>CM077028.1:49762352-54762352 GCA_039090855.1 Macrothele yani
ATTTCTTTGTTCAAATGAGACTTATACAACTAAATTTCTTTAATTTAATAAAGACGCATCAACTTACGATAGAAAATAGTGCTTTAATTTTTTCTTCTACATTTCATTAATTTTTATTTTGTCCTGATGGATTTCAAAAACTTTTATTTTCAGTTGGCCGTCCCCCCCCCCCCCCCCCCAAAGTTCTATATACGCAGCTGCACGAGAGTACTTTAATATTTCTTACGGTTCAATAATAATTTAAATAATTTTCCTTCGACGGTAATATTCGTCGACGTGGAATTTCATTAGGAAATTAATTCGGCTCTCTACATATGGCTTTTTTTTCTTAACATCCACTACAGCAAACACGATGGTGGTAGCCTCATCTTCAACTATCTTAAAGTTATGAAAGCGTTTATCTGGAAGTTTTGAACAGATTTTCCGAATGCGGATTTCCTATTCATCAAAAACGTTCTTTAAATTCATGTGAAAAGCCAAACACTGTGAAGACAGAGCAAACATATTTATTTATTTATTTATTTTTTTTTTTTTTTTTGATTGGAGGTTTAACGACCACCGTGAGCAACTCAATGGGCTATAAGCAGTCGCCCGTCCCTAATTTAGGGTCACTGGTTCCAGGGAAGGGAGAGAGCCAGTGCCGTAAGACAAACACAACATCCACGCCTGACCGGGATTCGAACCCGGACCCCTTACTGACGAATGATCAGAGGCCAACGCCTTAGACCACTGCGCCACCGGGGCGGCACAAACATATTCGAATTCACAAATATTACATATCAAGAAACGTTGAAATCTTCAACAAATCATGCGCATGTCTTTACGAGGCTCATCGATTTGTAAGTCAATCAGCTACAAATGATAAAACCATTTGCTTTTTATACAGATATTTAAAATGCGTCGTTAAATATTTCTCGCGCTTGATTTTAATCGCAGAAAGGTTAGTTTGTTGGTATATTTTCCCAAAGGGAAAAGAGAAAATGTGACTTTATGACCTAATATCGCAGCCAGCATTGCAAAATGTAAATGAATACATTAAAATATACATGGTGATCAGTTTGGGAAGGGATAATTTAAAAAGGCTAGGGTATGGCTCGTAACAGATATAATAAGTCAATATTTGGCAGAAATTACTTTTATGGATGGCAGTTTGTCTAGGCTCCTACATGACCTACCCCCTCCCCCTCTACGGACTCTGCAGAGCTCATACCGGGTGTTCAATTCCTGCCACGTTTTTTCTAACATATGCGGAGTGATTTGTGCGAACCCTGCAGAAATGTCCACCTTTAAATCATCCAGGCTTTTAGGTCGTTGTACGTAAACGATGTTCTTTATAAACCCCTACAAGAACAAATCGGGGGGAGCGAGATCCGGAGACTTTTCAGGCCAAGGAATTGGGTAATCGCAGCCACGTCAGTTGTTACTGAATGTGTTGAGGAAGTTCCTGAATTAAAGTGACCATTGGGGTGGGGCCTCATCTTGCTGTAAAATGACATCGCTATCTAGTTGTGGTACCAAGAAAATCTGTGGCATCTCCAGATAGGGTCCTGATCGTACAGTGTACTCAGAGAAGAATAAAGGACCATACAGCTGGTCACGACTCACTCTGCACCACAGTTGTTAGAAAACACGTGGCAAGAAACTAGCAACCGTTACGAACTCTGCCGAGTACGCAAAGCGAGTCATGCAGAGGCCTAGAGAAACTCCCATCCATGACGATATTTCCTGCTAGATATTAATGTATTATATCTGCTACAAGCCCTGTTACAGCATTTTTAAATTTTCATTACACAAACGGATCACCCTGTGTTACTATGCAGATATTATTGCCTATCCTTAGCTGCACATGTGAGATTTCAAGATTGCCCAAATATGAATAACGCCACCCGGAGACCGAAGAGTAGAGAGGAGGATTCTGACTAGTCGTTCCAGTTGAAACCAGGTTCTAATCTCAGATTAGGCATGGCTGGTGTATTTGTTTTTCGTAATTGGTCCACTTTCTTCCCTGGCACTAGTTAGCCTAAATTAAGGACGGCGGACTGATCTTGGAGTTCGTATTCCCGTCCTCTTCTAACAAAACAGGTAAGGGAGGCTAAGAATGATCTAACGATTCACACTCGCCACTTGGAGAGGAGATTGGAGCTCTCTGCAGCTGAACAGCAAATATTAAGCCGTTAGTGCTGGGAAAAGGGTACTCGTAATAAAGAGGTCTACTTTTTTTCACTTGGTCTTTCAGACTTTGTAATTCGGCTGATTGGGTGCACCATGTCGATTAAATGGCCAGGTTGGTAGTAAACAACTAATATGTATTAATGACAGCCGAATTTTGAGGAGCAGGAAGACTGAGCTTTCAATCCATAACCACAACAGCTATAATAATAATATACCCTTGCTTTACAAGTTTGTAATAACTGAAATGGCCAAAGAACGCTCACACGCGATTCAATTTTCCTCTCCACCGAACACTCCTAGGACGGAATTGTAAACCTTTTGCGTTCCCACAGTGTCGGGCTTTCAATCTGTAACCTGACCTTAGAGAATAGACGACACAATTACTGGACTTTTTCCACTGCCTATGTATCCCATTGGGACAATATGTCGGATAAACATGTCCGATTGAAGTCTTCTAACCACGGTTGCAGCTAGCATAACCAGAGCAGTTCTAACTCACTGGAGTCTAATCCCCTATAGTAGGGTATAGAGTGAAGGAATTTTAAGATTTTCTTTTACTGGTCACTATTTCTGTAGAATTCAAGTATCGTTTTTACAGATACTGAGCATGAAAGAGTTCCCTGAAATCATACCCAGGTTGCATTGACGTTGAGTTGTTTAATATATATAAGAAAGAAAATGAGAGGCAGGCAGCAGCAAGGTTTATTGAAATGACCAATGTTGATCTTCTTTGTTAGATGGTTTTCGTAATCACTTTGGAGAGGGAGACTTAATGACACCAACGGACATTTAAGTCTCCTGTCCTTTATTTTCAGCCACTGGTTTCAGACAGGGGATAGAACCATCACCGGTTGGTCGAATGATAACAACATGCATGTCTTCAGGCGAGATTCGAACCAGACAAGCCACCATGAAAAGAGACATGCCAGCACTGTAGATCTCCAGACCACTTAGTGATCGATTGCCCAATCTTTTCAAATTCTGGTGAAATGGCTTGACGTTTTGGCTATCCGTCATGCTTCCAATTACAGGTACAAAGTATTCATTGCTGTGAATGACAAAACCCTGTCAAAGTTGTAATCATCTTAGAGTACAGCCATTAAATCCTAGATGAGACACAGCGTCGAACTACGTCTCGTGTGTCAAAACACGAGGAAGGTTTACTTTCTGAATCATATATCCTTCCGTAATAGTGACTTACGTTTGCTATTTTTATCAGTTTGTGAAGAAAGTTTCCGGTAAAAATCGAATGTGGCGTACGTAATGCAAAGTACTGCGGGCCTGCAGAGATTTAAACATCCCAGAGTGCTGTGCGCGAAAGAATAGGTTCTAAGGACAGAACGCGCGCTGTTGCGGTCAAGATTAGTTGCATGTGACGACGATACGATGGCAATATCGAAGGAAGGTGTGCGCATACCATATTGAATATTTCAGTGGATTGAAAATGTGGAAATACGTGGAAAATTGCGAAACGCATTTGGTGATGATATTATCTGGCAAAGTACTTACTGGTACAAGAAACTCGACACTGGTGTACGAGATCTGTCTTATGCGTCCAGAAGTAGCAGACCCAGTAAGATTGAAGATGATACACTGCAGCACGTGCTATCGACGAAGCCTGGTGCAACACTACAGGAACTGGCATAGGAATTGAAGACCTTAAATAAGACCATGATGCAATGCTCCTCCGTTGCTGATGCTCTGCGTGAAAGTGAAAAACAAGGTTTTTTTGCATCGGTTGATCATGGGTGACAAAAAATGGGCCACATACGTGAATGTTACGCAAAAGAGAGCATACACCAAGCAGGGACAATCACAGAGGGTCTCTAAGCCCCCCCTTCATGGGCAGATGGTGATGCTGAGTTGCTGGTGGGATTATCGCGGAGTGATTTACAATGAACACTTACCGTGAAACAATACCATTACCGCGGTTGCTTACATCCAACAGTTTGACCGTCTTTATGCTACAATGCAAGAAAAGCGCCCAGCTGTGATTAATCGCAATGGAGTTGTTTTTCACCGGGATAACGTTTGTCGACAGGTCGCTTTGCAGATCCAGCAAAAATTACACGAGGTGAAATGGGAAATAATATCGTACCACCCTTATTTCTTGGGCCTTTCTCCGTACGATTTTCATCTCTTCCTGTCTTTGTCGAAGTTTTTCGCTGAGAAAAACTTTGCTAATGACGACGCGAAACGTTGCACCGATGACATCTTCACCTCCCGCTGACCAAACTTCTGTCGCAATGGGATATTTTAGCTCTGAGATCGGTGGAATTTAGGTTAAGTGTTTTGTACGATTTTTTAAACTTGAAATACATGCTTCTCTATTTTCCTTCTACTTTCTTTACAACCTGACAGTTTCGTCGCCTCTTTTAATAGAGTAACTTTGACTTTATTTCGAAATTTAAAGAAACCTCGTAAGCATCTAAGACTATAAGAGTTATTCCACCCCTAATTGAGAGTCGTTTCCTGTGAAGGGGCAGAAACCAGAGCCATAAGACAAACAGCCGGTACTCATACTTCATGCGGAATTCAAACCCGGACCAGCGCGGGCGATTAGTCAGAAAACGGATGCCGCCTAATAGTGGCTTAAAACAGACATTTTGATTAACATGGCCTCCTTCAATAGGGTCTTCTGACTTGCACGGTGGTCCAATTGCACTGATTACTGAGTCGGTGTTCGAATCCCCGGCGGCGGCCGTATAACAATTTTTAGGTTGCTGTGCGTTGCTAAACGTGGAAAGAGCGATGTCTTTGTTCATTCACTTCCGCCACGTATTTGGAGGATTTTCACTACTTTTAGAATAAATATCAACTACACAAACTAATCTATTTGTACAATGAATATCAACTACACAAAATCATCTAGAATAAATAACTACACAAATTCATCTAGAATGAATATCAACGAAGAAGATTAATGTAGAATGAATATCAACTACACAAATTCATATAGAACGAACATTACGA
Organism: Macrothele yani; assembly: GCA_039090855.1. Classification (NCBI taxonomy): domain Eukaryota; kingdom Metazoa; phylum Arthropoda; class Arachnida; order Araneae; family Macrothelidae; genus Macrothele; species Macrothele yani. Next base: position 49,767,498 of record CM077028.1, read on the forward strand.
TACTCAGACACTAACTAGTCAACATTTTTACCACCATAAAATTGCATCAATGTAAAAGAGAAAATGTGGGTAATATTCGTTTGGACATTAACGTTTTTAATTAACTACAAGTTTAACAAGTCATGGTTTATAATTCCTTTTATCGTTTTAACTATGTCATGTCCTCAAAAAAATCATAACGTAATTTCCAATCGACCGTTGATATGGCTTGCTACAAGTGTGATTGGTAAGACTCTAGATCCAGCGTTTGAAAAAATATTTTTCCGTAGTTTCCTCTGAGACATTCAATTTGTGCCTGGTTAACATGTTGAGCTGTGAATGATTCGCAGAACACAGACGACGATTTCCTCACTGGCACGTGGGAGGCCTGAATGATTTCCTCACTGGCACGTGGGAGGCCTGAAGGATTTCCTCACTGGAACGTGGGAGGCCTGAATGATTGCCTCACTGGAACGTGGGAGGCCTGAATGATTTCCTCACTGGAACGTGGGGGGCCTGAATGATTTCCTCACTGGAACGTGGGAGGCCTGAATGATTTCCTCACTGGAACGTGGGAGGCCTGAATGATTTCCTCACTGGCACGTGGGAGGCCTGAATGATTTCCTCACTGGCACGTGGGAGGCCTGAAGAATTTCCTCACTGGAACGTGGGAGGCGTGAATGATTGCCTCACTGGAACGTGGGAGGCCTGAATGATTTCCTCACTGGAACGTGGGAGGCCTGAATGATTTCCTCACTGGAACGTAGGAGGCCTGAATGATTTCCTCACTGGAACGTGGGAGGCCTGAATGATTTCCTCACTGGCACGTGGGAGGCCTGAATGATTTCCTCACTGGCACGTGGGAGGCCTGAATGATTTCCTCACTGGCACGTGGGAGGCCTGAATGATTTCCTCACTGGCACGTGGGAGGCCTGAATGATTTCCTCACTGGCATGTGGGAGGCCTGAATGATTTCCTCACTGGCATGTGGGAGGCCTGAATGATTTCCTCACTGGCATGTGGGAGGCCTGAATGATTTCCTCACTGGCACTTGGGAGGCCCCCTTCCCCGGGCTCCAACCGCTTCCAAAAACAGTCTGAGTTAGAATACCCCGAGATAGTATACCAGATTTGGTGGTTCTGAATTGAAAACTGTAGATTTTACGAAAATTTTGTATATGGGGGGCTCTGACCAACCGGGCCCTGCCCGTTCCAAAAACCGTCTACCGTCTAATATTTTTAGTGCCAAAGAGCCGCCCCGGTGGCTTAGTGGTCTAAGCGATGGCCTCTGATCATTCGTCCGAACGGGGTCCGGGTTCGAATCCCGGTGAAGCATGGGTGTTGTGTTTGTCTTACGGCACTGGCTCCCTCCCTTCCCCGGAACCAGTGACCCTAAATTAGGGACGGGCGACTGCTTATAGCCCATTGAGTTGCTCACGGTGGTCGTTAAACCTCCAATCAAAAAATAAAAGTGCCAAAGAAAAAGCGTAATATTCCTATCCTGTCTGAGTGTCCAAACTTTATAAATTTGATCAGGAAGAAGTTCGAAATCGTACGTTTTCCTGCATTCGTTTTGTATGTAACCAAAATCTGTAAACGCGACGAATTGGCGTAGTCGACGAATTTGTAGGCGACGAATTGACGCTCGGCGAATCGACGTGGTCGACGAATTGACGCGCGACGAATTGACGCCCGCGACGAATTGACGTGACACCTTCTGATTTTCCTATTAAATTACTGTTAGTGAAAAGGAAAAATCACCGTATTACACATCGTCACTAGGTGTGTGAAAGCGTAATAATGCACGCGATTTGGATGCACGTATATCGTCTAAAATAATGAGTTTTTGAGCAATTGAAAACCACGTTGCTTCAGGCAAAACATTTTCAAGCTAAATTTCTGAACTGTGAACTATACGAATTACAAAATGTAAGGGAATGAAATATTTTATGTGTAGTATGTAGATTAGAACATCAAGAAAGCATGGAAGTTTTTTGGTCTTTAATTAAGGCTGCGTTTGGTTCAGATATGGGAAATTAAAAATGCTGCATAAAATTTAACATTTATTAAAAGATAATTTCAAACTGGCAATTTTTCTATTTTACATAATGGCGTTTTCTTTTCTAAAGATGGATAGAAAATATGTTGGCATATGAATCAATAATGCTTCAGTTCCGAAAATTTATTTGACATAGAGAAACCGAATTTATGATCTTTACTGAGGTATTCATAATTTTATTGTGCGCATGCGTCAGGCTTAGTTGGGTCACCTACCACTGGAGAAGTAGTAAAATGGAAAGTCAGAAATCCGAAAGCACTTCATGTCTTGGGATTTTGTTCATCGCAGTCTGTGAGAAATGTGTGGTGAGTACTTATCAAGGAAGATTATGTGTAAGGAATGTATAAGATTATGTGTAAGGAATGCATAAGAATATGTGTAAGGAATGTATAAGATTATGTGTAAGGAATGCATAAGATTATGTGTAAGGAATGTATAAGATTATGTATAGGATTATTATGTATAACATTACGAATAGGATTAATATGTATAACATTATGAATAGGATTAAATGTATAAGATTATGTACATAATTATGTATAAGATTATGTATAGGGTTATTAGGTATAAGGTTTTGTATAGGATTCTGTATAAGATTATGCATAGGATTATTATATATCAGGAATGTATAAGATTATGTATAGAATTATTATGTATCAGGAATGTATAAGATTATGTATAGGATTATGTGTAAGATAATGTATAGGATTATTATGTATAAAGAATGTAAGATTATAAGAAATGTATAAGATTATGCATAGGATTATTATGTATAAAGAATGTAAGGTTATAAGAAATGTATAAGATTATGCATAGGATTATTAGATATCAGGAATGTATAAGATTATGTATCGGATTATTATGTATAAGATTATGTATAACATGTATAGGATTATTATGTATAAAGAATGTAAGATTATAAGAAATATACAAGATTATAAGAAATATATAAGATTATGTATAAGATTATAAGGAATGTATAAGATTATGTGTAAGGAATGTATAAGATTATGTATAGATTTAATATGTATAACATTACGAATAGGATTAATATGTATAACATTATGAATAGGATTAATATGTATAAGCTTATGTATAGGGTTATTAGGTATAAGGTTTTGTATAGGATTCTGTATAAGATTATGCATAGGATTATTATATATCAGGAATGTATAAGATTATGTATAGGATTATTATGTATCAGGAATGTAAGATTATGTATAGGATTATGTGTATGATAATGTATAGGATTATGTGTATGATAATGTATAGGATTATTATGTATAAAGAATGTAAGATTATAAGAAATCTATAAGATTATGTATAAGATTATAAGAAATTTATAAGATTATGTATAAGATTATAAGAAATTTATAAGATTATGTATAAGATTATAAGAAATATATAAGACTAGATATAAGGTTATTTTTTTTTTTTTTTTTTTGATTGGAGGTTTAACGACCACCGTGAGCAACTCAATGGGCTATAAGCAGTCGCCCGTCCCTAATTTAGGGTCACTGGTTCCAGGGAAGGGAGAGAGCCAGTGCCGTAAGACAAACACAACATCCATGCCTCACCGGGATTCGAACACGGACCCCTTTTCGGACGAATAATCAGAGGCCAACGCCTTAGACCACTGCGCCACCGGGGCGGCATAAGGTTATAAGGAATGTATAAGATTATGTATAAGATAAGAAATATATAAGATTATGTATAATATAAGAAATATATAAGATTATGTATAAGGTTATAAGGAATGTATAAGATTATGTATAAGATTGTAAGGAATGTATAAAGGAAGATGTATAAAATATCAAGGAAGATGACAACTTCAAAATTCATTTGAAATCTGTATGCCAAATTTATAAAAACTGATTGCATCTGTTAAGGAAATCATTCAGGCCTCCCACATGCCAGTGAGGAAATCATTCAGGCCTCCCACATGCCAGTGAGGAAATCATTCAGGCCTCCCACGTGCCAGTGAGGAAATCATTCAGGCTTCCCACGTGCCAGTGAGGAAATCATTCAGGCCTCCCACGTGCCAGTGAGGAAATCATTCAGGCCTCCCACGTGCCAGTGAGGAAATCATTCAGGCCTCCCTCCGACCCACCGCGCCAGGACCGTTCCAAAAACTGTCTCCCGTCTAAGTTAGAGTTTCATGATACCAAATTTGATGGTTCTGAAATGAAAACTAGATTTCACGAAAATTTTGTATATGGGGGGGCTCCGACCCCCGGGCCTTAACCCGTTCCAAAAACCCGACAACAGTCTAAGTTAGCGTACCATGAGATAGGATACCTGATTTGGTGGTTCTGAATTGAAAACTGTAGATTTTACGGAAATTGTGCTCCGTGAGTTTTGTTTGAATAACAAGTATTTAGGCTACTAGGATTACTGAGTTTGTGCTTACCTCCACTATAACGGTTTGGTGATTCGTTTCGGACATCTCCCGAAGTGGTGAGTGCCTTTTTTCGTTTCTCATCGTCGTGTTTACAATTCCTACCGAGCTGGTAGAAGCCTAGTTATCTCGGCGTCATTAAAATGGCGTCATCCGGTCATGTTGTCAACCCTGACATAACTTCCGGTGATCACGGTACTTTGCCCAGCGGTGGTGTTGTCACGTTGCCCTCCGGGTCGACGTCAACCGTTGGCGGCGTATCGTTTTCCTCCCCTGACGTCACTATTACAGCTCTTGCCCCAGCTGCTTCTCATATAGTGACAGATGACGTCATGGACACTATGGATGACAGTGCTCCTCTGCCTTCAATGGATGGCGGTGCTCCTCTGCTTTCAAAATCCACTTCTACTGCTCCTATTCTTCAGCGGTAACTTCCCAAAGGCTTCAGCCCAAGTCTAATTCCATGCGAGCGGAAGCCGCAGCTTTAAAACCTCATGTCCGTCGCTCTGGTAATGAGGTTGTGCTCGAAATTCCAGTGGATTCTCCAGCAGGTACTTCTTTCACCACGGCTACTGAGTTGGGTGTGTGCTTTGAGGCGCTGCCGGACACACCACTCAAAATGTACTCTACTGCTCTGAAACAAAAGTTATCTCCGTCAGCGATAAGTCATATGTCACGCAGAGGGCCGAGTGTCATTGTTTATTTCTTTCATGCGGCAGATGCTACCTCTGTTTTACAGACTGGGCTAGTTGTTGGTGATCACCAATTATTTTCTGAGCCTGTCGCCCAAAGACCAGTAACGGTCTCGATGTACCCAGTACATCCTGAAGTCACAGATGCTATGCTTTGTGCTTTTCTTATGCAATCTGGTCGTGTTGTGGGTAACATTACCACACACTCCGCTGCTCCAAAGGACGAGGATGATCGTTCGATTGAAAGTGTCAGACGTGTTGCACAAGTAGTATTCTCTTCGGATGAACATATCAAGACTTTTCCTACTCTCTTCACTGTAAAATGCGGAGATCAAATCCGACGCATCGACGTTTTAACCTCCTTTCATTGTCAGACTTGTAAGGCGTATGGCCATCAACGTAGTGAGTGCTTCCGCCGCCCTGCTGTACCTCAGTCTTCGGGACCAAAAGTCACTCGTGACAGCCCTGTGTTATCCACCCCTGCCGCTTCTAAGGAGGTGTCTTCAGAACTTCATCAACATGCTCTACCATCGGGCCCTCCTCCACGGGGTCCTGTCCCACAATTGTTGACAGAGGACTTTCCTCATCTGGTGCCGACTGCTCCGCCCACGTTCCTTGCTACTCCAGCTGACCTGACTGCTGACCTTCATCCTCCGTCGGATGAAGACACTCCAAGTACAGTTACTGACATGGACTGCCCTACTGCTAGTGACTCTTCTTGCAATCACTCTGACCCTACAACTACCAGCAAGCATGCTCGACGGGAGTCCTGGAGTGCTCCGCAGACTCCGCTCCTTTCTCGCACCGGTGCTGCAAGAGGTCATTCTGTTGACTCATCTTCCCGCTCCTCCTCTCAACGTCGTACTTCGCCACGAACAAGTCGACATCCTGCTGTGGTTCCAGGTTCTAAGACTCCACCCCCAGTGCTTTCCCTAGATTCTTTTCTCCGATACCTAGCTGAACCGAAGGCGGATATACCGGTAGGTCCGCTTTCTCTTCATAAAATATATGAAGTATTATGCTGTCATAAACATCCTAGATTCTTTAATCAGTTTGTTGCACGTCATATGCTTGATCTTCTTATTGTTCTAACCCAAGTTTCTAGTGTGACATCTGAGTTTCGAAATCTTGTGCTTTCCTATCCCGATCTCAAATTTAGTGTTGACAGAATGAAGAAGCAAGCGAAGAAAATAACTGATTCCAGCGCACGTGCGGGTCGACCTGGGAAGGACCTACCGATTCAAGGTGGTCACACTTAACTGCAGAGGGTTTTTTTTTTTTTTTTTTGATTGGAGATTTAACGACCACCGTGAGCAACTCAATGGGCTATAAGCAGTCGCCCGTCCCTAATTTAGGATCACTGGTTCCAGGGAAGGGAGAGAGCCAGTGCCGTAAGACAAATAACAACCATGCCTCACCGGGATTCGAACCCGGACCCCGTTCGGACGAATGATCAGAGGCCATCGCTTAGACCACTGCGCCACCGGGGCGGCTCAGAGGGTTCTCTGCTTCTCCTAGAAATGCCCTAGTGTATGAGGACTTGGCGCCTCTACACGCAGATCTTCTCTTGCTCCAAGAGACCAATTGCTCTGCTATCACTTTGTTCTCTCGTTGGCGGGCTTAGCCCTACGATTTTCACCATGCTTATTGAGTTGGACTGAATGGTGGCCTTGCACTTGGGATCCATCACCGCCTACTCCCTCTGATTTCGACGCCAGTGATTCGTGCATTACACGTGGACAACCTCCAGGTCGTTGTCTTTTGCATTGAAAACGTGACCTATCATGTTTTTAACATATGTCCCCTGTGATGAGCGTCTGTTACCTGATCTTCTCTCCACACTCCGTACAGAGCTGTCACGCATCCCACAGTCTGAATATATTCTCATCGGCGGAGATTTCAATTATACGTTGTTGCCGGCCCTTGCCCGCAATTCAACCGTTGGCGAATACCGCAGACAACGTGTATTACAGATTTCTCAGCTAGTTGATGATTTTCAATTGGTTGATGCGTTCCGGATTCTACACCCGTCGGAAATCTCTTTTACCTGTCGCTCTTCCATCCATGGCAGCACTACGGCAACACGGCTGGATAACTTTTATGTTTCGACTGCTCTTCTCCCGTCGATCGCAGCTGCTGCCCATCATCCTTCCGCCGCTTCGGACCACAGTATTGTCAGTCTGTCGGTGTGTGTTTCGCCTTCACCTTCAAGGACTCAACGAGTATGGACTTTTGCGGACTCGCTCCTGGATGATCAACAATTTTGTGTTGCTTTCCGTAAGTTCCTCCGAAATCGTCAGCCCCTTCTTGATACTACGTCAGACGCGATGCAACTGTGGCTCAGTGTCAAACATGACTTAGTCCTTTTTGTACGGCGCTACTCCCATGCCTCAGAATGAGAGCGATATGAAAATTGCGAATCTACGTGCTCTATTGTCGAAGCTCTCTCTTGATGATCCGCAATACCCCGGCTATCTGGCAGATCTCCACGCTTTGCTTCTTCCTCGCGCATCCGATGCAGCCTGCAGGATGCATTTCTTGCATCTCTCCCCTACAGCTGATTCTCACGATTACTTAACCGCCTTGGAATCTCAACATTGTTCTGCTACATCTTTGCGTCATCTTCGCCTCCAGGATGGTTCCGTCACTTCGAACCCATCGAAGCTATGCACTTTCACCAGACAGTATTTCACCGCCAAGTACAGTGCGGTAACGCAGTCTTCATCCTCATTAGCTTCTCCTCTTCGTCAGATCCCCTCTACATTATCTACTTCTTTACTCTCCACTTTCTCTCTTCGCGAACTCCGCGAGGCGTTCGCTACTCTCAATCCTCATGCCGCTCCTGGACCTGACTGCTTCCTCTGTCCTTTTATCGTGCTTTTCTACCGTGCCTTCTACCTTTTCTACCATGCATTCTGCCTTTTCTATCTGCGTGTTTCTCGTCTGCTTTTTCCTCTCCTGCGTTACCGCCAGACTTTACTTTGGCACACATCATCCTCCTTCCTAAGAAGGGTGACCTCTTGGATCTTGGAAACTGGCGCCCTATCTCTATCCTAAACACTGACTATAAGTTCTATACAAAACTCTTATCCCGTCGCCTTAATTCTGTTCTCTCTTTCATTATTTCTCCCGACCAGACATACACTGTGCCTGGTCGGACTATTTCCACTAACGTTTCTCTTCTCCTTCACTTCCTTGCTCGCTCTTTTTCTGAACCTCTTGCCTTTCTTAATCTGGATCAAAAGTCCGCTTTTGATAACGTTTCTCACTTTTATCTCTCTGCTGTTATTTCACAATTTGGCTTTCCTCCTGCCTTTTCTTCCGCTCTCTTGGCTCTTTATCAGTGCGCCAGTTTCCATGTTCGAGCGGACACATTTCTAACCGCTCCAATTCTGTTTAAGCGAGGCATCCGGTAATGATGTCCGCTCTCCGGCCAGCTATTCGCTCTCGCTTTTGAGCCTTTCCTGTTAGCAGCCCGAAAATCACTCCTGGGTGTCCTACAGCCGACAGTGGCTAGTACTCGTCATCATCGAATAATTTTCACCGCCTATGCTGATGATGTGACCTTTTGCGTCCGGGATGAATCTCAAATTGATCGCCTGTATTCTGTATATCAACAGTATGTTGCATTATCTGGAGCAGCGCTGAATGCCACTAAAAGTACTGGCTTATGTTGCGGGGCATGGGCTGCCCGCACCGATGCTCTTTGGGGTGCGCAGTGGACAGCCACTACACAGAAGATCATCGGTGCGTATGTCGGATTGCCCTTGGCTTCTGCATCTGCCACCTGGACTGCTCTTCTTCCCCGGATGCAACGGACTGCTGCCTAGTGGAGTAAGGCTTGCCCTTTCACATCGTTCCGTCAACGAGCAGCCGTTGTTCGTCGACAACTTATCTCCCTATGCGAATACTCTTGGATGTCGACGTTTGTGCCCGTGTCACAAATGATGACCATCACTCGCCTCTCAACTTCCGTCATCTGGTCTTCACATCACTGGGTTAAACCTGCCACGCTTCATCTACCAGCCTCATTAGGTGGCATCCAGCTTCCTGATTCAGCTGTCCTTTATAAAACACATCGCATTATTCATTTCATTCGCCTTGCCACTTCAACTGTTCCGTCCCTTACCACTACCTTGAATGTTCTAGATTCTTCCAGTGACCCATATTTCACCTTCCTACTGTTTCTGAAGATGGATGCATGCTCTCTTCTCCTGTCCCACCTCCCTCCTGTCCTGCGAGAGGGCCTTTCTCTCTTTCGTTCGCTTCCTCTTCTCCATTCATTTCCTTCTTCAACTCTTGATCTCCTAGATGAACCTCTCTTCTTCTCTTCTCTTATTCACCCTCCTAAACTCCCTTACTTTTACTTTCCTCATTGGATTCACTCTGGTGTGATAACTGTCCGTTCGCTCGTAACTTCTGATCTAACCTGGAGACCTCTTTCTTCCCTGTTTCTATCTCCAACCATTACTCTTGCTAACGAATATCTTCTCCTTCGCACAGCGCTATGGAGCCTCTTTCCACTCCTCGCTTTACCTGATGGTCTCTTCTCGGTCCCCTCCGCTCCTCTTTCTCTACCGTTCTTTATCCTCATTCGTAGTTCCCCGGTTCTAGTTACTTCTATCTCCTCCTCTTCTCTTTATTGGATTCTTCTTTCCCCACCCGCACTTAAACTTTCTGTTCATTCTGCTCCTCCTTCTCTTCCCTCCGCCATCTGGACAGCATCTACCTCTTCCCTTTCCTCCCCTCTTGAACTCAATGTCCATTGGCAATTTCTTCAACTTCGTTTCCCCGCCCCATCAGTACTATTTCGCATGACTCTTCTCACCTCTCCACAGTGCTCCTTTTGTCCTGAAGTCAGCTACGTCCAACATCAATACCTATTCTGCCCCGTACTCCTGCCAGTCCTAAACACAGCATTTTGTCTTGCTGATCGAATTTGTGCTCGATCGTTACCATTTCTTGCATATGCTTGGTTACTCCAAACAAAGCATCCACCTACTCACTTGCCTTCTGTGTGCCGTTATATTTTTCTTCTTGTGAAGTTCACTGTCTATGCTTTCCATCTTCAACGCCTCCCTGCTCTTACTCCACCTCCTCAGGAGGCAAGTGCTATCATTCGGAGACGCTTCCTAGCACGGTTAACCACTCGCCTCCAAATGGAGTACTCTCATGCTGCCTCAACAAACACCGATAGCGTTTTTCAATCCACCTAGGCCCAATCGGCTGGGTAGTTCCATATCCACAATTTGCAGTTACATCTCAACCTATAAGTGAGATTTTTGTTGTCGCCCACGTTCACTGTCACAAATCATGTTTTTACGTATTAATTTTGGTGCTTTGCTATTTGTGATTATTCTGTTTAATGTGCCATTGGAGATAGCTCACCATGTTTCCCATGTTCTCTTCGATAATGTTGGATTTTATGTTGTTGTATATCTTTATTTCTTCTGCATAGTTTACTGCACAGGCAATGTCCCCTTCATTATGTTGAATATATTTTTTAAATACTAGTCACTGTGTGTATAATTTAATGTAACAAGATGCCCTTCTGAGTACATTTAATGTTATTTCCCCTTGTCACTGAATACTTCTGTATATATGTTGTAAATTTTGAATGTAGCATTACTGTTGCATTTCTGTTTCATGAGAAGCTGCCCTTCTGGGTATGTTTAGCGGCTTTCTTCCTTGTCACTGTATTGTTCTGTACATATATGAAACTTGTGCATTGCATTACTGTTCGATTTCTGTTTTTTTTTTGTAAAGTTGCTCTCCTGGGTCCGTTTAGCGTATTTCTCTCTTGTCACTGCATAATTCTGTACATATGATAAGTATTTGTGCTTATTTGTTTCTACCATTACTGTCATATATCTAAATACTGTTGCGCCTGTTAGTTCCTTCTCACCCATGGTCTTTTATGGGAATTAGTACCTTGTGCATGTTTAATCTTTAGTATGGTAGTAATGCTTAATTATAATTTGTGCATAGTATAGAATCATGTCTTTCCCTGTCTACAATGCTGTAGGTAAACATTTTCTTTTGTATCGCTCGTACTTTATTGTCTGCCTCTCCTTCGCCCTACGTGGCGAAATAATTTTATGTTTTTAACAATATTTTGTTTTACGTTTCACTGGAACTTTCCTGCTGATGTATATACCACTGTATTTATTGGCAGAATTCCATTGTCATGTACATAGAAATGTTATTTTACTGAAGAATAAAGGCAATTTTGAAATGTAGATTTTACGAAAATTTTGTATATGGGGGCTCTGACCAACCGGGCCCCGACCAACCGGGCCCTGACCAACCGGGCCCTGACCCGTTCCAAAAACCGTCTACCGTCTAATATTTTTAGTGCCAAAGAAAAAGCGTAATATTCCTATCCTGTCTGAGTGTCCAAACTTTATAAATTTGATCAGGGAGGAAGACGTTCGAAATCGTACGTTTTCCTGCATTCGTTTTGTATGTAACCAAAATCTGTAAACGCACCGAATTGACGTAATCGACGAATTGAAATAATCGACGAATTGACGCAGTCCACGAATTGACGTATAACCCCAATCAGAACGAATTTGCAAAGTTGCTTTTTTATACAGCACGCCAAGATATTATTGCCCAAAATACCTTGAAATGAAGAATTCCCTATAAAAAAAAGGTTTCGCTTCATTTTCTCAAAAAAAAAAAATCTTAGAAACGAAAAATAGGAGTAGCTTTCGAACATGTTTTCACTCTTGATAAACCAAAATATAATTCAAGCGAAAACAAAGAATGATGTTGTACGCTTACGTGCAGTCAAGTACCATTTGAGGTATTTTCTTCAACGCAGGTTTTCCCATTTAAACCAGCTTCAAATGAAGACTGCAATTTGCTTCCAAAATTACCGTAGACAATTCCTTTTTGCTAGCTTTTCCGGAGTGTCTAAACTTTTTTTCTTTTTTATCAAACACTATCAAAAGAAGAGAAAATCTTCAGTAAAATACATGGAGTACGCCTACGCTTGGGATCACTTCCCTGAAAGAGGTGATGATGATACGGAAAACGACTCGAGAAGAGGAATATAAAGAAGATCGTGTCGGGGGGAGATAAATTAGTAGAAGACGAGCAGTGTCAACAAAAACCACTTGACGAGTTTCAGGCGACGTGATCGACATTCTGAAATCTAATTCGAACGTGATGAGGGACTCAATTCTAGGAGGTCTTTAAGAAGTGTGTTTTCCTCTTCATTTCTTTGGCCCTTTGTGTAAGTTGTGCTAATAATGGTTTGACATTTCTAGAAGACTATGTTTCCTGTCCTCATCGAATGTCACGCGGAGTTCTCGTAAAGACTGGGTCTTAGATTTGGTATCCTGAAAGCTGTAATCCCATTATTTCTCCCTGTACAGATTTCTGAGAGGAGTTTTTTCTTTATCTCTGCGTTGCAGAAATGTGACTCTTCTTCAGAATAAGTGTTGTAATACCGTCCAAAGCTTTGCACCTTTTTTTGTTGCTAGTTACTAAGCAGGGGAGATTTTAGAAAGTATTTTTTTTTAAAAACGACAGTTGTACTCATTATCGGGGAATTTCTTTCCTCCCTTATCTGTCTTTTTCTTTGTTATCTGGACATAATGTTTATAGGACGTGTTTTGGAAATACAATAATCTAAGTCAAGACTTCTGAACTTTACAGTCGACCTTTGTAAAAAATAGTTTCTGGCCAAATAACGGAACAAAAATTGTGTACTGGTTGGACGCATGTGTACCACAGCTCGCGTTGTGGCATAAATGGCATCGAGTGAAATGCACCACTGCGAAATTGTGAGATCTAAGAACGTGCCGTTAAATTTTACGCGATGCTTTAATTTTTGAGCAAAGAGACAACTCAGTATTTGAGTTAATAATCTGTATGTGTAATATACACTGAGTGGCCACTTTATTATGACCACCTGACAGTTTTAAGCAAATGAGCTATGGCTGCACGCTGTTGCCGCCAGAGGGCGAGGCTAGTATAAAAAGGGAAAGCTTAGTGCTTGCGACAGTAGTAGAAGTGATTTTTGGGTGACGAGATGGGTAAAAAATGCGATTTGACGGACTTTCAACGTGGGATGATTGTAGAAGCTCTGAGCCATGGAGCGAGTATCACCGAAACCGCCGCATTCGTGAAATTTTCCAGAGCAGCTGTTGTTAAAGTGTTTAAAGACTGGACTGTCAGCCAAAAAACTGGGTCTCTACGTGCAGCGTGTGATCGTCATCGACTAGTGACTGCTCGGGCGAACGGAGAGTGTCCAGACTGTTAAAAGACAACAAAAGGGGCAACAATGCAGCAAATTACAGACCATCTTAATCAAGGATCCCCTCAAATGATCTCTGCGCGCAATGTTCGTCGTACACTCCATCGGATGGGATATGGCAGCCGAAGGCCTGTTCGAACACATTTGCTGTCTGCAGTTAACAAGAGAAAACGTCTCCAGGTCACACAGGAGCTCAAAAATTGGACAATCGATAATTGGAAACAAATTATGTGGTTTGATGAATCACGTTTTCAGTTACACCATGCCGAAGGCAGAGTGAGAATTTGATGGAAACAGCACGAAAGCATGGACCCGAAATGCATTGCTACAACCCTTCAAACTGGTGGAGGCAACGTTATGGTTCGGGGAATGTTTTCCTGGCATGCTTTGAGCCCTTTAATTCGTGTTGATCAACGTCTGACTGGCACATCATATCTAAACATCGTTGCGGACATAATGCATTCTGTGATGTGGATGGTTTATCTATATAGCTACTTTCAACAAGATAATGCATCCTGTCATAGTGCTTGTATTTTACAGGATTGGTTTCAAGAACATGCCGGTGAGTTTACTTTGCTTAGATGGCCCCCACAATCTCCAGATCTTAACCCCATTGAGAATTTGTGGGATGAAGTTGAACGAGCCATCAGACAGCTGGATCCACAACCCTGCAATCTCCCACTCCTGGAAAGTGCTATCCATCAAGTATGGTCTCTCCGCAAATCACCTATCAACATCTCGTGGAGTCCATGCCACGAAGAATCGACGCAGTATTAAAGGCAAACGGTGGCCCAACGAAGTACTGAGGGGGTGGTCATAATAAAGTGGCCACTCAGTGTATAAGCACACCTGACAAAAATTTCGTCACCCCTGGCTGAACTTACCTAATAACGGGTGACGTCGACTCTTGCCTTAATAACAGCGTGCATTCAGTGTGGTAGAGACTCCACGAGGTTGCGGATGTACTGGACATCGATTTGCAGCTACTTTTGCGTCAACTGGTCCCGAAGTTCGGCCAGAGTACGTGGGTTTCTATTCCGGCGTTTCACCTTCTGTTCCAAATGATCTCAGAGATTTTCAATAGGATTTAAATCTGAGGATTTAGCGGACCACTTGAGGTGAGACAGTGTCGCTGATTGTTCATTGTGCCACTCAGACACAGTTTTAGCCTTGAGCGCGCGGCAATTGTAGTCTTGGATGACAGGAATGGCAATGTGAGGCTGCTCTTGGAGATGTAGGTCAAAGGGCAACACTTCGTCTTTCAGAATGCGGAGGTACGTGTGCTGGTTCAAATTCATCGTCACTGCAACGAGATAGCCCATTTTGTGGTATGAAAAACATCCCCCAAAACATCACAGAACCCCCTTCAGCTTGAATAACACCTTGGACACAATCAGGATTAACGGCTTCATTGGACTTGCGATGCACTCGTCGCCTACCATCATTCGAGTACAAACAAAAACGAGACTCGTCAGACCAAATTACTAGTTTCCAATCGAATCCACAGTAAAATTTTGGTGCTTCTGAACACATTGATAACATGCGAATTTGTGACCTGCTATTAAAAGAGGCCTCTTCCGTGGTATTCTGCTCGAGTCCATAGCATACAGTTCTCGTCGCAATGTGCTTTCGGAAATTGGTTGGAGTGGACTTTCATTGACTATTTGAAGCAACTGTTGCCTGGTTTGGGTTGGAGTGGACTTTCATTGACTATTTGAAGCAACTGTTGCCTAGTTTTGGTTGGAGTGGACTTTCATTGACTATTTGGAGCAACTGTCGCCCGGTTTCTGTTGGAGTGGACTTTCATTGACTATTTGGAGCAACTGGTGCCCGGTCTCTGTTGGAGTGGACTTTCATTGACTATTTGCAGCACCGGTTTCTGTTGGAGTAGACTTTCATTGACCATTTGCAGCACCGGTGTCTGTTGGAGTGGACTTTCATTGACTATTTGGAGTACCTGTTGCCTCGTTTTGGTTGGAGTGGACTTTCATTCCGATTTTCAGTTGACTGCGAACTACACCTCTGTTAGTTCAGTACGCTTCGAAGCACCAGCAAATTGGACGACTTCATATACTTTGTCTCCGTGGGCACTGCTAAATACGATGGCTCCTTTTTGCCACTCAGTAACGTCTATCTTACGACCCATACTGCAGACTAAATTCAACACACACGTTGCTCTTTACCACTGCACGAGACAGAAATGATCCTGTAGAAGACGATGGTGCTATTTATTTCATAACCATGCCATCACGGCGCCCTCTGTGCAACCGATAACTTCCTACTGTCAATTTCTGTTAGAGGTGACTAATTTTTTGTCTGGTGTGCTTATCTGTATATTGCACATACACTCAGACAAAACGTTAGAGGTAGGAGTGATGGGCAGTTCACATGGGCATCCCGCATGCAGAGTGGAACATACCCAAACGGAACACAGGCGATAAATAAGACGACAGAAGGGCTTTACAACAGTGTATCGCAAACGAGGTACATGGTGAAACGTGCTGATTTGGGCGATTTTTTTTGTGAGAAACATAGTCGGCGCAAGACAGATGGGTCATCCTATCGTACAAGTGGTAAGACCCGAAAAAAAACGCATCAAGGGTGTACCGCGAGTATACCATCGACCGACACATCAGAGCCCAAAAAGCAAGCGGTGGCCAATCACACGCCATTGATGGTCGTTGTCGACGTAGACCATAAGGGCTCGCACGGGCCGGCAGCGTGGCAACGGCGGCGTAAATCCCATCCAGGTTAAATGCCGCAGGCTCAAGCAGCGTCAGCAAGTGAACGTTACGGCACACGTTTCATACCCCACACCATGGGGGGGGGAGACATCCTACACGTGTGCCGCTGTTATCTGCTCGCCATTGGAAATTACGACTTGCCTGGTGCTGGAAACATCAAAACCAAACCTCTGCGGAGTGGCGACGCGTCGTGTTGACAGATGAATCCTGTTTTTGAGAGTACCGAGCTGGCAGTAGGGTGTGTGTGTGTGTGTGTCTGTGGAGTTCACAGCATGAGGCCGTGCCTTCGTCGTACTAAGTTGGTTCTGTTTAAGACGGTGGTGTCTCTGAAATGGCTTGGAGAGCCTTCTCGTAGGACACATTAGGTCCCTTAACCACCGTACGCTACCAGCATGTGCCGGCAGATCACCTACACGTTTTAACGGCCTTCCCGCATCCTGCGGCTGATCGTCTGTTTCGGCAGTACAATGTTCCACCCCGCTAAGCCGTAGTCTCGCAGGCATGGGTCCAGGATCACTTACTTGAGTTTGGAACTATCCAGTGGCCCCGAAGTTGCCCGGATTTAGCCCTGGTGAAAGCTGAGATTCCGAGGAGAAGAGCATCAGATCCATGGATCCTAGACCGAAGTATCGGCACAGCTGTGGACAATGGTGTAACAGACATGGCTGCTATTATCTATGGCATCTGGTGGAGTCGATGCCTGGGGTTGTACGGGATGTTTTTCGTACTAGAGGACGACCAACATGCTATCAAGTAGGTATCTCTAATATTTCGTCCTATATACTGTTTTTTCCATTGATTGTATAATATTGTGTACTACACATATTGCATATAAGGGCACATTACATCGTGTCAGATTATAATTAGTCAATCAACAACTATTTATCAATTAATCGAAGGTAAATGCTTGCTAACTGAAAACAATAGGTAGCGAAATAGTATGACAGATCTGCAATAAGCAAAATATTTAACAAATCTAAAAATTAAAGAAACTAAAAAAAATTAAATATTTCGCTTGTTACATGTTACGTCGGACATGTGAGTCAATTCTTGCTTGTTTTGTGCTTATCAATGTCGCTGTGATAAATGCTTTTCAATTTTGTGACGCGGTGGTTAAGATATTGGTAGGTGCAAAGTAAGCTCTAAGATTTCCTAAACAGGGTAAAGTTTTCACTTTTCTTCAGTACACTAATTTCTTCATTTGTTTGGTAAAAAATTGGGATGTTTGTCTTCCTACTAGTGTGTTGTTTACTAAAACTCTCTTGGAATGGTTATTTTGTGTGTGTGAGTTGGGCAGCGTGATCTGGTTTGCTGTATTTGAGAGTTTTGTTGGTTTTAACATCAGTTGAATTTAATCTTAAATTTAAGTAGTTCATAAAGCAAACCTGACGAAGTCATAAAGGGATCAGTCATTGGTCTATATCTTTGTGTTCTTCTGGTTCGCAATTTTTATTGTGTGTGTATGTGTACACACACACACACAGTATATAACCTTCCATCCAAAACTTTAAAATCACCTACCTATTATGATGCAAGTCCTCCTCTCACCGCCAAAAGAGCTCTCGTTCGATTAAGCATAGATTCGGCGATATGTTGGTAGGTGTCTCCTGATATGTGGTACCACGATTGAAACAACAGATCCCGCAATTCTCATATAATGCGTGGCAGGGGTGATGCTGCTCGTACCCGTTTCTCCAACTCAAACCACGAATACTACATAGGATTCATGTCTGCTGAATTTGGGGGCCATGACAATAAATGAAATTCCTCTTCATATCCTTGGAACCATTCCTCAACCTTCTTCGCAGTCTGGCATGGAGATCTTTTTGACAGACACTATCTCCGCCAGGGAATACAGTCACCATAAAGGGCTGCACTTGGTAAACAACGATGTGTCGGTACGTGACATGTCAGAGTTTGCTCTACGGGGGTAACGGGTCCAGGTGTTTCCGCAAGAAAATATTGCCCAGACCATCACACTTCCCCCTAGTCGTCTGGAGCCTTTCCACAGACCAACCAGACGAGAAAGGGTTCCTTGGGTAAACGCCGCACACGAGCTCGTCCATCAACGGAGAACGGAGGGTTTCGTCTGACCATGAGACCCTCTAAGTCTTATTTGATCCAATGTCGATGATAACGTGCCCATTGCAAGCTTTTATAAAGGTGAACGGCTTTGAGCATATAGACACACGAATGGGTCTGCGCGGCTGCGGAGACCTATATCCAAAAGCGTACGATCGGTTCGGACACATTAGGCTCTTTGCCACAATTGAAACTACAGGTAATGTCAGCCACAGTACTCCTTCTATTGCTGCAGACAAAATGAGACAGCCTGCGCTGACATCAATGAGGCGTGGCCTGCGCCGGCATCAACGAGGCTTGGCCTGCACACGCCTTGTCGACGGCTCGAAGTGTTACCTGTTCCGAAACATCTTTGATAGGTACTTATTACTGCATAGCGTAAGAAGCCTACCAGCGTTGCTGTTTCAGAGATTATCTTACCAAGGCGTCTTGCCATAACGATGTGGCCTTTGTCGAAACCAGGTATTAATAAATCCTTTGCTTTTCCCACGTTGAGACGAAACAAATTACTGACTGAGAAAGCTCCGGCCCAACTACTACATCATTGGCGACCTTGACACGTGACGCTGATTGGTTGCACGTGCACTTATTTGCATAACTCAGAGGTGGCTTTAATGTTTTGGCTGATCGGTGTGTGTTTTTATGTGTATATTATGTCTCTTCGCCATAATAACTACACTACATTGACAAAGGTCACCAGACACCCCTTCAAAAGCAAATTAACGAACTCACTGCATTGTTAAGAAACGCGATCCAGTGGCAAACGGTGTAAAAACAAGCCTACAGCTGACCGTGATCATTTCGCACTGTGAGGTTGATTGAAAATGTTGCTGCGGGAGAGAAATGACTTTGAGAAAGGAACGATTGTTGGGTGATTGTTCAGACTAGTGGGTTCTCCATAAGAGAAACCGCGAGGATACCCAAATCCACTGTTTTGGATGTACTGAATAAGTGCAAGGCACATGGCGTGCCTGAAGTAGAAAAACGTACCGGCAGACCAAAGAAGATCAGTGATGGAGGACGTCGAAGCCTCAGGAGAGTCGTTACAGCTAATTGACGGAATACTGCACAAGACCTCAGTGTACAGGTGAGTAAAAATGCTGGAACCTCGTTATATATACGTACCACTCGAAGAAAACTTCATTCCATGGTTTACCGTAGTCGTGCGGCTACTTTTAAGTCTTTCATCTCTACTCAGAATGCTACTCGTTCTTTACACCATGCTAAACGACATTTATCGTGGACCGTAGATCAATGGAAACGGGTCCTAAGGACTGATGAATCCAGATACACGATCCATCAGTCTGAAGGTCTTGTGTGGGTATGGCGGTAGCCGGGAGAACGCTATTTACCACAGTGTACTGTTCCTACGGTCACGTTTTGGAGCTATCAGTGTACCCGTGTGAGGGTGTTTTCCATGGTATGGTTTCGGTCAATTGGTTATCCTGAACAAAGCTGTTAACCAGCGAGTCTACCTCGATATCCTGTACAATTATGCCTCACCAACTCTGTTGCAATACTATGGAACCAAGCCTTGTTGGTGCCAGCAGAATGATGCACCGAGCCATAAAGCAAGAACTGTTGCGGCGTGGTTTGACGTAATTCCGCATCATGTGTGGACTGGCCAGCACAGAGCTCTGATCTTAATCCTATAGAGCACATATGGGATGAATTAGAGCTCCTCGGAAGAAGTTTGGAACCAAGGCCTACTACTAAGCAACAGTTAGCGGCAGCATTACGTACTGAATGGAAGCGCATACCTATCGCTGTGTCCCAAATCCTTGTCGAAAGCATGTCTCGGAGGGTCAATGCATGCATTAAGGCCAATGGTGGACCGACACCGTACTAATGTATATCAATAACTGATATGTTACAGGGCTTTGTGCTGACTTATATTGCAGCTCCTGCGTGGAGGGTTCGTTATATGCTTGCTCTGTATATGGGGTTTAACCCGTATTTTTTCTCCCGGCAGATGCTGATAAATCGATTACAAAGTATGAAAAAATCGACTAAAGTTCAGTTTTGCTCTTGCAGTCAGGAAGACTTTTATTCAGATGTTGCGGGGAATGTCACCAAGCTTTTGTCAGTCATTTTCGTGCTTTGATTATTTTATTAACACCTGGGTGAAGGAAAATGATTCCAATTCTTTATCCCTCAAAATGGCTACTGAACTTCGCTTCTGATAAATATGGAAGCCCCGGTTAAAGATATGTGTTTCACTTCGGGGTGTCCGGTCCAGATAGTTGTGAAGGAAATTTGGGGAGATTTTTTTTTTAGGTTGAAGCTTTAATGACTACCGTGAGCAAATAAATGGGCTATAAGCAGTCGCCCGCCCCTAATTTAGGGTCACTGGTTCCAGGGAAGTGATGTGGAGAGAGAGAACCAGTGCCGTAAGGCAAACACAACATCCATGCCCCACCGGGATTCGAACCCGGACCCTTCACGGACGAATGATCATAAGCCAGCGTTTAGACCACTGCGCCGCCGGAGCTGCTTGGGTGACCTTCAACCACAGTTGATTGATAATGGTTGATGATGATATAATGAATATCAATATGTTGAAAATATAACTTGCCTGCCAGATTAAATTTCAAAACTGATGGCCTAGCTTTAACTTACTCTTCAAGTATCAAACATGTCCATTTACAGCTATCCCGACGCACAACTCGAGGTTCAATGCCATCAGTATTCAACAAGCATCAAAGGTTGACTAACACAGATTACTAACGGAAGCTCGTTTTAACATCTTATCACCAACACGACTTCAAAAACTTTGCATTAAGAACACAGCCTAGCACATTAGTTGAAAGCAAACCTGCCGGCTGGAAGACTGCCTTCCGATAAACGAAATACATTGCCCCTCGGAAAATCTAGCATATGACCTTATCTGTAATTTCGATTACGTAACTGCACTTGACCTGTTGTCAGGATTGCCAAATTAAAATTCCTCGAACAGTAATCAGTGACGTTAAACATAGAAGAATCTTTAACGATAATAAATTTGTTAAAGAGTCTTCTTGTAATATTTAAATAAGAACACAGGAACCAAAAAGAATACGTCACATGACTCACTGGATTTTGGACCGTCCGTTTGTTCTTCAAATTGAAGAAACGTTTGAAGGAAATTAAATCTCAGTCGACTTCCGGATGCCACATCAGCTGTTGACGCATGGTTTCAGACACAACATCATATTCATATTTGCAAGGATTAAAGAAATAGGGATATCGATATCAGAAGTCTGAACCTTGGAGGTGAATATGTAGAATAATGTATTCAAACAATTTTTCTTATTCCATTGTATCTGCGAAAAGCCAAGAACTCATCAGCAGTTTTGATATATTGTTCATCTTTTATGTTTTCCGCATAGATGAAAAATCAATTAGCTCTTTTCTGTGTTCAAAAATAAAAAAAAATGTTTGTTCGAATAATTTCCTCGTCGTGATCTACGTACACATTTGTACAGCAATATTTGAAACAATTTCCATATGGTTGATAGTATATATGTTAAAATTCGCGAAATTTTGGCTTATTGCATGCATATTGTTGAGGATTTAGCTTTCGTAACTTTTGTGAATGTGTCGGGAGGAATATGTTCTTTTCTAATTTTAATGATTAATTCAATCAAAAGTATTCTCGCATTTAAAATTTTTAGTGCATCTCGAATGAACAGCCCGGGATGGAAACAGATTGTTTCTCTTGACATTTCATATTGCCCCGAGTGATAAAGTTAAGAAATAAAATATATAGAACTGTAATTTCCGAATTGTATGAGTTGAAAGCCTAAGTGCTGCCCCGGTGTCGCAGTGGTCTAAGGGATGGCCTCTCATCATTCGTCCGAAAAGGGTCCGGGTTCGAATCCCGGTGAGGCATGGTTGTTGTGTTTGTTTTAAGGCACTGGGCTCTCTCCCTTCCCTGGAACCAGTGACCCTAAATTAGGGACGGGCGACTGCTTATAGCCCATTGAGTTGCTCATGGTGGTTGTTAACCCCCGTCCCCCCCCCCCCCAAGCTTAAGTATGCGTAGATTTTTCACAGGGATTCAAATTCCGAAGCAACTGAAAAATTAACATATGTGCAAAATCTTGGCCAAACCCTTTTTACCGTATCAATTTGAATTCTAAATCATGAATAAAACGTATACATGCAATTTCGAAACGTATTAGAAACACTTCACGTAATTTTGTATTCATTTCATAAATTCACGAATATTCATCGCGCACATAATTATAATAATGTTATTTTTTATTTTAATTCTAAAGCTCAATTATTGCGTCTTACAAAAGCATTCAGAATTTACTTCAAAATTAGCGGTGTGTTAAAATATTTGTTTTTAAACATTTCAGTTGTTATTCGATGCTAATATTCTATTTCATTAAAACGAATTGTAAATATTCTTCATAATAAAACGTGCAATTAGACTTTACATTTATTTCGGAGAATGCTTCTGAGTCAAGAAGCATTCTCCGAGATAAATGTAAAGATAAATTCAACTGTCAAACACTGAAATTAATCATGGGTAAAGCATTTCATTCGAACATGTTTATCACTTGAAGATATTTATAAAACCCGGTTCACACATACGAATCTTAGTATTAAGTGGGATTTTCAATGGAAAATATTTCCTATACCTGCAATGTTAATTTGTTCTACGCACATGCTCTCAGATACCATTCCGTTCTCGTGTTCAATTTCTTTTATGATTACACTGCCTGACAGAGAAAATACCACACCACGAAGGAATGCTCGAAAACAGACCAAACTGCACACACAGATAGCCAAGTAGGTCCGTCCTGAACATATGATTTAATTTTAACATGTAGACTACGCTCCAGTGGCCGAATATATAGGATGATAAATAAGGAGTGCGGTCCCCATTTTGGGCGATACAGCGTTGAATCCGACGTGACATCGAGGCAATGCGGGTCCGAATAGAGTCCTGAGGTAGGGTGGACCACGTGGTGTTGATCCGAGATCACAGTTAGTCTTCATTTTGTGCGAGTGGGAGGGTTCTCAACCGACGTCCAATTGTGCTCCATATGCTCCAGAGATCGGGGAATCGTGCTGGCCACAGAAGCATCCGTACGCCGTGTAAAGCATCCAGGCTGATCCGAGCGGTATGCGGCCGAGCGTTATCCTATTGAAAAACGGCGTCAGGATGTCCTGCAGATACGGTCGTGCCATGGGTCGCAGCACCTCGTCAACATAGCGGCGTGCCGTCAATGTGCCCGTAATGCCTACCAGTTGTGAGCGGCTGTTGGCGCCGGTAGAGTCCCACACTACGATTCCACGTTGTAGGACCGTCTGGAGCTCTACAATGTCGCCTCCAGACTCTCACACTGCGAATCATCAGTGGTGAGTCAGAACCGCGATGCGTCGCTGAACACCATACTGTTCCATTCAGCACCCTACGCAGCTCAGGAGCGACACCGCCTCGAGCGGTGACGACGATGGCTCGCTGTTAAAGGTAACCTTTTGCAACGGACGGTTAGACAACAAACCGGACGCAGCCAATCGGCACGACACTGTCCGCATCGATATCGAAGCATCCAATCCTCGCCGTACACTACGCAAAATGTCGCCTGGTCTATAGGTCAGCTACGGTATGACGTCGGATGCGAGGATCGGTGCGCTCGGACGTCCGTCTCCGTTCTCCGGTTCCCCTACGACGTTGCACAGATCCTTCCTGGGAGCATAGTCTGCGAATGCGACCGACGGTTGTGGCATAACTTTGAGTTTCTTCCGCAACACGACGCAAGGACCATCCGGCGGTACGAAGGCCTACGATGACACCTCTCGTGAACTCATCCGTTTGACGAAATCGCGTACGACGGCGTCTTGACGTCACTGGCACCCCTTGTTTGTTCCCCAGTGCGGTTACAGCAGATTCACTCACTTCTGACGGCTGTGAGGACATCTCGACTGATGGCCTCACGGGCTGGTTGTCCGCTTATATCCAGCGTGCCGTTCGTGCGATTGGCCTCCAAGTGCAATCATTTCCACAATTTGTACGTGTGTACCCACCCTGGAATTTGGATGACGCTGCGTTTATGTCTTGGTGTTGTTGCATTTCTCTGTCATGCAGTGTATTACTTGAGGGTATAACGGCAGCTTTGAGAAACTCCATGGCTAAAAGCCGTCGCCCATCCCAAATTTAGGGTAGCAGGTTTCAGGTAAGGGATAAAGCCAGTGCAATAAAACAGACAATACTCATGCTTAACCGAGATTCGAACTCTGACCCCATCACGGGCGCATGATCAAAAGCTAGCGCTTAGACCAGTGTGTCACTGGGGCGTCTCTTCAAAAGTTTGAGAGAAAATCACGTTTTTAGCTAACATATACCCTACCTATGATTTCGAAAATGCTATCGCATTTTTTTTAAATTCAGTGTAACTCAGTCGGTGCCAAATTGGAATAACTATACTGATGAAAACATTGTGACAGGTTGCACCAAAAAGTGGTGCTACACCAGCTAAACAACATTTTTAGAAAAGATACATCGTTCTGCGATGCAAAATAAACCGCAACAACATGGTGCAACCTTGTACAATGACGCGGTGAAAAGTTGAACCACGTTGTTGGATTTTGTTTGCAAAACACGATGGTGTATCTTTTCTTAGAAAGTGGTGCACTTGGTGTAGCACCACTTTTTTTTTTTTTTTGATTGATTGGAGATTTAACGACCACCGTGAGCAACTCAATGGGCTATAAGCAGTCGCCCGTCCCTAATTTAGGGTCACTGGTTTCAGGGAAGGGAGAGAGCCAGTGCCGTAAGACAAACACAACACCCATGCCTCACCGGGATTCGAACCCGGGCCCCTTACAGACGAATGATCAGAGGCCACCGCTTAGACCACTGCGCCACCGGGGCGGCCACAACCACTTTTTGGTGCAACCAACTAAAAAGATTTTTTAACAGTGTACCGATTGAGAACAATTGAATTTTATTAAAACTGACATTTTTTTCGAAATCGCAGCTAGGGTAGCTAAGGATTTTATTTTGGGCTCAAAACTTTGAAGACTTGCAAAGTTTTCGAGAATATACGTGTTGAACGAATTAGGATACATTTTCCTTTGAGAGCCCTTTAATTGGCATTAATTTAGTAAAAATGAAGTTATTAATGAAATAATGAAAATATGAACTGTACATTTTTAAGCGAAAGAAACGTGAAATTTACGCTTCTTAATCGAAAGTTTACAGTACAGGATATATTTTGTAGTAGTGAAAATATACACAGTGCGTCAAAGAATTTTTAAGACTGGCGCTAGATTTCAGCCTACGGTGGCGCCACCAGTGTAATCGCGAATGCGTTATAAACCGTGACCATCTGCTTGCTTTCTGCCAAAAGTACTGCGCAGTTGTTAAAGTAACTCAAACGAAACGGCCGTTCATTAGAGAAGTAAAATTTTTTTCATGTTGAATTATTAAGATGGAACAAAGGGCTCTTATTAAATTTAACGCAAAACTTGGTAAAAGTGCCTCGGAAACGTACCAAATGATGAAACAAGTTTACGGTGAGTTTTGTTTAAGTAGATCAAATGTTTTTCTGTGGCATAAACGTTTTTGGACGGAACAGAGACGCTAGAAGATGATAAGCATACCGGAAGACCAAGTTCATCTAGGACACCTGAGATTATTGAAAAAGTGCGTGATTTCGCGGCAAACAATCGATATGCGTCACTAAAAATGATGGAAGATTTTTTAAACATCAACAAAGAAACGATTTGAACCATCGTGCATGAAGATTTGGGCAAAACAAAAGTATGTGCTAAATTTGTTCCACACACGTTAACCAATGAACAAAAATCAAGCAGAATCCCACATTGCAGAGACATCATTTCAGCAGCTGAAAATGATCCAAACTTCTTAAAATCGATTGTTACTGGTGATGAAACATGGTGTTTTCAATATGATCCTAAAACAAAGCGACAAAGTGCGGAATGGAAGTCAAAAAACTCGCCACAAGCCAAAAAAAACAAGAAAAGTTCCATCGAAATCAAAACAATGCTCATTACATTCTTCGATAGTAAGGGTATTATCCATAAAGAGTTTGTTCCAAGTGGACAAACAATTACTGGTGAGTTTTATTTAAATGTTTTGTGGCGTTTGATGGGCAGAATTCGTCGCATTCGTCCAGAAAATCGAGATGAAAACAGTTGGTGTTTGTTGCACAATAATGCACCCAGTCACACCTCACTTCTTGTTTGTAGATATTTGGCGAAAAATAACGTCTGTGTGTTGAATCATCCACCGTATTCGCCTGATTTAGCACCCAGCGAATTTCTTTGTTCGCAAAACTTAAAACGACGTTAAAAGGGTGTTATTTTGATGATATTTTGAACATACAAACAGATTCGACGCGTGCTTTGGAGGCAATTCCGCAAAGTGAACTGGAACAGGCATTCAAATCGAATCATTATTAAATCGCTGTAACAAGTGTATTGAAGCCAGAGGGACTTATTTTGAATGAAAAACTAAAACAAATTATCATTTCTTGTTTCTAATTTCATTTTACAGACCCAGTCTTAAAAATTATTTGACGCACTGTGTATATAGGATATATTTTCCTTTGAGGTCCTATTGGTATTAATTTAGGAAAAAATAAGTTAAAATGAAATGAAAATACAAAGAGTACCTTTTTAAACGTACGAAACAAGATTTACGCATCTTAAACGGAAGTTTGCTCTTTTACATCCAAGTGCTACTTTTTATTAAACCGGATTAGCTGATAGTTCGAACAAATCGAAGCCAAGGATCG
Source organism: Macrothele yani (assembly GCA_039090855.1). Lineage (NCBI taxonomy): Eukaryota > Metazoa > Arthropoda > Arachnida > Araneae > Macrothelidae > Macrothele > Macrothele yani. Next base: position 49,794,473 of record CM077028.1, read on the forward strand.
TAGCTTGAAGAAAACAATTTTTAGCTCTTCGTCGTCTCGTTGAGCAGTGAAGCCCTATCTGATGGGAGCCTCATATCTTTCATGCCAATAAAAAATCTTCCCGTCTCTCGCAAGTATGGGAACTCTTATGTCAGTCGAGTCTCCTGAAACGTAGTAACATCCATTACATGTCATGTCAATCAAATCTCCTCATCCTACGAGAACAGCCGTTAAATCTCGAGTTGGTCAAGTGTTCTCACGACACTGCCATTATATGCCAATCACGTTTCTTCAACAGACAAGAGTATAACATACATTTAAAATTAACAGGCTTCCTTATTCGATAAAATTACCGGTACATCTTACTCAAATTAAGTGCCATCGTGTCTAACGAGAGTGTCATATCTCTTTTGTCTCATTGACAATTTATCCCTTAAGAGCATGGACCCTTATTGTCATCAAATCATTTATCAGGTTTCAGCAGCCTTGCATCTTCATATTGGGTAACCTAAAATTTTCGTGTCGTTTTGCGCATGGAAGCAGAAGTTTTACGAGCAGAACGAGAGCCGGAACTTGTTCCACGAGGCTATAATGTTGTCATTAATAGGGTAGGTTTTACGTTTTTGGCACCGTGAGCAACTCGATGGACTATTAGCAGGTACCCGGTCCTAATTTATGGGCAATGGTTTCAGGGAAGGGAGATAGCCAGTGCCTTAAGACAAACACAAAATCCATGTCTCACCGGAATTCGAACACGGTCCCCATCTCGGACGAATTGTCAGGAGCCAGCGCTTAGACCACTGCATCACCAGAGGTCGGAGGATGCAACATGTAACAGTGCTACCTGGGCACAAACACGGCAAAGGCAGCGAAAAGGATATGCACAACATTTAAGCTGGCATGGTAAGTGACTTCCAAAAAGTACACTGTCGGAAATTGAAAAAGAACACCCAGAAGGAATGCCGTTAGTAACGTCATATTATAATATGTTAATTGTTAAGAGCAGCAATAACTGTGATCCAAGTTGCAATGATTTTTTTACGACCACCGTCAGCAACTCAATGCGGTTTAAGCAGTCGCCCATCCCTAATTTAGGGCCATTGGTCCCAGGGAAGGTAGACAGCCAGTGCGGTAGGACAAACAAAACATCCATGCCTCACCCGGATTCGAACCCGGACCCCTTCCGGACGAATGATCAGAAGCTATCGCTTAGACCACTGCGCTACAGGGGCGACCAAGTCGTAATGTCATTGGATGGAATAATGACGTCATTGAGGACAACAGTATGCAAATGTACGTAACGCGTATTTAAGGACTAGGGCGTGCAGAACAAAGTAATTCGTCTGGTGTGTTATTCACTCATTGAAGAATCTTCCATGCCTGGTCGACGTAGGCATGCAACATTTGTTCAGTTACCAGAGCTCGAGCGAGGCCGTATACTGGGTCTGCGGAAAGGAGGTGGGTCTTTCCGTCAAATTAAGGACAAAGTGAAAAGAGAGATATCGGCCATAGTAAGAAGCTGGTGTCGGTGGTCATATGAGCATTCGCACACTTGTAGACGTAGTTCCACGTAACACAGAGTGACGGCCACGACAGAGAATTGGAGTATCAAGAAGCGCGGTGTGGCAATATCGGACGGCTACGGCGTCCGAAATTCGATCCTCTGTCATACCAAGGGTGTCTACCAGAATGATACGAAATCGTTTGTTGCAAGCAGGACTCCGGGCACGCATGCCGCTGGCTCGGTTGCCACTGGTCACGGTCAAGAAGCTTTGAGGTGGTGTCAAGAACGAGTTCGTTGGAGAGAAGAATGTCGGTCACTGGTCTATAGTGATGAGAGCCGATTCTGCTTAGGAGGGTCTGACGGTCGTGTAAGAGTCCAAAAGCGACACAAAGTGAGCAGCTTCTGCCATCATGCATCCGCCATCAGACCCCACGCCGGGCTTCATGACAGGCCCCACGCCGGGCATCATGGTGTGGGGAGCGATTAGCTATCACTAACGCCCGAGTCTGGTGTTTGTAGTGGGGGGGGGAGCACTGAATAGCAGTTCGTACTTCAATGACATCGTGCAGCCAGTCGTCCTGCCATTTTTGAGTGCGATCCCTGATGCAATATTCCACCAGGATAACGCACGCCCACACTCCGCACGGGCAACACAAAATGGTCTTCAGACTACGCATCCACTGTTAAAAATAGGTACTTAGAAATAAGCAAAATGCACTCGTTTTTGAGCACATTCTGGGCTTATAATAACTCCGAGTACTTGTGTCACATTTTTGAAAAAGACAAGTACTCATTTTTGAGTACATGCAGGGAATCATTGTGAGTATAACTCGTATTTCTGATTTAAAATATATGTACTCATTTTTGATTACATATATTTCAAATATATGTACACAAAAAAAAGCCCATATACTTCAAATATACACTGAAGAGCAATTGAATTAGAGACAGCAGGCGTTATGCAAATGTGGCGCTGTGGGCGGCACTGTAAACGACATGGCGTATGCAGCGATCCGACAATATAAGGAGTGATGCGACGGGAATCAGTAAGAGTAGGACACACTATGGGTAAGACGAGGGATCTAAGCGCATTTTATCGTGGACAAACTGTCGGGGTCCGACGAATGGGTGACCACCTAGGAGGTCGTGCAGGCACTGGGATTTTCACGAGCCACTGTGTCACGGGTGCACCGTGAGTACATCGAACCCGGTAAAACCATCCTTGCAAGGGCCAACTGCCGTGGACAACAGCGTGTGGATGAGAGGGGTCATCGTCGTCTAGCTCGTATTGTAACAGCGGATAGACGGGCCACAGTGCAAGAAATAACTCTGAAATTTAACGCTGGTGCACAAACACGTGTAAGCAGCGACATCATCCAGAACCATCTCCTCGCTCTGGGGTACAGAAGCCATCGTCCCACGAGGGTACCGCTACTGACCGCACACCACAGGGTGCAAAGATTAGCATGGTAGCGGGAACATCGCCACTGGACCCTAGACATGTGGAAAAATGTTGCCTGGACTGATGAGTCGAGATTTACGTTGGTACATGCGGATAGCAGGATACGAGTACGGCGCAAACCACATGAAGCGATGGATCCTTCTTGCCAGCAGGGTACTCTTCAAGGCGGTGGCATTCTTGTCTGGTGACTGTATACGTGGACTGAAATGGGACCCCTTGTACGTGTGACATCGTCCCTCACAGGTCAACGTTACCGGGAAATCCCGGACGACCACTTCCTCCCGTTTGTGCGTTTTCAACATCCCACTGGGGACCTCATCCTGCAACAAGACAATGCACCGTGCAATGGCTCCCGAATTGTATCCGAATGGTTGAACACTCCACCGATGTGCTCTCACTTCCTTGGCCAGCTAGATTACCTGACCTCAATCCAATCGAGCACATCTGGGATGCCATCGGAAAAAAATGTTCGAGGCTCTGACCCCGCTCCATCAAATCTTCGTAAACTGTGGGAGCTTCTTCAGGGGTCGTGGATCCGCATGGCTTCCCAACGCTTCGGTGTCTTGTCGAGTCCATGCCGAGACAAATCGCCGCCGTCATCAGGGCGAAAGGTGGCGCTACACGTTACTAGACAGGTATCACTAATTCAATTACTTTTCAGTGTATGTGCTCTAACTTCATTCAGTTTCTGTGCCCTTTCGGGCAGGGCAAAGAAACTGAAGGAAGTTAGAGCACATACACAGAAGTTAGAGCACATACGTCCATGCCGAGACGAAACGCCGCCGTCATCAGGGCGAAAGGTGGCGCTACACGTTTCTAGACAGGTATTTCTAATTCAATGGCTCTTTAGTGTATGTGCTCTAACTTCGTTCAGTTTCTGTGCCCTTTCGGGCAGGGCAAAGAAACTGAAGTTGGAGAGAATCTTGCGATTATGACAGGACAGTTTGTAAGTGAAAGAGCACACTAGATGGCACCACCGTACAAGCATACCATTTTGCACATAGAAGTCATAGAGAAATTAGGGGTGGCTTAGAAACTTTAACCAGGTGATTCCTACCAGAGGGGCCGTCATTTAACGTTTTCGTCCGATGCACGACGGATATTCAGCGATTTTTAGAAATTCACACTATCAGGCTAGGTTTCAAAAAGTGGTCCCTCCATCAATAGTCTGAATCTCTAACCACTAAGCCATCCGCTGCTAGATTTCAAGTTTGGAATGCGTGTATTCCATACATATTCATTTATTCATAGAATCAACTGGAAGTATATTATTCGATGGCACATCTGGGATAATAGATATACTCGTTGTCACATGCTGGGCAAATGGACCGCACAATTTATTGACTAATATAGTGATGAAGCAACAATATATTATTTATGAGATTGGCACAAATACAGTTAATGTAAAAACGTACACAAAGATACTTTATGCATAATTAAATTACTTGTGATCAGTGACTTTGTTGTACTAATTACTTAAGTGTCATTTTACACATTTATTAAATAATTTCAACTGAAATCTATTATATCTAAAATGAAGTAATACGATATTATATTTATTGACGCAGTTACTTGTAAGTACGTATGGTTACTTATATTTGAGCGTGGCATGCACTGGTTCACAATACAACTATACTTTGAAAAAAAAATGAGTAGGTTCAGGTTCTCATTTTTAAGTAGCTTTTTTAACAGTGTCAACTCCCTTGGCCAGCACAGTCTCCGGACTTGTCTCCAATTGATCATGTCTGGGACTAGATCCAACAAAGACTCTTCCGCGGACCCCGGCAGGCAGTGACCATCTCTGAATTACCAGTTAAAGTTGAAAGCACATGGAATGCTATCCACCAGCGTGATATCCAGCATTTTTACGATCGATTGCATGCGAATTTGGAAGCCTGTATTGCTGCTAGAGGAGGGGAATGCTATCCACCCGCGTGATATCCAGCATTTTTACGATCGATTGCATGCGAATTTGGAAGCCTGTATTGCTGCTGGAGGAGGGGAATGCTATCCACCAGCGTGATATCCAGCACTGGTACGATTGATTGCATGCGAGATTGGAAGCCTGTATTGCTGCAGGAGGAGGGGAATGCTATCCACCAGCGTGATATCCAGCATTTGTACGATCGATTGCATGCGAGATTGGAAGCATGTATTGCTGCTGGAGAAGGGGAACTATCGCCCAGCGTGATATCCAGCATTTGTACGATCGATTGCATGCGAGATTGGAAGCCTGTATTGCTGCAGGAGGAGGGGAATGCTATCCACCAGCGTGATACCCAGCATTTGTACGATCGATTGCATGCGAGATTGGACGCCTGTATTGCTGCTGGAGGAGGTGCACCATCTTATTAAAATGTTCCTTCTCTACACTGTAATACGCATTAAAAGGTAAAAAAAGACATTGAATCACTTCACACGTGTGATCACTTTCTTTTCTTAACAAATTGTTGTTACGACATAAATCTCATAGATGCAGCTGCAATTTTTAATGGTGCTCTTTATTCACTTTCCAGGAGCGCGGTTCCAGAATAATCGTTGAAAGATACCTCACGCACTGGACGACGCGATGACAGGAGTTTGATAATGGACAGCTGAGCACCGCCTTCGAAGAAGACAGCATGTAATTGTGCCACCAGCTTTCCACAAGGTTTGCTATGTGAGCTGAAACCATTAGCTTGTTTTTACATGCAACGGAAAGAACGGGTAAAGACTAAGCTCCTATGTCCAACATCGCTTCTCAGATGACAACAAGCAGCAGTGTTTCGGTGTGTGTGTATGTATATATATATATATATATATATATATATATATATATATATATATGTCGTTGCACTCACATCAGCACAAGGGGACATTTCTGAACCGTGTACCCACCTGCGATGAGAAGTGAGTTCTATATCATCATCATCATTGTCAACCATTATCAATCCACTGCTGGACGAAGGTCTCCCCAAGTTTCCTCCACAACGGTCTGTCTTGTGCCAGTCTTCTCCATGTTACTCCCGCATACTTTCGAATTTCATCCACCCATCTCCCATGTGGTCTTCTTCTGGGTCTTTTCCTGTCCCTTGGAATCCAATTTAAAATTTCGGCTGTCCATCGATGGTCTCTTCTTCTGGCAGTATGTCCAGCCCATTGCCATTTCAGGGATTTAACTCTGATCATGATGTCTTCCACTCTTGTCATTTTTCGGATCCACGTGTTCCTCTTCTTATCTCTCCTGGTTACACCGAGCATGCACCTCTCCATGCTTTTTTGAGTTGTCTGCAGCCTTTGTATGTCTCTTTTAGCTAAGGTCCACGTCTCTGCACCATACGTAAGCACTGGAAGGATGCATTGATCAAACACTTTTCTTTTAAGACATAATGGCATATTGCTCTTGAAAATTATGCTGTTTCTTCCAAAAGCTCTCCAGGCAAGTTTTGTACGCCGATTAATTTCTCCACCAATGTGACCCTCACTTGATATCTGCTGTCCAAGATAAACGTACGTGTCTGTTATCTCCAGCTTTTTCCATCAATCGATAAATCTTCATTTTGTGTAAAAGCATTGTACATCACTTTTGTCTTCTGAAAGTTCATTTTTAATCCCACTTCTTTACTCTTGTCAGCAAGTTCCTGGTTGTCTGCAGCCTTTGTATGTCTCTTTTAGCTAAGGTCCACGTCTCTGCACCATACGTAAGCACTGGAAGGATGCATTGATCAAACACTTTTCTTTTAAGACATAATGGCATATTGCTCTTGAAAATTATGCTGTTTCTTCCAAAAGCTCTCCAGGCAAGTTTTGTACGCCGATTAATTTCTCCACCAATGTGACCCTCACTTGATATCTGCTGTCCAAGATAAACGTACGTGTCTGTTATCTCCAGCTTTTTCCATCAATCGATAAATCTTCATTTGGTGTAAAAGCATTGTACATCACTTTTGTCTTCTGAAAGTTCATTTTTAATCCCACTTCTTTACTCTTGTCAGCAAGTTCCTGGATCATACTCTGTAGCTCTGATGGGGTTGTTGCAAAAATGACTATGTCATCAGCAAACCGAAGGTGGGTTAGATAATCTCCATTAATCTTTATCCCTTTGTTTTCCCAGTTCAGTGATTGAAAGACATTTTCCAATGTGGCATTAAAGAGCTTCGGAGATACGGTGTCACCTTGTCTCACTCCTTTTCCAATTTTTATGTGTGTTGTATTTTCAAACAGCCGAATCTTTGCACTTGCATTTTCATAGATGTTATTAATAATATTAATGTATGCATCTTCAATACCGCAGGATTTCAGAGCCATTGCAACTGCTGGTGGTTTCACCGAATCAAAGGCTTTTTCAAAATCGATAAAAGCCATGCACAATGGAAGCTCATATTCCCTCGCTCTTTCAATTAGTTCTCTCAGTACGTCGATATGATCTATTGTGCTGTAGCCACTCCTGAATCCAGCTTGTTCTCTCGGTTGAGCCATGTCCAGTGTCACCTTCAAGCGGTGTGAAAGAACTTTAGTGAAGATTTTATAAACCACTGATAGGAGGCTGATAGGTCTGTAGTTCCTGAGATCCTCAATATCACCTTTTTTATGTGGCAAGATCATTGTAGCGTTGTTCCAATCCTCAGGAATTTACAGTACACTATACTAACAAAGGTCACCTGACACCACTTCAAAAGCAAATGAACGGATCCGCTGCGTTGTTAACAGGCGCGTAACAGCTGCAAACGGTATAAAAACAAGCATGCAGCTGACCGCGATCATATCACACTGTGAGGTTGAGTGAAAATGTCGCGGCGGGAGCGAACTGACTTTGAGAACGGTAAGATTGTTGGGTGTTATATTAGTGGGTTGTCCATAAGAGATACCGAGATGCATTTAAATATGCCCAAGTCAACTGTTTTGAATGTACTGAATAGGGGGAAGACACATGGCGTGCCTGAAGCAGCAAAACGTACCTGCAGACCAAAAAAAATCAGTGATAGAGGACGTCGAAGCCTCGGGAGAGTCGTTACAGCTAATCCACGGAGTACTACTGCACAAGACCTCAATGTACAGGTGAGTAAAAATGCTGGAACCTCAGTATGTATACGTACCATTCACAAAGAACTTCATTCCATGGCTTTCAGTCTTCGTGCGGCTGCTCATAAGACTTTCATCTCCACTCTGAGTGCTAATCTTCATTTAGCATGGCAAAGAACATTTATCGTGGACCGTAGATCAATGGAAACGGGTCCAATGGACTGATGAATCCAAATACACGATGCATCAGTCTGATGGCCCTGTGTGGGTATAGAGGCACACAGAGTTTATGGCAAATGCGTCAGAAGCAAAAATTAACGCTTACGCCCCCTGGTGGCCAAAGTATTATTTACCAAAAATTTGAAATTATATGCAAAAGATTTTTGATCAGGAGGTGTATCCGCTGGAGAAAAAGAATTTCAAATTGGAGTTTTAGAAGAAGAGTTATCGGGAAAAATGTAATTTACTTTTACGACCCCTAGCAGAAAACATATGCGTAATTTAAAAAAGTAACTATATCTAAAATACTCTTCGACATAAATGGAATCGAGAGATAAAATAATTTTTTCAATCAGATATTTAGAAACAAATATGTGGAATAAAACATATTTTTGAATTCGACATCTGCATTTACGCCCTCTAGCGGCGAAATTATACATCGTAAAAAAAAACGAAATAAAGGATCATCATTCGCATATTTCAAGCTTCCCAATGCAAAAAGAATTTTTGAAATCGGACCAATATTTGCAGAGATATCATGGGTACGGACGGACGGTCAAACCGGTAACATAAGCACGATCTTTTTTACAAAAGACGTGCTAAAAAGAGAAAGCTTAGTGCTTGTGACAGTAGTAGAAGTGATTTTTGGGTGACAAGATGGGTAAAAAATGCGATTTGACGGACTTTCAACGTGGGATGATTGTAGGAGCTCGGAGCCATGGAGCGAGTATCAGCGAAACCGCCGCATTCGTGAAATGTTCCAGAGCAGCTCTTGTTAAAGTGTTTAAAGACTGGACTGTCAGCCAAAAAACTGGGTCTCTACGTGCAAATTGTGGTCATCTACTAGTGACTGCTCGGGCGGAACGGAGAGTGTCCAGACTGGTAACAGGCAACAGAGGAGCAACAGTGCAGCAAATTACAGATTATCTTAAACAAGGATCACCTCAAATGATCTCTGCACGCACTGTTCGACGTATACTGCATCGGATGGGATATAGCAGCCGAAGGCCTGTTCGAACATTTTTTTTTTTTTTTTTTGATTGGAGGTTTAACGACCACCGTGAGCAACTCAATGGGCTATAAGCAGTTGCCCGTCCCTAATCTAGGGTCACTGGTTCCAGGGAAGGGAGAGAGCCAGTGCCGTAAGACAAACACAGCATCCATGCCTCAACGGGATTCGAACCCGGAGCCCTTTCGGACGAATGATCAGAGGCCATCGCTTAGATCACTGCGCCACCGGGGCGGGTCGAACTTATCTGCAGTTAACAAGAGACAACGTCTCAAGTTCGCACAGGATTGGACAGTCGATAATCAGAAACAAATTATGCGCTCCGATGAATCAGATTTTCAGTTGCACCATGTCGATGGCCGAGTGAGAATTTGGTGGAAACAGCACGAAAGCATGGACCCCAAATGCATTGCTACAAACCTTTAAGCTGGTGGAGGCAACGTTATGGTTTCGGGAATGTTTTCCTGGCATGCTTTGGGCCCATTAATTCGTGTTGATCAACGTCTGACTGGCACATGATAACTAAACCTCGTTGCGGACCAAGTGCATCCTGTCATGTAGATGGTTTATCCCAATGGCGATGGCTACTTTCAAGAAGATAATGCGTCCTGCCATAGTGCTCGTATTGTACAGGACTGGTTTCAGGAACATGCCGGTGAGTTTACTCTGCATAGGTGGCACCACAATCTCCTGATCTCAACCCCATTGAGAATTTGTGGGATGAAGTTGAACGAGCCATCAGACAGATGGATTCACAACCCTGCAATCTCACACTCCTGGAAAGGGCTATTTATCAAGCATGGTCTCAGATTCCACAAGCCACCTATCAACATCTCGTGGAGTCCATGCCACGAAGAATCGACGCAGTATTAAAGGCAAAATGTGGCCCAACGAAGAACTGAGGGGGTTGTCATAATAAAGTGGCCACTCAGTGTATACAAACTGGTGTGCAAAACTTAAGGACGAAATGGAAATAGTAGCTGCACCTAAACACAAATTACCTCGTGACCATTTCTGGGAACAGGAGCAACAGCACATGCGCACAAATCGATTATGGTGAGAACAAAATGCGATCACGCAGTACAATAGCATCAGTTGAACGGAAGTTACCGGACGGTGTGCGTAATTCATACTTAATTTCGATTATGTTTTGTGCTATGTTCCGTCAAGAGCATCTTGATTTCACTCGTGGAGAAATAATTGGGAGGCTGGATGACGGACGAATAGTGATGAGTGGTGTCCAAGTGTAAGGCAACTTACCATAGCATCGTACTGCGCACGTGGTTGGCATTCAGGATTGCAGGTACATCGGAGAGAAAGACTGGTGGTTGTCGACTACCAAAAACCCACCTCCAGTGAGGACTGTTAGCTGCTCCAGAAGGGGCAAGACTGTGTGACGTACCTGCCAGCAGGACCCACACGACATAAAGGCAGATAGGAATCAGAATACATGTCCGCGTAGCTCAATTGGTAGAGCAACTTGTTCCGGAATAAGCGGCCTCGGGTTCGAATCCCGGCGTAGACTAAAAATGACGGAGAAATTTACTTCGTTATAATGGCGCCCGAACTACTCGGATGACCCGACCGTTCAAAATCTCGCATTGGTGTGATGTTATTTCCACACCGCGAGATAGGAAAAATCAGAGAATCCCTTCTCCAGTGCTTCGAAAAATAAATGTGTGTGACGTTGCATTCCACACACCAGATTGACTGGGAGTTCTCAAGTGCACGTTCTTCAGTGGTTGTCTGCCTGCAGCGATTCATGGTCACGGCTGATCCGTGGGCCATGCCCCCGGCCCTCTTTCGGGGGGGGGGGAGATGTGACGTACCTGCCAGCAGGACGCACACGACATAAAGGCAGATAGGAATCAGAATACATGTCCGCGTAGCTCAACTGGTAGAGTGACTTATTCCGGAATGAGGGGATCCGGGTTCGAACCCCGGCGCGGATAAAAATGACGGAGAAATTTACTTCGTTATAACTGATCGATACGAGGCATGAAGTAACTTTTCAAAACAACTGAACATGAGCACAGGACGCATAATAGTGCGGTTTACAGTGGCCAGGGGACTACACAAGAGTGTGCTGTTTGTCCGACAAACGGTACGTTGTGTTCCATTAAAAACTACTTACCTGAGACAGCGTTTATAGAGGTCCAAAGAAGATAAGGACCGGACAGAAGAACAGTGGGGTGCAGATTAGTGGTTATAATGATTTACTTTCTCTCTATAGATACCGAACGTCAGCTGATCTAGCGTGAGGTAGGCACACTGTATCGGGTATCGTTCACTTGATCGGAAGGTCACTTGACCGAAAATCACTTGATCGAAAGGTACATTTCACCGAAAGGTCACTTCACCTCTGTATCGGGTATCGTTCACTTGATCGGAAGGACACTTGACCGAAAATCCCTTCGCCGAAAATAGCTTGATCGAAGATACATTTCACCGAAAGGTCACTTCCCCTCTGTATCGGGTATCATTCACTTGATCGGAAGGTCACTTGACCGAAAATCACATCGTCGAATATCACTTGATCGATAGGTACATTTCACCGAATGGTCACTTCACCTAAAAGTTCATTTCATCGAAAGGACATTTGATCGAAAAGTTCATTTCACCGAAGGATTACTTTACCTAAAAGTTCATTATATCGAAAGATCATTTCACCGAATGGTCAGTTTATCGAAAACTTAGAATTTTGTTGTTAGAGATCTGTTAGAGTGCGGTGCTGGTTTTTGAAAAACTGGCCACCTAAACATTATCAGATTGTATAAAAAAAATGCACTTTTAATTTCTATGAAACCCCCATGAGTAGGTTTCTCGAAATATAACATTAATTATAAGGCATAGATCTGTGCCTTTTTGTCAAATTTTAATCCTCCAAGCTCGTATTCACAAGGGTTTCGTAGCAAATCAAGTAAATAATGTTCCTGTTTTACTCAACCACGAAACATAATTATTTTGACCGTATGCCTAGATACAGGACATTTTAATAGATTTTTAACCCTTCTCATATGCATAAGCATTATATAAAACGTAAAGTAACTTTTTATGTAAACTTTATGAGCATAAGTTCGTATGATTAAAATTGGGTAAAAAGGCCTAGGGACCTAAAATTGATTTTTTTTTTTGCCTGAAAGAATTGTGCAACATTATTAATTTTACTTTTTACGTAAACCTTATGAACTGAGCATGACTTTTATGTAAACCTTATGAACATGATTAAAATTTGCTAAAAAGGCCTAAGCCGAGGCCTTAAAAAACAAGATTTGTCTTAAAACTAAATCTTTGCGTTCTTTGAGACACGGAGAAAGCAAAATTGCAATTTGAGTATAATCTCCTAACGCTTCGGTGGTCTGTCTGCCGAACTTGCACCACGCTTCAACAGATCCTGTAATGAAATCAAAAGTTTTCGATAAACTAACCTTTCGGTGAAATGAACTTTTCGATCAAGTGATCTTTCGGTGAACCAATCTTTTCGGTGAAGTGATTTTCGGTCAAGTGACCCTTCGGTGAAGTAAACGTCCGGCAAATGAACCAGATCCCTCTGTATCGCCACAAAACCATCAATGAAAGGGATCGATATAAAGGCCGCGATGTTCTCGTACGGGGAAGCATTATGATCGTTGGTCACACGGAGCTTCAGATACTGGTAGGAAGTACTGTAACCGGTGCGCGCTACAATAATGAGGTAATCCTTCCCCATAGTAGTCTGCTCCGAGGTGCCACTGGCCCAGAATTCGTGTTAATGGAAATAATAGTGTAATGGATTACGTCGCACGCCATCGTACAATAGCTGTTGACGAGCTGGTGAAAAGAAAAGGTATTCAAGCGGATGGATTGGTCAGTGCATTCCCTCGACCTAAATCCCATAGAACACGTGTGGGACCATCTGCGGAGACGCGTTACCGCATGTCCAAGTGCTGAAGATGGCGCTCACGGAAATATGGCAACGCGAAGAATGGACGTACGGTGCATCGACGTTAGTAGGGATCTTATCCCCTACGTAGGTGCTCCTCTTGCCTTCGTACAGTCTTTGACAATGAATGCAGCCGTTCATGGCACCCAGTGATATGTAGCTAATTCTGAAGGCATCTCCTGTACAACAAACACTACATGTCAAAACTTTGGGTCGTCCTTAAGTTTTGCGCATCAGCGTATAACGGACGCTGATTAATCGCAGCACTTCAAAAAAAGGAGGCTTTTTGATAACAAAAAACTGGTAACACAAACCCACGAAATAAGAACATCTAGTAGCTACAGCACTATAGATCATATCCACGAACTGAGAGAACTAATTGAAAGATCGAGGGAATATGAACTTCCATTGTGCATGGCTTTTATCGATTATGAAAAGGCCTTTGATTTGGCGAAACCATCAGCAGTTACAATGGCTTGGAAGTCCTGTTGTATTAAAGATGCATACATTAATATTATTAATAACATCTATGAAAATGCAAGTGCAAAGATTCAGCTGTTTGAATATACGACACGCGTAAAAATTGGAAAGGGAGTGAGACAAGGTGACACTTTATCTCCCAAACTCTTTAATGCCACATTGGAAAATGTCTTTCAATTACTGAACTGGGAAAACAAAGGGACACAGATTAATGGAGATTATCTAACTCACCTTCGTTTTGCTGATGACGTAGTCATTTTTGCAACTACCCCATCAGAGCTACAGGGTATGACCCAGGAACTTGCTGACAAGAGTAACGATGTGGGATTAAAAATGAACTTTCAGAAGACAAAAGTGATGTTCAATGCTTTTACAAGAAATGAAGATTTATCGATTGATGGAGAAAAACTGGAGATAACATACGTTCGTTTATCTTGGACAGCAGATATCAAGTGAGGTTCACATTGATGAAGAAATTAATCTGCGTATAAAACTTGCCTGGAGAGCTTTTGGAAGAAACAGTAATTTTCAAGAGCAATATGCCATTATGTCTTAAAAGAAAAGGGTTTTATCAGTGCATCCTTTCAGTACTTACGTATGGTGCAGAGACGTGGACTTTAACTAAAAGAGACATACAAAGGCTACAGACAAATCAAAGCAGCATAAAGAGATGCATACTTGGTGTAACCAGGAGAGATAAGAGGAGGAACTCGTGGATCAGAAAAATGACAAGAGTGGAAGACGTCATGATCAGAGTTAAATCCCTAAAATGGCAATGGGCTGGACATATTGCCAGAAGGACAGATCATCATAGAACAGCCGAAATTTTAGACTGGATTTCAAGGGACAGGAAAAGACCCAGAAGACCAGATGTGAGATGGGTTGATGAAATTTGAAAGTATGTGGGAGTAACATGAAGAAGACTGGCACAAGCCAGACCGTTGTGGAAGAAACTTGGGGAGACCATCGTCCAGCAGTAGATTGATAATGGTTGAGAATGATGATATTTATTGGCACTGGACAAGAAAAATATTACTTAAAAGCCTTTAAAGCGTAATTTTTTACATTCACTGAGAGGTATTTAGAAACAAACCAAGAATTGGAAAACTTCGCTTACATTTTTGTTTTGTTTTTTTATTTAAGGTTTAACGACCACCGTGAGCAACTCAACAGGCTATAAGCAGTTGCCCGTCCCTAATATGCCATTGGCTCCGAGGAAGGGACAAGGTCAGTACCGTAAACCAAACACAACATCCATGCCTCACCGAGATTTGAACCCAAACACATCTCCGACGAAAAATCAGAAGCCATCGCTCAGACCACTCCGCCACCTGGGAGGCTCCCTTACATTGGACTGATAGATTAACTCTTTCATTAACTATTTCATACTGCTTATGGTGATCGTATGATTAATGCTGTACTCCAAATCGCAAAATTCGAGAAGTTACGATCATGTCTGCATTACAATTATGTTTACAGGTTTTATGGGTTTCACCTATTTTAACTTGTTAATTCTGCCTTTTGTAGATCAACAAACTAGCTCTGACTTGCAGTGAAGCCAAAGCCTAATAAAGATGGATAACATGATAGTAGATAACTTTGATACAGACATGTAGACCCCACAATGCTGAATCTCCACTCAGAGGTAGAATGGTACATCCAGGGAGATGATGTCCCATGTCTTTGGGGTCTAATTGTGCAATAATGACTCTGCGAACATGGTGCTCACAGAGCCCACTCTGACTGGTCCCAAAACGTGCCTGATGTCAGCCCAATCCCAAATAAGCATATATGAAATGCTATGGAAAAAGCAGTTTCGTACACCAGCCCGCTCCATAGCAGAACTGCGGATTGTAATAAAACATGCTTGGTTGCAGATCCTCACATAACTGCCCAGACACCTCGCAGAATCAATGCCACTCCAGGCGAAAGAATGGCCCAAGCAGTATTAGTAGGTGATCGTAAAGTTAAACAATCGTACAAGAACTATAATTGTCTGAGTTCCGTGACTTTCAGACAGATCAAGAATTGAAGATTCAAAATTTTGAAGCACCCACTTCAATAATTGATAAAATCTTCTGATTACCAGTTCCCTCAAAAAGATGTAGTCGCCAGCGTACAAGCTCAACCGAGCTCTTGAAGACGGGAAAAGACGCGACGCCGCAGGTCCAACAGTCTTGAAAGGAGGAATGAACAGGTGTTCAGATAGGAAAGCTTTTAAAGTGAAGGCAATGAAAAATTAGAGTATATGAATTGCCTTTGGCTGGGCATGCTAAGTCGGTGAAAAGCTGATCATTCTTCCAAGTAAATTCTTAATTTTAATTTGTTTTGTCTGGTTTTATTTACTCATTTTTGTTTATTTGCTTTGAATTGTCAGGAAAAGCATAACTTTTATTTTATTTGCGTTCAGCAGGATCTGAAATAATTTAATTACAATGTTTTCATTAATTATGAAGCGGGTGTCAAATTATTTGAACTTCTTACGTCTTTCTCTTTTAAATAATAAAATGTACCAGATTTTATTTTATTAAGGTTTTGATGTGTGTAGGGTGTTCATTATCTTGTTATGAATTTAGTTATGAATTTGGGAGCTGTAATTTGTATCTTTGTTTTAAAGGCCAAGCACTTATAAATTTATGTTTACTATTTCTTTAAAATGATGCAAGTTATTGTTTTTTCTGTGTTCACTTTGGATGTTGTTCTTATTAGCTTAATTTACTTTCTGCACATTTTTTTCCTGTTGCATTCTATTTGTGTGTTGTAATGAGAAAACAAATCATTGCCTTTCTTGTTATTAATTTTCAGTTTCTTGCTAACAATGTGTGTTTGTACAAACATTTAACTTGAACCAGGTATTCATTTGTTTGAAAGTTTATTAACATTTTGTGTTTCTATATACATTTTAGATCTTTTACCTATTATCTTCCTTTATTCTCTGTTGCATTATATTTCTGAGTTGTAATGAGTGAACATTAACCATTGCCTTCCTTGATATTAATTTACAGTTTCTTGCTGACTTTATTTTTGTATGTGTGATATTTTATAATCAGTACTAGGCATTCCTCTATTTGCAATTTAGTTATTATTTCAGCTTTTTTTTTTTTGCATATATAATTTGGATGTTGTGCCATTTAAGCTTAATTTACTTTCTTCATATTTCCTTATGTTGCGTTATATTGATGTAGTATTTGTTTTTGCCTTGGGTCTGTTAGAGCTTTAATAGCTGCTCTTTGAATAGTATAATTACGTAAGGTTATGTTTTTGGCGTAATATTATAATGTTTGGTGTCATGTTATTAATGCTTCAAAAGAAAACAGGAATATTGCCAATAATGATAATTTTGTACTGTAATGTTTGCGTTTGATTACCTTATTGCGCTGTAGTTTTACTTACTTGCTACACTTAAGAATTGCAGATGCTTGGATCAGAGCTTTAAAAGCTTCCCTTATTTTAAATATTTAACCTGTAGCAAGTCATCCTCTGTCGGCAAGATTTAATTTTATTTCAGTATTATGGATGAGTGCTTACAACGTACTACTATTTAGAAAATTCCTTTTTGTTCAATGTAATAAAAGCGATGGCCCTGAAAAGAGCCTTTATTTGCATACATATTTGTTCCACGACTAGGTGGGTCCATCCACGCTTAGGCCTGGCTGAGGCTCTTTACTATATTTTTCCAGAAAAAGGAGAACCATAGGGTCTTATCAGAATAATATGACCACCCTCGGAATCACAGCCCAGTCACATGATAAGGTCAATCACACGGAGATATAAGCGGCCGTCTAAGACACATGAGCCATAGTGCGTAACGTGAGCACAATTTGCAAAGGTAATGATTTGAATTACGTTCGAAAAGGAATGATCATCTGCTACCGCACCAAGGGTGGAAGCATCTCAAAAGCAGCTGATTTCCTGGGATGTTCTCTAGGTGCTGTAGTAAGGGTTTACCAAGGATGGACCGCTGGCACACCGAGTAACTCCCGACGTCATAACTGTGGAGCCCCAAATGCCATATACCGCACAGGAGAACGTTGCCTCCGCCGACTGGTAAACAGCAATCGACGCACAACAGTGCAGCAATTGACCACGCAAATGAACACTGGGGCACCCGCCAACAGTAGAGTGAACCCTGTTACGCATGTGTCTCCGGAGCGACAACGACGGTAGTACCATGTAGCAACGTTCGCATGGGACTACCGTCATTGGAAGAGTGGGAAAAAGTTGCCTTCTCCGACGAATCCAGGTTTCTACTCCACAGAAGTGACGGGCTGTGGGCGCATACGGCGTCAGACACACAACAACCAGTATCCGAACACGCTTCTTGGTCAAGTATAGGCCCGTGGTGGCAGTGTGCATATCTGGGGGATGTTTTCCTGGCATGACGTGGGACCGCTGGTACCACTGGAGGGGTACCTGAGCGCCAAGGGCTACGTGTTCATCCACGTTGATCACATGCATCTCTTCATGTTGGACGCTTACCCTGGTGGCGATTGTGTCTACCAACAGAACAATGCGCCGTGCCACGTCACTAATGGGATACATGACTGGTTCCAGGAACACGACGTCTCCGTTATCCCTTGGCCAGCGAAATCACCCGACCTCAATCCCATCGAGCACTTGTGCGATTATTTGGATCGACAGGTTCGACGTGCCCGATCCACAACCATTTCCCCTCCGTGACATCCGTGCTCTACTGCAGTCCCAATGGGCACGTGTGCCTCGGGCAACCTTCCAGGGCCTCATTGCGTCCATGCCACGCCGTCTCGCCGCGGTTATTTGGGCCAAGGGTTTTTATTCCCATTATTAGGTAGGTGATCATATTATTCTGATACAACTGTACTTTTGCCATGGGTATCTTACGCTTAAATAGCTGCTCTTTGTAAAGGAATTAGATGAGTCCAGACATAAGGAATTAGATGAGTCCAGACAGCTTTGCCCTTTGCAAAGCTGTTGCTATTGCCTTGGGTTTCTTACGCGTGAATACAGCCCTTTGCAATGCAACTTAGATATGTAGGAAAACTGCTTTCGCTAGGGTTCCTTATCGCGAAGTGCTGCCCTTTTCAAGCAGCGGGTGAATGCATTAGATGAATAAAAATGCAATTGCTAATGTTTACTTACGCTTTAAGAGCTGTCTTTTGCAAAGAAATTTGATGACTGGAACCACGATGCACTCACTCCCTTACTGCGTAGCTCCGAAGCAGCGCATTGAAGAACAGCTAACCAAGGAGTGTCAGCGACACAGAAACACAAGATCCAAAAGCGTTGCTTCGAAAACAAAGGTCGGAAAAAAGATTCGACCAGCAACGATGACATCAAACGGAGGTAATGTAGTATACTTGCTTCATGCAAAATAAACCCACCACTTACCCGTAAGGAACGATCTGGATTTCGCAGCTATTTACACCACATCAAGGTACCAGACCCAGTAGGAGGCCATGAATTTTAGCCTATAGGCTTGATCTTTAAGCGAGCTGCAGGTGGCGCTGCCGCTCGCTGTCAACCGTTAGTGAGCGTTGTCTAGATATCGCTTTAATTACTTAGTTTGGGGGGAGGGGGTTAAGGACCACGGTGAGGAACTAAACAGGCTATAAACAGTTTCCTGTCCGCTGTTTAGGGCCACTGGTTCCAGGGAAGGAACAGAGCCGATGCTGTAAGACTAACATAACAGTCATGTCTCACCGGGATTCCAACCCAGACTCTCTCGGACGACGGACGAAAGCCAGCGCTTAAACCACTGCGCCAAGAAGTGGTATGTTAATTGTTGTGTTTTAAACCTGCTGATATTGTTTATCTTCATACAAGTACAATTAAATATTTTATTAAGTTCGATTTCTGCTTTTCTCAACGCATGCCAATTCTCAGGGCATCTAGTGGATAGCTAGAATACCTTCTACCGAATGTAAATTTTCAATACAGATTTTTATGTTTGCAAATTACGAATACGAAATTCAGTCAGCATTCAGTTTATATTTATGATTGACATATCTGGATCTGTAACACGATTCGGCAAAACCATTTTTGGCTCTAACGGAGAGCATGCAGCATATCGAAGATTTCCCCTTTTACATGCTGTTTCCTGTGGGGGGGGGGGGGGTATAAATGTTTATCTGAATTTTCTACGCCGACTCCGTTTCAAGAAGCAGATTCAAAAATTTGAACCCCTACGACAATACTTAGTAAAATGTTTTGTCAGAGTGGAAGAACTTTTCTACGTGGCTCTAAAGTTGCGCAGAATTTATGCTAAAGATCAAGTTTCGGAGTTTAAGCGGGTTTCAAGCGATTATGCAATGTTGAGAAGCATTCAAAACTTGAGTTTTTTATCGTCAAATGAAGTGTCCGTTACTCCTAGAACATGGACGTCTTCCATTCTTTATTTCGTCAACATACTTTTGAAGCGTACGAGAGCTCATTAATAAAGTACTAGAACTTGGCTTCCAAGATAACAGAGAAATATGGGGGCAAGCAGATGCAAAGGGTGCAAGTGAAAAAGGCATTACAACAAAATTAAATGCGATTATGGACGACGCCAGTAAAAGCATCAACCCCCAAAATTCTCACTTTTCATCGAAGATTCAGATGGCCGTATTTACGACAAAAGGGAATCACTTTGTTTCAAATAAAACCTATCTTTACTTGTAAATCTTAACTGCAGTTCTCTGATCTTCGATCTAAAAGATTACGAAGATGGAGCGATGATAATCCGCCCTAGCTGCTTCTTCTGGAAAGCTGCTCTTGCACATTGCTCGTCGTAAACTTTGTTCTCGTCGTTAAGTATCTGGTATCGGCAACGTCATTTGTGGTACTACGAGACGCCAGTAATCAGCCTTCCATTGTATTACATAATGTCATCATTACTCTCCCCCCCCCCCATCCCCCTTTCGTTCTCTTCATGCCTCAACGGAATTCTCAAGTGTGTTTCGGATTCAATGCTGCGGTCTTTACGGTAGAACTTCTAGATTCTTGGCAACCAGGCCTATTAAAAGAAGCATTATGTTGCAGAATTGCAACCCATAATATCATTTCACAAAACTCGTTAACGTCGAGAAGTGCACAGAAAGCAGAAGTGCACGTGAGTTTGCTTCACGAACACACCGGAATAAAAAAAAATAAAACCGTGGCTCAGTCTAGATTCATGGTGTGTTTTCTATTTTATAGGACTTTGAAAGCGCTTTTTATTAGCACGTGATTTATATTCAAATAAATCTAATTATCGGAGATATTCTCTAGTAAAGCATTAAGTTTTCTGTGCACTTAAACACACACACTTTTTGTCAAATTAATGGTGGTATAAACGCGACAGAACATATTACGATTTGAAAACTACCTGACTCTCTTTTATCGATATTTCATCGTCTAAATCGGCGACCCTAAAGTTTCCTATCTTGTAATTCTTTAATGAACTATTTCTTTTCTACGCGGATCGCTTTGTTTTTCTTTCACGAAATGCGTCGGGAAAAATGATCTTCCCGCAAATTTAGGTCACTCCAAGACACTGAAGCCGATCTAAAGTATCTCTAATAAAATAAAACCTCCATTACCAAATGTCGATTTGTTAGCAGATGTTAATTTGCGATGGCAATGGTTTCATTTTGACCTCCTGTGTATCCATTTATTCCGAGCTACTGCAGAGCAGGAGAAAGCGGTGTTTGTTAATTGCTTTTTCTTTACCGGTCCGAAGTATTAACGTACAGCGGAAGAAGATTTTTTATTTTCATATTTCTTCAAGGCGCAGCTAAGCCCTGCAGGAGGTCAGAGGTTATGCCCCATATGTACCAGAGATGTGGGCACAGCGCAGTGGAAGCAGGGTTCACATTCGTGGGTACCTGTGCTCGGAGCACAAAGTGGTAAAATTTTGCAAAAACACTTGATTATAATAATATCCTCCGTCAATATTTGTTTTCCAACTTCGCTAAACCATACTTTGGCAGAGTGTTTGGCTATAGGTATTTGTGTAATACCTCCAGAATATCTCCAGCCAACACTCACGTCCCATATGTACCGAAGATCTGTACACAACGCAACGGAAGTAAGGTTCAGCCTTCGTCGGTACCTGTGCTCGGAGTGCAAAGTGGTAAAATTTGCAAAAACACTTTATTATAATAATATCCTCCGTCAATATTTGTTTTCCAACTTCGCTAAACCATACTTTGGCAGAGTGTTTGGCTATAGGTATTTGTGTAATACCTCCAAGAATATCTCCAGCCAACACTCACTCCACATATGTACCGAAGATCTGTACACAACGCAGCGGAAGTAAGGTTCACCTTCGTCGGTACCTGTGCTCGGAGTGCAAAGTGGTAAAATTTGCAAAAACACTTTATTATAATAATATCCTCCGTCAATATTTGTTTTCCAACTTCGCTAAACCATACTTTGGCAGAGTGTTTGGCTATGGGTATTTGTGTAATACCTCCAGAATACCTCCAGCCAACACTCACGTCCCATATGTACCGAAGTTCTGTACACAACGCAGCGGAAGTAAGGTTCACCTTCGTCGGTACCTGTGCTCGGAGTGCAAAGTGGTAAAATTTGCAAAAACACTTTATTATAATAATATCCTCCGTCAATATTTGTTTTCCAACATCGCTAAACCATACTTTGGCAGAGTGTTTGGCTATAGGTATTTGTGTAATACCTCCAAGAATATCTCCAGCCAACACTCACTCCACATATGTACCGAAGATCTGTACACAACGCAGCGGAAGTAAGGTTCACCTTCGTCGGTACCTGTGCTCGGAGTGCAAAGTGGTAAAATTTGCAAAAACACTTGATTATAATAATATTCTCAGTCAATATTTGTTTTCCAACTTCGCTAAACCATACTTTGGCAGAGTGTTTGGCTATGGGTATTTGTGTAATACCTCCAGAATACCTCCAGCCAACACTCACGTCCCATATGTACCGAAGTTCTGTACACAACGTAGCGGAAGTAAGGTTCACCTTCGTCGGTACCTGTGCTCGGAGTGCAAAGTGGTAAAATTTGCAAAAACACTTTATTATAATAATATCCTCCGTCAATATTTGTTTTCCAACTTCGCTAAACCCTACTTTGGCAGAGTGTTTGGCTATAGGTATTTGTGTAATACCTCCAAGAATATCTCCAGCCAACACTCACTCCACATATGTACCGAAGATCTGTACACAACGCAGCGGAAGTAAGTTTCACCTTCGTCGGTACCTGTCGTCGGAGTGCAAAGTGGCAAAACTTGCAAAAACAATTTGTTCTAATAATATCTTTCCCCGAGAATTGTTCTTCAACTCCGCTAAACCTCATCTTTGCAAAGTGTTGGCTGGAGGTATTTCGGTAACACAGTCAAAACTCGTTTTAACAAAATACGATGTAACAAAAAACCCGTTACAAAGAAAAACAATCGTGAAGTTGTTTGGTTTACTATATTTATATAAGAAATATAAAACTTTATAACGAAATACTTTACGACAAAAAATACCTTATCACAAAGCCAAAATGTTGTGGAAAATGCTCAAGCAAAACTTTATACGTAGCGAATTTCTCCCAGTCTTTAAAATTCTAAACGATTTAACTGTCATGGAACACCAGCAAAAAAAAAAAAGACATGGTTCGCCAAAAAACTCTTAAGAAACTGAGAATTCACTCAATGAAGACAGAACAGGAAATCTAAACTGTTACATTGATGTTCCTACAGTAAATGTAACTGAATGTTTAGAGAAAGTTCCATACTATTTACAGAACCCAGGACTTTATACTGAAGAAATTAGCAGCTGCCAAAATGTTATTAATACAGTTATAACTAAAGCCGCCAAGGAAAAACGAAAACAGACTGCACTTTCAACCTACTTCAAAACCCAACAGGTATGTTTGAACTGTTTTACAGCATACCCTACGTAAACATGCTTTCCATTAAAATGGACAAGTTTGTCAGCGACGGGCATCGAACCCTTGTCCCCCTCACTCCGGAGTAAGTCTCTCTCCCAACTCAGCTACGCCGACGGAATATACCACTGCAGATTTGTCGTCTTGACACATGTTTTCACCTCTGTAGTAAGTCACATCTCCTTCTCATTTTTTTTTCTTTGAAGCGAAGTAGTAATTTTTCATTGATTCCAAACAATGTGTGGAACAAATGTCACACATTTTTCAAAGAACCCAACGGTCAGTGGATAGATTTTCCACAATCGGTCGCCAATGCAAAAACGCAAGTTCTTCGTTCTTCTTCGAAGGCATTGATCCAGTGTCCCCCCTCACTCTAGAATAAGTCGCTCTCCCAACTGAGCTACGCAGACGGAATACACCACTGCACATTTCTCGTTTTGACACATGTTTTCACCTCTGTAGTATGTCGCAATTGCTTTCATCACACTACTTTAAAATTAAAGATATGTAATGCCAATAAGTACGTACATTATTTATATAAAAGAGAAATTCTTAATATGGGAGGAGGTAAAAAATATAGTATGTACGGGCATACATATTAGTAGAATTGTATACGGTATGCAATTTCATGCCTAAAAATAAATAAAACTTACATATTTCATTAATCTCTTTTTTTTTTTTTTTTTGATTGGATGTTTAACGTCCACCGTGAGCAACTCAATGGGCTATAAGCAATCGCCAGTCCTTAATTTAGGGCCACTGGTTCCAGGGAAGGGAAAGAGCCGGTGTCTTAAGACAAACAACATCCATGCCTCACCGGGATTCGAACCCGGACTCCTTTCGGACGAATGATCAGAGGCCATCGCTTATACCACTGAGCCACCTGGGCGGTATTACTACTTTAGCAAAAACTTCCAATTACGAATATATTACCGTTGCTTGTTCGCAATTGCCGCGTTGCAATATAGTGCTTAATGAAAATTTCTGTACATAGCAAGTATTAACTTTTTAACGAAAATTTCGTAAAAACGTTTTAACGAAAATAGGTTGCTACGAATTTTTTTCTGTAACCCTTGAATTTCGTATAACGAGTTTCGACATGTACCTACAGAATACCTCTAAGCCGACACTCACGCCCCAGATGTACCGGAGATATATGACCCACGCAATGTTCACCTTCTTCAGCACCTGTGCTTGGACTGCAAAGTAGCAAAAGTTGCAAAAACTCTTGGTTATAGTAATATCATTCCCAGGAGAATTGTTTTTCAACTTCGCTAAATCTCATTTTTGCAGAGTGTTGGCTGGAAATATTTGTGTAAACACTCATTGGCTGCTAAAAAAAAAAAAAGTAGAGCGAGGAAGAAAAGAATTTCTTCCTCGCTCTCCCTTATGTTGAAATAGAAGCTAATAAAATATTCAACTTTCTGTGATATTCGCCCTTTGTGACGTGCCTGCACCGCAGGACGCACATGAGATAAAGGCAGATATCAGCGAGAGCATACGTACCCGTAGCTCAGTTGGGAGAGCGACTTATTCCGGAATGCGGGGACCCTGATTCGATGCCCGGCGTGGACAAAAATGAAGGAGAAATTTACTTCGTTACAGCTTAAAAACTGAACCGCCGCCCCGGTGGCGCAGTGGTCTAAGGCGTTGGCCTCTGATCATTCGTCCGAAGGGGTCCGGGTTCGAATCCCGGTGAGGCATGGATGTTGTGTTTGTCTTACGGCACTGGCTCTCACCCTTCCCTAGAACCAATGACCCTAAATTAGGGACGGGCGACTGCTTATAGCCCATTGAGTTGCTCACGGTGGTCGTTAAACCTCCAATCAAAAAAAAAAAAAAAGAAAACTGAACCGTTGTATAAACTCCATAATTTATGGAAACAGGATTTGTATTTCGCTCATATTACGCTGCATCCCGTGGGATACATTTTCCTTTCTTCAAGATTATACCATTTTGTTTACTTTACATCAATGCGCCGTTTTTTTTTTTTTTTTTTTTGCTTTTTATTTTATTCATTTCATATTTATTATGGTCCAGAATAAAACAAAAGTATTACTATCAAAGAAAATCTTAAACTACGGAATTAATACAGACATTTGATGTGGACTAGGAACATCAAATCGAAGACATCGCTCTTTCCACGTTTATAAGTCAGTCAAGGAAAAATTCTCATTGGCCGCCACCGGGAAACGAACCCAAGGTCTTCCAGTTATGCGCCGGACAGGCTTCCACTGCATCACATTTGTTCCTAGTCCATATCAAATGCCTGTATTAATTATTAATTCGCCTTCTAATCGTCCAGTTGCTGATTACCATCTTGGGTCAATCAATTGCGCGGGGCTCCAAGAAGCAACTTGCCAAGTGGCTTGGCAGTTAGTCGTATGTGAGTCTGGAGGAATTCGAGGCCGCTGTGGTGCGGTGGAAGCCTGTCCAGCGCGTAACTGGAAGACCCTGGGTTCGTTTCCCGGTGGTGGTCAATGAGAATTTTTTCGTGACTCAATTATAAACGTGGTAAGAGAGCGATAACTTCTATTTGAACTGAGGAATTAGTTGATGAAGATTTAATTTTATTGACTACTGTTCTTAACCTTGGCATGAGCCTTGACCTTCAATTAATTTGCCATGTTAGCTGATAAATCTTCCCGTACAAGATTAATGAAAATTTACTGAACTGGCAGAAATCATGGGATACCTATCTAGTAACGTGCAGGCTGACTTTTCGCCCGAATAAAGATAATCACACAAAAACAAGGGCACAAAGATACGAGTACCACTAGGTCAAGAAAGAGTTTCACATCTCCACCCGTACTTTCTGCACTGCTGTCCATAATTCCATGGCATTCGTAGACGGAAGATCAGGTGTGACGCTATGGGTGGGCTAGAGTGGACTTCAGCGCACCGAACGTTTCGTTGAGCCCACCTTTAAGGCTCCCGAAAATATTTGAGCTGTCAACAATTATGGGGAGTGCAACCATGTAGGATTTTGGAGAACCTGTTTATAATCGCATGCGTCTTTTTGGAATTCACAAAAATTCTGTTATATAAAATGATTTTTTTTCATTTCAGTGTTTTACTACTCTGTGGAAAGGAGGGAGTCCTCTAAGAGAGTAGTTGGAAGACACCATTTCCGTAACTCTAGTTTTCAAGAGATGACCGAAAGAAGCACATAATACTTGTCAGGTTACACACTAAAGTTTCTAACCAGCTTCATGACAGCAAACATTTAAAAATAAATGTCGTGGGTATGCTAAAATTGGGAAGAAATAGCTTGTTAAAGGCCTTGTAAATTCGTACCTACGTTCTCGGTACTACATGAACTGAATAAATGCCACTTGCGGTATGTACTCGAAAACTAATTTTAGTAGAGTTAGTAAAACTTATGGGACTTTTTGGCAAAATTTCTACCAGGAACTCAAAAATTTGTGTCTCTCCTTATACAATGCTTAGTTCCCTAATAGCACTTCTCCCACAATTCTGAACTGCTAGCGTCACCACTGTGAAGCATCCTCCCATACAATGCTTAGTCCCCTAATAAGCCTTCTCCAATTCTGAACTGCTAGCATCACCACTGTGAAACATCTCCCCATACAATGCTTAGTCTCCTAATAACCCTTCTTCCCCGATTCTGAGCTGCTAGCGTCACCACTGTGTAACATCTCCCCATACAATGCTTAGTTTTCTAATAATCCTTATCCCCCAATTCTGAGCTGCTAGGATCCCCACTGTGGAACATCTCCCCATATAATGCTTAATCCCCTAATAACCCTTCTTCCCCAATTCTGAGCTGCTAGCGTCACCACTGTGAAGCATCCTCCCATACAATGCTTAGTCCCCTAATAAGCCTTCTCCAATTCTTAACTGCTAGCGTCACCACTGTGGAACATCTCCTCATACAATGCTTAATCCCCTAATAAGCCTTCTCCAATTCTGAGCTGCTAGTGTCACCAATGTGGACCATCCGAAACTTGAAAGGACCTTTCCACAGCATCCCAAAGATTTGACTCAGTTCATTTGTCCATTCCAGGGTGAAACTCCTGCTGAATGGTCTTCTGTCCATGTCCTAGTCAAGCATGAAGATAAAGACCGGTTGAAGATTGTCAGTAAAGATGGAAACGTGGCGTGTACTAAGAGATGGATCTCTACGTATCAGTGGTGGAGTGTGTGACAGTTGAACTCGCCCTACATTATAACAGAGCCTTCACCAGCCTGAACATTTCTTTGTTGACATGCCGGGAACATCGGCTCCACACAATCCATTTGCACAAAGTAAATGGGACATACTGAACCTGATGAACCATCTCCAATCATCCAAGGTCCAGTGGTTGCATTTTCTCCCAGTTGAGGTAACGTGTTAGAAATGGGACTGTAGTAGTTACGTAACTCTAATAACCTATTGCAGCTAGTGATCGCCTGATGGTCTTTGTGGAGACTCTTATGGCACCTCTCTCTCTTTGGTGTCGGAGGTAATTTGTGCAACTTTCACTTTCCGTTGGCTGCAACTATGCGAGACAGAAGAGGACGGCGAAGTTCATTCACCTCGTTGCTCCTCCAACAGGGCTGTCCACGATGCGAGGTTATTCCTGAAATAGTGTATTTCTGACACACTGTAGATATTGTCGAAATGGGATACTGCTATTTTTTTACTTACTCTGCGATAGTCATTTCATGCGTGGGGCACCCATTATCATCCTTTTTTTTTTCGAGCTGTGTTAACTCAAGGCTTTAATCCATACTCACATCGAATTATCGTCTACGTAAATGCAGCGATGCCCTCCTACCCAATATTCCGGCCAAGCATTGGGTTTGTTCACTAGCAAGAGGGGGTGACAGCATCACATTGCCATGGAACCAAGCATCCCATTCTGCCTATCCGCTCAGTGTATGTAGAATTAAACAGGTCTCATATTTTGAATTAACATTAGCAGCCATCTGTAAAAATGAATGGCACTGCAGGGTCACATATTGGGGGCGGAAAGAGGAAGGGTTAATGGATAATTCTATGGATTGTCATTTGCAGTTGGCTGTAAAAGCGGACGACTTTGGTTTCATATGGAGATGACAAATCAAAGACTTAAACAATGGCCGTAATACAATGAATCATCATGGGCTTTAGCAATTCTCGATGCCACAGCCACATTTGGGTGCGACGAATTAAAGAGTTCAGCAAGTATCATGATAATTTGAATCAGTCACTCTCGTGTGGCTGTCAAAATGAATAACGCTATGCAACCTCACTTGGGTAAAAATGAATTAAGTAATAAATAGGAATCTTAGATCGATGAATCGTCATATACAATTGACTATCAATACGGAACGCCACAGTCTCACGTAGAGTTGGCATACCGCACAGTTATGAAGAAATCATAATACTATAGTTTCATCTCCAATGATGAAACGATGACTCTCCAGCCTCATATACGAAAGATAAAATAAAGAGTTAAGACAAGATAAATGATGGTAAGACTACATACTTCTTCGAGAAATTAAAAATGAAGAGTTAAGTAATCATACACAGTAAAGTCACATAATAATGACCACCTCCTACTTTTGACATCAACAGCGCGTAACCAATGAAAGACCACGTGTCTTGAGCTCGCTTGGAGAGTATAAAGAGGTGCTGTAGGCATTCTGGAAACATATCCCTCGTTGCTATCATGGATAAAAGGAGCGATTTATCAGATTTGCAAAAAGGGATGATTATCGGCTCTCGAGCCAAAGGTGGCAGTATTTCTGAAACAGTGCCATTTTTTTTGGAGGTTTAACGACCACCGTGAGCAACTCAATGGGCTATAAGCAGTGGCCCGTCCTTAATTTAGGGTTACTGGTTCCAGGGAAGGAAGAGAGCCCGTGCTGTAAGACAAACAACACCCATGCCTTACCGGAATTCGAACCCGGACCCCTTTCTGGACGAATGATCAGAAGACGTCGCTCAGGCCACTGCGCGACAGGAGCGGCCAGCTCAATTTGTGAATTGTTGGCGTGCTGCTGTGGTTAAAGTGTATCGTGATTAGAGAAATGGCACCATTGCGAATAAGCGACGTGAAAACTACGGAGCACCACGCGTCATTGATATGAGAGGTGAACGTTGGCTGCGAAGGTTGGTGCCGGCCGATCGATACGCTACAGTGGAGCAACTCACTGGCCTAATGAACCAGGGGGCTACCTAAAATGTGGGGCTCCGACGCAAACGTTTGGTCACTGCACCTATGCTAACGAAGTGCATTGACAGAAAAGGCTTACTTTTGCACGGCACTATTGGAATTGAACCTTCGCTGAATGGCAAACTGATTGCCTTCTCCGATGAGTCACGTTTTCTGCTTCATCGAACGGATGGACGTTGACATATAAGGCGAGAAACATCGAAGAACGAACACTCTTCAACCCTTGCTGGAAGAACACATACTGGTGGAGGCAGCGTTATGGTCTGGGGAATCTGGAACTCAAATGATGCAGCAGTAATTCGTCTCGTAGAATGCGGAATGTCGACCTTTTGGAAATATTAATTGACGCCGCTATGTCTTCATTCGTCGATCTTCTTGCAGAATTGCCCATAAAGTGTTAACAACACGCTCCGTAAAAGCACTTTCAAGGTCGACCATGCCCAGGAGCGAGTTCTGCCGACAAACGTCCCTTTTTGAAATCACGGTTGCATCAAAAATCGTTGACACATCCAAGCATTTATCTTTGGAAGCTTTTTCATTAAACCAACTGTTTCTGGAGCCATTTTACCCAAACGATGGGAAAATTTTATCGCACAAACCATTTCACTTCTTAAATCTGAATCACTCACCTCCATAGCTGTACGGTGAAATGTATAACGTACCTTAAACAATTGCACAATAACAAAACCAGAATCGCCTGCCATGGCTAATAACTGTTGCCATAAGTTGTTCCTTAATTCAGTTAGTCGTTTGCGAGGTTATTTTTCCCCTTCGCGCTGTTGCCAACTCAAAAAACGTTTAACCAAGAAGTTTCTTTGTGTGTATGTGTTTGAAGTCCACAGTGAGGAACTCAATCTGTAAGCAGTGGCCCATCCTCAATATAAAACCACTGGTTCCAGGGAAGGGAGTGAGCCAGTGCCTTAAGACAAACACGCCTCACGACTGGATTCGAACCAGCACCCATGAATTACGAATAATTAGAAATCAGCACTGCTTACCACTTGGCCAAGGAGTAAGGAAATTTACGTAAGAACCCAAACTCTAAAGAAAGTTTAAATGGACGTCACACATTGCGTTTTACTACGTATCCTCATTGGTAAACAGCTATAAAATCCACATAGGGCGAAAATGTTAAAAACTAAGGCCCGCAAGAAGAACATTTCATAAACATTTTTTTTTAATTTTTCGATTTATCAATACACTCATCCGGTGGTTCTTAATCTAACTGTAGTCATCTGCTATACCAGTCTCGTGAATTTTAATTGTTATGCAGGAAAACCATGAAACTCTGGAATCAAATATAAACCCATTTCAGTTGCTTCTGGTGGGAATTAATACTTCGATTAATGACTTTCTCCTGTCACTATGTTCCCTTTCGGAAGTGAACATTCAGACAAAATCTCAACGAAACAAAAGAAATGCACACATACTGTACATCCTGAGAAACCTCATAGCGACTTAAAATTCATGAGTAGAAAGGTTTGATGAGAGAAGTTTTACCCACATATATGAAGGGAAACCCAAAATTTCATTTCGCTGCATCTCGCGGTGATGCCGGTTCTGTTTACGGTCTTCGGCAAAAGTAATTTCGCTGTGCAGGGATCGGAGCCGACTTCCGAAGTCAAAATGACAGATGCCTGGTAAAGGATTTTGTATGCCCAAACACACGCCTGCCCACAAATATGTGTTGGGCTGAGATTTCTAAAATTCCCGATTCTGTTCTGGACTGAGGGTATTGTATACTTTCTGCAAACATCTTTTCTGCCATTTCCTTTAGTTTTCTCCAGTTATGAAATATTCATGTGGGTCGTACGAGAAAATATCAAACGCCCGAATGAAAAAAATATTCATTCCCATTTCACCAGAGCTTGCACTTTTGTGATATCCTGAATGCAGAAGCATACTCAATATTTTTCGTTATGAGAGTACAACCCGAGTCGAAGTTATATACTCTTACATCCCAGTTCCTTAGGGACACCTGCCCTCATCGCACACGTAAGATGTCACGTGAGCGTGGTATGAATTAGGCAGAACATGTCTCCCGTCCCTAATTTAGGGCAACTGGTTCCAGGGAAGGGCGAGAACCAGTGCCGTAAGACAAACACAACATCCATGCCTCACCGGGATTCGAACCTGGACCCATCTCAGACGAATGATCGGAAGCCAGTGGGGCAGACTTCCAGAGTTCGTTTGACAGTCAGTATGGAAGAAATGAATTAGCGACTTGAAACGTGGCAAGATAGTTTAAGGCAGCCGTCTTTGTTCTAGAATCTTGCATATACTATACTGTGCAAATTAATTGGGACAAAATAAAAAAATCACTCTTTTTTCCAAAACTATACCTTTATATCATTCTATGCCTTGATATACACTGATAAATACCTGTATTAGTATGAAGTATGTCCTCCTTTAGCAGAAATGACCTCTTGAATTCGTTTTGGCATTAACTCCACTAATTGAGTGCACATAATTTTGACTTCATAATCGTGCAACCACACTTTTATAGCATTCGTTATCATGCGTTCTTTGGTCCATTTTATTTAAGCGTCTCTTCAAAATATTTCACAAGTTTTCTATGGGATTTAAGTCTGGTGAATTTCCAGGACAATCAAGCAAATGAATTTGATTTTCCAGCATGAAATTCTTGACCAAATTCAAATTGTAATATAGGGATAAGTCATGTTGAAATGTCCCGTCAAACGTTTGCAAGAATGGAACAATCCTACGCTGTAATATTTCTACGTACTTGGCTGAATTCATCATACGTTGAACAGGAACTAAGCTTCCAGTGCCATTTGATGTGAAAAAAAACAACCCCAAAACATCTGTTTCAGAGGGTATTTTGCAGTTTGTTTGATATGCTCAGGTCTTAAAGGGTTTACAGTTGCTTCATCTAACGACATTTTCTTGGTAACCCTGCACAAATAAATGGGTTTCATCACTGAAAATTACTTTTTTCCCCGTCGTCAGCAGTCCATGATTTATATTGTGTCGACCATGCTAAACGTTTTATCATAATTTTCGCATTCAAATATTGTTTTTTCGTTGGTCTTCTTGCCTTTCGGCCAACTTCCAGAAGCCTACGGCGTACAGTTGAATCACTAACATCACAACCACTAGCCAATAATTCTCTTTGAAGGTCGCTGCTTGTTGGTTCTTTTTTTTTTTTTCGGGGGGGGATTCATTTTACTATTTCTGATTAGATATTTATCGGTTCGTTTTTCGTTTTCTTCCACATTTACCTCTCCTTTTTGGAGACGGTGATCCATATGCATTGTATCGCGTAAGCAGTCTTGATACACTTGATTTGCCTACACCAACTGCAGAAGCGATATCTCTCACTGTCATAAAAGTGTGATCCTTCAGAGCAATTATTTTGCACGCTTCTTTGGAGAAATATCCATTTTTCAATACACGAAAGCAACACGTACTCGCAGAGAGCAAAAACTAACATCCACCTGTCACACACAAAAGTTCACAACTGAAGCTGAAGTGCCTATTTCCTTTTTAAAACCGGTCAAACCACATTCTTACTATCAAGTTATAACAGTCACACGACTTCACAGCTGATAAAACCGGTTTACGTGGGTTTCCGACATCAACTGGCGATCACATTACAATTCTGAGAATTAAATAGCTCGTCCCAATTAATTTGCACGGTGTAGTAGCTTCCACCTGGGCCTTTCACCAATTACTGTAGCAAGCGTTTTTCGTGAACTGTTCATTGCGACTGATAAAAAATGAAAAAAAGGGGAAACAAAATAAATAAAAACTGAAGCTTTGAAGAAACTGTGTGTGTGTTTCCTTTCACACATCTGCCCACAAAGGACGTATAAAGAATTATTTTCGGTTGGGGGACCGAAAATGGGAGTTCTTGAAATCAACCAGGACAAAACAGAACTTAATGGAAAATAGAAGTTAAAGCATTATTTTCTAATATTATTTGATGCATTTTTATTAAAAAAGCATTTTTTCTAATCGAAGTCTCATTTTAACCAAAAAGTTAAACACTATTGGGAGGGGCCAAGGCACCCTCCCCCGCTTTCTAAATACGTCCCTGTTTTCCTACATCCGCGAACTTGAATTTTCGGCGATGGTTTGAACGAAATCAAATTTCGAAACAATATAAAAATATGTTGGACTCCCTACACCTTAAAATGATGCGTATCGACGTGGACATTAACGTCATCAACAAAAGTACAAAAAACCAAGCTACCCACCCCCTCCCCCCCTTTTTTATTTATTAGAAATAGATCAATTTGTTTGTAAAATCGTATACAGTAATAAATAAAAAAATTATTTAAAAAAACTCTTTTCCCTCATTTCCATTAAAGCTAATAAATGGGTCGTAAAAATCTGTTGATCTAAAAGTTGCGTCGCAGTTGATAAAAATTTCAAAAGCCCTGCTCTAAAATGCTATTACAAATTTAAAAAAAAAACAAAAAAACACGTGGGTGTGTTTTTGACACGAAAACAACTGCGGTAATCATTCTCCACTCAAAATATCTGAAAATCGACAAATAAATGAGAGCGAGGGAGAGAGAGAGAGAGATTACTTTATTCGCTTGTATCCCACGTCTATAAGGAGGTACATACACCCTTTTTTGCACCAAAATTCTCTATAATGGTTCAACAGAAAGAAGAATTTATATATTTTTCAAAAGTATTTTTCAGTAGAAATAGTAAATGGTCCTGAAACGGCACGTCAATAGAAAAGTAGTTATTTTCACTCTCAGAATCTTCACAGCGTTCTGTGAATAATAAATCTTGCTTGTCTAGACAGAAGATTACATCTATTTAGGTGCTCACGAAATATTGGTTATTCTTTAAAGCTTCGTTGTGATATTTCTCAATGTTTTCTTTTACACAGAGCTCAAACAAAAGTTTATCCCCCCCCCCAAAAAAAAAACGTATGAAATAGGGTACGCAATTAAGTCCGAGAGATATTTCATTAGGTGGTTTTAAAATAATGGAACTAAATGGTGCTTACCATTTTTAGTCCAAGTATCTGTTTTTTGTTTCTGATGAAAACAGAAGTTACGGAAAGCAGGTAAGTCCGTTCGCCACGGAAAAATGTAGCCACCTTTTCACGACTTATAATAATAAGTCGTGAAAAGGTGGCTACATTTTTAGATTTTTCTTAACGTTTTTAGCGAAGAAAATAATCTTTTTTTTAATACTTCCTTTTCTTCATTATAAATTTTTGGCGGGAAACTGAAAATTTATCTACCTCAAACCCTCCCGGGCATACTCAAATACGACATTCGAACGATTCACCGTAGATCTACTGCTGATTCCAATTGTGTGAAACATAGCTTGGAGGTAAAAATGAATCCCAATAATCATTTATGTACAGAGGGTGTTCAGAAAATAATGCCTAAATACACTATATTGAAAAATGTCACCGAACACCTAGAAGAGAAACACAAAATAGCATTTATTGATTGATATACAGTCGCACGGTGTCGGCCCACCTTTGACCTTAATACATGCACGTAAGCTACAAGCATCTGTAAATATATTTTTTGTCATACATCATTTGAGATGATTTATTCAAGCACATCTCCTGTACCAATGGAAGCGCATACCGAAAGTTTCGGTATGCGCTTCCATTCAGTACATATTGCCGCCGCTAAGTATTCCTTAGTAGTAGATCTTGGTTATAAACTTCTTATGCGGCGACCTATTTCGTCCCATAGGTGCTCTATGGGATTAAGATCAGGGCTGTGTGCTGGCCAGTCCACACACGATATGGAATTATAGTCAGACCACGCCGTAACAGTCCTTGCTTTATGGCTCGGTGCATTATCCTGCTGCTACAAACAAGGCTCGGTTTCTTAGTATTGCAACAGAGTTGGTAGGGCATAATTGTCCAGAATATCGAGGTAGACATGCTGGTTAAAAGGTTGGTTCAGGATAACAGATTGGCCGAGACCATACCACGAAAAACACCCCCACACGGGTACACTGATAGCTCCAAACTTGACCGTAGGAACAGTACACTGTGGTAAATAGCGTTTCCCCGGCTGCCGCCATGCCCACACACGGCCATCAGGCTGATAGATCGCGTATCTGGATTCATCAGTCCATAGGACCCGTTTCCATTAATCTACGGTCCACGATAAATGTTGTTTACACCATGCTAAACGACAAGCAGCATTCCGAGTGGAGACGAAACACTTATGAGCAGCCGTACGACCACGGTAACCCATGGAATGAAGTTCTCTGCGAATGCTACGTATACATACCAAGGTTCCTGTATTTTTACTCAACTGTACACAAGAGGTCTTGGGCTGCACTCCGTCTATTAGCTGTAACGAATCTCCTGAGCTTCGATGATCTCTATCACAGCTTTTCTTTTGTCTTCCGGTACGTTTTGCTGCTTCAGGCACGCCATGTGTCTTACACGTATTCAGTATATCCGAAACAGTTGACTTTGGTATGTTTAAATGCCTCTCGGTTTCTCTTATGGACAACCCACTAATATAACACCCAACAGTCTTTCCTTTCTCAAAGTCAGTTCCCTCCCGCCGCGACATTTTCACACAACCTAAGTGCGATATGGTTGCGTTCAGCTGCAGGCTTGTTCTTATACCATTTGCAGCTGTACCGCGCATCTTAACAACGCAGCGGATCCGTTCATTTGATTTTGAAGTGGTGTCCGATGATTTTATTCAATATAGTGTATTTATACACAAACCCAGTGGCAAGGTATCCAATTGAAACTAAACAAGAACAAAGCTCAGAATTTCTACTTTAATTCACATTTTTCTTTAAGTGTTCTGCCTAACGCTTGAGTCAGATATAACAACATTTGACAAGTTTTTTAAGCCAGTCTCTAAAAATCTTCAGGTTGTTCTCGGAACCATTTCCTCGCAGTGGCTTCAATATCTTCGTCACAGGTGAAATGAATTCCTTTCAGATATGTCTTGAAAGCAGAAAACAGCCAGAAGTCAGATGGTGCTAGATCTGGTCCGTAGGTAGGGTTTTCAAGAACTTCAAACCCGATTTTCCGTAAGGTCTCTAAAGTGAAAACACTGGGTTGGGGTTTGACCTTGTGTTGCAGAATCATTGGCTTTTTTTTTCCCTCCTACGGACGCCGTTTGTTCTTTGCTTTAATTTTTATTTTATGGTATGCACGTAGTTCTCAGTGTTGATAGTCGCTCCTTTGGCCATGTACTCCTGATAAACAATGCGTCTGTAGTACCAGTACACAGTGATCATTCCCTTACCGGCAGAAATTTGAGTTTCGATTTTTTCGCTTGAGAAGATGGGGTTCGATATTTCAGCGATTGATTTTTTATTTCTGGGTCATGATGGTTAACTCGACTCTCATCACCAATCAAAATGCTTTAAACAAAATCACTTCCACATTTTTCATATCGAGTGAGCAACTTTTGGCATGCTACAAAAGCCTTCATTTCAATCGTTAGGTGACACGCGGTACACAAAGAGCACACACTTTGTTGTATCCAAAAACGTTAACAATGTCTTTGAAACAGCCAAGACTAATGTTCAGCTTATCTGCTATGATTTTAGGAGTTAATCTTCAATTTTTCCAGATGAGCTGATCAACTTTTTGACTGTTCAAATCGCAAGGTGCGATTACATGCCTCTCATTCCGTGCCTGATCCTTTACGGCCAACATTATTACACTGTCATATTTTCACGAGTTGAAAACTTTATAAAAACTCTCAATAGGAATAAGTAGATGTACGGCATTCTACACTGCTGGCCACCCAAAATGCAACACCAAGAAGGAAGCATCCGATTGTCCTGAAATTCGCAGCATGCGTCGCCCGTGAAAGGACATGCAAATCATGTGCGCTCGGCACGCCACCAAGAAACACTATAAGAAGGGTGCATGGAAGGAGGGGTATAAGTAGTGGAAGTGTTTTGTGCTGCCGGATCTGTGCGTGGGAAGCTTCCCGATGCCTCGTCGCAGAATACGGCAGTCATTGCAGCACGTTTCGGAGTTCGACAGAGGACGAATAGTGGCTTATCGTGACAGCGGTTTATGGTACCGAGACATCGGCGCCCGTGTGGGACGACATCCAGCCACAATGACGCAAGTATGGATTCGGTGGGTGCAGGAGAGACGGACGGACCGACATGAGCGATTGCCGCAGCACAACACGGAACGAGAGGACCGGCATGTTGTGCGGTGGGTATTGACGGATCGCACAGCCACGTCACGGACGTTAGCGCAGGAATTATGGTGTGTTGCGCAACATCTGTGTCAGCACGTACTGTTCGTCGTCGTCTGCAGGAGCGGGGACTTGTCGCACGGCGCCCATTGCTCCAATTACCATTGACTGTATTGACTCCTGCATTATACATCGCCATACCGGTCCGTCGCCTGGCGTTATGGTTTGGGGCGCAATCGGATATGACACCCGCACCCCTCTGGTACTCATCGCCGGTACACTCAACAGCCACCGCTACATCTCCGACGCTTTGGAGCCTGTAGTCCTCCCTTACCTACAGGACCTGCCAGCGGACACGTTTCAACAGGACAATCACGCCCGCACGTGGCTCCCCTCGTGCAACAATTCTTCACGGCCCACCAGGTGTCACTGCTGTCGTGGCCCGCCTGTTCTCCCGATATGTCGCCCATTGAACACGTCTGGTCGCTGATCGGCACGCACCACCCGCAGGTACGCCTGATGAACTGTGGCGACGTGTGGAAGCAGCCTGGACCGACATACCCCAAGCCCACATCCACAGCCTCTTTTGTTCGATGCCGTGGCATGTAGCGGCCGTTATTGCCAGCCATGGGAGCCACACGAACTATTGATGTCTGCGTGTTCCGCAAGTCGCACGGGCTTGTAAGCTCAATAGTTTCATCTTTGTATCTGTTGTTATGTGTCCAGTAAATCTGGTTTTGCTATCTCGTGTCCTTCTTGGTGTTGCATTTTGGGTGGCCAGCATTGTATTACTCAGTAAAATGAAGCTAATGGCACAAACAATCGTTTGCCTATCTGATGAGGTGAATTTCTCAAATACAGTTCTCATTATCTGAAAATTCTGTGCACATTCCTTCACGTGAGTAGCTTATTTTCACTTTCGATGCATGTACCAAAAAGCTGTAGCAATCTGGATACTGCAGTAAAACATTAAAAACAAGAGGTTCCAGGGACTATTAAGTTGAAAAGACTATTAGTCTTGCCGTCGAGAACAATTCGCGTTGAACTAAATAGTATGTGGAACCTCTTGTTTTTAATATATATTTTTACTGCAGTATCTAGATTGTTAGTTTTTTAGTACATGCATCGAAAGTGAAACCAAGCTTCTCACATGAAGGAATAAGCACAAATTTTAAGATAGTGAGAACTGTATTTGAGAAATTCACCTCATCAGATATATAAGTTATTTAGCACATTAATACAGACCAAATCCATATGGTTTTTATATACGAGTCGTTTGCCGTTTGACAGGTTGCACTGTAAAACACAAGTTAGTAAAATCATGCAATGCATTTGATTATGATACGCTTTCCAACATACCAGAAATCATTACTCAAGTTATGAGGAAGTTAGCTGTTCAATAAATCTCGCTCCTGTGTCCTGACCGTTGACCCCATTTCGATGATATTTAACAGAACCGGTTCAATATACGTCCGGAACAACATGATAAAATTTTTGTAGCAATCGAAGTACTTGTACGTAAGTTATGATGCATAAGTGCAATGGAATTGATCCCGCTCCTATGACCTGATCTTTGACTCCTTTTCCTTCATTTTCAACAGGGCTCATTCCCCGGTGGTCCCCTACCACATACTAAAATTTCATCGAAATCGAACCATTTTTACGCGAGTTATCCTGCACATGGACAGACAAAGCTGGAGCATATACACTGCTCCAACCTTCGGTTGGAAAGCGTAAATAAGTGGTGTGCATTCACCGAATATTGCGTAAAAAAACTAGCAGCAATTTGCCGGTAAGTATCGGTCTTAACAAAATGTCCGTGGTGAAGCCCCTTTTTTTTTAAACCAGTATGTTTACAGATTTTCCGTAGTCACAAATTCGGCTTATTTCATGAAAGTCCGTTTAACGTTTTTCCGTATTAATTACGCGAAATTAAAGATGTTGAATTTTTCAGCCCTTAAGCCAGAGAAAACTCTCGCGCCGGTGGCTCGGACCGCTTGGGTTATGTGTACACAAGCCACGCACTTTAACCACTGAGCCAGAAAGTCATAGGAATTGCCCTCACGTTCAAGGTAAAATTGATCTCTCGGTTACATATATATTTCTTTTCTTTTTTTCCATTAATGCAAGTGATTTAGTCATTTTATTTTATTTTGGAACTTAGCTTTTTGAATGAGTTTCTAATAATTTTATTTTTTCTGCAAGATGACTTATAACAAAGTATTTTATTTTTCAACGTGATATTTAGAAGCCACAAAATGCTTTTGGAACTTCAGACGTTTTTTTAACTGAAAACTTTCATGTATCTTTAAGAGCTGGTGAACTGTACTATGTTATATTATTTCCCAAAACTTCTAAATATAAAATTTACTCTTGATAGCTATAATAACTTTTGTCTTAAGCACTCCACAGACTGATGCGTAGACATCGTACAATCACCTGAAAAATATTTTAAATACCCCTGTTTCTTACGGTAACACAATATATATGGTCGAGTCACATAGTGACCACCAGCTAATATCCAGAGTAACCGCCGTGTGCAGCGCGAACGGCGGCTAGACGGGCTGGGAGTGACTCAGTAAGGTTCCGGAAGGTGTTCACTGGTATGCGAAGCCATGCTGACGGCAGTGCATCTGACAGCTGCTGGAGGGTGCAATTTGGACGATCGATAGAACGAACAACATGATCGAAGTGGTCCCACAGATGCTCAATTGGGTTTAAGTCTGGGGAATTAGGAGCTGTGTGACAAGTCGTATGGCCGTGCTGAAAGATCCCATCCGCCCCAGGGAAGACAATCAGCATGTATGGGTATTCGTGGTCTACAAGGGCGGATTCATAACGAATTCGGTCCATAGTGCCTTCCACAGGTATGAGTGGACCTAGGAAATACCACGAATACATTCTCCAGAGCATAACGCTGCCCCCACCAGCTTGTTTTCTTCCAGAAGTGGTTGAAGAGTGTTCTGCGACGTTTCTCGCCTTATAATGCCAACGTCTATCCGTTCGATGAAGCAGAAAGCATGACTCATTGGAGAAGGAAATCTTTGCCAATCAGCGGAGGTCCAATTCCGATACTGCAGTGCAAATGTAAGCCTTTTCTGCCAATGCACCTTCGTTAGCATAAGGGCAATGACCATCCGTCTGCAGCGGAGCCCATACGCAGCAGGGTTCGCTGAACTGTCGTTTAGACACACTTCCGGCAGCCCTGAGGTTCATTCGGCCAGTAAGTTGCTTCACTGTAGCGTGTCGATCGGCCCTCACGCACCTGACGGTCACCTCTCACATCAATGACACGTGGTACTCCGCAGTTTATACGTCGCTAATTCGCATACGGCGCCATTTCTCCAATCACGATACACTTTAACCACAGTAGCACACGAACAGTTCACAAACTGCGCCATTTCAGAAATAGTGCTACCCTTGTCCCAAAAGCCAATCATCCCTCTTTGTAAATCTGATAAATCATTCCTTTTATCCACGACAGTAACGAGTGATAAACTTTCAGAATGCCTACAGCACACCGTATATGCCCTCCAAGCCAGCTCACGAAGCGTGCCTTTATTAATTGGATACTCGCTGTTGACGTCAAAAGTAGGTGGTCACAGTAATGTGACTAGACTGGGTTTTTTTGGGGTTTTTTATTGGAGGTTTAACGACCACCGTGAACAACTCAATGGGCTATAAGCAGTCGCCCGTCCCTAATTTAGGGTCACTGGTTCCAGGGAAGGGAGAGAGCCAGTGCCGTAAGACAAACACAACATCCATGCCTCGCCGGGATTCGAACCAGGACCCCTTCCGGACGAATGATCAGAGGCCATCGCTTAGACCACTGCGCCACCGGGGCGGCTAGTTCGGGATCACTCAAAACATCGTCTCACGAGCTTAAAGAGCATTTCAAACGACAGGAACTGCTGTCCAAGAGTTTAGCAGTGGTCGTCCACGAGCAACCACGGCGGCGGACGACCGGTATATTGTCCTACAAGCGAGAAGGGACAGACGGCAGACAGCGGGAGGAATCACAAGTCACATGCAACAGACAACTGGACGTCCGTTATCGTGTTTTACGGTGGCCAGAAGGCTGCACGAAGGGGGTCTATTTGCACGACGACCAGTACGGTGTGTGCCATTAATGCCTGCTCATCGGAGACGGCGGTTTCTGTGGTGCCATGAACAAAAAAACTGGTTACACCAGCAATGGGGTCGAGTTCACTTTACGGATGAGAGCAGATTTACTCTGACGAGCGATTCTGGACGTACACACATCTGGAGAGAGCAGGGAACACGCAATCACACCTACAACATCATCGAAAGGAACCGGTTTGGAGGGCGGAATTATCGTTTGGGGCGGTATCATACTTGGTAGCCGCACTGACCACCACATCTTCCAAGGAGGTTCAGTCACCGGTGTCCGCTATTGTACCGAGGTTCTCCTGCCTCACGTGCGTCTGTTTAGAGGTGCTGTGGATGCTGAGTTCCTCTTCGTGGACGACAACGCTACACCTCATCGCGTACAGTGGTTGTTGGAGAGTGAAGATATTCAACGCATGGATTGGTCCACAAGGTCCCCGGACCTAAATCCATTCTAACACGTGTGTGACCTTCTCGGGAGACGCTTAGCAGTAAGTCATTAACCGCCAGCAACGATTCCGCAGCTGCGATTGGCGCTACAAGAGGAATGGGCCGCGATGCCCCAACAGCTCCTTTGACAACCTCGTCCTCAGCATGGACAGACATTGTAAATCCGGCAAAGGAGTCGGGGTGATCATATCCCCTACTAAATACTGGATTTTTCCTGGCCGCCGCCTGTCACATGGACGTTTCTGTCTTCTGTCCAGATGTGCTCGAAGCTACCTTTTCAATAAAGTGCCCTTGTATCCTTTGGATTCCTTGGTTTTGCTCACTTGTCCCATATACATCTTGGGGATCTTATGGTATGATTTAAGTCGATGTGGAGCACTTCTGCACGACGTCACATTCGAAAAACCGTCTCGTCCTTAATTTTTGCACGCCAG
Source organism: Macrothele yani (assembly GCA_039090855.1). NCBI lineage: Eukaryota > Metazoa > Arthropoda > Arachnida > Araneae > Macrothelidae > Macrothele > Macrothele yani. The sequence continues at coordinate 49,837,225 of CM077028.1, forward strand.
TGTATGACGTCTATGTCCAATTTAACTTTTCTTATGAGTTTGTGCTTTAAAGTAAACTTCGTTTCTCGTCGTTGAATATTTTTTCTCACTTACCACCCTAGGATTTTGCCCGGCCGCTCCGGTAGCATAGTGGTCTAAGCGCTGGCTTATGACTTTATTAGTCAGAGAAGGTCCCGGGTTAGAATCTCAGTGAGGCATGGATGTTGCGTTTGTGTTACGACACTGGCTCTCTCCCTTACCTGAAACCAGTGGCCCTAAATTACGGACGGGAGACTGCTTATATCCCATTGAGTTGCTCACGCTGGTCGTGAAACCTTCAATCAAAAAAAATCGCCCGATGAGCGTTTTGAAGTTGGCATCGTGACAGTGCGCCAAAGTTAGTGAAAGGTAAATAAAGCTAGGAACAAGAGCTGAGTACGGTAAAAGCGATGTTCAGAGCTGATATTGAGAGAGCTGGGTTCAAAGACAGGGCCGATGTTCTGAGATATGTGCTATTTAAAGAGTACGATGTGTGTAGCCTAAGGTAGTTTTCCTGGGATTATATTTATGACAGTGAACGGTAATTGCCAAACGTATTGCTACGAAACAGTAGCTTGAAGAGCTTACACCTACACTCAAGAGACGCTAATATAGCGTATTAAATTCGTTTATTTTTGTGGTGTAATTAGCAAAAAGATTCGCCAAGCTTTCGCGCTTCACTGGGAGGCTTTTTCAAGGTAATGGTGTAATAAGCACAAGATTCGTCAAGCATTTTTATGTCTGCTATTTGCCTTGAAAAAGTCTCCCAGTGGAGTGCGAAAGCTTGGCGAATCTTTGTGCTAATTACACCACAAAAATAAACGTATTTAATACGATATAAGAATTTCATGAGTATTCACCGTTTAGTTTTTTTAAAATAACATTACTTACACCTAAATGTTTCCAGCGACGTATTGATGTGGAGATTATTTTACGTTCCGTTAGATATAATAAAATGGACTTTGGAAATGTGTGTCATCACTTACCATGGATCGTCTATTTCAAAGTCCCTTGAGATTTATCAATATTTAACTGAGGTTGCAGCAACTAGGCAAAGAACTAATTAGGAAAATAAGGGTTCTTAAAATAGCGAAATTCATCAAACTACAGTATTCTTAAGTACCGGGATATTAAAGTGAAGTAAACTTGAAACCAATACACGTGTACAGGGTGTTCATAAAGTCTTTCCCACATTACAAAAACTAGTAAAAAAAAATCTATGCCAGTTAAAATAAAATGGTTGGCAACACAACATAGCAGCACTCAAAGATTTTTTTTCTGTTCTTTAGGTGAGTGTACTGCTGAATAAGAGGAGAATTTCATCGATAATGTCTTCCATGCAAGAAAATGCGGCTTGCGTGTTGTGGTTCCATAAGACCAAATTGGCAGTTACTGTCCAGCGTCATTTCAGAAAAGAGTACAGACGATCACCACCGGACCAAAAAAGCATAAAAGCTTGGTATGAAAAGTTTAAAGCTACGGGTAGTGTTGGCGATCTCTCCCGAGGGGGCCGACCACCAGTTACACAAGAGACAGTTGCAGCTGTTTAGGAGACATTTCTGCGAAGCCCCAGGAAATCCATTCGTCGTGCGCCACTGGAAACTGGGATTCCCTGTGCCATGGTTCACAAAATTTTACTCAAATGTCTTCATCTGTATGCTTATAAGGTACAGATCATGCAAGCTCTTCAGCCTGATGACCGATCTCGTCGTGCTGCATTTGCGACGGAGATGTTGCAGCGCATATCTCATGATAGTGATTATTTATTAATCAGATGAAGCCACATTCCATGTCTCTGGTACAGTAAATAGGCACAATGTGAGAATCTGGGATTCAGAAAATCCCCATTATGTCATTGAACTACAGAGGGCTAGCCCGAAAGTGAACTTATGATGCGGCCTAATGCAAGAGAGAATCGTCGGACCGTTCTTTTTTACAGAGCCCACGGTAACATGTAACGTGTACCTGGACATGCTGGAACTTTTTCTAGTACCTCAACTGCATGCACTCCAACCTTCGGTTATTTTCCAATAAGACGGTACCCCACCACATTGTTCATGGTTCGTGTGTTCCTGAATGCCATATTTCCGGACAGATGGATTGGCAGTGACGGTCTCATGACATGGCCACCTCGATCGCCCAACATAACCCCTCTAGATTGCTTCCTGTTGGGTTATGTGAAAGACCAAGTTTACTCTAGCAGTGTGCCGGATGTAGAGACTTTGGAGAGCAGAATAACCGGACGCCATTGGTTATGTCTCTGATCAGATGTTAAACAAAACAAAGACCAAGCTTACTCTAGCAGTGTAACGGATGTCGAGACTTTGGAGAGCAGAATAACGGACGCCATTGGTTATGTCTCTGATCAGATGTTAAACAAAACAAAGACCAAGCTTACTCTAGCAGTGTGCCGGATGTAGAGACTTTGGAGAGCAGAATAACGGACGCCATTGGTTATGTCTCTGATCAGATGTTAAACAAAACAAAGACCAAGCTTACTCTAGCAGTGTGCCGGATGTCGAGACTTTGGAGAGCAGAATAACGGACGCCATTGGTTATGTCTCTGATCAGATGTTAAACAAAACAAAGACCAAGTTTATTCTAGCAGTGTGCCGGATGTAGAGACTTTGGAGAGCAGAATAACGGACGCCATTGGTTATGTCTCTGATCAGATGTTAAACAAAACAAAGACCAAGCTTACTCTAGCAGTGTGCCGGATGTAGAGACTTTGGAGAGCAGAATAACGGACGCCATTGGTTATGTCTCTGATCAGATGTTAAACAAAACAAAGACCAAGTTTATTCTAGCAGTGTGCCGGATGTAGAGACTTTGGAGAGCAGAATAACGGACGCCATTGGTTATGTCTCTGATCAGATGTTAAACAAAACAAAGACCAAGTTTATTCTAGCAGTGTGCCGGATGTCGAGACTTTGGAGAGCAGAATAACCGGACGCCATTGGTTATGTCTCTGATCAGATGTTAAACAAAACAAAGACCAAGCTTACTCTAGCAGTGTAACGGATGTCGAGACTTTGGAGAGCAGAATAACGGACGCCATTGGTTACGTCTCTGATCAGATGTTAAACAAAACAAAGACCAAGTTTATTCTAGCAGTGTGCCGGATGTAGAGACTTTGGAGAGCAGAATAACGGACGCCATTGGTTATGTCTCTGATCAGATGTTAAACAAAACAAAGACCAAGTTTATTCTAGCAGTGTGCCGGATGTAGAGACTTTGGAGAGCAGAATAACGGACGCCATTGGTTATGTCTCTGATCAGATGTTAAACAAAACAAAGACCAAGTTTATTCTAGCAGTGTACCGGATGTCGAGACTTTGGAGAGCAGAATAACCGGACGCCATTGGTTACGTCTCTGATCAGATGTTAAACAAAACAAAGACCAAGCTTACTCTAGCAGTGTGCCGGATGTAGAGACTTTGGAGAGCAGAATAACGGACGCCATTGGTTATGTCTCTGATCAGATGTTAAACAAAACAAAGACCAAGTTTATTCTAGCAGTGTACCGGATGTCGAGACTTTGGAGAGCAGAATAACCGGACGCCATTGGTTATGTCTCTGATCAGATGTTAAACAAAACAAAGACCAAGCTTACTCTAGCAGTGTGCCGGATGTCGAGACTTTGGAGAGCAGAATAACGGACGCCATTGGTTCTGTCTCTGATCAGATGTTAAACAAAACAAGGCGTGAAATCTAATATCGCTTAGATGTTCTTCGGGCCTCAAATGGCGCCCATGGGGAGATGTACTGACACTGGGAAAAAAACTTTACTTGTGCACAATCATTGTCGTGCAATTCCTTTCTTGTAGCTGTAATACATTTTTCATATTAATTTTTTTAATGTGGGAAAGACTTTATGGGCACCCTGCATTTCTACAATCAATTAAACCCGATTATTCTCTACAAGCCAAGAAAGTCAGATATCCGCTCACCTGACCACTCGGTTGTTCTCTTCCAGAATTCTGCATTAATTTCACACGAGTGTTTTATATTGAGGTGAATTCGAAATACCGGAACTTTTTCGAGTAATATTTACGCTATTCACTAGAAATATATTCTTGATTTATTAACCCAATTCACTAGAAATATATTTTATTTCTGTAGCTCGTTGGACAAACGGAAATATAAGACGTGACATATCTCACAAATTTACAACAACGAAGAGTTTGGAATATCTCATAATTCCTTTTAGTGTCATCCAAATAAAAGATGAATTTGGTGAAGCAAAGGGAACTGAAATTCAAGAATCATCTACGGATGATGATTTTCATGCTATCAGACAATAGAAGTCCATTTCAAGAAGTTGCGTTCCACTTATGAGACATGATTTTCGAGATTGCTTCCGCGGTTATGACGTTGATCACGCAACGTGGCAATAATCGATGATGCGGTTCTTCCGTCTAATTTTAAAATATATCCCTATTTTCCAGTTTCAATCCACTTACAGCACCTTAGAAATTCCATTCTCTCTCGTTCTCTCCTTCTCAACAATTAGACAGTTCGTGCGGCGTTCCCTAGGAAAAGATTGAAACTCATTTTACCGGGCACCGTTTCCGAGAGATCTCTCAGAGCTTCAATCTTTAATTATTTGGCATGGACAGGTTTTATTGCGCGTCACTGAAATTGTCGCTCGCTCGTGGCACAAATACGGAAAATTACCCACGCATCTAATCGTATTAAGTCAAAGATATCTCAGACGTTTGTTGTGAATAAATGCTGTGGTTTAGACTGAAACTTGTACGGTAAGAATATTTGAAGTTACAATACCAGTAGTAGTCAAAAATCAATAAATAGGAGGTGTGTACAAAGACTAAAGATTATTTAGGCATACACACTGTCCAAAATACACTGGCGGAAAATGAAAAAAGAACACCAAGAAGGAATTGGCGGACGATCATTAAATTTACATATGTTAATTGAGTTAAGTTTACGTAGGTGTGATGTTAATTTCGGGACCAACCGGTGAGCGCTTACGCCACAGCACGGCATCATATGCAAATTATCGTCGGCGGTATTTAAGGAGTACGGCGAAGTGAATGTAATCAGTCGTCGGCGTACGGACACGTGCGAAGACCCTGAAGAATCTGCGATGCCTGGACATGGAAGACGTGTACGATTTCAGCAGTTATCGGACTTTGAGCGAGGTAGTCTAGTCGGACTCCGCGAGGCCGGGTGGTCGTATCGTCGTATTACGGAGCGAATTGGACGGGAAGTATCGGTGGTGGTACGATGGTGGCGTAGATGGTCCGAGGAACATTCCCACACGAGAAGACGTGGAACCGGGAGTCACAGACGGACTGATGAGCGGACCGATCGACGCATAAGAAGAGCGGCGTTGTCAAGCAGAACATCCACTGCGACGCAAATCCGAGCTCTGCCGCCCCGGTGGCGCAGTGGTCTAAGGCGTTGGCCTCTGATCATTCGTCCGAAGGGGTCCGGGTTCGAATCCCGGTGAGGCATGGATGTTGTGTTTGTCTTACGGCACTGGCTCTCTCCCTTCCCTGGAACCAGTGACCCTAAATTAGGGACGGGCGACTCCTTATAGCCCATTGAGTTGCTCACGGTGGTCGTTAAACCTCTAATCAAAAAAAAAATCCGAGCAGCCATTGCACCCGAGGTGACTGTGCGAACAATCCGCAACCGTCTACTGGATGCAGGACTACGTACACGCGTGCTTCTGATTCCAGCCTACCGTCAGGAACGGCTGCAGTGGTGTCGCCAACGTCTGCACTGGAGAACGCAATGGCGACAAGTCGTGTTCAGCGATGAAAGCAGATTCTGCTTGGGAGCCTCCGATGGCCGTATGCCTGTTCGCAGACGCCCAGGGGAGCGTCTCCACCCTTCTTGCATCCGCCAGCGACACAGGGCATGCCCCTGGTCTCCTGGTGTGGGGAGTGATCAGCTATCACTCCCGTAAACAACTAGTGTTTGTACCGGGTACGTTAAACAGCATCTCCTACATCAACAACATCTTCCAGACCGTTGTTGTGCCATTTGTAAGGTCGGTCCATCGTGGTGTTTTCCAGCAAGATAACGCACGCCCACACACGGCACGTGCAACGCAACATGCACTTCAGGGTGTGAGACAACTTCCATGGCCTGCACGTTTACCGGATTTGTCCCCCATTGAGCACGTGTGGGATTTTATGGGACAACGACTTATCCGGTCTCCACGGCCAGCCACGACCATCCCCGATTTATGCGTCCAGGTTGAGCATGCTTGGGACTCAATACCCCAAACTTACATCCAACATCTGTACGACAGACTCCATGCCAGAATTGCACAGTGTGACGCAGTTCATGGCGGTTCAACCTCGTACTAACCATGTTACATGGAAATTTTATTTTCAGTTTACCAGCAAATACAGCTGTATTTTGCCATAATTTTTTGATCACGTTATTCTCTGTATTCCGTTATTATGCTGTATAAATTTCGTTGGTATCAGACGTCTCTTTCTTGGTGTTCTTTTTTCACTTTCCGCCAGTGTATTTTTCATAAGTCCTACGTACAATCAGGGTTGGTCGCGTATTACGTGATACATATTTTACATAAATTACGCGGAATTTACACGTATTTTACGTCGCGTAGAAAACTAAGTGTAGGGGTGAGCGTATCGCCTGTTGAATAAATAAGTTGACGCCTCCACACTCAGGAGCGCGTCAACGTATTTCATTCAACACCTACATACACACCATCAAACTTAAATGAGGTTCGTTCGTACTTAACATTGGTATGCAGAACGAATGCCCAGGTGCTCTCTTCTTCAGCTTTACTATTGTGATCTGCTAATCGAGGAAGGGAGGGAAGGTTTTAAATAAGGCATTTGACAATATTTGAAGTAACCACTCCGTAATGCAAACTTAGCAGTTTTATTGATGAAAGTTCACGGTTTTAAAGTCTGATTTCGTGCGACTGACGGCTTCGTTGAAAAATGCTTACGTGATCGTTTCTTTGGCACAAGTCTGTTATTATTGTTCGAATCTACACTCCTCTAATCGGCTTAATTCCTCCTGCCATATGAGTTGGAATCTACCTCTTTTAACACTTTCTCCGTGCTTCGCAGCTACTCTTTTCGGGAATCTAAGATGTATCAGTGTACCGATTTATTACGAGTTATCACAACTCTGCGCATTCCTCCTCTCAAAATTTGGTAAGGGAGTTTCTGCTCCCACGTCCTAACCCTAGAACAACGCACTCCACACTCTCTGCCTACAAATCTCCTCCTGGGAGAGTATACAGCATACCTTTCTGCTCGCTGTCCCGAGGCACAGCGACGTGACTCTCCGATTTTTGGTTCCTCCCCACTTGCACTCCCGCCGGCTGTAACTGTTCCTGACTGGGATGAACACACCCTGGCTGGCCTTCTCTATCACGCGCACCTGACGTTTTTATCTCACGTTGGGATCACCACGTGTAGTTTCCATTTCCGCCGCCTTCGTTTGAAATCAGACTCTTCATAGGTACATCAATACAATATACAAATATTAGCTACATACTCTCATTACAAAAGAATACCGTCTGCCAGACAGACTGGCGACTTTTGTCGTTAAGCTCTGTCTAGCTCGATGGGAAAACATCTAAATGAACCGTTGTATGTAGCCGCTAAGTGCTTTCCGTAATTCCGTGTTTAAGTTGTGATTGTCCAAATCGCCCTTAGTTAACGCCATTTGAACCACACTAGATATTTACAGTTTTTAACAATGGCTTCAAAAAGAAAGTTATTGTCACCGTGAGAAAGCGAAGTCTTTTTCGGCAGTGTAATTCGATAACTCACATATGAATACGTGGTATGTCTCTTATTCATGAAACACGGGGCATAATTTCTTTATGCCTATGTATAAATTAAAATAAAAACATACATTACAGAGCACACATTTGAATAACTAATTTTCGCCCTTACAGTTAGTACACAATGTTCAACACTGTATTATAATTTATTTAGATGGAAAATAAATGAATAAATAGCCACGTTAACTCAACTACGAGTATTTATATCTATTTCAAATTGTTTAGTTTCTAACAGCAAAAATGGAAATAATTGTAGTTGTGAAATATCAAACACACATAGGTATTGCGAATGATAGAATATTTTTTTTCAAAAAGATTAACAACAATTACCAAATTGAAAGGAAAGTTAATGTCCATGATTACCCACCGAAACTAATATCACTCTTTACGATTTTAGTGCCATTTACTTTATCCAAAGTAATGAGAAAAATTAAATGTCTCTTAGAGTTAAACTAGAATTCCACATACAATATCATACACCTTAAAAAAAAGTTAGAAATATCTTCAGTTATGGACCTAAATACTATTACGTACCTTATACAATGAAAAACAATTGAATTAGAGATATCTGTCTAGTAACGTGTAGCACCACCTTTCGCCCTGATGAAGGCGGCGATTCGTCTCGGCTTGAACTCTACAAGACACCGGAAGCATTGGGAAGCCATACGGATTCACGACCCCTGAACAAGCGCCCACAGTTCACGAAGATTTGATGAAGTGGGGGGGGGGGGGTTGTCAGATCCTGGAACATCTCTCGATGGCATCCCAGATGTGCTCGATGGGATTGAGGTCAGGTGACCTAGCTGGCCAAGGAAGCTAGGTCACGTCGTTTGAGTGTTCAAACATTCGGATACAATTCGGGAGCGATGACACGGTACATTGTCTTGTTGCAGGATGAGGTCCCCAGTGGGATGTTGCAGACGCACCAACGAGAGCAAATGGTCGTTCAAGATATCCCGGTAACGTTGACCTGTGAGGAACGATGTCACACGTACCAGGGGTCCTATTTCTGTCCACGTAAACAGTCCCCCGACGAGAATGCCATCCTGACCAGCTTGAAGAGTACGATGTGCTATTCACATATGAGGTGTAGAAATCACCTCATATGTGAATAGCACATGAGCTGGGAATTTCTTATGTTTGTGCCTCAACGCGTCACTTGCGCCCATACATTCCTATACAAAAAATGTTTGTTGCAGTGTGCTCTACCACCCATTAAAGTTTGCTCCATGAGTTCTGAATCACCTTGTATAAAAAATTTTCTACTTCGTTCTATGTGGTTAAATATGAATTCAGCAGGTGGAATTTGGAAACCTCGCATTTTTTTTTTTTTTGATTGGAATTTTAACGACCACCGTGAGCAACTCAATGGGCTATAAGCAGTCGCCCGTCCCTAATTTAGGGTCGCTGGTTCCAGGGAAGGGAGAGAGCCAGTGCCGTAAGACAAACAACATCCATGCCTGACCGGGATTCGAACCCGGACCCCTTACGGACGAATGATCAGAGGCCAGCGCCTTAGACCAGTGCGCCACCGGGGCAGCAAACCTCGCAATTCACTAAAATTATATTTCACAGTAAGGAAGAAGGTTGAAAGCAATTTTTAAAATATTTAGCCCGCGATAAAATTTAGGTCACCCTATGGAACTGCCGAAACATATGTACATTTTCCCGTCCTTACTACTGACAGTTATGAAAAACATTCAATATTTGCAACCGTACTACTGTTTGACACCTTGCGGGAAGTTGTTCCCTTCCCTATTAGCAACCAAATCGCAAAACTTTCAATAGTTGTTACCGTACTACTGCTTGACACCTTGCGGAACATTGTTTCCCTTCCTACTAGCAACCAAATTGCAAAACATTTTTTTTTATTGGAGGTTTAACGACCACCGTGAGCAACTCAATGGGCTATAAGCAGTCGCCCGCCCCCTAATTTAGGGTCACTGGTTCCAGGGAAGGGAGAGAGCCAGTGTCCTAAGACAAGCACAACATCCATGCCTGACCGGGATTCGAACCCGGACCCCCTACGGACGAATGATCAGAGGCCACGCCTTAGACCACTGCGCCACCAAAAAAAAAAAAAAACATTCAATATGTGTTACAGTACTACTGCACGACACCTTGCGGAACATTGTTTCCCTTTCTACTAGCAACCAAATTGCAAAACATTCAATATTTGTCACCGTACTACTGTTCGACACCTTGCGGAACATTGCTTCCCTCCCTACTAGCAACCAAATTGCAAAACATTCAATATTTGTCACCGCACTACTGCTCGACACCTTGCGGAACATTGTTTCCCTTTCTACTAGCAACCAAATTGCAAAACATTCAATATGTGTTACCGTACTACTGCTTGACACCTTGCGGAACATTGTTTCCCTCCCTACTAGCAACCATTCCGTGAAATATACCTTCTTTCTGTTTTTACGACATACTAGAGTCAAACCCACATATACGGAGTTCGCATAAGTCGAAGTTCCGCATGAACTGAAGTTTTCACAGATCCCTTTAACTTCGTAGTACTCTCCCTTGTTATTTTAACCTCATATTGTGAACAATATTTGGAGAAACCGCATATCACGAAGTTCAGCTCTGTTATCAGCGAACAAACTAAGTGGCATTCACCCAATTTTTAACCTTGTCTATTTCTCAAAAAAAAACTAGGAATTATCTAGTGTTGACGGCATCACATGTTTCACCTTTTACACAGGTCAATTTCCATGAAGAAATGAATGTTTTAGTGTTAGCACATGCCTTAAAAAAAAATTGTAGCTACTTATATTATCACTTTCTTTGCCTGTCTATTGACACCATATTTCCGCAACTATTAGTCCTATTTGAAATATTAATTTAGCATTAAGAAGTTTGAAATGTGAAATATTAATTTAGCATTAAGAAGTTTGAACCATTATCTTTCATTCCGCTTTTCTTCAGATTCATAACTTCGCCGCTAGAAAACGTAAATGCTGACGGTATCTATTTTAAAATAGGATTCATTCCATGTAATTGTTCCTAAATTCCAGATTGAAAATATTTTGCGAATAGACACCGCTCACCACGGAAAGAGAATATCTTCTACTTAAAATGTTGCATAATTTTTCCACCAGGGGCCGTAGAAGGAATATTTCCTGTTATCTGCCCGCCGCAACTACCTGTTAACAGGAAAGATCTATTTGTCAACGAGCTCTCCGAGCAGCTGAACGCACAGCCCACCTCGGCAGCCAATACCCAGTGATCAAGTGCTGCTGTTAGCATACTACAGTCACCGGAGAGCCAATCCCGTCCGTGTGCTTCAGTCTGTGCTGATCCCATGGCTACGCTTGGAAACCATGTGGGGAAAGGCGAAATTTAACAACAAAACCGTTGAGGCACTCATAGGAGAATCGTTTTTTTTTTTTTTTTTTTTTTTTTTTTGATTGGAGGTTTAACGACCACCGTGAGCAACTCAATGGGCTATAAGCAGTCGCCCGTCCCTAATTTAGGGTCACTGGTTCCAGGGAAGGGAGAGAGCCAGTGCCTTAAGACAAACACAACACCCATGCATCACCGGAATTCGAACCCGGACCCCTTTCGGATGAATGATCAGAGGCCATCGCTTAGACCACTGCGCCACCGCGACGGCTTTGAAGCATGTTGGATTCGTACCTATGCGGATTCATGTGGCGGAAAAGGTGATCTATTTTTAAGAATTCTGGAAGAGATCTTCGCTTATTGGCCCCCAAAGTGACATTGCTACCTAATTTTGGACATCGATTTTCTTATGCTGTATATTTTTTTTAACTTACATATATTTTTTAAACAGTTTCAATTGTATTATAAAGTGAATAAGTAGGTATTTGTTATGTAAAGTGCCATTTTATATACCAATCAGCAACAGGAAATAGTGGCGGGCAGATGACAGGAAAGGTCCCGTAGAAGTACTTTCCTCGATATCTGTACTTCCAATCGTCCAATTTGAAAAATATATTTTGTCGGATTTCTTCTGTAGTGCGAAATGTTGTCCATGTAAATAAAATTTTTACTAACGCACAGTTTTGCCACTAGAAGCTATAGGTTCACATTTTCGTTTACAGCATAAATACGGCAATATCTGCCGGCCTGAAAACCCAACTGTAAAACTCTTTTCAGTCAGAAGCACAGACATAGACAAAAATAGATTAGGCATTTGCGCTCCTAGCGAAGAAATTTTACATTTTTGGCGGAGAATACACACAAATTTTTTGTATTTAGTTGTGTATTTGTAATTTCGCCAGTATGTATTTCTAATTAGAAGTGTTAATTCGATTCTAAGAATCCCTTTGAGAAATTGTTTTTCGGTAGTGCACAATATTTGAACCCATTTTTCTTCTTTAATAACACAAAGGTCTTCCGCTAGGGAGCATAAAGTTATATCATGTTTCCCGCTCTATCTCTACTCGTACCTGTTAGATTTGAAAATCCCCTTTGTCTAATAAGTACCTTCCATCCGCTATGAGAAAGTTTTGGTGCACTATTTGTTAATTCTCGCATCATACTTTTCAGCTGATAGTGCGTAAGTAGCTATTTATATCTCTGGATATTTTATCGATTTCAGAAATTCAGTAGAATTTTCCCCAGTGGGATCCATTTACTCTGAATATCCATCCTTTCATTGCGCATTTAAAATTAGGCGCAGTTTTACCCTAGGTGGTTTTCTAAAAATCTGCTTTGTAATGTATTTTTTTCGTGTCGGAAAGGGTTCAATAGATGTATTCAGTACACCAAAAATACAAAGATGTTACATCTTTGTATTCAAGATGTTACATCTTCGTATTCAGCTGATTTGTATTTTAAAAGATGCACGGTAAAATTACTGTACTTATTTATTTTATTTTTTTGATTGGAGGTTTAACGACCACCGTGAGCAACTCAATGGGATATAAGCTGTCGCCCGTCCCTAATTTAGGGTCACTGGTTCCAGGGAAGGGAGAGAGCCAGTGCCGTAAGACAAACACAACATCCATGCCTCACCGGGATTCGAACCCGGACCCCGTTCGGACGAATGATCAGAGGCCAACGCCTTAGACCACTGCGGCACCGGGGCGGCTTACTGTACTTAAGATTTGCTGAATGGTTGTGAAATGATCAAGTTTACACTGCTCTAAATTGTTACAAAACAACTTCAACTTTAATTTTACATTATTGGCTTCATTGAACATGAGTGGAAATAAAGAATATTTACTTTGCAATCTACTGTTAAGAATATTCAAATGATGCGTATTGCCCACTAAAAACGCTAACACACGAACCAGCTCTCGATCTTTAAGTAGTCCGCACTCCACAGGCATAATATGTTTCAGCTACAAAAATTAAAGTACTTGGTCTTTTCATTAAAAGAAGCGTAAAACCACTTCTCCCTTAGAAAGCCACCTGAGTTGTGAAGTAGAAGTTCACCATATTCATTTATTTCTTCGTCAAGAAGCTCCCTTAACTCCTTTCGGTTAAGCGCGCGTGATCGAATCATTAACGCAACGCACAACAGGATTAATAACATGAAAGTTCATTTCTTTAGCACACAGAGCCTTTGCATGAGCGATACAATGGTATTAAAACAACTTCCGCTCTAAATACCCCCAGGAGCAAAGAAACCGCCATTTCTGTTCCCTACCATGAATGGGGCATCATCCGTGCAAATACTCAAGTTTTGCCCACTGAAGTTTAGCACCATCGACTTCACATTTTCCTACACAGTTTTTCAATGTCTCCAAAATAAAATTCCCGGAAGTCCTGGTCGATAATTGACAGCGTCCTAAAAGTTCTTGAAACACATCAAACTTCTCATTTATGCACCTTACAAACACAAGCAACTCAGCATTATCTGTCATGCCACATCTCTCATCTATTTCAAGAGAGAAGTGTGTGGAATTAGTAGTTAAATACTTTATTTGTTTTGACACATCATCCGCCATTTCTTCAATATGCGCCTCATAACTATACGTCCACGAAGTCGGACGTCACAAGATGGCGCTGGGCATAAACAAAGGTATTTTCCTCCACTATTCCCATAACGTTTCAACGTGATTGGTGAAATGTGCTCATATTTTGCAATTATTTCAGGTTTTTCTGGCAATTTGAAGCTAATTCAACGCAGTGAAGTCCTCTGACATCCAGTCATTTTATTATGCATAGCGAGGAAATACGTGGTCAAAGTCTTGTTTCTATGAGGATAAGATACATAGCATCAAGATACTGTCTGCTTTTTATGCTTATGTTTCATAAATTATTCTATCTTACTTCTTTCAGTTTTATATCATACACAGTGCGTCAAAGAATTTTTAAGACTGGCGCTAGATTTCAGCTTACGGTGACGCCACCAGTGTAATCGCGAATGAGTTATAAACCGTTACCATCTGCTTGCTTTCTGCCAAAAGTACTGCGCAGTTGTTAAAGTAACTCAAACGAAACGGCCGTTCATTAGAGAAGTAAAATTTTTTTCATGTTGAATTATTAAGATGGAACAAAGGGCTGTTATTAAATTTAACGCAACACTTAGTAAAAGTTCCTCAAAAACGTACCAAATGATGAAACAAGTTTACGGTGAGTTTTGTTTAAGTAGATCAAATATTTTCCTGTGGCACAAACGTTTTTTGGACGGAAGAGATACGCTAGAAGATGATAAGCATACCGGAAGACCAAGTTCATCTAGGACACCTGAGATTATTGAAAAAGTGCGTGATTTCTTGGCAAACAAACGATCTGCGTCACTAAGACTGATGGAACAGTCTTTAAACATCAACAAAGAAACGATTCGAACCATTCTTCATGAAGATTTGGGCAAAACAAAAGTCTGTGATAAATTTGTTCCACACACGTTAACCAATGAACAAAAATCAAGGAGAAGTGCACATTGCAGAGACATCATTTCAGCCACTGAAAATGATCCAAACTTCTTAAAATCGATTGTTGCAGGTGATGAAACATGGTGTTTTCAATATGATCCTAAAACAAAGCGACAAAGTGCGGAATGGAAGAGAAAAAATTCACCACAAACCAAAAAACAAGAAAAGTTCCATCGAAAATCAAAACAATGCCCATTACATTCTTCGATAGTAAGAATGTAATGGGCATTGTTTGATTCCAAGTGGACAAACAATTACTGGTGAGTTTTATTTAAATGCTTTGAGGCGTTTGATGGGCATAATTCGTCGCATTCGTCCAGAATATCGGGATAAAAACAGTTGGTATTTGTTGTACGATAATGTACCCAGTCACACCTCACTTCTTGTTTGTAGATTTTTGGCGAAAAATAACGTCTGTGTGTTGAATCATTCACCGTATTCGCCTGATTTAGCACCCTGCGAATTTTCTTTATTCCCAAAACTTAAAATGACGTTAAAAAGGTGTTATTTTGATGATATTTCGACCAGCTTCGACGCGTGCTTTGGAGGCAATTCCGCAAAGTGAACTGGAACAGGCATTCGAATCATTATTAAATTGCTGTAACAAGTGTATTGAAGCCGGAGGGACTTATTTTGAATAACAAACCAAAACAAATTATAATTTCTTGTTTCCATTTCATTTTACAGACCCAGTCTTAAAAATTATTTGCCACACTGTGTATTTGAACTGGCCACCTAAAGAGCCCACAACTTTAAGGCTGGACTGTTTCATGTTTGTAGTAAAGATGCATGAAATTCCTGGCCAGGTTGTAATTTCGTAGGTGCATCTGCTGATTCGCACTGGCAAGAAACCTCACCAACGCACAGTATGCCAGGAGACATTTTTACAGAAAGGTAGTCTGTTAACAGCATCTGTTGATTCACACTGTTGAGAGACCTCACCAATGCACTCACAAGTATTTAAATACCTAATGATTTAACTTTAACGCATTTTGGAAAATGAATTTTATCTTACAGCATTTTAACTTACAAAAATGGTAGTCATATTGCTTCCTAATCATACACACGTCACGTAGTTTTCCACACTGATAAAAACCTTCACCAATGTACAATATTTAACAAGTCATTTACTCGCAAAAGTTATCTATTAGCTCATCTATGGATTCACAATGGTGAGAAACCTCATCAATGTGAACTTTGCAAACAAGTCATTTACACGAAAAGGAAATTTGATAATTCATCTGCTAATTCCTGTCCATTTACATGCTTATATTACAAAGTGTACATTTTATGGATGCTCTTCAACTGTGTCAATATATTTTAACACCTATTAGTGAAATTTATATATATATATATATATTTTTTTTTTGATTGGAGATTTAACGACCACCGTGAGCAACTCAATGGGCTATAAGCAGTCGCCCGTCCCTAATTTAGGGTCACTGGTTCCAGGGAAGGGAGAGAGCCAGTGCCGTAAGACAAACACAACATCCATGCCACACCGGGGTTCGAACCCGGACCCCGTTCAGACGAATGATCAGAGGCCATCGCTTAGACCACTGCGCCACCGGGGCGGCATTTATATTTTTGTACAGTGTACATAAAATCTCCCGAAGCCATCGCATGAGTTTACCCTTAAATCGGTACGACATTTGATATAACAGCCTCGAGGGAAAACCAAAAGTTCTGAAAGTTTCAGTTTGTTTTCGAAAATCTATAAAATTGGGCGCTGATTTTTGACCATCTGGTGATTACAGTACGCTGCAAAACATAAATACATATCTAATATATTCAATTCCCCCTTAAAAAATCAATTTTACAGGACTATCGACAGTCGCCGATGATAAAAATAATGTTAGCTAACATGTAAACAACGTGTGTTTATGCCCAGTCGCCATTCCGTGACGTCACGATTTCGACGACGTATTTCGAGAAAGGGAAATATTGTCCGCCATTTTTTTTAATGTTTGTGTCACCAGTGTGTTCGGCAAATATAGACAGACTTTAATAACCTCGCCGTCTGAGAAAGGTTTTTTTCTCTTTTAAGCGAGTATACACGATATTTCATATGACGCTCGAAGCATGTTATTCATCTCTTCACATTTTGTTACAAATAAGCTTTGCTGGCAATGAAGTCCCCTTTTTTTCTTTGAAATTCTTAAAGAAGAGCCAGGAGGGTACGCATTAAATGTATCATGAGTTTGTTTGAAATGCCTCTCAATGTTGCATTTTTAGGTACTGCAGCTGTTTGCTGAACAGATCAGACAAATCGGTTTAGACGACTTTCCCATAGTAAACAGTAATTAATCGTTTCATTGAACGTCTGAAACACTAAGTCACTGTCACATTTCCTTCTTGACGGGTGATGTTTACTAAAAGCCATTTTACTTCACACTTCAAAACAATATACTACGAATAAAACTGAATATCAACACGTTACTTAGGATTTGAAGCTGCACAATGTGACTGTGAAACGAGTCAGACTGAAAATAGCCAGCTAGCGCGGGAAGAAAAAAATGTTGTGTATAGTCACGTGACACCTCTCCTCCATTGTCCCTCTCTTCTAACGCACTGAGTCAGTGTTTACACCAAAATGTGTCAGTATGTGTTTTTGAAATCGCGACCAATTTCACATCGGCACAATTCATAAAATCCGAATAAATATTGTCAAGAATAAAATAAAAATAAATAAAGTAAAAATAATGATTACTGTCAGTAAGAGTTAAATTATAAAAACAATTAGTGCTTGGGCTACTGGGGGGAGGACATTCAAAATGTCCTGGGGGGGGTAGGGTTGGCCACCCCTGCCATAAAAAGTAGTACCGTACGGAGTATTCCTCAGTCTTTAGGTCAGTCCACAAAAGCATGGACAACAAACGTCTAAGAGGAACACTGCGCTGTTATCAAAACATATTCCATATGTTCAGCACTTGCTTCCCTCCGGCCTGAGTGCAGGAGAAACAATCCCACAGCGCTTCCTTTTCGGGTTAAACTGGACAACTAATGGCAATAGAACATTTTGAGGGTAAAACATCTCAATGGTGCTGTTAAGACGCACAACTGTAGAATTTGGTCAACAAAAGATCCGCACAACGTTCGTCAGATTCCATTTCATTCTCTAAGAGTCACCGTTTAGAGTGGTTTCACAGCGGAATTCGTCGTTTGACCTTTCGTTTTTAAGAAACTCGGTCTTGCGGGTTTCCTTGCCAATGGCCAGCGATATGCATCTCTTTTGACGAATCAGGTGATTCCAACACTTCAGCAGGGTCAGTGATTCTATTCAACAGTTTTTATGCAAGATGATGCTCCACCTCACATAGCAACTCCTGCCAAAACATTTGCTGCAGGCACAGTTTAACAACAAAAGAATAGTCAACCAAGTTATAGCATGAAATACTTAATACTTGCTAAAACATAACCACAATTATATTAAAAATCAATCATTTTATCTTGGTCAGCTTCCTACAACTTGGCCACCGTGCTAACCGGAATTGAACCCGTGTGACTTTTGGCTTTGGAGACATCCGAAGAACATTTGTGGTGTTCACATAGGAGACTTTGAAGACATCAAAGATAGCATTACGCGCCATATCCACAACATTTCCAGTGCAACACTTCGATCAGTTATTGAGCACACTACTGTGCGATTTCGGCTGGTTGTACAAAACGGAAGGCAGCATATTGAACATGTTTGTTAGATAAATATTTACGATACCGATGACATCGTAGCGCCACTTGCCATCCTGGAGGCGAATTTTGGAAATAATTTTGTTTTTTTTTCAGTCGGACAAATCTCCATCTCTTCAGGAGTCATGTCAAATATGACGACGTTCAGAGCAGTAGTTTCCCCTGCGGCGTCCTTGGAAATGTGTGCGTTAATAATGAACATGGGGTACATCGTTTCCGTCCCCACCAGCGACCGTTCCGCAAATCAAACATTGATTTTGAAACACATTCATTGTTTAAATCTGTTACTAGAGGTACCACAAAATGTACATTGTTTTCGTCCCCTGTTACTTACGATTCTAAAAAAACATGCTTTTCAATCTCTACGGCTTGCCATTCTGCAGAACACATGCATTGTTTATCCCTAGAACTAATTTTTGGAAAATATACGTAGTTGTAGGAACAGAAACAAAGAATTCAAAAAATCACATTGTTTCCGTTCATACAACCGACGATTCTACAAAATAATACGTTTCTGTTCCTACAATTAATGTGGTTCCACCTAAAATCTTTGCCTTATGTTTCCAATGGTAAAACTTCTTTACATATTTTCTTCGCAATTAGTGTATTCCCAAGGATGAAAATTTGCAAATCGATAAAACTTTAAGTTATAGCATGGAATACTTAACAGTTGCTAAAACATAACTCAAAGAAAAATGATTGATTTTTAAAATAATTTTGGTTATGTTCAGACCTGTTAATAGACGGAGCTACCTGTACATTGATGACGTCAGTAGACAAATGTTGCATTGCGTAATTGTGGTTATATTTTAGCAACTTTTAAGTATCCCATGCTATAACTTAAAGTTAGTTTTATCGATGTGCAAATTTTCATCCTTAGGAATGCATTAATTACAAAGAAAATATGTAAAGTATTGAAACATAAGGCAGAGATTTTGGGTGGAACCAGCTTAACTGTTCCGAAAAGCACATTTTATTCCTTACTATTTTTTCATTCCCCGGAAATATATAATTTTTTGTCCCTCTTTATTACAAACCATTCTCCAATATTTACTCTATTCCATTTCTCCTACATAGATCCTTAAAAGCATGCGTTTTTTTTCCTACCAACAATTAACGATTCTGCAAAACTTCTTTAAAAATAAATTTATACGCTTGGTTACATAGGTTCAAGAAACAGCAATGCTAAAGGACGAATGATCAGAGGCATTTACAGAAATGTTCAGAATGCTTGAAAATAATCTTAAATTTTAGATTGAGTAGTTATTTTTTTGCTAAAAACGACTTCGATGTAGAATTTGGTACGCCTATTGACGAAACTATAACCATTAGTTATTCCTTCCAGACAGTCTTGTACGTTCTTACCATCCACCAACTAACGTCGGATACAATTTTCATTTGCTACAGCAATACAACTTGTGTAGGCTTGTATTGTAAAGTAATACAACTTGTCTAAGCATCTGCCTTTAGCTTTGATACCAATTCTATTTCTGACTATTTCTAAGCATCTGCCTTTATATTTGATACCAATTCTATTTTTGACTATTTCTAAGCATCTGCTCTTAAACATAAGACCTCGCAATTTATTCTCTTCTAATCATCTAAATTATTATATTTTTTTTTATTGGAGGTTTAACGACCACCGTGAGAAACTCAATGGGCTATGCAGTCGTCCGTCCCTAATTTAGGGTCACTGGCTCCAGGGAAGGGAGAAAGCTAGTGCCGTAAGACAAACACAACATCCATGTCTCGCCGGGATTTGAACCAGGACCCCTTATGGACGAATAATCAGAGGCCATCGCTCAGACCACTGTGTCACCGGGGCGGCAATTCTGTTTTTCTTTTTCATGCTATTTTCCACTATTTCTAAACATCTGCCTTTTACATACGAACTCCTGATTCGTCTCTTCTAATGTGCAAAAACTCACCTTCTTAGTGATAGTGAAACTGTTACTATACAGATATTACGTAAAGCTGAAATTTTTATTTATACATAGTTTTCCGCATTCTTTGTAGTTAATAATTTCCGTGAAAAGAAAACGCATTGTGAAATTTTAAATCGTAGTGCTGTTTTTTTCATTATTATTTCATCGTTTCAGAGGTATCATGGGAATGTAAGAGAAGCAAGTATGAAAGAAAAGCAAAGAAAGCTGAACCCGAAATTCCCATCCGTCTATATATCTTCACCTTCTCTGCAGCATAAGTCTTATTAAATAAATAAATAAAATATTGTTCCATTCGATGGACCCTCATCCTTCAGCAGTTATGCATTCCAGCTTCAAGTGTACCCAGCAGGAAGGCTCATCTCACATGCAAAATTTAATTTCGATTTTTCGAGAGATAGCAAAAGCCCACAGGGCAACTGGCGTCGTGTCAAAGTGTACTCGAAGGGAAATTTTCGTCAGACATTTTCCCAGAGCAAGACATTTGACAAATGTAGTCTTCCTCGTGGTCTGTCAAAACAGAAAGTTTTTCAACTTTAGATGACAATGTCTACGCCTAGGGATTCGGTCAGCGATATTTCTTTTCCCAGAGTTACTTTTTCGCAAATCTACGTACTTTTTTTTCTTTTATATTATTCTCTTACAATAGATGTGGCGCTGGAGGAAATGTACACGTCTCTCTATAACTGTAGAAACAACAGTTTTTCTGTGGAACATATGTTTTTTAAAAAGGATTTCACTATTACAGTGATGTGCAAAAGTATTGCATCACCTTCAGTAACCGTGAATTGTTATGTGTGACTCTTTTTGTAACTAACTAATTTCAGTTATTTCATCGTTTATACGTCATTAGAAGCGAAATTTAATGGAGATTTCAAAAATGTCACTTTTCCCTAAGCTTCTGGTTTCTAAAATATGACATAAAACATGGGGTTTGACAAACACAATGAAATTCACGTTAGCTGCGTATCAGTTGTTACAGCCAATCATAGACATTCTTTTACGTGATTGGCTGCTTCGTAATGCTATCCTAATCCTACTAATTTGTAATAAGACCTCCAACAGAAAAAAATATTACAAACCTATTCAAAAAATAATAGGCTCTAATAGAAAATAAAATTACTAATTTACTCGTATTAATGACAAAAAAAAAATCGCAGAACTAGTTTTCCCCTTGAACGTAAATCTGATTCCTGTGACTTTCTAGCTCAGCGGTTAAGACACACGGCTTCATCCCAAACCGGCCTGGGCTCGATCCCCACCACCGGCCCAAAAAAATTCTCTCGCGTAAGGGCTGAAATATTCATTGTGTTGGATTTTGCAATTTTTTTTTTTTTTTTCAAAATACGGAAAAACTTGAAACGGTCTTTTCTGAAATAAACGGAATTACCGACTACGGAAAATCTGAAAATACGGAAGTTAAAAAAAAAAAGCGGGAACTTTTGAAAACGAAAAATTCCATTTAAAGACGAACACTTACCAGCAACTTTGTTGCACGTTATTTTCAGAAATCTTCCGTGAATTCTCACCACTTATTTTTTACAGTGTAATGTCTTGTGTCACTCATCCTGATATACTTGTATAATTTGCTAGAGCCCTTCTCCTCCTTGCCACTTTTTAAGTCGTCATAGCATCAACCGAGAGAAAAATATTTGTGACGTCACGCTTAGCTTTCCGTGTTTTCGTGTAGGTGACCTCATCACTACACGCGCGCGCAGTCCACGCGTATATCACTTGTTTTGATGTCATAGCAACAAAGAACACAGCTGCTGGTGTGACGTCATCTAATCCAAATCATTCTCACATGACGTCAGAGATGCATTACGTCACACGGTCAACTCTTTAGAGATACGAAAATTTTACATCAGGAATTTTGGTTCACTACCTTAACCGGTGTTTAGCCATCTGTATGTGGCAACGTCAAGAGCACGATGATCTAAAGTCAAGATAAAAATAGTTCACGGAAAAGAACAGGGGAAATCGATACAGGGTTCATCGTCAGTGTATACCAAAAATGTTGTGTACAAGGAAGTGTTGACGAAATAGAGATTAAAGGTTTTACAAAACACATAAACAGCGCGTCGTATCAAATTCCATAACCGACTGATCGGCAAATTTTCAGAAAGTTGTGAGCCAACGTCGCCCATCTATTGACGTTGAACTCAAAAACACAATAACTAAATGTTAATCATTTCTGTATCATACATTTTATTTTTCCCCCGTCATTATTGACGGGCTTTCATCTAGTCTGAGATAAAGGAATAAAAGTGAGCGCTTATTATGTAATTCAGGTTTATGGGCTGTAGCGCTGACAGGAAAAATGGAATTGTTTTGTCGTATACCTTCCAAAATACGCGGCTACTATCTGATCATTTTTGATGCGGAGCTCAGAAAATTTTGGGTACTGTTTAGTTCAGGTATATTGACAGCTTATAGGAATAACAATACATCCTACCAGTTCCTATACTTATAGATCAAAGACCTGAAACCTTAACTATATGGAAGACATTCAGAGGCTTCGAACTACTGAGATAGTTATGGAGGAGTGCATCCGCGGTGTAACCAAAAAAAAAAAAAGAATTAAAATAAATCGTGGATCAGGAAAATTGCAAGTAATGATGGTATCATGATCAAGGTAAGGACCTTCAAGCGGTAATGGGCAGGACATATTGCTAGACAGACTGACCACCGTTGGACAACTGAAATACTCGAATGGTCACCAAGAGGCAGGAAATGACCCGGAAGACCGCGTGGGAGATGGGTGAAATAAGTTCTGAAGCAAGCCAGAGTGACATCGGAGAGAGTGGCTAAAGACAAAATTATGGAAGCTACTTAGAGATACTTCTTTCCATCAGTGGAGTGAACGATTTATGACATACAAATAAAGTATTTTCACTGAATACAAAACCTTACGTGAATTGAATCACATCTATAGTTAGTTAATTTTATTGTTGTTCAACACTTGATGGTAAATGATGATGGTAAATGCTTTTGAAAATTGTACTGTTACGTGCTTACATTTTTTTCTACATATTACTTCAAACTTGGTTACATATTGCATTCTAAGTAAAATTTTGTTACTTAATTAGCAGCGGCATTTCTCGGATAAATATTACTATTCGTGGAATCACTAATTTCAGCAGGTGAAAGTTAATAAACGGAAAATATATTTCTGTAATTTTCCAGTAAATTTATTTTATATTCATTTAGGTTATTGCTATTTGGCAAACAATATTTTTGGTTTTTCCATTGAGAGCGAAAATGGGATTTTTAGGATTGCCAACCCTTGAGCAGGCGACGTAGAGTTATCCGTGTGAAAAGCAGGGTTATTCCAAAGTAATGCCAGCCACTGCCAATGACTAGTTGATATATGTATGATGCAGTAATATTTCTGCCAAAAAAAAAAAACGACAAAAAAAAACGAGGGGCCGGGATGCCTGCAAACGTAAAAAAAAAATTGATTTAATTTACTTTTACGAAACAAAAACAAGAAGAGGAATGGAAATGCTTACCTTCGAAGAGACATTTATGGAACTGACGTACATCTGGCGTGAGCATTTGAGAATCCCGCGACACTGAAATGCAATGTACTTATGTCATGTAGCGTGCATGCGACTTGACGTTGATCATCCTTTTGCTTACAGTTTTGAATTTTGAATATCTGGAAGTCTATTTACATTACATTGTATTTCCGCCTGAAGAAGCCGCCCGTTGGTAGTGAAAGCAATTGTTTATTAATTTGTGTTTTTAATACATCATTAAAAGGATATTTTTGCACTTTATTGTTATCTACGGTCTCTAACTTAGACCCTAGATCGGGTATTGGAGTGCTGAATAGTGTTGCAGTTCCTAAAAGTAAAAAATGGAATTTTTACGAAAATTTTGTATGGGAGCCCCCCTTGACCCCGGGCTCCGACCCCATCCGAAAACAGTCTACGGTCTAAGTTAAGGTACTATGGAATAGCATTCTAAATTTAGTGATTCTCAATTGAAAACTACACTGCTGGCCACCCGAAATGCAACACCAAGAAGGACACGAGATAGCAAAGCCAGATTTACTGGACACATAACAACAGATACAAAGATGAAACGATTGAGCTTACAGGCCCGTGCGACTTGCGGAACACGCAGACATCAATAGTTCGTGTGGCCCTCATGGCTAGCAATAACGGCCGCTACACGCCGTGGCATCGAACTAAAGAGGCTTTGGATGTGGGCTTGGGGTATGTCGCTCCAGGCTGCTTCCACACGTTGCCACAGTTCATCACGCGTAGCCGTGGGTTGTGCTTGCCGGGCCACTGGGTTGTCGTTCAGCGACCAGACGTGTTCGATGGGCAACATATCGAGAGAACAGGTGGGCCACGGCAGCAGTGACACCTGGTGGGCCGTGAAGAATTGTTGCACGATGCGTGCTACGTGCGGACGCGCTTTGTCCTGTTGAAACGTGGCCGCTGGCAGGTCCTGCAGGTAAGGGAGGACTACAGGCTCCAAAACGTCGGAGATGTAGCAATGGCTGTTGAGTGTACCGGCGATGCTTACCAGAGGGGTACGGGTGTAATATCCAATTGCGCCCCAAACCATAACGCCAGGAGACGGACCGGTATAGCGATGCATAATGCAGGCATCATACAGTCTCTCGCAGCGGTGCCGCCACAGGCGGTTCCGACCATCGTGGTGCTGCAGGCAAAAGCGGGATTCGTTGATTCGTTAGAGAAGACAATGTCCTGCCATTCCGTAGTCCAGGTGTGGCGTTCAACGGACCACTGCCGTCGCACTCGCCGGTATTGGTACGTCAATGGTAATCGGAGCAATGGGCACCGTGCGACAAGTCCCCGCTCCTGCAGACAACGTCGAACGGTACGTGCTGACACAAGTTGTTGCGCAACACACCCTAATTCCTGCGCTAACGTTCGTGATGTGGCGGTGCAAGCCGTCAATGCCCACCGCACAACATGCCGGTCCTCTCGATAGGTGGTGTGCCGCGGCTGCGGCAATCGCTCAGATCGGTCCGTCCGTCCCTCCTGCAGCCACCGAAATCCATACTAGTCTCACTGTGGCTGGATGTCGCCCCACACGGGCGCCGATGTCTCGGTACGATAAACCGCTGTCGCGAGAAGCCAATATTCTCCTCGGTCGAACTCCGAAATGTGCTGGAATGACTGCCGTATTCTGCAACGAGGCATCAGGAAGCTTCCCACGCACAGGCCCGGCAGCACAACACACTTCAACTACTTACACCCCCACCTTCTGTACACCCTTCTTATAGTGCTTCTCGGTGGCGTGCCGGGCGCGCATGATTTGCATATGCCCTGTAATGGTAATCGTTTGTTTGTCCACTCGCGGGCGACGCATGCTGCGAATTTCAGGCCAATCGGATGCTTCCTTCTTGATGTTGCATTTTGGGTGGACAGCATTGTTGATTTTACGGAAATTTTGTTGTGGAGCCCTTGAACCCGGCTTCGACCCCTTCCAAAAACTCTACGGTCTAAGTTAGGGTACCATGAAATAGTATACGAAATTTCGTGGGTTTTAATTTGAAAACTCTAGGTTTGTATATCGGACATACAAACATTCAATTTCATATATGTTGATTGGATGCAGATTCATCATCAGCATCCTCATTGTCAACCATTATCAATCCACTGCTGGACGAAGGTCTCCCCAAGTTTCCTCCACAACAGTCTGTCTTGTGCCAGTCTCCTACATGTCACTCCCGCATACTTTCGAATTTCATCCACCCATCTCCCATGTGGTCTTCTTCTGGGTCTTTTCCTGTCCCTTGGAATCCAATCTAAAATTTCGGCTGTCCATCGATGGTCTGTCCTTCTGGCAGTATGCCCAGCCCATTGCCATTTCAGGGATTTAACTCTGATCATGATGTCTTCCACTCTTGTCATTTTTCGGATCCACGAGTTCCTCTTCTTATCTCTCCTGGTTACACCAAGCATGCACCTCTTCATGCTGCTTTGAGTTGTCTGCAACCTTTGCATGTCTCTTTTAGTTAAGGTCCACGTCTCTGCACCATACGTAAGCACTGGAAGGATGCATTGATCAAACACTTTTCTTTTAAGACATAATGGCATATTGCTCTTGAAAATTATGCTGTTTCTTCCAAAACCTCTCCAGACAAGTTTTGTACGCCGATTAATTTCTTCATCAATGTGACCCTCACTTGACATCTGCTGTCCAAGATAAACGTACGTGTCTTATCTCCAGCTTTTCTCCATCAATCGATAAATCTTCATTTCTTGTAAAAGCGTTGAACATCACTTTTGTCTTCTGAAAGTTCATTTTTAATCCCACTTCTTTACTCTTGTCAGCAAGTTCCTGGATCATACTCTGCAGCTCTGATGGAGTAGTTGCAAAAATGACTACGTCATCAGCAAAACGAAGGTGGGTTAGATAATCTCCATTAATATTTATCCCATTATGCAGATTATATTACTTTAATTTGGTTATATATTGCATTCTAAGCAAGAAGTTCGCATTTTCGTCTCCTGATCAAAGTTTTCTTTATTCTAATTTAGTTAACTATAGATAATCATAGCCCTCCAATAAAGAAAGTATTAAGGAAGGAAGTTGTACTCTACCTTTGCTTGTTTATTTACTCTTTAATTCGTCTTTCCGTTGGAAAGCACGAGGAAACCCACATTTGCACATGATAGCCGGTTTTGGGGATCGATGCACTCGCAAGACGCAAAATCCGCTCGGTAATCACGGGCTTCGTTGCTGAGACAAGAACCGGCGCTCATGGAATGCTCGTTATAAATTCTGAATGTTTTATAAGCCATTTAAATCAACAAAAGAGGACGGTTACTATCTCATTGATATGCACCAGAAAGACCGCCTTTTTCATTTGACGCTGCATTCGCGCGCAACGTTTCTGATAGGACCAGGCCAGTTTAACGAATCACTTTTTGAGATATGTCTTTGGTTTAATTGCTCATTAGCACGAAGTCCTTGAAAAAATAAAGGGGAGGACAAGTTTTGTTCCGCTTGCACGGTCTCTGGAATAACAATTTCACGTTGCGTTTCTCAAAATGTAGCGTTTTAGAGCAAAGAGCCCATCAAAAAAGACCATTCATCTTTGAAAAATGGCTGTCCCGGAGACTCAGATGAAACGAAACAGAAATGGGATTTGACGACGGCCTCATTTGTGCGAAATATGGGATGCCTTCTTTAATTGATGAGAGGTCCACTGGCGCGGAATTTCAAAGCGACCCATTTTAAACAGTTGAGCACGTCTTGGCAGCGACCCAAGCAAAGCACACGTCCCTGCCCATTCCACACTATTCGTTATAAACCACGGATTTCTCTTGGAACCTTTTTACACAGCGACAAAGAACAGGATACTACTGAATTAAGACTGTTACCGGCACTTTAAGTGAAATACATTATCACCCATGCAAGAAATGATGAGAGGTCATTTTCTGCAAACCAGTCCCTCCTTTGCAAGGGGATTAGCAAAGAGTTACTGCGTGTTCAGGGACTCGCTAATGGAAGAAAGAGAGATGTATGTGCTAAATAAACTGCAGGCTTGTTTCTAGGTGGATGAGGCTTCGAAATCCCGCGATAATGGGTGAGCAAAGAGCTATGCATCAGCTGATAAATTTTGTAAATGGTCGGTGCAATCGTTAGCGATTCTTACAACTAAGCATTCCACTGCAATTACTGTCTGTTTTTATTATTCATTCTCTTACATCAAAAGGTAAAATCAATACAATCTGTAAGTGAAATCAAATAACTAACCACTTTGATTCCGTAAAAAATTATGTCATTTAGCACAAATCGATAGAGCCACCTTCAAATAATTCGAGGAGGTCCAGAATAGAGTATGACAAGGTTATCGATTATGTCGTGTTCACGCCTCTTTATTCTCATATACCTTCCGTGATTCAGAAGTCACGCTGAACTGGTGATTTCTGGATTACTTGTTATAAATACATCTCAGTCTCCTTACTTAAAAAAAAACTGAGGGCCGCGGGTGGCCTAGTAGTCAGCGTTCGTTACTGCCATAGGGATGACCTCAGGTTCGATCCCAGGCAGGTACGAACGTTCAAACCACTAAATACCCGCCGTGCGTCGGATGGGCAGGTTAAGCCGTCGGACCCCGGATACTGGCTCATCGGTAATAAATAAGGGAGTCTTCCTCCCCTTTCTACTTTGCTTCCGTGTCACTTTCCTATCTGGCACTCTAGCCCAAATCTCCTAGCTTCCTATTTCTAAAGGTTGTTCAAGACCTGGGATCACACACTCCCTTCCTAAAATCCTCTACATATGACCTCATATGTCCTATTAAAAAAACTGATTCTAAGACTTTGCTTTCAACGCTTTTCAGTCAAGATACCTCAAAAGCCCCTATTTCACTATTTATGTATCTCCACCGTAAAAACCCCTATGAGGTGAATGCTCAAACAAAATCTGCTCAAGAAAAACAATCCCAAAAGCATAGCTCTTGAAAGTGACACCTTTAACTTACTGGAACGAATTACTCGGGGTTTGCAAAATAGGCTCAAATCAGCTCGAACGAATATATTCGCTGGCTGAAGTGGACCAAAAGTGGCTGGAACAAGTGAACTCGCTAATGAGAAAATGTTACTTTCTCCTCAAGTTTTTTATTCAAAGTGGTAATTTAATTGGCACTAATCCTTTCTGATTGCGTGCTAAAGGGACTATAACAGCGGCGACGAACTTAGCTAGAAAAGGAGAGTGAAGATGCTTATGACACTTGTATCTGCCCAGTGGCATGGTGTTCTTGTTGAGGGGGGGGGGTGACAGCTCTTCACACCCTCATGCTTGGATCACGGAATAGAGGACAAAAAGCGAGGTTTTATCCCTCATGACAGACTTATGGTCGGGACTGCTGAGATGAGAGGTGGTGGAGAGGTGTTTTCCCGTAGCTTTCGTAAAACCCGGCTCCTTTTGAAATATTTCTGTTTGGGGAACGCAGAAATTTTGGGACACCATTTGGTTTAGGTACATTGGTCTCTTAAAGGGTTAAAGCAGTTCCTTGGATTCTTATACAGATATAAGGAACGTGTCCGCTATGCACCAAGGTTTCAACGCATTCTTCGAAATTTAAATTTAGGTAGTCATGAACCCAGTCTTCAACGTATTCGTATTCTTACACAGATATACGCACTAGAAATCTGCACGGGCCTAGCCCGGCACATTAGGCCCGGGACTGGCGTTTTATTTCATCAGTTAAGTGAAAAAGTCCGGGTTCAGGCCAGACCGGGCCTGTACTGAAAGGTTTAATTAACATTTTGCTGCTGGATTAAAAAAATATTTTTTCCGTATCACAAAACAAAGACTGACTTTCTAAATAATCAGATGGCGAAGTTCACTGAGAGAAACGAGTCTTCCACTTGATGCATTAACTAATTACAACTTAACCCCACAAGTTGGGATGTAAGATGAGAGTCTGAAATGGGACATTTCACAAGAAAAAGACTGAATTTCTAAATAATCAGATGGTGAAGTTCACTGAGTGAAACGAGTCTTCCACTTGATGCATTGACTAATTACAGCTTAACTCCACAAGTTGGGATGTAAGATGAGAGTCTGAAATGGAACATTTCACAAGAAAAAGACAATTTCTAAATAATCAGATGGCGAAGTCCACTGAGAGAAACGAATCTTCCACTTGATGCATTGACTAATTACAACTTAACCCCACAAGTTGGGATGTAAGATGAGAGTCTGAAATGGGACATTTCACAAGAAAAAGACTGAATTTCTAAATAATCAGATGGCGAAGTCCACTGAGTGAAACGAATCTTCCACTTGATGCATTGACTAATTACAGCTTAACCCCACAAGTTGGGATGTAAGATGAGAGTCTGAAATGGGACATTTCACAAGAAAAAGACTGAATTTCTAAATAATAAGATGGCGAAGTTCACAGAGTGAAACGAATCTTCCACTGGATGCGTTGATTAATTACAGTTAAACCCACAAGTTGGGATGTAAGATGAGAGTCTGAAATGGGACATTTCACAAGAAAAAGACTGACTTTCTAAATAATCAGATGGCGAAGTTCACAGATTGAAACGAAACTTCCCCCTGATACGTTGATTAATTACAGCTTTAACCGAAGGGTTGTAAGATGAGTCTAAAACGGAGACTGACTTGCTAAATAATAAGATGCCGAAGTTCACTGAGTGAAACGGCTAAAACCGACAAGCCTGGCTGTAAGATGAAAGCCTGAATTGAACGGTTTACTGATATAAAGGTTGAAATCAAATTACGCTTTCATTTCTTTAGCT
Organism: Macrothele yani; assembly: GCA_039090855.1. Taxonomy (NCBI): domain Eukaryota; kingdom Metazoa; phylum Arthropoda; class Arachnida; order Araneae; family Macrothelidae; genus Macrothele; species Macrothele yani. The sequence continues at coordinate 49,867,808 of CM077028.1, forward strand.
TTTACGACTAAAACACCTGGCTTTTCTTTTCCGAAAATTTTTTATATGAACAGTTTTCAGCTTAAAGAAACCAAAATAAGTTTCTGGTGCGATTTGTGGCTACAACGGAGATGAGAGATTCGAAGCATTCGTTTACATATTTCGGTATCGAGGGCCACCTTGTTTAGTGTAGATGAGAAAATGCGTTTACATTTTTAACAGAAGTAGGTAGTCAGGTCTAATCATCATGTGTGGGAGAAATTTCTATGTGAACGTTTGATGAAAATCTGAAGTGGGCTGGGCCGTGAACAGGAAGTTTGAAGCCGGGTACCTAAAAGTTCGAGTCCGGGCTGTCCAAATTTAGGCCCGTGTACACCTATATAGTACGCATACCTATCTCAGGCGCCCAATTTTTGAACTTGTGCACAAACGACTTTTTTTTCGGTTGAAAGTTTAACGACCACCTTGAGCAAATTCGTCGGGTATAAGCAGTCGCCCGCCCCTAATTCAGAGTCTCTGGTACCAGGGAAGCGAGCGAACCAGTAACGTAAGAAAAACAACGTCCATGCCTCACGGGGATTCGAACTCGGACCCATCTCTGACGAATGGCCATAAGCCAGCTCTTAGACCGCTGCGACACAGAGGTGGCCACGAACGCCTCCGCTATGCGCAAAACTCTCAACGCAATTTTCTTCGGATTCTTAAAGAAACACTTTCGTATTTTTATTCAGGAGCGTTACCATCATGCTGTCTTATGGGTAAGTGCATACCCACTTTACTCTTTGATTGCTTTACACTTACGCCGGTAGGATCAGTTGCTTTCCAGTAATTGTCTTGAGTCAAAACTGTACGTACTGCCATTTATATACACTGAAGAGCAATTGAATTAGAGACTGCTGGCGTTATGCAAATGTGGCGCTGTAAACGGAAACGACATGACGTATGCAGCGATCCGACAATATAAGGTGTGATGCGACGGGAATCAGTAAGAGTCGGACGCAGTATGGGTCAGACGAAGGATCTAAGCGCATTTAATCGTGGGCAAATTGTCGGGGCCCAACGAATGGGTCACTCCATCTCGAAAGTCGTGCAGGCACTAGGATTTTCACGAGCCACTGTGTCACGGGTTCACCGTGAGTACATCGAGTCCGGTAAAACCATCCCTGCAAGGGCCAACTGCCGTGGACAACAGCGTGTGGATGAGCGGGGTCATCGTCTGCTGGCTCGCATTGTAACAGCGGATAGACGGGACACAGTGCAAGAAATCACACGGCAATTTAACGCTGGTGCACAAAAACGTGTAAGCAGCCACACCATCCAGAACCATCTCCTCGCTATGGGGTACAGAAGCCATCGTCCCACGAGGGTACCGCTGCTGACCGCACATCACAGGGTGCAAATATTAGCATGGGCGCGGGAACATCGCCACTGGACCCTAGACATGCGGGAAAATGTACCTGGATTAATGAGTCGAGATTCACGTTGGTACATGCGGACGGCAGTATACGAGTACGGCGCAAACCACATGAAGCGCGATGGATCCTTCTTGCCAGCAAGCTGGTGGGGGTGGCATTCTCGTCTATGGGCTATTTACGTGGACTGAAATGTGATCTCTGGTACGTGTGACATCGTTCCTCACAAGTCAACGTTACCGGAATATCTTGGACGACCATTTGCTCCCGTTTGTGCGTCTTCAACATCCCATTGGGGACCTTATCCTGCAACAAGACAATGCAGCTCCCGAATTGTATCCGAATGGTTGGATGAACACTCCGTGGACGTGACTTCGCTTCCTTTGCCAGCTAGGTCACCTGACCTCAATCCCATCGAGAACATCTGGGATGCCATCGAGAGAGATGTTCGAGGCCCTGACCTCCCCTCCATAAAATTTTCGTGAACTGTGGGAGCTTGTTTAGGGGTCGTGGAACAGTATGGCTTCCCAATGCTTCCGGTGTCTTGTAGAGTCCATTCCGAAACGAAAATGCCGCCGTCATCAGGGCGAAAGGTGGTGCTACATGTTACTAGACAGGTATCTCTAATTCAATTGCTCTTCGGTGTATATGTATGTGCATAATATATACACATATACGCGTTGGACCAAAAGTAGTCGCTGATTTTTAAAAACTTAGGGCGGTTTTGTTTTTTTTTTATGTATCGGAGGTTTAACGACCACCGTGAGCAACTCAATGGGCTATAAGCAATCGCCCGTTGCTAATCTAGGATCACTGGTTCCAAGGAAGGGAGAGAGCCAGTGCCGTAAGACAAACACGACATCCATGCCTGATTGGGATTCGAGCCCGGACCCCTTTCGGACGAATGATCAGAGGCCACTTAGGAATAAAGGCAAGAATTAACATAAAACAAGATGTTTAGGAACATACCTGATGTCTTTAAAAGTAAATTTCACATATCTTGTGTGGCTGCCACGTGTTACGAGAAAGATTACACGTATAACAAATTTAATCCCATGTATTGGAAAGCACATTCATTTTACAGTAGCAACAACTGCTACAATCCTTTCTTTGAATTATCTTAGAGGTATTTGATACAGGAGGCAGAGACACTTTTTTTCTTAATGTAGCACCAAAAGAAAAGAAATTAGGTCCAGTCAAATTTGGACACCTTGGTAGTCATCCGTTTGGTTCGTCTCGACACATTCAAGAACTGTGGAATTTAAAAGTCCAAATAATCTCTCATTAAAAAAGAGGTGGTGCTGAAATAGGATAACAGAGACATAAAAATCTGCTTGCTCCGCTAGCTAAGAGCATGTCCAGGTAAATTATACCCGAGGCAGTGTTTTCAATAAAGAAACATTCAGTAAATTTTACTCACGGCTTAAAACACATTCAAGCTGGGACTCTCACCTTCGTGTTGCAATGCGGATTTCCCGTCCTCTATATATGCGCACGGAATGCTTGTTTACCTTGTTGCTGATGCGAAATGTAGCCTCGTAGCAAAAGACAGCTCGAGTGGGGAAAATCCTCATTCGACCGTTTGGTTACTCCTGTTCGTGTACAATCCATACCGGCGTCTGATAGTGTATGAAGTAGCTGCATTTTGTATGGCTCCAATCTCAGTCTTTTATGCCAGATACGCCACACAGTTGTTTTTGGCACCTGAAGTTTCCTGCTCTGTCGACTAGCCAATTGTAGGAATTCTTGAATATGCTTTCCGCACACGTTCCACTGTAACTTCGTAAAGAGCGAATGTAGACTTGATACATTGTGAGCTATAAATCCTGTTGATACGTCGTGTGGACAGAAAAATGTGTGGGAGGGTCCTTTTGATATTTTCGTTCCAAAAACGGAAAATGTGCTTTAGTATCGCAGAATTACTTTTGTTATACCAAATTTATTTTTTTAGTTTGGGAGTATAACGACCATCATGAGTTGCTCAATGGGTTATAAGAAATAGCCGGTCCCCTAATTTAGTGCCACTGGTTCCAGGAAAATGGGAGAGCCAGTGCCGAATGAAAAATACGCCATCAATGCCTCATCTGGGATTTTTTTTTTATTTGGTTGGAGGTTTAACGACCACAGTGTGCAACTCAATGGGCTAAGAGCAGTCGCCCGTCCCTAATTTAGGGTCACTGGTTCTAGGGAAGGCAGAGAGCCAGCACCGTAAGACAAACACAACATCCATGCCTCACCAGGATACGAACCCATCTTGGACGAATGATCAGAAGCCATCGCTTGGGCCACCGGGGCGGGGCGGCCAATTGGGATTCCAACCTGGTCGTATCTCAGACTAATGGTTATAAGCCATCGACTCCTATCTCTTGCCCACCGGGTAGGGAAGGATTGGAGGTTTAACGACCACCGTGGGCAACTCAGGCCCACAGGGTGGACTTACTACATAAGTACACTATAGCTGCCAGTGATGTCTTCCATTCTGGATTTCCAACAACATTAGCACCATTAGAAAAATTTAGGTTCCTACCAATACAGTATAGTTTGTTTCTGGTTAGTTACTGCATTCATTCCTAAATCACTTAGGTCGGTCGATGTGGAACACCTTTCATCAGTTTTTTTCGGTTGGGAAAACTTGCTCCTTAAATCATTATTGATATATCCTTCCATGTGACCTTAGATTTTACTCTAGTTCTCTTTCGAGAAAGTTTAATGCCCATAAATTTAAGACCTACGCATTCGTTTTCCCTTTTCAAAACATGACCATACCAGCTCAGTCTTGTTTATTGGGCCTGTCGCATAAACTGTAGCAACCTATCAGCTTTATTATTATTATTTTTTTTTTTTTGTGACAACACACCTCAGCATCTTCATTTCAACTGAATGTGTGTGTGTGTGGAGAGTCAGAGACGTCACGATGGGATTTCGAAGGTACCTCCCACCCAGTTCAAGATGGGCCATTTTTCTGTATATTTAACTTTAAAATATGAAAATAAAATCTGGACTTTGCCAAGTAATAAGTTACGTTTTATTTCATGTAGCCCGACGTATTTTCCCCATTTGTTTACGTTATCAAAATAGTATCCGTAGGGCCATGAAAATTCCATGCCCTCCACTCTTCCAGTTCCTTAGTTTAAGTCTCTTCATGTTTGTACGGCCAAAGGGGGGGGGGCTAAGGAGGAGAGTGGATAGGAATTAACTGAGGGGGCCACTATTAATTGCTCTGCTGCTTGTTTTCTTTACAAAATAGAGTATTCCAATACGGAAAATGGAGTTTAAAGCTACACTAGCGCCCTTAAGACTATCCCGGGACAGTGAAAGTACAGGAAGTGGCTGACGACTGCTTTGTAGGAGAGGAGTGCAAGGCAAAGTTGCTGGCTTGAAAGAAGGAAGTGTTAAAGGGAAGAGGCGAGGTATTCGGACCTGCGTGGCACGACTTAAAATTTGAATTAGATAAATAGAAACTACGTTTTCCTTTAAATTGTTCAAGTACAGTATGATTTTTCGTAAGCAAAAATGCTAAATTTTGAAAAACAATTTAAGACAATGCATTCAGAGCAAACAAAGTTGAAGGCGACATTCCACCAACACCTGTATCTTACACCAGTGGCGTAACTAGTCAGATCCGTGTACGTATGTGTGTCCACGTGGACGGGGAAGGGGAGGGGGATTGCACGAATTCCATTGTAGCCGGTAGTGAAAAGCATAAAAAATTAGTTCCTACAGTGTTTCATAAAAAAAAAAAAAATTCTCAAGCTTGCCTGCTCAAAAATAATGCTAGACCACCCCGATTTCGAAGTCTGGCGACTTTCCTCGTGGTGGGTGGTGTTTAGGTGAGCAACTCAATTTTCTATATGCCGTAGCTCGTCCCTAATTTAGAGCCACTGCTTCCAGTAAACACAGAGAGAGCCAGTGCCATAAGACAAAAAGTCCATGCGTCAACGAGATTCGAACCCGGATCCATCTCGGGCGAGTAAGCAAACGCTTAGACCAATGGGCCACAGGTGCGACGTATATATATATATATATATATATATATATATATATATATATGTATGTGGGATGTAAGGTCAGGTGATGCGTAACATCACAGCCTCTCCTTGACAAATGTCAACCCCGCCTTCTCGTGGTGCATCCTGTTCCCACTAAAGGGGCTCTGACGACCGCCCATAGCGGTATAACTATACCATCGGGATCAGAGGAAATGCTATCCCACACTCACCAACCCGCTTGGCCAGCGTGGTGAGTTATGGCCAAACCCCTCCAAAATGATTCCACAACTTAAATCTTGGCCCTCAGTCTCCGGCAGCTGGAATGTACCTGGCCAAGGCAGCGGCCAGTGCGACATGAAGGCAGAGGGTGCTAAGAATCCCCGGAGGACCGGACTAGGCTGCCATCTGATGCTGACCTTGGCTACTTACAATGGACGCTCCCTATCTTCTGATTCAAGGCTTCTTGAATTGGAAGAGGAACTATAAAGGATCAAGTGGGACATCGTGGGGCTAAGTGAGGTAAGGAGAAAAGGAGAAGATCTCATCGAACTGAAAAGTGGACATCTCTTCTACTATCGTGGGACAGATACTGGCAGAACTAGTGGTGTTGGATTTATAATAAACAAGAAACTGAAGGACAAAGTTGTAGAAGTTGAAAGTTCCTCTGACAGAGCTGCACGACTTGTTATCCAACTCTCGAAAAGATACCAGGCTCAGATTATTCAAACTTATGCACCCACCACAAGTCATCCTGAAGAAGAAATTGAAGAATTTTATGAGGAAATTTGTCATTTAAATAATAAAGGTAAGCAGCATTTGAAGATAATTATGGGAGATTTCAATGCAAAAATAGGGCAACGGCAACAGAATGAAACTTCAGTAGGTAAATTCGGTCATGGCAACAGAAACCAGCGTGGAAATACTCTCGTTGAGTTTGCAGAGGCAGAAGGGTTTTTCATCTTGAACTCCTTTTTCAAGAAAAAGCCACACAGGAAATGGACATGGAGACATCCAAATGGGACGACAAGTGAAATTGATTTTATTATGTGTAACAAAAAATTCGTCATAGAAGACTGCAGTGTGCTAAACAAGTTCAACACAGGTAGTGACCATAGATTGGTGAGATGTAAGATGCACCTCAACACTAAACTTGAACGTGGCAAGCTCATAGGACAAACAAAATCTATTGACATAACCAACCTTAAAAAACACCATAATACCTTCAAGTTAGAACTGAAGAACAGGTTCTCTGCTTTAGAAGGCCTAACATCGGAAGAAGTGGACATCTCTGAAGTTAACAGAAAAGTAACCAAAGCTCTTATGGAAACAGCAACAAAATTAGCTGGGTCTAAGAACAAGTTGCATGTGAACAAATTATCAGGAAAAACCAAAATGTTGATGCAAAAAAGAAGAGAGATGAGGACAACTAAAGAAGATGTGACTTCCAAAGTGGAATATATAGAGCTATGCAAGACAGTAAGAAAAAGTATCACTGAAGACGTAAGGAAATTCAACTGTGAACTAGTGAGGAAAGCAATTGAAAACAACCAAAGCCTAAAGATAGCAAAGGGACATCTCAGTAAGGGAAGAAAACAGATTATGGCACTGAGAAAAGAAGATGGTTCTGTAACAAGAAATAGAGGCGAAATTTTGACAAGAGTGAAAGATTTCTACTCCAAATTATATGAAAGGGATGATATATGCACTCCAGACATCATGAAAGATACCAGTACCAGAGTTCCTCCAGTCCTTCCAGCAGAAGTTGCACATGCAATCAAGAACATGAAGCGAGGAAAAGCTCCAGGAGAAGATGGAATTACTGTAGACATCATACAAGAAGCAAGTGGAGAAATCGAAACAGTACTCGCCCAAATTTTCACTCGATGCCTTAATGAAGGAAAGATTCCTGAGGATTGGAACACCGCTACAATGATCCTGCTACATAAGAAAGGTGACATTAAGGATCTCGGAAACTACAGACCTATCAGCCTCCTATCAGTAGTTTATAAAATCTTCACTAAAGTTCTTTCACACCGCTTGAAGGTAACACTGGACATGGCTCAACCGAGAGAACAAGCTGGATTCAGGAGTGGCTACAGCACAATAGATCATATCCACGTGTTGAGAGAACTAATTGAAAGAGCGAGGGAATATGAACTTCCATTGTGCATGGCTTTTATCGATTATGAAAAAGCCTTTGATTCGGTGAAACCATCAGCAGTTACAATGGCTCTGAAAACCTGCGGTATTGAAGATGCATACATTAATATTATTAATAACATCTATGAAAATGCAAGTGCAAAGATTAGGCTGTTTGAAAATACAACACACGTAAAAATTGGGAAGGGAGTGAGACAAGGTGACACCATATCTCCGAAGCTCTTTAATGCCACATTGGAGGGTGTTTTTCAGTCACTGAGCTGGGAAAACAAGGGGATAAAGATTAATGGAGATTATCTAACCCACCTTCGTTTTGCTGATGACGTAGTCATTTTTGCAACTACCCCATCAGAGCTGCAGAGTATGATCCAGGAACTTGCTGACAAGAGTAAAGAAGTGGGATTAAAAATGAACTTTCAGAAGACAAAAGTGATGTTCAATGCTTTTACAAGAAATGAAGATTTATCGATTGATGGAGAAAAGCTGGAGATAACAGACACGTACGTTTATCTTGGACAGCAGATATCAAGTGAGGGTCACATTGATGAAGAAATTAATCGGCGTACAAAACTTGCCTGGAGAGCTTTTGGAAGAAACAGCATAATTTTCAAGAGCAATATGCCATTATGTCTTAAAAGAAAAGTGTTTGATCAATGCATCCTTCCAGTGCTTACGTATGGTGCGGAGACGTGGACCTTAACTAAAAGAGACATACAAAGGCTGCAGACAACTCAAAGAAGCATGGAGAGGTGCATGCTTGGTGTAACCAGGAGAGATAAGAAGAGGAACTCGTGGATCCGAAAAATGACAAGAGTGGAAGACATCATGATCAGAGTTAAATCCCTGAAATGGCAATGGGCTGGACATACTGCCAGAAGGACAGATCATCGATGGACAGCCGAAATTTTAGATTGGATTCCAAGGGACAGGAAAAGACCCAGAAGAAGACCACATGGGAGATGGGTGGATGAAATTCGAAAGTATGCAGGGGTGACATGGAGGAGACTGGCACAAGACAGACCGTTGTGGAGGAAACTTGGGGAGACCTTCGTCCAGCAGTGGATTGATAATGGTTGACGATGATGATGATATATATATGTCAGATCCCGTGCCTGTCTGGGCTTAACGACCAATTCGAGCAACTCATAGGGGCATAGGTAGTTGCTCGCCCCTAATGTATGGCCACTGGTTCCAAGGAAACGAGGCAACCAGTGCCTTAAGTCGAACAACACATCCATGCCTCACCCAAGACCACCTTGGATGATTATCCAGAAGTTCGCGCTTCGGGTACTTTTGGGATAATCGTCCATCAGAATGGCACAGCAGAGTTTACCTTTACTCCAAATACATTTTGCCATTGGCTAAGAATATGTTTCGGCGCTGTGTGGCATTGCTATTCTGACTACATCCTAAAACCTACAGCGTTTTATCCACACTGCAAACCACAACAAACACCACTTCCTTCCATAAAACTTGTTTAGTAGCTCCGTTTGACAGACTGGGAGAAAAAGCAACAAATCTTGTAAAATAATTTCTTCAAGAAAAAAATATTTCCAGAAATTTTACATTACAATAAGTAGACTTCAGAAATACCATACATCGCGAAACAAAATGGCCTTAATGTGTTTGCTACTTACTTGCTGCGAATTATTTTTTACGGAAATTACTGGAGTACTGCATGTGAGATTTGCCATTTAAAGATTATCAGAAATTTCAAGGGCAAATCTAAATAAACGCGAAAGACATTTAAACTTGTACAACACACATAAGCGTACACAGTTATTATACACTTCAGCGCAAAAAAGTATGCGTGAATAGCATCTATACGTGGCATACAAAATGCAAATTTAAAGTAAATTCCTAACGCTACGTATGATTCTGTGTAACACGCAATAGAATTGGCACAGCCATTATTGTTCACATTTATAGTTTAGATAAGAAAAACAAATGAAAGACAATATAACGATTTAACGTACCTTATAAGCGCTAGATGAAATTAGGGATCGCGGGTTCTCTTTCTAGAAAGCATGTCCATAACTTTAAGTCCCAAGCATTCTTTGTCCCAATTACTTAATGGAAACGTGAGTTCATATTTCCGTGCGAGTATACTGATCGATGACCATTTTGTCTTCTAGGTCTCCAAGTTATATTTCTTTTTTTTTTTTTTTTTTTTTGGATTGGATGTTTAACGACCACCGTGAGCAACTCAATGGGCTATAAGCAGTCGCCCGTCCCTAATTTAGGGTCACTGGTTCCAGAGAAGGGAGAGAGCCAGTGGCGTAAGACAAACACAACATCCATGCCTGACCGGGATTCGAACCCGGACCCCGTTCGGACGAATGATCAGAGGCCATCGCTTAGACCACTGCGCCACCGGGGCGGCCCAAGTTATATTTCGTACCACGTGGTAGACGATATTCACTTTAGTTTCATAGACACTATCGCAACTCAGGATCATATTAGCCCTAAAATAAATGTTGCAGGGAAAACTACGTAGCATGCTTGCAACCACGGCTTCACAGTGTACGATGTTATGTAGAACCATGTTAGCACAGTGACATTGTACTCTAAGAATCAAAGTTTCAAGTAATAGGAACAGAAAATCTAAAAAAACCAACTTGCTGTGAATGATTAAATACTGGAGACCATTAGAAGCTGAATTCAGGAAAATGTTATCTCTAATATCTCACACCACACTGTGTCCTATGTCGGAAATTTTCAACAGCGAAAGAAATCCGTCGAAACTGAAGAGGACATAACAGCACACATGCGTCATCAACAGTTTCATGCTTTGGTGGCACCATCTGTCGTTAAAGTTCGATATAATTTTCTTGAATTTTGTTCTTTTCTTGTTTCCTAATTTGTTTTTCGATTTCTGTTACATTCTCCCATGCAGAAGATTTGTTTTTCGATTTCTATTACATTTTCCCATGCAGCAGATAGTGTGACAGGACTATTCGAATTACAGTTGAATCCTGAGGATTTTTCAATGTACATTGAATCATCAACCGAAATTCAGTCCATTTCTGATGTTGAATTATTAGGTCAGTGCTAATCCAGTCCGGATATTTTATGTAGAAATCAGTTATTGTATTTCCCGTCATCAAGGGCGCACCCCAATTTTGAAATGCAAAACTTTGAGAAAAAAACAATGAACACAAAAATAAGGTCTCAGCGCTTTCGTAAAGATTAAAAGCAATACAATTTTTAATTTTTACATGTAAGGAAAAATATTTCAGTGATCCACATCCTCAAATCCACGACGAAGGCTGTCTTGTTATTAATAAGGTTTACCGGTAAATATTTAAACATAGACAAACTTCCTCTGAGGTTGGTGAAAAACGTCCAAATACGTGGAGACAATGTAAATAGACAAAGTCATCGCTTTTTCCACTTTTTTCTTTAATTAACACAGAGCAACCGAAAAATTGTATTTCGACACCGATGGGATCGAACCCCAGATCTCTCGACACCTACCCAAGTGCGTTCGCCTTACGCTATGGTGCCAGCAATCCACAGCGCTACGTATGCGCCGTAGACACACATAGCGCCGGGAATCACGGCGCTATAATTGGATTGTTGGCGCAGTGGATCACGGTGCCAACAATCCACGACGCTATGTGGGAATACGCCGACACACCGCCCTGGATTGTTGGCAACTTAGCGTAAGGCGAATGCATTCGGCTAGTTATAGAGATATCTGGTGTTCGATCTCAGCGGTGTCGAAATACGATTTTTCAGTTGCTGTGTGTTAATTAAAGGAAAACGTGGAAAGAGCGATGACTTTGTGTATTTTTCCTCTGGAGATAGCGTAGGCCTACGAAAAACGTAGCCTTCGATCTCCAGGACGCACGTTACATTTTCGAGCCTTATTCCAGGAAAAAATAAATAGCGACCACGACGCTGGGAAATACGGTAATGCAGTTTTATTTCAACTATTTCAGGTGTTCAAGTCTGTCCTCCAGATTATGCAACGTACTCCATATGAAACAAGGAAGATGACACTGAAGCAGATAGGGATCGCGACCATCTGCTCGTTGAGTGTGACGTCATAAAACTTTAATAGGATCCACACACAACGCGTGACGTAATGAGACTGATGGCGTGACCGTGCGCCAACATCTCAATCGCGAGCTTGCGACGTCATAAGATTTCTAAGCATGGGTAACACCAATGGAACGACGCCATGACACTGAAAACGTGGTAATTCGGGGTGGTCATTTAACATACTAAACGAATTTTCCTAAAGTCGAGATCAAGCTAAATCGGTTTCTTGTACCAGAAAACGGTAGGTTAACGACTTTCATCAAAATCCTTAGAGCCCTTTTCAAAATAGAATTTACATAGATACAAGAATTGCTCCTTTAAGGCGGACGTCAAATAATTTTGCTTCCTATACTTCCAATGGAAAAACTTCGGTACACATTTTCTTCACAATTAATGCGTTCCCAAGAATGAAAATTTGAACATCGATTAAAATAGCTTCATTTTATAACTTGGAATACTTAATATTTTCTAAAACATAACCATAATTATGCAATCCAACATTTATTTGTCTACTGACGTCATCAAAGTACAGGTCGCGCCATCTTTTTTCTGGTTTCAACACCACCAAAAGAAACGTTATTGTTTTTTAATATAATTATGGTTGTGTTTTAGAAAATGTTAAGTATTCCAAGTTATAATATGAAGTTATTTTCATCGATGTTCAAATTTCCATCCTTGGGAGCACACTAATTGTGAAGGAAATGTATACAAAAGTTTTTCCATTGGAAATATAGGAAGCAAAATTACTTGACGTCCACCTTAATAGTATGGGATAAGGGCGATAGAATGTATCCCGATCCTATGTCCTGACCTTTGACCCAATTTGCCCCATTTTCAATACAGTTCCTCTCTAGGTGGTCCCCTACCTCATACTAAAATTGCATCGAAATCGAACCATTTTTACGCACGTTATGACGCATAAGGGCAATGGAATGCATCCCGCTCCTATGTCGTGACCTTTGATTCCACTTCACCCATTTTCAATAGGGTTCGTCCTCAGGTGGTCCCGTAGCACATACTAAACGTGCATTGAAATCGAACCATATTTACGCAAGTTATGAGGCATAAAGGCAATGGAATGGATCCTGCTTCTATGTCCTGACATTTAACCCCACTTCACCCATTTTCTATAGTGTTCGTCCCCAGGTGGTCCCCTACCACATACTAAAATTTCATCGAAATCGATTCATTTTTACGTGAGTTATGGTGACGACAGATGGACGGAAAAAGCTGGAGCATATAGGCTTCTTCAACCTACGGTTGGAAAGCGTAAATTAAAACGATCCAAATTTTACATTTATAACGTTTTAAGTGGTATCAAAAAATATCCAGCTCAGAAACGAACTGGACGGCATAGTAATGTTTCGCCTCGAATGAAACGACATATCCGGAAGCTCGATGTGCATGATAATCTGTCTGTGCGGAATATAAGTCAGCATTCACACGTGAAAATGTCGAAAAGTAAGGTTCACAGAGTATTGCAGAAGACACCCCTCGTGAAATATGCAAGACTGTTGAAGAAACCGCCTTTAACTACCCAGCTAACTCAAGCTCGCTAACACAAGCTCGCAAGTCATGAAAGGACGAATGGCTCCAAGTATTATTTAGTAATGAAATGAAATTTAATTTAGATGGTGCGAAATGTTATTGGCATGATATGAGAGCAGAAAAACGCCAAATATTCATCCGACAATGCGGAGGAGGTTCCGTGATGGTATAGGCCTTTTTTGGATTTCACGGACAAGGTAATATCTGCGTTTTGTCAGGACGTCAAAATGTCGTAACATACCAGAAACTTTTAAAAGACCATTTGCTCCCAGCTGCTGCTGAAATAGGTTGTCCTGATTGGGTTTTCCAGCAGGACAACACGAGCATTCACAGAGCAACTTCTACGATGACCTGGCTGAGATCGAATAATGTCAAATTACTGCCATGGCCTGCTCACAGCCCGGATCCCAACCCAAATGAAAATCTTTGGGGAACTTTGGTTCCAAGTGTTTATGCCAATGACCGGCAATTTGTAAGCGTTAAAGATCTGGAAACCGAAATCCTGAACAGTTGGTATGATACTGACGGTAGAATTATGCGTAACTTAATATACAGTATGCCAGAACGCATATTTCAGCTTACAGAGCGCGCAGAAAAGCCAATTAATTATTAATAGTGTTTGCCATTTAAATATTCTGGTTTATTTTTCTTGTTTCCATATAATTCTGAGACAATGTTACATAGTTTGATTTCATAAAGCTAGAATATTATGCTAAGTATACACTATATTGACAAAAGTCACCGAACACCTAGAAAAGAAACTCTACATAGTATTTATTGACATACATTAGTACGGTGTTGATTCACACATTTGGTCTTAATGCATGCACTGACATTTCAAGACATGATTTCGACAAGGTTTTGGAACACAGCGATAAGTATGCGCTTCCATTTAGTACATAATGCTGCCGCAAACTGTTACTTAGTAGTAGGCTTTGGTTCAAAACTTCTTATGACGCACTCTAATTCACCCATAGGTGCTCTATAGGATTAAGATTAGGGCTCTGTGCTGTCCAGTCCACACACGATACGGAATTATCGTCAAACCACGCCGTTACAGTCCTTGCTTTATGGCTCGGCGCATTATCCTGCTGGTACCAACAAGGCTTGGTTCCTTTGTATTGCCACAGAGTTGGTGTGGCATAATTGTACATAATATAGAGATAGACGTGCTGATTAACAGGTTTACCAATGAGCCGGGCCCAAACCACGAAAAACGCCCCAACACGAGTACCCTGCCAGCTCCAAACGTGACCGTACGAACAGTGCACCGTGGTAAATAGCGTTCCTCTGGCTGCCGCCATACCCACGCACGGCTATCAGGTTAACGGATCGTGTATCTCAATTCATCAGTCTATAGGACCCGTTTCCATTGGTCTATGGTCTACGATAAATGTCCTTTACACCGTGATAAACGACGAGTAGCATTTCGAGTGGAGATAAAAAGCTTATGAGCTTCCGCACGACCACCGTAACTCATGAAATGAAGTTCTCTTCGAATGGTACGTGTACATACCGAGGCTCCAGCATTTATACTCACCTGCACACTAAGGTCTTGTGCGGTACTTCGTCTATTAGCTGTAACGACTCTCCTGAGGCTTCGATGTCCTTTATCACTGATTTTCTTTGGGCAGCCGGTATGTTTTGCTGCTTCAGGCACGTCATGTGTCTTCCACTTACTCAGTACATCCAAAACAGATGAATTGGGTATGTTTAAACGCCTCTCGGTTTCTTTTATGGACGACCCACTAATATAACACCCAACAATCTTTCCTTTCTCAAAGTCAGTGATTTCCCGCCGCGACATTTTCACTCAACCTCACAGTGCGATATGATCGCGGTCAGCTGCAAGCTTGTTTTTATGGCGTTTGCAGCTGTTCCGCGCATCTTATGAACGCAGCGAATCCGTTCATTTGCTTTTGAAGGAGTGTCGGGTGACTTTTGTCAATATAGTGTATACTGTCAACAACATTTGACGTGCGCATCTTATGTTGCTAGTCATAATATATAATGTTCCACTAGAAGTTTTTGTTAATTTCTGCATGAACTGTTTTCGTTTACAAAATTATGTTTCCATATATATATGGGACAGACTGTAGTTTCTGGAAAACAAGTGATCCTGTTCCTTAAGACAAGCACAGCACACATGCCTATTCTGGGATTCGAACACGTACCCATCTCGGACGAATTATCAGAAGACACCGCTTGAGACTACGAGACTACTTGTCTACCGTGGAGGCATTTTAATTGGGAAAAACTTCTTAAAATTACTTCAAAATGGAACCCTACGAGGATTGGGAAATCCTAAAACGTTCCAGCTGGAGGACTTGAAAATGGCAATGGAACAGTTCGATTTGAAAAATAAGGATTGTGAAAAGAAAAGAGGGTTGAGGGCAGAATTTAACTAATCATCTAATTTTTTTCTACGTTATGGGGAAACCGTGCATTGTAAAATACCCGAACAAAAGAAGTTTTGACAACTAGAGCACATGCGCACTTGACTGCATCCTCGTGAAATCGAGCACTACGTTTAAAAGTGTCCGGGCTCCCCCTTACATGTTATAGGGATTTTGCTGTGTTTCTTCAGGAATGCAAAAGGCTTACTTTATGTTGAAGTCAGAAACTCTAATCAAGCTGTAACATCTGAGTTTTACTGGCAGCAACTTCTTATGGTCAATCGAAAGCGCACTCTGTTTCATCTGGACATCGCCTCATACTTACCTGTCTTATTACGATGAACAAAATTGGAGAACTTGAATAGGGAATTAGCTGCAAGGGTAATAATTGCCAATCTTGCACCACCTAACGCAGTTGCGTTTACATTATTTATGTGAGGGAAACAATAGATACAAAACTAACAATCAAAAACAGAATGAAATTCCTCCAAATACATGGCGTCAGTGAATAAACAAAGACATCACTCTTTCCACGTTGGAAAGAGCGATGTCTTTCTTTATTCACTGACGCCACGTATTTGGAGGATTTTCACTTTGGATCTCGCCCTTTAGATTTAACTGCTATAATTAATATATATCCAGTGCCGTTAATGCCCATCACATGGAGACGTCTCAGTAGTTGAGCCCATCTTACGGATGTATGATGTCAGAAGCTGACAGAAAAACACACATAGCGCCGTGAATTGTTGGCCACCGTGGTGTAAAGCTAACGCACTCATCTAGATATCGAGATATCTGGAGTTTGATTCCCCAGCGGTGACCGAATAGCAATTTTTCGGTTGCTGTGTGTTGCTACAACGTGGAAAAAAGCGATGTCTTTGTTTATTCAAAATCAGAATCGTGCGTTTTTTTATTCGATAACGAACGAGTTTTGTAAAGGTTATTATATATATAGAAAATCTTGTGAAATCATGGAAAGTATGAGAATGAGCACTTACTTTATTAAAACTTAAATTGATGGTATTGCGTTTTCCATTTGAAATGTGATTGAAAAATATGGTGTGACGTGTATCTCTAATTCATCCTTCCTTTCGAGTTGGTTTTCTTGTACAAATTCCATTACTTCTTTGATTTCTTACCTATTTTCTTACTTAAAGGAACATTATTAGATGTTCTTACTGAACGGCACATTACCAGATTTTCTTATTTGTTTTTATTAGAGGTTTAACGAGCAACTGAGTGGGCTATGAACAGTCGCCTGTCCTAAATTTAGGGCCACTGGCTCCAAGGAAGGGAGAGAGTCAGCGTGGTAAGACAAACACAACCCTATGCCTCACGGGATTCGAACCCGGACCCATCTCGGACGAATGATTAGAAGCTATCGCTTTGAACACTGCACCACGGGGTGGCAATTTTCTTGTTGAACGGCACATTATTCCTCTAGACAGCTTATACATTTTGGCAACACTGACGGTGAGTCAGTAGAAAATACATAGACTACGTCGAATGTAGAGATGGTGAATATGTTGGCAATACAGATGGAATGGCGAAAGACGTTGAAGCTTGTTTCATAAGTACGAAAGCTATTGTATCTGTCTGCTTGAGGTTTATATGTTGATTCAAGAACTTGTCATCAAGTGTCAGCTGTATGACTTGATGAATTTAGTTTATTGGTGACCTGAACTTCTAGTGTGCAGAGAATAAACAGTTGGCGATACGTGAGATTTTGTTGATTCTTTCAATTTTGCAGTTTTATTCACGTAGTTATTTCTGGAGTGTGAGATATATGTTCAATGAATTAATGAAGGAAATTAGTTTCATTCATTTATCAGAAAGTTTGATTACCTTCACCTGAAAGCAGCGTTCATTTAATAAAAAAATACTCTACAATAGACATTATTAAGACAGCTTCGTAAGTTCCTTCCAGCGTATTGCTCTTGGATTGTTCCATGTAAAAAAATATCTTCAAGTTATTTCGAAACATCTTCCCTTGATTCAAAGGAAATAGCTTTAAGTGAATTTTTTCGACTCTAGAGATACGAACTAATTTCAAATGGCGAAAGAACTTCGTTGTAAATTTTCCTCATAATAAAAAAAAAAAAAGAAAAGAAAAGAAAAATAAACAGCTCCTTTTGCGTGTTGTTCTGATCTAGAGATGCTCGAAATTTCAAATTAACTTTATTTATCTTTATCTGAATTACTTCTCCTACATTTCCATTGGTTTTCAAAAATGGCACTTCTTATACGACATTTTCATTTCATTTCCCTTTTCTTTATTAAAATATTTCGTACCTTTTCATAAATGTCAAACCTTTAGCAACATATCAGTAAAGTAAACATTTGTGGGGTTTCGCCACAGGTTTGCGTAAAAAAAGTGTTTATTTTGTTTTATATGGAAACGCTTTTTCGATCATTTTGGGCGACAGCTAGCTAACTGCGGTTACTTAGGGAACACACCACAAAACAAAGTGACAAAGAAGCAAATCCGAACGACCTAACTACAGAGTGAATACAAAGTAAATTAAATACGGAGTGAGAATGAAGTGAATTTAATACACTTGACTGCTGAATGAATTCAAAAAGTTCTTTTGTGTGTGTGTGTGTGTAGTTGTGTGTTTGATTCGGGATTTAACTACCCCCATCAGCAGTTCTATTCAGCCTGCCGTCCCTAATTTAGGTCCACTAATTTCAGGGGAGGGAGAGAACCAGTCTGCCTTAAGACAAACACCACACATGCCTCACTCTGGACTCGAACCAGGACCCCTTCGGAGGAACCGTCCAAGTAGCTTCAATACAGAGTGAATTCAAGCGACTTTCGTACAAAATTAAAATAAAGTGAATGTAAACATTTTACTTTAAACTAAACTCGTGAGCCATCCTACAGAGGAAAAACAAAGTGAATTGAAATAACTGCACTGCAGAGTGAAAGGAAAAGTGAAGACAAGCTACTTCAGGACAAATTAACACTATTTTGATGGAAAATACGATGCAAAGAAGGCTACATTATTTATTCTCGCAGACGATCACGTGTTCTAGGAAGCTCAGCATTAAGAATGTTCGTGGTTGCTGCTGGTGTCATTACGGAACTGTAAGCTACGGAATCTAACTACAGAAATGTCAAGTCGAGCTACAATGATGTTGCAAAAATCCGTAACGTTTTGCTCTTTATTCACTTGAAGGTAACAGGAAAGCATTTCGAAATGACAGTTATTTTTTCTAATAAGTTTATTTTCCCCTATGTTTAGACTGCTGGGTCATCCGGTGAATCGCGACTTTTCTGTACGGAATGGCAGTTAGAGTTCAGGATCACGGGCACGGATTATGGGGCACTTTGTCCCTCTGAATTGAACGGTCTGCGGATTATACGAAGATTTTTTTTTCTTTTTCCGAATTTCACGGTTTGGGATTATAGAAAAATAAATACCATATAACTTTATCTCTCCTGCGTGTGCATTCGATCAATTGAGCTTGATAAATAAAACAAAAAAGTTGGTGCAATAAGTTTAGAAGGTACTAAGCTCACTACAGCAATAAATCCAAATTCACCTAAAACTCGACTCTTAGCCCGTTTGTTTCTCTAATAATTCACAACACCTGAATTTAATGCTATGCAGTTACGGTGAAGTATTTCGCGAGAATTATTTGGATGAATGAGTAAGCGCGTCACTGTGAACTTCGTGTGACCAATGGCATGGCGAAATTTGAGTTATGTCTCATTTTGTCGAATCAGATCTACGGTTCCTCTATTGCTGACGTTCCGCTTCGTCAGCACGCATATCTGCTTCAACGTGGCGTTGGGAAATCCTCTAAAAGTGATCCCTTTCGGTAAACTTTGCGTTCATCTTCTTTGTCTGATAATCTGTTCCGCAATCGCCATAAATCCGTCGAAAGTTCGAGAGATCTGGAAACAAGATTTCAGCTGTGGTAACAGGGAGCCTACAGCTGAAGGAAACTGGCCTCATTTAAATTCAATAAGCAATACCTGTTCCTTGTTATTAAATCCTAACAGCAGATTTTAAAATCCTAATAAATCCATTTAGATAATGAGCATGATTATGAAGCGAAGCGTTACAGTCAACGTTAACTACATACAAAAAAAAAAAAGTACTGCCTTTTAATTTCAGGGTACTGTACTTGAATTCTTATTCCTACACCCATTTCTCTCACACCAGAATTGAATTTCGGTGACTGTTCCGCTTTCATGAGCTTATAGAGTGTATCAGACATAGATGACACTACT
Source organism: Macrothele yani (assembly GCA_039090855.1). Lineage (NCBI taxonomy): Eukaryota > Metazoa > Arthropoda > Arachnida > Araneae > Macrothelidae > Macrothele > Macrothele yani. Next base: position 49,887,579 of record CM077028.1, read on the forward strand.
TTAAAAAGAAGTTGGACGTATCGGAGAAACGTATTTTAAGAAAAGGCAAACTACAACGACCGTTCTATAAAAACTCAGAGTAAAATCACACAAAATGAAGAAATATAGGTACAGCAAAATATATGTAATTCTTTCTCAAAGTATATTCCCTCGGATGATATGCAACTGTCAAATCGTTCAGTCTACTTTTCAAAGCATGTGGCAAAGGACATTTTGTGGAAGCTGCTTTAGCAACCCCTGTACAGCTTGAATAGCGTCATCATCTGTGTTGAATGTTGCGACACAGAGCTTCGCCTTCATTGACGGAAACAACCAGATATCACACTGGGCGAGGTCAGAACTGTGCGCAGACTGTGACATGATTTCAATACCGCATTTCGTAAGAAACTGTTGAACACAAGCAGCCACATGTGGGCGGGCGTTATCATGGTGTAGGGTCCACTTGCCCTTCAGTTCCGGTTGCTTAATACATATGTGTCGTCGCAGACGCTTCAAAACTGAAATGTAATACTCAGCATATGTGGAGGAACGGCATGCTGGTAGCCTCCACCTTCTTGATCGAAGAAAAATTATCATCATCATCTTCTCAACTGATTTGGTTTGGCGGACGTTTTTCGAAGGTGAGCCTGTGTGTTTCCAGATACACCTTGCGCGCTTCGTGAGGGGGTCGAAATAGTAAACCTATGTTTCATTGGCAGTTATTACTGTGTTTAGGAAGTTTCGATCCTTTGCAATCATTTGTTTCCACTTATGACACACCTGATCTCTGACTAGCAATTGTTCTCTCGTCAGGTGATGAGGAACCCATTTGGAACACACACGATGCAGCAGTAATTTGTCGCGTAGAATGCGGAATGCCGACATTTTTGAAATATTAGTTGATGCCGGTATGTCGTCACACGTCATTCGTCGATCTTCTTGCAGGATTTCCCAAAGAGCGTTAACAATACCCTCGGTAACAACACTTTCAGGTCGACCATTCCTAGGAGCGAGTTCTACCGACAAAAGCCCTTTTTTAAAATCATGGACCCATCTAAAAATCGTTGACTCACCCAAACATTTATCTTTGTAAGCTTTTTTTTTCATTAAATCAACTGTTGCTGGAGCCGTTTTACCCAAACGAAACAAAACGTTATCACCCAACGCATTTTACTTCTTAACTCTGCATCACTCACCTTCGTAGCTGTATGGCGAAATGCAGACGTGTTTTAAACAACTGCGCAATAAAGAAACCATAATCGTCTGCCACGGCTGATAACTGTTGCCATAGATACTTCCTTAATTCAGTTAGCGTCTGCGTGGTTACTTTTGCCCTTCGCACTGTTGCCAACTCAGAAAAACGTTTGCTCTCAGTTTTTATGGAACGGCCTTTGTATATTTCATATACACTGAAGAGCAATTGAATTAGAGATATCTGTCTAGTAAAGTGTAGCACCACCTTTCGCCCTTATAACGACGGCGATTCGTCTCGGCATGGACTCGACAAGACACCGGAAGCGTTGGAAAGCCATACGGATCCACGACCCCTGAATAAGCTCCCACAGTTCACGAAGATTTGGTGGAGGGGGTCAGAGCCTCGAACATCTCTCTCGATGACATCCCAGATGTGCTCAATGGGATTGAGGTCAGGTGACCTAGCTGGCAAAGGAAGCGAGGTGACGTCAGTGGAGTGTTCATCCAACCATTCGGATACAATTCGGGAGCGATGGAACGATGCATTGTCTTGTTGCAGGATGAGGTCCCCAGTAGGATGTTGAAGATGCACAATCGGGAAGCAAATGGTCATTAAGGATATCCCGGTAACGTTGAACTGTGATGGACGATGTCACACGTACTAGGGGTCCCATTTCAGTCCACGTACACAGTCGCCAGACGATAATGCCACCCCCACCAGCTTGAAAAGTACCCTGCTGGCAAGAAGGAATTCCATCGCTTCATGTGTTTTACGCCGTACTCGTATCCTACCATCCGCATGTACCAACGTGAATCTCGACTCATCAGTCCAGGCAACATTTTTCCACATGTATAGGGTCCATAGGCGATGTTCCCGCGCCCATGCTAATATTTGCACCCTGTGATGTGCGGTCAGCAGCAGTACCCACGTTGGACGATGGCTTCTGTACCCAATAGCGAGGAGATGGTAGTGGATGGTGTTGCTGCTTACACGTTTTTGTGCACCAATGTTAAATTGCCGAGTGATTTCTTGCACTGTGGCCCGTCTATCCGCTGTTACAATGCGAGCTAGCCGACGATGACCCCGCTCATCCACACGCTGTTGTTCACGGCAGTTGGCCCTTGCAGGGATGGTTTTACCGGATTCGATATACTAACGGTGTACCCGTAACACAGTGGCTCGTGAAATTTCCAGTGCCTGCACGACTTCCGATATGGAGTGACATATTCGTCGGGCCCCGACAATTTTCCCACGATCAAATGCGCTTAGATCTTTCGTCTTACCCATACTGCGTCTGACTCTTACTGATTCCCGTCGCATCACTCCTTATATTGTCGGATCGCTGCATACGTCATGTCGTTACCGTTTACAGGGCCGCCCACAGCGCCTAATTTGCATACGCCAGCTGTCTGTAATTCAATTGCTCTTCAGTGTATTAGTTGTTCCCTTTGACTTCAAGATAGATCATTACAAAAGTTACAGAGCTTTACTTTTGGTGAATATTTCATGTATACACCATCAAATCGCAATTTTTTTTCTTTTTTGTATCTTGTTTTGTAACTATTATTAGCCTTCAGCCCATCTGGATGCTACTGAGAGTCCAGAAGCACCGACCCTGTGATGAATAATAGGAACTCTACGAGTTTTGTAGCGAGTAGCACACGACGATGAGGGCGCCCTTCCATTGTTGTCAAAAAGATACACAACAAACGCAAGAACAATATCGCATGCACAACTCAAAACCTTTCGGAACTGGTACGAGGAAAAAGACACACGGAAAACTGCCCTACACTCGCTCACCAACGGCCGTCTAGAAAATACAAAGCCATACCATTGGACAGACGAGTTCCTTGAGCGGCGTCAAGCGGAAACCAAAGCTTCCCATGGGTTTTCCACGGCAAACACGGCACCAACATGACATTGATGTATCAGGCCGTGTAACACGTCAAATACGACACTGACAACGTATGACGTCTAACCTTGGTTTCTCCGTGACGTCACTAAAAAGGGACCTCATCTCTCTAAGGCCGTTGTATAACGTCAAACACGACACTGACGTATCAGGCCATTGTATGACGTCAAACACGACACTGATGCATCAAGCCATTGTATGACGTCAAACACGACACTGACGTATCAGGCTGTATAACATGGGTGTGACGTCACAAACGGAGGGAACTCATCTCTCTAATGTTATGGCCTTGCACTGACACAGAAATTTTATTACCATGATATAGCAGCGCATTAAAACTGTTCACACCCGGCACAGTAACAGTGTATGATGCAGAACAGTAATGTTATCCTAAGAAAAAAAAATGTGCCTTATCGGTGAGAAGGTTAGGCACTATACGGAAAGATTGCCCTCAAAATTTCGAAAGCAGTTTAGAAGTTGATTTTTTTTCATCCTTCAACATTTTTTATTCAATCTGTATTGCTAATTTTTGTCAATTTTCACCAAAGTTGCTCAATTTGGAGACTAAGTCCAAATATTCAGTTTGAATATTAAAGTATTTTATCCAAATATTCATTTGGATTATAAAATATTTAATCCAAATTATTAATCCAAATATTCAGTGTGAATATTAAAATATTTAATCCAGATAGTCAGTTTGAATATTAAAATATTTAATCCAAATATTCAGTGTGAATATTAAAATATTTAATCCAAATATTCAGTTTGAATATTAAAATATTTAATCCAAATATTCAGTGTGAATATTAAAATATTTAATCCAAATATTCAGTTTGAATATTAAAATATTTTATCCAACTATTTAATCCAAATATTCAGTGTGAATATTAAAATATTTAATATAAATATTTAATCCAAATATTCAGTTTGAATATTAAAATATGTAATCCAAATATTTAATCCAAATATTCAGTCTGAATATTAAAATATTTAATCTAAATATTTAATCAAAATATTCAGTGTGAATATTAAAATATTTAATCCAAATATTCAGTTTGAGCATTAAAATATTTAATCCAAATATTCAGTGTGAATATTAAAATATTTAATCCAAATATTCAGTTTGAATATCAAAATATTTAATATAAATATTTAATCCAAATATTCAGTTTGAATATTAAAATATTTAATCCAAATATTTAATCCCAATATTCACTCTGAATATTAAAATATTTAATCCAAATATTTAATCCAAATATTCAGTCTGAATATTAAAATATTTAATCTAAATATTTAATCAAAATATTCAGTGTGAATATTAAAATATTTAATATAAATATTCAATCCAAATATTCAGTTTGAATATTAAAATATTTAATCCAAATATTCAGTCTGAATATTAAAATATTTAATCTAAATATTTAATCGAAATATTCAGTGTGAATATTAAAGTATTTTATCCCGATATTCAGTGTGAATAACAAAAAACAGGCGCACTGCGTACACGTGATTGGTACGTCGCTTTAGCTTAAATTCGAGTAGAAGATAACTTCTGCATTATTAGCACGTCTTTTGTAAAAAAAGATCGTGCTTATGTTATCAGTTTGTCCGTCCGTCCGTCTGTAGACACCATATCTCTGTAACTATTAGTCTGATTTAAAAAAATTCTTTTTGCATTGGGAAGCATGAAATCTGCGAATGATGATCCTTTATCTCGTTTTTTTTTCACGATGTACAATTTGGCCGCTAGGGGGCATAAATGCAGATGATGTCGAATTGAAAATAAATTTTTATCCCATATATTTGCTTTTAAACATCTGATTGAAAAAATTAATTTACTTTTCGATTCCATTTATGTAGAAGATTATTTTAGGTATAGTTACTTTTTCAAGTTACGCATAGATTTTCCGCTATAAGGCGTAAAAGTAAATTACGTTTTCCCCAAAATATCTTCTTCTAAAGCTCCGATTTGAATTTTTTTTTTCTCTAGCGGATACAGCTCCTGATTTAAAATCTTTTGCATATAATTTCTCATTTTTGGTAAAGAATACTGTGGTCGCCAGGGAGTTTTAGGAATAAAATATACCTTTTCGGCATATTTCATTCCTAAAATATTGCATGGTTTCTCCGCCAAGGCGTAGATGTATATTTTATTTTTGTAAATATCTCAGCTTCTAATGGTCGATTTAAAAAATTCTTTCTTTATTGGATATGGTTTTAGGTGTAACTTGTTTTCCATATAACTTCAAAATTTTCAAGTAATTCATAGGCTTTCCACCAGGGGGCGTAGAAGTAAGTTGCGTATTCCCCGATATCTCCGCTTCTAAAACTCCGATTCGAAAAATTATTTCTGTACCGGATACAGCTCCTGATTTGAATTCCTTTGCATATAATTTATAATTATGGTGAAAAACGATTTCGCCACCAGGGGGCGTAAGTCTTAATTTCCGTTTCTGATATATTTGCAGCAAAATCTGAGCTTCTAAGAATGAAAATAATTCTTTTGTGAACCGACACTACTCTCGTCGACAAATCTTTTAGGAAATATTTTTTATTAAAATACTGGATGGTTTCTACGCCATGTATATCTTATTTTTGTCAATATCTCTACTTCTAGGAGTCCGATTTGAAAAATTATTTCTTTGTTGGAGAGCGTTTCCGCTGCGAAATGTGTCTCTTATAAATTCAAATTTTTCTTAACGCACAAGTCTGCAACCGGAGGGCGTTAGCTCACGATTCCGTTTACAGCAATATCTGCGGGATTAAAAACCCGATTGAAAAACTTCTTTCTTTGGTCTGATGCTATTGTTTTCCATACCGGTTCCACTGACTTTGAATACCTTTGATAAATGAAGGGTTCGGGCGTAAACTACGGTAACGAACATTTTCTGTAAAAAAATAAATTCCGTACGAAAAACAACTGTTATGGTAATTTAAGCATTTTAAAGTATTTATTATACATATTTGTCAACATATGGCACCACAATACAACTTTCAATTTATGGTAAGTGCAAAAGTTTATATTTTTTTACTATTTGTAATCTACGTATCTCACAACGACAGAAGTGTTGGTTACCATGCTTTAAACCCGAGTCCTTCAAATTTAATTTGCGTCATTACAGATTCAAAAGACGTGCTCATTACACCCGAAAATTTAGTGTCATACACTGGTGTGCCAAAATTAAGGACGAAGAGGAGAAATTAGCATAACAGCGGAACGAGCAGGCAGAACCGACCGAAAGACCACTCAGGAGATAGACTAGGGTCCGATCCGGTAGGGCATGCGCATATATGCAGCATAACGTGGAGGGGGGGGAGTCGGAAGGTTACAAAGCACACGGGCGGTGTACGCTCAGCAATTTGGTGAAAGTTATTGCACGGTGTACATCGGTTTGAAAGACGTCGAGTTGCTGCCACCGTGTGATACGGCCAACAGGCAATCCAGTAGACGACATCCGGATGACTTTACCCGAGGTCGCGTCATTGGGAAGTTGGAAGAAGGTCCAAGTGTGGCCGAGGAGTTCGGGATAGCTCACAGCATCGTTTCACGAGCTTGGAGAGCATTTCAAACGACAGGAACAGCTGTCCGAGAGTTCAGCAGTGGTCGTCCGCGAGCAACCACGGCGGCGCACGACCGGTATATTGTCCTACAGGCGAGAAGAGACAGACGGCAGACAGCGGGAGAAATCGCAAGGCACATGCAACAGACAATTGGATGTCCGTTATCGCCAGGAGGCTGCACAAAGGTGGTTTATTTGCACGACGACCAGTACGGTGTGTGCCATTAATGCCTGCTCATCGGAGACGGCGGTTTCTGTGGTGCCAGGAACGCAAGAACTGGACACATCAGCAATGGGGTCCAGTTCTCTTAACGGATGAGAGCCGATTTAGTCTGACGAGCGATTCTGGACGTATACACATCTGAAGAGAGCAGGGAACACGCAATCACACATCCAACATCATCGAAAAATACCGGTTTGTGAGGTGGCGGAGTTCTCGTTTGGGGCGGTATCATGCTTGGTAGCCGTACTGACCTCCACATCTTCCAAGGAGGTTCAGTCACTTGTGTCCTCTATTGTACCGAGGTTCTCCTGCCTCACGTGCGTCTGTTTAGAGGTGCTGTGGGTCCTGAGTTCCTCTTCATGGACGACAACGCTACACCTCATCGTACAGTGGCTGTCGCAGAGCTGTTGGAGAGCGAAGATATTCAACGCATGGATTAGCTCGCAAGGTCCCCGGACCTAAATCCAATCTAACACGGGTGGGACCTTCTCGGGAAACGCTTGGCAGCACGTCACCAGCCGCCAGCAACGATTCCGCAGCAGCGATTGGCGCTGCAAGGGGAATGGGCCGTGATGCCTCAACATCTCCTTGACAACCTCGTCCTCAGCAAGGACAGATGTTGTAAATCCTGAAACGCAGTCAGGGGTGATCATATCCCTTATTAAAGATTGGATTTTTCTTGGCAGCCGCCTGCCACATGGACGTTTCTGTCTTCCGTCCAGTTGTGCTCGAAGCTACATTTTTTTTTGATTGGAGGATTAACGACCACCGTGAGCAACTCAATGTGCTATAAGCAGTCGCCCGTCCCTAATTTAGGGTCACTGGTTCCAGGGAAGGGAGAGAACCAAGCTACCTTTTCAATAAAGTGCCTTTGTATCCTTTGGATTCCTTGTTTATACGGTTTTGCTCACTTGTCCCATATTCGTGCATCTTGGGGAACTTCTGGTATGATTTTAGTTGATGTGGAGCACTTTTGCACGACGTTACATTCGAAAAACCATCTCGTCCTTAATTTTTGCACGCCAGTGTATTTCTTGTTTATTTTCGACTAGTGCTTATAAATTTTTTGAGTACGTTTGTAACAATTTTATTTTTTCTGGAGAAGGTCTTATTACAAATTACGTATTTTTTCATCGTGGGTTTTTGAAGCAAGAGAATGATTTGGTGTTTGAGATCTTTTTTTCATTTTGCAAGCGACAGCAGCTTTCAATTACGTTTAAGAGAAGGTGGGATGTACTGAATTATAATATTATTTCACAAAACTTCTAAATATAAAATTTACTCTTGATAGCTATAGTAGCTTTTGTTTTAAGCACCCCACAGGATGATACATCAAAAATCACCTGTGCAATAAGTTTGGTACCCGTTTCCTTACAGTAAAAAAAGGTATAAGAGTTGCTGCACAAAATTGAAAAGAGGGAAGAAATATCGTGTGCCAGAGTAACCGAAATTCTTGCGATATACTACCAACGATATCCGATCTCGCTACAGAACTTAAAATATTTCGAGACTATTGAAACTTAACAGTTGATCAAACCCACAAGTGTTCCCTTAAATCTCTACAATAACCGCAATTTTTTCTTCATATGGATACGGAAAAGTGAGAAAGTAGTTTTTTCTTTACATAAGAAAAGAATTGTGGAAAGGTTTCTCAAAATTTAGAAGGTTCCAGGCGTACAAAATAAACGTGAAATTCAGTTTTTTCCGTCATTTCAAGGAAAACGTTGTATCAGAAATATGCTTCGTTAATTCGCGAAAGGAATTACGAAAAGTGGCTCGTAAATTTCATAAAAGTTTTTACAGTGCAGCGTGAGCTAAAGAAATAAACTCTTGGAAGTTCCGATGTGTCGTTCAGTTTAAAGAACGCAGCAAGAGAGAACCAACATTTACATAACAGAAAGTTAACAGAAACAGAAGGTTAAATAAATTCTTGGAAGTTCCGATGTTACCTTCAGCAGAGAACGCAGCAAGAGGTAACAAAAATTTACATAATTAAACACATACAGCAGATTAAATAAACTCTTGGTAGTTCCGATGTGACGTTCAGTGCAGAGAACGCACTAAGAGGGAACCAAAATTTACATAGTAGAAGGTAAACGCAAACAGAAGTTTAAATATTTAGTATTTATCACAATCCTCACTGGGTTATTAATCTTGCAGGTTGGAATCGTGTTTTATAAGTAAAATCATAGCCTTAGTAACATATGTATTATATACAGTAAATAAAATGTCGGGTTTTCTGACTTTTCGATCACCCTGTATATCTTTCAAAAGTAGATGAAAATATGAATTCGGCTCTCAGTAACAGACTGTTGAATTTGGCTGCGTACACCCACGCATGGAATTTCTTCACTTTTGGCTACAATTCATACTGAAAGCGGAACTTCTCGCAAAACTTTTGCCTTTTTTAAAGGCACAAGATACAGAATTAAACGACCGCTGACTTCTCGCGCGTTTAAGCACCGCCAAAATTATTTCTCCTCGAAGTTCGTCGCATCCCGAACGCATAAGTTTGTGAAATGATTATTTAAGTACGGGGGTCATAATGCAATGTGTAGTCGCATGCATAGCTTTATAAGTCAGCGGAGGATAAAATATGATATCGTTAGGCCAGATGGCAGGAGCAGTTATGATCCAGAATTCGAGGAACGGGCTTGCAATGACGGAATGGAAGGAGAAGGTGCTGATATGAGGAAAGCGTTGGCGCTGAGAAAATCAAATTTTAGAAATATCTGTGTAAAAATATCACGATCGTGAAAGAGAGAAGCGAGTGATGCGGTGTGGAATGAATTTAGATGAGGTTCCAGCACATGAGCGAATTGTGAATCTTTTGGGGGGGGGGGGGGGTGCGCAAGAGACTAGAGGATATCCTCCATTTTTCTTTCTGTCGATTTTGATTCTGTCTTTAAGAACACACAGGACAAGGCTTGGTGCCAGCAATTGTCGATTTTATATTTTTATTTTGTTTTGTCGCGTCTTATATATGTTACTGGCCAAACTCGTCTTTAGGATAAACTAGTTAGGCCCGAGACAAACTAGTTTATCCGACGAGCGATAGGGTGAATGGTTCTGGCGCAGTCCGAACTCGATTACACTGAAATAATGATGGAGCTTCCAGCACAAACTGATTTGTTTTAGTTTTAACTAATGTGGCCTGTATTTGCACTTTAATCTACAGGATAAACGAGTTTGGTGTAGTCAAAACTGATGTTTTGTGGGATATAAAAAATGAACATGTTCGAATCTGCAGATTCAGGGAGTTCCCTCCCGCGCCGCTCCCATCCCGGCGTCACAGTTTGAGAACAGCGTTCAGACAAGGGTGACTGTAAGCTTCCGCCATTGAAGCGGGTGTAATACCTGGTGTTATCCGTGCCCGCGTTGCCAGTAGTGAGCCGCGAAGTTGTAGAGTGTTCAGACCATCGAGCTTACATTAGGTGACGACACGTCGTCATAGGTCACGGCTAATTTTTGGCGTGACGTCACATACAGGCAAAAACCAACTAGATCATACAGTTGATGAAGCTGTAAGCTTGTATAATTTATAAAGATTATTTAATCCCTCATTTTATCTGTCTACACGCCTCGAAGCTTTTGTTTCATTGGTTTTAGTAGTTTTAAAGCAGCTTCTTGCCAGAATGTGACGTCATCTGCAACACGGGCATGACTTATGACTGTCAGTACTGCGTGGATAGGAGTGCTGACTCCACCTAATATAAACTCGATGGTTCGGACGTATAATTTCACCTTCTTCTTCATCAGACTTGCCTGAATGTGACGCCATCTGCAACACGGTCATGACTTATGACTGTCAGTACTGCGTGGATAGGAGTGGTGACTCCACCTAATATAAACTCGATGGTTCGGACGTATAATTTCACCTTCTTCTTCATCAGACTTGCCTGAATGTGACGTCATCTGCAACACGGGCATGACTTATGACTGTCAGTACTGCGTGGATAGGAGTGGTGACTCCACCTAATATAAACTCGATGGTTCGGACGTATAATTTCACCTTCTTCTTCATCAGACTTGCCTGAATGTGACGTCATCTGCAACACGGGCATGACTTATGACTGTCAGTACTGCGTGGATAGGAGTGGTGACTCCACCTAATATAAACTCGATGGTTCGGACGTATAATTTCACCTTCTTCTTCATCAGACTTGCCTGAATGTGACGTCATCTGCAACACGGGCATGACTTATGACTGTCAGTACTGCGTGGATAGGAGTGGTGACTCCACCTAATGTAAACTCGATGGTTCGGACGTATAATTTCACCTTCTTCTTCATCAGACTTGCCTGAATGTGACGCCATCTGCAACACGGTCATGACTTATGACTGTCAGTACTGCGTGGATAGGAGTGGTGACTCCACCTAATATAAACTCGATGGTTCGGACGTATAATTTCACCTTCTTCTTCATCAGACTTGCCTGAATGTGACGTCATCTGCAACACGGGCATGACTTATGACTGTCAGTACTGCGTGGATAGGAGTGGTGACTCCACCTAATATAAACTCGATGGTTCGGACGTATAATTTCACCTTCTTCTTCATCAGACTTGCCTGAATGTGACGTCATCTGCAACACGGGCATGACTTATGACTGTCAGTACTGCGTGGATAGGAGTGGTGACTCCACCTAATATAAACTCGATGGTTCGGACGTATAATTTCACCTTCTTCTTCATCAGACTTGCCTGAATGTGACGTCATCTGCAACACGGGCATGACTTATGACTGTCAGTACTGCGTGGATAGGAGTGGTGACTCCACCTAATATAAACTCGATGGTTCGGACGTATAATTTCACCTTCTTCTTCATCAGACTTGCCTGAATGTGACGTCATCTGCAACACGGGCATGACTTATGACTGTCAGTACTGCGTGGATAGGGAGTGGTGACTCCACCTAATATAAACTCGATGGTTCGGACGTATAATTTCACCTTCTTCTTCATCAGACTTGCCTGAATGTGACGTCATCTGCAACACGGGCATGACTTATGACTGTCAGTACTGCGTGGATAGGAGTGGTGACTCCACCTAATGTAAACTCGATGGTTCGGACGTATAATTTCACCTTCTTCTTCATCAGACTTGCCTGAATGTGACGCCATCTGCAACACGGTCATGACTTATGACTGTCAGTACTGCGTGGATAGGAGTGGTGACTCCACCTAATATAAACTCGATGGTTCGGACGTATAATTTTACCTTCTTCTTCATCAGACTTGCCTGAATGTGACGTCATCTGCAACACGGGCATGACTTATGACTGTCAGTACTGCGTGGATAGGAGTGGTGACTCCACCTAATATAAACTCGATGGTTCGGACGTATAATTTCACCTTCTTCTTCATCAGACTTGCCTGAATGTGACGCCATCTGCAACACGGTCATGACTTATGACTGTCAGTACTGCGTGGATAGGAGTGGTGACTCCACCTAATATAAACTCGATGGTTCGGACGTATAATTTCACCTTCTTCTTCATCAGACTTGCCTGAATGTGACGTCATCTGCAACACGGGCATGACTTATGACTGTCAGTACTGCGTGGATAGGAGTGGTGACTCCACCTAATATAAACTCGATGGTTCGGACGTATAATTTCACCTTCTTCTTCATCAGACTTGCCTGAATGTGACGTCATCTGCAACACGGGCATGACTTATGACTGTCAGTACTGCGTGGATAGGAGTGGTGACTCCACCTAATATAAACTCGATGGTTCGGACGTATAATTTCACCTTCTTCTTCATCAGACTTGCCTGAATGTGACGTCATCTGCAACACGGGCATGACTTATGACTGTCAGTACTGCGTGGATAGGAGTGGTGACTCCACCTAATATAAACTCGATGGTTCGGACGTATAATTTCACCTTCTTCTTCATCAGACTTGCCTGAATGTGACGTCATCTGCAACACGGGCATGACTTATGACTGTCAGTACTGCGTGGATAGGAGTGGTGACTCCACCTAATATAAACTCGATGGTTCGGACGTATAATTTCACCTTCTTCTTCATCAGACTTGCCTGAATGTGACGTCATCTGCAACACGGGCATGACTTATGACTGTCAGTACTGCGTGGATAGGAGTGGTGACTCCACCTAATATAAACTCGATGGTTCGGACGTATAATTTCACCTTCTTCTTCATCAGACTTGCCTGAATGTGACGTCATCTGCAACACGGGCATGACTTATGACTGTCAGTACTGCGTGGATAGGAGTGGTGACTCCACCTAATGTAAACTCGATGGTTCGGACGTATAATTTCACCTTCTTCTTCATCAGACTTGCCTGAATGTGACGCCATCTGCAACACGGTCATGACTTATGACTGTCAGTACTGCGTGGATAGGAGTGGTGACTCCACCTAATATAAACTCGATGGTTCGGACGTATAATTTCACCTTCTTCTTCATCAGACTTGCCTGAATGTGACGTCATCTGCAACACGGGCATGACTTATGACTGTCAGTACTGCGTGGATAGGAGTGGTGACTCCACCTAATATAAACTCGATGGTTCGGACGTATAATTTCACCTTCTTCTTCATCAGACTTGCCTGAATGTGACGTCATCTGCAACACGGGCATGACTTATGACTGTCAGTACTGCGTGGATAGGAGTGGTGACTCCACCTAATATAAACTCGATGGTTCGGACGTATAATTTCACCTTCTTCTTCATCAGACTTGCCTGAATGTGACGTCATCTGCAACACGGGCATGACTTATGACTGTCAGTACTGCGTGGATAGGAGTGGTGACTCCACCTAATATAAACTCGATGGTTCGGACGTATAATTTCACCTTCTTCTTCATCAGACTTGCCTGAATGTGACGCCATCTGCAACACGGTCATGACTTATGACTGTCAGTACTGCGTGGATAGGAGTGGTGACTCCACCTAATATAAACTCGATGGTTCGGACGTATAATTTCACCTTCTTCTTCATCAGACTTGCCTGAATGTGACGTCATCTGCAACACGGGCATGACTTATGACTGTCAGTACTGCGTGTATAGGAGTGGTGACTCCACGTAATATAAACTCGATGGTTCTGACGCATAATTTCACCGTCTTCTTCATCAGACTAGTGCTCGCATTAACATTAGGTCTTTCAAAATCACACGATTTTTATTTGTTTATTTTTCAGAATGCAGTTTAACATCTGCGCACGGAAATTCTTACACGAGGCGGAAGTTAATCGGGAGAATGGGATTCCGTTGAGAACTGCAGCGATCAAACATTCAGTCAGGACGGGACAAAGTTTCGTTAGGTGCAATTGCACCAACACCTCTTCATCGAAGAGCTGTCTATTAAAAAAGAATCAATACTCTGCATCTCAAAATGCAACCACAGTTCACCGTGTAATAACAACTAAATAAACGTGGTGAGTACATAATAAGTGATAATTTATGTAATTTCTCCCTCGATTCGTCTCCATATCTTGTAGATTAAAGTGCAAATGCAGGTCAAACTAGTTGAGACTAGAACAAATCAATTTGTTCTGGAAGCTCCTCCTTTATTTGAGTATAATCTAGTTCGGACTAGGCCAAACCCATTCATCCTATCGCGCATCGGATAAACTAGTTTGTCCTAAAGTTGAAAGTCGAGTTTTGGCCGGTAACATATGCATTAGAGCAGGCACACTTCAAATTACAGTGAACCTGGATTTTTCGTTTCTCAGTTATGCAGCGTACGTTTTCACCTTTTTACGTAATTCTGCGTTAGTCCCGATGCTTCACTGCAGTTCCTAACGCTTTATCACTCGGTTATGCGTAATTCATTTGTACGATTTTTACTGTTAAACGTTAAAATTTGAATTTCAGATTATCAAAAGCGCACGGTTGTTTGAATGTTTTTATACGTAACCCGATGAGAGAATCCAGAGAGAGTGTTTGTGTTCCTTCTTGGTGCAGCCAAAGTTGAACCTTGATCCCATCAGATAAAGGCATGTGGTTTACTTTGAAAGAATTGAGACAGCGTTGTTGTGTTCCTTCTTGGTGCAGCCAAAGTTGAACCTTGATCCCATCAGAGGATGGTTTGTTGTTTACTTTGTGAGAATTGAGACAGCGTTGTTGTGTTCCTTCTCGGTGCAGCCAAAGTTGAACCTTGATCCCATCAGATAAGGGTATGTTGTTTACTTTGAAAGAATTGAGAAAGCGTAGTTGTGTTCCTTCTTGGTGCAGCCAAAGTTAAACCTTGATCCCATCAGATAAAGGCATGTGGTTTACTTTGAAAGAATTGAGACAGCGTTGTTGTATTCCTTCTCGGTGCAGCCAAAGTTGAACCTTGATCGTATCAGAGAAGGGTATGTCGTTTAATTTCGGTTTGCAGAAAAAAATGGTTTAGCATTTCATGACTCACACACATATGCGCTATTTACAAATTCATAAATTTTTGGGATAAAACTTTGTGGCTCCACTGTTTCGTGACGCAGTAGATGAAAATCCTAAATGGCCGCCCCGGTGGCGCAGTGGTCTAAGGCGCTGGCCTCAGATCATTCGTCCGAACGGGGTCCGGGTTCGAATCCCGGTGAGGCATGGATATTGTGTTTGTCTTACGGCACTGGCTCTCTCCCTTCCCTGGAACCAGTGACCCTAAATTAGGGACGGGCGACTGCTTATAGCCCATTGAGTTGCTCACGGTGGTCGTTAAACCTCCAATCAAAAAAAAAAAAAAAAAAAAAGAAAATCCTAAATGCGTCATCGATATTCATCATTCTGGTTTTCAATGGATGCACTCAGGCTCCGCAGAAAAAACAACTATTCATGAGTTCTATACTGAAGCACTGGTCTCAGATTCTCAGGTGTGAGAATTTCTCTTAATCTAGAATCAGGACTTCTTTTTTTTTTTTTGATTGTTTTTTTTTTTTTTTGGTTGGAGGTTTAACGACCACCGTGAGCAACTCAATGGGCTCTAAGCGGTCGCCCGTCCCTAATTTAGGGTCACTGGTTCCAGGGAAGGGAGAGAGCCAGTGCCGTAAGACAAACTCAACATCCATGCCTCACCGGGATTCGAACCCGGACCCCGTTCGGACGAACGATCAGAGGCTATCGCTTAGACCACTGCGCCCCCATGGCGGCTAGAGTTCAGGATTATTATAGACAAATAGAGTAGCTGGAAGAGAAGTTTGATTTTCACAGACTTTGATTTTTGCAATGCGGTAAAATATATCATGATTTGTAAAGCTTTTTTTTTTTCTTTCGCCGCTGATTCTATAATCAAAAATGGCTTTAAATAAATATTATTTAAAGTCATTTTTCTGACTTAAAATAATATTTATTTAATAATATTATTATAAAATAATAATAACAACAACAACAGCAATAATAATGATAATAATAAAGTCAGAAAAATGACTTTATATAATATTTATTTAAAGCCATTTTTTTTTATAGAATCAGCGGCGAAAGAAAGAAAAAGCGTTACAAATATAATAATAATAATTATTATTATTATTATTATTATAGTATTCGACTTTAAATATATCATTATTAAGAAATATCTTATACACCTTAAAGCACAAATTATATAATACTTTTTAACATTTTGATATTTCGTTTATACGGTTTATACATTTATCCTTGATTCCAAGGGACAGGAAGAGACCCAGAAAAAGACCACATGGGAGATGGGTGGATGAAATTCGTAAATATGCGGGAGTGACATGGAGGAGACTGGCACAAGACAGACCGTTGTGGAGGAAACTTGGGGAGACCTTCGTCCAGCAGTGGATTGATAATGGTTGACAATGATGATGATGATGATGATGATACATTTATCCGTTTTTTAAGGCTATCTCAGCGAAAAAGCATATAACTGAGGTTTCACTGTATGTCCTTTGATGTAACTCGAGGTAAACTTTTCAAAACAAATGGAATCAGTTATTTATAAAATTACAAGAATATGGGATCTCAGATATTTGGGAGGAACTACGGATTTGTTTTTCTTTTATTTTTATTTGATGAATTTAGACAAAATTTTATTAATACAATCGAAACTGTTTTCAGCGAGGTTGAAGCGAGAATGGAGACCATCGATACATGCAAGCTTTGTCATAACTGGACAGATAAAACAACCCGGCTGTTTTTTATAACATTGTATCACGCAACCTTTAAACCGGCTGGAACGGACAAACTTTTTTCTTTTTGATTGAAATTCAACGACCACCGTGAGAAAATCAATTGGCTATAGGCAGTCGCCCGTCCCTAATTTACGGCCATTGTTTCCAGAGAACGTAGGGAGCCAGTTCCGTAAGATAAACACAACATCCATGCTTCGCTGGGATTCGAACTCGGACCCTTCTCGGATGAATGGTTAGAAGCAAGCGCTTATACCCCCTCTGCGCCACCGAGACGGCCGAACTAACTTGACGTTAACAAAATAAGCTGTAATATGCTCAAAGAAATGCTACAATGCATTGTACTATGCTACAGTGGGTGTAATAACTGTTTTTACGCACAGTTTTTCGCCTATCGTAAATATAAATATTCATATAAGTAAGAACATATACCATCTCAGCAGTCAAAGTACAAGAAAGCACGCCTACGGGAATAAACTCAAACAAATAGCATTTAGGATGGGTTAGCTCAGGAAAACGCATATTTTAGAGAACAGTAAGTATTTCCAGAAATTTAAGTCGCACGTGTTCTGTACCAGCTATTTAATGCCCATGTTCTATGATATTGGAAACTTCAGGGTGTCCCACTCGCTACCGAACCCGGCATTTCTTTAATAATATTAACACCCATGAAGATATTGCATCGAAATTTGAAGTGGAATTACCACATTTCATGCGAAATGGGATGACAGCACAACAGGTGCTGGAAGTGACCCCCATTTGCGTCCAGACAGCATTGAACCCTGCGCACCATACTGTGGAAAGTCCTTGCCAGTACGTCCGCCGTCACTGCGTAAATTTCTTCCGTGATGTTTGCTTTCAGGGCATCTATGGTTCGCCGTTTCTTTTGGTAACTTTCTCCCTTTTAGATATCCCCATGAAAAAAACAATCAGGAGGCGTTAGATCGGGCGAGCGCGGTGGTCATAGACTCTTCGAAATGACGCATTCGCCGAAAAAGGACTGAATTTCGGCCATGCTGGTGTGTGATGACGCTCCATCATGCTGGTAATATCCAATGGAGAGTTCTTCGTCGACTAATTGATTTACAAAGGTGTTGAAGATTTCCATGTATGCAGCTGTTGTGATGGTTGTATCGAAGAAGATGGGACCAATTATGCGGCGCCAGGTCATCCCACACCAAACACCAGTTTCCTGTGAATGAAGGGGTTCTTCATGTATCGCGTTGGGATTTTCACTGGCCCAAATGCTGGAATGTTGAGAATTGACGTATCCGGACAGGTGAGATCACGCCTCGTCCGAGAGTCACGCCTCGTCCGAGAGGCACGTGTAGTCCTGAATGCCCGTATTTTCCCGAAGAGATGTCTGAAACCATCAACATTACGTCACTAGTTCCACGTGGTCAGGCTCTTTCAGTTCGTGTACCACGGAGATACGGTATGTCGTCTAATAAGGTAGATGGTCATAATTCAGTGATCACTGTGTGTATATAACTTCATCGTGGCATAGCATTTGGCTGAGCTATGATATGTGAATCACTTTGATGTTTTGGTACCACAAAAAGAAAGGTGTTCTCTACAATATGCTTGTTTGCGATTCACTGCTCAGCCGAAATGAAATAGTTCCATTTGTGACAGGAGTAGTGACGGGCGATGAGGAATGGATTGTGTACACTGACTTGGAGTTTAAAAGTTCGTGGAACAAAGTACGACTACAAAGGCCGTTTTGCACCTAAGGAAGGTAAAGCTGTGCGTGTGTTTGAACTAGAATGGACTTTTATATTATTAACTGCAACGGCGCAACGAAACAATCAAATGTGATAGGTAGTTTCCTCATTTGAACCAGGCAAAGGATGCACTTGATGATATACCTCCAGAAATTGTCAACAAGAAGGGCTTTGTCTTCCATAAGGACAACGCCATAGTTTGCGTTTGCTTAGTTACACCAGAAATGATCAACAGGAATGTCCTTGTCTTTTACCTGGACAACGCCATACTTAACGAACGTTAGTTTGGTTTCCAGAAAGAAAAAAGTGTTGGAGCGTGACTCGGATCTCTTGCCTCACAGACCGTACTCACCCGAACTTGCACCTTCAGAATTCC
Organism: Macrothele yani; assembly: GCA_039090855.1. Classification (NCBI taxonomy): domain Eukaryota; kingdom Metazoa; phylum Arthropoda; class Arachnida; order Araneae; family Macrothelidae; genus Macrothele; species Macrothele yani. The sequence goes on from CM077028.1 coordinate 49,906,653, forward strand.
ATTTATTCCGGTCTCTACCGAACTCCCTCAACGGAAAGAATTCCGCCTGTGTGAAGGCCTGCAAAAATCATCAAAAACTGCCAAATTCTGAGGGGATGGATGCCCCAAGGTAGATTGCAAGCGGAGGTGAAAAATATTACCTACATTACTGAATAAAGTGGTTGTGTTATGTGAAAAGCTTGTCTATTATTTTTGTCTATAAATTGGAAATTTTTTTTTGCACAACCGTACAGCTGCAACGATTAGACAGTCAAATTTAAGAAAGCATTATACATAAAAATGTTTAGAACCTTAATAAACAAATTCATAGTACAGTAGGCCTATAGAACAAATAGCAAAGAAATGAAAGTCAATGCAGCCTTTGAGGTTGTTTTTCTGCCACTAAGTGCCTCACATATGTATTTAATTGAAACGTTGACAGCAAAATCAAAATCGTTCAGATATTTCTGATGATGCTGTGTACTGATGTCTAATACATTTCTTGATTTCACTCAGTTTTTCACACAATATGCAGATAAGTACCCAACATTTTCCCACAATCCTTTCGGAGAACAAATTTCCGAAAGATTTTTGTTGCGTCTCGCTAAGTAGAATGTTAGAAGGTATTTTCAATTTTGAATATTTTTGGTTTCCGATTCCCGCAATTTTTAGTCGCAGTTTTATCGGACTGTTTTCTGTTTCATTTTCCGAAGCAAGAAACAGATAGATCAAGGGAAGAGAGAGAGAGAGAGAGAGAGAGATAGAGAGATAGAGAGAGAGAGAGAGAGAGAGACCTTGATCTTGTTTATTTAAGCTTGAAATGCAAACAAATCTAAAGTGAATAACTCACATGGTGCTATAATATGAGGGAAATGTCTACCTAATACTCTCCATCCTTGTTCATTAGACCCAGTGGCGTATTTAAAGTTATTGAGGCCTGGTCATAGCATCGGTTTTGACACCTTCTCCGTCCGTCATTCTTTCCCGACATTCTTGAGAAATAACATGTTTTCTTCTTGCATAACCAGACCCCCCCCCCCCCCAACGTTGCCCCCCGTCCTTGAGGAATAACACGTTTTCTTTGTTCATAGCCTGCCCCACCCCGTCACTTTTCTTCTCCATCCTTGAGAAATAACATGTTTTCTTCCCGCATAAAGTGTCGCCCCCCCCCACGTTCACTTTCCTTCTTCATCCTTGAGAAATAACATGTTTTCTTCTTGCATACCCAGCCCTCCTACCCCCCCCCCCCCCACCCCAACGTTGCCCGTCGTCCTTGAGAAATAACTCGTTTTCTTTGTTCATAACCTGCCCCACCCCATCACTTTTCTTCTCCTTCCTTGAGAAATAACATGTATTGTTTTCTTGCATAACCCGCCGCATCTCACTTTGGCCGCCATTCTTGAGAAATCACATGTTTTCTTCTTGCAATAGCTGCCGCCACCCCCACACCCCAACTCTGCCCGCCGTCCTTGAGAAATAATATGTTTTCTTCCTGCATACACTGTCCCCCCTCCGTCACTTTACTTCTCCATCTTTGAGAAATAACATGTTTTCTTTTTGCATAACTTCCCCACCTCACTCTGCCCGCCGTCCATGAGAAATCACATGTTTTGTTCCTTCTTAAACTTCCTCCGTCACTTTTCTTCTCCATCCTTGAGAAATAACATGTTTTATCCTTGCAGAACCTGCCCTCACCTCACTTTGCCAGCCATCCTTAAGAAATAACTTGTTTTCTTCCCGTTCAAATTGGGCCCCCATTTATTTTTCTTGTGTTAATGTACACTGGTGTGCAAAAATTAAGTACGAACAGGATAAATGAGCATAACAGCGGAACGAGCTGGCAGAACCGACCGAAAGACCACTCAGGAGAAAGACTAGGGTCCGGTCCGGTAGGGCATGTGCATATATGCAGCATGACGTAGGGGGGAGGAGGAGTGTCGGAAGGGTACTAAGCACACGGGCGGTGTACGCTCAGCAATTCGGTGAAAGCTATTGCACGGTGTACATCGGTTTGAACGACGTCGGGTTGCTGCCACCGTGTGATATGGCCAACAGGCAATCCAGTAGACGACATCTGGATGACTTTACCCGAGGTCGCATCATTGGAAAGTTGGAAGAAGGTCCAAGTGTGACTAGTGTGGCCGAGGAGTCCGGGTTCGCTCACAGCATCGTTACACGAGCTTGGAGAGCATTTCAAACAACAGGAACAGCTGTCCGAGAATTTAGCAGTGGTCGTCCATGAGCAACCACGGGGGCGGACGACCGGTATATTGTCCTACAGGAGAGAAGAGGCAGACGGCAAACAGCGGGAGAAATCGCAAGGCACATGCAACAGACAACTGGACGTCCGTTATCGCGTGTTACCGCGGCCAGGAGGCTGCACGAAGGTGGTCTATTTGCACGACGACCAGTAAGTTGTGTGCCATTAACGCCTGCTCATCGGAGACGGCGGTTTCTGTGGTGCCAGGGACACAAGAACTGGACTCATCAGCAATGGGGCCCAGTTCTCTTTACGGATGAGAGCGGATTTGGTCTGACGAGCGATTCTGGACATATACGCATCTGGAGAGAGCAGAGAACACGCAATCACACATCCAACATCATCGAAAGGGACCGGTGTGGAGGTGGCGGAGTTCTCGTTTGGGGCGGTATCATGCTTGGTAGCCGTACTGACCTCCATATCTTCCAAGGAGGTTCAGTAACTGGTGTCCGCTATTGTACCTAGGTTCTCCTGCCTTACGTGGAAATGTACCGCGATGCCTCAACAGCTCCTTGACAACCCCGTCCTCAGCATGGACAGACATTGTAAATCCTGCAACGCAGTCAGGAGTGATCATATACCCTACTAAAGACTGAATTTTTCTTAGCAGCCGCCTGTCACATGGACGTTTCTGTCTTCTGTCCAGTTGTTCTCGAAGCTACCTTTTCAGTAAAGTGCCTTTGTATCCTTTGGATTCTTTGTTTTGACGGTTTTGCTCACTTGTCCTATATTCTTACATCTTGGGGAGCTTATGGTATGATTTGAGTCGATGTGGAGCACTTCTGAACGACGTTACATTCGATAAACCGTCTCGTTCTTAATTTTTGCACGCCAGTGTATTAGAATGCACATAGTGTAATCATGAAAAATTCGAAATCGAAACTTCAACTGAAATACACATTTGGGTTCCCTGGATTATTTTCAAAGTTTGTTTTGTGTGCGTGCGCGTGTGTGTCTGTGTGTGTGTGGTTCTCAAAAAATACGAAAAAAAATATGCTTTCTATAAAAATTAAATTTAAACATATTTAGGGGTGTTTACGATCCCTTGAACTGGCGAAAGTGAAAAATGAAAAAAAAATCATAGAGGAAGAAATATCGAAACTTTTACATCGATGGAAACCAAAGCACGGTGTTTAACGTGTTGCAAACATTTAGTTTATGTCACTCCTTTAATTCAAATTTCTGCTACATGCCTTGAGATCTGTTAGAGCTCATCATCAGATTCCACCCCAGTGATGATTCCACTAGCATGGATGAAATCAATTAGTGTGTCTCTTAAAACCAGCTTTACAAAGGTCATTTTACTCTTATGATACCAATCTTATGATTGCCTCTTAAACTGGAATAAATGAGAAAAAAGAAATTGCAAATGAAAGATCGGCATAGGGCAGTGATATTAAATACTGAGTTAAAGAGAAAAATGTTCATTACGTTCTGAGCAAATCGATCAAAAATAACTCCCCAATCCATTCATTTTTAGTGTAGTTTTAAGTAGTATTACTAATAAAATTATATTTTTAGCCTGCACTTAAGCTAGTAAATTAATGTTTCTAGAAGACATACACTGAAGTGCCGGAACGACTCTTGTGTGGAGGTGCATTGTCCTGTTGGAACAGGCCCAACCCATCAGCAGGAATGCAGGGCATGGCCGGGTGTACCTCATCCGAAAGGATGCGCACATAGCATTGGCCGGTCATAGACGTACCAGGGTCCCAGTGAAGTCCAGCAAAACTCACACCATACCATTACGGACCCCCCCCCCCCCACCACCACCACCAGCCGGTACAGTTCCCTGTTGACAGGCGCGATCCATGGCTACATGGAGTTTGCGCCACAAACACGAATCCTTTCATCTGCCAGATACAGTTGGAAACGCGACTCGTCAGACCAGGCTACTTGTTTCCAGTCATCAAGTGTCCAGTGGAGCTGTTGCCGTGCCCAAGCGAGGCACACAGCTCTGTATCGTGCACCCATCAAGGGGACTCGAGTTGGGCGTCGGCTCCTAAAGCCCATATCGTGCTGGGTACGTTACGCAGTCCGGACGCTGATGATTGTTGAGGCTCCAGCATTGAATTCCGATGATACCTGCGAGAGTGTTGCACGGCTATCGCGTGAAACGATTCTTGACAGCCGACGATGGTCACGTTCACCCAATGTCTTTTTACGGCCAAACTAGTATCGTAGGTTGGAAGTTTTGCCGGAATTCTTGTAGTCACGTACACCCTTGCAATGGTCGTCCGTGAAAATCCGAACTTCGTTTCTACCTCCGAAATATTATGGCCCATCTCACGAGCGCCAACTATGACACCGCGTTGAAAATCGTTTAAATCGTTATTACTTGTCATTCTCATGCCGTAAACAGCTCTGACAGCTGGCAAGGATGTCCATTGCTTTATATACGCACAGGCGGACGCAGCCGAAAACGCGCATAGGTGACGTTGTTATGTATTTTGCATAAGCTCGTCTGTACTAGTTTTTCTGGCACTTCAGTGTACTTTGAGTTCTAGCGGGAGCATGTTACCATAACCGAGAATAATGAATTTAGCCCTCCTGTTATGACTCCTACCTGTAAAAGCAGCCCTTACAACACATGGTTTTGACAGTTCCCTAATTTTTGTACTGATATATAAGTCAGTACGGGAATGAGCTGCTGCGAAGACCGACAGTGAGTTTTAAGATGAGGATAGCCACCTCAAAAAGGGGATCGTAATTGCTTTTACCGTTTCGCTTACGGTGTCACGCAGTGGCCCTGAAATTTGCTCTGTCCTCCTGCACTTTTTATTTTTTTTTTTTGGAGGTTTAACGATCATCGTGAGTACCTCGATGGACTATAAGCAGTTGCCTGTCCTTAATTTAGTGTCAACGGTTCCAGGGAAGGGAGAGAGATGGCGCCGTAAGACAAAAATAGCATCCATTTCTCACAGGGTTAAGCGAAATTGGACACATTTCGGAAAAATGGCCACCTGAACGGCCTCCTGCATTTTAGCTAATCCCGAGACTATTGAATAAATGGATCTTTTGAGTCTCTCATTATTGAGCAGGGGCGTGCCCAGAAATATTTTCGAGGCATGAAATTAATTTATTTTATAAGACCAAATGTGTTATGGTGCATTTTTAAAATGTATGCAACATCCTAGCCAAAATGTTCAAATAAAGTTTGCTGGAAATTATTATGTTTAATAAAGTTTGCTGGGTCTTATTACCTATATTCTTATCACCACATAATGGTTGACCACTTATATTTTGCTATTTATCTGGGCAGAAAGCAAGAATGCTGCACTACTTATTTTTAAATGGTTAAAAGACCCAAGTAATTCTAGAAAGAAGTGAGCATTTACCTTTAAACATTCTCCGTTTGTACAATAGCACTTTTTCCATTGAGCAGTAGGACTAACAATACCTGACGCTGACGACACCCATTTTGATAAATATTTTTTTATTTGATTCTCATGTCACTTTTATTTACTATTTCTTGAGTCGTATTTCCAGCCTTCTGGGTATTTTGCTAGTTCATCTAAAACTTCTTCAGCTTTCGGCGTGTATTCTCGATGAATGTGAACTAATGCTAACCCACTGTGTCTCAGTTCTGTTATGGTATTACGTAGATACGATTTTAAGAGACGCAGTGTGGAAACCGAACGCGCACTTTCTGAAGTTGTCACTGGCAGAATACCTAGTATATGAAACAATGTTTTTATATTGAGTAACACTTCACTGTAGCACAGATTTAAAGCACTTAATGCATCTTTTGGCCTGCGCTGCTTTTTTTTTTTTTTTTTTGCTAGTTCATCTAAAACTTCTTCAGCTTTCGGCGTGTAGTCTCGATGAATGTGAACTAATGCTAACCCACTGTGTCTCAGTTCTGTTATGGTATTACGTAGATACTATTTTAAGAGACGCAGTGTGGAAACCGAACGCGCACTTTCTGAAGTTGTCACTGGCAGAATACCTAGTATATGAAACAATATTTTTATATTGAGTAACACTTCACTGTAGCACAGGTTTAAAGCACTTAATGCATCTTTTGGCCTGCGCTGCTTTTTTTTTTTTTTTTTTTGCTAGTTCATCTAAAACTTCTTCAGCTTTCGGCGTGTAGTCTCGATGAATGTGAACTAATGCTAACCCACTGTGTCTCAGTTCTGTTATGGTATTACGTAGATACTATTTTAAGAGACGCAGTGTGGAAACCGAACGCGCACTTTCTGAAGTTGTCACTGGCAGAATACCTAGTATATGAAACAATATTTTTATATTGAGTAACACTTCACTGTAGCACAGGTTTAAAGCACTTAATGCATCTTTTGGCCTGCGCTGCTTTTTTTTTTTTTTTTTTTTTGCTAGTTCATCTAAAACTTCTTCAGCTTTCGGCGTGTAGTCTCGATGAATGTGAACTAATGCTAACCCACTGTGTCTCAGTTCTGTTATGGTATTACGTAGATACTATTTTAAGAGACGCAGTGTGGAAACCGAACGCGCACTTTCTGAAGTTGTCACTGGCAGAATACCTAGTATATGAAACAGTATTTTTATATTGAGTAACACTTCACTGTAGCACAGGTTTAAAGCACTTAATGCATCTTTTGGCCTGCGCTGCTTTTTTTTTTTTTTTTTTTTTTTTTTTGAGGGCGATCCTACGGTACCACTGTTTCAATTCTGCGATTGGTTCTTGTTAAGAGTCATTTAAGTCACCTGTATGAAATTCAGTTAAAATTTTATAACCGTCAATATCTTAAGATGATTGCGCATTGGAATTTGTTGGAAAAAGTGACTGGAATAATGATAAGACCGATTTGTGTGCGAGAAATCTATTTTGCAAAGCACTAATAAACATGTCTAAAAATGGTACATAAATCGAAATGCTGTAATAATCTTCTGGGTTTTCTGTGTTTATGTTACAGTGTTGGTTTTGCTTTGAAGTGATTCTTAGTATTTAAATCAAAACTCCTTGCTTTTGCAGGAGACCATACATGAGACTGATCAAGGAACAAAAAAGCTGAACTTTTTAACCAGATGAAAAATCAGAACATGCGACGAGAAAGTGTGAATATAGCACAGCATGAGCAAGATGGAGTTGTTCACTCTAATTTATTTATGTAGATATTTAGAACACACCACTATTTTTTTTTCGTACTTGCTAGAACAACAGCTCGATTTTCCTGTTGTGTTGTTTTCTTCTCAGCAAGTTCCATGTTTTTTTGTCGACTCTGCAGCTTCACTGCATTCTTGCTTAATTCACCTTTCTGCTGATATGATTTCCCTTCCTATTTCTTTTTTTTTTTTTTTTTTTGATTGGAGGTTTAACGACCACCGTGAGCAACTCAATGGGCTATAAGCAGTCGCCCGTCCCTAATTTAGGGTCACTGGTTCCAGGGAAGGGAGAGAGCCAGTGCCGTAAGACAAACACAACATCCATGCCTGACCGGGATTCGAACCCGGACCCCTTACGGACGAATGATTAGAGGCCAGCGCCTTAGACCACTGCGCCGCCGGGCGGCTTCCTATTTCTTCATAACTTTTCTTATTATTATTTTCCTTCTACTCCCTCAGATAACAATAATTTAGCCATCATGCTGAAAGAACTTTCAGCCTGAGGACCAGGAATGCATGATATCAAAGCTTTAACTACTTTAAATAAATTATTGTAACCTGCAAAATATGAATACTTTCGGGTACCATGCATCGATTCTAAAAAATTTAAACTTCGTAACTTGCGTTTTTGAGAAATTTCCCCTCCCTTATCAAGCTTAAGCACAAACATTCATGGGGGAAAGAAACATTTAAAAACAACACTGGATACTGAGAATATAGCGGGAAGAAAAAAAAAACGATTACGGGGTGAAATCTTCACTTTGACCGACTTCCGTTTACGGAAACTTTATCTTCCAATTTTAAGCTGAAATGCCGTATTTTTGGAATAAAACCAAATGTAAGAAAAATAGTAGGCAGAAAGAACATCGAAAAAAAAAAAAAAGATCACGGGAGAAATCTTCGCTCCGCCTAACTTCCGTTTTCAAAAGTCCTCTATCACTGATTTTGTTGGTCTGCTGGTACGTTTTGCTGCTTCAGGCACGCCAGGTTTCTTCCACTTATTCAGTAGATCTAAAACAGTGGGTATGTATAAACACCTATCTGTTTCTCTTATGGACAACCCACCAATATAACACCCAACAATCTTTCCTTTCTCGAAGTCAGTTCTCTCCCGCCGCAACATTTTCACTCAACCTCACAGTGCGATATGATCGCGGTCAAATTCCAGCTTGTTTTTATATCGTTTGCAGCTGTACCGCGCATCTTAACGACGCAGCGGATCCGTTCATTTGTTTTTTGAGAGGTGTTCGGTTACTTTTGTCAATACACTGTATATGCTTGATCGGTCGTCTAATCACGTATTATCGGAAATCACGTGGTCAACGGGCCGCATCCACTTTTTATCATAATTCAGTGATCACTCAGTGTACATGTACCAGCCACTCAATTAGGCACTTTTTTTCAGTACTAAGTTGGGCCTGCTTTAGTCCGAATTACAGCAGGTATGCAGTTCAGCATAGATTCCACAAGGTGAGGCAGTTCACCTTCGTCTACAGCATACCTGGCGTTCACCAGATTCCTTAACTGTCTCGGATTTGAGGGAAGGGGAGTTTTCTTCCGGATGTCTTCCTCAAACATGTTCCATATATTCTCAATGGGATTCAGATACGGGATGTATGGTGGCCAGGGAAGATGGTGAAAGTAGTTGTCATGCTCGATGAAACACTGCTGGACACGTCTTGCACGATGGACAGAAGTATTCTCGTTATCTGCTGGGTAAGAACTAAACATTGCAGGATAGACTTGATAGGCAACAATGTCCATAAATTCGTTGGAGGACACTCGAACTTCCACCTATATCAGATGACCCGTTCGGTACAAACAGAACGTGCCTCACACCATCACACCTCCTCCAGAATTTTTTGTATTTACAAGGCAAGCTGGGTCTAGGAAAAATTGTACCGCGACTCGTCTGATCACATGATTTTTTCCCAGTGTACCAACATCGAGTCAAGGTGTTCCTCACACCACTGCATATGAACTTTCCCGTTCTTCACAGGAATCAGTGGTTTCCGTGCAGGTATGCTGCTGCCAGTACCAATCTTCTTCAATTTCCTACGCATAGTTCGCTGAGATAAGGGTCTAGAACAACCATCATCGAATGCTTCGGTCAATTGTTTCATAAAAGAAGATATCTTTCTCTGTACAAGCCTTCTTAGACTACGGCGATCTCGTTTCTGAGAGATTATAGTCACTTCACTGTTACGTCTCTTAGACAAGCAATGTGGGTTATTTTTTCACTGAATAAAGACCCGGAAAATCTCATCTTTTAAAAAACCAGTCAGCTGTGCTCTTTTCCAAAATCGTCGCTCCAGCCAGATGGGCACCCACAATAAGCCCTTTATCGAACTCCGAAAGTACCTTCGTTTTACCCATTATTGTGATCAAAGCTACTGACGATTTCTGACGAGCACTAATCTTAAATAATTGCCTAGATTACGTGCTGACACACGTGACCATGTATTTTCTATATACGCGGCGTAAGTGACGTTTACGTATATCTGCATAAAGATTTCTAATTCACATAAATAGTAACTCTCTCTATGTACGATATTTAATGTTAAATTATGAAGAATATTTAGAATTAAAAACTCCACTAGTATTTTCGGGATGACATTCACCCCGTCATCAGGTGGAACAGAGGTTATGTGATACTCGCACAAATTTATAAGATTACAGCAATGCACCACGGGTAAAGGTCTCAAGCGTCACAAGATTATGATGATTACCATCGCAACCGATCAAAGCACACCCATGTAATTTCCAACATCAGGACATTCACTTAGTTATACAAAATTAGTTTGTTATATTATAAAAGGCTCTTGTGAAATTAACGTGTTGGTATTTAATTGCTATAATTTAAAGTTCAAATTAACTACGTGATTTTTCCAAATTTTTTATATGTCCACAGGGATATTGTTATTACAACATCTGTCCCCCAGGGCTTCAATGTACAGGCTTGCAACAAGGTGTAGTGAATGTACGTGCGCTGGAGTTTCCAACAGTCTGATATTCTCCCAGTCTGGTTGTAATGTTCCATTTACAACATTCCTAGATCAAAGAATATCTAACGAGAAAAAGTTAAGGATGAGCGAGACGTAACTAACGCCGCCATATCTTCAGAGAAAAAATGCAGTGCACAGAAGCCAACATACAGGCTGATGCCAAAGCAGACAGAGCAGAGTGCGCATGCGTAGTTCTGTTGATCTTTGACTTCAATTCTTTGGGTAAAGAACAGTCAGCCGAGCTACTCACAACACGTGATTGTTACCTTCTCAGTAGCATAATCACTTCGCAAATCGGATATGTTAGTTTTCTTACGCCAATCGGGTTAGTTAAGGCTTTTGTTTGTTCTTCAGTTTTTCAGAAACATTTTCAGTAATGCCAAATACTAGGGAATGTCTGCATTTTGTACGGATCCTTAGGCCTAACTGTAATATTTGTTGAAATTTAATTTAAATAGTAATACTAATGTTATTGCATATTTTTCTCATCAAAATAAGCGATGGGCGGGATATCAGAAAACAACAACAACAAAAACTGCTCTAAGCAAATAGTCATCAGATCGAAGAAAACCATCGTGAATCAAAGAAAAGCTTCACTGCCGTAATCTCCTTAAAGAGTTTTGCTCCTGAATGTTAACTTTCCCGCAGAGCATATTATCTCTTAAGATATGGTGGCGCTGTTGCCGCCTGTTTTACGTTATATCTATGAGAGTTGACCTTCTTTAAGCGTTAGCTATTCTTTGCCTAGATAATGCCGCATTATTGCGGTTGGTTTGGATATCATATTTGTGTTCCTGCACACCAATACCCAAGCTTCTCTTTGTGCACCCTACGTAATTGCTAACATATTCACCTGTTGAGGAGTCCAACATTGGAATATAAGATTCCTTAAATCGTTTATTAAAAAAGATCGGGCAACAACAGACATAATGAGCAAATGGGGAGTGTATAACATTCCAATTTTGAACTCCTCAACAGGTGAACATATTAGCAATTACGTAGGGTCCACAAGGAGAAGTTTGGGTATGCGCGTACAGGAACACAAATATGATATCCGAACCAACCGTAATAATACGGCATTATCTATGAATGCTGTAAATTGAACATTACAACCGGACTGGTTAAACATCAAACTGTTGGAAACTCCAGTGCACGTATACTCACTACACCTTTTTGAAAGCCTGTACACTGAAGCCCTGGGGGACAGATATTGTAATGACAATATACCTGTGGAGATTTGAAAATTTGGAAAATTCACGTAGTTAATTTGAACTTTAAATTATGGTAATTAAAAAGAACATGTGAATTTGACGATAGCCTTTTATAATGTAACAAAATAATTTTGTGTAACTATGTGAATGTCCTGATGTTGGAAATTACATGGGCTGCGATGGTAATAATCACAATCTTGTGACGCTTGAGACCTCTTATAAATTTGCACCAGTATCACATAACCTCTGTTCCACCTGATGACGGAGTGAATGTAATCCCGAAACTACTAGTGGGGTTTTTAATTGCAAATATTCTTCATTTTTTAACATTGAATATCGTACATAGACGGTGTTATTATTTATTTATGTGGCATATTGTACGAAATTATTTGTACTTTTATCTTTAATTCAGTGTCCAGTATTTGTTGAGAGAGCGTTACATGGTGAAAATGAACACTACTATCTTCTATTTTCAAACCTACTCCAAATGAGCCGATTACGCTGAACTTCTTTTGTACAGACGTTTCTAAACCTTATCTTTTATAATACGTAAAACGTCGTGGTCGTGTGTCTGCAATGCAAATTAACCTTTGAATTTTGTACTAACGACATATATCGCCAAAATCGGAAAAAAACCTTTCACACAATCTAATATATTTGTTTCTTTTCTTTTTGTAGCGAATATATATATGTATAGAATATTTTAGTTTTTTTATATATTTCGATGTTCATTCTTTTCACAATTTGACTATACTTTGCTTGTTTTAGAGGATATATAAAATGGCGTCGTTCATTTTCAACAAATTTGCGCCTGTAAACCACGATTTCTGCTAAAACCCAGAATTTTTTCTTTTATATTATTGCCATTTCTTTACTTTTTATATTAATTTCCGTCTCCGCGTTTGGAAATGTCGTAATTTAAATTTCATTTAAACTTGGAGCTTTGTACATTAGGAAATGTAAACGTAGCCTGCGAGAAATGCTAAAGAAAGGAATTAATCTCCTGCAAAATCTTCGTGAACACGTCAAAATTTCCGTAAATTTATGCAGTTTTAGGAGAAAATATCGGAACCTACACATTTCCGTTCCAGAATACCTACAGCATATTAAGACTCAACGGCTCTCTTTGTTTCTTCCTCTGTCTCTCTCTATTTTCCTTTCACTCTTGGCAGTAAAAATTTTTCTCCGAATGCTAGGTACACTTGTCGGGAGTACGTGAGGATATTTTACAACGAATAGAATGCGTGAGTATCTTGCAAATTTAGTTTTTCTTTTTTCTTTCCATTTCTTTTCTTTATTTTTCTCCTTTTGGCACTGAATTTCTCCTAACGAATGCCAGCCAAACATTTCCTTAGATTTGGGTCTTGTATTCAAAAGAAGTGAAAGCCTTTTGAGGGCATGGGCACAGTATCGATTTTACAAGATTTAGCTTTTCTTGTTCTACTTCTCCCAGTACGAAATAAAACTCCCATTGGGTGGAACGTTAGTAATTTCTAGAAAATTGCCTCCACACCAGCATCTACAAGTCATACTATATGCCAGCTTTTATTCTTTACGTTCCATATCTTTCTCTCTTTCTCTCTCACCCAGTCGCAGCCTCACAGCTTAATATGAATACTTTATACCCTATGTGAGCATGTACGTATCTGCGCATATATCATCGTCATCAAACATTCTCAATTCATTGCTGGAAAAAAGTCTCCTCAAGTCTCTTTCACAGCTTTATGTCTTGAACTATTCTCTTCCAAGTAATTACGACATACGCTTTCGAATTTCATCTACCTACCTCCCATGTGGTCTATTTTCTGGGTCTTTCCATGTCGTTTGGTGTCTAAGGTAGTATTCCAGTTGTCCAACGGTGGGCAGCTTTTCAGCAATATATCCGGGTCATAGCCATTTGAAGAGTCTTTATTTTGATCATGATGTCATCTACTCTTGTTATATTCCTGATCCACGGGTTCCTTTTCGTATTATATATAGTTCTTCGTTTTGTCAAGCACGTATGCTTCTCTGAGTTGTCTTTAGCCTATGTATGTATGCATCTTACAGTTAAGATCCTTGTCTCTGATCCATAAGTAAAAACGCTGGAAGGATGAATTCATTAAGCACTTTTCTTTTAAGACAAATGATAAACTGCTATTCAAATTTGTACCGTTTCTTCCAAATGCACTTAGACCATGTTTTACAGTCCACTTGATTTCTTCTTCGGTATGGAGCAAAACGTGTTCTTTCGCAAGGAGGACTGTCTCTCAAACACCAAGCATTTAGTTTTCTCGGGTCTCTGTAGCTCTTGAACAAATAATAAAAGCTGATCCTGCGCCCAGGTTCACTGAGATAAAAGCTTTTTATACCTCAGACTTTGCTAAAGCAAGATGAACAGAATCTAAATATCTTCAAGGCAGAATTGTTTATCCCTTGCTGGAGTTCTTTGGGATATATCAAGTTTCACCGCCTCGGAAAGCGGTCTTCAAGATAATTACCTCTACGTTGGATCTTGGACTTAGCTGCAACCCCAGAGCGCTAGCAATTCTTTTTTTGTAGTACGTGACGTCACAACCGCAACCGCAGTAGGCTAGAAATTGTTGTTTATTGAATGTGACATCAGCAGAACCGCATACGAAGTAAGAAGAGAAAAGGTTCGTGCATAGTAGCAGAGAAGGAAAATGTAGAACCGACATAGAAGTGTAATGCGTGATTATTGGTATTCAAAATTTATTTAAGAGTGTGTCTTCCACAATACAATGCATTTGTCTCCGTGTACAATGTGGCAATAAAATGTAAATACAACTAGTAACTTGTTTCTTCGATATCAAGATCCTTTTATTCAGTGGGATGGCTCGTGGGAAAAGGTATGATTGGATAACTACGAAGATGTACATGTGTATACGCCAGACTATAGATATTCTGCTAACAAAATAGAAATTCGAACAACAACGAATGTTAAATAGATTACAAAATCATATAAATCCGTAAACCGGTGTATACCAAAAATTATTTTATTGTGCCAAGCATTCGAATGGACGATATTATCAATGCGAACTTTTTTTTTTTTTTTTTTTGATTGGAGGTTTAACGACCACCGTGAGCAACTCAATGGGCTATAAGCAGTCGCCCGTCCCTAATTTAGGGCCACTGGTTCCAGGGAAGGGAAAGAGCCAGTGCCGTAAGACAAAAACAACATCCATGCCTCACCGGGATTCGAACCCGGACCCCTAACGGACGAATGATCAGAGGCCATCGCTTATACCACTGCGCCACCGGGGCGGCCAATGCGATCTTACACTAGGATTCTAGAGTAAGTTCGCCTTCTAGACTAGAATTCCAGTGTAAGCTATATCAAGGCGAACTTACACTAAAATTCTAGTGTAAGTTCACTATTAGAATTCTAGCGTAAATTCACCACTAAAATTCTAGTGTGAGTTAGCCTTGATAAAGCCTTCCATTAGAAGGCGAAAGCTTGGCATAATGAAATAAATTTTGTTATACACCGATTTACGGATTTACATAACTTCGTCAACTACCTAATTATTTAGTGGTGTACTTAACATCTGGATTGTTCCTTAAGGTCCATCTCAACAATAAAAATGTTCTGACCCTTATGGCCACAATTAAAAGCTTCTGTAAACCTCTCGAGGGCAATGAACCTCAAACGCTGATTCGAAATGTTTCTAGTGACCAACAGAACCTTCTGAAAACCACATCAATAATTGGGTGACAAGACAATCCTTTGAAATTTTTAAATTCCCCTACGTCGAGGGTCCCAGAAATTTTTGAACGTGGATACCGAAAAACTTTGTCAATAACTGACTTCTATTGTGGCTCAAAAATCAATTAAAAGCAACAGTAAAAAATATTAGGTAATAAAGTACACAAAAGAAGTGTCTTCGGAAGGTTGTTTTTATCTCGCAGCCTAAAATATTGTGACACCGAATGGGTGCTACCAGGGTGAGTGATAAGTTCGTAGCATTTTGAGGAACAATGTTCGGTCCGGTACCCCACATGTTGACTACGTATGACTATTCGGCAAAATACAGTCCATCAGAGTCTATGGTCCTTCGCCAACGTTCAGCCAAAGATACAATGTGGTTGTTATACCAAGCGGCTGGCTTGGATGCAAAAACTCAGTGATGCCATCTTTTACAGCCTCCGAGGGATGGAACTGTTTGTGAGCCAAGAAGTGCGCAATGGAACGAAACAGATGAAAATGCGAGGGAACACGATCCGGGTTATAGGGTGTGTAAGGAAGGATTTCGACGCCATCCAAATCCTGAATTCTCTGGCTCCCAATCCGTGGCCTATGGCATTGGGCATTGACGAATTGAAAGGAGGACCTTCTTTCAGTTCACCATTGCCGGGTAGCGCTGGCGTAGAACGTCGTATAAGTTTTGCAGCTGGTCGGCATACAGGTTCCCATCGACGGCTGTACCATGTGGTACAAGCTCCCAGTGTACAGGACCCTCGAAATTGCACCATACGCACAACATTGTCTTCACTTCAAAACTCCCTCTTTGAACAACCGATTGAGCCTCTTCCCCAGCCGCAGCCATTGGTTTCCGCTATCAAAATAACGGAGAAAGATTCACTTCTCATCGTTCATTACGAATTTCCGCCAAAACCGGTCGTCACGTGGATTTTACAGCAATTCTCGACATACATTGACACGCCCAACAGCTTGCTTTAGACTTAACCCATGGAAAACCATTAGCGGACGTCTGGAGTGAAATCCCAGCTGTTGTAGGTGACGAACGATGGTGGTTTGTGATGCATGGACCTCGTCTGCTAATCGTTGGGTGCTGTTTCCTTGGTGCGGTTCAACAGCTAGACGTAGGGCTTCGGTGTTGGTGGTGACTGGTTACATTCACCTCGATTCGTCAACGAGCTCTGTGTCTCCGGACCGGAAGCTATGGAACCATTTTCTTGCTGTTGCAGGGTACACTGTACTCTCACGTTATACACTACACATTTTCTTTAAGCCCTTTTTACCAATAATGGCGTAGAGCACACAAGCAACAAATTTCTACTCCGACATTCTCATCTCGTATGAGCGGCACACATGTGTTGGGCCTGGGACATGCCTACCCATCTGAACAGCGGAGTACGTCAACCAATCGGTCATGGGACACGCTCCACTTTACTGCGCATGTCCCAAATGTTCAGCCCAGCTTCTCCATCTCTACCGCGAAACGCTACGAACTTATGCCCTACCCTGGTAGAATTTCCCATCACAAAGGTGTCACTCTTTCTAAGACAATACGGAGATGTGATGAATAAAACTGATAAGAGAAAATTAATATTAAAGTTGGGGAATATTAGAACTGAAATAAAGAAATTCCCGTTAAGCCAAGTGCCATGCCACTTGCGCAGGATACGCGCAAAATACACTGTTGGCCACCCAAAATGCAACACCAGGAAGGACACGAGATAGCAAAGCCAGATTTACTGGACACATAATAACAGATACAAAAATGAAACGATTGAGCTTACAGGCCCGTGCGACTTGCGGAACACACAGACATCAATAGTTCGTGTCGCCCCCATGGCTGGCAATAACGGCCGCTACACGCCGCGGCATCGAACAAAAAAGGCTTTGGATGTGAGCTTGGGATATGTCGGTCCAGGCTGCTTCCACGCCTTGCCACAGTTCATCAGGCGTAGCCGCGGGTGGTGCTTGCCGGGACACTCGGTTGTCGATCAGCGGCCAGACGTGTTCGATGGGCGACATGTCGGGAGAACAGGCGGGCCACGGCAGCAGTGACACCTGGTGGGCCGTGAAGAATTGTTGCACGATGCGTGCCACGTGCGGGCGCGCATTGTCCTGTTGAAACGTGGCCGCTGACAGGTCCTGCAGGTAAGGGTAGATTACAGGCTCCAAAACGTCGGAGATGCAGCGGTGGCTGTTGAGTGTACCGGCGATGCATACCAGAGGAGTGCGGGTGTCATATTCAATTGCGCCTCAAACTATAACGACAGGCGACGGACCGGTATGGTGAGGCATAATGCAGGCGTCATACAGTCTCTCGCCGCAGTGCCTCCACACGCGTATCCGACCATCGTGGTGTTGCAGGCAGAAGCGGGATTCGTCGGAGAAGACAATGTCATGCCCACTGCCGCCGCACTCGCCGGCGGTGTAACGTCAATGGTAATCGGAGCAACGGGCGGCGTGCGACAAGTCCCCGCTCATGCAGACGACGTCGAACGGTACGTGCTGACAGAGGTTGTTGCGCAACACACCCTAATTCCTGCGCTAACGTTCATAATGTGGCGGTGCGAGCCGTCAATACCCGCCGCACAACATGCCGGTCGTCTCGTTCGGCGGTGTGCCGCGGGTGTGCCAATGGCTCACGTCGGTCCGTCCATCTCTCCTGCATCAACCGAATCCATACTCGCCTCACTGTGGCTGGATGTCGTCCCACACGGGCGCCGATGTCTCAGTACGATAAAACGCTGTCGCGGTGAGCCACTATTCGTCCTCTGTAAAACTCCGAAACGTGCTGGAATGACTGCCATATTCTGCGACGAGGCATCAGAAAGCTTCCCACGCATAGGTCCGGCAGCATAACACACTTCCACTACTCACACCCCGTCTTCTGTGCACCCTACTTATAGTGCTTCTCGGTGGCGTGCCGGGCGCACATGATTTGCATATGCCCTGCAATGCTAATCGTTTGCATGTCCTCTCGCGGGCGACGCATGCTGGGAATTTCAAGCCAATCGGATGCTTCCTTGTTGGTGTTGCATTTTGGGTGGCCAGCAGTGTAGGTGGTAACGTGCATCACGACTTGATCCAGGCAACTATTCCTGGATCAAGTCGTGATGAGCTGTGTTGATCACAGTGCGAAAAACAAAGAATCTTTCGTAGTTCGATAAAGGGTTTATTGTGTATGCCGTCTGGCTGGAGCGACGATTTATTTAAACAGCACAGCCGACTGGTTTCTCAAAAGGTGAGATATTCCGGGTTTTTATTCAGCGGAAAAAGATCCCACATTGCTTGCTGAAGAGGAGCAACGGTGGCTCGACAACAATCTGTCAGGAACGAGATCGCCATCGCCTGAGACAGCTTGTACGGAGAAACAGGACTTCTTTTGTCCATAAATTGACCAAAGCATTCAACCATGGCTGTTCCTGACCCATATCTCAGCGAACTATGCGAAGAGAATTCAAATTGATAGGCATTGGCAGTCACATGCCAATACAAAAACCATTTATTTCCACGTAGAACCAGAAAGTTCGTCTACAGTGGTGTCACAAACCCTGCGACTAGATTCTCGAAGACTGGAAAAAACGTCATGTGGTCCGACCAGTTGCGGTTCACTCTGTCCTGGTAGGGAGAGATTTTTGGTAGGCAGAGAGTTTGGCGGAAGCCCCATGAAGCAATGAATCTAGCTTGCCTTCTAAGCGCAACCAAAGCTTTTGCTATCACAGGTGTCCAATTATATCTACGAACAAGTAATTGGACACCTGTGATAGCAAAGGAAAACGAAATTTATTCACCTTCAATAGTTGGTGCAGCCTCCACAAGCGGCGATTACAGCTGCGACCCTCCGGGGCATACTCTCAACCAGGCGTTGTACGACCGCTAGCGGTATTTTCTTTCACTTGGCTTGGAGAAGACAGGTCAATTCCTACACCGATTTCGGACGGTGGAGGCACCTCTTAAGTCGACGCTCCAACTCGTCCCAGAGGTGCTCGATAGGGTTAAGGTCCGGGCTCTGCGCAGGCCAGTCCATTCGATTAACCCCATTGTCACCATACCAAGTCATGGCGGACCTCGCAACATGACAGGTGGCATTGTCATCCTGAAAGTAACATGGGCCCACCCCGTAAAACTGCCACAACGTAAGAAACGCATGGTCATCCAAAATGGTGCAGTAGGTCTCGGCGTTGAGTCTACCAGGAATTGCGACCAAGGGTCGCGTGCCATACCAGGAGAAACATCCTCGTAGCATAATTCCACCTCCGCCGAACTTCACAGTTTGCACAATACATTCCTGCAGGAGACGTTTTCCAAGCAGACGCCAAACCCTGACCCTGCCATCCGAAAGGTAGAGGGCGAACCTTGATTCGTCGCTCTAGAGAACCTGTTTCCACTGTTCAACGGTCCACTGTCGACGTTCTTTGCACCACGTTAGCCGAGCAGCTCCATTGGACTTGGTGATCAAAGCCTTGTGGGCGGCAGCACGTCCATGATAACCGAGCAGATGGGCTTCCTTACGGATGGTATTTATCAAAAGAACACTCCCGGATGCCTGTTGAAACCTCTTGCGGATGTGGTCCATCGATTTGGTGCGGTTCTTCCGAATTTGTCTGACCAGTACCCGTCGGTCTCTAACTTCCAGTTTTGTGAGTCTGCTGGGTCGGGGCACATTCCGACAGTCACCTCTCATCTTCCACTTGCCAATCACGTAGGTCACTGTTGATTTTGGGTACTTCAACTCGCTGGATGTGTCACGCATGGATCGGCCATTTATGTGATACCTGATGATTACACCTTTCTCGAAACTAGAGAGCTCCGAACTGCGTGGCATCTTGCATGCGACTGGTTGCGTTGTTGTTTCCCACACGATATTTAACGGCGGCGGTCGTGACGTGTATCAGAACCGCAGATATCGTCGATTGCAGGGGTGTCCAATTACTTGTTGGTAGATAGTGTATTTACATTTTAATGTAACAAATAGTAATTATTATAACAGCCAAGGAAATCAGGGAAAAGGTCTTTAATGACCTGACTAAACCCTTATCTCTCCTACATGATAAGCACAAGTCATGTAAAAGTTACTACAGAATTAAAGAAAATAGTAGGCAGGTCATGCAGTAGATCGTAGTTAGTAGATATTAGTGGTAATTAGAAATGGATTAAAATACGATATAACAACTTGAGGTATATTATATAGCATAAAGAAAGCATAGGCTCTCCCTTCCTTGGAGCCAATAACCCTAAACTAGTGACGGGCGACTACTTCTTATAGCAAATCGAGTTGCTCACAGTGGCCGCTAGACCCCCACAAAGGGTTGGCAAGGTAATTTACTCGTTACGTATTTTACGTAAATTACGCGTAATATACAGGTAATTTACTTGGCGTAGAAAGCGAGTTTTTTACGCATACGTAAAAAACTAATTTTCTTTCATGTGTGTGTGCATAAATAATATAATATAAAAACCACATTAATTATATTACATTTTAAACTTAAAATTTCTTGTATAATTCACTATGAAATCATTATTCTCTTAAGATTGTTCATACAGCTCAGCCACCTATTAACAGATTTCTTTTTAGAAATTATAATGTAACTATTCTTTCTTGTATATTAAAAATGGAGAAAATAATCTACCTCTTGCATTGGCATCGATAAAAATCACAATGTATATTGAATAGAATTCAATATTTTATTAACAGCTTCAAATTCGTCGAGTGTATTTTCATATTTATGTAATTCTATAAAATAAACAATTTTATGTTCAGTTTGTTTACCAAAGATAATATTTTGACATGAATGTCAATGGCATGTCTATGATGCAAAATATTGTACATTTTCATTTAATAATATTTCTGTTTGACATATTATCCAAGTGTACTCTTCAAAATCACAATTTTACCATTTTAAAACTCTAAACGTTCTTCATGTTGATTGTGCTATACATACCCTTAAAGGAAAAAAACTGTAGATTTGACAAAACATTAAACTACTTCTTTTAAATGTAACTCTTTAAATGTTTATAATTGTCACTCTCAGTTCTTACACACCCTTAATCACAATAATAATTAAATAATCCTAACTGTTATGATCTTGTAACTTAAGAGTATAATACACTGTTGGACAATTGCTAAGGGCGGATCATAAACGGTTACATAGCGCATAAAAAAGTAAGTGTGGTTGGATGCCAAGGGAAATAAAATAATGTCAGAATGCCAGGACATTGCAAGAAAGACAATTTATTGTGCTCTGAAATCCAGAAGGCTTTGGAACGTGTTCAAGGGACAAACAGGCCATTTTGTGCAGAATACGTAAACGCGAAAAAATGCAATTACCGTCCGCAGGCGTTCCGGCGTAAGATGTCAATACGGGATATGGCCACCATGGAAGGCGATGCAAGATTCCACACGCCATGTCATGCTTTGCACAACATTATCAAGCAGCTGTTGGGGTAATTTATCCCATTCCTCTGTCAGTGCACGGAAGAGGGTGTCCTTGTTTATTACAGGGCATTGGCGACCACCAAGACTCCTCCCCAAAGCATCCCACACATTTTCAATGGGATTCAGATCTGGAGAACGTGCTGGCCATACGAGGCGTTGAATATCCTCGCTCTCAAGACACTCCTGGACAGCGACTGTTCGATGACATGTTGCGTTGTCGTCCATGAAAATGAATCTATCACCGACAGCACCACGGAACATGCAAACATGAGGTAGCAGAACATCATTAATGTATCGTTGGCCAGTCATAGTCCCAGTTGGAAGCACATAGAGGGACGTACGGCCATTGATCATGATGCCAGCCCATAACATGACATTACATGTCGGATATCGGTCCCTTTCCTGTATGTTTGCTGGACAATATGCAGTACCACTAACACGCCAGATCAGTTGTCGTCGACAATCAGACGATAGACTGTATCTACTCTCATCTGAGAAGAGGACAGCAGACCAGTCGTTATCAGTCCAATTGCGATGTTGATGGCATCATTGCAAACGGGCGGTACGGTAACGTCTGGACAATGGGATGCACACAACAGGACGGCGGGCGTATAGTCCTCCTTCATGCAAACGTCTGGCGACAGTTTTTCGGGAGATCCGCTTGCCAGTAGCAGCCATAAACTGATTTGCTCCCTCACTAGCTGTGCTGCGCCGGTGTCTTTTTGTTGATAGCACTATGTACCGATCTTCTGCAGGTGTCGTACTGCGAACACGACCTGCCCCGTGACGTTTGCTACACTCTCCATTTGTTTGAAATGATTTCCAAAGCCTTAAAACGACACTGTGGCTGACGTCGAACTCCCTGGCAACATCTGTTATTTTTCGTCCTTCTTTAATCTTGCCAATAATACGGCCACGCGTAAAGGCATCTAGGTGATGTCGGGAAGACATACTGAAAATTGCAAGTTCGTCAATTGATTCTTTCCCTTTCAACTTTGCGTTTGAACAACAACGGTCAATACGCGTCAAATCCTTTATATCTGTTATCAGCGCTATGACGTCACGAACAATTTCGGCAATCCAAAATTTGCATACGCACAACACGTCTTACTGTATCCCGCACTTATGCTAACTTCCACATTTTCCTGCCTTCCATTTTATGGTTGTTATCGTTGCTATTGTCATCCGTCCTTAGCAATTGTCCGGCAGTGTATAATATAAAAACCACTTTAATTATATTACATTTTAAACTTAAAATTTCTTGTATATTTCACTATGAAATCATTATTCTCTTAAGATTGTTCATACAGCTCAGCCACCTATTAACAGATTTCTTTTTAGAAATTATAATGTAACTATTCTTTCTTGTATATTAAAAATGGAGAAAATAATCTACCTCTTGCATTGGCATCGATAAAAATCACAATGTATATTGAATAGAATTCAATATTTTATTAACAGCTTCAAATTCGTCGAATGTATTTTAATATTTATGTAATTCTATAAAATAAACAATTTTATGTTCAGTTTGTTTACCAAAGATAATATTCTGACATGAATGTCAATGGCATGTCTATGATGCAAAATATTGTACATTTTCATTTAATAATATTTGTGTTTGACATATTATCCAAGTGTACTATTCAAAATCACAATTTTACCATTTTAAAACTCTAAACGTTTTTCATGTTGATTGTGCTATACATACCCTTAAAGGAAAAATCTGTAGATTTAACAAAACATTAAACTACTTGTTTTAAATGTAACTCTTTAAATGTTTATAATTGTCACTCTCAGTTCTCACACACCCTTAATCACAATAGTAATTAAATTATCCTAACTGTTATGATCTTGTAACTTAAGAGTATAAAAAATATATTTGAACCAATTTCTTTGAACGTCTGAAGCTGGGCTGGTTTCTTGTAGTATTATGGGCAAAAGACCAATTAGAGAAAAGTCTTTCAAGTTGGGCTGAAGATGCTGGGATGTTGATTAACTTCAAAGCAACTGCTGACAACTCTTTATGGTGCCGACTGGTGAAGTACCAAATGTCCGTGGTGATTTAACACACTTCTTCATAAGCGCTCCAAACTTTCCAGATTTTTCTCGATACAGATAGCAAGTTAATTAACAGCACAAATATTACCTAGCAAGTTCATTAACAACACAAATATTACCTAGCAAGTTAATTAACAGCACAAATGATACCTAGCAAGTTCATTAACAGCACAAATGATACCTAGCAAGTTAATTAACAGCACAAAGCCATGTTGTTTTTTTAATTTTGTTACCGATTTTACGCATTTTTTACGTATTTCACGTTTTCTACGTATTTTACGCGTTTTTACGCGTAATTTACGTGTCACGTTGAAAACCTATTTTTACACGTAATTGCACAACCCTGCCCCCACATAAACAAAAAGAAAAACTGCAAGCAATCTATTAAATAATTTTTAATTATATGTATGAACATTAATTTCCAAACTATCTGTACTGTTTATAAATAACGAAGGATTTAATTTCATCTTTAGGAACGTGTCTCCCAGCTGTGGCGAAAACCTTGAAAGAAGTAGGTTGAAGGGTTAATTTTTTTACGAGAATGAAAAGAAAAGAAAAAAATAGAGCCAATTCTGGAAGAGTAGTAAGGATTTATTTATGATGCAGTCGTGGGAACAGAGAAAGGAGGGGGGGGGGCAAAGCTTATCATGCTTACATTCCAGGCCATATTTGGAATTTGAGGCCATTAGACAGGAGTTAGTATTGAAAAATCATTAACGATCAGAATAAAGCTCTCGCTCTCATTCTTTCCCTTTTTTATGCTTTCATTTCTTTCCTTGCTAGTAAGTGGAGGCGGTGTTAACGAAAGGAAAAAGATTCGGGTAAATGTCAAAGTTGCAAACTATGCCGAAAAGTTTTTAGACACTTAGTAGATGACGGTGCAAAAAAAACAAAAAAAAAACAATGCGAAGTTCGAAATATAGCGAATGGTTTAATGTTGCCTTCGGGATCTCAGCACATAAAATGAATACTGTACTTTTTTATATTTATTTTAAATTATCGTCATATTTTGGTCCTCAACGGATTTTTGTTCCATATGGGAACGAAGTAAAGAATCGCAAATCGAAGCTCGACGCCCTTAGTATTCAAACGCGTAAAAATTTAGGAAAACATTAATTTCCGATCTTCGATCGGATGAAAATTTTCCATCCGCTCGATTCTCTCCTCTTGAAGCATGTTGTTCACTAGCCTAGCTCTATGAGGTCGAGCGTTATTCTCTATGAGGTCGAGCGTTGTCGTCCATGAAAAGCAACGAATCGCCGATGGCTGCAGCATACGGCATGACAATCGGTCTCTCTGATAATCTCGTCTCTATATCTCTGAACCATCAGACTGCCGTTTTAGATAACGTACAGGTCAGTACGTCCAGCAATACTTATGCCTGCCCAGACAAAAAATCCATGTCTGCTGTAATGTAATGTTTCCTGCACAAAAGCTGGGTAATGTCTTGTGCCGTGTTCTCTTCGCACTGGGTATCAACCCGTCAGAGAAGAGAACTTGATTCCACTCGTCGACTCTCCAACCATCATGTTCATATAGGGGGGTATCGTTCACTTGATCGAAAGGTCACTTGACCAAAAATCACTTCGCCGAAAATCACTTGATCGAAAGGTACATTTCACCGAAGGGCCACTTGACCGAAAAGTTCATTTCACCGAAAGGTCACTTGACCGAAAATCATTTCGCCGAAAATCACTTGATCGAAAGGTACATTTCACCAAAGGGTCACTTGACTGAAAAGTTCATTTCACCGAAAGGTCACTTCACCTAAAAGTTCAGTTCATCGAAAGGACGCTTGATCGAAAAGTTCATTTCAACGAAGGATTATTTTCCCTAAAAGTTCATTATATCGAAAGATCATTTCACCGAATGGTCAGTTTATCGAAAACTTAGAATTTTGTTGTTAGAGATCTGTTGGAGTGTTGTGCGGGTTTTTGAAAAACTGGTCACCTGAACATTATCGGATTATATAAAAAATACACTTTTAATTTCTGTGAAACACCTCCCCATGAATAGGTTTTTCGAAATATGACATTAATTATAAGTTCTACATCTGTGCCTTTTTGTCAAACTTTAATCCTCCGTGCTCATATTCATAAAGGTTACATAGCAAATCAAGTAAATAATGTTCCACTTTTACTCAACCACAAAACATTAATTTTTTGACCGTATGCCTAGATACAGGCCATTTTAACGGTTTTCAACCCTACTAATATTCATAATCATTACATAAAATGCAAAGTAAAATATATTGCACTTTTGCTCAAGCCTAAAACATTAATTTTAAGGCCTTATAAGCCTAGATCTGGGAATGTTTAGCAAATTTTAATCCTTCCTGTTGATATTCATAAGGTTTACAAAGCAAGACAATTTAATAATGTTGAATTTTTACCCAGACCCAAAACGTTGATTTTAAGGCGTTGGGCTTAGATTTGGGTTTTTAGCAAATTTTAAGCTACAGTGCTCATATTCATATGGGTTATATAACAAGCAAAGTACATAATTTCATACATTTACTCAGACACAAAGAATTAATTTTAAGTCCTTAGGCCTCAGTTAAAGCCTTTTTAACAAATTTTAATCACCCCACGTCATACTCATAAGAAGTCAAGTGAATATCGTTTCACATTTACAAAGATACAAAAATCAATTTTAGGTTCCTAGGCATAATCTTAGGCCTTTTTAGCAAATTTCAGTGATGCATGCTCATATTAGTTACCCACGCACTCAAGTTAGTAATTTTGCACTTTTAGTCATGGGTGCTCATATTAGTTTACACACGAAGCCAAGTTAATAATTTTGCACTTTTACCCAGGTATAAAACATTTAATTATAAGGTCATAGGCATAAGCCCCTCTTAACATATTTCAAGCTGCCGTGAGGATAGTCATAAGACTTGAATGACAAGTTAAGTTAAAAATCTTGCACATTTATTCATGGAAAAGAAAAAATTAATTTTAGGGCACTAGGACCTCGGCTTGGGGCCTTTTTAGAAAATTTTTATCGGGCGTGCTCATATTCACGAGGTTTACATAAAAAGTCAAGTGAATAATGTTGCACATTTATTCAGGCAAAAGAACCAATTTTAGGGCCCTAGGCCTCGGCTTAGGCCTTTTTAGAAATTCATTTTTAAAAAAGGCCTAAGCGAAGGCCTAGGGACCTAAAATTGATTCTTTGCCAGAAAAAATGTGCAACATTATTCATTTTACTTTTCATGTAAACCTTATGAACATGAGCACTGAACATGACTTTTATGTAAAGTTTACGAACATGATTAAAATTTGCTAAAAAAGCCTAAGCCGATGCCTAGGGACGTAAAATTTATAATTTTTGTCTTAAAACTAAGTCTTTGCGTTCTCTGTGATACGGAGAAATCAAAAGTGCAATTTGAGTATGATTCCCTAACGTTTCGGTGGTCTGTCTGCCCAACTTGCACCATGCTTCAGCAGATCCTGTAATGAAATCCAAAGTTTTCGATAAACTGACCCTTCGGTAAAATGACCTTTCGATGAAATGAAATTTTAGGTAAAGAGACCTTTCGGTGAAATGAAATTTTAGGTAAAGAGACCTTTCGGTGAAATGAAGTTTTCAATGAAGTGACCCCTCGGTGAAATATACCTTTCGATGAAGTGACCCTTCGGTGAAACGAACGTTTCGATCAAGTGACCTTTCGGTGAAACAATCTTAAGTGATTTTTGGTCAAGTGACCCTTCGGTGAAGTAAAAGTCGGGCAAATGAACCAGACCCGTTCATAGGCGCAGTTTCAACGGGCTGTACAGTGCCGTGCGGTTACGGGGACATACATAACATTAGACTACATGTATAAAGACTACCTTGGTGAAGGCGATTGCGGATAGTTTATGTTGACAACCTTTGCTTTGTGCATTCTGACGTCACAGACGCTGTTTAAGTCGACAACCAGTTCCCAATCTGTAATTTATGCATTCTGACATCACAGACAATAATTTTCATAAGGGTGTGCATGGTCCGGCTGACTACGTCACACACGACTTGCGTTATCAAGGTATCACACGATTGGCTTGCACAATATCGCCAAAGTCACATGCCCATTTAATTTTTCTGAGCAGTGTATGACACTAATTCGTCAATCGTATATACAGTCATTTGCGAAAGTGCAAAAATTTAAGACCGCCTGTTGGTATCAGGAGATTTCTGCAGATTGTTGTCAGCTACTGTCTGTATAACTCCACTTCCTGTCGATTTTGCATCATGCTACAGCAGCAGCTGTTGGTAGAGTTGAAGAAAGCGTGCGAGCGTCAGTTTGCTTCTGGTTTTTACGCTGAGAGGTTTTGTACGTATTTTTCTATAGCGAAAAATTTGTAAAAAAGCATCGTTAGGTGTGACTCAGAGGGCACAAATAGTGACTTTATATCATGAAGGATACTCCTAACGTGACATAAGCAGAAAGGTGAATGTGAGCAAGGCTGCTATTAATAATACGATCATGAAATATCGAGATACAGGTGAATTTAGTGACCGAAAGAGAAGTGGGCATGCAACGAAAACAACCGTACGTGATGACAATACAATAAGGTTAATAGCTATACGTTCTCCATGGAGTTCGAGCAAGAAAATCAAGGCCTTTCTACATTCAAACAGTCTGATGTTAGTCATAGCACTCTTTCCAGACGTCTTAGCAAAGATTTTAGATTAAAGTCTTATAAACGTGCACATAAACCTAGAAGAGATTCCAGTTTACGAAGCGACATCAATCATGGACTGCTGAAAATTGCAGTCAAGTTTTTTTCCTGTGAATCAACTGTGTGTCAATCTGAATCACTCGAAACACATGTTGGACGACCAAAAAGCGAATGCTTTGATGAAAAATACACCGTTAGCACCGTGAAACATCCGTCTAGTCAGATCATATGGGGTGCTATGTCAGCATTCGGTACTGCTTCATTATTTTTTTCCCGACAGGCACAACCATGACTGGTTATTTTTATACGGAAATGTCACGTGGGAAGCTGTTAACTTATTTGCAAGTGCACAGATGCACAATATTTATGCATGATGGTGCTCCATCCAACAGATCAAAGACAGTAAAGGAATACCTGCAGAGCAAAAAACATATAATTGTGCTTGACTGACCCGGTATTAGTCCCGACCTTAACCCCATCGAAAATTTGTGGACCATTTTAAAAGACAAGGTAGCAGAAAAACAGTCATCAAATTCCCAAACTTTGATTGACGCGATAAAGTACGTGTGGTGCAAAGACATTTCAAGTGACTTCTACAAATCCCTGGTTGAGAGTATACTACATCGTATTCTGTCCTTTTTAAAAAAAAAGGTGGCCACACAAAGTCCTCATTTCGGTCTTTTTGTAATCTAAAGAACGTAAGTATTCATCTGTGGTGTCATTGTTTTAAATATCTCTGACTAGTAAGCAGTTGTTTCTTTGAAAATGTTAATTTTCAAAAAATTGACATGTGGGCTTAAACTTTTGAAAATGACTGTATATCAAATAATCTTTAATCTCTTCCTAATATCAAAGCTTCACAATCTACTAGCACTCTCTCTCTCTCTCTACATCTTCACTACACCACTCCTACAATATATCTCGCTAGTATCAACATAAATTTCAATCCAATGACAACAATACGTATTCGTCGATCACAGATGTACAGTGTATCAAACAGGGTTGAAACCCCTTCTCAATATCAAGGCTTTGCAATGTACTCGCAGTCTCTCTACATGTCCACTTCACGTTCAGTATCGTCATTTTGTGTTGCTCTAACTCTATTGCCAAAATGTACAAACTGTTAAGGAAAGTAATGTGCCTTTCAGTGAGAAAATCTTTATCCAAGAAGTAACGAAATTTATACACACAAAACAAAAAAAAACATAATCTCGAAAGTAATGTTAAAGAGTGGTGTACGTCACAGGTATCAAAAGAACAAACGCCTGTGGAGTATACAGTTACATTTTTTTGCATTGGGTGTTTAAAAAAATCATTTATTGGGCTTCGTTGACAGATACATTGATATATATTCACTATATTGACAAAAGTCCTCGGGCACCGCTTCAAAAGCAAATGAACGGATCCGCTGCGTTGTTAAGATGCATGGTACAGCTGCAAACGGTATAAAAATAAGCCTGCAGCTGACCGCGATTAAATCGAACTGTGAGGTTGAGTGAAAATGTCGCGGTGGGAGAGAACTGACTTTGAGAAAGGAAAGATTGTTGGGTGTTATATTAGTGGGCTCTCCATAAGAGAAACTGAGAGGTGTTTAAACATAACCAAAGCAACTGTTTTATATGTACTGAATAAGTGCAAGACACATGTCGTGCCTGAAAAAGCAAAAGGTACCGACAGACCAAAGAGGACGTCGAAGCCTCAGGAGAGCCGTTACAGCTAATCGAAGGAATAGTGCGCAAGACCTCAGTGTACAGGTGAATAAAAATGCTGGAACCTCGGTATGTATACGTATCACTTGTAGAAAACAACATTCCACGGGTTTCCGTGGTCATGCAGCTGTTCATAAGATTTTCATCTCCACTCGGAGTGCTACTCGTCATTTAGCATGGTGTAAAGAGCATTTATCGTGGACTGTAGATGAATGGAAACGGGTCCTATGGACTGATGAATCCAGTTACACGATGCATCAGTCTGATGGCCGTGTGTGGGTATGGCGGCAGCCGGGGGACGTTATTTACCACAGTGTACTGTTCCTACGGTCAAGTTTGGAGCTGGCAATGTATTCGTGTGGGAGTGTCTTTCGTGGCATAGTCCCGGCCCATTGGTTATCGTGGACAAACCTGTTAGCTAGCACGTCTACCTCGATATTCTGGATAATTATGCCCTCCCAACTCTGTGGCAATATTATGGAACCGAGCCCAGCTGGTACCAGCAGGATAATGCACCGAACCATAAACAAGGACTGTTGAGCGTAGTTTGACGATAATTCCGTATCGTGTGTGGAATGGCCAGTACAGAGCCCTTATTATAATCCCGTAGAGCACCTATGGGATGAATTAGAGCACCACATAAGAAGTTTGGAATCAAGGCCTACTACTAAGCACCAGTTAGCGGCAGCATTATGTACTGAATAGAAGCGCGTACCTATCGCTGTGTCGAAAACATGTCTTGCAGGGTCATTGCATGCATTAAGGCCAAATGTGGGCCGACACCGTACTAATGTATGTCAGTAAATGTTATGTTGCGTTTCTCTTTTAGGTGTCCGGTGACTTTTGTCAATACAGTGTATATTGAACATACACTGGCGGAAAGTGAAAAATAACGCCAAGAAGGAGATGTCTGATACCAACGAAATTTATACAGCATAATAACGGAATACAGAGGATAACGTGATCAAAACATTATGGCAAAATACAGCTGTATTTGCTGGTAAACTGAAAAATAACATTTTCATGTAATATGGTTAGTACGAGGTTGAACCGCCATCAACTGCGTCACACTGTTCAGTTCTGGCATGGAGTCTGTCGTACAGATGTTGGATGTAAGTTTGTGGTATTGAGTTCCAAGCATCCTCAACCTGGACGCGTAAATCGGGGATGATCGTGGCTGGCCGTATAGACCGGATAAGTCGTTGTTCCATAAAATCCCACACGGGCTCAATGGGGGACAAATCCGGTGAACGTGCAGGCCATGGAAGTTGTCTCACACCCTGAAGTGCATGTTGCGTTGCACGTGCCATGTGTGGGCGTGCGTTACCTTGCTGGAAAATACCACGATGGACCGACCTTACAAATGGCACAACAACGGGCTGAATGATGTTGTTGATGTAGGAGGTGCTGTTTAACGTACCCGGTACAAACACTAGTTGTTTACGGGAGTGATAGCTGATCGCTTCCCACACCAGGAGACCAGGTGTAGGTCCTGTGTGTCGCTGGCAGATGCAAGAAGGGTAGAGACGCTCCCCTGTGGGTCTGCGAACACGCATACGGCCATTGGAGGCTCCCAAGCAGAATCTACTTTCATAGCTGAACACGACAGATCGCCGTTGCGTTCTCCAGTGCAGACGTTGGCGACACCACTGCAGTCGTTCCTGACGATGGGCTGGAGTCAGAGGTACACATGCCAGAGGCCCACGTGCACGTAGTCCTGCATCCAGTAGACGGTTGCGGATTGTTCTCACAGTCACTTCAGGTGCAACGGCAGCTCGGATTTGCGTCGCAGTGGATGTTCTGCTTGACAACGCCGCTCTTCTTATGCGTCGATCGGTCCGCTCATCAGTCCGTCTGTGACTCCCGGTTCCACGTCTTCTCGTGTGGGAATGTTCCTCGGACCATCTACGTCACCATCGTACCACCACCGTTACTTCCCGTCCAATTCGCTCCGCAATACGATGATACGACCACCCGGCCTCGCGGAGTCCGACTAGAAGACCTCGCTCAAAACCCGATAACTGCTGAAAGCGTACACGTCTTCCATGTCTCGTCATTGCATCTTCTTCAGGGTCTTCGCACGTGTCCGTACGCCGACAACTGATTACATTCACTTCGCCGTACTTCTTAAATACCACCGACGGTAATTTGCATATTATGCCATGCTGTGGGGTAAGCGCTCACCGGTTGGTCCCGAAATTAACATCACACCTACGTAAACTCGACCCCATTAACATATGTAAATTTCATGATCATCCGCCAATTCTTTTTTGGTGTTCTTTTTTCACTTTCCGGCAGTGTATATTGGACTTGGTTGACAGATCTATACAGTATAGGTATTTTTGTTTCCACGTCAGCAATGTATATAGGTGAACAAGGAACTCAGCGAATAAACCCCAGAAAGGCAAGCGCAAGAACTATGCCTTGCACGGGATTCAAACCCAGGGTCCTTCGTTGGGCCAATGATCAGAAGCCATCGCTTAGACCACTGCGCCACCGGGGCAGGGAATTACAAATTCGAAAAAGCTAGTGAAATATTTCTAAGACGAGGAAGGGCATAGGGAGGAAGCCTCAAAAATCTTGGAAGATTGTTCAACGTAAAGAAGCGCGTATTGGAGAGAATACGTCAGATAGAATGGGAAAATCTATAGAAGAGGTAAAACTTTTCTCGGAAAATGTATGGTGACAGTATGCTACCATATCTTGCTGTAACAAATTCAAACATATAAGTTTCGTATTAGTATTCTCATTCTATCCTTGACTTTACCAAAAATCAAATTATGCATGATTGTGCTCTTTCTAAAGCATATGTAATCTGTTCTGAACCGCTACCGTCACTTGGAAATTCATTGACAGGCGGAACAATCGAAGGTATTATTCCTGTGTATTTTATGGTTAGAGTAACTTGGGCTCAAAACATCGAATATCTTAACAAATGCCTCGCAAAAAAAAAATAAATAAATAGAGCACTTTAAAAGAATACACAAGTAGCTTAAGCTTTGTCGTAATCTCTGTTATCTGTTTTTAATTTTAGAACTATAAGTAGCGGAGAAAAACAGGAATTTCTTTTTAAGAAGGAAAGAAAGATAGAGAAATTCCACTTAAGCCACAGTTTCCGAACAGAATCAGGTACATACTTGAGTGGTTACTGATTCTCCAATTTAAATGGATTCCTTTATTCTTTCTGTCGTTTCTCTACTGGTACTATGTTTCAACTCTGAATTTTTTATGCTCAAATAATTGGATGCCAGATCTCCTTTTGTTTTAAGCCGCCATTCTCATTTAATGTATTCTGCGCTTTGAAGATATCTTGGAGCTTATAACATTTTCTTCTCAGTGGGGAACGATTGGGATTTACTGATATTCTTTGCATTTTTCTGTTCGCCTACTTTACGTAAATTTAATGCTGTGCGCTCGTCTAAATACGTTTTGCTCCTAGCCGAAGCTTAAAAATGGATCCTTGTTTCAAAATGAGCTTTAAACAACTGAAAGATATGGACATATTACACTATTCCCGAAAGAATATGAACATGTTATATAAAAATGCAAAAGCAAAAACTAACGTTTCTCTGAGTCTTTGCTGCGCAAAGCAAGTACATTTTACTTTCGTTACGTCCAAAAAAAGGCTCCAGGTAATTTAATTAAATTTCCTAATTTTACTTCAAATTAAAAGGTCTTTATAATGGAAAAAATATTTCCCATTTTATTCCTGCTTTAGAAAATATTCGTCCACAGTTTGATTAGGAATCAGCATAATGTGCGAGTCTTTTGTCATTCAGATATTTAAGCCAAAGGCATGTTTTTTCCTGTTTTTTTTTGTTTTTTTTTTACAAAAATAACCCTTGTGAATCTTCCCAAAGTATGTATGAATATATTGATATACACTGATCGTCAAAAAAATAGTTCCTCCCAGAAAAAAGCAACCCACAGGAATCAAACTTGGTGGGTAGGTTTGGCATCGTAACAGATGCAAATGATTCAAGTTTAACGCTCGGCCGCGCATGTGACGTCAGCAAGGAGTGGTCGTAGCGCTGTGCCTGACCGGCTACACACACGCGGAAAACGATTTTTTTATTGAAGGTTTAACGACCACCATGAGCAACTCAATGAGCTATAAGCAGTCTCCGGTCCCTAATTTAGGGTCACTGGTTCCAGGGAAGGGAGAGAGCCAGTGCCGTAAGACAAACACAACATCCATGCCTCACGGGATTCGAACCTGGATCCCTTTCGGACGAATGATCAGAGGTGATCGTTTAGACCACTGCGCCACCTGGGCGGCCAATGAAATTTGCGCATCTAGAAGAAAACATGATACAACTGCGAAACTTTGCAAATAGCTAGCGGCTCCTGTGTGCCCACAAACCATTTTCCGACGCCTCGCGGAAGTGAATCTGCAATCCCAGCGCCTCTTACGTGTGCTGTTATTAACACCGGAACATCTCCGGCTCCGTGTGCAGTGGTGCCAGGCCAGAGCTACGTGGAACGCCACAGAGTGGCAACGAGTGTTGTTTAGCGATGAGTGCCACTTCGTTTTGGGGACAGATGATCATCGTTTACGGGTGTGGAGGTCCCCGGATCAACGACACAATCCCAACCTCGCTATCGAGAGCCACACGTCCTCCACTGCAGTCATTATGGTCTGGGGAGCCATTGCCTACAATAGCTGATCAGCTCTAGTAGTGGTACGTGGATCATTGACGGGCCAACGGTATGTGGATGAGATCCTACCGCCCTGTGTGCTCCCATTCCTGCCCGGAATCCAAGGTGGGCCATACCAGCAGGATAATACCTGCCAGCACACGTCTTGTGTTGCCAAGGACTTCCTACGTCATGTCCAGACACTTCCATGGCCTCCCCGCTCCCCGGACATGTCTCCTATCGATCAAGTGTGGGCCAGTTGAAACTCCAACCGCAGCTGTGCCGCACTATCAGGGATTTAGAGCACACCGTCCAACACGTGTGGGCCAGTCTGCCGCAGGACAACATCAGGAGTCTGAAAGAAATACGGGATTACACCATATAATACAACTTTTGAAGATGACAATCCGATTTTTGGTGTAAATGTGACGAGCATGTGTCCCGCTCCAGGACGATGAAATTTTCAAGTTTTTGGATATTATCTGAATCATCATCCTTGTCAAATTTACACCAAAAATCGTATTGTCATGTTTAAGATGTGTATCAGGAGTCTGTTCGCCTCCATGTCAGATCGTATTGAAGCATGTATGGCCGCACGACGTGGTGCGATGCTCTATTGAAGATGGCCGGACTGCGTGCCACAGATCCCACTGCAATTGTCCCGCAGCCCTGTTTTTTCCATCGTGTGTATCATTGATCAGTATCATTACGTCAATAAAATTTCAGTTCAATCCGATGCTTCTTCCTTGGTGCGCAAATTTCATTGTCCGTAAGTGTATATAAGGTCGTCCCGTTGCGAATGCTTGCCATTCGGACTCGTGTTGTTGTGTTGGTTGCATTCTTTGTAAGTGAAGTATGTCTCGGAGAAAAGTTCGGAAGCAATTCGAGCAGTTAGAGGAATTCGAAAGGGGGCACATCATCGGGTTCAGGGAAGCGGGATGATCTTATCGCCGTATTGCGCGCCGTGTTGGTCGTGTGGATATCAGTATTGCACGGTGTTAGCGGCAGTGGATTGAACAAGGCACGCAGCAGCCACAGGAAGGGTCTAGGGGACCTAGACGAACCACGCAGAGAGAGGACCGACGGGTTGCCCGACTTGCGCAGACTGACCCAACAGCCACGACTGCGGATATCCAGCGAGCAGTGGTGCCCTTCGTGCATCGTCCTATTAGTGCCAGCACCATTGGTAGACGGATGCACGAGGTAGAACTACACGCAAGCACACCGTTACGACGACTGCCCTTAACACTAGTGCATCGTCGCCAAAGACTGCAATGGTGTCGTGTCAGACTGTCATGGAGCCACTCAGAATGACAGCAGGTGATCTTCAGGGACTAGTCCCGCTTTTGTCTTGGAGGAGACAACCAATAAATCCGCGTGTGGAGGTACCGTGGTCAGTCCCAAGATGAACAGTTTGTTTTAGAGCGTCACACGTCCAGAAAACCTAGAGGCATGGTGTAAGATGCAATTTCCTACGATGCCAGATCACCTTTGGTATTCATTACAGGTACTTTGACAGCCCGACGTTACGTTAATGAGGTCGTGCAACTAGTGGCCCTACATTTTCTGAACGCTCTCTCCCATTCGATTTTCCAACAGGACAAGGCTCGTCCTCATACCGCTGCTGTCACGAGAGCTTGCCTTTAGAGCCCTGACACTCTGCCATGGCAAGCCGCATCGCCAATTGAAAATGCGTGGGTTGCTATTGGACGCGCTATCCGCACTCCACCCCTACCGCGCAATTTGCAGGAATCACGTGAGAAGATTCAAGCTGCATGGGATGTCCCATCGTAGTACACCATTAGAAACTTGCACAACTCCATGCTGAGACATCTGCCATGCTGTGTGAGTAAACATGGCGGCCCAATGCCATAATTAGAGACACTACGTATTGGCGTGTAGCTCAATAAATATTGCCCATATCAGTCTCAATGTTTAATCATTTATTGTTCCTGGTAACCTTTACTTTCCTCCAGAATAGCATTGCAATCCTACGCGTCCTTTTGGGTGCAACTATTTTTTACCATGAGTGCAGTTGTTCTACCTCTTTATTTTCCATGGATGACTGTTAATTAGTTTGCCTGGCGTGAAGATCTGTTTTAGGGAAATGAAACGCGACATACACGCACAACAATACCAGCAAAAGCAAAATTTAGGGAAAATATTTTGCATCAGATGTCGTTGTCTCGTACGCATAGTACACGAATAAGTTAATGCTCCTCACTTGCTAGTTTTTTGGTGTCAGTTCTCGCTTATTAAACCTCCACCAATATGCAATTACCTGTAGCAGGAGCGCTTTTATTTTAGTTCTCCCTAACTTCTATCGCTGAACACAATTTTTTAAGTATACAAGTCGTAAGTTATCGGTCTCAGAAGACCTGTATTTTTATTAGTCAGATTAAGCTTCATCTCCAATTTAAGAGATAAACTCCTAGTTACATCTGCGTTGTTTTCTCAATGGCGAATCCATGACGTCTGCTCTTGCAATACCAAAAACGTCATCCCGTAATATTTCGCGCACGACGAAAATTCCCTTACAAATTTCACAAGATCTGTAACATCATTGCGAAAATAACTAAGGCGGTTTACCACACAATCACAATAAAAGCTTTTTGTGAAATTGTGATATGTATAAACAATAAGTTAGATCATGAAAAAAATACGGGATTACACCATATAATACCAATTCTGAAGATGATAATCCGATTTGTGCGATTTTTGGTGTAAATGTGACAAGGATGGTAAGCCAGATAATATCCGAAAACATGAAAATTTCATCGTCCTGGAGCGGGACCCGAATCCGCGTCTCCCAGATAGCGCCCGGTTATGCTAACCACTGCACCACCCAGAACGATCAAGTCTCAATTTTCCGATTAATTTGAATATAACCATCACAGGATTCGTTAGTCGAAGCAACCGGCATTCATGTTTAGCGAATCTTTAGGTTAATTCTTAACCTCTAGATAACCAGTATTCATGTTTAGCTAATATGGAAGTTAATTCTTAACCTCCAGATAAGCGGCATTCGTGTTTAGCGTATCTGGAGGTTAATTCTTAACCAATTAAATCTGGAGGTTAATTCTTAACCTCCAGATTCGCTAAACATGAATGCCGGTTGCTTCGACTAGCAAATCATGTGATGGTTATATTCAAATTAATCGGAAACTTGAGACTTCGTCGTTCTGGGTGGTGTAGTGGTTAGCATACCCGGGCGCTATCCGGGAGACACGGGTTCGAGTTCCGCTCCAAGTCGATGAAATTTTCAAGTTTTCGGATATTATCTAATTTACCATCCTTGTCACATTTACACCAAAAATCGGATTGTCATCTTCAGAATTTGTATAATAAGTTAAATTCTGCGCCTCATCATATGCATCTTGGCATTCGTGGATGCATGAACCCTTTAAGTTGCCAATGTACATGAGCCAAATGGTGGGCAAAATTTTCTACGCCCCAACCTCCACTAAAATGTTCATGTAGCAATCTCGTCATACGAAAGCCACAGCAAAACAATTCCTTTCCTCTACTCATCTCAGCAGTAGTGACCGCAAACCTTTTTTTTTTTTTTTTTATAATTATTATTATTAAATACTATCTTCTAATTCTTTATTCCTGCTCCACAACCCAAAGTATGATGGAAAAGTGGTAGCGCCACTTAATACTGCGTAGGTTTAAACATCTATCCGACGTGGCATCGATTCAGTAAGATGCGGGAAGCAGTTATCAGGTATGGCGTACCATGCTGTGTGCAATGCGGCCTTCAATGCAGGTATCGTGGTGTTTTCTCTATCCAGATGCCTGATATGACAAAAGTTCTAAGCGACTGATATCCGGGGGAATTCAGAGGCCAATCGATACACTGGATGTCTGAACTGTGTTCCTGAAATCATTGCTGCACAACATTGGACCTGTGGCTCGGCGTTGTCATCTTGGAAGACAACGTAGCCATTTGGTTATCCCTGCTGCATGACCCAAAGCATGGTGGAAAAGTGGTAGCTCCCCAGACAGGGGCATCATTTAACTCGGTAGAAGTACACTATTTCATCACTAAATTATGATCACCTACCCAATACTTTGTAGGTCCTCCTTTCGCTCTCAGTACAGCAGATATCCGACGTGGCATAGGTTCAATAAGATGCCGTATGCACTTGAATGTATGGCCAACCAAGCTGTGGGCCTTCAATGCAGGTGTGGAAGAGTTTGGTGTATTTAGACGCCTGATATGCTGTTCCATAGTGTCCTACTCTATGGGACTGATGTAAGGGAAGTTCGAAAGCCAATCGATATGCCGAAAGTCTGAACTATGTTCCTCAAATCATTCTTGCACAGCATTGGACCTGTGGCTTGGTGTCGTCATCTTGGAAGACACCGTCGCCATTCAGGAAAAAGTGCGACATTTCTCGGTGTACAGAGCCAGAAAACAATTCACAATAATGTACTCCAGTCATACCGTGTTCTACGTGCATTAGGGGTCCAAGTTCCTGCCAGGTAATATGCCCCATACCATACAAGCGTCTCCACTGAATAGCACTGTGGACACCATGTAGGATGGATCAAGTGTTTCATGTTGTTTGCGCCAAATACGTACACCACCATCCACAGAGTGGAGTGAAAAACGTGACTCATCAGCTCACACTTTTTTTCTAGTCATCCGACTGGAGTGAAAAACGTGACTCATCAGACCACACTTTTTTCTAGTCATCTGACTGGAGTGAAAAACGTGACACATCAGACCACACTTTTTTCTAGTCATCCGACGTCCAACTTGCATGATCTTTCCACTAAGACAGTCTTTTACGCAGATGAAACCTAGTTAGGAGAGGACGTCGTTGGGGTCGTCATCCCATACGTGCGAGCATGTGACGCATGGTCATGACAGATACTGTTCCGGGTTGACCTCTATTGTATTGGGTAGTCAAAGCTTGTATTCTGCGTCTGTTGACCTGCACAACTCGTCGGACCCGGTGCTCACCTCCGACACCAACCTTTCGCTGTCCTATGCACTTTTACCGCCGTGTCGATGTTCGACCATTTTCACGCCAGTCCTGATACACTTCGACTGCGACGGCTCGAGAACAACAAACCAGTTCAGCCGTTTGGAAAATCGGGGCACCCGCTCTCCGAACTCCCACAATCTGTCCTCTCTGAAAGTCCGATAAATTCTTCCGTTTACCCATCACGCTCCGAATTTTACTACCTACTGTTCCACTCACACCTCATATATGCTACGATTGTCGACTTATCACGCCCTCTCGAAAATCACGAGATCAATGAGCGGCATCCACTTTTGATAGTGGTGGTCATAATTCAGTGATCACTCGGTGTAAGTGACTCGAATATCTTTTTCCTTTCTTAAGTACATGGTCACTGTCGTAGTCTTCTAGAAAATAATCAGTCAGAAAATATCAGTGTTAATTATCCTCTTAAATGACTATTTTTCGGCGAAAGCAACGCTTTCTCATGCGTAGGTTCACTCGCTTTGGCCGCGTGCGGTTCCCTTTTTGGTCAGCGAATGTATTCGTTCTGGTTAATCTCAGCCTATTTTACTAACACTGAGTAAATACATTTCAGCTGTTTAATGGGGTTAAAGCGAGAGTAATCAAGAAAATAGTAAAATGTGCTGCATTAAATATGTGTTTTACTTAAGTATACAGATTTTTGAAGGGTGTTAACTACCCCGAAAGCATCTAAG
Source organism: Macrothele yani (assembly GCA_039090855.1). Classification (NCBI taxonomy): domain Eukaryota; kingdom Metazoa; phylum Arthropoda; class Arachnida; order Araneae; family Macrothelidae; genus Macrothele; species Macrothele yani. Next base: position 49,947,090 of record CM077028.1, read on the forward strand.
GGAGGGTATGTTGCCATCCCTAAATTGCATTCAGTGTTTCCTTAAGAAAGAGATAACCAGCGCGAAAAGGACAAGCAAAACGTCCAAGTTTGTGTTCGAACTTAGAACCAGCATTGTAACAAGTCAGAGACTGGCTGGCTCTCTCTCTCTCGACAACTACGTAACCTGTCGGCTGTTCATCTGTGATATAATTGAAACCTTCATTAACGGACGTCTCCGAAAACCAGCAACCTTCAGCAATGGCAATTTTGGTTAATACAGAATAACTGCCGTAGAATCGCCTCAACGTTTTATACCACTGTTCTATTAAAACAAATTTGAATCCTTTCAGCTTTGTCTGTTCCAGTCTTATGCTCCGGAAATATTCCCAGACGAAGTCTCTCAGTGGAGTGCAAAAGCTCGGCGAATATTACGTATTATACTTACGCCAAGACAGGAAAATGTCATGTAAGTCTTAAGTTATGATTATGTATCATTGTTTCCCATCGCCTCTTCGTTAAAACTATATAACTACGCGCAATTTCTAATATTATTTGAGGAACGCAACAGAATTACAAAATACTGAAATCTAGAAAGCCAGTATTTAACGAATTTATGTCCAAGAATTTGAAAATACGACTCAGATATAGAGATACATCATCGTTGTACATTTCCTCAGGGGAATCTGTTTGCCAAAAGGATTTGTCGCAAAAGATGTATAAAATTTACAAGAGAATTTAGTGTCGAAGTAAGTTCGGTAAAGCCATTATCCATTTTAAATGCGCTGGTGAAATCTAATTCCATATAATTCTTTAAACACCCAAGCTGTCAACTCTGATCAAGTCATTCAGCTGCTAATCTTCGCAATAATAGGGCATGTCTAAATTTATTCCTAGTGTCCCACCGATTAGAATAGGATAATAACACTAGAAAATGGCCACCGTGAGCAACTCAATGGGCTACAAGCAGTTACCCGTCTCTAATTTACGGCAACTGATTCCACGGAATGGAAAGAGCCAACGCCATAAAGGAAACACAACATTCTTGCCTTACTGTGACTCGAACCCGGAATCAGCTTGGCCAAATGACGACGCTTTAGACCACTACGCCACCATGTCGTTGAAAGTGCACTTTCCTTGTGGCTTTAAATAATTTACGTTAAGCTCATGAAGATAAGTTCTACATTTTATCAAAATCAATACGCATTTTTATCATTCATTTTTAATTCGTGAAAATCAGTATTTTTCTGTAAGGTGGACACCTAGTGTTTTTGCTCCCTATACTTCAAATGGAAAAAAATGTCGACCCTGTTTTCTCAGCGAAGAAAGATTTCCCAGACATCAAAATTGGCCCACTAATAAAAAAAAATTCTAACTTAGATTCTACAATCGGTGTTTTTTTGGAAAAAACTTTCCTTAACTACATTAAAAATCAATAACTTTAGCCATTCCGGTGGCGCAGTGGTCTAAGCGATGGCTTCAGATCATTCGTCCGAAAGGGGTCCGGGTTCGAATCCCGGTGAGGCAAGGATGTTGTGTTTGTCTTACGGTACTGGCTCTCTCCCTTCCCTGGAACCATTGACTCTAAATTAGGGACGGGCAACTGCTTATAGCCCATTGAGTTGATCACGGTAGTCGTTAAACCTCCAATCAAAGAAAGAAACAATAACTTTACTTCGACGTAGTGATAAAGAAGAGTGGCGCCATCTGTAAGCAAGTAACATAACTACACCGATGTAAAGTCATTGATTTTTAATATACAGGAAAGTTTTGGGCAAAAAACACCGATTGTACAATATAAGTTAGGACGTTTTTTTTTATTAGTAGACCAATTTTGATGTATGGGAAATCTTTCTGCGCTGAGAAAACAGGGTTGAAATTTGAAGCAAAATCACTAGACGCTCACCCATAGGCTGATTTACGGGGGTTCCATGGGCTCCCCCCTTCCCCAAGGATTTGTGGGAAAAAACGAAATAATATAACTTTGAAAACATAAACATTACAAAAAGTATGGATAATTTTGGAAAAAACAGAAAAGTACCACAGTATGTATTGCAAGGTATACGACAAAGTAAAAAGAAATTATTATTATTATCATTATTAATATTATTTTTATCATTATTATTAGACGTATAAGTGGCAGATTACCATAAAATTAAAAAATGGCGACATTTATAAATTATTTTTTGTTTAAATTTTGTACAATTGTTTACCACCGTTTTTTAAGATCATAATACTTCACCCGTAATAGCATAAAGATTTTTTTTTCTGCATACTGTCCTTCTGACAGCCTGCTTAGTGTAGTAATAGGATTAAAACTGAGAAGATTTTAGGATTACAACTGAGAGCAAAAAGCAAATCTTGTTTGGGTAAATTTTTATGAGTAAAGATTTTATGCTCTAAATAGTTTTCTGAGTGCTGAAAATCCTAATATATAATCTGCTAGAGTTCTCCTCCTCCTCCGTGCTACTTTTTAAGTCGTCATAGCAACAACCGAGAAACAAATGTTTGTGACGTCACGCTTAGCTTTTCGTTAGGTGACGTCACACCTACACGCAAACAGTCCACGCGTATACCACTTTGTTTTGTTGTCATAGCAACAAAAAACGCAGCTGCTGGTGCGACGTCATCTAATCCAAATCATTCTCACATGACGTCAGACATGCGTTACGTTACTCGATACGATTTTTTTTTATTTTTTTGGTTGGAGGTTTAACGACTACCGTGAGCAACTCAGTGGGGTATAAGCAGTCGTTCGTCCCTAATTCAGGGTCACTGGTTCCAGGAAAGGGAGAGAGCCACTGCCGTAAGGGAAACACAACATCCCTGCCTCACCGGGATTAGAACTCGGACACCTTTCGGACGAATGATCAGAGACCATTACTTAGACCAGTCCGCCACCGCTACGAAAAACTTTACATCAGGAATTTCGGTTCAATACCTGGACCAGTGTTTAGCCATCTGTATGTGGCAACGTCAAGAGTACGACAGATCTGACGACATCAAGATAAAAATAGTTCACGCAAAAGAACAGGGGAAATTAATACAGGGTTCACAGTCAGTGTATGCGAAAAATGTTGTGTGCAAGGAAGTGTTGACGAAATAGGGACTAAAGATTTTACAAAACACAGAACAAACAGACAGCCCATCGTATCAAATTCCATAACTGACTGCTCGGGAAATTTTCAGAAAGCTGTGAGCCAATGTCACCATCTATTGGCGTGGAACTTAAAAACTCAGTAAATAAATGTCAATCATTTCTGTATCATAAATTTTATTTTCCCCCGTCATTATTGACGGGCTTTCTTCTAGTGTTTTAAAATAAAACATTATAAGAACACTTAAGTGTTTCATGTACTGTAGTTGCCCTAATTCATTTTTAGGCCTAAATAAATGTTATGAAATCTAAACTTATTTAAAGAGTGTCCAGTACACTTATTTAAATTAGCTAGAATTAGATCCGAAAGAATGACTTTTGTTGCACTTTTTTGTTAACGCAATCAATATATTGCACTTTTTAACGAGGGTTTAAATTTCATGTAGGCAATCCTCCCCTCCTTCCCACAATTCAACCGGCACCACCAAATTAGACTCCCTAAATCCGCCGATGCGTTCATCTTAGTGTTAACACTAAATTCTTAAGAATGTATGTTGCATCACATGACACGCTTTAATTTTGTGAAAATCAGCGGAATTTTTAGTGTTTGCAATAATCTCGTGAAAATTAATGTTGCTTTGTTGCATCTTACAGGTCACGTCGAGCTCGTGAATAACAAACTATTTGCTTTATCCTACAAAAATGTTGAAAAAACTTAAATATTTTCATGAGGACATTCTGTTCTTCACGTATTGTTACGGCATTAAATTTATTTTCGAAACAATAAGTGAAGAACATGAAAATCCGGAAGATAATTATTTCATTTTGGCTTTCAATAAATCCTACTGGAATCACAAATTTTGCTGTCGCAATTACTGTACTTCGACTCATATATACACAGTGCGTCAAAGAATTTTTAAAACTGGCGCTAGATTTCAGCCTACTGTGGCCCCACCAGTGTAATCGCGAATGCGTTATAAACCGTGACCATCTGCTTGCTTTCTGCCAAAAGTACTGCGCAATTGTTAAAGTAACTCAAACGAAACGGGCGTTCATTAGAGAAGTAAAATTTTTTTCATGTTGAATTATTAAGATGGAACAAAGGGCTGTTATTAAATTTAACGCAAAACTTGGTAACAGTGCCTCGGAAACGTACCAAATGATGAAACAAATTTATGGTGAGTTCTGTTTAAGTAGATCAAATGTTTTCCTGTGGCGCAAACGTTTTTGGACGGAAGAGAGACGCTAGAAGATGATAAGCATACCGGAAGACCAAGTTTATCTAGGACACCTGAGATTATTGAAAAAGTGCGTGATTTCGTGGCAAGCAATCGATGTGCGTCACTAAGAACGATGGAAGAGTTTTAAACATCAACAAAGAAACGATTCGAATCATCCTGCATGAAGATTTGGGCAAAACAAAAGTCTGTGCTAAATTTGTTCCACACACGTTAACCAATGAACGAAAATCAAAGAGAAGTGCACATTGCAGAGACATCATTTCAGCCGCTGAAAATGATCCAAACTTCTTAAAATCGATTGTTACTGGTGATGAAACATGGTGTTTTCAATATGATCCCAAAACAAAGCGACAAAGTGTGGAATGGAAGTAAAAAAACTCACCACAAGCCAAAAAAACAAGAAAAGTTCCATCGAAAATCAAAACAATGCTCATTACATTCTTCGATGGTAAGGGTATTATCTACAAAGAATTTGTTCCAAGTGGACGTTTTATTTAAATGTTTTGAGCGTTTGATGGGCAGAATTCGTCGCATTCGTCCAGAATATCGAGATGAAAACAGTTGGTGTTTGTTGCACGATAATGCACCCAGTCACACCTCACTTCTGGTTCGTAGATTTTTGGCGAAAAATAACGTCTGTGTGTTGAATCATCCACCGTATTCGCCTGATTTGGCGCCCTGCAACTTTTCTTTTTTCCCAAAACTTAAAATGACGTTAAAAGGGTGTTATTTTGATGATATTTCGACCATACAAACAGCTTCAACGCGTGCTTTGGAGGCAATTCCGCAAAGTGAACTGGAAGAGGCATTCGAATCATTATTAAATCGCTGTAACAAGTGTATTAAAGCCGGATGGACTTATTTTGAATAACAAACCAAAACAAATTATAATTTCTTGTTTCTATTTAATTTTACAGACCCAGTCTTAAAAATTCTTTGACGCACTGTGTATAGTTGAATCGGTGTCAATAAAGCCAGTATTATTTTTATCTCCCATAGTAAATCAAATCTGCCAAATTTTGCTTCTCGATTTCAAGAAGATTGGGCGTATCTCGCCAAAATCGAAGCAAAAAGGATTGATTTTTTTATTTCAAGACACTTAACACTAAAACGTATCCACAAAATCAATAAAAACGGAATGGATATTTTATCTGGCAATAGCAGCGCACATAATTTTACTTCCATACATGAAGCACATACTCGTTGAAACACAACCGCACAAGATCTAAACTATTACGGCTATGAAAACTTTTTCCGCTGTTTTAAGGAGAAAGGAGACAGGAACAATCAGGAAAACAATACACATTTATTCAACGAAATATTGTTAGTTAGCATCAATGACCTTTTGCCATTTTTCAGGCAACAAAAGAATGCCCCTGTGATATAATGACTCGGGTTTTCAGCTGAAGAACGCAGTGACGAAAGTTTCCGCCTCTGGAACTGTGGAGAACCGATGCTGGGCTAAGGCAATGTTGCATAGAGCGAAACAGACAAAAATCTGAGGGTGCAATGTCCGGGGAGTAAGCTGGGTTCGGTAAGAAGGAACTGGGAGAATGAGCTAATAGCACTTCTCTTTTAAGACATAATGGTAAACTGCTCTTCAAAATTTTACTGTTTCTTCGAAATGCTCTTCAACCAATTTTTATACGCCTACAAATTTCTTCTTCGATGTGGATCTTGCTTAATATGTGTGGTCCATAGTAAGTGTAGGTATTGGTTACTTCTAGATTTGCCCTACATGGTAAATCTTCAATTCTTGTAACATCCATTTTGGTTTCCGTAAGCTCGTTTTCAAGTCCACTTCTTTTCTATTGTCAGCAAGTCCCTGGACTATAACTCCGCAGCTCTGGGCGGATATTTGCAAATATGTCTATGATATAAAAGCCAAGGCATGTCATAAAAGCCATGCCATCATCATGGAAAGCTAGGTCATGTGATAGTACCAAATAAAAAAGAAATACATTTTCATAGAATTTTTACCATGAGATTATACATAACTTCGGTACAAAGAGAATGTTTTACAGAGAAATGAATTTCATAGAATTTTTACCATGAGGTTATACATAACTTCGGTACAAAGAGAATGTTTTACAGAGACTTCCAATTAGCAGACATATATATTAGCAGACTTCCAATTAGCAGACATATTTTCATATTAATATACATCAAAGGCAACTAAATTTTTCTGCCTGAGGTGGTAAAATTCTATGTCTTCTACTGGATCTTGAAACATTCCATTTCTTAATCTTTATCTCAGTTGCACAGCGCGTTTCAGCTACATTTTCTTTTCCATTAACTCAACATATATTTCTTGAAGGTTAATCTAGGCTGAAAGATTTGCAATATTCATAAATGGTATCAGGCTCTATTCCGAAGTCTCTTTGCACGCATGTCAGCTGTGTAAATCCTTTGACTCCCAGTCAGGTTATGTTAGCATCACACTCGTTCTCCATCGAATCAGACAGAAGAGAGTTATTTCCAACACTTGACTGTCAAGAAATGTAAGAATCAAGTCCTCGACTTAACTCCGAAACACGAATGCGAAAAGACAGAGAAGTAACGTATGAACAATTCCCATGAGCAAGACAGACGAAAACAAAATATGTTTTTAACGACATTTTTCTTTGATCCCTCCAAATCGGAGAGCCTTGTCACAGTTATAAAAACAATTGTAATTTGAGAAAAAAATGGAAATAATGAGAGGAGGTTGGGGAAAGAGAGCACTATGAGAAATTCTAATGGTCGCCATTACCTGATGTAAGCTCATTGGTTTCAGGCAAGGAAAGCAATGATCCTAAATTAACTTAATGCCTCCCCGGTTGCGCAGTGGTTTAAAAACTAGCTTCTTCTGACCATTCATCCGAGATGGGGACCAGGTTCGAATCCCGATGAGGAATGGATGTTATGTTTGTCTTACGGCCCCAGTGAGGCAAGGATATTGTGTTTTTCTTATGGCACTGGCTCTTTCCCTTCTCTGGAACAAGTGGTCCTAAAGTAAGGACGGGCGACTGCTTATAGCCTATCAAACTGCTCACGGTGGTCGGTGAACCCCTCCAAACAGACGAACAAGACACAAAAATTTTTCTTTTTTGATCGGGGATTTTACGACCATCGTGAGCTACTCAGTGGTCTATAAGAAGTCGCCGTCTCTAATTTTGGGCCAATGGGCCGTGGGTGGCCTAGTGGGCAACGTTCGTGACTGCCACGGAAAGGACTTCAGGTTCGATCCCAGGCAGGTACGAACGCTCGATCCACTAAATATCCGCCGTGCGTCGGATGGGCACATTAAACCGTCGGACCCCGGGTCTCCCCCCCGGTTATAAATAAGGGCGTCTTCCTCCCCCTTTCTACTTCGCTTCCGTGTCACTTTCCTATCGGGCACTCTAGCCCAAATCTCCTAGCTTCCTATTTCTAAAGGGTTGTTTAAGACCTGGGGTCAGACACTCCTTTCCTAAAATCCTCTACATATGATAAGATCATTTTGGGCCACTAGTTCCAGGGAAGGGAGACAGCCAGTACTGTAAGACAAACACAACATCCATGCCTCACGGGGATTCAAACCCGGACCCATCTCGGACAAATGGTCTGAAGCCATCGCTTATCCCACTGTCCCACCGGGACGGTGACCCTAAATTAAAAGGGTTTATTTGTACCAGGGAAGGCACAGAGCTAGTGCCATCCACCAGGCACATCCCACACATCTCATTTAGGACTCGAACCCTCCCGCCTCTCGGACGACTGGGGATTGGTCTGAATCCAGCGCTTAATGCCACCTAACGATCTTAGTTTCCGCTGTAAGTCGTCCCCTAGTCCCTAATTTAGGGTCACTGGTTGCAGGGAAGGCACAGAGTCATTACGCAAGGCACGCCATCTATGACACATCCGGAGGCATCTCGAAGGAAGGTACATCGCCTCAGATCACTGGGACTGTAAATGAGGCGTTCCATATACGTAAACGGTTTTGAATGTACAGTAAAATATGTATCTAAGTAGAAATTGCCGTTTGTTTTAATTTGGCAAAGATGTGATGTAAAGCTACTGGCCTTTTAAACCTGAATTTTAAAAAGACTATATCATAAAACAGCGCTATCCGCACAAGTATTAAGAACGTTTCGTTTTTACACTGAAAGGAAATTGCTTATTCCAAATATTCATATTTTGCAATAAAGTAACACCAGCTGCAGATATTAATAAATGACGAAATATTCGGAAATTCCGTGCGTAAGGAAAGACACATACAACGAAATACCGTTTGCTGGTGCTCAAAATTAAAGCAACAACCACAAAAAATAGCTAATAGGCAACAACTGAAGAAGTGATGAACGTAAGAAAAGGAACTTTATGCATGTTGTGTGGCACAGTGGTTCTCTGTTGTGAACACCATAAGAACTAAGATGTATACAACTGAGCCCAAAATCATGGACCTATAAATCAGCAAAATAAAATAGATGTATACAACTGAGCCGAAAATCAATGATACCCCATAAATCGGCAAAATAAGTTGTACTGTAATTTTCAATACGGAATGTGATCACTACGGACAGCAAAGCAAGGTATACGGCGCCGAAGCATGCTCAGTAAGATTAAGTTCAGGTGACTATGCCCTCGACAGAGCAACTGCAAACCGGCAACCCCTCCCAGATCGAAAAGTCCCCTAGGGAACTTTCCTACCACCCTGTACGCTGGTATTCGAAATTAACGCGACAAGCACTACCCAGCAAAAAACAGTCTTGATGAGCCAGCACTGGGCCACTGCTGGCTGCCAGCACTGCCAGGGGGTGGCCCAGCACTATGTTGCCGCCGCCCAACCGTCAATGAAATGTCCGGGCGGCCACCACATAGGTCAGCAGTTCGGGCCAGCAGCGGGCCAAAAGTGGCACCACCATCAGTCGTCATATGCCAGAACGGGGCCATTAGTTACCCATCACAGGCAGTAGATGCCACAAGTGGCCCTTCAGCGGTCCTGCAAGCACTTGCCATAAATGACTGCTAGCCTAATGTGGTCCGCTAGTCTCCCGGCAGTAGCAGCCGGCAATCACGTGACGTAACTGATGGCTTACCGAATCTTGTCCGCCAATTGCCCAATAGTAGTCATAAAAAAAGGATAACCGCAGTTTCCCAAAGCTACAACTACTTTTTTTTTCGCCTTACGAAACTTCGGCATTACAGCACTGCGTTGGGGAAAACGAGCGTTTGCTTGAAGCTGAGCCTTTTTCCTGCCGAATATGTAACGATGGTTCTCTTTTTAATTTTACAATATTGCGAGGTATTTTTCATAAATGTCAGTTTCATATGTTTTATAAATTTATTTTTTCAACGTAACGATTGTTTTTTTTTACCTTAAGGGAACTTCACTCATTTTCAAGGAGTGTACCAACTTAAAGGCACATTAATATACTGTATTTACCCGTCCATTTCACATTCTGTTACATTTTTAACGTTGTATCTTTCCTTTCCTCTGTTCGAATCTACATTTGTTTTAAAGAGAAAAGAAGTTTTATTTTACTTTTATTTAGTTTTAGAAGTGTATTCCTCCAATCTTTTGTATTCAACCCATGGATGAGTATATTATATCCACATAGCGTAGCTTTTTTTTTTCAAATAATTGATAAAGTTTGTACGCGTATATTTCTTCTGTTTTCCCTCCAGCATAACGTTTTTTAAATGTTTTCCCAGGACTTTTATTTCAAGCGGTTTACTGTATATTAAAACGAAAGATTACACAGAAATTATTTCTTGTTATTCATAAGAATGGAGTAGGTGTATTTCGTGGCTGTAATCTAATATTTCATGGCTTAATATGATAAATTCGTCAACGTGGCATTCCATTTATAGGAAACTGATTCGCCTTTCTACATATGTTTTTTTTTCTTAACATCCACTAAAATAACACAACGGTGATAGCGTGGTCTTCAACTAACTGGTACCACAAGAGCGCAGTAACTGGTACCAAGCATGCGCAGTCCCATTGCTTCCACCTGGTGTTGGGGTTTCGTCGGTTGCCAAATACGGGCCACTTGTGGCACTTGCCTGGAGGCCCGCAATTCACAGCGATGCTGCCGGGCCATCAATGGCTGCCAACTCATGGCGCTGACACCAACGGACTGCTACCGGGCCGTGAGCGGCAGGTTTCAGCCAGCAGTGACCAATCACTGCCAGCTGGTGGACAGCAGTTTCTCAACACTTGTGTTTTTGCTGCGTAATCATAGAAAACGCACATCCAGTCACTAGTTTTTTTATGATAGTTGGTACGGGCATACATATACACCAATGAGTCATTACATTAGGACTACCCTCAGCCTAGAGAAAAGAGCACGCCTGGAGAACGAACGGTGGCACAGGGGAAGTTCACAGAGCAGTATATATACAACCCGAGGGCAGGTTTTCGGTTAGTAGAATGTTCGAAGTCCGAATGGGGAAAAGCTGCTGATTTATCGGAGTTTGATAAAGGACAAATCGTGATGGCACGGTTCCTCAGAACTACGATTTGCGACTTGGACTCGTAAGTTGTTAACGTGCCACTGTAGTGAGTACGTGTTAAAAGTGGTGCCCAGATAGCCAAACGACGAACTGTCGTCCACTCATTGATGCCAGAAGGAAGCGGAGATCGTCACACATTGTTCACAGCTACTGCAGGCCCACAGTGCGACAAATCACCATCAGCTGCAACAGTGGTGATCAGAGCAATGTGTCGCAGCACACAGTTCATCGCAGACTTCTGTGCATGGGCCTGCGTAGCCAAAGACCCAGCCGGGAACCCATACTTATTGAACGTCACTGCCAACAACACATGAAATGGGTCAAAGATAATCGAGTTTGAACCGTGGATTTCCTGGTCAGACGAATCCAGATTCCTGGTGCATCACGTAGACGGCCGAGCGCGGATGCGCAGATTACCAGCGGAGGCTATGGCTCCTGGATGCACTGTTGGGCTGAAACAGGCCGGCGGCGGCGGGGTTATGCAGTGGGCGATGTTTTTGGGGTGACACTTTAGGCATTATTATCCCAATAGCGCTATCCCTGACGGTTTAGACCCCATTTTCCCAATATTACCATCCCTGATGTCAGGTATCTAAACATCGTTGCCGATCAGGTTCACCCACTCATGGCAACTGTGCTCCCTGCCGGCGATGGCCATTACCAAGAGGATAACGCTCCATTCCACAGTGCCAGAATAGTCAATGAGTGGTTCAAGGAACAAGCTTGTGACTTTCTGTTAATACCCTGGTCGCCAAATTCACCTGACATGAACCCAATTGAAAACTTGTGGTTCGACTTGTAAAACCGGGTTCGCGCTAAATCACCACCACCCCGAAATGTACGGGAACTGGAGGAACTGCTGTTGACATTATGGTGCCAGATACCCCAGGATACCTATCGCCACCTCATCGAATCGATGCTTCGCCGAGTGGTCGCTGTTTTGCGGGCTAAAGGAGGTCCTACAGCTTATTAGGTAGGTGGTCATAATATAATGACTCATCGGTGTACTTATAACGCAGAAATACACATCAGAAAAGGAACGCCATCACCGCGTGAGGAGGAAGGTAGCATGGCAGTCCAAAACTGATGCAGCGAGTAGCGGAGATTTTGATTGGCTAATAGGGAGTGTGATTACCACGAGGAGCGATACAGCTTCACATCTGGCTTTTATGCTGTTTACTAGGCTGTGAATAGCAGTTTGTGGGAATAAGTGCATCTCCTTCACAAAGGCTTCTGGGAGTGGTTGTCGGTTTGCAGTTGCTCTTTCGATGGCATCCCAGGCGTGCTCTATGGGGTTCAGGTCCGGAGATCTTGCGGGCCACTCCATCCAGTGAATATTCTCACTCTCTAGGTAAACGTTGAGTAACTGAGCCCTATGGCGACGGTCGTTATCTTCGATAACGATAAAAAGATACTGGGAGCTAACAGCTGCCCTGAAAAGTACTACACAAGTCTTCAGAATGGCATCTTTGTAGCGTGCAGCAGTCACGGTGGCTCCTGGAAACTCGCACATCAGCGGACGTCCATCCAACATCATGCCAGTCCAAACCATGAATCCTCCTTCACCGTAGTGGTCAATTTACCTGGTGTTGGGGAGGAAGACTTGGGCTTTCCGTGTCTCTCCAAATGTACAAGGGTCAAGAATTCGTGCTTACTGTATTCCGCGACTCGTCACTGAGGAAAACACATGGCCACTGATCTGGGGTAATGTTGTTCAGCCCAATTCGGACGGACCCTTATGTGTTTTGCGGCGAGTGGGATGCAGATCATTGGGGTTTTTTTTTTTGCGTACAGACCTCTATCGTGGAGTCTTCTGCAAACTGTCTGCCTCGATATCAAGGTTCTCGTAGCAGAGGATAGCTCCTGCTAGAGTTGCCTGGCTGTCGAATCCATACGGTGACTAGCTGTTAGGGACAAATACCGGTCGTCTTGATTTGTAGTGGTTTCGTGTGCATCGTAGTCTCAGTCTTCTGGTTATTGTTCCAGATTCTTGGAATTGTCTGCAGAGATTGGAGACCACTTGCCTTGACACATTCCACCATCTTGCTACCTCAGCCTGCGATTGCCCTGCTTCCAATCTACCGATCGCTCTCAACTGTAAAACATTTTCTAAGCGATGAGCCATTTTTGCACTAACAGTCCAACCGAAGCTTCAATGGCAGCATTCCGCTCAGAACAACATTTATCAAGGTCACTTGGCTTCCAGTTCGATGACGTACGATCGTCATTTGCATATATTCATAACAGCTAGTACAATATTGCCTGAGTACGTTGGGTTAGCGTTTCCAATTCCACACGTCACTGAAAACTCTTTTTCTCTTTCTCTCTTTTTTTTTATTGGGGGTTTAAGGACTATCGTGAGCGACTTAGCGGGCTATAAGCAGTCGCCAGTCCCTAATTTAGGGCCACTGGCCCCACGGAAGGGAGAGAGCGAGCGCCGTAAGAGACAAATACAACGTCCATGCATCACGGGATTCGAACCAGGCACCCATTGCGGAAGAATGGTCAGTAGTCATCGCTTACGCCACTCCGCCACAGGGGCGGCCAATTTTTTACAATCGGTCGTCTCGTTTTGAACATATTTTCGAATTTGTATTTGTCGAATTAATTTTGGGCGCAAATATATTTCTGTTAGCAAATGGAAATGTGTGCATGCACGCGAAGTATACCTTGTGACGCATAAGTCAAATGAACAATGAAGCAGCGATTATCATGCCGGCATAGTTCAATTGGGAGAACAGTCGTTCTGGAGTTGGAAGATGTGGGTTAGAATGTAAAGGTTATATCGGAGCCGGAACGTAAAAGGATTTCCTGGTCATGAGAATTGAAAACCATATACTGTGTGATGATTCTTGCACACAACGTTCGTAAGTAATAAATATACGCAATTAAATGATCCCCGAGTGTTAGTTACTGTCGCTTGACCTGAAGCCTGGCAAGCGATTTTGTACCCACGCCAAGGGAGGGGGAGGAAATGTTGGGACGTATTAGTCAAGTGGACTGCGAAGCAGCCTGTACAAAAAGGAACATATCTACAACAATACGGTTTATGCTATTTGAAAAAGTAAATATTCGAGTTTAATAATCTTACCTTAATACACCTCTACATGTGCGCATTTGGTGGCACGTAACACATCCAGTCGGTATTCAATTTATTGCCATGTGCACTCCAGCATGTCAGGATCGATTCTATCAAACACTGTTGTAATGCGCTGTTTGAGCTCCTGAAGATTGCTTTATCTTTCCCGGCAAACCATGTCCGTGACATAGCTCCGGAGGAAGAAGTCTAAAGGAGTGATATCCGGGGACCGGGGTGGCCAAGGAATGGGACCATCTCTGTCAATCCATCTGTCGGGAAACTCACGGTTCAAGTATTCACGAACGTCAAATCTCCAATGTGGGGGAGCGCCATCTTCTAGCAGAATGACGTTCGGTTGCAAATCCTGTAGTTGAGGAACCGCGAAGTTCTGAAGCATGTCCAGGTAATTATTCATTTGCACTGTGGTCTCGAAGAAGAAGAAGAATGGCCGAATCACACAATTATGTATGAGCGCACACCAAACATTTACCTTCGGACTGTGCACGACGTGCTCCCTGACTGAATGTAGGTTTTCACTACGCCATATGCGAACGTTCTGAGTGTTGACGTTTCCGTGCACGTAAAAGGTTGCCTCATCCGAGAACATTATACGGCGTAGGAAACTTCCATCAACTTCCAGGAGCTCCAACATATCCCAAGCGAATGCTAAGCCCTGAGGTCCATCGTTCGGTTTAATCTGGTGTAGGAGTTGCACTTTGTATGCGGTTAGCTTCAGGCGCTTGTGAAGCACTCCTGACAATGTGGATCGTGGAACATTCAGTTGTAAATAGGAACTTCTCGTGTACTTTCTAGCACTGTGAGTGAAAACCTCCTATAAGCTCTGCATAGTTTCTTCACTGAAAACTTCCTATAAGCTCTGCCACTTTTTTGCCGGTCCAGGATACTACCAGTTGCCAAGAATGTCTACTCTGATACTTAAATCACTTTGTGGATCTTTCCCATATGTCCAACGGTAATGTCTTTGTGCCGTAATCACAGACTTCGTCTCAAAAAACCAACGCATGCAAATTGCTTTCTCCTGCGGCGATGACATTTTCAGTTGTTTTGCAGTCGGTGTCGGTATTTGCGAGCACGTACCGCCATCTGTTGGAAAGAGATGGTATTAGAAACTCGAATATTCACTCGTTGAAATGCCACCAACCGCATTGCTGTAGATCTGTTCGTTTTTGTAGAGTTGTCAGTCGAAATCCCTAGGGGACTATTCGACCACCCTGTATATTTGCGCCATCTATCGGTGAATTATCAAGTTATAAAGAAAGTATCCAGTAAATAAAGAATCATGTATTTCAACCTTAAAAAAATCTTACAAGACACTGAACTTAATCATCCTGTTAGTCCACATTGGAACTAATGACCTTGTTTCACCACGAGTTGAAATATCCTATTGCGATTGAAATCTGGCGAGCGTAAGATGAAGAAGTCATCCAGCAAACGTTTCACTTCATCGTTATCACCAACTGTTTTTCAGCAAAAAAAAATTCGACACACTCCGGAAGAGATAAAAGTCGAACGGGGCGAGGTCCAAGACATAAGGGGGCGTGCGACAATATTTCCCATTCCAGCTCGTGAAATTTTGCTGGGTCCGTAAAACGACGTACGGATGAGAGTTATCCTCGTGAAAAAATAACACTATGGCGATTAATCAACGCTGAGCACTTTTCTTGCAGTGCATCATAAAGACTGTCCTACTCTTGGATGTAAGCATCCGCTGCGAAGCTATTGTTCCGCAGTAAGAATTTATATTGAATCACACCACAACAATCCCACCAGCAACTCAGAATCATCTTCCGCCCATAAGGGGGTGGCTTAGCTTCTTTCTCTGGGGGTTCTTCCTACTTGGTCTATGTTGTCGCGTAACATTTATGCATGTGACTCATTTTTCTCCACCTGTAACCAATCGATGCAATAAAGTCCTCCTGTTTTTTTACTTTTACACAGAGCAACAGCAATGGAGTAGCGTTCCATTCAATTCTGGTCAGACAAAGCATGGGTTACCCATTTGATCAGCTTACACTTACATCCCAACTTCCGAAGTGGGGTGTTGATGGTCGTATGGGAGGCCTACAGTTCCTATGCTTGTTCCCTTAGTGTTCCATCAGGCTTGGTCAAAAGCACGTGTTGCATCAGGCTTGGTCAAAAGCACGTGTTGCAGTGTATCATCAACCTTACTGGGTCTGCCACTTCTAGGGGCACCAGACAGATTCCGTACATCAGTGTCGAATTTCTTGTACCAGTCATAGCGAGAACTCTGCTAGATAATATCGTCACCAAATGCGTTTCGCAATTATCCAAGTACTTTCGTAACTTTTAGGCCATTCGAATTTTCATAAAGCAATATTACACGCACTCCTTCCTTGAATATCGCCATCGCCCACACAGCACAGAATATTTCGTATATGTTACAAGTACGTAGCACTGAAACTTTTCAGATACGTTGCGTAATGTAACAGTAATGTTTCAGAAACTTTACGTTAAAGTCAAAATGTCCTCAAACGTTACATAACTTTGAAACATAACCGATACGTTACAGTGAAAGATCTTTGTAACTTCAATATACCAACTTCATGTTACCGTTACGTATTTGAAAGATATTTGTAACATAAGCATATTACTGTTACGTGATCATAAGGGGTTTCTGTAACAAAGGAAGCCGTTCACGAACGTCCTCAGTCGTCCACGTGCTGCCTCAAGGACGGACGTGGGTGTGGTCGATTCCTGGTCAATCATGACGTCAGTCACAGCCATTTTTTTCCCACGTGATCTTTCCGACCATCTTTTGTTCGCTGTGTTCAACTATAGCATTTTGTGTGCCACGTGGTCTTGCCGAACATGTTTTGTTCGCCATTTTTTTACCTTCCCACATGGTCTCACCGACATCTTTTGTACGCCATTTTGTTTTTCTCCAACAGGAAAGTTTACGGTGTGACGTCACGATGCTGGGGAGATTTTCTTTCCAAGGAAATACAATTCCTCGAAGATCACGCTATAGCCTCGAGCCAGCGGGTTTCTATAGGCAGATGCATTATCCCACTCGACCACGGGTCGTTCTCGCTCTTACAGCGTTCTGCAGGAACTAACGAGAAGGCCGTTGTTTTGCGAATACATTATTTAATAGAAATGCATTATATTTTCTACGGATCATTTAATTTTTCTGTAGGATGATTTAAATTTCTTCATGATTAATCAACGAAATGTACTTTTTAATGCATGTCATAATCTATTTTTTCTAAATGCTTTGCAAATACGTTATTTAATAGAAATACTGTGTACATTATCTTTTTTTACATAGATCATTTTATTTTTCTGTAGGATGACTTAAATTTCTTCATGATGAATCAACGAAATGTAAATTTTAATGCATGTCTTACTTATTTTTTCTAAACTTGCGTAGTCGTTAAACTTCTCAATATATCAACATTATTTTTTTCCTACCTTTACAAACTAACAACTACTTTTATTGAGACTTTTTTTTCTGATTCAAAACCAACAAACGTACTATGATAATGATACACTAGCGTGTAAAACATAAGGACGGACATTAGTGTACCCTAACTAGCTAACTGGAGTACGACAGTATCACCAAAGAATATCCCAGTAGCACATGGAACGATTACGAGAGTGCTTCGGTGAAATGGCATAAATGCGCATGCGCATCCACAGCGTTGCCAAACCAAAAATATTAAATGTCGCCGGAATGTAACATCAAGGTAGCAATTATACTGAGAAATAAAATACTAACTCTGACTTAAAAGAAACTAATAAATATGTAGCAGCTTTCGTTCTCAAAATGCAGACCTTCGTCAACGCAACATACTACTGCCGGAATTTGAAAATAAACAACGGAAAAATATCAAAGCAATGGCAAATAAAAAGTAACAAACTGACATAATTGTATCACGAATCAAACATCTGTAAACATCTGCCCGAAGGATCAAATGGAATTACGAAAAACAAAATACAGTAAGGGCTCTACTCTGATATAAATTTTACTTATATCGATTTTTAACAGTTAAAAAATAGACAAAGATTTCCTACATATAAAAGATGAAATAATTATCCACCGAAAATAACTTCTACGAAATAACGAAAAGCGTTGTTATAATCACAGAATCACACAGTGGTAACGGTAGTAATAACAAGCAAAGTAACCAATTTTGGAATTATGAGCGTTACAGTAGAGACGTTACGTCAGAGAGCACGTGGGGTTTAGTTCCATAAAGCGCCGACGGTGCTCTGCTATCGTTCTTTTTCCCCGCCCACCAATTTCCATAACTCTGGCTTGTGCACACTCTGTCTCTGCATTCTCTGTGTATAAAGGAGTAGTATCGGTGAATGCTATTTTTAACGTAACCGTAATGTACAAAGAGTTATGTTCCAAATAGATGTTGTAAGATAACTCTGAAAGTGTAACGAAAAGGAGAGATTGAAACATTATTGATACATATCTGAAACGTTTTGTGCTGTATGGGTATCGTCGCCACGTGCACCTAAGCTTCACCACAACAATGTGAGTTTTGTTCTTTGAATTTATTCTTTCTCGCACAACACTCTGGGATGTTTACGTCACCGCAGGCCCGTAGTATCTTGCATTACACACGCCACATACTATTTTTTTCGGAACTTTTCCCTACAACCTAATGTTTACTTTATGTTAGCACTTGTCCTCTTCAGAAACGTTTTTACAGGTTATATTAAAGGTGCGGAAGTGTCATTACCAGAGACAGACGATCTAACAGACGGACAGAGGGACAAAATGAGGGGAGACATGTTTTGTCATGCATGCGTATGTAGAGAAACATGCTAGGTAAGTCTTTTGATATGAATTACCGTTACCGCCGAAAAGAGCAAGCCTTGTAACGATGTATCAGTGATACCCAAAGGTGAATTAAATATGTATGTTTATCCAATTAGAAACTTCCTGTTGTGGTTAAACATCACCAAGAAAGGCATCATAAAAAGGGAAGTACTTTCCTTAAGAAATAACGCTTTAAGAACTCAAATATAAAAATTTCCTTCGTGAACTTTTTTCTATGACCACATCTGTAAGAAAGGGAATTTTTTTTTTCTACTTTAACAGGAGATTGCTTCTCGGAGCTTCTTAATGAAACGTTTTTTGGACAAATGAGAACCTGTGGCAAAGAAAAAAAAATGAAGGAATATTCTCCAAAGATTATTTTTTCTAATTTTCCGTGATTGATTGTGAATCCCTATCACTTTAAATCTGGGTGACTGCGTCTTCTGTCTGCGTCTAATTACAAAGACGCTAATTAGAACTTGAGACGTTGATTCTGCTTAATTTTTTTCCTATTTTGATTCATCTTTCTTTCTTTAATTTATTTTCTTAGAGTTTGCTTTGAAAGCCATTAATTTTGATACCCGAGAAAACAATACATTCAATGATGTTCCATGCGGCACGAGATTTTGTAATTTTAATTGCGAACAATAAACGTTCCACACGAGCAAAACTAAACCTCATTTTGCGACCAAAAAAATAAAAAAGAATAAAAATAAATTTCATGCAATTCGGCGAGCACGTAATAAAGGCAGTTATTCGCAGTAACTGCTCATTAAAATTAGAAGCGAACATGATATTTATTTATCAAGCAGTATGAAATGGGACCCTGTCTGGGAATTTCACGAAAAATTCCTTTTCAATATTTGCCTTTTCGAAATTTCCCTTTCGTGGAATTTCGAAAAAGAATATTTTTGTTACGCACTTTTCTTTCCTGTACTCAGAGTCAATCTAAGAGTGTAACACTATAACCTATGGAACAGCTACTTTCACTACGAAAAATATTCCGTAACGTTTAGAGCAAAAAGCAGCAGAATTACTCAGAACCCAATTTTTGTTTGTTCAGCTGTTCATCGGACAAAATTGCTAATGTTGATCAGCTGTTCATGGGACAAAATTGTTCATCGGACAAAATCACAAATTTTCCGAAAGTCAGAGCTTTTCTGGAGATTAGTTTGATATGAGAACTTATTCAATCAAGAGCCTCGCACTTTCGGCAGCTGCTGTCCAGCTGAGAAAAACTCAGAGAAGGGAAGGTGTGGAAGACTTTTTCACCCAACATTCGCAACACAGATACAATAAATTTGCAAATGGGGAAATTCGAGGAGAGGTGTTACTTAAGCAAGGTTCTCCAACAGAACCCCATTCACAATCCCCACCGATTGTGTGGTGTGTGGTGGATGCGTGCGGGAATCAGTGCTAGAGTAATTGCTTGACAGAACGAAAACAGTAGGAGTGCGCTGTTACGCGGATTGACACCGCTCTGGTGTTTAACAGAGAGGTAGTGGTCAAGAATCCCTGCCTTTAATAACAGTACACTCTTAGCGTAACTCGGAATATAGTAGTCCAAGTTCAAGAGAGAGGGAGGGGAGTTTGTTAAATCTTATTATTAGTGAAAATGTTTCAAGGTTTTGCGCTTTGTAGATTCTCTATTGAAAATATGAGGTCGTTCGCAGAAAATAATGACTGACTTGGAGGGTAAAAAAAAAAAAAAAAAAAAAAAAAAAAAAAAAACACCTTATAGCCCACAACCTTGTTTTATTCAAAATAGGAGCCTTCAACAGCTACACACCTCTACCCAGCGAGTGACAAGTGCTTTAATGCCAGTTCGGAAGAAATTAGGCTCCCTGGATGCAAGGAAGCCCCGGAATGCCGAAAGCCGCTACACACTTGCCACTCGCTGGCAGTTTTCCAGAAGAAATCTGCCAGCGAGTGACAAGTGCTTCAATGCCAGTCCGGAAGAAATTAGGCTCCCTGGTTGCAAGGAAGCCCCGCAATGCCCGAAATGTAATTTCGGTCTTCAGCAACTACACACCTCTACCAGCGAGTGACAAGTGCTTCAGTGCCAGTCCGGAAGAAATCAGGCTCCCTGGATGCAAAGAAGTCCCGGAATGCAATTTCGGCCTTCAACAGCTACACACCTCTACCAGCGAGCGACAAATGCTTCAATACCAGTCCGGAAGAAATTGGGCTCCCTGGATGCAAGGAAGTCCCGGAATGCAATTTCGGCTTTCAACATCTACACACCTCTACCAGCGAGTGACAAGTACTTCAGTGCCAGTCCGGAAGAAATTAGGCTCGCTGAATGCAAGGAAGCCCCAGAATGCCCAGAATACAATTTCGGCCTTTAGCAGTTACACACCTCTACCAGCGAGTGACAAGTGCTTCAATGCCAGTCAGGAAGCAATTAGGCTCCCTGGTTGCAAGGAAAGCCCTGGAATGCAATTTCAGCTTTCAACGGCTACACACCTCTACCAGCGAGTGACAAGTACTTCAATGTCAGTCCGGAAGAAATTAGGCTCCCTGAATGCAAGGAAACCCCGGACTGCTATTTCAGCCTTCAGCAGTTACACACCTCTACCAGCGAGTGACAAGTGCTTCAATGCCAGTCCGGAAGAAATTGGGCTCCCTGAATGCAAGGAAACCCCGGAATGCCATTTCGGCCTTCAGCAGCTACACACCTCTGCCAGCGAGTGACACGTACTTCAATGCCAGTCCTTAAGAAATTAGGCTCCCTGGATGTAAGGAAGCCCTGGAATACAATTTCAGCTTTCAACGGCTACACACCTCTAAAAGCGAGTGACAAGTACTTCAATGCCAGTCCGGAAGAAGTTAGGCTCCCTGAATGCAAGGAAGTCCCGGAATGCTATTTCGGCTTTCAGCAGTTACACACCTCTACCAGAGAGTGAGAAGTGCTTCAATACCAGTCCGGAAGAAATTAGGCTCCCTGAATGCAAGGAAGCCCCGGAATGCCATTTCGGCCTTCAGCAGCTACACACCTCTACCAGCGAGTGACAAGTGCTTCAGTGCCAGTCCGGAAGAAATTAGGCTCGCTGGATGCAAGGAAGCCCCGGAATGCCCAGAATGCAATTTCGGCCTTTAGCATCAATGCACCTCTACCAGCGAGTGACAAGTGCTTCAATACCAGTCCGGAAGAAATTGGGCACCCTGGATGCAAGGAAGCCCCGGAATGCAATTTCGGCTTGCAACAGCTACACACCTTGACCAGCGAGTGACAAGTACTTCAATGTCAGTCCAGAAGAAATTAGGCTCCCTGAATGCAAGGAAGCCCCGGAATGCTATTTCGGCCTTCAGCAACTACACACCTCTACCAACGAGTGACAAGTGCTTCAATGCCAGTCCGGAAGAAATTAGGCTCCCTGAATGCAAGGAAACCCCAGAATGCAATTTCGGCTTTCAACAGCTACATACCTCTACCAGCGAATGACAAGTACTTCAATGTCAGTCCGGACGAAATTAGGCTCCCTGGATGCAAGGACGCCCCGGAAATCCAGGAATGCAATTTCGACCTTCAGCAGCTACACACCTCTACCAGCGAGTGGCAAGTGCTTAAATGCCAGTCCGGAAGAAATTAGGCACCCTGGATGCAAGAACGCCGCGGAATGCCAGGAATGCCATTTCGCCCTTCAGCAGCTACACACCTCTACCAGCGAGTGACAAGTGCTTCAATGGCAGTCCGGAATAAATTTGGCTCCCTGGATGCAAGTAAACCCTGGAACGCCATTTCGGCTTCCTCTCGGTTTCTGAAGGTCCTGTCTTTACGGTAATTGCTAAAATGCATGAACAGCGCGCATGACAGCCGAACTTCCGTTGCAGTGATCCGAGGGACATTGACAGCACAGTCCTTTGCACAGAAGATTCTGCGACTCCATGTGCTGCTATTCTTTGTAGGGCGACCCAGAGCGATTTTCAAACAAGATAACCCACGTCCACACACGGCTCGTGTTTCCCAGGACTATCTAGGTCATGCTTCGACGCTTCCCTGGCCTGCCAGATCGCCTGATCTCTCGTCCATCGAGCACGCGTGGGACTAGATGGGACGCCAGCTTTCTCCATATCCCAGTGTTCGTGATTTAGAGCGTAAGTTGCAAAACGAATGGTCCAATCTGTCACAGGATAACATACGGCGTCTCTTTGTCTCCATGCCGAACCATATAACCGCATGTATCCGATCACAAGGCGGTCCGACACGGTACTAACGCTGACCGGAATGTTCACCTTATGTACGCGGGAAATCATCCTGCTGCTGTCATATAGTAATCAGTTCTGTCCTTGATATGATAGCATCTCACTTCTAAAATCTTATTATAAGGCAACGCCTCCTGGTTGGTGCGCGGATTTTTAGGACAATGAGTGTATATATTTGCATGTGTGCATATTATTATGCTGTAATAAAGTACGCTTAATCCAAACAACTAGTCAATGTTTCATTTGGACGACTCTTATACACTGACGGAAAAAAAAAATCCCAACACCACGAAAAAATAGTTGTAGAGGAATGAAATGGCTGCAATACATTTTATAGGTAACATATTTAATCGATTAAGGTTTCAAGATCACAGCTTAATGTAAGCGCAAGAAGAGCCATTTTAAATGTGAAATGCTGGTACATTAATAACCGGTGTAACCGCCAGAATGTTGAATGCAAGCACGCAAACGTTCATGCATTGTGTCGTACAGGTACTGTATGTCAGTTTGTGGGATGGAGTTCCATGCCTGTTGCACTTGGTCTGTCAATACAGGGACGGTTAATGCTGCTTGGGGGTGACGCTGGAGTTGTCGTCCAATGATGTCCCATACGTGCTCGATTGGTGAAAGATCTGGTGATCTAGCAGGCCACGGCAACATGTCGACACTCTGTAGAGCATGTTGGGTTACAACAGCGGTATGCGGGCGAGCGTTATCCTGTTGGAAAACACCCCCTGGAATGCTGTTCATGCATGGCAGCACAACAGGTTGAATCACCAGACCGACGTACAACTGTGCCGTCAGGGTGCGTGGGAAAACGACGAGAGTGGTCCTGCTATCATAGGAAATTGCTCCCCAGACCATAACTCCAGGTGTAGGTCCAGTGTGTCTCGGCCACAGACAGATTGGTTGCAAGTGCTTACCTGGCCTCCTTCTAACCAACACACGGTCATCACTGGCACCCAGGCAGAACCGGCTTTCATCAGAAAAACCACAGATCTCCACTCCGTCCTCCAATGAGCTCTAGCTTGACACCACTGACGTCGCAAACGGCAGTGGTTTGGAGTAAGTGGAATGCACGCTACAGGGCGTCTGGCTCGGAGCTGTCCTTCAAGTAACCGATTTGTAACAGTTCGTTGTGTCACTGTGGTGGCAACTGCAGCTCGAATTGCTGCCGCCGACGCGGTACGATGCGCCCCGGCCATACGCCGTACACGGAGGTCTTCCCTCTCACTAGTGCCACGTGGACGGCCGGAACCCAGTCTTCTTGAGGCAGTACCTTTCCTTGACCACCGCTGCCAACAATCATGCACAGTGGCTACATTCCGGCCAAGTCGTTCTGCAATAGTGCAGAAAGAAAATCCACCTTCTCGTAGCCCTATTACAAGACCTCGTTCAAACTCCGTGAGCTGTTGATAATGGCTTCTTAGGCTTAAAGGCATTCTTGACTAACATCAACACACTACGTCGAATCTCGACGATAACTAACGCTCACGAACGTTACAGCGCGTATTTACAGCAAACCTGCTTTGCATGTTCCTAGGGGCGCTACTGGCGCCACACGATGCGCCGAGCGCGAAATTTGCATAGACATCATCTTACAGATGTACTCTCACCGCCTACCAACTGTCGTTTATCTAACACAACCCCTTCTTGGTGTTGGGATTTTTTCCCTGTCAGTGTAGTTTCACTTAAATGTTATGTGGTTAACACTAACACTTAAATCTCAACTAACGGTCAAAGGCTTTGATAAATAGTAGTAAGAAATAAAACTTACACATCATCCGAAGGATCTGGTTTACTTTGCTTTCTGATTGTCAGCTTTCAACTCCACTTTTTCGAATCACAATGCAGCTTCTAATGCATAACCTTTTGCCGGTGGTGAAGTCGAACGCATGTATTCCTACTCTGGAGCATTTGTTCTTCCAGCTGAACTACGCCGGTAAGCATATCGCTTCAGCATAGCTGATTTACCTCATATGTCACCGTAGTAGCACGTAATCTACGTTATGTCACGTAAAATGTAAATCTCCACCCCCACCCCCTTCCCTTGAGAAAGACAGGGGCATGAAATAACAGGTTTTGAAACTGCCGACAAGAATACTCGAAGGACCAGCTCATTGTTGGAGAACTAACTTTTATTAAGACATCAGTTATATGAAAGGATCAGCACACAAATGTTCCAAATCTAACGGTCAGGAAATTAACTTTCGTTTCGGAGCAAATATAACATATAACCTTTTGCCGGTAGTGAGGTTCGAGTCTGTGTCTTCTTACTCTGGAGCGCCTGTTCCCCTGATCAAACCACGCTGTTAATTTTATCGCTACTTCAATGTCGATTTGAATCATACGTTACCGCAGTAGTACGTCATGTCATGTAAAACGGCAGAAACACAATTGCTTTTTGAACAACTAGAGTAGCCTTGTAAACTGAATCACATTATGAACATAGGTAATACTTATTCGGTGTATAGATCACAACGATGACATGAGTCCTACCACAAAAGAAAAATATCGTCTTTTTTCCCTCTTCGCACTGGTCGTTGCTTTTTAGTTACCTCGGCCAAAACCTAGGAGGAAATTCGGATGATTTAACACGCCTTGCAGAAAGAAATATAACGTAGAAGCATTATAATTGCATAAAAAGAAAAGGAAAGTCAAATTAGAGATATACGTCACATAGTGTACACCTTTTTGTTTCAATTTTTGCTTTAAGACCCAACGAGTGTCTAAGGATATCTTCTAGCCCTAATTTAGGGCGAATGATTCCAAGGAAAAAGTAATGCCTGCCGCACTGATGACAGCGCGGCAGGCATTTATGTGTGTTAGAGGGAGAGAGAGATAGAGAGAGAGAGAGAAAGACAGAGCCCACTACAGCTAAAATAAAAATATCAAAGTTGACCACAATCAAAGGTTTATTATATGTACATCGACAATAGTTTCGCAGAGCTTCTGGCTCGCTCGGCTTCATCAGGATAAACAAAATAACCATATCTTACTCGGAATCTGAACCTAGGTTTGCGGACACAAAAAAAGGACAAACAAATACTGCCTAATTTTCGAGTGCAACCTTTCTGGATAAAAAAAATTAAAACGTATGGTTCTAAGAGTTCAAAGTATGTTTTCACGTCTTTAAATGCAAGGTACGTGTATATAGCAAAATACTGTCCGTCAGTTTGTCTGTCCTACTAGGAACTGCATACCTTCAAACATTTGTCCTGATCATTAGAAGAAACGGTTGGTATATATATCTTGGATTTTATACACTGTGTTGACAAAAGTCATCGGACACCTAGAAGAGAAACACAACATAGCATTTATTGACATACATTAATATGGTGTCGGCCCACCTTCGGCCTTGATGCATGCACTGACCCTTCGAAACATGTTGTTATCTACAAGGTTTTGGAACACAGCGATAAGTATGCCCTACAGTACACAATGCTGCCGCTAACTGCTGCTTAGTAGTAGGCCTTGGTTCCAAACTTCTTGTGCGGCGCTTAATTCATCCCGTAGGTGCTCTATGGGATTAATATCAGGGGTCTGTGCTGGCCGGTCCACACACGATACGCAATTATCGTCAAACCACGCCGTAACAGTCCTTGCTTTATGGCTCGGGTCATTATCCTGCTGGAATCGACAAGGCTCGGTTCCATAGTATTGCCACAGAGTTGGTACGGCATAACTCACCAGAATATCAAGGTAGACGTGTCGGTTAACAGGTTTGTCCAGGATAACCAATGGGCTGGGACCATACCACGAAAAATACCCCCACACGAGCGCACTTCCAGCTCCAAACTTGACCGTAGGAACAGTACACTGTGGAAAATAGCGTACCTCCGGCTGCCGCCATACCCACACACGGCCATCAGACTCATGAATCATGTATCTGGATTCATCAGTCCATGGGACCCGTTTCCATTGATCTACGGTTCACGATAAATGTTCTTTACACCATGCTAAACGACGAGTAGCATTCCGAGTGGAGATGAAAAGCTTATGAGCAGACGCACGACCACAGTAACCCACGGAATGACGTTCTCTGCGAATGATACGTCTACATACCGAGGTTCCAGCCTTTTTACTCACCTCTACACTAAGGTCTTGTGCAGTACTCCGTCAATTAGCTGTAACGGCTCTCCTGAGGCTTCGATATCCTCTATCACTGATTTTATTTGGTCTGCTGGTACGTTTTGCTGCTTCAGGCACGCCATGTGTCTTCCACTTATTCAGTACATCCAAAACAATTGACTTGGGTATGTTCAAACGCCTCTCGGTTTCTCTTATGGATAACTTACTTATATAACACCCAACAATCTTTCCTTTCTCAAAGTCGGTTCTCTCCCGCCGCGACATTTTCACTCAACCTCACAGTTCGATATGATCGCGGTCAGCTGCAGGCTTGTTTTTATACCGTTTACGCTGTACCGTCCATCTTAACAACGCAGAGGATCCGTTCATTTGCTTTTGAAGGCGTATCCAGTGATTTTTGTCAATATAATGTATATATATATCTATATACTAAGATAGAATTAATTCGGTGCACCTGTCTATTAGCTTGTTGCGCAGCAAATAGCATGTAGAATAGCTCGAGTCCACAAGCCAAGTTAATTTCCGAAAAATAAACTACAGCCAAAATTGTGGAAATCTTTCCGGAAATTTGCATTTTCTGAGGTTTGATATCTCATAAAATAAGTCTTTTCTTAGAATAATGCCATACAATTATACAGGGTGTTTCATAAAGAAGTATACAGTTTCAACACACTATAAAACAAGAACAATGTAAGATATTTTGTTGCCTGTAACAGAATTGTAGGGGAATGTTTGAAGTATTTTTAGAGACAGTCACAGATGTTCTATGTGTGCACCCTTAGTCACACGACACACATCGAGCCAGTAATCCATTTCCGCCCAAACGCGAGGTAAGATATCTGAATCAAGTGTAGTGATAGTGGCTATGATACGCTGTTTCAGTTCAGCTAGATCAATAGGAAGGGAAGGAAGAATACCTTGTATTTTACGTACCCCCATAGGATAAAGTCACGAGGTGTTAAGTCAGGACTTCTGGGTGGCCATTGGGTCAGTGTTATGTTGTAGTCAGCGGCTCGTCCAATCCATCGGTGAGGACGATGTTCATCGAAATAATCTCGCACGTCGCCTAGCCAGTGCGGTGGTGCACCATCCAATTAGAGAATGAAGTTGTCACTGCCGTCCTACAACTGTGGCATCAACCAAAGGCTTAAGATATCCAGAAATGAGCCTCCCGTGACAGTTTTCTCGTGAAAAAGAAGGGACCGTACACTTTCTTTTTGGACACATCGCAGAACACATTTACCTTTGGGAATCTCGCACGTGTTGCACTGTAAATCTAGGATTCTCCGTTCCCCAAAAGCTAACATTGTGCTTGTTTACCTGATCACTCACGTGAAATGCACCTTCATCGGTGAAAACTAAGTGATCGGCAAAACTGTCACTTTCGAAAGGGTGCTGCATTTCGGCACAAAATTCAAAGCGCTTTGTCTTGTCAAGGTCAGTGAGATTTTGCAACATCTGCACTTTGTATGGAATCATTTTCAGCTTCTTTCTCAAAATTCTCCAGACAGTGGGCTGTGAAATCTGCACTTCACGACTCACCTTCCGCGTTGATTTTCCCTGGTTTCGTTGAATGGCGGTGCAAACACCATCGAGGACTTCTTCCGATACACGTGGTCGTCCAGGACTTTTAAGTTTGCACAAACAGCCCGTAGTTTCAAATGTGTTATGCCAATCGTAGATAGACTTTCTGGTTGAAGGGTTGTTTCCGAATCGTGATCGAAAATGCCGTTGCACAACAGTTGCAGATTCCGTTTTGCTCAATTCAAGAACACGAAACGCCTTCTCCACTTCAGACGCTGCCATTTGACTCACTAGTCATGTGACACGCGCGCTATCGCCTATGTCACTTCCCTCGTAGCAGGACGCAAACTTTATGAGTACATCAACATAACGGTTCGCAGTTGTGGTCCGTATCTTCAACAGTTACCGTTTTACAGCATCTGGAAGCTGTATACCTCTTTATGAACCACCCCGTATATCATTAGAAATAAAATTTAATGCGAATGTAATGCAGCACACTTTATTTTATTTAATTGCATTTTGAAAGAAGTTATACACAGAGAACCAAGATAAAGAGTATTTCATAACGTCTCACCATTTCGGTAAGTACTTAGACGGGAAACATTTACCGCAATTACAGCCTTACAACGGCGTCTCGTGGAGTGAACCAAGCGTTTCAGTTCATACGGTGTCATAATGTTATAACGAAGTAAATTTCTCCGTCATTTCTGTCCACGCCAGGATTCGAACCCGGATCCCCTCATTCCGGAATAAGTCACTCTACCAATTGAGCTACGCGGACGTTTATTCTGATTCCTATCTGCCTTTATGTCGTGTGCGTCCTTCTGGCAGGTACGTCACATCTCCTGGTACGTTACAATGTAAAAAGAAGATTGCATGATGGCTTCTATCAATCGTGCTGTATTCCTTGGTTGTTTCTGACTCACAAGTTTCTTTAATCGGCTCCACATATTTTCTATTGGTTTCAGGTCAGGACTATTTCCTGGCCATTCTAGCAGTGTAATATGATTTT
The DNA here is from genome assembly GCA_039090855.1 of Macrothele yani. NCBI lineage: Eukaryota > Metazoa > Arthropoda > Arachnida > Araneae > Macrothelidae > Macrothele > Macrothele yani. The sequence goes on from CM077028.1 coordinate 49,976,615, forward strand.
CCTCAAACCACTTTTACATGGCCATTCTAGCGGTGTAATATGATTTTCCTGAAACCACTTTTACATGTCCTTTCTAGCAGTGTAACATGATTTTCCTGAAACCACTTTTACATGACCATTGTAGCATTTTCCTGAAACCACTTTTACATGACCATTGCAGCATTTTCCTGAAACCACTTTTACATGACCATTGTAGCATTTTCCTGAAACCACTTTTACATGACCATTCTATCAGTGTAATATGATTTTGATTTTCCTAAAACCACTTTTTGCATACTGCAGCGACATGACATGGAGCTGAATCCTGTTGAAATATATAGGCTACATTATCCTGGAAAAGATCACGTGCCGAAGGCTTCAGTTTTGGATCGAGTATGTCAATGATGTATTCTTCGCTATTTAAAATACCATTAATCACTAAAATTCTGGCCACACCTTTTGCTGTCATACAGCCCAGATAATAAAGTTAACCGGACGCAGTATGGTACCTCTAATGCATTCAAGCAGCAACTCTTCTTCATTTCTTATTCTTTCGTGCTTTATTTCATCACTACCAAAATGGATATTCTGGTTTCATCACTCTAGATAACTCTCTCACATTGTTCTTCAGACCTCTAATCTCTGCTTTCTTTGTTTGGGAGAAAGAAATGGTTTTCTTCTTAGAAATCTAGAATTTACGCTAAAGTCTTTGAGTCTGCGTCTATCAGTCTCAACACTCATCTTCAAACCACATTGACACAATTAATTTTTAATTGACTCAGGTGATTTCCCTTTGTCACTTAAACACAGTCTTTTAATTCTTCTTTCATCACACTCTGTTGTGCACCTTTTCCTGTCTTTACCAGTTTAATTTTGAATTGACTGAGGCTACTGATACCTCTCTTACAGTTTAGAGATCCTCTTTTGTTTAAATTTCCACCTACTTTTCTTGTGATTTCCTCATAAAAGTAGACTTTTTCAGGCAAAGTAAGTATTTCTAGGTGAGTATTTCGACTTACCGAGATCGTAGTTACTAGGTGAGTATTTCGACTTCTAGGTGAGTATTTGTAGAGAATATTTTGACTTCTAGGTGAGTATTTGTAGAGAATATTTCGACTTCTAGGTGAGTATTTGTAGAGAATATTTCGACTTCTAGGTGAGTATTTGTAGAGAATATTTCGACTTCTAGGTGAGTATTTGTAGAGAATATTTCGACTTCTAGGACTTCTATATTTTGACTTCTAGGACTTCTATATTTCGATTTCTAGGTGTGTATATATAAAATATTCAATACATTAAACAGAATTCAATATATAAAAGTTAATAAAGCCCTAGACTTCTAGGTGTATTTCGACTCCTATATTTTGACTTCTAGGTGAGTATTAGAAATTTCTAGGTGAGTATTTCAACGTACAGTTTTTTTTATATGTGTGGGTTTGGCAACAGCCGGGGAACGCTATTTATCTCAGTGCACTATTCCTACGGTCAAGTTTGGAGCTGGCAGTGTATTCGTGTGGGAGCGTTTTTCGTGGTATGATCCCAGCACATTGGTTATTGTGGAAAAACTTGTTAACCAGCATGTCTACCTCGATATTCTGGGCAATTATGCCCTACCAACGCTTTGGCAATATACTATGGAACCGAGCCTTGTTGGTACCAGCAGGATAATGCACCGAGCCATAAAGCAAGGACTGTTACGGCGTGGTTTGACGATAATTCCATATAGGGTGTGGACTGGACCGAACAAAGCCTTGATCTTAATCCCAAAGTTCACCTATGGGATGAATTAAAGCGCCACATAAGAAGTTTGGAACCAAAGCCTACTACTAAGTAACAGTTAGCGACAGCATGATGTACTGAACAGAAGCGCATACCTATTGCTGTGTTCCAAAACCTTTTCAAAAGCATGTCTCGATGGGTCAGTGCAAGCATTAGGGCCAAAGGTGGACCGACACCGTACAAATGTACGTCAATAAATGCTATGTTCTGTTTCTCTTCTAGGTGTCCGGTGACTTTTGTCAATATAATATATGATCCTTCATCTTTTTTTTTTTTTTTTTTTTTTTTTGATTGGAGGTTTAACGTCCACCGTGAACAACTCAATGGGCTATAAGCAGTCGCCCGTCCCTAATTTAGGGTCACTGGATCCAGGGAAGGGAGAGAGCCAGTGCCGTAAGACAAACACAACATCCATGCCTCACCGCGATTCGAACCCGGACCCCTTACGGACGAATGATCAGAGGCCAGCGCCTTAGACCACTGCGCCACCGGGGCGGCTCCTTCATCTTTAGCGGCATGCGTGCAGAAAGCGAATCCATAACATCTATTTGCCTATCATTTATTTCTGAAGAGTTCTTGAAGAAATAACTCTTCAGAAATAATTGATAGTCAAATAGATGTTACAGGCAGATGGATGGCTAAATTACTTAAGCAAGAAGACATGCCTCAGAAAACTTGAAAATCACATCGTCCTGGAACGTTTCCCGTTACAGAACGATGTAATTTTCAAGTTTTCTGATTCATGTCTTCTTGCTTAAGTAATTTGGCCATCCATCTGCCTGTAACATCTATTTGACCATCATATAAATCTCTCGTTTGACCTTTACACACATTTTCGGGACCATATTATGTGCGCCAGTAAAGGCACGACCTGTATCGACCTGTATGCGTTCTCATTCTTTAGCAGCCCAGCTGGGCATTGCGAAACAGTAAAAAATGTACAGGGGTTGCCAAAATAATAGAAACACCTCGCTGAAAACAGTAACTTTGGTATGTGCTGCTTTTTGAGTAAAACGAACATGTAGCTACAATTTGTTTTACAAAAAAGTGTTTCTTATAGTCTCAAGGGTCTGTTTGATTGCATTGTAAATCGGTGTTTCCATAATTTCGTTCCAGGTGAAGGCACAATGAGTGACCTGTCGGAGTTCCGAAAAGGGCAGATTATAGGAGCCCGTCTGGTTGGTGCGTCGGTAACCACATTGACACAAGTATTGATTATATCGAAAGGTTCCATGTCGAAGGTCATGACAGCATACAATGTTCACGCCACAACATCATCTGCAAGACACAACTGTGGAAGGAAAACCAAACTCACTGCGAGTAACAGGAGGACATTAAAGAGGATTGTGACCGCAAGGAGGAAGGCCACGGCGATGAAAGTGACTGCTGAGCTTAATGCACATCTCCAAAACCAAGTGTCGGTAAATACCGTGCGAAGGGAATTGCATAAGCACAATATTTACGACATAGCTGTGATTGCAAAACCCCTGGTGTCACAGGTGAATATGAAACGGAGATTACAGTGGTGCCAGGAACATAAAACGTCGACTGCGGATCAATGGAAACATGTCGTGTTTTCTGATGAATCAAGTTTCTTACTATTCCCCACCACAGGACGGGTTTACGTGTGGAGAACCCCCGCAGAAGCCTACAACCCAGACTGTTTCCTTCCTACAGTGAAGCATGGGGTTGATTCCGTAATGGTTTGGACCACGATCTCATGGTGTGCAGCCGGTCCCATTACTACCTCACACGGACGGATCACTAGCGGTGACTATGTCTCCCTTTTGACCGACCATGAGCATTCAATGGCGTAGACATTGTTTCCGTTAGGGAATTGCACCTTTCAGGATGATAATGCTCCAATTCACAGAAGTCGAACTGTTTAATCATGGTTTAAGAAACATGAGGATGAAGTTGCACACCTTTCCTGGCCTACACAATCACCGGACTTAAACATAATTGAGCCCCTGTGGTCTATGTCGGAAAACAGAGTGCGATCCCGTCATCCTTCTCCGGCGTCTCTCAAGGAATTGAAGCAGTTTCTGCAGGAAGAATGGCACATCATACCACTTATCACCATCCAGGACTTATATGCGCCCATTTCAAGGAGGATCAAAGCAGTTTTAAATGCCAAAGGTGCTCTCATACCATATTAGGTGCGTAACACCTATTGTTTCAAGGTGTTTTCATTATTTTGGACAACCCCTGTAACACATGAAATATCTCTCAGTGGAATCTACTTCACATTGAAAAAGGAATTTGTAAATTCCGACTTCTGGAAGCCCAGATAAAAAAAAAGAAATACAATTCTGCTTTATTTGAAGTAGAAAAGTGAACATTTTCGCCGTAAAAGAAAGTATCCGAAAAAATAAAAAAGTTTGTTTTTTGTCTTTTTTCAGCCTGAATTTTGGTTGGTTGGTTGAAGGTTTAACGACCACCATGAGCAACTCAATAGGCTATAAACAATCGCCTGTCCCTAATTTAGGGTCACTGGTTCCAGCCGGAATTTTGGAGGCAATGATATTGACTAAAATAAAGTGTATTAAACAATCTCACCCATTATCGCTTTCTAGTGAACAAAATTGCGTTTCGGTAAATGAAAAAAATATTTGTGACATCGTCCTTTTAGCTGCTACTTTTTAGCGAAAGAGATGATAATCTTTCTTTCGCCGAAAGTGGGATTCGAACCCTCATTTTCCTACTACGGATCGGTTGTTCTCCCATTTGAGCCACGCCGGCAGGTTTATCGCTCCTTCATTGACCATCTGACTCATGCGATACGAGAATTTTAAAGTCCACTAATATGCGCAGATAAGTACATTGAGTCCACATATGGCCGTGCAGAAATGCCAATACTAATAGCACCATTATATTCGTATCAGAAAGCGACATAACTAGTGACAGCAACCTAAATCATATGACGCAGTTTGTTGAGAAAACTTCAATGCCATCAGTTATTGAAATTCATCGTGATGGGAAACATGAGTGAGGGTAGTTTTTCCACGCTTCTAATATATATATACCGTTTCAATAGTTTCTTTAAAATACGTACATGACTCTTTCGGCAAATCTCGTAAATGCATCTACGTTTCGCATGCCGGATGTTTGTTCAACAAATACAGTATCCGTAGTTTTCAAAGTTTGCTCTCGGAAACGGATTTACAATAAACACACATGCCCAAAGCGTCACCACTATCTTGTTTTTTCGGGCTCCTACTTTGAGAAAAATCATCTCTTTCCTGTTCGTTGCATTTTGCTTATCTCCTTAAATTATTCATAGCGTATCAATCAGTATCACTCAAAATTGCATTCTTCAAAATATATTTTATTGGTTCGTTCGAGTTCTTATATCTTCTAACGTTGGCTCGATTTCGCACATCACAGCATTTCAGGTACATTTCAGTTGTGGATGGTTTCAGGCAAGCATATTTCATCAAATATTCTGAATGTTCGCCCTCAGGTTTTGCAATACATAACTGCTGAATCAGTGAACACTGACTTTTCAATTTTACCCTGAATAAGTCTTCGAAAGCGACAAATTCTATAAAGGAATTGACCAAATATAGCACTTTTGGCTTATGCTATTGCGTTTCAAAAGTTTTGATATTACGATATAAAATTTCTTACTTCCATGACAGGAGTAAGTTTTTGACTATTATGTTAAAAACAAAGGATATGCTATTTCGGATCAATAAAATGGCCTCTAGGTCAGGTTTTCGCGGTTGTTTCTTACAAGCTTAAAAAGGCCGCCACGGTGACGCTTTGTTCTAAGGAAAGCGTCACAAATTTGGCTGAGTGAGCCTAGGGTGGAACCCCATCTGACGCATGCGTGGTTAGCCTCACCTACGGCATCCCGCTTCCTCTCACCCTGAAATCAGAGAACCCAAAATTTTAGTACCCATTAGGGTCGCTCACGATAATCGTTAATCTCTCAGACAGTTAAATATAAGCTAAAGAAGTATTTTTCAAATATGTTCGCACCCCACGAAAGTATACAGGGGAAGAGCGTCCGAGCAAACCGTTACTTTCCTATTCCTTTCGGAAACACTTCGTGAAGCACCCTGTATAACTGTTACAAATAAAAATTAAGAAAAATGTAGATAATGTTATTAGCACGTCTTTTGTTAAAAAAAAAGGGGGGGGGGTACTATCACTTTGTCCATACGTCTGTCCATCCATCCCCCTGTGGACGCCATACCTATGCGCAGCTATTAGTTCGATTTGAAAAATTATTTCTGCATATTGGAAAGCTTGAAATGTTGGAATGGTCATCTTTACTTTCCGGTTTTTTCCGATGTATAACTTTGCTTTTGAGGGCGTAAATTGAGATGCTATCAAATTCAAAATACATTTTATTCCATAGATTTGCTTTTAAACATCTGATTGTAAAAAAAAATATTTCTGCCTTCCGATGCCATTTATAACGAAGACTGCTTTGGGTATATTTTCTTTTACAAGTATTTTCCCCTATGGGAAGTAAAGATAAATTGGGATTTCCACGATATCTCTTCTTCTAAACGTCCGATTTCGAAAAATCTTTCTTCATCAAATACGGATTCTAATGGGGAATGTTTTAAATACTATTTTCAATATTTAGTGTAGAATAGCTTGACCACCAGGGGCCATAAGTTTATTTCTGGTGATAATATACACAGTCGTATCAAAATAATATGACCAACCCCGGAACCACATTGTACCCGCCCAGGCGCGTCACAGAGTGCACGTGACAAGGTCGACCACACGCAGATATAAGCGGCCGGCCACGACAGATAAGCCGTAGTGCGTCATTTGAGCATAATGTGCAGAGGTAGTGAATTGACGGAAGTTCGAAAAGGAGTGATCATCGGCTACCGCGCCGAGGGTGGAAGCATCTCAGAGACAGCAGACTTCGTGGGCGGTTCGCGAGGTGCTGTAGTAAGGTTGTACCACGAATGGGCAACTGGTACACCGAGTACCTCCTGACGTCATAACTGTAGAGCTCCAAAGGCCATCTACCCCAGAGGAGAACGTCGCCTCCGTCGACTGGTAAAGGGCAATCAACGGGCAACAGTGCGGCAACTGACCACGCAAATGAACGCTTGGGCAGGCAGCTAGGTGTTCCCGATAACAGTAGAGAGAACCCTGTTACGCATGGGTCTCCGGAGTCGACGCTAATGAACGCCAATGGTGGAGTCGACGCTACTGAACGCCAGTGGCGGAGTCGACGCTACTGAACGCCAATGGCGGAGTCGACGCTACTGAACGCCAGTGGCGGAGTCGACGCTACTGAAAGCCAATGGCGGAGTCGGTGCTACTGAACGCCAGTGGCGGAGTTGACGCTACTGAATGCCAATGGCGGAATCGACGCTACTGAACGCCAATGCCGGAGTCGACGCTACTGAACGCCAATGCCGGAGTCGACGCTACTGAACGCCAATGGCTTTCACGGACCTACGCAACAAGTCCATCCTCGCTGATCACATGCATCCCTTCCTGTTGTGCGTTTACCTTGGTGGTGATGGTGTCTACCAACAGGACAGTGCGCCCTGCCACGTCGCTAAAGGGGTGCGTAACTGATTCCAGGAATGAGACAGCGATGTCTCCGTTTTCCCTTGGCCGGTGAAATCACCCGACATCAATCCCATAGAGTACTTGTGGGACTATTTGGATCGATAGGTTCGACGGGCCGACCTACAGCCACGTCATCTCCCAGACATCCATGCTCTGCTGCAGTCTGAATGGGCACGTGTGCCTCGGACAACCATCCAGGGTCTCATTGCGTCCATGCCACGCCGTCTCGCCGCTGTCATCCGGGCAATTTCCATTATTAGGTATGTGGTCATATTATTCCAATACAACCATGTATTTGCAGCAAAATCTGCATTTCTCAAAACTCCACTGTAAATATTCTTCCATTCTCCGATACCTCTCTTCACGGAAAACCTTTAAAAAATACCTTCTGCTGTAATACTGTAAAGGGGCGGCGTATATGTACATCTTATTTCTATCAATATCTCCGTTTCTAAGAGTCCGATTTGAACAGTCCCTTCTTTATTGGAGAGCGTTTCCGGTGAGAAATATTTCTCATATGCATTCATCTATTTTAACGCACAAGTATGCCACTAAAGAGCGTAAGTTCGTTTCCGCTTATCTTCTGTTTGCAGCAATATCTGCAGGACTAAAATCCCGACCTAAAATGTTATTTTTCGGTCAGATACTACTAACTATGAAACCATTTTGTGTATATTTCCTTCAGAAAAGAATGCACAATTTACACGCAAGGGAGCGCAAATATTTAATGTGTTTTTCTCAATATCTCTACTTCTAAATGTCCAATTTAAAAAAATATTTCAACTCTGGACCGTTTTGCTTTGTGGAAAGCTTTACGCTCGTAATTGCGAAGCTTCGCAGTTCTGTCGCTAGGTGGCGTTTGTGCGCTTTCGTTTGCAGCTGTATCTCAGCTTCCAAAAACCCTACTGAAAAAAATTATTTTTTACATATGTCATTCGCTACCATAAAGATGGGAACATTGTCCTCTTTCAATAATGCACAGCTTTCCCGCTAGGAGTATAAAAGTCAGAAGCTTTTTCTCGCTAATTGTGCTTCCGGGAGACATATTTGAAAAAAAAAATTTTTCGTTAGCATAGTTTTTGCAATGAAGAACTCTTTTAACCTATTTTCAACTTTTCCATGATCCAAATTTCGTACAGTTATATCATGCTTCCTTCAATATTTCTCCTTTAACCGTTCAATTTGAAAATCTCTGTTTTTCTCTGATACCTTCCTTCGGCAACAACAAGCTTGTTGTGCACCATTTGTTAATTTCCGTAACATATGTTTTAGCCGCAGTCGACAGTAAGTAGATGTTTCTAATTTCAGGATGTTTTATCGAAAGTTGACTTTTGTTTCGAACCGGTTCCATTGTCTATGATTAAATTAAAAAAAAATATTCGCATCGGAAACGATTCGAAAGACATGTTTATCGCAACCGAAAACTCAGTGTCACCTTTCTTGTATTAATTAATTCAGTGGAAAATATCAAATTCCGAACAGTAAATTATATTCTTCACTTCCTTTTTGCGTTTATATCAGTAATCCCTGAAAGGCATTTTGTTGAAATACTTTGGTGTTGTAATGAATGATTAAAGGTTTTATGAGAAATTCAGGTGTGAAAAAAAACCCCGAGGGATCATTCCATAACGAAAATAATTTATCGTGTTTGTAAAGATCTAAACGCACCTTTAGGTGGAGAGTGAAACGAAATATTCAATGTTATACATTCTTTATGATTGAAAGTCCTCTTTGATTGATTACCTGCTGAAAGGGCTATCTATAACTGTGGCGACGAACCTAAGAAAGGATAGAGAGACGATATTTGAGTCATTTGTTTCTGCCTAGTGGCATGATGTTCGTGTCAGGGGGACTACACCATGACACTGGGGTTTTTTCATGGCACTGACAGCATGAAAACTAACCGTTTCCTTTCATTCCTTAGGTCATAGAGCAGAATAGAAGAGCACAGTAGAATAGAGGCCTAGAAGAGAGCACTTATTATTTCTGACAGACTTACGGTCGGTATTACTGCGATGAGAAGGGGAAAGAGAACTGTTTTTCCGTAGCTGTTGTTAAATCCGAATGCTACGCGAACATTTCTGTTTGGGAAGCTCCGTAAATTTTAAGCACCATTTGATCCATGTGCACCACCACTTAAAAGATGCATTTATCACTTGCAATATTTATTTAATTAGTTAGCCTGTGGGAGTATGTTTTGCCAAAGTCACAGTAATGGTTGGACGGTTTTACTGGCACAAGATCCACTATGAGACAAAGAGCACCAAACACCGTATGGTATCAGTAAGAGGGTGCCCTAAGAAAGAGAATACTGTGTGTGTGTTTGTGTGTGTGTGTTAATGAGAGATAGAGAGAGAGAGAGAGAGAGAGGCTGTGTGCACAGACAGACAGCAAACACAGCTTATGGCAATCCCGGTCGATGTCATCAGTCACAAACAAGAGAGCGAACCGGAAAAAAAAGTACACCGAAAAATCATCGTTCACTGTAGTCAGCATTAGGCTACTGTTTTGAAATCCATGACTTTGTCGTTCAACAACCTCCTACAAATGACTACAGAACGTAGGGTCAATACTTTTATCCCGAGGTTAATCCATTCATCTCCCACTGAACATTCAAAAAGTCAGCAGAGCAATTGCATCTATCTTCAAAGTGTGCTCCCAAGTCTTTATATCAGCATATAGAACTGTCAACTCTATGGAAACCACACATCTAGTAATGGTGCCATTACAGCTATACCTTCACAGCCGTCCTTCTTTACGCTTTCCAACCGTAGGTTGAAGAAGCGTATATGCTCCAGCTTTGTCCGTCTGTCTGCCTGTCCGCGCGATAACTCACGTAAAAGTAGTTCGATTTTGATGAAACTTTAGTATGTGGTAGAAAACAACTCGGGAACGGACTCTACTGAAAATGGGCGAAATAGGGACAAAGGTCAGGACATAAGAGCAGGATCCATTCCATCGCCCTTATGCGTCCTAACTTATGTAAACATGCTTCGATTGCAACAAAATTTTAGTGTGTTGTTCCGGAAGTACACGGAACAGGTTCTGTTGAATATAATTGAAATATGGTTAAATGTCAGAGCACAAGAACGAAATTTATTCCACATCCTTTATCCACATAACTTGACTAAAAATGTTTCTATTGCGACAAAACTTTAGTATGTTGTTCCAAAGGTATACCGCACCGGTTCTGTTGAACATCATCGAAATGGGGTCAAATGTCATGGCAGAGGACCGAGATTTATTCCATCTGTTATCCACAGAACTTGACTACAATGCTACCGACAAAATTTTACTATGCTGTTTCGGAGGTATACTGAACCAACTGTGTTTAATATCATCGAAATGGCGTCAAATGTCAAGGCACAGGAGCGAGATTTATTCCATAGCAATTATCCTCATAACTTGACTTGAAATGCTTCTATTGCGACAAAACCTTAGTATGTTGTTCCGGAGGTATACTGAACCAATTCTGTTTAATATCATCGAAATGGAGTCAAAGGTCAGGGAACAGGAGTGAGATGAATTCCACAGCCATTATCCTCATAACTTGAGTAACGATTTCCGGTATATTGGAAAGCGTATCGTAACACTGGTCAACACACTTTTTTTGGCATAAAGTATTCCAACGGTTTTAAGGTAATTTTGGAGTGCTGAGTCCAAATGTGGCATCAGTTTTTGTCTATCAGATCAGGTTTTTGAGATATCAAATATTGCATTTTCAATAAAAACAGCAAATTTATGCTCATATATGAATACCTAAACAGACATACATACAAGAATAAGATAATATACAATATACAATAATAAGATAAGATACAATATACAATAATAAGATAAGATACAATATACAATAATAAGATAAGATACAATATACAATAATAAGATAAGATACAATATACAATAATAAGATAAGATACAATATACAATAATAAGATAAGATACAATATACAATAATAATGAAACAAACATTTAATGAGGCGTAGCATAAAGTTGTGAGAGTGACTGCATATCAATGTCAGTGAATGCATATTACCATGTAAGAATTGAATTGTGAAGATAAGAAAAATATGTACAAAAAGGTTATTAACAATAGCGATGTTACATCTGCATAAACGACCTCTTCGTTGAAGATCTCCAATGTACAGCTTGTGGAATGTCTTTTATCAAGGACCAGCAGTAATCTGCCATCATGTTTCAGTCCCATCGGCTTTGGTAACGTTCTTCCGTAACTTTAATGTCTTGATGAAAGCGTTCACCTTGCTCTTCGCTCACGTGACCCATGTTCTCTGGAAACATGAGCCAAGTGACTATGTAAGTAGTGAACCTTGATGCTCATTCTTCATTCAAGTGCTTGGAAACTCTAGAGCAGCTACTCCACAATCTCTCGATAGTTGTCCGCTTTCCTGTTCCCAAGGAAATTCCGCACCACATCAGAGAATGCATTCCAAGCTCTAGCCTCTGCCGCAGTCATTGTTGTAACAAAGTGTGGATCCCTGATGAGTGTTCGTATTTGAGGGCCATCAAATATTCCTGCCTTTTTCTTCTCGGCACTGAGACTTGAAAAGGTAGAACATATACAGCTGAAGCAGTCTCCAGTGTGATCAAGAGCTTTGACGAATTGCTTCATTAACCCAAGTTTTATGTGCAGGTAGGGAAATACAATTTTATTCCTATCAACCCGAGGCTCATTCTTGATGTTCTTGTCACCAGGCGTCAAACTGATTCTTGCTGGCCATTTTTTTAACCCAGTGTTTAAATGTAGCCCTACTGTCCCAGTAGCGCAGGAAACAAGGGTATTTGGTGTAACCTCCTTGCTGACCCAGCAGAAAATTAACCATTTTCAAATCAACACAAATCACCCATCCATGAGCATGGTATTCCTATCTATCCAGAACAATCTTGATGTTGGCATACTCTTCTTTAAATTTTACAGAGTGTCCTATTTGGATTGAACCATATATATTTCTGTTGTGAAGTAACACACATTGCAAACTCCTTTTACTACTGTAAATAAAAAGTCTCCATTCACTTGAATCATATGCGGGCAGTCCCATATTGAGAACAAGCCCTTCAACATCATTACAATAAACAAGTTGACAATCTGAATGGAAGTACTTTCGCCGTGCTGTTTCTCTGTTACGATAAAAGGAGACGCTAGTGCCAGGTCTGAGTAGTCCTTTCTCTTGCAGCCTGGAAGCCAACAATTCAGCAGACTGCTTCGGCAAATAGAAATCTCTTACAAGATCATTCAATTCAGGCTGACTAAACAGAGACATTCTATCACAATCTGCATCAGATGGCGTATATTGGATCTGAGCATCATCATCATCATCTGTAGAAGCAGGTAAACTGAGGGATTCAACATCAATCTCCGGTAGCTCAGTAAATACAGGCACAGGTATTTCCTCACAGTGCTCAACTGGTCGTCTGGCAGATGGGATATCTGGGTATTGTAAGTGATTGTTTATTTTTCTTATTGAAACCTTTTACATTGACAAAGCAGAAGTAGCAGTTAGCCAAATGGTTTGTAGGTTCTCTCCAAACCATTGGCACACCAAACTTTAGCTTAGCATTCTTTCCTTTAGACCATGATCGCAAAGTTTCAACACAGGTTTTACACAATTTGTGAGGAGCCCAATTTTTGTCTTGGTCTCCAAGTCGTATTTTAAAGTAGGCAAGATAAAACCTTCTTGACAAAGGTATTGATGTTGGGCCTTTGATCCTACAAAGTGAAGCTGCCACAGATGTAGCAGAAGATATCTGGGTCATTACTGCATTTTCTTCTTTCGGATGTTGTAGCCATTGTTAGATCACGACCTTCAGAACCAAAATATTAAATAAATGTGGATATCTACATAAAATGATATTATAAACACACTATCCTAAAAATACAACACCATATTTTAACACTAAAGCAGTCACTGACTCGCAACAACTTGCAATCATAAGTGACAAAGTGTTAATTTCGGGTAAAATCAATTAAAATGGGGTATGCCGATAGCATAAAAATGAGATGTGATAGAGCAAATCTGAGATCAGATTTGGAATCAGCACCCTGAAATTAGTCTAAAACAGCTGCAAAAGTCTGGGCCAGAATTTTTTTTTTTTTTTTTTTTTTGTTGACCAGTGATAATAAATGCATTAGATGATTTTACTAACTTGATTTTACATGCTCTGGTTTAACATATCCTTAGCTTCGAGTGCAAGAAAAGGCAATGGCCACTAAAAAAGAGAGTTTGCACAACATTAATATTTACTTTACTTTTCAGTGAAGCATTTTCTTACCGCCGTAAAATGAAAACGTCGCACATAAACACATACTTTCTTAGTTGAATTGGGCGGCATTTTTCTCCAATGTAAACTCACATAGACAGTCACATCTGACATAAAAGAGCAACTGCCTAGTGAGTAGGTCACACGAAAGTATGTAATGTGACTTACTCAAAAGCTTTTTCCTCATTGAAAGCCGTACTTACTTCTCTTAACTTGTAGACAAACAGAACTGGCAGACAAAAAGAAATTCAAACTCATGGAGCCAGTAAATTGCCAATACGGCTGAAATCGGTAAAGCGCTTCCAATTGTTGTTATTCGGAATACAAACATAAACCGGATGATCTCCATAAACAACGCAAAGAACTATAGGTTGGTCTACTCAAAATGAACATTTCTAATTCTTGCTTTAGACCATTTCAATTGGTTTTTACTTTCAGTGAAAACGTCTCCACTCTAGGAAAAATAAACTTTACGATAACTGCTGAATTCATATTTCATCGAAAGTGTTACCATATGTTTTTCCAGTGTTTTTGTCGTGATATCACTATTACGGACAGAAAAACCTATGTCATTCTTCGGAAAACAAAACATTCAGAAAAAAAACAGAGAGGCAGTCAACCAAGGGGCAGCAGAGTGATTATCTCAAAATATTTTTTGCTGGAAAATGTTAAAAATGTTAATGCAGGACTAAAGTGAAAACGTAAGTTCTTTTGCATATGTTTCCAGCTTAAAGGTATGGTGCCTCGTAAAAGAAAATGTTCCAGTGTAAAGCTTAATGTTAGCGAGTAACAATTTCCTACGAAATAACGTCTTTGAAATGCTGTGGTCTTCTCGGCAATTTGCATAATTAGGCAATTTACACCGTTGATGGGGAAAAGTGCGGCCGAGAATTGATTTTCGATTGCACATCCCTGGTTTCTTCAATTGCAGTCCCTGGACACTTCCGAGTCTGCTATATAAATTAGACGTTTTTCCCTTGAGTACAATGAACTCTGAAGCAATAGTTCAATTTAAGGAGCTCTGAGCGAGAAAGTAAAGTCACCAGGGAATTCCCTAGCTTTAGTCGCTATTATCTACTAAAGAAGCGAGGGCGTTGAAGTAACTTCAAAACCAGTCCAATGACGCCAAACATCGGAAATTAATTATATTAGTGCTCAAAGAAATCACACGACCTAATATTCTAAGCTTTATATTTCAAAGGTAGAACAAGATCAAACTAATTCTGCAGATACGCGTTAAATTAAACAACCACATACATAACAATCGGTGTTTAGCTTTTAGTATAAGCTTAAAATATTGTGGAAATTATTTCCTTTATAATATGTAAGCTGTGTGAAAGGTATTCATTGTTATTGCGTGAAAAATGCGCATACGTACTTTAGGCGAAAATTTTATCCGTAACCGACAAAACTGATTAATATCCATGACACAATCCGCCCGAGTTTATTCATGCGTAAACGTTTCCAACTTTCTGCTTAAAAGATTTCTGTTTCCTCTCTGTGGAAACACGGTGTTGATGTTAACAATGTTACAGGGCATGGCACTGAATTATATTTTAGTGCTCGGTGTGAAGGGTTCGTTGATGCTGCTCTTGCAGAGAGGTTTTTTTTTTTTTTTTCAGGGAGTTTAATCCGTATTTTACCTGTCTGAAGCATATAAATAAAACATAAATAAAATATCGACTAAAGTTATAACTCGCTCTTGCAGTGCAGAAAGTGCTTATTCAGTTGATATGGGGAAGGTCTCGAGCATTGTCCGTGATTTCCAATAGTTCTCTATAATATTATTTAGGCTTTCCGACCGTATAGGTTGAAGAAGCCTATATTCTCCAGCTTTGTCCGTCTGCCTTTCCGCACGATAACTCGCGTAAAAATGGTTCGATTTCGATGAAATTTTACTATGTGGTAGGGGACAACCTGGGGACGAATCCTCTCGAAAATGCGCGAAATGGGATCAAAATTCAGGACATAGAAGCGGGATCCATTCCATCGCACTTATGCGTCATAACTTAAGTAAAACTGCTTCGATTGCGACAAACGTTTCTCATGTTGTCCCGGAAGTATACTGAACCGGTTCTGTTGAATATCATGGAAATGAGGTCAAAGGTCAGGGCACAGGAGCGAGATTTATTCCACAGCCATTATTCTCATAGCTTGGCTAAAAATATTTCTATTGCGACAAAACTTTAGTATGTTGTTCCGGAGGTATACTGAACCGGTTCTGTTGAATATCATGGAAATGAGGTCAAAGGTCAGGGCACAGGAGCGAGATTTATTCCACAGCCATTATCCTCATAGCTTGGCTAAAAATATTTCTATTGCGACAAAACTTTAGTATGTTGTTCCGGAGGTATACTGAACCGGTTCTGTTGAATATCATGGAAATGAGGTCAAAGGTCAGGGCACAGGAGCGAGATTTATTCCACAGCCGTTCCTCATAGCTTGGCTAAAAATATTTCTATTGCGACAAAACTTTAGTAAGTTGTTCCGGAGGTATACTGAACCAGTTCTGTTTAATATAATCGAAATGGGGTCATAGGTCAGGGCACAGGAGCAACATTTATTCCACAGCCATTATCCTTATAACTTGACAAAAAATGCTTCGATTGCGACGAAATACAATACGTTGTTCCGTAACGACTTTAAAAGCAATTCCGCCAAAAATGTTTTTGTCAGCAATTGTGGGCAGTGCGCATGCGTGAGATTCGTTAGCCATTATTTTTGTACGATACCTTCCGTGAAAATTGCCGATTTAGATGGGATTTTTAATTATAAAACTGCTTATGTGTGGTAGCTCTTGATAATAGAAATAGATAACACGGGCACGAAGATTTAATTTTGATATATATATATGAACCTCAAAAGTTATACCATAGCTTAGTCAACTCAACACCAAGGCATTTTCCTATGATTTCTGGTATGTTGGAAAGCGTATCATAATCAATGCATTGCATGATTTTGCCAACTTCTTAACACGTTAATGTCCTTCTCTTGCCGCCAGTATTCCTTTTCCTAATCATCAGCGTTCATTCATTTCCCCCCTTATTTCGGTTTCGCACCGATGAGGCTTATTCCTCGCACCTCGCTCTCTCTTCACTTCCACAAACCGACTCCACTCTTCGCTGGACTCCTACCTCCCTCAGCTTCTTGCGTGGCCCTCCTTTGCTCTTTGCCCTGACCTCTGTCGTTACTCCCTCGCAGGAAAGTGTCAACGTAAAATACACTTTCCCCCGATTCGGACGGCTAAAGAGCAATTGCGTTCAGTTAGTTATTCCTAGAAGGCGCAGAGGCTCCTTAATTGCCTTCCTCTGTGAACCTTCAGAGATCATTATCCAATTCCACCCTCGCATGATAACAAAACCCCATAAATCCAACTTTCCTTCGGATGGAACGCTAGGATGCGAAAGCCAGCACACTGACGAAGCTGCATCGAAATGGCGAAAAAGGCACTAATGTGAGGGAAGATGATTCCAATTCACTATCCTTAAAATGGTTACCTAAGTTCCCTACTGACAAACACTAATGCCCAGGTTACAACAAATAGATATTTTATTTCTTAGAGTAAAAAAATGTGTAACTATAATAGAAATGAACAAACTGATGCCAGCTGTGCAAGATTATCACTGATTTAGTATCATTGATTCCATATACAGTACTATTTCCAAAGTTATCATATTTAGTATCATAATTTAGTTATCATATTTTAGTATCGTAAAGTATCACTGATTCCATACACAGTATCATTTTCAAAATTATCATATTTAATATCATAGCTTAGTTATCATCTTTTAGTATCGTAAAGTATCATTGATTCCATACACAGTATCATTTCCAAAAGTATCATTAAATCTATACAAAGCATCATTTCCAAAGTTATCATATTTAATATCATAATTTAGTTATCACCTTTTAGTATCGTAAAGTATCACTGATTCCATAGACAGTGTTATTTTCAAAGTTATCATATTTAATATCATAATTAAGTTATCATCTTTTAGTATCGTAAAGTATCATTGATTCCATACACAGTATCATATCCAAAAGTATCATTAAATCCATACAAAGCACCATTTCCAAAGTTATCATATTTAGTACCATAATTTAATCATCTTTTAGTTTCGTAAGGTATCATTGATTCCATACACAGTAGCATTTCCAAAAGTATGATTAATTCCATACACAGCATCATTTCCAAAGTTATCATATTTAGCATCATAATTTATTTATCATATTTTAGTACCGTAAAGTATCATTGATCCCATACACAGTATCATTTCCAAAAGTATCATTGATTCGTTACCCAGCTGAACATTGTGGGCAGTTGTCCGTTTATTCGTTGCGCAACAACATTGACATTGGTACTTCCGTTACTCAAGATCATTTATATTATTCCATTCATTGTTGCCATTTGTCCGTCCTTCCGCTCCTTAACGAAGGACGGTCGAATATTTTTCTATATAAGTTTGATCTTTAAGAGAAAGAAACTACTTAAAGTTCACACGGATTTCATTGTTTTCCCTCCACTTACTGTTTTCATAAAATGGTGGGTTTTGTTACAACTTTACTCATATCAAGACGAAAATCACTGAATCCCTTGTTGTTCATCGTTTGTCAAATTCCCCGTACGTATAAAATGTACACTTTGCGATATAAACGGAAACGAATCCTTCTCAAGAAAAATAATTCTTCACAAATACATGGAAGGCATATGCAAACCTCGTTATCGGCACAAAAGGTGCGTAAATGCTTCTTCAATGTTTAATAACGCGTGTATGTACGTAGCTTTCGGAACATTACGTAAGGTTTATGCTTATGCACTCACTTTAAGTAAAACGGAGTCACTCAAATCAAGTTCCAGGAAAGATTTACTTAAAGTTCGCCTTTTCTTCAGCAGCACTTCACTAATGAAGAAACTTTTAAATTGTAGCTCCAATAATGGCAATGGGCACTTAGTCGAATTAATGTGAATTAGTAAACACAATAGCAATTTGAAAAGACTAACACGAAATATATATATATTAGGGTGGCCCTTAATTTTGAAGTTTTGAAATGTTGTTGTCTGAGCCTCCTATGTTGTTCTACCATATCAAAAATTATTGTTTGGTAGTAAAGTTTCAGGCAGATCTGACTTTATTTAGAGGTCGCTCAAGTCAGTTGAAATATTCACTTACCGTATTATCCCCGTCACCTAACTTTTCCATTTACCTTCTCTTGTCTTATTTGACTTAAGTGTCAATCAAATACTCCACATAAATAAGGTAATGTCCATTGTCATTTCATATAGTTGGAAAAGTCTGTTCAGTTCTAGAAGCAAACTTGCCTATATAAACCTCGAAGAAGACAATTCGTGAGAGTTGTAGGGTTGTTATTAAGGAAACTGATGTGTTTTGTGAAATGGCCCGTATTCCCATTCGCCATGAACAGGATTGTATCAAGAAATTGGAGAAACTTCGTGAAAAGTGGCTCAAGCTGAAAAACAAATTGCAAAAAGGAAACCAAAACGTGTCTACAAGTGTACAAAACGTGTCTACAAGTACAAGAAAAGCTATTCTTTGGTCCCTTTATGAAAAGGACGGGGTCGACGAACCTCATAAATGCGTAAAGATGAGTGGCACGATTTCTCGTGATATGAAGATTGAAGATTTTGTGACAAAAAATACTATGAATTTCTTTAATTGCCTTAATATCCCAAGAAAGTATTTAGATTTTGATCGCGAAACAGCCAGACCGGTGGCGGACTGATTTAAGCCATGGCTTCTGATCATTCGTCCAAGATGGGTCCGGGTTCTTATCCCGGTGAGGCATGGATGCGGTGTTTTTCTCACAGCATTCGCTCTCTCCCTTCCCTGGAACCAGTGGCTCTAAATTAGGGACAGGCGACTGCTTATTGCTCATTGGGTTGCTCATGGTGGTCGTTAAACCCCCAATAAAAAAAACGATAATGAAGCCCAAAAACAATATTTATTACAAGTTGTAGAACAACATATGTGTCGTTATCCCGACTGCAGGAACGAAAACTTAATCTCAGATGAGACAAGGAACTCTGATTTTCTCAGTTTTAACATATTACTTCAAGTGGAACTCCTGTTCTGTTGCCTTTGATAGGCAAAATTAATTTAGATAAGGATTTGTGTTTGGAATTTTTCAGAGTAATTAATAAATCAGCATTTCTGCACTAATTGATGTATAATTTTATGATGTACAATATATGCAACCACAAGTGAAACTTTGAGCATATTGAGCTACCACTAAATGTTAATTAAAATGGTAGAAATTTTACACACATTATTTTTTTACATTGAGGAACACATTTGGGGGGTCAGAGCATATAAATTGTTGAAAACAAAATCATAGTATTTTAAGGACCACCCTAATATATATGCATCACAGATCAACAGACACTACCTCTTACAGATTAAGACAGTTTCCAGGACTACCACTAAAGCACCACGCCACACTTTCCGGTGCTTGCTCCAACATTATATAGCTCGTTCTTATAATGTCCACACACACATGTCACGTACCCTGACCTCAAGACTGCGGCCAACATAACTTTCAGTGAGTGAGAAAATATAACGTTCAGGATGAAACGCTAAATGAGGACAAACTCAAAATTTAAAAGAACAAGTTAGTAAAATCGTGCAATTCATTGATTATGATACACTTTCCAACATACCAGAAATCGTTACTCAAGTTATGAGGATAAAGGCTGTAGAATAAATCTCGCTCCTATGCCCTGACTTTATCTTTATTTCGATGTTATTCAACATAATTGGTTCAGTATACCTCCGAAACAACATACTAAAGTTTGTCGCAATCAAAGCATTTTTACGTAAGTTATGACGCGTAAGGGCAATGGAATGGATCCCGCTCCTATGTTCTTCCCTTCGGCTCCATTTCTCCCATTGTCAGTAGGGTTCGTTCTCAGGTTATTCCCTACCGCATACTAAAATTTCATCGACATCGAACTGTTTTAGCACAAGTTATAACGCATAAGGGTAAATGGAATGAATACCGCTCCTGTGTCCTGACCTTTGACCTCATTTCGCCCATTTTCATTAGGGTTCGTCCCCAGGTTGTCCCCTACAACATACTAAAATTTCATCGGAATCGAAACATTTTTACGCGAGTTATTGTGCGGACGGACAGACAGACGGACAAAGCTGGAGCATATACGCTTGTTCAACCTACGGTTGAAAAGCGTAAAAAAGGACAACTAAAAATGAAAGTTAAATTAGGGTATACATCATAGGTACCATATTTACATGTCCTCATTTAAAACTTGAAAATTACTTCGTCCTGGAGTGGGAATTGAACCCGCATCTCTCGATTTCCGTTGGAGAGCATCGGATTGCCTCGACCAGCGCCAAATCTGAAAGTCATTCAGATTTCAAAACTACAGGTGTCCGGCTTCATTTGTTTGGAACGCCGTCGTTCCGGGTAGTGCAACGGTAGCATGCTTAAACGGAAATCGTGACATACGAGTTCGATTCCCGCACCAGCGCGATGAAGTTTTTAAAGAGATAGTTAGACAAACTGAAAATACAGCCTCCGTTTGGCCAAGAAGGATATTAATATACTCTTACTTAAAAGTGAAACAGAAAATGAGGAACTTAATACGTCCGACACGTAGGAACTTAGCGGTAACTTCATCGCGGTTCATTTATCGGAAACTTGCTTTTATTTGCAAAGGTAAATCAAGAAATATTTGCCGTACTTCTGTATTTAGCATTCGACAATCTTGAAAACCAAAATCAATATTCAGTACTGTTTGAGAGAACAACACAGGCATGACAAACGCACAACCCTCTACAGTCCTTGTATTGCGTTGAACTGACGTTCTGTTGTTCTCCGTGACTGTAAGAAAACCCGACTCCTAAAACAAAAATACTTTGCGATATGTTTGCGGTCTTAGTACATAATACTAAATGTCATTTATCGGCAGATGGCATCTATGAACTATCATTCCCCGAGGAGCGACGCGAAAAATAAAAGAACTTCTACCACCTGCCGAGAAAAGCATTAAAAACACATTAAAGATTCGTATTCTTCTCCCATTTCTATATTTCCCTCCTGAATATTACAACGTCGAAAATGAGCCTCTGACAAGAAATACCTCGCGCTTTTTCTAAGAGTCAATATTTCTTCCAACTTGTTCCGGAATAATCACATTTCTTCCATTACGAAATCTGCCTTTAAAACACAGAGATTTCTGTTTGGAGTTCGACGATACTTTTTTCTGCTAAACAACTTTGTACACAAAGAATAAATGAAGCTCTCTCTTATCTGAAGCACTGTACTGACATATCATGTGAGGCATCCAAATCAACACAAGAGTTGTCACGTATTCTCTAATTTAAATTTCTTTTTTTTTATTGTAGGTTTAACGACCACCGTGAGCAACTCAATGGGCTATAAGAAGTCGCCGCCCGTCCCTAATTTAGGGTCACTGGTTCCAGGGAAGGGAGAGAGACAGTGCCGTAAGACAAACGCAACATCCATGCCACACTGGGATTCGAACCCGGACCTCTTTCGGACGAATGATCAGAGGCCATCGCTTAGACCACTGCGCGACCGCGGAGGCATTTAAACTTCCTCTTGAGTTCTCCTATTTTTATGGACATTTGGTTTCTTCTCGTTAAAGGTCTCATAAACGTAACTCCAGAAATTCGGGCTCGATGAATTTGAGTCTAGAATTAGCTCACAACAGGTCAAAGTGCGATCTACGCAGTAAGAATCAGGAGATAAGAGCTGTTGTGTTCCACAATCTTCAAGCGATGTTATCAGGTAATTTGAGATAATCTTCATCTTTTGAGCGAGCGTTTTATATAATTAGCGTTTGTGACGTACTAAAATGGTGACGCACATGGCAAAACGGTAAATTGCGCATTGAAAAGCCCTTGCCATAGTGGCTTAGTTGGGAAAGCATTCGGCTCCGGAGCAGAAGGATGTAAATACGAGTTCTGCCGCCGGCAGAGGGATGGTTAGGGTTTCACATTGGCGCCCGAAGATAAAAATGGATCCATTAGCCATTAGGTTCTTCGAAAAATGTGTGATGTTCTCTTCATACATCATCTGGATTTATAGATAATTCCATTTTCAACGCTTCGAAAAATGTGTGATGCTTCTTCCGTACATCGTCTGGAATAAGTAAGAATTCCACATTCTACAGCAAGCTGTTTCAAGCTGCTGACCCGAAACCTCCGGAGGTACCGCATTTAACTCGCCCACAATTCTTGCAGAACAACCCGCTCACAATGCCATTCGTACGAGTTGAAAGGCGACACAGACATCATATGCACGTCATAATATGTTGAGCTTCAGTCTTTGCTACTGGTGTGAGAGTGGTCTGTGCAACATGTTAGGAAGAAGCGAGTTGCCGATGGTTCTGATTCTTGAGTACAAATTAAGTGGTAATGCGTGACAAATCTACAGTAATGTTATCGAGGCATGGGCAAGGAGGCAACATCTGTACGTACTGTTCGTCGGTGCTTTGAAACCTTTCGTTCTGATGACGCGAGCCTACAAGATGACGAGGGCAGAAGACGGCATTCGGTCATTGATAAAGACATTCTAAAGTGAAATTTGGGGGCAAATTCTCGCGTCACAGTCACAGAACTCGCCAAACAGTAGAATGTGTCGGTGTCAACTACACTGAAGAGCAATTGAATTAGAGACAGCTGGGGTTATGAAAATGTGTCGCTGTGGGCTGCCCTGTAAACGGAAGCGACATGACGTATGCAGCGATCCAACAATATAAGGAGTGATGCGACGGGAATCAGTAAGAGTCGGACACAGTATGGGTAAGACGAAGGATCTAAGTGCATTTGATCGTGGGCAAATTGTCTGGGACCGACGAATGGGTCACTCCATCTCGGAAGTCGTGCAGGCACTGAGATTTTCACGAGGCACTGTGTCACGGGTGCACCGCGAGTACATCGAATCCGGTAAAACGCTCCCTGCAAGGGCCAAGTGCCGTGGACAAGAGCGTGTGGATGAGCGGGGTCATCGTCGGCTAGCTCGCATTGTAACAGTGGATAGACGGGCCACAGTGCAAGAAATCACTCGGCAATTTAACGCTGGTGCACAAAAACGTGTAAGCAGCCACACCATCCAGAACCATCTCTTCGCTATAGGATACAGAAGCAATCGTCCCACGAGGGTACCGCTGCTGACAGCACATCACAGGGTGCGAAGATCAGCATGGGGGCCGGAACATCGCCACTGGATCCTAGACATGTGGAAAATTGTTGCCTGGACTGATGAGTTGAGATTCACGTTGGTACATGCGGATGGCTAGATACGAGTACGGCACAAACCACATGAAGCGATGGATCCTTCTAGCCAACAGGGTACTCTTCGAACTGGTGGGGATGGCATTCTCGTCTGGGAAATGTTTACGTGGATTGAAATGGGACCCCTGGTACGTGTGAAATCGTCCGTCACAGGTTGTACGTCTTCAACACTCCACTGGGGACCTCATCCTGCAACAAGACAATGCAGCTCCCGAATTGTATCCGAATGGTTGGATGAACACTCCACCGACGTGACCTGGCTTCCTTTGCCAGATAGGTCACCTGACCTCAATCCCATCGAGCACATCTGGGATGCCATCGAGAAGGATGTTCGATCCTCCATCAAGTCTTCGTGAACTGTGGGAGCTTGTTCAGGGGTCGTGGATCCCTATGGCTTCCCAACGCTTCCGGTGTCTTGTGGAGTCAAGGCCGAGACGAATCGCCGCCGTCATCAGGGCAAAAGGTGTTGCTACACGTTACTAGACAGGTATCTCTGATTCAATTGCTCTTCAGTGTTTTTCCGAACTTCTCCACCAAATTGTTAGGATCAAGAAGCTCGATACGTGGGTCCCACACAAACTGACGGAGCATCAGAAACAGCAACGGTTTGAGATGCGTACTAACCTTCCGTCTCGCAACGAAAAGGAGTCCCTACTTGGTCGCACTGTAATCTGTAATAAACAGTGGGTGCTATACAACAACTGCATGTGATCTGGACAGTGCCTGAACCATGGTGAACCACGGAAACAACATCCTAAACCAAGTTGGACGCCCAAGAATGTTTTGTTGACAGTGTGGTGGACTGTTCACGGTGTCATACACTACAGGTTCTGGAATGCTGGTTGAAAACATTACCTCAGTCACATACTGTGAAGAAATTGACGGAATACACCAGAAGTTGTGTTCCAAACAGCCATCTCTGGTGAACAGAATGCGTCTTATGTTCCTCCGTGATAACGCGAGACAACACGCGTCACAAATAACACGAACTGAGGTTCGAAAATCTCCCGCATCCGACCTACTCGTTTGACTTGGGACCTACCGATTCCCACTTTTGCATGCATTTTAGAAATTACCACAAGGACTGAACCTTCAGAAATCGAGAAGAGCCCAAAATTGCATTCCGGAACTTTCTTGCAACCGAAGAGCTAGATTTCTTCCGGACTGGCATTGAAGCATTTGTCATTCGCTGGTAGAAGTGTGTAGCTGCTGTAGGCGCCTATTTCGAATAATGCATGGTTGTGTGCTATGAGGTATATCTCTTTCATTTTTACCCACCAAATCGGCGCTTATTTTCCGAACGACCTGGTATGTGACGTACTACAGAGGTGATGCACATGTTAAAACGGCAGGTGGCAGTGATGAGCTCTTGAAGGTTTGAATTTCACAGGTAACGTGATTTTTTGTTAAATAAGCTATGCTGTTGTAGAGGAAGATCGATGTATATGTGGATTACGTTTTATGCTGTATGAAGTCTAACTTGTTTTCGACTTGTGCTTGTTGATGAATCTTTTGCAACGCATCTTATCATTGCTACTACGTCTTTTTGGAAATGTTAACGTGCTACTGGACACACACTGAAGTGCCAAAGTCATGTCTTACGTACCTAGTATCGTGTAGGACCTCCTATAGCCCTGCTAAGTGCCGAAACTCTACGTGGTATGGTTCCACAAGTAGCCGAAATTCTTCTGGAGAGATCTTAAGCCATGCCATCCTAACAGCCGAATACAGTTCCCTGGTAATTGTAGGTGCACGATCTTTTGTGCGAAGAGACCTTTCCACCACGTCCCATAAGTGCTCTATTGGATTCATGTAGGGAGAACGTGGTGGCCACACCAACCATCCGAGCTGTCCAGAATTCTCCTCGAAACCATTTTGGACAGCTTGGACCCGATGACGTTGCGCATTATCTGCCTGGAAAATCCCATCGTTGTTGGGGTAAAATGAAGTCCATGAAGGACCGCAAATGGTCAACCAGCAGAGCAACAAAGCGGATACCAGTGTTAATGACGTGTTTACGAAGAGCAGAGGACCTAAACCCTGTAACGTAAAGACACCCGACGCATGTATGGAACCACCACCAGCTTACACAGTACCTTGTGGACAGCTTTGGGTCCATGGTGTCTGTGCCACACCGGAACCCTACCATCAGCTCGTAACAACTGGTACAGTGACTCATCGGACCACGTCACATATTGCCGGTCTTCCAGGGTCCAACTTTCGTGTTCACCAGCTCAGGTGAGGCGATGTGTCCGATGTCGTGGTGTTAGCAAAGGCACTCTGGTGGGTCTTCTGCTCCCATACCCCATGGACGCTAAATTACGTCTCTGGTACTTTCTGTATTGAGAATGGATTTTATTTGAGCAAGTGTCGCTTGTCTGTTAGCATGGGGAATCCTGGTCAGACGCCGTTAGTCACGGTCATTCAGTACCCGTGGTCGATAACTGCGCTGTTGAATGTTGTTGGAATCCCGGTGAGGCGTGGATGTTGTGTTTGTCTTACGACACTGGCTCTCTCCCTTCCCTTTAACCAGTGACCCTAAATAAGAGACGAGCGACTGCTTATAGCCAATTTAGTTGCTAACGGTGGTCGTTAAACCTCCAATCAAAAGAAAAACTCGCGATATGATCAAATGATCATATGTAGAGGATTTTAGGAAGGGAGTGTCTGACCCCAGGTCTTAAACAACCCTTAGAAATAGGAAGCTAGGAGATTTGGGCTAGAGTGCCCGATAGGAAAGTGACACGGAAGCGAAGTAGAAAGTGGGAGGAAGACGCCCATATTTATTACCGGGGAGCCAGTACCCGGGGTCCGACGGCTTAACGTGCCCATCCGACGCACGGCGGATATTTTGTGGATCGAGCGTTCGTACCTGCCTGGGATCGAACCTGAGGTGCTTTCCGTGGCAGTCACGAACGTTTCCCACTAGGCCACCCGCGGCAAAAACTCCCGATAATTCACGTAGCCTTGCTATAATCCTACTGGCCGTTGTTCAACCTGACGCACGAGATTACACCTCGCAACTGATAAAAATCGTGACTTGCGTCAAAGCTTTTATACGACGGCAACGCCAGTTAAAAATTTGTATTCTGCTATCCCACGACTTTTTTTTTTGATTGGTGGTTTAACGATCACCGTGAGCAACTCAATGGGCTATAAGCAGTCGCCCGTCCCTAATTTAGGGTCACTGGTTCCAGGGAAGGGAGAGAACCAGTGCCATCAGACAAACACACCCATGACTTTTGGAACTTCAGTGTATTGATGCGACTTGAACTTTCCGTGAGTGCAACGGTAAAGCATGAAGTTCGTTGTGCAGCATGTTCTGATTCTTTACCATGTATAACGAAGTAAATTTCTCCGTCCTTTTTGGTTTACGCCGGGAATTGAACCCGAGTCCGCTTCTTCCGGAACAAGTCGCTCTACCAACTGAGCTACGCAGACGTTTGTTCTGACTGCTATCTGCCTTTATGTCGTGTGCGTCCTACTAGCAGGTACGTCATTTTTGGTTTACGCCGGGAATCGAACACGAGTCCGCTTATTCCGGAACAAGTCGCTCTACCAACTGAGCTACGCAAACGTTCGTTCTGACTGCTATCTGCCTTTATGTCGTGTGCGTCCTGCTAGCAGGTATGTCACATCTTCGTAATAAATATGTTCAGTGAACTCGAACAGCTAACATCCGGTAAATACTTCTTTGTTTTTGTGCTACTGTACAACGATGTAATACTGGTGCAAAAGAAGAAGCCAAGCATAACACTCTATGCTCCGAAAATCAGTCTATTTTAGGGGTAACGCTTATTTATATATTTTCTATTTGTTACTGAACAAGTGAAATTTCCGTTAAAAAATATTATTGAAATGATTCACAGGCCTGCCATCGAAAGAAAAAAATTCTGAATAGACATACGCCTGCGGTTTACTTTATGACCTTACCAAAGCTTTACGAGTTACAAAAAGCAACTGCAATATTTTCTTTCGTTGAAGACATCAAGAAAGGCGTCTCTGGAGATTTGGAGGCAGTATCCCCAGGCAAGCCATTCAGCAAATCAATAACCTCTGAAAATCAAAGGTGGAGTTTTCATATTGTGTCTTGTAACAAATAAACCCAAAGAAAAACATCTGACGACGCGTAATGATGTTACTTGACCCAAAACTCTGAAGTTTTGGTAATCTAGCTAGAAAATTAATCTAACGTAACGTAAGAAAAATAATCGTTGCGCAAAAATTCTCCCAAGGCTATCCTTAAAGAAGAAGTAAGAAACCTGTGAAAGTAAAACACAAGATGTGTACTTCAACAAACTTGTGAATTTGAAACTTAAAAGAATTAAAAAAAAATAAAGATCCGGTATATATTGAAAATGTTTTTACGTTGTTTTTGTTTTTTGTTGTTAAGCTTGCGTTTTTTTTGTTGTTGTTTTTAGCTCTATGTCACTCCCATGCGGAAGTGAAATAGAGGAGAGACTAGCGCAAGATAGACCGTTGTGGAAGAGAAACTTGGGGTATATATACATACAATGGACAAAAAAGTATTTACACGCATGCATTATTTCGCATAAACAAATGTGGAAAGCAATTAATTGTGACGAAACATTTTTAACCATTGGATTACTTTTACAATAAACACCCACAAACGTGTTACTTTTTTTACTAATCAGAAGAAATATACACTATATTGAAGAAAGTCAACGAACACCCCTTCAAAAGCAAATGAACGGATCCGCTGCGTTGTTAAGATTCGTGGTACAGCTGCAAATGGCATCAAAACAAGCCTGTAGCAGACCGCGATCATATCGCACCGTGAGGTTGAGTGAAAATGTAGCGGCGGGAGACAACTGACTTTGAGAAAGGAAAGATTGCTGGGTGCTATATTAGTGAGTTGCCATAAGAGATATCGAGAACCATTTCAACATAACCAAGTCAACTGTTTTGGATGTACTGAATAAGTAGAAGACACATGGCGTGCCTAAAGCAGCAAAACGTACTGGCAGATCAAAGGAAATCAGTGATAGAGGACGTCGAAGCCTCAGGAGAGTCGTCACAGCAAATCGACGGAATACTGCACAAGACATCAGTGTACAGGTGAGTAAAAATGCTGGAACCTCAGTATGTACACGTACCATTTGCAAAGAACTTTATTCAATGGGTTACCGTGGTTGTGCGGCTCCTCATAAGCCTTTTATCTCCACTCGGAATGCTACTCATCGTTTAGCATGGTGTAACGAACATTTATCGCGGACCGTAGATTAATGGAAACGAATCCTATGGACTGATGAACCTAGATACACGATTGATCAATCTGATGGCCGTGTGTGGGTATGGCGGTAGCCGGGAGGAACGCTATTTACCACAGTGTGCTGTAACTACGGTCTAGTTTAGAGCAGGCAGTGTACTCGCGTGGGGGTGTCTTTCGTAGTATAGTCCCCGTCCATTGGTTATCGTGGACAAACCTGTTAACCAGCACGTCAAACTCGATATTCTGGACAATTATGCCCTACCAACTATGTGGCAATACTATAGAACCGAGCCTTGTTGGCACCAGCAGGATAATACACCGAGCCATAAAGCAAGGACTGTTAGGGCGTGGTTTGACGATAATTCCGTATGGTGTGTGGATTGGCCAGCGCAAATCCCTGATCTTAATCCCATAGAGCACCAAGGGGTGAATTATAGCGCAGCATAAGAGGTTTGGAACCAAGGCGTACTACTAAGTAACAGGTAGCGGCAGCATTATGTACTGAATGAAAGCGCATACCTATCGCTGTGTTCCAAAACCTTGTCGAAAGCATGTCTCGATGGGTCAGATGCACGCATTAAGGCCAAAGGAGGACTGACAGAGTACTAATGTATGTCAATAAATGCTATGTTGCGTTTCTCTTCTAGGTGTGATGTGACTTTTGTCAATATAGTGTATGTATACAATGGACAAAATAGCATTTTCACACACACATTGCTTTGCATAAGTAAAGCAATGGAACGCAATTGGGACGAAACATTTTTAACCATTTATAACGAAGTAAATTTCTCCGTCATTTCTGTCCACGCCAGGATTCGAACCCGGATCCCCTCATTCCGGAATAAGTCACTCTACCAGTTGAGCTACGCGGACACTTTATTCTGATTCCTATCTGTCTTTATGTCGTGTGCGTCCTTCTGGCAGGTACGTCACATCTCCTGGTACGTTACATCATCTCCCTCGTGTGCGTCCTTCTGGCAGGTACATCACATCTCCTGGTACGTTACATCATCTCCCCTTATTTATTTATTTATTTATTTTTTCGAAGTGCTGGAGAAGGGATTCTCTTATTTTTCCTATCTCGCGGTGTGGAAAGAACATCACACCATTGCGAGATTTTGAACGGTCGGGTCATCCGGATAGTTCGGGCGCCATTATAACGAAGTGAATTTCTCCGTCATTTCTATCCACGCCAGGATTCGAACCCGGATCCCCTCATTCCGGAATAAGTCACTCTACCAGTTGAGCTACGCGGACACTTTATTCTGATTCCTATCTGTCTTTATGTCGTGTGCGTCCTTCTGGCAGGTACGTCACATCTCCTGGTACGTTACATCATCTCCCTCGTGTGCGTCCTTCTGGCAGGTACGTCACATCTCCTGGTACGTTACACATTAGATTACTTTTACAATAAACATCCCACACACTTGTTACTGTTTTTACTAATCGGGAGAAATATACAGTATATACATAAGAAATGAAAATGTTAACTTTTCTGGCTAAAACAGTATCTGCACACATAATAGCACTCTGTTTCAAAGCAGTTAAACATTGCATTATGCAAATTGACAACAAATGCAAGTTTCGCACTGTTTAAAATGCACATTATAGGATTTTCGGAGGGCAATGTAGTTAGTTTTAACTACCGTGCCTGCAAAAAAATAAAGTTTTCTATGGCAAGGGAGAGGAGTACAGTTCTTCATGACTATGGTTTAAATTATCGCGAAATTGGTAAGAAGTTAAAAGGTGAACTTTTCTAGTGTACTTCTTCTGTACATAATTGAAAAAGAAAACAAGTTAGTATAATCACGCAACGCGTTGATTATGATACGCTTTCCAACATACCAGAAATCATTACTCAAGTTATTACTCACGTTATGAGGATAATGGCTGTGGAATAAATCTCGCTCCTGTGTCCTGACCTTTGACCCCATTTCGATTATATTATAAACAGAATTGGTTCGGTATACCTGCGGAACAACATACTAAAGTTTTGTCGCAATAGTAACATTTTTAGTCAAGTTATGAGGATAATGGCTGTGGAATAAATCTGGCTCCTGTGTCCTGACCTTTAACCTCATTTCGATGATATTCAACAGAAGCGGTTCAGTATACCTCCGAAACAACATATTAATGTTTTATCGCAATGGAAGCATTTTTACGTACGTTATGGCGCATAAAGGCAATGGAATGGATTCCGCTTCTATGTCCTGACCTTTGACCCCATTTTACCCATTGTCAATAGGGTTCGTGCCCAAGTTCTCCCCTACTGCATACTAAAATTTCATCGAAATCCAACCGTTTTTACGCAAGTTATGACGCATAAAGGCAATGGAATGGATCCTGCTCCTATGTTGTGACCTTGGACCCCATTTCGTCCATTTTCAATAGGGACTGTCTCCACGTGGTCCCCTAGCACATACTAAAGTTTCATCGAAATCGAACCATTTTTACGCGAGTTATCGTGCGGACGGACAGACGCGAAAAGCTGGAGCATATACACTTCTTCAACCTTGGGTTGGAACGCGTAAAGAAAAGAATGATAGTATAGAGAATAATCTGCAATCTGGGCTTCCGAAGAAGCTAAATAAAAGGCAGCGGAGGGACATCATTAGGAAAGTATCGAAAAACCCTTCCGTAAGAGTTCGAGAATTGGCTACTTATGTCTGTTCAGCATCGGGAACCATAGTAAGTTCTCAAGCTATTCCTAATATTCTTCACGACTCGCGTATTCGTGGCACGACACCCAGGAAAAAAAACCTTATATACCAGTGAAACAAATAGGCAGAAAAGACTTGAGTTTGCCAAAGCTTATGTTAGCAAACCAGCAGAGTTTTGGCAAAATGCGATATTTTTCGACGAAAGCAAGTTTGATATTTTCAATTCGGTTGGAAAGAAAAATGTGTCAGAAAAGCTGAGCACTTACCTTGAATCAAAAACAAAAAAAACAAGATTCTAAGATCAACTGTAAAACATGGCAATGGTCGTGTAACGATTTATTTTATTTTTAACAGGACAACTATTCTAAACAACATAACAAGATCGTGGTTGTTTTATGAAGTGAAAAACCAAAAGAAATTGCCTCCACAATCGCCAGACCTCAACCCTATTGAGAATTTGTGGCATCTGTTGAATTTGCAAGTGAGGAAAAGGAAACATTCCAACAAAACTGAAATTAAGCTACCAATCAGCGAAAAATGGCTACATTCAGTGAAGAAACAATTACAAAATCAGTAGAATCAATGCCCAGGCGATTACAAGTAGTAATCGATGCAAAAGGCATGCATACTAAGTTCAAGTGACGTTTTTTTAATTTCCAAAGTTTCTTGTTTTTGCTTATTTTTACTAATATTCAAAAAATAAGATTTTCATTTGTTTCTATACGTATATTTCTTCTGTTTTGTAAAAAAAGAAACGTGTGTGTGTGTGTGTGTGTGTGTGTGTGTGTGTGTGTGTTTATATATTTTAAAATGAATCCGATGGTTAAACATATTTCGTCACAATTCCTTTCCACGGTTATTTATGCAAAATAATGCAAGTGGGCAAATATTTTTCTCCCGCTGTATATATCCCAGTCAGAAGATGCAAACAGTCGTGAGGAGTTCATGACCTGCAGAAACCTTCGTTAAATCCCGGTGTTCGCTAACTCCCTTTTTGAGTGGAAATTCCCACCATTAAAAAATATGAATACGTGATAATATAGATATACGTTTATACACGGTCGAGTCATATTATTGTGAACACCAGCTAATATCCTAAGTACCCATCGTGTGCAGCGCGGACGGCAGCTAGACGGGCCGGGAGTAACTCAGTAAGGTTCTGGAAGGTATTCACAGGTATGTGAAGCCATGCTGACTGCAGTGCTTCTGACGGCTGCTGGAGGGTACGTGGTGGATGATCCATAGAACAAACAACACGATCGAGGTGGTCCTACAGGTGCTCAATTGGGTTTACTTCTGGGGAATTACAGGGCCAGGGAAGTACTTTGAAGTCTTCATCGTGATCTTCTAACCACTCTCAGACATTTCTAGCTATGTAACACGTCGCATTTTAGTGCTGGAAGATCCCATCAGCACCAGGGAAGACAATCAGCATGTATGGGTGTACGTGGTCTGCAAGGATGGATTCATAATGAATTCGGTCCGCAGTGCCTTCCACAGGTATGAATGGACCCAGAGAATGCAACGAAACCGTTCCCCAGATCATAACGCTGCCCCGAAGTAACCTGTCATGGTTGAAGAGTGTTTGTTCTCCGATGTTTCTCGCCTTTTAATGCCAACGTCCATCGGTTCGACGAAGCAAAAAACGTGAATCGAACCCAGGGTCTTCCAGTTACGCGCCAGATATGCTGCCATTGCACAACAGCGGCCTCGAATTCTCCAGACTCATAAGTGATTAACTGCCAAACCACATGACAGGTTGCTTCATGGACAATGCTGGAGATTCGCCAAAGATGGAAAGCAGCAACTGAACAAATAACTAGGAGGCGATTGAATAATTAATTCCTACACTCGACGTGGATCAGGAACACCAAACAGAAGTCATCACTCTTTCCACGTTAATAATTGAGTCACGGAAAACTTCTCATCGGCCACCACCGGAAATAGAACCCAGTGTTTTCCAGTTACGCGCCTGACAAGCTACCACCCTGGTTTGGCAGTTAATCACTTGTGAGTCTGAAGAATTCGAAGCCGCTGTTGCGCAGTGGTAGCATGTCTGGCGCGTAACTGGAAGACTCTGGGTTCGATTCTCGGTGTCGGCCGATGAGAATTTTTCCGTTACTCACTTATCAATGCGTAAAGAGCGATGACCTCTGTTTGGTGACTGGAAACTTGTGTGGTCTGACTAATCGCGTTTTTCACTCCACTCGTGGACGCATTTGGCGCAAACAATATGAGGCACTCGATCCATCCTGAATGATCTCCACAGTGCAAGCCGCTGGAGGTGGTTGTATGGTGTGGGGCATGTTTACCTTGTAGGGACTTGCACCCCTGGTGCATATGAAACAAGGTATGACTGGTGCCCACTCTCGTGAATTTTTTTGGTGTCTTTGAACACCCAGCAGTGTTGCACCTTTTCCCGAATGTCGACAGTGTCCTCTAAGACGATTATGCGCCGAGCCATAGGCCCAACGTTGTGCAGGAATGGTTTCAGGAAGACAGTTCAGACTTCCATCATATTGATTAGCTTTCGAACTTCCTCGATATCAATGCTATACAGTAGGAGGACACTATAGAACGGCATATCAAGTGTATGGATACACCAATCAGCTCCATACCTGCATTGAAGGCCACATTACCCACAGCTTAGTTGGCCATACCTCCAACTGCTTCCGGCATCTTATTGAATCGATGTCATGTCGGATAGCTGCTGTACTAAGGGCAAAAGGAGGACGTACGAAGTATCAGGTAGGTGGTCATAATTCAGTGATCACTCAGTCTATAATACAAACAAGGTACTTATCATCATCATCATCAACAACTGCTGTCAATTTACAGTATTTCTGGATATAGGCCTTTTCAAGTTGTTTTCACAGCCCTATGTCTTTTACAATTATCTTCCATGTCGCTCAAGTAGGTTTTCGAAATTTATTCACCAATTCCGCACGTGCTCTTCTAGGATTTTTCCTTTCTCTTGGTATCTATTATAGCGTTTTAGTTTTCCAACGGTGGTCAGTTCTAGCAACATAACCAGCCCATTGCAACTTTCGGAACTTCTATCACTTCACCCTTGTTTTTTTCCTAAGCCATATGTTCCTCTTTCTATCTTTCTTGATTATACCAGACATATTTTTCCACATGCTTTCTTTGAGTTGTCTGCAGCCTCTGTATGTCTTTTTTGAGTAAAAGTACATGTCTGTGATTCATAAGTAAGAACTTGAAAGATGAATTTTGTTTAAAATATTTTAAATCATAATGGTAAATTTCGCTTGAAAACTATACTATTTCACAGTACAGTTTAATTTTCCTGAACTATCATTCATAATACAGGAGGTTTCAAAATGATTTGAACGATAACAACACGTCCCATTTGGAATACATTACCAGCGATCGAATATCCGGTGAAATACATTGTAACACATCCTGAAGTTTATTTTTGAACAGGTCCAGTAGTTCATAATTCTACCGCCAGGTAGCAGGCGGACTAGTAGTGAAAATGACTCTCAGTGGTGATGAGTAATCATTTTGTGTCTTACAATTTCATGCGAGTAGGTCAGTGTTGAGTGTGCAAAGTCAGTTTCGTACACGATTTCATAAAGAACCACCAGAAACAAAACTCTGTTCGAAAGTGATATGATCAATTCCAGCGAACCGTATACGATTTCATAAAGAACCACCAGCAAAGAACACTGTTCGAAGGCGATATGATGAATTCCAGCTAACTGACTGTCTTTGTAAGGGTAAATCGTCTGGCAGACCTTCGACTTCTGAGGCCGACGTGGAAAGAATAAGGGAATGTTTTCAGCGTAGCCCTTGAAAATCTAAAGCGAGACCGAGCCGGTAGCTTGCAATTTCCAAAACAACTTTGTGGCGCGTATTGCGTGAGCGTCTAAAAATGCACCCTGATCGAGTACAGTTGCTGCAGAACTTTACACCGCCGGACCACGCCACCATCTTCCAGTTTTGTTAGTCATTTCAAGAGCGGAGCAGTGACGATGGTTTTATAAAGAAGTAGCGATTAAGTGATGAGGCTAAATTTTTTGTAAGAAGAAAGTTAAACAAGCGAAAGGTTCAAAATTGGGTACTGGACGGTGCTAGATTACCGCACTGACGTTGGCAGAGTAACGAAGGGAGCTCGCATTGAGCATCTGTGACAGTAAGAAACAAAGGGAGCTCACATTGAGCATCTCCATGTTGCCCACTGACAAACTTGGAGAGTTCCATTACATATGTGTGAAATTATATCTTGTTTTGATAATTTATGAAATATACACTATCTACGAACAAGTAATTGGACACCCCTGCAATCGACGCTATCTGCGGTCCTGATACACGTCACGGCCGCCGCCGCTGTTAAGTATCGTGTGGGAAACAACAACGCAACCAGCCGCATGCAAGATGCCACGCAGTTCGGAGCTCTCTGATTTCGAGAAAGGTGTAATCGTCGGGTATCACAGAAATGGCCAATCCATACGAGGCATATCCAGCGAGTTGAAGTACCCAAAATCGACAGTGGTCTACGTGATTGGTAAGTGGAAGATGAGAGGTGACTGTCGGAATGTGCCCCGACTCAGCAGACCCACAAAACTGGGAGTTAGAGACCAACGGGTGCTGGCCAGAGAAATTCGGAAGAACCACGCCGAATCTATGGGCCACATCCGCGAGGAGTTTCAACAAGCATCCGGGAGTGTTTATCCGATGAATACCATCCGTAAGGAAGCCCATCTGCTCGGTTATCATGGACGTGTTGCCGCCCACAAGCCTTTGATCACTAAGTCCAATAGCGCTGCTCGGCTAACGTGGCGTAAAGAACGTCGACAGTGGACCGTTGAACACTGGAAACAGGTTCTCTGGAGCGACGAATCAAGGTTCACCCTCTAACGTTCGGATGGTAGGGTCTGGGTTTGGCCTCTGCCTGGAGAACGCCTCCTGCCGGAATGTATTGTGCCAACTGTGAAGTTCAGCGGCGGTGGAATTATGCTATGGGGGTGTTTCTCCTGGTATGGCACGGGACCCTTGGTCGCAATTCCTGGTGGATTCAACGCCGAGACCTACTGCACCATTTTGTATGACCATGCGCTTCCTACGTTGTGGCATTTTTACGGGGTGGACCCATGTTACTTTCAGGATGACAATGCCACCTGTAATGTTGCGAGGTCCACCATGGCTTGGTATGGTGACAATGGGGTTAATCGAATGGACTGGCCTGCGCAGAGCCCGGACCTCAACCCTATCGAACACTTCTGGGACGAGTTGGAGCGTCGACTTAAGAGGTGCCCCCGTCGTCCGAAATCGGTGAAGGAACTAACCTGTCTTCCCCAAGCAGAGTGGAAGAAAATACCGCTAGCCGTCGTACAACGCCTGGTTCAGAGTATGCCCCGGAGGGTCGCAGCTGTAATCGCCGCTCGTGGAGGCTCCACCAACAATTGAAGATGAATAAACTTCGTTTTCCTTTGCTATCACAGGTGTCCAATTACTTGTTGGTAGATAGTGTATATAACAATGTGAAATCGAAAAAATCATTTTGAAACACTCTGTATTAAGGATTACTTGCTCATCGAAGTGCGAACGTATTCGAAAAATTTAAAGGAATGAGTAATTCGCTATTTTGAACTGAAAATACAGGTCAGCCAGTATGGATTATTTTCAGGACTTCAGAGATGGTTTATTGATTTCCATATTGCGCAGTTCTTTTGTTGCTTTCATAGCATACGATTAATGATTATTCGCCAACACAGCTGAGTAAGAAAAAAATTTTTTTTTTGGTTTGATTTTAACTATCTCAAATTTTGAAGATGACAATCCGTTTTTTGGTGTAATTGTGACAAGGATGGTGAGTCAGATAATATCCGAAAACTTGAAAATTTCGTCGTCCCGGAGCCGGAATTGAACCCGCGTCTCCCAGATAACGCCCGGGTATGCTAACCACTACACCACCCAGAACGACCAAGTGTCAAGTATCCGATTAATTTGAATATAACCATCACATGATTTGCTATTCGAAGCAACCGGCACTCATGTTTAGCAAATCTGAACTTAAGAAAATTACGACTTCGTCGTTCTGTGTGGTGTAGTGGTTAGCATAACCGGGAGATATCTGGGAGACGCGGTTTCGATTCCCGCTCCAGAACGACGAAGTTTTCGGATGTTATCTGACTTACCATCCTTGTCACAATTACACCAAAAAACGGATTGTCTTCTTCAAAATTTGTTTTATATGGCGTAATCCTGTATTTTATTCATGATTTAATTATCTTCATTATCATCTAAGGTTAGCAAAATATCTGCTATTCCAAATTTTGGACTACACCTCCTAAATTAGTGTTTGACAGCACCAGTATCGTAAAAATGAACTTGAAATATAAATGGGCGGGATTCAAACTGGTTTTTTCCCATTCGATCACTGTGCTACTAGAACGTTGCTGTGCATTTAAACAAAAAAACGAATCATTTATTCAGTGATTACGAATTTTAATGATTATTTTTCTACGTAAAGAAATATGAAATTTGTAAGACGTTTCTACATATTTTATTTATACACGTGATGCGCTTTGGGGAACCAAGTATCTGAATATGATTTCACACAATACAAACCCCTTCGGTGGTAAGTTTGACCAAATTAATTCATTATACTCAATCATTTGATCATCACGTAGATTATTTATAAATTAACTAATAAAGGGTTGTGATCACTGAAAATTCATTCACAGTTCGAAAATCTTTCCTCAACATCGCGGCAAGTACAAAATTATGCGAACTAGAGCGACGGACACACTTCTCGTTACACGAACCAACCTCCGGTGGAACTGCGACTGTCCTCTTCGTTCGTCTCACCAGAAGTAGAAATTCTGATAAAAACAACCGTCACAGCTTATTGAGATGAACAACGAGTGAAAGAAAATAATAATTTACAATAAATGAGGAACTGCAATATGGTTTCCGTTCCGAACTGTGCGTTCAACCTATTCGTAAGTTCCATTTTCAAATTCATAGGTTGCACGATCTTGCTCATGTTTACTCCATCTCCGTAATAAATAAAGGTTTCTTCGTCTATAACCTGTTGCTTTTAATCTTTTAAGTTTTAAATACGTGTCATTATTTTTCCTTGACGATACCAATTGAAGCATTGAATCTGCACTTCCTACAGGTTCAACACAAAGGTACACAGGAAGGTAAGAACTGGAAACGAATCTTAAAGTCATGTTATGAGATATCAACTCTGAAATTATTCTTCTGTTATTTTGAAGTAACGTCTTCACAAACACTGAGCACAAACACTGCGGCAAGTGAAAATGACAGCGAACGTAATTTGTTACTTTCATGCGCAAGCTCACAGGTACGGTACATATAGATTATAAAGGAAGGGAACATTCAGGTCCCAAAATTAGTTATCCTGTTTAACAATCTGCCTCAAGTTAATTACTCATCAAAATGTGTTTAAAGAAAATTATTTAACACATCCTGGTGGTCAAATTTATTGATATCGTTATTTAAAAACCTAGTCTTGAAATAAGTATTTTTGCAAGTTAGAAAAAATATGCATACACATATTCCTGAGAAACGGAGCATTTCAGCGGAGAATATATTATTTCAAAATTCACTTCGCATTTTATGTAACCGTAACAGAATTTGGGTGAGTCGAATAAATTTTGTCGACATTTGCTACCTGCTTTTATTCAGCACTGTTTCTTAAAATCTGATTTTACATGTAAGCGTATTTTCGAGCAGCACAGCAAAGATATTCTTCAGTATAACGTAATACCTTTTTACGTTATGTAAGATTTGTTGTTATACTAAGTTCCAAATGTCCGACTGAGGAAATGTTGAATTAAAGGAAAATATGAGGCACTAGTTGCACCGAATAGCTCACTTTAAATTAAAGCTTTTAGGGACAGACGAAACATATACAGAAATCTTAGTCAACTTTTTACTCGTCAAGCAACTTCATACGAAATCATATAACGTTGTCTCCGAAATCCAAAACATATCACAGTGAGGCACAGTACACGCACACACATCTGCTGCTTAGTCACTTTATTTTTCTCGTACCATCAATAGTCTCAGCAAAGGTTTGACGTCTCCACCTCAAATAACTGCGTCGCCAAATACATATCTTTTCTCGTTCTCATCAATATGCATACGTCACGACCTCAGGGGTGTAGCCAAGACTCATTCCTTTTTTTATTGAAGGTTTTAACGACCACCGTGAGCAACTCAATGGCGATAGCCCGTCCCTAATTTAGGGCCACTGGTTCCAGGGAAGGGAGAGAGCCATGGCTGTAAGACAAACACAACATCCGTGCCTCACCGGGATTCGAACCTGGACCCCCTTTCGGACGAATGATCAGAGGCCATCGCTTAGACCACTGCGCCACCGGGGGCGATTAAACCTCATTCATGTGGGAGAGAAAATATCACGTTAAGTTTGGAAAGTGCAAAAAAGAACAAACTCAAATTTACCTAGGAAAAGGAACTAAAAATGAAAGATAAAATAGAATAAACGTCACATCAGTTTTATAGGGCAGTGTGTTTTCCTGCAGCTCTCTGGCGGACGAAACTTTTAAAAGAGTTTGATTCCATAATTTTGAAAAGTTTCGTTTGAAATAGTTTGAAAAAAAAATTGATTCCATAATTTTGAAGGAAAAAGCAGAAAAAGTGAGAAGAAACTGCGAAAACACGTTTTATCAAAAGAAAAAACAGCAATAATAGCGTATTTTAGCACTATAGGGAACAGTGCCGTCCGATTTCACTTGCAATAGTTTTTAAAGTATGATTTCAATTTGTGAAAGCATTTACGTATGGAAGTAGAGTTGTGCGTTGTCCGCAGAATAATTTAAAAAAACATTGAAGTATTATTAGCAAATGTGTTATAATTTGTTTGTGCTATTCTCGCATAAACGTTATTACAATGTAGTCGAGTGAATTTGGTGTTTTTTTTAGATGACATCTTTATTTTTCATTATTTTTAAGTAGAGAGCTTTTTGGGGTTGTCAAGGAAAAAAAGACAGAAAATCTTTTCTTGCAAACATAAACTCCAGCGTAACGCACAATAAATTAATGCACATGAACAGTACGAAGGAAATAACTGAATTGAATATGCAAACCGTAAGTGAAACAATGTAAAATTTAGCAACTATGCGAAAGATATTGTTGTTATTATTAGAATCATGAGGTAACAAACTTTTAACATATTTTTGCACTTAAGAGTTACAATCTCATCGCTTACTTTCGCAATCAAAAAGTGCTAACTAGAAATTACAAGCGTATACATGAAATAATACGGTAATTCTCTTAATGAAAACTGCACAAGCACATTTAAAAATCACAAACACAATGTGGAATAACTGAGAAAATCACATCAAATTTCACAAAGATTAAATTCTATGATTTAAAAATATAAGATAATATCCATATAAGTAAATGGAATTCTGCCTTTTTGAACCACTGCAGTATTATAGTATTATATTATTTCACCAGTATTATATTATTTCACCACGTTCTTTTAATTTACAAAGGGAAAAACTTCCCAAGCGTTGAATTTATTTGTGTGAAAATTCTACGGTCAAAAATTCCTTATTTTATTTAACTTACGGGAGATCTGACAGTACTATGCGTTACTCTCAGGTACACGCGGTTTCTCTATTGGATATAACAGATTTCCTGACAGCGCAGGTACAGTGCGTAAAAAGACTTACCTTGTTTTTGCTTCGAATTTCAGTGGAATGTCACATGAACTCAGTATCAGCAAGTCGAACCCGTGATAGGCAGATCAAGTCCAGAATCACATTGCCCACCGTCCCTGTCAGCACCGCGCGAGGACAGAAAAAAAAAAAGTAGAGACCGGATGAGATGATTCGGATAATGAAAAATTTCAAAGATGGTAGAGCAGCAATCCAAGTATGAGGCCGAAGAGCAGCAAGACACTAAACTCTTTAAGCATCTGATCCTTCTTCGCTCTTCAGCATCCACATCAGCATCCGACGGATGCGCTTCAAGGCATGTTATTGGACGCCAGTCGTCTGAAAAGCAGCCAATCCCCGCACGTCCTGCGGCGACGCCTTTCATTCTCGCACGCAAACGTGCGACCGATAGAATCAGACACCACACAACGGACTTTTCATATATATATAACCACACGCACACACACAAGCTGAACATAACTCAAATGAAATTATCATCTTTATTCTGAAGCACAAAAGCCAGCGGTTACGCGGAACTTTTCTCTATATTTCATATCAATCCTTGTTTCCGTTCTACATAACAATCATAAAACTACATGAGTTAACACAAAGATATCTCTCGTTGCATTTGAGTTCGCCATCAAACATAAAAAAAAAATGCAAAACGGTAAATTATACGTCAAAACGATGTTAGACAAAATTACAGTAAAAAGTTAGTTCAATATTCCTGCTGTTCTATATTTATTTCATTTTTGCGTCAAATACAGTCGGCTCCTTTTAAACGCAGATTGTTTTTCCTGAGAAATATTATTTCATTTCTTCTTACAGTACAGTACGATTTTTTTACTAGAAACTGTGCTAAAACAGAGTTATTACAAATGAAATAGGCAGTTTCAACATTTTATAAAACCAAAACTATTTAAAATATTGAGATTCACTTTCACCGTTTTGTAGGCACCTCTTGTACCGTTCTGTAGGCACTCACTTGCACCGTTTTTAGACATTCACTTCACCGTTTTGTAGACACTCATTCGCACCGTTCGGTAGGCACTCACTTGCACCGTTTCGTAGACATTCACTTGCCCCGTTTTGTAGACTCTCACGTTCACTGTTTTGTAGACACTCGCACCGTTTTGTAGACGCTCACTTGCACGGTTTTTTAGACTTTCACTTGCACCATTTTGTAGATACTAATTTGTACCGTTTTGTAGACACTCACTTGCACCGTTTTGTAGATATTTACTTGCACCGTTTTGTAGACACTCACTTGCACCTTACTGGAGACACTCACTTGCACCGTTTTGTAGACTCTCACTTGCACAGTTTTGTTGACACTCACTTCCACCGTTTTGTAGACTCTCACTTGCACAGTTTTCTTGACACTCACTTCCACCGTTTTGTAGACTCT
Source organism: Macrothele yani (assembly GCA_039090855.1). Taxonomy (NCBI): domain Eukaryota; kingdom Metazoa; phylum Arthropoda; class Arachnida; order Araneae; family Macrothelidae; genus Macrothele; species Macrothele yani. Next base: position 50,019,478 of record CM077028.1, read on the forward strand.
CACTTGCACAGTTTTGTTGACACTCATTTGCACCTTTTTGTAGACATTCACTTCCACCGGTTTGTAGTCATTACCTTGCACCGTTCTGTAGACACCCACTTGTACCGTTTTGTAGACATTCACTTCCACCGTTTTGTGACTTTTGAAGTTTGTTACCGCAACTTACAGACGTTCGACTTGTGCAACTTTAGTCACACGGCACATATCCACCCGGTAGTCGAGTTCTTGCCAAACACGCGTTAAAATAGATCTTCATCAACTCCAGCAATAGCTGAGGTGACACGTTGTTTCAGATCAGCTAAATTAACGGGAAGGAGAGGGACAAAGACCTTGTGCTTGACATAGCTACATAAAAAAAGGTCACAGGGGGTTATAGCCGGACTTCCTGGTGGCCAACATGCTCCATCATTTCTATACAGAAATCGCGACGTGATGTTCTGTCATTGTCACCTAGACGTTGAAATATCTACAGTTTGTAAGGAGTCAATTTCAGCAGCTTCCTGAAAATGTTCTATACAGACGGTTGTGGACATTAGCGCACCCACGGGGAGCGGGTACTTTGGGGGCTTAAGCCCCCACAGGATATTAAGAGCGACATACGTCACAAATTAAACATTCAAAAATATTATTTTCCATGATTAAAAAATTACAGTATCTACTAGTCACCTTTTTGACCCTATACACAGTGTGGCAAAGCATTTTTAAGACTGGGTCTGTAAAATGAAATAGAAACAAGAAATTATAATTCGTTTTGGTTTGTTATTCAAAATAAGTCCCTCCAGCTTCAATACACTTGTTACAGCAATTTAATAATGATTCGAATGCCTGTTCCAGTTCACTTTGCGGAATTGCCTCCAAAGCAAGCGTCGAAGGTGTTTGTATGGTCGAAATAACATCAAAATAACACCCCTTTAACGTCATATTAAGTTTGGGGACTAAAGAAAAGTCGCAGGGTGCAAAATCAGGCGAATACGGTGGATTATTCAACACACAGACGTTATTTTTCGCCAAAAACTACGAACAAGAAGTGAGGAATGACTGGGTGCATTATCGTGCAGCAAGCACCAACTGTTTTGATCTCGATATTCTGGACGAATGCGACGAATTCTGCCCATCAAACGCCTCAAAACATTTAAATAAAACTCACCAGTAATTGTTTGTCCACTCGGAACAAAAGTAAACAAATTCTTTGTGGACATTACCCTTACTATCGAAGAATGTAATGAGCATTGTTTTGATTTTCGCTGGAACTTTTCTTGTTTTTTTGGCTTGTGGTGAGTTTTTTGACTTCCATTCCACACTTTGTCGCTTTGTTTTGGGATCATATTGAAAACACCATGTTTCATTACCAGTAACAATCAATTTTAAGAAGTTTGGATCATTTTCAGCGGCTGAAATGATGTCTCTGCAATGTGCACTTCTCCTTAATTTTTGTTCATTGGTTAACGTGTGTGGAACAAATTTAGCACAGACTTTTGTTTTGCCCAAATCTTCATGCAGGATGATTCGAATCGTTTCTTTGTTGATGTTTGAAACTCTTCCATCATTCTTAGTGACGCACATCGATTGCTTGCCACGAAATCACGCACTTTTTCAATAATCTCAGGTGTCCTAGATAAACTTGGTCTTCCGGTATGCTTATCATCTTCTAGCGTATCTCTTCCGTCCAAAAAACGTTTGCGCCACAGGAAAACATTTGATCTACTTAAACAGAACTCACCATAAACTTGTTTCATCATTTGGTACGTTTCCGAGGCACTGTTACCAAGATTTGCGTTAAATTTAATAACAGCCCTTTGTTCCATCTTAATAATTCAACATGAAAATAAAATTACTTCTCTAATGAACGGCCGTTTCGTTTGAGTTACTTTAACAACTGCGCAATACTTTTGGCAGAAAGGAAGCAGATCGTCACGGTTTATAACGCATTCGCGATTACACTGGTGGCGCCACCGTAGGTTGAAATCAAGCGCCAGTCTTAAAATTTCTTTGACGCACTGTGTATGTACGATTTTGATTTCATTGTCGGGACAAGAATTTTTCGGACACCCTAGGTACGTACGAGCGTATGTATATAGTATGTATGTGTATAATGTACACATTATGTGAGTTAACTATGTATATACACACACACTATGTGCGTATACTATATATAGATATGTGCTATATATAATGTGCGCGTATAATACAGTATATATACTGTACATATATACACACACATTATGCACATATACTGTATATATATATATATATATACTATGTTTACGTGTACGTTATAATTATACCATCGGGATTAGAGGAAATGCTACAATACACTCACCAACCCGCTTGGCCAGCGTGGTGAGTTATGGCCAAACCCCTCCAAAATGACTCCACAACTTAAATCTTGGCCCTCAGTCTCCGGTAGCTGGAATGTACCTGGCCAAGGCAGCGGCCAGGGCGACATGAAGGCAAAGGGTGCTAAGAATTCCCGGAGGACCGGACTAGGCTGCCATCTGATGCTGACCTTGGCTACGTATAATGGACGCTCCCTATCTTCTGATTCAAGGCTTCTTGAACTGGAAGAAGAACTACAAAGGATCAAGTGGGACATCGTCGGGCTAAGTGAGGTAAGGAGAAAAGGAGAAGATCTCATCGAACTGAAAAGTGGATATCTCTTCTACTATCGTGGGACAGATACTGGAAGAACTAGTGGTGTTGGATTTATAATAAACAAGAAACTGAAGGATAAAGTTGTAGAAGTTGAAAGTTCCTCTGACAGAGCTGCACGACTCGTTATCCAACTCTCGAGAAGATACCAAGCTCAGATTATTCAAACTTATGCACCCACCACAAGTCATGCTGAAGAAGAAATTGAAGAACTTTATGAGGAAATTCGTCATCTAAATAATAAAGGTAAGCAGCACTTGAAGATAATTATGGGAGATTTCAATGCAAAAATAGGGCAAAGGCAACAGAATAAAACTTCAGTAGGTAAATTCGGTCACGGCAACAGAAACCAGCGTGGAAATACTCTCGTTGAGTTTGCAGAGGCAGAAGGGTTTTTCATCTTGAACTACTTCTTCAAGAAAAAGCCACACAGGAAATGGACATGGAGACATCCAAATTGGACGACAAGTGAAATTGATTTTATTATGTGTAACAAAAAATTCGTCATAGAAGACTGCAGTGTGCTAAACAAGTTCAACACAGGTAGTGACCATAGATTGGTGAGATGTAAGATGCACCTCAACACTAAACTTGAACGTGGCAAGCTCATAAGACAAACAAAATCTATTGACATAACCAACCTTAAAAAACACCATAATACCTTCAAGTTAGAACTGAAGAACAGGTTCTCTGCTTTAGAAGGCCTAACATCGGAAGAAGTGGACGTCTCTGAAGTTAACAGAAAAGTAACCAAAGCTCTTATGGAAACAGTAACAAAATTAGCTGGGTCTAAGAACAAGTTGCATGTGAACAAATTATCAGGAAAAACCAAAAATGTTGATGCAAAAAAGAAGAGAGATGAGGACAACTAAAGAAGATGTGACTTCCAAAGTGGAATATATAGAGCTATGCAAGACAGTACGAAAAAGTATCACTGAAGACGTAAGGAAATTCAACTGTGAAGTAGTAAGGAAAGCAATTGAAAACAACCAAAGCCTAAACATAGCAAAGGGACATCTCAGTAAGGGAAGAAAACAGATTATGGCACTGAGAAAAGAAGATGGTTCTGTAACAAGAAATAGAGGTGAAAGTTTGACAAGAGTGAAAGATTTCTACTCCAAATTATATGAAAGGGATAATACATGCACTAGAGACATCATGAAAGATACCAGTACCAGAGTTCCTCCAGTCCTTCCAGCTGAAGTTGCACATGCAATCAAGAACATGAAGCGAGGAAAAGCTCCAGGAGAAGATGGAATTACTGTAGACATCATACAAGAAGCAAGTGGAGAAATCGAAACAGTACTCGCCCAAATTTTCACTCGATGCCTTAATGAAGGGACCATTCGTGAGGATTGGAACACCGCCACAATGATCCTGCAACATAAAAAAGGCGGCATTGAGGATCTCGGAAACTACATACCTATCATCCCCCTATCAGTGGTTTATAAAATCTTCACTAAAGTTCTTTCACATCGCTTGAAGGTAACACTGGACATATCTCAACCGAGAGAACAAGCTGGATTCAGGAGTGGCTACAGCACAATAGATCATAGCCACGTACTGAGAGAACTAATTGAAAGAGCGAGGGAATATGAACTTCCATTGTGCATGGCTTTTATCGATTATGAAAAAGCCTTTGATTCGGTGAAACCATCAGCAGTTACAATGGCTCTGAAATCCTGCGGTATTGAAGATGCATACATTAATATTATTAATAACATCTATGAAAATGCAAGTGCAAAGATTCAGCTGTTCGAAAATACAACAGACATAAAAATTGGAAAGGGAGTGAGACAAGGTGACACCATATCTCCGAAGCTCTTTAATGCCACATTGGAAAATGTCTTTCAATCACTGAACTGGGAAAACAAAGGGATGAAGGTTAATGGAGATTACCTAACCCACCTTCGTTTTGCTGATGACGTAGTCATTTTTGCAACTACCTCATCAGAGCTGCAGAGTATGATCCCGGAACTTGCTGACAAGAGTAAAGAAGTGGGATTAAAAATGAACTTTCAAAAGACAAAAGTGATGTTCAATGCTTTTACAAGAAATGAAGATTTATCGATTGATGAAGAAAAGCTGGAGATAACAGGCACGTACGTTTTTCTTGGACAGCAGATATCAAGTGAGGGTCACATTGATGAAGAAATTAATCGGCGTACAAAACTTGCCTGGAGAGCCTTTGGAAGAAACAGCATAATTTTCAAGAGCAATATGCCATTATGTCTTAAAAGAAAAGTGTTTGATCAATGCATCCTTCCAGTGCTTACGTATGGTGCAGAGACGTGGACCTTAACTAAAAGAGACATACAAAGGCTGCAGACGATTAAAAGAAGCATGGAGAGTTGCATGCTTGGTGTAACCAGGAGAGATAAGAAGAGGAACTCGTGGATTCGAAAAATGACAAGAGTGGAAGACATCATGATCAGAGTTAAATCCCTGAAATGGTAATGGGCTGGACATACTGCCAGAAGGACAGACCATCGATGGACAGCCGAAATTTTAGATTGGATTCCAAGAGACAGGAAAAGACCTAGAAGAAGACCACATGGGAGATGGGTGGATGAAATTCGAAAGTATGCAGGGGGGACATGGAAGAGACTGGCACAAGACAGACCGTTGTGGAGGAAACTTGGGGAGACCTTCGTCCAGCAGTGGATTGATAATGGTTGACAATGATAATGATGATGATGTTACTATATATATAGGCCCCCTCCAACAGGAATTCCTGGGTACACCACTGGTTGTGGAATTTTTAACTCCCAAACCGTCGTCGTTGCGGATTTCCTTGAGCTGCTTTGGTAAATGGCAGGAAGACGCTCGACTTGTTCATCCGATACACGTGGTCTCCCTGGACTTTTACCTGTATACAAACATCCTGTTGTTTCAAATTTCTTGTGCGAGTCGTTGATGAATTGTCTATTCGGCGGTGATTTCTTGAAACGTGTTCTAAAACGCCGTTTCGCAACAGTTGTGACGTACCTGCCAGCAGGACGCACACGACATAAAGGCAGATAGGAATCAGAATAAACGTCTGCGTAGCTCAGTTGGTAGAGCGACTTGTTCCGGAATAAGCGGACTCGGGTTCGAATCCCGGCGTAGACCAAAAATGACGGAGAAATTTACTTCGGTATAATGGCACCCGAACTATCCGGATGACCCGGCCGTTCAAAATCTCGCATTGGTGTGATGTTATTTCCACACCGCGAAACAGGAAAAATCAGAGAATCCCTTCTCCAGCGCTTCGAAAAATAAAAATGTGTGATGTTGCATTCCACACAGCAGATTGACTGGGAGTTCTCAAGTGCACGTTCTACAGTGGATGGCTGCCTGCAACGATTCATGGTCACGGCTGACCCGTGGGCCATGCCCCCGGCCCTCTTTCAGGGGGGGAGATGTGACATACCTGCCAGCAGGACGCACACGACATAAAGGCAGATAGGAATCAGAATAAACGTCTGCGTAGCTCAGTTGGTAGAGCGACTTGTTCCGGAATAAGCGGCCTCGGGTTCGAATCCCGGCGTAGACCAAAAATGACGGAGAAATTTACTTCGTTATACAGTAAAAGAATTCGTTTTGCTTAATTCAAGCACTCAGAACGATTTCTCCACAGCATTTGCGGCCATCTTGCTTGACTGGTCACGGGACGGAGAAAACGTACAATCTTTTAGTAGCGCCATACATATAATAAAATCGTTACTATCGGTGATTGAAAAGTGCATCATGAGTGTCAAAATCTTACCTAGTTTGAGCTTTACAAAATGTTGAAATTGTCTGTTTCATTTGTAATAACCGTGTATTATTATCCACCATTCATGGCTCAGCCAGGATTTTTCCTTGTGGGGCAGGCGTTGACTCAGGAACAGAAACTTCTGGGCCAGCCGAAACCATTTTTCCCGTATTAGCGACGTCGATTTGATGCCCACCTCACTTTCCTACAGGGAAGTGGAATGGGCGTCATTAGAGAGAAAATTAACAACACTGGGCGTCAAGTAGGGGAGAAAGTTAACAGCACACCCAACTTCCCTAAATGGAAATGGGGTATGCTGTTAACTTCAGTTTACACGCTAAAGCGCTTTTAACTTTAGTCTATAGACTAAAATCAACAGCACGTGATAAGAATATATACCGATAAAGATGCCTCTTAACTCTTTAACCGGGTGTAACGAATTAACTTAGGGGTTAGCAAAAAGGGCTAAAATCACTTCGAACGAATTTATTCGCGCTCTGAGAAGTAGGCCTAACGCGGATAGAACGCATGAATCTGCGCATCAGAAAGCGTTGTTTCCCTCCCTCAGCTTTGTGATTGAAAGTGGCCATTTAAGAGGATTATTGCCTCTAATTCTTTTTGATTGATTCTCTACTGAAAGAACCCATAACCGTGGTGACGTGCCTAAGAAATAATTATAATAGTAATAATAATAACATGGGATTTAAATAACATAGTGAAAATTAAAATAATTCTACTGATCCCCGCCTTCCCGAAATAAAAGCTAACAAACTCTAATAAATAAATACATTTAAATAAAGTGGGTTTTATACTGACGCTAGCGAAACCGTTCACTGCACCAGAAAACAAAATTGTTTAGTGGATGAGCTCAGAAGTCTTAAAAAACTAAAAGTTGCGAGAGCCTAAAAAACCGCAAACAAAATTTCTAGAAACTTATCTAATTAATTTTGCAAGGGATTAAAAACAAAACAAATGTGAAATGTTCATTACTTACTCCTGAACACCGAGAAATAGTGACTCCAATAGCAAGATGTAGAGGATGCCCACCCCACTTTCCTATAGGGAAGTGCAATTTGCGTCACTGGCAAGAACGTTAACGGCACTGAGTGTCAAGTGGGGGAGATAGTTAACAGCACACCTTAACTTCCCTATAAGGAAGCGGGGAAAAAGTGCAAAAAGTGGTAATACCCTAACGTGCAGCAAGAAGGTAACCTTACGAGCTGAAAGAAATGGTGAAACTGGAGAAAAAGGCAGCAATCAGACAAACGCCTACGTTTAATGCGAGACAATGACTTTTCTTAATTTACCAAAAGCAACATCTATTTTCCTTGTCGGATGGTGAGGAAGGAGATCTTCTTTTGGGAGGATCCCTCCTTGAAGCCCTGGAAACAGAGGGCTAAGTCACTGTATAACGAAGTAAATTTCTCCGTCATGTTTATCCGCGCCGGGGTTCGAACCCGAGTACGCTAATTCCGGAACAAGTCGCTCTACCAACTGAGCTACGCAGACATGTATTCTGATTCCTATCTGCCTTTATGTCATGTGCGTCCTGCTGGCAGGTACGTCACATCTCCCCCCCCCCGAAAGAGGGCCGGGGGCATGGCCCACGGATCAGCCGTGACCATGAATCGTTGCAGGCAGACAACCACTGAAGAACGTGCACTTGAGAACTCCCAGTCAATCTGGTGTGTGGAATGCAACGTCACACACATTTATTTTTCGAAGCACTAGAGAAGAGATTCTCTGATTTTTCCTATCTCGCGGTGTGGAAATAACATCACACCAATGCGAGATTTTGAACGGTCGGGTCATCCGGGTAGTTCGGGCGCCATTATAACGAAGTAAATTTCTCCGTCATTTTTATCCGCGCCGGGGTTCGAACCCGAGTACGCTTATTCCGGAACAAGTCGCTCTACCAACTGAGCTACGCAGACATGTATTCTGATTCCTATCTGCCTTTATGTTATGTGCGTCCTGCTGGCAGGTACGTCACAACTGCTGCTGGTTGAGTTCTAGGAGCCCTGGAAATAGTGCACTCCTGGACAGCTTTTGCAAATTTCTGAACTACAACAGAGTTCAGAAATTTGTGGAGTTTTAATTGTGGGACAATATAACAAAACAGAACCCCGTAAAACTCCAGCTGGCCGGGCGGCCAATTCTAAAGGCAAGAATCCGAAGAACAGCTTATGCCTTGAGAGAATTAAGGCACTTCTCATCTGTGATAACAGAAGGGAGGCCGTTTAAGATAAATTTGAAAAACCTATCTTAAAAAAACCTATCTTCAGCAGGTTTCCCCAGAGATGTTGTAGAAGGTCCAGAAGGACAAAATACTGCTGGACAGCTTCGTGGAGTAGAACATTTGAGAGGAGCCGAAGGTTTAAAACTCTGCTTCCTACTCAATTCCGGCCTGATACTGGGAGGTGGAGTTTTTAAACTCCAGAAGATGATGCGTCTGTGTTGGAAGTGCTTAAGAAAGAGGAGAGAATGAGAGAGAGAGAGAGAGAGAGAAGATGTTAAAATCACTATTTTTCTACCCAGTGTCTTAGTGTCCGTGTCAGATGAACTAGCCCTTCCCTATCACGCCTTGTGTCATAAAACAGAGAATAAGAGACTAGAAGTGAGCGCTGATTACAAGTGACAGGACTATGGTTGGTACTGCTGAGATCTGAGGGGGGAAAGGAACTGCTTTTAATTAGCTTACATACAACCCGAGCACTATGTGAACATTTTTACTGTGAAGAACAAAATATTTTGAGCACCATTTGTTTGAGGTTCATCGGCAACGTAAAGAGTTAAGGGTTTAGGACGTTTTGAAATTCACAAATTTGTCAGTGACACGATAGAGTCCGCGCCTCCTCACTCCGGAGCTAGTTGTGCCAACCGACTAAACAACACCGACGAAAAGTATCACTGCAGATTTGTCGTCCTGACATGTGCTTCACCTCTGTACCCTATAGTACGTCCCTGGAGAAAATTCCGTATTGCATTATGAAGGTGTTTACAAATCGTGAGGAATCTCATATCATTCTGTTGCTCCGTCAGCAGCAGTAGACATTATCTTCCTGACTCTGGGTAAGTCGTTCCCCCATTCTGCTTCTTACAGGCAGTCGTACCGTTGGGAATATAGTAAGTTCGGCAGTCAGCGTAAAATCATCATGGAAGAAGGCACCAGAATAGAGATGAGTTCGGGCTCGGTTTTCGAAGCCCGAATCCGTCCGAGCCCGACTCAGCCCCATGAGGTCTGTGTACTGTGGGGCCCGAGCCCGATTTTTCCAAGTGCTGATGCTTTTCACCCTTTTTATTTGATTTTTACATGAAGCAGGAATTACCATGGAATATGATACTCAGCATTTATGCGTCTCATTAGGAAGGATAATTCATTGAAAGAAATGTCATACACTGCTGGACACCCAAACTGCAACACCAAGAAGCACACGAGATAGCAACGCCAAATTTACTAGACACATAACAACAGAAACAAAGATAAAACGATTGAGCTTACAGGCCCGTGCGACTTGCGGAACACACAAACATCAATAGTTCGTGTGGCCCCCATGGCTGGAAATACCGGCCGCTACACGCCACGGCATCGAACGAAAGAGGCTTTAGACGTGGGATTGGGGTATGTCGGTCCAGGCTGCTTCCACACGTTGCCACAGTTTATCAGGCGTAGCCGCGGGTGGTGCCTGCAGGGCCACTCGGTTGCCCATCAGCGACCAGACGCGTTCGATGGGCGACATATCGGGAGAACAGGCGGGCCACGGCAGCAGTGACACCTGGTAGGCTGTGAAGAATTGTTGCACGATGCATGCCACGTGCGGGTGTGCATTGTCGTGTTGAAACCTGATCGCTGGCAGGTTCAGCAGGTAAGGGAGCACTGCAGGCTCCAAAACGTCGGAGATGTAGTGGTGGTTGCTGAGTGTACCGGCGCTTCCTACAAGAGGGGTGCGGGTGTCATATCCAATTGCGCCCCAAACCATAACGCCAGGCGACGGACTGGTAGGCAATGCATACTGCAGGCGTCATACAGTCTCTCGCCGCGGTGGCACCGCCACACGCTGATCCGACCGTCGTGGTGTTGCAGGCAGAAGCGGGATTTGTCGGAGAAGACAATGTCGTGTTATTCCGTAGTCCAGGTGCGGCGTTCAACGGCCCCCTGCCGCCGCACTCGCCGGTGGTGTAACGTCAATGGTAATCGGAGAATTGGGCGCTGTGCGACAAGTCCCCGCTCCTGCAGACGACGTCGAACGGTACGTGCTGACACAGGTTGTTGCGCAACACACTCTAATTCATGCGCTAACGTTCGTGATGTGGCGGTACGAGCCGTCAATGCCCGCCGCACAGCATGACGGTCCTTCCGATCGGTGGAATGCCGATGCTGCGGCAATCGCTCACGTTGGTCCGGCCGTCCCTCCTGCACCCACCGAATCCATACTGGCCTCAGTGTGGCTGGATGTCGTCCCACACGGCTGCCGATGTCTCGGTACTATAAACCGCCGTCGCAATAAGCCATTATTCGTCTTCTGTCGAACTCCGAAACGTGCTGAAATGACTGCCGTATTCTGCGACGAGGCATCAGGAAGCTTCCCACGCACAGGTCCGGCAGCACAACATATTTCCACTACTTACACCCCGCCTTCTGTGCACCCTTCTTATAGTGCTCCTCGGTGGCGTGTCGGGTGCACATGATTTGCATATGCCCTGCAATGCTAATCGTTTGCATGTCCTCTCGCGGGCGACGCATACTGCGAATTTCAGGCCAATCGGGTGCTTCCTTCTTCGGTGTTGCATTTTGGGTGGCCAGCAGTGTAGTTTACAGTTTCACAAAAAATTTTGCAGTAGCTGATATTGTTTTCTTAAATCAAAAAAAAAAGAAACTGTCAACCTTTTTTGTGCATGGAGAAGAGTTGGTCTTCACGCATGTTTTGGTATGACTCAAGAGTCTGCTAGATCCTGAAGAACATTTATATTTCAAAATGCATTCACATGTCTCATCCTGAACGTAATCCAATTTTGCGTTGGTCGTAAAATCAATAATTTGGAGAAAAGGTTTCTACATGGTAGATTTTCCCACTTCATTTTTAACTATTTTACAATAATCAGTATTTAACTTTTTTCGTATAACTTCAGAATACGGATTATTCATATTGTAATGCGCAAGTGGATAAAAAGAGTAACTCAACTAAACCCTTTAACGACCATAACGCTCAAAACGCCCGTACGTGCAAACGACCTTAGCCGCCCGAAACTCCACTCCCGAGTGAGTCAGATTTCCTACCTTTACCTTTTCATTAAATTTGCACGACCTATGAGGGATCATCAGGGGTTACATTCAGTCATCATTATTGTTACTTAACAAAGAAGCGAATCAACTGGCAGTTTTGAGCGTTATGGTATTTAGAGTAATACAAAATTTTAGGGTTTTTAAAGGGTTAAGGGATGGATGTTGAGTGGAGGCGACAATAACAGCTATTAGAAAAGCTTCGTTTAATTTGTTGTTTAACGAGGCCTTCTGAAATACTGGAGACGAAGTTCCATCCTCAGAGCTGAAATCTTAAGGCCGGCATCACACAGGCGGAACAAATCCGTCGAAGCAATATATCTCCCGGCTGTCCTACCGCTGGTTTCCAAGCGGACTATTTAATCTGGGGAATTTATTTTATTCGCAATTTAACTCTAATCATACCGCAGAACTTTTCTTCAAAACATAGTCGAACTGCATTTCTTTATGCACCCTCTACGTCCTAATTTAAAACAGATTTTTTTTCTCCTGTGCATTACGTTTCAACGACAAATTTATGGCACTAGCGGATTTTCCTTTTCCCCTCCCCATCATCTGTTTTATTGCGGATGGTTCTTTTGAGATTTGAGGTCGTCTTCTCTGATGTGTCCAAGGCCAGGTTTAGTTGGCCAGAGAACTTATAACGAAGTAAATTTCTCCGTCATTTCTATCCACGCCAGGATTGGAACCAGGATCCCCTCATTCCGGAATAAGTCACTCTACCAATTGAGCTACGCGGACGTTTTATTCTGATTCCTATCTGCCTTTATGTCGTGTGCGTCCTTCTGGCAGGTATACGTCACATCTCCTGGTAGGTTACATCATCTCCCCATTATTATTATTATTATTATTATTATTTTCTGAAGTGCTGGAGAAGGGATTCTCTTATTTTTTCTATCTCGCGGTGTGGAAATAACATCACACCATTGCGAGATTTTGAACGGTCGGGTCATCCGGATAGTTCGGGCGCCATTATAACGAAGTAAATTTCTCCGTCATTTCTGTCCACGTCAGGATTCGAACCCGGGTCCCCTCACTCCGGAATAAGTTGCTCTACCAATTGAGCTACGCGGACGTTTTATTCTGATTCCTATCTGCCTTTATGTCGTGTGCGTCCTTCTGGCAGGTACGTCACATCTCCTGGTACGTTACAAACTGACCGTCATAGTGCGTCTGTGCGAAGGTGGGGTTCCCTAATCGTTATCTCTCCTGCCTCAATCCCCTACTTTTCTAGGCTAATTACTCTCTTAAAAAGCACTTAAGCTATCACACAATGACACATTAATTCTATTCCTATGCAATCAGGATTCCGGATATACTGCCGGGAAAAAAACTCATTCCTCTTCCTAAATCTCAGAAGAAAAAAACGGAAAAGAAAGACTCAGTATTTAAACATAAAAAAGAAGCCCGCCCAAGATGCAATTAATATACTATTCGTAACTCGTCCGAGCCCGAGATGTAACTAATGTGCTATTTGTAGCTCGTCCGAGCCAGCCCCAGCCCGAGATGAAACTGGTGATGCTATTCGTAGCCCGCCCGAGCCCCTCTCGGGCTCGGGGTTGCGGGCTAGGTCCCAGCCCGTCTCATCTCTACACCAGAAGATATTGGAACTCAAGTACATATGCTTTATCGATCAAATGAAATAATTCGCTAGAGAAAATCAAGTCGCTGGCCATACTACTCAAGGGCATTTCACCTCATCAGAGACGATGATATCTCTATATATTCTGGCGGAAAGTGAAAAAAGAACACCAAGAAGGAGACGTCTGATACCAACGAAATTTATACAGCATAATAACGGAATACAGAGGATAACGTGATCAAAACATTATGGCAAAATACAGCTGTATTTGCTGGTAAACTGAAAAATAACATTTCCATGTAACATTAAACCGCCATGAACTGCGTCACACTGTGCAATTTTGGCATGGAGTCTGTCGTACAGATGTTGGATGTAAGTTTGGGGTATTAAGTTTCAAGCATCCTCAACCTGGACGTGTAAATCGGGGATGATCGTGGCTGGCCGTGGAGACCGGATAAGTCGTTGTCCCATAAAATCCCACACGTGCTCAATGGGAGACAAATCCGGTAAACGTGCAGACCATGGAAGTTGTGTCAAACCCTGAAGTGCATGTTGCGTTACACGTGATGTGTGTGGGCGTGCGTTATCTTGCTGGAAAACACCACGATGGCCCGACCTTGCAAATGGCACAACAACGGGCTGAATGATGTTGTTGATGTAGGAGGGGCTGTTTAACGTACCCGGTACAAAGACTAGTTGCGTACGGGAGTGATAGCTGATCGCTTCCCACACCAGGAGACCAGGTTCGCCGTACTCCTTAAATACCACCGACAATAATTTGCATATTATGCCGTGCTGTGGCGTAAGCGCTCACCGGTTGATCCCGAAATTAACATCACACCTACGTAAAATCGACCCCATTAACATATGTAAATTTCATGAACGTCCGCCAATTCCTTCTTGGTATTCTTTTTTCACTTTCCGGCAGTGTAGTTTAATTTTTTGCATGTGCTTTCCTGTTTTGTTTCAGAATTCAACAACCCATCCCCTCCCCCTCACCCCGTGCGCAATTTTTCAAGCTGTAAACAGTCGTCCGTCCCTAACTTAAGCCCACTTGTTGCAGGCAGGAGAAAGGATCAGCGCTGAAAGACAGTGACGTCATTCATGCGTCAGCGATGTTTTTTTTTTTGTTATTGGAGATTTAACGACCACCGTGAGCAACTCAGTGGGCTATAAGCAGTCGCTCGTCCCTAATTTGGGTCACTGGTTCCAGGGAAGGGAGAGAACCAGTGCCGTAAGACAAACACAACATCCATGCCTCGCCGGGATTCGAACCCTAACCCCTTTCGGACGAATAATCAGAAGCCATCGCTTGGACCACTGCGCCACCGGGGCGACCAGCCATGTTTCGAAATCAAGGTTCCTTTGGACAAATGATCAGGGCCAGAGACTTAGACCATTCGGGCACTTTTCGCGGGGATGGAGTTTAAGAACCACTGTGAGCAACTGAATGAACTATAAGCATTCGCTCATCCCTAATTTGGGTCCACTGGTTCCAGGCAAGGAAAAACCCAGGGCCATAAGAAAAGCACTCGGTCGATGCCTTACTTTCCGGGACTCAAACCTGGACCAATCTCCAAGCCAGCCAACGCCTCATACGAATCGGACACTAGGATGGCATTTCGTGGAATACAGCAACATGTGAAACGTATACACTATATTATCAAAAATATTCGGACACTCCCAAATGTTTGCATAACCGCAAAGAACAGCTGCGCAGGAAGGTGCGCTAGAGTCAAGAGGTAGGCACATAAGGCTGAGATGTTCTCTCGTGTTGTCGATAAATTTGAATCGGATATGCCGCGTGGACGTGAACTTTCCGAGTTCCAGCGTGTGCTGGTCGTAGGATGTCATTTGAACAACGTTTCCATACGGAGCATTGTAGCTAAACTAAACATACCAAAATCGACTGTAAGTGGCGGAAAGTGTCAAAAGAGCCATGGTAAGACATTTTAAGAAATCCTGATTTCCTGTTCCATTTACATCGCCGCTGAAGTATGAAATGCTTGTAATTGCTCCTTAGTGCCATAACTGTCCACAGAGAGTTGCACAGTGTGGGTTATTATAGCACAGCAGAGACACAGCACTACCGTGAATGCAAAGCGTCGTTTGGAGTGCTGTGTCTCCCGTCATTCCTAAACTGAGTAGGACTCGAAAGCTGCTCTTTGGAGTGATGAGTCACACTTTTCACTCTTCTAATCTGATGGGAGTGTTTGGATTTGGCGAAAGCCCGGCGAATGATTTTATTCGGATTGCATACTTCCAACTGTCAAGTTCCGTGCAGACACCATCGCGGCATGAAGTTATTTTTCGTGGATGGATGAGACTCCGCCCGTCGGCTAATATACATACCACAAACGATGAACTCTGAAATGTACCTCAACGTTCCGGATAATCATCCCTAACAACAGTGTGGCAGTATTATGGAAATGTCCGTTGTCTCTTCCAACACGATCGAGATCCCTGCCTCGAGCGTGTGCAGGACTGGTTTCTTGAAAATGAGCTGGAATTGTTTGACTAGCCTGTTCAGAGTCCTGATCTTAATCCTATAGAACACTTCTGGGATGAACTGGAGCGACGGATAAGAAATCGAACACAACGACCGTCTCCGCTCTCCACTCTGGCAGCAGTTTTGCAGGACGAATGGCGTCCCATTCATGTCAAAACCTACTCGAAATTGGTTCATAGTATGATGCCTCGACGGGTTTCCGCTGTCATACAAGGAAAAGGTGGACGTACTAACTATTAATTGCGTTAATAAAGCCATTTGTCCAAAAATACTGTGGTACTCTAACACTTTTGATAATACAGTACATATTATCAATGTCATACACTCCACAAGGTGTTCCATGTTGTTGTAGTAATGCTACCAATGAGTTTCACAATATGTACTGAAATGCTACCAATGAGTTTCACAATATGTACTGAAATGCCTGTATAACGCCAGGGAGAGTGTTGTAGCATCGAATCACCGTTTCCGATAAGTGCGGAAAATGCTCTACTGGGGTAAGATTTGGTGATCTGGGAGGTGTCAAGGAAATACGGAGAATTAACTGCCATGTTCCTGAAACCAATCTGTAACCTATTCGGCCTCGTAATATGCCGCGTCATCTTGTTTATTAAGAATTCTCTGGATACACTGCCATCATTAAGGGGTGCACTTGGCCCGAAGATGATACAGGGCTGGAATAATTAATAGTCGGCTATATTTCTCGGACACTGCTTATAAATTCAGACAAAATTCCTTTTTCTTAAACAAAAGCAATTTGCGCAAAGAAGTTTATGTTATTAAGATGTCATTCAAACTAAAATGAGTAGTTGTTAGCAAAAATCTAAATATTTTGATGTACACTATATTGACAAAAGTCACCGGACACCTAGAAGAGAAACACAGCATAGCATTGATTGACAGATATTAGTACGGTGTCGGTCCACCTTTGGCCTTAATGCATGAACTGACCCTCCGAGACATGCTTTCGACAAGGTTTTGGAACACAGCGATAGGTATGCGCTTCCATTCAGTACATAATGCTGCCGCTAACTGTTGCTTAGTAGTAGGCCTTGGTTTCAAACTTCTTATCCGGCGCTCTAATTCATCCCATAGGTGCTACGGGAGTAAGATCAGGCTCTTTGCTGGCCAGTCCACACAGGATACGGAATTATCGTCAAACCACGACGTAACAGTCCTTGCTTTATGGCGCTCTGGACGTCATCTTCCCGAGCTCTGTGTTTGTGTGCCTCACGTGCCTTTCCTGGAAGTTCTACCTTTTATCTTTTGTGTGTGCCTTGAAGTAAAAGGTTTGGTCTTTATTTTAAGCCATCTCACGAGTTGGTGAGTGCAAGCTTGTTTATTACATCCTCGTTTTAATTTCCTCACCGAGCTGGTCGAACTTTACGTTATAATATAAAAATATATATATATTTTAAGAATTTATTATATTTCTGGAAAATGGTTTTAAAAATGTGTGAACATCTTCTGTACCTAGAGTGCCTTAGGTCTCTGAAGGCCCTAGGAGTTCGATATATCCGGGCCCTTACGATGCTTCATCCATTTAGCCGGAATCTAATGGGGTTCCTCATGATTTATTGTACAACCCCCGCGACTCGACGAATTTTTGAACTCCGGGTTACACCGTGGTGATTCAGAAATTTGTAAAGTCTACCTGGGAACGCAATTTTTCTAGAGCGCCCAGAAGACCGACAGCACCTATTGTCGAGCCGGTTGTCTCCAGAGCTCCAGGAAGGGACCCGCACAACAGGAGAAGATAACCTTTTTCATCTTCAGATGAAGATGAATTACATACTGCATTTCAGAAATTGAAGAAACTATTTTCTCTTATCAAGCGCAAGCGTTAGTCTTCTTACGACCATTTCTTGCATCACGTAAAGTTAACCTACGCTGCCTTTCATTGTTGCACCTTTTACATGGCTCTCACAGCTTCCTTGTTACTTTTCTTGTGGAGAAGCACAACCTTTTGGCATTTTTTTATTCCCTCAAAATTATTAGGCCCAAATTGTTAGGAGTTTAGATTTTTATTATTTCTGTTTGAGTTTTGTACGCATCCTCACATTTTTTTAGACTTCTAAGCTCACAAAGTAAAATTCTTTTCCGGTGAAGGGAGCGAATTCGCCAGCGCCACTCATGAGCCCGTTTATTTAAAATTTAATTATTTACATTTTCTTTTTAGGTATTTATCTCTATTTTATATTTGGGGATGGGGGTACAGCATAATTTATTTTTATTTTCTCTATTTTATATTGAGTCCTTTTAAATTTAGATTTAGCGGATTTCTGCGTACTATACCGCCTCTTCAACAACTTCAGATACTAGATAGTAGACACCACGTTTTCAAAATTTTACTCTGTTCCCTCCCTCCCACGCTACAGATCCTTGCTAATTTTATCGAACAACGCGTACAGATTGCGGCGCAGCCTGATTTTGCCGGTTAACCGGCCGCCCGAAGCGTTTAAGGAGAACACAAATGATCGTAGAAAATCTGCGGCTATATTACAGAAGCAGCTAGAAGTTTCTTTTTCGCTCCGCAGTTAAGAAAGGCATCAGTTAATTAAAGGGGGAGGAGAGAGAGGAAATTTGGAAGAGGAGCCTAACTAAACAGTTCAATCCCTGTTTTCGGTCTCGTCCAGGCCCGGGCTTTATTTTTCGATAAAAAATTAGGACCCCGGGTGGGTTCGGGATGACTCGCTTTCGGCTCGGGATTTTAAAATTGAGCCCTAACTCAGCAGTGTTATATACAGCATTTCATGTACACAAAAGAGTACACACGAACTAAGGCCATCCAGTAAAACAAAGACGTATCACTAACTGCAACACTGTAACATAGGCATACCTAACAAACGTAAACGTACCATAGCATTAAAATTCAATCTGAAGTCTATAAAGGATAATTTATAAAATTTCGGACATTTTAGTCAGTATGATTTCTTTCATGAAAATGTATGAGAAAGCCATAAAGGATGGAGTTTTGCACATCAGAAGCATTATACATGTAAACACCCAGATCTCTCTCTCTCTCTCTCTCTCTCTCTGTCTGTCTGGAACGCTTGACGTCATAACAACGTCTGCATTGTGGCGCCATCACGTATCGATCAATTCGTGTGTGCTCTCAAGATGTTAAAGCGATTACCTGCTACATAATAGCACGCGATCACATTTAGATATCAAGGTGACTGCGTGCTAACTTAAAAACATTGAATTATATCAACGACTCGAGTTCTATTCTTCCGATCTACAAAATCTGAATTGAATTCTTAATATCACAGCAAGTTGAGTTTGCACGAAATCACACTGAGATGTCAAGGTGATCTCGTGCTAATTTAAAAACATTGGATTGTCAATGACTCGAGTTCTATTTATCCGATCTACAAAATTCGAATTGGATTCTTAATATCACGGCAAGTTGCGTTTGTATATTAATTTAATTTAGCGCAATTTAAATATTAATTTGTATACTATAATTATTTTTTACTTTTTTTGATTTAACTAAATTTCCAAGTTTAACGCTGATTATATGCAGGGTGTTTCATAAAGAATGTCCCGATTTGAAAAGTGGATGTCTCGACAACCACGATGAATACGACTCGTATCATGCCTACGGGCGTGGCTTAGAGTTTGTTATGACTATCGCTAGATAGCAGCACGAGGGTCCAAACAGCCGCTACGCTTAGTGAGTGAGAAGATGGCGTCGAGGCAACAGAAGGCGTTTTGTGCGCTCGAATTTAGCAAGACCAAGTCCGTGATTACGGTTCAGCGTGCGTTTAAACGGCGTTACGGCAGTGCTCCACCAGTGGGCAGAAACATTCGTCGTTGGTATCAACAATTTGAAGAAACAGGGTGTTTATGTAAGGGAGAGAGTCCTGGACGACAAACCACCTCAGCGACGAATGTGCAACGAATTCACGAGGCGTTTCAGCGAATCCCACGGAAGTCTACTCGTCGTGCGAGCCGCAAACTTGTCATCCCTCATGCGACTGTTTGGCGTGTTTTACGACGACGTTTCCTGCTGAAGCCGTACAGATTGCAACTGGTGCAAGCTCTTCGTGCAGGTGACAAAACACAACGAAAAGATTTTTGTGCAACTCTGTTAGAGGACATAGATGACGGCACCGTCTTACGAAGGTTGATTCTCAGCGATTAAGCAACGGTTCGTGTAAGCGGAAAAGTTTCGTGCCACTATGTTCGCATATGGGGACTGGAGAATCCACATGAAACTCTCCAACATGAACGTGATTCACCAAAACTGAATGTTTTTTTGCGCGGTTTTTGTTAGAAAGGTTTATGGCCCTTTCTTTTTTCCGGACAACACGGTTACGGGTAACTGATATATTGCAATGTTGAATGACTGGCTACTTCCACAGCTGCAGGACGACTCTGAAGATTGCATGTTGTAGCAGGATGGCGCACCGCCACAATGGAACCTCCAAGTTCGTCGATTTCTAAACGACACATTGCCTCAGCGTTGGATTGGACGCAGAGGACCACATGACTTGGCACTACACGCTTGGTCTCGAGATCTCCAGATATCACACCATGTGATTTATTTAATGGGGATACGTAAAAGACCGTGTTTAAGTTCCCCCTTTACCCGCTGACTTGGATGAGCTCCGAACGAAAATCACGGCCGCGGTAAATTCTCTGCCTGAAGACACTCTCCGACGCGTTTGGAATGAATTCAGCTATCGGCTTGATGTTGTCCGTGCAGCAGGTGGAGGGCACATTGAGCATTTGTAATTGTGGTGAGTGAAACTTTAGACCGTCCTTCATACTAGGCTCTCTGTTTTGTAACTATAAAACATTTGCCTTATTAAATATATACTTTGAAATCGGGTCATTCTTTTTGAAACACCCTGTATTATACATTTTGCAAAATATCGATCTATCTAAACGCTCTAACCTACAGTTGTTAAACAACAAATATTTTACCCAGAATATTATTTATCGCGAGATAGCATATATTGTTTAGTTTTAACATGAATAAGTTCTTACTATATAAGTTTTTACTATATTTCCGTTCAGAAATCTGGCGTATATTTAATTTGTTTTCAGTCTGCTTCAATTAAAAATTTCACTCCGTCATAAGACGGGTAACATCCCCTATATATTAAAATTTATCTGAAGCTTAAAAACAACCTTGCTATGACGGGCTAACGGCTAGTTGTAAACAAAGCTCAATGATTAGTTTATCATGAACGATACTTCACGTAGTGACGGTAGGAAAATATGTTCGTTGTACTGCAGCTCCTTGGAACAACATTATCGTGAAAAATCACACCGAAAAAGAGTCGTTGACCTCGCCAATATGTACTTAAAGGCATTTGTCACGATGCCACAATGGAGAAAGGCAGATTTTGCGGGGGCAAAATGCCGCCTTCAGCCAGAAACACATGTATATGTTGATTCATTAATAGCAAGAAAATTATGCTGAGAATAAATCTTGGTGCTACTTGTTGTTACTTTCCTTAAAAATTACAATTTTCTCCCTACTCGAGGCAGACATTTCTAAAGCCATAGGTTCGCCAATGTTCTTCGGAATCAAAACATATTTGACCGATCTAATAGAAAAGGAGAACTTTTTAAATATCTCGACTGAGGACATTTAATTAAAGCGTTTCTTTAAAAGGAGTTAAGAACCAGAAAGATGACACCGAATTTTAGGGTGTAATAAGCATGTCTTTTGAATCCGTTCTGACGCAAATTAAATTTATCAAAGCTATTCAAAGTCAATGAAACCGGTACGAAAAACAATAGATCTGACCAAAGAAAGAAGATTTTCAATCGGCTTTTTAATCCCTCAGATATTGCTGTAAACGGAATCGTGAGCTTACGAACTCTTAGAAACAGAGATCTCGTCAAAAATAAGATGTAACTTTACGTCCCCTGGTGGGAAAACCACTCATTATTTTAGGAAGAAAGTATTCTCAAAAGGTCCATCCGTATAAGCGTTATCGGTCCAAGAAAAAAATTAGTCGAGTTTTCTGGAGCCCAGATTTTGCAACAAATACTTCAGATGCAGAAATTAACACTTATGACCCTTGGTGGCTAAACCATTCTTTACCAAACATTAGAAATTATGTGAAAAATATTTTCCTTCATGTCTTTTATGCGATACAGGAATTGTTTTTCAAATCGGAGCTTTAGGAGCAGAAATAACGCAATTTACCTTTGTGGCCCCTAGCGGAAAGTCTATGATTTACTTGAAAATTTTGAATTTATAAGAAAAGCATTTCGCATCGGAAACACTATCCAACAAAGAAGGAATTTTTCAAATTGGACTCCTAGAAGTAGAGATATTTACAAAAATAAGATATACATCTACGGCCCCTGGCGTAGAAACCATGCATTTTTTCAAGAAGAAAATTTTTCTAAAAGGTTTGTCGACATAAGTAGTATCGGTCAACAAATGACTTTTTTTTCAATCGAGATTTTAGAAGCTCATATTGTGCTGCAAATACATCAGAAGCGGAAATTAAGACTTACGCCACCTGGTGGCCAAACCATTTCTTACAAAAGTCAGAAATTATGTGCAAACGATTTCCCATCAGGAGATGTATGCGGTGCAGTAAGAAGTTTTCGAATCGGAGATTTAGAAGCAGAGATATAGGAAGAAACGAAATTTACCGCTACGCCCCATAGCGGAAAGTCTATGAATTACTTGAAAATTTTGAAATTATATGAAAAACATGTCACACTGCAAACTCTATCCAACAAAGAAAGAAATTTTCAAATCGGACTCCTAGAAGTAGAGTTATTGGCAAAAATAAGATGTACATCTACGCCCCCTGGCGGAGAAACTGTGGAATATTTTAAAGAGAAAATATTACGAAAAGGTTTATCGATGTGAGTGGCATCAGTCCACGAAAGAATTTTTTCAATCGATATTTTAGAAGCTTCGACTTCATGGCAAATATATCAGAAGCAAAAATTAAACCTTACGCCCCCTGGTGGCCAAAGTATTCTTTACCCAAAACTTGAAATTACATGCAAAACATTTTCCATCAGGAGATGTATCCGCTGAAGGAAATTTTTTTCAAATCGCAGTTTTAGAAGAAGAGTTATCAGGAAAAATGTAATTTAGTTTTACGCCCCCTAGCGGGAAATCTATGCCTAATTTGAAAAAGTAACTATATCTAAAATACTCTTCGACATAAATGGAATTGAAAGATAACAATTTTTTTTTCAATCTGATGTTTAGAAGCAAATATGTGGAATAAAACGTATTTTTAAACTCGACGTCATCTGCATTTACGCCCTCCACCGGGGAAATTGTACATCGTAAAAAAACCGAAATAAAGGATCATCATTTGCATATTTCAAGCTTCCCAATGCAAAAAGAATTTTTCAAATCGGACTAATAGTTGCAGAGATATCGTAGGTACAGACGGACGGACGGACGGACAAACCGATAACATAAGCACGATCTTTTTTACGGTTTTCAACCGTAGGTTGAAGAAGCGTATATGCTCCAGGTTTTTCCGTCCGTCTGTCGACACGATAACTCACGTAACAATGGTTCGATTTTGATGAAATTTTAGTATGTGGTAGGGGACTGCCAGGGGACGAACCCTATTGAAAATGGGTGAAGTCGGGTCAAAGGTCACGACATAGGAGCGCAATTCATTCAATTGCCGTTATGCGTCATAACTTGCGTAAATATGGTTCGATTTCAATGAAATTTTAGTATGTGGTAGGGGACCACCTGGGGACGAATCCTATTGAAAATGGGTGAAGTTGAGTCAAAGGTCAGGACATAGGATCGGGATGTATTCCATTGCCCTTATGCGGCATAAGGTGCGTAAAAATGGCTCGATTTCGATGAAATTTTAGTATGTGGTAGGGGACCACCTGAAGAGTAACCCTATTAAAAATGGGACAAATGGAATCTAAGTTCAGGACATAGGATCGGGATCCATTCCATCGCCCTTATCCCACACTATTAAGGTGAACGTCAAGTAATTTTGCTTCCTATATTTCCAATGGAAAACCTTCTGTACACATTTCCTTCACAATTAGTGTGTTCCCAAGAATGGAAATTTGAACATCGATTAAAATAACTTCATACTATAACTTGGAATACTTAGCATTTTGTAAAACATAAGCATAATTATATTTAAAAACAATAACGTTTCTTTTGGTAGTGTTGAAACCAGAAAAAATATGGCGCGGTCTGTGCTTTGATGACGTCAGTGGACAAATAGATGTTGGATTGCATAATTACGGTTATGGTTTAGAAAATATTAAGTATTCCAAGTTATGAAATGAAGCTATTTTAATGGAAGTTAAAATTTTCTTCCTTGGGAACGCATTGTTTGTGAAGAAAATGTGTACAGAAATTTTTCCGTTGGAAGTATAGGAAGCAAAATTACTTGACGTCCACCTTGAAGTAGCAATTCTTTTATGTATGTATGTACATTTTATTTTGAAAACGGCTCTAAGAATTTTGATGAAAGTCGTTAACCTACAGTTTTCTGGTACTAGAAATCGATTTAGCTTGATCTCGACTTTAGGAGAATTCGTTTAGTAGGTATTAACCCACCCGAATTATAACGTTTTTATTGGCATGGCGTCGTTCTATTAATGTTACCAATGCTTAGAAATCTTATGACATCACAATCTCGCGTTTGAGAATGTTGGCGCGCGGTCACGCCATCTGTCTCATTACGTCACGCGTTGTGTGTGGATCCTATTAATGTTTTATGACGTCACGCGTTGTGTGTGGATCCTATTAATGTTTTATGACGTCACACTCTTGCGGCGAGCAGATGGTCGCGATTCTTATCTGCCTCATTACGTCACGCGTTGTGTGCTTATGTCCGTCCGCACGATAACTCGCGTAACAATCGTTCGATTTCGATGAAATTTTAGTATCTTGTAGGGGATCAACTGGGAAGGAACCCAATTTAAAGTGAACGAAATGGGGTCAAAGGTCAGTACATAGGAGCGGTATCCATTACACTTCTGTTATGCGCCATACCTAACGTAAAAAACGATCGATTTCGATGAAATTTTAGTATGTGGTAGGGGACCACCTAGCGACAAACCCTATTGAAAATGGACGAAATGGGGTCAAAGGTCACGACATAGGAGCGGGATCACTTCCATCGCCATTATGCCTCATAACTTACGTAAAAATGCTTCGATTTTGATAAAATGTTAGTATGTTGTAGGGGCCTGCCTGGGGACGAATTCTGTTGAAAATGGGCGAAATGGGGTCAAAGGTTAGGACACATGACCGAGATTTATTCCACAGCCATAATTCTCATAACTTGAGTAATAATTTCTGGTATGTTGGAAAGCGTATCATAATCAATGCATTGCATGATTTTACTAACTTGTTTTACAAAAGACGTGCTAAAAACCGATAACAGAAGCACGATCTTTTTTTACAAAAGACGTGCTAAAAATAGTTCTTCGCCTCTCTGATAATTGTTTACCTTTGGGAATCAAAAGAACCCAATTAGAACAATAAAAATGACACTGAATTTTCGCGTGTAATAAGCACGTCTTTTGAATCCGTTCTGACGCAAATTAAATTTATCAAAGCTATTCAAAGTCAATGGAACCGGTATGGAAAACAGTAGATCTGACTAAAGAAAGAATATTTTCAATCGGGTTTTTAATCCATCAGATATTGCCTTAAACGGAATCGTGAGCTTACGAACACTTAGCAAACAGAGATATCGACAAAAATAAAATGTGACTTTACGTCCCCTGGTGGGAAAACCACTCATTATTTTAGGAAGAAAGTATTCTCAAAAGGTCCATCCGTATAAGCGTTACCGGTCCAAGAAAAAAAATTAGTCGAGTTTTCTGGAGCCCAGATTTTGCAACAAATACTTCAGATGCAGAAATTAACACTTATGACCCCTGGTGGCTAAACCATTCTTTACTAAACATTAGAAATTATGTGAAAAATATTTTCCATCAGGTCATGTATGCGATACAGGAAGAATTTTTCAAATCAGAGCTGTAGGAGCAGAAATAACGCAAAAAACGCAATTTACCTTTGTTCCCCTAGCGAAAAGTGTATGATTTACTTGAAAATTTTGAATTTATGAAGAAAAACATTTCGCATCGGAAACACTATCCAACAAAGAAGGAATTTTTCAAATCGTACTCTTAGAAGTACAGATATTGACAAAAATAAGATGTACATCTACGCTCCCTGGCGTAGAAACCATGCATTTTTTCAAGAAGAAAATTGTTCTAAAAGGTTTGTTGACATGAGTAGTATCGGTCAACGAACGACTTTTTTTTCAATCGAGATTTTAGAAGTTCCTATTTTGCTACAAATGCAACAGAAGCGGAAATTAAGACTTACGCCACCTGGTGGCCAAACCATTTCTTACAAAAATTAGAAATTATGTGCAAACGATTTCCCATCATTAGCTGCATGCGGTGCGGAAAAAAAATTTCAAATCGGAAGATTTAGAAGCAGAGATATAGGGGGAAACGCAATTTACATGTACTCCCCCTAGCGGAAAGTCTATGAATTACTTGAAACTTTTGAAATTATATGAACCACATGTCACACTAGAAACATTATCCAACAAAGAAGGCATTTTTTAAATCGGATTCCTAGAAGTAGAGACATTGACAAAAATATGATATGTATCTACGCCCCTGGCTTAGAAACCATGCACTATTGTAAGAAGAATATGTTTCTAAAAGGGTTTGTCGACATAAGTAGTATCGGTCAACAAACGACGTTTTTTTCAATCAAGAATTTAGAATCTCATGTTTTGCTGCAAATACAACAGAAGCGGAAATTAAGATTTACGCCCCCTGGTAGCCAAACTACTTTTTTTACCAAAATTAGCAATTATGTGCGAGATGCAAACGATTTCCTATCAGGAGCTGTATGCGGTGCAGAAAGAATTTTTCAAATCGGAGATTTAGAAGCAGAGATATAGGAGGAAACGCAATTTGCCGCTACGCCCCCTAGCGTAAAGTTTATGAATTACTTGAAAACTTTGAAATTATATGAAAAACATGTCACACGGAAAACACTATCCAACAAAGAAGGAATTTTTCAAATCTAACTCCTAGAAGTAAAGATATTGACAAAAATAAGCTGTACATCTACGCCCCCTGGCGGATAAACTGTGGAATTTTTTAAGAAGAAAATATTTCGAAACGGTTTATCAATGTGAGTGGTAGCAGTCCACGAAAGAATTTTTTCAATCGATATATTAGAAGCTTCGAATTTTATGGCAAATACATGAGAAGCAAAAATTAAATCTTACGCCCCCTGGTGGCAAAAGTATTTTTTACCGAAAGTTTGAAATTATATGCGAATGATTTTCCATCAGGAGATGCATCCGCTAAAGAAAAAAATTTCAAATAAGAGTTTTAGAAGAAGAGCAATCGGGGAAAATGTAATTTAATTTTACGCCCCCTAGCGGAAAATCTATGCGTAATTTGAAAAAAGTAACTATTTCTGAAATACTCTTCGACAAAAATGGAATCGAAAGATAAATTTTTTTTTCAATCGGATGTTTAGAAGCAAATATGTGGAATAAAACGTATATTTGAATTCGACATCATCTGCATTTACGCCCTCTACCGGCGAAATTGTACATCGTAAAAAAATCGAAATAAAGGATCATCATTTGCTTATTTTAAGCTTCCGAATGCAAAAAGAATTTTTCAAATGGGACTAATAGTTGCAGAGATATCGTGGGTACAGACGGACGGACAAACCGATAACAGAAGCGCGATCTTTTTTTACAAAAGACGTGCTAAAAACGAGTGTATCATCAAGTTCTTGCCAAACACTTGGGCAGAAGTTATCAGAGATGCCAATTACCAAACGGACAATCTCATGCCCTTAAATGCCTATAACCAAACGGAAAATCTCATGCCCTTAAATGCCTATAACCAAACGGACAATCTCATGCCCTTAAATGCCAATAACCAAGTGGACAATCCCATGCCCTTAAATGCCAATAAACAAGCGAACAATATCATGCCCTTAAATACTTGGGTAGCCGCCGAGCCATTTTACGTCAACTAGGCAAACATTCTACCGTATCATTCTATCAAGGAGCGACATTTCGGAATTTCGCTTATGGGAGAGAGATTTGTATATGCTGAAATCCTCTGATCATTCGTCCGAAAGGGGTCCGGGTTCGAATCCCGGTGAGGCATGGATGTTGTGTTTGTCTTATGGCACTATCTCTTTCCCTTCTCTGGAACCAGTGACACTAAATTAGGGACAGGCGACTGCTTATAGCCCATTGAGTTGCTCCCGGCGGTCGTTAAATTTTCCAATCAAACAAACAAAAAATGTCTCAACCAGAAGCAATTTCAAACGTTTATGAGCGATTTAGAAGTTGAACATGTTGACGTTGCATATTATGCGGAAGCACGTTGGTTGTGCCGCGCGAAGATGCTTCAGCGCCTTTTTAATTTGAAGAACGAAGTTCAACAATTGATGAAATCTAAATGAAAACCCATTCGCGAGGTCCATGTTGAGAAGTGGTTAAGTAACTTTATATTCATTTTCGACATTACTGGTCACCTCGATGAACTGAACTACCGTTTACTGGAAAAGGTCAACTTCTACACAATGTCTCTGACTACGTGAAAGCTTCTGAGACCAAACTAATCCTGTGGGAACGTCAATTGTAAAACAAGTTAGTAAAATCATGCAATGCATTGATTATGATACGCTTTCCCACATACCAGAAATTATTACTCAAGTTATGAGGATAATGGCTGTGTAATAAATCTTACTCCTGTGTCCTGACCTTTGACCCCATTTCGATAATATTCAACAGAACTGGTTCAGTACACCTCAAGAATAACATACTAAAGTTTTGTCGCAATAGGAGCAGTTTTACGCAAGTTATGAGAATATGGGCTGTGGAATAAGTCTTGCTTTTGTGCAATGACCTTTGACCCCATTTCGTTGATATTCAACAGAACCGGTTCACTATACCTCCGGAACAACATGGTAACGTTTTGTCGCAATCGAAACATTTTAGGTAAGTTATGATGCACAAGGGCAATGAAATGAATCCCACTCCAGTGTCCTGACCTTTGATCGCATTTCGCCCATTTTCAATAGTGTTCGTCCCCAGGTGGTTCCTTACCAAATACTAAAATTTCATCGAAATGGAACCATTTTTACGCAAGTTATGACGCATAAGGGCAATGGAATAAATACCGCTTTTATTGCCTGCCTGACCTTTGACCCCATTCGCCCATTTTCAATAGGGTTCGTGCCCAGTGGTTCCCTACCACATACTAAAATTTCATTGAAATCGAACCATATTTACGCATGTTATGACGCATAAAGGCAATGAAATGGATCCCGCTCTTATGGCGTGACCTTTGACCCCACTTCACCTATTTTCAATAGGGTTCGTCCCCTGGTGGTCCCCTACCACATACTAAAATTTCATCGAAATCGAACCATTTTTACGGGAGTTATCGTGCCGACAGACAGACGGACGGACGGACAGACGGACGGAAAAAAGCTGGAGCATATACGCTTCTCCAACCTACGGTTGGAAAGCGTAAATAAAAACTGCATTCAGTTTCCAACATTAGCAGCGTTTTTCAATGAAAATAGGACATGGTTATACGTATGTTGAATGTATTTCAAATCTGAGAAAGGAGTTCAAAAGCAGATTTTCTATCTTCAGAGAGAGCGGAATTTCCAGAGCAATGTTCTCCTCACCCTTGTTGGTTGACATCGAGTGTGTTCCACCTCATCTACAATTGGAGTCTGCAGATATGTCTTGTGACTCTGCAGTAAGATACAAGTTCTTACGATTCCTACAGTAATTGACTTTTATTCCAAATATGTGCCCGAAGAAAAGTATCCAGAAATAAGTAAACATGAATTTTTAATGTCTTCTATCTTCGGCAGTTACTACATATGTGACCAGTTGTTCGATCAAATGAAGAACGCAGAATCAAAATCAAGAACACGTCTGACAGATCAACATTTGAAGACACCTTGCGAATTGCGACCACGTGGATTACACCTGATATTGAAGATTTAGTCAATAAGCAAAAACAATATCAAGTTCCTCAATGAGACTGCGATGATATATATATCTGCTGTAATGTGAGTACATTTTCGGCAATGGATTTTACTTGTAATATACCTATACAGGGGCTGGACAGAATAATGTGAACACCTAGGAAAAGAAGGTTTTACGTACCTAATAGAGTGTGAGAGCACCTTCGGCATTCAAAACCGCATGAATCCTCCTTGAAAAGTACCTATACAAATCCTGGATGGTGGTTAGTGGAATGTTACACCATTCTTCATGCAGAAACTGCTCCAGATCGTTGAGGGATGTAAAAGGAGAATAACGGAGTCTTACTCTGTTTTCCAACACAAACCACAGTGGCTCGATGGTGTTTAAGTCTGGTGATTGGGGTGGCCAAGGAAGGTGTGAAAGTTTGTCCTCATGTTCCTCAAATCATGATTGGACATTTCGAGCTCTGTGAATTGGGGAGCAATCATCTTGATAAATGGCATTCCCTGCAGGAAACAATGCCTGAGCTATTGGATGGACTTCGTCTGCCAAATTGGTTTCATACGCCCTGCCAGTCATCCGTCCTTTCAAGGTGATCGAGGGACCTGCTGAGAACCACAATATAACTACCCAGAGCATTACAGATCTACCGCCATGCTATACTGTTGGAATCAGACGATCTGGGTTGTCCGCTTCTGACTGTGTTCTCCACACATGTAAATACGTTTTTGCGTTGGGGAATAGTGTGAATGTGAATTCATCCAACCACATTATACGCTTCCATGCATCAGCAGTCCACGTCGTATGCTCCTGGCACCACGGCCGGCGCCGCTGTGGATTCACCCGGGTTACCAGAGGTTTTTGTAATAGCAGCTCTGCCATGAATATCTTGTTTATGCAGTTCCCTGCGCACTGGTTTCATTGACACTGGGGTCTGGAGACGCAGATTGATCTCCGCATTAATTTTCGGCACCGTTGTCTTCTTATTTCGGGTAACAATCCTCTGTAATGCTCTCCTGTCTCTATCAGTCAGAGTCGTTTTCCGGTCGCTCTTGTGTTTCGCCGACGATGTTTTGCCACGAACACGGTATGCTGTCATGACGCTAGACACAGTAGCTTTCGATACCCCCACTACCCGGCCGCCAACTACTGGCCCTCTTTCAAAATCCATTAGGTCGCTCAATTCGTCGTCACCGAGAAAGAAATTTTGCAACAAGACACTTTAAATGCACTTAAACAGGACCTTGAGATTCTAACCAAAGCTATTACAACGTGTAACGTACCAGGAGATGTGACGTACCTGCCCGAAGGACGCGCACGATATAAAGGCAGATAGGAATCAGAATAAAACGTCCGCGTAGCTCAATTGGTAGAGTGACTTATTCCGGAATGAGGGGATCCGGGTTCGAATCCTGGCGTGGACAGAAGTGACGGAGAAATTTACTTCGTTATAAACGAAAAATTGCTGGACACCTTTGCTTTTTGCGACGTATGTAGCTGCATTAAATGTCACGTCTTTAAGCGTGGTGTTCACATTTCTCTTTGCAACCTTTGTATGCTACTACTCTATTCATTCGGTTTCATAAAGTACAAAGTATATTGCTACTGAATGTGCTATTGTCATCTATGATTCTCTATTAGTGCTGACAGACGTGCGGCCCGTGGTATATTTCTACTGAAAGTGCTTTGAAATCTACAATTCTCTATTAGTGTCGACAGACGTGCTGCCCGTGGTAAATTTCTACTGAATGTGCTTTTGTCATCTACGATTCTCTATTAGAGTCGACAGACATGCGGCCCATGGTATATTGCTATTGAATGTGCTTTTGTCATCTATGATTCTCTATTAGTGCCGACAGACGTGCGGCCCGTGGTATATTGCTACTGAATGTGCTTTGTCATCTACGATTCTCTATTAGTGTCGACAGACATGCGGCTCGAGTATATTGCTACTGAATGTGCTTTGTCATCTACGATTCTCTATTAGTGTCGACAGACGTGCTGCTCGTGATATATTTCTACTGAACGTGCTTTGCCATCTACGATTCTCTATTAGTGTCGACAGACGTGCTGCCCGTGGTATATTTCTACTGAATGTGCTTTTGTCATCTACGATTCTCTATTAGAGTCGACAGACATGCGGCCCATGGTATATTTCTATTGAATGTGCTTTTGTCATCTACGATTCTCTATTAGAGTCGACAGACGTGCTGCTCGTGGTGAGTCGACAGACGTGCTGCTCGTATTTCTACTGAACGTGCTTTGTCATCTACGATTCTCTATTAGTGCCGTCAGACGTGCTGCCCGTATCATATTTCTACTGAATGTGCTTTGTCATCTACGATTCTCTATTAGTGTCGACAGACATGCGGCTCCAGTATATTGCTACTGAATGTGCTTTGTCATCTACGATTCTCTATTAGTGCCGACAGACGTGCGGCTCGTGGTATATTTCTACTGAACGTGCTTTGTCATCTAGAATTCTCTATAAGTGCTGACAGACGTGCTGCCCGTAGTATATTTCTACTGAACGTGCTTTGTCATCTACGATTCTCTATTAGAGTCGACAGACATGCGGCCCATAGTATATTGCCATTGAATGTGCTTTTGTCATCTACGATTCTCTATTAGTGTCGAAAGACATGCGGCTCGAGTATATTGCTACTGAATGTGCTTTGTCATCTACGATTCTCTATTAGTGCCGACAGACGTGCGGCCCATGGTATATTGCCATTGAATGTGCTTTTGTCATCTACGATTCTCTATTAGTGTCGAAAAGTGTGCGGCCCGTGGTAGCTTTCGAATTTATCGATGTGTCCCTCGCTCCTGAAAAGTTGAAGATCCCTAACTTAGACTATTCCCAACATACTGTCTGAAAGCTACACAGAGCCTTGTATCTCATATGCGAGCTCTGATTACCGTGCCGTCTGAAAAATATCTTGTGGTTTGCGTAACCCCACTTTACCGGTTGCGGGTTAAATACTATCTTTTATGTAAAAACGTAAGCCCTTTACGTAAACACACGTCAAAAATCAAGTAAACTATAGAAGTGTTTTTGCTTGAAATATGCCTTTTACAGTAATTTGAGTGTCATATGCAATTATAGGCACTAACGTCAAAAATGGCTAAAATATCTAGTTGCATATGCAAATATGCAATTGCATATAATCCGGCCTCCATATATGACAAATGATTAAAACGCTTACTCACAGGAAGCAACGGAGAGAACTCATTTTCAGATATAGAGTCGAAAGCTCTCACTGCTGGTGTTAATGCCTCAGAATCACTTTGCATATAAATTATTCATGCTTAGAAATATCTGCGCTTGTGGTTCAAGACAGCTTCTGAGAATATATGGAATCAGAAAGACGTCGACGCCAAGGTTGACCTTTCGCTTCTCACTCAAGACACTGTATTACATTATTTTCAAATCTTTCGTTGCCCAGCCACTTTAAAAGATTTCACGCTTCTTATTGTCTCTGGAAGAAACTCCGCGTGTCAAGTTTTCCTTTCTCAGCTTATCGAATTCTGTTATCGGAAGAAAATGCGCCGACCATACAAAAAATGGAATTTAGTCCTGGAATTGAAATTTGCAGGTGTAACCCTACGTCTGATTAAACGCGCACTTTTCCGCGATTGATGAATTCCATTAATAATAGTTAGGAGCTTTTTTTTTCAAGTAAAGTTTTAAAAGCAAATTAATTATCTCGGAATGAAATCAATTAATTTTATTGGGTGATGTCTTCAAAGATGCATTACCATCGTCTCACATTTCCACGAAAGGAATTTTTTTTTGTTTAGGTACACACTCATTTATTTATTGCTAATGAGTAAGCTAAGCTGTGTTACTCTTTCAGACTTTAATTGTGTTGCTCAGGGTAGATTTAAAGGTTTTCAATACGAATGATTGAAGAAGTCTCTCAGATTGGAAAGAAATTATTTTTCGTTAAAGAAGGACATGGCCCTCACAAGATTCTGAGCGTAACTGTGATTTAAGGTGGACGTCAAGTAATTTTGCTTCCTATACTTCCAATGGAAAAACTTCTGTACACATTTTCTTCACAATCAATGCGTTCCCAAGGATGAAAATTTGAACATCGATTAAAATAGCTTCATTTTATAACTTGGAATATTTAATATTTTCTAAAACATAACATTAAATATATTAAAAATTAATAACTTTTCCTTTGGTGGTGCTGAACCCAGAAAAAAGATGGCGCGACCTGTACTTTGATGACGTCAGTAGACAAACAAATGTTGGATTGCATAATTATGGTTATGTTTTAGAAAATATTAAGTATTCCAAGTTATAAAATGAAGCTATTTTAATCGATGTTCAAATTTTGATCCTTGGGAACGCATTAATTGTGAAGAAAATGTGTACAGAAGTTTTTCCATTGGAAGTATAGGAAGCAAAATTACTTAACGTTCACCTTAATAATGAGTAGAGGTTGCATTTTTGTTCCGTTTGTTGTTTGCCTGAAAAACAACAACAACAAAAAAACAGACCAGGCAGCATTTCACAGTGGCTGTTTCAGCTCAAGAACATGTTTTGTTCAAATCGTATCAGAAAAATTCCATTCAAAAGAGTACATCTAAGCATCCTCAGTAATTTCTATAATTTTTCAGCTGTCTTCAAGTATTGCGTTCTTGCAGTTGAAAAAGGACGATTCCAGGATATTGCCCCACTTAGGTTCGATTGGAGTTGTACAGCAAACGCACTTGTGATAAGTCACGTGCGTTTTGCTTTAGAATCTTCAACAGTTGTGCGGTTACTGGTGGTAATTAACACGGTGAAGTGTAGTGGGCCAGGAAGCCACGTCAAATTAGTGTTGTTTTTCTTTATGAGTTCAAATTGGGACATTCCGCCTCTTAGGCAGCGAAGAACAAAAATACAGCATTAGATGAAGAAACAGTTAAAGAGCAGACTATTCATGTTTGGATCACAAAATTCCGGTCGAGTCTCCAAACTGAGCCTCGCGCACATAACCCTCCCTATGATTAATCCTGTTGAATTGAGATACATCATTGAATCGGATCCACGAAAATATACAGATTATCACTTCTGAAAAACTAGGGACAATCAATATACATTCTTTTGAAGAAAATACACTGAAGTGACAAAAGTCATGGGATACGTACTTAGTATCGTGTAGGACCATCTGTAGTAGAGCAACTCAACGTGGCATTGATTCCAGAAGTGGCAGGAAGACTTTTGGAGAGATGTTGAGCCCTGACGAGTGAACAGCCACCCACAGTTCCCTAGTGTTTATAGGTGCAGGATCTTGGGTCCGAATGGACCTTTCCGTCACGTCCCATAAGTGCTCTATTGGGTTCATGTCGGGTGAACGTGGTGGCCACACCATCCGTCGGAACTGTCCAGAATGCTTCTCGAACCAATTTTGGACAACGCATGAAAACACATTTTGGACCCCATGACATGGTGCAATGTCCGACTGGAAAATTCCATCGTTGTTGAAGTACATGAATGGCTTCAAATGCTCACCCAGCAGAGCAACACAGCGATTACTGGCTAATGACGTATTTACGAGGAGTAGAGGAGCTACATCGTGCAACGTAAAGGAACCCCATACATGTATGGAACCACCACTAGCTTACCCTGTAGACAGATTGGGTCCATGGCCTCAAGGCGTCTGCGCCACACCCAAACCCTACCATCAGCTCGTAACAACTGGTAGCGTGACTCATCGGACCACGCCACATGTTGCCAGTCTTCCGTGGCCCAATTACTGGTAAGGTGCTGTGCCCGATGTCGTGGTGTTAACAAAGATACTCTGGTGGGTCTTCTACTCCCATACTCCATGGACGCTAAATTACACTGCACTGACCTGATGGATATGTCTCTGGTACCTCCTGTATTGAACGTGGATTTCATTTGAGCCAGTGCCATTTTTCTGTTAACATGGACAATCCTGGTCAGCTGCCGCTGGTCACAGTCATTCAGCACTCGTGGTCGGTAACTGCGCTGTCCGCGTTGGGTGTTAATGCCTTCCATGAGGTATTCTCGGTAAACACGTGACACCATGGATCGAGAAATGTTGAATTTTCGCACAACTTCGGGAAATCAATGTCCCATCAATCTGGCGCCCACTACCATACCTCGTTCAAACTCCGATAATTCATGTCGGCTGGCTATAATCCTACTGGCGGTTGTTTAACCCGACTCACCAGATTACACCTCGCAATTTATGAAAAATGTGGCGTGCGTCGAAGCCTTTATACGATGGCACCGCAGGTTAAAAATTTGCATATTGCTATCTCATGACTCTTGGCACTTCAGTATATAGGGCACGGTCGCACAGAAGTTGAACCTTCACTATTTAACAATGCCCCAGCACCTAGCAGTCATACTGTAGGTAAAGTGAAAAAACTTGGTCAAGTGGGTGCCAAATGTGCTAACTGAGGAACACAAGGTACGTAGTCACGAAGAGTGTTCTACGCTGCTTAACAGGAACAAAAAGGAAGGATTTCTGCAGTGCATAGTTACTACCGAAGGGAAGCAGATCTTCTACGATAATCGTACATTTCCGTTCAATAACTGGATGCCGAAAAAGCTGCCAGGAATATGACAAAACCAGCCCTACACCCAAAGAAAGTGATGGGCACTGTACTGTGGTCATCTGTAGGCATGATCCACTATTCATCCTTGAGAACTAGTCAGACCGTCAAAGCAGTACCTTATCGGGACGATCGGCAACAAATGCATGCGAAACTGTGCAGAAAACA
Source organism: Macrothele yani (assembly GCA_039090855.1). Taxonomy (NCBI): domain Eukaryota; kingdom Metazoa; phylum Arthropoda; class Arachnida; order Araneae; family Macrothelidae; genus Macrothele; species Macrothele yani. The sequence continues at coordinate 50,055,985 of CM077028.1, forward strand.
GCCAGCATTGGCCAATAGACGTGGCGTTCTGATCCTTTACGATTACTTTCGCCCCCGTGTGTCACAAATAACAGTGCATAAACTTTACCTGTTAGAATATGAGACTCTGCCACATTCCGCTTACTCTCCCAACCTTCAGCAAGCGGACTATCACTTCTTTCGGCACCTGGATCTTTCTTCTGACCAACAGGGCCCTCAAAAATGATGCAGCTAAGCAACAATCAAGAAGACTAATTAACTGTGGTAAAACATCAGCTGATTATTTGGTGTAAAGACAAACTGAACATAGATTAGCTTTCGTTCACCAACGGGTGGCTATTTCAAGGCTGAATGGTACTAACCTATATGGAGAAAACTAAGAGTTAACGTTATATTTTCAAATGTTAATGTTTACTATTATTTCTCTCCATATAAGTTTGTATATATCATTTACTCTTGTCATCATGATCAGAGTTAAATCCCTGAAATGGCAATGGGCTGGACATACTGCCAGAAGGACAGATCATCGATGGACAGCCGAAATTTTAGATTGGATTCCAAGGGACAGGAAAAGACCCAGAAGAAGACCACATGGGAGATGGGTGGATGAAATTCGAAAGTATGCAGGGGTGACATGGAGGAGACTGGCACAAGACAGACCGTTGTGGAGGAAACTTGGGGAAACCTTCGTCCAGCAGTGGATTGATAATGGTTGACAATGATGATGATGATGATATCATTTACTGTTAGTTTTCTCCGTATAGGTTAGTACCATTTACTGTTGTTTCTCTCCGTATTGGTAGTATAATTAGCTGTTAGTTCTCTCCGTATAGGTTAGTATATATTTTCAAATATTAACGTTTACTATTAGTTCTTTCCATATCGGTTAGTATCGTTTACTCTTAGTTCTCTTCGTATTAGTTAGTATCATTTACTGTTAGTTCTCTCTCTATAGGTTTGTATCATCTGCTTTTATCTCTCTCCGTATGGGTTGGCATCATTTTCTGTTCGTTCCCTCAGTATTGGTTAGCATAATTTCCTGTTAAATATCTTCGTATAGGTTAGTATCGTTTACTGTTAGTTCTCTCGTATTCCTTAGTATAACTTACTGTTAGTTCTCTCGTATTCCTTAGTATAATTTACTGTTAGTTCTCACGTATTCCTTAGTATAATTTACTGTTAGTTCTCTCGAACAGGTTAATATCATTTACTGTTTGTTCTTTCCGTACAGGTTAGTATATATTTTCAAATGTTAACGTTCACTGCTAGTTTTCTCGTACAGATTAATATAATTTAATGTTTGTTTCTCCGTACAGGTGTAACGTACCAGGAGATGTGACGTACCTGCCAGAAGGACGCACACGACATAAAGGCAGATAGGAATCAGAATAAAACGTCCGCGTAGCTCAATTGGTAGAGTGACTTATTCCGGAATGAGGCGACCCGGGTTCGAATTCTGGCGCGGATAAAAATGACGGAGAAATTTACTTCGTTATAATGGCGCCCGAATTATCCGGATGACCCGACCGTTCAAAATCTCGCATTATTGTGATGTTCTTTCCACACCGCGAGATAGGAAAAATAAGAGAATCCCTTCTCCAGCACTTCGAAAAAAAAAAAAAAAAAAAAATAAGGGGGAGATGATGTAACGTACCAGGAGATGTGACGTACCTGCCAGAAGGACGCACACGACATAAAGGTAGATAGGAATCAGAATAAAACGTCCGCGTAGCTCAATTGGTAGAGTGACTTATTCCGGAATGAGGGGATCCGGGTTCGAATCCTGGCGTGGACAGAAATGACGGAAAAATTTACTTCGTTATACAGGTTAGTATACAACGTCTGTCCATGCTGAGGACGAGATTGTCAAAGAGTTGTTGAGGCATCGCGGCCCATTCCTCTTGCAGCGCCAATCGCAGCTGCGGAATCGTTGCTGGCGGCTGGTGACGTTCTGCCAAGCGTCTTCCGAGAAGGTCCCACACGTGTTCGATTGGATTTAGGTCCGGGTACCTTGAGGGCCAATCCATGCGTCCCAATCCATGCTCTCCAACAGCTCTCCAACAGCCACTGTACGATGAGGTGTAGCGTTGTCGTCCATGAAGAGGAACTCAGGACACACAGCACCTCTAAACAGACGCACGTGTGGCAGGAGAACCTCGGTACAATAGCGGACACCAGTGACTGAACCTCCTTGGAAGATGTGGAGGTCCGTACGGCTATCAAGCATGATACCGCCCCAAACGAGAACTCCGCCACCTCCAAACCGGTTCCTTTCGATGATGTTGGAGGTGTGATTGCGTGTTCCCTGCTTTCTCCAGATGTGTATACGTCTAGAATCGCTCGTCAGACTAAATCGGTTGTCTTCCGTAAAGAGAACTGGACCCCATTGCTGATGTGTCCAGTTCTTGTGTTCCTGGCACCATAGAAACCGCCGTCTACTATGAGCAGGCGTTAATAGCACACAGCGTACTGGTATTCGTGCAAATTGACCAACTTTGTGCAGCCTCCTGGCCACGGTAAAACGCGATAACGGACGTCCCGTTGTCTGTTGCATGTGCCTTGCGATTTCTCCCGCTGTTTTCCGTCTGTCTCTTCTCTCCTGTAGCACAATATACCGGTCGTCCGCCGCCGTGGTTGCTCGTGGACGACCACTGCTAAACTCTCGGACATCTGTTCCTGTCCTGTGAAATGCTCTCCAAGCTCGTGAAGCGATGCTGTGAGCGATCCCGAACTCCTCGGCCACATTAGTCACATTTCGACCTTCTTCCAATTTCCCAATGACGCGACCTCGCGTAAAGTCATCCAGATGTCGTCTACTGGATTGCCTGTTGGCCATATCACACGGTGGCTGCAACTCGACGTCGTTCAATTCGATGTACACCGTGCAATAGCTTTCACCGAATTGCTGAGCGTACACCGCCCGTGTGCTTTATACCTTTCAGACCCCCCCCCCTATGTCATGTTGCATATATGCGCATGTCCTACCGTCCCGGACCCTAGTCTATCTCGTGAGTGGTCTTTCGGTCCGTTCTGCCTGCTCATTCCGCTGTTATGCTAATTTCTCCTCTTCGTCCTTAATTTTTGCACACCAGTGTACCTGTGACGCATACCTTTAATATCGCCTCTCCTTTCAGTTTCTACATGTATGTTCTTATGTAAATTTGGTTTCCTCTTGTTAAGCATTTTTCTGACTGAACGGCAAATTGTCCCTACCAACGGGTTTTACAAGTTGGCAACCTTACAATGAACCAAATTTCAATCGAGGGTAAAACAAAACCTAGCGTAAAGACAGTTTTAATGTGTGCTCGATGTGCTGTGTACAGAGTATGATGTGCCTTTAAGTTGGATGAAGAGCTATAGAGATTGCAAGAGCGATGCCATTGGAACGATTAGGGATACATTATATTGACAAAAGTCACCGGACACCTAGAAGAGAAGCACAACATAGCATTTATTGACATACATTAGTACGGTGCCAGTCCTCCTTTGGCCTTATTATTGCCACAGAGTTGGTACAGCATAATTGTCCAGAATATCGTGGTAGACGTGCTGGTTAACAGGTTTGTCCACGATAACCAATGGGCCGGGACCATACCACGAAAAACAACCCCCACACGAGTACACTGCCAGCTCCAAACTTGACCGTAGGAACAGTACACTGTGGTAAATAGCGTTCCCCCGGCTGCCGCCGTACCCACACACGGCCATCTGGCTAATGGATCGTGTATATGGATTCATCAGTCCATAGGACCCGTTTCCATTGATCTACGGTCCACAATAAATGTTATTTTCACCTTGCCAAACGACAAGTAGCATTCGCAATCGAGATGAAAGGCTTATGAGCAACCACACGACCACGGTAACTCACGGAATGAAGTTCTCTGCGAAGGGTACGTGTACATACCGAGCTTACAGCATTTTTACTCACCTGTACACTCAGGTCTTGTGCAGTACTCCGTCGATTAGCTGTAACGACTATCCTGAGGCTTCGACGTCTTCTATCGCTGATTTTCGTTGGTCTGCCGGTACGTTTTGCTGCTTTAGGCACGCCCTGTGTCTTCCACTTATTTAGTACATCCAAACGATTTGACTTGGGTATGTTTAAACGTCTCTCGGTTTCGCTTATGGACAACCCACTGATATAACACCCAACAACCCTTCCTTTCTCAAAGTTAGCTCTCTCCCACCGCGACATTTTTACTCAACCTCACAAAGCGATATGATCGCGGTCAGCTGCAGGTTTGTTTTTATACCGTTTGCAGCTGTACCACGCATTTCAACAACGCAGCGGATTCGTTTATTTGCTTTCGAAGGGGCGTTCGGTGACTTTTTTAATATAGTGTATATTTTATAGCATCGCAAAATTCATAAAGCCCACGGAAATCAAACTTCTCTTTTGACGACTCTATCTTACTTTAAGAATCCCGATTCTAGATTAAGAGAAATCCTCACAACTAAGAATCTGAGACCAGTGCTCCAGTAAGGAACTCGTGAATTAACAACTTTGTTTGCCAAGAATTACGAATGCATCCATTTAAAACCAGAATACCGAATATTAAGGATACTATTCTACTACGTCACGAAATAATGGAGCCGCAAAAGTTACGTCCAAGAGGTTTATCAATTCTTAAATAGCGCGTGAGTCATGTGTGAGTCATGAAGTGTGAGTCATGTGAGAAAATGTGTGAGTCATGAAATGCGAAACCAGTTTCTCATCCAAACCGAAAGTAAACAACATACCCTTCTCCGATGGGATCAAAGTTCAACTTTGGCTACACCAATAAGGAATATAAAGTTGTCTAAATTCGCCCAGTGTTGTTACATACCGATGACATATAGAAGAATCAACAAAACAGTAAAACAGTGTATTTTTGATAATCTAAACTTCAAATTTTAACGTATAATCGCACAAAGCGTATAAATGAATTACACATAACCGAGTTAAAAAAATCGTTAAGAACTACAGCACAATATCGGGACTAATGCAGAATTTGATATATAAAGTCGAATGTTTGTTTGTTTGTCCGCTATGCGAAACTACAATTTTCAATGTAGAACCACCAAATTTGGTGTACGATCTCATGGTACTCTAACTTAGACCGCAGATGGTTTTTGGAAGAGGTCGAATCCCTGGGTCAAGGAGGCTCCTATGTAAAATTTTGTAAAAAGTTTCATTCTTTACTTTTTTGTTTTGAATTCGAATTTAATACTTTTTTTGTGATAAGTGCAAGAATTGATTTTTTTTGTTGTTGTGACAAGTGATTTCCAGTGAAGAACTGAAACAATATTCAGCATCAGAACTAAAGGTAAGTAAACAACAAAAATCAAACGGAAAAACTAAAAATACTGTGTGTCTAAAAATTCTACAGAGAATAAAATTCAAATTCAATGAAGAAATGAAATACAGTATTAGATACGGTTCACGGCCTAAAAAATCATCATTTTCGTTTGATTTATAAAAATTTAAATAGTGAGTTATCACCAAATTCTTCCGAACAACGCCGGGCAATTCAGCTAGTTACACATAAAAGTGAAAAACGTATAACTTAGAAACATATAAACGAGGTTCCACTGTATTAACACTTTTCAATAAGTGTAGGAATCTTTGGTTTGCCCTGACTAAGTTTTTATAGGATTGTTCTCATTCTGAGTAACAATTCTCCCTTGGTATATAAGTCTTCCTTTCCGGGAATCTATAATGAAAATAGCAGAAGACGCTGTCTCTCTTTTTCCTTGATTTTATCGTAAAGAGAATAAATAACGGCGTATTGTTTAAACCATTAAAGAAAGTAACGAAAGACTTTCTTCTGTTTAAAATAAACAGCCATTTTCTTTTAGTACAAGAAATAAAACGACAGGATTCTTCCTCTCGCAAGAAACAATAAGAAACATTTTTTTTTTGTTTCTAAAGGACAATGTAACGAACGAAGGATCTTTTCTTCCCACAGAAAGGAATGGTTTTCCAGGTTTTTTTAAAAGCAATTAAATCACGGTAAAACACAGTCCCAGGAAATTCTCAAGTTACACAAATGAAGCTATGCTAAATGTCAAAAAAAAAAAAAAAATACCAACGAGAAATATGATACGTTTTATCTTTACGCTTTTTTTCAACAGTCTTCTACTTTTTTTGTTTCTATGACATCAGTTTTTTTTATTTGCATTCTCTTTAGTCCAAAAGCATACAGGAACACAATACTCAGTGTAAGTTAAAGAGAACTATAAAAGTCAGAAAATGTTACTTACTCATTCTATGGTATTACTTTTGATTCTAAACTTTTCTTGCTGCACATTTGTGCACGGAAAATAATTTAACTTTCTCGGCAATTGTATGAATGGTGTGAGTCGTTCGTCCATAAAGTATAACTGCAAGAAAAATGTCATAAGTTATATTAGTATCTCTTAATATTTTTCATTCAATTTTCGCTTGTGCAAATTCGGTACTATCAGTATCAGAAATGGTCATTCACCTCACTATTTCACAGTAAAAATTACATGATGCACAAATCACAATAAAAATTACGCAGCATAACATAAACATTTTGCACAGTAGGTTCCAGTTAATAAGGACACATCGGGATTTGTACACTTTGGCTCAATTAAGCGGCTGCCCCAATTATGCAAAAGTTTTATCCCAAAGAGATAATTTGGGATAATAGTAAAATTATACTAGTAATCCGATTTAGTGGCGTAGGAATATACACTGGCGGAAAGTGAAAAAGAACACCAAGAAGGAGACGTGATACCAACGAAATTTATACAGCATAATAACGGAATACAAAGGATAACGTGATCAAAACATTATGGCTAAATACAGCTGTATTTGCTGGTAAACTGAAAAATAACATTTCAATGTAACATGGTTAGTACGAAGTTGAACCGCCATGAACTGCGTCACACTGTGCAATTCTGCCATGGAGTCTGTCGTACAGATGTTGGATGTAAGTTTGGGGTACTGAGTTCCAAGCATCCTCAACCTGGACGTGTAAATCGGGGATAATCGTGGCTGGCAGTGAAGACCGGATATGTCGTTGTCCCATAAAATCCCACACGTGCTCAATGGGGGACAAATCCGGTGAACGTGCAGGCCATGGAAGTTGTCTCACACCCTGAAGTGCATGTTGCGCTACACGTGCCGTGTGTGGGCGTGCGTTGTCTTGCTGGAAAACACCACGATGGACCGACATTACAAATAGCAAAACAACGGGCTGAATGATGTTGTTGATGTAGGAGGTGCTGTTTAACGTACCCGGTACAAACACCAGTTGTGTACGGGTGTGATAGCTGATCTTTCCCCACACCAGGAGACCAGGTGTAGGCCCTGTGTGTCGCTGGCGGATGCAAGAAGGGTGGAGACGCTCCTCTGTGCGTCTGCGAACACGCATACGGGCATCGGAAGCTCCCAAGCAGAATCTGCTTTCATCGCTGAACACGACAGATTGCCATTGCGTTCTCCAGTGCAGACGTTGGCGACATCACTGCAGCCGTTCCTGACGGTGGGCTGGAGTCAGAGGTACACATGCCAGAGGCACACGTGCATGTAGTCCTGCATCCAGTAGACGGTTGCGGACTGTTCGCACAATCACCTCAGGTGCAACGGCAGCTCGGATTTGCGTCGCAGTGGATGTTCTGCTTGACAACATCGCTCTTCTTATGCTTCGATCGGTCCGCTCATCAGTCCGTCTGTGACTCCCGGTTCCACGTCTTCTCGTGTAGGAATGTTCCTCGGATAATCTACGCCACCATCGTACCACCACCGATACTTCCCGTCCAATTCACTCCGCAATACGACGATACGACTACCCGGCCTTGCGGAGTCCGACTAGAACGACCTCGCTCAAAGTCCGATAACTGCTGAAATCGTACACGTCTTCCATGTCCAGGCATTGCAGCTGCTTCTTCAGGGTCTTCGCACGAGTCCGTACGCCGACGACTGATTCAATTCACTTCGCCGTACTCCTTAAACACCACCGGCGATAATTTGCATATTGTGCCGTGCTGGGGCGTAAGCGCAAACCGGTTGGTCCCGAAATTAACATCACACCTACGTAAACTCGACCCCATTAACATATGTAAATTTCATGATCGTCCGCCAATTCCTTATTGCTGTTCTTTTTTCACTTTCCGCCAGTGTATAAATATTCGGGCTATAGTACACTGGCGGAAAGTGAAAAAAAAACAGCAATAAGGAATTGGCGGACGATCATGAAATTTACATATGTTAATGGGGTCGAGCTCACGTAGGTGCGATGTTAATTTCGGGACCAACCGATGAGCGCTAACGCCCCAGCACGGCATAATATGCAAATTATCGTCGGTGGTATTTAAGGAGTACGGCAAAGTGAATGTAATCAGTCATCGGCGTACGGACACGTGCGAAGACCCTGAAGAAGCTGCAATGCCTGGACATGGAAGACGTGTACGATTTCAGCAGTTATCGGACTTTGAGCGAGGTCGTCTGAGTCGGACTCCGCGAGGCCGGGAGGTCGTATCGTCGTATTGCGGAGCGAATTGGACGGGAAGTATCGGTGGTGGTACGATGGTGGCGTAGATGGTCCGAGGAACATTCCCACACGAGAAGAGGTGGAACCGGGAGTCACAGACGGACTGATGACCGGACCGATCGACGCATAAGAAGAGCGGCGTTGTCAAGCAGAACATCCAATGCGACGCAAATCCGAGCTGCCGTTGCACCTGAGGTGACTGTGCGAACAATTCGCAACCGTCTACTGGATGCAGGACTACCTCCAAGTGTGCCTCTGGCATGTGTACCTCTGACTCCAGCCCACCGTCAGGAACGGCTGCAGTGATGTCGCCAGCGTTTGCACTGGAGAACGCAATGGCGATCTGTCGTGTTCAGCGATAAAAGCAGATTCTGCTTGGGAGCCACCGATGGCCGTATGCGTGTTCGCAGACGCACAGGAGAGCGTCTCCACCCTTCTTGCATCCGCCAGCGATACACAGGGCCTACACCTGGTCTCTTGGTGTGGGAAGCGATCAGCTATCACTCCCGTACACAACTAGTGTTTGTACCGGGTACGTTAAACAGCACCTCCTACATCAACAACATCATTCAGCTCGTTGTTTTGAGATTTGTAAGGTCGGTCCATCGTGGTGTTTTACAGCAAGATAACGCACGCCCACACACGGCACGTACAACGCAACATGCACTTCAGGGTGTGAGACAACTTCCATGGTCTGCACGTTCACCGGATTTGTCCCCCAATGAGTGCGTGTGGAATTTTATGGGACAAGGACTTATCCGGTCTCCACGGCCAGCCATGACCATCCCCGATTTACGCGTCCAGGTTAAGGATGCTTGGAACTCAATACCTAAAACTAACATCCAATATCTGTACGACAGACTCCATGCCAGAATTGCACAGTGTGACGCAGTTTATGGCGGTTCAACCTCGTACTAACCATCTTACATGGAAATAATATTTTTCAGTTTACCAGCAAATACAGCTGTATTTAGCCATAATGTTTTGATTACGTTATCCTTTGTATTCCGTTATTATGCTGTATAAATTTCGTTGGTATAACGTGTCCTTCTTGGTGTTCTTTATTCACTTTCCGCCAGTGTATTTCGGAGGTAGATGGCTTTTTCAAGAAAGTTAGATAGAAACTGAAATCTGAATAATAGAACGCTTTAACAATTTGACTGCGGTGACTTGACTTGACAATAAATAGATACGACGTTATATTCATTTGAAAGCACGGGGCATCACGTTGGTTGTGCACGTGGTATCCTGGTAGGGAGAAGGCGTTGCTTGAAGAACTGGCTACGAAATTCGTGGCAACTACAGTGAGATGCTACAATTGCAAGTATCACTGATGGTAATGATCTCCAAGGTTTCCCGAAAAGCTGTACATTTAGGAGTGGCTTAACACGGTAGTACTGGAGGAGGTAACAAATTCGGCTGATTCCGAAATACTAGCGCCTTACCGTTCTGGCTTCAGCTATCTGGCAGCGGCTAAATTGGCTTAGATCCCTTCTGGCCTCAGCTATCTGGCAGCGGCCAAATTGGCTTAGATCTTCCCGTTTCCACATTACTGGCAAACGTTTAGTGATTACGGGCAGAGGGTAGGTGGGCGGAATCTATAGTAGCCGCACGTGACGTTGATATTACGCGGTATTTCGTTATAGCTTCGAATATGTAAAGCGCACGGTGCTCTTAATGCAAAGCATACGCAGTGTATATACACTGTCGATTCACATTATTGTGACCACCAGCTAATATCTAGATTAACCGCCGTGTGCACCGCGGACAGCAACTAGACAGGCTGGGAGTGACTCAATAAGGTGTTGGAAGGTGTTCACAGGTTTGCAGAGCCATGCTAACTGCAGTGCATCTGACAGCTGCTGGAGGGTGCGTGGTGGAGGATCCATAGAGCGAACAAAACGATCGAGGTGTTCCCACAGATGCTCAATTGGATTTAAGTCTGGGAAATTAGGGGGCCAGGGAAGTATTTTGAAGTCTTCATCGCGCTCTTCCAACCACTCTCGGAGATTTCTATCTGTGTGACACATCGCATTGTGGTGCTGAAAGATCCCATCTACTCCAAGGAAGACAATCAGCATGTATGGGAGTACGTAGTCTGCAAGGATGGATTCAGAACGAGTTCGGTCCATAATGCCTTCCACAGGTATGAGTGGGTCCACAGAATGCCACGAAAACATTCCCCAAACCACGACGCTATCCCCACCAGATTTTGTTCTTCCATCAATGGTTGAGGAGTGTCTGTTCTCCGATGTTTTTCGCATTATACGCCAACATCCATCCGTTCGATGAAGCAGAAAACGGGACTCATCGGAGAAGGTAATCCTTTGCCAATCATCGGAGGTCCAATTCCGATACTGCCGTACAAATGTAAGTCTTTTCTGCCGATGCACCTTCGTTATCATAGGTGCAGTGACCATCCGTCTGCATCGGAGCCCCATACGCAGAAGGGTTCACTGAATTGCGTTTTAGACACACTTCCTGTAGCCCCCTGGTTCATTCTGCCAGTGCGTTGCTCCACTGTAGCGTGTCGATCAGCTCTCACGCACCTTCGAAGCCGACGTTCACCTCTCACATCAATGGCACGTGGTGCTCAGCAGTTTCCACGTCGCTTATTCGCAAATGGTGCCGTTTCTCCAATCACGATACACTTTAACCACGGCAGCACGCGAACAGTTCACAAACTGCGCTTTTTTCAGAAATACTGCCCCCCTTGGCCCGAAAGTCGATAATCATCCCTTTTTGCAAATCTGATAAATCTCTCCATTTATCCATGACTGCAATGAGTGATATGTTTCCAGAATGCCTACAGCACACCTTTATACTCTCCCAGCCAGCTCACGACACGTGCCTTCTTTCATTAGCTACGCACCGTTGACGTCAAAAGTAGGAGGTGGTCACAATAATGTGACTCGACTGTGTATAGTTAAATGCAGCGACAATAACCCTTGTTTACCCGTTTGGTTATAACGGAGTTCACGTGCATCGAAATTTTTAACTCTCTTTCAACTTCGTTTTATTCATATATACTATATATACCACGCATGGAGGAATTAAATGATTTATTTGAAGGAAATGGAACACTTATTATCTTGACATCATGCTCGAAACAGAGCATTCAGTCTCGATTTCCGTGTGTATTACAAACCAACAGCGGTACCCAACCTCGTCCTTCTTGATTTATACCCTAAACAGTACAAAATCACAACGTTTAGAACACGTTTCTATAGAGTATGCAAGCCTAACTTCCTAATTATGAAGGATATAAATATCTATAGAAAAGCTATGAAAGCTGAGCATAAAAAAGGTAATATAGACATATTACATAGAAATATAAAGAATAGTATAAAGGTTGGTAACAAAATAAATTAGAACGACAATGAAATGCGCAGGATCTATTAGTTTATTCTGTTACTGGCTAGTATTCTATTTTGTTACCAGCCATTATATTTCTGTCCCAGGTTTTACATATTGGTCGAAGAATCCAGTACGTCAATAGAACATCACTGTAGCTATAAATTCACCGATTCCTTTATCACTAATAGTAGCTAACTGTAAGGAGAGACAATGCAAAAAAGAAAAAGCGGGTGTGTACGTTATATCGTCAGTATTTCATACCAGCGCAGAAAACTTATACATCGGAATGACAAAACGAACTTTCGACACTAGATATAAATATGATTTGAGAAGTATCAACCAGAAAATCCATACACGGCACTTCCAAGGCAAGACATGCATTGCTCGGCAACCCTATATGGAGTAATGTTAAAAGAATTGTCCCGACTGCCAGGAGAGACAGAGATGAAATCCTCTCCAGCAAGCCAGCGTGCAATGATGTGGAAGTTTCAGAGTTTGATATACATTAAGAAGGGATGGAAATACGCCGCAAACCGCCGTATAATCGCTTGAAAGATAATTGTAGTGTATGTCTATTCCTAATTGTGACTTTCGAGATGAGTTCATATTAAAATCAATTGCGACGAACAAAGATTCATCCGGCTTTGGAATTTTGTTTGAAATGCGATTCTGTGACTTCGACCGCATATGAATATGAAGTTTTTACTGACGGCTGCAAGTTGAATGATCATGTGGGAGCTGCAGTTTGTGCTTTTTTGGAGAGAAGACATGTTACATCGATGTGCTTTCGTTTAACAGATATGTCCACGGTTTTTCAAGCATAATTATTGGCAATCTTAAGGGCTCTGGAATGGACCAATGCAAAGGTGGGTGGTCAGCGTGTTGACATTTATGTGGACATCCTAACATCCCTGAAGTATTTGGCTAAATTTAATAATTATGATAACACCGTACAGAGGACACAGCAGTTAACCCGTGATAATAACATAGTGAATGTGTTTTTTCATTGGATTAAGAGTCATGCTGGAAATGGTGGCAATGAGCTTGCTGATGACCTTGCTAAAAGTGGAACTACGAAACCAGTGGTGGACATGGAGACTCCGGAAAGTTTTAGAACTATTAGAACACGTGTATATGATATGGTGATGTTGAAATGGCAAGAGCGATGGACACATTGTGACACTGGTCGAGTGACTTACGCGTATCTTCTGGTGGTAAAAACCAGACGATGCCTTTGTGATAGACTCCTAAATCGGTTTTTGACTGAGCATGGCATAACTCAAACCTATTTTAATCGTTTTAACATTAAGCACTGCACCTGTTTTTGTGGATCCGTTAATGCATCTATGTTCCATCTTGTGATGCAGTGCGACGGATTGAGTGTCCATCGTGCTGCGGTCCAGTTACCATGTGCAAATCAGCCTTTTCATACTTCGACGAACATGCAGGCAGGCACCGTGCTGCAGTTTCCTACATGAACGGGAGACTTGTGGAGGAGGAGGACGAGGACTGGAAACCTTCATTTTGAGTTGTTTGTTTGTGTTATTTGAAATTATGTTGTAATTTTTAGTGAAATGGATTACTTAATATGATTTAGTAATTCAATGGTCTACATAAGCTTGGATTCAATGAAGTAACATAAGTTTGATTTTAATTTATTATTGATTTTTGTGACAGGCCTGCACCACAGGACGCACACGACGTAAAGGCAGATAGCAGGAAGAACGAACGTCTGCGTAGCTCAGTTGGTAGAGCGACTTGTTCCGGAATAAGAGGACTCGGGTCCGATCCCTGGCGTGGACCAAAATGACGGAGGAATTTACTTTCCTTATAATGGCGCCCGAACTTCCCGGATGACCCGGCCGTTAAAGATCTCGCAATGGTGTGACGTTCTTTCCACACCGCGAGATAGGAAAAATAAGAGAATCCTTTCTCCAGCGCTTCGAAAAATAAATGTGTGTGGCGTTTTTTTTTTTTTTTTTTTTTTATTGGAGATTTGACGACCACCGTGAGCAACTCAATGGGCTATAAGCCGTCGCCAGTCCCTAATTTAAGGTCACTAGTTCCAGGGAAGGGAGAGAGCCAGTGCCGTAAGACAAACACAACATCCATACCTCACGGGATTCGAACCCGGACCCCTTACGGACGAATGATCAGAGGCCTGAGCCTTAGACCGCTGCGCCACCGGGGCGGCGTGTGTGGCGCTGCATTCCACTCACCAGATTGACTGGGAGTTCTCAGGTGCACGTTCTACAGCGGATGGCTGCCTGCAACGACTCATGGTTACGGCTGACCCGTGAACCATGCCACGGTCCTCTTTCGGGAGGGGAAGATGTGACGTGCCTGCCCAGCAGGACGCACACGACATAAAGGCAGATAGCAGTCAGAACGAATGCCCGCGTAGCTCAATTGGTAGAGCGACTTATTCCGGAATGGGGGGACCCGGGTTCAAGCCCCGGCGTGGACAAAAATGACGGAGAAATTTACTTCGTTATAAGTGCAAAAGAGAACAAACTCAAATTTACATAGGAAAACGAACTAAAAATGAAAGGTAAAATAGAATATACGTCACATAACATGTAATACCGCTCGTGATGTGCTGCACGCTATTTAAGAAAAAATCATCTTCGTATCTTACGCGTTCTCATTTCTTTCATTTTATGCCTTAAAAAACCGTCCCAGAGGAGAACGAAACCTTCGCGACTTATAAAAACAGTGTTAAGCCACTGAATAAGCGAATTCATATTACGCTGTAATCGTTTCGAATTGTCCTGTATTCTTCATTCACCAACCATAATCTGACAGGCTCCAGTTCTGTGCAAACGTAGAACGTTTCATGCACAAATTCGAAGGTCCTTGAAACGTTTCCTATGTCGTATTCCGGAACTGGCAGCTATCAGATGTAACTGTTGTTTGAAGGACGCAGTTGCTTTTAGCAATAAAGGAATGCTGACTAAGTAAATTTTAACACAAGCTGCTAAATATGACGACGCATTAATGAGGACAAAAATTAGCTTTATCTGAAGCTTAAATGAATATAACAAATATAGAGTCGACCGAAGCTATACACTTCTGTTACCATGTTGTAACTCTCAAACTCTCAAAATACGAAGGACGTTCGGTTAAACTGACTGATAAAACATATTTTACAACACACTATTAGAAAGAGTTCAAATTCAACTTTGTTGAAAAGATACTTTAGGCTTACTGTTCTTATAGACATAGGTAAAACAGCAACCTGTCACCTTGACCATAGCAGATCCTCGTAGTTGTTTCATAATTCCTTTAAACTACGCCGACATCAGACTTTGTCGACATCTGACTCTGACTCTCCACAGGTCATAGTCCACAGGTGATACATTGAGACATACTCCTGGCTATAATCCATTTCTATCCAAAGATGGCTCGTCTTTATAGCGGCTTGATGACGGTTTGTGACGTGATACGTCAACGTCAACGTCGCTGCTTTGAATGATTTTGAATGTTATTTTTTTTTTTGAGCGGGCTGTGAAGCACTGCGGAAATTCCATATTTCCAGCAGTAATAGTGACGATTTCGTAACAAGAGGTTTTTCTTACATGTTGAGGATGTAGATTCACGCCCAATCTCGAGATCCAGGGTATCTCACATGTCATGCTCAATTTTCAACCTTGTGTTCCAGGGTAACTAACATGTTGAGTATGTAGAATCATGCACAATCTCAAATCTTGAATTCTAGGGTATCTTACATTTTGAGTAGGTAGCGTAACGCACAATCTCCAATCTACAGATCCAGGGTATCTCACATGTCACGCTCAATTTCCAACCTTGAGTTCCAGGGTAACTAACATGTTGAGTTTGTAGTGTCACGCACAGTCTCCAATCTTGAATTCTAGGGTATCTTACATGTTGAGAAGGTAGAGTAACGCACAATTTCCAACCTTGAGTTACAGTGTAAATAACATGTTGATTATGTAGGATCCCTCACAATCTCCAACCTTGAGTTCCAGGGTATTACATACTGAGGATGTAGAGTCACACCCGAGCTCAGACCTTGAGGTCTAGAGTATCCTACATGTTGAGTATGTAGGGTCCCTCACAATTTCCAAACTTGAGTTCCAGGGTATGTTACATACTAAGGATGTGGAGTCACGCCCGAACTACGACCTTGAGGTCTAGAGTATCCTACATGTTGAATATGTAGGGTCCCTCACAATCTCCACACTTGAGTTCCAGGGTATCTTACATACTAAGGATGTAGAGTCACGCCCGAACTACGACCTTGAGGTCTAGAGTATCCTACATGTTGAGTATGTAGGGTCCCTCACAATCTCCAAACTTGGGTTCCAGGGTATCTTACATACTAAGGATGTAGAGTCACGCCCGAACTACGACCTTGAGGTCTTGAGTATCCTACATGTTGAGTATGTAGGGTCCCTCACAATCTCCAAACTTGAGTTCCAGGGTATCTTACATACTAAGGATGTAGAGTCACGCCCGAACTACGACCTTGAGGTCTAGAGTATCCTACATGTTGAGTATGTAGGGTCCCTCACAATCTCCAAACTTGAGTTCCAGGGTATATTACATACTAAGGATGTAGAGTCACGCCCGAACTACGACCTTGAGGTCTAGAGTATCCTACATGTTGAGTATGTTGGGCCCCTCACAATCTCCAAACTTGAGTTCCAGGGTATCTTACATACTAAGGATGTAGAGTGACGCCCGAACTACAACCTTGAGGTACAGAGTATCCTACATGTTGAGTATGTAGGGTTCCTCACAATCTCCAACCTTGACTTCCAGGGTATCTTACATACTGAGGATGTAGAGTCACGCCTGAGCTCCGAGCTTGAGGTCTAGAGTATCCTACAGGTTGAGTATGTAGGGTCCCTCACAATATCCAAACTTGAGTTCCAGGGTATCTTACATACTAAGGATGTAGAGTCATGCCCGAACTACGACCTTGAGGTCTAGAGTATCCTACATGTTGAGTATGTAGGGTCCCTCACAATCTCCAACCTTGAGTTCCAGAGTATATTACATACTGAGGATGTAGAGTCACGCCCGAGCTCCGACCTTGAGGTACAGAGTATCCTACATGTTGAGCATGTAGGGTCCCTCACAATCTCTTAACCTTGACTTCCAGGGTATCTTACATACTGAGGATGTAGAGTCACGCCTGAGCTCCGAGCTTGAGGGTCTAGGAGTATCCTACATGTTGAGTATGTAGGGTCCCTCCCACAATATCCAAACTTGAGTTCCAGGGTATCTTACATACTGAGGATGTAGAGTCACGCCTGAGCTCCGAGCTTGAGGTCTAGAGTATCCTACATGTTGAGTATGTAGGGTCCCTCACAATCTCCAACCTTGAGTTCCAAGGTATCTTATATACTGAGGATGTAGATTCACGCCCAAGCTCCGACCTTGAGGTCTAGAGTATCTAGATGTCCAGTATGTAGCTTCACGCACAGTCTCCAATCTTGAGGTTTAGGATATCTTTTTTGATCAGATCTGTACCCCTCTATCTGTTTGGCTTGGGAGACCCTACTGGTTGCTAGGCTTCCCCCGACAGAGCTCTTACGTCACTAAGACACGGTAGGCATCCACCACGAGAAGCGAAGATATTTTTGTGTAACACGAAAATGTAGATTATATTCTTTCCCTGTTGCTGTCCAGTTGATTTACCAGGCATTAAAAGGCTAAGTATATTATAATTTTGCGCACAATTAAATTTCCGCTTAACGTGCAGTCAAAAACTTGGGAAAAGTGACTAAAGCATGATATGATTCATTGTTAGCTCATTAAAAATATGTTAATATTTAACACCGGAGCCTTTTCCTATAATGACGTGCTGTATTCATCAAGACGTTGAATTAATGAAGCCTTCTATGTAATCACGAGATAAATATTCATCCTTGACGCATTTAATTGCTTCCTTTAACTTCCCTTGCTTTCTGAGAAGTTTCTGGGCTGCTTCCGTCTTAATGATTGCATTGGTTTTCGTCGGAATTAGTTTCGGATAAAATATTATGGAAAGACCGTTTACGAATTAAAGTGGAAGTAATTCCAGTAACTGATGTATTTTTTTATGACTGGAGGTGAATGCTGGAAAACAGTGAGTATTTCGAAGAATTGCAAAGAGATAAATTATAAATTGTTACCTGCGAACAAAAGTTTTGGAGGAGTAAATATCGATAAAGTGTTGCAAAAATTAACATTTTAGCACGTGCACACGATATTGTTATTACAGTATGTAGCGTTCTTCACTATTTGAAACGTGTATATGTGGCTTTGGGAACGCTACGGAAAGTTTCTTCTTATTCACTCACTTTAAGTGAAAAAGGGGTCACTCAAAGTTCAAGGAAAAGTTACCTAAATTCGTCTTTTGTTCAACTGCACTTCACTAATGAAGACTTTTAAGTTATTACACTCACGGACAATGAAATTTGCGCACCTAGAAGAAATCATGATACAACCCCGAAACTTTGCAAATAGCTAGAGTGCGTGCTGGTATGCAATTGATCCACGTTTGGTCACCCTGTGGTGGCGCTGCAAGGAGCGAACCGGCAGCCTTATAACCGGCGTGTAGTCGATGCGACCATGGAAAACGAAAAGCACCGGCCGACGCATGCAAGAGTGCAGAGTGACATGAATGCCTAGTAGACGCCTGACATCGAATTAGCGCAACTTACGGACTTTCAGAGACGGTTGATCATCGGGGTGAAAACCGCGCCGTATAGCCCGCCACAGGATCGTTCTGACCATACCGTCCGACTGTGATGGGAGCAGCAGTGGACACGTGACGGCACTGACACACTGCGGAGCGCCGGACTCCGAACGGACAAGGAGGACAACCGGTAGAGAGAATCGACGGATCGTGCGTCAGGCACGAACGGATCCTACGGGGACCCGGTCCACTACACCCAGATGTAGCAGCTCATGTGTCCCCACGAACTATCTCCCGACGCCTCGCGGAAGTGAATCTGTGATACCAGCACCCCTTACGTGTGCTGCCATTAACAGCGGATCATCGCCAGTTTCGTGTGCAGTGGTGCCAGGCCAGAGCGACGTGGAACTGCACAGACTGGCGACGTATGGTGTTTAGCGATGAGTGACGCTTCGTTTTCGTGAAAAATGATCATCGTGTCCAGGTGTGGAGGTCCCGGATCAACGGCACAAACCCAAGCTTGCTATCGAGCGCCACACCTCCCCCACTGTGGGCATTATGGTCTGGGGAGCCATTGCCTACGATAGCTGATTAGCTCTAGTAGTGGTATGTGGATCATCAACGGGCCAGTGGTATGTCGATGAGATCCCACAGCCCCATGTGCTCCATTCCTGGCCGGGATTAAAGGTACGCTATACCAGCAGGATAATGACCGCCCGCACACGTCTCAAGTTGGCCAGGACTGCTTACGTCATGTCCTGACACTTCCATGGCCTGCCCGCTCCCCGGACATGTCCCCTATCGAGCATGTCTGGGACCAGTTGAAAGAGGCCAGCTGCCACCGTGTCGCACTATCTGGGATTTGGAGTACCGTCCAACACGGGCCTCCATGTATCGCCGCACGAGGCGGTGCGACGCGCTATTGAAAATGACCGCACTGCGTGCCCCAGATCCCTCTATAACTGTCCTGCAGCTCTGTTTTTGTCATCATTTGTATCACGCATCTGTATAATTACGTCCGTAAAATTTCAGTTCAATCCGATGCTTCCTTCTTGGTGCGCAAATTTCACTGTCCGTGAGTGTATTTCAATCATAACAATAGTCACTTAGTCGAATCAGTAAACAAAATAGAAATTTGGCGGTACTCTAATACGAAATACATACGCGTAAATACACTTCAGATCGACAGACGCTATCTGCATGAACAATACAGTTCACAGTTTCCAGGACTACCGCTAACGCACCGCGCACAGCTGCTAGCTTAACCCATTATACCTGCAGTGATCTTGCTTGTCAACTTTCCATAGAGTCATTCACCCTTGACCTCAAAACTGTGGCCAACATAACATTCAGTGAGTGAGAAAATATAACTTTAAGGTCGAAACGTTAAAAGTAAACGAACTCAAAATTTACACAGAGAAAGAAATTAAAAATGAAAATTAATTTTGAGCATACATCATAAGTAGAAGACGAAGAACATTCCGAAAAATGCGTTTCCATGTCTTGGAAAAATTCCGCAAAAGAAAGTAGGGAGGGTTGCGAGCATATGAAGAAATGACAGAATATATTCTTCGTCTTTCTAGAAACAGCATCATCATGATGATGAATGTACTCCTACCACAGTTGATGTTCAAGGACTGCAAACTAAATAGAGGAGAGAATTTAAATATCTTAGTACCATAACGTCGGATATCGACAATAAAAGTAAAGGCTTGGAAACAGGCTGAGAGTCAATTTTTTGATGATATTCATCTTTCCCGACAGCAGTAAATTTCATGCATACACTTTCTATGTAACGAATATGGGTAACGGAAGTAATCAAACCTATTGTTGAAATCTTATTTTTGAATGATGTCCCATGAAGAACTGACGCAATAATAGCTAATTTCATTGTTACTCAACAAAATATTTTTGTGAACTATCGCCGAGCACTATTTTATCATGTGTTAAATAAACGTAAAAATGTCTCGTTGTAATCTGCGTAAAATACTTGAACCTCATGCTAAATGTGATGAAAGCCATTGCCAAAAATCATATCTTTTATGCTATGAAAACGGTGCGACATTTCATTTTCCTCTCGACCAGGGTTACTTGCTATTGACGAAAGCATTAAACTTATGTATATAGCACGATGGGGTGTAACTTGTAGATTTCCTATACCAAAAGCTACCAATCCCCCTCATTAACATACTTGCGATTCAGCTTTTCTTTCTATCATGAGGTAAGAATTAATTTGACTTGCGCATGAGCAGATGAACTTTCGTAGCTACATCACAATTCGTCGGTATCTGAATCGTTTCTTACGTTCGTCTAAATCTGAATAATAATAATGAATAATAATAATAAATATTATCTTTAAAAAATTGAACAGTTGAAATACTACTGCCGCAACCCCAGAGTTTAGTAAGTTATTTACTTTTATGACTCACATATCTTCTTTTGTTAGTTTTACGACAATATCATTGATCAATCTTCTTACCTAAGTACCGCTCAATGTCAGAAATTAGTAAACCTTATTGTTTGTTGTTATGATTTAATTCCACTTAGTATGTACCGAACTGTGGCTCGGTGTGCTGGTGAGTGACGCGTACACATGCAATGTTCTGTATGTAAATACATGTATGCTCCCGAATCATACATTTTATTTCACACCCAAAAAGATCTTCGAAGGCAAAAGATGCATAGTATAAACTATCTGCACAGAGAGAGACCTGGATATTCTATGGATTGTTTTTTGTCAATTTTTTCTGAATTAAAAAAGATTTGTACATCCGAAACAAATCAATGAATGTCAAATTACACCTATACAATTATAGGACATTGTTATTACCAATGTTTTGAATGGATGCGAGACATGGTATACTCAGAAACAATATCAATGATAACTCATTGACTTTAAAAGGAGAAATTTAAGGACAGTTTTACTGAGTCTTAAGCACAGTTTTGAGTCTTCGAAACTTGTATTGAATCTTAAGGACAGTTTTGAATCTTCGAAACCCGTATTGAGTCTTATGGACAGTTTTGAGTCTTCGAAACTTGTATTGAGTTTTAAGGATAGTTTTCAGTCTTAAAAAAAGCTTTGAAACTCATTGAGTCTTAAGGACAGATAGCACATATAGCATAAAAGTCTTAAGGACAGTTTTGAATCTTCGAAACTTTTATTGAGTCTTAAGGACAGTGAATAAACATATACATCGCTCTTTCCACGTTTTAGCTACACACAGCACCCGAAAAAGTGTTATTTGGTCACCGCCGGGGAATTGAATCCCGGATCTCTCGATATCTAGCCGAGTGCGGTAGCCTTACACCAAGGCGGCCAAGGCTAACGCACTCGGCTAGATATCGAAAGATCCGGGACTTAATTCCCCGCCGTTGGCGGAAGCAATTTTGAGCAATTATTCTAAACATCACTGTAAAGAGGCACTTGTCAACGATGCTGTAAGTACACAATTTATGTTTCGTTTCATGTCTATTTCTTGTGTTTGTGCCTCAACGCGTCACTTGCGCCCATATATTCCTATACAAAAAATGTTTGTTGCAGTGACTCTACCACCCCTTAAAATTTGTCCCATGAGTTCTGAATCACCCTGTATAGTTCGTTCTTATCACGTCCACACGCGCGCACACACACACACACACACACACACACACACACACACACAAGCGCGCATCCTGACCTCAGGTCTTTTGCCAACATAACATTCAGTGAGTGAAAAAATATAACCTGAAGATTGAAACGCTGAAAGAGAACGAACTCAAAATTTACATAGAAAAATACAACTAAAAATGAAAGTTAAATTAGAGTATACATCATAAAGTTACCTGATATTTGAAAAAAATCAAAGAGGCACAGCAGCAACTGCGCCGCAACCCACAACGTAGAACAAAGTTAACTGTAACTATTTCATGGCACTATATCACTAGTTCTACTTCCTTAAAGTATTCAGCGAAGGACAGTTGACGTAGCCCTACGTTGTAGGTTGCGACACAGTTGCTACTGCGCCCCTTTGATTTTTGTATCGAAAAAATAAATAATCCACTTTATTTCGGTTTATCACATACGTCTTTTAGCTCTGACCGTCAGCTACGGAATGCGGGGCTGACGATCAGAGCTAACGCAATGCGGGGCTGACGGTCACAGCTAACGGAATGAGGGGCTGACAATCAGAGCTAACGGAATGCGAGCTGACAATCAGAGCTAACGGAATGCGAGCTGACGGTCAGAGCGAACGGAATGCGGGCTGACTGTCACAGCTAACGGAATGCGGGGCTGACAATCAGATCTAACGGAATGCAGGCTGACGGTCACAGCTAACGGAATGCGGGGCTGACGATCAGAGCTAACGGAATGCGGGGCTGACGGTCACATCTAACGGAATGTGGAACTGACGGTCACAGCTAACGGAATGCGGGGCTGACGATCAGAGCTAACGGAATGCGGAGCTGACGGTCACAGCTAACGGAATACGGGGCTGACAATCAGAGCTAACGGAATGCGGGGCTGACGGTCAGAGCTAACGCAATGCGGGGCTGACGGTCACAGCTAACGGAATGAGGGGCTGACAATCAGAGCTAACGGAATGCGAGCTGACGGTCAGAGCGAACGGAATGCGGGCTGACGGTCAGAGCTAACGGAATACGGGGCTGACGATCAGAGCTAACGCAATGCGGGGCTGACGGTCACAGCTAACGGAATGAGGGGCTGACAATCAGAGCTAACGGAATGCGAGCTGACGGTCAGAGCGAACGGAATGCGGGCTGACGGTCAGAGCTAACGGAATGCGGGGCTGACGATCAGAGCTAACGGAATGCGGGGCTGACGGTCACAGCTAACGGAATGCGGGGCTGACAATCAGATCTAACGGAATGCGGGCTGACGGTCACAGCTAACGGAATGCGGGGCTGACGATCAGAGCTAACGGAATGCGGGGCTGACGGTCACAGCTAACGGAATGCGGAACTGACGGTCACAGCTAACGGAATGCGGGGCTGACGATCAGAGCTAACGGAATGCGGAGCTGACGGTCACAGCTAACGGAATACGGGGCTGACAATCAGAGCTAACGGAATGCGGGCTGACGGTCAGAGCTAACGGAATGCGGGTTGACAGTCAGAGCTAACGGAATGCGGGGCTGACGGTCAAAGCTAACGGAATGCGGGGCTGACAGTCAGAGCTAACGGAATGCGGGGCTGACGGTCATCGCTATCATTATTTAGTCACTAGTTATCAGCCTTAAAATGGCGTGCGGAGAAACAAAATCATGCGAAATTTAGCTTAACTTTCTAACTCTACTATACCGAAGGGTTAAGGGGCGCAGGGTTGAAACTTGTTATGCTATAAATGAAATTCTATAAACTATCTAATGATGTATTATTTATTACACTACGATTATTCGTTTCGAAGATATGAGCGTTAAAATTGTGACATGGTTTCTTTGCATCCGTGCTCCCGATGTTTCCCTACCCAGAACGAGGAAAGACGTTGTTCTACATTAAAACACTGACAGCATTTGGCCTTAATTGGAAAATTCCCCGTTTATCACCCGAGAAAGTAGACGAAAGTGTAGTGCAGATTTTCTTGAATAAAGGAAGTCACAACCATTAACATTAGTTTTCCCATGAGACATATTTTAAATATTTTCTTTGTACTTCCTACGTAAGAAGTATAAAGAAAATATCAGCATTTGAAATTACAAAGAAATATCTGACATTTTGAAAAGGACAGATCTTTCTGTAGGATATCTCGTTTTAAAAATGTCAGGTTTGTAAACTTGTTTTGGTAAGAAAGAAAGGCAAGCATATTCACAATTTTCAGTTTCACTTTTTCTAACGCCTCGTCTTCGGTAGGTATTCCTATTGATACGATGTGTCCTCTCCAAGAAGTCAGATGCCAAACATTATTTTGTATCAGGCAAAACAACATATGATCAAAATTTTCCAAACATTTTCAAGATGTGGGTTGTGGGAACGTATAGGATAACTAGTAGCAATTTCGTGATGATTTCAGATATTTCCATTTTGACAACAGAAATTTATCACCCGTGTTTATCAAACCCCAGTACCTTATATGCAACACATTTGTACATAATACCAGTAACTTGGAGAACAGTAGGACTAAATGTTTGTGTTCCACAACACATGCTTTTGCATAATGTTTACCAGTGGTTATTATATGATAACTTTGGTAACTTCGTGATGATACCTTGCAAAGTTCGTGATAGTGAACAAGTTGTCCATTTGTACGCACAGAATTGCGTGAATGTTAAGAAATATAGAAATAATACCATGCATGATATTTTGCACAGTTTGCTCTAGTCTAACATAGAAGAAATATATAAACTGTTGTTAATAGAAAAGAAACCAAGAAAGAAACCAGCAATCACAATGAAATTTATGGGAGTAATTAGATATGGTACGAGCTGCAAACGATCACAATTACATATCGGTTCGTGTGGAGGAAGGCCAAATTATTAGTAGCAAGTAAATCCACCATGGGTGGTGATAACCGACCCCACACGCCGTGGGATCGAATGAAACAGAATTTGGATGGTCGTCTGCAGTACTGCATTTCATTCTGCTTCTACAGGAATCCACAAATCCTTGGTTGGTTTTGATAGGTGGCGAAGCTATACGAGACAGTCGTTGCGCGATGACCCCCCAAACGTTCTCTATAAGCGACAAATCTGGCAAGAAAGTAGGCCAGGGAAGACGAGCGACTTCATGCGCCAGAGTACCAGTACGAGCAACATGGGGTCGGCCATTGTCTTGTTGGAAGACGGCTCGCGGGATCGTCTGATTGAAGGGTAGATGTTCAGCTTCCAGCACTTCCTTGATGTAGCGTTGGCT
This sequence comes from Macrothele yani, assembly GCA_039090855.1. Lineage (NCBI taxonomy): Eukaryota > Metazoa > Arthropoda > Arachnida > Araneae > Macrothelidae > Macrothele > Macrothele yani. The sequence goes on from CM077028.1 coordinate 50,081,317, forward strand.
GTTCAATGTGCCTGTGATGCGTAGTAGGCGAAGGCGTGAATGAAACGCAATAGCGCCACAGACCTTCACGCTCGGCGTGGGACCGGTATTGCGCTGCACTATGCAGCCTTTCAGATGTCGTTCGCCACGGTATCTGCGAACAGGGATTCACTCGTCGTGATGCATTACATTGATTCTGGACTCGTCCCCAAACGCAATAGGCTCCCATTAAGAACACCAGTTTCGACGTTCGCAGCACCACTGCAATCGCTGGCGCCTATTGTTCAGAGTCAAGGGAAGTCGCAGCAATGGACGTCGAGCAACGAGACTTGTCTGCAGCAATCGGTGGCGAACAGGGCTTGCAGACATCGGACGATGTGTGGACCATCCCTCCATTGCTGCGCAAGTGTCGTGGATGGTGTTGTACGCGACGTTACTGCCATACGGTGAAATTTCCTGTCTTCCTGCTCTGTTGCGCGATTTCGAGCTCCAAATCGTGCACGACGATGCGTAGAACCTTCTGCTGTCCATCGACGCCATGTACGCATAATGGGAGCTGCGTTACGTCTACCGCATGCAGCAATATCATGGTATGATAAACCACCTTCTCTCAGGCCAACGATTCTACATCTTTCAAATTTCATCAAGTGTTCATATGGTTGTCTCGGCCCCGTGTTTACATGTTAGCAACTGCGTACGGTGTTTACATGTTAGCAACTGAGTACGGTGCTTACATGTTAGCAACTACGTACGGTCGAGTTTAGCGATAGCAAGTTTAAAAACCTTCTCTCTGTACGCCTTCTTTTATACCCCCTGGTGTAAATTTGCGATGGCGTTGCGCGTTCCTCACATTTGCATGTGCACTGCAATTTCAATCATTTGCATATCCCATGGTGCCCTATCCACCCAGTGAACTTTGTGCAAATAAGAGCATATGTTCATGGTGTTGAGATATCTATTAACAGCAGTGTATTTTTTATCAATAAAATGCTCTCTTTTCCTATAAAGTGCCATTTTCACATTTTAATTTCAGTCACTATCACCAGCTTTCACAGGCATCGCACAAGAACACATCTTCATTTTCATTGTAAGAATTTTGGCACTTAATGTGGTACCATATCATGAAAAAGCTGCATCGAACCCACTGAGCTCCATCTTTATTTTTTAAATTCTCTTCATAGTTGTGTCCACAAAATTCGCCATTCCCAGTTGTCGTCTTCACTTTCCATTGGCCTGTTGATAAAAACTGTAAATAAGAGTTACATTTTGTTACATTTCAATTGCATCAACTATTACATGTCACGTAGTTGCCATCTGTAGGTGGTAAATTCGTGATACCTTGGTAGCATCGTGACAGGCTAAAATTAATTAAAAACCAAAACTGTGGTGCCTATTTGAACACCAGCTATCATGATTACCATTCAGAAATCAGGTATTGTATTAGGTGTACAAATAAGTTTTAAAGCGGTTTTTTTGTGTGACGTATACCGCTAATTTGCACATCCGACATTCCCCCTCGTCGGTATCATGTGACCGTAACTGGTCCAGAGTATAAAATGTGATACAGAAGTTTGCCCAGCAGTCAAACGGGGTTGGTGAAATATTTATTAATTCATTACGATATTTATCAAGCAAAAGGTGCTGCAAAAGCATGTGCATCGATCTGTTCTGTTCTTAGGGGAGAATATTGTATCAGAAAGCACGTGTGAGTTTAGGTTTAGACAGTTTAAAGCAGGTTATTTTGATGTTAGCGATAGAGAACGTAGCGGCGCCCCGCAGATGATTGCACATGAGGAGCTGCAAGCATTGCTGGATGAAGATTCGTCTCAAACGCAAGAAGAACTAGCTGAAAAACTAGGGGTAACTCAATAAACCATTTCCAATCGTTTACGCGCAATGCGAAAGACTCAGAAGGAAGGAAAATGGGTGCCACATGACCTGAGCCAGAGGAATAAGGTTGAGTGTGTATTGAAGTGTTTGAATCTGTTGAATAAACAACACAGAAAGTCTTTCCTCCAGAAAATCGTTACGAGTGATGAAAAGTGGATATGGTACGACAGTCCCAAACGCAAAAAACATTGGGTAGACCCCGGTAAAGCAACGACTTCAACACCAAAACGCAGTATTCACTTCAAGAAAGTTCTGCTGTGCATCTGCTGGGATATGAAAGGGTGTGCTTTATTATAAACTATTGGAACAGGATCAAACAGTTAGTGCTGATCGCTACAAGCAACAGTTGCTGCGATTGAACTAGGAAATCGGTCGGAAACGTCCATTCACAGGCAAAGGATTGCGTCCCGTGAAATTATTGCATGACAACGCTAGGCCTTATGTCGTGAAATCGGTCAAGGAAACGTTATTGACGCTTGGCTGGGAAGTTTTGAAGCACCCGGGGTATAGTCCCGACATAGCCCCGTCAGACTGTCGATTGATTGAACATGGTTTATCTGCTGTACGGTTCCGGCCATGTGAAGAAGTGCAAACATGGGTTGACGACTTCCATTGCGTCACGCGATGAAGTATTCTTCAAGGCTGGAATCTGTCAGCTGCCCAACCGATAGCGGAAGGCGATTGATAATGATGGCGCATATTTTGATTCGTAAAGGTATTGCTGTTTTCTCTCAAATTACACGTTGCGTTGTTTTAAAACGCTTTAAAACTTATTTGTACACTTAATAGTTTAAATTATGGAAAAAAATATTTTTTAAATCAATATTAATGCCTGAAAAATTAACTCTCCAAAGCTGAGGATCATGCGTCCGTGGCTAAGCCTTTACACACTATAGAAGGCGGATAAATGACTTGCAAGTGCATTTTTAAATTAGACGGGAATCTAATATAACTGGCTTAAATGTTGTTCGCTTACCTCTATTTTACTTTTCAAAATACGCTGTTCAACCTTGTATATACTAAACATCATCACAAAGGACTATTCGTTTCCCGCCACACATTGAAGAACTCTTTTTGTGATACAAACAAAACAACTTACTAACGATCTCCTTCTGATTTTAAAAACTGGACATCTGCTGCCATATGCCTTGAAACTAATTAAGACTTTAGTTGCTTTACGTATAGCCGCTTACACTCTATCACGAATTTACCTATGCCATGAAATTACCAATATTTACCATATTTGTTCTTGTTTCGAGACGTTTCTTTTTCATAACGCACGTTTTCTTACGTATCGACATGCTGTTCTCTATATAGGGTATAATACTTCCGACTTTCATTAGAACATTACTTTTTTTTTTTTTTTTTTTTTTTGAGGTTTAACGATCACCGTGAGCAACTCAATGGGCTATAAGCAGTCGCCCGTCCCTAATTTAGGGTCACTGGTTCCAGGGAAGGGAGAGAGCCAGTGCCGCAAGACAAACACAACATCCATGCCTCACCGGGATTCGAACCCGGACCCCGTTCGGACGAATGATCAGAGGCCATCGCCTAGACCACTGCGCCACCGGGGCGGCGAACATTACTTTAAAACTTTAAAACTAGGTATTAGGTCAAACAAAATCTTCCAGATTGAGTTCGTATTTCTTTTCTACCTTGTAAAGCAATGGAACGACTACGTTTTTAACAACATAACAATAACCATCATTTCCTTGTCTGTCGATTCACAACGGAACTTTACAGAGAAATGCACTAGAAACAATGCAAAAAGCATGGCATCTGATAAAACTCGGCAATGAACCACGAAGTCTTCAGCGCGCAGATCCACAGCCGGAAGTGACGTGTGCTCCTCTCTCCTGGAGGGGTATCATTCACTTTATCGAAAGATCACTTGACCGAAAATCACTTGATCGAAAGGTACGTTTCACCGAAGGGTCATTTAAACGAAAAATTCATTTCACCGAAAGGTTTCTTCACCTAAAAGTTCATTTCATTAAAAGGTCATTTTGATCGAATGGTACATTTCACCGAAGGATTACTTCACCTAAAAGTTCATTTGATCGAAAGATCACTTCACCGAAACGTTAGTTTATCGAAAAGTTAGGATTTTATTAGAGATTTATTGAAGTGTGGTGCGGATTTGAAAAACTGACCACCGAAACTATAGAGGATTGTATAAAAATTGAACTTTTGATTTCTACGGTACCTCTCCGCCTTTTGAAATGTAACATTAATTATAAGGCCTTGATCTAGGCCTTTTTTAGCAAATTTAAACCTCCGAGCTCATGTTCATATGGTTTTCATAACAAATCATGTTCCATTTTAACAAAACACAACAATTTGTTTTTGGCCCTAAAAGATATCATCCTATTTAGCAAAGTTTAATCATGGGTGTTTATATTCATAAGTGATTATAAAATATCAAGGAAAATATGTTGCACTTTTACTCAAGCCCAAAATGTTAATTTTAAGACCCTAGGCCTGGATCTGGGCAGTTTCGACCAATTTTAATCCCCCGTACTTATGCATAAGGTTTACACAACAAGTCAAGTTAATAATGTTGAATTTTTGCTCAGGCCGAAAATACTTATTCTAAGAGCCTTGACCATAAGCCTTTAAACATATTATAACCTCCGACCTCACATTCAAACGGTTTACATAGGAAGTCAAATTAATAATGTTCCACTATTACTTAAACACAGAACGTCAATTTTTAGGCCCTAGGCCTAGATATAAGCTTTTATATCAGTTTTTAGTGCCTTAAAGTTACTTCTTTGTGCCTGAGTAAAAGTGCAACGTTACTCTCTCGAATTATCACGTAAACCCTATGAATATGAGCACGGCAGACTAAAATTTGCTAAAAAGGTCCGTGGCTGGAGCCTTTTAATTAATATTTTAGGTCTGAGTAAAAGTGCAAAATTATTCACTTAATTTCTTACGTAAACCTGAGCACAGATGCTTAAAATCTGTGCTCAGGTTTACGTAAGAAATTAAATATATGTTATGGCTATAAAATTGATTCTTTTTATCTGAGTAAAAAGGCAACATAATTAGCTTGATTTGGTATGTAACCGTTATAACTATGAGTATGGATGATCAAAATATGCTAAAAAGTCCTGAACCCAGGCCTAGTGCCTTAAAATTAATTTTTTGCGTTCTTTGTGACACGGAGAAATCAAAAGTGCCGTTTGAATATGATCCCCTAACGTTTTGGTGGTCTCTCTTACGAACTTCCACCACACTTCAACAGATCCTATAACAGAAATCCAAAGTTTTCGATAAACTGGTCCTTCGGTGAAATGGCCTTTCGATGAAATGAACTTTTAGGTAAAGAGACCTTTCGGTTAAATGAACTTTTCGATCAAGTGACCGTTCGGTTAAATGTACTTTTCGATCAAGTGACCGTTCGGTTAAATGTACTTTTCGATCAAATGACCGTTCGGTTAAATCAACGTTTCGATCAAGTGACCTTTCGGTGAAACAATCTTTTCAGAGAAGAAATTTTCGGTCAAGTAAACCTTCGGTGACGTAATCGTCGGGCAAATCAACCAGACCCCTCCTGGAGTTCCGCTTCGACGGAGCAACTTTTGAGTTGACTTTCCGTACATATCCCTGATCGAACAGTTCCATGTAAACAAGCTTGCCAACAGTGTTCGGAACAATTGCGCTTATTACTCACAGTCATAAATGTTTACTTGTACATTTCATAATACCTCTATGTTTGGATCATGAAAGACAGTATTTCAAAATCTAGTTACTATAATAAACACCCAGATTTGTCTGTCTCTCTGGAACGCATGACGTCACAACAACAGCTGCATCGTTGCGCCATCATTTATCGATCAATTCGTGTGTGCTCTCGCGATGTCAAAATGATTGCCTGCTATATAATTAGCACGCAATCACTTTTAGATGTCAAGGTGATCACGTGCTAATTTAAAAACACTGGATTATCAATGACTCGAGTTCTATTTATCCGATCTACAAAATTCCAATTAAAATCTTAATATCACTGTAAGTTGCGTTTGTATATTAATTTAATTTAGCACAATTCGAATATTAATTTGTACGCTTTAATTATTTTTTACTTTTTTAATTTAACTAACTGTCCGAGTTTAGTGCAGATTAAATATTATAAATTTTGCAAAATGTCGATCTATTTAAATGCTCTAACCTACAATAAAAACTGAAATCTTGAGATGTCAAAGTGAGCAAAATTGCGTCTAAAAACAGATGTCGTCCCAACAGCACATTGTCGATAATTTATATAGTTCCCATTTGAAATACCAAATGCCGCATTATTTTGTAGAAAAAGCTTCGGTATGAAGTTTCAAACTAACCGTTGAATAGGACAGTCTTAAAACAAGCCGTCAACAGAATGAGTGTGCCGGAGAAAAAAGGCATTTAAGTTTTTACTATATATCCTTACAAAAAGCCGGCGTCTATTTGTTATGTTTTCAATCTGCTTCAATTAAAAATTTCACTCCGTCTTATGACGGGAAATATCCTTTATATATTAATATTTATTTAAAGCTTAAAAACAACCGTCCTAGGACGGGCTATGGGCTACTTATTATAACGTCTACACACATCCAGTGGTAACTACTCTATATGGGAACACGAGCCATTTCCCTTTTCAAGAAATTTTATTAGATTAATTTAGGATTTAAAAAAATATATATGAGTGTGGAGATTGCATTGAAAATATATTCAACTAATATATCATTAATGTGTTCAAAAAAGTACCTTACGGCAGTGAAACATCTTCGTTTCTGTGCAGTTGAATGCAGCCACATTGCGCAGTGTTGGCTTATGACCATTCGTGCGAGAAGAGTCCCTGTGAGGTATGGATGTCTGTCTCTTTCTTTTCTAGAGTCAGTGGCCCTAAATTAGGGACAGGCGACGTAGCCAATTGAGATGCTCACTGTGGTCGTTAAACCTCCAATAAAACAAAATCTCAAACGAAGATCTTCGCTCTTTCCACGTTTATAAGTGAGTCACGGAAATATTTTTCCGTGACTCACTTATAAACGTGGAAAAAGCGAAGATCTTCGTTTGATGTTCCTGGTCCACAATAAATGTCTGTATTAATTATTCATTCGCCTTCTAATTATTTCTTCAGTTGCTGCTTACCATCTTTGGTGAATCCCCAGCTTTGTGCGGGGCTCCAAGAAGCAACCTGCTAAATTGGCTTGGCAGTTAGCATGTGTGAGTCCGGAGGAATTCGAGGCCGCTGTGATGTAGCGGAAGCATATCCGGCGCGTAACTGGAAGACCCTGGGTTCGACACCCGGTGGAGGCCAATTAGAATTTTTCGTGACTCACTTATAAACGTGGAAAGAGCGAAGATCTTCGTTTGATGTTCCTGGTCCACGTTAAATGTCTCTATTAATTAAAAACAAAATCTGCAGTTGAATATTTAAAGTATTTTATCCACAGCTAATGGACAACCTTTAATTCTCCTTCCCGTGAGCACAATCCCCTGCTGCTTCGGCTTAGGGGTATTTTAACATTTGCAGTAAAGCACTCCGCTATAAGCTAGCTTCTGCTGGGTAGAAAAACATCGTCGCACACTTCCCTCCAGGATACGAATGCCTAATGGTCAACTTTCGTGACTGCTACGGAAAAGTCTTAGGTTCGATCCCAGGCAAGTACGAACGCTAGAGCCAGTGTCCGCCGTGCGTCGGATGGGCACGTTAAGCCGTCGTACCCAAAGCATTGCCGCCCCTCATTATAAATTAGGACGTATTTCTCCTTTCTACTTCGAGGGAAGCTGACGGCCAAGTGATCAAAGTTCGTGACTGCCAAGGAGAGGTTTCAGGTTCGATCCCATGCAGGTACGAACGCTCGAGCCACTAAATATCCGCTGTGCGTTGGATGGACATGTTAAGCCGTCGCGCACATAAGGCATTGCCCCCCCCCGTTATAAATAAAGACGCTTTTCTCCTTTCTACCTCGAGCACCGGTGACGGCCTAGTGGTCAAAATCCGTGACTGCTAAGGAGAGATCTCAGGCTTAATCCTAGACAGGTACGAGCGCTAGAGCCACTAAATATCCGCTGTGCGTCGGATGGGCACGTTAAGCCATCGGACCCTGGGTACTGGCCCACCAGTTATAAATAAGAGCGTCTTCCTCCCCTTTTTACTTCGTTTCCGTTTCCTGTAGGGCACTCTACCACAAATCTCCTAGCGTCTTACTTCTAACGGTTGTTTAAGACCTGGGGTCAGACACCCCCTTCCTAAAAGCTTCTACATATGATCTGAGCTTTCTACCTCGCTTACGTGTGACCATCCTGTTGAGCACTCTAGCCCAAATCTCCTAGTTTCCTACGTCGAAGGGTTGTTTAGCACCTGGAGTGAGAAACTTCCTAAAATACTCTACATAAATCTCTAAATCTTCATGGTGCCTATTACTGCTTGATCACATATTCACTGCAAACACATTCCACGTATCCAAATGATGGTAAAATGTTGCGTTGAGCTGATTCAGTCACTGAGCGTCAGATTCTGTCTGTTTATTGTGATTTCAACCACCTGGGAAAACTTAACGGATTCGTTGAAATTGAGAGCATCCTTCTCTCTTCACACACATTTGCGAAAAGGAAAAAAACAGAAGGCACTCTCTTATTTAGGATGTACATCGATGAGATATTACATTATTACCACCTACCTAATTAAGCTGTAGGACCCACTTTAGACTGTAAAAGAGCGGCAACTCGGCGAGGCATCGATTCGATGAGGTAGCGGTAGGTTTCCTGTGGTATCTGATATCATGATGTCAAGAGCAGGTCCTCCAGTTTCCGTACGTTTCGGAGTGGTGGTGATTTAACGCAAACCCGCTTTTTCAAGACGAACGACAAATGTTCGATTGGGTTCATGTTGGGTGAATTTGGAGGCCAGGGCGTCAACGGAAAATCACCAGCATGTTCCTCGAACCACTCCTTGACGATTCTGGCAGTGGCGCATTATTCTGTTGGTAATGACCATCACCATCAGGAAATACAGTTGCCGTGAATGGGTGAACTTGGTTGGCAACGATGTTCAGATACCTGACAGCTGTCAGGGATTGTGCTGATGGGATAATAGGACCTCAGGTGTCCCAGGAAAACATATCTCACAGCATAACACTGTCGCTTCCAGCCTTTTTCCGCTCAACAGTGCATCCAGGTTCCATAGATTCCCTTAGTAATCGGCGTATCCGCGCTCGGCCGTCTACGTGATGCACCAGGAATCTTGATTCGTTAGACCAGGCAGCTTTCTTCCAATCATCCACGATCCAATCTCGATGATCTTAAGCCCATTTCATGCGTTGTTGGCGATGACGTGCAGTAAGCATGGGTACCCGACTGGGTCCACGGCTACGCAGGCCCATGCGCAGAAGGCTGCGATCAACCGTGCACTGTGACACATTGCCCTGATTACCACTGCTGTAGCTGAGGGTGATTTACCGCACTGTGCGCCCTGCGGTCGTTATGAACAATGCGTGACAGTCTACGCTCCCTTCTGTCATCAGTGAGCTGCGGACGACTGGACGACGGTTCGTCGTTTGTGCACCACTTTTGATACGTACTCACTACAGCGGCACGTGAACAACCCACAAGCCGCGGCGTTTTCGAGATCGTAGTTCCAAGACGCCATGCCAATATAATGTGTCCTTTATCAAACTCCGATAAATCGGCAGCTTTTTCCCGTTCTGACTCCGAACACTCTACTAACCGAATGCCGGTTCCCGGGTTGTATATTTACTGGTCTGTGAATTTCACCTGCGCCATCGCTGAATCTCCAGGCGCGCTCATTTCTCTACGCGGCGGGTGATGTACTGGCTTATGGGTTTACGCTCGAGGAGAAGAATACAGAGCTGAAAAAAAAGTTCTGCCGCCATAAATTAATTGCCATACAATTTAATCATTGATTATTGAAAATTTTCTCCCTGAAAGTAATTTAACAGATTTTCTGAAAGTAGCTATCAACTTTTCATGTTCTTTGCTTAAACTCTAGTCTTCCACCATCACAAAGCCCGCGTGTGCAAATATATGTTTCATTGAGAGTATTTCATCCCGTTATCTACAGTGGTATAGGTTTCCAGTGATTTTTTTTTATTTCACTTGAGCAATGGCAGGGAAATTTTTTATTTCCTCTGGTAAAATGACATTTTACCTTACGTTTCCAGTTCACGTGGAATGATCTTTAACCCTCTTTAATCGATTTTTCATTTCTTCTCCCGTCATAAGTGACTTTTCATTTATTGGACCGACAGTCATAGGTAGAGATTAATTTAACCTATTTTAAGTTATCGTATTGTTGTAGGGGAACTATCAGCAGAGAAATATCAGTCGTTTTAAGGTCAATATAAGAAGCACTCAATGGTCAGGGGAACTAAAACCTTTAAAAGTCGGTCTCCTGCTCATAATTTATACTTTACTCCCATTCATTTCTCCCTTCCAGCCGTATTTATTTCCTTCGTTCTAACTGTTTTTCATAGTACCGCATAAAAAATGTGATAGCACTTTCACTCCATTTCCCCCTCGCCGGTCGTTATTTGTTTTTAATTAGTATAATATACATCGAAACATCGCGTGATGATGTGGGCATACTTTTATCTATTACCCTTTTCAAATGATTTTTCTTTTGTCATTATAATTCTTTCTTTTAGTTCTCGAAGTTCATGCCCTCATTTTAAATATCTTTCCCAGTTAATAACCAGTAATTGATAAAATGGGGAAGACCCTCCATTCCCTACCTTTTTTTATCAATCGTTCATGTAGGTATACAAAACCTCTGTGCGTTTTAATTGCCCTTTTATTGTGTGTTTCTTATTAACTTTGGTAATTCTTTTTTCGTCGATAGAATTCCTCACAACGTCGCAATCCAGTCTCCACTCATTACCGTTTCTACCAATGCATCAATATAACATTCAACAACTCTTTAGAAGATCACTTCCATTTCTCTGTCTTATTAATAGCGCAATATTCATTTGCAACTACCCCATCAGAGCTGCAGAGTATGATCCAGGAACTTGCTGACAAGAATCAAGAAGTGGTATTAAAAATGAACTTTCAGAAGACAAAAGTGATGTACAATGCTTTTACAAAAAAATGAAGATTTATCGACTGATGGAGAAAAGCTGGAGATAACAGACACGTATGTTCATCTTGGACAGCAGATATCAAGTAAGGGTCACATTGATGAATATATTAATCGACGTACAAAACTTGCTTGGAGAGCTTTTGGAAGAAACAGCATAATTTTCAAGAGTAATATGCCATTATGTCTTAAAAGAAAAGTGTTTGATCAATGCATCCTTCCAGTGCTTACGTATGGTGCAGAGACGTGGACCTGAACTAAAAGAGACATACAAAGGCTGCAGACAACTCAAAGCAGCATGGAGAGGTGCATGCTTGGTGTAACCAGGAGAGATACGAAGAGGAACTCATGGATCTGAAAAATGACAAGAGTGGAAGACATCATGATCAGAGTTAAATCCCTGAAATGGCAATGGGCTGGGCATACTGCCAGAAGGACAGACCATCGATGGACAGCCGAAATTTTAGATGGGATTCCAAGGGATAGGAAAAGACCCAGAAGAAGACCACATGGGAGATGAGTGGATGAAATTCGAAAGTATGCGGGAGTGACATGGAGGAGACTGGCACAAGACAGACCGTTGTGGAGGAAACTAGGGGAGACCTTCGTCCAGCAGGGGATTGATAATGGTTGACAATGATGATGATGATTCACAGAATGATCTCAGAATTATGACCACTTATCTAACATCTCGTTGGTCCTCCTTTCGTCCAGAGTACAGCAGCTATCCGATGTGACATCGATTCAATTAGATGCCGGAATCAGTTCGGAGGTATGGCCTACCTAATTGTGTGTGTAATGCGGCTTTCAACGCAGGTATGGAGTTGATTGGTGTGTCCGAACGCCTTATATGCCGTTCCATGTTGTTCACCAAAGTGCTCAATGGGATTCATACCGGGGGAGTTTGGAGGTCAGTCAATATGCTGGAAGTCTGAACTGTGTTCCTCAAACCATTGCTGCACATCATTGTATATGTTTCGCAATGCATTTAATTGTCATCTTGGAAGGCACAGTCGCCATTTGGAAAAACGTGCAACAATGTTGAGTATACAGAGTCACCAAGCACTTTACGATAGTGGGCACCAGACAGCCGTTGTACCACATGCACCAGAGGTCCAAGTTCCTTTCAGGTAAGCATGATCCACACCGAACAACCGCCCCCACTGACTTGCACTGTAGAGACTATGCAGGATGGATCGCGTGCCTCATGTTGTTTGCGCCAAATGCATACACAACCATTCACGGAGTGGTGTAAAATTAGCGACTCGTTAGACCATCATACTTATTCCAGTCATCCGACGTCCATCTTGCATGATCTCTGCACCAGGCGAATCTTTTGCGCCGAGAAACCGTGGTTAGGAGAGGATGTCATCGAGGTCATCTGCTGTATTTAAAGCCCATACGTGCGAACGTGCGACGTATGCTATGAGCGACACTGTTCAGGTTTGACCTCTGTTGTATTGGGTAGTCAAATGTTATGCGTCTGTTTCCCGTTCGAGTCTTCAGAACTGGCGCTCACCTCTGACGTCGACCTTTCTCTGTCCTTTGCAGTTTTACCTCCGGCTCGTTGTTTGACCATTTTCACGCCAGTCTAGTACACTTTAACTACGGTCGCTCGCAAACAACCCACCAGTTCAACCGTTTGGGAAATCGAGGCACCCACTCTCAGACCTCCCACAATCTGTCCTTTCTCAAAGTCAGATATATCCTTCCCTTTACTCATCACGCTCCGAATTTCACTACGTTCTTCTCCACTCACACCTTATAATGTGCTATATGGGTCGATTAATCGCGCCCTCTTGAAAATCACGTGGTCAACTGGCCGCGTCCACTTTTGATCGGTGATCACTCGGTGTATGCACCGCAGGAAAACACTGAAGTTCGTGAACAAGCTTTATGCAGTTTTTCTGCTTGTTTTAGTTACATCGTAGCCGATTAGTTTTTCAATACCAATTTACCTCCGATTGGCATAGTCAACTGAAGAAAGATTTTGCATCTCTTCCCCAAAGTGTGACACTTTATGTACTAGCTATTTCTATTTCAAAAGTCGCATAAGGATTCTGACGTATATATCTAAATCAGCCTTGCTTTGTGAGTCTGTGTTCTCATGTAAATTATATCACTTCTCGTTTGCATTTCTTTCTGAACAGCTCGTTCCATGCCTTATGCCATCCCTGGCATAAGGCATTTTCCAAGCTCGTTCGAGCTTGGAAAATGCCTTATGCCAAGGATGGCAAACCTTTTCCGACGAGTGTGACACTTCAAGTTTGATTTGCTGCTTTCAAGTGTTCAAGTGTCAAATGTGACATTTCTTGTTTGCTTTTTTTTAATTAACATTTCGTGATGAGATTTTTCTTGCGAATACTCTAACAAGTTAGTAATCATGCAATGCATTGATTATGATACGCTTTCCAACATAACAGTCATCATTGCTCAAGTTATTAATCAAGTTATGAGGATAACGGCTGTAAAATAAATCTCGCTCCTGTGACCTGACCTTTGACCCCATTTCTATTATATTCAACAGAACCGGTAAATTACACTTCCGGAACAACATGATAACGTTTTGTTTCAATCGAATCATTATTACGTAAGTTATAAAGCATAAATGCGATGGAATGGATCCCGCTGCTATGTCCTGACCTTTGACCCCATTTAACCCATTTTCAGTAGGGTTTGTCCCCAGATGGTTCCTTACCACATACTGAAATTTCATTTAAATCGACACATTTTTACGTAAGTTATAACGCATAAGGGCGATGGAATGAATCCCGCTCCTATGTCCTGACCTTTAACCCCATTTCACCCATTTTCAATAGGGTTCGTTCCGAGATGGTCCCTTACCACATACTAAAATTGCATCGAAATCGACACATTTTTACGCAAGTTATGACGCATGAAGGCAATGGAATGGATCCGCTCCTATTTCCTGACCTTTGACCCCATTTCGTTCATTTTCAATAGGGTTCGTCGTCCCCAGGTGGTCCCCTACCACATACTAAAATTTCATCGAAATCGAACCATTCTAACGCGAGTTACCGTGCAGACGGACAGACGGACAAAGCTGGAGCCTAGACGCTTCTTCAACCTGCGGTTGGAAAGCGTAAAAAATGACATCAACATAATAAACTAAGTAGGGGAGTTTCAAGACTAAGACAATTTCAATTTGAACCTGATTTAATTTGTAAGAAGATCATTGAAAAATCATTCGTACATAATCGAATTAATGTGAAACATGTTTCTGAATGCTACTGGCCAAGGCATTTATGTTCGGTTCATAACTTATTGTCTTCAAGGTTAAAGGTTATGGGCACCATCAGTAGTCACAGAGACTATTTTATTTAAGTCAATCTCATTTTTTACGCTTTCCAATCGTAGGTTGAAGAAGCGTATATGCTCCAGCTTTGTCCGTCCGTCTGTCCACACGATAACTCACGTGAAAATGGCTCGATTTCGACGAAATTTTAGTATGTGGTAGGGGACCACCTGGGGATGAATCCCTATTGCAAATGGGTGAAATAGGGTCATAGGTCAGGACATAGGAGCTGGATCCATTCCATTGCCTTTATGCGTCATAACGTGCGTAAAAATGCTTCGATTTAGATGAAATTTTAGTATGTGGTAGGGAACCACTAGGGACAAACCCTATTGAAAATGGGCGAAATGGAGTCAAAGGTCAGGACACTGGAGTGGGATCCATTTCATTGCCCTTGTGCATCATAACTTACCTAAAAATGCTTCGATTGCGACAAAACATTATCATGTTGTTTCGGATGTATAGTGAACCGTTTCTCTTGAATATCAACGAAATGGGGTCAAAGGTCATTGCACAAAAGCAAGATTTATTCCACAGCCATTATTATCATAACTTGCGTAATACTGTTTCTATTGCGACAAAGCTTTAGTATGTTATTCCTGAGGTATACTGAACCGGGTCTGTTAAATGTCATCGAAATGGGGTCAAAGGTCGGGACACAGGAGGGAAATTTATTCCACAGCCATTATCCACATAACTTGAGTAATAATTTCTGGTATGTTGGAAAGCGTATCATAATCAATGCATTGCATGCTTTTATTAACCTGTTACCACAAATTCCTGCTTCACTTCATAAATTATATCTTTCTCTGTGATCGTAGTTTGCAAATTCAGTAATTTAATTAATTCCTCCGTCATTACATTTCCACAAGGAAATCTAACAAAAATATTCAACCTTGCTTGTGAGGTCAGTGCTTTAAACTTTCAAGACACATTGAAAACATATCGTCGTTGTCCAAATCAGATTCAATTTGGTCCAAACCAACTTAACTCATTTTTGTTATTCTATCATTGAGTGTTCCTGTTGGCTGTCATTTCCTCAATTCTATTCACAATTTGTTGCTTTTTGGGAAAATCTTCCAATAATGTGTCAGACGTAAATAAGAAGGCCGCTTTTAAAAAAATCACCATCACAAAATGGTTTCCTATGCTTGCTGTACAGCGAGATAGATGAAAATTAGTCGCAGTACTATTATTCCTTGGACTGAAAGGAGATGCGAAACAATTTGATTGTTTTTCCTACCGTTTCACTTGTTTTGTGAAATGTACTCCCTTCTTTCTTCATTTCACATGGAACAAACGTTTTTATGATTCCTCTCAAAATGACGCTTTACATTGAATGTGCGGTACACTACTCTTTCCGTACACAGGCAACAGAAAGCTTTGCCGGGTTTTGTTCAATCACTCCGAACTCCGATGTCTACTGTTCTTGAAATACTTGGCCACTATCTTTGCTGGTTTGCAAAAACACACTACAGACGTGCTGTTGAAAAATTGTTTTCAAAAAGCTAAATTTTTATTTAACTTTAATGTTTTCAGATCGGTGTGCCATTCAAATCGTGTTCGTGTGCCACCCAGTGACACGCGTGTCATAGGTTCGCCGTCCCTGCCTTATGATTTTTGACAATAGGGACGAAGTAAGTGTATCTGATGGCATAGGTACAAGACAAGATGGCGCCCCCTCCCCCTCCTCATCACCAAATTTGTTCTTTTGCTAAACGGTGCAGGCTCATGTGCATGTGTCTGTCTAGAGTGTGTTTTATTGCGTTATGTTAAATAATTTTGCAATGGTATTTATTATTAATAAGAAACATAATAGGTCTATTTCATAGTGTACCGGTGTACGTTTCAAATTATTGACCTTCAGGATTTTGTGAAAAATAAATACATTATGAGAATAACATTTATTATTATAAAACAATGTAAGTGCGATCAACAAGTTCCTAGACTAGGTACATAGCGCGCCAACAGATGGCAGTACGCGGATGCGCGAGCAACGGTCGAGGGCAGTAACCTCCACGAGTCATTGTGCCGAGTGACGTCGTTCTGTGAACATCGGGAGCTGTGCTACACGATATTTGGTGACCACGTGCAGAACACAGCTGCGATTTCGGTATGGACTGCAAACTAGAGCAGCGAGCGAACATCGAATTCCGGGTCAAACTCGGCAAATCGGGAACGGAGACGCATGAAATGCTGCCGTAGACTTATGGCAATGAAGCAATGTGTCGTGCAAGGGTGTTTTGAGTGGCATTCGCGCTTCAAGAGCGGCAGAACGGCACTGGAACACGACAAGAGATCAGGGTGACCGTCCACAAGCAACACCCCCAAGAATGTGGACAAAATTAGGGAACTGATGCATGAGGATCGTCGAAGAATCATTCAAGACATTGCTGCCTTCGTCAATGTGTCATGCGGAACAGTGCAAGAAATTCTGACATCGGGCTTGAACATGCACCGCATTGCTGCAAAGTTTCTACCAAAGATTCTGAACCCAAGGCACTCCGTGTCGAACTCTCTCAAGATCTTCGTCAGCAGGTGGTGAATGAACCAACGTTCCTGTAGCGGGTCATCACTGGGGACGAAACTTGGGTTAACGGTTACGGCCCGGAGACGAAACAGCCGTCGTCGCAGTAGAAGTGCCCGGCATCTCCAGACTGAAGAAGGCCCGAGGGGTCCGGAGCCCTACCAAAAGCATGCTCATCGTGTTCTTCAACATTCGTGGGGTTGTGCACCGTGAATTCGTCCCCCAGGGTCATACCCTCACTGCCCTTTTTTACTGCAAAGTTCTGCTGCGTCTTAGAATGGACATTCTCCGCAAAGGACCTGAAATGTGGCGATGGGGCGATTTCCTTCTCCATCACGACAATGCAGCAGCTCGCAGAGCGTTAGCAACACGCCAGTTTTGCAGCCGCAACAGCATGAATACCCTTCTTCACCCGCCTTACTCGCCGGATTTGGCTCCCTGCGGCTTCTTTGTGTTTCCGAAGATGAAGCTGAAGCTCAAGGGTCACCGTTTTGAAACCGTGGACGAGATCCAGCGCGAATCGTAGACGGGGCTTGACACAATTCGCGAACAGGACTTCCAGGGAGCGTTCCAACATTGGCAAAACCGCTCGCAGCGGTGTATCGCTGCCCAAGGAAACTACTTTGAGCCAAACTAAAGCCAGACTAAAGTAACGTATGTACTTTGTTGTATATCGGCATTGTCTCGGAACATTTTGATCGTTTTAAAACAACCTATAACGAAGTAAATTTCTCAGTCATTTTTGTCTACGCCGGGGCTCGAACCCGGGTTCCCTCATTCCGGAATAAGTCGCTCTACCAATTGAGCTACATGGACGTTCGTTCTGACTGCTGTCTGCCTCTATGTCGTGTGCGTCCTGCTGGCAGGTACGTCCCATCTCCCCCCAAAAGAGGGCCGGGGGCGTGGCCCACGGGTCAGCTGTGACCATGAATCCTTGCAGGCAGCCATCCGCTGTAGAACGTGCACTTGAGAACTCCCAGTCAATCTGGTGTGTGGAATGCAAGGTCACACACTTCTACTTTTTTGAAGCGCTGGAAAAGGGATTTTCTGATCTTTCCTATCTTGCGGTGTGGAAAGAACATCACACCATTGCGAGATTTTGAACGACCGGGTCATCCGGAAAGTTCGGGCGCCATTATAACGAAGTAAATTTCTCCGTCATTTTTGCCCACGTCGGGGCTCGAACCCGGGTTCCCTCATTCCGGAATAAGTCGCTTTACCAATTGAGCTACGCGGATGTTCGTTCTGACTGCTATCTGCCTTTATGTCGTGTGCGTCCTGCTGGCAGGTACGTCATAAATCTTAATGAACACTTACGATGCAAATAAAAATTTGATTAACACTTATGTAATTTCCCACTTTTCCACCCAATGTCTTACTGCACCATAATTATGGCATGATCATCGATTTTTTACGAGACTTTGCATGGGCAAAATTACGAATTACTGAAGAGTAGTTTATACCCAGAGTTATGTCCTTTTCACATATTATCACGAGTGAGCTAAACTTTTTTTTCTCCCAATAACGTGGTTTTTTCATTTTTTATCCTTGAGATTGCTGAAAATAACTTTTCAACAGAACAGTTCGTGACTGGTAAGGTTAAAAACATTCTTAAAACTATTTCCAAGTTTGGAAATGTAATCTGAAGATTGTAAGCAGTGATGAAAGTGTGCATATTCCGTGGTGTGTTCCAAGGCTTCGGAATTCATACTGGAAATATCAACATTCGTTGTTTAGAAAGTTTTCTTTGTCTCATTGTTACCTATGAACACGTTTGGTTGATCTAGCCTCTATGTCTCGAGCACTGGTCTCTTTCAAATCCCTAAAAAGTTTAAACCTTTCCCGAACAACTTCGTATGATTTCCTCCTGTTTGCTACATTACTGATTAAATAATCCATAATCCTAGAAAATGTGTTTACTCTTGCTCATTTAATGTTGTCCGTCTACACATATCGAGTGACGACTACGAATAATATAAGTTTGAAAAATTAATAAATTTCGTAAAATTATTTAAGTAAATATTTTCTTGGGTGGTGGCGCTAAAATGTTCATAAAAAAACTCTTCCAGCTTGGCGCTCCCCTAAATCTGGCACCCTGTGTACGGGCCCATTGAGCCCATTGCTTAAATCGGCCCTGTTTGGCAATGACTGACAGTGAGGGCCGCGGGTAGCCTAGAGGTCAACGTCCGTGACTGCCATAGAGAAGACCTCGGGTTCGATCCCAAGCAGGTACGAACGCTCGAACCACTAAATATCAGCCGTGCGTCGGATGGGCACGTTGAGCCGTCGGGCCCCGGGTACTGGCCCTCCAGTAAAAAATAAAGGCGTCTTCCTACCCATTTCTCCTCGCTTCCGTTTTGCTTTCCTATCGGGCACTCTAGCCCGAATCTCCTAGCATCCTAGACTGCTCGCCACCCAAAATGCAACACCAAGAAGGGCACGAGATAGCAAAGCCAGATTTACTGGACCCATAACAACAGATACAAAGATGAAACGATAAAGCTTACAGGCCAGTGCGACTTGCGGAACACGCAGACATCAATAGTTCGTTTTGCCCGCATGGCTGGCAATAACGGCCGCTGCACGCCGCGGCATCGAACGAAATAGGCTTTGGATGTGAGCTTGAGGTATGTCGCTTCAGGCTGCTTGCACACGTTGCCACAGTTCATCAGGCGTAGCCACGGGTGGTGCTTGCCGGGCCACTTGGTTGCCGATCAGCGACCAGACGTGTTAGATGGGCGGCATATCGGGAGAACAGGCGGGCCACGGCAGCAGTGACACCTGGTGGGCCGTGAAGAATTGTTGCACGATGCGTGCCACCTGCGGGCGCATATTATCCTGTTGAAACGTGGCCGCTGGCAGGTCCTGCAGATAAGGGAGGACTACAGGCTCTAAAGCGTCGGAGATGTAGCGGTGGCTGTTGAGTGTACCGGCGATGCGTACCAGAGCGGTGCGGGTGTCATATCCAATTTCGCCCCAAACCATAACGCCAGGCGACGGACCGGTATGGCGATGCATAATGCAAGCGTCATACAGTCTCTCGCCGCGGTGCCGCCACACGCGGATCCGACCATCGTGGTGTTGCAGGCAGAAGCGGGATTCGTCGAAGAAGACAATTTCGTGTCATTCCGTAGTCCTGGTGCTGCGTTCAAGGGCCCACTGCCGCCGAACTCGCCGGTGGTGTAACGTTAATGGCAATCGGAGCAAAGGGCGCCGTGCGACAAGTCACCGCTCCTGCAAACGACGTCGAACGGTACGTGCTGAAATAGGTTGTTGCGCAACATACCCTGATTCCTGCGCTAACGTTCGTGATGTGGCGGTGCGAACCGTCAATGCCCGCCGAACAACATACCGGTCCTCTTGTACGGTAGTGTGCCGCGGCTGCGGCAATCGCTCAAATCGGTCCGCCCGTCCCTCCTGCACCCACCGAATCCATATTCGCCTCACTGTAGCTTAATGTCTTCCCACACGGGCGCCGATGTCTCGGTACGATACACCGCTGCCGCGATAAGCTACTGTTCGTCCTCTGTCGAACTCCAAAACGTGCTGGAATGACTGCCGTATTCTGCGACGAGGCATCAGGAAGCTTCCCACTCACAGGTCCGGCAGCACAACACACTTCCACTACTTACACCCCGCCTTCTGTGCACCCTTCTTATAGTGCTTCTCGGTGGCGTGTCGGACGCAGATGATTTGCATATGCCCTGCAATGCTAATCGTTTGAAATGTCCTCAGGCGGGCGACGCATGCTGCGAATTGCAGGCCACTCGGATGCTTCCTTCTTGGTGTTGCATTTTGGGTGGCCAGCAGTGTATACCTAAGGGTTGTTTAAGACCTGGTGTCAGACACTCCCTTCCTAATATCCTCTACATATGATCTGTTCTGATGACTGACAGAGAGTTAGTGGTAAATAGAATGCCAAGCTCAATGTAGTACGGAGACGTGTGAATGTAAGACGATCTAATTATTGAAATAGGATCACATTTTCTTTTGATGATCTCTACGCCAAACAAGTTTTGTCTGCGTTGATAATGTGATGGGGTCTACGAAGCTTCTTCAGTTGCTGAAGGAGGTATCATGTTTGTGTCTAAACTACGTAGTTCTTCTACAGAGTTGAGTTGTAAGTCAATTATCAGGAAACTGAATAAACGAGTACTTTTTCTATAATGCAAGCTTCATTTCTTGCTATATCATTCGCCGTGATCGTCAGCTGTCCTTTAAGTGTTACTAATAAAATAAACGCTTAGTATTTAAGTGACTGCTGCTTCATTTGCAGAAACTCCAGAACTCCATTTATTGAAACTAAAAATTTTACAAATCTCATTAATGAACAATAGATTTACGAAATGCCCCAGTTGTGACATTTGAAATCTCGTAAATCTCGTTAATTGGCTGCTGAGGTATAAAACGAAAGTTGCACTTACAAATGAAGTGTTCCGTGTGAGTACACCAGTACTCTTATAATGATCCACTTAAGAGCGGTTGAACTGTTTCGCGATGACAGCTTTGATGATCAGAATGGTTGCAGTGTCATACTAATGAGCATTACAGCTATGACGTCACTCTAATGGATGACTATTCCTCTTGGACTCTTTGTTTTTAGCACGTATTTTGTGAAAAAAGATCGTGCTGATGTTATCGGTTTGTAGTCCGTCCGTCTGTGGATACCATATCTCTGCAACTATTGTCCGATTTGAAAAATTATTTTTGCAAGGGGAAGCTTGAAGTATGGTAATGATGATCCTTTATTTCGTGCTTTTTTTTTTTTTTTTTTTCAAAAATATACAATTTTGCCGCTAGAGGGCGTAAACACAGATGATATCGAATTCAAAATACATTTTATTCCATATATTTGCTTCTACACTTCCGATTGATAAAATTATTTTTCCTTTCAATTCTATTTATATCGAAAAGTATTCTACATATAGTCGCTTTTTCACGTTACAGATAAATTTTCCGCTAGGGGGCGTAAAAATAAATTGCGTTTTCCCCAACATCTCTGCTTCTAATACTCCTATTTGTAAAATTCTTCCTTCAGTGGATACAGCTCCTGGTGGGAAATATTTCTAATTTTTGGTAAGGAATGGTTTGGCCAACAGTGTTGATTTCCGCTTCTGATGTATTTGCCACAAAATCTGAGCATTTAAAATCTCGATTGAAACTCGCGTCAAAAATCCTTTTGGAATATTTTCTTCTAAAAATATCGCATGCTTTCTCGCCAGGGGGCGTAAATATATATCTTATTTTTGTCAATATCTCTGCTTCTAATGGTCCGATTTGAAAAATTATTTCTTTGTTGGATAGCGTTTTCGGTATGAAATGTTTTTTTCATATAATTTCAAAACTGTCAAGTAACTTTTGATTGGAGGTTTAACGACCACCGAGAGCAACTCAGTGGGCTACATGCAGTTGCCCGTCCCTAATTTAGGGTCATTGGTTCCAGAGAAGAGAGAGAGCCAGTGCCGTAAGACAAACACAACATCCACGTCTCACCGGGATTCGAACCCGGATCTCTTTCGGACGAATGATCAGATGCCATCGCTTAGACCACTGCGCCACCGGGGCGGCCAAGGGAAGGGAGACAGCCAGCGCCATAAGACAAACACAACATATATGCCTCACCAGGATTCGAACCCGGACCCCTTTCGGGCGAATGATCAGGAGCCATTGCTTAGACCACTGCGCCATCACCGGGGCATGGCGATGTCTCTTTTCCATTTCCTTAATGTCTCTATAGAATTTTTCTCCTTTTTCTTCACTCACATCGCCTAAGTTTTCTCGGAAGAAGTCTCTGCGCGAACATACAAAACGAATTTTGAAATCCATATTCCAACTAAGTCCTTTAGGGTCTCTCAACATGTCTTCAACAATACTTTTATAAATGGGATCCGTTTGTTGTATGTTAAAAATTTTTCAATTACAGTTTGGAAGCTTATCCATGTTTATATCAGAAATGTGTTCATTATGACGAGAAAAAATACAGCAATATTAATTGCATATCATCATCATCATCATCATCATTGTCAACCATTATCAATCCACTGCTGGACGAAGGTCTCCCCAAGTTTCCTCCACAACGGTCTGTCTTGTGCCAGTCTCCTCCATGTCACTCCCGCATATTTACGAATTTCATCCACCCATCTCCCATGTGGTCTTTTTCTGGGACTTTTCCTGTCCCTTGGAATCCAATCTAAAATTTCGGCTGTCCATCTATGGTCTGTCCTTCTGGCAGTATGTCCAGCCCATTGCCATTTCAGGGATTTAACTCTGATCATGATGTCTTCCACTCTCGTCATTTTTCGGATCCACGAGTTCCTCTTCTTATCTCTCCTGGTTATACCAAGCATGCACCTCTCCATGCTGCTTTGAGTTGTCTGCAGCCTTTGTATGTCTCTTTTAGTTAAGGTCCACGTCTCTGCACCATACGTAAGCACTGGAAGGATGCATTGATCAAACACTTTTCTTTTAAGACATAATGGCATATTGCTCTTGAAAATTATGCTGTTTCTTGCAAAAGCTCTCCGGGCAAGTTTTGTACGCCGATTAATTTCTTCATCAATGTGACCCTCACTTGATATCTGCTGTCCAAGATAAACATATGTATCTGTTATCTCCAGTTTTTCTCCATCAATCGATAAATCTTCATTTCTTGTAAAAGCATTGAACATCACTTTTGTCTTCTGAAAGTTCATTTTTAATCCCACTTCTTTACTCTTGTCAGCAAGTTCCTGGATCATACTCTGCAGCTCTGATGGGGTAGTTGCAAAAATGACTACGTCATCAGCAAAACGAAGGTGGGTTAGATAATCTCCATTAATCTTTATCCCTTTGTTTTCCCAGTTCAGTGATTGAAAGACATTTTCCAATGTGGCATTAAAGAGCTTCGGAGATATGGTGTCACCTTGTCTCACTCCCCTTTCCAATTTTTATGTGTGTTGTATTTTCAAACAGCCGAATCTTTGCACTTGCATTTTCATAGATGTTATTAATAATATTAATGTATGCATCCTCAATACCGCAGGATTTCAGAGCCGTGGTAACTGCTGATGGTTTCACCGAATCAAAGGCTTTTTCATAGTCGATAAAAGCCATGCACAATGGAAGTTCATATTCCCTCGCTCTTTCAATTAGTTCTCTCAGTACGTGGATATGATCTATTGTGCTGTAGCCACTCCTGAATCCAGCTTGTTCTCTCGGTTGAGCCATGTCCAGTGTTACCTTCAAGCGGTGTGAAAGAACTTTAGTGAAGATTTTATAAACCACTGATAGGAGGCTGATAGGTCTGTAGTTCCTGAGATCCTCAATGTCACCTTTTTTATGTAGCAGGATCATTGTAGCGTTGTTCCAATCCTCAGGAATCTTCCCTTCATTAAGGCATCGAGTGAAAATTTGGGCGAGTACTGTTTCAATTTCTCCACTTGCTTCTTGTATGATGTCTATAGTAATTCCATCTTCTCCTGGAGCTTTCCCCCGCTTCATGTTCTTGATTGCATGAGCAACTTCTGCTGGGAGGACTGGAAGAACTCTGGTACCTTTCATGATGTCTGGAGTACATGTATCATCCCTTTCATATAATTTGGAGTAGAAATCTTTCACTCTTGTCAAAATTTCGCCTCTATTTCTTGTTATAGAACCATCTTCTTTTCTCAGAGCCATAATCTGTTTTCTTCCCTTACTGAGATGTCCCTTTGCTATCTTAAGGCTTTGGTTGTTTTCAATTGCTTTCCTCACTAGCTCACAGTTGAATTTCCTTACGTCTTCAGTGATACTTTTTCGTGTTGTCTTGCATAGCTCTATATATTCCACTTTGGAAGTCACATCTTCTTTAGTTGTCCTCATCTCTCTTCTTTTTGCATCAACATTTTGGTTTTTCCTGATAATTTGTTCACATGCAACTTGTTCTTAGACCCAGCTAATTTTGTTGCTGTTTCCATTAGAGCTTTGGTTACTTTTCTGTTAACTTCCGAAATATCCACTTCTTCCGATGTTAGGCCTTCTAAAGCAGAGAATCTGTTCTTCAGTTCCAACTTGAAAGTATTATGGTGTTTTTTAAGGTTGGTTATGTCAATGCATTTTGTTTGTCTTATGAGCTTGCCACGTTCCAGTTTAGTGTTGAGGTGCATCTTACATCTCACCAATCTATGGTCACTACCTGTGTTGAACTTGTTCAGCACACTGCAGTCTTCGATGACGAATTTTTGTTACACATAATAAAATCAATTTCACTTGTCGTCCCAATTGGATGTCTCCATGTCCATTTCCTGTGTGGCTTTTTCTTGAAAAAGGAGTTCAAGATGAAAAATCCTTCTGCCTCTGCAAACTCAACGAGAGTATTTCCACGCTGGTTTCTGTTGCCGTGACCGAATTTACCTACTGAAGTTTCATTCTGTTGCCGTTGCCCTATTTTTGCATTGAAATCTCCCATAATTATCTTCAAGTGCTGCTTACCTTTATTATTTAGATGACGAATTTCCTCATAAAATTCTTCAATTTCTTCTTCAGGATGACTTGTGGTGGGTGCATAAGTTTGAATAATCTGAGCCTGGTATCTTCTCGATAGTTGGATAACGAGTCGTGCAGCTCTGTCAGAGGAACTTTCAACTTCTACCACTTTATCCTTCAGTTTCTTGTTTATTATAAATCCAACACCACTAGTTCTGCCAGTATCTGTCCCACGATAATAGAAGAGATGTCCACTTTTCAGTTCAATGAGATCTTCTCCTTTTCTCCTTACCTCACTTAGCCGACGATGTCCCACTTGATCCTTTGTAGTTCCTCTTCCAATTCAAGAAGCCTTGAATCAGAAGATAGGGAGCGTCCGTTATAGGTAGCCAAGGTCAGCATCAAATGGCAGCCTAGTCCGGTCCTCCGGGGATTCTTAGCACCCTCTGCCTTCATGTCGCACTGGCCGCTGCCTTGGCCAGGTACATTCCAGCTGCCGGAGACTGAGGGCCAAGATTTAAGTTGTAGAGTCATTTTGGAGGGTTTGGCCATAACTCACCACGCTGGCCAAGCGGGTTGGTGAGTGTGGGATAGCATTTCCTCTGATCCCGATGGTATAGTTATACCGCTATTTGCGGTCGTCAGAGCCCCTTTAGTGGGAACAGGATGCACCACGAGAAGGCGGGGTTGACATTTGTCAAGGAGAGGCTGTGATGTTACGCATCACCTGACCTTACATCCCAATTGCATATACACTGAATAAACAGTGTCTTAAATATCCGTTTATTATGTGTAAAATAAAATTTTTCAAGGGTTTCCTCTCCTCAGAGAGCCTTTCTCAAGAAAGTACGTTAGGGCAGGATTCATCAAATTTATGTAATTGTTTTATCTAGAATTCTACTCTTACGTACTCTCAACAGCTTAGTAAGATCATGCAATGCATTGATTATGATACGCTTTCCAACATACCAGAAGTCATTACTCAAGTTATGAGGATAATGGCTCTGGAATAAATCTCGCTCCTGTGTCCTGAACTTTGACCCCATTTCAATGATATTCAACAGAACAGGTTCAGTATACCTCCAGAACAACATACTAAGGTTTTGTTGCAATCGAAGTATATTTACCTGTGTTATGACGCATAAGGGCGATGGAATGGATCCTGCTCCCATGTCCTGACCTTTGACCCTATTTCGCCCATTTTCAATAGGGTTCATCCCCAGGTGGTCCCCTACCACATACTAAATTTCATCGAAATCGAACCATTTTTACGTGGGTTATCGTGCGGAGAGGCGGACGGACAAAGCTGGAACATATATACGCTTTTCAACTTACGCTGGAAAAGCGTTAAAAACGGCTCCCTGAAGAGAGGCAAACTTCGCAGCTTTTGAGTTATTTTACGCCAAATAAACGAATATATAAGACTGTTTATTCAAGCGATGTAATCATCCTGTCCTCAAACTCTCTGTTCATCATCAGTTTTCGAATTTTAGGTCGGATCTTTTTTAAGTTTTTCATATGAAACATTTGGGAATTTTTTAACTATACATGAAATAATCACCTTTTCTATCCTATGTTTTACCTGCTTCTGTAAGCCTAGTTTTAAGTGCAATTAAAAAAAGAACACACTCTTGTTTGATAAACTAATTGTTCACGCAATCCGTTTTTAGAACCAATAAGTAAACGCATTCTAGGTGTCTTATGCAGCGCCTCTCAGTGCTTGCTTTTGAGCCTGCTGTCCCACTCGCACAAGAAAAACAAGGCATTTTTGTGTAGCCAGCCTGTTGTTCCAAGCTGCAAGCCAATCACTTCAAAGGCACCATTCGAAAACCATCTGCGTTTCTTACATTTTACCCTACTTAACAAAAGCTTAAGACTTCCTCAGGATGCTCTTTAATGCACAGAATTAAAGTCCCCGACTTACACTGTTAATTCGTTCCGAAGATTTCCGCGTTAGACGAAAGGTGCTTAATTACGGTGAGCCTCCGACATGCACGTTTGTTTCAAGAGACAATTAAAGCTAAACTATTATATAGTACTAGCCTATAGCCCGTCATAGGACGGTTGTTTTTAAGCTTTAAATAAATATTTATATATAGGAGATATTGCTCGTCCTAAGACGGTGAAATTTTCAATTGAAGCAGATTGAAAAGAAATAAAATAGACGCCGGATTTCTATAAAGAAATATAGTAAAAACTTATATAGTAAGAATTCATTCATGTTAGAACTAAAAATAATATGCGAATTATTTCCGTTTTTCTAAACATCTCGCGATAAATAGCATTCTGTGTAAAATATTTGTTGTTTAACAATTGTAGGTTATAGAGCGTTTCGATAGATCGATATTTTGCAAAATGTGTAATACTGTATAATCAGAACTGAACTCGGTAAGTTGTTTTCGTGTAAACTTGCCTTAATAACTTTTACTTTGATTTTTCGCGTTAAATGACTTTTTCTCCAGCACACATGTTAATCCGTTCACGACTTGTTTTAGACTGTCCTATTCGAAGGTTAATTTGAAACTTCACACCGAAGCTTTTTCTACAAAATAACGCGACATCTGGTATTACAAATCAGAATTATCTAAATTTTCGACAATGGGGCGACATCTGCTTTTACATGCAATTTTGCTCACTTTGACATCACACAATTTCAGTTTTTATTGTAGGCTAGAGCGTTTACATTGATCGATATCTTGAAAAATGTATAACATAATCAGTACTACACTCGGAAAGTTAGTTAAATTAAAAGAAGTAAAAAATAATCAAAGCGTAGAAATTAATATTCGAATTGTGCTAAATTAAATTAATATACAAACGCAACTTGCCGTGATATTAAGATTTTAATTCGAATTTCGTAGATCGCATAAACAGAATTCGAGTCATGGATAATCCAATGTTTTTAAATTAGCACGCGATCACCTTGACATCAAAAAGTGATCGCGTACTATTATACAGCAGGCAATCACTTTGGCATCTCGATAGCACACACGAATTGATAGACACCAGATGGTGCAACAATGCAGACGTTGCTGTAAGATCAAGCGTTCTAAACAGAGGAAGAGAGAGATCTGGGTGTTTATACACTGAGTGGCCACTTTATTATGACAACCTGACAGTTTTAAGCAAATGAGCTATGGCTGCACGCTGTTGCCGCCAGAGGGCGAGGCTAGTATAAAAAGGGAAAGCTTAGTGCTTGCGACAGTAGTAGAAGGGATTTTTGGGTGACGGGATGGGTAAAATATGCGATTTGACGGACTTTCAACGTGGAATGATTGTAGGAGCTCGGAGCTATGGAGCGAGTATCACCGAAACGCCACATTCGTGAAATGTTCCAGAGCAGCTGTTGTTAAAGTGTTTAAATACTGAACTGTCAGCCAAAAAACTGGGTCTTTACGTGCAACGTGTGGTCGTCATCAACTAATGACTGCTCGGGCGGAACGGAGAGTGTCCAGACTGGAAACAGACAACAGAAGGGCAACAGTGTAGCAAATTACAGACCATCTTAATCAAGGATCCGCTCAAATGATCTCTCCACGCACTGTTCACCGTACCCTGCATTGGATGGGATATGCCAGCCGAAGGCCTGTTCGAATATCTTTGCTGTCTGCAGTTAACAAGAGAAAACGTCTCCAGTTCGCGCAAGTGCACAAGGATTGGACAGGCGATAATTGAAAACAAATTATGTGGTCAGATGAATCACGTTTTCAGTTGCACCGTGCCAATGGCCGAGTGAGAATTTGGCGGAAACAGCACGAAAGTATGGACCCCAAGTACATTGCTACAACCCTTCAAGCTCGTGGAGGCAACGTTATGGTTTGGGGAATGTTTTCCTGGCATGCTTTGGGCCCTTTAATTCATGTCTGACTGGCACATCATATCTAAAATCGTTGCGGACCATGTGCATCCTGTCATGTGGATGGTTTATCCCAATGGCGATGGGTACTTTTAACAAGATAATGCGTCCTGCCATAGTGCTCGTATTGTACAGGATTGATTTCAGGAACATGCCGGTGAGTTTACTTTGCTTAGGTGGCCCCTACAATCTCCATATCTCAATCCCATTGAGAATTTGTGGAATGCAGTTGAACGAGCTATCAGATAGCTGGATCCACAACCCTTCAATCTCACACTCCTGGAAAGTGCTATTCATCAAGCATGGTCTCAGATTCCACAAACCACCTATCAACATCTCGTGCAGTCCATGCCACGAAGAATCGACGCAGTATTAAAGGCAAAAGGTGGCCCAACGAAGTACTGAGGGAGTGGTCATAATAAAGTGGCCACTCAGTGTATATATTATATGAAAAGGTAGGCGAAAAGGCGAAAACTATTCCTGAAAAGAACTCATTTTAACAGTCGACCCGTTCAGCTTGTAAGCACATGCAGCGCCTATGAATTTGGAACCATTTTTTATGCCGTTTAATAAACTCTACTTTTATTTTTATAGTTCCAATCCGTATGTTCTTTCCACGTTTTTCTGACATATTTGTTCCAAGACACGCGGCTACAATCCAAATGGGGCAAACAATACCCAACTCCAGAGAAAGAAGAAGAAAATGGCGTAACTGAGTGCCTGTGCACGCCGATAATCCCAGATGTTCTCTTTTCACAACCAGCGGGCAGCCTATCCAGCATTTCCGCCGCCCCCAATGGCGCAGTTGTCTAAGCGCTGGCTTCTGACCTTTCATCCGAAATAGGTCCGAGTTGGAATCCCGGTGAGGCTAGCATGTTGTGTTTGTCTTAAGGCATTGGATACCTCCCACAGGCGGGCAGACCGAGAGACGGACGGACAAACCGATAACATAAGCACGATCATTTTCACAAAATATATGCTAAAACGGACTTGCAGTGCTAGACGTAACGCTATCTTTCATCGTATGTACATGTAACTCATCCCTGAAACCTGTCTTATATAGTACATTGTAAAAGTATAACTATGCACTGGGATTCTAAGTTAGACGCCAATGAAGATCTTGGCAAAAGCGTCTGAGAAGAAATATCGAATGTAACTGTTTATTGGGGTCCATGTCACTTATACCCCGGCAACACCAAAGTAGCATTCACTCATAAAGACGAACTAATATGTTGATTAATTAAATAAAATTTGAAAGAGGTTAGCAAGCAGTTGGCGATAAACTTTTTAACGAAACAGAACTACGTTGACTAAAATAAGACCCCACGTAAACAAATAAATAGCAAAAATTTGATTTCTGGCTTATTATATGCACTAATTATTGACTACGAAAAGGCCTTCGATTCCGTTAAACCATCAGCAGTAACAATGGGTTTGAAATCCTGCGGTATTGAAGATACATACATTAGGAACATCTGTGAAAATGCAAGTACAAAGGTTCGGATATTTGAGGATACAGCACAAATAAGAATTGGAAAGGGAGTGAGACAAGATGACACCATGTCTGCCAAGCTCTTTATCGCCACATTGCAAAATGTCTTTCAATCATTGAACTGGGAAAACAAAGGGATAAAGATTAATGGAGATTACTTAGCCCACCTTCGTTTTGCTGATGACGTAGTCATCTTTGCAACTACCCCTTCAGAACTGCAGAGTATGATCCAAGAACTTGCTGACAAGAGTAAAGAAGTGGGATTAAAAATGAACTTTCAGAAGACAAAAGTGATGTACAATGCTTTTACAAGAAACGAAGATTCGGCGATTGATGGAGAAAAGCTTGAGACAACCTATTCCTACATTTATCTTGAGCAGCAGATATCGAGTGAGGGTCACATTGATGAAGAAATTAATCGGCGTATAAAACTTGGATGGAGAGCTTTTGGAAGAAACAGTACAATTTTTAAGAGCAGTATGTCAGCATGTCTCAAAAGAAAAGTGTTTAATCAATGCATCCTGCCAGTGCATACGTATGGAGCAGAGGCATGGACCTTAACTAAAGAAGACATACAAAGACTGCAGCCAACTCAAAGAAGCATGGAGAGATGCATGCTTGGTGTAACCAGGAGAAATAAGAAGAGGAACTTGTGGATCAGGAAAATGACAAGAGTGGACGACATCATGACCAGAGTGAAATCACTGAAATGGCAATGAGCTGGATATGTTGCCTGAAGAACGGACCACCGATTGACAACCGAAATTTTAGACTGGATTCCGAGGGACAGGAAAAGACCCAGAAGAAGACCCCATGGGAGATGGAAGGATGAAATTCGAAAGTATGCTGGAGTGACATGGAGGAGAAAGGCCCAAGACAGACAATTGTGGAAGAAATTTGGGGAGGCCTTCATCCAGCAGTGGATTGGTAATGGTTGCTGCTGCTGATGATAATGATGATACACACTAATAAGCCGGGAATCATGGATACCTGGTTACTGGCCAACCCGAAGCTGTCACCTTTCTCGCTAGTGAACGGACCC
Source organism: Macrothele yani (assembly GCA_039090855.1). NCBI lineage: Eukaryota > Metazoa > Arthropoda > Arachnida > Araneae > Macrothelidae > Macrothele > Macrothele yani. The sequence continues at coordinate 50,112,943 of CM077028.1, forward strand.
ACGCTTATAAAATATACAGGTTGGGGGACATCACCACGTTTACGTAGATAGCACCAGGCACCATATCGATGTTGGATATAATTTTGATACCTACGTATTAAATGCCACTGTTAATTTGCTATATCATTCATAGTTGCTTGGTAAACTCTAATTTAACCTCTCTTTTTAATTCCTGTCTTCTTAAATAAATTCAGTTTCTTGTCGTTAAAGGTTATTCCAAACTTAGCGCTTTCCCTGGAACCCATGGTCCTAAATTAGGGACGGGCGACTGCTCATAGCCCATCACGTTGCTCACGCTGGACGTTTAACCCCCAATCCATATAAAAAAAAAAAGAAATGGGTCTGGGTTAGAATCCCGACTGGGGTATCGGTAGTGCGCTGTTTTTACGGCCCTAGCTCTCTTCCTTCTACAGAACGAGTGCACCTGAATAAGAGATTGAAACGGGTCAACAATTTCTTGCGGGTCAAACGACTCTGAGTCAATGTGTTCCTGAGCAGATTTCAACCCGGCTTTATTTCCGTTTCATTTTTGAAAAGAAAAAAATATATATTTGAAAGAAAAAAGCATAATCTGGAAATTGTGCTCAATACTGGTGCCCGCGGAGTGAAAAATAATTTTTCATACAAAAACATCGTAGGCTCTTTCTTAAGGAAATAACGGTTTCCACCGACCGACGACACGGCGCAGATGCTAGACTCACTGACAACATATCGCAAAACGAAACTTCCTCTCCGTCTGTTTTCAGTGGGATTGTCCGGAGCAAGATACAGGCAAACGCCTGTCGCCTGCTTCTCTGGTGATTCACTCTCTCACACCGCCCTTGTCACATTGTAAGACTGGGAGTTACTTTTTACATTGCATTTTTTTGCATTGGGCATCCAGAACTTTTCTTTTGACGTGCTAACGTCTCGTTCCATTGCATGTGGTGTCGGAATTAATGCCTTATTTGTTAATATGGATGAATTTTATATTAAGGAGATTGAAAAGGCGTCGAGGCCAGCAAATACCTTCTTGTTGAAACCAAAAAGGGTCAGAGTGAATGCTGGAAGTTATTTAATCTCATTAAGAAACCAGATTATGTTTCATAGCAACAGGAATTTTCATAAGCTTGTGACGAGTTGAAAGTTTCCAAAATGCGAATGTTGATTTCATGAGTGTTCCTTCCTTCTGATAGACAATGATGAAATCAAAATCAACATTTTGGAAACTGTCAACTCGTCAGAAGCTGGTGAAAATTGGTGTTGCTGCGAAACATATTGTAAGCTTGATATGTCATCAAGAAAACAGCAGAATTATTTAAATTAAATATACAACAACTTACCTAATCCAAACATTTTGACTGTAGACCATCAAAATTAAAAGGAGCAGCCTTAACATTACAGCTGAGCGACTTTTGACTCTCGCAGACGTGTTTCAAAACATGTGTAAAATATTCCCGTTGTACATTTGTACGATTTCTGCATAAAATACAACACCCACTGCGGAGAAACATTTTGAACGCCCTGTGTGTGTGTGTGTGTACAATTATAAATTCCAATTCGAATTTATAGTTCAAAGCAGATTTTTTGCAAGTCAGGTTTGGATCGGGTCCATGTGGAACGTCCGGGTCCAAACGTTATGGCCCAGTTTCCAACTCTGCCCTGAATTAGGGACGGGCGACTGTTGATAACCCATTGTGTTGCACACTACAGTCGTTAAAGCCCCAAAATAAATCACAGTGCGCATTTTATTGATTCTTCTCAGTTACACATGCGAAATTAGTTAGTTGTAAAACTGGTTAAATTTGAAAACAATTTTAAAAAAAGTACGTTACAAAGTTTAACTTCCACATTTATCCGTATAAAGCCCTTTGTTGGTAAGGACGTTTAATCAAAGGCAGGCAGCAGCGAAACAAAAAAGGTATTTCGAAATCAGACCCATTTCGAAATCCAGGAAACGACTCTGGTTGAAACTGAATTGTTTGCCTTTTCTTTTACTCTTTATAGGATCCCCAAGATTCTTTAACAGCCACGAAATCCATTGAGCTTCAAACAAAACGAAGATGGACGCACTGAGGATATTAAATTCCTGGCTCCTCCTGCTGTGTTGCTGGGCAAACCCAATGTCCTGTGCTGCATCAGACCTCTATTTTCTTCTTCCCCCACTGCTACCAGTACTTTTATTTCTTTTTCTTGTCTCTTGCCGAAATTTCCAACAGGAAGATGATGACTTAGAAGTGACGTTTCACAGTCAAGGACTTTTTATTTCCTGTTCGTTGAAGAATCTTCACGGGGAATTAGTTCTAGGAAAAACAAACTTCACATTTCCGACTCGGCTGAAAAGAAAGCGGTGAAAAAAAACCCGGTTGAAATGGGATCATAACGACTCCCAAGACATATAAAATAAATTGGACTCATAAAAGAAAGCAGACTTTCCTTTGAAAACATTAAAGCACTTCACTGGATTTTCATGTAACCGAAAGACTACGTCAACTTTAATCTTTAATTAGCCTTTAAAGCTGGAGGAGAGGCGCGAGTTCGGCTTTTAAAGAAATACGTGGTGTTTTAATGCTGTTGAGCATTACAGTGTTCGAATTTCTTACAGCGCATGAGATTCTTTATAATATCAAGGGAGCAATATTTTCCCAAGTACTTTTTTTTCAGTATTCGTTTTCAAATTTTTCAAATACAAAAGCAAACTGTTCTTATGTATTTAGATGCATAGGCTATATCCAGCAGTTTTTCTTTTACGAGCATAATGTTTTCCATACATTCCATCAGATCAATAGCAACAAATTTAACTCTATGCGCAAATCCCCGAATTGTTGAGGGGCCACTTTAATTTGGGCACCTTCATATGTGGTGTTATTATTCGAATTACATTTTCATGTAAAACCCGTACTATAAATAATATGATATTGAACCATATAAAATCTACGCATTCGAATTTATCAATTGTAATGTTCGTGCATTTACGGCTTACTGAACACTAAATAAGTTACGTACTTCACTTAAAATATCACAGCAGTCACGCAAATAACGTCCAGAGAAATACTCGAACAAGCTTAAATTAATCACACTGGTTTTAACACTTCGGAGCAATCAAACAAACGTTAGCGTGCAGAATACGTTTTAACCCCAAACCTTAAACCTATAAGAGCACTCAATACGTAACCTTCAAATAACTTCAAGTAAAACAACGCTTGCTCCACTATTATAGCGCTATAATATCCACCACACAATTTTTTGGCAGCTGCTTCTCATTACATCTCTTCCAGTTGTTATTAGTCACATGCATACGTCACACTCTCTGAGCTTAGAAGTGTTTCCAGCCTCATTCCGCGAGAGAGAAGATTTTACGTTAAGTTTAAAAACGCTAAAAGAGGATATGCTAAAATTTGCATAGAGAAAGCAACTAAAAATGAAAGTTAATTTAAAACATACGTCGCACAACACTAGGTCATCACGTTTCAAAAAGATGAAAGCATAAGTACGAAGAGAATAAGTTGTGTGTCTCATATGTTCTTTCTTCAGTTTGTTCAGAATGGGAGAAAGCAACGGTATGATCATCTCTATGAACCCAATACACATGCGAAGAAGAAAGTTAAGAAAGTTCGAGGGACAGAAAAAATTTCTATATACACCGGTGTGCAAAAATTAAGGACAAAGAGAAGAAATCAGCATAACAGCGGAACGAGCAGGCAGAACGGACCGAAATGCCATTCAGGTGATAGACTAGGGTCCGGTATGGTAGGGCATGCGCACATATGCAGCATGACGTAGGGGAGGGGGTGTCGGAAGGGTATAATGCACACGGGCGGTGTATGCTCAGCAATTCGGTGAAAGCTATTGCACGGTGTACATCGGTTTGAACGACGTCGAGTTGCTGCCACCGTGTGATATGGCCAACAGGTAATCCAGTAGACGACATCTGGATGACTTTACCCGAGGTCGCGTCATTGGGACGTTAGAAGAAGGTTGAAGTGTGACTAGTGTGGCCGAGGAGTTCGGGATCGCTCACAGCATCGTTTCACGAGCTTGGAGAGTATTTCAAACAAAAGCAGCAGCTGTCCGAGAGTTTAGCAGTGGTCATCCACGAGCAACCACGGCGGCGGACGACCGGTATATTGTCCTACAGGTGAGAAGAGACAGACGGCAGACAGCGGGCGAAATCGCAAGGCACATGCAACAGACAACTGGACATCCTTTATCGCGTTTCACGGTGGCCAGGAGGCTGCAAAAAGGGGATCTATTTGCACGACGACTAGTATGGTGTGTGCCATTAACGCTTGATTATCGGAGATGGCGGTTTCTGTGGTGCCAGGAACACAAGAACTGGACACATCAGCAATGGAGTCGAGTTGTCTTTACGGATGAGAACCGATTTAGTCTGACGAGCGATTCTGAACGTATACACATCTGGAGAGAGCAGGAAACACGCAATCACACCTCCAACATCATCGAAAGGGACCGGTTTGAAGGTGGCGGAATTCTCGTTTGGGGCGGTATCATGCTTGGTAGTCGTAATGACCTCCACATTTTCTAAGGAGGTTCAGTCACTGGTGTCAGCTATTATACCGAGGTTCTCCTGCCTCACGTGCGTCTGTTTAGAGGTGCCGTGGGTCTTGAGTTCCTCTTCATGGACGACAACGCTACACCTCATCGTATGGTGGCTGTCACAGAGCTTTTGGAGAGTGAAGATATTCAACGCATGGATTGCACCGCAAGGTCCCCGGACCTAATTCCAATCGAACACATGTGGGACCTTCTCGAGAAACGCTTGGCAGCACGTCACCAGCCGCCAGCAACGAATCCGCTGCTGCGATTGGCGCTACGAGAGGAATGGGCTGCGATGATTTAACAGCTCCTTGACAACCTTGTCCTCAGCATGGACAGACGTTGTATATCCTGCAACGCAGTCAGGGGTGATCATATCCCCTACTAAAGACTGGATTTTTCTTGGCAGCTGTATGTCACATGTACGTTTCTGTCTTCTGTCCAGTTGTGCTCGAAGCTACCTTTTCAATAAAGTGCCTTTGTATCCTGTGGATTCCTTGTTTGGACGGTTTTGCTCATTTGTCCTATATTCTTACATATTGAGGATCTTATGATATGATTTGAGTCGATGTGGAACACTTCTGCAGGACTTTACATTCAAAAAACCGTCTCGTCCTTAATTTTTGCACGCCAGTGTATATGAAATCTATCTGAAATTGTTGAGTCCTCAAATTCTTGTAATTAAGTATTGGGTTGGTGCGAATGAAATGCCCGGCAAAGGACCAGCACACGTGGACAGCGAGAACAGAAACGTAAGACGACTTACCTAAGCAAAATAATCCTCCTCGGCATCGACACATATTTGCCATCTGTCCAGCAAGGCCATGATCCCGGAACGAAAAATGTCTTGTGGCTGGGACCCCAAGAAGTCATCAACTGCACGTTGAACCTCGTTGTCTGTCGTGAACTGTTTCTCGGACAGGAAGTGATCCAGGGCAACGAAACAGATGATAGTCTGTCGGAGACAATTCCATGGAATACACAGGATCAAGCAGTGCTTCATAGCCTAAGGCACTTAGTCTTGGCCGTTGTCCTGGAGCAGAAGAACACCCTGTTTATTGGCCAAACCGGTTGTTTCTGCGGAACTTCCCGGTGCATCTGGTGTACTTCAGCACAATAACATTCTGCAGTGATGGTTTGGCCTCTTGCCAAGAAACTCCGATGAATTATTCCGGCTGTGGACCACCAGACAAGGAGCATCATCTTCTTGGTGTGTAGGGGTCGCTTAGGATGCCGCCCAGCAGGCCGTGCCTTGCTTAACCATTGTACAGATCGTTTTCGATTATCACAAAGGACCCACTTCTCGTCTCAGGTGACGATTCAGTACATTAAATATTCCTGGTTATTCCTGGCAAGCAGCAACGTGCAGACTTCCAAACGCCTAGTCTTGTTGGCAGTTGTCAACTCATGCGGCAGCCACATGTCCAGCTTTTTGACCCTTACCCAGCGAAGCCAGACACCGAACAACTGTCGTGTGGTGGACACCTACCTCTGCCACTATCTCACGACACGTTTTTTCGGGGGTCAACTTCAACTAAACGTAACAGAACATCGTCAGAAACAGCAACAGGTCAGTGACCACGTGCTTCGTTTTGAAGGTCACGCTTCGAAATTTCACAAACCATCGCCGAATGGTTCGTTCGTTGACTGTATTCTCCCCAAACGGTTTGTTAACGTTTCGAGTGGCAATTCCTGCAGAATGGCCCAGTTTAAATTCATACAGGAAGATGACTCTCAAATCCGGCGTCCGCATGTTTCCTTTGCAAGCCACGTTACGTCCAAACAAACCACGCCTGAACCTTGTTCTTCACACACGTGCTAGCTATTTATAGTAACTCTGTGACGTAATACCCGCAACACCTGTGGATGGTTGCATTCCGTCGTGGTTGGGGCCTGTCTCCACTGCTCGTTCGCGCCGGACATTTCATTCGCACCAACGCGATAAATGACAAATGCCGTGATTTGGTGCTTTAGATAGTTTTCTTCAAATTAAAATTCTCTTCAATGAAGGAAAGGACGAGTAACTTATGTCAAGTTCATATTTTTAGGGAGAACGTTATATCAATCTTCACTCGTGTTTCGCCCTAGCAAAAAAAAAAAAAAAACGAGAAGGTTGTGCCAACTTCAGCTTGTCCCTAGTAAAGGAAGCAAAAAGATCATCTTAGTTTCATCTTGCCTTTTTTGTAGGAAGAAGTTATAACGAAGTGAATTTCTCCGTCATTTTTATCCGCGCCAGGATTCGAACCCGGGTCCACTCATTCCGGAATAAGTTGCTCTACCAATTAAGCTACGCGGACATTTTATTCTGCTTCCTATCTGCCTTTACGTCGTGTGCGTCCTTCTGGCAGGTACGTCACATCTCCTGGTACGTTATATCATCTCCCCCTTATTTTTTTTTTTTTTTTTCGAAGTGCTGCTCTTATTTTTCCTATCTCGCGGTGTGGAAATAACATCACACCATTGCGAGATTCTGAACGGTCGGGTCATCCGGATAGTTCGGGCGCCATTATAATGAAGTGAATTTCTCCGTCATTTTTATCCGCGCCAGGATTCGAACCCGGGTCCACTCATTCCGGAATAAGTTGCTCTACCAATTAAGCTACGCGGACATTTTATTCTGCTTCCTATCTGCCTTTACGTCGTGTGCGTCCTTCTGGCAGGTACGTCACATCTCCTGGTACGTTACATCATCTCCCCCTTATTTTTTTTTTTTTTTTTTTCGAAGTGCTGCTCTTATTTTTCCTATCTCGCGGTGTGGAAATAACATCACACCATTGCGAGATTCTGAACGGTCGGGTCATCCGGATAGTTCGGGCGCCATTATAATGAAGTGAATTTCTCCGTCATTTTTATCCGCGCCAGGATTCGAACCCGGGTCCACTCATTCCGGAATAAGTTGCTCTACCAATTAAGCTACGCGGATATTTTATTCTGCTTCCTATCTGCCTTTACGTCGTGTGCGTCCTTCTGGCAGGTACGTCACATCTCCTGGTACGTTACATCATCTCCCCCTTATTTTTTTTTTTTTTTTTTTTTTTCGAAGTGCTGCTCTTATTTTTCCTATCTCGCGGTGTGGAAATAACATCACACCATTGCGAGATTCTGAACGGTCGGGTCATCCGGATAGTTCGGGCGCCATTATAATGAAGTGAATTTCTCCGTCATTTTTATCCGCGCCAGGATTCGAACCCGGGTCCACTCATTCCGGAATAAGTTGCTCTACCAATTAAGCTACGCGGACATTTTATTCTGCTTCCTATCTGCCTTTACGTCGTGTGCGTCCTTCTGGCAGGTACGTCACATCTCCTGGTACGTTACATCATCTCCCCCTTATTTTTTTTTTTTTTTTTTTTTTTTCGAAGTGCTGCTCTTATTTTTCCTATCTCGCGGTGTGGAAATAACATCACACCATTGCGAGATTCTGAACGGTCGGGTCATCCGGATAGTTCGGGCGCCATTATAATGAAGTGAATTTCTCCGTCATTTTTATCCGCGCCAGGATTCGAACCCGGGTCCACTCATTCCGGAATAAGTTGCTCTACCAATTAAGCTACGCGGACATTTTATTCTGCTTCCTATCTGCCTTTACGTCGTGTGCGTCCTTCTGGCAGGTACGTCACATCTCCTGGTACGTTACATCATCTCCCCCTTATTTTTTTTTTTTTTTTTTTTTTTTTTCGAAGTGCTGCTCTTATTTTTCCTATCTCGCGGTGTGGAAATAACATCACACCATTGCGAGATTCTGAACGGTCGGGTCATCCGGATAGTTCGGGCGCCATTATAATGAAGTGAATTTCTCCGTCATTTTTATCCGCGCCAGGATTCGAACCCGGGTCCACTCATTCCGGAATAAGTTGCTCTACCAATTAAGCTACGCGGATATTTTATTCTGCTTCCTATCTGCCTTTACGTCGTGTGCGTCCTTCTGGCAGGTACGTCACATCTCCTGGTACGTTACATCATCTCCCCCTTATTTTTTTTTTTTTTTTTTTTTTCGAAGTGCTGCTCTTATTTTTCCTATCTCGCGGTGTGGAAATAACATCACACCATTGCGAGATTCTGAACGGTCGGGTCATCCGGATAGTTCGGGCGCCATTATAATGAAGTGAATTTCTCCGTCATTTTTATCCGCGCCAGGATTCGAACCCGGGTCCACTCATTCCGGAATAAGTTGCTCTACCAATTAAGCTACGCGGACATTTTATTCTGCTTCCTATCTGCCTTTACGTCGTGTGCGTCCTTCTGGCAGGTACGTCACATCTCCTGGTACGTTACATCATCTCCCCCTTATTTTTTTTTTTTTTTTTTCGAAGTGCTGCTCTTATTTTTCCTATCTCGCGGTGTGGAAATAACATCACACCATTGCGAGATTCTGAACGGTCGGGTCATCCGGATAGTTCGGGCGCCATTATAATGAAGTGAATTTCTCCGTCATTTTTATCCGCGCCAGGATTCGAACCCGGGTCCACTCATTCCGGAATAAGTTGCTCTACCAATTAAGCTACGCGGACATTTTATTCTGCTTCCTATCTGCCTTTACGTCGTGTGCGTCCTTCTGGCAGGTACGTCACATCTCCTGGTACGTTACATCATCTCCCCCTTATTTTTTTTTTTTTTTTTTTTTTTCGAAGTGCTGCTCTTATTTTTCCTATCTCGCGGTGTGGAAATAACATCACACCATTGCGAGATTCTGAACGGTCGGGTCATCCGGATAGTTCGGGCGCCATTATAATGAAGTGAATTTCTCCGTCATTTTTATCCGCGCCAGGATTCGAACCCGGGTCCACTCATTCCGGAATAAGTTGCTCTACCAATTAAGCTACGCGGACATTTTATTCTGCTTCCTATCTGCCTTTACGTCGTGTGCGTCCTTCTGGCAGGTACGTCACATCTCCTGGTACGTTACATCATCTCCCCCTTATTTTTTTTTTTTTTTTTTTTCGAAGTGCTGCTCTTATTTTTCCTATCTCGCGGTGTGGAAATAACATCACACCATTGCGAGATTCTGAACGGTCGGGTCATCCGGATAGTTCGGGCGCCATTATAATGAAGTGAATTTCTCCGTCATTTTTATCCGCGCCAGGATTCGAACCCGGGTCCACTCATTCCGGAATAAGTTGCTCTACCAATTAAGCTACGCGGACATTTTATTCTGCTTCCTATCTGCCTTTACGTCGTGTGCGTCCTTCTGGCAGGTACGTCACATCTCCTGGTACGTTACATCATCTCCCCCTTATTTTTTTTTTTTTTTTTTTTTTTTTTCGAAGTGCTGCTCTTATTTTTCCTATCTCGCGGTGTGGAAATAACATCACACCATTGCGAGATTCTGAACGGTCGGGTCATCCGGATAGTTCGGGCGCCATTATAATGAAGTGAATTTCTCCGTCATTTTTATCCGCGCCAGGATTCGAACCCGGGTCCACTCATTCCGGAATAAGTTGCTCTACCAATTAAGCTACGCGGACATTTTATTCTGCTTCCTATCTGCCTTTACGTCGTGTGCGTCCTTCTGGCAGGTACGTCACATCTCCTGGTACGTTACATCATCTCCCCCTTATTTTTTTTTTTTTTTTTTTTTTTTCGAAGTGCTGCTCTTATTTTTCCTATCTCGCGGTGTGGAAATAACATCACACCATTGCGAGATTCTGAACGGTCGGGTCATCCGGATAGTTCGGGCGCCATTATAATGAAGTGAATTTCTCCGTCATTTTTATCCGCGCCAGGATTCGAACCCGGGTCCACTCATTCCGGAATAAGTTGCTCTACCAATTAAGCTACGCGGATATTTTATTCTGCTTCCTATCTGCCTTTACGTCGTGTGCGTCCTTCTGGCAGGTACGTCACATCTCCTGGTACGTTACATCATCTCCCCCTTATTTTTTTTTTTTTTTTTTTTCGAAGTGCTGCTCTTATTTTTCCTATCTCGCGGTGTGGAAATAACATCACACCATTGCGAGATTCTGAACGGTCGGGTCATCCGGATAGTTCGGGCGCCATTATAATGAAGTGAATTTCTCCGTCATTTTTATCCGCGCCAGGATTCGAACCCGGGTCCACTCATTCCGGAATAAGTTGCTCTACCAATTAAGCTACGCGGACATTTTATTCTGCTTCCGATCTGCCTTTACGTCGTGTGCGTCCTTCTGGCAGGTACGTCACATCTCCTGGTACGTTACATCATCTCCCCCTTATTTTTTTTTTTTTTTTTTTTTTTTCGAAGTGCTGCTCTTATTTTTCCTATCTCGCGGTGTGGAAATAACATCACACCATTGCGAGATTCTGAACGGTCGGGTCATCCGGATAGTTCGGGCGCCATTATAATGAAGTGAATTTCTCCGTCATTTTTATCCGCGCCAGGATTCGAACCCGGGTCCACTCATTCCGGAATAAGTTGCTCTACCAATTAAGCTACGCGGACATTTTATTCTGCTTCCTATCTGCCTTTACGTCGTGTGCGTCCTTCTGGCAGGTACGTCACATCTCCTGGTACGTTACATCATCTCCCCCTTATTTTTTTTTTTTTTTTTTTTTTTCGAAGTGCTGCTCTTATTTTTCCTATCTCGCGGTGTGGAAATAACATCACACCATTGCGAGATTCTGAACGGTCGGGTCATCCGGATAGTTCGGGCGCCATTATAATGAAGTGAATTTCTCCGTCATTTTTATCCGCGCCAGGATTCGAACCCGGGTCCACTCATTCCGGAATAAGTTGCTCTACCAATTAAGCTACGCGGACATTTTATTCTGCTTCCTATCTGCCTTTACGTCGTGTGCGTCCTTCTGGCAGGTACGTCACATCTCCTGGTACGTTACATCATCTCCCCCTTATTTTTTTTTTTTTTTTTTTTTTTCGAAGTGCTGCTCTTATTTTTCCTATCTCGCGGTGTGGAAATAACATCACACCATTGCAAGATTCTGAACGGTCGGGTCATCCGGATAGTTCGGGCGCCATTATAATGAAGTGAATTTCTCCGTCATTTTTATCCGCGCCAGGATTCGAACCCGGGTCCACTCATTCCAGAATAAGTTGCTCTACCAATTAAGCTACGCGGACATTTTTATTCTGCTTCCTATCTGCCTTTACGTCGTGTGCGTCCTTCTGGCAGGTACGTCACATCTCCTGGTACGTTACATCATCTCCCCCTTATTTTTTTTTTTTTTTTTTTTTTTTTCGAAGTGCTGCTCTTATTTTTCCTATCTCGCGGTGTGGAAATAACATCACACCATTGCGAGATTCTGAACGGTCGGGTCATCCGGATAGTTCGGGCGCCATTATAATGAAGTGAATTTCTCCGTCATTTTTATCCGCGCCAGGATTCGAACCCGGGTCCACTCATTCCGGAATAAGTTGCTCTACCAATTAAGCTACGCGGACATTTTATTCTGCTTCCTATCTGCCTTTACGTCGTGTGCGACCTTCTGGCAGGTACGTCACATCTCCTGGTACGTTACATCATCTCCCCCTTATTTTTTTTTTTCGAAGTGCTGCTCTTATTTTTCCTATCTCGCGGTGTGGAAATAACATCACACCATTGCGAGATTCTGAACGGTCGGGTCATCCGGATAGTTCGGGCGCCATTATAATGAAGTGAATTTCTCCGTCATTTTTATCCGCGCCAGGATTCGAACCCGGGTCCACTCATTCCGGAATAAGTTGCTCTACCAATTAAGCTACGCGGACATTTTATTCTGCTTCCTATCTGCCTTTACGTCGTGTGCGTCCTTCTGGCAGGTACGTCACATCTCCTGGTACGTTACATCATCTCCCCCTTATTTTTTTTTTTTTTTTTTCGAAGTGCTGCTCTTATTTTTCCTATCTCGCGGTGTGGAAATAACATCACACCATTGCGAGATTCTGAACGGTCGGGTCATCCGGATAGTTCGGGCGCCATTATAATGAAGTGAATTTCTCCGTCATTTTTATCCGCGCCAGGATTCGAACCCGGGTCCACTCATTCCGGAATAAGTTGCTCTACCAATTAAGCTACGCGGACATTTTATTCTGCTTCCTATCTGCCTTTACGTCGTGTGCGTCCTTCTGGCAGGTACGTCACATCTCCTGGTACGTTACATCATCTCCCCCTTATTTTTTTTTTTTTTTTTTTTTTTTCGAAGTGCTGCTCTTATTTTTCCTATCTCGCGGTGTGCAAATAACATCACACCATTGCGAGATTCTGAACGGTCGGGTCATCCGGATAGTTCGGGCGCCATTATAATGAAGTGAATTTCTCCGTCATTTTTATCCGCGCCAGGATTCGAACCCGGGTCCACTCATTCCGGAATAAGTTGCTCTACCAATTAAGCTACGCGGACATTTTATTCTGCTTCCTATCTGCCTTTACGTCGTGTGCGTCCTTCTGGCAGGTACGTCACATCTCCTGGTACGTTACATCATCTCCCCCTTATTTTTTTTTTTTTTTTTTTTTTTTTTCGAAGTGCTGCTCTTATTTTTCCTATCTCGCGGTGTGGAAATAACATCACACCATTGCGAGATTCTGAACGGTCGGGTCATCCGGATAGTTCGGGCGCCATTATAATGAAGTGAATTTCTCCGTCATTTTTATCCGCGCCAGGATTCGAACCCGGGTCCACTCATTCCGGAATAAGTTGCTCTACCAATTAAGCTACGCGGACATTTTATTCTGCTTCCTATCTGCCTTTACGTCGTGTGCGTCCTTCTGGCAGGTACGTCACATCTCCTGGTACTTTACATCATCTCCCCCTTATTTTTTTTTTTTTTTTTTTCGAAGTGCTGCTCTTATTTTTCCTATCTCGCGGTGTGGAAATAACATCACACCATTGCGAGATTCTGAACGGTCGGGTCATCCGGATAGTTCGGGCGCCATTATAATGAAGTGAATTTCTCCGTCATTTTTATCCGCGCCAGGATTCGAACCCGGGTCCACTCATTCCGGAATAAGTTGCTCTACCAATTAAGCTACGCGGACATGTTATTCTGCTTCCTATCTGCCTTTACGTCGTGTGCGTCCTTCTGGCAGGTACGTCACATCTCCTGGTACGTTACATCATCTCCCCCTTATTTTTTTTTTTTTTTTTTTTCGAAGTGCTGCTCTTATTTTTCCTATCTCGCGGTGTGGAAATAACATCACACCATTGCGAGATTCTGAACGGTCGGGTCATCCGGATAGTTCGGGCGCCATTATAATGAAGTGAATTTCTCCGTCATTTTTATCCGCGCCAGGATTCGAACCCGGGTCCACTCATTCCGGAATAAGTTGCTCTACCAATTAAGCTACGCGGACATTTTATTCTGCTTCCTATCTGCCTTTACGTCGTGTGCGTCCTTCTGGCAGGTACGTCACATCTCCTGGTACGTTACATCATCTCCCCCTTATTTTTTTTTTTTTTTTTTTTTTTTTTTCGAAGTGCTGCTCTTATTTTTCCTATCTCGCGGTGTGGAAATAACATCACACCATTGCGAGATTCTGAACGGTCGGGTCATCCGGATAGTTCGGGCGCCATTATAATGAAGTGAATTTCTCCGTCATTTTTATCCGCGCCAGGATTCGAACCCGGGTCCACTCATTCCGGAATAAGTTGCTCTACCAATTAAGCTACGCGGACATTTTATTCTGCTTCCTATCTGCCTTTACGTCGTGTGCGTCCTTCTGGCAGGTACGTCACATCTCCTGGTACGTTACATCATCTCCCCTTATTTTTTTTTTTTTTTTTTTTCGAAGTGCTGCTCTTATTTTTCCTATCTCGCGGTGTGGAAATAACATCACACCATTGCGAGATTCTGAACGGTCGGGTCATCCGGATAGTTCGGGCGCCATTATAATGAAGTGAATTTCTCCGTCATTTTTATCCGCGCCAGGATTCGAACCCGGGTCCACTCATTCCGGAATAAGCTGCTCTACCAATTAAGCTACGCGGACGTTTTATTCTGCTTCCTATCTGCCTTTACGTCGTGTGCGTCCTTCTGGCAGGTACGTCACATCTCCTGGTACGTTACAAAGTGAGAAGGTTGTACCAACTTCCTTTTGTTTTTAGTGCAGGCAGAAGTGAGAAGGTTGTTTTAACTTCAGCTTGTTTCTTGTAGCGAAAGAAGTAAGACGTTAAGCTCAGTGCCGGAAGGAACGAGAATGCTGTATCGCCTTCATCTTGTCTTCCATACAGAAAGAAGTAAAAAAGGTTGTCCTCAGTTGGCAGACATTTCTATCGAGGAGTTCTATAGTTCTGAGTGAGAATTGAATTTTTTTCTTAACTTTAACTTGTTTTTAGTGGAAGGAGAGATGAGAATGTTATTTCAATCTCAGCTTGTCATCACTTGTCTCAAAAGTGTTGTCCTTAGAACGTTTAAGCTAAGTGTTGTCCTTAGAATGTTTAAGCTAAGTGTAGCTCTCTAAGCGTCGGAAAATAATGCTAGAGGGAAATATTTGTACAAAATGCAATGAGAGAGAGAGAGAGAGAGAGAGCGACAGATTATTCAGTTTTTTTCCTGCTCGTTGTTGTGCTGTCATTGCAAAAGGTTTTATGATAACTTGTGTGGGAGAAAAGGGGTTTGTTGGCGGAAATATCAAGACTCCAGTCTTTTGAGTGGGGAAGGGATCAACAGTTGGCTGTTGACCACGGTAAGAGCTCCAGCGGAGAGGGATGCTCAATGAAACCTGGAGAAAAACGGGTACCAACAAGGAGGAGCAGGAAAAGTCGAAATACGACAAAAATAAGTCAATGATGTCTCTGCGTGTATCCCTGGAAAATGCGCTGAATATTAAACTAAAAAACTAATAGTGTTTCCATTTTAGTTCGGAGCTATTTTGTCTCCAACCATAAAGAACCTGCAACTCAACTACATAAAGCAAATTAAGAGAATGTGATTTAATTTTTATATGTCAAGTGAGTTCAGTTTTTCCTTCTCTTTTTTGTTCATAATTTGCATTTTATGTTATTGTTTTTCTTTTCGCCAAAGATAATTTATTGGCAAGTGAACTAAATTAACAAAAGGAGCGAAAACCAAAGAAGTCTGTAGTTCCGCGGTAGCAAATCTTGTAGAGACAAATATACAAAGCTGTTGATCGTAACGGCTATGACTTCGCGAAATTATTCGATCTCTATCCGGGGGGGGGGGTAACTAAGGCGAGGCAGAGCCCAACAGAAGGCACAAAATCACTGCTTGCAATCTTATTAAAATTAGAATTGAACCTTCTTTTTTACCAGTTTCTGGTGCACTTAAAATTTGAATTTCTTCCTCAAACTATTCAGGAGATACTAGTTGTTCATATTCAGAAATTAAG
The DNA here is from genome assembly GCA_039090855.1 of Macrothele yani. Taxonomy (NCBI): domain Eukaryota; kingdom Metazoa; phylum Arthropoda; class Arachnida; order Araneae; family Macrothelidae; genus Macrothele; species Macrothele yani. Next base: position 50,128,737 of record CM077028.1, read on the forward strand.
GAGGGCTTCTATAGCCCATTCAACTAGAGAAGAACCGTGACCTTTGTCGCCAGCAATGAGGCCCGCGATTTTTCTTTAATTAAATGGATAACATGAGAATATCGTTCACATTATTGGACGTTCTCTGGTAGCTAATCGTTCATTACTGTGACTGCGAGCCACGACTGCCAGCTGCATTCGGTCCATTTGACGAGTATCTGTTTGATGTGGCTTTCAAGTGCATATATATGTTAGTAAATAAAAACTATAACAGCCAAATAGTTTACTATTTCAAAAGGAACAGTCTCCACTTTATGGCTGCATATACAAAGCATGCAAGACTTCATCGGCGAAGAATAATAGTGGGCGAAAACTGAGACTGAATGAGAGGGAACGTCAAACACTAAAATGGACTTGTTCGAACAACACATATTACTGGAGCAAAAGTAACAGCAGAACTCAATATCAACATGGAAGACCCTGTTTCCACAAAAACAGTCCACAGAGACTTCATAAAGCCAACATCCATGTAAGAGCTGCAACTGCTAAACCTTTAATCTTTAATGACAAAAACCAATGCTACGCTGCGAAACAGATGGTGTGATGAGCATAAAACCTTGACAGCTGATGACTGGAAATGTGTGATATGGTCAGATGAGTCTTCATTTACATTATTCCCAACAGTAGGTCGCTACAATGCAAAAACGATGGTGTCATTAGCATAAAACCTGGACAGCTGATAACTGGAAACGCGTGGTATGGTCTGATGAGTCTAAATTTACATTATTCCCAACAGTAGGTCGTTACAATGCGAAAAAAATGGTGTCGTCAGCATAAAACCTGGACAGCTGATAACTGGAAACGTGTGGTATGGTTCGATGAGTCTTCATTTACATTATTTCCAACAGTAGGTCGCTACAATGCAAAATATATGGTGTCGTCAGCATAAAACCTGGACAGCCGATACCTGGAAACGTGTGATATTGTCCGATGAGTTTCCATTTACATTATTTCCAACAGTAGGTCTCTACAATGCAAAACATATGGTGTATTGAGCATAAAAACTGGACAGGTGATGATTGGAAATGTGTGATATGGTCAGATGAGTCTTCATTTACAATATTCCCAACAGTAAGTCGCTACAATGCGAAAAAGATGGTATCGTCAGCATAAAACCTGGACAGCTGATGACTGGAAACATAACTGCTAACAGTAGGTTGGATTTATGTATGGAGAACTTGCCAAAGAAGCGTACTGTTTGAAATGTCTGGTTTCAACTGTCCAATATGGAGGTGGTTTTGTGATGATTTGGGCTCTCATGTCTTGGTAATCGGCTGACCTTATCATTACCTTACATGGTCGAATTACTTCAATTGGGTACTTTGACATTCTACGTGATCAAGTACATTTTATAGTCCAAATATTGTTTGATGCCCTTTTTTAATATGATAATGTGCCCATGCACACATCTACAACAGTTTAGTCCTGGTTTGGACAGCACCAAAGATGCGTTTCGGCATCTGCCCTGACCAGCTCAATGACCTGGCTTAAATATATTTGAACACTTGTGGGCAGTTTTGGAGAGAAGTGCGAAAAGCAGACTTCCTCCTCCAAAATCTCTGAAACAATTAACTGATGTTTTCATCGACGAATGGTACCGCATTCCACTGGAGACCATTCAAAAGCTGTATGAATCTATTCCAAGAAAGTTGGAAGCTGTGTTAAAGTCAAATTGTGACCCAACACCTTATTAATAAAGATATATCAACCATTTCCCAGGTATTCGCATTATTTCATCCAATCACTGTATATAAGCGTACATTGACCGACATTGCTACTAATTCACTATAATAGTTATACATTGCCTGCCACCCAAAATACAACACCAAGAAGGAAGCATCCGAGTGGCCTGAAATTTGCAGCACACATCGCCCGCGAGAGGACATGCAAACGATTAGCTTTGCAGGGCATATGCAAATCATGTGCGCCCGACACGCCACCGAGAAGCACTATAAGAAGGGTGCACGGAAGGCGGGATGTAAGTAGTGGAAGTGTGTTGTGCTACCGGACCTGTGCGTGGGAAGCTTCCTGATGCCTCGTCGCAGAATACGGCAGTCATTCCAGCACGCTTCGGAATTCGACAGAGGACGAATAGTGGTTTATCGCGACAGCGGTTTATCGTACCGCGACATCGGCGCCCGTGTGGGACGACATCCTGCCACAGTGAGGCGAGTATTGATTCGGTGGTTGCAGAAGGGAAGGACGGACCAACGTGAGTGATTGCTGCAGCCGCGAGGCGCACCAACGAACGAGAGGACCGGCATGTTGTGCGGCGAGCATTGACGGCTCGCACCGCCACATCACGAACGTCAGCGTAGGAATTAGGGTTGTTAGCGCAACAATTTGTGTCATCACGTACCGTTCGACATCATCTGCAGGAGCGGGGACTTTTCGCACGGCGCCCGTTGCTCCGATTACCATTGGCGTTACACCACCTGCGAGTGCGGCGGCAGTGAGCCGTTGAACGCCGCGCCTGGACTGCGGAATGGCACGACGTTGTCTTCTCCGACGAATCCCACTTCTGGCTGCAACAACAGGATGGTCGGATCCGCGCGTGGCGGCACCGCGGCAAGAGACTGTATGACGCATGCATTATGCATCGCCATACCGGTCCGTCGCCTGGAGTTATGGTTTGGAGCGAAATTGGATATGACACCCGCAACCCTCTGGTACACATCGCCGGTACACTCAACAGCCACCGCACCATATCCGACGTTTTGGAGCCTGTAGTCCTCCGCATTGTGCAACAATTCTTCACGGCCCACCAGGTGTCACTGCTACCGTGGCCCGCCTGTTCTCCCGATATGTCGCCCATCAAACACGTCTGGTCGCTGATCGACAACCGAGTGGCCCGGCAAACACCACCCGCGATTACGCCTGATGAACTGTGGCAACGTGTGGATGCAGCCTGGACCGTCATACCCCAATCCTACATCCAAAGCCTCTTATGTTCGTTCCCGCGGCGTGTAGCGGCCGTCGTTGCCAGTCATGGGGACCACACGAACTATTAATGTCTACGTGTTCCGCAAGTCGCACGGGCCTGTAAGCTCAATCGTTTCATCTTTGTATCTGTTGTCATGTGTCCAGTAAATCTGGTTTTGCTATCTCGTGTCCTTCTTGCTGTTGCATTTTGGGTAGCCAGCAGTGTATAATACCTGCGTCGGAGCTCTTTCAGTCAGTATTTCGTTTCGTCTCAACATGAGAAAAGCAAAGGAATTATCTGATTTCGACCAAGGCCAGATCGTTATGGCTAGACGCCTTGGTATACGATATAGGGTGCTTACGCTATGCAGTAGTTAATTCTATCAAAGATCGTCCGGAATAGGTGACACTTCTAGCCTTCTACAAGGCGTGGGAAGGCCACACCTCATTGATGCCTGAGGTCAGCGTAAGCTATCTCGTCTTGTCCGCAACAACATGGAAGGCTATTTTGGCTGACATTATCAATCATTTCAATTGCGGTAAAGGGCCCAATGTGTCCGAACACACACTTCATCGTACACTCATGGATATGGGTCTGCGCAGCCGCATTCGTGTGCCTATGCTCACAGCTCTTCACGGTCATGAACGCTTGCAGAGGGCACACAATCATCGACATTGAACCATAGAATACTGGAGAAGAGGGTCTCATGTACAGACGAATCCCGTTTTTTGTGCATATCCACGGACGAGCTCATGCGCGACGTTAAGGAAACCTTCTCGCCTGGATGTACTGTGGTTCGGATCCAGGCGGCTGGAGGAAGTGTGATGGTCTGGGCAATATTTTCTTCGAGAACACTTGGATCCATTATCCGTGTAGAGCAAACTCTGACAGTTGTCACGTACCTGAATATCGTGGCTGACCAAGAACACCCCTTTATCGCGACAGTATTTTCCTGGCGGAGATGGCATCTTTCAACAAGAAAATGTTCCATGCTACACTGTGTAGAAGGTTCAGGGAAAATTCCAAGAACATGAAGAGGAATGCCATTTATTGCCATTTCCCTCAAATTCGCCGGGCATGAATCCCATCGAGCATTTGTGGTTTGAGTTGGAGAAACGGGTACGTGAGCAGCATCACCCTTCTGTTGCAGTCAAGGTGCCAAATATCAAGAGACACCTACCAACATCTCGTTGAATCTATGCCTCCTTGGGTGAGAGCTTTGTTTGGAGGCGAGTGGAGGACCTATATTACAATGGGTAGGTGGTTTTAATGTTTCGGCTGATTGTTGTATATACACTATATTGAAAAAAGTCACCGGACACTCCTTCAAAAGCAAACGAATGGATCCGCTGCATTGTTGAGATGCGCGGTACAGCTGCAAACGGTATAAAAACAAACCTGCAGCTGACCGCGATCATATCGCACTGGGAGGTTGAGATGCAAATGTCGCCGCGGGAGAGAACTGACTTTGAGAAAGGAAAGATTGTTCTGTGTTATATTAGTGGGTTGTCCATAAGAGAAACCGACAGGCGTTTAAACAAAACCAAGTCAACTGTTTTGGATGTAATAAATAAGTGGAAGGCACATGGCGTGCCTGAAGCATCAAAACGTACCGGCAGACCAAAAAAAACCAGCGATAGAAGACGTCGAAGCCTCAGGAGAGTCGTTACAGCTAATCGACGGAGCAGTGCACAAGACCGTAGTGTACAGGTGAACAAAAATGCTGGAACCTCGGTATGTACATGCATCATTTGCAGAGAACTTCATTCCATGAGTTACCGTGGTCGTGCGGCTGCTCATAAGCCTTTCATCTCCACTCGAAATGTTACTCGTCGTTAGCATGGTGTAAAGAACATTTATCGTAGAATGTAGATCTATGGAAACGGGTTCCATGGACTGATGAGTCCAGATACACGACCCAACACTCTGATGGCCGTGTGTGGGTATGGCGGCAGCCGGGGGAACGCTATTTACCACAGTGTACTGTTCCTACGGTCAAGTTGGCAGTTGGCAGTGTACTCATGTGGAAGGTGGTTTTCGTGGTATGGTCCCTGCCCATGGTTATCGTGGACGCATATGTGAACCAGCACGTCTATCTCGATATTCTGGACAATTATGCCCTACCAACTCTGTGGCAATACTATGGAATCGAGCTTTGCTGGTACCAGCAGGATAATGCACCGAGCCATAAAGCAAGGACTGTTACGGCGTGGTTTGACGATAATTCGATATCGTGTGTGTACTGGCCAGCACAGAGCTCTGATCTTAATCCCACAGAGCACCTATGGGATGAATTAAAGTGCCGCATAAGAAGTTTGGAACCAAGGCCTGCTACTAGGCAACAGTTAGCGGCAGCATTATGTACTGAATGGAAGCGCATACCTATCGCTGTGTTACAAAACCTTGTCGAAAGTATGTCTCGAAGAGTGGGTGCTTGCATTAAGGCCAAAGGTTGGACCGATACCGTACTAATGTATATCAATAAACACTACGTTGTGTTTATCTTCTAGGTGTCCGGTGACTTTTGTCAATATAGTGTATATAAGATAGAAAGACAGAAGGCGCAATATTTTGTGGTTTTACCATGGAACAAAAAGGCCTAGTTACGCCAATGTCAGCATGTATGAGGAACAGCTCTCGAATCATTGCTGTGTAACATATCACCCTGTCTTGCTGGAATCATGTCTCAAATATTTTGCCTTCGATGAAATGGCCAAGAATTTGTTGGCTGTGTCTATATAACAGTCTAAGCTAACGATGTTTATAAATAATTCAGGCCGCATAATCCACCTGCGAGACACTGAAGTCCCCACTCCAATTTCGAAAGGATGAAGGGGAAATAACATGGTCTGCATACCGATTTTTCATCAACCACATGCGGTTATCCTCCTTGTTCAAGTATTTTGTAATGTAGAACCGTACTTATCCGTGAAGTTACATCTAACATGAAAGGGTGGTTTTCCTCCAAAGCCAGTAACCACTCGCAAAGGAGAAAAAATTACAGCTTTCCGAACAACAAACGTAGCTTCACTGTACTCTACTTTCAGTTGTCCACGTACGGCGCACTGCGCATGAGCATAACGGTTATCATATGAGTTTCGTTATTTGTACCTCCAGCTGATCACTATGCTCAACTGTCTGTTGCGCTATATCGGAACACATGATCGTTTCTCCCGCAGAAAATGCAGTTTACCTCCTGAGGGTGTAAATGCGTATTGTATTTTCCCTTACATTTCTGCCTCTAAATGTTTGATTATAAAAATTCCTCTTGCATTCGATAATGCGTGCGTGTGTTCATGTTAAATAATACTCTGTATAATTTCTCACTGCGTCCATGTTGAATAATATACTCTGTATAATTTTTCCACTAGAGGGCGTAAGTACATATTTATGTTCACAATATTTTTGCACCTGCATCTACGAGTCTACAAACGGGACTTGAAATTCATTTTTTGATCAATCGCCGCACACTAGGTAAAAAAATTCATACTTCTTGCTACAAATAACACCCAATTTTCCTACTGCCGTCATAGATGCATACTGTATTTTTCTCGATACTTTTGAACCGTCCTGGTGGCGCAGTGGTTTAGGCGCTGGATTCTAGTTATTCATCCGACATGGGGTCTAGGTTCGAATTATGGTGAGGCATGGATGTCGTGTTTGTCTTACGGCACTGGTTTTGTCGCTTCCCTCGAACAAGTGGCTCTAAATTAGGGATGAGCGACTGCTTATAGCCCATTGAATTGCTCACGGTAGTCGTTAAACCCCAAACGGAAAAAAAAGCGTTTCTGAAATTCCGATTTAAAAAATTCTTTTAAGTCGATACCGCTCACTTCAGAGAACTCTTTAGAACAGTGGTATCAAACTTGCTGCCCGGCACAAATATTTTACAGTCCGCATGAATGATTACAAAATAAAAATAAATCACCCTTTTTTTTCAAGTATATTACACTGAGTGGCCACTTTATTACGACCGCCTGACAGTTTTAAGCAAATGAGCTATGGCTGCACGCTGTTGCCGCCAGAGAGCGAGACTAGTATAAAAACGGAAATCTTAGTACTTGCACAGTAGTAGAGGTAATTTTTGGCTGACGAGATGGGTAAAAAATGCGATTTGACGGACTTTCAACATAGGATGATTGTAGAAGCTCGGAGCCATGGAGCGAGTATCACAGAAACCGCCGCATTCGTGAAATGTTCCAGAGCAGCTGTTGTTAAAGTGTTTAAAGAGTGGACAGTCAGCCAAAAAACTAGGTCTCTATTTGCAATGTGTGGTCGTCATCGACCAGTGACTGCTTGGGCAGAACGGAGAGTGTCCAGACTGCTAACAGACAAAAGAAGGGCAACAGTGCAGCAAATTACTGACCATCTAAATCAAGGATTCCCTCAAATGATCTCTGCACGCACTGTTCGCCGTACACTGCATCGGATGGGATATCGCAGCCGAAGGCCTGTTCGAACACCTTTGCTGTCTGCAGTTAACAAGAGGAAACGTCTCCAGTTCGCACAGGAGCACAAGGATTTTTTTAACGACCACCGTGAGCAACTCGATGGGCTATAAGCAGTCGCCCGTCCCTTATTTAGGGTCACTGGTTCCAGGGAAGGAGAGAGCCAGTGCCGTAAGACAAACACAACTTCCATGCCTCACCGGGATTTGAACCCGGACCCCTTTCGGACGAATGATCAGAGGCCATCGCTTAGACCACTGCGCCACCGGGGGACGGCCACAAGGATTGGACAGTCGATGATTAGAAACAAATTATGTGGTCCGATGAATCACGTTTTCAGTTGCACCATGCCGATGGCCGAGTGAGAATTTGTGGGAAACAGTACGAAAGCATGAACTCCAAATGCATTGCTACAAACCTTCAAGCTGGTGGAGACAACGTTATGGTTTGGGGAATGTTTTCGTGGCATGCTTTGGGCTCTTTAATTCGTGTTAATCAACGTCTGACTGGCACATCTTATCGAAACACCGTTGCGGACCAAGTGCATCCGGTCATGTGGATGGTTTATCACAATGGCAATGCCTACTTTCAACAAGATAATGCGTCCTGCCGTAGTGCTCGTATTGTACAGGATTGGTTTCAGGAACATGCCGGTGAACTTACTTTGCTTAGGTGGCCCCCCACAATCTCCAGATCTCAACCCCATTGAGAATTTGTGGGATGAAGTTGAACGAGCCATCAGACAGCTGGATCCAGAACCCTGCAATCTCACACTCCTGGAAAGTGCTATTCATCAAGCATGGTCTCAGATCCCACAAACCACCTATCAACATCTCGTGGCCGCCCCGGTGGCGCAGTGGTCTAAGCGATGGCCTCTGATCATTCGTCCGAACGGGGTCCGGGTTCGAATACCGTGAGGCATGGATGTTGTGTTTGTCTTACGGCACTGGCTCTCTCCCTTCCCTGGAACCAGTGACCCTAAATTAGGGACGGGCGACTGCTTATAGCCCATTGAGTTGCTCACGGTGGTCGTTAAACCTCCAAACAAAAAAAAAAAAAAAAAAAAGAAAAAAAAAACATCTCGTGGAGTCCATGACACGAAGAATCGACGCAGTATTAAAGGCAAAAGGTGGCTCAACGAAATACTGAGGGGTTGGTCATAATAATGTGGCCACTCAGTGTATAATATATTTAATATAATATAAACATACTAATGCTTGGCAGAGCCATCCTTTTTATGAGCACCAAGTATATTTGCGAAGAATATAACTGTATTGAGCATGCGTATTGTTATGTCGAAAGGAATGCGAAAACGGTACAGATGTCGTCCCCCGACGCGACATACTGTCTACGAATCCAAGAGCGCTGGCCGCCGTGTCGCTGTACTGAAGGGACGTCGTCTGAAAAGGGAATATTATCTGCGCCGAATTGAAATCAAGCGCAGGCTACACAGGTCGACCTTGAAAAGATCCCTCCTGCTCACCTGGTGTCTAGTTTCGTTCGGCTGCATCGGTTGCTTCATACGCAAGAAGAAATCAATTTTGGTGAGTTTCCTACGAAGATAGCTACGTTAAATAAGGATTTCAACAGGTAATTTGAATGTTTCAAAGACATGAAAAATATTTTCTAAATATATTTAAGTCTCCATTTTCCCAAATCCTGAAAACGCACCTGAAAAACTTCAGCTTGAATTAATAGACTTTCACTGTGATTCTTTCCCAGAAGAAAAATTCAACAGCTATCAGTGTAGCAGAGTTTTACCATTTACGTAATTTCAAAGGACAAGTACCTAAACATTCATAACCTAGCTGCACGGGTTCTATCTAAGCTCGGTACAAACATACTCATTTGAATAGTTGTTTTCAAGAATGAACCAAGTAAAATGTCTTGAAAGGAATAGGTTAAGTGACAGTCACTTATTCTCACTTTTCAAAGTAGCATATTCAAAGGACATTATTTCAAATATCGATAAGTTAGTGACACAAAAGCGAGACCAAGTTTCTGCTCAGAACATGTAATATTTTCTGCACCGTGTTCAGTTGGTAAAATGTGGTTGTTTTAAGATTTAAGTGAAAATAATTGTTACGTAAATGTGATTGTGTTCGGTGATTGACGAAGCATTTGGTTTTATTATTTACAGATAATTAGAAACAATATTCCACTCTAGTGCCAAGCCCATTGGAGTAGTTTTATAAAGTTGATATTTATTCATCAGAAATTTATTAATATTCATGCGGCCCCATAAGTTCCTTCAAAAACTGGAAAGTGGCACTTCAAGAGGTCTGAATTTCAGAAACTACTGTTTTAGAATAACATGTCCGTTTCTATTGAAAAATTTATTCATGTGTCTTTTTGAATAACACGTCTTTCGCAATCGCAAAGATTACCAACATTTTCCACTTCAATGAATGCACAGTTTTTCCACTGTGGTCGCAAAAGCATGAGCCTTTTTCTTTGCTGTCTCTACTTTAAAAGTAGCATTTGAAAAAAAAAATCCTTCGCGTTGCTGCAACTATGAAGAATATTTTTAGTGTCCATTTTCTTCTTTCACGCAATAAATAGTTTGGCCTCTCTCGTGGCAGCCGGCATGCAATTTTATTTTCAAGAGTATCCTCGATCCTAAAATCCATATTGAGAAAAATCTTCGTTGTTATCGCATCGTTTGCTATAAAAAAAAATTCTATTTTTAAATAACGCACAACATCCCCGCTTCGGCGCGTCAAGTATTATCACGTTTTCTTCCTTATCTCAGCCAGATTGTTTCATAGCAAAAGTCCGTCTGCTCCGGATATCTTCCCTTATGAGAAGTATTTTACGTGCAATTCTAACTTTTCGCAACTCACTTTTCTACAATCCGTGAGCGTAGGTACTTATTTCCATTTGCAAGTGTTTTTCAGATTCCACAAATATGTCTGAAAATGTTCCTTTTATAAATAGTTTCCTTCACTAGGAACAACACTGCCCACGACATTCTTACGCCGTTTGTTCGGTAGTCGGCGCAAAGGCATGCTAATTTTCCGCGATTAATGATTATGTAGAATGAATATTATGCATAGAATTTTCCGTAGACAGTGTAAATGCCTGTTGTTTTTTCTGGGGGAGAAATGCGGAGATTTTCCGCTAGTGGCGAAAATGCATGTTTTCTTTCCCTGCTTAAATGATGTGCGGATTTTCCGGTTGCAAGCGTAGATGAATGTTCATTTTTTTTTCTCCCTTTGTTTTACTTGGGGGTTTAGCGACCACTGTGAGAAACTCGATGGGGTTTACGCATACGCCCGTCCCTAAATTAGAGCCACTTTTTCCAGGGATGGGAAAGAACCAGTGCCCTATTACAAACACAGCATTCATGCCTCACGGGGATTCGAACCCCAATCCATCTTCGACGAATGGTCAGAAGCTAGCGCTTAGATCACTGCTCGCCACCGGGCGGCATCCTTCTTCCATGTTTGTTCTCCTGATTAACGAATGTACTTTATATAATGAATATAATATATGCCGGCCCGGTGGCGCATTGGTCTAAGCGATGGCCTCTGATCATTCGTCCAAAAGGGATCAGGGTTCGAATCCCGGTGAGGCATGGATGTGATGTTTGTCTTACGGCACTGTTTCTCTCCCTTCCCTGGAACCAGTGACCCTAAATGAGGGACGGGCGACTGCTTATAGCCCATTGAGTTGCTCACGGTGGTCGTTAAATCCCGAATCAAAAAAATAAATAAATATAATACGCCGGTTTTGGTTTCTTGTTCTCTTTTTATTTTTGGGTTTAACGACCACCGTGAGCAACTCAATGGGCTATAAGCAGTCAGTCGTCTTTAATTTAGGGCCACTGCTTCCAGGAAAGGGAGATAAGCACTGCCGCAAGACGAATACAACATCCATACCTCACCAGGATTCGAACCCTGACCATTTCTCGGACAATTGGTCAAAAGCGTTTGGTTTCTTGTTCTCTTTTTATTTAAAGATTTGACGACCACCGCCGTGAGCAACTCATTTCGCCATAGGCAGTCGGTCGTCCATAACTTTAGGGTCACTGGTCCCAGGTAAAGGCTAGAGCTAGTGCCTTAATACAAACACAGCATCTATGCCTCACCGAGGGGGCCCGCTTTCCGGTTGTGGGAGTACATGCATGTTTTTTTCCCTGATTAATGAATATAATGCGTCGTTTTTCCGGTAGTGGGTGTAGATACACATTTGTTTCCCCTGATTAAATGCTGCGCAATTTTTTCCGGGTTTAAGCGAAAATGCATTTTTCTCCTGATTTTCTCCTTTTCTGGTAATCCACTTTGCAAATTTCTTTTTGCATCAGAAAGGATCCAGTGCCGGATTAAGGTGGGGTCTACAGATCTATAACCTTGGGGCCCACCATGAACAAGGGCCCAGGAGGCATGCCTGGGCAAGTAATTGATCGACAGGCAGAGAGAGAGAGAGAGAGAGAGAGAGAGAGAGAGAGAGAGAGGTTTATAAAATATAAAATAGTTTTACTTTTGTCTCGTATGATATTCACTTGGTCTGAAACAGAGGCTGCGGATGACGAACACATTTCAAGACACTGACTCACCGAAGGTAAAGGTTTAATGTCGCTGTATACAATGGGGTCTACGAGGCAGTTTCAGCGTTTTCATTACAATCCACCCCCACCTCCCAATTTTGCACTTGGAACCGTTAAAGGTCGAAATCCCTGTGGCATCTGATTGCATAAATAAAACGATGCACTGTGAAAAGTATACAGCCGCTCCGGTGGTGCAGTGGTCTAAGCACTGGCTTGCGTTCATTTGTGCGTGAAGGGGTCCGGGTTCGAATCCCAGTGAGGCATGGATGTTGTGTTTGTCTTACGGCACTGGTTCTCTCCCTTCCCTGCAACCAGCTACCCTAAATTAGGGACGGTCGACTGCTTCTAGCCCATTGAGTTGCTCACGGTGGTCGCTAAACCTTCAATCAAAAAAAAGTATACAATGCTAAATCATTAGAAAATCCAAGACAAAATCTAAGAATCTTAAGCTCTTAACTCATGTTCATATGAGAACAATGAAAAATACAGTGACTTATGAAAACTTTGCATATAATTAATTTAGTAGTTACAGTTTCGTGTTTTAACTGACTACATAATGATTCCCCATCATAAGCTTTTTGAGGGTTCACTCAAATGTCTTAGCATACACTAAGGTCTTAATCCGGCCCTGAAAGGATCCAAAAAATGTGCTGATTTCATTGGAGAATACCTTGTCTTCTTTCTTGTTTATGATTTCCAGTGATTACCATGTAATTTAATCTTACAACATAAATTCTTCGCTAATGAAAGGGAAGTATCTCAATATTTTAAAACGTATTTCTCATTTTCAGATTAGATCAGATCATATGTAAAGGATTTTAGGAAGGAGTGTCTGTCCCCAGGTCTTAAACAACCCTTAGAAAGAGGAAGCTAGGAGATTTGGGCTAGGGTGCCCGATAGGAAAGTCACACGGAAGCGAGGTAGAAAGTGGTAGGAAGACGCCCTTATTTATTACCGGGGGCCAGTACCCGGGACCCGAAATCTTAAAGTGCCAATCCGACGCACGGCGGGTATTTAGTGGTTCGAGACCTCGGGTTCGATCCCACGCATATGCGTTCGTACATGCGTGGGATCGAACCCGAGGTCTTTTTTTTTTTTTTTTTTTTTTTTTTGATTGAAGGTTTAACGACCACCGTGAGCAACTCAATGGGCTATAATGAATTAGCTTTATTTACTTTCCGCTAAGCTAATTATTATGAATGATTCTCTTCCTACCAGCTAGCTAATGATATACTTGTACTAAGCTTCAAAATAATGAATTCAAAAGGGTGTTGTTACTAGTTAATTACGAACTTAAACAAAGTCTCAACGCTGGTTATTTATAGTAAGCAATAAATGTTATAAACCTAACAGCCAGACAGAGGTCTGACAAAAACTATGAATTGAGAAAGACTGAACTTACTGAAAACTTCTTTATTTCTAAGACTCTTGGTCAACTAAGGCACACACAACACTTGTACACAATAATGAATAATCTCTCCTCGTATTAAACACGCTCTCTCTTAACGACCACAAGCTCTCCTCATAACAACACAAAAGCTCCCCTAAGTCTCGATGAACGCGCCTATATACTAGCTACCACCACGTCATGAATTACACTCATTGCCAGATCTCATTCAGCGGGTGAAATAATATTTCGTTCAGTAAGAAGATAATTTACATAGTGAAATAAAATAACCAGAGATAGTAAAATCAAAAGGAAAGTGAATATAGAGTATACGTTACATCATCTCCCCCTTAATTTTTCTTTTTTTTTTTTTTTTTTTCTTTTTTTTTTCTTTTTGTTTCCGAAAAACCTATCAATTTTGGAGTGTAAGTCTTACATTTCGTTGGTTGACGTTTCTCGATCTCTTTTTTGTTTTGTGGTTTGGTGGTAGCCGTATTTACATTATCAAACTTGGCATGACAATTTGCGAAATCTGTATTCGACTGTGTAACGTGTATTGTTGAACAAAACAAACCTGCATCGGCATACTTTCCTTTTATTCTGCCTAGCAGGAATCACTTTTTTAATTTCAAATGACGTTCTCATTATTCCGTGAATACATACCAACTGTATCAGCAGCGAAGATTGCCTGGAGCTGCCTAACAGTAACAATTTTATTATTTTCATTTCAAATTACGTTCGCATTATTCGTTGAAATACATACCAACTGTATCAGCAGCGAAATTTACCTGGAGCTGCCTAACAGTAACAATTTTATTATTTTACCCCTAAGCACATAGATATATATATATAAAAAGTGGATTAGTAGATGGACATAGAAGAAATATAAAAAAAAAACACACATATATACACAAAAAAGAATGCATAGGCCCACACGAAAAAAAGAAATTCTGACACGCCAACTGGTCGTGCAGGAAAAACAACAAACTGAGAAAAGAACCTGTCCACGAGAACTTACTTATCTCGAGGACGCATAAAAAACTCTAGTGCGATAACGTTTTCCAGGCCTAATTGGACTGATAAAATCAGGTGGCTTGGATCTCTTCAGGGACTGGAATGGAACTGGAACATCGGTCTGCTGTCGGTCAGGAAATCCCGGCGGCTGACGGGAACGGTCAGAAATGGCGGAAATCCTTCGGTCCGAAACGGCTGAAGTCTGTGGGTCCAGAAATCCCTGCGGCTGAGAAGAACGGTCAGGAGTCTGGCGGTCTGGAAATCCCTGCGGCTCAGAAGAACGGTCAGAAGTCTGGCGGTCCGGAAATCCCTGCGGCTGAGAAGAACGGTCAGAAGAAGTCCCTTTGTGCTGGGGCCCGTTGTGTCCTTCCAGTATCTTTTTGGACGGACGTGTCTCCGGCCACATCGTTTGCTTTCGCTTACGCCCACGTGGCATGAGAGTAGCAGCAGGCATCGGCCCTGTTTGCCCTGAACGTAGGTTCCAGGGGCGAAACCCGGGCGGATGCAAAGATTTCTGCCTTCGTCGCTGTTGCGGCGAAGCAGATTGGGGAGACAAGTCACGTTTGCACCCAGCCTTTGGTAGTGCTGGACGGTTTGGAACATGAAATTTAGGATTCATAACTGATAAGTCAGAAATGTCCGAAGCCTCTGAGTCGCTGCTGTAATTCAGTGGTCGTGCAGGGCGATGTTTAGGTTTGCCTATAGGAATACTTTCTGACGAGGTATTCAAAGAAGAAGTAGCCCGCGTTAGTGCAGAGTTATCCGGAAACGGCGCAGCAATAGTCTTGGCAATGGTTGGAGGGAAAGGAACGATACTAGTATTCGACGAACTCGATTCGAGCCTTGGTCTCATGGGAGAATCAGGTTGCGTGTGTAGAAACCCGTCTGGAGGAGGGGAGGGTGAAGGAAAAATCACTGGAGATTCTTCAAAAATGTTTGTTGGTTCGTCCAAAATTTCTGGCGGTTGAACATGAGATATAGACTCCTGAGTCTGTGGAACAGAAGGTTGAGTAGGATTGATAATGAAATCGATATTCCGTTCATGATACTTGCGACACTGATCAACATGTACATATTGAAAATGGTTGTCAGGTTTCTCCAGAACAATATTATTTTCAAAGACATTTGCCACCCGATATGGACCTTCGTAGCTGGGTGCAAATTTCTTCACTAAAGTATGCGAAACAGAAGACTGGAAGTGCGTTTCCACGAGAGTGAGATCTCCAACGACAAGATCTGGTTCCCTACGCCTAGAATTATAATATCTTGCTTGAGCCGCTTGTGCTCCTAGCATTGCAACACGAGCCTTTTCTGCCATGATTCGTACTGATTGCGGAGTTGGTCGCTGGTTTAGTTCGTCGATAATCCCCGTTAAATTTTCAAAAGGGGTTTTAATTTTGCGACCCAGAAAAAGTTCTGCAGGAGTAATTTTAGTAGACTCGTGGACAGACGAGCGCAGGGCGAACGCAAAAAGCTCTAAATGGTCATCCCATCTTTCATGATGGACCATTACAAAAGTCGCAATCATTTTCACTAGCGTTTGGTTAACGCGTTCCGCAGGATTACTCTGGGGATGATATGGGGAAATGAATTTATGTTTAATGTGTAGTCTCGCACACATTATTTCAAAAATGTCAGAAATAAATTGAGGACCATTATCCAAAACTACTTTATTAGGTGCACCATATCTAGAAAATACTTCATTAACTAAGACATTACAAATAACTTCAGCCGTAGCGGCTTTAATGGGAAAAACTTCAACCCATTTAGAAAAATTATCAGTTAGTACTAAAACGTAACGAGCTTTATTTTTAACAGATAATGGATAAGGTCCCAATAAATCTATGGAAATAATATCAAACACATGAGAACTTGAACTAGATTTCAAGTGACCGGCCGGTCTTACATTACGGTAATTATTAATCCGACACAAGTGACATGATTGAACGTATGCGAGCACACTTTGGTACATGCCAGGCCAATAGGCAACATCCCGCAATTTACAACGGGTCTTGCGAATACCTAAATGGCCTGCAAGAGGTTTGTCATGAAATTCATTTAAAAGAGCCATTCTAAGGGTTCGCGGAATACATGGGCGAAACTCTGCCCTAGTAGTCAGAGATTTTGTATAATAAAGAAGACCCTCTATTACTTCAAAATGTTGTGACCTTCCAGCCAGAGAAGGATCACTTGGTAGGGGCGAACCCGCAAGCAAAAAATTATAGATATCCCCAAAATCTGGATCATTTATTAATTCTGCCATTATCTGCTCTCTGGATGTTATATCAGCTATTAGAAGTAAAGGCTGACATCCAGGAGCAGTTTCGGTGGGGACCCCACTAATCGGAACGCGAGATAATGCGTCCGGTAATTGATTCTTATGACCTGGCTGATACGAAATTTTGATATTGCTCTCTTGTAACTTCAGAGCCCACTTCATAAGTCTTTGAGATAGGTGTTTAGCAGAATTCAAATACTGAAGGGCAGAATGATCCGTAATTATATTAACTGTCAATTCGTTAAGATAACATTGAAATTTATTCAGTGCATACACAACAGCAAGACATTCACGTTCCGTAGCTGAATAATTGCTTTCAGCTTTGGCTAAAGTACGAGACGCAAAAGCTATTGGAGGCCCAGCTTGTGACAAAACGCAACCAAGACCAACTCCGGATGCATCAGTATAAATATCAAATTCCTTAGTATGATCCGGGAAAGCCAACACCGGAGGCTGAGTCAATGCAGACTTCAGTGTTTCGAATGCAGCGTTAGCCTCAGGTGTCCAAATAAACTTCTTGTATTTACGTTTTAAAGCATACAATGGCTCACATATTGTAGCATAAGCGGGGACGAACTGCTGATACCATCCGGTCATTCCCAGAAAGCGGGATAGTTCTTTTGCTGTTTTAGGCCGAGGAAAGTCAACAATAGGCCTAATTTTTTCATTATCCGTAAATAAGCCGTGGGGAGTAATTTTCAAATCCAGATATACAATCTCGTCCCTCGCTATCTGGCATTTACTAGGTTTTAACGTCAAGCCAGCATTGTATATAAGTTGGAACACCTGTTTGAGCAGAGAAAGGTGCTCGTCAAAAGTATCTGATGTGATAATAATGTCATCCAAATAGACATGCACATGGGGACCCAGGACAGGTCTGAGAACCGTATCCATAAGTTTTTGGAAAGTAGCAGGTGCAGAAGCTAGTCCAAAAGGCATACGTAAATATTCATAGGCCCCAAAAGGAGTCACAAAGCCAGTTTTATCGACAGAGTCCGGATGTACTGCTACCTGCCAATATCCACTCGCCAAATCCAAAGTTGACATCCATTTGGTTGACGACAAGTCATTTAAAATATGTGACATGACAGGTAGGGGATAATTGATCGTTTTTGTGACTTGGTTGAGCTTGCGGAAATCTGTCACGAAACGAAATTCATTTTGTTGTTTCTTTGGAACCAAAAAGGCAGGAGCAGCCCAGGCGCTTGTTGATTCCCTGATTATGCCCTGCTTAATCATTTCAGCAATTTGACGTTGCATTTCCTGTTTCTTATGTGGAGCACAAGGGTAAGGTTTCGTCGCAATTGGTTTCGAACCCTCAGTGTCAATAACATGATAAACCACCTGTGTGAAACCAGGTTGATCCGAAAATAAACCAGGGCTTTCCTGTAAAAGGAGAGAAAGCTGGTCTCGTTGCCCCTCATTCAATTGGTCACTCAATAATAAACTCGTGATATCTACAGGAACCGTAGGAATCATTTCGACAGGTTCCGGAAAGGAAATCACATGTTGTACAAAATTCAAAGTTATTTGAAACTTGTGTATAAAGTCCATTCCCATTAGACATTTCACAGGTAGCTCGTCTATAAGCAGGAAAGAATGTGTAAAACGAGCTTTTCCCAGCCCTAAAGATAATGTGACAGTTCCTGCGATACTGAAGATTTCATTATTTGCACCTCGCAAATACTGCGTTGCAGGCTGAACGTGTATTGCAGAAAAAGTGTCAGTGCAAAACTTTGTATTTAGGGCTGATATTTCAGACCCAGTGTCGAACTTTGTCTCGACAATAATGTCTTCAAGTGTCAAGAATACATCAGGCAACTGAGGAGTTTGAACAGTCACTAATACTGTTTTAGGGTCAGAATGTTTGGTATCAGGAAGCAGGACCGACCCTTCGTCTACTTCCTGTGGAAGTTTAAAGGAATCCTGGTGGGGTTATCATGTGGTCGGAAACCTCGACCCTGCCGGGTATCGGGAAAATTTTCACGATGAGAAAAACTGCGTGAAACGTGCGTCGGGAACTCCGCGTGTCTGTTGACATTTTCATATCCGTTACGTCTGCCCTCAGCACGGGCAGAAAAATTATCATTGCCCTGAGCATGATAACGTTCCGCATGCTGCTGAGTGAAACGGGGTCGAGCATACTGTGCAGGTGTACGATATCCCGAAGCTTGTTCAGAAACTCGCTGTTGGTTTGCCACTCTTCTGTGTGGTGGAACGTATGAAGCTTGGGTGGGCACTTGTGTATGCTCGCGCTGAAAATTATGTCTATTATGCAGCTGAGGGTTTTCGTAATAAGCCTCGCGGGGTGCCCGAGCATGGTGAGTTGAACCATGTTTGTCATGTCGCTCTTCATACGTGCGTATGAGGCGAAGGCATTCATGAATTGTGGCAGGGTGTCGAACCTCAAGAAAATGTTGTAAGAATGGGTCGAGCTGCTGCACGAGGGTATCCAACATGTCAACATGACTGGCATGTGGATCCCATAGGTTATATAGGCGTGTAGTTTCCAACGCAAATGCAACAGGGCTATCATTGGGACCTTGCTGACGTGAAAAAAGCTGTTGAGCAAGGCTAGCTCGACTGAGGCCGAAAGGAAATACCTCCAAGAATTCTGCACGGAAATTCTCATAATGAGAATCCAGGTTCGACCCTCTCCACTGCCGATACCAGGTCTTAGCGGTATCCCTCAAGCAAGTGCCGGCAATTTGGACTTTGCAGTCTTCAGGAATATTATATAGATCAAAATGATCTTCCAGATCTTCGAGGAATTTTAAGGCAACCTCCAAACCATTGAAATGAATTGTTCCTGCATGCGGCACGAAATGGGCAAGCATTCTGCTTCGCTGAGAGGATTGAACTCCCTCAGGTACGACCCGCGACTCAGAGTAATAAGAAGCTGGTGCAGTACGAAATGGTGAAGAATGCCTGGGTGCGTGTAGATCATTCATATCAAAGTCAGAGCCACAGGCTTCGTGCAAATTGTCCAAAAAAACACCATTACCCTCGAGACTTGCCGGAGGGTGGAAATTTGAAGTTGTCTCAGGTAGGGAAGACATGGATAATAATCGTCAGGATCTCGTGTTCGAGAAAAGTTCGGGCGCCAATTATAATGAATTAGCTTTATTTACTTTCCGCTAAGCTAATTATTATGAATGATTCTCTTCCTACCAGCTAGCTAATGATATACTTGTACTAAGCTTCAAAATAATGAATTCAAAAGGGTGTTGTTACTAGTTAATTACGAACTTAAACAAAGTCTCAACGCTGGTTATTTATAGTAAGCAATAAATGTTATAAACCTAACAGCCAGACAGAGGTCTGACAAAAACTATGAATTGAGAAAGACTGAACTTACTGAAAACTTCTTTATTTCTGAGACTCTTGGTCAACTAAGGCACACACAACACTTGTACACAATAATGAATAATCTCTCCTCGTATTAAACACGCTCTCTCTTAACGACCACAAGCTCTCCTCATAACAACACAAAAGCTCCCCTAAGTCTCGATGAACGCGCCTATATACTAGCTACCACCACGTCATGACTTACACTCATTGCCAGATCTCATTCAGCGGGTGAAATAATATTTCGTTCAGTAAGAAGATAATTTACATAGTGAAATAAAATAACCAGAGATAGTAAATTCAAAAGGAAAGTGAATATAGAGTATACGTTACAGGGCTATAAGCAGTCGCCCGTCCCTAATTTAGGGTCACTGGTTCTAGGGAAGGGAGAGAGCCAGTGCCGTAAGACAAACACAACATCCATGCCTGACCGGGATTCGAACCCGGGCCCCTTACGGACGAATGATCAGAGGCCAGCGCCTTAGACCACTGCGCCACCGGGGCGGCCCGAGGTCTTCTCCGTGGCAGTCACAAACGTTCACCACTAGGCCACCCGCGGCCCTATTTCTCATTTTCACCTGACCGCTACTTTTTTAAGAGCAATTTCTAAAATTTCCTAGTGATTACAGTTCAATATTACTGCGCAGATTTCTCGCGAATTTCAATGTGATTTCGTGTTCTCGTGAAAAATGCCCAGAAATGTGCATATTGTGCAACACTGTTCTTTTCACGTTTTTAGTTTTTTTCCTAAGAAAAGCGCAGATAAAGCTTGCAGTTCGTATGTTAATTTTGAAAGCCTGCAGTTCGTATGTGTGGTGCCATTTTTTTAATACCGACTTTCGACTGAATTTGTGAACAAACTGAAACCGCTCAAGAAACTGAAAAGCAATTA
The DNA here is from genome assembly GCA_039090855.1 of Macrothele yani. Taxonomy (NCBI): domain Eukaryota; kingdom Metazoa; phylum Arthropoda; class Arachnida; order Araneae; family Macrothelidae; genus Macrothele; species Macrothele yani. Next base: position 50,149,615 of record CM077028.1, read on the forward strand.
ACTCGATTGAATATGCTATTTGGGTGTCTGAAAAAAGACGTTATGCGATGGCGATAAAAAAAAGTTTGAAGAAACGGAAAAATAAATTGACCAAGAAAAGAAAACTTCTTGAAAATGACAATTTCAGGAAACAAAGAAAACAAAAAAAACAAAAAAAAAACTTTGTAAAGGGTTTTTTTCATCATCTGACTCTGTTCAGGAAAGTTCCTTTTAGTGTTGTTCTCTAACAGAAAGACGCTGCGCGCAGCTGGCAACTAATCTTCGATTCAAGAGTTATGTTTTTCTCCAACAGTCATCCACGAAACAACAGTTTCAGCACGTGGATCGAGAGGAATTTCAGAAAGAACATATCAAGATGGTTAAAGCATTTGATATTTGTCGTTGAAATAGTTCTTGATAAATCATGCAGCTGTGCTGTGAAAGTAATTGTTCACATATCGATTCTGTACCAGTTCAGTTCCATATTTCTGAAAATCTTCGGCGAAACAAAAAGCTGCATTAATTCCCGAAAATGCGAAATATCTTTCGGTTTCCGTGAGACCAAATATATTTTCATTGGCCACAGAGAATTCAGTTTCAAAGATAAAAAGGCCATTGTTTCCACTTCTACTAATAGTACATACATTGTGCAGTTATTTTTATTAAGAACGAGTTATGAAGCTGTGAGAAGAGCCTGAATTCGTCCATTCGAAAGGTTGTCACTGACATATTGGTCAATATTAACAGGGTTGCTTTCTCAAAATTGTTCAAAATTGGCTGCTCGCGTATCCATCCTACGAATAGTTCTTGTTTTCATCACACATATTCCTCGACTGGATATACATTTGGTGGCTGGGAGGGTGAACAGCAATAGGGTGGAGACAATTTCGCAGTTTCAGAATCATTTCTGATGGCCTCGAGATGTTAATCATTAAAACACTTTTTTATTTTATTTTTTTTGGTTTGGGGTTTAATAACCGCCGTCAGGAACTCAATGGGTTATAAAGCATTAGGCGGTCCCTAATTCAGGGCCACTTGTTCCAGGAAAGAAAGAGAGACGGTGCACTAAGACAAATAACAAAAGACATGCTTTACGCGGTTTATGAACCCACACCCATCGAGGAAGCGTGATTAGAAGCTAAAGCTTCGTATAACTCGGTCACCGAGGATGCAAACATCTCATTCATGCACTGTTGCCTCTTCAATAGATGCATCTTATACATGGCGATAATAGCACGTGACGTCAAAATAACCTAGCTTTTGAGTTGCTGTGTCCTTATATAAATTTTAATTTCGTTAGTCCGTGTTTAAGATTTTCTCACTCAACTGCACGTCACTTCCCCGAACATATTTTACATTTTGGTAACGCTGACAGTGAGTCACAGCAAAATAAATAGACGATGTTGGTATGTGAAAGCCATGTGTGAAAACAGGAATTTGTCTGCGACGCAAGTCGAACGCGCGTCTCCTCGCTCCGAAGTGAGTTGCTCAAATCGACTAAGCTACGCCGACAGAATGTATCGCGGCAGATTTGTCGTTTTGACACGTGCCTGACCTCTGTAATACGCTACACATGGTGGATCTGTGAAAGTGTAAATGTGGAATAGATACGTTATTGAAGATTTATGTGAATCGACGAATATGTGGTGCAGCTAACTGATTCAGAAATATATGCTGATAACAAGTTAGTAAAATCATGCAATGCTGATTATGATAAGCTTTCCAACATACCAGAAATTATTACTCAAATTATTACTCAAGTTATGAGGATAACGGCTGTGGAAAATATATCGTCCCTGTGCCCTAACCTTTCACCCTATTTCGATTATATTAAACAGAATTGATTCAGTATACCTCCAGAACAACATACTAAAGTTTTGTAGCAATCGAAGCATTTTTAGTCAAGTTATGAGGATAATGACTGTGGAAAAAATATCGCCCCTGTGCCCTAACCTTTCACCCTAATTCGATAATATTCAACAGAACCGGTTCAGTATACCTCCAGAACAACATACTAAATGTGTGTCGCAATCGAAACATTTTTACACAAGTTATGACACATAAGAGAGATGGAATCGATATCGCTCTTATGTCCTGACCTTTGACCTCATTTCCCCCATTTTAATAGATTTGTTCCCAGGTTGAAAGCTACCACATACTAAAATTTTATCGAAATCGAAGCATTTTTACGCGAGTTATCGTATGGACTGACAGCCAGACAGACGGACAAAGCTGCAGCATATACGCTTCTTCAACCTACGGTTGGACAGCGTAAGCAAGTTAGTAAAATCATACAATGCATTGATTATGATACGCTTTCCAACATACCAGAAATCATTACTCAAGTTATTACTCAAGTTATGAGGACAATGGCTGTGGAATAAATCTCGCTCTTGTGCCCTGATCTTTGACCCCATTTTAATGGTATTAAACAGAATTGGTTCAGTATACCTCCGGAACAACATACTAACGTTTTGTCGCTATAGAAGCATTTTTAGTCAAGTTATGAGGATAAAGGCTGTGGAATAAATCTCGCTTCTGTGTCCTCACCTTTGACCCCATTTCGCTGATATTCAACAGAACTGGTTCAATGTTTCTCCAAAACAACATACTAAAGTTTTGTCGCGATAGAAGTATTTTTAACGAAGTTATGAGGATAACGGTTGTGGAATAAATCTCGATCTTATGTCCTGACCTTTGACCCCATTTCTATTATAGTCAATAGAACCGTTTCAGTCGACCTCCGAAGCAACATGATAAAGTTTTGTCGCAATCGAACCGCTTTTACGCAAGTTATGACGCATAACAGAGATGGAATGGATCTCGCTTCTATGTCCTGACCTTTGACCCCATTTCCCCCATTTTCAATAGGGAATCGTTCCCAGGTTGTTCCCTACCACGTACTAAAATTTCATCGAAATCGAATAATGTTTACGAGAGTTATCGTGCGTACGGACAGACAGACAGACGGACAGAGCTGGAATATATTTGCTTCTTCAGCCTACTGTTGGATATAGTGATATGAATAGATTTACCATGGTTCAAGAAATTAGTAAAGCACATTGCACGGCTCGTCAGAAGTTCTGTGCGGAAATGTTGCATTGGATACATTAAGACGGGACATTGTTGGACTTCGTTAGTCTCCAGTAATGAGTCGACATTTCATGTCATTGGTGAAGTTAACACCCACAAACGCAGGATTTGGGGCGCCGAAAATCCACGCGAATCTCTGGAACATGTTCGTGACAAAACAAAGTTGAATGTATTTAGTATACAGTTAGTACAAACATAAGGTTTACGGCTCCTTTTTTTGATGTAGGACTTCGTCTAAATCCGCGGATAATATGAGCGTTTTACGGCAGACCGCACGTGACAAAAATAGGTCCCAATTGAAACCATAATAGCGTTAAAAATACGTGCCGCACACTAATCGTGTTAGTCTATTCGTGAACAGCATGGAATCCGATTCGCGTACTGCGCGATACATTGTGCGCGCAACGTTCCCCTCGCTCGCTGTGCGCGGAGAAGATGATGAAATATACTGCTGGACAATTGCTAAGGACGGATCATAAACGGCTATATAGCGCATAAAAAAGTAAGTGTGGTTGGATGCCAAGTGAAATAAAATAATGTCAGAATGCCAGGACATTACAAGAAAGACACTTTATTGTGCTCTGAAATCCAGAAAGCTTTGGAACGTGTTCAAGGGACAAACAGGCCATTTTGTGCAGAATACGTAAACGTGAAAAAAATTCAATTACCATCCGCAGGCGTTCCGGCGTAAGATGTCAATACGAGATATAGCCACCATGGAGGGCGATGCAAGATTCCACACGTCGTGTCATGCTTTGCGCAACATTATCAAGCAGCTGTTGGGGTAATTTATCCCATTCCTATGTCAGTGCCCGGATGAGGTTGTCCTTGTTTATTGGAGGGCATTGGCGACCATCAAGACTCCTCCCCAAAGCATCCCACACATTTTCAATGGGATTCAGATCTGGAGAACGTGCTGGCCATACGAGGCGTTGATTATCCTCTCTCTCAAGACACTCCTGGACGGCGACTGTTCGATGACATGTTGCGTTGTCGTCCATGAAAATGAATCTATCACCGACAGCACCACGGAACATGCGAACATGAGGTAGCAGAACATCATAATTGTATCGTTGGCCAGTCATAGTCCCAGTTGGAAGCACATAGAGGGACGTACGGCCATTGATCATGATGCCAGCCCATACCATGACACTACATGTCGGATATCGGTTCCTTTTCTGTATGTTTGCTGGACAATACGCAGTACCACTATCACGCCAGATCAGTTGTCGTCGACAATCAGACGATAGACTGTATCTACTCTCATCTGAGAAGAGGACAGCAGACCAGTCGTTATCAGTCCAATTGCGATGTTGATGGCACCATTGCAAACGGGTGGTACGGTGACGTCTGGACAATGGGATGCACACAACAGGACGGCGGGCGTATAGTCCTCCTTCATGCAAACGTCTGGCGACAGTTTTTCGGGAGATCCGCTTGCCAGTAGCAGCCATAAACTGATTTGCTACCTCACTAGCTGTGCTGCGCCGGAGTCTTTTTGTTGATAGCACTATGTACTGATCTTCTGCAGGTGTCGTACAGCCAACACGACCTCCCCCGTGACGTTTGCTACACTCTCCATTTGTTTGAAATGATTTCCAAAGCCTTGAAACAACAGTGTGGCTGACGTCGAACTCCCTGGCAACATCTTTTATTTTTCGCCCTTCTTCAATCTTGCCAATAATACGGCCACGCGTAAAATCATCTAGGTGATGTCGGGAAGACATGCTGAAAATTGCAAGTTCGTCAATTGATTCTTTCCCTTTCAACTTTGCGTTTGAACAACAACGGTCAATACGCGTCAAATCCTTTATATCTCTTATCAGCGCTATGACTTCACGAACAAGTTCGGCAATCCAAAATTTGCATACGCACAACACGTCTTACTGTATCCCGCCCGCACTTATGCTAATTTCCACATTTTCCTGCTTTCCATTTTTATGGTTGCTATCGTTGATATTGTCATCCGTCCTTAGCAATTGTCCGGCAGTGTATTTCTGTGTGTGTCGCCGCGTTTGACTCGGTCTATCTCGGCAACCGTGAGCGCAACTCGACTGTGCGTGGTATCGTTTCAAAGCTCTTGACGAGATCTATTCAAATATAGGAAGAACATTTCGTCGTGGTTTGATCTGGACATTTAAAAAAACTATTTTTTTGTGAAACGGTGAACACTTTTGACAATATCGCGGTTTATCCGGACAACCGTGAACGACTCTGCGTGGTATCGTTTTAAAGCTCTCGACGAGATCTGTTCAAATATATAAAGAACATATCGCAGTGGTTTAAACTAAAATTGTTAAAAATTGTTTTCGTCTGAACAGGTTAACATTTAAACAATGCCGCCGAATTCGCAGAATGAACGCAAGCAAAAGTGGAGAAAATCCAAACGAGAGGCAAGAGCAAGTGATGAGGAATGTAAGAAGCCCAAGAAGATAGAGCACCACTTTGGGTAATTCGTGCATCGTTCTGCTTGGTGTTCGCAATGTCATCATCATCATCATCATTGTCAACCATTATCAATCCACTGCTGGACGAAGGTCTCCCCAAGTTTCCTCCACAACGGTCTGTCTTGTGCCAGTCTCCTCCATGTCACCCCTGCATACTTTCGAATTTCATCCACCCATCTCCTATGTGGTCTTCTTCTGGGTCTTTTCCTGTCCCTTGGAATCCAATCTAAAATTTCGGCTGTCCATCGATGATCTGTCCTTCTGGCAGTATGTCCAGCCCATTGCCATTTCAGGGATTTAACTTTGATCATGATGTCTTCCACTCTTGTCATTTTTCGGATCCACGAGTTCCTCTTCTTATCTCTCCTGGTTACACCAAGCATGCACCTCTCCATGCTGCTTTGAGTTGTCTGCAGCCTTTGTATGTCTCTTTTAGTTAAGGTCCACGTCTCTGCACCATACGTAAGCACTGGAAGGATGCATTGATCAAACACTTTTCTTTTAAGACATAATGGCATATTGCTCTTGAAAATTATGCTGTTTCTTCCAAAAGCTCTCCAGGCAAGTTTTGTACGCCGATTAATTTCTTCATCAATGTGACCCTCACTTGATATCTGCTGTCCAAGATAAACGTACGTGTCTGTTATCTCCAGCATTTCTCCATCAATCGATAAATCTTCATTTCTTGTAAAAGCATTGAACATCACTTTTGTCTTCTGAAAGTTCATTTTTAATCCCACTTCTTTACTCTTGTCAGCAAGTTCCTGGATTATTTGTTAAAATTATGTAAGCTACTTTTCATGTCATAGACCTGTGTTGGCTATAACAAATTAAATAAATGCTTTGAGACCATACTCGACTAGCTCATTTCAACTCACCGATCTGCAAGTCGTAGCCTTACGTTCCAAATTGACGGCTCAATCAGAATTGAGCCTACCTGTATATTTTTTTCTTGAGGAAACCATCATCGATATCGTATATCAGAATATGCTTGAAAATTATCTCATTCCATAGATGGACGATTACGACAAAGAAGAACGCATTCAATTTCTGCAAAACGGCGCACCACTTCATTACTGTACAGATGTTCGGGATTTCATCAATAAAGGTTTTTTACAGTGGACTGGTCGAGCAGGGACGATAGCATGTCCACCTCGTTCTTCCAACCTGACACCTCGATTTTTCTCTATGAGGTTTCATTAACGATCGAGTGTTCAAACTCGCTCAGCTCAAAACTGGGATCACTATCGCAGTTCCAGAAGTGAAAACAGATATGTTGCTTCCAGTTTGGGAAGAAATTGACTTCAGGTGGATGTCAGCCGTATCACCAATGTCAGTCATATTGAACCAAAATTACTATGTGGGGTAAAACCTGATGTGTGACTTCAGGTGGGATGTCAGTCGTATCACCAATGTCAGTCACATCGAACCAAAATCACTATGTGGGATAAAACCTGATGTGTGACTTCTGGTGGGATGTCAGTCGTATCACCAATGTCAGTCACATCGAACCAAAATGACTATGTGGGATAAAACCTGATGTGTGACTTCAGGTGGGATGTCAGTCGTATCACCAATGTCAGTCACATCGAACCAAAATCACTATGTGGGATAAAACCTGATGTGTGGCTTCTGGTGGGATGTCAGTCGTATCACCAATGTCAGTCACATCGAACCAAAATGACTATGTGGGATAAAACCTGATGTGTGACTTCAGGTGGGATGTCAGCCGTGTCATCAATGGCAGTCACATCGAACCAAATTCCCTATGTGAGATAAAACCTGATGTGCAACTTCAGGTGGGATGGCAGTCGTGTTATCAATGGCAGTCACATCGAACCAAAATGACTATGTGGGATAAAACCTGATGTGGGATTTCAGGTGGGATGGCAGTCGTGTTATCAATGGCAGTCACATCGAACCAAAATCAATATGTAAGATAAAACCTGATGTGTGGCTTCAGGTGGGCTGTCAGCCGTATCACCAATGTTAGTCACATCGACCCAAAACCACTATGTCGGATAAATCTTGACGTGTTTTACTACAAATTAAAGCTTCGAAAATTTCTGTAACTGTTCTGAATAAATTTCTATATACTCTCAATGTTGTACAGTTCTTTTTGAATCTCCTTATTCACTGAAGGTATGAATTTTACATGAATATCCACACATAAATGGCATTTTAGCACGTCTATTGTAAAAAAATAGCGTTCTTATAATACCACAGTGTCTGTTCGTCCGCTTGTGATGCTATATCTCTGCAACTGTTAGTTTAATTTGAGAAATAATTCCTTTTGCAGTAGAAAACTTTAAACGTGACAACGACAGTCCGTACGTTTTATTCTCTTCGCAATGCGTTAACTTCACCGCTAGGGTGCGTAAATGCACATGATATTAAATTCAAAATATGTTTTACTCTATACAATTGCTTCAAAAAACCGATTAAAAAAGTATTTTTACCTCCCGATCCCTTTTACAACGCAGGCCCATTTTACGTAGTTTTTATTTGAATTAATGCATGGTGTCTCCACTAGGAGCATAAATGTACTTTTCTGTAAATATCTGCATCTAAAAATAGGATTTCAAAAGATATTTTTTCGTTTGATAGAAATCATGACGCTGAATATTTTACTTAATTTGAACGATACTTTGTGACAAAAAGCTTTGCTGCTAGGGAGCGTAACAGCATATTTCTGATTTTAAATTCTAAAAATCTAACTGAAAAAGATGGGTGTGTGCAGATAACTGCACTTATCGTGGGAAGCATTTATGTTAACTTTTGTTTCTCAAAATAATGTTAAGCTCTCCCGTTACGGGCCGTTAATGTAAATCCCTGTAATGATGATATCTTCGCTTCCAACAGCCGGCTTAAAAAATTATCTTTGCTACTGGTGTTGATTTTAGTGAAGAAGGCTTTCATATATTGCCCATTTTTCTACCAGACAGTTTTGCAGATAAGGGGTGGAAGTGTTAATTCTATTTACACCGTACTTTGAACCGTATCATCGTTTCTAAGAACTCGATTTGAAAAATCCCTTTTGCTTTGGATATCTTCCATTCTGAGAAATGTTTTGTGCAGAATTTGAAATATTTCTTATCACACATTTCATCTGCTGGTGACCGAAGTTAGCTATTTCTATTTGTTGATATTTTGTGTAGAAAACAGGTTCATATTTTTTTTCTGGTCGGTTATATACAGTATGAAGAACCCTTTTCTACATTTTGCGCAGGTTTTCACTACAAAGGTATTACGGAGTCTGTGCCGAAAGTTTCCAGCTGTTGCTGAACGCGTTGTCTGCCAACAATGAAAGAGTTGTAGTTTGGCAGCATGTGTTCTTATTGACCAATTGCGGGTGACGTGGCTACCAGCTCAAACCAGATTTCGCTCAGGTGTTAGGTAGGAGAATAGGGAACAGTTGCCTCATTTGGCGCCCTTAAATGGAGCTCTCGAGACGTGATTTTAGTGCAACGATTTTCTGTGCTTTTAAAAAGGGTTTAGGTGCACAACAGCGTTTTCAATCTCGATCAGATATCTTTCCAGAGTCCGCTCCTTCTGTTGCCAAATTTAAAAACTAGTTTTCGTGATTTTGAGAGGGAAAAAAAATTCTTCAGAAGATGACCTTCGCTGTGGTCGGCCCCGTACCACCATAACGACTAAAAACATCGATTCTGTAAAAAATTTATCAAAGAAGATCTTCGTGTGACATATCATGAAATAACAACGGCCCTGGGCATTGGGATCAACTGCTGCACAAAGACTCATTCATGGTCAGGTCTGGAAGCGATGTGCCCGTTGGGTGGCTCATTCACTCACAGACCAGCAGATGACAAGCCGAGCTGAATGGAGCCAATTCATGTGTCTAAATTTAGAGGACGCAGTAAAGACACAACATCGTGTGATTAATCAAGGGTATATTATCACTATGATCCGGGGGAAAAAAGGAAGAGGCAAGGGTCTGGTGCTTCGAAGGTATTGCACCTCAAAGTCCGACAAATCCGCAGTGAAAGGAAGAAAATGGTAGCGTCCTTCTTCTGTGAAACAGGACAGGTGACAACTGTTGTTCTTGAAAATCAAAGAACTGTTACCGCTAATTTGTATACCACTCTGTCTCTCTGTCAGAGGTCATCGCAGAATGGAAGAAAAGGCACCCAAGATCGAAGGATCACCTCTTTTTGCATCACGACAATGCATCGGCTCACACCACAGCTGAGAAAGATTATTTTTTGGCAACAGAAGACATGCGAGTTTTGCCTCATCCAGTCTATTCTCCTGATTTAGCAACTCGTGACATCTTGTTTTCAAAGGCCAAGGAAACCCTGCGTCCGATTCCCATTTTCGTCTAATAAAGATGTCCTAGCTGCTTATTTTGAGGCAATTGAACAGTCTTTCAAAACAGAGATGGGAAAGAAATTTGTAAAATGGTTTTATCGAATGCAAAAGTGTATAAATGTTCACGGAGATTATTTTGAAAAGTTGCAAGTACAAAGGGCATCCTGTAAGTAATGCCTCGTCCCTCATAAGATTTTTATTTGTCGCAGCAAAAAATGTGAAACTTCATGCCCAAAATACATGGACATATTGTTAATAATGCTAGTCTATTCAAAGTATTGTCCATCACTTTCTATACATTTCCGCCATCTTTCAACCCTTGGTAAAATTCATTTTGGAAAAATTCCTGAGGCTGTCGTTTCACCCATGAGTAGGTCACAGCCAGTTTAACGTCTGTCGCATCGTCGAAACGTTCCCCACGAAGGGTTTTTCCCAATTTGGCCAAGAGGAAAAAGTCTGAGGGAGTCAAATAACGATTGTAGGATGTTGGGTCATCACCGTTCACCCCATTTTGGCAATATCTTGTGAAGTCTTCATTGAGATGTGTGGACGTGCGTTATCATGGTGAAAAACAACACTATTAGTGGAATGTCACGCCTTTTCCTTCTGATAACTTCCTTTAGCGTCAATGTTTGCATATGGTGGGCACTGGTTATTGTTGCAACTCCTGTAGGGTGACACGACGATCAGCTGTGATGAGTTCTTTCACTCGTTGCCTGTTGGCATCTGTCACTGCCGTTGCGGGTCTTCCACTCCGTTGTTTGTCCGACACTGAACTTTTTCCCTCTCGAAACCTCTTCGGGCATTACTGATATCGATTGTGACGGTTCTATAAATTCACAGATGACTCCTGGAAGTGTATAACCTCCAGGAGCCATCTGTGGATTTGTGGAGCCTCTCAAGCCTCTTTTTCCAGTGATTCAATTACGGCTCGCTGCTTTTCTCTGTCATTCATGATCTGCATTTCCAATTCAGAAAAGAAAAAGTTCCCCCATTGGTAACATAGTACATGTTAGTGAAGCTTCATTAAAATCCCTTCAAAATTTCTAAAGTTCTTAAGGAGGAGGCATTACTTTCAGGATGTCCCTTGTAATTATTCGTAAATAAATATACAAACGCCGTTCCATAAAAAATGAGAGAATTTTTTTGGAGTTGGCAACAGTGCGAAGGGGAAAAATAACCACGCAGACGACTCACTGAATTAAGGAAGTGTCTATGGCAACAGTTATTAGTCGGGGCAGACGATTCTGGTTTTGTTATGGCGCAGTTGTTTAAGGTACGTCTGCATTTCGCCATACAGCAATGGAGGTGAGTGATTCAGAGTTAAGAAGTGAAATGCGTTGTGCGATAAAATTTTGCAATCGTTTGGGTAAAACGGCTCCAGAAAGAGTTGATTTAATGAAAAAAGCTTACAAAGACAAATGTTTGGGTGAGTCAACGATTTTTAGATGCCACCATGATTTCAAAAAAAGGCATTTGTCGGAGGAACTCGCTTTTAGGCCTGGTTGGCCTGAAAGTGTTGTTACGGTGCGTATTTTTAACACTGGGCAATCCTGCAAGAAGATCGACGAAAGACGTGTGAAGACACAGCGGCGTCAACTAATATTTCAAAAACGTCGGCATTCCGCATTCTACGCGACAAATTACTGCTGCATCTTGTGTGTTCGAGATGGGTGCCTCATCACCTGACGAGAGAACAATTGTTAGCAAGAGTTGAGGGGAGTCATGAGTGGAAACAAATGATTGCAAAGGATCCAAACTTTCTAAACACAGTCATAACTGTCGACGAAACATGGTTTCACTATTTCGACCCCTTCACGAAGCGCGCAACGAGTGTCTGGAAACACACAGGCTCCCATCCTCCAGAAAAAGTCCGCCAAACCAAATCAGCTGGGAAGGCGATGTTGATTATTTTCTTTGATCATAAAGGTGGAGTCTACGAGCATGCCATTCCTCCACAAATTACTTTCGCATTACATTTCAGTCTTGAAGCATCTGCGACGACACATATTGCTTAAGCGACCTGAAGTGGTGAGCAAGTGGATCCTACACCATGATAATCCCCGCCCACATGTGGCTGCTTGTGTTCAATAGTTTCTTACGAAATGCAGTATTGAAATCATGTCTATACTCCTGACGTCGCCCCGTGAGATTTCTGGTTGTTTCCAACAATAAAAGAGAAGTTCCGTGTCGCAACATTCAGCACAGATGCTGGAGTTTTTAAACTGTACAGGGGTCACTAAAGCAGCTTCCACAAAGTGCCTTCGCCACATGCTTTGAAAAGTCGACTGAATCATGGTACATTTGCATATCATCAGAGGAAAGATACTTTGAGAAAGAATAACATATATTTTGTTGTACCTATATTTCTTCAGTTTGTGTGATTTTACTCTCAGTTTTTATGGAACGGCAGTTGTATATTTTTTAAGCAGCAAATTACTTTTAGTATGCCCTCGTATCTTTTTTCGGTGAAATATTTCTTCTGAAAATCTGCTATGAAATATTGTTTTCGAGAATCCGGTGTCAACATCTTTTTTTACGCTTTCCAACCGTAGGTTGAAGAAGCGTATAACCGATATAGTCACGTTCATTTCGAGCTCTGTGTTTGTGCCCAGTTTTGAAAGTGTATAGTGAGTGTTTGTTCCTATTTTTGTGTTCCCCTTCAAGAAGAAGATCTGTACTGTCTTTTAGCTCAGCTCCCAAGTCGGTGAGTTGCATATTTTGTTTGCATTCAGCGTTTTATTATTTTCGATCAAGCTGATCGATCCTTAAGTTACTCCTCGTCATTTACAATGGCGGGCACTGAGAAGTGTGATGTCCACGCCCACATCAGTGATGCTCATTCAACCTCCTCCTCCTCCTCCCTCTCAGGAGACCAATCAGCATTTATGTACGTCAGAGACGTCATACGCATACAAGATGTGGCGCGCGACTCCTCTGCAAAGGCTCAAGCTGATATCCCTGCCCAGGAGAGTGACTTCATCTTGACGCACGTACCTGGTTCATTTGCCGAAGCTATGGATGTGACCGATTGCACGGTTGCGTTGCCTTCAACTGGCTCAACTCAGTTTACCAAGCCGCTACCAGCAATCAGCTCTGTGTCGCATCCTTCCTCTGCCAACTCCACTTCTCTCACTTACTTCAAAGTGACCTTCGGAGCGAGAGTTCCTTCCAAGTTTATTGCTCCAGTTTTTCCTGACTCTTACGTCAGTGTTGAGGGTAGTTCTGCCACCATCGATATCCCAGAGGATTCCCCAGCCGGGAAACAATTTTTCTCCACAATGGATTTCGGTGTCTGTTTTGATGCATTACCAGACACGAAACTCAAGGAATATAGTATTGCCCTAAAGATGCTTCCTACAGGAGCTTATATCACTCATATGGCTCGAAAGCCACGGGCCGTATTAGTGTATTTTGCCCGTAAATAACATTCAGACCTTGTGATGACTGATGGCTTATCCATCAAAGATGTGCATTTTCTGGCTGAACCGGTGGCGCAGCGACCTATACAGGTCACTTTCCACCCAGTCCCGCCTGAAGTCTCAGATGTCGCTCTATGCACTTTACTCAGCAAATTTGGCCGAGTGGTTGGACCAATAACGACTCTTTCGGCGGCGCCCAGAGATCCTGATGACAAATCCATTGCAGGGTTTCGTCGAAGTGCCCGTGTCACATTTCCGTCTGACGATCATCTTCTTGCGCGCCCGAAGATCCTAACCGTACGGTGTGGCCAGCAACATCGGAGAATCGACGTCATTACCTCCTTGCACTGCACGCTTTGCCATGGCGAAAACCATCTACGCGTGCACTGCCCACATCAAGTTCCACCGACTCCGACTGGCGCTCTTACAGGTACTGTTCCTACCTCTAAGCGTACCACACCATCTACTTCAGCACAGCAGGCCTCGGAGCCAAGATATGATGAAAAAAGTTCGCTTACAGACGTTGGTCAACGCAACGCTCCCACAGCCGCTTCCTCCTTTTCACTAGAGGACTTTCCTACAATTGCCTCCTCACTCCCGCAACGTCGTCGCTCCACCACTGAGTCCCTTTCAGGGGGTTCACAACCAGCTATTACCACTGGAACCTCCGAAACAGCCGCCGATGTGGAGTCCGTTGGTCCAGAGACGCAGTGTGAGAATGAGACGACCGAGCCTCCACTGAAGCGCCGCGGCTCTTGCCGCAGCAGGCGAGTAGCGAAGAAGCAAAACTCTACTTCACCTCGTTCAACCTCCCTCTCCAGCAATTCTCCCCGACACACCTCGCCAGCCGAAGTCTCCTTTCCCACGGTCGAAGAGTTCGCTGCACTTCTCCAGACAGCCAATATACCTCCCGTACCACTCTCACACATTGATCTCTATACATACTTAACGAATCCGACCAGCTACGCAATAGCACGTGCCTTAGCAGTCAAGAATCCATCGCTTCGCCAACTTGTGCCGGAGCAGATCTTCAATGTGTCGCATTTCTGCCGTCAGAATATTCATACCCATCCGTGGGCACAAATCTTCTATAATCGTCTCAAGTCTTTTCCTCCAGCTTTGAAAGATCTTCAGCTAGAGGCAAGGAACCCCACAATTCAAGATCGTGTCACTTAATTGCAGGGGATTCGCTTCCCCCTCAGCAACTCTCTGGCATATGAAGACCTCAACCCGTTGGGGGCGGATATTCTCCTCCTTCAGGAGACAAATTGCAAACCAACTACCGTCTATTCTCGATGGCGCCAGTGGAAATTTGTGTTTCATCACGCCTATGGACTAACATCTCATAGCGGCCTTGCCATCGGCATTAGTCATACTCTCAATTCTATTATCACATCCCTCTCTGTGCGAAATATTTGTCGAGATCTCTTACAGCATGCATCCTCCTTTACCATCGCGTCTTCCAGATACCATTTATTTAATATCTATATTCCAAGCACTACAACTCATTTATCGATTCTCTTCACACGTATTTGCAGAGCAGTGGACCGTATCCCACCGTCAGACCATGTTCTCGTTGGTGGGGATTCTAACTGTACCCTGGATCTTCTTCTGGATAGGTCTTCTACCAATAGAGAGCGCCGCCATGCCCTGGCGAACCTGCTCCAGACAGTTGTCACCAACAACGCTCTTCATGATGTACATCGACATATTCATCCATGATCGACTAATTACACTTGGCGCTCCTCTCATGCGCAAAATCCTTTCTTAGCCCGCCTTGACAGGTTTTATGCCTCCAGTACTCTACTTCCTGCCGTGACAGAATCGAGTGTGCATCCCACGGCCTCATCTGACTACTGCGCCATTGCCATCATAGTCCATACTGCCCCATTCAAACCAGGATAATACGCTCGTGGACATTTGATGATGCACTTCTCTCCGACCCGGCATTCTGCTCTTCGGTCCGGTCATTCCTGATTGACAGACGACCGCAGCTTCAATCTGCCCTCTGCGGATTAAATTCTTGGATGGAGATCAAGCAACAGCTCGTTCTGCATGTCCGAAACTACTCATTCCAATTAAAGACACTCCAGAACATGCGCCTAGACTATGTTCGTTCAATGCTATCCATGCTCAGTCTCAGTGATCCTCTCTTCTCCTCCTTTCAAGAAGAGCTTCGATCTCTTCTCATTCCTCTGGCGCAACAAGCTCTCCGCCGACTTCGTTTGCAACACCTAACGCCGGATACTCACAAGTATGAGTTCCTGACTTCGGTGGAAAACACCCGACAAGCTTCGACCATACTTCATCATCTACGCCTTTCTTCTGGAGAGGTATCAGATGAGCCGATTGCGCTTTGTTCCCATGTCCGTAAGTACTTTTCCATGAAGTTCTGTGAACCTCCTCAACCATCCTCTGCAGCAATGGATTCTCTCCTTTCCAATCTACCTCAGGTTCCCCCCCCATCTCCCTCCTTTCCCCCACGCCCTCTGAACTAAACACTACATTCTTTTCTCTGAATTCTGGTGCCGCTCCGGGTCCGGACGGCCAAACCTTTAGCTTTTATAAAACTTTTATGCCTCTTCTTCTTCCGTTTCTCCTTTCCGCTTTCTCTGCTGCCTTTACTTACTCTCCTCTCCCGAGGGGATTCACAACTGCATACGTTGTCCTTTTCCCCAAGAAAGGTGATCTCCTTGACTTGGTGAACTGGCGCCCAATTTCCCTACTGAATCTCGACTACAAACTTTATACCAAGCTTCTTTCACAGCGACTAAATCCCATCCTCACTCACATCCTCTCCCCTAACCAGACTTACACAGTTCCTGGCCGTTCCCTATCTCACAACATCCATCTCCTGACTGATCTAATTCACCTTGCACGCTACCGCTCTGAACCCCTCGCCCTCCTCTCTTTAGACCAACAGTCCGCCTTTGATAACATCTCCCACACTTATCTCTCTGCCACACTTCTCCGATTTGGATTTCCGCCTCCGTTTATTTCTCTCCTCACCTCCCTCTACGAGGATGCCAGTTTCCAGGTCAAGTTGCCCACCTTTCTTACAGCACCAATCACATTCCACCGTGGGGTGAGGCAAGGCTGCCCACTCTCAGGTCAACTTTTCGCCATAGTCTTAGAACCTTTTCTCCGCTCCGTTCAACGCTCCTTTCAAGCCACCCTGCCGCCACTCATCGCCCCCACGAGACACCATGTCACCACTTCCGTGGCGTATGCAGACGACGTTACCTTCTATATACGACTAGATTCACAATTCTCTTTGCTCCAAAGTCTTTTCGCCGATTACGCCTCCTGCTCCGGAGCTGCGATTAATACAACCAAAAGCACAGGCCTGTGGTGTGGCTCATGGGTTGACCGCTTGGATTCCCCATGGGGAACGCACTGGTCTTCAGCCTCTCAACGTTTCCTTGGCGTACATCTTGGCGTCCCAGGTGAAGCCTCCAGCACAACGTGGAATTCCATCCAGCCACGTCTTCATCGGTCAACTGCGTTTTTGCGAAAAGCGCAGTTCTGTACTTCATATTTTCAACGTGCACGTATTGCGCAAACCTATCTTCTCTCCATGTGCACACATTCCTGGCTTGCTACTAAATCCCCACTTCTTCGTCTCAATGATATCACTCGCTGCTTCACCTCAGTTATCTGGACCGGACACCACTGGCTCAGTGCCCCCAAGCTCAGCCTTCCTCCTGACCAAAGTGGCATTGGCCTAATTGATACACGACTCTACTATCAAGCTCTCCGGATTACTTCGTTCCTCCGTCTTCATACTTCACCTGTTGCCGACGCCGTTACCGCAAGGAATGTCATCACCTCTTCGAACAACACTAATTTCACTTTCACTTCCTTCATTCTAATGGACCTCCGAACTACCACTCACTCTCGCCTTCCTCCTGCCTTACGGGAGACTCTTACCTTTCTCCGCTCTCTCCCGCTCACTCGTTCCCCACCCGATTTCACCACTGAACTCCTTGCCGAACCCCTGTTCTTCTCCTCACTTCTTCACCCCCTCATCTTTCACGCTTCGCCTATCCTCCTTGGCTCCGAGTCGGAGTTGTAACCGTCAAAGGCCTTGTAACCTCAGATCTGTCCTGACGACCCTACGCCAGCCTCCCCCCCCACTGTTCTTCTTTCACCCTCCTCTCGCTCTGTCTATGACTCCCTACTCTCTACCATTATTGCTAAGTTCCCTCATCTCGCAACCCCCACCGGCCCAACCTTTGTTCCTTCCGCCTCCCTTCCCCTTCCTTTCTTTATTTTAGTCGGCAGATGTACACTTCCACTCTCCTCTCTTTCAACCTCAGTTCTCTATCGGTTACTTTTAAAATCCCACTCTCCTTCTCCCCTTCACATACCTGATGTCTCCCAATCCTCTCTCACCGCTGTCTGGTCTGCCACCCTTTCTCCTCTTTCAGCTCCTCTTGAAATAAACACTCACTGGCTTTTTCTCCACTGCCGTCTTCCCGTTCCATCCATCCTCCACCGCATGACCATTCTTGACTCACCTCTTCGCCCCTTCTGTGCTCAAGAAGCTGATGTCTCTCACGTTTATCTACATTGTGTCATCCTCCTTCCACTACTCCATCTTGCATTTTCCATTGCTCAACGTTCAGCCACAACTGATCTTCCTTTCGATGCCTATAAGACACTCCTCCTGCAGGTCTCTCCGCCAGTCAAGCTTCCACCCATCTGCTCATATATTTTCATCCTTGTGAAACACGTCATCTACGTATTTTATCAGCGCTGCCGAGATATCTCATCTCCTTATACCATCCACCAAGCTTCTGTGGAACTACTGTGCCACTTTCGGGAGCGTCTCCTCTCAAGACTTCGTCTAGAGAACCTTGTGGCCGTTGCCCAAAAGAGAGAACAACATTTCCGTTCCACCTGGTCTCCGGCCGCTTCCTGGTTCGCCGGCATGCCAACAACGTTGCAACTGATTGTCGGTAGTTAATCCTAGCTCTGTTGAACTTCAGTTCAGCGTGCATGCTCACCATTGGTTTTCGGAATCAAAGTTCAACATTAAGCTTATATCTTCTAACAAATGTTAATATGATATGCATCATACTGTACAAATGTATATAGTCTTACTTGTTTTCTCTTTGATTATCATTTTTTCTACCAGTACTAAGACATCGTAATTCCGTTTGCCTTAGGTTTCACATTGTCTACTTTGTCATCTACATTTCTCCTTTTGTACAGTGCTTCATTATAATATTCTCGTTCTGTTATTTGTCAGCACTATAATATATTTATGCTTCGAGACGAAATGTTTCGACAATCTCTCTTATTGTTCTTGTGCAAAATGCCTGCACCTCTTACCACGAGGCTCCTTTGTGAATCAATACATCGTGCTGTATATAATGTACATAGAATTTTAGAGATTGTATATTTTACCGTACAATATATGTATCAGGACGGCCATGTTCGCCTCCTGAACCCAACCTTGTTAATAAAATTGTGTTGAACTGAAGAAGCGTATATGCTCCAGCTTTTTCCGTCCGTCTGTCTGTCGGCATGATAACTCACGTAAAAATGGTTCGATTTCGATGAAATTTTAGTATGTGGTAGGGGACCATCAGGGGACGAACCCTATTGAAAATGGGTGAAGTGAGGTCAAAGGTCACGCCATAAGAGCAGGATCCATTCAATTGCCCTTATGCGTCATAACTTGCGTAAATATGGTTTGATTTCGATGAAATTTCAGTATGTGGTAGGGGACCAATAGGGGACGAACCCTATTGAAAATGGGTGAAGTGGGGTCAAAGGTCACGCCATAAGAGCGGGATCCATTTCATTGCCTTTATGCGTCATAACATGCGTAAATATGGTTCGATTTCGATGAAATTTCAGTATGTGGTAGGAAACTACCTGTGCACGAACCCTATTGAAAATCGGCAAATTGGGGTCAAAGGTCAGGCAGGGCATAAGAGCGGGATTTATTCCATTGCCCTTATGCGTCATAACTTGCGTAAAAATGATTCCATTTCGATGAAATTTTGGTATGTGGTAGGGAACCACCTGGGAACGAAACCCATTGGAAATGCGTGGAATGGGGTCAAAGGTCAGGACATAAAAGCGGGATCCATTTCATTGCTTTTATGCGTCATAACATGCGTAAATATGGTTCGATTTCGATGAAATTTTAGTATTTGGTAAGGAACCATCTGGGGACGAACTCTATTGAAACTAGGCGAAATGGGGTCAAAGGTCAGGGCATAAAGGTGGAATCCATTCCATTGCCTTTATGCGTCATAACATGCGTAAATATGGTTGGATTTCGATGAAATTTTAGTATGTGGTAGGGAGCCACTGGTGACGAACCCTATTGAAAATGGGCGAAATGGGGTCAAAGGTCAGGACACTGGAGTGGGATCCATTCCATTGCCCTTGTGCATCATAACTTACCAAAAAATGTTTCGATTGCGACAAAACGCTATCATGTTGTTCCGGAGGTATAGTGAACCGGTTCTGTTGAATGTCAACGAAATGGGGTCAAAGGTCATTGCTCAAAAGCAAGATTTATTCCACAGCCCTTATTCTCATAACTTGCGTAAAACTGCTTCTATTGCGACAAAACTTTAGTATGTTATTCTTGAGGTGTACTGAATCGGTTCTGTGGAATATCATCGAAATGGGGTCAAAGGTCAGGACACAGGAGCGAGATTTATTCCACAGCCATTATCCTCATAACTTGAGTAATAATTTCTGGTATGTTGGAAAGCGTATCATAATTAATGCATTGCATGATTTTACTAAATTGTTTCTTTTAATTTCTTTCAGCAAAGCACTTACTAGGAACAGCGTCATGCTTCAACACCAATCCCCGTTACAGCATCGTATCTCTCAAAATTCTAAGGTGTTCTCTATCGGCACACAAACCTGTGCAACTTTATAATGTCGCAACTCGAAAAGAAGTGCGCCTCATTAGCATTCTTAATGCTTCACTGAATCTACATTGCAGGAAACAGAAAGAATTCACAATGCATTTTTCGATGCAAGGAGATACCAACATCGGAGAGATCAGTGACTTTTCACCGGGGGCCAGTATATACCGAGCTCTTGAGGCAGAGAGTGTGGATACCCTGAGAACTTGCAAACCTAACTATTTCTTCACTACGAAATACGTGAGCAACATAACTTTTTTGTAAACTGCGCCAATAGGCTTTCCAAAAAGAGAATACAAAATTCTTTGTGAAAAGAATTCGAAGTATAGAACACGTTGAAACCCATTGCATTGAATGTTTTAGGTTTCTTAGGATTCACAGTATATTTCTTTCTTTCACTCCCTCACTATATACTCAATTATCTATTTATTCCGTTCTCTCTATATGCACTACCAGGCATAACAAGAAAGATGACACCGAATTTTCGGGTGTAATTAGCACGTCTTTTAAATCCGTTCTGACGCAAATTAAATTTATCAAAGCTATTCAAAGTAAATGGAACGGGTATAGAAAAGAATAATATCTGAAAAATGTTTTTCACACGGGTTTTTAATTCCTCAGATATTGCTGCAAACGAAATCATGAGCTTACGCCCTCTGTTTGCAAACTTGTGCGTTAAGAAAAATATGAATTTATATGAGAAACATTTTGCACCAGAAACGCACTCCAACAAAGAACGGATTTTTCAAGTCGAACTCTTAGAAATGGAGATATCGACAAAAATATGATGTGACTTTAAGCCCCCTGGCGGGAAAAGCATGCATTATTTTATGAAGAAAGTATTCTCAAAAGGCTTTTCGATATGAGCGGCAGAGGTCCAAGAAAAGAAAAATTAATCGAGTTTTCAGGAGCCCAGATTTTGCTGCAGATACATCAGAAGCAGAAATTAACGCTTATATAGGTGTCCGTGTAACATAGGTGTCCGTGTAACAATTAACGCTTATATAGGTGTCCGTGTAACCATTCTTCACCAAGCATTAGAAATTATATGAAAAACATTTTCCATTAGGTGTTGTACGCGACAGAGGAAGAATTTTTGAAATCGGAGTTTTGGAAGCAAATATAACGCACAAAACGCAATTTACCTTTGCTCCCCCTAGCGGAACGTCAATGATTTGCTTCAAAAATTTGAATTTATATGAAAAACATTTCGCATGGGAAACACTATCTAACA
The DNA here is from genome assembly GCA_039090855.1 of Macrothele yani. Classification (NCBI taxonomy): domain Eukaryota; kingdom Metazoa; phylum Arthropoda; class Arachnida; order Araneae; family Macrothelidae; genus Macrothele; species Macrothele yani. The sequence continues at coordinate 50,171,021 of CM077028.1, forward strand.
AAGAAGGAATTTTTCAAATCGGACTCCTAGAAGCAGAGATATTGACAAAAATAAAATATACCTCTACGCCCCTTTACGTAGAAACCATGCATTATTTTTAAAGGAAACTGTTCCAAAAAGGTTTGTCGACATGAGTAGTATCGGTCTACAAACAACTGTTTTTTCAATCCAGATTTTAGAAGCTCATATTTTGCTGCAAATACATCAGAAGCGGAAATTAAAACCTACGCCCAGTGGTGGTCAAACCATTTCTTACAAAAATTAAAAATTATGCGCAAAAAGTTTCCCATCAGGAGCTGTATCCGGTACAGAAAGAATTTTTCAAATCGGAGATTTAGAAGCAGAGATATAGAGGGGGAAAGCAGTTTACCTTTACGCCCCCTAGAGGAAAGTCTATGAATTACTTGAAAATTTTGAAATCATATGAAAAACATGTCACACTGGAAACTCAGTATAATAGAGGAAGTTTTCAAATTGGACCATTAGAAGCAGAGATATTGACAAAAATAGGATATACATCTACGCCCCCGGGAAGAGAAAACATGGAATATTTTAAGAAGAAAATATTCCTAAAAGGTTTACTGTCGTGAGTGGCATCGGCTCACGAAATAATTTTTTCAGTCGAGATTTTAGAAGCTCAAATTTTATGGCAAATACATCAGAAGCAAATATTAACACTTACGCCCCCTGTTGGTCAAAGTATTCTTTAACAAAAGTTAGAAATTATATGCAAAAGATTTTCCATCGGGATCTGTATCTGCTAAAAAAAATATTTTTCCAAACGGTGTTTTACAAGAAGAGCTATCGAGGAAAACGCAATTTACTTTTACGCCTCCTAGTGGAAAATCTATGCATAATTTGAAACAGTAACTATACCTAAAATACTCTTCGACATAAGTGGTATCGAAAGACAAAAGAATTTTTCAATCTGATGTTTGTAAGCAAATATATGGAAAAAAAGGTACTTGTGAATTCGACATTATCTGTATTTAGGGGCGAAAGTCGCATATTTCAAGCTTCCCAATGCAAAACGAATTTTTCAAATCGGACTAGCAGTTGCAGAGATATCGTGTCTACAGACGGACGGACAAACCGATAACATAAGCACGATCTTTTTTCACAAAAGACGTTCTAAAAATGCCACAACACGGATGAATGCACATAGCGGAACGAAACCTGTCACACATTTTGACAGGTAGGTACATGGAAAAGAACTGTTTTAACTACTTAGAAATTACGTGAATGCACGGATGAGGAGACAGTATGATGTGTTATGAGTCAGTTAGTCGTATCACCGCCATGATGGGCTATACATTCGGCAACACGGGGTGTAATCGAGTGGAAAAATCGCTGAGTGGTGTCATGTTATCGCTGATAAATAATTGTTAGCCATTCATCAAGATTGCGAGAGGATTGTACAGATGTGTTAAGTCGTCTTCCAGGGACGTCACGCACGTCCTCTATTGTGGAGAGTTCCGGGGATCGCGCTGGCCTGGACAGCACAGAGTCACCTTCTAGGCACTGACTACTGATGTTGGCAGTGTACGGGTGGGCGTTATCTTGTTGAAACTGGGAATCAGGTATGCAACTGAGGTACGGCAATGAAACGGGCTGTGACACCACATCCGGGTATCATCGTGCTGCCACTGTACTTACTATGCGTAAAAGTGATGAGCAGATGTTGAAAATGATAGTACCAAAAACCATGCCACCAAGCTGAAGAGTCGTATGACGCTCACGGATCGTAATAACATTAGCCCACTGACCACTTTGTCTCCAGACTCTCAATCAGCAATCGTCGAAGATCAGATTTAAGCGAGACTCGTCGTTGAGTACGACATGATTCCATTCGTCCCGCCGCGCATATCTCATGCAGCACCACTGCAACCCTGAGTGACGATGTCCTGCAGTGAGTGGCAATCGTCTCAATGGCTGTTGAAAGCGCAAATCGGCCTCAGCCAATCTGCGATTCAGAGGCAACCACGATGTGGAGATGTCTGTAAACCTGGTCGAATGTCATCGCTTGTGGATTACGGGGTGCTATGGCTTGCTGTTCAATGTGGATATCGAAAGGTTCGGATGTCTGCCTACCAGCACCAGTCTCACATCCGTATGTAGCAATATGATAAAGACCCTAGTATAGGTGTCCGTGTAACGATAGGATTCTTGATGGTGTCGCTCAGGCATTCTCACTCTCTACACGTGCTTTCGACACCGAGATCACTCCGATGCAGTGATCCAAACCCCAGGTGAGCACGACCAAATCTAGCTACGCCCACCCATTCCGGCCTTTTATTGCTCTCTCCAATCACGTAATAGGTTTCCAACAACAATAATTTGCATGTACAATGTTCCAAACACACTCACGAATTAGAATGGTGCTCTGACAAATACTTTCCGGTGTGCCATTTTCTATGTCTAACAGTATAGTTCTATTCATTTCTATATCTTAATATTTTTAAGCAAGTATGCGATTATGGAATGCGTTTTTCACTCAATACCTTTTTCTGAGTAATCTAAGGTCAGGAATGATATTCGAATCCGATACAACCCATCAGATAAATGAATGTTTCCAATGGTGGTAGATGCGCAAAAGCCATAGAAATGGACTAATAAAGTTATCTTACTTTTTGCATTTGGATCAACAGGGTGATTGTAAACTCCTTCAACAAAGCAAGAGGGGTGATAGTACACATCAAGAAGAACACTATTTGCTATGGAACATAGGGTCGCATTCCACTCCTAGTGCCAGAAAAGAGCACATTCGAAAAACGTCTAGCAGGCGCACGGAGTTCCAACCACTGCATGAGAAGCACAAGATGCAAATCAGGTGCGCTGAACACGTGCGTAGACGATGAGGAGAAAACATTTAAAAACGCAGCCGAACCCGTTCAGCGATATTACCGCGCGAACATCACATGAGAATCGACGTATACGTCTGAACGGCGCAGCGTACCGTGTGCTCCTGGAGCAAGTGCTCCCCGGTCTGTTGCAGGATGTTCCGCTCACCACACGGAGGGACATGTGGTTTATGCATGATGGGGCCCCAGCACACTCTGCCACCGAGGTACGATACTTCCTAAATGCCACATATCCCTGGCGGTGGATTGGACGAAGTGGACCTGTGGCTTGGCCTCCACGCTCCCCGTACCTCAATCCACTGGACTTCTTCTGGAGGCACATGAAAACATTGGTGTACGAGACACCTGTGGACTCCCTGGAAGATCTCGTCAAGTGAATCGCTGTTGCTGTGGACAAGATCAACACCAAACCAGGAGTCTACGTGAGGGTGCGACAGTCCTTCATTCGCCGGTGTAGGCTGTAAAACGACGCCTTTGGACGCCAGTTTGAGCTGCACCTTTGAGTCTTTCTCTGATGCGATTGGAATTGTGCAAATCATAAATTAGGTATGTCTTTTTGTTTTCACTGTTAAAGGCTCAACGTGGATATGAAACTTTACTCTTTTCTGACACTAGGAGTGGAATGCGGCCCTAGGTTCCGTTGCAAATATTTTTCGACTTCATGTGTACTATCGCTCTTCTTGCTTCGTTGAAGGAGCTTACAAGCACCCTGCATATTTTGGTTATGTATACTGTAATTTTGGTTGCATATTTGTATATTTGTATATTGTATATTAGTATACTGTAATTTTGGTTGTACCCTGCATATTTTGGTTATGTATACTGGACATGGCTCAACCGAGAGAACAAGCTGGATTCAGGAGTGGCTACAGCACAATAGATCATATCCACGTACTTAGAGAACTAATTGAAAGAGCGAGGGAACATGAATTCCATTGTGCATGGCTTTTATCGATTGTGAAAAAGCCTTTGATTCGGTGAAACCATCAGCAGTTGCAATGGCTCTGAAATCCTGCAATATTGAAGATGCATACATTAATATTATTAATAACATCTATGAAAATGCAAGTGCAAAGATTCGGCTGTTTGAAAATACAACACACATAAAAATTGGAAAAGGAGTGAGACAAAGTGACACCATATCTCCGAAGCTCTTTAATGCCACATTGGAGGGTGTTTTTCAGTCACTGAGCTGGGAAAACAAGGGGATAAAGATTAATGGAGATTATCTAACCCACCTTCGTTTCGCTGATGACATAGTCATTTTTGCAACTAGCCCATAAGAGCTGCAGAGTATGATCCAGGAACTTGCTGACAAGAGTAAAGAAGTGGGATTAAAAATGAACTTTCAGAAGACAAAAGTGATGTTCAATGCTTTTACAAGAAATGAAGATTTATCGATTGATGGAGAAAAGCTGGAGATAACAGATACGTACGTTTATCTTGGACAGCAGATATCAAGTGAGGGTCACATTGATGAAGAAATTAATCGGCGTACAAAACTTGCCTGGAGAGCTTTTGGAAGAAACAGCATAATTTTCAAGAGCAATATGCCATTATGTCTTAAAAGAAAAGTGTTTGATCAATGCATCCTTCCAGTGCTTACGTATGGTGCAGAGACGTGGACCTTAACTAAAAGAGACATACAAAGGCTGCAGACAACTCAAAGCAGCATGGAGAGGTGCATACTTGGTGTAACCAGGAGAGATAAGAAGAGGAACTCGTGGATCCGAAAAATGACAAGAGTGGAAGACATCATGATCAGAGTTAAATCCCTGAAATGGCAATGGGCTGGACATACTGACAGAAGGACAGATCATCGATGGACAGCCGAAATTTTAGATTGGATTCCAAGGGACAGGAAAAGACCCAGAAGAAGACCACATGGGAGATGGGTGGATAAAATTAGAAAGTATGCAGGGGTGACATGGAGGAGACTGGCAAAAGACAGACCGTTGTGGAGGAAACTTGGGGAGACCTTCGTCCAGCAGTGGATTGATAATGGTTGACAATGATGATGATGATGATACTGTAACAACTGAAGGCCTAACCCGATGGTTCGGTAGTCTCACCGCTGGCTTCTGATCATACGTCCGAGATGGGTCCGGGTTCGAATCCCGGTGAGGCATGGGTATTGTGGTTGTCATGCGGTACTGGCTCTCTCAATTCCGTGGAACCAGTTACCTTACCTTGGAGTGAACGACTGCTTATGGGTGTGACGTAATACAGAGGTGAAAGCATGTGTCAAGACGACAAATCTGCCGCGAGACATTCTGTGCGCGTATCTCAGTTGAGAGGGCGACTTACTCTAGAGTGAGGGGATACGGTTTCGATGTCCGTTGCGGGACATTCTGTCCGCGTAGCTCAGTTGAGAGAGCGACTTACTCGGGAGTGAGGGGACACGGCTTCGATGTCCGTCGCGGACATACTTGTGTTTTCACATAGGTCAATGAGTTGATCACGGTGGTCGTTAAACCTCCAAAGAAAAAAGCTGAAATGCCACCTTTCCTGAAGGAAATATTCCGTGTCACTGTACTCAATCCTGTGTTCAAACGCAGTTAATGAATTGCTCAAACATATTTGATGAAACGGTTCAACAGAATAAAGGTCTGACAAAACCAATGGTACTCAGTGCATCATACTTAAATTAATAAATAATTGCACAAATTAACGTACAAACTGCAGTTTGTTAAATAAGATCCTCGAAGTTTTTCAAAGTAAAAAAAACGTCACTTAATTAAAAAAAAATCGGGAAAATGGGATACAAAAAATCCAGTAGCATTACACCGCTTAGCCATGTCCTTGGGTACTTTATCTCCGCAGCGTACAGCTAAAATTCGTCCATTGGCCCCACCCTCTTTTTATGACCGAGAAGTAGGACAACCGAATGACTGACGTTTTCCAACTATGCAATCGACATTTTTTTTTTGGACCTATCACGTTCTGGCTTGCTGTTTTCTTCTGAAGACGGCTTCTCTGCATCACTATTTAATCACTGGAAAGTTCTAGAAGGTTCTGGAACGTTCTCTAGAGTTCTAGAAGGTACCAAAAGTTACTCCAAGTTTACTCAGACTGAATACATCTGGAAGGTCCTGAAGTACAGGTAAATTTCAAAACATCACTGTCCTGATCACAAAGGAAAGATCAAGATCTCTGATTAAGTCATTGAGGTCTTTTTAGTTGGGGTAGTTAGGGTTTCTTTTCTCAGCTCCACCTCTCAAATCGCAATCTGGATCTGCAACGTCTTCCGCGCTCTCTGACGTCCTGAACTCTTCTGAAGACGGCTTCTCTGTATCACTACTTAATCACTGGAAAGTTCTAAAAGGTTCTGGAACGTTCTCTAGAGTTCTAGAAATTTCCAAAGGGTACTCCAAGTTTACTCAGATTGAATCCATCTGAAAAGATTCTGAAAAACAGGTAAATTTCAAAACATTATTGTCCTGGTCACAAAAGCAAAGCTGTTTGTGGGGAATAATAGCCATTTTCTGTAATTTTGAGGAGTTAGCAATTAAGAAGTAATAGTTACTACACAGAAACAAATAAAAAATAAAACGTTGTTACGTTCTGTAATTTGTCCGACAGATGGCGCGTAACTATTTCCGAATTATTTACATATTTTTTCAATCTGCCTTTTACACATTTTTTCACCTAGATATCGTCAATATATGTTTCTGTTCGTCGTAATGTAATAACCTGAAACAATTATGGAAAAGCACCTCAGAAGTTATCATCTATTTGACCAGTTTAAATTAAGAACTTGATGAAATGCCCTAAGATATTTACACTATCCACACATTTTTTGCAATGTTTTCTAAAAGACATACTCATTACATCTCTGAATTCTGGGGCACACATTTTATTTTGTTTCACTTTCCGGAGTCGTTTCGTGTCACTTAATGCCTGCAACATAAATCCCCTTTGTCCAATCAGTCGAGCTGTAGCAGAAGAAACGAGTTTTCCTCACCTCCCTTCGTGTTACTTGTGTTTATTAGAAAACGAGTGTTTCCTATCCTGTGGAACGCGAATCTCTAGGGATCCCTAGAACACAAAACAAAAAATATATATGTAAGGAAACTCATTTCTCATCTAGGAAACGAACACTTAACTGAAAAAAGAAATGAAATATTTCTTGTATTCTCTCAGGATCGCTTTACTGATTTCCCTTTGTTAATCAACTTAGGAGGTAGGAAGATGTTTCCTATCCACCGAAATGGGCCCACTACCCTTCGTCTACGGAACATGAAATTGCAATACTTTGTTCCGAGCACAGACAGTGGCGAATCCAGCGGAGAGGGGGGAGGTCTGCGGCTATCACAACCCTCCCTACCCAAAAAACAAAAATAAAAAAAGAAGAACTTGAGTAATTATTCAAGTTCTTCTTTTTCTATATTATTATTCAAGTTCTTCTTTTCTATTTATTTCTGCAAAAGTACAGTAGTAAATCCACAGATTTTGGCAAAAGTTTTAGAAACAATCAAAATTTACTGCGAATTTATGGATGAAACATTCTGTTACACTGGTGTGCGAAACTTAAAGACGAAGTGGGAAAAGTAAAATAACGCCGCAAATAGCAGCAGCACTCATACACAAATTAACTCAGGAAGTCTCTGGGAACAGGAGCAACGGCACATGCGTGATAATGGAGCACGACATGTGATTTGCGTGACGTGAACACAAAATGCGCTCACGTTGTACAATAGCATCAGTTGAGCGAAAATCAGCGGACGGCGTGCGTACATGCTACAGACGTTCGATTGCGTTTGTTGTGTACTAGAGACGACAAAATGGCTGCCGTCGAGAACATCTTGATTTTACTCTCGGTCGAATAATTGGGAGGTTCGCGGAGGAGCGACCTAGGAGGAGTGTGGCCCAAGTGTTCGTTATCGCCCATAGCATCGTATCGCGTGCGTGGTCGGCTTTCACGATTACAGGTACAGCTGTACGAGAGACCGGTGGTGGTCTTTCACCAAAAAGCACCCCCATTGAGGACCGCTATCTGCTCTTACAGGCCAAGAGGGATCGACACCAGGTAGCAATTAACTTTGCAAAATAGCTGAACATTAGTTCAGGACACACAATATAGCGGTTTTTAGTGGTCAGACGACTACACAAAGGTGGATTGTTTGCCCAACGAGCAGTATGCTGTGTTCCATTAACAACCGCTCACCGGAGACACCGTTTGCAGTAGTCCAGAGAACATAAGGACTAGACAGCAGAACAGTGGGGTATGGTACTCTTGAATGATGATAGTAGATTTAGTCTCTTTAGCGATTCCGGACGTCAGCTAATCTGCCGTGATGTAGGTACTCGGTATCGACCCGAAAATATCAATGAAAGAGATAGATATGGAAGCCGTGGTGTTCTCCTAAGAAGAGGCATCCTAAACGGTTGGCGCACGAAGTTCTAGATACTCGAAGGAGGTACTGTAACCAGTGCACGGTACAGTAATGAGGTAATCATTTCCCATGTCCGTCTGTTCCGAGGTGCCATTGGACAACTGTTTCTGTTAATCGACGGTAACGCCAGACTCAATGGCATGGCGGCTGTTGATGAGCTGTTTGAAAGTTATAACATTCAGCGAATGGACTGGGAAGCACATTCCCCGACCTAAATCCCATAGAATACATGTGGAACGCTCTGGAGAGACGCGCTGCGGCACGTCAGTGCACGTCAGGAACTGTCCAACAGCTGAAGACGGTGCTGACAGAAGAATGGGTGCAGTTACCGCAAGAACACATCAACAACCTAGTGCGAAGAAGTATGGACAGACGGTGCAAATCATGCATCGACGGTACGGGTGATCATATCCCTTACTGAGGACCTCCTCTTCACTTTGTACCATCTTTGGAAGTGATGATTCTGTATCATGGCACCCAGCATGGGCGCCTGCAGGAAATGTTTCAAGGGGGTCAAGTGTAATTAATTAAGGTTTGGCTATTATGTAGAAAACAGTAATTCGTGAAAATGAAAGATTAATACTATCACTATTATTATACTTACTTACTAATGTAGAACATTACTACTATTATTATTATTAATTGATGCTGCTCTTGAAGAAAGTGCATGTTAGTAACAGTCATGTATTATCGTGTACATTGGTAACTGTTTTCAAAATGATGAACAGTGTCGAGAAGGGCTACGTCAAGATTTTTAAGTTCAGTACACACCACCATGAACGGAGCTTGTTTGGGCGTACTACCTTACGGTTTGCTAGGTTTTCCACTTTCACGTTATCGTTTTCCAATTCCAAATTTCCAATAACATTGGGATATTAAATTAAACGCCCCAAACTCCATCTTTCCTTGTGGTCCAGTTCTGTTAGTGTAAAGAAAGAGTAAGAAATGAAATAAAATAAAATAAAGAGGAAAATAATTCTATACGAGGGGTCAAGTGGCATTTGTGCCCCCCCGCCATCGGCCCATGGCACCCAGCGTTATGTAGACAATTCCGAAAAACGTTCCACTATATGTTTTATTATCGCTAGTTGTGTCGGGTTTTTTTCCGTTATCACTTCAGTAAGTAAAGGAGTTCCTATGGTTTGAATTTCACGTATCCAAGCCATTCGTGTACGACGTTATCGGTGAAAATCTGTCTGGTCCTGAAGTTTTGTGTAGCACTGTATAGTTTCAGAGAGAGAGAGAGGGAACAGGAAAAAATTAGTTTCAGAAACAGAAGAAGCTGAGACCGGCAGAGAAAATATATTTGACTGATCATGAAGAAAATGGGTGCATTTTATTTAATGTACAATGGTGACCAAAATTGTGGACGCTTTTTGAAAATTTCAAGGCTTACAACTTGGTAGGTTTATAAAATGTTATGTTCCACTAAATGTAGGTGTTTAAAAATCAATTGAAAGAGCGTTTAACGCCGAATTCAATACAAAAATCATAATTCAAATAACTGCAGTACAAAAAAAGGTATGCTTACTTTAGTCTAAAACACAGGTGGGATTCAGTTAAGAAGCGGAATGTGAGTGCAGACCCTACAGGCCGATCACAGTCTTTGTTCTGGGGACCAATCAAATGGCATTAGCAGCAGTGTATGTGCCAAGTTGGGAAAAGTCAGTTTTGCTATTTGTTCTGTAGAAGAAAGACGGTTATCGGTGTAAGTACAGCGCAATTGGATAATGTATGCATACTTTTAGTATTCCTTGAAATTTAAAGTGTAGATAATAAATAGAGCAATGGAACCATTTGAGTGGACTCTCCGGAAACAAGCAGGGCTGTTGTATTACGTGAATCGTGTCTCTCCTATGCTGAAATTGCAAAGCAAGTAGGTGGGACAGTGACAACATCTGGAGTACGAAAGTTGTGCTTTACGTTATCAGGAAACAAAGTCACTGAAACCCAAAGCAGGAAAAGGTTAAGAAAATTGCACAAAATCTGCTGGTGACAGAAGAATAAGAAGGATGTGTCTCAAGGACAGAGAAATAAGAACGCTGTGTCTCAAGGACAGAAGAATAAAAACGCTGTGTCTCAAGGACAGAAGAATTTCATCTGAGGCCATCAGAAGTGAACTGGGCGCAACTGGTTTTTCTGTCAGTTCAACAACGATAAGAAGAATATTAGACATGGGAATAAAAGATAGGATTCCGATAAAAAAAACCATATCTGTATCCACAGAAACATAATAAATGACTACAGTGTGCAAAAGAACACATTGAATGCACATAAGATCAGTGGAAGCGAGTTATTTGGAGCGCCGAAAATAAGATATCCTTATTTGGTAGTGATGGGCGAAAATATGTGAGACGTCGAGTGGGAGAAGAGCTGCGTCCTGACTGCAAGAACGCAGATGTAAAGAACCTAACAAGCGTTATGATTTAGGCATGAATGGTAGCAGACGGTGTTGGCTTCCTTCATGTAATCGACGGCACACTGAACGCAAGAAAATACATTGACACCATCCTAGAACCAAAACTCCTCCCATCCATCAGGGATCTCTTTCCCAACAATGCACCATTTTTTTCAGCAGGATTCAGCTCCCTGTCACACACCATGTGCAAACAGTAGTTTACATCAAAGGGCATTCCATTGTTGACATGGCCAGGAAACAGCTCTGACCTGAACCCGATAGAAAATTTGTGGTACCGTTTGAAAAACCTTGTACGAAAAAAGCGTCCATCAAATAAAAGGAAATTAATTGAGACTATAATTACTTCCTGGAACCACATAATGGCGAAACCAGAGCTTCAAACACTTGTTGGCTCAATGTGACGTCGCTGTGCTGCTGTTTTAAACAATAAACTCTATCCTAATAAACACTGATAGTATATTGCAATCATAAGTACCTGATAACATTTTATCTGATTGTAGTGTAGATTTATTATGAGAGAAATGTCGGCAGCATAAATGTTTGTGTACTGCAGATGTGTGAATTCTGTTTTTTGCATTGAATTCGGCATTAAATTATCTTTTAATTGCTTAGAAGTGATTCGATTATTCAAGCTGGAAATTTTTTTCAGCCGTCCGGGAAAAACGGCTCAGATTTGTTTTGAACAATTCTATTTTGACACTCATTGTCATAAAAATCCGCGGACCAAGAAAACACCTCGTAACTGACGGAGTTTGAACGAGGCAGCATCATCGGGATGAGAGAGATAGGGTGGCCGGCGTGCCGAATCAGCCGCCATTCGGCCCGGTCGGACAGCACGGTGGGATCGATTTGGAAGCAATGGACACGGGAAGGCACACAGACAGGGCGGACTGGCTCTGGACGACCCAGACACACCACGAACAAAGAGGACCGTGGGATAACGAGAGCGGCACGCACAGATGCAACGACGTCCTTGTCCAATATCCAGAGCCATGTGGTGGCTGTACAAGGGACTCCTGTGTCCGCCAGAACCATTTCCAGACATCTGGAAGAGGCGAATCTGCACTCTCGACGGCCCTTATGTTTTCAGCCATTAACACCTGACCATCGACGGCCCTTATGTTTTCAGCCATTAAAACTTGACCATCGACGGACCTAATGTTTTCAGCCATTAACACCTGGCCATCGACGGCCCTTATGTTTTCAGCCATTAACACCTGACCATCGACGGCCCTTATGTTTTCAGCCATTAACACCTGACCATAGACGGCCCTTATGTTTTCAGCCATTAACACCTGATCATCGACGGCCCTTATGTTTTCAGCCATTAACACCTGACCATCGACGGCCCTTATGTTTTCAGCCATTAACACCTGACCATCGTCGGCCCTTATGTTTTCAGCCATTAACACCTGACCATCGACGGCCCTTATGTTTTCAGCCATTAACACCTGATCATCGACGACCCTTATGTTTTCAGCCATTAACACCTGACCATCGTCGGCCCTTATGTTTTCAGCCATTAACACCTGACCATCGACGGCCCTTATGTTTTCAGCCATTAACACCTGACCATCGACGGCCCTTATGTTTTCAGCCATTAACACCTGACCATCGACGGCCCTTATGTTTTCAGCCATTAACACCTGACCATCGACGGCCCTTATGTTTTCAGCCATTAACACCTGACCATCGACGGCCCTTATGTTTTCAGCCATTAACACCTGACCATCGACGGCCCTTATGTTTTCAGCCATTAACACCTGACCATCGACGGCCCTTATGTTTTCAGCCATTAACACCTGACCATCGACGGCCCTTATGTTTTCAGCCATTAACACCTGACCATCGTCGGCGTCGATTGCCGTGGCGTCAACAGCGAGCAACGTGGAAAGCTACGGACTGGCGACGCATAGTGCTCTGCGATGAGTCCCGCTTTTGTATGGCGACGGACGACCACCGTGTCAGAGTGTGGAGGACCGCAAGTAAGCGCTACAATTTTAACCGCACTGTACAACGGCGCACGTCCCGAACTGCAGGCGTGATGGTCTAGAGAGCCATTGCGTATGACAGCCGTACTTCTCTCTCAGGGATCTCAGGGACGTTGACAGCCCAGCTCTAGGTACAGGTGATCATGCGGCCCCATGTGCTGTTTTTCCTGGCGGGAGGCCCGGAGCCATTTTCCAACAAGATAACGCCCTTCCGCACACGGCTCGGTTTTCCCAGCACTGTCTACGGCGTGCTTCGATGCGTCCGTGGCCTGCCAGATCGCCTGATCTCTCGCTTGTTAAGAACGTGTGGAACCAGATGGGAAGCCAGCTTTCTCAATGTCCCAGTGTTCGTGATTTAGAGCGTCAGTTGCAAGACGTATGGGCCAATCTATCCCAGGATAGCATACGGCGTCTCTTTGACTCCATGCCGGACCATATCACCGCATGTATCCGAGCACGAGGTCGTCTGACGCGGTGCTAACGCTGACCGGAATGCGTACCGTATGTCCGCGGGAAATCGTCCTGCTGCTGTGATATTGTAATCACTTCTGTGCTTGGTATGTACCATCTCGCTACTAAAATCTTATTTCAATCCGACGCCTCCTTCTTGGTGCGCGGATCTTTATGACAATGAGTGTATTTAAAAAGCTCAGTGTTCGTTTCCCCGCAAAGCGGGGAAATGAACGCCGGGAAAATATTCTTGATTTTGCAGTTGTTTTCCCCACTTTGGAATGTCATTTTGTTTTGGGGTGGAGAGGGGGATTTAACGACCACCGTGAGCGCCTCGGTGGGCTATAAGCATTCGCTAGTCCCTAATTTATGGTCACTGATTCCATGGAAGGGAGAGAGAGCCCGTGCCGTAAGACAAACACAACATCCATGCCTTACTGGGATTCGAATCCGGACCCATCTGGGACGAATGGAGAGAAGACAGCGCTTAAACCACTGGGTCAAAATTTTTAAAAACCATGCAATGCCATGGAGAAACAGCTCTGTGTGTGTGTGTGTGTGTGTGTGTGTGTGTGGGACACTTCCACTAAGAGTTTCTCTCAACATTTGTTTTAGACTGGAGCACCCCCCCCCCTCACTGACTACCCCTTGGCCATGGTAAGCTTCCACAACAGCTCCTAAGCACAGAAAAATTTACATAGGCCCGCCATTTTATTAGGGCCATCCATATACAAAGTACGTAGATAAATAACTAGAAAATGTTTAAATCAAAAGTTTTGTTTTTGTTGTTTGGCTTTCAATGACCATCGTGAGCAGCACACTGTGCTATAAGCAGTCGGTTATCTCCATTCATAGGGTCACTGAACCCAGTGAAGGAAGAGAGCCAGAAAAAGCAGATGATTTTAAATCTTTAACAGCACTTTACCTTCTGAAAAAAGGGTAAGCACAAAACCTTTTTAAGCAAAAATGTTACTTGTCAGCTCGTCTTAATTGTATTTCAAAAACGTGGTTACCCATGAGCAGTTTTAATGACTTGGTGGTCTGGGGACAGAAACAAACTTAGAGCCACTACATTCGAAGCAAGTTGTAGTAGATGAATGTAGACTTTAGCAGTAGTTGCTCGATGACACAATAAAACTTAGTGATAAGTTAAAACTTTAATGAGATGAAAACACATACTCATTAGTTAAAATACCATTAGACCTTCCAAGGCTGCATCAGACTCATCTTCAGATGGAAGAAACTACGTAGTTTCTTCCATTTGAAGAAGAAAGAGTTTCCTCCATCTGAAGAAGAAAGAGTTTCCTCCATCTGAAGAAGAAAGAGTTTCCTCCATCTGAAGAAGAAAGAGTTTCCTCAATCTGAAGAAGAAAGAGTTTCCTCCATCTGAAGATGAATGAAATGAGTTTCTTCCATCTGAAGATGAATGAAATGAGTTTCTTCCATCTGAAGATGAATGAAATGAGTTTCTTCCATCTGAAGATGAATGAAATGAGTTTCTTCCATCTGAAGATGAATGAAATGAGTTTCTTCCATCTGAAGATGAATGAAATGAGTTTCTTCTATCTGAAGATGAATGAAATGAGTTTCTTCCATCTGACAATGAAAGAAACTATTTGAAGATGATGAGACTGCATCAGCCTCATCTTCAGATGGAAGAAACTACTTAAAGATGAAAGAAACTCATCTTCAGATGGAAGAAACTACGTAGTGAAGATGAGGCTGATGCAGCTTTGAAAGATCTGATGGTATTTTAAATGTGTTTTTATCTCATTAAAGTTTTAACTTATCACTAAGTTTTATTGTGTCATCGTGCAACTACGGCTAAAGTCTATATTCATCCATATCCTGCACGAAAATAATCTTCCTATTGTAAGTTGTAATAAAGGTTTCTTAGGTAAATCTTAGGTAATATGATGCTGGTTGCCATTGGCAGCATATTACGCGTAAGAAGCTCATTCTTATTGATTTCCCAGCTACATAAAGACACGTTATTATTGATTTATATCATGACCTAGAGGCATGTCGTTGGGAGTTTCTTCTCATATGAAGTCTTTGCCGAAAAGAAAAATCAAAAACAACAAAAAAAGACGTTCCACACAGAAGAAATCATTCAATGGAGTATGTGCAATGTACATGAACAGGAAAGAAAGTGTTAGCAATTTCATAACAGTTGCGCCCTTTATTCCGATAAAACCGCTGCACGACTGAAACAAGTCAGTACGTTGTAGCGCCACCTCTGGCTCAGATACAAACGCTTACCCGGCTTGGCATAGACGCATACCGTTCAGGGACACTGTCTTGAGGTATAGTTGACTGTACTACAGAATTCAAATTCGTTTTATTCTATACTATTGCTTCTAAATATCCGACTGAAAAAATTTTCCACCCTTCGGTACCATTTAAAACGAACACAATTTTGAGTTAAGTTTGTTTTCCAAGTAACGAGCAGTTTATTGTCTAGTAGGGCGTAAATATGAACGGCAATTTCCCCAATATCTGTACTTTTAAATGCCTAATTAGAGAAAAAGAATTGTGTCGGATAGAGTCCATGATGAAAAACGCTTTGCATATAATTTATAATTTTTAGTAAAGAACTTTTTGCCACTGGGTAGGAGTAAATCTATATTTCTGGGTCTGCTGTATCCGCGACAATGACTGTACGTTTCTTGTTTGTCAGATACAGCTCACTACGAATATATACACTGGCGGAAAGTAAAAAAAGAACACCAAGAAGGAAATGTCTGATACCAACGAAATTTATACAGCATAATAACGGAATACAGAGGATAACGTGATCAAAACATTATGGCAAAATACAGCGGTATTTGCTGGTAAACTGAAAAATAACATTTCCATGTAACATGGTTAGTACGAGGTTGAATCGCCATGAACTGCGTCACACTGTGTAATTCTGGCATGGAGTCTGTCGTACAGATGTTGGATATCAGTTTGGGATATTGAGTTCCAAGCATCCTCAACCTGGACGCGTAAATCGGGGATGGTCGTGGCTGGCGGTGGAGACCGGATAAGTCGTTGTCCCATAAAACCCCACAAGTGCACAATGGGGGACAAATCCGGTGAACGTGCAAGCCATTGAAGTTGTCTCACACCCTGAAGTGCATGTTGCGTTGCACGTGCCGTGTGTTGGCGTGCGTTATCTTGCTGGAACACACCACGATAGACCGACCTTAAAATGGCACAACAACGGGCTGAATGATGTTGTTGATGTAACAGGTACTGTTTAACGTACCAAGTACAAACACTAGTTGTGTACGGGAGTGATATCTGATCACTCCCCACACCAGGAGACCAGGTGTAGGGTCTGTGTGTCGCTGGCGGATGCAAGAAGTATGGAGACGCTCCCCTGTGTGTTTGCGAACACGCATACGGCCATCGGAGGCTCCCAAGCGGAATCTGCTTCAATCGCTGAACACGACAGATCGCCATTGCGTTCTCCAGTGCAGACGTTGGCGACACCACTGCAGCCGTTCCTGACGGTGTACTGCAGTCAGAGGTACACATGCCAGAGGCACACGTGCACGTAGACCTGCATCCAGTAGACGGTTGCGGATTGTTCGCACAGTCCCCTCAGGTGCAACGGCAGCTCGGATTTGCGTCACAGTGGATGTTCTGCTTGACAACGCCGCTCTTCTTATGCGTCGATCGGTCCGCTCATCAGTCCGTCTGTGACTCCCGGTTACACGTTTTTCTTGTGGGAATGTTCCTCGGACCATTCACGCCAACATCGTACCACCACCGATACTTCCCGTCCAATTCGCTCCGCAATACGACGATACGACCACCCGTTTTTCGGAGTCCGACTAGACGACCTCGCTCAAAGTCCGATAAATGTTTAAATCCTACACGTGTTCCATGTCCAGGCATTGCAGCTTCTTCAGGGTCTTCGCACGTGTCCGTACGCCGACGACTGATTACATTCACTTCGCCGTACTCCTTAAATATCACCTACGATAATTTGCATATTATGCCGTGCTGTGGCGTAAGCGCTCACCGGTTGGTCCCGAAATTAACATCACACCTACGTAAACTCGACCCCATTAACATATGTAAATTTCATGATCGTCCGGCAATTCCTTCTTGGTGTTCTTTTTTCACTTTCCGGCAGTGTATATATATATAGGAACTAGGAAAAGAATATATAAAAAACCTTCATGTCTACTCCAATTCACAACACCATAAACACACAAAACAACAAGGAAAGAACCCTCAAAACAACCCAAAAGCAAACCGCAAAACCACACAACAAGCAAAAGGAAACTTCAAACTTCAAAGAACCACAGCAAAAATGAATACAAAAACAAAAAGTATTCAGCAATCGATAACGACTCTTCAGGGAAAGACATCACAGTGAAACCTTACTGGGTGTGGTCAGTGGTTGGTGATGTCTTTCCTTGAAGAGTCATTACCGATTGCTGTATACTTTTTGTTTTTGTATTCATTTTTGCTGTGGTTCTTTGAAGTTTGAAGTTTCCTTTTGCTTGTTGTGTGGTTTTGCGGTTTGCTTTTGGGTTGTTTTGAGGGTTCTTTCCTTGTTGTTTTGTGTGTTCATGGTGCTGTAATTTGGAGCAGACCTGAACTTTATATATATATACATGTGCTCCCTGGCGGAAGAACTGTACATTATTTTAACTAGGAAATATTCTCAAAAGATTTGGGAAACTGGTACAAGACAGACCGTTGTGGAAGAAGCTTGCGGATTGATAATGGTTTACAATAATGATATGTACATATCTATGCCCAGCAGTGATTTGATAATGGTTAACAATGATGATATATATATATATACACTGGCGGAAAGTGAAAAAAGAACACCAAAAAGGAGACGTCTGATACCAACGAAATTTATACAGCATAATAACGGAATACAGAGGATAACGTGATCAAAACATTATGGCAAAATACAGCTGTATTTGCTGGTAAACTGAAAAATAACATTTCCATGTAACATGGTTAGTACGAGGTTGAACCGCTATGAACTGCGTCACACTGTGCACTTCTGGCATGGAGTCTGTCGTACAGATGTTGGATGTAAGTTTGGGGTATTGAGTTCCAAGCATCCTCAACCTGGACGCGTAAATCGGGGATGGTCGTGGCTGGCGGTGGAGACCGGGTAAGTCGTTGTCCCATAAAATCCCACACGTGCTCAATGGGGGACAAATCCGGTGAACGTGCAGGCCATGGACGTTGTCTCACACCATGAAGTGCATGTTGCGTTGCACGTGCCGTGTGTGGGCGTGCGTTATCTTGCTAGAAAACACCGCGATGGACCGACCTTAAAAATGGCACAACAACGGGCTGATTGATGTTGTTGATGTAGGAGGTGCTGTTTAACGTACCCGGTACAAACACTAGTTGTGTACGGGAGTGATAGCTAATCGCTCCCCACACCAGGATACCAGGTGTAGGCCCTGTGTGTCGCTGGCGGATGCAAGAAGGGTGGAAACGCTCCCCTGTGCGTCTGCGAACACGCATACGGCCATCGGAGGCTCCCAAGCAGAATCTGCTTTCATCGCTGAACACGAGAGATCGCCATTGCGTTCTCCAGTACAGACGTTGGCGACACCACTGCAGCCGTTCCTGACGGTGGACTGGAGTCAGAAGTACACATGGCAGAGGCACACGTGCCCGTAGTCCTGCATCCAGTAGACGGTTGAGGATTGTTCGCACAGTCACCTCAGGTGAAACGGCAGCTCGGATTTGCGTCGCAGTGGATGTTCTGCTTGACAACGCCGCTCTTCTTATGTGTCGATCGGTCCGCTCATCAGTCCGTCTGTGACTCCCGGTTCCACGTCTTCTCGTGAGGGAATGTTCCTCGGAAAATCTACGCCACCATCGTACCACCACCGATACTTCCCGTCCAATTCGCTCCGCAATACGACGATACGACCACCCGTCCTCGCGGAGTCCGACTAGATGACCTCGCTCAAAGTCCGATAAATGCTGAAATCCTACACGTGTTCCATGTCCAGGCATAGCAGCTTCTTCAGGGTCTTTGCACGTGTCCGTACGCCGACGACTGATTACATTCACTTAGCCGTACTGCTTAAATACCACCTACGATAATTTGCATATTATGCTGTGCTGTGGCGTAAGCGCTCACCGGTTGGTCCCGAAATTAACATCACACCTACGTAAACACTACCCCATTAACATATGCAAATTTCATGATCGTCCGCCAATTCCTTCTTGGTATTCTTTTATGATTTGCATATGCAAATCATATGCAATGGATTGATTATGGTTGACAATGATGATGATGATGATGATGATATATACACTGCTGGCCACCCAAAATGTAATACCAAGAAGGAAACATCTGATTGGCCAGAAATTCGCAGCATACGTCGCCCGCGAGAGCACATGCAAACGATTAGCAAATCATATGCCTTCTGCATGCCACCGAGAAGCACTATAAGAAGGGTGCACGGAAGGCGGGATGTAAGTACTGGAAGTGTGTTGTGCTGCCGGACCTGTGCGTGGGAAGCTTTCTGATGCATCGTCGCAGAATACGGCAGTCATTCCAGCACGTTTCGGAGTTCGATAGAGGAAGAATAGTGGCTTATCGTGACAGTGGTTTATCGTACCGAGACATCGGCGCCCGTGTGGGACGACATCCAGCCACAGTGAGGCGAGTATGGATTCGGTGGGTGCGGGGTGGACGGGAGAATAGACGTGAGCGATTGCCGTCACTGCGGCACACCACCGACCGTAAGGACCGGCATGTTGTGCTGCGGGCATTAATGGCTCGCACCGAAACATCACGAACTTTAGCGCAGGAATTCGGGTGTGTTGCGCAACAACCTGTATCAGCACGTACCGTTCGACGACGTCTGCAGGAGCGGGGACTTGTCGCACGGCGCCTAATGCTCCGATTACCACTGACGTTACACCACTGGCGAGTGCAGCGGCAGTGGGCCGTTGAACACCGCAACTGGACTACGGAAAGGCACGCCATTGTCTTCTCCGACGAATCCCGCTTCTGCCTGCAAACCCACGATGGGAGGATCCGCGTGTGCCGCGACCGCGGCGACTGTATGATGCCTGCATTATGCATCGCCATACCGGTCCGTCGCCTGGCGATATGGTTTGGGGCCCAATTCGATATGACACCCGCACCCCTCTGGTAGGCATCGCCGGTACCCTCAACAGCCACGGCTACATCTCCGACGTTTTGAAGCTTGTAGTCCTCCCTTACCGGCAGGACCAGCCAGCGGGCACGTTTCGACAGGACAATGCGCGCCCGCACGTGGCACGCGTCATGCAACAATTCTTCACGGCCCACCAGGTGTCACTGCTGCTGTGGACCGCCTGTTCTCCCGATATGTCACCCATCGAACACGTCTGATCGCTGATCGACAACCGAGTGGCCCGTCAAGCACCACCCTCAGCTACGCCTGATGAACTGTGGTAACGTGTGGAAGCAGCCTGGACCGACATTCCCTAAACCCACATCCAAAGCCTCTTTCGTTCGATGCCGCGGCGTGTAGCTGCCGTTATAGCCAGCCATGGGGGACCACACTAACTATTGATGTATGCTTGTTCCGAAAGTCGCACGGGCCTGTAAGCTAAATCGTTTCATCTTTGTATCTGTTGTTATGTGTCCAGTACATTTGGCTTTGCTATCTCGTGTCCTCCTCGGTGTTACATTTTGGGTGGCCAGCAGTGTATATATCATCATCATCATCACCATCATTGTCAACCATTATCAATCCACTGCTGGTCGAAGGTCTCCCCAAGTTTCTTCCACAACGGTCTGTCTTGTGCCAGTTCGTCCCACACGCATACTTTCGAATTTCATCCACCCATCTCCCATGTGGTCTTCCTTTAGGTCTTTTCCTCTCCCTTGGAATCCAATCTAAAATTTCAATTGTCCATTGATGGTCTGTTCTTCTGGCAGTATGTCCAGCCCATTGCCATTTCAGGGATTTAACTCTGATCATGATGTCTTCCACTCTTGTCATTTTTCGGATCCACGAGTTCCTCTTCTTATCTCTCCTGGTTACACCAAGCATGCACCTCTCCATGCTGCTTTGAGTTGTCTGCAGCCTTTGTATGTCTCTTTTAGTTAAAGTCCACGTCTCTGCACCATAAGTAAGCACTGGAAGGATGCATTGATCAAACACTTTTCTTTTAAGACATAATGGCATATTGCTCTTGAAAATTATGCTGTTCCTTCCAAAAGCTCTCCAGGCAAGTTTTGTGCGCCTATCAATTTCTTCAGCAATGTGACCCTCACTTGATATCTGCTGTCCCAGATAAACGTACGTATCTGTTATCTCCAGCTTTTCTCAATGAATCGATAAATCTTCATTTCTTGTAAAAGCATTGTGCATCACCTTTGTCTTCTGCAAGTTCATTTTTAATCCCACTACTTTACTCTTGTCGGCAAGTTCCTGAATCATACTCTGCAGCTCTGATGGGGTAGTTGCAAAAATGACTATGTCATCAGCAAAACGAAGGTGGGTTAGATAATCTCCATTAATCTTTATCTCTTTGTTTTCCCAGTTCAGTGATTGAAAGACATTTTCCAATGTCGCATTAAAGAGCTTCGGAGATATAGTGTCACCTTGTCTCACTCCTCTTCCAATTTTTAAGTGTGTTGTATTTTCAAACAGCCGAATCTTTGCACTTGCATTTTCATAGATGTTATTAATAATATTAACATACGCATCTTCAATACCGCAGGATTTCAGGGCCATTGTAACTGCTGATGGTTTTACCGAATCAAAGGCATTTTCATAATCGATAAAAGCCATGCACAATGGAAGTTCATATTCCCTCGCGCTTTCAATTAGTTCTCTTAATACGTGGATATGATCTATTGTGCTGCAGCCACTCCTGAATCTAGCTTGTTCTCTCGGTTGAGCCATGTCCAGTGTTACCTTCAAATGGTGTTAAAGAACTTTAGTGAAGATGTTATAAACCACTGATAGGAGGCTGATAGGTCTGTAGTTCCTGAGATCCTCAATGTCACCTTTTTTATGTAGCAGGATCATTGTAACATTGTTCCAGTCCTCAGGAATCATCCCTTCATTAAGGCATCGAGTGAAAATTTGGGCGAGTACTGTTTCGATTTCCCCACTTGATTCTTGTATGATGTCTACAGTAATTCCATTATATATATATACATATATATATATATATATATATATATATATATGGGATGTAAGGTCAGGTGATGCGTAACATCACAGCCTCTCCTTGACAAATGCCAACCCCGCCTTCTCGCGGTGCATCCTGTTCCCACTAAAGGGGCTCTGACGACCGCCAATAGCGGTATAACTATACCATCGGGATTAGAGGAAATTCTATCCCACACTCACCAACCCGCTTGACCAGCGTGGTGAGTTATGGCCAAACCCCTCCAAAATGATTCCACAACTTAAATCTTGGCCCTCAGTCTCCGGCAGCTGGAATGCACCTGGCCAAGGCAGCGGCAAGTGTGACATGAAGGCAGAGGGTGCTAAGAATCCCCGGAGGAACGGACTAGGCTACCATCTGATGCTGACCTTGGCTACGTATAATGGACGCCCCCTATCTTCTGATTCAAGGCTTCTTGAATTCGAAGAGGAACTACAAAGGATCAAGTGGGACATCGTGGGGCTAAAAGAGGTAAGGAGAAAAGGAGAATATCTCATCGAACTGAAAAGTGGACATCTCTTCTACTATCGTGGGACAGATACTGGCAGAACTAGTGGTGTTGGATTTATAATAAACAAGAAACTGAAGGATAAAGTTGTAGAAGTTGAAAGTTCCTCTGACAGAGCTGCACGACTTGTTATCCAACTCTCGAAAAGATACCAGGCTCAGATTATTCAAACTTATGCACCCACCACAAGTCATCCTGAAGAAGAAATTGAAGAATTTTATGAGGAAATTTGTCATCTAAATAATAAAGGTAAGCAGCACTTGAAAATAAATATGGGAGATTTCAATGCAAAAATAGGGCAACGGCAACAGAATGAAACTTCAGTAGGTAAATTCGGTCACGGCAACAGAAACCAGAGTGGAAATACTCTCGTTGAGTTTGCAGAGGCAGAAGGGTTTTTCATCTTGAACTCCTTCTTCAAGAAAAAGCCACACAGGAAGTGGACATGGAGACATCCAAATGGGACGACAATTGAAATTGATTTTATTATGTGTAACAAAAAATTCGTCATAGAAGACTGCAGTGTGCTAAACAAGTTCAACACAGGTAGTGACCATAGATTGGTGAGATGTAAGATGCACCTCAACACTAAACTTGAACGTGGCAATCTCATAAGACAAACAAAATCTATTGACATAACCAACCTTAAAAAACACCATAATACCTTCAAGTTGGAACTGAAGAACAGGTTCTCTGCTTTAGAAGGCCTAACATCGGAAGTAGTGGACAGCTCTGAAGTTAACAGAAAAGTAACCAAAGCTCTTATGGAAACAGCAACAAAATTAGCTGGGTCTAAGAACAAGTTGCATGTAAATAAATTATCAGGAAAAACGAAAATGTTGATGCAAAAAAGAACAGAGATGAGGACAACTAAAGAAGATGTGACTTTCAAAGTGGAATATATAGAGCTATGCAAGACAGTAAGAAAAAGTATCACTGAAGACGTAAGAAAATTCAACTGTGAACTAGTGAGGAAAGCAATTGAAAACAACCAAAGCCTAAAGATAGCAAAGGGACATCTCAGTAAGGGAAGAAAACAGATTATGGCACTGAGAAAAGAAGATGGTTCTGTAACAAGAAATAGAGACGAAATTTTGACAAGAGTGAAAGATTTCTACTCCAAATTATATGAAAGGGATGATACATGCACTCCAGACATCATGAAAGATACCAGTACCAGAGTTCCTCCAGTCCTTCCAGCAGAAGTTGCACATGCAATCAAGAACATGAAGCGGGGAAAAGCTCCAGGAGAAGATGGAATTACTGTAGACATCATACAAGAAGCAAGTGGAGAAATCGAAACAGTTCTCGCCCAAATTTTCACTCGATGCCTTAATGAAGGAAAGATTCCTGAGGATTGGAACACCGCTACAATAATCCGCCTACATAAGAAAGGTGACATTGAGGATCTCGGAAACTACAGACCTATCAGCCTCCTATCAGTAGTTTATAAAATCTTCACTAAAGTTCTTTCACACCGCTTGAAGGTAACACTGGACATGGCTCAACCGAGAGAACAAGCTGGATTCAGGAGTGGCTACAGCACAATAGATCATATCCACGTACTGAGAGAACTAATTGAAAGAGCGAGGGAATATGTACTTCCATTGTGCATGGCTTTTATCGATTATGAAAAAGCCTTTGATTCTGTGAAACCATCAGCAGTTACAATGGCTCTGAAATCCTGCGGTATTGAAGATGCATACATTAATATTATTAATAACATCTATGAAAATGCAAGCGCAAAGATTCGGCTGTTTGAAAATGCAACACACGTAAAAATTGGAAAGGGAGTGAGACAAGGTGACACCATATCTCCGAAGCTCTTTAATGCCACATTGGAGGGTGTTTTTCAGTCGCTGAGCTGGGAAAACAAGGGGATAAAGATTAATGGAGATTACCTAACCCACCTTCGTTTTGCTGATGACGTAGTCATTTTTGCAACTACCCCATCAGAGCTGCAGAGTATGATCCAGGAACTTGCTGACAAGAGTAAAGAAGTGGGATTAAAAATGAACTTTCAGAAGACAAAAGTGATGTTCAATGCTTTTACAAGAAATGAAGATTTATCGATTGATGGAGAAAAGCTGGAGATAACAGACACGTACGTTTATCTTGGACAGCAGATATCAAGTGAGGGTTACAATGATGAAGAAATTAATCGGCGTACAAAACTTGCCATAAGAGCTTTTGGAAGAAACAGCATAGTTTTCAAGAGCAATATGCCATTATGTCTTAAAAGAAAAGTGTTTGATCAGTGCATCCTTCCAGTGCTTACGTATGGTGCAGAGACGTGAACCTTAACTAAAAGAGACATACAAAGGCTGCAGACAACTCAAAGCAACATGGAGAGGTGCATACTTGGTGTAACCAGGAGAGATAAGAAGAGGAACTCGTGGATACGAAAAATGACAAGAGTGGAAGACATCATGATCAGAGTTAAATCCCTGAAATGGCAATGGGCTGGACATACTGACAGAAGGACAGACCATCGATGGACAGCCGAAATTTTAGATTGGATTCCAAGGGACAGGAAAAGACCCAGAAGAAGACCACATGGGAGATGGGTAGATGAATTTCGAAAGTATGCAGGGGGGACATGGAGGAGACTGGCACAAGACAGACCGTTGTGGAGGAAACTTGGGAAGACCTTCGTCCAGCAGTGGATTGATAATGGTTGACAATGATGATGATGATGATGATATATATATATATATCATCATTTTCAACCATTGTCAATCCACTGCTGGACGAAGGACTTCCCAAGTTTCGTCCACAATGGTGTGTCTTGTGCCAGTCTCCTCCATGTTACTCACGCATAGTTTCGAATTTCATCCACCCATCACCTATGTGGTCTTCTGGGTCTTTACCTCTCCCTTGGAATTCAGCCTAAAATTTCGGGTGTCCATCGATGATCTGTCCTTCTGACAATATGTTCAGCCAATTGCCATTTCAGGGATTTTACTCTGATTATGATGTCTTCCACTCCTGTCATTTTTCTGATACATCAGTTCCTCTTCTTATATATATAATGGAAGTTGAATTTCCATTATGCATGGCTTTTATCGATTTGGGAAAGGCCTTTGATTCGGTGAAACCATCAGCAGTCACAATGGCTTTGAAATCCTGCGGTATTAAAGATGCATTCCTTTATATTATTCATAACACCTATGAAAATGCAAGTGCAAAGATTCGGCTATTTGATAATACAGCACCCATAAAAATGGAAAGAGAGTGACACAAGGTGACACTGTATCTCCCAAACTCTTTAAAGCCACATCGAAAAATGTGTTTTAATCACTCAACTGGGAAAACAAAGGCATAAAGAATAATGGAGATTATCTAACTCACCTTCGTTTTGCTGATGACGTAGTCATTTTTGCAACTACTTCATCAGAGCTGCAGAGTATGATCCAGGAACTTCCTGACAAGAGTAAAGAAGTGGGATTAAAAATGAACTTTCAGAAGACAAAAGTGATGTTCAATGCTTTTACAAGAAATGAAGATTTATCGATTGATGGAGAAAAGCTGGAGATAACAGACACGTTAGTTTATCTTGGACAGCAGATATCAAGTGAGGGTCACATTGATGAAGAAATTAATCTGCGTATAAAACTTGCCTGGAAAGCTTTTGGAAGAAATAGTATAATTTTCAAGAGCAATATGCCATTACGTCTTAAAAGAAAAGTGTTTGATCAGGGCATCCTTCCAGTGCTTACATTTGATGCAGAGACGTGGACCTTAACTAAAGGAAACATAAAAAGGATGCAGACAACTCAAAGAGGCATGGAGAGATGCATGCTCGGTGTAACCAGGAGAGATAAGAAGAGGAACTCGTGGATCAGAGAAATGACAAGAGTGAAAGACATCATGATCAGAGTAAAATCCCTGAAATGGCAATGGGCTGGACATATTGCTAGAAGGACAGGCCATCGATGGACAGCTGAAATTTTAGACTGGATTCCGAGTGACAGGAAAAGTCCGAGAATAAGAATACATGGGAGATGGTAGAAAGAAATTCGATTGTATGCGGGAGTAACATGGAGGAGACTGGCACAAGACAAACCGTTGTAGAAGAAACTTGGGGAGACCTTCGTAAAGCAGTGGATTGATAATGGTTGACGATGATATATATATATAAGCAAAAATGATTCTTATCGTTACAAGAAAGCGCTTGGAGAAGACAAAAATCACCCCCCCCCCCCGTACTGTTCATTCAACATAAAAACAAAAAAACCTTCCCAATACACCAAGTACTTGAAAAGAACTGAAACAGAAACACACTACCAAATTAACTGAAAAACTAAAAATCACAGATTAATCCTAAGAATAATAAATACAAACGAAATAGCACCTATTTCAACAAAACAAAATACAAAAAGAATACAAAAGGAACACAAAAAGAAATTGGATCGGTGTCTATTTAAATATAAGGTTGCTTCGTTTAAACCACAGACACTACCAAAGAAATTTGGTGTTTTGAATTTTCAGGCCAAGTGTTTTGATAGCATACATTTTAGAAAGATAATTAAACAAGTTAGTGAAATCGTGCAATGCATTGATTGTGATACGCTTTCCAACATAACAGCAATCATTGCTCAAATTATTACTCAAGTTATGAGAATAATGTCTGTAAATTAAATCTCGCTCCTATGACCTGGCCTTCATTTCGATGATATTGAACAGAACCGGTTAAGTATACTTCCGGAACAACATGATCAAGTTTTGTCTCAATCAAAGCATTTTTACGTAACTTACAACGCATAAAGGCGATAGAATGGATCCCGCTCCTATGTCCTGCCCTTTGACCCCATTTTCAACAGGGCTCGTTCCCGGATGGTCCCTTACCACATACTCAAATTTCATCGAAATCGACACATTTTTACGCAAGTTATGACGCATAAGAGCAACGGAATGCATCCCGCTCCTATGTCCTGAACTTTAACCCCATTTCGTCCATTTGGAACAGGTTTCGTCCCCTACTGGTCCCCTACCACACACTAAAATTTGATTGAAATCGAACCATATTTACGCAAGTTATGACGCGTAAAGGCAACGGAAGGCATGCCGCTCTTATCTCCTGACCTTTGACCGCATTTCACCCATTTTTAATAGGGTTCGACCCCAGGTGGTCCCCTACTACATACTAAAATTTCATCGAAATCGAACTACGGTTGGAAAGTGACGGACAGACGCTTCTTCAACCTACGGTTGGAAAGTGTAAAAAAAAAAAAAAAGAGGAAACTTGTTTCCTCTTCGAGAATCAATTCAAATCGTTCCTTCTTTTTAGTATGGAATGTCAATAGGCAGAAGATTGTTTAATTATAACAAGTTCTGCAAGGAACTTGGAACGCAAAAAGAAGAGGACTTACCATGTGTATGTGAGGACGGATGTTACCAGAGGTATGTAAATAATGAATTGGGACACATTTTTACTGGAGATATTGAAATTGTGCATTCATTAGAGTCGAGAGATTTATTAAGTTATGGTGCAAATTACAGACCTAACATATATGTACCACTGGTAAATATTAAAAAATATATTTCTCGAGATCTTTATAGTTTTATATACTGTTGTTCAGATAGGTCCGGTATTCCAGTGGAACAATTTTCCTATTGGTTAAGCTCAGTATTGAAAGAAACATATAAAATGGTGGAAAAAAACAAAAAACCTTTAGAAGTGAATATGTTGCAAAATGGAAGGAAATTAAGTTTCAAATACAGGATGTTCAGAACAAATTCATTATTACCGATCTCGATAAAAACAATAATGATTTCGCTTTTATTTGTAAATTTTTTTATTACCAACTGCTAATTTCTGAATTATCGAATGAATGTACTAATAAATTAATTCCCAATGGCAATATTAATATTGCATTCAACAAATTATTAAAAATTAAAAAATTCCAGTTATATTTTCCTTATGTTTTTGCCATCCCTAAATTCCATAAACATCCTTTAAATTTCAGATTTATTACTTGTGGAACAAATAGTTACAATAAACAGGCTAGCGAAATTTAAAAAAAACTGCTTAATATTATATACTGCAAAAATTTCGGAAATATCTTGGATTATTGTCAACAAAAAAAAAAAATTTTGGATTTCATTGCCTGCACAAATACCACCGATTTAGAGATCGCCATGTATGATTTCTCAAATTTGTTTACTTCAATTAATTTAGAAGACTTGAGGAGAGTTCTAGATTTTTGTTACCTCCAATTTTGTGACCAGTTGGGTGTGGAAAAGGATTATTGGAAAACTTTGTGTGATTTTTGTATTATAACCACATGGGTGTTCAGATACGGGGAGTACCTATATGTTCAAGTTGTTCTAGTTTGTTGGCTAACCTTTATCTTCACTATCATGAGTGTAAATTTGGTTCACTTACTTTTTTTCTTTTTCGGTATGTTGATGAATTAATTATTTTTACGTTCAAAGGCTATTTTATTGACTTGAAGACGTTTACCCTCAAGAATTGTTGTTATGTAGAACCAGTTCAAAGAAAAATATTAATTTTCTTGATTTGGATTTGTGTATTCGCAAACATAGTATTAAAATAGATACTTACGACAAAAGAATTCATTTGGGTTTCATCTCTAATGTGTTGAGCAGCTGGCATTCAAATATTTCAAATTGTGTTCATAAAAATAATATTATTTCTCAGTTTTTAAGGATTTTAAGAATCTGTAATAATAAATTTAATACTATTAAGCAATTAAGAAATATTTTTTTATCTTGTATTAAAAATCACTATCCAAGAAAATTTTGTCTTTTTTAATCTTATTATAATGATATAAATGTTTTAAAAATCAGACTTTGTGATATCGTTTCAACCTCTTCTGTTAAATAACCATTTCTTTCGGACCACAATTTATAGTAACTTCGTCCGAGACGTCCCGTAAAAATAACACAAAGAATTATATCTTTACACACACTTCTGCATACACTTTCTGTTTTCTTTACTACTATAATTTGCTAGATGTCGCCACTTTCGTATTTACGTATTTTCGTTTAAATTACTTTTATCTTGTCAGTTATCATGAAGTGGGTTAGCGGTGCACGTCTACTTGGAAGTGTTGTGTTATTTTGGTTCTAAATGTAGTTGCTCTGCTTCAGTTAACTTTCAGGGTTCTTTTTATTTGAGGTTAGTGCTATGTTTGGTGTATGTGAGTTCTTGTGAGTTCCTATGGTTCAGGTAGGAAAAACCAGGCGTTTTTTTCTAAATTTTAACAAAATTGCTAGCTCTCGTTTGGAACTTATTGTAGTTAATTATACGCCTGCATGGAACCTGAACCAGAATGGGACCCGTTGATGTTTTTCCCTGAAGATTGGTTCCCGGCCCCCGTTCTTTTTGTGCTCCTTTTGCTTTCTTTTTGTATTGTTGAAGTAGGTGGTATTACGTTTGTATTCATTATTCTTAGGATTCATCTTTAATTATTAGTTTTTTCAGTTAATTTGGTAGTGTGTTTCTGTTCCAGTACTTTTCAAGTACTTGGTGTATTGGGAAGGTTTTCTCGTTTTTATGTTGAATGAACAGGAAGGGGGTAGGGGAGGCTGATTTTTTGTCTTCTGCAAGCGGTTTCTTGTAACGATACGAGTCGTTATTGCTTATGTTCTGCCCGTGGTTCCTGCAGGTTCGCGGGTTCCCGAAACAGATATGTAGCATACCAATACAAGTTTATTGACTTCCTTATTTTATATATATACAGTATATATCTTAAAAATTCCAATAACAATACGAAACTATACAGAAGACACCATAAATTAAGAAATATCACAAGACAAAACAAAGCAAGAAATGACAAACTAAAAATAATGAAGTCAAATCAGTGCAGTAAAGAACTTCCTTTAAAAAACCTTGAGATTTCTGCTTGCTACAGCTATAGGCCAACTCTTGGTAGAATACTTTTTAATTTTTGGGAAGTTGCGGAAGGTTACAGGAACGATTGTGACGAGGTTGATCTGCCATGTCACTGCTGCAGACAGGAATATCAACCTTTATTGACACTAACCACGGACATGATATCACCGGTGATATGGATATTATTCCATATGAAAATCTGCGACTAGTTATAAGCAAAGGTAGAAACAATAGTGTGTCTAGAAAATACCGTCTTCATACAATGTTAAATTTCTTAAATGCAGATTTGATTAAATGTGTGTTAAAGCTTTCTACCAGATTTCACTTAGCATATCAAGCTTTTGCGTCATGGATGGTCTTGGTATTTTATAGACTGAGTGAAAGATTACGAATTGGCATTCTGTGCATCACACTAAAAAAGAGCCGTTTAATTCCAGGCATGTACAGGAGCTAAAAAATAACTTCATTATCACCTCAATTGACAAAGCTAAAAGCAATATTGCGGATATTTATAAGAAGTACTACATTAAGTTATACTACAATCAGAGCTAAACAATCACACTTCTTATGTTAACATCAAGACTACCAAAAATATTATTTGCAAGAAAATAATCTCTCTGCAAAAAAGACTAAAAATGGGAAGTATTAATGTTAAATTTCCCTTTATGTACGCTACACCCAAATTTCACAAGAGTCTTTTGGGTTTTCAATACATAACTTCTGCCAGACAAAGCTACAGTTAATCTGCAAGTAAAAAAATTGAACATTTACTCAAAATCATGGTATGTAATTTTGATTGTACTTGGATTATTAATAAAAACAGACCTGTGTTGGATGCTATACATAAGGAACACTACTCGAACATATACAAGATCGATACCTATGGCTTTGCAAATTTGTTTATTTCCATCGACCTTTCCGATCTATACAGAGTCTGTACTGCCACTTATCAGGAATATGCAGATCAATTAGATGTTTTGGAAGATTATTGAGACAATCTTAAGACTGTGTGTCTACTTAATAACTAGTTTGCATGGGTGATATGATTTTTCAACAAACTAGAGGCATTCTGATGGGATGTAACTTTTCCTCAAACCTGGCCAATATACGTATACTTGCATCAATATGAAACTGCTTATATTAAGAGAACTGATAGGGTCAGGGAAAGCTGCTTTCGTTATATTGATGACATTTTAGTGTTTAATGTTACTGACTTCATCTCATGTGCAGCTGAGACATATCCCAAAAACATAGTCCCCCAAAATACTAATGAAGATAGTTTAAATGCCAATTTTCTGAATTAAAACCGACTTTTAGACAGCTTTTCAACAGTTCGAATTTTAAAAAGCACTCTACTACTTTTTCATTTGAACACTTCTTGTGCTCTATGCAATTTTAATTCATTTGCATTTCTTTTTTGAATATGTGTTTTTAACTAACCGTAACCTGCATTTTTCGAATCTTGCTGATTGTTTCTTGTCTCAGTTTTGTATTTTCCTTTTTGATGGCTACGGGAACAGACCCTCTTGCTTTGACAATTTTCCCAGTATTAGCAGGGTTATGAAAAGCCATTCATAACAGAGGTGCTCTCCTGATGATTACGGGTTTTTATTGAAGTTGCCTTTTGAGATTGTTTTTTGTATTGCGTACATTTATTCCAGGGTGTGGCTTCATTTTGCCTGTTTATCGTCGTCTGTAAGAATCCACGGTTTTTGCAGTCTTTGACTTTCGGGTAGGTTATTTAACATTATTTAACATTTCTTAATTTATTTACTTGTTCCTATTTGCTTATCTGAGGTTTGCTATTTTTCCTATTTCTTGGTCTAATAGGATATATATATATAAGTCAAACTCTCTACACCTTCAACCAAGAACTTCCCGTAGAAATCCCTGAATCCCACTAAATTAACACACGCAAACTAAAATTAAAACTCTCACAATTCACATACAACAATAATAATAATAATAATAATAAAATAATAATAATTCTAAACACTTGTATTCGGGTACCGGGAGCCATTCATCAGGGAAAAACTCCCGCTGCCCCCGAACCCTGGTTCAGGTTTCATACAGGCGTCTTTGAAATATGTGATTTCCGAAACAAGGGTTAAGAAAGGGCAACTTTGTAGTACACCTTTAGAAGATTTTATATATATATATATATATACACTCTCTACCAACAAGTAATTGGATACCCCTGCAATCGACGATATCTGCGGTCCTGATACACGTCACGGCCGCCGCCGCCGTTAAATATCGTGTTGGAAACAACAACGCAACCAGTAGCATATAAGATGCCACGCAGTTCGGAGCTCTCTGATTTCGAGAAAGGTGTAATCGTCGGGTATCACAGAAATGGCCGATCCATACGTGACATATTTAGCGAGTTGAAGTACCCAAAATCGACCGTGGCCTACGTGATTGGCAAGTGGAAGATGAGAGGTGACTGTCGGAATGTGCCCCGACCCGGCAGACCCACAAAACTGGGAGTTGGAGACCGACGGGTGCTGGCCAGAGAAATGCGGAAGAACCGCACTAAATCGATGGGGCACATCCGCTAGGAGTTTCAACAGGCATCCGGGAGTGTTCGTTCGATGAATACCATCCGTAAGGAAGCCCATCTGCTCGGTTATCATGGACGTGCTGCCGCCCACAAGCCTTAGATCACTAAGTCCAATAGCGCTGCTCGGCTAAAATGGTGCAAAGAACGTCGACAGTGGACCGTTGAACAGTGGAAACAGGTTCTCTGGAGCGACAAATCAAGGTTCACCCTCTACCGTTCGGATCGCAGGGTCTGGGTTTGGCGTCTGCCTGGAGAACGCCTGCTGCCGGAATGTATTGTGCCAAATGTGAAGTTCAGCGGCGGTGGAATTATGCTATGGAGGTGTTTCTCCTGGTATGGCACTGGACCCTTTGTCGCAATTGCTGGTAGACTCAACAACGAGACCTACTGCACCATTTTGGATGACCATGCGCTTCCTACGTTGTGGCAGTTTTACGGGGTGGACCCGTGTTACTTCCAGGATGACAATGCCACCTGTCATGTTGCGAGGTCCACCATGGCTTGGTATGGTGACTATGGGGTTAATCGAATGAACCGGCCTGCGCAGAGCCCGGACGTTAACCCTATCGAGCACCACTGGGACGAGTTGGAGCGTCGACTTAAGGGGTGCCCCCACCGTCCGAAATCTGTGAAGGAACTGACCTGTCTTCTC
This sequence comes from Macrothele yani, assembly GCA_039090855.1. Taxonomy (NCBI): domain Eukaryota; kingdom Metazoa; phylum Arthropoda; class Arachnida; order Araneae; family Macrothelidae; genus Macrothele; species Macrothele yani. The sequence goes on from CM077028.1 coordinate 50,204,887, forward strand.
CAAGCCGAGTGGAAGAAAATACCGCTAGCCGTCGTACAACGCCTGGTTGAGAGTATGCCCCGGAGGGTCGGAGCTGTAATCACCGCTCGTGGAGGCTCCACCAACTATTGAAGGTGAATAAACTTCGTTTTCCTTTGCTATCACAGGTGTCCAATTACTTGTTGGTAGATAGTGTATATAAATTAGGAGTATGCAAAAGTTTCCGTCGTCCACGCTAGCGGGCGCTGTAAGGGTCTAACCGACCGGTGACCCATGCTGACAGTTCGTACATGGTGCCTAGCATGGCGGTTGACAAAGTTCATTTGCGGAACTGTTTGTTATTCATGTTTAATTTAGGGAAAAGTGCGTGTGAAGCATACAGTTCAATATGTATGGCGAAACGGTTGTGGGTGAGCGCACGTGTCGAGAATGGTTTGCAAAGTTTAAGAAAGGTGATCTCAGCTTGGAAGACAAGCCACGTGCAGGTAGACCGCAGGAACTCGTAGATGAGGAGCTGGAATCGCTATTGCAAGAGGATGCCACACCATCGAACACGCAACTGGCGAAACGTTTGAAAGTGGCTCAATAGACGATGGTACGGCGTCTACAGGCCTCAGGGAAGGTCCAGAAGATTGGAAAGTGGGTTCCTCATACCTTTACGGAGTATAATATTGATCAACGTTTGGGCATCTGCATGTCGTTGCTGAAGAGTATTCAAGGAAAGAATTTATTGTGGAAGTTTGTCACCGGTAATGAAAAATGGGTCTCTTGCGACAACCCCGTACGCAAGTGATACTGGGTCGACCCAAGCCAGCCATCAATATCCACTGCAAAACAGGATGTCCCCGGGGAAAAGGTGCTGTTGTGTGTGTGGTGGGATATGCACAGAGAGTGCTGTACTTCGAACTGCACAACAAAATGTCATCAGTTGATGAAAACAATCACTGCACAACAATATATCGGTAAGTTGATGAAACTGAAAGCCGCACTCAAGCAAAAACGTCCATGGAGAGGTAAAGGACGCCGCCCAGTCATCCTGTGATACGATAATGCCAGTCCACACGCCGGTGCCACCACGAAATCAACCCTTGAACAGGTTTTACCGCACCCGGCTTACTACTCGGACATTGCACCCTCAGACTTTCATCTGTTTTGCTCTATACAACATGCCCTAGCCCAACAGCGGTTCTCCGCAGTTCCAGGGGTGGAAAATTTCGTCACTGCGTTCTTCAGCTCAAAACCCGAGTCCTTCTATCACAGTGGCATTCATTTGTTGCTCGAAAATTGGCAAAAGTTAATTGATGCTAACGGCCAATATTTCGTTGAATAAATGTGTACAGGTTACCTGATTGTTCATGTATCATTTCTCCTTAAAGCTGCAAAAACTTTCGCATACCTCTAATACAATGAGTGGTCACTTTATTATGACCACCACCTCAGTACTTCGTTGGGCCACTTTTGCCTTTAATACTGCGTCGATTCTTCGTGGCATGGACTCCACGAGATGTTGAAAGGTGGTTTGTGGAATCGGAGACCATGCTTGATGAATAGCACTTTCCAGGAGTGTGAGATTTTAGGATTATGGATCCAGCTGTCTGATGGCTCGTTCAACTTTATCCCACAGTTCTCAATGGGGTTAAGATTTGGAGATTGTGGGGGCCGCCTAAGCAAAGTAAACTCACCGGCATGTTCCTGAAACGAATCCTGTACAATACGAGCACTATGGCAGGACGCATTATCTTGTTGAAAGTAACCATCGCCATTGGGATAAACCATCCACATGACAGGATTCACTTGGTCCGCAACGACGTTTAGATATGATGTGCCAGTTAGACGTTAATCAACATGAATTAAAGAGCCCAAAGCATGCCAAGAAAACATTCCCCAAACCATAACGTTGTCTCCACCAGCCTGAAGGGCTGTAGCAATGCATTTGATGTCCATGCTTTCGTGCTGTTTCCGCCAAATTCTCACTCGGCCATCTGCATGGTGCAACTGAAAACGTGATTCATCGGACCACATAATTTGTTTCCAATTATCGACTGTCCAATCCTTGTGCTCCTGTGCGAACCGGAGAAGTTTTCTTTTGTTAACTGCAGACAGCAAAGGTGTTCGAACAGGCCTTCGGCTGCCATATCCCATCCGATGCAATGTAGGACCAACACTGCGTGCAGAGATAATTGAAGGTGATCCTTGATTAAGATGGTCTGTAATTTACTTCACTGTTGCCCTTCTGTTGTCTGTTACCAGTCTGGACACTCTCCGTTCCGCCGGAGCAGTCACTTGTCGATGACGACCACGCGTTGCACGTTGAGACCTAGTTTTTTGGCTGACAGTCCAGTCTTTAAACACTTTAACAACAGCTGCTCTGGAACATTTCACGAATGTGGGGTTTCGGTGATACTCGCTCCATGGCTCCGAGCTCCTAAAATCATCCCACGTTGAAAGTCCGTCGAATCGAATTTTTTACCCATCTCGCACCCAAAAATCACTTCTACTAAGCTTTCCCTTTTTATACTAGCCTCGCCCTCTGGCGGCAACAGCGTGCAGCCATAGCTCATTTGCTTAAAACTGTCAGGTGGTCATAATAAAGTGGCCACTCAGTGTATACTGTATATATCATTTCTTTACCGTGCAGCGTTTGTGCCGAGATATGAAATTTTTGTTACCGAACAATTTGTCATAAGTGGCATAAATTCATGTTTCCGTCCATAGCATATTTACAGCAATATCTAAACATCTAAACACCAAATATAAAAAATAAGTTTTAGTTGACGTATCACATTAATTGCGAAAATGCACTATATTTACGAAAGTCACTACACACCCCTTCAAGAGCAAATGAACGAATAAGCTGCGTTGGTAAAATACGCGGGACAGCTCCAAACGGTATAAAAACAAGCCTGCAGCTGACCGCGATCATATCGCACTGTGAGGCTGAGTGAAAATATCGCGGCGGGAGAGAACTGACTTTGAGAAAGGAAAGATTATTGTGTGTTATATTAGTGGGTTGTCCATAAGAGAAACCGAGGGGTGTTTAAACATACCCAAGTTAACTGTTTAGGATGTAGTGAATAACTGGAAGACACATGGCGTGCCTGAAACAGCAAAGCGTACCGGCAGACCAAAGAAAATCAGTGATAGAAGGCGTCGAAACCCCAGGAGAGTCGTTACAGATAATCGACGGAGTACTACACAAGACCTCAGTGTACAGCTGCGTAAAAATGCTGGAACCTCGGTATGTACACGTACAATTTGCAGAGAACTTAATTCCATGGGTTAACGTAGTCCTGCGGCTGCTCATAAGCCTTTCATCTCCACTCGGAATGCTACTCGTCGTTTAGCATGGTGTAAAGAACATGTATCGTGTACCATAGATCAATGGAAACGGGTCCTATGTACTGATGAATCCAAATACACGATCCATGAGTCCGATGGCCGTGTGTGGGTATGGCGGCAGCATGGAAAACGCTATTTACCACAGTGTACTGTTCCTACGGTCAAGTTTGGAGCTGGATGTGTACTCGTATAAAGGTGTTTTTCGTAGTATGGTCCCGGACCATTGGTTATCGTAGACAAAACCTGTTAACCAGCAAGGCTACCTCGATATTCTGGATAATTATGCCCTACCAACTCTGTGGCAATACTATGGAACCGAACCTTGTTAGTACCAGCAGGATAATGCAACGAAACATAAAAGCAAGGACTGTTACCGCGTGTTTTGACGATAATTCTGTATCGTGTGTGGACTGGCTAGCGCAGAGCCTTGATTTTAATCCCATAGAGCACCTATGGGATGAATTAGAGTGCCGCACAAGAAGTTTTTAACCAAGTCCTACTACTAAGCAACAGTTCGCGGCAGCATTACGTACTGAATAGAAGCGCATACCTATCGCTGTGTTCCAAAACTTTGTCGAAAGCATGTCTCGAAGGGTCAGTGCATGCATTAAGGCCAAAGGTGAACCGACTGCTAATAAATGCTATGTTGTGTTTCTCTTCTAGGTGTCCCGTAACTTTTGTCAATATAGTGTATTTTATGCGCATTTCCTGCCCAAAATTGTATAATGTTCCCGTTATGGGCTCAAATTTATAATATGTTTTTCTCTACTTTAAAAGTTAAAAATTTCTTTAAAACAGGATACCAATCATTTTGTGAAACTTTGTGCATGTGCTCATGGTGTGTGTGTGTGTGTAGTTCACAGTCCTGGCTCTAGGTGGTGTACGTATGTAATTCTGTTTGCATCTGAACTAACGAATCACCTACGAATTCGAATGCTGAATTTAAATTAGAAGTTTCGACCTTTGAACTTCATCTCGAATTAATAGCCAGCGCTTTTTCAAGAGACGTGCGTAGGGGAACTCCATTTCTTTGTACATTTTCTCCTTTTTTTTTCTTTTTTTTTTTTTTTGTACATTCTACAGAACATGGGAACCCTATTCTTAGAAGCTGCAGTCGCATTTAATCTTTCGTCGGAATTCGCTTTCCCTTTTTAAAGAATACGTAGTTGTTAGGCGTTTCTGCTAATCTCCGTTTCTGAGCTTGAGGAGAAGTCAGGCCTGATCGAAACACGTTAATTTGCAGAGCCACGAAACCCTTTCCTTTAGAGGCAGGTTATTCTCTTGGGATGCAGCGCGGAGAAGAAACTCATTCAAAAAAAAAGTAAAAGAGAGAGGGAAAAGAAAAAAGAAAATGCTAAGTCTATTCTGAAGCCGGAAAATCTCCGCAAATCCGGATGACGAAAATCACCCGCATTGAGGGAATGCGCGATGTTCCTTATACCTTCTACTGACAGCACGTGGAAGTGAGTCGGTTGAAATATCGATGTCAACAATACTTTCCCATTTTCATCTGTTTGAGGACCCATTACGGAATCCTCTATACGCATGCTCTCTTTATCCGTTCCACTTTCGCCGTTTCCCGGCTCTAGATGAAATTCAGTTTTCATTCCATTACTTGGACGCCTTATTTATTTTTCAAAAATTCTGATCTTCTACTTCTTTCACCACTCGCTCGCTCCTTGGGTGAGTGGAACCGAATCAATGTTGGGGTCGCAAAATGGTTTCTTTTGTGTGTTCCGAAGTGAAGAGGATGAAATATCTTTGTACGTGTGAGACTCAGCCTAATGGAGAGTTATATTTCCTCTCGGTAGCATCCTTCCTCACCGTATCCCACACTTTCTCAGCTTTACCGCCCCCCCCCTCCCCCGCTACATCTTCAACTTCATCATCTGGTTTTCTTCCAGTGTCCATAAACACATTCATATGGACAACCACACGCACTATGAGATGTGTATCATGACGGATGTTTCTTGTTTCCATGTTTGAAAAAGAGTCCAACTTATTTCTTTCGAAGCGGCTGAGCCAACCAACCAAGAAGAGAAAGTCTTCGGGAGTCAAAGAACTCCCTTTCAGACATTCCTGAGTTATACGCTCTTCGTAAATTTCATTCTCTTCCTTCCCCTTCTTGTTGGGGATGATTGTAAAATTATTGCTATGTTCCCCTTTCCTCGTTCTGCTGATTCATGGTCTTGTTCAAGTGTTAAGTAGGGCAATAATTTCACATCAGCTTCTCCTTGGAATTTATGGTAAGCTAGGGGTTCCCTCTACCTTGAGGATTCCTGGCCCAGTTTTGATATTAAGACAAAAGCTGTCCAAAACTACTCTGCGATACAGATGAGATTTTTTCTTTTAAGAACAATGTAAATATATCAAGCCACAATACGATTCCTTCATTCATCCTGAACGAAGCTACTGTAGTTCGTACTGTTACAATCACCAACAAATTGTTTGTTCGAGGCTTAACCGTCTGACAGGCTGGAAGGAATCTACTCAGCGTCAGCAAAATGGGCTAAAATCAGCTCGAACTAATAAATTCGCTGTCTAAGAAGTGGGCGGTATGCTGCTGGAATGAATGAACCTGCTCACTAGAAAGCGTTGCGTTTTCCCTTAGCTATGTTATTTAAAGTAGTCATGAAGAAGGTGAGGTGTGATTGATAATGAACATTTTTGACTGCATCGATTCAAGTTAATTGAATTTAAGAAAAACAATAGTTGCATCGATTAACTTCATCGCTCCGAGTTAATTCAATAACTGCAAACATAGCAGTAGCAAACTGAAAAATACATGTCACCATCGAAGTAAGTTAATTCATTAACATCGATGTAACATGATGTTAATTTATCGATGAGAATTAAAATATACATCGATCAGAATTCATAACGATAAAAAAATCGATAGGTATTCATTTATGAATATACATGAATATACAAACTGAGTTATATATAAAATAAAATACAACACGCTATATATATATACGTTTTATCATGAATATATATATTTCCATCATAATATATATGTTTTCATAAAATATATTTATTTTCATATAATATATATATATATATATATATATATATATATATCACATTTATAAAATCATTTATCAAAGTAATGATTTGATAAATGATTTTTATTATGAAGGCTGGATTTTAAATCAATCGGGATTTTAAGACAATAATGTATATTAAAAATATATTATTTTTATATAAATAATAATAATATTATATATTATTTTTATGATTAAAAAAAATATGGGATTATTTCAAAAGGACTGTGAAAAGGACAATACAGGCCATATAAATATATTGGAGGGTGTTTTTCAGTCTCTGAGCTGGGAAAACAAGGGGATAAAGATTAATGGAGATTATCTAACCCACCTTCGTTTTGCTGATGACGTAGTCATTTTTGCAACTACCCCATCAGAGCTGCAGAGTATGATCCAGGAACTTGCTGACAAGAGTAAAGAAGTGGGATTAAAAATGAACTTTCAGAAGACAAAAGTGATGTTCAATGCTTTTACAAGAAATGAAGATTTATCGATTGATGGAGAAAAGCTGGAGATAACAGACACGTACGTTTATCTTGGACAGCAGATATCAAGTGAGGGTCACATTGATGAAGAAATTAATCGGCGTACAAAACTTGCCTGGAGAGATTTTGGAAGAAACAGCATAATTTTCAAGAGCAATATGCCATTATGTCTTAAAAGAAAAGTGTTTGATCAATGCATCCTTCCGGTGCTTACGTATGGTGCAGAGACGTGGACCTTAACTAAAAGAGACATACAAAGGCTGCAGACAACTCAAAGAAGCATGGAGAGGTGCATACTTGGTGTAACCAGGAGAGATAAGAAGAGGAACTCGTGGATCCGAAAAATGACAAGAGTGGAAGACATCATGATCAGAGTTAAATCCCTGAAATGGCAATGGGCTGGACATACTGCCAGAAGGACAAATCATCGATGGACAGCCGAAATTTTGGATTGGATTCCAAGGGACAGGAAAAGACCCAGAAGAAGACCACATGGGAGATGGGTGGATGAAATTCGAAAGTATGCAGGGGTGACATGGAGGAGACATATCATCATCATCATCATTGTCAACCATTATCAATCCACTGCTGGACGAAGGTCTCCCCAAGTTTCCTCCACAACGGTCTGTCTTGTGCCAGTCTCCTCCATGTCACTCCCGCATATTTACGAATTTCATCCACCCATCTCCCATGTGGTCTTTTTCTGGGTCTTTTCCTGTCCCTTGGAATCCAATCTAAAATTTCGGCTGTCCATCTATGGTCTGTCCTTCTGGCAGTATGTCCAGCCCATTGCCATTTCAGGGATTTAACTCTGATCATGATGTCTTCCACTCTCGTCATTTTTCGGATCCACGAGTTCCTCTTCTTATCTCTCCTGGTTATACCAAGCATGCACCTCTCCATGCTTCTTTGAGTTGTCTGCAGCTTTTGTATGTCTCTTTTAGTTAAGGTCCACGTCTCTGCACCATACGTAAGCACTGGAAGGATGCATTGATCAAACACTTTTCTTTTAAGACATAATGGCATATTGCTCTTGAAAATTATGCTGTTTCTTCCAAAAGCTCTCCAGGCAAGTTTTGTACGCCGATTAATTTCTTCATCAATGTGACCCTCACTTGATATCTGCTGTCCAAGATAAACATACGTATCTGTTATCTCCAGTTTTTCTCCATCAATCGATAAATCTTCATTTCTTGTAAAAGCATTGAACATCACTTTTGTCTTCTGAAAGTTCATTTTTAATCCCACTTCTTTACTCTTGTCAGCAAGTTCCTGGATCATACTCTGCAGCTCTGATGGGGTAGCTGCAAAAATGACTACGTCATCAGCAAAACGAAGGTGGGTTAGATAATCTCCATTAATCTTTATCCCTTTGTTTTCCCAGTTCAGTGATTGAAAGACATTTTCCAATGTGGCATTAAAGAGCTTCGGAGATATGGTGTCACCTTGTCTCACTCCCTTTCCAATTTTTATGTGTGTTGTATTTTCAAACAGCCGAATCTTTGCACTTGCATTTTCATAGATGTTATTAATAATATTAATGTATGTATCTTCAATACCACAGGATTTCAGAGCCGTGGTAACTGCTGATGGTTTCACCGAATCAAAGGCTTTTTCATAATCGATAAAAGCCATGCACAATGGAAGTTCATATTCCCTCGCTCTTTCAATCAGTTCTCTCAGTACGTGGATATGATCTATTGTGCTGTAGCCACTCCTGAATCCAGCTTGTTCTCTCGGTTGAGCCATGTCCAGTGTTACCTTCAAGCGGTGTGAAAGAACTTTAGTGAAGATTTTATAAACCACTGATAGGAGGCTGATAGGTCTGTAGTTCCTGAGATCCTCAATGTCACCTTTTTTATGTAGCAGGATCATTGTAGCATTGTTCCAATCCTCAGGAATCTTCCCTTCATTAAGGCATCGAGTGAAAATTTGGGCGAGTACTGTTTTAATTTCTCCACTTGCTTCTTGTATGATGTCTATAGTAATTCCATCTTCTCCTGGAGCTTTCCCTCGCTTCATGTTCTTGATTGCATGAGCAACTTCTGCTGGGAGGACTGGAAGAACTCTGGTACCTTTCATGATGTCTGGAGTACATGTATCATCCCTTTCATATAATTTGGAGTAGAAATCTTTCACTCTTGTGAAAATTTCGCCTCTATTTCTTGTTATAGAACCATCTTCTTTTCTCAGAGCCATAATCTGTTTTCTTCCCTTACTGAGATGTCCCTTTGCTATCTTTAGGCTTTGGTTGTTTTCAATTGCTTTCCTCACTAGCTCACAGTTGAATTTCCTTACGTCTTCAGTGATACTTTTTCGTGTTGTCTTGCATAGCTCTATATATTCCACTTTGGAAGTCACATCTACTTTAGTTGTCCTCATCTCTCTTTTTTTTGCATCAACATTTTGGTTTTTCCTGATAATTTGTTCACATGCAACTTGTTCTTAGACCCAGCTAATTTTGTTGCTGTTTCCATTAGAGCTTTGGTTACTTTTCTGTTAACTTCCGAAATATCCACTTCTTCCGATGTTAGGCCTTCTAAAGCAGAGAATCTGTTCTTCAGTTCCAACTTGAAAGTATTATGGTGTTTTTTAAGGTTGGTTATGTCAATACATTTTGTTTGTCTTATGAGCTTGCCACGTTCCAGTTTAGTGTTGAGGTGCATCTTACATCTCACCAATCTATGGTCACTACCTGTGTTGAACTTGTTCAGCACACTGCAGTCTTCGATGACGAATTTTTTGTTACACATAATAAAATCAATTTCACTTGTCGTCCCAATTGGATGTCTCCATGTCCATTTCCTGTGTGGCTTTTTCTTGAAAAAGGAGTTCAAGATGAAAAATCCTTCTGCCTCTGCAAACTCAACGAGAGTATTTCCACGCTGGTTTCTGTTGCCGTGACCGAATTTACCTACTGAAGTTTCATTCTGTTGCCGGTGTCCTATTTTTGCATTGAAATCTCCCATAATTATCTTCAAGTGCTGCTTACCTTTATTATTTAGATGACGAATTTCCTCATAAAATTCTTCAATTTCTTCTTCAGGATGACTTGTGGTGGGTGCATAAGTTTGAATAATCTGAGCCTGGTATCTTCTCGAGAGTTGGATAACGAGTCGTGCAGCTCTGTCACAGGAACTTTCAACTTCTACCACTTTATCCTTCAGTTTCTTGTTTATTATAAATCCAACACCACTAGTTCTGCCAGTATCTGTCCCACGATAATAGAAGAGATGTCCACTTTTCAGTTCAATGAGATCTTCTCCTTTTCTCCTTACCTCACTTAGCCCGACGATGTCCCACTTGATCCTTTGTAGTTCCTCTTCCAATTCAAGAAGCCTTGAATCAGAAGATAGGGAGCGTCCGTTATAGGTAGCCAAGGTCAGCATCAAATGGCAGCCTAGTCCGGTCCTCCGGGGATTCTTAGCACCCTCTGCCTTCATGTCGCACTGGCCGCTGCCTTGGCCAGGTACATTCCAGCTGCCGGAGACTGAGGGCCAAGATTTAAGTTGTAGAGTCATTTTATAGGTGTTTGGCCATAACTCACCACGCTGGCCAAGCGGGTTGGTGAGTGTGGGATAGCATTTCCTCTGATCCCGATGGTATAGTTATACCGCTATTGGCGGTCGTCAGAGCCCCTTTAGTGGGAACAGGATGCACCACGAGAAGGCGGGGTTGACATTTGTCAAGGAGAGGCTGTGATGTTACGCATCACCTGACCTTACATCTATATATATATATATCATCATTGTCGACCATTATCAATCCACTGCTGGACGAAGGTCTCCCCAAGTTTCTTCCACAACGATCTCTCTTGTGCCAGTCACCTCCAGGTTACTCCCGCATACTTTCGAATTTCATTAACCCATCTCCCATGTGGTCTTCTAGGTCTTTTCCTGTCCCTTGGAATCCAATCTAAATTTTCGACTGTCCATCGATGGTCTGTCCTTCTGTCAGTATGTCCAATCCATTGCCATTTCAGGGATTTAACTCTGATCATGATGTCTTCCACTCTTGTCATTTTTCTGATCCACGAGTTCCTCTTCTTATCTCTCCTGGTTACACCAAGCATGCGCCTCTTCATGTTTCTCTGAGTTGTCTGCAGCCTTTGTATGTCTCTTTTAGTTAAGATCCACGTCTCTGCACCATACGTAAGCACTGGAAGGATGCATTGATCAAACACTTTTCTTTTAAAACATAATGGCATATTGCTCTTGAAAATTATGCTGTTTCTTCCAAAAGATCTCCAGGCAAGTTTTGTACGCCGATTAATTTCTTGATCATTGTGACCCTCACTTGATATCTGCTGTCCAAGATAAACGTACGAGTCTGTTATCTCCAGCTTTTCTCCATCAATCGATAAGTCTTCATTTCTTGTAAAAGCATTGAACATCACTTTTGTCTTCTGAAAGTTCATTTTTAATCCCACTTCTTTACTCTTGTCAGCAAGTTCCTGGATCATACTCTGCAACTTTGATGGAGTAGTTGTAAAAATGACTACGTCATCAGCAAAACGAAGGTGGGTTACATAATCTCCATTAATCTTTATCCCTTTGTTTTACCAGTTCAGTGATTGAAAGACATGTTTTTTTTTTTGGATTGGAGGTTTAACGACCACCGTGAGCAACTCAATGGGCTATAAGCAGTCGCCCGTCCCTAATTTAGGGTCACTGGTTCCAGGGAAGGGAGAGAGCCAGTGCCGTAAGACAAACACAACATCCATGCCTGACCGGAATTCGAACCCGGACCCCTTACGGGCAAATGATCAGAGGCCAACGCCTTAGACCACTGCGCCACCGGCGCGGCTGAAAGACATGTTCCAATGTAGCATTAAAGAACTGCGGAGATATGGTGTCACCTTGTCTCACTCCCTTTCCAATTTTTATGTGTGTTTTATTGTCAAACAGCCGAATCTTTGCATTTCATAGATGTTATTAATAATATTAATGTATGCATCTTCAATACCGCAGGATTTCAGAGCCATTGTAACTGCTGATGGTTTCACCGAATCAAAGGCTTTTTCATAATCGATAAAAGCCATGCACACTGGAAGTCCTTATTTCTCTCGGTTTTTCAATTAGTTCTCTCAATACGTGGATATGATCTATTGTGCTGTAGCCACTCCTGAATCCAGCTTGTTCTCTCGGTTGAGCACTGTCCAGTGTTACTTTCAAGCAATGTGAAATAACTTTAGTGAAGATTTTATAAACCACTAATAGGAGGCTGATAGGTCTGTAGTTCCCGAGATCCTCAATGTCACCTTTTTTATGTAGCAAGATCATTGTAGCGTTGTTCCAATCCTCAGGAATCTTCCCTTCATTAAGGCATCGAGTGAAAATTTGGGCGAGTACTGTTTCGATTTCTCCACTTGCTTCTTGTATGATGTCTACAGTAATTCCATCTTCCCTTGGAGCTTTTCCCCGCTTCATGTTCTTGATTGCATGTGCAACTTCTGCTGAGAGGACTGGAAGAACTCTGGTACTCGTACCTTCCATGATGTCTGGAGTACGTGTATCATCCCTTTCATATAATTTGGAGTAGAAATCTTTCACTCTTGTGAAAATTTCGCCTCTATTTCTTGTTACAGAACCATCTTCTTTTCTCAGTGCAATAATCTGTTTCCTTCCCTTGCTGAGATGTCCCTTTGCTATCTTTAGGCTGTGGTTGTTTTCAATTGCTTTCCTCACTATTTCGCAGTTGAATTTCCTTACGTCTTCAATGATACTTTTTCGTACTGTCTTGAATAGCTCTATATATTCCACTTTGGAAGTCACATCTTCTTCAGTTGTCCTCATCTCTCTTCTTTTTTGCATCAACATTTTGGTTTTTCCTAATAATTTGTTCAAATGCAACTTGTTCTTAGACCCAGCTAATTTTGTTGTTGTTTCCATAAGAGCTTTGGTTACTTTTCTGTTAACTTCAGAAATATCCACTTCTTCCGATGTTAGGCCTTCTAAAGCAGAGAATCTGTTCTTCAGTTCCAACTTGAAGGTATTATGGCGTTTTTTAAGGTATACATTTTGTTTGTCTTATGAGCTTGCCAAGTTTGAGTTTAGGGTTGAGGTGAATCTTACATCTCAACAATCTATGGTCACTACCTGTGTTGAACTTGTTTAGCACACTGCAGTCTTCTATGACGAATGTTTTGTTACACATAATAAAATCAATTTCACTTGTCGTCACATTTGGATGTTCCCATGTCCATTTCCTGTGTGGCTTTTTCTTGAAGAAGGAGTTCAAAATGAAAAACCCTTCTGCCTCTGCAAACTCAACGAGAGTATTTCCACGCTGGTTTCTGTTGCCGTGACCGAATTTACCTACTGAAGTTTCATTCTGTTGCCGTTGTCCTATTTTTGCATTGAAATCTCCCATAATTATTTTCAAGTGCTGCTTACCTTTATTATTTAGATGACAAATTTCCTCATAAAATTCTTAAATTTCTTCTTCAGGATGACTTGTGATGGGTGCATAAGTTTGAATAATCTGAGCCTGGTATCTTTTCGAGAGTTGGATAACAAGTCGTGCAGCTCTGTCAGAGGAACTTTCAACTTCTACAACTTTATCCTTCAGTTTCTTGTTTATTATAAATCCAACACCACTAGTTCTGCCAGTATCTGTCCCACGATAGTAGAAGAGATGTCCACTTTTCAGTTCAATGAGATCTTCTCCTTTCCTCACTTAGCCCGACGATGTCCCACTTGATCCTTTGTAGTCCCTCTTCCAATTCAAGAAGCTTTGAATCAGAAGATAGGGAGCGTCCATTATACGTAGCCAAGGTCAACATCAGATGGCAGCCTAGTCCGGTCCTCCGGGGATTCTTAGCACCCTCTGCCTTCATGTCGCACTGGCCGCTGCCTTGGCCAGGTACATTGCCTTGGCCAGGTAACCCTTCATGACATACACAAAGTCATTCGTAGAGAGTCGCGGTTAAGTCGTAAATCCAAGTTGGAAAAGTAAACTCCAGGTGTGTTCAGAAACCCAAGTGAACAGATTTAGCTGCAATTTTCTAGGTACTTTCTGATATAATCCAATTTCTATAATGTCGAATAAATGTTTTTAGTGGATGTAAAGAACGGGTGTTATAAGTCTCCAGGGCGACTCGGAGGAAATATTGTTTTAAGTGTGGCCCTAAAAAGTGGTTAGTACAAAGATATTTTAGGGTGTAATGTTACAAAGTCTGATCTTGAATGTGGAATGTAGATTGTAAGTAGATAAGAGATCATAAAAGTAAAATTCACAAAAGTTTGGTGGATAAGAATTATCTTTCAAAGTGGAAAAAATGTTTTTATCTATTTGGTGGTATTGTCTCTGTTATTGCAAATGCGAGTGACACGTAGAAATTGAGATATAATAATGTTTCTATGTATTGTTCTTGGAGTTCTTGAAGTCCAAACATTCAGTATTTTAGGACTGAAGTCAAAATTTGTTATTTTATCAAATACATCTATTGAGAATTTTTTATGCCTTAGTGTAATCTGTAGGTGCAAAAAAGCAATCTCAAAATTCCTGTTTGTTTTTTCCAGAACCAAGCTCGGGGGATAAAAACCTGCATATTAAAAGTCTTGTTTTGAACACAGGAACTGATGAGGTCATCAACATATCTAAAATTATGAACATGCTCCATAGCAATCCTTCTCTCATAATAATGCAGAAATAAATTGGCTAACAGGCTTGAAAATGAAGTACCCATAGGGATACCTTGTTTTTGAGTCATTATTCTATTTTTATCATAAATATAGTTGTGGAAGACACAAAAGTTACAAAGGTGTCCCCAGTATTCCTTGCTGAACTTCAAAAGATGACCAAATTCATCAAAATACCATTGGAGAACTGTATGCAGATCCTGTAAATCGATAGAAGTAAACAGATTATTGAAATCATATGTATTAATTTCACCTTTAAATGGTTGATTATCCTTGATAAACTGTAAGATTTTTTTATTGTCTGTAATAATCCAAGTGGTATCTTGAATATTATTGCAGATAATCTGCAACAGTTCTTGAAATATTTTGTCAGCTTATTATTGTAACTATTGAAACCGCAGGTGATGAATCTGAAACACACTGGAACCTTATGAAACTTAGGAGTGGCAAAAATGTATGGAAATTAAATCTTGGATTCTCTAATTTGGAGTAGTTTAAAAAACTCAAAATTTTCTTCTGTATAATCTTGACATCAGAACATTTTTCAGTTTGATAGGTTTTTTCATTACTCAGTTCTTTTGACAAGATTTCATAATATAATGTTTTGCAAATGAAAGCAAAATTACCCCCACATTTATCAATGGGTGCAATAACATACTTGCTTTTTAGCTGTTCAATTTATTCTTTAATTTCTTTCCATCCCTTTAGGAAATGGTTTCTGTTATAGAACCTCTGAATGTATATAAAGATCTTCTCTAGTACAGCTGTAATCCAGTGGAAAAAATTTTGTATGTAAAAGAATATTAACATACAAGCAATCTACCCTCATAAACAAACAAATAGGGCCAAAAACCTTCAGATAAAAAACAAACCTAAGGTAAATAACACAATGACGAAACAATGTTTAGAAAATATTTATAAAAACATTTACTCAGAACCCCTGGATCACTCTTCAGGTAAAGACATCCAGAGGCCCTGAGCACACAAGTTCAGTTCAGGTTTCATGAATTATGTTCACCAGTATTCCAACCTATGCTTATATATGCATGGCAAGCAGCTGGCTTTGAAACGGGAGAGAAGGTTTCATTCACAAATGTAATAGAAGTTGCCTTTCAATGTGGAATGCTCGAATGCCAATGGAAAGACACTGATGATAGTTAATGTGAAAACCTTGCAATTGCAACTTGTTCCCATTGCTCACTTTCCTACTGTTTTGACCATTTTGTTGACATTCCTCACCTACATATTTAGAAATATATGATATTTATGTACTTGTTTCATTATTTACTCATGTTTGTGTCCATTAAGAAAGTTTTTGCACTTGCATTGCCCTTAAAAGCAACCCAAGTGTCCTTGAACTTTTGAACTTTAGATGGCGCTGCAGACCAAACGGTTAACTTGATAACGGGAACGACTATCACCAAGAAACTGAGCGCCATCGAATTGGTAGGGTGAGCAGGATTTCGTCTGTTTTCGAGTGTTCCCACCCAGAACTTTCCTTTGTGAGTTTTTTCTTTTTTTTTAAAGCTTGTTTATTTTGAAAAAGTTTAGAACCCTTACAATAGACATAGCCGTAACCTGCTTTAGATTAAAGACAATTAAAAGGTTAGAAAAAAAGAAAGACAAACATGCATATGCGTTATTAAAATTAAACATTTCCGTCTGAAGCATAAAGTGTATTATTGTGCACTTCCGTTTACTGTAGTTGCAGTTCTGTTTCTTTGGCTTTTCATGATTTAGGAACATGAGTTATAATCCAATTAATATAGTTAAAATTTATTTAATTACACCAATCAGCAAAGCTATAGATTTTTGACTATATTCATATGTTTTTTTTTTCTTTTTTTGCTTTGACTTCATCAAACTGTAACACAGTTATTTTTTCGTGAGGTTGCATACCAAATGCAACAGTTTTCATAATTTTTAGTACGTCCGTCATGGTCAAGGTTAGTAGAACATGGCCAAGGTTAGTAGAACTCTTCTACTAACCTTGGGCAAACACCACCTACCGACAGAACTGTGAACTACAAAATTCCTCATATATGAGCCTAAAGTTTTATACAAGGTAAATGGCATATCGTGTTGAAAAAATGTGTTAAATCGCACATGTAGAAACAGACATATTGAGAAAAACTGATTAAGCATTTGCACTCCCAGCGGCGAAGTTGTGCATTAATTTGGGAAGGAAATACGCAAACAGAGTTTGTACAGTTAAACAGAATCTTACCGAAGAAAGAAGTTCTTCAATCGGGTTTTTAGTCCAGCAGATATTTCTGTAAACGGAAACGTGACCTTAAGCCGTCTGAAGGCAGACTTGTGCGTTAAGGAAAATTTGAAATTATATGAGAAACATTTCGCAGCGAAAACGCTCTCGAACAAAGAATTAATGTTTCAAATCGGACTCTTAGAAGCAGGGATATTGACAAAAAAAAAAGATATGAATGTACGCCGCGTGGCGGAAAAGCTATGCATTATTTTAAGAAGAGAATATTCTCGAATCAAAAGGTTTTCCGATGTGAGTGGTATCAGTCCACAAAATAATGTTTTTAATCGAGTTCTCAGGAGCTTAGATTTTGCTGCAAACACATCAGAAGCAGAAATTAACACTTACCCCCGCCCTGGTGGCCAAACCATTATTTACCAAATATTAGAAATCATATGAAAAGTATTTTCCATCAGAAGCTGTAATCGGCCCCATAGCGAAAAGTCTATGACTTACATGAAAATTTGAAATTATGTGACAAACATTTCGTACTGGAAATTCTATCCAACAAAGAAGGATTTTTTCAAATCGTTCTCTTATAAGCAGAGATATCAACAAAAATAAGATATACATCTAGGCCCCCTGGCGGGCAAACCATGAATTATTTTAGGAAGAAAATATTCTGGAAATGTTTTATCGACGTGAGTGGTATCCGTCCACGAACGAATTCCTTCAATCGAGATTTTAGAAGCTCAGATTTTGCTGCAAATGCAACAGAAGCAGAAATTAACACTTACGACATCTGGTGGCCAAACCGTTTCTTTTCCAAAAATTAGAAATTATACTTAAACGATTTCCCATCAAGAGTTGTATCTTCTGCAGAAAGAATATTTCAAATTGGAGGTTTAGAAGCAGAGATATCGGGGGAAACGAAGTTTACTTTTACGTCCTCTAGCGGGAAATGTATGAGTAACTTGAAAAGGTGACTATACCTAAAATAGTCTTCGACATAAATGGAATCTAAAGGTAAAATATTTTTTTCAATCGGTCGTTTAGAAGTAAATACATGGTATAAAATGTATTTTGAATTAGACATCATCTGCGTTTACTCCCTCAAGAAATGTTCTCTCTTAGCAGCGCGCGCGCGGCAGCCCTGAGACTTAAATTCCGCCGCGCAGTAAGCATTTTAGATTAAAAATCTCAAATCCCTGATTAATTTTCATAAATCGAAAATCAATTACCTGCAACAGTAATAACAAATAAATAAAATTCGGGCTCTCAAAAGCCAAAACGACACTTTTCTTAAATGCCGTTCGCTTCCTTCTGAGTTCGTCTCATTGTCCTTTTCATTCTCAAAGGCTTCTCGCAAAGTACCCTCGTGCGAGCAGATAGTGAACGCAAGAATGCGGATTAGTGATTTTCCCACACTGAAAAGAGGCAGATAGAGTCTTTTCTCAAAACAAGAAATCAGCGTCAGCAAATCACAGCAAACCGTAACCAAGTTCATTTTGCAAACTAATGTACCCATGCTAGTTGGAAGGGCAAAGACATTCCGATCAGTTAAATTGTAAGCAGCTGGTAAAAGGGTTTTTCTCAAAACTTTGTCAGATAATAAGGCAAATTTCTTCCAACAAAGACCCTGAAAGATGGCTTGCGTTTGCATTCAAGTTTGTTTTTGTGCAGTATTTTTTTGTTTCTTGTTCTCCTTGGTATTTATTTTGATATATAAAGAAACTGTGTATTATGCGTAAACATGCTTTTCCTAATTTCCAGTGTTTTTATTCTAGAAGTAAGTTTGAGCTTCTCACTTTTTATAAAATAAAATTTTTAATTAATGAAATGTTTTTAATATTTTGTTTTATTTAAAATCAATTGTGGAAAGAACGGGGATAAATATGAGGAGATTAGCAAAAAAATAAGGGTTCCAATTCAAGTTCCAGCTTCTACTGCATTAGTAAGAGAATCTGAGAAAATAATTTTTTTTGCCCAAGTGGTTTTGATGCCTGCCCAGCACATTGGGTTAGGCGGACATTGCCCATGGCCGCTTAAAGAAAATATTTCCCTCTAGCCACAAAATTGTGCAACGCGAAAAAAAAAAAAAAAAAAAAAAACGAAAAGAGGGATCATTATTCGCACATTTCAACCTTCCCAATGTAACAAGGATTTTTCAAATCAGATTATTAGTTGCAGAGACATGTTGTCTGCAGATGGACGGACTGACGAACCGATAACGTAAACAGGATCTTTTTTACGAAAGACATGATAAACAAGTTAGTAAAATCCTCCAATGCATTGATTATGATACGCTTTCCAACATACCAGAAATCATTACTCAAGTTATCACTCAAGTTATCACTCAAGTTAGGAGGATAATGGCTGTGGAACAAATCTCGCTCCTGTGTCCTGACCTTCGACCCCATTTCGATGATATTAAACAGAATTGGTTCAGTATACCTCCGAAACAGCATACTAAACTTTTGTCGCAATACAAGCATTTTAGTCAAGTTATGCAGATAACGGCTGTAGAATAAATATAGCTCCTGTGTCCTGACGCTTGAGCCCCATTTCGATGATAATAAACAGAATTGGTTCAGTGTACCTCCGGAACAACATACTAAAGTTTTGTCGCAATCGAAGCATTTTAACGTAAGTTATGACTCATAAGGGCTAAGGAATGGATCCCGCTCCTGTATCGTGACCTTTGACCCCATTTCACCCATTTTCATTAGACTTCTACCCCAGCTAGTCTCCCTACCACGTACTAAAATTTCATCGAAATCGAGCCATTTTTACGCGAGTTAGGAAGCATAAGAACAATGGAATGAATCCCACTCCTATGTCCTGACCTTTTACCCCATTTCGTGCATTTTTAATAGGATTCGTGCCCAGGTGGTACCCTACCACATACTAAAATTTCTTCGAAATCTAACCATTTTTACGAAAGTTATGATGCATAAGGGCAATGGAATGGATCCCGCTCCTATGTCGTGAACTTTGACCCCATTTCGTGCATTTTTAATAGGGTTCGTTACCAGGTGGTCCCCTACCACATACTAAAATTTCATCGAAATTGAACCATTTTTAAGTGAGTTATGATGCATAAGGACAATGGAATGCATCCCGCTTCTATGTCGTGACCTTTGATCCCATTTCGTCTATTTTCAATAGGGTTCGTCCCCAGGTGGTCCCCTACCATTTACTAAAATGTCATCAAAATGGAACCATTTTCACGCGAATTATCGTGCGGACGGGCGGACAAAGCTGAAGCATATATGCTTTTTAGCACGTCTTTTATAAAAAAGATCGTGCTTAGTTACCGGTTTGTCCGTCTGTCCGTCCGTCCGTACCCACGATATCTCTGCAACTTTTGGTCTGATTTAAAAAAATTCTTTTTGCATTAGGAAGCTTGAAATATGCGAATGATGATCCTTTATTTATTTTTATTTTTTTACGTTGTACAATTTCGCCGCTATGGGGCGTAAATGCAGATGATGTCGAATTCAAAAATACGTTTTATTCCACATATTTGCATCTAAACATCCGATTGAAAACAATTCCTTCACCTTTCGATTCCATTTACGTCGAAGGGTATTTTAGATATAGTTACTTTTTCAAAGTACGCACAGATTTTCCGCTAGGGGACGTAAAAGTAAGTTACATTTTTCCCGATAACTCTTCTAAAATTCCGATTTGAAAATTTTCTTTTTCAGCGGATACACCTCCTTATGGAAAATCTTTTGCACATAATTTAAAATTTTTGGTAAAGAATTCTTAAGCCACCAGGGGGCGTAAGTGTTAATTTTTGCTTTTGATGTATTTGCCATAAAATCTGAGCTTCTAAAATATCGATTGAAAAAATTCTTTCGTGGACTGATGCCACTCACATCGATAAACATTTTCGGAATATTTTCTTCTTAAAATATCCCACAGTTTCTCCTCCAGGGGGCGTACATGTATATCATATTTTTGTCAATATCTCTACTTCTAGGATTCCGATTTGAAAAATTCCTTCTTTGTTGGATAGTGTTTCCAGTGTGACATGCTTTTCATATAGTTTCAAAATTTTAAAGTAATTCATAGACTTTCTGCTAGGGGGTGTAGAAGTAAATTGCGTTTCCCCTATATCTCTGCTTCTAAATCTCCAATTTGAAAAATTCTTTCTGCACCGGATACAGCTCCTGATGAGAAATCCTTTGCAGATAATTTCTAATTTTTGTAAAAATGGTTTGGCCACCAGGTGGCGTAAGTCTTAATTTCCGCTTCTGATGTATTTGCAGCAAAATATGAGCTTCTAAAATCTCGATTGAAAAAAAAGTGGTTTGTTAACCGTCATTAATTATGTCGACAAAACTTTTAAAAACATTTTCTTCTTGAAATATTGCATGGTTTCTACGCCAGGGGCGTAGACGTATACCTTATTTTTTGTCAGTATCTCTACTTTTAGGAGTCCGATTTGAAAAATTCCTTCTTTGTTGGATAGTATTTCCGATGCGAAATGTTTTTCCTACAAATTCAAAATTTTCGTGTAAATCATAGCCTTTCCGCTAGGGGCCCAAAGGTAAATTGCGTTTTCTGCGTTATTTCTGCTTCTAAAACTCCGACTTTAAAAACTTTTTCCTGTATCGCATACAAGATCTGATGGAAAATATTTTTCAACATAATTTCTAATGTTTTGTAAAGAATGGTTTGGCCACCAGGGGCATAAGTGTTAATTTCTGCTTCTGATGTATTTGTAGCAAAATCTGGGCTCCTGAAAACTCGACTAAATTGTTTTTTCTTGGATCCATAGTGCTCATATGGGAAAATCCTTTGAGAATACTTTCTTCCTAAAATAATGCATGGTTTTCCCACCACTGGACGTAAAGTCACATCTTATTTTTGTCGATGTCTCTGTTTCTAAGAGTCCGATTTGAAAATTATTTCTATGTTGGAGAGCGTTTCCGGTGCGAAATGGTTTCTCATATAAATTCATGTTTTTCCTAACGTACAAGTCTGCAATTAAAGGCCGTAAGCTCACAGTTCCTTTTACAGCAATATCTGAGGGATTAAAATCCCGATTGAAAAACTTCTTTCTTCCGTCAGATAGTATTGTTTTTGCATACCGGTTCCATTAACTTTGAATAGCTTTGATAAATTTAATGGTTTGCGTCAGAACGGATTCAAAAGATGTGTAACGTACCAGGAGATGTGACGTATCTGCCAGAAGGACGCACACGACACAAAGGCAGATAGGAATCAGAATAAAACGTCTGCGTAGCTCAGTTGGTAGAGCGACTTGTTCCGGAATAAGCGGCTTTGGGTTCGAATCCCGGCGTAGACCAAAAATGACGGAGAAATTTACTTCGTTATAATGGCGCCCGAACTATCCGGACGCCCCGGCCGTTCAAAATCTCGCAATGGTGTGATGTTATTTCCACACCGCGAGATAGGAAAAATAAGAGAATCCCTTCTCCAGCACTTCGGAAAAAAAAATATATATATATAAGGGGGAGATGATGTAACGTACTAGGAGATGTGACGTACCTGCCAGAAGGACGCACACGACACAAAGGCAGATAGGAATCAGAATAAAACGTCCGCGTAGCTCAATTGGTAGAGTGACTTATTCCGGAATGAGGGGATCCGGGTTCGAATCCTGGCGTGGAGAGAAATGACGGAGAAATTTAATTTGCGTCAGAACGGATTCAAAAGATGTGCTTATTACACCCGAAAATTCGGTGTTATCTTTCTTGTTCAACCTACGGTTGGAAAGCGTAAAAAAAGCGGGGAATCGAGAGATTACCTTGGTATTCTTTGTAGGTATTTTATGCTATGCATCTTTTGCATGCACATGTGGGTGTGAAATAAAACGAGTAATTCGGGAGTATACATATTTTTTACATACAACACATTGCATTTATTCGCGTCCCACACAACAATGAGCGACCGATACTCGACGATAAGTTCGTTGCTTGCTCTTGAGGCTTGCTTTTTTAAACTTCTTGAAGATCGAGCAGCATAAATGTGGAATGTCCCTCATCTTCACTTCCAGGCGCGGACTGGGCCGCCGTACTCCGGGGCGTTAGGTTCCATGATAATTAAAAAAGACATTCATATGTATGCGGTGGTTCACCATGCTTATGAAAGAAAATTTTGTTATGCTGAAAAGACATAATTTGTTTATCGCCTTTAAAGGCTTTGAAAACAAACAAAAATAGACCAATTTGCCAAATGGTCTGTAAGCTAAGCACTTTTTTTATACAACCCCCTCCCTGACTTTCTAAGTTAAGCTCCTATCATTTTGACTTATTTCCTGTGTCGCATAATTGCAAGTTGAATAGCCCTGAAATAAAACGGGTGTTTTCCGCTGGTACATATTCCAGTAAGTCCTGCAGGTCATTTGTTCTGACAGTGGTACCCGAGGGGCAACAGTAATCACATCAAAGGCATGCTGCTTTTCAAATAAACTCACATGCCAAAATAAAACTTTGTTCGCTAGCGTTACCACACAAGCAAATACGGAAAAGCAGCGAGGTGAAAACTAGCAAGTGTTTTTTTCTACTACAACATTCGAAGATTGTCAGGGACCCTCAGGCAATTAGGATATTGTTTCCTTGGAGTTTTCTTTCAAGACTTCCGAAGGCTGAAACTAGAGGGGTAAAAAGTGGTGGAGGGTATGTACGGCTGTTTCTTTTGTTGGTTTTTTTTTTAAATTCCTAAGCTCATTCTGCCTCAAAATTTGCCTGGTAGTCTTGTGTATCAGCCACTGCTTAGATCGGTTCTTTTTTGTTCTTATTATTCGCGATAAGAGCGAGAAAACATCTGAACTGCACAATTTCAGTTGAAAATATTTTATTACTTCAGCAACGGGGCTTCATGTACAATCGCAAAATATTTCGTTATATGTAGAATAGTCGTACAGTATTATATAGCAATTTACGTGAAAGAAAATGAAGCGGCATAAAGGAAAATATTCTAATACTAAGTATAACGAAGTAAATTTCTCCGTCATTTTTGGTCTACGCCGGGATTCGAACAAGTCGCTCTACCAACTGAGCTACGCAGACGTTTATTCTGATTCCTATCTGCCTTTATGTCGTGTGCGTCCTGCTGGCAGGTACGTCACATCTCCCCCTCCGAATGAGGGCCGAGGGCATGGCCCACTGGTCAGCCGTGACCATGAATCGTTGCAGGCAGCCATCCACTGTAGTACGTGCACTTGAGAACTCCCAGTCAATCTGGTGTGTGGAATGCAACGTCACACATTTTTATTTTTCGAAGCGCTGGAGAAGGGATTCTCTGATTTTTCCTATCTCGCGGTGTGGAAATAACATCACACCATTGCGAGATTTTGAGCGGTCGGATCATCCGGATAGTTCGGGCGCCATTACAACGAAGTAAATTTCTCCGTCATTTTTGGTCTACGCCGAGATTCGAACCCGACGCCGCTTATTCCGGAACAAGTCGCTCTACCACCTGAGCTACGCAGACGTTTTATTCTGATTCCTATCTGCCTTTATGTCGTGTGCGTCCTACTGGCAGGTACGTCACATAAGAAAAGAAAAGGAGAAGCCGGAAAGGGAAAAATAGAAATATCTGAAAAAACTTATTTTCTGAAGAAACCTGTCGTCACTTAATAAGTGGTATAAAAAAAGCAAGAAATTGATAACACTAAATTTTCCTTTTATAGTAGGAAGAATATGTTTTTTTTATCTGTGACAGAGGACCCGAAATTTGGGTATCAGTTAAATCTTTTAAGTTTTATTTATTTTAATATTTCTATGTTGCTTTATTTACAAATTCCTTAGATTTTCCATTCATTTACTATCATGTATATTCGAATTACCAGTTCGGATAACTGGCTACACGGAAAACTGAACGCATGCAATTAAAAAGCCATGAAGTTGATCTGAATAAAAAAAATCTTTGTTATATTTCTCCCTAGGTGAGTAATTATTGTGCGCAAAAGTATCTTTTTTCATACCTTATGATAATTAAGACATTTTTGTTATTTTAGAAGTAAACAACTGCCCACAAATGCATTAGAGGGCCGTACGAAAGTTTTATTTTTGTTTTCTACGTGTACCCTTCTACGTAGGCTGACTACAAAAACGTTAGATAGTCGTATAAAAATTGTATTTCTGATTTCACCGTGTTCACTTCCCCGTAGGTCGCCTGTTAAGAGTAAAACTTTATTGCGGCCACCTCACCCTTCTCGTGGCACTTTGGTAAACGAGAAAATAAATTACGCGTATTTGTATCGATATCATCATCATCAACAATTACCAGTCCACTGCTGGATAAAAGTCTCCTCCAGTCTGTTTCTCAACTTTCTCTCCGGAGCCAGTCTCCCCCATGTCACTCCGGCATGCTATCGAATTTCATCCACCCATCTTCCACGCGTCATCTGGGTGTTTTTTCTTGTCCCTTGGAATCCAGTTTAGTATTTAGGTTGTCTAATGGTGATCATTTTTTTAAACACGTATCGGTGAATTCATTTTTGTCAGAGGGAGAGAATTAAGTAACATGCTGGAGTGACTTAGAAGAGGGTGGCTCAAAAGAGAAGTTGTCGAAGAGATTTGGGGAGACCTATGATATACAGAGTGTAACCAAAAGTCCGGAAACAGCCACATAACTGGTGAAAAAATGGTCGTACAGGAATGAAAGTGGTGGCTGGTTATAGGTAAATTGACATGGCCGATCGAATGTAACCAACAGCACCAGCCTCTGGTGGATATTTGCGGTACTTATGAAAACTAGCTTCGAAACAAAGCGAGATAGGACAAACAAGTCAATTTGCAAAGTTGTAGAGCATCTGCTGGTTAGTAGGAAACAACACGTGGTTTGCCGGAAACCAGCAAGGAAATGCCTGTAAATGCAACGAATGTGAACGTTCGCCGGACAATGTCAGTCGGAAAACCTTGCTTGGAAACCGACATGCAACACGCACGATACAGCATAAGAGACAAAAGAATGATGACGCTATTGAAACAGTGTAAGAATTTTTATGTAATCGTACAAAATGCCATTACGTACCGATAACAAAGCTCAGACATGCATGCATACAAAAGCCACATATTCCATATGCGTACCTAATCCAAGGCTTGTTCAATGTGCGCACCGTCGGCTGCTATGCATGTCTAAACCCGAGAAAAGCACAGCTTCTCGTACATCCTCCAACATCTCAGGTATCACACTGTGATTTGCGGTGATGATGTGGTTGCCCAAATCTTGGACATCTGTCGGTTCCGTGGAGTATACTTGTTGTTTGAAGTATTCCCAAAGAAAAAAGTCTAGAGGGGTCAAATCCGGAGGATAGGGGAGGCCACGTCACTGTCTTCATTTACATATGCCTGCCAACCTTGACGCCGTAGTCAAAGGTTTTCCGACTGACACCGTCGGGCGAACGTTCGCATTCGTCGCGTTTACAGGCGTTTCCTTGCTGGTTTCCGGCTAACCACGTGTCGTTTCCTACTAACCAGCGGATGTTCTACAACTTTGCAATTGACTTTTGTGCCCTATCTCGCTTTGTTTCGAAGCTAGCTTTCATAAATACCGTACGTATCCGTTAGATGACGCAGCTGTTGATCTCCTTCGATCGGCCATGGCCCTTTACCTATACCTAGCCACCAGTTTCGTTCCTGTGCGGCCATTATTTCATGTGGCTGTTTACGGACTTTTGGTTACACCCTGTATACAGGATGATTGTAAACTCCTTCAACAAAACCAGAGTTGTGATAGTACACATCAAGACGAACAATGTTTGCACTGGAACCTAGGGCCGCATTCAACTCCTAGTGCCAGAAAATAGTTAAGTTGCATATCCGAGTTGAGCCTTCAACCGTGAAAACAAAGAGGCATACCTAATTTATGAGTTGCACAATTACTATCGCATCAGAGATAGGCTCAAAGTAGCTGCTCAAACTGGGGTCCAAGGGCATTGTTGCACGGACCGTACCGGCGAATGAAGGACTGCCGCACCCTCTCGTAGACTCCCGGTGTGGTGTTGTTCTTGTCCGCGGCAACAGCGATTCGCGCGACGAGATCTCCCAGAGAGTCCACATGTGTCTCGTGCACTAATGTTTTCATGTGCCCCCAGAAGAAGTAGTGCAGTAGATTAAGGTCCGGGGAGCGTGGAGGCCAAGCCACAAGTCCACCGCGTCCAATCCACCGCCCCGTATATGTCACATTTATGAAGTATCGGACCAGGGTGGCAAAGTGTGCTGGAGCCCCATCATGCATAAACCACTTGCCCTTCCGTGCGGTCGATGCATTACCCGGCTGGTACTAACAAGACTCGGTTCCATAGTATTGCCGCAGAGTTGGTAGGGCATAAATGTCCAGATTATCGAGTTAAACGTGCTGGTTAAAAGGTTTGTCCACGATAACCAGTGGGCCGGGACCACACCACGAAAAACACCCCCACACGAGTACACTACCGACTCCAAACTTGACCGTTGAAACAGTACACTGTTGTAAATAGCATTCTCCCTGCTGCCGCCATACCCACACATGGCTATCAGACTGATGGATCGTGTATCTGGATTAATCAGTCCATAGGATCCGTTTCCAGTGATCTACGGTCCAAGATAAATGCTCTTTACACCATGCTCATCGACGTGTAGCATTCCAAGTGGAGATGAAAGGCTTATGAGAAACCGCACGACTAAGGTGGTAACCCATTGAATTAAGTTGTCTGCGAAAGGTACCTGTACATACCGAGGTTCCAGCATTTTTACTCACCTGTACACTGAGGTCCTGTGTAGTACTCCGTCGATTAGCTGTAACGACTCTTCTGAGGATTCGACGTGCTCTATCTTTGATTATCTGTGGTCTGTCGGTACGTTTTGCTGCTTCAGACTCGCCATTTATACAGTACATCCAAAGCAGTTGCGTTGGGTATATTTAAACGCCTCTCGGTTTCTTTTATGGACAACCATCTAATATGACACCTAACAATCTTTCCATTCTCCCGCCGCGGCAGTTTCACTCAACCTCATAGTGAATTATGATCGTGGTCAGCTGCAGGCTTGTTTTTATACCGTTTGCAACTGTACCGCGCATCTTAACAACACAGCGGCTCCGTTCACTTGCTTCTGAAGGGGTGTCCGGTGGCTTTTGTCAGTATAGTGTATGTCCAGCCTATTGCCATTTCAGGGACTTTATTCTGATTACGATGTCTTCCACTCTTGTCATTTTGCTGAACCACGAGTTCCACTTCTTTTCTCTCCTGGTTACACCAAGCATGCACCTCTCCATGCATCTTTCAGTTGCCTGCACCCTTTGTATGCCTCTTTTAGTTAAGGTCCACGTCTCTGCACCATACGTAAGCACTGGAAGGATTCATTGATTCAACACTTTTCTTTTAATACCTAATGGCATATTGCTCTTAAAAATCGTTCTGCTTCTTCCAAAAGCTCTCCATCCAAATATTATAAGCTGATTAATTTTTTCATCAATGTGACCTTCGCTTGATATATGCTGTCCAAGGTAAATGTAGGTATCCATTATCTCCAGCTTTTCCTTATCAATCGATAAATCATTTATTGTAAAAGCATTGTACATTACTTTTGTTGTCCTCTGAAAATTCCTTTTTAATCCCTTTCTTTACTATTTTCAGCAAGCTCCTTGGATCATACTCTGCAGTTTTGAAGGAGCAGTTGCAAAAAGGATTACATCGCGTCGTCAGTAAAATGAAGGTGAGTTAAATAAATTCTATTAATATTAATCCCTTTGTTTTTCTAGTTCAATGATTGAAAGCCATTTTGCAATGTGGCAGTAAAGAGTCCCTTTCCAATTCTTATTTGTGCTGTATCCTCGAATATCCGAAACTTTGCACTTGCATTTTCATAGATGTTATTAATAATATTAATATATGCATCTTCAATAACGCCGGATTTCAACGCCATTGTAACTGTTGATGGTTTCACGGAATCAAAGCCTTCCATAATCAATAAAAGCCATGCATAATGAGAGATCATATTCCTTTGCTCTTTCAATTAGTTCTCTCAGTACATGAATATGATCTATAGTGTTGTAGCGGCTCCTGAATCCAGCTTGCTCTCTCGGTTGACCAATGCCCAGTGTTACCTTCAAGCGGTGTGAAAGAACTTTAGTGAAAATTTTATAAACCACTGATAGGAGGCTAATAGGTCTGTAGTTCCTGAGATCCTCAATGTCACCTTTCTTATGTAGCACGATCATTGTAGCATTGTTCCAATCCTCACTAATCTTCCCTTCGTTGTGACATCCAGGTATATAAGTAAATATGCTCAATGCACATAGATATAATAAAGTGCTCTAATTTAATTTTCAACTTAGTGATTGAAATGATCATTCACAGGTTTTGCATGTTGTGAGTTGTGTTCGTTCTTTTGCTTCTTGTCATGCCGCCAAGAAGAAAGTTCTTAATATTTTGCAAAGCATGGAAAATTGTTCCATGCTTCTAATAAATAAAGAGAAAGTTTTCAAAAGAGGCACCACATTTCGATCAAGGAAATTTGTGGTGAAGCAACAGACGACAACGAAAAAATAGTTTCTGAATGGATACGAAAATTTTCAACGCTTCGTGAAAGCCATGAACTTCAAAACATTGCTAATGGGGATGAAACGGGTTTGGTTCTTCTGGTACTGCCGAATGAAACAGGTTTGGTTCTTCTGGTACTGCCAGTACAGCTTTCGACTGTTTTCAAGTCGAAACTTGCACTGGAGAAAAAGTTCTAAGAAATGCCTAACAGTTTTTTCTTTTTGCGTTGATGTCTGAGGAGACGGAAATTATATTAGTGATTGGTAAAGCAGCCAAACCACGATGTTTCAAGAACTTGGATTTAAAACAGTTCCCCGTAGATTGGAAATCAAACATGAAAGTCTGGATGACAACTAAAATTATGGGCGAGTGGATAGCAAGTTTTAATTAAATGATGAAAAAGGCGACAAGTTTTAATTCAAAGATGAAAAGGCGACTAGTTTTAATTCAAAGATCAAAAGGCGACTAGTTTTAATTCAAAGATGAAAAGGCGACTAGTTTTAATTCAAAGATGAAAAGGCGACTAGTTTTGATTCAAAGATGAAAAGACGAAACAGATATATTCTTTTGTTTTTGGATCATGCAACATGTCATCTACATCTTGACCTATTTAATGTAAAACTAAGTTCTGCACAATCTGTAGCCGAGTGGATAACAAGATTTAATTCAAAGATGAAAATACAAAACAGAAGACATGTTCTTTTGTTTTTGGATCATGAAACAAGCCATCCTCATCTTGGCCTACTAAAAGTAAAACTGAGTTCTGCACAAACTATGGCCGAGTGGATAAAAAGTTCTAATTCAAAAATGAAAAGGCAGAACAGACATGTTCTTAGCTTTTGGGTCATGTGCTGTCAGCAGACGTGTGGTGAGAGCAGCGACAATCTGCAGACAGAACTGCAGGGAGCCAGTTTTGTAACCATTAGTGCAATAGATTATGTAAACATCGACGGCAACACGTTTTTTTATTGGGGGTTTAACGACCACCGTCAGCAACTCAAAGGCTACAAGCTGTCGCCCGTCCCTGATTAAGTGTCACTGACTCGAGGGAAAGGGAAGAGCCAGTGCCTTAAGACAAACACAACATTCATCCCTAACCAGAATTCGAACGTGGACCCATCTCGGATGAATGGTCATAAGCCTAGACCACTGTGAGGTTTGATTAACTGTTAAATTTCAATCATTCGTCGAAGGAACTGATTTGAAGTCCTGCAGGGAGATCTGATTTTTTTATTTTTTTTTTATTGGAGGTTTAACGACCACCGTGAGCAACTCAATGGGCTATAAGCAGTCGCCCGTCCCTAATTTAGGGTCACTGGTTCCAGGGAAGCGAGAGAGCCAGTGCCGTAAGACAAACACAACATCCATGCCTCACCGGGATTCGAACCCGGACCCCGTTCGGACGAATGATCAGAGGCCATCGCTTAGACCACTGCGCCACCGGGGCAGCTCTGATATTGTGGATATCATATCGCATGAATTTTTAATTATTGCGTCACAAGATATGTCTTCTTCTCTCCCCCAATTTGTTCAGAGCTGTTTACCGTAAAAAACCCGATACTCAAATTATTGTACAAGTTATTTAAGCGATGTTTATGTATCAGTCTGTGTAGTCCTTAAGGCAAAAGCTATTATAGCTATCAAGAGCAAATTTGATATTTAGAAGTTTTGTGAAATCTAATATACACTGCTGGGCACCCAAAATGCAACACCAAGAAGGAAGCATCCGATTGGCCTGAAATTCGCAGCACGCATCACCCGCGAGAGGACATTCAAACGATTAGCATTGCAGGGCATATGCAAATCATGTGCGCCCGGCACGCCACCAAGAAGCACTATAAGAAGGGTGCACAGAAGGCGGGGTGTAAGTAGTGGAAGTGTGTTGTGCTACCGGACCTATGCGTGGGAACCTTCCTGATGCCTCGTCGCAGAATGCGGCAGTCATTCGAGCACGTTAAGGAGTTCGACAAGGGGAAATAGTGGCTTATCACGACAGCGGTTTATCGTTCCGACACATCGGCACCCGTGTGGGACGACATTCAGCCACAGTGAGGCGAGTATGGATTCGTGGATGCAGGAGGGACGGACGGACCGACCTGAGCGATTGCCGCGGCCGCGGCACTCCACCGAACAAGAGGAACGGCATGTTGTGCAGCGGGCATTAACGACTCTCACCGCCACATCACGAACATAGCGCAGGAATTAGGGTGTGTTGTGCAACGACCAGTGTCAGCACGTACCGTTCGACGTCATCTGAAGATGCGGGGACTTGTCGCACGGCGCCCATTACTCCGATTACCATTGACGTTACACCGCCGGCGAGTGCGGCGGCAGTGGGCCGTTGAACGCCGCACCTGGACTACGGAATGGCACGCCATTGTCTTCTCCGACGAATTCCACTTTTGTCTGCAACACCATGATGGTCGGATCCGCGTGTGGAGGCATCGCGGCGAGAGAATGTATGACGCCTGCATTATGCATCGCCATACCGGTCCGTTGCCTGGCGTTATGGTTTGGGGCGCAATTGGATATGACACCCGCACCCCTCTGGTACGCATCGCCGGTACACTCAACAGCCACCGCACCATCTCCGACGTTTTGTAGCCTGTAATCCTCCTTTACCTGGACGACCTGCCAGTGGCCACGTTTCAACAGGACAATGCGCGCCCGCATGTGGCACGCATCATGCAAGAATTACTCACGGCCCACCAGGTGTCACTGCAGCCGTGGCCAGCCTGTTCTCCCGATATGTCGCCCCGTCAAACACGTCCGGTCGCTGATCGGCAACCGAGTGGCCCGGCAAGCACGACCCGCGGCTACGCCTGATGAAATGTGGCAACGTGTGGAAGCATCCTGGACCGATATACCCCATGCCCACATCCAAAGCCTCTTTCGTTCGACGCCGCGGCGTGTAGCGGCCGTTATTGCCTGCCATGGGGGCGACACGAACTATTGATGTTTGCATGTTCCGCAAGTCGCACTGGCCAGTAAGCTTAATCGTTTCACCTTTGTATCTGTTGTTATGTGTCCAGTAAATCTGGCTTCGCTATCTCGTGTCCTTCTTGGTGTTGCATTTTGGGTGGCCAGCAGTGTATAAAACACAAAACGTCTGTTTGTTTGTCTGAAGCAGCAAAAACTTTCGAACGCCGAACTGTGACATCGTGAAATTTGCATAGCTTATTAATACTGGAATTTCTAGGTCAACGCAACTATTTTAAAATCTCTAAGTTATTCCGTTCGCAAGTCATGAATTAATTAATACACTAATCAATAAAGTCAGCGTCGTTTGCTACGTCATCGTTTTCTGTTCCAAATCTGAAAGCACGTGACTGCATTCATCGACGCGGCCCATCCACCCACATCCACGAGTGCTTGTGTTTTTTGAGAACTGTGCATAAAAAATGCAAAAAAGAACTTTGGGAAATCTTAACGAAACGGGCTGAAGCTTTTATGAACATCATGAACTGGTAATAAGAGGAGTCCCTCAAAATTTCACCAGAATCCGGTCAAAACTTTTCAAAATAAGCATGGAATTATTAATTCATCGGTAAACAGAAATATATTCGCAGAAACGGTTAATAAAATTTTGACGGCTAATTTAAACAGTTATGTACAGATTCAGGCAAAATTTGGAGGTCATGTTCCTGTTAACGATTTATGGTGTTCATTAAAATTTCAGCCAGTTTCATAAAATATTCGCAAAGATACGTTTTAACTTTTTTTTATCCCAGAGCCCCTCAAAGACGTCTGAAATTGAAATCATGTTATGCATTTGATCGTCGATAACAAATCGTTAATGAATGTTTTCAGTCAGTGCTCTAATGCTGTGTCTCCTGGACGCGTGTTAAATAATTCGTAACGCTTTTGGTCCGTTTGATTCAACAGATTCCATACATTCTGTACCGGGCAAAGCCGGGTAGTAAAGCTAGTAATAATATAAAACAGTGCACTTTAGTTTTTCTTAAAGATAATTGAAAGTTATTGCCAGTTAAAAAAGAGATCTCAAGTTCCAAAGCATTCTGTTGCTTCGGAAAAACCACAATGTCAAAATATACTTAATTTGTGATCAAGTCCTCCTAAAGATAAAACAAAAATATTACAAACGTTGTGAAAACACAAGTTTATCCGCGACGGACATCGACTCCATGTCCCCTCACTCCTGAGCAAGTCGTTCTCCCAACTGAGCAACGCGAACAGAATATCGCGCTGCAGATTTGTCGTCTTGACACATGTTTTCCTTCTGTAGTACGTCACAACATATTCAAGAAATAATAAGCTCCAACAGAAAATAAAATTACTAAATCTCTCGAATTAATGGGTAGAAAAAGTCATCATTGCGCAGTTAGTTTTACCTTGAAGGCGAGTGAAACTCTGGCCCAGTGGTTAGGAAGCGCAGTTTCTAGCCCAAACGTCCTCAGTTCGATCTCCACTAACGGCCCGAAGGGATTCTGTGTCTAAGGGCTGAAGGATTCTGCTTCTGTTAATTTTTTGTATAAATACGGAAAAGTTTGAAACGAAATTTTTTGAAATAAACTGAATTACTGACTATAGAAAATCTGTGAAAATGTCGAAGTTAAAAAAAGGAAACTATTAAAAACGGAATTTTTGTTAAAAGACGGACACTTACCGACAACTTTGCTGCTCGTTATATTTTCAGAAATTTTCCGTGAATTCGCACCACTTATTTTTTACAGCGCACATTCTCTAACGTTATCTCTAATTATGTAGAATCTGTTATTCGCATGACAAAAACTCAAATGTTTACATTTCAATGGCTTCAATGGATGCACCTGAATAGAAACGTAAACCTGTCTAAAATGGGAAATAGATCCACTCCCTTGGATTCCGTCTTGGACAGTCTCTACTACAAACTTTGCACAACGAAGAATCAACGATCTAATGAATTTTTCGGTTTTCGCTTCGTGGTTTAACTTTCCCCGCGGGCACCCAAGGCTGTACGAAGTCGCCTGTTCCTATTTAGGACAACTGATTTTGGTAAAGGGAGAGAGCTAAACCCCAAAGACAAACACGCCAATCGAACTTCATCCTGAACTCATACCCAAACCCAACCACCCGACAACTAGGACGGCAATCTTGTGAATACCCTAGAGCAGAGGTGGGGAACTTTTTTACGTTGGAAGGCCCCTTTAATTTAGCTGCAATCTAACAAGGCCGCATTTAAGAAACTTCAATTAGATATACTTCGAAATGTACATTATTTTGTAAAAAATCTTACTATGTACTAAATCAGTTCAAAAAATGAAAAAGAAAATATTAATTCTAAAGTTAACTAACCTTTTAATGGATTTGTTGCGTCTGCATTTTGTTAGAAAGCATTTGAATATATTTAGTTGCAACGTAGAGGTCCGCACTTTTAGCTGATCCTCTGGATGAGTATCCGTCATTTGTGACCCTAAGAGCATCTTGATTTCGGTTCGGAAGGAAAATATAGATTCGCATTAATAAGAGCTTGAAAAGCAAGAAAGCCGCCCCGGTGGCGCAGTGGTCTAAGCGACGGCCTCTGATCATTCGTCCAAAAGGGGTCTGGGTTCGAATCCCGGTGAGGCATAGATGTTGTGTTTGTCTTACGGCACTGGTTCTCTCCCTTCCCTCGAACCAGTGACCCTAAATTAGGGACGGGCGACTGCTTATAGCCCATTGAGTTGCTCATGGTGGTCGTTAAACCTCCAATCAAAAAAAAAAAGAAAAAAAAAGAAAAGCAAGAAAGCATTTTTCATGCATGTTGCCGAACGCCTGGGTATGCTGTTGCATTTTTCGATATTTCAACCGGATCTTTCTTAGCGTCAAATAAGGACTCTAAAATGTCATCTTCTGAGACTTCAATCAATTCCATCTGTAGTTCTTTAGGAGACATAGAACTAAATCATGAGAGTAGAAGGTGTCAAAATAGCTCTTATGACTTACTAATGTTTTAACTGTGGCTATCAGTCGGGGCGCATTATCTTGTTGAATCTTCTTTTACTATTTGGTAATTCAAATATTCAAATACGATCATTTTAAGATTAAAATAAAAATAATAAGAGACGACAAAAACGTATTAATAAAAATAAAAGGATTTCTTCTGCCATTCATTTATCGATTGATGGAGAAAAGCTGGAGATAACAGGCACGTACGTTTATCTTGGACAGCAGATATCAAGTTAGGGTCACATTGATGAAGAAATTAATCGGCGTACAAAACTTGCCTGGAGAGCTTTTGGAAGAAACAGCATAATTTTCATGAGCAATATGCTATTATGTCTTAAAAGAAAAGTGTTTGATCAATGCCCCCTTCCAGTGCTTACGTATGCTGCAGAGACGTGGACCTTAACTAAAAGAGACATACAAAGGCTGCAGACAACTCAAAGCAGCATGGAGAGGTGCATGCTTGGTGTAACCAGGAGAGATAAGAAGAGAAACTCGTGGATTCAAAAAATGACAAGAGTGGAAGACATCATGATCAGAGTTAAATCCCTGAAATGGCAATGGGCTGGACATACTGCAAGAAGGACAGATCATCGATGGACAGCCAAAATTTTACATTCGATTCCAAGGGACAGGAAAAGACCCAGAAGAAGACCACATGGGAGATGGGTGGATGAAATTCGAAAGTATGCAGGGGTGACATGGAGGAGACCGGCACAAGACAGACCGTTGTGGAGGAAACTTGGGGAGACCTTCGTCCAGCAGTGGATTGATAATGGGGTTGTG
This sequence comes from Macrothele yani, assembly GCA_039090855.1. Classification (NCBI taxonomy): domain Eukaryota; kingdom Metazoa; phylum Arthropoda; class Arachnida; order Araneae; family Macrothelidae; genus Macrothele; species Macrothele yani. The sequence continues at coordinate 50,240,796 of CM077028.1, forward strand.
TAAGATAAACGACAGTTGGTAGGCGGTAAGAGTACATCTGTAAGATGACGTCTATGCAAATTTCGCGCTCGGCGCATACGTGTGGCGCTAGTAACGCCCCTCGGAACATGCAAAGCAGGTTTGCCGTAAATACGCGCTGTAACGTTCGTGAGCGTTAGTTATCGTTGAAATTCGACGTTGTGTGTTGATGTTAGTCAAAAATGCCTTTAAGAAGACGAAGAAGCCATTATCAACAGCTCACGGAGTTTGAACGAGGTCGTGTAATAGGGCTACGAGATGGTGGATTTTCTTTCCGCAATATTGCAGAACGATTTGGCACGAATGTAGCCACTGCGCATGATTGTTGGCAGCGGTGGTCAAGGGAAGGCACTGCCTCAAGAAGACCGGGTTCCGGCCTGCCACGTGGCACTACTGAGAGGGAAGACCGCCGTGTACGGCGTATGGCCATGGCGTATCGTACTGCGTCTGCGGCAGCAATTCGAGCTGCAGTTGCCACCACAGTGACACAACGAATTGTTACAAATCGGTTACTTGAAGGACAGCTCCGAGCCAGACGCCCTGTAGCGTGCATTCCACTTACTCCAAACCACTGCCGTTTGCGACGTCAGTGGTGTCAAGCTAGAGCTCATTCGAGGACAGAGTGGAGATCTGTTTTGTTTTCTGATGAAAGCCGGTTCTGCATGGGTGCCAGTGATGGCCGTGTGTTGGTTAGAAGGAGGCCAGGTGAGCGCCTGCAACCAACCTGTCTGCGGCCGAGACACACTGGACCTACACCTGGAGTTATGGTCGGGGGAGCAATTTTCTATGACAGCAGGAGCACTCTCGTGGTTATCCCACGCACCCTTACGGCACAGTTGTACGTCGGCCTGGTGATTCAACCTGTTGGGCTGCCATTCATGAACAGCATTCCAGGGGGTGTTTTCCAACAGGATGACGCTCGCCCGCATACCGCTGTTGTAACCTTACATGCTCTACAGAGTGTCGACATGTGCCGTGGCCTGCTAGTTCACCAGACGTTTCACCAGTCGAGCACGTATGGGACATAATTGGACGACAACTCCAGCGTCACCCCCAACCAGCATTAACCGTCCCTGTATTGAACGACCAAGTACGACAGGCATGGAACTCCATCCCACGAACTGACATCCAGCACCTGTACGACACAATGCATGAACGTTTGCATGCTTGCATTCAACATTCTGGTGGTTACACCGGTTATTAATGTACCAGCATTTCACATTTAAGATGGCACTTCTCGCGCTTACGTTAAGCTGTGATCTTGAAACCTTAATCGATTAAATATGTTACCTATACAAATGTGTTGCCGCCATTTCATTCCTCTACAACTTTTTTCGTGGTGTTGGGATTTTTTTCCCGTCAGTGTATATCTTTGAGGGGTTTTGGCCATAACTCACCACGCTGGCCAAGCGGATTGGTGAGTGAAAATCTATGAAAATGCAAGTGCAAAGGTTCGGATATTTGAGGATACAGCACAAATAAGAATTGGAAAGGGAGTGAGACAAGGTGACACCATATCTCCCAAGCCCTTTAACGCCACATTGCAAAATGTATTCCAATCATTGAACTGGGAAAACAATGGGACAAAGATTAATGGAGATTAAATAACTCGCCTTCGTTTTGCTGATGACGTAGTCATCTTTGCAACTACCCTTTCAGAGCTGCAGAGTATGATCCAAGAACTTGCTGACAAAAGTAAAGAAGTGGGATTAAAAATGAACTTTCAGAAGACAAAAGTGATGTACAATGCTTTTACAAGAAGCGAAGATTTATCGATTGATGGGAAAAAGCTTGAGACAACCGATTCCTACATTTATCTTGGACAGCAGGTATCAAGTGAGGGTCACATTGATGAAGAAATTAATCGGCGTATAAAACTTGGATGGAGAGCTTTTGGAAGAAACAGTACAATTTTTAAGAGCAGTATGCGAGTATGTCTCAAAAGAAAAGTGTTTAATCAAAGCATCCTGCCAGTGCTTACATATGGAGCAGAGACATGGACCTTAACTAAAAACGACATACCAAAACTGCAGACAACTCAATGAAGCATGGAGAGATGCAGGCTTGGTGTAACCAGGAAGGATAAGAAGAGGAACTTGTGGATAAGAAAAATGACAGGAGTTTACGGCATCATGACCAGAATGAAATCATTGAAATGGCAAAGGGCTGGACATGTTGCCAGGAGAATGGACCACCGATGGACAACCGAAATTTTAGACTGGATTCCGAGGAACGGAAAAGACCCAGAAGAAGACCCCCATGGGAGATGGAAGGATGAAATTCGAAAGTATGCTGGATTGACATGGAGGAGACAGGCCCAAGACAGACAATTGTGGAAGAAATTTGGGGAGACCTTCATCCAGCCGTGGATTGATAATGGTTGATTATATATATATATATATATATATATATATATGTATGTATGTAATGGCATATATATATATATATACTTATATAAACTTTCTCTAGCGCAGGGGTCCACTCCTGCCCTAGAGAAAGTTAATATCATGAATAACGGCTGATGTAAAAAGACGAATGCTTTTGATTTGTACTCAGAGTTGTTTGCAATACCATATCTTTCTGCAATTAATTACATTTTTCATGTAGCTAATGATTTAGAAGTCCAAAAACTCGTTGTTTTTTTTATAAATTAAAAATTTACTTTCGGCTGGAATTTTAAACGATATTTCGGAATTAAACCAAAAGCAAAGGTTTCCATGAAGATCACTCAAAAGAAGGTGGCCGAGGACGTTTCGAAAAATATTTTCGCAATTTAAGGTTTTTTAAGAAAAACTTCTGTCGCTCTGCTGCTCTAAGGAATATATTTTTGCTGACATAAAAGCAAGCAGTCAGTACTCTTTGACATGGAAGATGGACAAAAATGTCAGAGAGCTTCGTATAATGCCTCGTGTTTAAGATTATATATCCATTTATTTACAAGGAAAGCAGATGTAGAAGAGAACAAGAGCAATAATTCACTAGCAAGTCGGCATGAAATCGTGGCCGAGGCTGATGTTCCCCTGTGGCCGTGGTACAGTGTCAGCTGCTGGAAAAACATGCTTTTTTTGAAGTATGTCGCAGATAGCACGAGAAAAAGTAGATGCGTTTTTGACACCTGTGTGTGATATGGTAACTTAGATTCCGTTTCTTTTTATTTTCTTTACGACAAGAGAGAACAGAAAGAAACATTCTAGTGTTTTGAGTCATAGGTAATTCAACGAAAAGTGAACTGTTGTTTGAAAATATTTGCGCTGGTATTATTTGCTTAGAAAAAGTACTAAGGGCATCCTGAAAGTAATGACTCTTCCTTAATAATTTTTGAAATTTTGAAGTGATTTTAATGAAACTGCACTGCCATGTACTATGATACGTTACCAATGTGGGAATAAATTTTTCTCAGAATCGGAAGTAAAGATCATATGAATGACAGAGAAAAGCAGCGAGCCGTAATTGAATTCCTGGAATAAATTTTTCTCAGAATCGGAAGTAAAGATCATATGAATGACAGAGAAAAGCAGCGAGCCGTAATTGAATTCCTGGAATAAATTTTTCTCAGAATCGGAAATACAGATCATGAATGACAGAGAAAAGCAGCGAGCCGTAATTGAATTCCTGGAATAAATTTTTCTTAGAATCGGAAATAAAGATCATGAATGACAGAGAAAATTAGCGAGCCGTAATTGAATTCCTGGAATAAATTTTTCTTAGAATCGGAAATAAAGATCATGAATGACAGAGAAAGGTAGCGAGCCGTAATTGAATTCCTGGAATAAATTTTTCTCAGAATCGGAAATACAGATCATGAATGACAGAGAAAAGCAGCGAGCCGTAATTGAATTCCTGGAATAAATTTTTCTTAGAATCGGAAATAAAGATCATGAATGACAGAGAAAATTAGCGAGCCGTAATTGAATTCCTGGAATAAATTTTTCTTAGAATCGGAAATAAAGATCATGAATGACAGAGAAAGGTAGCGAGCCGTAATTGAATTCCTGGAATAAATTTTTCTCAGAATCGGAAATAAAGATCATGAATGACAGAGAAAATCAGCGAGCCGTAATTGAATTCCTGGAATAAATTTTTCTCAGAATCGGAAATAAAGATCATGAATGACAGAGAAAATCAGCGAGCCGTAATTGAATTCCTGGAATAAATTTTTCTCAGAATCGGAAATACAGATCATGAATGACAGAGAAAAGCAGCGAGCCGTAATTGAATTCCTGGAATAAATTTTTCTTAGAATCGGAAATAAAGATCATGAATGACAGAGAAAATCAGCGAGCCGTAATTGAATTCCTGGAATAAATTTTTCTCAGAATCGGAAATACAGATCATGAATGACAGAGAAAAGCAGCGAGCCGTAATTGAATTCCTGGAATAAATTTTTCTTAAAATCGGAAATAAAGATCATGAATGACAGAGAAAGGTAGCGAGCCGTAATTGAATTCCTGGAATATATTTTTCTCAGAATCGGAAATAAAGATCATGAATGACAGAGAAAAGCAGCGAGCCGTAATTGAATTCCTGGAATAAATTTTTCTCAGAATCGGAAATAAAGATCATGAATGACATAGAAAATTAGCGAGCCGTAATTGAATTCCTGGAATAAATTTTTCTCAGAATCGGAAATAAAGATCATAAATGACAGAGAAAATCAGCGAGCCGTAATTGAATTCCTTGATCAAATTTTTCTTAGAATCGGAAATAAAGATCATGAATGACAGAGAAAATCAGCGAGCAGTAATTGAATTCCTGCAATAAATTTTTCTCAGAATCGGAAATAAAGATCATGAATGACAGAGAAAGGTAGCGAGCCGTAATTGAATTCCTGGAAAAAGAGGGATGTGAGGCTCCAGAAATGCACAGAAGACTCCTGGCAAGGTATGGAGCTGCCACAATCGATATCGGTAATGTCCGAAGATGAATGAAGAGGTTTCGAGAGGAAGAAAGTTCAGTGTCGACAATCAACGGAATGGAAGGCCCGCAACTGCTGTGACAGATTCCAACAGGCAACGAGTAGAAGACCTCATAACAGCTCCGTGTCACCATCCATGAATTGTGGCATGCCATTCATTGTCGTCATGTTGCCATAGAAACATTAATTAGGGATCTGGGCTACAGATCCCTAATTAATGTTCAAAGTGGATCCCAAGAAACCTAACCCGTGAACAATATGAACAAAGGGTGGACATGTGCCAGAACCTCTAGGACTATTATGAGAGGGAGGGTGCGGAGTTTTTCTTTAGGGTTCTGACGGGGGTTGAAACCTGGGTGTTCTTTCAAGACTCAGAAACAAAACGTGAGTCAATGGAATGACACTGCACATCTTCACCTCGACAGAAAAAGCTGAAAACAATTCGTTCCGTAGGGAAAGTTAGAGTGATAATTTTCTATGACAAACTTGGTGTCATTTTGTCGGATTTCCTTGAACTGGGTGGAACGATAAACAGTACTAACTATGTGCAGACATTGAAAAAGCTAAAGGAAGCTATCATAAAGAAAAGACGTGACATTCAACTTCATAGTGTTATTTTACACCATGTAACGCACGTCCTCACACCTCAATGGAGACTTCACAAGTTATTGCCAAATGGTGCTCCCTCAGACTCTCTCCTTGTTGCTTCTTTGAAAAACACTCTTCGTGTGGAACTTTTCGACAATGTGAAAAATGTTAAACTCATGGGTGAAACGACAGCCTTAGGAATTTTTCCAAAATGGATTTTACCAATGGGTCCAAAGATGGCGGAAATTTATAGAAAGTGATGGACAATACTTTGAATAAGCTAGCATTATTAACAATATGTCCAAGTATGAAAGAAATACGGGATTACGCCATATAATACAATTTTTGAAGATGACAATCCGATTTTTGGCGTAAATATGACAAGGATGGCAAGTCACATAATATCCGAATGGTTATATTCAAACCGATCGAAAACCGGAAACCCGGTCGCTCCTGGTGGTGCAACGGCCAGCACACCCGGGCACCATCTGGGAGACGTATGTTAGAGTCCCGCTCCAGGACGATGAAAACCCTCAAGCCCTCGAACACTATCCGACCCACCATCCCCGTCACACCTACGCCAAAAATCTGACCGTCATCCCCAAAATTTGTGTTAATAACCATGTTCACAACACATAAAATTCCGCTTTATGCTTTATTCTTCACTATGCCAACGAAGGTGGGTTAGATAATCTCAACGAAGGTGGGTTAGATAATCTCCATTAATCTTTATCCCCTTGTTTTCCCAGCTCAGTGACTGAAAAACACCCTCCAATGTGGCATTAAAGAGCTTCGGAGATATGGTGTCACCTTGTCTCACTCCCTTTCCAATTTTTACGTGTGTTGTATTTTCAAACAGCCGAATCTTTGCACTTGCATTTTCATAGATGTTATTAATAATATTAATGTATGCATCTTCAATACCGCAGGTTTTCAGAGCCATTGTAACTGCTGATGGTTTCACCGAATCAAAGGCTTTTTCATAATCGATAAAAGCCATGCACAATGGAAGTTCATATTCCTCGCTCTTTCAATTAGTTCTCTCAGCACGTGGATATGATCTATTGTGCTGTAGCCACTCCTGAATCCAGCTTGTTCTCTCGGTTGAGCCATGTCCAGTGTTACCTTCAAGCGGTGTGAAAGAACTTTAGTGAAGATTTTATAAACTACTGATAGGAGGCTGATAGGTCTGTAGTTTCCGAGATCCTCAATGTCACCTTGCTACATAAGAAAGGTGACATTGAGGATCTCGGAAACTACAGACCTATCAGCCTCCTATCAGTAGTTTATAAAATCTTCACTAAAGTTCTTTCACACCGCTTGAAGGTAACACTGGACATGGCTCAACCGAGAGAACAAGCTGGATTCAGGAGTGGCTACAGCACAATAGATCATATCCACGTGCTGAGAGAACTAATTGAAAGAGCGAGGGAATATGAACTTCCATTGTGCATGGCTTTTATCGATTATGAAAAAGCCTTTGATTCGGTGAAACCATCAGCAGTTACAATGGCTCTGAAAACCTGCGGTATTGAAGATGCATACATTAATATTATTAATAACATCTATGAAAATGCAAGTGCAAAGATTCGGCTGTTTGAAAATACAACACACGTAAAAATTGGAAAGGGAGTGAGACAAGGTGACACCATATCTCCGAAGCTCTTTAATGCCACATTGGAGGGTGTTTTTCAGTCACTGAGCTGGGAAAACAAGGGGATAAAGATTAATGGAGATTATCTAACCCACCTTCGTTTTGCTGATGATGTAGTCATTTTTGCAACTACCCCATCAGAGCTGCAGAGTATGATCCAGGAACTTGCTGACAAGAGTAAAGAAGTGGGATTAAAAATGAACTTTCAGAAGACAAAAGTGATGTTCAATGCTTTTACAAGAAATGAAGATTTATCGATTGATGGAGAAAAGCTGGAGATAACAGACACGTACGTTTATCTTGGACAGCAGATATCAAGTGAGGGTCACATTGGTGAAGAAATTAATCGTCGTACAAAACTTGCCTGGAGAGCTTTTGGAAGAAACAGCATAATTTTCAAGAGCAATATGCCATTATGTCTTAAAAGAAAAGTGTTTGATCAATGCATCCTTCCAGTGCTTACATATGGTGCAGAGACGTGGACCTTAACTAAAAGAGACATACAAAGGCTGCAGACAACTCAAAGAGCATGGAGAGGTGCATACTTGGTGTAACCAGGAGAGATAAGAAGAGGAACTCGTGGATCCGAAAAATGACAAGAGTGGAAGACATCATGATCAGAGTTAAATCCCTGAAATGGCAATGGGCTGGACATACTGCCAGAAGGACAGATCATCGATGGACAGCCGAAATTTTAGATTGGATTCCAAGGGACAGGAAAAGACCCAGAAGAAGACCACATGGGAGATGGGTGGATGAAATTCGAAAGTATGCAGGGGTGACATGGAGGAGACTGGCACAAGACAGACCGTTGTGGAGGAAACTTGGGGAGACCTTCGTCCAGCAGTGGATTGATAATGGTTGACAATGATGATGATGATGATGATGCCAACGAAAAGGTGATTTGCAGCAATTATGTATCGTGAAAACTCAACTTTTAGTATAACATCTTAGGATAATAGGGACGAGGCATTACTTTCAAGATTCCCTTTGTACAAGTGTATTGCGGAAAATTCACCTGGTGTAAAATATTTGAAAAGACGTGCATTTTGTCTAATTTTTAATCAATGGAAACGGGACGCCGGAAGGTAAAAATGATTAGACATCACAAATCCGAGAAAATAACGGTTGTGGAGCTAATCTCCTCATTTATCAATAGACAAATTCGGAGATCTTCTACAGCGATAGTTTTTTTCCATCAATAGAAAATAGTAGCCATCATGGTTCCTAATATTTTTATTCAGTGGGCACAACGTTCCAAGCCTTTCGCAACATATATTCTAATTTACCCTACCAAGTATTAGACTGGTGTACCAGTTTTTCTGGCACTTCAGTGTACATTGCACATATCCATAGTAAAATATGTGCGTAGTGTGAGTACATTAAAATATACGTTATTTGCATGTGTATGTGCATACACATCATACTTTCTATCTTGCTAAGAGGAGCTTTAGAACACTAACACTTGAAAATGTCTGCGATAGTTGCTTTCTTTGCTAGTTGGCGTCTAAATGTAGTTATTTTTGAATCCATTCAGATGTGACATCACACTCACACACACATCAAATGAAATGAAATACTGTATGTTTTCAAATTTTTTAAACCTGCAACTGCTTCACTGAAAGAAACATGTTCATTTTCCTCATATGATCTTTCTTGCCTTCATCACCTGTTACCGCATCATCATAAATTTTGTTTAAGCTTTCTATGCCGCTCATTTGAATGTTACCGAAACAGTCTGCATAATCTTGAAATGCCAACATTTTAGGAGGATTTGGATTTTTCCAGTCTTTCCAAGCACTAGTTCATCTTCAGTTTCAGCGTGATAACTGTACACCTCCATGGAACAAGCTTCGCTGAAACAGTTTGCAACAACCTTTGGCAGAATGTTTTACCCGGCTAAAACTATCAAGAGCGTACGTAGCCTGCACGATGTTAAGTTTTGAAAACTTAAATTTTTTGTTCTATTGCAGCAGCTACTTTTCGTATCAAGCCTGCTCTGTAATCCCATTGGGCCGCCCTGGCAGCGGAGTAGTCTAAGCGCTGGCTTGTGACCATTCGTCCGAGATGGGCCCGGGTTCGAATCCCGGTGAGGTATGGATGCTGTGTTTGTCTTACGGCACTAGCTTTCTCTATCCCCACCCTTGAGCCAGTTGCCGTAAGTTAGGAACGGGCAACTGCTTATAACAGCGCACTGAGTTGCACACATTGGTCATTAAACTCTCAATAAAGAAAATGCGATTTGATATTTTGGACTATCTCCTCGTCAAATGGCTGTAGTCTACTCGTACAATTCGTAGGTTAAAATCCGACTCTTACTTTTCATAAAATTCTTGCAACTGTGAGATGAGCTACACAGCTATGTGTTAATAGGTTATTCCTGTCGTTGACAAATAAAAACGTTAGATGCGGGAAAACGTTAACACCAAAACGTAAGATGCAATTGTTTTATCTTCACGCACATATAGATGAAAAATTTGAGGATTTCAAAATGTTGCGTTAAGTGTGGGAAATCCTTAGAACGTTAGACGGCGATTCCACTATATTTGGCTCAGGTCATGAGTTTGTGTATTTAGAAAGTACGTTTGATAGGGGAGAAAGTAGACTAGATAGTGAAATTAATATGCAACCTATGGATTTGCCGTATCACGGTTTACTTTACTCACGAATTAACCCGTGTTGAACCACGACAATGGGCACAGGCTTCATTGTCCAGGTGTTGACATGGCACCCTGTTACTGAGTCACATCAAGCTATGGTCATACACCCATTACCTACATTTACACAGGGATCCTCTCAAAACGTATTGTGACGTGCCTGCCCCGCAGGACGCACCTGAGATACAGGCAGATAGCAATGAGAGCACATGTCCGCGTAGCTCAGTTGGGAAAGCGACTTAGTCCGGAGTGAAGGGACCCTACGTGGACAAAACTGTGTTTTCGCCCGAACTTCCGGGATGACCTGGCTGTTAATTTTCTCGCAATGATGTGATGTTCTTTCCACACGACGGGAGAGACTAAAAATGAGAATCCCTTCTTCAGTGCTTCGAAAAAATAAATCAGTGTGATGTTACGTTCCACACACCAAATTGTCTGGGATTTCTCAAATGCACGTTCTTCATCGGAAGACTGCCTACAGCGACACATGGTACCAGCTGACCCGTGGCCCTCTTTCGGGGAGGGGGGATATGACGTGCCTGCCCCGCAGGATGCACATGAGATAAAGGCAGATAGCAGTGAGAGCACATGTCCGCGTATCTCAGTTGGAAGAGCGACTTACTCCGGAGTGAGGGGACTGGTTTCGATACCCGGCGTGGACAAAACTGTGTTTTCACAGAATATTTAGATAACTTAATCACTTGGGACACAAAAGCTGCTACAGGTTAAGGCGAAGAAGAGGTGTTATGAGATCGAATCTGGAGTTCTGATAGGAAAGTAGGTAGAGGATTTGACATAGCATCCAGAGCCCGATGATTGATACAGTGAAACTTATATTAACACACACCTCCGTACAATCATAAATTCCGAGGAACAACGAGGTTTGTTTGGTACAGGACAGCTGTCGTATGATTAACAGTAACGATAGCCTTCGAACAACGAAACTTTTTAACAGCAGTCAACGATCACCCCCGTCAGTCCCGAAAGAGATCTAACGGACATCTTGTCCCTTAGGATTTTATGTAGTTGCTTCAGCGAGAGGGATAAGATAGAAACTTGCTACAGAAACTGTGCGTCGTTCAGGGTGAGTTAAATTACCGGATGTACAATGGTATGTTAAGTAAAAGAATGGAGTTAAAGTTTAGTTCTTCGTGATACGAGCTCTAGCTGACGTGTATGTTTCAATCGCCCCCGTGAGTTACAGAAGAGGTTGATGGTGCTAGAAATGCCGCCTGTTCAAGGCGGTATCCCTTGGTTTGGTCCCTGTGGGTTCTCTTTTAGTTTTCAGGCTAGTGGCCAGCTAACTATTCAGCTATATTTTGCTGTCTAATATTTTCTATTTTGTATTTCCGCTGGCGTACCCTAACCCCAATCGCCAAATTTGCTATTTTCTAAAGGCCGTTTAACACCAGACGTCAGACACTGCTTTCCTAAAATCCTGTACTCCTTAATTTATTTCTTTACTTATTATATTGAGTTTTATGCAGCATTTAGAGAAAGCACTGCAACCTTTCTTTGTACATTAGTTGCATATACTTATTATGTTTTTGTACAAACGCAACGGGCTAGCATTGTTAAACTATCGGAAGGAACCAATTACCTTGGGGTTTTTGTTTTGTTTTTGTTTTTGATTGGAAGTTTAATGACATCCGTGAGCAACTCAATGGGCTATAAGCAACCGTCAGTCACTGATTTAGAGCCACTGACTCCAGAGAAGGGAGAGAGCCAGAGCCGTAAGACAAACACAACATCCATGCCTCACCGGGATTCGAATCCGTACCCATCTCGGACGAATGATCAGAACCCATCGCTTAGACCATTGTGCCACCTGGGCGGCACCTTGTTTTTAGCAGTGTTATAACGCCCTGGGACTGGGGGGCTTCGTATGCCCCCCAAAACACGTTGGACTTCATTGGTTCATGCAGTGGCGTAAACATGTTTCAAAATCTGGGGAGGGGCGATCACACATTGTATGTATACATGTATATAAAATATTATATCATCATCATCATTGTTAACCATTATCAATCCACTGCTGGATGAAGGTCTCCCCAAGTTTCTTCCACAATTGCCTGTCTTGAGCCTGTCTCTTCCATGTCACTCCGGCATGCTTTCGAATTTCATCCATCCATCTCCTATGTGATCTTCTTCTGGAACTTTTTCTGTCCCTCGGAATCCAGCAAAAAATTTCGGTTGTCCATTGGTGGTCCAATCTTCTGGCAACATGTCCATACATACTGTATAAGATAGAGTACGGGACCCCCATTCCACTACACACACACACACGCAAGAGCAAAGCAATTGCTGAGGCGTGATCTAACGGGCACGACATAGGCGCCTCTGTTGACGAATTGTGGAACTTAGCGAATACAACTGTAAAACTATGATAGGTAGGGCAGAAATGTAAATTACAAAGTTGTAGAACTGACTTTTACTTATTAGGAATCGATATAGCTGTTTTATTAAGTACATATTATACACGTGTTTGCATTCTACGAAAAATTACAATCTTATATTATTAAATTTAGTTGGTTCACATCATAAAGTGTGCAATATATTATTATATTCCCGAATAAATGGGGGTGGGGGTTCTTTACGTTGGAGAACCCCGACTCTGAAAATCTGGGGGGAGTCCTAACCCCCGACCTCCCCAGTGGTTACGCCTATGGTTTCATGGTAAGTTGAACGGGATCGAACGAGCGACCAATAGGCCAGAAGCCGGTGTCTCGGGCCACGAGGCACATAGATCTTGATTGGTTCATGGCAGCCTGGCCAGGATACAGCCCGCAACAAATTAGTCATAAGCGAGCGGCTTAGCTTGCTCCTGATGCAGTTTCGTACTTAGTAATCTATAGCAGCCTGGTTGGCATTGAACCCTTGACCAAGAGGTCGGAATTCTGCAACTTGGAGGCCCCCTCACCCCAAGCACGTTGGTCTTTATTGGGGTATGCCATTCTGGCCGGGATGAGCCCAATACCAATTAATATGAAGCCATCGGCTTGGCGTGGCCTCGAAGCATTGGTCTCTAGAGGTTCATGACAGCTTTGCCCGGATCGATCCCACATAAAATGGTAGGAAGTCGCTGCTCTAACCATTGGGCTACTGCGGCTCAATTGGTAAGATAATTCGGCTCTGAAAGTTAAAGCTGCTTTAACTGTACTTTACAGGTTTGATGTGTTGTTAAAAGGGTCCAAGGTAGGTGTGTATGAAAGTATTATTGTTCCTGCTCTGATTTATATCGGTGAAACCTGGGTTCTACAGAAAGGACGGGCACGTTAAGCCGTTGGACCCCAGGTACTGGGCCCCCGGTAAAAAATAACGGCGTCTTGCTCACCCTTTCTACCTCGCTTCCGTGTCACTTTCCTATCTGGCACAAAATCTCCTAGCTTCCTATTTCTAAGGGTTGTTTAAGACCTGGGATCAGACACTCCCTTCCTAAAATCCTCTACATCTGATCTGATCTGATCTGATCTACAGAAAGGACATAAGAGTCGTTTATACGCTGAAGCGAAGTGCTGCTTAAAAGGAATTTTATGGCTAAGACTAACTCTGATCATGTATGGAATTAAGACATGTTGCAGATATGCAATGTGAAGTAACACGTTATTAGTACGGTGAAGATTTCCTGCTGTGGATTTTTATCGTGTTAACAGAATTAGTGATGAGGTGCTAAGAACGTTTATTCAGCCAAGTCGCAAGGAATGAAAATACAGGAAGGACAAAAATAGTAATTACGAGAGAACCAAATTCACGAATGCGTGCGAGAAAAAAATACTGAGTATGAAGTACTCAAGTCTTGTGTCAGACGTGTGATGGAAGTCAGTGAACCTCGAATTGTTTGTTAAGATTGCTGTAAATGGAAAAGTATGATATGTTAACTACAAGGGATGGATGTATAACACCTGTGACGTACTACAGAGGTAAAGTACGTGTTAAGACGACATATCTGCAGCGGTAAATTCTGTCCGTGTAGCTTAGTTGGGAGAGAAACTTACTCCGGAGTGAGGGGGTCGCGGACAAATTTGTGTTTTCACACACCACCAGTAGCTCTCTTGAAGAGTTATCGTCTGAACTTCTAGGTCTGCTTTTTGGTCTTGAAAACCACTACATTTTGTGCATGATTGCATTTGCTTCATCTGTAGACAGGAATTGTCATCCAATGAAGTTAGAATCCGTCGCAACGATGGCGCAGTGGTCTGAGCGCTGATTCCCACCTCCGGGTTCAAATTCCGGTGAGGCATGGATGTTGTGTTGGTCTTACGGCACTGGCTGTGTCCCTTTTCTGGAACCCGTGGCTGTAAATTAGGGACGGGCGGCTGCGATGGAGTTGCTCATAATGATCGGAATCAGGCGATTTGGAGGCCCCCTACGCCCTACGTGACGACTTTAAACCATCCCTCATCCTTCAAGAAAAATAAAAAATATATATAAGGACTCAAAGTTTTGCTGTTGAAAAATATATATACCAAATTCCTACTACTAGAAATTATATTTATACAAGATTAAGTAATATTATATATTAAAGTAATAAGTAATATGATGTCGATTAGTCTCTGGAAGTAGGAATTACTTTTTTGGGAACTTTGCTTAACGAGTAATAAAAAAAGTAATTTTATTTCTTTTTGTAATAAAATGATATTAGTAATTATTAGTAATTTTAATATTTGAAGTAATTATTAGTAATTTTATTTCTTTATTACTTATAAAAAAGTAATTTTATTGCTTTTTTTGAAGTTCTATATTTGTACAGGATTAATTACTTAATCCTGTACAAATATTACTTATGTTATAAGGAATATAAGTAATATTTATACAGGAATATGTAATATTATATATTCAAGAATAAGTAATATGATGTCGATTACTCTCTGGTAGTTGAAATAACTTTTTTTTGGAACTTTGCTTAACTAGTTATAAAAAAAGTAGTTTTGTTACTTTTTGTAATAAAATTATATTAGTAATTATTAGTAATTTTAATATTAGTAATATAAGTAATTATTATTAGTTTTAATATTAGTAATATAAATAATTATTGGTAATTTCAATATTAGTAATATAAGTAGTTATTAGTAATTTTATTTCTTTATTACTTATAAAAAAGTAATTTTATTACTTTTTTTGAAGTTCTATATTTATACAGGATTAATTATTTAATCCTGTGTAAATATTACTTATATTATAAGTAATACAAGTAATATTTATGCAGGATTAAGTAATATTATATATTAAAGTAAGTAAGTATTAAGTAATATTATATATTAAAGTAAGTAAGTATTAAGTAATATTTATACAGCACAGAAACATTAATATACCGTTCATCAACACTTTGAGAAAAAAATAATTATGTTTATCCTTATGAAGTCTCTTATTCAGTTAGCAGTCGATAAATTGAACGAAAATACGGATCGGAAAATAATGTTGTTTCCAAAAACTGGATGGTACTATTATGTGTTAATCCCACATTCGGAAAGATTTATCTGAAACAACTTATTTTGCTTACACACAGAAGAAAGTAAAAATAAGATTGATTGAAAACTAGACACCTCTTGGCTTCCAGAAAGAACTCGTTGAAGCTGAAAGGTGAAAATCACCGCATCGGGAATGTATGATGTCCTAATACTTCTGTTGGACAGCTGGGCAGGAAGAATCTGGTGAAATATCGACGTCAACAATACTTTCCCATTTTCATCTGTTAGCTGGTCCATTACTGGTCCAACGGACATGCTTTGCTTGACCAAACTACACTCTCCTCATACTCAGAATGTAACTCAGTTTTCCTTCCATTACACGGCCAGTTGCCTTGCTTATTTTTCAGAATTTCGGAAGCTCTTCTTCGGTTTTTCCCTTTGCTTTGTTTGTTCTTCTCCTTCGTGATGCGAACAACGAATGCATCGTAGAAGAACAAAATTGTTGTCTGGAAGAGAAACAGAAAAGAAGGATGAATATTGCGCATTTCACTTTCTAATGGTGAATTCTTCACTCCATTCCCTGTTAGTTTTCGCCTTTCTGTCTCTCGGCGACACCATTGGGTCGTTTTCCCTATAATATTTCTGTCTAGATAGGTTTTACTTTTTCTCGTATGTTCAACACCGTTCTTTCTTTGTTGTTGCTTTGGGGAGAATGAGACACCGCGGTGACAGAAAATCGCTCCTGGGATGTGAAAGAAACTTCTTTTTATAAACCATTTTACTTTCTCTTCATCAGACCTCACGCAATGAGACTCCTAAAGTAGGTGAGAAAATTGAGATTCTCACTGCTGAACAAAAGCAAGAGAAACACCACCAGCCTCCTTAGTGTAATAACAAACAGATTTTGTGAAATACAATGACGTCAACACAGAAAATTTCGCAATATTGCGCACTCACCCGGGACCATCTACGTACAGCTGCAAGATTTAGAAGTACAGAGCATGGGTTCTACAATCATTTGCAAAAGTTTAAAACCACCTGTCATTTTACTGAAAATTAAGAATTTTGAAGAAACAATTAATTACTAGTCAGAGGTATTTGAAAAAATGACACCACAGATAAATACACTGAAGAGCAATTGAATTAGGGATACCTGTCTAGTAACGTGTTGCACCAACTTTCGCCCTAATGACGGCGGCGATTCGTCTCGGCATGGACTCGATAAGACACCGGAAGCGTTGGGAAGCCATACGGATCCACGACCCCTGAAAAAGCTCCCACAGTTCACGAAGATTTGATGGAGGGGGTCATCTCTCTCGATGGCATCCCAGATGTGCTCGATGGGATTGAGGTCAGGTGACCTAGCTGGCCAAGGAAGCAAGGTCACGTCGGTGGAGTGTTCATTCAACCATTCGTATACAGTTCGGTAGCTGCATTGTCTTGTTGCAGGATGAAGTCGCCAGTGGGATGTTGAAGACGCACAAACGGGAGCAAATGGTCGTCCAGGATATCCCGGTAACGTTGACCAGTGAGGGACGATGTCACACGTACCAGGGGTCCCATATCAGTCCACATAAACAGTCTCTAGACGAGAATGCCATCCCCACCAGTTTGAAGAGTACCCTGCTGGCAAGAAGGATCATTCGCTTCATGTGGTTTGCGCCGTACTCGTATCCTGCCATCCGCATGTACCAACGTGAATCTCGACTTATCAGTCCAGGCAACATTTTTCCATGAGTCTAGGCTCCATTGGCGATGTTCCCGCGCCCATACTAATCTTTGCAACCTTGTGATGTGCGGTCAGCAGCGGTACCCTCGTGGGACGATGGCTTCTGTACCCCATAGCGAGGAGGTGGTTCTGGATGGTGTGGCTGCTTACACGTTTTTGTGCACCAGCGTTAAATTGCCGAGTGATTTCTTGCACTGTGGCCCGTCTATCCGCTGTTAAAATGCGAGCTAGCCGACGATGACCCCGCTCATCCACACGTTGTTGTCCATGGCAGTTGGCCCTTGCAAGGATGGTTTTACCGGATTCGATGTACTCAAGGTGCACCCGTGACACAGTGGCTCCTGAAAATCCCAGTGCCTGCACGACTTCCGAGATGGAGTGACCTATTCGTCGGGCCCCGACAATTTGCCCACAATCAAATGCGCTTAGATCCTTCGTCTTACCCATACTGCTTCCGACTCTTACTGATTCCCGTCGCATCACTCCTTATATTGTCGGATCGCTGCATACTTCATGTCGTTTCCGTTTACAGGGCCGCCCACAGCGCCACATTTGCATAACGCCAGCTGTCTCTAATTCAATTGCTTTTCAGTGTACTTGCATTCTTTAGAAAACAATAAGACCAAAATCAGTACTTTGTGTGTCCACCTTTGTGTTTTATAACTGACAGAATGCGATGGGCATACTCTCAATGAGGGGTTTGCAGTAGTCACTTGAAATGTCTTTGCACCACACGTACTTTATCGCGTCGATCAAAGCTTGGGATTTTGAAGGCTGTTTTTCTGCTACCTTGTCTTCTAAAAGGGTCCTTAAATTTTAAATGGGTCTAAGGTCGGGACTATTACCAGACTAGTCAAGCACAGTTATGTTTTTCCTCTGCACATAGTCCTTTACTGTCTAATCTGTGGCATGGAGCACCATCATGCACGACGACTGTGCACTTCGATACGAGTGAACAGTTTCTCAGGTAACATTTCCACATAAGAAGGACCAGTCATGGTAGTGCCTGTCGGCAAAGACGATAATGAAGCACTACCGGATGCTGACATAGCACCCCATATCATCTGACTATAGGCGGATGTCTCACAGGGCTAACGGTGTATTATTTTTCATCAAACCTTTTGCCTTTTGGTTGCTGGACATGTGGTTCACGTGGTTAGAATAGACGCACAGTTGATTCTTTGGGGGAAAAAACTTGACTCCAATTTTCAGCAGACCACGATTGATGACGCTTTGGGAACTGGAGTTTCTTCTTCTTCGTGACAGAGGTTAGTCTTGGTTTATATGCAGTTTTATAAGAATTTAATTCAAAATCTTTGTAAAGACGTCGGGAAACAGTGCTGATACTAACATCAGACCATTTTGAATGTAGAAAGGCCTTGGTTTTCTTGTACGAACTCCTCGGAGAATGCATAACTATTCAACTTATGGTACTGCCATCACGTGGGATTGTTTTCCTCGGACGTCCACTTCTCTTTCGGTCGCTAAATTCACCTGTATCTCAATATTTCATGATCGCATTATGAATAGCGGTCTTGCTGACATTCACCTTTCTGGTTATGTCACTTTTTTTTTTTTTTTTTTTTTGATTGAAGGTTTAACGACCACCGTGAGCAACTCAATGGGCTATAAGCAGTCGCCCGTCCCTAATTTAAGGCCACTTATTCCAGGGAAGGGAGAGAGACAGTGCCGTAAGACAAACACAACAGCCATGCCTCTCCGGGATTCCAACCCGGACCTCTTCTAGACGAATGATCAGACCACTGCGCCACCGGCTATGTCACGTTTGGAGTATCCTTCATAATACACTAGCAGAAAGTGAAAAAGGAACACCAAGAAGGAGACGTCTGATACCAAAGAAATTTATACAGCATAATAACGGAATACAGAGGATAACGTGATCAAAACAGTATGGCAAAATACAGCTATATTTGCTGGTAAACTGAAAAATAACATTTCCATGTAACATGGTTAGTACGAGGTTGAACCGTCATGAACTGCGTCACACTGTGCAATTCTGGCATGGAGTCTGTCGTACAGATGTTGGATGTAAGTTTGAGATATTGAGTTCCAAGCATCCTCAACCTGGATGCGTAAATCGGGGATGGTCGTGGCTGGCCGTGCGGACCGGATAAGCCGTTGTCCCATAAAATCCCACTCGTGCTCAATGGGGGACAAATCCGGTAAACGTGCAGGCCATGGAAGTTGTGTCACACCCTGAAGTGCATGTTGCGTTGCACGTGCCGTGTGTGGGCGTGCGTTATCTTGCTGGAAAACACCACGATGGACCGACCTTACAAATGGCACAACAACGGGCTGAATGATGTTGTTGATGTAGGAGATGCTGTTTAACGTACCCTGTACAAACACTAGTTGCGTACGGGGGTGATAGCTGATCACTCCCCACACCAGAAGACCAGGGGCATGCCCTGTGTGTCGCTGGCGGATGCAAGAAGGGTGGAGACGCTCCCCTGTGCGTCTGCGAACACGCATGCGGCCATCGGAGGCTCCCAAGCAGAATCTGCTTTCATCGCTGAACACGGCAGATCGCCATTGCGTTCTCCAATGCAGACGTTGGCGACACCATTGCAGCCGTTCCAGACGGTGGCCTGGAGTCAGAGGTACACATGCCAGAGGCACACATGCACGTAGTCCTGCATCCAGTAGACGGTTGCTGCTTGTTCGCACAGTCACCTCAGGTGCAACGGCAGCTCAGATTTGCATCGCAGTGGATGTTCTGCTTGACAACGCCGCTCTACTTACGCGTCGATCGGTCCGCTCCTCAGTCCGTCTGTGACCCCCGGTTCCACGTCTTCTCGTGTGGGAATGTTCCTCGGACCATTCACGCCAACATCGTACCACCACCGATACTTCCCGTCCAATTCACTCAGCAATACGACGATACGAAAAAGCAATACGACCACCCGGCCTCGCGGAGTCCGACTAGACGACCTCGCTCAAAGTCCAAAAACTGCTGAAATCGTACACGTCTTCCATGTGCAGGCATTGCAGCTTCTTCAGGTCTTTGCACGTGTCCGTACGCCGACCACTGATTACATTCACTTCGCCGTACTCCTTAAATACCACCGACGATAACTTGCATATTATTCCGTGCGTAAGCGCTCACCGGTTGGTCCCGAAATTAACATCACACGTACTTAAACTCGACCTCATTCACATATGTAAATTTCATGATCGTCCGGCAATTTCTTCTTGGTGTTCTTTTTTCACTTTCCGGCAGTGTATGAAGTCACTATTTGTGCCCTCTGAGTAACACCTAGTGACGTTTTTTCCCCCATGTAGAAAATACGTACAAAACCTCTCAGCATGAAAACCAGAAGCAAACTGACGCTCGCTTTCCTCCTCTCTATAAACAGCTGGAGCTGTAGGATGATGTAACACCGACAGGAAGTTGAGCAATACAGATAGTAGCTGATGCAATCAGCAGAAATCTCCTAAGACCAACATATAGTCTTAAACTTTTGCAAATGGCTATAGAATTATGGGTCCCGTGTCAGCCTATGCAAAAATTAGAAACAAAAGAGCGTCCGTTCGAACAAAAAATGGTAATAAAAAGCATCATGAATTTAGGAAAAATAACATTCTTTACCACCGCCATAGCGTAGTTGATTATGTCGCTATGCACTGTGTGGCAAGTGGACGATTCTGACGGGTGTTCGAATCCCGTTCCTGCTGGCCATCTAGTCTGCGGTTTCTCCAGGCTTTTCCGCCGGCCCCCTGTGGTTGTGGACGCGAATACCCAGGTGGTTTCCTGTGAAGTCGGTCCCGGACGCACTTTGTCCCTTGCCCGTATGCAGCAGAGGAATGGTAAGCCGGCTGCATTAATTTGTCAATAAACCTCAAGGGCGCATAGTCGTCTTTGCGGAACTAAACCCTCCATAGGTGGAAGACATATATAGATGGAACATATTCTTCAGTTCATTAAAGTGTACTAAATTTTTAGTATTTTCCGGAAGTGATTTTCAAAAGACGAAGCTATTTCAGCTGTCTTCATTTCTAAATCCTTTTAAATCTTTCATTAAATCAACGGGAAAGGACAATAATGGGAATAATCCGGAAATGTTCTTTCTTTTTTTGATTGAGGGTTTAACGACCACCGTGAGCAACTCCCTGGGCTATAAGTAGTATAACGAAGTAAATTTCTTCGTCATTTTTGTCCACGCTGGGATCGAACCCGAGTCCACTTATTCCGGAACAAGTCGCTCTACCAACTGAGCTACGCAGAAGTTCGTTCTTGCTGCTATCTGCCTTTATGTCGTGTGCGTCCTGCGGGGCAGGCACGTCACCCCCCCAACGAAAGAGGGCCGGGGGCATGGCCCACGGGTCAACCGTGACCATGTATCGTTGCAGGCAGTCATCCGGTGAAAAACCTGCACTTGAGAACTCCCAGTCAATCTGGTGTGTGGAATTCAATGTCACACACATTTATACTTCGAAGCGCTGTAGAAGGGATTCTCTTATTTTTCTTATCTCGCGGTGTGGAAAGAACATCACACCATTGCGAGATCCTTAAAGGCCGGGTCATCCGGGAAGTTCGGGTGCCAATATAACGAAGTAAACTTCTCCGTCATTTTTGGTCCACGCCAGGGATCGAACCCGAGTCCAGTTATTCCGGAACAAGTCGCTCTACCAACTGAGCTACGCAGATATTCGTTGTCGCTGCTATCTGCCTTTATGTCGTGTGCGTCCTGCGGGGCAGGTACGTCACAGTAGTCTCCCGTCCGTAACTTAGAGCCTCTGGTTCCAGGGAATGAGAGAGCCAGTGCCGTAAGAAAAACACAACATCCATGCCTCACCGTGATACGAACCAGGGCCCATCTCGGACGAATGATCTGAAGCCATCCCTTAGACTACTGCGCCACCGGTCGCATGTAATCCTTGCTGACTAGACTGAATAAATAGGACGAATTACACCAAAAGAAATTTACCAGCCAATTTGAAAAAAAATATTTTTTATTATTTCTTATAAAAACTTTTATAATTTATAAGAGTACTAAACGAATGCACCATCGTATTGGACAGCCGCGACAGATCAGCCCCGTCCCGACTTTTCCCTTTCCCCCGTCCCCTTCTTTTCTAAGAGGCCAAAATATACTATGTTCTTGGAAATTATTAAATTTCAGTGAAAAATTTTGCTTTTCACCAATAACTGAATCGACCTAACCAAGAGCACACGTTTTATCAAAGCCAAATCAATAACTTTTCGAATGTGACAGTCACTTCCGTGCTCTACAGTCCCAGAAGTTTAAAGCATGTGATTAAGTTAGGGATTTGATATTGCGCCAAAGTCAATAGATGGAAAGGCCTCCTTACACCTATCAATTAACGACGTGTCCCGAGAGACCTGATCGCCTTGGACATCGCATAAGTTGGTTGCTGCACGAAGTACGTCTGTACTGCGTACACTGAAGCCCAGAGCTGATGCTGACCTCAACAATCGGCTGCAGACTCCCAGTAGTGCTGGAAGCAAAGTCTTGATACGTTAGGCAACCGGACTTGCGGCTGGGACTGTCAAAGACAACGTGATCTGCGATCGTCTTTCATTTGACTAACAGCTCCTCAGTATTTTGTGCCTTAAATTTGTTAAAATGATTCTTCGTTGATTATTGTTCAGGTTAATAATTTAATTTTAACAATTATTATTTTTCTTTGGAGTTTAATTATTTCGATAACACGAAAAGATACAAAACTTGCCGATTTCTTGTCTATCGTGTTCCTACATAAATAGTAAATTGCCGTCCACTCGTTCATTTGTGAAACGGAATTTTTCTCTCGAGAAACTTCGGTTTCTTTAACTTGGCATTGACGTATGTAAATTGGCAACCTGTATTGGACCATACAGATCCTGTCGTGGCATATCAGGTGTTTCAGTCAATTTTTTCGCATCTTTATGACAACCCTTAGAAATAGGAAGCTAGGAGATTTGGGCTAGAGTGCCCGATAGGAAAGTGACACAGAAGCGAGGTAGAAAGGGGGAGGAAGACGCCCTTATTTATTACCAGGGGGACCAGTACCCGGGGTCCGACGGCTTAACGTGCCCATCCGACGCACGGCGGGTATTTAGTGGTTCGAGCGTTCGTACCTGCCTGGGATTGAACCTGAGGTCTTCTCCGTGGCAGTCACGAACGTTGACCACTAGGCCACCCGCGGCCCGATTACGTACAGAGGAACGTTGTGCACAATTTATAGTAGCCGCACCTGACTTTAATACCACGTGGTACTTCGTTATCATTCCGAATATGTAAAACGGGAAGAGGGTGCTCCTAATGCAAAGCTAACTCAGTGTATACCCGTATTATATTGTAGTGGTTCTAATACCCGCAGGAGTAATTAATTAACGCTGTTAGTAAGGCTCCCGACATTTATCCAAAAATGCCTTTAACCGAGTCATACGCTGAAGCGGAAATTTGTTCCGTGAAAAACGTCGCTTCCGACTTCGGTTCCAGCTTCATGAGAGTAGCGATTTCATTGTACCTAAAGTAATGAAGGTTTTCAATAAGCTCTTAAAGCAGTTACTGATCTGTAGATAGTTATTTTGTGAACAAAGTGTAACGTACCAGGAGATGTGACGTACCAGCCAGAAGGACGCACACGACATAAAGGCAGATAGGAATCAGAATAAAAAACGTCCGCGTAGCTCAATTGGTAGAGCAACTTATTCCGGAATGAGGGGACCCGGGTTCGAATCCTGGCGCTGATAAAAATGACGGAGGAATTTACTTCGTTATAAAAGCTTCGGAAATAACATTGAATAACGAAGGCAAAGCTTCTCAGTGGCAGCGTTCTCTGACACACAGGTTTATCATCATTCTTCCAAGATAGACCTGCGTGGTGTATTTTTCCGATAGTACTGGCTCCAGCCTCATGAGAGCAGCACTTTCTTTCTGCCTAGATTATTGAGGGTTTTTAAATTAACTCTAAGGGTTGCTCCCGATCAGTAAATAGTAACTTCATGATCAGAGCTTCGGAAGTTATCTTGAATGATGAAGGAGAGCCTGCTCAGTGTCCGAGTAGTCTCAGTAGTCATAAATTATTATAGATAGTCTCAGATGCTGGCTTCTGATTATTCTTCCGAGATGGGAAGAATAATCAGAAGTCTCAGGCTGTGTGTTTTTCCGATGGCGCTAGTTGTATCCTTTCCCTGGAACCAGTGGGCTTAAATTAGAGACGGTGACACCTTATAGCTTTCCGAGTTGCTCATGATTGTTATTAACCCTTACTCTCTCTCAATGGCACCTTTAGTTCTCGATGCCAACTTCTGCATAGTTCTGGCGAGTGTTGATCAGTTGCAACCAAACATCTGCGGAAAACTCAGTTGCATTCAGAGCCTTTCCCGGCGAATTGGCTAATTGCTCTCACTCGGAGTTTCTTCTTGCCTACTTCAGTGTGCGATTACTGTGCAAGTTCCTCAAAGGCCTTCCCGCTATTTGGGGAAACGGCGCTTATGGAGCCATAAGTACACGTACGTGTGTATTCATACATACATCATTACATTTTCCTTTAATATTTATGTATGTAGTACGTCAAACATGCGGGCTTGGTACCACTCGGCCACCGCAATCTGGTGGTGTCCATAAAGCCTATTAGCGTTAAACAGAGGGAACCGCAATTCTAGTTGGTCATGATTGTGTCACAAATTCGTCTGTAAAGCAACTGAGAAACTATTGTCCACGTACAATTTTGCTAAACACCAGCGTATTGTACAACGTCACTTCTATCCTACCTCTGTTTATCGGTCTCTAGAATTTATGTCCTGAAATGTATCCTGACATACTCTATATGCATCTACTGATTTATATCCTAGAATTTATATTCTGAATGTGTTAACAGTTTTCCCCTTTTTCTCTGTACGTTATAACGAAGTAAATTTCTCCGTCATTTTTGCCCACGCCAGGATTCGAACCCGGGTCCCCTCATTCCGGAATAAGTCACTCTACCAATTGAGCTACGCGGACGTTTTAATCTGATTCCTATCTGCCTTTATGTCGTGTGCGTCCTTCTGGCAGGTACGTCACATCTCCTGGTACGTTACATCATCTCCCCCTTATATATATTTTTTTTTTTTTTGAAGTGCTGGAGAAGGGATTCTCTTATTTTTCCTATTTCGCGGTGTGGAAATAACATCACACCATTGCGAGATTTTGAACGGTCGGGTCATCCGGATAGTTCGGGCGCCATTATAACGAAGTAAATTTCTCCGTCATTTTTATCCGCGCCAGGATTTGAACCCGGGTCCCCTCATTCCGGAATAAGTTGCTCTACCAATTGAGCTACGCGGACGTTTTATTCTGATTCCTATCTGCCTTTATGTCGTGTGCGTCCTTCTGGCAGGTACGTTACAACGTAAACTCTCTGTTGCGTTTAGATTTGGTGTTTAAAGAATGATACCATAAATCCACTGTTTTATGCCGGAGGTTCCCACAAAGCATTTATGCCGGAGGTTCCCACTTCCACCCACCGGTTTTCCACATTCCCCCTTCCAGTAAGCAAGGTGGGTGTAGTCGATCGCTATTGTTCTCTCTTCTGAATGCAATTGACCTATCAGATAAGGAGATGCGATTGGGATGTATGCAACTGACCACTCGCTTGCCTATCATTTTAGAGCGTGAGTTGGTTTTGGTTAACTCTTCTTAAGTAACTTCTGCACCCATAGTTCCACTATCTCTCTTTTGAGAAAGGGGAGTTTAAAAAAACTGCCGTGAGTATTGGGGGTAGCCCTGCTTAACGTAGGATCGCTGGTTCCAAAGAGGGTAATATGGAAGCGCATTGCCAGTCTCGAAACCATTCAGTCACTGGCGTAGTATTTATTGCCTTAGAAGTGAAGGAGTTGAAAGATACAGGGTCTGTATCCATGTACTAGAGGACTTCTCGGGCTTTGCCCTGCCCTCGGATCGGGTCACTCCTGTACTGGATGATTAAGCATTTTGCTTCTGCGTTAAAAAAAAAACTTTTCATTTCACAAAACGAAGACTGACTTATAAAAAAATCAGACGGCGACGTTTATTGAATAAAAGAAAGAACGTCATCCGCCGCCGGATTCATTGATTAATTATAAGTAAAACCGACAAGCTGGGTTGTAAGATGAGAGTCTGAAATTGGGCGGTTTAATTCTTCAAAGGTTAAAATCAAATTCTCTTCGTTGGCTATAGCGACTAAAATACGTGGCTTGTTTACTTTACTAAGAAATGTTCACACGAACAGAGTTTTCTACTACACGAAACCAAAACGAACTTCTGGCGCCATTCGGTGTTAGGATGGAGATGAGAAAGTTCGAAGTATTTATTTGCATATTTCGAGGAGGACTACCTTGTTTATACCTAAGTGTACACAGTGGTAGAAATGGGCCGGAAACCAGAGGAACCACGTTCCGAAAGCGATGCGACACCAAAAGAAAGGGAGCATTTAATTTGAATAAAATATTTTGCAATGCATTGTACATTTCAATTAATGACGCCATTTTGTAAGAATTATTCGTCTTTTCAAAAATAGAACTTTTCCAAAAATCCTCCAAATACGTGGCGTCAGTGAATAAACAAAGACATCGCTCTTTCCACGTTCAGCAAAGCACACTGACAGAAAAATTGTTATTCGGCCGCCGCCGGGGAGTTAAATTCCGGATCTTAGGATATCTAGCTGAGCGCGTTAGCACACCACGGTAGGTGGTGAGAGCAAAGATCACAATAGGAGCTGATCGCCGACCATCTGGCGGACCACGGATGAGGTCCGCCAGACGAACGGAAGACTTTGGAAATTATTTTAGGAGATAATTTTTATGTTTTCAATTCGAAGTTATAATAGATATTTCAGTTAAATAAAGTGGATATTTCTGACAGAGGCGAGTTTCTTAAGTGACGCATATAGCGTATTAAATCCGTTTTTTTTTCTGGAGTACTAAGTACAAAGACTCGCTAAGCATTCGCACTCCACTGGGAGGCTTTTTCAAGGCAATGGTAGGCATAAAAATGCAGGGAATTGGAACACATAAGGGAAAAACATGATTTTTGAAAATAACGCGGGTGGCATCACGAGCATATTACAATAATATATATATATATATATATACTGTATATCATTATCATCATTGTCAACCATTATCAATCCACTACTGCACGAAGCTCTCCCCAAGTTTCTTTCACAAAGGTCTGCCTTGTGCCAGTCTTCTCCATGTTATTCCCGCATACTTTCGAATTTCATTCACCTATCTCACATGTGGTCTTGTTCTGGGTCTCTTCCTGGCCCTTGGAATCCAGTCTAAAATTCCAGCTGTCCATCGATAGTCGGTCGTTCTGGCAATATATCCAGCCCATTGCCATTTCAGGGATTTAACTCTGATCATGATGTCTTCCACTTTTGTTATTTTTCGGATCCACGAGTTCCTCTTCTTGTCTCTCCTGGTTACACCAAACATGCACCTCTCCATGTTGCTTTGAGTTGTCTGAAGCCTTTGTATGTCTCTTTTAGTTAAGGTCCACGTTTCTGCATCATACGCAAGCACTAGAAGGATGCATTGATCAAACACTTTTCTTTTAAGACATAATGGCATATTGCTCTTGAAAATTATACTGTTTCTTCCAAAAGCTCTCCAGGCAAGTTTTATACGCAGATTAATTTCTTCATCAATGTAACCTTCACTTGATATCTGCTGCGCAAGATAGATGTAGGTATTGGTTATCTCCAGCTTTTCCCCATCAACCGATAAATCTTCATTTCTTGTAAAAGCATTGTACATCACTTTTGTATGCTGAAAGTTCATTTCGAATCCCACTTCTTTACTCTTGTCAGCAAGTTCCTGGATCATACTCTGCAGCGCTGATGGGGTAGTTGCAAAAATGACTACGTCATCAGCAAAACGAAGGTGAGTTAGATAATCTCCATTAAACTTTATCCCTTTGTTTTCCCATTTCAGTGATAGAAAGACATTTTCCAATGTGACATTAAAGAGCTTGGGAGATATAGTGTCACCTTGTCTCCCTCCCTTTCCAATTTTTATAGGTGCTGTATTCTCAAACAGCCGAATCTTTGCACCTGCATTTTCATAGATGTTATTAATAATACTAATGTATGCATCTTTAATACCGCAGGATTTCAAATCCATTGTAACTGCTGATGGTTTCACCGAATCAAAGGCCTTTTCATAATCGATAAACGCCATGCATAATGGAAGTTCATATTCCCTCCCTCTTTCAATTAGTTCTCTCAGTATGTGGATATGATCTATAGTGCTGTTCTTTGCTGAATCGAGCTTGTTCTCTCGATTGAGCCATGTCCAGTGCGACCTTCAAGCGGTGTGAAAGAACTTTACTAGAGATTTTATAAACCACTGATAGGAGGCTGATGTTCCTGAGATCCTCAATGTCACCTTTTTTTATGTAGCAGAATCATTGTAGCATTCTTCCAATCTTCAGGAATATTCCCTTCATTAACGCATCGAGTGAAAACTTGGGCGAGTACTGTTTCAATTTCTCTACTTGCTTCATGTATGATGTCTACGGTAATTCCATCTTCTCCTGGAGCTTTCCCCCGTTTCATGTTCTTGATTGCATGTGCAACGTCTGCTGAGAAGACAGGAAGAACTCTAGTACTGATACCTTTCGTAATGTCTGGAGTACATGTGCCATCCCTTTCATATAATGTTAAGTAGAAATATTTCACTCTTGTCAAAATTTCACCTCTATTTCTTGTTACAGAACCATCTTCTTTTCTCAGAGCCATAATATGTTTTTTCCCTTACTTATATGTCCCTTTGCTCTCTTCAGGTTTTGGTTGTTCTCAATTGCTTTCTTCACTAGTTCACAGTTTAATTTCCTTACATCTTCAGTGATACGTTGTCGTACCATGATCATGATCATATGTAGTGGATTTTAGGAAGGGAGTGTCTGACCCCAGGTCTTAAACAACCCTTAGAAATAGGAAGCTAGGAGATTTGGGATAGAGTGCCCGATAGGAAAGTGACACGGAAGCGAAGTAGAAAGGGGGAGGAAGACGCCCTTATTTATTACCGGGGGCCAGTACCCGGAGTCCGACGGCTTAACGTGCCCATCCGACGCACGGCGGATATTTAGTGGAGCGAGCGTTCGTACCTGCCTGGGATCGAACCTGAGGTGCTTTCCGTGGCAGTCACGAACGTTGTCCACTCGGCCACCCGCGGCTCACGTTGTCGTACCGTCTTGCATAGCTCTATATATTCCACTTTGGAAGTCACATCTCCTTTAGTTGTTTTCATCTCTCTGTTTTTTTTTTTTTTTTTTGTTGGTTTTTTTTTTTGTTTTTTGCACCAGAATTTTGGTTTTTCCGATAATTTGTTCGTATGCAACTTGTTCTTAATACCAGCTATTTTTGTTGATATATATATCGGAATTTCAGAAAGTATCTATATCGGAATGACAAAGTGATCTTGGGACACTAGATGTAAAGAGCACGTGCGAAGTGTCAACCAGGACAAGCAGAATACAGCCCTTGCCAGAGAAGTCATGCATTCATCGGCTACACCTCTATGGAATAGTATTAGAAGAATTGCCCCATTCACGAACTTTAAAAAGACGGCCATCAAGAAAACAGTCGAAATCTTATCCAACAAACTAGAGTGCAATGATATAGTTTCTACTGAACTACCAAGAGTTTGGCATGTGTTATTAAAAGATGGAAATACATCGCAACCCACCGTATAATTGCGTGATAGAAATTCGTGTAATATGCTCGTAATGTCACCCGCATTATTTTCAAAAATGATCTTTGTTCCTTAAGTGTTCCAAATCCCTGCATTTTTATGTCTACCATTGCCTTAAAAAAGCTTCTCAGTGGAGTGCGAAAACCTGGCGAATCTTTGTACTTATTACGCCACAAAAATAAGCGGATTTAATACTCTATATGCGTCTCTTGAGTGTTCACAATGTGGTGTATTTATAATTACGTTGCCGAGTTTCTTTTATTTTGTCGCCCTAGGCAATTGTATATCTTCGCTTCAAATACGAGTTGACTTTGTTTCTGCAGTGTTTATTAACAGCGGACACTTTTAAATGCACCGGTATCCGAATGGTCTTTTCAATGGGAGAGACATACTACTGAATAAAGGAAACAGCTCTGACTTCAGCTATTCATTTTAAAGTTTAACAACGAAATTTCTTTATATGGTTTTATATGTACTGCGCATGGATTTGCGCATGTGCACTTTTTATGGCATTCACGTGTACTTTGGGTTCCAGGAAATAATAATTCCCATTTCCATCTGAGTATACAAGAGAAAATGCGTTTTCATATGTGAAACCGAACTACATATGTAGTGAGGCCTAAAAGCTCATCTGTGTAAGGTATTCCAAAAGGCACTTCTCTCTGCATTGCATTTCTTTTATTAATAAAGTAAATCAGTTCATTAGAGCAGCGAATCTTCACCTTTTTCTGAATCACGGGCAACATGACAAAATTAAATATACTCGCGGGTCACATAAAAAGGGAAAATGCACGTGTTCATATTAAATATCGATTATTTCAGAGACGTTCTGCATCCTAAAACTTAACTTTCGGAAAATGAAACGATGCAGTTATCATAATACAGTATCTATATATTACAATGAAGTCCGAAGTACGTAGGTACCTGATATGCCTACATTTTTCAGTACACTTTAAAATTTTTTAGTTATGTAATTTTATCGCAACGTATTGCTCATAGCAGATTTGAGAATTCAAAGTCCGTACACCCAGGGTTCCTGGATATTCATTTTTACATTTCGAAAAAGCACTTGTATTTTTTTTCTATTAGAATTTCCTTTGTGGATTAGTCAAAGGCCATTGAAAGAGTATTCCGCGGGTCAAGGGTTAAAGGACCCTGCTCTAAAGGAAGCCTTGCATGATTTGCACAAAGTGGCAGAGAACGATAGATGAAAATCTGAAACTTTTCGGGTACCGCCGTAAAATTAAAATTCTGAGCTGGGCCAGCCAAGGGCATAGTTGGAAACGAGTCAAAAATTTCGGATCCGGACCCGTAACTGACCCGGACAAATCTGCTTTGAACTATTAATTCGAAACCCAATTTATACATATATACGTATAAACGAAATATATATATTCCTCCCAATACCTGCTTGATATTTAATAACTGAAATCCTTTTTTAATAATAAAATTTGGTTACTTGCAAAATTTTAGTGCCATTTTAGTGCCACTATTTTGCGTAATCCAGAAGTAATGGCTGACTATGACCGTGACCATGGAGTATATTACAAATGGGAATCATTATTTATGATTGCACAAATGTATTTTTTAAATGTATTTAGATTGTTCATTCTTTCTACGCTTTGATGGAGGTGCGCATTCTTTCAGATGGTCCGTTAGATTTTTGGTTCCACAATCTTTTATTACACCGACGACATCTTTCTTCGTAATTATATGCTTTCCACATTTTGAATAACAAGCAAGACCAAAGAACACAGAATTCTTCGCCGGTTCCTTAATGAGACGAAACAATTTCCAGCATTCACTCTTCTCCTTGTGGTTTTCAACAAGCACGTATTTGTTGGCCTCGACGCCTTCCTCAACCTCCTTAATAATAAATCCATCCATATTAACAAATAAGGAGTTAATTTCGACATGACATGTCATAGTAACTGGATGTTAGCACATCAATGGAAAACCTCTGAATGCTCAATGTAAAAGATGCGATGTGAAAAGTAACTCTTAGTCATACAGTGAGCTTCGCACGGAGAGAGCGAATCAGCTGAGAAGCAGGCGAGTGGTGTTTGCCTGTACCTTGCCCTGGACAATTGCACTGTAAAAGAACGCAAAGGAAGTATCTTTTTACGATATGGTGTCGGTGTGTCTGACGTAGGTCGGTGGAAATCGTCGTTACTTTAAGATAGAGACGACAATATTTTTGCATGGCAAATCATTATTCACACCATGGGCACCAGTATCGACTACAGAATTCCACAACGCGCATTTTTCTTTGGAATATATTTTTCTCTTTTCAAAAATAAAACGGGAATAAAGCCGTGTCAAAATCGGGTCAGGAACACCTTGACCGGACCCATTGGACCCGCAAGAAATTGTCGACTCGTTGACCCGTTGACCCGTGACACGTTTCCATCTCTGGCCAAGGGGCTGTCTAGAAAATTCAAGGCGATGACATTGGTGGCGTCACGCGGAAACCAAGACTTCCGATTGGTTTCCAACGCTGTCGTGCGTGACGTAAAATATGACACCGACGTATCAAGCCATGTAACAAGAGAGTGACGTCACAAACGGAGGGAAGATATCTCTATAATGCTATGCCCTTGTGCTTTCTAGCAG
Source organism: Macrothele yani (assembly GCA_039090855.1). NCBI lineage: Eukaryota > Metazoa > Arthropoda > Arachnida > Araneae > Macrothelidae > Macrothele > Macrothele yani. The sequence continues at coordinate 50,273,066 of CM077028.1, forward strand.
GGCTTTAACCGCGCTTTCCAAATTATTGCCTGTGCAGACATCTACCAATGGGCTCGCTCTTCCTGCGTGTGAGTTGTATTAAGTCAATACGAAAAGCGACTTCTTTTGTGAAAGTTCTATCAAATACTGCAAGACTCTGCCCCATAAGAGACTTAGGTCCTGAAAGGCTACTAAACCCAAACAATTAATTAAGTGGGTGAAGTTTTCTTCTGGGGTTTCAATATCTCTAATTCTGAGATGTAATATTCGATACAAATAGAACAGAAGAGGGAGGGAAAGTTATCGTTCTTCAGGAAGACGAACAACCTGAATGTCTCTCTAAAGTGAAAGGAGGACATTTCTGATTCATATCTTTTGTACGGAGACATTACTGACTCATATCTTTTGTACGGAAACAATTCTGATTCATATCTTTTGTTCTTCGGAGAAAGAACCGTTATTTGACGCATGAATACCAAACAACAAATGGATTTACAGCATATGATTACCAAATGATTTAAAAATAAAACTGCACGATTACTGTTTATCCTCCACTGAAAAAAAAAATCAAAAACAGATGGAATTACCGCTTATTCCAAAAGGTAGGAAGCTCTGTTTCTTCACTTGAATAATTTCAACGTAATGTCTGTGATTACTATATGAGTGAAGGGTTTCCGATAAGTAGATTTAATTTGGAGATTAAAAGTTTGCTTAATTTAAACTTCTTGAAACTGCATCACGAAAGATGACACCAAGTGAACTGGTAGATGAGTCAATTACCAAAGAATAAGACTCCTCTATTGCTTTTAAATGTTACATACCTGTTGATTCCAATTAAACATTTAATGCGATTATGGCATGACTAACTCTGCACGATGGCTCGTCTTATAGTTTCCGCTATATTAACATCCTTTAAAGTAACTGAATGTCAGAATTATTGATAAAGCATAATTTAAGTGATAATTTCTATGCGAATTTTCATCTTGAGGTGGAGATAAAAGCATATCTAATGCGGCCTTCTGCTCATAGCTGACACTGAAAATTCCGCTGATTTTGCGACTTCTTCTTCTGGAGGCTTTAGTTTTGTGAATGAATTTCGATAAGTCTTTCCCTTATCAGTTGGTGATTTCTGAAAAAGCTTCCGTCAGCATCTTAAATTACCAGCATCTGGTTTCTGATTGACATAAGTTTGTGGGTAGAAAAGCCAATGACCGCAATGTAAGTGACTTAAATAATTAGAGACATCCTGAACAAAAGTTTATGACCACTCAGTTACTATTGTTTGTATGAAGACTTTTAGTGTTTAATAAGAAAGGTAAAGAAGTGACATGTTTCCTGTACTTGACGTACGCAGAGCTCCACCTATAAACGACGTGCAACACTACTCCAACACGCGGACATTTAATTTTAAAATACGCCTTATCATTTTTTTTTCTCAAAATTGCAAGCCACTGACTATAGTTCAGTGTCTTCTTCATCCGTGTTCCCATATTCACGAGTCAAGAAGCATTTCTTGTATGTAAACTTATGTAACTCAATTTTTACCGTTGCAAATATAGCTGCGCATTTTTACTTGACGTCCACCTTAAAGATTGTGGTACAAACCAGAATATGTTTTCAGGTGCAATGTTCCACGTAACTGCCACCTGAAGTTTTCATCCATCCTCACTGCTAAATGAATGAACTGTCCGGCAAGACTACCTGATCACAATCCTATTGGAACGTCTTGAGACTAGGTAATACTTATCAGAAGTAATCGAGGAGCAGTTCTTTTCCGAGAGTGGACTAAATTTCTTTCTTGCGACAGAACAAAGATGGAAAAACAGGTCTGTAGTTAGGTATCTAACCGGGAGGGGGGGGGGGGCTGAAGACTCATCTGGGAGGGCTCTGTGTTTAGGGACAAACTTTGTTTAGGTCGCAGGGAATTTCGACTGGCCGCTTCATTGTGCGGGATAGGGCAAATTTGCTGATAAATAATTAATTGTGCTTTCAAAGTATTAATAGAACTTGAAGCTTATAAAATGAGTTTGACATTACCCGTCACCGTATTACAATACGAAAAGGGGTTTCTGAAAGCGAAAGTTAGCAAAATTGCGCTTATGGCCAACTACCGGAATAACAGCGATTAATTAAACTCACTATCTGCTTAAAGTGACCTCAAGGGGAAATCTATCCTGTACGCGCAATGTTAATTAAATTCGTTCTGTACACATTTTCTCAAAGACTATTACGTTCTAGTCTTCAAAATGTTGAAAACAAATAAATAAAACCGTTAGCTAATATATGCCTTAGCTGTGATTTCGAAACATTTGTCAGATTTTTTTTTAATTCAGTTTATCTCAATCGGGAAGTATTCCGATTTGGCACTGATTGAAGTAAATTGAGTTTTAAAAATATGTTTGACAATTTATTCGAAATCATAGCTGAGCATATATTAGCGAAATTATAGCTGGGTGTATATTAGCGAAATCATGGCTGAGGTTAATTTATTTGCGCTCAAAAGTTCGAAGACCAGGACGCAATTATATATCTTTGAGAAAATGTGTATAGTAAAAATTAACATTGTAGGTAAATCGAATTTCTCTTCAGGTTCTTCTTAATGCAAGATATCCAGGCAAAATGCCTTAATTAGGAAAAAGTAGCTAACGATTTACTTCTCCATAGAAAGTTTTATTGTTACCTAAACCTTTAGGATTATTTGATCGAACTTATTTTTTTAATAATAATTCTGAAATTATTACTGGTCAAAATTATTATTTGCACGCGTCAACATTGGGCCTTTAAATTTGTTGTTGCGTAAATTGAATTAATAGTTACTAATATTTAACTATTTCTTCATTTTGTCTCCCTCAAAACAACCGTATCGATAAAAATGGCACCAGACACGAAGTTAATTATTTCTCTGTGGCACCAAGACACCAAATATTGTTTAAAATAGGAAATGATAAGTTTTTAATATATAACATTTTTGTAACCAATGTAATGTTCGTCAATATATGGCTGACTAAACACTACATAAATCAGTTCTTAAATAATTCACAGCTACAGCGAAACAGGAATCATCCAAAAACTTCAAAAAAAAAAAAAATAAGGTTACTTACGGTTTAGGTTTATTCAGCCAACGCTCCTTTGGCACTTTCAACAAGGCACAACTACACTCACTTTCAATAATATTAACTTAATCCAACTAATGTGAATTAGTAATCAGAACACTGGACTAAGGAAAAACACCAACAACAAAGATACAACACGCAGTCTTCAAATAGATCAAACTTCAATTAAACAAAACCGCTTCTACTATTATAGCATTATGACATCCACCATCTCCACACCTTTGCTGCTGCTGCTGCTCAAACAACATACCAAATGTACCGGTAAATAACATGACCCAGGTGACTCAATAATGGAAGGAACTCACAGTCTGGGTAAAAGCACATTGTATCTGGTATATCAGAATGACTTCTTACGTGAGTACATTTTATCCATTCTCTGTAGCTCCTTCGTGATGTCCTAGAGAGTGATTTTCTCTCCCATGGTAGGAATACGTCTCCAGTGTTTGGCCAATTTTCCTGAGGTTTCCGTCTGCCAAACACACGCAAGCTCCATAAGTTTAAGTGAAGTTCCACTTCTTCCTGCATTTCCTAACAGTGGCATACAAACGCAGTTAATTTTAATTTGGTTTGTTTAAAAATGGAACAGATGCAATCTCTGTAAGTCAATTTTGAGTGCTTTCGTTTAACAGTAAAACTCAACAAAGCTTAAGTTGGAATTTCTTGCCACATTTGCTATCACACAAGTACAAGCAAGCGCTAAAGTGTCTTGCATGGGCTTCTGACTCCTTTGTTTGGGGGTGGAGCTTTAGCAAACGCGATGAGCAACAACTCTAAGTGCCATAAGCAGTCGACCTCCTTAATTTGGGGGCCACTGGCTCCAGGGAAGAGACAGAGCCAGCGTCACCAGACAGGCGCACGACCCATGCCTCATCCTGAACTCAAATTCAATCACAACTCGGATGAACAGTCAGAATTCTGCGCCATTACAGAAGTGCCCTGCCCATTGTTTATCTAGACTAGAAGTCCAACTTGGACGACTGGTCAGAAGCTAACACAATCAGACCAGCGCACCATCCGTGCCTCATTTCGGACTCTAACCCAGGCCCAACTCAAACGAATGGTCAGAAGCCAACACAATCAAACAGGCGTCCCTCCCATTCCTCTTCAGGGACAGAACCTCGGCCCCTCTCGGACGAATGACCAGAAGCCAGGGTCTGAAACCTCACGGTCACCGGGACGAATTCTGTTTTCGCCGAAAAGTCTGAGATCGAGTACAACAGCACAGAAAGATGCTTTTATTGTCTTTCCGGCGTTGGTTTTCTTACTCTTTAGAACCAATGACCCCAAATGACTCCTTGTGCACTTACACTTGTTATAATACACTTGTCCAGTTTTGTGATGTAACTTGCCAAGGGGTGAGAATGTGCACTTGTGTGGTCTTGTTATGAAAACTTTCGTTTCTGTATGTTGAACACCATCTGAACAAGTAAGATGACATAGTATGGAATCCATCTTAAACGAAGAACTGGTGTGGAAAGGAAAGAGTTATATATAGCAGAACCAGCGCTTTAGAATTTTCCATTTTAAACTGAATCCATATCGAAAGATGTGTAACGTATATTCTATTTTAACTTTCCTTTTGAGTTTCTTTTTCTATGTACATTTGAGTTCGTTCTCTTAGACATTTTCAAACCTTAACGTTATGTCTTTTCCCTCAAACAAAAACAATGTTGACAACATACTAATGTCGGAACAAGAGCTATGTGTGTGTGGCCGGATAAGAACGATAGATAAAAAGGCAAGGCAGCGGTTGTTTATGGGAATTGATGTTATTGATGATAGACGTGCTGTTATACTGCAATTGAATGTTAAATCATTGACGCTGTATTGAGTACGCCAATAAACCGATGCGAATGTGGAGTACAAACCATGCAAGCAAAATAAACGTATTTGTAAGTACTGCTATTGACATCTCTCTTGCAATGCGTATGAGTACCTGCTAATATTACATTGACTTTAGCACACATAATGTAATTGCTGACGTAAGGACTAAGTTACAGCGGAAAGACAAATTACGTTATAGATGTTCTTCATAAATGCCGTGATTGGAAGAGAGCTTTTAGAGTATATATTTTAATGATGTGAAGTTCCAAAACTGGGGTCCACTACAGACTTCGATTGGTTATTGATACTTGGGGACACATCAACATTCAGAGGGACAGAGGGTTTTGACTATTCTTGTTCTTTCTAACCCGTACCTGAAACTTGGTGCTGCTTGTAAGGATCTCAGTTATGTTAGTCAGGCTTATTTGGTGCTGTTAGTGTGGAATTCCGATAGTTTTTACTACTTGCACTTCGGAGCACACTTAAATATTATTGTGTAGGTGAGATCTTTATGACTTTGTATTGCTTTTTTGTCACTGTTATCTATCAGGCAGCATATTCCTTTTGTGGCAGCCGCAAATGTAACGTTCCATTTCCTCTCTACGTTGCGAATTATGTATCTGATGAACTTATATTTTTGTGTTTGTAACCTGTATTGCTTTCCGGTTGTTTATTCCCTTATTTTCATCATTGCTGCCTTACTATAAGATGGGAACAAAGGAAGAGATGCTTTTGTACGTGAGAAATGGGTTCAGAAAAGTGAGTTTTCCCAAGAATCTCCCCTTTTCTGGAGGCCTAGTACAAGCATTTGCTCAATATACGCATACGCTAGCTTGACGAAACATGGTGAAATCCATAACGGCTAAATCAGAAAGATGAAAATTCTTGTTTCCCAGCTGCTTCCAGTGTGACGTAATACCGAAATAAATGGGATTGTGGCTGACAGCCCTTGATTGCAATGAGACTAGCAAATGCGCAGAGAGACACTGCCGACTTTTGGTAAAGGAAATGGAGGAAATCAGCGAGTGTTGGATAATAATCTGGAAAATAACTCTTTCGTGCACAGCATCAGGAAGTTTTAGATATAACTTACATGTAGTGTTCAGGAACAACGCTATGGGCTTAGACATACACTGACGCAAAAAAAATCCCAACACCACGAAAAAATAGTTGTAGAGGAATGAAATGGCGGCAATACATTTGTATAGGTAACATATGTAATCGATTAAGGTTTCAAGATCACAGCTTAATGTAAGCGCGAGAAGAGCCATTTTAAATGTGAAATGCTGGTACATTAATAACCAGTGTAACCGCCAGAATGTTGAATGCAAACATGCAAACGTTCATGCATTGTGTTGTACAGGTGCTGGATGTCAGTTTGTGGGATGGAGTTCCATGCCTGTTGCACTTGGTCGGTCAATACAGGGACGGTTAATGCTGGTTGAGGTGACGCTGGAGTTGTCGTCCAATGATGTCCCATACGTGCTCGATTGGAGAAAGATCTGGTGATCTAGCAGGCCACGGCAATATGTCGACACTCTGTAGAGCATGTTGGGTTACAACAGCGGTATGCGGGCGAGCGTTATCCTGTTGGAATACACCCCCTGGAATGCTGTTCATGAATGGTAGCACAACAGGTTGAATCACCAGACCGACGTACAACTGTGCCGTCAGGGTGCGTGGGATAACCACGAGAGTGCTCCTGCTGTCATAGGAAATTGCTCCCCAGACCATAACTCCAGGTGTACGTCCAGTGTGTCTCGGCCGCAGACAGGTTGGTTGCAGGTGCTCACCTGGCCTCCTCCTAACCAACACACGGCCATCACTGGCACATAGGCATCACCGGCTTTCATCATAAAAGACAACAGATCTCCACTCCGTCCTCCAATGAGCTCCTGCTTGACACCACTGACGTCTGCAAACGGCAGTGGTTTGGAGTAAGTGGAATGCACGCTACAGGGCGTCTGGCTCGGAGCTGTCCTTCAAGTAACCGATTTGTAACAGTTCGCTGTATCACTGTGGTGGCAACTGCAGCTCGAATTGCTGCCGCAGACGCAGTACGATGCGCCACGGCCATACGCCGTACACGGCGGTCTTCCCTCTCAGTAGTGCCACGTGGCCGGCCGGAATCCGGTCTTCTTGAGGCAGTACCTTCCCTTGACCCCCGCTGCCAAAAATCATGCACAGTGGCTACATTCCTGCCAAGTCGTGCTGCAATATGGCGGAAAGAAAATCCACCTTCTCGTAGCCCTATTACACGACTTCGCTCAAACTCCGTGAGCTGTTGATAATGGCTTCTTCGTCTTCTTAAAGGCATTCTAGACTAACATCAACACACTACGTCGAATCTCAACGATAACTAACGCTCACGAACGTTACAGCGCGTATTTATAGCAAACCTGCTTTGCATGTTCCGAGGGGCGCTACTAGCGCCACACGTATGCGCCGAGCGCGAAATTTGCATAGACGTCATCTTACAGATGCAGTCTCACCGCCAACCAACTGTCGTTTATCTAACACAACCTCTTCTTGGTGTTGGGATTTTTTTTCCGTCAGTGTAGTTGTACTTTGACTGAACCGCTTCCCACGTGGTCTGAGGCGTTGGCACTGTATTATTAGAGGTGACCAAGGGGCTTTGACTCCCACGAAAGTCTATCTTTTTTTTATGTTGTTCGATCAAATACGACTTACATTAGAAACATAAGCGCCTTAATTTAATAAAGATGCATCAACTTACATTAGAAAAAGAAATAATTTTTCTTTTATGCTTTATTAACTTTCATTTTGTCCTGTTAGATTTAGAAGACTTCCGTTTTTGGTCGCCACCCCCACCCCGCCTCCAGAAAAAAAAGTTTACATACGCCTGTGGTCCAAGATGAGTGGTGCGTGTTTGTCTGTTGGCGCTGGCTCTATATTTTCCTGGAACCAGCAGGTCTGAATTTGGGACGGGTGACCACTAATAATCTTAAGAGCTATTCATAATGACCTTAACATCACAAATATATATATATATATATACATACTCTGGAGCTACTCATGATGACCTTAACATCCCAAATATACACAGTTGAGTCACATTATTGTGACCACCTCCTACTTTTGACGTCAACAGCGCGTAGCCAGTGAAAGAAGACACGTGCCATGAGCTGGCTTGGAGGGTATACAAGATGTGCTGCAGGCATTCTGAAAACATATCACTCGTTGCTCTTATGCATAAAAGGAGCGATTTATCAGTTTTGCAAAAAGGGATAATTCTCGGCTTCTGCACCAAAAGTGGCAGTATTTCTGAAACAGCACAGATTGTGAAGTGTTCGCGTGCTGCTGGGTTAAAGTGTATCGTGATTGGAGAAATGGCACCCTTGCGAATAAGCAACGTGAAAACTGCGGAGCACCACGCGCCATTGATGTGAGAAGTGAATGTCGGCTTCGAAGGTACGTGAGAGCCGATCGACATGCTACAGTGGAACAGCTCACTGGCCGAATGAACCAGGGAGCTACCAGAAGTGTGTCTAAAACGACAGTACATCCAACCCTGCTGCGTATGGGGTTCCGATGCAGACGGAAGGTCACTGCACCTATGCTAACGAAGATGCATAGGAAGAAAATGCTTACATTTGCACGACAGTATCGGAATTGGACCTCCACTGATTGGCGAAGGATTGCCTTCTCCGATGAGTCACATTTTCTGCCTCTTCGAACGGATGGACGTTGGCTTATGAGACGACGAACATCGGAGAACAAACACTCTTAAATCACTGCTGGAAGAACAGAAGCTGGTGGGTGCTGCGTCATGGTCTGGGAAATGTTTTCGTGGTATTCTCTGTGTCCACTCATACCTGTGGAAGGCACTATGAACCGAATTAATTATCACTCCATCCTTGCAGACCACGTACACTCATACACGCGGATTGTCTTCCCTGGGGCGGATGAGATCTCCCAGCGCGACAATGCGGCGTGTCAAATAGCTAGAAATGTCCGAGAGTGACTGGAAGAGCACAATGAAGACTTCACAGTACTTCCCTGGCCCCCTAATTCCGCAGATGTAAATCCGATTGAGCATCTGTGGGACCACCTCGATCGTGTTCGCTCTATGGATCTTCCACAATCTCCAGCAGCTGTGAGATACACTGCAGTCAGCATGGCTCTACATACCTGTGAACACCTTTCAGCACCTTACTGAGTTGAGTCACTCCCAGCACGTCTAGCTTCTGTCAGCGCTGCACACGGCAGTTACTCTGGATATTTTCTCATGGTCACAATAATATGACTCGACCGTGTATTTCATTGACAGACTGGTATCGCTTGACTTCGTTTAATTTTTCTCATTGAGAAAATGCAAGCATATATTTTAGGATATGAAACGCGCGTTACGTGTGTGACAATTATACGTTTTTAACCAGGAACAAGAAAAACAGAACAGTTTTCGCCTTGCTGGTTAAAAACTGGTAATATATTTCCATATTGTCTCTAATTTTGATTTATTTCGGAATATACACCGCTGGCCACCCAAAATGGAACATCATGAAAGACACGAGATAGCAAAGCCAGATATACTCGACACATAACAACAGATAAAAAGGTGAAACGATTGAGCTTACAGGCCCGTGTGTCTTGCGGAACACGCAGACATCAATAGTTCGTGTGGCCCCCATGGCTATCAATAACGGCCGCTACACGCCGCGGCATCGAACGAAAGAGGCTTTGGAAGTGGGCTTGGTGTACGTCGGTCCAGGCTGCTTCCACACGTTGCCACAGTTCAACAGGCGTAGACGCGGGTGGTGCTTGCCGGTTGCCGATCGGCGAACAGACGTGTTCGATGGGCGACATATCGCATTGTCCTGTTGAAACGTGGCCGCTGGCAAGTCCTGCAGGTAAGGGAGGACTACTGGCTCCAAAACGTCGGAGATGTAGCGGTGGCTGTTGAGTGTACCGGTGATGCGTACCAGAGGGTGCGGGTGTCATATCCAATTGAGCCCCAAACATAAACGCCAGGCGACAGACTGGTATGGCGATGCATAATGCAGGCGTCATACAGTCTCTCGCCGCGGTGCCGCCATACGTGGATCCGACCATCGTGGTGTTGCAGGCAAAAGAGGGATTCGTCGGAGAAGACAATGTCTTGCCATTCCGTAGTTCAGGTGCGAGGTTCAACGGCCCATTGCCGCCGCACTCGCCGGTGGTGTAACGTCAATGGTAATCGGAGCAATGGGCTCCGTGCGACAAATCCCCGCTCCTGCAGAAGACGTCGAACGGTGCGTGCTGACATAGCTGTTGCGCAACACACCCTAATTCCTGCGCTAACGTTCGTGATGTAGTGGTGCGAGCCGTCAATGCCCGCCGCACAATATGCAGGTGCTCTCGTACGGTGGTGTGCCGCGGCTGCGGCAACCGTTCACGGCGGTCAGTCCGTCCCTCCTGCACCCACCGAATCCATACTCGCCTCACTGTGGCTGGATGTCGTGCCACATGGGCGCCGATGTTTTGGTACGATAAGCCGCTGTCGCCATAAGCCACTATTCATCCTCTGTCGAACTCCGAAACGTGCTGGAATGACTGCCGTATTCTGCGACGAGGCATCAGGAATCTTCCCACGCACAGGTAAAGCAGCAAAACACATTTCCAGTACTTACATCCCGCCTTATGTGCACCCTTCTTATAGTGCTTCTCGGTGGCGTGCCGGGCGCACATGATTTGCCTATGCCCTGCAATGCTAATCGTTTGCGTGTCCTCTCGCGGGCGACGCATGCTGCGAATTTCAGGCCAATCGGATGCTTCCTGCTTGGTGTTGCATTTTGGGTGGCCAGCAGTGTATATAGAATATTATGTGCGTTCGCGGTAGTCGCGAAAGTCATGAATGTGATTAAAAATGAAGAAAGTAACATTACCGATATGTAAAGGAATATACCACTTCTCGTGTGTTTGATTTTATCATTCAGTCTGTCTGTGGGGATATCGAGGTGAGAAAAATCTGTTTTTTTTCCTATGGCGATAAACGTCCCTTATGAGGTGAGAAGGAGTTTCGATTTCGAAATATCTACATGACTCAGTTCACCGAGGGAATCTGTTCAGCAGAATAGTAGAGGTTACGAATGGGGAAAGGGGAGAGGGGTGGGGGTAATAGAAAGTGGACGCAGTTGACTGATGTGCCTAATCGTCGCCAGGGGGATTCATTTTCTTGATGGACTCTGGTGTTCCTACTCTGAAGACCCCGAAGGGAGTAATTGATCAGCCACCGATGATAAGTCCGCTACCTACGATAGTCTACTTTTTTTTTTGCTTGCAAGTATGTATGTATGTGTGTGGAGATAGAATATTTCCGTAAATGGCTTTCCGACCTCTGTCACTTTTCTTTTTGTCACTCGGAAGCAAACAGTGTACTTCATGCTCAGGAATTCTGATCAAACTGTAATGACGGCACGAATTTAGTGAAAATCTTCTTTGATTTCCATTTCACCTAAAGCACAAAGAAATGTGTGATGTACAAGGCAATTTCAGATAATCGGCAGATTTTAGGAACTGGAGGATCTAACATTTACTTTGAGGGGGGTGTCGCAAAAAGTACGTGTTTTGAAACGACTGTTTGAAACCAACGAAAAATAAAAGCAGGTGAAAAGTTTTAGGAGGAGTCCGAACTCTTAGGACCCTACCGTTGGCTATGCCCCTGTCTCTCAGGTCTAAAAAAGAACTGAAATTTTCAGAAGGATTCCGGACCCCTAGGACCGTCTCGTAGGCTATGTCCCTGTCTCTCAGGTCTCCACGCAGAATTTATGGAATATAATCTAATTTAACTTTCATTTTTAATTGTTTTTCTCTATGTTAATTTTGAGTTAGTTCTCGTTTAGCGTTTCAACATTAACGTTATGCACTGCTGGACAAAAGATTGATCCACCCAGAGGGAGTGACGATAGAGGGGTGAAATTGAACTTGCAGATAGGAATAATAAGAGTTTGCCTTGATCCTATTTTTTTTTTTTTTGATTGGAGGTTTAACGACCACCATGAGCAACTCAATGGGCTATAATCGGTCGCCCGTCCCTAATTTTGGGCCACTGGTTCCAGGGAAGGGAGAGAGACAGTGCCATAAGACAAACACAACATCCATGCCACACCGGGATTGGAACCCGAACCCCTTTCTGACAAATAATCAGAGACCATTTGTAACGTACCAGGAGATGTGACGTACCTTCCAGAAGGACGCACACGACATAAAGGCAGATAGGAATCAGAATTAAAATGTCCGCGTAGCTCAACTGGTAGAGCAACTTATTCCGGAATGAGTGGACCCGGGTTCGAATCCTGGCGCGGATAAAAATGACGGAGAAATTCACTTCGTTATAATGGCGCCCGAACTATCCGGATGACCCGACCGTTCACAATCTCGCAATGGTGTGATGTTATTTCCACACCGTGAGATAGGAAAAATAAAAGCAGCACTTCGAAAAAAAAAAAAATAAGGGGGAGATGATGTAACGTACCAGGAGATGTGACGTACCTGCCAGAAGGACGCACACGACATAAAGGCAGATAGGAATCAGAATAAAATGGCCGCGTAGCTCAACTGGTAGAGCAACTTATTCCGGAATGAGTGGACCCGGGTTCGAATCCTGGCGCGGATAAAAATGACGGAGAAATTCACTTCGTTATAATGGCGCCCGAACTATCCGGATGACCCGACCGTTCACAATCTCGCAATGGTGTGATGTTATTTCCACACCACGAGATAGGAAAAATAAGAGCTTTTCCTATCTCGTCCCTAATTTTGGGCCACTGGTTCCAGGGAAGGGAGAGAGACAGTGCCATAAGACAAACACAACATCCATGCCACACCGGGATTGGAACCCGAACCCCTTTCTGACAAATAATCAGAGACCATTTGTAACGTACCAGGAGATGTGACGTACCTTCCAGAAGGACGCACACGACATAAAGGCAGATAGGAATCAGAATTAAAATGTCCGCGTAGCTCAACTGGTAGAGCAACTTATTCCGGAATGAGTGGACCCGGGTTCGAATCCTGGCGCGGATAAAAATGACGGAGAAATTCACTTCGTTATAATGGCGCCCGAACTATCCGGATGACCCGACCGTTCACAATCTCGCAATGGTGTGATGTTATTTCCACACCGTGAGATAGGAAAAATAAAAGCAGCACTTCGAAAAAAAAAAAATAAGGGGGAGATGATGTAACGTACCAGGAGATGTGACGTACCTGCCAGAAGGACGCACACGACATAAAGGCAGATAGGAATCAGAATAAAATGGCCGCGTAGCTCAACTGGTAGAGCAACTTATTCCGGAATGAGTGGATCCGGGTTCGAATCCTGGCGCGGATAAAAATGACGGAGAAATTCACTTCGTTATAATGGCGCCCGAACTATCCGGATGACCCGACCGTTCACAATCTCGCAATGGTGTGATGTTATTTCCACACCACGAGATAGGAAAAATAAGAGCTTTTGTTGTTGTTATGAGAGAGTGTTGTTGTTTACGGAGAGCGTTTATAATACGAGGAGAGATTCTTCATTATTGTAAAACAAGTTGTGTGTGTGCTTTAGTTGACCAAGAGTCTTATAATAAAGAAGTTTGTGTAAGTTAGTCTTTCTCAATTCATAGTTTTTGTCAGACCTCTGTCTGGCTGTTAGGTTTATAACACTTATTTATTACCATAAATAACCAGCGTTAAGACTTTGTTTACGTTCGTAATTAACTAGTAACAACACCCTTTTGAATTCACTATTTTGAAGCTTAGTACAAGTATATCATTAGTTAGCTGGTAGGAAGAGAATCATTCATATTAATTAGCTTAGCGGAAAGAAAATAAAGCTAATTCATTATACATTGCTTAGAACATTGCACTACCGGGACGGCGCACAGTAGTCCGGATGCGCAAAAAGCTGGCCAAAAATATTTTTCTAAAGAATAACTTAAAATTTGCACCCAAAACAGTGATTTTAAATTTCATTTATTTAAAAGACATAAAATATACCTGGTTTTATTAAAAAATTTGCAATTGTAACCCTAAAGAATGGCACTATCTTTTGTATCATGAGAGGTGACTCTGGGCAATTTTGACCCTTCTGGTATTTCAGTGAATTTAATGAACTCTCCTGCCCATATGAACTTGATATTTATTAAAATCTGTACTGTACGGTAAAATACACTGTTTTGCATCCATTTCGGTACTTAGGAAGGCGGTGAATCCTATTATTAAGTTACAAACTACATTGTACTGCAAAAACATTATATAGAGACTTTTCTTCGCTTTTAAAATAAAACGTTCTAAGTTTCCATTTAAAATAATAAAAAAAAACATTGAGATCTTAATTTTACTACAAAAGTGACATAAAAAGTTTGTTTAATCCAGAAAAAAGCGCCTCTGAAACATATTCTTTCAGAATTTAAGGTAGTTACTGCTCACAACTAAAAACAAAACAATCTTACCTCTTATCTCGACTAGGTAAAATAAATGGCAACAAGCAGAGGAGGCTTGCATTTAAAGATACAAGAAGTTTCGTCCTAATATTCCAATTCATAGGTTAACTCAAAAATGAAAAGGACTGGGACAATTTGACCCTGCGTCATTTAAAGGTTAATCGTCCATTTCAAGTTCGGATTCTTCTGTGTCACTTTCTTTGTTATCATCAGGTAATATGAGTAAGTCGCGAACAGCTTGTGACAGCTCCTTGTATTTCTTTTTCGGAAGTTCTCCGCTGCTTGAAATGAGTCGATCAGAGCTTAGCAATGACCTATGAAACAGATCATCATTTGCACAAATTCTGGAGAGTTTTCTCGTATGTTGTTCACGAAATCGTCTGATATCCTTGCTTCGAGCTTCAAGGGCCTCTTCCAAGAGTTCACCGATAGGTAAAATATCTGCTTGTGCAACAAGGGGTCCATGTATGAGGATCTTATGCACAGTTGGCGGCATGTAAAACCAAGGAAGGATACAGAGAGACGAAAACATGAGCAGTACTTTTACAAAATTCTTCAAATTTTGCATAATTCATCTCCTGACAACTTGAAATTACCTTCAGAATTAAGCTAAACTGCTTAATGAGACCTGTACTCTGGGTAGAGATTTTAACATTTTGAAAAAATCGTCTCGCTGTATTGCCGTCATTTGTATTTCCGTAACCAGGATTTGGGACATCAATTATAAGCCCTAATCGATTTATGAACTCTTCCTGAATGGTTTTCTTTTCCTCTTTCAGTTTCTGCATGCTTCCGTCCTTGGAAATTCAATCACATTTCCCAGCCATTTCGAATTTTTCTTCATAAAACGCGTGTTAGTTCGGTTGCTTTCTTTCCAACGTTTATAATACACTGCTGGCCACCCGAAATGCAACACCAAGAAGGAAGCATCCGATTAGCCTGAAATTCGCAGCATGCGTCGTCCGCGAGAGGACATGCAAACTATTAGCATTGCAGAACATATGCAAATCCTGTGCACCCGGAACGCCACCGAGAAGCACTATAAGAAGGGTGCACAGAAGGCGGGGTGTAAGTAGTGGAAGTGTGTTGTGCTGCCGGACCTGTGCGTGGGAAGCATCCTAAAGCCTCGTCGCAGAATACGACAGTCATTCCAGCACGTTTCGGAGTTCGACAGAGGACGAATAGTGGCTTATAGCGACAGCGGTTTATCGTACCGAGACATCAGCGCCCGTGTGGGACGACATCCAGCCACAGTGAGGCGAGTATGGATTCGGTGAGTGCAGGAGGGACGGACGGACGGACCGACGCGAGCGTTTGCCGCAGCTGCGGCACACCACCGACCGAGAGGACCGGCATGTTGTGCGGCGGACATTGACGGCTCGCTCCGCCACATCACGAACGTTAGCGCAGGAATTAGGGTGTGTTGCGTAACAACCTGGTTCAGCACGTACCGTTCGACGTCGTCTGCAGGAGCGGGGACTTGTCGCACGGCGTCCTTTGCTCCGATTACCATTGACGTTACACCACCGGCGAGTGCAGCGGCAATGAGCCGTTGAACGCCGCACCTGGACTACGGAATGGCACGACATTGTCTTTTCTGACAAATCCCGCTTCTCCCTGCAACACCACGATGGTTGAATCCGCGTGTGGCGGCACCGCGGTGAGAGACTGTATGACGCCTGATTTATGCCTCGCAATACCTGGCGTTATGGTTTGGGGCACAATTGGATATGACACCCGCAGCCCTCTGGTAAGCATCGCTGGTACACCCAACAGCCACCGCACCATCTCCGACGTTTTGGAGCCTGTAGTCCCCCCTTAACTTCAGGGCCTGCCAGCGGCTACGTTTCAACAGGACAATGAGCGCACGCACTTGGCACGCATCGTGCAACAAATCTTCACGGCCCAACAGGTGTCACTGCTGCTGTAGCCCGCCTGTTCTCCCGATATGTCGCCCATCGAACACGTCTGGTCTCTGATCGGCAACCGAGTGGCCCGGCAAGCACCACCCGCGGCTACGCCTGATGAACTGTGGCAACGTCTGGAAGCAGCCTGGACCGACATACTTCAAGCCCACATCCAAAGCCTCTTTCTTTTGATGCCGCGGCGTGTAGCGGCCGTTATTGCCAGCCATAGGGACCACACGAACTATTAATGTCTGCGTGTTCCGCAAGTCGCACGGGCCTGTAAGCTCAATCGTTTCATCTTTGTATCTGTTGTTATGTGTCCAGTAAACCTGGCTTTGCTATCTCGTGTCCTTCTTGGTGTTGCATTTTAGGTGGCCAGCAGTGTATATACAAAAATAGTTCTTCGCCATATATTTACGCAAATCTTGTATAGTTGCGTCATCATTGCTTAAATCAATTTTTTCTATTAAGTAGTCAATGACATGTTCTTGTTGCACTTTCCGCCGCTCCTCTTTCTTATGCAAAATCTTCATACGCAGTTCATTGCGGTTTGCAACAACAGCCATTCTAGAACACTTATAATGAAATAAACCTAGAAGAATACGACTAGTGGTTGAACACGAAAGTGATTTGTAGCTACGCAAATTCAACACTAACCTACCAACACTGAGGGACAAATCAGGAGACACGAATTCGTTTCATATCATCAAGGTCATATGTGGTCACGTGAAACTTATGTGGGTGCGCATGCACTGAAACAGCATTATCTCGCGTAGTAGCAGAGAGCGGCAGGAAATTATTTTACAGGACACTTATACGATATGTCCTCTATGTTTTAAAACAAAAATGAGCGCGTGACTCCGTGTCGCTCTTAATAAAAGTTGACGTTTAGAGTCAAACAAAAATAAAATGTAGTAAACTTTTAAATACACGGTTTCTACAATAAAGGAAATAAAAAAATTCTTAGTAACATTTTGTTAAGAAGACATAACTAAATGGTAGGAAAATGTTTTTTTTATGCTTTCCAACCGTAGGTTGAAGAAGCGGATATACTCCAGCTTTGTCCGTCCGTCTGTCCGTCCGTCTTTCGGCACGATAACGCGCGTAAAAATGATTCGATTTCGAGGAAATTTTAGTATATTGCAGGGGACCACCTGGAAATGAACCCCATTGAAAATGGACGAAATGGGGTCAAAAGTCACGGCAAAGGAGCGGGATCCATTCCATTGCCCTTATGCGTCATACCTTGCGTAAATATGGTTCGATGTCGACGAAATTTTAGCATATTGTAGGGGGCCACCTGGGGATGAAACCTATTGAAAATGGGTGAAAAGGGGTCAAAGGTCATGGCATAGGAGCGGGATCCATTCCATTGCCCTTATGCGTCATAACTTGCGTAAATATAGTTCGATGTCGATGAAATTTTAGTATATTACAGAGGACCACCTGGGGATGAACCCTATTGAAAATGGGTGAAGTGGGGTCAAAGGTCAGTACGTAGGAGCGGAATGCATTCTATTGCCTTTATGCGTCATAACGTGCGTAAAAATGGTTCGATTTGGATGAAATTTTATTATGTGGTAGGGGACCACCTGAGGACGATCTTATGACCTCACAATCTTGCGCTTGAGATGTTGGCGCGCGGTCACGCCATCTGTCTCATTACATCACGCATTGTGTGTGGATCCTATTAAAGTTTTGAGACGTCACACTCTTGCGAGCAGATGGTCGCGATTCCCATCTGCCTCATTACGTCACGCGTTGTGCGCGTATGTTCGTCCGCACGATAACTCGCGTAAAAATCGTTCGATTTCGATGAACTTTTAGTATGTGGAAGGGGATCACCTGGGAAGGAACCCTGTTGAAAGTGAAAGAAATGCTTTCAAAGGTTAGGACATAGTAGCGGGATCCATTCCACTGCTCTTATGCATCATAACTAAGGTAAAAAAGGTTCGATTTTGATTAAATTTTAGTATGTGATAGGGTACCACTTAGGAACGAATCCTTTTGAAAATGGGCGAAATGGGATCAAAGGTTAGGGCACAGGAGCGGAATCTATTCCATAGACCTTATGCATCATAACTTACGTAAAAATGCTTCCACTGCGACAAAACTTTATCATGTTATTTCGGAGGTATACTGAACCGGTTCTGTTAAATATAATCGAAATGAGATCAAAGGTCAGGGCACAGGACCGAGATTTATTCCACGGGCGTTATCCTCATAACTTGAGTAATGATTTCTGGTATGTTGGAAAGCGTATTATAATCAATGCATTGGATGATTTTACTAACTTGTTTTATTTTCCTGTCAGTTCACTTGTATTATGGATGCATTAAACATGACGTTAAAAACAACCGCAAAAATTATTGCACCATTTACCCTAAATCTCTAGTAGGAAAAAACATAACAAATGCAATTTATGTCGGTGAAAACAGTATTTATAGGAGGTATGACATTCCAAAAGTTATTAAAACCTATTTTAACGATAATATTTGAAAGTGGGAAAAAAACTATTTTGGGCCAGCTTTTTTCCCATCCGGACTGCGGCGATGCGATTTTCAGCTACGTACAGTGTTTATCAGATGTGACAGTGCAGCACAATGGGTACGCCTCTGTAAGTGGTTGCACCGCCGCCAATGGCAATACATTCAGCAATACGGCGTGGCAATGAGTCACACAGTCGACGGATATCGTCCTGAGGAATTGAACACCAAGCACTTTTGACTTGCTCCTATAATTCATCGAGATCGTGTACGCCTGCCGATTCGATTGCAGACGACATCCGATGTGGTCACACGGGTTTTCTATAGGGAATAAATCCGGTGATCTTGCTGGCCATGGCAGTGTTTGAACATGTTGCAAACATTGTCTGGAGACCCGAGCAGTGCGTACACGGACCTTGCTGGAAAATGGGGTGGTGTGGGCCATTCAAGAACGGTAACAAAATGGGCTGCAGAACCTCGTTCCCGCATCGCACAGCTGTCAGTGCCGCCCCGGTGGCGCAGTGGTCTAAGCGATGGCGACTGATCATTCGTCCGAACGGGGTCCGGGTTCGAATCCCGGTGAGGCATGGATGTTGTGTTTGTCTTACGGCACTGGCTCTCTCCCTTCCCTGGAACCAGTGACTCTAAATTAGGGACGGGCGACTGCTTATAGCCCATTGAGTTGCTCACGGTAGTCGTTAAACCTCCAACAACAACAACAACAACAGCTGTCAGTGTGCCCGTGATGCGGACAAGAGGTGACCTGCTGTCATCCGCAATAGTACCCCATACCACGATAGCTGCCTGTTGGGTGGTGTGGCGGTCCGTACGCTCACCAGGGTATCGGCAGACAGTGATCCGTCGATCTTCAGCACCCAGAGAGAAACGAGATTCATCACTAAAGACCACAGTGATTCATACTTGACCGCAATTCACATGACTTCGGCACCATGCCAGACGAGCGCTGCCATGGCTGGCCCTCGGAGGCAGTCGACGTAACGGTTGCCTAATGCGCAGGTTTGCCACCTGTAACCTTCGGCTTAGAGTTCGGGTCGTTATGGCGACTTCCATGGCCGATGACACAGCATGTCGAATATCGGCTGCAGTACTTTTCGCAGGTCCAGGCTTGTTGACCGCTGTCGGACTGACCACTGCTGATCCGACGCATGTACGAACCTTCCTGTAACCACTGGTGCTGCCGACAGCTTCCAACAATCCGTGAATCCCGTTGCACATGCGCAGAGATACGACCTGTAGACCAGACGGCTTCCCACAGGCCTACAGTTATTCCTGTCTGAAACGCATGTAAATGGCGTTAACCGTACCGACGGTGTGTACCCGGCATTTTCGGCCTTCGCTGAACAGTTTCCCAGGGCAAACAACAAATCTGAAACGTCAGTGGCATTTCCACCAGTGACCACACATTACCATCCCTGTCGCTGCTGGCACCAGTGGCGTAACAACCACCCCCTCAGACCCCGCAGTTGCGTGAGGGGGGCGCAGGTAAAGAAGGGGCGTACTACAGCTGACAGTTATAGTTTTATGAAAAATTCCGAACACGCACAAAAACAAACAAACAAACAACTGACCGAAAGATTAATATTTTCCTTTAAGATATACACTGACTGAAAAAAAAATCCCACCACGAAAAAATAGTTGTAGGGGAATGAAATGGCGGCAATACTTTTGTATAGGTAACATATTTAATCGATTAAGGTTTCAAGATCACAGCTTAATGTAAGCGCGAGAAGAGCCATTTTAAATGTGAAATGCTGGTACATTAATATCCGGTGTAACCGCCAGAATGTTGAATGCAAGCACGCAAACGTTCATGCGTTGTGTCGGACAGGTGCTGGATGTCAGTTTGTGTGATGGAGTTCCATGCCTGTTGCACTTGATCGGTCAACACAAGGACGGTTAATGCTGGTTGGGCGTGACGCTGGAGTTATAGTCCAATGATGTCCCATACGTTCTCGATTGGTGAAAGATCTGGTGATCTAGCAGGCCACGGCAACATGTCGACACTCTGTAGAGCATGCTGGGTTACAACAGAGGCATGCGGGCGAGCGTTATCCTGTTGGAAAACACCCCCTGGAATGCTGTTCATGAATGGCAGCACAACAGGTTGAATCACCAGACCGACGTACAACTGTGCCGTCAGGGTGCGTGGGATAACCACGGGAGTGCTCCTGCTGTCATAGGAAATTGCTCCCCAGATCATAATTCCAGGTGTAGGTCCAGTGTGTCTCGGCCGCAGACAGGTTGGTTGCAGGCGCTCACCTGGCCTCCTTCTAACCAACACACGGCCATCACTGGCACCCAGGCAGAACCGGCTTTCATCAGAAAACACAACAGATCTCCCCTCCGTCCCCCAATGAGCTCTAGATGGACACCACTGACGTCTCAAACGGCAGTGGTTTGGAGTAAGTGGAATGCACGCTACAGGGCGTCTGGCTCGGAGCTGTCCTGCAAGTAACCGATTTGTAACAGTTCGTTGGGTCACTGTGGTGGGAGCTGCAGCTCGAATTGCTGCCGCAGACGCGGTACGACGCGCCACGGTCATACGCCGTACACGGCGGTCTTCCCTCTCAGTAGTGCCACGTTGGCGGGCGGAACCCGGTCTTCTTGAGGCAGTACCTTCCCTTGGCCACCGCTGCCATCAATCATGAACAGTGGCTACATTCCTACCAAGTCGTTCTGCAATATTGCGGAACAAGAATCCACCTTCTCGTAGCCCTATTACGCGACCTCGTTCAAACTCCTAGAGCTGTTGATAATGGCTTCTTCGTCTTCTTAAAGGCATTCTTGGCTAACATCAACACGCTAACATCATCACACAATCTCAACGTTAACTAACGCTCACGAACGTTACAGCGCGTATTTACAGCAAACCTGCTTTGCATGTTCCGATGGGCGCTACTAGCGCCACACGTATGCACCGAGCGCGAAATTTGCATAGACGTCATCTTACAGATGTACTCTCACCGCCTACCAACTGTCGTTTATCTAACACAACCCCTTCTTGGTGTTGGGATTTTTTTCCGTCAGTGTGTTTAGCTTTGCAAGTAAATAAATGTCATTGGTAAATAAATGTCAAGTTTCACTTTTAAAGCACTGAATACCCTACAGATTAAAGTTATTCCGCCCTTTGGCTCCGGCATGTCATACGATCGCTCTGCAGTGTGTTGTAAATAATACGATCGCTCTCCAATCGACCTCCCTCTGTGCTGCTGAAGAAAAGTGCAAGGCGATATGCGAATCCCCGTGAAGGATGTGCAAAAACAGTCAGTAACCTAGAAATATGAACACGACAGGCGCGTTTACTCACAGCAGCCTCAGATCTGCAATGTATAAGAGGGTGATTTCTTGAAATGATTCGTTTTACGTTTGAACAAAAGAATTAAACATTGCTAATGCTTTAAATGCGTCCTTATACACTGCCGGACAATTGTTAAGGACGGATGACAATAGCAACGATAGCAACCATAAAATGGAAGGCAGGAAAATGTGGAAATTAGCATAAGTGCGGGATACAGTAAGACGTGTTGTGCGTATGCAAATTTTGGATTGCCGAACTTGTTCGTGACGTCATAGCGCTGATAAGAGATACAAAGGATTTGACGCGTATTGACCGTTGTTGTTCAAACGCAAAGTTGAAAGGGAAAGAATCAATTGAAGAACTTGCAGTTTTCAGTATGTCTTCCCGACATCACCTAGATGATTTTACGCGTGGCCGTATTATTGGCAAGATTGAAGAAGGGCGAAAAATAATACATGTTGCCAGGGAGTTCGACGTCAGCCATAGTGTTGTTTCAAGGCTTTGGAAATCATTTCAAACAAATGGAGAGTGTAGCAAACGTCACGGGGGAGGTCGTGTTCGCAGTACGACACCTGCAGAAGATCGGTACATAGTGCTATCAACAAAAATACACCGGCGCAGCACAGCTAGTGAGGTAGCAAATCAGTTTATGGCTGCTACTGGCAAGCGGATCTCCCGAAAAACTGTAGCCAGACGTTTGCATGAAGGAGGACTATACGCCCGCCGTCCTGTTGTGTGCATCCCATTGTCCAGACGTCACCGTACCGCCCGTTTGCAATGGTGCCATCAACATCGCAATTGGACTGATAACGACTGGTCTGGTGTCCTCTTCTCAGATGAGAGTAGATACAGTCTATCGTCTGATTGTCGACGACAACTAATCTGGCGTGATAGTGGTACTGCATATTGTCCAGCAAACATACAGGAAAGGAACCGATATCCGACATGTAGTGTCATGGTATGGGCTGGCATCATGATCAATGGCCGTACCTCCCTCTATGTGCTTCCAACTGGGACTATGACTATCCAACGATACATTAATGATGTTCTGCTACCTCATGTTCGCATGTTCCGTGGTGCTGTCGGTGATAGATTCATTTTCATAGACGACAACGCAACATGTTATCGAACAGTCCCTGTCCAGGAGTGTCTTGAGAGCGAGGATATTCAACGCCTCGTATGGCCAGCACGTTCTCCAGATCTGAATCCTATTGAAAATGTGTGCGATGCTTTGGGGAGGAGTTTTGCTGGTCGCCAATGCCCTCCAATAAACAAGGGCACCCTCATCCGTGCACTGACAGAGGAATGGGATAAATTACCCCAACAGCTGCTTGATAATGTTGTGCAAAGCATGACACGACGTGTGGAATCTTTCATCGTCCTCCATGGTGGCCATATCCCGTATTGACATCTTACGCTGGAACGCCTGCGGACGGTAATTGCATTTTTTACGTTTACGTATTCTGCACAAAATGGCCTGTTTGTCCCTTGAACACGTTCCAAAGCCTTCTGGATTTCAGAGCACAATAAATTGCCTTTCTTGTAATGTCCTGGCATTCTGACATTATTTTATTTCACTTGGCATCCAACCACATTTACTTTTTTATGCGCTATATAGCCGTTTATGATCCGTCCTTAGCAATTGTCCAGCAGTGTAGTAAGCATGTCTATCTCATTCAGTGTGTAAAATCGTTAATATACAAGCGAACGACATCCATTTGCAAAATGTCAGAAAAATGTCCAGGTGAAGCACAGTATCGGAGGAAAAGAAAAGAAGAAGTGCGCGCGAAGAAACTTCCCAAACCGACGGAGTTCTTTCTACGTTGAGCCTGTTAAGATCAAGTGACGTTTCTCATGAATAGAGTGATGATTTGTTTAGCTCCTCAATTGTTCAAAGTTTAGAAGCAGTCTTTTGACTAAAACTCAGCACTTCAGAAATAATTGAAAGTAAAATGGATGAATATGAAGTCTTATAATTATTAACCTTAACCATTTAAATAAATTTTGCTAAATTCATTCCATGCGATAAAATGTATATTCACGTTCCATACATCGGTCCGATCACCGTGTTAATCCTGATTGGCTGATTAATAATAATCTTACACAGTATTTCTGTTCCAAAAATTATTCAAAAAGTTAAAACTACAGGGCTTTAGGTACCCCCCCCCCTTACTTTTTCAGACACTCTAACTATCATCCTGACCCCGCCTTCCCCCTCCGAACCACACACACACCGCGAAAAGCATATCTTCCCCCGTATTCCAAATCCTGAACAAAATTTTGTTAATAGGGGCGCTGAAGTAAATCTTGCGCGGGCGGAGGGTAGCGCTCTTAGATCAGATCAGATGTAGAGGATTTTAGGAAGGAGTGTCTGACCCCAGGTCTTAAACAACCCTTAGAAACAGGAAGCTAGTAGATTTGGGCTAGAGTACCCGATAGGAAAGTGATACGGAAGCAAGGTAGAAAGGGGGAGGAAGACGCCTTTATTTATTACCGGGAGGGGGGGCAGTACCCGGAGTCCTACGGCTTAACGTGCCCATCCGACGCACGGCGGGTTTTTAGTGGTTCGAACGTTCTTGCCTGCCCAGGATCGAACCTAAGGTTATCTCCATGGCAGTCACGAACGCTGACCACTAGGCCACCCGTTGCCCAGGGTGGCACTCTTTGTGCTCGGCTGGCACCCTTATCGCACGAACGTGTGACGCCATCAGCTCCGGTTTAACATCATTTGCATATCTCGAGTGGGTACTCTCTCCCTGCGATTTGCATGTTTGTATCGCACCTCCTTCTGGGTGGGGCAATTTCAGTGTCGAGCAATGTATTTTCTCTCTCACTGAATGTTATCTGGCAGCCGTCTTGAAGTCAAGGCCGAATGACGTATGCGTGGCTGACAAGCAAGATCGCTGCATACATAATGAGTTAAGCTAGCAGCTGTGAGTGTTTTTTTTTTTTTTTTTTTTTGATTGGAGGTTTAACGACCACCGTGAGCAACTCAATGGGCTATAAGCAGTCGCCCGTCCCTAATTTAGGGTCACTGGTTCCAGGGAAGGGAAAGAGCCAGTGCCGTTAGAAAAACACAACATCCATGCCTCACCGGGATTCGAACCCGGACCCCGTTCGGACGAATGATCAGAGGCCATCGCTTAGACCACTGCGCCACCGGGGCGGCGCTGTGAGTGTGCATTAGCGGTAGTCGTGGAAGCCGTCTTAATCTGTAAGCAATATTTTCCACGCAGATACTGTCTGTTGATCTGTGGTGTAGTATTGTATTTGTGGAAACTGTCTTACGCTGAAGCAGTCTGTTCTTGAAGTTCCGCATGTTCGAGTGATGCTTTAATCAGATTAAATTATTACCGCCGTTACGAATTACTTGTTCATTGAGCATTAGTTATTGAGTGAAGTGCCGATCAGGTACTGACGGAATGAAAAAAATAACTGTAAGTAACTTTTCTTTTTTTTTTTTTTTTTTTTGATTGGAGGTTTAACGACCACCGTGAGCAACTCAATGGGCTATAAGCAGTCGCCCGTCCCTAATTTAGGGTCACTGGTTCTAGGGAAGGGAGAGAGCCAATGCCGTAAGACAAACACAACATCCATGCCTCACCGGGATTCAAACCCGGACCCCGTTCGGACGAATGATCAGAGGCCATCTCTTAGACCACTGCGCCACCGGGCAGCTCTTGAACTTTATTTGAGTGACTCCTGTTTTCATTTCGAGTGAGTGAATAAGAAGAACGCCGCCCCGGTGGCTCAGTGGTCTAAGCGATGGCTTCTGATAATTCGCCCGAAAGGGGTCCAGGTTCGAATCCCGGTGAGGCATGGATGTTGTGTTTGTCTTACGGCACTGGCTCTTCCTTCCCTGGAACCAGTGACCCTAAATTAGGGACGGGATACTGCTTATAGCCCATTGAGTTGCTCACGGCGGTCGTTAAACTTCCAATCAAAAGAAAAAAATAAGAACAAACTTTACGTAGCGTCCTCTAAGTTACATTTATACACGTTTTAAACATTGAAGAACAATACAAATTCAATTATAAGACAGGAATAGAAGCCTGTTTGAAACTGAATCCAAGGGACTGGTACTGTTTTGGACGGGTGCATCCATGGGAGCCACTAAAATATAAACATTAAAATTTTTTTCATGCTTATAACGGAGTCTACATAGCTAGTAATTACTTAAGAGAATGTATTGTTATTATGTACCTTGATCAACTAAACACCACAAACCCTTTTTTTTTCTAATTATCCAACACTGATTTCTGTACAGTAAAACTTACAGTGTGACACTCAGCAGGAGAACGAGCGCTGCTTATTCACTGAAACAATTCAGAATCACCTCAGAGTAGGTGATTCAAAATCTTGCAATGTTTTTATTTTGGATTTGATGTTTATATTTACTTTACATTTCTATTGGAGGTTTAACGACCACCGTGAGCAACTCAGTCTGCTATAAGCAGTCATCCGTACCAAACTTAGGGCCACTGGTTCCAGGGAAGATAGAGGGAGAGAGAGAGCTAATGCCGTAAGATAAACACAACATCCATGCCTCACCGGGTTTCGAACCCGAACCCACGAGGACGAATATTCAGAAGTCATCGCTCAGATCACTGCGCCAGCGGGGCGGATCTTTCTCTATTTCATCATCCTCACGTTTTTCTTCAACTTAACGTCGGTCAAAAATTTCGTGATCTTTACCACCGTTGCTCTTTTTTTCTAAGTTTCAACGCCCTCTATAAGTAACTCATTGGGTTATAAGAAGTTGCCCGTCCCTAATTTTGGGCCACTGGTTCCAGGGAAGGGAGAGAGCCAGTGCCGCAAGATAAACACAACATCCATGCCTTACCAGGAATCGAACACGGGCCCATTTGAACCAATGCTCATGAGCCAGCGCTGTAACCACTTCACCACCTGTTCGGCGTCGGGACGTTGCGGTGGATATCTACGTAATCATTTGTACTGATGGCTACAAAACTGTCTCCGTTTAGTGCTTCTCGTAATCATTTGTACTGATGGCTACAAAACTGTCTCCGTTTAGTGCTTCTCGTAATCATTTGTACTGATGGCTACAAAACTGTCTCCGTTTAGTGCTCCGTTTAGTGCTTCTGGAAATATGCTGTAGGCAATGAACACCATACTTCCTGCAGAGTGTTCCACAATTCGGGTATATTCTGAGGTCTCGGATTCCTGTGTTCGATAGCGCACTGCATCGCATCGCAAATGTGTTCTATCACGCTCAGATCTGGGGACTTGGGTAGGATTGGCCACACCCCAAACTCAGATGAATGCTCCTCTAACCATAATGTGGCGTTCCGACACCTGTGTGGAGGTGCATTGTCCTGTTGGAACAGGCCGAACCCATCAGCATGAATGCAGACCATAAACGGGTGTACCTCGTCAGAAAAGATGCGCACATAGCGTTGGCCGGTCACACACGTTTGTAGACGTACCAGGGGTCCCAGTAAAGCCCAGCTAAACACACCCCATACCATTACGAACCCTCCACACCATTACGGACCCCACCCCCCACCAGCCGGTACAGTTCCCTGTTGACAGGCGGGATCCATGGCTTCGTGGGGTGTGCGCCACACACGAATCCTTCCATCAGCTCGATACAGTTGGAAACGCGACTCGTCAGACCACGCTACTTGTTTCCAGTCATCAAGTGTCCAGTGGCGGTGTTGCCGTGCCCAAGCGAGGCACGTAGCTCTGTGTCGTGCACCCATCAATGGGACTCGAGTTGGGCGTCGGCTTCCAAAGCCCATATCGTGCAGGGTACGTTGCACAGTCCAGACGCTGTTGCTTGTTGAGGTTCCAGCATTGAATTCCGATGATGCCTGCGAGAGTGTTGCACGCCTGTCGCGTGAAATAGATTCTTGACAGCCGACGATGATCACGTTCACCCAATGTCTTTTTACGGCCACACTGGTACCGTAGGTTGGAGGTTTTGCCGGAAGTCTTGTAGTCACGGTACACTTTTGCAATGGTCGTCCGTGAAAATCCAAACTTCGGTTCTATCTCCGAAATGCCCATCTCACGAGCGCCAACTATGACACCGCGTTGAAAATCGCTTAAATCGTTATTACTTGTCATTCTCATGCCGAAAACAACTCTAATGGCTGGCAAATGATCAAATGATCATATGTAGAGGATTTTAGGAAGGAGTACGCTACCCCAGGTCTTAAAAAACCCTTAGAAATAGAAAGCTAAGAGATCTGGGCTAGAGTGCTCGATAGGAAAGTGACATGGTAGCGAAGTAAAAAGGGGGAGGAAGACGCCCTTATTTATTACCGTGGGGACAGTACCCGGGGTCCGACGGCTTAACGTGCCCATCTGATGCACGGCGGATATTTAGTGGATCCAACCTGGGGTCCTTTCCGTGGCAGTCACGAATGTTGCCCACAAGCCACCCGTGGCCCCTGACAGCTGGCAAGGATCTCTATCACTTTATGTACGCACTGGCGGACGCAACTAAGTACTCGCATAGGTGACGTTGCTACGTATTTTGCATAAGCTCGTCTGTACTAGTTTTTCTGGCACTTCAGTGTATATACCCAGTCAATAACTGAACTGATCAAACAGTCTGGCTACAGATGTATTAGTAACACACGATTGTTCTGGAAAGGAGGATGGATGACAAAAGTGACGCATGAACTGTGCTTAATGATTCGTAGAAGAGTGGTTTGGGGGAGGGGTTCATAGCCACGCCCTCACCAATCATCACCAATCATCATTCGCTAATATAAGCTATTTTTTACTTTACTTTTGTTTCCTCCATTACTGATTATTTTTCATGTAGCCCTGAACGACACAGAACGTACCCCCAGGGGTACGCGTACTACCGTTTGGAAACCGGTGTATTGCACTATTACAGTATCTGATTTGCAAAACTGTCTAGTGCTTCTGAGAAATGTGAAGTTGACGTGGAATGTCGAGTGTTCGAATATGAATGGTTGTGGAGCAGTTTTTCACATCGTACAATAATAAGCCATTTCGTCTTGTTTGAAACATCGCTGTGGCTGTGTTCAAGAACTTTAATATTTCACGCTATTTCTCCTCAAAGCACGACAATGAAAAACGATGTCCCCAGACTTCATCCAAGAAAAGTACTGCTGTGTAAAGTGCTGCTGTGACAGGCTGAACAAAAGCAAAAGGCACAGAAAAACTTTATGGTCAGCAGAATATTTAAAAAAAAACAAGACACTGCACAGATTTATCTACTCATGCCCGCTATATTGTAACATATAAAATAGCAAAAAGTTACAGAACTCTATCTGATGGTGAATTTTTAAAAGACTATGTTGAGCGTTTGCAATCTTATTTGTCCGGAAATCAGTAAAGAATTCGAATTAATTAGTTTATCTCGAAAAACAATTACAAGCTCAATTGAAGCTACTGGTAATAATTTAACTTTATAGCTGAAAAACAAGATTGCTAGTTTTAAAATTTGCTGTCTAACAATGGACGAGAGTACCGATTTAAATGACAATTAGTATTTTTATAAGAGGGATGGATGACAACTTTTACGTTACTGAAGAATTGGTTGTCATATAATCAATGAAGGGTACAATAACTGGGATG
Source organism: Macrothele yani (assembly GCA_039090855.1). Classification (NCBI taxonomy): domain Eukaryota; kingdom Metazoa; phylum Arthropoda; class Arachnida; order Araneae; family Macrothelidae; genus Macrothele; species Macrothele yani. Next base: position 50,302,703 of record CM077028.1, read on the forward strand.
GATATTTATTGGGAATTTCTACAGAAGTAAAAATACCTACTTATTACCATATGCAATATTACAACTGATGACACGCCAAATATGACGGGAAGAAAGTTAGTCTTCATCGGCATTTTTAATAAAGTAAATCCTGATAATAATGTGATATTTTTACACTGCGTTCTACACGGAGAGGTGCTTTGTAAGTCGGCATTATTTTAGGCACGTCCTTGACATAATAATTAAGCTTATGAGTACTATTCGCTCCCGAAGACTTTCTCACAAACAATTACGAGATTTTCTGAGCTCTTTGGATTCTAATTATTTAGATGTACTGTACTAGATGGCTTAGTGCAGGCTATGTCTTTGAACGTGTATGGAATTTAAAGGAGGAGATTACTCTTTTCATGCGTGATCATAACAGATCTGAAGAACTTTCAGTGCTCAAAGAGAAAGATTTGATCGGTGATTTCATTTTTTCTTCATTTTGTACTGGTCTTCTTTGCCACAGGAATAAACTGAATACAAAACTCCAAGGAAAACAACAGTTTGGGGATGAAGTCTGGGGACATCTACAAAAATTCAAAATGCAGCTTTCTCTTTTTGCCAACCACATATCTAAGAGATATGACGTATATTCTAATTAAACTTTCATTTTTAGTTCCTTTTCCTATGTAAATTTGAGTGCGTTCTTTTGCATTTTCCAAACTTAAAATGATATCTTCTTTCTCACATGAATGAGGTTGGCAACACTTTTGAGGTCAGTGAGAGTGTCGTATTAATGTGATAAGAACGTTAGATAAAAAGGAAGATACAGCAGTTGCTTTGTTTGTGTGTGCGTGGAGATGTTCGAACGTTGTTAAGATAGATTATACGACACATAATTAACGCAATTATACAGTACTATACAGTATGTGAAGTGTAAAACTCGCAGTGCTATATGTTGGATTTTATCAAATACTGCTCAACCAATAAAAGGTTACCGTAAGTTTGACTTCTGTATATGTTTTGTCTGGCCGTAAAACCTTAATTTGAGCTGTCTCATGCAACCATTGGATCGTATTCTCATTTAGTTCAACATTTCCTAAGTCATGGTTTTAGACATAGCGTAACACCAATCTCGCACACGAAAAAGGGTTACGTTATCAATATTTTTTGACGTTTTCCAAAGCTGTATTCTATTGCGCCTATTTCAGATGAAAAAGTCATTCATTATGAAAACTGTGCAAGAAAACTGCTTGCTGAATCATGAAAGAATTAATATACCCGGGCGCTATCTGAGAGACGCGGGTTCGAGTCCCGCTCCAGTACAATAACATTTTCAAGTTTTCGGATATTATCTGGCTTGCCATCCTTGTCACATTTACACCAAAAATCAGATTGTCATCTTCAAAATTTGCTTGCTGAATTTGAACCACGTTTTCAGGATTTTAACGATATTGAGCTCGATCTGGATTACGTTATTTTTAGTACACCACAAAATGAATACTTCATATTCATAGAGCTTGAAGTGGATGGAACGTTGAATTATCTTGACGTTGCGCTCAGAAGAAATAGAACATCCAGCTTGGATTTTAACGTTTATTATAAACCGACCGCAGTACCGAACCTTATCCCTCCTGACTCGCACTGCCCTAAAGAGTACAAACTTTCGGCTTTTAGAACATGGTTCTTTTTTTTTTTTTTTTTTTGATTGGAGGTTTAACGACCACCGTGAGCAACTCAATGGGCTATAAGCAGTCGCCCGTCCCTAATTTAGGGTCACTGGTTCCAGGGAAGGGAGAGAGCCAGTGCCGTAAGACAAACACAACATCCATGCCTCACCGGGATTCGAACCCGGACCCCTTCGGACGAATGATCATAGGCCAACGCCTTAGACCACTGCGCCACCGGGGCGGCAGCATGGTTCTATAGAGCGTACAACGTATGCCAACCCGACTACCTAAATAACAAGGAAATTGATAATATTTATAGCAAAGGTACAAAGGCTGGATATAGGAGGGATGAAATAGACAGAATACATAGAACTGTAAGAAATCGCGTAATGTCAGCAACAACAATATCACCTAGTCAGACAATGAGGTACGCAGGACCTATCTCATATATCCCAGGATTTGCATGTTGGTTAAAGAATTTGTTACGTAAATACAAAATAGTATTAGCTATGAAGACCCCGACCCCATTATCACATATAGTTTCTAGCTACAAGGAGAGACAGTGTGAAAAAGAAAAGGAGGGTGTGTACGCTATACTGTTGGTATATTCTGACAACACGGAAACGATATATATCGGATTTTTTTTTATTGGAGGTTTCTCGACCACCGTGATCAACTCAATGGGCTATAAGCAGTTGCCCGTCCCTAATTTAGGATCACTGGTTCCAGGGAAGAGAGAGAGCCAGCGCCGTAAGACAAACACAACATCCATGCCTCACCGGGATTCGAACCCGGACCCCTATCGGACGAATGATCAGAAGCCATCGCTTAAACCACTGCGCCACCGGGGTGGCATATATCGGAATGACAAAGCGGTCCTTGGACACATCTAGTGTCCACTTGCGAAGTGTCAACCAGGACATGCAGAATACAGCCCTCGCCAGAGAAGTCATGCATTCATCAGCCGCTCCAGTATGGAATAATATTTGAAGAATTGCCCCTTACATGAACTTTAGAGAGACTGCCATCAGGGCAACTGTCAAAATTATCTCCATCAAAGTAACATGGAATTACATGACCTCTACTGAACTACCAATGGTTTGGCATGCGTTATTAAAAGACGAGAACACGGCGCGACGCGCCGTGCATTTACGTGCTAAACAATTTAATGTAATATGCTCGTGATGTCACCCACGTTATTTTCAAATATCATCTTTGTTTCTTAAGTGTTCCGATTCCCTGTATTTTTATGTCTATCATTACCTCGAAAAAGCCTCCCAGTGGAGTGCGAACGCTTGGCAAATCTTTGTACTTATTACACCATAAAAATAAACGGATTTAAAACGCTATATGCGTTTCTTGGGTATTCGATCTGGATATTTTAAGTATGCCATTCAATGTGGTGGGTTATGAAAACGTGAGAATTGACTTACAGCTGGAATTAATTGAACCGTTGTGCAACTCTCAAATGAAGGAGGCTTTTTTATACACAACAAAATTGGAGTTTTATAAAGCCATGCCGAAATCAACATTTCCAAACTTGGTAAATCATGCCCCAAATTATGTCAACGTTTCCACCCTAATATCCATGCGAACAAGTGTTTTCAGCCATGAAACTTAGATAAAGCGATCTTAGGAACTGCTTAATGATGAGCATCTGTTTTCTTTCTTGAGAATCACCTCCTCACAGTTTAATACCGATTATGAAAATTGCTGGAAGCTCGATCACAGTTTCACTCAACTCACACATTATCATATATGTCTCCTAAATGAACTTAAAAACAATTTAGTGGGTATGTATCATTGTTTTGCAATCTCAGTGCATTTAAACTTATTCATGTCAGTCTGTCACGTGTGTTTATCATTTTAATAAAATTAATTTTGAAGAAAAATTAATGGAAAAGTCTTTGGCACACCAAACAATTTTGATTTTTACATTTGGCTCTCCTATAAGTAAGTTTGCCCATCTCTGCACCAAGTCATGATTTGAGCTGTTATCCAGGATTTTTTGTTACATTTCCACTCAACAGGAAGCTTTGGTATATCCAAGTTATAGATTCATTGTAGTTTAGCAGATTTACCAATCGCCAATGGTTTTCCCATTTTCCCAGATACAAACGCACAAATAAAAACTGTATAAAACTGTAGTTGAAAACATTTTCCTTCAGTAGAGGTGTAGCGCACTTATTTTTGAAACGTTTACATGTGGTTTACTGAACACTACGTGAAGTCAGTTCTTGTTTACTTACGTTAAGTGAAACAAGAATCACTCAAATAAAGTTCAAGAAATACTGTAGTTACGTACTTACAACTATTTCTTTATTCCGTCAATATTTCATAAGCACTTCACTCCAAATTCATAACAGCAGCAAAATTTATAAACTTATTAATGTGAGCTAGTAAGAAGAAAACTTAATTAAAGAACTCCAACACTAAATATACACTATATTGACAAAAGTCATCGGACAACCCTTCAAAAGCAAATGAACGGATCCGCTGCGTTGTTAAGATGCGCGGTACAGCTGCAAATGAAATAAAAACAAGCCTGAAGCTGACCGCGATCATATCGCACTGTGAGGTTGAGGGAAAATGTCGCGGTACGAGAGAACTGACTTTGAGAAATGAAAAATTGTTGGGTGCTATATTAGTGGGTTGTCCATAAGAGAAACCAAGAGGCGTTTAAACATACCCAAGTCCACTCTTTCTGATGTACTGAGTAAGTAGAAGACACATTGCGTGCCTGAAGCAGCAAAGCGTACCAACAGACCAAAGAAAACCAGTGATAGTGCACGTCGAAGCCTCAGGAGAGTCGTTACATGCAGCTAATAGACGGAGTGCAGCCCAAGACCTCTGTGTGCAGTTGAGTAAAAATATTGGAACCTTGGTATGTATACGTAGCATTCGCAGATAACTTCATTCCATGGGTTACCGTGGTTGTACGGCTGCTCATAAGTGTTTCGTCTCACTCTGAATGCTGCTTGTCGTTTAGCATGGTGTAAACAACATTTATCGTGGACCGTAGATCAATGGAAACGGGTCCTATGGACTGATGAATCCAGATACGCGATCCATCAGCCTGATGGCCGTGTGGGGGTATGGCGGCAGCCGGGGGAACGCTATTTACAACAGTATACTGTTCCTACGGTCAAGTTTGGAGCTAGCAGTGTTCCCGTGTGGGGGTGTTTTTCGTGGAATGGTCCCGGCCCATTGGTTATCGTGGAAAAACCTGTTAACCAGCACATCTACCTCGATATTCTGGACAATTCTGCCCTACCAACTCTGTGGCAATACCATGGAACCGAGCCTTTTTGGTACCAGCAGGATAATGCACCAAGCCATAAAGCAAAGTCTATTACGGCGTGGTTTGACCATAATTCCTTATCGTGTGTGGACTGGCCAGCTCAGAGCCCTGACCTTCATATCATAGAGCCCCTATGGGATGAATTAGGGCGCCGCATAAGAAGTTTTTAACCAATGCCTACTACTAAGCAACAGTTAGCGGCAGCATTATATACTGAATGGAAGCGCATACCATTCGCTCTGTAGCAAAACCTTGTCGAAATCATGTCTCGAAGGGTCAGTGCATAGATTAAGGCCGAAGGTGGACCGATACCATACAAATGTATGTCAGTAAATGTTATGTTGTGTTTCTTTTCTAGGTGTCCGGTGACTTTTGTCAATATAGTGTATAATACAACTGGAACATGCAGACTTCAAATAAACATTACTTCAGTGAAATGCAGCTTCCACGATTACGACACCACACCAACACATATTTTTTTTTCTGTTGCTCCAACATTGTATCTGTCGTTTTAATCTTTCAACACGCACACGTCAAGCACTCTTACCTCAAGAATGTTGCAACAAAACATTCCGTGCGTGAGAAAATTGTATTAATGTTTATTCTTCATCATAATCTCATAAAGTGTTATTTTTTCTGAACTTTCTGTTAGGGACTTGGAGATACAATCGAAAAACGACCGATTTTCACGAATTCACGCAAAAGGGAAACAAATTGAAATTATACATGAACATTCTGAAAATCGAAGATTTGCAAAATTGCTCTACAACATGCAGTGTCTACATGTCTCACACTGTTTCCAAGCCTAGCGAGAACTAAAACCTTAGATTTATGTCCCTCACTTGTATTTACAAGTAACCAAGAATTAAAAACCAGCGGCTCTGAGCCGATCGTTTTGTATACATGGAATGACATGTAGGTCGTTATTTCGTAAAATAAAGTAGTTCCGCAAGAATTTTTTCAATATACACGAAAAACTGAATTGAAAAAATAGACATAAATTCAAACCGTCTACTCTTTTCCCACCTTTTGTTACAAGGGATTACGACCCACATGAGTTACTAAGGAATCATTTAGGGCCAATGGTTCTAAAGAGTAATATAAGGAGTCATTTGGGGTCATTGGTTCCAAAGAATAAGAAAACCAACGTCGGAAAGACAAAAAGCATCATTCTGTGCTGTTGTACTAGATCTCAGACTTTTCAGCGAAAACAGAATTCGTCCCGGTGACCGTGAGGTTTCAGACCCTGGCTTCTGGCCATTCGTCCGAGACGGGCCCAGGTTCTGTTCCTGAAGAGGAATGGGAGGGACGCGTGTTTGATTGTGTTGGCTTCTGACGATTCGTTCGAGTTAGGCCTGGGTTGGAGTCCCAAATGAGGCACAGATGGTGCGCTTGTCTGATTGTGTTAGCTTCTGACGAGTCGTCCGAGTTGGACTTCTAGTCTAGATAAACAATGGGCAGGGCACTTCTGTAATGGCGCAGTATTCTGACTGTTCATCCGAGTTGTGATTGAATTTGAGTTCAGGATGAGGCATGGGTCGTGCGTCTGTCTGGTGACGCTGGCTGTGTCTCTTCCCTGGAACCAATGGCCCCCAAATTAAGGAAGTTGACTGCTTATAGCACTTAGAGTTGTTGCTCATCGCGTTTGCTAAAGCTCCACCCCCAAACAAAGGAGTCAGAAGCCCATGCAAGACACTTTAGCGCTTGCTTGTACTTGTGTGATAGCAAATGTGGCAAGAAATTCCAACTTAAGCTTTGTTGAGTTTTACTGTTAAACGAAAGCACTCAAAATTGACTTACAGAGATTGCATCTGTTCCATTTTTAAACAAACCAAATTAAAATCAACTGCATTTGTATGTCACTTTTAGGAAGTGCAGGAAGTAGTGGAACTTCACTTAAACTTATGGAGCTTGCGTCTGTTTGGCAGACGGAAACCTCAGGAAAATTGGCCAAACACTGGAGACGTATTCCTACCATGGGAGAGAAAATCACTCTCTAGGACATCACGAAGGAGCTACAGAGAATGGATAAAATGTACTCACGTAAGAAGTCATTCTGATATACCAGATACAATGTGCTTTTACCCAGACTGTGAGTTCCTTCCATTATTGAGTCACCTGGGTCATGTTATTTACCGGTACATTTGGTATGTTGTTTGAGCAGCAGCAGCAGCAAAGGTGTGGAGATGGTGGATGTCATAATGCTATAATAGTAGAAGCGGTTTTGTTTAATTGAAGTTTGATCACATTGAATGATGGTTATAATGGATTGGTTAGAGTTTTGGACTCATTGGGTATTTCTCCAGGACAATACACTTGGAAAGGCTTTGGTCATTTGGATTGTCAGCGTTCGGTGAAAGCACAAAATGCCTCAACACCTGCTTCTAAATTGCAAAGGAAAAAAATAGAGCCAGCAGAAAGAAAAAACAAGAAATGCACTTTGATACAGAAGGTGAAACTTACAAAAGTGGGGGTTTTGAGGACCTTTGAAAATTACCGTTACTTTTTCAGAGCCACGGAGTTTTTGTTTTTGCGTTTTCTCATTACTGAAAATATTATGTTTAAATAGTGATTCCAACACTAATAACTTGAAGACTATTTATGAATGAAACTTCAAATTTTAACAGCATATTTATCAATCATTTAGCTGTGAAATGAACTAAAATGAAGACTGTAGCATGATTACTTTTTTTATAGAGAAAAATTTGTTCCTGATAAATACACTTTTTTTTAATACATCCTGTATATATAGAAGTATACCTTTAAATTCCATTTCACTAAATTTTTTTTTAGTGTACTGCATTCACAACATCCTAATGAGCATTTTGGCACCTTTCTTGATTAAATACACTAAAATAGTTTAAGAGATTTTATTGTTTTCGTAAAATGAACAAATTTCATTTTATTAAATTTAAAGTTCATTAATGTCATTAATTTTTTTTTTCATTTTTTCTTCCTAATTATTTTTTAGTTATACGTGTTGCACATAATCTGAAAATTTTAAATGAATTAAATAAAAAAATTAAAAAAATGATTTAAGGTGGTGACCTACCTTAAATCTATTGTTTAATATCGTTAAAAATCATATGAACTTGTAAACATTTAAAAATAATAGAATACAGCAATGACTACTGATTTCAACCTTACGCCACGAAGTCAAGAACAGCTCTGAAGATACATTTTGCCGTTACAGCACGTACATTCAATAATGCTTGTCACGAGAACAATGCGTGACGTGATATATACACATCTCACTCGGCTTGATTAAATAAACATATTAACATATGAACAATTATGTCATTGCATGAGATTAAACTGCAAAATAAGGATTGACTTTCTACATATATATATATATATATATATATATATATATTCACATTAAAACTCCAAACGAAAAGACTGCGTGTACCATACACACAAAAATGACATCGAAAATTGAAAAAAATATTACAAAGAAACACAAGCACACACCCAGACGCGCGATGCAGCAAACCAAACTGTGCTCAAATATACGTTATAAAATACAAATACAGAACACTTAACCCACTTACCTCATCAAATGAAATGCGAAATCCAAGAAAAGGTATCAAAAATATCAAAAATAACAAATTATATTGAAGATAAGGTCTCCCTGATGATGACAGCTGAATCTTCGATATAATTTGTTATTTTTGATATTTTTGGTACTTTTTCTTGGATATCGCATTTCATTTGATGAGGTAAGTGGGTTAAGTGTTCTGTATTTGTATTTTATAACGTATCATCATCATCATCATTGTCAACCATTATCAATCCACTGCTGGACGAAGGTCTCCCCAAGTTTCCTCCACAACGGTCTGTCTTGTGCCAGTCTCCTCCATGTCACCCCTGCATACTTTCGAATTTCATCCACCCATCTCCCATGTGGTCTTCTTCTGGGTCTTTTCCTGTCCCTTGGAATCCAATCTAAAATTTCGGCTGTCCATCGATGATCTGTCCTTCTGGCAGTATGTCCAGGCCATTGCCATTTTAGGGATTTAACTCTGATCATGATGTCTTCCACTCTTGTCATTTTTCGGATCCACGAGTTCCTCTTCTTATCTCTCCTGGTTACCCCAAGCATGAACCTCTCCATGCTTCTTTGAGTTGTCTGCAGCCTTTGTATGTCTTTTTTAGTTAAGGTCCACGTCTCTGCACCATACGTAAGCACTGGAAGGAGGCATTGATCAAACACTTTTCTTTTAAGACATAATGGCATATTGCTCTTGAAAATTATGCTCTTTCTTCCAAAAGCTCTCCAGGCAAGTTTTGTACAACGATTAATTTCTTCATCAATGTGACCCTCACTTGATATCTGCTGTCCAAGATAAACATACGTGTCTGTTATCTCCAGCTTTTCTCCATCAATCGATAAATCTTCATTTCTTGTAAAAGCATTGAACATCACTTTTGTCTTCTGAAAGTTCATTTTTAATCCCACTTCTTTACTCTTGTCAGCACGTTCCTGGATCATACTCTGCAGCTCTGATGGGGTAGTTGCAAAAATGACTACGTCATCAGCAAAACGAAGGTGGGTTAGATAATCTCCATTAATCTTTATCCCCTTGTTTTCCCAGCTCAGCGACTGAAAAACACCCTCCAATGTGGCATTAAAGAGCTTCGGAGATATGGTGTCACCTTGTCTCACTCCCTTTCCAATTTTTACGTGTGTTGTATTTTCAAACAGCCTAATCTTTGCACCTGCATTTTCATAGATGTTATTAATAATATTAATGTATGCATCTTCAATACGGCAGGTTTTCAGAGCTATTGTAACTGCTCATGGTTTCACCGAATCAAAGGCTTTTTCATAATCGATAAAAGCCATGCACAATGGAAGTTCATATTCCCTCGCTTTTTCAATTAGTTCTCTCAGCACGTGGATATGATCTATTGTGCTGTAGCCACTCCTGAATCCAGCTTGTTCTCTCGGTTGAGCCATGTCCAGTGTTACCTTCAAGCGGTGTGAAAGAACTTTAGTGAAGATTTTATAAACTACTGATAGGAGGCGGATAGGTCTGTAGTTTCCGAGATCCTCAATGTCACCTTTCTTATGCAGCAGGATCATTGTAGCGGTGTTCCAATCCTCAGGAATCTTTGCTTCATTAAGGCATCGAGTGAAAATTTGGGCGAGTACTGTTTCAATTTCTCCACTTGCTTCTTGTATGATGTCTACAGTAATTCAATCTTCTCCTGGAGCTTTTCCTCGCTTCATGTTCTTGATTGCATGTGCAACTTCTGCTGGAATGACTGGAGGAACTCTGGTACTGGTATCTTTCATGATGTCTGGAGTGCATATATCATCCCTTTCATATAATTTGGAGTAGAAATCTTTCACTCTTGTCAAAATTTCGCCTCTATTTCTTGTTACAGAACCATCTTCTTTTCTCAGTGCCATAATCTGTTTTCTTCCCTTACTGAGATGTCCCTTTGCTATCTTCAGGCTTTGGTTGTTTTCAATTGCTTTCCTCACTAGTTCACAGTTGAATTTTCTTACGTCTTCAGTGATACTTTTTCTTACTGTCTTGCATAGCTCTATATATTCCACTTTGGAAGTCACATCTTCTTTAGTTGTCCTCATCTCTCTTCTTTTTTGCATCAACATTTTGGTTTTTCCTGATAATTTGTTCACATGCAACTTGTTCTTGGACCCAGCTAATTTTGTTGCTGTTTCCATAAGAGCTTTGGTTACTTTTCTGTTAACTTCAGAGATGTCCACTTCTTCCGATGTTAGACCTTCTAAAGCAGAGAACCTGTTCTTCAGTTCTAACTTGAAGGTATTATGGTGTTTTTTAAGGTTGGTTATGTCTATATATATATATATATATATTTAATTATTTGTTCTTGTTGTCAACGCTGTTTCTTCAATGTCGGTAAGAACATAATATCTTCATTATTATACTCTTAAATCACAACTGGAATATTCTGTAAATATTGCAACTAATTGTTAACGTCATATAATTTGTCCAAAGCATCTTTTTATTTTATTATTAAATTTTGTTCTTGTGATGTCAGTTGTTGAGGTAGTTGAGGGACAAAAATCCTGTTTACTATCAAGAATCTATTCCTTAAATTTTTTATTATTATTTGACATTTTAAATAAAGCTTTATACACTGCAAAGCATAATATTTGTTGTACTTTGGTATTGCTATTCTTGTATAAATTCTCTCTTAGGCGGCTAGGTAACTTGGCAATGTGTTTTTGCTGAATAATTCTTTTGATTTATTCAGACACTCTCACAACTTGTGTTTGTTTGTAATTGTTTTTCTGTTTTTAGTGGCAGATGACGAGCATGGGTTGGGCCAGGAAAGTTATAGATACATGCAAAAAATATTAACTAAGTGATTCATCATGCAGCTCTGAGGAAAATGTGATATTTCTTAAAATTTTGGTGGGGTTAAAACTTGCATCTATGACTTTGCAGAAACCCATTTCCAACTAGGTCTTTGTGGAAGTGAGAAAATGCAGAGTTTTGCTGGTCCTTGATAAAGCCAAGACTTGGCATTATCGACACTTTCTACATTCAGGTTGCTATTAATTTATCTTCGTTTTGCTCATACCCGTTTGTATATGATTTTTTCTTTGTTGTTTTAGTACCTGTTCAAAAATTGTTATTGCTTCTGTCTCTTCTTTATAGTATATATATATATATATATATGTGTGCCAGGAGCTACGTATATATATATCTTTTTTATAGTATATATATATATATATGTGCCAGGAGCTACGTATATATATATATATATATATATATAATCTATTTGCAAACAGATAATATATTATAATAGATATAATAATAATAATAATAATATCTATTATATATTATAACAGATTATGATATTATTATTATCGATTATAATATAATATCTATATGTAAATAGATAATATATTATAATAGATATAATAATATTATTATTATCTATTATATATTATAATAGATTATAATAATATTATTATATATTATATATTATAATTTATAATAGATTATAATAACATTATTATTATCTATTATAACATCTATTTACATATTTTATGTAAATAGATAATATTATTGTTATCTATTTTACATAATAGATAATAATATTGGTAGTGTTATCTATTATGTATCTAATAATAGATAAGAATTATAATAATTTATTTATTATTAGCTTCATCGACGCATCCGGTACGTATGACACCGAGATGCTAATAATTTGTTCTGTACTGTCTAATGAACATATCCTGCAAAAAACGAAGTCGTAGATCTACTGGTTTCAGGTGTTCTGTTTTTTATGACTGTGAGTGTATTACTTAAGATTTTTAACCATGAGCGTTTCGATTTACCTTTCCTATTACTATCGATATGAGAGTTAAAGCTGTAACACTGCTTTTTCCGATTTTGACTGTGGCAAAATGAATCTTGTTCGTAAGCTTCGATCAGCAGTGAACTATAAACAAGTAATGGGTCAACAACACAAAACTGACCGTTAGATACTACCTACCGACTGGCTGCAAACATAACTTGTAACGTATACTCTAGATTCACTTTCCTTTTGATTTTACTATCTCTGGTTATTTTATTTTTCCATGTAAATTATCTTCTTACTGAACGAGATGTTATTTCTCCCGCTGAATGAGATCTGGCAATGAGTGTAAGTCATGACGTGGTGGTAGCCAGTATAAATAGGCGCGTTCAACGATACCAGGGAGAGCTTTTGTTTATATGGAGAGAGCGTTTGTTGATGTGCGTAGAGAGAGCTTTTTGTTGATGTGCGTAGAGAGAGCTTTTTGTTGATGTGCGTAGGGAGAGCTTTGTTTTATGTGTAAAGAGATCTTCGTTTATGTGAGTAGAGCTTCGTTCATGTGCCAGGAGCTACGTTTTATTGAGTAGCTGTGTGTCCTGTAAAGTGTATGTTGGATCATATCAGGAGTTTCCCTAATAAAAAGTTGTTTTAGTAAGTACGTTTTTCTCAGTTCATAGTTTTGCCAGACCTCTGTCTGGCTGTTAGGTTTATTTCATTAATTGTTATTATTAACAACCAGCATTAAGACATTATTCATCTTAATTACTACTACAACATTACTAGCAGTTAAAAGCTTGTTTATTAATATTACTACACTACTAGCAGGAAACTTTATTCATGATATAATTAACAACACAACAACCATTAGAAGAAGCTTTGAATTCATTATAAACTGAAATGCGGCATTGTATCCGAGCGTGAAACTTAAGCCTCGGGAATTGTAGAGTCTATGACGTATACTCTAATTTAACTTTCATTTCATTTCCTTTCTCTATGTAAATTTTGAGTTCAGTCTCTATAGGCGTTTTTTACTTAAATGCTATATTTTATCACTCGCTGAATGCATGCTGGCAACAGTCTTGAGGTCAGAATGCGTGATGTGTGAGTGTTCACAGGTAAGGACGAGCTATATAATGTTGAAGCAAGCAGCAAAAAAGTGTGTGTAGTAATGGCGTGATGTTATAATCGTGGAAGCAGGATTACGCCGAAGCAATGTTTACTTGAGTCTGCGCGTTCCAGTTGTGTTGTTATATTTTTAGTGTTGGGGTTTGTTGATCAAGTTTTCTACCCGCATCTCCCGATTTGCGCTCCAGCAAATCCCTCGAGCATACTGGGGCGCAAATCGGGAGATGCCGGTTCTATTTCCGTTCCAGGACGATAAAATTTTCAAATTTATGAAACCGCATTTCCCGATTTGCGCTCGAGAAAATCGAGCATACTGAAGCGCAACGGGAGATGCGGGTCATATTTCCGTTCTAGAACGATAAAATTTTCAAATTTATGAAACCGCATTTCCCTATTTGCGCTGGAGCAGATCGAGCGTACTGAAATGCAAATCGGGAGATGCGGCTTCTATTTCACTTCCAGGACGATAAAATTTTCAAATTTATGAGACCGTATCACCCGATTTGCGCTCGAGCAAATCGAACATACTGAAGCGCAAATCGAGAGATGCGGGTTCTATTTCCGTTCCAGAACAATAAAATTTTCTAATTTTTCCTGTTACGTTAAATGAAAGAACAACTTGATGTATGTCCGTATTAATCATTCCATGTGTTTTCAACTTGATATTTACTCATTTGCTGGTCATATTACTTGACGCTACGATGGGACACGTTTGTTTCAACTAGTGCAGTGAAAGTCTGATATCTCAGATAAGCCTCAGTTGTTTAGATTTCGGTGTCCTGTGTGGTGTATACTGGTAAGCATACTCGAGCGCAAGTCGGGAGATGCGGGTTCGATTTCTGTTCCAGGTTGACGAAATTAAAAAAATTCTGCGATTACGTTACATGAAAGAGCAGCTTGATTTATGTGCGTATTAATCATTCCATATGTTTTCAACTCGATATTTACTCATTTGCTGGTGATATTACTTAGCGCTACGTTGGGTCATGTTAGTTTCGACTAGTGCAATGGAAGTCTGACGTATAAGCCTCGTTTTTTTACGCTTTCCAACCGTAGGTTGAAGAAGCGTATATGCTCCAGCTTTTTTCCGTCCGTCTGTCCGTCCGTCTGTCCGTCCGTCCGTCTGCCTGTCGGCACGATAACTCACGTAAAAATGGTTCGATTTCGATTAAAATTTAGTATGTGGTAGGGGACCACCAGGGGACGAACCCTATCGAAAATGGGTGAAGTGGGGTCAAAGGTCACGCCATAAGAGCGGGATCCATTCAATTGCCCTTATGCGTCATAACTTGCGTAAATATGGTTCGATTTCAGTGAAATTTTAGTATATGGTAAGGAACCACCTGAGCACGAACCCTATTGAAAATTGGCAAATTGGGGTCAAAGGTCAGGCAGGGCATAAGAGCGGAATTTATTCCATTGCCCTTATGCGTCATAACTTGCGTAAAAGTGGTTCGATTTCGATGCAATTTTGGTATGTAATAAGGAACCAACTGGGAACGAAGCATGTGGAAAATGGGTGGAATGGGGTCAAAGGTCAGGACATAAAGTCGAGATCCATTTCATTGCCTTTATGTGTCATAACATGCGTAAATATGGTTCGATTTCGATGAAATTTTAGTATGTGGAAGGGAACCACTGCGCACGAACCCAATTGAAAATGGGCGAATGGGGTCGAAGGTCAGGCAGGTCATAAGAGCGGGATTTGTTCCATTGCTTTTATGCGTCATAACTTGCGTAAAAATGGTTCAACTTCGATGAAATTTTAGTATGTGGTAGGGAGCCAATGGGGACGATCCCTATTGAAAATGGGCGAAATGGAGTCAAAGGTCAGGACACTGGAGTGGGATCCATTCCATTGCCCTTGTGCATCATAACTTACCAAAAAATGTTTCTATTGCGACAAAACGTTATCATGTTGTTCCGGAGGTATAGTGAACCGGTTCTGTTGAATATCAACGAAATGGGGTCAAAGGTCATTGCACAAAAGCAAGATTTATTCCACAGCTTTTATTCTCATAACTTGCGTAAAACTGGTTCTATTGCGACAAAACTTTAGTATGTTATTCTTGAGGTGTACTGAACCTGTTCTGTTGAATATCATCGAAATGGGGTCAAAGGTCAGAACACAGGAGCGAGATTTATTCCACAGCCATTATCCTCATAACTTGAGTAATAATTTCTGGTATGTTGGAAAGCGTATCATAATCAATGCATTGCATGATTTTACTAACTTGTTTTATTTTATAATTGGAGGTCTAACGACCACCGTGAGCAACTCAATGGGCTATAAACAGTCGCCCGTCCCTAATTTACGGTCACTGGTTACAGGGAAGGGAAATCAGATCAGATCATATGTAAAGGATTTTAGGAAGGGAGTGCCTGACCCCAGATCTAGAACAATCCTCAGAAATAGGAAGCTAGGAGATTTGGGCTAGAGTGCATCATAGGAAAGTGACACGGAAGTGAGGTAGGAAGGGGAGGACGCCCTTATTTATTACCATGGGGGCCAGTACCCGGGGTCCGACGGCTTATCGTGCCCATCCGACGCACGGCTGGTATTTAGTGGTTCGAACGTTCGCACCTACACAGGATCAATCCTGAGATTATCTCCATGGCAGTCACGAATGCTGACCACTAGGCCACCCGGCGGCCCACAGGAAATGGAGACACCCAGTGCCGTAAGACAAACACAACATCCATGCCTCACCGGGATTCGAACCCGGACCCCTTTCGGACGAATGATCGGAGGCCATCCCTTTGACCACCGCGCCACCGGGGCTGCTAGACCTCAGTTGCTTGGATTTCATTGTTCTGGGTGGTGTAATGGTTAGCTTACTCGAGCGCAAATCGGGAGATGCGGGTTCGATTTCCGTTCCAGGAAGAACGATAAAAAAAATGTTTTCAAATTTCTGCGGTTACATTACATGGAAGAACAGCTTGATTTATGTCCGTGGCAATTATAGATGGATCTCTGAAATCGCCGTTATACAACCGAACTTGAAAAGTCGACTGTCCACCAGGCTATATCCCTTTTTTTTCAAACTTTTATGAAAATCGCGATTTTCTTTTTTTTGGAGAGAAGTGTTTCCTACATCAGGAGGCTTTAAAAGCTTTAAAAATAAATGACAGATCTTCATGTGCGCTTTCGTTAGGCAGCAGTTTTAATGACGCCTGACGAAATAGCTTAGCGTTAATTAACAGCATGTCTTGCTAAACCATGTAAAAGTTGTATGAAATGGAAATCTTGATTCCTTATGCAAATTCTAGGTTAAAACCCACGTCATCAGCACCATCAAAAGGGACTAAATTATGAAATGCTTTACGAAAGAAAATAAACTGTCTTTTGTTTGTTACAGTGGGTAAGAAAACTTTATGTATAAGCTCAAAAACAAAGGCACTGCATTAACAACAATAAGGAGATGTATCAGATAATAATGAAAATCTGCACTTGGTGGTATTTCTAAGAATTCATTAAAAACAGATTAGAACTTTGGGAACCGTTAATCCTCCACAAAGGATCTGAGATTATGAAAAGAAGAATAGCATACTTTTTTTTTCAAGCCACAAGTAGAAAGAAAAATAACGTAATCCTTAAAGATTTTACACAGAAAAACATTCAGTTCCATTTATATGCATTTAAATAGATAATTAATTTGAAAAAGTAGAAAGGTTGCTCTTCTGATTTTTTTTAAGTAAAGAAAAGAAATAATGAAAGCCGGTTGCATGGCCACATGTGCGCAATATTCTACTTTATTTTGTTACTCTTTATGTTTAAGAAGCAGAAGCTTAGATAGAAAAAACCCGCCAGTGTTTTAGGAAAGCATTTCTTCATGTTTCCTTGAAACACAAAGCCGAAGTATGATATACGTTCACAAGATTTTAAGTTTCAAGATATTTCTTCCACCTGAAACACTTTTTTTTATTTTACCGTGTTTGAAATCAACCGAACTTGAAAAAGTCGACGTTTGCAAATTCCAAAGATAACAGAATTTGAAAAATTCTGCTTCTACATCTTTTTAAATTTCAAATATAATTTGAATTTTTTTTTCAACTTCAAGCTTTTCGATTCACTTCTGTAATGTTCCGATAAGGACAGTAAAACGGGAAGAAATTAAGAATTCTTGCAAATTCGGAAAAGTTTCTTCATAACGCTGCGTTTACAAGAAAGTGTTAGTCGAAATTACGCTTAAAAGGTTGCAAGCATATAGTCGGCAAAAAAAATATTTGCACACTTTGCATAAATAAACATCGAAAGTAATTGTGACGAAATATTTTTAACCATTGGATTACTTTTACAATAAACACGCACAAACATAGGTTTATTTTTTCTTACTAATAGGAAGAAATATATACAGGGGTGGGACAGAATAATGTGAACACCTAGGAAAAGAAGGTTTCACGTGTACCTAATAGGGTGTGGGATCACTTCTGGCATTCAAATCCGCCTGAATCCTCCTTGAAAACAGTGGCTTGCTGATGGTTGCGTCTAAGTCCGTCCTCCAATGTCGCACGATTGGGTCGAATAACGATTGGTCGACATAATGATTGGTCGAATAACGATTGGTCGGCATCACGATCAGTCGACCATAACGACTGGTCGATAGTAACGATTGGTCGACTTTACGATCAGCCGATAGTAACGACTGGTAGACAGCACGATTAGTCGACATAACGATCAGTCGACAGTAACGACTGGTAGACAGCACGATTAATCGACATAACGATCAGTCGACAGTAACGACTGGTCGACAGCACGATTGGGCGACCCAACAATTGGTCGAGATAACCATTCGTTCAGAGGATTATGGTTTACATTCGCAGCGGTACCTCTCAGAACATACTGACCTCTCAAAACGTAACGTTCCTTTTTGGAAATAATATCTTTTAGATAGTAGTCCTCAGAACGTACAGCATTATAACAAACACTGGCGTGCAAAAATTAAGGACGACACGGTTTCTCGAATGTAACGTCTTGCAGAATTGCTCCACATCGACTCAAATCATACCATACGATCCCCAAGATGTAAGTATATGGGACAAGTGAGCGAATCCGTCTAAACAAGGAATCCAAAGGATACAAAGGCACTTTATTGAAAATGTAGCTTCGAGCACAACTGGACAGAACACAGAAACGTCTATGTTACAGGCGGCTGTCAAGAAATTGGATTTAGGTCAGGGAACCTTGCGGGCCAATCCATGCGTTAAATATCTTCACTCTCCAACAGCTATGCGACAGCCACTGTGCGATGAGGTGTAGCGTTGTCGTCCATGAAGAGGAACTCAGCACCCATAGCACCTGTAAACAGAAGCACGTGAGGCAGGAGAACCTCGGTACAATAGCGGACACCAGTGACTGAACCTCCTTGGAAGATGTGGAGGTCAGTACGGCTACCAAGCATGATACCGCCCTAAACGAGAGCTCCGCCACCTCCAAATCGGTCCCTTTGGATGATGTTGGAGGTGTGATTGCGTGTTCCCTGCTCTCTCCAGATGTGTATACGTCCAGATTCACTCGTCAGACTAAATCGGCTCTCATCCGTAAAGAGAACTCGACCCCATTGCTGATGTGTCCAGTTCATGTGTTCCTGGTACCACAGGAACCGCCGTGTCCGATGAGCAGGCGTTAATGTCACATACCGTACTGGTCGTCGTGCAAATAGACCACCTTTGTGCAGCCTCCTTCCTGGCCATGGTGAAATGCGATAACGGACGTCCAGTTGTCTGTTAAATGTGCCTTGCGATTTCTCCCGGTGTCTGCCATCTGTCTCTTCTCACCTGTGGGACAATATACCGGTCGTCCGCCGCCATGGTTGCTCGTGCACGACCAGTGCTAAACTATCGGACAGCTGTTCCTGTCGTTTTAAGTATTCTCCAAGCTCGTAAAACGATGCTGTGAGCGATCCCGAACTTCTCGGCCACAGTAGTCACACTTCGACCTTCTTCCAACTTCCCAATGACGCGACCTAGGGTAAAATCATCCAGATGTCGTCTACTGGATTACCTGTTGGCCATATCACACGGTGGCAGCAAGTCGACGTCGTTCAAACCGATGTACACCGTGCAATAGCTTTCACCGAATTGCTGAGCGTACGCTGCCCGTGTGCTTTATACCCTTCCAACACTCACCCCCTCCTACGTCATGCTGCATATATGCGCATGCCCTACCGTAAAGAAAACTTAGTCTATCTCCTGAGTGGTCTTTCGGTCCATTATGCTTGCTCGTTCCGCTGTTATGCTAATTTCTCCTCTTCGTCCTTAATTTTTGCACACCTATTATTTCCAAACAGGCCCCCATGTCATCTTTTGTACTCTAAGTGAAATCTATATAGAGGGCCTTCTGAACGATGTTATTTCCGAAAGGACCCAGGGGAACTTTAGGAATAGGCACCTTGGGGAAACTGCCACACATAATTCGGAAACTGGGAAAATTGCCCCACAGGAAAATTGCCACACATTCAAAGCGTTTCGCGTTCGCGTTTCTCGGAGGAACGGCGATTTGTGCTCGTCCCCTTAATGAAAACCATGTGGCAATTATCCGGTTGGGCAATTTTTCTGTGTGTAGCAATTTTCCGGGTTGCTGAAAGATGTATGGCAATCTTCCGGTGGGGCAATTTACCGCCAAACAGTTTGCACTTATTCAATTTCTTTTAAAGTTCCGTTGACCATTTTATGTCGACCAATGTCGACTAATCGTTATATAGACCAGTTGTTACTGTCGACTAATCATTTCTGTCGACTAATCATTTCTGTCGACTAATCATTTCTGTCGACTAATCGTTATGCCGACCAACCGTTATGTCGACCAATCGTTATGTCGACCAATCGTTACATACCCTCCTCCTCGTGTTCCTCAGACCATGATTGGACATTCCGAGCTTTGTGAATTGGGGCGTTATCATCTTGATAGATGGCATCCCCTGCAAGAAACAACGCCTGAGTCATTGGATAGACTTGGTCGTCCAAAATGGTTTCATACGCACTGCCAGTCATGCATCTGTTCAAGGTGCTCAATGGACCTGCAGAAAACACCGATATGACAGCCCACAGCAGGACAGAACCACCACCATACTGCACTGTTTGGTGCAGACAGTCTGGGTTGTACGCTTGTAACAGTGTTATCCACTCATAAACACGTCCTTCGGTGGGGAATAGTGTGAATGTAAATTCATCCGACCACATTACACGCTTCCGTGCATCGGCAGTCCACGTCGTATGCTCCTGGCACCACTGCCGTCGCCTTTGTGCATTCACCCGGGTCACCAGAGGTTTTGCAATAGCAGTATTGCCATGAATATCTTGTTTAAGCAGTTTCCTGTGCAATGTTTTCGTTGATACTGTGTGGTCTGTAGACGCAGTTTGAGCTCTGCACTCATTTTCGGCGTCGTGATCTTCTTGTTATGGGTAACAATCCTTTTTAATGCTCTCCTTTCCCTATCAGTCAGGTTCGTTTTCCGGCCGCTCTTGTGTTTCGCAGACGATGTTTTTTCACGAACACTATATGCTATCATGACGCTAGACACAATAGCTCTCGATACCCCCACTACACTGGCGACTGTTGTCACGGAGGCACCAACAACCCGGCTACCAACAGTTAGCCCTCTTTCGAAGTCCGTTAGGTCGCTCATTTCGTGGTCACTCTGAAAGAAATTTTGCAACAAGACACTTTAAATGCACTTAAACAGAACCGCGAGGTCAGTGAATGAAATACGGGGTTACACCATTGTACAACCCAAATTTGGAAGTTTTGAATCCGTTTATTGCAGTGTAAATATGACATGAATGGTAAGACAGATAATATCTTGTTTTTTTTTCATGTAGAGGATTTTAGGAAGGGAGTGTCTGACCCCAGGTTTTAAACAACCCTTAGAAATAGGAAGCTAGGAGATTTAGGCTAGAGTGCCCGATAGGAAAGTGACACGGAAGCGAAATAGAAAGGAGGAGGAAGACGCCCTTATTTATTACCGGGGGGCCAGTACCCGGGGTCCGATGGCTTAACGTGCCCATCCGACGCAAGGCGGATATTTAGTGCATCGAGCGTTCGTACCTGCTGGGATCGAACCTGAGGTCCTTTCCGTGAAAGTCACGAACGTTGCCCACTAGGCCACCCGCGGCCCAAGTCTGATAATATCTGACAACTTGTGAGGTTTTAAACAAAGCTATTGCAAATAAAAAGTGGTGGATACCTTTGCGTATTACGACGCACGCAGCTGCATTAAAAGTCACGTGTCGAAGCGTGGTGTTCACATCATTCTGTCCAACCCCTGTATGTAACAAATGAAATTCTTACTTTTTCATGCTAAGATGGTATCTGTACACACAGCAACACTTTGTTTTAAAGCATTTAAACATTACATTAAGCAAATTGACAAGAAATAGGGGCCGTCTATAAAGTACGTCCGTGAGTTTTTGATATTTTTAGACTGCCCCTCCCCCATGTCCCATTTTTTCCGATTGTTGACCCCCCACCCTTTCTAAAAAGTACGTCCTAATTCCCGCAACCCCTTTATTTTTGACGACTGCTTTTAGAAGTCCGTTGAAAAACAGAAAGAAAACATGTAATCATTTAAAGGAATCTTCCGTGTATTTACAAGTTTGCTTTAGAAAATATTTATTATTTAGGCATTAATTTATTATCAAATGCTGCCCGAACTTTATCATTCTGAAATAAAGATCTATAACGAAGTAAATTTCTCCGTCATTTCTGTCCACGCCAGGATTCGAACCAGGATCCCCTCATTCCGGAATAAGTCACTCTACCAATTGAGCTACGCGTATACCGGTCGTCCGCCGCCATGGTTGCTCGTGCACGACCAGTGCTAAACTATCGGACAGCTGTTCCTGTCGTTTTAAGTATTCTCCAAGCTCGTAAAACGATGCTGTGAGCGATCCCGAACTTCTCGGCCACAGTAGTCACACTTCGACCTTCTTCCAACTTCCCAATGACGCGACCTAGGGTAAAATCATCCAGATGTCGTCTACTGGATTACCTGTTGGCCATATCACACGGTGGCAGCAAGTCGACGTCGTTCAAACCGATGTACACCGTGCAATAGCTTTCACCGAATTGCTGAGCGTACGCTGCCCGTGTGCTTTATACCCTTCCAACACTCACCCCCCCCTCCTACGTCATGCTGCATATATGCGCATGCCCTACCGTAAAGAAAACTTAGTCTATCTCCTGAGTGGTCTTTCGGTCCATTATGCTTGCTCGTTCCGCTGTTATGCTAATTTCTCCTCTTCGTCCTTAATTTTTGCACACCTATTATTTCCAAACAGGCCCCCATGTCATCTTTTGTACTCTAAGTGAAATCTATATAGAGGGCCTTCTGAACGATGTTATTTCCGAAAGGACCCAGGGGAACTTTAGGAATAGGCACCTTGGGGAAACTGCCACACATAATTCGGAAACTGGGAAAATTGCCCCACAGGAAAATTGCCACACATTCAAAGCGTTTCGCGTTCGCGTTTCTCGGAGGAACGGCGATTTGTGCTCGTCCCCTTAATGAAAACCATGTGGCAATTATCCGGTTGGGCAATTTTTCTGTGTGTAGCAATTTTCCGGGTTGCTGAAAGATGTATGGCAATCTTCCGGTGGGGCAATTTACCGCCAAACAGTTTGCACTTATTCAATTTCTTTTAAAGTTCCGTTGACCATTTTATGTCGACCAATGTCGACTAATCGTTATATAGACCAGTTGTTACTGTCGACCAATCGTTATGTCGACTAATCATTTCTGTCGACTAATCGTTATGCCGACCAACCGTTATGTCGACCAATCGTTATGTCGACCAATCGTTACATACCCTCCTCCTCGTGTTCCTCAGACCATGATTGGACATTCCGAGCTTTGTGAATTGGGGCGTTATCATCTTGATAGATGGCATCCCCTGCAAGAAACAACGCCTGAGTCATTGGATAGACTTGGTCGTCCAAAATGGTTTCATACGCACTGCCAGTCATGCATCTGTTCAAGGTGCTCAATGGACCTGCAGAAAACACCGATATGACAGCCCACAGCAGGACAGAACCACCACCATACTGCACTGTTTGGTGCAGACAGTCTGGGTTGTACGCTTGTAACAGTGTTATCCACTCATAAACACGTCCTTCGGTGGGGAATAGTGTGAATGTAAATTCATCCGACCACATTACACGCTTCCGTGCATCGGCAGTCCACGTCGTATGCTCCTGGCACCACTGCCGTCGCCTTTGTGCATTCACCCGGGTCACCAGAGGTTTTGCAATAGCAGTATTGCCATGAATATCTTGTTTAAGCAGTTTCCTGTGCAATGTTTTCGTTGATACTGTGTGGTCTGTAGACGCAGTTTGAGCTCTGCACTCATTTTCGGCGTCGTGATCTTCTTGTTATGGGTAACAATCCTTTTTAATGCTCTCCTTTCCCTATCAGTCAGGTTCGTTTTCCGGCCGCTCTTGTGTTTCGCAGACGATGTTTTTTCACGAACACTATATGCTATCATGACGCTAGACACAATAGCTCTCGATACCCCCACTACACTGGCGACTGTTGTCACGGAGGCACCAACAACCCGGCTACCAACAGTTAGCCCTCTTTCGAAGTCCGTTAGGTCGCTCATTTCGTGGTCACTCTGAAAGAAATTTTGCAACAAGACACTTTAAATGCACTTAAACAGAACCGCGAGGTCAGTGAATGAAATACGGGGCTACACCATTGTACAACCCAAATTTGGAAGTTTTGAATCCGTTTATTGCAGTGTAAATATGACATGAATGGTAAGACAGATAATATCTTGTTTTTTTTTCATGTAGAGGATTTTAGGAAGGGAGTGTCTGACCCCAGGTTTTAAACAACCCTTAGAAATAGGAAGCTAGGAGATTTAGGCTAGAGTGCCCGATAGGAAAGTGACACGGAAGCGAAATAGAAAGGAGGAGGAAGACGCCCTTATTTATTACCGGGGGGCCAGTACCCGGGGTCCGATGGCTTAACGTGCCCATCCGACGCAAGGCGGATATTTAGTGCATCGAGCGTTCGTACCTGCTGGGATCGAACCTGAGGTCCTTTCCGTGAAAGTCACGAACGTTGCCCACTAGGCCACCCGCGGCCCAAGTCTGATAATATCTGACAACTTGTGAGGTTTTAAACAAAGCTATTGCAAATAAAAAAGTGGTGGATACCTTTGCGTATTACGACGCACGCAGCTGCATTAAAAGTCACGTGTCGAAGCGTGGTGTTCACATCATTCTGTCCAACCCCTGTATGTAACAAATGAAATTCTTACTTTTTCATGCTAAGATGGTATCTGTACACACAGCAACACTTTGTTTTAAAGCATTTAAACATTACATTAAGCAAATTGACAAGAAATAGGGGCCGTCTATAAAGTACGTCCGTGAGTTTTTGATATTTTTAGACTGCCCCTCCCCCATGTCCCATTTTTTCCGATTGTTGACCCCCACCCTTTCTAAAAAGTACGTCCTAATTCCCGCAACCCCCTTTATTTTTGACGACTGCTTTTAGAAGTCCGTTGAAAAACAGAAAGAAAACATGTAATCATTTAAAGGAATCTTCCGTGTATTTACAAGTTTGCTTTAGAAAATATTTATTATTTAGGCATTAATTTATTATCAAATGCTGCCCGAACTTTATCATTCTGAAATAAAGATCTATAACGAAGTAAATTTCTCCGTCATTTCTGTCCACGCCAGGATTCGAACCAGGATCCCCTCATTCCGGAATAAGTCACTCTACCAATTGAGCTACGCGTATACCGGTCGTCCGCCGCCATATATACCGGTCGTCCGCCGCCATGGTTGCTCGTGCACGACCAGTGCTAAACTATCGGACAGCTGTTCCTGTCGTTTTAAGTATTCTCCAAGCTCGTAAAACGATGCTGTGAGCGATCCCGAACTTCTCGGCCACAGTAGTCACACTTCGACCTTCTTCCAACTTCCCAATGACGCGACCTAGGGTAAAATCATCCAGATGTCGTCTACTGGATTACCTGTTGGCCATATCACACGGTGGCAGCAAGTCGACGTCGTTCAAACCGATGTACACCGTGCAATAGCTTTCACCGAATTGCTGAGCGTACGCTGCCCGTGTGCTTTATACCCTTCCAACACTCACCCCCCCCTCCTACGTCATGCTGCATATATGCGCATGCCCTACCGTAAAGAAAACTTAGTCTATCTCCTGAGTGGTCTTTCGGTCCATTATGCTTGCTCGTTCCGCTGTTATGCTAATTTCTCCTCTTCGTCCTTAATTTTTGCACACCTATTATTTCCAAACAGGCCCCCATGTCATCTTTTGTACTCTAAGTGAAATCTATATAGAGGGCCTTCTGAACGATGTTATTTCCGAAAGGACCCAGGGGAACTTTAGGAATAGGCACCTTGGGGAAACTGCCACACATAATTCGGAAACTGGGAAAATTGCCCCACAGGAAAATTGCCACACATTCAAAGCGTTTCGCGTTCGCGTTTCTCGGAGGAACGGCGATTTGTGCTCGTCCCCTTAATGAAAACCATGTGGCAATTATCCGGTTGGGCAATTTTTCTGTGTGTAGCAATTTTCCGGGTTGCTGAAAGATGTATGGCAATCTTCCGGTGGGGCAATTTACCGCCAAACAGTTTGCACTTATTCAATTTCTTTTAAAGTTCCGTTGACCATTTTATGTCGACCAATGTCGACTAATCGTTATATAGACCAGTTGTTACTGTCGACTAATCATTTCTGTCGACTAATCATTTCTGTCGACTAATCATTTCTGTCGACTAATCGTTATGCCGACCAACCGTTATGTCGACCAATCGTTATGTCGACCAATCGTTACATACCCTCCTCCTCGTGTTCCTCAGACCATGATTGGACATTCCGAGCTTTGTGAATTGGGGCGTTATCATCTTGATAGATGGCATCCCCTGCAAGAAACAACGCCTGAGTCATTGGATAGACTTGGTCGTCCAAAATGGTTTCATACGCACTGCCAGTCATGCATCTGTTCAAGGTGCTCAATGGACCTGCAGAAAACACCGATATGACAGCCCACAGCAGGACAGAACCACCACCATACTGCACTGTTTGGTGCAGACAGTCTGGGTTGTACGCTTGTAACAGTGTTATCCACTCATAAACACGTCCTTCGGTGGGGAATAGTGTGAATGTAAATTCATCCGACCACATTACACGCTTCCGTGCATCGGCAGTCCACGTCGTATGCTCCTGGCACCACTGCCGTCGCCTTTGTGCATTCACCCGGGTCACCAGAGGTTTTGCAATAGCAGTATTGCCATGAATATCTTGTTTAAGCAGTTTCCTGTGCAATGTTTTCGTTGATACTGTGTGGTCTGTAGACGCAGTTTGAGCTCTGCACTCATTTTCGGCGTCGTGATCTTCTTGTTATGGGTAACAATCCTTTTTAATGCTCTCCTTTCCCTATCAGTCAGGTTCGTTTTCCGGCCGCTCTTGTGTTTCGCAGACGATGTTTTTTCACGAACACTATATGCTATCATGACGCTAGACACAATAGCTCTCGATACCCCCACTACACTGGCGACTGTTGTCACGGAGGCACCAACAACCCGGCTACCAACAGTTAGCCCTCTTTCGAAGTCCGTTAGGTCGCTCATTTCGTGGTCACTCTGAAAGAAATTTTGCAACAAGACACTTTAAATGCACTTAAACAGAACCGCGAGGTCAGTGAATGAAATACGGGGTTACACCATTGTACAACCCAAATTTGGAAGTTTTGAATCCGTTTATTGCAGTGTAAATATGACATGAATGGTAAGACAGATAATATCTTGTTTTTTTTCATGTAGAGGATTTTAGGAAGGGAGTGTCTGACCCCAGGTTTTAAACAACCCTTAGAAATAGGAAGCTAGGAGATTTAGGCTAGAGTGCCCGATAGGAAAGTGACACGGAAGCGAAATAGAAAGGAGGAGGAAGACGCCCTTATTTATTACCGGGGGCCAGTACCCGGGGTCCGATGGCTTAACGTGCCCATCCGACGCAAGGCGGATATTTAGTGCATCGAGCGTTCGTACCTGCTGGGATCGAACCTGAGGTCCTTTCCGTGAAAGTCACGAACGTTGCCCACTAGGCCACCCGCGGCCCAAGTCTGATAATATCTGACAACTTGTGAGGTTTTAAACAAAGCTATTGCAAATAAAAAGTGGTGGATACCTTTGCGTATTACGACGCACGCAGCTGCATTAAAAGTCACGTGTCGAAGCGTGGTGTTCACATCATTCTGTCCAACCCCTGTATGTAACAAATGAAATTCTTACTTTTTCATGCTAAGATGGTATCTGTACACACAGCAACACTTTGTTTTAAAGCATTTAAACATTACATTAAGCAAATTGACAAGAAATAGGGGCCGTCTATAAAGTACGTCCGTGAGTTTTTGATATTTTTAGACTGCCCCTCCCCCATGTCCCATTTTTTCCGATTGTTGACCCCCCACCCTTTCTAAAAAGTACGTCCTAATTCCCGCAACCCCCTTTATTTTTGACGACTGCTTTTAGAAGTCCGTTGAAAAACAGAAAGAAAACATGTAATCATTTAAAGGAATCTTCCGTGTATTTACAAGTTTGCTTTAGAAAATATTTATTATTTAGGCATTAATTTATTCCCAAATGCTGCCCGAACTTTATCATTCTGAAATAAAGATCTATAACGAAGTAAATTTCTCCGTCATTTCTGTCCACGCCAGGATTCGAACCAGGATCCCCTCATTCCGGAATAAGTCACTCTACCAATTGAGCTACGCGGACGTTTTATTCTGATTCCTATCTGCCTTTATGTCGTGTGCGTCCTTCTGGTAGGTACGTCACATCTCCTGGTACGTTACATCATCTCCCCCTTATTTTTTTTTTTATTTTTTTATTTTGAAGTGCTGGAGAAAGGATTCTCTTATTTCTCCTATCTCGCGGTGTGGAAAGAACATCACACCAACGCGCGATTTTGAACGGTCGGGTCATCCGGATAGTTCGGGCGCCATTATAACGAAGTAAATTTCTCCGTCATTTCTATCAGCGCTAGGATTCGAACCCGGATCCCCTCATTCCGGAATAAGTTGCTCTACCAATTGAGCTACGCGGACGTTTTATTCTGATTCCTATCTGCCTTTATGTCGTGTGCGTCCTTCTGGTAGGTACGTCACATCTCCTGGTACGTTACATCATCTCCCCCTTATTTTTTTTTTTTTTTTCGAAGTGCTGGAGAAGGTATTCTCTTATTTTTCCTATCTCGCGGTGTGGAAAGAACATCACACCAACGCGCGATTTTGAACGGTCGGGTCATCCGGATAGTTCGGGCGCCATTATAACGAAGTAAATTTCTCCGTCATTTCTATCAGCGCCAGGATTCGAACCCGGATCCCCTCATTCCGGAATAAGTTGCTCTACCAATTGAGCTACGCGGACGTTTTATTCTGATTCCTATCTGCCTTTATGTCGTGTGCGTCCTTCTGGTAGGTACGTCACATCTCCTGGTACGTTACATCATCTCCCCCTTATTTATTTTTTTTTCGAAGTGCTGGAGAAGGGATTCTCTTATTTTTCCTATCTCGCGGTGTGGAAAGAACATCACACCAACGCGCGATTTTGAACGGTCGGGTCATCCGGATAGTTCGGGCGCCATTATAACGAAGTAAATTTCTCCGTCATTTCTATCAGCGCCAGGATTCGAACCCGGATCCCCTCATTCCGGAATAAGTTGCTCTACCAATTGAGCTACGCGGACGTTTTATTCTGATTTCTATCTGCCTTTATGTCGTGTGCGTCCTTCTGGCAGGTACGTCACATCTCCTGGTACGTTACAGATCTGCAAACGAACAAAAGCATTCAAGATTGCAACACTGCCGATTATACCATCTACAAAACACGATAGACTTGGTAGTACAAATACGAGAACTTAATAATATTCTGATTTAGCTAAATAACTTCAGAAATCTTAAATATTTCGTACCTTTTTTTAACTATTAAAAGAAAGAAAAGAGAAACCGAAGAAATAACATTCACTATATTTTTTTCGCTGGACGTCTGAATTACTAAACCTCCTCCCCATGTCACATTTGGTCCGGTTGACAGGAACCTCCCCCTCCCCCTGTAGTCTCGGACGTACCTTATGGACGGCCGCTTATAAGATCACTTTGGAGTGGCAATTTAGCTAGTTTCGGCTATCATGGCTCAGAAGCAGTGTCAGTTTACCATTTCAATGTGGGAGAGGATTATAGCTCTTCATGGCTGTGGTTTAAACTATTGCGAAATTGGTAAGAAGTTAAAGTTGAAATTTTCTAGTGTTCGGTACATAACAGAAAAGAAAGTGGTAGTACAGATAACAAATTGTGATCTGGGAGTCCGAAGATGCTAAATGCAAGGCAGAGGAGAGACTACATTAGGACACTAACGAAAAATCCCTCCGTAAGTGCTCATGAATTGGCTACTGATGGAGCTTCAACATCAGCGACCATAGTAAGTTCTCAAACTATTAGTAATATTCTTCACGACGCACATATTCGAGGCAGAACACCCAGGAAAAAAACCTTATATCAGTGAAACAAGCTTATGTCAGCAAACCAGCAGAGTTTTGTAAAAAAAAATGTTATATTTTCCGACGAAAGCAAGTTTAATAGTTCTTTAATTCGGACGGAAAGAAATATCTGCGGCGAAAATTAAACACTTCCCTTAAAAAAAAAATGTCAGACGAACTGTAAAGCATGGCAGTGCTCATGTAATAATTTTGGGATGCATGGCTTTTAATGAAGTTAGCAATATAGCCTTTATTCAAGGCAATATGAAAGCTAGACAATTATTGATAATCGTATATTGCAATGTAATTTATTTTCTTGTGCACTGAAATTTGGGAATTGCAGATTTATCTATTTTTTAACAGGACAATGATCGTAAATATCCAAATAACAAGGTTGTGGTTTGCTTTATAAAGTGAAAAATTAACTGAAAGCCACCATAATCGCTAGACCTCAACCCTATTACGATTTGTAGCAGTTGTTGGTTTCGCAAGTGAAGAAAAGTAAAATTTTCATTAAATAGAACTTATGCAAGCACTCAGCAAAGAATGGCTGAAAATTAGTGTAGAAATTACTAGAAGATTAGTAGAATCAATGCCTATGCGATTACAAGCTCTAATCCAAGCTAAAGGCATGCATACTATGTGCTAGTTTTTTGTTTACGCTTTCCAACCGTAGGTTGAAGAAGCGTATATGCTCCAGCTTTGTCCGTCCGTCCGCACGATAACTGGCGTAAAAATATTTCGATGAAATTTTAGTATGTGGTAGGGGACGACCTGGGGACGAACCCTTTTGAAAATGGGACAAATAGGGTCAAAGGTCACGACGTAGGAGCGGAATCCCTTCCATTGCCCTTATGCGTCTTAACTTGCGTAAATACGGTTCGATTTCAAACACATTTTACTATGAGGTAGGCAACCGCCTGGGGACGAACCCTATTTAAAATGGGTGAATTGGGGTTAAAGGTCAGGACATAAGAGCGGAATGCATTCCATTGCACTTATGCGTCATAACGTGTGTAAAAATGGTTCGATTTCGATGAAATTTCAGTATGTGGTAGGGTACCACCTGGGGACAAACCCTGTTGAAAATGGATGAAATGGGGTCAAAGGTCAGGACATAGGATTACGATCCATGTCCGCCCTTATCCCATATTATTAAGGTGGACGTCAAGTAATTTTGCTTCCTATACTTCCAATGGAAAAACTTTTGTACACATTTCCTTCACAATTAATGTGTTCCCAAGAATGAAAATTTGAACATCGATTAAAATAATTTTGTAGTATAACTTGGAATACTTAATATTTTCTAAAACATAGCCATAATTTTATTAAAAGTCAATAACTTTTCCTTTGGTGGTGTTGAAACCAGAAAAAGCATGGCGCAACCTGTAGTTTGATGGCGTCAGTAGACAAACAAATATTGGATTGCATAATTATGGTTATGTTTTATAAAATATTTGGTATTCCAAGTTATAAAATGTAGCTATGTTAATCGATGTTCAAATTTCATCCTTGTGAACGCATTAATTGTCCAGAAAAAAGATGGCGCGACCTGTGT
The DNA here is from genome assembly GCA_039090855.1 of Macrothele yani. Taxonomy (NCBI): domain Eukaryota; kingdom Metazoa; phylum Arthropoda; class Arachnida; order Araneae; family Macrothelidae; genus Macrothele; species Macrothele yani. The sequence goes on from CM077028.1 coordinate 50,334,143, forward strand.
TTTCATGACGTCAGTAGACAGACAAATGTTGGATTGCATAATTATGATTATGTTTTAGAAAATATTAAGTATTGCAAATTATAAAATGAGGATATTTTAATCGATGTACAAATTTTCATCCTTGGGAACACATTAATTGGGAAGAAAATGTGTACAGATTTTTTTCCATTCGAAGTAGAGGAAGCAAAATTACTTGACATTCACCTTAAAGGAGCAATTCTTGTATGTATGTAAATTTTATTTTGATAACGGCCCTAAGGATTTTGATGAAAGTCGTTAACCTACCGTTTTCTGGTACTAGAAATCGATTTACCTTGATCTCGACTTTAGGAAAATTCGTTTAGTGGGTTAAATAACCACCACGTTTTTAGTGTAGTGTCATGGCTTCGAGCCATTAGATGTTGGCGTGACCGCGCGCCTTTTGGGAGCAGATGGTCGCGATTCCCATCTGCCTCATTACGTCACGCGTTTTGTACGTATGTTCGTCCGCACGATAACTCGCGTAAAAATAGTTCGATTTCGATGACATTTTGGTATGTGATAGGAGAACACCTGGGAAGGAAACCTATAAGTGAATGAAATTGGGTCAAAGGTCAGGACATAGGAGCAGGAGCCATTCTACTGCTCTTATGCGTCATAACTAACGTAAAAAAGGTTCGATTTCGATTAAATTGTAGTATGTGGTAGGGGACCACCTGGGGACAAACCCTATTGAAAATTGGCGAAATGGGGGTCACAAGGTCAGGACATAGGAGCGGAATCATTTCTATCGCCATTATGCATCATAACTTACATAAAAATGTTTCGATTTGGATGAAATGTTAGTATGTTGTAGGGACCTGCCTGGGAACGAATCCTATTGAACATTGGGCGAAATGGGGTCAAAGGTTAGGACACAGAACCGGGATCTATTCCATAGCCCTTATGCATCATAACATATGTAAAATTGCTTCGATTGCGACAAAACGCTATCATGTTATTTCGGAGGCATACTGAACCAGGTGTGTTGAATATTATCGAAATGGGATCAAAGGTCAGGGCACAGGAGTGAGATTTATTCCACAGCCATTTTCCTCATAACTCAAGTGATAACTTGAGCAATGGTTTCTAGTATGTGGGAAAGCGTATCATAATCAATGCGTTGCATGATTTTACTAACTTGTTTTTATTTACCTTTACCAACGAGCAGATACTTTTTTGGAACGAAAAAATAAGATTTCGATTTGTCATTTTTGTGTTTCTTCTGATTAGCAAATAAAAATAAAACAAGCGTGTGTGTGTTTATGTGTTTATTGTAAAGATAATCACAATTGTTAAAAATATTTAATCAAAATTGCTTCCGCGTTTATTTACGCGAAGTAATCTATATGGGCATATACTTTTTTGCCCATTGTATTTTGCTCCTTTGCTCTGCGCGTGGCGTGTGCACTCCAAATACATACCTTCTCCACCATGCTGCGCGACTTGGGAAAAACGTAGCTTACACATCAAGAAATGAAAAAAAAACCACTACAACGTAAAGAACACTTCTCAATAACAGACTAAAACTCTGTACCTTCGAAAATTAACTTCATGTACACTAGTGGCCTAAATTAAAGTCCGGAAGGCAATACCGGGCAAAAAATCCAAAGCGCTCGATCAAAGATGAAATATCGACGAGAATTCGGTATCAAAGAACCGAATTCTCGTCGATATTTCATCTGGAGGGGACAGGAAACCTGTAATGGCGGGCAAACGTCCGCGGAAGAGATTTCTTTGGAGACGGTGGTCTGCTTTTGTGGAGTGGCATTATGTTCAACGGCCGCACACTACACTGCCTGTTTGTACGAGACAATGTGAATGCTGAGCGCTATAGGGACGAGATCCTAGATCCTTATGTAAGACTTTTCGGGGAGCTGTTGGCCCTCAGTTCCCTTTAATGGATGACAACCCTCACCCGCACAGGGCTCAGATTGTAGATGATTTGCTGCAGAGCGAGGATATTCAACATATGGGCTGTCCAGCCAAGTCACCTGACCTGAACTCTGATACATGATATACCTGGGAAGCTCTGGGACGACACGTAGCATCTTATCATGGATGTACCTGTACAAAACGGAAAATAGTTCCAGTCCCTTGGATTCCGCCTGAGACAGGTTTCACTGAACTTAATGCAAATGGATGGCTTATCGATATTCAAATGTTTACATTTCAATGGCTTCCATGGATGCACCTGTATAAAATAGAAGCCTAACTCAAACAGGAATTAGTTCTAGTGCCTTGGATTCCGTTTCAGACAGGTTTTACTGTACTTAATGTAATAGGACGCCTTATGGATATTCAAATATTTACACTTCAATGGCTTCCATGGATGCGCCTGTACAAAACGGAAAAATGACAAAAACGGAAAATAGCTCCAGTCCCTTGGGATTCTGTATTATACAGGTTTCACTGTACTTAATGTAAAAGGAAGGCTTATCGATATTCAAATGTTTACATTTCAATAGCTTCCATGTATACACCTGTATAAAATAGAAGCCTGTCCTGAACAGGAAATAGTCCCAGTCCCTTTGATTCCGTTTTAGACAGGTTTCATTGTATTTAATGTAATAGGACGCCTTATGTATATTCAAATGATTATATTTCAATGGCTTGCATGGAGGCACCTGTACAAAACGAAAACCCGTCTAAAACGGAAAATAGTTCCAGTTCCTTGGATTCTGTCTTACACAGGTTTCACTGTACTTAATGTGCACTCACGGACAATGAAATTTGCGCACCAAGAACGAAGCATCGAATTGAACTGAATTTTTATGGACGTAACGATACAGATGAATGATACACACGATGGCAAAAACAGAGCTGCAGGACAATTGCAGAGGGATCTGTGGCACGCAGTCCGGCCATCTTCAATAGCGCGTCGCACCGCCTCGTGCGGCGATACATGCTGCAATACGGTCCGGCATGGAGGCGAACAGACGCCTGATGTTGTCCTGTGGCAGACAGGCCCACACGTGTTGAATGGTGTGCTCCAAATCGCGGATAATGCGGCACGGCGGCAGCTGGCGTTTCAACTGGTCCCACACATGCTCGATAGCGGACATGTCCGGGAAGCGGGTAGGCCATGGAAGTGTCTGACCATGACGTAGGCAGTCCTGGGCAACCCGATCTGTGTGCGGGCGGGCATTTTCCTGCTGGTACAGCGCAGCTGGAATCCCGGCAAGGAATGGGAGCACATGGTACAGTAGGATCTCATCCACATACCGCTAGCCCGTCAATGATCCGCGTACCAATACTAGAGCTGATCGACTACCGTAGGTTATGGCTCCCTAGGGGTCTGGTACGATTCGTCCAACGACAATTGGTCCAATGCCGATTCGTCCAACGGACAATTGGTCCGAAAGGTACGATTCGTCCAATGGCACGATTGGTCCAATGCCGATTCGTCCAATGGCACGATTGGTCCAATGCCGATTCGTCCAATGGGACGATTGGTCCAATGCCGATTCGTCCAATGGACGATTGGTCTAATTCTGTCATATCTGTCCGAAGTGCTACTCGTGCTATAAAAGTCTCATCTGTTCTGATTCTATCTCCGCTGTTATACGAAATTACTGGTAGTCCAAAGAATGTAAAATAATGTTACATTTCATACGTAATATTGTAGTTACAGATTTCTTTCTTTCTTTTTTTTTTTTTTTTTTTTTTTTTTTTTGGAATCGCGTTTTTTTGTTCTACTGTCTTTGCTGCCGTATGAAGTTACTGATGTACAAGCCGTTCAATCAACTTCAATGTTTCTCTTTTGCATGAAATAATAAAAAAATACTAGTTTTCCGTTTCTGTTTGTAGAATGCAGTGGGGTTCCGCCAACTGCCCAATGGAAACAACTGGTCGGGGTTTGGACAGAGGCCTTTTTAACAGTTTTTATTCCAGCGATGTCATATTCATAACGTTTACATATCGAATCAAGTTAATAATATTGCGCTCTTACTTAAACACGAAATATTAATTCAAAGGCTATAGACCTAGGCCTTTTTAGGACTTTTTATTCTACTTATGTCATATTCATAACGTTTACATATTAAATCAAGTTAGTAATATTGCGCTTTCACTTAAGCACGAAATATTATATCATAAGCCTGCGGCCTAGGTGCCTTGTAAAAGACCTGAGAAATGATACGATGAGTGCCTTTTATAAAGTTTTATAAAATGTTTACAAATACCAAATATCTAGGTTGTAACTTAAAATCTTCTAGAAAGGTCCGCGGGCTAGGTGCCTTGTAAAGACCTGAGAAATGATACGATGAGTGCCTTTTATAAGGTTTTATAGAATGTTTACAAATACCAAATATCTAGGTAGTAACTCAAAATCTTCTAGAAAGGCCCGCGGCCTAGGCGCTTTGCAAACAGCTCAGAAATGCTCCATTGAGTGCCTTTAACAGGTTTATGTAAAATGTTTACAATTACCAAATATACGGAAATTATCTTTCAAAGGGATATAAAGAGGAGAATAATTCAAATTATTATTCCTTTCTGGAAAATAAAAAAGTTTCCTGTTGGTAAGTTTACCATTGGACGAATCGGCGTTGGTACAATCGTACCATTGGACGAATCGGCATTGGACGAATCGAACATTGGATTAATCGGACATTGGACCAATCGTCCCTTTGGACGAATCGGCATTGGACCAATCTTCGTTGGACGAATCGTCCGGGACCGCTCCCTAGACCATAATGCCTGCAGTGGGGGAGGTGTAGCGCTAGATAACGATGTTAGGATTGTGCTGTTGACCCGGGGACCTCCCCACCCGGACACGATGATCATCTGTCCCCAAAACAAAGCGGCACTAATCGCTAAACACCACACGTTGCCAGTCTGTGACGTTTCACGTCGCTCTTGCCTGGTACCAGTGCTAACGGAGCCGGCGATGTTCCGGTGTGTTTGGTCAGAACGATCCACGTGGTGGGCTATACGGCACGCCAACCACCCTGCGGTTTTCAGCCCGATGAACAGGCCTCCCTCAAAGTCCGTAAGTTGCGTAAGTAGACGATTCTGGCATGTACCCGGCATTCTTGTCACTCTGCACTCTTGCTTGGGTCGGAAGGTGCTTTTCGCTTTCATGGGGCATCGACAACACGCCGGTTTATAAGACTTCCAGTTCGTGCTTGCAGCGCCACCACAGGATGGGCGGTCATGCGCACTCGCACCAAACTTGGATCATTTGCATACCAGTACGTGCTCTAGCTATTTACAAAGTTTCGCGATTGTAGCACGTTTTCTTCTAGGTGAGCAAACTTGATTGTCCGTGAGTGTAAAAGGATGGCTTATGGATAATCAAATGTTTACATTTTAATGGCTTTCATGGATGCACCTGTATAAGAAAGAAGCCTATCTCAAATAGGAAATATTTCCAATTCCTTGGATTCCGTTTTAGAGGTATTTCATTGTATTGAATGCAATAGGACACCTTATGTATAATACATTCAAATGTTTACATTTCAATGACTTCCATGGATGCACCTGTACAAAACGGAAACCTATCTAAAACAGAAAATAATTACAATCCCTTGGATTACGTCTCAGACAGGTTTCACTGTACTAAATGTAGAAGGATGGCTTATGGATATTCAAATGTCTTGAAATGTAAACATTTGAATATCGGCAAGCCATCCTTTTGCATTAAGTACATGCACTGACGGAAAAAAATCCGAACACCAAGAAAGGTTTGTGTTAGATAAACGCCAGTTGGTAGGCGGTGAGAGTACATCTGTAAGATGACGTCTATGCTGATTTCGCGCTCGGCGCATACGTGTGGCGCTAGTAGCGCCCCTCGGAACATGCAAAGCAGGTTTGCTGTAAATACGCGCTGTAACGTTCGTGAGCGTTAGTTATCATTGAGATTCGACGAAGGGTGTTGATGTTAGTTAAGAATGCCTTTAAGAAGACGAAGAAGCCATTATCAACAGCTCACGGAGTTTGAACGAAGTCGTGTAATAGGGCTACGAGAAGGTGGATTTTCTTTCCGCAATATTGCAGAACGACTTCGCAGGAATGTAGCCACTGTGCATGATTGTTGGCAGCGGTGGTCAAGGGAAGGTACTGCCTCAAGAAGACCGGGTTCCGGCTGGCCACGTGGCACTACTGAGAGGGAAGACCGCCGTGTACGGCGTATGGCAGTGGCGCATCGTACCGCGTCTGCGGCAGCAATTCGAGCTGCAGCTGCCACCACAGTGACATAACGAACTGTTACAAATCGGTTACTTGCAGGACAGCTCCGAGCCAGACGCCCTGTAGCGTACATTCCACTTACTCCAAACCACTGCCGTTTGCGACGTCAGTGGTGTCAAGCTAGAGCTCATTGGAGGACGGAGTGGAGATCTGTTGTGTTTTCTGATGAAAGCCGGTTCTGCCTGCGTGCCAGTGATGGCCGTATGTTGGTTAGAAGGAGGCCAGGTGAGCGCCTGCAACCAACCTGTCTGCGGCCGAGACACACTGGACCTACACCTGGAGTTATGGTCTGGGGAGCAATTTCCTATGACAGCAGGAGCACTCTCGTGGTTATCCCACGCACCCTGACCGCACAGTTGTACGTCGGTCTGGTGATTCAACCTGTTGTGCTGCCATTCATGAACAGCATTCCAGGGGGTGTTTTCCAACTGGATAACGCTCGCCCGCATGCCGCTGTTGTAACCCAACATGCTCTACAGAGTGTCGACATGTTGCCATGGCCAGCTAGATCACCAGATCTTTCACCAATCGAGCACCTATGAGACATCATTGGACGACAACTCCAGCGTCACCCCCAACCAGCATTAACCGTCTCTGTATTGACCGACCAAGTGCAACAGGCATGGAACTCCATCCCACAAACTGACATCCAGCACCTGTACAACACAATGCATGAACGTTTGCGTGCTTGCATTCAACATTCTGGCGGTTACACCGGTTATTAATGTACCAACATTTCACATTTAAAATAGCTCTTCTCGCGCTTACAATAAGCTGTTATCTTGAAACCTTAATCGATTAAATGTGTTACCTATACAAATGTATTGCCGCCATTTCATTCCTCTACAACCATTTTTTCGTGGTGTTCTGAGTAGATGGTATGTAAAGTTATGAAGCCGTACACCCCTTGGAATGCTGTTCATTTGACCTAAGAATTCAGAACAAGCGCGAATCTCATTTCGCACACAGATTTGTTAATTTATTTTTGATGAACATGGGTAATGTGATTACCAAAGATAACATACAATACATGTGACGAACCTGCCTCAGACGTGACGCCCATGTGACGACGACAAAGTTGCAGCCACAAATTCCGTCGGTGTAGCTTAATTGGGGAAGCATTCGGTGGAGTAGGAGGATGCGGTTTCGATTTTGGCCACCAGCAAATGGCTTTTAGGGTATAAGCCATCAAGACATCCCGAGTGCTACGTATAAGCACCAAAACATCCGAGACTTATTCTCAACCTGTGTTTCAACCTAGAGGTTTTTCCAGCTAAGGTGTTATAAGGAGAATGAAAAAAATGTTCAGAAATGCCCAGAGAAGAAGCCAAAGGAAGATGAACGGCAGCAGAATGATGAACGTGCAAAGTTTAGCAGAACGGTGTTCTCTGAAGAGTTTTTATTTCTCCTCGGTGAAAACGTGCATTAAAATGCAAAGCGGGACTGCATGAGGAAGCTCCAGAGCACAATGACTGAGGGAATTTTATTCGTATCGCGAGGGTGGAAAAAGTTATTAATCGAAAATCCTGATCATGAATTTTGATGACATGGAAATAACCGAGGCCCTAAAAATAAGTAAACCGTTTCCAGCTTATTTTCAATTGGTATCCGGAGGGAAGACATTTTGAGATTCCTACGTAAATTTTGATTTCCTTTCCTCTCTGAACTATTTCCTGTACGAGAAGATTTTCAAAGTTCACGTCTCGTCATATATCTGTAATAAAGTGATTGCATAGCAGTTCAACAAACAGATTGCGACATAGTAAAAGAGTAATAAATAATGCAAAACATCAATTCTGATCGCAAATGACAGTTTTCCATCTCAAATATCAGAAATTCCGTTCGATGAGTTTATTTGAAGTCCGTTTCTTTTTCGCTAGTCTGCAGGGTTTGTAAGTGCGAAACAGGGAGAAAATATGGCACATGCATCTTGGCTGAAATCGAGGACCCTGCCTCCAGTTTCAGATGAAATTACAGAAATTATACAGGGACTGGTCAAGTATTTTGGACCAGTGCGACAACGTTTTTGTGCAAACAGGCTTGTACGTCATACAAAGTTTCGAGAGGGCAAGACCATGCGCAACTCGAATGACTGCAATGTGTCGCCAGTTCCTGATTTGGAGCCACTGGTTCCAGGGAAGGGACCGAGAGCCATACTTACAAACACACCAACCATGCCTCATCCGGGACTCGAACCCTAGCCCAACTCGAATGACGAGAACAAAATGAGCGGCTCTGTTAACTCGCCAAAAAGGTGGCTCACGTTCCGTTGTCGAAACGTTTCATAATCAAGTTGTCGGGAATAATCCCAGTAATACCAGTTTGCCCGAGAAGTAACTGAACACTTTTAACTTACCATAATTTCTGTAATAGTAAAGCGCCGCCTCCGGTGAAGCACTGGTCTAAGAGATGGCTTCTGATCATTCGTTCGACAAGGGTCTGGGTTCTAATCCCGGTGAGGCTTGCATGTCGTATTTGTCTTACGGCGCAGACTCTCCCAGTCCCTGGAACCGGTGGCCCTAAATTAGAGACGGGGGCCTTCTTAAAGCCCACTGAGTTGCTCACGTTGGTCGTTAAACCTACAATAAAAGAAATTTAGCAAAGGAATGATCAAAATACTACACGGTCGAGTCACATTATTATGACCACCGGCTAATATCGAGAGTAACCGCCGTCTGCAGCCCGGAGAGCAACTAGACGGGATGGGAGTGACTCATTAAGGTGCTGGAAGGTGTTCAGAGATATGTGGAGCCATGCTGACTGCAGTGCATCTGACAGCTGCTGGAGGGTGCGTGGCGAAGGATCCATAGAGCGAACAACACGATTAATGTGGTCCCTCAGATGCGCATTTGTGTTTAAGTCTAGGCAATTAGGGGGTACTTTGAAGTCTTCATTATGCTCATCCGACAACTCTCCGACATTTTTAGCTGTGTGACACGTCGCATTGTCGTTCTGAAAGAACCCATCCGCCCTAGGGAACACAATCAGCATGTATGGGGGTACGTGGTCTGCAAGGATGGATTCATAACGACATCGGTCCATAGTGCCTTCCACAGTTATGAGTGGATACAGCGAATGCCTCGAAAACATTCCTCGGACCATAACGCTGCCCCCACCAGCTTGTGTTCTGCCAGCAATGGTTGAAGAGTGTTTGTTCTCCGATGCTTCTCGCCTTATACGCCAACGTCTATCTGTTCGATGAAGCAGAAAACTTGACTCATCGGAGAAGACAATCCTTTGCCAATCGGCGTAGGTCCAATTCCGATAATGCCGTGCAAATATAAGTCTTTTCTACCGATGCACCTTCGTTAGCATAGGTGCAGTGACCATCCGTCTGCATCGGAGCCCCATACGCAACAGGGTTGACTGAACTGTCGTTTTAGAGACACTTCCGGTCGTTCACTTGGTTCATTCGGCCAGTGAGTTGCTCCACTGTAGCATCTCTATCGGTCCTCACGCACCTTCGCAGCCGACGTTCACCTCTCACATCCATGGCAAGTGGTGCACCGCGATTCCGATATCGCTTATTCGCAATGATGCCCTTTCTCCAATCACGATACAGTTTAATCACAGCAGCACGCTAACAGTTCCCAAACTGCGCTGTTTCAGAAATTCTGCCACTCTTGGCCCGAAAGCCGATAATCATCCCTTTTTGAAAATCTGATAAATCGCTCCTTTTATCCATGACAGCAACCAGTGATATGTTTTCCGAATACCTACAGCACAGTTTATATGCCCTCCAAGCTAGCTCACAACATGTGCCTTCTTTCATTGGCTACCCGCTGTTGACGTCAAAAGTAGGAGGTAGTCAGAATAATGTGACTCGGTTGCGTATTTGAGGATAATTATTGGGCTAGAAAGAAAGTAATATCCAATGACAAGGCACCCGAAGTCGAAACCCGCGCCACGGCGCACATTTGCCACTGAGATCGCGCATCCCATTGTCATGACATCAGCAAGTAGGTGGCTTAAGTCAGTGGCAGTTAGCCGTCAGAAGGCGAAGATTGTAAGCGCCAGCCTACATGGAATTGGACAAGGAGCACATCCACCATTGCATGTTGTATGAGTATATTACCAGTGTGTGTCCCAATGTCATATTACGTCGTCAGTGCTGTCGTTAGTTCGAACGGTTTCCAGGGGGAAATTCTGACCTATCAGACCGTCCCAAAGCCGAAAGACCCGCAACAGTGGATATGGGCATGCTGAAGACCTTAGTGAGTGACACCAACCCACATGTGACCACGCGGGAGTTGGCCGAACAAGTGGAGACTACCCACATGAGCATTATTTAGCACCTGCGTCAAATTGAGAAGGTGCACAAGAGGAGAGTTTTGGTACTCCATCAACTCACAGTTGAGCAGAAAGCAAAAACGTATGAGTGCATGCCTCTCCCTGCTTGCACGTGACCAAGCTGAACAGTTATTGGACTGTATTGTGACAGGTGACGAGAAATGGGTCCTGTATGACAATGTCAGCTCCCAGAAACACTGGTTGGACCCAAAACAGAAGCCCATGCTCCACCCCCACCCCTTCGGTTTACACCCACATAAGGTCCTGTTGTCTCTTTGGTGGGATGTGCAGGGTATCGCTATTTTTTCTGAGGTGCTGCCGGATAACACCACTAACACCGGCAATGTGTTTAGTACCGTCAACTCGACGATCTGCACGCATCAATTACGGCGAAACGACCAGCATTGCTGAACCGTAAGGGCATCCTCCTACAGCAGGATTGAGTGAGACGTCACACTGCACGAGTGACTGCCACTAGAACAGGGACCTAGGCAATGAACTGCAGCCGCCCCCAATTTAATTATCGGACATTACCCCACGTGACTACCACCTTTTCCGGTCGTTGCAGCATTGATAGTGTGTCACCAACCGGGACGATGTCGAACGCTCACTTACTCACTTTTCTGCGTCCAATCCGACGCAATTCTACAAGGATGGTATCCATCACCCACCCAGAAGATGGAAACTGGTCTTGGCAAACGATAGCGACTACATTTTGGATTGATTCGTGTTTGTGTATACAGTAATTAGCATTTTTCTGTTGTCTTGCATTTGCGGACATTATTTTCTCTCCAACCCATTATTATTAGCTTCCTGGTTATCGATAACACATTTCAAACCTGTGAACAGTTCACGAGCATCATTTAAAGTACGGGTGTCATTACACCCGTGGAAAATGTCTCTAAGATTCAAATCCTCTTTGTTTCACATGTTGCGAGTACCAGGCACCTCCCTTTGCAAATACCCAACAAAGTAGAAATCATAATGGTTTATATGCGGTCAATACGGTGGATGGGACAACTCCACCAACTCGTTCGGTTCAATAAACAGCTGAACAATCCGTGTCTTGTGCGGCTGTGCGTTGTAGTTTTTAATGACAGGTCGCGGCGCGTAATGTCGCAGTGCCTATGCCGAGATGTTCTGCTCTAGAAATGACTTACGCCTCTCCGATGTCATGATGATGTTCTCATCATACGTCTTTCAAAAAACCACACCGTAAACATCCATGCCAACGACCAGTAAGATTTTGCGTTCATGCAAATCTGCGCGAGGTGAAGACGCTACGGATGCACCAGGTTCAACCTATGACCGGGACTGATGTCGTTGCCTTGGTGCGTACAATTCCCCCAGCTTTCAACTGAGCACTTTATTAATACCACGATACCACGCACGGTTACCCTGTACAATTTCGTAGCGTTATTCCTTCTGTGTCATGGTTAGTGTATAACGAAGTACATTTCTCCGTCATTTTTTGTCTACGTGGGGATTCAAACCCGGATCCCCTCATTCCGGAATAAATTGCTCTACCAATTGAGCTACGCGGACGTTTTATTCTGATTCCTATCTGCCTTTATGTCGTGTGCGTCCTTCTGGCAGGTACGTTACATCATATCCCCCTTATTTTATTTTTTTATTTTTTCGAAGTGCTGGAGAAAAGATTCTCTTATTTTTCTTATCTCGTGGTGTGGAAATAACATCACACCAATGCGAGATTTTGAACGGTCGGGTCATCCGGATAGTTCGGGCGCCATTATAACGAAGTAAATTTCTCCGTCATTTTTGGTCTACGCCGGGATTCGAACCCGAGGCCGCTTATTCCGGAGCAAGTCGCTCTACCAATTGAGCTACGCGGACGTTTTATTCTGATTCCTATCTGCCTTTATGTCGAGTGCGTCCTTCTGGCAGGTACGTCACACCTCCTGGTACGTTACAAGTGTTTGAAGTATTCACGTCACTAGTTTGCTTACTGTGTTAGGCATAAATCTTCCTCCGGGACGGTATAAACTGTTGTGTGGAAATGTCATTGGCACTCACCCTCCAAGACTGATGTAAGTCCTCCTGGACACGTTGTTTGCCTTCTTGTCTGAATGTCGAAATCGGTTGACTACCTCGTACATCTTGGTACATATTCTTGCCTGGATGTCGAAATGAATCGATCTCATCCTGGTGCATCTTTCTGTCAGGATGTCGAAATTGGTCGACTAGATCTTGGTGCATCTTCTTGTCTGGATATCGAAATCGGTCGACCGCATCTTGGTGCAACTTCTTATCTTGTCTGGATGTCGAAATAGGTCCACCGCATCTTGGTGCATCTTCTTGTCTTGTCTGGACGTCGAAATCGGTCCACATCATCTTGATTTATCTTCTTGTCTGGATGTCGAAATCGGTCGACCGCATCTTGGTGCAACTTCTTGTCTTGTCTGGATGTCGAAATCGGTCGACCGCATCTTCTTGTCGTCTTTACAAAGAAGTGAGATGGCTGAGTACAGGAAGTGTCTCGAGCGATTCTTTGGAATAATTAAAGTACCTGCATCCCTCAATTTGTTTGTTTTAGCGGATACCACACATTTGGAAGGAGAGCTCCAACGTACGGATTTCCTGAAACAACTGGGTTTTCTCACAGATATCACCACTCGTTTCAATGAACACAACCTGAATCTCCGGGAGAGAAGCCAGTTGGTTTCTCCAACTGGAGATTCAGGTATATGGGAAATATAAACGGATTTCGTAATAAATTAAAAATTTCCAAATTTTCTTTGAAAAAAAGAATGACTTGGCCCATTTTTCAAGCTTTCAGCGACAAACACAAGAGTTTAAAGGTGATTTAATTCTTGATTTTTCGTAATTCGAGGCAAATATACGTATAAGAGACAAGTTTAGCACAGGTATCAAATAATTTAAAATACACTCATCGTCAAGAAAATAGTTGCACCCAGAAAGAAGCAACCAACAGGAATGAAACTTGGTGGATAGGTTTGACAACTTGAGACATGCAAATGATTCAAGTATCACGTTCGGCAGCGCATGTGACGCAAGCAAGGAGGGGTCGTAGCGCTGTACTTGACCGGCTATATAAGGTCGTCCCATTTCGCGTGCTTTGCGTTCTGCCCCGTGTTGTTGTGTTGGCTGCATCCTTTGGAAGTGAAGTATGCCTCGGGAAAAAGTTCGGAAGCAATTCGAGCAGTTGGAGGAGTTCGAGAGGGACCGCATCGTTGGGCTCTGGGAAGAGGGGTGGTCTTATCGCCGTATTGCGCGCCATACCGGTCGTGCGTATATCACCATATCACGCTGTTGGCGGCAGTGAATAGAACAAGAAACGCAGCAGCGACAGTAAGGGTCTCGGAGGCCTAGACTAACCACGGAGAGAGATGACCGATGGATTGCCTGACGTTCGCGTAGTGACCCAACAGCCACGATTGCGGATATTCAGCGAGCAGTGGTGCCCTCCATGCATCGTCCGATTAGTGCCAGCACCATTGGCAGACGGCTTCATGGCGTAGGACTACACGCACTCAGACCGTTACGATGACTGCCCTTAACACCATTGTATCGTCGCCAAAGACTGCAATGATGTCGTGCCAGACTCTCATGGAGCCACTCAGAATGGCAGCGGGTGATCTTCAGTGAGGAGTTCCGCTTTTGTCTTAAAGGAGACGACCACTGAATCCTTGTGTGGAGGCACCGTGGTCAGCGTCTAGACGAACGGTTTGTTGTCGAGCGTCACACGTCCAGAAGGCCTGGTGTCATGGCGTGTGATTCAATTCCCTACGATGCCAGATCACTTTTGGTGTTCATTACAGGTACTTCGGCAACCCAACGTTACGTCAATGTGGTGCTGCAACCAGTGGCCCTGCCTTCTTTGAACGCTCACTCCGGGGCGATCTTCCAACAGGACAACGCTAGTTTGCATAATGCTTCTGTCTCGAGAGTTTGCCTTCAAAGCACTGACACTCTGTCTTGGCCAGCCGCATCGCCGGATCTATCGCCGATTGAAAATGTGTGGGATGCTAATGGACGCGCTGTCCACACTCCACTTCTGCCAAACAATCTGCAGGAACTGCGTAAGAAGGTTAAAACTGCATGGGAAGACTAATCGCAGGACACCATTAGAAACCTGTCCAACTCCATCCGAGACTATAACGAAGTGAATTTCTCCGTCATTTTTATCCGCGCCGGGGTTCGAACCCGGGTCCACTCATTCCGGAATAAGTTGCTCTACCAATTAAGCTACGCGGACATTTGTTCTGATTGCTATCTGCCTTTATGTCGTGTGCGTCCTTCTGGCAGGTACGTCACATCTCCTGGTACGTTACAAGACGTCTGGCATGCTGTGTGAGCAAACATAACTGCTTGATGCTATACTGAGAGACACTATTTATTGGCGTGTAGCTCAATAAATACACTGGCGGAAAGTGAAAAAAGAGCACCAAGAAGGAGACGTCTGATACTAACGAAATTTATACAGCATTATAACGGAATACAGAAGATAACGTGATCAAAACATTATGGCAAAATACAGCTGTATTTGCTGGTAAACTGAAAAATAACATTTCCATGTAACATGGTTAGTACGAGGTTGAACCGCCATGAACTGCGTCACACTGTGCAATTCTGGCATGGAGTCTGCCGTACAGATGTTGGATGTAAGTTTGGGGTATTGAGTTCCAAGCATCCTCAACCTGGACGCGCAAATCGGGGATGGTCGTGGCTGGCCGTGAAAACCGGATAAGTCGTTGTCCCAAAATAAACCCCCACACGTGCTCAATGGGGGACAAATCCGGTGAATGTGCAGGCTATGGAAGTTGTCTCACACCCTGAAGTGCATGTTGCGTTGCACGTGCCGTGTGTGGGCGTGCGTTATCTTGATGGAAAACACCACGATGGACCGACCTTACAAGTGGCACAACAACGGGCTGAATGATGTTGTTGATGTAGGAGGTGCTGTTAAACGTACCCGGTATAAACACTAGTTGTGTACGTGAGTGATAGATGATCGCTGCCCACACCAAGAGACCAGGTGTAGGCCCTGTGTGTCGCTGCCGATGCAAGAAGGGTGGAGACGGTCCCCTGTGTGTCTGCGAACACGCATACGGCCATCGGAAGCTCCCAAGCAGAATCTTCTTTCATCGCTGAACACGACAGATCGCCATTGCGTTCTCCAGTGCAGACGTTGGCGACACCACTGCAGCCGTTCCTGACGATGGCCTGGAGTCAGAGGTACACATGCCAGAGGCACACGTGCACGTAGTTCTGCATCCAGTAGACGGTTGCGGATTGTTCGCACAGTCACCTCAGGTGCAACGGCAGCTCGGATTTCCGTAGCAGTGGATGTTCTGCTTGACAACGCCGCTCTTCTTATGCGTCGATCGGTCCGCTCATCAGTCCGTCTGTGACCCCCGGTTCCACGTCTTCTCGTGTGGGAATGTTCCTCGGACCATCAACGCCACCATCGTACCACCACCGATACTTCCCGTCCAATTTGCTCCGCAATACGACGATACGACCACGCGGCCTCGCGGAGTCCGACTAGACGACCTCGCTCAAAGTCCGATAACTGCTGAAATCGTACACGTCTTCCATGTCCAGGCATTGCAGCTACTTCAGGGTCTTTGCACGTGCCCGTACGCCGACGACTGATTACATTCACTTCGCCGTACTCCTCAAATACCACCGACGATAATTTGCATATTATGCCGTGCTGTGGCGTAAGCGCTCACCGGTTGGTACCGACATTAATATCACACCTACGTAAGCTCGACCCCATTAACAAATGTAAATTTCATGATCGTCCGCCAAATCCTTCTTGGTGTTCTATTTTCACTTTCCGCCAGTGTATTACCCATATCAGTCTTAATGTTTAATCATTTATTGTCACTGGTAACCTTTGCCTTCCTCCAGAATAGCATTGGAATCCGACACGTCCTTCTGAGTGCAACTATTTATTTTTTTTTTGACGATGAGTGTACTAAACAATACGGTCCTGCTATTTACAATAATAATCGTCTTGGCACTGACAACGAAAAACAACAAGCTGACCTTCAGCTTATATTGTGTGATTTCCAAGCTGATGCATTCCTGCAGAGCAGACAAGAAATGTGACCAAATTTATTTAAACTGCTCTCAGATAAACGATTTCTAAACCTACGAAATTTTGGGCGGAAAATGACATTAATATTTATTGGTACATACATATGTGAAAGTGTATTTATTCTCCACGATTAAGTTCATGAAGAACTACAGAAGTCGCCTCGCAGATTTTTCTCTGCTTCACCTCCTGAGACAGCCAATAACGGAGCTCGACTTGGTGTTCCTGCTTTTATGATAATTTTAACATTGAAGATTTTATATATACAAAAGTTTAATTTCTTCTTTACATCTACTGTATCATATTGACGTATCAAAGGTAGTAAATTTTAGTCGGGGAATTCGTTTAATATTTAATTAAACATGTTTGAATTACTACTTTTTGTTTCATTCACAATTAAATACCTGTTCCCCTTTTTTGGCATAAATTATTCGATTATGATGCGGCCCGCCACAAGACTCGTGGATTCAGTTGTGGCCTTCGGGCACTTTAAAGTTGGAAACACCGGTCCTAAACCAAAAGTTACCAATCCCCTCACTAACACATGTGACCTATATTCTAAATTAACTTTCCTTTTTAGTTTCTTTCCCTATGTAAATTTTGAGTTTGTTCTCAGTTACACTTCACACTTAACGTGATATCTTTTCTCTCAAACGAATGCTGTTGGCAACATAATTGAGGTTGAATGAACGTGACGTATGCCTGTTAATAGATAAGAACCAGAGATATAAACTACGAGTAAACAGTTGCTTGTGGAGCGTTGTAGAGCGATTAATGTAGAGCGTTGTTGTTGTGTGGTGTGTTTAATGTGGAGTGTTGATACGGATATGTTATGTTACGATGTGTTGGAGAAAACATCTTGAATAAAGCATCATTTCTGTAAGTTTGACTTCTGTTTTTAAATGTTTCGTCTGGCCTTTAAGGTTTAATTTAGGAACTTTTTCATCGTATGGTGATGTTTTAAAATAACGTAGCAGTACGAAAAGACATACTACGTTATACACACTAATGCAAATCCGCGATTCAGCTTTTCTTTCCATCTTGAGGTCAGATTTTAGTTTGCGCATGCGTAGATCCACTTTCGTAGCTACATCACATTTCATCGATATAAGAGTCGCTCCGCCGCCCCGGTGGCGCAGTGGTCTAAGCGATGGCCTCTGATCATTCGTCCGAACGGGGTCCGGGTTCGAATCCCGGTGAGGCATGGATGTTGTGTTTATCTTACGGCTCTGGTTCTCTCTCTTCCCTGGAACCAGTGACCCTAAATTAGGGACGGGCGACTGCTTATAGCCTATTGAGTTGCTCACGGTGGTCGTTAAACCTCCAATCAAAAAAAAAAAAAAAAAAAAAAGAGTCGCTCCTTACGTTCGACTAAATCTGAACAATATACAATAACAATAATAATAAATATTGTTTTTTGTTTTGAAAAAATAAACAGTCGAAATACTTAACTGGTGCCGACGGCATTATTCAGTACGCTGCAAAAAATAAGTGGTGTGAATTTACGGAACATTTCTGAGAATAACGTGCAGCAAAGTTGCCGGTAGGTATCAGTGTCTTTTACAAATTTCCGTTTTTAAAGTGCTAGTTTATTTTAGCTTTCCGTTTTTGAAATGCCCGTTTATTTTAACTTTCGTATTTTCACAGATTTTCCATACTCAGAAATTCCGTTTATTGAAAAAAAAAAAAGTCCATTTCAGGTTTTTTCGTATTAAACTGAAATTCCGCAAAATCGACGAGACTACATTCCTCAGCCCTTACCCCAGGTAGTCCTTCCGCTGCGTCATGATCAAATCCCCGGCGTTGCTTGGCTTAAGAGATAACCCACGCCTTTAACAACTGAGCCACATACGCTCGGACACCTGAATCACGTACAGCATAAAACAAATTCGGCAACGATTTTTTTGGTCATTAATGCCTCTGATTTAGTCATTTTATTTCCTGTTGGAGCTTACTATTTTTCTGAATAGGTTTGTATTTTCTTTTCTTTTTCTGTAGGACGACTTTTCACAAATTAAATATTTTTCATTGTGATTTTTCGCAGCAATAAAATGCTTTGCGACTTGATTTTTTAAAAATCACACTGACTATCAGTTATCTTTAAAAAAGGTGAAATGTACTTTTTTATAGCATTATTTCACACAAAAAATGTCCTAAATATAAAATGTATTTTTGATAGCTATAATAGCTTTTGTCTTAAGTTGTCCAAAGACTGATACATACACATCGTATAACCATCTGTACAATAAGTTAAGTACCCGGTTTCTTACAGTAACGCAATATATATAATAAACAGCTGGTGCACAAAATAGGCGAAAGGAGAAGAAATATCCTGTGTCACAATAAACAAAATTCATTCGATATGATATCCACAATATCCAATCTCGCTACGGAACTTCAAATTCGACAGACGATTGAAATTTAAAATTTAATCAAACCTCAAGTATTCTCACCAATCGCTCTTATTATATACAGGTAATTTCTCGTCATTCGATACGGAAAAAGTGAGAACGGAGTTTTCCCGTTAATATACGAAAGCAATTGCGGAAAGGCTTTTGAAAATTTAGAATTTTCCTTTAGCACATCTCTAAAACGGTACTTTCCCGTCATTATAAGAAAGAAACTGCGGAAAGGTTTCTGAAAATTCAGAATTTTCCTTTAGCACATCTCTAAAACGGTACTTTCCGGTCATTTTAAAAAGAAACTGCGGAAAGGATTCTGAAAATTCAGAATTTTCCTTTAGCACATCTCTAAAACGGTACTTTACCGTCATTATTGTTGGATCTTACCTTTACAGGCTGATGTGGCCGCGGCACCAGGTGAAGTATCGCCTGCAGTGAAGCACCCGATATCTCCACCGAAAACAAATAAACATCTAAATAAAAAAAAACCCTAAGGAAAATTTTGTCAAAAATTTTGCTCTCCTCCTCTGCTGCTAGGGGCTAGCAAGGAGTTTTCCTACTTGCGTTGACAACCGAAAATTCTGCAACAACAAATTAATTATCTGATTCCAATACTTAATAATGACCTCCCATAATTAATTATAACAAATTAATTATTAACTTCCCGCAAAACCCGTACCGCGATTGGGCGTGGATGCCTGGATTTAACTGCAGCACGTCCCAATCTACCGAAAATCATAGCAACGCGCACACACACTCGAAAAGATACCCAACGCTCATTTCACGTACGCTTGACATTTAATATCCAACGTTATATTATATACACTGCCACCTTTATCCATGATGTGGCACAAAAATCTGCTGAGATGAATGTATGGTGGGCTGCTCTATTGGCAGCTTAATTATGCACAATGATTTAAACACTTTATCACTGATTAAACTATACCACTGATTTATCTAACTCTGATTTAACAATTAACACTGATTCAAACACTGTTCACTGATTAAATTCTAGTATGCACAATAAACAAATAGAGCGAAGGAAACATGTAAGAGATTACCCAAAACATTTAAATACACACTTTAAAAAAATGATAATTGAGTACGAGCGTGGGTACCAGCAATTAAAATGATACCGTAATTATCATGACTGCCGCAGTTTAATTATAAGCTATATATATCTTTATACCATTACACACACCTGCATAGGCTTGATGCCAAATTAGCAGGGAAGAGCTCTTAAACTTATGGCCATAACACAAATAAAAATCACGAATAAAATGTGTTGGAGGCCTCCGCTGTCGTGCGTATTCATTTTTACAGGGGACAGAGTTCTATATGCTGTTCACTGTCCGACGGCACTTGTACGTCGTGAGCAAATGTTCGTATAAAGACCACATACCCTGGCAACCGTTGTCTGAGGTCCTCAGCGCAGAGAAGTGGCAAGAAATGTCCTGCCTTTTTTGGTATATAGACAGCCTAGGCAAAAGTGCACTAATGTCGACCTAGTATTTGGTCGAGAAGTCCAAAGGACTGAGATGGCCTCGTTTAAGAGGGGATCATTCATAGCAATCCTTACTTGCCTCTCTGCTTCTTTTTCCGAGCTCTCCCAGCGGTCAGCTCTCCGGCCTTGGTTCCATGCCCCTCGCTGGTGCTGGTCTCGTGCGTGTCTTTTCGAATCCGCAGTCCGAATGAATGCCGCTTGCTTTTCTCTTCTCCTCGTTTCTCTCCTCTTTGTCCTGTCACCGGGCTTCTCTTAGCCACTTGAAAAGGGATTTATCACCTTATTTTCAACTGTGGGTGATAGTCGGTTCTCCCTTATCCCGTTCAGTTCGGAGAAAAACTGCAACCACCGAATGTCTCTTGGCTTGCAGAGGGACTTTTGGGGGTGAGTTTTGCAGTCTTTCGTTAGTTGAAAATGCACACGACTGTTGCTATGAGTCCGAAATAGAGATGGTCTGTTGCCATGTGGCCTTTCACAATTCTCGTTTGCCAGAAGGCTACGAATTATGCACTTATCAAATACTGAACAAATTTTAACAATGGCAGTGATGAACAAATTAGAGGATCAATTACCGTAATTAATTATAACTATGAGTGCTGCCTTGCAGTTACATCGAAACACAAATTTACCGCATAAATGAAATATAAAAAATTTTCCACAAGTTAGGCTGCACCCTATAACAATCCTTCTACCTTCCAAAGAAAAAAAAAAAATATGAATGTATTTTTTTTTTTCTCATTGAAGAATGGAAAATTTTGAATATGGATATCTCCCTCTTTCCTATATTCCATGACATGTCTAATTCCGGATTTTAGACACATCAAGGGTAATGGGAAAGTATCGATAACATCTCTGATCCATTCATCGTTGCCCATAACAAGAAAAGAATATAAACATAAGTTACACAGGTGAGAGCCAATGTGCGTCCGACCAAAACCCTTTTGGACTCAACGTGCCTTTCCTCTTATCTAGGTCTGCACTTCTGTGCGGTCCTGAGTTTGGCTCGCGAAATCTTCTTCCTCCTCACAACTGTATATTTCTGTGCTATCACTATCCTCCTCGTCTGCAACCATTTCTTCGCTGGATTTTTCCCCTTCAGCCTGATGTCCAAAGCTGAGAGGTTTTCCCACTCTCCCGTGCTCGTCTCGGGGTCTCAACGACGCTCTCGTTATGATGGGGGGACTTTTTCTTTGCTCCCCTCTGCGTTTCCTCCGTGAGCTGCTGCGTCCTTCAACATGGGAGCAGGCTGGGCCGCTGTCCCGGTCTCTTCCAACCCCTGACGTGTTTTCGATTCATGCGGCTGAAAACAGCGCATATCCCTTGTGATCACCGGCCAAGCGGGCGTCACCCAGTCATCATCCTGCTCTGAGAACTCTTCTTCATGATGCCTTTCGTCTGCGGTTGGCATACCTATGCTCAACGAAATTTCCTCATCCCCCTTTTCATCTTGAAATTGCCCTGTGTCAAACACCCTTCTCTGTGGTGGTTTGAAAATCCTGTCTACGTGTGTGAGTCGAGTTCGTCTCATATCATTTACTGGGGCGATTTTAAAGTTCACTGGGGATGTTTTCTCAATTACTCTGAAAGGTCCTATAGAAGGTTTTGCCAACTTTCGCGACCTTCTTTTGGATGCTGATGGGTCGTGCTGGTACACTATGTCCCCAATCTTGATCTGTTTGTCTACAGCCGACTTTGCTCGATATTCCCTGGAACTTTGGGCTGCCTCTTCCAGATTATCCTTGACAATTTTATACGCTTCTTGCATCCTCGTGACTAAGCTCTCGGCGTAGCTCTGGGATTCAGCGTAGTTAAAAGGGATTTCCTCATTCAACAACTGTCCTGGCATGTTCAGATCTCTTCCGAACATGAGAAAGTTGGGTGTTTCTTTAGTAGCACTGTGTGTCGCGCTTCTGTAGGACATGGCCACAAATTCTGTATACTTGTCCCAATCCTTTCCCTTAGGGGAACAATAAATTGCTAAAGAGTGCATTATTGTCTGAATTTGCCTTTCGGCTTGTCCGTCTGTCTGTGCATGGTGTGGAGATGTATTCAGTTTTTTGATGCCAAACTTACAGTACAACTCGGTCATTAAATCTGACAAAAAATTTGTTCCTCTGTCCGTGAGTAACAGATGTGGGACACCGTGACGAGCTATCACGTTAGAAGCAAATTTTTCGGCAATTTCTGCAGATCGCATAGTCTTTAATGGAATCAGCTCGATGTACTTAGTGAATGAGTCGGTGACAACCAATAAATATTTATTTCCATCCTCTGTCAGTGGGAGAGGTCCAGCGATATCCATCGAAATTTTGGACCATGGGACAGATACAATTTCGGGGTAATTAGACCCGCTTTTTTGCTTCTTTTTGAAACCACGACGTTTCAGGCATTGTTCGCAACTCGCCGTGTAGTTCTTGATGTCTGAGAACATGTTAATCCAAAAGTATTTCTGTTTAATTCTCCCAAGGGTCTTTTCAAAACCGAAGTGACCGGCGCATAGTCCGTCATGTTCTGATTTCATCACTTCTGATTTTAACTTATCAGGTATCACTAACTGTTCTGCGATCAGTTTACGTGGGCTGTTTTTTGCTGGTAAGGCAAAATGAAATAGAAGGTCGTCCCTCATAAAATAGGTGTCAGTAATTTTGTCGACTGCTGAATAATCACGCCCTTCAAGACAATCAATTACTTCGGCTAATTTAGGATCTGTTCTTTGTGCTGATTTCAGAGTTTTGTTATTAAGTGGTACAACTGCGACTGTATCATTGGCTTCCACTGCTGCAATGTGCCTAGATAGAACGTCGGCGTTTGTGTTTTTCTCTCCTGGTCGATATTGCACATCGAAGTTATACTCCGACAGACTAAGATTCCATCTGACCAGTCTAGAATTAGGAGTTTTCAAATTCATAAGCCACTTTAGAGGTCTATGGTCGGTAATAACCGTAAACTGCTGACCTACCAAATATTCGCGCCAATGGGTGATGGATGATACTATTGCCAGTGCTTCCTGTTCTGTCGTGCTGTAATTTTTCTCAGCTGGATTAAGTTCCCTGCTAAAGTAAGCGATGGGATGCCTGTGTCCTTCTTCATCCTCCTGCTCGAGAATACCGGCAATCGCTACTTTGGAGGCGTCTGTGGTGACGAAAAATTTCTTGCTGAAATCAGGAAATATTAATAGTGGCTCACTCACTAGTGCATGTTTCAGCTCTCGAAAAAGATTTCTCGCAGTGTTCGTCCCAAATGAATTTCACGTTTCTCCTAGTAAGGTTTGTTAGCGGTAAGGCAATGGACGAAAAATCTTTGATGTGGCGCCTATAATATCCTGCCATTCCAAGGAATGCTCGAACATGTTTCACTTTCCGTGGAGTAGGGAATTCCCGAACAGCTTCCACGTTCTGTGGGTTAGGTCTTATGCCCTGACGATCTAAAAGGTGCCCTAGGTATGTCACTTCTTCCGCCAAAAATTCACACTTACTGGGCTTAATTTTTTAGATGGTGCTTCCTTAATCTCTGAAAAATTAATTCCAATTTCTCAAGGTGTTCAGATAATGTCCTGGAGGCACACAAGATGTCATCCACATATACCAAAATGCCATCATCTCTTTTGTCCATAAATAGAGAATCAAGTGCTCTTTCAAATGTTGCCGGACTGTTGCAAAGCCCAAAAGGCAAGCGATTCCACTGGAAATGTCCGAATTCGCATGAGAAAGCAGTTTTATGCCTATCCTGTTCTCTAACTTTAATTTGGTGATAACCAGCCAAAAGGTCAATTTTTGAAAAATACTTGCATCCATGCAGTAAGGATAAAGTTGCTGGATTCGGGGAACAGGGTAGCTATCCTTTCGGGTAATTTCATTTAATTTTCGAAAATCAATACAGAAACGATAAGAGTTTCCGCGTCTCACGAGAACAATAGGAAAGCTGTAGGGACTATCTGATTTTGATATGATTCCTGCGTCAAGTAATTCGTTTACCTGAGCTTTTACTTCGGGTCTTAGGGCATGTGGTACAGTATACTGACGCAACTTAATAGGTTTATCATCCGTGAGATGAATTTCATGCTCTGTAAGATCCGTACCTTCTAAGTCTAAAGAATTCCGTGCAAAAACATCAGAATATTTCTGCAATAAATTTAGCACTTTCTCTCGTTCGCTAAATTCCAGGTGGTCTAATTTAAAATCTTCCACAGAGATTGGTTGAGATTTTCGGGATGTTCCTTGCGAACAACGCTTAATTTCCACTGGTTCTGCCTGAAAGAGTTTCGTATGTTTATTTAGCCAAATTGGTGAATCACTGTGGTTAGCCGCTCTTACATCATACAGTCCGCTTGCCGAAACATTATTAACTGACCGTGCTAAAAGTAACCTATTTCTGCGTGCTCTCGGTAATGGCTCGAACAAAATACTTCCTTCTGTTTTCCCCACTGAGGGTTTACTAAGCGCCAGTTGGAGAAAAGTTTCGCTGTTGGGGGGAATGCAAGTTTTACGAGTCAGTGCTGCTATCCTGGGGTGTCTGTTGGAAACATCATTACCTCTCCGCTCCTGTGGGGTGGGTGGCTGAGATGGGGGGTCAGGGAAGTGAAGCTGGTTTGTATCTGCTTCGAACGTAAGATGGTGGTTTCGTAAAGCATCTATTCCCAACAAAGCTGAGTAATTTTGACTCAGGGGATTTTTTGTCACAAATGCCTTGACCCATATGTCTCTTCCCTTAATTCGCAGATTTACCTCGTAGCAACCCAGCGTTTGAATCACTTCTCCTGTGATGCTTTTGATTTTTACATTTAAATCAACAGATTTTAACTTTCTGCGAAATTTTAATCTACGATAAGCATCGTTAGCTAATAAAGTGACTGATGACCCTGTGTCAATTAGCACTTTAATTTTATCCCCATCCAGATCCGCATTAATGATTGGTAAATCATTCCCATTTTTCATAGACACGTACCGCACTTTAGAGGGTTTTAAATATTTCTGAGCCGCACTACCTCTCACAGTTCGACTCCGATTCAGTTTAACTGTTTGTTCTTACGCTCGGGTCCTTGAGCACTAAACTTTCCTGTTGATTGATAATGAGTATCTCTGTCGTTGTTATTCGCAAACCTCTGTTTCGGTGTTGTTTCTGCCCTATCCCTATTTCGACCGTTATTCGGGCATAGCCTGATCACATGACCTTCCTGTCTGCATCCGTAGCACGCAATCCTGTTGCTCCTGTACTGCGCTTGCTGGTTCTCAGCACGCGAGCGATTTCGAGTACCCGATTCTCCGCGTTCATTATTATTTGCCCCATACTGTCGAACGAGTTCGAGTCCAGATGACTGAAACCTGGGTAACTGCAAACTTTCTTCCTCTCTGGAGTTTCTTTCTCGTCTCCGATTTTCGCTTTCCTGAAAATTTACGGCTAACTGACCCACTGATCTTTCCGTCGCTTCCATTCGTGCCATCATCTCTTCCAGAGTACGCGCTAATAAATCAGATCCTGGGTTTGTTTCCGATCTCTCTACTGCATTTACTGATGCTTTCTTACTCATGAGCGCCAAATTATCTTCTTCCTGAATTGCTGTGAGAATAGCAGCGTCTAGAGTTTCTGGGCACTTCGTTAAAACCCAGCGCCTGATAGATTCGGATAAACCAGATACAAACTGACACATCACTGTCTGATCCCTATGCTGCCTGATGTCTTCTGACATATCAGTTGTATGACCAAAATATTTTGCCGCTGCACTTTTGAGTCGCGTTGCATACTGTCTTACATCTTGTCCCGGCATTTGAACACAACTCATGAATTGTTTCATACGGGTAATAAGAGGTTCTTCCGCTTGGAAACGATCGATCACTAGACGTTTAAAATTTTCATAATTTCCTTCTAATCTCAGCTCATCACTATCTGACAAAAATTCTGCAGCCCTTTCCCTGAATTTCGACTTTACTACTGCCAATTTTGTTTGTTCGCTCCATCTCCCTACTGTAGCTACATTTTCTACATCTTGAAAAAAATGTTTGGCACGATATAGAGGATCTGTACCTGTAAAATATCTGAGCATATTAATGCATCCTGCTATCTGTTTACCGCCGTACATTAATATACCTGGAGCTGTCATTCTAGTCTCTGACACTCCTGCGATACTTGTTACTGAATTACTAGTTACCAGATCAGTTGATTCTCCTGTGGGAATGCTATGTTCCTCCCCATCATGATGATCAGAATCATCTGAGTCAGTAGGTTTGGTGTTCGGCTTCTCTCCTTTATTTGCCATATTTAAATACACTTAACTTAAGGCAGTCTTTTACACAAAAATGCTTAAGGCTTACAATACTTATGATATGCTAAAATATGCTCGTACTGAAATAAATTTGATATGGCAGTCAATTCGCAATATTCCGAACGTTTGTGTGTGTTGCTCTGCTTTGGAGGTACAAACAAGTAAGAATCCTGGTCATCGGAACCAATTGTTGGATCTTACCTTTACAGGCTGATGTGGCCGCGGCACCAGGTGAAGTATCGCCTGCAGTGAAGCACCCGATATCTCCACCGAAAACAAATAAACATCTAAATAAAAAAAAACCCTAAGGAAAATTTTGTCAAAAATTTTGCTCTCCTCCTCTGCTGCTAGGGGCTAGCAAGGAGTTTTCCTACTTGCGTTGACAACCGAAAATTCTGCAACAACAAATTAATTATCTGATTCCAATACTTAATAATGACCTCCCATAATTAATTATAACAAATTAATTATTAACTTCCCGCAAAACCCGTACCGCGATTGGGCGTGGATGCCTGGATTTAACTCCAGCACGTCCCAATCTACCGAAAATCATAGCAACGCACACACACACTCGAAAAGATACCCAACGCTCATTTCACGTACGCTTGACATTTAATATCCAACGTTATATTATATACACTGCCACCTTTATCCATGATGTGGCACAAAAATCTGCTGAGATGAATGTATGGTGGGCTGCTCTATTAGCAGCTTAATTATGCACAATGATTTAAACACTTTATCACTGATTAAACGATACCACTGATTTATCTAACTCTGATTTAACAATTAACACTGATTCAAACACTGTTCACTGATTAAATTCTAGTATGCACAATAAACAAATAGAGCGAAGGAAACATGTAAGAGATTACCCAAAAACATTTAAATACACACTTTAAAAAAATGATAATTGAGTACGAGCGTGGGTACCAGCAATTAAAATGATACCGTAATTATCATGACTGCCGCAGTTTAATTATAAGCTATATATATCTTTATACCATTACACACACCTGCATAGGCTTGATGCCAAATTAGCAGGGAAGAGCTCTTAAACTTATGGCCATAACACAAATAAAAAATCACGAATAAAATGTGTTGGAGGCCTCCGCTGTCGTGCGTATTCATTTTTACAGGGGACAGAGTTCTATATGCTGTTCACTGTCCGACGGCACTTGTACGTCGTGAGCAAATGTTCGTATAAAGACCACATACCTTGGCAACCGTTGTCTGAGGTCCTCAGCGCAGAGAAGTGGCAAGAAATGTCCTGCCTTTTTGGTATATAGACAGCCTAGGCAAAAGTGCACTAATGTCGACCTAGTATCGGTCGAGAAGTCCAAAGGACTGAGATGGCCTCGTTTCAGAGGGATCATTCATAGCAATCCTTACTTGCCTCTCTGCTTCTTTTTCCGAGCTCTCCCAGCGGTCAGCTCTCCGGCCTTGGTTCCATGCCCCTCGCTGGTGCTGGTCTCGTGCGTGTCTTTTCGAATCCGCAGTCCGAATGAATGCCGCTTGCTTTTCTCTTCTCCTCGTTTCTCTCCTCTTTGTCCTGTCACCGGGCTTCTCTTAGCCACTTGAAAATTGATTTATCACCTTGTTTTCAACTGTGGGTGATAGTCGGTTCTCCCTTATCCCGTTCAGTTCGGAGAAAAACTGCA
This sequence comes from Macrothele yani, assembly GCA_039090855.1. NCBI lineage: Eukaryota > Metazoa > Arthropoda > Arachnida > Araneae > Macrothelidae > Macrothele > Macrothele yani. Next base: position 50,362,551 of record CM077028.1, read on the forward strand.
ACCACCGAATGTCTCTTGGCTTGCAGAGGGACTTTTGGGGGTGAGTTTTTGCAGTCTTTCGTTAGTTGAAAATGCACACGACTGTTGCTATGAGTCCGAAATAGAGATGGTCTGTTGCCATGTGGCCTTTCACAATTCTCGTTTGCCAGAAGGCTACGAATTATGCACTTATCAAATACTGAACAAATTTTAACAATGGCAGTGATGAACAAATTAGAGGATCAATTACCGTAATTAATTATAACTATGAGTGCTGCCTTGCAGTTACATCGAAACACAAATTTACCGCACAAATGAAATATAAAAATTTTCCACAAGTTAGGCTGCACCCTATAACATTATAAGAAAGAAACTGCGGAAAGGATTTTGAAAATTCAGAATTTCCCCTTAACACATCTCTAAAACGATACCTTACCGTCATTATAAGAAAGTAACTGCGGAAAGGATTTTGAAAATTAAGAATTTTCCCTTAACACATCTCTAAAACGGTCCTTTACCGTCAATATAAGAAAGAAACTGCGGAAAGGTTTCTGAAAATTCAGAATTTTCCCGTGGTACGAAAAATCCGTGAAATTCAGGTTTCTTTCTGTCTATTCACGGAAAAGGTTGTATCAGAAATATGCTTCGTTAATTCACGAAAGAAATGAAGGAAAGTGGCTCATGAATTTCAGAATTTTTTTTACAGTGTAAATATTTACTTTTATGCCTCACATATCTTCTTTCATTGGTATTTCTACAATATCGTTCATTAATCCACCTACCTTAGTACCGCTCAACGTTAGGAAATAATAAACCTTCTCGTTTGCTGTTATGATTTAATTCCCCTTAATATGTACCGGACTGGATCGGTTGGTCCTGTCGGAACCCGAAGTGGCTCTGCATTATTGGTAAACAATTAAATTCAATTGTGTGATTGTGTGGCTCTGGATCGGTGTGGTCGTGAGTGACGCGAATAAACGCAATGTGTTGAGCAAAAATAAATGAATACTTTTGAATCACTCGTTTTATTTCCCACCCACAAAGATCTTGGCAAGCGAAAGATGCATAGCATAAATTATCTACAAAGAGTCCCACAGTACTCTCTCAGTTTTGTTTTTCATTTTATTTTCTGAGTTTTTAGATTTCCTATAAATCTCATTTTAAAATTTTGTTTCTTGTCGGAAAGAATTCAAACGATGTTCTCATTACAATCGAAAATTCGGTATCATCTTTCTTGTTTGTTTTTTTTTCTTTTTTTTTTTTTTTTTGGTACCATGTAACCTTTTTTTCCCCAATTTTAAAGCCTTGCGGATCGCTTCACTCAAAGCATTGAGAGGACATTCTAACAGGGCGTCGTTTCTTCTATACACGCTTGCTTGATCCGTTCAGAATTCTTAGAGCATGTACTGCGTTCATTTTTTGTGGCTTTAAGAGACAGACTTATTACTACCATAAGCTCACAAAACGTTAAAACTTCCAGCTTTTCTTTGCATTATAATAGTTTTGAAGCTGAATAAAGCACAACATAAAACTCCATGTATCGGAATTTTTGTGACATTTTTAACTTTGTAGGATAAACTCAATCTAAACCTCTTTCATAAGAAGTAAAGCTGACTGTATAAGAGAATCACCAGAATCTGCTTCACAATCTCTGCACTGCAGAAGATATTTGCCTTTTCCCAATATTCTTCTTTCGCGAATTTCAGCACGGTAAGTAAACAAGGCTCTTGAAAAAGAATTAAAAGAAATTTTTGCCAGAATTATGGTAATTCGACTTCTTTGAGAATCAATGTATTCAGCATCGCAACATTTCCACAAAATAATAACGCAGAATTTCTCTTAACGTAGAACAAAATACATCCAGATAAATACAATGGATAAAGAATCTTAGACGAAATCTTAAGCTTCACTTAACGCACATTTTTGTCGGTCCGGATAAGACGATGCCACAGTGAAACAAAACAAAAAAATTCTCTCCGACGCAAAAGGATTTCTGTAAACGAAACATGACGGTTACTTTCACCAGTTATTAGACCGTGAAAATCTTACGACACCGACATTTTCGAATGTCCTTTCTAGTGTGCAAATAAGCTGCTTCATTTCATTTTAATAAAAGTGATATTTACCGTGAAACAGACACATCGCGATGTTGTTCTTTTAAAAATCGTTAGATTTTGCTTTAATTCAATAATATATTTAGGGGTAGAGAAATCACGGATTTGTTTTTATGCACCTAAGAACGAATATAATTCGAGGGATTACTTCAAAGAAAGGAGGCCAAATCAGTAAAGCTGCCAAAATTCAAGGAAGGATGTGATTCTATGCAGGTCGGCATTTTAAATTTCAAATTACTGGTCGAAGGAACTGTCGTTCTACATCCACGTTTCATTCATGTCAGCTATATGTTATAATAGAGCAGATGAAATTTAATAAAAAAGCCAGCGGAGCATGCAATGACGAATGTAAATCTCTGAATATTCAAAGAGCAAAACAGCTGCTGGTGGCGCAGTGGTCTAAGCGCTGGCTGGTGACCATTCGTCCGTGAAGGGTACGAGTTCGAATCCCGGTGAGGCATGGATGTTGTGTTTGTCTTACGGCACTGGATTTCTCCCTTTCCTGGAACCAGTGGCCATAAATACGGACGGGCGATTGCTTATAGCCCATTGAGTTGCTCACGGTAGTCGTTAAACCTTCAATACAAAAAAACAAGAAAGATGACACCCAATTTTCGGGTGTAATAAGCACGTCTTATGAATCCGTTCTGACGCAAATTAATTTTATCAAAGCTATTCAAAGTTAATGGAACCGGTATGGAAAACAATAGTATCTGACGGAAGAAAGAAGTTTTTCAATTGGATTTTTAATCCCTCAGATACTGCTGTAAACCGAATCGTGAGCTTACGCCCTCTGGTTGCAGACTTGTGTGTTAAGAAAAACATGAATCTACATGATAAATATTTCGCATCGGAAACGCTCTCCAACACAGAAAGAATTTTTCAAATCGGAGATTTAGAAGAAGAGATATAGGGGGAAAGTAATTTACCTTTACGCCCCCTAGCGGAAAATCTATGCATTACTTGAAATTTTTGAAATTATATGAAAAACATGTCACACTAGAAACACTATCCAACAAAGAAGGGATTTTTCAAATCGGACTCCTAGAAGTAGAGATATTGACAAAAATAAGATATATATCTACGCCTCCTGGCGTAGAAACTATACATTATTTTAAGAAGAAAATATTTCTAAAAGGTTTGTCGACATGAGTAGTATCGGTCTACAAACGAAAATGTTTTGCAATCGAGATTTTAGAAGCTCATATTTTGCTGTAAATACATCAGAAGCGGAAATTAAGATTTACGCCCCCTGGTGACCAAACCATTTTTTTTTTTTTTTTTACAAAAATTAGAAATTATGTGGAAACGATTTCCCATCAGGAGCTGTATCCGGTGCAGAAAGAATTTTTCAAATCGGAGATTTAGAAGCAGAGATATAGGGGGAAACGCAATTTATCTCTACGTCCCCTAGCGGAAAGTCTAGGAATTACTTTAAAATTTTGAAACTATATGAAAAACATGTCACACTGAAAACACTATCCAACAAAGAAGGAATTTTTCAAATCTGACTCCTAGAAGTAGAGATATTGACAAAAATAAGATATATATCTACGCCCCTGGTGGAGAAACTGAAATATTTTAAGAAGAAAATGTTCCGAAAAGGTTTTATATCAGTCCACGAAAGAATATCTTCAATCGATATTTTAGAAGCTCAGATTTTTTGGCAAATACATCAGAAGCAAAAATTAACACTTACGCCTCCTGGTGGCCAAAGTATTCTTCAGCAAAAATTTGAAATTATATGCAAAAGATTGTCCATCAGGAGGTGTATCCCCTGAAGAAAACAATTTTCAAATCAGAGTTTTAGAAGAAGAGTTATCGGGGAAAATGTAATTTAATTTTACGCCTCCTGGCGAAAAAGCTATGTGTAATTTGAAAAAGTAACTATATCTAAAATACTCTTCGACATAAGTGGAATCGAAAGATAAATAATTTTTTCAATCGAATGTTTAGAAGCAAATATGTGGAATAAAACGTATTTTTGAATTCGACATCATCTGCATTTACGCCCTCTAGCGGTGAAATTGCACATCGTAAAAAAAAACGAAATAAAGGATCATCATTTGCATATTTCAAGCTTCGCAATGCAAAAAGAATTTTTCAAATCGGACTAGAAGTTGCAGAGATATCGTGGGTACAGCAGGACGGACGGACAAACCGATTAACATAAGCACGATCTTTTTTTACAAAAGACGTGCTAAAAACAGGTGCCGAATTTTTCGTGTTATAAGTCGATATAGAGTATACGTCGGATGGGTTAAATTTCTCAATTTCCTTATCTTCATTCGTAGATAAGTCTATCCTGAGTATAAGACAAAGTTAGAACAAATACAATTGGTGTTCCGAATTTCTGCAACTATATTTTGAATCTTTCAGTAAATACAGGGTGGTTATAAATTAGTTAGGCAAAAAGAAAACTTTATTGTGCATAGGTATAAGGATGCGTATGATAATAACTACGAAAAATATATAGTTAAACACACCAAGTTTACCTTTCGTGGACCTGTTAAGACAAATTGCAGCTCGTTCTAACTCTGAAGAATGGCGACGAGAAGCAGAGAGCAGATTTTTGCAGTGACATGTTAAATCGCATGGAAGCTGATGATGACTTCTTGTCGAAATTGGTGTTCAGTGACTTTCACTTAAATGGCAAAGTAAATATACACAGTGTGAGGGTTTGGGGATCAGAAAATCCCCATCCCATCTTGGAACATGAAAGAGAGGGTCCCAAAGTAGACGTTTTTTTGTGCCGACAGTTGTGCTTCCGTTTTTTGCCCATTTTTCTTTGCTGAAAGAACTGTTACCGACATCACATACCTGAACATGCTTCAGATTTACCTAATGCCGTGCCTCAAGGAAACAACGGAAGGAGACTTCATTTACCAGCAACACGCCTGGGGTGCCTCCCCACCACCACAAGGACGCCGCTTCTTACCTCGATGCTGAATTCCCAGTTTGGAATGGTCGCGGCTGCCTAACTGCATGCCCCCCCCCCCCCCATCCCCTCCCAATCACCGGAACTAACGACCTTAGATTTCGGTATATGAGGTTTTGTTAAACATCAGGTTTACTTTCAGCCGCTTCCCAAGTCCCTTCCTGAACTGAGATCAAGAATCACCGCTACACTCACATTGGTAGATGCCAACATGCTGCCATCAATGTGGGAAGAACTGATTTACAGATTGGACACTTGCAGTAGAAGTCTGCACAGCCCCGAACCGGCCGGCAGACCGGGTCGGGCCTTTTCTCATTTCTAAGTTGGGAAAACGGGCTAGGGCCTTCAATATTTAATGTAAAACAGACACGGGCCGAGCAGGGGTTGTTTTTATGAACAAAACAATCGCTGTACGATGCGTTTCTCGTTTGGAAAACGCGCAACATTCAGCAGCAGGATAAGTAAAACAATTTCCGCTGATGGAAAAAAAGACGTTTAACGACATCCTCCCCTCCTACAAAACAATTGGAGTGGGTCAACTCCCTTAGTTTTTCAATGTGAATGTGGTCCCTTCTCTCTTTCCCTAACTTTCACTCTCGTCTCATGCTTCAGTACAGGCTATTAACTGCAGCATTTCTAAGCCGAGCCACCCGGTCGCAGACCAGGGCTGTCGCAGACGATCTTTTTTATTGTTCTGGTCGGCGGCTGTTTGTTTTCTAGAGGTGTGAAAAGCTTTTAAGTTGTCTTAAATGGCACGGGAGAAACGGGCTGGGAGAAACTTACTTCTGTGTATGAATCTGTGCCGTATTTTCCTCGTTTGTACTATCAGGCAGCCGTTTTCAAAACTTCTGTGACACTGATTAGCTGGGCAGTCTGTCGTTGTTTTCCCTTAGCATATATGCTCAGTTCAGTGTTGCTGATAAATACTCTTTCATACTTATTATGGAGTTTAAGAAATCGAAAGATTTACGCGAAAAAATCGCTTCCGGAGAATATGTGTTTGTAGACAACGTAAAGGGGGGGAAGCGATATTTGGAAAAGATTTAAATTACTGTGCCGTTCTGAAACTAGTCGGCCGGTAAACGTTGTGCAGTGCACTAAATGCCGAAATTTTTTGAGTTACGATAGCACAAATTCTAAAACGTCGCATCTTAAACGGCACAAATGTGCTCCCCACCCACCCACGCACACGCACACACACACACACGAGACATACTGGGTTCTAGCGATATGATATGCCAGTAGACATAGGTTCCGTTTATAAAGCCATAAAATCTTCTCCCAGTAAAACGATCGGACTCATAATTCTGGATATTTCGTACTTTTCGAATTCACACACACTTATTATCCCCAAGGATATTTCCTAGTCCGGCGGTAGGTAATGATAATTTGAAAACCCAGAAAATTTGAAAGGCACGGAAATTGTCCTTTTCATGCAATATTTTTTAGTATATAAGCCCCCCCTCCCCTCCTCGGACGTCACGTGACTTATATATACAGACTCTCAGAAATATTCAGAATTAACGTTTAACGTAATAGAATACGTGTAGCAATTAAGAAAGCGAAAACTCTTCAGGTGTCGAATGACCGAGTGCACCAGGTGTCAAATTCGTGTTTTGGTAATTGTTGAAATTTTACGGGCCAACCGGGGCCTTGGGAACAGGAGAAATATACGGGCCGGGTCAGGCCGGGCTATCCAAACTAAGGCCCGCGCGGACCTCTAACTTGCAGAGTAATCAAGGGAAGCCACGTGGAGCATTTGTGAAAATAGGTAAACTTGGTGTGTTTAACTATATATTATTCGTACTTACTATCATATGCATCTACAGGGTGTCCCACAAAGGACTCCCTGATTTTAAAATGAAATAACTTGGAAACGGAGATCGATAGAAGAATGAAACAAGTGGTATGTTTATTTTGAAAGCCATAAAAATCTGATACAGAAGTTTCAAAATTACTTACAAATGTTGCCAACAGGTGGCGCTGTACGCTTTAGTCGCAGTAGGGCGTCCGAGAAATAGTCTATAAACTGTCCTTTGCAAGCATTCGTTGCAATCACATGACAATCGATTCAAAATGGGCACCTTTCGCAGCACAGAGATGGCGCAAACGAAGAATGAAATTTTCAGTCACCCTCTGTAGTGTGTCAACGGAAATGGATGCACATGCCTCACCGATCAACTCTTCAAGCTCGTCCAGTGTTGCAGAATTGTTCTGGAAAACAGTGTCCTTCAATGTGCCCCACAAAACGTAGTCGCAGGGGGTAAGATCGGGTGAGTATGGAGGCCAATCCATGCCTGTTCCAGTAAATGTGGAATAGTTCAAAGCAATGACTCTATTCCCGAAGTATTCCTCAAGAAAGGCAAAAGCCGCTGGGGTGCGGTCTGATCGGGCCCCATCTTGCATAAACCACGAAGTCCCTGATACTCGAGTACCAGAAAAACACGTTGCTCCACGGAATACATGACTTCATCCACTTCCTTCAGTACGTTAACCTCCTTTCACGTTTCGACAGCGAAACTGTCCGTAGACTGATCGCTCTGTGCTTCACAGCATTATTTATAGGACCGCACTGCGACTACAGCGTACAGCGCCACCTTTCGGCAACATTTGTAAGTAATTTTGAAACTTCTGTATCAGATTTTTACGGCTTTTCAAATAAACATATCACTTGTTTTTTTCTTCTATCGATCTCCGTTTCCGAGTTATTTCATTTTAAAATCAGGGAGTCCTTTGTAGGACACCCTGTATATAACTATGCACAATAAAGTTTTCTTTTTGCCCAACTAATTTATAACCTATATAAAAGGAAGAGAAAGTGGGGTGACCGACCGCATTTTTACTTTCAGCAAAAAGTTGAATTTCCTAAGCTTATTTTTTCTGTATTCCTTCTGTAAAAACACAAGTTTGTCGGCGACAGGCATCAAACCCGTGCCCCCTCATTTCGAAGTAAGTCGCTCTCCCAACTAAGCTACGCGGACAGAATGCCTCGTTGCAGATTTGTCTTGACATAGGTTTTCACCCCTGTAGTACGTCACACTTCCCTCTTATTGATCAGTCGGAGAAGCCGCCACGCCGAGGTGTAAAGAAGCAACAACAAGAAGTGTCCCAAATTAGAGTGATGCTTGTAGTGTGAGTTATCGTTCGCTGCTTTCTCACAGAGTGCGATTGAAATCAGAAATCAAAAGAGCTTTTGATTTCAATCGGAGACAGGAAATGCATAAGAATAAAAAATAGAAGCAATCTTTGGTTTTAATTCAGTTGAGAGATGCAATGCGGATATTGACGAAACGAAAAGAGACTGCCGTCGCGAGCCACTGGTCATAGATGTTCTTAAAGCATGTGCTCCTCCGGCTGTCGACGCGATTGTTACCAGCCAATCATCTACGTGGATGTATACATTGCAGTTCTGGTGATTTTGCAGAACCAGGGATGAATGTCACCCACGGCGTAAATGTATGCCAAGGACCGTTTCAGTAGCTTTTAAATAGGTCCTTGGCATACATAATACTGCATTTCGCAATTCGTAAGCCTTCCGAATAGTTTCTTATGAATGTAATATTGTGTTTCGGATGCTCACATCATGAAATAATTTAAGGCACAGTATTATTATAATCTAGATCTTTATTTTATTATTTCTAATTTAGATCTTTTTGGCAGAAATAAAGCCTCATATTTAGAAGGCACAGCACTCATATGGAATCCCGTACAAATTTTTAAGAAATTTGTAAGTTAAAAGATAAGATCTTGTTTTTCAGGTGCACTGCGTAGTACTAGTACGAAGAGAGATATACCCGATATTGAAAATAAAGGATTATGCAATGAAGTAGGAACGAAAAAGATTTGTTATTACTAGAAGAGACATTGTGTAATACTAGAACACAGAGATACTCGATATTGCAAAAAGAATTACTAGGAAATGAAGTGAGAATGAAAAAGATTTGCTAATACTAGAAGAGACACATTGTAATATTAAAACAGAGAGATACTCGATATTGTTATAAAACATGTCTATGAAATGATGTCGGAACAAAAAATATTCGTTATTACTAGAAGAGACACAGTGTAATGTTAGGAACAGAGAGATGCTCGATATTGCAAAAAAATGACTAGGAAATGAAGTCGGAACGAAAAAGAATTATTGATACTAGAAGAGACACAGTGTAATATTAGAACAGAGGGATATTCGGTATTGCAAAAAAATTTCTAGGAAATGAAGTTGGCATGAAAAAGAATTGTTAATACTGGAAGAGACACAGTGTACTATCAGAACAGAGAGATACTGCAAAAAAATGAATAGGAAATGAAGTTGGAACGACAAAGATTTGCCAATACTAGAAGAGACACAGTGTAATGTTAGACCAGAGAGATAATCGATACTGCAAAAAAATTATTAGAAAATGAAGTCGGAACGAAAAAGAATTGTTGATACTAGAAGAGACACAATGTAATATTAGAACAGAGAGATACTCAATATTGCAAAAAATGACTAGGAAATGAAATCGGAACGAGAAAGAATTGTTCATACTAGAAGAGACACAGTGTAATATTAGAACAGAGAGATATTCCATATTGCAAAAAAATGACTAGGAAATGAAGTCGGAACGAAAAAGAATTATTGATACTAGAAGAGACACAGTATAGCATTAAAGCAGAGAGATACTCGGTATTGTAAAAAAAATGACTAGGAAATGAGTTCGAAGCGAAAGGGAAATGTTTCATCCGCCGCTTTGTAGACGAGTATATAAATGCAAATACAAGTCTAATCCCGTTTAGACAAATTCCGAAGTAAAGCACTTTTCAAAATCATTAGTATTTTTTTCCTTTTCCGGAAGGACGTCCATAACAGATGATTAAAATATATTTCTTTTAACGGAACAAATACCATGGAATGTCAGCTGAAAATCAGTATCACTTTTTTCAAAAGTGGTAAAGCAACGGTTTCTTAAAACGCTCTCTGTCTATCATCCCCTCGAAATCTGTGCCACTTGCTGCACGACTTTTGGACGGCCATGCTGTCATGAGCATGCTTCCTCCTCATGCGATGATGGCATTCCTTTTCAGTTGTGTATTGCTGCGTTATCGAAATACATTATATGTCCGTACCAACTGTCATTGAACTCTGTCGTGTGGATTTTACGTTATTCATTTTTTGTTTGTCACATTAAATTTGGACACTCACACACAACAACAACATCGTCCAGTATTACTAATCCACGGCTGGATGAAGGTCTTTCCAAGTTTCTTCCACAACTGTCTGTCTTGAACCTGTCTCCTCCATGTTACACCGGCTTTTTTTTCGAATTTCATTCATCCACCTCCCATGTGGTCTTCTTCTGTCTCTTGGAATCCAGTCTAAAACGTCGGCTGTCCATCGGTGGTCCGTTCTTCTGACAGCATGCCGAGCTCCTTGCCATTTCAGGGATTTTACTCTGATCACGGCTCCCAATCTTGTCATATTCCTTATCCATGAGTTCCTCTTCTTATCTTTTCTGGTTACACCAATTCTGCATTTTTCAGTTGTCTGCAGAATTTGTGTCTTTTTTAGTTAAGGTCCACGTCTCTGCTCCGTACTTAAGCACTAGAAGGATGCATTGATCAAAAACTTTTTTTTAAGATATAACGGCATATTGCTTTTGAAAATTGCACATATATATATATTGGGTTGGTCTTTATTTTTGAAATTTTGAAATGTTGTTGTCTGACCCTCCTACATTGTTCTACTATATAAAAATAATATCTTTTTTAAAGTTTCAGGCAGATCTGACTATATTTAGAGGCCGCTCAAGTCAGCTGAAATATTCACTTATCGCATTATCGCCATCGCCTTACTTCTCCATTCACCTTCTCTTGTCTTATTTGTTTTAAGTGTCAATCAAATACTCTTACGTATATTAGGTGATGTTTATTTTTATTTTTATTTCATATAGTTGGAAAATTCTGTACAGTTCCAGAAGCAAGCTTGCCTATATAAACCGTGAAGAAGACAATTCGTGAGAGTTGTAGGGCTGTTGCTAAGGAAACTGCTGTGTTTTGGGAAAAGGCCCGTATTCCCATTGGCCATGAACAGGATTGTATCAAGAAATTGGAGGAACTTCATGAAAAGTGGTTCAATTGCAAAAAGAAATTGGAGAAACTTCATGAAAAGTGGCTCAATTGCAAAAGAAAACAAAATATGTCTACAAGTCCAAAAAAAGCTATGCTCAGTCTCTTAATGAAAAGAACGGGGTCGACGAATCTCTTAAACGCATCAAACTGAGTGACAAGATTTCTCGTGATATGAAGATTGAAGATTTTGTGACAAAACACACTATAAATTTGTTTAATCGCCTTAAAATTTCAAGAGATTATTCAGATTTTGATCTTGAAATGGCCAGCCCGGTGACGCAGTGGTCTAAGCCATGGCTTTTGATCATTCGTCCGAGATGGGTACGGGTTCGAATCCCGGTGAAGCATGGATGCTGTGTTTGTCTCACGGCACTGGCTCTCTACCTTCCCTGGAACCAGTGGCCCTAAATTTGGGACCGGCGACTGCTTATAGCCCATTGAATTGCTCATAGTGGTCGTTAAACCTCCAACCCAAAAAAAAAAAAAAACAGAAAATAAAGACCAAAAACAATATTTATTACAAGCTGTAGAACAACGCAGGTATCGTTATCCCGATGCAGGAAAAAAAACTTAATTTCAGATGAGTCAAGTTGCAAGGAACTCTGATTTCAGTGATTTACTGATGATTTTCTCGGTGTTAACAATGAATATTACGTCAAGTAGAAATAATGTTCTGTTGCCTTTGATAGGCAAAATTAATTTAGATAAAGATTTGTGTTTGGAATTTTTCAGAGTAATTAATAAATCGGTATTTCTGCACTAATTGATGTATAATTTTATGATGTACAATAGTGACCAAAATTGTGGAAACCTTTTGGGGAAAGTGTATTTTTGAACAGGGTGTATCTTTGATGGCTCATAACACCACGTTTTTTGGAGTGATACCATAAAATTATTTATCAATGGAAAGATAATTTCATCAAGAATGTAATGCAATAAAGTTTGTTCAATTATATGTATTCTATGAAAAGTTATAGCTAAATAACCAGAAAAAGAAAGCACAACTTGCTTAGGTTGATATGAAGTAACTTTCCTTTATTTGAATGTAGCCCATGAGCATGAGTATTTAGAGAGCCAATCAGGTGTCATCTCGTTTTGGCAATGAGCCAATCAGGTGTTATCTCGTTTTGGAAATGAGCCAATCAGGTGTCATCTCGTTTTGGCAATGAGCCAATCAGGTCACAGTAGGATTCAGCTATTGATGTCATGTATTGGAGCTAAGAGGATGACATTTGTCAGTGTGTTATATGATTGCTATCAAATTAGTTGTTTTTTTTTGTGTGTGTGTGTGTTCTTTCATTTAGTGAGCTTGTGAAACGTAACAAAATTAAAGAAATAGCGCAAAGAGTTGACTGGTCACCCAGAAAGCGAAGTAAAATAGTACCATCAAGTTAACAAGGCTTCAGTTATGAAGAAAGTAGAAGAAACGTAGGTGGAAACTTAACCAAAGGTGCCATTTCAAAATTTCCGAAGAGGTATAAAATGACTCAGTCACTGCAACACTAGACTGGGAAAGGCAGGAAAAGGTGCACAACAGCAAGTGATGATAGAAGAGTTAAGAGACTGTGCCTAAGTGACTGAAGAAAATCATCTGGGTGTATACAAGGTGAAATGGTTCAATGCAATGTGAAGTTGAGTCCAAGGACTGTTCGGCGCAGACTGCAGGAATTTGGTCTAAATGCCAGAATTCCACGAAAAAAGTCAGTCATTTTTATCCCTCAAACAAAGGTTGAAAAGATTAAACTGGGCTAAAACCCATGTTAACTGGACAGAGGAACAATGAGACAGTGTTATTTGGAGTGATGAGACCAAAATCTCCCTGTTTGATAGTGATGGCATAAAATACGTAAGGAAAAGAATCGGAGAAGATTTGCATCCTGATTGCATTACATGTACCGTGAAACACCCAGTTAGTGTTATGATCTGGGGTTGTATTACATCAAAAGGTGTGAGCAGAATTTGCGTGAAAAATGGGAATATAAATAGCCAAAATACATTAATGCAATACTTGAGCCCAAACTGGAGCCTTCTGCACGTGATCTTTGCCAAGATAATGAAGCATTTATATTTCAACAGGATTCAGCTCCATGTCATATTGCTGCTATGTGCAAAAAGTGGTTTCAAGATAATCATATTCCCCTGCTGGAATAGCCTGGGAATATCACAGATTTAAACCCCATCGAAAATCTACGGAGCGGACTAAAAACTCTTGTTAGTCAGAAGCAACCCAGCAATAAACCCCAAATAATAGAAACAATAATTCAATTTTGGTTTCACATTATAACAGCGGCAGAACTAAAGAACTTGGTTCACTCGATGGGAATGCGTTGTAAAGCCGTAATTAACGCTAAAGGTTACCCAACTAAGTATTAATTGACATGGTGAGAATTCTTGTATATCTGATTTTTTCTATGTGTTGCGCTTTTCTTCTTTATAACTGCTGTTCTAATACAAACTCCTTCATAACAGTTATTGCATTACATTCTTGATGAAATTATGTTACCATTGATACATAATTTTATGGTATTACTAAAAACATAAGTGGTGTTATAAGCGATCAAACCTCAAAAATACACTATTTCCAAAAGGTTTCCACAATTTTGGCCATTGCTGTGTATTTCAACAGGATTCAGTAAAAGTATTGTATGCAATCACAAGTAAAACCTTGAGCGTATTGAGCTACCACTAAATGTTAATTAAAATGGTAGAAATTTTACACATATTATTTTTTTACATCGTGGAACACTTTTCGGGGTCACAGCATATAAATTGTTGAAAATAAAATGTCATAGTATTTTAAGGACTACTCTAATATATCATCATCATCATCATTGTCAACCATTATCAATCCACTGCTGGACGAAGGTCTCCCCAAGTTTCCTCCGCAACGGTCTGTCTTGTGCCAGTATCCTCCATGTCACTCTTGCATATTTTCGAATTTCATCCACCCATCTCCCATGTGGTCTTCTTCTGGGTCTTTTCCTGTCCCTTGGAATCCAATCTAAAATTTCGGCTGTCCATCGATTGTCTGTCCTTCTGGAAGTATGTCCAGGCCATTGCCATTTTAGGGATTTAACTCTGATCATGATGTCTTCCACTCTTGTCATTTTTCGGATCCACGAGTTCCACTTCTTATCTCTCCTGGTTACACCAAGCATGCACCTCTGCCTGCTGCTTTGAGTTGTCTGCAGCCTTGGTATGTCTCTTTTAGTTAAGGTCCACGTCTCTGCACCATACGTAAGCACTGGAAGGATGCATTGATCAAACACTTTTCTTTTCAGACATAATGGCATATTGCTCTTGAAAATTATGCTGTTTCTTCCAAAAGCTCTCCACGCAAGTTTTGTACGCCGATTAATTTCTTCATCAATGTGTCCCTCACTTGATATCTGCTGCCCAAGATAAACGTACGTGCCTGTTATCTCCAGTTTTTCTCCATCAATCGATAAATCTTCATTTCTTGTAAAAGCATTGAACATCACTTTTGTCTTCTGAAAGTTCATTTTTAATCCCACTTCTATACTCTTGTCAGCAAGTTCCTGGATCATACTCTGAAGCTTTGATGGGGTAGTTGCAAAAATGACTACGTCATCAGCAAAACGAAGGTGGGTTAGATAATCTCCATTAATCTTTATCCCCTTATTTTCCTAGCTCAGCGACTGAAAGACACCCTCCCATGTGGCATTAAAGAGCTTCGAAGATATGGTGTCAGCTTGTCTCACTCCCTTTCCAATTTTTATGGGTGTTGAATTTTCAAACAGCCGAATCTTTGCACTTGCATTTTCATAGATGTTATTAATAATATTAATGTATACATCTTCAATACCGCAGGATTTCAGAGCCATTGTAACTGCTGATGGTTTCACCGAATCAAAGACTTTTCATAATCGATAAAAGCCATGCACAATGGAAGTTCATATTCCCTCGCTCTTTCAATTAGTTCTCTCAGTACGTGGATATGATCTATTGTGCTGTAGCCACTCCTGAATCCAGCTTGTTCTCTCGGTTGAGCCATGTCCAGTGTTACCTTCGAACGGTGTGAAAGAACTTTAGTGAAGATTTTATAAACCACTGAGAGGAGGCTAATAGGTTTGTAGTTCCTGAGATCCACAATGTCACCTTTTTTATGTAGCAGGATCATTGTCGCGTTGTTCCAATCCTCAGGAATCTTCCCTTCATTAAGGCATCGAGTGAAAATTTGGTCGAGTACTGTTTCGATTTAACCACTTGCTTCTTGTATGATGTCTACAGTAATTCCATCTTCACCTGGAGCTTTCCCCCGCTTCTTGTTCTTGATTGCATGTGCAACTTCTGCTGGGAGGACTGGAAGGACTCTGGTACCTTTCATGATGTCTGGAGTACATGTATCATCCCTTTCATATAATTTGGAGTAGAAATCTTTCACTCTTCTCAAAATTTCGCCTCTATTTCTTGTTACAGAACCATCTTTTCTCAGTGCCATAATCTGTTTTCTTCCCTTACTGAGATGTCCCTTTGCTATCTTTAGGCTTTGGTTGTTTTTAATTGCTTTCCTCACTAGCTCACAGTTGAATATCCTAACATCTTCAGTGATACTTTTTCGTACTGTCTTGCATAGCTCTATATATTCCACTTTGGAAGTCACATCTTCTTTAGTTGTCCTCATCTCTCTTCTTTTTTGCATCAACATTTTGGTTTTTCCTGATAATTTGTTCACATGCAACTTGTTCTTAGACCCAGCTAATTTTGTTGCTGTTTCCATAAGAGCTTTGGTTACTTTTCTGTTAACTTCAGAAATATCCATGCACTTCTTCCCATGTTAGGCCTTCTAAAGCAGAGAATCTGTTCTTCAGCTCCAACTTGAAAGTATTATGGTGTTTTTTAAGGTTGGTTATGTCAATACATTTTGTTTGTCTTATGAGCTTGCCACGTTCGAGTTTAGTGTTGAGGTGCATCTTACATCTCACCAATCTATGGTCACTACCTGTGTTGAACTTGTTCAGCACACTGCAGTCTTGGATGACGAACTTTTTGTTACACTTGATAAAAATCAATTTCACTTGTCGTCCCAATTGGATGCCTCCATGTCCATTTCCTGTGTGGCTTTTTCTTGAAAAAGCGGTTCAAGATGAAAAATCCTTCTGCTTCTGCAAACTCAACTAGAGTATTTCCACGCTAGTTTCTGTTGTCGTGACCGAATTTACCTACTGAAGTTTCATTCTGTTGCCTTTGCCCTATTTTTGCATTGAAATCTCCCATAATTATCTTCAAGTGCTGCTTACCTTTATTATTTAGATAACGAATTTCCTCATAATATTCTTCAATTTCTTCTTCAGGATGACTTGTGGTGGGTGCATAAGTTTGAACAATCTGAGCCTGGTATCTTCTCGAGAGTTGGATAACTAATCGTGCAGCTCTTTGAGAGGAACTTTCAACTTCTACAACTTTATCCTTCCGTTTCTTGTTTATTATAAATCCAACACCATTAGTTCTGCCAGTATCTGTCCCACGATAGTAGCAGAGATGTCCACTTTTCAGTTAAATAAGATCTTCTCTTTTTCACCTTACCTCACTTAGCCCGACGATGTCCCACTTGATCCTGGCAGAACTAGTGGTGTTGTATTTATAATAAACAAGAAACTGAAGGATAAATTTGTAGAAGTTGACAGTTCCTCTGACAGAGCTGCACGACTCGTTATCCAACTCTCGAAAAGGTACCAGGCTCAGATTATTCAAACTTATGCACCCACCACAAGTCATCCTAAAGAAGAAATTGAAGAATTTTATGAGGAAATTTGTCATCTAAACAATAAAGGTAAGAAGCACTTGAAGATAATTATGGGAGATTTCAATGCAAAAATAGGGCAACGGCAACAGAATAAAACTTCAGTAGGTAAATTCGGTCACGGCAACAGAAACCAGCGTGGAAATACTCTCGTTGAGTTTGCAGAGGCAGAAGGGTTTTTCTTCTTGAACTCCTTCTTCAAGAAAAAGCCACACAGGAAATGGACATGGAGACATCCAATTGGGACAAGTGAAAATTGATTTTATTATGTGTAACAAAAAATTCGTCATAGAAGACTGCAGTGTGCTAAACAAGTTCAACAGAGGTAGTGACCATAGGTTGGTGAGATGTAAGTTGCACCTCAACACTAAACTTGAACGTGGCAAGCTCATAAGACAAACAAAATCTAGTGACATAACCAACCTTAAAAAACACCATAATACCTTCTAGTTGGAACTGAAGAACAGATTCTCTGCTTTAGAAGGCGTAACTTCGGAAGAAGTGGACATTTCTGAAGTTAACAGAAAAGTAACCAAAGCTCTTATGGAAACAGCAACAAAATTAGCTGGGTCTAAGAACAAGTTGCATGTGAACAAATTATTAGGTAAAACCAAAATGTTGACGCAAAAAAAGAAGAGAGAGAAAGGCAACTAAAGAAGATGTGATTTCCAAAGTGGAATATAAAGAGCTATGCAAGACAGTAAGAAAAAGTATCCCCGAAGACGTAAGAACATTCAACTGTGAACTAGTGAGGAAAGCAATTGAAAACAACCAAAGCCTAAAGATAGCAAAGGGACATCTCAGTAAAGGAAGAAAACAGATTATGGCACTGAGAAAAGAAGATGGTTCTGTAACAAGAAATAGAGGCGAAATTTTGACAAAAGTGAAAGATTTCTACTCCAAATTATATGAAAGGGATGATACATGCAATCCAGACATCATGAAAGGTTCCAGGACCAGATTTCCTCCAATCCTTCCAGCAGAATTTGCACATGGAATCAAGAACATGAAGCGGGTGAAAGCTCCAGGTGAAGATGGAATTACTGTAGACATCATACAAGAAGCAAGTGGATAAATCGAAACAGTATTCGCCCAAATTTTCACTCGATGCCTTAATGAAGGGAAGATTCCTGAGGATTGGAACACCGCTACAATGATCCTGCTACATAAAAAAGGTGACATTGAGGATCTCAGGAACTACAGACCTACCAGCCTCCTATCAGTGGTTTATAAAATCGTCACTGAAGTTCTTTCACACCGCTTGAAGGTAACACTGGACATAGCTCAACCGAGAGAACAAGCTGGATTCAGGAGTGGCTACAGCACAATAGATCATATCCACGTACTGAGAGAACTAACTGAAAGAGCGAGAGAATATGAACTTCTATTGTGCATGTCTTTTTTCGATTATGAAAAAGCCTTTGATTCGGTGAAACCATCAACAGTTACAATGGCTCTGAAATCCTGCGGTATTGAAGATGCATACATTAATATTATTAATAACATCTATTAAAATGCAAGTGCAAAGATTCGGCTGTTTGAAAATTCAACACCCATAAAAATTGGAAAGGGAGTGAGACAAGCTGACACCATATCTCCGAAGCTCTTAAATGCCACATTGGAAAATGTCTTTCAATCACTGAACTGGGAAAACAAAGGGATAAAGATTAATGGAGATTATCTAACCCACCTTCGTTTTGCTGATGACGTAGTCATTTTTGCAACTACCCCATCAGAGCTGCAGATTATGATACAAGAACTTGCAGACAAGAGTAAAGAAGTGGGATTAAAATGAACTTTCAGAAGACAAAAGTGATGTTCAATGTTTTTACAAGAAATGAAGATTTATCGATTGATGGAGAAAAGCTGGAGATAACAGGCTCGTACGTTTATCTTGGACAACAGATACCAAGTGACAGTCACATACATGAAGAAATTAATCGGCGTACAAAACTTGCCTGGAGAGCTTTTGGAAGAAACAGCATAATTTTCAAGAGCAATATGCCATTATATCTTAAGAGAAAGGTGTTTGATCAATGCATCCTTCCAGTGCTTACGTATGGTGCAGAGACGTGTACCTTAACTAAAAGAGACATACAAAGGCTGCAGACAACTCAAAGCAGCAGGCAGAGGTGCATGCTTGGTGTAACCAGGAGAGATAAGAAGAGGACCTCGTGGATCCGAAAAATGACAAGAGTGGAAGACATCATGATCAGAGTTAAATCCCTAAAATGGCAATGGCCTGGACATACTTCCAGAAGGATAAACAATCGATGGACAGCCGAAATTTTAGATTGGATTCCAAGGGACAGGAAAAGACCCAGAAGAAGACCACGTGGGAGATGGGTGGATGAAATTCGAATGTATGCAGGGGTGACAAAGAGCAGATTGGCACAAGACAGACTGTTGTGGAGGAAACTTGGAGAGACCTTCGTCCAGCAGTGGATTGATAATGCTTAACAATGATGATGATGATTATGATGATGATATACAATGAGTGGCCACTTTATTATTACCACTCCCTCAGTACTTCGTTGGACCAGCTTTTGCATTTAATACTGCGTCGATTCTTCGTGGCATGGACGCCATGAGATGTTGATAGGTGGTTTGTGGAATCTGACACCATGCTTGATGAATAGCACTTTCCAGGAGTGTGAGATTGCAGGGTTGTGGATCCAGCTGTCTGATGGCTCGTTCAACTTCATCCCACAAATTCTCAATGGGGTTGAGATCTGCAGAATTTGGGGGCCACTAAAGCAAAGTAAACTCGCCGACATGTTCCTGAAACCAATCCTGTACAATACGAGCACTATGGCAGGACGCATTATCTTGTTGAAAGTAGCCATTGGGATAAACCATCCACATGACAGGATGCACTTGGTCCGTAACGATGTTTAGATATGATGTGCCAGTCAGACGTTGATCAACACGAATTATAGAGCCCAAAGCATGCCAGGAAAACATTCCCCAAACCATAACGTTTCCTCCACCAGCTGAAAGGGTTGTAGCAATGTATTTGGGGTCCATGCTTTCGTGCTGTTTCCGCCAAATTCTCACTCGGCCATCGTCATGGTGCAACTGAAAACGTGATTCATTGGACCACATAATTTGTTTCCAATTATCGACTGTCCAATCCTTGTTCTCCTGTGTGAACTAGAGACGTTTTCTCATGTTAACTGCAGACAGCAAAGGTGTTCGAACAGGCCTTCGGCTGCCATATCCCATCCGATGCAGTGTATGACGAACAGTGTGTGCAGAGATCATTTGAGGGGATCCTTTATTACGATGGTCTGTAATTTGCTGCACTGTTGCCCTTCTGTTGTCTGTAACCAGTATGGACACTCTCCGTTCCGCCCGAGCAGTCACTAGTCGATGACGACTACAGGTTGCACGTAGAGACCCAGTTTTTTGGCTGGCAGTCTAGTCTTTAAACACTTTAACAGCAGCTGCTCTGGAATATTTCACGAATGCGGCGGTTTCAGCGATACTCGCTCCATGGCTCCGAGCTCCTACAATCATCCCACGTTGAAAGTCTGTCAAATCGCATTTTTTACCTATCTCGTCACCAAAAAATCACTTCTACTACTGCCGCAAGCACTAAGCTTTCCCTTTTTATACTAGCCTCGCCCTCTGGCGGCAACAGCGTGCAGCTATAGCTCATTTGCTTAAACCTGTCAGGTGGTCATAATAAAGTGGTCACTCAGTGTATATGGGATAGAGTATTGTAAAACAGTTTAGACACACCAGATATGAAAATAATTTTGAATTAACTGTGCAAACGTGTAGGAAAATGCAGTTAAGACAGACCAGACATGAAATAACTTTTGAATAATCAATGAGACAGTGTGGTCGATAACAGTTGATACCGAACAGACCCGATATGAAAAAGAATTTTAGTAGTAGTAGTGACAGTTCATACCAACCAGCATGAAAAATAATGTAATTACCTATGGAATAGAGTACTGTAAAACATTTTAGACATACCAGACATGAAAATAATTTTGAATAAACTGTGAGAAAGTGTAGATAAATTCAGTTAGGGTAGACCAGACAAGAAAGAATTTTTGGAGCAGAGACATAGCAGACCAGATATGTAAAAGAAATGAAAAATAGTAGTAACAGTTAAAAAACCAACCAAGCATGAAAAATAATTTAATTGCCTATTGGATAGACTACTGTAACACAGTTTAGACATGCCAGACATGAAAATAATTTTGAATTTTGAATAAACTGTGGGAAAGTGTGGTTAAAAGCAGTTAATAAGGCAGACAAGACATGAAAGAATTTTTGAATTATAAATGAGACAGTGTCAAAACAGTGAAATCATGCCAGACATGTAAGTGAATTTTAAATATCTACGAGAGAATGCAGTTTAAAACATTTAAGACCGACCAGACATGAAAATAATTCTGAATAGCTGAGAGTATTTAACACAGGCGAGATATAAGAGGAATTTTCAATTAACTATAAGGCGGTGCAGTTAAAAATAATTAATGAAGACCATAAATGAAACAATTTTGAATTACCAATGAGGTAATATATCTGAAAGAAGTTAAGACAGACCAGACATGAAACAAATTTTGAAAGAATTGTTAAAGTTCGTAGTCAAAACATTTGATAAAGCACAGACATCAAAACACTTTGAAACAACTGTGAGACAGCCAGTATGGCTGAAAATAGTTAAGGTACGTTAGACATAAGAATACTTTGGAAGAAAATTCTAAAATACAAGACCCGGATTTATTAAATGAACGCAAAAGGAATGCTGACGGATAGAAAAACTAATTACATTAATATCTATGCTTTATGGAACGTGTTAGCGACAGATAGATTACTTAATAATTGAAAGAGGTATTATAATGCTATGAACATGCGTATACGCTTTAAAGAAACAATAAGCAGATGACTTTTCGAAGCAATATTTGTCAATGGCAAGAAGATGTGAGGTAAAAAAATAAACTTTACAGCTGTGTTCAACACACCGTTGTTTTTTAACAAATGACACCCTTGTTCTCCCGTCATGTCTTTTGGAACGTGATTTGCTGAGAACGCGAAATTTGGACACATAAAACGCTTTAGATATGAAGTTTAGAAACAGCTGTGCTTGAATGAAACAGCCGTGTTGTGTTCGTCGCAGTTCTGACAATAGCTGGAGGAATTTTCCTGTCATCAGGAGTACTTAACTTTTAGAAGATATACTTCACTGTTTTAACAACTGCCAGAAACAGATATTGCTCTCCATTGACGTCACCTCGTGGCGTTTTCACATTTTTTTTAAATTTTGTTTCCTTCATTCAACCATCGTAACTATTGTACAGCAAATTTTAATTGCAATAGGCTGTGTTCAAGATGTACGTTTTATCAAATCCAGCAAAACGTTTTGCTAAGATACGGTCATTTGTATATCAGACATTAACCTTTCTGTTTACCTAATAGAGAACTGACGAGATCCAGGTAAATTCCCACAGCAGTAAACTGCTACTCTTTCTTTTGCTGCTAAGCAAACTGCTACACGGCGGAAAACACTCATACCGATAAACTCCTAGACCTTCTCATATAAGGGGATGCATACAAATTGCGTTTCATTCGGGTATCTTCAAGATACGGCTCGTGGTGTAAAATGCTGGTGAGGCGAACGGTCTTGATGTAAATGTAAAACAGTAAAACATATGTTATTGAAATATATATAAATTCGTATACCGTTATACGAACATATATACATATCAGTGGCGTAGCCAGGGGGTCGTGGTTTGCACCCCCCTAAGTATGCGAGACAGTTAGCTTTTTCTAAGTACGTTTTATAGATAATTTCCCTATTTAAATTGATTGATTTTTACATAACTTACAATGTAATACAAATAAATTACATTGATACATAATATCAATGTAATTTCTTGATAATAGAAGAGAAAGTAAAGCAAAGCGGCCAAAGAAGTTGCTTTATTAAATTTTTATTAAAGCAACTATAATTTATTGCATTTTCTTCATTTTATTAAATTAGCTTCGTTTTGTATTAATGTTCAAGATGTGCGTACGTACCAATAGAAAAATATTTGTCGAAGCGCCCCCCCCCAATTGTTACATGTACTTATACACAGTTATACAGCAGAAGTGCAGAACCCTTCCCCCTCAAAAAGTTTCATTTCAAAGGCAGTATCACCCATCGAATATCTTTGAAGTCCTGGGTTCGAGTCGGCTGAATCATTAAATTCCGCTGAGATTCGGAAGTCTCGTTAAGCCATTGGTCCCGGGTAGGCGCCTTGTTATAAACAGCTGTAAATCCCATTCCTTAGGCTTCAGCCCATGCCATTAAGCCCTTATATACAAATATTATTCAACAGTAATGGAATAAAATTACAGAAATATATGAAACACGGCGTGGGAATCTTTCTTCACGAAAAAATCCAAAAATTTTAGAGGGAAAATGTGCATATACCACTATATATATGTGTGTGTGTGTGTGTGTAATATACGCTACTTTTGCAACAATATTTTTATGAAAACAATTATTCGATAATTTTACAACAAAGAAAGAAATATTTCACCTGTATTCTTTTATGTAATACACTTCAGCGAAAATACGCAATTTGTGCGGTTTCTTTAGCTAGTCAATGCTACACTCACATCCCAACGCCAGTCGGAGATACACTTCTTAAAAAATTCAAAGTAAATCATTTGAATAGAAATTGTTTTCTCACGAAATGTTTCTTGAGCTTGAATAAAAGTCACAGTTCGATTGGCATATTAGTGAAGGTGCATTTAGCACGGGTCACAAACTGAAGACCAGGCTCGTGATAACTATGTACAGGAGAAGTCAAGTTAAGGAAGCACATTTCTATATTAAAAAAGTATTAGGTAATTTAAACCTGGAATTAAAAACAGAGGAATACGATATTAATTTGCTTTGGTCTCGAACAGCATGCTTTCAGTTTATGTTTTATAAATAAGTTCAATTCTGCGATCCTTTTTGGCTGCAAATTTGTCTATGATCAGATCATAAAATGGTTGAGTGAACATTAGATGGTTCAGCAATTCTTTCTCGATTGAAATTTTAGCGAGTGAAGACAAACGATCTTGTGCCGTTGTATTACGGAGGTAAGTCTTAATTCTCTTCAAACAAGAAAAAACTCCTTTCAGCAGAAGAACTTGTTGATGCCAGTGTCAATACAAAAGAAAATAATTTGTAGGCTTCTGGTAACACATCTTTCAACTCGTTTTCTTTCATTGTTTTCAAGGTTTTCTGAACACTGAGTTCCCCAAGTTGTGATCATTATATAAAAAATTAATTCGTTTTTTAGTCGTTGTGTGTCTGTAAAAATGTTTAGATAATTTTTTTTGAGAGTGTTAAGGGCACTGGATGGAAATGACTCTGAATTACTATGGTATTTTGAGTTGTCAACTAGCTGCAGAAACTCGAGCTTCCCCATATCTTCAAATCTGGTATTTATTTGGACTATTATGCTGTCAACGGTTTCGTAAAACAAAATTTTGTAATAGTTTTCCACTTCTTCTTCAGCCAAATGTTTCTTTTGGCGACATTTAGGACCTCCACTCAAACTAATTGCTTCACTGAAATGTTTCAAATAAGTGGTTACATTCCTTTTTTTATTTATTCGTTCGCAACATTGTTTAATTTGTCTTTGGCAATAACTGATATCTAAAGTCTTTTTTTGTAAAACATCAAACAGTACATCCGTAATTCCAAAAATGTCATAAAAAATCAGTGATAAAAAAAGCAAATTCAAAATTAGTGAAATTTTTCAAATATCCTATGGCTCCGTTGATTGATTCTGCCGTTGATTCCGGGTCATTCATTATGTTTTCAAACACATTCTTTAGTTTGCCTCATTCGCTTACAATTAAACGCAAAATTTGCGAACGTGATGCCCAACGTGTTTCAGCTATTTGAGGAATCCGTTTCCCAACAACTGAATCTGCTACGTGGGTTCTCTTGGCAGATTTATGAAAAAATGAGGGCATGCTGGATTGAGGTGCGAAATATATGCGACATTTTACAATACTTTTGCACCCCTGTTGTAGGACAAGGTTAAGGCGGTGGGCGAAACAGTGGGTAAACAAAGCTTGCGGGGCTTCTAGCTTGACTCTTTTCTGCAAACTGCTCAACTCTCCAGCCATAACGCTTGCACCATCATAACACTGGCCTACTAACTTTGATTTAAAATCAAACTCCTCCAAAACCGAAGCTAGCAGATCATACAGTGCCACAGCAGTCCTGTCAGTGCTGATATAATAAAAACCAAGGAAGCGCTCAACTACTTCACAATTTGAGTCCAATATGTATCTGACAATTATTGAACACTGTGATTTTTGAGTAATATCAGTTGTATCATCAACTTGCACTGAAAAAAATGTTGACTCATTAATTTCGCTTTTAACACATTCGTTTATATATTCATGAATACACTCCAGTAAATCATTCTGTATCGTTTTTGATTGTCCAGAAAATAATCTTCGTACTTCTTCAAAATATGCTTAATTCTGGGGTGCTTCTACGAAGTAACAAACGGAACATCTCCTTGAAATTACCTTTATTTAATGAGGAAATAGATCCATCATGTCCTCGAAAAGGCAGTTCTTGCTTGCTTAGAACGACAACTAAATCGATTATATGTTCCATAAAAAGCCTATTTAGTCTGACCTTTTCATTAAACTTAGCTTTATGAAGAGCAGCATTTTCTTTGAGCATATCAGAAATAGTGTTTATATTTTTTTTCCATTCGTTTCAGACCTACGCGGGTAGTTATATGCTCTTAAGAGCTTTCGTGCAATTTTGCACTACGAGAAAAGTTTTTCAGATCAAAATAACCCGTTGTATTCCACACATTTTTCTTATTGCTCAAAAGTAAACATGGCCAGCAAAAGAGAGTTTGCTTGTAATAGCTACCAGAAAGCCAGGGGAAATTTTCGTACCATGACTTATTGAAAGACGTAAAAAACGATTTGCCGCACTTCTTATCTTTAGATATTGAACTTATTATAGGTGTCGGTCTTCCAGATATGAGAACATCCCTTTTATCATAGTCTTTCCAGTGTTTAAAAGGAATTTCTTCCAGAACACAAATCACGTCGTTTGTTGGGCCATTCATATTTTCCAACCAAAATCAAAATATGCTGTTTAGTAACAATAACAAAATAAAAAAGAAGAAAAACTCAACATTACTATGAACTAGCCAACACCCGCAGAAGAGAGGATTGAAAACACACTACAAAAAGTTAGACTCAAATACACTCTGACGAATAGTTAAAGCTACGCAGAAATCATCGTACTCCAAAGCAATAGAGGCGAACGGCGTCATCGCCTGTAAAACCAATTTTTACCAAGGTCATCTGCTCATTTTCCCGCGCCCATTGGATACACAATCCTTGGATTCTCCAATAACAGCAGAGATGCGATTCCAGTTTAAGCGAAATGGAGGGTCGCCTCAGAAATTTCGTTTCTCTTACTGGAAGTCCGGCACCTCCTTAGGTAGACTTCGGACCGTGGGGGTGGGGGTTCACTCTGTAGGGCTCTTCTCTGATCCCCAGTTTCCAAACCGGCTTCTCATCGAGACGATTCAGCCGGTCGCCTCTAAGCGCTTAAAACGTACAGCTCCTTTGCAAAAATAATGATTCATTCCTCTTCTTGAAAGCCTTTCTTTAACCTAATTCATGAATCACAATGCGAATTTCAGTGTTTCATTTATCCTGCAAAGCTCTTATATCTTTTTTACTGACCGAAGTTGTTCTTTTTTTCACTTCTCATTCTGCGGAATTTCAGGTGAGGCGGCGCCTCACTTGCCTCATCTGACGGGCCGCCACTGGTATCTTGTCAAAGTGTGGGAGTTTTCCTAGTCGGCAATAACGTAATGTACGAATTTCCCTACTGATATTAAAGCTTATGTAGGATCAGAATGACACAAGATTTATGCAGAAGCTTTCAGACTCACTAAATTTTGAGTTATTGTTTTAATATTTGGCATGTGATGACATGCAATAAAAGCTAATCAAAAGAGACTCAACGAATCGGTCTCCAGGTGCTGACAAGGCACAAAGGCCGCGGGCCTTTTTAGAAGATCTTAAGTTACAACCTAAATGTTTGGTATTTGTAAACATTTTATAAAACCTAATAAAAGACACGCAAGGGATCATTTCTTAGCTTTTTAAAAGGCACCTAGGCCGAGCGCCCTAATAAAAAACACGCAAGGGATCATTTCTTAGCTCTTTAAAAGGCACCTAGGCCGAGTGCCTTTTCAGAAGATATTAAGTTATAACCCATATTTTGGTATTCGCAAATTTTTTATAAAAGCTAATAAAAAGCCCTCAAAGGATCATTCTTCACCTGTTTACAAAGAACCTAGGCTGTGCTCCTTTTACAAGATGATTGTAATTTCTCAATCTTCTAAATAGGCTCATGGGCTTGGTGCCTTGTAAACAACTAAGAAATGATCCTAAAAGTGACTTTTATTAGGTTTTATAAAAGGTTTGCAAACATCAAATATTTAGGTTGTATCTTAGGATCTTCTATAAAGGCCCGTGGTTTAGGTACCTTGTAAACAGCTGAGATATTATCCGTTGAGTGTTTTTCATTAGCTTTAATAAAATGTTTACAAATACAAAATATTTAGGTTGTAATTTCAAATTTTCCAAAATTTCCCGGGGAGTCTCTTTTGACTAGCTTTTATTGCACGTTATCACAAGCCAAATATTAAAATCATAACTCAAGATGTAGTGAGTCGGAAAGCTTCTATATAAACCCTGTGTCCGTATGATGTTATATGCATTAATATCACTAGGAAAACTCGTACATTTCGTGTTGGTCAACTAGGAAAACTCCCGCACTTCGACAAGATCTTCGAACAAAACTCAATTTGTGTACATTCCCTTATATGAGAACGTGTAGGAGTTTGCCGGTGTGGAAGTTTTTCCGCCTTGTACCAGTTTTTCTATCAGCAGAAGAAAGTGTGGGACTTTACCGCCACCCGAAATGGTCACTAACAGACACAAACCTTAGTGTACAGCATTTTTAGCAACAAAAAAGGATGTGGTTATGTTCGTCTCTTCCACTCGATGACCTCATGGATAAGTCAGAGTGGGAAACTGTAGCTGCATTTCAAATATGTGGTCTTGGCTAATTATTTTACTCCAGACACCAAGCATGGCTGCTTAAACGGTGCCACAACGATTCCCCGCGTGCGACGAAATTCAAGTCTTCGGGAAAGCTAATGGCTACTTTATTCTGCGATACAAGCTAGGTACCCGGGTGTCTAACGATTGGTCGACAAACGGTTGGTCGACATAACGATTGGCCGACACATGATTGGTCGACAGAAATGATTAGTCGACATAACGACTGGTCCACAGTAATGATTAGTCGACAGTAACGATTGGTCGACAGCACGTTTGATCGATATAACGATTGGTCGACAGCACGTTTGATCGACATAACGATTGGTCGACAGTAACGACTGGTCGATATAACGTTTAGTCGACATTGGTAGACATAAAATGGTCAACGGAACTTGGAAAAAAATTTGATAAGTGCAAACAGCTTTGGCGGTAAATTGCCCCACCGGAAAGATTGCCACACATCTTTCAGCAACCCGGAAAAATTGCCACACGCAGAAAAATTGTCCCGCCGGAAAATTGCAACATGGTTTTCATTAAGGAGACGAGCACAAATCGCCGTTTGTCCGAGAAACGCTTTGAATGTGTGGCAATTTTCCGGTGGGGCAATTTTCCCAGTTTCCGAGTTATGTGTGGCAGTTTCCCCAAGGTGCCTATGCCTAAAGTGCCCCGGGCTCTTTCGGAAATAACATCGTTCAGAAAGCCCTCCGTATAGATTTTACTCAGAGTACGTACAAAAGATGACACGGGGGCCTATTTGATAATAATATGTTATAATGCTGTACGTTCTGAGGACTACATTCTAAAATATATAATTTCCAAAAAGGAACGTTACGTTTTGAGAGGTCAGTACGTTCTGAGCGGTATCGCTGCAAATGTAAATCGTAATCCTCTGAACCAATGGTTATCTCGACCAATCGTGCTGTCGACCAGTCGTTACTGTCGACTAGTCGTTACGGTCGACTGATCGTTACGGTCGACCAATCGTGCTGCGGACCAATCGTTACTGTCGACCAATCGTTATTCGAGTAATCGTGCGACACCGAGTTAAGCCGTGGTGGATTTTTTGCACGAAGCGCAACAACGAATGCACAGTGTTGTTCTTCTCTCGTAAAAAAGAAGCTTTGATCTGCCATCTGTAGGAAGAGGCCAAGAAACCTGGCGAAACAAGACCATGACACACACATGACAACACCACTGTGGCATGACAACGTCAGGACACACACGGCTTACGTGAAACGACATCTGTGGTATAAAAAG
Organism: Macrothele yani; assembly: GCA_039090855.1. Classification (NCBI taxonomy): domain Eukaryota; kingdom Metazoa; phylum Arthropoda; class Arachnida; order Araneae; family Macrothelidae; genus Macrothele; species Macrothele yani. The sequence continues at coordinate 50,391,838 of CM077028.1, forward strand.
GCTGGGAAATACTAGGCCATTCCTCTTACTGTCCTGACTTGGCTCCAAGTGATTTTCATCTGTTCGTCCTACTTTGGAGCGTTTGGGGAGGTAGGAATCCACTATAAATGAAGAAATATAGAGGTGTGTCCTACAGTGGCTACACCAGCAACCCAAAACTGCCCACTTGGATAAAATACAGAGTCTTCCACAGAGATGGAGTCGCCTTCCAGGTTAAGGGAAATTACCTAGAAAACTACCCATAGTTTGCTGAGGGTATTCCCATTCGTTCCTTTTGTTCAAAAAGAAACGAATAGGAATACCCCCAGTCAAACTTGAACCACCTATGTATATCCACTAGACACTATATCTCCGTTTTTAGGAGTCTATAAATGCAAAGGCCGTTACATAAAATCTGAGAGTTTTTTTTTTTATTTGAGCTGGCAACAGTGCGAAGTGGGAAAATAACCACGCAGACGACTAACTGAATTAAAGTATCTATGGAAACAGTTATAAGCCGTGGCTGACGATTCTTGTTTTGTTATTGCGCAGTTGTTTAAGGTACGTCTGCATTTCGCCATACAGCTATGGAGTGAGTGATTCAGAGTTAAGAAGTGAAATGCGCTGTGCAATAAAATTTTGCTATCGTTTGGGTAAAACGGCTCCAGAAACAGCTGATTTATTGAAAATAATTTACAAAGATAAATGATTTGGTGTGTCAACGATTTTTACGTGACACCATGATTTCAAAAAAGGGCGTTTATCGGCAGAACTCACTCCTAGGCCTGGTCGGCCTAAAAGTGTTGAAGCGTATTGTTAACACTTTTTGTGAAATCCTGCAAGAAGAACGACGAATGACGTGTGAAGACAGCGGCGTCAACTAATATTTCAAAAACGTCGGCATTCGGCATTCTACGTGATATATTACTTCTACATCGTGCGTGTTCCAGATGGGTACCCCATCACCTGACAAGAGAAAAATTGTTGGCCAGAGTTCAGGGGTGTCATGAGTGGAAACAAATGATAGCAAAGGGTACGAACTTTCTAAACACAGTAATAACTGCCGATGAAACACGAGTCCACTATTTCGACCCCCTTCACGAAGCGCGCAACGAGTGTCTGGAAACACACAGGCTTCCTTCCTCCGAAAAAAGTCCCGCCAAACCAAATCAGCTGGGAAGGTGATAAAAATTTTCTTTGATTATAAATGTGTAGTCTACCAGCATGCCGTTCCTCCACAAATTACTGTCAATGCTGAGTGTGACATGTTTTGGCGAGCCTGTGGTTCCCAGGCCCGTTTGGTTCGTTTCGTCCTTTACAAAGTACGGCCTTAGGGAAAATACCTTCATTTCAGGAATCCATTTGCTAAGAAATCCGAATATTTATTCAAGATATATATATATATACAAATGTACATTATTTATATGCTTTATGGGTTATATCCCATACAACGAAAAAACATTATGCTGTATCACCGTGACATCTCCTTCTCCTCGCGCTTCGAATCTCTAATGTCCTCCTCGTCTCCCTTCCTCCGCGAACCCCCCAACGTTTTCGGGGGTTGCATTGTTGACACCTCGTAACGAATGTTCTTTAAGTTCCGCCTCCGACTATGTAAGAAGGCGTACCGAATATCACCATGAACTTGACAACCAACGACTATTTTACGAGTTCGAGCAGAATGCCGTCGTTGAGGACCAATGTCATCAAAATGTCCAGCAGTGAGTTTGTAAGGATAAATTGTCCGTTCTCGCACAAGATATCATACACGGCTTTTACTTGAACACATACATATACACACGAAAAAGACACCAAAATCATATCTAAGTATTTAAAGGGGCCTCTCGTTCGCAGAGATCCTCACACTGAGTACTACATTTCAGTCTTGAAACGTCTGCGACGACACCTATCGATTAAGCGACAGGAACTCGTGGGCAAGTGGACCCTACACCATGATAATGACCACATGTGGTCGCTGGTGTTCAACAGTTTCTTACGAAATGCAGTATTGAAATCATGCCAGATCCTGCCTACAGTCCTGACCTCGCCCACTGCGATTTCTGGTTATTTCGAGCAATGAAGGAGAAGTTCCGTGCCGCAACAGTCAACACAGATGCTGACATTATTTCAGCTGTGCAGGTGTCGTTAAAGCATCTTTCACAAAATTTCTTCGCCACATGCTATGAAAAGTGGACTGGACGATGGGACCGTTGCACATCATCCGAGGGAAGATACTTTGAGAAAGAATAACATACATTTTGCCGTGCCTATGAATCATCCGAGGGAAGATACTTTGAGAAAGAATAACATACATTTTGCCGTGCCTATGAATCATCCGAGGGAAGATACTTTGAGAAAGAATAACATACATTTTGCCGTGCCTATGTATATTTCTTCATTTTGTTGATTTTGATCTCAGTTTTCATGGAACGGCCGTTGTGCATTTGCATTTTTTTAAATCTATAAATACATTTGCATTTTTTGTTGTCTAAAAATATACGCCGAAGAACCGAAACATTATGACCACCTGCGTAATATTACATAATATGATGTTGGTCCTCCATGTGTCACAGAAGCAGCTCTTACCCAGCAAGGCATGTATGCTACAAGATTTCAAAAGGTGCCGTGTGTTATCTGGATCCAGCATGTTACCAGCAGATCCTTTAACTCTTGTAAGTTAGTGACTGAGCCGCCGCATATCGGATTTGCTGTTCCAACACCAACCACAGATCGGATTTGCTGTTCCAACACCAACCACAGATCAGATTTGCTGTTCCAACACCAACCACAGATCGGATTTTCTGTTCCAACACAAACCACAGATCGGATTTGCTGTTCCAACACCAACCACAGATCGGATTTGCTGTTCCAACACCAACCACAGATCGGATTTGCTGTTCCAACACCAACCACAGATCGGATTTGCTGTTCCAGCACCAACCGCAGATCAGATTTGCTGTTCCAACACCAACCACAGACCGGATTTGCTGTTCCAACACCAAACACAGATCGGATTTGCTGTTCCAACACAAACCACAGATCGGATTTGCTGTTCCAACACCAACCACAGATCGGATTTGCTGTTCCAACACCAACCACAGACCGAATTTGCTATTCCAACACCAACCACAGATCGGATTTGCTGTTCCAACACCAACCACAGATTGGATTTGCTGTTCCAACACCAACCACAGATTGGATTTGCTGTTCCAACACCAACCACAGATGCTCGATTGGATTGACGTTTAGGGAGTGTAGAGGGTAGAGGAATACCTAAGTCCTCTCGCCAACCGTTCTCGAACAATCCGGGCAGTATGGCATGGCGCATTACCTGCTGAAAGAAGGCACTACTAGAGGCCAATACCCTAGGCATGAATGAATGTACGTGGTCTGCAATGATGTTCAGGTAGGTGTTAAATGCCATAGTTTCCTGCATGTGAATGACTGTACCTACACTGTAAAAAAATAAGTGGTGTAAATTCACGGAAAATTTCTTAAAACAACGTGCAGCAAATTTGCCAGTAGGTGACCCGTGTTTTAAAGAAATTTCAGTTTTTAAAAGTGCCCGTTTATTTTAACTTCTGTATTTTCACAGATTTTTCCGTAGTCCGAAATTCCGTTTATTTCAGAAAAGTCCATTTCAGGTTTTCCCGTATTTAAACTGAAATTTCGCAAAATCGACGACCCCGCATTTTTATTTTTCAGCCCTTAGCCCTTTTTTTTATTTTTCAAGCCTTATTTAAGCCCTTACACCAAAGAATCCTTCCGCCGCAGTCAGAATCGAACCCACGTCGTTTTGGTTACAGGTAATGCGCGACTTTAACCACTGCGTCACAAGCACTTGGAATTCCGGATCACGTACATCATAAAAAAATTGCGACACGATGACTTTCTTCTTTTTTTTTTTTTTTGTCGTTAATAGGAGTGATTTAGTTATTTTATTTTCTGTTGGAACCTATGATTTTTCTGAATAGGTTTCCAATGTTGTTGTTTTTTTCTGTAGGAGGACTTTTCACAAATTAAGCATTTTTCATCCTAATTTTTTTAAGCAACAAAATGCTTGGCAACTTGATTTTTTAAACTGACAATAACTTTCAACTATTTTTAAAAAAGGTGAAATGTACTTTTTATACCATTATTTCACACAAAAAATGTCCTAAATATAAAATTTATTCTTGATAGCTATAAATAGCTTTTCTCTTAAATTGTCCAAAGACTGATACATAGACATCGTATATCTGTACAATAAGTTAAGTACCCGGTTTATTACAGTTACACAATATATAATAAATAGCTGGTGCACAAAATAGGGGAGGGGGGTGAAATGAAATATCCTGCGCCACAATAAACAAAATTCATGCAATATGCTATCCACAATATCCGATCTCCTAACGGAACTTCAAAATTCGACAGACGATTGAAATTTAAAATTTAACCAAACCTAACGTACTCTCACCAACCGCTCCTATTACCGGTAATTTCTCGTCATACGGATACGAAAAAAGTGAGAACGGAGTTTTTCGGTTAATGTACGAAAGGAATTGCGAAAAGGTTTCTGAAAATTCAGAGGTTTTCCGTGGTACGAAAAAACCGTGAAATTTAGATTTTTTCGGTCATTTCACGGAACAGGGTGTATCAGAAATAAGCTCCTTTTTTTCACGAAAGAAATGACTGAAAATGGCTCGTGAATTTCAGATTTTTTTTTACAGTGTACGGTTTCCCAGCATAACATTGCCCAAAGCCTTACACTTCCTACACCAGCTTGTTTTCGTTCCACGGTGTATCCTGGTGCCATCACTTCCCCAGGTAAACGACACAGACGTACCCGGCGGTCCACGGTGTGCAACAAGAAATGAGATTAATCCGACCAGACGACCTTCTTCCATTAGTTCATGGACCAATTTTGGTGCTGGCGTGCGCATTCTAAGTACTTTCCACGGTGAACCGGAATTAGCATGGGAAATGCCCTGCCGCCAAGCAGCCCCATTTTCAGCAGGGCTCGATGTGTTGTGTACTGTGGCACATTACTTCGGTCACTAGTATTCAAATTACCAAAATTACAAGAGTAACACTAATTAACAAAGCTCAGTATCACGTGTTATTTATACCGTTTCATAACCTTCACACTACCCGTCGTTTACCTGCAGTTGCTCCGATTTGCATAAAGACGAGCTGGTCATACTGTGTAACGTACCAGGAGATGTGACGTACCTGCCAGCAGGACGCACACGACATAAAGGCAGATAGTAGTCAGAAGAAACGTCCGCGTAGCTCAATTGGTAGAGCAACTTATTCCGGAATGAGGGGACCCGGGTTCGAATCCTGGCGCGGATAAAAATGACGGAGAAATTAACTTTGTTATAACTGTTTTGGCTCTTTGAAGTACCATTTTTAGTATTTTGTCCGTTATGTGGCGTTTATGCAACTTCTATTTATTACAAAGCTGCAAAAGAAATGCTCACTATGGTGGATAATTCAAGTCATCTTTTATATGGAAAAGAGAAGCGGATTACCCCGATTAAACTCAAGAAAGCCAAAAAATATCGCCTAAATGCGCAATTCCACATCCAAGTGATTGTTCCTTGCCTTCTTTGCGGCGGCAAGCTTACTATTCTCGCCGTTGGATTATTAACGAGGAAAAGGTTAATGCTGTATTATCATTGTGGCAGTGTTTTTTGGCTGAAAGGGAGAACGACCTTATGCTCAAGAAAACTAAATACAATAACACTTGGCCGCCCTGATGGCCAAATGATCTGCAATGCTGGCTTCTAACCAATCGGCCAAGATAAACTCTTGTTAGATCCCCGAATAAGGCATCTGTGGTCCTAGTATTCTACTGGTGGTCGTTAAAACCCATAACAGACATAAAAAATATCACCAATTCTTAGAGTGGATGTTTTTGTTTTCCTTTTCCTTTTCCCTTTTTGATTTTTCGGGGAGAACGAAGTTGCCTCTAAATAGAATCATAATGACTGATTTTCTCATGATTTTACGCAGCTTGACACTTTTAGAATATCAGCACTGATTTTGACAATGAACTACGAGGTAAAAATGTTAATGCACCCTTCGTGGCGCAGTGGTCAAAGCGCTAGCTTCTGACCATTCTTCCTAGAATAGGTGCGGGTTCGAATCCAGGTGAGGCACGTATGTTGTGTTTGCCTGACGGCACAGGCTTTCTCTCAACCCTGGAACCAGTGGCTCTCAACTAGGGACGGGCGACTGCTTATAGCCCATCGAGCTGCTCACGGTGGTCGTTAAGTCCCCAAACCAACCACCCAAAACATAAATGTTAATTAGCAAATTCGTGTTTCTATATAGAAGCTCAGATGAATTTAGAACATGCGAATACGCAATCGATTTTTTGATCACCTTCCCCAGATCTATCACTAGCCCTTCTGCTGTTCACTGATTTTAACGAACCGCAAGAGCTATGGAATTTCCTAACAATCATTTGAGGACCAACAGAAGGAGGAGTGCATAACATGCGAAACATGAACTTGGAAACATTTTGTCGGTTGTATACCTGCGCTTGCGGTCAGAGCATCAGCTACAGGTCCTCATTCGTCACGATGTAGCGTGAGAGCTTCATGTATTGCTTTCCCACCGGATTCTATATGAAGCTTCAACGACAAATCACCTAACTTCTGCAGTATATGAGAAACCATTGATATTTCAAACAGAATTCACATTTCACTGGAATGACTGCAATATAAGGAGGCCACGTGACAATAAATACGCTATGTCCTGGGACCATCAGCCCTCATCGTTCGCTTCGTCATTAAAATTCTTAGGTTAGGACTCTGTGTGGATTTAGAACGTGTACGGGATGTGTCTGTGAAAAAACGAGACTGTGCTAGAAGCGAATGAAACCAGCTGTGCAGGTAGAAATGTGAGTGTAAGGTCACTGATCTTGAGCTATTTCTGTAACCGGAAAGGCAAGTCTCACCTCACTCTCTTAGTTAGTTCGGTGACACGTGTCAATTAGTGCAGAGGTGGTGTATATGGCATGTCGGGGGATATGCTGAGTCTGAGAAATGTGCAACGCATAAAGGAAACTATTTCTGGTGAAACTAAATAAAACGCCCACCTAATATTTTCGTATGTTAAGTGAGGCTTAAGGGTAAGATTGCGTTTTGCGTTCGCGTGTTTTTCCGGCGCGTAATGCATTCAGTGAAGGCAAAGACGACATTGAAGACGACGTACGTCCGGGACATCCACACACTTCGAAAACGCAAGACAATCTGGACGAAATCTACGTAGTTGTTCGAAATTATCGACAACTGAATGAGTGTAGAAATGGTAAACATCGTTAAAGAGGCTGTTCGGCAAATTTAACATGAAAATCTGAACATGACAAAAGTTTGTGCCAAGATTACTACAAAGCTGAACAAAAAAGAAATCGTAATGCGAAATTGTTCCGACATTCAGGGTCAAACTCAGTCAAACGCTAACATTTTGAAAAATCTGGAAAGTGTTATCATTTGTAATGAAATCTAAGCATCATAGTATGACCTTTAAACGAAGAAACAGTCGATGCATTGGGAAACACCGATATCACGCAGGATGAAGAAAGTACGGCAAAGCAAGATATACTTTTTTTTAATGGAGGTTTAACGACCACCGTGAGCAACTTAATGGGCTAAAAGCAGTCGCCCGTCCCTAATTTATGACCACTGGTTCCAGGAAAGGGAGAGAGACAGTGCCGTGAGACAAACACAACATCCATGCCTTACTGGGATTCAAACCCGCACCCATCTCGGAGAAATTTTCAAAAGCCATCGCTTATTTTATTTATTTTTTGTTTGGAGGTTTAACGACCACCGTGAGCTTCAACAATTTTTATTTGGAGCAAACATGGACAGGAAGATACAGATGGCCTGTGCTTAACAGTTACCAAAAGATAAACAATTAGATGACCTATTTACAATGACAATGAGATATTTACATTATGTGGATGCACTATATACAATGTAAGCAAATTCATAACACTGACAATACTGGACTGAAGGGTTGACTTACTCTATGTACATCATATGTTCTCAATGTGCATCAGCATAGTGCCAGCTCTAACAGGTGAACACCAGTACAAGGTATAACTATAAATTTTACAGTGCAAAAACAAACATGTATATTTTGAGCAATCTTGAGAAAAAAGAAGAAAAGAGAAGAAAAGAGAAGAAGGTTTATACTTTTCAGTATCTGAAAGATAAGCGAATAAATGATCTATCCACAATGATGGTGTGAACTCTATACAAATTTAATGCAATATCTCTCTTGTGAAACGCTGTCAAATTACAAAAAGAACTATTACTTAGGCTTAAACAAGTGCCTCAATCACAGTGCTATAGATTAACTTGTAATGAACAACAACATATGTACACAACATGCAACGGCATAGGGAAGACACTAATCAGGAGTTACAATTCCATGGTACAACTGTAAGTTTCACAGTGCAAAGAGTAAAGTATATTAGTACAAACAGAACTTGCGTTTTACAGAAAATTTATACTTCGGGTACAATACAAATAATGAAAATATGAAACTGACTCTTTGTACAGCAAATATGCAACACAGCGCAGAATATTATCTAATAGACTTATTATTTCCTGTTAGGCGCATGTGACATGAAAAAAACCACACTGTGTAATATTAACATATAATTGAAATACTATCAAAGCGTTTGCTCCGCACCATGAGCATAAAACTTAAGACATGTAATCGTGACCCAACACGCGAAATGTGCCAAACATAAATTTTACAGTGCAATTAGGAAAGTACATTAGTATATACAAAACTGAGCTTTTGGCATAGCAACTATACTTCAGGTACAGTACAAATAACCGAATGATGAACAATTACCCCCTGCACTACAAAAGTGCTAAACCTTGCAGAACATGGTGTAATCGACTGATCATATCCCTTTATGTACATGTAACATGATCAAAAACCACACTGTGCAAAATCAATAATACAATTTAGACACTATCAAACAGTTGCTTAGCACCGTGAGCAAAAACCATATATTATAAAGCCCGGCAGACATAAGGAAAGTGCCGGAAAAAAAAAAACTTTAAACTTATTCTAAGTGCCTGTGGTATAACAAGAAACTCACCTACAGGACCTTGTTGGTGAGAAACATGCAAACGTGCAGTAACATTAAGAAGCAATGATGACAAGGGCACCTAAGAACACGATAATCACAAAACTATACTTCAATTAGTCCAAACAATTTCACAGAAGTCAGAACAAAAGTCTAAGGTCTTCTGATGGACCAGAAAACCATTGACGAAAAGGTGACCACACTGACATAAAGTGTGGGATTCGATTCGCTGCCTTAGCAACAGTGAAAGCAAGCCTCAAGCGTGAAGTCAGTCTGTTCCGGAACTGACTGCACATCTCAGCTCCCGCCTGAAAGATGGTAGGCTGTATAGGGGTAGAACGTAGCTGTTGATAGTAGCAAAAAATCACATGTTTTGCTAATATGAATACATAAGCACATGACTCTGATATAGGAATAGGCGGAGTACTTGAACTGAGTAGCGTACTATAGGCTGAGAAGGAGAGATCATTAGTACTAAGGCACTGTGCAGTAGTGAAGGTCAGATGTAGCAAGGGAAGAAGCACTGTGCAATGTTGATACACATGATCTACATCCGCAATCGCAGAGCAAAACATGCAGTTAGGCGAATCAACAAGCGTCATCCTGAATAATTTGGTAGGAACTGGTAACCGCCGATGAAGAAACAACCATTGGATGTTTCTTTCTGCTGGAATAGATAGTGGCGAATTAGACATGGACCACACTTATGAAAGGGCGACATTCGGAACATCTGGAATCATCAATGGTGTAGCATATAGTGGATCAATGAGACAACGGTAAAGAGACGAGATAGAAAAACTGGAGAGAGGAAGTGATGAGCCCCGAACGGAAAGGAAAAAGGGAAGAGGAAGAGAGGCAGAGGGAACAAGAGTTAACCCAGCTTGAGAGGCAAGGTTAGGGAAGAGGGTAATGATTGAAGAACGGAAGGAATCATACAGCAAAAGAGAGGAAGAGGTAGGGGGAGGAGGGGGAAAGATCAGAGAAGGGTTTCCAAGAAAGCTCTGGAGAAATTAGATCCTGAACAGATACTATTCCGGCGGGGAGCCAGGAAAGGTCAGTAAAGTAGGGAGCATTAGGGGGATGAAGGATGGAAGAAAAGAACAGGGGCTCAGCTAATAGTTCAGTGGTGGAAGCCGGTGGAGCACGGAAGAGGGGTAGAGAACGGAGAAAGGAAAGGACCTCTTTGTAGAAAGGGGAAAGTTTAGAATGGAAAAAGGAGATTGATCCATTAGAAGATACATGATGAAAGTGATTCGGGAATTCCTAGGCGATATCATGACATCTCTAACGAGCGTAACTGGCGACTCTGGTGCACTTAGTAGCCGCAGGAAAGAAACCACTTTATGTGCTTTATAGTAGGTACGAACATCCAGCAGTGAAATACCTCCATCAGTGACTCGACGACAGAGAGTGGAGACCTGGATCCAATGGTACCTGTTCCATATTATCGTTGAGATGATTCGAGTGATTTCATTGAGGTGATAAATGGGCATACGTTCAGCTGACCATGCATATAGGCATGGTGAAAGAATATAAGTCTGAGCTATTCTAGCTCTTGAGAAGTAAGAAGTACAAAACTGGGAACCTCGCCAGAAGGCAGCAGTTCGAGTAAGGCGTGTTCTGAGAGCATTCCATGTTTCATTTTGAGCAGAAAGACGGACTCCGAGATGGACCCCAAGGAATTTTTGGGATGAAGCAGTCCATGAGGCGCCCCACGGGGTGTCAGTCCTAGAGGCCCACGCTCCGCTCCATAGACCTGCACTCTTGGATGTATTAAGTGATGCCGCTGAACATGAAGAATATTGATCGTAAATCTAGAGCAAGATGTCGAATTGAGCGTCTGTCCGTACACAAAAGGTCGCGTCATCAGCATATGCAGAGTATGTCACAGAAAAGTGCCTAGTACTTGCAGTAGGCGGTGGCAGTGCATCTATAAAGACTCGATTGACAGACCGAAGAAACGGCTCAAAAGCAATGGCAAAGAGCTGCCCAGAAAGTGGGCAACCCTGCCGAATGCCTCGCCGAAAAGGAATAGGTGTAGTCAAGAAGGCGGCCGTCTTGACATGGAAAGCAGCGTCCTGATAAAGGGCAAGAATAGAGGTAACAAAAGCAAAAGGAAAGCCGAAAGCAATAAGAACAGCAGAAAGATACGAATGTGAGATATTGTCGAAAGCAGCTCTTTGGTCAAGATTAAAGAGGGCAAGTGGTTCAGAGTTAGTACGAGCCAGATGTAGGAGATCTCGAAGGAGATTGAGATTAGAAGTGATGGACCGAACAGGAACCGTGTAGGTCTGGTCGGGAGAAAGAAGAAATGGAAGAACTTGGTTGAGTCGATTGGAAAGGAGTTTAGTGAAAAGTTTATAGTCAATGTTTAGTAGCGAGATAGGGCGCCAGTTTCCCAAGTCAAGCAGATCGCCTTTCTTGGGGAATAACACCATATGAGCCTCTGTGAAACCCCTCGGAAGAGAAGAGGAAGAAAGAGCAGCATTGAAAGCGGCGAGAAGAAATGGAAGCAACGAAGGGAGAAAAGTACGGTAGAAAAGGAGCGGAAGGCCATCTGGACCTGGGACAGCACGGGAATTTAGAGAGGCAAGAATGGTCCGAAGTTCAGTCTGCGAAATAGGTTGTAAAAGGAAATCAGAGAGATTGGAAGGAACTTGGGGAAGAGCAAAGAGTAAAGTAGCAGAAGCAGAAACAGAAGGCTGAGGAGTTTCACTGTATTTGATAGTAAAATATCGACGAACCTGAGAGCAAACTGCATCCGGATCAGAGATGATTTCACCATCAGGCCGCCGAAGTAGTCGAAGCTGATGCGACGAACGGCGCTTTTCTTCTAACGCGGATAGAAACTCAAAGGAGCAGTCCTCTGGTGATATATGTTGTAGACGGAGACGAAGAATTACCTGACGTGCACGAGGCTCAAGAAGTGCTCTAAGATCCGCTTGGTAAGCTGTATACATGGGATGACTCGCACCAAGCTGTAACAGGATGTTTCGGAGATTTTGCTCTTCCATGGAGCGCTTCGTGCCTTCGGAGAAGGAATGACGTCTGAGAAGATAAATTAGGTAAGATTTTACCTCGAGCCAGTAATTGATGGCACAAGGTGCAGTGGACAGGCCCTCTCGCATATGATCAAGAAGATCTCTGATCTCGGTGCACATATTCTCATCAGCTAGGAGAGAAGTGTCCAGTGTCCATGACCGAGGCCTAACATGCAGACGAGATGAAGAGCTACAGGAGATAGTGATGGCACAGTGATCCGATGAAGCTGTAGGAGAGTGCATACAATCCGTTGTAATGGGCAATAACGGAGCAGAAGCGTAAAATCGATCCAGCCTGGCAGAAAGAGAGGAGGATGCAGATGAAGCTCTCCAGGTATGTGAAATGGATGTCGGATGCAATCGTCGGAACACGTCATGTAAATCAAAATCAGACACTAATGATCGCAATTGCTCCACAAGACGTGAACGATGTTCAGTCCTCGAAGGAGCGCGATCGAGCTCTGGTTGAAGTGTACAGTTAAAGTCTCCTCCAATGAGCACATGATCTGATGGTAATGCTGACTGAAGTGCAGTGCGGAGCGACGAAAATAACAAGGTTAGATGTGTAGATGAACATGGAATACATATGTTGAAAACTAAATATCGTTGTCCATCTAGGACGAAAGTGAGTCGCTGCAATAAGTCTCGGCACAGGTTATGAACTTTAACAGAGGAGAGTGCTTGACGAAATCTATTATGTACACCAATCGCTAAACCTCCACGAAGAGAGAGCCTATACGCGTGATGAAACTGATAGTCCCATCTCCTCCAGCGATGGAAGGGTGAAGTGGATAGACAATTTGTCTCTTGCAAAAGTAGGAGATCTGCTTTGAGGTGGTGGACGTCTTCATACACTAAAGCATTCGCCAAAGGGGTACACATACCCCTACTATTCAGTGAGACTGTCTTGAACAGAATAGTCTGGTGATGGTTGGAGGATGTTGTCGGCCGCGTTCTGTAACTTGGCGAGGCGGCTACGGAACTTCTTTGCCCAGTAGGGACCACCCAGATCTCTGCCCGGAACGGTACGTAAATGAGAATGTATCGCCAACATTTGATTCATGGTGTCAGACAGACAGTGGGAGTATCCTTCCAAAAAATTGCGAGACAGCTTGTCTCTACGGGGACTTATTAGGAACGCATACACCTTCTCCCCAGACACAGGTGTCTGTGGAAGCGAGGATGCCTCTAGAATATGTAAAAAGTTTTCACAGGAGATCGGAATAATTGTTCCATCATCTGTATCAGATTCCATAGAGCCTTCAGACGTGAGCATCTGACTACTAGAACAATCACGTCCTGCCTTAAGGGTAGTTGTAATTCTAAACTTCTTATTCTGAGCGCGTGAAGTTCTACGTCGCTTCGCCCGTCCACGACTTTGTGCTGTAACCGGAATTGTAACTTCCGGCAATTTAAAAGGAACTGAAGAAACAACCTCAACGGTCGGTGTAGCAGTATGACGAGAATCGTCATCAACCATCTCTATAGGAGACTTTGGATTAACAATTGATGCCTCATTTGACTGAAGAGATAAAGTGGGCGCCAATGCATCACCCGAGGTCGAGGGTTTACCCATAGACGTCGGTTGACCAACGGCTGTCTCACTACTTCTGGTAGACGTCGGTTGACCAACGGCTGCCTCACTACTTCTGGTAGACGTCGGTTGACCAACGGCTGTCTCACTACTTTTTGTAGACGTCGGTTGACCAACGGCTGTCTCACTACTTCTGGTAGACGTCGGTTGACTAACGGCTGTCTCACTACTTTTTGTAGACGTCGGTTGACCAACTACTGTATCATTACTTTTTGAGGAAGTCTGCTGTTGCTGGTCTTTAGCACCAGAAGAGGATGCCGAGTGGCGTGACAAAGAGGAAGAAGGTCGTGCTGTTGACTTGGAAAGAGTGTTCGCATTATGAGGGCATAGAGCGCGGGGATGTCCCGTGCCTTTACAATTCGGACAGACGGAGCCTACTGTGATGAATATCTCTCTAATGTGCGTGCAACAGCGTACACGTAAAGTGGGTGGAATACGCAGCATGTGCTCCTCTGAAGGGAAGACCACACGAACATTGCGGCGAAACCCGAGTAGGTATCTATCTTCTGGCACCTCTGGAAACGAAGAGTAGGTAGTTACACCTCCAATGATCCGGCCATAAGGAAGAAGAGCGGCAATCAAGAGATCATCTGAAACTTCAGGTGGAACTGGTGAGAAACTTACAACAACGGAACTCTGTGAAACAGGTTCGGCATGGATGTGACGATCACCAATTGAGATGCCCTTGGTCAGTACATGTAGGGAATGGGCAGGAGTAGAGAAGTAAACAACTACTTTGTAAGGCTTCCTGCCCACATGAGTTATAGCTGATGCAGGAACAATCTCTCGAAGAGCAGCAGTATATGCGGTAAGTTTTGTATTTCTCAGGCTCGGAAATACAACACCATTCTCCATAGTTTGAAGGAATTTCAGCCCAGAAGGGGTATCTTCTTTAAGGACAACCTCAATGACTTCAGCATTATGCGTCATCTCATATTGTCCAGGAGAAGAAGAAGACTGGAAAGGTCCCAACTTAGATGCGGTTACGTCAGCATATGAGAGGGTAGTTGTACGTTGCTTTGGAGATGATTCCGGCATGGAGTGCGAAACATCCATGGCGTCATCATTAGCTTTCAGAGAAGACATCGGATCGCCGCTGGGAGACTTGGAAGAAGAGGCGATATCCGATGGTAAGGCAGCAACAGAAGGCTGCAAGGAGGAGTGGTTTATCGAGATTGACTCGTCATTGGTAGTAGTATTTAGAGAAGCTGTTATCGGGAGATCATCATTTCCGGTAGCAAGGGTTAGGACGTCATTCTCCCCGGAAGCCGCCATTTGCAATGGCGAGGAAAAGCTTAGCTCTTAGCCAGCTTGGCCAAGGCAGAAAAATAAGGTAAACTAATCAAAATAAGCACTTACCAGCTCGGCAGGCATATAAAAAGAAACACGGAACCTTCACACACAACACACACGAAATAGAACACTGACAACGAAGAAAAATGACACACCAACGAAAACTTGAGGAGCACAGATAAACACGACTAACCCACCGTGAGCACCTCAATGGGCTATAAGCAGTCGCCTGTCCCTAATTTTGGGTCACTGGTTCCAGGGAAGGGAGAGAGCCAGTGCCGTAAGACAAGCACAACATCCATGCCTCACCGGGATTCGAACCCAGACCCCTTACGGACGAATGATCATAGGCCAGCGCCTTAGACCACTGCGCCACCGGGGCGGCAAAGCCATCGCTTAGATCCCTACCCCACGAAGGCGGCAAACTGACTGTTTTCTTCGACATTAAGAGTGTAATTTTAACAGAGTTGGTTTGCAATTAAGCAACAGTGAACTACATACGAAAAGATTAGGTTGTTACAAACTAATTCTGGTGACTTTGGTACAGCGAGTCATTAGAAAAAGGCCAGAGTTGTGGAAATAAAGGTTTCATTTTCACCAAAACAACGCAGCAGCACGTTCAGAACTCTCAGTGAAACAGGTTTTAGCCAAGAAGCGCATAACAATGTTTGATCAACTTGCCTGATCCCCAGACTTGGTTCCAGCTACTTTTTTCTTCCTCCCTAAAGTCACTCTGTACTCAATAGGACCCGTTTTGGATCAGTTAGTATGGTGAAGAAGAGAACGACTAAGTTTCTCAAAAGACTCACACCAAAAGGGCTAAGTACTGCTTTGCCCAGAGGAAAATCTAAACACAGCGGTTTGTTGATGTGGAACATTGAAGGTGATACGACTTAAAAATGTAAGTTTCTTATGTAACTAAAGTTGTACATAAGTCTCGTTGTTTAGTAGCCATAAGTCTGTTGAATTATCGAATTATCCTTCTTCCGTGGCCTGCTGGACAGTTATCGAAATGGTAGCTATCTCCCAATGGGTGAGAAGTCTAAGGCAGGTGGGCCTGACTTCATGCTTTTCAGCTCTGTTTTTGTGAAACCAAATACTGTATACTGAAGTGCCAAAAGTCATGGGATAGCAGAACGCAATTTGTTTTTAACTGGAGCTACTGTCGTAAAAAGGCTTCGGCACATGCTACGATTTTTATCACTTGCGAGGTGTAATCTCGTGAGCCAGGCTGAACAACCGTCAGTAGGATTATGGCAAACCGATGTGAATTATTATAGTATGGTAGTGGGAGCCAGACGGATGGGACATTCAATTTCCGAAGTTGTGCGAACATTCAACATTCCTCGATCCACGGAGTCACGTGTGTACCGAGAATACCCCATGGAACGCATTACCACCCATCATGGACAGCGCAGTGGCCGACTACGGGTGCTGAATGACCGTGAAAAGCGGCGTCTGACCAGGATTGTCCATGCTAACAGACAAGCGACACTGGCTCAAATAACATCCACATTCAATGCAGGAGGTGCCAGAAACATATCCATCAGGCCAGTGCAGCGTAATTTAGCGTCCATTTAGTATGGGAGCAGAAAACCCACCAGAGTGCCTTTGTTAACACCACGACATCGGGCACAGCACCTCACCTGGATTCGTGAACGCGGTAATTTGACCCTGGAAGGCAGGCAACATGTGGCGTGGCCCGACGAGTTACGTTACCAGTTGCTACGAGCTGATTTTAGGGTTCAGGTGTGGCGCAGAACCCATGAGGCCAAGGATATAAACTGTCAACAAGGGACTATGTAAGCTGGTGGTGGTTCCATACATGTGTGGGGTGTCTTTACCTAACACGGTTTGGATCCTCTGATCCTCGTAAACACGTCATTAACAGGTAATAGCTTCGTTGCTCTGCTGGGTGACCATTTGCAGCCCTTCATGGACTTCATGTACCCCAAAAACGATAAGATTTTCCAGACGGTCAATGCACCATGTCATCGGGCCCAAGTTGTCCAATATTCGTTCGATTAGCATTCTGGACAGTTCCGACGGATGGTGTGACCACCACGTTTGCCCAACATGAACCCAACAGAGCACTTATGGGACGTGGTGGAAAGGTCCGTAGTCACCCAAGATCCTGCACCTACAAATACCAGGGACATGTGAGCGCAATTCAGACTGCATAGTTCAACATCTCTCTAGAAATTTTGAAGATGACAATCCGATTTTTGGCGTAAATGTGACAAGGATGGTCAGTCAGATAATATACGTCCTGGAGAGGGACTCGAACCCGCGTCTCCCTGCAAACGCCCGGGCATGCTAACCACTACACCACCCAAAACGACCAAGTTTCAAGTTTCCGATCAATTTTAATATAACCATCACAGGATTCGGTAGTTGAAGCAACCGGCATTCATGTTTAGCAAATCTGGAGGTTAAGAATCTTATCCCGTGTTTGCCCGGAGCAGATAAATCATGAAATAAATACGGGATTACGCCATATATTCAAACTTGAAACTTGGTCGTTCTGGGTGGTGTAGTGGTTAGCATACCCTGACATTTTCTGGGAGACGCGGATTCGAGTCCCGCTCCAGGACGATTAAAATTTTCAGGTTTTCGGATATTATCTGACTTACCATCCTTGTCACATTTATGCCAAAAATCGGATTGTCATCTTCAAAATTTGTATTATATGGCGTAATCTCGTGTTTCTTTCATGATCTCTCTAGAAGTTTTCCGGACACTTGTGGAATCGATGCCACCTCCAGTTTCTGCATTTCTCGGGGCTATAGAGGAGGTCCTCCACGATACTAAATACGTACCACATGACTTTTGGCACTTCTGTGTAAATTACCAATGTCGACTTAACATCCATGGTTAAATACAATAGCAATAAAAATGGGAAATGTTTCTATACAAAGAAACAGAACAAGCATTCTTACATCTACTTAATTTGAGCGCTGTCAACTGCTTTCAACGAGATGTTCGTGGATATTTTGAAGCCCAAGGGAGAGTAAAAGGATCATCGAAAGCTTCAAAATACGTTTATTAAATTCTCAGTTAATCAAGTAACATTTTGCGAGTGTATGTAAAATTTCAGAACAGGAAGTGTTTTTCATTATCAATTTTTGTTTTTAAACTTTATTACTCTGGAAATTGGATGACGTATCATGAGATCTCAAAACTAGCGTAAGTTCAGCAGACGACAAATGCAGCGAAAGAAGAAAACAACTTATTTTTGCACCGTGTTAATGAAAATCCAGCATTGTATCATCGTGCTGTTTGTCCTACGGTAGCAGCTGTTAGCACCGTAATTTTTAAATTGAATTTTTCTTCGTCTTGCTTATATTTTTCTTCCGCGTTAAGGACTTTTTCTCACTAGAGAGAGTTTGGTGTCTAACACCTTGCATTTCTGTTTTTTTTCTTTCTTTCACTTATCTTTTTTCCATTTATTTTCTCCCTTCTGTTTGTTTGAAGTTCTTGGTCTGTGTGGTAATATTCTCCTCTGTGCTTGTTCGTCCGCTTTGGATTGGAATAAATGGGAGTGTGTTGTTTTCCGTATTTTCCTCAATTTTACGAGGCACTGCGTGGCAAAAAAATCACGTCAGATAATTTCGGAAAGAATTGCCGTCCGTTTCCTCCTTGGAGGACGCAACCTATTTCTACGTGATCGACGTCTTACGACTAAGTTGACGTCATGCAGCACAGCCCAATTAAATGGCGTGATTCGATTTTTGCAAATGGCTTCCTCAGAGGGACAAAGAACACAAACGAGCTTCAATTCCCTTTGATTACTCCGATGCCAGATTAACTAAGAAGAAAGACAACAAATGGTTAACAATATTCTTCTTCGCTGTGTTCTCTTTTTTTTTCTAGACGTATTGCTTCTCTTAAGGCAAGCAAAAGGAAGGCGAAACAGAAAATAAAGTTAAGCTTATCAGCATAGAATAGTAGATGTCTTCACTAAGTAGGCGACAGCAGTTCCTCTGTCGTTATATTAGATTTATCTGAGTTACCCTTTCCAGTGCTTTGGACTCATTACAGCTGAAACTTTGTGTCACTCTGATTACCAAAATGCATGCATGGGTACAAAAACTGCTACACCATGATGCTTTTTCGTAAACAGTTCAAATTTGAAACAACAAGCAGGACGGTATAGAGTACTTATACTGACACACCTCACGTGAATGCTATAGCGCTACCTCTAGGACCACTCAGTACAGATATATTCCCGATTTGCAGATGTCCCCATAAAAGCAACATGACATCGATGCGTACCGTTCCGGGATACCGTCTTCCGGTACATTCCACCCCTGACTCTTCCATCTATACAAGGAGGATGTCCGGTAAGTGTGCTACATTTTGCCGCCCTTTGAGATGTTCTACGATATCCCAGTTGTGCTTAATACAAGATCTGAAGACATGTTTGGATAAGGTAGTGGTTTTATCTTCTTTGTTTATTTTGGGTTTAATGACTTTATTGGACAACATTTAGTTGTATAAGCAGTTGCCCATCCTTAATTAATTGCTACTGGTCCCAAGGAATGAATAAAGGAACCTCCATGCACACAAAGACATTGCGTATGTCTCAACCGGAACTCAAACCTGGACTCATGTCGGAAGTATGATCAGAAGTCAGCGTCTCAGATAACTCGGCCACCGGGAAGGCGACATCATAGTGGGATGACTTTGTGTCCATAGAGACTACAAAATAACGCGAGACAAATAGCTAGGTACGCTATCTTGCTGGAAAATGATATTTGGAATGAAGATGCGAAGGAGTATTCACTGGGGTTCCGTAATGTTATCCACATATCGTTAAGCTTTCAGCGTTCTTCAGATGAAACACAATGGGTCTTAACTTCTGACAGTCCACCCTACAACCCCAATAGCCCTAGAAGTATGCCTAACCGAACGTACGCTGAACGTATTTTGGCGCCTTTGGAGACGCCGTAACACTAAACGTCCATCACTATCATTTAAAAGGAAGCAGGACTCATTGAAGAATATAACTTGGTGCAATTTATGCACCTAGATTTTCCGTTCTCGGCTCCACATCAGACATTCTTTGCTATGAGTGGTAATAGGTGATTTGCACGACAGACATGAATTTCAATGGTGCGTAGGGGCAGACACGGGCGGCGGAATATTGGAGACACGGGGATCCGGACCTCCTTTGAAATTTCATGGTCGTCCTCAGTGGGGTCTTAGATTTCTGGTTCGCATATGATTTATTACTTTTTAGGAAGATTTCCAGAAGACCGCCACTACGCTTTACAGTTTCCTGTAAAACGCTTAAAGTACAATTTAAAAAACTGATTTTGCACAAATAAGCTCAACAGTTAACTCGGCGTTGTGTTTTTCTCTTTAGAAAAAGATTATTAAATATTTATTTAAAAGCAATAACCAAGGCGGTTCTTTTTCTCCCTTCCTCCTTATTAGTGTTTTATTTTCCTTTTTTATTCCAAGTCTGAATATGTCCTACTCAAGATTGGAAAACCAAACGCATTTGCCAAATAAATAACTGAACAAGAAAAAAACTCGAACTCGAATTCAGCGCTAAGTATACTACAGCTTGTTGTACACAGGTCGTTCTTGGAGTTTTGTCACATGGAATTAAAACGAGCCTGGACGAGTTTCTGTGTATTTTTGCTGCGAGAACAACTATTGTACAAAATAAGGAAGAGAAACTCACGGATCAGAAAAATGACAAGCGTTGAGGGCATCATGATCAAAGTAAAATTCCTGAAATGGAAATGCGCTGGACATACTGCTAGAAGACTCGATCGCTGTTGAACAACTGAATTTTAGATTGGATACCAAGAGGCAGAAAAAGACACAGAATAAGACCACGTGGGAGACGGATGTATTACATTTGAAAGAATGCTGCAGTGAAACTATCCAGACAGAAAGTATTGGAAGGCACTTGAGGAGACCGTCGAGTAGTGGATTGCTTATGAATGATGATATGTACGATTATATACATATACAACATATTGACAAAATTCACCGGACACCTAAAAGAGAAACACAACACAGCATTTATTGACATACATTAGTACGCTCTCGGTCCATCTTTGGCCTGACCCCTCGAGACGTGCTTTCAACAAGGTTTTGGAACACAGCAATAGGTATGCGGTTCCATTTAGTACATAATGCTGCCGCTAACTGTTGCTTAGTAGTAGGCCTTAGTTCCAAACTTCTTATGCGGTGCTCTAATTTATTCCATAGGTGCTTTATGGGATTACGATCAGGGTTCTGTGCAGGCCAGTCCACACTCGATACGGAATTATCGTCAAACCTCGCAGTAACAGTCCTTTCTGTATGGCTCAGTGCATTACCCTGCTGGTACCAACAAGGCTCGGCTCCATAGTATTGCCGCATAGTTGGTAGGGCATAATTGTCCAGAATATCGAGGTAGACATGCTGGGTAACAGGTTTGTCCACGATAACCAATGGGCCGGGACCATATCACGAAAAACAGTACTGCCCGAGTACACTGCCAGCTCTAAACTTGACCGTAGGAACAGTACACTGTGGTAAATAGCGTTACCCCGGCGACCGTCATACCCACACATGGTCATCAGACTGACGGATCGTTTATCTGGATTCATCAGTCCATAGGGCTCGTTTCCATTGATCTACGGTCCACGATAAATGTTTTTTACACCATGATAAACTACGAGTAGCATTCCGAGTGGAAATGAAAGGCTTTTCAGCAGCCCCACAACTACGGTAACCCATGGAATGAAGTTCTATGCGAATGGTACATACCGTGGTTCCAGCATTTTTACTCATCTGTACACTGAGGTCTTGTGCAGTACTCCGTCGATTAGCTGTAACGACTTTCCTGAGGCTTTGACGTCCTGTATCACTGATTTTCTTTGGTCTGCCGGTACGTTTTGCTGCTTCAGGCACGCCGTGTCTTCCATTTATTCAGTACATTCAAAACAGTTGATTTGGGTATGTTTAAACGCCTCTCAGTTTCTCTTATGGACAGCCCACTAATATAAAACCCAACAATATTTCCTTTCTCAAAGACAGTTCTTCTCCCACCGCAACATTTTCACTCAACCTCACAGTGCGATATGATCGCGGTCAGCTGCAGGCTTGTTTTTGTATCTCGCGTCTTAACAACGCAGCAGATCCGTTCATTTGCGTTTGAAGGGGTGTGCGGTGACTTTTGTCAATATAGTGCATACCCTCCGTTTTCTCTCTCTCTCTCTCTCTCTCTCTCTCTCTCTCTCTCTCCCTCCCTCCCTCTCTCTCTCTCTCTCTCTTTCTTTTCTTTTTTATTGTTTTAGCTTTCGTAGAAGGTAGACCTATTCTGAAATTATTAGGTTCCCCTGGCTGTGGGAGCAGATATAAGGATGGTTAGAGAAGGTAGTGTGTTGACACCACGCGAAGGCTACAAGAAAAATTTCAATTTGCATTTACATTATTCGTAACGGAAAGATTACCTTTGGGTTGCTGTTGCGGAATGTTACTAGCTGGGATTCCGCAGTGTCATTCACATCTCGTTCTGGTGTCATATTTCCCGTACTGAATCAACGGATGACTCTGAAATAACTGATTGCATTCATCTTACACGCGCATTTGGTTTGGCATACCGGGTTCATATTTTTCATTTAGGAGACGTGTCCAATTTTCAGCCACTACGGACTATTGTGATAGGAACTGCTTAAACAGCTTTATGTTTTTTTGGTTCAAATAAAGTCCGCAGGGTTTGCTGATTTATATTTTTAGGCCTGCACGTGTGGAATTGGTTTTCAGATAAATATCCTGTAAAATAGAAGAAAAAAGAAAAGAAATGGTGGAAACGTCGTAAATGCTCTCGCCCGAATTTTGTGTGTGTGTGTTTGCGTGTTTCGGAGTAACGCACGCAGCAGACAACTAGGTCATCAAGAGTTTCCGGTCGCATATTTAGAGCCAGTGGTTTCAAAGAAGGGAGATAATGCCTTACTAAGAATTGGAACACAGGATTAGCAGTAGGAAGATCAATGAAGGAACAAATATTCCTCATAATATATGGATGTAAGGTCAGGTGATGCGTAACATCACAGCCCCTCCTTGACAAATGTGAACCCCGCCTTCTCGTGGTGCATCCTGTTCCCACTAAAGGGGCTCTGACGACCGCCAATAGCGGTATAACTATACCATCGGGATTAGAGGAAATGCTATCCCCCACTCACCAACCCGCTTGGCCAGCGTGGTGAGTTATGGCCAAATCCCTCCAAAATGACTCCACAACTTAAATCTTGGCCCTCAGTCTCCGGCAGCTGGAATGTACCTGGCCAAGGCAGCGGCCAGTGCGACATTAAGGCAGAGGGTGCTAAGAATCCCCGGAGGTCCGGACTAGGCTGCCATCTGATGCTGACCTTGGCTACTTACAATGGACGCTCCCTATCTTCTGATTAAAGGCTTCTTGAATTGGAAGAGGAACTACAAAGGAACAAGTGGGACATCGTCGGGCTAAGTGAGGTAAGGAGAAAAGGAGAAGATCTCATTGAACTGAAAAGTGGACATCTCTACTACTATCGTGGGACAGATACTGGCAGAACTAGTGGTGTTGGATTTATAATAAACAAGAAACTGAAGGATAAAGTTGTAGAAGTTGAAAGTTCCTCTGACAGAGCTGCACGACTCGTTATCCAACTCTCGAAAAGATACCAGTCTCAGATTATTCAAACTTATGCACCCACCACAAGTCATCCTGAAGAAGAAATTGAAGAATTTTATGAGGAAATTTGTCATCTAATTAATAAAGGTAAGCAGCACTTGAAAATAATTATGGGAGATTTCAATGCAAAAATAGGGCAACGGCAACAGAATGCAACTTCAGTAGGTAAATTCGGTCACGGCAACAGAAACCAGCGTGGAAATACTCTCGTTGAATTTGCAGAGGCAGAAGGGTTTTGCATCTTGAACTCCTTTTTCAAGAAAAAGCCACACAGGAAATGGACATGGAGACATCCAAATGTGACGACAAGTGAAATTGATTTTATTATGTGTAAAAAAGAATTCGTCATAGAAGACTGCAGTGTGCTAAACAAGTTCAACACAGGCAGTGACCATAGATCGGTGAGATGTAAGATGCACCTCAACACTAAACTTGAACGTGGCAAGCTCATAAGACAAACAAAATCTATTGACATAACCAACCTTAAAAAACACCATAATACCTTCAAGTTGGAACTAAAGAACAGATTCTCTGCTTTAGAAGGCCTAACATCAGAAGAAGTGGATATTTCTGAAGTTAACAGAAAAGTAACCAAAGCTCTTATGGAAACAGCAACAAAATTAGCTGGGTCTAAGAACAAGTTGCATGTGAACAAATTATCAGGAAAAACCAAAATGTTGATGCAAAAAAGAAGAGAGATGAGGACAACTAAAGAAGATGTGACTTCCAAAGTGGAATACACAGAGCTATGCAAGACAGTACGAAAACGTATCACTGAACACGTAAGGAAATTCAACTGTGAACTAGTAAGGAAAGCAATTGAAAACAACCAAAGCCTAAAGATAGCAAAGGGACATCTCAGTAAGGGAAGAAAACAGATTATGGCACTGAGAAAAGAAGATGGTTCTGTAACAAGAAATAGAGGCGATATTTTGACAAGAGTGAAAGATTTCTACTCCAAATTATATGAAAGGGATGATACATGCACTCCAGACATCATGAAAGGTGCCAGTACCAGAGTTCCTCCAGTCCTCCCAGCAGAAGTTATACATACAATCAAGAACATGAAGCGGGAAAAAACTCCAGGAGAAGATGGAATTACTGTAGACATCATACAAGAAGCAAGTGGAGAAATCGAAACAGTACTCGCCCAAATTATCACTCGATGCCTTATTGAAGGGAAGATTCCTGAGGATTGGAACACCGCTATTCAATGATCCTGCTACATAAAAAAGGTGACATTGAGTATCTCGGGAACTACAGACCTATCAGCCTCCTATCAGTGGTTTATAAAATCTTCACTAAAGTTCTTTCACACCGCTTGAAGGTAACACTGGACATGACTCAACCGAGAGAACAAGCTGGATTCAGGAGTGGCTACAGCACAAAAGATCATATCCACGTACTGAGAGAACTAATTGCAAGAGCGAGGGAAGAGGAACTTCCATTGTGCATGGCTTTTATCGATTATGAAAAAGCTTTAGATATAGTGAAACCATCAGCAGTTAAATGGCTCTGAAATCCTGCGGTATTGAAGATGCATACATTAATATTATTAAAAACATCTATGAAAATGCAAGTGCAAAGATTCGGCTATTTGAAAATACAACACACATAAAAATTGGAAAGGGAGTGAGACAATGTGACACCATATCTCCAAAGCTTTTTAATGCCACATTAGAGGGTATCTTTCAGTTGCTGAGCTGGGAAACAAGAGGATAAAGATTAATGGAGATTATCTAACCCACTTTCGTTTTGCTGATGACGTTGTCATTTTTGCAACTACCCCATCAGAGCTGCAGAGTATGATCCAGGAACTTGCTGACAAGAGTAAAGAAGTGGGATTAATAATGAACTTTCAGAAGACAAAAGTGATGTTCAATGCTTTTAAAAGAAATGAAGATTTATCGATTGATGGAGAAAAGCTGGAGATAACAGGCACGTACGTTTATCTTGGACAGCAGATATCAAGTGAGGGTCACATTGATGAAGAAATTAATAGGCGTACAAAACTTGCCTGGAGAGCTTTTGGAAGAAACAGCATAATTTTCAAGAGCAATATGCCATTATGTCTTAAAAGAAAAGTGTTTGATCAATGCATCCTTCCAGTGCTTACGTATGGTGCAGAGACGTGGACCTTAACTAAAAGAGACATACAAAGGCTGCAGACAACTCAAAGCAGCATGGAGAGGTGCATGCTTGGTGTAACCAGAGAAGATAAGAAGTGGAACTCGTCTTCCACTCACTCTTGTCATTTTTCGGATCCACATCATGATCAGAGTTAAATCCCTGAAATGGCAATGGGCTGGACATACTGCCAGAAAGACAGATCATCGATGGACAGCCGAAATTTTAGATTGGATTCCAAGGAACAGGAAAAGACCCAGAAGAAGACCACATGGGAGATGGGTGGATGAAATTCGAAAGTATGCAGGAGTGACATGGAAGAGATTGGCACAAAACAGACCGTTGTGGAGGAAACTTGGGGAGACCTTCGTCCCGCAGTGGATTGATAATGGTTGACAATGATGATGATGATATGGGAAAACCATTGAATATTCAAATCAAACAGAATATAAATTCTGAATTTGTTTGTACCACGTTACTGGTAATACATGTAACTCGCTCAGAAATGTGGTACAAGCAAATTCAGAAATTATATTCTGTTTGCTTTGAATATTCTAGGAGTAGGAAGGTCCAGGACCCATCGACTCAGAAACCAGCATTTGTCATTTAAATCAGCAGTACTCGTACTATGTGTAGCAGTTTTTAACGTAAGTTTGGAGTCAGTTACTCTGTCGGACTGTTGACATGATGATTCCGCATAAATACGTTTGATACAATTTTTTTCAACAGAACGTACCAACAGCGAGGATGAAAATCGCTCTGTATCGACACGAAAAACTTTAAGGTGGGGGGGGGTCGACATTATCAAAAACGTGTTTTTCAAAACACCTTACATGACTCGCAAATCAAGAAAAAATTTTCCTTTTATTCTGTAAACATTGAACAAATTATAACTCTCTTGTGTAGGTGTCAGTTTCTCAAGAAGAGCGATTTCTGGAAAAATCGAAAAAAATAAGAAAAACTTACTTTAAATGATTGTTGCCTGAAAATATCGTTTTTTTCTTTTCCACGCAGTGCTCAATTTTTATTTGTGATGACATCTAAACAGCCACAGTAAGGCAAAGAAAAAAGGACCTGGACTTTCGTGTTTGATGCTATTGATTTCTGTATAATTCCTATTCTTAAATTTCAATCCCAAACGAAGTTTTCGTTCTCTCAAGGGTTATTGCATGAAAAAACACATTTCGTTTTTATCTGGAATGATAAAACCCTGAATATTACAAGGGAAAGACGTTAGAAGACAGTGATACATTAGAACTAAAAGGTTTCTAGGATCAGTTGTGGAAGAAACGTATAGCTCAAACGCGAAAACTATCTTAATAATTTGTTGTTCTTTTTTTAACGAAGAATCTTCAGATTTTTGGTGCTGTAAGCACCATCCTCCTCCATTTTCATTAAGATAACACTATCACGGACTACTCTGTAATATTTACTTTGTATATCTCTTTTTTTTCACTTGGTCTACACACCTTTTTTGATATTGCCCTTTTAGAATGCTAGTCTGTTTCATTCGAATAAACCATTTCGCTTTTAGTTCTTCCAAGAGTCTTTACACAAGTCCAAATCATCTGAATCTTGAAACGTTAACCATTAGAACATCTCTAAAGACGACATAAATATTATGGTTGCGTCTTCTTCTTGATTCTCCTTTTTTCATCTTCAATAAGTTGAGATGTTTCCCTTAGAATCTTGTTTACGAAATATTGTACGGGTTTTTCATCGCTATTTTTGAGGCCCATTTTCTTCTTCAAATGGCACACGGTTCCGCGTTAATGGGAATAAAGTAATATTCCCTATTCATCCATGTCTCTGTTTTTTATTGTTCGATTTGAAGAAATCCTTTTGCTTTTCATATCTTACGATAAGAGGAAGATGTTTTGAGTGCAGTCTGTGATTTTTTCGTATCGCGCATTTCTTTCACCAGTTGGCGTAATTCCACTTGCAATATCTGTCCGATTCTAGGAATCCTGTTGGGAAAATACTTTTTGTAACTGGTTCCATTCATTATGAAGAACAAATCGTGCAGTGTGTATTTTAAATAAATCGAAGTATTTTACACTAGAAAAAGTAAAGGCATTTTCTTGTTTCCCGATTTTCACCTCTACTAAAAATCCTCTTTCAGAAATTATTTTGATGTCGGAAAGGACTCGAAAAACGTATTCATTACATATAAGAATTGGGTGCCATCTTTCTTGTTTTTCCCCAGCACGGAATCGTCCAATTTTGAATTTAATTCTCTGCCTATTCCAAAAATGGAAGTGGTCCCCCTGGAACGTGAATTTTTGGTGGTTGCAAGATAGCAAAGTTCTTCTGGTACTCTACAACCTGTTGGGTCCTTCAAATTTTATCCTATCCTTCCCGTATTCCTTGCCTTTTGGCCTTTTTCAGAACATCAGCTATTCTATCTACCATTAGTTTCGCTTTGCGCCAGGCCTCTCTTAGCAGGAACGCCAAACCGAGACATCCGTGGTATTAATCGTGAATGTCAATTATGTTTCCTCTGTTTCTAAATTCGTCAAGAAAGTTGACACTGGGGTGTCATTGTTCTCTGTCTTTAGGTTTTGCTTTCATGGTTCTAATACTTTTCTTTGTTTTCCACTTTCTTTTTCCCCCTTTGATCTCATTCAATCAACCAATCTATCTATCTATCTATCTATCTCTGCCTTTTTTCACAATCCCCCAGTTGCTCTATTGCAATCTCTCTGTTATTCTTTGACGCCTCACTTACTCACTCCCTCTCAGTCTTTCTGAATTTCCATCTCACCTACCCTACTGTTGTCTCAGTTTATTTTTATTTGTATCTGTTTTCTCAGAGGCTCTCTGGCTCTCTCTCTCTCTCTCTCTCTCTCTGTTTGTCAATTTGTCAACAACTTTGAGTTTCGTTTCTTGTATTCATTCACAATTTCTCTTGGTATATCTATCTTTATCACTGCCCATTTCACTGTGGCGTGAGTAACTCTGTACAAGTTCAGCCGTTCTTATCTTTTCCTCAATTTCTCTTTGTTTTACTTTTATGAGTTCTCTCTATTTTTGTATTCCTCCAATCATGTCATGTTGTCTCACTTTTTCCTTCAGTTTCTCACAATTACGCTTTCTCCATCTCCCTCTCTCACAAAAACACAGACGCAATCTTTCCCTCTTTCTTCCTTTCTCTTTCTCCGTGTGCGCACACACACACACACACACACACACACACACACACACACACGCACGCACACATACTGTATAATCTTGCTCTGTATCTCTCTCTCTCTCACACACACACAAACTCTCTCGCTCTCTCTTCCTCTACCTGCATTAATTTTCTCTCCCTCCCCCATTATCTGTTTCTTTGCTTTAGACTCTCGGATTACGTAGAAAGTGGGAGCGTTGGGTTCCTTGGGTGAATGAAAGGAGCTGCTAGCAGTACCTTATCCACTATCCTGGTGAGCATGAGTTTTATAAATTCTAGCCACCGTCGATCATTCAAAACTGTCCTACCGTTAGCTCACTTATCTTTGCGTGAAAAGATTAGAGCCTTCAGGATATACATAGCTTAAGTATAATGCTGAAATCCATTGCTGCACGGTATTTCTGACTTACGAAGCTTCAGTGACAAACACGGGACATGCATCTTTCAGAACACATTTACTGCGATAAAGGGATGTCAGGGCAGGTGAAATTTAACTCCGTGTGAAATCCTTATTTACACTTTAGCGATTATTTTAATGCAGAATGCTCACATCGTACGTGCAACTTGCAGAATTTCTCATTGAGCAAATGAGTGCTAATAATGGGTTAATATACACTTACATCCACAAAATTTCACTCCAAATTCACTCTTTTTTTTTCCGTGAAAAACTTAGCTGTGGAATTCCCGAAGTACGAGGGGGATTCAAATTTGACCTGGACTTTTTTTTTTTTAATCAGATATTTTTTACCATACAGCTGAGGTTACTTCACTTACTTTTCGAAATAATCTCCGTCGTGGTTCATACATTTTTTCCAGCGTTCTAGAAGCTTCCGGATCCCAGTTTCATAGAATTATTTACTCTGTTTAAACCATCTCAGGACGACACTTTTCACCTCTTCATTTGATCTGAACTTCTGCCCTCCCAAAAATTCCTTTAATGGGCCGAACAGGTGGTAGTCACAAGGCGACATATCCGAGCTGTACGGAGGGTGTGGTACAACGTCCCATCCCAATTCCTCCAAAATTTGTATAGTCACTTTAGCGGTGTGGGGCCTGGCGTTGTCTTGAAGAAGGCATACTCCACTGTTTAAGAGTCCTGGTCTCTTCTTTCTCAGTGCTGACTTAAGGAAGTTCTTAAGAAGATCGATGTAATAGGTGGCATTGATTGTTTGACAATCTTCCCGTAAGAATAATACCGTTAATGTCCCAAAACAGCGTAGCCCTTACCTTCGTGACTGATGCCCTGATCTTGAATTTTTTTGGGTGGGGGAGAATCACTGTGTCTTCATTCCATGCTTGCAAGTTTGCTTTCAGACGTATGATGATGAATCCATGTCTCGCCCATTGTCAATACACGTCATGTTCGCAATTTGCAACCTGCTGGCTTTCTGCTCGTCGGACCGCTGCTTCGGTACCTATCTGGCAGACGCTTTGCTGAAGTGCAGCTTATCGTGGATGATGGTATGCACCCTGCCGGCGCTGATGTTCAGTGCAGAGCTCAGGTCACTTAAAGTAATCCTTTTGTTGTTCTGTATGAGCTCATTTACGCGCGCAGTTATGGCGTCATTAACAGCAGTTGCCTGCCAAGCCTTGTGCGGTTCGTTGCCGACGCTTTGTCTGCCTTCCTTGAACGCTTTACACTATTCGAAGACGGAAGAACGTGCATTTACGGTGGCAGTGTGCCTGTCTGGGGCATGTTTTCCTGGTATGATATGGAACCGCTGGTACCACTGCATGGGTCGGTTGGTTGGTTGGTTAGTGGATTTTAGTGGCGCAAGGGCCAGGTTTGGCCAAAGAGCGCCAGACAAAGAACTATCAGCCACAGAATTTTAAAAGCGTGGAAAATGAGTAAGAGCAGACAGGCTTGGTAAAAGTTGACAAAGAGTATGAGGAAAGCAGGGAAGACAAGGTAATTAACTAGATTTATAAAAAAATTCACTAATTGAGGGACACGAAAAGTCACTCTCCTCCCCCCACACTCCTCTGCAATGCTGGCAGAGGGCGGGGACGAACTGTCACTCTCTTCCCCCCATGTTCCTCTGCAATGCTGGTTGAGGCTGGGGACGAACTGTCACTCTCCTCCCCCCCCCATGTTCCTCTATAATGTTGGGTGAGGGTGGGGACCTCGCTGAGGCCGAGACAGTTGGATGGACACTGCACACCTTTGCGGATTGAGGGCCGGGTCTTCCGCACGTGCAGGCTGTCTGCTGGGAACCGGAAGAGGCGGGCGTCTTCAAAAGAGAAGGCGCAGACTCAGCTGGTCGAATAAGCTGGAGCTCGGTGAAATCCACCTGTGTCGCCTGTTCAACTGTAGATCGCTTGGCAAGTGCGGCGAGAGCTACAGGGTGCGGAACAAAGGGCTGCACGGGTTGTGGCAGAGACTGAACTACTGCGGCAAAAGTACGCTGTCGGTTGTTGGGAATACCCAACTTGGCCTTGGCAGCAGTGGTACGAGAGGCCCTCCAGGGTCTTGAGGCGCTGGATCGCCTTCTCGTCGTTCCACTTCGAACAGGACCGGGCATAAGCAGCTTGGGAGTCACCACAGTTTACACAGCAGGGCTCTGAAGTGCATCCAGTCCCTTCGTGGTCTCGGGATCCACAATTGGCGCACCTCGCAGCACTGTTACAGGACCGCTGGGAATGTCCATACCTCTGGCACTTGAAGCAGCGTAGAGGATTTGGAATATAAGGACGAACTGCGCATAACAAGTAACCAGCCTTTATTTCAGTAGGTACCTTCGGGCTGTTAAAAGTCAAAATAACATTTCGTGATTTGATCAGCGCGCCATCGCGCCTGAAAGTCATGCGTCTGGCAGCTATGACACCCTGATCAGCAAGTTCACACACAAGTTCATCTTCATCGCAGACCAACAAGTCGGGCTCAGAAATGACTCCCTTGGAGGTGTTGAGATACGGATGTGCCGTCACTTGAACTGGAACATCCTGAAGTCTGGTCAACTGCAGAAGAGATTTGCTCTGAGAGAGAGTGCAAGTTTCCACAAGCAGGTCTCCAGAGCGTAGCTTCTTGACAGACTTCAAAGAGCCAGCAACACCCGCAAGTGCCTTCGAGATGAAAAAAGGAGACTTTGAGGAAAGTTTCAACATCTGGTCAGTAGAAGAAATGACGAGAAAAGTAGCGTGAGGTATCGAATCTGCAAGTGAAATGCGACGTTTCTGAGCTGACGGCTCAACACCTGGATCTAAAGATACGTCGCGGTGATGTCGTTTTTCAACGAAAGTTCTCTTCAGGGTGGTATGTTTGGGAGGTGGTTGAGGCAAATTTGGAGCCTGATCAATCGCCATATCCTGTTGGTTTTTAAATTTTGAGGAGGGTTTATGTTTCCCCATGGGAGTAAGAAAGAATTCATCTGCAACGTACTCCGCCCACAATCGAGCCCAACAGGGGAGAACTGGAGGTCCGCAAGCCAAACACATGACGCAAGACACAGTTCTAGAGCTTAGTTGCAAATATAGTCCGGTGGCTGTGATCACACGCACTCGGCGGACACTTCGGCCTCCTGGTACCGTCATGCCAACGCCTTTGGCATGATCCCACAGCCCCCGGGCTCACCCTGCCGTGCCATACGACAAAAAAGCCGCTAAAACCCTGCACACAACTTGGTACAAGACTTCTGACTAGAGGTGGGTTAGTCTCTAGCCTCCCATTTACAGCGAAGCCGGGGTCGAAGAGGAGTGTTGGTACACAGGAGGCACTTAAACGGTCTCCTGCGACCTCAGCCGCCAGACATCCCATTTCCGCCTCACGGGTCTCCGCACGCGGCAAACATGCAGGTAGGTCTAGCACCCAAACCAGCTAAAAGGAAAAAAAAAGAAATCCAAAGAAGACAAATCCTGGCAGGGAACCTAAACGGAATCTCAGCAACCTACGAACTGAGCGGTTAATATAAGTCAGTTAGTGGTGGAGGGTAACAAAACCACAAGACCGGGGTGTTAGTACATAACGTGGTAGCGATTAGGTAGAGAATACAACACGGGCAACTAGCCAGTGGAGAAATTAAATAAAAACGAAAAAGCGAGACACAAGACCAGCTAGGGGATCGTGGGGCCGCAACTCCCGAACAGCTGGATGAACAGCCGTCCCTGCAAACACCAAAACAAAAAACAAGCGGTGGCATGACATCAGATGTTGACCAGTCACAAGGTCAGCTCGGGCCGTGGGGGCGCCGCTCCCCAAATAACTGGAAAACCAGTTATCCCCGTGCGGGGCTGCATGGGTCACTGAACACCAATGGTTGCATTTCGATCCTCGCTGACCACATGCATCCCTTCATCTTGGAAGTTTTCCTTGATGGTGATAGTGTCTACCAACAGGACGGTGAGTCCTGCCATATCGCTAAGGTGATGCGTGACTGGTTCCAGTAGCACGACAGCAATGACTCCGTTCTCCCTTGGTCGGCGAAATCGCCAGATCTCAATCCCATAGAGCACTTGCGGGACGATTTGGATCTACAGGTTCAACGCGCAGACACACAACCACGTCATCTCCTGGATCTCTGTGCTCTGCTGCAGTCCGAACGAGCACGTGCGCCTCGGGCAACCTTCCATGGCCTCATTGCGTCCATGCCCCGCCGTCTCGCTACTGTCATCCTGGCCAAGGGTGGTTATCCCCATTATTAAAAGTAGGTGGTCATGTTATTCTGATACGACTATGTACTTAGCATTAAACACATCAAAACTCAGCATCAGTAAAACTCGAAAATGGAAAGGCAACCTTGATTTGTTTCATGACGAATTCTATTAGATGAAAAAATAAATCTTAAAATGCGACTCCTATAGAATCGCACAGGATTTTGTTAATGCTGCCACTTTGACAAAGTAAAAACGTTAAGTACATGTTTTTCATGCTTACATAAAAGCAAAAGATTTTTTGATGTCTACATGTTCAGCGTCTGGGAGGAAACTTTTCATCGCTCTCAATCTAAAACTCAAAGAAAAAACTATCGACTTATGTTAAGCGTATCAATGTGTCTAATTGATAGAAACACCGATTTTCAGATTTGCTCAGAAAATATTCCTAAAGAAATATTTCTAATACAAATGCTGTCATTACTTGCAGCCAAAAGCAAAAGTAACGCTGAAAGAAGGCATTCTAAGATCCTCGAACGTAAAAATATACCACCTTTGGAGAACGTAAAAAAAAAATCGAAAAACACGAAAGAGCGAAGGAAAATGTACCTCCAAATCTTTATCTCTCTATTCTAAAAAAAGTAACTGCTGCCGCTGTTTTAGAAATTTCGCGATACTCTTGCTTTCCCAACTCGCAGCGCAAAACGTAAACACAAAAATAGGAAATTTCCATCGTTTGTAAATAATTATTTGGAGAACACGCTGAAATAAATCGTTTTACGATTCAGGCGATACTTCAAGAGCTATGGTATTTCAAAGTTAACCCTTTAAGCTGCCGCTGTACTGAACCAAGAGTTGCCCAAATTTTCTTGTGTTGCTCAAACAGAAGTGTACCCATAGACACCAGGTTATACCAGAAGCTACGGCAAAACAATTTCTTCCCTCTTTCATCTCAGGAGTATCGACTGTAAAACTGTCGCTGGTTCTTAAGTGTTCCATTACAGTCCTTAGTCTTACAGTATGTAGTCTGAGTCTTTTATAGTCCTTTATTATCTGTTCCATAACCAAAGAAATTATTAGGAAGCAGTTATCCTCCGGACACGGACATCATGCAACTGGGTAGATATAAGTTACTCAAACACCTTTTCTGTTCTCTCTTAGGTTCGTCGCCCTTTTCATAATTCTTAGCAGAAACGCTAATGAGAGAGGAAGGATTAATGACAATCATACACATAAATAACTACTTACAATGGCAAACGTAAGGTAAAAACAATGCTTTCTGATGGACAGGTTCTCTCGTTCCTGTCACATTCGGCCTACTTCTGAGACAGCGAATGTATTCGTTCGAGCTTATTTCAGCCTGTTTTGTTAACCCCGAGTTAACTCGTTCCAGCCGGTTAAAGGGTTATGGTAAGCAAAAATGGTGTTATCAAGGCGCGTTCCGGACACACTAACAGCAACAGAACGACGACACTTTGTAGGCATGTAGTGCCATGACCGAATTTTTGCACCTCGTTGCCCTTTTTTTGAATCTCGATTTAGTTTACGAAAAAATAAATTTCTAAATTTCACAAAATTCTCTATTTCGCGATGGGATCCATTGAAAAAAACGGATTTATGGCAAACTATAAATCATAACGCTTTGCAATTTTTACAGCACAAACTTACAACTATCATCACTTTTTTACAAAAAAAAATCTAAAAAAAAGTCATTTTCTGACAAGCATTTTTTAAAGACGCAAAGGAAAGAAACGAACGGCTCGTCTGTCTTCACGATAACCACAGAGGAACGTTTTGGTCCCCTGACCTGCTGCCATGGTGACGCAGAGAATTTGTTATGCATATGCTTTGTTGGTAAAGCTATCTCAGTTGCTTAAGGTGGACGTCAAGTAATTTTGCTTCTTATACTTCCAATGGAAAAACTTCTGTACACATTTTCTTCACAATTAATGCGTTCCCAAGAATGAAAATTTGAACCTCGATTAAAATAGCTTCATTTTATAACTTGGAATACTTAATATTTTCTAAAAGATAACCATAATTATGCAATCCAACATTTGTTTGTCTACTGACGTCATCAAAGTAACAGGTCGCACCACCTTTTTTCTGGACAATTAATGCGTTCTCAAGGATGAAAATTTGAACATCGATTAAAATAGCTTCATTTTATAACTTGGAATACTAAATATTTTCTAAAACATAACCATAATTATGCAATCCAACATTTGTTTGTCTACTAACGTCATCAAATTAACAGGTCGCACCACCTTTTTTCTGGACAATTAATGCGTTCTCAAGGATGAAAATTTGAACATCGATTAAAATAGCTTCATTTTATAACTTAGAATACTAAATATTTTCTAAAACATAACCATAATTATGCAATCCAACATTTGTTTGTCTACTAACGTCATCAAATTAACAGGTCGCACCACCTTTTTTCTGGACAATTAATGCGTTCTCAAGGATGAAAATTTGAACATCGATTAAAATAGCTTCATTTTATAACTTGGAATACTAAATATTTTCTAAAACATAACCATAATTATGCAATCCAACATTTGTTTGTCTACTAACGTCATCAAATTAACAGGTCGCACCACCTTTTTTCTGGACAATTAATGCGTTCTCAAGGATGAAAATTTGAACATCGATTAAAATAGCTTCATTTTATAACTTAGAATACTAAATATTTTCTAAAACATAACCATAATTATGCAATCCAACATTTGTTTGTCTACTAACGTCATCAAATTAACAGGTCGCACCACCTTTTTCTAGACAATTAATGCGTTCTCAAGGATGAAAATTTGAACATCGATTAAAATAGCTTCATTTTATAACTTAGAATACTAAATATTTTCTAAAACATAACCATAATTATGCAATCCAACATTTGTTTGTCTACTGACGTCATCAAAGTAACAGGTCGCACCACCTTTTTTCTGGACAATTAATGCGTTCTCAAGGATGAAAATTTGAACATCGATTAAAATAGCTTCATTTTATAACTTAGAATACTAAATATTTTCTAAAACATAACCATAATTATGCAATCCAACATTTCTTTGTCTACTAACGTCATCAAATTAACAGGTCGCACCACCTTTTTTCTGGACAATTAATGCGTTCTCAAGGATGAAAATTTGAACATCGATTAAAATAGCTTCATTTTATAACTTAGAATACTAAATATTTTCTAAAACATAACCATAATTATGCAATCCAACATTTGTTTGTCTACTAACGTCATCAAATTAACAGGTCGCACCACCTTTTTCTGGACAATCAATGCGTTCTCAAGGATGAAAATTTGAACATCGATTAAAATAGCTTCATTTTATAACTTAGAATACTAAATATTTTCTAAAACATAACCATAATTATGCAATCCAACATTTGTTTGTCTACTGACGTCATCAAAGTAACAGGTCGCACCACCTTTTTTCTGGACAATTAATGCGTTCTCAAGGATGAAAATTTGAACATCGATCAAAATAGCTTCATTTTATAACTTAGAATACTAAATATTTTCTAAAACATAACCATAATTATGCAATCCAACATTTGTTTGTCTACTGACGTCATCAAAGTACAGGTCGCGCCATCTTTTTTCTGGTTCCAACACCACCAAAGGAGAAATTATTGATTTTTAATATAATTACGGTTATGTTTTAGAAAATATTAAGTATTCCAAGTTATAATATGAAGTTATTTTAATCGATGTTGAAATTTTAATCCTTGGGAACACACTAATAGTGAAGGAAATGTGTACAAAACTTTTTCCATTGGAAGTATAGGAAGCAAAATTACTTGATGTCCACCTTAACGGTTTAGCATAGTGGTTTACGGAAATGCTTTTTGGACCGCTTTTGTTTACCTTAGTGGTAAATTTAGTAAGTGCTATAAGTTCAAACGACAGAAGTCCGACCTTCCAAAAATTAAAGACAGTATAAAAACGCTCTGAAACTTCAGAATAACAAGCCTTATGTGCTTAGACATGCAATAAAGATTTAAATTTATATGAATTTTCCCGTTTTTATTTCATGTGATATACTCGGAGATCGGGCTGCAGGGCCCAAGCGATGCTCTGGAAAAGAGCGTAGCGAGCCTACAGGCTCTAGTCTTCTAAGAAATAGAGCATCGAAGCTGGACAAAAGAAATGTTGAACAATAGAAAGAGGAGAACGAAATCAGTGTTATTACACATACTTTGAGTACTCAAGTACAGTCCAGTATTACTTATAAAGGCAAGATTTCTCAAAGTCAGAGAAACAATTTAAATAGTAGATTTGGTAGAAGCAGTGCTATGAGGGAAAATTGAATTTGGTGCAACATGCACTGTAAAACATCTTCTGAAATTCACGAGCTATTTTCCGTGATTCCTTTCGTGAATTAACAAAGCATATTTCTGATACAATCTTTTCCGTGAAATGACAGAAGGAAAACTGAATTGTATGTATTTTAAGTACTCCAAAAAAATTCAGAATTTTCAGAAACTGTTCCCCAATTTATTTATAAGCTTATATTGACGATAAATTCCATTTTTAAGATGCGTTAACGGAAATTTTAGAAACTTTCTGGTAATTCGTTTTGTTTATTAATGGGAAAACTCTGTTCTCACTTTTTTGATACCCATATGATGAAAAATTTCCGATAACAGGAGATATTCGCGGGAATACTTCAGGTTTGACTAATTGTTAAATTTCAATCGTCTGTCGAAGAATTTGATTTTAAAGTTCTGTAGCCAGATTGGATATTGTGGATAGCATATATTGCATGAAATTTTGGTTATATTGGTACAGAATATTCTTTCCTTGCTCCTACATTTTGTGCTCCAGCTATTGGATATTATGTTACTGTAAGAAACCGGGTACTTAAAGTATTGTATAGGTGATTGCATAGGTGATGTATCAGTCTTTATAGCTATCAAGAATAAATTTTGTATTTAGGAGTTTTGTGAAATAATACTATAAAACAGTACATTTCCCCTTTTTTTGAAGACAATTATAAGTCACTCAGTTTTAAAATATTTCAAGTTCCAAAGCGGTTTGTTGCTTCGAAACATCACGTTGAAAAAATTCTTAATTTGTCCTCCTGCAGAAAAATTAAAATTATTACAAATCTATTATAAGAAATAAGCTCCAGCAAAAAAAATAAAATGACTAAATCACTCGCATTGATGACAAAAAAAATTTCATCATCGCCCAATTAGTTTTACCTTGAACGTGACACTGGATATAGAGTCTTTCTGGCTCAGTGGTTAAGGTGTACATTTTCTGTTGCGCCAAACGATTTCGAGACGAACCTCACCGCTGCGAAAGTGTTATCTGGTGTAAGGGATGAAAATGTCAGGGTCTCCGATTTTGCAAAATTTTTGTGTAAATAAGAAAAACCCCAAAACGGGATTTTTTTAAAAAAACACTGGAATTACTGACTACGGAAGATATGAGAAAAAATGGAAGTTAAGAAAAATCCGGGAACGTTTAGAAACGGAAATTTTGGCAAAACGACGGACACCTACTGGTTGCATTGCTGCACTTTATTTTCAGGAATTTTCCGTGATTTCATACCATTTATTTTTTACAGTTTATTTAAAATAGAAACAGTACAATTTTTAAGAGCAATTTGCCCTTACGTCTTAAAAGAAAACGGTTTGATCAATGCATCCTTCTAGTTCTTACATATGGAGCAGAAATGGATGTTAACTTAAAAAGATATACAAAGACTGCAGACAACTGAAAGTAGCACGGAGAGATGCATCATGCTTGGTGTAACCAGGGGAGTTAAGAGGAACTCATCGATAAGGAAAATGAAAAGAGTGGAAGATATCATGATCACAGTAAAATCCCTGAAATAGCAGTGGGCTGAATGCACAACCGAAATTTTAGCCTGGATGCCCAGGGACAGGAAAAGACCCAGAAGAGGATCACATGGGAGATGAATAGATGAAATTCGAAAGAATGCGGGAGTGACATGGAGGATACTGGCACAAGACAGACAGTTGAAGAATAAACTTAGGGAGACCTTCATTTAGCAGTGGATTGATAATGTTTGATAATAATGATGATGATATAAGGTAGCAAAACAAATGCGGAACCAGTTGTTTGTTTAACAATATTGAGGCTCAAATTTCTGAGATCAGTCTCTACAGTATAGAAATCTTAGGAATGCTACAACTTGGAAATCTTCATATTGTAGAGTTTTTGTCTCGAATATGAGATTTTAGAAAGGTTACGAACTCGAAATCTTCGTATTATAGAGTTTTGTCTCAAACATTTATAAAGATCTGTGTTGCAATGGATCTCACGTTCCAAAAATTAAAGACACGGGTTTCACGTAAAGAACAAGGCCAGCGCCGTAGGATAAAGATATCAGCTAAGCCACATCGGGTTCTACATCTTGACCAAACACGGATGATTTGGCGGAAACCCGCGCATTTGACCACAGTTGTGGCGGGAATAAATTTTTTCCTGATTTAGTATAAAACCTAAAAATGATGTCTCCCTTTGCACGTCTATAACTCATTGGAACACTTTCTTTAATATCTTCCTCCATTTCAGTCAAAATTTTTAACAGAATCAGCGAGTCACAGAAACACACTGAAGCAGCAAATTATTAGGGGCACCCAATATCACAGTGAGACACGTGCCATCCTCACTTACGTCAATTACAACTTTGAGTTGGCTTTATAAACAGCTCACTGCAAAGTCAATAGCGTACACTAGTAGCTTCGCATTCTGACTTTTCTTTGTATGACGTGCACTGAAGTGCCATAAAAATTGCTACACCAGCCTAATACTTGGTAGGTCCCCCACGGGAGCACAGGACTGCAGACATTCGACGGGGCATGGACTCCACTATCTTCTGGAACTATGTTGTAGGCAATGCACACCATACTTCCTGCAGAGCGTTCCACAAATCGGGAGTATTCCGAGGTCTTGGATTCCTGTGTTCGATAGCGCGTTGCATGGCATCCCAAACATGTTCTATCGCGTTTAAATCTGGGGACTTGGGTGGAAGTGGCAACACCCCAAACTCAGATGAATGCTCCTCTAACCATTATGTTGCGTCCCGACACTTGTGTGGAGGTGCATTGTCCTGTTGGAACAGGCCCAACTCATCAGCATAAATTCAGAACATGAACGAGTGTACCTCGTCAGAAGAGCTGCGCAGGTCACAGACGTTTGTAAAAGTACCAGGGGTATCATGTCTCAAGTCCATCTAAACACACCCATACCATTACAGACCCCCCACCAGCCGGTACAGTTCCCTGTTGACAGGCGGGGTCCATGGCTTCATGGGGTTTGCGCCACACAAGAATCTTCCATCTGCCCGATACAGTTTGAAACGCGACTCGTCAGACCAGGCTACTTGTTTCTAGTTATCAAGTGTCCAGTAGCGGTGTTGCCGTGCCCAAGCGAGACGCATAACTGTGTCGTGCATCCATCAAGGGGACTCGAGTTGGGAGTCGGCTCCCAAAGCCCATATCGTGCAGGGTACGTTGCACAGTTCGGACGCTGATGCTTGTTGAGGCTCCAGCATTGAATTCCGATGATACCTGCGAGAGTGTTGCACGCCTATTGCGTGGAACAATTCTTGACAGCCGACGATGGTCACATTCACCTAATTTATTTCTACAGCCACGCTGGTATCGTATTTTGGAGGTTTTACGGGAATACTTGTAGTCACGGTACACCCTTGCAACGGTCGTCCGTGAAAATCCGAACTTCGTTTCCACCTCCGAAATACTATGGCCCATCTCACGAGCGCCAACTAGGCACCACGTTGAAAATCGCTGAAATCGTTATTACTTGTTCTCATGCCAAAAACAGCTCTGACCGCTGGCAAAGATGTCTATCGTTTTATATACGCACTGGCGGAAGCAACCGAGTACGCGCATAGGTGACGTTGCTATGTATTTTGCATTAGCTCGTCTGTACCAGTTTTTCTGGCACTTCAGTGTATACTCTAACTTTCATTTTTAGTTGTCTTCTTTTATGTAAATTTTGAGTTCGTTCTCTTTTAGCGCTTTACCCTTAACGTTATATTTTCTCACTCACTGAATGTTATGTCGGCAGCAATCTTGAGGTCGAGAGCGAATGACGTGTGCGTGCTTGACAAGCTATAAGAAGGAGATATAATGTATGGAGCTAGCAGACAAATTGTGGTGTAGTACTTGTGGAAGCTGGGAGCGATCTGTTCTTGAACTTTGCGTATTCGAATGATGTTATTATCAGATTAAATTATTAAAACTGTTAAGAATTAGTTCTTCATGAGTATTAGATATCAAGTCAAATGCCTATGAGGTATTGACACAAAACAAAAAAAGAACTGTAAGTAACTTTTCTTGAACTTTATTTGAGTAACTCCCGTTTCACTTAAAATGAGCGAATAAAAAAGACGAACTTTACGTAGTGTTTCCTAAGCCATATGTTTGCGTTTTAAACATTGCCGAATACTACATCTTTTTCCTACTTTCCTATTGTGAGGTTCTAGGTTCTATCTAATGTTTTTTAGTTTCTAGGACTCTGCTCAAAATACGAGTATCAGAAACGAAGGTAAAGCTACTAGATTGTAAACCAGAAGTGGGGAACCTTTTCATTTTGAAAGGCCTCATTACGTTAGCTGTAATCTAACAAAGCCGCATTCAAGGAACTTCAAATACACTGCTGGTCACCCAAAATGCAACACCAAGTAGGATATGATATAGCAAAGCCAGATTTACTGCACACAACAGATACAAAGATGAAACGATTGAGCTTACTGGCCCGTGTGACTTGCGGAACACCCAGACATCAATAGTTCGTGTGGCCCCCATGGCTGGCTATAACGGCCGCTAGACGCCGCGGCATCGAACGAAAGAGGCTTTGGATGTGGGCTTGGGGTATGCCGGTCCTTCCTGCTTCCACACGTTGCCACAGTTCATCAGGCGTAGCCGCGGGTGGTGCTTGTCGGGACACTCGGTTGCACAACAGCGACCAGACGTGTTCGATGGGCGACATATCGGGAAAACAGGCGGGCCACGGCAGCAGTAACACCTGGTAGGCCGTGAAGAATTGTTGCACGATGCGTGCCACGTGAGGGCGCGCATTGTCCTGTTAAACGTGGACGCTGGCAGGTCCTGCAGGTAAGGGAGGACTACAAGCTCCAAAACGTCGGAGATGTAGCGGTGGCTGTTGAATGTACCGGCGATGCGCACCAGACGGGTCCGGGTGTCATATCCAATTGCGCAGCAAATCAT
Source organism: Macrothele yani (assembly GCA_039090855.1). Taxonomy (NCBI): domain Eukaryota; kingdom Metazoa; phylum Arthropoda; class Arachnida; order Araneae; family Macrothelidae; genus Macrothele; species Macrothele yani. The sequence continues at coordinate 50,434,651 of CM077028.1, forward strand.
AACGTCAGGCGACGGATCGGTATGGCGATGCATAATGCCGGCGTCATACAGTTTCCCGCCGCGGTGCCGCCACACGCGGATCCGACAACCGTGGTGTTGCAGGCAGAAGCGGGATTCGTCGGAGAAGACAATGTCGTGCCATTCCGTAGTCGAGGTGCAGCGTTCAACGGCCCACTGCCGCCGCACTCGCCGGTGGTGTAATGTCAAGGGTAATCGGAGCAATGAGCGCAGTGCGACAAGTCCCAGCTCCTGCAGACGACGGTGAACTGTGTGTGCTGACACAGGTTGTTGCGCAACACATTTTAATTCCTGCGCTAACGTTCGTGATGTGGCGGTGCGAGCCGTCAATGCCAGCCCCACAACATGCCGGTTCTCTCGTTCGGTGGTGTGCCGCGGCTGCGGTAATCGCTCACGTCGGTCCGTTCGTCCCTCCTGCACCAACCGAATCCATACTCGCCTCACTGTGCCTGGATGTCGTCCCAGACGGGCGCTGATGTCTCGGTACGATAAACCGCTGTCGTGATAAGCCACTATTCGTCCTCTGCCGTACTCCGAAACGTGCTGGAATGACTGCCGTATTCTGCGACAGGCATCAGGGAGCTTTCTACGCACAGGTCTGGCAGCACAACACACTTCCACTACTTACACCCTGCCTTCTGTGCACCTTTCTGATAGTGCTTATCGGTGGTTGCCGGAAGGACATGATTTGCATATGCCTTGCAATGCTACTCATTTGCATGTCCTCTAGCGGGCGACGCATGCTGCGAATTTCAGGCTAATCCAATGCTTCCTTCTTGGTGTTGCATTTTGGGTGGCCAGCACTGTAGATATACTTCGGAATGTGCATTCCTTTCAAAAAATCTTACTAACTCGAAACCTGAAAAAAATAATTGTCAGTTCTAAAGTTAACTAGTTTTTTAATGACTTTGTTGCGAGTACTGTTTTTTAATGACTTTGTTGCGAGTATTGGAAAGCATTTGAATAATTTGTTGCAACATGGAGGTCCGCACCTTTTGCTGATCCTCTGAATGGGTATGAGTCATGTGACCTTAAAAGCGTCTGGATTGGAGTTAGGTAGAAGAATGTAGTGCAACAAATCAGGGTTGAAAAGCACGAAAGCGTTTTTCGTGCATCTTCCCGAAGGTGTGGGTATTCTATTGCATTTTTCCATATCTCAAATGGATCTTTCTTAGTATCAAATACGGACTTTAAAATGTCATCTTCTGAGAGCGCAATCAATTCCATCCGTAGTTCTTTAGGAGCCATAGAAAGAAGTCATGAGCGCAACAGGTGTCAAAATAGTCCTGATGATTTACTAATGTTTTCTGAAAGCTCAATCAATTCCATCTGTAGTTCTTTAGGAGCCATAGAACGAAATCATGAGCGCAGCAGGTGTCAACATAGTCCTGATGATTTACTAATGTTTTCTGAAAGCTCAATCAATTCCATCTGTAGTTCTTTAGGAGCCATAGAACGAAATCATGAGCGCAGCAGGTGTCAACATAGTCCTGATGATTTACTAATGTTTTCTGAGAGCTCAATCAATCCCATCTGTAGTTCTGTAGGAGCCATAGAACGAAATCATGTGCGCAGCAGATGTCAAAAAAGTCCTGATTACTTACTAATGTTTTCTGAGAGTTCAATCAATTCCATCTGTAGTTCTTTAGTAGCCATAGAACGAAATCATGAGCGCAGCAGGTGTCGAAATAGTCCTGATGACTTACTAATGTTTTCTGAGAGCTCAATCAATTCCATGTGTAGTTCTTTAGGAGCCATAGAACGAAATCATTAGCGCAGCATGTGTCAAAATAGTCCTGATGATTTACTAATGTTTTCTGAGAGCTCAATCATGGAATTGACGGAGCTCTCAGAAAACATGATTTACTAATGTTTTCTGTGAGCTCAGTCAATTCCACCTGTAGTTCTTTAGGAGCCATAGAACGAAATCATGAGCGCAGCAGGTTTCAAATAGTCCTGATGACTTACTAATGTTTTCTGAGAGCTCAATCAATTCCATCTGTAGTTCTTTAGAAGCCACAGAACGAAATCATGAGCGCAGCAGGTGTCAAAATAGTCCTGATGACTTACTAATGTTTTCTGAGAGCTCAATCAATTCCATCTGTAGTTCTTTAGGAGCCATAGAACGAAATCATGAGCGCAGCAAGTTTCAAAAGAGTCTTCATGACTTACTAATGTTTTATATGTGGCCGTCAGTTGGGAAGCATTATTTCGTTGAATCTTCATTGGGGTCGTCCATAAAGTACGTCCGTGATTTTTACTATTTTTAGACTCCCCCTATCCATGTCACATTTAGTCCGATTGTTGATACCCACCCTCCTAAAAAGTACGTCCTAATTCCCGCAATCCCCTTTATGTTTGACGACTACTTTTAGGAGTCCGTTGAGAAACAGAAAAAAATATGTAATTATTTAAAGGAATCTTCCACATATTTACACGTTTACTTCAGAAAATATTTATTATTTAGGCTTCATTTATTCCCAAATTCTACCCGAACTTTATCATTCTGAAATAAAGATCCACAAATGAACGCACGCATTTAAGGTTGCAACACTCCCGATTATACCATCTACAAATGCGATAGATTTGGTAGTAGAAATACGAGAACTTAATATTAATAATAGGAAGATTATTTTATCGCAGTATACAGATGAATGTAGACTTTAGCCGTAGTTTCACGATGACACAATAAAACCTAGTGATGAGTTAAAAACTTTAATAAGATAAAAACACATACACATAAGTCAAAATACCATTAGACCTTTCAAGGCTGCATCAGCCACATCTTCAGATGAAAGAAACTACGTCGTGAAACACACATGGGCACATATATATGCAGGAGTAAATTAGAGCAATTGCCACTCAAAGAGAAACAAAGGTAATAATAAAAAAAAAATTGAATCTAAACTTCTGAGTTTGGATTAGCCACTCCTTCCGAAATCAATGCCGTACTTTGTGCACTCCGGTTAGTTCAATCTCGATCTTTTTTCAGGCTTAATGGTCAAATGTTTCGTCAACTTGAAGGGGCCCCTATGGGATAACCACTCTCACCCCTCCTTGCTGAACTCATTCTTCAGGATTTGGAATCCCGTGCTCTTGACTGTTTTAGGGTTAACCCCTTCTTTTATTTAAGATATGTCGATGACATTCTTATATTTGGGCCTGCTACGACCACTGATCTCACTAGTTTTGCTTTTTATCTTTCATCTTTTTGCACGTCCCTCCAGTTCACAATTGAACTGGAAGATAATTTTTATTTACTGTTCTTAATTTTTAGGTTACAAAGAAATCCTATCTCGAATTCCATCGGTTATTCAGTTTACAGGAAACCTTCTTCTTACCCGAATTTGATTCGGTTTTCTTAGTCATCCCCTTCATTATAAACTTGCTTCTATCAACTCTCTAGTTAACAGAGCTTTTTCTCACTCTTCAGATAAGAATAGTCGTTCTTGTGAATTAGATAGGATTTACGAACTCGCTATGACATACGGCTATTCGAAGTACCATGTTGATCGCATTCTACGTAAGTTTCAAAAGAAAACCCTCACGACTAGTTTTTGGGTTCTATAAAGTTCATTCCTGGATGTGTAAACATTCTAAAAAACATTTGCCGGCGACACCATTTCGATTTTGGCATTAAAACCAGAAACATTCTGGCTATGGTTAAAAATGACCGTGACTAATTACAGCTTACTGACAGACATGTTGTGTATTGTATTCCCCTCAAAGCCATGGAGGAAGAGACTAGGAACTTGGTTTACATTGGATCAACATCAAGGAGGCTTAAAACAAGATTTTCTGAACATGGGTATAACGTTAAAGTTGGTTCACAATCGACCGTCTTGTCTCGCCTTGTTAACAACGGCTCACACTCCCTCTCCTGGACCGAGGCAGCCATCCTTGCTTGCCCTCGCAAAAAGGCATCTCTACTATTCACCGAGAGTTTGTACATTTGTCATTTTTCAAATACCTGTTGTAATGAGGACCTACTTGTTTTTCATCAAGCGTGGAAAATTTTGTTAAATGATATTTGTCACTAACTGTCATTACTCACTAGTCTACCGACCTCAGATTTTATTTCATATCACCTTTGCACCTAGGCGTCATGACCGAAATATATTTTTATTATTACCTTTGTGTCTCTTTGAGTGGCAACTACTCTAATTTACTACTGCATATACATTGTATATGTGCCTATGTGTGTTTCATGACGTAGTTTCTTCCATCAGCCTAGAAAGGTCTAATGGTATTTTAATTTATGTGTATGTGTTTTTATCTTATTAAAGTTTTTAACTCATCACTAGGTTTTATTGTGCCATCGTGCAATTACGGGTAAAGTCTACATTCATTAATATTAATGTTCTGATTTATGCTAAATATAATCAGAAATCTGAAATATTTCATACCTTCTTTAACTATTAAATGAAGAAAAAAAGAGAAAACAAAACGAAGAAATACCATCCACTATATTTTTGTCGCTGAACGTCCGAATTACTAAACCTACCTCCTCCCCCATGTCACATTTAGTCCGGATGTCAGAGACCCCCCCTTTCCCTTATAATCTCGGACGTACTTTATGGACGGCGCCTTTTACTCTTTGGTATTTTAAATAATTTAATTTTAAGATTAAAATAAATATAACAAAAGAAGAACAAAAGCGTATTAATAAAAACAAGTTAGTGAAATCATGCAATGCATTGATTATGATACGCTTTCCAACATACCACAAATTATTACTCAAGTTATGAGGATAATGGCTGTGGAATAAATCTCGCTCCTGTACCCTGACGTTTGGCCCCATTTCGATTATATTCACCAGAACCGGTTCAGTATACCTTCGGAAAGGCATACTAAAGTTTTGTCGGAATAGAAGCAGTTTTAGTCAAGTTATGGGGATAATGGCCGTGGAATAAATCTCGCTCCTGTGTTCTGACCTTTGACCCCATTTCAATGATATTCAACAGGACCGGTTCAGTATATCACCGAAACAACATGATAAAGTTTTATCGCAATCGAATCATTTTTACGTAAATTATGACGCATAAGTGCAATGGAATGAATACCGCTCCTATGTCCTGACCTTTGACACCATTTGACCCATTTTCAATAGGTTCGTCCCCAGGTGGTTCCGTACCACATACTAAAATTTCATCGAAATCGAACCAGAAATCGAACCATTTTTATACAAGTTATGATGCATAAGGGCAATGGAATGGATCCCGCTCCTATGTCCTGACTTTTGACCTCATTTCAACCATTTTCAATAGGGTTCGTCCCCAAGTGGTTCCGTACCACATACTAACATTTCATCGAAATCGAACCATTTTTCCATTTTTACGCAAGTTATGACGCATAAGGGCAATGGAATGGATCCCGCTCCTATGTCCTGACTTTTGACCCCATTTCACTCATTTTCAATAGCTTTCGTTCCCAGGTGGTTCCGTACCACATACTAACATTTCATCGAAATCGAACCATTTTTCCATTTTACGCAAGTTATGACGCATAAGGGCAATGGAATGGATCCCGCTCCTATGTCCTGACTTTTGACCTCATTTCAACCCTTTTCAATAGGGTTCGTACCCAGTGGTTTCCTACCACATACTAAAATTTCATCGAAATCGAACTATTTTTACCCAAGTTATGATTCATAAGGACAATGGAATGGACGCCGCTTTTATGTCCTGACCTTTGACCACATTTCACCCATTTTCAATAGGTTTCGTCCCCAAGGGTTTCCTACCACATACTAAAATTTCATCGAAATCGAACTATTTTTACCCAAGTTATGATTTATAAGGGCAATGGAATGGATCCCGCTCTTATGGCGTGACCTTTGACCCAATTTCACCCATTTTCAATAGGGTTCGTCCCCAGGTGGTTCCATCATCGAAATCGAACCATTTTTACGCATTATGAAGCATAAGGTCAATGGAATGGATCCCGCTCCTATGCCCTGACCTTTGACCCCCATTTAGCCCATTTTCAACCGTGTTCGTTCCCAGGTGGTTCCCTACACCATGCTAAAATTTCGTCGAAATCGAACCATTTTTACGCGAGTTATCGTGCGGACGGGCAGACAGACAGACAGACAGGCAGGCGGACAAAGCTAGAGCATATACGCTTCTTCAACCTACCGTTAGAAAGCGTAAAAAAAAGTCGCCTGTTCTGATGAATCACGATTTCAGTTAATACACGTTAACGGACGGGCCGGAATATGGCGTTAATTGTGCGAATCTATTGTGACGTGACTGCCCCTCAGGACGCACATGAGATAAATTCAGATAGCAGTGAGAGCACATGTCCGTGTGCTCTCTCTGCTATCTGAATTTAATTTTTCCAGTTGGGAGAGCGACTTACTCCGGAGTGAGGGGACCCGTTTTCGATGCTCAGCGCGGAAAACACTTGTACGTGATATTGGCGCCCGAACTTCCAGGATGACCAGGCTGTTAAGTTTCTCGCAATGAGGTGATGTTCTTTCCACACGGCGAGACAGGAAAAATTAAAATCCCTTCTTCAGAGCTTCGAGAAAATAAATCAATATGTTGTTACGTTCCACACACCAAATTGTCTGGGATTTCTCAAATGCACGTTCTTCATGGGATGAGTGTCTGCAACAACACATGGTCCCGGCTGACCCACGAGCCATGCCGTCGTGCCTGCCCCGCAAGACGCACATGAGATAAAGGCAGATAGCAGTGAGGGCACATGTCCGCGTAGCTCAGTTGGGAAAGCGGCTTACTCCGGAGTGAGGGGACCCGACTTCGATGTCCGCCATGGAAAAAGCTTGTACGTTATACGATGTATTACAGCTACTTAGCATTAGCTACACAAACTGGTAAAGGCAGGTCTGGCGTTTGTTTTCATGTTAGGCACTGGGTTCCTTAATACATCTGGAACAGTGTTTGAATACCACGAGATATCTTAACATCGAGGACAAGGCACACCCGTATGTGTTCATGGTACTTCCTGAAGGAGAAAGCTACTTTCAGCAGGATAATGTATAACGTAATCTGTCTTTCCGCTGTAAATCAGTCCTTACGTCAGTAATTACGTTATGTGTGGTAAAGTCAATGTAATATTAGAAGGTACCTACACCTATACGTATTTACAAGAAAGAGGTCAATCGTAGTACAGGGTGATTCAAATTAAAGTATCCCTGTTTGGAACTGGAAGTAACGGTCCCAAATCTGGAGTGTATACATGTCAGAACATGGAAAAATGATTGGGGGGGGGGGGATTGTAGTTCCAAAACTGGCCGATAAATGAACATGTGGCGCTGTGAGCTGTACTGGAGAACAACATTTGCATAAGACGCCTCGTATAAAAGGCGTGAGAACTGTGTCGGAGCATTAGTCGATGAACGCGATTGTTCTCTCGTTGCCGGAGCGTGAGTTGCTGTTGAAGTTGTTTTACCACAACGGCGAAAACGCTGCTAAAGCGCTTCGCGTGTACAGGGGACAGAAAGCATTGCGTACGGGTCCACTAACACCCTGCTCTTTACGACGAATGGTGCATCGGTTTGAAGCGACAGGAAGCTTTGCAGTTCGAGCGGGACGAGGACGAAAACCACTGATGTCACAGGTGGCTGAAGTTGATGCAACCGCTATCGTTGAGCACTCCAGTCATAATGCCGCAGGAACGTGTAGTGCTCGCGCCGTAGCAAGACAAGTAGGTGTGCTGTACACAACAGCATGGCGGCGCTTGCGAAAAAACACTGGAACCCTATTCGTATAAGATCCAGTGCTTACAAGAGATAAAACCTGCCGATAACGATGTGCGTGAAACGTTCGCTTTGACGTTCTTGGCGCGCATGGAGATCGGTCCGAATTGGCCGTGGAACATCCTATGGATTAACCAGGCTCACTTTCCCCTGTGTGGAACCATCAACACACAAAACTGCCGCCTTTGGGCAAACACAGAATCCTCATGGAGTCCACTAGGTGCACTTGCATGCTCCGTATGTGACTGTATGGATAGGTTTTACCGCCAACGTTTTGATTGGTCCATTTTTCTTTGATTAACTCAGTGTGCAGGGTTCAAATACCTGTTCCGTGACAGCAGCGCGTTATCTTTATATTTTGCAGGGTGTCGTCATTCCTGACCCCAGCAACGCGGATGCCTGGATACAACAACGTTCCAACAAGATGGGGCGCCCCCACACATTGGCCGAGCCCTTCAACAGTCGCTGTGAAGTCAGTTTTCCGAGGATCGAGTTATCAGTCGTGCATTTCCTACAAGATGGCCTCCGCGGTCACCGGAGCTTAGCCCTTGAGACTTTTGGCATTGGGACTACCTGAAACACAAAGTTTATCAAGGAAATCCTGAAAACCTGGAGGATTTGAAGAACCATATCATCTCGCAAGCACGCAGCGTTTGTAGCGATCCGTTACGTGCTGCTGTGGAGCCTGTTGTTACACGGTATCACTTGTTGGCCGTGCAGCACGGTGGACACATTGAGCACCGCCTGTGAAACCATTGTACGGCAGCTCCGACGACTTGGTTTGCTTTTATGTTCTGATGTGAAGCCTGTGTTTGGTGCATGTCTTTCGTTGGTGCTGTGAGACACAGCTCTATGTGTGATCGACACTTTGTGCGTGTATGGAGTGCATTAATAAAGTCACATGATATCACTTCGTCTCCTGTTGGTTATTGGTAGTGTCGTGTTATACAGTATATTCCTTATCTGCAGACTCTCACAGCGCCACATGTTCACCTATCGGCCATTTTTGGAACTACAATTTTTTCCTCCAATCATTTTCCCATGGTCTGATATGTATATACTCCAGATTTGGGGCCGTTATGTCCAGTGTTTCTCTCTCCACACCGTACCAAACAAAGATACTTTAATTTGAATCACATTGTACTTACAAATACGTTTTTTTGTACTCCACACTCACATCCGGTTTATTGGCGTACGTACTCAATACAGTATCAGTGATTTAACATCCAATCGCAGTATAACAGCACGTCTATCATCAATAACATCAATCCCCGTAAACAACCGCTGCATTGCCTTTTTTATCTAACGTCGTTATTGAGCCAGACATATGTCACTCTTGTTCCGACCTCAGTGTGTTGCCAACATCATTCTCGTTTGAGGGAAGAGACATAACGTTAAGGTTTGAAAATGTCTAAGAGAACGCACTCAAATTTTCATAGAAAAAGGAACTCAAAAGGAAAGTTAAATAGAATACACGTTACAACACAAAGTTTGCCACACCACAAAGTTTGGATCGCCACACAGGATTGCAGATGTGTTAAATGGAGCTTCACAATCCCCAGATCTTAACCAAGTTGTGCTGCTAAGATTGAGCGAGTCATTCGTAAGAGACATCCTCTTCCAGCGAACATTTGGCAGTCACCACATCCGTTTGGCTGCCCATACCTGTAAAAAGATATCAGCACCTCGTTGAATCCATAGCATCGAACAGAGTCTGTTTTGAAGGCCAAATTCGTCTTAACACGTCATTGGATAGGTGTTCCTAATGACTTTCAACTTCGGCGCAGTTTGGTACATTGAGTTGTGATACTCTTGAATTGAGATACTGTAAAAAATGGATTATATAGATTTTTCTGATTCAACATCCATTAAGAAGACATTGTTCATGCACCGTTTATTTCGGTAATTACACTCTATCTGCGAATGATCCTTCCGGTACAACTGATCTGGGGGAATGTTCCTGCAGGGCGACACTGTGCTGCCTGATGAAACATGCCCACAGTACAACTGTTTTGTGGCTGTTCAAAAACGCAACTAGGTTGGGACATTGATCTTCTGAGGAGGTCTGATGATTAGATTTTTGAGGGCAAATGAAGTTTCACCCACTGAGATACGTCGACAGCTTATTGAAGCAAAGGAAAGCGCAATGTCATGTCAACATGATGCAGAATGGCGTCGAACATTTGCTGCTGGTAAGGATACTGCAGCCTGTGACAATCGCAATGGATGCATCTCCTCGATGGAAATTAACGCAGCTTACATACAAAAAAAATATGTAATGCAACTTTTCGACACATTCAGTTTTGGGTTTAGCATTTCATACAAAAGCTTTGGGAATAATGCCCGTGCATTATTACAGTAACAGTATATCAAAATGTAAATATAGTAAATGTCGATTAAGGCCACTATCACATTACCTCAATATTATGCGCTAGATGAAAACAAGTTTCTTCACAGAATTGTTTCGGGAGACAAATTCTGGTTATACCATCATGTTTCCACCACTAAATGAGCATCTTAGAAGCTGAAAAGCACCACATGAGCATCTTAAAAGCTGAAAAGCACCACATGAGCATCTTAGAAGCTGAAAAGCACCACATGAGCATCTTAGAAGCTGAAAAGCACCACATCACTCTCACAAGAGAAGTTTCATCTGGCACCTTCAGCTGGAAAAGTACCGGAAACATCCAACTTGAACAGACGGGAAGCGTTATTGGTGTGCCTTTTGGATAGGAAGCACACTGTTGCTCAGGAAAAATCCCTGAAAATGCTTATGAAGGCAATTAGGAGAAACAAAAGTGCATGTACATAGTTTCCTTAGCTGGATCATTTTTCTCAATGACAACGCCCGGTCGCACGAAGCATTTCAATCTCTTACTCATCGCAACGGTTTCTATAAAGATGTCCTTCAGAATATTATATACATCCCGGAACTTGCATCCAGCGAATTTTTTCTCCTTCCAATGTCGAAGGATCACCAGTGCGGGCAGACATCTCTTCAGCACAGATGAAAAGTCGAAAATTCCTGTCAAAGCATGTCTTCCTTAGATGTGCTTGTGTCTCTTCAGTTCCGAAATTTCTGTCAAATGTCCTCATTAGATGTGCTTGTGTGTCTCTTCGGTTCAGAAATTTCTGTCAAAACATCTCATTAGATGTACTTGTGTCTCTTCGGTTCAGAAATTTCTGTCAAAACATCTCATTAGATGTACTTGTGTCTCTACGGTTCAGAGATTTCTGTCAAAGCATGTCCTCATTAGATGTACATGTGCCTCTTCGGTTCAGAGATTGCTGTCAAATCATGGCCTCATTAGATGTACTACTTGTTTCTCTTCGGTTCAGAAATTTCTCTCAAAGCATGTCCTCATTAGATGTACTTGTGTCTCTTCGGTTCAGAGGTTTCTGTCAAAGCATGCCCTCATTAGATGTACTTGTTTCTCTTCGGTTCAGAGATTTCTGTCAAAATATGTCCTCATTAGATGTATTTGTGTCCCTTCGGTTCAGAGATTTCTGTCAAAACATGTCCTCATTAGATGTACTTGTGTCTCTTCGGTTCAGAGATTTCTGTCAAAGCATGTCCTCATTAGATGTATTAATGTCTCTTCGGTTCAGAGATCTCTGTCAAATCATGGCCTCATTAGATGTACTTGTTTCTCTTCGGTTCGGAAATTTCTGTCAAACCATGTCCTCATTAGACGTACTTGTGTCTCTTCGGTTCAGAGATTTATGTCAAAGCATGTCCTCATTAGATGTACTTGTGTCTCTTCGATTCAGAGATTTCTGTCAAAATATGTCATCATTAGATGTACTTGTGTCTCTTCGGTTCAGAGATTTCTGTCAAAGCATGTCCTCATTAGATGTACTTGTTTCTCTTCGGTTCAGAAATTTCTGTCAAAGCATGTCCTCATTAGATGTACTTGTGTCTCTTCGGTTCAGAGATTTCTGTCAAAGCATGTCCTCATTACATGTACTTGTGTCTCTTCGGTTCAGAGATTTCTGTCAAATCATGTCCTCATTAGATGTACTTGTTTCTCTTCGGTTCAGAGATTTCTGTCAAATCATGGCCTCATTAGATGTCTCTTCAGTTAAGAGATTTCTGTCAAAACATGTCCTCATTAGATGTACTTGTGTCTCTTCGGTTCAGAGATCTCTGTCAAAGCGTGTCCTCATTAGATGTGCTTGTGTCTCTTTGGTTGAGAAATTTCTGTCAAAACATGTCTTCATTAAATGTACGTACGTCTTTTCAGTTCAGATATTTTTTCTCAATCTGCCTTCCAAGAAGGCGTTTATTTGAATTTGGCATCATGTCAAACTACAAATATGCTTTTATTCCACCTTGCAAGGAACTTTTTCAAGTTGAAAAATTATTTCGGAAATAAAAAGGCATGTCTCCCATTTTTTTACGCGAAACAAACTTTTAGAATCTATCTAAGAGAAGCATGAAAAATCATGCAAATGCTCATAAACTAAATCTATAGGTGAAAATTGCACACACACAAAAATGTGGGGTGTGGGTGAAAGTGGAAAGTACTGGACAACTTTTCTCTGCCCGACGATTATAGTGAAACATTTTCAGTTCAGTTTCAAAAAACAGGTACACCGCAGGAAACATATACACGCTGATAAATTTCATAAGTCAGTGGGCATTATTTTTATTGAGAATTTGCGACATGTACCTCTAATTTAACTTTGCGTTTGAGTTTCTATATTCTTATGTAAATTTGGTTTCTTCTCGTTGAATGTTTTCTAAACTGAACGCCACGAAGTTCCTTCCGATGAACTTCAAGTTTGCAAACCTGACAGTGGCTAAAAGGACGAGCAACGTAGATAAAAAAAAACTTCCGTGATAAGAGCTCAACGTGCAATGTTAGTTGAGGAATTTTAATTAGGTAATGTTGAGACGATCAGAGAGAGATCTAATCTTGTAAAAGCGTTTTGTATTGAGACAGTAGATTAACGTATATTATGACGCATGGCTAAATATTTTTTACCTGTTGAATTTAAATTTGGACGGATTGGATTAAAAAATAAAGGAAGAAAGTGATTTGGATACTGGTACATAGACTTGTGTTATCAATAAACCTTGGTCGTTACTTCGAAGTGTTATTTATGATTCATTAAGACTTTTATCTTCAAGCTACCGAGACTCACTCGGGAAAGTCGCGAATTAAAAGTATACAAGGTAAGCTATTCAAATAAAGCTAAAGCAGTTAGTCTACAAGCTTCAAGTTAAGTTAAGATTGAATTTTTAGGTCAGATTAAAGTTGAAACCTTAACGTAACGTAAAGCCAAATCTACAAACTCATGAAATAATTTTTTGAATAACTTCCAAAAGCGGAGATACCGTTACCAGCAACGAAAGTTAGGGCAGACAAAAAGTAAGATTGCAAAAAAGGGTGCCGTTCCTCTTGTATGTACGGAGACCGGAAGACTGCGCTAAAAATGAAGACATCATTATCGAGTTATATAGCCTCTACAAAGGATCTTACGTATCGATTTTGATTAAACTAACTGTAATTACTCCTTATGCAAATTAATCCTATACATGTCCCCCCCAAAAAACTTTAAAATGAACAGCACCGTGCACATCAATATATGAAATTAAAGGACTTTCAAAGACCTAGAACGTACAGCAAATACAGATTGCACATAAATCAGTCACAGAAAAACGAACTCTTACATGCTATTGTTGAAAAAAAAATTACGTTTTCCATTAGTCATTCGGTTTTTTAAACGATTAGTTAACAGGAAACGGTAAAATGAAGTACGAATAGTTAATGAAAAACATAAACATGAAGTACGAACAGCTAGTAATAAATGTAAAATGAAACGAATAGCTAATAGAAAACGTAACAATAAAGTATGAACAGCTAATGAAAATGTAACAATGAAGTATGAACAGCTAATGAAAAACGTAGAATTGAACTACGAACAGGTAATAGAAAACGTAAAATACGAAGCACAAATAGCTAGCAAGAGATGTAAAAATGGAGAAAGAATGGCATATAGAAAACGTAAAAATGAAGTACGAATAGCTAATATAAAACGTAAAAATTAAGTACGAATGGATAACAGAAAAACTGAAAGCAAAGTACGAATATCTAATAGAAAACTTAAAATGACGTATGAACAGCTAATAGAAAACGCCAAAGTGAAATACCAATAGCTAATAGAAAATGTAGAAATGGAGTACGATCAGCTCAAAGATCAAAGAAAACGTAAGAATGAAGTACGAATAGCTAACTGAAAAATTGAAAATAACGTATGAGTAGTTAATAGAAAACGTAAAAATGAAGTAGAAATGGCTAATAGAAAAGGTAAAAATGAAGTGCGAATGGCTAATAGAAAACGTAAAAATGAAGTTATCTGGAAATTTGCACAAGAGTGCGGCAAGTGCGAAATGAACACCTTCGAATTACACAGCCGTAGCGAAACGAATTGAAATGCGGCATTTTTACTAAAACTACTGAACAGAAAAACACTGTGGAAAAGGTGAGGTTATAAGAAGCCTGAAGTGAAAAAGTAAGTCACGTAATCTCAGAATGTTAAATCGCCAACAACAAAAGGGCGGAGAAAGTTTTATTTGAAGAACGTGGACTCTATCTGCCGTCTCTCCAAGGAACTATGTTCGTCGTTTCCGATGTACGTGTTCACACGAAAGATTGTGATTACTGAACTAATTTGACGATGTGCAAAAAAAATACTTTAGTTACTGGTGTAGTTCACGACTCTCTAACAAAAAACGTTTTCACTTTAAACCCGTTACAAAATATTAATATTTAAAATATAAAATATTAGTGAGAGACAGCACAAGAGTAAATTATATATTCACAACGTGAACCAAAAGTAATTCACGTTATGTAATAGCGACTTAAGATGTTTTTCGTAATCAGTGCTATATGCCAAAAAAAGGAATCTTCTCAATCGAGATTTTAGAAACGGCCATATTGTTTCAGACAGAAATGTACACTAGCGCCCTCTCGTGAGAAGACCGTAAGTTAAAAAAAATGAGAAAATATTTGAGAATTTTGCTCAGATCATATGTTATGCAAAGCAAGAAGAATTTTTAGGAGCATGGATATTGAGAAAAACAGAATATCCATTTACGCCCCCTAGCGGGAAAAATTACATTATTAGAAGCTGAACGTGTGCGCAAAATGGTCTTCGTGATGAAAGGTGTCAGGAGGAAATGTAAATTTCTTCAATCAGGTTTTTAGAGCCAATGATCCGGAATAAAATAGAGATCAACAGTGGCTGTTTTTGCACTTGGTATAAGAACCACCCAGAAGACAAATGTAGGCGGCTATTTTTTGAACAGCACACATAATAGTACGATTAAAAGGTACGCCCAGCTGCCTTGACCATCTGTACAAAAATAAGAGCAAATATTATTAAAGCAGTTGAAATTTTACACAACAGGAGGAAAAGATTGTAACCCCGTAATTGGTATTGCGTATGTCCGGCGTGATCCGCTACCATTGCGCCCATGCGAAAAGCATAGACTCCATAATTCCCTGGAAGGTGCTCTATTTGTGTGTCATACCATATCTGTGTAAGTGTTGGCCGTAGCTTATCCAGCGTGCGTGGTGGATTGTTCATACTCAGCTGGTGCATGCCTATATGGTCCTAATTATGTTCATTTGGGTTCATATCGGATGACATGGGTGGTCATGGGAGATCGTGGGAGTCGTTCCCGTGTTCCTCGAATCATTCCTGTTATACGGGCTTTATGACACGTCACGCATTCCTGTTGGAACACTGCCATGACGGTTGGAAACATTGTCAGCATAAATTGATGAACCTAGTGAACATAAACTGATGAACCTAGTCAACATAAACTGATGAACCTAATCAGCATAAACTGATGAACCTAGTCAGGATAAACTGATAAATCTAGTCAACATAAACTGATGAACCTAGTCAGGATAAACTGATAAATCTAGTCAACATAAACTGATGAACCTAGTCAGCATAAACTGATGAACTTAGTCGGCAATGCGCTGGCGTTCAGGTCCCCATCCACTGCAATCAAAGGAGAGAGAGAGTGTCCTAGGGAAACATCGCCGAGAGAATAGGCCTGAATACGTAGGTGCACCGGGGCCCAGGTACCCATTGAAATTCGTCAATGGGTTCTCAGCACCCATTAAGTTATTGGTAACGATAATTATGACCAGAATGTCAGGTTATGCGTTGCTCTTCTATCCATCCCTCTCGGTACATTTTAATTACGGCGGCCAGTGAACATTGAGACAATTAATTTTTAATTGGCTCAGATTATTTTGGTCTGTCATTTAAACACAGTGTTTTAATTCTTCTTTAAACACATGCTGTTGTACACCTGTTCCTGCCTTTGCCAGTTTGGTTTTGAATTGACTGAGTATGCTGATACCTCTTGCACAGTTTAGAAATACCTCCTTATGTTTAGATTTCCACCTACTTTGCTTATGATATCCTCATAAGTGTAGCCTTCTTCATTCAAAGTTGGTATTTTACATCGCTTTCTTGATGACCAGTCACTCTGTCATTTTACTCTTTTTACTCTGTCATTTTACTAAATTAAAAAGCTTACTAAGTTATAAAGGAATAGAAAAATCCGTGAAAAATATCAGTGTCCAAATTAATGACACTCACATAACTGAATAGGAACTGTATTATTATTGGCTCTGATACCTGGAAATGAGAGTTGACTCATACTAACTCCTTATTGGGTCCATTCTACGTCGTAATAAAACCTGATTGGCACTCACAACAATCAGTCTCATTGGTCAGTTTTGAGTTATGGATATCCACTTCTTGTTACATAACGCAGTTGTGTTTTCTTTTCCTGGTTATTGGGCTACAACGTTTTATTGAATAAAGAAAATTCAACACAGTTTGTTGCATTACTTTCTGCGTTAAATTATCTTTCTAATGATATATAATTTTATGGCATTATTCTAAAAAAGACTGATGTTATTAACAAGACCCGTGCAAGCGTCCTTACCGCCCTACACAAGCCATCAGATTTACACTCCCTCTCACAATTTTTTTTGTACCGTGGTTAACAACCACCGTGAGCAAGTCAGCGGACTATAAGCAGTCGCCCATCCCAAATTTAGGGCCACTGGTTCCAAGGAAAGGGGAGAACCAACGCCGTAAGACAGACACAACATCCATGCCTCACCGGTATTTGAACCCGAACCCTTCTCGGCCGAATGGTCAGAAGCCATCGTTTAGAACACTGCGCCATGGCCCCTAAAACTTGTGTTATTCATGTGTGTGGCTAAACATATTTCATTTATTCGGTAAGTTCAAGATGCAAAAAAATACAAGTCAAGGTGGCGTAGGGGTCTAAACGCTGGCTTATGAGCATTCGTCCGACAAGTGTCCGGGTTCGAATCCTGGTGAGGCATGGATGTTGTGGTTGTCTTACGGTACTGGCTCTCTGGCTTCCCTGGAGTCAGTGGCCCTAAATTAGGGACTGGGGCCCACTGAGTTGCTCAAGGTGGTAGTTTAAAAATACAGTGCTGACTAAACAGACAGAAAATAATGGAAACTACAACTTATTGAGGTTTTAACTTTTAGGCTTTGAGAATTGTCATTATTTGTGACACAAGAAGTGGACAGCTTTGGTATACTTGTAACTGGGGCTTCCGTATTTATCAGAAGTGAATTTCAGCAGCCATTTTGCGGGATAAATAATTGGAATCATTTTCCTTCGATTCAAGCCATTTGGATGGGCTGGGCAGCTAGCAGGCAAAGTACTTCTTGTCCCACGCGTCGCAGCAGAGGGGGTGTTAGATTTATAGTTTCGTCGATGTGAGAAGAATGAAACTGGACTTTATTGCTTTTCCGCCATCCCATGCAGCACGACCAAGCGAAGAGAGGGGACAGCGAAGCAATTACGAACATACAGTTTTGAGAGTAAAGGCATGGGCGCGCTTTCAAGGAATAAGTCGGACGAGGGGACAGTTTTTTTTAGGGCGTTACTCCCCGGGCAAGAGAACACGAGACTCGGTGGCAGAAAGCCGAGGAAGGAAGGAGAATTTTTAGGAGGTTCTGAAGGCCTCGCGGGTTTGTCAGAACGGATGAAGTAAGAGGAATGAATGGCTGGGAAGAGACAAGCAGAATTCGGCGAGTAGGACATCGAGGGACAAATAAAATAACGGAAGCACCAAAATGACGGACAAAAGCTTGGTGACATTCCCCGCAACATCTGAATAAAATTTTTGATACCTTGAATTTTATTTATCTGCTCCAGTCGGGGGAGAATTACGGGTTAAACCCCCGATACAGAATTTACTGCAGAGCAAACATCAAACGAACCCTCCACACAGGGCGCTGTAATAGAACTCAGCACCAAGCCCTGTAAGATACCCATTGAAAGCCGAATACTACAGAATCCGTCTTCTTTAAAAATTTAGCGCCGCACTCAAGCATCGTCTGACATGGTTGCTGCATAAGGACGGGTTTGGTTGCATGGCAGGTTTTTCAAAAAATGAGCGGGTTTTTTTTTTTGTTTGTTTGTTTTTTGGGTTTTTTTTTTTTTTTTTTTGCTTCGGCTTCGTATTTACTGTAGGCTAACTACCCAACCCAGTCTGTTAGGGAATATCTTTGTTTCTCGCTCACTCAAGGTGAAAGAATTCGTAAGTTGTTACGAATATCGAAAGGACAACAGAAGTTGAAACTGTCTTTATTTTTATGGTTTTATTATTTTAATTTGTTTTCTCATTTATTAACTCATTCGATTTTACCAACTCGAAATGTTTGCACCTCACCCAAAAATTTAAGCGCCCTGGGCAACCGCCTAGCTCGCCTAGTGACTAAATCGGCCCTGGTTATTAGCCATCAGACTTTAAAAATACAAAGTTACCAAAAGGTTTCTACAATTTCGACCCCGAGGGTACGTGACAGAAAGTATGCGAAGAATTGCAAAACATACTTTGTAATGAAACAGCCGCAGTAGCAGTTTTCGGAAATTTCTTCCTTCTCAGAAAATGCTGCATTCATTCGCTTTAGTTCAAACTTCACTGAGGAAGCTCCGAATCTAACAAATATCGTACAAAGCAATATCTGTCTCTGCATCTTGTTGTGTGTATATGTCAAGTTCGCTCATTTTTCAAGAAGAATCACTAAATTCTCTATTGTGCGTGTGTGTGTGTGTTTTGCCGCCAAATATGGGAGCTGTCGGAATGACCGATATCAGGACATGAGAAATGATATCCAGAAGAGGATGGAAAAAAATTACACGGCCTGAGCGAATAAGTCTTGAAAAGGACTCAGTCGGAAG
Organism: Macrothele yani; assembly: GCA_039090855.1. Classification (NCBI taxonomy): domain Eukaryota; kingdom Metazoa; phylum Arthropoda; class Arachnida; order Araneae; family Macrothelidae; genus Macrothele; species Macrothele yani. The sequence continues at coordinate 50,453,658 of CM077028.1, forward strand.
TGGACATCGTTACCTGCGGGAAACCGTTCATCTTTCTTACTCAGCCTTTAAGGCACAACGTGACGTCGATTCAGGAAGTGACGTTTACTCACAAGCTTGGAGAGTCCTACTTCAGTACAGCGCCCTCTGGCGTTGTTATCATTTTTTCTCTCTCTCTCTCTCTCTCTCTGCAGAATTTAAATTCATTTTTGCGTCCAACGTACTAAAGCCTAAAATGCCAGATTGTTTGTAGCAAGAAAATATATTTGTTAAAACGTCAAACTACTAAACTACTTTAAAAGCGACAGGAAAATTTGTACATTCCAACGTGACAAACTAAGCAGGAAAGAGAAAGATAAAAAAAAAAAAAGAAATATTCAATTTAAGTTTTTACAAAGGGAATAACCAAAAATTAAACATATTTTTTCTCGCTGAAAAAATGTCTGAAGATAAAATTTGCGCCTTTATTAAATTTGTGAATTTTTCTCTAAACGAGAACAATTTAAGTAAAAGATATGTTTAGTCCCACTATGTCCTCAAATATAATCCATATATCAGGGTTTTCTGATATTAGTAGGACGAAAAGGGCCGCCGGTGGCCTAGTAGGCAGCGTTCGTGATTGCCGCGGAAAGGACCTCCGTTCGATCCCAGCCAGGTACGAACGCTCGATCCACTAAATATCCGCCATGCGTCGGATGGGCACGTTAAGCCGTCGGACCCCGGGTACTGGCCCCCGGTAATAAATAATGGCGTCTTCCTCCCCCCTGTCTTCTTCGCTTCCGTGTCACTTTCCTATCGGGCTCTCTAGCACAAATCTCCTAGCTTCCTATTTCTAAGGGTTGTTTAAGACCTGGGGCAAGACACTCCCTTCCTAAAATCCTCTACATTTGAAAAAAAAAGGACGAAAGACGAGATGCTCACTTGCATAGATTAATAATATGTCCACAAAAATAATTCATATATCAAGGGTTTTCTGGTATTAGTAGGGAATTGGGATTCACTCAGGCTATATACACTGCTTGCCACCCAAAATGCAGCACCAAGAAGGACGCGAGATAGCAAAGCCAGATTTACTGGACACATAACAACTGATACAAAAATGAAACGATTGAGCTTACAGGCCTGTGCGACTTGCGGAACACGCAGACATCAATAGTTCGTGTGGCCCCGATGGCTGGAAATAACGGCCGCTACACGCCGCGACATCGAACGAAAGAGGTTTTGGATGTGGGCTTGGGGTATGTCAGTCCAGGCTACTTCCACACGTTGTCAGAGTTCATCAGGCGTAGCCGCGGGTGGTGCTTGCCGGGCCACTTGGTTGCCGATCAGCGACCAGACGTGTTCGATGGGCAAAATATCGGGAGAACAGGCGGGCGACGGCAGCAGTGACACCTGGTGGGCAGTGAAAAATTGTTGCACGATGCGTGCCACGTGCGGGCGCGCATTGTCCTGTTGAAACGTGGCCGCTGGCAGGTCATTCAGGTAAGGGAGGACTACAGGCTCCAAAACGTCGGAGATGTAGCGGTGGCTGCTGAGTGTACCGGCGATGCGTACCAGAGAGGGTGCGGGTGTCATATCCAATTGCGCCCCAAACCATAACGCCAGGCGACGGAACGGTATGGCGATGCACAATGCAGACGTCATACAGTCACTCTCCGCGGTGCCGCCACACGTGGATCCGACCATCGTGGAGTTGCAGGCAGAAGCGGGATTCGTCGGAGAAGACAATGTCGTGCCATTCCGCAGTCCAGGTGCGGCGTTCAACAGCCCACTGCCACCGCACTCGCCGGTGGTGTAACGTCAATGGTAATCAGATCAATGGCCGCTGTGAGCCATGTCCCCACTCCTGCAGACAACGTTGAACGGTACGTGCTGACACATGTTGTTGCGCAACTCACTCTAATTCCTGCGCTAACGTTCATGATGTGGCGGTGCGAGCCGTCAATGCCCGCCGCACAACATGCCGGTCCTTTCGCTCAGTGGTGTGCTGCGACCATCACTCACGTCGGTCCGTCCGTCCCTCCTGCACCCACCGAATCCCTACTCTCCTCACTGTGGCTGGATGTCGTCCCACACGGGCGCCGATGTCTTGGTCCGACAAACCGCCGTCGCGATAAGCCACTATTCGTCCTTTGTCGAATTCCGGAACGTGCTGGAATGACTGACGTATTCTGCGACGGGGCATCAGGAAGCTTCCCACGCACAAGTCTGGCAGCACAACACACTTCCACTACTTACACCCCGCCTTCTGTGCACCCTTCTTATAGTGCTTCTCGGTGGCGTGCCAGGCACACATGATTTGCATATGCCCTACAATGCTAATCGTTTGCATATCCTCTCGCGGGCAACGCATGCTGCGAATTTCAGGCCAATCGGATGCTTTCTTCTTGGTGTTGCATTTTGGGTGGCCAGCAGTGTATATATAGCCTTTTACTCAATTTCCTGAACTCAATGGGCTATAAGCAGTCGCCCGTACCTAATTTTGGGCCACTGGCACCAGGGAAGGGAGAGAGCAAGTGCCGTAAGACAAACACAACATCCATGCCTCACCGGGATTCGAACCCGGACCCCTTTCGGACGAACGATCAGAGGCCATCGCTTAGACCACTGCGCCACCGGGGCGGCCCTTAATTTTGGTGTCCGGACTTCTAATCTTTTTAATTTAGTTCATAGAGACCGTGACTCAGTTTCTTTACAGTCACATGCAGGCGTATATACCATTTCTCTCCGTCCTACTGTACCGGGAGCGAAAGAACTGAGGTTCGTGGGATGTACAGCCAGGAATATACTCTCACGCGTACAAGAACATTAATATTCAGCTAGGAACCCTAATATTTCCACCTCATTAACACGAAATGTCAGAATGGGACAGCAGTTCCCGGACTCGGACTGTTAACCATTGTGGCACCTTTAAGATCCCGCCGGACTTTATTATTTTTGGAGTCATTGTGGATCACCTACTATGAAGCTAGAAGCTGTAATGAAGAAACACCTTGCTGCCTTCACAATGCCTGGAAAAGAGTTTTCCGGAACTTACCAGCACCATCATAACTGGAGACCGGGGGAAATTATGCAGATCTGGGTGAGTACACGCTCCTTTGAAAACTGGAAACCACCTTGCCCTCTGAACACTTGGTATATACAGTATACTAGAACTCTTACTCTCTTGACTGTGTAGATCTGAGGATGTGGCCGATACGGCTGCGAAAGATCTTGTCACCTTTAATTGTAAATAAAGTTGTTTAAGTGGTTTTAAACTTTTAATGGCTTTTAAGAATCGAGCGAATATGGAGAATTTTGTTTGTCATTTTGGTATTCATATTATATATGTTGTTTTTTCTTAATGTTGTAAAATCAATTTTGTAATATAACATGATCAAGTGTAGCCCCATATCGAAATAAATGAAATGAAATGAAACAGCTTTATCCGACTGCCATACCAGGCTGTCTCTACGAAAACACGCATATTTGTATACTTTTTAATCGTTAAAATAAAAGCTACATGTAACCATTTCGCTTAAATCAGGTTGAGTCTCGCAAAATCTGCATTAAACACTCAAATCGGTCATCGCTGATTTATCACATCACGTTTCAAGAATGTGGACTGTCCGTCTCACAAATTCTTTTTGAATCTGATTAAAACTTCCATTACATCAAAAAGGAATGTCTTATGTATTTAAACCACAGTGAGTGCTTTTGGTATGCGTGTCATATTATGGAAAAAGAAGGTATAAGTACTCTATAAGAAATATGCAAATGCGTAATATACACTGCGTGACGTACATGAAAATGCCACACTAGGAAGTACACTGGTCACAAAAAGTTAAGGATATTGCATGAAATGAAGGATGTATGTATTTGAATCAAGTAACACGCACTGAAAAAATGTCAGTGTGGCTACGTAACACAAATGAAAAAGAGTGCCTTTACAAAACCAATTTATTGTGCAGTTTCTGCACACAACATTGTAGCTTTGCAACATACACCGATGAGCTACTACAATATATGACCACCTGCCTAATAAGCTGTAGGACCCCTTTAACCCACAAAACAGCGGCCACTCAGTCAGGCATCGATTCGATGAGGTGGCGATAAGCTGTAGGACCCCCTTTAGCCCGTAAAACAGCAGCCACTCGGCAAGGCATCGATTCGATAAAGTGGCGTTAGGTATCGTGGAGTATCTGGTACCATAATGTCGAAAACAAGTCCTCCAGTTCCCGTACATTTTGGAGTGTTGGTGATTTAGAGCGAACCCGCTTGTCCAAGTTGAACCACAAATGTCCGATTGAGTTCATGTCAGGTGACTTTGGAGGACAGAGCATTAATAAAAAGTCACCAGCATGTTCCTCGAACCACTCCTTGACGATTCCGGCAGTGTGGCATGGCGCATTATCCTGTTGGTAATGGCCATCACCAGCAGAGAACACAGTTGCCATGAATGGGTGAACTTGGTCCGCAACGATGCTCAGATACCTGACAGCTGTCATAGATAGTGCTACTGGGATAATGGGGGCCTAAAATGTCCCAAGAAAATATCACTCACAGTATAACACCGCAGCCGCCTGCCTGTTTCCACCTAACAGCGCATCCAGGTGCCATAGCCTTCGTTGGTAATCGGCGTATCCGCGCTCGGCGGTCTACGCGATGCACCAGGAATCTTGATTCATCAGACCAGGTAACTTTCTTCCAATCATACACAGTCCAGTGTCGATGATCTTGGCCCCATTTCATGCGTTGTTGGTGATGACATGCAGTGAGCATGGTGACCAGGCTGGATCTTCACCTACGCAGGCCCATGCGCAGAAGGCTGCGATGAACTATGTGCTTTGACACATTGCCCTGATCACCACTGTTGTAGCTGCGGGTGATCTGTCGCATTATGGCCCGGCGGTCGCTGTGAACAATTTCGCTCCCCTCCGGCATCAATGTGCTGCGGACGACACACAGCTGGACGACAGTTCGTCGTTTGGACATCTATGCACCATTTTTTATACGTACTCAATACAGTGGCACGGGAACAACCCACAAACCGCGCCGTTTCCGAGATCCTAGTTCCGAGGCTCCGTGCAATCACAATTTGTTCTATATCAAACTCCGATAAATCGGCAGCTTTTCCCATTCTGACTCCGAACACTCTACTAACTGAAAGCCGGTCCTCAGGTTCTATATATGCTGCTCTGTGAACTTCGCCTGTGCCACCGTTCAGTCTCCAGGCGTGCTCATTTCTCTAGGCTTGGGGTGGTCGTAATGTAATGGCTCATACGTGTACACAAAATGGTAAATTCGGAGAATATCCATACCTCTGGATTTCAGTATCCGGTAGCACCACCTTTGTATCGAAGAACGTCTTGACACCTACGAGGCACACTTTCAATGACATTACTGATGAGTATCTGGTGCAGCTCCGTCCCTTATGGCAAGCAACACGTTACGGAAGGCTGCCAGTGTATTGAGGTATGGAACGTTGTTTTCCAGACGTCTCTCTACATCATCTCAATGGGATTGAGGTCAGGAGACTTTTTGTAACGATTCAATCCCATGATTTTCCATTTTCTGAAGCACGCTCCTGCCACAGTGACTTATTGCATTGTCATCGAGAAAACGGAATGCATGACCAACAGCAGCGTGAAACAGTCTCACAATGGGCACAATGATCTCGTTTCGGTACATTGAGGCATTCATGTTGCCTTGATAAACATACAAGGAAGTACGGCCATTAAAATACACTCGTGCGCAGACAAGAACTGACTACCGCTGGTAAGGGTGGACAGATTGCACATAGTGTGATTGCATGCGTGTGCCGAATCTCCTCCACACCTGTCCTCGTCGAGTATCAGGATAAAGAGTGAAACGGGACTGGTCTGTGAAAAGAATATGGTGCTAGTCTTTATTCTATCACGTGTACTGTTGGACCGAGGTACATCTTTGACGACAGTGAGCCGATGTAAATGCTGTACGTCTCAGCGGCCTCCTTCATCTAAGTCCGTACTCTTGAAGACTGTATCGTACCGTTTCAGTACGTACTGCGACACCAGAAGCAGCTCGACATGATTCCCAGAGTTGGTTACTGGTGATATCTTGCCTTCTCTGACCCTTTACCATTAGGTAGTGATCTTGCCTCTTGGTGGTTATCCTCGGGCGACCAATCCTGGGTTGATTTTCAACATTTCCATGCCTTAGTAGTCTTGTGTGTAGCCGACTTACTACACTTTGCGAAACTCTTATAGCAGCAGCCACATCGATCTGCCGTATGCCCTTACCATATTGTTGGAATGTTACAACATTCTAACAACCTTATTTCTGTTGTCAATGCTTAAACATCGTCTTTTAGTTAACCCTACACTGAAGTCAATACATTCAGCCAACTTCTAGACCAAGCGTAAAAACGACCCGTTTTTAACTTCTCGCAGGGTGCTTTCATCGGTACGGTCACGCTAAGTGCTGTGTTCACGTGATACTAATTGATATATGACGTAGCTGCCCACGCTGATAACCAATTTACAGCAGTTATTGCTAAATTTGCATATCACTATGTTTTCTCTTCAAAACCGCAGTATCCCTAACTTTTTGTAACCAGTGTATTTGTCGGAGCGCCATACAAATTGATGAGTATTTGTTAACAGTTAGGTTATGCAAATGATTGCAGTTGCGAACCAAAAACGTGCTTAGTGAGGGATAAAAAAGAGCAACACCTCTCAGTGTAGCTACGTTTGTTCGTCCTCACCTGGGCTTATGGGCCATTGAATCGGAGTGATCTCGATGGCGAAAGCACATTCAAGGAGGGAGAATGCCTGGGCGACGTCATAAGGAATACTATCATTACAAGGTCTCCTTTACCGGATGCTTTACCGTAGGGTTACGTATGACTGGTGTGTCTCTGCGTTGCATGGCAGGACAACGCATTGGTATGCAAAAACTGTCGGCGGAATGAAGCGATTGTTTCGATAAAGGTAGCATGTACTGGTGCACCTAGATAGATAACCGAAAGCCTCGATCGCCCATTAGACGACAATCCGTTGCAGCGCCATAATCCACAGCGGACGATATTCTACGATACGTGCAGGGAGCTATGAAGATCTCCGTTTCGACACGAAGTGTGAATCGCAAATTGGCTGAGACTGGTATGCGTTCTCTCCAGCCATTACGATGACTTCCACCCTTAGATTCACGTCTTTGTTGCAGTAATGACATTTCAGAACTGCGTGGCGGTACGAAAGGAAGCAGTAGTGTTCAGCGACGAGTCCCGCTTCTGTCTCAGGTCCGACGATTGCCGATTCGGAGTCTGGAGTGGATGTGGTTACCTGGCTGATCTTATTGCCATCCGTGAGTGTCACTCGCTCCTCAGCCTGGTGTCATGATCAGTTTCTAGAGCTGTGCCCCGCTCGTACGCATAGCGGGTACAATGACAGCAAGATGATATTTTAGCGAGGTTTCTTTTTCCCGCTTTGGGTTGGATCTAAATGCAGCATTTATGAGATGAGAAAACGGTAAACGCATATGTTACCAACTTCACTCATGGTACAAAAAAAATAGTTGCACCTGGAAGGAAGCAACCGACAGGACTGAAATTTGGTGGGTAAGGTTTGACGTCGTCAGACATGCAAATGATTCAAGTATCACGCTCGGTCGCGCATGTGACGCAAGAAAGAAGGGGTCGTAGCGCTTTGCCTGAACGGCTATACAAGGTCATCCCGTTGAGCATGTTTGCCATTCTGATTCGTGCCGTTGTGTTGGTTCCATCCTTTGCAAGTGAAGTATGCCTCGGAGAAAAGTTCGGAAGCAAATCGAACAGTTCGGGGAGATTGAGGGGGCCGCATCATCGGGCTCTGGGAAGCGGAATGGTCTTATTGCACGCCATACCTGTAGCGCGGATATCACCATAGCACGCTGTTGGCGGCAGTGGATAGAACAAGGCACACAGCAGCGACAGGGAGAGTCTGGGAGACCTAGAGGAATTACGGAGAGAGAGAGAGAGAACCGACGGGTTTTCCGACATGCGCGGAGTGACCCAACATCCACGGTTCCGGATAATCAGAGAGAAGTGGTGCACTACATGCATCGTCCGATTAGTACCAGCACCACTGGCAGAAGGCCGCACGACGTAGGACTACACGCACGCAGACCTTTACGACGACTGCCCTTAGCACCATTGCATCGTCGCCAAAGACTGCAAATGGTGTAGTGCCAGTCTCTCATGGATCCACTCAGAATGGTAGCTGGTGATCTTAAGTGACGAGTCCCGCTTTTGTCTTGTAGGAGACGACCAACTAATCAGTATCTGGAGGCACCGTGGTCAGCGCCAAGATGAACGGTTTCTTGTCGAGCGTCACACGTCCAGAAATCCTGGGGTCATGTGTGGGATTCAATTTCCTACGATTCCACATCACCTATGGTGTTCATTACAGGCACATTGACAGCCCAACGTTACGTTAATGAGATCCTGCAATCAGTGGCCCTATCTTTTCTGAAAGCTCACTCCGGTTCGATTTTCAAACAAGACATCGATAGTCCGCATACTGCTGCTGTCTCGAGAGCTTGCCTTCAAGACACTGACACTCTGCCATGGCCTGACTTATCGCCAGACCTATCGCTGATTGAAAATGTATAGGTTGCTATTTGACGCTCTATTTACAACTCCACCCCTAACCGCACAACATGCAGGACCTACGTGAGAGAAGATCGGAGCTACATGTAATGGCTTATCGCGGGACACCATTAAGAACCTGTACAACTCCATGCTGAGACGTCTGGCATGCTCTGTCAGCAAACATGGCAGCCCGCGCCATACTGAGAGACCCTACTTATTGGCATGTAGCTCAATAAATAATGCCCATATCAGTCTCAATGTTTAATAATTTGTTGTTCCTGGTAACCTTTACTTCCTCCCGAATAGCATTGCAATCCGACACGTCCTTCCGGGTGCAACTATTTTTTGACGATAAGGGTATTTATTATTAATCAATGCTTATCATGCTGCTTGTCCTGGAACTGATCTTAGTTATGCAATTATTTACGAGGGTGAGTCAATAATTATCCGCAATGCAGCTGTAAAATATGTTTCAATAAAAATGGGGAACTTAAAATAATATAATTTTTCAACATAGTCTCCTTGCTTTTCAGCGCACTTGTTCCATCGTTGCGCAAGTATTCCCTCAGAAAAAAAAATGTTTTCTGCTGAGCAGAGGGCATGCATGCACCGCTTCTTAAATTCTTTGTCCGAGGTTAATCGATGGCCCCTTAAGGGCTCTTTAAGTGAACCAAATAGGTGATGGAACCACAAATTTGCAGGCGATTTGCTACTTCATCAATAGTCACTCGTCTGTCTAACAGAACTATGTCACGTACGCGCTCAACGCTGTCGTCAGGTGCAGGGCCGGATTAAAACATTAGTGGGGGCCCTAGGCTAAGACATCTGAGTGGGCCTCAAGGCTAAGACATCTGAGAGGGCCCCCAGGCTAAGACATCTGAGTGGGCCTCAAGGCTAAGTCATCTGAGATGGCCCCCAAAGAACTTATGACGGGGAATTACTATGAAGTCATTTAAATCACGAAACTGTAACTACTAAATTATCTGCAGAGTTTTCATAATAAGTTACAGTATTGTTCATTGTTCTCACAAGAACATGAGTTGAAAGCTTAAGATTTCTAGATTTCGTCTTGGATTTTCTAATGATTTAGCATTTATACTTTTCTTTAGTGCATCTCTTTTGTTATGCAATGTGAAGCCACCGGGGGACTTCGCCCATTAACGGCTCCAAGAGCAAACTGGGAGGTGTGGGTGAATGGCAGTGAAAAAGCTGAAACTGTCTCGCCTGACCCCGAAGTACACAGCGACATGAAACCTTTGACCTTGGTGAGTCACTCTCTTGAAATCTGTTCGTCTTTCAGCCTTTACTGCTGACCAAGTGGAAATCATATGAGACAAAAGTAAAGCTATCTGATAAACTTCCCTCTCTCTCTCTCTCTACCTATTTATTCTATCTACGTATTTGCCTGGGCATGCATCTTGGGCCCTTGGTCATGGTGGACCCTAAGGCTATAGCCCCTATGGACCACCTCTTAATACAGCCCTGGTCAGTTATAGCCGCGCTCGGGCGTCCGGCTCTTTCATGCGTAACGCTTGTGCGACCATTTTTAGAACTTTTCAATCCATTCGTAGACAGTCCTTTGCGGCAAAACACTTTTCCCGTACTATGCCGAAAGTTTTCGATAGATTTCTGTGCCTGAAGACCATAAAAAACTGATCACTGAACGCTGATCCTCCTCGGTACAAATCGAAAGCGGAGAGACCATTGTTAACGTCACGGCAGGGACAATGGAATTGACCTAGCAACTTCAAACCTGGGCTGCAGTGATGAGATTGCCACCTCGCATAGCGATGCGCACGAAACCGACAGTGCTGCCAACAGAAACACAAATACAACTGAGGGTGAGACAATAATTGAATAATTATTGTCTCACCCTCGTACTATTACTTTACTTTCTACTTTCATTTGAACGTTCTATGGAATGTCTTCTATGTTTCATATTGGCCTTGCATTTAGGTACCCTATCTCCAGAGCCTTTTTCCTTCCCTGTCTGTTTCCTTCTCGCTCATTTCACCTATTTGGAAAACTGGCCTTTTCTTTTCTTCTCAAGGAGTACGACATTTGTTAGCGCTTTCAGAGCTGTAAAACAATTAAGCACTATGCTATCACTTTAGTTCTCCGTTTTGCTGAATGCAAGGCTAAAATGGCATAAAAAAACCTCTAATGATGTTCCTTTGGCATAGAATACTCGATTGCTCTGGGAAACGCTTTTTGAACTGTTACTAATGGCTATTTAGAAGATGAAATGAAACTGGATCAAATTGTAGTATACAAGAACAGAATAGAAAAGGTAAAAAATATGGACTAAATATGAACATAGAAAAGGCAAAAACAATGGTATTTGGCGCAACAGAGATCAGGAAAACGATTATTATGGAAGGCAATGAACTTGAAAATGTGGAAAAATTCACTAAACTCGGAAGCTGTATAACATCTGACTTAAACAGCAAAAATTAAATTTCAATTAGAATCGCAAAGGCTATAATAGTGTGAAAAGCCACGGATAAAATACAGAAGAGCAGAGCTATTAGCCTCAAAATTAAGTTAAGCGTTCTCGAGACATGCATCTTGAGCAGCATGCTATAAGGATGCGAGACTTGGACATTGGCAAAGGAATCACAGAGAAGGATACTTCCTTTTGAAAGAAAGTGCTATCGTAAAAGCTTAAGAATCGGATGGACCCGGAGGGTAAGATATGAAGTGTACAGAAGAATTAAACTAAAAGAGAAATTGTTCCAAAAAACCTACAGAGAAAACTAAGCCTTTTGGGACACATCTTCAAAATGAACAAGTTAGTAAAATCATACAATGCATTGATTATCATACGCTTTCGAACAAACCAGAAATCCTAGGAGAATGCCTTGGTTTTGAGGGGATAAACTATTGTATAACGTTTGAGGTTCACATACATCAAAATTAAATCTCTTTGTGCCCATGTTACCTATTTCTATTATCAAGAGCTACCACACATAAGCCGTTTTATAATTTAAAATCCCATCCAAATCAGGCAATTTTCACGGAAGTTTTCGTGCGAAAATTATGACTAACGAATCTCACGCATGCGCACTGCCCGCAATTGTTGACAAAAAACATTTTTGGAGGGAACTGCTTCCAAAGTCGTTACGGAACAACGTATTGTATTTTGTCACAATCGAAGCATTTTTAGTCAAGTTATGAGGATAATGGTTATGGAATAAATCTCGCTCCTGTGTTTTGACCCCATTTCGATTATATTCAACAGAACCGGTTCAGTATACCTCCGAAACAACATGATAACGTTTTGTCGCAATCGAAGCATTTTTACTTACGTTATGACGCATAAGGCCGATGGAATGGATCCCGCTCCTATGTCCTGACCTTTGATCCCATTTCGCCAATTTTCAATAGGGTTTGTCCCCAGGTTGTCCCCTACCACATACTTAAATTTCATCGAAATCGAACCATTTTTACGCGAGTTATCGTGCGGACAGGCAGACCGACGGACAAAGCTGGAGCATATACGCTTCTTCAACCTACGGTTGGAAAGCGTAAAAAATGACGGAAAGAGAAAGACATTGGTGTTTGGCTTAATGAGCAGAAGAAATTCTAGAGGACGTCCTCACCGTGTGTGGGCTGACAATATTAAAAACTGATGCGGTCGATCTCTTCAAGAACTGAGCCAATTTTCAATGAACAGACTTCAGTAGGTCAATATACTGTAGTTAAAATGGCAGCAGATATCTACGGGAATTGTACCCATGGTTGATGATGGTGATGACTAATGGCTACTGTCTTTGTTGATATGCCCTTGATGGCGTCGTCAAGAATTTATCTCTTGCTGACTGTAAGATGACGACAAAGAGACCAACTATTAAATGTCCTCGATAACGAATAATTCCTTCCTTTCACGTAACAGATACGTTGGTGAGATGCTGCAGCCTGTTTTGTTGCTTTATCTCCGTGGTATTATTTCTGATTACCAGTTTCAAGAAGATAACAAGAAATGTTCCTCCCGCACATTGCCAAAGTCAACAGATAGCAAAATCGCGTGGAACGTCATTGGCAAACGAGTTAAAGCCTCTGCATGACCCCCTCGCAATGTCGACGAATTGTGGACCTTGGTCAGCAATACCTCAGAACAAAATCCAAGGGACTTTCCCACCCGATGCCACACCGTGTTGTTGAACGAATAGTCCAGCACTGCTATCATATGACCTACTACCTCGGGTCATATATTTTTTGTTGTTTTTTCCATCGCATTCATGTAAGCCCTCAGAAAGTGATTCACTTCTTTCCCCACCTACTGTAAGTTTCGTCCCATTTCGTTCATTCCTTCATAGTGTGGCATTTTCTATGTCGAGCACTGTAATGTAAGAAGCATTTCTTAATTGGCACTTTAATCTGAGCGGCAATTAATTTATTCAGTTATTGTGTTGATTGTTTAATGCCGTATTTTTCGGCTTGTAAGTCGGCATGGAGTATAAATCGAGTGGGATGAATGTTTCATTTTGTTTATCTTCATTAGAAGATAAGTCGACCTGTGCAGCCTGTTTTGAGGCAAGAACAAATCGAATTGGATAAATGTTTCAATTTTTTTATCTTCATGCACAGATCAGTCAACCTGTGTATGCAACGAGGCAAGAACAAATCGAGTTGGATAAATGTTTCAATTTCTTTATCTTCATTCACAGATAAGTCGACCTGTGTATGCAACGAGGCAAGAACAAATCGAGTTGGATAAATGTTTCAATTTCTTTATCTTCATTCACAGATAAGTCGACCTGTGTATGCAACGAGGCAAGAACAAATCGAGTTGGATAAATGTTTCAATTTCTTTATCTTCATTCACAGATAAGTCGACCTGTGTATGCAACGAGGCAAGAACAAATCGAGTTGGATAAATGTTTCAATTTCTTTATCTTCATTCACAGATAAGTCGACCTGTGTATGCAACGAGGCAAGAACAAATCGAGTTGGATAAATGTTTCAATTTCTTTATCTTCATTCACAGATAAGTCGACCTGTGTATGCAACGAGGCAAGAACAAATCGAGTTGGATAAATGTTTCAATTTCTTTATCTTCATTCACAGATAAGTCGACCTGTGTATGCAACGAGGCAAGAACAAATCGAGTTGGATAAATGTTTCAATTTCTTCATCTTCATTCACAGATAAGTCGACTTGTGTATGCAACGAGGCAAGAACAAATCGAGTTGGATAAATGTTTCAATTTCTTTATCTTCATTCACAGATAAGTCGACCTGTGTATGCAACGAGGCAAGAACAAATCGAGTTGGATAAATGTTTCAATTTCTTTATCTTCATTCACAGATAAGTCAACCTGTGTATGCAACGAGGCAAGAACAAATCGAGTTGGATAAATGTTTCAATTTCTTTATCTTCATTCACAGATAAGTCGACCTGTGTATGCAACGAGGCAAGAACAAATCGAGTTGGATAAATGTTTCAATTTCTTTATCTTCATTCACAGATAAGTCGACCTGTGTATGCAACGAGGCAAGAACAAATCGAGTTGGATAAATGTTTCAATTTTTTTATCTTCATTCACAGATAAGTCGACCTGTGTATGCAACGAGGCAAGAACAAATCGAGTTGGATAAATGTTTCTATTTCTTTATCTTCATTCACAGATAAGTCAACCTGTGTATGCAACGAGGAAAGAACAAATAGAGTTTGTGTTTAAAAATTATGTAACTGTACTTTAATGCTTCAGTAAATGTTAAAAGGAAAAGCAAGTGAGGTTTTTCATTTCAGCAAAAAGTTGAATTTCGTAAGCTTATATTTTCTTACGAACTGAAGCTACTAAATCCTTCCCTTTGAGAGACTAGTACAAGCCACCACGCAAAAGTGAAAAAAAAAATTCTCACATGAGTGTGCCAAATCAGTGTGATGCTTGCAGCAAGAGTTATCATTCGCTGCATTCTCTCAGAGTCCGACTGAAATCAGAAACCAAAAGAGCTTTTCATTTCAATCAGAAGCATGAAATAAATTACGACTAGCATAATAAATGCAAGCGATGGTTGATTTTAATTCAGTTGAGAGATACAATTCAGAGATGATAAAGCAAAAAAAGATTGCCTTCGCTAGCCGCTGGTCATTTCTGTTCTTAAAGCGCATGCGCTGCCGGCTGTTGACACGATTATCACCAGCCAATCAATTACCTGGCAGCAATGTGTTGCACAGATTTAATCGTTGCGAGATAAGTCAGATTTACCCACTGTAGTTCTGGCAGCTTTGTAAATCCAGGAGTGAATGTCACCCACTAGGTCTTGGAGGGATCGCGAGACTGATGCATTAACATACGGCGGCTACCAAAAAACGGCCAAGGCGATTTTAATGTTTCCGTCGAACGGAAATATCCGCTTTATCAGCTTTTAAACAAGTTCTTAGTGAACGGCATATTACATTTCGTATGCTTTCTGAATGATTTCTTTTTGGGTTTTTTTTTCTTTTGATTGAAGGTTTAACAACCACCGTGAGCAACTCAATGGGCTATAAGCATTCGCCGTCTCTAATTTATAGCCACTGGTTCCAGAGGAGGGAGAGAGCCAGTGCTGAAATACAGCACCCATGCCTCACTGGGATTCGAACCCGGACCCTTTACGGACGAATAGTCATAAGCCAGCGCTTAGATCACTGCGCCACCTGGGAGGCAATGATTTCTTATCAACGTAATATTGCGTTTCAGGTGCTCAGATCACAACTGAATGAGTCACAATGTGCTCTCTCTCTCTCTGTCTCTCTCAGTCTTTCTCTGTCTCTGTCTCTCTCACTCTCTCTCTCTCTATGTCTCTCTCTCTCTCTCTCTCTTTCTCTCTCAGTCTTTCTCTGTCTCTGTCTCTGTCTCTCTCACTCTCTCTCTCTCTCTATGTCTCTCTCTCTCTTTCTCTCTCTCACTCTCTATGTCTCTCTCTCTCTCTCTCTCTCTCTCTCTCTCTCTCTCTGTGTCTTTCTCTCTCTCTCTGTCTCCCTCTCTTTCTCTCTCTATCTATCTATCTATCTATCTATCTATCTATCTATCTATCTAACTGAGAAATTTCAATGACCTACAACGTAAGCCTCTTTCGTGAGAAAGATTGGTGTTACGCTATGTCTAAAACCATAACCAAGGAATGTTGAACTAAATAAAAATACGATGCAATAGTTCCTAATTAAGATTTTACGGCCAGACGAAACATATACAGAAGTCAGACTTACGATAACCTTTTATTGGTCCAGTACAAATGATGACATCCACAATATAGCACTGCTATTATTATAATTCACGTATCTCTTAACAGCGATCGAACATCTCTATACACACACATACACTAAGAAACTGCTATATCGTCCTTTTTATCTATCGTTCTTATCACATTCATACGTCATTCACTCTGACCTCAATTGTGTTGCCAACTTCATTCCTGTGAGAGAAGATATCACGTTAAGTTTGGAAAGTGTAAAGGAGTACAAACACAAATTTACATTGGAAAAGGAACTAAAAATGAAAGTTATTTTAGAATATACGTCACAGACCGAACAATAGATACGTCTATGCGGCGTATAAGTCGAGATTCGGACTTTTGGAAAAAATGTCTCGTCTCAAACGCCGAAAAATACGGAAATTTTCCATAAGTGTTTCACCAGTTCTCTCTAAAAATTCTTATTTTCTTTGATCGTATCATAAAAGAGAACTAATATTCTTGTTTAAAATATCACAAAAGGAATGAATTTATGTAGGATAGATGGCATTCCTTAGGTGATCGTTAGACTGTATTAATGATGACAGAGTCCAAATTGTTAAGAGTTGGGAGTAGAAATTATTACACCCGGAGACAGAAACAGAATCTCAGGAGGAAACGCTAATATCTCACGCTGGGGGACGGCTGATACAAAGGGCCACTCAGTGATTGTTTAAACTACTGCACAGGGAGATCTCCAAACTTATAACCTTCTAGATGATTAGAAGTCTGCGCATAGGGAGAATAATTTATCTCACTTAAGCCGATCAGGGACAGGGAAAATCTACATCCCGTTGTCAAGTTAACAAGAGAGCTGAAGTCGTTTTTTTTTTCTCGGACTGCGACCTTCAACAAAGATAATGGAAATCGACGTACGTCATCAAAAATTACTAAACTGATTGTGAGTAGGTAAGAATAATTGTGAATTTGAGTGGTGTTATTAAATGCAGGAATTGAATTTAGAAGTTACAGAAAATGTAAGCGTTGTAAAGACTTCAGGCTATGTGAATTCTAAACAAATCAGAAAGTATACCGTGCATAAAACTACAAATAAATATATAAAAATACAAATAATTCCTATTTTTCTTTCAATTTTTTTTTCTTGAATGCCTTTAAGAACGGCACAAAATGTTTAAACTTATTACTTGGTACATCCCTGAAATTTGCATTGCAACTATGTGTTGGCATTGTACACGAATTCAGAAATAATCAGAATAAAAATTGCATCATTTATTTTCAAACTCGTCGATATGTAGTTAAAGCGCCGCCCCGGTGGCGCAGTGGTCTAAGCGATGGCCTCTGATCATTCGTCCGAAAGGGGTCCGTGTTCGAATCCCGGTGAGGCATGGATGTTGTGTTTGTCTTACGGCACTGGCTCTCTCTCTTCCCTGGAACCCCAGTGACCCTAAATTAGGGACGGGCGACTGCTTATAGCCCATTGAGTTGCACACGGTGGTCGTTAAACCTCCAATCAAAAAAAAAATGTAGTTAAAGCTAAGCCGCCGTCGTGGTCGAGTGGCAAGAACCGCTGCCTTCTAGCCATTCGTCTGAGCTGGGTCTGGGCTAGAATCCTGCATGTTGCATGTGTATGGTGAGTTTGTCTTACGGAACACTCGCTCTTTTCCTTTTTGGATCCAGTACGGCCAAATTTGGGATGGGTGAGATTGCGCATGTTCCATTTTGTTGCTCATGGACCGCGAACTATTTTTTAAAATGTTGTACGCACTGGCGTACGCCAAAAACGTTAAATCGTGCGTAAGGTTTTTTTTTTTTTTGTTATTGTTTTTTGGGGTGGGGGGTATCAACGACCACCGTGAACAATTCTAAGGGTTATAATCCGTTGCCCATCCCTAATTTAGGGCCCTAGGTTCCAATAAAGGTAGAGAGCCTATTCCGTAATATAAACACACCATCTATTCTGATCTCGGACGAATGGCTGAAAGCCAGCGATTAGATCACTGTCGCAACCGGGGAGAAGGGTGGTGGACAGAAAATTAATTCATTTAAAAGAAGTAAAAAATTTATATATATATATAGAGAGAGAGAGAAAGGGAGAGAGAAAAAAGTAAGAAAATATATATATATATATATATATATATATATATGTATATATATATATATATATATATATGTAAGGTCAGGTGATGCGTAACATCACAGCCTCTCCTTGACAAATGTCAACCCCGCCTTCTCGTGGTGCATCCTGTTCCCACTAAAGGGGCTCTGACGACCGCCCATAGCGGTATAACTATACCATCGGGATTAGAGGAAATTCTATCCCACACTCACCAACCCGCTTGGCCAGCGTGGTGAGTTATGGCCAAACCCCTCCAAAATGACTCCACAACTTAAATCTTGGCCCTCAGTCTCCGGCAGCTGGAATGTACCTGGCCAAGGCAGCGGCCAGTGCGACATGAAGGCAGAGGGTGCTAAGAATCCCCGGAGGACCGGACTAGGCTGCCATCTGATGCTGACCTTGGCAACGTACAATGGACGCTCCCTATCTTCTGATTCAAGGCTTCTTGAATTGGAAGAGGAACTACAAAGGATCAAGTGGGACATCGTGGGGCTAAGTGAGGTAAGGAGAAAAGGAGAAGATCTCATTGAACTGAAAAGTAGACATCTCTTCTACTATCGTGGGACAGATACTGGCAGAACTAGTGGTGTTGGATTTATAATAAACAAGAAACTGAAGGATAAAGTGGTAGAAGTTGAAAGTTCCTCTGACAGAGCTGCACGACTCGTTATCCAACTATCGAGAAGATACCAGGCTCAGATTATTCAAACTTATGCACCCACCACAAGTCATCCTGAAGAAGAAATTGAAGAATTTTATGAGGAAATTTGTCATCTAAATAATAAAGGTAAGCAGCACTTGAAAATAATTACGGAAGATTTCAATGCAAAAATAGGGCAGCGGCAACAGAATGAAACTTCAGTAGGTAAATTCGGTCACGGCAACAGAAACCAGCGTGGAAATACTCTCGTTGAGTTTGCAGAGGCAGAAGGGTTTTTCATCTTGAACTCCTTTTTCAAGAAAACGCCACACAGGAAATGGACATGGAGACATCCAAATGGGACGACAAGTGAAATTGATTTTATTATGTGTAACAAAAAATTCGTCATAGAAGACTGCAGTGTGCTAAACAAGTTCAACACAGGTAGTGACCATAGATTGGTGAGATGTAAGATGCACCTCAACACTAAACTTGAACGTGGCAAGCTCATAAGACAAACAAAATCTATTGACATAACCAACCTTAAAAAACACCATAATACCTTCAAGTTGGAACTGAAGAACAGGTTCTCTGCTTTAGAAGGCCTAACATCGGAAGAAGTGGACATCTCTGAAGTTAACAGAAAAGTAACCAAAGCTCTTATGGAAACAGCAACAAAATTAGCTGGGTCTAAGAACAAGTTGCATGTAAATAAATTATCAGGAAAAACGAAAATGTTGATGCAAAAAAGAAGAGAGATGAGGACAACTAAAGAAGATGTGACTTCCAAAGTGGAATATATAGAGCTATGCAAGACAGTACGAAAAAGTATCACTGAAGACGTAAGAAAATTCAACTGTGAACTAGTGAGGAAAGCAATTGAAAACAACCAAAGCCTAAAGATAGCAAAGGGACATCTCAGTAAGGGAAGAAAACAGATTATGGCACTGAGAAAAGAAGATGGTTCTGTAACAAGAAATAGAGGCGAAATTTTGACAAGAGTGAAAGATTTCTACTCCAAATTATATGAAAGGGATGATACATGCACTCCAGACATCATGAAAGATACCAGTACCAGAGTTCCTCCAGTCCTTCCAGCAGAAGTTGCACATGCAATCAAGAACATGAAGCGGGGAAAAGCTCCAGGAGAAGATGGAATTACTGTAGACATCATACAAGAAGCAAGTGGAGAAATCGAAACAGTACTCGCCCAAATTTTCACTCGATGCCTTAATGAAGGAAAGATTCCTGAGGATTGGAACACCGCTACAATGATCCTGCTACATAAGAAAGGTGACATTGAGGATCTCGGAAACTACAGACCTATCAGCCTCCTATCAGTAGTTTATAAAATCTTCACTAAAGTTCTTTCACACCGCTTGAAGGTAACACTGGACATGGCTCAACCGAGAGAACAAGCTGGATTCAGGAGTGGCTACAGCACAATAGATCATATCCATGTGCTGAGAGAACTAATTGAAAGAGAGAGGGAATATGAACTTCCATTGTGCATGGCTTTTATCGATTATGAAAAAGCCTTTGATTCGGTGAAACCATCAGCAGTTACAATGGCTCTGAAAACCTGCGGTATTGAAGATGCATACATTAATATTATTAATAACATCTATGAAAATGCAAGTGCAAAGATTAGGCTGTTTGAAAATACAACACACATAAAAATTGGAAAGGGAGTGAGACAAGGTGACACCATATCTCCGAAGCTCTTTAATGCCACATTGGAGGGTGTTTTTCAGTCACTGAGCTGGGAAAACAAGGGGATAAAGATTAATGGAGATTATCTAACCCACCTTCGTTTTGCTGATGACGTAGTCATTTTTGCAACTAGCCCATCAGAGCTGCAGAGTATGATCCAGGAACTTGCTGACAAGAGTAAAGAAGTGGGATTAAAAATGAACTTTCAGAAGACAAAAGTGATGTTCAATGCTTTTACAAGAAATGAAGATTTATCGATTGATGGAGAAAAGCTGGAGATAACAGACACGTACATTTATCTTGGACAGCAGATATCAAGTGAGGGTCACATTGATGAAGAAATTAATCGGCGCACAAAACTTGCCTGGAGAGCTTTTGGAAGAAACAGCATAATTTTCAAGAGCAATATGCCATTATGTCTTAAAAGAAAAGTGTTTGATCAATTCATCCTTCCAGTGCTTACGTATGGTGCAGAGACGTGGACCTTAACTAAAAGAGACATACAAAGGCTGCAGACAACTCAAAGAAGCATGGAGAGGTGCATACTTGGTGTAACCAGGAGAGATAAGAAGAGGAACTCGTGGATCCGAAAAATGACAAGAGTGGAAGACATCATGATCAGAGTCAAATCCCTGAAATGGCAATGGGCTGGACATACTGTCAGAAGGACAGATCATCGATGGACAGCCGAAATTTTAGATTGGATTCCAAGGGACAGGAAAAGACCCAGAAGAAGACCACATGGGAGATGGGTGGATGAAATTCGAAAGTATGTAGGGGTGACATGGAGGAGACTGGCACAAGACAGACCGTTGTGGAGGAAACTTGGGGAGACCTTCGTCCAGCAGTGGATTGATAATGGTTGACAATGATGATGATGATGATGATATATATACACGGTCGACCCCCAGTATTGTAACAACCAGAGTAACCGCCGCGTACAGCGCGGACAGCAACTAGACTGGCTGGGAGTGGCTCACTAAGGTGCTGGAAGGTGTTCACAGGTTTCGCCATGCTGACTGCAGTGCATCTGGAAGCTGCTTGAGGGTGCGTGGTGGAAGATTCATAGAGCAAACAACACGATTGAGGTGGTCCCACAGATGCTTATTTGGGTTTAAGTCTGGGGAATTAGGGGGCTAGGGAAGTACTTTGAAGTCTTCATCGTGCTCTTCCAACCACTCTCGGATATTTCTAGCTGTGTGACACGTCGCATTATTATGCTGGAAGATCCTATCCGCTCCAGGGAAGACAATCAGCATGTATGGGTTTACATGGTCGGCAAGGATGGATTTATAACGAATTCGGTCCATAATGCCTTCCACAGATATGAGTGGATCCAGAGAATGCCACGGAAACATTCTCCAGACCATAACGCTGCCCTCACTAGCTTGTGTTCTGTCAGCAATGGTTGAAGAGTGTTTTTTTCTCCGACGTTTCTCCCCTTGTACGCCAACGTCCATCCATTCGATAAATCAGAAAACGTGACTCATCGGAGAAGGCAATCCGTTGCCAATCAGCGAATGTCTAAATCCGATACTGCCGTGCAAATGTAAGCCTTTTCTGCCGATGTACCTTCGTTAGCATAGGTGCAGTGACCATCCGTCTGCATCGGAGCCCCATACGCCGCATGGTTGGATAAACTGTCGTTTCAGACACACTTCCGGTAGCCCCCTGGTTCATTCTGCCACTGAGTTGCTCCAGTGTAGCGTGTCGATCGTCCCCCACGCACCTTCGAAGCCGGCGTTTACTTCTCACAACAATAACACGTGGTGCTCCACAGTTTCCAGTAGCTTATTCGCAATGGTGTCATTTCTCCAATCACGATACTCTTTAACCACAGCAGCATGCGAACAGTTCACAAAGTGCGCAGTTTCAGAAATACTGCCACCCTTGGCCCGAAAGCCGATAACCATCCATATTTGCAAATCTGATAAATCGCTCCTTTTATCCATGACAGCAAAGAGTGATATGTTTCAAAATGCCTACATCACACCTTATATACCTTCCAAGCCAGCTAACGACACGTGCCTTCTTTCATTGGCTACGCGCTGTTGACGTCGAAAGTAGGAAGTGGTCACAATAATGTGACTTGACTGTGTAGTTAGCATATGAAGTCAGAACAGTGAGTCTTAACTAAGGAAGTTTCGTCATTTTTTTTTCCCTAAGATGACGTAACAGTATGAGTTCCAATAGGTGTTACGGGAAAAAACGTGTTTTCTTTTATTTTCGTTTAGTGCCATTTTCTTCCGACAATGGTAGTTTTGTTTTGTTTTCTCAACATTGATCAAACTGATTTAATTATTCCATTTCTCTGAATGAATGATAAATTTGGCTAAATGTCGAGAAGCAATGGATAATGAATTTGCTCCTGAACAGAGTACTTATTGTAATGACCTATTGACTCATTCTCCTATTCCATCAGTGCACCGATGGCATGAGGCACAAAGCCAAAGACCACCCGGAACATCCTGAAGTGAATTAACATCTGCAAGTTAATTTATTCTGATATGCAAACCACCCATGACTGAATCTCATTCTCCTTGATTCCGACATAATTATGACCGCACGCCGTACCCGAAGAGGAATTCGTCCAAAAGCGTAATTGCACTATTACTGTACGATGATCCATTTAAAATCGTAAAGCAATTTCAAATGTATTGTGAGTCTGACCAAAGCATAAGTTAATAATAGATAAACCGATAGATATAAGCTGAACAAGCAGGAGGTTTTGTGCTTTTCTGGTATGATTTCAAGGAAACTCCAACTATTTAAATTAAAAAGACTTGATGACTTTCAGAAAATTTAATCGATAAAGTTTCAGCAACGCTCTGTCGTGCTCAAACTGTCCGAAATGGTATAACATGTAAAGCTTAATCCGACCGCAAGACCAGTATTACACGTTGAAGATTTCCACTGCTTTATTCACCAGGAATGGGCTACTGTGGTCGTTCCAGAAGGGAACGTACTAATCTTCTGGCCCTCAATTTTAGAAGACTTATAGGTTTTTGCTGAAAACACGTCATCAAATCTTCCTTCAATAAAATTTACGCTGGAACTG
The DNA here is from genome assembly GCA_039090855.1 of Macrothele yani. Lineage (NCBI taxonomy): Eukaryota > Metazoa > Arthropoda > Arachnida > Araneae > Macrothelidae > Macrothele > Macrothele yani. Next base: position 50,476,932 of record CM077028.1, read on the forward strand.
GAACAAAATCAGTCCCTGCCGTTCCTGGATTTTCAGTTACACCGAGATCCAACCACCAACGCTATCTCCTAATCTGTCTACAGGGAACCTTGTCCAAACACCACTCTGATCCCATTTCACTCATTTCACCCCAGGTGTCAAAAGGTATCATCTCTGCACTTCTTGATAAGGCGGGCCATAATTCATTCGTCGAACATTGCCTTCCTTAACATGGAGTTCGAAAAATTTAGGAGACTAGCTATAGAATACGGATACCCAGAACAATTTTTTTCAAAAACTGCTACGATGCAATTCCTCGACACCATTCTCAACTTTAATTAGAGCCACCCAAAGTGCTAAATATGCTGGTTCTGTACCTTTCGTACCTAGTGTCACCAACCCTGTAAAAAAATTTTAAAAACCCAAAATTGGAATCGGAATCAAGACAAATAATATAATGGCAACCATAAAAAATGACAGAGATACAGTTGAACCAATAAAACGACATGGCATTTATGCCATACCTCTTAAGGCCTCGTGTGAAGGGGCTCAAAACAAGATATACGTGGGTTCGACCACTCGCCCTTTGAGCTGTAGAGCCTCGGAACATAAATACAATATTCGAACAGCATCTACTTCAACATCCCTTTCCCGACTCTACTTGGAAGACAGGCATACCCCAATATGGGACGACATAACCATATTGAACACTCCGAGATCACGTTCAACTATTCTCTTCGCAGAGAGTTTGGTGATTTTTAAATACAGTCACCTTTGCTGTAATGAAGAACACCCATACATCATCCGCCATGGAAACATATAATGGATCGTGAGAAACAACCAGACAATCCAGAGGACGAATTCGACCAATTGTTTCAGCACATGCGTCAACCTTATCTGGGAACTGCGTCTTAGCGAATGCTCTCATGGTATATAACCAACATCGAAACACTTGTGATTAGTGCATTGTCAAACATCTGAGGATGAGCTTATAGTAAGCTCGAAAGATCTCATGTGTGTATTTTAACTTGTATATATGGTTTTTAATCTGTATATATGCTTTTTAACGTAACGTTTTTATACAAATAGTGCGTAAGACGGCATTGCTTCCTTTAATTTTGGATTACCTTCAACACGGAAATCATCTATTGCACTGTTATCCGTATTCCGTGATAAGGTCTTTAGAATCACAGAAGGGTAACATTCTATGTTCCATATCAAATCACAGAATTGTAGTCACAGTATATGAATTTTGCGTGAGTAATCAAAGCTGAAATAATACTGTGCATCATGTTGGAAATCTAATATGAACTAAAATGAAAAAGCACAAGTTTTCGTCTGATAACAGAAAGAGGATACACAGTAGGTCGCGCTCAGAAAGGTAAAGAATGATTTCCAAACAACGTAGCGTGCTACCTCAGGGATGAGCATTCGTCCCTGCGTTTACTGGAGGACAGCCTAATCTGACCATCTGATGATTGCATTCCTTCAATTCGTGGATTATTGCCGAACGCTGTAAACCCCCTCCCTGAAGAAAAAAAACAAGTTCATGTAGTTCACCAGATGTAACGTATAGTTTTATTTAACTTTTCTTTTTCGTTCCTGTTATCTTATGTAAATTTAGGTTAATCCTCTTTAATGTTACAGGGCGCTAGCAGTGTTCCTGCTAAGTCGGCCGGTAACGGTGCTTGAAACCTCTCGTACAATGTAGTTGGCCGCGGCACCAGGTGTGAATCTCAGGTGCACCGCTGCACTATAAGATTCACACCAGAACATAAAAAAATGAAACTTGGAGGAATGACCCGAAGCATGAGGCTTGGGTGAATCCACCGTGTGAACAAAAATAATACAACAATAAAAAAAAAAAAAAAAAAAAAAAAAAGCGATACTTTGGGATCAGAGAGTTGTGATGAGGTTCGCCCGCAATCACCAATTCGTGACTGAGTGTAGTGGTCCGGATCTTACTCCGGTACATTCAATCCCCAACCAGCCAGAACAACACTCACTTTCGCAAATAACACGTGATTCACAAATGCACAACACAACATTTAATTACATTCTGTGAGATTCAGACAGATACGGCGCTCTCTGGGCGCATAGACAATTGCCCCTCTTATGTGGGCAGCACACAGTATCACACTTTACTGTCGGACAACGCAAGCCGACTGAGTCCCCACCAGACTATCTCATCAAGAGATACTATCGTTAACACACAAAATAGAGCAGCAGGTGATATTCATATACAATTGCTTAGAGAATGAAAAAAAATTATATGCAAACGATCATATTAAAAATACTCGCAACACAAAATACACAAGCACGTTAATTTGCGGTATATAATTATAGGTGCGAAGTACTGCCAGAGTTAATTAACTAAATCGAATAAGCATGCACATGCAGATCCCTTCCCCGCTCGCTTTGGCCCTGAACAAAAGTTAAAAGAAACTGTCCCGCCCAGCGGAATTTGTGGCCACACCCTCTCCCTTATTTTCGTAAAAGATCAGGAAATGGGCCCTGTAAGAAATTGAAGTTTTTATGTGCAGGTACTTCCTCTGAGGTTCAGTCACTCAGTATTGCAGCATCCATGTCCATGTAGCTTTGGAAATATTCATCTACTTACAGTTTCTTGACTTTACTGAGAAAATCCAGTGTGCATCACATAATGAAACACGATAAAAAAAACACACACACACAAACACTTGCACCATGTGGCAGCACCGATGAATTAACACTTCACTTTGAAGCTTGAAGTAAATGAAGCATACAATTAAAATGGTGATATTAGGCCGCACTTTGTTGCGCTGATGCGAGTATACACGGATCCACTCTTGTGAAGATTTGAAGGTGGCCGTTAAACAAAATAGCCCCTCTCACATCTGCTGTTGCGGGTTCCGAGACTGATTTTCCGCATTCCTGAGAAATGATTTCTGTTGTCGTGAAGGAATGATTCTGACCGTCAGCTGCTTGGAGAGTGGGACCCCCTCACTTCCGCTGCTGCAATAGTAGATTCCATCCGTCGCTGCCTTCTGTCCTTCTTGACCGTTCATTCCAAATTCAGTCAGTTCCTTTCCGTTAGCATAGCATCTACCCTGCCTGAGTATGCAGTTCAAATATGCACCCTCGCAGGTTTTGTTACCATTTTTTATCGAGTTGCGACCGCCAGCCCTGAGATTAATTTTCTCGGCCGAGCGAAATCAGACGTGCTTTTACCTTAAGCGTACATCAGCAACTGCTGACCGAAAACGACGCTCGAATTCACCCCTATTCTTTTCGGTGATTCTATACTCTTAACTGCCCATTGTCCCTCGCAGACGTCAGAGTATCTTTCTTGCTGACAGAGTTATGTGTCGGCTGAGGGTCTCTTGGCCCACCCACCGAAGTAAACATACGGACCACAGCGTTAAGCTACAAGCGGAAAGAAGAAAAACGAAAAGTGAAAAACCACTTCGAACAATGCTGCTTCCATCCGCATTCGAAAGCACATTTCCCTAGTTCGTTTTTCACCCCCTCGAAGACCCTTGAGATAGGAATTTTTATGTTTCACTTCAGGGCTATGTGTGAGGTCTAGCAATTCAAAATGGCAAAATATTACCTTTCTTGCCTTCAAGAGCATTGGAGCGACTTCCTAATTATCCCGCAATTTTGTTAATTAATTTAGAGAACAGCCGAAAGAAAAAACAACGTAAATGAGAAATAAATAAAAAAAACTGTAAACTGTAAAAGAACATGTGAGCCTGCCGAACTGAGATTCCCAGCTGCCTCATACAATACGCGACATGGCGGACAAATTTTAGAGTTTTCTCCAGGTTTTAGGATGGGGGGCGTGTCCACTGTAACATTAAGCATTCTCTAATCTTAACGCTACATTTTCTCTCTCGCTGAATGTAAATGTGGCAACCTGACTTGAGGTTAAAAGTTAAATGATATATGTTAACGAGACTGATAAGAGTGATGTTTACGATTGTATCAGCGCTCTCGCTAGACGTCAGCTAGAGTGTAAGATCGTTGCAATTGTTTGGAGAGAAGTTGAGAAATTAGAGTGAGATTGTATCGAGAGATATGTTATGATTAGAGTTTGATGCAAAACAAGCGCTTACGTTGATTTCATACGTATTTGCTTTTGAAGTCTCAAGTCGTTGTAGAGTCGTAAGAGTATTTTGTGTGTTATAAGCTGTCATCAAACAGAAGTCACCGGTCTTTCCACGTTTATAAGTGAGTCACTGAAACATTGCCATTGGTCGCCACCAGGAATCGAACCCAGGGTCTTTCAGTTCGGAGCCGGACATGCTTCCTCTGCAACACAGCGGCCTCGAATTCCTCCAGGCTCACATACGACTAACTTCCAAGCCACTGGGCAGGTTGCTACTTGGAGCCCCGCATAATGCTGGGAATTTACCAAGGATGGTAAGCGGCAACTTACCAAATAACTGAACATGTCCGGCGCGTAACTGGAAAACCCTGGGTTCGATTCCCGGTGGCGGCCAATGAGAATTTTTCCGTGAATCACTTATAAACGTGGAAAGAGCGATGACTTCTGTTTGATGTTCTTAATCCACGTCAATTGTCTGTATTAATTATAAGCTGTCGATTATCCAACTACTGTAGCAACCTTTGATTGAGTACAGTTGAAAGAAGTGATATTCTATTGTCATTTAACGTGACAATAGTGGACTAAATAAACCAGTAAATTACTGTAAGTAGAAGTTGTCGAGTCTTGTAAGTGCAAGATAATTTATTTACCTGGCCCTTAGTGCTACTCAGGGTTTACGTAGTTATGTGTTACATGTTTTAGGCTATCCGGAACACGATTTAAACTTTACGGAACGTTTCAGTACGGAGAGTATTTACATTGAAGTCATGCTAGTGTTTTGGTGTAACATAGACAATTAATTGACATCTACAACGACATACGCTAAAAACATTACACAAATGCATGCTACTCAAGATCCATTCGCTAGCGAAAAAATCGTTCATTATTTGAAGTGCGAAAATTATGCGACATTCTTCTCATAGCAAGCGGCATCCGAAGACGAAGAAATAATTTTCGAATTGGATCTTTGGAAGAGCGAGTATACAGGGTGTATAGTAATTGGTGTCAAAGAATTTAGGGGAGTGTTCCTATTGACCGAACAAACAAAAAGTTCCTATAAACATGTGTCCCGAAACGCTTAGTTTTGGAGATCATCATCATCATCATTGTCAACCATTTTATCAATCCACTGCTGGACGAAGGTCTCTCCAAGGCTCTTCCACAACGGCCTGTCTTGTGCCACTCTCCTCCATGTTACTACCGCATACTTCTGAATTTCATCCACCCATCTCCCATGTGGTCTTCTTCTGGGTCTTTTCCTGTCCCTTGGAATCCAATCTAAAATTTCGGCTGTCCATCTATGGTCTGTCCTTCTGGCAGTATGTCCAGCCCATTGCCATTTCAGATATTTAACTCTGATCATGATGTCTTCCACTCCTGTCATTTTTCGGATCCACGAGTTCCTCTTCTTATCTCTCCTGGTTATACCAAGCATGTACCTCTCCATGCTGCTTTGAGTTGTCTGCAGCCTTTGTATGTCTCTTTTAGTTAAGGTCCACGTCTCTGCACCATACGTATGCACTGGAAGGATGCATTGATCAAACACTTTTCTTTTAAGACATAATGGCATATTGCTCTTGAAAATGATGCTGTTTCTTCCAAAAGCTCTACAGGCAAGTTTTGTACGCAGATTAATTTCTTCATCAATGTGACCCTCACTTGATATCTGATGTCCAAGATAAACGTACGTGTCTGTTATCTCCAGCTTTTCGCCATCAATCGATAAACCTTCATTTTTTTCTAAAAGCATTGAACATCACTTTTGTCTTCTGAAAGTTCATTTTTAATCCCACTTCTTTACTCTTGTCAGCAAGTTCCTGGATCATACTCTGTAGCTCTGATGGGGTAGTTGCAAAAATGACTACGTCATCAGCGAAACGAAGGTGGGTTTGATAATCTCCATTATTCTTTATGCCTTCGTTTTCCCAGTTCAGTGATTGAAAGACATTTTCCAATAGGGCATTAAAGAGCTTCGGAAGATATGGTGTCACCTTGTCTCACTCCTTTTCCAATTTTTATGTGTGTTGTATTTTCAAACAGCCAAATCTTTGCACTTGCATTTTCATAGATGTTATTAATAATATTAATGTATGCATCTTCAATACCGTAGGATTTCAAAGCCATTGTAACTGCTGATGGTTTCACCGAATCAAAGGCCTTTTCATAATCGATAAACGCTATGCACAATTGAAGTTCATATTCCCTCGCTCTTTCAATTAGTTCTCTCAGTACGTGGATATGATCTATAGTGCTGTAGCCACTCCTGAATCCAGCTTGTTCTCTCGGTTGAGCCATGTCCAGTGTTACCTTCAAGCGATGTGAAATAACTTTAGTGAAGATTTTATAAACCATTGATAGACCTGTAGTTCCTGATATCTTCAATGTCACCTTTTTTATGTAGCAGGATCATTGTAGCGTTCTTCCAATCCTCAGGAATCTTCCCTTCATTAAAACATCGAGTGAAAAGTTGGGCGAGTACTGTTTCAATTTCTCCACTTGCTTCTTGTATGATGTTTACAATAATTTCATCTTCTCCTGGAGCTTTTCCCCGCTTCATGTTCTTGATTGCATGTGCAACTTCTGCTCGGAGGACTGGAAGAACTCTGGTACTGTTACCTTTCATGATGTCTGGAGTACATGTATCATGCCTTTTATATAATGTGGAGTAGAAATATTTCACTCATGTCACATTTTCGCCTCTATTTCTTGTTACATAATATGAGCGGTTATATTCATACGTAATGTCACAGTTGTTTGTTAGAGTTCGCAGTAACCTGCGTTGGTTTTTCTTTTGTAGGCTGGTGGCATTTACGTTTCCCCTGCGTGTGTAGACACGTGCAGTGGGTGTGAAACATAGTACTGATTACACCGGCGTCAGGACAGCAGAACGAACATGGAATATTTGGCAAGTGAAATGGCGGAGATGAACTAATACATGTATGGTCTGGCGGATGGGAATGCGTTAAGAGCACGTGCATGTTATTCCGAGACGTACTCAGCAGGCGTTTACTGTGTTTCCGAGCGGTCACACGACTCCACCAGCGGTTGCGAAAGACGGGTTCATTTCAACGTTCGTGTACGGAAAGTGGACGACCACGACAAGTCTGCCATGCTGACCTGGAGAACTAAGGGCTTCGTATGGTGGAAGAAAATCCATGAGACGCATTGCCGTAAGGGAAGGGTTTAGCCATATGACTATTTGGCATATTCTCCATGAACACCTTCTGTACCCCTATCACCTGCAACGGGTGCAAGGACTCAGTCAGGTGGACTTTGCGCCACTACGAACATTCTGCCAACGCATTCAACAACAGTGTGCTACAGTCCTCCATTTCTTGACAGTAATCTTGTTCAGTGATGAGGCTGGTTTCACACGTGACGGGGTCGTCAACTACCATAACACTCATATCTCTAGCAACAGCAACCCTCATACAGTGCGCCAGGACAAACATCAACAGCATTTCAGCCTTGACGTGTGAGATGGAATCGTCTATGATCATTTGATAAGCCCCTGTTTTTGACCCCCACGGCTGACGGGCGATATGTATCTGCAGTTTCTCCAAAACGACTTGCAACGTTTACTGGACAATGTACCTATAGCCGTCGTCCGCCGCATGTGGTTCATGTACGATGGAGTTGTGGCTCACTTCAGTCAGAGATGGAGTCGCGGCTCACTTCAGTCAGATATACATTTACTGGACGATGTACCTATGGCCGTCGTCCGCCACATGTGGTTCATGTACGATGGAGTCGCGGCTCACTTCAGTCAGAGATGGAGTCGCGGCTCACTTCAGTCAGATATATATTTACTGGACGATGTACCAATGGCCGTCGTCCGCCACATGTGGTTCATGTACGATGGAGTAGAGGCTCACTTCAGTCAGAGATGGAGTCGCGGCTCACTTCAGTCAGATATACATTTACTGGACGATGTACCAATGGCCGTCGTCTGCCACATGTGGTTCATGTACGATGGAGTCGCGGCTCACTTCAGTCAGAGATGGAGTCGCGGCTCACTTCAGTCAGATATATATTTACTGGACGATGTACCAATGGCCGTCGTCCGCCACATGTGGTTCATGTACGATGGAGTAGCGGCTCACTTCAGTCAGAGATGGAGTCGCGGCTCACTTCAGTCAGATATACATTTACTGGACGATGTACCAATGGCCGTCGTCCGCCACATGTGGTTCATGTACGATGGAGTCGCGGCTCACTTCAGTCAGAAATGGAGTCGCGGCTCACTTCAGTCAGATACATATTTACTGGACGATGTGCCTATGGCCGTCGTCCGCCGCAGGTGGTTCATGTACGATGGAGTAGCGGCTCACTTCAGTCAGAGATGGAGTCGCGGCTCACTTCAGTCAGATATACATTTACTGGACGATGTACCTATGGCCGTCGTCCGCCACATGTGGTTCATGTACGATGGAGTCGCGGCTCACTTCAGTCAGAGATGGAGTCGCGGCTCACTTCAGTCAGATATACATTTACTGGACGATGTACCAATGGCCGTCGTCCGCCACATGTGGTTCATATACGATGGAGTCGTGGCTCACTGCAGTCAGAGTGTTCGTCAGTATTTGGATGGCCGTTTTCCTCACAGATGGATTATTCCAGGAGGACCCCTTCCATGGCCTGTTCATTCACCGGATTTGAACCCAAGACATTTTTATCTGTGGTGACATTTAAAGGTCATTGTGTACGCAACTCCTATGCCTGATGTTGCAGTTCTACGTGACCGTATCTAGAATGGATGCGAGCACGTACGCAGCAATCTAAAAATTATCAGCAGAGTGCAACAAAGTATGGACCGCTTGCTTACCGTACGCATCAAAGCCGCAGGCGCCCATTTTGAGCAATTTTTGTAATACACACAAGTTTTGATTTTGTTTTCTTACGGTACAGTACACAGTATGAACGTCGCCTCGTGTAATTCTACTATTATGTGTTGTTTGTTTGTGTCCTCATTGCTTGCATTTGTTATACGTTAAATCTCTCATATCTTCGAAATTAAGCGTTTCCGGACCCACGTTTACTGGAACTTTTGTGTTTGTTCTGTCGTTAGGAACACGCCCCTGAATTCTTTGACACCGATTACCATACACCCTGTACACACTATATTGACAAAAGTCACCGGACACCCCTTTAAAAGCAAATGAGCGAATCAGCTGCGTTGTTAAGATGTCCGGTACAGCTGCAAACGATATAAAAACAAGCCTGCAGCTTATCGCGATCATATTGCACTCTGAGGTTGAGTGAAAATGTAGCTGCGGGAGGAACTGACTTTGAGAAAGGAAAGGTTGTTGGGTGTTATATTAGTGGATTGTCCATAAAAGAAACCGAGAGGCGTTTAAACATACCCAAGTCAACTGTTTTGGATGCACTGAATAAGTGGAAGACACATGGCGTGCCTAAAGCAGCAAAACGTACCGGCAGAACAAAGAAAATCAGTGATAGAGTACGTCGAAGCCACACGAGAGTCGTTACAGCTAATCAACGAAGTACTGCACAAGACCTCAGTATACAGGTGAGTAAAAATTATGGAACGTCGGTATGTACACGTACCATTCGCATAGAACTTCATTCCATGGGTTACCGCGGTCGTGCGGCTGCTCATAAGCCTTTCATCTCCACTCGGAATTATACTAGTCGTTTAGCATGGTGTAATGAACATTTACTGTGGACAGTAGATCAATAGAAACGGGTCCTATGGACTGATGAATCCAGAGACACGATACATCAGTCTGATGGCCGTGTGTGGGTATGGCGACAGCCGGGGGAACGCTATTGTTCCTGCGGGAAAGTTTGGAGCTGGCAGAGTACTCGTTTGGGAGTGCTTTTCGTGGTATGGTTCCGGCTTATTGGTTATCGTAGACAAACCTGTTAACCTGCACGTCTACCTCGATATTCTGGACAATTATACTCTACCAACTCTGCGGCAATACTATGGAACCAAGCTTTTTTTAGTACCAGTAGGGTAATGCATCGAGCCATAAAGCAAGGACTGTTATAGCGTGGTTTGACGATTATTCCGTATCGTGTGTGGACTGGCCAGCACAGAACCCTGATCTTAATCCCACAGAGCACCTATAGGATGAATTAGAGCGCCGCATAAGAAGTTTGGAACCAAGGTCGACTACTAAGCAAAAGTTGGCGTCAGCATTATGTACTGAATGGAAGCGGATATATATCGCTGTGTTCCAAAACCTTGTCGAAAGCATGTCTCGAAGGGTCAGTGCATGCATTAAGGAAAAAGGTGGACCGACACCGTACTAATGTATGTCAATAAATGCTATGTTGTGTTTCTCTTCTAGGTGTCCGGTGACGTTTTTCAATATAGTGTAGTAAATTAAACATCAACGGGTGATTTACATTTACGCCATCTATCGGCGTGAACGTTCACTGAAAAAAAAAAGGAAAAATGTGGATAGTCGTTTTTATAGATCAAGCTACTCGATGAGAAAATTATTTATTAAATGCAACTAAAAGGTGCGCTGATTTGATACACAGACAGAACAGATATGCTAGTTCTAATATCAAGCATTTTCTCACAATTTTTGGGTCAAAAGACAAGAAATCGCGTACGTGTGAAAAATAGGACTTCCACGCGCTTTGTATTTCCTATACACTGAGAGAACAAAAATCATGGGACACTTGGTTCCTGAACAACACGACGTCCCTCACGCCAAAAGACGAACTTAACGCTTTGTAAGTCACTGCATTCACGTAGATGGTAATTCGATGACCGTATGGATAAACGTCGTCAGATAACAGAGTTTGAATGAGGGATGATACGGAAGACGTTCACCCATTTTTAGAACGTTCTTGATAAGAAATTACAGACAATAAAAGAAATTCGAAGAATTGAAACTGGCAATAACGTGTTAAATGAATATGAAAGAAGCATCTTCTGCAGTTAAATACAGTCTGCTTAAAAAATAGCGCACGTAAATAATCTGTGGATAGAAGGTCATGCTTTTGCCCTTTATGAAGCAAAATATTCGTATCCTGTAGTTGAAAAACGCTGTGAAAATCATGGAATTAACATTTTTAAATGTAAAATAAGCAATGGCTTTATTAATACCGGGAAAAATCGCCAGGCATTACTTTTATCAGAAAAACGAAAACTAAACCTTTTACAAAAAAAGTACGGACTTTTACGACTATTTCAAAAGTAAAAATATACCAACCCAAAGAGTCATTAAAAATCTCTGTATTAACTGTAAACTATATAATAAACAAAGATTTAAATCTTAAAAAAAAGCAAAAAAAAAAAAAAAATACAGTGTTTACTGCCTTTTGTCTAGGCATGTGGCTGAGCTCAGAACACAGTGTAGATTTTATGAAAATCATTTAGGCAGAGACAGATGGGAATTTATTGTGACTATTGATGAAGCACGGATCTACTGAAAGGACTGTAACAACAAAAAAAGGGTCGATTTACTATCGCAAAAGAGCAAAACAGTCTAACAAACTTGGTTCCAAGAATCCAAAGAATGTTTCGGTAAAGGATTCATGGTTATTGCTGGTTTCTCGGGAAAATAAAGTTAAGAAAAGTTGAAAAGAATGTTAAAAGCAATTTTATACATACTACCAAAGTAATATTTTAACTCCTATATTTAAAGAGGAAATACCATTCCCTTATCCACAGAGCCTTCAAAGAGTAGAACTCTATCAGGATAAAGCTACCAGTCATACATCCAAATCTACCCTTGTATTTCTTGAAAATAAAAATGAAAAAAAGAGACGGGTATCAAGTCTATACCTTTTGCTCATATTCTTTCAAAGTCTTTTGATGTGTCACAAATGGATTGTTGTGCATTTGGACTGCTAAATAGAGCGTTTCCTAAACGCAGACTTGAAACGATGATTGGACTGTAAAAAGCGGTAGACGAGGGGCGGAATAAAAAAACCACGACCAATCTTAGGAAAAGCCCTATTATCTCGGAAATCTAGATGTCGGTTCATAGTCGAGAGACAGGCCTGTGACGTATATTCTAATTTAACTTTCATTTTCAGTTCATTTTTCTATGTAAATTTGAGTTTGTTCTCTTTTACACTTTCCAAACTTAACGTGATATCTTCTCTCTCACATGAATGAGGTTGGCAACACTTTGTAGGTCAGAGAGAGTGACGTATGAATGTGATAAGAACGATAGATAAAAAGGACGATACAGCAGTTCCTCAGTGTATGTGTGTGTGGAGAGATGTTCGATCTGTGTAAAAGCTAGATGATATGATATGATATTATATGTGACTATATTGTGGATGTCTTCAATTTGCTGGACCAATAAAAGATTATCGTAAGTTGACTTCTGTTTATGTTTCCTCTGGCCGTAAACTAGTGCGTCGTATTCTCATTTAGTTAAACATTTCCTTATTCATGGTCTTAGACATAGCGTAACACCAATCTCACCCACGAAAAAGGCTTACGTTATAGGGCTATCAGATGGAATATTTAAGAAACACGTAATTTTATATTATGCATTCATTATATTGCTCGAAAATAGTTCTAAAAATGTTTAAACATCCTCTGTATAGGGTGCTCGACGCATAGGTCACTCTATCACGAAGGTGGTACAGCAATTGCAGTATTCGCGTTGGATGGTATCAAAGGTATATTAGAAGTACGCCATTTCTGGAGAAACATCGCATCGAGGACAGCGCCGTTGGTGAAGAAATGTAACATGGCCGTCTATTGAACATGGCAGTCGACTTCTGTTTCTCATAGTTGCAATCAATCAAAGAGCAACAATGGTACAAATTACCACAGACTTCAACAACTGAGGTGTTAAAAACGTCTCCACCAAGAACATCAGGCGATCACTAGCTGTAATAGGTTACGAGAGCCGCGGACCCACCAGAGTCCAATTTTTAACCCATCACCGAACTGTACGTTTCATTTGAGAGAAAGAACATCGACACTGCGACTTTAACGATTAAAAAAGGGTGCCCTGGTCCGATGAGTCCAGTGATGTAGTTCTAAATAAATAAAGTGCTTTAGCGGTGAACTGACTGGGAAGAAAATGCCTTCAAAATGTTCAAAATCTGATTCGTAGTTTTTACCATTATTTTTTTATTTTTTTTTTTTTTTGTTTGGAGGTTTAACGACCGCCGTGAGCAACTCAATGGGCTATAAGCAGTCGCCCGTCCCTAATTTAGGGTCACTGGTTCCAGGGAAGGGAGAGAGCCAGTGCCGTAAGACAAACACAACATCCATGCCTGACCGGGATTCGAACCCGGACCCCTTACGGACGAATGATCAGAGGCCAACGCCTTAGACCACTGCGCCACCGGGGCGGCTTTTTTTTTTTTTTTTTTTCATTACTAATTACCAATATTAATTTATATTAAAACTGCTTTAACTGTGTAATCTGAGCAATTTTAAATAACAGGAAAATGTAACGTGAGTGACATTCCTAAGATTATAAAATATTTGTTTAAATACGGCTCCGAGTCGTTCTATATGATTTTAAATATGCATTTGAAATATTTGTGAACTAACAGAGTAACATCAATTCAATTTGACTAATGAGCCGTTTTTACTAAGATTATGTGGTACATGTGCAAGATTATTGTGTTGCTCGTAAGGAGGCAGAGAGTGAGCTCAGGAGATTACTTTTATTGTAGTCGGTACCAGTGGTGAGTTGTTTAATACAAATGTCCATCAATGCCGTTTTCTCTCTAAGCACTTCAATCTTAACCCTACGGAGTAGACATTTTCTACAAATTTATTTTGACTGCCGTCTAGACAAGGGAGTTCACATTCTGTTTGTGATAGAATCTTATGATTTGTGAAACACCCTATTGCGTTATCCAATTATGTAAATCAATCTACGCAGTATGTTTTGTTTATTTCTGTGTTTAACAATTACCATGGACAACTCGTATGATTATAAGCAGTCGCCGTTTCCTAATTTCAGGTCACTTGTTCCAGGGAAGAGACAGATCCAGCACCTTTGGCTATATGCACACCATCCCATCCTGGGTTGGGACTCAGTCTTAGCTCGGAAGAATGATCGGAAGCCTGCGCCTCAGACCACTCTACCACAGGGGCGGCCAATTCTGTAGTAAGAACATTCAGTTAAGATACGAGTATGTTTGCATACAGAACGCAGTTTTACTTATTTTTGCACACATGATCATTTTAAAAAATTCCTTTGCCCACATTATATTACCATGTAACCACGAAAAGTGCCTTAGCGCCGCTAAGGCGCGCTAAGCCCCTTCCACATCACTGGATGAGTCCCGTTTCCAGTTATGTCGCACTTACGGAATGGTGTTGAAATGGATGAAACCGCACTGATGGATGTCAACAAGGAACTGTTCAGACTGGTGGAGGCTCGGTTTTGGTCTGAGGCGGGTTCAACTGGCCCACATGGAGACGTCTGGTACGTCTAAATGCATCTCTGACCGGCCCACGCTACGTGTCCATCTTTGCAGTCCATCTGCAATTGCTCATGGTCATCATGCACTTACAGTTCAATGGACTCTTCCAGCAAGAAAATGCGCTTCCATGCAGAGCCGTGGTGATTAAAACATTCATAGAAGAGCATTCCGCGCAAATTCCCACCCTGGAACGGCCTCCCCGTTTACCGTACATGAACCCCGTCGACAATATTTGGAATGCTGAGAAAAGGTCCGTTTCCTTTAGGAATGCGACGAAATTATGGACAGCGGTGTAGCCAGCATGAGTGAAGATACCTGTGGAGCACTTTCATGACCTGATTAAATCAACGCCACACAGCGTGACTGCCCTTAATTAGGAGAAAGGTAAGCTAACTGTTACTAGGTAGGTATCCAATGATTTCTGTCCACTCAGTTTTCTTTAGGAATGCGACGAAATTATTTTTTTTATTGGAGGTTTAACGACCACCGTGAGCAACTCAATGGAATATAAGCAGTCGCCCGTCCCTAATTTGGGGTCACTGGTTCCAGGGAAGGGAGAGAGCCAGTGCCGTAAGACAAACACAACATCCATGCCTGACCGGGATTCGAACCCGGACCCCTTACGGACGAATGATCAGAGGCCAGCGCCTTAGACCACTGCACCACCGGGGCGGCGACGAAATTATGGACAGCGGTGCAGCCAGCATGGGTGAAGATACCTGTGGAGCACTTTCGTGACCTGATGAAATCAACGCCACACAGCGTGACTGCCCTTAATTAGGAGAAAGGTAAGCTAACTGCTAGTAGGTAGGTATCCAATGATTTCTGTCTACTCAGTTTCCTTTAGGAATGCGACGAAATTATGGACAGCGGTGCAGCCAGCATGGGTGAAGATACCTGTGGAGCACTTTCGTGACCTGATGAAATCAACGCCACTCAGCGTGACTGCCCTTATTTAGAAGAAAGGTAAGCTAACTGTTACTAGGTAGGTATCCAATGATTTCTGTCTACTCAGTTTCCTTTAGGAATGCGACGAAATTATGGACAGCGGTGCAGCCAGCATGGGTGAAGATACCAGTGGAGCACTTTCGTGACCTGATGAAATCAACGCCACTCAGCGTGACTGCCCTTATTTAGAAGAAAAGTAAGCTAACTGTTACTAGGTAGGTATCCAATGATTTCTGTCTGCTCAGTTTCCTTTAGGAATGCGACGAAATTATGGACATCGGTGCAGCCAGCATGAGTGAAGATACCTGTGAAGCACTTTCGTGACCTGATGAAATCAACGCCACACAGCGTGACTGTCCTTAATTAGGAGAAAGGTAAGCTAACTGTTACTAGGTAGGTATCCAATGATTTCTGTGTACTCAGTTTCCTTTAGGAATGCGGCGAAATTATGGACAGCGGTGTAGCCAGCATGGGTGAAGATACTTGTGGGGCACTTTCGTGACCTGATGAAATCAACGCCACACAGCGTGACTGCCCTTATTTAGAAGAAAGGTAAGCTAACTGTTACTAGGTAGGTATCCAATGATTTCTGTCTACTCAGTTTCCTTTGGGAATGCGACGAAATTATGGACATCGGTGCAGCCAGCATGAGTGAAGATACCTGTGAAGCACTTTCGTGACCTGATGAAATCAACGCCACACAGCGTGACTGTCCTTAATTAGGAGAAAGGTAAGCTAACTGTTACTAGGTAGGTATCCAATGATTTCTGTGTACTCAGTTTCCTTTAGGAATGCGACGACATTATGGACAGCGGTGCAGCCAGCATCGGTTAAGATACCTGTGAAGCACTTTCGTGACCTGATGAAATCAACGCCACACAGCGTGATTGCCCTTAATTAGGAGAAAGGTAAGCTAACTGTTACTAGGTAGGTATCCAATGATTTCTGTCTACTCAGTTTCCTTTAGGAATGCGACGACATTATGGACAGCGGTGCAGCCAGCATCGGTTAAGATACCTGTGAAGCACTTTCGTGACCTGATGAAATCAACGCCACACAGCGTGATTGCCCTTAATTAGGAGAAAAGTAAGCTAACTGTTACTAGGTAAGTATCTAATGATTTCTGTCTACTCAGTTTCCTTTAGGAATGCGACGAAATTATGGACAGCGGTGCAGCCAGAATGGGTGAAAGTACGTTTGGAGCACTTTCGTGACCTGTAGAAATCAACGCCACACAGCGTGACTGCCCTTAATTAGGAGAAAGGTAAGCTAACTGTTAGTAGGTAGGTATCCAATGATTTCTGTCTACTCAGTTTCCTTTAGGAATGCGACGAAATTATGGACAGCGGTGCAGTCAGCATGGGTGAAGATACCTGTGGAGCACTTTCGTGACCTGATGAAATCAACGCCACACAGCGTGACTGCCTTTAATTAGGAGAAAGGTAAGCTAACTGTTACTAGGTAGGTATCCGGTGATTTCTGTCTATTCAGTTTCCTTTAGGAATGCGACGAAATTATGGACAGCGGTGCAGCCAGCATGGGTGAAGATACCTGTGGAGCACTTTCGTGACCTGATGAAATCAACGCCACACAGCGTGACTGCCCTTAATTAGAAGAAAAGTAAGATAACTGTTACTAGGTTGGTATCGAATGATTTCTGTCTACTCAGTTTCCTTTAGGAATGCGACGAAATTATGGACAGCGGTGCAGCCAGCATCGGTTAAGATACCTGTGGAGCACTTTCGTGACCTGATGAAATCAACGCCACACAGCGTGACTGCCCTTACTTAGGAGAAAAGTAAGCTAACTGTTACTAGGTAAGTATCTAATGATTTCTGTCTACTCTGTTTCCTTTAGGAATGCGACGAAATTATGGACAGCGGTGCAGTCAGCATGGGTGAAGATACCTGTGGAGCACTTTCGTGACCTGTAGAAATCAACGCCACACAGCGTGACTGCCCTTAATTAGGAGAAAGGTAAGCTAACTGTTAGTAGGTAGGTATCCAATGATTTCTGTCTACTCAGTTTCCTTTAGGAATGCGACGAAATTATGGACAGCGGTGCAGTCAGCATGGGTGAAGATACCTGTGGAGCACTTTCGTGACCTGATGAAATCAACGCCACACAGCGTGACTGCCTTTAATTAGGAGAAAGGTAAGCTAACTGTTACTAGGTAGGTATCCGGTGATTTCTGTCTATTCAGTTTCCTTTAGGAATGCGACGAAATTATGGACAGCGGTGCAGCCAGCATGGGTGAAGATACCTGTGGAGCACTTTCGTGACCTGATGAAATCAACGCCACACAGCGTGACTGCCCTTAATTAGAAGAAAAGTAAGATAACTGTTACTAGGTAGGTATCGAATGATTTCTGTCTACTCAGTTTCCTTTAGGAATGCGACGAAATTATGGACAGCGGTGCAGCCAGCATCGGTTAAGATACCTGTGGAGCACTTTCGTGACCTGATGAAATCAACGCCACACAGCGTGACTGCCCTTACTTAGGAGAAAAGTAAGCTAACTGTTACTAGGTAAGTATCTAATGATTTCTGTCTACTCTGTTTCCTTTAGGAATGCGACGAAATTATGGACAGCGGTGCAGTCAGCATGGGTGAAGATACCTGTGGAGCACTTTCGTGACCTGATGAAATCAACGCCACACAGCGTGACAGCCCTTAATTAGGAGAAAAGTATGCTAACTGTTACTAGGTAGGTATCCAAGGATTTCTGTCTACTCAGTTTCCTTTAGGAATGCGACGAAATTATGGACAGCGGTGCAGCCAACATGGGTGAAGATACCAGTGGAGCACTTTCGTGACCTGATGAAATCAACGCCACACAGCGTGACTGCCCTTAATTAGGGGAAAGGTAAGCTAACTGTTACTAGGTAGGTATCCAATGATTTCTGTGTACTCAGTTTCCTTTAGGAATGCGACGAAATTATAGACAGCGGTGCAGCCAGCATGCGTGAAGATATCTGTGGAGCACTTTCGTGACCTGATGGAATCAACACCACACAGCATGACTGCTCTTAATTAGGAGAAAGGTAAGCTAACTGTTACTAGGTAGGTATCCAATGATTTCTGTCTACTGAGTTTCCTTTAGGAATGCGGCGAAATTATGGACAGCGGTGTAGCCAGCATGGGTGAAGATACTTGTGGGGCACTTTCGTGACCTGATGAAATCAACGCCACACAGCGTGACTGCCCTTAATTAGGAGAAAGGTAAGCTAACTGTTAGTAGGTAGGTATCCAATGATTTCTGTCTACTCAGTTTCCTTTAGGAATGCGACGAAATTATGGACAGCGGTGCAGTCAGCATGGGTGAAGATACCTGTGGAGCACTTTCGTGACCTGATGAAATCAACGCCACACAGCGTGACTGCCTTTAATTAGGAGAAAGGTAAGCTAACTGTTACTAGGTAGGTATCCGGTGATTTCTGTCTATTCAGTTTCCTTTAGGAATGCGACGAAATTATGGACAGCGGTGCAGCCAGCATGGGTGAAGATACCTGTGGAGCACTTTCGTGACCTGATGAAATCAACGCCACACAGCGTGACTGCCCTTAATTAGAAGAAAAGTAAGCTAACTGTTACTAGGTAGGTATCGAATGATTTCTGTCTACTCAGTTTCCTTTAGGAATGCGACGAAATTATGGACAGCGGTGCAGCCAGCATCGGTTAAGATACCTGTGGAGCACTTTCGTGACCTGATGAAATCAACGCCACACAGCGTGACTGCCCTTACTTAGGAGAAAAGTAAGCTAACTGTTACTAGGTAAGTATCTAATGATTTCTGTCTACTCTGTTTCCTTTAGGAATGCGACGAAATTATGGACAGCGGTGCAGTCAGCATGGGTGAAGATACCTGTGGAGCACTTTCGTGACCTGATGAAATCAACGCCACACAGCGTGACAGCCCTTAATTAGGAGAAAAGTATGCTAACTGTTACTAGGTAGGTATCCAAGGATTTCTGTCTACTCAGTTTCCTTTAGGAATGCGACGAAATTATGGACAGCGGTGCAGCCAACATGGGTGAAGATACCAGTGGAGCACTTTCGTGACCTGATGAAATCAACGCCACACAGCGTGACTGCCCTTAATTAGGGAAAGGGTAAGCTAACTGTTACTAGGTAGGTATCCAATGATTTCTGTGTACTCAGTTTCCTTTAGGAATGCGACGAAATTATAGACAGCGGTGCAGCCAGCATGCGTGAAGATATCTGTGGAGCACTTTCGTGACCTGATGGAATCAACACCACACAGCATGACTGCTCTTAATTAAGAGAAAGGTAAGCTAACTGTTACTAGGTAGGTATCCAATGATTTCTGTCTACTGAGTTTCCTTTAGGAATGCGGCGAAATTATGGACAGCGGTGTAGCCAGCATGGGTGAAGATACTTGTGGGGCACTTTCGTGACCTGATGAAATCAACGCCACACAGCGTGACTGCCCTTAATTAGGAGAAAGGTAAGCTAACTGTTACTAGGTAGGTATCCAATGATTTCTGTCTACTCAGTTTCCTTTAGGAATGCGACGACATTATGGACAGCGGTGCAGCCAGCATCGGTTAAGATACCTGTGGAGCACTTTCGTGACCTGATGAAATCAACGCCACACAGCATGACTGCCCTTAATTAGGAGAAAAGTAAGCTAACTGTTACTAGGTAAGTATCTAATGATTTCTGTCTACTCAGTTTCCTTTAGGAATGCGACGAAATTATGGACAGCGGTGCAGCCAGAATGGGTGAAAGTACGTTTGGAGCACTTTCGTGACCTGTAGAAATCAACGCCACACAGCGTGACTGCCCTTAATTAGGAGAAAGGTAAGCTAACTGTTAGTAGGTAGGTATCCAATGATTTCTGTCTACTCAGTTTCCTTTAGGAATGCGACAAAATTATGGACAGCGGTGCAGTCAGCATGGGTGAAGATACCTGTGGAGCACTTTCGTGACCTGATGAAATCAACGCCACACAGCGTGACTGCCTTTAATTAGGAGAAAGGTAAGCTAACTGTTACTAGGTAGGTATCCGGTGATTTCTGTCTATTCAGTTTCCTTTAGGAATGCGACGAAATTATGGACAGCGGTGCAGCCAGCATGGGTGAAGATACCTGTGGAGCACTTTCGTGACCTGATGAAATCAACGCCACACAGCGTGACTGCCCTTAATTAGAAGAAAGGTAAGATAACTGTTACTAGGTAGGTATCCAATGATTTCTGTCTACTCAGTTTCCTTTTGGAATGCGACGAAATTATGGACAGCGGTACAGCCAGCATGGGTGAAATTACCTTTGGAGCACTTTCGTGACCTGATGAAATCAACGCCACACAGCGTGACTGCCCTTAATAAGGAGAAAGGTAAGCTAACTGTTAGTAGGTAGGTATCCAATGATTTCTGTCTACTCAGTTTCCTTTAGGAATGCGACGAAATTATGGACAGCGGTGCAGTCAGCATGGGTGAAGATACCTGTGGAGCACTTTCGTGACCTGATGAAATCAACGCCACACAGCGTGACTGCCCTTAATTAGGAGAAAAGTAAGCTAACTGTTACTAGGTAGGTATCCAATGATTTCTGTCTACTCAGTTTCCTTTAGGAATGCGACGAAATTATGGACAGCGGTGCAGCCAACATGGGTGAAGATACCAGTGGAGCACTTTCGTGACCTGATGAAATCAACGCCACACAGCGTGACTGCCCTTAATTAGGGGAAAGGTAAGCTAACTGTTACTAGGTAGGTATCGAATGATTTCTGTCTACTGAGTTTCCTTTAGGAATGCGACGAAATTATGGACAGCGGTGCAGCCAGCATGGGTGAAGATACCTGTGGGGCACTTTCGTGTCCTGATGAAATCAACGCCACACAGCGTGACTGCCCTTAGTTAGGAGAAAGGTAAGCTAACTGACACTAGGTAGGTACCCAATGATTTCTGTCTACTCAGTGTATTGTATGGAGCTCTTGTCGTAAAATAACAATTACTGCATGTATTGCTACAAACGTAGTGGGTAGCCATCTGACTTAAATTTCCCAGTGGGACGCGCAATGCTGGTATCACGATTTTATTTCTCTGATAGAAGAATATACGTCCATGGTAAACACTTTCATTTCACCTCTGACATTTTGAGGCATTTATGTTATTCATGCTAATTGCATTTAATTTTGGCGAACGTTGAGAATCCATCACATGCGAATTGATAGAGACAGAGAAAGTTGTACTATGAGAGCGAGTTGTTTCGAAATTTAAAGATTTTTCCTGTCTGAGAAGAATGCGATAATCATGGAGATACCTTAGCCTGTATTTTAATATTGAACTAGGAAAAGAAGAGGAAAATGTTCATCGGAGATAACACAGGACTGCATGATTCTGGGTTTTGCAAAACTTTAAGTGTTTTATAGCAGATCTAATATGATGATCACTAAAATCACATCCGCTTTTCTCTGCCACACACAGATTTTTCACAATTCCCCACGTATTGTTTACTTATGTATTACAAAAGTGAAAAATATTATTAAGTAATCTGCTATTCTAAAGATTTACATTTACTAGCAAAACCAGATCGCAGCAGCCGGAAAATGATACAATAAATGGTGCTACTATATTAATGATTATCACATTGCGTGAAATTTGCCTATTTGAACACTGTGTTTCAAGCGATAAGACCGAAGTGTATTCCACTTATTTTAACAGTTTTATTATTCTTTACTACTCATTGTGGCGTCAACAGGCTTTGTTAATAGTCCTGATTCATTTTGTTACATGTGTGGTAGTTCTGTGGTGAAAAAAAAAAGCGACGCAATATAATGGATTTTGTCAAAAAGGCGTATCATGCGTATTTCGGTAAAAAGCTTGAAGACAAGGACAATAAATGGGCCCCACATCAAGTTTGTCACACGTGTGTTGAGAAACTGAGAACATGGATTCAAGGTAAGAAAAACTCAATTCCATTTGCTATTGCAATGGTGCAGTGGGAGCGGTGTCACGTCAATTCGTCACGTGCGTCAATTCGTCGACTACGTCAATTCGTCGCGCGTCAATTCGTCGGCAACGACAATTCGTCACGCGTCAATTCGTCGCGCGTCAATTCGTCGACCACGACGATTCGTCGAGCGTCAATTCGTCGCGGACAAATTCGTCGACTACCTCAATTCGTCGCGTTTACAGATTTTGGTTACATACAAAACAAATGCAGGAAAACGAACGATTTAAAATTTTCGTGAAATCTAGTTTTCATTTCAGAACCATCAAATTTGGTATCATGAAACTCTAACTTAGACGCTAGACGGTTTTTGGAAGGGGTTGGAGACCGGGGGTCAGAGCCCCCCCTCATAAAAAGTTTCGTAAAATCTACAGTTTTCATTTTAGAACCACAAAATTTGGTATACTATCTCATGGCACTCTAACTTAGACGGTAGACCGTTTTTGGACCGGGTCAAAGCCCGGGGGTCTGAGCCCCCCCCCCCATACAAAATTTTCTTAAAAACTACAGTTTTCAATTCAGAACCACCAATTCTGGTATACTATCTCATGGTACTCTAACTTAGCCGTTTTTGGAAGGGGTTGGAGCCCGGAGGGTAAGAGCCCCCGTCACAAAAAATGCCGTAAAATCTACGGTAATCAATTTAGAACCACCAAATTTGGTATACTATCTCATGGTACTCTAACTTAGACGGTAGACCGTTTTTGGAACGGGTCAAGGTCCGGGGGTCAGAGCCATCCCCCCATAATTTTTTTTGTAAAATCTGCAGTTTTCAATTCAGAACCATTAGACACTAGACGCTTTTTGGAAGGGGTTAGAGCCCGGGGGGTGAAAGCCCCCCTTCATAAAAATTACGTAAAATCTACAGTTTTCAATTTAGGACCACCAAATTTGGTATACTATCTCATGGTACTCTAACTTAGACGCTAGACGGTTTTTGGAATAGGTCAAGGCGCGGGTGGTAAGACCCCTACATACAAAATTTTCGTAAAATCTATAGTTTTCAATTTAGAACCACCAAATTTGGTATCATTAAACTCTAACTTAGACGGGAGCCGGTTTTTGGAACGGGTCATACCCCGGGGGTCACAGCCCTCCCCGTACAAAATTTTCTTAGAATATGCCGTTTTCAATTTAGAACCGCCGAACTTGGTATACTATCTGATGGTATTTTAACTTCGACTGTAGATGGTTTCTTGGAAAGGGTTGGAGCTCGGGGTTCAGAGCCTCCTCCACCCCCCCCTAAAAAATTTCGTGAAATCTACAGTTTTCAATTTGGAACCACCAAATTTGGTATACTACATCATGGTACTCTAACTTAGACGGCAGACGGTTTTTGGAACGGAACGGGCACTGGGTCAGAGCCCACCTCATAAAAAATTTTGTAAAATCTACAGTTTTCAATTTAGAACCACCAAATTTGGTATACTATCTCATGGTGCTCTAACTTAAACGGTAGACGGTTTTTTGGAACGGGTCAAAGCCCGTTTCAAAAAACCGTCTACCGTTTAAGTTAGTGCCTCCACATACAAAATTCTTCTTGACAAGTGGTCAGAAGCCAGACCCAAGATCACTCTGCCGCCGTAGCGGCACACGTTGAAATATATTTTTCATACGGCCCCAAACGCTCTTATGGACATACTAGATTGAACTAGACGCAAACAAATCATTAATATAATTTGTACTAGCAGGGATTCCAGTTATTTGCCAGGTACATATTACTATTTGTGGAATCACCAAGTTCAGCGGGTGAAAGTTAATGAATGAAAAAGATATTCCTGCAATTTTCCAGCAAACTTATTTTAAATTTTTTGATTTAGTTAATTTAATTTTGCGAAACAAAAAAAGAAAGAAAAAGGAATGGGAATACTTACCTTCTAGGAGACATCTATAGAACTGCAGTACATCTGGCGTGTGCTTCTGTGAATCCCGCAACAAAGAAATGCAATGTACCTATGTGATGTCAATTGCGTTCGACTTCACATTGGCATTGATCATCTTTTTCTAACCGTTTTGAATTTTGAATATCTGGAACTCTCTATTTACATTACATTATATTTCTTCCTGATAAGCCGCTCGTTGGTAGTGAAAGCTAAACTATATTGATTTGTGTTTTGAATACACCATTAAACGCATATTTTTGCACTTTATTGTTATCTACAGTCCCTAACTTAGACCGTAGGTTGGTTAGTTGGTTGGTTGATGGTTTATGGTGCAAGGCCCTCAAAGGGCCAAAGAGCGCTTTAGAACGTAGATAGGGTATTCTTAATAGTAGAAACCGGACCTTTTTACGAAAATTTTGTATGGTGCTCCCTTGACCCGCGCCCCGACCCCTTCCAAAAACCGTCTACCGTCTAAGTTAGATAACCATGAGTAGTATACCAAATTTGGTTGTTCTAAATAGAAAACTGTAGATTTTACGAAATTTTTATTAGGAGGGGGGGCTCTCACTCCCGGGTTCCAACCCCTTCCAAAAATCGTCTAGCGTCTAAGTTAGAGTTTCATGATACTAAATTTGGTGGTTCTGAATTGAAAACTGTAGTTTTTAAGAAAATGTTGTATGTGTGTGTGTGTGCAGGGGAGGGCTCTGACCCCCCCCCCCCCGGGCCTTGACCCGTTTCAAAAACCGTCGACCGTCTAAGTTAAAGTACCATGAGATAGTATACCAAATTTGGTGGTTCTAATTTGAAACGTAGATTTTGCGATTTATTTATGAAAAGGTCCTTACCCCTTCATAAAAAAACCTGCAACCCCTTCCAAAATCGTCTAGCGTCTAAGTTAGAGTACCATGAGACAGTATACCAAATTTGGTGGCTCTAAATTGAAAACTGTTGACTTTACCAAATTTTTTATGGTCGGGGCTCTGACCCCCTGGGCCTTAACCCGTTCCGAAAACGGTCTACCGTCTAAGTTAGAGTGCTATGAGATAGTATACCAAATTTGGTGACTCTAAATTGAAAACTGTAGATTTTACGAAATTTTCATGAGGGGGCACTGACCCCCGGGCTTCAACCCCTTCCAAAAACCGTCAATCGTTTCAGAACCATCAAATTTGATGGTTCTGAAATAAAAACTAGATTTCACGAAAATTTTGAATGTATGTAGAGGGGGAAGGCTCGGAACCCCCGGGCCTTGACCCGTTCCAAAGACCGTCGACCGTCTAAGTTAGAGCACCATGAGATAGTATACTAAAATTTGGTGGTTCTAAATTGAAAACTAGATTTGGCGATTTTTTTATGAAGCCCCCCCCCCCCCGGGCTGCAACCCCTTGCAGAAACGGTCTACCGTCTAAGTAAGAGTACCATGAGATAGTATACCAAATTTGGTGGTTCTAAATTGGAAACTGTAGATTTTACGATTTTTTTTTTATTCGGGGAGTCTCTGACCCCTGGGCTCCAACCCCTTCCAAAAACCGTCTGGCGTCTAAGTTTGAGTTTCATGATAACATACTTAATGGTTCTAAATTGAAAACTGCAGATTTTACAAAAAAAATTATGGGGGGATGGCTCTGACCCCCGGGCCTTGACCCGTTCCAAAAACGGTCTACCGTCTAAGTTAGAGTACCATGAGATAGTATACCAAATTTGGTGGTTCTAAATTGAAAACTGTAGATTTTACGGCATTTTTATGAGGGGGCTCTTACCCCCGGGCCCCGACCCCTTCCAAAAACCATCTAGCGTCTAAGTTAGTGTACCATGAGATAGTATACCAGATTTGGTGGTTCTGAATTGAAAACTGTAGATTTTAAGAGAATTTTGTATGCGGGGGCTCTGACCCCCGGGCCTTCACCCGTTCCAAAAACGGTCTGCCGTCTAAGTTAGAGTACCATGAGATAGTATACCAAATTTGGTGGTTCTAAATTGAAAACTGTAGTGCCATTGAAGATAGCTCACCATGTTTCCCATGTTCTCTTCGATAATGTTGGGTTTTATGTTGTTGTAAATAATTTTTCCTTCTGCACAGTTTACTGCCCACGCAATGTCCCCTTCATTATGTTGAATATATTTTTAAAATATTAGTCACTGTGTGTATAATTTAATGTAACAAGATGCCCTTCTGAGTACATTTAGCGTTATTTCCCCATGCCACTGAATACTTCTGTACATATGTTGTAAATTTTGAATGTAGCATCACTGTTGCATTTCTGTTTCATGGGAAGCTGCCCTTCTGGGTATGTTTAGCGGCTTTCTTCCTTGTCACTGTATTGTTCTGTACATATGATATGAAAC
Organism: Macrothele yani; assembly: GCA_039090855.1. NCBI lineage: Eukaryota > Metazoa > Arthropoda > Arachnida > Araneae > Macrothelidae > Macrothele > Macrothele yani. The sequence continues at coordinate 50,503,547 of CM077028.1, forward strand.
TTGAGCATTGCATTACTGTTCGATTTCTGTTTTTTTGTAAAATTGCTCTCCTGGGTTCGTTTAGCATATTTCTCTCTTGTCACTGCATAATTCTGTACATATGATAAGTATTTGTGCTTATTTGTTTCTACCATTACTGTCATATCTCTAAATACTGTTGCACCTGTTAGTTCCTTCTCACCCATGGTCTTTTATGTGAATTAGTACCTTGTGCATGTTTAATCTTTAGTATGGTAGTAATGCTTAATTGGAATTTGTGCATAGTATAGAATCATGTCTTTCCCTGTCTACAATTCTGTAGGTAAACATTTTCGTTTGTATCGCTCGTGCTTTATTGTCTGCCTCTCCTTCGCCCTTCGTGGCGAAATAATTTTATGATTTTAACAATATTTTGTTTTACGTTTCACTGGAACTTTCCAGCTGATGTATATACCACTGTATTTATTGGCAGAATTCCATTGTCATGTACATAGAAATGTTATTTTACTGAAGAATAAAGGCAATTTTGAAATGTATATTTTGCGAATTGCGAATTGTTTTTATGAGGGAGGGCTTATTCCCCCCGGCTGCAACCCCTTCAAAAAATCGTCTAGCATCTATGTTAAAGTACCATGAGATAGTATACCAGATTTGGTGGTTCTGAATTGAAAACTGTAGTTTTTAAGAAAATTTTGTATGTGGGGGGCTCTGACCCCCCGGGCTTTGACACGTTCCAAAACGGTCTACTGTCTAAGTTAGAGTACCATGAGATAGTATACCAAATTTGGTGTTTCTAAATTGAAACTGTAGATTTTACGAAAAACATTTTATGAGGTGGGGGCCCTTACCCACCGGGCTCCAACCCTTTCCAAAAACCGTCTAGCGTCTAAGTTAGAGTACCATGAGATAGTATACCAGATTAGGTGGTTCTGAATTGAAAACTCTAAGTTAGTGTACCATGAGATAGTATACCAAATTTGGTGCTTCTAAGATGAAAACTGTAGATTTTACGAAAATTTTATGACGGGGGCTCCGACCCCCGGGCTCCAACCCCTTCCAAAAACCGTCTAGCGTCTAAGTTACAGTTTCACGATACCAAATTTGATGGTTCTGAAATGAAAACTAGATTTTACGAAAATTTTGTATGTATGTGGGGGTGGGGGTGGGGGCTCTGACTCCCTGGGCCTTGACCCGTTCCAAAAACCGACAACCGTCTAAGTTAGAGTACCATAAGATAGGATACCTGATTTGGTGGTTCTGAATTGAAAACTGTAGATTTTACGAATATTTTGTGTATGGGGGCTCTGACCAGCCGGGCCTCTGACCCGTTCCAAAAATCGTCTACTGTCTAATATTTTTAGTGCCAAAGAAAAAGCGTAATATTCCTATCCTGTCTGAGTATCCAAACTTTATAAATTTGATCAGGGAGGAAGACGTTCGAAATCGTACGTTTTCCTGCATTCGTTTTGTATGTAACCAAAACTGTGAACGCGACGAATTGACGTAGTCGACGAATTTGTCCGCGACGAATTGACGCTCGACGAATCGTCGTGGTCGACGAATCGACGCGCGACGAATTGACGCGCGACGAATTGACGCGCGACGAATCGTCGCAGTCGACGAATTGACGCAGTCGACGAATTGACGTAGAACCAGTGGGAGCCAGGAGTCCAGAGGAATGTTATTTTTGCTTAACTACACCAGTAAAGGGCTACAATTGAAAAAACATAAAGAATATTGTCTACCCAAAGACTCCCTGTGATATGAGACCTGTACTGTATGGTCCTGATTTACCTGTACCATTACCTCCTACATTACCCACCTACATTTTAGCCGTGAAAACAAGCAGGTTTTCGTAATATACGACGCTGCTGACGACGCTGTCATTTTTCCAGAACACTCTTCACCGCTGCATAGTACGACGAAGGAACTTCCTAACAAGAGTAATTAATGTTACAGGGCTGTTCACTGAGTATATTTCAGTCCCTTGTCTCAAAGGTTCGTTAGACCTTCGCCTGTAAAGAATTTCGAAGTTCCGGGGTTTTACATTTACTTTTCACCAGTGATAAAACAAATAAATAAAATACCTGCTAAAATTGAGAGTCGTTCTTTTGCAGTGAAGAGCAGTTTTATTCAGGTAATTACGGGGATAGGTCTTCAAAGCTTTGTCCGGCTTTTTTTACCATACTTTGTATTATTAATTGAGAATCTGTTTCAGCTTATTACGTTATTAGGCTCTATCCTCAGTTATCCCCCTGGTAAGTTTTCGTTTTCCAATTTAATTTCAGCTTGGGTTCACTTTTCTGAATCCGTATTTTTTCTCGTTTGTTAGCGGAGGTCGAAGACGCTCTCCCTAGAACGGAGATATCATACCTCCAACCTCCCTCTTCAAACACCAGATCAAATTATTGACCCCTTTCTCAGAAAGAGCGCGAGTTACTTTTATTGCGTTCTCCAGTGGACAGCTCCATGCCAAACCTGCACCAACACGCCCTTTCGTTAACAATTCACTTCGCTTTCAATTTTCTGTTGCTGACCCTCTGGCCTATCAACTGTTCTTCCATCTTCCGCAAAAAATGCCTCCATTAAACTGAAGATGTGAGAATAGCTTGTTACGCTCCTTATAAAAAGATCATTGTTCACTCACTTCCTCGTAGAGCAATAAAGTCATAAAATTGAATTTCGCGATTTCCTTGAATCGGACAGTAATGACGTTAGAAAAAGAAAGAGAATGGCCTGCCTCATTAAAGCAGCTGGCATGAAACTGAGGAAAAGGGGCCCTTCTTCAGATAAACACTAAGAAAAAGGAAGACGATTTTAACTCACAATATATTAACCCCTTGAACTGCCAATATACTTAAACAAAATGACGCCCAAAATCAGCCTCAACTTGCAGACGCATCGGCTTCATATTTTCCGCATTCACCAAAGGTAACTGGTCACATAGCGACCGTATATTACGAAAACCTGCTTGTTTTCACGGCTAAATATTTACTTTCTTCCTCTCATCTCAGCAATGCCAATCACAAATGTATCACAGGTTATAAACTCTCCCTGTAATTTCTTTATTCTCCACCGCCCACTGATGACCAAGTCTTCTAGCTTCGTGTGACTGCTTCGGAAAAGTCTCCCGATTTATCCCAGCCAGGTACGAACACTCGAACCATTAAATATTCACCGTGATTCGGATGGGCACGTTAAGCCGCCGGACCCCAGGTACTGGCCATCCGGTAATACATAAGGGTGTCCTCCTCCTCCTTTCCATCTCGTTTCCGTGTGACTTGATCTTTATTGGTTATTTTGTTATATTACATTACATATGAATTTAATGAGCATGAAAGAGTCCGTAAACTTATACACTTATACAAGCATTTATAAAATCAACTGTAGTGCAACATAGCAGGGAGCCAGAGGAAAAGGCTAGTGTGGGTCTGACGAGCCACTTGTCCCCTAATAAACAAACAAAAGTGCCAAGTCAAGAAATTATCCTCCTATAGAACTGCAATTTACATAATCACAATTGTAGATAATCAAACCAGAAACATATTAACTGTATATCAAGTATTCCCTTAACTCTCTTTTAAATAAAGCATAGTTAACATCATGAAATAAATACGGGATTACAACATGTAATACAAATTTTGAAGATGACAATCCGATTTTTGTGCCCCTCTCCAGGACGATGAAATTTTCAAGTTTTCGGATATTATGACAATCCATCCTTGATTGTCATCTTCAAAATATGCATGGTTAACAATTGATCTAATATAAATCGGCAACCCGTTCCAGAGTCGAGGGCAAGTGGCATGGATATTATAAAACGTAATTATACACTGCTGGCCACCCAAAATGCAAAACCAAGAAGGACGCGAGATAGCAAAGCCAGATTTACTGGACACATAATAACAGATACAAAAATGAAACGATTGAGCTTACAGGCCCGTGCGACTTGCGGAACACACAGACATCAATAGTTCGTGTGGCACCCATGGCTGGCAATAACGGCCGCTACACGCCGCGTTATCGAACGAAAGAGGCTTTGGATGTGAGCTTGGGGTATGTCAGACCATGCTGCTTCCACACGTTGCCACAGTTCATCAGACGTAGCCGCGGGTGGTGCTTGCCATGCCACTCTGTTGCCGATCAGCAACCAGACGTATCCGATGGGCGACACATCGGAAGAACAGGCGGGCCACGGCAGCAGTGACACCTGGTGGGCCGTGAAGAAATGTTGCATGATCGGTGCCACCTGCGGGCGCGCATTGTCCTGTTGAAACGCGGCCGCTGGCAGGTCCTGCAGGTAAGGGAGGACTACAGGTTCCAAAACATCTTGAGATGTAGCGGTGGCTGTTGAGTGTACCGGCGATGCGTACCAGAAGGGTGCGGGTGTTATATCCAATTGCGGCTCAAACCATAACGCCAGGTGACGGACCGGTATGGCGATGCATAATGCAGGCGTCATGCAGTCTCTCGCCGCGGTGCCGCCACCACACGCGATCCGACCATCGTGGTGTTGCAGGCAGAAGCGGGATTCGTCGGAGAAGACAATGTCGTGCCATTCCGTAGTCCAGGTGCGGCGTTCAACGGCCCACTACCGCTGCACTCGCCGGTGGTGTAACATCAATGGTAATCGGAGCAATGGGCGTCATGCAACAAGTCCCCGCTCCTGCAGACGATGTCGAACGGTACGTGCTGACACAGGTTGTTGCGCAACACACACTAATTCCTGCGCTAACGTTCGTGATGTGGTGGTGCGAGCCGTCAATGTCCGCCGTACAACATGCCGGTCCTCTCGTTCGGTGGTGAGCCGCGGCTGCGGCAATCGCTCACATCGGTCCGTCCGTCCCTCCTGCACCCACCGAATCCATATTTGCCTCACTGTGGTTGGATGTCGTCCCACACGGGCGCCGATGTCTGGGTACGATAAACCGCTGTCGCGATAAGCCACTATTCGTGCTCTGTCGAACTCCGAAACGTGCTGGAATGACTGCCGTATTCTGCGACGAGGCATCAGGAAGCTTCCCACGCACAGGTCCGGCAGCACAAAACACTTCTACTACTTACACCCCACCTTTTGTGCACCCTTCTCATAGTGCTTCTCGGTGGTGTGCCGGGCGCACATGATTTGCATATGCACTGCAATGCTAATCGTTTGCATATCTTCTCGCGGGCGACGCATGCTGCAAATTTCAGGCCAATCGGATGCTTCCTTCTTGGTGTTGCATTTTGGGAGGCCAGCAGTGTAAATACAATACACTGTGAACACTCAAGAGACTCATTTGGTGTATTAAATCCGTTTATTTTTGTAGATTGATAAGTAGAAAGATTCGCCAAGCTTTCTCACTCCACTGGGAGGCTTTCTCAAGGCAATGGTACAGATAACTGTAGTGCAACATAATGTCTACCATCGCCTTGAGAAAGTCACCCAGTGGAATGCGAAAGTTTAGCGAATCTTTCTACTTACTACGTCACAAAAATAAACGAATTTAATACGCTATATGCGTCTCTTGAGTATAATATAACACGTTTGTCCGAGCTCTGGGATCACCAAATCGGTATATCCACGAGTGCGATAAACATTAGATTTAAATGCTTATTAGCATAGACACGCTCATGCATTAACAACATATCTGAATATGTAGTTTCTCAAAAATCAGTAACTTATAACAGTAAAACAAACTATCCACATTTTCCGATTGATTTAACAATCGAACAAATTCTCTTTGAACAGTAAGAATTCTATTAATATTTCCTCTAGTTGTCATTCCCCAAGCTAAACGACAGTAAGGCATAAGTGGGTAAATAAAAAAAAGAAAATACGGACTTTATTTTAATTGGCAAGCAACTCGAAATCGTGGACAAAACTTCAATAGGAGATCTCAATTTAACTGCCAAGGATACTTAACTGTCATCAACATGTGCATCCCATTGTAAATTTTCATGCAGATGAACAACCAGAAATTTAAAATTTGCCTGAAAAGCCAAAGGAATAACATTCAAATAAATCCGTGGAGTGGTTACTGTCACAACCCTTCGATCAGAGAAAAAACAACAATTTGTTTCAGAAACATTGAGGGTTAAAGAATTGCAACAGAACCAAGTGAAATACTCTCACAATTCATGGTTGACTCGTGGTATCAACTCAGATACCGAATGACCAGTAAAAAAAGGTGTGTCGTTAGCAAATAAAACAACATTTGCACTGGAAGAAATATTAAAGATATCATTGACGTAAATTAAAAAAGGAGGGGACCAAGAACTGATCACTGTGGAACCCCATAATGAACAGCTTTTACACTCGAACGAACTTCCTGTAACTGAACATATTACCTCCTCCGGATTAAATAACTCTCACAAAAATTTTAGCATTTTCCCTGATACCAAGTTTCGTTAGCAAAATGTCATGTCTAACTGTATCAAATGCGCGAGACAAATCACAAAAAATTCCAACTACACTGAGCCCCTTAGCAACATTATACTGCAAAAAATTTAAAGCATCAACAACCGCAACCTCCGTTGATCCACCCCTATGAAAGCCATGTTGCTTTTATTAGCATATTGTTAGTATCAATGAAAGATAACCTTTTGAGTATTAGCCGTTCTAATATTTTTGCAAATACAGAAATAACAGATATAGGACGATAATTCGCAACATCTGTCCTTGACCCCTTCTTATGGATCACACTGACCTGATTACGTGTAAGCGGTTATACACCCCGTACGTAAAATACCATTAAAAATATGAGTGAGTGGAATAAGTAATTCCTGAGAAACAAATTCATCATCATCTGGTCCGATACATTTAGAGGGATCAAGTTCATTCATTACCGACGAAAGATCATCGTTAACAGGTTTGAGAAAAAATGAAGAACAAGTAGTCGATGACAGATAGTCTCTGTAATTTTTGGAGCACGAAGGAATTTTTGATATCAAGGTACCCGGTAGCTCAAGGAAGTAATCATTAAAAATATCAACTACCTCCGTGAGATCCGACGTAGAAGTACCTTTATATTCAATTAAATTTGGTGAATCAGCACTTCTTGATTTTGTTAACAACTCATTAATTGAGCTCCATGTCCTCTTGCTATCCGTTGTTGAGGCAAATTGATTAGCGTAAACGTTTATTTTAGTCTTCCTCAATTTAGAGTTAAGCCAATTGCGATACTTATGGAAATTATCTAAATCAACAGGATCTCTGGTACGAAGAAATAATTTAAATAATCTATTTTTCCTATCGACGTACCTCAAAAGACTTGTAGCAAACCATGGTTTCCTACAACACGAATTACGGGTAATAGTACAAAGGGAAAAATTAGTATCATAATGATCCCTAAACATTTTCCAAAATACATCAAAAGATTCAACTATGTTATTCTTTGTTAGTACAGGTGTCCAATCAACACGTGGCAAAGCATCCATCCCTAAATGACCGAAGACTATTTTGGCTAAAATTCCTGAATAACATATAACTGGATGCAGAACCAACACCACTTACCGGGGAATTAATCAAACAAAAAATTGGTAGGTGATGACTCAAATCAAAAGAAAGTACTCCCGAGCATGAATTATAATTATTAGAAATACACAAATCCAGTACAGAGGAAAACATTTCCGTAATTCTAGTAGGAATTGTAATAACATTTGCCATCCCAGAATCAGAAATTATGTCCATGAATAAACAAGTAACATTATTATCAGTATGTATATCAATAATGAAATCACCGAAAGAATAGTCTTCCCCCATGAGTTAATATCATCCAAAAAATTAGAAAAAAATTAAGAAAATAATCAAGTTTACCCTGAGGTGGGCGATACGTAACACTTATTATAGACTGCTGTAAATCAATTGCAGTCATCTCAAAATGTTCATTTATAACTGTATATTTTTCACATAGTGAAAAATCCAAATTTTGTTTAGCATAGATCGCAAAACCACCGCCTTCTACCCCCGAACGGGAGGCCGTTACAACCCGGTATATTACACGCATGCTAGCTATTCGCATCAAACCGTGTCTCTGAGACGCAAACGAATTCAAGTTGATTATCCAAAGAATGTAATAAACTAACTAGAACATCTAATTTACCGAATAAAATACGAGCATTCAAGTGCAAAAATGTTTACTGAAAATGATCATCAAATATACATTTATACTGAAATAGTAACGATCAAATTATGTAGCTCACTAACCGAAACATAATCAGAAATGCAATTCATAAAATACACAAAATATAAACATCATATAATTTAGAACTTCAATAAAAAATTCAAAATCTTTTTAAATCCATATCGAATTTACTCTTAATTTGCACAACATTTAAACCTTGTTTTCTCCAACAAAAAATTTGACCGTTTCTGTACCAACAAAATTTGACCGTTTCTATAACCAACAAAATTTAATATCATTAGTCCTCGAAAAGTGTCGTGCCATCCAAAATAACTCTTTTTGTTGTATGATTTACATTGATGTAAATTCCAGTTTCACTGCTACAGTTCAAAACAACATCCCACACTTTTAAATCAGATTTTCCTTCTCAAGGTATTCATCTCTAGTTACTCTACTTCTAAATTGAACAATTACCGGAGGCATCCTCCAAGATACCCTCCTTCCCAACCTGTGAATTGCATCGTTATCACTCACTTAGAATTTCTCAATACCCAACTTTTCTGCTATACGATAAACCAAATCCGTCAAGTCACAATCACTTTCATTCTGTTCCTCGGGAATCCCATGTATCTCCAAATCTTTGTTTCTTGTATACTGTTCAAGATTATTCAAAGTTTCCTTCAAATATTCAATATCACATACCTAAGTCTTGACTCTCTCTCCTGCAAGGTAGTAATCGCATTTCGTGATTCCTCAAGCAAACTGCTTGATTCCCTAATTCTTTCAATTACATCATCATATTTCTGTGAGAAAAACTCAACAGGTTTTCTTAGGTCAGTTATTTTAGTCTTCAACTCTACGATCATGTCAAGCTTCTGATTAGTCTGTTCCGTAAAATTCGGAGAAACACTTACCTCCCAGAAGGAGGGATCCACCCTCCTCTTCCTCCGCGTCGCACCGACCGCTGCACCTGTCCCCTTTGAGGACCTACCATCAACTGCGGTCACACCTTGTCTGCAACCGTCACACTGCCATTTTGACTTCGTTTCCTTACTCATTATACGATAAGTGAACAGCAGTCGTAACGGAATCTGCCTCCACATTTTCCGAAACACTGCACACAATCTTCTTCAAATAAACTTTATTTGCAGATCAAACACTGTTTCTGAGGCATGTTATTTAGAAATCAACGGCGACAGGTATACACAACACAAGCAGAAGACGCCGATGGTCAATACAAGCAGACGACGTTAGTCGAAGAAATATTACCACGCAAGCAGACGACAAAAGACGGATACTCGTGCGAAACACGCAACCAGTTAAGTCAGTGATCGTTGACGTCACTCAAATCCAGAACGACACATCAGCAGTGAGCACATATATTTCAAACCAGCTCAGCCAATAGCCAACAACACTTTCACCACCCTCAACCCCGAAATAAGACAAAAACCAAACTCTCACCATGAACTACACAGAAGATGTACCCTCAATACCAACACAAATAATACAAATCAGGCCATTTAAGGTGGACGTCAAGTAATTTTGCTTCCTATACTTCCAATGGAAAATTTTAAATTTTCTGTACACATTTTCTTCACAGTTAATGCGTTCCCAAGGATGAAATTTTGATAATCGATTAAAATAGCTTCACTTTATAACTTGGAATACTTAATATTTTCTAAAACATAACCATAATTATGCAATCCAACATTTGTTTGTCTACTGACATCATCAAAATACAGGTCGCGCCATCTTTTTTCTGATTTCAACACCACTAAAAGAAAAGTTATTGATTTTAAATATAACTATGGTTATGTTTTATAAAATATTAAGTATTCCAAGTTAACATATGAAGTTATTTTAATCGATGTTCAAATTTTCATCCTTGGGAACACACTAATTGTGAAGGAAATGTGTACAAAAGTTTTTCTATTTGGAAGTGTAGGAAGCAAAATTACTTGATATTCACCTTAACGGCAGCTCATAGCACACGTAATTTGACTTGACTATGATCGTTTTCTATTCCAGAACGGTCAAGACACAACATCGTAACTTGAATTGACAATAATCATTTTCTCTTCCAGAACGATCGAGCTCCCTGCCACACTGCACGGTGTGTGTAGGACTGGTTTCTTTAAAATGAGGTAGAGTTGTTAGACTGGCCTGCTCAGAGCCCTGACCTTAATCCCATAGAACACCTCTGGGATGAACTGGAGCGACGGATACGAAATCGACAGTCTTCGCTTTCCACTCTTGCAACAACTTTGCAGGACGAATGGCGAGCCATTCCTGTCAAGACCTACCGGGAATTTGTTGATAGTTCTTTGAAATTATGAGGCAAGCATGCCTTGACGTGCTGCACGTTGATAGCATGCCTCCACGTGTTGTCGCTGTCATACAAGCAAAAAATTGACCGACTAACCATTAATTGCGATAATCAGGCCATTTGTCCAAAAAATTGTGGTGCTCGAATACTTTTGTTAGTGTAGTGCATATATAGGTCAGAAATTCACCTAGAGTGGCAGACATCATCACAAAAATTAAAGGAAAAATATTCTTCACAAATTCATGGGAAAATCGCAAACAGAAATCGGGAGATGCCAATTCGATTTTCGCTATAGAGCGATAAACTTTTCGTGTTTTCTGAGGAGATGTTAAATGCTAAACAGTGAACTTACAAGCAATTCATTACCGCAATCTGACTGCTGAAAAATGTATTTGTGAATAATATTTCTTCTTTAATTTCTCTGTAGCCCCAGTGGCCAAGTGGTGAGGTGCGTAAGTTGCTATGTAGTCGTCCTACCTGGAACTGGGTTCGAGTTCCAAAGCTGTTATAGGTGACGTGTTTGCATTACGACCCAGGGTTCCCTCTGCCCGCTAGCACTTGTAATAAAGCAGTGTTGGAGGACTGTTACTGGTCCTGCCATCGAATGAAGCTTTGCTGCTTACGTCATTTCGAACACGACGGGACGTTGTAGAAACTCTAGATTTCATTTTCCGAAAGTCATGAAATCTCCTTAATTTAACCAGTTGGAGTAGCCCCGGAATCACACCTGAAAAGTATAAAACTTCCAGAAGAAGAAAATTGCCAATAGTGAAATGTGACAGCGCTCGCGGCCGCAAGGCTGCACATCCTGGTGGAAACTTAATTTCCGAATTTATTTTTTTATTTTTTTATTCATTTATTTTTCTTATTCGGGTAATGAATTTTGGTGGAAAGTGTACGTCTTATCTATACTTTTATTTTTAGCCGTTAGCCCCACTTTCGGGTGATTCTTTATTTTTTCTTTCTCCCCTCCCCCTTGGGTAGTATGGTAAAGCCAGTGGGGACCCGCGTGAAGGTCGCATAGTGAAAGAGGAGTAAGCGTTGGCGTCATCGTCAATGAATCGGCTTTGTAGGGAGTGTTTTATGGCGGTCATCAAAGTGTCAGCTAGTCTTTCATCTACAAAGCGTTGGTTCGACTCGCAGACTGACTGGAATCGAAAGTAGCACTTTTATTGAACTAGGAATTATGGCATATCACGTGGACTAACGCAACTTAAGGAGCGTTTCCCAGCGTATGGCGATTGGTTGGGAATTTGCTTTCGACCACCCATTTTAGCCCTCTAACGAATAGATGAATCCTACGTTAGTTCTCCGACCAGCAGAATTTAGACTTGGAGATTTAATTTAGGGGTGACCTGCGTTCCCCAGCTTGGGATTGGAGATGGCGTAATTTGGAGGCAGTGGGTGTCTCCCTAAGGATTGTCGAAAATTTCGAGAACAGTAGAGCATCACTTCACTTATTTTATTTTCACTCTTGACTTCACTTGTTTTTTCACGAGAAGCACTAGTCACTTGTAGTTTAACTCTATCACTGATTACTTTCCTTCTTGACTGTCACTTAGGCGCTGCCATGTAAAAACTTGGCACTTCGCCTGCATTTTCGGTTATTCGTGCTTGGCACAAAACTTGATCATTGCCATGACAGCACAGAGTACCGGGAACTTAGTCGCTGCAATATGATTAGGCAGGACTGAAGGTGCCGTAAACTGCTTACAGTTTCCCGTGACTTGGATGGAAAACAACCACAGATGTTTCAAAGGGGGAAAACCTTGCTATAGACGATGAGGTACCACACGATTTGTTGCAGATGCGGGCAGGAAGAGTGACGGACAGCGACGTCTAGCTGGGACAATTACCGACGTGTAAACTAGGACCTTCCGGACGGATGAGACCTTCCAAAGACGTGAATACCTATGTGCCATATCCAATATCACTGAAAGAACTTTGTGTGTAACTGCAAGGACTCTACACCCCTGATGAGGCCACAGCGCAGTGGGATCTCCAGGTCAGATTTGGATGTTAAGATAGGAATTCCATCCTATTCTTTCTCTTTGGTGCCCCCTCAAAATATGGGTATTATCGATCAGTGCATACTGAAGTTTTCCGTTAAAATTATTTTTTTAATAAACAGGTAGTCATTGAGCACGTGGTAGTTCCAGTCAGAGAAGTCGATACCAATATTGCTATTACCGTATGTCTTTTTAGCGAAGTGTTAATACACTGGCGGAAAGTGAAAAAAGAACACCAAGAAGGAGACGTCTGATACCAACGAAATTTATACAGCATAATAACGAAATATATAGAGGATAACGTGATCAAAACATTATGGCAAAATACAGCGGTATTTGCTGGTAAGCTGAAAAATAACATTTCCATGTAACATGGTTAGTACGAGGTTGAACCGCCATGAACTGCGTCGCACTGTACAATTCTGGCATGGAGTCTGTCGTACAGATGTTGGATGTAAGTTTGGGGTATTGAGTCCCAAGCATCCTCAACCTGAACGCGTAAATCGGGGATGGTCGTGGCTGGCCGTGGAGACCGGGTATGTCGTTGTCGCATAAAATCCCACACGTGCTCAATGGGGGACAAATCCGGTGAACGTGCAGGCCATAGAAGTTGTCTCACACCCTGAAGTGCATGTTGCGTTGCACGTGCCGTGTGTGTGCGTGCGTTATCTTGCTGGAAAATACCACGATGGACCGACCTTACAAATGGCACAACAACAGGCTAAATGATGTTGTTGATGTAGGAGGTGCTGTTTAACGTACCCGGTACAAACACTAGTTGTGTAAGGAAGTGATAGCTGATCGCCACCCACACCAGGAGACCAGGTGTAGGCCCTGTGTGTCGCTGGCTGATGCAAGAAGGGTGGAAACGCTCCCCTGTGCGTCTGCGAACACGCATACGGCCATCGGAGGCTCCAAAGCAGAGTCTGCTTTCATCGCTGAACACGACAGATTGCTATTGCGTTCTCCAGTGCAGACGTTGGCGACACCACTGCAGCCGTTCCTGACGGTGGGCTGGAGTCAGAGGTACACATGCCAGAGGCGCCCGTGTACGTAGTCCTGCATCCAGTAGACGGTTGCGGATTGTTTGCACAGTCACCTCAGGTGCAACGGCAGCTCGGATTTGTGTCGCAGTGGATGTTATGCTTGACAACTCCGCTCTTCTTATGCGTCGATCGGTCCGCTCATCAGTCCGTCTGTGACTCCCGGTTCCACGTCTTCTCGTGTGGAAATGTTCCTCGGACCATCTACGCCACCATCGTACAACCACCAATACTTCCCGTCCAATTCGCTCCGCGATACGACCACCCGGCCTCGCTCAAAGTCCGATAACTGCTGAAATCTTACACGTCTTCCATGTCTAGGCATTGCAGCTTCTTCAGGGTCTCCGCACGTGTCCGTACGCCCACGACTAATTACATTCACTTCGCCGTACTCCTTAAATACCACCGACGATAATTTGCATATTATGCCGTGCTGTGGCGTAAGCGCTCACCGGTTGGTCCCGAAATTAACATCACACCTACGTAAACTCGACCCCATTAACATATGTAAATTTCATTAACGTCCGCCAATTCCTTCTTGGTGTTCTTTTTTCACTTTCCGGCACTGTAGATACATGATTAATAGGTGACCGCCAGATTAGCATATATGACAACTTACCTTCTCGCATTTTTTGAGGTTATGAGCAAAAGGGTCCTAATCTACTATGCGTGTTTATACTTAATCGTTTGCCAAACAAGACCAATAAATTGTTTTACATGTTAATTTGTCTTCATAATATCATGAATGTTTCTTTGGTTGCAAATTGTGTGCTCAACCCTGGATTTATGGAAATAATATATACTACGGGAGGGACTCGGCAATTCTTTAACATGTTTTTTTTAATTCTAGACTATCACGAAAACATTGCGGCACACGGCAGACCCTTTGACTCCCAAAGGAAAATCTGCTGTGTGAATCACAACGCCCTGTTAGTGGATCCTGAAGCTGCGTCAGCCCTAAATCAGGGAATCGCAGAATCACAATCCACTCGACACCTCCTTGGTTACCAATATTACGTCGGGTGAACCTATATAGGAACCGGCGCTATAATAGAAAGAAAATCAGTGGTAATGTTGAATTCAAAAGAAAAAAACAGGTAAAGTGAGGAAACTCTGAACTCGGATAATGTGATGCCATTCTTGAGTGAGAGAGAAGAGAGGAAGAAACTGCAGCCATCTTTGTGACAAATTCACAAGAATCAGGGAGAGGCTGGGAGTTTCTAAGAATTGGAGCGTGGTATTCACAGAGACCATGGCTACAGAAGAAGGGGCAATTTGATTACGTCATGGGAAGGTGAGAGGACTCCGAGAGCAGGAGATGCTTTGAACCAGAGGGTCAGAATGCAAGCCTGTGATTGGTCATGCACTGTCCAGGGTCAGGAGAGAAAGTTGAGAGACGCTAAGCAGGAGATTGTGACGGAGACTCCCCGTATAACTTTCACTAGGAAATGAGGTCAGGTCAGCTCTCACCATGAATTTTGAGACCTAAAATTTAGGCACTCAGCTCCGGTTGAGTTGCCAAAGTAGGTGATTCTTACTAACTGCGGTTAGTGGTTGATCATTTGAGTTAAAGACGTAATAGGCTGAGGTCTATAAATTTGAAGTAATAAATAGGTGGAGGAGAAATTCTTACACCCAGTTTTCATGTCCAGTAGCAATATTGTCACTATCATGTGCGATATCAAATAAGTACATTTACATGCTCAGCGATTGGTAAAAGACTGTAGCATAATGACTAGTTCCATTCTAGATACACACACATAACTGAGGACTGTGTGTGTATCTAAACGGAACTCTCGCTGCTGTGGACGACCGGGATTATTGAAAAGGAACTGTGCAGATTCAATACCTCAACAAGGTGAATCTCTATTTTGATGATCTTCTCCATCATCATTGTAAATAGTTCAGCAACTGTAACTGCATGTAAATAGATTTAAGTGTTATGTCTTTGAAGGTGTCAGCTCGGTGTGTGTACCCAATGCCTGATCCTTCGCTACGCCTCTGAGGTGACTGGAAAAAGAAGTTAAGGGTGTCCAGACCCTACTTTCGTTCTGGACTGGTGGCAGCGAGAAATAGGTGAAAGGTATAAATTCTACCTAAGTAGGTATGTTACCACTAAAGGGCAGAAATCAGTTCTTCTACAGATTTTCTAGGAAATATGCAGATTAACTAGGGTGATCCGTTAAAGTGCCGAAAATTGTTTCATTGCTCAAATTACCTAGGTAATCTGCAAATTACCTAGATAATCTGCACATTACATACTAGGCACTCGTTAAAGTGAAAATAAGATCTTTGCTGGAACAACAGCAACCTTTCTGTACGCTTAAATTAACATAATGTTATTTATTTATTTTTCGATATATAAAGAATCGAGTTAATACAATCAAACAATCAACAAATTAGTTGATAGAATCAATCATCAATCAATTAAAAAACTATAATAGAAGGAATCAAACGGTTTAAAATATTATTATAATTAAGGAAATGAATTTGCAAAACATACGATAAAATTATGCTTATTTATTAGTGCAATCTAAAGATTGGTGACACTTTGAATTACATAGCAATTGGTTTTTGCGACAAGCACGCCTATTTGTGGTACATTTAGATTTGCAGTCACATTTTCTGAAACCCTGCCCAGTACCAAGGGATTGTTTTATTGCTGTTTGACGTAAATATATTTTTACAGCAAGGACATCTTCTTTCGTTAAAAATCTCTCTTTGCAAACACTGAATTCAGATTTTGTATACAATTGTTTTAAAATACCCGTTTTAGTACCAAGTTTATAAAAGCCATCCTCTGTTTTACTAAGAACCACAGCTAAAATCGAGCGGGCATCAGTGTTTGCTCTGTCTACTTCGGGTACTTTAATTCTCACAGTGACACCTTCATAGACATTTGGGTGCTTTGCATTAGAAACTGCTAACATTTTCTTTGCTTGCTGTTCTAAACTTTTCTTTGCTTCATCACGAATTTGAAAACAGAATTAGCTATGCTACGCACTGGCAACCGACGCCAATTATGAGAAATAAAAACAACCGGCGACGACTAGACGCTGGCGAAACGAAACTAAAGGTGGAGGGAGAAGGGGAAATTGTAGGGAAAGGAAATGAGAGAAACAAACTTTTGAACTTTAACGATACGGAAGTTAATGTGTGAAAATATGTATCATTAACCAATCTGACTAGAATTTTAAATTACAGCATCAAACAACAGAACCCCCAAAATACACTGACGGAAAAAAATCCCAACACCACGAAAAAATAGTTGTAGAGGAATGAAATGGCGGCAATACATTTGTATAGGTAACATATTTAATCGATTAAGGTTTCAAAGTCAGTAAGCGCGAGAAGAGCCATTTTAAATGTGAAATGCTGGTACATTAATAACCGGTGTAACCGCCAGAATGTTGAATGCAAGCACGCAAACGTTCATGCCGTGTGTTGTACAAGTGCTGGATGTCAGTTTGTGGGATGGAGTTCCATGCCTGTTGCACTTGGTCGGTCAATACAGGGACGGTTAATGCTGGTTGGGGGTGACGCTAGAGTTGTCGTCCAATGATGTCCCATACGTGCTCGATTGGTGAAAGATATGGTGATCTAGCAGGCCACGGCAACATGTCGACACTCTGTAGAAAATGTTGGGTTACAACAGCGGTATGCGGGCGAGCGTTAGCCAGTTGGAAAACACCCCTGGAATGCTGTTCATGAATGGCAGCACAACAGGTTGATTCACCAGAGCGAAGTACAACTGTGCCGTCAGGGTGCGTGGGATAACCACGAGAGTACTCTTGCTGTCATAGGAAATTGCTCCCCAGACCATATCTCCAGGTGTAGGTCCAGTGTGTCTCGGCCGCAGACAGGTTGGTTGCAGGCGCTCACCTGGCCTCCTTCTAACCAACACACGGCCATCACTGGCACCCAGGCCGAACCGGCATTCATCAGAAAACACAACAGATCTCCACTCCGTCCTCCAATGAGCTCTAGCTTGACACCACTGACGTCGCAAACGGCAGTGGTTTGGAGTAAGTGGAATGCACGCTACAGGGCGTCTGGCTCGGAGCTGTCCTTCAAGTAACCGATTTGTAACAGTTCGTTGTGTCACTGTGGTAGCAACTGCAGCTCGAATTGCTGCCGCAGACGCGGTACGATGCGCCACGGCCATACGCCGTACACGGCGGTCTTCCCTCTCAGTAGTGCCACGTGGCAGGCCGGAACCCGGTCTTCTTGAGGCAGTACCTTCCCTTGACCACCGCTGCCAACAATCATGCACAGTGGCTACATTCCTGCCAAGTCGTTCTGTAATATTGCGAAACGAAAATCCACCTTCTCGTAGCCCTATTACACGACCTCGTTCAAACTCCGTGAGCTGTTGATAATGGCTTCTTCGTCTTCTTAATGGCATTCTTGACTAACATCAACACCCTACGTCGAATCTCAACGATAACTAACGCTCACGAACGTTACAGCGCGTATTTTCAGCAAACCTGCTTTGCATGTTCCGAGGGGCGCTACTAGCGCCACACGTATGCGCCGAGCGCGAAATTTGCATAGACGTCATTTCACAGATGTACTCTCACAGCCTACCAACTGTCGTTTATCTAACACAACCCCTTCTTGGTGTTGGGATTTTTTTTCCGTCAGTGTGTATCAGGTGGTTTGACATCGACCACACACAAGAATTTAAGAATGTTCAATTTGTATTTTGTTTATTCATTCATTTATTATTAACTTACGCTTTTGTTAGACCCAGAAAACATTAGAAATTTTCTTGTTGTTGGGCAAGACAAATTAAAGATCCTATCTGCTGTTTTTTCTCTTTTTTGTTGTTGTTGTTTTTGTTTGAGGGGGACGTTAACTACTACCATGATCAACTCTAAATTCTATATGCAGTCGCCCGTTCGAAATTTGGGGTCACTGGGTCCGAGGAGGAAAGGATGCCAGGGCTGTAAGAAAAACTCACCACTCATGCCTCGACTAGAGTCCGGGACTACTCGGAAGAATAGTCAGAAGAACTTAGAGCACTGTGCTACCGGGGCTGCCAATTAGAAGAAGCAAGCCTTAATTTAGAGAAGCCCGAGCAGAAGTCAATGTTGATTCTCAAAATATTTCAGAAACTGCAACTGACGTACGGCGTAGTTTTCTGCAACGTATCATATGCACGATCTTGTCTAAAAGTTTCTTTGAAATCACACCGGACAGCTGTTTCTGCAACGCTGCATGATTTAGTCACCATCTTCATATTCCGACGAAGAAATTTTATCATCATATATTGGAATACATGTCTTTTGCCGGCCTGGTCCAAACCCTGGGGACAGAGCGAGATTAATCAAAATTAAATAAGACAAAACATACGAGAGCTTCCCATATTTCACGGACGTACACGGTGACTGAACGCTAGAACATATATCACGAAAGGACGGAAAAAATACATATATGTCATCGGAGTTTTGTCATGCCTGCAATGAAAGCCGACAGCTGTGAGAAATGTCGGAACCGAAAAGGAAAGTGGAACCACAGAAGTGAAAGATCAACGAAACGCCCTCGTCTTCCCCCTACCCTGCTTTTAACCCCACCCCTACGACTTCGCCGATGCTCCACGTCCGTCAGAACAAAAGGTGATACAACAGAATGTCGTCCTCTTGGCTTCAGGCCAAATACACGTCGCAGTTTCCGCCATTGCAATGCCATTTTTTTTTCTCAATCTTTCTCCTCTTTCTTCTTCTTCATCCACCAATGCTTTGTTATTTTTTTCTTTTATCTTCTTCGTTGAAATCGGTTCTGATATTATATCTTTTGGTGACTCCTATAGAAATTCCCTTGCAGCACGTAAGTGAAGAAGGGGAGAGAGAAAAAAATAACATTGTTTCTTGAAAAAAGTTTCGGTGATTAATGTTTGCAGTTGAACGCCGCTTAGGCAAACTCGGTATCGAAAACTCGTTTTGTTCATGTATCAAACAATAAAAAGAAAGCCATTTCCGTTTGGTGAGATCTTAAACTTTGACCCCTCAGAAGATTTCGTTTTACGATCAACACACGAAACCGGCCGCAGATCTACTCTCTTTCATCCAATATCCCGCCATTGTTTCGCGCACATTTCAACTTTGCATTGAGATTGTGCTCAGGGCCGTAGCCACCAGTAGGGCAGCAGTGGGGGATCCAGCCGGGAGGGCGACCCCCCTAAACGAAGTTTTTACGTTTAAAGTAGCGAAGATCGTAAATGATTAACTTTGCATATCTTGTTTTAAGTTTTTCTAAAAAAAATTAACAATTAAACGTAGTACGGTGGATTTAAAATACATATTACAGAACATTGATTTAGATTCAGTAAAAAAAGGAAGAAGGCCATAGAGAGAGAGAGAGAGAGAGCGTGCGCAAAAGAAAAAGGAAAAACAGGGACAGCGGGGGGGGGATATCCTTTGTTAGTTCTTTGCTATTGTCATATTGTCTAGCATCTGTAACGTCTCGAAACAGGGTAAGGCAGAGCTTGGTACTGAAATCAGAGTAGGTGGGAGAAACTGTGAATATCAATCTGATCTACGTAAGTATCTTAATTGGGTCATAAAGAAAATTCGTAAAAATGTCCCCACCGCTTCCTCTCAGATGGTCTTTTCAGGACTTCTTTCTTTTCTCTTATTGTTCCTGCTCCCTCACCGTCACACGGGCGCTTCCCGTTGTTCCACCCACTCCGAAGTCAATCCCCGCTTGGGTGGGGTGGGCTGGGAGGGATGCAGCGTGGCTAATACGGGGTAATTCTTGGGTCCAGACCTAGGGATAGCCCAGGTCTCGGACCCAAGATAAGCCACTGTTCCAAGCCCAACTCCGAAATCTCCTTCCTGTTGTTACGTTCGCTATCTAGTAATACTCATTCGTTCTTTGCTGATTTGTTTTCATTCTCCATTTTTGCACATACTTGTTGCCGGTGTTGACATAACTTTAAATTAAGTCGAAAACTCGAAGTGAGACTTTTTAACGATCATAAAATACTTCCCTATAATGAAGGTATGAAAAAGTAAGAACTGCTTACTATTTGAGTAGAAGTAAGTAACTTTTGAATTCAAAGGGGCGTAATTTTACGACTCGCCCTCCCAGATAAGAAAAACTTGCTACGTTTCTGATTGTGCTATATTTTTCTTTTGTCGAATCTCCACAATGTACAAAGGAACCTAATGATTTACCCAAACGTTTGCAACGTTTCGAAAATACAGTTCAAAAATGGCATTGTGCTTTATTTCCTGCAGTAATCGCAGATGTCCTGGTGAAAAAGCGCTGAAAACATTTGTCTGGACGAAAAGCAATACATTCTTCTTAAGATAGGTTACCACCTTGAAATATGCAACATTTTGAAAAAATATTGGGTATATAAATAAGTTTTGAGGGATTTACGTTCGGTGTCGTACTTATTACTGCTCGCATGTATTTTAAGGTGGCAACACTGCGATACCTCAGTACGAGACGCCAGCTGTTAGAGTCAGTATACGACGTTCGATTGAGGTGCGAAGACGTATTTGTTTTTTTTCGTCCCGACAAAACAGCATTTGCGGGAAGTGTTAGTGCATTACTTTATTGTCAAGAAAAGTGCTGCCGACAGCTATCGCTTAATGTCAGAAATCTGTGATGAACATTCCACATCCATAAAAACATGTGAGTATTGGTTTAGACGATTCAAAAGGAACGATTTCGATGTCAGTGAGAAAGAACGTTCTGGACCACCAAAAAAAAAAAATGCTGATGCCGAATTAGAAGCTTTACTCGACGAGGATTCGTGCCAGAACCAAAAAGAACTTGCAGCAGCATTAAATGTTAGTCAACCATGCATTTCTCAACGTTTAGCTGCCATGGGAATGGTGCAAAAAGAAGTGAATTGGGTTCCACATGCTTTGCGGGAAGGAGACCTTGAGCGTCGAAAAACCATTTGCAAATTTCTGCTTCAAAGGCAAAAAAGAAAGGGTTTTTTGCATCGTATTATTCCTGCCGACGAGAAATGGATATGGTACGATAACCCTAAACGACAGAAAGCATGGGTGAAGCCAGGTGAACCAGGTCCTTCAACGCCAAAACGCAATATCCATGGTTCAAAGGTAATGCTATGTATCTGGTGGGATCAGAAGAGTGTGATCCACTATGAACTGCAAAATCCGTTAGAAACTATTACTGGTGATCTGTATCGAACCCAATTAATGCGTTTAAAAAGAGTTCTCACGTAAAAACGGCCGGAATGGGAGAATAGACACAACAAAGTCATCTTACAGCATGACAACGCAAGACCACATGTTTCTCGACCTGTGAAAAAGTACTTAGAAGGATCCGACTGGGAAGTTCTACATCACCCGCCATATTCGCCAGATACTGCGCCATCGGATTATCATTTGTTCCGGTCGATTTAGTCAGCACTATCTGGAGAACGGTTTAGTTCTTATGAAGACATCAAAAGTTGGCTGAACAACTGGATCTCTTCCAAGGAACCGGAATTCTTATTTTGGGGCATACGTTCACTGCCCGAAAGATGGGGTAAAGTTGTAGCTTCAGAGGGAGCATACTTTGATTAATATTAAAATATTGTTTCTGTTCTCCAACAACGTGTTTTGTTCACCTCAAATCCCTCAAAACTTATTTATATACCCATATCAAATTTTTTTTTTTTTTTTTTTTTTTTTGCATATAAATAAACGTTGAACATTTTTCTAGCAGAAACTTCAAGCAGAATTCAATTACGTTAATAATTTCCCAAGTTACTGTCCTTAAAAGTGAACACAGTAAGGTTAATGGAAACCAGAAGTGGTACCGGAAGTGAGTTAGCCTTTAAACCTATGTCAGTTTGATGACAGTTTGGCTGCATAATCTATGCCTCCTTGTCAGTTCTCCAAATATTTATAGGTTTCACTACTTCAAAGAGGAGAAACAGAGGTTGATGATGATGATTTAGGGCCGCTGGTGGTCTAGTGGTCACCGTTCGTGACTGCCATGCAGATAACCTCCGGTTCGATCCTGGGCAGGTACGAACGTTCGAACCACTAAATACCCGCCGTGCGTCGGATGGGCACGTTAAGCCGTCGGACCCCTGGTACTGCCCCTTCCTCCCCGGTAATAAATAAGGGCGTCTTCCTCCCCCCCCCCTTTCTACCTTGCTTACGTGTCACTTTCCTATCGGGCACTCTAGCCCAAATCTCCTAGCTTCCTAAGGGTTGTTTAAGACCTGTAATCAGACACTTCCTTCCTAAAATCCTCCACATGTGATCTGATTCGTAAAGGTATTGTTCTTTTCTTTCAAATTACATGTAGCGTTGTCTTAAAACGCTTTAAAGCTTATTTGTACACCTATTATATTCTTATCAACACATAGTGGTTCACCACCTATATTTTGCTATTTATCTGGGCAGAAAACAAGAATACTACACTACTTACTTTTAAATGGTTAAAAGACCCAAGTATTTCTAGAACGAAATAAGAATTTGCCTTTTAGTGAAGTAAATTCAGATTTCGTTCAAGTAATTCTAGAACGAAATAAGAATTTACCTCCATTTGTATAATAGCACTTTTTTCATTGTGCAGTAGGACTAACAATCCCTGACCCTGACGACACCCATTTCGACAAATATTTGTTGATTTGATTCAACTCTCATGTTACTTTTATTTACTATTACTTGAGTCATATTTCCAGCCTTCTGGAGTTTTTTTTTTTTTTTTGCTAGTTCATCTAAAACTTCTTCAGCTTTCGGCGTGTATTCTCGATGAATGTGAACTAATGCTAACCCACTGTGTCTCAGTTCTGTTATGGTATTACGTAGATACTATTTTAAGAGACGCAGTGTGGAAACCGAACGCGCACTTTCTGAAGTTGTCACTGGTAGAATACCTAGTATATGAAACAATGTTTTTATATTGAGTAACACTTCACTGTAGCACAGTTTTAAAGCACTTAATGCATCTTTTGGCCTGCGCTGCTTTTTTTTAAGGGCGATTCTACGGTACCGCTGTTTCAATTCTGCGATTGGTTTATGTTGAGAGTCATTTAAGTCACCTGTATAAACTTCAGTTGAAATTTTATAACCATCAGATGATGGCACATTGGAATTTGTTGGGAAAAGTGACTGAAATTCTGATAAGACCGATTTGTGTGCGAGAAATCTGTTTTCCAAAGCACTAATGATAAACATGTCGAAAAATGGTACATAAACTGAAATCCTGTAATCGTCTTCTGGCTTTTCTGTGTTTACAGTATGTTACAGCGTTGATTTTGTTTTGGTGTGATTCTTGGTATTTTAATCAAAACTCTTTGCTTTTCAGCGTGCTTTTGTTCAATATGAAATAAATCATGAAACTCAAATTTCGCATTGCCTCGTCCCCACAAAAAACATTTAATGTACCTATGTATTGGCTTTTCATTGCAATGGGACATTCTGGTTCTTGGCTCTTTGCCGTTTCCTCCTCTTCATGGAGAAAACACGTTCAATTGTTGCCATGCGACATAAAAACAATTTCAAATACTAACAAAAATTTTGTCTTTTAAAATCGCGTTTTTGTAATATCGAAAGGTTCCAAATGTTGAAAATCTTCCAAATACGTAGAGACAATGTAAATACACAAAGTAATCGCTCTTGCAACGTTTATCTTTAATTAACACACACCAACCGAAAAATTGTTATCCGGACACCGCTGGGATCGAACTCCAGATCTCACGATAACTAGCCGAGAGCTTCATCTATTTACATTGTATCCTCGTATTTGGAAGATTTTCACCATTTACTCTCGCCCATTGGATTTATTAGTTATAATTAAATAGCTTGTGCCGTTAAGTCCTACCAGGTGGAGATGTCTCAGTTGCTGAGTCCATCCCTTTTGGATTTGTGATGTCAGATGCTCACAGATAAACACACACAGCGCCGCGGATCGTCGGCCACCGTAGCGTAAGACGAACGCACTCAGCTAGTTACCAAGAAAACTAGGGTTCGATCCCAACGATGACCGGATAACAATTTTTCTGTTCCATAAAGATAAACGTGAAACGAGCGATGACTTTGTCTATTTATATTGATCCCAAATGTTTCGGGGGATTAGCACCCCCTTCCCTTGGGCACCACTAATAAGGCATATTAAAGTTTTATACGGTAAACTCGTTAGGGAGAAGCCATTATCTCTAAAGCTGTAGGGACAGATAAAAATATATCTCCCAGATATACCTGTACACAGATATTTTCTACCGTAATATTTCATAATATTCAATTTTTCTTTGTCTCACATGTCAAAGCAAGCACATGGTATGCTTACAAGAACTTGAAATCCAGTTCGACATCGGGATAAAGCGACTAAAAAATCTCGCCCTAATGGTTTTGTATAGCGTGAAGCCGGAGATTTTTAAAACGTATCAGGATTTGTATACCTTTCTGCACAACCTGTTCCCTGCCATAAGAATGTTAAGGCAGAGTTGTTTGTTCACGAAAAACCATGTTTTGTACGCTATTGGACAGTTGTTGACCTCTATAGTATGACACGGGCTGCTGAGAAAACGCGAAGTTGCGTTAAAACAAAGAATAGGTTTTACTATAAAAAAAAGGCTGGCTTCTTAGCCTTAAGAATTCGGAAGTCGGGATACGAGGGCCAGCATTGAGTCTGGACTGTACCGGGTTTGAGTTCCGAGAGGGAACTGACAGCGTCTAGGCTCACCGGAAGGCGTTTAGTTTCTTTGGTACGGAAGCTCATGACCCAGAAGGCTTAGTGTATAATCTCCCAAGTTGAGAAAAGTGAGATCAGCTGGCGGTTTGCTGAAAAATTGAATGACCACTCGATACATTAGTTATCACCGGATATAATAATAAACTCTGTTTCTATCCCACCTATATCTTCTCATTTTATTAAGTTGCATGAATTCTAACGAATCGTCTCGATATCAGGTGTAAAAGATGAAGTGACTGGAGTCCCCAGCTGTACACGGAAGGAACCTAAGCGAAGGTGATTGGCAGGATATGAATCGTATTTCGGTTACGAACCGCCCACAGTCCCTACAATGACCTTCCCCTTATATTCCTGCATGTCCTATGACCTGACACTTAGGGCCGCGGGTGGCCTAGTGGGCAACGTTCGTGACTTCCGCGGAAAGGACCTCAGGTTCAATCCCAG
This sequence comes from Macrothele yani, assembly GCA_039090855.1. Classification (NCBI taxonomy): domain Eukaryota; kingdom Metazoa; phylum Arthropoda; class Arachnida; order Araneae; family Macrothelidae; genus Macrothele; species Macrothele yani. Next base: position 50,529,126 of record CM077028.1, read on the forward strand.
GCAGGTACGAACGCTCGATTCACTAAATATCCGCCGTGCGTCGGATGTGCACGTTAAGCAGTCGGACCCCGGGTACTGGTTCCCCGGTAATAAATAAGGACATCTTCCTCCCCCTTTTTACTTCGCTTCCGTGCCACTTTCCTATCGGACACTCTAGCCCAAATCTCCTAGCTTCCTATTTCTAAGGGTTGTTTAAGACCTGGGGTCATACACTCCCTTCCTAAAATCCTCTACATATGATCATCATTTCACCTGACACTAAAAAAATTTCTCGCAAGTGTGAGTGAGGTCATGATGTGAATGAGTGCAGATGATGAAAAATGAGTCAGTGATAAAAAATTATATTTCAACTGTGTTCTCTCTCTCTCATAACGAAGTAAATTTCTCCGTCATTTTTGGTCTACGCCGGGATTCGAACCCGAGGCCGCTTATTCCGGAACAAGTCGCTCTACCAACTGAGCTACGCAGACATTTTATTCTGATTCCTATCTGCCTTTATGTAGTGTGCGTTCTGCTGGCAGGTACGTCACATCTCCCCCCCGAAAGAGGGCGTGACCATGAATCGTTGCAGGCAGCCATCCACTGTAGAACGTGCACTTGAGAACTCCCAGTCAATCTGCTGTGTGAAATGCAACATCACACATTTTTATTTTTCGAAGCGCTGGAAAAGGGATTCTCTGAATTTTCCTGTCTCGCGGTGTGGAAATAACATCACACCAATGCGAGATTTTTGAACGGCCGGGTCATCCGGATAGTTCGGGCGCCATTATAACGAAGTAAATTTCTCCGTCATTTTTGGTCTACGCCGGGATTCGAACCCGAGGTCGCTTATCTACCAACTGAGCTACGCAGACATTTTATTCTGATTCCTATCTGCCTTTATGTCGTGTGCGTCCTGCTGGCAGGTACGTCACACTCTCTCTCTCTCTCTGCTGCACCTATGAATATTAAAATTCAGTCGATATATACCCACACAGCACAGAATATTTCGTATATGCTACAAGTACGTTGCACTGAAACATTCAGACTTTTCAGATACGTTGCGCAATGTAACAGCAAAGTTTCAGAACCCTTACGGGCGACTGCTTATAGCCCACTGAGTTGCTCACGGTGGTCGTTAAACCTCCAATCAAAAAAAAGAAAAGAACCCTTACGGTTACGTCAAAATGTCCTCAAATGTTACATAACTTTGAAACATAGCCGATACGTTGCAGTGAAAGGTCTTTGTAACTTCAACTTACCAACTTCATGTTACTGTTACGTATTTGAATGATATTTCAAACTTCGGTACATTACTGTTACGTATTTGAAAGATATTTGGAACTTCGGTACATTACTGTTACGTATTTGAAAGATATTTGTGACGTCGTCATATTACTGTTACATATTTACTACGTTGAATATTATAGTTTTAATGAACTTTGTAAAATCACAGTAAAAAGTATTACACTCTACAGCTGTTTCAAAAGCAGCAACAGTAGTATTATGAGTTGTTTGCATTTTCGCAGGTTCAACGCAGTCCGCTGTCCATTGGGAACAGTGGCGGCGTTTATATATTGATAGCAAAAGAAAGGAAAATCAGTCTCAAATGAGGCTGTCGAATTCCTATTATACATGTGGAATAGATTATATTTCAGCGAAAAAAAGATAGAAAATCAAATTCATCATTTCTCTAAACACCTACCAATATGAAATTTCTCAGCTTCAAGTAAAAAAAAGTGCTGGTATAGTATACTCATACAAGAACACAGGCATCTACTTAGATTTTATAAAATGCTTTTTAGAATTTAAGAATTATAATAATCAAAACAATTACTTACTTTCAGATAATCTTGAATCCAAAAAAAAAAAAAAAAAAAAAGGATGGAATATTAAACCAACTAACTAGCTAGCTAACTCGAGTACGACAGTATCACCAAAGAATATCCCAGTAGCTCGTAGAAATCTTACGACTACGAGAGTGCTTCGGTGAAATGGTATAAATGCGCATGTGCATCCACGCCGTTGCCAAACCAAAAATCTTAAATATCGCCGAAATGTAACATCAAGGTAGCAATTATGTACAATGGAAACTATAAAGTAGTAGTATCGGTGAATGCTATTTTTAACGTAACCGTTAATGTACAAAGAGTTATGTTCCAAAATACACTGACGGAAAAAAAAATCCCAACACCAAGAAGGAGTTGTGTTAGATAAACGACAGTTGGTAGGCGGTGAGAGTACATCTGTGAAATGACGTCTATGCAAATTTCGCGCTCGGTGCATACGTGTGGCGCTAGTAGCGCCCCTCGGAACATGCAAAGCAGGTTTGCTGTAAATACGCGCTATAACGTTCGTGAGCGTTAGTTATCGTTGAGATTCGACGTAGTGTGTTGATGTCAGTCAAGAAGGCCTTTAAGAAGACAAAGAAGCCATTATCGACAGCTCACGGAGTTTGAACGAGGTCGTGTAATAGGGCTACGAGAAGGTGGATTTTCGTTTCGCAATATTGCAGAACGAATTGGCAGGAATGTAGCCACTGTGCATGATTGTTGGCAGCGCTGATCAAGGGAAGGTACTGCCTCAAGAAGACCGGGTTACGGCCGGCCACGTGGCCCTACTGAGAGGGAAGACCGCCGTGTACGGCGTATGGCCGTGGCGCATCGTACCGCGTCTGCGGCAGCAATTCGAGCTGCAGTCGCCACCACAGTGACACAACGAACTGTTACAAATCGGTTACTTGAAGGACAGCTTCGAGCCAGACGCCCTGTAGCGTGCATTCCACTTACTCCAAACCACCGCCGTTGGCGACGTCAGTGGTGTCAAGCTAGAGCTCATTGGAGGACGGAGTGGAGATCTGTTGTGTTTACTGATGAAAGCAGGTTCTGCCTGGGTGCCAGTGATGGCCGTGTGTTGGTTAGAAGGAGGCCAGGTGAGCGCCTGCAACCAACCTGTCTGCGGCCGAGACACACCGAACCTACACCTGGAGTTATGGTCTGGGGAGCAATTTCCTATGACAGCAGGAGCACTCTCGTGGTTATCCCACGCACCATGACGACACAGTTGTACGTCTAGTGATTCAACCTGTTGTGCTGCCATTCGTGAACAACATTCCAGGGGCTGTTTTCCAACAGGATAACGCTCGATCGCATACCGCTGTTGTAATCCAACATGCTCTACAGAGTGTCGACATGATGCCGTGGCCTGCTAGATCAAAAGATCTTTCAACAATCGAGCACGTATGGGACATCATTGGACGGCAACTCCAGCCTCACCTCCAACCAACATTAACCGTCCCTGTATTGACCGATCAAGTGCAACAGGCATGGAACTCCATCCCACAAACTGACATCCAGCACCTGTATGACACAATGCATGAACATTTGCGTGCTTGCATTCAACATTCTGGCGGTTACACCGGTTATTAATGTACCAGCATTTCACATTTAAAATGGCTCTTCTCGCGCTTACATTAAGCTGTGATCTTGAAACCTTAATCGATTAAATATATTACCGATACAAATGTATTGCCGCCATTTCATTCCTCTACAACTATTTTTTCGTGTTGTTGGGACTTTCTTTTCCGTCAGTGTAGATGTTGCTGAAACGTAATTGTAAGATGTAGTGTAACGAAAATGAGAAATTGTAATATTATTTATACATATCCGAAACGTTTTGTGCTGTACGGGTATAAAAATTGGAAATTACACAAACTTTCTGAATGCAAGACATTTTTTTTTTTTACCAAAAATAAAACATGTCACCTTATGGTGAAATGTTTTATACATATTTTAATGTCTTAAGGTGATTCCACCTAAAATCTTTGCCTTATGTCTCCCGTGGTAAAACCTCTGTACATATTTTCTTCACAATTAGTGTATTCCCAAGGATTAAAAATTTGCACATCGATAAAACTAACTTTAAGTTATGGCATGGGATACTAAATACTTGCTAAAAACATAACCGAAATTAAGCTATTCAACATTTGTTTGTCTACTGACGTCATCAATGTACAGGTCGCGCCATCTATTTATTAATAGATCTGAACATTACTCAAAGAAAAATGATTGATTTTTATTATGATTATGTATTAGCAAGTATTAAGTAGCCCATGCTTTTTATGGATGTGCAAATTTTCATTCTTGGGAATACATTAAATTCGAAGGAAATATGTAAAGCCGGGTGGCGCAGTGGTCTAAGGCGCTGGCCTCTAATCATTCGTCCGTAAGGGGTCCGGGTTCGAATCCCGGTGAGGCATGGACGTTGTGTTTGTCTTACGACACTGGCTCTTTCCCTTCCCTGGAAGTAGTGACCCTAAATTAGGGACGGGCGACTGCTTATAGCCCATTGAGTTGCTCACGGTGGTCGTCAAACTTCAATAAAAAAAAAAAAAATCCAGGTCCATCGAAAAGCTCCAAGTTTTAAGTTAAGATTGAAGTTGTGAGTTAAAGTCAAACGTAAACGAATTCAACAACCCAGACAAGAGCTTTTATTATAAACCGTTTCTTGTGAATAATGAAGACAAAAAAGTTAAGAACAATACTGCTATGATCACCTCTGTAGTACGTCACATTTATCCACCCCCTCCCCTGAGAAAGGCGGAGGCAGGAAATCACAGGGCTGCCCCGGTGGCGCAGTGGTCTAAGCGATGGCCTCTGATCATTCGTCCGAACGGGGTCCGGGTTCGAATCCCGGTGAGGCATGGATGTTGTGCTTGTCTTACGGCACTGGTTCTCTCCCTTCCCTGGAACCAGTGAAGCTAAATTAGGGACGGGCGACAGCTTATAGCCCATTGAGTTGCTCACGGTGGTCGTTAAACCTCCAATCAAAAAAAAAAAAAAATCACAGGTTTCGGGTCCGCCGCAAACCATGCGTGAAGTAACTCTCGGTAGAATAAGAACTCACTAATTCCAGATGATGTGTGGAAAGAACATCACACATTTTTTTCGAAGAACCTAATGGTCAGTAAATCCATTTTTCACGTACCAGCGCCAATGTGAAACCCAAATTTGTCGTTGGTGAGAGTCGAATCCCACATCCTTCTGCTCCGGAGCAGAATGCTTTCCCAATTAAGCTACGCCGGCAAGGGCTCATTACTGCTACTTGTTGTCTTGACATGTGCGTTACCTCTGTAGTTTGCCACAAGATACATTAGTGGTTTAGTACATTTCCCCTTACTGTACCCAAGTTTCCGCATTTCCGTTCGTACTTATCCTTAAGAGCACTTTAAAAATGTCCCAATTTATTTTCTTGTATGCAAAAATAAAATGTTGAAGAAAGAAGAAAACAACGTTTGGAAATGAAAATGTAATTCACCAGGGACTCATAGAAAAGAGATTATAGACATACAAAGAAAAAAAAAGTGCTTGAAGAAATAGTTACTGATAGAAGTCTGCTTTGCCACATGTATTTCCTCTTTATTAAAGTGTGTTTGTTCCTCTCTGAAAAAGAAATCACAAGCTGACCACGAGTTAAGGCTTCGAGTTCATCGCCCTCCAACGTAAATCCGAAGAAGATCACATAGTCTCTAGTCTCTTTTTTTCTAAATTCAATTTTTACGCGCGTTCCATTCCCGAGAAAGCTCTTTCCAGTTTTGCCTTTTAGGTCAGAAGGGCTCTAAGACTGTTGACGATTAGGCAGTCTGCGTAAGTCATTGCATCTTTATATTCTTATACTGCATGCCCATAAGATAATTTGTTTGAACCGCTGCAAACTCAGCAGAAAAAATTTCTTAAGTGATTCCGTTATTGAACAAAGCGTTTTTCGATATTTTTAAGAGATTCGGAAAAATTGTAAACAATGTACGGAGTGGTTGTAAAATAAGTATTCCTAGTCTCGGACCTCTAGAAAAGCGAGAAAGGAGATATTGTGGCGGAACTTTGTGCGTAACTTATTAAGGTGGTTTCACCTAAAATATCTGCCTTATGTTTCCAATGGTAAAACTCCTTTACATATTTTCTTCGCAATTAATGTATTCCCAAGGACGAAAATTTGCACATAGATAAAACTAACTCTAAGTTATAGCGTGGAATACTTAATACTTGCTCAAAAATAACCATAATTATATTAAAAATCAATCATCTTTCTTTGAGTAATATTAGACCAGTTAATAGATAACGCGACCTGTACATTGATGACGTCAGTAGACAAACGAATGGCCGCCCCGGTGGCGCAGTGGTCTAAGCGATGGCTTCTGATCATTCGTCCGAACGGGGTCCGGGTTCGAATCCCGGTAAGGCATGGATGTTGTGTTTGTCTTACGGCACTGGTTCTCTCCCTTCCCTGGAACCAGTGACCCTAAATTAGGGACGGGCGACTGCTTATAGCCCATTGAGTTGCTCACGGTGGTCGTTAAACCTCCAATCAAAAAAAATAATAATAATAATAATAATATGTAAAGAAGTTTTACCATTGGAAACATAAGGCCGAGATTTTAATGAGCTTTATTGACCCGAGTATTACCAGTAGCTGATGAGTCAATGACTGGGGTCAGGTGACCAATACCTACGAATGACCAAGATATTCGGGGTTATCAATCTGATTGCGAAAACAAGGCTATGAAATTAGTAAGTCATTAAAGCGGAATGTGTGTGTTGAACTAAGACGAGAATCCCCACCCATCTCCGTGGACGAAGGATCTGTGGGACTGACTTCTAATCATTTGTCTGTGAAGGTGCTTGACTCAAAAATGTGGTCTTCTACAGGAAGAATGAAAAGAACCCCTTGTGCATTTTGAAAATGATTTGATATTTACTGAGTTGTTATAAAATAGATATCCCTATTCTCATGCCTCTAAACAAACGAAGATGGGAGATATCGCGACGAAACTTTTTAGGTACTTTATTGAGGGCGTGGAGGAACGATGTAGCGGAGCGGAGGATTGGGAGAGAAATAGTTCAAAATTGCGCCACTAGGAGAAACAATGACGCTGTAGACGCACACACACAAAAAAAAACAGAAACGTGCGGGAAGTTACTGGTTATTGACAGCCGTTAATTTCATCACGCATGCTGGCCATCACAAGAGATTACCCGTTATGCAGAACAGAAGCATCACTATTTAAATCCAAGGAACTGCAGGTAGTTCACTTTTTTTACGCTTTCCAACCGTAGGTTGAAGAAGCGTATATGCTCCAGCTTTGTCCGTCCGTCTCTCCGTCCGTCCGCACGATAACTCACGTGAAAATGGTTCGATTTCGACGATATTTTAGTATGTGGTAGGGGACCACCTGGGGACGAACCCTATTGAAAATGGGCGAAGCAGGGTCAAAGGTCAGGACATAGGAGCGGGATCCATTCCATTGTTCTTATGCGTCATACCTTGCGTAAATAATGTTCGATTTCGATCAAATTTTAGTATGTGGTGAGGAACCACCTAGTGACGAACCCTATTGAAAATGGGTGGAATGGGGTCAAATGTCAGGACATAAAAGCGAGATCCATTCCATTGCTTTTATGCGTCATAACATGCGTAAATATGGTTCGATTTTGATGAAATTTTAGTATGTGGTGGGGATCCACCTGGGCTCAAACCCTATTGAAAATGGGCGAAATGGGGTCAAAGGTCAGGCAGGGCATAAGAGCGGGATCCATTCCGTTGCCTTTATGCGTTATAACATGCGCAAATATGGTTCGATTTCGATGAAATTTTAGTATGTGGTAGGAAACCACCTGGGCACGAACAAAATGGGGTCAAAGGTCAGGCAGGGCATAAGAACGGGAACTATTCCATTGCCCTTATGCGTCATAACGTGCGTAAAAATGGTTCGATTTCGATGAAATTTTAGTATGTGGTAGGGAGCCACTGGGGACGAACCTTATTGAAAATGGGCGAAATGGGGTCAAAGGTCAGGACACTGGAGTGGGATCCATTCCATTGTCCTTGTGCATCATAACTTACCTAAAATGCTTGGATTGCAATAAAACTTTATCATCTTGTTCCGGAGTTATAGTGAACCGGTTCTATTGAATATCAATGAAATGGGGTCAACGGTCATTGCACAAAAGCCAGATTTATTCCACAGCTATTATTCTCATAACTTACGTAAAACTGCTTCTATTGCAACAAAACTTTATCATGTTGTTCCGCAGGTATAGTGAACCGGTTCTGTTTAATATCATCGAAATGGGGTCAAAGGTCAGGACACAGGAGCGAGATTTATTCCACAGCCATTATCCACATAACTTGGGTAATAATTTCTGGTATGTTGGAAAGCGTATCATAATCAATGCATTGCATGATTTTACTAACTTGTTTAGTATGCAAATATTGAATCGAACATTCGACAACGAACATAAGTTCTCGAGGGTTTCTGCAGTCCTCGGTGAGCTTACCAGTGATGCAGTTCTAGGAAAACAAGTACCTTAGCAGTAAAGGGACTAGGTGGAACAAACCCAAAAGAAGGACCTTAAAATTTTCAAAAGCAATTTAAAATTTTATTTGTTGTTTTCACCAGTTAGTGTTTTTATTGAAATTATTTTTATCAACTTTTATTAAAATGACTTCATTGGAGCAATTTTAAATAAAATATAAAAAAAATGCGTGGGAGTCACAATCTAAGAATGTTGTTTCCCTTTAGATAGTGTTCTGTCATTCTGTATGGTTCCAAATATTCAGTATGAATAGTATGTGTCAGTCACATTGAATGCACGTAACTTATATGCCGCTCTTGTTAAAATTATGAGGTGGGAGTGGCGTTGCTTTTTGTTTCTTTCCGGGTATAATGACCACCACGATCCTCTAGCGCCATTGACGCCGAACCCTGATTTGGAACCATTAGTTCCGGGCATGACCTGTGCCCTGGGTCGGGCTCACCGCTCATGCCCCGCCCGGAGCTCGAGCCCATTTCGACAGATTGGCCAGAAGCCATTGCTTCTGACCACTCGGACACCGGAGCGTCCTTTTTGCGTTACTCATAGAGAATCACAGAATGGGCTCGGGGTGTTACTTTTATTGCAGCCAGTGGCGAGTTTAGCTGAAATGCCCTTCTCAACTGTAAACCATTTTTCACCATTTGGGGAGGTAGTGTTTAAAGGCCATAATGAGGAATGCGCAATGGTTTTTAAATTGTTATTCACTTATGACATCAGTTGTCGTACTCTCGACGATTCTTGTAACACTGGAGCTTTTTAACTTTATGCACTTGATTACTAGTACAAAATCTTTAATTATAACGAGAGATATTAGGCTTTCTAACGGACAGAAAAGAAAAAGTATTTAATACTCACATACGCAAATAGTCTTCAGTTGCTCTTCCATGCACAACAGAAATATGCTTCAAAGCACTTCAGTGGTCTCAACAAAAAGAACTTCTATAACGTGAGACTCAAAGTATATATACACTATACTGACAAAAGTTACCGGACACCCCTTCAAAAGCACATGAACGGTCTACTGCGTTGTTACGATGCGCGGTACAGCTGCAAACGGTATAAAAACAACCCTATCAGCTGACCGCGATCATATCGCACTGTGAGGTTGAGTGAAAATGTCGCGGCGGGAGAGAACTAACTTTGAGAAAGGAAAGATTGTTGGGTGTTATATTAGTGGGTTGTCCATAAGAGAAACCGAGAGGCGTTTAAACATACCCAAGTCAACTGTTTTGGATGTACTGAATAAGTGGAAGACACTTGGCGTGCCTGAAGCAGCAAAACGTAACGACAGACCAAAGGAAATCTGTGATAGAGGACGTCGAAGCTTCAGGAGAGTCGTTACAGCTAATCGACGGAGTACTGAACAAGACCTCAATGTACAGGCGAGTAAAAATGCTGGAACCTCGGTATGTACACGCACCATTCTCAGAGAACTTCATTCCGTGGGTTACCGTGGTCGTGCGGCTGCTCATAAGCCTTTCATCTCCACTCGGAATGCTACTCGTCGTTTAGCATGGTGTAAAGAATATTTATCGTGAACCGTAGACCAATGGAAACGGGTCCTATGGACTGATGAATCCAGATACACGATCCATCAGTTTGGTGGCCGTGTGTGGGTATGGCGGGAGCCGGGGGAACGCTATTTACCAAAGTGTACTGTTCTTACGGTCAAGTTTGGAGCTTGCAGTGTATTCATGTGTGTGTGAGGGGGGGTTTCGTGGTATGGTCCCGGCCCATTGGGTGTCGTGGACAAACCTGTTAACCACCACGTCTACCTCGATATTCTGGACAATTATGCCCTACCAACTCTGTGGCAATACTATGGAATAGAGCCTTGTTGGTACCAGAAGGATCCATAAAGTCAAGACTGCTTCACGCTCATCGTATATTCCCCATCTCATATATTCCACATAATAAATGTTCAGTCCTGAGTGAATCACCCTGTATTTCTGTGTTGCTTTTCCTCCTAGCATTCGGATCACACCTTACTGCGTGATCCAAAAGTTTACTCTCGTCCTTGCAATATGAACGTTCTGTTAAGATACGAGAACGTTTTCATATAAATCAGTGTGCTTTTTTCGTGATCATCTAAAGAAATTGTTTGCCCTGCTTTCCTTCCCAACTAACCACGAAAAGTGTCTTAACGCCGCTGAGCCTATAAAGAAAAAATACCTTAGCGTCACTAAGCCGCGATAAGACTCTTCTACGCCACCGGACCTCATCCCTTGCGATTTCGGGCTGTGGTGATATCAGAAACACAAAGTTTATCGAGACAGCATATGCTCCCTCTCTCAGATCTGAAAACGAGTATCGTACGTGAAGTGGCCAACATTGACCGCGATAGTTTGCAGTACGTCATCTTTTGTGATGGCCAGCACATTGAGCAGATTTTGTTCTAAAAGGTGTATAGTGTTGATAAACAGTAAATTCAAGCTTGTGCCTGGGATTTTCTTGCCTTTGTAGCGTCATTGTTTCCCCTGGCAGCGCAATTTTGAGCTATTATCCTCCCACTAAATCGTTTCCCCATGCTGTTAAGGTGGTTCCACCTAAAATCTCTGTCTTATGTTTTCAATGGTAAAACTTCTGCACATATTTTCTTCCCAATTAGTGTATTAACAAGAATGAAAATTTGCACATTGATAAAACTAACTTTAAGTTATAGCATAAGATACTTAATGCTTGCTAAAACAACCATAATTAAGAAATCTAAACATTCGTTTGTCTTTTTTTTGATTGGAGGTTTAACGACCACCGTGAACAACTCAATGGGCTATAAGCAGTCGCCCGTCCCTAATTTAGGGTCACTGGTTCCAGGGAAGGGAGAGAACCAGTGCCGTAAGACAAACACAACATCTATGCCTTACCGGGATTCGAACCCGGACCCCGTTCGGACGAATGATCAGAAGCCATCGCTTAGACCACTGCGCCACCGGGGCGGCCATTCGTTTGTCTACTGACGTCATCAATGTACAGGTCGCGCTATCTATTAACAGGTCTAATATTACTCAAAGAAAAATGATTGATTTTTAATATAATTATGGTTATTTTTGAGCAAGTATTAAGTATTCCACGCTATAACTTAGAGTTAGTTTTATCTATGTGCAAATTTTCGTCCTTGGGAATACATTAATTGCGAAGAAAATATGTAAAGGAGTTTTACCATTGGAAACATTAGGCAGATATTTTAGGTGAAACCACCTTAATAAGTTACGCACAAGGTTCCGCCACAATATCTCCTTTCTCGCTTTTCTAGAGATCCGAGACTAGGAATACTTATTTTACAACCACTCCGTACATTGTTTACAATTTTTCCGAATCTCTTAAAAATATCGAAAAACGTTTTGTTCAATAACGGAATCACTTAAGAATTTTTTTCTGCTGAGTTTGCATCGGTTCAAACAAATTATCTTATGGGCATGCAGTATAAGAATATAAAGATGCAATGACTTACGCAGACTGCCTAATCGTCAACAGTCTTAGAGCCCTTCTGACCTAAAAGGCAAAACTGGAAAGAGCTTTCTCGGGAATGGAACGCGCGTATAAATTTATTTTAGAAAGAAAAGAGACTTGAGACTATGTGATCTTCTTCGGATTTACGTTGGTGGGCGATGAACTCAAAGCCTTAACTCGTGGTCAGCTTCTGATTTCTTTTTCAGAGAGGAACAAACACACTTTAATAAAGAGGAAATACATGTGGCAAAGCAGACTTCTATCAGTAACTATTTCTTCAAGCACTTTTTTTTTTTCTTTGTATGTCTATAATCTCTTTTCTATGAGTCCCTGGTGAATTACATTTTCATTTCCAAACGTTGTTTTCTTCTTTCTTCAACATTTTATTTTTGCATACAAGAAAATAAATTGGGACATTTTTAAAGTGCTCTTAAGGATAAGTACGAAAATGTACTAAACCACTAATGTATAAGGCGAAATGTACTGAACCACTAATGTATCTTGTGACAAACTACAGAGGTAACGCACATGTCAAGACAACAAGAAGCAGTAATGAGCCCTTGCCGGCGTAGCTTAATTGGGAAAGCATTCTGCTCCGGAGCAGAAGGATGTGGGATTCGACTCTCACCAACGACAAATTTGGGTTTCACATTGGCGCTGGTACATGAAAAATGGATTTACTGACCATTAGGTTCTTCGAAAAAAATGTGTGATGTTCTTTCCACACATCGTCTGGAATTAGTGAGTTCTTATTCTACCGAGAGTTACTTCACGCATGGTTTGTGGCGGACCCGAAGCCTGTGATTTTTTTTTTTTGATTGGAGGTTTAACGACCACCGTGAGCAACTCAATGGGCTATAAGCTGTCGCCCGTCCCTAATTTAGCGTTACTGGTTCCAGGGAAGGGAGAGAACCAGTGCCGTAAGACAAGCACAACATCCATGCCTCACCGGGATTCGAACCCGGACCCTGTTCGGACGAATGATCAGAGGCCATCGCTTAGACCACTGCGCCACCGGGGCGGCCCTGTGATTTCCTGCCTCCGCCTTTCTCAGGGGGGGATGGATAAATGTGACGTACTACAGAGGTGATCATAGCAGTATTGTTCTTAACTTTTTTGTCTTCATTTTTCACAAGAAACGGTTTATAATAAAAGCTCTTGTCTGGGTTGTTGAATTCGTTTACGTTTGACTTTAACTCACAACTTCAATCTTAACTTAAAACTTGGAGCTTTTCGATGGACCTGGATTTTTTTTTTTATTGAAGTTTGCCGACCATCGTGAGCAACTCAATGGGCTATAAGCAGTCGCCCGTCCCTAATTTAGGGTCACTACTTCCAGGGAAGGGAAAGAGCCAGTGCCGTAAGACAAACACAACATTCATGCCTCACCGGGATTCGACCCCGGTCCCTTCAAGGACGAATGATCATACGCCAGCGCTTAGACCACTGCACCAACGGACTGTGGGACCTCGATTAGTCTCAGTCGTTATGTCATATCTTTGCTGAAAATCTTAATTACACATAAAATTCACTTTCAATGTTAAGGCGAAAGTCTAATGACAACAGAAGTCTTCTTACTGAAAGCCACTTCCACTCTGTGCATTTTGGCACGTCGATAATCCAGAATCATCAACAAGTCATTCGCAATACAATATGTTGAACAGAATTTTACCAAAGATGTCTCACAATAATCATTGAGATTTGTAGCTCTTTCGAAAAACGATCTGCTCGCTCAATATAATTTCTGTTACAAGAATCGCTCCCTGTCTCCTCGTATCAGCAACACTGTATAGACAAGACTCGCTCTCCCCACAGTGCACTGCACTGCTCACTGAGGTCTTACTTCAGAACACTTTATTTGCGTTGATTTCCCATTAACCCGCTGTCAGGTTGCCAACTTCAAATTCGTCGGAAGGAACTTTGTGGCGCAAGTTAGAAAACCTTTTGGGAGTAGAACCCAAATTTACATAAGCAGACAGAAACTCAAAGAGGAAGGTTAAATTAGAGGTATACATCACGCGATGCTAAAGCAAAGTTTGAAAAAAAAATACACCTTCTACGCAAAGCTAATAACTTACTAAATTACTTTGCAGAAAAATTCCTGCATAACATGTACTTTTTTAATTTTAATGGTATGGGCCAATTTCAGTGTCCATGGATTACAACCTAGTAAACTAAGTGACTGCTTTGCTCGTTGGTATATGTCATACTTTTCTTGCAGGAAAACTAGAAATAACAATAGAAATAAGAGATGTTTCATGCGAGAGGAAAGCTGCAGCCCAGAACACTCATAGTGTTACCGAATTCCGTTGTAAAATAGTAGTCCGATAGATATTTGACGTACAGTAACACTGCTTCCGTCGTCTGTCTTTCCGGTAAGGCCGAAGTGCAGACTTTATATTGCAGCTATTGTGGTTTTCATGGTACAGATTGAATCGGCGTTTGTTTCGTTTTTTTTTTCATTGGCAAATCAAACTTTCTTGGGGACCCAACTCTAGTGGCTGATTTTATGGTATAGACAGAATGCGCCGTTTATTTCAACTTTTTTGGGCCAACTAGACTTTCGTGAGGCTCCGACCGCAATAGACGATTTTACAGTACAGACTGAACCGGCCGTTTCTCTGGACTTCTTTGGGCCAACAAACGTTCTTGAGCCGCCCTACATAAATAACGGTGCTATGGACAAAAGCACGGTTCGTCGTTGGGTAAAATAAAAAAACAAAGGACAGGGGATCTGCTTACTCTCATTCCCCACTCGTAGAAGACAATAATCGAATCTCTGTGTCCTACAGCGGATGATATGCGCTCATGGCCATCATGGGACTATTACATTGTATTTATTGCATATTTGCTCGGTGACTGTGGCCCTAATCCTGATGATGGGGTCACTGCGGCCTTGAAAGATCTTACTTGCGGAATTTTATCTGACTTGTATTTGTAATTGAACATAGTGAGTTTTGCACATGGTACAGAGACAGCCGGGTTTACCCTTAGATTACTTGTTGTACGAAATACTTAAACTGTTCACCCTTAGGACAGTGGAGTAATGTTGGCCGCAAAGGATCAGCCGAGGAGTGGGAGGCCCGTAATCGCAACTTTCGATTTGAACAGACCAAATGTCGATGAGCTCATCAGGAAAATTGAACGAATAACACAGAGAACCCACACAAGGTAAGCTGAACATTATTTTAGGTCGTTTCAATCACATTGTTGACGTTTATGGATACACAAAAATCTGTGCTCGTTGGGTACCACGCCACCTAACGACTGAAGCGAAGAAATCAGCACTTGAAACATGCCAAAGTTTGTTTCCTCGCTATGAAAAATATGGAACGGATTTTCTCCAAAGCATTGTGACTGGTGATGGGAGTTGAGTTCACCATTATGAAGCAGAAATGAAAAATCAATCGTAGGAATACTGACACCCATTTTTTCCTCGAGCGAAAAAATTCAAAACTCTAATTTCTGCCGGTAAGTGTATGCTCACTGTGTTCTGGAACTACAGAGACATTATTCATCAAGAGTACATGGTCAAAAGTACGGGTAATAACTCTGAGAGCTGCGTAAATACATTTAAAAAAATTAAAGCAGATAATAAACCGTGTGCGTGGAGAAAATAGTCAAGGTTTCTGCAACACGACAACGCCAGTGCTTTCACTTTATAGGGCATACAGAAAATCGAGATTGAAGTTCTTGAACGTCTTACCTACAGCCCAGAATTTGCGCCGTCCAACTTCTAGTTTTCTGCTGTATGACGAAGTAAATTTATCCATCATTTTTATGCCAGGAGCAGGATTCGAACCTGCTACTCTCGACTCCGGAGCTCCGAGGGCTATCCACTATATTTCACTGGCATGTGCTCACACTGCTATCTACCTTTATCTCATGTGCGTCCTGCGATGCAGGCTCGTCACAGCTCTCAAGAGACATCTGAGAAAAATTCAGTTCATCTGTGACGATGTTCAAGCCGTTTACGAGGAAATGGTTCCGAGAACTACCTGAAGAATTTTACAGAGACGGGTTTTAAATACTTGTTAAACGTTGGCGTATCTGCATCGAGCGTGAGGGGGACTATGTAGAAAAATAAAATATGTGAATTAAAGTACAAATTCTGAGCTTTGTTCTTGTTTTGTGTCAATTTGATACCTTGCCACTCGGTTTGTATATAAATACGAAGGCACTACTTTCTAAACACTTTGTGTATATGTAGATGTCAGTACCTGGGACAGAACAGTGCATACAGCTGGGAGAGAAAGATGTGCGAAATTGGTGAAAGATAAAGGAAAGGGTAAGACGTCCGTGCAAGAATCTCTACTGTGCGTTGCACTCGCGACGCGAGTTAAGCGTATGGCAAGTGAAAGTCTAGACGGGGAGAGAGTTAGGGTAGCCAGAAAGATGAATAGAGTGAGGGAGCGGCTTTGCGGATGAGTAGATGGGAATAGAGAGTAGAAATGAGGCGTGGTCAGTAAGAGTAGAGGACCAGTGATGAAGATGGCCGAGGACGGAGCCAGGAAAGAAGGAGTGTGGGGGAGCATCTGCCGTTGTGGAAGTGAGAACCAGCACCAGCAGCGGTGAGAGTCAAAAAGCTGAGAAGGAGTGTGGGGGAGCATCTGCCGTTGTGGAAGTGAGAGCTAACACCAGCAGCGGTGAGAGTCAAAGAGCTGAGAAGGAGTGTGGGGGAGCATCTGCCGTTGTGGAAGTGAGAGCTAACACCAGCAGCGGTGAGAGTCAAAGAGCTGAGAAGGAGTGTGGGGGAGCATCTGCCGTTGTGGAAGTGAGAGCTAACACCAGCTGCGGTGAGAGTCAAAGAGCTGAGAAATAGGGGGGAGCATCTGCCGTTGTGGAAGTGAGAGCCAGCACCAGCAGCGGTGAGAGTCAAAGAGCTGAGAAGTAGTGTGGGGGAGCATCTGCCGTTGTGGAAGTGAGAGCCAGCAGCAGCAGCGGTGAGAGTCAAAGAGCTGAGAAAGAGTGTGGGGAAGCATCTGCCGTTGTGGAAGTGATAGCCAGCACCAGCAGCGGTGAGAGTCAAAGAGCTGAGAAGGAGTGTGGGGGAGCATCTGTCGTTGTGGAAGTGAGAGCTAACACCAGCAGCGGTGAGAGTCAAAGAGCTGAGAAGTAGTGTGAGGGAGCATCTGCCGTTTTTGAAGTGAAAACCAGCACCAGCAGCGGTGAGAGTCAAAGAGCTGAGAAGGAGTGTGGGGGAGCATCTGCCGTTGTGGAAGTGAGATCCAGCACCAGCAGCGGTGAGAGTCAAAGAGCTGAGAAGGAGTGTGGGAGAGCATCTGCCGTTGTGGAAGTGAGAACCAGCACTAGCAGCGGTGAGAGTCAAAGAGCTGAGAAAGTGAGAGAGAAAAAAAGTCCATCAGAGTTCAGCTCTGCGCCGCATATGCGTCCATCGCTCGCCTTTGTATTCCGTACTCAACTCACCGCGCGTGCTCGATACACTGTAAAAAAAGTAAGTGGAATGAATTCAAGAAAATTTCTGAAAATATCGTGCAGGAAAGTTTCCTGTAAGTGTCTTTTAACGAAATTTCCATTTTTAAATGTCCTCTTTTTTCATCTCCCTATTTCAAGTTTTTTCGTATTTATACAGAAATTTTTCATCGAAGACAATGAATATTTCAGCCCTTGCGCCAGGTAATCCTTTCCCGCCCGTAGCTGAGATCGATTAGATAGGGTCTACGCAAACTGCGCGCCTTAACCACGGAGCCAGAATATCTTCGGAATCGCAATTACTTTCAAGGTAAAACTAGTTGCGCAACGATGAATTTTTTTAATACTTCATTAATGCGAGTGATTTAGTATTTTTTCTGTTGGAGCTCATTATTTTTAATACGTTTCTAATAATCTTGTTTCTGCAGGTGGACTCATCAAGAAGTAAGTATTTTTTTTCAACGTGATATTTCGAAGCAACACAATGCTTTGAAACTTGAGATCCTTTTTTTAACTGACAATAACTTTTAATTACCTTTAAAAACAACTTTAAATGTATTATTTTATAGTATTATTTTACAAGACTTCTAAATATAAAATTTACTCTTGATAGCTATAATAGCTTTAGTTTTAAGGATTCCACAGACAGATACCTAGACAACCTACAATCACCTGCACAATAATTTAAATACCCGGTTTCTTTCGGCAACACAATTTATAATAGCTGGTGAACAAAATGAGGGGGAGGAGTAGAGATATCCTGACCCACAATAACCAAAATTCATTCGATATGCTATCCACAATATCCTTCCTCGCTACAGAACTTCAAAATCAGTTCCTTTGACAGATGATTGAAATTTAACAGTTAATCAAATCTCAAGTATTCCCGCGAATCGCTCCTATTACCGGAATGTTTTCGTTATATGGATAGGGAAAAAGTGAGAACGGAGTTTTCCCGTTGATGTACGAAAGGAGTTGTGGAAAGGTTTCTAAAAATTCAGAATTTTCCGTTAACACCTCTTAAAAACGGCAATTTACCATCAGTATAAGAAAAGAATTGCAGCTCTGCACGGCATGTTCGTATATAGGGTGATTGTAAACTCCTTCAGCAAAACAAAAAGGGTGATAGTACACATCAAGGCTAACAATATTTTCAATGGAACCTAGGGCCGCATTCCGCTCCTAGTGCCAGAAAAGAGCACGTTCGGAAAACGTCCAGCGGGCACACGGAGTTCCAACCACTGCATTGAGAAGCACAAGATGCAAATCAGGTGAGCTGAACACGTGCGTAGGCCATGAGGATCAAACATTTAAAAACGCATCCGAACTCGTTCAGCGATATTACCGTGCGAACATCACATGAGAATTGACGTATACGACCCACCGGCGCGACGTACCGTCTGTTCCTGGAGCAACCACACGGAGGGACATGTGGTTTATGCATGATGGGGGGGGGGGCACCAGCACTCCTGGCCACCAAGGTGCGATACTTCCTAAATGCGACATATTCCGGGAGATGGATTGGACGCGGTGGACCTGTGGCTTGGCCTCCACGCTCCCCGGACCTTAATCCACTGGACTTCTTCATCTGGGGGCACATGAAAACATTGGTGTACGAGACACTTGTGGACTCCCTGGAAGATCTCGTCGCGCGAATCGCTGTTGCTGCGGACAAAATCAACACCACACCGGGAGTCTAACAGAGGGTGCGACAGTCTTTCATTCGCCGGTGTGGGCTGTGCAACGATGACCTTGGAAGCCAGTTTGAGCAGCTCCTTTGAGTTTTTCTCTGATGTGATTGGAATTGTGCAACTCATAAATTAGGCATGCCTCTTTGTTTTCAATGTTGAAGGCTCAACGTGGATATATAACTTTACTCTTTCCTGGCACTAGGAGTGGAATGCGACCCTAGTTTCCATTGCAAATATTGTTCGTTTTGACATATTCTATAACCCCTTTTGTTTTGTTGAAGGAGTTTACAATCACCCTGTATATCATTCATATTCGTAAGATTTCTACTAAATATAAGAGTTCAAGGTAAAGTAAAAAATTCAGATGTAAGATCCAGAACAAGTTTTTAGGCATAGGTGAAAAGATACTCAATTTAAAATGGAAATGGGCTGGCCATAGAGCAAGAATGGAAAATAATAGGTGGATTAAATTAATAACAGAACGGAGACCACATAAAGGAAAGAGAGGAGTAGGAAGACCAGAGGGAAGATGGATAGATGATATAAACAAAATTGTAGGAAAGCTGTTTAATATACAAGCCCAAGACAGGAACATTTGAATAGAGGTGAAGGAAACCTATATCCTTAATTGGCTACAAAAAGTGGTGAAAAAGAAAAAGAAGATAAGAAATAATTACGGAAAGGTTTCTGAAAATTCAAAATTTTCCCGTGGTACGAGAAATCCGTGAAATTCAGGTTTCTTTCCATCATTTAATGATAAAGGTTGTATTGGAAATATGTTTCGTTAATTCACGAAAGGAATTACGGAAAGTGGTTCATGAATGTTATGAAATGTTTTACAGTGTACGATTTTAGAAAAGTAAAATTCAGCTTAAATTGAAGAAACGCAGGATTGTCAAGTGTAATTGGACTATTTTCTATGTATATTTGAAAGTGGCACATTGCTGGTGTAGGCAAAATAACTACTGCCACAGTACAGTTTTTTGCGTACTCAGGTAGAAATTACAATTTTCCGGCTCTGAAATTGATCTGTGAATATTTTATGACACCCTTCTAATTTTTGGTGTGTCTGTATGTATTTTGATTAATAGCAGCTTTTGTACTTTTTATGCCTGTGTTGTCTTATTCTCTTACCTGCAGATCGCGAAATTAATATCAAGCAGATCGCGAAATTAATATCAATTTTTCTTACCAATGTACACTATCTACCAATAAGTAATTGGACACATGTGATAGCAAAGGAAAACGAAGTTTATTCACCTTCAATAGTTGGTGGAGCCTCCACGAGTGGCGATTACAGCTGCGACCCTCCGGGACATACTCTCAACCTGGCGTTGTACGACGGCTAGCGGTATTTTCTTCCACTCGGCTTGGAGAAGACAGGTAGGTCTGTTCCTTCACCGATTTCGGACGATGGGGGCACCCCTTAGGTCGACGCTCCAACTCGTCCCAGAGGTGCTCGATAGGATTAAGGTCCAGGCTCTACGCAAGCCAGTCCATTCGATTAACCCCATTGTCACCACACCAAACCATGGTGGACCTCGCAACATGGCAGGTGGTATTGTCACCCTGAAAGTAACATGGGTCCACCCCGTAAAACTGCCTCAACGTAGGAAGCGCATGGTCATCCAAGATGGTGTAGTAGGTATCGGCGCTGAGTCTACCAGGAATTGCGACCAAGGGTCCCGTGCCATACCAGGAGAAACACCCCCATAGCATAATTCCACTGCCGCCGAACTTCACAGTTGGCACAATACATTCCGGCAGGAGGCGTTCTCCAGGCAGACGCAAACCCAGACCATGCCATCCAAACGGTAGAACGGGAACCTTGATTCATAGCTTCAGAGAACCTGTTTCCACTGTTCAACGGTCCACTGTCGACGTTCTTTGCACCACGTTAGCCGATCAGCGCTATTGGACTTTGGGGATTAAAGGCTTGTGGGCGGCATCACGTCCATGATAACCGAGCAGATGGGCTTCCTTACGGATGGTATTCATCGAAAGAACACTCCCGGATGCCTGTTGAAACTCCTCGCGGATGTGGCTCATCGATTTGGTGCGGTTCTTCCGAATTTCTCTAGCCAGCACCCGTCGGTCTCTAACTCCCAGTAGTTTTGTGGGTCTGCCGGGTCGGGCAACATTCAGATAGTCACCTCTCATCTTCCACTTGCCAATCGCGTAGGCCACTGTTGATTTTGGGTACTTCAACTCGCTGGATTTGTCACGTATTGATCGGCCATTTCTGTGATACCCGACGATTACACCTTTCTCGAAATCAGAGAGCTCCGAACTGCGTGGCATCTTGCATGCGACTGGTTGCGTTGTTGTTTCCCACACGATATTTAACGGCAGCGGCCGTGACGTGTATCAGGACCGCAGATATCGTCGATTGCAGGGGTGTCCAATTACTTGCTGGTAGATAGTGTATTTGCTCTTTTATTTGTTTTACCTACTTTTTTTTCTATATGCTTCTTATAATTCTCACGAAATGTGAAAAAGTACAGAAGGAACGGTGGCAACTAAAGTTAATACGCCTTTGCCGCCGAAAGTCGTTGTCTGTGGCAAGCAGAGCGAAAACATCAAAGTGAAGTGCTGATATTTTGCGGCTTTCCTGACAATATGCTTGCTTTACTTACACCATAAAGTCCGCATTTTTTACGATATTTGTCACAAAAATAAAGAAATAACATTTGAAAGGCTTTCTGAAAATAGTTTAACCAATACGAGCGTCTAAATATTCCTTTCTTTATCAGAACGTGTAGTGTAACAACTATTCCAAAGTTTCTGACTAGCTAAACACTACATGTGCTAAATGTCAAGTTCACCAATAATGAAATAAGCGTTCACTCGAAATAACGTCGAAGTTTAGTACTTACAAATCTTTTTTTGTATCCAATTTCAATATAGCATGGTGGTATATTCCAATTTCGTTAGTCCTCAACTGGTAATCAATCAGTAACATAACATTTATGAAAAAGTAAATTAATTCTCCATCATTTTTATGCCAGGGGAAAGATTCGAACCCCGAACTCTCGGCTCCGGAGCTATCCACTATACTTCACTGGTATGTGCTCTCACTGCTATATGCCTTTATCTCAAGTGCGTTCTGCGAGGCAGGCACGTCACACGCTCACAAACTTCACAACGTAGTTATGCAGACGGCAATAAAAATATAACTTCACATACGTTTGTATCTCTCGTACAAACTATAAGCTTAACAAAGATTTAACGTGTCCACGCCAAACAGATCAGATCAGATCATATGTCGAGGATTTTAGGAAGGGAGTGTCTGACCCCAGGTCTTAAACAACCCTTAGAAATAGAAAGCTGGGAGATTTGGGCTAGAACCACACCAAACAACTGCGTCGAAAGAAATATATGTATATCCTTTCTCGTTTTTATCAACATGCATACATCACTTACGTACTGATTTGGGTGTTGCCAAACCTCCATTCATGAGAGAAAGAAAATATCCCGTTAAGTTGTTAAGTGCAAAAGAGAACAAAATTTACATAGGAAAAGGAACTAAAAATAAAAGTTAAAATAGAATATACGTCACACAAGTTTAAATAATTTCCGAAATATAAGGATTCATGTTACTAATTCTGATGATGTCATTTTTAATATAAATGGGCAAAAACAAATTCACTGACGTTTCGTATTCTAACGTCTGTTCTCCGGGGGAGGGGGTGGGGATTCAAGAACGAAAAGAACTTATTCATCAGTAAGATGGAGTTCGTCTTTTATTTCAGACATTTATCTTCTGCGAAATTGTCCGTTTCTAGCCTCACGGCTGTAAACCAAAGCTTCGCTAAAAGCCTTTTTTCCTTCTAGATAACCGTTCCCAAAAGAGAAATGAATCACGCCGAAAACAAAGAGTTTTATTCCCCGCCAACTATTCGCCTCTCGAGCATCTTTGGAGTGTAATTCCACAGTGTATCCGATAGTCTGAATTATTCAAAAAATAATAATATGCATTGTTAATTACTTCATTCCTCGGTTTCCCTCCAACAAATATTTGATGAAAAAACAATTCGAATAAAAATACTCTCCTCATTTCCGAAAGAACTAATGATGCCCCGAAGCTAGTTATTGAATTCGGTCCGTAAAACTTTTACGCCAGAAGAAATTTCCTTCTGTAGCGAAAAGTACGATTAATAAGCCACAAAGCTATAGTCCATAGATTCGGTACGTAATTAACTCTGACATCACAGCTTTTTGCATGGTTAATGCCACAAAACACCAATCCATAAATCCTCATTCACTTCATTTTCTTAAGTAATTATTGTCAGACTGTATGCCAGCAAATATTCTTCCATTATCTCTGCTTGGAGTCAAACATCCCGGAGCCAATGATTCAAACGCCGTGGCACATTTATCTTTGCCATAATGAATATCGATCTTTCCGTGCTTCGATTCGACGGTTAACACCGAATTTATTAGTAATGACAGGCTTGAATGCAGGCATAAACAAACAGAATTTTTTCAGACACAATCTCCAGCTTCTGATCTCTGCAATGGCAACTCTTAAGCTATACTGAGAACAAACACACCTAAAGAAAAACAATGTCAAATTATTTCAATGTAATTTCTTCATAGTTTTCGGAGAAGAAATGAAACTGTTTCTAAAACATCGCTTTTTAACGCTTCTTCCCAGGACAAATGTATATCTCCAGTGGAGAAGTAGTACAAAGAGTTGGCTTCTCATCATTTGTTTGAGATGGGTCCGGGTTCGAATCGGTTGAGGGATGACTGATGTGCTTACCTTACGCAGGGTGTCTATTGGCCATGAAAATCATGAAAGTCACGAAACGGAAAAGGGTAACGAAAATCACGAAAAGGGTCATGAATTCAGAAAAGGGTCACGAAAGTCATGAAAAAAACACGAATTTTGCCTCGGGGTCATGATTTTTTCTTAATTTTTGGTAATTGTTCATATTCTTGAGACAATCTAAGTTTACGATTCTCCATTCAGTCACCGCATAAAACTTAAATGTGGTTTCCAACTTGTGACGTACCTGCCAGCAGGACGCACACGACATAAAGGCAGATAGGAATCAGAATAAACGTCTGCGTAGCTCAGTTGGTAGAGCGACTTGTTCCGGAATAAGCGGCCTCGGGTTCGAATCCCGGCGTAGACCAAAAATGACGGAGAAATTTACTTCGTTATAATGGCGCCCGAACTATCCGGATCACCCGGCCGTTCAAATTCTCGCATTGGTGTGATGTTATTTCCACACCGCGAGACAGGAAAAATCAGAGAATTCCTTCTCCAGCGCTTCGAAAAATAAAAATGTGTGATGTTGCATTCCACACAGCAGATTGACTGGGAGTTCTCAAGTGCACGTTCTACAGTGGATGGCTGCCTGCAACGATTCATGGTCACGGCTGACCCGTGGGACATGCCCCCGGCCCTCTTTCGGGGGGGGAGAGATGTGACGTACCTGCCAGCAGGACGCACACGACATAAAGACAGATAGGAATCAGAATAAACGTCTGCGTAGCTCAGTTGGTAGAGCGACTTGTTCCGGAATAAGCGGCCTCGGGTTCGAATCCCGGCGTAGACCAAAAATGACGGAGAAATTTACTTCGTTATAAACTACCGAACTGTGTGTAAAAAAAAAAGAAGCTCTTGTGCCCTCTCTTATAAAGAAAACTGTTGAAGCAAATATTGTAGCATAAAAATATATGTGCAAAATGTTGTTTGCAAAATTTTGAGATCAGTTTAGGAATTTATGCTGCTTTCAAGTCTTGACTTTTTCAGGTATAAATGGTAAGGAAAGGTGTATGATACAATCGTGCAGCACAATGGTGAGTACTTCAACTTAATTTAGGCCCAGTCAAATTACGACGATTTGGATTTTTGTTGATAGCAGAAGGGCAATTTTTCCATAGATAAAAAAGGGATGCTGAGTGTGCCTTCCCTCTTTGTATGTGTGTGTTTACAGCTGCTTTCGATAGGGATACACATGTATATATTAAACAGCGTACTCTCTCTCTCTCTCTCTCTCTCTCTCTCTCTCCATAAATATATTTACATACACACTGTATTGACAAAAGTCACCGGACACCCACTCAAAGCCGCCCCGGTGGCGCAGGCCTCTGATCATTCGCCCGTAAGGGGTCCGGGTTCGAATCCCGGTCAGGCATGGATGTTGTGTTTGTCTTACGACACTGGCTCTCTCCCTTCCCTGGAACCAGTGACCCTAAATTAGGGACGGGCGACTGCTTATAGCCGATTGAGTTGCTCACAGTCGTCGTTAAACCTCCAATCAAAAAAAAAAAAAAAACACCCACTCAAAAGCACATGAACGGATCCGCTGCGTTCCTAAGATGCGCGGTACAGCTACAAACGGTATAAAAACAAGCCTGCAGCTGACCGCGATCATATCGCACTGTGAGGCTGAGTTAAAATGTCGCGGCGGGAGAGAGCTGACCTTTGAAAAAGGAAAGATTGTTGCGTGTTATATTAGTGTGTTGTCCATAAGAGAAGCCAAGAGGTGTTTAAACATACCCAAGTCAACTGTTTTGGATGTACTGAATAAGTGGAAGACACGTGGCGTGCCTGAAACAGAAAGTGGCTTGGAAGTTGTTGGTTTTCTTTGTTTTTTTTTCGGCACTTTCCTTATGTCTGCCGGGCTTTATAATATATGGTTTTTGCTCACGGTGCTAAGCAACTGTTTGATAGTGTTTAAATTGTATTATTGATTTTGCACAGTGTGGTTTTTGATCATGTTACATGTACATAAAGGGATACGATCAGTCGATTACACCATGTTCTGCAAGGTTTATCACTTTTGTAGTGCAGGGGGTAATTGTTCATCATTCGGTTATTTGTACTGTACCTGAAGTATAGTTGCTATGCCAAAAGCTCAGTTTTGTATATACTAATGTACTTTCCTAATTGCACTGTAAAATTTATGTTTGGCACATTTCGCGTGTTGGGTCACGATTACATGTCTTAAGTTTTATGCTCATGGTGCGGAGCAAACGCTTTGATAGTATTTCAATTATATGTTAATATTACACAGTGTGGTTTTTCTCATGTCACATGCGCCTAACAGGAAATAATAAGTCTATTAGATAATATTCTGCGCTGTGTTGCATATTTGCTGTACAAAGAGTCAGTTTCATATTTTCATTATTTGTATTGTACCCGAAGTATAAATTTTCTGTAAAATGCAAGTTCTGTTTGTACTAATATACTTTACTCTTTGCACTGTGAAATTTACAGTTGTACCATGGAATTGTAACTCCTGATTAGTGTCTTCCCTATGCCGTTGCATGTTGTGTACATATGTTGTTGTTCATTACAAGTTAATCTATAGCACTGTGATTGAGGCACTTGTTTAAGCCTAAGTAATAGTTCTTTTTGTAATTTGACAGCGTTTCACAAGAGAGATATTGCATTCAATTTGTATAGAGTTCACACCATCATTGTGGATCATTTATGCGCTTATCTTTCAGATACTGAAAAGTATAAACCTTCTGCTCTTTTCTTCATTTTTCTCAAGATTGCTCAAAATATACATGTTTGTTTTTGCACTGTAAAATTTATAGTTATACCTTGTACTGGTGTTCACCTGTTAGAGATGGCACTATGCTGATGCACATTGAGAACATATGATGTACATAGAGTAAGTCAACCCTTCAGTCCAGTATTGTCAGTGTTATGAATTTGCTTACATTGTATATAGTGCATCCACATAGTGTAAATATCTCATCGTCATTGTAAATAGGTCATCTACTTGTTTATCTTTTGGTAACTGTTAAGCACAGGCCATCTGTATCTTCCTGTCCATGTTTGCTCCAAATAAAAAAAATTGTTGAAGCTCACGATGGTCGTTAAAAAATCCAAAAGAAAAAAACTATCTGAAGCCGACGTGGTAGCCATATGCAATATTTTGGGTATAGATTATAGTAAATCCAAAGAGGATCTTCTTGGTAACGTTTGTGCCGGTTTAATTGACTCTAGTTTGTTTATGCCAGATACCTAAAGTGGTGATGAATCAGATGACGATGTTTAACATGACAACTTTAACGATGTAAATAAAAAGCAGAGAATGAACACAATTCTACAGAAGAAAATAAAAATACTTTGGATAATGGTATGGAAAATCGGTAAAACGTTTTTTTTGCAAGAGCATGTTCACTTTGCAATAGGATTTCGTGATATAGAAGATTCCATTCCTACTTTTGGGTGATGGTAGTGGATCTTACGCTGTTAAACAATGGATTCGTGACTTTGTCGATACTATAATTTTATTTCGTTGGAATGAAATGCAGAAGCTATTTACGCGAAACGGTTACTCACAGGATTAGCAAAGCTATTTATAAATAGTGAGGGAGTAATCAAGCGTTAACAATAAGTTGAAGTAGTTACTTATCGAAGAATTTAATAAGAAAATAAACAGCGCACATCTTCATGAAATGTTAAATCGTAGAAAAATGCAAAAAGAGGAAACGGTGCAAGAATATTTTTTAGCTATGAAAACATTAGCAGGCAGTGGTCAGATTGATGATGATGAGTTAATGACCTACGTCATTAATGGTATTAAAGATAAAGTGAGAAATAAAACTATGTTATACGGCGCTAAGAAAATTCGTGAATTTAAGGAACGCTTGCGAATATATGAAACTACTTATGAAAACTACAACTCGGAAAACAAAGCCAAAAATCAAGTTCATGATGAGCGAAATGATGTCAAAACGAATAAATCTGGAAAACTTGGGTTTAAACTACCAAGACCTAAAAACACTGTGGTGGTTTTAATCATTTATCAGCTGAATGTAAACATAAAAGTAAAGGACTAAAATGTTTCAAATGCAATGTATTTGGGAATCACGCCATTGAATGTTTTCCTAGTGATTGCAAAAATGAGAAGACTGAAAGGAAGAATCTTAACATGATTTCTGCCAAACCATTTCGTGACATGCATAAATTGCCATTGATTGAGGGCGTTGAAATCAAAGCACTGATTGATACAGGAAGTGAAATTGTTGTAGTAAGAGAAGATGTTTACAGAAAGATAGGATCTCCTAAAATTTACGATGCTAATATGGTATCAGCTGGTTTGGGCAACAACAAAATAAAACCTATGGGTTATTTTCAAGGGCTAATTTAAATTCATGAATGGTAATTTCTGTCTAACATTTATGTGGTTTCAAGGCATGCAATTAAGGAAGATACAATTATTGGAAATAAATTGCTGAGACATGGTGAATTAGTTATCAATCAGGAAGGTAAATCAGTTAGAAAAATTACAATGGAATCGAGAATCTCTGTTTGTTCGATAAGCACGAGGCGGAGACAGGCAGATGACGTCACACCTGCCAACACCAAGATGGATTTAATCCAATGACGTCAGTACGTGTTAACAACAAGATGACGTCAGTACGTGTTAACAACAAGATAACGTCAGTCGCCCTGAAGGTGCGCAATAAGTTAGTTGTGGTCCAGTGGCCGACGTACAAACAAAATGTTTTGTAATGCATCTACCTTTATTTAATCATTTTTATATTCTATTGTCAATAAATCAATTTTAGTTTTAAAATAATGAGACTCGGGTAAGATCATTGCTTGGTTATTTAATATCAAGAAGAGTCTATATATATATATATATAAATACACTGCTGGCCACCCAAAATTTTGGGGAGACCTTCGTCCAGCAGTGGATTGATAATGGTTGACAATGATGATGATGATGATATATATATATATAAATACACTGCTGGCCACCCAAAATGCAACATCAAGAAGGACACGAGATAGCAAAGCCAGATTTACTGGACACATAACAGATACAAAGATGAAACGATTGTGCTTACAGGCCCGTGCGACTTGCGAAACACGCAGACATCAATAGTTCGTGTGGCCCCCATGGCTGGAAATAACGGCCGCTACAAGCCGCAGCATCGAACGAAAGAGTCTTTGGATGTGGGCTTGGGGTATGTCGGTCCAAGCTGCTTCCACACCTTCGCCACAATTCATCAGGCGTAGCCGCGGGTGGTACTTGCCGGGCCACTCAGTTGCCGATCAGCGACCAGACGTGTTCGATGGGCGACATATCGGGAGAACAGGCGAGCCACGGCAGCAGTGACACCTGGTGGGCCGTGAAGAATTGTTGCACGATGCGTACACGTGCGGGCGCGCATTGTCTTGTTGAAACGTGACCACTGGCAGGTCCTGCAGGTAAGGGAGGACCACAGGCTCCAAAACGTCGGAGATGTAGCGTTGGCTGTTGGGTGTACCGGTGATGGATACCAGACGGGTGCGGGTGTCATATCCAATTGCGCCCCAAACCATAACGCCAGGCGACGACCGGTATGGCGATGCATATTGCAGGCGTCATGCAGTCTCTCGCCACGGTGCCGCCACACGCGGATCCGACCATCGTGGTGTTGCAGGCAGAAGCGGGATTCGTCGGAGAAGACAATGTCGTGTCATTCCGTAGTCCAGGTGCGGCGTCCAATGGCCCACTGTCGCCGCACTCGCCGGTGGTGTAACGTCAGTGGTAATCGGATCAATGGTTGCCGTGCGACAAGTCCCCGCTCCTGCAGACGACGTCGAACGGTACGTGCTGACACAGGTTGTTGCGCAACCCACCCTAATTCCTGAGTTAACGTTCGTGATGTCGCGGTGCGAGCCGTCAATGCCCGCCGCACAAGATGCCGGTCCTCTCGTTTTATCACTCACGTCGGTCCGTCCCTCCTGCCCCCACCGAATCCATACTCGCCTCACTGTGGCTGGATGTCGTCTCACACGGGCGCCGATGTCCCGGTACGATAAACCGCTGTCGCGATACGCCACTATTCGTCCTCTATCGAACTCCGAAACGTGCTGGAATGACTGCCGTATTCTGCGACGAGGCATCAGGAAGCCTCCCACTCACAGGTCCGGCAGCACAACACACTTCCACTACTTACATCCCGCCTTCTGTGCACCCTTCTTATAGTGCTTCTCGGTGGCGTGTCGGGCGCACATGATTTGCATATGCCCTGAAATGCTAATCGTTTGCAAGTCCTTTAGCGGGCGACGCATGCTGCGCATTTCAGGCCAATCGGATGCTTTCTTCTTGGTGTTGCATTTTGGGTGGCAAACAGTGTATATACATTGAAGAGCAATTGAATTAGAGACAGCTGGCGTTATGCAAATGTGGCGCTGTGGGCGGACCTGTAAACGGAAACGACCTGACTTATGCAACGATCCGACAGTATAAGGAGTGATGCGACGGGAATCAGTAAGAATCGGACGCAGTATGGGTAAGAAGAAGGATATAAGCGCAATTGATCATGCGCAAATTGTCGGGGCTCGAGGAATGGGTCACTGCATCCCGGAAGTCGTGCAGGCACTGGGATTTTCACAAGTCACTGTGTCAAGGGTGCACCGTGAGTACATCGCATCCGGTAAAACCATCCCTGCAAGGGCCAACTGCCGTGGACAACAGCGTGTGGGTGAGCGGGTTCATCGTCGGCTAGCTCGCAATGTAACAGCGTATAGATAAGCCACAGTGCAAGAAATCACTCGGCAATTTAACGCTGGTGCACAAAAACGTGTAAGCAGCCACACCATCCAGAACCATTTCCTCGCTATGGGGTTAAGAAGCCATCGTCCCACGAGAGTATCGCTGCTGACCGCACATCACAGGGGGCAAAAATTAGCATGGGCACGGGAACATCGTCACTGGACCCTAGACAAGTGCAGAAGTGTTGCCTGGACTGATGAGTCGATATTCACGTTGGTACATGCGGATGGCAGGATACGAGTACGGCGCAAACCACATGAAGCGATTGATCCTTCTTGCCAGCAGGGTACTCTTCAAGTTGGTGGGGGTGGCATTCTCGTCTAGGGACCTAGGGACTGTGTACGTGGACTGAAATGGGACCCCTGGTGCGTGTGACATCGTCCCTCACAGGTCAACGTTACCGGGATATCCTGGACGACCATTTGCTCACGTTTGTGCGTCTTCAACATCCCACTGGGGACCTCATACTGCAACAAGACACAGCACTTTGCCATCGCTCCCGAATTGTATCCGAATTGTTGGATGAACACTCCACCGACGTTTCCTTGCTTCCTTGGCCAGCTAGGTCACCTGAAGTCAATCCTATCGAGCACATTTGGGATGGCATCGAGATGTTCGAGGTTCTGACCCACCTCCATCAAATCTTCGTGAACTGTGGGAGCTTGTTCAGGGGTTGTGGATCCGTATGTCTTCCCAACGCTTCCGGTGTTTTGTCGAGTCCATGGCGAGACGAATCGCCGCTGTCATCAGGACGAAAGGTGGTGCTACACGTTACTAGACAGGTATCTCTAATTCAATTGCTCTTCAGTGTATACAGGGTGTCTCACGATTCATAGAACAGTGGAATATCTCGTGATCGGACGAAGCTATTGAGGTGAAACAAAAAGCAATGTAAATTAGTGAAGATGAGCTACCACGGAATGCAAAAGTTGACCCCCTTCCCCGGGGTCTGGGGGAATGGGAGGAAAAATGAAAACGAAAATCTGCGATAAAAAAATTTCGTCAATGTACAACGTATGACCAAAGACTGCTCATTTGAAAGCCATGCTTATGAACAGATCATTAGCGAAAACAAAATTGAGTTTCACCGAAAGCGCGCGAAATGGCGGTGGTACGAAATGTGATGTTCCATGTCTCCAAAAACCCCAGAAATAACCCTGAAAGAAAACTGTTCGTTGCAAATGTAGGTGAAAGGAGGCGAGAAACAAACGTGCTATAGGATATTGACACCTCCCCGGTCCTCATATAGCGTCATAAGGACCAGGCGGCGCACCATCTGGCTGAAACTATAGGTTTTCCGATTCACTTAGTTTAGGTCCTCCAGCAAACTACGCAGAATATCGCAAAATACCATTGTGGTGGTAACGCATGCTGCGCCATAAGTGTAATCTCCATACTCATTGAAACTGATTACGGCTCATCGAGGGTGAAGGTACGACATTCCGCGAATAAATGCAATTGTGCTGTTGGCCGATTCCATTGGTCTGGGTTATGCGATGTAAAAAAACCACGTGAAATACCAAACAGTAGACACAACAGCTTGCGCAATTAACTGTTCTCCCGTGTTGGAGAGGGAGGTGGTGTAAGGTAGAAGTGGACGAAAAACATCGCGAAAATGAATTTGAGGTGTAAAAGATATCTACCAAAAGACAACTGCTTTCGATGTCGTCATAGGGAATATCGCCATGTTAGCGTTCACGGAGTTATGCAGCTTTTGTACGAAGCTACGTACCAAGAGGTGTGAGGTCATACGTTCCTTGTTTGGCAACACCTAAACCAACTGAATACATGTCGCGGTGCGAGGGAGTATGCAAATATCGTATGAGACTACGTTTCCTGAAGTGAGATGTCAGACGACGTATGAACGGTGTTCCAGTACTCTTACTGAATGCTGGCATTTCCCGCATTTCCCGCTGTAATCGTGTTGTAGACAGTAGTGTCGTTCAGTGGTATTCCCTAATTATTGCACAGCGTTGTCGACCAAGTTTTTCAAGTCAGTTTGTTTTCTTTCATTTCTTTAACCTGCGGAGACCATAAGGTACGATGGTGTTCTCCACGGATGAAAATGTAGATATGCTACTGATTTACGGAGAGTGTAAACGAAATTGTCGTTCAGCAGCCCAAATGTACAGAGAGAAATATCCAGACCGCCACCCGCCTAGTAAAAACTTATTTCGACATGTGGAACAGAAACTGCGCAGTAGTGGCACATTACCATCCAGGAAAAAGGCGTGCCATCCAAAAACTGCAACTGATGAGGCACATGCTACTGCAGTACTGGGTACATTTCATTTGAATCCATGAACCTCAGTGCGACAAGTATCCGGTGAAGTAGGCATTTCGAAAACATCTGTGCACCGTATTTTACGCAATAACAAATATCACCCTTACAAGCTGCACTTAACACAAGGATTGGACGCCAATGATCCGGAAAGGTGGTTGGAATTCCTGACCTGTTTCTCTGTCCTCGTGAACAATGTCAACATTAAGGCGAAAATTCTATGGAGCGACGAAGCACGGTTCCACAACAATGGAGTTGTACATCGGCAAAATTGCCATTATTGGAATGACATAAATCCTCACCGAATGAGACAAACACGGTTTCAACGTGTTTGGGGTATAAACGTATGGTGTGGTATGTTGAATAACCCCATCGTAGGTCCTTATTTTTACGAAGGTATTTTGACAGGCAATCGATATCTTCATTTCCTGAGGAATATTTTACCTGAGTTGCTGGAGGACATACCACTAAGCGAAAGGCAGGACATGTGGTTTCAGCACGATGGTGCACCACCACATACTTTTCGCCCTGTGACAGAATATTTGAATGTTCACTTTCCTAACTGATGGATTGGTACCCATGGACCAATCAGGTGGCCTCCGAGATCTCCTGATTTGACACCACTAGACTATTTCCTAAGGGTTCATTCGAAAACAGTTGTTTATTCAAATGAAGTGCATACACTAGACGAACTGCAACAAAGAATACGTTCAGAATGTGGAAGAATATCGCCCAGAACTGTGCAATCAGCAACACAGAAAGCACTTATGACCAGATTCGGAATGTGTCTCCAGAACAATGGTGGTCACTTTGAGCACGTAATGTGATGTGGTCGTAGTTTGCTTCCTTTTATGTTTTGTTATCCAGTTGAACGGCCAATCTGCACACATGATATGTTGTCTGGGCTGAGGACTGCTCTGACATCCAACAAGTTCCACACTCTGGAATTAACGCTGACCCGAACTTGTGCATGCAGGCACGAAGACATTTGGGCACTTTATTTTAGGTCATAAGTCATAAGACCTGTACTTTCCAATATGGAAATAAAAATTGGTTTTTCTGTCTCGAAACAGTGACTCTTCGATGTTGTATCCCTTTTGTTGTTTAGTTAGCACGCATAATGTCATCGGTGCATCCAAACAACAGACTGTACTGGCTCGTCACGGCACACACATTACGTGGATGTGTACGACTACAAGGGTCTGGAAGAACGTTGTTTCATGCCTCCATGCATCTACATTTGCAACGAACAGTTTTCTTTCTGGGTTATTTCTGGGGTTTCGGAGACACGGAACATCACATTTCGCATCCCCGCCATTTCGGGCGCTTTCGGTGAAATTCAATTATGTTTTCGCTGATGATCTGTTCATAAGCATAGCTTTCAAATGAGCAGTCTTTGGTCATACGTTGTACATTGACGAAGTTTTTTTTATCGCAGATTTTCGTTTTCATTTTCCTCCCATTCTCTCAAACCCCGGGGAAGGGGGGTCAACTTTTGCATTCCGTGGTAGCTCATCTTCACTAATTTACATTGCTTTTTGTTTCACCTCAATAGCTTCATCCGATCACGAGATATTCCACTGTCCAATGAATCGTGGGACACCCTGTATATACTCCAAATGACCTCAATATATCAGGAAAGTGCATATCAATGTAAAATGGTCACCTCAAAACCGCGCCTCGCTGCAGGAATCGGACGTAATCAGTAAAATCACAGATTCAACCACTAGTAATTTACCTTCCTAACAATGCATATTGAAAAAACACCTTGAAAATTCTGAAAAGTAAATTGAAATAGTTAAATCCAAAACAAAAAACAGAAATTAGAACAACCAAAGTATTTTAAGGTTAAAGCACACCAGAACACCGAACCAATCGTCAGGGAACGACATCCTGCCCCCCGGTGCAATAGGTTCTGGTTTCAAGAGACAAGGGATAGACGTCTCAAGTAATTTTGTAGCAAATAAATCTTTGGCACTCTATCTATCCTATACTTGAACCGGTAATTAAAGCATTAGTAACATAATACACTAAAATCTTACATTTAACTCACATATAAACTTACAAAGCACACCATATCCAGACTTAAACTCCCTAAGGCGGAAACCTAGCAGTTGCGATCAAAACTCGCTTCTTGTGGTGAATGGTAAGTTCGTAATGGTACTTTCTGAAAGTAATTATATTTTTTGGATCACGTCATGGATGAAAGCTCGATATGTTAGAATTCTCCGGGGCTACCCGGAAGAAATAAAGTTTAATTGTAGCCCTAAGGAATGGTTAAGATAAAAATTATTTTGGTGTAATATTACACAATGTAATTTTAAAACTTGAATCGGAATTGAAAGACGACAAATTTTGAAAATGAAACCTGTAAAAACTAGAAGGATAGTTATTATTCAACAACGAGGAAAACAGAAACTTCAGATATTTTGTGGTACTGCCCTTATTTTTGCAGATTCGTGAAATACGTAAGAACTGTAAAATTATAATATTTCTGTGAATTGTTTTAGGGATTCTTGAACTGCAGATAGTCAAAAGTTGAGGGACAAAGTCAAACTAGGTTCTTTTGTCAAATATACCAGTAAAATTAAATTCCTCCACGAGTCCGAACAATTTCCATATCCAGGAAGGTAACTCTGGAAACTCTGTTGGCTCTCCAGATGGAAATCCTCCTTATCGACCCTGAAACTGATGAGGTCATCAATTTACCTGAAATTTATCACTTTATTGATACTCCTTTCATAGTAATGAAGACATAAATTTGCAAGCAAACTATAAAAAGATGTCCCCATAGGGAAACGCCGACTCTAGATTAATAGGTTCTTCTAATCATAAATCATAAATATAATTATGAAAAACACAAAAATTGCACAAAGTACACCAATATTCTCTAAATATCTCCACAAGATGTCTAAATTCATCAAAATATATTAAAAGTGCTCTATTAAGGTCTTCAAGTTCTATGGAGGTAAAAAGATTCTGAAAATCATAGGTATTAATTTCTCCTGTAAATTGTCTTTTATTTTTTATAAATTGCAGAATGTAGTTATTATTTGTAACAATCAAAGTACGTCGTGGAATATTGTCATAAAATATGTGAAATAACCTTTGAAAGTCCTTTCCTGCTTTGATGTTATATCCAGAAGAACCACATGTGATACATCTAAATCCCATTGGATCTTTATGGAATTTCGGTATTGCAAACGTATAAGGAAATTCAATTTTATTTGATTTGATTTTAATAATCTGAGAAAACTCAAAGTGCTTTTTTGTACAATTTTAATATCAGGAAAGCCCATCTTTCTTATAAGTGCTTTCATTACTTAAATTCTGTTGTCATGACTTTGAAATAGTCTCTTGCACAAATGATTACATGACTTGATCCAAAAAATATAATTATTTTCGGAAAGTACCTTTACGAACTTACCATTCACCACATGAAGCGAGTTTTGGTCGTAACCGCCTTGGGGAGCTTAAGTCTGGATAAGTTGTGCTTTATAAGTTTATATGTGAAATAAAAGTAAGATTTTGGTGTATTATGTTACTAATGCTTTACTAACAGGTTCAAGTAGGAAAGACAGAGTGCCGAACAGGTATTTGATACAAAATTAACTAAGACATCTATCTTTTTTGCTCATGATAAATTCAGCACTCTCTTGAAACCAGAACCGCCGCCCCGGTGGCGCAGTGGTCTAAGGCGCTGGCCTCTGATCATTCGTCCGTAAGGGGTACGGGTTCGAATCTCGGTCAGGCATGGATGTTGTGTTTGTCTTACGGCAGTGGCTCTCTCCCTTCCCTGGAACCAGTGACCCTAAATTAGGGACGGGCGACTGCTTACAGCCCATTGAGTTGCTCATGGTGGTCGTTAAACCTCCAATCAAAAAAAAAAAAAAACAGAACCTATTGCACCGGGGTACCGGACGTCTTTCCTTTTGACTATTGTTTTGGTGTCCCGGTGTGTGCGTTAACCATAAAATGCTTTGGTTGTTCTAATTTCTGTTTTTTTTTTTTTTTTTAGTATTTAACTATTTCAATTTACTTTTCAGAATTTTCAAGGTGTTTTTTCAATATGTATTGTATTAGGAAGGTAAATTACTAGTGGTTGAATCTATCATATATATATATATAAAAGATATACAGTATATGATTCTTATTTTTATCAGTCAGGTTCCCCATTTCAGGTAGGAAAGACTGGGTGTGAAATTTTAAAACATTTTTAAATAGACGTCTTATTTTGGCCAACTTGAGCTATTTTACACCCACATGAAACCTGAAGTCTGAGGTGTAGCTGGTGGTTGGGAACGTCTTTCCCTGATGAGTGGTCCTGAGCTGCTGGTCACATAATTGTTTGGGGTATTATATATATATAATTTGGTAGACACCCTGTTACGGCACTGGCTCTCTCCTTTCCCTGGAACCAGTGGCCTGCGGGCGCCTGCCTACAGCCCATTGCTTCGCTGACCGTGGTCGTTAAAACCCTCATCTCCCCAAAGCACGCACACACACACGCGCGCACGCAAAGGGAAGAATTCTGTTCAAAAAGTCGTATACGAAATTCCCTATGGTTCAGAAAAACATATCAAGATTTTGTACTTATTTTGAAAATTATGGTATGAAATTCGTTCTCAAGACGCAGCAAAAACACGTTTACACTTTTCACATCTCCCAGTCAGTAAAAGCATTGGACAAACTCATTTTGCGTCAAATAGAGATAAGCATGACTAAGATAGTTCCCACACTACGCCGCCTCTTCTGGAGAGTAGCTGTAGGGATCTTGTTATTCAGGTTTCTTGTTGTTTCTACCCTCCAGCTCTCTCTAAATTTTGAATATTTTGTTACACAGAGGTAAGAAATCGCTGTGCCGCGAACGAGACTAAGCCTTTCATTAAACACGATCGGATTTTTTGGGAATCTCACAACTTACTCGTATATTCGTACCGTCAACTACGCTGGATCGGTGCATCGAACCTACGGACATGTTCGGCTGCCACAAAGTTCACCCTTCCTGACTTTCCTTTAATTTCCTGGAAGCGACCTTCTTAACTACCACCATTTCTAGTTTCTTCTGCCTGAAGCTCCGCGTTTCCTAATGTTGTGGCAAAATCACCTCACCTCGAAATTGTTTTAACGCTCTGTGCTGGGTGTCGATACCGGTTACCAGGAGTGCAAACAACGTCTTAAACATTTCATACTATATCTTTACATTGAGTCTTGCAAATAAAATAAAAAAGTTCGTCTTGTAACAATAAAGTTCTAACAGTAGCTTTTCCTCTGCAGGCTTTAATCACTTATGGAACATTACTTACCTCTAAGTGGTGTTTCCTCAACACAGCTTTCCTGTTCTCTATCCATTCCACTTTACTACAGCATAACACTTCTGATATCTAACATTCCCTTCTTTGTTAAAACATCACTTTCACTTTATAGGGCATTCATGTTTTCCTGGAGCACAACTTTACACTTATGTGCCCTTCCTGACTTTCTTAACGATACTTGCTATTCCTGGAGCACAGGGATGTAGGTAAAAATACCCCCAGGAAAAAATACCTCCGGAGAAAATACCCCCAAGAAAAAATACCCCCGTAGAAAATACCCCTGAAAACTGAAAAGCGGAAAAAATACCCCCAGAACAAACGGTTCACTGTAAACTGCCACACAGGAACATTAATGTGTGGCAGTGCTCCGGTGTGGCAATTGACCGGCAACCCTGCCACACATCTTTTAGCAACTTGGCTACAAAAGTTAAAAGGGGGGGGGGTCTATAAAGATTGCCTTTTCTGGGCCTACATTGATAACTGAATTTGGAACTCCAAACGAATTTCGCGAAAGCGTTCCATGTAAGCCAAGCGAGAATTGTACTTTAATTTGAAGAAATAAATTGCCGAGGATCCGAGGTACACTTGGTTTTGGGGGGGGGGCTCTGCCCCGAACTTCCGTAATATTATATTCTGGGCAGCTGGAGTCTATCAGTGTATCCAGGAAGTTCCCCTTGAAGTGTCCGCGAGGTCCATGAGCTTGGGAAATGTTAAAATGTACGTAGAGCTGTAAACATTAGTACCATGCTTTATATAATGATTCTGTACACGACCACGAATTTTCAGGAGGGTGGAGTAACACTCCCCCCCCCGTTTCTAAGATTCTAAGAGCTATTCAGGGTAACATCGAGGATACATTGACCGACTCTAGAGGTCCAGAATATAAAATTACGGAGGCTGGTGGTAGAGCCCAACAAACCAAGCACCTTGTATAGCTTTCACAGGCTTCACCAAATTTCTGGGGGAGGAGGAAAGAGCATACATAGATTACCATTAAACACATCATGAAGCATAGAAATTGCGAGCAAATCCCTTACCTTGAACACTTGTCTGCGCGATTAGAAACTTGCACCCCACCCTCCTGAAAATTCGTGGTCGTGTAAAGAATCATTATGTAAAGCATGGTTCTAATGTTTACAGCTCTACGTCCATTTAAACATTTGGAGGAAGTCCCCTCTCCCAAAGTTTACGGACTTTGCGTACGCTTCAAAGGGACCATTCTGGATACACTGACAGACTCCAGAGTCCCAGAATATTATATTACGGAAGTTGGGGGTAGAGTCCTCCCCCGAAACCAAATGTACCTCGGATCCTTGACAATTTATTTCTTCAAATTAAAGTATAATTCTCGCTTGGCTTAAATGGAACGTTTTCTAGAAATTCGTTTGGAGTTCCCAATATAGACCCAGAAACGGCAATCTTTATAGCCCCCCCCCCCATGAACTTTTGTGGCCAAGTTGTTGAAAGATGTGTGGAAGGATTGCTGGTAAATTGCCACACCGGAACATTGCCACACATCAGTGTTCCTGTGTATCAGTTTTTTTGGATTGGAGGTTTAACGACCACCGTGAGCAACTCAATGGGCTATAAGCAGTCGCCCGTCCCTAATTTAAGGTCACTGGTTCCAGGGAAGGGAGAGAGCCAGTGCCGTAAGACAAACACAACATCCATGCCTCACCGGGATTCGAACCCGGACCCAGTTCGGACGAATGATCAGAGGCCAACGCCTTAGACCACTGCGCCACCGGTGCGGCGTGTATCAGTTTACAGTGAACCGTTTGTTCTGGGGGTATTGCTTCCGGAGGGTATTTTTTCCGGGATCATTTTTTCCGCTTTTCAGTTTTCAGGAGTATTATCTCCGGGGGTATTTTTACTGTTTATCGGAGCACAGTCTCCCCACTTTTCTGAAGCACAATTTTCCTGCTCTTTGGCTCCCCCACTTTACTTGAGCATAACACACTTTCGATATCTAGCGTTCCCCCTCTTTGCTAAAACATCGCTTTCTCCTTATGTGGCATTCTCGTTTCTCTGGAGCACAATGTGGCCCTCCTCACTTCCTAAAAGAAGCTTGCTATTCCTAGAGAACAAGCTTACGGTTACGTGGCGTTCTCTAGTCTTCTTGAGAACACCACTATTTCTGGAATACATCATTCCCGTTATATCACACTTCGTATTTTGCTGGATCATACTCTCTCCAATTCTGAACTACAAATTTCCCTTTCTGAAATGTTCCCTGCTTCGTTTCAGCAGCCGGATATTTCGATTTCACTACGCACAATTTTCCACTTTGATGAAAAATAACTTTCCCGTCACGTGATGTTTTTAGTATAATTCTGTAACGGCTTTCAACCTGTTCGCACCTGACGCACTTCGAAACAGTTTAAAGGTGATGGACATTGTCACAGAATCAAACTTATTCCTTTCCGCTCCCAAGCCTATAAGCAAACGAAAGGTGTAACAATAGCTTTATCATTATCGCCAGTTCTCGCAGAAGCAGTGCTCCGCCCACTGGAGAACGTTTTCCTACCAACCCCCAGTAAACCTGGTTCCATTATGCAGACGGCATCCTTTTTATATGGCCACAAGGAGATGAATCTCTAAAAACTTTCCTTGAAACACTGAACACATACAACCGGGATATCAAATTCACACTAGAATGAGAGTCCGAAGGAACATTGCCATTCCTAGATGTGCTAGTACAGAGGACCCCCACAGGAGCACTCAGGACACAAGTTCAATATAAGCCAACCCACGTGGATATCCCTATTTTCCCTTCATTTGCTAGCCCAAATATGCACAAATACGCCCTCTTCAGATACCGGACCAACAGAGCTTTTGTTCTAAATTCTAATACAAGTGCGCGTGACGCAAAATTGTGTAACCTTAAAAGTGGCCTCATCCACAGGCCACGATTAACGGTGTATTGAAGAGATTATCAAGAATGCAGCAACCAAAGCAAACAACACATCTCTCTTCAAAAGAGATAACACCCGGCAATTCCTGGGATCAATCCCATACATTTCTGCCCTAGGTTTTTTCCTGAAGAACACCCTCAGAAAGTTCGGCATTGATGTCGGTCTGAAGCCTCCGAGGTCTTCGTCGGCTATCCTAAAACAGAACAGGAATACAATCGCGCTACTCTGAGACACAGGAGTTTACTCTATCCCTCTGCTCTATCAGAACCGCTCCATAAAACATTACATTGGCATGACAAAAAGATCCTTCACATTGCGAATTAACGAGCACAAGCATGACATTAAAAACCAAAAGCTTACAACGGCTCTAAAATATCCTGCAAATTGAGAATTAACGAGCACAAGCATGACATTAAAAACCAAAAGCGTACAACGGCTCTAGCCTAGGGAGTTGCGTACCAGGGCGCAATTCCTCAATGGGACAACCTCAAGAAAT
This sequence comes from Macrothele yani, assembly GCA_039090855.1. NCBI lineage: Eukaryota > Metazoa > Arthropoda > Arachnida > Araneae > Macrothelidae > Macrothele > Macrothele yani. Next base: position 50,570,583 of record CM077028.1, read on the forward strand.
TTGCCCCATATATAAACCCCAGAACCACCGCCTTCCGGGAAACCGTATGAATACTAACACTTGAAAGGGCTCGCAATTCTGATCTTTCCCCAGTTCTTCAAGCTGTCTGGCATGCCCTCTTAGATATACCTCCACGAACGTGATCATCTCGCTTGTCATCTCTTGTTTAACCTCACGTGCTCATAACGTACTTATTATGTGTGTTCGTTTTTTCTGTTTTGTTTTTGTTTAATATTACTTAGTCTGATTCTGCACTCAGCTTTGAAAACCATAGCGTGACGAAGCCGCCCGTTTTTGACGGTGAAAGCTAGCGATCTAGTTTTATTTTAGTTTGCAGTTCTTTTACGCCAATTAAAGGGAAATCTACACGCTCGTGTGCTAATTCACCTTGGTGTGTTCACAACCCATATTTTCACAACCTTGATATCAAAATGCATTTTTGCTTTTATCATATTTAGCATCAGCAGACTCTGGTAGTTTACTTAGATTGCAATGAAACAGTGTTACATTTACGTAACACGTGATGAAATAATGTTCGGCGATAGTTTAGTAAAATACATTGTTGAGTAACAATGAAATTAACTATCACTGCGTCACTTCATGAGACAGCATTCAAATATTCGATTTCAACAATGGGTTTGACTACTTCCGTTACCCATTTCCGTTACATCCAAATTTTTTGCGTGGGATTTACTTTATCACTGTCGGGAAAGATGCACAACATAAAAAAAACTATGCGCAACGTTTTGGGCTTTTATAAATATCTGTACACTATTAATCTGAAACAAAGAAATCTATTATTAAAATAATTTGTAAAGAGTCCCTACAATTGATTCCAACACATAGGGAACGACAGGGAAAATTATTTTTACAGTGTTACACTTCACAAAACACAGTGACTACGAACAATTTTCGCATGACTAATATTACAACAATGGGGGAAATTGTGGCATTATTCACTGCATGATTAATTCTAATGCAAGGAATTGTTCGCGAAATAGTTTTTATGTAGCCTCCAAACACAGAATTGTTGGCATTAAAAAAAAAAGCACAAATGCTCTTTGCACGATTAATTCCAAAACACAAAAAATCGCTTTAGCAGTACTTTTTATAGTTCAGTATTCATCTCGAAGCGCATAAAAAAAAAGGAAGAGCTTTAAGAAAGTGCTTTTCTGAACGATTAATTCTAAGACAAAGGGCACTGCTGAAAAAATAATATTCATACTGCATATCAATGCGAAAGCCGTGAAAATATATGTAATCAGTTTCTCTGCACGCTTTAAAGAAACTATTCCAGTGATCATTCTTTAAGTGGCCGTTGTTCTTGGAACTACTAGATCATAGATCAGATCATATGTAGAGGATTTTAGGGAAAAAAATGTCTGACCCCAGGGCCGCCCCGATGGCGCAGTGGTCTAAGCGATTGCTTCTGATCACTCGTCCGAGATGGGGTCCGGGTTCGAATCCCGGTGAGGCATGGATGTTGTGTTTGTCTTACGGCACTGGCTCTCTCCCTTCCGTAGAAACAGTGACCCTAAATTAGGGACGGGCGACTGCTTATAGCCCATTGAGTTGCTCACGGTAGTCGTTAAACCTCCAACCACAAAAAAAAAAAAAGTCTCCAGGTCTTAAACAACCCTTAGAAATAGGAAGCTAGGAGACTTGGGCCAGAGTGCTCGATAGGAAAGTGATACGGAAGAGAGGTAGAAATGGGGTGAAAGACGCCCTTATTTATTACCGGGGTGCCAGTACCCTGGGTGCGACGGCCTAACGTGCCCATCCGACGCACGGCGGGTATTTAGTGGTTCGAATGTTCGTACCTTCCCGGGATCGAACCTGAGGTTATCTCCATGGCAGTCACGAACGGTGACCACTAGGCCACCCGCGGCCTCTTGGAATGGCTAACTTCAGATCAAATTATTTGAGTAAAAATGTTTGTAGCATAGTCTCGGTCTCAAAACATAGCATTTTAGCAGTGTTCTATTATCAGTAATTTTAAGATATACTTGGTAGCGATCTCTCTTTGTAGCTTGGGTGCACTCCAACTTATGACATTGTTGAAGGAGTACTCTTTATTACTAGTGCAAGAGCAAATTTTCAGTGATGGACAATGGCCGAAAAAGCAATCTAAGTGCAGAACGGCGGACTTTGTTGCTGTATGTGGAGCTAAACATTTCTACTTTAATGCACAGACATTTTCAACGTGTAATTTAACAGTGGATCACTTTACTGAAATTGCACAAGACAGACATTTCCTGTAACGGAAGCGACCACGGCACATCTAGTTCTGCACTGCAATGAATGGCAAAGCACTCCCGTGTAGCGATGTCAAGAACTCCTGGAAAGTCAAAGCGAGGAGCATCGCATCCGTTGCAAATCAATCCATCGTGTGCTAAAGGGCGATCTCTACTTACACCTGTATAAAATCCAGGACGTCCAAATGTTTCCAGGCAGGCATAAACGTCTTCATCTCCGATTTGCACACGGTGACCTGCTGACAAACCAGACATTTTGCATAACCAGTGATTTACAGACGAGGCGCGCATTTATTTATATTGTGCCGCTGGAAAACAGAATTTAAGATTCTAAGAAACTGAAAACTATCACCAGACGCATACGGTCTCGCTTCTTGGTGAAGAAATTACGGTACAGTTTGCTATGTGCATTTCGGCCGGCCGAACAGTTTACGGTGTTCGCTCTCTCTCTCTCTCTCTCTCTCTCTCTCTCTCTCTCTCTCTCTCTCTCTCTCTCTCTCTCTGTCTCTACGCGCCACGAGACAACTTTGTGCCTCGGTTTCAAAAGGCAAAACATTTAAACTTGGAAACATAATGGTTCGTGCAAGATGGTGAAACGCCTCACACTTCAATGCCTGTCTTGAATTTCTTCCATGAGACATCTCAGGTCCTCATGATATCGCACAGATTTCCTCAAGTACGTTATCCTCTTAAATTATTTTTCTAATTGCCATTGTGCAGCCATGATTTAAATCCTAATTATTACTTCTTATGATGTATCCTTTAGAACCAAGTCTTAACCTATCAACCACAAGATATGCAGCAACTCCGGCAAAAAATCTTACAAGTCTGCAACTCCATTTGTGAAGACCACTATTGGAGAGTTGTTACGAACATCGTAACTTTGTCTGCAGATGGTAATGCAACACGACAGTGCACACACTGAAAGAATTCACGCATAACGATTTTCCAACGTTCAAGGCCCAAACAATTATAATACTGTATTTGTACCGTATACCCTCAGCTTTGTATAAAGAACACTTACCTAATACAGTAAAACTTCCGAATAGCGTACATCGAAGGGGAAAGAAAAACTGTCCGTTATTGGGAAAACCATGCTTTATGACAGTATACTATGTTTATAATGTAAAAGCAACTTAAAAGATAAGTAAATATAGTCATGTAAATGCAATACATAGAGAAAACTTGTACTAACCTTTATTTTAAAAATCCATCAAAACCTAAGAAGCAAAATAGTCATGAATTATTGTTGTTTGTCTATTACATTCTGTAACGTACCACCAGGAGATGTGACGTACCTGCCAGAAGGACGCACACGACATAAAGGCAAATAGGAATCAGAATAAAATGTCCGCGTAGCTTAATTGGTAGAGCAACTTATTCCGGAATGAGTGGACCCGGGTTCGAATCCTGGCGCGGATAAAAATGACGGAGAAATTCACTTCGTTATAATTCTTGTGAAATTTTGTTTTCTAAATGAATTTCAAGCTAGCTGCCTGAAGCTTTGAATGCTGTGAGTCCTAATTCATTTGCGATTCCTAAAGCCTTTTCAAGAATTAAAGTCCCTGCTAAAGGAATATTGTTGGCTCTAGCGCGGCAAAACCATTCATAGGTAAAAGTGTCCACAACTAAGCCATCATTTTAGGGAAAGCTCTCTTAATTTTAGGATGCCATTACAATGTTGTCAAGACTTCAAGATTTCACTCTCCTGTGTTTTTTTCAATGCCCAGTTTATCTTCTAGAACGCGCACGCTTAATCTTCAGTTTCACTATTTCAACTTACTCTTTTAGAGTTAAGCGCTTGCGTGTGTGCGACATTTTAAAATCGATGTTTGAGAAATCTTTGCTTCACAGCTCGCTTGATGAGGAAAACCTACATGATTGTTGCGAACAAATGTGATTTCTAGTAATCCGGACTTGAAATTGATACCTGTGCACTGACATTGACCTTACCAAACAACAAAAGGTGAGTCCCTTCCACCCACAACGGAATTGTGTTTGCATGTGTTTCAGATCGATTACCATTCCCTAATTAGTCTGCCCTAGGCGCTGGTCCCCGTTTCTGAGGTCTCATCCCATTGGGAGCACCTGAAGATCTAGAAGGCAGTTTCTCCTGGTCAGGTGTATGTATGCAAAGAGCAAGAAGGCAAATTCCTCCTGGTCAGGTGTATGTATGCAAGGAGCAAGAAGGCAATTCCTCCTGGTCAGTTGTATGTATGCAAGGAGCTAGAAGGCAGTTTCTCTTGGTCAGTTGTATGTATGCAAAGAGCTAGAAGCCAGTTTCTCCTGGTCAGGTGTATGTATGCAAGGAGCAAGAAGGCAATTCCTCCTGGTCAGTTGTGTGTATGCAAGGAGCTAGAAGGCAGTTTCTCCTGGTCAGATGTATGTATGCAAGGAGCAAGAAGGCAATTCCTCCTGGTCAGTTGTATGTATGCAAGGAGCTAGAAGGCAGTTTCTCTTGGTCAGTTGTATGTATGCAAAGAGCTAGAAGCCAGTTTCTCCTGGTCAGTTGCATGTATGCAGGGAGCTAGAAGGCAGTTTCTCCTGGTCAGATGTATGTATGCAAAGAGCTAGAAGGCAGTTTCTCCTGGTCAGTTGCATGTATGCAAGGAGCTATAAGACAGTTTCTCCTGGTCAGATGTATGTATGCAAAGAGCGGGTCGGAGTCGAACCGTCTGGTGAGAATCAACGCTAATCCTTTTTCCAGCGATTTCGGCCACTTACCCGGGGTACATTGCACTTAGCACCTTAAAATTTACTAAGCCTCTGAAAAAATCCGGTTAAGATAGAGAATGAGGAAGGGTAGAATAACAAAAAGGAGACATTTTGTGAGTTTAGGCGAATCACACCCCTAGGAATTCCTAGAAGCGAAAGCAAATTGCCCGTTATATTGTACTTTAAGTGTGTCCGCGTCCGTTATTTAGAATGTCCGCTATTAAGAAGTGAATGCCCCCATAAAAAGCCATGCATTTCTTCAGAGGAATAAAAACGTTTCCGTTACAGAGAGATATCCGCTATAAAGAAGTGTCCGTTAATGGAAGTTTCACTGTAACGCGTTTGTCCACTTTTCAGTACAATCACGGATCGCATAGCCTAGAAACAGATTCTGAAGGTGTCGAACATCCTCCACGCGTACCTTGATCCACGTCCGCTGCAGTAGCTCAGTTAGTTCACGCTCATTACGTGCAGGAGGGTCAGCAGTTCTCTCACGCCTAACTAGCATGTCCCACAAATGTTCAATTGGGTTATAATCAGGGGATTTTAGGGCCAACGTAATGTGACGAATTCGTTTCCCCGTTCCTCCAACTACTCAATGGTTACACGAACCCGATGACACGATGCGTTGTCCTGTTGAAAGATGCCTGTGTGGTCTGTGTAAACTTACTGCAGATATGGATGGAGATGGTTGGCTAACAGGTCCTTTAACATCCACCATTCAATGTTTGTGGGATGCTAACCAATGGAACTAGGACTTGCCAGAAAAGAGCCTCCCAGACCAGGACACCACCTCCACCGTCCTGCTGAACCCCAACTGTGCAACCAATGGACAGGGTTTCATGCTGTTTACGACATATGCAAACACGGCCATCATCGTGGTGCAGTAATCACGCCAGACGACCTTTTTTACGCTTTCCAACCGTAGGTTGAAGAAGAGTATATGCTCCAGCTTTGTCCGTCTTTCTGTCCGCACGATAACTCGCGTAAAAATAGTTCGATTTCGATGAAATTTTAGTATATGGTAGGTGACCACCTGGAGACATTGAAAATGGGACAAATGGGGTCAAATGTTACGAAATAAGAGCGGAATCCATTCCATTTCCCATATGCGTCATAACTTGCGTAAATATGGTTCAATTTCAGTGAAATTTTAGTATGTGGTAGGGGACCACCTGGGAAAGTGGGGTCAAAGGTCAGGACATAGGAGCGGGATGCATTCCATTGCCCTTGTGCGTCATAACGTGCGTCAAAATGGTTCGATTTCAATGAAATTTTAGTATGTGGTGGGGGACCACCTGGGGACGAACCCTATTGAAAAGGGGTGAAATGGGGTCAAAGGTCAATACATAGGATCAGGATCTACTTCATCGCCCTTACACGTTATGACTTACGTAAAAATGCTTCGATTGAGACAAAACTTTATCATGTTGTTCCGGAAGTATAGTTTATCGGTTCTGTTGAATGTCATCGAAATAGGGTCAAAGGTCAGGTCATAAGATCGAGATTTATTCTACAGCCATTACCCTCATAATTTGAGTAATAACTTCAGTAATGATTTCTGGTATGTTGGAAAACGTATCCTAATCAATGCATTTCATGATTTTACTAACTTGTTTCATCCGTCCGGGGTCCATTGCCGACGTTCCATGGCCCATGCGAGGCGTTGTTTGCGATGACTGGGCGTTGTCATGTGTACCCTTTTTGGTATCCCACTGTGGAACCCCAGGCGAATCAAGGTACAGCGCATGATGCACGTGGAAATAGGTCTAACTGCATCGTCGTTGTAATACTGGCGGATGAACTGTGTGACTGTTGCACGTCGTTTCTTAGAGAATATCATGACTCCCGATAAGCAACGCTCGGGTGACCTTTAGGATCATCCTAGCGTGGCTGACCAATATGATCCCTTCTGCTGGGTATCTGTGCATAATTAATCCAGTCGTACTACACGCTTAATACATCAGTATGGAAGCAGCCAACCAGTGCGGCAGTTTCCGAAATACCGAAATCTGTCCTCCGGGCCCCAACTATTTGGTCGCGGTCAAATTGGCGTACATCACCAGGTTTACAAGAAACCCTGGTGGTGACGGTGTCTACCAGCAGGACAATGAGCCGTGCCACATCGCTAAGGGGGTGCGTGACTGGTTCCATGAGCACGACAGCGATGTCTCTCTTCTCCCTTGGCTGGAGAAATCGTTAGAACTCAATCCCATAGAGCACTAATGGGACGGTTCGCATCGACATGTTCGACGTGCCAATCCACAACCACGTCATCTCCGAGACCTTCGTGCTCTGCTGCAGTCCGAATGGGCACGTGTTCCTCGGACAACATTCCAGGGCCTTATTGCGTCCATGCCACGCCATCTCGCCGCTGTCAACTGGGCCATTTTTTTGATTGGAGGTTTAACGACCACCGTGAGCAACTCAATGGGGTATAAGCAGTCGCCCGTCCCTAATTTAGGGTCACTGGTTCCAGGGAAGGGAGAGAGCCAGTACCGGAAGACAAACACAACATCCATGCCTCACCGGAATTCGAACCCGGACCCCGTTCGGACGAATGATCAGAGGCCATCGCTTAGACCACTGCGCCACCGGGGCGGCCAACCGGGCCATGGGTGGTTATTCCCATTATTAGGTACGTGATCATATTATTCTGATACGACTGAGTACATGTTCCAAGGAGAGTGCACAGTGTAATTGTGGCCAAAGGTGGGCCAACTCTTTACTAATTTTGCCGTAACTACAGTATTGTAATATAAAGCACTGGTATCCGGAAACTTTTTTTCACATATTGTATATTAATATCGCTAAAATCTATTTAAATGCAAGTGCAAAGCATTCGACGGTTCGGGGATACAGTACATACGAAAATTGGAAACACGGAGGGAGACAAGGTGACACCCTACATCCTTAGCTCCTCCACGCAGAATGTGTTTTGATCATTGAACTGGCAAAGCAAGCGGACAAAAATTAACATAAGTTGTATAACGCTTTAAGCGGCCGATGTGCCTAAACCAGTGCTTAGTTTTTTGCGCTCCTCAAAATAAAAGTGTTCACGCAGGTGCCGGATTTTACGAAATCTACAGGAAAACAATTCCTTTCCCCCTCTCATCTCAGCAAAACCGACTTTAAACCTGTCTGGCAAATTGAACTGGCAAAACAACCTGATAAAATCATTGAACTGGCAAAGCAACCTGATAAAATCATTGAACTGGCAAAGCAATCGGACAAAAATTAACGAATCGGACAAAATTAAATCATCGGGCAAAGTTAAATCATCGGGCAAAATTAAATCATCGGACAAATGGAACAAAATTAATGAAGGAAAGATTTAATTGTGATACAAAAGGTATCGGGTTCTTGAAGTGAGCCTGACATCTTTTAGATAGATGTCTGACAATTGTTGCGCACAGGATGAGGCTATTTTTCGTTGACCCTCCTACTGGTTACAGGGAAGGGAAAGAGTTCCAGGTGCACATGACCCTCAGCAATTCCACCAAATGCTTAGCATGACTTTTAAAGGACAAATCGGGGATAAATTAAATCGGACAAAATTAATCATCGGACAATCGAACAAAATTAATTAAATCATCGGACGATCGGACAAAATTAATTGAATCATCGGACAAATCGGACAAAATTAAATCATTGAACTGGCAAAGCAATCGGACAAAAATAAACGGAAGTTGTTAAACCCTTTAAGCTGCCAATGTACCTAAACTAATGCTTAGTTTCTTGCGCTCCTCAAAATAAAAGTGTTCACACAGGTGCCGTATTTTACGAAATCTACAGGAAAACAATTCCTTTCGCCCTCTCATCTCAGCAAAACCGACTTTAAACCTGTCTGGCAAATTGAACTGGCAAAGCAATCTGGTAAAATCATTGAACTGGCAAAGCAATCGGACAAAAATAAACGGAAGTTGTTAAACCCTTTAAGCTGCCGATGTACCTAAACTAATGCTTAGTTTTTTGCGCTCCTCAAAATAAAAGTGTTCACACAGGTGCCGTATTTTACGAAATCTACAGGAAAACAATTCCTTTCGCCCTCTCATCTCAGCAAAACCGACTTTAAACCTGTCTGGCAAATTGAACTGGCAAAGCAATCTGGTAAAATCATTGAACTGGCAAAGCAATTTGATAAAATCATTGAACTGGCAAAGCAATCGGACAAAAATTAACGAATCGGACAAAATTAAATCATCGGACAAAGTTAAATCATCGGGCAAAATTAAATCATCGGACAAATGGAACAAAATTAATGAAGGAAAGATTTAATTGTGATACAAAAGGTATCGGGTTCTTGAAGTGAGCCTGACATCTTTTAGATAGATGTCTGACAATTGTTGCGCACAGGATGAGGCTATTTTTCGTTGACCCTCCTACTGGTTACAGGGAAGTGAAAGAGTTCCAGGTGCACATGACCCTCAGCAATTCCACCAAATGCTTAGCATGACTTTTAAAGGACAAATCGGGGATAAATTAAATCGGACAAAATTAATCATCGGACAATCGAACAAAATTAATTAAATCATCGGACGATCGGACAAAATTAATTGAATCATCGGACAAATCGGACAAAATTAAATCATTGAACTGGCAAAGCAATCGGACAAAAATAAACGGAAGTTGTTAAACCCTTTAAGCTGCCAATGTACCTAAACTAATGCTTAGTTTCTTGCGCTCCTCAAAATAAAAGTGTTCACACAGGTGCCGTATTTTACGAAATCTACAGGAAAACAATTCCTTTCGCCCTCTCATCTCAGCAAAACCGACTTTAAACCTGTCTGGCAAATTGAACTGGCAAAGCAATCTGGTAAAATCATTGAACTGGCAAAGCAATTTGATAAAATCATTGAACTGGCAAAGCAATCGGACAAAAATTAACGAATCGGACAAAATTAAATCATCGGACAAAGTTAAATCATCGGGCAAAATTAAATCATCGGACAAATCGGACAAAATTAATGAAGGAAAGATTTAATTGTGATACAAAAGGTATCGGGTTCTTGAAGTCAGCCTGACATCTTTTAGATAGATGTCTGACAAGTGTTGCGCACAGGATGAGGCCATTTTTCGTTGACCCTCCTACTGGTTACAGGGAAGGGAAAGAGTTCCAAATGCATATGACTCTCATCAATTCCACCAAAGGCATAGCATGACTTTTAAAGGACAAATCGGGGACAAATTAAATCGGAAAAAATTAATCATCGGACAATCGAACAAAATTAATTAAATCATCGGACGATCGGACAAAATTAATTAAATCATCGAACAAATCGGACAAAATTAATTAATCATATTACCACCCCCTACTCGATGTAAGGGCGAACCATCTGCTGCGTCCTATTCGCTGCAGTGGGATTAATTATTTAAAAGACCGTTAATTTTCGTAACTCTTTATCTTCTATTATCTTCCGCCTATGGGTGTCTCCCGTGAAGTTGGGTTCCCTAATTGAGGGTCTCCAAGCTCAAGGTTGACGGGTGCATTGCGTTGTGTTTCATATGGGAGAACATGGGAAACCCATATTCCTCCATATGCCGCTTGAAATTTAATAAACTCATGATGTCAGATTTGGACTTTTTATCCTGCGACTGGGCTTGCTAAATGTTAAAAGTTATTTTCTTCTTAAAATCTTGGAGTTGCTACTCTATCAAAACTTTACGATTGTTCTACTTAATTATTCAGGTTAAAATAAACAAAGATTCACTTAATTTGAATTTTCAAAGATTTGAGAAACTCGGGTAAATTTCATTATAAAATACAGAATTTATTTTCATTAGTGTTTCCTTAAAATCTATTACACTGATCGGTGGAGATTTCTATTAATTTAAACCAAAATATATTTTAAGTTCATTATGCTTTTTGATATTCGCAATCATATTTTAAAGTTCACCTTTCGCAAAATATAAGACACATTATGTTATCCAGCACTTGCAAGAGATTAAAAATATCTTTTCTACCGAGGATGTATAGGAGACAAAATCATGATCATGCTAACGAGATATTGGGAATTATGAAATTTTTCTCACCAAATTATTTTCTTTTCATCACATTCGTTGTCGTCCGGTATTACTTATAGGTATAAAGTCTATGGTTGGGACCTCATCCGGTCCTGCTGGATGCACACTGCCCGCATGAGATCACTCGATGCTTCACCCAAAAATTGTAAAAAACCTCTCAGGAAAAAACATCATACTTCCCTTGCTTGCAAATCATCTTGCTCCATTTTGAGCGTCCTCCCAGGAAAACTCTAACTTAATTTTCTCTGCGATATTCTGCCCAGGATTCATCTAGAGTCCATTCTGTCCTCTCTGCGTTCACCCAGAATTAGCAGTCAACATTCCATTCCGTGTTCTCTCAAAATCATATCTGCTCAGCCAGGTCTTAGAAAAATTATGAAATATGTATTATAATTATCCTCTTAGAATGCCTGTCCACATTATGCTTCTCGGATTTTCTTTCCCAATTCCCGCGCTCTCTAAATGGTCTACTTGGTAACTACTCTTCCTCGTTTAACTATTTCCTCGTACTATGCGATACCGTAGGAATTATTTGGTGAATATATTGCTTTCCCACACTTACTAATTTGTAGGCCCCCTTTCCGAAATTCATACCTACGAAATCATGGTCCTCCAATGTTACACGATATTCCGGAGGACATACGGGTAACATTATCTCCCTCTCCCATAGGGTTGAAGAGTTTTGTCCCCCAAAGTTAGGTGCAGTGGATTCCTTCCTCTCTTGCAAGGCTGCTCGTTTTCGCTCATTTCAACATGCGATGAATTACAATTATTTGCGAAAACTTATGCACACATATGACACATAATGTAATTATAAGCACATACAATAAACATAAAACTACGAGTAAGATTATTATAATAATGTTCAATAAATATTAAATTCCTCCACCGAATCTAATTCTAAGTTTGACATTGACAGATAACATATGCACTGTATATATATATATATATATATGAATTCTTTCCGATAGTGACAGATTTCTTCAGCCGCCGTCTTCTCGGCGACACACAATATTTGCTCGGGTACGCGCCTCCGTTCGGCGATATGGTTTCGGTTTTGGGCGTTCCCATCTCTTAAGCACTCAGCTAGTTTCTCAGAGTTCCTTTGGAGATCAGCCTAACCGACGGGAGTGATGTAGGCTAACACCATCTCCACGTTCAGTTCATAAGGGTGCCGTGCCATTACGCCGAGGAATAGTTCCTGGTAACATTTACCGCCTGCAGCAAGTGATGACCGACGAAGCGATAAACAGAATTATTATTACCGCAGCGGCTCCGGCTGCGATTATTTTGAAAGCTCCGAACAGGGAAGTGCCGAAGGCGTTGAACAGTAGCCCACTGCTCCATTCGGGTGGGCCTGCTGGTTGCCAGTATGCGCTGGAGATATTAGGATAAGTCAGCTGAACTGAAGGTTGTTCTAAGCAAACGTCTAAAGTTGTACAAGCGGTAACGGTTCGGGCCTTTAAGCAGAGTTTTTCGCTGTGGCACTTAGTGTCCGTCTTTAGATTTATCTTGATCGTTCGTCTTTCCGTCTGTAGTTTTACCGATCGAGTGTGCACCGTGAGTTTTTCGAAGTGAACGTCCACAATCCCGGCTGCGCACGATGAGAAAGCTTCGATCTCTACCGTAGCCAAGGGCTCGCATGCAAAACAGCCTGTTACCTTGATTTCTGCCTCCGTGAATTTTGGGCAGACAGTTCTGGTTTCGATCGAGTACTTGTACTTCTGGAATTGAAGATTTACCACTATAGGGGCTGAGTGTAACAGTTCCGAAACAAGTTGGCCATTTCCGTCAACCTTCAGTTGATGCCATGCTGATGCCATTGGTAAGGCGCTCTTTTTTGTTCTATCATACTCAGTAAATACGACTGTTGTCGGTGGCATTTCATAGAGTCCTCATAATAGCTACAAGAAAACATGCTTTCGTCGAAGATAAAATTTTTCGACATCGATTCGTTGCTCTGCGTATCGCCGATATGTCCTTTCATCGGTCGTGAAGGTAAGCTTGCCCTTTCAATATAACTCTCTTGAGGGTTTCCCACTCGAGAGATCAGATGTGTGTTCACGATTTGTGTAGGCTGGTCCAGTGATCCGACTACTTGCACTGTGATGCCCGTAGAGGTCGTGGCTTGGTTCTTAACCGTCAGAGTCTCTACGGTGTCGTTGTTGTGCTGTTGAATTAGTAGCTGATAACTACACTGCATCGATACTATTCTGCGTACGTCGTATGCTCGCAGGAAATCTGCTTCCAGCCATATTCGAAAGAAATGGCAATGTTGCGAGTCAATGATCCAGCATGACGTGGACCCACTGTCGGACGGCTGACACCCTGTGATGCCGGGCCAGTCTAGCGATTGTTTTGTCAGTGCGTCAAATTGTTTTGATCGCACACATCCTTTTCCCCAATTGCAAGTCTCGTGATTTGCACAAACCAATTGGCTGAGATAACGCATTGTAGTCACGTGCGTAAAATAGTCTCTCGTCGTGTGCCAGATACAGTTTGCCTGCTGGTAGGTTACTTTCAAGGAAAAAAGTGTATGGTCATTTTCCTGGTCCGTAAACCATATGCATTGTTCATGCCCCAAATTCATTAGGGTTACCTGCGCATTAGTAGTTAGACGGCAGTTGTGCTCTACCTCTGAGTCCGTGCACTCCTTCACCTTTGATGCAACAATCGAATGTGCGTTACATTCCGCGGAAGTTCCGTTTACCAACAGAAATAAGCTCAAAAGTACCAGTCCGTGTAAAGGCGGTTGCGCCGCTGGACGGGCAACTTGCCTCTCCAAATATTCGTGCATCTGATTTACTCCGTTACGTAAAGCATTTCCTGTTAGGGCTCCTGTCTTTATTGCCACAAACGTTGTTCCTCTGAGGAATCTATATGACTTCCAAAGAATTGTTCCGACTCCATACAACAGCTTCCAGATGCTAATTACTACTTTCCTGGCATATAGAAAGGTTACCGCTGAAATTAAGACTAGTACAATATACACTACATAAGCGACTGCGTGGGGTAAACACTTTAGCTGTCGTAGCATCTCACGACACAGTATGCACTGTAGGGGTCTACACGTTGTTCTACCTACGATTTGCAAAGCACCCCTTAGGGTTTTTCCATCCGTGGTAACGAAAATCAAAGTTAGTTCCGCAGAAAGCTCTAGTAGTTCCGGTGGCAATGATGTCTGATACGGAGCGTTTTTAAAGTGATAACCCGCTCCATACCTCTAACTCGAATCACCAGGGTTCCTGGAAGTGAGCTGGTGATGATTGGGTCGTTGTATGATACTTTGATATTTTCCCTTTGAAATACTGCCTCTTCGTCAGACAGCAAATGTCTCTGGTGACGGCGCCGAGGTAAAATATTAGTGCGCGGTTTTCCAACGCACTCTGTGAAAGAGCTCAGCGCTGGGTTCGAAATCCGTAGTCCTTCCGCTTCATGTATCAGTGTAGATACTGCTGGCGTCAGGTGGCAGTTGCACGTAGTGACGGATTTATTCACACAGCTCGCCAGTGCACAATATTCGCTCGTTCCACTGCACGGTGCATCGGCTGTGCAGCCACAGTGTAAACCGTCTCTTGTGCACTCCATTAATGAAAGGGCTCCTTGTTAGTTCGGTTCCTGCTGAACGAAGAAATTTCTCGGTTCGATAAGCTCATGGTTGTGCGTAATAAATGTCCTCCAGGCTTTCACGCACTCGTCACATGAAAGTGCATGACAAGCACTCCGCGGCATTCCTAGTTTCAAAAGTTCGGCCCGAGATGCTACAGTGCACTGATATTTATCTCCCTTCAAATGACAAAGTTCGTGATTAGCAGCTACTCCGCTAACTGTCCAGATTACTAAGGAGAACGCAATCACGTTCATCTTGTCCATTATATTGACGAAATGTCACTCTCTTCAAATATCTTAAAAGTGGTAATGGTTCTGTCGACACTTGTCGGCCATAATTATCTCAAAACAAACATACACATGAAATCACTCCTTATCACCTCGGTATTTCTCTTGCACATGCATTATATACGCTTTACATTAAGAACTAGTAATATTTCCTTCGAAAAGCTCGTTTCACTCTGACCTACGAGAAGTGAGGGGTTTTTATGTGCATATTTATTTATATATATATTTTTTTCGAAATTCCGAAGCGCATTCCATCCCAGGCTTCCCTTTTATCTAATTGCATTTTTTTTTTCTTCCTACTTGTAGGTTTTCTCCAACAACAACAAAAATAAAAATCTCATCACTCGTGTTTCTTAAGCTTACTAAATTATAATTAAATAACGGTTGTTTCCTTCCCATTTATCTATTCTGCAGCTATTATTTCCATTCGCTGGTGCGTCTACTACTCCTAAAAGAAAAATTATTAATTTCCCTTTTCGTGTTTGTCGTATTGTCTACCAGATATTACCCGCGTATAGTCGCTTATTTCCCTTTTACGTTGTTTAACTTAATCGTTAGTTCTTTGCTGAACTATTTCTTGCCATTTTATCTTTAGTGCTTTACTCTTTTTTTTTCTTCTCTCTCTTTTTTTTTCTCGCGTATTACCATTGTATTCTCATTCCTGGCTATTTCTGATTTCACGACCAGATGCTTTTCTCGTGTATTCGCAGGTGTGCGGCGACCATTTAAGGAACGCCGATGATTTCGGAAAATAGGGGATTTCCTCGAAAATGCTTGCGAGGGTCCCCTTTGGGCGATGTCACCCCTGCAAATTCGTCGCTCCAAAAATTTTGGGTCGTTCCTGTGTTGACCGTCTCTCACGGCTCGAAATCTGAAACACCTGCGCTGATGCCTGTGGGTGTAAGTGAGCGCACAATAGCGTAGCCTCTTGCATGTTTTGCTTACATCGGAGGCTTCTTGTTTAGCCTATGTAGAAGCATCCACTTAGTATTCTGTTACCTGGGGCTAAAACCACCCCTCTAATTTCTGCCGGTCAGTGCTCAGTTTGCTGACGGATTTCATTGAAACATCACGCTTCTTTTCGTCTGGTGCACTTGTCATTCAAATTTCCTCTTCTGCTTTATCTTTTTTTTTTTTACTTTGTCTATTGGTATCGTTGCACCATGTCTGCACGTATTAATCCTCATCTCACATCGTCGCATTTTTCGCATGCTCGACGCCAGTTGTGGTTTGGGAGAATCTGCAACTGCTCCTCGTGTGCTGTGGTGGTAGAGGATGGGAAGCGGGGCCTGGTGAATTTGTCATTCACATTTCCTCTTCTGCTTTTCTCAACCTCTAACCTCACGATGTACCTAGTGCATTTCTACCTCGATTTCATTTCTATACTTTTCTTCCGTTATAATTGCCTTCCTTATCAATTAAAACTGAATTTTCCTACTATCCACAAAAAAAAAAAAAAAAAAAAAAAAAATATATAGTACCTTTGGATATTTCACTTCAAGGTAAGTGCTTTTTACTGTCATTTCGATAGGTTATGGTTAGGCTATGTTAGGTGACGTTTAGGCTACGCGTCGATCATGTTTGTTGCTACTTTCTTATACCATGTTTTGTTTCAGGTTCGCGTATTTTAATTGCTTTGAATACCTGCCATGGATACTAATTTTGAACCACTGCATTATCCGATACGCTGCTAATCTTATTGCATTCCGTCGGTGTTTCCGCACGGCTATTTCTCCGCAGAAGGTGCTTACGTTTATTTTTTTCTCTAGTGATATATTACTCCGACTTATGCTTCTGCTACAGAAAGTTTCGAGAGAAAAAAAAATATATATTTTTTTTTTTTCGTCGTGCTGTGCTCCCGTTTATAGTTTCCATCCTTTGAAATGCTCGGCCTTTGCAGTACAAAATATCTTACTGAGCGTTCCCGTTCTTTTAACGATAAATTTTCTTTCTTTGCATTCTTTCTTCAAGATGGCGGCCCAAGATGGCGTCTTCCCATTCTTCCTTTTGCTCCTTGCCAGCCAGTTTGTGTACGGGGTTTCTCAAACTGGAAACACGGTCCGTCCATTCCTCTACTCTTGCAAGCCCCGTGCATGAGCGACATCATTCTGCCTACGATTACCTTCGCTTATGCTCCTACTGCCTATCATTAATAAAATTCGAGCGGAAAAATATTTTTTTTTTTTTCTTCCAACAAAAAAAAATATTTTTTTTTGTGAAAGGAATGATTGCTACCAGTACCGTTCAGTCTTTCCATGAAATAAAAACATTGCTTCCTCCGCAGGTTCTTTGCTGGGTGCTTAATCCCTGACCCATTCTTTCTCTTTTTACTTACGTAATGTATTTTTCCTTACTTAATATTAATTTTCCCCTTATCGTAGCCAAAAAAAAAAAATATTTTTTTGTAGTTTTCCGTGGTTTGTGAACTCAAAACTGGAAAGATTGCGATGCACGTACTAGGCTGTGGTCCTGCTATGAATATTATTAATTACTTCCTGCATATTCTTCCATGTTTATACACCATTTTCTAGCTAGACTCTTTTACGAATTATTTTCGATTACTGATCAGATCGCAAAAATTGTTTTTTTTTCTTTTTTTTCACCTATCAAATTTATTTTCTGCTAAACGTTTACCGTGAAAATTCAGGGATCTTCCCACTTATTCCGCATCGCTGTTTCCTTTTTTTTTTTTTTTTTTTTTCACAACACACACAATTTTTTTTTTCTTCGCCCAGCGTTCTTCCTACTTCCTCGGCTTAAACCAATGATTCCTGAGGTTTCGCCACGATTTTCCTCCACTGTGGATAAAGATTATTGACGGGTGCTCCTTCTGGTGTTCCTGCGCTTAGGTTTTCTTGAATGCGCTGCGACAAATAGCGGTCGGCTAAATCGAACCAAGAGGTTCCCTCTGGATTACTGGGTTGACTGAGACTTTTCAACATTCTATTTACAAAGCTAGTATCTTCCGGCTGCTCAAGTCTTTCGGTCGAGTCGCTGACCACAATTTCCTTTGGGTATGTGCGATTCGGGCCTATTTCCAAAGTGTTGGGCCCTTGTGAATTTGCTGTGGGGTGTATTGCTGCTGTTTGCTGAATTCTGTCCTGCGAACGTAGTAGATATGGATCTCTAATAACCCTTTGGCGCGTTGCTTCTTGTGTTTGTCGGCTGCTACTTTCCTGATAGGAATCTTGTGACGGTATGGTCTCCTCCGTTGGTTCCGCTATTGCCTGTGTGCGTCTCGGCTCTTCAACATGTTGCGAGGGCGGCGGTACTTTCCTGCTTGTCTCCCTTCGCGCTGAACTCGACGTAGCGGGCGGCGAATTTATCGGTACTCCGATGTTGGGCGGTTGACTTACGGGCGGCATTGCTCTACTGCTTGTCGGTTGCGGCATGACTACTCTGGGAAAATCGACCCAATCCAGATAGTCGTAGTCCTGTGTGCTCTCCGATCCGTCGTCAGAGAAATCCTGCGATTGTCTGGGTACTTGTACCTCTATATTGTCCTGTACCGGTGACTCTGCTATAAGCTGGGGTAGGCGTTCAGTCCGCTTGAAGACTCGATTTTTATGCACGGTCTGATATTTGTTCGGATTTTCGACTGACCTCAACTGAACATTTACTGGGGTGGGGAACGAAACTATCTCCCAATCTCCGCAGTTAGTTCGAGCTAGCTTACGCGATAAATGTGGCTGTGAAAAAGGGGTGTGCAAAAATACTCTGTCACCTAAATGTAGATTCTTTTCAGCAGCGTGCCTGTCTGCATACTTCTCTTGTTTCGCCGCAGCTTCTTGCAAATTTCCGTATACAATTGGTTGAATTTTCGCTAATCTGGTCTTCTTATTGAAGTGAATGGGACGATTTGTGAGGTTAGCTATCAATACGGGTATGATGCCTAATTTGTCCAGCGTGTTTACTGAACGACCCAAGCGTACTTTTCCCTGGGCGTATCTTTCTAACGGCTGTACTAGCACTTGGTTAACCTGACATCCCGAAAATTTCCCACATCGAATCCGAATAACCCTTTCCGAATACGGTGGGATGAGCTCCTTATGGACGGTCCTTCCTATCTTGGTTACGTCGGGGTTAATGGGATTGGTCCTTTCCGTTGAAGGCACGGACAAGACCTGTGTTCGAATTTTCGATTGACGTGCTTTTCCTTTAAAATTTCTTTTCCGGTTATTCCTTCCTCTACCGTACTCTGCTCTAGCTAAATTTGCTCTGCTTTCCCGTTTCAAAATTCCTTTTCCTGCGTCGAATATGTATCCGTGCTCCTTCAATAGATCCCAGCCTAAGATTAGAGAATAATCTTGATGCAACTTCCGCTGAGTAACGTGATAGGGATGTAAAATGGTTTCTCCTCCGATTTCTACCGGTATCTCATAGCACTGAGATGTAGGTAAAGTGCTTCCAGTAATGCCTTTCACTAAAACTGCTGATCCTAAGTCACGTATACGAATCTTTCCCTTTAACTGCTCTAATAGTGAAGCACAAAAAATTGAGATACAAGCTCCGCTGTCGATGAGTGCAAACGCGTGAGTATCTCCTATCCTAACTTTCACTAACGGGAGTGCTCCATCACCTCGGACGTAACAATTTGTTAAAGTAACTCCACGGACCTTATTATAATTCCGGCCAAGGGCGGTCCCCTTATCTTGACCCGAAATTAGTTTAAAGGACGCGAATTTTGCCTGGAATACCTATTGCACTCTCTTCCTGGTGCATCCTCTTCAAAACGAACGCGGTTTTCTCTTCTGTTTCCTAAATTCCTTGGATTCTGTGGGACGTGAGCGTCCTCTCGGTAAGTGGCGCTGTAGTTCCTGTAGGAGCGATACTGATTACCGCGGCTGTCGCCAGGGGAGAAGTTATTCTGCTGTCGCGGGTACGAAGGGTTGGGTGCCCTGTCCCATGAACCTCTTTGAGCTTGCTGCGATGGTTGCGTATAAACTGCTCCTTCCCGATTTTTCCGATAACAAAATCGCTTGATATGGCCAAAATCGCCGCAGTTATAGCAGATGGCCGAAGTAATGTCTACGTCGGGTAAATTTCCCCTAGATTGATAATTAGTGCTCTGGAAATTTCTCATGCGATTTGAGTGCGTCCGATGCGAATTCTCTGCTTGCCTTAGCCTTTCCCTCAAATGACCTGCCTCACTTTTCAGAGCGTTCACCTGCATCTCATGAGTTGCTAGCTGCTTCGCCATCATAGAACACAAATCGGCTATCTGGTCCCTTGAATTGGTCTGTTGCCCTTGTGAAGTCCCTGGGATCGAACTCGATTCCTGCTGGGCATCGTAAGCGTTAACGTCCCGGTCTAATAAGAGATTGTGAGACTCTTCGGCCAGCGCTCTCTGAACTGCTGCCTGAAAATTTTCCGGGGTGAAGGATAAAACCGTGCGCCTCAATTTAGGGTTTAATCCATTCAAAAACTGCGACATTTTAGTGCTGTCTACCAGTCCTCGCACTTGCTCATTTTCTAAATCCATCGTCTCCATGTAGGAATAAGCTAAGCCGTTAAGACGAGCTACGTACTCGGCCACCCGTTCTCCTGGTTTTTGTCGGCAAGTCGTAAATTTCTGCATTCTCACGGTAACCGGTTGTAATGCGTCGAATCTTTGTACTATCGCCTGCTTAAATCGTTCGTACTCCGTCTCCCTCCTAATATCGACGGCCTCCGAAAGAAAGTGACTGGCGGCTCCTTTGAATTTTGCTTTAGCTGACAAAATTTTAACGGCGTCGTTCCATCCTGACAGTTCGGCGGTACTCTCCAACGTTTCGAAAAATTGACGTGCGGTCAGATTTTCATCCGATCCGCTGAATGTGGGGATATACGCTAACATTCCCGCCATTATTGGTACGTTCTGCGGGGCTACTACACAATTTTCTGACACGGCTTCCCCTTCTAGAGTGCCCTGAAGGTCGTTCTCCTGGTTCTGTTGATCAACTATGCAATTTTCCGAAACAAAATTCTGTTCACCGTTGCTCTGTTCTCCGTTCTGTTGGTTAGCCATATATTTATTCTTTAACCTTACTAACTTAAATTCCCACGGCTCCTACTATATGCTTCGTAATCTCGTAAAGTCACATAAAATTAGAAAAATTCCGGTGAAGCTACCACGTAAAAATAAAAATTCACTCTAACGTAACTCGCTGCTTCGTCTGCTAACCCACTTGACTTATGATGAGAAAACAATTGTCTACGAATAAGATGATTAACGTTCCTAGCTTACTCATAAATTGCATTCGGCTTTCAATTTAACTGTACCTAACTCGCGACACACTAAACAAAATTCCCTCAAAATATGCACATATACAACCAGCACTTCAAACTAAGATATGTAATAAATTTGAACGTCTTAAATATATATATAAATACACTAGAACCACTTGAGATCAAATTATGCACTTGTAACAAAATTAATACGATAACCACTTTTTCAAGAAATTAGAACCACACCTCAAATACCTATGCTGACTTCCTAAATTCATTAAATTTTAGTGTACTAGCAATAACCTCTGTCTACTTCCCTTGCTGGATGCATATAAATCACACATTTAAAGCACAATAAATCACACTTCAATAAACACTATTTTCATTTCAAAAATTTTTTTCCAGCATTATTCAATTATTACTCCTACCAATTATTTTTGCACTAGTCCTTTTTGTTACTCTTTTCCAAATATTAATCCACTCAACTACTCTCTGTCTACACTCCCAAGTACCTCTACACATTTAAATGCACAATAAAACACACACTTAGATATTACATTCCCTTTTAGTCTTCCAAAACAAATCAAGATTACTGCTTAACCTTCTATTAGCTCCTATATCTTGCAGAAAAAAATAATAATTCCTCTTATCAATAATTAACCTGCCTATTCCTTCTTAAATTATCAGTTTCTTATCAATGCATCAACACACATAATAAAATCACACTTCAATAATAATGCACTTTTGATTTTAAAAATATATATCACTACAACTTCTCATCACTACTCTTCTATCAGTGCCTCACCGTTAAATTATACAATCCCCAAGTTATCAATGAACCTATTATTCCTCCTAGTTACCGATTTAAAATCACAACACTCAAATGCACAAATAAACAACACATCAAAAAAAAATTTCACTTTGATTTGCAAGGAACTTTCCCTTGATTTTCAACGATAAATCAAAATTATTCATGAATTACACTTGTATAAATTTATTTTCTCCGTACTATTAATTTTCATGAATTTTCTGTAAAATTTCATCTATTCATTTGCTAAATTAGCAGTATCACTTTTATTTTATTTTCTGCCTATTTCCTTAGAAATTTAAATTTATTTCAGCATAATCTGATTTCCTGCAACTTATTCTTACTTGCATTTCACCTACGCTAATTTTTTTTTTTTTTGAAGTTAAATCTTGCTACAATTTCCTTAATTTTTCTATAAAACCTGCATCTTGTTACTCAGAATTGAAGGGGAGATAATAGAAACACATCGCATTATTCTGCTAATTCTGTATACTTGATTAATTATCATGACCACCGAACACAAATATTCTTTTTTTTTTTTAACCACAGGATCAAAGAAATCCTGGTCCTAGCACAAATTTTATATTAATTAACCAAAGAACTGAAAAAATCCTGGTCACACGGCACCAGTTTTATATTACCACCCCCTACTCGATGTGAGGGCGAACCATCTGCTGCGTCCTATTCGCTGCAGTGGGATTAATTATTTAAAAGACCGTTAATTTTCGTAACTCTTTATCTTCTATTATCTTCCGCCTATGGGTGTCTCCCGTGAAGTTGGGTTCCCTAATTGAGGGTCTCCAAGCTCAAGGTTGACGGGTGCATTGCGTTGTGTTTCATATGGGAGAACATGGGAAACCCATATTCCTCCATATGCCGCTTGAAATTTAATAAACTCATGATGTCAGATTTGGACTTTTTATCCTGCGACTGGGCTTGCTAAATGTTAAAAGTTATTTTCTTCTTAAAATCTTGGAGTTGCTACTCTATCAAAACTTTACGATTGTTCTACTTAATTATTCAGGTTAAAATAAACAAAGATTCACTTAATTTGAATTTTCAAAGATTTGAGAAACTCGGGTAAATTTCATTATAAAATACAGAATTTATTTTCATTAGTGTTTCCTTAAAATCTATTACACTGATCGGTGGAGATTTCTATTAATTTAAACCAAAATATATTTTAAGTTCATTATGCTTTTTGATATTCGCAATCATATTTTAAAGTTCACCTTTCGCAAAATATAAGACACATTATGTTATCCAGCACTTGCAAGAGATTAAAAATATCTTTTCTACCGAGGATGTATAGGAGACAAAATCATGATCATGCTAACGAGATATTGGGAATTATGAAATTTTTCTCACCAAATTATTTTCTTTTCATCACATTCGTTGTCGTCCGGTATTACTTATAGGTATAAAGTCTATGGTTGGGACCTCATCCGGTCCTGCTGGATGCACACTGCCCGCATGAGATCACTCGATGCTTCACCCAAAAATTGTAAAAAAACCTCTCAGGAAAAAAACATCATACTTCCCTTGCTTGGAAATCATCTTGCTCCATTTTGAGCGTCCTCCCAGGAAAACTCCTAACTTAATTTTCTCTGCGATATTCTGCCCAGGATTCATCTAGAGTCCATTCTGTCCTCTCTGCGTTCACCCAGAATTAGCAGTCAACATTCCATTCCGTGTTCTCTCAAAATCATATCTGCTCAGCCAGGTCTTAGAAAAATTATGAAATATGTATTATAATTATCCTCTTAGAATGCCTGTCCACATTATGCTTCTCGGATTTTCTTTCCCAATTCCCGCGCTCTCTAAATGGTCTACTTGGTAACTACTCTTCCTCGTTTAACTATTTCCTCGTACTATGCGATACCGTAGGAATTATTTGGTGAATATATTGCTTTCCCACACTTACTAATTTGTAGGCCCCCTTTCCGAAATTCATACCTACGAAATCATGGTCCTCCAATGTTACACGATATTCCGGAGGACATACGGGTAACAATCAGACAAAATTAAATCATTGAACTGGCAAAGCAATCGGACAAAAATAAACGGAAGTTGTTAAACCCTTTAAGCTGCCGATGTACCTAAACTAATGCTTAGTTTTTTGCGCTCCTCAAAATAAAAGTGTTCACACAGGTACCAGATTTTACGAAATCTACGAGAAAACAATTCTTTTCCCCCTATCATCTCAGCAAAACCGATTATGAACCTGTCATTGGTTATAAGCGCTCCACTCTAGTCCTTCATTCCATGACACGGACATCATGCCACTTTATAAAAACAGCTGACTCAAACTTATTGTCTCTCCTTCCTTAGGTTTTTCGCAACTGATATAACCCTTTCAGCTGGTAATAGTCAGGTAGGATTAGTGTCAATGATTCCTCTAGATTATCAGCTTGAATAACCAGCTAATGGAAAAAAAACCTAAACAGAAGGCAACACTTTCTGATGGGTATGTTAAATCGTTACCGCCGGCCTCGGCAACTACTGAGACAGCGAATATATTCGGTTTAGCTTATTTCAGCCCATTTTGCTAAACCTGAGTTAATTCGTTCCAGCCGGTTAAAGAGTTAATCAACACTTCTTTTGCTGAGGACATAATCATTATTGCAAGCACCCCTTCCAAGTTCCAGAGCAAGATCCAGGAAAGTGCTGACAACAGTAATTGAATTAAAGGTGAGCATACAGAAAATAATAACCTCCTACACTTCTTTTTTGTAATCGCGTGAAGAAAAATAATGTATTACTATTCATCACCTGAAATGTTACATAAAATTGTATAAGAAATTTTTAATAGTGTTGTAGGCATCTCGAAGCACTGGACGGCCAGCGTTAAACAAACTCAGAATCTTTCTCTGCACGATTAATTTCAAGACAACTTCCTCAAAGTACGGTCTTAAACTTGGCGGAAATTTTCAGCAAAGCTGTTTGTTTGTTCCTTTCTCTTTTTTGCATGCGCAAAGAGCTTTAAAGGTTCTCGCGTTTCCGCAAACGGCTCGCAAAAAACGGAGAAAGATGTAGACACTACAATGAACTCGTGCGTAAAAAATTTCTGAATTTTTGGTGCATTCAAATAAACTTCCACTCCCCGCGCTTTTGTACGGTTTTCAGTCTGTGTCACGCCACTTTAGACTCGAAGAACTCCATCAGCTGACATTCGCGATTTATCGTTGGTGGAGAAAAATCGCATTCCTCCTTACACGCACACATTCCACTTGAGATTCGCTTCGGGAACAAGGTTTAATGGTGTTCTTTCTTCCTCATATTTTTTATTCTTATTTCTTTCTTTCTTTTTCCCTTTCCTTCTTTTTCTTATTCGGCACAAATGGATAAATACTACTCAAAGTGAGGGAGGTAAATGGGAAAGGAAGATCTGGGACAGGGAATCGCGTTTTTCTTTCTTTTTTGTTTTTGTTTTTTTCTGAAATTGATGTCTTTCACCAGTGAGGGAACGAAAACAAGAATAGAAAAGTAGAGGAGTAAATGCATTACATAACTAACAAACGCAATAAATATACCCACGTAGCTGGTATGATAAAAAAAAAGGGGAGAAATCATGCCTGCGTTTCAGGTGAAGATTTCTTTTATCTGACAAAGGTATCTACTCCCAGTAGTGATATGTAGCATCATTCGAGTAATAGCGAGTAAGGCACTGACATATATGCTTTCCGATGAAAAGGTAAAATAAAAAAGGGGCAGTGAAAAACAGACAAAAGTAAAAATATAAACTTTCTCCTCCTAGCTTTCTCTGCGTGTGTAAAACATAAAAATTTCAGCCTTCTTAATACTCAGCCACTTTGGGAATTCCAATATTATGCAAACAATTTCAAAACTCTGTTTAAAAAATCTACTATACAAATACAGCGTGATTCATAAAGAAGCATACAGTTTCTTTTTTTTTTAATTGGAGGTTTAACGACCACCGTGAGCAACTCAATGGGCTACAAGCAGTCGTCCGTCCGTAATTTAGGATCACCGGTTCCATGGAAGAGAGAGAGCCAGTGCCGTAAGACAAACACAACATCCATGCCTGACCGGGATTCGAACCCGGACCCCCTACGGACAGAGGCCAGCGCCTTAGACCA
This sequence comes from Macrothele yani, assembly GCA_039090855.1. Classification (NCBI taxonomy): domain Eukaryota; kingdom Metazoa; phylum Arthropoda; class Arachnida; order Araneae; family Macrothelidae; genus Macrothele; species Macrothele yani. The sequence continues at coordinate 50,596,589 of CM077028.1, forward strand.
CTGCGCCACCGGGGCGGCTTATACGGTTTCAACGCACTATAAAACAAGAACAATGTAAGGTATTTTTTATGTTACTTGTAACAAAATTGTAGGGGAATATCTCAAGTTTTTTTACAGACAGTCACAGATATTCTACGTGTGCGCCCTTAGTCGCACGACACACATCGAGCCGGTAATCCATTTTCTCCCAAACACCATACACGCGGTCATCCAGGACTTTTAAGTTTGCACAAACAAGACCGTAGTTTCAAATTTTTTATGCCAATCGTAGATAGATTTTCTGGTTGGAGGTTCTTTTCCGAATCGTAATCGAAAATGCCGTTGCACAACAGTTACAGATTCCGTTTTGCTCAATTCAAGAACACAAAACGCCTTCTCCACTACAGACCCTGCCATTTTGACTGACTAGCCCCACGCGACGCGCGCTATCGCCTACGTCACTTCCCTCAATAGCGGGACACAAACTTTATAAGTACATCTAACTAAAGGTTCGCAGTTGTGGTCCGTGTCTTCAACTGTTACTGTTTTACAGCATCCGGAATCTGTATACTTCTTTATGAATCACCCTGTACATAGCTGGAATGAATTGACAAGTGAAATTGATTTTATTATGTGTAACAAGAAATTTGTCATGGAAGACTGCAGTGAGAGAAATAAGTTCAACACAGGTCGTGACCATAGAATGGTGAGATGTAAGATGAACCTCAATGCTAAACTCGAGCGTGGCAAGCTAATAAAACAAACAAAGTGTACTGACATGACCAACCTTAAAAAGCATCATTATACCTTCAAATTGGAACTGAGGAACAGATTCTCTGCTCTAAAAGGTCTAACGTCGGAAGAAGTGGACATCTCTGAAGTTAACAGAAAACTAACCAAGGCTCTTATGGAAACAGCAACAAAAATAGCTGGTACTAAGAACAAGTTGCATACGAACAAACTATCAGGCCAAACCAAAATTCTGATGCAAAAAAGAAGAGAGATGAGGACAACAACTAAAGAAGATGTGTCTTCCAAAGTGGAATATATAGAGCTATTCAAGACGGTACGAGAAAGTATCCCTGAAGATGTGAGATAATTCAATTGTGAACTAGTGAGGAAAGCAATTGAAAACAACCAAAGCCTGTAGAGAGCAAAGGGACATCTAAGTAAGGGAAGAAAACAGATTATGGCTCTGAGAAAAGAAGATGGTTCTGTAACAAGAAATAGAGGTGAAATTTTGACAAGAGTGAAAGATTTCCTCTTCCTCGTTACGTAAGAAAAGCTTCTTTGTCGTTCTTAATGGTTAGCCAATGAATATTCCTATAGTATAAGATATTACAATTTCAAAAATATGTTTGAAAAAAATATCTGCTACAGATATGCGAGTATACACATACAGTACAGCACGTTTAACGAGAGAAACTCTCGGATTTAAAAACGAGCAAAATAGGAAGTTTTGTTTGTTATAATGTTAATTCAAAGCAAATTTTAATCGTTTTTAACGAAACAAAATTAATGAAATCCTGGATTTAGCTAGGGGAAAAAAGCTTTTAACAAGCGAAGTAAAAACATTTAGAGAAATTGCGTGTTTAATAACGCAAAGAAAATTTATCGAATTCAGGGATAAGGTAGGAGAACACAGGACGAAATTGCGACGTTGTCGAGGAATCTTGGTGCGCTAGAAGAACATTGCTAATACAAAGGCAATGGAGAGGGAGCACCTCGTAATGCACAACAAATGAGCTGTGAAAGTGATCTTCTCATCCACCTACTCCAAGCTTTGGGATTATCGTATTTTAAAAATCTTACCACGTGATGCTTATTTCAGGATTCTCTGCTACTATGTAATCATGTAACTGCTCATTTTATTTTAATTTGTGCTGCCGTAGTGTAACGTACCAGGAGATGTGACGTACCTGCCAGAAGGACGCACACGGCATGAAGGCAGATAGGAATCAGAATAAAACGTCCGCGTAGCTTAATTGGTAGAGCAACTTATTCCGGAATGAGTGGACCCGGGTTCGAATCCTGGCGCGGATAAAAATGACGGAGAAATTCACTTCGTTATAGTAGTTAATTAATTAAATCTTTCATGTATATCCAGTCGTAATGGATACACACTGAAGAGCAATTGAATTAGAGACAGCTGACGTTATACAAATGTGGCGCTGTGGGCGGCCCTGTGAACGGAAACGACAAAACGTATGCAGCGATCCGACAATATAAGGAGTGATGCGACGGGAATCAGTAAGAGTCGGACGCAGTATGGGTAAGACGAAGGATCTAAGAGCATTTGATAGTGGTAAAATTGTCCGGGCCTGACAAATGGATCACTCCATCTCGGAAGTCGTGCAGGCACTGGGATTTTCACGAGCCACTGTGTCACGGGATCACCGTGAGTACATTGAATCCGGTAAAACCATCCCTGCAAGAGCCAACTGCCGTGGACAACAGCGTGTGGATGAGCGGGGTCATCGTCGGCTAGCTCGCATTGTAACAGCGGACAGACGGGCCACAGTGCAAGATATCACTCGGCAATTTAACACTGGTGCACAAAAACCTGTAAGCAGCCACATCATCCAGAACCATCTCCTCTGTATGGGGTACAGAAGCCATCGTCCCACGAGGGTACCGCTGCTGACCGCACATCACAGGGTTCAAAGATTAGCATGGGCGCGGGAACATCGCCACTGGACCCTAGACATGTGAGAAAATGTTGCCTGGACTGATGAGTCGAGATTCACGTTAGTGCATGCGGATGGCAGAATACGAGTACGGCGCAAACCACATGAAGCGATGGATTCTTCTTGACAGCAGGGTAGTCTTTAAGCTGGTAGGGGGTGGCGTTCTTGTCTTGGGACTGTTTACGTGGACTGAAATGGGACCCCTGGTACGTGTGACATCGTCTCTCACAGGTCAACGTTACCTGGATATCCTGGAAGACCATTTCCTCTCGTTTGTGCGTCTTCAACATCCCACTGGGGACCTCATCCTGCAACAAGACAATCCACCGTGCCATCGCTCCCGAACTGTATCTGAATGGTTGGATGAACACTCCACCGACGTGACCTCACTTTATGGCCAGCTAAGTCACCTGACCTCAATCTCATCGAGCACATCTGGGATGCCAACGAGAGAGATGTTCAAGGCTCTAACCCCCTCCATAAAATCTTCGTGAACTGTGGGAGCTTGTTCAGGGGTCGTGGATCCGTATGGCTTCCCAACGCTTTCGGCGTCTTGTCGAGTCCATGCCGAGACGAATCGCCGCCGTCATCAAGGCGAAAGGTGGTGCTACACGTTACTAGACAGGTATCTCTAATTCAATTGCTCTTCAGTGTATAATAATATAAATGCACATGCATTTTAAAGCGTATACATAATTCACATGGTGAGATTTTTCACCCCAAAAAGGATTTAGAGAGCACCCGGATTTAGCAGGAATTTCCGTGGATCCCGAGCTCCTTGTTATTAGCACAGGCCCGTTTTTACCATTAAGCAAAGTAAGCAGGTGCTTAGGGCGCTCAATTTTTATTTTTCAAGAAACAGCCAAGTATCTTTTTTCGGTAATAATAAAATACTGAGAATATTGTGAACCGGTTCCACTGTATCCGTCGTTCTTTTTCGTTTCCCTTTGTGCGGTGTCTTTCTCTGGTATAACTCTAATAAGGGAGGGAGCCTAAACAATACCCAACACCACTTACACACACTCGCACAATTTCCGCTTGAAGAGACAGTCAAGTTCTCACTCACATGTCTTTTAGAAACTTCGAACGTCGGGAGGGGGAGGGGGTAGTGTAGGCTTCAACGTTGAAGTATTAGTAGGGAAGGAAGGGTGTGTAATCTCTCTTCCCGATAGGTCAAAGTATTGGATAGCGCTTTCAGTTCGGCGCCCAAAAGGGCAGAGAGAACGAATGTACAACCGGAACAGTCCGAACAGAAATGCTGAATCATCCAGTTTCCTGAAGACGGTCGTCTGCCTGACGCGATTTCCTACTGGATCGTTCATTTTAATCGCGGCAAACAAGGGAAAGAGAGGACTTCCCCGACAAGCGTTATCACCACTGCCCTGCGGTAATAATTGGCTGAGAGTCCCATTTACAAAGCAGCGCTTTCCTCCTATAGCTTTCCCTCCCCGCCAACAAGGACGAAGAGCAGACCACTGGAGTGGAGCGGAGAGGTCATACTGACGGCAGAGCAGAGAGCAGGTTTTGGTCAACTGCGGAACGGGCGTCTGTTCAGTACAACGAACTGGTGAGAAAGAGAAGCTCTTACTTTCATCTCTACATATGATCCGTTTGACAGAGAGTAGCATAACTTAGTGGCGTTTGGTAAGGATCATTCTATACCTTTGTCCTTGGTAAAGACAGACATGAACATGAGTGATTCGCGCTAGCGATTGAGTGGAGCTGGTTATAGGAAAAGAGCGAAAGAAAAGGCAAATAAAAGCAACGAGTTGCTTACCATATTGCCCAAGCCCAAAAACCTGTTTAATTTGTTCCAGTTGTAAAACTGTTAAGAGTTTTGAGGACGATGTTGCATGTGGGTGTGAGTCAACAAGTGGAAATAAGGTAAATAAATAAATACATCGCTCTTTCCACGTTCCAGAAACACATAGCAACCGAAAAATTGTTTTCAACCGCCGCCGGGGGAATTGAATCCACGGATCTCTCGATATCTAGCCGAGCGCGTTAGCTTTACACCACGGTGGCCAACAATCCACGGTGCTATGTGTATTTTTAGGTCAGCTTCCGACACCATAAATCCGTAAGATGGGCTCAGCTACTGAGACGTCTCCATCTGGTGGGTATTAACGGCACTGGCTATATATATTATAGCAGTTAAATCCAAAGGGCGAGATCCAAGGTGAAAATCCTCCAAGTATGTGGCGTCAGTAAATAAATAAATACATCGCACTTTCCACGTTCCAGAAACACATAGCAACCGAAAAATTGTTTTCAGCCGGCGCAGCGGAATTGAATCCACGGATCTCTCGATATCTCACCTTGGATCTCGCCCTTTGTATTTAACTGCTATAATATATACAGCCAGTGTCGTTAATACCTACCAGATGGAGACGTCTTAGTAGCTGAGCCCATCTTACGGATTTATGATGTCAGAAGCTGACTTAAAAATGCACATAGCACCGTGGATTGTTGGCCACCGCGGTGTAAAGCTAACGCGCTCGGCTACATATCGAGAGATCCGTGGATTCAATTCCCCGGCGGCGGCTGTAAACAATTTTTCGCTTGCTATGTGTTTCTCGAACGTGGAAAGAGCGATGTATTTATTTATTTACTGACGCCTCGTATTTGGAGGATTTCACCTTGGAAATAAGGTTCTAGGAAATGAGATCTCTTCAAACGTTCTCACCTAGGAGTCTTTTCACAACCACCCTAGTGTTGCCGGGACTTCAACAGTGTCCGTGGTCGAGCAAGAAGAAACAGCAAAAAACAATGGTGAGCAGATTTCACAGGACATTTTAATGCTATAAAGCCCCAAAACCCTTGTATCAGTGATGACAAAGCTGACTGGAAGTGAATGAGCGATATATTGATGACTTGCTTGAGCATGGTGTAAAGCAAAACATGGAAGCTGACTTCTTTCGTTCAAAGCGCTCTGTGGGTGAAGTAAATTAGTATCTGAGCAAATCCCTTTTTCGACGAACATTAGCGAATGGTGAGACTCAAATTCGAACGTGGCTTGTTTCTTCTACGAAGAAAAGAGCAGTTTATTGCGCTCCGTGCAGGCTCTTTAAAAAATCCACCTTATTAGCTAGAGAAGGTTACAGTGACAGGGCAAATGCAGGTCGGATTCTGAAAATTCATGTAAATTCCGATGAACATAGGTCTGCTACAGCCTCAATGATTGCTGGAAGAAACAGAGAGCGAAGAATCGACAGAACAACTTGTCGAACAAACGGAACAAGAAATGCAGTATGGATGGGACGTTCTGAAAAGTGTGGTAGCGGTTGTTAGTAGTCTTGAAAGTCACAAGGATTGGCTTTCCGTGGAACACGGGAGAAGTTTGGATCATCAGCAGGTGGTAATTATCTAATTTGCCTCGAACTATTTGCAAAATTTGACCCGTTTTTGAACGAACACATTAGACGGTATGGAAATGCGGGCAGAAGTTACACATCTTATCTTTCGTCCCACGTGTGTGAGGATAGGGTAGTGCAAGACATCATAGGCAGATAAAAAGCTGTCTGAGCACGATTTAACCAATGCACACTTGGCCCAACAACATTTATTTACAGCTAAAAACACTAGTTAAAGGAATATAAAAGGCGAGATCTTTCGAGGTCACTGTGACCTCATCCTCAGGCCGAACACTGTAAAGAACGAAAACACGATATATATATATATACAGCGTAAAGCACCGAAATGAATTAGCATGACAAAAGACTTTGTGATCCAGTAAGTTTAAAATATAGTAAAGAGTTCAAATTATTAGCTCAGTGTCAACACCAAATTTTCATCTGGTATATTTATAAGTAAGGATCTCCATGATCGAGAAGCACTGAATGGCACTTCATCGTTACAACAAATATCGCGATATTTCAATATGTATAAGCTCTCTGTAAACAGTACAATACACTTACTAGAAGCATAGGTACGTAACTTGGCTTGGTCCCATATCGAGGTAGGATACTCCTGCGCAACAGTATTTTCTTGGGCAGTGTTCGTCAGGACGGAACAGATAGAATATATGTGCTGAGATGTCCTGACATCAAGAGTCCGAAGTGTGGACCCTATGTATATTTTATCTTCCTCCGATGTTAAGTTTGATTGCAAGGGGATGTATTACATACCATGATTGTTCATGGGATGATCTCTATCTCTCCGTATCATCGAGAAAATGTCCAGGGTTCTAACACCGAAATCCAGGTTGTGTTTCCTGCAATGATTCTTTAAAATGAGGACAATCGGTGGAACACACCAACGAAGCGTGTAAAAGAAACATCGCGGAGCAAAGTTGTAGCTGTCCTGCGTCTGTACTCACCTAATAACCTGAAGAAGGTTCCACGTGACAAAACCATGTCTCACCGCTATCTGTAAAACCACACCACAGAGTTTCTTACGACAAAGATGGACCGTAGAAGAATGTGTAAAGGCCCTTCGAATTAAAAATCGCAAGGTTGCCAACTTGTGGTTACTCGGGTGGGCCGAGGTGTAAGGGAAGAGCACAGGAGTAAATGTTGGTTTTCTACGTATAAACCGAGAAGTTGACTACATTGGAGCCATTTTTGCGAGAAAGTAGTAAGTCCAGGAAATGAATGTATCTCTCCTCCAGTTCCAGAGTGAATTTTAGTGAACAAAACTGCGTAGACATAACTTCGACAATCTGGTAGAGCAAATTGACATTATATTGCCAGAACAAGAGGACATCATCAACATACCTAATGAATAGCATGGGTTTGAAAGGGCCGGCATTAAGAACACTATCCTCCAAGGTTTGTAAAATAATCTCCGATAGGGGGAGATGTGGGATCCCATGGGTGTTCCACTCTCTTTGCTGGTAAGTAACACCTTCAAATTGAAAATACGTGCGGCGGGACACCAATTTCAAAGCTGATATGAAGGCCTCTACCTCTAATGGAGAACGATTAGGACTATTGGCAAGTTTGCACTCATTGATAACATGTACCGAGTCCAAAGGCATGCTTGGGAAAAGCGAGACCACGTCCAACGAAGCCATTATAAAGGAGAAACACTGTAAGTCAAAGTGTCTGTTCATTTCCAGAACCTCCGGACTGAGAACCTGGAATTGAATGTTAAAGGAGTAAGATAGGAAGCCAATGCTTTTTCTAAAGGCCTGGTCGGGTTGGCGAACCCCGAAACCAAGGGCCAAACGGGGTGACCTGGTTTATGAAGTTTTACCTTGCCAAAAATCTGAGAGACTCTAGGTTCATTGGGGGTTGCATTTTGTCCAAAATGCATCAGGGTAATAAGCCTTGATTCTTAAGTTTATCGAGTTGAGAAATAGTGGCTGAGGTACGGTCTGTTCTAACGATTGAGTGAGGTATTTCGAAAAAAGGCTTCCAGCATCGTGGATTGATAACATGACTGATCTAAAAGGATGATTTGCTGGGTCTTATCTGCCGAGGTGATTGATAGACTAGAATTTCTTGATAAAGCTAAAAGTTGACTCCTTCCGTATTTCCAATGCTGGTTAGGTGAGCGGAAGTACCCAGAAGTAGAGCACGAATGAAACCTTGAAACCGAATGCCCGGCCACATTCTGAAAGAATTTTTCAAATCGGACTTTTAGAAGCAGAGATATTGAGGAAAACGCAATTTACCTTTACGCCCTGGCGGAAAGTCTATGCATTACTTGAAAATTTTGAACGTTATAACGAAGTAAATTTCTCCGTCATTTTTGTCCACGCCGGGGCTCGAACCCGGGTACCCTCATTCCGGAATAAGTCGCTCTACCAATTGAGCTACGCGAACGTTCTTTGTCGCTGCTATCTGCCTTTATGTCGTGTGCGTCCTGCTGTGCAAGCACGTCAGAACGTATATGAGAAACATTTTACACCGGATACGCTATCTAACATAAAAGGAATTTTTGAAATCCGACTTTTAGAGGGAGAGATATTGACAGAAATAAGATATATATCTACGCCATCTGGCAGAAAAACCACGCCTTATTTTAAGAAGAAAATATTCCGAAAAGGTTAATCGACGTGAGTGGTATCAGTTCACGAACGAATTTTTTCAATTGAGATTTTAGAAGCTCAGATTTTGTGATCAGAAGCAGAAAATCATACTGCTTCTGATGTGTTTGGCCACCAGGCGGCGAAACCACTGTGGCAAACCATTTCTTACCAAAAATTGGAAATTACATGCAAACATTTCCCATCAGGAACTGCATCCGCTGAAGAAAAGATGTTTGAAATCGGAGTCTTAGAAGTAGAGATTTCGGGGAAGACGCAATTTACTTTTAGGCCCCATAGCGGAAAATATATATAGCCGCCCCGGGCGCGCAGGTCTCTGATCATTTGTCCGTAAGGGGTCCGAGTTCGAATCCCGATCAGGCATGGATATTGTGTTTGTCTTACGGCACTGGCTCTCTCCCTTCCCTGGAACCAGTGACCCCAAATTAGGGACGGGCGACTGCTTATAGCCCATTGAGTTGCTCACGGTGGTCGTTAAATTTACGATCCAAAAAAAAAAAAATATATATATATATGCGTAACTTGAAAAAGTGACTTTACTTAAAATATTCTTCGACATAAATGAAATCGAAAGGTAAAAGAACTTTTTCAATCCTATGTTTAGAAGCAAATATATGGAATAAAATGTATTTTTAAATATATATCATCTGCATTTTCGCCCTCTAGCGGCGAAATTGTACATCTTAAAAAAAAAAACGAAATAGAGGAACATAATTCGCATATTTCAAGCTTCCCAATGCGAAAAAAGAATTTTCAAATCGGACTAATAGTTGCGGAGATATGGTATACACAGTCCAACGGACAGACTGGCGCACAGACAACCCGATAACAGAAAACACGATTTTTTATTTTTTTTAAGAAAGACGTTCTAAAAAGCGCAATGCGTCTAATTGTCAATTCTGCATTTCTTGATTCTCTGCACACTCTTTCTCACAAGATACCTTTTACTAATACTATCATGGACATTCTTCTCAAAAGGTTGCCCAGCCTTCCAATTCCTTCTCTTCTTCGTCGCTCTGAATGAATCTTAAGGCTCTACGAGACCCGCCATCTTGTATTGTGCCTTCTCTTGTTAACCAAGGGGAAAGCGTATTTCACAAATTGCTCGGGCAATTTTGCACATTTTGGAACACCCTTTGTGGCTAACGCAAGATATATGATAAATAAAGAGTTCCCTGGTTTCAGATTTTCATTTTGGACCGTTTAAGTATTTTTTATTAATTAATAAAACTATGGAAGACGCCTTGGTACGACTTTCGCTGCAGATAAAAAATGAAGGGAAAAGACAATAAAAATTCTGAAACCAGTGAACTCTTTATTTATCAAATATCTTGCGTTAACCACAAACAGTGTTCCAAAATGTGCAAAATTGCCCGAACAATTTGTGAAATACGCTTGTCCGTTGATTAACAAGAGAAGGTAGCAATACAAGATGGCGGGTCTCGTAGAGCCTTAACGAAATGTCAATTTTGCGTCCAGGGAAACCCAGACCTTGTAATAACATAAGTGAAGGTTGCAGGTCTCTGCTAGGGGACGAAAATGTAAACGGCGACCGTATCTCCGCATCTTAAGAATGAATTTAAAAAAATATTTTTGTGTCGGCTTCAATTTTCTGTGATGAACACTTTATACGTCCCATAAACATATAATCATATTATTTCATGCATAAAGTACTTAATAATAACTTTAGTTTACATCATGTACGTACTCTGCATTTTTTTACCTTCCGTTTATGCTGACCTTACACTTCTGTAAATTTTGGTCTCTTCTCGTTTGGCTTTTCAAACTGAACGTAACGTTTCAAAACCCATGAGTTGTTTTTTTCTAGGCTATGACTGGCAGTTAGGCAAGTCAGGATAATATATAAATACAGAAATCACGCAATTTGAATATCTCTACAAGGGCTGCAAACAGCCCAGCAGTTAGAGCAGTTGACTGCTGCGCAGATGGTCGAGGGCGCAATCCCAACCTATCCCAACCGAAACCCAACAGTACGACACTGCCGCCAAACATAAGGACATCTGTTGTTCCCCTTTCTCCGTTGATCACTCCTATATCGCGTGGGATCCAGGAACGAATGGCAGATCGGACTACCCGCCCGGAATCTCCAACCATCCCAAATCGCCCAGTGGTTACAGCATCTGGATGCCGTGCTACTGGTCAAGGGTCTCCACCCAGCCGGACCCAACCAGAACCCCGCCTTGTTCCACAGGCCCCTCACCAAAAATAAGGTCATATGTTCCACACCTTCCTCCGTACGTCAGTCCGACTTCGCCTGGGATAACTTCAAGACGCCAGCTAGACTTATGTGGATTTCATTGTAAGTTAAAAACTTTCTTTAGCGTATTTTCAAACAATAAATCTGTTTACTAGGATGGTATTAGGAGAATTTAAATTCGTGCAGAAATAGTCAAAAGTAATCGTGGTAGTTGCCTTCAATGCACGATCCTGATAAGAAGAGTCACTCACAATACAAATTTAAATTCGTTGGCTGAATTTAAAGATTTTATTGTATATACACTGACGGAAAAAATCCCAACACCAGGAAGGGGTTGTGTTAGATAAACGACAGTTGGTAGGCGGTGAGAGTACATCTGTAAGATGACGTCTATGCAAATTTCGCGCTCGGTGCATACGTGTGGCGCTAGTAGCGCCCTCGGAACATGCAAAGCAGGTTTGCTGTAAATACGCACTGTAACGTTCGTGAGCGTTAGTTATCGTTGAGATTCGACGTAGTGTGTTGATTTTAGTCAAGAATGCCTTTAAGAAGACGAAGAAGACATTATCAACAGCTCACGGAGTTTGAACGAGGTCGTGTAATAGGGCTACGAGAAGGTGGATTTTCTTTCCGCAATATTGCAGAACGACTTGGCAGGAATGTAGCCACTGTGCATGATTGTTGGCAGCAGTGGTCAAGGGAAGGTACTGCCTCAAGAAGACCGGGTTCCGGCCGGCCACGTGGCCCTACTGAGAGGCAAGACCATCGTGTAAGACGTATGGCCGTGGCGCATCGTACCGCGTCTGCGGCAGCAATTCGAGCTGCAGTCGCCACCACAGTGACACAACGAACTGTTACAAATCGGATACTTGAAGGACAGCTACGAACCAGACACCCTGTAGCGTGCATTCCACTTACTCCAAACCACTGCCGTTTGCGACGTCAGTGGTGTCAAGCTAGAGCACATTGGAGGATGGAGTGGAGATCTGTTGTGTTTTCTGATGAAAGCCGGTTCTGCCTGGGTGCCAGTGATGGCCGTGTGTTGGTTAGGAGGAGGCCAGGTGAGCGCCTGCAATCAACCTATCTGCGGCCGAGACACACTGAACCTACACCTGGAGTTATGGTCTAGGGAGCAATTTCCTATTACAGCAGGTGCACTCTCGTGGTTATCCCATGCACCCTGACGGCACAGTTGTACGTCGGTCTGGTGATTCAACCTGTTGTGCTGCCATTCATGAACAGCATTCTAGGGGGTGTTTTCCAACAGGATAACGCTCACCCGCATACCGCTGTTGTAACCCAACATGCTCTACAGAATGTCGACATGTTGCCGTGGATTGCTAGATCACCAGATCTTTCACCAATCGAGCACGTATGGAACATCATTGGAAGACAACTCCAGCGTCACCCCCAACCAGCATTAACCGTCCCTGTATTGACCGACCAAGTGCAACAGGCATGGAACTCCATCCCACAAACTGACATCCAGCACCTGTACGACACAATGCATGAACGTTTGCGTGCTTGCATTCAACATTCTGGCGGTTACACCGGTTATTAATGTACCAACATTTCACATTTAAAATGGCTCTTCTCGCGCTTACAATAAGCTGTGATCTTGAAACCTTAATCGATTAAATATGTTACTTATAAAAATGTATTGCCGCCATTTCATTCCTCTACAACTATTTTTTCGTGGTGTGGGGATTTCTTTTCCCGTCAGGGTACAAGCATTAGAACTTTCAGGTTTCCTTAGAACCCATCATCAGACACAGAAGAAGGAAAACTTATTCCTTCTTCCGTATCTGATGATGGGTTCTAAGGAAACCTGAAATTTCTAATGCTGGTGTATACAATAAAATCTTTAAATTCAGCCAACGAATTTAAATTTGTATTGTGAGTTACTCTTCTTATCAGGATCGTGCTTTGAAGGCAACTATCTCGATTACTTTTGAATAAATCTGTTGTTTTTTTAATTTATTTATTTGTAAGCACATCCCTACAGACAGCAGATCTAGTTACACTGTTGCTATAACATCATTACGCGTTATCATAGTGCATTAAAAGTGATAATTACAATCTATAAATCATGACTTACACTTAAAATATCAGGACATTCTCCAAGTGAGTTGTGAAGTCTATGCATTTTGCCTAACCGTGAATTTTTCCCAGCTTCAGTACTGCAGAATGGCACTACAAAGACTTCACATTTTGTCCTTGGTTAACGTGGCACACGGAAATTAAGTCTGTTTACAATTACACTCATCGATCAAAAAATATTTGCACCCAGAAAGAAGCAACCGACAGGAACGAAACCGGGTGGGTAGGTTTGGCATCGTGAAACATGCAAATGATTCAAGTGTCAAGCTCGGCCGCGCATGTGACGCAAGCAAGGAGGGGTAGTAACGCTGTGCCTGACCAGATATAAAAGATAGTTCCGTTGCGCGCTTGCCATTCTGACTCCTGCTGTTTTGTTGGTTGCTTCCTTTACAAGTAAAGCATGCCTCGGGGAAAAGTTCGGAAGCAATTGGAGCAGTTGGAGGAGATCGAGCAGGGCCACATCGTCGGGCTTCGGGAAGCGCGATGGTCTGATCGACATATTACGTGCTATACCGGTCGTGAGGACATCACCATAGCACGCTGTTGGCGGCAGTGGATAGAACAAGGCACGCAGCAGCGACAGGGAGGGTCTGGGAGTCCTAGACATACCACGGACAAAGAGGAACGACGGGTTATTCAACATACGCGGAGTGACCCAACAGCCACGATTGCGGATATTCAGCGAGCAGTGCCAGCACTGCTCGCTGAATATCCATACATCATCCGATTAGTGCCAGCACCGATGGAAGACGGCTGCGCGACGTAGGACTCCATGCACGCAGACCGTTACGACGACTGCTCTTAACACCTTTGCATCGTCGTCAAAGACTGCAGTGGTGTCGTGCCTGACTGTCATGGAGCCACTCAGAATGGCAACGGGTGAACTGCAGTGACGAGTCCCGCTTTTTTCTTGCAGTAGATGACCACCGAATCCGTGTGTGGAGGCACCGTGGTCAGCGCAAGATGAACGGTTTGTTGTCGAGCGTTACACCTCCAGAAGACCTGGTGTCATAGTGTGGCCTACAATTGTCTACGATGCCAGATCACCTTTGGTGTTCATTACAGGCACTTTGTCAGCCCAACGTTACGTTAATGAGGTCCTGCTACCAGTGACCCTACCTTTTCTGAACGCTCACCGGTGCGATTTTCCAACAGGACAACGCTCGTCCGCATACTGCTGCTGTCTCGAGAGCTTGCCTTCAAGGAACTGACACTCTGCCATTGCCAGTCGCATCGCCAGATCTATCTCCGATTTCAAATGTGTAGGATGCTATTGGCCGCGCTATCCACACTCCACCACTACCACGCAATCTGCAGGAGAAGATTCAAGCTTAATGGGATGGCTTGCCGCAGGACCCCATCAGGAGCCTGTACGACTCAATGCCGAGACGTCTGGCATGTTGAGTGAGCAAACATGGCTGGCCGATGCCATACTGAGAGACACTACTTATTGGCGTGTGGCTCAATCAAAATTGCCCATATCAGTCTCAATGTGTATTCATTTATTGTTCCTGGTAACGTTTACCTTGCTTCCAAATAGCATTGCAATCTAACACGTCCTTCTGGGTGCAACAACTTTTAAGACGATGAGTGTAGAATATAATCTAGCTCTCCTCTGACAATACCGTGCAGAAACTTAAGCTAGAGAGCCTATCTTCTTGAATGTAGAGAGGACAACTTGAAGAATGACAGAGCAGCAGTCGGAATATCCGCGATATAAACTCCAGTAAATCTGTGAAAACGATGTCGTAGAACTATGTTTTGCACTTTCTCAATTTCAGTTATTAGTGCTACGAGGCTAGGGCTCCAAATGATCGCAGCATATTCTAGTGATCTGATCTATTTTTTGCAATTTCTCAATTTCACTTATTAGTGTTACGATGCTAGGGCTCCAAATGATCGCAGCATACTCTAGTGATCTGATCTATTTTTTGCACTTTCTCAATTTCACTTAGTAGTGTTACGAGGAGAGGGCTCCAAATGATAGCAACATATAGTGATATGATCTATTTTTTGCACTTTCTCAATTTCACTTATTCGTGTTAGGGAGGTTAGAGCTCCAAATGATCGCAGCAAATAGTGACATGATCTATTTTTGGCACTTTCTGAATTTCACTTATTAGATTATTATTTCTGATCAATGTTACGAGACTAGAGCTCCAAATGATGCAGCAGACTCTAGTGATCTGATCTATTTTTTTGCAATTTCTCAATTTCACTTATTAGTGTTACGAGGCTGGAGCTCCAAATAATCGCAGCAAATAATGTCATGACCTATTTCTTGCACTTTCTCAATTTCACTTATTAGTGTTGCAAGGCTACAGCTCCAAATGATCGCAGCATACTCTAGTGATCTGATCTATTTTTCGCACTTTCTAAATTTCACTTATTAGTGTTACGAGGCTAGGGCTCTAAATGATCGCAGCCTATAGTCATATGATCTATTTTTTTCACTTATTAGTGTTAGGAGGCTAGGGCTCCAAATGATCGCAGCATACCCTAGTGATCTGATCTATTTTGGGCACTTTCTCAATTTCATTTATTAGTGTTACGAGGCTGGAGCTCCAAATGATCGCAGCATATAGTGATATAATCTATTTTTTTGCAATTTCTGAATTTCACTTGTTAGTGTTACGAGACTAGGGCTCCAAATGATCGCAACATATTCTAGTGATCTGATCTAGTTTTTGCACTTTCTCAATTTCACTTATTGTGTTACGTGACTAGGGCTCCAAATGATAGCAGCATATAGTGATCTTGTCTATTTTTTGCACTTTCTCAATTCCGCTTATTAGTGTTACGAGGCTAAGGCTCCAAATGATCGCAGCAAATAGTGACATGATCTAATTTTAGCACTTTCTCAATTTCACTTATTAGTGTTACAAGGCTAGAGCTCCAAATGATCGCAGCATACTCAAGTGACTTGATCTATTTTTTGTAATTTCTCTCTCAATTTCACTTATTAGTGTTACGAGGCTAGGGCTCCAAATGATCGCAACATATTCTAGTGATCTGATCTATTTTATGCAATTTCTCAATTTCACTTTTTAGTGTTACGAGGCTAAGGATCTAAATGATCGCGGCATGTAGTAATCTGATCTATTTTTTTCACTTTCTCAATTTCTTTTATTAGTGTAATGATCGCAACATATTCTAGTGATCTGATCTATTTTTTGCAATATCTCAATTTCACTTATTAGTGTTACAAAGCTAGGGCTCCAAATGATTGCAGCATACTCTAGTGGTCTGATCTATTTTTCGCACTTTCACAATTTCACTTAATAGTGTTACGAGGCTAGAGCTCCAAATGATCGCAGCATATAGTTATCTGATCTATTTTTTGCAATTTCTCAATTTCACTTATTAGTGTTACGAGGATCGGCTCCAAATGATCGCAGCATATAGTGATCTGATCTATTTTTTGCACTTTCTCAATTTCACTTATTAGTGTTACGAAGAGAGAGCTCCAAATGATCGCAGAATATAGTGATCTGATCTATTTTTTGCACTTATTAGTGTTACGAGGCTAGGGCTCCAAATGATAATAGCACACTCTCGTGAAGGTCTGAAGGTAGTATAAAAAATGCGAATAAGAGTCTGAGAATTGGAAAAATACTTAAAAACTCGCATAATGAATCCAAGATTTCTATTCTTTGGATATGGCTTTTAAAATTCAAGTTGGGATTAAATATAACTTCCATGACCTGGACATTGTAAAGCTAAAAGAATAGTTGCATAAGCGCTGTACTTTCTTATAGATTAAAAGACCCGCATCCCATTCTGCATCATGCCCGTCGTTTTAATCCCTGCAGTTCAAGCAGAAGTTCAAAATTGTTCTGCTGAATGCAATAAATGGTAATTTTTCTTAAACAATCCGACAGTGCCTTTATATTCACGGAAGAAATAAATGGTTATTCTTAGAATCCCGCTGCAGTTAGTTTCCTTTATGCTATTTAACTTCGGAAGAAGTTTTGATCACGGAAATACCCATAGTTGAAACAAAGTGAATGAAAAGAATTTGTTTACGCTGATGACGCTAAACCTGAGTAGCACACAATTTCTGAATACGACTATTGAACTAGTACTCAAATAACATGCAACTTTAATGAAATTTTAATTACGGGTTCCTAAATATATGAGAAATACTTTTCTGCTCCCAGTTAATTATTTCTCGGCGATTCATATTTCATACGAGCAAATGCGTTTCTACGGTTTCCTCAGAAAGTCAACATTTTCTCTGGATGGCGATTCTTTGAAGTCTTAAATTCAAAGTAGTAAATAGTTATTCATTTAAAACTGAATAATAAATACTGCATTTGGTCACGTTCTCTGTTGAAGTTATGGCAGCAAAAGCGAAGCGCAGTTAGTATTTAATGCATAATAATGACGAGTGGCCTCGTTAGATTTCTCTAATTCTGGGAAGTTGCTCGAAAAGGGTTAAAACTTATTTCTCTTTGGCTCGGATTCTCCAAGGAAACACAATGAAGTTGTACGAACATCGGAAACGGTCCTCGGCTGCTTTTGGCAAGATTTACTTGTACTGTTTTGAGAACAGTTACAGCTGCAGAAGAAATTCGAACGCATCCAAAGCAAAAGCAAACGCGATGAGTTGTTAAAAGTGAAAGTGCATGAAAACTGATTCAAAGCCCGTTACATTCCGTAGCTACACTGAATAGGCAGATTATAATATACACCCCAATAATAATATGCAAAGCAGAAGTATACCGTGCAGTCACATGGAACGCTGAAACTAGCAATGCCTGTAAATAGAGCAGGTCTCTGCGCATCGGAAACCAGTCACGGAAAAATAATCATGGGTAAATGCAGCGACGTGAGTTTGGCCGTGGACAGATAGTGGCCACAGTTGGAAACTGGCCAAAAATATTGAACCCGGCTGTCATATGACTGTATCGTACCCGGACAAGACCCGAACAGGACCTGACCCGGACAAATCTGCTTTAAATTATAAATTTGAAGACATCATCATCATTTTCAATCATTATCAATCCACTGCTGGATGAAGGTCTCCACACGTTTCTTCAACAATGGACTGTCTTGGGCCAGTCTCCTCCATCCACCCATCTCCCACGTGCTCTTGCTCTGGGTAATTTCCTGTCCCTTGGAATCCAGTGTAAAATTTCGGTTGTTCATCCGTAGCACGTTCTCCTGGTAATATGTCCAGCCCCCTGCCATTTCAGGGATTTTACTTTTCCTTATCAGCGAGTTCCTCTATTTATCGTTCTTGGTTACACGAAACATGCATTTCTTCAGGCTTCTTGTACAATGGAAATAAGTTATTGCTTGTAAATTGACAGAACTGCCAGATTCTCATCACAACAGTCGTGCAATGCATTGCAGGTGTGTACGAACGACTTTTCATCACTCGATGGTTTCTTCTTTCTGTTTTAAATGGCTTGAGTTCTTGACCTACTTTCTAGCTCCTAACACGTGTTAAAAAAACCATTCTTCATACACTGCTGGCCACCCAAAATGCAACACCAAGAAGGTAGCATCCGATTGGCCTGAAATTCACAGCATGCGTCGTCCGCAGGGCATATGCAAATCATGTGCGCCCGGCACGCCACCGAGAAGCACTATAAGAAGGGTGCACAAAAGGCGGGGTGTAAGTAGTGGAAGTGTGTTGTGCTGCCGGACCTGTCCGTGGGAAGCTTCCTGATGCCTCGTCGCATTATACGGCCGTCATTCCAGCACGTTTCGGAGTTCGACAGAAGACGAATAGTGACTTATCGCGACAGCGGTTTTTCACGTTTATCGTACCGAGACATTGGCGCCCGTGTGGGACGACATCCAGCCACAGTGAGGCGAGTATGGATTCGGTGGGTGCAGGAAGGACGGACGGGCCGACGTGAGTGATTGCCGTAGCCGCGGCACACCACCGAACGAGAGGACCGGCATGTTGTGCGGCGGTCATTCACGGCTCACACCGCCACATCACGAACGTTAGCGCAGGCATTAGGGTGTGTTGCGCAACAACCTGTGTCAGTATGTACCGTTCGACGTCGTCTTCAGGAGCAGGGACTTGTCGCACGGCACCCATTGCTCCGATTAACATTGACGTTACACCGCCGGCTAGTGCGGCGGCAGTGGGCCGTTCACCGCCGCACCTGGGCAACGGAATGACACGACATTGTATTCTCCGACGAATCCCGCTTCTGCCTGCAACACCACGATAGTGGGGTCCGCGTGTGGCGGCACCGCAGCGAGAGACTGTATGACACCTGCATTATGCATCGCCATACCGGTCCGTCGCCTGGCGTTATGATTTGTGGAGCAATTGGATATGACACCCGCATCCCTCTGGTACGCATCGCCGGTACACTCAACAGCCACCGCTACATCTCCGACATTTTGGAGCCTGTAATCCTCCCTTACCTACAGGACCTTCCAGCGGCCACGTTTCAACAGGACAATGAGCGCCCGCACGTGGCACGCATCGTGCAACAATTCTTCCCGGCCCACCAGGTGTCACTGCTGCCGTGGCCCGCCTGTTCTCCCGATATGTCGCCCATCGAACATGCCTGGTCGCTGATCGGCAACCGAGTGGCCCGGCAAGCACCACCAGCGGCTACGCCTGATGAACTGTGGCAACGTGTGGAAGCAGCCTGGACCGACATACCCCAAGCCCACATCCAAAGCCTCTTTCGTTCGATGTCTCGGCGTGTAGCGGCCGTTATTGCCGGCCAAGTGAGCCACACGAACTATTGATGTCTGCGTGTTCCGCAAGTCGCACGGGCCTGTAAGCTCAATCGTTTCATCTTTGTATCTGTTGTTATGTGTCCAGTAAATCTGGCTTTGCTCTCTCGTGTCCTTCTTGGTGTTGCATTTTGGGTGGCCAGCAGTGTAGCTGCGCAAAATGTTAATCTTTATTTTAAGTGACAGATAAATGTTTTAACGGACTTAATTAATCAGCTTATATAAATCGAAGTTTTATCTTTTCATATTTTCATGTACTACCTCTTATTTAATCTTTTAAGCTGCCAATGCTTCATGTATTCTTTAGCTCATTAGCATAATAAAGTATTATAACTTCAGCATCATTTCATCCGCCTGTACTACATACAGAACACAATCTTCATGACTACATGTTTCTACTTGCTCATCACCCTATAACTACATGCCAAAGTCCATTATCTGCCTTTTTCTTTATTATCACCAAATCTGCAATATATAGTATCTTTCTTAATCATGTCAAAGATAATCCACCTCTACCACTTCATACCGCAAGAAAACTACTAGTTCTTCAATTCTGCATTCAGCTCATATCCAGATTACAACTCGAACTTACAATGGCACTTTTTCGAATTTTCATTCCTCGTGGAAGACTTCTACTGGTTGGATGTCTGTTCACCGCACTCGTATACGTCTTAGAAACTAGAAATTCGTACCTTCGCTACTTTTCATCATTACGTAATGCTTCCTTTAATATGTTTGTTCTGAATCAAATATGTCTTCTAAAGTAACCATTTTAGGAACATTTTCTTCTTGAAATAATGCATGGTTTCTACGCCAGGGGCGTAGATGTAAATCTTATTTTTGTCATTATCTCTACTTCTAGGAGACCGATTTGAAAAATTCCTTCTTTGTTGGATAGTGTTTCCAATGCGAAATGTTTTTCTTATAAATTCAAAATTTTCAAGTAAATCATAAACTTTCCGCTAAGGGACACAAAGGTAAATTGCGTTTTCTGCGTTATTTCTGCTTCTAAAACTCAGATTTAAAAAATTCTTCCTGTATCGCATACAAGACCTGATGGAAAATATTTTTCATATAATTTCTAATGATTGGTAAAGAATGGTTGGCCACCAGGGGGCATAAGTGTTAATTTCTGCTTCTGATGTATTTGTAGCAAAACCTGGGCTCTTGAAAACTCGACTAATTTTTTTTTTTTTTTATTTGGACCGATACCGCTCATATTGAAAAACCTTTTGAGAATAATTTCTTCCTAAAATAATGCATGGTTTTTCCACCAGGGGACGTAAAGTCACATCTTATTTTTGTCGATATCTCTGTTTCTGAGAGTCCGACTTGAAAAATTGTTTCTGTGTTGAAGAGCGTTTCCGGTGCGAAACGTTTCTCATATAAATTCATGTTTTCCTTAACACACAAGTCTGCAACCAGAGGGCGTAAGCTCACGATTCCGTTTACAGCAATATCTGAGGGATTAAAAACCCGATTGAAAAACTTCTTTCTTCCGTCAGATACTATTGTTTTCCATACCGGTTCCATTCACTTTGAATAGCTTTGATAAATTTAATTTGCGTCAGAACGGATTCAAAAGACGAGCTTATTACACCCGAAAATTCCTTGTCATCTTTCTTGTTAATTTTTATTTCTCATTTAGTAACTCATTTGATTTCATCAACTCTAAATCTTAGCGTTTGTGGCCCTGGTGTAGCAGTGGTCTCAGCGATGGCATCCGATCATTCGTCCGAAAGGGGTCCGGGTTCGAATCCCGGTGAGGTATGGATGTTGTGTTTGTCTTACGGCACCGACTCTCTCCCTTCCCTAGAACCAGTGACCCTAAATTAGGGACGGGCAACTGCTTATAGCACATTGAGTTACTTATGGTGGTCGTTAAACCTCCGATCAAAAAAAAAAAATCTTAGCGCCCCTCAAATGTTGGTCTCCTAGGAAGCTGCCTAGTTCGCCTAATGGTTGAACCAGCCCAGCAAACACAGTTTATGTTTCCAAATTGCTGCCGTATCATGACCCTGGTATTTATTTATTACAAACACGTCTCCTGGAAATAATATTCGTGCTTACGTTTTCACAATGTCCGTCCATCCGTCTGTCTACGTGAACCGTATCTCTGTAACTACTATTCCGATTTGAAAAAAAAAGTATTTTTCCTTTCGCAAATTTGAACTATGAGAATAACGATTCCTGCATTTTTCGGTGTAAAACTTCGCTACTGGAGGGCGTAAATGCGGATGCTATGGAATTCAAAACATGCTTTCCTCGATACCGGTGCTTGCAAAAATCCAATTGAAAAAATATTATTTTGTCTTTCCGATACTTTTTACCATTAAAAACTTCCTCGTTTTTTTCTTTACCTCTCCTTTTATTATTTGGATTTATATTTGAGTAGCGCAAAAAGTACGTTTCCACCGCTGGAGGGCACAAACGTAATTTTCATTTTTCCCGACATATGCGCTACTAAAATTCTGATTTGAGAAACCTTTTTTTGCGTCGGAGAACCTTCATGGTGAGAAAAAAAAACATCTACTCCACTGTGTTTCCACTTGTTAGAGACGACACCAGATGTCGCCACGTCCGCACGCAGGGAATGAACTTTTAGACAGTGATTTCTTTAACGAATCTGACATCCTGAGCGATTCTTCTGTTATGAATCTAACTGCTGATCATTGATTAAAGTTACTTATTTATAGGTGACTATTGCATTGGGAATATTGTTTGAGATTGTTTACATCGCAGCCCATGAAGGAACGCTTGCGTTCTGCTTAGGCGAGAGAGAGCACAAGCATCAAATATGAGACACGAGAGAGTTCTGGCGAGTCTACCAGCACTACGTCGCTTGCAAAAGTTTTAAAATCGTTTAGCTACTGTATTTTAGAAGAACTAGTTGCATACTTCATGTTGCAGTCCAAGAACTAATTGCTATCTCCCCCTTGTCTATCCAATTCAATGGTTGAAAGTTATTATGAAATGTGGCTTTGAAAAGCTTCGAAGACATGGTGTCACTATGTCTCACTTCCTTTCGAATTTTACAAGCGCTGGGTCCTGAAGCAATCGAACCTTTTCACTTGCATTTTCATAGATGCCATCAAAAATGTTAACACGTATGCATCTGCACTTATGAGCCATTACATGATGACCACCTATACCTAATAAGCCGTAGGACCTCCTACAGCTCTCAGGCATCGATTCGATGAGATAGCGATAGGTATCGTGGGGTATCTGGTACCATGATGTCAACAGCAGGTCCTCCAGTTCCCGTACATTTCGGGGTGGTGGCGATTTAGCGCGAACCCGCTTTTCCGAGTCGAACCACAAATGTTCAATTGGGTTCATGTCAGGTGACTTTAGAGGCCAGGGCATTAATAGAAAGTCACCAGCATGTTGCTCGAACCACTCATTGACGATTCTGGCAGTGTGGTATGGTGCATTGTGCTGCTGGTACTGGCCATCACCAGCAGAGAACACAGTTGCCATGAATGGGTGAGCTTGGTCCGCAAAGATGTTGAGAGACCTGAGAGCTGCCAGGGATTGTGCTATTGGGATAATGAGGCCTAAAGTGTCCCGAGAAAACATCGCCCACAGCATAACGTCATCGCCGCCGGCCTGTTTCCGCCCAACTGTGCATTCAGGGGCCATAGTCTCCGTTGGTAATCGGTGTTTCCGCGCTCGGCCGTCTACGGGATGCACCAAGAATCTTGATTCGAGAGACCAGGCCACTTTCTTCTAATCATCCACGGTCCAATCTCGGTGATCTTGGGCTCATTTCATGCGTTGTTGGCGATGACGTGCAGTGAGCATGGGGACCCGGCTGGGGGTTCGGCTACGCAGTCCAGTGCGCAGGAGGCTGTGATGAACAGGATGCTGTGACCCTGACCAACACTGTTGTAGCCGCGGGTGATTTGTCGCACTGTGGCTCTGCGGTCGCTGTGAACAATGCCCGACAGTCTCCCCTCTGGCATCAATGAGCTGCGGAAGACACATGGCTTGGCGACGGTTCGTCGTTTAGCCATCTGTGCACCACTTTTGATACGTACTCACTACAGCGGCACGTGAACAACCCACAAGCCGCGCCGTTCCTGTGATCGTAGTTCCGAACTGCAGTGCCATCACAATTTGTCCTTTATCAACCTGTGATAAATCTGCAGCTTTTCCCATTCTGACTCCGAACACTCTACTAACCGAAAGCCGGTCCTCGGGTTGTATATATACTGCTCTGTGAACTTCAATTGGGCCACCGTTCGGTCTCCAGGTGCGCTTATTTCTATAGGCGGGGGTGGTCATAATGTAATAGCTCATCGGTGAGTAATGCCATAAGATTTCAAGTTAAAGTAACTGCGGTTAATAAAAAATGAATACCTAACCTTCAAAGATATTAGAAGATTGCTAGAAATTCACAATGCATGAATTGCACATATTTACCCAATTTACCTACAGTGACTGCTGAGTGTGACAAAAACTCTAGATCTCGTTAAAAATGAAACGTTTTAGCGAGAGAATGTCTCTGGTAAACATTCCAAACTTTGCGATAAGTGATTTTCGGTCTTCAAAGAGGTTCCGAATTGTTTGCCGTGTATACTGAAGACAGAGGTTAAATGCATTTAAGAGAGAAATTGAGTCTGTCAACAACAAGACTTAGCGTACGTGTTCCGCGTCATCTAGTTTAGAGTAAGATTGATCGATTGCTGTCAGAAAGATAAATCTTATCCCGGGCTAAGAAGTTTCGAGATCTTAATAAAATTTTGCCACGACCTAAAAAGAAGAATCTGAGTATGAGGTTGAATGTCACGATGACACAGTCCGTCATCTGTCATAGTTCCCGGAGTTGTGTGCGTATAAAATCTAGACAAAAACTATCGCAGCGTTAAACGCAGAATTAGATTTACCTTGACTTGGTTGGTGAATGACGCAGTAGAATTTCGTTACGTAACAGCCAAAGGGATCTTGAGCAATTCTTCTAAGCGTTTTTCTTGTCCACACACAACTGATGTTCAGTCCATAGTCATGCAGCAGGTAATTTAATAATACCATTTTCCTCTGCTGTTAAGGTGGAATTCTAGTGATTTTGCTTCCTATACTTCCTATGGGCAAACTTCTGTACACATTTTCTTCAAAATTAATGGGTTCCCGAAGATGAAAATTTGAACATCGATTAAAATAACTTCATGTTATAGCCTAGTATACTTAATATTTTCTAAAACTTAACAATAATTATATTAAAAATCAATAACTTTTCCTTTGGTGGTATTGAGACCAGAAAAGAGATGGCGCGACTTGTACATTTATGACGTCAGTAGACAAACAAATGTTGGATTGCTTAATTATGGTTATGTTTTAGAAAATATTAAGTATATTAGGGTATAATAGGCGGTTATTTTAATCGACGTTCAAATTTTCATCCTTAGAAGCGCATTAATTGTAAAGAAAATTTGTACAGAAGTTTGCCTATTAGAAATATAGGAAGCAAAATCAGTAGACGTCCACCTTAAAGCGATCAACACACAAACTCCTTTACAATATCTTCCCTTTTTTATTGGGCTATGAATAGATAGGCGGCAAAATTCTTCGTGAAGGTTGAGCTCAATTAAGTGTCTTTAAACACCTACTATACGCGCATTCTTCTAATCTCAACTCAAGTGTAATATAAAATGTTTATAGAATTTCACAGATGACATGATCCTTCATATTTTGCGCCATTTCGTTTACTTACTTGTGTCTCAATGGGTCAGTAAGTTGAGGAGAGACCGCAGTACCTTTTAATCTAGAAAGAATCTGGTTTTTGTGAACGTACAGAATATAATCTTCGACAAATACAGAGAGCATCTTCAAGCAATTCCCCATTTGTAAACACTTGCCAGTCTTTCCAGTGCATTGTGGTGTTACTCTGCTATTTTTGTCTTATTCGAAAGAGAACTTTAAAGCACTTTGCTTTGTTGGTGTTTTGGTTTTGTTTTTTAATGATTTATTGGACCTAGTGGTACAGAGACATGACAAACAGGCAGACATAGACAGGAGGCACATGTTTCACATCAACAAGTACATATCAAACATGGTTTGTACAGTATGGTAAATGACCAATGTACACAGAGAGCCAGTGCTGGACAAGTAACACATTGAGAGCCAGTGCCGAAAGACAAACACAAACATGCATGTCTCAGCGGGATTCGAACCCGGACCGAACTAGGGCTAATTGTCATAAGTAAAAACTCTTTGCGTTTCTAATTTCGCTGCTTGTGAATAGTTGCAGACTGATCTTTTTTTTTTTTTTTTTTCGATTGAAGATTTCACGACCACCTTGAGCAACCTAGTGGGCTATAAGCAGTCGGCCGTCTCTAATTTAGCGCGACTGGTTCCAGGCAAAGGAGAGAACCAGTGTCGTAAGACAAACTCAACATCAATGTCTCACCGGGATTCGAACCCGGACCCGTCCCGGACGAATGGTCAGAAGCCAGCGCTTAGACCACTGAGCCACTTGGGAGGAGCACTTTGCTTTTTTCTGTGCAATACGTTACCTCCTTTCAAGCGCATCCAATTTGTAAAAAGTATCTTCAATCCCATCGAATTCGTGAAAAATACCTTCAATCGCATCCGTTTCATGAAAATAAGATCATCCAGATTTTGTTTGGAAAAGTCTAAACACTCAGAGAGCAACGAACACTCTTTAAATAAGAAGCATGGAAAAACAAACCGTCGTTATTATGAATAATTCAATAATCGTTTATCCACGAAAGTTGAAATTGCGCGAGCTTCTTCTGATTGTGCTGTCATAGCACAGATAGAATCAAAATGTATCACAACCTGCAGGTTTGGCAAGAATTGCAAAAGTCCGTTTCACACGGAGAATTTTTTTATGCCAGGTACTCTTCAGGTCTTTGGGCAACACCACTAACCTGCAGCATCCACATCTCAGTGATTGATACGAACTCTGGTTGGGGAGAAGTTCAGCCAATCGCATGTATCATATAACTGAAGTGGCAGGCCTTAACTGACGGAAGGAGGCAAGATGATCGCTGGGCTCGAAAACAAGTAGAGAGAGACTCGCACATGTGTGTGTGTGTGACAACTCGGAACATAATAATTTGTTATTAACGTAATCCGCTAGAACTTAGGCGACTCTCAGCTCATTTTTAGCACGTCTTTTGTAAAAAAAGAATCGTGCTTATGTTATCGGTTTGTCCGTCCGTCTGTACCCACGGTATTTCTGCAACTATTAGTCCGATTTTAAAAACAAAATTTGCATTCGGAAGCTTGAAATATGCGAATGATGATCCTTCATTTCGTTTTTTTTTTTTTTTTTACGATGTACAATTTTGCCGCTAGAGGGCGTACATGCAGATGATGTCGAATTTAAAATTACGTTTTATTCCACATATTTGCTTCTAAACATCCGATTGAAAATTTATTTTATCTTTCGATTCCATTTATGTCGAAGAGTATTTTAGATATAGTTTCTTTTTCAAATTACGCATAGATTTTCTGCTAGGGGACGTAAAAGTAAATTACAGTTTTCCCGATAACTCCTCTTCTAAAACTCCGATTTCAAAAAAAAAATTTCAGCGGATACATCTCCTGATGGAAAATCTTTTGCTTATAATTTCGAATTTTTTGTAAAGAATACTTTGGCCACTAGGGGGCGTAAGCATTAATTCTTGCTTCTGATGTATTTGCCATAAAATTCAATCTTCTAAAATATCGATTGAAAAAATTATTTCGTGAACTGATGATATTCACACCGATAAACCTTTATCGGTGTGACCTTTTCGGAATATTATCTTCCTAAAATATTCCACAGTTTCTCCGCCAGGGGGCGTAGATGTATATCTTATTTTTGTCAATATCTCTACTTCTAGCAGTCCGATTTGAAAATTTCCTTCTTTGTTGGATAGTGTTTTTCGTGTGACATGTTTTTCATATAATTTCAAACATTTCAAGTAATTCATAGACTTTCCGCTATGGGCGTAATGGTAAATTGCGTTTCCCCCTATATCTCTGCTTCTAAATCTCCGATTTTATAAATTCTTTCGGCACCGGATACAGCTCCTGCTGGGAAATCGTTTGCACATAATTTCTAATTTTTGTAAAAAAAATGGTTTGGCCACCAGGAGACGTAAACCTTAATTTCCGCTTCTGACGTATTTGCAGCAAAATATGAGTTTCTAAAGTCTCGATTGAAAAAAAATTCGTTTGTTGACCGATACTACTCATGTCGACAAAATTTTTAGGAACATTTTTTTCTTGAAATAATGCATGGTTTCTACGCCAGGGATCGTAGATGTATATCTTGTTTTTGTCAATATCTCTACTTCTAAAAGTCCGATTTGAAAATTTCCTTCTTTGTTGGATAGTGTTTCCGATTCGAAATGTTTTCCTATAAATTAAAAATTTTCAAGTAAATCATAGACTTTCCGCTAGGGCGCACAAAGGTAAATTGCGTTTTCTGCCCCTAAAACTTCGATTTGAAAAATTCTTTCTGTATCGCATACAAGACCTGATGGAAAATATTTTTCACATAATTTCTAATGTTTGGTAAAGAATGGTTTGGCCACCAGGGGTCATAAGTGTTAATTTCTGCTTCTGATGTATTTGTAGCAAAATCTGGGCTCCTGAAAATTCGACTAATTTTTTTTTTTTTCTTGGGCCGATACCGCTCATATGGATAAACCTTTTGAGAATACTTTCTTCCTAAAATAATGCATGGTTTTCCCGCCAGGAAACGTGAAGTCACATCTTATTTTTGTCGATAACTCTGTTTCTAAGAGTTCGTAAGCTCACGATTCCGTTTACAGCAATATGTGAGGTAATAAAAACCCGATTGAAAAACTTCTTTCTCCCGTCAGATACTATTGTTTTCCATACCGGTTCCATGGACTTTGAATAATTTTGATAAATTTAATTTGCGTCAGAACGGATTCAAAAGACGTGCTTATTACACCCGAAAATTCGGTGTCATCTTTCTTTTTAGTCACTTTGGGGATAAGGAAGGTATGCCGTCCCCAGCTGGAGAGCAGTAACACTTATCCGCGATAAAAAAAAAAAAAAAAAAAAGAAATCAAAAGGATGTATAAGGGTCAAGATGTCCGAAAGGAAAGGACGGACTGAGAAAATTTTAAAAATACACTACTGAAATTTCAGTACACTACCCAACAAGCTTCTCGCCGCAAGGGATGTGAAAAAAAGCCTGTGGAGAATTTCTCATCATGTCTCCTTGCATCAGAACCAGTTCTCCCAACGAAACTACACCGACGAAGCTTATCAAAGCAACTTTGCCGTCTATACATGTGCGTCACCTCTGAGTTAGATATATCACAGGGGAAAAAATTTACATAAATAAAAAAAGATACAAATTTATTACATAAAACAATTTTAATAAGGAAAGTCAATGGAAAAGTAAAGCGAGGCTCCTTATCAACTACAAGCAACTCAAATATAAATCCGAATAGCAAAACGAGAAATTAAAACGTGAGAAACGTATCGTCTAATATATCTACGTATTTCGTTATTAGTAGATGACACGGAAAATATCTCTATTATTAAAGTATATAAAATCAAGCGAGTAGGTGGCGATAAATCAAACAGTCTGACATGTCAAACATATTCTGATATTCTACTACAAGCATTGCATGTAGGCGAAATGTGAGTTTCATAGGAAACTGCATTTTCAGCCTCCGCTCTAACGTGCCACGCCCTGGCACTTACATTAGGCAGAAAGAGAAATGAAATATTATTTGTATCTGCACAGACTCGAAATGGCTGTAGAAAAGTGAATAAAAGCGGCAGCAAAACATCCCATACACAATTTGGTATTCCTAGAATATCGAAAAGGTAAATTATCACAGGTGTGAAACAGAATAAAAGCAATTACTTTATGTTTTTCCGAGTTCGTTTTTTTTTTTTCTGTTTTCTGTAAGGTCTCAAAATATAAATTATTGTATCAAATTATCTCAAAATTCTCCAACATAAACAACGAATGGATAACGGATGATACGGCGAAATATATGCAAAAGTGAGCATAAATGTTTTATTAACCGGAATTGATTTTTTCATATGTAGAATAAAAACTCGAAAATATGCAAAAGTGAGCATAAATGTTTTATTAACCGGAATTGATTTTTTTATATGTAGAATAAAAACTCGAAAATATGCAAAAGTGAGCATAAATGTTTTATTAACCGGAATTGATTTTTTTATATGTAGAATAAAAACTCGAAAATATGCAAAAGTGAGCATAAATGTTTTATTAACCGGAATTGATTTTTTTATATGTAGAATAAAAACTCGAAAATATGCAAAAGTGAGCATAAATGTTTTATTAACCGGAATTGATTTTTTTATATGTAGAATAAAAACTCGAAAATATGCAAAAGTGAGCATAAATGTTTTATTAACCGGAATTGATTTTTTTATATGTAGAATAAAAACTCGAAAATATGCAAAAGTGAGCATAAATGTTTTATTAACCGGAATTGATTTTTTCATATGTAGAATAAAAACTCGAAAATATGCAAAAGTGAGTATAATATTTTTATTAGAGAGAAATTAATTTCTTCATATGTAGAACGTATGCTACCAAAATTGGAATACCCCAAGCGCGACACAGTATGTACGCAAGCAGCGTAAAGGAGAGTTGTGGACGCAATAAATCTGCTAATACCAGGACAAGTCAAAGGTTCGTCCCGGGTTGAGCTGCGCGAAATGCTGGGCCTCCATTCTTATACACTGAAGAGCAATTTAATTAGAGATACCTGTCTAGTAACGTGTAGCACCATCTTTCGCCCTGATGACGGCGGCGATTCGTCTCGACATGTACTCGACAAGAAACCGGAAGCGTTGGGAAGCCATACGGATCCACGACCTCTGAACAAGCTCCCACAGTTCACGAAGATTTGATGGAGGGGGTCAGAGCCTCGAACATCTCTCTTGATGGCATCCCAGATGTGCTCTATGGGATTGAGGTCAGGTGACCTAGCTGGCCAAGAAAGCGAGGTCACGTCGGTGGAGTGTTCATCCAACCATTCGGATACAATTTGGGAGCTGCATTGCCTTGTTGCAGGATGAGGTCCCCAGTGGGATGTTGAAGACGCACAAACGGGAGCAAATGGTCATCCAGAATATCCCGGTAACGTTGACCTGTGAGAGACGATGTCACACGTAGCAGGGGTCTCATTTCAGTCCACGTAAACAATCCCCAGACGAGAATGCCAACCCCACCAGCTTGAAGAGTACCCTGCTGGCAAAAAGGATCCATCGCTTCATGTGGTTTGCGCCGTACTCGTATCCTACCATCCGCATGTACCAACGTGAATCTCGACTCATCAGTCCAGGCAACATTTTTCTACATGTCTAGGGTCCAGTGGCGATGTTCCCGCGCCCATGCTAATATTTGCACCCTGTGATGTGCGGTAAGCAGCGGTACACTCGTGGGACGATGGCTTCTGTACCCCATAGCGAGGAGATGGTACTGGATGGTGTGGCTGCTTACACGTTTTTGTACACCAGTGTTAAATTGCCGAGTGATTTCTTGCACTGTGGCCCGTCTATCCGCTGTTACAATGCGAGCTAACCGACGATGACCCCGCTCATCCACACGCTGTTGTCCACGGCAGTTGGCCCTTGCAGGGATGATTTTACCGGATTCGATGTACTCACGGTACACCCGTGACATAGTGGCTCATGAAAATCACAGTGCCTGCACGACTTCCGAGATGGAGTGACCCATTCTTCCAGCCCCGATAATTTGCCCACTATCAAATGCGCTTAGATCTTTCGTCTTACCCATACTACGTCCGACTCTTACTGATTCCCGTCGCATCACTCCTTATATTGTCGTATCGCTGCATACGTCATGTCGTTTCCGTTTACAGGGCCGCCCACAGCGCCACATTTGCATAACGCCAGCTGTCTCTAATTCAATTGCTCTTCAGTGTATGCGAAACTCGCTGCAGCGTCTATTGGGTACAGTAAAGACACAGAACAAACGAGGCTGATGACATGCATTTGGCACGAGGCCACATTGCGCTCTCAAGTAAGCAGAGAACGGAGGTCGATAAACGTGTTTTTCGGGTGCTCCAACGCCACTAGTTGGGGGAAAAAGTGTTAAATGCGGCGGCAGCCAGCGAAACTTGTGCACTGAACGCTGGGAAACAGTGAAGAGCTGTATTGCATGAAACGTCTCGGCTTTTCCATGTTTGGTTATACGGAATGTAGAAGACACGCCGGAGTTGATCAAGTCGTTCAACGATCACCAGCACTAACATCCTGGTTGAAGCTGTAACCCCGGTACCAGTATACGACAACTAGCAGCTGACGTGAGAAGGGTTAGCCAAGTTAACGAATAGGAAATATCCAGGAAAAATGTGATTTAATTATTGAAGAGATATCCATCACATTTAAGACATCCATGTATATCTTTTGTTCTTACATGAAATGAGTCATCCTCGCAAAATCTGGGAGAGAGCATGGTTCCCCTTAGAAATTCTTCTTTACTCTTCCGTTTACTGTTTTTGTAGAGTCTCTCTGCGAAACATTCAACCGTAGTCTCTCATCATTATTTTTAGAGTTGAATCTTTACACATTACAAAAGCAGCAGTCATCATTGCGATTTTTTTGGTTCCCTCGAGGCTATTGACACACTAAAACGAAAGGATTTTTCTTATCTTTTGTTAAATGCCTCAGTTCGTCAACACAAATACCCCAGTCCTTACCTGAATCCCATTATTTGTCCTGATTCTCAAGTTTCACTTCTAGTTATGCATAGTTGGCTTTGTTACTCTGTTCTTTTTTTAACGCTTCAAGTGGCCGATGTACTTTGTCCAAACATGCAACATTTCCATGACGTAGAAATCTTGTGTGCAGCCGACTTACTACAATTTGTGGAACTCCTAAAGCAGCCCAGCACTATGTTGCCGCTTCCGAACCGTCAATAAAATGTCCGGGCGGCCAACAGAAGGGCCAGAAGTTCAAGCCAACAGCTGGCCAACAGTTGACACCCCATCAGTTGTCATATGCCACAACAGGGCCATCAGTTATCCATCACGGGCAGCAGCTGCCACAAGTGGCCCTTCAGCGGCCCTGCAAGCACGTGCCAGAAAGGATGGCTAGCCTAATGTGGTCCGCTAGTGTGCCGTTAGTGCCAGTCGGCAACCACGTGACGTAACTGGTGGCTTGCCGAATCTTGTCCGCCAATTTCCCAGTAGTACATAATAATAATAAAAAAAAGAGCAAGGATAACCGCAGTTTCCCAAAGCTACATTTCTTTTTTCAACCCTTACGAAGCTTGTGAATTAACGCACTGCGCTGGGGAAATTTTCTCAACAGACCGGAAAAACGCGCGTTTGCATTTGAGTAGATTTGAACCAGGTCCGTTGGTGTGGTAGCTGAGCTCTCTACCGACTGGACTAATTTGCCGCGCTCAGGTATATGCTTAAAGTTGTCTGCTTGGTAGGCAATGTGTAATCGAATGCTTCCCTCTTTCATTTTACAATATTGCGAGGTATTTTTCATAAAAGTCAGTTTCATATAATTGATAAATTAATTTTTTCAACGTAACGATAGTTTTTTTTTCACCTTAAGGGAACATCACTCATTTTCAAGGAGTGTACATACTTAGAGTCGCTTTCCAAAGTTTTGTACTGTCCTTGCCGTCTTGAAAAGAGATTGTTGAATAAATATATATTTACCCGGGTTCATGTCACATTCTGTTACATTGTTAACGTTGTGTGTTTCCTTTCCGCTGTCCGAAGCTGTATGTGTTTTAAAGAGTAAAGATATTTTATTTTACTTCTCGTTATTTTTAGAAGCGAATTCCTCCAAGTCTTGTGTATTCAACCCATGGATGAGTACACCACATAGCGTTGCTTTTTTTCTTTCAAATAATTAATAAATTTTGCACGCGTATAATACTTTTTTTTTCCAACAAACGTTGTTTTAATGGTTTTCCAGGATATTTGTTTCAAGCGGTTTCAAATTTTTTCTTGTTATTCATCCACTCTATTCCATGAATTGTTATTCATGGGGATAGAGTGGGTGTATTTCATGGCTGTAATCTAGTATTTCACGGTTTAATCTGATATTTTCGTCAACGTAAAATTTCATTAGGAAATTAATTCGCCTCTCTACATATGGATTTTTTTCTTAACATCCACTAAAATAACACGATGGAGATAGCGTCGTCTTCAACTAACTGGTACCATGAGAGACACAGCAAGTGTTGCTTCTGCGCATGCGCAGTCCTGTTGCTTCCACCTGCTGTTGGGGTTGCATCGGTTGCCAGCAACGGGCCATTAGTGGCACTTGCTTGGAGGCCCACAATTCACGACGATTCTGCAGGGCCATCAATGGCTCTCCAACTGATAGCGCTGCCACCAACGGACCACTACCGGGCCGTGAGCGGCAGATTTCAGCCAGAAGTGACCCATCACTGCCAGCTGGTGGCCAGCAGTTTCCCAGCACTTGTGTTTTTGCTGGGAGCAGTCACATCGATCTATCGTATGAACACCTGCCTGTAACATGCCAACAACCCTATTTCTGTTGTCAATGCATGAACGTCGTGTGGACATCATTTCATGTTAACTCCACACTGAAGACAATTTACTCGTATTCAGCAAACTTCCAGACCAAGCGGTGAAACCACCCGTTTTCCATTTCTCGGAGCTGGCACACAACGTGCTACTGTGTTCTCATTTACGTCTCCTGTAGCCTCCCCTTCCCCCGATATTTGCATATCGCCACGTTTTTCCTTCGAAACCCCTAACTTTTTGTAACCAGTGTGTGCGCTTGTGTTTGTTTGTTTGTGTGTGTGTGTGTGTGTGTGTGTGTGTGTGTGTGTGTGTGTGTGTGTGTGTGTGTGTGTGTGTGTGTGTGTGTGTCAACGTTTCATTAGAATATTAGTATTACGTGAAGATATTTGCTATTGTACAGAATCTCTGCGTAACGTCCCGTCGTGCTTCGGAGAGATGTTAGCACACATCATCGAATCATCCAGTATTTTGACAGCTGGATATCAGGAATTCTCTATTCTCTAATACAGCGAATACAGCAGATTACTCGTAGCGTATAACACTCTTCATAGCTTATAAAACGTCTTGATAACAACTTACTGGCTCAAGCTCAAAACAATATAACAATCTAATAAACTTCTAACCAAAACGCGGCCTCTTAATGAGATGCTCACAAACATCTAGCCAAAAACTCAAAGTATCAAACAAGAGCGTATATTGAACAAACGTGAGTTAGCCAGTGCATCTAACCAATGACAGCAGCTTACATCTGACAAGAGACAACACCCTGAAGGAAGTAACCTTCATACAATTGTAAACATCATTCTTATCTCTGTTGGAAACATACGTCACTCTACTCCCGACCTCAATTCAGGTTGCCACAAAAACATTAATCGAGTGAGAAAAATGTAGCGTTATGTTACAAATTGTTAAAAGACAATGAACCGAAATTTACATAGATAATAGGAACCAAAAAGGAAATTTAAGATAGAGTGAACGACACAAACGGACTTTTCTCTCAGAAAGAATGGATGCTGTCATAAGGGCTAAAGGTTTCAGCACGCAATATCATATTTTCTGTAAATAAA
The DNA here is from genome assembly GCA_039090855.1 of Macrothele yani. Classification (NCBI taxonomy): domain Eukaryota; kingdom Metazoa; phylum Arthropoda; class Arachnida; order Araneae; family Macrothelidae; genus Macrothele; species Macrothele yani. The sequence goes on from CM077028.1 coordinate 50,631,865, forward strand.
GATTGTTTGTAGACATGCAGGTTTCTACATACACACTGAGTGGCCACTTTATTATGACCACTTGACAGTATTAAGCAAATGAGCTATGGCTGCATGCTGTTGCCGCCAGAGGACGAGGCTAGTATAACAAGGGAAATCTTAGTGCTTGCGACAGAAGTAGAAGTGATTTTTTGGGTGACGAGATGGGTAAAAAATGCGATTTGACGGACTTTCAACGTGGGATGATTGTAGGAGCTCGAAGTTATGGAGCGAGTATCACCAAAACCGCCGCATTCGCAAAATGTTCCAGAGCAGCTGTTGTTAAAGTGTTTAAAGACTGAACTGTCAGCCAAAAAACTGGGTATCTACGTGCAACGTGTGGTCGTCATCGACTAATGACTGCTCGGGCGGAACGGAGAGTGTTCAGACTGGTAACAGACAACAGAAGGGCAACAGTGCAGCAAATTACAGACCATATTAATCAAGGATCCCCTCAAATGATCTCTGCGCACACTGTTCGCCGTACACTGCATCGGATGGGATATGGCAGCCGCAGGCCTGTTTCGAACACCTTTGCTGTCTGCAGTTAACAGGAGAAAACGTCTCCAGTTCGCACAGGAGCACAAGGATTGGATAGTCGATAATGGGAAACAAACTATGTGGTCCGATGAATAACGTTTTCAGTTGCACCTTGCCTATGGCCGAGTGAGAATTTGGCGGAAACAGCACGACAGCATGGACCCCAAATGCATTGCGACAACCCTTCAAGCTGGTGGAGGCAACGTTATGGTTTGAGAAATGTTTTCCTGGCATGCTTTGGGCTCTTTAATTCGTGTTGATCAACGTCTGACTGGCACATCATATCTAAACATCGTTGCGGACCAAGTGCATCCTGTCATCTGGATGGTTTATCGCAATGGCGATGGCTACTTTCAACAAGATAATGCGTCCTCCATATTGCTCGTATTGTACAGGATTGGTTTCAGGAACATGCCGGTGAGTTTACTTTGCTTAGGTGGCCCCCACAATCTCCAGATCTCAACCCCATTGAGAATTTGTGGGATGAAGTTGAACGAGCCATCAGACAGCTGGATCCACAACCCTGCAATCTCACACACTTGGAAAGTGCTATTCATCAAGCATGGTCTCCGATTACACAAACCACCTATCAACATCTCGTGGAGTCCATGCCACGAAGAATCGACGCAGTATTAAAGGCTAAATGTGGCCCAATGAAGTACCGAGGGGGTAGTCATAATAAAGTGGCCACTTAGTGTATATGGCAGGGCAGTGTGTTACTGTCATTTGTAGTAAAGAATTAATTACATCGTAAACACAACCAGTATCTTTCTGAGCCTTCGCAAGAAAGGAATGGTGGATCTTTGTAGAAAATAATTTTACTGCAATATGGATTGACTCGACATTTATCACATGTCTCTTTATGTCTTTATGTGGAGTTGTTCAAGATTAACAGAACTTCTGTACGCAAATTTTTCATCCTCCCAAAGGCATAATTACAGAAAACAAAATGCATGTTTATGATTCGGTTATGGCTTCCACAGTTATTGTCGCGGAGTAATAAACAACTCCTTTTGTGTGTCTCTAAAGGTTATCCAGTAATTTAGAAGTCATCCTAATACTTGGCTCCATTTGTTTTCATTTGTACCGAGAATATTGAAGGTAGTACTTTGTTAATAATAATCCGTTGTCTCTCTATCTAGTCAGGTTCTATTGTTTCTTTGAAGAGTGTTGCCGCAGAGGAACGGAGAGACGTTGATAAGCACATGACAAAATGTCTTTCCCTTCAAGGTTCCAATTACTGCCATTATGATAATGAAATGTCATTGGATGATAAACGCTGCTGCCAGCTTCCATTCCGTAGTTCTAACGAAATGTCCTTTGCGAAAAACAAAAATGTCGTTATTAATGGCGCCAAGTTTGCATATTTGCTTCTAATTAGGTTAAATCGCTCGTTAGTTAATATTTATGAAAGGAATAAAAAGATCTGACTCCACTTAACTTAAAACAGAGTCAAACTTTAATTGTAATCCTGGAGAAAAAATGCTGTTAATTGATGAGAAGTATTCGACTTGGTAATTATCTGAAACAAAATGTTGTTGCTGAAGTTTCAACGTTAACGACCCATTTATCAATTTTATAAAAGAAAGAAAAGCGCAGTTTTTAATCTGACGGAAATAAATAGATTTCTCGTGATCCCATTTAGAAATTCTTTCGTCACGGCGCATTAAAATGCTATAAATGTCTACGAAAATTTGAAACCTTTAACCTTAAAAAGGAATAATAAAATTACAACATTCGCTGCGCTCCTGTTTACTTAGTTACAAAATAAAAGTCTTCATTTTATAATTTCGACTTAAAAGAGGACAAATTGGAACTAGTTTGCAGTTCTACACACGGTACATTAATGTTCCGAGTTTAACGAAGTTCAGATTTCTATATTTCTGATTTTTTTAGTTTCAGATGCTTCTAAAGAATGCTAAAACATATTTTAAAGCTACATTTAAACGAAAGCTAGTTTAAAATAATTTGGCCAAAACATCTGTAATTTACACTCTTTCAAAATAAATTTAGCTTAAAACAATAATTTTCACATTTTACCATCTCTGGTTGAAGCATTTTCCATAAAAGGCTCTCATCTGCAAGTTGAAATAATGAGACACTATCTGTGTTATTCTGAAAGAGGAAGAACGACAGCACGAATGCAGATGCGTCAGACACGTGTGAAGGCAACTCGGTTATTTCGATGTGTACTAAAATAACATTTCAAGGCTCTGCAAACAATTTCACGACACATAACCGTGTCACTGAAAGAAAGCTGGAGTCCATCCAAGAACAAATCCAATAGAAGGATATCATCACGGCAACTCGATCTTTCTCTCTCTTTCTCTCTCTCTCTCTCTCTTTCTTTCTTTCTTTCTCTCTCTCTCTCTCTCTCTCTCTGAAGCCCTCAGTAACGATACGCCACACCTGTCGCGGTCAAGTCTCACAGAAGTTTAAAAAGAAAGACCTTTGAACTTTGATTCCCGGAAACCCACAACTTTAATTTCTGTAAGACTTCTGTCGTGGATCGTGGAACACAGAATAAAAGCAGGCGTCCGTCCTAAGAAACCAATAGTTCGGGATGACCTATCTTGAGCCCAACAACAAGTCCAATCGAAGAAATTGAGCATGACAACTTTGTCTATCTCTCTCTCTCACTCACTCACTCAAAAGCTCTCAGTAACGATACGCCTCATCTGTCAAAACCTTTGATTTCTTTTCCTAACATTTGAATCTTTAACCTTTGATTCAACCGGAAACCCACAACTTGAACTCCTTTAAGCTTTTATCGTGAACACAGAATCAAAGCAGGCGTACCTCCTACGAAAACAACAGTACGACATGATCTATATTGAGCCTCAACAACATCAAGTCCAATCGAAGAAGTTGAGCATGACAACTCTATCTATCTATCTGTCTATCTCTCTAAAGCTCTCAGGAACGATACGCCTCATCTGTCAAAACCTTTGATTCCTTTACCTAACCTTTCAATCTTTAACCTTTGATTCAACCGGAAACCCACAACTTGAACACCTTTAAGCCTTTTATCGTGCAACATAGAATAAAAGTAGGCGTCCGTCCTAGGAGAACAGTACGGGATGATCTATCTTGAGCCCCAACAACAGCAAGCCCAATCGAAGAAGTTCAGCATGGCAACTCTCTCTCTCTCAAGATCTCAGAAACCATACGCCACACCTGTCGCGGTCTGGTCTCACAAACGCTGTGACGTACTACAAAGGTGACCCACATGTCAAGGGGGCAAAGTTACAGCAACAAACTTCGTCGGCATAGCTTAATTTGGAAAGCATTCGACTCCGGAGCAGAACGATACGTATTCGATTACTATCACCGGCAAATGGTTTTTATGCTACAAGGGTTAAACAGGAAGACCTCAAATGTCCAGAAACCCACAATTTGAATTACGATATGCTTTTAATCGTGGAACACAGAATACTGCAATCGAGAAAACGAGAAGAGGAGTCGAGTCTTGTTTACGGGTAAATAAAAATTCAGCCTGAATTCTTAATAGCTTTACATCTGAAGAGAATTCTAGTTTGTGATACATCGTGATGAGTAGATACGCACTTGTTCGTTCATTTCGAATGTGATACCATGAGTGTCGAGTGTCACAGAGATGAGATATTTGCGCTAGTGAGGCTTTTTAAAGGTTATAATGAATTAGCTTTATTTTCTTTCCGCTAAGCTAATTAATATCAATGATTCTCTTCCTACCAGCTAGCTAATGATATACTTGTACTAAGCTTCAAAATAGTGAATTCAAAAGGGTGTTGCTACTAGTTAATTACGAACGTAAACAAAGTCTTAACGCTGGTTATTTATGGAAATAAATGTTATAAACCTAACAGCCAGACAGAGGTCTGACCAAAAGCTATGAATTGAGAAAGACTAACTTACGGTAACTTCTTTATTTTAAGACTCTTGGTCAACTAAAGCACTCACACAACTTGATTTACAATAATGAAGAATCTCTCCTCGTATTATAAACGCTCTCCGTAAACAACAACGCTCTCTCATAACAACAACAAAAGCTCTCTCTAAGTCTCGATGAACGCGCCTATATACTAGCTACCACCACGTCATGACTTACACTCATTGCCAGATCTCATTCAGCGGGTGAAATAATATTTCGTTCAGTAAGAAGATAATTTACATAGTAAAATAAAATAACCAGAGATAGTAAAATCAGAAGGAAAGTGAATATAGAGTATACGTTACAAGGTGCATACCGTCCTAATTTCATTTTTTTCTTCATACAGGTAATCAACAATTCACAAAATGCCCCGAATTGTCTCGCAAAGGAATACGATTCAATGCGTATTGAACCCCGAAATGACTTGTCGTTCTACTCTTGCACGAATCTTGCAAGACATGGTGTTTCATTGTCATCCGTAAATTTGCCATGACATGTAGGTAAAAAGTGTAACATATAATGTTTTTGAATGTAATTGTACGAGTAACTGATGCTATGAACTTGAAAGTCTGTGCGCTTAAAAAACATTACTTATTGTGCATCTGTGATACCTATAAAGCTGAAGCGTCTTAACGCTATTCTCTGGATAACAAGCACAATATCCTTAACTACGCAGCAATATTAGGCTTTCTAACAGCCAGAAGATAGTAGTCTATTTACGAAATTTGTCTTTATTGGTTCCTGAGGCACATCAAAACTGCGCTTCAAATGACTTCAACAGTATCAACAGCACTACACTTCAAACGAACGTAACAAACTGAACTTCTGTAACGTGAGGCTCAACGTGTCTCACTACTAATGTAACTTCATCAGATTTATATATACGCCGATGAGGAGTTACATTATGATCATCTACCTAACAAGCGGTAAGACCCCCTTTTAGTCCGCAAAACAGCGGTCACTCGGCGATGCATAGATTTGATGAGGTGGCGATAGGTATCCTGGGATATCAGGTACCATAATGTCAACAGCAGGTCTTCCAGTTCACGTACATTTCGGGGTGGTGCTGAATCAGCGCGAACGCGCTTTTCCGAAGTCGAACCACAAATGTTCGATTGGGTTCACGTCAGATGAGTTTGAAGACTAGGACATTAAGAGAAAGTCACTAACATGTTCCACAAGTGTGGCATAGCGCATTATCCTGTTGGTAATGGCCGTCACCAGCAGCGAACACAGTTGCCATGATTGGATAAACATGGTTCGCAACGATTTTTAGGTACCTGGCAGCTCTCAGGGATTGTGCTATTGGGATAATGGAGTCTAAAGTGTCCTAAGAAAATGTCATCCACAACATAACACCGTCGCCTCCATCCTGTTTCCGTCCAACAGTGCAACCATTTGCCAAAGCCTCCGTTTATAATCGGCGTATCCGTGCTCGGCCGTCTACGTGATGCACCAGGAATCTTGATTCGTCAAACCAGACCACTTTCTTCATTCATCCACGGTCCAATCTCTATGATTTTGGGCCCATTTTATGCGTTGTTGGCGATGACGTGCAGTGAGCGTGGTCACCCGGCTGTCTTCAGCTACGCAGGCCCATGCGTAGCCATAGACACAGCAGGGTCATCATGGCTGCATGAACTGTGCAGTAGGGCTACGATGAACTGTGTGCTGTGACACATTGCCCTGATCACCACTGTTGCAGCTGCGGGTGATGTGCCGCACTGTGGCCCGACGGTCGCTGTGAAAAATGCGCGAGTCTCCTCTCCCCTCTGGCATCAGCGAGCTGCGGACGAAACACGTGCTGGACGGCGGTCCATCGTCTGGCCATATGTGCACCACTTTTGATACGTACTCACTACAGCGGCACTTGAAAAATCCACAAGCCGCGCCGTTTTTTGATATCGTAGTTCCGAGGCGTCATGCCATCACAATTTGTTCTTTATCAAACTCCGATAAATCGGCAGTTTTTCTCATTCTGACTCTGAACACTCTACTAGTCGAAAGCCGGTCCTCGGGTTGTATATATACTACTCTGTTAATTCATTGGCACCTCTATTTGGTCTCCAGGCTCGCTCTTTTTCTCTAGCCTGCGGGGTGGTCATGATGTAATTAATAGCTCATCGATGCCATGACAACATGGCCTGTGTAATGTGTAATTCCGAATTCGTCCAAAGTGGATCGGCGAACAGGAATTCCATTCCTAACAGCGGAGGGATGTCGACCAGTCGACATTCATCGCAAAATGCAAGCGGTGTATGGTAACAACTGTGTGTCGAAGACAACAGTGGCGAACTGGGCACGAATATTTCAGGAAGGACGTGAGGAGGACACGAATGTGTTGTTGCGATAGACAAAGCCATTGCCAACATTGATGCAGCAATACAGATGAACGCAATGCATCGCTGCAGGTTTGTTAACTTGATACTCTTTTTTTTTAAGCGGAGAACGAATTTTTATTAATTCTAGATTAAAAGTGGAACAAACACCGCACATTTTTCGAAGAACCCAACAGCCAGTACACACATTTTTACATTCGGGTGCCAATGCGAAAACACAAATTTGTCCGTGACGAGATCGAAAGCGCACCCCCTCACTCCGGAGTAAGTTGCTCTCCCAAGTAAGATACGCGGACAGAATGCATCGCTGCAGATTTGTCGTCTTGACACGTGCTTTACCTCTGTAGTACGTCACAGAATATATATATATATATTATTTTTTTTGTTGCTCTGTGTTACAATTGCGTGGTAAATTAAAAAAAATCACAAATACTAAGATTTTTTTTTCCTCAGACCAGGTACAATAGCGTTCGAAAATTGCAATACTGCCTTTAAGTTCCTCTCCGTGAACTCCGAGGCAGAAGAAAATTCCACACAAAAACGAATTTCTTCAGTTACCATGGAGACGGATAAAACAATGAAACCCTCTTTGACTTTTTGAAAAAATAAAAGAGACACATCGAAAAAAAATCGCGTACAAACAAGAACATATACCTCATGTAACATTTCATGACCAGCGAGGCAAAGAAAAAGTTTCAGGGAAAAGTAAAGAAGATAGAAAAGTTAAGCGTCTAGTTCACCTAAGCTGGAAAGAGGAAGAACTTCTATGACCCTGTCATGACTCCTTCGTCCTGAAAAGAAAGGAAAGAAAATGGAAAGGTGAGGTTGTAGACCATTCGAAGCGCGATGCGTTGGAGCAGAAATTGGTACGGCAGTGATTGGAGGAGAAAATCTTGCCTGGAAGTGTTAGTTCAGCAAACGTAATCTGGAGAGGATGGAAGGTCGTGTTTAATCAATGAATAATAGTAGTCTTTCTTCTTCCAAAGCAAACACCAACTCAACAGCTCATATAATAATGAAAAACGGACGGGTCGAAATTGCATGTCAGCTTGAAATCCGGATTGAACGACCGGAGCACCGTTTTATACAGCACATACATATACGGCACGACGAATCGTATTTGCGATTAAGAAATAATGATTGCGAAACACAGCACATGGGGCTCCCATGTTTTGATTACTTGAGTGTGATTGCGTATAATATAAGAAAGTATAGTGAGAAATTATATAACTAGAACAGAAAACGTACGGGGAGGAACGTACGGGGAGGGATCCTCCTATCGCTTGTAAAAAAAAAAAGTTATTTTCATTAAAAAATTGGCCAACTGGCTGCATAAAGTTAATGGCTTTTATTGTTTACTAGCAAAGATACCCGGCGTTGCCCAGGTTTAACAAAAAATACATCTATCAGCTTCTAGACTAGCGTTTTCCGAATTTTCCTGAAATTATCATTACAATACATTGCACGGAAACACTTAATTGAAATACACTATATTGACAAAAGTCACCGGACACCTAGAAGAGAAACACAACATAGCATTCATTGACATTCATTTTTACGGTGTCGGTCCATCTTTGGCCTTAATGCATGCATTGACCCTTCGAGACATGCTTTCGACAAGGTTTTGGAACACAGCGATAGGTATGCGCTTCCATTCAGTATATAATGCTATAATGCTACCGATAACTGTTGTTTAGTAGTAGGCCTTGGTTCCAAACTTCTTACGCGGCGCTCTAATTCATCCTATAGGTGATCTATGGGATTAAGATCAGGGCACTGTGCTGACTAGTTTACATACGATACGGAATTATCATCAAACCACGCAGTAACAGTCCTTGCTTTATGGCTTGGTGCATTATCTGCTGTTGCCAACAAGGCTCGGTTCCATAGTATTGCCACAGAGTTCGTAGAGCATAATTGTCCAGAAAATCGTGGTAGACGTGCTGGTTAACAGGTTTGTCCACGATAACCGATGGGCAGGAACCATACCACGAAAAACACCCCCACACGAGTTCACTGCCAACTCCAAACTTGACCGTAGGAACAGTACACTGTAGTAAATACCGTTCCCCCGGCTGCCGCCATACACACACATGGCCATCAGACTGGTGGATTATGTATCTGGATTTATCAGTCCATAGGACCAGTTTCCATTGATCTGCGGTCCACGATAAATGTTCTTTAAACCATGCTAAACGACGAGTAACATTCCGAGTGGAGATGAAAGGCTTATGAGCAGCCGCACGACCACTGTAACACATGGAATGGAATTCTCTGCGAATGGTACGTGTACATACCACGGTTCCAGCATTTTTACTCACCTGTACATTGAGGTGTTGTGCTGTATTCTGTTGATTAGTTGTAACGACTCTCCTGAAGCTTCGACGTCCTCTATCACTGATTTTCTATGGTCTGCCGGTACGTTTTGCTGCTTCAAACACGCCATGTGTCTTCCACTTATTCAGTACATCCAAAACAGTTGACTTGGGTATGTTTAAACTCCTCTCGGTTTCTCTTATGAACAACGCACTAATATAACACCCAACAATCTTTCATTTCTCAAATTCAGTTCTCTCCCGCCGCTACATTTTCACTCAACCTCATAGTTCGATATGATCGCAGTCAGCTGCAGGCTTGTTTTTGTATCATTTGCAGCTGTACTGCGCATCTTAACAACGCATCGGCTCCGTTCTTAAGCTTTTGAAGGGGTGTCTGGTGACTTGTCAATATAGTATATGTTCCAGTGACGAAAAGAATGACTTTTTTTAAAAGGGAGAATAAAATCTATACCTCTGCCTACCAGTTGCATGAATCCACCAGTCTTTACTGACTGTGAACATGTACAGGAAATTTGTTAAATACGTAGGTGAATCAAAAAGTGAGTTACACTTAGCGCCATCTGGAGTGGGATTGCCGTCAGACCGTGTGTGCTTGAGAGCGAAGAAAACAGTGCATCAGAGTTGCTGATGGGAGGTGTTTTTAGTTCAGTAACTGCGTTAAGGCGTGTGCAGGAGGAAGTTTGTAATGGCGCGTCACCTGGACTTTTACTCCAAATTGGAAGTGCCAGGAACCATTTGATTTTCGCAAGCTAAGCGCCTAAATTGCACTGACATCCATCGTGAGATCTGTGCTGTATACGGGGGAAATGCCGTGTCGCTAGGCCATTGTAAAGTGGTGCGAACAATTTGAAAAGGGTTGCACAAATTTGACAGACGAATACTGCGAAGGCTGACCATCAATATCCAGCACTCCGGAGCATGTTGCCGCCGTTTACGACATGATACGGGATAATAGGCATATCAAAATCAAGGAATCAGTACGTTGGACATTTCGAACGGGACTGTGCATTGCATCATTCACGAGCAGCTGGGATTTCGGAAACTGTGCATTCCATCATTCACGAGCAGCTGGGATTTCGGAAACTGTGCATTCCATCATTCACGAGCAGCTGGGATTTCGGAAACTGTGCATTCCATCATTCACGAGCAGCTGGGATTTCGGAAACTGTGCATTCCATCATTCACGAGCCGCTGGGATTTCGGAAACTGTGCATTCCATCATTCACGAGCAGCTGGGATTTCGGAAACTGTGCATTCCATCATTCACGAGCAGCTGGGATTTCGGAAACTCTGCATTCCATCATTCACGAGCAGCTGGGATTTCGGAAACTGTGTGCGAGATGCGTGTCACGTTTACTCCCCGACCAGCTTCAGAAACCAACGTTTCCTGTCGTCTTTGGATCTTCTGCAGTATTCCGCTGAGAGTCACAATTTCTTTGCGTCGAATCATCACAGGTGAAGAAACATGGCTTCACCATTTCACCCCCGAAACCAAACGATTGTCCATAGAATGGAAGCATGTCACCTCTCCAAAAAGGAATAATTGCAAAGTCCAACCGTCTTCGGGAAAGGTCATGGCAACTGTTTCCTTTGACTGTGAAAGTGCTTACACAGAATTTCTGCCAAAAGGGACGACTATCAAGTGCTGACTCATATTGCCAAACGCTACAAGATTTGCGTAAGGCAATCAACTTCGCAGGGGTAAGTTGAGCAAAGGTGTCATTCTGCTGAACGACAGCACCACACCCCGCACACACAGCACAGAAAACAAAGGGACTTCTACAGTTATTCATGTGGGATGTGTGGCAATATACACCATACATCCCAGACCTATCCCCGTGAGACTACCGATTGTTCGGTAAAGTGAAACAGGACTTTAGTGGATAACGATTTCAAACCGATGAAGCTGTGAAAAGTGCGGTCCTTAACTGGTTACACCAAACTGGAGGAGACATTTTCTGTACAGGTATGGAAAAGTTAATCACACGTTCCGATAAATGTTTGCAGACCTTTGGCGACTATGTCAAAAAATGAATAAATGTTGGACCTTTATACCAACATACATCCCCTGAGTATATCTCTTTGTTCTTTTATTCAATAGTGTTACTAACTTTTTTGATCCGCCCTCGTAGTTCAGACTTCACAAATATCATCTTCTACCATATTGATATTATAGTATCATATTGATATCCAACTTCTATCATATTGTGATCAGTGTAATTCGCTGTTCTTCCGAAGCGCAAATATCCTTTGAAATCATATAATTAAAAATCCATTGGACATATTATCCTTTAAAATCCACTGAACCAACGACGTTCAGTGTTCTTCTATTTGGAGCCAAAGTGAAAATGTTTTAATGTTTGCCAACTCTGGAGCAGCCAACATAGAGCTGGATATGGGAAAATTATGGGTTTGGATGTTCAGTTCAGTAACTTTTAACGATTGACCCTGTGCATGATGATACACATGGAGAAGCTGAAACGAACGGGAAACTGTAGGCGTTTAAACTGGGAAGGAACGTCATCTAGGACAACTAGAATTCGTGGAATAAAAGCATAGTCTATATACTGCAGCATAGCCAGCCGCGATAGTAGCTCCGATGATATTTGAGATGAATTTATTGATAGTCGGTCGTGTTTCGTTGCAGGTTGTTGTTATTTCTAGATTACGTCAAGGTAAAATAAATAGTCAAGATGAGATGTGAGAACATGCGAACGAAGGAAAAGCAATGTTAAGCTTTGAAGAAAGGAAATGTGGAAAAAATTCACATTTTTCTCAAATTTCGCTTATTTTATTCAGTTTGCATTTCATTGAAACACCTATTTTCTTACAAAAAAAAAACAGCCAACTAGTGTTTTTTTTTTTTTTTTTTTTTTTTTTCACGTCTGTCGTAAAAAGAGATAGTGCTTATGTTACCGGTTTGTCCCTCCGTCCATCTGTCTGTTGACACCATATCTCTGCAACTACCGGGTGCGCCTTACAAAAGAGTACCCGTGGCCAGACGTTGTTAGGTGGGTTCAAGTTGTTTGGCGGGTTTCCAATTAAAACCGCTTTGTTCCACTTCTAACCGGTTTCTGCGTGTACAGCTGCAAAGGAATTCTCCGGAGTGGTTAGTCATAGTCAGAGCAGTGTAGGTACGCGGTCATAAGTGTAAGTGAAGAGAAAACAAAGACAACGGAAATGGTTTTAAGTACGGAACAGCGAATTTTTATTGTGGAACAGTATTTCAGAAATAACTCACACAAGGTTTTAAATGAGTTCTTTACAGAAAAATTTCCACATTGTGCACCACCGGCGAAATCAGTGGTACAGAAGCTATTGCGGAAATTTCGTGAAACCGGCACGGTGTGCAACAGGAAAAGAAACAAACCTAAGACAATTCTTACTCAAGACAATATCAAGGATGCGTGCACAAGGATGTTACGAAGCCCTCGGAAGTCAATTCGCTGATTATCATCTGCAGCGGGAATATCTGCCACGTCATGCCGACGCATACTTAAGGTGGATTTGCATTTTCGGCCATACAAAGTTATGGCGCTCCAAGAGCTTAAAACTCCTGATTGTGCAAAGCGGATGCAATATTGTAAGTGGTTTGAGGAAATCATTGTCAGCAGTGAAATGGAGCCAACACTTTATTACATGACAGATGAAGCATGGTTTCATCTGTCCGGGTATGTCAATGCGCAAAACAGCAGGATTTGGACCGACAGGAATCCCAAACGGAAAATGGAGACTCCTCTGTACGACCAACAGATAGGCGTTTGGTGTGCTGTGTCTGCGAAGAGGATAGTCGGCCCATTCTTTTTCACTGACACCATCAGCTCGGAGCGATATGTTCAGCAATTGTTCAACCCATTTGCTGCCACACTTACAAAGAAGGGCGAACATATGCTTTCTTTCAGCATGATGGTGCAACTGCGCGGAACAGTCTACGTGCTGTGCATGAAGTTTTGAGGAGGACAGAACTGTATCGAAGGGACTATGGCCACCCAGATCACCCGATCTCTCCACCTGTGACTTATTTGTGGGGAGCATTGAAAGGGAAAGTGTACGCAACTAATCCGCACACACCCTTGATGAATTTAAGTGAACATTTCGGATGCCATAGCCCCGATTACTGCCGATGAGTTGTGGCGCATTACGAACATGTTTCATCGTGTGCAGCTGTGTCTTGATGTCGGAGAACAGCACTTTCAGCAATTGTTGTAAACACAGGTAAATTACTCCTGTTTTCTCTCAACTATTCTTTACCATGTTGTGACGTACCTGCCAGCAGGACGCACACGACATAAAGGCAGATAGGAGTCAGAATAATCGTCTGCGTAGCTCAGTTGGTAGAGCGACTTGTTCCGGAATAAGCGGCCTCGGGTTCGAATCCCGGCGTAGACCAAAAATGACGGAGAACTTCACTTCGTTATAATGGCGCCCGAACTATCCGGATGACCCGGCTGTTCAAAATCTCGCATTGGTGTGATGTTATTTCCACACCGCGAGACAGGAAAAATCTGAGAATTCCTTCTCCAGCGCTTCGAAAAATAAAAATGTGTGATGTTGCATTCCACACAGCAGATTGACTGGGAGTTCTCAAGTTCACGTTCTACATTGGATGGCTGCCTGCAACGATTCATGGTCACGGCTGACCCGTGGGCCATGCCCCCGGCCCTCTTTCGGGGGGGGGGAGAAGTGACGTACCTGCCAGCAGGACGCACACGACATAAAGGCAGATAGGAATCAGAATAATCGTCTGCGTAGCTCAGTTGGTAGAGCGACTTGTTCCGGAATAATCGGGTTCGAATCCCGGCGTAGACCAAAAATGACGGAGAAATTCACTTCGTTGTAATGTATAGTAACATTGCCTGACTGTTGTCGTTCATTATACTCGGTCCTCTTTTATATGGCATACCCTGTATTAGTCCGACTTGAAAAATTATTTTATCATTGGGAAGCCTGCAATGTGCGACTGATGATCCTTGCACTGTTTTTTTTTTTTTTTTTTTTTTGTTACGATGCACAATTTCGTTGTTAGAAGGCATAAATTCAGATCATATCGAATTCAAAATGCGTTTTATTGCACATATTTGCTTCTAAATATCAGATTGAAAAAATCCTTTCTCCTTTCAGTTTCATTTATAAAGACTACTTACATATAGTCATTTTTTAAAGTTACGCATAAATTTTCTGCTAGGTGGAGTAAAAGTAAATGGCGTTTCCCCGATATCTCTGCTTTTAAAACTCCGATGTGAAAAATTCTTTCTGTGCCGGATACAGATTCTGAAGTCAAATGTTTATCATACAATTTCTAAGTTTTGGTAAACAACTGTTTGGCCACCTGGGGAGAAACTATTAATTTCTGCTTCTGATGTATTTGCAGCTAAATGCGAACTTCTAAAAGCTCGATGCAGAAACTTCTTTCGTGGGCCGATGCTGCTCATGTCGATAAACCCTTATGGAATATTTTCTTAAAATAATGCATTGTTTCTCCACCAGGGGGCGTAGATGCATATCTGATTTTTGTTAATAGCTCTGCTTCTAAGCCTCAGACTTGAAAAATTATTTCTTTGTTGGATAGCGTTTCCGGTGCGCAATGTTCCTCGTATAATTTCAATTTATTTCAAGTAATGCATAGACTTTCCGCTAGGGGTCGTAAAAGTAAATTGCGTTTCCCCGATATCTTTGCTTCTAAAACTCCGATTTGAAACATTCTTCCTGTGTCGGATACAGCTCCTAATGGAAAACCATCAGGGGCGTAAGTGTTTATTTCTGCTTCTAATGAATTTGCAGCAAAATCTAAGCTTCTGAAAACTCGATTGAAAAAATTCTTTCGTGGACGATGTACACCATCACCACACCTCGGAAAATGCTTTGAGAATACTTTTTCTTAAAATAATGTATAGCTTTTTGCCAGCAGGCGTAGATGTATATCTTATTTTTGTTAATATACTGCTTCTAAGAGTCTGAATTGAAAAATTATCTCTTTGTTGGATAGTGTTTCAGGTGCGAAATATTTCTCATATAAAATATTTTTTTTTTTCTTAACGAACACGTCTGCCACCAGAGTGCATGAGCTCAAATTTCCGTTTCCATCAATATCTGCAGGCCTAAAAACCCAATTGAAAATCTTCTTTTTCGGTCATATGCTACTAACTATTCAAACTGGGTGTGTGTACTTTTTCCTCAAAATAATGCTCTATTTCGCCGCTAGGTGGCGCACATGCTTAATCTGTTTTTCTCAATATCTCTGCTTCGACGCGTCCAATTTGAAATATTAATGCAACACCGGATGCCATTTACCTAGTGGAATACTTAAAGTTAATATTTAAGGAGTTTTATAGTTCACAGTTCTGTCACTAGGTGTTGTTTGTGTAGTTCTGTTTGTAGCTGTATCTATGCTTCTAAAACCCCTATTGAGAAATATCATCTTTACAGTATGGCATTCACTACAATAGAGATGTGGAGCATTATCCACTTTAAATAATGCACAGATTTCTTGCTAGGGAGCGTAAAGGTCGAAATCTTTTTCTCGCTGTCGCTGCTTCTGGGAGACGCATTTGAAAAGCTATTTTTATTTAGCACAACTTTTGCTATAAAAATATTTTTCGTCCATTTTCAACTTTTCCATTATGCAAAATTGTTCCGCTAGAAGCCATAGTTATGTCATGTTTCCATCTATATTTCTTCTTTTAACTGTTCAATTTGAAAATTTCTTTTTTCTGAAACCTTCCTTGTTCTAAGAGAAACTTCTTGTGCACCATTTGTTAAATTTCGTAACATGCTTTTTAGCAAATGGTAGAAGTAAGTACATAGTTGGTTCTATTTCTGAATGTTTTATCGATTGTAGAAACCCGGCTGCTTGTTTTCCTAACCGGTTCCATTGACTTTGAATAACTTTGATAAATTTAATTCGCGTCAGAAAGGATTCAAAAGACGCCCTTATTGCAACCTAAAATTTGGTGCCACCTTTTTTGTTAAAAAGTGGAAGTATTTTGTGAAAACACAAGTTTGTCCGTGACGAAGAATGAATACGCGTCCCCTCACTCCAGAGTAAGTTGCTCTCCCAACTAGGCTACACGGACGGAATCTATCGCTGCAGATTTGTTCTCTTGACATGCGCTTTAACCCTGCAGTACGTCACAATTTACATTACGTAGTAAAAAATGGTCAGCCGAGGTGTGAAACGTAAGATAACCTGTCGGTAACTGCGGCGGAAGGATACGCGCCGCAGTAACAGACGGAAGAAATCTAACACGGCAAACAGCAAAATCTAATTTCAAATTGTAAGTCCAGCGCGTTATGTAAAATCCAAAACAGTGATTGAAGATACCTAGTCAAAATATTCCCGTAGAAATAGCTTGAAACTATTAAGGGTATGCAAAGGTTTCCGCCGCCCCCGCTAGCGGGTGCTGTAGAGTTCTAAACGGCCGGCGACCCGTACTGTCAGTTCGTACATGAATCCAAGCATGGCGGTCGATAAAGTTCATTTGCGGCACTGTTTGTTATTTATGTTTAATTTAGGGAAAAGTGCGAATGAAGCATACGGTTCAATATGTTGAGCGTATGGCAGAAACGGTTTTGGGTGAGCGGAAGTGTCGAGAATAGTTTGCCAGGTTTAAGAAAAGTGATATAAGCTTGGCAGACAAGCCACGTGCTGGTAAACCGCAGGAACTCGCAGACGAGCTGGAATCGCTGTTGCAAGAGGATGCCACACAATCGACCACGCAACTGGCGAAACGTTTGAAAGTGCCTCAGTCGACGGTGGTACGGTGTCTACAGGCCTTGGAGAAGATCCAAAAGATTGGTAAGTGGGTTCCGTATACTTTAACGGAGCGTAATATTGATCAACGATTGGGCATCTGCATGTCGTAGCTGAAGAAGTTTCAAGGGAAGAATTTCTAGCGGAAGGTTGCCACCGGGGATGAAAAATGGGTCTATTGCGATCCTTGGTCTATCCAGTGCAAAATAGGACATCCACAGGAAAAAGGTGCTGTTGTGCGTGTGGTGGGATATGCATGGAGTGATGTACTTCGAACTTTTGAAACCGGGCGAAACAATCACTGCATAACGATATAGCGATCAGTTGATGAAACTGAATGCCGCAATCGAGCAAAAACGCCCATGGACAGGTAAAGGAAGCAGCCCAGTCATCCTGTTGCACGATAATACCAGATCACATGTCGGTGCCACCTCGAAATCAACCCTTGAACAGTTACACTGGGGGTTTTACAGCAACCGGCTTACTCCTCGGACATTGCACTCTCAGACTTTTATCTGTTTCGCTCTATGTAACATGTCCTAGCCAAACAGCGGTATACCACAGTTCCAGAGGTGGAAACTTTCGTCACTGAGTTCTTCAGCTCAAAACCGGAGTCCTATCACAGATAGGGTTGTGCAATTACGTGTAAAAAACGGTTTTCTACGTGACACGTAAAATACGTAAAAAATTAAAAAAAACATGGCTTTGTGCTGTTAATTAACTTGCTATGTACTAATACCCCAAAAACGGAGATCCTTTAAAAACCAACATACCCTTCGGTATTTTTATACGATCTTATTGGAACAGTGCAAACTGCCACGTCCACGTGACATACTCAGGATAAAACATACACATCAGTATCACGTCATATTGGTTTTTTTTTTGTTTTTTTCCTGGCCTTCATATTCACACGAGGAAATCCTTTTCTTTATGATAATTAGTGTGGGGCCCACTTTAAAATATTATGTTCGGCAAAGGAAGTCAGAAGCCACGCCGCGGTGTAGTTTAAAGTGAAACGAGACGATAGGAACAATCAAAATGAGACGTTGCCTCGCGTCTCGTGTCTCGCCTCTGGTATCCATGCGCGTGCTATCGGCTGGCGGGTCCTGTCTCTACAGTGATTCACTGTTAGGCAGACTCTGAAGTTCAACAGCGTCGGCAACTTCTCGTTGACTCCGCGGTAAAACTATAACTATGCGAACTACACATGTTTTTCTGTTATTTAAATGCGAGAGGTTTCAGTGTTGGCTTCAGTTCAAAGCTGAGAGCGTTCTTAATAAACCCCGTTTTTTTTTTTCATCCTCACTAGTCGTTGAAGGAGGCTCAAATTCTAATTGAAGACTCTTCCCACTATGAAGCGCGGCAGTCGACTTCTTCATTATGTGTACGTGGAACTCGGATTTACTCCACTTAAAGTGGAACACAAGAACTGTGCCAAGTGTTGTGAATGTGTATTAACTGTCAAGAATACAGCAAGGAGCGTCTACAATCCCATAGGAAGGTTTGCGCCTGGACTTCTGTTAAAGCTCCTGAACCGCTGCCACTGCCACCGAGTTCCAGTTCTACCCTGCATCGATCGAACTCGGAAATGTCTATAGAAATTGACGATCCTTTAGTTCCAGTTGCAAGCCCCAGCTCCAGTTCCTGCTCAACCGTGTCCGTGGTGACGAGTGTACCCTCCTCATCTTATGAAGAGGAAGACAGTTTCTACCTCGAATCACCCATCACTGTCAGTCCTAAACCTTCCACGGTTAAACGACAGATAACCGATTTTTTGGACAGGATGAATGCCTCCACAAAGCAGGAAATAGATCTTGCTATTGCCAAGGTTTTCTATGGTTGTAACATCCCATTTAGTGTGGTAGAATCGGTGCATTTTAAACAGTTCTGTCAAACATTGCGGTCTGTCTATAAGTAACCAACAAGGAGAGCCCTTTCTGGTAAATTTCTGGACGAAGTGTATGATGAAGTTACTAAGATCCCCATCAGTGCTGAAGACACAGACTCCGTTTTGCTCATAGATTGTTGGAAAAATGAATCGAACAACACGAAAAATTTTGTACCACTTCTTCACAATCCCTGTGGAAGTAGGGGCAAAGCGGAAAGTGTTTTTCGTGATGTTTTTGACATGTCTGGTTCGCCAGAAACAGGTGAAGCACTTTTTGATGTGGTCAGTGAATAAGAAAAAACTAGCAAAAAAACGATACAATGTGAATATTTATTGAACAGTTTCTAACAACGCCAGTAACATGGTTAAAATGGGTAAAGTCACGGCCTGTGGCATTCTGCCGGCAATGCCCATACTAGAAATCTTCTAGCTGAGGATCTTCTCTCGAAAAACATTTTATCTCGTGTGAACATGGTGATGAGGTCTTTCAAGCACCCTGATCGAGAACATGAACTGACTGAAAATGGTGTCTCTAAAGTACGCCTCGCTGCAGACACTTGCTGGTGTTCTCAGAAGGATGCCTGTTTGTCCTTGACTAACAATCTAAGTGCAATGAGGAAAGTTGCTGCCACTGATGAAGCTGAGAAATTGTCTTCTCAAATTAAGTTTCTTCCTCTATGAGAGTGCCTTTCTCAAAGAAGTTGCCGATACAATCGCAGTGCTTAATCCAGTAAGTCAGCTAATAAATATAAACCAGAAAAAAGAAACAACTGCTGCAGATGCAGTTGAATTGTGGATGGACTTACGTCTACCTGAGGACCAAAAGGACCTCATACCACATGTAGAAAAAAGGAAAAACCAATCGCTAAATGTATACAGCCTTGCAGATAATGTTCTCCATCCTGTGTACCAGGAGCAAAAAATGAATGAGAAACATCGTGAACAAGTAGAGAAGTTCATTTTAGAGAACCTCGACCCCTCGGGGAAAACCAGTTTTCAACAGTATCGAGAAAAATCTGGAAAGTTTGGAGCGCTTATGAAGAAGTGTGTTAAATCACCACGGACATTCTGGTACTTCCCAGTCAGCACCATAAGGAGTTGTCAGCAGTTGCTTTGAAGTTAATCAACATCCCAGCATCTTCAGCCCAAC
Source organism: Macrothele yani (assembly GCA_039090855.1). Classification (NCBI taxonomy): domain Eukaryota; kingdom Metazoa; phylum Arthropoda; class Arachnida; order Araneae; family Macrothelidae; genus Macrothele; species Macrothele yani. The sequence goes on from CM077028.1 coordinate 50,651,802, forward strand.
TTGAAAGACTTCTCTATTTGGTCTTTTGTCCCTAATACTACAAGAAACCGGCTCAGCTTCGAACGTTCGAAGAAAATGGTTCAAATATATTACGCTCTTACGTTACAAGATCATAACAGTGAGGATTATTAGTGTGATTAAAGGTGTGTGAGAACTGAGAGTGACAATTATAAACATTTAAAGAGTTACATTTAAAACAAGAAGTTTAAAGTTTTGTCAAATCTAGTTTTTTCCTTTAAGGGGTATAAGGCTCAAAAAACGGCTCCATCAATATCATTGTGTTTATATTAGCATGTAAATTAAAACGTTACCACTTAAGGTTTTACCAGATTAGTATAAAGTCCAAATAGTTATGTTCAGCATTAGGATTGCCAGTAATATCAAACATTAATTTGTTTAGTGATTCAAGAGTTACAATCACTATCATTGATATATAATTTGAAGTTTAAGAACTTGTAAATACAGAGACTGTTGCAGTTTATTTATGAAGTAGCTGCTACTTATGTAGATGAAGGAATAAAAAAATTACAATGAGGCTGATCGTAATAAATATTGTTTAAGTTCAAATATTGTTTCAGTTTCTTTTTAAATAAACAAATATTATTTAGGGTTGTTAAATCAGGAAAAGTATTACAAAAGGTTGGTCCGGCATAATTAATATGTGCTCTGGAACGTTCTGTTTGTGGAAATATTGGCACCAGTTTAGTTTTGTTTCTAATAGAATGTTGATGGGTGTGAAAATTTAGTGAAATTAAATCCCGATAAAGATTATTGTTTATTCTCTTAAACATTAATATTCGTAAGTTATAATTATATATTTGTTCAATAGTTAGATTAAAATCATTAGGATGTAGGCCTAAATTGGTTGTAAAACTTCGGTAATAACTGTTTTAAATTTTCAACTCAAGAAGTCTAATGAATTTATTTTGTAATCGTTGTAAATTATTAATATTATATTTAGAGGTTTTTCCCCAGGTCAGAATACAGTAATTCAGGTGAGTTTGGATTAAAGTAGAATATAACTATAGCATCAATTTTGGCGATAGATTGGTGTTATTGGCAACGTTATGACCTATGTTTCGTGAAATTTTACTGGTTACAACTTCAATGGGTTTGTTTGATTTAAGATTGCATTGAATTATTGCACCAAGATAGGTATGAGATTGAAAAACTTCTATAGGAATATTATTCAGCAAGATTTCAGTAGGTGTAAATGTGGGAGTTACATTATAAGAAAAGATTATTAATTTAGTTTTATTTGTATTAATAGCGAAGTCGTTAACAGTTAACCAATTAATTAAAGAGAAAAAACAATTTTCCAATTTAGCAGTTAAGTTACGTAAATCATCTCCATGTAAAAGCAAAGTAGCATCATCAGCATATAATGTCAGCATTAGGTGTAATAGCGAAAATATCATTAATGTACAAATTAAAAAGCAATGGGGCTAACACTGAGCCCTGAGGAACTACAGAGGTGGTACCTTTTATATCTGATTTAACGTAATCAAGTTCGACAAATCTTTGTCGGCCAGATTAATAACTTTTAAAAAATGTAAGCATTAAACCTCTAATTCCGTTTCTGTATAATTTAGTTAATAACAACCCATGGTTTATAGTATCAAATGCTTTTGAGAGGTCTAAAAACAATCCCAAAGAAAATTTATTATGCGTTAGGTTAGTTTGGATTATATTTTTTTAAGTTAAGCAGGGCTATTTCTGTTGAACAGTTTGACAGAAACCCAAATTGGTTTTGATGTAAGATGTTAAATTTAGTGATGAAAGCAATCAATCTAGAATATATTAATTTTTCAAAGGTTTTTGTAAAAACATTTAAATTAACAATAGGCCTATAGTTATTAACATCCCTTTCTGTACCAGATTTAAGAATTGGAGTAATTTTTGCAATTTTAAAAGAGTCTGGACAAATTCCAGTAGTTAAGATACAATTATAGATATGAAGTAAGGGATAGGAACCAGATACTTTAAAAAAAAATTTGCTAAATATCATCATACCCTGGACCAGAGAGCAGATTAATAGTGTACAATGAATGCAGTAATTCAGTTTTTGTGATTTTAAGAATGTGAATTGTGTTTTCCTTAATTGAGCTATAAGGAAGTGTTAAGGATGTGTTATTAGTGTGAGGCAAATGTTTTAGAACAGTTTGAGGTGCTGAAATGAAATGATCGTTCATAAGATTTACAATGGCATGTTTGTTATCAATAGAGGTTTGATTGTAAGTTCAGTGGGAAGAAGGTTTTAGAGATTTGGTTCGACCTAACAGTGTATTTAGATGTTTCCAAGTAAGTTTAGAATTATTCTGCGAGAAAACTTTGTAAAAAAATTCCCTTTTAAGCTTTCGAATTTTAGAATTTAAATTGTTTCTGAACTGTTTGAATGTTAAAATATCAGCCTGGGATTTAGATTTTATAAAAAGTTTATTTTTTGATTGATTTGATTCAAGTAATGCCTTGTTAACCAGGGTTTATTTGTTTTTGTTTTTTATTTATTCTGAATTATTTTAACAGGAAAAGCTTGACTATAAATGCCCAAAAAAGTAGATATAAATTTATTGTGAGCAAGATCTGGGTTTTCAGTTTGTAAAACATTTTCCTATTTTGTATTTTGTATCAACTTAATAAATATGTCAATATTCTTCATATGGGTTAGTTGTATCTTGCTGCAAAATGATCCAAGTGTTGAGAGTGTAGAATATTTGAAGATTATAAAAATAGGTAGGTGATCGCTAATATCATAATTTAAGATGCCTGATGAAATTAATTCAAGAGAAACATTAGTAATAGTTAGGTCTAAAGTAGATGCTGTGGTGGGAGTAATTCTTGTAGCAGAATCTACTAGGTTAGAAAAATATTGCTACAGCAATAGTATTCTGTAAGAAATGAACCTGTGAATTACCAGATGATAGATCAATACTAAAATCACCCAACAGAAAACCGTTTTTACTAGTTAAGGTTATATAGTTAGGAATGCCAGAGAGTTTCTCAATAAATAAGGTAGCACTCATTGAAGGAGGGTGGTAGCAAACTGATATGTTATATTGATTCTCAATAGTTAAAATTTCAATAGTAGTATCTATGAAAGTGAAACCGCTAATTTGGGAATAGTTATTGTAAAGATTTTTGTTTCAGGTAGATTGCAACCATTCCCCTCCCTGCACTCCATTCTGGTAATGTAAAAAGGTTTATAGTTTGACATTTCAAGAAAGTATATTATCCCCTGGGAACTAAGTCTCTGTGACACAGATAAATCAAGTAAATAATCTGTTAGTTTTGTTAGTGCCTCCAAGGCAGTAATTTTGTTAGCCAAAGACCTTCTTTACTGTATGCCGTTTACTATAATAAAGACAAGGTCGAAACATTTTCTCGCTACCTGAGCTTCCGGAGAAGTATTTGTAAAGTTCTTCTTCCTTAGCATAGCTTTTTCCATGAATAATATTTTTCGCTTATTTTCACCTTTTCCGTTATGCAAAATTTTTCCGCTAGAAGGTGTAGAGTTATATCATGTTTCCTTCTAAATGCATATTTCATCTTTTAACTGTTCGATTTGAAAAACTCTGTTTCCAATCTTTCCTTGTGCTATGAGAAAATTTCTGTGCGCCATTTGTTAATCTTCGTAACATACTTTTTAGCCGCTGGTAAAAATAAGTAAATGTTTCTGTTTCGGAATGTTTTGCTGGTTGTAAAGACCCAGTTGATAGTTTTCCTAGCCGGTTCCATTGACTTTGAATAACTTTGATAAATTCAATTCGCGTCAGAAAGGATTTAAAAGATGCGCTCATCACAACCAAAAACTAAATCTCATCTTGTTCTTACATTGTCAAAAACTTTTGTTGTTTCTTAGGTGCTTGCACCTGTCCTCTAGCTCCTGCTACCATGCCTCTTTCAAAATCGCTCAAACCACGCGTCTTTCTCATATTGCAGCCTTCTACGCTTTCTGCACATCTGAATCCTACACAGTCAGCTGTTTATGAATTCATCTCAACGTCATAGTTGCGTACGTGAGAATGGCACGATTTTAATTCCTGTTGGGTGTTCCTAATTATTTGTTTCTTCAGAGATAAAAGCTTCACTGCAATAGCTTAAATTACAAAAGAAAAAGTTTTCAAGTAAAAGATGGCATACAAAATTCTTCCGGTATTGCGCAAAAGCTTTTTACGTTTTACATTGAATACAGAATATCGGTTCACTTTTTTTTTACCTTTCTTCAGTTGAGGTTCCAAAGCCAGATTACACTTAACTAACGTCTGTTTTGTCCCACCTCGTTCTTACGATATACACAGTCGAGTCACATCATTGTGACCACCTTCTACTTTTGACGTCAATATTAGCGCGTAGCAAATGAAAGAAAGCACGTGTCGTGACCTGGCTTGGAGGGTATATAAGGTGTGCTGTAGACATTCTGAAAACATATCGCTTGTTGCTGTCATGGATAAAAGGAGCGATTCATCAGATTTGCTAAAAAGGATAAATATCGGTTTTCGGGCCAAATGTGGCAGTATTTCTGAAACAGCGCAGTTTGTGAACTGTTCGCGTGCTGCTGTGGTTAAAGTGTATCGTGATTGGAGAAATGGCACCATCGCAAATAAGCGACGCGAAAACTGCGGAGCACCACGTGCCATTTATGTGAGAAGTGAACGTCGGCTTCGAAGGTGCGTGAGGGCCGATCGACACTCTACAGTGGAGCAACTCACTGGCAGAATGAACCAGGGGGCTACCGGAAGTGTGTCTAAAACGACAGTTCAGCAAACCCTGCTGCCTATGGGGCTCCGATATAGACGGATGATCAATGCACCTATGCTAACGGAGGTGCATCGGCAGAAAAAGGTTTACATTTGCACTGTAGTATCGGAATTGGACCTTCGCTGATTGGCAAAGGATTGCCTTCTCTGATGAGTCACGTTTTCTGCTTCATCAAATGGATGGACATTGGCGTATAAGGCGAGAAACATCGGAGAACAAATACTCTTCAACCATTGCTGGAAGAACACAAGCTGGCGGAGAGGGCAGCGTTATCGTCTGGGTAATGTTTCCGTGGCATTCTCTGGGTCCACTCATACTTGTGGAAGGCACTATGGACCGAATTCATTATGAATCCATCTTTGCCGACAACGTACACCATACATTCTGATTGTCTTTCCTCTGTCAAATAGGATCTTTCAGCACGACAATGTGACGTGTCACACTGCTAGAAATGTCCGAGAGTGGTTGGAAGAGCACGATGAAGACTTCAAAGTACTTCCCTAGCTCCTAATTCCCCAGACGTAAACCCGATTGAGCATTTGTGGGACCACCTCGATCGTGTTGTTCGCTCTACGGATCCTCCACCACGCACCCTGCAGCAGCTGTCAGATGCCTTGCACTTTAGTCAGCATGGCTCCACATAGTTTTGAATACCTTCCAGCACCTTATTGAGTCACTCCCAGCCCGTCTAGCTGCTGTCCGCGCTGCACACGGCGGTTGCTCTGGATAGTAACAGTAATGTGGTCACGATAATGTGACTCGACCGTGTATAACCAGTTGCATTCTATACGCTATGGAAGATTCTGAAAAATAAAATTTACTCTACTCTTGCCGCCGGAATTGCTTCCGCAAACACTGTACTAACGGAAAATCCTCCAAATACGTGGCGTCAGTGAATAAGCAAAGGCATCGTTCTTTCCACATTTTAGCAACAAATAGCAAACCGAAAAATTGTTATTCGGTTACCGCTGAGGATCCTAATCCCAGATCTCTCGATATCCAGCCGAGCGCGTTAACCTTACACCACGGTGACACGAATAACAGTTTTTCGGTTTCTATGTGTTGCTAAATCGGGGAAAGAGCGATGTCTTTGTTTATTCACTGTACTAACAACTGAAATATGCCTGCGCACGTACATATGCTTTAAAGGTGTTTATAATGAATATGCTTTTAACTAAGCTAATTATAGTGAATATAGCTTCCTTCAATTATAATGTAATGAATTCAGCTTCTTCTAATGGTTGTTTTGTTATTAATTATGAATAAACTTTCCTGCTAGTAGTGTAGTAATAATAATAATCAAGCTTATAACTGGTAGTAATGTTGTAGTAGTGATTAAGATGAATAAAGTCTTATGCTGGTTGTTACTAATAACACTAAATGAAATAAACCTAACAGCCAGACAGAGGTCTGACAGTACTATGAACTGAGAAAGACGTACTTGCAACAAATTCTTTATTAGTGAGACTTATCGCTCTCACATAAACGAACTCTCTTTATACAGCACCAGCTTTCTGACACATAAACCACAGCTCACTTCGTACAACAACAAACGCTCTCTCTATACAACAACAAACGCTCTCTCTATACAACAACAAACGCTCTCTTCCTCATAAACAAACGCTCTCTCTATACAACAACAAACGCTCTCTCTTGGTATCGTTGAACGCGCCTATTTATACTGGCTACCACCACGTCATGACTTACACTCATTGCCAGATCTCATTCAGCGGGTGAAATAACATCTCGTTCAGTAAGAAGATAATTTACATAGTAAAATAAAATAACCAGAGATAGTAAAATCAAAAGGAAAAGTGAATATAGAGTATACGTACATCATCTCCCCCTTAATTTTTTTTTTTCGAAAACCTATCAATTTTGGAGTGTAAGTCTTACACTTCGTTGATTGACGTTTATCGACCTCTTTTTTGTTGTTGTTTTGGTGGCAGCAGTATGTACAATCTCAAACTTGGCATGACAAAATCAAGAAATCTGTATTCGTCTGTGAAACACTTGTATTTTTGAACAAAACAAACCTGCATCGGCATACCTTCCTTTTATTCTGCCTAGCAGGAATCACTTTTTTAATTTCAAATTACGTTCTCATTATTCGTTGAATACACACCAACTGTATCAGCAGCGAAGATTGCCTGTAGCTGCCTAACAGTAACAATTTTATTATTTTACCCCTAAGCACATAGATAAATAAAAAAAAATTTGGATTAGTAGATGGACATAGAAGAAATATATAAAAAAAACACATATATACACAAAAAAGAATGCATAGGCCCACACGAAAAAATAAATTCTGACACGCCAACTGGTCGTGCAGGAAAAACAACAAACGGAGAAAAGAACCTGTCCACGAGAACTTACTTATCTCGAGGACGCATAAAAACTCTAGTACGATAACGTTTTCCAGGCCTAATCGGACTGGTAAATTCAGGTGGCGTAGTGCGTTTCAAAGATTTGAATGGATCTGGAACATCTGTATTCTGTCGGTTTCCTGTCCGGCGGCTGACAGGAACGGTCAGGAACGGCTGAAATCCGTCCGGTCAGGAACGGCTGAAGTCTGGCGGTCCGGAAATCCCTGCGGCTGATAGGAACGGTCAGGAACGGCTGATGTCCGTCGGTCAGGAACGGCTGAAGTCTGGCGGTCCGGAAATCCCTGCGGCTGACAGGAACGGTCAAGAACGGCTGAAGTCCGTCGGTCCGGAAATCCCTGCGGCTGACAGGATCGGGCTCCCCAGGCTTTTGATATGTAGTCCCTTTGTGCTGGGGCCCGTGTTGTCCTTCCGGCATTTTTTTGGACGGACGTGGCTCCGGCCACATCGTTTGCTTTCGCTTTCGCCCTCGTGGCATGAGAGTAGCAGCAGGCGTCGGCCCTGTTTGCCCTGAGCGTAGGTTCCAGAGGCGAAACCCGGGCGGATGCAAGGATCTCTGCCTTCGTCGCTGTTGCGGTGAAGCAGATTGGGGAGACAAGTTACGTTTTCGACCAGCTTTTGGTGTTACTGGACGGTTTGTAATAGTCAAATTATTGTCCATAACTGATAAATCAGAAATATCCGAAGCCTCTGAGTCGCTGCTGTAAGTTAGTGGTCGTGCAGGGCGATGTTTATTTCTGCCTATAGAATACTTTCTGTCTGACGAGGTATTCAAGGAAGTAGGAGCTTGTGTTGGTGCAGAGTTATCAGGAAACGGCGCAGCAATAGTCTTGGCAATGGTTGGAGGGAAAGGAACGATACTAGTATTCGAAGAACTTGATTCGAGCCTTGGTCACATGGGAGAATCAGGTTGCGTGTTTGGAAACCCGTCTTGAGGAGGGGAGGGTGAAGAAAAAATCCCTGGAGATTCTTCAAAAATGTTTGTTGGTTCGTCCAAAATTTCTGGAGGTTGATCGTGAGATGTAGACTCTTGAGTCTGTGGAACAGAAGGTTGAGTAGGGTTGATTATAAAATCGATATTTCGTTCATGATACTTGCGACACTGAGCAACGTGTACGTATTGAAATTGATTGTCAGGTTTTTCAAGAACAATGTTATTTTCAAACACATTTGCCACCCGATATGGACCTTCGTAGCTGAGTGCAAATTTCTTCACTAAAGTATGAGAAACAGGAGACTGGAAGTGCGTTTCCACGAGAGTGAGATCTCCAACGACAAGATCTGGTTCCCTACGCCTAGAATTATAATATCTTGCTTGAGCCGCTTGTGCTCCTAGCATTGCAACATGAGCTTTTTCTGCCATGATTCGTACTGATTGCGGAGTTGGTCGCCGGTTTAGTTCGTCGATAATCCCCGTTAAATTTTCAAAAGGGGTTTTAATTTTGCGACCCAGAAAAGTTCTGCAGGAGTAATTTTAGTAGATTCGTGAACAGACGAGTGGAGGGCGAACGAAAAAAGCTCCAGATGGTCATCCCATCGTTCGTGATGATCCATGACAAATGTAGCAATCATTTTCACTAGCGTGCGGTTTACGCGTTCCGCAGGATTACTCTGGGGATGATATGGGGAAATGAATTTATGCTTAATGTGTAGTCTCGCACACATTCTTTCAAAAATGTCAGAAATAAATTGTGGACCATTATCCGAAACTACTTTATTAGGTGCACCATATCTAGAGAATACTTCATTAATTAATACATTACAAATAACTTCTGCCGTAGCGGCTTTAATGGGAAAAACTTCAACCCATTTTGAAAAATTATCAGTTAATACTAAAACGTAACGAGCTTTGTTTTTAACAGATAAAGGATAAGGTCCCAATAAATCTATTGAAATAATGTCAAACACATGAGAACTTGAACTAGATTTCAAGTGACCGGCCGGTCTTACATTACGGTAATTATTAATCTGACACAAGTGACATGATTGAACGTATGCGAGCACACTTTGGTACATGCCAGGCCAATAGGCAACATCCCGCAATTTACAACGGGTCTTGCGAATACCTAAATGGCCTGCAAGAGGTTTGTCATGAAATTCGTTTAACAGGGCCACTCTAAGGGTTCGCGGAATACATGGGCGAAACTCTGCCCTAGTAGTCCTAGATTTTGTATAGTAAAGAAGACCCTCTATGACTTCAAAATGCTGTGACCTCCCAGCCAAACAAGGATCACTTTGTAGGGGCGAACCCGCAAGCAAAAAATTATAGATATCCCCAAAATCTGGATCATTTATTAATTCTGCCATTATCTGCTCTCTGGATGTTATATCAGCTATTAGAAGTAAAGGCTGACATCCAGGAGTAGTTTCTGTGGGGACCCCACTAATCGGAACGCGAGACAATGCGTCCGGTAATTGATTCTTATGACCTGGCTGATACGAAATTTTGATATTGCTCTCTTGTAACTTAAGAGCCCACTTCATAAGTCTTTGAGATAGGTGCTTAGCAGAATTCAAATACTGAAGGGCAGAATGATCCGTAATTATGTTAACTGTCAATTCGTTAAGATAACATTGAAATTTGTTAAGAGCATACACAACAGCAAGACATTCACGTTCCGTAGCTGAATAATTGCGTTCAGCTTTGGCTAAAGTACGAGACGCAAAAGCTATTGGATACCCAGCTTGTGACAAAACGCAACCAAGACCAACTCCGGATGCGTCAGTATAAATATCAAATTCCTTAGTATGATCCGGGAAAGCCAACACAGGAGGCTGAGTCAACGCAGACTTCAGTGTTTCAAATGCAGCGTTAGCTTCAGGTGTCTAAACAAACTTCTTGTATTTACGCTTCAAAGCATACAATGGCTCACAGATTGTAGCATAAGCGGGGACGAACTGCTGATACCATCCGGTCATTCCCAGAAAGCGTGATAGTTCTTTTTGCTGTTTTAGGCCGAGGAAAGTCAAAAATAGGCCTAATTTTTTTCATTATCCGTAAATAAGCCGTGGGGAGTGATTTTCAACCTCAGATATACAATCTCGTCCCTCGCTATCTGGCATTACTAGGTTTTAACGTCAAGCCAGCATTGTATATGAGTTGGAACACCTGTTTGAGCAGAGAAAGGTGCTCGTCAAATGTCTCGGATGTAATAATAATGTCATCCAAATATACATGCACATGGGGACCCAGAACAGGTCTGAGAACCGTATCCATAAGCTTTTGGAAAGTAGCAGGTGCAGAAGCTAGTCAAAGGGCATACGCAGGTATTCATAAGCCCCAAAAGGAGTCACAAAGCCTGTTTTATCGACAGAGTCCGGATGTACCGCCGCCTGCTAATATCCACTCGCCAAATCCAAGGTTGACATCCATTTAGTTAACAACAGGTCATGTAAAATATACGACATGACAGGTAGTGGATAATTGATCGTTTTTGTGACTTGGTTGAGCTTGCGGAAATTTGTCACGCAACGAAATTCATTGGGTTGTTTCTTTGGAACCAAAAAGGCAGGAGCAGCCCAGGCGCTTGTTGATTCCCTGATTATGCCCTGTTTAATCATTTCAGAAATTTGACGTTGCATTTCCTGTTTCTTATGGGGAGCACAAGGGTAAGGTTTCGTCGCTATCGGTTTCGAACCATCAGTGTCAATGACATGATAAACCACCTGTGTGAAACCAGGTTGATCAGAAAATAAACCAGGGCTTTCCTGTAAAAGGAGAGAAGCTAGTTTCGTTGCCTCTCATTCAATTGGTTACTCAATAACAAACTCGTTATATCCATAGGGACCGTAGGAATCATTTCGACAGGTTCCGGAAAGGAAATCACATGTTGTACGAAATTCAAAGTTATTTGAAACGTATGAATAAAGTCCATTCCCATTAGACATTTCACAGGTAGTTCGTCTATAAGCAGGAAAGAATGCGTAAAACGAGCCTTTCCCAGCCCTAGAGATAATGTGACAGTTCCTGTGATACTGAAGATTTCGTTATTTGCACCTCGCAAATACTGCGTCGCAGGCTGAACGAGGACTGCAGGAAAATTGTCAGTGCAAAACTTCGTATTTAGGGCTGATATTTCAGAACCAGTGTCGAACTTTGTCTCGACAATAATATCTTCAATTGTCAAGAATACATCAGGCAACTGAGGAGTTTGGACAGTCACTAATACTGTTTTAGGGTCAGAATGCTTGGTATCAGGAAGCAGGACCGACCCTTGGTCTACTTCCTTTGGAAGTTTAAAGGATTCCTGGTTGGATTATCATGCGGTCTGAAACCTCGACCCTGCCGGGTATCGGAAAAATTTTCACGATGAGGAAAACTGCGTGAAACCTGCGTCGGAAACTCCGCGTGTCTGTTGACATTGTCATATCTAATACTTCTTCCCTCAGCACGGACAGAAAAATCATCATTGCCCTGAGCATGAAAACGTTCCGAATGCTGCGGATTGGAACGGGTCGAGCATATTGTGCATTTGTACGATATCCCGAAGATTGTTCAGAAACTCGCGGTTGGTTTGCCACTCTTCTGTGTGGTGGAACGTATGAAGCTGGGGTGTGCACTTGTGTATGTTCGCGCTGAAAGTTATTATGCCTATTATGCCGCTGAGGGTTTTCAGAAATAAACCTCGCGAGGTGCCCGAGCATGGTGAGTTGAACCATGTTTGCCATGTCGCTCTTCATACGTTCGTATGAGGCGAAGGCATTCATGAATTGTAGCAGGGTGTCGAACCTCAAGAAAATCTTGTAGAAATGGGTCGAGCTGCTGCAATAGGGTATCAACATGTCGACATGACTCGCATGTGGATCCCATAAGTTATATAAGCGTGTTGTTTCCAACGCAAATGCAACAGGGCTATCGTTGGGTCCTTGCTGACGAGAAAAAAGTTGTTGTGCAAGGCTAGCTCGACTGAGGCCGAAAGGAAAGACCTCCAAAAATTCTGCTCGGAAATTCTCATAATGAGAATCCGGGTTCGACACTCTCCACTGCCGATACCAGGTCTTAGCGGTATCCTTCAAGCAAGTGCCTGCGATTTGAACTTTGCAGTCTTCAGGAATATTGTATAGATCAAAATGATCTTCCAAATCTTCGAGGAACTTTAAGGACCCCTCCAAACCATTAAAAAGAATTGTTCCTGCATGCGGCACGAAATGGGCAAGCATTCTGCTTCGCTGAGAGGATTGAACTCCCTCAGGTACGACCCGCGACTCAGAGTAATAGGAAGCTGGTGAATTACGAAATTGTGAAGAATGCCTGGGTACGTGTAGATCATTCATATCAAAGTGAGACCCACAGGCTTCTTGCAGATGGTCGAGATTAATCCCATCACCACCGAAACTTGTCTTAGGGTGAAATATTGAAGTTGTCTCAGGTAGTGAAGACATGGGTAATCATTGTCAAGATCTCGTGTTCGAGAAAAGTTCGGGCGCCAATTATAATGAATATGCTTTTAACTAAACTAATTATAGTGAATATAGCTTCCTTCAATTATAATGCAATGAATTCAGCTTCTTCTAATGGTTGTTGTGTTATTAATTATGAATAAACTTTCCTGCTAGTAGTGTAGTAATAATAATAATCAAGCTTATAACTGATAGTAATGTTGTAGTAGTAATTAAGATGAATAAAGTCTTATGCTGGTTGTTACTAATAACACTAAATGAAATAAACCTAACAGCCAGACAGAGGTCTGACAGTACTATGAACTGAGAAAGACGTACTTACAACAAATTCTTTATTAGTGAGACTTATCGCTCTCACATAAACGAACTCTCTTTATACAGCACCAGCTTTCTGACACATAAACCACAGCTCACTTCGTACAACAACAAACGCTCTCTCTATACAACAACAAACGCTCTCTCTTGGTATCGTTGAACGCGCCTATTTATACTGGCTACCACCACGTCATGACTTACACTCATTGCCAGATCTCATTCAGCGGGTGAAATAACATCTCGTTCAGTAAGAAGATAATTTACATAGTAAAATAAAATAACCAGAGATAGTAAAATCAAAAGGAAAGTGAATATAGAGTATACGTTACATGTTCATTTTATCATATTTATTTGATACGATATTCATCCATTTCTTTTTCAGGTACCTATTAAAATGTGTGCTATACTATTATAGGTGCTGAAATTTTGCTTGGAAATATTCGAATATTTTAAATGTGTCAGAAAATTATAAATGTCGATATGATTTTATTTCTAAAATTCTGCATCTATTCCAGTATACTGAGGTATTAAGTTTTTTTTTTTTTTTTTTTTTTTTTTTTTTCAGTTCTCTTTGAGGCAACAGAACACAAGTTCTAGACATAACAGCTGTGTTTTTTTCCCTATCCCTGCTTTTTCTTGGAATGGGGAGGCTTAAAATCGCAATTTTTTTAATGATGCTATGTTTACGCTATCAGGTAGAAGACAGTTTTTCCAATTTTTTTTATCTTTTTTTTTTCCATTTTTTTACGGTATGTGTGTGCGTGTGACAGCATCACGAGTATGCAATCTCGTGTCTGAGAACTATTTAAACTTGTACTACCGTGCCATACGTTCGTTACACTGTAAACTGTGAGCCGAACGACGCAGTAATGAGGTAATTAAATGGGAGTAATTTAGGCGCGACAGTTTGTTCAATATTTTTTTTTCAAAATTATTTAGTGGCATGATTATGCATGTGAACGTTACTGCGATTAAAAATGAAAAAACTTTGCGTAATTTACTTGGCCAACACCTTGGGAGACCTTTTTAAAGAAATCGAAAAAAAATAGAGGGGGGGGAGGGGAGAACACAGCCACGCAGGATACGAAAAATTCTTTCGAAGGCGATGCATCGAGCTATTTCAAATTAAATTCATTAATTATCAAAAAAATTAAGCAAAAGTCGTTTTACTTTCTCCCCTTATTGTGGAACTACTTTTAAATACACATACACTGGCTAAAGAAAAAGGAACCTTTATTTCGTATTGGGTAGAGCCACCTTTATTGGAAAGGACAGTAAGCATGCAATGCCTCCTCGGTTGCACAGTGGTCAAAGCAATGGCTTCTGATTATTCGTCCGAGATGGGTCTGGGTTCGTATGGCTGTTGTGTTTGTCTTACGGTGCTGACTCGCTCCCTTCCCTGGAACCAATGGCCCTAAATTAGGGACGGGCGACTGCTTATAGCCCATTGAATTGCTCACGGTGGTTGTTAAACCTCCAATAAAAAAAAAAAAAAAAAGCATGTGACTCCGTGGGGATACGATGAAGTACTTTACTTCGTTTTAGTACAAATATACCAATTCCAGCAACAAAATATCGTATAACTGTCAGTGTTAAGAGAAGAAGCTATCGATGGCGAACAGCTCTTTTGAGAATTTCCACGCATTTTTAATGAGATTGAAATGAGGGAACAGTCTCTGTATGTCTTTCTTAGCCTTCGTATGTCTTTCTTAGTTAAGGTCCGTGTATCTCGTCATAAGTAAGAAGTGGAAGGATGCATTGATTCCACACTTTTGTCTTAAGGCATACTAAATTGCTTTTGAAATTTATACTGTTTCTTCTAAATGCACTACAAGTTTCATAGGTCCACTTATTTCTTCTTCGATGTGGGTATTCGCGGAATAAGTGTATAGTTCAAGTCAGATGCAGCCATTAGTTACTTCTAAATTTTTTCAACAGCCATTAAATCATAAATTATATCATTAAAAGGTTTTTAGATATCTTCGGAAGTACATGGTGTAACTGTGAGATAGGAATAAATACAAACGTATAGTCTATAATATGTGAACTGGAAAAGCATAGGGTTTTTTTAGTTAAGTGGATCGGACCTCCAAAATCTTGGTCACACTTTAATTTAAATGTGTTATTTTGCAACGGTGATCTCTTGGTGAAAGTACATGTATTACTTGGTGTTTCACACTAGCAAAAAGATGTGATATTGAACATATGCAAAGTGTGTTTTTATGAGAGATTATAACTCACAAAATTATAATTTCAGACATTTACCCCATCATTTAGATGCATAAATGTTTGTATTTAAGATCGGAAATGTTGAAAAAATTTCGAAAACGGAAGTAAGACGGAGTGAAGATTTCTCCCTTAATCGTATGTTTTTCAAGAGATATTTCCTTTGTGCTGTACTGTTGCTATATGTAATTTTATTCCATAAACTTTTTGTGTTTCAGTTTGAGAATGGAGGCAAAATTCCAGGTACAGGGAACAGAGTGTCCTTGATTTTAGTTATCATTGCATTGCTGTAGTAACTAGGTTAGGCATTTTTTTTAGGGAGACATGTTAGGTGGTTACTTTCTTAAATTTCTACCTGTGTACATTTTTTATTGATTGTTTTCCGCATCTAGTAGTTATTTTGCCCATTGACCACTCACAGATTATTTTGTGGCATCACGACATTTGTCGCAGGCTGATCAGGAACTGTTTGCTACGAGAATCGGAAGTAGGACGCTACATGTATAGCTCTGCTACTGTGGCACGCTACATTTACAGTAGCGTAGGGTGTGACATCGCTACAAATAGAAAAATGTAGTTCTAGTTGTAGCACGCAACAAAAAAGTAATATGAAGCGAAAAATAACGCTACAAATAGTTGCTACCGGACTGAGTGTAACCCCGTCTGCAGTCGCGTACCTGACTTGACTTTCATTGTGAAAGTTAGCCAAACTGCTGCCCATAAAGTATTATCTTCCTTATTTTGTTGCTATTTACAGGGTTCTCAATCAGACTGACAAGACAGCGCCCGGGAGATGATTGAGATGGCATTTGATAGCGAGATTCAATTTTCTCAGTAAAGAAAATGAGAATTCGCAGATACTTGTTGCAAGTGTTTTTATTTGGATTTCCTGAGCATATCAGCTAGGCTTATTTATAAATCACTGAATGTGATGAAGTGTGTTAAGTATGATTTGATTTTCAGAGCTGAGGCACACATTTTTAGAACGTTTTTCATAAGAAATTACGCCGCCCCGGTGGCGCAGTGGTCTAAAGCGCTGGCCTCTGATCATTCGTCCGTAAGGGGTCCGGGTTAGAATCCCGGTCAGGCATGGATGTTGTGTTTACCTTACGTCACTGGCTCTCTCCCTTCCCTGGAACCAGTGACCCTAAATTAGGGACGGGCGACTGCTTATAGCCCATTGAGTTGCTCACGGTGGTCGTTAAACCTCCAACCAAAAATAGCCGCCCCCGGTGGCGCAGTGGTCTAAGCGATGGCCTCTGATCATTCGTCCGAAAGGGGTCCGGGTTCGAATCCCGGTGAGGCATGGATGTTGTGTTTGTCTTACGGCACTGGCTCTCTCCCTTCCCTGGAACCAGTGACCCAAAATTAGGGACGGGCGACTGCTTATAGCCCATTGAGTTGCTCACGGCGGTCGTTAAACCTCCAATCAAGACAAGAAAACAACCAAAATTAAAAAAAAAAATTACAGGAAGTTCAAAGAACTGAAACTGGCAACAGCGTGTTAGATGGATAGGGAAGTAACATCTGCTGCAGTTAAATATCGTCTGTTAAGAAAATGGCGCACGTAAACAAGCTGTGGATAGAAGGTTATGTTTTTGCTCTTTACGAAGAAAAATCTTTGTATTCTGTAATAAACAAACGCCATGAAAATAATTGAATTAGCATTTTGTGGAAACACAAGTTTGTCCGCGACGGACAACGAGGCCGTGTCCCCTCACACCGAAGTAAGTCGCTTTCCCAACTGAGCTACGCGGACGGAATGCCTCGCTGCAAGTTTGTCGTCTTGACACACGTTTTCACCTCTGTAGTACGTCACATCATCTCCCTCTTCATTTCTTTTTAGCAAGTCTTTTGCAGAAAAAGATCGTGCTTATGTTATCGGTTAGTCCGTCCGTCCGTCTGTACCCACAATATTTCTGGAACTATTGCTCCGATTTGAAAAATTATGTTTACATTGGGAAGCTTGAAATATGAGAATGATGATGATTCATTTCGTTTGTTTGTTTTTCACGATATACAATTTCGCCGCTGGAGGGCGTAAATGCAGATGATGTAGAATTCAAAAATACGCTTTATTCCGCGTATTTGCTTCTAAACATCCGATTTAAAAAATTCTGTTATCTTTCGATTCTGTATTTTAGATATAGTTACTTTTTCAAATTACGCATAGATTTTCCGCTAGGAGGCGTAAAAATAAATTACAGTTTCCCCGATAACTCTTCTTCTAAAGCGCCGATTTGAATTTTTTTCTTCAGCGGATACACCTCCTGATGGAAAATATTTTGCATATAATTTCAAATTTTTTGTCAAGAATACTTTGGCCACCAGAGGGCGTAAGTGTTATTTTTTTCTTCTGATGTATTTGCCATAAAATCTGAGGTTCTAAAATATCGATCGAAAAAATTCTTTCGTCGACTGATGCCACTCACATCGATAAACCTTTTCGGAATATTTTCTTTTTTAAATATTCCACAGTTTCTCCGCCAGGGGGCGTAGATGTATATCTTATTTTCGTCAATATCTCTACTTCTAGGAGTCCAATTTGAAAAATTTGTTTTTTGTTGGATAGTGTTTTCCGTGTGACATGTTTTTCATATAATTTAAAAATTTTCGAGTAATTCATAGACTTTCCGCTAGGGGGCGTAGAGGTAAATTGCAATTACCCCTCTATCTCTGCTTCTAAATCTCCGATTTGAAAACTTCTTTCTGCACCGGATACAGCTCCTGATGGGAAATAGCTTGCACATAATTTCTAATTTTTGTAAAAAAATGGTTTGACCACCAGAGGGCGTAAATCTTAATTTCCGCTTCTGATGTATTTTCAGCGAAATACGAGCTTCTAAATTCTCAATTGAAGAAAACGTCGTTTGTAGACCGGTACTACTCATGTCGACAAACCTTTTAGAAATTTTTTCTTATTAAAATAATGCATGGTTTCTTACGCCAAGGGCGATGTATATCTTATTTTTGTCAATATCTCTACTTCTAAGAGTCCGATTTGAAAAATTCCTTCTTTGTTGGACATTGTTTCCAGTGTGACATGTTTTTCATACAATTTCAAAACTTTCAAGTAATTCATAGACTTTCCGCTAGGGGACGTAAATGGTAAATTGCTTTCCCCACCCATATCTCTGCTTCCAAATCTCCGATTTGAAAAATTCTTTTTTTTTTTTTTTGATTGGATGTTTAACGACCACCATGAGCAACTGAATGGGCTATAAGCAGTCGCCCGTCCTTAATTTAGGGCCACTGGTTCCAGGGAAGGGAGAGGGCCAGTGCCATAAGACAAACACAACATCCATGCCTCACCGGGATTCGAACCCGGACCCCTTTCGGACGAATGATCAGAGGCTATCGCCTTAGACCACTGCGCCACAGGGGCAAAATTCTTTCTGCACCGGATACAGCTCCTGATGGGAAATCCTTTGCACATAATTTCAAATTTTTGTGAAAAATGGCTTGGCCACCAGGTGGCGTAAGTCTTAATTTCCGCTTCTTATCTATTTGCAGTAAAATATGAGCTTCTAAAATCTCGAATAAAAAAAAGGTCGTTTGTTGACAGTTACTACTCGTGTCGACAGACCTTATAGGAACATTTTCTTCTGGAAATGATGAATGGTTTCTACGCCAGGGGCGTAGATGTATATCTTATTTTTGTCAATATCTCTACTTCTAGGAGTCCGATTTGAAAAATTCCTTCTTTGTTGGATAGTGTTTCCGATACGAAATGTTTTTCCTATAAATTCAAAATTTTCAAATAAATCATAGACTTTCCGCTAGGAGGCACAAATGTAAATTGCGTTTTCTGAGTTATTTCTACTTCTAAAACTCCTATTTGAAAATTCGTCCTGTATCGCATACAAGACCTGATGGAAAATATTTTTCACATAGTTTCTAATGTTTGGTAAAGAATGGTTTGGCCAGCAGGGTGTTAATTTCTGCTTCTGATGTGTTCGCAGAAAAATCCGGGATCCTGAAAACTTGACTTTTTTTTTTTTTTTTTTTTTTTTTTGACCGGTATCGCTCATGTGGAAAAACATTTTAAGAATACTTTCTTCCTAAAATAATGCATGGTTTTCCCACCAGAGGACGTAAAGACACATCTTATTTTTGTCGATATATCTGTTTCTAAGAGTCCCATTTGAAAATTTATTTGTGTGTTGGAGAGCATTTCCGGTGCGAAATGTTTCTCATATAAATTCATGTTTTTCTTAACGCATAAGTCTGCAACCAGAGTGCGTAAGCTCACGATTTCGTTTACAGCAATATATGAGGGATTAAAAACCCAACTGAAAAACTACTTTCTTTCGCCAGATACTATTGTTTTTCATACCGGTTCCATTGACTTTGAATAGCTTTGATGAATTTAATTTGCGTCAGAACGGATTCAAAAGACGTGCTTATTACACGCGAATATTCGGTGTCACCTTTCTTGTTTTGTCTTTGAAGAGAAGTAGTAATTTTTCATTAATTCCAAACAATGTGTGGAACAAACATCACAAACTGTTCGATGAACCGAACAGCCAGTGGATCCATTTTCCACAATCGGGAGCCGATGTGAAAACACAAATTTGTCCGTGTCCCCTCACTCCGGAGTAAGTCGCTCTCCCAACTGAGCTACGCTGATAGAATGTCTGGCTGCAGATTGGTCGTTTTGACACATGTTTTCACCTCTGTAGTACGTCTCAATTTCTAAATATAATCTGTAGTACGTCTCAATTTCTAAATATAAAATAAGCAATATTATTTAATATAGGGAAAATCTTCAAGCATTGCTTTTAACAGGAAAAAGAACACCAAACGAATATCCAAAGAAGGTACGTACTTTTACGATTTTTTTTAAAGTAAGGTTTGTGGTCCTAAAAGAAAATCCACCAACGCAAAGAGAAATCGCTAAGTCGTTAAAAATCTCTGTATCAACTGTAAACAAAATAATAAAGATTTAAATCCGAAAAAACAAACCTAATGTTCACCGCTTTTTGCCTACGCACGTGGCTGAGCGCAGAACAGACTTCTTAATGAAAATTACTTAGCCGTAGACAGATTAAAATTTATCGTGATTATTGATGAAGTATGGATCTATCTAAACGACTATAAGAAAAAAAGGTCGATTTACTATAGCAAAAGACTTATAAACTTTGTTTCAAGAATCCAAAGAAAGTGTCAGTGAAGAATTCATGGTTATTGCTGGTTTCTCGTACAATGAGAAATTAAAGTTAAGAAAAGTTGAAAAGAATGTTAAAATCAATTCCACATATTACCAAAATAATGTTTTAACTCCTATATTTAAAAAGGATATACCATTCCTTTATTCATAGAGCCTTCCAAGAGTAGAATTCCGTCAGAATAAGGATACCAGTCATACATCAAAATCTACCCCTCTATGTCTTGAAAAAAAAAATGAAAAAAGAGACGGGTATCAAGTGTATGCCTTTTGAAAATTCTCCAAATACGTGGTGTCAATAAATAAATAAATACATCGCTCTTTCCACGTTCCAGAAACACACAGCAACCGAAAAATTGTTATCAACCGCCCCCGTGGAATCGAAGCACGGATCTCTCGATATCTAGCCGAGCGCGTTACATTTACACCACGGTGACCAACAATCCACGGTGCTATGTGTATTTCTAAGTCAGCTTCTGACATCATAAATCCGTAAGATGGGCTCAGCTACTGAGACGTCTCCATCTGGTGGGCATTAACAACTGCACTGTAACGCGCTCGGCTAGATATCGAGAGATCTGTGGTTCGATTCCACGGCGGCGGTTGATAACAATTTTTCAGTTGCTGTGTGTTTCTGGAACGTGGAAAGAGCGATGTATTTATTTATTTATTGACGTCACGTATTTGGAGAATTTTCAACTTGGATCTCGCCCTTTGGATTTAATTGCTATAATATATATATAGCCAGTGCCGTTGTTAATGCCCACCAGATGGAGACGTCTCAGTAGCTGGCCCATCTTACGGAATTATGATGTCAGAAGCTGACTTAGAAATACACATAGCACCGTGGATTGTTGGGCACCGTGGTGTAAATGTAACGCGCTCGGCTAGATATCGAGAGATCCGTGCTTCGATTCCACGGCGACGGTTGATAACAATTTTTCGGTTGCTGTGTGTTTCTGGAACGTGGAAAGAGCGATGTATTTATTTATTTATTGACGCCACGTATTTGGAGAATTTTCAACTTGGATCTCGCCCTTTGGATTTAATTGCTATAATATATATATAGCCAGTGCCGTTGTTAATGCCCACCAGATGGAGACGTCTCAGTAGCTGGCCCATCTTACGGAATTATGATGTCAGAAGCTGACTTAGAAATACACATAGCACCGTGGATTGTTGGGCACCGTGGTGTAAATGTAACGCGCTCGGCTAGATATCGAGAGATCCGTGCTTCGATTCCACGGCGACGGTTGATAGCAATTTTTCGGTTGCTGTGTGTTTCTGGAACGTGGAAAGAGCGATGTATTTATTTATTTATTGACGCCACGTATTTGGAGAATTTTCAACTTGGATCTCGCCCTTTGGATTTAATTGCTATAATATATATATAGCCAGTGCCGTTGTTAATGCCCACCAGATGGAGACGTCTCAGTAGCTGGCCCATCTTACGGAATTATGATGTCAGAAGCTGACTTAGAAATACACATAGCACCGTGGATTGTTGGGCACCGTGGTGTAAATGTAACGCGCTCGGCTAGATATCGAGAGATCTGTGGTTCGATTCCACGGCGGCGGTTGATAACAGTTTTTCGGTTGCTGTGTGTTTCTGGAACATGGAAAGAGCGATGTACTTATTTATTTATTGACGCCACGTATTTGGAGCATTTTCAACTTGGATCTCGCCCTTTGGATTTAATTGCTATAATATATATATAGCCAGTGCCGTTGTTAATGCCCA
Organism: Macrothele yani; assembly: GCA_039090855.1. Taxonomy (NCBI): domain Eukaryota; kingdom Metazoa; phylum Arthropoda; class Arachnida; order Araneae; family Macrothelidae; genus Macrothele; species Macrothele yani. The sequence continues at coordinate 50,673,793 of CM077028.1, forward strand.
CCAGATGGAGACGTCTCAGTAGCTGGCCCATCTTACGGAATTATGATGTCAGAAGCTGACTTAGAAATACACATAGCACCGTGGATTGTTGGGCACCGTGGTGCAAATGTAACGCGCTCGGCTAGATGTCGAGAGATCCGTGCTTCGATTCCACGGCGGCGGTTGATAACAATTTTTCGGTTGCTGTGTGTTTCTGGAACGTGGAAAGAGCGATGTATTTATTTATGTATGCTTTTTGTTCATATTCCTTGGAAGTCCACCGATGTGTGACCAATGGACTATTGTGCCTTCGGTCTACTAAAAGAAGCGCTTTATAAACGCAAACCTAAAAGAATGATTGGACAATGGAAATTAGTAAAGGAAGAGTGGAATAAAATACCACAAACAATTTTAAGAAATTGCTTGTTATCTTTGAAATCTAGATGTATGTATGTCATAGTCCATAGAAACGGCTATCAGATAGAACATTTAAGAAAGAAGTAATTTTATTTTAAACATTAATTATATTGCTCTGGAAAATCATTTTAAAAATGGGTGAACATCCTCTGTAAATACAATGGTAAATTACATGTGTATTTTATCTTACTATTTAGATTTGAATGCCATATGTAACAATGTACATATAAACATCATCTTCAGAAATTGTCTTAAGACTAGATGAAGAAAAAGCAGCTGAAATGTAGCGAAAGTACCTGCTTTTCAGAAAAAGTAGTGTAGTTAGCTATTTTTCGGAAAAAGTAGTTGTAAACGTAGCCAGCTATTTTGTCGAGAATGTAATTGTACTATAATAATAGCTAGCAACTTTAAAAAGTAGCTTTCCAATCATTCTCTAAATGTTACATGAAGGCGAGTTTATATAAAAGCAACTTCTGTACACGATCCCAATATTTTTAGGACTACATTCACTATATGTGCAAAATCAGCATACAAAAAAAAAAGAGATAGAGCATCTTATATTCTACCAGGAAACAGGTTATTTGATTCAATTGAGGTAATGCCCTAAAAGAGATCGAAAATCTGGAAACGCTGACCCAGTGCCGCAATGGTCTGATCACTGGCTTCTGACCACTCGTCTGAGATGGGTCATGGTTCGAATCCCGGTGAGGAATGAATGTTGTGTTTCCCTTACGATACTGCCTCTCCCTTCTGTGGAGCCAGTGGCCTTAAATTAGGGACGGGTTACTGTGCTTATAGTACATTGTGTTGCTCACGGTGGTCGTTAAACCCCCATACATAAAAAAAAATTTTAGACTACATGTTTAAAGAAATCTTCGATTTATAAATGTCCCTTCCAAACCTCCGAGGTCTAGTAATTATCTGAAAAACTTTCTTCATTGTTTGACTGACGTGGTGCATATATTCTAAGTTTTTCTTCAATTCTGAAGTGCATTTGCGTTTAATAACACCGCAATTGAAATATAACAGGCATTGAGTACATTTGTTTTACTGAGTCACGGCCAGTAATGACACGATTATAGAAATCTATTCGCGATGTTCTCCAGAATTTCGCTGAGCACAAAATTGTTCAAGTAGTGTTAGCGGAACGATTTGTTACATAATTCAAACTTTCGGTCCTGAATATTGTGATCTGGACTATAAAAAAATCTCTCTAGTCACGTGCATGGTTTACTCCTCACGACTTAACTGGTGGCACCCTAAAAACTGATTCGCGTGCGACATAAACACAAATTATATTTTGTGTCAATGTTACAACTAAGCTCACAGCAGAGTCTCGATGTTTGTTTTCCCTCTCCAAAATCCAGCCTGTCATCTGATATTAATCGCTTGGGAGCCCAAGATTCCTACGACATTTAATCTGACAGAGCAGACTGGAAACAGAGAGCTTGCGGCATTATTCTGAAGAAAATAGCTCTTGTTGGTTATTGCACCATAAATATTCTTCTTTTCATGACACGAAAGTTTGATAAGAATGAAAGTAATTGCACTTTGAGTCGTGAGCGCAACTGCAGCAACATTGTCAGAACGTGATATACTCTGATCAGTGGGTCACTTTAGTTCCATAAGGAAATCGGATTTTTTTTTCTTTGGTGGATGTGTAAGACCAGTAAGCGTCCAAGTGAACAACGAATTGTTTACCCTTAATTTGGGGCCAATAGTCCCATGAAGGAATAGGACCAGCACCAGGATGAAACACACTACCGGTGGTGTATCCGGGATTCGAACCCAACTGGACGGTTAGCCAGTTGCCTGCGCTTCTCATCACTCGACCATAAAAGTAACGAAGATGGAAATTTCCTCTCTTAGCTAAAATACACTGACGGAAAGTGAAAAAAGAACACCAAGAAGGAATTGGCGGACGATCATGAAATTTGCATATGTTAATGGGGTCGAGTTTACGTAGGTGTGATGTTAATTTCGGGACCAACCGGTGAGCGCTTACGTCACAGCACGGCATAATATGCAAACTATCGTCGGTGGTATTTAAGGAGTACGGCGAAGTGAATGTAATTAGTCGTCGGCGTACGGACACGTGTAAAGACCCTGAAGAAGCTGCAATACCTGGACATGGAAGACGTGTACGATTTCAGCAGTTATCGAACTTTGTGCTAGGTCGTCTAGTCGGACTCCGCGAGGCCGGGTGGTCGTATCGTCGTAGAAGTATCGGTGGTGGTACGATGATGGCGCAGATGGTCCGAGGAACATTCCCACACGAGAAGACGTGGAACCGGGAGTCACAGACGGACTGATGACTGACCGATCGACGCATAAGAAGAGCGGCGTTGTCATGCAGAACATACACTGCTACGCAAGTCCGAGCTGCCGTTGCACCTGAGGTGACTGTGCGAACAATCCGCAACCGTCTACTGGATGCAGGACTACATGCACGTGTGCCTCTGGCATGTGTACCTCTGACTCCAGCCTACCGTCAGGAACGGCTGCAGTGGTGTCGCCAACGTCTGCACTGGAGAACGCAATGGCGATCTGTCGTGTTCAGCGATGAAAGCAGATTCTGCTTGGGAGCCTCCGATGGCCGTATGCGTGTTCGCAGACGCACAGGGGAGCGTCTCCACCCTTCTTGCATCCGCCAGCGACACACAGGACCTACACCTGGTCTCCTGGTGTGGGGAGCGATCAGCTATCACTCCCGTACACAACTAGCGTTTGTACCGGGTACGTTAAACAGCACCTCCTACATCAACAACATCATTCAGCCCGTTGTTGTACCATTTGTAAGGTCGGTCCATCGGGGTGTTTTCCAGCAAGATAACTCACGCTCACACACGGCACGTGCAATTCAACATGCACTTCAGGGTGTGAGACAACTTCCATGGCCTGCACGTTAACCGGATTTGTCCCCCATTGAGCGCGTGTGGGATTTTATGGGACAGCGACTTGTCCTGTCTCCACGGCCAGCCACGACCATCCCCGATTTACGCGTCCAGGTTGAGGATGCTTGGAACTCAATACCCCAAACTTGCATTCAACATCTGTACGACAGACTCCATGCCAGAATTGCACAGTGTGACGCAGTTCATGGCGGTTCAACCTCGTACTAACCATGTTACATGGAAATGTTATTTTTTAGTTTACCAGCAAATACAGCTGTGTTTTGCCATAATGTTTTTGATCACGTTATCCTCTGTATTCCGTTATTATGCTGTATAAATTTCGTTGGTATCAGACGTCTCCTTCTTGGTGTTCTTTTTTTCACTTTCCGCCAGTGTATTAGATTTTCTTCCCCTCCGAACTATTGGATTTTACATCCGCGGCATTGTCTGCCTCTCTGTGCATGTAACTTTTGAATGTATGATACTGTCTTTCTGTAGAGTCAAATCAATTTTGCATCTAATTTTCAACTAGTCTACAAAGATGAGTCGCATCTGTGAGGATTTTAGCTTCTCTTCAGACGGGAGTTTTGCATTTTTTGGACTGTCTACTTGTCCACACAGGTAAATTTGCCATCCATCACATGGGTTTACTTTTCCGCACTGAGTTAGCTTCGCATTCGGAACACCTACCTAATAACGCGTTTGGTCCACCTTTCTGCGCAAATGACGGTGCGCAGACGCTTAGGAACAGATTCTGCTGCATAATGTCAGACATCCTCAATGCGTAACTTGACCCATGTCCGCTGCAGAAGCTCCGTCAGTTCACACTCATTTCCCGTAGTAGAAGATCAGCACAGTTCTCACACCTCCTTCTGGCATATCCCACAAATGTTCGATTGGGTTACAGTCAGGGGAGTTTGAGGGCCAAGGCAATGTAGGGGAATTCGTTATCGTGTTCCTCCAATAACTCAGTAGTTGTACGAGCCCGGTGACCTGTCGAAACAGGGCACCGTGGTCTGGGTAAACACCCTGAAGATGGGATAATGGCGAACGGACTCTTTGGGATTGTCAGACAAAAGCCCCACCAAGAAAAAAATGTGAAACCAAGCAATAGGGCTTTTTTTACGGTTTACGACATATGCGAACTCGGCCATCAACAAACATGGTGCAGCTGGAAACGTAACTCATCACTCCAAATGACTTTCTTCCCTCTGTCGAGGGTCCATTGCAGAAGTGTCCTAACCCATGCGAGACGTTGTTTGCGATGACTGGGTGTCATCATGGATACCCTCATTGTTCTCCGGTTGTGGAACTCTAAGCGCGCATGGTGCGTGTGGAAATAGGTCGAACTGCACCGCTGTTGTACTGGTGGGTGAGCTAGGGTGACTGTTGAGCGTCGTTGCTGAGATAGCAGGCGTGACTCCTCTCGGATCACAGCGCGTGCTGGCTGACCCTTCTGCGGGATGTCTGTGCATGGTTAATCCATTCCTTGTACACCCTTCATAATACTAGTAGTACGTGAGCAGCCAAAACGTGCGCCTGTTTGCGAAATACTGGCACCTGCCCTCCGGTCTCCAACTATCTGGCCGAAGCCAGGTTTTCACATTACTGGGAAACGTTTATTGTTTGCTTATAGAGGATAGGTATGCACAATTTATTGTAGCCACAGGTGACTTTGATATCACGTGGTACTTCGTTATCGCTCCGAATATATAAAACGGGTGGTGTTACTAATGCAAAGCTAGATGGGCCGCGGGTGGCCCAGTGGGAAACGTTCGTGACTGCCACGGTAGGGACCTCAGGTTCGGTCCCAGCAGGTACGAACGCTCGATCCACTAAATATCCGCCGTGCGTCGGATGGGCACGTTAAGCCGTCGGACCCCGGGTACTGCCCCCCCCGGTAATAAATAAGGGCGTCTTCCTCCCCCCTTTCTACCTCGCTTCCCTGTCACTTTTCTTTTGGGTACTCTAGCCCAAATCTCCTAGCTTCCTATTTCTAAGGGTTGTTTAAGACCTCGGGTCAGACACTCCCTTCCTAAAATCCTCTACATATTATCATGATCATGCAAAGCTAGCCCAGTGTATATTAGAAGGTAAATTAAACTGTTTATTTTGTTACACAGATGAATTCTGGGTCCATAAGTTTCCGATTTTGTTTACACAGTTGAACTCTGCATATGTCGCGATTTTTTTTTTTTTTTTTTTGGAGGTTTAACGACCACCGTGAGCAACTCAATGGGCTATAAGCAGTCGCCCGTCCCTAATTTAGTGTCACTGGTTCCAGGGAAGGGAGAGAGCCAGTGCCGTAAGACAAACACAACATCCATGCCTCACCGGGATTCGAACCCGGACCCCTTTCGGACGAATGATCAGAGGCCAACGCCTTAGACCACTGCGCCACCGGGGCGGCTATGTCGCGATGTCCTCTTGTCTACACAGACGAACTTTGCCTGTGTTATATTCTTTGTCTATCAATGCAATAAGAATTTGGTATTTATTAGGTTATCTACTTATCTACACCGATGAATCTTGCACCTATTAGATTGTTTAATCTCTACGTAATAATCCTTTATTTATTAGATAATGCACCCAAATTAATTTTGCATCAATTAAATTGACTACATGAATATCCAGATGAGGGCTGCGTTTTTCAGGAAGAACACACGTCTTACAGAAGAATTTGGCATTGGTTGCCTACGTAAATGAATTTTATATATGTCTGATGGCCCGGTGATGCGCATAAAATAAATTTGCCCTTATTAGACTACCTACTCGTCGACAAAGACGAATTTCTTATCTATTGGATTTGATACCTATCAGTATGGATTAGTGTTGCATTTCTCACATTTTCTACCTGACTACAGGGATGAGCTCTTAGACTCCATTAGAGTCGCTATACGGATACATTTGGAAACTATTTTGTTGTCTATCTGTCTGCTTAAATAAATTTTGCATCTATTACTTCGTCTATTTTTCTGCGCAGACGCACAGATGACTTTTACTTTTTTACGTTGTCTACTTGTCTACACAGCAGAATTGTATACATCTTTTAGATTATGCCCAAAGAGGATTTTTTTTTCATTTATTAAATTGCCTATTTGTATATCCAGATAAATGTTTCGACAAACAGGTTACCCACTTTTTTCACACAGATGAATTTTGCATCTATCAAGCTATTTACTTTTCTGTACAAATGACTTTTTCATCATTAAATTATCTTTTGTCTAATCAGAAGTCTGCATCTCTTAGGTTATGAACACAAAGGAACTTTATCTATTAGATTATTTACCTGTCAACACAGGTAAATTTTGAATCTGCTCAGTTGTCCACTAGTCAACGCAAATGAGATTTGCATGTGTTTATTGTATAATTGTCTACACATGATAATTTTGCATCTGTCATATTGTCTACATATAACACAGTCACTTCATATTGTCATCTTTGTGTCATCTGTGTGGCATCCGTACGATTCAGTTGTCAATGTCATTTTTATGTCATCTGTGTACCATCCGTACGATTCAGATGACATTGTCATCTTTGTGTCATCTTTATGTCATCTGTGCACCATCCGTACGATTCAGTTGACATTGTCATCTTTGTGTCATATGTATGACATCCGTACAATTCAGTTGTTCTGTTTACGTTCGTGAATTTTGCGTACTGTACAATAATAGCTAAATAAAGGAATGTTTGAAGGTTTTAACTATTATCCTGACGTCAAACTTTTCTGTAAAGCACTACACAGCTTATCTCACATAAAGTTAAACTTGACGTAGTAACTTGGTTTAACTGTAAAATGCCACTTAAGGCTTATGTAATTACTTTAAGTTGAACCCCAGACTTTAGAGAATTTGTCATTGACCTCTGACCTGCTGTCAGGGTTGCCAAACTCAAATTTATCAAGCAGGAATCACTGACTTTAAGTTTAGAAAAACGTTTAAAATAAACCAAATTTGCATAAGAGTACAAGAACTCAAAAGAAAGATTAAATAAGAATATATAAATATGCATATAGAATAAGTACACAAAATGTCTATATGGATAAATTTTGCATAAATGTAGACAAAATTAGTGGCGAATTGTTTGCATCAATTAATATGGCTTCTACGTAAAAACATCCACTGTAAATTAATCTCTCACATAAAAACTCCACTTTTTAAGCGAATTATATTTATCTTGCTCTTCAATTCTGATACGCACTTATTCGAAGAGTTGAAAGAGGTTTCATGATACCAAAACACTAAAAGAAACAAAGTAGTGCGCTCAGTAAAACTAGGAAACGTCGTTCGATGCATCTGTTTTGTACACTTCTGTTGGCTTTAAAACACGCTTCTGATCTAAACTTCTTTTTCTTCAATATTCGATCCGATTATTAAATAAATTCTCCCTTTCATTTTTCAAGGCACTCCACATCACTCTTCCTGTAGAAATTTGGACTGGCAGGTCGTTTCGTGATATTCCTTATGCCTCATCGTTCAAACGAAATGATTAGATTAAAATGCTTAACGATGACGTTTTTATTATGATTTACCGTCAGATTATTCACCGTCCTTCATAACGAAGCTAAATTAGACTTTAAAGTCGTTTTCGGAATTATGCGCTCACCTCAAATATACGACGTTGTGTTTCCAAATTCTATTTTAAGAACTGTTTGCTCAGATCATCCGAAATGTTCAAAAAGAAGCGAGAAGCTTGAAAGTTAATTTATCCAGACCTAAAGATGACGTGATGGGGATTTTCGAAAAGAATTCCTCGGACGACTCTGGTGATGAATTATTCAGGCCAACAAATTACCAGAAAATTTAAAATTCAAATATACTTAAACGGAAGTTTGGTCACCTCTCTCTCTCTCTCTCTCTCTCTTTTACTCCTCTTCTCTCTCCCTCTCTCTAGCATTCTCTCTCTCTCTTTACTCCTCTTCTCTCTCCCTCTCTCTAGCATTCTCTCTCTCATCTTCTTTTCTTCCACCTCCCTTCCCCACAGCGCGAGATTGGAAGGAGCTGTATTCGAAAATTTTACTCCTGCGATTTATTTCCCATTCTAGTCATAAACGTTACGGGAATCCCAAACGATTTTAAAGCATTTTGAGACTGATGGTTTTTGAGAATGACGCACAGTCTTTTCATAGCGTGTTTATCGACACCGCAGTTATCTGATCTCGGTCTCTGAAGTGACATCCGGTGGGAACAATGCTGTGTTGTAGATGTACCATAATTAAAGAGTACAAATGTAATGAAATATTGTGAGTCGCAACTAAATTATATCGGCGTGTAGAGACACCAAAATGAAAGAGGGCAAGCATAATGAAATATTGTGAATGTTGATTCCATCAATTAACTAAATTATTCTGGGCTCGGGCGGGGACTGACTTTACTGGAAGGTTTAACATTTTGTTCCTGAGTTAAAAAAATATATTCGTCTCGTAAAACAAAAACTGACTTGCTAAATAATCAGATGCCGAAGTTCACTCAGTGAAACGAATCTGTCACCGGATAAATTGATTAATTACAGTTTAAACCCACAAGTCGGACTGTAAGAGGAGAGTCTGAAATGGGACATCTCACAAAATGAAGACTGACTTGTTAAATAATCAGATGCCGAAGTTTACTGAATGAAAAGAATCTTCCACCGGATGAATTGATTAATTACAGTTTAAACCCATAAGTCGGTCTGTAAGATGAGAGTCTGAAATGGGACATCTCCCAAGACAAAGACTGACTTGCTAAATAATCAGATGCCGAAGTTCAATGAGTGAAGCGAATCTGCCGCCGGATGCATTGATTAATTACAGCTTAAACCCATAAGTCGGTTTGTAAGATGAGAGTCTGAAATGGGACATCTCCCAAGACAAAGACTGACTTGCTAAATAATCAGATGTCGAAGTTCAATGAGTGAAGCGAATCTGCCGCCGGATGCATTGATTAATTACAGCTTAAACCCATAAGTCGGTCTGTAAGATGAGAGTCTGAAATGGGACATCTCCCAAGACAAAGACTGACTTGCTAAATAATCAGATGCCGAAGTTCAATGAGTGAAGCGAATCTGCCGCCGGATGCATTGATTAATTACAGCTTAAACCCATAAGTCGGTCTGTAAGATGAGAGTCTGAAATGGGACATCTCCCAAGACAAAGACTGACTTGCTAAATAATCAGATGCCGAAGTTCAATGAGTGAAGCGATTCTGCCGCCGGATGCATTGATTAATTACAGCTTAAACCCATAAGTCGGTCTGTAAGATGAGAGTCTGAAATGGGACATCTACCAAGACAAAGACTGAGTTGCTAAATAATCAGATGCCAAAGTTCAATGAGTGAAGCGAATCTGCCGCCGGATGCATTGATTAATTACAGCTTAAACCCATAAGTCGGTCGGTAAGATGAGAGTCTGAAATGGGACATCTCCCAAGACAAAGACTGACTTGCTAAATAATCAGATGCCGAAAGTTCAATGAGTGAAGCGAATCTGCCGCCGGATGCATTGATTAATTACAGCTTAAACCCATAAGTCGGTCTGTAAGATGAGAGTCTGAAATGGGACATCTCCCAAGACAAAGACTGAGTTGCTAAATAATCAGATGCCAAAGTTCAATGAGTGAAGCGAATCTGCCGCCGGATGCATTGATTAATTACAGCTTAAACCCATAAGTCGGTCTGTAAGATGAGAGTCTGAAATGGGACATCTCCCAAGACAAAGACTGACTTGCTAAATAATCAGATGCCGAAAGTTCAATGAGTGAAGCGAATCTGCCGCCGGATGCATTGATTAATTACAGCTTAAACCCATAAGTCGGTCTGTAAGATGAGAGTCTGAAATGGGACATCTCCCAAGACAAAGACTGACTTGCTAAATAATCAGATGCCAAAGTTCAATGAGTGAAGCGAATCTGCCGCCGGATGCATTGATTAATTACAGCTTAAACCCATAAGTCGGTCTGTAAGATGAGAGTCTGAAATGGGACATCTCCCAAGACAAAGACTGACTTGCTAAATAATCAGATGCCAAAGTTCAATGAGTGAAGCGAATCTGCCGCCGGATGCATTGATTAATTACAGCTTAAACCGATAAGTCGGTCGGTAAGATGAGAGTCTGAAATGGGACATCTCCCAAGACAAAGACTGACTTGCTAAATAATCAGATGCCGAAAGTTCAATGAGTGAAGCGAATCTGCCGCCGGATGCATTGATTAATTACAGCTTAAACCCATAAGTCGGTCTGTAAGATGAGAGTCTGAAATGGGACATCTCCCAAGACAAAGACTGAGTTGCTAAATAATCAGATGCCAAAGTTCAATGAGTGAAGCGAATCTGCCGCCGGATGCATTGATTAATTACAGCGTAAACCCATAAGTCGGTCTGTAAGATGAGAGTCTGAAATGGGACATCTCCCAAGACAAAGACTGACTTGCTAAATAATCAGATGCCGAAGTTCAATGAGTGAAGCGAATCTGCCGCCGGATGCATTGATTAATTACAGCTTAAACCCATAAGTCGGTCTGTAAGATGAGAGTCTGAAATGGGACATCTCCCAAGACAAAGACTGACTTGCTAAATAATCAGATGCCAAAGTTCAATGAGTGAAGCGAATCTGCCGCCGGATGCATTGATTAGTTACAGCTTAAACCCATAAGTCGGTCTGTAAGATGAGAGTCTGAAATGGGACATCTCCCAAGACAAAGACTGACTTGCTAAATAATCAGATGCCAAAGTTCAATGAGTGAAGCGAATCTGCCGCCGGATGCATTGATTAATTACAGCTTAAACCCATAAGTCGGTCTGTAAGATGAGAGTCTGAAATGGGACATCTCCCAAGACAAAGACTGAGTTGCTAAATAATCAGATGCCAAAGTTCAATGAGTGAAGCGAATCTGCCGCCGGATGCATTGATTAATTACAGCTTAAACCCATAAGTCGGTCTGTAAGATGAGAGTCTGAAATGGGACATCTCCCAAGACAAAGACTGACTTGCTAAATAATCAGATGCCAAAGTTCAATGAGTGAAGCGAATCTGCCGCCGGATGCATTGATTAATTACAGCGTAAACCGATAAGTCGGGCTGTAAGATGAGTCTGAAATGGAGACTGACTTGCTAAATCAGATGCGGAAGTTCACTGGGTGAAACGAATCTGCCCCGGGATGCATTGATTAATTACATCTTAAACCGAGGAGTCGGACTATAAGATGATAGTCTGGAATGGGATGGTTTATTGCTTTTAAGGTCAAAATCGAATTCCATTTTCACGTCTTTGGCTTTAGCGACTCAAACAAGTGGCTTTTTTTCTTTTCTGAGAAATGTTTGCATGAACAGAGTTCCCAGCTTGTCATTACGAAAGCAAAAACGAGCTTCTGGCGCCATTCATTGCTACAGAGAAGAAGAGGAAGTTCAAAGTGTTTGTTTACATAATTGGGATCGAGGACTACACTGCTTTATTTAAGAGTTGAAGAGGAAAAGCATTTACATCTGCATCAACTTACTTAGGCCGACACCTCAACCATGTGAAGAATTCCAACGAGAAATAGCACATCTAACTGTGTGATATTTCATCTACAACTAAGTTTCTTTAGGTACAGCACATTTATTTTACAATATCTGGTGGTTTTCAAGCTTTTCTAAATCGCGGAAACATGGAAAAAAGGAATGAGACTGTTGGGCCACATTGAACAGAAAAGTTAAGATGCATGTGTTTATTATGAATATAGATTATTTCAACAGGTTTTGAATTCTAAAAATTACCTTTCAGATAAAAGAAACGATGCAGAAGTAGATACCTGATAAACCTACATTTCAGTACTTTTTCAAAAACATTTGTTTGCATGTGTGTGAATATTTATTTCTCCATTTCGAAAATGTATTTACTTCGATTTTAGAACTGCCTTTGCGGACAAAGTTTCGCGGGCCATTAAAAAGTGATCAGAGGACCACGGGTTGATGATCCCCTGCTCTAAAGAAAGAATTACTTCTAAAAAACAAAAAACCTCCAAGAAGAAACAATTGCGTTATTTCCAATAAATGGCGGAGAACGCTTGATGAAAGTAAAAGCCGGGCTTTAAACTGGAAATTCTGAGCTGGTCCAGCCTCCTAAAGTTTGAACCCTGGCTGCTCAGTGTTTTCCAAATTACAGTCCGTGCAGACTTTGAACTGGTGCATCAACAACAGGAAAAAGATCACTTACGTCGAGTGACCACCCAAATTATGAACGCCCCAATGAAAAGTGGATGCGGCCCGTTGACCACGTGATTTAAAAGTAAGGGTGCTATTAGTCGACCGTCGTAGCATATATAAAGTGTACGTTGAGCAGTAGGTAGTGAACTTTGGACCGTGATGGGTGAACGGAAGGATTTATCGGACTTTAAGAAAGGACAGATTGTGGGAGCTTGGACAGCAGGTAACTCAATTTCTCAAACGGCTGAACTAGCAGGTTGTTCCCGAGCTGCCGTAGTTAAAGTGTATCAGGACAGGCGTGTAAAGTGTCAAATAACGACTCGGAGGCAAAGCTACCAAGGACAACGAAAGGTTGATGTGATAGGTGAGCGCCGGGTCCAACTACTCGTACAGTCCAACAGACGTAGTACTGTTCAACAGTTGACTATCCAATACAACAGAGGTCAACCCAGAACGGTACATGTCCTTACCATGCGTCACACACTCGCACGTATGGGCTATAACAGCAGCCCACCCCGACGACATCCTTTCCTCACCAAAGTTCATCGGCGCAAAAGACTCACCTGGTGCAAAGATCGTGCAAGTTGGACGTCGGAAGACTCAAAAAAAGTGTAATGGTCTGACAAGTCGCGTTTCTTGCTCCACTCCGTGTATGGTCATGTAAGTATTTGGCGCAAGCAACATGAGGCACTCGGTCCATCCTGCATGGTCTCCACAGTGCAAGCCTGTGACGGACTGGTGTGGTATGTTTACCACACAGGCCGCCACCGGTTGTATGGTGTAGGGTATGTTTACCTAGCAGGAACTTGGATCCCTGCTGCATATGGAACAACTCATGACTGATGCCACTATCGTGAGTTGCTCGCTGACTGTGTATACCCAGCAATATTACAGTTTTTCCCGAAACGCTACGGTGTCTTCTAAGATGGCAATGCGCCGCGCCACAGGCCCAACGTCACGCAGGAACGGTTTGAGGAACACAGTTCAGACTTCCCGCACATCGTATCGATTGGCCTCCGAATTCTCCTGATATCAATCCCATAGAGTACTTGTGGGACACTATGGAATGACACCAATCCCCTCCATGCCTGCATTGAAATCCACATTACACACAGATTGGTTGGCCATACCTCCAAACTGCTTCAGGCATTTTATTGAATCGATGCCATTACCTGCTGTAATTAGGGCAAAAGAAGGATCTAAGAAGTATTAGGTAGGTGGTCATAATTCAGCGATCACTCAGTATGTTATGAAGATTCTGGTGTTACGTTCAATTTCTTGGGTGTTTAATATGGTCGAAGAAATTACATGCAGTATAAGGCTCTTCATAATAAATTACATTCGTGCAGTTTTGGATAAATGATCATATGTAGAGGATTTTAGGAAGGGAGTGTCTAACCCCAGGTCTTAAACAACCTTTAGAAATAGAAAGCTAGGAGGTTTAGGCTATAATGCCCGATAGGAAAGTGACACGGAAGAGAAATAGAAAGGGGAGGAAGACGCCCTTCTTTATTACCGAGGGGCCAGTACCCGGGAAGTTTTGGATACTACAGTGTCTGCTTAATTCTACTTCTTCTGGAAGGGATGTTCTGTTATGAATTCAGATTTTAGGGTTAGATCGCACGAAAGAATTTCTGAAATCTTCGGTCATGAGAGTAATCGACGGTGTAATAAAAGATTTGGCCACGGGCCTTCGAAGATATTTTCTAAATTATTCGCGTTCCTCGTGTTCACATTTTGTTAAAAGTAAACTAGCATCTTTTGGTTTTACAGTAATAGGGATTATAACGTAACCCTTTTTCGTGTGCGAGATTGGTGTTACGCTATGTCTAAAACTATGACAATGGAAATGTTGAACTAAATGAGAATACGATGCAATAGATTCACGAAATAACTAATTTAAGGTTTTACGGCCAGACGAAACATATACAAAAGTCAAACTTACGATAACCTTTTATTTGTCCAGCAACGAATGATGACATCCACGATATAGCTCTGCTAGTATTACACTTCACGTATATTCTAGCTTAACAAAGATAGAACATCTCCACACACACACACACACACACACTAAGCAACTCCTGTATCGTCCTTTTTATTTACTGTTCTTATCACATTCATACGTCACTCTCTCTGACGTCAAAAGTGTTGCCAGCCTCATTCATGAGTGAGAGAAGATATCACGTTAAGTTTAAAAAGTACAGAATAGAACAAACTCAAATTTACATAGGAAAAGGAACTAAAAATGAAAGTTATATTGGAATATACGTCACAAGATATGAACTCAAATGGTGGTTGCACTGTATCCGCGAAGCCAGACTGAGAGACGATATTCACCTAATGGTTGTTATGATCCAATAACAACTCCAGTGTTGTCATTTGTCCGGATGTTGTTAATAACGCATGCAAAATTAGCCAATTTATTTCCATATTTCCAAATGCTCATAATCATATGTATCCGTTTTAGGAATGCTAATATAAAGACATCTTCATTCGCTCTCGTATGATATTAAGCAAAATGGCTCCGAGTCAATGTTTTTACTTTTTAATTAGAGAAATATCCGCTAAGTTTGGTCGTACATAAATGCTGCGAAGAAAAAAGTAAATGCCTTTTACTTAACATCAACTCTCAGTGGTATTGCTTTTGAAGCCTCACGTGCGAAACGACAACTAATAAATCTCACGTGACTATTTAAAACCGGAAGAAAAATTACAGTGTGAAATGCCGATCAACGAGTTAATGAGCAATAAGCGTTTTTAGGTAACTCTCAGTTTAACATAATTGCCTGTAAAGAAGGGTTCTATTTTTTCACATTAAGTAAGCACGCGGTCATTTATAAACATCATGACCATGTACTCGATTAACACCGACATTTTGATCGTGACTGATGTTACCCTGGTGGTTCATTTAGAAATAATTAGATGATCAATAACCATATTTACGTGTTTTATTTTCCGATGATGAAAGAACATTAGTGCGAATATTTTTTTAACATCTATCAGTTGCAGAATCGAAAAATAACCCAGTGATCGAGAGAAAATAGTGAAAACGCTTGAGCGCATCTTTATGAGCCGGTGTGTGTGTGTGTGTGTGTGTGTGTGTGTGTGTGTGTGTGTGCAGCAATCATACATACCGTGTGGTTATAAAATATGTATCCCTATTCTCGGGTGTGTAGAAAAGTAAGAAATGGAGATATCGAAGTGAAAATAGGTAGATAGCTTACTGAGCGCATGGGAAAAGAATTTTACGGGAGAAAAACAAAGTTTGTTCAAAATTCCGCCTCTAAGGGCACAACGGCGCTGCAGATATTAGTTATATATTTTCTATCTTCTCCGTAAGACTCCACTTCATTTTTAATGTTCATATTCCTCCACAATCGAAAAGTCTCACGCACCATCTTCTATCTTCTCACTTGTCACTTCATCCACGTCGAATCGGGGGATTTTGTGTTCTTAGGAGGCGATTTCAACTGAACCCTTCAGCCGGCATTGGATCTCTTCAATACTACAGAATTTCGCCACACAAATATCTGTTCAGTTCAAAGATAAACGCATTTAGCCTGCAGAACGTTTATTGACTGAAGTGTCCTACTCACTCTATACTCCAACACGTAGACCAGAACAACGCAATCCGGAGTCGAAGCAGCCCGACTCAGCTGTACCTCTTTCCAAGTCTTACTATACTTACCTCCTTGATTTCTCTCATGATCCGGATATCTTTTCTGATCATTGGTTTGTCACTGTCCATCGTTTACCTATTTCTGTTCCACATCTTCCATGTTGTTGGTCTCTGAACTCCACACTCCTCAGAGTTTAATCGTAAAATTATCGAATTGTGTGTTTATCTGATTGCCTTGATACATAAGATTAATAGACCTAAAAATCATCCTGATACATAAGATTAATAGACCTAAAAATTATCGAATCGTGTGTTTATCTGATTGCCTTGATACATAAGATTAATAGACTTAAAATTATCCCAGTAATACTGCTGAAAAGTTTTAGGTGTTTTGACTCGGCAAATTTTATACACATGTGTATGATCCTAAAACAAAACGACAAAGAGTGCAATGGAAGTCAAAAAACTCGCCACAAGCCAAAAAAACAAGAAAAGTTCCATCGGAAATCAAAACAATGCTCATTACATTCTTCGATAGTAAGGGTATTATCCACAAAGAATTTGTTTCAAGTGGACAAACAATTACTGGTGAGTTTTATTTAAATGTTTTGAGGCATTTGATGGGCAGAATTCGTCGCATTCGTCCAGAATATCGAGATGAAAACAGTTAGTGTTTGTTGCACGATAATGCACCCAGTCACACCTCACTTCTTGTTCGTAGATTTTTGGCGAAAAATAACGTCTGTGTGTTGAATCATCCACCGTATTCGCCTGATTTAGCACCCTGCGACTTTTCTTTCTTCCCAAAACTTAAAATGATGTTAAAAGGGTGTTATTTTGATGATATTTCGACCATACAAACAGCTTCGACGCGTGCTTTGGAGGCCATTCCGCAAAGTGAACTAGAACAGGCATTCGAATCATTATTAAATCGCTGTAACAAGTGTATTGAAGCCGGAGGAACTTATTTTGAATAACAAACCAAAACAAATTATAATTTCTTGTTTCTATTTCATTTTACAGACCCAGTCTTAAAAATTCTTTGACGCACTGTGTATTAAAAACACCATGTTTTATCACCAGTAACAATCGATTTTAAGAAGTTTGGATCATTTTCAGCAGCTGAAATGATGTCTCTGCAATGTGCACTTCTCCTTGATTTTTGTTCATTGGTTAACGTGTGTGGAACACATTTAGCACAGACTTTTGTTTTGCCCAAATCTTCATGCAGGATGGTTCGAATCGTTTCTTTGTTGATGTTTAAATACTCTTCCATCTTTCTTAGTGACGGACATCGATTGTTTGCCACGAAATCACTCACTTTTTCAATAATCTCAGGTGTCCTAGATGAATTTGGTCTTCCGGTAAGCTTATCATCTTCTAGCGTCTCTCTTCCGTCCAAAAGACGTTTGTGCTACAGGAAAACATTTGATCTACTTAAACAAAACTCACCGTAAACTTGTTTCATCATTTGGTACGTTTCCGAGGCACTTTTACCAAGTTTTGCGTTAAATTTAATAACAGCCCTTTGTTCCATCGTAATAATTCAACATGAAAAAAATTTTACTTCTCTAATGAACCCCCGTTTCGTTTGAGTTACTTTAACTACTGCGCAGTACTTTTGGCAGAAAGTAAGCAGATGGTCACGGTTTATAACGTATTCGCGATTACTCTGGTGGCGCCACCGTAGGCTGAAATCTAGCGCCAGTCTTAAAAATTCTTTGACGCACTGTGTACGATACACAATCACGCGTTTCTCAGCGTGTCGTTGCTTAGGGCAAAGAACCAATCTGATAAAGTACTTATTTATACAGTAAAACCCACTAAAAACAAGAAACCAAAGCATTCGTTAAATCCGTTTTGGGGTGAAAATTCCCACTATATAAAAATATGCGTACGTAATAATATGCCAATACGTTCGTATACTACATATCCATAACAACTCGATGTACTTGAAAGATTTAATTAACTACATTAGTACTATAGTTAATGAATAGAATCTTTCAAGTTTATTCAACTTGGCTGCCACGTGAGACTGACCGCAGTTTAACTACACAACACACGTAAACTAAAAGCAGCGCCGATCCTTCTAGTGCAACGCTCACTTGGAGGGTGAAAGATGCAATCAACAAAATTCCAGGAATGTTGTCCCCAGTTTTCGCCTAAGACAATATCTCTCTCCGCAATCGTCGCCCAGAAATCCCCTTACATGTGCGAGGTCCCTACCCATCCGTTTTTTGTCTGGGAGTAGGTGGCCTGCTTTCAACTCTGCTGATGCGTACACCCAACACATAGGTCCTTGCAATGGGTGGTGGAGACACACTCTTGCACAACTCGCTTGTTGAGCATTTGATGCACTCCTTCCCCACATTACTGAGGGGATCAACATTCTTCCACGTGCTACTGAACAAATGTGCTTTCTAATCAACATTCTTCCACTACCACGCAAGAGCAATTGTACTATTGCAATTTCGTCCTGTATACCACCATTTTTATTTCTCCATTCCAGGACAGTGCACACAAGATTTTCTCTGTTTCGCTAAATATGGAATTTTTAAATTTTGTTTCTTTTGCTTGTTAAAAGAAGTCATCTTTGCATTTTGTCTCTCTCGTTCGATACGTAGGAAACTTTGTTAAAATATGTTCGTTAAAAGCGATGAAATTAACTTTGAATTAACATTATACCAAACATGAGCTTCTGTTTTGCTCGTTAAGTTTGAGATATCGCTGAAAATGGGCTCGTTATAAACGGGGTTCTACTGCATTTTTTTCAGTTGCCACTGTCTGTCTTCATGAAGCTACTTGTCACAAAGTAGTGGGACTTATTACCAAAATAATACTGTTCAACGAAAGTTTTTCTTTCATGAATCGCACTATCTTCTTTGATTAAAAAGCCACTTTATCAACAGGAGCAACACAGAAGCCCACGTCCGTTTCCTACGATTGTGACAGCGTGAATATAATGATATAATGCACACTTTTTTATGATGTGAAC
Organism: Macrothele yani; assembly: GCA_039090855.1. NCBI lineage: Eukaryota > Metazoa > Arthropoda > Arachnida > Araneae > Macrothelidae > Macrothele > Macrothele yani. The sequence goes on from CM077028.1 coordinate 50,692,857, forward strand.
TGACTAAATTCAATAATGTAAGACTGATTTTTCGTAGAGTGCAAACACGTGAATAATGTGTACTTAATATAACAGCAATATCGATTACTATTAAGCAAAGTCAGCTCTACAACTTAGTAATTTACATTTCCGCTCTATGTATCATAGTTTTACAGTTGTGTTCGCTAAGTTCCACAATTCGCCAACAGAGGCGCCTACGTCGTGCTCGTTAGATTGCGCCTCAGCAACTGCTTTGCTCCTGCGTGTGTGTGTGTGTAAGGGTGGGCCCCAAACTACTTTATACAGTATGTATACACTGAGTGGCCACTTTATTATGACCACCCCCTCAGTAGTTCCATGGGCCACCTTTTGCCTTTATTACTGCGTCGATTCTTCGTGCCATGGACTCCACGAGATGTTGATAAGTGGTTTGTGGAATCTGAGACCATGCTTGATGAATAGCATTTTCCAGGAGTGTGAGATTGCAGGGTTGTGGATCCAGCTGTCTGATGGCTCGTTCAACTTCATCCCACAAATTCTCAATGGGGTTGGGATCTGGAGATTGTGGGGGCCACCTAAGCAAAGTAAACTCACCGGCATGTTCCTGAAATCAATCCTATACAATACGAGCACTCTGGCAGGACGCATTATCTTGTTGAAAGTAGCCATGGCCATTAGGATAAACCATCCACATGACAGGATGCACTTGGTCCGCAACGATGTTTAGATATGATGTGCCAGTCAGACGTTGATCAACACGAATTAAAGGGCCCAAAGCATGACAGGAAAGCATTCCCCAAACCATAACGTTGCCTCCACCAGCTTGAAGGGTTGTAGCAATGCATTTGGGGTCCATGCTTTCGTGCTGTTTCCGCCAAATTCTCACTCGTCCATCGGCGTGGTGCAACTGAAAACGTGATTCATTGGACCACATAATTTGTTTCCAATTATCGACTGTCCAATCCTTGTGCTCCTGTGCGAACTGGAGACGTTTTCTCTTGTTAACTGCAGACAGCAAAGGTGTTTGAACAGGCCTTCGGCTACCGTATCCCATCCGATGCAGTGTACGGCGAACAATGCGTGCAGAGATCATTTGAGGGGATCCTTGATTAAGATGGTCTGTAATTTGCTGCACTGTTGCCCTTCTGTTGTCTGTTACCAGTCTGGACACTCTCCGTTCCGCCCGAGCAGTCACTAGTCGATGACGACCACACGTTTCACGTAGAGACCCAGTTTTTTGGCTGACAGTCCAGTCTTTAAACACTTTAATAACAGCTGTTCTGGAACATTTCACGAATGCGGCGGTTTCGGTAATACTCGCTCCATGGCTCCGAGCTCCTACAATCATCCCACGTTGAAAATCCGTCAAATCGCATTTTTTACCCATCTCGTCACCCAAAAATCCCTTCAACTACTGTCGCAAGCACTAAGCTTTCCTTTTTTATACTATCCTTGCGCTCTGGCAGCAAGAGCGTGAAGCCATAGCTCATTTGCTTAAAACTGTCAGTTGGTCATAATAAAGTGGCCACTCAGTGTATATTTTATATATATATTTATACATATAATCTTGGGGGGGGGCGAGTCCTATCACTGTGTATGTGTGATCGCTCCCGCCCCCAGATTTTGAAACAAGGTTACGCCACTGTTTTGACTTAAAAGTTTATTTCCTCAAAACCTTATTTTTTAGTACTTATGTACCTTTTTTTCTGAAAATCTATTTAAGAAACCAGCCTAAAATTTTTACCAATCCTTTATTTCATTCAGATACATACTTTAACCTGATGTTTTATTTTTATTTTTCATTTTGTTACGATTTTTAAGTATGAAAATTTCATAATTCAAAAGTGGAGTTCGATTAAAAATTATATTCAAAAAGAAATAAAAGAAAAAAAAAACGCGTTGAAGTGTTCACAACTATTACATTATTGTGTGATAAAAAATTGCCTCATTTTGATAATTTGGACATGGGTTTCAACGGCGCCTCGGTATTTATTGTGGGCCCCTTAATTAAATTAATCTGACTCGAGATATTTCGTTCTCTCATTTCAATGACTTAGACAATCTTACCCGAGTGGTTCCCTCATTTCGACGATTGCGATAATATGACTAGAGTTTCTGACTCATTCTATTACTTAGACAATCTTCTATTACTTTCTCCCTCAGTTCGAAGATTACGATTATCTGACTAGAGTTTCTGACTCGTTTTGATAATTTGAACAATCTTACCCGAGTTTCACCCACATTTTGACGATCACAATAATCTGATTAGGGCTTCTGACTCATTTCGATGACTAAGATAGTCTTTTTCGAATTTTTCCCTCATTTCAACGATTATGATAATCTGACTCCAGTTTTGACCTGTTTCTATGATTTTGATATCCTGAGAGAAGTTACTGGATCAGTTTGATGACTCTTATTATATGACTAGAGTCAACAGGCATCTTGATGACTAGGACAACCTAACTCGAGGTACTAATTTTGATGACTTGAGTAGCCTTACACTAATTTGCTCACTAATTTCGATTCTTTGGTTAACCTGGCGCGAGCCACTCACTTACACTATCTACCAACAAGTAATTGGACACCTGTGATAGCAAAGAAAAACGAAGTTTATTCACCTTCAATAGTTGGTGGAACCTCCACGAGCGGCGATCACAGCTGCGACCCTACGGGACATTCTCTCAACCAGACGTTGTACGACGGCTAGCGGTATTTTCTTCCACTCAGCTTTGAGAAGATAGGTCAGTTCCTTCACCGATTTCGGACGGTGGGGGCGCCCCTTAAGTCGACGCTCCAACTCGTCCCAGAGGTGCTCGATAGGGTTAAGGTCCGGGCTCTGCGCAAGCCAGTCCATTCGATTAACCCCATTGTCATCACACCAAACCATGGTGGACCTCGTAACATGGCAGGTGGCATTGTCACCCTGAAAGTAACATGGGTCTACCCCGTAAAACTCCCACAACGTAGGAAGCGCATGGTCATCCAAAATGGTGCAGTAGGTCTTGGCGTTGAGTCTACCAGGAATTGCGACCAAGGGTACAGTGCCATACTAGGAGAAACACCCCCATAGCATAATTTCCACAGCCGCCGAACTTCAGAGTTGGCACAATACATTCCGGCAGGAGGCGTTCTCCAGGCAGACGCCAAACCCAGACCCTGCCATCCGAACGGTAGAGGGTGAACCTTGATTCGTCGCTCCAGAGAACCTGTTTCCACTGTTCAACGGTCCACTGTCGACGTTCTTTGCACCACGTTAGCCGAGCAGCGCTATTGGACTTGGTGATCAAAGGCTTGTGGGCGGCAGCACGTCCATGATAACCGAGCAGATGGGCTTCTTTACGGATGGTATTCATCGAAAGAACACTCCCGGATGCCTGTTGAAACTCCTCGTGGATGGGGCCCATCGATTTGGTGCGGTTATTCCGAATTTCTCTGGCCAGCAGCCGTCGGTCTCTAACTCCCAGTTTTGTAGGTCTGCCAGGTCGGGGCACATTTCGACAGTCACCTCTCATCTTCCACTTGCCAATCACGTAGGCCACTGTCGATTTTGGGTACTTCAACTCGCTGGATAGGTCACGTATCGATCGGCCATTTCTGTGATGCCCGACGATTACACCTTTCTCGAAATCAGAGAGCTCCGAACTTCGTGGCATCTTGCATGCGACTGGTTGCGTTGTTGCTTCCCACACGATATTTAACGGCGGAGGCCGTGACGTGTATCAGGACCGCAGATATCGTCGATTGCAGGGGTGTCCAATTACTTGTTGGTAGGCAGTGTATTTCGATGCCACGGATAAATTGTCACAGGTCGCTCACCATTTCGATAATTAGGATAAACTGCCTGGAGGCGCTGACTCATTTCTAAGTCTTGGATAAACGTTCGCCAATCACTCCTTCATTTTGATGCCTTGGTTAACCTGGCACGAGTCATTCATTCAATTTCATGCCTTTCATAAACTGGCATGAGTCATTCATTGTGACGTCTTGGATAACCTGGCACGAGTCACTAACAGATTTGGGGCCTTGGATAACCTGGCACGAGTCACTAACAGATTTGGGGCCTTGGATAAACTGAAACAGGCCCTTCACTCATCTCGCTGCCTTTGTTAACCTGACGCAAGTCACTCACTCATTCGATGCCTTGGTTAACCTGGCACGAGTCATCACTAATTTCGATGTCTTAGTTACCCTGGCACGAGTCATCACTAATTCCGATGGCTTAGTTAACCTGGCACGAGTCGTCACTAATTTCGATGGCTTAGTTAACATGGCACGAGTCATCACTAATTTCCGATGCCTTAGTTAACCTGGCATGAGTCATCACTAATTCCGATTGCTTAGTTAATCTGGCACGAGTCATCACTAATTTCGATGCCTTAGTTAACCTGGCAGGAGTCATCACTAATTTAAAATAGTTTCGATGCCTTGGATAAACTGGCACGAGTAACTTACTCATTTCGATGCCTTAGTTAACCTGGCATATGTCATCACTAATTTCGATGCCTTAGTTAACCTGGCACGAGTCATCACTAATTTCGATGCCTCAGTTAACCTGGCTCGAGTCATCACTAATTTCGATGCCTTAGTTAACCTGGCACGAGTCATCACTAATTTAAAATAGTTTCGATACCTTGGATAAACTGGCACGAGTAACTTACTCATTTCGATACCTTAGTTAACCTGCCATGAGTCATCACTAATTTCGATGCCTTAGTTAACCTGGCACGAGTCATCACTAATTTCGATGCCTTAGTTAACCTGGCACGAGTCGTCACTAATTCCGATGGCTTAGTTAACCTAGCACGAGTCATCACTAATTTCGATGCCTTAGTTAACCTGGCATGAGTCATCACTAATTTAAAATAGTTTCGATGCCTTGGATAAACTGGCACGAGTAACTTACTCATTTCGATGCCTTAGTTAACCTGGCATATGTCATCACTAATTTCGATGCCTTAGTTAACCTGGCACGAGTCATCACTAATTTCGATGCCTTAGTTAACCTGGCTCGAGTCATCACTAATTTCGATGCCTTAGTTAACCTGGCACGAGTCATCACTAATTTAAAATAGTTTCGATACCTTGGATAAACTGGCACGAGTAACTTACTCATTTCGATACCTTAGTTAACCTGCCATGAGTCATCACTAATTTCGATGCCTTAGTTAACCTGGCACGAGTCATCACTAATTTCGATGCCTTAGTTAACCTGGCACGAGTCGTCACTAATTCCGATGGCTTAGTTAACCTGGCACGAGTCATCACTAATTTCGATGCCTTAGTTAACCTGGCACGAGTCATCACTAATTTCCATGCCTTAGTTAACCTGGCACGCGTCATCACTAATTTCGATGCCTTAGTTAATCTGGCACGAGTCATCACTAATTTCCATGCCTTAGTTAACCTGGCTCGAGTCATCACTAATTTCGATGCCTTAGTTAACCTGGCACGAGTCGTCACTAATTCCGATGGCTTAGTTAACCTGGCACGAGTCGTCACTAATTCCGATGGCTTAGTTAACCTGGCACGAGTCACCACTAATTTCGATGCCTTAGTTAACCTGGCATGAGTCATCACTAATTTAAAATAGTTTCGATGCCTTGGATAAACTGGCACGAGTAACTTACTCATTTCGATGCCTTAGTTAACCTGGCATGAGTCATCACTAATTTCGATGCCTTAGTTAACCTGGCACGAGTCATCACTAATTTTGATGCCTTGTTTAACCTGGCACGAGTCATCATTAATTTCGATGCCTTAGTTACCCTGGCACGAGTCGTCACTAATTCCGATGACTTAACCTGGCATGAGTCATCACTAATTTAAAATAGTTTCGATGCCTTGGATAAACTGGCACGAGTAACTTACTCATTTCGATGCCTTAGTTAACCTGGCATATGTCATCACTAATTTCGATGCCTTAGTTAACCTGACACGAGTCATCACTAATTTTGATGCCTTGTTTAACCTGGCATGAGTCATCACTAATTTCGATGCCTTAGTTAACCTGGCACGAGTCGTCACTAATTTCCGATTGCTTAGTTAACCTGGCACGAGTCATCACTAATTTCGATGCCTTAGTTAACCTGGCATGAGTCATCACTAATTTAAAATAGTTTCGATGCCTTGGATAAACTGGCACGAGTAACTTACTCATTTCGATGCCTTAGTTAATTAACCTGGCATATGTCATCACTAATTTCGATGCCTTAGTTAACCTGGCATGAGTCATCACTAATTTCGATGCCTTAGTTAACCTGGCACGAGTCATCACTAATTTAAAATAGTTTCGATACCTTGGATAAACTGGCAGGAGTAACTTACTCATTTCGATACCTTAGTTAACCTGCCATGAGTCATCACTAATTTCGATGCCTTAGTTAACCTGGCACGAGTCATCACTAATTTCGATGCCTTAGTTACCCTGGCACGAGTCGTCACTAATTCCGATGGCTTAGTTAACCTGGCACGAGTCGTCACTAATTCCGATGCCTTAGTTAACCTGGCACGAGTCGTCACTAATTCCGATTGCTTAGTTAACCTGGCACGAGTCATCACTAATTTCGATGCCTTAGTTAACCTGGCATGAGTCATCACTAATTTAAAATAGTTTCGATGCCTTGGATAAACTGGCACGAGTAACTTACTCATTTCGATGCCTTAGTTAATTAACCTGGCATATGTCATCACTAATTTCGATGCCTTAGTTAACCTGGCACGAGTCATCACTAATTTCGATGCCTTAGTTAACCTGGCTCGAGTCATCACTAATTTCGATGCCTTAGTTAACCTGGCATGAGTCATCACTAATTTAAAATAGTTTCGATGTCTTGGATAAACTGGCACGAGTAACTTACTCATTTCGATGCCTTAGTTAACCTGGCACGAGTCATCACTAATTTTCATGCCTTAGTTAACCTAGCACGCGTCATCACTAATTTCGATGCCTTAGTTAACCTTGCATGAGGCATTACTAATTTCGATGCCTTAGTTAACCTTGCATGAGTCATCACTAATTTCGATGCCTTAGTTAACCTGGCATGAGTCATCACTAATTTCGATGCCTTAGTTACCCTGGCACGAGTCGTCACTGATTCCGATGGCTTAGTTAACCTGGCACGAGTCATCACTAATTTCGATGCCTTAGTTAACCTGGCATGAGTCATCACTAATTTAAAATAGTTTCGATGCCTTGGATAAACTGGCACGAGTAACTTACTCATTTCGATACCTTAGTTAACCTGCCATGAGTCATCACTAATTTCGATGCCTTAGTTAACCTGGCACGAGTCATCACTAATTTCGATGCCTTATTTACCCTGGCACGAGTCGTCACTAATTCCGATGGCTTAGTTAACCTGGCACGAGTCGTCACTAATTCCGATGGCTTAGTTAACCTGGCACGAGTCGTCACTAATTCCGATTGCTTAGTTAACCTGGCACGAGTCATCACTAATTTCGATGCCTTAGTTAACCTGGCATGAGTCATCACTAATTTAAAATAGTTTCGATGCCTTGGATAAACTGGCACGAGTAACTTACTCATTTCGATGCCTTAGTTAATTAACCTGGCATATGTCATCACTAATTTCGATGCCTTAGTTAACCTGGCACGAGTCATCACTAATTTCGATGCCTTAGTTAACCTGGCTCGAGTCATCACTAATTTCGATGCCTTAGTTAACCTGGCATGAGTCATCACTAATTTAAAATAGTTTCGATGTCTTGGATAAACTGGCACGAGTAACTTACTCATTTCGATGCCTTAGTTAACCTGGCACGAGTCATCACTAATTTTCATGCCTTAGTTAACCTAGCACGCGTCATCACTAATTTCGATGCCTTAGTTAACCTTGCATGAGGCATTACTAATTTCGATGCTTAGTTAACCTTGCATGAGTCATCACTAATTTCGATGCCTTAGTTAACCTGGCACGAGTCATCACTAATTTCGATGCCTTAGTTAACCTGGCACGAGTCGTCACTGATTCCGATGGCTTAGTTAACCTGGCACGAGTCATCACTAATTTCGATGCCTTAGTTAACCTGGCATGAGTCATCACTAATTTAAAATAGTTTCGATGCCTTGGATAAACTGGCACGAGTAACTTACTCATTTCGATGCCTTAGTTAACCTGGCATGAGTCATCACTAATTTCGATGCCTTAGTTAACCTGGCACGAGTCATCACTAATTTCGATGCCTTAGTTAACCTGGCACGAGTCATCACTAATTTCGATGCCTTAGTTAACCTGGCATGAGTCATCACTAATTTTGATGCCTTGGTTAACCTGGCATGAGTCATCACTAATTTGAATGACTTCCATAATCTGGCAAGAGTCACTCACTAGTTTCGTTGCCTTGGATAAACTGGCACGAGTAACTCACTCATTTCGATGACTTTCATAATCTGGGCAATCTGACTGGAATACTCACTCATTTTAATGCCTTTGCTATTCTGGTTTCAGTTGCTCACTGATTTCGACGACTTACGCAATATGAACAGTCACTCAATTTGATGGGTTGAATAACTTGGATAAAGGGGCTTGAATGTTCACGCATTTGGATGACTTGGATACTGTGAATCGTGTTACTCATTTCGATGATTCTTATAAACTGGCTCCAGTCACTCACTTTTTTGAGTGTATGGGTCAAATTACTCGCTCATTTCAATTATTAGAAAAACACTAATTCAGTAACTACCTCTTGTATGAATATTTAGAACTACAGTTTTCTAAGGGTTCCTGCAATTTTGCGTGCAGTTTTTAAGGTTGCCATGGTTTCACGTGCAGTTTTTAAGGTTTCCATGGTTTTACGTGAGATTTTTAGAGCTCCAAACATTTTGATTTACAGTGCTAAATTTCCATGTTGTAGAGAACTGTTGCAACCCCAGCAGCAAAAACGGGCGTAGTTAAGAGACAAACAGAAATCGCTGGAAACTGTAGAAGTAACAAAGCATGCAACATTTATTTTTCGATTTATTAGAGTTTCATGGAACTCTAGTGTTTGCTTATACAGAGTGTCCCACTCGCTACCGAACCCGGAGTTTCTTGAATAATATTAACACCAATGAAGATATTGCAACGAAATTTTAAGAGGACTTACCTCATTTTGTGCGAAATGTGATGATATCGCAACATCTGCTGGAAGTAGCCATTATTTGCGTCCAGACAGCATTCAACCAAGCGCTGTCCGCCAGACAGCCGGAGTGCTCCTTAGTGGCAGACACATTCCTAAGTGCGACGCCACTGAGGAGCAATCCGCCAGGAAATCGGACGCGCCTCTCTGCTGCTTTGTTATGCCATTTTGCTGAGCGTGTCTACACAATACGGTTGTCGACAGTGAGTGCTCGTGCTCGTGGCTGTTCGCGTACGTGTGAAAATGTATCGGTATACTCTGGAGGAGCGAGTGTTTATTGTTCGCACTCACTGGAAAACAGAATCGAAAAAGTCTCGTCAACAGCAATTCCTGGAGAGGTTTGCATGCAGACATCCGTCGAGCAAGTCCACCATTTGAACATTGTCGAAGAAATTGGAAACTAAGGAGACTTTATTAGACGACCATGCAGGAGGTCGTCCACAAATGCCCGAGGAAACGATCCAGAATGTAAATGGCCGACTACTTGCGTCTCCCAGGAAGTCACTTCACCGACTGTCACAGGAAACAGGGTTGTCCAAAAGCACTTGTCAACGTGCTGTGAAAAAAGCGAAGCTTCGTGTGTACCGTATCTCCGTGGTCCACAAACTGAAAGAGCCTGACCGCGTGAAACGAGTGGCATACTGTCGATGGTTTCAGAAATTTCTTCAGGAAAATCCGGGCATTCTAGACTACACGTGCTTATCGGACGAGGCGTGGTTTCACCTGTCCAGATACATCAATTCTCAAAATTCCGGTATTTGGGCCATTCGCAGAAAATTAGCGTACGGTGTGGGATGACCGACGCATTGGTCCCATATTCTTCGATACAACCATCACAACAGCTGCATATATGGAAATCTTCAAAACCTTTGTAAATCAATTGGACGATGAAGAACTCTCCATCGGATATTACCAGCATGATGGAGTGACATCACACACCAGTATGGCCGAAATTCTGTCCTTTTTTTGCGACCGCGTCATTTCGAAGGGTCTATGGCCACCGCGCTCGCCCGATCTGACGCCTCCTGATTACTTTTTATGGGGATATCTAAAAGGTAGAGTTTACCGAAAGAAACCGCGAACCATAGATGCCTTGAAAGCAAACATCACCAAAGAAATTCAGGCAGTGACGGCGGACGTACTGGCAAGGGCTTTCCACAATATGGTGCGCGGGGTTCAGTTCAGTGCTGTCTGGACGCAAATGGTGGCCACTTCCAGCACATGTTGTGACGTCATCACATTTCGCACGAAATGTGGCAAGTTCACTTAAAATTTCGTTGCAATATCTTCATATTATTAAAGAAATGCTGGATTCGGTAGAGAGTGGAAAGCTTAGAAAAACAGGAAAACGTCCAACACAAGAAAGAGCAAACACCAAAGAGTGTGTTTTCGAAATATCGAAATAAAACTCCTTTTAGAAGATTTAATGAGTTTCTATTTGTTGTCTGTTATTTTAATCACGATGCAAGGCGATTTAAATATGTAAACGTGAGTTAACTGAAGTGAATTTAATGCACCAGATTTATGGTTGTAGAGCACATGTGTTAAAATGAAATATGGCAAGACAGGCGGTCCAATTAACTCGATTGCCTTTCAAATAAACGGATTCGTTTCAAATAGGAAATTTACATGTTTCATGCATTGTGAACGAGGCTAAGACCGATGTATCTCATTCATCTCACATCAAAATTCATTAAGTAAAATGCACTGAGACGTTCGTCTGGAGAGACAATTAAACCGTTGCATAGAGACGCGGTTGACATATCGCTACATTCACTTTGCCTAAGTCTCTTCAATGTCAGATTGATAAATTTTGCAAGTAGGATAATTTGGTGAAGGCTTAATTTGATCAAGATGGGAGCATTTAACGGGATTTGTTAATGCTTGAAAGTCCATCCATCAATGATGCTTGGAACAGTGAACCAGGGAAGTTTAGGACTGCTGAACAATTCTCTCCAGAGATAAATAAATGTCCTTCAATAAGGGAACAAACCACCCACCCGGTGCATCATAAGGGAATCTCACGGTGATGACTTAACTTAGGGTCAAACTGATTAGTCAGACACGCGAGTAATGCCACTGAGACTAGCGAATTTCGTTAATTTCGCAGACGCATCAAAAATATAATGGCTCAGTTTATACGGTTGTTGAAGCGTCATTCGGTCAAGACGTGCCGTTTTGAAATCGGATCATTTACCAGAGAGGACTGTCAGCGTTTAATAATTTCCATTTCCTCCCAAGGATACTACCCAATTTTATGGCACTAGAAAATTGTTTATTCGTAAGATTTGCTTGTTTCGGATTCACAATTTGCCCTATTTTGGATAAATTAACTTCAACGGCATATCTACCATAGCAATGCAGTCGCCCTCGTGCCCGAATGGTCAGAGGCGCTGGCTCCTGATCAATCATCCGAGAGGGGACCAGCTGAGACATGGATAGTGTATTTGTCCTGTGGTGCTGGCTGTCATCTCTTTTCCTGGAACCATTGACCCCATGATTACGGCTGGGCGACTCTTTATGGACCTTAAAGTTGCTCACGCTGGTCGTTACCCTCTTTCCCCAATAATGTGCAACACAGAACGCGTTTTAAGTTGTTGGTAATTGATCGACGATGTTTCGCATCAGTAGCCGTGTTGATCACAGTGGATCTGCGGTCTAAACGCTGGCCTGAGTGGGCCCGGGTAAGAGTCCTTCATCTGGCATTGGCAATGTGTTTGACTTTATGACTTTATGGCACTCTCTCTCCCTCTCTCTCTCACACACACACACACACACGCACACACACTCCCCTCCCCCTCACACACACATACACATTTTCCCTCTCTCTCTCTCTTTCTCACACACACATTTTTCCTCACTCACGCATACACAATTTTTCCTCTCTCTTTCTCTCTCTCTCTCTTTCTCTCTCCTCTCTCTCACAGACACACTTCCCCCCCCCTCTAACTTTCTATCTCTCTTCTCTTCTCTCTCTCTCTCTTCCGGTCTCTCTCTCTCTCTCTAATTCCACTGAGACTAGCGAATCTATCACATACACTTCCCCGACTCTATCACATATACTTCCCCCTCTCTCAGTCTCTCTCACACTCTCACACACACATGCATACCCTCTCTCTCTCACACTAACACATTTTCCTCTCTCTCTCACACACACATTTTTCCTCACTCTCGCCCACACACGCTTTTCCTCTCCCTCTCTCTCTCTCTCTCTCTCTCTCTCTCTCTCTCTCTCTCTCTCTCTCTCTCTCACTCACACACACACAAACACACACTTCCCCCTCTAACTTTCTACACCGCTGGCCACCCAAAATGCAACACCAAGAAAACGGATTCGTTTCAAATAGGAAATTTACATTAGCATATTTACATTTACATTTACATTGAAAATTTACGTATCCGATTGGCCTGAAATTCACGGCATGCGTCGCCCGCGAGAGGACATGCAAACGATTAGCATTGCAGGGCATATGCAAATGATGTGTGCCCGGCACGCCACCGAGAAGCACTATAAGAAGGGTTCACAGAAGGCACGGTGTAAGTAGTGGAAGTGTGTTGTGCTGCCGGACTTGTGCGTGGGAAGCTTCCTGACGCCTTGTCGCAGGATACGGCAGTCATTCCAGCACGTTTCGTAGTTCGACAGAGGACGAATAGTGGCTTATCGCGACAGCGATTTATCGTACCAAGACATCGGCACCCGTGTGGGACGACATCCAGCCACAGTGAGGCGAGTATGGATTCGGTGGGTGCAGGAGGGACGGGCGGACCGACGTGAGCGATTGCCGCAGCCGCGGCACACCGCCGTACGAGGGGACCGGCATGTTGTGCGGCGGGCATTCACGGCTCGCACCGCTGCATCACGAACGTTAGCACAGGAATTAGGGTGTGAAGCGCAACAACCGTGTCAGCACGTACCGTTCGACGTCGTCTACAGGAGCGGTAACTTGTCGCACGGCGCCCATTGCTCCGATTACCATTGATGTTACACCACCGGCGAGTGCGGCGGCAGTGGGCTGTTGAACGGCGCACCTGGTCTACGGAATGGCACGACATTTTCTTATCCGACGAATCCCGCTTCTGCCTGCAACGCCACGATGGTCGGATCCGCGTGTGGCGGCACCGCGGCGAGAGACTGTATGACGTCTGCATTATGCATCGCCATACCGGTACGTCGCCTGGCGTTATGGTTTGGGGCGCAATTGGATATGACACCCGCACCCCTCTGGTACGCATCGCCGGTACACTCAACAGCCACCGCACCATCTTCGACGTTTTGGAGCCTGTAGTCCTTCCTTACCTGCAGGACCTGCCAGTGGCCACGTTTCAACAGGACAATGCGCGCCCGCACGTGGCACACATCGTGCAACAATTGTTCACGGCCCACTAGGTGTCATTGTTGCCGAAGCCCACCTGTTCTCCCGATATGTCGCCCATCGGACACGTCTGGCCGCTGATCGGCAACCGAGTGGCCCGGCAAGCACCACCCGAGGCTACGCCTGATGAACTGTAGCAACGTGTGGAAGCAGCCTGGACCGACATACCCCAAGCCCACATCCAAAGCCTCTTTCGTTCGATGTCGCGACGTGTAGCGGCCGTTATTGCCAACCATGGGGGCCACACGAACTATTGATGTCTGCGTGTTCCGCAAGTTGCACGGGCCTGTAAGCTCAATCGCTTCATCTTTGTATCTGTTATTATGTGTCCAGTAAATCTGGCTTTGCTATATCGTGTCCTTCCTGGTGTTGCATTTTGGATGGCCAGCAGTGTATCTCTCTCTTCTCTACATCTCTTCCCCTTTCGTTCTCTCTCACATACACACACACACACACGTCCCTCCTCTCTCTCTCTCTCTCTCTCTCTCTCTCTCTCTCTCTCTCTCTCTCTCTCTCTCTCTCTCTCTCTCTCTTCCCTGTAACCAGTGACCCCAAGTCAGAGAGGGGCGGCTGATTGTAGCCCATTGAATTGCTGACGATGTTCGTTAAGCCCCCTAAACAAAAACAAATGTGTTTCGCAGCTACCTCTGCATTAGCAAACAAGTCTCAAAAGTTGGCGCGGTGCCAGAATTATCGACGAATTTCACTGGCAGTATTATACTGGAAATTAATGATAGCAGAACTCCATCGAGCGGACCACATGTTGTATACTCATAAAGTCTATTTAACTTCGAGACGCATGATTTCCTTTGAGATGGGGAAAATAGCTCTTTTCCGGCAGAATTTAAGTGCTTATTTATAAAGACGTACAGTTTGTTTTGTGATGATGAGAAGACGTTTGTGACGAATTTCAAGATCTTATTTATAATTTACTCGCTGAAGATGAAGAAAACCGAAAAGGTGTTACTTATTGTCATCTTCACTAAATTCGATACTAAAATTGCTAGTATCGTTTAATTGAAACGTGTTATGGAGATATACACTATCTACCAACAAGTAATTGGACACCCCTGCAATCGACGATATCTGCGGTTCTGATACACGTCACGGCCGCCGCCGTTAAATATCTTGTGGGAAACAACATCGAAACCAGTCGCATGCAAGATGCCAAGCAGTTCGGAGATCTCTGATTTCGAGAAAGGTGTAATCGTCGGGTATAACAGAAATGGCCGATCCATACGTGACATATCCAGCGAGTTGAAGTACCCAAAATCGACAGTGGCCTACGTGATTGGCAAGTGGAAGATGAGAGGCGACTGTCGGAATGTGCCCCGACCCGGCAGACCCACACAACTAGGAGTTAGAGACCGACGGGTGCTGGCCAGAGAAATTCGGAAGAACCGCACCGAATCGATAGGCCACATCCGCGAGGAGTTTCAACAGGCATCCGAGAGTGTTCTTTCGATGAATACCATCCGTAAGGAAGCCCATTTGCTCGGTTATCATGGACGTGCTGCCGTCCACAAGCCTTTGATCACCAAGTCCAATAGCGCTGCTCGGCTAACGTGGTGCAAAGAACGTCGACAGTGGACCGTTGAACAGTGGAAACCGGTTTTCTGGAGCTACGAATCAAAGTTCACCCTCTACCGTTCGGATAGCAGGGTCTAGGTTTGGCGCCTGCCTGGAGAACGCCTCCTGCCGGAATGTATTGTGCCAACTGTGAAGTTCGGCGGTGGTGGAATTATGCTATGGAGGTGTTTCTGTTGGTATGGAACGGGACCCTTGGTTCCAATTCCTGGTAAACTCAACGCCGAGACCTACTGCACTATTTTGGATGGCCATGCGCTTCCTACGTTGTGGCAGTTTTACGGGGTGGACCCATGTTACTTTCAGGATGACAATGCCACCTGTCATGTTGCGAAGTCCACCATGGCTTGGTATGGTGACAAAGGGGTTAATCGAATGGACTGGCTTGCGCAGAGGCCGGACCTTAACCCTTTCGAGCACCTCTGGGACGAGTTGGAGCGTCGACCCCACCGTCCGAAATCGGTGAAGGAACTGACCTGTCTTCTCCAAGCCGAGTGGAAGAAAATACCGCTAGCAGTCGTACAACGCCTGGTTGAGAGTATGCCCCGGAGGGTCGCAGCTGTAATCACCGCTCGTGGAGGCTCCACCATCTATTGAAGGTGAATAAACTTCCTTTTCCTTTGATATCACAGGTGTCCAATTACTTATTGGTAGATAGTGTACTTAACTGTCTCGAAAAACTTCACCTGAAATGTAGTTTATAGCAGCATTCCTTGAATAGGAACAAGTCCATAGTGATCATAGTAGGTTCGCAATAAGTTCTAGGTAGTTTAAGAATATTTGCAAACATCTGTAGGTTGACTTTCGACACCTATTCATCAGAATATCTATAAACATTCACTGTAGGTTGACTTTATTTTGTAATGTAGTTATAGCAAACGCTGTATAAGTTCATAATATATTAAATATTCATCTTCATACCTTATACTTGAAACAGAAGCAGTAAATGCCACACACCCTAACATGCAGGCAACTGCTAATGTAAAAGTGCAACTATCATCTCTTCATTATGGTTTATCTGACAAACAAGACGATGCACTTAAAAATACTATTAGAATGACGACACGAAAACTCAAATTTATGTAATTGGATTGTTGGGTTCCATACAGAAGAACCTCATTACTGTTTCAAAATGAGTAGGGGGTGTCACTATTCAGTGTACACTATGATTTCAAGATCTGGATCATACAGTTCTGAGCGATGGAGTTATCTTCAAATATATCATTTAAAAATATTTAAAATCATAATTTACGAAGATGATATACATAAAAGTGTAAACTAAAAAAGAACGGAGTAGTTAAAACCTAACTAAACCTAATAGTTAAAACCTAACTTAATTTTATGACATTTGCAGATTGGACTTGCTACAGAATTTCTTACTTGAATTTGATGAATATACACTCACGGACACAGAGAAGGAAGCATCGGATTGAACTGAAGTTTTACGAACGTAATGATACAGATGAATGATACACATGATGACAAAAACAGAGCTGCAGAACAATTACCGATGGATCTGTAGTACGCAGTCTGGTCATCTTCAATACCGCGTTGCACCGCCTCGTGCGACTATACATGCTGCAATACGGTCCGGCTTGAGGCGCCTGACGTTGTCCTGCGGCAGACTAGCCCATACGTGTTGAACGGTGTGCTCTAAATCCCAAATAGTGTGGCACGGAGGCAGCCGGCGTTTCAACTGGTCACACACATGCTCGATAGGGGACATGTCCGGGGAGCGGGAAGGCCATGGAATTGTCTTGACATGACGTAGGCAGTCCTGGGTAACCCAAGTCGTGTGCGGGAGGGCATTATCCTGCTGGTATAGAGCACCTGGAATCACGACCAGGAATGGGAGCACATGGGGCTGTGGGATCTCATCCACATACGGCTGGCACGTAAATGATACACGTACCACTACTAGAGCTGATCGGCTATCGTAGGCAATGGCGCCCTAGACCATGTCTGCAGTGGGGGAGTTGTGGTGCTCGGTAGCGAGGTTGGGATTGTGCCGTTGACCCGGGGACCCCCACACCAGGACACGATGGTCATCTGTCCCCAAATCGAAGCGGCTCTCATCGCTAAACACCACACGTCACCAGTCTGTGGAGTTTCACGTATAGCTTTGGTCTGGCACTACTGCACACGGAGCAGGCGATGTTCCGGTGTTAATGGAAGCACACGTAAGGGGCGCTGGGATCGCAGATTCGCTTCCGCAAGGCGTCGGAAAATGGTTCGTGCGCACACAGGAGCCGCTGAATCTGCCTGTATAGTGGACTGGATCCCCGTGAGATCTGTTCGTGCCTGGCACACGATCCGTCGATCCTCTCTACCGGTGGTCCTCCTGGTCCGTCCGGAGCCGTTCAGCCGTGTGGCAGTGCCGTCAAGTGTCCACTGCTCCCAAAAAAGGCTGATGGTATGTTCAGAATGATCCACGTGGCGGGCTATAAGGCGCGCCGACCACTCTGCGGTTTTCAGCCCGATGATCAGGCCTCTCTCTCAAAGCCCGTAAATTGCGTAAATTGACGTCTCTGACGTCAACCCTGCATTCTTGACACTCTGTACTTTTTCTTGCGTCAGCCGGTGCTTTTCGCTTTAATGGGGCATCAACTACACGCCGGTTTAAAAGGCTGCCGGTTCGTGCTTGCAGCGCCACCACAGGGTGTGCGGTCATACGCAATCGCACCAAACGTGGATCATTTGCATACCAGCACGCACCCTAGAACGTTTCGCGGTTGTAGCATGTTTTCTTCTAGGTGCGCAAATTTCATTGTCCGTGAGTGTATACACGTGTATAGTTGTGCTTGAACATAATAGTGTATGTCCATATGTCTACAAATCATTCGCATAGATAACTTTTGCAAAGTGTTACAATGACAATAGCAACGGATAGATCATACATTTTTATATAACTATGTAATATTTTTATAAAAAAAGTCAGTAAAATATATATTAGTTGCCATCCATTAGACTTACTATACTTCAATGACGTCTGGTCTGTGTCCTTAGCTACTCAAGATCAACGTGTAAAGAGTTTTTCTATAAGCTTACACACTTTTTATTAAGGTGTATGATATTACTATATGTCATCTTCACATTACGTGCATTAATGTCAATCGAGATGAATTGCTCTCGCTTTTCAAAGGCGTTCTTGTGTTACATTATCTCTATCAAGTATCCACGATTCTACATTGAAAGTATAATTTATTTAAACATAACATATCATCCCCAAACATTCCCTACTAGACAACAATGCCTTCAGACGAACCCCTGTGCATGCTATAAATAGGTCAGATACCGACGTGTTAAATAGCACACACCAACGAAGATGATGATGGGTTAATACATAAATGCGAGCGAGTTCGATAGTGGGTAAGATAGTCAGTGCGAGGAAGATGGAGAGCTTCATCTCCTCGACGGCGTAACGTTTGGAAATTCCGCTTGCTACCGACATGCATGTGTACTAGGACTACATCAAAAGCGGAAGCTGCCGGGGAGATGTTGCAGTAAAGTTGATGTTCGAGTAGAACACCATGTCATCATGTCTGAATGGAATTCTCTAGTGGTAAGCAAAAGGCTCACATTCAAAGACGGAGTATCTACGGAGGTTTGTGCGAAGGCCGTGCCATGGAACACCTAGCTTATGGCGGTCGACGCCCACATCGAGTACCATTGTTGCCCGTCGCCTGGCTAGAAAGCTGCATTGGGCGAAGGAACATCTCTACTTGAGAATAGAAGACTAGAAAACAGGTAGCTTGGGCCGACGACTCGAGGTTCCAAATACAACACACCGACCTGGCGTAGACCACACGAGACTACGGGTTTTAACTGCCAAGTCGGAGTGTAACAGGCCGTTGGAGTTCATTTAAAGTCACACGGCGTTTTTACGCGGACCACCTTGGGGTTCTTGTACCTACTGTTGCCACCATAAAGTCACAAGGCTATGTTGACCTACTCGCCGACCGCTTATACTCACTCATATTTCCAACAGAAGGATAATGTCTTCCGTTTGGCGATGAACTGATTGGAGGAGCATTCCTGTCGGTTCGCAACCGTCGAATGTCCCACGCACTCTCCGGATCTGAACCTAGGTGAGCATCTTTAAGACAAATTAGAGTGATGCATTAGAGCCCAAAATTCACAAACGGCCATTCTATGCGGTTTACGAACGGCTGTCTTCGAATCATGTGCAGCGGCGAAAACATCCGATGGTTTACAACACCTGCTAGAGTTCATGATACGATCCGTTGCTGCTGTTGTGAGAGCGGAAGGAGCGCACACGCGTTAGCAGGTGGGTTTGCATAGTACATTGTTCGTTCAGCGCGTTACTCTTTACAATTAGTGTGTTCTACCAGTCTCTAAATCTTTTTTGGAACGCAGAAACCTCTTTAAGACGTACAGTAGAACCCGTTTATAAAGAGGAGCTCGGGTCCGACGTCAATTCTCGTTAAATCCGGGCACTCGCTAATTCTTTCTTGGGGTAAAAAATCCCACCATAGAAAATTATGCATACGTATCAAATATGTACACTCTGTCATAAACATCCGCGCGCCAAAAAATCGTGTGATTAACGCGAAACTCGGCGAATAGGTACGGGGAGGGCAGACATGCAAATTATTAAGCGTTTCTTGCGATTCCGCATGCCCGCGCGTCCAAGACCGGCTCTGCAATCGCAATCCTTGGAGCTCTTTAGAGGCCCCGCAAGGAACTGCACATGCGTGCCGAAGTGCACGGTAAGAGTCAGATGAGATCCCTGAGCGATAGACATGAAGAGGAGCCGCCTTAGGTGCACGTACGGACAACTGACGGAGTTTCAATGAGACCATGTCATCGGGGTGAGAGAGGCAGGAGGCCGGTGCGCCGAATCGGCCCCCATTTAGGCCGGTCGGACAGTACGGTGAGATCGTGTTGGGAGCAATGGACACGAGAAGGCACCCAGACACGGCGGACTGGCTCTGGACGATTCAGACACACCACCAGCAGAAAGAACCATGGGATCGTGAGAGCGGCCCGCACAGATTCAACGACGTGCTTGTCCAATATCCAGAGACGTGTGGCGGCTGCACAAGGGACTCCTGTGTCCGCCAGAATCATTTCCAGACTCCTGACAGAGGCGAATCTGCACTCTCAACGGCCCTTACGTTTTCTCCCATTAACACCTGACCATCATCTGCATCGATTGCAGTGGTGTCAGCAGCGAGCAACGTGGAATGCTACGGACTGACGACGCATAGTACTCAGCAACGAATCCCGCTTCTGTATGGGAACGGACGACCATCGTGTCAGAGTGTGGTTGACCGCGGGTGAGCGCTACAATTCAAACCTGACTGTACAGAGGGACACATCCCGAACTGCATGGTGTGATGGTCTGGGGAGCCATCGCGTATGACAGCCGGACTTCCCTTGCAGTGATCCAAGGGACGTTGACAGGCCAGCGGTACGTACAGGAGATCCTAGTGCTACGGGGCGGCCCGGAGCCATTTTCCAACAAGATAACGCCCGTCCGCACACGGCTCGGGGTTCCCAGGACTCTCTACTTCATGCTTCGACGCTTCCATGGACTGCCAGATAGCATGATCTCTCGCCAATCGAGCACGTGTGGGACAAGGTGGGACTCCAGCTTTCTCCATGTCCTAGTATTCGTGATTTAAAGCGTCAGTCGCAAAAAGTGTTTGCCAATCTGTCCCAGGTTAACATACGGCGTTTCTTTGACTCCATGCCAAATCGTATCACCTCGTGTATCCACGCAAGAGGCTGTCCGACACGGTACTACCGCTGATCGGCCAGGAACTTGCTGCCAAGAGTAAAGAAGTGGGATTAAAAATGAACTTTCAGAAGACAAAAGTGATGTTCAATGCTTTTACAAGAAATGAAGATTTATCGATTGATGGAGAAAAGCTGGAGATAACAGATACGTACGTTTATCTTGGACAGCAGATATCAAGTGAAGGGTCACATTGATGAAGAAATGAATCCCTGTATAAAACTTGCCTGGAGAGCTTTTGGAAGAAACAGCATAATTTTCAAGAGCAATATGCCATTATGTCTTAAAAGAAAAGTGTTTGATCAATGCATTATTCCAGTGCTTACGTATGGTGCAGAGACGTGGACTTTACAACTCAAAGCAGCATGGAGAGGTGCATGCTTGGTGTAACGAGGAGCGATTAGAAGAGGAACTCGTGGATCCGGAAAATGACAAGAGTGGAAGACATCATGATCAGAGTTAAACCCTGAAATGGCAATGGGCTGGACATACTGCCAGAAAGACAGACCATCGATGGACAGCCGAAATTTTAGATTGGATTCCAAGGGACAGGAAAAGACCCAGACGAAGACCACGTGGGAGATGAGTGGATGAAATTCGAAAGTATGCGAGAGTGACATGGAGGATACTGGCACAATACAGACCGTGACCGTTGTGGAGAAAACTTGGGGAGACCTTCGTCCAGCAGTGGATTGATAATGGTTGACAATGATGATGATGAAGCAAAAACAACAGCGATCTCCCCAATGCACAGCGATCTCCCCTAATGGACACAATTCCAGAATTGTTACCTCCTGTTTCCCCTCAGGCCACATCTCCATTCTATTAGTCACATACTCCTCTTTGCAATCGTCGTCTAGAAATCAACTTAATACAAGCGCGTGAACCCCATCCATCCTCTTTTTACCTCGTAGGAAGGTGTTTGTTTCCAACTCTGCTGACGCGATACTATAAAGACACAGCACCCTTTAAGTGGGTGGGGTGGCGGAAATTCTCTTCCACAACCTCGTGTTGAGCATTTGATGTAATCCCCTTCCATTGCTTTTTTTGTATATTCTTCCACTAACACACCAAAATTCCCCTGCGCTGTTGTAATTTCGTCTTGTGTGCCACCATATCTATTCCTTCAGTCCAGGACAGTACGCAGTAGATTTCATCTGCCTCGTTAACCCTTTAAGCTGCTGTTGTAGCAGGACCAAATGGTGCAAAAACTTTTCCGCGCTTCCTTTAACAGAAATGTTCACATAGCGACCGGGTTATGCGAAAGCTACTGTAAAACATTTCCAATCCCCACATCATATCAGCACTACCTACCATAACTCTGTCACTGGTAATAAGCCCTCCCTTATATAGCGCTCCGTTTTAATGAAGTAACAGAAGGTTCCCTTCTGTTACTTTATTCTCTGCTCCATTTCCCTTCTGTTACTTTATTTTCTAACAACAGGTTCCCTTCTGTTACTTTATTCTCTGCTCCATGACCCAAGGGTGATGGGGAAGGACTAGTCCCTCTGACAGGAACATCGTGCCACAAAATAGAAAGAAGTGGTTTAGACATCTTCCCTCTCTTTTCTTAGGTTCCAGGTCATTGTTGAAATTCTTTTAGCAGGTTATCAGTCAGAAAGAGTTAATGTCAATAATTCGCTTAAATGACAACTTTGAATAACAAAGCTAAGGGGTAGGGGGGGGCGATGCTTTCTAACGCACAAGTTTAATCGTTCTATCTGCATTCTGGCGGACTCTCGTAGAGCGAATATATTCGCTCGAGCTGATTTCTGCCTATTTTGCTAACCCCGAGTGAATTCGTTCCTGCCGATTAAAAATTAAACATGGAATTTCTATTAATTTTGTTACTTTGCTTGTTAAAAGTGATAATCTTAGCTTTGCTTTTCTTTCTTTCCTTAAATCCATCGGACTTTATTAAATTTTGTTGGTAAAAAATGATCAAATTAGCTTTGAGTTAACATTATACCAAGCAGAAGTACCTATTTCCCTCGTTCAATCCGAGATCTCTTATTAACGGGCTGGTTAGATACGAGAAATAAACGTTTCCAAGCTTTCGCAGACCATGGCTTTTGGCTGTTTCAAGGAAGATAGACAGAAAACTATGTCAACCTTTCTTGAAAAAAGTTGATGTGCGGAAATTTGAAAATGTTTATTTTTATCTTTAGGCCAATAAATCGGATTATTAATATAGTTTTACTGTTTTTCAAAAAGAATATTTCAATAGGATTTTCAAAAGCGCAGATAGTTGTAAAGAAATGCGGCGAACGCCACCTACCGTCAGAATATGAAATATTGAAAGGTATATGCAAAATATTTCGCGGTGTGAATGGCATCCGGTGTTACAAGATTTTTTCAAATCGGACTTTCAGGAGCAGACATATCTTTAAATCCGGGATCTCGTTAAATACGGGCTCGTTATAAGAGGATTCTACTGTATATGCATTTGATCACCCCTTCAGTTTTTACGAAGGTAAAAATTGCAAACTGTCAGAAGTATCGGAATAATCGAGGCAACTATCAGCTCATGATAGTTTCCTCATCGAATAAACGAACTTCTAAGACAATTCCAGTATTCTGCTTTACACTATAACGATGATTTAATAGTTTGGTGATATACGGCACTTCAGATTTTTCCTACTTCTGGATCTGAGTTTGAATCCCAGTAAAACAGTTATTCTTTCATTTTTTCGTGCAATGGTCCCTATGCTTCATTGGATCTTATAAGTTAGGAATAAAACTTCCAAGCCTCAGAAATAAAACTTCCAAGCCTCAGAAATGAAAAGGCGTGATTCAAGTGTTCCATATCTCAGATCATAAAATTGACGACCTTCGTATTCTCCCTTTTCCCGAACCTGTAGTTTTCCCGCTAGGTGGCGTGTAAAATATTTTTGTGTTTGGCACTTGTAAGAATTTAATTGGTAAAAAATGACTCGGGATCTATACGTCAGGATGCACTTTTTTAAACAACGCAACGAGTCGTAACTAAATATTATCCGCAAGCTTTCTGATTTATTTTTCTGTTTCACTACTGAATGCCTAACTAAATTTATTTCCATGCGTTGCACTACATCTACATTTCAAGAAATCTTACTCGGAAAATTCCAGTTGATCACATACCCAACATAATTCTCAAATATTCCAGCTTTGCTTAGTGCGAAAATAACTGGCTAGAAAGTGCAGTGCAGTTGAATAAAATAATATCTGCGTTTGTAGAAGTCAGATTTCAATGAGTTTCTAAGTGATCTATTTCCTCGTTAGATGGCGTATGAGTATGTTCGTACTTAGCATATATCTTTAAACATCGTTATACTAAACTATTAATTAAAAATACTTTAAAATACCTCTCGTGCGCTAGGTTTGAGTAGGAATGAATGTTTCTATTGTTGCAGTAAGAGAGCAGATTTCTCAGTTAACGTGCTCGTACTGCAAAAATGAGGTACTTAAAATTAATTTTAGAGCATGCATGAATGTATCAAAGATTCGTCTAGAAAAATAACTCAGTTTCACGTTCCGATATTTTTTTCCGAAGAGGTCTCTCATTATACAGGGTGTTCGCAAATTCGTGCGACAAACAAAGAGGAGTGATAGTACACATAAAGACAAATAAGTTTTACAATGGAACGTAGGGTGGCACAGTGACCGAAAAGCTTTAAGTTCCATGTCCACGTTGATCCTCCAACAATAGGGAAAAACACAACTTACCTAAATTATGGGTTGCACACTTGTGTTTTTGAACGTCGAGGCAGAGCAGGACTCAAAGGAAGTGCTCGAAGTTGCGCCCGAGGGGGTCCTTCGTTGAACAGCCCACATCGACTGGTGAAGAACTGTCGCACTCTCTCGTAGACTCCCGGTGTGTTGTTGATCTGGAAAGCAGCGACAACAATCCTCGCGACGAGATCTTCTAGTGACTCCACAGGCGTCTCGTACACCACTGTTTTCAGGTGTCCCCAGAAGAAGAAGTGCAGTGGATTCAGGTCCGGAGAGCGTGGAGGCCAAGCTACCGGACCGCCCCGTCGAATCCACCTGCCGGGATACGTGGCATTCAGGAAGTCTCGGACCGCGGTGGGAAAATGTTCAGGGGAACCCCCATCATGCATGAACCGCATGTTTTTCCAAGCATTGTACGGAACATTCTGCATCAAACCTGGAAACACTTGCTCCAGGAACACACGACACGTGACGTCAGTCAGACGTTGGTCCCACCAGCCAATCACCCAGGATACCTGCCCAGATGTTGACGGCAAACCTCTGCTAGTGGTGGCGAGTGGCGGTGGCGTTTACGGGAGAACCCGACAGTCCTTCATCCGTCGGTGTAGGCTGTGCAACGACGGACCCCCTCGGGCGCAACTTCGAGCACTTCCTTTGTGTCCTGCTCTGCCTCGATGTTCACCAACGCAAGTGTGAAACCCATAATTTAGGTAAGTAGTGGGTTTTTTTTCCATTGTTGTAGGATCAACGTGGGCATGGAACGTAACGTTTTTCCGGTACTGTGCCACCCTACGTTCCATTGCAAAAGTTATTCGTCTTCATGTGTACTATCACTCCTCTTTGTTTGTCACACGAATTTGGAAACACCCTGTAGATTGGAATCCTTTCTTAACATACAAACTGCATTAAGCGACCCATTGGAAGAATAGTCAAGAACGGGACTGAAATGCCTAGGGAAGACATAGCTGTTGTGTTAGCACTTCTTACGTTTTCTCCGTGCCCATCCCCCATGACGTCAAATCATAGATGGGTGACTTCCAAAAGCCCCAGATTCTCATAACAAACGTTAATCTCAAGAAAAAAAAACTGAATTGATTTTCTTCTATTAGACGCAAACGTAAACTGATAAATAGTGGGCTTATCTTCCTCTCAGTAGTCTTACACACAAAGAATTGCTCAGCTTTTGAAAAGTTTCTCATTCGTTCTACTATTTGTTTGTTATAAAAAAATCAAGTAGAAACACGTATTCTCCATTACTTGGACTCGTTGTAAATTGACACGTTTGTGCTCCTCCTTTCCACTTCTTTATCTTTCAACCTTTTTTCTCTTTTTTAGAGAGTAAAAAAAAATTAAAACGATCGTGAAGGAAATTAAAATGTATATATTAACATACATTCTCATTTCCTTCGCCGCGCTCTACCTTTCCACTATTTTTTTTGTCCCTACCTTTTTTTCTTTTTTTTTTTTTTTGGTAATAAAAGATTCAAAGCGATCGTGAAAGAAATTATGATGCATACATTAACATGCATTTTCATTCCTTTGCCTTGCCCTACCTTTCCACTAATTTTTTTTGTCTCCCAAACCTTTTTTTTTTCTTCTTTTTTTTTCTTTTTCTTTTTTTGGTAGTAAAAAAGATCAAAGCGATCTTGAAAAAAATCAAAATGCATATATTAACATATATTTTCATTTCCTTCGTCGTGTCCTACTTTACCACTAAATTTTTGTCTCCCAAACTTTGCTTCTTTGGTAGTAAAAAAAATCAAAGCGACCTTAAAGGAAACAAAAATATGTATATATTAACATAAATTCTCATTTCCTTCTCAGATTTAGTAAGTGGAAGATCCGTGCCCTGCCTTTCCACTAAATTCTTTATCTCTACCTTTTTTTTTTTTTTTTCCCCTTTTTGGTAGTAAAAAAAATTAAAGCGATCGTGAAGATAATTAAAATGTGTATGTCATATACAATTGGGAAACGAATTTCCCCGAAGAAATAATTCTTCATAAATACATGGTAAGGATTATAATGCTATATTAGCAAAAATATGCCAATAATAGCATTAGAATGTGTATATAACAAGTTGAAACATACAATCTCTTTTCTTTCGCATTTGTAAAGGGGCATATACGAGTCCTTCGTTTTCACTAAATTCTTTCTCTTTTTTTTTCGGATGTCCATGAGTATGTGAGGAGTTGCGCACTCGTAATGTACAGCTACTGCTTCCAGAGAAAAGAGGAAACCCAGATGTACAAACACAACACTTACAAAGGTTGGGCAAAATAATGTGAAAACCACGATTATAGGGGTTAATGTTATTCGTGTAGGCTACACTGGAAAAAAACCGTTGTGATTATCTTTTCTTTGTATATATTCTCCAGGTTGTATGCCAGTGTAGTGCACGTTGTGTTCATCAGCAGTTCATACGGGCGGGCGGAAAATTTGGTGGTCCGTCAGACTTCCAAAGTGGACAAATCGTGAGAGCTCGTTTAGCAAGAGCGTCTGTAACCATAACAACCAAATTGTTTGTAGTTTTAAGAGCAAGAATTTGCACGGTTATGACAGCGTACACAAAGCATTGCAAGACTTCATTGGGGAAGAACAGTGGTCAAAAACCGTGATTGAATGAGAGAGGCCGTCAAACACTAAGAAGGATTGTGCCCAAACAACATAGAACAACTGCAGAAAAAATTACAGCAGAACTCAATATCCACATGGAAGATGCTGTTTCCACAAAAACAGTCCTCACAGAACTTCACAAATCCAACATCCATGGAAGAGCGGAAACTACTAAACCTTTAACCACAGAAACCAAAGTTACAATGCAAAAAAGATGATGTCATGGACATAAAAAGCCTGGACAGCTGGTTACTGGGAACGTGTGATATGGTCCAATAACTCCCTATTGTTATTATTCCCAACAATAGGAGGCGTTTATATATGGAGAAGGCTCCTGGAACCGTACAATTCGGAATGTCTGGTTCCAACTGTCAAAAAATGGAGGTGGATTTGTGATGATTATATATGATTATATCTAGTGACTGTCAGCGAGTACTTGGACATTCTAGTTGATCAGGTGCATCATCCTATGGTCCAAATGTTGTTTTCCAACAATGATTCCATTTTCCATGATGATAATGAGCCCATAGTCCCATACATACAGCTAGACCAGTTCAGTGTTAGTTTTAGAGACACTAAGATGAACTTCAACATCCGCCTTGTCCAGCTGAATCACCTGCCTTGAATACCATTGGCAATTTTGGACAGCAGAGTGAGGAGCAGATCCCACTCTTCCAACATCTCTGGAGAAATTTGCTGATATTCTGAACGACGTATGGTACAACATTCTAATGGACATAATTTAAAAGCTGTATGAACCTATTCCAAAAAGGTTGGGAGTAGCATTAAGGTGGATCCACCTAAAATCTTTGCCTTGTATTTTCCATGGGAAAACTGCTGTAGTGATTTTCTTTAAAATTAATGCGTTCCCAAGGATGAAAATTTGAACATCGATTAAAATAACTTCATGTACCCAATATTTTCTGAAACTTAACCAATATAATTATATTAAAAATCAATAACTTTTCCTTTGGTGGTGTGGAGACCAGAAAATAGATGGCGCCACATGTACACGTGACTTACTAAATGTTATCGCTTCGCATTTTTTTTAATGATTTCATTCATTTTTGGACTGCAATCAACACTTATGTCCATCCATGCGATAGTACGGAATGTTTAGAATGATTCGAGCCATTTATATTAAATGTTCTAACATTATTTTAGCTGAAAATGTTGCAGAGTGAGCTTGCTGGTTTATTTCGGAATTAAAAAGCAGCAGCATCTACAATTCTGTTAACATTTTCAGCTAAATTTTTATCAGAACATTTAATCTAAGTGGTCAAATCATTCTAAACATTCCAGACTGTCGGATGAATGCAGTCAAAATTTGATTCCATTCCGAAAATTCAAAAAATTATTGAAAAAAAAAATTGCTACGTGATGGCATTTAGTAAGTCATATGTAGATGTGGCGCCATCTATTTTACAATCTCAACACCACCAAAGGAAAAGTTAGATTTTTAATATAATTATGGTTAAGTTTTAGAAAATATTAAGTATACTAGGCTATAATATGAAGTTATTTTTATCGATGTTCACAATTTCATTATTCGGAACGCATTAATTTGTGAAGAACATGGCTACAGAAGTTTTCCCATTGGAAATACAAGGCAAAGATTTTTGGTGGATCCACTTTAAAGGAAAATAGTGGTCCAACATCTTATTAATGAAGAAATGTAGTTCTTTTCCCAGGTTTTCACTTTATTTTGTCCAATCTCTGTATGTCTACACCTGAGATTCAAAGACAAAACGTTGGCGAAGTCGAAAGCCTACATCCGACTATGAAGCCGCAACCTCTTTTTTTTTTTTTTTTTTTTTTGGAGGTTTGTTTTTTTTTGATTGGAGGTTTAACGACCACCGTGAGCAACTCAATGGGCTATAAGCAGTCGCCCGTCCCTAATTTAGGGTCACTGGTTCCAGGGAAGCGAGAGAGCCAGTGCCGTAAGACAAATACAACATTCATGCCTCACAGGGATTCGAACCCGGACCCCGTTCGGACGAATGATCAGAGGCCATCGCTTAGACCACTGCGCCACCGGGGCGGCGGTTTGGAAGTTTAACGACCACCGTAAGCAACTCAATGGGCTAAGGAAAAACAGTCGCCCGTCCCTAATTTAGGGTCACTGGTTCCAGGGAAGGGAGAGAGCCAGTGCGGTTAGCCAAACACAACATCCATACCTCACTGGGATTCAAACCCGGACCAGTTTCGGACGAATGATCAGAGGCCATCGGTTAGACCACTGCGCCACCGGGGCGGCGGCAGCAACCTTAACGTCTTTCACCAATATACAGACCCTGATTCATTACTCCGCGTTTTTTGGCATAGCAGTATAGCATGTTTTAGTTTTATTTTAGTTCTGTTTAACATAAGTTCAGTAATTAACACATTGTCAACCAATATTTGTTGTAATAACTATTTTTCTCCTCCTTTGCTTTCTAAGAAAAGGAGACTGACTGAAAAGGAATATAAAAAAAGTAGCAGGAAATGAAAAGGAAATAGAAGAAGAATGCTGTACAATTACGCGGAAAGGGGGATTATCTCCAGAAAATGGCCGGAAGAGAAACCGGTAGGAAGTAAAACAGCCACAAATGTCCTTAACTTCTCTATTTGGCAATAAAGAAACTCAGAAGGAAATGGTATTAGTTTAGCAAGAAGTAAAAGGTCGACAATGAAATGTGCAAACAGAATGGACTTGAAAATTTGAAGGATTACCTCTTATATTTATGACATTGATGCACACATTTTAGGAGGAAATAAATGTCTGCGATAAATTTTCGGCATTGGATCAGTCATATAATATGGCAAACAAAACAATTAAACCAGGTTGGTGCTGAATGTTTCCTTCATCCTCGATTTCTTACTTTAAGCATCGACTCTAACATCACTTTATTTATCTATTATTTACCATTTTATCTTAACAGATTTAAAGAATATTATTTAGTAAATGTATCGTTCTTATTCTTACTCATGGAACAGAGACATGAACCTTAACTAAAAGAACATACACCGCGTGATAACTAAATTATGGCCACTCCTATCAAAAGTCGGTACGGCCCGTTGACCACATGATTTCCTACAAGGACGCGATTAGTCTACCGACGTAACGTATATAAGGTGTGACTGGAGCAGTAGGTAGTAAAATTCATTGCGTAATGGATAAACAGGATTTATCAGACTTTGAGAAAGGACAGATTGTGGGAGCTCAAAGAGCTGTGCATTGATTTCCTAAACAGTTAAACTGATGGGTTGCTCGCGAGCCGACGTACAGTGTTAAAAACTGGTACTTAGAAATAAGCAAAATGTACTCGTTGAGTACATTCTGGGCTTATAATAGCTCCGAGTACTCGTGTCTCGATTTTGAAAAAGACACGTACTCATTTTTGAGTACATACAGGAAATCAATTGTGAGTATATCTGGTATTTCTAGTTTGAAATATATGTACTTATTTTTGAGTACATATATTTTAAATATATGTACTAAAGAAATCCATATATTTAAAATGTATGTGATCTGACTTCATTGAGTTTCTGTGCCCTTTCACGGGCAGGGCACAGAAACTAAGGAAGTTAGAGGGAATCTAGCGATTCTGAGAGGATAGTTAATAAGTGAGAGAGAACACACTAGATGGCGCCACCGTACAAGCGTACTATTTTGCACATAGAAATCAGGGAGAAATTAGGGTTGGGGGGCTTGGGAATGAACACCTTTATATGTAATCGGCGGGATTCCTACCCAGGGGACGTCACTTCACGTGCCCGTCCGATGCAAGACGGATATTCAGCGATTGTTAGAATTTCACACCGCCATGGTGACCCAAGGTTCAACCAAGCCTATCAGGTTAAGTTTGAACCTGGGGTCCCTCAATCATTAGTCTGAATCTCTAACCACTAAGCCATCCGCTGCTCGATTTCAAATTTTGGAATACATGTACGCCATACATAAACATTTATATTCATAGAATCAACTGGCAGTATATTATTCGATGGCACATCTGGAATAATAGATATACTCGTTGTCACATCCTGGGCAAATGGACAGCACAATTTTATGACAAATATAGTGATGAAGCGACAATATATAATTTATGAGATTGACACAAATATAGTTAATGTAAAAACGTACACAAAAATACTTTATGCATAATTAAATTACTTGTGATCAGTGACTTCGTTGTACTAATTATTTATGTGTGTCACTTTACACATTTATTAAACAATTTCTCTTGAAACCTTTAATATCTAAAATGAAGTAATACGAGATTATATTTATATTTATTGACGCAGTTATTTGTAAGTACGTATGATTACTTATATTTAAGCATGCTATGTATTCGTTTACGATACGATTGTACTAAAAAAAAAACAAGAAGAGAAAGAGCGAAAATTTCGTTATAATTTCTCGTTTGTGCCCATGGGCGCCGAAACCTAATATTTTCAGGGGGGGGGGGGCCAAATTCTCCGAAAGCGAAAACAATTTAAACAAGAAAGATGACACCGAACTTTCGGGTGTAATAAGCACGTCTTTTGGATCCGTTCTGACGCAAATTAAATTTATCAAAGCTATTCAAAGTCAATGGAACCAGTATGGAAAACAATAGTATCTGACGGAAGAAAGAAGTTTTTCAATTGGGTTTTTAATCCCTCAGATATTGCTGTAAACGGAATCGTGAGCTTACGCCCTCTGGTTGTAGACTTGTGCGTTAAGAAAAACATGAATTTATATGAGAAACATTTCGCACCGTAAACACTCTCCAACACCGAAAGAACTTTTTCAAATCGGACTTTTAGAAACAGAGATATCGACAAAAATAAGATATGAGTCTACGCTCTCTGGCGGGGAAAAAGATGCATTACTTTAAGAAGAACGTATTCTCAAAACGTTTTTCGATTTGAGCAATTCACGAAATAATGTTTTCCACGAAAGAATGGTCCACGAAAGAATAGGTCAACGAAAGAATGTTTTCAGCCAAGTTTTCAGGAGCTCAGATTTTGCTGCAAATACATAAGCAGAAATTAGCACTTATGCCCCTAGTGGCCAAACCATTCTTCACTAATCATTTGAAGTTATATGAAAAAGATTTTCCATCATGTGTTGTATGCGATACAGGAAAAAAATTTCAAATCGGAGTTTTAAAAGCAGAAATAACGCAGAAAACGCAATTTAGTTTTGTGCCCCTAACGGAAAGTCTATGATTTACTTGAAAATTTTAAATTTATATGAAAAACATTTCGCATCGGAAACACTATCCAACAAAGAAGGAATTTTTCAAATCGGACTCCTAGAAGTAGAGATATCGACAAACTAAAATATACATCTACGTCCCCTGGCGTAGAAACCATGCATTAATTTAAGAAAATGTTCCTAAAAAATATATCTACAAACGACTTTTTTTTCAATCGAGAATTTAGAAGCTCATATTTGCTGCAAATACATCAGAAGTAGAAACTAAGACTTACGCCCCTGGTGGCCAAACCATTTGTTTTATAAAAATTAGAAATTATGTGCAAAGGATTTCCCATTAGGAGTTGTATCCGGTGCAGAAAGAATTTTTCAAATCGGATATTTAGAAGCAGAGATATAAGGGGAAACGCAATTTACCTTTATGCCCCCTAGCGGAAAGTCAATGAATTACTTGAAAATTTTGAAATTATATGAAAAACATTTCGCATCGGAAACACTATCCAACAAAGATATTTTTCAAACCGGACTCCTAGAAGTAGAGATATTGACAAAAATAAGATCCTAAAAATCTACATTTTTGCTCCCAATGGAAAAACCAAAAATACTGTTTACCAAGAAGCAATAATCTAAATCAATTAAAATAAATTTATTGGAAAATTACAGGGATATATTTTCCATTCATTAACTTTCACCCGCTGAACTTGGTGATTCCACGAATATTAATATTTACCCGGGAAATACCGGGTACCCCTGCTAGTCTTTCATACGTTTTCCAATTTTTGCACCCCACAGTTTTTCCAGTAAAGAGTAAGGGTTATTTCTATTTGTGCCATACTAGAATAGTAATAATCGTTTCAAAGAAACAGATTTGAAAAATTCCCTTTGCTTTGGATATCTTCCATTATGAAAACTATCTTGTGCACAATTTGTGATTTTTCGTAGCACGCATTTCAGCCGCTAAAGACCGAAACACGACCACCGTGAACACCTCAATGGGTTATAAGCAGTCGCCCGTCCCTAATTTAGGGTCACTGGTTCCAGGGAAGGGAGAGAACCAGCGCCGTAAGACAAGCAACATCCATGCCTCACCAGAATTCAAACTCGGCCCTTTTTTTCTTTTACAACCCGTTCAACACACTATGAATAACACAGCTTGTATATTGCGCATTTTAAATTATTCTCAGAGGTTCTCTAACAGACGCAAATGCATTCTCATTTTCGTTAAATTCTTTCTTGTAAAAATCTGCTTTGAAATATTTTTCGTGTCGGAAATGATTCAAAAGACGCGCTGATTACACCAGAGAATTCGGTGTCATATCCAAAAAATCCAATTTCCGAAAAATATCTTTCACATGGCAATCTTGAGTTGGCTTTCTACATCCCATTGTTTATGGAACGAGCGTGAATTATATTTTTGTCATTGGCTCATTGACTAGATTATACATTCTACTCTCAGACTTTTCATTGACTTTAAGGATTGAGATAGTAAGAAAAGCTATTGTGGCACCACTTGCTCACAGCAGAGAGGAAAGTATTTCTATGGAAATTATTTTAGCTATGAGAGGAAATTTCTATCTTCGTTACTTTTATGGTCGAGTGATCAGAAGCACAGGCAACTGGCTAATCGCACACTTGGGTTCGAGTACGGGATGAACCACCGGTAGTGCTTCCATCCTGGAGCTGGGTATATTCATTCATGGAACCATTGGCGCCACGTTAAGGGTAAACGATTCGTTGTACACTTGGGTGCTTACTGGTGTTGTTACACCCCCACCAAAATGAAAAAAATATCCGATTTTTTATGGAACTAAAGAGACCCACTGGTCAGAGCATATCACGTCCTGACAGTGGTGCTGCAGTTGAGTTTACGACTCAAAGTGCAATTGCTTTCATTCTTATCAAACTTTCGTGTCATGAAAAGAAGAATCTTTATGGTGCAATAACCAACAAGAGCTATTTTCTTCAGAACAATGCTGCAAGCTCTCTGTTTCCAGTCTGCTCTGTCAGATTAAATGTCGCAGGAATCTTGGGCTCCCAAGCGATTAATATCAGATGACAGGCTGGATTTTGGAGAGGGAAAACAAACCTCGAGACTGCTGGGAGCTTAGTTGTAACATTGACACAAAATATAATTTGTGTTTATGTCGTACGCGAATCAGTTTTTACGGTGCCATCAGTTAACTCGTCAGGAGTAAACCATGCATGAGATTAGAGAGTACTATTTTTTTTTATAGTCCAGATCACAATATTCAGGAGCAAAAGTTTGAATTACGTAACAAATCGTTCCGCTAACACTACTTGTACAATTTTGCGTTCCGCTGAATTCTGGAGAACATCGCGAATAGATTTCTATAATGTTGTCATTGCTGGTCGTGACTTAGTAAAACAAACGTACTGCGTGCCTGTTATATTTCAACTGCGATGTTATTAAGCAGAAATGCCCTTCAGAACTGAAGAAAAGCGTAGAATATATATGCAGAACGTGAGTCAAACAATGCAGAAAGTTTTTCAGATAAATACTAGCCCTCGGAGTTTTGGGAGGGACATCTATAAATCAAAGATTTCTTTAAACGTCCACTTTCCATTTGTTTTTTTTTCATTTTTTTCTTTGTATAGGTTTAAGGACCACCATGAGCAATTCGATGGGCTATAAGCAGTCGCTTGGCTCTAATTTAGGGCCACTGAATCCACGGAAAGGAAAGAAACAGTACCGTTAGACAAACACAACATCCATGCCCTCACCGAGAATCGAACCCGGACCCAGTTTCCTTTTGTAACCGGTTCAATACACTATGAAAAACACTGCTTACATATTACTTTGAAATGACATGAGAGGGGTTTTTTAAATTACATGCAGATGCTCTGTAACAGACGCAAATACATTCTCTCTTCAGCTAAATTCTATCTCCTAAAAATCTGCTTTTAAATATTATTTTTCTTGCCGGAAAGGATTCAAAAGACCTGCTCATTAACACCTGAGAATACAGTGTCACTATTTCAGTTTTGTTTTGAGCAAACGATTGCTTTCTCCAGTTTAACTGAACTTATTGAAAAATATATTTTATATGGCAGTCTTCAGCTGGCTTTCTGCATCCTATATAGTTTATGGAACGAGCGGGAATTATTTTTTCGACACTGGCTCATTGACTAGACTACAATCTGCTCTCAGACTTTTCATCCAAACGATTTTCCCATAAAGCCTTTATGTCACAGTCTGATAAACTTCGAAATAGACATGAGTGGTTCCTTTTCAATCTTGCGGGCGTAACTTGCAACCATTGCTTCTTCATACAAAATGACGCATCGTCGCTCATCGATCAACCCACAAATTCCAGATGACCAAAGGAAACATGTGAGAGCACGTAGTTACGGAGCTCTCTTTGATATTACTTTTTAACTATAAATTCTTAACTACACTTTATTTCCGTTGGAACGTTTTCCTCGATGTTCGCTTTCTATTACCTTTTATTTGTTCGTGCTTGTCCCATTTCATTGAAAGAGAGAGCATTGGAAAAATCGCCGCAGTAATCTCATTTTAAACCTTACTTCCTATATACTGCCGTTCTATGAGAAATGGGCACGAAATGAAACATAGCATGCTAAGTTGTATTCCTTTTGGTTATTTATTTCAATGTCATTTCTACACGGCACAGAAGGCGCCTCCATAAAAGTGAGGTAAATTTAGCGTGCAGTTATATTTTACAATCATTTTTCCTTTCTCATACAAGGATTTTAATCAGAAAAGTTTGAAGAAACTGTTTTCCTTCCTTTAAATTTACATAAGCCGCCCCCCCCGGTGGCGCAGTGGTCTAAGGCACTGGCCTCTGATCATTCGCCCGTAAGGGGGTCCGGGTTCGAATCCCGGTGAGGCATGGATGTTGTGTTTGTCTTACGGCACTGGCTCTCTCACTTCCCTGGAACCAGTGACCCTAAAATTTGGGACGGGCGGCTACTTATAGCCCATTGAGTTGCTCACGGTGGTCGTTAAACCTCAAAAAAAAAAAAATCAGAAAAGTTTGAAGAAACTGTTTTCCTTCCTTTAAATTTACATAATGAATCCGAAAAACATCTACGTCCCAGTGGCGTATACGGGAAACGCTCGGGGACCCCCTGCGAAAAAAAAAATTTGGAGGCCCTTTTGAGAAAATGTATTAGCTTTTAATAACTGAAAATTTTAACCCATATTATTTACTGGGCTCAACGGGCGTTATAATAAATGAAATTCTTTGAAACCTACAAATATTTTTCTTAAAAACCAAAATTACTTCACTTTGTTGCGTGAAACACAAATGTGCACATGGTAATTAAAATGATTGCGCTAGTTTCATACCGATACAAAATACTCCAGTACACTTACCCCCAAAGTTAATCATGTCATGCAAGCTGTATTCTGTTAGAGAACTAAGGCCTCTTGAAATGAGCATGTTGAAACAATACCTCTTTGAAACGTCTCACGATCACACACACAAAACTTATAACTGCCGTGTGTCAGTGCCTAATGACCTTATCTGACCTTTTCTGGATTATGCGAAAACACAGAACATAAGTAAGGAAACAAATCAGTAATAAATAAGAACTATGGCGCAGAAAACGTTAAAAGTACTTAAAATATTTACTTACGAGTATAAAAAACACACTTAACATAATATCACAATGTTTTGCACTTACTAATATTTTTAGCACGTCTTTTGTAAAACAAAATATCTTGCTTATGTTACCGGTTTGTCCGTCTTTACCCACGATATCTGTGCTACTATTAGTCCGATTTGAAAAATTCTTTTTACATTGGGAAGCCTGAAATATGCGAATGATCCTTCATTTCGTTTTTTTTTTTTTTTTTTACGATGTACAATTTCGCCGCCAGAGGGCGTAAACGCAGATGATGTCGAATTCAAAAATACGTTTTATTCCACATATTTACTTCTAAATATCCGATTGAAAAAAATCTTTTATCTTTCGATTCCATTTATGTCGAAGAGTATTTTAGATACAGTTACTTTTTCAAATTACGCATAGATTTTCCGCTAGAGGGTGTTAAAGTAAATTACATTTTTCCTGATAACTCTTCTTCTAAAACTCCGATTCGAAAACTTTTTCTTCAGCGGATACACCTTCTGAAGGAAAATATTTTGCATATAATTTCTAATTAATGATAAGGAATATAAGGTATACTTTGGCCACCAGGGGGCGTAAGCGTCAATTTTTGATTCTGATGTATTTGCCATAAAATTTGAGCTTATAAAATATCGATTGAAAAAATTCTTTTGTGGACTGATGCCACTCACATCGATAAACCTTTTCGGAATATTTACTTCTTAAAATATTCCACAGTTTCTCCGCCAGTGGGGCGTAGATGTATATCTTATTTTTGTCAATATCTCTACTTCTAGGAGTCCGATTTAAAAAAATCCTTCTTTGTTGGATACTATTTTCAGTGTGACATTTTTTTCATATAATTTTAAAATTTTCAAGTAATTCATAGACTTTCCGCTAGAGGTAAATTGCGTTTCCCCCTATATCTCTACTCCTAAATCTCTGATTTGAAAACTTCTTTCTGTACCGAATACAGCACCTGATGGGAAATCGTTTGCGCATAATTTCTAATTTTTGTAAAAAAAGAATGGTTTGGCCACCAAGGGGCGTAAATCTTAATTTCCGCTTCTGATGTATTTGCAGCAAAATATGAGAGTCTAAATCCTCGATTGAAAAAACGTCGTTTGTTGACAGATACTACTCATGTCGACAAACCTTTTAGAAACATTTTCTTCTTAAAATAATGCATGGTTTCTACGCCAGGTGGCGTAGATGTATATCTTATTTTTTCCGCTAGGGGGCACAAAGGTAAATTGCGTTTTCTGTGTTATTTCTGCTTCTAAAACTCCGATTTGAAAAATTCTTCCTGTATCGCATAAAAAACCTGATTAAAACTTTTTTTCACATAATTTGTAATGTTTGGTAAAGAATGGTTTGGCCACCAGGGGGCATAAGTGTGAATTTTTGCTTCTGATTTATTTGTTGCAAAATCTGTGCTCCTGAAAACTGGACTAAATTTTATTTTCTTGGACCAATACCGCTCATGTAGAAAAACCTTTTGAGAATGCTTTCTTCCTATAATAATGCATGGTTTTCCCACCAGGGCACGTTAGTCACACCTTATTTGTGTCGATATCTCTGTTTCTAAGAGTCCGATTTGAAAAATTATTTCTGTGTTGGAGAGCGTTTCTGGTGCGAAATGTTTCTGATACAAATTCATGTTTTTCTTAACGCACAAGTCTGCAACCACTTGGGTGTAAGCTCACAATTCCGTTTACAGCAATATCTGAGGGATTAAAAACCCGATGGAAAAACTTCTTTCTTCCGT
Source organism: Macrothele yani (assembly GCA_039090855.1). Taxonomy (NCBI): domain Eukaryota; kingdom Metazoa; phylum Arthropoda; class Arachnida; order Araneae; family Macrothelidae; genus Macrothele; species Macrothele yani. The sequence goes on from CM077028.1 coordinate 50,731,562, forward strand.
CAGATACTATTGTTTTCCATACCGATTCCTTTGACTTTGAATAGCTTTGACAAATTTAATTTGCGTCAGAACGGATCCAAAAGACGTGCTTATTACACCCGAAAATTCGGTGTCATCTTTCTTGTTTTCTTTTAACTTCCTCAGAAAAAATAGTTCCCTGCTGCTTCGTTCCCGAGAAGAACACCTTTTTAAAAGTTCATGATATTCTGAATGATGCGTGTACGTAGTTATGTACAACACTTTTGCAATACCTAACTCCTCATCTTCATTGGTATAAATAATTCGACTCATTGAATGGATATTTCTTTCACAATCTGTTGTTAATATATATACACTACTGGCCACCCAAAATGCAACACCAAGAAGAAAGCATCCAATTGGCCTGAAATTCGCAGCATGCGTCACCGGCGAGAGGACATGCAAACGATTAGCATTGCAGGGCATATGCAAATCATGTGCGTCCGGCACGCCTCCGAAAAGCACTATAAGAAGGGTGCACAGATGGTGGGGTGTAAGTAGTGGAAGTGTATTGTGCTGCCGGACCTGTGCGTCGGAAGCTTCCTGATGCCTCGTTGCAGAATACGGCAGTCGTTCCAGCACGTTTCGGAGTTCGACAGAGGACGAATAGTGGCTTATCGCGCGAGCGGTTTATCGTACCGAGACATCGGCGCCCGTGTGGGACGACATCCAGCCACAGCAAGGCAAGTATGGATTCGGTGGGCACAGAAGGGACAGACGGAACGACGTGCACGATTGCCACAGCTGCGGCACACCATCGAACGAGAGGACCGGCATATTGTGCTGCGGGCATTGACGGCTCGCACCGCCACATGACGAACGTTAGCGCGGGAATTAGGGTGTCTTGCGTAACAACCTGTGTCAGCACGTACCGTTCGACTTCGTCTGCTGCAGCGGGGACTTGTCGCACGGCGCCCATTGCACCGCTAACCATTGACGTTACACCACCGGCAAGTGCGGCGGCAATGGGCCGTTGGCCGCTGCACATGGACTACGGAATGGCACGACATTGTCTTCTCCGACGAATCCCGCTTCTGCCTGCAACACCACGATGGTCGGATCCGCGTGTGGCGGCACCGCGGCGAGAGACTGTATGACGCCTGCATTATGCATCGCAATACCGGTACGTCGCCTGGCGTAATGTTTTGGGGCGCAATTGGATTTGACATCCGCAACCCTATGGTACGCATCGCCGGTACACTCAACAGCCACCGCTACATCTCCGACGTTTTGGAGCCTGTAGTCTTTCCTTACCTGCAGGACCTGCCAGCGGCCACTTTTCAACAGAACAATGCGCTCCCGCACGTGGCAGGCATCGTGCAACAATTATTCACAGCCTACCAGGTGTCACTGCTGCCGTGGCCCACCTGTTCTCCCGATATGTTGCCCATCGAACACGTCTGCTCGCTGATCGGCAACCGAGTGGCCCGGCAAGCACCACCCGCGGCTACGCCTGATGAACTGTGGCAACGTGTGGAAGCATCCTGGACCGACATACCCCAACCCACATCCAAAGCCTCTTTCGTTCGGTACCGCGGCGTGTAGCGGCCGTTATTGCCAGCCATGGGGGCCACACGAACTACTGATGTCTGCGTGTTCCACAAGTCGCACGGGCCTGTAAGCTCAATCGTTTCATCTTTGTATCTGTTGTTATGTGTCCAGTAAATCTTGCTTTGCTATCTCGTGTCCTTCTTGGTGTTGCATTTTGGGTGGCTAGCAGTGTACATAGGAACTTTTGCTATAGCCGTAAAATGGGGCCTCAGTTTCTATGAACTAAAGCAACGAAAATGTTTTCTAAAGATTTTACTATTTACTGAAAAAAAAAGCAAAAATTACTTTTCTTTTTAATACTTTTTTCAGAGCTGCTTGAGTTTCTTGCTATTTCTTTAACCAGTGTCGTATAAGTTTTCGCAGAAATTTTTGTAAAATCCTTTTCCAAAGGCCAGAGCATTCTTAACCGCGAGCCTCCTGCCCCCGTAGAGCGGGGATTGCCGGGTCAGTACGCCCCTGCTTAGTCCATAGATAGTCAGTACAAATTAACAGAACTCCCGAAGCTGCCAATTCATTCTACATCTTTATATCACTTTGGCTTGTTCCAGTTCATATAGCTCGAGCGTATTACGCGCATTTCATTCACGAGTATTAGCATTAAAAGTAATCAGTGAGGGAGGTTCGTCAAAAATTGCAATTCAAATATTTCAATTTGTCCCCTTCAAGTTGTCTTTTCCTGATGCCAAGCTTAATTTGGAACTGAAAAACAATATGTACTCCAAAATTGTAATCAATGACTTCTGGCGACTGACTCAGCAATTTTTGTTAAAAGTCATGTCATCATAAAGCTTAGATGAATCTCGAATGCTTTGTTGTTCAGTTTAAAAGTTCGCTGCGGCGACGTTTTTCGGTGACTTGATTTCTGGGGGTGCGTCACGACCAGAATTGGGCAAAATCGTAATTGAATTAATCGGTAAGGCATTACAGCGTAATGGTAATGGGAACAAGAACTTAGCGTTACCATTACATGGCAATGGTGAACTGGTCATTAGAATGACATGGTAATTGTAATGACATGTAGCAATCACCCATTATAATCGTAATGGTTAATGGTTAACTATATGTTGGTAATTAACCAATAACCTATGGGTAACAATACAACGTGAATAAACCAGCAACTAATACACCCTTACACATTGTGTAGGTTATATGTTTCTTCTTCAAATGCGTTGTGAAATTTGAAGTACACCTTCTTGATCCTTTTACTTCGATGTTACATTTGGTACACTGTGCTACAACTTTGTCTCCACTACATTTATTCCCTACTATTTCAAAAAAAGTTAGTAAAATCATGCAACGCATTGATTATGATACGCTTTCCAACATACCAGAAATCATTACTCAAGTTATTACTCAAGTTAGGAGGATAATGGCTGTAGAATAAATCAGGCTCCTATAACCTGATCTTTGACCTCATTTCGATGATATTCAACAGAACCGGTAAAGTATACTTCCGGAACAACATGATAAAGTTTTGTCTCAATCGAAGCATTACGTGAGTGATAACGCATAAGGGCGATGGAATGGATCCCGATCCTATGTCCTGACCTTTGACCCCATTTCGTCCATTTTCAATAGGGTTTGTTCCCAGGTAGTCCCCTACCACACACTAAAGTTTCATCGAAGTCGAATTTTTTTTACGTTAGTTATGACGCATAAGAGCAGTTGAATGGATCCCGCTCCTATGTCCTGACCTTTGACCCCATTTCGTTCACTTTCGATAGGTTTCCTTCCCAGGTGTGTCCCTGCCACATACTAAAATTTCATCGAAATCGAACGATTTTTACGCGAGTTATCGTGCGGACGGACATACGCACACAACGCGTGACGTAATGAGGCAGATGGGAATCGCAACCATCTGCTCGCAAAAGTGCGACGTCGTAAAACTTTAATAGGATCCACACACAACGCGTGGCGTAATGAGACAGATGGCGAGACCGCGCGCCAAGATCTAAATCACGAGCTTGTGACGTCATAAGATTTATAAGCAAGAGTAACATTAATGGGACGCCGCCATGACACTAAAAACGTGGTAATTCGGGGTGGTTATTTAACAAACTAAACGAATTTTCCTAAAGTCGAGATCAAGCTAAATCGTTTTCTAGTACCAGAAAACGGTAGGTTAACGACTTTCACCAAAATCCTTAGGCCGTTTTCAAAATAAAATTTACATACATAAAGGAATTGCTCCTTTAATACACTGCTGGACAATTGCTAAGCACGGATCAAAAACGGCTATATAGCGCATAAAAAATTAAGTGTGGTTGGATGCCAAGTGAAATAAAATAATGTCAGAATGCCAGGACATTACAAGAAAGACAATTTATTGTGCTCTGAAATCCAGAAGGCTTTGGAACGTGTTCAAGGGACAAACAGGCCATTTTGTGCAGAATACGTAAACGTGAAAAAAATGCAATTACCGTCCGCAGGCGTTCCGGCGTAAGATGTCAATACGGGATATGACCACCATGGAGGGCGATGCAAGATTCCACACGTCGTGTCATGCTTTGCACAACATTATCAAGCAGCTGTTAGGGTAATTTATCCCATTCCTCTGTCAGTGCACAGATGAGGGTGTCCTTGTTTATTGGAGGGCATTGGCGACCAGCAAGACTCCTTCCCAAAGCATCCCACACATTTTCAATGGGATTCAGATCTGGAGAACGTACTGGCCATACGAGGCGTTAAATATCCTCGCTCTCAAGACACTCCTGGACAGCGACTGTTCGATGATATGCTGCGTTGTCGTTCATGAAAATGAATCTATCACCGACAGCACCACGGAACATGCAAACATGAGGTAGCAGAACATCATTAATGTATCGTTGGCCAGTCATAGTCCCAGTTGGAAGCACATAGAGGGACGTACGGCCATTGATCATGATGCCAGCCCATACCATGACACTACATGTCGGATATCGGTCCCTTTCCTGTATGTTTGCTGAACAATATGCAGTACCACTATCACGCCAGAGCAGTTGTCGTCGACAATCAGACGATAGACTGTATCTACTCTCATCTGAGAAGAGGACAGCAGACCAGTCGTTATCAGTCCAATCGCGATGTTGATGGCACCATTGCAAACGGGCGGTACGGTGACGTCTGGACAATGGGATGCACACAACAGGACGGCGGGCGTATAGTCCTCCTTCATGCAAACGTCTGGCGACAGTTTTTCGGGAGATCCGCTTGCCAGTAGCAGCCATAAACTGATTTGCTACCTCACTAGCTGGGTTGCGCCGGTGTCTTTTTGTTGATAGCACTGTGTACCGATCTTCTGCAGGTGTCGTACTGCGAACACGACCTCCCCCGTGACGTTTGCTACACTCTCCGTTTGTTTGAAATGATTTCCAAAGCCTTGAAACAACACTGTGGCTGACGTCGAACTCCCTGGCAACATCTGTTATTTTTCGCCCTTCTTCAATCTTGCCAATAATACGGCCACGCGTAAAATCATCTAGGTGATGTCGGGAAGACATACTGAAAATTGTAAGTTCGTCAATTGATTCTTTCCCTTTCAACTTTGCTTTTGAACAACAACGGTCAATACGCGTCAAATCCTTTATATCTCTTATCAGCGCTATGACGTCACGAACAAGTTCGGCAATCCAAAATTTGCATACGCACAACACGTCTTACTGTATCCCGCACTTATGCTAATTTCCACATTTTCCTGCCTTCCATTTTATGGTTGCTATCGTTGCTATTGTCATCCGTCCTTAGCAATTGTCCGGCAGTGTAGTATGGGATAAGGGCGAAGAAATGAGTCCCGATCCTATGTCCTGAACTTTGACCCCATTTCGTCCATTTTCAATAGAGTTCGTCCCCAAGTGGTCCCCTACCACATACTAAAATTTCATCGAAATCGAACCATTCTTACACACATTAAGACGCATAAGGGCAATAGAATACATCCCGCTCCTATGTCCTGACGTTTGACCCCACTTCACCGATTTTCAATAGGGTTCATTCCCAGGTGTTCCCTAAAAGCACACTAAAATTTCATCGAAATCGAACCATATTTGCGCAAGTTATGACACATAAGGGCAACGGAATGCATCCCGCTCCTATGTCCTGACCTTTGACCCCACTTCAACCATTTTCAATAGGGTTCGTCCCCAGGTGGTTCCCTACCACATACTAAAAGTTCATCGAAATAGAACCATTATTACGCGAGTTATCGTGCGGACAGACAGACGGACAAAGCTGGAGCATATACGCTTCTTCAACCTAGGGTAGGAAAGCGTAAAAAAACGACCATCTAATATACAACTAGGATACTTACTCACAGCCTTTGTGATATCAGCTATTGATCCCGTGTGACTGCCACTGTTTGACAGATTGCTACAATCAGTTGCCGAAATACTCATTTCGTCCATCTCCAGTACAGTATTCTCGTCCATTACACACGTTTCGCTGTCCAAACTAATTACCCCACTATAGCCACAAGCACATATTAGCACTACACTCACAGTTCAGCAACTCAGGGTGCTCTGCCGAATATTACAGTAATTTGCTAACTCTTGACATTTTTGCCGTATTTCTCAAGTGTTCTTGTCCATTACTTGTCCGATACGAACACCGGACTAGCGAGCGACTGACTACTTTTTTTACACTTTCCAACCGTAGGTTGAAGAAGCGTATATGCACCAGCTTTGTCCGTCCGTCTGTCCGCACGATAACTCACGTGAAAATGGTTCGATTTCAATGAAATTTTAGTATGTGGTGAGGGACCACCTGGGGACGAACCCTATTGAAAATGGGTGGACCAGAGGCAAAGGTCAGGATATAGCAGCGGGATCCATTCCATTGCTCTTATGCGTCATAACTTGCGTAAAAATTGTTCGATTTCGATGACATTTTAGTATGTGGTAGGGAACCACCTGGGAACGAGCCCTATTGAAAATAAATGAAATGGGGTCAAAGGTCAGGACATAGCAGCGGGATCCAATCCATTGCCTTTATGCATCATAACTTGCGTAAAAATGGTTCGATTTCAATGAAATTTTAGTGTGTGGTAAGGAACAACCTGGGAACGAAACCTATTGAAAATGGGCGGAATGGGGTCAAAGATCAGGACATAAAAGCGGATCCACTTCATTGCCTCTATGCGTCATAACATGCGTAAATATGGTTCGATTTCGATGAAATTTTAGTATGTGGTAGGGAACCACCTGGGCACGAACCCTATTGAAAATGGGCGAATGGGGTCAAAGGTCAGGGAGTGCATAAGAGCGGGATTTATTCCATTGCCCTTATGTGACATAACTTGCGTAAAAATGATTCGATTTCGATGAAATTTTAGTATTTGGTAAGGAAATCGAACTGTATTTACGCATGTTATGACGCATAAAGGCAATGGAATGGATTCCACTTTTATGCCCTGACCTTTGACCTCGTTTCGCCCATTTTCAATAGGTTTCGTCCCCAGGGACGAAACCTATGATTTCTAGTATGTTGGAAAGCGTATCAGTAATGATTTCTAGTATGTTGGAAAGCGTATCATAATCAATGCATTGCATGATTTTACTAACTTTTTATATACTTTGCGACAGGACCTGAACCTTCTGGAATATTCTTGACTTGCATAAAGCTCTCCAACTTCACACTGTGTGATCATTCTGGAACATTCTATACAAACATCTAACCCATTCTTGCCTCTTCTAGAACATTCTACACGACACTTCGGTCTCTGTCTGCTATGTTACATGACCGACTTTTCTGGACATAGCTTTTGGCACACGTACATTTCTATAAACTATTAGTATGTAATTGTTATTTGCAAATTGTGTAATTTCATTAACAAATAATTCCATTGCGTTTGAATGTCATTATTAAATAATTGAATTATATCCTCTTCATTGTAATGCATTACAGATTAATTCCATTACCTTGTGCAAACCATACTTGGGATTACCTTGTAATGTATATGTATTACACGCTAATTGTATTTTGTACTTCCATTACTTTGTAATGCATTCCTGTTCAACTCTGGTCATGACCCACAGGTGGGACGTAGACTGTTTCAACACAGTACTGTACGACACCCCGATGGGTCGTTTCTCGGTAGTGTTTATGTTGTCTGCCAAGAGATGGCGGTTGATCGTTTGCACATCGCAAAGAACGGAGTTTAGATAGCATACTGCAAGAGCAAAAGCGATCACCGGTGTATCGTTTCTCGGTAGTGTTTATCTTGTCTGCCAAGAGATGGCGGTTGATAATTGTGGTTTGTACGTTTGCACATCGCAAAGAACGGAGTTTAGATAGCATACTGCAAGAGCAGAAGCGATCACCGGTGTGTCGTTTCTCGGTAGTGTTTATCTTGTCTGCCAAGAGATGGTGGTTGATACCTGTGGTTTGTACGTTTGCACATCGCAAAGAACGGAGTTTAGATAGCATACTGCAAGAGCAGAAGCGATCACCGGTGTGTCGTTTCTCGGTAGTGTTTTTCTTGTCTGCCAAGAGATGGCGGTTGATACCTGTGGTTTGTACGTTTGCACATCGCAAAGAACGGAGTTTAGATAGCATACTTCAAGAGCAGAAGCGATCACCGGTGTGTCGTTTCTCGGTAGTGTTTATCTTGTCTGCCAAGAGATGGCGGTTGATACCTGTGGTTTGTACGTTTGCACATCGCAAAGAGCGGAGTTTAGATAGCATACTCCAAGAGCAGAAGCTATCACCGGTGTGTCGTTTAGCACGCAATAATGAAATCAATGAACGCATTCCATTCAAACGTAGTACAGTTTTCCTTTAATTTGTTCGCCCTAAATTTTTTATATCTAAATGAATAATTTCATGGAATCTATAGTGAGATGTTACAGTAGCATAATGTTCTTAGTTATATCAGCTAATTTCAAAAATAAACAAAAAATGGTGAAGAATGTGAAAAAAAATAGAGAGAGAGGGAGAGGGTTTTTGCTCTAAATAGCTGTGTACGTAAATAATGAAAGGGATTCTACACTGTAAATATAATATTAAATGTATATTCCACATTGTAACTGTATAATTAGGATTCAAGGCGCTGGCCTCTGATCATTCGTCCGTAAGGTATCCGGGTTCGAATACCGGTCAGGCATGGATGTTGTGTTTGTCTCACGGCACTGGCTCTCTCCCTGCTCTGGAACCAGTGACCCTAAATTAGGGACGGACGACTGCTTATAGCCCATTGAGTTGCTCACGGTGGTCGTTAAACCTCCAACCAAAAAAAAAATAATAATTAGGATTCTTCACTTTAAGATTTTCATTATAACGCATTATGCACGTGCAGGAATGACCACCGCTGGGTTGTTCAGCACAGAATGATGAGACAAATTAATACACCGTAGCTTTTTATTAAATGAGAAAACAATTTGATTTTGGTTTATTAACCCTAATTTTATTATGCATCTATGTTTGATTTATCGGAGTCTGTGCTGAGGAGATACAGTAACACAATTTTCTGAGTTGTACAGAGCGCATTTGGATCTTTTTATGTCTTTTATGGTGGAGAAACATAGCCAAAGAGTGAGAAGATGGGCATCATATTACTTCTTCCCTTTCAATAGGAGCGGGCCATCTTCAAAGTACGCTCACTTCTAATGGGAGGAGGGGGGTATAAGGGGTGTAACAAAGTAAATTTCTCCGTCATTTCTGTCCACGCCAGGATTCGAACCCGGATCCCCTCATTCCGGAATAAGTCACTCTACCAATTGAGCTACGCGGACGCTTTATTCTGATTCCTATCTGCCTTTATGTCGTGTGCGTCCTTCTGGCAGGTACGTCACATCTCCTGGTACGTTACATCATCTCCCCTTATTTTTTTATTTTTTTTTTTTCGAAGCGCTGGAGAAGGAATTCTCTGATTTTTCCTATCTCGCGGTGTGGAAATAACATCACACCAATGCGAGATTTTGAACGGTCGGGTCATCCGGATAGTTCGGGCGCCATTATAACGAAGTAAATTCCTCCGTCATTTTTATCAGCGCCGGGGCTCGAACCCGGATCCCCTCAGTCCGGAATAAGTCACTCTACCAATTGAGCTACGCGGACGTTTTATTCTGATTCTTGTCTGCCTTTATGTCGTGTACGTCCTTCTGGCAGGTACGTCACATCTCCTGGTACGTTACAAGGGGGTCGGCATTAAATCAGACAAAATGTAATAAGATGTGTGGAGTGAAAAGCAGCCATAACAGTGCATGTATTTTATAAACTATCACTAACCTACAACGTAAATTTCAAATATGTGCGTTACGTCCCATAGGTGGATCGTTTAAAGCTATACATATAAAAGTAAGGGATACTCACTGTAGATTTATGTATATAAACTTCTTTATTCTCCTCTGAAAAATTTATTAGGTGTGCAACTTAATTCTCGGCCCCTAACCGCAAGCGATCATAGAACGTCGGCAAATGCAAATAGCTGTGTGCGATAATGGCTGATTGCAGCGCTCTCCAACAGCTTTTCGAGCAACCGTAACCGCTCACAGCTGTAGTGACAGAAGGGACGAAAGTTGGCGGTGAAAGCAATGTCGTTCGAGAAGCAACATTTGAGGCACTGCCTCCTGTTCGCGTTTCAGCTGAAAAAAGTGCCGCGGAAGCACAGCAAATGATCTGTGCTTCTTTGGGTGGGGCTGCTGTTTCCTACAGTACGCGTAAGAAGTGGCTCCAGCGGTTTAAGCAGGAAAGTTTATACCTCCGTGGTGCTGAAAGTCCGAGACAGCCACATAAAGTTGACGATGAGGAACTGGAACAATTGTTGGACGCGGATCCCTGTCTCACACAGTCAGAGCTCGCCCACGAACTCGGAGTAACACGCCAAGCCATTGCAAAGCGCCTGCACAAGCTTGGACGGATTCACAAGGAGGGCCGTTGTGTTCCCCACCAACTCACAGCTGCAAACAAGTCTAGGCGCTACGATGTTGTTGTGTCCTTGCTCTCCAGATTCAAGAAGAAGGATTTCCGCCACTAGATTTTGACCTGTGATGAGAAGTGGATCTTCTACGATAATCCGAAGCTGCGCAAATCGTGGATTTATCCAGGTCAGCCTACCACAAGATCCATGCCAGGAAGTTGTTCCTGTGCATATGGTGGTATCAGCGCGGTGTCGTACACTATGAGTTGCTCAAACCTGGTGAAACGGTGAATGCTGAGCGTTATTGTCAGCAACTCATTCGTGTGAGTGAACGCAATGGAGGCGAAACGGCCATACACCGACAAGGGCAGAAGGTCGGTCCTGTTGCTTAAGGATATCGCGCGTCCTCACACCTCGAAGACGACTTCAAACACGATCACCGACATGGGATGGGAGATTTTGTCCCACCCGACGTATTCTCCAGACGTCGCCCCGTCGGATTATCACCTCTTTCGCTCCCTGCAACATCACCTGAGTGATACGCACTTCACTTCTGTCGAGGAAGTCCACACAAGAATTGATTACTTTATCAACTCGAAACAGCACTCTTTTTTCAGCAGTGGCATTCGGCAGCTCCCTGACCGATGGCTCAAATGTATCCAACACAACGTGGATTATTTCCCTAATTAGGTACGTATTCGATTTGCTATCATTTGCTGTAAACGTGTCATGCCTGTGGCAGAGAATTACGTTGCACACCTAGTAGAAGTTATTGCTTTAGCACAGGAAGTCAGCACGCATTTCTGGGTGCAACACACTAAACACGCGCGTTGCTTCCCACAGGCGGGTTGCAACGCAGCGAACTTGATAAGCTTGTGGGATTGTCGGAATTCGAAGAATGAAGACACTCTGGCATGCTGTGTTTTCATGACAATCACGGTTGTTATACTGTACAAATTTGAAGGTGTACTGCTCAACATAGAAAATGCTACCCCAGGAAATACATATTTGACAGATCATCATGCAAATTCGTGCGTAGGTGCTGACAGTTTGGTTATTAAAATGACTGCAGTTGCGAATCTATCACGATCTAATAATCTGGTTTTTATAATCTCTGTGTCGAAAGAACGAATAACAACAAAGAATGCCTGAGTGACGTAATTGGGAATCCTACAATCACACAAATACCTTTTACCGGAATGTTCATCATGGGTAAGATAGCAATGTTTTTCAACGCGAATTTCTGGGAATGTTTTCGCGAATTTTCGAGAATAGCAAATATATCCGCGAATTTCAGATTTTTACCCTATTTTTGAGGATTTTTTTTTATTGGAGGTTTAACGACCACCGTGAGTAACATTTAGACTCGCCATGTAGGGGAGTTGGTTGATTAAAGTGTGCTTCAAGAGGGGGCTTCCAAGTCACCTGATTCCGATCATCATGAGAACATCCATCGCAGTCGCCCGTCCCTAATTTACAACCACTGGTTCCAGGGAAGGGAGAGAGCCAATGCCGTAATACAAACACAACATCCATGCCTCGCCGGGATTCGAGCCCGGACCCATCATCAGAAGCCATCGCTTAGACCACTACGCTGCCGGGGCGGCTGCTGCGGAATTTCTATTATAATTTTTAGATTATGTTTCACATTTAAATAATTTTATTACCGCCTTCATTAGAATTTACGCAAAAAAATATACCGCAAAGTAATCCTACTCCAAAGTGGATTAGTCCTCAAAAATTTGATTAGTCCTCAAGATTGTTTGTTACGAAAAGACTTATCGAGCAAGCTTGACGAGTAATTTCGGGTCACATGTACTAATGCACGTGTGGTCTTTCGTTATTTCCACTGCCTGCCCCCTATTGTGTAATGGCCTTGGCGAATTACCGCACTAGTAAGCCGGATGTCGTCAACTGCATTAATCGTTTTAGCTAGAAAAAGCAGCTCACAGAAAAGAGTGTTTGAGTTCCGCAGACGTTCAGCTTAGAAAATTTTTTTGCTTTCGTGTGAGTATAAAGTTTCTACATTCTGTTTGTTAATTTTGAGAATGAGTCGCGTGAGTAAAATGAGTGCACCTGAAAGATGCAAGCAGTACAGAAAGGAAACGTTTCGTGTGAACAAAGATCTGTTGTTCTGTTCGTGTTGTAACATGCCAGTGGATTTTTCAAGAAAGGACAGTTGTGAAAAGCATTTAGCAAGCAAGCTGCATAAAAAATTTGTGTTCGAACAGTCAACCGAAAATAATGCAGAAATGTGTTAATGAATTAATCGAGAAAAAGAACTAAAACACGAACAGCATCGCTCAACAGAACTTTCGAAATGAACTGGTGCCTTTTGTGCAGCTAACATCCTACTTCCCAAACTGGATAATCCTACATTAAAAAATCACTTGGAAAATCCGTTGAAAGATATTGGTGTTTTTCCAAATGCAAATTGGATGGAGAAATGCTATTTGTCGAAAACATATATTCACAAGCAACAAGTGAAATATATATATATTTTTTAATCGGTATCTGGTGTTAGCATCGTAGTAGACGAAACAACTGATTCAGAAGATAGGTACATTTTGAATATTGTTGATGTTCCCTCAGCTGAAACGAATGTTAAAAGCTGTAATGCTGAAACCTCTTTTCTTTTAATCACGTCTTTTGTTAAAAAATATCGTGCTTATGTTATCAGTTTTCCGTCCGTCCGTCCGTCCGTCAGTCCGCCCGCCTGTACCCACGATATCTCTGCAACTATTAGCCCGATTTGAAAAATTCTTTTTGAATGGGGAAGTTTGAAATATGAGAATGATGATCCTTAATTTCATTTGTTTTTTTACGATGTACAATTTCGCGGCTAGAGGGAGTAAATGCAGATGATGTCGAATTCAAAAATACGTTTTATTCCACATATTTGCATCTAAACATCAGATTGAAAAAAATATTTTATCTTGCGATTCCATTTATGTCGAAGAGTATTTTAGATATAGTTACTTTTTCAAATTACGCATAGATTTTCCGCTAGAGGGCGTAAAAGTGAATTACATTTTTTCCGATAACTCTTCTTCTAAAGCTCCGATTTGAAAAAACTTTTCTTCAGCGGACACACCTCCTGATGGAATATTATTTACACATAATTTTGCAATTTTTGGTAATAAATACTTTGGTCACCAGGGGGCGTAAGCGTTAATTTTTGCTTCTGATGTATTTGCCATAAACTCTGAGCTTCTAAAATATCGATTGAAAAAATTATTTCGTGGACTGATGCCACTCACACCGATAGCCCTTTTCGGAATATTTTCTTCTAAAAATATTTTACAGTTTCTTCACCAGGGGGCGTAGATATATATCATATTTTTGTCAATATCTCTACTTCTAGGAGTCCGATTTGAAAAATTTTTTTCTTTGTTGGATAGTGTTTTCCGTGTGACATGTTTCTCATATAATTTCAAAATTTTCAAGTAATTCATAGATTTTCCGCTAGGGGGCGTAGAGGTAAATTGCGTTTCCCCCTATATCTCTGCTTCTAAATCTCCGATTTGAAAAATTCTTTCTGCACCGGATACAGCTCCTAACGGGAAATCCTTTGCACATAATTCAATTTTTTCAAATGGTTTTAGCCACCAGGTGGCGTAAGTCTCAATTTTCGCTTCTGATGTATTTGCAGCAAAATATGAGCTCCTAAAATCTCGATTGAAAAAAGTCGTTTGTTGACAGATACTACTCATGTCGACAAACCTTTTAGGAACATTTTCTTCTTGAAATAAAACATGGTTTCTACGACAGAGGGCGTAGATGGATGTTTTATTTTTGTCAATATCTCTACTTCTAAGAGTCCGATTTGAAAAATTCCGTCTTTGTTGGATAGTGTATCCGATGCGAAATGCTTTCCCTACAAATTCAAAATTTTTAAGTAAATCATAGACTTTCCGCTAGGGAGCACAAAGGTAAATTGCGTTTTTTGCGTCATTTCTGCTTCAAAAATTCCGATTTGAAAAATTCTTCCGGTATCGCATACAAGACCTGATGGAAAATAGTTTTCACATAATTTCTCATATTTGGTAAAGAATGGTCTGGCTGTAACGTATACTCTAGATTCAGTTTCTTTTTTATTTTACTATCTCTTGTTATTTTATTTTCCTATGCAAATTATCTTCTCACTTAACGAGATGTTGTTTCTCCCGCTGAATTATATGTGGCAACGAGTGTAAGTCATGACGTGGTGGTATTCAGTATATATAGGCGCGCTCAAGTATACCAAAGAGCTTCGTTTTATATGTGATAGGTTCTTCCTGATTATTGATATGCGATTTACCTACTTTTCTACGATATTACGATAGTACAAAAGTTCGGGCTATCAGTAGTTATGTTATTTTGGAGTGTGTATTTGAGTAATACCAGGAGCTCCCCAATAAAAGGTTAAAAGTGAGTACGTTTTCTTAGTTCATTTTATTGTCAGACCTCTGTCTGGCCGTTAAGTCTACTTCATTGAGTGGTTACGTTAAGTTCAGGGTATATTGTGTTTACCGCTCTAATAAGGAGCCTTCAAGGTACTAATGTACTCAAACCGAAGTTATATTACTGATATTCAAGATAATGAGGAACACTGAGTAAAAAATAAATTCATATTCTTGGAATTTATTGCACGTGCGTGTCTTACCTAAACAAACTCTAGCACTTTGAAGATTAAGCACACTTTAGCTACGTCAAGTAACCTGTCAATAACCCTAACGAGACTTAACGTAAGCTTTCCTGCACTACACGTCCAGCCGGAGAATTTTATTCATTATAATTGGCGCCCGAACATTTCTTGAACACGAGGTATTGACACTTATTGACTGTGTCTTCATTACCTGAGAAAACTTCACTATTTCAACCTGAATCAAGTTTCGGTGGAGGTGGGGTTATTTTCGACAATTTGCAGGAAGCCTGTGGGTCTAACTTTGATGTCAATGATTTGCACGCACCCAGGCATTCCTCACAATTTCGTCATTCACCAGCTTCATATCACTCTGAGTCGCGGGTCGTACCTGATGTATTTCAATCCTCTCACAGAGGCAAAATGCTTGCACATTTCGTGCCGCATGAGGGAGCAATTACTTTCAATGGTTTGGAGGGTCCTTGAAATTTCTCGAGGATTTGGAGGATCATTTCGACTTATACAATATTCCTCAAGATTGCAAAGTGCAAATAGCAGGCACTTGCTTGAAAGATGCCGCTAAGACCTGGTATCGGCAGTGGAGGGTATCGAACCCGGATTCTCGTTATGAGAATTTCCGAGCGGAATTTTTAGAAGTCTTTCCTTTCGGCCTCAGTCGAGCTGGCCTTGCACAACAACTTTTTTCTCGTAAGCAAGGACCCAACGATAGCCCTGTTGCGTTTGCTTTAGAAACAACACGCTTGTATAAATTATGGGATCCACATGCCAGTCATGTCGACATGTTGGACACCCTATTGCAACAGCTCGATCCATTTCTACAGGATTTTATTGAGGTCCGACACCCTGCTACAATACATGAATGCCTTCGCCTCATACGAACGTATGAGGAGCGACACGGCAAACATGGACCAACTAAACATGCTTGGTAACCCCGGGAGGCTTATCACGAAAATCCTCAGCAGCATAATAGGCCTAATGACTTTCAACACGAGCGTACACAGGTGCAAGTCCAAGCATCATACGTACCACCGCATAGAAATAGAAGAGTGGTACACCAACCGCTAGTTTCTAAACAATTTTCTGGGTACAGTACAAATGCACAGTATGCTCGACCCCGTTCCAATCCGCAGAATTCGGAACATTTTTATGCTAAGGGCAATAATGATTTTTCTGCCCGTGCTGAGGAAAGAAATAATAGAAATGGAAATTTCAAAAGAAATGCGGAGTTCCCGCAGCAGTTTTCACGAAGTTTTTCTAAGTGTGAAAACTTTACCGATACCAGTCAGGGCCGAGGTTTCAGACCGCATGAAAATACAACCAGGAATCCTTTAAACTTCCCAAGGAAGTAGACCAAGGGTCGGCACTGCTTCCTGATACCAAGAATTCTGACCCTAAAGTAGTATTATTGACTGTCCAAACTCCTCAGTTGCCTGATGTGTTATTGACAATTGAAGATATTATTGTCGAGACAAAGTTCGACAGTGGTTCTGAAATATCAGCCTTAAATACGAAGTTCTGCAACATAAGCTTTCCTGCACTACACGTCCAGCCGGAGAATTTTATTCATTATATGGCCACCAGGGGACATAAGTGTTAATATCTGCTTCTGATGTATTTGTACCAAAATCTGGGATCCTGAAAATTCGACTAAATTTTTTCTTGGACCGATATCGCTCATATAGATAAAACTTTTGAGAATGCCTTTTTCCTAAAATAATGCATTATTTTCCCACCAGGGGACGTAAAGTCGCATCTTATTTTTGTCGATATCTGTTTCTAAGAGTCCCATTTGAAAAATTCTTTCTGTGTTGGTGAGCGTTTCCGGTGCGAAATGTTTCTCATATAAATTCATGTTTTTCTTAACGCACAAGTCTGCAACCAGAGGGCGTAAGCTCACGATTCCGTTTACAGCAATGTCTGAGGGATAAAAAACCCGATTGAAAAACTTCTTTCTTCCGTCAGATACTATTGTTTTCCATACCGGTTCCATTGATTTTGAATAGCTTTGATAAATTTAATTTGCGTCAGAACGGATTCAAAAGACGTGCTTATTACACCCGAAAATTCGGTGTCATCTTTCTTGTTATTTTTTGGATTGGGGGTTGAACGACTACCGTGAGCAACTCAATGGGCAATAAGCAGTCGCTCGTCCCTAATTTAGGGCCACTGGTTCCAGGTAAGGGAGAGAGAGCCAGTGCCGTAAGACAAACACAACATCCATGCCTCACCGGGATTCGAACTCGGACCCCTTTCGGACGAATTTCCCACTCCGCAGTTGAGGAAGACATCGGTTAATTGCACTAGTAGGAGAGACTGGAAGTCTGGAAGAGAAGACTTTTTTTTTAATGCCTAAATAGGTTAATCATAGTTTTCTGGCTCGTTCTGGCCCGGGCTCTATCTTACAATATAAAATTCGGGCTCGGGTTGACATACTTCGGGTTCGGACGGGCTTGGGCTCTTAATATTGAGCACAAACTCAGCTCTGGCACTGCCATTCATCGCAGCACATCGATTCGCAAGGTTACAGTGATGCTGTACCAACATACGTAGCAGGACGTATGGAAACTTGCCGTATTCAGCGCTTGCTGCCATCATACGACTCCTTGGCCTGGTGGCATGGTATGGGATGCTATCAGTTTCAGCAGCCGTTCACCATTCGGTCGTACAATAAGTATAGTGATAGCACGACGATACGTGGATGTGGAGCTGCAGGCGATTTTATTGACGTTGTACCATAGATTTTAACAACGGTAAACTTTAATAATCATTTTGAATATTGTACGTTAAAATCATCTTGCTTTTTCTTAGTGCTTATTCAGAGAGGGTCCCCTTTTCACAAGTTTTCTACCAGCTGCTTTAAATCTGTCAGGATGCTCTTTCGTTTCTTTACTGTCCGATCTAATGGATTCCCGGAGTGCAATTTATGGTTTCATTGCTCTGCGAGAGAGTGAATGCAGAATAGTCCTTTCGTAATGAGGGTACAAGGCAATTCTTGTTGGGAACAAACCGTAACCAACACGATTAGCTGCAGACACCAAGCAACGTGCCACGTTCTGTAAACACGAAGATGTGTCAGCAGACAACGAGATTTTTAACCAGTGTTGTGAATCCAATGAATGTAAATAGACGTTAATTTTTGATTATCCGGTCGCCATTACGATGGAACGTAATTATCGTTGTATTCAAGTTTCAAAAAGATTTATATGTAATCATAATTATTCAATTACTTTTCTGTAGTCGTCACTGTCTACGTTTCTTTTAATAAATATCGTTTTCTGATATACTGGTATAAGATGAATAATTTTCGAATCTTCTTGTTTACATTCTATTCGACATTACTTCGCTAACCCTCGCTATCGAAGAATGACTTTACTAATATATTAATCCTTTTGTAGTGAGGGTATAAGGCAATTCTCACATCTTCAGTTAAATGGAGGCAGTTTTCACGATGGGTCGAAGAAAAGTTAAAAGGCCAGGCCGTCAGCAACAGAAAATGGACAGCGAAGTGAAGTGTTAACAAAAGGGTGTAAAGGTAGAGGGGTCACGCGAAAGTGTCAGAGAACGGAATTAGGTTACTCGCGCGCTTTCTGAGAAGAAGGCCAATAAACACGGAGAGTTTGAACCTGGAGGTTGAAGGGACACGTTGGAGGTGATGACTTATCTAACCGCATCTGATGATGTACTTTGGCTTTTGTGGGAGTTTTTTTTTTGTTGTTGTTGTTGTTATTTTTATTGAAGGTTTAATTGTCTACTATAAGTAACTCGATGGGCTATTATAGAAATCGCTCGTCCCTAATTTAGGGCCACTGGTTCCAGGGAAGGGTAGGAGTCAGTGCCGTAAGACCAGCACAACATCCATGCCTCACTGGGATTCGAACCCGGACACTTCACGGACAAATGGTCATAAACCTGATCACTGCGCCACTGGGGCGGGCTTTGTGGTTACTCTTTTTTGATACAATGAATGTTTTATAAGATGGTAAAGAATTATATAAATCTGAATTATTCACAATACGGGAATTTATCACATTTTTCGTTGTGACGTACTACAGAGATGAAGCACATGTCAAGACGGCAAAGCTGCGGCGATAAATTCCGTCGGGGTAACTTAATTGGGAAAAGTATTCGGCTCCGGAGCTGAAGGATGCTGGTTCAATCCCTGTCACTGGGAAAATTGTGTCTTCACTACATCAGGAAAAGATTTTGTTTCACACATATCGAGAGATAATTAACAAATCCAAAACATGAATTCCTCCTACGTACTGAGATAGGCAGTCAAAGAGATATTAGTTAAAACCAGAAACTAACAAGATGACATCGTATTATTTTATTATAAAATTTTCCGTAGATTCGCTGATAGATGCTAGGAGAGTGATCAAATTTAAAATATTTTTATCGCAACACTTTACGTAAAAATAATTTAAGTGTTATTGTTTGAACAGCGTCGTGCAAACAAGCAAGACCAGCGTTATTCTCTGCAGAGGTTTTAAGTGTTTAACGATTTATTGCTCCAAGCTGTTGATGTGCAGTGTATTTATCTGGACGACATCCGCCTGATACATCTTCATAACAGAATACAATCATAAAGGAGCTGTCAACGAATGATAAGTGGAGTCAGTGTTCTCCTTTCTTGCATCCTGTTTATTATTTAAGGACTACAGACGTCTTTCTAAAAGTTAGAACTTTTTTCCAGTAGCACTTTGCTCCGTTGCTTCTTTATTTTCATCTGAAAGACAAGGAAAAGCCATTAATCATTTTCATGGCATAGATGTCTTCATCTCAGGTGCCTTCGGACGCAGTGTCGATAAATATAATAAAATCAATGCTCTACACAATGCTTATCCGAGAGTCCCCTCTTTTCTCGCTCTTGCGCCGCATTTTTCTATCTAGCAACCTATTTACTTAGATAAACAGAGAGGGGGGGAAGGGAATCAATCGAAACACAGCATTAAAAATCGAAAACGCGAGTTTTATTTATATGTTGTTCTGTTTAGTATTTACGTTTCTATGTATGTACGAACATACGTATATATATATATATGTTACCGGCAATGTATGAAAACCAGGCATTCTATAGAATGCCTAGGCACTGTATAGAATGCCTGGCGTTTTTAGGCAAAGTATGAAATTGTTAATATATATCACATATTTCCTAGGCATTCTATACAATGCCTAAACAGAAACCGGCAAAGTATAAAATGCTCTCGCTAATGATGGTTCTAATATGACGTTGCAAGGCACGTGACTTTCAACGCTCGTGTAAGACGGAGAATTCGCCATATGTATTTCAGTCTTTGTTCGAAGTCAAGTATAAAATACTCCCGCCAATGATATTTCCATGTAGAACTTTCTAACCTACTTGGAAGGCTTGTATGACATTTTGAATTGCACTTCACTCCTTTTTTTACACAAAAGCACTTCATGTTTTGGCACTTTGTCTTACACATACACTTGACAAATCCTTGGCTCTTTCCTATGGACTGAGCAATAGAGCTGACCGGAGAGGTATTTCTTGATGAGGAATGTCTTCAGTTGTCAGTAAATTCTTTGGGCATAAAGTGATTTGTGATCTCGCATATACAATTGAAGACATTTCTCATCAAAAAATACCTCTCCGGTCAGATGCTATTGCTCAGTTAACAGGAAGCGGCCAAGGATTTGTCAAGTGTATGTGTAAGACAAAGTGCCAAAACATGAAGTGCTTTTGTGTAAAAAAAGGAATGAAGTGCAATTCAAAATGCCATACAAGCCTTCCTTGTTGCAACAAGTAGGTTAGAAAGTTCTGTATTTTATTTCATATTTTCTGTTTTCATTCTTTTTTATACACGTCTTTTCAATAAAAGCCTTTTCATGAAACTCTCTTAATACTTTGCCTAAATAGCATTAGTCATTCTATAGAGTGCCTAGGCATTCTGTAAAGTATATATAATATCTGAAAATTCCATACTTTGTCTAAAAACGCCAGGCATTCTATACTTTGCCTAGGCATTCTATAGAATGCCTGGTTTTCATTCATTCCCGGTAACATATATAACACAAAAGACAACAGAATTCTATTCTACTGTTTAGACGACCACCATGAGCAACTCGATAGGCTATAAACAGTCGTCCATGATTAATTTAGGGCAACTGGTTCCACGGAAGGGAGAGAACCAGTACCGTAAGACAACCACAACATCCATGCCCACCTGGATATTCGCACCCGGACCCATTTCGGACAAATGCTCGGACCACAGCTCCACAGGTGCGGGGCCCAACAATTAGAAGAGATATAGATGGAAATGTGGTGTAACTATACGTTTGCGCATTATTTGAAGACGCAAATGGGAGCCAAATATTTTTCATCATGAAGAATATTCTACCAAAAGAAAATTTTCATAAAAGATTTTAGAATCAATAAAATTCTTTCAAATAGCAATATACCCCGACGACTCCTGTCAGAAGCATTTTTGAACAATGAAAAAGTAGAAAATATGCCAAATGTATTGTTCACAACAAATCTATGCTAAGAAAACAGAATATTTTCATACAGGACTTCCGGAAGCGGAGAAAGCGTGTAAAAGTTTCAGCATTTACGCCGCTAGCGAAAAAACTGTACATTATTTAAAGATAAATAGAGTTCCCAATCTTTACTGTAGCGAACGTAATACAGCGAAATACAAGAAAAATGACACCGAATTTTCGGTTGTAATGAGCACGTCTTTTGAATCCTTTCTGACGCAAATTAAATTTATCAAAATTATTCGAAGTCAATGGAACATGTTAGAAAAACAATTAACCAGGTTTCTACAATTGATAAAACATCCGGAAATATGAACAACTAGTTACTTCCACCAGCGGCTAAAAAGGTCTGTTACGAAAATTAACAAATGGCGCGCAAAAGGTTTCTCGTAGCACAAGAAAGGTATATGAGACAAAAGATTTTCAGATCGAACAGTTAAAAGAAGAAATATTATGTTTCCTTCTGCATGTATATAACTCTACGCTTTCTAGCGGAAGAATTTTGCATAATGGAAGAGTTGAAAACAGGCGAAATATATTCTTCTTGGAAAAAGAGTTTTCCTAATACGTCTCCCGGAAGCATAAATAGCGAGAAAAAGGTTTCTACTGTTACACCCCCAAGCGGGAAATTTGTTCATTATTTAAAGAGGATAATGCTCCACTTCTCTACTGTAGCAAATGGCATTCAGTAAAGACCAATTTTTCAATAGGGTTTATATAGAAGCGGAAATACAGCTGCAAACTGAAGTAAACAAACACCAGCGACAGAATTGTGAACTAAATAAAAAAAAACTCCTCATATGCTAACCTAAAGTGTTCTGCAAGGTAAATTGCATCCGGTGTTGAAATAATTTTTAAATCGCACATGTAGAATCAGAGATATTCAGAAAAACAGATTAAGAATTTGTGCCACCTAGCGGCGAAATTGTGTATCACTTGAGGAAGAAAATACACATACTGTGTTTGTATACTTAGTAGCATCTTACCGAAAAAGATTTTCAATCGTGTTTTTAGTCCCCCACATATTTCTGTAAACGGATATTTGAACTTACGCCCTCTGGTAACAGACTTGTGAGTTAAGAAAAATTTGAAATTATGTGAGAAAAATTTCGCATTGGAAACGCTTTCCAACAAAGAGAATTTTTCAAATCGGCCTCTTAGAAGCAGAGATATCGACAAAAATAATGTCTTCATCTACGCCAACTGGCGGGAAAACAATGCATTATTTTGAGGAGAAAGTATTTCTCAAAAGGTTTCCCGAGGTGAGCGGTATCGGTCCACAAGGAATTTTTTTAATCAAATTTTCAGAAGCTCAGATTTTGCTCCAAATACATCAGAAGCAGAAATAAACACTTTACTCCCGCCCCCAGATAGCCAAACCGTTCTTTACCAAAAATTAGAAATTATGTGCAAAACATTCCTCATCAGGAGCTGTATCAGGAAGAACTTTTCAAGTCGGAGTTTTAGAAGTCGAGATATTGGGCAAAACGCAATTTACCTTTAAGCCCCCTAAAGAAAAATCTATGCATCATTTGAAATTATACACTTGCGTGCAAAAATTAAGGACGAGATGGTTTTTCGAATGTAACGTCGTGCAGAAGTGCTCCACATCAACTCAAATCATACCATAAGATCCCCAAGATGTAAAAATATGGGACAAGTGAGCAAAACCGTCCAAACAAGGAATCCAAAGGATACAAAGGCACTTTACTGAAAAGGTAGCTTCGAGCACAACTGGACAGAAGACAGAAACGTCCATGTGACTGGCGACTGCCAAAAAAATCCAGTCTTTAGTAGGGGATATGATCCCCCCTGACTGCGTTTCAGGATTTACAACTTCTGTCCATGCTGAGGACGTGGTTGTCAAGGAGCTCTTGAGGCATCGCGGCCCTTTCTTCTTGTGGCGCCAATCGCAGCTGCGGAATCGTTGCTGGTGGTTGGTGACGTGCTGCCTAGTGTCTCCCGAGAAGGTTCCACACGTGTTCGATTGGATTTAGGTCCGGGGACCTTACAGGCCAATCCATGCGTTGAATATCTACACTCTCCAACAGCTCTGAGACAGCCACTGTACGATGAGGTGTAGCGTTGTCGTCCATGAAGAGGAACTCAGGACCCACAGCACCTCTAAACAGACGCACGTGAGGCAGGAGAACCTCGGTACAACAGCGGACACCAGTGAATGAACCTCCTTAGAAGCTGTGGAGTTCAGTACGGCTACCAAGCATGATACCGCCCCAAACGAGAACTCCGCCACCTCCAAACTGGTCCCTTTCGATGATGTTGGAGGTGTGATTGCGTGTTCCCTGCTCTCTCCAGATGTGTATACGTCCAGAATCGCTCGTCAGACTAAATCGGCTCTCATCCGTAAAGAGAACTCGACCCCATTGCTGATGTGTCCAGTTCTTGTGTTCCTGGCACCACAGGAACCGCCGTCTCCGATGAGCAGGCGTTAATGGCACACACCGTACTGGTCGTCGTGCAAATAGACCACCTTTGTGCAGCCTCCTGGCCACGGTAAAATGCGATAACGGACGTCCAGTTGTCTGTTGCATGTGCCTTGCGATTTCTCCCGCTGTCGGCCGTCTGCTTCTTTTCGCCTGTAGGACAATATACCAGTCGTCCGCCGCCGTGGTTGCTCGTGGACGACCACTGCTAAACTCTCGGACAGCTGTTCCTGTCGTTTGAAATGCTCTCCTAGCTCGTGAAATGATGCTGTGGGCGATCCCGAACTCGGAGCGTCGACTTAAGGAGTGCCCCCACCGTCCGAAATCGGTGAAGGAACTGACCTGTCTTCTCCAAGCCGAGTGGAAGGAAATACCACTATACCGCTAGCCGTTGTATAACGGCTGGTTGAGAGTGTGCCCCAGAGGGTCGCAGCTGTAATCGCAGCTCGTGGAGGCTCCACCAACTATTGAAGGTGAATAAACTTCGTTTTCCTTTCCTATCACAGGTGTCCAATTACTTGCTAGTAGATAGTGTACTTGTTCCTCGGATCTACATTATTAAATACATTGCTCGTTTTCCCTCTGAATCACGAGAATGCGTAATCGAATCCAATTAATTTTCAGAATTTCTCTGTTCCGCAAGTGTATTTCAATGCTCCTTTTTCTTTGTCTAACAGAACCGCGAGCTGTCATACCCTCAAAGTCCAGCGAGTCTCCCATATGTTATTTGAGTGTAATATATTTTCATAATGTTCGGTAAAACGTATTCTGAGCAAGAATTTAAAAATATATATACTGTTATTGTGAATGAACTACTACTCTATCTCAAACAGTCTTTTTCGATCATGCGTTCTGCTTTCAGAACACAAGAAAGGATATTTTCATAATAATGTCATTCGTAAATTTACCATAAGGGTCCTAACTGCTAAATTAATAAAATACGTAAATGTCACGTGACACTCAATACAAAAAAAAAAAATTTAAGCAAAAAGTAATTTAAATTACGAATTGCAAACAACTCTTTCCTCACAACTGGTTAAAATTAGTTAGCTATTTTCCTGTACCTAAAGAGAAATCTCGTGGGTAGCAGATTCAGGATGTTTGAGACAAAAGAGAAAGTCACTAAGGCGTTTAAATATTCTAAATGAGAAAGAATCTAATTTTTATCATTTTTTACGTATCATTATAATTAGCTCTCTAGAAGCAAACGAAATTTCAGAGGTGGATGCACTCAGAGAGAAATGGATTATTATTATCATCATTATTATTATATTTCAGTTGCTTTTCTTATATGTAGCAACGGCATCAATGGCATGGTCCACTATTCGGTACGGACATGAAGTAAAGACATAGTCACACATTGTTTAACAATCGTCGTATGATGTGGCATTTATTGTTAATCACTGTCCCTTTGATTTTGTTCCTTGGGTTTTGTAGATCTAAAGCATCAATCTGAGTTATAAATCAGAGGAATTATACCAGTTGCAGAGATAGTAGATGTATGTGAACTGTTATCAACATCCTCATCTGTTTAATCCCTGCAGCCAGTTCCACATTCTTGTGGAAATATTATGAGTATTATTATTTTTATTATCGATGATTCCACCTCTTCCTGAGGGTTTTTTTTTTCCGGGACGGGTACGACGTACCAAGTCAGGGAAGTGGTATTTCTTTCCCTCAGTTGTCCATGAACTTCCTTATACTATCCTACAAGTGTTCAGGATAGCTGCCTTCTGTAGTTCCATGTAGGTGTTAGATTGAAGGTCCAGTGTCTGTATAGAGCTGTGAATGGTCTTAGGTACAACTCCATGAGCAATTCAGTGAGTTACAAGCAGTTGCCGCGCTCCTAACTTAGAGCCACTGGTTTCAGGAAAGGAAGAGAACCAGTGCAGTGAGACAAACGCGTTTCCATGAATCACCGGGATTCGAACCCGGACCCTTCTCTAACGAATGATCATAAACCAGCGCTTAGACCAGTGCACCACCGAGGCGGCCGCGTATTCTTTTCACTCCGGTATGACCTATAATGGTTTTCGTGTCTTGAAGTTTTAGTTAAGTAATTAATTTATTGTCCTTGACTAAACTTGAACACGCAACATAATCAAATAAATCTTACCAAGTGATATTACCGGACAGGGTCAGAAGAATAAGGTACTTACGTAAACCTTTAAATTATTTCTTTTACAGACTATAGTAATCAGGAGCATGAGTACTAGAGACAGAAATACGCTTTATCTTTGCGTGCTTTCAGTGGACAATCATCGATTTGAAAATCATCAGATGACACTACAGCAAGCTCATATAATTTTAACAAATATATATTTAACAAGCTGATGCAATTTTAATAAACATATGTAGCACCAAACTCGTCATTTTAACAAGCATATACACTGAAGTGCCAGAAAAGCTGGTACACCAGTCTAATACTTGATACGTCCCCCACGGGAGCGCAGGACTGCAGAAATACGACGGGGCATGAACTCCACTAGTTTCTGGAAATATGCTGTAGCCAATGCACACCATACTCCCTGCAGAGCGTTCCACAATTCGGGTGTATTCCGAGGTCTGTGTATGATAGCGCGTTTCATGGCATCCCAAATGTGTTCTATGCGACTCGTTAGACCAGACTACTTGTTTCCAGTCATCAAGTGTCCAGTGGCGGTGTTGCCGTGCCCAAGCGAGGCGCATAGCTCTGTGTCGTGCACCCATCAAGGGGACTCGAGTTGGGCGTCGGCTCCCAAAGCCCATATCGTGCAGGGTACGTTGCACAGTCCGGACGCTGATGCTTGTTGAGGCTCCAGCATTGAATTCCGATTATACCTGCGAGAGTGTTGCACGCCAATCGCGTGAAACGATTCTTGGTAGCCGACGATGGTCACGTTCACCCAATGTCTTTTTACGGTCAAACTGGTATCGTAGGTTGGAGGTATTGCCGAAATTCTTGTAGTCACGAACCACACTTGCTGTGGTCGTCCGTGAAAAACCGAACTTCGTTTCTACCTCCAAAATACTATGGCCCAACTCACGAGCGCCAACTATGACACCGCGTTGAAAATCGCTTAAATCGTTATCACTTGTCATTCTCATGTCGAAAACAGCTCTGACAGCTGGCAAGGATGTCTATCGCTTTATATACGCACTGGTGGACGCAACAGAGTACGCGCATAGGTGACGTTGCTATGTAATTTGCACAAGCTCGTCTGTACCAGTTTTTCTGGCACTTCAGTGTATTTAACAGCAAGCTCATATAATTCTAACAATAACTTCGACGATATACAGTATATCTGCACTATCCACTCTTTATACGGTTTTACATCTCTACCTTCAACAATCTCGACCTAGCTTTTTATTTTCATTTGACTTGCTGCCAGCGTTACTAAAACATACAAGTTATTCGTGAAAGTAATGTTCCTCTCAGTAGAAAAAAAAATGTTTTTGTCAACTGCATTGAGATTGGAGGTTGAGTGACGTATGTGAAAAACATAGATAATAACCAGGTTTACGATGCACACCATTATATTATGACCACCTAATAAGCTCTAGGACTCCCTTACCTAATAAGCTCTAGGACTCCCTTTAGCCCGCAGAACAGCGGCCACTCTGCAAGCCATCTATTCGGTGAAGTAGTGCTATGTATCCTGGGGTATCTGGTACGATAACGTCAACAATAGGTCCTCCAGGTCCTGCACATTTCGGGGTGGTGGTGATTTAGCGCGAACCCGCTTTTCCTATTCGAACCACAAAAGTTCGATTGGGTTCATGTCAGGTGAATTTGGAGGCCATGGCATTAACAGAAAGTCACCAGCATGTTCCTCGAACCACTCCTTGACAATTCTGGCAGTGTGGCATGGCGCATTATCCTGTTGTTAATGGCCATCACTAGCAAGAAACACAGTTGCCATGAAAGGGCGAACTTGGTCCGCAACATTGTTCAGATACCTAACAGCTGTAAGCGATTGTGCTATTGGGATAATGGGGCCTAAAGTGTCCTAAGAAAACATCGCCCACAGCAGAACACCGCCGCCGGCGTCGTGTTTCCGCCCAACAGTGCATCCAGGTGCCGTAGCCTCCATTAGTAATCAGAGTATCCTCGCTCAGCCGTCTACGTGATGCACCAGGAATCTTGATTCGTCAGACCAGGCCACTTTCTTGCAATCATCCACTGTCCAAGCTCGATGATCTTGGGCCCATTTCATGCGTTGTTGGCGACGACGTGTAATGAGCACGGGGACCCGGTTGGGTCTTCGGCTACGCAAGCACATGTGCAGAAGGCTGCGACAAAATATGTGCTGCGTCACATTGCCCTGATCACCCTTGTCGTACCTGCGGGTGATTTGTCGCTCTATGGCCCTGCGGTCGCTGTGAACAATGCGCGACAGTCTCCGCTCCCCTCTGGCATCAGTGAGCTGCGGACAACACACGACTGGACAACGGATCGTCGTTTGGCCATCTGTGCACCACTTTTGATACGTACTCACTACAGCGGCAAAGTGAACAACCCAAAAGCCGCGCCGCCGTTTCCGAGATCGTAGTTCCCAGGCGCCGTACCATCTCAATTTCTGCTTTATCGAACACCTAGGAATCGACAGCTATTCCCATGGTGACTCCAATCACTCTACTAACCGAAAACCGGTCCTCGGGTTGTATATATACCGCCCTTTGAACTTCACTTGCGCCACCGTTCGGTCTTCAGGCGTGCTCATTTCTGTAGGCTGGCGGTGGTCATAATATAGTCGCTCATCGGTGTATATGCTGAGGCTGTCTCTTGTTAGACTTATGCAGCCGTCTTTAGATGTACTGGGTAACTCACGTTCGCCGCCCCGGTGGCGCAGTGGTCTAAGGCGTTGGCCTCTGATCATTCGTCCGAAGGGGTCCGGGTTCGAATCCCGGTGAGGCATGGGTGTTGTGTTTGTCTTACGGCACTAGCTCTCTCCCTTCCCTGGAACCAGTGACCCTAAATTAGGGACGGGCGACTGCTTATAGCCCATTGAGTTGCTCACGGTGGTCGTTAAACCTCCAATCAAAAAAAAAAAAAAAAACTCACGTTCGCTGAGTTTGGCTAGAGGTTGCAATTGATTTGAAAAGATATTTGTTATGCGATTGTCGGTATTATATGCGTATTATTCGAAGTTGATTGAAGAGCGTGTCCTGAAAGCGGTGTTTCATTATTGTTGAAGTAACCATTGCTTTTCCTGACGTGAATGAAAGGTTAAGACAATAAAATAAGTACGTCTCTTGAAGTATTCTTGAAGTGAGATTTCTTCGTTTAATTAAAGGCATTTAATGTTAAGCTATCTAGGGTCTCAGGTAAAACGAACCTGCTAGGATAGTTAATCAAGCTTCACGTAATGTTGGAGTTCTAGGTAAACTGATCTTTCACGTATATTTATATTCTTACAACCAATAAACACCACAGGAAGATTAAATTGCCGCCCCGGTGGCGCAGTGGTCTAAGGCGTTGGCATCTGATCATTCGTCCGTAAGGGGTCCGGGTTCGAATCCCGGTGAGGCATGGATGTTGTGTTTGTCTTACGGCACTGGCTCTCTCCCTTCCCTGGAACCAGTGACCCTAAATTAGGGACGGGAGACTGCTTATAGCCCATTGAGTTGCTCACGGCGGTCGTTAAACCTCCAACCAAAAAAAAAAAAAAAATGAAGATTAAATTAGGAATATACAGTAGGTTTTTTTTTTGATTGGAGGTTTAACGACCACCGTGAGCAACTCAATGGGCTATAAGCAGTCGCCCGTCCCTAATTTAGGGTCACTGGTTCCAGGGAAGGGAGAGAGCCAGTGCCGTAAGACAAACACAACATCCATGCCTCACCGGGATTCGAACCCGGACCTTTCGGACGAATGATCAGAGGCCATCGCTTAGACCACTGCGCCACCGGGGCGGCATACAGTAGGTTACAGAACACCAAGTTGCGCAATGCGCTAACCTAAGGAAGACAGAAAGCTCTGGTTTTTAAAATGTTCAGTTTTCTCCTTTTTCCTCAATGACCCAGACAGATTTCATATTGTAGAGCTGTCCTAGTGGCGCAGTGGTCTAAGTTCTGGCTTCTGAAACGTTAGTCAGAGAAGGGTCCGGGTTGGAATCCCTGTGAGGCACGAATGTTGTGTTTGTCTTACGCCACTGGCTCTCTCCCTTCCCTGGAACCAGTGGCGCTTAATTAAGGACGGGCGACTTCTTATAGCCCATCGAGTTGCTCACAGTGGTCCTTAAACCTTCAATCAAAAAGAAAAACAACCCCAAACTGTGTAATAAACCAACGAATCTTTTTCAGCGCAGAATCTTCGGTGTGTTGCAACCAGGGCATTGAACAGGATTAAACTATATTAACCATTTTGAATATGGTGGGTTCCAATCACCTCCCCTTTCCTTAGCGTTAATTATGAGACGGTCCCTTTTGTCCCCCAATTCCGTGCAGCTGCGTCCCGTACGAAGATATCGCCGAATTTTATTTTATGGCTTTTTATTGCTTTGCGAGGGA
Organism: Macrothele yani; assembly: GCA_039090855.1. Classification (NCBI taxonomy): domain Eukaryota; kingdom Metazoa; phylum Arthropoda; class Arachnida; order Araneae; family Macrothelidae; genus Macrothele; species Macrothele yani. The sequence continues at coordinate 50,762,043 of CM077028.1, forward strand.
GAACGATCTTTCAGGGAAGTATTGAGACATTCTCACATCTTACGTAGTTTTCGCGAGGGGTTTTAGCAGCAGAGAGAAGGCAATTAACTCTTTGAGGAGTGAGTTTTACCACACATTGAGAAAACACTACGGTACCGGTACGTTAATGCTCCTCAAAGGGTTACAAGCAACCCACGCGCCTTCTGCGAATAGCTGGACTAGGGTGAAAAGGTGGGGTTACGATTGGCCCACATAGGAAGGAGGTACGTAGGGGATTCGATTCGAAGCGGAGAGAAAGGATTGTCGAGGAGCATTTTGATCCTCGGAGTGAAACACAGATGGCGGGTAAAATAAGAATGCTGTCGTTAAAGCAGAATGAACAAGAAAGATGACACCGAATTTTCGGGTGTAATAAGCACGTCTTTTGAATCCGTTCTGACAAAAATTAAGTTTATCGAAGCTATTCAAAGTCAATGGAACCGGTATGGAAAACAATAGTATCTGACGGAAGAAAGAAATTTTTCAATCTGATTTTTAATCCCTCAGATATTGCTGTAAACTGAATCTTGAGTTTACGAACTCTTAGAAACAGAGTTATCGACAAAAATAAGATGTGACTTTACGTCCCTTGGTGGGAAAACCATGCATTATTTTAGGAAGAAAGTATTCACAAAAGGTTTATCCATATGAGCGGTATCGGTCCAAGAAAAAAAATTTTAGTCGAGTTTTCAGGAACCCAGATTTTGCTACAAATACATCAGAAGTAGAAATTAACACTTATGACCCCTGGTGGCCAAACCATTCTTTACCAAACATTAGAAATTACGTGAAAAATATTTTCCGTCAGGTCTTGTATGCGATACAGGAAGAATTTTTCAAATCGGAGTTTTAGGAGCAGAAAACGCAATTTACCATCGTGCGCCCTAGCGGAAAGTCTATGATTTACTTGAAAATTTTGAATTTATAGGGAAAACATTTCGCATCGGAAACACTATCCAACAAAGAAGGAATTTTTCAAATCGGACTTTTAGAAGTAGAGATATTGACAAAAATAAGATATACATCTACGCCCCTCGCGTAGAAACCATGCATTATTTCAAGAAGAAAATGTTCCTAAAATGTTTGTCGACATGAGTAGTATCGGTACACAAAACACTTTTTTTCAATCGAGATTTTAGAAGCTCATATTTTGGTGCAAATACATCAGAAGCGGAAATTAAGAATTACGCCACCTGGTGGCCAAACAATTTTTAACAAAAATTTGAAATTATGGCAAACTATTTCCCATCAGCAGCTGTATCCGGTGCAAAAAGAATTTTTCAGATCGGAGATTTAGAAGCAGAGATAGAGGGTGAAACGCAATTTACCTTTACGCCCCCTAGCGGAAAGTCTATGAATTACTTGAAAATTTTGAAATTATATGAAAAACATGTCATAGGGAAAACACTATCCAACAAAGAAGGAATTTTTCAAATCGGACTCCTAGAAGTCGAGATATTGACAAAAATAAGATATACATCTACGCCCCTGACGGAGAAACTGTGGAATATTTTAGGAAGAAAATATTCCGAAAATGTTTATCGATGTAAGTGACATCAGTCCACGAAAGAATTTTTTCAATCGACATTTTAGAAGCTCAGATTTTATGGCAAATACATCAGAAACGAAAATTAACACTTAAGCTCCCTGGTGGTCAAAGTATTCTTTACCAAAAATTCGAAATTATATGCAAAAGATTGTGCATCAGGAGATGTATCCGCTGAAAAAAAAAATTTCAATTCGGAGTTTTAGAAGACGAGTTATCGGAAAAAATGCAATTTACTTTTACGCCCCCTAGCGGAAAATCTATGCGTAATTTGAAAATGAAACTATATCCAAAATACTCTTCGGCATAATCGGAGTCGAAAGATAAAAGATTTTTTTCAATCGGATGTTTAGAAGCAAATATGTGGAATAAAACGTATTTTTGAATTCGATATCACCTACATCGTTAAAAAAACGAAATAAAGGATCATCATTCGCATATTTCAAGCTTTCGAATGCAAAAGAATTTTTCAAATCGGACTAACAGTTGCATAGATGCCGTGGGTACAGACGGACGGGCGGACAAACCGATAAAATAAGCACGAATCTTTTTTACAAAAGATGTGCTAAAAATACGGAAACGAATACTTTACAGCGACAGAACTGAAGAGTCATTTTGATAGAGAAACGTGTTAGTAATACAGAGAAGTGAAATGAACGGCAGACAATGCTTGAAAGACCTTCCCCATAACATCAGAAAAAAGTTATTCTTCAATGCGAAGAACGTCTTATTATTTTAGAGCATATTTTATTTGTCAGTTTCATCATCGTTGAAAATACAGGTAAATCCCCGAAACTTAGAAACCCTTTGCAAGCGAAGGTCCAACGAACCCTTCACACGGACACTAAAACAAAATTCAGTGAAAAGCCTTGCAAAAGTGTCGAACGGACTAAAGAACACAAAACGTTTGACTTTCTTACCAAGGAAAACCATTTAACTATGTGTGCTTCCAAGACATAAAGAGGTTGACGAGCATAATGAGAATAACCGGAATCATCTGGTTAATGTGGTTGCTGATTTTTTACGCTTTCCAACCGTAGGTTGAAGAAGCGTACGTATATGCTCCAGTTTTTTCCGTCCGTCCGTCCGTCCGTCCGTCTATCGGCACGATAACTCGCATAAAAATGGTTCGATTTCGATTAACTTTTAGTGTGCGGTAGGGGACCACTTGGGAACGAACCCTGTTGAAAAAGGGCGAAATGGGATCAAAGGTCACGGCATAGGAGCGGGATCCATTCCATTCCTCTGTTGCGTCATAACTTGTGTAAATATGGTTCGATGTCGATGACATTTCAGTATATTGAAGGGGGCTTCCTGGGAATGAGCCCTGTTGAAAATGGGTGAAGTGGGGTCAAAGGTCAGGACATAGGAGCGGGATGCATTCCATTGCCTTTATGCGTCATAACGTACGTAAAATTGGTTCGATTTCGATGAAATTTTAGTATGTGGTAGAGGAACACTGGGGACGAACCCTATTGAAAATGGACGAAATGGGATCAAAGGTCAGGACATAGGATCGGGATCCATTCCATCGCCCTTATCCTATACTATTCAAGGAGCAATTCTTGTATGTATTTAAATTTTATTTTGAAAACGGCTTCAAGGATTTTGATGAAAGTCATTAACCTACCGTTTTCTGGTACTAGAAATCGATTTAGCTTGATCTAGGCTTTAGGAAAATTCGTTTAGTGCGTTAAATAACCACCCCGAATTACTACGTTTTAGTGTCATGGCGTCCTATTAATGTTACCCATCCTTAGAAATATTATGACGTCACAATCTCGCGATTGAAATGCTGGCGCGTGGTCACGCCATCTGTCTCATTACGTCACGCGTTGTGCGTGGATCCTATTAAAGTTTTATGACGTCACAATCTTTCGAGCCGATAGTCGCCATTCCCATCTGCCTCCTTACGTCACGCGTTGTGTGCGTATGTCCATCCGCACGATAACTCGCGTAAAAATCCCTCGATTTCCATGAACTTTTAGTATGTGGAAGGGGAACACCTGGGAAGGAACCCTATTGAAAGTGAACGAAATGGGGTCAAAGGTCAGGACATTGGAGCGGAATCACTTCCATCGCCATTATGCGTCATAACTTACGTAAAAATTCTTCGATTTGGATAAAATGTTAGTATGTCGTAGGGGCCTGCCTGGGAACGAATCCTGTTGAAAATGGATGAAATGGGGTCAAAGGTTAGGACACAGGAGCGGGATCTATTCCATAACCCTCATGCATCATAACTTACGTAAAAATGCTTCGATTGCGACAAAACTTTATCATGTTATTTCGAAGGTATACTGAACCGGTTCTGGGGAATATCATCGAAATGGGATCAAAGGTCAGGGCACAGGGCCAAGATTTATGCCACAGCCATTATCCTCATAACTTGAGTGATAATTTGAGTGGCCGCCCCGGTGGCGCAGTGGTCTAAGGCGCTGGCCTCTGATCATTCGTCCTTAAGGGGTCTGGGTTCGAATCCCGGTCAGGCATGGATGTTGTGTTTGTCTTACGGCACTGGCTCTCTCCCTTCCCTGGAACCAGTGACCCTAAATTAGGGACGGGCGACTGCTTATAGCCCATTGAGTTGCTCACGGTGGTCGTTAAACCTCCAATCAAAAAAAAAAAAAAAAAAAAAAAATAATTTGAGTGATAACTTGAGTAATGATTTCTGGTATGTTGGAAAGCGTATTATAGTCAATGCATTGCATGATTTTACTAACTTGTTATTTTTGCTGTTACCTTCTGCAACTATTATAAAAGTTCCAGCCGCCCACTTTAAACTTTTCCCCAGCGAATACTTTTCTTTTGTAGAAATTATTTCTGCAAGAATCTCATGCAAAATTCATGAAGTTTGAAAACAAACTTTGTGTTGCGGCCCCGGTGGGGAACTGGCCTGAGATGATAGCTTCTGTCCATTTTTTCGAGATGGGCCTGAGTTCGAGTCCTAGATGAAGCATGGTTGGTGCACCAGCTGTTTCCCTTCCATGGAACCAACTGCCCTGAATTAGGGACGAGGGACTACCAATGTTCCTAAGAACTGCTGACGGTGGTCGTTAAACATCGAAATAAATAAACCTTGGGTGAAAACTGAGGAAATTTCCTAATACATATAGCCCGTTTGGAATGAAAACTCAAACATGTTTACTCTAAACTCCAGCAATCAGGCAAAACATTAGAAGAAATAATGTGAAAAACAAACTCCTAAAAGGTTTGTGAACAATGATGTAAAATACGATCTCTAACGCAGGTTTTCATTTTCCTTTTTTAATCATCAGAAAAAATGTATGGTTTCAGGGATATTTTGCACCCGAGATATCTCCTCTCTGAAAGAAGCGATACATGGAAATACTTATTCAGATCAGTTTTCCCTCTTACGACTCTGATTAAGGAACTGCTTGCTATAGCTATGACGAGAACTCTGTTTCTTTTAAGACTCCGATTCTTGGAAAGTCCTATCTACTAAATGTAATGGATGCTTTGTTTTCGTGTTTGTTTTTCCTGACAACTCGCAGAAGCGCATGAGACATACTGATCCTTTCTTCAGCTTCTTGAACCAAGTCATGAGCCTCATAAATCTTAAAACGTTCGAGTCATGAGATGTTTCTTTTGCATGTCTCCTCGAACCCATTTCGAACTCTACTCATACGTGTCACTATATTTTATGATCGTCCCACGATATAAATTAAAATTTGTTTTGAAGATGCTCTTCCTCGTTATTCTTCAGGCGGCAAGTTGGCTACATCATACAACTACAGATGCATAGCTGTTTCATACATTTCAGGGTTGTTTTGCCAAATTAAAGAAACACGTTCACCTAAACGTGAAACAAAGCTTTTTGCAGTTATTATCAACGGAAGGAAAATGGTGTGGCCAAATACGTGTCACGTTTTCCGCCAGACATTCTGTTAAACTGCTTCGAGTACGTCATAAATGTATTCCAATCTTGTGCCAATTCTATTCTGGTTTTTGTGCGATAACTTAATCTTTCCGACTCCTGATGCCATCTTGAAAAACGGGTAGACAATCTTTTTTAGCATCATGACATATATACATAGGAGATGCCCAGTGGTAATAAAATGCGTAGAAAATACCCAGTGCTTGCAAAATGGGTAGAAAATCCCTAGTGGTTATCCGATGTGTAGAAAAGTGAGAAATTTAAATACCGCAACGGAACTTGGTAGGTAGCTTATTGAGAGTATGGGTAAACGATTTGGCAGAAGAGAAAAAATTTAGTTCACAAATGCGCCTCTGGGGGAACAATGACGCTGCAGGCTATAACGTACAAGTTTGTCCTCGCCGGGCATCGAACTCGGTTCCCCTAACTCCGGAGTAAGTCGCTCTCCCAACTGAGCTACGCAGGCATGTGCTCTCACTGCTATCTGCCTTTATCTCATGTGCGTCCTGCGGTGTAGGCACGTCAAATCCCCCCCCCGAAGGAGGGCTGGTGCATGGCCCACGGATCAGCCGGGACCACGTGTCACTGTAGGTAGTCATCCTATGAAAAATGTGCATTTGAGAAATCCCAGACAATTTGGTGGGTGGAACGTAACATCACACTGATTTATTTTTTCGAAGCACTGAAGAAGGGATTCTCGTTGTTCCTGTCTCTCCGTATGGAAAGAACATCACATCATTACGAGAAACTTAACAGCCGGGTCATCCTGGAAGTTTGGGCGCCAATATAACGTACAAGTTTGTCCGCGCCGGGCATCGAACTCGGGTCCCCTCACTCCGGAGTAAGTCGCTCTCCCAACTGAGCTACGCGGACATGTGCTCCCACTGCTATCTGCCTTTATCTCATATGCAGGCACTCCACAATGCGCAAGAAAAGAACAGACATGTGCGTTAATTTACTGTTTTAAAAACAAAAACGTTTCAAGACAAAATCTTCTCAATATGCTGACCATAACAACAGACGGCATGTTTTCAGTTTGGCATCTTGCAGCATGTTGCAGTCGATGTTGGTCACTTCACGTCTGTTTCCAGTTTTCAGAGCTGAGACAGAGAGCGTATACCGTCCCGATAAACTCGGTCTTTTAGGCATTCCCAAAGTCTGAAATCACAAGGAATAAGATCCTGTCAGCAGGCTGGCCTCGACTGCGGAAACCCTCGATAAATTCAGCATTCATTGCCGAATGCTTCGTCTTAGTAATTCTTTCACCTGGTGACCGATATGTGGAAGTGGATCATCCTGTGTACACGGTAGTGCCTAAACATTGCCACCTTGCAAAGTGGTAATAACATGTCGCAGAAGTGCACAGTACCGTTCACTAGTAACACTACACCTTACTGGGCCCTGAGGTTTAGTGGTTTCGAAGAAAAATGGTGTAATGGGGAAATCTGCTGTGAAGCCACACTATACTGACACATAGGAACTCTGATGTGGTTTTCGTGAATGGCAGTTATTCGTGCAGATTCCCCATATTCAACAGTTCTGCAAATTCACAGTCCCAGTAATAGTGAAATATGAGTCACATTTTCACATAATTATACAAAGCCGTAACGCTGTCCACCTCCATCAGGGCCCAGGAATCAGAGAGCGAAGTCTAAATGTTGCTTCTTGTCACCCCTTTGCAGTTCTTCCATAATACACTGGCGGAAAGTGAAAAAAGAACACCAAGAAGGAATTGGTGGACGATCATGAAATTTACATATGTTAATGGGGTCGAGTTTACGTAGGTGTGATGTTAATTTCGGGACCAACCGGTGAGCGCTTACGCCACAGCACGGCATAATATGCAAATTATCGTCGGTGGTATTTAAGGAGTACGGCGAAGTGAATGTAATCAGTCGTCGGCGTACGGACTCCTGCGAAGAACCTGAAGAAGCTGCAATGCCTGGACATGGAAGACGTGTACGATTTCAGCAGTTATCGGACTTTGTGCGAGGTCTAGTTGGACTCCGCGAGTCCGGGTGGTCGTATCATCGTATTGCGAAGCGAAATGGACGGGACGTATCGGTGGTGGTACGATAGTGCGTAGATGATCCGAGGAGCATTCCCACACGAGAAGACGTGGAACCGGGAGTCACAGACGGACTGATGAGCGGACCGATTGACGCATAAGAAGAGCGGCGTTGTAAAGCAGAACATCCACTGCGATGCAAATCCGAGCTGCCGTTGCACCTGAGGTGACTGTGCGAACAATCCGCAATCGTCTACGGGATGCAGGACTATGTGCGCGTGTGCCTCTGGCATGTGTATCTCTGACTCCAGCCCACCGTCAGGAACGGCTGCAGTGGTGTCGCCAACGTCTGCACTGGAGAACGCAATGGCGATCTGTCGTGCTCAGCGATGAAAGCAGATTCTGCTGGGGAGCCTCCGATGGCCGTATGCGTGTTCGCAGACGCACAGGGGAGCGTCTCCACCCTTCTTGCATCCGCCAGCGACACAGAGGGCCTACACCTGGTCTCCTGGTGTGGGGAGCGATCAACTATCGCTCCCGTACACAACTGGTGTTTGTACCGGGTACGTTAAACAGCACCTCCTACATCAACAACATCATTCAGCCCGTTCTTGTGCCATTTGTAAGGTCGGTCCATCGTGGTGTTTTCCAGCAAGATAACGCACGCCCACACACGGCACGTGCAAAGCATCATGCACTTCAGGGTGTGAGAAAACTTCCATGGCCTGCACGTTCACCGGATTTGTCCCCCATTCAGCAGGTGTGGGATTTTATGGGACAACGACTTATCCGGTCTCCACGGCCAGCCACGACCATCCCTGATTCACGCGTCCAGGTTGAGGATGCTTGTAACTCAATACCCCAAACTTACATCCAACATCTGTACAATGCCAGAATTGCATAGTGTGACGCAGTTCATGGCGGTTCAACCTCGTACTAATCATGTTACATGGAAATGCTATTTTTCAGTTTATCAGCAAATCCAGCTGTATTTTGCCATAATGTTTTTATCACGTTATCCTCTGTATTCCGTTATTATGCTGTATAAATTTCGTTGGTATCAGATGTCTCCTTCTTGGTGTTCTTTTTTCACTTTCCGCCAGTGTACGTATCCTGTACGGATACCACCCCATGACAGGCTTCAGCCCTTTGTGGACTGCTGGCCACGGAAGGTGCAACAGTCCGGCCAACGCTCACGCACTGCTCTGCCCTGTAAGCACTGGCGACTATCACTACATCCATAACATTATCGAAAACTGCGGGATGACCACTTCCCGATGCTATCTAAAAACGCTATAATTTTTTTTGAACGTACAGTATGTCCCACTCTTGTGGCGCAGCGGAAAGTGTTCACCATAGCAACAACTGAGAGAAATATTTGTGACGTCCCGTTTAGCTTTTCGTGTTTTCGTGAAATTGGCGTAATCACCTACACGCGCACAGTACACGCGTGTACCACTTTGTTTTGTTGTCATTGCACCAAAAACCGATTTTTCCCAGCTGCTGGTGTGACGTCATCCCATCCAGATCATTCTGACATGACGCTAGAGATGCGTTACGTCACACGACCAATTCTTCAGAAACAGGAAAATGTCATGTCAGGAATTTTGGTTCTGCTCCGTCATTTATAAACGACATACAGAATTTTTTATTTAGAATCCTACCGTATGAAATTTACTTTTAAGATTCCCCTAGCAAACCTAAAATGCTTATTTTGGATTGTCAAACCAGTTTCTTTTCTCATTTAAGTCTAAAAATTGAGATTTCAAATACAGTAAGGTAACAATGTGTTATTATTAATTCATGCGTGTGCCGAATAAATATAATTTGGGGGCATTCTTTTTCCTTAAACCACGAAATTCTCAAAATGTAACTAAATTTTTTTTTCATAATATAACCAGGTATTCTTTTATGTATATTTGTAGAAAAAATGAAAAAGAAAGGAAAAAAAGAAAAGAAAAAATTATGTGCTTCTGCGCATGAACTACCGTAACATTTTAACATTTGCAACTGCGCAATTCTAAGTTCACAAACAAAAAGAAAATACCTGGTATCTTATTTTTCTCCTTCATTGTTTACGGAAAAAATAAGATACCAGGTATTGTAAATAAGATACTAGGCATTGAAAAATAGATACCGAATATTGTTCACCTAGTATCCATTATTCTCCAGTGTAAATGGACGATGTCATCGCTCTTTCCACGTTATTTTTTAAACAACGCATAGCGACTGAAAAATTGTATTCCGGCACCGAACCCCAGAACTCTCGATAACTAGTCGAGTGCGTTCGAATTTACGCTACAGCGCCAACAATTCTCAGCGCCATGCGTGGTATATCAGTCAGCATCTGACTACACGAATACGTATTGATGGTCTCAGCAACTGAGATGGCGTCATCTGGTGGCATTTAACACAACAGCTATTTAATTGTAGCTGATAAATTCAAAGGGCGATAGAAATGGTTAATATATATCAAATACGTGGAGATAATGTAAATTCAAATCCATGAAGTGCGACAAGTTGATCAGTTTCCAAAAGTGTTTTGCCCCTGCTCTGCACGAAGGCTTCTTCTTCGTGGAAAACAGACCGGGGCATATGCCTTCATTATGTAGTTGGTAACACAGTTCAACGTTTGCGTTGGGTTTTGAATGGTGACATAGAGGCACATGACTCTGTTAGCTCTCGTCAACCACCGCGAATGTGACAGTGGTCCTGGATTTCTTGTAGAAAGGCTGACATCACAGTCTCCGTGTGACACGGCGCAACAGATTTCCAGTAAATACTGCTGGTCGGTACTCAGTTCACGTGCATCCGACAATTCTTTCATGTGTTCCGTCCATTCTACATGAATAGCTGCAAATTCAACTACTGGGAGGTTTTCACAGCCGTCGAGAGCTGCCGCAATCTCTCCTGAGCTAGTTGTAGGGCATACAACTATCCTCAGTCACACAGAGAATATATTGCTAAGTATGACTGCGGACGAACGCGCCCACGTTAGAGCTCTTGGATGGAGAAGAATAAAGAAAGCTAGAGAACAGATGAATGATGTCATAACAGAATTCGAAGTGCCGCAATTAAATTTGGACGCTAATGAATATCATGAGATGATCGATTGGACTAAAACACGTCTTAGCGAACCACCCTTGACAAAACACTTCTCAGACAAAGATCTGGATCTACTACTCGCAACTTCTGCCGAAACTGGCGAAGAAATAACATAGTTTCTCTACCACACGCAAGCTGTAGAACGTAGCGTGAAACTGGTGACCGAAGCAGCTGCCTCAGTGTGTGGATTTTGAAGCTAGAGATTCGTTCATAAGAGCAAGAATTGCATCACGGCAATTAATGCCACATTTTTCGAGTCAAGTGGATTACCGAACAAGAAATAAAATTCTGAGCTGGAGGAAGCGTGGACGGAACTCGAAGTGAAGCCACCTCCTTGTGGTGAGTTCTGAGTTGTTTCCATATGTGACATTAAAAGCACGCGAGGAGCTACACGCTACACATTGCAAAGCAAACTGAGTGTACTACACATGCACACGCATGGTGCACTCAGAACAGTGCAATTTCCTACGGATTTTTCCGATACCCTACATATCAGGATGCCTCTACCTAGCATAGGCCTAAGAGGCAAATGTGGGAAGAAAATGGTGAACTTCGCGTGCAGTGCGGAGACATAGCATATTGATCAATATCAAAACTTTTTTCGCTGTTATTAAGAACGCCAAAGGACACTTTTCCGCACTAGGAGTTACTTACTCTATTTCAATTACAAAAACAATTCCATCCGTTTTTGCTTACGGCCCAATGCGGTCGGAAAAACGCGAACTTAGAGTGCCTTGCGGAGACGTAAGTTATTGGTCGATTTCAAAAACATTTTTTTTGTTATTCTTGTTGACCCAAATGGCAACTTTTCCGCACCAGGTGATATGCAAATTTAAAATAAAGGTTTTTTCGGCCCACCCTAATGTGGAACCAAATGGCAATGATGCTACGATAGCTTTTTAATTGCTTCGGTGTCGGTTCCTTTGCTGAATCACTTTCCCTTTGCACTGACAAACATATGACGAATTTATCCATAATTATTCATATGCACCTTGGTCTTACACCGTCACACACAGCGGTAGAAAAATTAAATAACTGGAAAGGAGAAAAACGACAAGCCAGACGGCGAGGAGGAACCCCGTGGCATGTCGTGATTGGTGAAGCGTAGGCGGGTAGGGGTAGAGCCTACGTATCAGTCCAGAATATACATTTTGACCTTGAGGGTTCCTGTCTTTTCTCATACGTTTTCCGGCTATTTTGAGCGCAACAGGGAATGATGAGTCATGTGTTGAAAACCTTTCAGCTTCACGGAAAATGCGGAAACAAGTCCACGGCAAGTCTTTCTAATCCAGTGAAGAATACATGATGACCCATGTATTTGACTGCGTTTCTTATTCAAAACGCTGAGAAAAGTGTAATGGTATTATCTTGTCTAGGACGATATCACGTACCACCTGCCAGGTGCCGAAGTACCACCGGTTGTAAAGCACTGATCTATGGGACTAACTAATGTCTTTAAAAGAAAATAGTGAAGGGTGTAATTTTCTCTGTTAGTTACAATTTCTATTTTTACATACCCCCAGAGCATCAACTTACGCCCTTAGAATGACCATTCTGGGAGGATGGCCCTCCCGGTTGCTACGGCCATGCTTGCTACCAAGCATGATGAACGCTGTTATAATGCATAAAAGGAAAGACTGTGAAAGGTACAGTAACTTGAACGACGTAATCAAGTACAGCAGTTAACATGTCCGTAACAGTCATGGAATCGTGATAAAGGATGTGGCACAGAGACATTGTCCAGTACCTGATGTATGTGTTCATAGTTAGCGTGAAAAATGGAGCAAAGAACCAGTAACAAATTATGCTTCACATTGAGAAAATTCGCATCGAAAACGCATGCAGTGCTGAAAGAATTTTTCGGGGATCAAGCAGTAACCTTAAAGTGTGTTTTCGACAGGCCGAGCGTGCAAAACAAGATTTTCCTTTGAAGACGCCCCCAGAGTGGGAAGCCCACTACCTCTAAAAACCCTGAACACACTGGAAAAGTGCGTGAGCTCATAGCGAATGGTCGCTGAAGAACTGGATATTTATCAAGAAACAGTCTGTACGATTTTAAAAGAGGATTTACGGAAGCCCAAAATCTGCTCACAATGCGCCGTCCATTTGGGAGCAATAGCAAAGAAATTTCTTGCCGACAGAGCCGTTGCTGCGCTGAATTAATAAACATACATTGATGAGCCATTACATTACGACCATCTACCTAATAAGTTGTAGAACCTTCTTTATCCCGCAAAACAGCGGCCACTAGACGAGGCATCGATTCGATGAGGTGACGATAGGTATCCTGAAGTATCAGGTACCATAATGTCAACAGCAGGTCCTCCAGTTCCCGAACATTTCCTGGCGGTGGTCATTTAGCGCGAACCAGCTTTTCCAAGTCGAACCACAAATGTTCGTTTGGGTTCATGTCAGGTAAATTTGGAGGCCAGGGCATTAACAGAAAGTCACCAGCATGCTCCTCGAACCACTCATTGACGATTCTGGCAGTGTGGCGTGGCGCATTGTTCTGTTGGTAATGGCTATCACCAGCAGGGAACACTGCTGCCATGAATGGGGGAACTTGGTCCGCAACGATGTTTAGATGCCTGACAGCTGTCAGGAATTGTGCTATTGGGATAATTGGGTCAAAAGTGTCCCAAGAAAATTTTCCCACAGCATAACACAGCTGCCGGCGGCGTGTTTCCTCACAACAGTGAACCCAGGTGCCATAGCCTCCGTTGGTAATCGGCGCATCCACGCTCGGCCGTCTACGTGATGCACCAGGAATCTTGATTCGTCACACCAGGCCACTTTCTTCCAATCATCCAAGGTCCCATCTCGATGATCTTGGGCTCATTGCATGCGTTGTTGGCGATGACGTGCAATGAGCATGGGAACCCGGCTGGGTCTTCAGCTGTGCGGGCCCATGCGCAAAAGGCTGTGAGCCGCAGGCCCATGCGTAGAAAGAAGGCTGTGAACTGCGCAGGCCCATCCTGTGTGCTGTGAGACATTGCTCTGATCACCAGTGTTGCAGCTCCGGGTGATTTGTCGCACTGTGGCCCTGCGGTCGCTGTGAACAATGCGCGACAGTCTCCTCTCGCCTCTGTCATCAATGATCTACGGACGACACACGGCTGGACAATGGTTCGTCGTTTTGATACGTACTCACTACACAGTGCGCGCTTTTTATACGTATTCACCCACCAACACGTTAATAACCCACAAGCAGCGCCGTTTGCGTCATCGTAGTTCCGAGGTACCGTGCCATGACAATTTGTCCGTTATCAAATTCCGATAAAGCGGCAGCTTTTCCCATTCTGACTTCGAACACTCTTTTAACCGAAAGCTGGTCCTCGGGTTGCATACATACTGCTCTGTGAACATCAGCTGCGCCACCGTTCGGTCTCTAGGCTGGGGGTGGTCATAATGTAATGTCTCATCGGTGTATTCGCCCAGTCTGGCGCCGGCTGACTACTTTTTGCTTTCCCGACTGTAAGTAACGGTGAAAGGAAAATAATTTTGATGTTTCGGATAAGTGAGTGAACGTGACGAATAGCTACAAACAATAACAAGTTAGTAAAATCATGCAATGCATTGATTATGATACGCTTTCCAACATACCAGAAATTATTACTCAAGTTATGTGGATAATGGCTGTGGAATAAATCTCGCTTCTGTGTCCTGACCTTTGACCCCCATTTCGATTATATTCAACAGAACCGGTTCACTATACCTCCGGAACAATATGATAGTTTTGTTGCAATAGAAGCAGTTTTACGCAAGTTGTGTGAATAATGACTGTGGAATAAATCAGGCTTTTGTGCAATGACCTTTGACCCTATTTCGTTGATATTCAACAGAACCGGTTCACTATACCTCCGGAACAACATGATAAAGTTTTGTCGCAATCCAAGCATTTTAGGTAAGTTATGATGCACAAGGGCAATGGAATAGATCCCACTCAGTGTCCTGACCTTTGACCCCATTTCGCCATATTTCAATAGGGTTCGTCCCCAGTGGCTCCCTAGCACATACTAAAATTTCATCGAAATCAAACCATTTTTACGCACGTTATGACGCATAAGGGCAATGAAATATGTGCCGCTCTTATGCCCTGCCTGACCTTTGACCCCATTTTGCTTATTTTCAATAGGGTTCGTGCCCAGGTGGTTCCCTAATACACACCAAAGTTTCATCGAAATCGAACGATATTTACGCATGTTATGGCGCATAAAGGCAATGGAATGGATCCCGCTTTTATGTCCTGACCTTTGACCCCATTTTGCCCATTTTCAATAGGGTTCGTTCCCATATGGTTCCTTACCACATACTAAAATTTCATCGAAATCGAACCATTTTTACGCAAGTTATGACGCATAAGGGCAATGGAATAAATCCCGCTCTTATGCCCTGCCTGACCTTTGACCCCATTTCGCCCATTTTCAATAGGGTTCGTGCCCAAGTGGTTCCCTACTACATACTAAAATTTCATTGAAATCGAACCATATTTACGCATGTTATGACGCATAAAGGCAATGGAATGGATCCCGTTTTTATGTCTTGACCTTTGATCCTATTTCACTCATTTTTAAGAGGGTTTGTCTCCAAGTGATTCCCTATCACATACTAGAATCTCATCGAAATCGAACCATTTTTACGCAAGTTCTGACGCATAAAGGCAATGGAGTGGATCCAGCTCCTATGGCCTGACCTTTAACCCAATTTCACTCATTTTCAATAGGGATCGTCCCCAGGTGGTTCCCTGCCATATACTAAAATTTCATCGAAATCGAACCATTTTTACGCAAGTTATAACGCATAAGAGCAATGGAATGGATCCCGCTCCTATGTCCTGACCTTTGACCCTATTTCATTCATTTTCAATAGGGTACGTCCCCAGGTGGTCACCTACCACATACTAACATTTTGTCGAAATCGAACTATTTTCACGGGAGTTATCGTGCGGACGGGCGGACGGACAAAGCTGGAGCATATACGCTTCTTCAACCTACGGTTGGAAAGCGTAAAAAAGGGAGGACTTTTCTCATTGGTTCCAGTAGTTAGTTAGCCTTTGTAACGGGGCAAGGAGAAAGGGGGGAGAGTTCAAGGCCAGTAATGTAAGTTTTTTTTAAATGTTACCTGTTGTTCAATTTTATCCAGGATTTTCCGAACTTTAATAATACACATTTTATGTATTGAACTGTTTCCAAACTTTTGGCCATTGCGTGTGTGTGCGATTTTCAGCGCTCGGCCACACCAACGTAGTTTCGCGCTTTAAACACGTAAATTTTCAAAATTATTACTCCGAAAAGAAAAAAACAAAGGCTTTCACAAAAGATAATATTTTCAGTAACTTCGCTTATGCCTTTGCGATCAAAACATAACGCGGGATAAACAAGGGTACCATTACGTATATTGTTTTTTTTTTTTTTGTTTTTTTCGGCTGGAGGTTTAACGACCACAGTGAGAAATTCAGTGGGCCATGAGTAGTCACCCGTCCCTAATTTATGGCCAATGGTTCCGGGGAGGAGAGAGCCGGTGCCGTAAGACAAACACAAAATCCATGCCCCATCGGGATTCGAACCCGGACCCATCTCGAACGAATGGTCAGAAGCCAGTTCTTATACCACTTTGGCACCGGGGTGGCATAATTTGTTAACTTAATAGACTTTCGAGCAGTTTGTGCGTCCCTGGTGTGTCAAGTCATCGTAATCTCTTTATGACAAACTTCGTATTATTTTCTTTTTTTCTCTACCGCACTTAAACGGTCACAAAAGAGCTCCCCGTGTGTGATAAGAGGATTCGGTTGTCACCTTATTCTGCAAAGATTTTGTTGTCGCTGTTGTTGATAACCCCTGAGTGCAACATTTTGGCTGAATAGGAAACAAGAAACTCCAAGTTTAAAAATCTTGCTCTTTTCGCAGTACTTTATCCTTCCTTCACCTTATTTTCATATTTTTGTTTAGTAATAAAAAGAATTCTGTTAATCAATCACTGACGTTACCTATCGCTGAAAAAAATGAGGTAGGGACTCACACGATAGTTTGGGGGAACATCACGTGAAGGCTGATCAAGGTTTCTAAACTGAATCTATAAAAAAATAGTTTAATTACAAGGATGTATAGTTAATCCCGTTCAAAGTTGCCCTTTCAGAAGTAGAGACAGTTGTTCCATCATTCTGTCAATGTTCACGAAAGAAATCGCTAAAACGCTGCTTTCAGCTCAAGGGTTGACAACAGCATTTCCGCAGTTTTATATTTGTTCCGACATCGCTTTTGTTTCTTTCTTAACTTTATTAAACAGAAAAGACACCCATAATAATACGTGATATCTTTTTAAAAAGTATTAATCGATTTTTCCGTATTAAAATAGGAGGTAGCTCATTTTTATCGACTTTTCAATGTCTTGTAGGGTTAAACCCACAGGGAAGGTTTAGACGCAACCATCTATATATCAACGGTATTTTTGTGTTGCTTATAAAAAACGAAGTTACGTTAAACTGAGCTAGAGACTTGCACGGTACAGAGAGACAGGTCAGGAAATTTACAGTGCCAGATGGTTTTTGCGAATCATATAACGGCATGGTGAATGCCAGACCACGGCGATTCAAAAAATGCACCGAGGAGAATTGGGGCAAGGTACACATGACATTATTTACAGCGGATACGCCTCCGACTCAAGCCGAGTCTTCAGTTGTTCAGAGCAACTCAACGTAATGGAATTGTTTCTCTGTTGATATGATCGGGACCAAAAGGCTTCCCCTAGCCTCGACAGGAGTTTAAGAAATTTAGTCCTGGGTCTTCTCTGTGAATTAGAGAACTTTGAATCAGTACTGCGCTGGACAGCTATTACTCATAACGTTCCGGAACCTTTTGCTTCGATGGGCCATAGTTATACATAATTAGCGTACCGCGTACCACGTACCATCCAATCAGAGTAACCGGAACCTCTCAAAAGTATAACCACTCCCCGATGTAAAGCGAATCCGCTGGGTGGATCCAAAATTATACAAACAAATCTTCCCCCAAAAATGAGAGTGATTGTTTGCTGACATGTGTTTAGTTGACTCCTTTCACGGTAAGCCGTCAGTTTACAAGTCGTTCGTGCTGCAATTTTGGTGTACAGAGCGAAGTAATGTTTTTACAAGTAGACCCCCTGAAATCTGTGACCCGATGAAAAAGAATTCAACAAGCCTTTCGTCTGAACAATCGGGTTATTCTAAAGAGTAAAGGGGCCTTTGCTAGTTCTTCTCCAGTGGCTTGCATACCTATATCCCTTATTAATAATATTTAGCCCTTTAATTCTGAATTTAAATCTTTTAAATATGTGCTACACAATATGGATTATAGGATTTGTTAATTTTATTGTTGTTGTTGTTTCGGACTTGAACGACCATCATAAGCAATTGAAAGGTAGCCAGGCGCATTTCCCTAATTTAGGGCCACTGGTTCCAGAGAAGAGAGTGAGCCAGTGCCAAAGAACAAATACACTACCTATGCATCATTCGGGACTCGAACTTTGAACCTGCTCGGACGACAAGCCAGAAATCACCCTCTGACCATTCGACCACGGGAGCAGCGGAATTATGTATAACGAATGCGTATTATCTAAATCATAACAGACAGCTATTTCAATTGGTATTTAAGCTAATTTAGAAATCATTTTAGAAGTGGGCCGCGGGTGGCCTAGTGGTCAGCGTTCGTGACTGCCACGGAGAAGACCTCGGGTTCGATCCCAGCAGGTACGAACGCTCGAACCGCTAAATATTTGCCGTGCGTCGGATGGGCACGTTAAGCCGTCAGGCCATGGGTACTGGTCCCCCGGTAATAAATAAGGGCGTCTTCCTTAACCTTTCTACCTCGCTTCCGTGTCACTTTCCTATCGGGCACTCTAGCCCAAATCTCCTATTTCTAAAGGTTTTTTAAAACCTGGGGTCAGACACTCCCTTCTTAAAATCCTCTACATATGATCTGATCTGATTTTAGAAGTACTTCCGATCTGCTACTGGTATCCCTCTGCGGTATTCGCCGACGAGTTTGTTTACGTTTGAACTCGTGGCTATGTGGGCGCCATTATGTAATATAAAACCTACAACAATAACTATCCCAGAGCAGTTGCCATCGTGTTTGTTTGCGATTTCGAACACGGATTGTTCATTTTGAGATGTATCCTCAGCTGTGTAACCCCATTCCCTCCATGCGCACACACACACACACGGCGGGAGTCGGCACAGCTGAGAATATAAGAAGAAAGCGTCGGTGTAATTAACGTAAGTAAAATAATTATTTTAAGAAGTACAGAAATATATCTCAAGCAAACGTAAGTCAAAATATAAATGAACGAACGTTGCAAGTATCGGAAATAACAATTACCTTCTTAATATTTCTTCCATTTGGTTGTTTTAATTATATTTATCAATCATTAAACTGCGTAATAAAGATCATCGAAACCAACGAAGAACGATAATGGTGAATAACGCTATTCCATTTATGAAATTGTGAAATCACTGTCTCCTAAACAAGTTTAGAAAGTTAATTCAACTTTGACCATCCAAACAAAGGAAGAATGTTGTTTGACTTTTCGAAAGTTTGTTTGTATTCTACTATCACACCGGACATTTGGACATCACAAACAGAAAGAATACATGGTTATTAAAATATTACTCTACATGTATTGCTTTTCCCAGGCATTATAAACGGGCTTTCATCTAATGCCGTGATACTAGTGCTTTCACGCGCCACCGTAGCCCCCAAAATAATATGTGAACATCAAAATCTGCCCAATAAGCAGGTTGTTCCACGTATTTAAGACAGATGACGAGGGCTTTCATGTTAAGGGCGTACATTTTGAAACAGTTGCTTATAAAACAAATGTCTTTCAGGTAAGTGTATTATGAAATTACGAAGCTGAGAAAGTTCAAAGCCCAGGAGATCGCTTTTTTGAGTTTTGTGGGCAGAGTGAAATGTGTTGTTTCAATGAAATTATTCCCTTTGTAAAGCCCAAAGCCAGTAGCATAAATGGAATTTTTTTCGGGGGGAGCGACGAAAATAGAAGTTTTTGAAGTCTACCGAAACAAAACAGAAGTTCATGAAAAATAAAAAAATAAAAATTAATGCATTTTTTCTAATGTACTTGTAGACACATGTTTATGAAATTAAGGCATTTTTTTTTCAGTTTAAGTCTCATTTTAACTAAAAAATAAAACATGAAATACTTTCCGGGGAGGGGGCAAGGCCTCCTTGGCTTCCCTCCGAATACTTCCCTGACCCGAGCATTCCGATTTTTTTCCACTGTATTTACGTTCAGCTGCAACCACAACAGTGGCGGCTTTTCAGGTGAAGTAGGTGAAGTGCCTCTTCACCTATTTTATTTGAAATAAGGTTTCATTTAATAATTTCGTATAATATATTCTTTTTTTGCCTTTATTGCGTGCTAAAATACACAAAATTTTGATTAGATATCAATTCACAATGCGCGTTCAATACGGAAAACAAGTCCTTATACGTAAAACAGTTCAAGTGAAGAGCTGAAATGAGAATGCTTGGAAGTCTGCACTTTTCGCTCGAGTTGCCATGGTAACTGTGACGTCACCCTCCCCTATCTGCCGGGCAAGTGAAGTGTTTTAGCTTGAGACGCCAAGCCTCTGCACCTGAAGTCGTGACCTTCCGAAGAGATCGCAGTGGAACGGGAATCCTTGGCAATCCATTAGCTAGGGCTTTGCGGTGTTTCGGTACATACTTTCCGAAAGAGATTTGTTTTTTCGTGTTTTGTGATTATTTGTTAAAAACTTCATTAGTTACTTTAGTTTCGTGTACAGTTTAACTGACAGTGATAGTTTTAGTTTTCAGTATGTATCCTGTGAACGACATTGTCTGTAATTTTTTGCAAACTCCGTTCAATCGGTGGAAAGATGAAAATAAAAGAGACATTTTACTTCAACGACGACCGACGGATTCACTGACAATTGTCGCCAAGAAAGAAATCAAGAAGAGCGGCAAATCTTACAATATTAATTTTAAAAATTGTTGATTTACTCAATATAAATGGCTTTGTAGCCCTTCTGTGTTACAAAAACTATTTTGTTGGCCCTGCTTATTTTTTAGTAATAAAATTCGGCGTGGAATAAAGACAATTTTCAGATTTCTTAAATATAAAACGGTCACTTCACAAACGTGGGGATTCTAGCAAACACCTGAAATGCGAATTAATGCTGAATAATTTTGAAAATAATCAGAATACCATTGCCGATGCCCTGAGGGAGAATGCTAGGCTTTTGAAAATGCATTTCAACGAAAGCGTTCGTTTAAATAGACTTTTCCTGCAGGCAATGATTGATGCAGTACTGTATTTGAGTAAACAAGAACTAGCATTCCGTGACCATGACGAAGGCATTGACTCGATAAATCGTAGAAATTCAAGGAATTGCTTTCACTGTTGATATCAAGAACTCCTTTAAAAATTCAAAATCAATACGAAACGATCAAAAATGTCTTCACAGGTGACTCAAAAACTATTCAAAACGAATTAATTGAATGCATTTCTGAATATATAAACGACCACGTTAAAAATGAAATAAATGAAGTTCAATGCTTTTATATTCAAGTAGATGGGAAGACATAGCCAGACTTTCGAGTGCTCTTTAATAATGAGATCTGTTGATTCGGAAGGTGTATTGGTTGAGCGATTTTTGGGTTTCCATGGTGTGAGTGAAGATAGAACGTCAGAAGCTTTATACAAAATGCTAGACAAAGTTTTGGAACAGTGTGATTATCAACACAAGTCAATAGGACAATCATAAAGGAAGAGGATAATGTTACGATGGGGCAAACGTAATGTCTGGACACTTGACTGGACTCCAGAAAAAAAAATGAAGCATAAAGCTTCTCAAGTTGTTTTTGTTATTGCTTAGTACATCGTTTGAACCTTGTATTACAGCAGAGTTTTTCGAAAATTTCTAAGTGTCGAATATTTTTTAAGCCTCAGTGTAATTCCTTTGTTTTTTCACCACTCAGCGAAGCGATCGCTTCGCTGAGTGGTGAAAAAACAATATACTCACATCAACAACCGCGAGATGCATGCCAACCATAACGGAAACTCGATGGTCCTCTACTTCGAAGTTAGTATGTGTAATAGTTGAAGATTGGGATAAATTGAAGGAAGTATTCGAATTTCTCACAAATAGTGACCAATCAGAAAAGAAATTAATTCAACTTGCCCAAGGGTTTTTAAATGATATGAACACTTTTGAATTTACATTTTTGGGAATAGTATTTAATTAAATATTTGACTTCACCGATCTATTATTCGAAATTTTGCAGAAAAAACCAATAGACATAAACTACTACTGTGTTACTCAAATAAAAAACAACTTATGAAATTTTAAGCCATAAAAGGAACGATGAGGTATTTGGAACACTGTTTGGAAAAGCTAGCAAAATCACAGAAATAAGCAGATCTAAACGGGAATATGCTGCTCTTACACCAGAAACAATTTTTTAAAATTATAAACAATTGTATTTTGAAATTTTGTACCACATTCTTATAGAAATGGATATAAGATTTCAAGACTGTGAGAAAGTTAAACTTTAATTTGCCTGGCTTGTTGACACAACCAAATTCTACCAATTTAATTCATGCTTTCCCTCTCACGCTTTTGAAAATCTACAACATTTTTACGGAAATTTTTTTACTAAACACCAGCGCCTTAAAGATGAACTGAGTCTTGTATATGCTGATGAAAAATTAAGGAATATATGGACTCATGAACTTCTTCGAGTGCTTCATGGAGATAAAGGCATTTTTACAGAAGCTTATAAATTGGTTTCCCTGTTTTTAACAACTGCATCTGCAAGTGTTTCAGTGGAAAGAAGTTTTTCTTGCCTTAAAAGAATACAAACTTACTCTAGAAACACTATTTCTCCAGATAAACTTGCACCCATTTTCTGACGACATAATCGACAAATTTCCAGCTTTAAAGGGAAGAAGAATTGATCTAATATATAAAAAAATAGGTAAGTTCTCATTAACTGATTTTCATTTAAGACAGCAGATATCTTTTCATATTGCTCTTGTAGCTCTTCACCTATTTTTCCTACCACGAGCCGCCACTGAACCACAAGCGTAGTCAATGGGGGTTCTTCAGGTCCGGACCACCCCCTTGAGAGGGGATTGAGTACAAATTTAAAGTAATATATATATATATATATATGTATATATGAAGCTTTGGGATGTAAGGTCAGGTGATGCGTAACATCACAGCCTCTCCTTGACAAATGTCAACCCCGCCTTCTCGTGGTACATCCTGTTCCCACTAAAGGGGCTCTGACGACCGCCAATAGCGGTATAACTATACCATCGGGATTAGAGGAAATTCTATCCCACACTCACCAACCCGCTTGGCCAGCGTGGTGAGTTATGGCCAAACCCCTCCAAAATGATTCCACAACTTAAATCTTGGCCCTCAGTCTCCGGCAGCTGGAATGTACCTGGCCAAGGCAGCGGCCAGTGCGACATGAAGGCAGAGGGTGCTAAGAATCCCCGGAGGACCGGACTAGGCTGCCATCTGATGCTGACCTTGGCTACGTACAACGGACGCTCCCTATCTTCTGATTCAAGGCTTCTTGAATTGGAAGAGGAACTACAAAGGATCAAGTGGGACATCGTGGGGCTAAGTGAGGTAAGGAGAAAAGGAGAAGATCTCATCGAACTGAAAAGTGGACATCTCTTCTACTATCGTGGGACAGATACTGGCAGAACTAGTGGTGTTGGATTTATAATAAACAAGAAACTGAAGGATAAAGTTGTAGAAGTTGAAAGTTCCTCTGACAGAGCTGCACGACTCGTTATCCAACTCTCGAAAAGATACCAGGCTCAGATTATTCAAACTTATGCACCCACCACAAGTCATCCTGAAGAAGAAATTGAAGAATTTTATGAGGAAATTTGTCATCTAAATAATAAAGGTAAGCAGCACTTGAAAATAATTATGGGAGATTTCAATGCAAAAATAGGGCAACGGCAACAGAATGAAACTTCAGTAGGTAAATTCGGTCACGGCAACAGAAACCAGCGTGGAAATACTCTCGTTGAGTTTGCAGAGGCAGAAGGGTTTTTCATCTTGAACTCCTTCTTCAAGAAAAAGCCACACAGGAAATGGACATGGAGACATCCAAATGGGACGACAAGTGAAATTGATTTTATTATGTGTAACAAAAAATTCGTCATAGAAGACTGCAGTGTGCTAAACAAGTTCAACACAGGTAGTGACCATAGATTGGTGAGATGTAAGATGCACCTCAACACCAAACTTGAACGTGGCAAGCTCATAAGACAAACAAAATCTATTGACATAACCAACCTTAAAAAACACCATAATACACTGCCGGACAATTGCTAAGGACGGATGACAATAGCAACGATAGCAACCATAAAATGGAAGGCAGGAAAATGTGGAAATTAGCATAAGTGCGGGATACAGTAAGACGTGTTGTGCGTATGCAAATTTTGGATTGCCGAACTTGTTGGTGACGTCATAGCGCTGATAAGGGATATAAAGGATTTGACGCGTATTGACCGTTGTTGTTCAAACGCAAAGTTGAAAGGGAAAGAAACAATTGACAAACTTGCAAGTTTCAGTATGTCTTCCCGACATCACCTAGATGATTTTACGCGTGGTCGTATTATTGGCAAGATTGAAGAAGGGCGAAAAATAACAGATGATGCCAGGGAGTTCGACGTCAGCCACAGTGTTGTTTCGAGGCTCTGGAAATCATTTCAAACAAATGGAGAGTGTAGCAAACGTCACGGGGGAGGTCGTGTTCGCAGTACGACACCTGCAGAAAAGCTGTACATAGTGCTATCAACAAAAAGACACCGGCGCAGCACAGCTAGTGAGGTAGCAAATCAGTTTATGGCTGCTACTGGCAAGCGGATCTCCCGAAAAACTGTCGCAAGACGTTTGCATGAAGGAGGACTATACGCCCGCCGTCCTGTTGTGTGCATCCCATTGTCCAGACGTCACCGTACCGCCCGTTTGCAATGGTGCCATCAACATCGCAATTAGACTGATAACGACTGGTCTGCTGTCCTCTTCTCAGATGAGAGTAGATACAGTCTATCGTCTGATTGTCGACGACAACTGGTCTGGCGTGATAGTGGTACTGCATATTGTCCAGCAAACATACAGGAAAGGGACCGATATCCAACATGTAGTGTCATGGTATGGGCTGGCATCATGATCAATGGCCGTACGTCCCTCTATGTGCTTTCAACTGGGACTATGACTGGCCAACGATACATTAATTATGTTCTGCTACCTCATTGCTTGCATGTTCCGTGGTGCTGTCGGTGATAGATACATTTTCATGGACGACAACGCAACATAGCATCGAACAGTCGCTCTCCAGGAGTGTCTTGAGAGCGAGGATATTTAACGCCTCGTGTGGCCAGCACGTTCTCCAGATCTGAATCCCATTGAAAATGTGTGGGATGCTTTGGGGAGGAGTCTTGCTGGTCGCCAATGCCCTCCAATAAACAAGGACACCCTCATCCGTGCACTGACAGAGGAATGGGATAAATTACCCCAATAGCTGCTTGATAATGTTGTGCAAAGCATGACACGACGTGTGGAATCTTGCATCGCCCTCCATGGTGGCCATATCCCGTATTGACATCTTACGCCGGAACGCCTGCGGACGGTAATTGCATTTTTTTCACGTTTACGTATTCTGCACAAAATGGCCTGTTTGTCCCTCGAACACGTTCCAAAGCCTTCTGGATTTCAGAGCACAATAAATTGTCTTTCTTGTAATGTCCTGGCATTCTGACATTATTTTATTTCACTTGGCATTTAACCACACTTACCTTTTTATGCGCTATATAGCCGTTTATGATCCGTCCTTAGCAATTGTCCAGCAGTGTACCTTCAAGTTGGAACTGAAGAACAGGTTCTCTGCTTTAGAAGGCCTAACATCGGAAGAAGTGGACATCTCTGAAGTTAACAGAAAAGTAACCAAAGCTCTTATGGAAACAGCAACAAAATTAGCTGGGTCTAAGAACAAGTTGCATGTAAACAAATTATCAGGAAAAACGAAAATGTTGATGCAAAAAAGAAGAGAGATGAGGACAACTAAAGATGATGTGACTTCCAAAGTGGAATATATAGAGCTATGCAAGACAGTAAGAAAAAGTATCACTGAAGACGTAAGAAAATTCAACTGTGAACTAGTGAGGAAAGCAATTGAAAACAACCAAAGCCTAAAGATAGCAAAGGGACATCTCAGTAAGGGAAGAAAACAGATTATGGCACTGAGAAAAGAAGATGGTTCTGTAACAAGAAATAGAGGCGAAATTTTGACAAGAGTGAAAGATTTCTACTCCAAATTATATGAAAGGGATGATACATGCACTCCAGACATCATGAAAGATACCAGTACCAGAGTTCCTCCAGTCCTTCCAGCAGAAGTTGCACATGCAATCAAGAACATGAAGCGGGGAAAAGCTCCAGGAGAAGATGGAATTACTGTAGACATCATACAAGAAGCAAGTGGAGAAATTGAAACAGTACTCGCCCAAATTTTCACTCGATGCCTTAATGAAGGAAAGATTCCTGAGGATTGGAACACCGCTACAATGATCCTGCTACATAAGAAAGGTGACATTGAGGATCTCGGAAACTACAGACCTATCAGCCTCCTATCAGTAGTTTATAAAATCTTCACTAAAGTTCTTTCACACCGCTTGAAGGTAACACTGGACATGGCTCAACCGAGAGAACAAGCTGGATTCAGGAGTGGCTACAGCACAATAGATCATATCCACGTACTGAGAGAACTAATTGAAAGAGCGAGGGAATATGAACTTCCATTGTGCATGGCTTTTATAGATTATGAAAAAGCCTTTGATTCGGTGAAACCATCAGCAGTTACAATGGCTCTGAAAACCTGCGGTATTGAAGATGCATACATTAATATTATTAATAACATCTATGAAAATGCAAGTGCAAAGATTAGGCTGTTTGAAAATACAACACACATAAAAATTGGAAAGGGAGTGAGACAAGGTGACACCATATCTCCGAAGCTCTTTAATGCCACATTGGAGGGTGTTTTTCAGTCGCTGAGCTGGGAAAACAAAGGGATAAAGATTAATGGAGATTATCTAACCCACCTTCGTTTTGCTGATGACGTAGTCATTTTTGCAACTACCCCATCAGAGCTGCAGAGTATGATCCAGGAACTTGCTGACAAGAGTAAAGAAGTGGGATTAAAAATGAACTTTCAGAAGACAAAAGTGATGTTCAATGCTTTTACAAGAAATGAAGATTTATTGATTGATGGAGAAAAGCTGGAGATAACAGACACGTACGTTTATCTTGGACAGCAGATATCAAGTGAGGGTCACATTGATGAAGAAATTAATCGGCGTACAAAACTTGCCTGGAGAGCTTTTGGAAGAAACAGCATAATTTTCAAGAGCAATATGCCATTATGTCTTAAAAGAAAAGTGTTTGATCAATGCATCCTTCCAGTGCTTACGTATGGTGCAGAGACGTGGACCTTAACTAAAAGAGATATACAAAGACTGCAGACAACTCAAAGAAGCATGGAGAGGTGCATGCTTCGTGTAACCAGGAGAGATAAGAAGAGGAACTCGTGGATCCGAAAAATGACAAGAGTGGAAGACATCATGATCAGAGTTAAATCCCTGAAATGGCAATGGGCTGGACATACTGCCAGAAGGACAGATCATCGATGGACAGCCGAAATTTTAGATTGGATTCCAAGGGACAGGAAAAGACCCAGAAGAAGACCACATGGGAGATGGGTGGATGAAATTCGAAAGTATGCAGGGGTGACATGGAGGAGACTGGCACAAGACAGACCGTTGTGGAGGAAACTTGGGGAGACCTTCGTCCAGCAGTGGATTGATAATGGTTGACAATGATGATGATGATGATATGAAGCTTTCACCAGTGAACCAAATCCATGGACCCCCACCCTAAAACAATTCTGGCTCAACCCCTCCTTCCCCCACCCCCACACTTCAGAAAACAATCATGCATATTTTAGGTCATTATTCTTGCAGTTTCATAAAATACCACCATCGAAGTTGGGTGCTTTGTCATGTTTCAACTTTTCCCCACATCAGATTTTGCATGCAGCTGAAATTTCAAAATTTTCGACTTTCCTGTTGAGCAAAACACAGAAACATAACGTGGAATTTTCCCACATTTATTTCTTCATCTTCATGAAACTTAAAAATGCAATCAAGTACGGAAGAAAGTAAATACTTCCCATATTGCAGATGAATTAAAATTGATGAGTGCATTTCCGTGAGAGGTAAAAATGCAGGAATCGGGAGTGTTTCGAAAACAGCAAGTAAAAATAATCCACTTGATTTGCTTCCTTCTTCGTACTTTTGTAAAAGAACTAGAACAATGGGATGCACAGTTGTTTAACATCATTCTTTACAAATACTCTCGTAGACACACACAAAACACTCAGATGAAAAGAAGTCATTAAACTAGCAGATTGTCCAAAGCACGCAGACAGAGACTGCGACAAAAACCCTAAGAATTCACAGTTTCACGTTGTCACGTGGACGGTCCCATGATGCACTGCAGATCCGCGCAGAAGCTTTTGTTCTAATGTGCCCGTCTTGCTAGCAAAGTTGGTGCTTCGTATAATTCAAGGAAAGGAAAATCATTCTTGCATTCCCATTGGGATAACATGAAAGGTTGCTTTTCAATTTTATGCTTCTGCACAAAAATACCAAATACGCAAAGAAATATTTCATCTCTGAAGAAATGTTTCGAATACAGAATAAAAGAAAAGAATCAAATCAGAGAAACGGAGGAAAAGTTTCTCATTTACATACGTATGTTCGTTTACATGCGTTCTCTTCTAAAGTAGAATAGCCCTGCTCACATGCTCAGCTGAATTATCAGTGAATAAATGAATAGCTTGACTCAGAAGTCCCTTATTCGCTTGAAATAAAATTATAATTAAATGTTAACTGAAAAATAAACAGTGTTCACCTGAAATACGGTTTAGATGAATATGCACACGAAAAATGACCTGAAAAAGAAAAGTATGATGCAGATACGACTGAAATAAAAGTTCAATGGGTTGAAGTTAAAACTACGATGGTGAGATAATCCTTTACAACTGCAGTAAAAGTTCAGTACAAAATAAATCTCCCGAGATATCAGGAAGAACACAACACAAAAGTAACCAATTACATCTGCAGTAAAAACAAGTTAGTAAAATCGTGCAATGCATTGATTATGAAACGCTTTCCAATATACCAGAAATCATTACCCAAGTTATGAGGATAATGGCTGTAGAATAAATCTCGCTCCTATGATCTGACCTTTAACCCCATTTTGATGATATTCAGCAAAACCGGTAAAGTATACTTCCGGAACAACATGATAAAGCTTTGTCTCAATCGAAGCATTTTTACGCAAGTTATACCGCATAAGGGCGATGGAATGAATCCCGCTCCTACGTCCTGACCTTTGACCTTACTTCGGCCATTTTCAATAGGGTTGGTCCTCAGGTGGTCCCTTACCACATTCTAAAATTCCATTGCAATCGAACCATTTTTACGCACGTTATGACCCATGAGGGCAATGGAATGGATCCCGCTCCCATGTCCTGACCTTTGACCCTATTTCGTCCATTTTCAATAAGGTTCGTCCCACGGTAGTTCCCTACCACATACTAAATTTTCGTCGAAATCGAGACATTTTTACGGGAGTTATGACGCACAAGGGCAACGGAATGGATCCCGCTCCTATGTCCTGACCTTTGGCCCCATTTCTCCCATTTTCAATAAAGTTCTTCCCCATATTGTCCCCTACCACATACTAAAATTTCATTGAAATCGAACTATTTTACGTGAGTTAACGTGCGGACGGACGGACAAAGCTGGAGCATATCAGCTTCTCCAACCTACGGTTGGAAAGCGTAAAAGAAAACGTGAAAAGGTAAATCTGCAGCAGCCCGGTGGCGCATTGGTCTAATAGCAAGCTTCTGATCATTCGTCCAAGTGGGCTTGAGCTCGATTCCCTGATGAATCATGGGTGTCGTACTTGTGTGCACTAGCTCTTTTCCAACTATGGGACAGTGATCCCCCACAAATTAGGGCCGGACGAACGATAATAACCCCTAGAGTTACTCTCGATGGTCGGTGGCACCCCACTCTACCATATCCCACCCCCGAAAATAAAATGAACCTTCGTAACTACAGCATAAGTATAACCTTATATTCTTCCACTAAAAATGCAATGTAAAAAAACTGCATACAGCTTCAGTAGAAAAACAATGCAAAGACAGTTTTAGGATTTTTTAAAGCTTAATTCGTGTATGAGTCAATATAAACAACACTTGCCGTTTTTACACGATATTATAAAAGTCGTAGATGCTGACTATAAAACTTTAATCAAAAGGCTGTAATACATTAGTACTTTCGGGTCTACTATAGACCCATCTTCAGATTTGAATTAATCGAACTCTGAGATTACATATGGTTATATCAAGAACAATGCCAGATTACAACTTAAAACTTGAGAAGTAAAACACATATGTGTCGTAGTCAATCAAAAAGTCTGTGCACGAGAGTCAACGTCCTGTGGGAGGGGTACTGTTTGTTCAAAATAAGGTTCTTCCAAACCCCCAGAATGTAATTAGGTAAATCATCATTGCAACAAGAGTCAAAGTTCTTAAGTATAAATAAACTTTCTGTAAATAACAAATTTGATTTACATAACGGAGATGCCAGAATTGACAAATTGTCCCAATCTCGAAAAAACTTACCACTGTTAACTGCTCTTGCCAAGGCAGTCGTTTGTGATCCGTTCCGAACTTTGTACACTGACGGGAAAAAAAATACCAACACCAAGAAGGGGTTGTGTTAGATAAACGACAGTTGGTAGGCGGTGAGAGTACATCTTTAAGATGACGTCTATGCAAATTTCGCGCTCGGCGCATACGTGTGGCGCTAGTAGCGCCCCTCGGAACATGCAAAGCAGGTTTGCTGTAAATACGCGCTGTAACGTTCGTGAGCGTTAGTTATCGTTGAGATTCGACGTAGTGTGTTGATGTTAGTCAAGAATGCCTTTAAGCCGAAGAAACCATTATAAACAGCTCCCGGAGTTTGAACGAGGTCGTGTAATAGGGCTACGAGAAGGTGGATTTTCTTTCCGCAATATTGCAGAACGACTTGGCAGGAATGTAGCCACTGTGCATGATTGTTAGCAGCGGTGGTCAAGGGAAGGTACTGCCTCAAGAAGACCGGGTTCCGGCCGGCCACGTGGCACTACTGAGAAGGAAGACCGCCGTGTGCGGCGTATGGCAGTGGCGCATCGTACCGCGTCTGCGGCAGCAATTCGAGCTGCAGTTGCCACCACAGTGACACAACAAACTGTTACAAATCGGTTACTTCAAAGACAGCTCCGAGCCAGACGCCCTGTAGCGGGCATTCCATTTACTCCAAACCACTGCCGTTTGCGACGTCATTGGTGTCAGGTTAGAGCTCATAGGAGGACGGAGTGGAGATCTGTTGTGTTTTCTGATGAAAGTCGGTTCTGCCTGGGTGCCAGTGGTGGCCGTGTGTTGGTTAGAAGGAGGCCAGGGGAGCGTCTGCAACCAACCTGTCTGCGGCCGAGACACACTGGACCTACACCTGGAGTTATGGTCTGAGGAGCAATTTCCTATGACAGCAGGAGCACTCTCGTGGTTATCCCACGCACCCTGACGGCACAGTTGTACGTCGGTCTGGTGATTCAACCTGTTGTGCTGCCATTCATGAACAGCATTCTAGGGGGTGTTTTCCAACAGGATAACGCTCACCCGCATACCGCTGTTGTAACCCAACATGCTCTACACAGTGCCGACATGTTGCCGTGGCCTGCTAGGTCACCAGATCTTTCACCAATCGAGCACGTATGGGACATCATTGGAAGACAACTCCAGCGTCACCCCCAACCAGCATTAACCGTCCCTGTGTTGACCGACCAAGTGCAACAGGCATGGAACTCCATCCCACAAACTGACATCCAGCACCTGTACGACACAATGCATGAACGTTTGCGTGCTTGCATTCAACATTTTGGCGGTTACACCGGTTATTAATGTACCAGCAATACACATTTAAAATGGCTCTTCTCGCGCTTACATTAAGCTGTGATCTTGAAACCTTAATCGATTAAATATGTTACCTATACAAATGTATTGCCGCCATTTCATTCCTCTACAACTATTTTTTCGGTGTGTTGGGATTTTTTTTCCGTCAGTGTATTTATGCTTAACAAGTCTAGTTAGAACCTTCCTAGAATTTGATCCGATATATAGAAAATTGTTAGTTCCTGGGTCGTTTGATCTCAACGGAATACTGTAAACACCCCATTTGTCGAGGATTGGCACAGGATCACGGTCGCTACGGATAAATGATAAGATGTTCATGGTTTTGACTCCAAAGTCGACTTGATATTTGTGGCAGGCATTCTTTAGGGCATGAACAATAAGTGAAATAAATTGTACTGACCCCACAAATCTTGGCTTCTGATTCTTCTTAGGCAATGAAGTTAGTGTCCTATTTGCTACTTTCCCAATTATACGTTGAACTGTGTTTTCGGGGTACCCATAAATTCGTGCTAAGTCTGTAATTTTCTTGAACTCCTGATTGCGAGTAATTGATGAAGAAGAATGTGAGAAGGCGCGATTAACTAAAAAGTAAAACGTTGACAATTTTTGATCATCAAGATGGGCAGATGCAACAGGAATTAAAGAGGAATATGCTGAAGGTTTTCTGTAAACAGAAAAACTGACAGAATGTGAAACAGGATCACGTACAAGGAAGATGATCAAAAAAGGTAACGAATGGTTCTTCTCCATTTCAACCAAATACCTGATGGTTGGATGAAAGGAAGAAAGAAAGTCAACAAATTTAGGAAAGTCGCTGTTGGTAGACGGCCAGCGCCCCGGTGGCGCAGTGGTCTAAAGCGCTGGCCTCTGATCATTCGTCTGTAAGGGGTCCGGGTCCGAATCCCGGTCAGGCATGGATGTTGTGTTTGTCTTACGGCACTGGCTCTCTCCCTTCCCTGGAACCAGTGACCTTAAATTAGGGACGGGCGACTGCTTATAGCCCATTGAGTTGCCCACGGTGGTCGTTAAACCTCCAATCAAAATAAATAAATAAAAGTAGACGGCCAGAAAACCAGGACGTCGTCAACGTAACGAATAAAAAAGAGTTCGATCAATTCAAATCTGAAGATGGGTCTATAGTAGACCCGAAAGTTCTAATGTATTGCAACCTTTTGATTAAAGTTTTATAGTCAGCATCATCGAATTTTATAATATCGTGTAAAAACGGCAAGTGTTGTTTATACAGCTTTAGGATTCTGCTGTAAATATACAATGCAAACGCAATCCTATGCAACTCTAGTAAAATTGTAATGCGAAGATACAACGGCCATTCCATAAAAACTGAGAGTAAAATCACGCAAAATGAAACAAGAAAGGTGACACCGAATTTTCGGGTGTAATAAGCTCGTCTTTTGAATCCGTTCTGACGCAAATTAAATTTATCAAAGCTATTCAAAGTCAATAGAACCGGTATGGAAAACATTAGTATCTGATGGAAGAAAGAAGTTTTTCAATCGGGTTTTTAATTCCTCAGATATTGCTGTAAACGGAAAAAATGAATTTATATGAGAAACATTTCGCACCGGAAACGCTCTCCAACACAGAAAGAGTTTTTCAAATCGGACTCTTAGAAACAGAGATATCGACAAAAATAAGATGTGACTGTACGTCCTCTGGTGGGAAAACCATGCATTATTTTAGGAAGAAAGTATTCTCAAAAGATTTTTCCATATGAGAACTATCGGTCCAAGAAAAAAAAATTTAGTCGAGTTTTCAGGAGCCAAGATTTTGCTACAAATACATCACAAGCAGAAATTAACACTTATGCCCCTGGTGGCCAAACCATTCTTTACCAAACATTAGAAGTTATATGAAAAATATTTTCCATCAGGTCTTGTATGCGATACAGGAAGAATTTTTCAAATCGGAGATTTAGAAGCAGAGATAACGCAGAAAACGCAATTTACCTTTGTGCCCCCTAGCGGAAAGGCTATGATTTACTCGAAAATTTTGAATTTATAGGAAAACCATTTTGCATCGGAAACACTATCCAACAAAGAAGGAATTTTTCAAATCGGACGCCTAAAAGTAGAGATATTGACAAAAATAAGATATAAATCTACGCCCCCTGGCGTAGAAACCATGCATTATTTCAAGAAGAGAAAGCTCTTAAAAAGGTTGTCGACAAGAGTAGTATCGGTCAACAAACCACTTTTTTTTCTATCGAGATTTTAGAAGCTCATATTTTGCTGCAAATCCATAAGAAGCGGAAATTAAGAACTACGCCACCTGGTGGCCAAACCATATTTACAAAAATTAGAAATTATGTGCAACGGATTTCCCATCAGGAGCTGTATACGGTGCAGAAAGAATCTTTCAAATCGGAGATTTAGAAGCAGAGATATAGGGTAAAAAGCAATTTACCTTTAAGCCCCATAGCGGAAAGTCTATGAATTAATTAAAAATTTTGAAATTATATGAAAAACATGTCACACTGGAAACACTATCCAACAAAGAAGGATTTTTTTAATCGGACTCCTAAAAGTAGAGATATTGAAAAAAATAAGATACATATCTATGCCCCCTGGCGTAGAAACCATGCATTATTTTAAGAAGAAAATGTTTCGAAAAGGTTTGTCGACATAAGTACTATCGGTCTACAAATGACGAATTTTTTCAATCGAGAATTTAGGAGCTCATATTTTGCTGCGAATACATCAGAAGCGGAAATTAAGATTTACGATCGTGAGACATGCAAATGATTCAAGTATCACGCTAGCCACGTATATGATGCAAGCAAGGAGGGTTCGCAGCGCTGCGCTGACCGGCTATATAAGGTCGTCCCGTTGCGCGTGCTTGCTGTTCCGACTCGTGCTGTTGTGTTGGTTCCACCCTTTCCAAGTGAAGTGCGCCTCGGAGAAAAGTTCGGAAGCAATACGAGCAGTTGGAGGAGTTCGAGAGGGGCCACATCGTCGGGCTCCGGGAAGCGGGATGGTCTTATTGCCGTATTGCGCGCCATACCGGTAGTGCGGGTATCACCATAGCAAGCTGTTGGGGGCAGTGGATTAGAACAAGGCACGCAGCAGCGACAGGAAGGGTCTAGGAGCCCTAGACGAACCATGGAGAGAGAGGATCGACGGGTTTTCCTACATGCGCGGAGTGGTTTTCTTGTGTCTGACGCCGTATCCGCCTCTGTCCGTTACTTCAGTGGAGTGGGAACCTCGATTCGTCGGAGAAGGCAACCTTTTTCCAGTGTTCCACTGTCCAATGACGGGAGTCTCATGCGAACTGCAGACGTCGTTGCCGATGGACATGGGTTAACATGGGAGCTTTGACACAGCGTCGACTCCGGAGACCCATGCTAACAGGATTCGCTCTACTGTTATCGGAGAGACGCACCCATTTAACGACCACCGTGTGCAACTCAATGGGCTATAATCAGTCACCCGTTTCTAATTTAGGGTCACTGGTTCCAGGAAAGGAAGAGAGCCAGTGCCGTAAGACAAACTCAACATCCATGCCTCACGGGATTCAAACCCGGATCCTTCGCAGACGAATGGTCACAAGCCAACGCTTAGACCACTGCACCACCGGAGCGACCGTGGTCAATTGCTGCACTGTAGCACGTCGATTGCCCTTTACCAGTTGACGAAATGTATCTGTTTCTAAGATGCTTCCACCCTTGGCGAGGTAGCAGATGATCATTCCTTTTTGAACGTTCGTCAAATCGCTACCTCTGCCCATTGTGCTCACGTTACGCACTATGGCTCATCTGTCCTGGCGTGCCGCTTATATATCCGTGTGGTCGACCTTGTTACGTGCACTCTGTGACGCAACTGGGTGGGTACACTGTAATTCCGGGGTTGGTCATATTATTCTGATACGACATTGTATAGTGTCAAGTAAACACCGATGGCATAAATATGAAGGGTTTAACTGAAATTGATAAGATTAACCAGGAAAGCTGATGATATCAATGTACATTTCGGGATTAAGCATCCAGAGTAATGGATGACGCTAGTAATTCGTTTAATAGAAAGGCGTGTGATTTTAGAAAACATTGATATGAGACTGTCATCATTTGTCAATGGAACAGAACCAAAATTTTCATTTGTGTTTCGAGAGACCAATTGGCCTAAGGTAGAGATCTAACGATGTGCTGATATGATGAAGTATCCGTACTGATACACTATTTCAGAAGTCCTTTGCCAAATACTGTTGTCCAAATTTAAACAAGGAGTTTTATGAACTGAAAGAGGACCAGCACAGTTTCTAAGGGATTCAGTCAGTTGTAGGAAACGAAGTTACGTTAGACTGAGCTAGAGACTTGGACGGTACAGAGAGACAGGTGCAGGGCATAAAACGTGTGCAGGGCATAAAAATGTTCTCGGTCCGGTGGAAATAACTTCACTTTTGCCTTTTCAACATCATGTTATGACGAGGTGGTTTTCTGTATCATGAAGCGAACTAAGTGGACTTGCGAAACAGTTTGAAATTAGGTGCTTTTAATGCTATGATGAGTGTTGAAATTGACTTCCGAAAGGAAGATTGTAATCCGCAGATACGGCGAAATATACGAGACTGGGATCATGTGACAAAAAAGAAACAATTTGAGAAGTACTTGACTCTTTATACTCGTGGTGGGTATTTTTCTCCGTAATTTTTTTCATTGTCTATATTTCTAATTGAAGCATTAAAGCTTAAAATGTTATGCATTTCTTTTCATAAAACTTCAAAGAATTTTTTTTTATTTTATGTTTAAATTCATTGCATTTGGTAACTATGTATTTCAAATTACACAATTAACTTCATATTTCTAAGAAATTGTAATAATGTGCAGAAGTTGTGCTGCTTACTGCAAAGGAGCCAAATTAGCTAGTAAGAAATTTAAGTACTAGCAGTCGCTGCTAGTAAAAGAAAACAATTAATTCGAGCGGTGGTCATGTCCAAGTATATCAGATGTTTCCCTTGCTATCAGAACCTGCCTACTTGAAATCCACTGAACATTTATGAAAAGCAGTAGAACACAGCTTTTGCTTACACACGTGAGTTACCCAGCCCGTCGACCAACTCCAGAACGTTACTCTGTCCAGCTGCGCAGAAAAGCTAAGGACACCGTTTTTGGAGGGATGAAGGTTTTGTTTAACTATCACCACACACACACACACACACACACGTATACAGTCAGTCACAAAATTCAGCATACACCCTTCAAAATGTAACCATTTAAGAAATTATGACCGTTTGGGAAACCTTAAATAATTAGTAACCGTATATTTTACGAGTACAATAGTATTGTAAAATAATAAATGACTGAAACAAAATAGATTTACAAGAATATGAAAATAACTTCGAAAATCACGTCACAAAAATCTACATGCGGCACGAGTATTTCTATTTCGTCATACGAACACGTTGTTATTTAATAAATCAAGAAACGGTAGTGCGTCACACTGCTTAAAAATTAATCTTGTTAGTTTTTTTTTTTATTATTGGAGGTGTAACGACCACCGTGAGCAACTCAATGGGCTATAAGCAGTTACCCGTCCCTAATTTAGGGTTACTGTTTCCAGGGAAGGGAGAGAGCCAGTGTCGTAAGGCAAACACAACATCCATGCCTCACCGAGATTCGAACCCGCACCCCTTTCGGACGAATGATCAGAGGTCATCGCTTAGACCACTGCGCCTTTGTGTGTGTGTTAGTCAAGTTCTTCTTAGTGTTCCAGTTAAAATGGCTTCACGAAAAAAGCAAATTTTCTCGACATGAGAAATGTCATAACACAGTTACGAAAGGAAAAGTCATCTTACAGCGAAATTTCAAAAAATTGTAGAAAAATCCGTTCAAGTGTCCACATTGTTATTAGGATCATGAATGAAATATGGCATTACACCACATAATACAAATTTTGAAGATAACAATCCGTTTTTGTTTTGTTTTTTGGTGTAATTGTGACAAGGATGGTAAGTCAGATAATATCCGAAAACTTGAAAATTTCGTCGTCCTGGAGCGGGAATCGAGCCT
The DNA here is from genome assembly GCA_039090855.1 of Macrothele yani. NCBI lineage: Eukaryota > Metazoa > Arthropoda > Arachnida > Araneae > Macrothelidae > Macrothele > Macrothele yani. The sequence goes on from CM077028.1 coordinate 50,799,771, forward strand.
GCTTCTGCCAGATAGCGCCCGGGTATGCTAACCACTACACCACCCAGAACGAAAAAGTCTCAAGTGATGATTATATTCAAATTAATCGGAAACTTGAGACTTGGTCGTTCTGGGTGGTTTAGTGGTTAGCATACCCGGGCGCTATCTGAGAGACACGGCTTCAATTAACGCTCCAGGACGACGACAATTTCAAGTTTTCGGATATTACCTGACTTACACTCCTTGTCACAATTACCCCAAAAAATAAAACAGATTGTCATCTTCAAAATTTGTTATTAGGAATTACAGTACGAGTCAGCCAGAAATGTGTCCAACAAAACGCAGAGTGGTTACCCCAGAGTGTCAAGTGATGGAGATGCTCAAGCTGTTCTATAAAGAGTCAAGTGAAATCTGAAAATATCTGCTCCAAAATTAACGGAATATATTGCAAAGACGACTGGTAACACTGTGCATGGCCAGACTGTATGTATTGGGTTGATGCATCAGTTCATGCCGTTTCTTTCACCGCACTACAGGAATGCATCACATCAGAAGAGAAAACGGAATCAATCAACTATGTATTCCTCCCCATTGTTTATGTTGGTGTCGCAACGTATGGATAGGTCTGCAACTGCATTCTTGAAAAAACGTGAAGGTTTTGCTGCGAAAAAATCATCAAGGAAATTCTGGAGATCAACATCACTGTTGAACGTTCTGCCACAGAGTGCATTCGACAGAGACCGCAACAGGTGATAGTCTGAAGGGGGCGACATCTGGGGAATAGGACGGATGTGGAAGGATCTCCCATTTCATGTCCTGAATGGACACTTTGGTCATGTTTGCACCGTGAGGGCGTGCGTTATCATGTTGGAGAAGGACACCATGGCGCCGATGTGGCCGTTTCTGCTGAATTGCTCCCTCCACACGGTGGAGTTCCTCACAATAGAGAGCAGCGTCGATGGTCCCATTCCTAGGCAGCATTTCCCAGTAAATAATGCCTTCCATGTCCCACCAGACACACAACATGATCTCCGCAGGATGAAGGTCATGTTTTGGACGTGCCGTGGGCGTCTTGTTTGGGCTTAACCATTCCCTCTGATGCCTGAAATTCACGTACAGGCACCACTTTTCATCTCCAGTAACAATACGTGACAGAAATGGTTTGTGTTGCTGAGAACATTCGCGATAACCGTCGAGCAAGGAACCACATATGGCAACACCCTGATTCTTGTTGTCCTCGGTAAGAGTGTGAGGCACCCAAGACCCCAATTTCTGGTACTTTCTCATAAGTTCCAGGTGTCGCGCCACTGTAGCCTTATCACAGTCCGTCTCAGAGACCAATTCGCGTGTGGTTTGACGCATATGGAAGTGGATGAGATGGTTCAAACGATCCTCATCAAAGTGAGATGAACAACCTGAGCGCGGTGAGTCATAGAGGTCAAAATTGCCATCTCTGAACCGCTGAAACCATTTGCAAGCTGTCCTCGGAGTAATAGCATCCTCTCCATACACAGCACAAATCTGTCGAGTAGCCCCGACGGCTGAGGATCCCTTGTTAAATTCGTAGTGGAGCAGATGTCGGAAATGTTCATTCCTGTCTACTTGACACTCCATACTTCCGGACCTGAAAACCAAAAAACATTAGCCGCAATCACACAACGCACTATAATTTAGATATACGATATTATTGGCTAGATTTTGATATACAATTGGCCATTTGCACCGTCTCTACTGACCTGGGAAACACTCGTGAAATAAAACGGTACGAACTTATACATCAACCCAATAGAATCCTGCGATCTAAAAGATTTAATGGTAGAGTTCCCAGAAGAAAATAAAACGGTACGAACTTATGCATCAACCCAATAGAATCCTGCGATCTAAAAGATTTAATGGTAGAGTTCCCAGAAGAAAATAAAACGGTACGAACTTATGCATCAACCCAATAGAATCCTGCGATCTAAAGGATTTAATGGTAGAGTTCCCAGAAGAAAATAAAACGGTACGAACTTATGCATCAACCCAATAGAATCCTGCGATCTAAAGGATTTAATGGTAGAGTTCCCAGAAGAAAAGAAAATGGTACGAACTTATGCATCAACCCAATAGAATCCTGCGATCTAAAGGATTTAATGGTAGAGTTCCCAGAAGAAAATAAAACGGTACGAACTTATGCATCAACCCAATAGAATCCTGCGATCTAAAGGATTTAATGGTAGAGTTCCCAGAAGAAAATAAAACGGTACGAACTTATGCATCAACCCAATAGAATCCTGCGATCTAAAGGATTTAATGGTAGAGTTCCCAGAAGAAAAGAAAACGGTACGAACTTATGCATCAACCCAATAGAATCCTGCGATCTAAAGGATTTAATGGTAGAGTTCCCAGAAGAAAAGAAAACGGTACGAACTTATGCATCAACCCAATAGAATCCTGCGATCTAAAGGATTTAATTGTAGAGTTCCCAGAATAAAATAAAATGGTAAGAACTTATGCAAAGACCCTATAGAATCCTGCGATCTAAAGGATTTATTGGTAGAGTTCCCAGAAGAAAATAAAATGGTACGAACTTATGAATCAACCCAATAGGATCCTGCGATCTAAAGGATTTAATGCTAGCGTTCCCAGAAGAAAGCCTCTAATAACCTCAAAAAATCAGACAAAAATAATTAGCTTTTCTAAAAAATATATCAACAAAGACTATGAATTTTGGAAAACAGTCCTATTTACCGACGAAAGCTAATATAATATATTTGGGTCTGGCTGTCGTGGAAAGATTTGGAGTCGGAAAATGAAGAAATGAAACCCGAAATTTTGGTTCTCTAAGTTAAGCATGATGGTGGCAATGTAATGGTTTGGGGATCAATGGCGGTTGCTGGGGTTGGGAAATATGTTTTCATGGAGGGTACAATGGACCGTGTACAATACTTGAAGTTGTTGCAAGGCCATTTACATACTATCGATAACTTAGGACTTAGAGTCTAAAAGTCCCAAGCTGTCCAATGAGTCTTTCAGCAAGATAGTGATCCTAAGCACACAGTTAAGATTGTCAAGGAGTGGCTGCTTTATAAGATACCTGAACAGCACCATTTTCCTTCCCTGTCACCCGACTTAAATCCAATTGAACACCTATGGGATGGACACGAGAGAAGAATTCGAAAACATACTATCTCTAATCGGGAATCCTTGAAGGAAGCATTAACGCAGCGCAGTCATGGTCTGAAATTATATTGGACATCAACTAGATCTCTTGTGCTGTCAATGTCTAAGAGATTACAAGAAGTGATTGATTCAAAAGGAGGGCCTACACGATATTCATTTTTTTCCAGATGTCTGATTCATGTACGTTTCTAATTTTCTTTCCTTTGTATGCAGACGTTTGTGACATACATACATACACTCATTAAAAATATATTTCTTGTATATTAGCTTGATAGTTTCTCCTTTTCTTAAGAAAACACATCTGTATACACTTAATCTTTTACTGTAACAAATGCGACATATCTCAAATTCTAATAGTGTTTCTAATAATGCCGTTTTAAAGTGTGTATGTTGACTTTTGTGACTGTATATATATATACACTGAAGTACCAGAAAAACTGGTACACCAGTCTAATACTTGGTAGGTTCACCACGGGAGCGCAGGACTGCAAAAATACGACGGGGCATGGACTTAACTAGCTTCTGAAAATATGCTGTAGGCAATGCGCACCACACTTCCTGCAGAGCGTTCAACAATTCGGGTGTATTCCGAGGTCTCCGATTCCTGTGTTCGATAGCGCGTTGCACGGCATCCCAAATGTGTTCTATCACCTTCATATCTGGGGACTTGGGTGGGAATGGCAACACCCCAAACTCAAATGAATGCTCCTCTAACCATAATGGGGCGTTCCGACACTTGTGTGGAGGTGCATTGTCTGTTGAAAGAGGACCAACCTATCAGCATGAATGCAGGACACGAACGGGTGTACCTCGTCCGAGAGGATGCGCACATATCGTTGGCCGGTCACAGACGTTTGTAGACGTACCAGGAGTCCCAGGGAAGTCCAGCTAAACACACTCAATACCATTACGGACCACCCACAAGTTCCTAGTTGACAGGCGGGATCCATGGCTTCATGGGGTTTGCGCCACGCACGAATCCTTTCATTTGCCCGATACAGTTGGAAACGCGACTCGTCAGGCCAAGCTACTTGTTTCCAGTCATCAAGTGTCCAGTGGCGGTGTTGCCATGCCCAAGGAAGGCGCATAGCTCTCTGTCGTGCACCCATCAAGGGGACTCAAGTTGGGCGTCGGCTCCCTAAGTCAATATAGTGGGAATCGAACCCGCGTCTTCCGGACGCTGATGCTTGTTGAGGCTCCAGCATGGAGTTCCGATTATACCTGCCAGAGCGTTGCACGCCTATCGCGTGAAACGATTCTTGACAGCCGACGATGGTCACGTTCACCCAATTTCTTTTTACGGCTACACTGGTATCGTAGGTTGGAGGTTTTGCCGGAATTCTTGTAGTCACGGTACACCCTTTCAATGGTCGTCCGTGAAAATCCGAACTTCGTTTCTACCTACGAAATACTATGACCCATCTCACGAGCGCCAACTGTGAAACCGCGTTGAAAATCGCTTAAATCTTTATTACCTGTCATTCGCATGCCGAAATGAGCTCTGATAGCTGGCTGTATAAAGCATACAGTGTATATATATATATCAGGCGGTTAGTGCGACATGAAGGCAGAGGGTGCTAAGAATCACCGGAGGACCGGACAAGGCTGTCATCTGATGAAACCATCGATGGACAGCTGAAATTTTAGACTGGATTCCAAGAGACAGGAAAAGGCCCAGAAGAAGACCACATGGGAGATGGGTGGATGAAATTCGAAAGTGTGCGGGAGTAACATGGAGGAGACTGGCTGTTGTAGAAGAAACTTGGGGAGACCTTCGTGCAGCAGTGGATTGATAATGGTTGACAAGGATGATGATGCCATATATGAGGAAATCTTAGAGCTACAAGCAGTCACCCATTCTTAATTTTAGGTCGATGGAAAGGACAGAGCCATCAGACAAACGCACCACTCATGACTCGTCTGGTACTCAAACTTCCTCCCGTCTTGGATCAAAGGTCAGAAGTTGAGATCGGGTTAACAGTGATTTTTCCTGTAGCAATAATCGTTCAACGGAAGTAACGGTGACTTAAAACAATGAGAGTACTACCGTTTACGACAGGAGTGACAGAGCTGTAAATAAGACGGAAGGGTGAGTCACCCTCTACGAGTAACAAAATCACTATTTGTGATGGATACGATACGAAAAAAGAACAGAGCGGAGAATCGCTGTGGCAGAAGCCGAGCACTAAACGGATAAAAAACCGTATTGGGAGAAATTAGACTAGCGATTTCACCTTCCCATGTCTCCACTATTTACCCTGACAGGATTAGGATGATAACTATTTTGCTTAAAAGATCTTGAGGGGCCAACAGCCCTTAGGGTAAAAACTGCAGAGGGGAGATTTATCATAGAATGTGGTGTGTCGAAAAGCCACCAGTGTCGAAACTGTATCGTTGTAAAGGTAATTTTGAACCTGTTTATTCCCAAGCTTTGTTCTGATCATGACAAGGCTAAATGTGACACTTTAATGGTGACTTTGGGACTGTTACGTATAACGATGGTAGTGAATTTTCTGTGACGTCATTCTGGCCCATCTCTAGTCACCGGGGCGGATGAGGACACTTTCCGCTGCACAGTAGAATCCATGCCGTTTTGAGTACAGGAGGTTTATGTGGCGAAAGGAGCCGTAATATGCTATTAGGTCTTAGTAGTGATAATAAATAAGTGACTTCACAAAGAAAGAGTGCCGACCTTGTTAGCTTGCAATGGATGGAAGTTGATGATCGTATTGAACTCAGATTGTGTGCATACCAGTTCCGATTCCCTGATCTGATCAGAAGAAAAACGATAAAACAGGTAACTTTTCACATTAGTAAAGTTACTTGAATTTGAAAAGATGCATCGCATCCTGTTTTATTACCGTATAATGCGAATCCCGAGAATGCGCGTTCCTAAAACTATCGTAGCGCGTAGGTTCCAGTGATATTTCAAAAACAACAAGAAAGAACAAACACTTGAGGAGCAAGTGAATCTGAATAAGTGCAAGATAACAGACCGAATTAATCCACAGACTCCGACCTAATGTGGGAAAATGCTGTCACTAATTTCATTAGGAATATATCTTCTGCTCGGTTTAATCACTAATTTCGTTTGCAATAAACCACTGGAGTGAGACAATATCTTCATAATGAACACAAGATGACGCTTCGATGAACATGTGAAGAAGAGGGCTGCACTTGGCGTACATGTTGTGACCTTGAGAAACTACATATTGAAACATGTACCGGAAAGGGGTTATTTGGCACTCAAGGTAATTGAGGAACTGCATTTCCTCTGTTATATGTGCTAATTTAATCGGTCTCGAAATTCTACAGATCTGCCTTTGCACCAAAATGCCTTTTTTCTCGAGGAGACGGATTAAGGACCAACATGAGTGACTCAGCAGGATATGTAGCAGTCGCCCTTTCCTAAATTAGAACGCTGTTTTCAGGAAAGCAGGAAATCCAATGCCGTAAGACAAACACATCATTCAAGACTCACCCAGGATTCGAACCCATCTCGTAAAAAAATGTTTAGAAGCCAACGCCTCGTACCACTTGGGCACCGGGTGCGGTGCAAAGTTCAGTATCTTCACTTCGAACTGTACCCATCTGAAAGTATACAACATTTTCAATGAGCTCTCATTCGTTGTGTTGATAATTGAAATCTTGATGTTGTGTTCTGCTTGAAACTACGATTTTCTGTTTATTTATTTAGATCCATAGTATGCAATTTCTCACGAGTTCAGTAAAAACGAAAACCTGTAAAAAATAAATCAGGTTCGTGAAATTTGATCTCAGCTTGTTGTTTCTTAAAATGGCTGCCCAATCGCGCGGTGATCCAAGCTCTGGTTTCTGAGCTTTCGCCCGAGATGGGTCCGGGTACGAATCCCGGTTGATGCATTAATGTTTATCCTACAGCCCTCGCTCTCTCTCTCTTCCCTGGAATCAATGGCCCCAAAGACAAGACGACTGCATATAGTCCATTAAGTTACTCACGGTGGTTGTTAACCTCCCCCCCCTCCAAAAACAAGTTCCTTAAACTGAGATTCACTTGATTTTTTTGTTAGTTTCTTTACGAAACTTGGTGTTCATCTGTATCTTTAAAATTCTCTGAGAAACTCCACTTGATCTTATTGTAATTGAGTCTACAATCGACAAAGCCAGACCGAGTGGTCACAGTCCGGGTGGTTTAGGCCAAGCGTCTCATTTCGGACAGAGCTCGAATTCCAGACGACGCATAAGTGATACACACGTCTTAAAGTTCTGGTTCTGTAGCTTTCCTTGAACTGCGTCCCAAAATTAGAGAGAGAAAACTCGATGTAGCTCTGATTTCTAAAAGCTGTCGTCAGACCCTGAAAAAAAAATGTCATTAAACATCTTTTTAATCTTTGCGAAGAGGAAATTATTGCATTTAATGCATCCAGGTTTTAGACGAAACTTAATTATCTATTGCTGGCTGTGTTGGGTTACCAATGATAAGGCTGACAAAAATATTCCAAAGGCTATAGTACCTTTGTAACAAGCCTGCAGAAAGCATAATTTAGATTTTATTTTTCTGTAAAATTTGCGAAGAATATGCTAAACTTATTTACAATCACTCACATGCATAAGGCACTAGCAGGGTTACTCGTTATTTCCCGGGTAAATATTACTATTCGTGGAATCACCAAGTTCAGCGGGTGAAAGTTAATGAATGAAAAAGATATTCCTGTAATTTTCCAGTAAAATTATTTTAATTCATTTATATTATTGCTTTTTGGTAAACATTATTTTTTTATTTTTCCATTGGGAACAAAAATGTAGAGATTTGTATGATTGTCAACCCTTGAGCAGGCGACGTACAGTTGTCCTTGTGAAAAGCAGGATTCCTCCAAATTAATGCCAGCCACAGCCAATGACTGACTGATGCAATAATATTTCGGCCAAAAAAAAAAAAAAAACGCCGGGATGGCTGCAAATGTGAAAAATAAAAAATATATATTTAGTTAATTTACTTTTACGAAACAAAAAAAAGAAAGGAAAAGGAATGGAAATACTTACCTTCGAGGAAACATCCATAGAACATTCGTTCATCTGGCGTGCGCTTCTGAGAATCCAGCGACACTGAAATGCAATGTCCCTATGTCATGTTGCGTGCATGCGACTTGACATTGGCATTGATCATCCTTTTGTTTACCGTTTTGAATTTTAAGTACCTGGAACTCTATTTACATTACATTGTATTTATGCCTGATGAAGCCGCCCGTTTTAAGTGAAAGCTAAGGTTTTATTCATTTGTGTTTTTAATACACCATTAAACGGATAGTTTTGCACTTTATTGTTATCTACGGTCTCTAACTTAGACCGTAGATCGGCTATTGGAGTGTGGAATTGTGTTGCAGTTCTTAAAAGTAAAAAATGGAACTTTTTACGAAAATTTAGTATGGGGGCCCCTTGACCCCGGGCTCCGACCCCATCCGAAAACCGTTTACGGTCTAAGTTAGAGTACCATGAGATAGTATACCAAATTTGGTGGATCTAAATTGAAAACTAGATTTTCCGGAAATTTTGTGTGTGGGCCCAGTGACTCCGGTCTCCGACCTCTTCCAAAAACCGTTTACGGTCTAGGTTAGGGTATCATGAGATAGTATACCAAATGTGGTGGTTCTAAATTGAAAACTGTAGATTTTACGGAAATTTTGTGTGGGAGCCCCTTGATTCCGGGCTCCGAACGACCCTGGAGCCCCGACCCCTTCCGAAAACTATCTAAGTTAGGGTGCCACGAGATAGTATACCAAATTTGGTGGTTCTAAATTGAAAACTGTAGATTTTACGGAAATTTTGTGTGGGGACCCCTTGACCTCGGGCTCCGACTGACCTCTTCCAAAAACCGTCTGCGGTCTAAGTTAGGGTACCATGAGATAGTATACCAAATTTGGTAATTCTAAATTGAAAACTGTAGATTTTACGGAAATTTTGCATTTGGGTCCTTTGACCCCGGGCCCCGACCCCTTCCAAAAACTGTCTACGGTCTAAAGATTGTTGTAATGGAATTAAGTTTCTAATTAAAAAAGTTAATCGTATTTCGAATTTGACACTTCACAGAAAATTAAAAATTGTACGGTTTAACCTGAGGAGTTTCACTGAGTTAAGGAGAACGACAGTGAATTAACAAGGCTTTACTGTAATTAACTCATTTCTGTATTCCATAACGCAAAAAAAGGGTAATTGTCGTTAAAAACACCATGTAAGTCATGCATTTAAAGCACCAAATGTGCTACGACCGTTATGGGGCATCTTATCTTCGCCGCTCCGGCGGCATGCTAGTGAAAGGAAGGGAAACGTATGTAACTGTCAGAGTTAGATTTGGGTTCGAGCCCCGTTCAAAGCATGGCTGGTATGCTTGTCATACTGCGTTGCCTCTGTCCGTTTCTCAGAAGTAGTAGCCGTAAATTTGTGACGCGACATACCTCATTGATTTACCGCCCCGGTGGCGCAGTGGTCTAAGTGCTGGCTTATAATCATTCGTCCGAGTCGGTCGGGGTTCAAATCCTAGTGAGGCATGGATATTGGTATTGTCTTACGGCACTGGCTGTCACGCTTCCCTGGAGCCAGTCGCCCTAAATTAGGGACGGGCGACTGCTTATATACCATTGAGTTGCTCACGGTGGTCGTTAAACTCTCAATCACACACACACAAAAAAAAACCCTTATCTTGATTTAGATGCTTACAACAAAATTATATTAATTAAATTTTCACTGTTTTCTCGGAAATCACATGCATTGTATACCCTTCCTTCAAACGTAAAGAACAAATCAGGTCAATTGCATGTACTATCTGCTTACCTACTGTAGTTTAATGAGTTCGTAATTCAAGAAGCGAGATCAAAAACTTTCGCCGAAAAGAGATGTATTGCCCCGTACTATACAAACGAGAACATCAATATTAGCGAATAAGATATTAAGCAGCTAATTACAGATATGTAACGATTTTCTAAGCACATGGTTAGTTAGCGCACCTGTTAGTCATGTGATTTCTGGCCAACTCTCAAGCTTACTCGAATTTCATTCATGTAGCATTTGGCATTTTAAGTGTTACACCCTCTTCAACAAAAGAAAGCAATCGCCTCTTCTTTCACTTCAAGTTTAGCAGATTTGCTGGATCAATTTTATGTGAAGTGTGCTTTGCTCCTTTTATTTATCTAAAGATTTCATAGTCTCGGATGACTGTAGTTTATATTATATAATCTTTTGTCATTTCTCTTTTCCATACAATTAAGTAAGTAGCAAGGAAAGAGGCTCAAATACAGGTGCACAGTGCTCGTATTACACAGTACAAAACTGAAAATATTTCTGAAATGAAAGTAGCCGATTTTTCTTGCTAATTTCGAAGACCTAAAAAAACGATTAAGAATCGGTTAATGACACTTGTTTTGAAAATACAACACGCTGTTTTCATATTCAGTACATAATGATTTGAGCAGGGAAGTATATAGAAGTTTTTTCGGGGGGGGGCGACGAAAATGGAAGTTTTTTTAAATCCAACTGAACAAAATAATTTAATAAAAAAATAGGAACAAAATTAAAGCATTTTTATTAAATTAAGATATTTTTTCTAATTAATCACATTAGGAAAAAAAACATTAAAAAATGAAAGGGGGCCCAGATGCCTTTGGCCCCTCTCTAAAACGCCCCTGGATTTGTGTCTTTCAGACTCTGTCGCAATATGAAGCCCCTAGGTGACACAATTTCGGGACAAAATGTAACCAGGGGATCATTGGTTTTAACAAAGCTAACCATTAATAAACATTTGGAATATGATGAGTTTAAATCATCTCCCTCTTTCTCAGCGCTTATTTGGAGATGGTCCCATTTTCCGCAGTTCCGTGCAGCTGCGTTAATGATATAGGTCACTCTCTTTCATTTCTTAACTGACCGATCCGAGGGAATCGCCGAGTTCGATTTTGTGGCTTTATCGCTATGCGAGGAAGTGAGTGGGCAATGATCTTTGTAAAAAAGGATCAAGAAATTCTCTTATCAACAGCTTAATGTAGGAAGTTTTAAACTGTATTTCGAAGAACAGCTGATAGCTCAAGGGGTTCAGCAGCAGAGGATGTGCATTGAAGTAAGGCTTTAAAATAAAAGTGCAAAAGTAGAGGTCACGCTGAAGAGTCCGAGGAACGCCATAACAGTATACCTCGTGCTTTCTGCGATTAGAGAAAAGTACGAGGGTTGTACCGAAAGTAATGCAAAAGTGGGCATAACTTTTTTTATTAACTGACAGGGGTCGTTCAAATTGCACATTTTGGCAGAATAGCTCTTTCTCTATACAAAGGTACTACTCAACATAGTCTCCATCACAAGCGATGCATTTGCGCCATCGTTGAACCCAACTCTCAAATCCCCTTTGAAAAAATTCAGGCGTGGACTGTTGTACCCACTTCTTCACAGCCACTTTCACCTCGTCTGTGTCATCAAATCTTTGTCCCCGGAGACTGTCCTTCATTGGACCGAGCAGATGAAAGTCGGATGGCGCCAGATCTGTGCTGTACGGTGCATCAGGGACAACCGACCATCCAAATTTGCTGATCGCCTGATTTGTTGCCAAAGATGTGTGTGGTCTCGCATTGTCATGGTGAATGTGGATCCTTTGCCGATTCTTGTTCGGTCTCTTGCTCCTTATGGCTTCTCTAAACTTTCTGGGTGTCTCAATGTACCGCATAATGTTCACGGTACGGCTACGTTTCAGAAAATCAAGGAAAATGACACCCCTGGCATCCCAAAAAACAGTCGCTATTACTTTTTGTGCTGATCGCTGGCTCTTGAACTTCTCAGGCCCTGGTGAAGGATGTGACGGCATTCAATAGATTTATTCTTCATTTCCGGATCGTAAATATACGCTCACGTTTCATCCCCTGTCACCAGATCGGAAAAAACATGTCTTCATTGGCTTCAAACGCTTCCATCACATCAGAGCATACTTCCACCCTTCTGTCCTTCATATCGGGTGTCAACTCCCAAGGTACCCACTTTGCACACACTTTCCGATACCCTACGTCTTCCACCATCTTCTGTATGGCATTGTGACCAGAATCCAGTTGTGCAACAAGTTCAGAGATTATTACTCGTCTCTCCACGCGAATCAGTTCATCCACTCACTGAAGATTCGTGTCAGTGGTCGTAGATGATGGTCTCCCACTGCGTGGTTTGTCTTCAGTACTGGTTTCCCTTTCTTTAAACTTCATCCATCTGTGCACATTGTCAATGGTGTCATCTCCGTAATCATCCTTCTGTGGATGTCGGACAGCCTGCACCCTTCCTTCGGCAAGAACTCAAGGACGGCACGTTGCTTGGAATCCATTATTTACCTGCAATGAAGAAGAAGGGGTACTGTAGAGGAAGAGTTATTCTACCAACATGTGCAATTTGAATTATCACAATCAGTAAATAAAAACGTTATGCCCGCTTTTGCATCACTTTCGGAACAACCCTCGTAAATTTACAAGGGGAGTTTGGAATCTGGCGTTTGAAGGGTGTGAAAACACAAATTTGCCGGTGACTCAAATTGAACGCGCGCGCCTCCTCTCTCCGGAGCCAGTTGTTCAACCGACTAAACCACACCGACGGAATGTATCGCTGAGGTTTTGTCATCTTGATACGTGCATCACCTCTGTATTACGTCATAAAGGAGAGGTTGGGGGGTAAGACCTCTGTGCAAGGGAAGAGCGTCTTCGGCCTCTGCGAACAAAGAAAGAAAAAGAAAAGTGAGACCGAACAGAAATCAAATTTGGAAGCGAAAACTTAGCTGCGTGATAACTGTAGAAAAGCCTAATAGAGTAATAAGCAGAACTGGTTCCTCGAGTTAATAATACAAAGTATGATAAAGAAAGCAGGACAAAGCTTTGAGAACCCCTGACAGTAATTAACTCAATAAAGCTATTCTTCACTGCAAGGAATGACCTATAACTTCAGCAGATATTTTATTTATTTGTTTCGTCATCGGAGAAAAATACAGGTAACATCCCAGAGCGTCTAAATTCTTTACAACAGAAGGTCTGACGAACCCCTGACGTAGAGTAAAGAAACATAATTCAGTGAAGAGCCCTTAAACTGAAAACAGCCGTTTTTACTAATTTCAAGCGGCTGAACATGATTACGAATTATAAATTGGTGATTGGCTCTTGTTTTGAAAATACAGGAGGTTGCTTCCTTATACAGTGCGTATTGATTTGAGTCTTTCGGGCGCTGTACGGAACGATGAGGTAACTCAATTTCAGAATATGAAAATGTTTTTGTTTTGTTTTTTACTAATATCAAGATACTAAACACGATTATGAAATTAAAAATAAGTGAGTGGCTCTTGTGAGGAAGATGGAGCCCAACAATATGAGAAGATTTTTCAAAATTTTGCATATACATTTGCTGGCCACCCAAAATGCAACACCAAGAAGGACGCGAGATAGCAAAGCCAGATTTACTGCATGGACACATAACAACAGCTACAAAGATGAAAAGATTGAGCTTACAGGCCCATGCGACTTGCGGAACACGCAGACATCAATAGTTCGTGTGACCCTCATGGCTGGCAATAACGGCAGTAGTATATAGGGGGTACTATGGCACACCCCAAAATCACATAAAAACATCAAAATCAGGCATTTTTTGATTTTTCAGACCTCAATAATCACGAACATTTTAAGGCTTTTTATGATCAAAAACACCATATTTTCATTAAAAATCATTGATTTTTGGGCATAAAATAGTCAAAAACATCAGATTTTTTGAAAATTGAAGTTTTTACTCTGTTTTTTCATAAAAACAGACATCATAAAAACACACAATTTTGATGATATTTGACGACTTTTTTGAACAATTGCAATCATTTTGAGCTTTGAATAGCTTTGAATAGCTTTGAAAGTGATGAAATGATGGATTTAGTGATCAATAGAAAAGTTGTAAAACGAACTACTTTGCAAAGTCCTTTTTAAAAATGCATTAAAAAAAGGGGTACCCAAAATGGATACCCCTTATAGGAAGATTAAAAATTTAGGAAGATTAAACAAATTCAAGATTTAATTAAAAATATTACAAAGATTTAAACGAATTCAATAATATAAGGTTTTGTTATGTAGTACTTCATTTCTATGTTTCTCTTTAAAGATATGTCCTATTTTATTTTCTGTTTCGGTAATTCTTCTTTTGAACCTCTCTCGATCAACTGCATATGTTTCCCATATACCTTTTCATTTCCTACATATATGACAACAACATTAGGATCGAAGTGAACTTTCATTTTAATAGAATTCGTTTTTTTAAGTTTTTACTAATTCATAATCATAATATAGATCATCAATTTTACCTCTGAATCTGAATATATAATTACCTTTATTAATTTTTTTAATTGCACTGTCAGATAGTTTTCCGTGACATTTTCTAAGATAATATTCTCTTTCTTCATCATTGACTTCTATTTTTGCAATAGTTGCATCTCCGAATTTCGTTTGGATTTTTTCAGTGACATCAATTTATAATCTCCAGGATTCAAATCTTTTAATTTCTGTGTTTCTGTAAATAATCTGATGCTATTGAACTCATCCATTTATAAGATTTTATTTTTTTAAAGGTTTTTGAATACATGTGATGAGAACTGTAAATTACAATAACTTACAAACTCATTTAAAATTTCTAATCCTTTGTTTTTAATTTCCTCGTTTTTTTCTTTTTTATCAATTATTCTTTTTACCTTTTTTAAATATTTATAAACTATAGTTAGAATATCTGAAAACTTGTAATTATCTCTATACATATGAATCAAGTCATCACAAAAATAAGCGAATTGAGATATTTCGTTTCTATATTTTTTATCTGAAGAACAGTATAGAGCTCTAAGGTCACCCATTAAATCCATTTATAAGTTTTCATTTTTTGAAATATAATTCTTATAATGCATACATCTATACATAGAGCATCCGGGGCCTAAAACTCTTGGACATTTAGGTATATCTAAATCAACAGATGGAATATCTTCAAGCATCTCTTTTTCCATTACTCCTCCTTTATATGCAAATGTACCACCGTAAGTATGGTACAGGTTTTTAATATAGTTCTTTACCTCACAATTATTAATCCATAGTTCTTTGCTATTTGGATATCTTTTAAATCTCAGTCCATGCACATCTAAAACACACTTACGTACGATATTCAATTCTTGTTCATCTAATTTGCAGTCAGGTGTGAACACTGATATTGTTTCACCAATATTCAGTTTTGAGTGTACCCAACTTATCTCTCTTGCTATCTTACGATTTGGGAGCACAAATCCTTGAATATTTATAATCACAATTATATCATTCATTGTTTATATTTACTCACTTTTTTTAAATACATATCCTAAAGGTACAGTATTCAAATCATCTGGAATTCTTCTTTTATCAAATCCAAACATGTATTTCTTGTTCAGTGTATCTACAGCTATATTTCTATCTTTTTGTATCTTAAACTGATTATTTGATATTTCTAAGTAATCTGTTTCACCTGTTATTACTTTCATTCTATCATTGAAATTCAAAATATTTTCATTCTCATAGCTCATTTTAAATCCTTTAACTTTACCTTTTACAGTTCCATCATTTAGTATGTATCCATAGTCTTTTGGTGCACCAGCTATCCAGGATTTCATATATTTGTCCTCTCCCAATTCATCTGTCCATTCTCCTAACATGCATCCTGTTTTGATTTTATTAGTTCCATCATCTATATACACAACACTATCTGTGTCTTTATAAATCACTTTTTCACGTAATTTATCAAGCATTTTATATAATCTAATTCTAGCAGAACTAGTGGTGAAAGCTGCTATATAAACGTTAGTATTGAAGTTATTTTTAACATATTCATCTTTCATTTTATAAGTCATTTCTACACAGTCATCATTCATAAATATCATATTTAATTCTTTGAGATTATCATCTAATATAATTTTATAAAATTCATCTAAATCCATTACGTATTTAGTCTGTTTCATATTTTTTCTCTGTCCAAACTTACCCCATAATGAGTTCAAACATATCTTACTTATAAATCTCATTCCTGGATTTTTTTCTATT
The DNA here is from genome assembly GCA_039090855.1 of Macrothele yani. Taxonomy (NCBI): domain Eukaryota; kingdom Metazoa; phylum Arthropoda; class Arachnida; order Araneae; family Macrothelidae; genus Macrothele; species Macrothele yani. The sequence continues at coordinate 50,815,979 of CM077028.1, forward strand.
TTTTCTAATTTTATATCTAATTTCTTGTAAACTGTCTTCTTATATTCTTTTTCACTTTTAAAGTTTTCAGACCATTTATCATCTGTTTCTAATTTGATTAATTTAAAAAACATTTTAACGTAATCTCTAAATAGTTCATCAGTTTTATTTTCAAAATTCCAAACCTCATATATTCTTAAAATTTTATATCTTTTTTTAATTGCTAAATTCATTTCATCAGTAGTCCATGTACTAGTGAAACATCTTTCGTCTCTTTTATGATTACACTCCTTATTTCTAATTTCAAAGCAGTCTTTACATTTCTTTTTATCTACAACAGTTTTAAAGTGATTACATTTGATAGTTTTAGAACATGATTTACAAAGAGCAAACATCAATTTTTCATCTTTAATTGGCAACACTGGATGATATAAATTTCTAGGTGGTAAGACCTTACATTTGATAAAACCATACCATTCTTTATCAAATTTTTCAGGATTAAATATCTTAACAGGATGACCAATTGGATAATTATCAAAGTAATTTACAGTTGGATACAGTGAACATACATCAATATATCTACCTTTTTCATTATTTTTAAATTCATATTTCAATTTAGTAGGCTCACACCTACCCCCATAAAATGCATCTCTAGGATTTAAAGGTTCCACGAAATCTCTATTCCATTCATTTTTTATATATTTTTTAATTTCTTTATTATTATTAAAATCACATTCCCATATAACAATTAATTCATATCCAGCTTTTAAAATCTTCTTTTGAATCCTCTTAGTTCTTTTATATAAGTCTTTCATACATATCTGATTCTGTTCATTTATAGTTGATTCTCTATAACATCTATTACATCCATGCCAGTGACATCCATGAAATTGAAACACTGTGTTTTCATAAAATCCATCTACTTTATAAATTTTCTTACCTAATTTTAATTTTTTCTCTCCACCATGTTGAATATTGATATTATTCTTTTTAGACAGATAATCTAACCAAGCAATTGATTTTTTACTATATTTGTCTTTTTGAATTGTATCATCATCTATGGCAATTGTACCTTTTTTTAAGAATTTATCTCTATAAATACTCATGCATACACCTGCTAGAGTTACATATTTAAATGGATCGATATTTGCGATTTCTAAGAATAATCTTCTCAATTCTAAACATCCTCTTCTTAAAATATCTACATCTGATCTACAGTATTTAACAAATTCTTTTTGAAAATCAAACGCATCGTTTTTAACAGTTTCATACCATTTTAAGAATTCATTTCTCTCTTCAGATTTCATAGAATCACATCCATAGTAATGTTTTTCAGGGTATTTACCTATATAATTTTGATTACATTCTTTATTAAAATAATGAGGAAAATAACCTTTTGCCATCTCTTCTAACCCAAATGTTTTTGGAAAATCTCTTAATGGAATCATCGTAAAATTGATTGAATCTATGAATCTTATATTATATCCAGATGCCTGCATATAATTGAGTTTATTTCCATTATATATAGTAAACACTTCTATTTTGTTTTTAAAACAGTATTTAGCTAAGAATTGAAAATCAAAGCCTTTACCATAATGAGCTAGTACAGTATATCCAAAATGTTTTTGTTGAAATAACCAATTACAAAAATCATTTTCATTTTCAAATATCTTTTCACTACCATCATACATTTGACATACAACTAGATTAACTTCATGAGTTCCTGTTTCTTGTTTAGTTTCAACATCAAAGAATATATATTTCTCAGTATATTCATATCTACATTTTTCACACCAATCTTTTCGATTTCTTGTTAACTTAGGACAATCATTTTCACATTTACCACCTTTAGCATCTTTACGTTTCATATAGCATTTATGATCATGTAATACATATTTCCAACAATTTTTACATCTCTTTTCACCACATACATGCTCTTTGGGTTTTCTCTCATATCGATTAATAATTCTTTTACATTTTAAACATTTCCATAGACATTTACATACACTAACACCTTTCTTATTTTTTCTTTTGTGGTTATCAAAACACTCCTCACCTTTAAATAATCGATTACATTTTTTACAAAATATCTCTTCACCATTACAGTTACTATCTGTTTTAAAACATCTATCACATTTGAGAGGACATCTGTGTTGATCTGATCTTTTATAGCTTATTTGACAATAATCACAGTAATTCTCTTTTCCTAAAAATCCTTTAACAGAAGTAATTACATCGAAATGATTTCTATTTTTCAATATGTAAATACATGTAGATTTATATTTACCACTATATATACGTTCATTAAAATTCTCTCTGCAAAATATATTTATCTGAATATCTAAGAATTCTTCAAATATTTTAACCTCTTCTAAGCAACATATTTCTAATGGAATATTGCATAGTTCATGTAATTTTACAGCTAATGATTTTTGTAAATCTCTACCCATTTTGATGTATCTAATATCATTTTTTGATAATTCATTATGATTCAATTTATCACATAATAGCTTAGGATTTTGAATAGATAGAGCAGTTACAATTGATCTAGCTAAACATATGTTATCATCATTTTTTATCTGACAGATACTTCTTTTATTTTCTATTGTTTCATCATTAATTATCTTTATATGTTTACCTCCTGAAGGTAATTCAATTACATTAAAATCAAATATACAATCAGTTATTTCTAATTCCTTATATTCAATTTGATCAGATAATTTATAAATATATAGCTCATAGGCATCCTTAGTATACATCATTTTATCATGAAATGGTTTATTCAGTTTAGGATTATATACAATTATATCTACTTTACCTTGAATTTTACCAATTGCTTTTCTAAATATATGTTGTAAAATATTGAAATATTGTTCAGGTTTAATGTTTACTCCAGCTACTCTATAATTCTTTCTATGTACCATATATTTTTTAATATATTTTCCTTTTGTTTCAATAATTTCATAATCAGGTTTAAATAATTTTTCAAGATTTACATCTGTTTTAATTTTCTTTTCTTTTCTTGGTTTCAGTTTGTTATCTTTGAATTTTAAGTTAAAAGAATCAAATAATTTTTTAATTCTATTTCTTCTCTCTGGATGATTAATAAATATTTTTCTTTTTCTATCTAAATATTCTGATGTATCTAATCCAAGGATATCTACTAAAACAGACTTATAATCACCTGTCTTTCTAATATATTTTATCAACGATTTAATTAAATCATCTTTTTTTACATTTCGTTTTCTGATATTTAATCTTTTTAAAGCATTTCTAAGTTTCTGAACACTAATAGCATTCAGAGCACTTTTAAGATGCACAATAATAGGCTTCAAAGACTTTTCCATTTATAAGGAAAAAATTTGTAACTATTTATAGGCAGGTATTTTTATAAACAGATTTTCAAAAGACGTTTATGTAAAGAACTTCTTAAATGTCTTTGATAATGAGCATAAGTATATTCTCTTCCACAATCACAAACCAGTTTCCTATATAGAGTATAAGTTTGACAATATTTGCAAATATGCTGACGATCAACTCTACCATAACGACGATGAATGTAAAATTCATCAATAGGTTTTGTTTGTTTACAACTTGTGCATGTTTTGTCTTCCATTTATTAGGAAACAAATTTATAAATACTTTGCTTTAAGCTGAAAAGCTTGCTGCTTTAAAGTCTTCCCAGATCTTTTCATTTTTTGGATTTATATTAATTTTAATATCATTTGATATATTATAATAGTCACAAATTTTTTTAATAAAATATACATATTTTAAATTTTTCTCATAGTACATAAAATCCAATAATTTTAAAAATAAATCTTCTGCTTCCTTATTAAATTTAAGGTTATTTTTTCTTTTAAACTGATTAAAATATCTTATTCTACTAACATATCTACTTTTTAAATATTTATTATAATCTATATAATAACAGTCTTCCTCTTCATCATATTTCATTCTTTTTATTTGTTTCATTACTTTTTTAAAATTTTCAGGAATTTCAATTTGTTCTTCTTCTGAAGATGAATAAGAAAAGTAATTCGCTTCTTCAATATCATTTTCCATTTATTAGATATCATTTTATTAAAAACTTTTTAGAACTTAGTTATTCTTTTAATAGCCTCTTTTAAATTATCAATAGTATGATCATTAACAATATTAAGATGATTAAATTTAGTTTCTATGTATGATATATTTTCTTTAACTCTGTTAAATAAATTAATAGAATTAGGATTATATTTTATTTCATATACTGTATTTAAATCTGGATACTTTATTTTTAAATTACCAATAGTTTTATTCATTTTATCTCTTTGACATCTGATTACATAATAAGGATAATCAGAGTTTTCTTTATTTTTCTGTATGATAGTAAACATATGAAGCTTTTTAGAATTAGCAGTTTTAGGTGTTATATCCTCTTCTACTTCTTTATATTTTTCATTTTCAAGTTTTAATTTTTCCATTTTCTTTTTTATCTTATTTAATTTCTTATTTAATTTTTCATTATCATTCTTGTATTTATCATTGAATTTTTTAATGTAATAGTCTTTAACAATCTTGTTAACTTTATCATAAAAATCGTTTGAAACCCAACAAGATATATTTAAAATTAATTCCTGCTTAACATATGTTCCATTAATAATATTCTTACCTGTTCCTTCTCTTATTTCATACATTTGATCATTTTTATGGCGGCCCGAATTCGGGCCACCACAATTTTTATAATATTTTATTAATTCTTGAGATTGTTTATTCTCTAACCATTTTTTAAATTTTTTACCACCTTGTTTGCATAATTTTGTAGCATTAAAGTATCCAGTATTTTTATCTATTATAATTTTAAAATCTCCAAATAGACCAAACCAGTAATTATCTTTGATTTGTTCATAACATACATCTTTTAATGAAGCCATTTATTAGATATCATGTTATTAAATACTTTTTCACGTATATCTTATTTTAAATCGTTAATAATTCCTGCCTAAGAAATTATATCTTTAAATACTGAAATACAGTTTTTTCTTTCACATATAGATGGTAGCACAAGCAATTAAATCTCTTTCTTGCTTAGCTGTAGTCATTACTGATAAGCTGCGAGCGAAAATGTTTACATAACCAGAGTTGAACAGCTGCCAAAATACTCTCCGCGGCGCGCGATACGTGTCCTCGGAAAGAAGCAATTCTTCGTTACGTAACAACTTTGGATCATCGCCAATTTTCTATTGCTTGAAACGTAAATATATGTTTCAAGCAAGAATTCATCGGCCTGTGTTGGCCGAGTGGTAGCGAGTCAGGCATGCATGCAAAAGGTCTCAGGTTCGAAACTCGATACGGTAGAATGGCTCCCTGTTCAAACTTTGAAAATAAGTTTGGTTCATGGTAGAGCGTGTGCGTGAATAACATCTGATGGTAGAGTGTGAATAACAACCGGTGGAGGGTCTAAAACGCCCGGTGGAGGGTCTAAAACGCCCATACGTACCTGGCTGGCCAGGTACAAATAAAATAAAAAAAAAAAATCATAGACCCTCCTCCGAAGGGATGTTTTGCAAAAAAATTTCAAATTACAGCGTCAACCCAACTGTTAAATTCATCAGGATATCCCAACCATTTAACTAAGTATTTATTTCCTTTCTTTCTAATAATTTTTTCAATCTTATAAACCTCATCTTTCTTATCATATTTAACCAGTTCCTTTTCATAAAATGTTCCTGTAATTTCTTCATTATTTAAATCTTTTATTTTATATGTCGGAGGATCTGTGTTCAATATATCGGAAATTATAAATATTTCTTCTGTAAATGTTGGAAGATAACCTTTCTTAAATTCTCTTTTATATTTTGAAATTCTTATTTTATCTCCTTTTTGATATTTTGGTTTATTTTTCTCTTTTTCTTTATACAAATTATTATAAACTTTTAATTCATTTTCTTCCTTACTTGCTTCTATAGGTGTCATTTTAATGGATCTATGATAAGAATTATTATAATTCTTAATTAATTTATCTAGTACATTTAACCACTTTCTAGTATTATTTGCTGTGAAATACTTCCACATTTTAGTCTTTAAAGTTCTATTGAATCTTTCAATAACAGCACATTTAATCTCAATATTCTCAGTTGTAAACCAGTGAATATTTTCATCCTTGAATAACTTTTGAGTTTGTTTATTTATAAACTCTGTACCCTTATCTGTTTGAAGTTTTTCTGGTTTTCTTTCTTTAAATATTTTTTTAAATGCTCTAGTTACCTCTTCACCTGTTTTTCTTTTAATCGGAATTGTCCAAGCATATTTACTGAATATATCAATCACTGATAAAATATAATTTGTGTCATTATTAAAGGATTTAAATTCTTGCATATCTATAAGGTCAGCTTGAAATTGGTCATTGACATGAGAAACATAAATTCTTCTTCTTTTAAATCTATGAATAAGTGGTTTATGTTTTGTATATACATCTTGTTGATGTAAAATCTCTTCTATATCTTTCCTGGGTAATTTAGTTTTTCTTTGTAATTCATTAATACCACAATAACCAGTTTCTGGTGTATAATAAATATTTTTAAGGTGTTTCACGACGTCTTTAAAAACACTCTTTTTAGATCCACAAACTTTACACTTTCCTTTTGCCATCGGTCTTCCATTTTTAGCTACTGTTTCTTGAATATCTTTAGTTTCAGTTTTCTGTTTGCACTTTAAGCAATACATATTTATATTGGATGAAATTCCTAAACCAAATGTTTTCTTTGCTTTTATAATTGGTTTTATAACAGCTCTAGCTTGTTTCTCTCCTAATGGATAGAATCCACTTGTAGTATTTTCAATTGAATCTAAATCGTTTAAGAGTTCTTGATCAGCAATATGTCTCTGTTTAGTATCTTTAGTTTTACTATAAGCTACATCATGTTTTTTACAAGCTTTATCAACTCTGTTAATTCCTGGATCACCTCTTTTTAATCTCTTTTCTAATTTTGTAAATGGACCACAATACTGGTAACCAGGTATATGCATTTCAGGTGGATTTAATTTATCTTGTAACCATCCTACTATATCACCTCCTTGTAATTCCATTTATTTAAGTGTAAATCTATTTTACATATCTATAACCATTTAGTTGCGTTTGTTTTACATATTTCTCTAAAGGAAAATACTTCATATTTTTTATAAAATCCTCTTCTCTAACGTAAGCATCCTGTTCTGAAATTGAATTAGCGTTTATTAAATTTAATATCTGTTTATAAAATTTGTAAGCTTGTTTATATTCTTCTTTTCTCTCTGAAATATTTAGAGTTTTATCAACACCTTCAATGACTCCTGCTCCTAAAGAAAGTGCTGCTAAAGGAATAAATGCAAAAGCTGATAAACCTGAAGCACTAAATATAAATTTGCCTACTGATAGTGATATACTAATTTTATTATAGTAATTAAAACTTTTTCTGTATACATACATTTTCTTTTCTAAATATTCTTCCATTTATATAGGATCAAAGTTATGTCTGTATCTCATATGAGGATTTTTCAAATCTAACATGAAGAAATCATAAGGTTTTTTAATACTTTTTTGATAAGGATCTATATTAAAATCACCATCAATTTCTCTAATAATTTGTTTAATTTCTCTGTGCTGAAGTTTAAAAAATATAAAGTAATCACAGTTTTTTCTTATATCAATAGGTGTTGAATAATAGGTCTGTGATAAATAAATAATGGATGCATTTTTCTTCCTTCCTCTTATAAAAAATTTTTCAATTTCGTTTTGATCTTTTTCTTTTACACAGTCATCAAAAATAACTAGATTTTTTAATGAAGGATCTAAGTCATCTACAGTAATAAATTCATTTATGTCTGAACTAAATAATGTTTCTTTCTTAAACTTTTTAAATAATTTTAATAACTTATTTTTATTCTTTCCCTTTATTTTTAAAATGTCTTCCTCTTCTATATCATCAAACACTGAGTAATTTTCTTTTAATTTAGAGTATTTAGGTTCGTTATATCTTTTGCACATATGAATAATGCATCAAAATTTAAATGATCATATATTAAATTTAATAGTAAATTTGTTTTTCCACATCCTGAAGATCCTGTTATTAAAAGTTTAAAAGATGAATAGGTAATATTGGATTTTGATTTGGATCTATAAATTCTTCTGGTTCTGAATAATCTTTTAGTTTAATGCTGCAAGGCTTAATCATATTTATTTAATAGAAATTCAGCATCTTCAATAAACATTTCAGCTTCAAATAATAAGTCTTCAGCTGGTATTCCTTGAGATAAATAACATTCAGCTAGATATAATGCCATTTCAGCAAAAGATAAATATTCTTCAATTTGTTCAAAATCTTCCATTTATATAAGTAAAATAAATTGCTTGGAAGTAAAATAATTTGCTTGGAAGCAAATTTTCAGTTAAATAAATGAGTAAAGTGATACAAGATTTATTAAAATTAGCAAAAGTAAATGCTGAACTAAGAAAACGAAATAAGGAAAAGCAATTAGAAGATTTAGGATATGAAGAGGCAATCACAAAATTTCATAAACCTATAGTTGAAAAATTAGAATATCAAGATGTATCTAGAAAAGAAAATTTAAAAGCTATTCAAGATGCAATTGAAGAACTTTCATTTCAACCAATTGCAGAATCTTCAAGAATTCCTGCCTTAGAAGATGTTGAAGAACCTATTTCAGATGCTAAAGAAATGTATGAGAGAGAAGCAGGAATTCATAAAATTAACTTAAACAAAAACTTGAATGTATCAGTTATTAAAAAAAAGTTAGGATTTGATTTACCTTCAGAATTAGTTAATAAGTCTGATGAAGAGATTGATGAAAAAATAAAACAAGCAAATGAAAAAATCAGTGAAATCGGACGTCTAAAAGGTCCTCAAGTAAAAGCACTTAATAATGCTAAAGATGAAGAAAAAAAGAAAAAATTACAGAAAAAAATTGATCGTTTCGATTATAAAATGGCTGAGGTGCGAAAATATATTAGAGCATTAGAAGCTCTCAAAATGGGGAATTACTATATGGGTGAGGGTCTTAATATTTTAGATAAATTAACAGATAAAATATGTAAGGGAACTAAAAATAAGAAAGTATATAACCAAGTAGTTCAAATACTAGATTTATTATTGAAAGAGGGTAAAATGACTAATGAGCAAGTAAAACAATATTATTCAAAGTTTCTATCTTAATAAATGAGTAATTATATTGTATCAAGAATTTATTTGAGTGAAGGTCAGAAAAACAAATTAAAATCAGCAGTTAAGAAAGGTGAAGAAATTACATTGCAAATTGATAAAACTAAAAGTGCTAATCATGATATGTATTTAACAAAAACTCAAATTAATCAAATTAAAAATGGTAAACGAATAACTATAAGTAAGACACAATTAAAGAAAAACGGAGGTATTTTACCCTTTTTGATCCCTATCTTAGCAGCTCTTGGTACTGGTGCTTTATCTGGTGCTGCTAGTTTTGGTGTGAATAAAGCTTTAAGTAAAGTAACTGGATCAGGTTGTAAACCGAAAGGTTCACACCTTAAAAAAAACATTCTGGAAAGGGAGTTCTTCAGAATTACGAGGTATATCCAATAAAACGATAGAACAAAATATGAAAGATGTAAAAGGATTCAGAGGTGTATTTACATCAGATTTATTACCTAAAAAGATTAAGAAATTTGAAAGTGGAATTATTAATTTAGATATATCTACAGGACCTGGGACTCATTGGGTCTGTTATTATAATGATCCTAAATATAATTTTGTGGAATATTTTGATCCATTTGGAGAATATAAATATAAAGACATTAAATTGAATAACATTTTCATACCTAAAAATATTGTAAAATATCTTGAAACATCTAATAAAGGAATTAGATATAATTCGAGTTTTTTACAAGAACCAACATCTGTTAAATGTGGTTTTTATTGTATGAAATACATAACTCAAAGGAATAAAGGTAAATCACCTGTTGAAGTTTTATATTCTTTTACCCAAGAACCAAGTGGTTATAATGAAGATTTTGTGCTTAATAAATGTTAATTTTAGATTCAAAAAATTTTGAGAAATCAGAAGATTTTACAATTGAATATGTCCCACCTATTCCTGTTAATGAAAATTCAAAAATAGCTTTAAAATCTATGTCTATGTGGGTTTCATATAACAATATTGATGAAGAATATGAAAATAATACATTTAAGTATTTTGATGGTAGTTTATGGCATGAAATAACTTTAGATAATGGAAATTACACATTAAGGGAATTAAATAACTTTTTAATAAAACGATTTGGAGATGAACCACCAATTAAATTTAAAGCTAATTTCGCTACACAGCGGTTTATAATTGAATTAAAAGATGAATATAAAATTGATCTTAGAGAGGGCAAATTACATGAAATTTTAGGATTTGAATCAGAAATATATGAAGATAATCATCAGGAAGGAAAATATATGGCAAACATTTCTAGAGGAGTTGATGACATACACATTCATTGTGATGTAATTACAGGAGCTCTATATAATAATATTAATTCAGATATTTTGTATTCCTTTACGCCATCTAATCCTCCTGGTAGTTTAATAAAAATTGATGAAATAAATCCTTTATTTTTACCCATTAATAGACGAAATTATATTCATAGAATTCGAATGTATATCACGAATCAAGATAATGAACTGATAGACTTGAATAATATGAGAGTTTTATATAGATTAATTTTAAACTAATAAATGAATTATAACAAACATAGATTATATGCAAAACGATATGGTGGTAATATCTTCACTGAAGGAATTAAAACTTTTGGAAAAAAAATATTAGAAGTTTTAGGTAAATCAGCAAAAACAGCAATTGAAGATAAAGCTAAAAAAGTTATTCAAAATAAACTTGAAAATATATTATCTAAACCTCCTGTAACTGTTAATGATATATTAGCTAAAACGAAAATTCAGGATCGATATGGATCTGGTTTGAAACGGTATAAATGAGTTTTTTATCCTAATAAATGGAAAAACTTTGGGACTTAAAAGCTATTCCAGATTATTATAGTAATAAAATTGCTAAGTATGAATATATAAAACATAATGAAGATAGTACTAATGTAAAAGAATCTGATCAATATAAGTTTACTATTAAAGATACAAATTCACCTATATTATATAGTAACGGTTATATATGCTTAGGGATGTAAGGTCAGGTGATGCGTAACATCACAGCCTCTCCTTGACAAATGTCAACCCCGCCTTCTCGTGGTGCATCCTGTTCCCACTAAAGGGGCTCTGACGACCGCCAATAGCGGTATAACTATACCATCGGGATCAGAGGAAATGCTATCCCACACTCACCAACCCGCTTGGCCAGCGTGGTGAGTTATGGCCAAACACCTCCAAAATGACTCTACAACTTAAATCTTGGCCCTCAGTCTCCGGCAGCTGGAATGTACCTGGCCAAGGCAGCGGCCAGTGCGACATGAAGGCAGAGGGTGCTAAGAATCCCCGGAGGACCGGACTAGGCTGCCATTTGATGCTGACCTTGGCTACCTATAACGGACGCTCCCTATCTTCTGATTCAAGGCTTCTTGAATTGGAAGAGGAACTACAAAGGATCAAGTGGGACATCGTCGGGCTAAGTGAGGTAAGGAGAAAAGGAGAAGATCTCATTGAACTGAAAAGTGGACATCTCTTCTATTATCGTGGGACAGATACTGGCAGAACTAGTGGTGTTGGATTTATAATAAACAAGAAACTGAAGGATAAAGTGGTAGAAGTTGAAAGTTCCTCTGACAGAGCTGCACGACTCGTTATCCAACTATCGAGAAGATACCAGGCTCAGATTATTCAAACTTATGCACCCACCACAAGTCATCCTGAAGAAGAAATTGAAGAATTTTATGAAGAAATTCGTCATCTAAATAATAAAGGTAAGCAGCACTTGAAGATAATTATGGGAGATTTCAATGCAAAAATAGGGCAACGGCAACAGAATGAAACTTCAGTAGGTAAATTCGGTCACGGCAACAGAAACCAGCGTGGAAATACTCTCGTTGAGTTTGCAGAGGCAGAAGGATTTTTCATCTTGAACTCCTTTTTCAAGAAAAAGCCACACAGGAAATGGACATGGAGACATCCAATTGGGACGACAAGTGAAATTGATTTTATTATGTGTAACAAAAAATTCGTCATCGAAGACTGCAGTGTGCTGAACAAGTTCAACACAGGTAGTGACCATAGATTGGTGAGATGTAAGATGCACCTCAACACTAAACTGGAACGTGGCAAGCTCATAAGACAAACAAAATGTATTGACATAACCAACCTTAAAAAACACCATAATACTTTCAAGTTGGAACTGAAGAACAGATTCTCTGCTTTAGAAGGCCTAACATCGGAAGAAGTGGATATTTCGGAAGTTAACAGAAAAGTAACCAAAGCTCTAATGGAAACAGCAACAAAATTAGCTGGGTCTAAGAACAAGTTGCATGTGAACAAATTATCAGGAAAAACCAAAATGTTGATGCAAAAAAGAAGAGAGATGAGGACAACTAAAGAAGATGTGACTTCCAAAGTGGAATATATAGAGCTATGCAAGACAACACGAAAAAGTATCACTGAAGACGTAAGGAAATTCAACTGTGAGCTAGTGAGGAAAGCAATTGAAAACAACCAAAGCCTTAAGATAGCAAAGGGACATCTCAGTAAGGGAAGAAAACAGATTATGGCTCTGAGAAAAGAAGATGGTTCTATAACAAGAAATAGAGGCGAAATTTTGACGAGAGTGAAAGATTTCTACTCCAAATTATATGAAAGGGATGATACATGTACTCCAGACATCATGAAAGGTACCAGAGTTCTTCCAGTCCTCCCAGCAGAAGTTGCTCATGCAATCAAGAACATGAAGCGGGGGAAAGCTCCAGGAGAAGATGGAATTACTATAGACATCATACAAGAAGCAAGTGGAGAAATTGAAACAGTACTCGCCCAAATTTTCACTCGATGCCTTAATGAAGGGAAAATTCCTGAGGATTGGAACAATGCTACAATGATCCTGCTACATAAAAAAGGTGACATTGAGGATCTCAGGAACTACAGACCTATCAGCCTCCTATCAGTGGTTTATAAAATCTTCACTAAAGTTCTTTCACACCGCTTGAAGGTAACACTGGACATGGCTCAACCGAGAGAACAAGCTGGATTCAGGAGTGGCTACAGCACAATAGATCATATCCACGTACTGAGAGAACTAATTGAAAGAGCGAGGGAATATGAACTTCCATTGTGCATGGCTTTTATCGATTATGAAAAAGCCTTTGATTCGGTGAAACCATCAGCAGTTACCACGGCTCTGAAATCCTGCGGTATTGAAGATGCATACATTAATATTATTAATAACATCTATGAAAATGCAAGTGCAAAGATTCAGCTGTTTGAAAATACAACACACATAAAAATTGGAAAGGGAGTGAGACAAGGTGACACCATATCTCCGAAGCTCTTTAATGCCACATTGGAAAATGTCTTTCAATCACTGAACTGGGAAAACAAAGGGATAAAGATTAATGGAGATTATCTAACCCACCTTCGTTTTGCTGATGACGTAGTCATTTTTGCAACTAGCCCATCAGAGCTGCAGAGTATGATCCAGGAACTTGCTGACAAGAGTAAAGAAGTGGGATTAAAAATGAACTTTCAGAAGACAAAAGTGATGTTCAATGCTTTTACAAGAAATGAAGATTTATCGATCGATGGAGAAAAACTGGAGATAACAGATACATATGTTTATCTTGGACAGCAGATATCAAGTGAGAGTCACATTGATGAAGAAATTAATCGGCGTACAAAACTTGCCTGGAGAGCTTTTGGAAGAAACAGCATAATTTTCAAGAGCAATATGCCATTATGTCTTAAAAGAAAAGTGTTTGATCAATGCATCCTTCCAGTGCTTACGTATGGTGCAGAGACGTGGACCTTAACTAAAAGAGACATACAAAGGCTGCAGACAACTCAAAGAAGCATGGAGAGGTGCATGCTTGGTATAACCAGGAGAGATAAGAAGAGGAACTCGTGGATCCGAAAAATGACGAGAGTGGAAGACATCATGATCAGAGTTAAATCCCTGAAATGGCAATGGGCTGGACATACTGCCAGAAGGACAGACCATAGATGGACAGCCGAAATTTTAGATTGGATTCCAAGGGACAGGAAAAGACCCAGAAAAAGACCACATGGGAGATGGGTGGATGAAATTCGTAAATATGCGGGAGTGACATGGAGGAGACTGGCACAAGACAGACCGTTGTGGAGGAAACTTGGGGAGACCTTCGTCCAGCAGTGGATTGATAATGGTTGACAATGATGATGATGATGATATATGCTTAGAAAGTAAAATAGTAAAAAATAATAATGATACTATAGGAACTGATAATGTTACATTTGTAAATGGTGGGAATCTGTTTAGATCCGCTTCATTAACTATAGGAAAAGAACAAACTGATTCTAATATTGAATGTGCTTCATTAATTCATCAAATTAATGGACTTATAAATTTCACAAAAGATTATTCCACTTCAGAGGCTACAAATATGATGTATTATGTTGATACATCAGAATCAGCTGATAAAGATAAAATAGTAATAGATGATCCTAATAAAGATGTAAAGAAAGGATCAGATATCAAATTAAAAGAAAATGCCTCTTATAATAAAGGATTTAGACAGAGATGGCTTTTAACAAAAAACAGTAATGTAATAAAATTTTGGATTCCTTTAAGACAACTGTTTGGGTTCCTCAACGATTTTAGAAGATTAATTTCTGATATAAAAGTTACATTTGAATTTCAAAGAAATAGTCATAATGATATGTTATACACAGATGTTGCAAATCCTAATTATAAAGTTATTATATCTGATTTTCAATTATGGTTACCTTATGTAGAGTTGTACTCATCCATTGAGGCTGAATTTAAAAGTATAGCTTTGAATTCTACACCTATTGAAATTACTTGGTGTTCTGCTTCAATTGAGAAAAGCAATCAGCAAACAACATCAAGTGGTGCATGTCATATAAGAACTACATCTGATGAGGTGTTAAGTGTTCTTGTCATTCCACAGTATGTAGAAAAAGAAAGCAATCAAAATCAGAACAATATGGTTTTTGATAATTTAGATCTCCTTGAATGCTGGATATTATGTAATAATAAAAAAGTTCCAGAAGAAATTTATAAAACGAATTTTAAAGATGGGCAGTTAGATTATAATAGATGTTATTCTGAATTATTAGCAGCTGGATTAAATACTCATAATACTGAAAGTGGATGTCTTATAAGTTATGTAAATTATGCGAGATTGTATCCAATCTTTTATTTTAATTTATCTAATCATCCAGAGTATACTAATATTTCGAATTTAAGACTAGAATTTAACTGGAGATTAGGATCAAATCCAGGTAAACCATATAGATTTTATTTCATCGTGAATGAAACAAAAAGAGGATCACTTAATATGGCTAATAAGGAATTTAAAACTTTGAAAACTTTAGATTAAATAAATGAATTGGTACCCTTTTGGTTCGTCTTATGAAGAATTTGGAATTGGACCATCTGGACCTCCTGGAAATGGATTTAAATTAACAGATGATGGTAATTATGATATGGAAGAAAAAAATTTAAAAAATTGTAAAGAACCTATAGATGAACATGATGTTACTACAAGAGAATATGTTTTAAAACAAATGAGAGAGAATAATCTGGAAGTTAAAAGTGAAATAGAAAAAAATATTAATGGTAGTTTTTCAGATTTTGTTCAAGAAACTGCTGTAAGAATAAGAGATTTAGATGCTGTACTTAAAGGTGAATTAAGTAATTTGGATCAAAAATATTTACATATTCAAGATGGGAATGTAATTAATGCAAAAGGTAAAAGAATAGGAAATGTTGCTGATCCTACAGCAGATAAGAATGCAGTGAATAAGAGGTATTTAGAAAACAATGTTTTAATTTTAAAAGATGAAAAGTTTGATGTTCAAAATAAAAGACTAGTGAATATTCCATCTCCTCAGGATATGTATGACGCAGTTAATAAAAATTACGTGGATAATCAAAAATGTTATGCAACAATTCAAGAAGATAAAAAAGCATATAATACTCTTGGTGCTATGCGTTACTGGGAAACAGTCGTTTTTATGAAATTTAGTAGCAATCTCCTTGACAGAAATATGAAACTGAGTGAAAATATGGATATGAAAATTACATTTTATTTACGTCCTAATTATACTAATGGGAAATCAGAAGTTTTAATTACACTTGGCGAGAATATATTATTTAATAGTGATGCCTACATAGATAAACCTTTAATACTCTTTGCATCAGGAAAAAAGAATGATGAATTAAGCATACAAGTCATGTCTTATTTAGAATTAAACATTTTTAAACCTTACTTAGAAATTGAAAAAATAACATTCCATTTATAAAAATTCATTCTATATAAATGGATAGGTTAATTAGGAACAATATTAATTGGGATTCATTTTCTAAAGATAATGAACTTTCAGAAGATATAATTAGAAGTGTAAAAGATGCAGTAAATTGGGATTTAATATCAGAATATCAAAAATTATCTGAAGATTTTATTTCAGAATTTCATGATAAAGTGAACTGGGATAAAATTTCTCAATATCAGATTCTTTCTGAATATTTTATGAATAACAATAAATTAAACTGGTCTTTGATTTCTCAATATCAAACACTTTCTGAGAGTTTTATATTAATGATTATTGATAAATTAGATATGAGAAGAATTTCTATGTATCAAAAATTAAGTAATGATTTTATAAAAGAAAACTTTCGATTCTTAGACATGTCAATAATTCCAATAAAACAAAAATTAAGTGAAGAAACTATAGATTTTCTTAGTGATTTTATTGATTGGAAAGAAGTTACAAGAAACCAAGAATTAACAGAAGATTTCATTATGAAATATAAAGATAAAATTAACTGGTGTGATATTGTTATCAACAGAAAATTCTCTGATGATTTTATAAATGTAAACTATAAAAAACTTGTTGTGTATTTACTTGCAAAGATATGTCATAAAATTTAAATATTTTTTAATCTTCCTAAATTTTTAATCTTTCTATAAGGGGTATCCATTTTGGGTACCCCTTTTTTTAATGCATTTTTAAAAAGGACTTTGCAAAGTAGTTTGTTTTACAACTTTTCTATTCATCACTAAATCCATCATTTCATCACTTTCAAAGCTATTCAAAGCTATTCAAAGCTCAAAATGATTGCAATTGTTCAAAAAAGTCGTCAAATATCATCAAAAATGTGTGTTTTTATGATGTCTGTTTTTATGAAAAAACAGAGTAAAAACTTCAATTTTCAAAAATCCGATGTTTTTGACTATTTTATGCCCAAAAATCAATGATTTTTAATGAAAATATGGTGTTTTTGATCATAAAAAGCCTTAAAATGTTCGTGATTATTGAGGTCTGAAAAATCAAAAAATGCCTGATTTTGATGTTTTTATGTGATTTTGGGGTGTGCCATAGTACCCCCTATATACTACTAACGGCCGCTACACGCCGCGGCATCGAACGAAAGAGGCTTTGGATGTGGGCTTGGGGTATGTCGGTCCAGGCTGCTTCCACACGTTACCACAGTTCATCAGGCGTAGCCGCCGGTGGTGCTTGCCGGGCCACTCGGTTGCCGATCAGCGACCAGACGTGTTCGATGGGCGACATATCGGGAGAACAGGCGGGCCACGGCAGCAGTGACACCTGATGGGCCGTGAAGAATTGTTGCACGATGCGTGCCACGTGCGGGCGCGCATTGTCCTGTTGAAACGTGGCCGCTGGCAGGTCTTCCAGGTAAGGGAGGACTACAGGCTCCAAAACGTCGGAGATGGTGCGGTGGCTGTTGAGTGTACCGGCGATGCGTACCAGAGGGGTGCGGGTGTCATATTCAATTGCGCCCCAAACCATAACGCCAAGCGACGGACCGGTATGGCGATGCAAAATGCAGGCGTCATACAGTCTCTCGCCGCGGTGCCGCCATACGTGGATCCGATCATCGTAGTGTTGCA
Organism: Macrothele yani; assembly: GCA_039090855.1. Classification (NCBI taxonomy): domain Eukaryota; kingdom Metazoa; phylum Arthropoda; class Arachnida; order Araneae; family Macrothelidae; genus Macrothele; species Macrothele yani. Next base: position 50,834,037 of record CM077028.1, read on the forward strand.
GGCAGAAGCGGGATATTTGCCGGAGAAGACAATGTCGTGCCATTCCGTAGTCCAGTTGCGGCGTTCAATGGCTCACTGCCGCCGCACTCCCCGGTGGTGTAACATCAATGGTAATCGGAGCAATGGGCGCCGTGCGACAAGTCCCCGCTCCTGCAGACGACGTCGAACGGTACGTTCTGACACAGGTTGTTGCGCAACACACCCTAATTCCTGCTCGGACGTTCGTGATGTGGCAGTGCGAGCCGACAATGCCCGCCGCACAACATGCCGGTCCTCTCGTTCGGTGGTGCACCGCGGCTGCGGCATTCGCTCACGTCGGTCCGTCCGTCCCTCCTGCACCCACCGAATCCCTACCCGCCTCACTGTGACTGGATGTCTTCCCACACGGGCGCCGATGTCTCGGTACGATAAACCGCTGTCGCGATAAGCTACTATTCGTCCTCTGTCGAACTCCGAAACGTGCTGGAATGCCTGCCGTATTCTGCGACGAGGCATCAGGAAGCTTTCCACGCACAGTCTGGCAACACAACACACTTGCACTACTTACACCCCGCCTTCTGAGCACCCTTCTCATAGTGCTTCTTGGTGGTGCGCAGGGCGCACATGATTTGCATTTGCCTTGCAATGCTAATCGTTTGCATGTCCTCTAGCCGGCGACGCATGCTGCGAATTTCAGGCCGATCGGATGCTTCCTTCTTGGTGTTGCATTTTGGGTGGCCGGCAGCGTATATAAGCAGTAGGCAAATTGAAGTACACCGATGAGACTTTACATTATGACCACCCCGAGCGTAGAGAAATGAGCACGTCTGGAGGCCGAACGGTGGCGCAGGTGAAGTTCAGATAGCAGTATATACACAACCCGATGAACGGCTTTTGGTTAGTAGAGTGTTCGCAGTCAGAATGGGAAAAGTTGCCGATTTATCGGAGTTTGATAAAGGACAAATTGCGATGGCCCGGCGCCTCGGAACTACGATCTCGGAAACGGCGCGGCTTGTGGGTTGGTCACATGCCGCTTTATTGAGTACGTATCAAAAGTGGTGCACACATGGCTAAACGACGAACCATCGTCCAGCCGTGTGTCGTCCGAAGCCCATTGATGCCAGAGGGGAGTTCATTGTTCACAGCGACCGCAGGGCCACAGTGCGACAAATCACCCGCAGCTACAACAGTGGTGATTAGGACAATGTGTCACAGCACACAGTTCATCGTAGCCTTCTGCGTATGGGCCTGCGTAGCCGAAGATCCAGCAAAGTCACCATGCTCACTGCATGTCATCGCCAACAACGCATGAAATGGGCCCAAGATCATCGGCATTGGACAGTGTATGATTGGAAGAAAGTGGCCTGATCTGATGAATCAAGATTCCTGGTGCATCACGTAGACGGCCGAGCGCGGATACGCCGATTACCAACGGAGGCTATGGCACCTGGATGCACTGTTGGGTGGAAACAGGCAGGCTGCTGCGGTGTTATACTGTGAGCGATGTTTTCTTAGGACACTTTAGGCCCCATTATTCAAATAGCATAATCTCTTGCAACTGTCAGGTATCTAAACATCGTTGCGGACTAAGTCCACCCATTCATGGCAAATGCGTTCCCTGCTGGTTATGGCCATTACCAATAGGATAAATGCGCGGTGCCACACTGCCAGAATCGTTATGGAGTGGTTGGAGGAACATGCTGGTGACATTCTGTTAATGCCTTGGCCTCCAAATTCGCCTGACATGAACCCAATCGAACATTTGTGGTTCGACTTGGGAAAGCGTGTTCGCGCAAAATCACCACCACCCCGAAACGTACGGGAACTGAAGGATCTGTAGTTGGCATTATGGTACCAGATGCTCCAGGATACCTATCGCCACCTCATCGAATCGATGCCTCGCCGAGTGGCAACTGTTTCGCGGGCTAAAAGGGGTCCTACAGCTTATTGGGTACTTGGTCATAATGTAATAACTCATCGGTGTAGATCTATAAGCAACCTTCAGGGAATAACGATAATGCATGTAAATTATTTTTATCTCTGACATCGTAGCTAATCAAACATTTTCTTTATCATTTTGGTGTTTAGCACCTCGATTTATATAAGAAACGACTGATTGTACTTCTGAAACACCTCAAAAGTCAAAACCCGTTGTGACGTGCCTGCCCAGCAGGACTCACACGACATAAAGACAGATAGCAGCGATAACGAACCTCTGCGTAGCTCAATTGGTAGAGCGACTTATTCCGGAATGAGGGGACCCGGGTTCGAGCCCCGGTGTGGACAAAAATGACGGAGAAATTTACTTCGTTATAATGGCGCCCGAACTTTCCGGATGACCCGGCCGTTCAAGATCTCGTAATGGTGTGATTTTCTTTCCACACCGCGAGAGAGGAAAAATAAGAGAATCCCTTCTTCAGCGTTTCGAAAAATAAAAAGTGTGTGACGTTGCATTCCACACACCAAATTGACTGGGAGTCCTCTAGAGTACTTTCTTCAGCGGATGGCTGCCAACGACGATTCGTGGTCACGGCTGACCCGTGGGCCATAACCCGGCCCTCTTTCGGGGGGGGAGATGTGACGTGCCTTCCCAGCAGGACGCACACGACATAAAGGCAGATAGCACCGATAACTAACGTCCGCGTAGCTCAATTGGTAGAGCGACTTATTCCGGAATAAGGGGAATCGGGTTCGAGCCCGGCGTGGACAAAAATGACGGAGAAATTTACTTCGTTATACCGTTCAATATTATTTGCCATTTGTGTTCAAACTCTGCGTTAAAACAATTCTGTATTTTCACCAGCTGTATCTTCCTTATTTAACTGTCTCCCTCTATGTGATGTCCTTATTGTCATTATATCGTCTCACTTTCTCCCTCTACGTAACGTCATTATATGGTCTCTCTTATAATGCGTAAATAACTGCGTATATACCGTCCTATATAATTTTGCTATATATATATATATAGGGATGTAAGGTCAGGTGATGCGTAACATCACAGCCTCTCCTTGACAAATGTCAACCCAGGCTTCTCGTGGTGCATCCTGTTCCCACTAAAGGGGCTCTGACGACCGCCCATAGCGGTATAACTATACCATCGGGATTAGAGGAAATTCTATCCCACACTCACCAACCCGCTTGGCCAGCGTGGTGAGTTATGGCCAAACCCCTCCAAAATGATTCCACAACTTAAATGTTGGCCTTCAGTCTCCGGCAGCTGGAATGTACCTGGCCAAGGCAGCGGCCAGTGCGACATGAAGGCAGAGGGTGCTAAGAATCCCCGGAGGACCGGACTAGGCTGCCATCTGATGCTGACCTTGGCTACTTACAATGGACGCTCCCTATCTTCTGATTCAAGGCTTCTTGAATTGGAAGAGGAACTACAAAGGATCAAGTGGGACATCGTGGGGCTAAGTGAGGTAAGGAGAAAAGGAGAAGATCTCATCGAACTGAAAAGTGGACATCTCTTCTACTATCGTGGGACAGATACTGGCAGAACTAGTGGTGTTGGATTTATAATAAACAAGAAACTGAAGGATAAAGTTGTAGAAGTTGAAAGTTCCTCTGACAGAGCTGCACGACTTGTTATCCAACTCTCGAAAAGATACCAGGCTCAGATTATTCAAACTTATGCACCCACCACAAGTCATCCTGAAGAAGAAATTGAAGAATTTTATGAGGAAATTTGTCATCTAAATAATAAAGGTAAGCAGCACTTGAAAATAATTATGGGAGATTTCAATGCAAAAATAGGGCAACGGCAACAGAATGAAACTTCAGTAGGTAAATTCGGTCATGGCAACAGAAACCAGCGTGGAAATACTCTCGTTGAGTTTGCAGAGGCAGAAGGGTTTTTCATCTTGAACTCCTTCTTCAAGAAAAAGCCACACAGGAATGGACATGGAGACATCCAAATGGGACAACAAGTGAAATTGATTTTATTATGTGTAACAAAAAATTTGTCATAGAAGACTGCACTGTGCTAAACAAGTTCAACACAGGTAGTGACCATAGATTGGTGAGATGTAAGGTGCACCTCAACACTAAACTTGAACGTGGCAAGCTCATAAGACAAACAAAATCTATTGACATAACCAACCTTAAAAAACACCATAATACCTTCAAGTTAGAACTGAAGAACAGGTTCTCTGCTTTAGAAGGCCTAACATCGGAAGAAGTGGACATCTCTGAAGTTAACAGAAAAGTAACCAAAGCTCTTATGGAAACAGCAACAAAATTAGCTGGGTCTAAGAACAAGTTGCATGTGAACAAATTATGAGGAAAAACCAAAATGTTGATGCAAAAAAGAAGAGAGATGAGGACAACTAAAGAAGATGTGACTTCCGAAGTGGAATATATAGAGCTATGCAAGACAGTAAGAAAAAGTATCACTGAAGACGTAAGGAAATTCAACTGTGAACTAGTGAGGAAAGCAATTGAAAACAACCAAAGCCTAAAGATAGCAAAGGGACATCTCAATAAGGGAAGAAAACAGATTATGGCACTGAGAAAAGAAGATGGTTCTGTAACAAGAAATAGAGGCGAAATTTTGACAAGAGTGAAAGATTTCTACTCCAAATTATATGAAAGGCATGATATATGCACTCCAGACATCATGAAAGATACCAGTACCAGAGTTCCTCCAGTCCTTCCAGCAGAAGTTGCACATGCAATCAAGAATATGAAACGAGGAAAAGCTCCAGGAGAAGATGGAATTACTGTAGACATCATACAAGAAGCAAGTGGAGAAATCGAAACAGTACTCGCCCAAATTTTCACTCGATGCCTTAATGAAGGAAAGATTCCTGAGGATTGGAACACCGCTACAATGATCCTGCTACATAAGAAAGGTGACATTGAGGATCTCGGAAACTACAGACCTATCAGCCTCCTATCAGTAGTTTATAAAATCTTCACTAAAGTCCTTTCACACCGCTTGAAGGTAACACTGGACATGGCTCAACCGAGAGAACAAGCTGGATTCAGGAGTGGCTACAGTACAATAGATCATATCCACGTGCTGAGAGAACTAATTGAAAGAGCGAGGGAATATGAACTTCCATTGTGCATGGCTTTTATCGATTATGAAAAACCCTTTGATTCGGTGAAACCATCAGCAGTTACAATGGCTCTGAAAACCTGCGGTATTGAAGATGCATACATTAATATTATTAATAACATCTATGAAAATGCAAGTGCAAAGATTAGGCTGTTTGAAAATACAACACACGTAAAAATTGGAGAGGGAGTGAGACAAGGTGACACCATATCTCCGAATACTCTTTAATGCCACATTAGAGGGTGTTTTTCAATCGCTGAGCTGGGAAAACAAGGGGATAAAGATTAATGGAGATTATCTAACCCACCTTCGTTTTGCTGATGACATAGTCGTTTTTGCAACTACCCCATCAGAGCTGCAGAGTATGATTCAGGAACTTGCTGACAAGAGTAAAGAAGTGGGATTAAAAATGAACTTTCAGAAGACAAAAGTGATGTTCAATGCTTTTACAAGAAATGAAGATTTATCGATTGATGGAGAAAAGCTGGAGATAACAGACACGTACGTTTATCTTGGACAGCAGATATCAAGTGAGGGTCACATTGATGAAGAAATTAATCGGCGTACAAAACTTGCCTGGAGAGCTTTTGGAAGAAACAGCATAATTTTCAAGAGCAATATGCCATTATGTCTTAAAAGAAAAGTGTTTGATCAATGCATCCTTCCAGTGCTTACGTATGGTGCAGAGACGTGGACCTTAACTAAAAGAGACATACAAAGGCTGCAGACAACTCAAAGCAACATGAAGAGGTGCATGCTTGGTGTAACCAGGAGAGATAAGAAGAGGAACTAGTGGATCCGAAAAATGACAAGAGTGGAAGACATCATGATCAGAGTTAAATCCCTGAAATGGCAATGGGCTGGACATACTGCCAGAAGGACAGATCATCGATGGACAGCCGAAATTTTAGATTGGATTCCAAGGGACAGGAAAAGACCCAGAAGAAGACCACATGGGAGATGGGTGGATGAAATTCGAAAGTATGCAGGGGTGACATGGAGGAGACTGGCACAAGACAGACCGTTGTGGAGGAAACTTGGGGAGACCTTCGTCCAGCAGTGGATTGATAATGGTTGACAATGATGATGATGATGATATAATTTTGCGTTTTTAAAGAAACCATTTGCCTTTTCTTTAAAACTGGAGCACTCCTTCATCTGAAGTTTGTATATTTCCTCTAAGTCCAAATTCTTAGTTTAATTTCGGCAGAAACACTGCATTTTAACCCTCGCTCATAACTACGTTGTTTCAGATCATGTTGCTACAGGTTGACGGAGAGTTATGAACACCGTTTAATTACAGTTAATTAATACAAAGTGCGTAAGACATTTGCTTCCAGTTGTTATTATCAGAGCCTTAAGAAAACTGCAAAAGCGCAGTACACATTTTCATGAAAAATATTTGACCTTTCAAAATATCAGAACACATTTGTGTTCACATTCACGCGACAGACTCCCCAACACTTAAGAGAGCAGCCGTACATAAGACCCTAAAATTGGATCTCCTAAGCTTTCTTAGTGTTTCGCATTTTCTAAAGCCAGCGGAATCTGATCATGGTGCATTTAAAGAGCTTCTTTATCGGCATCCTACATCTCTTTATATGCAAATGTTATGCCTGAACTGTTCTTCAAAAGCTTCTGAAAACACGTCACATAACGCACAAGATTGTTACCGCGTTTTATTTCAAAACTTCATTCAACTCGCTCTTTTTACTTTTACTTTTCTTTAGTAATGTCTACCGTTATTTTATTCCTTCACCCCGTTCTTCGTGGGAGACCCCTTAGAATTCTTTCCAATTCAATTTGAATTTCAGGCATCACTGCTTCTGTTTGAAATCTTAGCCTTGTAAGGTAACATTCAACTTATAAATAAATTTTCTTTTCATGTGTCAATGAGGCCGATATTTTATTTGTTTTTTGTTTTTTTTTTAATTTTTACTGAGCTAAAGTGAAAAATTACTTTTTGCAGTGTACAAACATACACTGAAAAGCCAGAAAAACTGGTACACCAGTCTAATACTTGGTACGTCCCCCACGGGAGCACAGGACTGCATAAATACGACGGGGCAGGGACTCCATTAGCTTCTGGAAATTTGCTGTAGGTAATGCACATCATATTTCCTGCAGAGCGTTCCACAATTCGGGTGCATTCCGAGGTCTCGGATTCCTGTGTTCGATAGCGCGTTGCATGGCATCCCAAATGTGTTCTATCACGTTCAGATCTGGGGACTTGGGTGGGAATAGCAACACCCGAAACTCAGATGAATGCTCCTCTAACCATAATGTGGCGTCCCGACACTTTTGTGGAGGTGCATTGTCCTGTTGGAACAGGCCCAACCCATCAGCACGAAACCTCGTCAGAAAGGATGCTCACAAAGCGTTGGCCGGTCACAGACGTTTGTAGACGTACCAGGGGACCCAGTGAAGTCCAACTAAACACACCCCATTCTATTACGGACCCCCACCAGCCGGTACAGTTGCTTTTTGACAGGCGGGATCCATGGCTTCATGGGGTTTGCGCCACACACGAATCCTTCCATCTGCCCGATACAGTTTGAAACGCGACTTGTCAAACCAGGCTACTTGTTTCCAGTCATCAAGTGTCCAGTGGCGGTGTTGCCATGCCCAAGGAAGGCGCATAGCTCTCTGTCATGCATCCATCAAGGGGACTCGAGTTGGGCGTCGGCTCCCAAAGCCCATATCGTGCAGGGTACGTTGCACAGTCCGGACGCTGTTACTTGCTGAGGCTCCAGCATTGAATTCCGGTGATACCTGCGAGAGTGTTGCACGCCTATCGCGTGAAATGATTCTTGACAGCCGACGATGGTCACGTTCACCCAATGTTTACGGCAACACTGGTATCGTAGGTTGGAGGTTTTGCCGGAATTCTTTTAGTCACCTTTGCAATGGTCGTCCGTGAAAATCCGAACTTCGTTTGTACCTCCGAAATACTATGGCCCATCTCACGAGCGCTAAGTATGACACCGCGTTGAAAATCGCTTAAATCTTTATTACTTGTCATTCTCATGCCGAAAACAGCTCTGACAGCTGGCAAGGATGTCTCTCGCTTTATTACGCACTAGCGGACGCAACCGAGTACGCGCATAGGGGACGTTGCTATGTATTTTGCATAAGCTCGTCTATACCAATTTTTCTGGCACTTCAGTGTACATTGAGATGCCAGCTTATAAGGTACTCCTGCCGTCTTCACGTAAATGGTTCACTCCAATATGTTATAATGAATTAGCTTTATTTGCTTTCCGCTAAGCTAATTATTATGAATGATTCTCTTCTTACCAGCTAGCTAATGATATACTTGCACTAAGCTTCAAAATAATGAATTCCCAAAAGGGTGTTATTACTAGTTAATTACGAACTTAAACAAAGTCTCAACGCTGGTTATTTATAGTAAGTAATAAAAGTTATAAACCTAACAGCCAGACAGAGGTCTGACAAAAACTATGAATTGAGAAAGACTGAACTTACTGAAAACTTCTTTATTAGAATGACTCTTGGTCAACTAAAGCACTCATAACTCTTGTACACAATAATGAATAATCTTTCCTCCTCATAACAACACACAAGCTCACCTCGTAACAACACACACAACGCTCAAAGTCTCGATGAACGCGCCTATATACTAGCTACCACCACGTCATGACTTACACTCATTGCCAGATCACATTCAGCGGGTGAAATAATATTTCGTTCAGTAGGAAGATAATTTACATAGTAAAATAAAATAACCAGAGATAGTAAAATCAAAAGGAAAGTGAATATAGAGTATACGTTACAATGTAGCACGGCGCTTGAGAGGGGTGCGTTGTTGAAATGTGACAGACCATTTCGTCGAGCATCAGCTCGCGTTAGACTGAGGGCAGAAATGGGTAAAACGCGTGGTCTGAGCGACTTTGGACGTGGCATAGTAGTTTGCTCAGTGCGTGCCAGTCCGAGCATTTCCCCAACTGCATTCCATCTGGGCTTTTCCGCACAAACGTACCCTGTAAAAATACACTGAATGATCACCGAAGTATAGCCCCTTACCTAATATTTCGAAAGTCCACCTTTCGCCCTCAATACAGCAGCTGTCCAACTTCGCATCGATTCAATAAGATACCGGAAGCTGTTCGGAGGTATCGACAACCAAGCTGTGTGTGTGTGTAATACGCCCTTCAATGCAAGTATGGAGGTGAATTGTGTATCCAGACGCATGATATGCCGCTCCAGAGTGTCCCACAAGTGCTCTATGGGTTGATATCGGGGAGTTCGGAGGACAATCGATATTCTGGAACTCTTAACTGTGTTCCTGAGACCATTCCTGCACAACATTGGACCTGTGGTTCAGCGCATTGTCATCTTGGAAGACGCCGTCACCATTCGGGAAAAAGTGCATCACTGCTGGATGTACAGAGTCTGTAAGCAATTCAAGATGCTTCACATACAATAGTGGTTCAAGTTCCAGACAGGCAAAGATGCTCCACACCATACAGCCGCCCAATGGCGTACCCGAGGGGGTGGAAATGGCCATTGCACCCCCAAAATGATTTTGTCTGGTTTTAAAAATTGATAAAAAATTGTTGGTGACGTTAATTTCTTATTGTCCCTACTCTGTTCTTCTTTAAATTGCCGTTCGTTACTTCTTTATTTGGAATGGTCAGACCAGGTCACATATGTTATTGTTAACACCCCCGCCCCCTTCCCCAGTGCGCATTTCCAACTTGTATGCCACCAAAAAAGAGTGTGAACTGGTGTATGTTGTAGTGGTCAGTACGTCAGTCTAATGAATGGTGGCGGCTGGGGCCTGAGGGAGGTTGGGAGAAAACTTTTTTATCTTGAATACATACCGTAGAGTAGGAAAAGAAAACGTAGAATGAACATGACTTTGTAATTTAATAGCATTTGAGAAAACTAAAAATGCCTGTTCTCATGCACATTTTTTTCCTCACTTTAGGAAGGAATGATATCGCAGCTGCAGTGATAAAAAACCAAGAATGTAAGAATTTTTCGATTGTTGACTATACATCATATAAAATTGTATTCATTGGTGCATAACACAGATGCAATTTGATGCAAATGTTACGTATAGTGCTTGAACTGTCTGATGTAATTGGAAAAGTGATTCTTTGATCAAATTTAATTTTTAAATAGCAATAATTCAAACTACAAGATTTCGCATTCGTGGTTTTGACATTCCGGCGACGATATGCACCCCCCCCCCCCCAACATTAATTTCTGGGTACTCCACTGCAGCCACCTCAATCGGCTTGCAATGTGGAGCCCATGCAGAATAGATAAAGTGCCTGATGTTGTTTGCGCAAAATACTTACACGACCATTCACGGAGTGGAGTATCACTGAGAAAAACGTTTTGTTAATTCAACAAAAAATATTTTTGGATATACAGTCAACAAAACATTTTTTTTTTGAATTTGCAAAATTCTTTTGTTGAAAATTATTGTTGATTTAACAAAACTTATTGTTATCACGACAAAACGTTTTGTTCATTTAATAAAATGGTTTAATCGATTTTTGGGGGAATTTGTTTGACCCAACAAAACATATTGTGTCACGATAACAATATGTCTTCTTGCAGTAACAAAATATTTTGTCATGATAACAATATGTTTTGTTTCGTCAAACAAATTCCCAAAAATCGACCTAACCATTTGGTTAAATGAACAAAACGTTTCGTCGTGATAACAATAAGTTTTGTTAAATCAACAATAATTTTCAACAAAATAATTTTGCAAATTCAAAAAATATTTTGTTGAGTGTATATCGACAAAATTTTTTTCTTGTTTTTTGGATTCAACAAAATTTTGGTTGAAATAACAAAACGTTTTTCTCAGTGTAAAAAACATGACTGGTCAGACCATCACACTTTGTTCCAGTCATCCGACATCCAACTTGCATGATCTTTGCACTAGGCGAATCTTTTGCGCAGATGAACTGTGGTTCGGAGTGGATGTCGTCGGGGTCGTCCGCTGTTATACAGCCCATGCGTGCGACGTATAGTTATGACAGATACTGTTCCGGGTTGACCTCTGTTGTATTGGGTAGTCAACTGTTAAACAGTACTGCGTCTTAATTAATACAGACATACAGCTGCTGCATTGAGGGAGAGTACTGCGTCTTAATTAATACAATTAATACAGACATACAGCTGCTGCATTGAGGGAGAGTACTGCGTCTGTTGGACTGTACGAGTCGTTGGACCCGGGGCCGACCTCTCACATTGACCTTTCGCTGTTATAACATACTATACTCTGCAAATTAATTGGGAAAAAGTAAAAAATCAACGGTCATCCCACCTCACAGCTGATAAAACCGGTTTACGTGAGTTTCCGACATCAACTGGCGATCACATTACAATTCTGAGAATAAAATAGCTTGTCCCAATTAATTTGCACGGTATAGTACAAGTTTGTCCGTGCAGGGCATCAAGTCCAGGTCCCTTCTCTCCGGAGTAAGTCGCTCTCCCAACTGACATGTCTCTCACTGCTATCTGCTTTTATCTCACGTGCGTCCTGCGGTGCAGGCACGTTACATCTCCCCCTCTCCGCCCAAGGAGAGCCGGATAATGGCCCACGTGTCAGCCGGGACCATGTGTCGCTGTACCCAGTCATCCCATGAAGAACGTGCATTTGAGAAATTCCAGACAATTTGGTGTGTGGAACATAACACCACACTGATTTTTTTTATTTTTTTTTTCGAAGCATTGAAGCAGAGACTCTCATTTTTCCTGCCTCGCCGTGAGGAAAGAACATCACATCATTGCGAGAAACGTAACAGCCGGGTCATCCTGGAAGTTCGGGTGCCAATATAACGTTCAAGTTTGTCCGCCCCGGGCATCGAACACGGGTCCCCCTCACTTCGGAGTTAGTCGTTCTCCCAACTGGGCTACGCGGACATGTTTTCATAATATTTTTATTCAGAGCAAATGAAGGGAATTTGAACACCGAGGGCACGCACAATATACACTGAAGAGCAATTGAATTAGAGACAGCTGGCGTTATGCAAATGTGGCGCTGTGGTCGGCCCTGTAAACGAAAACGACACGACGTATGCAGCGATCCTACAATATAAGGAGTGATGCGACGGAAATCAGTATGAGTCGGACGCAGTATGGGTAAGACGAAGGATCTAAGCGCATTTGATCGTGTGCAAATTGTCGGGGCACGACGAACGGGTCACTCCATCTCGGAAGTCGTGCAGGCACTGGGATTTTCACGAGCCACTGTGTCACGGGTGCACCGTGAGTACATCGAATTCGGTAAAACCATCCCTGCAAGGGCCAACTGCCGTGGAGAACAGTGTGTGGATGAGCGGGGTCATCGTCGGCTAGCTCTCATTGTAACAGCGGATAGACTGGCCACAGTGCAAGAGATCACTCGACAATTTAACGCTGGTGCACAAAAACGTATAAGCAGCCACACCATCCAGAACCATCTCCTTGCTATGGGGTACAGAATCCATCGTCCCACGAGGGTACCGCTGCTGACCACACATCACAGGGTGCAAAGATTAGTATGGGCGCGAGAACCTCGCCACTGGACCCTAGACATGTGGGAAAATGTTGTCTGGACTGACGAGTCGAGATTCACGTTGGTACATGCGGATGGAAGGATACGAGTACGGCGCAAACCACATGAAGCGATGGATCCTTCTTGCCAGCAGGATACTCTTCAAGCTAGTGGGGGTGGCATTCTCGTCTGGGGATTGTTTACGTGGACTGAAATGGGACCCCTGGTACGTGTGGCATCGTCCCTCACAGGTCAACGTTACCGGGATATCCTGGAGGACCATTTGCTCCCGTTTGTGCGTCTGCAACATCCCACTGGGGACCTCATCCTGCAACAAGACAATGCACCGTGCCATCGCTCCCGAATTGTATCCGAATGGTTGGATGAACACTCCACCGACGTGACCTCGCTTCTTTGGCCAGCTAGGTCACCTGACCTCAATCCCATCGAGCACATCTGGGATGCTATCGAGATAGATGTCCCCCTCCATCAAATCTTCGTGAACTGTGGGAGCTTGTTCAGGGGTCGTGGATCCGTATGGCTTCCCAACGCTTCCGGTGTCTTGTCGAGTCCATGCCGATACGAATCACCACCGTCATCTGGGCGAAAGGTGGTGCTACACGTTACTAGACAGGTATCTCTAATTCAATTGCTCTTCAGTGTAGTGCCAGAAAAGTAAACAAAAGATGTAAGTGTATAAAACAATTGGAAGTAGCCGGTAGTGAGCTCCTCGTCATCCAGTTGCTCCACAAAAGCAGTGAAGATGTCCATGTACACAGCCGTATTCACCGTTGTGTGGAAAAGGATTGGTCCGATGATGCGGCTCCGGGAGACAGTACATCTGACTTCCAGTTTTTCCGCATGAAGAGGTTCCTCGTGCAGTTCGTGCGGGTTAGCACTCGCCTAAACACGAGTGTTTACGGAATTGACAAACCCACTGAAGTGGAACCACGTTTTGTCCAGTATGTTTGGATTTCTAGTGACGAAGTCCTGAAACCACCGTCAGTATGTGACTCTCTTTGCGAGATCGATTGGTTGCAATTCTTGCACAACTGTGATGCGGTATGGATGAAGCTTGCCGCTTTGGCAGCTCTTTGGCATTGCTTTTGGACGTTCCCATTTCTTGTCCCAGTTTGCGCAAGGACTTCGTCAGAGAGGTCAGCAGTCTTTGGTGACGTCCTCTACTGTTGTCTGGAAGATCTTCGGGCGACCTCTGCCTTGCACATTCAGCAATTTTCCCGTCGTTTCCAGTTTTTTCACAAGGTGCTGAATGCAGACTTTTGCTGGTGGTTTGCAACCTCTAAATTTTGCCAGGAATTGGATTTGGCACGCCTTCATAGACTTCGTTGTCCAATAGATCCGGACCAGAAAAACACGTTGTTCAATTGTGTACCGATCCATGTTTCAACGGAAACACAGAAACAAAGCACAGCACTCCGACCTGCGAGGTGCAAACGACCTTGTTAATGCCAGACTGGCCGCCCCGGTGGCGCAGTGGTCTCATGCGTTGGCCTCTGATCATTCGTCCGAAGGGGTCCGGGTTCGAATCCCGGTGACGCATGGGTGTTGTGTTTGTCTTACGGCACTGGCTCTCTCCCTTCCCTGGAACCAGTGACCCTAAATTAGGGACGGGCGACTGCTTATAGCCCATTGAGTTGCTCACGGTGGTCGTTAAACCTCCAATCAAAAAAAAATGCCAGACTGACCTCGGTCGCGCGTCTCGCGTCTGCCGGTTAATGACGTACCTGGAGTTCCGCAGCGCCACCTGTGTTTGGAAAGACCAATCGTCTCGCTCCTTACGGCGTTTCTTTCTCACGCTCTCCCGTCCCTTTTTTCATAGTTTCTATTTCGTGATCGTCTTTTTTTTCAAAGTTCTACGGAAAACTCCGGGGCCAATAGCGAGTGGGACATCTTGTCCTTTGCCAGGACAGGAAGGAAATGGTGCAATTTTCAGGGGAGGGCAAATATCTCCTCTTGGTACATGGGTGCCCGTATATGGACATGTCATCAGTTAAAATAAGCAGCATAATTTGTATACGCTTTCCCCATTCGATGCCTGAATCTCTCTCTCTCTCTCTCTCTCTCTCTCTATCTATCTACGCGGGTATGCAGTTTGTAGTGAAAAGAAAGAAAATCGATGAGTCATATGTGATCAGCAGAAGAAAATACTTATGTGATCAGCAGAAGAAAATACTTGTGCCCTCACAAATCTTCGATTTGATTAATATTTTGAGATGTATATGTTTTAATGATACACAAGATCACACATTGGCTGAACATTTATCCGACATTTTCGAACAGCTGGTAACATTCGGCATTGTGTTTGCTCTTCAGTTTTAGTTTTTTTGTCTTTTCGGAAGCCCTCAAGCTTCAGGTTCGGACGAAACTCGTACTTGTCTCCGGTATTTATAGGAAGTCGTTAAGTTACTAAAAAATGCAGAACGTAGTACTTTCTGTATTCATATATTAAGAACAATTCACACTGTTTCGAAAACAACTCATTTTTAGGAAGGTAGATTGACGTGAAAATGGTTTCAATAATCTCAGTTAAAAACTGAAAACGAGGAATGTTCCTGATTTGGGGAGGGGGACATAGTAGTTGGCGATTGGTACCTTTTACATGAATTACTTAAGAAATACAGTGAAAAACATCTATAAACAACCCATCGGGACAACGAAAGGATCGATTCATAGACGGTTGAAACACAGCGGTTGAAATTTTGATGCCATGAACTTCAAAGCATTTGGCAATTATAATGAATTACGCACAATCGTTTATTCCTCCTTGTGTGCAAAAACAAATCGAGTCACAAGCGAACTCGTGGCCTTTATTCATGTTTTAGGCTTTCCAACCAAAAGGTTGAAGAAGCGTATATGCTCCAGCTTTGTCCGTCTGTCCGTCAGCATGATAACTCGCGTACAAATGGTTTGATTTCGATGACATTTCAGTATGTGGTAGGGGACAAACTGGGGACGAACACTATTGAAAGTGGGCAAAATGGGGTCAAAGGTCGGGACATAGGAGCGGGATCCATTCCATTGCGCTTATGCGTCATAACTTAAGTAAAAATGCTGCGATTGCAACAAAACCTTATGATGTTGTTCCAGAAGTACACTGAACCGGTTTTGTTGAATATCACTGAAATGGGTCAAAGTTCAGGGCGTAGGAGAGAGATTTATTCCACAGCCATTATGTTAATAACTTGATTAAAAATGATTCTATTGCGACAAAACTTTAGTATGTTGTTCCAAAGGGAAAGTGAAGAGCAATTGAATTAGAGACAGCTGGCGTTATGCAAATGTGGTGTTGTAGGCGGCCCTATAAACGGAAACGACATGACGTATGCAGCGATCCGACAATATAAGGAGTGATGCGACGGGAATCAGTAAAAGTCGGACGCAGTATGGGTAAGACGAAGGATCTAAGCGCATTTGATCGTGGGCAAATTGTCGGGGCTCGACGAATGGATCACTCCATCTCGGAAGTCGTGCAGTCACTGGGATTTTCACTAGCCAATGTGTCACGGGTGCACCGTGAGTACATCGAATCCGGTAAAACCATCTCTGCAAGGGCCAACTGCTGTGGACAACAGTGTGTGGATGAGCGGGATCATCGTCGGCTAGCTCGCATTGTAACAGCGGATAGACGGGCCACAGTGCAAGAATCACTCGGCAATTTGACGCTGGTGCACAAAAACGTGTAAGCAGCCACACCATCCAGAGCCATCTCATCGCTATGGGGTACAGAAGAAATCGTCCCACGAGGATACCGCTGCCGACCGCCCATCACAGGGTGCAAAAATTAGCATGGGCGCGGGAACATCGCCACTGGACTCTAGACATGTGAAAAAATGTTGCCTGTACTGATGAGTCAAAATTCACGTTGGTACATGCGGATGGAAGGATACGAGTACGGCGCAAACCACATGAAGCGATGGATCCTTCTTGCCAGCAGTGTACTGTTCAAGCCAGTGGGGGTGGCATTCTCGTCTGAGGACTGTATGTGTACTGAAATGGGACCCCTGGTACGTGTGACATCGTTCCTCACAGGTCAACGTTGCTGAGATATCCTGGACGACCATTTTCTCCCGTTTGTGCGTCTTCAACATCCCACTGGGGACCTCATCCTGCAACAAGACAATGCACCGTGCCATCACTCCCGAATTGTATCCGAATGGTTGGATGAACACTCCACCGACGTGACCTCGCTTCCTTGGCCAGCTAGGTCACCTGACCTCAATCCCATCGAGCACATCTGGGATGCCATCGAGAGAGCTGTTCGAGGCTCTGACCCCCCTCCATCAAATCTTCGTTAACTGTGGGAACTTGTTCAGGGGTCGTGGATCCGTATGGCTGCCCAACGCTTCCAGTGTCTTGTCGAGTCCATGTCGAGCCGAATCGCCGCCGTCATCAGGGCGAAAGGTGCTACACGTTACTAGACAGGTATCTCTAATTCAATTGCTCTTCAGTGTATACTGAACCGGTTCTATTGAATATCATCGAAATAGGGTCAAATGTCAGGACACAGGAGTGAGATTTATTCCACAGCCATTATTAAATAACTTTAGTAATGATTTCTGGTATGTTGAAAAGCGTATCATAATCAATGCATTGCATGATTTTATTAACTTGTTTGATGTAGTCAGTTTCTAACATGGAATTCCATTATTCTGCTATGGATGGTCCATTTCGGATTTCCGGGTTTAAGAAGACTTCGCTTTACCCAAAGTAAATTCTCGAAGAGAGCGAAAAGCCGCCCCGTGCTAAGGGCACACTGAATAAACGGAGCTCGCCTGGAGCAGTTTGGTGTCTTTTTTAGGCTTTCCAACCATAGGTTGAAGAAGAGTGTATGCTCCAACTTTGTCCGTCTGTCTGTCTGTCCGTACGATAACTCGCGTAAAAATGGTTCGATTTCGATGAAATTTTAGTATGTGGTAGGTTACAACCTGGGGACGAACACTATTGAAATGGACGCAATGGGGTCAAAGTTCAGGACATAAGAGCGGGATCTATTCCATCACCCTTATGCGTCATAACTTACGTAAAAATGCTTCGGTTGCGACAAAACTTTATCATGTGGTTTCGGAGGTATACTGAACAGCTTCTGTTGAATATCATCGAAATGGGATCAAAGATCAGGGCACAGGAGCGAGATTTATTCCACAGCCATCTTCCTCATAACTTGACAAAAAATGCTTCTATTGCGACAAAACTTTAGTATGTTGTTCCTTAGGTATACTGTGATAATTTTGTTTGATATCATCGAAATGGGGTCAAAGGTCAGGTCACAGGAGCGATATGTATTCCACAGCCATTATCCTCATAACTTGAGTAATAATTTCTGGTATGTTGGAAAGCGTATCGTAATCAATGCCTTGCATGATTTTAATAACTTGTTCCGTGCTGACGGCGGAAGACGCTGGCTGAAAATAGGCAGTCTTTGCTCTGGTGTTGATCTCTAGTATAGAAAATTTATGGATGTACAGCGGTTCACATATGAGTCACGAATGCAATTGCCAATATCGCTGGAGTGAATGTCCGTCCTTAAGTAAGGACGGTGATGAGAAAGTCTATTACGCCTTGGTCCAGCGACGGTGATAAGAAAGGCTATGACGCCTTGGAGCAGTGACGGTGAAGAAGATGAAGCATTTCAATGGCATACACTGTTATCGTGCGAGCTGCGTAACATCGTAATCAAGTAATATTTGCGTAGTGTAAACACTATGTCCGTTAAGTATAAAATAGTGTCATCATCAGCGTGGTTGTGTCAGTGTGTGACATGACATGAGATTCTAAGTGCTCTCATTCTTTTCATTATTCTTTCGGCCATTGGCGTAACAACTGGGTGGGTGGGGGCGTCAGAACCCCCTGATTTTCAGAGTCGTGGATCCTAAATGTGAAGGACCCCCTCAATATTTTTCGGGAATAAAATGATATAATGCACTTTTTTATGATGTGAACGAAAAAAATTTAATAATATGAGATGGTAATTTTTCGTGGAATGCAAACACCTGTATAATGTGTAGTACCCTATCTGTCATAGTTTTCAGTTGTGTTCGCCAAGTTCTCTACTCTACCTATGATAGTTTTACAGTTGTATTCGCTAAGTTCCCTGCAATATCTATGATAGTTTTACAGTTGTGTTCGCTAAGTTCCACAATTCGCCAACAGAGGCGCCTCTGTCGTGCCCGTTAGATCGCGCCTCAGCAACTGCTTTGCTCCTGCGTGGGTGTGTGTAGGGGGAGGGGGTCCCAAACTCTATCTTATACAGTATGTATATAATATTGCATATATATATATATATATACATGTAATGTGTGTTAGTGATAGGACAAACCCCTCCCCCCCGGATTTTGAAACATGGTTACGCCACTACTTTCGGCTCTTATACATGTCGCGGAATGAAACCCAGCTATATAGAAAATAATGTTCTCCAACAGAGTGATTCATATATTATGAATCAGTCTGTTGATTCATAATGAACCGAGAATTCGTTTTACAAATTGTAAAGAATGTGTAAATTTCAGCGTGCGGTGAGGAACATTATCATACACTGGAAATATCATTACACATTATATTATCAAGAGTATTTGGATACCATAATGCGTATTATCATTATACACTATATTATCAAGAGTATTCATTATACAGTGTACAGTATTATCAAGAGTATTCATTATACAGTGTACAGTATTATCAAGAGTATTCATTATACAGTGTACAGTATTATCAAGAGTATTCATTATACAGTATACAGTATTATCAAGAGTATTCATTATACAGTGTACAGTATTATCAAGAGTATTCATTATACAGTGTACAGTATTATCAAGAGTATTCATTATACAGTATACAGTATTATCAAGAGTATTCATTATACAGTGTACAGTATTATCAAGAGTATTCATTATACAGTGTACAGTATTATCAAGAGTATTCATTATACAGTATACAGTATTATCAAGAGTATTCATTATACAGTGTACAGTATTATCAAGAGTATTCATTATACAGTGTACAGTATTATCAAGAGTATTCATTATACAGTGTACAGTATTATCAAGAGTATTCATTATACAGTATACAGTATTATCAAGAGTATTCATTATACAGTGTACAGTATTATCAAGAGTATTCATTATACAGTGTACAGTATTATCAAGAGTATTCATTATACAGTATACAGTATTATCAAGAGTATTCATTATACAGTGTACAGTATTATCAAGAGTATTCATTATACAGTGTACAGTATTATCAAGAGTATTCATTATACAGTATACAGTATTATCAAGAGTATTCATTATACAGTGTACAGTATTATCAAGAGTATTCATTATACAGTGTACAGTATTATCAAGAGTATTCATTATACAGTGTACAGTATTATCAAGAGTATTCATTATACAGTATACAGTATTATCAAGAGTATTCATTATACAGTGTACAGTATTATCAAGAGTATTCATTATACAGTGTACAGTATTATCAAGAGTATTCATTATACAGTGTACAGTATTATCAAGAGTATTCATTATACAGTATACAGTATTATCAAGAGTATTCATTATACAGTATACAGTATTATCAAGAGTATTCATTATACAGTGTACAGTATTATCAAGAGTATTCATTATACAGTATACAGTATTATCAAGAGTATTCATTATACAGTGTACAGTATTATCAAGAGTATTCATTATACAGTGTACAGTATTATCAAGAGTATTCATTATACAGTATACAGTATTATCAAGAGTATTCATTATACAGTGTACAGTATTATCAAGAGTATTCATTATACAGTGTACAGTATTATCAAGAGTATTCATTATACAGTATACAGTATTATCAAGAGTATTCATTATACAGTGTACAGTATTATCAAGAGTATTCATTATACAGTGTACAGTATTATCAAGAGTATTCATTATACAGTGTACAGTATTATCAAGAGTATTCATTATACAGTATACAGTATTATCAAGAGTATTCATTAT
Source organism: Macrothele yani (assembly GCA_039090855.1). Classification (NCBI taxonomy): domain Eukaryota; kingdom Metazoa; phylum Arthropoda; class Arachnida; order Araneae; family Macrothelidae; genus Macrothele; species Macrothele yani. The sequence continues at coordinate 50,854,597 of CM077028.1, forward strand.
ACAGTATACAGTATTATCAAGAGTATTCATTATACAGTGTACAGTATTATCAAGAGTATTCATTATACAGTGTACAGTATTATCAAGAGTATTCATTATACAGTATACAGTATTATCAAGAGTATTCATTATACAGTATACAGTATTATCAAGAGTATTCATTATACAGTGTACAGTATTATCAAGAGTATTCATTATACAGTATACAGTATTATCAAGAGTATTCATTATACAGTGTACAGTATTATCAAGAGTATTCATTATACAGTATACAGTATTATCAAGAGTATTCATTATACACTATGTTATCAAGAGTATTCTGACACCATAAGTATTGACATCACATTACGCTATTGGGGAAAATAGTACCATTTTAATGAATAAATGTAGTAAATAAATAACGCGGTTAAATAAACACACGGATAAATGCGGTTAAAGCGCTTCGTGCTCATTAAATCCATGTATCCTTTGCATTAATAAGTATACTGACTGAGTTGAGCAGCAGTGCTCTAACAATGTCTTACTAAAGTCTTGATGATGTTCTTCATCCAATGATCCGAACTCTTATGCCTGGTGGACACATTATTCTTGTTTAAAATTAAATACAGTAGTAATCCTTAAATTCTACGCCCCGGTGGCGCAGTGGTCTAAGCGATGGCCTCTGATTATTCGTCCGGAAGGGGTCCGGGTTCGAATCCCGATGAGGCATGGATATTGTGTTTGTCTTATGGCGCTGGCTCTTCCCTGGAACCAGTGGCTCTAAATTAGGGACGGACGACTGCTTATAGCCCATTGAGTTGCTCACGGTAATCGTTAAACCTCCAATAAAAAAAATCTTAAATTTGCCCCCAAATGAAGTTTCGGATAGTGTCAGCCCGAATATGTCTTGGGAATTATTTCAAATGTGTACCACCTTCTACACAATTTAGGTGTAAATTTTAGGAGCCCAAAAAGTTCCCAGATTCTGGATAACATTCGTGTAACTGCATACAGGTTACATAACAAATTTGCCGATGTCGCTATAGTTACATCTAGGGAAAAAGCATTATATAAAATAGTCATACTGTGTTTACAGAAGATGTCCAGGCAGCTTTTAAAACAATTCATGAAACAAATGAGTTGAAGAAAAGTAGTACTTCTGATCATTAGCTAAATTTCTTTTGCAACTGATCGACCAAAGTAAAATTTTCCATATTTTATCTTCTCATCCAAATGGCATCACAATATAAGCCCATTCTACTAAAAAATAGCGAATTACCAGTGAAAAAGTGATAAAATCGCCGTGATTTCAGTTGTTCTTCGTTTAACTGTGTAGACGTCATGAAATCGAAATGATGAAATACCTGGAGAAATAATTAGCAGTATAAGGATTACATAAATGCAAACTAGGACTCAGGAGTTATTCTATCAGTGTGGACTCGACAAACAGATTGATGGTTTGCGTTCAGCTTCTCAATATTAACGAACTGACTCGGAGCTTGTCTTTAATCCCGAATTGATGAGTCCACTGTAATAAGTTCATTTCGCCATTTTGTCCCAATAATCTGCAACATTACCTGATATCATCGCGATGTAGTAATCATTTGCGAAAAGCTTTTCTCTCTCCCTATCCCTCCTCCCGTCTCTGCGAATTCAGATATGAATATATGTCATGATCTGGCAAGTTCGGGTTTCCTAACTGTTAACAGTGTTTCTCGAGATCGTTATCGATGAGCAAGGGTTTGCCTTCATGTTCTATGTTAACTAGCATGCTGAGCGAGTACACTATATTGACAAAAGTCACCGGACACCCAAAAAAGAAACACAACATAGCATTTATTGACATCGGTCCACCTTTGGCCTTAATGCATGCACTGGCCTTTCAAGACATGCTTTCGACAAGATTATGGAACACAGCGATAGGTATGCGCTTCCATTCAGTACATAATGCTGCCGCTAACTGTTGCTTAGAGTAGGCCTTAGTTCCAAATTTCGTATGCGGCGCTCTAATTCATCCCATATGTGCTCTATGGGATTAATACCAGGGCTCTGTGCTGGCCAGTCCACACACGATACGTAATTACACGCCGTAGCAGTCCTTGCGTTTCCTCGCCGGTCTCTTTACACCAGGACAGCGCAGCACTTTTGTGCCATTTTCAAGATCGATTGCTTTCTCGACTCCGCCTGAAGTACCAGTCGGCTTCTTCCAGTCGTCGAGAAGCCACCTTCTATGCTACCTGGGCGCCGGCCGCTCCATGGTTTGCGGTTGATTCTGGACTGCTACACCTATCAGTACCCTAGGACATTCTACACCTCCTTTGCTGAGTTCCGTGGCACCCTGGTGCCCCTCCTCCACTCTACGACTCGTGCAATCCACGCTTCCGTTGAATTGTGAATGCTAATGTCATCTCAGTGCATTTTGATGCTTACTCGTGTACATTACTTACTTTCACCCCGCCTGTATTATGTTGCTTTGGTGCCCTCGTTAAATAACTTGCACAATTGTGCACGCTGTGTTTTTATCTCATGTATGTAATGTTTTACCTTCACGGCGGTGTTTGTGCTGTTCTTTTTCTAATTGTGTACTATTGTTTCGCCTGTGTTATCCTGTAAATCATGCCCAGCCAATGTCATGTGACACGATGTGTTTCTCTTTGTCACTTCTGCAATTTTTATTCAATAAGCTTTGCTTGCAGCATCTGTTATTCATCCCCATTGTCATTGCAGTGTATATACCATCATGTTTTAACAGTTTGTATTATTTCCCAGTGAGACGCCCAACGCTGTACGTCTCCCTCTTATGTTTTCTTATGATGAATAATAATAAAGCGATTTTGAAACCTTGCTTTATGGCTAGGTGTACTATCCTGCTGGTACCAACAAGGCTCGGTTCCATAGTATTGCCACAGAGTTGGTAGGGCATAATTGTCCAGAATATCGAGGTAGACGTGCTGGTTAACAGGTTTGCCTACGATAACCAATGGGCCGGGACCATAACACAAAAAACACCCCCACACGAGTACACTGCCAGCTCCAAACTTGAACGTAGGAACAGTACACTGTGGTAAATAGCGTTTCCCCGGCTGCCGCCATACCCACACACGGCCATCAGACTGATGGATCGTGTATCTGGATTCATTAGTCCATAGGACCCGTTTCCATTGGTCCACGATAAATGTTCTTTGTACCATGCTAAACGACGAGTAGCATTCTTAGTGGAGATGAAAGGCTTATGAGCAGCCGCACGACCACGATAACCAATGTAATGAAGTTCTCTGCGAATGGTACGTGTACATACCAAGGTTCCAGCATTTTTACTCACCTGTACACTTGGGTCTTGTGCAGTACTCCGTCGATTAGCTGTAACGACTCTCCTGAAGCTTCGACGTCCTCTATCACTTATTTTCTTTGGTCTGCCGGTACGTTTTGCTGCTTCAGGCACGCCATGTGTCTTCCACTTGTTCAGTACATCCAAAACAGTTGACTTGGGTATGCTGAAATGCCTCTCGGTTTCTCTTATGGACAACCCACTAATACAGCACCCAACAATCTTTCCTTTCTCAAAGTCAGTTCTCTCCCGCCGCGACATTTTTACTCAACCTCACAAAGCGATATGATAGCGGATAGTTGCAGGTTTGTTTTTATACCGTTTGCAGCTATACCGCGAATCTAAACAACGCAACGGATCCGTTAATTTGCTTTTGAAGGGCTGTTAGTGTATGTCGTACAGAATTCAAAAAACAAAAACAAAAAGCTACACTGCGGTAAAGATATATTGATTTGGCCGATGTTTCTGTTCTTAAAAAATCATTAATATTGTTAGTGCGATCGAATTTAGAGAAGCTTTTACGTTAACTCTTTATGTGGCTGGAACGAATTACAGTAACTTGGGAGGGGGGGGACAATGAGCTGAAATCAGCCCGAACGAATATAGTCGCTGTCCAAGAAGTGGGGGCGAATGTTCCTGGAACGATTGAACTTGTGCATCAGAAAGCGTTGCTTTCCCCTTAGCATTGTTACTCAAAGTAGTCATTTAAGAGAATGATTGACATTAATCCTCTCTGACTGAAGGATAAAATAGCTATAACAATTGCGATTGACCTGAGGGATTTAAATACATTATGTAGAGGATTTCAGGAAGAGAGTGTCTGACTCCAGGTCTTTAACAACCCTCAAAAGTAGGAAGCTAGGAGATTTGAGTTAGAGTGCCCGACAGAAAAGTCATACTGAAACGAGGAGGACGACGACCTCATTTATAACCGGGAGGGGGCAGTACCCGGGGTCCAACAGCTGAAAGTGTTGTGATGTACCTGTACCGCAGGACGCACATGAGATAAAGGCAGATAGCAGTGAGAGCACATGTCCGCGTAGCTCAGTTGGGAGAGCAACTTACTCCGGAGAAAGGGGACCCGGATTCGAAGCACGCCGGGGACAAACTTCTACGTTATAGTGTCCATATGACGCACGGCGAATATTTAGTGGTTGCAGCGTTTGTACCTGCCCGGAATAGATCCTGCGATTTTTCCGTAGCAGTCACGAACGTTGCCCACGAAGCCTGAGAAAGGAGAGGAAAGATATTTAAGTCAATTGTTTCTACCCAGTGGCATGATCCCAGTGTCTGGAGGCACTGACACCATGTCACTGGGTAGAAGCTGGGAGTTTTCATCATGCCACTGGATAGAAACTGGGATTTTTTATCATGCCACTGGATAGAAACTGGGATGCCACTAGCTCATCCCCATCATGTCTTGGGTCGTGGAGCACAGAATAACAAACTAGAAATGAAAACGTATCACCAGTTAAATATTTATGGTTGATACTGCTAAGATGAGGGGCGAGAAAGCAATTGATTCGCCGTAGCTTTTGTAAAACCCTGCCACTGTGATCGTTTCTGTTTAAAGAACACAAAAAAATTTGTTTTTTTTTTTTTTTTTTTGATTGAAGGTTTAACGACCACCGTGAGCAACTCAATGGGCTATAAGCAATAAATAGCCCATCCCTACTTTAGGGCCACTTGTTCCTGGGAAGGGAGAGAGCCAGTGCAGTAAGGCAAACACAATATCCATGCGTCACTGGGATTCGAAACCGAACCATTCTCGGACGAATGGTCATAAACCATTATTTAGGCCACTGCCCCACCGGGGCGGCCTTCAGTTTTGGGAACAAGTCATAGTCTAGTGGGCTCATGTCAGGACTGTATGGCGCGTGGAAACGCAATGCCCATCCATAAGTTTCTAGAATGTGTCCTACAGTACGGGTAGCATGCGGCCTCGAGTTGTCGTGCAAAATGATTACACCAGCTTCGAGCATGTCGGGCCTTCTTTGGCAGATCTTTGCAGGAACCTTCTATGGTATTCCTCTGTTAGAGTGGTCCTCTCGGGCACTCTGTCTGTTGCTATCACTCCAACCTTATCATAGGCCATAATCATCATCAGCTTAACCTCCGATTGTTGGCGGAGGAATTTTTTCTGCCGAGGTGATTCTGGATGTTTCCTCTGAGTGAAATTAGATTTAAGTTCTGGTTCCAAATCCCGTATCCAGATTTCGTCTGTAGCAACGGTTCTGTCCAAGAACTGATCACCTTCTGTCTCGTATCGCTGAAGCAATTCTTCTGCGATCGCTTTGCGAAGTGGTCGGTAGTCCCGAGTCGCTACGCGATTTCTGATCTGACTCACTTTCTTCCTTCATTTCTAGGCAGAATGTTTCGGAACAGGAACAAATTAACCAGCAAACGTCGAAAACAACTTTGCATACTGAAGTCTGACTCACAACGGGCACTACAATTGGAGCGATTGCATCGTCCTACGGGCAGCGCCTGCGCAGTATGCAAAATTTTGAATGAAATGACCTACGTAGACAGAAACTGCAGTTTCTAGAGAAAGCTTGAAAACGCTTATTTATACATTCCTAAGCCAATAAATCGGATTACTAGTATAGTTTTACTATTTTCTACATGGTTGGTGTATAGTTCCGTGTTATTAAATTGTATGTGTTTTCTTTTTCTTTTTGGAGGTATTCAAAATTTTGTAATAGTATTTAACATTTTGAAATTTGACGTTTTTTACGGCCATCCCTTAGAAAAACGTATAACTGAGGTACCGCTGCACTTATAAAGTGATATTATTTTAAATTATATTATTTTCAATGATATTATGTTTACCAATAAATGAAAAGGTATGATGATCACAAAAAAACTTTTCCCAAAAGTCTCAGAGCGTACTTTCTCCCCACTCTTTTTTTTTTTTATGTCCGATTCCACCGTCCAGGTAGTTTTATGAAATGTCATAATCTGAAGGAGTAAAGAGTAGATTCTACACGCAACCAACACTGTTTTCTTTGCTCACACACACAAACACACACACACACACACACACACACACACACACACACACAGCCATCGTGATATGGAGCATGATAACAAGTCAGAACACCAGTGATGTGAAACTTCGTATGAAGTTATTGGCAAGAAAACTTGTAACGTACCAATAGATGTGACGTGTACCTGCCAGCAGGACGCAAACGACATAAAGGCAGATAGTAGTCAGAATAAATTCCGCGTAGCTCAATTGGTAGAGCAACTTATTCCGGAATGAGGGGACCCGAGTTCGAATCCTGGCGCGGATAAAAATGACGGAGAAATTTACTTCGTTATAAACTTCCCTGGTACGACTGGATAAACCAACCCTGGGTGATGGGGATATGGAGACCCATAAGCGCTTAACGCTATGAACCATGATATGAAACGCCAGTTGTAGTTCTGGACATGACATTCAAAGAAACAAACGGGGAAAATCAAGGACATTGCCGGCTATCTTCAACATTCTGTCACTCCTGAGACCCAATGAATGCCAACAGAGGACCGTAATGTTTGGATTAGCTAACAGCATATTGCATCGTTGTGCTTTCCTAAAAGAAACTCTTCAAAACAAAACATACTGAAAACACTATATTCTTACATGTAATAAGCAAGTCTTATAAAAATATTTTTACGCTGATTACCCATAAGGTATTACAAGGCATACTTGTAGCGTGACCAAAATTCTGGGGGAGGCACATATAAGAGTAAAATGATGTTTTTCTTGGAGGGAGGGGGCATTCTCGGTAATGGTTTCTAGAAAAAAAATAGTTTAGTTTCTCCGAACATGCTCCTGTCCAATTGTCATTAGTACCATAACTTTCTTTTTTACATGCCATCCAAAGCTGCAAGGTATGGCACGCTTACGCTGCTTCAACCTAATGAGGATGAAGTAAAAAACAACATGCCTTTCAAAGTACCTCGTGGAGTCAATCTTCTTATGATGAAAACCATCAGATGGTGAGCTGCTGTAAGCAGTGATTTCATGCTTTTGCGCATGGAATGACTGCTTACAATAGCTCGCTATTGCGTAGCTTTGTTCCCTTGGCTGTATGTCACACTTCATAACATTGAAAAGGCGAAAAACTAGTCATTACTTTTTCTAATTTTTTAGTTGGGGTGCACGTGCCCCCGTGCCTTCCCGATGCTACGCCTATTTATCAAGGTAATGTTTGTCCTCATTCAATCCTTATCTGTCTAACAAATTTAGAAGCATTGCAATAGAGATAAACGAAGTGCGTTTTCGTGCCACATATGCGCAATACCAGCGTGAGTCGAAAGTTCTCCCCGTTTTGAGCTTCACATGGTGTTGGGTCCTATTCCTGTATGAAACGCGCGCCAGCGTCGCCTGCATACAGGGTTGATGTGCTTTTGGCACGGAGCCGCACTGACTTATCAGGTGGGCAGAGGATGGAGATCGATAAAGATGCTGTTCGAGTGCTCCTACGCCATAATTGTATTCAGGGATTAAACCATCGAGCTTATATTAGATGGAGACACCACTGACTGTTCCGCCATAAGTCACAGCTAATCGTTGGCGTGAAGTCGCATACAGACAAAAAAAACTAAATCATACAGTTGATAAAACAGTAAGCTTGTATATAATTGGTAAAGATTATTGAATTACTCATTTTATCTGCCTATACGCCTAGAAGCTTTTGTTCCATTGGTTTCAAAGTAGTTTCTTTTCTGCGGCTGCGTCTTGCCTGGATGTGACGTCACTTGCAGCACGTACTTTGACTTATGGCGGCCAGTGCTGCGTGAATAGGAGTGATGTTTCCACTTAATATAAACTCGATGGGTTAAACACGGCAACAACAGCGAGAGAAATTTTTTGCAGATGAAGGAATGGTGGACAGCAGCACTGCATAAATATGGTTTTGACGTTTCAGTGCTGAAGTCACCAGTCTCGAAAACTACACTGTTAAAAATTGGTACTTAGAAATAAGCAAAATGTACTCGTTTTTGAGTGCATTCTGGGCTTATAATAGCTCCGTGTCTCATTTTTGAGTGCATACAGTGAATGAATTGTAAGTATATTTGTATTTCTAATTTGAAATATATGTACTCATTTTTGAGTGCATACAGTGAATCAATTGCAAGTATGTCTGTATTTCTAATTTGAAATATATGTACTCCTTTTTGAGTACATGCATTTAAAATATATATACTCAAAAATGAATCTACCGATTCGGACAAGCTACTTTGTAAGTGAGAGAGAGAGAGAGAGAGAGCACACTAGATGGCGCCACCGTACCAGCTTAGGATTTTGCTCGTAGAAGGCAGAGAGAAATTAGGGTGATGGGGCTTAGGAATGAACACCTTTATATGCAACCGGGGGCCATCACTTAACGTCCTTGTCCGAGGCACGGCGGATATTCAGCGATTGTTAGAAATTCACACCATCAAGTCAGGTTTGAACCTGGGGTCCCTCTATAAGTAGTCCACTAAACCATCCGCGGCTCGATTTCAAATTTGGAATGCGGGTACTCCATACATACTCATTTATTCATAGAATCAACTGGGAGTATATTATTCCATGGCACATCTGGAATAATAGAAATACTCGTTGTCACATGCTTGGCAAATGGAACGCATAATTTTATACAAATATAGTGATGAAGCGACAATATATTGTTTATGAGATTGACACAAATATAGTTAATGTTAAAACGTACACAAAGATACTTTACGCATAATTAAATAAATTGTGATCAGTGACTTTGTTGTGTCACTTTACACATTTATTAAACAATTTCTTTTGAAATCTATTATATCTAAAATGAAATAATACGAGATTATATTTATTGACGCAGTTATTTGCAAGTATGTATGGTTACTTTTATTTGAGCATGTCATGTACTCGTTTACGATACGATTGTACTTAAAACAAGTTAGTAAAATCATGCAGTGCATTGATTATGATACGCTTTCCAACATACCAGAAATCATTACTCAAGTTATGAGGATAATGGCTGTATAATAAATCTCGCTCCTATGACCTGACATTTGACCCCATTTCGATGATATTCAACAGAACCGGTAAAGTATATTTCCGGAACAACATGATAAAGTTTTGTCTCAATCGAAGCATTTTTATGTGAGTTATAACGCATAAGGGCGATGGAATGGATCCCAATCCTATGTCCTGACCTTTGATCCTATTTCGTCCCTTTTCAACAGGATTCATCCCCAGATGGTCCCCTACCACCTACTAAAATTTCATCGACGTCGACCCATTTTTACGCAAGTAATGATGCATAAGGGTAATGGAATGTATCCAGCTCCTATGTCCTGACCTTTGATCCCACCTCACCCATTTTCAATAGGGTTCGTTCCTATTTGGTCCCCTATGGCATACTAATATTTCATTGAAATGGAACCATAATTACGCAAGTTATGAAGCATAAAAGCAATGGAATTAACCCCGCTCCTATATTCTGACCTTTGACAACATTTCGCCCATTTTCAATAGGGTTCGTCCCCAGGTGGTTCCCTACCACATACTAAATTCTCATTGAAATCGATCCATATTTAAGCAAGTTATGACGCATAAGGGCAATGGAATGGTCCCGGCTCCTATGTCCTGACCTTTGGCCCCATTTCGCCCATTTTCAACAGGGTTCGTTCCCAGGTGATCCCCTATCATAGACTAAACTTTCATCGAAATCGAACCTTTTTTACGCGAGTTATCGTGCGGACGGACTGACAGACAGACGGTCAAAGCTGGAGCATATACTCTTCTTCAACCTACGGTTGGAAAGCGTAAAACAAAAGAGTAGGTTCAGGTTCTCATTTTTAAGTAGATTTTTTTTTTGAACAGTGGAGCTGATGTCAGGACATTCAGTAACTATCTGAAACACTGACATCCCGGTCGAAGCTGTGACAGAGAACCCATGTACCATTGCACCCCAATTGGCTGCTGACGGAGAAGGGGGGGGATTCCAATCCACAGATGTTCATCATATCACCTACTCCAACTAAGGTTTTCCTCCAGACGTTATAGAAGCAATGGCTTTTTGCAGCGTATCGTCCCAGGTGATGAAAAGTGGATATCCCTACGTTATCCTACCACGGGAACAGTGGCTGAAGCCACACCAGGAACCACAGTCAGTGGTGCAAAGAGGGCGGTTTGAAAGGAAAGTCGTGCTGTGCTGTGCATTTGGTGAATTGTGAGCAGTGCTAATTGAAAATGTACAGGAACGCACGATGCCTTTATGTCTTCAATACCTTTCCCTTAACTCCCTGACTCTCCCCCTCCCCTCCCAATCCCTCTCTCCCCTTTTCTTACTCTTTCATATTTATAGTATAAGGAGGTATATTGATCAATCGAAATCAGACCCGGATTTATGCGTTTTGGTATTCAAGAAAAAAGATTTCACCAGTTTGGTAAGAAAACGTTGCAGTGTTTGGAGTCTAAATTGGGATCGTTTTGGGCTGAAAAAAATAAAAGAAGCCTCATATTATGGAGTAAGATGTTGGTGGAAGCGGAAACTAATTTAGAGTGTAATAGTGAAAGCTGTTTATTACTGGGAGTCTTAGTTCTCGAGATATTTGGACAGGGGCAATTTTATAGGCCGCCTTCAAACGAGCGGTAGAACATCCGGAAGATTTATTGCTTTGACGGATTTTTCCGCTTGTATGAAACGGCCCTAGAAGACATTCGCATTTTAAAAAGAAAAATTATGCTGTACATTCGCTAAAGCTCCAGAGAGTAAAAAAATCTCCTCTGCTTCCAGAGTATTTAAGGGGCGCTCGTAACTAGACTAAATTCACTGCGAGTCACAACTAGACTCCTTAATAATGAAAATATTAATTAAATTCCCAATAACCATAATTTCTCCACTTCAATATCCCCCATTGCAACGTTCTTAACAACCATAGAAAAGTAAGTTTCAAGAGACTGCCAAGTGAGAAAGGATTTAGAGACTAATTATACCTTCAAACAAACACCTAAATTTCACTAACTGGGCGGTTTTTCTGGTGCATTTTTATTGAAAAAGAATTAAAAAGACATTCACATTTTAAAAAGAAAACAAATTGGGCTGCATAGCGTTTCTCGAAACTAGTGACGGCTAGAAAAAAGAATTAAAAGGCATTTACATTTTAAACAGGAAACAAATTATGCTGTATAGCATTTATCGGAACTAGTGCCGGCTGGAAAAAATAATTAGAAGACATTTGCATTTTAAAAGGAAAACCAATTATGCTGTATAGGGTTTATCGGAACTAGTGCCGGCTAGAAAAAATAATTAGAAGACATTCGCATTTTAAAAAGAAAACAAATTATGCTGTACATTCGCATTTTAAAAAGAAAACAAATTATGCTGTATAGGGTTTATCGGAACTAGTGCCTGCTAAAAAAAATAATTAGAAGACATTCGCATTTTAAAAAGAAAACAAATTATGCTGTATAGGGTTTCTGGAAACTAGTGACGGCTAGAAAAAAGAATTAAAAGGCATTTACATTTCAAACAGGAAACAAATTATGCTGTACAGCGTTTATCGGAACTAGTGCCGGCTGGAAAAAATAATTAGAAGACATTCGCATTTTAAAAAGAAAACAAATTATGCTGTATAGGGTTTGTCGGAACTAGTGCCTGCTAAAAAAAATAATTAGAAGACATTCGCATTTTAAAAAGAAAACAAATTATGCTGTATAGGGTTTGTCGGAACTAGTTCCTGCTAAAAAAAATAATTAGAAGACATTCGCATTTTAAAAAGAAAACAAATTATGCTGTATAGGGTTTGTCGGAACTAGTGCCTGCTAAAAAAAATAATTAGAAGACATTCGCATTTTAAAAAGAAAACAAATTATGCTGTATAGGGTTTATTGGAACTAGTGCCGGCTAAAAAATAAAATTAGAAGACATTCGCATTTTAAAAAGAAAACAAATTATGCTGTATAGGGTTTATTGGAACTAGTGCCGGCTAGAAAAAAATTAGAAGACATTCGCATTTTAAAAAGAAAACAAATTATGCTGTATAGGGTTTATCAAAACTAGTACTGGCTAGAAAAAAAATTAGAAGACATTCGCATTTTAAAAAGAAAACAAATTATGCTGTATAGGGTTTATCGAAACTAGTGCTGGCTAGAAAAAAATTAGAAGACATTCGCATTTTAAAAAGAAAACAAATTATGCTGTATAGAGTTTATTGGAACTAGTGCCGGCTAGAAAAAAATTAGAAGACATTCGCATTTTAAAAAGAAAACAAATTATGCTGTATAGGGTTTATCGGAACTGGTGCCGTCTAGAAAAAAAAAGTACTCAAGCTCTGTTCCGGGACGTTCCGGACCCACTACACCACCCAGGATCGTGACTGTTGTCGTTCTCAGGTTGCGTAAAATTCTGTGTCGTGGTTAGTGTACGGTACACCCAAGTCGCCGGATTTGTCATTAGGCCGAAATGTGCCGTCAATACAGCATTTTTGTTTGTTCGTTTTTCAAAAAGTACTGTAAGCAACTCGATCGACTATAAGCAGTCCCCCGTTCCTAATTTAGGGGCAAACACAACATCCATGCCTCACGGGATTCGAACCTGCACCCATATCGGCCGATTGGAGAGAAGGAATTGGTGGCGTTTGGTTACATGCCACATTTGGTGGCACCGGGGCACACATCTATGCGTTCTCAAATCTAACAGGTGCAGCATAGGAAAAGATATGGTGTTTGCGTACAACATTAGATTTCGCCCATAACGTAATCTTCACTGAAATTCACTTTTTCAAAATTTACTCTAATTTAGCGATATAAGCTAAAGACCTGAGACACTGCTTTACATCTTGGGTACTTTTGTAATGTCCCAGATTTCCAGAGATTCGCTGATCCAGTTTGGACACCCTAACGTGTAGACCACATCATAAAATCAACACCCACATTCAGAGCTTAAAAGAAGAATCTAAGTACAGGGACTTCCTTATAAATCGAACAGACCTTAATCTTGAAGGAAAGAAACGATCTAAAAGGTACATCAAACTGTATCTAGAACTCTGCAACATTACGAAAGTACGCAAGATGTAAAGAAGTGTTTGAAGTCTTTAGCTTATATTGCTAAATTAGAGTAAATTAGACTAAATTTTGAAAAAGTAAATTAAAATATCTATAAAGAAAAAAAATTTAAAAAATCCAAAAAAATTAAATAGAAGAAAGGCGAATATCTCCTGCAAAGAAAAAAAAAAGGCGAACATCGCCTACAACTTTTGAACACGCCAGAATAGATGCTGCCAGTATTAAGCCTAGGTAAGGTGCGAAGGAAAGTTAAAATCATTCAAAATATAGGTCACAGTGACAGTTTTTTTCAGGTTTGCAAAAACATATACAGTCATTTGCAAAAGTTTAAGACCACCTGTTGGTATTAGGAGATTTCTGCAGATTGCGTCAGCTACTGTTTGTATTACTCTACCTCCTGTCGATGTTGCATCTTCCTACAGCGGCAGCTGTTGATAGAGTTGGCAAAAACGTGCAAGCGTCAGTTTGCTTCTGGTTTTCATGCTGAAATGTTTTTTACGTATTTTCCGTATAGCAAAGTATGGGCAAAAAGCGTCATTAACTGTTACGCAGGGGGTGCAAATAGTGACTTTATTTCATGAACGATGCTCCAAAGGTGATATAAACAGAAATTTGAATGCCGGAAAAAACTTTTCTTCATAATACGATCATGAAATATCGAGATACAGGTAAATTTAGTGACTGAAAGAGAAGTGGAAGTCCAAGGGAAACATCCTACGTGATGACAATACTATAAGGCCAATAGTTATGCGTTCTCCGAGGAGTTCTTGCAAGGAAAGCAAGGCCTTTCTACATTAAAAGGGTTTGATATTAGTATCAGCACTGTTTCCCGACGTCTTATCAAAGATTTTAGATTGAAGTGTTATAAACCTACACATAAACCCAGACTAACCTCTGTCATGAAAAAGGAGGGACTTCAGTTTGCGAAACGCCATCAGTCGTGGACCGAAATTAAAGCTAAGTTCTTGCCAGTAGGGTACTCTTCAAGCTGGAGGGAGAGGCATTCTCGTCTGGAGACTATTTACGTGGACTGAAATGGGACCCCTGGTACGTGTGACATCGTCCCTCACAGGTCAACGTTACCGGGATATCCTGGACTACCATTTGCTCCCGTTTGTACGTCTTCAACATTCCACTGGGGACCACATCCTGCAACAAGACAATGCGGCACCCAAATTGTATCCGAATGGTTCGATGAACACTCCACTGACGTGACCTCGCTTCCTTGTCTCAGCTAGGTCACCTGACCTCAATCCCATCGAGCATATCTGGGATGCCATCGAGAGAGATGTTCGAGGCTCTGACCCCCCTCCATCAAATCTTCGTGAACTGTGGGAGCTTGCTCAGGGGTCGTGGATCCGTATGGCTTCCCAACGCTTCCGGTGTCTTGTCGAGTCGATGCCGTGACGAATCGCCGCCGTCATCAGGGCGAAAGGTGGTGCTACACGTTACTAGACAGATATCTCTAATGCAATTGCTCTTCAGTGTAATTGTCACTAAATGTCATCTATGTGGTATCAAACAATACTAGCGCCGATGCCACGCTCCTTATGACCCCGGAGTTATTACGAGTTGAAATCGGTCTCATGTCGCGTCCACCGCTAATCTGTATCGTACCGTAAAATGTAGTCCTACGTCAAAAAGGATTCACATTTATAACTATACAAAACTAAGCAAACAACTTCACTTTTACAAATTTTGAAGGTGACAATCCGTTTTTTGCTGTAAATATGACAAGGATCGTAAGTCAGACAATATCCGAGAACTAGAAAATTTCGTCGTCCTGGAGCGGGAATCGAACCCACGTCTACCAGATAGCGTACGGGTATGCTACCACTACACCACTTCACTTTTGCCGCCCCGGTGGCGCAGTTGTTTAAGCCCTGGTTTTTGATCATTTGTCACGGATGGGTCTGGGTTCGAATCCCAGTGAAGCAGGGATGTTTGTGTTTACGTCATGGCACTGACTCTCTCCCTTCCCTGGAACCAATGATTCGAAATTAGGGGCGGTGACTGCTCATAGCCCATAGAGTTGCTCACGGTGGTCGTTAAAACCTCCTGCCCTCCGAATTACATTTTTGTTTTAAAAAGCATTCCACGCGTCAGCTTCATAATTCGCTTCCCTTATGCATGCATGTAAATGCTTATTTTATTACCATTTGTATTACACTAGTTAGTAAATTAAATGATTCAAGTATGTCCAGTCGTAATGGATATGTAATGTGTTGTTACCTTGAATTCAGATCCGTGTGCTGCTTCAAAGAACACGCTCCAAAATCGGAACAACAGTTTAATACAAAATAAAACTATAAGAACCACTTGACAAGTTAAGCAATGAGGATCATATGCCAAAATTCTGAGGAACTCATTAATCATAATTAGGGTAGTAATTTTATCGCGGGAAAAAAATGTGAAATTCGCGGGGCAAATCGTGAAATTTCGGCTAAAAGTTCACGGCTTTCCGCTAAATTTCGGGATTTAACCCAAAATTTCACGAAATTCCGTATTTCCAAAATCTTCTGGTATGTTGCAAAATCCACTGCTGTGTTGCCATACGAACAGAACAATAGATTCTGAAACGTCTCCTTGCTGTATACCCTTTGCATCTTTTTTTTTTTTTTTTTTTTTTTTTTTTGATTGGAGGTTTAACGACCACCGTGAGCAACTCAATGGGCTATAAGCAGTCGCCCGTCCCTAATTTAGGGTCACTGGTTCCAGGGAAGGGAGAGAGCCAGTGCCGTAAGAGAAACACAACATCCATGCCTGACCGGGATTCGAACCCGGACCCCTTACGGACGAATGATCAGAGGCCAGCGCCTTAGACCACTGCGCCCACCAGGGCTGCTTTGCATCTTTCAGATGCGCTCATTTTACTCACGTGGTTCATTCTCAAAATTAGCAAACAGTACCTAGAAATTTTATAAACTAAATACTCAAAACAATATACCAAGCTAAGCGTCTGCGAAACTCAAACACTTTTTTTCTGAGAGCTGCTTTTCCCAGCTATTATAGTGGACGCCATCCAGTTTACGGTTTACTAGTGCGGCAAGTCGCCAAGGTCATCATACGTGCATTCTTCAGCGGAGTGCATCGTAACAGTCTCTTCGTAACGAGCAATCTTTGAGGGCTATTTCAAGGTTTAAAATTCTGGTTTGGATTTTGGAGTAGGATTACTTTGCGGTATATTTTTCGCATAAATTCTAATGAAAGCAGTAATATTTTATTTAAATATGAAAAATAATCTAATATTTATAATAGAAATTCAGCAAAAATGGGAAAGTGGCAGATATATTTGATATTCGCTAAATTACAGATAAAAAAAAAAAAAAAAGCCTAAAAATCGCGGAAATTTGCGCAGCGAAACAATTACCAGCCTACTCATAACCAACACACCCTAACTTGTTACTGCGTGTGCCCCGTTCGTTGCTTAAGAAGTTCTGCGTTTTTCAAAAACAGTCCGTGCATCGCAAAAAACGCCAACAATCCTTTTGCGCTACATGCAGCCTTCGTCACGCGATATTGTATAATGAAATGAGTTTGAAGCTACACTATCTACCAACAAGTAATTGGACACCCCTGCAATCGACGATATCTGCGGTCCTGATACACGTCACGGTCGCAGCCGTTAAATATCGTGTGGGAAACAGCAACGCAACCAGTCGCATGCAAGATGTCACGCAGTTCGGAGCTCTCTGATTTCGAGAAAGGTATAATCGTCGGGTATCACAGAAATGGCCGATCCATACGTGACATATCCAGCGAGCGCCGCCCGGTGGCGCAGTGGTCTAAGCGATGACCTCTGATCATTGGTCCGTAAAGGGTCCTGGTTCGAATCCCAGTGAGGCATGGATGTTGTGTTTGTCTTACGGCACTGGCTCTCTCCCTTCCCTGGAGCCAGTGACCCTAAATTAGGGACGGGCGACTGCTTATAGCCCATTGAGTTGCTCACGGTGATCGTTAAACCTCCAATTAAAAAAAATATATCCAGCGAGTTGAAGTACCCAAAATCGACAGTGACCTACGTGATTAGCAAGTGGAAGATGAGAGGTGACTGTTGGAATGTGCCCCGACCCGGCAGACCCACAAAACTGGGAGTTAGAAACCGACGGGTGCTGGCCAGAGAAATTCGGAAGAACCGCCGCACCAAATCGATGGGCCATATCCGCGAAGAGTTTCAACAGGCATCCGGGAGTGTTCTTTCGATAAATACCATCCGTAAGAAAGCCCATCTGCTCGGTTATCATGGACGTGCTGCCGCCCACAAGCCTTTGATCACCAAGTCCAATAGCGCTGCTCGGCTAACGTGGTGCAAAGAACGTCGACAGTGGACCGTTGAACAGTGGAAACAGGTTCTCTGGAGCGACGAATCAAGGTTGACCCTCTACAATTCGGATGGCAGGGTCTGGGTTTGGCGTCTGTCTGGAGAACACCTCCTGCCGGAATGTATTGTGCCAACTGTGAAGTTCGGCGGCGGTGGAATTATGCTGTGGGGTGTTTCTCCTGGTATGGCACGGGACCCTTGGTCGCAATTCCTGTCCTGGTCGACTCAACGCCGAGACCTACTGCACCATTTTGGATGACCATGCGCTTCCTACGTTGTGGCACTTTTACGGGGGGGACCCATGTTACTTTCAGGATGACAATGCCACCTGCCATGTTGCGAGGTCCACCATGGCTTGGTATGGTGACAATGGGGCTAATCAAATGGACTGGCCTGCGCAGAGCCCGGACCTTAACCCTATCGAGCACCTCTGGGACGAGTTGGAGCGTCGACTTAAGAGGTGCCCCCACCGTCCGAAATCGGTGAAGGAACTGACCTGTCTTCACCAAGCCGAGTGGAAGAAAATACCGCTAGCCGTCGTACAACGCCTGGTTGAGAGTATGCCCTGGAGGGTCGCAGCTGTATTCGCCGCTCGTGGAGGCTCCACCAACTATTGAAGGTGAATAAACTTCGTTTTCCTTTGGTATCACAGGTGTCCAATTACTTGTTGGTAGATAGTGTATAACATAATGTAAATATATATGACTATTATCAGATATGCATGCCTTCATGCTGAGAATTTTTACTTCCAAACCGTACCTAACGAGCTCCAGGACTTAAAAGGATTTCCGTCGGTTCCAAGTTCGTTGTAAGCAGGTTTTACTGTATTCTAAATTTTAGTCAGTTTTTTGTTAAAAAACGTACTTTCTTTTTACCTTCCTTTTTAATGAGCTAATTAGAAGACTTCTTAGAAGTATATTCAGTTCCGGAATGATTAAGAAGGGTCAATGTACAGGTGACATCTTGTCGTAAATAGTTTCAAACGATATTTCTGAAGTAAAAAAAAACAACATTTCTTTCGGTGCCAGAGGAAATCGTGTGACGCATCAGACGACGTGCTCCCTGCTGATTGGCCGAGACTTCATTTCACTTCGGGGCGACAGCCGTGGTAATGACTTCTTAAGGAGTAAATACCTGTAGCTGTTCAAAAGCCGGGAACTCCCTTAAAGAATTTTCGATTCCTTAGGGCATACTGGGCGTAAAAATATAAAGAGAAGAATGAGAGATCGATACGAGCTGATTCTCGGAATAAATGTTTTTCTGAAAGAATCGAATTCTTGCTTTCAGTTTCGATTTCCGGGAAAGATGTCGACTTGGCAGAAACTCCGGAAATTTCACCAAAAATATTTTTCAACTCTTTCATTCAATATATTTTGACTAGAAAAAGAACTGTTTTTTCTTTATTTTATTTTTCTTGCACCTAACTTTTAGTTAAACGTGAGACACTGAATTTCTCTGAAACGTGCTAAAAAGAAAGAAAAGTTCCAGTGAAATTGAACAACTCTAAACAGATCATCTGAAACATTTGTTATCTGCAACGATTTCTTACGCAAAACAAAATAAAATAATGAATGCAAAGTTCAGTTAAATACATCAAATCTTCAGCAGTTTTCAAATAATCCAAACAAATATACATCCTTCCAGTGCTTACGTATGGTGCAGAGACGTGGACCTTAACTAAAAGAGACATACAAAGGTTGCAGACAACTCAAAAAAGCATGGAGAGGTGCATGCTTGGTGTAACCAGGAGAGATAAGAAGAGGAACTCGTGGATCCTAAAAATGACAAGAGTGGAAGACATCATGATCAGATTTAAATCCCTGAAATGGCAATGGAATGGGCATACTGCCAGAAGGACAGACCATCGATGGACAGCCAAAATTTTAGATTGGATTCCAAGTGACAGGAAAAGACCCAGAAGAAGACCACATGGGAGATGGGTGGATAAAATTCGAAAGTATGCGGGAGTGACATGGAGGAGACTGGCACAAGACAGACCGTTGTGGAGGAAACTTGGGGAGACCTTCGTCCAGCAGTGGATTGATAATGGTTGACAAAGATGATGATGATGATACATCCGGTAGATTAATAGCTTTCCAACACTAAATATTAGGTAGTTAGGGAATTACAGTGGAACCCCCGTTATGCGTTTCTCACTTATACTTTTTCATACTTAATTCAGTCCGAATATTTAAATATACGAAGGCCGTTCCATAAAAACTGAGTCTTTGGGGGGTTGGCAACAGTGCGAAGGGGAAAATAAGCACGCAGACGACTTACTGAATTAAGGAAGTATCTATGGCAACAGTTATTAGCCGTGGTAGACGATTCTGGTTTTGTTATTGCTGAGTTGTTTAAGGTACGTGTGCATTTCGCCATACAGCTATTGAGGTGAGTGATTCAGAGTTAAAACGTGAAATGCGTTGTGTGATAAAATTTTGCCATCGTTAGGGTAAAACGACTCCAGAAACAGTTAATTTAATTAAAAAAAGCTTACAAAGATAAATGTTTGGGTGAGTCAACGATTTTTAGATGGCACCATGATTTCAAAAAAAGAACGCTTGTCGGCAAAATTCGCTACTAGGCCTGGTCGACCTGAAAGTGCTGTTATGGAGCTTATTGTTAAATCTGTTTGGGCAATCCTGCAACATGATCGACGAATGACGTGTGAAGACATACCGGCATCAACTAATATTTCAAAAATGTCCACATTCAACGCGACAAATATCTGCTGCATCGTGTGTTTTCCAGATGGGTAACTGACGACAGAACAATTGTTATCCAGAGTTCAGGTGTGTCATGAGTGGAAACAAATGATTGCAAAGAATCCATACTTTATAAACACAGTAATAACTGTCGATGAAACATGGTTATATTTTTTCGACCCCATCACGAAGCGCGCAACGAGTGCCTGGAAACACACAGAGGCTCTCCTCCTCCGAAAAAGTCCGACAAACCAAATCAGCTGGGAAAGGTGATGATGATAATTTTCTTTGATCATGAAGGTGTAGTCTACCGGCATGCCGTTCCTCCACAAATTGCTGTCCATGCTGAGTATTAAATACCAGTTTTGAAGCGTCTGCGACGACACATATCGATTAAGCGACAGGAACTGGTGGGCAAGTGGATCTTACACCATGATAACGCCTGCTCACATGTGGCCGCTTGTGTTCAACAGTTTCTTACGAAATGCAGAATTGAGATCATGCCACAGAGCCTGCCCACAGTCCTGTTCTCTCCCCGTGAGATTTCTCGTTCTTTCCAACAAGGACGTTCCGTGGCGCAACATTCAACACAGATGACTTTATTCAAGCTGTACAGCGTTTGCTAAACCAGCTTCCACAAAATGCTTTAGTCACATGCTTTGAAAAGTGGACTGAACGATGGGACCGTTGCACATCATCCTAGGGAAAATGCTTTGAGAAAGAGTAACATAAATTTTGCTGTACCTAAAGTTCTTCATTTTCTATGATTTCACTCTCTTTTTATGGAACGGCCTTGTTTCTATCGTCATTTTAATCCGGTTATTCGTAATTAATTTCTGCGTTTTTTGCAGTTATAAGTTAAAGTTTGAATTTCAGTTTATCAAAAATACACGGTTCTTTCATTCTTTTATACGTAACTAAGGACAGTGGAACCTGGTTTGTATGATTTTCTAGCGGATTGCCTTTAAAACGTATAAAAACGAAAGACTTATAAAAGAAATTTCAAAATGTTAAATACGATTGTAAAATTTATGATTTGAAGGAGAGTAAGATAATCCTTATTTATTTAAAGTCAAATTGGCGGCGGAAGAAAAAAAGGTGTTACAAATTATAATATATTTTAATGCATTGCAAAAATCATAAAGCCTGTGGAAATCCAACTTCTCGTTAGACAATTGTATTTCTCTATAAAATATTGATCCTAGAATAAATGAGATCCTCACAACTAAGAATCAGAAACCAAAGCTTCAACATGCAACACATGAGGTATATATACACCGAAGTGCCAAAAGTCGTGGGATAACAGTATGCAAATTTTTAACTGGCCATGCTGTCGTATAAAGGCTTCGACGCAGCCCATGATTTTTATCAATTGCGAGGTGTAATCTCATCAGTTTGAACAACCGCCAGTAGGATTATGACAATCCGACGTGAATTATCGGAGAGTGAACGAGGCATGGTAGTGAGAGCCAGACGGATGGGATATTCAATTTTGAAAGTTGCGCGAACATTCAACATTCCTCCAACCACGGTGTCACGTGTGTACCGAAAATACCCCATGGAAGGCATTACCACCCACCGTGGACAGCGCAGGTGCCGACCAAGGGTGCTAAATGTCCATGACCAGCGCCGTCTGACTAGTATTGTCCATGCTAACAGACGGCTCAAATAACATCCACATTCAAAGCAGGAGGTTCAAGAAACAGATCCACCAGGTCAGTTCAGCATAATTTAGGGTCAAAATAGATGAAAGTTCGTGCTTAGTTAGTCATCGAATAAAAAATTGCCGCCCTATGCATGATTAAAAGAACTAATGTTCCTGTACACACCAAATGTGGTGAAAATGATCTAAATGACAGATTAAAACAACATAAGATCTTTCGATCCCTCTTGGGATCATCCTCAGATGTGCTCACGAATTGGTGATTCCGACCTTAAATAACAAAAGGGCAGGTGTCAGGATTCACTCTGTGCGTTCACTGCGCATGCCTGGGATTATTCACGGGAGGATCCGGGTCGCCGAGTGGGTGGCTATGTCATCTGGTGTTAAGGTATTCAAGGTGTTGTCATTCTGGGTATTATTTGATTCCCTTGGCATCTTACTAACCAGAAACAGTACAAATCATACTATTCAAACCTCAGTTTTCAGGAAGCCTATGTCCGTCCCTAGCATCATCTCTTACAACTCTATGCACCCTCTAAGTCATAAACTTGCAGCCATTCGATTCATGATACAACGAGCCATTACACACTCCTCCAGTAACCAGCTGAAAAAACAAGAGATGGCAAAAATTAAAGAAATCGCCCGAAACCATGGCTATGAAGATCATTTGGTGGATTCGGTTTATAAAAGACTCAGAAACTCAACCATGTCTACCCTCGAGAGAGAAACTAGGAATAAGAAATTTGTTGGGCCCATGTTCTATGACCCACACGTTACTCGCACTATGAAAAACTTGTGTCACCGTCATAAAATCGATTTCGGCCTCAGAACATCAAGTACCTACTCCGTTATTCGCAACGACCGCGGTCAAATCAAACAGGGATCCCGGCATGGAGTATATAGCGTACCTCTTTACAGTACTGAGACAGATGACCCACCTCTCACTTACATAGGATCTACCAAGAGGACGTTAGATATTAGAGTGAAAAAACATATTTATGACACCAAGACTCGAAACAATAAAACCGCATTACCACACCTTAACAACAAAGGTTCTTATTTTCCAGCTTGGCAGGAAGCTTCCATCGTTACTACACCGTGGAACAAAACCTCGTTGCTTTTTGCTGAGAGTTTGATGATATTCATCAAGGGTAGTAAATGTTGCAACGACTATCTACCAATGAACATCCCCAATCCTTGGAAAAATATCCTGCCAAGGGAATCAAATAATACTCAGAATGACAACACCTTGAATGCCTTAACACCGGATAACATAGCCACCCACTCGGCGACCCGGATCCTCCAGTGAATAATCCCAGGCATGCGCAGTGAACGCACAGATTGAATCCTGACACCTGCCCTTCTGTTATTTAAGGTCGGAATCTCGTCCGTAAGGGGTCCGGGTTCGAATCCCGGTCAGGCATGGATGTTGTGTTTGTCTTACGGCACTGGCTCTCTCCCTTCCCTGGAACCAGTGACCCTAAATTAGGGACGGGCGACTGCTTATAGCCCATTGAGTTGCTCACGGTGGTCGTTAAACCTCCAAAAAAAAAAAAAAAAAAAAAAAATAAGGTCGGAATCACCAATTCGTGAGCACATCTGAGGATGATCCCAAGAGGGATCGAAAGATCTCATGTTGTTTTAATCTGTCATTTAGATCATTTTCACCACATTTGGTGTGTACAGGAATATCAGTTATTTTAACATTTAGTTATTTTAATCGTGCATAGGACGGCAATCTTTTATTCCATGATAATTTAGGGTCCATGGCGTATGGGAGCATAAGACCCACCGGAGTTCCATTGTTAACACCACAACATCGGACACAGCGCCTCATCTGGGCTCGTGAACACGGTAATTGGACACTGGAAGACTGGGCAACATGTGGCGTGGTCATGCTACCAGCTGTTACGAGCTGGTGATAGGGTTCGGGTGTGGCGCAGACTCCCATGAGGCCATGGGACCCAAGCTGTCAACAAGGCACTGTGCAAGCTAGTGTTGGTTGTGTATATGTGTGGAGTGTCTTTACGTGATACGATTTGGGTCATCTGGTCTTCATACACACGTCATTAACTGGTAATCGCTTTGTAGCTCTACTGGATAATCATTCACGGACTTCATGTACCCCAACAACGATGGGATTTTCCAGGCGGACAATGCACCATATCATTGGGCCCAAGTTGTCCAAAATTGGTTCGAGGAGCATTCTTGACAGTTTCGACGGATGTTGTGGCCACTACGTTCACCCGACATGAACCCAAACAGAGCACTTACGGGACGTGATGGAAAGGTCCATTCGCACCCACCTACAAATACCATGGAACTGTATGTGGCTGTTCAAACGGCATTATGCTTTCCCATGGGAGTAAGAAAGAATTTGGCCACAGCGTACTCCGCCCACAATCGAGCCCAACAGGGGAGAACTGGAGGTCCGCAAGCCAAAAACATGACGCAATACACAGTTCTAGAGCTTAGCTGCAAATATAGTCCAATGGTTGTGTTTACATGCACTTGGCGGACACTTCGGCCTCCAGTGTACCGTCATGCCAACGCCTTTGGCATGATCCCACAACCCTCGGGATCGCCCTATCGTGCTATACGACAAAGGCCGTTAAAATCCAGCACACAACTCGGCACAGAATTTACTGACTAGAGGTGGGCTAGTCTCCAGCCACCCGTTTACAGCGAAGCCGGGGTGAAAGAGGAGTGTTGGTACAGAGGTGGCGTTCGTTCACCACCTGCGACCTCAGCCACCAGACAGCCTGTTTCCGCCTTACGGGTTACCACACATGGTAAACATGCAAGTAAGCCTAGTACCCCAAACGCAGGAAAAGAAGAAACGAAACACAAAACAAGAACGAAACCCTGAGAATGGGGCACCAACAAAAAGTCTCAGCAACCTACAACTGAGAGGTTAGGGTTACGGTTGAGTACATTAGAAAAGGAACAGCAAAAAAAATGGAGTTAGGACAAAATTTATTAGTACAGGAATGGGTGTGCAACACAAGGTGAGGCCTGGTACGAAGATACAAAAAAAAACAGAACTACGATGTCAGTCACATTATCAGCTCGGGAAAACGTGGGGGCGCTACTCCCCAACAGCCGGATGAACAGCCGTCCCGGCGAAGTCCACGTTGTCGAACTCGAAACTCAAGATGGAAAAAAATCATTTTCTACCACAAGATGTTGACCGGTCACAAGGTCAGCTCGGGCCGTGGGGGAGTACTCCCCAAATAACTAGAAAACCAGTTATCCCCGTGCGGGGAAGGATGTCCTGATATTAATGGAAGGGGCAATGTATATGAGGCTGGTAAATTAATATGGCTGATTTTTTTGCGCAGAGAGCTGGGTAATGGTCACGTATTGACAGTTAAACTGATTGTAAACATGCAGGCTACGCTGCAGACACGTCTGGTCTTTTTGTTCTACTTCAGATCAGATCATATGTAGAGGATTTTAGGAAGGGAGTGTCTGACCCAGGTCTCAAACAGTCCTTAGAAATAGAAAGCTTCGAGATTTGGACTAGAGTGTCCGATAGGAAAGTGACACGGAAACGAGGTAGAAAGGGGGAGGGAGAGGCCCTTATTTATTACCGGGGGCCAGTACCCGAGGTCCGATGGCTCAACGTGCGCATTTGACGCACGGCGGATATTTAGTGGTTCGACTGTTCGTACCTGCCTGGGATCGAACCTGAGGTTTCTCCGTGGCAGTCACGAACGTTGACCACTAGGCCATCCACGGCCCTCGCAAGAGAAGAGCTGTAGTACTTTGACTTTTAGATTGTTTCGTTCCCTATAAGCATCGGAAACATGCATTCAACTCTTAAACAACACGCGAAAAAATGTTGTATTCGCCTCCATACATCGGAGGAAGAAGCAAGCAAAGTGATATCACGCGCAAGTACCCAAGGTTAACATAAAGAGATTACACAATGCGGACAAATATTTAAAGAGATGGGAAGGGAGGAACGTCTGCCGACTTCAGTTTTGGAGATTTTGATGTGAGACCGGCAACAGTGGCGGGTGAAGTAAGATATGTAGAGTAGTTTTTAATATCGAGGTATTCCTTTTGTTTGTGAAGTCCAGATGTGAAAGTATGTTTCATGAACATTAGAACAATGAACGTTGTAACTAGTGATGTAAATGGGAATTATTCGTTACGGGAAGCCCAACGTACAAGTGAAAACCTTAAACATTTAATACGCACAAACCCATTCGCAGTAGATACATAAAACCATATAAGGAATGAAGATTTATCGATTGATGGAGAAAAGCTGGAGATAACAGACACGTACGTTTATCTTGGACAGCAGATATCAAGTGAGGGTCACATTGATGAAGAAATTAATCAGCGTATAAAACTTGCCTGGAGAGCTTTTGGAAGAAACAGTATAATTTTCAAGAATAATATGCCATTATGTCTTAAAAGAAAAGTGTTTGATCAATGCATCCTTCCAGTGCTTACGTATGGTGCAGAGACGTGGACCTTAACTAAATTAGATATACAAAGACTGCAGACGACGCAAAGATGCATGAAGAGGTGCATGCTTGGTGTAACCAAGAGAGATAAGAAGAGGAACTCCTGGATCAGAAAAATGACAAGAGTGGAAGACATCATGATCAGAGTAAAATCCCTGAAATGTCAATGGGCTGAACATATTGCCAGAAGGACAGACCATCGACGGACGGCTGAAATTTTAGACTGGATTCCGAGGGACAGGAAAAGACCCAGAAGAAGACCACATGGGAGATGGGCGGATAAAATTCGAAAGTATGCGGAAGTAATTTGGATTAGACTGGCACAAGACCGTCGTTGAAGAGGCTTGGAGAGACCTTCGTCCAGCAGTGAATTGATAATGGTTGACAATGATGAGGATGAATGATGATAAGGAAAACAATGAATGAAATACGGGATTACACCATTGTAAAATACAAATTTTAAAGTTTCGAATCCGTTTATTGGTGTAAATATTTATAAAATATTATATTTTGTGCAGCGAACTGAGCGCATTTCATCTAGCATATACGCAGTCGTATCTGAATAATATGACCACCTACCTAATAATGGGAATAACCACCATATGCCCGAATAACATCTGCGAGACGGCGTGGCATGAACGCAATGAAGCCCTGGAAGTTTGCCCGAGGCACATGTGCCCATTCGGACTTCCACACAGTACGGTGGTCCCGGAGATGACGTGGTTGTGTGTCGCCACGTCGAGCCTATTATTCCAAATAGTCCCATAAGTGCTCTATAAGATTGAGGTCGGGCGATTTCGCCGGCCAAGGGAGAACGGATGTGCCATTGGTCCAGCTGTCGTGTTCCTGGAACCAGTCACGCACACCCTTAGCAACGCGGCACGTTGCATTGTCCTGTTGGTAGACACCACCATCACCACCAGGGTAAACCTCCAACATCAAGGGATGCATGTGGTCCGCGAGGTTGGACAAGTAGCCATTGGCGTTCAGGGACCCATCCAGTTGTACCAGCGGTCCCAGATCATACCAGGACAACATCCCCCAGACATGCACACTGCCACCTCCGGCTTGTACTTGACCGATAAGTGTGTCCGTATCTGACGCAGTGTCCGCCACCATCTCTCACTTCTGTGGAGTAGAAACCTCGATTCGTCGAAGGTAACCTCTCTCCACTCTTCCAATGACGGTATAGTCTAATGCGAAATGCAGACGTTGTTGCGGATGAACCTGGGTCAACATGGGCGCCTTGACACAGCTTCGAATCCGGAGAGCCATGCGTAACACGGTTCGCTCTACTGTTATCGGGGACTCGTACCTGGGCCGCAGCGTTTATTTGCGTGCTCAATTGCTGCACAGTTGCGCGTCGATTGGCTTTACCAGTCGACGGGGCGACTTTCTCCTGTGGGGTAAACGGCGTTTTGGGGCTCCACAGCTATGTCGTCGGGAGGTACTCGGTGTGCCATTGGTCCATTCTTGGTACAGCACCTCGCAAACACCCCACGAAGTCAGCTGTTTCTGAGATGCTTCCACCCTTGGCGCGGTAGCCGATGATCATTCCATTTTGAACGTCCGCCAAATCACTACCTCTGCCCATTGTGCTCACGTGACGTACTATGGCTCATCTGTCCTGGCCGGCAGCTTTTATCTTCGTGTGGTTGCGCTGGTCACGTGCACTCTGTGACGCACCTTGGCGTGCACACTGTGATTCCGGGTGCAGTCATATTATTCTCATACGACCGTGTACGTTTTATCCTCCTTTCACTCCTTTCCATGCCAGATATCCAAACGGGGAAAATCCTCTTGAGGAGTAAGTGGAAAGAGAACCAAAACAGACGTTCCATATTTTTTTCCAAGCAGAAGGTAAATGACTCATCGTGACGAGTGACCAATGCTCACATGACTGTCGTGAAATCTCTGTTTTTAACGAAATTACATCTCACAATCAATGAGTGGGTGCACAATGCGTTGGTCCCCATGATTGATAGTCATCTTTGCTTGCATTCATATGAGACACCGACCTATAGAAAAATGGCAAAATAAGAATAATCGCGGGATCTCAGCAGAGATTAAAACTGTCCTTTGAGAGGTGTGAAAACACAGGTTTGTCCACGCCGGGCATCGAAACCGGGTCCCCTCACTCCGGAGTAAGTCGCTCTCTCAACTGAGCTACGCGGACATGTGCTCTCATTGCTATCTGCCTTTATCTCATGTGTGTCCTGCGGAGCAGCAAGTCACAGATGTTGAAGCGCCAGGAATAAAATCACATAAGAGCAAACTCGCATGTGGAAAAGTTTGCATTTTACAAGCAGCTTTCGCCGATTCATCGATCTCATTGGAGCAAATTCGCGTTAAAGAAACATGCGTAATTGCAGAGATGACTGTATTTATAATTTTTATTTAAAATCAGCAATGTAAGAATTACGATTTAGTATAATAAGAATGAAATGCAGTATAAATAAGAATGAAATACATTATAAATAAAAATAAAATACATTTTTTTTTACTTTTCCACCTTCTGGTTTCAAAATCGGCGTTATTCTGACTCGGCGCAAATAGATGTCGTCTACCTGTATCCTATTTTCTGGAAAATTACAAGCGAACAGCAAAACAGATCGTAAAACATCCTGAATTTAACTCTGTAAGGCGGAAACTTTAAATCTAAATGGAAAATTATCGAGTTCTCCTTGCTCCTAAAAAAAAATCGTGAAGCAGCTTGGATGGCTGAATTCCTTCTCCTCGACTTCAAAACTTATTATAAACGAATAAAATCCAGAGACGATTGTACTCTTTAAGAAAGTTAAATGAGCACAGGAAAACAAAGTTAATACATTAACATCGTTTTTTTTTTTTAGGAAGATGCGATGATAAGGTTTCCTACATATTTTTAATTCCTCTCTGGTTAAGAGAAACGTGAAAGACTCTATAACATAATATGGAAGTTGCGTACGCATTAGTGGTTCTGGTCTCTTTTAAAAGAAATTGGATCATTCCAATTTACCTCAACAGTAATTTGAAAAGCAGAAAGAGAACTCCACGCGGTCTTTCCTCTTTGGTATTTTTTATTTTCACTCTTCCATTTTTCTTTTTTTCGCTTGGAATTTCGTGGAACATCAGTAGCAAGCAGACTTTTTCTACTTCTTCTCTTTCTCTCTCTCTCTCTCTCTCTCTCTCTCTCTCTCTCTCTCTCTCTCTCTCTCTCTCTCTCTCTCTCTCTCTCTCTCTCTCTCTCTCTCTCGCGGAATCCCTTTAGTGATGACTCTGATATATATATATATATATATATACACATATATAAATTTTGGAAAAAAGAAAAAAAGAGTTTCGATTTTTCTTTCTCCTAATGTCATAAAAGCATATCTAGTAAAATACGTTGTTTTAAATTTTTATGTGGAAATTCTCTAGTGACATGAGCTTGCGCGTGCTCATCCCCTTCTCTTCAAAGCCACTCACATAAAAACGAAATGAAGGAAACCCTTTTTATTGTTATTGATGACGTGTGTCCTTCCGAATTATCTCGGAGATAAAAGCATCTTTCGAAAGAAAAGAACGATCCAAGGAGATTCTTTCATCTGTGCCATCATGCACAGAAAATGGCGGCAAATTAGTTTAAGGCATTTTCTATGCAAATGCTTTCTTTTGTTCATTGAATCTCCATAGTTATTGTCCTGGGTATCAGATACAGAATTTTTTTTTCATTAATTTTTTTTATGAAATGAGTTGAATGAGTAATGGATCTTAGTGTTTGGGAAGGGGAGGGGGAGGACAAGATCCATTTAACACAAACACACGAGGTGCACACGTCGCATTGCTGAAACGATGCCATCAAAGTTTGAGTAATTAATGGTCCTCAAATATTTCAAGCATTTCATGTACGAGATACTAAACTGTGAAGGTGGGAACATTAATAGAGGTAAAAAAAATATATTAGTTTCGTCTGCTGTATTGAAGGAGCTCAGTTATCAGACTTGAAAATTTTCACGAATACCAATCATTCTTTTTTATGTTTCCTTTGAAGATGCACTAAGTTCAAATATAGTCCAATATTGGTAGTTTCCACTAGAGGTCTGCAGGAGCCTTAATTTTGGAAGTCCGGCCCCGGCTCAAAATTTCTACTTTACGATCGGGCCCGACACCTTTCAGACTTTCATCAAGCATTCTCCCAAAGCCGTCTCGAGTACTAGCAGGCCTTAGTCCTCAGTTCGTGACGTCACCATCAGGGTCATAACAAACGCTGCCATGACTGACATCTTAGCTAACAGCGAGGTTACAGTGAGGAGATACAGGATTCTAATTTTTCGAACTTCACAATATCGATAGAAAAAGTTATTCGAGTACTAGCAGGTTTTAGTCCTCAATTCGTGACGTCACGATCAGGGCCATAACAAAAACGCTGCCGTGACTGACATCTTAGCTAACAGCGAGGTTACAGAGAAGAAATACAGGATTCTAATTTTTCGAACTTCACAATATCGATAGAAAAAGTTATTCAAGTACTAGCAGGCTTTAATCCTCAGTTCCTGACGTCACCATCGGGGTCATAACAAACGCTGCCATGACTGACATCTTAGCTAACAGCGAGGTTACAGTGAGGTGATACAGGATTCTAATTTTTCGAACTTCACAATAGCGATAGAAAAAAGTTATTCGAGTACTAGCAGGCTTTTGTCCTCAGTTCGTGACGTCACCATCAGGGTCATAACAAACGCTGCCGTAACTGTAATCTTAGCTAACCGCGAAGTGACAGTGAGGAGATACAAGATTCTAATTTTTCGAACTTCACAATATCAATGAAAAAACGTTATACTGTAAATTTCAGTAGATGTAAAAACATTTAGTAAAAAATTGAAACACAAACACTTTATGAGCCATGGCAGCGATTACTTAAGTGATTATTTCATATCTATAACCTAATTGAGATATAAAAGAGCTTTAGCTTTTTCTTTTTACATCAATGGGTTGTTACTTTGCACAATTTCACCGGTATTACCGTACGCACCCTGCATTTTTTTTAAACACTAGCAGTTATGCCCGTTCTCCGAACGGTGAATCAATAATTTTTTGAACATAAAATTTAAAAAAAGAAAAGTAATTAAGGGAAAGAAAAGTAATTTAAGATCCGCAACTCTTTCACGATTTAGAACAAAGTCGTGACGTCAATGCATACGGTTTGACGTAAAACGGATCAGGCTTTGGCGCCTCTTAATTTTAAATCAAAATTTCATGAAATTTTTGCAGCTTTTCAACGTTTCTGGCATAATTATCTTTAAACCTATTAGCATTTTGAACAGTAAAGCTAAGCCTCCCTTTTGAACTGTTTGGTTTTTAGAATGTTTTATGTATCCGGACCTTAAGACGTATCAGCATGACAATTTACAAATCTCTAGGTTATTTAGATGGTAAAACAATTCGCGAATAATTCAAGCAGACAATTTTCCAAAGCCGCCATTTTGATTTTTTCTTTTTTAGTTTTCAGACACTTCTAGGTACTCGGACCTTAAGACCTATCAACAGGACAATTTTTGAATCTCCAGGTCATGTAGAAGTATTCGAACAAGTCGCAAAATTTTCAAGCAGAGCAATGTTCCATAGCCACCATTTTTATTTCATTTTATTTTATGCCGGCGGAAAACGCCGAACTTTTTTAAAAGCGTCGTTACGTCATTAAGCATTGCGTCATTATCAGTTTTATTGTAGCTTCCTTTCACGCAATGAGACGAGAGCGCTAAATATTGCTGCGTCATCATGGCAGCAGGTCACGGGACCAGAACTTCCCTGTGTGGTTACCGTTGAAGACAGAGGAAGCCGTTCGTTCCTTTCCTTTGCGTCTTTAAAAAATGCTTAAAAAACAGAATGATTTTTCATAATTTCTTTTAAAAGAGGGATGGTAGCTGAGTTTATGTTGTAAAAATTCCAGTGCGTTATGATTTATAGGTTGCCATATATCCGTTTTTTAAAATGGACCCCATCGTGAAATAGAAAATTTTGTGAAATTTAAAAACTTAATTTCTCGTAAACTAAATCGAAATTCAAAAAAAAGGGTCACCAGGTGCAAAAATCAGCCATGGACCTACATGCGTACAAAGTTCCGTGGTTCTGTTGCTGTCAGTATATCTGGAACGCGAACTGATAGCATTTTTTTGCTTACCTTAACTTTGAAATACAATAGCTCTTGAAGTAACGCCAGAATCGCAAAACGGTTTATTTCAGCGTGTTCTCCAAACAATTCTTTACAAAAGATGTAAATTTCATATTTTTGTGTTTAATACTTTTTGCGCTGCGAGCTAGGAAAGCGCGAGTCTTGCGACATTTCTGAAACAGCGGCGGCAGTTACTTTTTTTAGAATTAAGAGAGATTACATTCTGTTTCATCCCAATAAGATAGCGAAGTGTTTTCCTTAGAGCCTTTTTACTCTGCCCTGCAGCTTATTTTCTCTTCCGCCCAGGTAAATTCCCTATCAAAGTTTTCACAACGTACATTAGTAGTAAGAATGGAAAACATTTTCCCACATATTGATGGAAACTGACTGAAATCTGTGTTGAATATGATTTATAGTAAGTAATCATTTTTCATCATTTATGTTCAATTTTCTAATGTTGTTTATCATGAATGGAATACGGGATTGCACCGTATAATACAAATTTTGAAGACGAGAATCCGTTTTTTGGTGTAAATATGAGAATTACACCAAAAATGATGGTTATATTCAAATTAATCGGAAACTTGAGACTTCGGCGTTCTGGGTGGCATAGTGGTTAGCATACCCAAGAGCTATCTGGGAGCGGATTCGATTCCCGCTCCAGGACTACAAATTTTTCAAGTTTTCGGATGTTATCTGACTTACCACCTTTCTTATACACTGGCGGAGAGTGAAAAAAGAACACCAAGAATGAATTGGCGGACGATCATGAAATTTACATATGTTAATGGGGTAGAGTTTACGTAGGTGTTATGTTAATTTCGGGACCAACCGGTGAGCGCTTACGCCACAGCACGGCATAATATGCAAGTTATCGTCGGTGGTATTTATGGAGTACGGCGAAGTGAATGTAATCAGTCTTCGGCGTACGGACACGTGCGAAGATCCTGAAGAACCTGCAATGCCTGTACATGGAAGACGTGTACGATTTCAGCAGTTATCGGACTTTGAGCGAGGTCATTTAGTCGGACTCCGCGAGGCCGGGTGGTCGTATCGTCGTATTGCGGAGCGAATTGGACGGGAAGTATCGGTGGTGGTACGATGGTGGCGTAGATGGTCCGAGGAACATTCCCACACGAGAAGACGTGGAACCGGGAGTCATAGACGGACTGATGAGCGGACCGATCGACGCATAAGAAGAGCGGCGTTGTCAAGCAGAACATCCACTGCGACGCAAATCCGGGCTGCCGTTGCACCTGAGGTGACTGTGCGAACAATCCGCAACCGTTTATTGCATGCAGGACTACGTGAACGTGTGTCTCTGTCATGTGTACCTCTGACTCCAGCCCACCGTCAGGAACGGCTGCCTAGGTGTTGCCAACGTCTGCACTAGAGAACGCAATGGCGATCTGTCCTGTTCAGCGATGAAAGCAGATTCTGCTTGGGAGCCTCCGATGGCCGTATGCGTGTTCGCAGACGCACAGGGGAGCGTCTCCACCCTTCTTGCATCCGCCAGCGACACACAGGGCCTACACCTGGTCTCTTGGTGTGGGGAGCGATCAGCTATCACTCCCTTACACAACTAGTGTTTGTACCGGGTACGTTAAACAGCACCTCCTGCATCAAAAACATCATTCAGCCCGTTGTTGTGCCATTTGTAAGGTCGGTCCATCGTGGTGTTTTCCAGCAAGATAACGTACGCCCACACACGGCACGTGCAACGCAACATGCACTTCAGGGTGTGAGACAACTTTCATGGCCTGCACGTTCAGCGGATTTGTCCCCCATTGAGCACATGTGGGATTTTATGGGACAACGACTTATCCGGTCTCCACGACCAGCCACGACCATCCCCGATTTACGCGTCCAGGTTGAGGATGCTTGGAACTCAATACCCCAAACTTACATCCAACATCTGTACGACAGACTCCATGCCAGAATTGCACAGTGTGACGCAGTTCATGGCGGTTCAACCTCGTACAAACCATGTTACATAGAAATGTTATTTTTCAGTTTACCAGCAAATATAGCTGTATTTTGCCATAATGTTTTGATCACGTTATTCTCTGTATTCCGTTATTATGCTGTATAAATATCGTTGGTATCAGACGTCTCCTTCTTGATGTTCTTTTTTCGCTTTCCGGCAGTGTATTTACACCAAAAAACGGATTGTCATCTTCAAAAGTTTTTTATCATATTATGTTACATTAATGCCTACTACATCGCTGAAGATGTTTAATAAGTATAATAATGTTAAAAAAAACATCCTTTATTTCTCGATTGGAGTAGGGGTCGTTAATACCATCCAGCTAAAATTTCTTGCTACCGAACTGTAAAAAAATCTAGGAGGGACACTAAGTTACGGTGAAAAAAGACAAAACTTAAAAACTTTATCTCAGAAGTTAATAAGGAAATTCCATGCGTGACATCAAAATCATCGTTATTGATATGGGACAGGGAGTGATTCGAAAGTTTTGGAATATTTGGATCACTTTGTCTTCTTACTTACCTTTCTGACAAAAGCTGACTAGCATTCAAGGTATAGGCCATCGGGTTGCACTGTCTTTAGCCATCTATCTGCTAGTTCTTCGATTCCGCGGCGGTACCAGTTCTTTTTTTTTTTCGAGGCGAAGAACTCCTTCACCCCAGCTGCCACCTCCTCCAGGAAGTGGGCCATGGACCGGATCAAGTGATAATCCGATAAGGCATAGTCCAGACTATATGCTGAGGGTGGCATCAGTTCGATGCCCTCGGGTTCCTGGAGTTATGCCAGGGTCATACGCTCTGTATGAGGCCGAGCGTTGTCCTTCTGTAGGAGAGCGCGCTTTTTGTTCACCAGCGCGTAGTACTTCTCCAAAACGGCATACATCCGCTCCGGCTGTTCAGAGTAGAGCTTGGCGTTGATGGTCCGACCGTCTGGAACAAATTCGTAGTGGAATATCCCCTCGAAATCCCATCAGACGCAGAGCATCAACTTGTGCTCGAAGCTGCCACGTTTGGCAACAGGTTATGGAAGCTGGCCCGGCCTCAACCACTGCAGTTGTGTGTTGGGATTACGGAAAAAGACCCACTTTTCATTGCACGTAACAATTCTCTTGATGAAACATACATCGCGCGGATTTTCTAGGAGTTTCGTGCACACTTCCACTCGGCGGTTTGCTACAGCTGGAGTCAGTTCGTGACGGACTTGGCGAGGTCCTGAAGGTGGAGTCAGTTCGTGACGGACTTGCCGAGGTCCTGAAGGTGGAGTCAGTTCGTGACGGACTTGCCGAGGTCCTGAAGGTGGAGTCAGTTCGTGACGGACTTGGCGAGGTCCTGAAGGTGGAGTCAGTTCGTGACGGACTTGCCGAGGTCCTGAAGGTGGAGTCAGTTCGTGACGGACTTGCCGAGGTCCTGAAGGTGGAGTCAGTTCGTGACGGACTTGCCGAGGTCCTGAAGGTGGAGTCAGTTCGTGACGGACTTGGCGAGGTCCTGAAGGTGGAGTCAGTTCGTGACAGACTTGCCGAGGTCCTGAAGGTGGAGTCAGTTCGTGACGGACTTGCCGAGGTCCTGAAGGTGGAGTCAGTTCATGACGGACTTGGCGAGGTCCTGAAGGTGACAAACCACGGTGGTCTGTCATATGCTCATCTCGCCTGATAATCTTATAGTGCTGGTTATCGGATTTGCCTCTACGGCTTGACGCACGGCCTCCGAATCCACGGGTTTGCGGCCTACCTGACCTTGGCTGATCGTCCAGGTTTCTGTCACTTGAGCGAAATTTCATGAACCATCTGGTTGCGGTGCTGTGGTCCATGGAACCTTCCCTTTTCGCATGACAAATGTTTCGTGTTACTTGAGCAGTGTTATGGCAGTGTTCAAACTCGCAAAGCAAAAAGTTCCCTAATTAGCCGGTTGTAGCTGTTCACCTTTTAGGCTTACCAACCACAAACAGAACGACATACAATG
Source organism: Macrothele yani (assembly GCA_039090855.1). Taxonomy (NCBI): domain Eukaryota; kingdom Metazoa; phylum Arthropoda; class Arachnida; order Araneae; family Macrothelidae; genus Macrothele; species Macrothele yani. The sequence continues at coordinate 50,891,188 of CM077028.1, forward strand.
CTGTTCACAGCAACGACTACCACTTTATATCCCTTTTGACTGACTGCAGTGCGCGACTTGAACTAGTTTAAACACGTGACATACCCACCGCAGCAGATGCGTTTATACAAATATTGCAGAACTTTCTATTCACCTTCTGTACTTCCATATTCTTTCAGCAACACAATGTGCGACTGATACATTTCTTTTTTTGTTTATTTCATCGACGTCGGAAAAGTACACGTCTAAATATTTCATACAAAATAAGGAAACCTCACTGGACAAAAACGCAACGCATAATGATTAATGAAACGTTGGTAAGCCCAATGACTCGTGAAATATTGTTAACCCTTTAACGACCATAACGCCCAAAACGCCCGTACATACAAACGACCATAGCCGCCCGAAACACCTGTTTAGAGTGAGTCAGATTTCCTACCCTTATTTGTTCTTTAAATTTGCACGACCTATCAGGGGTCAGTAGGAGTCACTGTCAGTCACCATTGTTGTTAATAAACAAAGACGTGAAAGAACAGACAGTTTCGGACGTTATCTTATACAGGGTGTATAGGAAAGTCCTTAAACAGGGGAATAACTTTTGAAGGTAAAATGCTAGAGTTGTGGAAGTAGTGTGTAAGTATAGTAAAGTGACTATGTTCTTGTCCAAAGTTCTGTGTGAAAATTCGTGTTACCATTCACAAATATATTAGCTTGTAATGCTGTCTAAAACACAATAAAACTTCATTAAAACCACAGCACACTAGTTGCAAGATGAAATGAAAATTTACTGCAATTAAAACCAGTATGTTACAGTTAAAATGATAAAATTACATGCGGCGAGATCTTTCGGGTTACCCCTTGGTGCCCATTGTCAGCCAACTGTGAATACATGTGGTGCGGTGACAACTTATATGCCTTATAATGGTCACGTGATGTCGCCATGGTAACAGTAATGTGCATGTGAATAAACATAGATTTTAAGGTTAACATTAAATTCATATTAACGATGGAGGTTCCAATGGCCGTATAAGACGTTGCCAGGTTAAAGGGAGGGCATAAGGTAGGTCATCGTTACAGCATAATTTGTTAAACCATACTATAAAAAGTTCTTCCGTAAACAAGGTGTCTTTCTTGTATTTGGTGTAAGCGAGATGAGAGACTTCGTTCCAACACGGAGTAAAATGATTGAGGGTTACTGTGCGAGCTAAAGACTTGGTTGTAGCTTCCCTGGAAATGTCATATTGGTGTTCACGGGATCGAACCGAAATTGTTCGTAAAGTGGAGCCAATGTAACTCGAATTTGGTTTATTAGGGGTCTGGGGGCGTAGAAGAATACAGTATACACCATGTTTTTCACCTGTTGATACTACATCTCGGTCAGAACGTAAATTCTTAAAAATGTTAGAGGTTCTGATCCCGAAATGTAATTTGTGTTTATTACAAAATTTGTTAAGCATGTTGACAATAGGGAGGTTAAAGGTTACAGAGCCAACAAATTTCACAGTCGGTTTGTCTACTTGTAGTTTTGTGGAGACAGTCCGTTGGTAACGAGAGATCAGCTTCGGTACTCCGTAAGGTGGATAACCAAAGGTCTTAGCTAAGTTTGAAATAAATGTAAGTTCAGTTCGACGATGACGAATTGAAGAAGATTGAGTAAAAGCTCTTGTTTTATATGAACGTAATCCTGCAAGTTAATGTTGAATAGGGTATGACGAGAAAGGAATAAGTGACGGTAGAAAAGTTGGTTTACGAAAAACAGAATAAGATAGCCGATTGGTACTGGGTTGACGATGAAGACAAAAATCTAGAAAAGAAAGGGAACAGTTTTCTTCGTTACCTATGGTAAATTTAATGGTGGGAATGAATGAAGAAAGTGTTTGAACAAATTGTTGAAACAGTTGCAGTGAATGAGGTCAAAAAATCAGAACATCGTCCACATAAGGTAAATAAAGTAAGGGGGGAGAGAATGGGGTTTGTGAAATGATAGATTCTTCTAAAAACTGTAACACAACTTCTGCAAGGATAGGAGATAGGGGGATCCCATTGGGGCCCCATCAAGCTGTTGGTAGATGATGCCGTCAAATTTAAAGTATGACCTTTTTGCAACAAGTTTTAAGGTGATAGCTTCATTTTCAACAGGTGAAGTATTAGACGTAGATTATAATTTCTGTTCAATAAGTTCATGGGCAAGTGAAATAGGTACATTGGGGAGTTGAAATAGGTACTTGGGAGCTGACGGCCGGCTGGCTTCAACTCTCAAGCGACGTTTGAAGTCGCTCAGATCCCTCGTTTGGCCCATTAGTACCCGCAGTCGAACTCTGATTCTCTTGTCTGCCTGATTCATACCACACACTGCGATCAAGTCTTACTTGTTGGAGTATATCTAATAAACTGAAATCTCAATATATTTCGCATTTTGTATCTCGTTTTGTAGAGAAAATGGATACGAAGCATTCGTTTCTATGCGGCATGGACATCAGAACAAACATTTTTGCATGTATTTTCTTGTTTTTTTCCTCAATTTTGCCGTCAAAGCGATGTTTAGTAATACATAGCTGTTTCGAGAAGACGGTTGTGAAAAGGTTTTCTGCTACATCTAATAAGTTTACTCCTGGCCAATCTTTTTTCTTATTTTTCGTTTTTCTTAGAGCTCTCCCTTCTTTATAGGTATCGTAAAAATGAATTTCCCGGTTTATCTCTATTTCTTAACAAAGAAAGGACTGGAGATATCCTTTCGGGGTCGGATAAAGGTAAACTTGATCAATATTTTTCATATATTTTCCAGCTTTTCGACGATAGAAATCACGAATGTTTCAGATTTTAAAAGATTGATGGGAAAGATTCTTTTTTTTTTTTTTACGAGTCGCAAGGAAATGCCAATAACCAAAGTTTTCCAGTTTCATCTAGCAGAATTTTTTTCATCTACAGGCGGCATTAAATTATAACACCGATGAATATATGAGAATAATGCCTACGCTGTAGCGAGTACAGGTTCTTGTGTAATAATGTTGTGACGTGCCTGCCCCGCAGTACGCACATGAGATAAAGGCAGATAGCAGTGAGGGCACATGTCCGTGTAGTTTAGTGGATAGCACTCTGAGCTCCGGAGCCAAGAATTGTGGGTTCGAATCTTGGCACTGACATAAAAATGATGGAGAAATTTACTTCGTCATATTAGCTCCCGAACTTCAAGGATATCCTCGCTGATAGGTTTCTCTTAGTGGTGTGATGTTCTTTCCACACCGCGAGATAGGTAAAATGAGAATCCCTTCTTCAGTGCTTCGAAAAAATAAATCAGTGTGATGTTACGTTCCACACACCAAAACATTGTCTGGGATTTCTCAATGCACGTTCTTCATGGGATGACTTCCTACAGCGATACGTGGTCCCGGCTGACCCGTAGGCCATGCCCCCGGCCCTCTTTAGGGGGAGATGTAAGGGCACATGCCAGTGTCGTATAATGGATAGCACTCGGAGCTCAGGAGCCGAGAATTGTGGGTTCGAATCCTGCCCTTGGCATAAAAATTATAGAGAAATTTACTACGTCATAATGTAGAAAGTATAAAATCTGAGCTGATTTTTTCTCAAACACCTTCTTAATACACGTTGTGACGTATGGCTCTAAATAACATTTCCTTTGAGTTTCTGTCTTCTTATGGACATTTAGTTACTTCAAGGTTAAACATTTTTTAATTGAACGGCACATTAGTTCCCCTAACAGCTTGTACATTTTGGTAATACTGACAGTGAGTCAGAGCAGCATAAAATGAGTACATCGAATATATATATATAGTGTGGAGCTGGTGAATATTTGTAGAGATGTCGAAAGATTGCAAGTAGATTGTTAAATGTTGATATTGTAGAAGAGACAAAGCCTGTTTCTAAATACGCTGGTCACAAAAGTTAGAAAGATTGTGGTTTCGAAAAGAAGACATGACATTGAAATTTAGCGACTGCTGGAGATCGGTTGTCAGCTTGGGTAGCTACGTCATATGTAAATTAGCATCCTGACAACACAGCCAGTGCCGTGGAAATTCCGATAAAAGTTCCCTCCCAGAAATGGAAAATGGGTCGCTTCACTGCTTGATGTTTAAAGTAGGGCCGTTGTCATGTTACAGGCTGGTGTACGGCAGCTCGATGTAGCTGTTGCTTCAGGAGTTTCGCAAAGTGTAGTAAATCGGCTATACACAAGATTTCTACACCATGGAAAGACTGCATATAGACTCAGGAGTGGTCGTCCGAGGATAACCACCAGGAGGGAAGATCGTTACCTGACAACAGGTGCTCGTAGAAGGCCTAGTATCACCAGTAACCAACTCCGGGAATCACTTCGAGCTGCTTCTGATGTCCCAAAACTTACTCAAACGGTACGGAATCGTCTTCACGAATACGGACTCAGAGCAAGGATTCCCCCTGAGATGTATAGCATTGATATCAGCTCACCTGGATCCAACAGTACATGTAATGGAATACAGATTGGCCATGTATAAGGGTCGCACTAATGAAAGTGAACTCGCGTAATAGCGTCGTTGTGTAATTTTACCGAGCCGTGCATTTGCGCCGGTAGATAGCGTGTCATGTCAGGAAGCCAGCTGTTATCGACTGCACGTACCAGTGTCCTGTTTGCACGTGCGGAGGCAAGTTGACTACGTAGGGTCATGGTTTCGACCAAGCAGGCCCAGCGGTCAGTTATGCAATTTTGTGACGGCATAAGGTGTTAATGGAGCCGAAAATTATCGTCCTATGAAGGATGTGTATGGGAATAAGATGTCAGTCACGGTGTACAGTGTTCCGCTGGTGTAGTGAATTTCGTAAAGGACGTGTGAGCACTGAGGAAATGCCCAGACCTGGGCAAACACACGTGGCCATCACCATGGAATCGATTGTTGCCGTAGACAACCTTGTGAAGGAGAATCGCCACGCGCGAACTTACGGCAACATCCGTGAGCAAGAGAACTGTTAACACCATTCTCCGTCGCCGATTGGGATACAGCAAGGTTTACGCACAATGGGTCCCCAAGCATCTCTAGGAGGAGCAGAAGACTCGGCGAATGGGTGCTTACCTGGAGCATCTGCATCTTTACCACTAAGAGGGGCGGACAGTTTCTTTCCAAGATTGTGGCCGCAGATGAAATTTGGTGCCACCATTTCGATCCGCCCAGAAAACGGATGCGTATGGAATGGCGGCATCCGAACTCTCCACACCTAAAGCACGCTCAGTCCTCCTTAAGTACTGGAAATGTTATGCTGACGGTTTTCTTCACTACGAAAGTCCCATTGATCTTGGATTGGCTGGAAACAGGCAGTACGGTCAAGGCAACCACATACTGCAATACGTTACGCAACCTCAAAGCAGCCAGCAAGTGTAAGCGACCCGGTATGTTATGGGATTGTTCTACTGAACAGCATGTGGCGACACTGTGCCAAGATTTGATGTAGATCTTTCGCTGGGAGGTCGTCGACCATCCCCCCTATAGTCCCGACCTGCCTCCCTGAGACTACCATATCTTCGGGCCATTTAAAAAAGCTCTCAAGGGCCGCCGGTTTGCTAAGGACGCTGAGGTCCGGGACGCCGTTGAAGACTGGTTCCACAACCAACCACGGGCGTTCTTCGCTCAGAGTATCCACAATCTCGTGCCGCGCTGAGGCATTTGCTTGAACTGACAAGGCAACTACACTGACAGAAAAAAAATCCCAACACCACGAAAAAATAGTTGTAGAGGAATGAAATGGTGGCAATAAATTTGTATAGGTAACATATTTAATCGATTAAGGTTTCAAGATCACAGCTTATTGTAAGCGCGAGAAGAGCCATTTTAAATGTGAAATGCTCGTACATAAATAACCGTTGTAACCACCAGAATGTTGAATGCAAGCACGCAAACGTTCATGCATTGTGTCGTACAGGTGCTGGATGTCAGTTTGTGGGATGGAGTTCCATGCCTGTTGCACTTGGTCGGTCAATACAGGGACGGTTAATGCAGGTTGGGGTGACGCTGGATTTGTCGTCCAATGGTGTCCCATAGGTGCTCGATTGGTGAAAGATCTGGTGATCTAGCAAACCACGGCAACATGTCGACACTCTGTAGAGCATGTTGGGTTACAACAGCGGTATGCGGGCGAGCGTTATCCTGTTGGGAAACACCCCGTGGAAAGCTGTTCATGAATGGCAGCACAACAGGTTGAATCACCAGACCGACGTACAACGGTGCCGTCAGGGGTGCGTGGGATAACCACGAGAGTGCTCCTGCTGTCATAGGAAATGGCTCCTCAGACCATAACTCCAGATGTAGGTCCAGTGTGTCTCGGCCGCAGACAGGTTGGTTGCAGGCGCTCTCCTGGCCTCCTTCTAAGCAACACACGGCCATCACTGGCACCCAAGCAGAACCGGCTTTCATCAGAAAACACAACAGATCTCCACTCTGTCCTCCAATGAACTCTAGCTTGACACCACTGACGTCGCAAACAGCAGTGGTTTGGAGTAAGTGGAATGCACGCTACAGGGCGTCTGGCTCGAATCTGTCCTTCAAGTAACCGATTTGTAACAGTTCGTTGTGTCACTGTGGTGGCAACTGCAGCTCGAATTGCTGCCGCAGACGCGGTACGATGCACCACGGCCATACGCAGTACACGGCGGTCTTCCCTCTCAGTAGTGCCACGTGGCCGGCCGTAACTCGGTCTTCTTGAGGCAGTACCTTCCCTTGACCACCGCTGCCAACAATCATGCACAGTGGCTACATTCCTGCCAAGTCGTTCTGCAATATTGCGGAAAGAAGATCCATCTTCTCGTAGCCCTATTACACGACCTTGTTCAAACTCTGTGAGCTGTTGATAATGGCTTCTTCGTCTTCTTAAAGGCATTCTTGACTAACATCAACACACTACGTCGAATCTCAACGATAACTAACGCTCACGAACGTTACAGCGCGTATTTACAGCAAACCTGCTTTGCATGTTCCGAGGGGCGCTACTAGCGCCACACGTTTGCGCCGAGCGCGAAATTTGCATAGACGTCATCTTATAGATGTACTCTCACCGCCTACCAACTGTCGTTTATCTAACAGAACCCTTTCTTGGTGTTGGGATTTTTTTTCCGTCAATGTATATCTAGCGGGTCTGTAGCACTGATGGAAACGGGTCACGGGTCACGGGTCAAAAATTTCTTGCGAGTCCAAAGGGTCGGGTCAAGGTGTTCCTGACCCGGTTTTATTCCCGTTTTTGTTTTGTTTTTTTAAAAGAGAAAAATACATTTCAAAGGAAAATGCGCGTTGTGGAATTCTGTAGTCGATACTGTTGCCCACGGAGTGAATATTGATTTGCCATGCAAAAATATTGACATTTTGAACGGCCCCCAGTAGCCCAAACACTAACTTTGTTTTTCTAATTTAACTCTTACTGACAATAATAATTTTTATTTTATTTTATTCTGGATTCATTTTATTTGTATATAATTAACAGTTTCAATTCAAGAGGGAATGACTGATGCAGTCCCAATAAATAAAGCTGTAAGGCAGGGATGCTTGTTGTCACCTGGCCTTTTTGGTATTTATGCCGAAGTTATGATGGATCACGCCTTGGGGAGCGTCAGTGAAAGAGTTTGGGTTAATGGAGAGAGAATTAAGGCCATTAAGTTTGCTGATGACCAGGCAATTGTTTCAGAATTACCCAAATCATTACAACACATGATGTCAAAAATACACAAAAGTGCGGATATCTATGGAATGAAGATAAATAAAAATAAGACAAAAAACAATGGTAATACGGAAGGATCCAAAACAGGCTTTCCTTAAAATTGAAGGACAACGCATCGAACAAGTTAAATCATTCCGCTATTTGGCTCAGATTATTACTGAAGATGCGAGATATGAAAAGGAAATTAGAATGAGACTGGAGATTGCAAAAACGGCTTTTCGAGAGAATCAAAGACTACTGACATCCAAAAATATAGATCTAAAACTGAGGAAGAGAATTTTAAAGGCATATGTTTGGTCAGTAGCTCTCTACGGTTCTGAGACATGGATATTGACAAAGAGGTAAGTGAAGAGGCTGGAGGCATTTGAGATGGGGAGCTATAGAAAAATGGAGAGACTAAGCTGGCTTGATAGAAAGACTAATGAGGAGGTCCTGGAGAGAGTGGGAGAACACCAAAATCTGATCAACATGTTAAAAAGAAGAAGAATGTTACGGATGGAACACACATTGCGCCATGGAGGCCCGATTCGGAAAGTTTTGGAAGGGAAAATTCAAGGCAAGAGAGGAAGAGGACAACCGAGGAATGGTTTTGTGACACAATTACTCCAAGACAGTAATACTAGGACATACCATGACTTCAAGAGAACGGCAGAGAATAGAGAGGAATGGAGAGACAGAGTACATTTACTAAACAACCAGACCTTGTACTGAGTAACCAAGAAGAAGAAGTTTTAAATTAAAGTTGAGATTGTTTTGTAACAATTTAGAGCAGAGTAAACTTGATTATTTCCCAACCATTCAGCAAATCTTAAGAACAGTGATTTTGCCGTGGATCATTTAAAATACAAATCAGCTGTTATATTTTTGTACCAGTCATTCTTAACACGATTTTCTGATTTTGAATCTGAAAAGAGTAGCATAGACTTACTCATAAATTCATTTTGTATTTCAGAGTCTGATATACATAAATATCGCACATCAAGGCAAATCGAAATATTAGAAATCCAAAGCCACTCAGGACTTAACGTTATGTTTAACGAAGAACGTGAATCACCCATTGCTCCTAATTTGATTGAGTTCTGGAAATACGTCCCTAAAGAACAGTTTCCCGAGCTTCATGAATTTCCTCTGAGGTTCATTTGCAGTTTCGGATCCACATAAATTTGTGAACAAACATTTTCATCCATGAATGTTGTAAAAAGTAAATTTCGTTCAACTATCGCAGATGCACACCTTAGTTAGTGATATGCTTCTTTTTTAAGTACATCGAGAATTACATCCAACATTGACAAATTGTTACGTGAAAAGCAAATTCAAAGACCACATTAGTGTTGCAGGTGTGTAAAGTTCATAGGAACTTTAAAAAAATTTAATTAATTTTGTCTCTTTAATTTCTAGTATAAAAGAAAGTTTTATTATAATAATTCAGATATAAGAAGACGACGAATTAAAACGTGCAGAATAAGTTACTTCCAAAACCAGGGCAGCAATACCTCGGTGCACGTTACTGAATCCAATACTAGTGAAACACTAAAACTCGCTGGAACTCCAATGATTTTAATAGCACACGAATTGAGTAAAATAAGAACAAATAAACTCATGAGATCTTTCGAGTTTCCTAAAACTCAACTTCAGATGAAAAACAAATTAAACATTAAGTTCGGGTAATCATGGTATATATACACATATGTAACAACTACGTCGTTGTACAACGGGTGACAGACTGCACTTCAAATTTGTTTCTCACTTGATTTTTTGAACAATACTGTTAGTGAACTAATTGGCTTTTCTGTACGATTGGATTCTAAGCTACAAATTGCCTAGCATCATATGTAAGTATTTATTTCTCATATCTGGAGTATTACTATTTTGTGAATATCATGTAGTGGTGATTAGATTTATTATATAATACCATCAGCTTCATGTTAATATGTTATAAGTTCAGGGTGGGATCCCCATACCGCACCCAATTGTTTTTTCACTCTTTCTGTATAGTTACTTATTTCCTCACGGTTGTCAAACTTCTACATGAGTAACCTCCCGACCAATCAGGTGAAGGGCTATGTACGTCACCCGTTGCACGACGACGTAGTTGTTACATATGTGTATCATCATTGTCAACCATTATCAATCCACTGCTGGACGAAGGTCTCCCCAAGTTTCTTCCACAACGGTCTGTCTTGTGCCAGTCTCCTCTGTTACTCCAGCATACTTTCGAATTTCATCCACCCATCTCACATGTGGTGTAACGTATACTCTAGATTCAGTTTCCTTTTGATTTTACTATCTCTTGTTATTTTATTTTTCTACGCAAATTATCTTCTCACTTAACGAGATGTTATTTCTCCCGCTGAATGATATGTGGCAACGAGTGTAAGTCATGACGTGGTGGTATGCAGTATATATAGGCGCGCTCAACTATACCAAAAAGCTTCGTTTTATGTGATAGGTTCTTCTTAATTATTGTTATGCGATTCTTCGAAGGTTCCGATATTCAGTAGTCGTGTGATTTGTTGAGTGTGTGTTTGATAATACCAGGAGTTCTCCAATAAAAGGTTTAAAGTGAGTACGTTTTCTCAGTTCATATTATTGTCAGACCTTTGTCTGGCCTTTAAGTCGCTTTCATTAAGTGTCTCCATTAAGTCCAGGGTATATTGTGTTTACCGCTCTAATAAGGAGCCTTCATAGTACTAATGTACTAAAACCGAAGTTATAGTACTGATATTCAAGATAATGAGGAACGCTGAGTAAAAAGAAGTTCCATATTCAATGAATTTATTGCACGTGCGAGTCTTACCTAAACAAACTCTAGCACTTTGAAGATTAGGTACACTTTAGCTACGTCAAGTAACCTTCCAATAACCCTAACGTGACTTAACGTAAGCTTCCCTGCACTACACGTCCAGCGGAGGACTTTATCCATTATAGTGCTCTTCTTCTGGGTCTTTTCCTGCCCCTTGAATCCAGTCTAAAATTTCAGGTGTACATCGATGGTCTGTCCTTCTGGCAATATGTCCAGCCCATTGCCATTTCAGGGATTTAACTCTGATCACGATGTCTTTTACTCTTGTCATTTTTCTGATTCACGAGTTCCTCTTCTTATCTCTTCTGGTTACACCAAGCATGCACCTCTCCATGCATCTTTGAGTTGTCTGCAGTCTTTGTATGTCTCTTTTAGTTAAGGTCCACGTCTCTGCACCATACGTAAGCACTGGAGGGATGCATTGATTATTAGACACTTTTCTTTTAAGACATAATGGTATGTATATTGCTCTTGAGAATTATACTGTTTCTTCCAAACGCTCTCCAGGCAAGTTTTATACGCCGATTAATTTCTTCATCAATGTGACCTTCACTTGATATCTGCTGTCCAAGATAAATGTAGGTATTGGTTGTCTCCAGCTTTTCCCCATCAATCGATAAATCTTCATTTCTTGTAAAAGTATTGTACATCACTTTTGTCTTCTGAAATTTCATTTTTAATCCCACTTCTTTACTCTTGTCACCAAGTTCCTGGATCATACTCTGCAGCTCTGATGGGGTAGTTGCAAAAATGACTACGTCATCAGCAAAACGAAGGTGAATTAGATAATCTCCATTAATTTTTATCCCTTTGTTTTTCCAGTTCAGTGATTGAAAGACATTTTCCAATGTGGCATTAAAGAGTTTGGAAAATATAGTGTCACCTTGTCTCACTCCCTTTGCAATTTTTATGTGTGCTGTATTCTCAAATAGCCGAATCTTTGCACTTACATTTTCATAGATGTTATGAATAATATTTATGTATGCATTTTCAATACCGCAGGATTTCAAACCCGTTGTAACTGCTGATGGTTTCCCCGAGTCAAAGGCCTTTTCATAATCGATAAAAGCCATGCACAGTGGAAGTTCATATTCCCTCTCTCTTTCAATTAGTTATCTCAGTACGTGGATATGATCTATAGTGCTGTAGCCACTCCTGAATCCAGCTTGTTCTCTCGGTTGAGCCATGTATATACCATCATTACCCGAACTTAGGGTTTAATTTGTTTTTCATCTGAAGATGAGTTTTAGGAAACTCGAAAGATCTCATGAATTTATTTGTTCTTATTTTACTGAATTCGTGTGCTATTAAAATCATTGGAGTTCTAGCTAGTTTTAGTGTTTCACTAGTATTGGATTCATTAACGTGCACCGAGGGATTGCTGCCCTGGGTTTGGAAATAACTATTCAGTTTACATTTTTTTTCATAATAATAATTTTAATATTATGTGAATGATTTAAAAAAATGACTGTTTAAAAAATGTATACAGGTTTCAATACTATACAAAAACATATAAAGTAACCCCATTTTTAGCTGGTAATAGTTGTCAATATTTAAAGTGGTTACGGTGGCCCTTCAAATGATTTCTAAGAAGTTACTATCCCAATTTCAAAAAAGGTTGGCCACCCCTGTCCTATGGCATCTGCATATGGGTGAGCATAGGGATCCATGACATCATTCCTATAACGTCAAGCATTCATAGTTCCTCCTTGAAGCAAATAGAAGTCTGTGCGTCCACCTAACGAGATGCCATCCTAAACCAGCACGCTACCACCACCATAAGGGCAAACATAGGGTTCCAAGATATCATCCCTATGGCGTCTAGCATTCATGCTTCTTCTTGGAAGCACATAGAAGTCTGTGCGTCCACCTAACGAGATGCCACCCCAACCTAGCACGCTACCACCACCATAAGGGCAAACATAGGGTTCCAAGATATCATCCCTATGGCGCCTAGCATTCATGCTTCTTCTTGGAAGCACATAGAAGTATGTGCGTCCACCTAACGAGATGCCACCCCAACCTAGCACGCTACCACCACCATAAGGGCAAACATAGGGTTCCAAGATATCATCCCTATGGCGCCTAGCATTCATGCTTCTTCTTGGAAGCACATAGAAGTCTGTACATCCACTGAACGAGATGCTACCCCAAACCAGCACGCTACCACCACCATAAATGTCTCTTTCGCGGGTCATTGAGGAATGTCAGCGTGTTCCTCGTTCTCTGAAGATCGGTGGACACCTGGAATCACTCTGTAAAGGAAATCTGGATTCATCGGTGAAGAGTGCTGACCTCCATCGGTTTTCAGTGCAATTGACGTGCAGACTTTCTTAAATCAAACATTTCCCTCTGTGACTGGAAGTAACGGCCTCTCGGAGTGCTGGTCACCTAGTATAAAGCTCTCCTTCTGCGCACAGTGGAAAAAAGTATCACCGTTCCTCAGTAGGGGATGCCTCATTAGGGGCAGATCGGAGCTGTGTTGGGGTAGCCGTCTTGTTATTCCGTGCAATTAATCAGCGATATCGGTCTTTTAGAGATATTGTAGCCCTGGGCCTTCCTTCCCTTTACTTTCGGGGAGCTGACTGCGTATTTTGAAATCGGATCCACAGTCAGTGGACCACAGGAGGACTCACATGCAACCATTTTGCAACTTCCCCCTGACTTTGGCCTGCATCATCTTCCGATCGCTCCACACTTCAGTCCATCTGTTAAATGATGTCTCACAGCCTTTACAACAAATCTGTTCAACAGTCTGTGGACCACAGAGGGACTCACAGGCAAACATCTTGCAACTTCCACACCAGACTTTGGCCTGCCTTTGGTATTCCAATCACTCTCCACCTCAGTTCATGTGTTAAATGATGTCTCGCAGCCTGGGGTCGCGCTGCCGATCGCATTCTTCGCAATTTGCGAGAAAAAATTGGTTTGGCGATGGATAAAAAGCTTTGGCGAAAATACTAGCGATCACTTTTTAATGACGTCCGAGCAAAAACAATTGTAAAGAATTTATAACCTATTGTTTTTGTACTAAACAATGCTTAATTGTAAAGAATCTAGAACTTATTGTTTTGTACTGTTATAAGACCTTATGTTTTTATGGTTTTTATATTTCTAATGGAGAGTGAATAAAATATGGCGACCTTAGATTACCTATGGCGAAAAAAATTTTTATTTTGGCGAATGGGTTGGCAAAAACTTTAAAAAGCTGAAATCTATCTCAAAATCTATTCTTTACACTCTACAAACGATGTGACGCACAGCTTCGTAACAGCCCTTTGTATGATGCAGTTCATTTGCATAAACCAATACCATCGTCATTCATTTGTATACGATAACCTGACTGCGTATTACATTTCACGTCATACACCGAAGTTTTGCGCATTTCCAAATCTTATTTCACAAATAATCGCAATTTTCTATTTCTCCTTAATTTATAGAAACCAAAATACGTTATTTTTGTAAAATTGTGGTCCTTAATGGGGAAAATACAAAAAAAACACTGTTCGTTAAAATATAAAGAAAATTTGGAAGTTGAAATGTTTTGCAATAGCTCAAAAACTGCACGAACGGGCGTCGCATTGATTGCTAAACGAGAACTCAAAATAGTAATGGTTGCCATGGTTTCAAAAAATAACCAAAGCACGTGTTTGTTATTTCAGCCTATCACCACCATAGTATATAGGGGTGGGCGTCATGACTCTCTTCGTTATGGTTTAAAATAGCATCTGATGGTTCGCAGTTAAAACTCTGTAATGGTGTCTCCATCAAATTGCACAAAGGTATTATTTAAAAGAAAAATAAGTTGAAGATGCATTAATACAGTTAAGTTGGCTTTCAGTAGTAGCTCGGGTCACGTAAATGTTGTTTAGGAGTGAATGCCTTGTTCATTTTCGGCTTTGGTTAAAAAGAAAGCACCCAAAAAAATATTAAAATTATTTGATATCCTTTTGCCATTTTCAACTACTTGTGTACCGGACAGTTTTTTCAGCTTTCATCTCGTGGAGGTACAAATAAGTGTGGCCCGAAATTATGTATGGACGGCTATTTATCGGCCTATGAGTTGCTCATGGTAGTCACATCCCTCCCCCCTCCCATACACGCACGCACGCAAAAGCGAAATTTCCGAGCCAACCTTGATGCAGAACCAGATTTCTGATTGTCGGACCAAAATCTGCTACATTTTGTTCGATGAAACAATCCCAGTGACTTCATTAAATTTATAAACTATTTTGCTTTTTAAGTATTAATATTATGCTTCGCGACCATATGCATTCATTAAAATATTTTTTGGAGGCGGGATAATCAATAATTTTAATCTTACCTTGTGTTTACGATTTTTATTATTGAATATTCCAGAAATGAATGTTTTCCATAATAAACTTATTTTTAATTCTTAGCAAAACTGTTAGGTATTGGTAATTATTTTATTTTCCCTTTTATTGGTGCTATATATTTTCCCTTGGTGCTGTAACTACAGATACTGGTCACTGAATTAAAAACTTTTATTCAATACCGGGTTGAACTCCTTTAGCCCAAATTACAGTATCCGCGGGCGCGTATTTAGACGGGGGTGGCAGGAAAGCTTTGCCCCCCCTCTCCCGAAAGTGTTTGAATTTTTTCCGTTTTTGGTAAAAATGCGACTTTCATTAGGAAAAAAACCTTAATAAAAATGCATCAACTTACATTAGAAAAAGATGCTTTAATTTTTTTCCATTTTTCATTAACTTTAATTTTGTTCTGCTGGATTTCAAGAAATTCAATTTTTCGTCTCCCCCTTCCCGAAAAAGAATTCTTTACACGCCCCCTGACAGTATGTATGCGGTTTGGTACAGATTCCAGGTGTTGGAGTGCTTCTACGTCTACAGCATACTAGGCGTTCATCAGACAGTCCTTTTAACATGCTCAGCAGATTTGACGGAAGAAGACTTTGCCCGTGGATCTGTTTTTCTAACACGTTCCATACATTCTCAATGGAGTTCAAATCCGGACTCTGTGGTGGCCAGGTAAGATGGTGGAAGTCGCTGTCATGTTCGTTGAGCTAATGCTGAACACATCTTGCGCGATGGAAAGTAAGTACTACTGTTGTACAGTCGTCACCTGCTGGATAAAAATTAAGTATTGCAGGATGAACTTATTCGGCATCAATGTTCAGATAATCCTTTGTGGGCACCCGACCATCCAACAATATCATGGGACCTGTTCCGTACAAACAGAACGTGCCCCACACCACCTCCAGAACCTTGAGTTGTGTTTACAAGGCAAGCTGAGTGCACTGTTTCATGGAGTTCCCGCCAAACTCCTTACCTACCTTCTGTACAGAACGTGGTAGACTGCGACTCGTCGGACCGCATGACATATTTCCAGACTTTCTGTGTCCAGTCATGATTTCCTGATACCACTCTAGACGATCTTTCCGGTTCTTTGAAGAAATCCGTGGTTTCCTTAAAAGCATGCGACTGCCAACACCAATGATTTTTAGTTCGCTGCGCATAGTTCGCTGTTATATGGGTCGGGAGCAACCTTCATTGAATGATTCGGCCAATTGTTGCACACTGCAAGTCCTGTTTCTCCGTACAAGCCTTCTCAGACGACGGCGATCTCGTTCCTGACATTGTCGTTGCACCACAATTACGCCTGTTAGACAAGCAACGTGGTTATTTTTCCACTGATTAAAGACCCGAGATATCTCAACGTTTGAGAGAATACTCAGCTCTGTTATTTTCAAAATCGTCGCTC
This sequence comes from Macrothele yani, assembly GCA_039090855.1. Classification (NCBI taxonomy): domain Eukaryota; kingdom Metazoa; phylum Arthropoda; class Arachnida; order Araneae; family Macrothelidae; genus Macrothele; species Macrothele yani. The sequence goes on from CM077028.1 coordinate 50,907,401, forward strand.
CAGCCAGATGGGCACAAACGATAAGCCCTTTATCGAACTCGAGAGATCCTTTGTTTTCCGATTGTGATCAACACTACCGACGAGCAGCAGCTTTAAATAGTTGCCTACATCATGTGATGACGCACGCTTCCACGTATATTGCATATACGCTGAAAAAGGGATGTTTACGTGCAGCTGCACAAAGGCTTCTAATTCATGGCCAGTGTGAGTAGTTAGACTTTTTGTGAGGAAATTCTCACAAAGAAAACGAAGGCACTACAAGCATTTAATAACATAAATACAAAATTATTATATTGCGTAAGTGAATGTTAATTGGAGTAAAGATTCGCAATAAATGTATCTTCTTCTTAACCTGTTGGCACGCGCTGTACGGTATAAGCCTACCCCAGTCTTTTCCAACTTCTTCGATCCTTAGCCTCAGTCCACCATTTAGCACCTCTAAATTTCTGAAGGTCATCTCTTCCTTTTGTTCTCTGGCGCCCCCTTCGTCTCTTTCCATCTCTCGGTTGCCATTATGTTATTAATCGTGTCCATCTTTCAATTCTTCCAACTTGTCCAGCCCATCTCCATTTTAATTATTTTATTATTTTTATATGATCTATTAATTATTCTTGTTCTTTCTCTTATAAGTTCATTTCTAACTCTGTCTTTTCCTGTTATTCCCAACATTCTTCTCTCTAGCTTTCTTATCGATACTCTTATTTTTTCACATTGTCGTTCTGTGATACGCCACGTTTCACTTCCATAAGTAAATACGGGGACAATATATGCATTGAAGATTTTGCCGCCACTGCTGCGCAGTGGTCTAAGCGATGGCTTCTGATCATTCGTCCGGAAGGGGCCGGGTTTAAATCCCGGTAAGGCATGGATGTTTTGTTTGTTTTACGGCACTGGCTCTCTCCTTTCCCTGGCACCAGTGGCCCTAAATTAGGGACGGGCGACTGCTTATAGACAATTGAGTTCCTCACTGTGGTCGTTAAACCTCCAATAAAAGAAATTTATTTTTCTTTTTAAACTCAATGGAAGATTCCCGATTAAATAGTCTTTCAGTCTCCAAAAGGCTCTGTTAACTTGGACAATTCTTCTATTGATTTATCTTCCTTGTATTTCTTTAAAACTGATTACTTGACCTAAATAAATGTATTCATCTACTTTTTTTATTTCTTTACCTTCTATCAAAATCTTTTCTATATCCTTTTCTGAATTGTTCATATATTTAGTTTTTGCTGTGTTTATTGTCAGATCTTTTTTAAGACTTTCCATCCATAAATCCTCTATCATATTTATTTTTCATTTCACTAGTGTTAGTTGTAATGGTGACTATGTAAAGCCAGGTCAAGAGCATTAGCAACTAAACTTAAGCAAAATTACTGAAATACGAAACAGTTGCTGACTATGCAAGTCGTAGGTGTATATCATCTTGTGTTCCACAGCCCAACGCTAGAAGACCAAAGGAATAACTTGACAATAACTCCATTGATCCAGCTGACCTAAATAAAGTTAATGTATTTTTAAACGTTAGATTAGAAGAGGTTTGAAAGAAATAAAACATAAATTGATGTCTGTTCTTCTGAGGAGTGGGAAGGAAATAAAAACTTCCTCAACATTCTGTAAATCAAACTCATCTTTGTTATGTGGCTTCCTAGATTATTATATTCAAACAAGTTAACTTTTTTATTATGTTTAATTCCTTTATGTTTAATTCCTTTTCATCTCAATTTAAATTTCTAAATTTATCTTCCAATACAGAGTTAAATAATTTTGGAGATGGTGGGTCTCCTTGTGTAACCCTTCTCCTCACCTCGGAAACCGAGCCCATGCATTTCAACTTTACTGTTGCTGTAGCCTAATAAAAGTATAACGCGAGTCAAAAAAAGGTTTGGAACCACTGTTGTAGAAGAAAGAAAAGCAAATTTAAAAAGAAAGAAAAACAAGCAAACGAATTTGAAAAGAAAAACTGCACACTGGCAGAAGTTGTTGAATTGTTAAGTGTCATATTTTCTTTTGCGTGGTAATGTAATAATGTCACCACGCAAAGAGTGGACAGCATCATGACCAAAATGCGGACCGTCAAGTGTCAATGGATTTTGCATATTTCTAGATGAAATGCTCAATGTTGAACAAATGAAATACTAAACTGGATACAAAGGGATAGAAAAAGACTGATGGACGCCGCTGATATACTTTGGATTTCGGGCCATATCATTTTATCCTTTATTAGTTAAGGGTACGTACGATGAGTAAGTTTCCCTTTTTCATTTTTATTTTCCTGCTTTTTCTCTCCCACTTTCCCTCACCCCATCGGGATATCCTGGTGGCCGTACTATCGAACAAAGGTGGTCAAATAAACATATTTCATTCCCTGCAGACACCCATGGGAACGACCAATTATTTTTCTTCTTTTCTTCTCCGTAGCGTACCCTCATGGGGAAAGAGCAACAAATCCCCATTATTCAAGTAATAACTGTCCCCAGCGTTAGCTGTTGAAGTTGGAAAGGCGCTTTCAAGGAATTCTCATTTCAGAGTCCGAATCCCAGCCAGGTGAATAGCCACGGTAAAATTTTGTGATTGTTTTCATTGGACATGGATTCTCGCAATCATCATAAACTACACCAGAGTGTCACAAGAAGTTAATAATGCTATAAGAAGAAAGTTGTCGCAATCTTTCCCTATTTCTCGAATCTAGGGGGAAATATGTCAGGGATAAGCTTTGGAAGACATCAACTGCCCGATTATCAGCTGACAGTGACTAGATGCTCAGTGGCACCGGGTCCACTTCCTGTCCAGCAGGGTTAATCATGTTTCAGCTCAGCGGACTAATCAAGCCCTGAGATGAAATTCCTGATAAGCTAAGAGCACACCCATACCACGTGGAAAATTATACACTATCTACCAATGAGTAATTGGACACCTGTGATAGCAAAGGAAGACGAAGTTTATTCACCTTCAATAGTTAGTGGAGCCTCCACGAGCGGCGATTACAGCAGCGACCCTCCGGGGCATACTCTCAACCAGGTGTTGTACGACAGCTAGCAGTATTTTCTTCCACTCGGCTTGGAAAAGACAGGTTAGTTCCTTCACCGATTTCGGACGGTGGGGGCACCCCTTAAGTCGACGCTCCAACTCGTCCCAGAGGTGCTCGATAGGGTTAAGGTCAGGGCTCTGCGCAGGCCAGTCCATTCGATTAACCCCATTGTCATCACACCAAGTCATGGTGGACCTCGCAACATGACAGGTGGCATTGTCATCCTGAAAGTAACATGGGTCCACCCCGTAAAACTGCCACGCAACGTAGGAAGCGCATGGTCATCCAAAATGGTGCAGTAGGTCTCGGCGTTGAGTCTACCAGGAATTGCGACCAAGGGTCTCGTGCCATACCAGGAGAAACACCCCCATAGCATAATTCCACCGCCGCCGAACTTCACAGTTGGCACAATACATTCCGGCAGGAGGCGTTCTCCAGGCAGACGCCAAACCCAGACCCTGCCATCCGAACGGTACAGGGTGAACCTTGATTCGTCGCTCCAGAGAACCTGGTTCCATGGTTCAACGGTCCACTGTCGACGTTCTTTGCACGACGTTAGCCGAGCAGCGCTATTGGACTTGGCGATCAAAGGCTTGTGGGCGGCAGCACGTCCATGACAACCGAACAGATGGGCTTCCTTACGGATGGTATTCGTCGAAAGAACACTCCCGGATGCCTTTTGAAACTCCTCGCGGATGTAGCCCATCGATTTGGTGCGGTTCTTCCTAATTTCTCAGGCCCGCACCCGTCGGTCTCTAACTCCCAGTTTTGTGGGTCTGCCGGGTCGGGGCACATTCCGACAGTCACCTCTCATCTTCCACTTGCCAATCACGTAGGCCACTGTCGATTTTGGGTACTTCAACTCGCTGGATATGTCACATATGGATCGGTCATTTCTGTGATACTCAGACGATTACACCTTTCTCGAAATCAGAGAGCTCCGAACTGCGTGGCATCTTGCATGCGACTGGTTGCGTTGTTGTTTCCCACATGATATTTAACGGCGGTGGCCGTGACGTGTATCAGGACCGCAGATATCGTCGATTGCAGGGGTGTCCAATTACTTGTTGGCAGTTAGTGTATAAGTATATATGTGTAAATAAAATTGTTTAATCAATGCATGCTTCCAGTTCTTACGTACGGAACAGGGACATGGAATTTGATACTAAAAAAGACATACAGGGGCTGCATACAACTGAAAGAAGCCTGGAGAGATCCAAGCTTGATGTAACCAGGAAAGATACGAAGAGCTCGTGGATCATGAAAATGAGAAGAGTGGAAGACATCATGATCAGAGTGTAATCCCTGAAATGGCAATGCATATTGCCAGAAGAACGGAACACCGATGGATAAATGAAATTTTATACTAGATTTAGGGACTTTCTGACAGGAGTAATGATGTGGGATTAAAACTGAACTTTCAGAAAACAAAATTGATGTACAATGCTTTTACAAGAAATAAAGATTTACCGATTGATGGGGAAAAGCTGGAGTTATACTCTATATTGACAAAAGTCACCGGACACCTAGAAGAGAAACACAACATAGCATTTATTGATATACATTAGAAAGGTGTCGGTCCACCTTTGGCCTACAAGTGTCTTCACGAGCTCCGTGTTTGAGTGCTTCACGTACGTGTTTTGTGTGTCCCATCATTGTTCTTCTGTGTGTGTGCTGAAGTTAAAGGTCTCTGCTTTCGATTAAGATCCCTCACGAGTTGGTGAGTGCTTATTTTTTATTACCAGTGTTTTAATTTCCACGCCGAGCTGGTGCTTTTCTTCGTTAACATTTGCGATTGATTTATGGCATCTGCCGATGAGGGCGCTGTTCCCGCCTGCATCGTTGCAGCTCCTCGCTTCACCTCTTCAACGACAGACGCAACCTATCAATCATATTCGCTTGCTAGAGGAGAGCCTCTTAATTTTCCTCTTGTCATTTGCATGTCTTCTCCTGCTCAGGTCTCCGACTCTGCCACTGAGAACGTGGATGTGACGTCCTTGGCCTCTGCTGACGATGAGGAATTCATGGACGTCTCTGTTGGGGTCGCTAATTTTCTGCGTCAGTGCCTTCCAGAGGAGGCGCTTCTGCATGTACGTATTCTGCGGCTGCCTCTGGTGTTCCACCGGCTTTCTCCTCGTCTCGTCTGCCCCTATGGATTCTTACGTTGCTCTCAACGGTGACACCATCTTATTAGACATTCTCGAGAACTCTCCTGCTGGACAACGTCTTCATTCGAACCTCGAGTTGGGGTTTTGTTTTGATGCGCTGCCCAACACTCCTTTGAAACAGTACAGCTCCACTCTCAAGAAGATGCTTCCTTCTGGTGCCATCACTCATCTCACCCGAAAGCCACGAACTGTGATTGTTTATTTTTCGAAGAAAGAATATGCCGAGTTTGTCTTGGCTCGGGTCCTATCAATTGGCGATCGTCACCTCTTAGCCTAATCCATCGCCCAGCATCCTGTTCTGATCTCTCTACATCCGGTACACCCGGAGATCTCTGATGATATGCTGTGTGCTGCACTTAGTCGATGCGACAGAGTAGTCAGCCCAGTGAAAACTCTCTCCTCTTCTCCCTTTGACCCCGATGATAAACATATCTGTGGCTTCCGTAGAACTGCTCGCATCATCTTCCCGTCGGAAGAACATCTCATTAAGTTTCTACGGTTCCTCGATGTTCGTTGCGGTAACGAGCCATTCTCGAATTCCACACACCATTCTCGAATAATGCTTAATTATTTGGTTGTCGGAAAATACATGACGCATTTTGGCACTCCATGTCGGTTGGGCGGTTTTGGAAGTACTTGAGTCATGCGCAGCTCTGTTATCGCTATGGTATTCGACAGGTGCTAGTTCTAGCTGCAGTCTAAAAGGAATAGTGAGCGATTTGGTTGATTAGCGGAGATTTGACATAAAGTTGAAGATGAAAGACCAAACTGTTCATTTTCAACATATTTTACTGTTTTACTTCCGTAAAGGGAAGAACGCACGTAAAGCTTGTGAAAAGTTGCGTAAAGTGCACGGTGATAATGATCTACAAGAACGTCAGTGCCAGCGGTGGTTTGCAAAATTCAGTGCCGGTTATTTTCACCTCAACGATGCTCATCGGTCCAGGAGGCCAACCGAGGTTGACGACCAAATCAAGGCATTCATCGAGTCAAACCCACGTTACACGACGCGAGAGATTGCAGACAAATTGCACATCCATCATTCAAGCGTTCACGACCACCTGAAGAAGCTGAGATACGTAAGCAAGCTCGATGTGTGAGTTCCTCATGAACTCAAAGAAGCTCAATTGACGGCGCGTATAAACATCTGCGATATGCTCATTAAACCTGAGGAAAACGATCCTTTATTGAAGCTACTGATAACTGGTGACAAAAAGTGGATTGTGTACAACAATGTGCTGAGCAAACGGTCTTGGTCCCGACGTGCTGCTTTGCCTCAAACGACATCCAAAGCAGACATTCATCAGCGGAAGGTTCTGGTCTCAGTGTGGTGGGATTTTAAAGGTGTCGTGTTTTTCGAGCTCCTACCACGGAACCAAACAATCAATTCGAATGTGTACTGTCGGCAATTGGACAGTTTGAACGAATCCATCATCCAGAAACGTCCAGAGCTCGTTCATCGTAAAAGTGTTGTGTTCCATCATGACAATGCAAGACCACATACAAGTTTGATCACCCGCCAAAAATTATTGGAGCTTGGGTGGGATGTGTTGCCACACCCAACATACTCGCCTCACCTTGCGCCGTCAGACTTCCACTTGGTACGTTCTCTTCAACAGTCCTTGCGTGGTATAACGTTCAATTCAGATGAACCTGTAAATCAGCACCTTGTACAGTTTTTGGCCCCGAAAGACAGGTCCTTCTATGAACAAGGCATTCTGCAGCTGAAAGATGGCAAAAGGTAATCGAACAAAACGGGAATTATATCATTGATCTTTGTTCTTTCTATCAAAACATGGCCTTTGCAAAACATGGCTAAAATACGCCATGACTTTTCCGACAACCCAATAGATTGATGTCTGGGGAAATTGAAGGCCAGAGAAATACCTGGAAGTCTTCCTCATGTCCCGCGAACCATTCTCGAAAAAGCCGGGGAGTGTGGCATGGCACAATTATCCTTCTGAAAGAAGGTACTGCTAGCTATGAAAGGGTGTACCTGAAAGGCCTGCACTGATGTTCATGTAGGTAGCAGACATTATGCTTTCCTGCTTATGAATGACTGGACTTAGGATTTCCAGCGGAGTATTGCCCAGAGCATTACATTTACTCCACCGATTTGTTTCCCTAGGAAAACGACGCACACGTACCCCGCAGTCTACACAGTGCAACAGAAAACGAGATTCAACGGACCAGACGACCTTCTTCCACTCCTTCAAAGTCCAGTTATGAAGATCGCGTGCTCATTGTTGGGGCTTTCAACCGTAAATCGAGATTATGAGCGGTACCCGGAGCGGCCTGCTGTTGCGCAGTGCCATTTTCACCAGGGTTCGATATATTGCGTGTTGTAACGCATTATCCCTGTCACCAGCATTTCAATAACCGGCGAGTTACGCTACAGTATTCCTTGTGTTAGCTCGTACCAAATGGGACAGTCTTCGCTCACCTCCACCATCGATGAGCTGTGGTCGCAGTATCCCTTCTATTGGCTTGTACCATACGGGATAGCCTTCGCTCACCTCTAGCACCGAAGAGCTCTGGTCGGCCAACGCCTTACCACAGTATTCTTTCTATTGACTTTTACCATACGTGATAGCCTTCGCTCACCTCTAGCACTGATGAGCCGTGGTCGGCCCACACCTTACCACAGTATCCCTTCTATTGGCTTGTACCATACGGGATAGCCTTCGCTCACCTCTAGCACCGAAGAGCCCTGGTCGGCCAACGCCTTACCACAGTATTCCTTCTATTGACTTTTACCATACGTGATAGCCTTCGCTCACCTCTAGCACTGATGAGCCGTGGTCGGCCCACACCTTACCACAGTATCCCTTCTATTGGCTTGTACCATACGGGATAGCCTTCGCTCACCTCTAGCAACGACGAGCCGTGGTCGGCCAACGCCTTGCCACAGTATTCCTTCTATTGACTTCTACCATACGGGATAGCCTTCGCTCACCTCTAGCACCGAAGAGCCCTGGTCGGCCAACGCCTTACCACAGTATTCCTTCTATTGACTTTTACCATACGGGATAGCCTTCGCTCACCTCTAGCACCGAAGAGCCCTGGTCGGCCAACGCCTTACCACAGTATTCCTTCTATTGGCTTGTACCATACGGGATAGCCTTCGCTCACCTCTAGCACCGATGAGCCGTGGTCTGCCCACACCTTACCACAGTATCCCTTCTATTGGCTTGTACCATACGGGATAGCCTTCGCTCACCTCTAGCAACGACGAGCCGTGGTCGGCCAACGCCTTGCCACAGTATTCCTTCTATTGACTTCTACCATACGGGATAGCCTTCGCTCACCTCTAGCACCGAAGAGCCCTGGTCGGCCAACGCCTTACCACAGTATTCCTTCTATTGGCTTGTACCATACGGGATAGCCTTCGCTCACCTCTAGCACCGAAGAGCCCTGGTCGGCCAACGCCTTACCACAGTATCCCTTCTATTGGCTTGTACCATACGGGATAGCCTTCGCTCACCTCTAGCAACGACGAGCCGTGGTCGGCCAACGCCTTACCACAGTATTCCTTCTATTGACTTTTACCATACGGGATAGCCTTCGCTCACCTCTAGCACCGAAGAGCCCTGGTCGGCCAACGCCTTACCACAGTATTCCTTCTATTGGCTTGTACCATACGGGATAGCCTTCGCTCACCTCTAGCACCGAAGAGCCCTGGTCGGCCAACGCCTTACCACAGTATTCCTTCTATTGGCTTGTACCATACGGGATAGCCTTCGCTCACCTCTAGCACCGAAGAGCCCTGGTCGGCCAACGCCTTACCACAGTATTCCTTCTATTGACTTTTACCATACGGGATAGCCTTCGCTCACCTCTAGCACCGAAGAGCCCTGGTCGGCCAACGCCTTACCACAGTATTCCTTCTATTGGCTTGTACCATACGGGATAGCCTTCGCTCACCTCTAGCAACGACGAGCCGTGGTCGGCCAACGCCTTGCCACAGTATTCCTTCTATTGACTTCTACCATACGGGATAGCCTTCGCTCACCTCTAGCACCGAAGAGCCCTGGTCGGCCAACGCCTTACCACAGTATTCCTTCTATTGACTTTTACCATACGTGATAGCCTTCGCTCACCTCTAGCACTGATGAGCCGTGGTCGGCCCACACCTTACCACAGTATCCCTTCTATTGGCTTGTACCATACGGGATAGCCTTCGCTCACCTCTAGCAACGACGAGCCGTGGTCGGCCAACACCTTGCCACAGTATTCCTTCTATTGACTTCTACCATACGGGATAGCCTTCGCTCACCTCTAGCACCGAAGAGCCCTGGTCGGCCAACGCCTTACCACAGTATTCCTTCTATTGACTTTTACCATACGTGATAGCCTTCGCTCACCTCTAGCACTGATGAGCCGTGGTCGGCCCACACCTTACCACAGTATCCCTTCTATTGGCTTGTACCATACGGGATAGCCTTCGCTCACCTCTAGCACCGAAGAGCCCTGGTCGGCCAACGCCTTACCACAGTATTCCTTCTATTGACTTTTACCATACGTGATAGCCTTCGCTCACCTCTAGCACTGATGAGCCGTGGTAGGCCCACACCTTACCACAGTATCCCTTCTATTGGCTTGTACCATACGGGATAGCCTTCGCTCACCTCTAGCAACGACGAGCCGTGGTCGGCCAACGCCTTGCCACAGTATTCCTTCTATTGACTTCTACCATACGGGATAGCCTTCGCTCACCTCTAGCACCGAAGAGCCCTGGTCGGCCAACGCCTTACCACAGTATTCCTTCTATTGACTTTTACCATACGTGATAGCCTTCGCTCACCTCTAGCACTGATGAGCCGTGGTCGGCCCACACCTTACCACAGTATCCCTTCTATTGGCTTGTACCATACGGGATAGCCTTCGCTCACCTCTAGCAACGACGAGCCGTGGTCGGCCAACGCCTTACCACAGTATTCCTTCTATTGACTTCTACCATACGGGATAGCCTTCGCTCACCTCTAGCATTGATGAGCCGTGGTCGGCCCACACCTTGTCCCAGTATCCCTTCTATTGGCTTGTACCATACGGGATAGCCTTCCCTCACCTCTAGCACCAACGAGCCGTTGTCGGCCAACGCCTTACCACAGTATTCCTTCTATTGACTTCTACCATACGGGATAGCCTTCGCTCACCTCTAGCATTGATGAGCCGTGGTCGGCCCACACCTTGTCCCAGTATCCCTTCTATTGACTTCTACCATACGGGATAGCCTTCGCTCACCTCTAGCACCGAAGAGCCCTGGTCGGCCAACGCCTTACCACAGTATTCCTTCTATTGACTTTTACCATACGTGATAGCCTTCGCTCACCTCTAGCACTGATGAGCCGTGGTCGGCCCACACCTTACCACAGTATCCCTTCTATTGGCTTGTACCATACGGGATAGCCTTCGCTCACCTCTAGCAACGACGAGCCGTGGTCGGCCAACGCCTTGCCACAGTATTCCTTCTATTGACTTCTACCATACGGGATAGCCTTCGCTCACCTCTAGCATTGATGAGCCGTGGTCGGCCCACACCTTGTCCCAGTATCCCTTCTATTGGCTTGTACCATACGGGATAGCCTTCCCTCACCTCTAGCACCAACGAGCCGTTGTCGGCCAACGCCTTACCACAGTATTCCTTCTATTGACTTCTACCATACGGGATAGCCTTCGCTCACCTCTAGCATTGATGAGCCGTGGTCGGCCCACACCTTGTCCCAGTATCCCTTCTATTGACTTCTACCATACGGGATAGCCTTCGCTCACCTCTAGCATTGATGAGCCGTGGTCGGCCCACACCTTGTCCCAGTATCCCTTCTATTGACTTCTACCATACGGGATAGCCTTCGCTCGGCTCTAGCACCGATGAGCCGTGATCGGCCCACACCTTTCCAACGGTTACTAGTTTTTTACGCTTTCCAACCGTAGGTTGAAGAGGCGTTTATGCTCCAGCTTTGTCCGTCTGTCTGTCTGTCCCTCTCTCTGTCCGTCCGTCAGCACGATAACTCGCGTAAAAATGGTTCGATTTCGATGAAATTTTAGTCTGTGGCAGGGGACAACGTGGGGACGAGCCCTATTTAAAATGGACGGAATTGGGGTCAAAGGTCAGGACATAGGAGCGGGATCCATTCTACTTCCCTTATGCGTCGTAACTTACTTAAAAATGCTTCGATTGCGACAAAACTTCAGTATGTTGTTCCGGAGGTATACTCAACCGGTTCTGTTTAATATCATCGAAATGGGGTCAAAGGACAGGACACAGGAGCGAGATTTTTTTCCACAGCCATTATCCTTATAACTTGGGTAATGATTCCTGGTATGTTGGAAAGCGTATCACAATCAATGCATTGCATGATTGTGATGTGCTTTTACTAACTTGTTTTTTCCTCAGACTTCCTTTTAAAGGAAGTAACTACAGTTGGCCATGAGCATCCCATAAGTCTTGCCCTTTCGTATATACTGTGAGCCAGTTGTTCAGCCATTACGATTTGGCCTTTGCCAAATGTCCGTTATCTTTCCCATCTGAAGAGTAAGAATAACACTGATTAACAGAGCTCAGTATCAGGTGTTATTTATACCACTTAATGACATTCACACACGCCGTCGTTTATCTGCAGTTTCTTCGACTTCCATGAAGATATAATGTCGTTTTGTACTAATTAATTGATGCTCTACAACTTTGTAATTGGAAATTTTGCTCTCTCTCTCTTTTTTCGTTTTCGATTTGCCATGGCTAACTTCCACATTTCGCCACTAGGGGCGCTACTATTGGTTGCATTCAATCGGGCGTAGTCACTTTACTATATCGTTATCTCCCTTGCATAACTGTACCTCTCTCCGTTCGCAAGTTATTTCAGGCTAAAGGGACTTTCCTATGAACCCTATGTATACAGTCATATCAGAATAATATGACCACCCCCGGAAATACAGTGTGTCCACCCAGGCGCGTCAAAGAGTGCACGTGACAAAGTCGATTACACAGAGATATAAGCCGCCGGCCAGGACAGATGATCCATAGTACGTCACGTGAGCACATTGGACAGAGGTAGTGATTTTACGGACGTTCAGAAAGGAATGATCATCAGTTACTGCGCCAAGTGTGGAAGCATCTCAGAAACAGCTGCCTTCGTGGGCTGCTCGTGAGGTGCTGTAGTAAGGGGGTACCAAGAATGGACCGCTGGCACACCGAGTACCTCCCGACGTCTTAACTGTGGAACTCCAAAAGCCATCGACCCCAGAGGAGAACGTCGCCTCCGTCGACTGGTAAAGGGCAATCGACGCGCAACAGTGCCACAATTGATCTCGCAAAGGAACGTTCATTGGCAACGACGATGTTGCTAGATCCATGTGCAATGACGCCTACAGTTCGCTTCGGATTAGCGTCATTGGACAGTGAAAGAGTAGGAAAAGTTGCCTTTTTCGACGAATCGAGGTTTCTACTCCCTAGAAATGACGGGCTGGGAAGGGATACGGCGTCAGACACACGAAAACCAACACCCGGACACGCTTGTCTGCCAAGTACAGCCCGGAGGTGGCAGTGTGCATATCTGGGGGAAATGTTCCTGGTATGACCCGGGACTGCTGGTACCACTGGATGGGTCCCTGTCCATCATCGCTGACAACTTGCATCCCATCATGTTGGACGTTTAACCTGGTGGTGATAGTGTCTACCAACAGGACAATGCGCCCTGCCATATCGCTAAGGGGTGCGTCTCTGGTTCCAGGAGTCCGTTCTCCCTGAGCCGGCGAAATCGCCCGACCTCAATCCCATAAAGCACTTGTGGGACTATTTGGATCTACAGGTTCGACGTGCCGACCTACAACCACGTCATCTCCAGGACCTCCGTGCTCTGCTGCAGTCCGAATTGGCACGTGTGCTTCGGGAAACCTTCCAGGGCCTCATTGCGGCCATGCCACGCCGTCTCGCCGCTGTCATCCGGGCCAAGGGTGGTTATTCCCATTATTAGGTAAGTGGTCACATTTATTCTGATACGACCGTGTATATATGTGAATAACTCTAATTTAGTCTTCACCAAAAAGCTGTAGCATATTTTACCTATTACCCATAATAAACTATATCATGTTATTTACTTGATTATTTGTGGCGGACTCTTCAAGACTGGGTGTATTTTTCTGTCTCGCAATATGCTGCATATGAGATTTTTGCGAATTATTAGTAAAATGCTCATGAAATCCCAACTCAAAGTCTGTAAGCTTTGAGCTTGGGTCTCCCAAATTTCTGCGGGACACAACGTCACTGTTGATCCCCAAATAGACGATGCTATCTTCGCTCCTCTGCCACCGTAACAGACCAGGGTCGTGGTAATAAATAAGTAGGAAACTCTGAAATAACTCTTATAAAGGATTGAAATTATTTTGAGCACACAAAAGAGCATTGTCATTGAGCTTGCATACTTCAGGCACATTCTTCTATACTAACGTAAGACGTATAAATGAGATCCCTAATAGATTTTATAATTCAAGAACATTTCCGTTCTTTAAGTTTACCGGGCAACTGAGATCTCATTTCCGTCACTCAAAGCTGGAAAGAGAGAGAAAGACTGGAGCAGGGAATGGGCTTTTTGAAGCCACGCTATAAAATTCCACCTCTGATTTCTCTTTTTAGCTGGAAATCTTGGTGAACCAGGGTTCTGTGCTATTGAATTTGATTTCAGTGACAGCGTCCCGAGACGTTTCCCCTTCGTTACCTTTTATCAAATTCAACACGCCTGAGCTAAAGAGTCTGGATGCTTTGAGAAACACTCGGTTCTACTAAAGCACAAGAATTTTTGAATACCAGAAGGGGTGTAATAAAATAAAGGAAATAAGTCAAGCGACTGAGGAGTTTCAAACTCCCTTCTTTCTTTCTTTCTTTCCATTTTAACATCACGCAAGAAATGTTCGGCACAGACGATCGTACTCAGAATATTTTGAGCTTTCTGTTATAAGGTCACTTCTCTTTCTTCGATTTTCGATGGAGGTTGTAATGTCTGGAGTTTCTGCTATTGAGAACTATTTTTTTTTTTTGTACTCCCATTTTGTAAAGAAGTAAGGAAAGATGCTTTCGTGAATATAGAGTGGAAAATGTTCAGATTTTTGCCTTAAATCTCTCACCCGGAAGTTTAAAATAATGAATTTGTAAAAAGGTGCGAAATAATTGCCTGTTAGATCACTGACGCGTGGATGCGAAGCCCACTAACTTCTATAACTTTCGCAAAGTTTCAAATGTGACGTCGCTTTCTGTGAAGTCCTGCAAAGAACATGTTACAAGCTTTCACTGATATGATCATGCAGAAGCCAAAAAAGACGAAAGGAAGATGCGCTTTAAGAACGGAAATCAGTCTATGTTGCAATGTCTAAAGACGGTTTGTGACGTACCTGCCAGCAGGACGCACACGACATAAAGGCAGATAGGAATCAGAATAAATGTCTGCGTAGCTCAGTTGGTAGAGCGACTTGTTCCGGAATAAGCGGCCTCGGGTTCGAATCCCGGCGTAGACCAAAAATGACGGAGAAATTTACTTCGTTATAATGGCGCCCGAACTATCCGGATGACCCGACCGTTCAAAATCTCGCAATGATGTGATGTTATTGCCACACCGCGAGACAGGAAAAATCAGAGAATTCCTTCTCCAGCGCTTCGAAAAATAAAAATGTGTGATGTTGCATTCCACACAGCAGATTGACTGGGAGTTCTCAAGTGGACGTTCTACAGTGGATGGCTGCCTGCAACGATTCATGGTCACGGCTGACCCGTGGGCCATGCCCCCGGCCCTCTTTCGGGGGAGATGTGACGTACCTGCCAGCAGGACGCACACGACATAAAGGCAGATAGGAATCAGAATGTCTGCGTAGCTCAGTTGGTAGAGCGACTTGTTCCGGAGGGAGATGTGACGTACCTGCCAGCAGGACGCTAAAGGCAGATAGGAATCAGAATAAATGTCTGCGTAGCTCAGTTGGTAGAGCGACTTGTTCCGGAATAAGCGGCCTCGGGTTCGAATCCCGGCGTAGACCAAAAATGACGGAGAAATTTACTTCGTTATAATGTCACATCTCCTGGTACGTTACAGGTTGGATCGTAACATATTTTCGGCTACATCTGAAAGACCTGAGGGATAATAACATATATCTAGAAAGAGCGAAATATATTGGGGGGGACCGGAAAATAATGTCGTTTTTTGGGAGGGCTAAATTTGGGGTCCAATTGGGAGGTGCTTATGTACAACGTAAAGTAAGTGAATGAACTATTCGCCTTTAACTCATGTATAGGTGCTTTTGTCTTCCAGATTTTCAGAACAAAATGAGTGACATAAAACCCGAGGAGATCCATGTTCGTCGTTGTATGCTGTATGAATTTCACAAGGGGAACAATGCAATCGTGGCCACCAATAATATTATCCGAATGCGTTAAATGTCCGCAAGTGCCAGCGTTGGTTTGCCCAATTCCGGTCGGGCAATTTTGACCTCTCTAATGTCCCTGGTGCAGGAAGGCCCATGGAGCTGGACACCTGTTGCATGCAGTTGTTGAGACAGATTCTCATCAAGCCATTGATGAATTATCCCAACATCTTAATGCATCATGGTCTACTCTTCAAGAGCACTTGCAAAATATAGGAAAGGTCTATGGACAAGGAGTTTGGGTCCCACACCAACTTTCACCTGACCACAAAGACCAGCGATCCACCATCTGCAACTCTTTGTTTAGCAGACAGAAAAAGGATCCATTTCTTCATCGAACTTTCCCTCGAGATGAAAAGTGGGTTTTTTAAGTGAATAACAAACTCAAAAACCAGTGGCTTTCTCCTGGTTAGAAACCAGTTCCTACGCCAAAACTAGGCCGACACCCCAAAAGGTTTTGCTCTGCGTTTGGTGGACTACCGCTGTCATAGCTCACTTTAAGCTCTAGGTATACAGACCGCAACGGCAGACCTCTATTGTCAACAACTGTACAGTTTGAAGCAAGCTGTTACTGTAAAACATCCAGTACTGGTCAACAGAAGAGGTGTCATCCTCCAGCATGACAACGCGAGACCACACACGGCAAGACGGACCCAGCAGACGATCAGAGATTGTGGCTGGGAAGTTCTGCCCCAAACCCCTTATTCCCCTGAGATTGCACCATCTGACTACCATTTGTTCAGATCTCTGTAGCACTTTCTTAATGGGAAAAGGTTCAACAATATTGATGATGTCAAAAATGTGCTCTGGGACTTCACAGCCAAAGACTTTTCATAAAGATGGCATTGAAAGTTGGGTTTCACGATGGGCAAGTGTGATCGATAATGATGGTGATTATATAATTGATTAAGAAATAAATTTCTTCTGTTACAAACAATGTTTCTCTTCTTTTTTCAAAAAGGACATTACTTTCCGATCTCCTCATGAATCCTGACCCATTCGCTGCTGAGTCGTGACCCAATTTTTGGTGGGCCGCGAAACGTTTTTGAAATGTAAAAATTTTGTAGTAAAATCAAGAAAAAACGAGAAAGTGTGGAAGAAAGAAAAATCGAGAGTACCCAGGTACTCTTCATAGATAAATAATTAATTTATGCTATGCATCTTTCGAATGACAAAATCTCTGTAGGTGTGAAATAAAACGATTCCATAGTACACATTTATTTACGTTGCATTTATTCGCGTCGCTCGCGACTTAACTGAAACACAGTCCGTTTCATACTAAGTGGAATTAAATCATAGCAACAAACAATAGGGATTATTAATTCCTGACATTGAGCGATACTTAGGTAGGCGGATTAATGAATTTTATTGTCGTGAAACCAATGAAAGAAGATATGTGAAATATGAAACTAAATATTTACTAAATTAGGACTGCGACAAAAGCGTGTTTCGACTTTTTTGATTTTCAAAAACAATACTGTTGTTATTATACACAGTCGAGTTACATTATTGTGACCACCTTCTACCTCTGACGTCAACAGCGCGTAGCCAATGAAAGAAGGCACGTGTCGTGAACTGGCTTGGACGGTATATAAGGTGTGCTGTAGGCATTCTGAAAGCATATCACTCGTTGCTGTCATGGATAAAAGAAGCGATTTATCAGATTTACAAAAATGGATGAGTATCGGCTTCCGGGCCAAGGGTGGCAGTATTTCTGAAACAGCGCAGTTTGTGAACTGTTCGCGTGATGCTGTGGTTAAAGTGTATGGTGATTGGAGAAATGGTACCATTGCAAATAAACGACGTGGAAACTGCGGAGCCCCATGGGCCATTGATGTGAGAGGTAAACGTCGGTTTCGAAGTTGCGTGAGGGCCGATCGACACGCAACAGTGGTGCCACTCATTGGCCGAATGAACCAGGGGGCTACCGGATGTGTGTCTAAAACGACAGTTCAGCAAACCTTGCTGCGTATGGGACTCCGATGCAGACGGATGGTCACTGCACCTATGCTAGCGAAGGTGAATCGGAGAAAAGGCTTACTTTTGCATTGCAGTATCGGAATTGGACCTCCGCTGATTCTCCGATGAGTCACGTTTGCTTCTTCATCAAAGGGTTGGTCGTTGGCGTATAAGGCGAGACATATCAAAAACCAAACATTCTTCAACCATTGCTGGAATAACAGAAGCTGGTGGGGGCAGCGTTATGGTCTACGGTGTGTTTTCGTGGCATTTTCTGGGTCCATTCATACCTGTGGAAGGACTTATGAATCCATCCTTGCAGACCACGTACACCCATACATGCTGATTGTCTTACCTGGGGTGGATGAGATCTTTCAGAGCGACAATGCGACGTGTCACACAGCTATAAATGTCAGAGAGTCGTTGGAAGAGCACGATGAAGACTACAAAGTACTGGCGCCCTAATTCTCCAGACGTCAACCCAATTGAGCATCTGTGGGACCACCTCGATCGTATTGTTCGCTCTACGGATCCTCTACCACGCACCCTCCAGCAGCTGTCAGATGCACGACCAACTCTGGAAGAACACAAGCCGGTGGGGACAGCGTTATGGTCTGGGGAATGTTTTCTTGGCATTCTCTAGGTCCACTCATACCTGTGGAAGGAACTATGGACCGAATTCGTTATGGATCTATCCTTGCAGACCACGTTGTGACGTACTACAGAGGTGAAAACATGTGTCACGACGACCAACCTGCAGCGAGGCATTCCGTCTGCGTGGCTCAGTTGGGGGTGCTACTTACTCCGGAGTGAGGGGACACGGTTTCGATTCCCGTCGCGGACAAACTTGTGTCTTCACATTAGCGCCCGATTGTGGAAAATGGATCCACTGGCTCTTAGGTTCTTCGAAAAATGTGTGATGTTTGTTCCACACATTGTTTGGAATTTATTAAAAATTCCTACTTCGCTTCAAAGAAAGCAATTAAGAGGGAGATGATCTGACGTACTACAGAAGTGAAAATATGTGTCAAGACGACAAACTTGCAGCGAGGTATTCCGTCCGCGTAGCTCATTTGGGAGAGCGACTTACACCGGGGTGAGGGGGATATCGATTTGATGCCCGTCGCGGACAAACTTGTGTTTTCACAATATGCACCCATACATGCTGATTGTCTTCCCTCGGGCGGATGGATCTTCTGGAACGACAATGTGATGTGTCACCTAGCTAGAAATGTCCGAAAGGGGTTGGAAGAGCACGATGAAGACTTAGAAGTATTTCCCTGGCTCCCTAATTCCCCAGACTTAAACCCCATACATCATCTGTAGGACCACCTCGATCGTGTTGTTCGCTCTATGGATCCTCCACCACACACCATCCAGCATCTGTCAGATGCACTGCAGTCAGCGTGGTTCCACATACCTGTGAACATCTTCCAGCACCTTATTGAGTCACTCCCATCCCGTCTAGCTGGTTAAATAAATAATAAACACTCGATCTTTAGTGAAATCCCAAATCGGGAGGTGTCAAGTCGGGAAAACAAGGGGTCCATGCTTTCGGCCATGCTCGACCAACCAACCGGCACCGAAAACGTTTATTGAGGTTATCTCGGATATCTGTACAGTAGCGAGGTGGTGCGCCGTCTTGCTGAAAATGACTGCGTTCTTCTTGGTCATCATCGTTCAACGGCGGAATGAGATGATTTTCGAGCATATCCAGATACACGATACAGTTGATGGTTGTTTTGTCATGAAAAAAAGATGGAGCCTTTTGCTGAGTGTGTAAAACACATTCTTCATCTTTGAGCTGTCACGAACGTGTTCCAGACATTCGCGTGGATTTTCGGAGCTCCAAATCCTGCAGTTGTACCACTGACATGAAATGTCGACTCGTCACTGAAGACTACGTAGTTCAGGAATGTCCCATCTTCCTCTATGAAACAATTCCTCAAAGAATTCCTAAGGAGCCACACGATTTGCGCTACTAATTTCTTGAATGAAGGTAAATCATGTATGGTTTTTAAGTACAATCATTTTCGTGACACTCGCCAAACCTTCGGCTGTGAAATCCACATTTCGCCGCCCACGTGGCGCAGTGGTCTAAGAGCTGGCTTCTGACCGTTCTTCCGAGATGGGGTCCGGGTTCGTTTCCCGTGAGGCATGGATGTTGCATTTGTCTTAAAGCACTGGTTCTCTCTCTTCCCTGGAATTAGTAGTCCTAACTCACGGACGGGCAATTGCTTATAGCTCATTGCGTTGCTCATGGTGGTCGTTAAACCTTCAATCAAATAAGAAGAAAAAAATACGCGAGTGACCAAGGGATTTCTCACAGTGAACAGAACAATCGGTCTGAACAAAATTCTCATGCCAAGAGTAAATTGTAGGTCGAGTGGGAGGATCTCTCTACGATATTGGGTGCGAAACTTCCGTTGAACAGTTATCGCGGATTTCGTTTCTTAAAACCAAAACACACAGCAAGCGCACTCCGCACCTGTTAAAGCAGAGATTTTGAAATGCACGCCGTGACGGATACGGAATTCGGTGCTATGGCACTACGAGAGGTAAAACTTCATGTGATTTAATTAAAGCCTCCAAAAATGCTGTAACGATTCTGAATAAATCTCTATACACTTTTAAAAATTAGTGACTATATTCAAGTCCTTTTTTGACTCATCCTATATTTCTAGCAGATCGGAAGTGTCTGAAGAGTAGTAACCTACTTCTAGCGACATAAAGAGCTCAGTATATTGTCAGTATAATGGAGATTATCTAACTCACCTTCGTTTTGCTGACGACGTAGTCATTTTTGCAACTTCCCCATCAGAGCTACAGAGTATGATCCAGGAACTTGCTGACAAGCGTAAAGAAGTGGGATTAAAAATGAACTTTCAGAAGACAACAGTAATGTACAATGCTTTTACAAGAAATGAAGATTTATCGATTGATGGGGGAAAGCTGGAGATAACCAATACCTACATTTATCTTGGACAGCAGATATCAAGTGAGGATCACATTGATGAAGAAATTAATCGGCGTATATAACTTGCCAGGAGACCTTTTGGAAGAAACATTATAATTTTCAAGAGCAATATGCCATTATGTCTTAAAAGAAAAGTGTTTGATCAATGCATCCTTCCAGTGCTTACGTATGGTGCAGAGACGTGGACCTTAACTAAAAGAGACATACAAAGTCTAACAGACAACTCAAAGCAGCATGGAGAGATGCATGCTTGGTGTAACCAGGAGAGATAAGAAGAGGAACTCGTGGATCAGGAAAACGACAACAGTGGAAGATATCATGACCAAAGTAAAATCCCTGAAATGGCAATGGGCTGGACAAATTGCCAGAAGGACACACCATCGATGGACAGCTGAAATTTTAGACTGGATTCCAAGGGACAGCAAAAGACCCAGAAGAAGAACACATGGGAGATGGGTGGATGAAATTCGAAAGTATGCGGGAGTAACATGGAAGAGACTGGCACAAGACAGACCGTGGTGGAAGAAACTTGGGGAGACTTTCGTCCAGCAGTGGATTGGTAATGGTTGACAATGATGATGATGATGATGATGATAGTGTCACACATTTAGAGACACCGGTAGGACCTGAAATTACCTGGATGGACCTGTTTTTAGCACGTCTTTTGTAAAAAAAAAATATATCGTGCTTATGTTATCGGTTTGTCCGTCCGCCTGTAGACACCATATCTCTGCAACTATTAGTCCGATTTGAAAAATTCTTTTTACATTGCGAATCTTGAAATACGCAAATGATGACCCTTTATTTCGTTTTTTTTTTTTTACGATGTACAATTTCGCCGCTAGAGGGCGTAAATGCAGATGATGTCGAATTCAAAATAGATTTTTATTCCATATATTTGTTTCTAAACATCCGATTGAATTTTTTTTTTTTTTTACCTTTCGATTCCATTTATGTCGAAGAGTATTTTAGGTATAGTTACTTTTTCAAGTTACGTTCCGCTAGGGGGCGTAAAAGTAAATTACGTTTTCCTGGATACCTCTTCTTCTAAAACTCCGATTTGAAAAAAAAATTCTCCAGAGGATACAGCTTCTGATGGAAAATCTTTTGCATATAATTTCTGATTTTTGGTAAAGAATACTTTGGTCATCAGGGTGCGTAAGCGTTAATTTTTGCTTCTGATGTATTTCTCATAAAATCTGAGCTTCTAAAATCTCGAATGAAAAAACTTTTTCGTGGACCGATGCCACTCACGTCTATAAACCTTTTTGAAATATTTTCTTCTTAAAATAGTGCATAGTTTCTCCGCCAAGGGGCGTAGATGTATATCTTATTTTTGTCAATATCACTGCTTCTAATGATCCGATTTGAAAATTTCTTTCTTTATTAGATAGTTTCCGGTGTGACATGTTTTTATATAATTTTAAAATTTTCAAGTAGTTCATAGACTATCCGCTAGGCGGCGCAATGGTAAATTGCATTTTCTGCGTTATTTCTGCTTCTAAAACTTTGATTTAAAAAATTATTTCTGTATCGCATACAGTTCTTGATGGAAAATGTTTTTCATATAACTTCTAATATTTGGTAAAGAATGGTTTGGCTACCAGAGGGCATAAATGTTAATGTATGCCCTCTGGTAGCCTACCGGAGGGCATAATAAATTAAATTGCGTTTCCCCCGATATCTCTGTTTCTAAAACTCCGATTTGAATAATTCTTTCTGCACCGGATAAAGATACTGATGAGAAATCCTTTGCATATAATATTCTAATTTTGGTAAGAAATGGTTTGGTCATCAGGGAGCGTAAGTCTTAATTTCCCCTTCTAATTCATTTGGAGAAAAATCTGAGCTTCTAAAATGTCGATTGAAAAAAATTCGTTTGTGGACCGATGCCACTCACTTCGATAAACCTTTTTGGAATATTTTCTTCTTAGAATATTGCATGGTTTCTACGCCAGGAGGCGTAGATGTATACCTTATTTTTATTATTGTCTCTACTTCTAAGAGTTCGATTTGAAAAATTCCTTCTTTGTTGGATTGTGCTTCCGATGAGAAAGGTTTTTCATATAAATTCAAATTTTCTTAACGCACAAGTCTAGAACCAGAAGCCGTAAGCTCACGATTCTGTTTACAGCAATATCTGGGGGATCCAAAACCCGATTGAAAAACGCTTTTCTTCCGAACGAAGCTATTGCTTTCCATACCGGTTCCATTGACTTTGAATAGCTTTGATAAATTTAATTTACCTCAGAACGGATTCAAGAGACGTGCTCATTACACCCGAAAATTCGGTGTCATCTTTCTTGTTTCATTTAGGATTTCTCCATGAATGCAGGTCGCAAAGTTTCCAGCGAGGGCGATCCTGAACCATTCTTCTCCAGTTGTTTCCTATCGCTCTGTTTAAATATGGGAAAAGTGAGCAAAACCGTCCAAACACGGAATCCAAAGGACACAAAGGCACTTTATTGAAAAGGTAACTTCGAGCACAACTGGAGAGAAGACAGAAACGTCCATACGACAGGCGGCTGCCAAGAAAAATCTAGTCTTTAGTAGGGGATAAGATCACCCCTAACTGCGTTGCAGGATCTATAACGTCTGCCCATGCTGAGGACAAGGTTGTCAAGGAGCTGTTTAGGCATCGCGGCACATTCCTCTTGTATCGCCAATCGCAGCTGCGGAATCATTGCTGGCGGCTGGTGACGTGCTGCCAAGCGTCTCCCGAGAAGGTCCCACACGTGTTCGATTGGATTTATGTCCGGGGACCTATCGTACAGTGGCTGTCGCAGAGCTGTTGGAGAGTGAATATCTTCACTCTCCAACAGCTCTGCGACAGCCACTGTACGATAAGGTGTAGCGTTGTCGTCCATGAAGAGGAACTCAGGACCCACAGCACCTCTAAACAGACGCACGTAAGACAGGAGAACCTCGGTACAATAGCGGACACCAGTGACTGAACCTCCTTGGAAGATGTGGAGGTAAGTACGGCTACCAAGCATTATACCGACCGAAACGAGAACTCAGCCACCTCCAAACCAGTCCCTTTCAATGATGTTGGAGGCGTGATTGCGTGTTCCCTGCTCTCTCCAGAAGTGTATACGTCCAGAATTGCTCGTCAGACTAAAGCGGCTCTCATCCGTAAAGAGAACTCTACCCCATTGCTGATGTGTCCAGTTCTTGTGTTCCTGGCACCACAGAAACCGCCGTCTCCGATGAGCAGGCGTTAATGGCACACACCGTACTGGTCATCGTGCAAATAGACCACCTTTGTGCAGCCTCCTGGCCACGGTAAAACGCGATAACGGACGTCCAGTTGTCTGTTGCTTGTGCCTTGCGATTTCTACCGCTGTTCTGCAGTCTGTCTCTTCTCGCCTGTAGGGTAATATACCGGTCGTCCGCCGCCGTGTTTGCTCGTGGACGACCACTGCTAAACTCTCGGACATCTGTTCCTGCCGTTTGAAATGCTCCCCAAGCTCCTGAAACGATGCTGTGAGCGATTCCGAACTCCTCGGCCACACTAGGCACACTTCGACCTTCTTCCAACTTTCCAATGACACGATCTCGGGTAAAGTCATTCAGATGTCGTCTACTGGATTGCCTGTTGGCCATATCAAACGATGGCAGTAACTCGACGTCACTCAAACCGATGTGTACCGTGCAATAGCTTTCACCGAATTGCTGAGCCGGCCGTGTGCTTTATACCCTTATGACACCCCCCCTAAGTCATGCTGCATACATGCGCATGCCCTACCGTACAGGACCCTAGTCTATCTCCTGAGTGGTTTGTCGGTCCGTTCTGCCTGTTCTTTCCGCTGTTATGCTAATTTCTCCTCTTCGTCCTTAATTTTTGCACACCTGTGTATATCGTTTGCACTGCTTCTTTTACTCCAGTTAAATTTTTTATAGTTGTTTGTGATGGGATCTTTTTTTTTTACTTATCCCTATGATTCTTCTTTCTATGGAATGCTGGATGGTTTCAAGACTTAAGTTCCTCCTTTTGAGTGGTTTTTCATGTTTCAGAGCCGTATGTTAGAAATACAAAAATCCAGCTATTGAACATGCCATTTTGATATCTAACTTTGTATCTGTGATTGTGGTCTTGATACGATTAACAAAGTCCATGCCGCTCTTTAAAAAGGACCTGAAATGTAGTCATCTAACTCTAGCGGCATCGGAAGTACTTTTTGACACTTCGAATAGTCGTGGGAAGTAGGAACATATTTTTAGAGACATCGCAAGGGGTTGAATATACTACTACATACTTAGAAGGACCTAAGGAACTGTTACGTAGTTCTGGCGGCAAGGGTAAAGTCTGAGGGGAGTGGGATATGTATTTCCATAGACTTCGAAAAATCTTGAGGGATAGCAACATGCTACTAGTAACATCAAAAATGCGTGAGGAATAGTAACATACTTCTAGAAACATCAAACATAACTAACTGAGAATAGTAAATATCTGTCCACATAGCAAGGACCTGCGGTACCTTAACGTATTTTTAACAACATCGGTTGTTTACCAGCTCGAATTGTTTCCTCATCATGACTGAAAGGAACGTCAGTCATACAGAAATTTAGAAAATTGTCCGCAATTCTGCAGTGGATTACATTTGACAAAAGATTGCCACAGATATTGCACTGGCTTTCAGGACGGATTGTGGCATTAATGGCAAAACAAAAAATGCTCCATATCTCCTAAAGTTGGATGGTTCGCGATCGATCCGTTCTATATCATGTGACGTGCCTGCCAAGCAGGACGCACACGACATAAAGGCAGACAGCAGCGACAACGAACGTCCGCGTAGCTCAATTGGTAGAGCGACTTATTCCGGAATGAGCGGACCCGGGTTCGAGCCCCGGCGTGGACAAAAATAACGGAGAAATTTACTTCTTTATAATGTCGCCCAAACTTTCCGAATGACCCGACCGTTCAAAATCTCGCAATGGTGTGATGTTCTTTCCACACAGCGAGATAGGAAAAATAAGAGAATCCCTTCTCCAGCGCTTCGAAAAATAAATGTGTGTGACGTTGCATTCACACACTAGATTGACTAGGAGTTCTCAAGTGCACGTTCTACAGCGGATGGCTGCCTGCAACGATTCATGGTCGGGGCTGACATATGGGCCATACCCCCGGCCCTCTTTTGGGGGGGGAGATGTGACGTGCCTGCCCGGCAGGACGCACACGATATAAAGGCAGATAACAGCGATAACGAACGTCCGCGTAGCTCAATTGATAGAGTGACTTATTCCGGAGTGAGGGGGCCCCGGCGTGGATAAAAATGGCGGAGAAATTTACTTCGTTATTATCACTAGGTGATAAATTGAACGAAAATCCATTTTCATTAATTGCACAAAATATCAATTCGCTGACAGTATTACTCCTGAGCTTTTATCGACCACTTGATTCAGTTTTCGCTGACCACTCTACCGACTTCATGGGAACGAAGAGGTTGGAAGATGTGACGGAATCTTCCTACTGTTGCTTCCGAACAAGTGATATCAGAAGAAATGAGCCAATGACAAATTAATTAAATTTCTTTCTCGCTGACGTTGCTTGTGGAGCTGTACCTCATGGGAGAAATTCTCAGGTCATCGCTGAAGTAATCGGTTAGCCAAGAACGTTCAAGAACGTTATGACCACCTACTTAATAAGCTGTAGGACACGCTTTAGCCCGCAAAACAGCGGCTACTCGGCGAGGCATCGATTCGATGAAGTGACGATGGGTATCTTGGGGTGTCTGGTACCATAATGTCAACAGCAGGTCCTCCAGTTTCCATACATTTCGGGGTGGTGGTGATTTACCCCGAACCCGCTTTTCCAAGTCGAACAGCAAATGTTCGATTAGGGTTCATGTCAGGTGATTTCGGAGGCCAGGGCATTAAGAGAAAGTCACCAGCCTGTTCCTCGAACCACTCCTTGACGATTCTGGAAGTGTAGCCTGGCGTATCATGCTATTAGTAATAGCAATCACCAGCAGGGAACACAGTTACCTTCAGTGGGTGAACTTGGTGCGCAACGATGTTCAGATACCCGACATCTGTTATGGGATTGTGCTATTGCGGTAATGGGGCCTTAAATGTTTCAAGAAAACATCGCCTACTGCAGAACACTGCCACCGCCGGCTTGTTTCCGTCCAACAATGCATCCACGCGCCATAGCCTCCGCTGGTAATCGCCGTATCCGCGCTCGGCTGTCTATGTGATGCACCAGGAATCTCGCTTCGTCCGACCATGCCACTTTCTTCCAATCATCTACTGTCCAATCTCGATGATCTTGGGCCCATTTTATTCGTTGTTAGCAATGACGTGCACTGGGACCCAGATGGGTCGTCCCATGCGCAGAAGGCTGCTGTGAACTATGTGCTGTGACCTATTGCCCTGATCACCACTGTTGTAGCTGCCGGTGATTTGTCGCAGTGTGGCCCTGTGGTCGTCGTGAACAATGCGCGACAGTCTCCACTTTTTCTGGCATCAATTAGCTACGGACGACGATGGTTCGTCATTTGGCTATCTGTGCACCACTTTTGATACGTACTCATTACAGCGGCACGTGAACAATCCACAAGCCGCGCCGTTTCCGAGATCGTAGTTCCGAGGCGTCGTGTCATCATCACAATTTGTCCTTTATCAAACTCCGATAGATCGGCAGCTTTTCCCATTCTGACTCCGAACACTCTACTAACCGAAAACCGGTCCCGAACTTCACATGCGCCACCGTTCGGTCTCGATGCGCGCTCATTTCTCTTGGCTACGGTGGTCATAATGGAATTGCTGATCGGTGTACATGTTGTGCAATCCGTCATATAAACCAAGATTAAAGGCAATTCATGTTAATGGTGGTTCGGTTCTAAAATTTGACCCTATGGTTTCAGTGAACGCATAGTTTCAGTCATGTCAGGAATATCGCCATATCGATAGGCCCAATGTTCCAAAACACCAAGCTTAACGTACATTTAAAAAATTCGGAGGGGGCATGGGAGTAACAACTGCCTTTATTAACTCTATGGGCTATAAGCAGTCGTCCGTCCCTTATTTAGGACCACTTATATTCCGGGGAAAGCGAAGAGGAAGTGTGTGTGTGTGTGTGTGTGTGTGTGTGTGAACGAGCCTGCGCGCCATAACACAAGCATATCATTCATGTCTGACCTGGACCTATCTCGATCGAATGATCCGAAGCCAGCATTTGGAACAGTGAGCCAATAACTATAATTTTTTATTTGAGGTTTAAAGACACACTTGAGCAACACCGGATATGAGGAGCCGTCTGTCTCTAATTTAGAACGACTGATTCCATGAAAGGAAGCGAGGAAATGACAGCAGGATAAACACAGCGTGCAGGCCGTGTCCCAGGTTTCGAACCCAGAAAAACAGCAAAACTCGAAAGTCTGTTCCTTAAAGTCTTTTTCTCAAAGTGAAATAAATCTTCATATACTATACAAATATACAGTACATACATACATACATTCTTTCTTTCTTTCTCCTGAGTCCTGAAGAGGACTAGTAAAATTTTCCTCTTTCCTCTGGGACCGAAAAATTCACTTCAGTTTCTAGATACCTGCACAACTCATTCTGTGAGCTACTGGTGTTTTCAAATGAATGCAAAGCTAGTTTTAGACTGTTGATCACTTTCTTTCGTTGTCGTTTGGGCGTCTAACTACCACATTGAGCAACTCAGTGGGCTGTAAGCATTCTCCTGTCCATAATTTAGGGCCTCTGGTTCCAGTGTAGGGAGAGAGTCAGTGCCGTAAGATAAACACACTAACCATTCCTCACTCGGGATTCGAACCCGAGCCCATCTTGGATGAATGATTGCTAACCAGCGCCTCGAAATACTCGCCTACCAGGACGGCTCCACCTGCTTTCGAGAAACTGTTCAATTAGCTTTATTAACTGACTTTCAGACTGAGATCGTAGTTCCTTGATGGTAGTTGTCTACCGTTATTTAAGCAACAAGTGATTATCTTTTGCATGAGGGCCGCGGGTGGCTTAGTGGGCAACGTTCGTGACTGCCACGGAAAAGACCTCAGGTTCGATCCCAGGCAGGTACGAACGCTCGATCCACTAAATATCTGCCGTGCGTCGGATGGGAACGTTAAGCCGTCGGACCCCGGGTACTGGCTCCCCGGTAATAAATAAGAGCGTCTTCCTTCCCCTTTCTACTTCGCTTTTGTGTCACTTTCCTATCGGGCTCTCTAGCCCAAATCTCCTAGTTTCCTATTTCTAAGGGTTGTTTAAGACCTGGGGTTAGACACTCCCTTCTTAAAATCCTCTACATATGATAATTTCTGATCATCTTTGGCATGATTTTTTAACCGACCCGGTAACGGCCCAGTGGTCTGAGTCTGTCTTCTATTCGTTCGCGAGATCAGTTCGGGTTCGGATGAGGCATGGGAAGTGTACTTGTCTGATGGCGCTGTCCTTTTTCTGGAACCAACTGTGCTTTGGGTTGTCGGAAAAGTCATGACGTATTTTGGTACCCGATGGCAGTTGGGCGGTTTTGGAAGTACTAAAGGCGTGTGCAGCTATGTTATCGCTATGGCATTCGGCAGGTGCCAGATCTAGCTGCAGTCTAAAAGGAATAGTGAGCAATTCGGTTGATTTGCGGAGATTTGACATCAAGTTGAAGATGGGAGACCAAACTGTGCATTTTCGCCATATTTTACTGTTTTACTTCCGTAAAGAGAAGAACGCACGTCAAGCTTGCGAAAAGTTGCTTAACCTGTACGGTGGTAATGCTCTACAAGAACGTCAATGCTAGCGGTGGTTCGCAAAATTCCGTGCAGGGGATTTTAACCTTAACGATGATTCTCGGTCCGGAAGAAACATCGTTGAGGTCAAAATACCGAGGTTGATGACGACCAAATCAAAGCATTGATCGAGTCAAACCCACGTTACACGACACGAGAGATTGCAGACACATTGCACATCCATCATTCAAGCATTCACGACCACCTGAAGAAGCTGAGATGCGTACGCAAGCTCGATGTGTGGGTTCCTCATGAACTCAAAGAAGCTCAATTGACGGCGCGTATAAACATCTGCGATATGCTCATTAAACGTGAGAAAAACGATCCTTTTTTTAGCGACTGATAACTGGTGACGAAAAGTGGATTGGGTACAACAATGTGCTGCGCAAACGGTCTTGGTCCTGACGTTCTGCTTCGCCTCAAACGACATCCAAAGCAGACATTCATCAGCGGAAGGTTCTGGTCTCAGTGTGGTGGGATTTTAAAGGTGTCGTGTTTCTCGAGCTCCTACCACGGAACCAAACAATCAGTTCGAATGTGTACTGTCGGCAATTGGACAGTTTGAACGAATCCATCATCCAGAAACGTCCAGAGCTCGTTCATCGTAAAGGGGTTGTGTTCCATCTCGACAACGCCAGACCACACACAAGTTTGATCACCCACCAAAACTTATTGGAGCTTGGGTGGGATGTGTTGCCAGATTCAGCATACTCGCCTGAACTTGCGCTGTCAGACTTCCACTTGTTTCGCTCTCTTCAGCAGTCCTTGCGTGATATAACGTTCAATTCAGATGAGGCTGTAAATCAGCACGTTGTAGAGTTTTTCGCCACGAAAGACAGGTCCTTCTATCACCTGTCTTTCGTGGCGAAACTTTCAGTGAGCTGCAGAATGCCACTGAAAGTTTAGGCATTCTGCTGCTCACTGAAAGATGGCAAAAGGTTATCGAACAAAAGTGGCATTATATCATTGATTGATCTTTGTTCTTTCTATCAATAAATGACCTTTGCAAAACATGGCTAAAATACGTCATAACTTTTCCGATCACCCAATAAATTAGAGACTGACGACTGCTGCTTATGGTTCTAAGATTTGCTCGTTGTGGTCAATAAGCTGCAACATATAAAAAAAACGAATTTGTACTAGCATATATGACCTAAACAATTTTTTGGCTTGTCGTTAACTGGAATATGAAGAATAATTATACTATCCTCGGTTGTACAGTCAACTGATTTTGCCAGGTATGATTATTGATTACCAAGTGGCTGGTATGGAATTTTTGGTGACAATATGATTTTGTCTGTTGAAAGCTCTCGACTAATTTTCGAGCAGTTGTCCACAGGATTTCACTATCAATCAAAGCAGTTCTCTAGTGATGTACCTCGTGTGAGCGCTTCGGTCACAAAGAATGGTGAATGCTTCGATCTCTCATTGCTGTGAATGATCATTCAATGAAGCCATTACTGCGACACACACTGAAGTCGCAGCACGTTTAACTTTCTTCCGCCCCCTACGAGTTTGGAAACAAATGACTCTTCACCATGAATGGTTCGCTCTCACCGCTGTGAATGATCATTACATCCGCCATTACTACGAAACACGCTGAAGTCGCACAATGTTTAACTTTTGTTCCCCTTGCGTTCGGAAACAAATTCACAAATAGAAAATTAAAGTCGAGAATTAATAAGAGTCAAGCGCTGCGTGAGTGGGAAATGAGCAGTCAGAGTTACGAAATATGGTGAAACTTAAGAATGAGAAAGAAACGTGAATGCCATTCATTTGAATGGTGTGAGGGAATTGTTCGTGACGAGAGGTGATTCATTGGTGAATATGTCTTGCAGTTTTAGGAAGGTCTCCAAAATGAGGTGTGAATGCACTTGCTCGTATCGAATAATTCATCGTGAACGATACAGTTCTGCTGTTCTTTTGAGCAAATCGCCAATTCCACTTGGTCTCAAACTGGCAAGTGCTTTGAAGGAGAGAACGATTTGCTCAGTGCATGCAGTAAAACAAACTGCCTGTAGTGGGCGACCATTCATTTGAATGAGTATTCGTGAATGATTTTTACGTGAACGATGAATGAACTCCCAAGATTGAGTGACTTGTGAAATTACTACAGCTCTGGTACAATAGCTACCTTAGTTTAATGAAGTTATATACTAGTTGGCTGGTCAACGGCAGTCTTTATGGTTTCTAGCATCTGTTAATCTTCAAGGAAATTTCCGCTGGAGGTAGAGTGACTGAATGTTGATTTTTTGACTCCTATAATCTAATTCTCAAGTTGCTGCGTACTGAATTTTGATTCAGGTTTTGGAAATTGACTTACGACCGCCTCGGTGGCGATGTGGTCTAAATGCTGGCTTTTGACTATTCGTCAGAGATTGGTCCGGGTTCTAATCCCAGTGAGGCATGGATGTTGTGCTTGTCATTACGACACTGGCTCTCTCTTCCGTTCCTGGAACCAGTGGTCCTAAATTAGGGACGGGAGACTACTTATAACCCACCGAGTTGCTCACTGTGGTCGTTAAACCCTCAAACGAAATAAAAATAAATAGCTCACTCTAATACATTGGACGGCACATAAGCGACGTATGTGGTATAAATTAGGCATGCCAGCTCGTCGAGCATGAGTTAGCTTTAAACTCAAGGTCGAAATGGGCAAAACATGTGATCTGAGCAACTTTCGACGTTGTCTGTTAGTTGGAGTCTGGGGTGCCGCTTTGAGCATCTCCTAAATTGCCATACTCCTAGGAATTTCCCGCACATCCGTAGACTTAAGAACTGGCGAATCAGAAAGAGTGAAAGAGGACTTGCGAGAATCATGCAAGCGGGGAAACGGGCCACAACCCTGAAAATCATTGCACAATTCAACACTGGTGTACCAAGGGTCATGTAGCTAATGGACTGCAACAGCAGGTGTCTGCATCGCTAATCTCATTTTTGTCCTCTGAATGGCCAGTTGCTTTCGTCCATAGGATCGCCGATTGATGAAAGTATCTCTCACAATTATCGGTAAACGTTTGCAATGATCGTGTCCAGAAGAACGGGCGCTTGGGAGATGCTCTTGTTTGTACGCCTGGCGCTTACTATCACACCACGTCCAAAGTAACTCAGATCAATCGTTTTGCCCATTCTGATCCTCAGTCGATCTCTAGCTCACGCTAGAGAAGCTGGTCTGTCCGATTTATACCGCACATCAAGCTCACGTGCCGTTTTACAGTTTGTAAGAGCCATTTATGTGACAAGGGCATGTGCACCTAATATATCTCAGTGTACATTGAAATGAGTTAAATCTCTGAAATGGCAATGGGCTGGACATACTGCCAGAAGAACAGACCATCGATGGACAGCCGAAATTTTAGATTGGATTCCAAGGGACAGGAAAAGGCCCAGAAGAAGACCACATGGAAGATGGGTGGATGAAATTCGAAAATATGCGGGAGTGACATGGAGGAGACTGGCACAAGACAGACCGTTGTGGAGGAAGCTTGGGGAGACCTTCGTCCAGCAGTGGATTGATAATGGTTGACAATGATGATGATGACATTGAAATTATGAAACTCGCAGTTCATGCAACTAGCAATGTATTTCTTTGTAGGGTCAGCACGTGATTGGAAATTGCACGAGGAAATATAAGTACAGTCAGTCCTAACGTAGGAAATCAGTTAACCTCCCTGCCCCCCCCCTGCCCCCAAATTAATTTATTTCATTTCAAACAGCTGTAAATAGACAAAGTCGTCGCTCTTTCCATGTTTTTCTTTAACATACAGCAACCGAAATATTTTATTACATCATTATTGGGATCAAATTCGAGATCTCTCGATAACTAGCCGTGTGCATACAATTTTTCGGTTGCTGTGTGTCAAAGAAAAACGTGGGTAGAGCGATGCCTTTGTCTATTTACGTTGTCTCAACGTATTTGGAAGATTTTCAACATTCAAACAGTTGTCCAGAGTTTCAAATGTTTGGAAGACTCTCGGTGGCTAACCCAGTATTCGACACAGCATACAGCTAGTGATAGTCTGTCCAGTATCACCCTTGATAGAATCTAACTGCTGTTGCGCAAAGCACCCATTATTAGCGTGTCTTCTAAAAATGAAGCGTTATGTCCAATTGTTGGTATCAGGTCATTAACAGTACTAAAGGCATTTTACCAGGTTAATCTGGTTGTACTGTATCCAACAGATGAGTTGCTACAAATGATACAGTTGATTCTAAGAAAATGTAGAACGCCTGTAAATTAATTTTTGAGCCTGTTTTATTGAAAAAATAGCCATTGCATGCAGTATTAATTAATGCCCGTTTAATGTACACTATATTGACAACAGTCACCGGACACCTGGAAGAGAAACACAACATGGCATTTTTTGACATACATTAGTGCGGTGTCGGTCCACCTTTGGCCTTTATGCAAACACTGACCCTTCGAGACATGCTTTCGACAAGGTTTTCGAACCCAGCGATAGGTATGTGCTTCCATTCAGTACATAATGATGGTGCTTACTGTTGCTTAGCAGTAAGCCTTGGTTCCAAACTTTATATGCGGCGCTCTAATTCGTCCCATAGGTGCTCCATGGGATTAACATCAAGGCTCTGTGCTGGCCAGTCCACACATGATACAGAATTATCGTCAAACCACACCGTAACAGTCCTTGCTTTATGGCTCGGTGCATTATCCTGTTAGTACCAACAAGACTCGGTTCCATAGTATTGCCTCAGAGTTGGTAGGTCATAATTGTACAGAATATCGAGGTAGACGTTCTGAATAACAGGTACGTCCACGATAACCAATGGGCCGGGACCATACCACGAAAACAACTCTCACACGAGTACACTGCCAGCTCCAAACTTGACAGTAGGAACAGTGCACTGTAGTAAATAGCGTTCCCCCGGCTGCCGCCATACCCACACATGGCCATCAGACTGATGGATCGTGTATCTGGATTTATCAGTCCATAGGACCCGTTTCCATTGATCTGCGGTCCACGATAAATGTTCATTACACCATGCTAAACGACGAGTAGCATTGCGAGTGGAGATGAAAGGCTTATGAGCAGGCGAACGACTACGGTAACCCATGGAATGAAGTTCTCTGCGAATGGTACGTGTACATCCGAGGTTCCACCATTTTTACTCACCTGTACACCGAGGTCTTGTGCAGTGTTCCGTCGATTAGCTGTAATGACTCTCCTGAGGTTTCGACGTCCTCTATCAATGATTTTCTTTGGTCTGCCAGTACGTTTTGCTGCCTCAGGCATGCCATGTGTCTTCCACTTATTCAGTACATACAAAACAGTTGACTTGGGTTTGTTTAAACGCCTCTCGGTTTTTCTTATGGAACAATCTTTCCTTTCTGAAAGTCAGTTCTCTCCCGTTGCGACATTTTCACTCAACCTCACAGTGCGATATGATCGCGGTCAGCTGCAGGCCTTGTTTTTATAACGTTTGCAGCTGTATCGAGCATCTTAACAACGCAGCGGATCCGTTCATTTGCTTTTGAATGGGTGTGCGGTGACTTTTGTCAACATAATGTAGTTTGTATAAGGCTTTGCCGATTAATTTGCTCCCCGTGAGACGAAGTATTCAGAATGTTTTCATATTAATCCCAGAGCAAAACACTGACATGATTGCAATTGGCAATCCTCTTTTCCTTAAGCGGATGAAACAGTTTAATTTCCCCAACTCATTTTGTGTCTTCTATCATTAATATAGTTTTGCTGCAGAAATTATTAGCTCGCTCTATCCTAAATAACTAATGGCCCTGAATGTTAGTTCATGATATGGAAAATGTGTGTCATCAAAATTTAGAGGCTTACACGAGGGTACGAAACAAATGCTGCAGACATGTATTCGGAATTATGTCCAGCGTGAAGAGAATACAGGTTAAGACTGAATTAAGTAAAACACACGCATATTTACTGAGATGCCGGTTTATTACTCTAGTTATGAGGATAATGGCTGGGGAATAAATCTCGCTCCTTTGCCCTGACCTTTAATTCCATTTCGATGATATTTAACAGAATTGCTTCAGTATACCTCCGGAACAACATACTAAAGTTTTGTTGTCGTAATATAAGCATTTGTTTTGTCAAGTTATGAGGATAATAGCTGTGGAATAAGTCTCACTCTTGTGCCATGACCTTTGACCCCATTTTGATGATATTCAACAGAACCAGTTCAGTATACGTTCAGAACAACATAAAGTTTTGTCGCAATCGAAGCATTTTAAGTACGTTATGACGCATATGGGCGATGGAATGGATCCCGTTCCTATGTCCTGACCTTTACCCGCATTTCGTCCATTTTAAATAGGGTTCCTCCCTAGGTTGTTCCGTACCACATACTGAAATTTCGTCTAAATCGCACCATTTTCACGCGAGTTATCGTACGGCCGGACCGACGGACAAAGCTGGAGCATATACGCTTCTTCAACCTAAGGTTGGAAAGCGTAAAAAAGGGTGTTCGCCGGCAGAACTCGCTCCTAGGCCTGGTTGACCTGAAAGTGTTGTTACGGAGCGAATTATTAACACTGCTTGGGCAATCCTGCAAGAAGATCGACGAATCACGTGTGAAGACATAGCGGCGTCAACTAATATTCTAAAAATGTCGGCATTCCGCATTCAACGAGACAAATTACTGCTGCATCGTGTGTGTTCCAGATGGGTCACCTGACGGGAGAGCAATAGTTAGCCAGAGTTCAGGTGTGTCATGAGTGGAAACAAGTTGCTGCAAAGGATTCAAACTTTCTAAACACAGTAATAACTGCCGATGAAACATGGGTCCCCAACTTCGACCCTCTTACGAAGCGCACAACGAGTGTCTGGAAACACACAGGCTCGCCTCCTCCGAAAAAAGTCCGCCAAACCAAATCAGCTGGGAAGGAGATGATGATAATTTTCTTTAATCATAAAGGTGTAGTCAACCAGCATGCCGTTCCTCCACAAATTACATTTCAGTCTTGTAGCGTCTGTGACGATACATATCGATTAAGCGACCGGAATTGGTGGGCAAGGTGGCCCTACACCATGATAACGCCAGCTCACGTTTGGCTGCTTGTGTTCAACAGTTTCTTACGAAATGCAGAATTGAGATCATGCCACAGCCTGCCCACAGTCCTGTTCTCTCCCCGTAAGATTTCTCGTTGTTTCCAACAAGGACGTTCCGTGGCGCAAATTTCAACACAGATGACGTTATTCAAGCTGTACAGCGTTTGCTAAACCAGCTAACACAAAATGCTTTAGTCACATGCTTTGAAAAGTGGACTGAACGATGGGCCCGCTGCATAACATCCGAGGGAAGATACTTTGAGAAAGAGAAACATATACAGGTATTTTGCTGCGGTTATTTCTTCATTTTGTGTGATTTTACTCTCAGTTTTTATGTAACCGCCGTTGTACATAGCTCATTCCAATACATTGGGCGGTGCGCTGTGTGGTATAAATCGGGCCCACCAATTCGTCGTGTCAGAATGGGCAAAACGAGTTATCTGCTCGACTTTGAACGGCGTTTGGTAGTTGGCGCCACTCGGAGCAATGAAATTGTGCTACAACTCGGAAGGAAAGAGTTTCCAGTTAGCAGAAGATACGCTCTTGCACAGAAAAAAATCGAAGCAACCCGATAAATTCATGCGAGAATGCCGGTATGTAAATACCTGTTGGCCAGGCATGCAAATGATTAAACTTTCAGTGCTAATGAGCGTTCTGGTCGTCCCACGTTCGCAGAACGCTTGCGCACCCGACGGCCTAGAGAAGGGCTGTCCGACGCTTCTTATGACGTACTGGTTCCATTATCGGGTGCCCTTTTTACAGTTGCCGTTTATCAGGCCACGAAAACGCCCTGGAAGACCCCAGGAGCAACTAAGCGCATTTGAAACGAGCTACATTGATAGAACTTGGGATGCAAGCTGGTGGTGTTGACGAATCGCCTAGAGTCTAAGCGGTATAGTGATGCAGTAGTGAGACTGTGTTGGGAGCAGTGGGTACTCAAGGACACTGGTACACGCCGAGTAGGTTCTTTTCGGCCCAAGCGAAAAACTTGGCGAAAAGATCGTCTCACAGTCCGACAATCCCGAACAGCTCCGACGGTTTTTCTGTCCACCATCCAGCGAGATGTAGTGGCCTCTACGCAGTGTCTTGTATCATTGCGCACCAGAGCGAGGCAACTTCCATTGCCAGTAATCCATTCACGTATACCCTTCTGAAGTCTTCCGTTATACCACCTTAGATCGGCAGCTCCGTCTGGAAGGATATCGTGCCCGGTAATCGTGTTAGGCTTCAGACTTACGTCGTTTTAGTGACGAATCCCGCTTCTACCTTGAAGAGGATCACCACCGCATTCGAATATGGAGGGGCACTCGGAAGTGCTCACATCCGAACTCGGTTGTGGAGAAGCACACGGTCAAAGCTAGTGCTCTTATGGTGTGTGGGGAGCCATCTCCAATGACAGCCACACACCCCTAGTTGTGGTAAAAGGGGACGTTAACAGCATAGCAATACCTTCAAGAAATCCAACGACCCGTCGTCTTGGCTTACTGGTTCCATATACCAGCAGGATAATGCTCGGCCATACACATCTCGCCTCTCCCAGGAGTGCCTCTGTAGTATTGCAAGCTTTCCGTCATCCTGCCAGGTCTGCGGATCTTTCTCCAACTGAGCATATCTGGGACATGCTGGGATGTTGCTGCGGCCATCATAAAACATCTGAGATCTTATACAGCAAATTGCCGCGCTATTGGCATGATCTGTCGCAGAAAAACAACAGTTTTCTTTTATTCCATGCCACGCTGTATATCAGCGTGCATAGCAACCAGACGTGCCTTTACGAGGTAATAATCTGTAACAGTTGTACTGCGACTCTTCTGAAATAATCCTACTGAAGTAATATTAAAATCACAACTTTGTCTCTTATTTTACATGTTACGATTCATTAGGATGAGACTCTGGCCTTGAGGTGCGTCTATTTTGTGTCTGAGAATGAAGTTTTCATCACTTCGCAAATTGTAACACGTACTCAAATTTAACAAGAGACATCGAGTATATACACGGTCGAGTCACATTATTGTGATTAACGCTAATATCCACAGTAACCTCAGTGTACAGCGCGGACACCAGCTAGACAGGCTCGGAGTGACTCAATAAGCTGCTGGAAGGTGATCACGCGTATGTGAAACCATGTTTACTGCAGTGCATCTGACAGCTGTAGAGAGAACAACACGATCGATGTGGTCCTACAGATCCGTAGAGAGAACAACACGATCAATGTGGTCCTACAGATGCTTAATTGTGTTGAAATCTGGGGAATTAGAGAAACAGTACTTTGAATTCTTCATCGTGCTCTTCCAACCACTCTCGGACATTCTAGCTGTGTGACACGTCGCATTGTTGTTCTGGAAGATCCCACCCGCCCCAGGGAAGACAATAAGCATGTCTGTAAGGATGGATTCATAACGAAGAATTCGGTCCATAGTGCCTTCCACAGGTATGAGTGGACCCAGGGAATACCACGAAAACATTACCCTGACCATAACGCTGCCTCCACCAGCTTGTGTCCTGCCAGCAATGGTTGAAGTGTTTGTTCTCCGATGTTTTTCGCCTAATACGCCAATGACCATCTGTTCGATGAAGCAGAAAACGTGATTCATCGGAGAAGGCAATCCTTTACCAATCAGCGGAGTTCCAATTCCGATACTTCCGTGCAAATGTAAGGCTTTTCTGCCGATGCACCTTCGTTATCATAGGTGTAGTGACCATCCGTCTGCATCGGAGCCTTATACGCAGCAGGGTTCTCTGAGCTGTCGTTTTAGAAACACTTCCGGTAGCTCCCTGGCTGTATCGTCCAGTGAATAGTTCCACTGTAGCGTGCCGATCGGCTCTCACGCACCTTCGCAGCCGACGTTCACCTCTCACATCCATGGCACGTGATGCTACGCAGTTTCCACGTCGCATATTTGCAATGGTGCCATTTCTCCAATCACGATACACTTTAATAACAGCAGCACGCGAACATTTCACAAACTGCGCTGTTTCAGAAATTCTGCCACTCTTGGCCCGTAAGCCGATAATCATCCCTTTTTGCAAATCTGATAAATCGCTCCTTTTATCCATGACAGCAACGGATGATATGTTTTCAGAATACCTACAGCGCACCTTTATATACTCTCCAAGACAGCTCACGACACGCGCCTTCATTCATTGGCTACACGCTGTTGACGTCAAAAGTAGGAAGTGGTCACAATAATGTGACTAGACTGTGTATTTTTGGCATATATACACTATCTACTAACAAGTAATTGGACACCTGTGACAGCAAAGGAAAACGAAGTTTATTCACCTTCAATAGTTGGTGGAGCCTCCACGAGCGGCGATTACAGCTGCAACCCTCCGGGGCATACTCTCAACCAGGCGTTGTACGACGGCTAGCGGTATTTTCTTCCACTCGGCTTGGAAAAGACAGGTCAGTTCCTTCACGTAGGAAGCGCATGGTCATCCAAAATGGTGCAGTAGGTCTCGGCGTTAAGTCTACCAGGAATTTCGACCTAGGGTCCCGTGCGATATCAGGAGAAACACCTCCATAGCATAATTCCACTGCCGCCGAAGTTCACAGTTGGCACAATACATTCCGGCAGGAGGCATTCTTCATGCAGACGCCAAACCCAGACCCTGCCATCCGAACGGTAGAGGGTGAACCTTGATTCGTAGCTCCAGAGAACCTGTTTCCACTGTTCAACGGTCCACTGTCGACGTTCTTTGCACTACGTTAGCCGAGCAGTGCTATTGGACTTGGTGATCAAAGGCTTGTGTGCGGCAGCACGTCCATGATAACCGAGCAGATGGGCTTCCTTACGGATGGTATTCATCGAAAGAACAGTCCCGGATGCCTGTTGAAACTCCTCGCGGATGTGGCCCATCGATTTAGTGCGGTTCTTCTGAATTTCTCTGGCCAGCACCCGTCGGTCTCTAACTCCCAGTTTTGTGGGTCTTCCGGGTCGGGACACATTCCGACAGTCACCTCTCATCTTCCACTTGCCAATCACGTTGGCCACTGTCGATTTTGGGTACTTCAACTCGCTTGATATGTCACATATGGATCGGCCATTTCTGTGATACCCGACGATTACACCTTTCTCGAAACAGAGAGCTCCGAACTGCGTGGCATCTTGCATGCGACTGGTTGCGTTGTTGTTTCCCACACGATATTTAACGGCGGCGGCCGGGACGTGTATCAGGACCGCAGATATCGTCAATTGTAGGGGTGTCCAATTACTTGTTGGTAGATAGTGTATATATAATACAGGGTGTCTATAAATAAAGTATACAACTTCAGTATGCTATTGAAGAAAACACTGCAATAAATAACTTACTTTTAATGTCAAAACACATGGTAACTGTGAAACTTTTTTTAATGTCAGCAAGCTCCCACGTGTGCCCTTTTCTTGTACACAGTGTCCTTGATAAAGCCCCCCAAAAAATCTCGCATGGGGTAATATCACGAGAACGGGACCGTCGAACCTTGTGGTCTAAAGATCTGCGTACATCCAAAGACCAGTGCGGGGGCACTCCATCTTGCTGGTAAATAATGTATTGAATATCCTGGAGTTGTGGAATTGCGAATTTTTCTAACATGTGCAGGTACGTTATTCCAGTAACGGTTGGTTCAGCAAAAACAGGGCCCTATCACTCTGTCTTGCATTACGCCAGCCCAGACATTAACCTTCCGGCTGTCTGTCCACGTGGGCTACGACCACGTGGGGATTTTCCGTGCACCAGATTCGGAAGTTATGCTTATTCATTCTGCCAGAAACATGGAATGTGGACTCATCGCTGAAACAGATCCGTAAAAGGAGCGTGGGGTACTCGTCAATGCGATTAAGCATGTCTACCGCAAATGCTTTTCGATGTGGTTGATCATTTCTTTGAAGTTTTAGCATTAATTTCACTTTATGTGCATATAGGCGTAGTAGTTTATGCAGGACCTTGTGAACCGTTGCTCGCAGTACTTCGAGTTCACGACTGGCTACGCGGACGGACTTCTTCGGGCTCCTTAGATAAGTTTTGAGCACGTCTTCCTCCTTTTCGTCCGAAATGGAAGGTCTCCAAGTGCTTTTGTCTTTTAAGACACTTCCTGTTGCTTTGAATTTATTTACACATTGTTCGTGTCTGCGGCTGTTTATTG
The DNA here is from genome assembly GCA_039090855.1 of Macrothele yani. Lineage (NCBI taxonomy): Eukaryota > Metazoa > Arthropoda > Arachnida > Araneae > Macrothelidae > Macrothele > Macrothele yani. Next base: position 50,948,846 of record CM077028.1, read on the forward strand.
TACTCCGCTCTGAACTTACGCTGAACTGTTGTTAGAGATTTTGACTCCGCAAACAAAAACACACACGCCGCTCTCTCCACTGGAGAAGCCATGTCTGTTGTATTCCGTGTTTGACGAGATTTTTCATTACATGAGACACCTGGCGCCATCTATCATCTTACTTAACAAACCTTAACACTTGCCCCGTCTCTTGAAGTTTAAAGTAAGATTTTTTCTATCATATTTTTTTAAATAGCATACTGAAGTTGTATACTTCATTTATAGACACCCTGTATTTAGATTTATATGTCCCAAGAAACGCGTTTGATTGAAGAGAATAAGTCTTAAAAAGAGTTACAAAATTTTTACTTTTGAGAAAAGCAATCCTATAATGCATTTCTATGTTTTCACCAAGAAGCGGAAAAGTAGGACAATATGTTTGCTTTACAACGTATCACTGAGATGTTTATTTGCTTTTTTTTTTTATGGAATATAAAATTGAATGGATGCCATCTTTTAATATTCTGTCTTTTTCATTTTTTGGTTACTCCTTTCTAGGCATCTCTCGCATTTCTTTTCGAATTAAAGAACGTGGAGAATGATATCCATTAAGTCCAGGACCCTCTTCATCAATTTCTAGAAGAACACCAACATTGCGTGACAAAAACCGATTGAAAATTCACTACTGAGTGATTCCTTTCGTGTTAAATCATGTCGTCTCACATAAACAAACAACTTCCAGACCCCCGTGCGAAAGAAAGACTATTCATGTCGCAGAGAATTCCGAAGAGCATGCACACATCTCCTTCTAAGTTTGACATTTCCAAGATGGCAATCGTAAATAATTCAGCGAAGGATTGGAAATAAATGACCACCCTGCTCTCTGGCTCCACTTGGAGTTCCGTTAAGGAGCTGTCAAAATTTGAATAATAATGAAGTTTTCCTGGAACGCGAGAGTTCATTTGTAAGTCTCTGTGACGTAAGCGAAGCACGGTTTATGATCGCAGTTTGCTTCCTTTTTCTTCTTCGACTGGAACACAATAAGGTTTAGAAACAAAGAGATTTTTGAACAAGACGCGACAGAAACTTAATGATATATACAACCATGGAATTCTTGCTTTACATGTATATCTTTGCAAAAAACAATATTTACTTGCCAGAAACAAGGGTTTCAGCTTAATTTTTCTTTGTTGCAAATGATATTAAGCAACTGGAATCACCGCACTGTTCCTTCGGTTCAATGCTCAAGTAGTTTGCCAAAAGAAATTCAGAATTTCAATATCTCAGAATCATGTGACATCTTCAAAAAAATTCAAAGATACAATGTGTTGTTTTTTTTATTTTTCAACCATATTATATGCCTCCCATATCGAAGAATAAAAATAACAGAAATATAAAACTTGCCTGGAATGCATTTGAAAGAAACAATACAATTATCGGAAGCAATTGACGATTACGTCTTAAGAGAAAAGTGTTCAATTAACATATCCTTCCAGTTCTTACTGACGGATTAGAGGCATGGTTCTTAACTAAAAAAAGGAATAACAAGAAAGATGACACCGAATTTTCGGGTGTAATAAGCACGTCTTTTGAATCCGTTCTGACGCAAATTAAATTTATCAAAGCTATTCAAAGTCAATGGAACTGGTATGGAAAACAATAGATCTGCGAAAGAAAGAAGATTTTCAATCGGGTTTCTAATCCCTCAGACATTGCTGTAAACGGAATCGTGAGCTAACGGAATCGTGAGCTTACGAACTCTTCGAAACAGAGATATCCACAAAAATAAGATGTGACTTTACGTTCCCGATTGGAAAAACCATGCATTATTTTAGAAGAAAGTATTCCCAAAAGGTTTATCCATATAAGCGGTATCGGTCCAAGAAAAAAATTAGTCGAGTTTTCAGGAGCCTAGAGTTTGCAACATATACTTCAGAAGCAGAAATTAACACTTATGACCCATGGCAACTAAACCATTCTTTACCAAACATTAGAAATTATGTGAAAAAAAATTTCCATCACGTCTTGTATGCTATACAGGAAGCATTTTTCAAATCAGAGCTTTAGGAGCAGAAATAACGAAGAAAACGCATTTTACCTTTGTGCCCCATAGCGGAAAGTCTATGATTTACTTGAAAATTTTGAGTTTATAGGAAAAACATTTCGCATCGGAAACACTATCCAACAAAGAAGGAATTTTTCAAATCGTACTCTTAGAAGTAGAGATATTGACAAAAATAAGGTATACATCTACGCCCCCTGGCGTAGAAACCATGCACTTTTTCAAGAGGAAATTTTCCTAAAAGGTATGTCGACATTAGTAGTATCGGTCAACAAATGACTTTTTTTTTCAATCGAGATTTTAGAAGCTCATATTTTGCTGCAAACGCAACAGAAGCGAAAATTAAGACTTACACCACCTGGTGGCCAAACCATTTCTTACAAAAATTATAAATTATGTGCAAACGATTTCCCATCAAGAGCTATATCCGGTGCAGAAAGAATGTTTCAAATGGGAGATTTAGAAGCAGAGGTATAGGGGGAAACACAATTTACCTCTACGCCTCCTAGCGGAAACTCTATGAATTACTTGATAATTTTGAAATTATATGAAAAACATATCACACTGCAAACTCTATCAAACAAAGAAGGAATTTTTCAAATCGTACTCCTAGAAGTAGAGATATTGACAAAAATAAGATGTACATCTACGCCCCCTAGGGGAGAAACTGTGCAATATTTTAAGAAGAAAATATTCAGAAATGGTTTATCGATGTGAGGGCCATCATTCCACGAAAGAATTTTTTCAATCGATATTTTAGAAACTCCGATTTTATGGCTAATGCATCAGAAGCAAAAATTAACACTTACGCCCTCTAGTGGCCAAAGTATTCTTTACCAAAAATTTGAAATTATATGCAAAAGATTTTCCATCAGGAGATGTATCCGCTGAAGAAAACAATTTTTAAATCGGAGTTTTAGAAGAAGAGTTATCGGGAAAAATGTAATTTACTTTTACGCCCCCTAGCGGAAAATCTGTGCGTAATTTAAAAAAGTAACTTTATCTAAAATACTCTTCGACATAAACGGAATCGAAAGATAAAAATGATTTTCAATCGGATGTTTAGAAGCAAATATGTGGAATAAAACGTATTTTTGAATTCGACATCATCTGCATTTACCCCCTCTACCGGCGAAATTGTACATCATAAAAAAAACGAAGTAAAGGATCATGATTTGCATATTTCAAGCTTCCAAATGCAAAATGAATTTTCTAAATCGGACTAATAGTTGCAGAGATATCGTGGGCACAGACGGACGGACGGACGGACAAACCGATAACAGAAGCACGATCTTTTTTTTACAAAAGACGTGCTAAAAAGGCTGCGAACAACTCAAACAATCGGGGAGAGATGCATGCTTGGTGCAACAAAGAAAGATAGAAAAGGAACTTATGTGGATTAGGAAAATGAAAAGGGTTAGGGAAATGATCAGAGTGAAGACTTTTTAATCGCGATGGGATGGACATGTTTCTAGGAGAACTGAACACCACTGGACAAATGAAATACTAGACCAAAGGTAGGGAACCTTTTCATGATGGAAAGCCGCATTAAGTTACCTGTAATCTATAAGGGTCGACCAATGAAACTGATACTGTCGGGGTTTTTTTTGGCGTGGGGGTTCATAGGTTGGAATATGCGAACATACAGGAAGAAACAGTGATACATGGGCTACATACCCGCTACATGTCCCAGCGCGGCACGAGATTGTTGATACTCTGAGTGAAGAACGTCCGTGGTTGGTTGTGGAACCAGTCTTCAACAGCGTCCAGACCTCAGCGTCCTTAGCAAACCGGCGGCCCTTGAGAGCTTTTTTAAATATCCCGAAGATATGGTAGTCTCAGGGAGGCAGGTCGGGACTATAGGGAGGATGGTCGACGACCTGCCAGCGAAAGCTCTACAGCAAATCTTGACACACTTTCGCCACATGCTGTTCAGTAGAATAATCCCATAACATACCGGGTCGCTTACACTTGCTGGCCGTTTTGAGGTTGTGTAACGTATTGAAGTATGTGGTTGCCTTGACCGTACTGCCTGCGTCCAGCCAATCCAACAGCAATGGGCGATTTTCATCGAAGAAAACCGTAAACACCACTTTTCCAGCTCTTAAGGAGGATTGAGCTTTTGGGGGGGGGCGTGGAGAGTTGCGATTCCGCCATTCCATACTCATCCGTTTTGTGGGCGGATACAATACAATACAATACAATTATTTATTGCACACATTTAAAATTTACAGTTATATGAAAATGCAATACACCAGGAGGAATCTGAACACATTGGTTGTAAGGCGATTCCCCCTATCAGATGTAAGAATAAAACATATGGCATATATGAAAGCAAGTAAGATGGTTAAAACAGAAGCACCACTGTTAGCAGCATGCTTGGAACTACAATTTAATGATTGTTTTGAGATTCGCTATGGAGATCAGGGTGATTTACAATGTAATTTCGCAGAGACAAGGAAAACTTTTTGATATTTACCAGGGATCTGATGCTCTCTGGGAGATTATCCCATGGGATAATGGCTTTATACAGTATGCTATTTAAACCATAATTAAGTCTAACACACGGCTGACATAATTTGTTGTTAGCAACAGATCTGGTGAAGATAGAATAATCCAGATATTTGATGTCAGATTGAAAAATAGGCAGTTTAAGATGCATTATTTTAAAAAACATGATACCTAGTTTAAAGGTAAAAATTTCACAAATTTTTAGAATATTTAGTTTTAGAAATAACGGTTTTGAATGAGACATGTAATCTGTGTTCAGCATATAGCGAACAGATTTCTTCTGTAATTTGAGCAAGCATAACTTATTGTTTGCTCTTATATTTGAATACAAAGATTCCAGACATTAGTAGAGATGGGTATAAATAAAAGCATAGTAAAATGTTTTTAGGACATTGATAGGGAAGAGATGCTTAATTTTACCAAGCAGGCCAACCTGTAAGGAAACTTTTTTAAAACAAACTGAACATGCGTATTCCAGTTAAAGAATTCATCAAACCAAACACCAAGATACTGAACTTTGTCCACAATTTTAAGGGGGAGATCATTAATAATGACTGGAAATTTATTTATGTCCTCTCTTTTATGAACGTTTCGGAAATATACGGCGTTGGTTTTTAGAATATTAAGTGATAATTTCTTAGAGCATAACCAATGAGATAAATTTGATAGATCATTATTGATCATTATCTGTAACTTATGCAAATCATGACATTTTTGAAAAATGACAGTGTCATCAGCGTATAGCAAAGCATGAGTTGATTGCAGGCATAGAGGAAGGTTATTATTATATGACAGGAACAGTAACGGTCCCAATACCGAACCTTGAGGTACTCCACGTGAAATATTAAGTAGATCGGAGTTTATTTTATTTGCAGTGACATACTGTTTGCGATGAGAGAGGTAGCTCATTAAGAGGGAAAGACTTTTGCCACGAAAACCGTATTTGGGTAATTTATGTAACAGAATGTCGTGATTTACCGTGCCGAAAGCTTTTTGGAAATCAATAAAAACACAAATAGTATAATAACTGTGGCCGCAGATGAAATTTGGTGGCACCAAATTTCATCTGTGGCCACAATCTTGGAAAGAAACTGTCCATCCCTCTTGGTGGTAAAGATGCAGATGCTCCAGGCAAGCACCCATTTGCCGAGTCTTCTGCTCCTCCTAGAGATGCTTGGGAACCCATTGTGCGCGAACCTTGCTGCATAACAATCGGCGATGGAGAATGGTGTTAACAGTTTCCTTACTCACGGACAATGCTTTCCCAAGCTCGCGGGTGGTGATTCGGCGATTCTCTTTCACAAGGTTGTCCACGGCAGCAATAGATTCCGTGATGATGGCCACTTATGCTTGCCCAGATCTGGGCATTTCCTCCGTGGTCACAAGTCCTTTACGGAATTCACTACACCAGCGGAACACTGTACATCGTGACTGACACTCATTCCCATACACATCCTTCATGCCACGATAAATTTCGGCTCCACTAACACCTTCTGCCGTCAGAAATTGCATAACTGTCCGCTGGGTCTGTTTGGACGAATCCATGCCACGGCCCTAAGTAGTCAACTTGCCACCACGTGCTTCCGACAACAGCCAGCGTGCTTTCTGACATGACACTCCATCTACTGGCGCAAATGCACGGCTATGTGTAATTACACAACGACGCTATTACACGAGTCTCACTTTCATTTGAGCGAACCGTATAACAAGGCCGAATACAAGAAACTTCAGTTAGATATACCTCGAAATGTACATTATTTTGTAAAAAGCTTAGTATGTACTAACTAACTTGAAAAAATGAAAAGAAAATTGTTAATTCTGAAGTTAACTAACCTTTTAATGACTTTGTCGTGACTGCTTTTTGTTGGAAAGCATTTGATTATTTGGTTGCAACATGGAGGTCCATGGAGGTCCGTCCTTTGTGACCTAAAGGGCGTCTTGATTCGGGTTACGAAGGAAAATGTAGATTCGCAGCAATAAGTGGTTGAAAAACAAGAAAGCATTTTTCGTGCATTTTGCCGAAGACGAGGGTATTCTATTGCATTTTTTCATACAGTATTTCAACTAGATCTTTCTTAGCGTCAAATAAGGGCTTTAAAATGTCATCTTCTGAGAGCGCAATCAATTCCGTCTGTAGTTCTTTAGGAGCAATATAACGAAATTATAAGCGTAGCAAGTGTTAAAATAGCCGTTATATCATACTAATGTTTTAATTGTGGCCATCAGTTGGGGAGCATTATTTCGTCGAATCTTCTTTTGCTCTGTAGTATTTTAAAATACGATCATTTTGAGATTAAAATAATAAAAGACGAACAAAAACATATATAATAAAAACAATTTGTTCTGCAAACTTTAGATTCACTGAAAAGGCCACACTTAATGGCCTAGAAGGTAGCAGATTCCTCACCCCTGCCCTAGACCATATTCCAAGCAAGAGACAGGAAAAGACCCAGACGAAGAGCTACGTGATTGAGTGAAATTCGAAAACATGTGTTAGTGACATGCCAAGGAATTGCTCAAGACACAGTATAGCGTAAATCTTTCTCGTGGGCGAGATTGGTGTTACGCTATGTCTAAAACCATGACTAAGGAAATGTTGAACTAAATGAGAATACGACGCAATAGTTGCACGGGATTAAGGTTTTACGGCCAGACGAAACATATACAGAAGTCAAACTTACGATAGCCTTTTATTGGTAAAGCACAGTAGATGAAATCCGAAATATAGTACTGCGAGTTTTACTCTTCACACATACCTTAATTATCTGTCGTATCAGGGAATCCCAAAAATACTGTCGTTTTTTCAACGTGTGAAGAAAAGAAAGGAAAACTTATCTAGAACAGATGTTTTAATCCATATAATAAGTGTCCCCGATAGTTACAACCTTCTCCCATCGATCGACAAGGTTTTGAATCCCAGAATTGTAGATTTCCATGGGTTTCGATGCAAAAAAGGCAGAATGGGTTCGCCGTACCTCCTCCGCTTTTCCAAGTGTAGTCCCAGCAAGATGGTTTTGTAGGGTGCGAAAAAGGTGGTAGTCGGATGGGGCTATGTTAGGGAAATATGCTGGATGCGGAAGTTTTCCCCATCTGAAGTCCTGCAACTTGGCGCTGGTAATTTTCGCTGTGTGTGGTTTTGCGTTGTTCTGTGCAGCAGCACGCCTTTGCGATTCACGAGTGCTGGACGTTTATCCTGCAAAGCAGCGCATAGACGCTGCAGCTGCTGACAGTAGACTTCCCCTGTAATTGTTTTGTTTTGTGGCAGCAGCTCGTAATGGATTATGCCTTGCATATCCCACCACACAGACATCAAAACCTTTTGTGGGAAACGTCCTGGTTCGCCACTGCTGCAGGCGCATTCCCTTTGGGAAGCCACTGCCGTTTACGCTTAATGCTGTGATAAGCAATCCATTTTTCATCGCCCGTGGCAATTCTGTGCAAAAACAGCTCCCTATTTTCACGGGATAGCAAAGAAGTGGAAATGTCCACACGCTGTTGCAGCTGTTGTGGAGTGAGATCATGGGGTACCCATTTATTCAGTTTCGACACATAACCGAGGCCCTGCAGATGCCGGTGAACAGTGGAATGGGTTGAATGAACAAGTGTGGCCAATTCATCTACTGTTGCATGCAGATTTCCCTCAACAACAGCTTTCAGCATGTCGTTATCCAGCTCAACAGGTCGTTGGGGTCGCTGCATATCCCTTGATGCTGGTGTCACCCCTTCGAAATTTCTGAAACCAGCGCTGACGTTTCCTGACCTCCAGGGTACCCGGCCCATATACGGCATTGATGTTTCGTGTTGTTCCCGTCGCTGAATGTCGATGGTGTGACTCATACAGCATAATGTGCTTAATGTGGTCTTCTGACACTGGCATTTCCTATGCGGTTTAAGTGCCCAACGACTGCACCTAGAAATTCCGTTTGCGGTCTCAAGTTACTTGAAGGTCTGCTCGCGTGATCCCTTTTATACTCACCGTGGTCGACGTCATAGTCTTGGCACCAGGGGACTCTTTACTGTTGGGCTTGCTCAAAACGACATTACTTCTGGAATGACCTAGTGTAATCTAGCTTAACATCGATCGAACATCTCCACACACAATAAGCAACTGAGGTATCGTCTTTTTATCTAACGTTCTTATCACATTCATACGTCACTTTCTCTGACCTCAAAAGTGTTGCCAACCTCATTCATGTGAGAGAGAAGATATCACGTTAAGTTTGGAAAGTGCAAAAGAGAACAAACTCAAATTTACATAGGAAAAGGAACTAAAAATGAAGGTTAAATTAGAATATACCCAACTCTAGAACATCCAACGTAAAGTTGTCCATGGGAAAAGCAAGAGCTTTGCAAATTTAAGCCGACAACTTTGAGCGACTGTCCTTGAGCCAATTGTTGATGCTCATAGCAAAACACAGGCGCACTGGAAGCTGAATTCTTTTAAATTTGAAGGGTACATCAGTCGGAATGATGGGTATTCGGGGAATGAACACATCTTGCCCCTCTGCCTGGCCAGTCATAATCGTAGCTTCAGTGACGTGCGGCATGAGACGTTTGATGGTCAATCTGGTTCCGTTGGAGAGAGAAATCAGTGGATCCCAATTTCTCAGCAACGTGATGGGAGCACCCGTACGTCACAGTAGAGTTGTGGAAAAGATTTTGAGAGAACTTCTTCCAGTAGTGGGCTGGGAATGATTTGTTATGATTATACGCTATCGACATCTAAAGGAAAAACATTGTTTTGTAAGAAGGTGTTCAGAAAGTAATGCCTCCATATCTACTGTATACTGTATATACAAGTCCAATTGCAAGGTATCAAATTGAAATAAAACAAGTTAGTAAAATCATGCAACGCGTTGATTATGATACGCTTTCCTACGTACCAGAAACCATTACTCAAGTTATGAGGATAATGGCTGTTTAGTAAAAATATCGCTCCTGTGTCCTGACCTTTGGCTCCATTTCGATGATATTCAACAGAACCGGTTCAGTGTACTTTCGGAACAACATGATAAAGTTTTGTTGCAATACAAGCATTTTTACGTAAGTTATGATGCCTAAGGGCAATGAAATGGATCCCGCTCCTATAAGGCAATGGAATAGATCCCGCTCCTATGTCCTGACATTTGACTCCATTTCGCCCATTTTCAATAGGGTTCGTCCCCAGGTGGTCCCTTACCACATACTAAAATGTCATCGAAATCGAGCCATTTTTACGCAAGTTATGGGCAATGGAATGGATCCCGCTTCTATAAGGCAATGGAATCGATCCCGCTCCTATGTCCTGACCTTTGACCCCATTTCGCCCATTTTCAATAGGATTCGTCCTCAGGTGGTCCCCTACCACATACTAAAATTTCATCGAAATCGAACCATTTTTACGCGAGTTATCGTGCGGACAGACGAACAATTCCAACCTACGGTTGGAAAGCGTAAACAAAAGCAAAGCTCAGAATTTCAACTTTAATTTACATATTTTTTCCGCATGGTGCCTCTCATGCTCGATACAGATACGCCAACGTTTAACAAGTTTTTTTTTTTTTTTTTTTTTATTGGAGGTTTAACGACCACCGTGAGCAACTTAATGGGCTATAAGCAGTCGCCCGTCCCTAATTTAGGGTCACTGGTTCCAGGGAAGGGAGAGAGCCAGTGCCGTAAGACAAACACAACATCCATGCCTCACCGGGATACGAACCCGGACCCCGTTCGGACGAATGATCAGAGGCCATCGCTTAGACCACTGCGCCACCGGGGCGGCTAACAAGTTTTTGAAACCCGTTACTGTAAAAATCTTCAAGTTGTTCTCGGAACCATTTCCTCGTAGTGGCTTGAACATCTTCGTCACAACTTAATTCCTTCTAGATGTCTCTTGAGAACAGAAAACAACAAGAAGTCCGACAGCCAAATCTGGGCTGTAGATAGGGTGTTTAAGAAATTCAAACCCGATTTCCAGTGTGGCCTCTAAAGTGAAAGCACTGGCGTGAGGTTTGGCATTGTCGTGTTGCACAGTTATTGGCTTTTTTCCCCACACACGCGTCTTATTTACGCTTTCCAACCGGAGGTTAAAGAAGCGAATATCCTCCAGCTTTGTCTGTCTGTCCGCACGATAACTCGCGTAAAAATGGTTTCATTTCGATGAAAATTTTGCATGTGGTAGGGGACAACCTGGGAAGGAACTCTATTGAAAATGGACGAAATGGGATCAAAGGTCAGAACATAGGAGGGAATCCATTCTATCGCCCTCTGTGTCATAACTTGCGTAAAAATGCTTCGATTGCGACGAAACTTTATCATGTTGTTCCGGAGGTATACTCAACCGGTTCTGTTTAATATCATCGAAATGGGGTCAACGGTTAGGGCAAAGGAGCGATATTTATTCCACAGCCATTATCCTCATAACTAGAGTAATAGCTTGAGTAATAATTTTTGATATGTTGAAAAGCGTATCATAATCAATGCATTGTATGATTTTACTAACTTGTTCTGTGCTTTAATTTTTTTAAGATATGCTCAGAGTTGATAGTCATACCTTCGACCTGTACTCCTGATGGGTAATGTCTCTGTAATCCCAGAACACAGTGAACATGCACTTACATGCAGAAATTTGATTTTTGAATTTTTATTTGTTCGAGGAGAACATGAATGTCGGGATTCCAGCGATTGATTTATTTATTTCTGGGTCATAATGGTGAGCCCAACTCTCATCACCAGTCACAATGCTTTGGAGAAAATCACTTCCATAGTTTTCAGAGCGAGCAATCAAGCTTTTGGCACGTTTCAACTCTTCATTGATTTCATCATTTCAGTTGTTAGATGACGCGGTGCTCAACGAACACACACTTTGTTATATCCTGAAGCGTTAACAATATCATTGACACTATGCAAACTAATGTTCAGCTTACTTTCTATAATTCTCTGAGTTATACTTCCATTTTTCCTGATGACCTCATAGATTTTTTTTTTTGCCTGTTCAACTCCCACTGCGGTGCTGTAACTTTACGGCCAATATTCCTCCACTGTCCTCTGGTTTTCTTACCCAACGACCAACAGTGCTTACGTCCAAAGTTCAAAACCCTATAAACTGCCACTAATCCAGCGGAAAGTTCTTTAGGAGGTACATCTTCATGAGTTAAAAATACAAAAACTGATCGTTGTTTGACAGCCATCGACAAGGTTGAAAAAGAATCCACAAGTAAATACGAACAAATAGGTGTTGTACAGAGTTCTGTTACGCAGTAAAATTATGCAAATTGCACAAAGAATCATTTGCCGTCTGACTGGTTGCTAGGCAACAATTTATGCTCAAGACGCTTGCACGGAGATGATACTTATTGAACACGCCTTGTATAAACAAGTTAGTAAAATCATGCAATGCGTTGATTATGACACGCTTTCCAACATACCAGGAATCATTACTCAACTTATTACTCAAGTTTTGAGGGAAATGGCTGTGGAATAAATCTCGCTTCTGTGCCCAGACCTTTGACCCCATTTCGATGATATTAAACAGAATTGGTTCAGTATACCTTCGGAACAACATACTAAAGTTTTGTAGCAACAGAAGCATTTTTAGTCAAGTTATGAGGATAATGGTTGTGGAATATATCTCGCTCCTGTGCCCTGACCTTTGACCCCATTTCGATTATACTCAACATAACCAGTTCAGTATACATCCATAATAACATGATAAAGTTTTGTAGTAATCGAAGCATTGTTACTTACGTTATGACGGATAAGTGCGATGGAATGGATCCCGCTTCTATGTCCTGACCTTTGACCCCATTTCGCCTATTTTCAATAGGGCTCCTCCCCAGGTTGTTTCCTACAACATACTAAAATTTCATCGAAATAGAACCATTTTTACGCGAGTTATCGTGCAGAGAGACACAGACGGACAAAGCTGGAGCATATGCGCTTCTTCAACCTACGGTTGGAAAGCGTAAAAAACGAAGAAACTCTAGCTTAGATCAAGAAAACACATGAAAATGTTTTCTTGAATTTGATACGAAACGAAATTTTTTCCGATTTCTATAATGGAGTTAGCATATTGTGGGATAATTGTTGATTGTGGAGCAATATTTGTTTTACCTGATAATTGTTTATGGTTCAAACTAATACCCCAACATGAACTTCACTCTAAAGCACTCTTCTAATTACAGGCTAAAACTTTAAATCTGCCGAAGTCAATTGCTTCACTGTAAAGTTTACTGAATTATCTTAGCTGAATCGCTTTAGTTGAAAACACATCTTAGAGCTAACCACTCCGGCTCTATAGCGGAATAATTATATTACTATATGGAGGAGTCAAATTAGTTTTAGGATGTTTTTACTTTATTTGTACAATTAGTTTATGATTGTGGCACATATTGTATTGTTACTGAGTATTATATTACTTTTCTATAATATTGTACAGCAAAAAAAAAAAAAACTCCAGGATAGCTTTCTTTCACTTCGTCACAGCTGGTACGTAAATAACAAGAATCAATTAATTCGACACTAGAAACCTTAATAGACAAAGGGATCTCAACGAAACCTTACTTACAGGTTTTAGTCTTTTATTCCGCATTCGTCAAGACGGAGTGGTATGGCACAACACAATCAAATAACCTGGTAACAGAATGTAGTAATTTCAACTAAATTCTCTGAATTAATTTTAACATGGGCACGTCACTCCTTAATTAATCATGTACAGTATAATCATATCGTTGATTAATCATATGTTTATATCATATACGTCGTATCTCGTCGACTAATCATATATCTATATCAGCTTCAAAAGTTGATTTTTGGGGGGGGGGTTTAACGACCACCGTGAGCAACTCAATGGGCTATAAGCAGTCGCCCGTCCCTAATTTAGGGCCACTGGTTCCAGGGAAGGGAGAGATCCAGTGCCGTACGACAAACACAGCATCGATGCACACCGGGATTCGAACCCGGACCCTTCGCGGACGAATGGTTTTGAGCCAGCTCTTAGACCACTGCGCCAACATAACGGCAAAACTGCTATCCTATCAGTAAGATAACATTGGCTCCAAGTCCTGTAGTCACATTGGTTCTAAGACGGATAATCACATTGGTGCCAAGACCGATTATCACATTGTTTCTAATGCTGATAATCACATTGACTCTAAGAATGATATTCACATCATCTCTAAGACGAATAGTCATTTTGGCTGTAAGACGAAGAGTCATATTAGCTACAAACCGGTAATCACATTGGCTCTAGGACTGTTAATCACATTGGCTCTAGGACTGTTAATCACATTGGCTCTAAGATGGAGGATCCTCATTATCTCTAGGACGGATGATCACATTGTTTTCAAGACTGATAATCACATTTGTTCTAAAACGGATATCCATATTAGCTCTAAGGCAGATAATTAGATTTTTGTAGATATACATTAGTTCTAAGACGGATAATCACAGTGGCTCTAAGAAGGATAGTCACATTGGATCTATGACGGAGAGTCACGTTGGCTCTAAGACGGATAATCACTTTGGCTCTAAGACTGACAATCACGTTGGCTCTAAGATTGAAAATCGCATTGGCTCTAAGACGGATAAACACATTGGCTCTAAGACGGATAATCACATTGGTTCTAAAACGGATAATCACATTGGCTCTCGAAGATTAATCACATTCGTTCTTATCTTTTGCTTTTGACTAGGTAACTGCGCTTTGACCTGCTTCCAGTGTTGCGAAACCACAAATTCGTCGAGAGAAAATGTAGCGTAAAGTCTAAAAAACGTTTAAGGAGGATAAACCATTTTTATTCACGTGAGAAAACAAGAACTGAAAAAGAAGATTAAATCAGAGTATATGACACAATATCTATAAACTGTTGGGCTGTTAAAAAAAAGTAAATTAGAAAGCAGAGATTGCTGTTTTCCCTGCTCGATCGAAACTAAATTTCTTCTGCTCGACTTTATTTTAGGGTTTAACAACCTCCGTGATCATCAACTCTTAGGTCCATAAGCAGTCAGCCTTCCCCAATTTGGTGCCAATGGTTCCATGGAGCAGACAGAACGAGCGCAATCAGTGAGGCACCGTGCCCACCCCTGCCTGATCTGGGATTCAAACTTGATCCCATCTCGGACTAATTTTTAGAAGCCAGAGCCTCATACCACTCGGTCACCTACGCAGAACACCCCACTTTCAGAAATAATGTTGTACGAGCAGGCAAATACAGAATGCGAAGTGAAAAACACATGTGAGACACGGACAAGTACATTTTCGAGTGAAAAGACCGGAAGATTGAGTGAAGTACTGATTCTCCTTTATTTTGTACTATATAACACAAAAAATATATATATATCACTTTCAGGAATGGAGACATCTAGTAAACAGTCTAACAGAAAAAAGACTGACAGTTATGATTGTGATTCCTTGGCACATATACAGAGTTTTATCAAACTAATGGAAATAATTTCTGCTAATGGAATGCTCGTAATGCGCCGTATGCAAATCATAAGGACGAAGGGGTACAGTACGATATATGTTATCACGTAGCAGTACCACAGTCGCAGATGAAACAGCTGTTGTGGAGAAATTGTCGACAATGTCAGATCTCGTTCATTTCAAAAAAGGCATGATCATTGCTGTGCTTCTTGCAGGAGCTTCAGTAACTAGAACAACAGAAACACAGTAGTTGTTTTAACACGATGAACTGTATCAAAGATTAAGACTATCTACCAATGTCTCCAGACGAGCAAACTGTGGACGCCACACGAAGGCGTCATATAGAGATAGGCGAGCGTTTGCTTTATACGAAGGCGTCATATAGAGATAGGCGAGCGTTTGCTACGTATGCCAAGGATTAATCGTCTACTTTGTATTTACGAAAATTAAGGACAGGCTAATTTATTTCATTGTAAATCAAACATAAACAACTTTACATCATACCCGGTTGAGTCACATTATTGTGACTACCAGATAATATCAGGAGTAACCGCCGTGTGCAGTTCGGACAGCAGCTAGACGGGCTGGGAGCGACTCAATAAGGTGCTGGAAGGTGTTCACAGGTATGTGGAGCCATGCTGACTGCAGTGCCTCTGAAATCTGCTGGAGGGTGCGTAGTGGAAGATCCATAGAGCGAAAAACAAGATCGAGGTGGTCCCACAGATGCTCAATTGGGTTTAAGTCTGGAAAACTAGGGGGCCAGGGAAGTACTTTGAAGTCTTCATCGTCCAACTACTCTCGCATATTTCTAGTTGTGTGACACGTCGCATTGTCGTTCTGGAAGATCCCACCCGCTTCAGGGAAGACAATCAGCATGTATGGGTGTACGTGGTCTGTAAAGATGGATTCATAACAGATTCTGTCCGTAGTGCCTCCCACAGGTATGAGTGTACCCAGAGAATGCCACGAAAACATTACCCAGACCCTAACGCTGCCACCACCAGCTTGTGTTCTTCCCGCAATGGTTGAAGAGTGATTTTTCTCCGATGATTCTCTCCTTATACGCCAACGTCCATCTGTTCGATGAAGCAGAAAACGTGACTCGTCGGAGAAGGCAATCCTTTGCCAATCAGCGGAGGTCCAATTCCGATACTGCCGTACAAATGTAAGCTTTTTTCTGTCGATGCACCTTCGTTAGCGTAGGTGCAGTGACCTTCCGTCTGCATCGGAGCCCCATAGGCAGCAGGGTTCGCTGAACTGTCGTTTTAGACACACTTCCGGTAGCCCCGTGATTCATTCGGCCAGTGAGTTGCACCACTGTAGCGTGTCTATCGGCCCTCACGCACCTTCGAAACCGACGTTCACCTCTCACATCAATGGCACGTGGTGCTACGCAGTTTTCACGTCGCTTATTTGCAATGGTGCCATTTCTCCAATCACCATACACTTTAACCACAGCAGCTCGCGAACAGTTCACAAACTGCGCTGTTTCAGAAATACAGCCATCCTTTTCCTGAAAGCAGATAATTAATCCTTTTTTGCAAATCTGATAAATCGCTCCTTTTATCCATGACAGCAACGAGTGCTATCTTTTCAGATTGTCTACAGTACTCCTTATATACCCTCCAAGCCAGCTCCCGACACGTGCCTTCTTTTATTGGCTGCGCGCTGTTGACGTCAAATGACGAAGATGCCTTCTTTTATTGGCTACGCGCTGTTGACGTTAAAAGTCGGAGATGGTCACAATAATGTAACTTGACTGTGTATAGTAGTATATCAAGGGTAAATAAATTACTGCATAGATATTTAAGTCAAGGATAAATAAAGTACTTTGCATTCATATAACTTAGAGATAAATAAACTACTTTTTCTTTTATTGGAGATTTAACGACCACCGTGAGCAACTCAATGGACTATAAGCACTCTCCCGTCCCAAATTCAGGGCCACTGGTTCCAGGGAAGGTAAAGAGCCATTACCGTAAGACAAACACAACATTCATGCCTCACCGGTATTCGAACCCGGACCCCTTTCGGACGAATGATCAGAAGCCATCGATTAGACCACTACGCCACCGGCACGGCAATATTACTACCTTACATTTGTCTAAATCAAGAAAATTTGACTTTTTATATCGATATAAATGAATGATAAACTACTTATATCCATATTAATCAAAGATAAATGAACTAATTTGTAGTTTTATAAATTAAGTATAAATAATCTACTTTACATTCATGTGACCTAAGAACAAATAAACTACTTTATCGACATGTAAGCCAGGAATAAATTTACTACTATGAATCCACATAATCATGAACAGACTACTTTATATCCATATAAATCAAGGTTAGGTTACTTATTTCTAAGAAAATTGGAAATGCACAAACTTCATAAATAAACTCCTTTATATCCATATTAATCAAAAATAAACTGCTTTCTTTCCCTATGAACAAGGAATAAATAACCTACATTATACCCACATAAAACAAGAATAAACAGACTGCTTTATATCCATATAAAGCAAGGATAGGCTACATACACTGACGGGAAAAAAATCCCATCACCAAGAAGGGGTTGGGTTAGATAAACGACAGTTGGTAGGCGGTGAGAGTACATCTGTAAGATGACGGCTATGCAAATTTCGCGCTCGGCGCATACGTGTGGCGCTAGTAGCGCCCCTCGGAACATGTAAAGCATGTTTGCTGTAAATACGCACTGTAACGTTCGTGAGCGTTAGTTATCGTTGAGTTTCGACGTAGGGTGTTGATGTTAGTCAAGAATGCCTTTAAGAAGACGAAGAAGCCATTATCAACAGCTCACGGTGTTTGAACGAGGTCGTGTTTCGCAATATTGCAGAACGATTTGGCAGGAATGTAGCCACTGTGCATGATTGTTGGCAGCGGTGATCAAGGGAAGGTACTGCCTCAAGAAGACCGGGTTCCGGCCAGCCACGTGGCACTACTGAGAGGGAAGACCTCCGTGTACGGCGTATGGCCGTGGTGCATCGTACCGCGTCTGCGGCAGCAATTTGAGCTGCAGTTGCCACCACAGTGACACAACGAACGGTTACAAATCGGTTACTTGAAGGGCAGCTCCGAGCCAGACGCCCTGTAGCGTGCATTCCACTTACTCCAAACCACTGCCGTTTGCGACGTCAGTGGTGTCAAGCTAGTGCTCATTGGAGGACGGAGTGGAGATATGTTGTGTTTTCTGATGAAAGCCGGTTCTGCCTGGGTGCCAGTGATGGCCGTGTGTTGGTTAGAAGGAGGCCAGGTGAGCGCCTGCAACCAACCTGTCTGCGGCCGAGACACACTGAATCTACACCTGGAGTTATGGTCTGGGGTGAACGTTTGCGTGCTTGCACTCAACATTCTGGCGGTTACACCGGTTATTAATGTACCAGCATTTCACATTTAAAAAGCTCTTCTCACGCTTACAACAAGCTGTGATCTTGAAACCTTAATCGATTAAATATGTTACCTATACAAATGTATTGCCGCCATTTCATTCCTCTACAACTATGTTTTCGTGGTGTTGGGATTTTTTTTTCCTTCAGTGTATTTCCAGGAAAATTGGAAATGCACAAACTTCTTTGTATTCGTATACACTACTGCTTGTGGAAATTGCAACTCCGTGAAGGACTGCTGGCATTAGCTTGAAACTTACAGAATATGTACAACAGGTTGGAACATGCAAGTCATTAAAATGTCGGTGTAAATGCGCAAAAGGTTTTCTCTGAACTTTCCGGTATTAGGTACAAAGAGCTGGCTCAAACGTAATGTTGTAATCAATGAAGAGCCGAGATTGAGTCGAAAGGGTGTATCTTGTGTCTCACTATGCCTCGTCGCCGAAGAAGATCGCGTTATGAACACCTGACTGACTTTGAGCCAGAAAGGATTATTGGAAGCTGGATTTTCCTATACATATGCCGTGATTTTGCCACTGATGCAGGACGAAACACCGGTACAGTGATGCGAACGTAGCGCCAGTGGACAAATCAGGCTCCCCCGATAAACAGAAATCCGGGAAATGAACCGCAAAATCTCACTACTGCACGAAATGACAGACACCTCTACCGCATGGCAGTGACCGATCGCACAGCGACATCCACGGTATTAGTGCAGCAGTGGAGTACTGTCACGGGTCAGGCTTTATCATTCAGCACAGTTCGACGTCGTCTAATTAACAGAGGACTGGTCGCTAGCAGCCCATTACTGCGCATTCCTTTGAAACTCACTCAACCACATTCACCTCGCGCTGGAATGGGGTCTTGAAAACAGACATTAGCGCGCTGATCGCCAACAGGTCGTGTTTTCTGACTGGTCACGATTCATCTTGATGCACCATAATAGTCGCATACGTGCCCAAAGACATCGTGCTGAACAGCACCTTGCAGCGTGCTTTTTGTAGCATCGTACCAGCACAACACTAATCGTCATGGTTTGGGGGAGCGATTGGGTTTAATTCGTGATTCTGCCTGATACAAGTTGAGGGAACCCTCAACAGCCAGCGATACATCTGGGATGTTTTAGAGGCAGAGGTGATACCCTTCCTTCAGAGTTGTCCTGGCGCTATATTGCAGAAGGACAATGCTCTGCCACATGCGGATCGGAATGTACAAGACCTCTTCCATACACGGCAGATACCGCTTCTCCCCTGGCTGCACGTTTGTTGGATATGCCCGTGATCGAACAGGTCTGGGACACGGTAGCTAAGCAACTGGCCCATAAATCGCCTCCACCACTCACCACCAATGAACTCTAGTCTCGCATAGAAGCAGGCTATTCTCCAGGACGATATCGAAAACCTCTTTCATTCAACGCCAAATCGCACAATGTGAAATTTCAGCAATCTAGGGAAACTTAATTCAATTCTAGTCTCGCATAGAAGCAGGCTATTCTCCAGGACGATATCGAAAACCTCTTTCATTCAGCACCAAACCGCACAATGTGAAATTTCAGCAATCTAGGGAAACTTAATTCAATTTTGCAAATGATTGATATCATTAAAAACACACCGAATTCAGATAGCTAAAGATGTCCTTTAAGTGACCTCGACAGCAGTTTAACCAATAATCGCGCCGAATAGTTATTACATACCGCTCAAACTACAGCCAGTGGCGTTGGCTAGACAGCGAGACGAACGGAAGCGCATCATTGCTTCCAGTTCAGGGGATGAGTGTGCAGCAATGGTGATACACGGCCAGACGAACGGAAGCGCATCATTGTTTGCAGTTCAGTGGATGAGTGTGCAGCAATGGTGATACACGGTCGGACGAACGGAAGCGCATCATTGCTTGCAGTTCAGTGGATGAGTGTGCAGCAATGGTGATACACGGCCAGACGAACGGAAGCGCATCATTGCTTGCAGTTCAGTAGATGAGTATGCAGCAATGGTGATACACGGTAGGACGAACGGAAGCGCATCATTGCTTGCAGTTCAGTGGATGAGTGTGCAGCAATGGTGATACAGGGCCGGACGAACGGAAGCGCATCATTGCTTGCAGTTCAGTGGATCAGTGTGCAGCAATGGTGACACATGGCACTTTGTGCGGTGTGGGAATATCTTCGTCAGTGTTTCAAGGTAAGATTACGCGCGTGAATATTTACTTATACCTATAGAGTAGGGCAAAATATCGTATTTTAAAGAAAGCGTGTTTACAATGTGACAAAACAGTTGTTGTCACTTTATAACGAGCCTTTTAAGACATTATTCCGTGTCGTTCAACGTAATTCACCCAACCAGATCAAAGCTAGACGTGCCGCCCCGGTGGCGCAGTGGTCTAAGCGATGGCCTGTGATCATTCGTCCGAACGGGGTCCGGGTTCGAATCCCGGTGAGGCATGGATGTTAAGTTTGTCTTACGGCACTGGCTCTTTCCCTTCCCTAGAACCAGTGACCCTAAATTAGGGACGGGCGACTGCTTATAGCCAATTGAGTTGCTCACGGTGGTCGTTAAACCTCCAACCAAAAAAAAAAAAAAAAAAAAGCTAGACGTCTACACTATTGAACTGAAAAGAGAAATCTTGCGTAAATTCACGCATCTACACTCTGTTGTTATATATGTCAGAATGACTCCTCAAATATCCCCCCGTCTTGCCATTTTTGAAAAATGGTATCGACATCCTCCAAAACAAAGCACGGACGCAATTTTGGCATATATCCAAGAGAATAGGGAAGGCCACATTTCCCAAATGACGCCCTTAAACAGCGTAAAAGCAACACGTAGAAATTTTGCTTGTGAAGTCGAACAGAATTTTTTGAAAGCGCAAAAACATCGGGAAAGATTCCTCGCGGACAACGCATCGTGGCTTGAAAAGAACATCAGTTTTGCAGACACTGTAAGTCAAGCCCTGCCTACTTGCTCGTACAGGGACTCTTGTAAAAGAGGCAGGCCCCACAAGTCTATCAAAGACTGTGGTACTTGAAGGAGTATACGTGGTATTCTATGCCCGTAAGCGTACATAAAGTACTTATCCATGGCAGAGATATTACAGGTACAACCATAATGCCAATCGGTCAGTTTTCCAAGGAAACCCAAGAGGTAAGAAATAAAGACAGCAGAAAATACCATGAACATTTTGCTAGAAAGACTTCTAGAATCGACACCAACACGGACTTATTGCATTGATTGCTTATCACCTCTGATTCTCTCATCGATAGCCTGCGTGCTTCGCCTAAAACGGAACATGCAAACATCATGCCCGAGATATTACGTTTTCTGAAAGACTCTTCTTTCAATGTTTCTCAGATAACAGATTATTCGAACAGTGATTGTGATTAATTTTGCCCGCTGAGTCTTGTATATTTTCCATTACAATCTTACGTATACAGTTGCGGTCGTTGTATGTACAATACATGTATACTTACATATTACAATCTTATGCGTAACATGTACGGTTTTTGTTCCACGAAGTTGACCTGTGACTCGTACTTAGGTCAAAGTATGCAATAACGTCACATAAAAGTAAATGTGAATAATGCCAAATGTAATATGTAAATCATACCAAATAAAATGTATAAATGCGGAAGTATTTATTAGTTTTGCTTGCACTACCTTCTAAACCACACTGTAAAAGCAAATTGTAGATTTTACGGTTTTAAACCGTTTTCCAGGGTGCCAACACAAAACCGTAAAATTTACAGTTTTATGCCGTATTGAAGCAAAGCTATAACTTTGCTCCAACACCGCATTTAATGAAGAAAACAGCACAGAATTTGGCTGGAGCGAGTCACAGTCCAAATAATCACGAAAACACAAAAATTTGGCTGGAACGAATATGTTGATTGTGTTGGAGCAAAACTATAGCTTTGATCCAACACGGCATAAAACTGTAGATTTTACGGTTTTGTGTTGGCACCCAGGAAAACGGTTTAAAACCGTAAAATCTACAGTAATTTTTTTACAGTGCACACAATCTCAATTGTACTTAGCCATAGGAATAAAGATCCCCTAGATTGCTGAAATTTCACACTGTGCGCTGTGTGGAGGCTGTTATTATTGCTCGAGGTGGCTTCACACGATACTGAGTTTTGAAACGAAGAAATCGTGTATAGAACTCTGGTCTTGCATAGAAGCCGCTTGGCAGACTATTCCTCAGGACGATATCAAAAACCTCTTCCATTCAATGCCACGTCGTGTAGAGACTGTTATTGTTGCTCGAGGTGGCTTCACACGATACTGAGTTTTGAAACGAAAAAATCGTGTATAGAACTCTGGTCTTGCATAGAAGCAGCTTGGTAGCCTATTCCTCAGGACGATATCAAAAACCTCTTCCATTAAATGCCACGTCGTGTAGAGACTGTTATTGTTGCTCGAGGTGGCTTCACACGATACTGAGTTTTGAAACGAAAAAATCGTGTATAGAACTCTGGTCTTGCATAGAAGCAGCTTGGTAGCCTATTCCTCAGGACGATATCAAAAACCTCTTCCATTCAAATGCCACGTCGTGTAGAGACTGTTATTGTTGCTCGAGGTGGCTTCACACGATACTGAGTTTTAAAACGAAAAAATCGTGTATAGAACTCTGGTCTTGCATAGAAGCAGCTTGGTAGCCTATTCCTCAGGACGATATCAAAAACCTCTTCCATTCAATGCCACGTCGTGTAGAGACTGTTATTGTTGCTCGAGGTGGCTTCACACGATACTGAGTTTTGAAACGAAAAAATCGTGTATAGAACTCTGGTCTTGCATAGAAGCAGCTTGGTAGCCTATTCCTCAGGACGATATCAAAAACCTCTTCCATTAAATGCCACGTCGTGTAGAGACTGTTATTGTTGCTCGAGGTGGCTTCACACGATACTGAGTTTTGAAACGAAAAAATCGTGTATAGAACTCTGGTCTTGCATAGGAGCAGCTTGGTAGCCTATTCCTCAGGACGATATCAAAAACCTCTTCCATTCAAATGCCACGTCGTGTAGAGACTGTTATTGTTGCTCGAGGTGGCTTCACACGATACTGAGTTTTGAAACGAAAAAATCGTGTATAGAACTCTGGTCTTGCATAGAAGCAGCTTGGTAGCCTATTCCTCAGGACGATATCAAAAACCTCTTCCATTCAATGCCACGTCGTGTAGAGACTGTTATTGTTGCTCGAGGTGGCTTCACACGATACTGAGTTTTGAAACGAAAAAATCGTGTATAGAACTCTGGTCTTGCATAGAAGCAGCTTGGTAGCCTATTCCTCAGGACGATATCAAAAACCGCCGCCCCGGTGGCGCAGTGGTCTAAGGCTCTGGCCTCTGACCATTCGTCCGAGAAGTGTCCGGGTTCGAATTCCAGTGAGGCATGGATGTTGTGTTTTTCTTACGGCACTGGCTCTCTCCCTACCCTGGAACCAGTTACCTTAAATTAGGGTCCTACACGTTACTAGACAGGTATCTCTAATTCAATTGCTCTTCAGTGTATTATAATGTAACGCTCAGTTCTCATGAGTAAATATTAGAATTTTTTGTCATCTACTGAATATCAATTGGCCATTGATCACCTTATCGTAGAAGTTTTTTCAAGAATTTTTCAATCAATCAATTTTTCAGATTGCTGTATATAATTCGATGATGTATCTCGCAGATGCATATTACGCAGGAGCATTCCGTGGTGTTAAAATACTTTAATACAAACGTGTGAAACAGAGATTTGACGTTCATTAAGTCGTCACAGCTACAAATAAATTAAATATTTTGAATTAGAACAACGTTTTGAAATAAAAAAAGCAAACTGGTACCGATATAATGAACTAGAGTCCTGGATGAAATACGTGTTTGTGTGGTACCGATAACTAGTATAAAAACACATTTTTCAGTAAATTCTAGAAAAATATATCTAACATCTTGATGGTCGAATAGAAACGTGAACAGCTTGCACGCTTCGTTCTTTTAGCGTATGTACATCAGTAAAATGATCAAAAGCATTTATTTTCATATACATCCAGTGAAGTAGGAAATCGTAAATCATGGAAAATCATAACTAATCCTGTGATTTTAGTACCTACTTCCGCGTGATTCACTAGCAAGGCTAGTTAATGTCTTTGTTCCATTCTTTCTGGAAACTTCGGGACATCCTACTAAGTTCTAGAAGATTCTTCTCTGCATTTAAAGGGAGGGCACACTCTCGAATGAGAGAGATTCTCAACGTCTTATATCATCGTGACAGGCAAGTCCGTGTCTGGCGATTTGCTAGTAGCTTCGCGGTAATTAGAGCACGAACAGCTACTCAAAGCTCTCCCAGTTGCGCTGGTTCGCAGAGACGACGAGACAGAAGGCAGGATGATGTGATAGTTAAATCTCACCACCATGCGGTTAAGACTGAGAGAGGCACTGGTTCTGATATTGTCTTTTTCACCGATCAGAGTACACATTAATTAACGTATGTGTTCAGCTCACATCTCCCTAATTTGAGCTTTGATTACTATCTTCCAAAACAGAGTAATGAGAATCTTGTTAACCTCACTTTCAGGATTTGACGTATTGTCTTCTCTCTATGATTTATTTGTTACCTGCATAGAAAAGTTAACGTCTTTATTTTTTTTATTTACTTCTCTGGAACTATATTATCCACGTTATTAAAAATTCACATTTATGCAAAACACACGATTTGGTGTCACACAGTTCAATAACCGGGAACTACAAGGGTGAATCAAAAGTCGCAAGACACCCTTGTACTTCAGAAAAGGGAGGGAAAATGAAATATCTTAATACCCCAGCAAAGAATCGGTGAGGGGACCTATCTTTTAGGCTATTTCCGAAATATGGCCGCCATCTTGAAATCCGCCATATTGGGTCAAGATTTTTTTTTTTCAAATAGTAAATGGGGTCATGTTGCATATCAAACAAGACCAGAATTTTCTTAGAAATCGATTACCGTAATCAGATTTGACATGACATATGTGTTGTATTTCACAAGTTATCAACACAAAAAGTTGAAATAACCATTGTGTGTTGCAGATAATTGAAGATGGCATTGACGAAAGAGAAGAGGATTGATATGATCCTTATGTCTGTGGAACGCAGTTGCAATATCATAGCCGCAGACTTCAACAACCGACACTCAGAAAGGCCACCAATTTCACATGGAAAGACCACACGACGGAGCAACTCTTCGTCCATGGCTAGAAGTTCAATTTCCTGGTCATTGGATGGGCCGGCGTGGTCCTGTGAAATGGCCACCCAGATTCTCCGATCCCACACCACTCGACTTTTATCTGTGGAGTCATCTGAAACACCGGGTGTGTGTGCTGAGAAAATCCGCGACAAACACCACTTTCAGCGACACATCCTGGAGGTCTGTAACCGCATTTCTCCCAATATTGCCTTGCGGGTGCATAACGATTGGATTAAGCGACTTCAGCTCTGCGATCAGGAACAGGGACAACACATTGAACAAATCAAATAGCTGCGCATCACAGGGTACTTTAGAGGTTGTTGCTTCAAATTTCTGAGTTGATAGCTTGTGAACCACAGCACACATGTCAAATCTGATTACGGCAATCAATTTCTGAGATGTCATGTTTGATATGCAACATGACCCCCTTATCATTTGAAAATTTTGACCTTCATCCAATATGGCTGATTTCAAGATGGAGGCCATGTTCCGAAAATAGCCTAAAAGATAGGCCCTTCTAACCTATTCTTCGCTGGGGTATTCAGATATTTCATTTTCCCTCCCGTTTCGGAAATACAAGGGTGTTCTGCGAGTTTTGACGCAACGTGTATAATAAAATAACAGAAATAACCGACTTACAAATTCCTTCCAAGCTAAGTTGTTTTTATTCTTTTCTCCTGGAGCGGTATATCTGTAACTTATACTTTAGTTTAGCGTTCCTTTTTCTGTTCCTGTGTTCTTATGTAAATTTGGTTTATTTATTCTCGTTAAATATTTCCTTACTTGACGCCACATTTTTCGCTCTCGGAGAATTTTTGTTTGGCAACCCTGACAACAAATCAAAATGTAATAACGTAATCGTAAGTTGGAGATAAGAATTGAAGTTTTGAGTGAATGGAGAGCACTGTTGTAGCATGATTTTTACAGGAGCACTTGATTTTCATTCACTTGTTTTGGCCAGTAGAACTTGTTTTTCCGTAGCACTTGTTGATCAGTCACACTTGCTTTACGTTCACGATGTTTCGAGCACGATAGTTTGGATTGTTACGATTTGCTATGTATGATTGTGGCCAAAGCGAGCGCAGTCTTGTAGTACTGCTGGGTGTACAAAGGACTGTGCTTTAGATGGATATTTCTGAGATCAAGTATATTGATTAAACAAAGTGATTGATTAACTGCCTCCCCAATGGCTCAGTGGTCTAAGCGCTGGCTTCTGACCATTCGTCCAAGGAGTGTCCGGGTCCGAATTCCGGTGAGGCATGGATGTTGTGTTTGTCTTACATGGGTTCAGGAGAGACGGACGGCCCGACGTGAACGATTGCCGCAGCCGCGGCACACCACCGAACGAGAGGACCGGCATGTTGTGCGGCGGGCATTGACGGCTCGCACCGCTACATCACGAACGCTAGTGCAGGAATTAGGGTATGTTGCGCAACAACCTGTGTTAGCACGTACCGTTCGACGTCGTCTGCACGAGCGGGTACTTGTCGCCCGGCGCCCTTTGCTCCGATTACCATTGAGGTTACGCCACCGGCGAGTGCGGCGGCAGTGGGCTGTTGAACGCTGCACCTGGACTACGGAATGGCACAACATTGTCTTCTCCGACGAATCCCGCTTCTGCATGCAACACCACGATGATCGGATCCACGTGTGGCGGCTCCGCGGCTAGAGACTGTATGACGCCTGCATTATGCATCGCCATACCGGTCCGTCGCCTGGCGTAATGGCTTGGGGTGCAATTGGATATGACATCCGCACCCCTCTGGTACGCATCACCGGTACACTCAACAGCCACCGCTACATCTCCGAGGTTTTGGAGCCTGTAGTCCTCCCTTACCTGCAGGACCTGCCAGCTGCCACGTTTCAACAGGACAATGGGCGCCCACACATGGCACGCATCGTGCAACAATTCTTCACGGCCCACCAGGTGTCACACTGCTGCCGTGACCCGCCTGTTCCCCCGATATGTCGCCCATCGAACACGTCTGGTCGCTGATCGGCAACCGAGTGGCCCGGCAAGCACCACCCGCGGCTACGCCTGATGAACTGTGCCAACGTGTGGAAGCAGCCTGGACCGACATACCCCAAGCTAACATCCAAAGCCTTTTTCGTTCGATGCCACGGCGTGTAGCGGCCGTTATTGCCAGCGATGGGGACCACACGAACTATTGATGCCTGCGTGTTCCGCAAGTCGCACAGGCCTGTAAGCTCAATCGTTTCATCTTTGTATATCTGTTGTTATGTGTCCAGTAAATCTGGCTTTGCTATCTCGTGTCCTTCCTAGTGTTGCATTTTGGGTGGCCAGCAGTGTATATGTTAGTGTTATTTTAGGTTTTATGTGTTATTTGGTATGGTTTGATAAGTTATTTTTTGTGTCTGGGAACGCTGAAAACATTTTCCCGTATGAATTAATGGTAGTTGCTTCTTCGCTTTACGCCGTTTCGGCTTACGAAAGGTTTCATAGGAACGCTGTACTTTCGGATAGCCGAGTAGAAACTATGCGGAATATCCCAATTTAAACTCGTATAGAAAATTAACGCGAATTTGACTTGGCTCAACGATCCACTTATACACTTCCCCGTGTTCACTACCACCACTAACCACGCAACTTACGATCCTATAGCATACAGTCCAAGGTGGCATGTGTCGTATCACGTGTGCGTTTGCTATACAACTCCAGAACAGCGCTATGTGGCACCCTCATACCGGACATCTGAACTTCACAACCCAATATATCACTGCTCCTATTCCTGAGAAGCAAACTGTTAGTTGTCGTGAAAAACAAAATTTTGAAAAGCCTTTATTTTATGTTAAACTGGCTTACTTAATCCGTATTTTTGGTATATATGACTAGCAGTCATGCACGTCCTGCTAACGGTGAATCTATAAAATAATTTTTGAACATAAAGTTAAAGAAAGGGAAAATTAAGTAAAGGGGGGGGGGAGAAATTTAAGATTCGTAACTGTTTTGCGATTTAGAACAGGGTCGTGACATCAATGCGTATGGTTTGACGAAAAATGGTAGCAGACTTTGATATCACTTAATTTTTAAATCAAACTTTCATGGAATTTTTACAGCATTTTAACATGTCTGGCATAATTATCTTTAAACGTATCAGCAGTTTGGACAGTAAAACTAAGCCACCCTCTTGAATATTTTGGTTTTAAGTCTTTTCTAGGTGTAGAAGTGTTAGAAAAATTCAAGCAGACAATGTTCCAAAGCCGCCATTTTTATTTTTGGACCTTATTCGGTATTTGGACTTTAAGACCTATCAGCATACCAATTTTCAGATATCTGGGTCTCTTAGAAGTGGTCGAACAATTCGCGAAAAAAGTTCAAGGAGGCATTGTTCAAAAACCTCCATTTTGATTTTTTTAAGACTTTTCTAGGTATACGAATATAAAGTCCCATCAGTATACCAATTTTAGAAGTGGTCGAACAATTCGCAAACACAAACACTTGCAATTTTATTACCATGACCCCGGTTGTACGGTGGTCGCGGAATACTTATTACTCGTCTAATTGGATAAACAGTGAGGTTGCGTTCCCATAAAAGTAAAGAACCCAATCTCAAAGTTTACGGACGTCGCGTTGTGTTTTTTTTTTTTTTTTGTTTGGAGGTTTAACGACCACCGTGAGCAACTCAATGGGCTATAAGCAGTCGCCCGTCCCTAATTTAGGGTCACTGGTTCCAGGGAAGGGAGAGATCCAGTGCCGTAAGACAAACACAACATCCATGCCTGACCGGGATTCGAACCCGGACCCCTTACGGACGAATGATCAGAGGTCAGCGCCTTAGACCACTGCGCCACCGGGGCGGCCGTTGTGTTTCATATGGGCTCGTTACGAGGTATTCGTAAAAAACCCATATGCCGCAAATTGTGAATTTAGAGGAATATACACAGCCTATAAAGTTAGCTACACCAGGTTAGGTAATTAACGATGTTTATTAATAGAAAAAGTATATGTAAGCAATTACATCCTTTAGGTGGAGGCCAAATAAAAGTTACGTTAAATTAAAAAAATATTGGAATTAGCCATGTGTACTGGTCAACTGCTGCGTACGCCTGTCACACCCTTGAGCTTAACTTTAAAGTAACTCCCTCAGTCTATTTCGCGGAGGCATAGCGACCATGCATATGTATATATCTAGTTAACATGGGAACTGGAGTTGGGAAAAATAACGTCATCTTACCTTCCTTTTGGATAGGGTGGTCTCTCGTTGAAACCCCACGCTGGTAGATGAAAAACTTGCGTGGATGTTGACTCTGGATCTATCGACTACCACGGCAGGGACCGCATACTCTCCGTTTCCTAACTAAGCCTCATCCGTCTCATCCTCGACTATCTCTGAAAATTGTACTTCGACTACCATCACTAGATAATCATCTCTAATTTTTCCATATGATCACCCCTTCTTCTCTCGTGTCTGTGTATATATTTCCGTCCCTTTAATTTTCCACGTGATAGGGGCGTGCTTACAACCTTCTACGTACTCTTCGCCTGGGGTCCGGATTGGTCAGCTGATCTGACCAGTGCTCGGGCTTAGTGGCTATTGGTTGGACCTCTGGTCCAGTTGGCTACCTTTTCGCGACAGCTGGCCTGTTGTGCAGGTGGTACTTTTTTGTGAATTCCATAAGGCCTATCTTACGCTCAGATGAATAGCGAGGAATTTAAAAGGGGCTTTCCGCTGCCAGAGTTACGACTTTTCTGTGACACCGCGATGTACTTTACGACTTTCGCTGGTGCCTCTCTCATCAAGGAGATGGTCGTAAACCGCAACTCGCCTATTCATCTGACCACGTTCCGGATTCTTGCCTGTGCCTTCTGAAATACCGGGATGTATTGT
This sequence comes from Macrothele yani, assembly GCA_039090855.1. Classification (NCBI taxonomy): domain Eukaryota; kingdom Metazoa; phylum Arthropoda; class Arachnida; order Araneae; family Macrothelidae; genus Macrothele; species Macrothele yani. Next base: position 50,979,246 of record CM077028.1, read on the forward strand.
CCCACCAGCAATGCTAGCTAGCACTGGGGACATTTCTTAAATTTTGCGAATGCCATGCTTTTCCTCACAAGAGTGAAAAGAAGGTGAATTCATTTGGTCATTCTTCACGGGTGTCCGGCAAACCGATTTGACCACCTGGGTTTTCTGCTTCCGTGGGGAAAAGGGGGTTTATGAGGCAGGAAGGGAGCAAAAGAAAAATAATTTAAATTAAGTAAAAAAAAGAATAATTTAGGTAAATTACTCCTGGTCTTTAAATTTTAATTAGGCCGTAAACAATGTGACCCGAACTACGAAGTAGTTCCGCGGCAACAATTTCCCATTTTTCCTTTATTTGCTTTTAATACGCAGGGTGGTTATAAATTAGTTGGGCAAAAATTAAACGTTATTGCGCGTTGGCATAAAATTGCATATGATAATAAGTACGAATAATATATAGTTAAACACACCAAGTTTACCTTTTGCGGACTTTCTTTGTGGACAGATGGCGCTGAGTCATGCAAGGTCACATATCGCCAGCAGAGAAAGCGCGATTGCTTCCATCACCATTGTTTCATTGTTCCCGGTACGATGTCGACGATAGCGGCGCGGAAAAAGCGAAATGCTGCGTGTGGTTTCACGAAACGCATCATTCAGAAACACAAGTGCAACTACATTTTCGCCTAGGATACGGGGAAAAATGCACCGAAATGGAACATGATTGTAGCATGGTACAAATGATTTACCGAGACTGGATGTGTGGCTCATAGGAACTGCGGCTAAGGGAGATCTGGAATTTCGCAGGAGATGATGGATGCAGTGCGAGCAGCATTTCTGCGAAGCCCATTAAATCGACGGCACGAGCATGTGTGGAGCTTGGAGTGACAAAATCATATGGAAACGTCTGAAATTTAAGCCTTACTAATTGCAGTTCGTTCAGGCTCTGAAGGATGGTGAGAAGAAGCAGAGAGCAAATTTTTGCAGTAATATGTTAAATCGCATGGAAGCTGATGATGACTTATTCTCGAAGGTGGTGTTCAGTGACGAGGCGACCTTTCACTTAAATGGCAAAGTGAATAGACACAATGTGATGGGTTTGGGGATCAGAAAATCACCATACCATCTAGGAACATGAAAGAGACATTTTCAAGGTCAACGTTTTTTTGTACCGTGAGTTATGCTTTCCATTTTTGGCCCATTTTTCTTTGCTGAAAGAACTGTTGCCGGAATCACACCCTGCACATGCTTCAAATTTATTCCATTTTGTCGAAGGAATAAATTCTTAGAGAATGTTTCTCAAGGAGCGTTGATTTAAGATGAATGTAATCTTAAAAGATGCGCCTTTTTTGCGTTGTATTTGCTTGAAAATAAAGACCAGAGTTTGGTCCAAAGAAAGTTGTTCGATGGTGATGATCTCCTGGTCAGAATCGGATGGGTCTCCTCTCCTCCCAGGTTGAGTTGCGCCGGAGCTGTCTAGACCTGCGGCTTGTCTTGGGTGGGTGGGGTTTCTGTCGTATATTCCAACTTAAGAGATGTATACTTCTCCCGTTGTGCCTTTACGTAGGCGGTACGGCATATGGTCGTCAGTCTTACCTAATGGCAATCCTCAAGGAAACAATGGAAGGAGGTTGCATTTACCAGCAAGATGGGACACGTCCTCACTAACCACAAGGACGTCACTTCTATCTCGATGCCGCGGCAGCCCAATTCCCCGATCACCGGACCTAACGCCTATAGATTTCGGGCTATGAGGTTTTGTTAAAGATCAGGTTTACCTTCCGCCTCTTCCCAAGTACCTTCCTGAACTAAAATCAAGAATCACCGCTGCACTCACATTGGTCGATGCTGACAGCAATTTGGGAAGAACTGATTTACAGATGGGACTTTTGCAGAGTAACCAAGTGTAGTCATATCGAGCATTTGTGAAAAAAGGTAAACTTGGTGTGTTTTACTATATATTATACGTACTTATTATCATATGCATCCTTATAACTATGCACAATACAGTTTTATTTTTGCCCAACTAATTTATAACAACCCTGTATACTGTATAGATAAGCTAAATGCCAAAACACAAGTAGATTGACTTTTATTGAAATTCTCGGCTTCGTCACAACTTCATCAACTAAGGAAGAAAGACATCAGGAGGTTGCATTTGTCTTCGCGTCATAAGGGGAATATCGGGAGAAAGCGCTTGGAATAATATCGTTAGTAAAATTGCGCATATTGATAAATAGATGATATTTATCTTCATTTTAGATATGCATACCCCCTTGTTCCTAAACATAGGAAGATGTAGTTATTTTTTTCTTCGTGTTGAAGCGATTGTATTCCTCTACTCTGAGTACGACGCAATTAGATGAAAGAATGTGACTTCTTTGTGTTTAGTTTTTGAAAGCGCGCTGTGTCGTTCGGTTTGTGTTTTATCAAAGAATTGCTCCCACCGGTCTTCCTTTTCAATACAGCGTGCATTTGGGTCTTTCCGAAAGTAATGAATCACCTGCGAGCATTATTGCAGACTGTGAAATGACAAAATGCCACACAAGTCCTTTTTTCTCTAAATGCCGAGATTACGTTTATATCTTTACCTTTTTTTTTCCTTTCTTACTTCTCCAAGAAACCTTTAACCTACCCACGTACTTAGAAAAAAAAAGTTAGGAGTGGAAACGACTTTTCTGACGTAACAGCAAAAACACATTCGCATTGTTTCGACACAAACATTTCTCTCAGTCCATTGTTCGCCTCTTCAGTAGCTGATGCTTTCAGAACGGCCGGATATCATCAATCATTTAATGCTACTGCTGGGATTGTGTTCTGATATTTCAAAGCGTAACAGTTTGCACAGATTTATCTTTCCTTTTTCTCGTTTATTTTTTTATTCTCCTTGTTACTTTTTCTTTATATTTTTAGCTCAAATGTCTTGGTTTGTTTCCTTTAGTCAGCGTTTTATTTTTTATTTTTTTTTTAAGGCTAACTCTTGTTTTTCTAGTCTGCAATAATTTCCCTTTCTTGCTTGAAATCGTGAAGATATACGTGGAGTGTGTAAAAAGTAATGCCTATTATGCAGTAACGTCTTTACTATATGATAAACAGAAAGTCTCGTGAACGTCCATTGTTACCGTGAGCTAAACTATCATTTAAAACAATCTTACGTATGTGTCACGAATTTTTGCCACCGTTAAACTCAAAACTAAACTTTTATGAGGAGTAGTGAAACTGTGATTCGTAGCTTCAGGGAGAACTTAAGGCAACGTGCTTGATCAATCCTTTATTCAGTTATGTTCTTAACTGAGTCGAATAGGCGGAAATCTGACGGTGCCAACCCCGAGCTGTATGAGGTACACTCCGAGTGGTTCCTGAATTATGACCACCCCTATCAAAAGTGGATGCAACTCGTTGACCAGGTGATTTCCGAGAGGGCGTGATTAGTCGACCGATACACTGTGTGGCCACTTTATTTTGACCACTTGACAGTTTTAAGCAAATGAGCTATGGCTGCACGCTGTTGCCGCCAGAGGGCGAGGTTAGTATCAAAAGGGAAAGCTTAGTGCTCGAGACAGTAGTAGAAGTGATTTTTGGGTGACGAGATGGATAAGAATTGCGATTCGACGGACTTTCAACGAGGGATGATTGTAGGAGCTTGGAGTCATGGAGCGAGTATCACCGAAACCGCCGCATTCGTGAAATGTTCTAGAGCAGCTATTTTTAAAGTGTTTAAAGATTGGACTGTCAGCCAAAAAACTGGGTCTTTACATGCAACGTGTGGTCGTCATCGACTAGTGACTGCTCGGGCGGAAGGGAGAGTGTCCAGATTGGTAACAGACAACAGAAGGGCAACAGTGCAGCAAATTACAGACCATCTTAATCAAGGATCTCCTGAAATGATCTCTGCACGCACTGTTCGCCGTACACTGCATCGGATGGGATATGGCAGCCGAAGGCCTGTTTCGAACACCTTTGCTGTCTGCAGTTAACAGGAGAAAACGTCTCCAGTTCGCACAGGAGTACAAGGATTGGACAGTCGATAATTGGAAACAAATTATGTGGTCCGATGAATCACGTTTTCAGTTGCACCATGCCGATGGCCGAGTGAGAATTTGTCGGAAACAGCACGAAAGCATGGACCTCAAATGCATTGCTACAACCCTTCAAGCTGGTGGAAGCAGCGTTATGGTTTGGGCAATGTTTTCCTGGCATGCTTTGGGCCCTTTAATTCGTGCATCCTGATCAACGTCTGACTGGCACATCATATCTAAACATCGTTGCGGACCAAGTGCATCCTGTCATGTGGATGGTTTATCCTAATGGCCATGGCTACTTTCAACAAGATAATGCGTCCTGCCATAGTGCTCGTATTGTAGAGGATTGGTTTCAGGAACATGCCGGTTTTTTTAGTTTGCTTAGGTGGCCTTCACAATCTCCAGATCTCAACCCCATTGATAATTTGTGGGATGAAGTTGAACGAGCCATCAGACAGCTGGATCCACAACACTGCAATCTCAGACTCATGGAAAGTGCTATTCATCAAGCATGGTCTTAGATTCCACAAACCACCTATCAACATCTCGTGGAGTCCATGCCACGAAGAATTGACGCAGTATTAAAGGCAAAAGGTGGCCCAAAGAAGTACTGAGAGGGTGGTCATAATAAAGTGGCCACTCAGTGTATTACGTGTGAGTGGAGCAGTTAGTCGTGAAATTTTGAACGTGGTGGGTAAACGGAAGGATTTATCGGGTTTTGAGAAAGGACAGATTGTGGGAGCTCGGACAGCGAGTACCTCGATTTCCCGAACGGTGAAACTGATGGGTTGTTCGCAAGCCGCCGTAGTTAAAAATGTATCGGGACTGACGTGAAAACGATCAGACAATGACTCTGAGGCAGAACTTCACAGAACAGCGAAAGGTTGATGTAAGAGGTGAGTGCCGGGTTCGACGACTCGTAAAGAGTAACAGACGCAGCACTGTTCAACAGTTGACTACCCAATACAGCAGAGGTCAAGCCGGAACAGTATCTGTCATAGCCATGCGTTGCACGCTCACACGTACGGGCTATGACAACAGACGACCCCGACTCTTAACCACGGTTCATCGGCGCAACGTTTTATCGATTCAACCATTAACCACGGTTCATCGGCGCAACGTGGTATCGATTCAAATATTAACCCCGGTTCATCGACGCAACGTGGTATCGATTCAACCATTAACCACGGTTCATCGGCGCAACGTGGTATCGATTCGACCATTAACCACGGTTCATCGGCGCAACGTGGTATCGATTCGACCATTAACCACGGTTCATCGGCGCAACGTGGTATCGATTCAACCATTAACCACGGTTCATCGGCGCAACGTGGTATCGATTCAACCATTAACCACGGTTCATCGGCGCAACGTGGTATCGATTCAACCATTAACCACGGTTCATCGGCGTAACGTGGTATCGATTCGACCATTAACCACGGTTCATCGGCGCAACGTGGTATCGATTCGACCATTAACCACGGTTCATCGGCGCAACGTGGTATCGATTCGACCATTAACCACGGTTCATCGGCGCAACGTGGTATCGATTCGACCATTAACCACGGTTCATCGGCGCAACGTGGTATCGATTCAACCATTAACCACGGTTCATCGGCGCAACGTGGTATCGATTCAACCATTAACCACGGTTCATCGGCGCAACGTGGTATCGATTCAACCATTAACCACGGTTCATCGGCGCAACGTGGTATCGATTCAACCATTTAACCACGGTTCATCGGCGCAACGTGGTATCGATTCAACCATTAACCACGGTTCATCGGCGCAACGTGGTATCGATTCAACCATTAACCACGGTTCATCGGCGCAAAAGACCAGCCTGGTGCAAAGATCATGCAAGTTGTACGTCGGATGACTGGAAAAAAGTCCGCTGGTCTGGTGAGTCGCGTTTTTGACTCCATTTCGCGGATGTTCGTGTACTTATTTGGAGCAAACAACATGAGGCATTCGTTCCATCCTGCATGGTCTACACAGTGAAAGCCGGTGGAGGCGGTTTAATGGTGTGGGGCATGTTTACCTGTCTGTAACTTGGACCCCTGGTACATGTGGAACAACGTGTGACTGACTGGTTACCACTATCGAAAGTTGCTTGCTGACTCTGTACACTCAGCAATGCTTCACTTTTTCCCGAATGGCAACGGTGTCTTCCAAGATGACAATGCGCCGAGCCACAGGTCCGATGTTGTGCAGGAATAGTTTGAGGAACACAGTTCAGACTTCCAGCGTATCGATTAGCCTCCAAACTCGCACGATATCAATACCATAGAGCACTTGTGACAGACTATGGAACGGCATACCAGGCGTCTGGATACACCAGATCAGATCATAAAGGGAGTGTCTGACATCAGGTCTTAAACAACCCTCAGAAATAGGAAGCCAGGAGATTTGAGCTAGAATGCCAGATAGGAAAGTGGCACGGAAGCGAAGAAGAAAGGGGGAAGGAAGACACCCTTATTTATTACCGGGAGGCCAGTACCCGGGGTCCGACGGCTTAACGTACGCATTCGACGGACGGCGGATATTTAATGGTTCAAGCGTTCGTTACTGCCTGGGATCGAAGCCGAGGTCTTCTCCGTGGCATTCAGGAACGTTGACCACTAGGCCACCCGCGGCCCCTGAATACACGAATCATCTCCATACCTGATTTGAAGGCCGCATTACACACAGCTTGGTTGGTCATATCTCCCAACTGTTTCCGGCGTCTTATCGAATCGATGCCACGTCGGATAGCTACTGTAGTCGGAAGGAGGACCTACGAAGTATTAGGTAGGTGGTCATAACTCTTTCATTACTCAAGTGTATGGCATCACAAACAGCCCATCTTTTACAGCTGTTTGATTTTGAGCCAAACACTTGCGAGAGTAGGCGTTGTTGGTGGTTACATTTTGTATACACTCTGTGATGATTATTTTCACATTTCTGTAGGTAATCCCAGTGTAATTGAGCAGTGGTCTCGTAGCGGTTATTGGCTCGTTCGCACGAATCGAGCCTCCTTGATTGTAGGTTCGATCAGTAACCGCAATAAACGACCTCCGACTTTGTGGTATTTCCTCGATGGTCGTTTCTTCTTCGATAAACTTCTTCACTGAAGTTTGCACACTAGTAGTGGGTTAAACAGTGATTTATTTTTCTGTTCCAGTGACGACGGTGGTAGTTCCACAGAAGTAACGGTGACTAAATGGTGACTAAAACAACGTTTACGACTGGTGTGACGGAGCTGTAAAGAATCCAGAACTGCGAGTGACCGTCTTGCTTGTAACAGAGACAAAATTTTAAAATAGTACTAGTAATCCGAATTGCTTGGCGTAAAATATAAATCGAACTTTTCAAGCCTTCGCACATCAACCAGATGGCTTTTTCATGGAAGGTAGGCAGCTAACTGCAAACTGGATAATAGAACACTTCAACAATTTGAGCGCGGTGACTTGACTAGACAATAAATGAATAGGCGCAAATGTGATCACTCATTCGAAGAAACGAGGTCACGTTGGTTGGAACGCGGTACCGTGGTAGAACACTGCATTATTTGAAGAATTGATTCGAAATGCGTGGCAAATCGAGAGAGACGCTATAATTGCAAGCCTCGCTGCTGGTCAAGATTTCCATGGTTTCGCGAATGGCAGTAGATTTGGGTGTGGAGTATATCGCCCCATTGAGCAACATATATATACACCAACATCACCCTCAATGCCTACCACCTGGCTGCGATATGTGGACCACGTATTTTTCGTATGTTCTCACGGAAAGGAGACTCTCCCATCTTTCCACGATATAGTCAATTATACAGACCCTGCCATCACTTTCAACGTCTTAGTGGAGCTTGCAAGAAGTCAATTATATAGACCCTGCCATCTTATCTCAACGTCTTAGTGAGAAAATCGCAAGAAACCCGCCTTCATGCGGAAGTCTATTATAAACCCACCTTCGTTCCCAAAATAATGATCCGCAGTTCATTCTGCTCTGATGATTAAAAGACAGCCTTCTTCTGTTCTTGAATTAGAAAAGCCTTTGCTGTCTGCTCCGATGTTTATTCTGAAAAATCCGAACTAAAGAACATCGTCGCATTCGCCACTGAAGTAGGATATACGTCGAACCAGATGTATAACTTTATCGAAAAATCCAGAACCAGCAGTGTCAATCTTTCTATTGCCGCAACTTCGCTACCTGGGCTCTATTCCCTACATAGAAATAGTTTCTTATCAACTCAAAAACGCGCTCAGGAGGAAGAGCTTCGGTGTCGGCATAATGCCTCCGGCATCTTTATATACGATGCTTCAGAGAAATATTGACAAGCCAAATCTTCTCAATGAGGCAGGTGCTTATGCCATCCCTCTACAATATCCGGACGGCTCCAGGCGATACTACATCAGAATGACCAAACGTTCTTCTGGAATTAGAATCAATGAACATAAAAAGAATACAGATAACGGTAAAATAACCACTGCCCTATCAAGAGAGGTCAAGTTCAAGTCCGATGATCGTATGTGGAATGATATATAAAAAAATTGCTTCATACTCCACACCCAAATCTACTACCATTCACGAAACCTTGAAAATCTTGAGCAGCCGCGAGGCTTGCAATGATAGCGTCTATCTGGAGTTGCCACGCATTTGGAATCAATTCTTCAAATAATGCTGTGTTTTCTACCCCGGTACCGCGTGCCAACCAACGTGACCTCGTTTCTTCGAATGACTGATCACATTTGCGCCTATTCATTTATTGTCTAGTCAAGTCACCACGTTCAAATTGTTGAAGTGTACTATTATCCAGTTTGCAGTTAGCTGTCCTAACTTCCATGAAAAAGCCATCTGGTTGATGTGCGAAAGCTTGGAAACTTCGATTTATATTCTACGCCAAGAGGTTCGGATTACTAGTACTATTTTAAGTGTAATTGGTGTACAGTTCCTTGTTATTAATTAGAGACTAAATCACTGTATACGTCAGGAGTGAGGAAGCAGCAACGGAACGGTGAGTCGGCTTTACGCTACGATGGACAACAATCCACGGCACTGTGTGCTTTGGCCACCGTAACGTGAGACGAACGCACTCGGCTAGTTATCGAGAGATCTGGGATTCGATCCCAGTGGTGTCCAGATAACAATTTTTCGGTTGCTGTGTGTTAATTAAAGATAAACGTGGAAAGAGCGATGACTTACTTTGTCTATGGACAAAAGTTATACTAGAGTGGCGTTCATATGAAGGTAGAAGATCTGCTGGAAGACCTGAAAGAAGATTATCAGGTGATATAAGGAAAACTGTTTGGCACAAACAAGCTCAGGATAGAAATAAATGGAAAGAATTGGTAAATACCTATAGCTAGAAGTGGCTATAAAAAGGGTTAAAACGAAAAAAACAAGGTATCCTTGGAGAAAGACATCGTGTACCTGCTGCAGTTGTTCGGTGTAGAAGTCGTCGTTTACAGCCTGACCATCTGGCGAGTTCCTAAGTCACAGGACCCTCACAATTCCACCAAATGCACAACATGACTTTCTTCTCGTACCGCTCTCTTTGCAGCACTGGCTGTGCTTCCTGGCCTGGACTCATCCAGTGGTTCCCAACGGTAAGATAAGATCATATCAGATCATATGTAGAGGATTTTAGGAAGGGAGTGTCTGACCCCAGGTCTTAAACAACCCTTAGAAATAGGAAGCTAGGAGATTTGGGCTAGAGTGCCCGATAGGAAAGTGACACGGAAGCGAGGTAGAAAGGGGGAGGAAGACGCCCTTATTTATTACCGGGGGGGCCAGTACCCGGGGTCCGATGGCTTAACGTGCCCATCCGACGCACGGCGGGTATTTAGTGGTTCGAACGTTCGTACCTGCCCAGAATCGAACCTGAGGTTATCTCCATGGCAGTCACGAACGCTGACCACTAAGCCCCAACGGTATGACAAGGTAGTAAGACCCACTTTTCATCACCTGCGGCGATATGATGCCAAAACATATCGTCCTGTGGATTTGTCAGCAATCTGCGACAGAGGTACCGTCTACTGGGGTATCAATTCATGATGAACCGTTCGGTGGGCCCTGGGGAGAAACCAAGCTGGCGCAGGTGACGTGACGAACGATGCTGGATGCTGGATTAGGAAGTACTCACCTCCGCTGCCAATTGCCCTGTACCGATACTGGATTCGCTATCACAGCTTCAACCAGGGTGTCAGTGTTGGTGGTCAATGAACGTCCAGACCTCAGCTTTGCCTTCCAGTTTGGTGTCTCCACTATTAAGACGCAGTAACCATTTTCGTGCAGTGCTCTGCTATCCACTATTTCCTGGCCTTCATCTGCACAAATTTCTCTCCCTGCTGCCATGTTTAACCCTTTTTTTCCAGTACTTGCGTAAAAGCACCTAAGCAGCACTTTTATCGACCTCCATTCTCGGCTCACCTGATAACGCAGTGTGGCTTCATACCAAATGCATGTCATCGGCCTCGTGTGTTTCACGTCATCGAGGTACCCCGTCGGCGCTGTTGCTTGTTTCGCACAAGAAAAGAGGTCCAACATTATTTATAGCTCGAAATGGAAAAACCTTTTACTTTGGGGATGTTTAGAACAAGATATAACGTACAAATTTGTCAGTGCCAGGCATCGAACCGGGTCCCCTCACTCCGGAGTAAGTCGCTCTCCTAACTGAGCTACACGGCCACATGTGTTCTTACTGCTATCTGCTTTTTATTTCATGTGTGTCCTGCAGGCAGGCACGTCACAATCTCCCCCCCCCCCGAAAGCGGACCGGGACCATGTGTCGCTGTAGGGGTGTGTGGAACGTAACATCACACTAATTTATTTTTTCGAAGCACTGAAGAAGGGATTTTCATTTTTCCTGTCTCGCTGTGTGGAAAGAACATCACATCATTGCGAGAAACTTAACAGCTGGGTCATCCTGGAAGTTCGGGCGCCAATATAACGTACATGTATGTCAGCGCCGGGCATCGAACCCGGGTGCCCTCACTTCATGGTAAGTCGCTCTCCCAACTGAGCTGCACGGACATGTGCTCTCACTGCTATCTGCCTTTATCTCATGTGCGCCCTAAGACATTTCCCTTGTGTACCAGCCATTGCTTCGGGCACTGCTAAATCAACGCCCCCTGTAACTGAAAGCCTAACAACTTGTTTATGACGTCATCGTAAGTCGACCGCATATTTGTTTCATGTGCTCATCAGCCAAAGAGAAGACGAGGTCTTTGATGTAGTGTAATCTGAACAGCTAGAATAGCAGGTGTTCAAATGTAGTCGTTATTTGTAATATTTTGCGTTGCAAAATTGACTGGATTTGTGATATAGCACAACTGTAGGGGGCGCTGAGTTATGTCATTAGATAAACCAATTACGTTCTTATCACCAACCCAGTCAGTTTTGTGACGAGCAATGCCATAAGCAACTAATAAATATGCAAACATCTGCTGTTCCGTCTGTTCAGGTTCTTCCTATTCTCATCACGGGAAACGAGGATGTGGTCCACCTATGATGACGTCATGAACTAGTTATTAGGCTTTCAGTTACAGGAGGCGTTGGCTAAACCGATGAGGGTAAATCACGGGTTTCTCCTTCCATTCAGCAGATCAACCAGGCGGTAGCTCCCAGACGTTCTCTCTTGCCGAGCTGCAAATATTAACTAATATACGTTTGCTTCTTGCAATCTTTCAGCAAACGTAGACAAAATGAGAAGTGAGGCGCTTAGTTTATAACATTGTCTCCTAGTGCTCAAATTACGATATATCTTTTAATCTATGAGATATAGAAGCATACACGTTCGTATCAGAATAATATGACCACTCCTGGAATCACAGTGTACCCGCCCAGGTGCGTCACAGAGTGCAATGAGAAGGTCGACCACACGGAGGTATATGCGGCCGGCCAAGACAGATGAGCCATAGTGCATGACGTGAGCACAATGGGCAGAGGTAGTGATTTGACGGACGTCCAAAAAGGAATGATTATCGACTACCGCGCCAAGAGTGGAAGCATCTCAGGAAAAGCACACTTTGTGGGCTGTTGAGGTGCTGTGTTAAGGGTGTACCAAGACACAAAGAGTACCACACCGAATACCTCCCGACGTCGTAACTGTGGAGCCCCAAAGACCATCGACCCCAGAGGAGAACGACGCCTCCGTCAAATGGTAAAGGGCAATCGACACACAGCAGTGCAGCAATTGACCACGGAAATGAACGCCGCTGGGGCACGGAGGTACATGGTCCCGATAACATTAGAGCGAACCCTGTTACGCATGGGTCTCCGGAGTCGACGTGCGTCAAGACGCCCACGTTAACTCAGGTCCATCGGCAACGACGCCTGCGCTTGGCATGAGACTACCGTCATTTTTCTTTTTTCGATTGAGGTTTAACGACCACCGTGAGCAACTCAATGGGCTATAAGCAGTCGCCCGTCCCTAATTTAGGGTCACTGGTTCCAGGGAAGGGAGAGAGACAGTGCCGTAAGACAAACACAACATCCATGCCTCACCGGGATTCGAACCCGGACCCCGTTCGGACGAATGATCAGAGGCCATCGCTTAGACCACTGCGCCACCGGAGCGGCCTACCGTCATTGGACAGTGGAAGAGTAGGAAAGCCGCCCCTGTGGCGCAGTGGTCTAAGCGATGGCTTCTGATCATTCGTCCGTAAGGGGTCCGGGTTCGAATCCCGTGAGGCATGGATGTTGTGTTTGTCTTACGGCACTGGCTCCCTCCCTTCCCTGGAACCAGTGACCCTAAATTAGGGACGGGCGATTGCTTATAGTCCATTGAGTTGCTCACGGTGGTCATTAAACCTCCAATCAAAAAAAAAAAAAAGAGAGAGTAGGGAAAGGTTGCCTTCTCCGACGAGTCGAGGTTTCTACTCCACAGAAGTGACGGGCGGTGGCGGATATGACGTCAGACACACGAGAACCAACACCTGGACACGCTTGTCCTTCAAGTACAGGCCGGCTGTGGTAGTGTGCATGTCTGGGAGATATTGACTGGGACAGCTGGTAACACTGGATGGGTCCCTGAACGCCAACGTCTGCCTGCCCATCCTCGTTGACTGAATGTCTCCCATCATGTTGGACGTTTACCCTGGTGGGGATGGTGTCTACCAAAGGGACAATGCTCCCTGCCATGTCGCTAAGGGGATACATGACTGGTTCCAGGAACACGGCAGCGATGTCTCCGTTCTCCCTTCGCCGGCGAAATCGCCCGATCTCAATCCCATAGAGCACTTGTGTGACTGTTCGAATCGACAGGTTCGGCGTGCCGAGCCTCAACCACGTCATCTCCGGACCCTCTGAGTTCTGCTATAGTCCGAGTGGGCACGTGTGCCTTGGTCAACCTTCCAAGACCTCATTGTATGTCCACGCCGTCTCGCCGCTGTCATTCGGACCAAGGGTGGTTATTCCCATTATTAGGTAGGTGGTCATATTATTCTGATCCGACGGTGCAAATTCTCAAAATAAAAACATGCTATTTTGGTATTGTGCCACTTCAGGAAAAGATACATGGATACGAAGGTTCTTTTTTCCTTTCCTATTCTTTCAAAATTATATCACATAGCAATGGAAGACTTTGTATTTTAAGAACATCCACTGCTGCCGTGTGTTCTGATATCAGCAAATCTTGATTGGAATGAAAGTCGGACAACAATGTCTTAACTACAAACGACAGTCGGACATAATGTCTTAACGCGGTCGTCCGTGTGTGACGTCATAATCGAGTTCCACTGTAAGAACAAATTAGCTTCGGTAGCGGTATAAGGTTTCTCTCACGGCATTAATATCTCTATCTAATTTATCTAATAGCTTGTTGTTGGTGAAATGTCGGAATATTGATGGAAACTTCGAACACGAAAATGCACTGTAAAATAATCACCGCCAGCGTCAATACACTCTGCAAAAAAATGTCAACCTCCAGGATGCAACAAACTCGTGGAATGCGGTTTCAACCTATGTTTGATTGGGAAATGATTTATCCTGTAGAAAGGTGCCCAGGTGTTTGAAAAAAAAATGATACTCCAAAGGGAACAGATCAGGTGAATAAGGCGGACGAGGTAAGGTTTCGTACCTCAATTGTTGCAGCTTCTGGATCGTCTGGTGTTCAACTTAGGGTCTCGTGTCTCCATAGAGAAGTATGGGCTCATGGTGATTGACTAAAGCTTACTGTTTGGTGATAGTACTTAGGGGACAGATCAGGTGAATAAGACGAATGAGAAGGTTTCGTACCTCGATTGATACAACTTTTGGTTCATCAGGTGTTCAACGTGGGGTCACATGTTATCATGGAGAAGTACGAGCCTATGGCGACTCACTAATGCAGGCTGTTTAGTTGACAGTCGTCTATGCATAATGTGAAATTCTTGACAATCCCTGTCCGTCGTGATGGTTATGGTTTGACCCGGTTGTAAGGAGTGGCGCATTCCACCTGCGAACTACCAAATACCATTGGGATTTGTTCATTTTTTGGGGGAGGGAGTTGCTTAACAACCACCGTAAGCAACTCGAATGGATGTAAGCTGTTGCCCATCCCAAATTTAGAGCAACCGCGCAAGGGAAGGGAAAGAGCCAGTGCCATAAGACAAACATAGAATCCATGCCTCACTGGATTCGAACCCGGGCCCATTTCGGACGAATGATCAGAAAACAGGACCATCGACTTCTCAGCAACTGTACGAGTCAGCAATATCTGACATTTAGCATGCAGCAATCTAATATCAGGAAACAAGACTGATAAAAAAAATGTTTTTATTGTCACCCCACTGTTAAGAAACAGCATAAAACCTCAATGAATGAAATACGGAATTACACCATTGTACAATACAAATTTGGAAGATGTGAATTCGTTTATTGGTGTAAATATGACATGGATGTTAAGTCAAATAATATCCGAAAACATTAAAATTTCGTCGTCCTGGAGCGGGAACCGAACCCGCGTCTTCCGAATAGCGCCCGAGTATGCAAACCACTACACCACCCAGATCGATCAAGTTTCCCAACAAAATTCCCGTTCCAGGACGACGAAATTTTCAAAGTTTTCGGATATTATTGTATTTGACTTAACATCCATGTCATACTTACACCAATAAACGAATTCGCCGCCCCGGTGGCGCAGTGGTCTAAGCGATGGCCTCTGATCATTCGTCCGAACGGGGTCCGGGTTCGAATCCCGGTGAGGCATGGATGTTGTGTTTGTCTTACGGCACTGGCTCTCTCCCTTCCCTGGAACCAGTGACCCTAAATTAGGGACGGGAGACTGCTTATAGCCCATTGAGTTGCTCACGGTGGTCGTTAAACCTCCAATCAAAAAAAAAAAAACGAATTCACGTCTTCCAGATTTGTATGATAAAACCTTACGGAAATGTGCGTTTTGGTTAACACGAACTTATGTCTCGATGACGATTGGGAATCTCCTGTTATTGCATTGTTTTTCCTGCAAGCTTAATTCTTCCAGGTCTATATTTTTAGCATTTCTGTGATATTTCTTTCTCCTCTCCTTTATATGACAGGTTTTTTTTTTCTTTCCGTTTTTGCTCATAAAAAAAAAGTTCATCAGTATGCCCTAAATATTGTGGCACTTTTTCTTTCCTGAAACGGAGAAGCAAAAATAAAAAAAAAAACATATTTTTCAGTGTTTAAGAGGAATCCAAATAGCGAAACGTACGCAAAAGATTCTCTTTAATTTCAGCATATCATAGTGAATTTATATCTCTTTTAAGGTAAGGAAATGGACGAAGCCTTTATTCCTCGTAGCTGTGCAAGTGAGCGACATTGTTCCGAATCAATGAAATGCCTTATAATGGTTTCTGATCCTAATGGTCATCCTTTCAAGAGGTTCAGGAGGGAATGCTGCCTCGCGTCTGGTGTATTCAGACTTGATGTCTGCGGGCTCCAACTCGGAAGATAAAAGATTCTTATCCTTCGCACTAAAAGCTTCCTCTCTGAATCTACATGGATCTTCTGAAAGGGCTCTTTCTGCATAGAAGGGCAGCAACTAAGTGTAAAATGTAAGGGGATTTACGATGGCATTCCCGAATGAAACTCGTTTGTCATTTTATTTGCGCTCATTTAGAAGCCAGTTAGGAATGCCGAACACCATACTGCCGCACGCAGAATTTATGCGAGAGGTAAAATACTAAACTTGAGGAAGTTGCCGTATTTTAGGTTTATTCAAAATATATGTTTCTGTGCATAACATTTTCCCCACATTTTTGTGCATTTCTGGCACATCATGTACAGAAAGTTTGGAGGATCGTCACAACATATAAAAGTGCTGAGCGATTCATCTAAATATCTGATATACACTATATGATCAAAAGTATGGGGACGCCACTTTTAAGTAGTGGATTTGCCCATATACAGCACAGTTATGTCCGCCGTGCGTAGGGGTCTAAGCGCTGGCTTATCTCAGAGTTGGGTACGGGTTCAAATTCCTGTGAGACATGGATGTTGTGTTTGTCTTACGGCACTGGCTCTCTCCCTTCCTTAGAACCGGTTGTCCTAAATTAGGAACGGACGACTGCTTATGTCCATTGAGTTGCTCTCAGTGGTCGTTAAACACTCAATAAAAAAAAACAGCCATGTCCCATACATACACAGTGCGTCAAAGAATTTTTAAGACTGGGTCTTTAAAATGAAATAGAAACAAGAAATTATAATTTGTTTTGGTTTGTTATTCAAAATGAGTCCCTCCAGCTTCAATACACTTTTTACAGCGATTTAATAATGATTCGAATGCCTGTTCCAATTCACTTTGCGGAATTGCCTCCAA
The DNA here is from genome assembly GCA_039090855.1 of Macrothele yani. Taxonomy (NCBI): domain Eukaryota; kingdom Metazoa; phylum Arthropoda; class Arachnida; order Araneae; family Macrothelidae; genus Macrothele; species Macrothele yani. The sequence goes on from CM077028.1 coordinate 50,995,998, forward strand.
AGCACGCGTCGAAGCTGTTTGTATGTCGAAATATCATCAAAATAACACCCTTTTAACGTCATTTTAAGTTTTGGGAATAAAGAAAAGTCGCAGGGTGCTAAATCAGGCAAATACGGTGGATGATTCAACACACAGACGTTATTTTTCGCCAAAAATCTACGAACAAGAAGTGAGGTGTGACTGGGTGCATTATCGTGCAACAAACACCAACTGTTTTCATCCCGATATTCTGGACGAATGCGACAAATTCTGCCCATTAAACGCCTCAAAACATTTAAATAAAACTCACCAGTAATTGTTTGTCCACTTGGAACAAATTCTTTGTGGATAATACCCTTACTATCGAAGAATGTAATGAGCATTGTTTTGATTTTCGATGGAACTTTTCTTGTTTTTTTTTTTTGTTTTTTTTTTTTTTTGGCTTGTGGTGAGTTTTTTGACTTCCATTCCACACTTTGTCGCTTTGTTTTAGGATCATATTGAAAACACAATGTGTTTCATCACCAGTAACAATCAATTTTAAGAAGTTTGGATCATTTTCAGCGGCTGAAATGATGTCTCTGCAATGTCCACTTCTCCTTGATTTTTGTTCATTGGTTAACGTGTGTGGAACAAATTTAGCACAGACTTTTGTTTTGCCCAAATCTTCATGCAGAATGGTTCGAATCGTTTCTTTGTTGATGTTTAAAGACTCTTCCATCATTCTTAGTGACGCACATCGATTGTTTGCCACGAAATCACACACTTTTTCAATAATCTCAGGTGTCCTAGATGAGCTTGGTCTTCCGGTATGCTTATCATCTTCTAGCGTATCTCTGCCGTCCAAAAAACGTTTGTGCCACAGGAAAACATTTTATCTACTTAAACAAAACTCACCGTAAACTTGTTTCATCATTTGGTACGTTTCCGAAGCACTTTTACCAAGTTTTGCGTTAAATTTAATAACAGCCCTTTTCCATCTTAATAATTCAACATGAAAAAATATTTACTTCTTTACTGAACGGCCGTTTCGTTTGAGTTACTTTAACAACTGCGCAGTACTTTTGGCAGAAAGCAAGCAGATGGTCACGGTTTATAACGTATTCGTGATTACACTGGTGGCGCCACCGTAGGCTGAAATCTAGCACCAGTCTTAAAAATTCTTTGACGCACTATATATATCATATAAAGACGCACGTTGCCTGACAAGCATCATAGACAAGCATGAGCATTAGAATGGACCTTACGGCAGAGGTCAGTAACCAGTAACTTTCAATGTGGCCAAGTCATAGAATGCCATCTCAGCAACAAGTTAGTTCGGGAAATTTTTTGCCCTGCCGCAGCTGCCCTGATCAATTGTAAGGGATTTTATTGTGAAATGGAAACCCCTGGGCTGATCAATTATAAGGGATTTTATTGTGAAGTGGAAACTCCTGTCCTGATCAATTGTAACGGATTTTATTGTGCAGTGGAAACTCCTGACCAGATCAATTGTAAAGCATTTTATTGTGAAGTGGAAACTCCTGGTCTGATCAATTGTAAGGCATTTTATTGTAAAATGGAAACTCCTGGCCTGATCAATTGTAAGGGATTTTATTGTGAAGTGGATACTCCTGTCCTGATCAATTGTAACGGATTTTATTCTGCAGTGGAAACTCCTGTCTTGATCAATCGTAACGGATTTTATTGTGCAGTGGAAACTCCTGACCTGATCAATTGTAAGGCATTTTATTGTGAACTGGAAACTTCTGGTCTGATCAATTGTGAGGGATTTCATTGTGAAGTGGAAACACCTGGCCAGATCAATTGTAACGGATTTTATTGTGCAGTGGAAACTCCTGACCTCATCGATTGTAAGGCATTTTATTGTGAAGTGGAAACTCATGACCTGATCAATTGTAAGGCATTTTATGGTGAAGTGGAAACTCCTGGCCTGATCAATTATAAGGGATTTTATTGTGAAGTGGAAACTCCTGGCCTGGTCAATTGTTAGAGATTTTATTCTGAAGTGAAAACTCCTGTCCTGATCAGTTGTAAGGCATTTTATTGTGAAGTGGAAACTCATGCCCTGATCAATTGTAAGGCATTTTATGGTGAAGTGGAAACTCCTGGCCTGGTCAATTGTTAGGGATTTTATTCTGAAATGAAAACTCCTGGCCTGATCAATTGTTAGGGATTTTATTGTGCAGTAGAAACTCCTGTCCTGATCAATTGTAACAGGTTTTATTGTGCAGTGGAAACTCTGAACCTGAACAAATGTAAGGGATTTTATTGTGAAGTCAAAAATCCTGGCCTGATCAATTGTAAGGGATTTTATTGTGAAGTGGAAACTCCTAAGAACAACAAGAGAGCAGTCATGACCTGATAGGCCAGTGAAATGACAGCGTATGTTTGCCGATTGCTGAAGCGGGTAGTGCAACAAAATCGCCTGTCCTCGGTTGCAACACTCACGACAGAGTCCTAAAAATGTCTCAGGATGCAACGTCACTACCATAAGGTTTCCCCGAGAGGTAAAAGAAATGGGATTTCATAGCGGAGCAGCCGCATATAAGCCCATCATCAGCAAGATCAACACCAAGCGTCAGTTGGAGTAGTGTAAAGCTCTGCTCCAGAAGATTCTAGAACAGTAGAAACGCGTTGTCTGGTGTGATTAATCACGCTTCAACATTAGGCAGTCAGCCGCCTGACGAGTCCGAGTGTGAACGACGCCAGATGAGATCTACCTGCCCATCCGAGTTGCGCCAACTTGAAGTTTGATGGAGGAGACGCCCTGCACCGGGGCTGTTTTTTCATGTTTTCGACTAGACCACCTAGTTCCAGTGACTGAAAAATCTTAACTCTGTGGCCTATAAAGTCATTCTCTACAATTCTGTGCTTTCAACATTAAATCGATAGTTCAGTGAAAGCCATTTTCTTTACCATATACAACGCCCCCGTCCACAACGCCCCCGTCCACAGACCGAGTTCCGTGCAGGTATGGTTTGATGGTATGGGCGTTACCTCCACAAAGCCTCCATCAAAACCCATGAAATACATTTGGGATGAATTGTAATGCTGATTGCGAGCCAGGCCGAATAGCCCGACATCAATAATCGAACTGACTAATGCTTTTGTATCAGAATGGATTTTTTTTTATTGGAGGTGTTTAACGACCACAGTGAGCAACTCAATGAGCTATAAGCAGTCGCCTGTCCCTAATTTAGGATCGCTGGTTCCAGGGAAGGGAGTGAGCTGCCAGTGCCGTAAGCAACACAACATCCATGCCTCACCGGGATTCGAACCCGGACCCATTTCGGGCGAATGATCAAAAGCCCTTGCTTAGACCACTGCGCAACTGGGGTGGCCAGAATGAAATTCAGCAGCAAACATACCAAAATGGAATTCAACAGAAAAGTGAGTGGAACTCAAGCAACAACTACCAAAATCTAGTGGAAAGTCATTCCAGCAGAGTGGAGGCTGATGTGATAGCAGCAAAGAGCTGACAACATTATAATTGCTTTCCTGTTACATGGAATGTGTTGATAGGCAAGTGTCAGGGTACTTTTGATCAGATATTGTATATTTAATACCTGTTTTAAATATACACAATGATAGTGTACTCAAGAATTGATAGCCAATAGCGTATTCAACCTTCTTCCTTTTATGTAAAAGACTTCACCACCCCGGTTGCCGAGTGTTCTGAAGCTCTGGCTTCTGACTATTTATCTTTTTTTTTTTTTTTTTTTTTTTTTTTTGTATTGGAGGTTCAGCTACCACCGTGAGAAACTCAATGGGCTTTAACCAGTCGCCCGTCCCTAATTTAGGGTCACTGGTTCCAGGGAAGGAAGAGAGCCAGTGCCGTAAGACAAACACAATATCCATGCCTCAGCGGGATTCGAACCCGAACCCTTTTCGGACGAATGATCAGAGGCCATCGCTTAGACCACTGCGCCTATTTCTCCGAGCTAAGCCTGGGCTTGAGTCCTGCATGAGCAGGATCTGTCCTCTCCCTGAAACCAATGGCCCCAAATTAGGAACGGGAGTTGCTTATAGTTCAGTTAGCTGCACATGGTGGCCGTGAACAATTTCCCCTCCCGAAAAGGACTTTTCTTTTTTGTTTTGTAGGTTTAACGACCACCATGGGCAACTCGATGTTTCAAGATAGTAGTCGTACAGTAATAAGTAGTTGCCCGTTCTTGATTTAGGGCCAGTGGTTTCAGAGAAGAGAAAAAGTCGTTGCCGTAAGATAAAAACATAATCCATGCCTAGACGAGATCAGTGATGGAAACGGGTCAACGGGTGAATCAAGGTTTTCCTGACCCGATTTTATTCCCGTTTTATTTTTGAAAAGAGAAAAATATATTCCAAATAAAAATGCGCGTTGTGGAATTGTGTAGTCGATACTGGTGCCCACGGAGGGAATAATGATTTTTCATGCAAAAATAGTGTCGTCTCTTTCTTAAAGCAACGAAGATTTCTACTAACCGCGTCAGACATTCTGACATCCTATCGTAAAAAGATACTTCCTTTGCGTTCTTTTACAGTGTGATTGTCCAGGGCAATGTACAGGCAAACGCCATTCGCCTGCTTCTCAGCTGATTCACTCTCTCACCGGGCGAAGTTCACTGTATGACTAAGAGTTACTTTTCACATCGCATCTTTTACATTGAGCATTCAGAGGTTTTCCATTGATGTGCTAACATCCCGTTCCCATGACATGTCATGTCGAAATTAACTCCTTATTTATTAATATGGATGGATTTAACATTAAAGAGGTTGAGAAAGGCGTCGAGGCCAACAAATCCGTGCTTCTTGAAAACCACAAGGAGAAGAGTGAATGCTGGAAATTGTGTCTTCTCAATAAGGAACCGGTGAATAATTCTGTGTTGTTTGGTCTTGCTTGTTCAAAATGTGGAAAATGTATAATTACAAAAAAAAAAAAGATGTCGACGGTGTGATAAAAGATTATGGAACCAAAAATCTAACGGACCATATGAAAGTATGAGCACCTCCATCAAAGCGTTGAAAGAGTGAACAATCTAAATACATTTAAAAAATACAGTTGTGTAATCCTAAATAATGATTCCCATTTGTAATATACCCCATGGTGTCACGGTCATAGTCAGCCATTACTTCTGGATTACGCAAAACAGTGGCACTAAAAATAGCACTAAAATTTAGCAAGTAACCAAATTTTATTATTAAAAAAGGATTTCAATTATTAAATATCAAGCCGTTGTTGGGATGAATATATACAGGGTGATTCAGAACTCGTGAGGCAACCTTTAAGGGGTGGTAGAGCACACTGCAACAAACATTTTTTTGTATAGGAATGTATGGGCGCAAGTGACGCGTTGAGGCCCAAACATAAGAAATTCCCAGCTCATGTGCTATTCACAGATGAGGCGATTTTTACACATGCAGGGGTTTTCAATGTGCACAATTGTCATGTGTGGGCAACCTTTCACCCACACGCTACACGTCCAAATGCGTACCAAGAACGATTCTCTGTGAATGTGTGGGTGGGTATTGTGAACGACTTCCTGCTTGGCTCATATCTACTACCAACACGACTCGATGGCAGATGTTATCGTATTTTTCTGGAAGAGGTTTTACCGGAATTGCTTCAAGATGTACCGCTGGACGTCCGACAAGGACTGGGGTTTCAGCATGATGGGGCGCCAGCCCATCTCAGCATTTATGTGCGCAATTACCTGGATGCCAACCGCTGACCACCCAGATCGCCCGATTTATCGAGCCTCGATGGTTGACCGGTCCGTTGACCACCCAGATCGCCCGATTTATCGAGCCTCGATGGTTGACCGGTCCGTGGACCACCCAGATCGCTCGATTTATCGAGCCTCGATGGTTGACCGGTCCTTTGACCACCCAGATCTCCCGATTTATCGAGCCTCGATGGTTGACCGGTCCGTTGACCACACAGATCGCCCGATTTACCGAGCCTCGATGGTTGACCGGTCCGTTGACCACCAAGATCGCCCGATTTATCGAGCCTCGATGGTTGACCACCCAGATCGCCCGATTTATCGAACCTCGATGGGTGACCGGTCCGTTGACCACCCAGATCGCCCGATTTATCGATCCTCGATGGTTGACCAGTCCGTTGACCACCCAGATCGCTCGATTTATCAAGCCTCGATGGTTGACCAGTCCGTTGACCACCCAGATATGAATCACCCTGTATATTACGTTTATATATATATATATATATATATATATATATATATATACAGGGTGTCCGAGAATTATTGGACACATTACAAAATTATATAAAATAAAACATTAAACAGATAGAATGAAACTGACTGTACTGACTTACAATGTAACTACACAAGTACACAAGTTAATAAATTTCGATGTGAAATCCCTTGGTTGCTCGTAGTACGTCCAAGCGATACTCGATTTCATGCCATGTATTGGTAAGCATCTGAAGAGTTTTGGAATTAATAGCAGCTGTGATACGCTGCTTCAGTTCCTGCAAATCAGTACAAGGCGTCTGATAGACACGATCCTTCACATAGCCCTACATGAAATAATCCAATAGAGTTAGATCTGGGAGCGAGGAGGCCACAGAATGGGACCACCACGCCCAATCCATCTGTTGGAGAAATGCTCATTTAGGCACTTACGTACACACGTTGACCAATGCGGACGCGCGCCGTCTTGTTGGAAAACGACGTTGTCATATCTTTTTATCTGGTGTATAGCAAAATTTTCTAGCATATCCAAGTAAATGTCACCATTTATGGTTTTTTCGCAGAAGAAGAAAGGGCCAATCACTTCTCTTTTTGATAAGGCGCACCACACATTAACTTTTGGAGAATCACATTCCAGTTCAATAGCTGCATGAGGCGGTTCACTGCCCCATATCCTACACTTGCGACGATTCACAATACCTGACACATGAAATGTGGATTCATCACTAAAATGTTACAATACTGAGAAAGTTTTCGTCTTTTTCCACTCGATTCAGCATATCCACAGCGAAATCTTATCGCAGAGTGTGATAATTCACATGCATCTTTTGCACTGTTTGAATTTCATAAGCATGAAACTTTAATTTCTTGTGCAAGATATCGTGAACTGTCGATTTCGGAATGCACAGTTCTTTGCTTGCATTACGAACGGATTTCTTTCATTAACTTTCATTAACTTGGTCAACCGTCTCACCGCTGACGCTAAGCCTACCGGCTCCTCCACGATGTTCCGCATTGCCAGTTTCTTTAAACTATTTCATCCCCGCTTAATTGAATTCGTTGACGGACTATTACAACCATACTCTAAACCGTACCGTCTTTTAACTTTAATGACAGACTTTAATTCCGCAAGCCATAACACAGACACATCGCCTTCTGCTGTACGGATGACATGACTACTGATTGCGCATTTCTCAAACATTCCTCATCCGGCCACACCTAGCGCCATCCATCGGATTTTGGGAATAACAATTCTGCAAAACAAAAATATAGGAACCGTGTTAGTAATACGTGACATAGAAAAACAGACAATGCTCATAGTTTTTTTTTTTTTTGTACATAATTTTGTAATGTGTCCAATAATTCTCGGACATATATATAAATTGAGTTTCGAATTTATAGTTCAAAGAAGATTTGCCAGCGTCAGTTACTGGTACGGATCGGGTCCAGTTATGGGACGTCTGGGTCCGACATTTTTTGCCCGTTTCCAACTCTGGACGAGATTCGAGCCCAGACCCATCTTGGACGAATGATTGGAAGCCAGCGCGTCAAACCACTGGACCACTGGGACGACCGAAGAAGACTTCATCCTTATAACGATATGAAATAGTGTTCATTAACCAAAATGTGAATGAACTGTTGAATATACACGAAACACAAAGAAAGGGTAGAGTAACAAATCACATCAATCCAATCCTGCTGTTCCCCGCCTTGGTGGCGCAGTGGTGTAAGCGCTGGATTATGACCATTCGTCCGAGGAGGTTCCGGGTTCGAATCCCGGTAAGGCACGGATGTTGTGTTTGTCTTACGGCACTGACTATCTCCCTTCCCTGGAGCCAGTGGCCCTAAATAGAGACGGGCGACTGCTTATAGCCATTTGAGTTTGCTCACGGAGGTCGCTAAAACTTCAATCAAATAAAATAAAATAAAATAAAAAGAAACCCTTCAATCAAAAAAATCCTGCAGATCTGTTGCGCTTCTCAGGTAGCATAGTTGGCTGAGCGTTGGTCCAATTGGATCCAGATTTAAGTCCCGGAACGGGCCCTTTCCCCTGCCTGGAACCTGTGACACTGAATAAGAGAGAAGATTTTTTTTTTTTTTTTTGTAGCCCTTGGATTGTCTCCTGTATAATTTTGTTAACATACACCAACAGACTGATTCAGTATGCTGTATTAACAAAGCTGTCTTCTTAAAAGCACTCAATGGAAGCTCTGTTATTATTTCTCAAAGTGCAACTCCGATGGCGCAGAGGTCTAACCGCTGGCTCCTAACCATTCGCCCGAAATGAGTCCGGGTTCGAATCCCGGCGAGGCATGGATCTTGTGTTTGTCTTACGGCACTGGCTCTCTCCCTTCTCTGAAACCAATGACCCTAAATTATGGACGGGTGACTGCTTTATGAGTCCATCGGGTTGCTGTCGGTGGTCTTTAAACCCCCAATCAAAAAGAAAAAAATTCCCAACGAACAGAGAAACGATCTATTATATTTTTATTAATCTCTTGAGTTATATGGGAGTAGTAGTAGAGGTGAGGCTTGAAACCACGTGCATAAACAAGGATTTTTAACAAATATTTTTATTTTCGACCTACTTATAGGACCCCGAAAATATTTATCTGCTTTTGAATGTCAGGTCGCTTCTCCTCAAATAAGCGCTGAATGTATTCCATTGTTATTCTTGTTTTCTTTTGTTTCTTGTTTGTTTATATATTTTTTTTATTATTATGGAGTTAAGCATACTGTGTCTGCCAACCGTCCGAGTGAGAACGCTTTCTTGCACATTTGAAAAGAAAAAAAAATAAAAGAAAGAAGGACGTGCTTATGTTATTACTACGTCATTCGTCCTTCCCTGTGGACACAATATAAGCGCCTATTAATCCGGTTAAAAAGGATATTTTTTCATTGGGAAGCCTGAAATAAGAGAACCATGATTCTTACTCTTTAATCTCTTTTTCATCTCCCCTAGAGGAAATAAAAGCAGATGTTGCTGATTATCAAAATAAGTTTTATTCGATATTAAAGTTTCTGAAAAAAAAAAAAATTCTTCCATACCATTTAAAATGAGCACTATTTTGAGGGAAGTTTCTTTTTCAAATAATGCCCAGTTTCCCCCTCTAGGGCGGGTAAAAGTTACTTGCGTTTTTTCTTTTTGTTTTTTATTAAATCGCTACTTCTAAAAGCCCAATTCGAAACATTATTTTTTGCGTTACATAGAGCTTTTTTGTAAAAAATGTTTTCATGTAATTTCCTTTTTAACGAACAGTTTTACCTCTAGGGCCTGTAAGTGTATATTTTCCTTTTCAATGTGTTTGCAGTAATATTTTTTTCCTCCCTCGGATAACACTCATCATGATAAATCTTTTGTGCGCACTTTCTGAACATAATAATGCATAGTTTTTCTTCCAAATAGCGTAGATGTACATCGCATTTTTCTCTACATCTCTTCTTTTAAGAGTCTGATTTCAAAAATTCCTGCTTTGTCGGACAGCGCTTCTGGTGAGGACTGTAAAGCACATAATTCCCAATTTGTCATAATTCACAGGTTCGCCGCTAGAGGACGTATACGTTCATATTTCCTTCTACAGCATGTTTGCATTAATATCTGCGCGTCTAAAAACCCGATTTTGAAATTCTCCAGCCAAATAGCGCTGAATAAAATATTTCTTTTAAAATGTGGTATATTTTTTCCTGATAACTGTGCTTCCAAAAAAACTGATTCGAAAAATCCTTTTAACATCAGATACCATTCACTTTGTGAAACATTTCGTGTGTACTCCCCGTTTTACAGACTGTAGTTTTTAAAATATGTGGTGTTAGTGTGCATTTCTATTCGCAGATTTATCTCCGCTTCTATAAATCTTACTGGAAAAATTAGTTTTGTACTGTATGCCCTCAATTATGATGAAGATTGGGAACCTTAGCCTCTTTAAGTAACGCAGCTTTCCCGCTAAAGTACATACATGTAAAAACTTTTACTCGCTATTTCTGCCTGCAGAAAACGTTTTGAAAAATTCCTTTTTCTTTTGATTGGAGGTTTAACGACCGCCGTGAGCAACTCAATGGGCTATAAGCAGTCACCCATCCCTAATTTAAGGGCACTGGCTCCAGGGAAGGGAGAGAGCCAGAACCGTAAGACAAACACAACATCCATGCCTCACCGGGATTCGAACCCGGACCCATCTTGGACGAATGATCAGAAGCCATCGCTTAGAACACTGCGCCACCGGGGCGACGAAATTCGCTTTCGCGTTCATTGCTTTTGCTACGAAGAATACTATACGTATATTTTCTGCTTTTTCGTTATTCATAATGCTTCCGCAAGGACACGTCATCGCACGTATATTTCTATTTCAAAAGGTATCTCAGATTCTAAAAATTTCTTGGAAAAAGTCTAACTTTAGTAAGAATGCTTTTTAATGAAGATTATTTTGTTTTCGTTTTCTCCTTTAAGTAACTATGACGAAGTAAATGTCTCCATCATTTTTATTCAAGGGGAGAGATTCGAACTCCAACTCTCAGATCCGGAGCTCCGAGTGCTATCCACTATACTACACTGGCATCTGCTCTCGCTGCTATCTGCCTTTACCTCATGTGCGTCCTGAGGGGCAGGCACGTGTAGATTCTCTGAAAATGAAGGAAAGTGTAGATCCTCTGAAATGGAAAGGGTGTTGCAAAATAATTTGGTATAGCTCCTTTAAGATCGTTTTGGATTCTAAAATATCGCATTAAAATTTAAAATAAGGTGACGTTTAAAGCATTAGGTGGAGTTCTTTTTTTTTTTTATTGGAGGTTCAACGACCCCCATGTGCAACTCAATGGGCTATAAGTAGTCTCCCGTCCCTAATTTAAGGCCAGTGGTTCCAGGCAAGGGAGAAAGCCAGTGCCGTAAGTCAAACGAAATATCCACACCTCACCGGTATTCGAACCCAGACCTATCTCGGACTAATTGCCTGCAGCCATTGCTTAGACCACTGCACCACCGGGGCGGCGGAGTTCTTCTATAAAAAAAATCGCAGCGCATTAAAATTTGGATTGATGCATTAGTTCATGCCGTTTTTTTCAACCCACTACGGGAATGTACACTGGCGGAAAGTGAAAAAAGAACACCAAGAAGGAATTGGCGGACGATCATGAAATTTACATATGTTAATGGGGTCGAGTTTACGTAGGTGTGATGTTAATTTCGGGACCAACCGGTGAGCGCTTAGACCACAGCACGGCATAATATGCAAATTATCGTCGGTGGTATTTAAGGAGTACGGCGAAGTGAATGTAATCAGTCGTCGGCGTACGGACACGTGCGAATACCCTAAAGAAACTGCAATGCCTGAACATGGAAGAAGTGTACGATTTTAGCAGTTATCGGACTTTGAGCGAGGTCGTCTAGTCGGACTCCGCGAGGCCGGGTGGTCGTATCGTCGTATTGCGGAGCGAATTGGATGGGAAGTATCGGTGGTGGTACGATGGTGGCGTAGATGGTCCGAGGAACATTTCCACACGAGAAGACGTGGAACCGGGAGTCACAGAGGGACTGATGAGCGGACCGATCGACGCATCAGAAGAGCGGCGTTGTCAAGCAGAACATCCACTGCGACGCAATTCCGAGCTGCCATTGCATCTGAGGTGACTGTACGAACAATTCGCAACCGTCTACTGGATGCAGGACTACGTGCACGTGTGCCTCTGGCATGTGTACCTCTGACTCCAGCCCACCGTCAGGAACGGCTGCAGTGGTGTCGCCAACGTCTGCACTGGAGAACGCAATGGTGATCTGTCGTGTTCAGCGATGAAAGCAGATTCTGCTTGGGAGCCTCCGATGGCCGTATGCGTGTTCGCAGACGCACAGGGGAGCGTCTCCACCCTTCTTGCATCCGCCAGCGACATACAGGGCCTACACCTGGTCTCCTGGTGAGGGGAGCGATCAGCTATCACTCCCGTACACAACTAGTGTTTGTACCGGGTACGTTAAACAGCACCTCCTACTCAACAACATCATTCAGTCCGTTGTTGTGCCATTTGTAAGGTCGGTCAATCGCGGTGTTTTCTAGCAAGATAACGCACTCCCACACACGGCACGTGCAGCGCAACATGCACTTCAGGGTGTTAGAATCCTCAGATATTGCTGTAAACGGAATCGTGAACTCTTAAAGCAGAGATATCGACAAAAATAAGATGTGACTTTACGTCCCCTGGTGGGAAAACCATGCATTATTTTAGGAAGAAAGTATTCTCAAAAGGTTTATCCATATAAGCGGTATCTGTCCAAGAAAAAAATTAGTCTAGTTTTCAGGAGCCCAGATTTTGCAACAAATACTTCCGAAGCAGAAATTAACGCCTATGACTCCTGGTGGCTAAACCATTCTTTACCAAACATTAGAAATTATGTGAAAAATATTTTCCATCAGGTCTTGTATGCGATACAGGAAGAATTTTTCAAATCAGAGCTTTAGGAGCAGAAATAACGCAGAAAACTCAATTTACCTTTGTGCCCCTAACAGAAAGTGTATGATTCACTTGAAGCTTTTGAATTTATAGGAAAAACATTTCGCATTGGAAACACTATCCAACAAAGAAGGAATTTTTAAAATCGTACTCTTAGAAGTAGAGATATTGACAAAAATAAGATATACATCTACGCCCCCTGGCGTAGAAACCATGCATTTTTTCAAGAAGAACATTTTCCTAAAAGATTTGTCGACATGAGTAGTATCGGTCAACAAACGACGTTTTTTTTTCAATCGAGAATTTAAAAGCTCATGTTTTGCTGCAAATACAACAGAAGCGCAAATTAAGATTTACGCCCCCTGGTGGCCAAACTATTTTTTGACAAAAATTAGAAATTATTAGCAGACGATTTCCCATCAGGAGCTATATTCGGCGCAGAAAGAATTTTTCAAATCGGAGATTTAGAAGCAGAGATATAGGGCGAAGCGCAATTTACCTCTACGCCCCCTAGCGGAAAGTCTATGAATTACTTGAAAATTTTGAAATTATATGAAAAACATGTCACACGGAAAACACTATCCAACAAAGAAGGAATTTTTCAAATGGGACTTCTAGAAGTAGAGATATTGACAAAAATAAGATGTACATCTACGCCCCCTGGCGGAAAAACTGTGGAATATTTTAAGAAGAAAATATTCCGAAAAGGTTTATCGATGTGAGTGGCATCAGTCCACGAAATAATTTTTTAATCGATATTTTAGATGCTACGATTTTATGGCAAATACATCAGAAGCAAAAATTAACACTTACGCCCCCTGGTGGCCAAAGTATTCTTTACCAAAAATTTGAAATTATATGCAAAAGATTTTCCATCAGGAGGTGTATCCGCTGAAGAAACTTTTTTCAAATCGGAGTTTTAGAAGAAGAGTTATTGGGGAAAATGTAATTTACTTTTACGCCCCCTAGCGGAAAATCTATGCGTACTTTGAAAAAGTAACTTTATCTAAAATACTCTTCGCCATAAATGGAATCGAAAGATATAAATTATTTTTCAATCGGATGTTTAGAAGCAAATATGTGGAATAAAACGTAGTTTTTAATTCGACATCATATGCATTTACGCCCTCTACCGGCGAAATTGTACATCGTAAAAAAAAACGAAATAAAGGATCATCATTTGCATATTTCAACTTCCCAATGCAAAAAGAATTTTTCAAATCGGACTAATAGTTGTTGAGATATCGTGGGTACAGACGGACGGACAAACCGTTAACAGAAGCACGATCTTTTTTTACAAAAGACGTGCTAAAAAAAGAACGGAACTGTATAGTTTGCAACAAATCGGTGAGAGAACTCCAAACTGCAGCAATCCGGACGAGCAGAATTATCGTGGACTTTGCCCCATGCGCCAGTTCAAAGTAATAGAGCGGGAAAAGCACGAAGCAGTAGATGAATGTCTTTTTCGGCGGGAAGGGGTGGAGTTTAATGACCCCCACGGCGCGAAGGAATCATCCGTTCCTAATTAAGCGCCATTGCTTCGAACGAAGGGTAATATCCGAGAACAAGCAGAATATTCCCGCCCTGCAGAGTCTTCGAAACGGGAGAGTAGCTACATAGCGCTGTTCGCATCAGTGGAAAATCGCACGCAAAGAACTTAACTGCTCGACTACAAAAAGACTGGGGGGAATTTTCGTACAAATTGTGACATGAAAAAAATGCCTTGATTGGAGGGCTAATTGCAATGTCTAGAAAGCGTGGAATGAGTGCTTAATTAATTACAATTCCAGGTAATTCAACGTAAATTTCAATAAACCCAAAAAGTGAAGAGACGACCACAAAAATTGCAGCGACGTAAAAACGGTCACGATATTTACACGGACCTGCAGAAGTGACTGGATTATCATTAAAACAGATTCAACACGAAAGGACGTTTGTATGCTGCACAAGTTCGAACCAGAGTTGAAAACGGGTCAAATATTTTTGATCCGAACGTCACATAATTTGACCCGCCCCTGACCTGGCCCGGATATATATATATCATCATCATCATTGTCAACCATTATCAATCCACTGCTGGACGAAGGTCTCCCCAAGTTTCCTCCACAACGGTCTGTCTTGTGCCAGTCTCCTCCATGTCACCCCTGCATACTTTCGAATTTCATCCACCCATCTCCTATGTGGTCTTCTTCTGGGTCTTTTCCTGTCCCTTGGAATCCAATCTAAAATTTCGGCTGTCCATCGATGATCTGTCCTTCTGGCAGTATGTCCAGCCCATTGCCATTTCAGGGATTTAACTCTGATCATGATGTCTTTCACTCTTGTCATTTTTCGGATCCACGAGTTCCTCTTCTTATCTCTCCCGGTTACACCAAGCATGCACCTCTCCATGCTTCTTTGAGTTGTCTGCAGCCTTTGTATGTCTCTTTTAGTTAAGGTCCACGTCTCTGCACCATACGTAAGCACTGGAAGGATGCATTGATCAAACACTTTTCTTTTAAGACATAATGGCATATTGCTCTTGAAAATTATGCTGTTTCTTCCAAAAGCTCTCCAGGCAAGTTTTGTACGCCGATTAATTTCTTCATCAATGTGACCCTCACTTGATATCTGCTGTCCAAGATAAACGTACGTGTCTGTTATCTCCAGCTTTTCTCCATCAATCGATAAATCTTCATTTCTTGTAAAAGCATTGAACATCACTTTTGTCTTCTGAAAGTTCATTTTTAATCCCACTTCTTTACTCTTGTCAGCAAGTTCCTGGATCATACTCTGCAGCTCTGATGGGGTAGTTGCAAAAATGACTACGTCATCAGCAAAACGAAGGTGGGTTAGATAATCTCCATTAATCTTTATCCCCTTGTTTTCCCAGCTCAGCGACTGAAAAACACCCTCCAATGTGGCATTAAAGAGCTTCGGAGATATAGTGTCACCTTGTCTCACTCCCTTTCCAATTTTTACGTGTGTTGTATTTTCAAACAGCCTAATCTTTGCACTTGCATTTTCATAGATGTTATTAATAATATTAATGTATGCATCTTCAATACCGCAGGTTTTCAGAGCCATTGTAACTGCTGATGGTTTCACCGAATCAAAGGCTTTTTCATAATCGATAAAAGCCATGCACAATGGAAGTTCATATTCCCTCGCTCTTTCAATTAGTTCTCTCAGCACGTGGATATGATCTATTGTGCTGTAGCCACTCCTGAATCCAGCTTGTTCTCTCGGTTGAGCCATGTCTAGTGCTACCTTCAAGCGGTGTGAAAGAACTTTAGTGAAGATTTTATAAACTACTGATAGGAGGCTGATAGGTCTGTAGTTTCCGAGATCCTCAATGTCACCTTTCTTATGTAGCAGGATCATTGTAGCGGTGTTCCAATCCTCAGGAATCTTTCCTTCATTAAGGCATCGAGTGAAAATTTGGGCGAGTACTGTTTCGATTTCTCCACTTGCTTCTTGTATGATGTCTACAGTAATTCCATCTTCTCCTGGAGCTTTTCCTCGCTTCATGTTCTTGATTGCATGTGCAACTTCTGCTGGAAGGACTGGAGGAACTCTGGTACTGGTATCTTTCATGATGTCTGGAGTGCATATATCATCCCTTTCATATAATTTGGAGTAGAAATCTTTCACTCTTGTCAAAATTTCGCCTCTATTTCTTGTTACAGAACCATCTTCTTTTCTCAGTGCCATAATCTGTTTTCTTCCCTTACTGAGATGTCCCTTTGCTATCTTTAGGCTTTGGTTGTTTTCAATTGCTTTCCTCACTAGTTCACAGTTGAATTTTCTTACGTCTTCAGTGATACTTTTTCTTACTGTCTTGCATAGCTCTATATATTCCACTTTGGAAGTCACATCTTCTTTAGTTGTCCTCATCTCTCTTCTTTTTTGCATCAACATTTTGGTTTTTCCTGATAATTTGTTCACATGCAACTTGTTCTTAGACCCAGCTAATTTTGTTGCTGTTTCCATAAGAGCTTTGGTTACTTTTCTGTTAACTTCAGAGATGTCCACTTCTTCCGATGTTAGGCCTTCTAAAGCAGAGAACCTGTTCTTCAGTTCTAACTTGAAGGTATTATGGTGTTTTTTAAGGTTGGTTATGTCAATAGATTTTGTTTGTCTTATGAGCTTGCCACGTTCAAGTTTAGTGTTGAGGTGCATCTTACATCTCACCAATCTATGGTCACTACCTGTGTTGAACTTGTTTAGCACACTGCAGTCTTCTATGACGAATTTTTTGTTACACATAATAAAATCAATTTCACTTGTCGTCCCATTTGGATGTCTCCATGTCCATTTCCTGTGTGGCTTTTTCTTGAAGAAGGAGTTCAAGATGAAAAACCCTTCTGCCTCTGCAAACTCAACGAGAGTATTTCCACGCTGGTTTCTGTTGCCATGACCGAATTTACCTACTGAAGTTTCATTCTGTTGCCGTTGCCCTATTTTTGCATTGAAATCTCCCATAATTATTTTCAAGTGCTGCTTACCTTTATTATTTAGATGACAAATTTCCTCATAAAATTCTTCAATTTCTTCTTCAGGATGACTTGTGGTGGGTGCATAAGTTTGAATAATCTGAACCTGGTATCTTTTCGAGAGTTGGATAACAAGTCGTGCAGCTCTGTCAGAGGAACTTTCAACTTCTACAACTTTATCCTTCAGTTTCTTGTTTATTATAAATCCAACACCACTAGTTCTGCCAGTATCTGTCCCACGATAGTAGAAGAGATGTCCACTTTTCAGTTCGATGAGATCTTCTCCTTTTCTCCTTACCTCACTTAGCCCCACGATGTCCCACTTGATCCTTTGTAGTTCCTCTTCCAATTCAAGAAGCCTTGAATCAGAAGATAGGGAGCGTCCATTGTAAGTAGCCAAGGTCAGCATCAGATGGCAGCCTAGTCCGGTCCTCCGGGGATTCTTAGCACCCTCTGCCTTCATGTCGCGCTGGCCGCTGCCTTGGCCAGGTACATTCCAGCTGCCGGAGACTGAGGGCCAAGATTTAAGTTGTGGAATCATTTTGGAGGGGTTTGGCCATAACTCACCACGCTGGCCAAGCGGGTTGGTGAGTGTGGGATAGAATTTCCTCTAATCCCGATGGTATAGTTATACCGCTATGGGCGGTCGTCAGAGCCCCTTTAGTGGGAACAGGATGCACCACGAGAAGGCGGGGTTGACATTTGTCAAGGAGAGGCTGTGATGTTACGCATCACCTGACCTTACATCCCATATATATATATATATAGACTATGCTGCCATCTGATGCTGACCTTGGCTACTTACAATGGACGCTAATTATGGGAGATTTCAATGCAAAAATAGGGCAACGGCAACAGAATGAAACTTCGGTAGGTAAATTCGGTCATGGCAACAGAAACCAGCGTGGAAATACTCTTGTTGAGTTTGCAGAGGCAGAAGGGTTTTTCATCTTGAACTCCTTCTTCAAGAAAAAGCCACACAGGAAATGGACATGGAGACATCCAAATGGGACGACAAGTGAAATTGATTTTATTATGTGTAACAAAAAATTCGTCATAGAAGACTGCAGTGTGCTAAACAAGTTCAACACAGGTAGTGACCATAGATTGGTGAGATGTAAGATGCACCTCAACACTAAACTTGAACGTGGCAAGCTCATAGGACAAACAAAATCTATTGACATAACCAACCTTAAAAAACACCATAATACCTTCAAGTTAGAACTGAAGAACAGGTTCTCTGCTTTAGAAGGCCTAACATCGGAAGAAGTGGACATCTCTGAAGTTAACAGAAAAGTAACCAAAGCTCTTATGGAAACAGCAACAAAATTAGCTGGGTCTAAGAACAAGTTGCATGTGAACAAATTATCAGGAAAAACCAAAATGTTGATGCAAAAAAGAAGAGAGATGAGGACAACTAAAGAAGATGTGACTTCCAAAGTGGAATATATAGAGCTATGCAAGACAGTAAGAAAAAGTATCACTGAAGACGTAAGGAAATTCAACTGTGAACTAGTGAGGAAAGCAATTGAAAACAACCAAAGCCTAAAGATAGCAAAGGGACATCTCAGTAAGGGAAGAAAAAGATTATGGCACTGAGAAAAGAAGATGGTTCTGTAACAAGAAATAGAGGCGACATTTTGACAAGAGTGAAAGATTTCTACTCCAAATTATATGAAAGGGATGATATATGCACTCCAGACATCATGAAAGATACCAGTACCAGAGTTCCTCCAGTCCTTCCAGCAGAAGTTGCACATGCAATCAAGAACATGAAGCGAGGAAAAGCTCCAGGAGAAGATGGAATTACTGTAGACATCATACAAGAAGCAAGTGGAGAAATCGAAACAGTACTCGCCCAAATTTTCACTCGATGCCTTAATGAAGGAAAGATTCCTGAGGATTGGAACACCGCTACAATGATCCTGCTACATAAGAAAGGTGACATTGAGGATCTCGGAAACTACAGACCTATCAGCCTCCTATCAGTAGTTTATAAAATCTTCACTAAAGTTCTTTCACACCGCTTGAAGGTAACACTGGACATGGCTCAACCGAGAGAACAAGCTGGATTCAGGAGTGGCTACAGCACAATAGATCATATCCACGTGCTGAGAGAACTAATTGAAAGAGCGAGGGAATATGAACTTCCATTGTGCATGGCTTTTATCGATTATGAAAAAGCCTTTGATTCGGTGAAACCATCAGCAGTTACAATGGCTCTGAAAACCTGCGGTATTGAAGATGCATACATTAATATTATTAATAACATCTATGAAAATGCAAGTCCAAAGATTAGGCTGTTTGAAAATACAACATACGTAAAAATTGGAAAGGGAGTGAGACAAGGTGACACCATATCTCCGAAGCTCTTTAATGCCACATTGGAGGGTGTTTTTCAGTCACTGAGCTGGGAAAACAAGGGGATAAAGATTAATGGAGATTATCTAACCCACCTTCGTTTTGCTGATGACGTAGTCATTTTTGCAACTACCCCATCAGAGCTGCAGAGTATGATCCAGGAACTTGCTGACAAGAGTAAAGAAGTGGGATTAAAAATGAACTTTCAGAAGACAAAAGTGATGCTCAATGCTTTTACAAGAAATGAAGATTTATCGATTCATGGAGAAAAGCTGGAGATAACAGACACGTACGTTTATCTTGGACAGCAGATATCAAGTGAGGGTCACATTGATGAAGAAATTAATCGGCGTACAAAACTTGCCTGGAGAGCTTTTGGAAGAAACAGCATAATTTTCAAGAGCAATATGCCATTATGTCTTAAAAGAAAAGTGTTTGATCAATGCATCCTTCCAGTGCTTACGTATGGTGCGGAGACGTGGACCTTAACTAAAAGAGACATACAAAGGCTGCAGACAACTCAAAGAAGCATGGAGAGGTGCATGCTTGGTGTAACCAGGAGAGATAAGAAGAGGAACTCGTGGATCCGAAAAATGACAAGAGTGGAAGACATCATGATCAGAGTTAAATCCCTGAAATGGCAATGGGCTGGACATACTGCCAGAAGGACAGATCATCGATGGACAGCTGAAATTTTAGATTGGATTCCAAGGGACAGGAAAAGACCCAGAAGAAGACCACATGGGAGATGGGTGGATGAAATTCGAAAGTATGCAGGGGTGACATGGAGGAGACTGGCACAAGACAGACCGTTGTGGAGGAAACTTGGGGAGACCTTCGTCCAGCAGTGGATTGATAATGGTTGACAATGATGATGATGATGATATATGGCGTTCAAAAAGTCGCTCCGCACTTATGTTAAGGCTGTTCCACCTAATTTTGATGGTTTTGATGGTGCAGCAGACAAGATTTTTGAATTAACTAAATTTTTGAATTAAGTAACTTGTACACTGAAGAGCAATTGAATTAGAGATACCTGTCTAGTAACGTGTAGAACCACCTTTCGCCCTGATGACGACGGCGAATCGTCTCTGCATAGACTCGACAAGACCCCGGAAGCGTTGAGAACCCATACGGATCCACGACCCATGAAGAAGCTCCCACATTTCACGAAGATTTGATGGAGGGGGGTCAGAGCCTCGAACATCTCTCTCGATGGCATCCCAGATATGCTCGATGGGATTGAGGTCAGGTGACCTAGCTGGCCAAAGAAGCGAGGTCACGTCGGTGGAGTGTTCATCCAACCATTCGGATACAATTCGGGAGCGATGGCACGGTGTATTGTCTTGTTGCAGGATGAGGTTCCCAGTGGGATGTTGAAGGCGCACAAACGGGAGCAAATGGTCGTCCAGGGTACCCCGGTAACGTTGACCTGTGAAGGACGATGTCACACGTACAAGGGGTCCCATTTCAGTCCACGTAAACAGTCCCCAGACGAGAATGCCACCCCCACTACCTTGAAGAGTACCCTGCTGGCAAGAAGGATCCATCGCTTCATGTGGTTTGCGCCGTACTCGTATCCTGCCATCCGTATTTACCAAAGTGAATTTCACTGATCAGTCCATGCAACATTTTCCCACATGTCAAGGGTCCAGTGGCAATGTTCCCGCGCCTATGCTGATCTTTGCACCCTGTGATGTGTGGTCAGCACCGGTACCCTCGTGGGAGGATGGCTTCTGTGCCCCATAGCGAGGAGATGGTACTGGATGGTGCGGTTGGTTACACGTTTTTTGTGCACCAGCATTAAATTGCCGAGTGATTTCTTGCACTGTGGCCCGTCTATCCGCTGTTACAATGCGAGCTAGCTGACGATGACCACGCTCATCCACACGATGTTGTCCACGGCAGTTGGCCCTTGCAGTGATCGTTTTACCGGATTCGATGTACTAACGGTGCACCCGTGACCCAGTGGCTCGTGAAAATCTCAGTGCATGCACAACTTCCGAGATGGAGTGACCGACTCGTCGGGCCCCGACAATTTGCCCACGATCAAATGCGCTTAGATCCTTCGTCTTACCCATACTGCGTCCGACTCTTACTGATTCCCGTCGCATCACTCTTTATATTGTCGGATCGCTGCATACGTCATGTCGTTTCCGTTTAGAGGGCCGCCCACAGCGCCACATTTGCATAACGCCAGCTGTCTCTAATTCAGTTGCTCTTCAGTGTATATCTAATTTCAGTTTTTGCTGTTTTCTTAATAAAATATCAAGCCTCAGAATATGTTTCATAGCGACACTAATTTTCACCAGCTTCTGATGAGTTCAAAGTTTCCAAAATGTGAATGTTGATTTCATAACTGACCCTCAGAAGGAAGAAACACTCATGATATCAGCATTTCCATTTTGGAAACTTTCAACTCATCAGAAGCTCGCTGAAATTGGTGTTGCTGTAAAACATATTCCGGTTTCTTAATGAGACGATACAACTTCCAGTATTCACTCTTCCCCTTTTTGTTTTCAGCGAGAACGTGTTTGTTGGCCTCGCCACCTTTTTCAATCTCTGTAATATTGAATTCATTCATATTAACAAATAAGGCATTAAGTCTGGCACGACATGCAATGGAACGGGATGTTAGCACGTCAAAGGAAAACCTCTGAATGCTCAGTGCAAAAGATGCTATGTGAAAAGTAACTCTCAGTCTTACAATATGACACGCGAGGTGTGAGAGAATGAATCACCAGAGAAGCAGGCGACAGGCATTTGTCTGTATCTTGCCCCGGACAATCGCCCTGAAAACAGACGCAAAGGAAGTATGCGTTTTACGATATGGTTTCGGTGAATTCAGTGTCTTCGCCGTATCGTCGGTCGGTGGAAACCATGAATAAGTGTAAGAGAAATTCTATCCTATATCTGCAATGTAAATTCTTTTGTACACATTTTCTCGAAGACTATAACTTTGTAGTGTTTGAAATTCTGAGCACAAATAAAAACGACCTATGACTAATATGTGCTACACTTATTATTCCGAAAAAAATTGTTAGAATTTGTTTTTAAGTTCAATTTATTTGACTCGAAAGTATTCCAATTTGGGCGCTAGATGTCGCGGTAAGTTAGCTTAGCAATGTCTCTTTCTGGAAGAAACGAAATCTTCTCATTTCTGTCTGGGGTTTTTTTTTAATTATTTAGGCCAAATAGAAATAATTGAATGGGGCCAAAAGTGGGACTGGAATCTTGTCTTCCATAAATCATCTTAAATCCTACTGCACGTTCATTGTTTGAAGAGAAAATGCGTACATTGACAGAGAGCCGCTGAATTTGAGCTATAGAAACTCCACCTACCTACTAAGCTCCACCACAAATAACGTTATTGGTTAAAACGTAACAGCGCGTATTTTGTCTTTTAATTGTGGAGCCAACGAGAGACCGCTTCCATTCTGAATATGGCGAGGTCTGCGGTGATTCGGTGACGCGGATTTCTGGTACAGACCCTCAAGACGTAAAAGTCACGCCCAAGGAGGGATTCTTTGCGCCATCTATCGTAGAAGAGGAACTCTAACACTCATTCAAAGACAGACTTAAGAAAGAGACGGCAATATTTTTGTATGACAAATCATTTTTCACTCCGCTGGCACCAAGTATCGAGCACAATATTCCACAGTGCGCATTTTTCTTTGAAATATTTTTTTTTCTTTTCAGTTTTAAAACTGAAATAAAACCGAGTCGAGATCGGGTCAGGAACACCTTGACCCGACCCGTTTGACCCGCGGGAAATTGTCGCCGCGTTGACCCGTGACCCGTCTCTGGTTCGGACTAATAAGGGAAGCCATGAGAACTGAATTTATCCATTATTAGAGTTGTGTTAGTTGCTACTGCAGAATAATGTGTATTTATCACGGAAATGGCAACCCCGGTGGAAAACTTGGGCTTGTGTTCATGTCTCTGATCAATAGTTGCGCTTTTTGCACGGCACCATCGTCCCACCTCCCTGGAGCCAGTGGCCCGAAATTACTCCGGAAGGGCACCTTCTTATGTCCTAAGAGTTGCTCATCGTGGTAGAAACAAAAAATCACGGGATTGTCCACAATTCGTACGCGTAGAAAATTCTTTAAAATTGGATGCCACGTCACTAATTCATTCGTCAAAGCTGAAGTGCTTTTTCAATCCACAACTTACATTAGCAAGAAAGATGACACCGAATTTTCGGGTGTAATGAGCACATCTTTTGAATCCGTTCTGGCACAAATTAAATTTATCAAAGCTATTGAAAATCAATGGAACCGGTACGGAAAACAAATTAAAAGAAATTTTTCAATCGGGTTTTTAATTTTTTAATTTTTCAATCGGGTAAGAAATTTATCAATCGGGTTTTTAATCCAACAGATATTGCTGTAAACAGAATCCTGAGCTTACGCCCTCTGGTCGCAGACTTGTGCGATTAAAAAAATTGGAAATTATATGAGAAACATTTCGCAGCGAAAACGCTCTCCAACAAAGAAATAATTTTTTTCAAATCGGACTCCTTGAAGCATTGATATGACAAATATAAGATATGCATCTACGCCTCCTGGCGGGAAAACCATGCATTATTTTAAAAAGAAAGTATTCTCAAAAAGTTTTTCGATGAAAGCGGCATCGGTCTAGTAAAGAATTTTTTCAATCGAGTTTTCAGGAGCTCAGATTTAACTGCAAATACATCAGAAGCAGAAATTAACAATCACGCTCCCTGGGGGCCAAACCATTCATTACCAAATATTACAAATTATATGAAAAAAATTCCCTTCTGGAGCTGTATACGACACAAGAATTTTCCGAATCGGAGTTTTAGAAGCAGAAATATCAGGGAAAACGCAATTTGTCTTAATACCCCCTAGCGGAAGGTTCACGAGTTATTTGAAAATTTTGATATTGTATGAAAAACATTTCGCACCAGTAACGCTATCCAACAAAGAAGGAATTTTTCTAATCGGACGATTAGAAGTAGAGATATTGTCAAAAATAAAATGTACATCTACGCTCTCTGGCGGAGAAACCATGCATTATTTTAAGAAGAAAATATTCCGAAAAGGTTTCTCAACCTGAGTGGCATCGGTCCACAAAAGAATTTTTTCAATCGAGATTTTAGAAGCTCAGATTTTGTGGCAAATACATCAGAAGCAGAAATTAACGCTTACGCCCCCTGGTGGCCAAACTAATCTTTACTAAAAACTACGAGCTCTATGCAAAAGATTCCCCATCAGGAGGTGTATCCGGTGCAGAAAAAAATTCCAATCGGAGTTTTAGAAGTAGATATATCGGGAGAAATGTAATTTACTTTTACGCCCCCTAGCGAAAAATCTATGCGTAACGTCAAAAGTTACTATACCTAAAATACTCTTCGACATAAATGTAATCATGGTAAAAGGATTTTTTCAGTTGTAAGTTTAGAAGCAAATATATGGAATAAAATGTATTTCGAATTCGATATCATCTGCTTTTGAGCCCTCTAGCGGCAAAAATATACACCGTTGAAAAAACGAAATGAAGGATCATCATTCGCATATTTCAAGCTTTCCAATGCAAAAAGAATTTTTCAAATCGGACTAGTAGTTGCAGATATATGGTGTCCACAGACGGACGGGCAAACCGATAACATAAGCACGATCTTTTTTTACAAAAGACATGCTAAAAATGGCTTACAAAAGGGATGTCCACTGCAACTTTTTATTGCTCCCAGACAACTCGTATAGCAGTAAACCGAATGTAGCACTCACACGTTAATACAAATAGGTAGGTTAGTTGAACTCAAATAGGTAGGTTAGTTGAACTCAAATAGGTAGGTTAGTTGAACTAGACTGAACTCACAGAAAGGTTATTTAACGATGAACACGTATTAATAAACAAGTTGATAACAGGTAATCGAAACATATGAAATCAGGTCACCTAACGTAGTGACAGTTTAACACCTTACACCTTAATAATCCTACACGCTGAGTTTTTTTTTGTTTTTGTTTTTTCTGACTGACTACCAGTGTTACCACAGGGACATACAACCTTGAAGTTCAGATTACCAAATTCTACAGTGGAGGCAGCAAAGGAAAAGGAAAGTTAATACAAACTTGGAAGTTCAGACGTATCGTTAAGTACGAAAAGCATAACGAGAGATAACCAAAGGTTAGATTAAAGACAGCAAACAGAAAGGAAAATTAATACAAACTTGGAAGTTCAGACATGACGTTATGCACGGAAAGCATAACGAGAGATAATCAAAATTTACATTAGACAGCAAACAAAAAGGAAAGTTAAAAATAGATAACATTCGTCACACGTAATGGGAAACAAAAGGCAAAGTACGGAAGCCCCCCCCCCTCCCTTCCAAAAAACTTACGTCACTGTTGTCGGTGGAGCACTTGGTCCTGATGAGGACATTGTGGACGCGCAATGTCCAGTGACTTTGATGCGCTATTCAATGAAACATGTGTCTGCTGAAAAAAACGTTTACTCAGATTCAAAAATGTAAATATGCATTACTGCAATGCGTGGTGATGGTGTTTTTCTCTGCTGGTTATGACGCAGAAAAAAGCAAACACTCATTTTCTTTAATCTGTCCGCGCTGTGGTGCTGGCGTGTTGTTTTTCAAGTAAAATGCGTTTTGTTGCTCGCAGTGGTTTCCTTCGAAATTACCCAAAATAAAAAGAAAACACATTTCACGTTATGCAGAAATGTGCGCCGTGCAACTAAACGGATTCACTGCGCACACAGGAAATGTAGGAGTTTGATGATCGGTTGGGTAATCCCCTGCAACCTTCTTATTTTATTTTTGCTCTCCAAACGCTGAAAGAGAGGGAAGTATACAGAGGGAGGAAAAATGAAACTATCTTCTGTAAAGGAAGTTTCGCTTCCAAGTAGATCAAACGCATGTACTTTATTTACAACGGCCGAGCATTTTTGACAGCTCAAACGGATAAAAGAAAATTCAGAATTGCATCTCACGAAGGGGGTCGAACGTTGCCTAGCTGCGAAGCGGAACTTCTTGGCAGACGAATTTGCATTTCTTTCTTTTTTTGGATATTTGCATCAGACAGGAGGTCCAAAAGAACTTTTTTTCTTTCTCTTTTTTTTTTCTTTTTTTTTTCGCCCCTTCGGCACAACCATCCTTCCGTCCCTGCCCGTCTTTTGCTGACTGCGCTTTGTTCCTGTAGGAAAATAGAAACAAAACTCTGCGAATATTGAAAGACACACACACACACACACACAATCTCAGCGAGAACTTTTCTGACAGATTTATGGAAAATATCGAAACGCAAGTCTCCTTTTGTCATTCCATATTTTTAAAACGAGTGCGAGCTTCTTTAGTTTTTTAAAACTTTGTTTCTCCAATAGAGCCCTGGAGGAATATCAACAAAATGCGAAGATGGAGGTATTTTTGCTCTGACATTCTCAGATAACGAAAATAACGTCAACAATAAAAAGCTTAAGATACCTGATCAGGTGCTAGTAAACTGACATTCCAATAACACCGGTCCGCATTCTGAAAACAACTTTTTCGATATTTTAAAACTAATAACTGATTTCAAAATTTAAATTTGTGTGCCACGTCAGAATTTTTCGCAAATAGAAAAATTTATTTTTTTAATTATTTTTTTACATCTACATGTTGATATTGGAAAGTATAGTATGTCACATGAAGCATAATATATTATGTATACACAAAAACACATGTGTTGTTGGTATACGAGTGACAAATTCAGATAAAAATTTCGATGTCATAGATTAATTTGGCAGAAATTTTAACTTTGTTGATTTTCGTTCACTTTCTTTTTTTTTTTTTTTTTTTTTTTCTTATTGAAGGTTTAACGACCACCGTGAGCAACTGGGCAATAAGCAGTCACCCGACCCTAATTTATGGCCACTGGTTCCAGGGAGGGGGAGAGAGAGCCAGGGCTGTAAGACAAACACAACATCCATGCCTCACCGGGATTCGAACCCAGACCCCTTCCGGAAGAATGGTCGGAAGCCATCGCTTAGATCACTGCGTTCGCTTGCACTAGCTTTATTAGGTATGTTTCCTTTCAACGTCCAACAAATGTCAGCCATTGTGTTTTTATTCCATTTCCCTTGGTACCTTTTTTTTTACATGGCCTTTATATCCTGATGAAATCTTTCTCCTTGTTTCTCGCCGACTGCCCCAAAATTTTCCGGAATGTATTATGTGAAGACAAAAAATGAAATTTAACAGTCATGTTGCAACGAAGCTGTCTGAATCTTTCTAACATATCTTCTCTAATTACTTCGTAATTTGAATTCTTCTGATTTCCTAAAACATTTTCAACTGCAGTTTTCAAGTTTATCCATGCCTTCTTTTCACAGTCGTTCATTGCTGCTTCAAACTCGCTATCCGACATCATCTTTCGAATCTGAAGCCCAACAAGAGCGCCTGGAAGGGAATTTGCTACAAATATACTTAAAACAATCACCTTCTTTGACTAGGGATTTAACAAACTGTTTCCTTATCCCTAATCTAATTTGGAATGGAAGGAGCAAAACTTTTCTTATAGGTTTTATATATATATATATATCATCATCATCATCATCATTGTCAACCATTATCAATCCACTGCTGGACGAAGGTCTCCCCAAGTTTCCTCCACAACGGTCTGTCTTGTGCCAGTCTCCTCCATGTCACCCCTGCATACTTTCGAATTTCATCCACCCATCTCCCATGTGGTCTTCTTCTGGGTCTTTTCCTGTCTCTTGGAATCAAATCTAAAATTTCGGCTGTCCATCGATGATCTGTCCTTCTGGCAGTATGTCCAGCCCATTGCCATTTCAGAGATTTAACTCTGATCATGATGTCTTCCACTCTTGTCATTTTTCGGATCCACGAGTTCCTCTTCTTATCTCTCCTGGTTACACCAAGTATGCACCTCTCCATGCTTTTTTGAGTTGTCTGCAGCCTTTGTATGTCTCTTTTAGTTAAGGTCCACGTCTCTGCACCATACGTAAGCACTGGAAGGATACATTGATCAAACACTTTTCTTTTAAGACATAATGGCATATTGCTCTTGAAAATTATGCTGTTTCTTCCAAAAGCTCTCCAGGCAAGTTTTGTACGCCGATTAATTTCTTCATCAATGTGACTCTCACTTGATATCTGCTGTCCAAGATAAACGTACGTGTCTGTTATCTCCAGCTTTTCTCCATCAATCGATAAATCTTCATTTCTTGTAAAAGCATTGAACATCACTTTTGTCTTCAGAAAGTTCATTTTTAATCCCACTTCTTTACTCTTGTCAGCAAGTTCCTGGATCATACTCTGCAGCTCTGATGGGCTAGTTGCAAAAATGACTACGTCATCAGCAAAACGAAGGTGGGTTAGATAATCTCCATTAATCTTTATCCCCTTGTTTTCCCAGCTCAGTGACTGAACAACACCCTCCAATGTGGCATTAAAGAGCTTCGGAGATATGGTGTCACCTTGTCTCACTCCCTTTCCAATTTTTATGTGTGTTGTATTTTCAAACAGCCTAATCTTTGCACTTGCATTTTCATAGATGTTATTAATAATATTAATGTATGCATCTTCAATACCGCAGGTTTTCAGGGCCATTGTAACTGCTGATGGTTTCACCGAATCAAAGGCTTTTTCATAATCGATAAAAGCCATGCACAATGGAAGTTCATATTCCCTCGCTCTTTCAATTAGTTCTCTCAGCACATGGATATGATCTATTGTGCTGTAGCCACTCCTGAATCCAGCTTGTTCTCTCGGTTGAGCCATGTCCAGTGTTACCTTCAAGCGGTGTGAAAGAACTTTAGTGAAGATTTTATAAACTACTGATAGGAGGCTGATAGGTCTGTAGTTTCCGAGATCCTCAATGTCACCTTTCTTATGTAGCAGGATCATTGTAGCGGTGTTCCAATCCTCAGGAATCTTTCCTTCATTAAGGCATCGAGTGAAAATTTGGGCGAGTACTGTTTCGATTTCTCCACTTGCTTCTTGTATGATGTCTACAGTAATTCGATCTTCTCCTGGAGCTTTTCCCCGCTTTCATGTGCTTGATTGCATGTGCAACTTCTGCTGGAAGGACTGGAGGAACTCTGGTACTGGTATCTTTCATGATGTCTGGAGTGCATGTATCATCCCTTTCATATAATTTGGAGTAGAAATCTTTCACTCTTGTCAAAATTTCGCCTCTATTTCTTGTTACAGAACCATCTTCTTTTCTCAGTGCCATAATCTGTTTTCTTCCCTTACTGAGATGTCCCTTATATATATATATATATATAATCATTTTTTGCAACTACCCCATCAGAGCTGCAGAATATGATCCAGGAACTTGCTGACAAGAGTAAAGAAGTGGGATTAAAAATGAACTTTCAGAAGACAAAAGTGATGTACAATGCTTTTACAAGAAATGAAGCTTTATCGATTGATGGAGAAAAGCTGGAGATAAGACACGTACGTTTATCTTGGACAGCAGATATCAAGTGAGGGCCACATTGATGAAGAAATTAATCCCTGTATAAAACTTGCCGGGAGAGCTTTTGGAAGAAACAGCATAATTTTCAAGAGCAATATGCCATTATGTCTTAAAAGAAAAGTGTTTGATCAATGCATCCTTCCAGTGCTTACGTATGGTGAAGAGACGTGGACCTTAACTAAAAGTGACATACAAAGGCTGCAGACAACTCAAAAAAGCATGAAGAGGTGCATGCTTAGTGTAACCAGGAGAGATAAGAAGAGGAACTCGTGGATCAGGAAAATGACAAGAGTGGAAGACATCATGATCAGAGTAAAATCCCTGAAATGGCAATGGGCTGGACATACTGCCAGAAGGACAGACCATCGATGGACAGTCGAAATTTTAGATTGGATTCCAAGGGACAGGAAAATACCCAGAAGAAGACCACATGGAAGATGGGTAAATGAAATTCGAAAGTATGCGGGAGTAACATGGAGGAGACTGGCACAAGACAGACCGTTGTGGAAGAGGCTGGGAGAGACTTTCGTCCAGCAGTGGATTGATAATGGTTGGCAATAATGATGATGATGATATATATATATATATATATATATATAAAGAGAGAGAGAGAGAGAGAGAGTGGTGAAAAAAGAGAGGAAGGCAAAGGAATATCGAACAAAATTATGTATATGTTGAATACAGGAACGTAAAGAACAAAAATAAGATTAGAACTTAAAATACCAGGCTGCCTTCATCAGGAGAACATTAACCTGAGGGAAGGGGCTTTTCTGGTATCAGTAAACGACTAGGAAAACCCAATAGTCGACTGACCCTGCTCTCGAAGTCAATGAAATCCAAACCAGGTGGAATAAGAAACTTCCAAATTAACTCGACTATAGAAAACAAGGTAATGATAACTTACTCAAAGACGGCGTGAATCCTGCAGCTAGACATGGTAAGCAACGTAACTCCAGAGACTGAAAAACGAATGGAACGAACATGAAATAAATAACACTGAATTGGTGTAATTAAATTAAACAAACAAGGGGTAACCTAATTGGCCGAAACAGGTGAGCGTAACAATAGATGCAAGACTGTGTAAGTAGATGTTCTTCAGCCACAGGGGACCTGTCAAGTGGCACGTGGTATTACCTGCTGAAATTGTAAGGTTCAGTTGTAAGGTCCTGTGTTAGTACAGAGTGTTGATGTGTAGTTTATAGCCGGGGGAGGTTGAATTAAAATTAAGAAATAATAAATAAAAGTAACGCCTAAGGAAGTGGATTGGAACATTATTAGATTTAAATTTATTGACTAAGTTGTTGAGGTTTCTGTTAATATTTTCGGTGTTAGAACAAATTTTGACTATACGGTAAAGCTGAAATATAATGATGTTACGGTGTATAGCATTTGATACATTAGAGGACCAGTGGGTGAAGAATTTTATATCAAAATTTAATTCCTGTCTTTTGTCAAAGACGTCGATTCAAAAACCGATTTTTTTGGGGGGTGATTTTAATGTCAAGGTCCAGAAAGTTCACTTAGTTTGATGTACTATTGTCAATATTAGTTTTTTCTAGGAAAAGGTCATCGGGATAAACTGCCTCACTCATTTGTAAGAAAAGAGGGTTATTGAAGACAATATCATCGATGTTTCTCATAACGATTCCGGGATCAGCAGACTGAGTAGCGAGGAATGTAGATTCAAAGTGGTGCAGGTAAAGATTTGCCAGACTGCTCGAAAAACTGCTACCCACTAGTATTCCACGAGTCTGCAGGTAGAGCCTGTTTTCCACGGTTGCATAATTATGGCTAATGCAGAAGTCTGTGAGGTAATGCCAGTATTGCGGAAGTGATGCTGTTATCCAGTGAAAGAAACAGGTCTTTCGTTATTTGAAGTAAGCCCTGAAAGTGAAATGGGTGTGAACTGGTTCTTGAAATCGTAGGTATCGACATTTAAGAGTATTTAAGGTTTCAATGACCTTAGCATTGCTTCAAATAATCCGAGGCCGCCCCGGTGGCGCAGTGGTCTAAGCGATGGCCGCTGATCATTCGTCCGAAAGGGGTCCGGGTTCGAATCCCGGTGAGGCATGGATGTTGTGTTTGTCTTACGGCACTGGCTCTTTCCCTTCCCTGGAACCAGTGACCCTAAATTAGGGACGGGCGACGGCTTATAGCCCATTGAGTTGCTCACGGTGGTCGTTAAACCTCCAAACAAAAACAAAAAAAACAAAAAATCCAGGTAGAAGTTATTTTTTTCGTTATGGCTGAAAGGAAGCTACTGAATAACTTGCCTGCTTTGTTGTTATAACAATTAAGACCGCTGATGATGAAACGAAAAGATACTGGCTGTTTATGGAAGTTTGGAATGCTGTAAATGAAAGGATAATTAACGTTAGAAGCCTGAAACCTCCAAAGAAATTCGACTATTGGTTTTTCCTAGTCGTTTACTGATACCAGAAAAGCCACACACCCAGGTTGATGCTCTCCTGATGAAGACAGCCTGTGTGTTTTTGTAGGTTTTTTTTTTTTTTTCTAATTTTATTTTTGTTCTTTACGTTCCTCTATTCAATTGTTCGATATTCCTTTGCCTTCCTCTCGTTTTTCTTTTTTCATTACTCTATATTATCGCTAATTCCTTCAGTCTGCTGCATACTGCGCAACCGAGATATTAGCTTCGTTTTTTCGTTTTATTGTATTTCAGTTATATTTCTTTAGTGAAAAAAAACTGAATGCTAAAAATCAAAAGCTAATTGTTTATACTTTCATTGACCAACTATATCTTTATTCTCATCTTGGCTAGATATAACTATCAGTATGCAACAAGGTACGTTACACAAAATATATTTGTATGTGTGTCAGTCTACAAGGAAATTAGTATAAAAAATCATACATATCATCGATAACAAAAAGACTATGAGCAAACAATAGTTCAATTAAACTTATTATTGATTTCTTCTTAGGTGTTAATATGTCACTTACAAAGGCATGGCTTTTATGACCTTGAATATCAGTTCTTTTAATTAAAATAAGCTTTATTAAAAAACCAATATTTTTACGAATCCAACAGTAGTTATAATCTTCTATATATATAAAAAGGGATGTAAGGTCAGGTGATGCGTAACATCACAGCCTCTCCTTGACAAATGTCAACCCCGCCTTCTCGTGGTGCATCCTGTTCCCACTAAAGGGGCTCTGACGACCGCCAATAGCGGTATAACTATGCCATCGGGTTTAGAGGAAATTCTATCCCACACTCACCAACCCGCTTGGCCAGCGTGGTGAGTTATGGCCAAACCCCTCCAAAATGATTCCACAACTTAAATCTTGGCCCTCAGTCTCCGGCAGCTGGAATGTACCTGGCCAAGGCAGCGGCCAGCGCGACATGAAGGCAGAGGGTGCTAAGAATCCCCGGAGGACCGGACTAGGCTGCCATCTGATGCTGACCTTGGCTACGTATAATGGACACTCCCTATCTTCTGATTCAAGGCTTCTTGAATTGGAAGAGGAACGACAAAGGATCAAGTGGGACATCGTGGGGCTAAGTGAGGTAAGGAGAAAAGGAGAAGATCTCATCGAACTGAAAAGTCGGACATCTCTTCTACTATCGTGGGACAGATACTGGCAGAACTAGTGGTGTTGGATTTATAATAAACAAGAAACTGAAGGATAAAGTTGTAGAAGTTGAAAGTTCCTCTGACAGAGCTGCACGACTAGTTATCCAACTCTCGAAAAGATACCAGGCTCAGATTATTCAAACTTATGCACCCACCACAAGTCATCCTGAAGAAGAAATTGAAGAATTTTATGAGGAAATTTGTCATCTAAATAATAAAGGTAAGCAGCACTTGAAAATAATTATGGGAGATTTCAATGCAAAAATAGGGCAACGGCAACAGAATGAAACTTCAGTAGGTAAATTCGGTCATGGCAACAGAAACCAGCGTGGAAATACTCTCGTTGAGTTTGCAGAGGCAGAAGGGTTTTTCATCTTGAACTCCTTCTTCAAGAAAAAGCCACACAGGAAATGGACATGGAGACATCCAAATGGGACGACAAGTGAAATTGATTTTATTATGTGTAACAAAAAATTCGTCATAGAAGACTGCAGTGTGCTAAACTAGTTCAACACAGGTAGTGACCATAGATTGGTGAGATGTAAGATGCACCTCAACACTAAACTTGAACGTGGCAAGCTCATAAGACAAACAAAATCTATTGACATAACCAACCTTAAAAAACACCATAATACCTTCAAGTTGGAACTGAAGAACAGGTTCTCTGCTTTAGAAGGCCTAACATCGGAAAGAAGTGGACATCTCTGAAGTTAACAGAAAAGTAACCAAAGCTCTTATGGAAACAGCAACAAAATTAGCTGGGTCTAAGAACAAGTTGCATGTAAACAAATTATCAGGAAAAACGAAAATGTTGATGCAAAAAAGAAGAGAGATGAGGACAACTAAAGAAGATGTGACTTCCAAAGTGGAATATATAGAGCTATGCAAGACAGTAAGAAAAAGTATCACTGAAGACGTAAGAAAATTCAACTGTGAACTAGTGAGGAAAGCAATTGAAAACAACCAAAGCCTAAAGATAGCAAAGGGACATCTCAGTAAGGGAAGAAAACAGATTATGGCACTGAGAAAAGAAGATGGTTCTGTAATAAGAAATAGAGGCGAAATTTTGACAAGAGTGAAAGATTTCTACTCCAAATTATATGAAAGGGATGATACATGCACTCCAGACATCATGAAAGATACCAGTACCAGAGTTCCTCCAGTCCTTCCAGCAGAAGTTGCACATGCAATCAAGAACATGAAGCGGGGAAAAGCTCCAGGAGAAGATGGAATTACTGTAGACATCATACAAGAAGCAAGTGGAGAAATCGAAACAGTACTCGCCCAAATTTTCACTCGATGCCTTAATGAAGGAAAGATTCCTGAGGATTGGAACACCGCTACAATGATCCTGCTACATAAGAAAGGTGACATTGAGGATCTCGGAAACTACAGACCTATCAGCCTCCTATCAGTAGTTTATAAAATCTTCACTAAAGTTCTTTCACACCGCTTGAAGGTAACACTGGACATGGCTCAACCGAGAGAACAAGCTGGATTCAGGAGTGGCTACAGCACAATAGATCATATCCACGTACTGAGAGAACTAATTGAAAGAGCGAGGGAATATGAGCTTCCATTGTGCATGGCTTTTATCGATTATGAAAAAGCCTTTGATTCGGTGAAACCATCAGCAGTTACAATGGCTCTGAAAACCTGCGGTATTGAAGATGCATACATTAAT
The DNA here is from genome assembly GCA_039090855.1 of Macrothele yani. Taxonomy (NCBI): domain Eukaryota; kingdom Metazoa; phylum Arthropoda; class Arachnida; order Araneae; family Macrothelidae; genus Macrothele; species Macrothele yani. The sequence continues at coordinate 51,031,191 of CM077028.1, forward strand.
ATTATTAATAACATCTATGAAAATGCAAGTGCAAAGATTCGGCTGTTTGAAAATACAACACACGTAAAAATTGGAAAGGGAGTGAGACAAGGTGACACCATATCTCCGAAGCTCTTTAATGCCACATTGGAGGGTGTTTTTCAGTCGCTGAGCTGGGAAAACAAAGGGATAAAGATTAATGGAGATTATCTAACCCACCTTCGTTTTGCTGATGACGTAGTCATTTTTGCAACTACCCCATCAGAGCTGCAGAGTATGATCCAGGAACTTGCTGACAAGAGTAAAGAAGTGGGATTAAAAATGAACTTTCAGAAGACAAAAGTGATGTTCAATGCTTTTACAAGAAATGAAGATTTATCGATTGATGGAGAAAAGCTGGAGATAACAGACACGTACGTTTATCTTGGACAGCAGATATCAAGTGAGGGTCACATTGATGAAGAAATTAATCGGCGTACAAAACTTGCCTGGAGAGCTTTTGGAAGAAACAGCATAATTTTCAAGAGCAATATGCCATTATGTCTTAAAAGAAAAGTGTTTGATCAATGCATCCTTCCAGTGCTTACGTATGGTGCAGAGACGTGGACCTTAACTAAAAGAGACATAAAAAGGCTGCAGACAACTCAAAAAAGCATGGAGAGGTGCATACTTGGTGTAACCAGGAGAGATAAGAAGAGGAACTCGTGGATCCGAAAAATGACAAGAGTGGAAGACATCATGATCAGAGTTAAATCCCTGAAATGGCAATGGGCTGGACATACTGCCAGAAGGACAGATCATCGATGGACAGCCGAAATTTTAGATTGGATTCCAAGGGACAGGAAAAGACCCAGAAGAAGACCACATGGGAGATGGGTGGATGAAATTCGAAAGTATGCAGGGGTGACATGGAGGAGACTGGCACAAGACAGACCGTTGTGGAGGAAACTTGGAGAGACCTTCGTCCAGCAGTGGATTGATAATGGTTGACAATGATGATGATGATGATGATGATGATGATATATATATATATAAATGTTAAGTTGGTTTGTGTACGCTTCAAAAACTCAAAAAGTTCTGCACCGATTGAGCTCAAATTCTGACACGATATACAACCCGCTTCAAAGATTGTTTTTATCTATTTTTCGCGTCAGTAACATACCCGCGATCGCGAGAAAACAGCTATTTCCTTCGACCATATATACTAATGGACTGCGCACTGGCAATAGCTGCATCAGAGCGTAATAAATGTATTCACGAATGAAAAGTCGTAAAGGAATTCTAAAAAAGAAACTCCTAAAATTCATGATGTGCACAGCACGAGTTAACCATCTTTTTGCCCGAAGTCACGTGATTTCGTGGCTTGCGATGTTGGAGCCAGAAATTTTGATACCATGCGCAGTCTATCAGTACATATGGTCGAAATCTTTTTCAACGGTCAGCTGTGTACCAGCAAACGCGCCATCTGCCAAAAACGAGGGGAACACTCTCCATACTAGGTGATCGTGTTGTTTTTATCTATTTTTCGCCTCAGTAACATACCCGCGACCGCGAGAAAACAGCTTTTTCAACGGTCAGCTGTGTACCAGCAAACGCGCCATCTGCCGGAAGCGAGGGGAACACTCTCCATACTAGGTGATCGTGTCGTGATTGAGCTGCGCCGTTCGCCAAATCGTAAGTAGAGGTTATGTTTTGTCTCTTATCTCTCATGGTTTTCAACCTAGAGCTTGAGAGCCATAAGAGGTTATAATCTCATCCCTTCTTTCTGTTCCAGTGAAAACCGAAATAATGCCTCGCAAAAAAACGAATTTGGGTCGTCGCACTCGCCACACAGAAGGATCGAGAAGACGGCTTTCGAATATGACTGAGGAAGAGCGGGCATACGTACGAGAGAGGAACAGACTAAGCACTATCCAGATGCGTAACACGGAACCAGCAAAAAAGACGAGCAGCCAGGCTTGAGGATGCACGATTGCGAGCACGGCAGTCGCGTTCTGCAGCAACAGATTTGGTTCGTTCTCAACGGAATGAACGCGAGGCGTCGAGGATAGCTGAAACACGTACCCAAAGAACAGCAGATCTGATTCTGCAATACATTCCGGTACAATCCAGCTGCTGATTATAGTTCAAGTCCGCATCTTGTCATTGGCCAGATGAGTCATGTCTGTACCTACTGCCAGGCTCTAAAGTTCAATAATGAAACGAATGGGATGTGTTGCGCTGGCGGAAAAATTAAATTGCCTCAACTTGAAGCACCACCAGAGCCGTTGAAAACTCTACTTGCTGTATCTACCACTGAATCGAAGCATTTCCTATCGAACATCAGGAAATATAACTCTTGCTTCCAAATGACGTCATTTGGTGCGGAAATTGTGACTGCTCAATTCATGCCAACTTTTAAAATCAAAGGACAAATATATCACAAAGCTGGCTCCCTGCTTCCCGTTCCGAGATAGTGACCATAAATTCCTTCAAATGTACTTCATCGGTGATGATAGAGATGAAGTCGATGCACGTTGTGGAATACATACCTCGCTAAGAAGATCCATCATTTCGCAACTACAGGAGCTCCTTCACGAAAAGAACAATTTGGTGCGTTTGTTCAAAACGGCAATGGATATGATGCCATCAGATACCCACAAGATTGTCATTCACGCCGACAAAACGCCCGCTGGAGAACATGTCCGAAGATATAATGCTCCAACTATAGACGAAGTAGCAATTGTCATAGTCGGAGATCAGTTCCAACCTAGAGATATTGTTCTCCATCGAAGAAACGATCAATTGATAAACGTCGCAGAAACTCACCGTAGTTACGATGCTTTGCAATATCCAGTTATCTTCTGGGATGGTGCCGATGGATATCATTTCAATGTGAAGATGATAAACCCAGTGAATGGTGCAGAAATTAATAAAAAGTGCAGCGCAATGAACTTTTACGCCTACCGCTTAATGATTCGGAGGAACGAGGACAATTATATTTTGAAATGCCGTCAGTTGTTTCACCAGTACATTGTGGATATGTATGCAAAAATTGAAACGGAACGTTTGCTATTTCTTCGTTTGAATCAGATAAAACTCCGCTCCGAAGAATACATTCATTTGCGAGATGCAGTTGTGAATGACGGTAATACAACCAACGTTGGAAAGCTTATTATTTTGCCATCTTCATACATAGGCAGTCCACGTCACATGCAGGAATATGCTCAAGATTCAATGGCATATGTTCGTCATTACGGGCGTCCAGACTTATTTATCACCTTCACGTGCAATCCAGCTTGGGGCGAGATACAGCAGCTGTTACTTCCTGGGCAATCACCCGTGGATAGGCATGACATCACAGCACGTGTTTTCAGACAAAAGCTTAAGTCGCTGATGGATTTAATTGTGAAACATGAAGTGTTTGGATCTGTGCGCTGCTGGATGTATTCAGTAGAATGGCAAAAGAGAGGATTGCCACATGCGCATATACTAATCTGGCTATACGATAAAATAACTTCAGACGAAATCGACGATGTGATATGCGCTGAGATTCCACGGGCCGACGTCGATAAGGATTTGCATGCAGTTGTTATTAAAAACATGATACATGGACCATGCGGTACACTAAATCCGAATTCACCATGCATGGTAGACGGGAAATGTTCTAAGCAATATCCTCGAGCATTCGCAGCCAACACAGTAACAGGAGACGATGGATATCCTCAGTATAGGAGACGATCAACTGAAGATGGCGGGAATTCGGCAACTATACACATGCGAAATGGTGATATTGATGTTGACAACCGTTGGGTGGTCCCATATTCGCCTCTGTTGTCAAAAACATACAAAGCGCACATAAACGTAGAATATTGCAATTCGGTCAAATCGATTAAATACATCTGTAAGTATGTGAATAAAGGCAGCGATATGGCAGTTTTTGGTGTGCAACCAGAAAATAGTGACAGAAATGCAGTACGAGTTATCGATGAAATTGCACAATACCAGGCTGGAAGATACATAAGCAGCAATGAGGCTGCATGGCGAATTTTTTCATTTCCCATGCATGAACGCAATCCAGCTGTGGTTCACTTAGCAGTACATTTAGAGAATGGACAGCGTGTTTATTTCACAGATGCAAATGTGCAACAAAGAGCCCTTAATCCACCTGGTACAACTCTGACTGCTTTCTTCACCTTATGTCAGGAAGACGCTTTCGCCAGAACACTGATGTACACAGAAGTGCCCTCTTATTACACGCGGAATGTAACTAAAAAAGCATTCGTACGACGCAGACGAGGGGAGCCAGTCGACGGTCAACCTGGCATTTTCAGAGAAAATACAATTGGTAGACTTTATACAGTGCATCCTAATCAAGATGAATGTTTTTTCTTTCGCATGCTGTTGGTAAATGTGCCTGGTCCTAGATCTTTCCAGCAATTGAAAATTGTTGACGACGTCACATATGCCACTTTCCGCAGTGCGTGTCAAGCTCTTAATTTATTAGAAAACGACCAACAGTGGGATATATGTATTAGTGACGCGTGCAACACTGCACATCCAAACCAAATTCGAGCACTATTCGCAATTATATTGACCGCTTGCTTCCCTTCATCTCCCACAGAGTTATGGGAAAGATATCGATCGCATATGGCTGAGGATATTTTGCATAGAGTACGCCTAGAAAATTCCAATATGACCATGGAATTTACAGAAGGCATTTACAACGAAACATTGATAAATATTGAAGACAAGTGCTTAGCTATTGCAAATAAAGTTCTTAGTCAATTGGGAATGCCAGCACCCAACCGAACTACGACTGCTTCATTTGATGTGGATTTGTGCCGTGAACAGAGTTACAACACCGGTGATCTCCAGTCATATGTCCAATCAAACATTCCCAAATTAACGTGTGAACAGAAGGGCATTTATGATCGCATAATGCAAATGATAAATGACGGAGTTGGAGGGGCCTTCTTCTTGGATGCGCCAGGAGGAACTGGGAAAACATTCCTTATCAGATTGATTCTGGCAACGGTTCGATCAAAAAATGACATAGCCTTAGCTCTCGCTTCGTCTGGAATAGCTGCGACATTGTTACCAGGTGGAAGGACTGCTCATTCAGCTCTGAAGTTGCCATTAAACATGCGAATCATCGAGACTCCCACGTGCAATATTTCCAAAGCATCCGGTATGAGAAAAGTATTACAAAAATGTTAACTCATTGTTTGGGATGAATGCACGATGGCACATAAAAAATAGCTTGAAGCTCTTGATCGATCGTTGCGAGATTTGCGTGGAAACGTTCAACCATTCGGGAATGCATTGATATTGCTCGCAGGAGATTTTAGGCAAACATTGCCTGCAATTTCTCGATCGACACCAGCGGACGAAATAAATGCTTGCCTGAAATATTCAACATTGTGGCGACACGTACGTATATTGCATTTGACTACGAATATGCGTGTCCAGCTGCAGAACGATCAATCAGCCGAGGTATTCTCACGACAGTTACTGGACATTGGGAACGGACAGCTGCCAGTCGATGAGACGTCAAGACGAATATCATTTCCTGATAATTTTTGTAATTTAGTAACATCGAAAGAAGAACTGATCGAAAAAGTATTTCCTAATATTCAAATTAATTATAAGAATCACGATTGGCTCAGTTAACGAGCTATCCTTGCCGCGAAGAATAAAGATGTCTATCAAATTAATAATGCTATTCAATCCAGCATTCAAAGTGAGGAAATTACATACAAGTCGGTAGATACAGTTGTGGAAGCAGATGAAGTAGTTAATTATCCAACGGAATTTTTGAACTCACTTGATCTGCCAGGGATGCCACCACACATATTAAAATTGAAAATAGGTGTGCCAATTATCATGTTGCGGAATATTAATCAGCCAAAACTCTGCAACGGCACGCGACTCGCAGTTAAAAAACTAATGAAAAATGTAGTGGAAGCAACGATTTTAACGGGGCCTTTCGAAGGTGAAGATGTCCTCATCCCTCGAATTCCCATGATCCCGACCGATACACCATTTCAATTTAAAAGATTGCAATTCCCAATTCGATTGGCGTTCGCAATCACAATCAATAAAGCTCAAGGTCAATCTTTAGAATTGTGTGGTTTAGATTTAGATGCGGATTGTTTCTCACATGGACAACTGTATGTTGCGTGTTCCCGTGTCGGCAAACCAGATAGCCTTTATATCTACGCAGAGAATGGAAAAACAAAAAATATTGTATACCCACAAGTATTGCAAAATTAAACTTCTATGAAACGTATGCTTTGTTTTGTTCCTCATTTCTCATCCATGCAACCACAATGTGCCACAGCTACGCGTGGCCGGGTATAGCTAGTAATGTATAAATGATTGCCAACTGAATTTAAATTGCTCTACTGTATTTTTTTACTCGTCAACTAAAAGTTTTCTCTCGTCACAGACGAGAATACTACCGCATCTTTCAAGCCCTGTATATATATTTGTAGTAGTTTTGGGGGTATTGTTTGCAGTTATATATACGTATAAAGGAGAGGATCTCACTGAACTGAAAAATGCACATCTCTTCTACTATCGCGGTAAAGATACTCACAGAACTAATGGTGTTAGGTTTATAATAAACAAGAAACTGAGAGATAAAGTTCTAGAACTTGAAAGTCCCTCGGAAAGAGCTGCGCGACTCGTTATCCAGCTCTCAAAAAGATACCAGACTGACATTATTCAAGCTGACGCACCCACCACAAGTCATGCTGAGAAAGAAATTGAAGAATTTTACGAGGAAATTCGACATCTAAATAGCAAGGACTTCAAAACATTATGGGTGATTTCAGTGCAAAAATAGGTTCAACAACAACAAAATTCGATAATAAATTCGGCCGCTGCAACAGAAACCAGCATTGGAGTATTCTCGTAGAGGTTGCACAGGCAAAAAGATTTTTTCATCCTGAACTCCTTTTTAAAAAAAACAGCCATGTAGGAAACGGACATGGAGACATCCCAATAGAACAAGTGAAATTGATTTTATTATGTGTAACAAGTAATTCTTTATCGAAGACTGCAGTTTGCTAAACAGGTTCAACACACAGGTAGTGACCGTAGAACAGTAAAATGCAGCTCAACACTAAACTCAAGCGTTGCAACCTCTCTTTTTATTTTTTTATTTTTTGAGGAGGAGGGGGGGGGGTTAATGGCCACCGCGAGCAACTCAATGGGTTATACGCAGCAGCCAGTCCCTAATTTAGGTCCACTGGTTCTAGGGAAGAGACAGAGAGCCAGTGCCGTATGACGAACACAACATCCATGCCTCACCGGGATTAGAACCCGGACCCTTCTCGGACGAATGATCAGAAGCCAGCGCTTAGATCACTGCTCCACAGGAGTGGCAGTGGCAAGCTCAAGAATCAAGCAAAATGTATTGGCATGACCAACCTTATAAATCATCATACCTTCAAGTCGGAACTGAGGTACCGATTCTATGCTCTAGGAGGTCTAACATTGTAATAAGTGGACATCTATGAAGTTAACAGAAAACTTACCAAGGCTCTTATGGCAACAGCAACAAAAACAGGTGGTATTAAGAACAAGTTGCATATGAAGAAAATATCAGGGAAAACAAAAATGCTGATACAGAAGAGAAGGGAGATAAGATCGTGCCATAATCTGTTTTCTTCTCTTATGTAAAGGGACATAAGAGAAGAAAACAGATTATGGCACGAAGAAAAGAGGAAGGTATTGTAACAAGATTGAGGTGAAATTTTGACAAGAGTGAAAGATTTCTACACAAAATATATTAAAGAGATGATACATCTACTCCAGTTACTAAGAAAGGTACCAGTACCGAACTCCCTCCTGTCCTCCCGACAGAAGTTGCACGTGCAATTAAGAACTTGTTTTGTAATCCTTTTAATGTATCTTTTATTTTCTCTCTTATTTAACACTGATGTACAGGGAGCTTGTGGCTTTCTCAGGCCTTGTTAGTCCCTTTTCTTTGCTTCCTTATTGTGCTCTGTTTTATATAAGTCTTTTTGTTTTCTTTTATGTTTTATTGGAAATGCTCGACAAAACAAATAAATGAAATGAACATGAAACGGGGAAGAGCTCCAGAGGAAGATGGAATTACTCTGGACATTATACAAAAGCCAGTGGAGTGGAGAAATAGAAACCACACTAGCTCAAGTCTTCACTAGATGTCTCAATGAAGGGAAGATTCCTGTGGATTGGAACAATGCTTCAATGATCCTCCTGCATAAAAAAAAGGTGACATTGAGGATCTCAGGAACTACAGACCCATCAGCCTCCTTCCTGTGGTTCATAAAATATTCACTAAGGTTCTTTCACATCGCTTGACGATAACACTGGACATGGCTCATCCGAGAGAAGAAGCTGGACTCGGGAGTGGCTACAGCACTATAGATCATATCCATGTACTGAGAGAACTAATTGAAAGAACAAGTGAATAGAACTCCCATTGTGCATGGTTCATGAAAGGCCTTTGATTCCGTGAAACTATCAGTAGTTACAATGGCTTTGAAATACTACGGTACTGAATATGCATACATTAGCATTATTGATAACTCCTATGATAATACAATGCAAAGGTTCGGCTATCTGGTGATACAGCACCAACCAAAATTGAAAAGTGAGTGAGACTAGGTGAGACCATACCTCCCAAAACTCTTCAGTGCCACAATACAAAGTGTATTTTTATCATTGGTTTGCGAAAACAAGTGATAAAGATCAATGGAATTTTTTAACTTGCCTTCGTTTTGCTGATGACGTATGTTCAAGACAGACAGTTGTGGAAGAAACTTGGCACGACCTTCATCCAGCAGTGAATCGATAATATATATTTCAATCCAGGTGATAAAAATGTCAAGGACGGCCAATTTTTTTATTTTTTTTATTATCTCTAAAAAAATTCACACAAAGGTGGAAATTTCATGTATCCAGACTGTTGTCCGAGTAGTATGCCAATAACTTTCTAGACACCACACAAGACCCAAACATGTTCTGTGAAACCCCAGGTTTGTCCGCCCCTGGCGTCGAATCCGGATCCCCTCACTCCGGAGTAAGTTGCTCTCCCAACTGAGCTACGCGGTTAGAATGTCTTGCTGCAGATTTGTCGTCTTGACCTCTGTAGTATGTCACAGTTCTTAATAGTTAACGTTATCTAACAAAAATGCAATATTTTCGTACGATTCTTCAATTGTACGGAGTATGTCAATGGGAAAGATGCATACTCGTTTCCATTATGAAGTAAAACTCCTTTTAAACTTCTTTCGGACGAATCTATCAACAGTCTCCAGTCTGAAGTATTATGAGTAATAGCAAAGAATTTCATTATTTCATTTACAGCATTGCAGTACACAAGTAAAGCTTCAGAAAATTATGGAACCAGTTCTTTTTCACGATGTTCGTACCAAGAAAATTGCGTTCCTGGTGATAACAATTTTTTAGATTTAAAACGACAACCAAGAAATTCAGCATTTTCTCTTGGCAAATTTAAATCTCGTACCAAATCAGTGAGTTCATGATGATCAAATAATATAGGCGTTCTGTCACTTACTTCAGTTTTATAAACATCTTGCTTTTCAAAACTCAAAATAGTAGAAATGTACTAGTGATCCCAATTTCTTGTCGTAGAATAAAGATAAAAGTTTCCAAACTTTCTTACTTCAACCAAATGGTTTTTTCGAGGAAGATAAACTACCTTCTTATCAACCAGATGGCTTTTTCAAGGAAGGTAGACTACCTTCTTATCAACCAGATGACTTTTTCAAGAAAGGTGGTAGACTACCATCTTCAAAAAGGCCATCTGGTTGATGTGCGAAAGCTTGGAAACTTTTATCTCTATTCTGCGACAAGGAAATTCGGATCACTAATACATCTGTACTACTCTGAGTATTGTTGGTGTATAGTTCCTTGTTATTAATTAATCTTGTTTTTCGTAACTGCTTCTTCATTCGATTCATTTTTGGGGCATTTATATTCGCTGGTTCAGATAGAGAACGAGGAATAGGATGATTTTCATTATGAGGTACGGATGTTAATGCTGAAGGTTTGTTAGAATCGAGACACACGCAATAGATCCTTTATGTGGGTCTCGGTTAGGATATACAGTGGCGTGCAAAAATTAAGGACGAGACGGTTTTTCGAATGTAACGTCGTGCAGAACTGCTCCACGTCGACTCAAATCATACCATAAGATCCTCAAGATGTAAGAATATGGGACAAGTGAGCAAAACCGTCCAAACAAGGAATCCAAAGTACACAAAGGCACTTTATTGAAAAAGGTAGCTTCGAGCACAACTGGACAGAAAACAGAAACGTCCATGTGACAGGCGGCTGTCAAGAAAAATCCAGTTTTTAGTAGGAGATATGATCACCCCTGACTATGTTGCAGGATTTACAACGTCTGTCCATGCTGAGGACGATGTTGTCAAGGAGCTGTTGAGGCATCGTGGCCCATTCCTCTTGTAGCGCCAATTGCAGCTGCGGAATCGTTGCTGGCGGTTGGTGACGTGCTGCCAAGCGTCTCCCGAGAAGGTCCCACACGTGTTCGATTGGATTTAGGTACGCGGATCTCGTGGGTCAATCCATGCGTTGAATGTCTTCACTCCTTAACAGCTCTGCGACAGCCACTGTACGATGAGGTGTAGCGTTGTCGTCCATGAAGAGGAACTCAGGACCCACAGCACCTCTAAACAGACGCACGTGAGGCAGGAGAACCTCGGTACAATAGCGGACACCAGTCACTGAACCTCCTTGGAAGATGTGGAGGTCAGTACGGCTACCAAGCATGATACCGCCCCAAACGAGAACTCCGCCACCGCCAAACCGGTCCCTTTCGATGATGTTGGAGGTGTGGTTGCGTGTTTCCTGCTCTCTCCAGATGTGTATACGTCCAGAATCGCTCGTCAGACTAAATCAGCTCTCATCCGTAAAGAGAACTCGACCCCATTGCTGATGTGTCCAGTTCTTGTGTTCCTGTCACCACAGAAACCGCCATCTCCGATGAGCAGGCGTTAATGGCACACACCGTACTGGTCGTCGTGCAAATATACCACCTTCGTGCAGCCTCTTGGTCACGGTAAAACGCGGTAACGGACGTCCAGTTGTCTGTTGCATGTGCCTTGCGATTTTTCCCGCTGTCTACCGTCTGTTTCTTCTCGCCTGTAGGACAATATACCGGTCGTCCGCCGCCGTGGTTGTTCGTGGACGACCACTGCTAAACTCTCGGACAGCTGTTCCTGTCGTTTGAAATGCTCTCCAAGCTCGTGAAACGATGCTGTGAGTGATCCCGAACTCTTCGGCCACACTAGTCACACTTCGACGTTCTTCCAACTTCCCAATGACGCGACCTCGGGTAAAGCCAACCAGATGTCATCTACTGGATTGCTTGTTGGCTATATCACACGGTGGCAGCAACTCGACGTCATTCAAACCGATGTACACCGTGCAATAGCTTTCACCGAATTGCTAAGCGTACACCACCCGTGTGCTTTTTACCCTTCCGACACCCCCCCTCCCTCTACGTCATGCTGCATATATGTGCATGACCTACCGCACCGAACCCTAGTCTATCTCCTGAGTGGTCTTTCGGTCCGTTCTGCTTGCTGGTTCCGCTGTTATGCTAATTTCTCCTCTTCGTCCTTAATTTTTGCACACCAGTTTACAATATATTTTCCATTTTATACACTGAAGCCATTAACATTTGTTACACAAAAATAGCACTCATCGTGATGAGTTTTAGGTTATCTTGACACCATTGGAATAGCTAAAGACATAGAGAATGTTTTAACTTTTGCCCAAGTCACAAACTTTCAACACAAGTTCAGCGTATTTTATGAGGTCCCCACGGTTTATCTGGGTCTCCTAATTTAATGACAAAATAAACAAAGTATGCATTTTTAATAAAACCCGTAATATTGTCTTTGTTTAAACACGACATAGTTTCCACAAATATAAAAAAATATCAGCATTACGTACACATTTACACGAAGTCATTTTTCAAAAAACCCTAATTATGTCCGAAATACTATATTGCCAGCAGGACGGACCTCCGATGGACAAACGAAATTTTAGACTCTACTCCAAGGGACAGGAGAAGACCCAGAAGAAGACTGCGTGGGAGATGAATGGAGGAAATTCGAAAGCATGCGGGAATAACATGGAGGAGACTGGTACAAAACAGGCAGTTGTGGAATAGACTTGGGGAGACCTTCGTTCAGCAGTGGATTGATAATGGTTGACAATGATGATGATGATGATGATGATGATGATGATATCCGAAATACATGAAAGCAAAATTGTTTACTCAGCAACACAAAGGGAGAAAGTCAGCAGAAGAGCAAATGAATGTCAACCAATCATGTGATCAAAAGTGACGCCGTCTATTAGATTAGACACCACATATGCTGAGTTTCGTTAAAGAAACTTCAAAAATAACATTATCCATTTAAAAAACTAAGGGTGTTGCACTCTCACTGGTGAGAGTGCAACACCTATAGTTTTTTGAGTGAGAGTGCAACACCTATAGATAATACGAGATGCACTCTCACTGAATGAGAGTGCGTCTCGTATTATCCAGTTACGAAATTTCGATAGAACTCTTTCCTAATTCTCTCATTCTTATCCCAATTAAATTTATTATCACCAACATATTCAGGAAACCTTAATTGGATATTTTTTATTCCAATTAAGATTTTCTGAATCTGTTGGTTGTAACAAATACTTCGTCTAACCTTAAAAAAATATGCTGCGTTATTATTGTGCTCTATTGCAGCCTTCGGTAGCAAGTTTCGACCAGCGTCTATCTCAATGGATGAAATACCATTACTTCAGAAAATACGCAAGTTAGATTCGCCTTGATTTATTTAATCCAAATTGTTGAAACTTCGATTGGTAGATATAAGGCGAAATGGAACGCTAAATGAATTATGTACTCATATTCGCAAAAGAAGGAAGTCTTCTTAGTAATAGACTAAACAACCGCAACACAGTAACGCAGCTAAGCCTCCGCCGATGGTGCAGTGGTGTAAGCGCTGGCTTATGACCATTCGTCCGAGAATGGTTCGTGTTCAAATCCCGGTGAGACGTGAATGTTTGTCTTGCGGCACTGACTCTCTCTCTTCCCTGGAACCAGTGGCCCTAATTTGGGGACGGGCGACTTGCTTATAGAGCATAGAGTTGCTTAAACCTTCAATTAAAAAAAGAACTCAGCTAAGAAACCAAACTAAACTTGACTATACTGAACAAATGCAGTGCCGGAATTTGAGTTCTTTCTTCGCTCTTATCGCCTAGTCCAAAGTCCGAAGGAACTTTTTCTTTGCACTTTTTCCGCTCCGTGCGAATGAAATCAGACATACAAGTATATGAATTAATTATCCCATAGAATAATATTTTTTACCGATACGTGATCCTAAATAGCAAATTTTTTCTCAACTCTTTCCAAGTTACAGTCCTTTTCGACGACCTATTATTCAGCAATTAGTAACTGATCCTAGTGCTACCCGCTGCAATAGCTTTTGCCTTTCGTGACGCAAGTGAAATAGGATGAAAGAACAGCACATCAAATGTGTTTTTGTTTGTATTACAGAAATTGTTTAAACGAAAGCAGAAAAGATTAGAAGGAATTAAAAAGCAGGATATCCAGCTAGTACGTACAGTATATTCATTGCTTTGGTGAGATATAATGATGTAAATGTCTCTCCTGAAGAAGGCGTTGATTCCTATAGCAGGGGAAGGGCTCAGAAGAACTAAGACGTCGCTTACAGAACTTTGCACAAAAGTGAAGGTGAGATCAGCGATGTGATTTGGACTACATTGTGGTCGGTGGTCGTCGACTGCCCCAGCGGAGTTGTGGCATGTGTCGACGGATTGTCTTTGAGCATAGGCTTGTGGATGCTCCTTCATTAAATTGTGGCGTCATTTGCTGCAAACAAGCCTTCCGATTCGTCTATAGAATGCGGGCCAATCGTCGGCGCCCTCGATCACTCAGTGCACTTTTATGACCACATTTCATCCTACTGTTAGTGGTTCTGTCGGATTTCACGTACTCCTGGTACACACTTGCTACGGTTTTTTGCATAATTCACAACAGTTTCGCCGTTGCGCTGATTGAACATCCGGCCGTCCTGGCTCCCACGACTTGACCTTGATCAACCTCACTTAAGACTCGTCCTCGACCCATGCTGGCACTTGATGGAATGTATTCCTGTGCGTACTGACCCATTCTATTTATATCCTCAACCGGTTTTCCTTCACACCGGGATTTGCTGCTTTGCGTATTTTTACCGGGGTGTACGTAATAATTTGCCCTTTCAGTGTATATAGTTCTGTTTTCCATTTAACCAGTAAATTGTCTGAGTGAATGTTATCGCCTATCTAGTATATACATGTACACTGGTGTCCAAAAACCTAAGGGCGATCTACGTTTTTACCTGTATAAGAAAAACTATACGGGATAACAGCCAAATGGAGAAATAATTACACTGCCAGTGTGAGAGCACGTGAAAAGACACAAAAATTTTTTTTATAAATGACGCGCAAATTACACTGTTATCACTCTTTACTCAAAATTTGCAGATTTCCGAAAGACATAGTCGTAGAATGGATGTACAGTGCTTACCGATAACCAGGCGGAGAAACGTTTCAGTATGGAATACATGTCCACTCCAAACGGCGATGCAGCTCTCACAACGTCGTGGCAGGCTTAACATCAAGTGATCTAGGAGTTCCTGAGCAAACTAGCACACTCCTCTTTCAGATCACGGATGAAGCCCTGTTTGTTTTCTGGGGGGACGGAGTTTCGAATACCAATGCGTTTCCCCATTGCGCTCCAAGACGTGTTCGATGGGATAGAGGTCTGGGGAGCGTGTTGGCCGGTCGATGCGACGAATATCCTTGGTCTCCATAAGTGTCCGCACTGCTCTCGTACGATGAGGTGTCGCGTTATTATCCACGAACAGAAAGTTTTCGCCTACAGCATCACGGAATAATCGAACATGCGGTGTAGCGTTGTTATCCACGAACAGAAAGTCTTCGCCTACAGCATCACGGAATAATCGAACATGCGGTGTCGCGTTGTTATCCACGAACAGAAAGTCTTCGCCTACAGCATCACGGAATAATCGAACATGCGGTGTCGCGTTGTTATCCACGAACGGAAAGTCTTCGCCTACAGCATCACGGAATAATCGAACATGCGGTGTCGCGTTGTTATCCACGAACAGAAAGTCTTCGCCTACAGCATCACGGAATAATCGAACATGCGGTGTCGCGTTGTTATCCACGAACAGAAAGTCTTCTCCTACAACACCACAGAATAATCGAACATGCGGTGTCGCGTTGTTATCCACGAACAGAAAGTCTTCGCCTACAGCATCACGGAATAATCGAACATGCGGTGTCGCGTTGTTATCCACGAACAGAAAATCTTCGCCTACAGCACCACAGAATAATCGAACATGCGGTGTCGCGTTGTTATCCGCGAACAGAAAGTCTTCGCCTACAGCATCACGGAATAATCGAACATGACGTGTCGCGTTAGTAACCATGATCAGAAAGTTTTCGTCTACAGCATCACGGAATAATTGAACATGACTTGTCGCGTTGTTATTGTTACACGGCACTAGCAGTGTTCCTGCCGAGTCGGCCGGTAACGGTGCTTGGAACCTGAAGTACAATTTAGTTGGCCGCGGCACCAGGTGTGAATCTCAGGTGCACCGCTGCACTCAATGATTCACACCAGAACATAAAAAAATGAAACTTGGAAGAATGACCCGAAGCATGAGGCTTGGGTGAATCCACCGTGTGAACAAAAATAACAACAATAAAAAAAATAATAAAAAAAATAAAAAACGATACTTTGGGATCAGAGAGTTGTGATGAGGTTCACCCGCAATCACCAATTCGTGACTGAGTGTAGTGGTCCGGATCTTACTCCGGTACATTCAATCCCCAACCAGCCAGTACAACACTCACTTTCGCAAATAACACATGATTCACAAATGCACCACACAACATTTAATTACGTTCTGTGAGATTTAAACAGATACGGCGCTCTCTGGGCGTATAGACAATTGCCCCTCTTATGTGGGCAGCATACGGTGTCACACTTTACTGTCGGAAGACACAAGCCGACTGAGTCTCCACCGGACTATCTGAACAAGAGATACTGCTCGTTAACACACTAAATTGAGCAGGAGGTGATATTCATATACAATTGCTTAGAGAATGAATACTCGCGACACAAAATACACAAGCACGTTAATTTGCGGTATACGATTATAGGCGCGAAATACTGCCAAAGTTAATTAACTAAATCTAATAAGCATGCACATGCAGATCCCTTCCCCGCTCGCTTTCGCCCTGAACCAAAGTTAAAAGAAACTGTCCCGCCCAGCGGAATTTGTGGCCACACCCTCTCCTTTATTCATGTAAAAAAAATAATCAGGAAATGGGCCCTGTAAGAAATTGAAATCTGTATGTGCAGGTATTTCCTCTGAGGTTCAGTCACTCAGCATTACTGCATCTATGTCCATGCAGCTTTGGGTGTCGGGATGGCACAAGTTCGCAGATGTGCGAAGAAAGAAAAAGGAAATATTCATCTACTTACAGTTTCGTGACTTTGCTGTGCAAATCCAGTGTGCATCACATAATATAACACGACAAAACACACACACACACACACACACACACACACACACACACACACACACACACACACACTTGCACCATGTGGCAGCACCGATGATTCAACACTTCACTTTGACGCTTGATGTAAATGAAGCACACAATTAAAATGGTGATATCACGCCGCACTTTGTTGTGCTGATGCGAGTATACACGGATCCACTCTTGTGAAGATTTAAAGTTGGCCGTTAAATAAAATAGCCCCTCTCACATCTGCTGTTGCAGTTTCCGAGACTGGTTTTCTGTGTTCCTGGGAAATGATTTCTGTTGTTGTGAAGAAATAATTCTGACCGTCAACTGCCTGGAGAGTGGGACCTCCTCACTTCCGCTGCTGCTATAGTAGATTCCGTCCGTTGCTACCTTCCGTCCTTTTTGACCGTTCATTCCCAATTCAGTCAGTTCCTTTCCGTTAGCATAACATCTACCCTGCCTGAGTACGCAGTTCAAATATGCCCCTCGCAGGTTTTGTTTCCATTTTTTATCGAGTTGCGACCGCCAGCCCTGAGATTAATTTTCTCGGCCGAGCGAAATCAGATGTGCTTTTACCTTAAGCGTATATCAGCAACTGCTGACCGAAAACGACGCTCGAATTCACCCCCTATTCTTTTCGGCGATTCTATACTCTTAATTGCCCATTGTCCCTCGCAGACGTCAGAGTATCTTTCTTGCTGACAGAGTTATGTGTCTGCTGAGGGTCTCTTGGCCCACCCACTGAAGTAAACATACGGACCGCCGCCCCGGTGGCGCAGTGGTCTAAGGCACTGCCCTCTGATCATTCGTCCGTAAGGGGTCCGGGTTCGAATCCCGGTCAGGCATGGATGTTGTGTTTGTCTTACGGCACTGGCTCTCTCCTTCCCTGGAACCAGTGACCCTAAATTAGGGACGGGCGACTGCTTATAGCCCATTGAGTTGCTCACGGTGGTCGTTAAACCTCCAATCAAAAAAAAAAAAAAAAAAAAAAAAAAACATACGGACCACAGCGTTAAGCTACAAGCGGAAAGAAGAAAAAAGAAAAGTGAAAAACCACTTCGAACAATGCTGCTTCCATCCGCATTCGAAAGCACATTTCCCTCGTTCGTTTTGCAGCCCCTCGAAGACACTTGAGATAGGAATTTTTATGTTTCACTTCAGGGCTATGTGTGAGGTCTAGCAATTCGAAATGGCAAAAATATTGCGTTTCTTGCCTTCAAAAGCATTGGAGCGACTTCCCAATTATCCCGCAATTTTGTTAATTAATTTAGAGAACAGCCGAAAGAAAAAAACAACGTAAATGAGAAATAAATAAAAAAAACAGCTGTGAACTGTAAAAGAACATGTGAGCCTGCTGAACTGTGATTCCTAGCTGCCTCATACAATACGCGACATGGCGGACAAATTTTAAAGTTTTCTTCAGGTTTTAGGTTGGGAAGGGGGTGTCCACTGTAACATTATCCATGAACAGAAAGTCTTCGCCTACAGCATCACGGAGTAATCGAACATGACGAGTCGCGTTGTTATCCATGAACAGAAAGTCTTCTCCTACAACACCACGGAATAATCGAAAATGACGTGTTGCGTTCTTATCCGTGAACAGAAAGTCTCCGCCTACAGCATCACGGAATAATCGAACATGACGTGTCGCGTTGAGGTGTTGCGTTGTTATCCATGAACAGAAAAGAAAGCCTTCGCCTACAGCATCACGGAGTAATCGAACATGACGAGTCGCGTTGTTATCCATGAACAGAAAGTCTTCTCCTACAACACCACGGAATAATCGAACATGACGTGTCGCGTTTACGTGTTGCGTTATCCATGAACAGAAAGAAAACTTCGCCTACAGCATCACGGAATAATCGAACATGACGTGTCGCGTTGAGGTGTTGC
Organism: Macrothele yani; assembly: GCA_039090855.1. NCBI lineage: Eukaryota > Metazoa > Arthropoda > Arachnida > Araneae > Macrothelidae > Macrothele > Macrothele yani. The sequence goes on from CM077028.1 coordinate 51,049,716, forward strand.
GTTGTTATCCATGAACAGAAAAGAAAACCTTCGCCTACAGCATCACGGAGTAATCGAACATGACGTGATGCGTCGCGTTGTTATCCATGAACAGAAAGTCTTCTCCTACAACACCACGAAATAATCGAACATGACGTGATGCGTTGTTATCCATGAACAGAAAGTCTTCGCCTATAGCATCACGGAATAATCGAACATGACGAGTCGCGTTAGCGTGTTGCTTTCTTATCCATGAACAGAAAGTCTTTTCCTACAACACCACGGAATAATCGAACATGACGTGTCGCGTTGGCGTGTTGCTTTCTTATCCATGAACAGAAAGTCTTCGCCAACAGCATCACGAAATAATCGAACATGACGTATCGCGTTGAGGTGTTGCGTTGTTATCCATGAACAGAAAGTCTTCGCCTACAGCATCACGGAGTAATCGAACATGACGTGTCGCGTTAAGGTGTTGCTTTGTTATCCATGAACAGAAAGTCTTCGCCTACAGCACCACGGAATAATCGAACATGACGTGCAAAAACTTTGTTGCAATATCGTTTGTACATCATATTCCCATTTTGCAGCACTTGTAGCTCGGTGTGTCCATTAATCATGATACCGTCCCACACCATGATCCCGGCATAGCCATATCTGTCCCTTTTCTGCACATTCTCGCGCTGGTACGCAGTACCACCTTCACGACAGATCAACTGACATCTAGAATCCGATAACAGCCTGAAACGACTCTCACCTGTACAGAGTACATTGACCCTTTGATGACGTGTCTAATTTCTGTGGATACGACACCACTAAAAGGATGCGCTACGCTGAGCTCTGGAAAGAGGGACGCAGACTACAGGCCTTCGGGTATATAGCCTTATATGTCGAAGACGTCTTGCCACAGTTAGTAAGGATTTCCTTGTTCCTGTGTTGGAATGGAGACGACTCACAAGCTGACCGGCCTTGGTGAGGCGATTACGTTTTGTTGTTACAACTAAAAATCTGTTTTCGTGCTTCGTAGTTTAGCGAGAGCGTCCTCCTGGCATGCGCCTGGAACACATTCCATTGGCTTGAAACGCTGCCTAGAGCCTGGATACCACACTATGCGCGATTCCAGACTCCCTGGCAACATCAATCACTCCGCCCTATAAATATTTCTCTCGTGAAATCATCTAGATGATGTCTTTGAGACATAACGTGAATTACACGTTCGTAATTTTATGCCTTCACAGCCAGATTTTCAAACGCATGTTGCCTACCGCGCCCTTTTCTCTTTCGTCAGTTTAAGTGATACCACGTGACCCCTGTGCGCACGATTCGATATATTGCATGTGCACTGGTTTTCTACTTAGCGTCTCCAGTTATGCAATGTAAGTCTAAATGGCACAGTGAGTGAGTTTGACCAGGTGAGTGAGTTTGTGTATTTAGGAAGCCTGTTTGACAGAGAGAACAAATTGGATGGTGAAATTAGTAGGAGATTGAATTCTTCATTGAAAGTCGTAGCTGCTCTGGGAGGTTTTCACAGGAATGATGGATTCTCAAGAGAGTCCCGCATGGCTGTGTATGGAAGTGTCATTGTTCTTACTCTGATGTATGGCAGTGAAACCTGGGTACTACAGAAGACACATAGAAGTCGTTTGTGTGCTGGAGAAATACGTTACTTACCGGGCGATGGGGGTGGCTGTGGCAAGACACGTTCGGATTGTGTGAGGAATGAAGATGTGTTGCAGTTGTGTGATGTGAAGCAAAATGTTGTTACCAAGGTGGAGACCAATATGCTTCGGTGGTTTGGACATGTTGGAAGAATGAGTGATGAGATGCTCACTAAGAAACTCTTTTTAGACCAAGTGGCAGGAAGGAAAGGCAGACAAAAGCCAAGGAAGTCATGGGAGGATCAGTTTCAGGAGTTTCTGCATGAGAAAAAGATTATGAGTATGAAGTATAGAAGATCTTGTGTACGGCGTGTGTTGGATATCTGTGAAGCCCGAGTTGTATGTCAAGATCGCTGTAAATAGAGAAGTTTGATACGGCAACATTAAGTAAAAATTATCTGGTAGTTTGTATTTTTTTTTTTTTTTTTTTTTGGAGCTAACCTCTGAATCTCAGAGAACAGCTTAGTGATATGTATGAATGTATATCTCCAGTTATGCAAATTGCCACAAGTTGCTGCGCCTGATTTTGTGGTTGTAACCTTTCGAAATAGTGTTCGGCCTTAGGTTTTGGACACCAGTCTGGGGGATACACACTTCGCATTTTCTCAGTCCTATTTTCCGTCTAGTCGGTTAATTGCCTGAGTGAAAATGATCGTCTTCCATCAGTACATTTATAATATATGAGGGAATAAACTTCTCCATTCTCTCAGTTCTGTCTTCGTGTTTTCCGTCTCGTCAGTTAACAGTCTGAGGGAAAATGATCACCTTCCATCCAGTGTCTTGAGAATAACTGATAAATTTCTATTCTATCAGTTCTGTTTTTCTTTTAATCAATAAACAGTAAAATTATCATGTTCCATCTCTTAAGCCCTCTTGGGGCAGCTGATGAACCTCCATTCTCTCAGTTCAGTTTTTCTTCTAATCAACTTGAAGGAAAATTATCATTTTTCAGCCTTTCACTTCACTTCACTTTTCCTTTTAACAAATAAATAGACTGGGAAAATAATCAATTTCCATCTAACAAATAGTCTAAGGAAAAATAATAAACTTTTTGTTCCGTTCATTTTTCTTTCTAACCCGTTAATAAGCCTGTGAAAAAATCCTAAACTTCCTTAGTTCCAATTGTTTTTTCTTCTTTTATTAACCCTTTCTTTTGAAAGCTGATTTAATTTGAGATCGTTCGCCGGGACATTTCCGTCTTTCTAGTCTTCGCAGTAATAGAAAGTTTCTTCAGTAAATCAACTGTACAACACTTTCAGGAATCCTTTTTCTAGATAGCTGAATTCTTCAATCTCAATTTGATGTTTCGTTTTTGTTTTGTTTTGCTTGTTTTTTTTAATTTTGCGAAATCATCTGTTCTCGGGATGGATTTCGTGTCATAATCTGGACATTTACCTAAATTTAGCCCTACACGGATCGGCTATTCCGGCGCTTGATTCAGCTTGCGTCCTGGATATCCAAAGCTTGTTCACTTGGTTCTTCAGTATATCGTTTTACGAGACCACCTTGGGGTTGGCGCCATAAAACCTCAAAAACTGACTCGACTTTAAAAAATAATTCTTTTCCTTCACTTGTTGTAGAAATTTTCCTTAAAGTTTTTGTTTTTTTAATCATGTGCCTCTTCGAGCAGGAAATATCAGCCAGCTTCTGACAGAAAAAAAAAAAAGTCAAGAGAAGTATCTAATTAAAAGACAGAGCCTGAACTATTTACTCGCTAGAAGCCCCTCATTCTATTGCCACTCAGATTTTCGAGTTGTATAGTGCGTTTCAATAGGACTTTATAAGATACCTAATCAGGCATTATTAACGCCACGTTGTTCGTGCATTCAAGGGATGGATTTCGTGTATAAGGCAACTTTACCGAAGTTAGATTGAGCTATTGAGTGTCTTGCTCAAATTTCGGAATTCGTGGATGCGTAAGAAATTGCTGATTAGATGTTCACATCAATGGCTTCTCAGGAGCAGATTTGTTTGGCTAATCACGGCTGCAGATAATGAGCTCTCGTAACGAAACCGTTACGAGCAATTCCAATATAAACATCAAAATTCGGACAGACATAAGAGTCTTATTAGTCAGGTATGGTTACTCAGCGCGTTTTTCTCCTATCAAGCTTAAAAGGGAATAAAAAAATCGAAAAAATAGTCCACTGTTCAAATTAATAAATATGTTACATTTTTATAAAGACATTTGTCATTAGTCAAATTCTCGACCAGTCCATTAAGACGCTGGTGAAGGTAGCAGAGCTCTTGCTAGTTTTCTGTGTAACTGCAAACTGCGGTATTTCTGTGCAAAAATATAGTTAGATTATTTGTTGTTGTTGTTGTTGGTTTACATCACTGGGTAAATATATTTCTTCGTCCTACTTCGGTGAAGCTCAGTTTTGATTTACACTCAAAAAATAGTTTCACACAAAAGGACGTGTCGGATTGCAATGCTATTCGGGAGGAAAGTAAAGGTTGCCAGGAACAACAAATGATTAAACATTACGATTGATATGGCCAATATTTATTGAGCTACACGCTAATAAATAGTGTCCCTCAGTTTGGCGTCGGGTCGCCATGTTTGCTCACACAGCATGCCAGACGTCTCGGCATGAAGTAGTACCGACTCCTGATGGTGTCCTGCGATAAGCCATCCCATGCAGCTTGAATCTTCTCACGCAGTTCCTGCAGATTGTGCGGTAGGGGTGGAGTGTGGATAGCGCGTCCAATAGCATCCCACACATTTTCAATCGGCGATAGGTCTGGTGATGCGGCTGGCCATGGCAGAGTGTCAGTGCCTTTAAGGCAAACTCTCGAGACAGCAGCAGAATGCGGACGAGCGTTATCCTGTTAGAAATCGCACCGGAGTGAGTGTTCAGAAAAGGTAGGGCCACTGGTTGCAGGACCTCATTAACGTAACGCTGGTCTGTCAGAGTGCTTGTAATGAACACCAACGGTGATCTGGCATCGTAGGCAATTGCACCCCATACCATGTCACCAGGACTTCTAGACGTGTGACGCTCAACAACAAACCGTTCATCTTGGCGCTGATCACGGTGTCTCCATCACACACGGATTCGTTGTTCGTCTCCTCCAAGGTAAAATCGGGACTCGTCATTGAAAGATCATCCACTACCAGTCTGAGCGGCTCCATGACAGTCTGGCACGACACCATTGCAGTCTTTGGCGACGATGCAATGGTGTTAAGGGCAGTCGTCGTAACGGTCTGCGTGCGTGTAGTCCTACGTCGTGCAGTCGTCTGCCAATGGTGCTAGCACTAATCGGACGATGCATGGAAAGCACCACTGCTCGCTGAATATGCGCAATCTTGGCTGTTGGATCACTCCGCGCATATCGGACCACCTGTCTGTCCTCTTTCTCTCTCTCTCTCTCTCTCTCTCTCTCTCCGTTGTTCGTCTAGGTTTCCCAGACAATTCTCGTCCAAGATGGATCCGGGTTCGTATCGCGGCTATGCATGGGTGTTGTGTTTGTCTTACGGCACTAGTTCCCTCTCTTCCCTGGAACCAGTGGCCCTAAATTAGGGACGGGTGACTGCTTATAGCCCCTTGAGTTGCTCACGGTGGTCGTTAAACTCCCCTCCCCCCCCCAAGACCCTTCATGTCGCTGCTGTGTGTCTTATTCTATCCATGCCTCCAACAACGTGCTATGATGATATCCACAAGACCGATATAGTGCGCAATACGGCGATAAGAGCATCCCGCTTCCCGGAGCACAACGATGCGGCCCCTCTCGAAACTCCTCCAACTGCTCGAATTGCTTCCGAACTTTTCCCTGAGGAATACTTCCCTTGCAAAGGATGCAACCAACACGACAGCACCAGTCAGAATGGCAAGTACGCGCAACGGGACGACCTTATACAGCTTGTCAGGCACAGCGCTACGACCCCTTCTTACTTGCGTCACATGCGCGGCCGAGCGTGATACCTGAATCATTTGCATATCTCACGATGTCAAACTTGCCCAAAAAGTTCCATTCCTGTCAGTTGCTTTCTTCTGAGTGCAACTATTTTTTTGACGATCAGTGTACATAGAACAATTCTAGTTGCTAAAATTAATATCGAAATTTTCAGTCAGGCAATGAACTTTCAAGGAAAACAACTTTTACTTTCAAAATGAAAGTTCTTTGAGGGCAGGATTGAAAGGGTGTGTGAAGGACCACCATGAGCAACTTTTTGGGCTATAAGCAGTTGCCTATTCATAATTTTCGGGACGCTGGTTTCAGGAAAGGGACTGAGACATTAAGCAAGCACACCATCCATGCATCTTCCGGGACTGGAACCCGGGAAAAATCTCGAGTGAGTGATCAGAAGCCAGATTTTTATAAAGGCAACTCTTATAAGCCCACTTTATTACATGAACGAAAACTTCGTAAACTGTGACACAGTTTGTCTTCAGCGCTTTTCTGTATTAGTTTTTGTAAAGGGATTGTGCAAGATAGTAAACCTACACAGTCAAATGGTGAAGTATTGAGGCCATTTTGTTTAACGCTAAAATACACTATGTGAACACAAGTGATTGGACACCCACACGCAGGAGCAATGATGTGCTCCCGCAGTAGACACGTGGTCAATAAGGTATAAAAAACGACAATGGTACTACTCTCAGATCAATCGCTGAAAAAAAGGCTAACAGGAGAGAGCTCTCAGAATTTGAAAAGGCCGTTATAATTGCTGCTCGATTGGAAATATGAGCATAAGAAGCATTGATGATGTCAGACAGGTCGCTAAATCGATTGTGGGCTTTGTCATCAACAAGTGCAAGAAGACAGACATTGCAGGAATTCACTTTGCTCTGGGAAACCCACAAAACTGCAACCCAAGGACCGGAAAGTGCTGCAGAGGGAGATCCAGAAAACCAGATCACGTCCAATGCACGCCATAGAGCTAGAGTTCCAGATGACCACAGATGTTATGGTCTCCACCAAGACACTTCGAAGAGAGGCCCATTTACTCGGGTATCATGGTCGAGAAGTCGCCCATAAACCTCTCATCACAAAGACCAATAAAGTCTCCACCAAGACAGGTCGGTAAATCGACTGTGGCCTTTGTCATCAACAAGTGGAAGAAGACGGACATTGCAGGAATTCACTTCGTCCTGGAAAACCCACAAAACTGCAACCCAAGGACAGGAAGGTGCTGCAGAGGGAGATCCAGAAAACCAGGTCCCGACCAATGCGTGCATGAGTTCTAGATGGCCACAGATGTTATGGTCTCCACTAAGACACTTCGAAGAGAGGCCCATTCACTCGGGTATCATGGCCGAGAAGTCGCCCATAAAGCTCTCATTACAAAGACCAATAAAGTCCCCACCAAGACAGGTCGATAAATCGACCATGCCCTTTGTCATCAACAAGTGGAAGAAGACGGGCAGTGCGAAAATTCAACTCACCCTGGAAGACACCGAAACTGCAACCCGGGTACCGGAGGGTGCTGCAGACGGAGTTCCGGAAAACCAGATCCCTACTAATGCATGCCATAGCACATGAGTTCTAGATGGCCACAGATGTTATGGTCTCCACCAAAACACTTCGAAGAGAGACCCATTCATTTAAGTATCATGGCTGTGAAGTCACCCATAAACCTCTCATCACAAAGACCAATAAAGCCACAGAACTACGATGGTGTCAACAGCAAAAAAAATTGGATATTGGCGGCAGGTGTTATGGAGAGACGAATCCTGCTCTACATTATTCCGATCGGATGGATGTGTCTGGATTTAACGGTTACCCGGAGAACATCTGCTTCTGGAGTATACGGTGCCGACAGCATGGAGCCGGTGAATTATGGTATGAGGTTGTTTCAACTGGTACGGTGTGGGTTCATCAGTTGTTACTCATGGCAACATGAATCCTGTGCTGCATAGAGATATCCTGAATAATTCAATGTTCCCAGCGTTGTAGCAATTCAACGCACACGACGATTGTTTCTTTCAGGACAACAGTGCCACTTGTCATGTTTCCAGGGCTACAGTGGAGTGGTATGAGGAAAATCAGGTCTCGTGGATGGACTGGACTGCTCAGAGCTCGGACCTCAATCCCACTGAACACCTGTGGGAAGAACTTGAACGACGGGTGAGGTCCAGACCAGCACGACCTTCTTCACTGACAGAATTGGTCGATGTACGCAAGGCGGAATGGAGAACATCCCGCTCTCCGTACTCCATGGACTTGTCGACAGTTTACCTCGACCGGTGTCTCACTACAAATGGAGGACCTACCCGCTAATGATGTAAATGCAATAATGTTTTTCTTTTTACTTACAGTGTCCAATCACTTTTGCCCTCATAGTGTAGGTGCATAAGAATTTTTACTAAATATCCGTTAATACCCGATAACATTTCTTCGTGGATAAATCCATTGAAGTTTGATTACAGCCGTTTGGCATTTCGTTAATCATTTAACTAAGGACAAAACATGTTTTCGCCAAAAAAAGAAAAAAAAAAAAGATCTTTCTCCACTACTTTCTTTCTTTTGTGCTCTTCCAACTTTTACGTTTCCCCAAAAGGAGACACCTGTTTCTTCTTCCCCTGACTCTTAGCACCACTAAGCCCTGTGGTCATGGGGCAGAGAATTATTGGCACAACTACTCCTACTAAATAACCTTGAGGAGTTGAACCTGAGACCAAGCAGCAGGGAATTAGCACAACCGTCCCTGCTGATTCATCTAGAGAAACCGAAGTTCCTTCCTCTCCGGCCCTTAGCACCACTAAATCCTATGGTCACGAGGCTGAGAACACTGGTCAACACGATTTTTGGCATATGGAGCAATGAAAGCGTTTCTAACATAACTTTTCACACTGAATTCAAATATGAAATCAGAATTTTTCTACCACCCACAGTTTTTCTGTGATGAAGCTTTTTATTAATAAATATTAGGGATATGCAAAAGTTTCTCCCGTTTTAAAGAGACTGGAACAATCAGGAAACCAGTACGCATTTATTCAACGAAATATTGCTCGTAGCATCAATCACCTTTTGTCATTTTTCAGGCAACAAATGAATAACCCTGTGATAGAAGAACTGCGGTTTTGAGCTGAAGAACGCAGTGACGAAATTTTGCACCTCTGGAACGCTGGTGAACCGCTGTTGCGCTAGGGCATGTTGCATAGAACGAAATAGATGAAAGTCTGCGGGTTCTATGACCGGGGAGTAAGCCGGGTACGGTAAAACCTCTCGTGGTGGCACCGTAAGGACACCACCCAGTCATCGTGTAACAGGATGACTGGGCGGCGTCCTTTGCATGTCCATAGGCGTTTTTGCTCGATTGCAGCGTTCAGTTTCATCAACTGTTTCGCCCGGTTTCAACAGCTTGAAGTACAGCACACACAACAGCACCTTTTCCCCGTGGATATCCTGTTTTGCAGTGGATGTTGAAGGCTGGCCTGGGTCGACCCAGGCTCGCTTGCGTGCGATGTTGTCGCAATAGACCCATTTTTCACCCCCGGTGACAACCTTACACAAGAAATTCTTCCCTTGAAACCTCTTCAGCAACGACGTGCAGATGCCCAATCGTTGAACCAATATTACGCTCCGTTAAAGTATGCGGAACCCACTTACCAATCTTCTGGATCTTCCCCAAGACCTGTAGACGCCGTACCACCGTCGATTGAGCCACTTTCAAACGTTTCGCCAGTTGCGTGGTCGATTGTGTGGCATCCTCTTTCTTGCAACAGCGATTCCAGATTCTCGTCTGCGAGTTCCTGCGGTCTACCACGTGTCTTACCTTCCAAGCTGAGATCACCTTTCATAAACCTGGCAAACCATTCTCGACACGTCCGTTCACCCATAACCGTTTCGCCATACGCCTGACATATTGAACCGCATGCTTCAGTCGCACTTTTCCCTAAATTAAACATGAATAACAAACAGTGCCACAAATGAACTTTATCGACCTCCATGCTTGGCTTCATGTACAAACTGACAGCACGGGTCGCCGGCAGGTTAGACCCCTACAGCGCCCGCTAGTGGGGGTGGCGGAAACTTTTGCATACCCCTAATATATTGCAAGATTTTACCTATTTTGTCGCAATTTATTAGGTAATTTTTCCCCAGATGTAATTTTTAGTATGTACAGGCAAGTGACAGACAGAGGAGTTATGCAGCGTGTCGCGACATAAACACATCACTAGTCTAAGCAATTTATGAAGTAGTGAGCTGACATGCACTGTGTACGCACTGAGAGAATTAGAGTTATCTTTTGTCTTGTGATTAGATCACTGTGTAACTGTGTTGTGGTTGATGTGTCATTAAACCAAAGAAGTGTTTAAATCATCTAGATACCTTCTGTTATGTCTGTGGGGAACTGACATTTAAAACTCTACGGCGAAGTTTCATTCGACTCGTTCAAAAATGTTATGAGCTATATTTTCGCTGTAAAGTAGGTGACCAAGATAAGAACTGGTTCCCGAATATCTGCGATCGACCTGTGTGAAGTGTCTAACAGAATGGGTAAAGGGTTAGCGGCATATTGTGCTTTATAGTTCCCATTGTTTGGAGGGAATCCAATGAGACTGTTATTTTTGTTAAACAAACATAAAGGGGATAAATAACAAGTAAATCCAAACACCTAGTGATATACCAAATTTGCCATCTGCTATCAGTCCAATTCCTCACAGTAAGGATTTAACTATACCACAGCCTCCATAAACGTAATTGTAGAAGACAAAGACTCGGAAAACGCTGCATCTAGCCTAAATGCAGGCAACCTGGCTCTACATTTGAAGCAAGTACCTCTTCTTTTGAACCACGTCTGTTAACTTAAGGTAATTTAAGTGACCTTGTTCGGAATTTGAATTTGTGCAAAACACAGGCCAAACTTTTGGGGGTCTAGACTGAAAGGCTGGAATCTACTTCAGCGAGACACTAAGTGTGTGCTAAGTGCGTTTTTTTTCGTAACCGCCAGGATGAGTTTAAAATCTTTTATTCTCAAGAAAATGGTTTTGTTTTATTGTAACAATATTTGCACTGTGATGGATGCTCTTGGTCATGAACATAAAACAGAGTAGCGCCTGTTCGTTGACTCCTCTAAAACTAGATTGGAAGGTGTCCTTTTGCACAATGGAAACAAATTTCTTTCAGTGCCGTTAGTTTGTGCCACTAATATGAAAGAATCTTACGAAGATATGAAATTCCTTTTGGAAAAAGTTCAGTGTTAGAAGTGCAATTCGAACATTTGTGGCGATTTAAAAGTCATTGCGCTGTTACTTGCTCGGCTATACTAAATTTTGTTGTTTCTTGTGCGAGTGGAATGGTCGAGACAAGAAAAGCCATTACATCAAGAAGGAATGGCCAAAGTGTGATTCACTTACTCTTGGACAGAAAAATGTTGCACATCCCCCACTAGTCAACCCTGAAAATATTTTTTTTTACTTCCACTCCATATCAAATTATGACTTTTTAAAGGTTTGGTGAAGGCCATGAATAAAAATGGTGCTGGGTTTGCTTATTTGAAGGAAACGTTTCCTCGAATAAGTGATGATAAAATTAAAGAAGACGTTTTTGTGGGTCCTCAAACAAGAGATTTGATTCAAGATGGGAAATTTGAAGATCCATTAAGCCAAGTTGCAAACAAAAACGGCATAGAGATCGTTCAAAAGTGTTACGGAAAAGTTTTTGGGAAATTTTTAAACACAGAACCAGTGTGACATTATGGGTTAACTCCTTACATTCATTTAAACATATGGGATGTAATATGTCCCTTGAAATTCATTTCTTGGACTCCCACTTGGATTTCTTCCCTGAGAATATCGGTGCCGTCAGCGAGGAACATGGCGAGCAATTTCACCAAGACATCTCGATCTTGGAAACGAGGTAACACACACACACACACGCACACACACACACACTCAGGAAAAGTGGAGTTCTAACATGCTTGCTGACCAGAGGCGTAACTAGGGCGGGGTAGACGGGGATGGCTACCCCCAAGACACGGCGAAGAAAACACTGCTTACAATCTAACTGAAATTGAATTGAAGCCTTTGCACTAGTTTTTGGTAGAGTTATTTTCGCGTTATACTTTGTCATTTGTCCACTTACAGAGTTTGTTTACAACATGTTTTGCCAGTTTCCGTAGCCTTGGCAGCTTACAATTTGCATTTCTCCCTCAAATTTTCCAGGGGATTTTAATTGCTCACATTCAGAAATGAAAGCACGGCAGTGGTGTGGTGGTATGATCTAAGGAAGAATTGTAATCTTTGTCGACACCTATGAGGATTGCAGTCTCTCTTTATTGTTGGAAGGTACGTTGCAAGATAAGGGTGTTATTCACATTGTTGAAGATTCTCTGAGGGCTATTCGATCATTATTGTGGCTACAAGCCACGACTGCCACCTGCATCCGGTCTGTTTGATGTGGTACCGAAGGTCCGAACTCCGAAGCAGTTGGGAAAAGCTGCGCATACAGTCACAGTTTGGTTGTGCCTCCCGTGTAGAGATAACATTGGGATACGGCTTTAATTTTAATTTGTCGAGTAGCATATTCGAGCGACGGGGGCATAGATATATAAGAAAGAAAGAGGGCTTAATATTTTGCGGTTTGTCCAGGGCGCAGAAATGGCTAATTACGCCTCTGCTACTGACAATAGTTGGGCACTTAAGAGGAATGTACTAGATGCTAAATACGGAAGAAAATCGTCAACTGTCACCCTTTAGGTAATATGAATCTCTCTCTCTCTCTCTCTCTCTCTCTCTCTCATATATCATCATCATCATCATCATTGTCAACCATTATCAATCCACTGCTGGACGAAGGTCTCCCCAAGTTTCCTCCACAACGGTCTGTCTTGTGCCAGTCTCCTCCATGTCACCCCTGCATACTTTCGAATTTCATCCATCCATTAACCTTCATGGCCCGACCCATGCTCTTCATCTGTTACTATTAAACAGAGAGAAGAAGATTAAAGAGAACTCAAGCTGTGAGAGTGACATAATAAATAGAAATGATTTTCAGCTATAACGAAATTCCAAGTTCGTTTGAGAGAAATTAAACCTGAAAAACAAATTTTACATTGCAATTAAAAAAGGAAATGTTAATTTATAACAAACAGATTTTTGAAAGAAAACTTGAGTCTAAAACCCCTACTCTACAACTTATGACAGCACGTGAGGAGAAAAGTTTTTGTAACACAAGAGGTAAGCTCTCTCCTTGTTTTTGGGTTCTAGGTTTTATAAGTTCAATGTTTGTACTATGTAATTTTCTCTGTCGTTTTTTAGCTTTTCAGCTTTTAAGCATTGGTTTGTCTGTTAACATTTATGCGGGTTTTAACTCTTACTTTTCTTGTAACTTTGAGCGTCTTTTTGTGGTACCTAGGAACAGAAGATGGCTAAGCTTGTTCCTGTCCATCGATGATCTGTCCTTCTGGCAGTATGTCCAGCCCATTGCCATTTCAGGGATTTAACTCTTATTTCTCTCAAAACGAACTTAGGATTATCTGCTGAAAATCATTTTCAATATTTATTATGTCACTCTCACAGCTTGAGTTCTCTTTAATCTTCTTCTCTCTGTTTAATAGTAACAGATGAAGTAACAGATGAAGAGCATGGGTCGGGCCATGAAGGTTAATGGATGCAAGCGAAATTGTTAACTAGTGCTAGGTCATGCTACTCTACGGAGGACATGACTTATATATATATTTTAAACTATTTTAGGTGGGAATGTTACTTGCATCTATGGCCTTTTGCAGAAACTCCATTTCCAACTAGGTCTTTGTGGAAGTGAGAAAATGCAGAGTTTTTGCTGGTCCTTGATAAAGCCAAAGCTCAGTATTCTCGACACCTTCTACATTCAGTTGTTTTATTTTATTTTTTTTTCTTTTCTCCTTTACTCACAGGTAGATACATAACCTTTTCTATGTTGTACTAGGTGTGAGTCAAAATTATATATGTATTTTTTTTGCTTAGGTATCTTTATAGAATGTGAATTCTGAATTTTCAAAACTGCTGCGTTGCGCGTTTTGATTTTCAGGTTATTTTGCACCCTTCGTTTTAAATTCTAAAATTTTTTCCTTAGTCTTCAGTTTTGCTCTTAATTTCAATTTATTATTTAGCAGCTCATGCGCAAATTCTAGTTGAAATGTTTTCTTATTTTTTATTATTATTATTATTATTATTTTTTTTATTACTATTTTTTTACCTGAGGTTTTTTTCATTTTCTAATTTTTCTTTTTAGTATGTTTTGGATGCAGCTTTTTTGGAGTGTAGTTTATACTGAGAGTTTGGTCTTTTCTTGGACTGCTTATTTCTAAAAGTTTTTCCTAGTTGGTTTGCTCAGAATTTGTATGTTTTGGCCCAAGTGGAGTTCTAAGGACGATGAAAGGATTGGAGGTCAGCTCAGATATTTTAAGTCCTCCCGCTTGGTTAGGCTAGCACCCTTTCCCATAGTGTATGAACTCGCTGGCAAAGGTAATCTAAAGTTATGAAATGACAAACGTTGTTTGACATGTAAATCTGCAGATCCTAACCTGTATTCTTCTATTGAGGATAATTGCTCCAACAAGTTTTGCAAAGCCTACAATGCCATCTATAAGCTCACCTGTACTGTCTGCAACCTTAGCTATATTGGCCAAAGTAAAAATCCTCTTCATCTTAGGATTAATGGTCACAGGTCTCTAGTAAACAAGTTCTCTAATTCAGGAGTGAACCCCTCCACAAACGCCAACCAGTACTCTACCTTTGAATTAGAGCATTTCCATACTCATGGTTTTGACAAAGTGAAAATAGAGGTACTACATATTATCCCTGACCTCTATGCTCGGCTAGAAACTGAATCCCTTGAAATTTTGCAGCATCAGTCTCTTTATCCCTATGGCCTTAATTCCACTCTATCTGACAATAAGCATAATCAGCATAAATTTTCAATTCGTGAACTCTTCTTTCTTGTTAATAATAAGAGCTGCTCTAGAGGTAATAGAGGACAGAGGTTATTTCGCACATCAAGCAAAGTTGATTTTGCTAACTTGCTAAAAACTCTGGAAAGCTTTAAAACTGGCACTAATTTTGTTAAAAATACTTACAAAATTCTCAAGTCCTTCAAGCACTCTGTCCTTAAATGTTTTTTCAAATTCTCAAATGAAACTGTTGACCTGGAAGGATGCATTGATCAAACACTTTTCTTTTAAGACATAATGGCATATTGCTCTTGAAAATTATGCTGTTTCTTCCAAAAGCTCTCCAGGCAAGTTTTGTACGCCGATTAATTTCTTCATCAATGTGACCCTCACTTGATATCGTGCTGTCCAAGATGTAAACGTACGTGTCTGTTAGACTCCAGCTTTTCTCCATCAATCTGTTTGTTATAAATCTTCATTTCTTGTAAAAGCATTGAACATCACTTTTGTCTTCTGAAAGTTCATTTTTAATCCCACTTCTTTACTCTTGTCAGCAAGTTCCTGGATCATACTCTGCAGCTCTGATGGGGGTAGTTGCAAGCGAAATGACTACGTCATCATGCAAAACGGAAAGGACATGACTTATATAATCTCCATTAATCTTTATCCCCTTGTTTTCCCAGCTCAGCGACTGAAAAACACCCTCCAATGTATATATATATATATATTTATACCTGTTTGGGATGTAAGGTCAGGTGATGCGTAACATCACAGCCTCTCCTTAACAAATGGCAACCTCGCCTTCTCGTGGTGCATCCTGTTCCCACTAAAGGGGCTCTGACGACCGCCAATAGTGGTATAACTATACCATCGGGATTAGAGGAAATGCTATCCCACACTCACCAACCCGCTTGGCCAGCGTGGTGAGTTATGGCCAAACCCCTCCAAAATGACTCCACAACTTAAATCTTGGCCCTCAGTCTCCGGCAGCCGGAATGTACCTGGCCAAGGCATTGGCCAGTGCGACATGAAGGCAGAGGGTGCTAAGAATCCCCGGAGGACCGGACTAGGCTGCCATCTGATGCTGACCTTGGCTACGTATAACGGACGCTCCCTATCTTCTGATTCAAGGCTTCTTGAATTGGAAGAGGAACTACAAAGGATCAAGTGGGACATCGTCGGGCTAAGTGAGGTAAGGAGAAAAGGAGAAGATCTCATTGAACTGAAAAGTGGACATCTCTTCTACTATCGTGGGACAGATACTGGCAGAACTAGAGGTATTGGATTTATAATAAACAAGAAACTGAAGGATAAAGTTGTAGAAGTTGAAAGTTCCGCTGACAGAGCTGCACGACTCGTTATCCAACTCGCGAGAAGATACCAGGCTCAGATTATTCAAACTTATGCACCCACCACAAGTCATCCTGAAGAAGAAATTGAAGAATTTTATAAGGAAATTCGTCATCTAAATAATAAAGGTAAGCAGCACTTGAAGATAATTATGGGAGATTTCAATGCAAAAATAGGGCAATGGCAACAGAATGAAACTTCAGTAGGTAAATTCGGTCACGGCAACAGAAATCAGCGTGGAACTACTCTCGTTGAGTTTGCAGAGGCAGAAGGGTTTTTCATCTTGAACTCCTTTTTCAAGAAAAAGCCGCACAGGAAATGGACATGGAGACATCCAAATGGGACGACAAGTGAAATTGATTTTATTATGTGTAACAAAAAATTCGTCATAGAAGACTGCAGTGTGCTAAACAAGTTCAACACAGGTAGTGACCATAGATTGGTGAGATGTAAGATGCACCTCAACACTAAACTCGAACGTGGCAAGCTCATAAGACAAACAAAATCTATTGACATAACCAACCTTAAAAAACACGATAATACCTTCAAGTTGGAACTGAAGAACAGATTCTCTGCTTTAGAAGGCCTAACATTGGAAGAAGTGGATATTTCTGAAGTTAACAGAAAAGTAACCAAAGCTCTTATGGAAACAGCAACAAAATTAGCTGGGTCTAAGAACAAGTTGCATGTGAACAAATTATTAGGAAAAACCAAAATGTTGATGCAAAAAAGAAGAAGAGATGAGGACAACTAAAGAAGATGTGACTTCTAAAGTGGAATACATAGAGCTATGCAAGACAGTACGAAAATGTACCAATGAAGACGTAAGGAAATTCAACTGTGAACTAGTGAGGAAAGCAATTGAAAACAACCAAAGCCTAAAGATAGCAAAGGGACATCTCAGTATGGGAAGAAAACAGATTATGGCACTGAGAAAAGAAGATGGTTCTGTAACAAGACATAGAGGCGAAATTTTGACAAGAGTGAAAGATTTCTACTCCAAGTTATATGAGAGGGATGATGCATGTACTCCAGACATCATGAAAGGTACCAGTACCAGAGTTCTTCCAGTCCTTCCAGCAGAAGTTGCACATGCAATCAAGAATATGAAGTGGGGAAAAGCTCCAGGAGAAGATGGAATTACTGTAGACATCATACAAGAAGCAAGTGGAGAAATCGAAACAGTACTCGCCCAAATTTTTACTCGATGCCTTAATGAAGGGAAGATTCCTGAGGATTGGAACAACGCTATAATGATCCTGCTACATAAAAAAGGTGACATTGAGGATCTCAAGAACAACAGACCTATCAGCCTCCTATCAGTGGTTTATAAAATCTTCACTAAAGTTCTTTCACACCGTTTGAAGGTAACACTGGACATGGCTCAACCGAGAGAACAAGCTGGATTCAGGAGTGGCTACAGCACAATAGATCATATCCACGTACTGAGAGAACTAATTGAAAGAGCGAGGGAATAGGAACTTCCATTGTGCATGGCTTTTATCGATTATGAAAAAGCCTTTGATTCGGTGAAACCATCAGCAGTTACAATGGCTCTGAAATCCTGCGGTATTGAAGATGCATACATTAATATTATTAATAACATCTATGAAAATGCAAGTGCAAAGATTCGGCTGTTTGAAAATACAACACACATAAAAATTGGAAAGGGAGTGAGACAAGGTGACACCATATCTCCGAAGCTCTTTAACGCCACATTGGAAAATGTCTTTCAATCACTTAACTGGGAAAACAAAGGGATAAAGATTAATGGAGATTACATAACCCACCTTCGTTTTGCTGATGACATAGTCATTTTTGTAACTACCCCATCAGAGCTGCAGAGTATGATCCAGGAACTTGCTGACAAGAGTAAAGAAGTGGGATTAAAAATGAACTTTCAGAAGGCAAAAGTGATGTTCAATGCTTTTACAAGAAATGAAGATTTATCGATTGATGGAGAAAAGCTGGAGATAACAGACACGTACGTTTATCTTGGACAGCAAATATCAAGTGAGGGTCACATTGATGAAGAAATTAATCGCCGTACAAAACTTGCCTGGAGAGCTTTTGAAAGAAACAGCATAATTTTCAAGAGTAATATGCCATTATGTCTTAAAAGAAAAGTGTTTGATCAATGCATCCTTCTAGTGCTTACGTATGGTGCAGAGACGTGGACCTTAACTAAAAGAGACATACAAAGGCTGCAAACAACTCAAAGCAGCATGGAGAGGTGCATGCTTGGTGTAACCAGGAGAGATAAGAAGAGGAACTCGTGGATCCGAAAAATGACAAGAGTGGAGAACATCATGATCAGAGTTAAATCCCTGAAATGGCAATGGGCTGGGCATACTGCCAGAAGGACAGACCATCGATGGACAGCCGAAATTTTAGATTGGATTCCAAGGGACAGGAAAAGACCCAGAAGAAGACCACGTGGGAGATGGGTGGATGAAATTCGAAAGTATGCGGGAGTGACATGGAGGAAACTGGCACAAGACAGACCGTTGTGGAGGAAACTTGGGGAGACCTTCGTCCAGCAGTGGATTGATAATGGTTGACAATGATGATGATGATGATGATGATGATATACTGTATATATACACATTGTATATACCTGCATGGAATGTAAGGTCAGGTGATGCGTAACATCACAGCCTCTCCTTGACAAATGTCAACCCCGCCTTCTCGTGGTACACCCTGTTCCCACTAAAGGGGCTCTGACGACCGCCAATAGCGGTATAACTATACCATCGGGATTAGAGGAAATTCTGTCCCACACTCACCAACCCGCTTGGCCAGCGTGGTGAGTTATGGCCAAACCCCACCAAAATGACTCCACAACTTAAATCTTGGCCCTCAGTCTCCGGCAGCTGGAATGTACCTGGCCAAAGCAGCGGCCAGTGCGACATGAAGGCAGAGGGTGCTAAGAATCCCCGGAGGACCGGACTAGGCTGCCATCTGATGCTGACCTTGGCGACATATAACGGACGCTCCCTATCTTCTGATTCAAGGCTTCTTGAATTGGAAGAGGAACTACAAAGGATCAAGTGGGACATCGTCGGGCTGAGTGAGGTAAGGAGAAAAGGAGAAGATCTCATCGAACTGAAAAGTGGACATCTCTTCTACTATCGTGGGACAGATACTGGCAGAACTAGTGGTGTTGGATTTATAATAAACAAGAAACTGAAGGATAAAGTTGTAGAAGTTGAAAGTTCCTCTGACAGAGCTGCACGACTCGTTATCCAACTCTCGAAAAGATACCAGGCTCAGATTATTCAAACTTATGCACCCACCACAAGTCATCCTGAAGAAGTAATTGAAGAATTTTATGAGGAAATTCGTGATCTAAATAATAAAGGTAAGCAGCACTTGAAGATAATTATGGGAGATTTCAATGCAAAAATAGGGCAACGGCAACAGAATGAAACTTCAGTAGGTAAATTCGGTCACGGCAACAGAAAACAGCGTGGAAATACTCTCGTGGAGATTTTGCAGAGGCAGAAGGGTTTTTCATCTTGAACTCCTTTTTCAAGAAAAAGCCACACAGGAAATGGACATGGAGACATCCAAATGGGACGACAAGTGAAATTGATTTTATTATGTGTAACAAAAAATTCGTCATAGAAGACTGCAGTGTGCTAAACAAGTTCAACACAGGTAGTGACCATAGATTGGTGAGATGTAAGATGCACCTCAACACTAAACTCGAACGTAGCAAGCTCATAAGACAAACAAAATGTATTGACATAACCAACCTTAAAAAACACCATAATACCTTCAAATTGGAACTGAAGAACAGATTCTCTGCTTTAGAAATCCTAACATCGGAAGAAGTGGATATTTCTGAAGTTAACAGAAAAAGTAACCAAAGCTCTTATGGAAACAGCAACAAAATTAGCTGGGTCTAAGAACAAATTGCATGTGAACAAATTATCAGGAAAAACCAAAATGTTGATGCAAAAAAGAAGAGTGATGAGGACAACTAAAGAAGATGTGACTTCCAAAGTGGAATATATAGAGCTATGCAAGACAGTACGAAAAAGTATCACTGAAGACGTAAGGAAATTCAACTGTGAACTAGTGAGGAAAGCAATTGAAAACAACCAAAGCCTAAAGATAGCAAAGGGACATCTCAGTAAGGGGAAAAAACAGATTATGGCACTGAGAAAAGAAGATGGTTCTGTAACAAGAAATAGAGGCGAAATTTTGACAAGAGTGAAAGATTTCTACTCCAAATTATATGAAAGGGATGATACATGTACTCCAGACATCATGAAAGGTACCAGTACCAGAGTTCTTCCAGTCCTTCCAGCAGAAGTTGCACATGCAATCAAGAACATGAAGCGGGGAAAAGCTCCAGGAGAAGATGGAATTACTGTAGACATCATACAAGAAGCAAGTGGAGAAATCGAAACAGTACTCGCCCAAATTTTCACTCGATGCCTTAATGAAGGGAAAATTCCTGAGGATTGGAACAACGCTACAATGATCTTGCTACATAAAAAAGGTGACATTGAGGATTTCAGGAACTACAGACCTATCAGCCTCCTATCAGTGGTTTATAAAATCTTCACTAAAGTTCTTTCACACCGCTTGAAGGTGACACTGGACATGGCTCAACCGAGAGAACAAGCTGGATTCAGGAGTGGCTACAGCACAATAGATCATATCCACGTACTGAGAGAACTAATTGAAAGAGCGAGGGAATATGAGCTTCCATTGTGCATGGCTTTTATCGATTATGAAAAAGCCTTTGATTCAGTGAAACCATCAGCAGTTGCAATGGCTCTGAAATCCTGCGGTATTGAAGATGCATACATTAATATTATTAATAACATCTATGAAAATGCAAGTGCAAAGATTCGGCTGTTTGAAAATACAACACACATAAAAATTGGAAAGGGAGTGAGACAAGGTGACACCATATCTCCGAAGCTCTTTAATGCCACATTGGAAAATGTTTTTCAATCACTGAACTGGGAAAACAAAGGGATAAAGATTAATGGAGATTATCTAACCCACCTTCGTTTTGCTGATGACGTAGTCATTTTTGCAACTACCCCATCAGAGCTGCAGAGTATGATCCAGGAACTTGCTGACAAGAGTAAAGAAGTGGGATTAAAAATGAACTTTCAGAAGACAAAAGTGATGTGCAATGCTTTTACAAGAAATGAAGATTTATCGATTGATGGAGAAAAGCTGGAGATAGAAGACACGTACGTTTATCTTGGACAGCAGATATCAAGTGAGGGTCACATTGGTGAAGAAATTAATCGGCGTACAAAACTTGCCTGGAGAGCTTTTGGAAGAAACAGCATAATTTTCAAGAGCAATATGCCATTATGTCTTAAAAGAAAAGTGTTTGATCAATGCATCCTTCCAGTGCTTACGTATGGTGCAGAGACGTGGACCTTAGCTAAAAGGGACATACAAAGGCTGCAGACAACTCAAAAAAGCATGGAGAGGTGCATGCTTGGTGTAACCAGGGCAGATAAGAAGAGGAACACGTGGATCCGAAAAATGACAAGAGTGGAAGACATCATGATCAGAGTTAAATCCCTGAAATGGCAATGGGCTGGATATACTGCCAGAAGAACAGACCATCGATGGACAGCCGAAATTTTAGATTGGATTCCAAGGGACAGGAAAAGACTCAGAAGAAGACCACATGGAAGATGGGTGGATGAAATTCGAAAGTATGCGGGAGTGACATGGAGGAGACTGGCACAAGACAGACCGTTGTGGAGGAAACTTGGGGAGACCTTCGTCCAGCAGTGGATTGATAATGGTTGACAATGATGATGATGATGATATACCTGCATATAAAGCAAAATTCGAAAATGCGAGTGCTTTCGTCCGCGAGTTGTTTGACCACTTCTTAATGACTTAGAGATCTGAAAATTGGTATATGCTGTTAGTCTTAACATCCGTATACCTAGAAAATTCCGACCCCCCCCCACAAATCAAAATGGTGGCTTTGGGACACTACCTGCTTGAATTTTTTCGCGAATTGCTCGACCACTTCTAAATGACTTAGAGATCTGAAAATTGGCATGTTGCTAGGACTTAAGGTCTGGTTATCTAGAAAAATACGAAAACCAAAAGAAAAAATTAAAATAGCGGCTTGAAACATTGTCTGCTTGGTGCTTGAATTTTTCGCGAATTGTTCCGACCACTACTAAATAACCTAGTGATGTGAAAATCGGCATGCTGATAGATCTTAAGGTTCGAATACCTAGAAAAGTCCGAAAGCCCCCAAAAAAAAAAAAAAATCAAAACGGTGTCTTTGGGGTGATGCCTGCTTGAATCTTTTTTGCGAATTGTTCGATCACTTTCAAATGACCTGGAGATTTGAAAATTGGCATGTTGATAAGTCTTAATTAAGGTCGGGATATCTAGAAAAGTACGAAAAAAAATTAAATTGGTGGCTTTGAAACATTGTCTACCTGATGCTTGAATTTTTCACGAATTGTTCGACCACTTCTAAATGACTTAGAGTTGTGAAAATTGGCATGCTGATAGGTCTCAAGGTACGAATACCTAGAAAAGTCCGAAAACAAAGGCAAACAGGCGGCTTTGTAATTTTGTCTGCTTGAACTTTTCTACAACTTTCACACCTAGAAAACTCTGAAAACAGAAAAATTTAAAAGAGTGGCTTAGCTTTACTGTTCAAAATGCTGATAGGTTTTAAGATAATTATGCTGGAAACGTTGAAATGCGGTAAAAAAATCCATGAAAGTTTGACTTAAAATTAATGGGCGTTAAATCCTGCTACACTTTTACGTCACAGGGTATGCATTGACGTCAGGACCCTGTTTTAAACCGTGAAGCACTTACGGATCTTAAATTACTTTTCTTTCCCTTAATTACTTTTCCCTTTCTTTAATTTTATGTTCAAAAAAAAAGGATTTCATAAATTCACCGTTTGGAGAACGGGCATGACTGCTGGTAGTGTTAAAAATGTATGTAAATATACACTTTTTTCAAATTTTTTAACTTGTATGTCACTAAAAATCCCTGCGTGATAGAGAAAAACTAGGAACATATTTGAATTCAGCATAAAAATTACTATTAGTATCAGGCAGTTTTTCTTGTGTTCCAAAAATTTAGTTTTTTTTTTGTTTTTTGTTTTTTTGTTTTTTATAAACCATTGGAATTTTTGGCACGCCACCCATACCAAATCCGAAACTCGAACCAGGGCCGAGCTGGAATTATCCGCAACCCTATTCTTCAGACTATTGGGCCGCAAGGGCGGTAACGCCTATTTTTCCATTCCATCATTTCACACACTGAGGATGATCCAGCTAATAAAACAGGTTACTGTGGTCACAAACTGAGGGGAGAAAACATGTGATACCTCAATTAAAATAATAAAACAGATCACATACTGAGGGGAGAAAACATGTGATACCTCAATTAAGCTAATAAAACAGGTTACTGTGGTCACATTCTGAGGGGAGAAAACATGTGATACCTCAATTAAAATCGGAGGAAAAATTAAATGGGGAAACGGAAAGACGCAAGAAAAGAGTAAGTTGTGTCTTGCATCACAATCAGGATAAGGTTATGTACAAGAAGAACATCAAAACGAAAGCATAAGAGAGAAAAATGACTTATGTATCAAATCATACACTGAAGAGCAATTGAATTAGAGACAGCTGGCGTTATGCAAATGTGGCGCTGTGGGCGGCCCTCTAAACGGAAACGACATGACGTATGCAGTGATCCGACAATATAAGGGGTGATGCGAAGGGAATCAGTAAGAGTCGGAAGCAGTATGGGTAAGACGAAGGATCTAAGCGCTTTTGATCGTGGGAAAATTGTCGGGGCCCGACGAATGGGTCACTCCATCTCGGAAGTCCTGCAGGCACTGGGATTTTCACGAGCCACTGTGTCACGAGAGCACCGTGAGTACATCGAATCCGGTAAAACCATCCCTGCAAGGGCCAACTGCCGTGGACAACAGCGTGTGGATGAGCGGGGTCATCGTCGGCTAGCTCGCATTGTAACAGAGGATAGACGGGCCACAGTGCAAGAAATCACTCGGCAATTTAACATTGGTGCACAAAAACGTGTAAGCAGCCACACCATCCAGAACCATCTAGTCGCTATGGGATACAGAAGCCATCGTCCCACGAAGGTACCGCTGCTGACCGCACATCACAGGGTGCAAAGATTAGCATAGGCGCGGGAACATCGCCACTGGATCCTAGACATGTAGAAAAATGTTGCCTCGACTGATGAGTCGAGATTCACGTTGGTACATGCGGATGGCAGGATACGAGTACGGCGCAAACCACATTAAGCGATGGATCCTTCTTGCCAGCACGGTATTTTTTAAGCTGGTGGGGGTGGCGTTATCGTTTGGGGACTGTTTACGTGGACTGAAATCGGACCCCTGGTACGTGTGACATCGTCCCTTACAGGTCAACGTTACCGGGGTACCCTGGACGACCATTTGCTCCCGTTTGTGCGTCTTCAACATCCCACTGGGGACCTCATTCTGCAACAAGACAATGCACCGTGCCATCGCTCCCGAATTGTATCCGAATGGTTGGATGAACACTCCACCGACGTTACCTTGCTTCCTTGGTCAGCTAGGTCACTTTGACCTCAATCCCATCGAGCACATCTGGGATGCCATCGAGAGAGATGTTCGAGGCTCTGACCCCCTCCATCAAATCTTCGTGAACTGTGGGAGCTTGTTCAGGGGTCGTGGATCCGTATGGCTTCCCAACGCTTCCGGTGTCTCGTCGAGTCCATGCCGAGACGAATCGCCGCCGTCATCAGGGCGAAAGGTGGTGCTTCACGTTACTAGACAGGTATCTCTAATTCAATTGCTCTTCAGTGTACATATGCCCGTTTTCAGTTAAAAATGCAAAGGGCATCCTCATAGTAATGCCACCTCTTTAATAACTTTGAAATGTTGAAGTGATTTTAATGAAACTGCACTGACATGTACTATGATATGTAACCAATATGGGAACATTTTTTTTTCAGAATCTGAAATAAAGATCGTGAATGACAGAGGAAAGCAGCGAGCCGTAATTGAATTCCTGGAAAAGGAGGGATGTGAGACCAGAAATCAACAAAAAACTCCTGGAGGTGTATGGAGCTGCCACAATCGATATCAATGTAGGATTTCTGCTTCTTCAGATGGACTAAGTACTTGTAATGACAATTCTGCCTCACAGATGGCGGCACAGTACCGTCTACACGAGAGCTTCACAGATGAGGACGATGCCCAGAGAGCAGCAGAGGAGAGGAAGTGAAGAATGGAGTTGGTGGTTGTTCGTTGTGGAGAATGAATCCGTTTAAGTTGTTAATTATTGCCTTGTGTTACTTGTGTTGTGTGCTCGAATAAAGTGTTAAGAAAATGATGGCTGATTGTAGTCGTAGTGCAAGATTGAATTTACCTAGACGCTACGAGGTCTACATCAGTAATGTCCGAAGACGGATGAAGAAGTTTCGAGAGGGAGAAAGTTCAGTGTCGGACAAACAACGGAGTGGAAGACCCGCAACTGCAGTGATAGATGCCAACAGGCAACGAGTAAAAGACCTCATTACATCTGATCGTCGTGTCACCATCCAGGAGTTGTGTAATGCAATTCATTGTGGTCATAGTGCTATGGAAACATTAATTAGGGATCTGGGTTACAGAAAAATTTGTTCAAAGTGGATCCCAAGAAACCTAACCCTTGAACAATGTTAGCAAAGGGTGGACATGTGCCGGAACCCCTTGGACTGCTATGAGAGGGAGGGTGAGATGTTTTTCTCTAATGTTGTAACGGGGAATGAAACCTGGGTGTTCCTTCATGATCCAGAAACAAAACGTGCGTCAATGGAATGGAACCGCACATCTTCACCTCGACAGGAAAAGGTAAAAATAACTCGCTCCGCAGGAAAAGTGTTGACAATTTTCTGGGACAAACGTAGTGTCATTTTGACTGATTTCCTTGAACGGGGTGCAAAAATGAACAGTGCTCATTATGTGCAGACATTGAAGAATCTGAAGGAAACTATCAGGAGGAAAAGACGTGACATTCCACTTCATAGTATTGTTTTACACCATGGTAATGCACGTCCTCACACCTCAATGAAGATTTCACAGACTATTGCCAAAATGGGCTGGACGGTGATGCTTCAACCTCCCTACAGTCCTGATTTGGCTCCCTCAGACTTTTTCCTGTTTGTTCATTTCTAAAATCCCCTTCGTGGGGAACTTTTCGGCGATGTGACAGACGTTAAACTGCCTGTGAACTCGTGGATGAAACGACAACCTCAGGAATTTTTCCAAAATGGATTTTACCAATGTGTCCAAAGATCGCGGAAATGTATAGAAAGTGATGGATATGCTAGCATTATCAACAATATATTCACTTGAATAGGCTAGCATTATTAACAATATATTCAAGTATTTTGTCACCAAGCTTCACCTTTTTGCTGCTACAAATAAAAATCTTATGAGGGCCGAGGTATTACTTACAGGATGCTCTTTGTACATGACTCGGTTTATAGGCTTTAACCAAGTTTTCCGTTTGTATCTGTAGGATATTTTTTTAATCGGAACATTTAATTATAATACCTCCCAATATGCAAAAAAAAAAAAAAGAGGTAAACTGTAGGATTTGCGAAATTATTTCAGTGAATGCTTGAGTGTATTTTATTTCTTTTTACTAAGCATTCCCGAATATTTTTGGTTTTTAGGTAGAAGGTCGGTTAAAACAAGCGTGGACGCGTGAGAAAAATTTTCAAAATTGTGTTTTGATAAGGTGACAGAATTTCTTCACCTCTCGTCCCCAGTCGCTGGAAATACAGTATGGACTAAGGGGGTAATCCTTTTGATTCGTCTACGACGCTTGAATTTTTAGTTCTTATTTTTACGAAACATTGAAAAGTTTTGTCTGAAATTGCAGTCATGGAAGAAAAATAATTTACAACCCTTGACTTTTACATTCGGGAATTAGTAACTCATGTTTCGTATTGAGAATTCCGTGGTGCTGAACCCTAGCTCGTATCGGCTTCGTTGATTTGAACTGCCCCGCATACATTATTGTTCCTGGATCTGAATGTCATCCATCAAACAACTAATCAATTGGTACTGTTTATCACATTCACTCTTCTATCTAGTCATCGAAGTTAATCACTGTAAGGGTCACTCACGTTGTCTTGTCTCATTCTCGAATGTTGCCGGAGGTGGAGCACTCGAAAAAGAGAAGACATCCATCCGATAAGGCAACTCTGAATGCCATCCATTCGAAAAGACAGCTCTGAATGTTATCCATTTAACATCTAACCAATTAGTACATTTTATCACATTCATTCGGCTAGTTACTCTTAAGTTAATCACTTTGAGGTTCGCTCACGTTGTATTGTCTCTTTTTCGAATGTTCATGGAAGTGGAGCACTCGTAAAAGGGATAAGACAACCCTGAGTGCCATCCATCTGATAAGACAACTCTGAATGCTATCCATTTGATAAGACAGCTCTGAATGTTATCCATCTAACATTTAACCAATTAGTACATTTTATCACATTCACTCATCTAGTAACTCTTAAGTTAATCATTTTGATGTTCGCTCACGTTGTCTTGTCTCTTTCTGGAGTGTTCACGGAGGTGGAGCACTCGGAAAAGGGACAAGACGACGGTCAATACCATGCATCCAATGAGACAGTTCTGAATGCCATGCATCCAATGAGACAGTTCTGAATGCCATCCATCCAATGAGACAGTTCTGAATGCCATGCATCCAATGAGACAGTTCTGAATGCCATCCATCCAATGAGACAGTTCTGAATGCCATGCATCCAATGAGACAGTTCTGAATGCCATGCATCCAATGAGACAGTTCTGAATGCCATCCATTCAATGAGACAGTTCTGAATGCCATGCATCCAATGAGACAGTTCTGAATGCTATCCATCCAATGAGACAGTTCTGAATGCCATCCATCCAATGAGACAGTTCTGAATGCCATGCATCCAATGAGACAGTTCTGAATGCCATCCATCCAATGAGACAGTTCTTAATGCCATGCATATAATGAGACAGTTCTGAATGCCATCCATCCAATGAGACAGTTCTGAATGCCATCCATCCAAAAACTAGTCAGTCAGTACTTATTCACTTGTCTAGTTGCCATAAGGATTATCACTGTGGGGATCGTGTACGTTCTTTTATCTCCTTCTCGAGTGTTCCTTGGATAGAACACTCTTAACTCTCACTGATGGCAATCTACATAATAAACCCTTTTTTCAGGTATGGCTCTGTGTTCAGAGAAGCGCTTATTCAATGAATAATCATCTGCTTTATAGAACACTTAAAAGTTAGATAATTTTTCTTTTGAAACTTGTTTTCAAATAGCCAGTAAGTCGGTAATGCTCAATTTGATTTTTGGGAAGTTTAAGTTGCTGATTTAAAGAATTTTTCTTGTGATTCAGAAATCTCAGGAGCAAGGTTAAATTGAGGGCATTGCCGGAAAGTTTGAGAGTCCTGCACTTTGCTGTTGCTTCGAGGTTTAGCGATCACTATCAGTAACTCGTTGTGCTATACGTAGCTGCCGGTCCTTAATTTAGTGCCACACTGGTTCCAGGGGGAGGGAGTCATCCGTGTCTCATAATGGCTCCGCTCATACCCAGGTGGTCCATCTTAGAAAAATTGTCAGAAGCCAGTGCCTCAGGCCACTCCGTACCCTTTGCATCCTTTGTTGGGATGGGTGAATTTTCTTTTGGAATGTGCCTATCGCGTATGTCATTTTCTGCGTCAAATATGTTTTTCAGCTAGTTTCTTCAAAAACAGAATTTCTGTCGTTGTCCCTTAAATAAGTCAGTTTTTATTGTTTTTGACGTGAATACGTCTTTAAAATCAGACCAGTACTAGGTGGCCAGTACGGAAAGTTGAGCGTTACGAAAAAATGGGCATCGAGTTCCGTCTAATAATTTATATATTATCAATGCAAACCAAGCCAACCTAGTGTCATTTGATAGCTAAGGGAACAAAGACTTGTTAGTGACCTTGAGTTCGCGCGCGCCGCGATACGCGGGGGAGGGGTGGGGGCGTGGTTTGGGGGAACTTTTCGCTGTGCAGGGCAAATTTCAAATCAGTATAACTCGGGACTCCGAAGGATTACAAGGTCGAAATTGGTCTCAAACGAAACCTACCATTCCGTTTGTGACCAATTTTGACGAAATCTGTCGATTTAAGACATTAGAAGTGAAATCGAATACAGTATTTGTTGTACAACTTTGGATTGCAGTTGTAAAATTTTAAAAATTTCATAATGTCGGCATACACTCGTCGAAAACCCAAGTAGAAATACATCGAACGTAGTCTACGCGGAAGAGCAACGCGCCAGCTTTCGATAAACACCGCAATGTCCGCGGTAGAACGCCCTGATAAAGTATGGAGGAAGAGGAGGTTGGAGGTTTAACGACCACCGTGAGCAACTCAATGGGGTATAAGCAGTCTCCCGTCCCATTAAAGGGAGAGAGCCAGTGCCGTAAGACAAACACAACATCCATGCCTCACCGGGATTCGAACCCGGACCCCTTTCGGACGAATGATCAGACCATTACGCCGCCGGGGTGGCCATGAGAAAGTATCGGGAGCGAAAGAAAATTACTGTTGCTGCGCAGCGTGCGAGTACTTCGGCGGCAGCGACGCACGAGCCCATGGACGTGGAGCATAAAACCGATTCTGCACATGGTTCGGAACACGGAAACGATCGAATGGAAGTTGATTTCGAGAGATCGGTGCGGTTTGAAAAGTGTTGGAGATCCGCGAGTGAAATTTCGAGAACACGTTTGTGAGCAATCCTTTCGGTCATTCGTGCAGGGTTTGCGACAGACTGTGGTTTCTGAAGGATTTGAAGCCAGTGAAGCCAAAACATGTGGAATTACTCGAAAACACGTTTCCTGGCGAGGATGGTGAGAAATCGCTGCAAAAAATAGTCATACTTGTTTCATCTTTTTTTTTTTTTTTTTTTTTGATTGGGGTTTAACGACCACCGTGAGCAACTCAATGGGCTATAAGCAGTCGCCCGTCCCTAATTTAGGGTCACTGGTTCCAGGGAAGGGAGAGAGCCAGTGCCGTAAGACAAACACAACATCCATGCCTCACCGGGATTTGAACCCGGACCCCTTACGGACGAATGATCAGAGGCCAACGCCTTAGACCACTGCGCCACCGGGGCGGCTTTGTTTCATCTATAAATGTGCAGAGTTTGGTGGTACATGCTGAAGACATCGAAACTGATCCTATCATCAAACAAACTGAGTATATGGCAGTGAGCAAAACTTGGATGGACGACACGCGGCCTGTGCAAGTGTCTGGATTTGAAATGAAGAATTGCCGAAACAAAGCTATCGAAAGGCGACGCAGCAGACCGTCCACTTCATCTGGACAGTGGCTGAACAAATCCGTAGAGATATGCTCAGCAACCTCTTGAGTACTGCCTCCTGAGGTTTCTGTTAATCCGGTCCTGTACTCAGCAACCTCCTGAGTAGAGGACCGGACCTCAGCAACACAACTGATTGTCTATCGAAAGGCGATGCAGCAGATCGTCCAACTTCATCTGCTAAAGATACGAGTATCAGTGCCGCCGGTGGAGTTGCCATATACAGAAACCTCAGCAACCCAACTGATTGTCGACCTGTCGTCACTATCTATGTGAGCCGCACGATCAGAGTCTAGCAGCCTTCGGTTGGTGACATGCATCTAGTCTATGTAACGGTCAACAATCAGTCGAAGTTCATTCTCGGCGTTGTCTACATTCATCCGAATGCTTCGTTGTCTGCCATCCAATGCTGCAGGTTTCGAACGCTACTTGAATACTCTGAAAGTATAAAGAAAATCATCCTAAACTTGGAACCTGATTTGGAAACGCCGATCATCATCACCGGCGACTTCAACGTTGATGTGTCGCGAAATCGAGCTCTCATTGATTTCCTGCAACGCGAGTTTCGTCCGACTGCTCCGACAACACTCGGCAATACTTGTATCGACTTGACACTCGCTAGAGACATAGATGCATCTTGTACGCCATTTGTGTCCTACATCTCTTACCATAGACTAATGACTAATAAACTTCTAATTGACTACTGAATGTGTCTTTCTTTCATTCACTAGGCCCAAATAAATACCATGCGCTAAGGAGACGTAGTCACGTAAAACCTTGAGGCAGTGCTCCGACACAGCCTGTAACATCACAGACACTCGATCACAACACAAAACATTTATTACTTTACACAAAAACATAAATTGGAATACACTTCGCGTTACAAACTGAACTTGTTGTCTTAACCAAAGCTCGCCGTATCCTCCTCCTTCGATATCTCTCTCGCAACTCTCCTCATCACTCACCACACGCTCAAGTCATTAAATGTCAATATATCCTTCCGCGCTTTTGTGCGTGGAAGTCGTACTTTACAACCCAATGTATCCTTCCGCGCTTTTGTGCGTGAAAGTCGTAGCCTACTTTACAAGCCTACCCGATTTTTTTATTTTTTTATCTTGCGAGTTTTGAAACCTTGAAATTTTATAAATTTCTCATTTCTTTTAAGGAAGTGAAACACATTTATTTCGAGCTATGCTTGCTCTGGTAAGTCTAATATTTGGTATGTGTAACTTGTAATATTTTAATTCCCTGCGAAACATATAAAATGGATTTTTTAAAGAGCAGCACGAGTTGCAGATTTTTAAATTTCGGATGTTTAATTACTGCTGGTCTTAAATCGAATTTAGATGTCGGTGATATCACAAAATTTGATTCCTGCCCCTGTGGCGCAGTGGTCTAAGTGCTGGTGGCTTCTGACTATTCGTCCGAAATGGGTACTGGTTCAAATCCCCGTGAGGCATGGATGTTCTGTTTGTCATACGGCACTGGCCCCTCCCTTCCCTAGAATCAGAGGCCTTGAATTAGGGACGGGCGACTGCTTATATAGCACATCTAGTTGTTCACGGTGGTCTTTAAATCTTCAATTGTTTGAAGGTTTTAAAATTGAAGTTTTTTGTTTAACCAAAAAATTTGGTAACTTTAAAAACTTTTTTGCGGTGGTAGCAAAAGCATTGCCGGAGTGTGACAGTGTCTTTCTCGTTTGTTTGTTTTGTTTTTTTATGGCAGGTTTAGCGACCACCGTGAGCAACTCAATGGGCTACAAGCAGTCGTCCGTCCCTAATTTAGGGTCACTGGTTCCAGGAAAGCGAGTGAGCCAGTGCCGTAAGACAAACACAACATCCATGCCTCACCGGGATTCGAACCCGGACCCCTTTCGGACGAATGATCAGAGACGATCGCTTAGATCACTGCGCCACCGGGACGGCCTTTCTCATGTGGATTGGCTGGTATCGGGTTAAAAAAATCGCGTTCGCAACTTTTAATTGAAAAAGACCATAATATAGATTGAAAGTTCAGAGAGAGAGAGTAAAAAGTGTTAAAAATCTACGATTTTCTTTCTGGAGAGAGCGGGGTTGATATTGTATTAGGGACGGGCGACTGCTTATATAGCACATCTAGTTGTTCACGGTGGTCTTTAAATCTTCAATTGTTTGAAGGTTTTAAAATTGAAGTTTTTTTGTTTAACCAAAAGATTTGGTAACCAAAAAACTTTTTTGTGGTGGTAGCAAAAGCATTGCCGGAGTATGACAGTGTCTTTCTCGTTTGTTTGTTTTGTTTTTTTATGGCAGGTTTAGCGACCACCGTGAGCAACTCAATGGGCTACAAGCAGTCGTCCTTCCCTAATTTAGGGTCACTGGTTCCAGGAAAGCGAGTGAGCCAGTGCCGTAAGACAAACACAACATCCATGCCTCACCGGGATTCGAACCCGGACCCCTTTCAGACGAATGATCAGAGGCGATCGCTTAGATCACTGCGCCACCGGGACGGCCTTTCTCATGTGGATTGGCTGGTATCGGGTTAAAAAAATCGCGTTCGCAACTTTTAATTGAAAAAGACCATAATATAGATTGAAAGTTCAGAGAGAGAGAGAGTAAAAAGTGTTAAAAATCTACGATTTTCTTTCTGGAGAGAGCGGGGTTGATATTGTATTGTGACTCATTAAAACATCTTCACAAAATGATAAAAAGATACATCCGTAGTGAATATTTTTACATTGCAAACAATTTTGTATGGGAAATAATAAGGATCCCTCTAAAATAAATTCGTATAAACAGTTTCCCCCCCCTGATACATGTTCAGTGATTGATTTTTAATGCAAAGCAGACAAATTAGTGACTTTTTAAACTTTTATACGCGCTCATACATGGATTTTTTCTATAATTTCTAATAATGCTTTTAAAGTCACTAAATAATTACCCTCCACATGTTGCCCGAAACCAATTTTGATATATTGTTCTTTTTATTTCTTTAAAGTTAAGTATCTGGTTTGCACACAAATTGTTGAATATATAACAGTAGAGGCCACAAAATAATGAACTTTAATTTGCTATTTCATGAATGCAAAAAATATTAAGATCGTTACAATAATCATTTTTGAAATCTGCAAATCTCAGTATCTGTCTACGGCGATGGGCTATAACCTATTGGGAAATAGGGGGATTGGAAACAAACAAACAAGAGAAAAAACTTATATCTGTTTAAGGACCTCGCTCCCCAAAGCTTACAAAAAAAAAATAATTAATATAAAAAATTCTGCCGAAAAAGATTTTATTTTGTTCTTTTCTAAACTGCGGGGCCCTCTTGAAAGCGCGGGGCCCGGGGCGACCGCCCTGTTTGCCCCTATGGTCCAGCCGGCCCTGTATAAGCTCGCTATAAGCGGGTTCTGCTTTACTTTATGTTATTCTGTATTCCAATCCAAAAATCTAAGCACATGGGTAGTCTCGTAGCGGCGAACAACAGCAACACACACACACAAACAGTAAACACGCTTAAATCAGAAAATCTCGAGGAGGAGGGGAATGCTGGAGCTGTGGGGGAAGGAGGAGCCGCGTCTAATGGACTTTTTGCCATTGAGCTCAAACCAAGTCGAGCCTGTATAAAACACAAATTTTCGATGACACTTTCATCACACAGCACTACAACAGAGTTAGCCCCCATCATAAGGCACGTATCCCCAAATTATCTTCCCTCTAGCTTTGAATGCAGATGTCACCGCGATATTTTTCTGTTAAAACTTATCTGGAGCCCATAATACGTTCCTGGAGAATTCCCTAGCGACTTTCTCGTTCTTCCGCCTTCTCCTGTTGTCTTGAGGAAGGATCGCTCGTTGTGAACTCAGAAGTCCCTCTCTGTGAGTTTCTCCAGGGGCTGCAGGAGGTGATGAGGCACAAAACCGTGAAGACACTTTTCTCTTTTATGAGGTGTGTGTGTGTGTGTGTGTGTAGGGCAAACACAAACAATTGATCTGACTTGGAGAAAAATAGGAAAGGAATAAAAACTGAAAAAAGACAAGAAACTGTCAGAAATAAACTTACAAATATTTGCCTTCACACTCCCCATGCGCACGTTTAGTTTAACAAATGGTTCAGGATAACCGTCCGGATTTTAACAAACGGTTCGCTGGAAATAGACCGAATCGGATACATATCACCCTTGGCTGCAGCCCACCTAAAATCATTAACAAATACGGCCTTGCGTATGGAAGAACATAAAGCAGCTATTAGAAACATAGCAAAACAACACCGGCTTAGATATACATGTACAGGTAACTCTAATCTCATTTAATAAAGATAAAACTTGGAAAGTACCAACCTAAACAGGGCCGTAACTAGACTTTAATTATTTGGGTGGGGGTGGAGTTTAAAAACATATTCCACAGCAAAACTGTAATCTATCTATCTATCTACACTGCTGGCCATCCAAAATGCAACGCCAAGAAGGAAGCATCCGATTGGCCTGAAATTCGCAGCATGCGTCGCACGCGAGAGGACATGCAAACGATTAGCATTGCAGGGCATATGCAAATCATGTGTGCCCGGCACGCCACCGAGAAGCACTATAAGAAGGGTGCACAGAAGGCGGGGTGTAAGTAATGGAAGTGTGTTGCACTGCATGACCTGCGCGTGGGAAGCTTCCTGATGTCTCGTCGCAGGATACGGCAGTCATTCCAGCACGTTTCGGAGTTCGACAGAGGACGAAGAGTGGCTTATCGCGACAGCGGTTTATCGTACCGAGACATCGGCGCCCGAGTGAGACGACATCCAGCCACACTGAGGCGAGTTTGAATTCGGTGGGTTCAGGAGGGACGGACGGACCGACGTGAGCGATTGCCGCCGAACGAGAGGACCGGCATATTGTGCGGCAGGCATTGACGGCTCGCAC
The DNA here is from genome assembly GCA_039090855.1 of Macrothele yani. Taxonomy (NCBI): domain Eukaryota; kingdom Metazoa; phylum Arthropoda; class Arachnida; order Araneae; family Macrothelidae; genus Macrothele; species Macrothele yani. The sequence continues at coordinate 51,084,806 of CM077028.1, forward strand.
CGCCACATCATGAACGTTAGCGCAGGAATTAGGGTGTGTTGCGCAACAACCTGTGTCAGCACGTACCGTTCGACGTTGTCTGCAGGAGCGGGAACTTGTCGCACGGCGCCCATTGCTCTGATTTCCATTGATGTCACACCACCGGCGAGTGCGGCGGCAGTGGGCCGTTGAACGCCGCACCTGGACTACGGAATGGCACGATATTGTCTTCTCCGACGAATCCCGCCTCTGCCTGCAACACCACGATGGTCGGATCCACGTGTGGCGGCACCGCGGCGAGAGACTGTATGACGCCTGCATTATGCATCGCCATACCAGTCCGTCGCCTGGCGTTATGGTTTGGGACGCAATTGGATATGACACCCGCACCCTCTGGTACGCATCGCCGGTACACTCAACAGCCACCGCTACATCTCCGACGTTTTGGAGCCTGTGGTCCTCCCTTACCTGCAGGGCCTGCCAGCGACCACGTTTCAACAGGACAATGCGCGCCCGCACGTGGCACGCGTCGTGCAACAATTCTTCACGGCCCATCAGGTGTCACTGCTGCCGTGGCCCGCCTGTTCTCCCGATATGTCGCCCATCGAACACGTCTGATCGCTGATTGGCAACCGAGTGGCCCGGCAAGCACCACCCACGGCTACGCCTGATGAACTGTGGCAACGTGTGGAAGCAGCCTGGACCAACATACCCCAAGCCTACATCCAAAGCCTCTTTCGTTCGATGCCGCGGCGTGTAGCGGCCGTTAATGCCAGCCATGGGGGTCACACGAGCTATTGATGTCTGCGTGTTACGCAAGTCGCACGGGCCTGTAAGCTCAATCGTTTCATCTTTGTATCTGTTGTTATGTGTCCAGTAAATCTGTCTTTGCTATCTCGTGTCCTTCTTGGTGTTGCATTTTGGGTGGCCAGCAGTGTATCTATCAGGGCCGTAACTAGAATTTTGTGGCGTTTTTTTTTTTTTTTTTTTTAACTATTACACAATAAAAATCTGCCTATCTATCTACCCAATCACTTAACAAAAAATAAACACTTTAGTTTTTAGTTTATTGGTATTAGTTAGCGAGTAATGACACATGAACTTACTTAGTATTAAGAGAAAAACAAAGTGAGCAATATGAGACAGGTCAAATGAAAATAAGACTACACAGGATGAAAGCAAGTAGTCTGAAAAATAAAAATTTTAAATAATTGTGAAGTCTCCGTCAGGAAGTGGATTTTTAAAATCCAATAACGATAGATGAATCCACCATACCAAGGGACTTTGACGTTGAATTGGCTGTCTAATAGTTGCTATCATAGCAGCTATTTCTTTCTCACTATACCAGATAGTGAGAAAAAAATGTCCTTCTGAAGTTTATCAAAGGAAATAACAGAAACAATTTGTAAAAAAAAATTAAAAGAAGATAATGGCTACTCCTATTGGTCGAATAACTTACGATAAAAAAGCAAAAAAATTAGGGGAGTGGGGGTTGTACCCACAAAATCCCTCCCTGGATACGGCCATGAAGCTAAAAGATAATTGCGGTTGGTGATTCCGGACGGACTTGCAGCAACTACTCCAGTAACGCAAACCTGATGATGAACTAGGTTCTAATTCAAAAAGTTATACTATTTAAAATAAAAAAAATATGCCTATAAAACCTGTAAATTCAACTCTTTCAAGGTTATTTTTTTTTCTTCATTTAACAAATAACATTGTTTTACTATGCCACCAACAGATGACAGCACATTACTAGCAGTAAGATCTGAATATATTAGAATTTAAAGTGCAGCTTTATTAGTAGTTAATTCATTTGCAAAAATTATTTAAGTCCATGTCCACAGAGATGCAATATTCTTAAACGTTTAAAAAATTTCCCACATTACGTATTAAATATCACCACCGTAAAAGAGCCAATCCTTTTTTCTTGGAAGAATCGAAAAAACCGAGAAAGAATTCCTAGCATATACATATATTACTAGCTCTCTGAAACTAAGCTTATAAATTTTACATCAGCTCCTAAAAAAACACGTGACATGAAGGCTGTTAAACATTTTTCATGAAAAAATGGAACAAGCTGAAATTATATATCTCAAGGTAAACTAAAACAATTACATAAAAAACATCAATTCAAATATAAGTGTAGGACCATTATAAATAATTAGAAACAAACCCATCAAAAATACTAAAAACATTTTTCAGAGAATATCAGTGATAGATCGATGACTGAGTGGTCAGAGGTGGGAATCGTCACACCTGAACCCAGTTTTCACTCCCGGACAGTGTTTCTTTCAGGCACACATCCAGGGGCCGAAGCCCTCCCGGAAACGACCCCTCCCCGCCGCCGAAGACATTTTAGGTTACCGAGCCAAATTTTAATAAATTCAGGTTATGATGAAAAAGGAAATTTCGTTTCTTTTTATGTTACAAATATTTCTCCAATTATATTTTTTTTTAATATTTGCTCAAATGCTACTAGTTATAGTTTATTTTATTAAAAAGTGTATTACGACGCATGGTATTCTTCAAAATATAATAAATAGACTAATTATACCTAATTGTCTGGGAATCGTGATTCAGGATCAAGAATGCGTTGACTAAAAAAAGTTTGTTATTCCTGAAATGTTTGAAGAAGTAATAACTATATCAGAGATTTTTTCTTCGGGTAGGGGCGAAAATAGGAAGTTTTTGAAATCCACCATCTGGAACAAAATCGAAGTTAATGAAAAACTGAAGAAAAATTAAAGCATTTTTTTTTTTTATGCAAGTCGATACATTTTTATTAAATTAAGGCATTTTTTCTAATGTAAGTCTCATTTTAACCAAAAAAAAAAATGACACATTTTCCGTAAGGGGCAAGGCGCTTTCTAAATGCGCCCCTGTGCTAGATATATAGTAATTACTTCTATATATATAAATACAGTAGTTAAAATTATATATATATAGCAAATGCAAAACTTGCCCACTCTAGGGTTCCATTTGCCCCCCCCCTCCCCCAGGCAAAAAGTCCTGAACGAAACACTGCTCCCGGATGAGTCCGTTTAACCCCGTTTGGTTCAGGGGCGGATCCAGAAGGAGGGCGCTCTTCAAGAATCTAGGAAAAGCTTCGATTTGTTAGGTTTTCATAGCAAATTGAATATTTTTTTCGGGAAAGAAAGTATTACTTAAAAGTACATTACTTTCGTAAATTAATTGGGAGAATTTATAGACATACTAAGAACACTTTTTCATTTTGCGGGAAAATCGAAAGGTCCCCGGTTATTCCCGACACATGCACCCTCCCTCACGAAAATCTGGATCCTAAGAAATTGTGTTCGATCCGTGTTCTAGTGACCCAAAATCAGGAGTGGGATATTTCTTATGGAATTAGCTGCTCATGGGATCGCTATATTCAGAAAAATAAATAAAATTAGTGAAAAGTACAGTATAGACTTTCGAATCACTGTACGCATTATTCCGTCACTTTAAGTTCATGCCATAGAAGCTGACTCTACATAGATCCCAATTAACCCATGGTTGCTGGATGTTGTTGTTTTAATCAGTCCAACGAAGTGGCGTACCGATAGGGGCGAGGCGTGACCTACGTAATCCCGGGCGAGGTCCAGCGGGTTTGGACACCATCCCACCCAGTGGCGGACTGGCGATTCATGAACGACCCTGGAACATATTTTGTGCGGCCCATTTTTGGGAAAAATTATCAAGGTATATCCCGTCCCAAAAAAAAAAATCTGTGCCAGCATCACCGTTTACTGTTTAAACATCTTTTCAGGACAAGTCTACAAATCATTTTTGTTTTTTGTATTCAGACAATAATTAACAATATTTTAGCCATTTTCCTGTACCAATGATCCCTCGGAAAATGTAAGGTAAATAAAAAAATTACTTCTGTTGCTGAGAAGCAACAAACAAGATACGTTCTATACGAGAGACTGTGGAAGATTTGATTCCCTTTTTAGCACGTCTTTTGCAAAAAAAGATCGTGCTTATGTTACCGGTTTGTCCGTCCGTCTGTACCCACGATATCTCTGCATCTATTAGTCCGATTTGAAAAATTCTTTTTGCATTGGGAAGCTTAAAATATGCGAATGATGATCCTTAACTTCGTTTTTTTTTTTTTTTTACGATGTGCATTTTCGCCGCTAGAGGGCTAAATGCAGATTATGTCGAATTCAAAAATACGTTTTATTCCACATATTTGCTTCTAAACATCCGATTGAAAAAATTCTTTTATCTTTCGATTCCATTTATGCGAAGAGTATTTTAGATATAGTTACTCTTTCAAATTACGCATAGATTTTCCGCTAGAGGGCGTAAAAGTAGATTGCATTTTTCCCGATAATTCTTCATCTAAAACTACGATTTGAAAAAAAAAATTCTTCAGCTGATACACCTCCTGATGGAAAATCTTTTGCATATAATTTCAAATTTTTGGTAAAGAATACTTTGACAACCAGGGGGCGTAAGTGTTAATTTTTGCTTCTGATGTATTTGCCATAAAATCTGAACTTCTAAAATATCGATTGAAAAAATTCTTTCGTGGACTGATGCCACTCACATCGATAAACCTTTTCGGAATATCTTCTTCTTAAAATATTCCACAGTTTCTCCGCCAGGGGACGTAGACATATATCTTATTTTCGTCAATATATCTACTTCAAGGAGCCAGATTTGAAAAATTCCTTCTTTGTTGGATAGTGTTTCCGATGCGAAATGTTTTTCCTATAAATTCAACATTTTCAAGTAAATCATATACTTTCCGCTAGGGGGCACAAAGGTAAATTGCATTTTCTGCGTTATTTCTGCTTCTAAAACTCCGATTTGGAAAATTCTTCCTGCATATCCATACAAGACCTGGTGGAAAATATTTTTCACATAATTTCTAATGTTTGGTAAAGAATGGTTTGGCCACCAGGGGGCATAAGTGTTAATTTCTGCTTCTGATGTATTTGCAGCAAAATCTGTTCTCCTGAAAACTCAACTATTTTTTTTTTTTTTCTTGGACCGATACCGCTCATATGGAAAAACCTTTTGAGAATACTTTCTTCCTAAAATAATGCATGGTTTTCCCACCAGGGGACGTAAAGTCACATCTTATTTTTGTCGATATCTCCGTTTCTAAAAGTTCGATTTGAAAAATTATTTCTGTGTTGGAGAGCGTTTCCAGTGCGAAATGTTTCTCATATTAATTCATGTTTTTCTTAAAGCACCAATCTGCAACCAGAGGGCGTAAGCTCACGATTCCGTTTACAGCAATATCTGAGGGATTAAAAACCCGATTGAAAAACTTCTTTCTTCCGTCAGATACTATTGTTTTCCATACTGGTTCCATTGACTTTGAATAGCTTTGATAAATTTAATTTGCGTCAGAACGGATTCAAAAGACGTGCTTATTATACCCGAAAGTTCGGTGTCATCTTTCTTGTTATGAATTTATTGAGATAACTGAATTCAGAATTTGTAATAATTTGTCCGCTTTTAGTGAGAATGGAAATCCAAATGTGCCAAATTGCGTTGTTTTTTTCAAGACTTAACTATAATTAATAGAAAAATTACGAAAAAAATTCTTAAAAAAAAAACGGAAAATGTCCAGAATTGCAAGACTTTTAGTGCAAATTTGTTAAGCGAGAGAAATTAAAGAATGTTAAAATTATTTTTTATTTAATCACTTCCAAATGGAAAAAGTATTTTCGTTATAGCTGAAGTACTTTTCAAGATTACAGTTTAAAGATTCGTGTAACCGTAAAAGTCCTAAAAGTAGCAAATAAAATGCAAATCTCGTTATAAAAAAAGTATATACATATGAAAAGCAACAACCCCAAATTTACCGTAGGTGAAGCTGAATCCATTAACAGTCCAAAGGGACGGAGCTTAAATTTAAAAGTCGAAAAAAGGGGATAGGATGTATCAAAAACAGCGTTTGGCTCAACAGAACATTCGCTTCGCAGTTCTTGGTTTGTTTGTTTGTTTGTTTTTCTTTCTGGAGCCGTAAAAGTGGTAAACAAACTTTTCCGTCTTAGTATAACTTGATTTTCTATTACAAGAATACTGAAGTCTTTATGTCTATACTTTTTTTTCTCGAGCTATCACAAGGCCTACCGGTCTAGAATATGGCGGCCCAGTCCACTCCTGAATTCCCACCGCCTAACAGAGGCGGATCCAGAAACTTACCTTCGGGGAGGGGGAGTTGCTTTGGTCTAAACAATAAAAAGAGAGAAAGATTTCGTGGAAGGGACACACACACGTACGCATCCATCCGTACGTACGTACGTACGTTTAGCTCATCGCCAAGAGATTTTTCATTACCAATTTATATGTAAAACTCGTGCATTTTCTCTTAGTTGCGAGTTTCATTCCCTGTCCTATTTTTGCTCCAGTGATGCACTTCTCGATAATTCTTTGGTTCAGGCATATACAAACGGATCAACAAAAATAACGATTTAGAACTTACCGTCCTGGGTAACCAAGTGCTCATCTGGATAGTAACCTGAATTGGGTCCAGGGTCAAGCCCCAGATGAGACATTCTTTGTTTCGGCGCACATGCCTCATCCGGGGTCAAGCCCCAAGTGAGGCGTGTGCTGGTGTTGCAGCGCTTGTCCTTTCACTTCCCTGGAATTAGTGGCACCAGTGGCTTATATAGATATTTTTCGGGGGGGGGGACGAGACAGAAAATGGAAGTTCTTGAAATCCACCAGGAAAAAATAAAAGTTAAAAAAATGGAAGAAAAACATTATTTCCTAACTTAAGTTGATTTTATTAAATTACACTTTTCTAAGTAAGTCGCAGTTTGTTTGTTTGTTTTTTATTGAAAGTTTAACGACCACCGTGAGCAACTCGATGAGCTATAAGCAGTCGCCCGTCCCTAATTTAGGGATTTAGGGTCACTGGTTCCAGGAAAGGGAAAGAGCCAGTGCCGTAAGACAAACACAACATGCATGCCTCACCGGGTCTCGAACCCGGACCCCTTACGGACGAATGATCAGAAGCCATTGCTTAGATCACTGCGCCACCGAGGGCCGGCAAGTCGCATTTGAAAGAAGGAAAAAAAAATCAGAGGGGCCAAAGCCCCCCCCCCCCCCCCCCAACCTAAATACACCCATGAGTAGCACCAAATTTGGGACGGGCGAAGTCGTAAAGCACTAAAATTTGCTCGTTTGTGGTCGCCGAAACAAAGAAAAAAGAAATTAGAATCCCAAGCTTGAGTTAATGCAAATTGTGTCAGGTCAGAATAGCACCTAGTAGAGTACAAAGTATAACGATGTGCACATTGGGTTGTACAGGTGAGAGCAGGAACCGACTAAGAAACTCGGGAGGACCCAGGGCCAGGAAAGTGGCGGGGCCCACATCGAAACAGAATATTTCACCAATTTACAATATAATGATGGAAGTTACGTGGCCCACACAAAACTATATACACTATCTACCAACAAGTAATTGGACACCCCTGCAATCGACGATATCTGCGGTCCTAATACACGTCACGGCCGCCGCCGTTAAATATCGTGTGGGAAACAACAACGCAACCAGTCGCATGCAAGATGCCACGCAGTTCGGAGCTCTCTGATTTCGAGAAAGGTGTAATCGTCGGGTATCACAGAAATGGCCGATCCATACGTGACATATCCAGCGAGTTGAAGTACCCAAAATCGACAGTGACCTACGTGATTGGCAAGTGGAAGATGAGAGGTGACTGTCGGAATGTGCCCCGACCCGGCAGACCCACAAAACTGTGAGTTAGAGACCGACGGGTGCTGGCCAGAGAAATTCGAAAGAACCGCACCAAATCGATGGGCCACATCCGCGAGGAGTTTCAACAGGCATCCGGGAGTGTTCTTTCGATGAATACCATCCGTAAGGAAGCCCATCTGCTTAGTTATCATGGACGTGCTGCCACCCACAAGCCTTTGATCACCAAGTCCAATAGCGCTGCTCGGCTAACGTGGTGCAAAGAACGTCGACAGTGGACCGTTGAACAGCGGACACAGGTTCTCTGGAGCGACGAATCAAGGTTCACCCTCTACCGTTCGGATGGCAGGGTCTGGATTTGGCGTCTGTCTGGAGAACGCCTTCTGCCGGAATGTATTGTGCCAATTGTGAAGTTCGGCGGCGGTGGAATTATGCTATGGGGGCGTTTTTCCTGGTATGGCACGGGACCCTTGGTCGCAATTCCTGGTAGACTCAACGCCGAGACCAACTGCACCATTTTGGATGACCATGCGCTTCCTACGTTGAGGCAGTTTTACGGGGTGGACCCATGTTACTTTCAGGATGACAATGCCACCTGTCATGTTGCGAGGTCCACCATGGCTTGGTATGGTGACAATGGGGTTAATCGAATGGACTGGCCTGCGCAGAGCCGGACCTTAACCCTATCGAGCACCTCTGGGACGAGTTGGAGCGTCGACTTAAGGGGTGCCCCCACCGTCCGAAATCGGTGAAGGAACTGACCTGTCTTCTCCAAGCCGAGTGGAAGAAAATACCGTTAGCCGTCGTACAACGCCCGGTTGAGAGTATGCCCCGGGTGTTGCAGCTGTAATCGCCGCTCGTGGAGGCTCCACCAACTATTGAAGGTGAATAAATTTCGTTTTCCTTTGCTATCATAGGTGTCCAATTACTTGTTGGTAGATAGTGTATATATATTTGCATTTCCAATTCTTGCCCCAAATGAGGGAGCTTTTTTATAAATCATCTTACATAGCAAATTTGATAGTGTAAAAGTTGAAAAGTCATACAATTTTATTAATAATTTATGAATTTGTAATAAAAATTCTTAATTGTAGAATTTGTAATAAATTCTAAAGTAAAGTTGATTGTGATCTTGAAATGAGGCAGAAAATTAAAACTGCTCTATTAGTAAAAGCTTTAGAGATTGACAGATAAGAGGGTGCAACAGAAAAAATACTACCTTCACAATAATAATGATAATAATAATAATGATAAAGCAATAATTACAAACAATATAATTTCCTTTTTCTGAACATTTGTCCCACTTTGGTGGCGCAGTGGAAAGAGCACTTGCCTGTTTTAATTGTCGAATCCCTGCCTCAAACAATATACTTTCTTATTATTATCGTAATGTTCATGAAACATACTTTCACATTTGGACATCACAAAGAAAAAGAATACCTGGTTATTAAAAAATTTCTCTATCATCTTATTTTCCTCTGTCATCATTTTTTTTTATTATTATTCGGAGTTTAACGACCAGTGTATTATTATTCGGAGTTTAACAACCAGTGTAAGCAACCCAGTGGGCTATAAGCTGTCGCCAGTCTCTAATTTACGGCCACTGGTTCCACGGAAGGGAGAGAACCAGTGCCATAAGACAAACAAAACATCTATGCCTCACTGAGATTCGAACTTAGACCCAGCCCGGATGAATGATCAGAAGTCAGCGCTAAGACCACTGCACCACCGAGGCAGCCCTATCATTGTCGAGGCTTTCATCTAACGATAATAATAAAACGAAGTTCAAGAATGATTAGGGGTAATATCCAGAAACAATTAAAAAAAAAAAAGGAGGCCACTGTTCAACAAAGGCCCCAGGTGGCAATCAGGTTTGGAATGCTAGGGATAACTGGACCTCAAAGCAGTTAATGTATTATGGTATGTCTTAATCATGTGTGTCAGACAGTTAACAACACAGAGAAAACATTTAAGGGTCAGCTAACGCAATGGGGCCTTCATAATAATGCTGCATCCAGGCTCGCACAAAATTGTAGCAGCTCTTTGTGTATCCCAGCGTGTGTTGTTGGAAGCCAGATGATGTTACAGAATGACCCAGAAATAGTTTTACAAGGTGGGATTTTTCACCCCAAAACGGATTTAGCGAGGAATTCTGTTGGTTACCAGCTTCTCATAATAAACGGGCTGTACTGATAATATACTGATCAGTACTTGGAGAGTGCATAACTGGTTGATAGATCACTGACCACTTACAATGAGGTCACACTGCTATGGAAACAATCAATCATCAAACTTAAGTTATCAGGTTCCTTAGGTAAGACTCCATTGGTGACACATGGGTTCCTCATCTGCTCATACCTTATTTAAAAATTGAAAAGGTGGACACGTGCACTTTGCAATGTTTGAAGATGAACATGCCTTTTTTTCTTTTCTTTTTTTTTTTTTAATTATTCAAATATTGTGACAGGAAATGAATCAGTATGATAGGCATGGTAAATACAGTGGTGACATAGCACTGAACCTAAACTGAATAATTCACAATAAAAGAAATATGGTTAGTCTTCCAGGATGGCAAGACTGTTTCTCTCATAGACTTCCTGAAAAATGATGCAACACAGACCACAGTACTGTGACAATCCAAAAGCTTTAGGAAGTCTCAAAGTGCTATGAAATCCATCAAATTACAGTATAATGATACCCACAAATCAGGCAGTTAAAAAGATCATTTGGTCCAAGAAGACACATCTCTCTTACAGCCTAGATTTGGCACCAATGGAACTTCACCTATTTGGCTAATGGAGCACGTCAAGCAGTAAAGGTCTGATTATGTGTGAGAGGCATCAAAGTCATCCTGAAAACATTAACAGGACACAACACCACAGTTTTTCCATTTTTGAATTTAGCAGGAGCACAAATTCACTATATGAGCTGAAGATTATTTTAAAAAGTAATTTACCACCATGGTAGCTGAGTGGTCTGAGACGCGGGCTTGTCCGAAATGGGCTTAGCTTCGAGTCTCGGTTGAGGCACAGGTGGTCTGCTTGTCAAATGGTTCTGTCCCTTCCCTGGAACCAGAGGTTCTAAATTAGAGACAGACGACTTCTTACAGCTCTATGAATTGTTCGTGGTAGTCGTTAAGCCCCGAAATAAAAACGAAAAAAAAAAAGTAATTTCATATGACACAAAGTGGTAGTGAATAAATTTCAGAAACATCATTCATGGCAGTAAACAGAAGTAAGGAAAAATTCTTTATTCTCGTGCTTTTATTCATAAGCATCATGCTTTATTTCAAAATATACTTTGAAGCAAAAAAATAATAACAATATTTCAGTATAAAATGTTAACAGCAGATACAACAATATAATTTTATAATTGTATAGTCAAATATCAAATTCAATAGAAAACACACAAAAAAAATTGCACTCTTCAGGTGTAACAAACACTGGCCAAAAACTTAATATTGGATGAATAGTATGGCAATTATTATATACAGACTTTGAAATATTAATAGAATAAAAGTAAATAATGCTAAAATATGTGGCATTTTAAAGTCCCTTCATGTGAAAGAATAACATGGCAGTTATGAAGTGGATTTACAAATTCTCAGTAGGAAAACAGCACTTTTTTTTTAACTGGAAACTTAATTATCATACTTCTGAGAGATAAAATTTTACAGATCTTTCCTTATTCTTGACAAAAAAATTATTCTACATTTACATAGCTTTCTCAACTTAAATAATGAACTAGGTGTGTTTAAAAAGTACTGAAACTGCAGTTGTAGTCATTGTGCTCAGTGTGAGACATTGGAGTTCTATTTATAGGCATGACAGTGGCAGGGTTACTCAAGGTCATTCATAGTTTCGGGTCTGCTCCTGCTTTCACCCTGAAGTATTATGCTTTTGAGTGTTGTTGCATTTTTGTAGTTTAGCAGATTTTACAATAGCCAACAGGAACAAACTTACTGGATAGCATACTTGCCGCTCATTTCAATTTGAGTCTGCATCCAGTTTTGTTGAAAACTTAAAAAAACTGCCTGAGAAACACTTGAAAATATTTGGAGGAGAAACTCTAAACCGCTCAAAAAATTTTGAATGGTTTAACACATTAAAAAAGGCTTACACATCGACAATGATGAATTTCATTCTGAATACTGATCAAATTCAAGAATAGATGATTCCATCACCTGTCTGAATGAAGTAAGCATAAGTGACAGACAACTGAATGTTAGGGAGGTGTCTAGTGAGACTGGTACATCAATTAGGTCATGTCATGTGATTTGGCACAAGATTTGGGGGGAGGGGGTGAGAGAGGTGGTGACAAAATTTGCACTCAAGCTTCTCAGACATGATTAAAAGGAAAAAGGAGTATTGTTATTGCACTTTATCAGGACCTTAAAAACTTGTGCAGCAATAGACCCACACTTTATCATGGGTGATGAATACTTCATGTAAAGATATGGCCCAAAAACAAAATCCTAGTCATTCAAACAAAAGATAAAAATTCTCCTTGATCCCATACAAATGCAAAGATGTGGTTGACTGTTTTCTTTGATGTTATAGGTGTGGTGCATTTTGAATTTGCTTTGACTGGGCAGACTGTGAAGCAGACTTATCACAAAGAGGTTTTGAAAAGACTAAGGAAAAAAATTTGATCAAAATGGCAATAACAATGTGAGTCTCAATCCTGTCTGTGCTTCATAATTCACCTGCACATTCAGCACTGTTGATCTGTAAGTTCCTGATCAAATCTCAATGGTATCACACCACTTTATTCATCTGATTTGACCCCTTGCAGCTTCTTTTTGATTTTTAAATTGAAAAACCCAAGGGTGGAGGGAGCTACAGATTTTTGAGAGTGTAGACAGCATCATCAAGAATGCAACAAATTTGCTGAACATGGTCCCAAAACACTATCAGACATGCTTTATGAAATGAAAGAAATGCTGGGACCACTGCATTGATCACAAGAAAAGTATTTTGAAGGAGATATATTTGATTGCCTTGTAAGGGAACATTAACTCGCAGAGAAAGTATTTTGAAGGAGATATATTCGATTATCTTGTAAGTGAACATTAGCTCACAAGGAGAGTATTTCAAAGAAAATACATTCGATTATTTTGTAAGTGGACATTAGTTCAAAAGGAGAGTATTTCAAAGGAAATGCATTCAATTATTTTGTAAGTGAACATTAGCTCACAAGGAGAGTATTTCAAAGGAAATGCATTCGATTATTTTGTAAGTGAACATTAACTCACAAAGACAGTATTTTGAAGGAGATAATTCGATTATTTTGTACATGAACATTAGCTCACAATGAGAACGTATTTCACAAGAAATATGTTCAATTATCTAGTAACAGAGCATTAGCTCACAAAAATAGTATTTTGAAGGAGATATTTTTTATTATTTCATAACTGTTTTGTATTTTGAATTATAAATATAGTCCCAAGTACTTTTCTGAACACACCTCATCATGTACAGCACATAAGTGATTATACATATATACAATTAAACATAAATGGAAACAATGACATGAAGAAAGATCATAAGTGGCAAAAGTTATCCTTGAACCTTCATCTAAATATACCCAATCTAACATGACATTTCATAATCTTTTTGATCGGTAGATCCAAAGCATAAAAATTACTAAAGAGTATGAATTTGTATGATTCAGAGAACATAATAATTGAGAGATTCAGCTTGCCAATTTTTAAGGAGAAATCTCTCTCCTTTCAATTTGCATTCAAGAAACAGCCCACAGTGATGTATTGCATTGGTGGATTCAAAGGATGCATCTTCCCACATCAAACATTTTGTAAAAACCTTTGATTTAAAACTGGCAACACATCGATTTAATGTAAGTACTTCACATTCTTAGTTAACCTGTGAGACAATCTCTGAAAATGTAAGATGAAAAAGGTTGTGTTAGCCAATAAACCATCAAAACTGCAGGTTTGCTTATTCACAATCAAAGCCAGAGTCTCACGTGTGCAGGTGGACAATTATGTTTTGATTTTTCTGTACATGTGTTTTAAGAAGAGAAAACCTCTAATTTTATAGTTTTAAGGTATGAACACATTATTCTCTTACCACATTTTTATCTAAGATAACTTATTTTCACAGTTTAAGTATGTATAAAAGTTTCCCAACCTTTTTACCCCATGAAACCTTATGGTCATGAACTGGATCTTACCAATTGCAAGGCTTTTCACAAATAGAAACCTCAGAGTCGGAAAGGGGTCACTGCTGAATTAACCTGCATGTATCGTATTTTCGTATGATATAGAATTTTGTTTTGATATGTGTATCATATCCATGATTAAAAGAAAGTGATGCCTGCATAACATGTAAAATAGTATACAATCCACAAAATGCAAAATTAATTCCACTGCCTGCATTTTCATTTTCTGACTAGACTCTAAATATGAAATATAACACTATAGTAAGTCCCTTTACATTACAGTTATCATTTTATGAGTATGTCCTACTCATATGAACAAAATTGTGTCTTTACAACATGTAGACTGAAAATACTTCTTGCTTATACAATTCTGTGACTAGATCACATAAATGAACAAATATATATTGTACATACTTTACTCTAAGTAGCGCTCGGAACTGTTCATCAGTTAAAAACTTTTATGACTACAATGCTTGTGATGTTGAAATAGATTAAATTAGCAATGTTTATCTACAATTAAACAGTTTATTTTAAGATCTACTATAGTTTTGCTGAGCATTTTTCTCAGCTTTATGAGGACAAATGGAGCATAAATATTTAAATCATTGTGACATCATCAGCGTTCTAACAGTCACGGATTTCGGTGAGTCATTTCTATGCGCTTGAAAGAAAAGGAGTTGATGCCATGGTGTTGATAACCCATGAAGAGTATTCAAAGCAAACACAATATAAATTCTGAATTTGCCTGTAACACTTACAGTCATCCACATAACACCTCAAAAATTTTCAAGTTTTCTGAGAGATGTTACAGAGATGATCAGTAAGTGTTACAAGGAAATTCAGAATTTATAATCTGTTTGCTTCTATCGATTTCCCATGTATTATGAGGAATATTTCTTCCTTCATAGATTTAGCTATGAAGAGTTGTGATATATGTGGAAAGCTTCTAAAACACTAAAATTGATAGCAAAATCGAGTTTATCGATGAATTTAGTATTTTGGCAGAAATTTATTTTTATTTTTGTGACAGTGATGAGCTGTAGTTGATTTTTCGGTTCACAGTTTCATATATGTATAAGTCTCATGTTCCTTCAAACAGAAATATAAGGCCCTGCGGGTTTGCCCTACGTATGAAAGTTTGCATTCACAGCAAATCTGATAAGTTCCCCAGAAATTTGTATCTTCAACATAGCATTTTGATCAAATTCATTTTGTTCATTGAAAATAACTTTAAAATTAAAATTTATGAGATTTTTTGAAGTTTAAGAGCAAATGGGATGACAGCTTAATTCTGTACTTGGTGTCTATAGACATGAGTGTTCAGACAGGCTTTAGTTTCCTAAATTTTTGGACCACTTTGTCTATAACAGATGGGCTACATCCTCCATGTGCTGCAATTCTTTTTAGAACATCAGGCTCTTTCTGCAAGGAATTCTATGTTGAGCGGATATGTATTGCACGACATGCATATGTGTAGCAAGTACTGAGTTTTTGTTTGCATGTGGGGTTAAGGAGACAACAAATGGTTTGCAATAAACTGTTGTAGTGAAGGATCCTTGATGTCTTTGTCATGCTCTGAAGGACCCTTCACTACAACAGTTTATCACGAACCATGTGCTGTCTCCTTAACCCCACTTGGAAAATTTTCTCCATAAAATTAAATAGTTAAGTAAATAAAACCTCAGATGTTTAGTTGCTCTAAAATATTCAGTATATATTTACCTCTGTGCAAGAATTCAGTAACTAACTGCATTCACACACACACATACAATTCAAACATGTTTTTCATGAAGAAATTGTAAAAATATATTTTTGTAAATTAAATGAAAAGTTAAGAAACAATAATCAGAAATAAATTCAGACCACAACAAACTTCATGTAATGAGGAAAAACTAACTACACTGAGTGTTTACAGAATTGGGTACCCCTATGGAAAGTGAGTTGCACCTGATACTGGCATAATGTGGATGACAGCATGGTCTGAAGGGGTGTATATAAGAGGTTTGTCGTGCAGTTGAGAGCAAAGTTACACACAGGGATTCAATTGAGAGCAAAGTTACGGACATGATGGGTAAAACCAAGGATTTGTCAGTGTAAATGAAGCCAAATTATGGATGCACGAAGGGTTGGTCGATCCATTTTGAAAACAGCAACACTTGTAGGTTGTAGGAGGGCCTCCATTTTAAATGTACCAGGAATGGTGCCAACATGGTGAAACAACCAACTAGTGAAACAACTGTAAAGGGCAGCAAAAGGTGGATTCTAGAGGCAAACAATGATGGTGTTGCCTTGTACATAGCAATCATCATAGCACAGTTTCACAGCTGATAGCCTAAAATAGTATGGGTCAACTAGAAACAATATCCCTCAAGACTATGCATTGCATGCTGACACAGAGTGGCTACAACAGCAGATGCCCAATACCCCACATTCTTCTAATAATAGGCCATCAATGTAAATGATTCTCTTGGTGACAATAGCATGGGTATTGAACAATAGCAGACTGGAAGCAAGTGTGCTGGACACATGAATCACAATACACATTCTTGTCTGCCAATGGTCAAGCATGTATTCGGCATCAGCAGCATGAGGCAACAGATCTCTCACAGATGGCATCAGCTATCCCAGTCAGTTCGGGCAGTTGTATGATATGGGGTATGATTATCTGGCCTGAACTGGGATTCCTGGTGCGTGTAGAGCAAGGTATGGATGCCAGATACTATTAGGGACTTCTTGCAAACCCATGTATACTTCACAGTGTTGTACCTCTACCCAGAGTGTGATGGATTCTTCCAGAATGATAACACCCCATGTCACCAGGCATGCCATGCATAGAAATGGTTCAACGGACACAGTTCTAGTATGAGACATCTCAAATGAACCTCAAACTCTCCTGATCTCAACCCAACTAAACATCTGTGGGATACCAGGTGAGGTGATTGGACATACCACCCCACTCCATAATAGAACTATGGACTGCAATACAGACAGCTTGGTTGCAGATCCCCACATAATTGTACGGGCACCTCATGGAATCAATAACACGCTAGGTGGTGGCCATTCTCCGCATGAAAAGGTGGGGCCCACAGAGCATTATGTAGGTGGTCATATATCAGTGAGCATTTAGTGTATATCATCATCAACCATGGATACAAATCCTGCAGTTGCCGGATGCCAAGGGGCATCAGATTTCATTCATCTTACATTGTTTTACAACCAGCGCATCAACACTTATCTGGTATATCCATGCAGCCTAGGGAAGGGGGTCCAAGGACAAAGCGTATCCGGGGCCAGCTTCAGAGGGAACTATCTATGCATTCGCGTCACCAAACATGAAGAGTCTGCGAAAAATCCTGGAAACACCGGACTAGATGGCCGGCAGGACTGGGGTTCGAACACAAATCAGAAACATCTGACTCCCACACAGGGCATAGTGACTTATTAGTGTACATGGCTGTACACATAAGGAACATGCCATTTTTTGCTTACAAAAAACTAAGTTTAAATACTGAAGTCAGCAGAGAAAAGGCAAACCAAGGTTTCATGAGATATTAACATTTCCTACTTTTTATGATGATGTTTCCATATCCGAAACTATATTCCCAAAGAAAATAGACACCTCAAGTAATATAACACCTACTGTCAAATGAGGACACTGCACTGTATGGCGGTTATAAGATAATATCAGAAGCCAACCTTTGTCCCCATTAACTCCAGAATAAATAATTATCCATGGAAATTAAAAATGTTCATCAGTTTAGGTAACATTATTAGAAATCAAGGTCTGTTATTTGGTCTTTCTTTGTGTATCAAAAGAAGTAGATGGATTATTAAGAAAACATGATTTTTTAAGTATGATATGTTTCAAAGTATTTTATTGGTAATGCCCCCAAAAGTTCTGCAGATCAAATAAACGATAGTGGACAAGAATTAAGTTACAATAATAACTCAAGTCTTACAAAATGGACAATCATTCATTGGTGTGCAATAATCTATACTAAATCAGTACCAAAAATACTCATGCAACTTCTTGTAGCTCAATATTTTCTTATTAGCATTACAAGGAATTGACAATATACCTATTTTGAGAGAACAACTAATTCAACTTTTTTAGGTTAGCACCTGAATTTACGTCACACACTTAAGATACGCATAGAGTCAAAAAAATAAAGGAAATCTTCATTTGTTAATAAAACAAAACTCAATGACAGCAGCAGTGTGCATTTTGAGCTGAAAACAGCAACCAGAAAGGGCATGTTCAACATAAGCATTTGCAAATCCCAGATTTCTTTTTTTAGAATGGCTGTGAAGAAAACCACAAAATGTAAGTAACGTTTTGTTCGCAGAATTTGGGTAATATTGTGAAAAACATAATAGAACTAAAATCATCCAAAAATGCAGAAAGATTAAGCTATAAAAAACAGTCAGAGAAAGTGGAATATTAAGTATTGTAAATGCCCTGCGTTAAAAGATCAGCTAGTCCAATGTCTGGGACTATCGGTTTTTATCCCGTGTATAATGAAATTATGGCAAAATCCTAGTGATGAAATAACCTAACAGCATAAATAAATTTGCAATACAGGGATTACTAAAATGACATAAATGTTACTTATTGTCAAAATTTCAGGTTGCACAACAACCTTGACAGACACATACAGAATACCAGACATTCGATTAACTGGGAATCTTCAAAAATTCCCTCACATCAACAGCACTGTGTTAAACAGAAATTGGAGGAAAGTCTACAAATTGAAAGAAGAACAGAAGGCACAATTAACGAACATAAAGGCTGGGTAGTACCGCTTGAGTGGCAGCACCTACTCTCTTGAGTCAGTCCGACAACAGATTGGTGTGCAACCCAAAACTTTGACAATAAGTAATATTTATGTAATCCTAATAATTCCTGTATTGCAAATTTATATATACTGTTTGGTTTTTATGTTCGGAATATAGCAAAATATTTTCATTAGCCTGGGATTACCATTTACATGTTTGTTTTATCTAAAGATGTGACACTTAAACCAGTGTATTTTCTCAAATATTTTACATGCTTTTTTTTTTTTTTTTTTTTTTTTAATAAGGTATACATAAAGCTGTTAAACCTTACATGTTTATTTCAGGAACTGCATCGACTGTGGTGTGGAGTAGGAATGTTGTAGGGGGAAAGAGAGTTAGGAGAATAAAGAGATGTAGATCAAGAATGCCTGCTTTCTGGTGTTGGTGAACTGAGAAACTCAAAAAAAAAAAAACAAAAAAACCAGCTCTCTGAGGTTAGATGTGGTTGGTTTCTTTCAGGAAAGCAGATAAAGGATGTTTTTTGTCTGCATGTTGCAGTTTGTACAGTCAACATTTCCTAAATTTGAGCTTTGCTTTATCCTAATTTGCTTAAGTCTAGATTAAAGTAAGCTGGGACTAAGGAAATGTCATTCCAGTTAGTCCAGGACTAAATAGGCAAAAAATATTTTTTGACCCCTGAATGCTGTGTGCGTAACAAGGCTAGAAAGAAAGAATGAATAGTCTCTTTTTGTTTCTTTATTACTTTTTATGAGGAATTCTAAGTAATTAAGAGACATGTCAGCTGACTCTTCACACCCACACATGAGGATTGTAGTGAAAGTAATGCATATATAGACCTTAACTAAAAAAGACATACAAAGACTGCAGACAACTCAAAGATGCATAGAGAGATGCATGCTTGATGCAACCAGGAAAGATAAGAAGAGGAACTTATGGATAAGGAAAATGACAGGAGTGGACGACATCATGACCAGAGTGAAATCACTGAAATAGCAATGGTCTGGACATGTGTCCAGAAGAACGGACCACCGATGGACAACCGAAATTTTAGACTGGATTCTGAGGGACAGGAAAAGACCCAGAAGAAGACTCCATGGGAGATGGAAGGATAAAATTCGAAAGTATGCTGGAGTGACATGGAGGAGATAGGCCCAAGACAAACAATTGTGGAAGAAATATGGGTAGACCTTCATCCAGCAGTGGATTGATAAAGGTTGATGATGATGATGATGATGATATATATATATATATATATATATATATACGAGGATTGTACCAAAAGTAATGCAAAAGTGGGTCTAACTTTCTTATTAACTGACAGAGGTCATTCAAATTGCACATGTTGGTATGAGTAACTCTTCCTCTATAGTAACTCTTCTTCTTCATTGCAGGTAAATAATGGATTCCAAGCAGAAGCAACATACCATCACTGAGTTCTTGACGAAGGAAGGGTGCAGGCTGTCCGACATCCACAGGAGGCTACAGAATGTTTTCAGAAATGACACCATTTACAAGAGCAATGTGTACAGATGGATGAAGAAGTTTAAAGAAGGGGAAACCAGCATTGAAGACAAACCACACAGTGGGAGACCATCATCTGCGACCACTGACACGAATCATTAGCGAGTGGATGAATTGATATGCGTGAAGAGAAGAGTCGCAGTCCAGTTGTTGCACAACTGGACTGTGGTCAGAATGCCGTACAGAAGATGGTGGAAGACTTAGGGTATCGGAAAGTGGGTACCTTGGCAGTTGACACCCGATTTGAAGGAGAGAAGGGTGGAAGCCTGCTCCGATCTGCTGGAAGCTTTTGAAGCCAATGACACGTTTTTTCCCAATCTGGTGACAGGGGATGAAACACGGGCGTATCTTTACGATTCGGAAATGAAGAATCAATCCATGAAATGGCATCATACCTCCTCGCCATGGCCTAAGAAGTTCAAGAGCCAGCAATTAGTACAGAAAGTCATGGTGACTGTTTTTTGGGATGACAGGGGTGTCATTCTCCTTGATGTTCTGGAACGTGGCTGTACCGTGACCAGCGAGTGGTACATTGAGACACTCAAGAAGTTTAGAGAAGCCATAAGGAGAAAGAGAGCGAACAAGAATGTGAAAAGGATCCGCATTCACCATGCCAATGCGAGACCACACACATCTTTGCCAACAAATCAGGCTGGTTGGTGGACACCTATTCACTATACGACCCAGATCTGGTGCCCTCTGACTTCCACCTGTTTGGTTCAATGTCTACGGAACGACTTTGAAGACACAGACGAGGTGAAAGTGGCTGTGAAGAAGTGGGTACAACAGTCCACACCTGAATTGTTTCAAAGGAAGATTTGAGAGTTGGGTTCAACGATGGTGCAAATGCATCGCTTGTGATGGGTCTACCAACATGTGCACTTTGAACGACCTTTGTCAGTTAACTAAAAAGTTATGCCCACTTTTGCCTTACTTTCAGTACAACCCTTGTATCTATTAATCAGATTGGTGTAATCAAATTTCTGTATTATCAATTGATTTGTTACAAAAAGTTCATTCACCTAACTGAATAATGAATTCACTTTTACAAGGCATTTTGTCATTTGATTTCTTGATCAATTTTACATTTAGGACAGGAAACTATATATTAGTATGCTTTGTACTTAATTAAATCTTTAATATGGTTCAACCCTGTTATTATTCTCAACATCACACACACTTAATTTCTCAATGCATTCCACTTTTTACATTTTCTGCTTACAAACAGAAAACTAGATAAATGGGTATACTACAGATAGTTTACAATAATTTAAGTTTCAGAAATTTAAATACAATAATCTAATTTATTATACAAGGAAGCATACACAGTTAGACTTATCATCTGAGATTTTATGAATGCAACAGAAAACATGTTACAAAAAAGAATAAGGCATCCTGTTCTTTTAGTATGCTTTATTCTGTTCTGTTAAGTATCATCAGTACTCTTCAAATATTTAGCTCTCAAACTTAACATGCATGAAAACACAATTTTTTTCTTAATTATATGTTTGACACCCATTTTTTCTATTTATGACGGAAAAGTAGGTAAGTCATAAATAATTAAAGATAGTTAAAAAGAAAGGAGAATGTTCAGTATAAATGACAATGACTTTTTGTATATAACTTTTCTTTTCACATAATTTTACCAAATTCAGCAGTTATTACCCAATCATTTCAGGAAGTACTATTACATTATCACTATTTCTCGTCTTTTTGACTTCTCCATTGTGTTAAAAATTATGATAATAACTCCACTGTAAGGAAAATCCAAATCGATTTTGAAACAATATTTGTTCCACATCAGGGACAATTTGTGTAAAAATACAGAAAGAAATTTTGGCAATTGGTTAACATTTTTTTGGTTTAAGTTTGTGGAAACTTATGTAGAATGATAACCTCTATCAATGTGTTAAAATCCTCAGGTTTCCGGAGACAATCTTGTTTTCCAAAATGGCACCCACTGGAATATCAATCCTGTCACCATGGTTAGCAATGATAATCACTGTCCCCTAAAAATACAAAACAAATTATATTCCATTATACTTATGCTAAAACACATATCATTCAGATATTAAGAGGAGATTGAAGATGTGGTAATGATTAGACTGTTTTGATAGTATATGACTACACTGTGTACACACAGTAATGTAGCAGATCGCATCTTTTAATCCATAATCAAGTTAAAGTTTGTTTAGAACATTCATAAAAGAATGTTCTACCAGTTAAACTTTCTGCATCATTTGCCTTGTGATCGAAGTTGTCGTTCTTGCAAAAGCCTACAAAATGAAATTAGAACAAAATTAATTTTTGTTAGAAGTTTCTGGCTAACAGTTGAATTCAACCATTAGCCAGACACTTTTAACACAAATTAATTTTGTTCTAATTTTATTTTATAGACTATCTCCAGGAATGAAAACTTTGATTTCAAGGTATATGCAATGCATAAAATTTAATATTAGATCTATCTTTTACAAATGTTCTAAAAAATTTAATTTAAAAATTGTTAGTGTGTTTAAAACCCTCATGTAAGTACGTGAACAACTGAAACCATCACCAAGTTATATGCCAGAAATGTTGTGGACGCAAGGTAATGTGGAAAATTAAAATCATAGTCAACACTGTGCTGTGCGTTTCTTCTAAGAAGATAATGTTCCATCATAAAGCTGGTGGTTAAGTGAAAGAATTCTTTGAATTCATTCGAAAGTGAAACTTAAAGTAATAGTAATTGTTGTAGGATATACTCCTTGTGACTTGAAACCTTCTGACAGGAAGAATGATTTCTGGAAGGAGCTGAATGTCATTTTAAGCCAGTTTGGTGCTAAAAAGAAAGTTGTTATAGCATGGGATTCAATGCTAGAGTAGGTGTTCAAAATGAGATTTCTGATAATGTTCTGGCTAAATTTAATGATCTTGGTGTAAATGATAATGGTGAACAATTAATTGTACTCTGCATTGAGAATGTATTGTGTGCATCTAAAATGTTTTCCAACACAAGTATATCCACACATATACTAGAAAGAATCGTACTCTGAGGCAAAACAGTGTAACAAATATTGTTTACGGCCAGTGTCTGAAACATTTAGTTGTTGACACTTGTGTGATGAGAAGTGAACTCTGATAATGATCAGATGTGAACTCTGGTCATTACCTGTTAGTGTCATGACTGGAACTGAATGTTGGTTGGAAAAGGAGGAATAGGAAGATGCCTGTGATTTGAAAAGAGTAAAGGTTAAAAGGCTTCCTGAAGAAAATCAGCATTACTCAGTAAAAGACTGAATGAATTGAAATTATGTGACAGGGGTGTGGAAAAGAAACGGACACATTTTATGAACTGAGTTGTCACTGTTGCTAAAGAGGTTTGTGGTAGTGCAACAATGGGTAGCATTAAATGTGATGCTTGGTGGAACAGTGAGATTAAAGAAGCAGTAAAGAGAAAGAAGGAAGCATATTTAGGGATGTTGCAAAGTAGAGTTTCTCAGGATGAATATTACTGTAAGAAGTGTGATGCAGCAAAGCTGGTTCATCAGAGTAAAGCAAAAGATAGGAAGGATAAGGTAGAAAAGCATGAATTGGCTTTTTGGGAAAATAGGAGAACATTCTGGTAGTACCCAAGGGAGTAAAAATAGGGGAAATAAATTTCTAAATTGAGTGGAGAAATGATATGGGAGCCTAAATGAGTTGAGTGGAAGATGGTGCTTCTGTGATTTATTGGAACATGAAAGCAAAGGTGATTTTGAGGCAGAAGCAAATGATGCCACAGTGACAGAAGAAAGCACAGGAGGGATCTCAAGAAAATAGGTGTGTAAAGCTCTAAAATCTCTTCAGAATGGCAAGCCTCCAGGAGTAGATGGCATAATTAGTGTTCATGCAACTGATCACACAGCAGTGAGAAGTGCACAGAGTTCATGCCCCCAAATACATACATGGTAGTTTGCAGTGATCACAGAGTTAACCACACAAAGTTGTACAGTGATTATGAACTTAAACACATTGCAATGTGCAGTGACCATTCACCTGATCATATGAGGATCAAATGCTGATACCAAAATCTTGCCAAGACCATAAACACGGATGTCACGGAAAATGCACTTGACACAAGGTGGATGTGCCTGAGCATGAGATAGGCCTATGATATACAATGTACCAATTAAGTAATGAGACTGAATTTTTTTTTTAAACATGGAAAAGCAGGAAAACTGATGTGAAAATATTTTATTCGAAGTACATTCCTCCTGTGTTAATACAAGAAGTGGCATGATCAGCCAATGAAGGGAAAGACTTGCAGAAGCCATCTTTTGGTATGGAGTGAAGACCTGATATCACAGTTCTTTGTATGTCTTCAATGTCTTGAAAAATCGTTTCTTTTAAAGGCAGCTTTAATTTAAGGAATAGAAAGTAGTCACATGGTGACAAATCTAGAGAATAGGGAGATGGTTGAGTACACACACTTGTTTTCATGCAAGATATTGCTGTACAGTGACTACTCAGTGTGTGGGTGCATTATCATGAAGAAGGAACCATTGCCCATTTTTGTACTCAGGCCTGACACGAACAATCCCCTTCTACAATCGTTCTAAAATGGGTGTGTAAGCATTGCCAGTGACAGTTGTACCTTCAAGAATGAACTTGTGAAGCAGAATTCCCTGCTGTCATAAAAGAATGCAAGCATTATTTTGATTTTGAACTTCTGTAATCTGATCTTCTTTCCTTTGGGTGACTTCCACTGAGAACTCTGATGCTTCATTTCAGGATCATAATAAAAACACCATGTCTCATCACCTGCCACAATGCTTTGGTTCTGCAGTCTCTGGGATGTCTTTAGCGTACTCCACTCTTGCATGTTTCTGGTCATTTAACAAAGCATGCAGAACAAAATAAGCAAGAAGCCCCCCCCCAATCATCTCCTTATTAACACTGAGCTCACATTCCATCATCCTTAAGGTCACACAATGATCACTTTTTATCCTTTTGTGAACTTTCTCAATGAGTTCAGACATGTGCACTGAAATCAGGCATCTGGGTCTTTCATCATTTTCTAAATCTTTCCACCCATCCTTGAAAAGTGAATACCATCAGAATATTTGTGCAAAAATATTCAAATAATTAGCCCCATACATATCTCGCAACAATTCAACTGTCTCAGAAGCAGTTTTTCCGATTTTCAAACAGAACCAGATATTTTCTCTCTGCTCCATGACAGAGTGTAACAATGTCCTTTCACTGAATGATGCCATGCACAGCATAAATAGTCATCTGCAGTTCTTGTGCAAATGCTGTTGCCACCCCATAGCTGATAAATGACTTCCAGACCCTTGTGTTTTACTGGGATTTTAAAAAACATCACCAGGGTTGCCAACTTTTCAAGAACAGCTTGAGGAGCATCCATAGAAATTTTGAGGAGCATTTTGCCTTACTTGAGGAGAAGTTATAAAAATATGTGCAAAAAATATTCGAAATATTTGGAATTTACAATCATTTCTATGTCAGTGTAATTTATTTTTCACTTACCTGTACATCATTTGAGAGATAAATATGTGGCTTTTTTTGTCTTCTGCAGTACTTCATTGGTGAACACAGTCTGATAGCAGACACTTCCTTTGGCTTTAGCAGAACATTTTTCAATTAGCAATGCTATTAAAGCAGAAATTTCTAGGCTACAGCTGTATCCAGTTCTGCAGATTGTTTTTTAAAGATATTTTGCTGGCTGGTTAGCAACCGCTTCAGAGATTTAATTTTCTGCTTGCGTTCCTGGCCTTGCATGACGAAGTCCTTATGCTGCGTTTCATGATGCCTCTTCACGTTGAATTTTTTTTTGGCACTGCTACACAAGAGACAAATAAGTGAATTGTTTTGTTGTACAAAACAATATTTATATGCCTCTTGAAACTGACGATTTTCGGAATCCATCTTGTGTTTTTTATCAGGCGCCATTATTATTGTTTCCAAACTACGTGTTCCAACACTCATTGCCGACGATATGTAAGCACGATAATGATATGTAAATACGATAACGATATCGTTATTTGCATACCGAAAAAAACAATTTAAAACATTTCCAAGCAAGAAATGTTTTAAATCCTTTTTTTTTTTTTTTTTTTTTTCGCTACGGAAATAACGATATCGGTATTGTTATCAGAGATTTCTCGCAAGGAAATATCAATCCGACGCCACGTTGGAGAGAGGTTTGCTCCGGCCGCCGACCTTTTATTACTGCGTCGCCGCCGCAGCTATTTGATCGGCGCGCCGATTCGCACAATGAAGTACTGGGAAATCGTCAAAATCCCGAGAAATCCGACATTGATGCTTCAAATAATGGCTAATCAAAAATTTTACGTCGATTTTTACACGAACGTATCGATAATCGCTAGTCAAGGTCGCGTAGCGGCGCCGTCGACAAAATCTAGCCCGCCGCCGAAAAATTCTAACCGGCACGCCGCCGCTGACAAAATCTAGCCGGCACGTCGCCGCTGTGTTTTTTCCTTCGGAGCAGACCTCTAGTTGGAGATCATGACGCCATTTAGAACCTTTTCCAACTTTCGGCGGGCCGAATACGCGACGACCGCGGGCCAATAGTTGTGCATCCCTAGTAAATAAGACGGGGAAAAATCCCCGACTTTTTTTTTTTTGCTTAATGCTCAATTAAAGAGGATTTTACGTATTTTATGGATAATGACTCGATTTCCGAAGCAAAAGAACAACTTCGCGGAGCTTTAATGTTTTTCCGGAGAAACTCCGCAAAATTCGGAGCAGTTGGCAACCCTGCATCACCCATTACTCAATTGCCATACAATCTATACACCAATCCACTCAAGGAAACAATTCATCACAGCAGATGTATCTGAGCATGAGACAGGGCTTTGATACACAACAATCGATGCATGCAATTAGCCCAAGGGATATGTCTCTTCTCTCTCTCTCTCTCTCTCTTGGATTTAATGTCTACCATGAGCAACTCTGAGGGGTATAAGCAGTCACCCATCCTTGATTTAAGGTCACAAGTTCCAGGGAAGGGAGAGAGCCAGTACCATCAGACAAACCCACCACCCATGCCTTATGCAGGACCTGAAACCAGGCCTATCTTGGACAAATGGTCAGAAGCCAGCATCAGCCACTGGCGTGGACAAATGGTCAGAAGCCAGCACCACACACAAGGGATGGATGGATCTAAACATGAGACAGGACTGTAATACACAACAATCCATGCAGTTTATATCACATGGGGACTCCCACAGCAGAAAGAGATGCAAGCATGCAAACTATACTCACAGTGGTGCCACTAAAAATCTTCAACATGGGCCAAGGTATCCTGAAATTAACAATTTACAGATCACTGTTAAAAGCACAAGTTTTACAAGCTACAGCAACATCTTAACACTGACTTTATGCTTTTTGCCTGCTAACATTGTATATTAGTGGGTACATAATGCCTCTGAATTAAAATTTGTGCATATTATTACAAAGCTGTCAGTCATAGCTGGAATAATGCACTGACTCCTGTGAAGAACTGGTAAAGAACCCAGAAGAATAAAATGACAATAGGCATGCCTTTACATATCTAATACAACCTAAGTCAGTCTTGCTATTCCTAAATAGCAGTCATTATGTCAGAACCACAGTTAAAACAAATAACTAAAAACATAAAAATGTTAATTACTGCAGCTGCATTTTGACCAGACAGAAAACTACAGAAATCATCCTCATATCTGCCAAAGTGCCACCAGCATGTCTTAGAACAACTATTTAAGATTCCATCCAATAATTATTACCTAAAGCATATTTGTGACTCAACCTCTAAGCAAGAGTTATGTCAATCTTTTTGCTTTTAGTTATGGTAGTTTTTCATAAAACGTGAACAGTTCACAACATCCTGGACATGTAGCTATTTGTAACTAATTTGGACAGACTAATCATGATTATGAATTTAAAAATTGCAAATTAGCTCTGGTCTTTAAGATTTGGTGCAGGAGGGAGGTTCGGTGAGAATGGATGGTCTGCACTGGAAGTCCGATATGTCGAGCCTGTGATTCCCGACAAGACAGATAACCTTGAGCACCAACTGGATGATGCAATCTGTAGCAGTCATTGCAGCCACGTTTCCTTCTTGCCATCATTTGCATTGTGGATTCTCTGTGAGTGCAGACGTGTCATTCAAGATGCCTCATGAATGTGTAAACAGTGTGAATAATTTTTGTTTTAACTGTGGACAAATTAATTTGCTATCACAAAGGAGACCCATTACACCCATGATAAAGAAAACTTACGGTCTTTATTTTAGTTCTAAGATCGGTAACCAGTACCATTATTGGGGCCTACACATAAGTTGTCAATCCTGTGCAACGAATCTGCGCTGTTGGTTGAATTGAAAAGGATTATCAATGTATTTTACAGTTCCAATGGTGTGGAGGGAACCAACAAACCATCTTAATTATTGTTACTTTTGCATGACTCCTTCAATTGGATATGGTATTTCTAAAAAGAAAAAGAAAAATCTTATACTCCAGATGATGAAGAAGAAAGTACGACCAGTGAACATCCATCACCTGTGAAAGCATCTACATTAAGGGATCCTGATTTCGTGCCCATTGAAGAGTTTGCACAGCCAGATAAAATTGCCCAGAGTGAACTGAATGATCTGGAATTGCCAAAAAGTAAAGCAAAGCTGTTGGAGTTCAGACTGCAGAAAATGAAATCACCTAGAAAATAAAGTGAATGTGTCTGTGTTTCATGCTCAACAAAAAGATCTGCTTTCGTCTTTCAAAATGATAGATGATAATTGCTTGCATTGATATAGTAGGTTTGATGGCAGCACTACAAATCAACTACGGAGACCACGGTTGAAGGCTGTTCATTGATTTCTCCAAGTTGAGCTTAAAAGCTGTGCTGTTCCATAATGGTAACATTTTATCATATGTTCCACTCAGGTATGTAGTCCACATGAAAGAAACCTACAACAACATGAAACAACTGTTACACACCATCAACTACGACAAGTATAAGCGGAAGATTTGTGGTGACCTGAAGGTCATTGCCGTGCCAGAACTTTCCACTACAAGAAAAAGGTTTAGCCCTCACAACAATCACTTGAACCAGGGAAAAAGAATGTACTTAACAAACCCCTTATGGAATCCAACAAGATCTTGCTCTCTCCATTCCACATCAAACTTGGACTAATGAAGAATTTTGTAAAAGCCATGGATCAAAATGGGGCAGGATTTTTGTACCTTCATCATAAATTTCCAAGACTCAGTGAGGCCAAAATCACTAAATCATTTGTCACTCCAAGATAAGCGAGGTAAACTATATCTTCTGAGATAAGCATTTTGATGATATCCTCACAGGTGATAAAAAGTTAGCTTGGAATGCTTTCCACCAAGAGGCCAAAAACTTTCTACGAAACAATAAGGCTGACAAATTACCAGAAGCTTGTAGAAACTCACTTGCAGTGTTATGAGAGACTAAGGTGCAATACGTCATTGAAATTATACTACAGAGGGTGAGTCGAAAGTTTTGCAATATTTGCATAAACGCATGTGTTGAGGTGCATATGTCATGTGTTTAAACTAGTTCAAGTCGCACACTGCAGTCAGTCGAAAGGGATATAAAGTGGTAGCTGTTGCTGTGAACAGCATTGCATGTTGTCATTCTGTCTGTGGTTGGGACGCCTAAAAGGTGAACGGCCACAACCCGCTAATTAAGGAAGTTTTGCTTTACGAGTTTGAACTTGGCCATAACGCTGCTCAAGCAACATGAAACATTTGTCGTGTGAAAGGTGAAGGTTCCGTGGACCCACAGCACCACAACTAGATGGTTCAAGAAATTCCGCTCAGGTGACAGAAACCCCGACGATCAGCCAAGGTCAAGTAGGCCGCAAACCATGGATTCGGGGGCCATGCGCTAGGCCGTAGAGGCAAATCTGACAACCAGCACTAGGAGATTATCAGGCGAAATGGGCACATCACAGACCACCATGGTTTTTGCAGGAGCTGCCACATTGTTCCTCACAAACTGACACCAGCTGAAGCAAACTGCCGAGTAGAAGTGTGCACGAAACTCCTAGAAAACCCATGTGAGGTACGTTTCATCAAGAGAATTGTTACATGCGATTGAAAGTGAGTCTATTTCCATAATCCTAACACACAACAGTAGTGGTTGAGCCCAGACCAACTTCCTGAACCTGTTGCCAAACGTGGGCGCTTCGAGCACAAGGTGATGCTCTGTGTATAGTGGAATTTCGAGGGGATAATCCATTATGAATTTGTTCCAACAGTCGGAACATCAACTCCAACCTCTACTCTGAAAAGCTGGAGTGGATGTATGTCATTTTGGAGGAAAAGTACCTGGCATTGGTGAACAGAAAAAGCACTCTCCTACAGCAGAACAACGCTCAGCCTTATACCGCGTGAACGACTTGGGCAAAACTCCAGGAACTTGAGGGCATCGAACTGATGCCACACACCCAGCATATAATCTGGACCTTGCCCTGTCGGATTATTACTTGTTCTGGTCCATGGCCCACTTCCTTCGCGGGCGGTACTTCAACAACCAGGAGTAGGTGGCAGCTGGGGTGAAAGAGATCTTCACCTCGAAGGACAAGAACTGGTACCACTGTGGAATCGGAGAACTGGCAGACAGAGCAACACGATGGCCTATACTTTGAATGCTAGTCAGCTTTCATCATAAAGGTACATATGACGACATAAAGTGATCCAAATATTGCAAAATTTTTTACTCATTCTCTGTATTTACACACTCACCAGGATTTCTTCCTGGCTATCTGCAGTGCTGACAGTGTCGAGCATGAGGAACAGTTTCATCAGGATATTACTACCCTCGAAAAAAGGTACCAAGGGAAATGGAATGCAGCAATGCTAGCAGACTATTGTTGGACACTTGTGAGACATGCTACAGAAACTCATTACAAATAACAGACAAAGCAGCATTGCTGTGAATCATTTCCTCTATAAGGAGTATCATAGAGTATGTATATGTAAAACTTGTTTTATAGATATTTCAAAAACTAGAGCTAATCTGGTGTTTTAACTGGCATTTTCATATTCAGCAGTCAAAACAACATAAAGGTAACTTAGTTTAATCTCACATACACACAAAAAGTCAAAATTTGTTACCCAGTGTTTTAAGTAGGGAAATTTTCAAGTTGGTAACTAGAAACTATTTCCTAATTATCAGGACCATAACAATTACTGCCGTAAGAAACCTTTTGTTTTTTACTGATAACAACGCCAATTCAGAAGCATGTGTGTGTATTTACAGTGATGTATGGAAAACATGAGCATATAATAGGAAAAGCTTTACATACAAAGTCTTTAAAGTGAAAATTCTTTAAATAAAGTTCATATTGAGAATTAGCTTCCTAGTTTCTTAATTCAATTACTAATCAAAAACAACTATTATGGGAATTTTACTAAGATTTTTTTTTATTTAAATTGCAAATTTTTGGAGAAAACTCTTCTTCTTCAGGCTGTCTGTTTGTTGTCACTATCGCGGTTACGGTTAACCTTGAAGGTTATGGTTATTTTTCATCAAATCCTGCCAGATGTTAGGCAGGGAAAATCCTTTGCAGTAATTGATGATGGACTTTTGATTTTTCTCAATCTCTATTCCTTCTTTTAGCTTTTTTTCTTTTTAAATTGCTTTGGAAACTGATGACTTTATGGGAATTCCAATCCATGCTGTGACTAGTTTTTCTAACATGCCTATCTAAACCAGTCTTGTTGGAGCAATTTTTTATAGCAGCTTTATGCTCTGCTATACAAGTTTCTAGTCTGCAACCTGTTTCACCTATGTAAGATAGTCCACAACTACATTTTACTTCATATACTACACCTTGCATTTTTAAAATATCTTCTTCTCTTTGAACTATTTTAGGGAAAAAGATTTTAACTTTGTTCTCTAAACTTGGAGCTAGGCCTAATATTGTACTTCTTACTAATTCTCTTTAAAGACTCAAATAAACCTTTGTGATAAGAATTTTTTTTAGTGAATTTTACTTGTTGCTTTTGCAGGAGGGGGGTTGTACCTTTAAAATTCAGAAGCTAACTGAAAATAACTATCCTAAAGAAGAAATTGAGAAGCTTCTGAATTTTAAAGGTACAAAGAACCCTCAAAAGCAACAAGTAAAATTCACTAAAAAAATTTCTTATCACAAAGGTTTATTTGAGTCTTTGAAGAGAATCAGTAAGAAGTACAATATTAGGCTAGCTTCAAGTTTAGAGAACAAAGTTAAAAAATTTTTCCCTAAAATAGTTCAAAGAGAAGAAGATATTTTAAAAATGCAAGGTGTAGTCTATGAAGTAAAACCGCAGAGTAGAAACTCGTATAGCAGAGCATAAAGCTGCTATAAAAAAATTGCTCCAGCAAGACTGGTTTAGATAGGCGTGTTAAAGAAACTAGTCACAGCATGGATTGGAATTCCCTTAAAGTCATCAGTTTCCAAAGCAATTTTCAAAAAGAAAGCTAAAAGAAGGAATATAGATTGGGAAAAATCAAAAGTCCATCATCAATGACTACAAAAGGATTTTTCCTGCCTAACATCTGGCAGGATTTGATAAAAAATAACTGTAACCTTCAAGGTTAACCGTAACTGCGATAGTGACAGGAATAAGTGACAACAAAAAGACAGCCTGAAAAAGGAGAAGAGTTTTCTCCGAAAATTTGCAATTTAAATAAAAACATTTCCTAGTAAAATTCCCATAATAGTTGTTTTTGATTAGTAAGTGAAAATTCTTATAAAATATCTCAAAAGTATAATAAAAAAATGTATTCCAAAACAGAATTATGGAAGATAAAACTTCTCGCATACACTCTAGTGATGGCAGAAATCACTTCTTCTTGAAAGTTTATTCATGCAAATGAGTCATTAACAAATGATCATTAAATTTCCAGGCTGTCACTACACTCACTGAGTAAATTATTCATTGCAGGGACCACCTGTTTACTACTAGAGCGCTTTCACGGCCATAGCAGACATTTGTAAACTGCCCAAAAGAGTGCAAGCTCTCCATCATACAACATTCACGATGAATGGCGATTCACCACAAGGTGGCTTATCATGAACATTTCACTTGAACCATTCAAATGAACGGCATTAACATATCATTCCCAATCTTAAGTTTCACCATATTTCTTAACACTGATGATTGATCACTCAAATAACAGTTGACACTTATTAATTCTGCACATTACTTTTCTTATTAAAAATTCATTTCTGAAGTCATGGAGCTGGAAGAAAGTTAAAAGTGCTGTGACTTCAGTGTGTGTGGTAGCAATGATAGACTGCCTGATCACTCTAAGCAGTAAGAGCAAACATTGACAGTGAGGAGTCATTCATTGTTCATGAATGGTCCATCATTACTTCATTCTGAGTTGTTATATTTATTAAAAAACACGTGCATTTGGCCTCTTGACGTCTTTCAAGGCCTGACTTTTGCAGACCTGCTAACTTTCAGGAATTGAAATTCATAAAAAATTTTTAGTGAATGTTTGATTGATTGATGCATCAAATGTATTAAGTTAATGTAACGAACATATTGATTAAAAGCAGATTCATTGTGCAAATGATTTGCCAATTTTAATTGATTCCACATGCCATAATTAAGATATTTGGCATTACGTATATAAATGCTTACAGCAACTAAAATGCAATTCACACATAATTATCTCATTAATATATTATGAAGCTATATACATAGATAAAAATTTCATTAGTAAGTGGGAAATTACAGTGATATTGCAGTAACTTTTTACTTTAACTGAGGTTTTGACCTTAAATTTTGCCAACCTGTTAGAATACCTTTAAAACTGCAATTTAAAGTTTTATACATGTATGTGAGGCTGATATTTTTCATTATTCTCTCTCTCTCTCTCTCTTTTTAGCAGTTATTGCCAATCCTAATACTACAAATTCTTTCCTGCTATGCTGCAAGCAGAGAGAGAGAGAGTTGAGGACATAGAAATGGAAATAAATTAGATTGAGTAAATCAGAATATATAGGTACCATGGTCCTTCAAGACACTTATTTATCCCCTCAAAACTGTACTACCCGGGAGAAACAATTTAAAACATGTCATCCATGAAATAACAGTAAAACATGTAGAATTTCTGTAAATATTATGGGTAAACCATAAAAATTGGCAGGTATGCTTTTGTGCTTCACAAAATTAATCTGAAAACAGAAACCAAAATATGCATTGTGGAACAGGACAGAAATGTCTGTTTTGAATAAAATAAATTGGATCTTATCTTTCTAAAATTTCTTTTGGAATATGTTTTGTGAATACTTATTTTTGACTAAAACCAAAGTAATTTATTTGCTCAGAAAACGTTTATCTCCTCACCAAATCCAAATTTTTTCTGTAATAACACACCTTCAATTTCAAGGATTCGTCATTTTTAATATTGTCAAGGTACCGTATAAGTTCGTGTAAAAGCCGAACATTTTTGGAAGAAATTTTGCTTTCAAAGAGGGGGCATTGGCTTATATGTGGGTTAGTAAAAAAATAGGGCTGAGCTTTTGAATTGTTGTGTATGCTGCCGCATTTGCTGGCGTGTTAGATGAAGTTTTAGACTGCGGCTCTCCGTGTGTCACTAAACAACAGTGACATAGAAGTTTTCTGACCTTCTATCAGTAGTTATATCCTCAGCTGTGCTCCTCCCACTTTGAAGGGGGCATAGCTATAGATAATAATTGGCAGGTATGATTATTCTGCTCTGAAGACATCATCAAAAGGACATACTGATTTCACACTGAAGTAAAAAGAAAATTACTATTGCAGAGATTTTTCACATTCCATTCTATGCATTTTACTTGTGTTCATTGAAAATATATATATTAAAGACCATGTTTTGCATTTTACTATTTATACGTAGTGCGATCAACAAGTTCTGAGACTAGATATGTAGCGCACCAACACATGGCAGTATGCAGATGTGCGAGCAAAGGGCAATGACCTTCATAAGTCATTGTGCAGAGTGGCGTCGTTTTGTGAACATTGGGAGCTGTGCTACACGATATTTGGTGACCACGTGCAGAACCCAACTGTGATTTCAGTATGGACTCCAAACTAGAGCAGCGAGCGAAATCAAATTCAGCGTCAAACTCGCCAAATCGGGAACAGAGACGCATGAAATGTTCCTGTTGCAGGTCACCACTGGGGCCGAGACTTGGGTCTACGGTTATGACCCAGAGACCAAACAACAGTCATTGCAGTTGAAGAGCCTGGCATCTCCACAACCAAAGAAGGCCCGATAGGTCCGGAGAGCAATAAAAGCATGCTCATCATGTTCTTCGACATTCATGGGGTTGTACACCGTGAATTCGTCCCCCCAAGGCCAGATAGTCACCGCCTCTTTTTTACTGCGATGTTCTGCTGCGTCTTAGAGAGGACGTTCACCGCAAACAACAACGACCTGAAATGTGGCGCAGGGGTGATTTCCTGCTCCATCACGACAATGCAGCAGCTCACAGAGCGTTAGCAACACGCCAGTTTTGCAGCTGCAACAGCACGACTACCCTTCCTCACCCGCCTTACTCGCCGGATTTGGTTCCCCGTGACTTTTTTCTGTTCCCTAAGATGAAACTGAAGCTCAAGGGTTGCCGTTTTGAAACCACAGACGAGATGCAGCACGAATCGTAGATGGTGCTTGACACGATTCACGAACAGGACTTCCAGGTAGCATTTCAACAGTGGCAAAAATGCTGGCAGCGGTGTTTCACTGCCCGAGGAGACTATTTGGGGAAGATCATAGCCAGGCTTAAGTAACGTAAGTACTTTGTTGTATATCAGCCTAGTCTCGGAACTTTTTGATTGGACCTCGTATTGTGTGCATGCGGTGGGCTGTGGTCTCAAATGCAAACAAATCAAGGGCTGCAGTGGGAGGAATCACATAACACTTTGGAAGTACTTCCAAAAATTAAGAATTATGTAATATTCTTTAACCCAGAGTAGGATTTCCACTGGAATAGGTGCTGCTAATATGATAAGCGAAAAACCTAATCCCATTTTAAATTGAGACCATAAAATTTCTTACTTCCAAACATGAAGAAATCTCCTCATCATTTCCCCTGTGCAACTGTGGCACCTGATCTTTGGAACTTGACACACAGTGAATCAAGACAGCAGATAAATCACTTAGCTGCTATGGAAGGGAACAACCAATCAGGCATTTCTCCTCTCCTTCACAGCAAGCAACAAGCCTTGTTCCCACCAGCAGTGTTAGCATGGTCAGCAACATGGAAAAGCAAAGACAAAGTGTTTTACAAAAAGTGGTAAATTGAAAAAGGCCAACATTGGCCTTGTTACTTCTTGGGTGAAAGAATTGTGGGACTCAGTTTCACCAGAAATGGTTATAAAGTCTTCCAAAAAATGCTGCATGAGTAATACCATGGATATTATAGGAGTAATTTGGAAGCTTCAATAGTGAATCATACTTGAAAGTTTTTTACAGAAGAGATAATCTCAGAAATTTGAACAATTCATTTCAATAAATATGTTTTCCAAAATTTTGAAATTTAAGGTTGGCTTATGTGCCAGCCAATGTTTTTCACAAATTTTTATCTGTTAAAGTAGGGAAGGGGGGGGGGTTGGCTTATACACCAGTATATACAGTACATGGACAGCTGAAATTTTAGATTGGATTCCAAGGGACAGGAAAAGACCCAGAAGAAGACCACATGGGAGATGGGTGGATGAAATTCGAAAGTATGCAGGGGTGACATGGAGGAGACTGGCACAAGACAGACCGTTGTGGAGGAAACTTGGGGAGACCTTCGTCCAGCAGTGGATTGATAATGGTTGACAATGATGATGATGATATACAGTACATAAAAAAACTTCTATTGTAAAATAGATCTATCTAATAGCTGCCCAACAGTGTACATCATCTGAAAAAGCTTAATTTACATTTTACTCTTTGAATCTTATTATAAAATGCTCTTGGAGTGGAATCTGTGTTCTTTTCCTTTGTATATTTACTCTTGCTTTCTTGAAGTTGATATTTTGAGTATAGAAGTTATAAAAGAAAAGATAAAACATACCTTCAGAGTAACACCTCTTCCAAATGTAACATCACCAGACACAGTGAGATGATCCAATTCCAAGACATCAGGGATGCTATCAAATCTGTTTAAGAAGTCACGTACCTGCACAATCATTGAAGCAAAAAAAAAAAAAAAAAACAGATCAGGCTCAAAACATAAACAACAAAATGGATACCATTGGATTCTCTGGTAAAATGAATGTAAGTATTTCAAGATATTTATTAAAGGGTGCAATGAGTAATTTTCTTTAAAAAGATAAAAACAAATTTTATATCTAGTGAGAAAATTTTTGCTTCAGAAATGTGGCAAACACATAAAAAATCACAGTAATTAATAAAAGCATAGCACCTGTAATTATCTATCTTACAGTGAAAGAGTTGAATTTATAGGTTTTATAGAAGTTATTTGTTTTATATTTGATAGTCAAATTTTTTGAACATGAATTTACTTCATCATCAGGACTATGTCATTCGAGTAGTTATTACCAATCAATCGGGAGTATCCAACCATAATTATCGTTTAGTGCGGTATCTTCACACTATTTGCATCGCTTCTTCAAGTTTCCCCTTTATTAAGTGTGATTGGCAGGTGATTATTTTTACTGAATCCAATTTATAGTGTCCAGTTGCCTGTATATATCTGTCTAACCCAGCCTTGTTTCTAACAGCTGCCTCATGTTCTTCCATATGAATTTTAATACTTCTTCCTCTGTCTCCTACACCAATGTCCAAAAATTACTGTGACAAATGCAAAATCTGCATGACAGAGTTTAATGACAGTTGATATGGCCATACATACAATATATAATAACAATGTGGCAACATACAACAGAAAAGGAATGCCATCACCACATCAGGAGGAATCATACACATGACAGCATGACAGTCTGAAAGTAATGCAGCTAGTGGTGCAGATTTTGAGTGGCTAATAGATAGTGTGATTTCTTTAAACAGCAATACAGCTCGAACAATGAGCTTCAATGCTGTTTACAATGCTGTGAACGAGAATTCGGGGCATTAAGTGCCACTCCACCAAGGTACATGGGAATCCCAGAAGGGTTCTGGGAGTAGGGCTGTCAGCTTGCAGTTGCTCTTCTCGGGGCATCCCAGACATGCTCTACTGGGTTCAGGTCTGGAGATCTTATGGGCCAATCCATCCTGTGAATATCCTCACTTTCAAGATACTCAATAGGGATGGGCATCGTCCATTTAAAGTACCTTGGGAAGGGGGGCCAACAGCTTTCCTGAGAAGCTGTAAACTGGGCTCTAGGATGCCATTCCAAAGCCCAATGTACAGCTGGCAACAGAGGCACCAGTCAGGGTGCCTTCTAGAAACATATGCAGCTGAGCTGCATGCATCCATCCAACATGATGCCAGTCCAAAACCAGGAGTCCTCCACCACTGTAGTGGTCAATTTTCTTAATGTTGGAGGGAAGATTTCGGCTTTCTGTCTCTTACCAGATATATCCATGTTTAGTATGCATTACAACTCATCACTGAAGGGAACATAGGCCCATTGATCAGGGTTCCAGAAGTGATGTTGTCAGGCTCAATTCAGAATAACTCTCATGTGCAATGCGGCAAGTGGGATACAGACCATTGGCCTTGTTGCATGCAGATCTCTTTCGTGGAGGCTTCTGTAAACTGTTTGCATCAACATCGCAGATCCTGTACCAAAGAAGAGCTCTTGCAAGAGTTTCCTGGCTGTGGACACCCCACAGCGGCAAGCTGTTGGAGATAAATACCAGTTCAACACAACCGGTCTACATATTTGTTAGAGACAAAAGTCAAGACCAGTTGTATTGACTACATTTTTGTTAGAGACAAAAAGATAGTCAAGACAACCAGCCTTGACTTGTTGCTTGTGGTCATTCTTGTCCTGTTTCTGGTTATTGTTCTGGTTTCCTGGAACCGTCACTGGAGATTGGAGACCACTTGCCTCAACACATTCAGCCATCATGCTACCTCAGCTTGTGATTGATCTGCTTACAATCTACCCACCGCTCTCCACCATAAAGAGTCTACTAAGTGTGGTGCAGAACCATTCTTCCTCTAACAATCCAACTGAAATTTCAACTGCTGCACCCCATTTAGAACATTTATCAAAGTCATGTATACTTTCCAGCTTGATGGCGTTTGGTCTTCATTTGCATATTTCCATAGGAGCTAGTACAATGTTGCTTGGGTATGTCAACTTAGCTTGATTTGTATATTTCTATAGGAGCTAGCACAACATTGCTTGGGTATATCAACTTAGCTTCATTTGCATATTTCGATAGGAGGTAGCACAATGTTGCTTCAATATGTCAGCTTAGCATTTCCTCTTGCACATGTCTCTGAAAAATCTCTTCATTTTGGACATATTCTCAAGTTTGTATTTGCCACATTAATTTTGGAGACCAATGTACATAGATTGGTCTGCATATACAGTCTATGCTATAGTTTACCCCTTCTTGTAGTTGGACATGAAAGGAGTTTCCATAATTTGTCACATTCAGGTCTGGGGCAAGCCTGAATTAAAAATTTTCACTAATCTTTTTTAGTTTTTCAAAAAGTCCTTTGTGGTAAGTAATTTTGCCAGTGAATTTATGTTATTTTGTGCCTTATTCCTAAAAGTTGTTTTCTTATAATATTCTTGCCTGTGGATGTCTTTCTGGGCTTCCAGGAAGTTGATTTTCTTCAAAAACTTATTTTGCAGTATTAGATTTTATGTAGTCTGGATGGTATGAATTATAGTCTAATATATTGTCTGTTTTAGTGGTTTTTCCATAGATCTAAGATCTTTCCTTTTTTGGAGTTCTAAGATGAATTCGTCCAGTGAGTTAAACTGTAACCAAATGTGAAAAGGGGGAGAGATTTATCTTCACTATCCACTATAAACAATATGTCATCCATGTGTTAAACATACAGAATGAATATTGAGGGTTGTATCAGGATCCTTTCTCCCAGTTTATTCATACAGTAGTTTACCAGAAGAGGTGCTGATGGAGATCCTTGTGTTTCTGGTAAACTATTTTCTCTGCAAGGTCATCTGCAAGAAATTCTTCCAGATTTAGGTTGATATTAGTATATTGTACATTGACACTATATCAAGACTTACTAAGACAGGATGATAATCTA
This sequence comes from Macrothele yani, assembly GCA_039090855.1. NCBI lineage: Eukaryota > Metazoa > Arthropoda > Arachnida > Araneae > Macrothelidae > Macrothele > Macrothele yani. The sequence goes on from CM077028.1 coordinate 51,125,146, forward strand.
GTAAACTACCCAGTTTACCTTTTCGTTGCATGGAATTTTTCATTCTGTTGGATACGGAATAATCATCTTACAACGAGGTCTTGTCAAGAACTTGACATTATGCATAAAAAACTAACCACCAAACAGACAACGTTAGTCAATCTTCATGGGCATGTAGTTTCCCATTACAGAAGACCTCACATTGCATACCAGATGATCCAAGAGCTGCACCAGTTGAGGTACAAAACCTTACCTCATCTGCCTTATTCATCTGATTTGTCCCCTGCAGACTATTGCTTCCTCAGGCACTGGTACATTTTTCTATAGGGTAAATCATTTCTGAATCAAACAGTTGAAATTGCATTCCATGAGTTTGTCACATCCCGATGATAGCATACAGAAGCTGGTACAGTGTTAGGAAAAGTGTGTTGCTGCTGTCAGTGGCTATTTTGATTAATAAAGTTCATTTTGCACCCTATTCTGATTGTTTGAAGTTCCCATCAATACTCTGACATTTCATCTACCACAACCTAATATTATGATCTGCACATGAGCAGTATTTCCACCAAACCACTTATTTGACCAATACAAATGAATTTTTCCACAACAGAGCATCATGATTTCTAGCATACAAATGTGTGATTAAAGCTGTTTGTTCTTCAGTAGCACGTACTGTACATGATGCCAACATCTAAAGAGAGAACATTTTGAAAAATATGTGTTTTATTGATGCATATCCAACCAGAGGCAGCAAGTCTCATCTCTCAAATCTACCTACAATTATCTAATAATCTAATATTCTGGAAAATATTTTTAAGAATACGGTTTTCTTAAATAGATATACTAGTATGTTCAAAAAGTTCCGGAACTTTTTAATAATTGCCAAATGTCAGTGAATTACGTCATTCCCTGCTGAACAAGCAAAGAGCATCGTGTGACCGACTAGCCAGAACCGGTTTGATCCAGATCCAACACGTACAGCGTATGTGCGTAGTTCATGATTACAGGCATTCAAGGCTCTCAATTGCGAGGACAACAATGTCAAATTTTGAACAGCGTTCAAGTGTAAAATTTTGTGTTCTGCTCTGAAAATCTTTCGCTTAGACTTTTCAAATGATTAAGTCAGCGTACGGTGAGAGTGCAATGAGTCGAACTAGAGTTTATGAGTGGCATCGACGATTTGAAAACGGGCGACAGAGTATCGAGAATGACGAGAGGTCAGGACGGCCTTCAAACATCCAGAACGGATGAACAAATTGACATTTCAAAGAAATTGTGTAAAATGACCGTCGAAAAACTGTTGCAGCAATTGCAGAAGTTGCCATACCATTTTAACAGAGAAACTGGGCATGCATCAAGTGTGCCAACAAATTGTTCCCAAAAACCTGACACAAGAAAACATGGATGAATGCATGCAAGTTTGCAGGAATAACATTGATGCAGTGGATTCAGATCCCGATCTCTTGAATTGATTGATTACTGGCGATGAGACTTGGTGCTTTCTGTACGACCCCCAATCCAACCGACAGTCAAAAGTGTGGAAATCACCATCGTCCATAACCAGCTTATTCCCCTGATCTTGCCCAGTGTGACTTTTTCCCCGGATGAAGAATTTGCTTAAGGGGCGACGCTCCTCAAGTTCCGAAGAAGTGCAACGAGCTGGGACAGAGGCACTGGAGGATGTGAAGGCTTGCAATCTGCATTTAAATCTCTGTATGAACACTGGCAAAAATGCATAGTTGCACAGGGTAACTACTTTGAAGGAAACACTGCATAAACAGGTATCTGTACTCATTCTTTTTTAATATAAAAAGTTCTGGAACTTTTGAACGTACTGGTATGCTTTAACTTGGAAAATAGCATGATGGCTAGAATAAGAACAATGTTAACTGGGATGTACAAACCCTGATGGTCTAAAATGCTGTTATAAATTGCATTTGGGTATGTAAAAGAATAGCACAAAGTGAATAATTTGCTGAATGATGCTATTGAAGGTACAGGGGCAAAATAATGTCAAAACAGGATTCCTAAGAGAGAAGTCTATCTTTTCAGACATTACCTTCACATCCTAAAATGTCTGCTGTAGAACTGTCAACCCAGTAAATAACTGCAAAAAACTTTTGCCATGTATTTTAAATTCTTAGCAACCATCTAGGAAGTGCATTTGCTTTTTGATATTCCTAATAACTCAGAAAAGGTAAAATTACCTGTATATATCCTATGCACATAATGTTTTCTCAATAACTTTTTTTTTTTTGCACTCCATTAGGATTTAACTTATCAAGAGTCAACAATATAATCTAACAACCAGAACATGAAAGCTCAATTTGTGTCATGCAAAAATACATTACTTGGCAGTGATGACATACCATACACCTATAAGGAACTTTGTTATGGAATTATAGGTTGGCTTTTGGTCTGGTACATAATGTGTTAATGTAGTTACTTCAATATGAATTTTATATCGCAGTACTTATTCAATTGAAACATTCCTTTATTTACACACTGAGTTTTTTTATGTTCTTGCAAACATTTCTAGCCTTTTAGTTACTGTCAAAGCCTGATCTCAATAATTAACTTTACTTATCAAAGATTGCAAAAAGCACTGTTTGAAGCTTCTCAAGAACAGGCCTTGACAGTCCCTAACCAAAAGGCCAGAAATATTGGCAAACTGATAAAAAACTCATAGTAGTAGTAAGTTAGTTTTTCAAATGAATAATACTTTCATATCTGAGAAAAGCCAAAGAAAAAGTTAAATTTATTGAAGTTTGCATAATTCATATCAAAAACATAATTCACCAAAACTTTTAAGTATAATATAGGATTTCATAGGACTTGTCAAATTTTCAGTTAGTAAAACTACACATAATCAAGACTTAATAGGTGTTACCACTCCTAGAATGAAATCCAACCTTTCTGATTACTTAATGTAGATCCTCTTCTTCTCTCTATTTCTGGTTCTGCTATTATTTTTAAAAAAAAAGGTACTGTTGTAGTGTCAGTACTTCCACAGTCTCTCAAATCACTAAAGTCCAGTGCATTTCCGTTCAAACCAGTTTTGTTTGAAATGCTTTTAATTGCAGCTTCATACTCTACTGTTCTCCACATTCACATTTTTTATTGTATATGACACCTTCTTACAAAAGAATGTTCTCATCTTTTTGCTTTAATGTTAGGGACCTATATACATAGATATTTTACATTATTGCATAATCCAGCAGCAAGTCTTACTTGAAGCTTTTCAAACAGTCCTTTATGATACATAATTTTTCTAGTTTAGTGCCTTCTTATTTTCAAAGATATTTGTGATTTATAGGGAAGAGTATCAATTTTCTCCTAGAATCATCTTCACTTCTCCCTTTTATGCATTTTTGAATCTTCCAAAAATATTAGTATATTTATTTTTGCCATAAATTTTGAAGCCACATTTGCTTTTATGTAATTAGGATGATTTAACTGATTCAAAGATTTTATTATTGTTGGAAGGTTTTTGTACCTATGAGTTTGAAATTTTTTCTTTGTCTATCATTAATATCAAGTCTAAATAATTTAGCTGACTTTCCTTTTGCATCTCAAGGGTGAATTTCAGATCTTCATCTAGAGTGTTGAAAAAGTTTAGTATGTCAAATGGAAGAGAACTATTTTTGTTGTCTAAATTAATATCACTCTCTCTCTCTCACTCACTCACTCACTCACTCTCTCTCTCTCTCTCTCACACACACACACACACACACACACACACACACACACACACACACACACACACACACACTTTATTACTAACATACCAGTAATTCAGATTACCAAGCACTCAACAAAGGCATACCTCAGTGTAATATTTTACAAAAACTCTTTACATATGCACATGCATGTGTGTTTATTCATTAAACAAGGTATCACCCATATTTTCACTTTTTGCAGTAAAATGTAAAATAGAAAAATAGTATGGCTTCTTTTGATTTAAATAAAGCTATGGTTATTTTTCTCTCTTAGTTTTATATAAGCAACATAGTGGAGATATATACAATTTTTAAAAGGTAGTATGTAAACTACAGACTTCTAAGCTTTTAGAAGAAATACAACTCCTCATCTTACCTTGAGGAAATGTTGATCACCTAACTTAACAAGGGGTGTGCTAGGAAAAGCACGCTTTGGACTCATCACCAAACTACCGTTTTTCATGTTATAAAGGTTGCTCATGACAAGCAAAAGATCAGATGTCTTCTTTACCGGAAGAAAACGACTACGAGGGACATTGACACCTGCAGCAAATAGGAGACTTCATAAAAACAGAAATGGCACATTTTATAAGACTTTTCTAACAATAAATACATAAATCAATATTATTTGTTATGAAATCAAAGAAACACTGTTAATAGTAAAACAAAAATGTCCAACTGTTTCGTTGCCAGGCAACAACAGTTGAAAAATTGGAGTTTCCAGTTTCCTCATTTTTTGGATGATTAAATATTTTTATATTCAAATATGAAGCAGCTACATTAATCAAAAGTTGTAGCTACAATACCACCACCATCTTCTTCCTACAGTAAGTTTTCACAGTTGCATAATGATCCAGACATCAGTTGAAGATATGCTCAGGACCTGATCATTGGAAAGGTGTTTAAAGGGCACGTTTGGAGCCTCACAATTTTAGTATGGGGTACACAAAAAAGTTTGAATGTTAAGCACTTCCCATCCCCTTTTTTTAGGAACTAATAATTTTCCCTTTTTTTTTTTTTTTTTACACAAGTAAAAAAAATTCACCTCTCTAAAGCTGGTGTGCTTCTACACACATCCACAATTACCAAATCATAGCAAGAGGAATATTCCACAGATTACTGGCATATTTTCACTTTATTCCATGTATTTACTTCATTCAAAAAACTTTAAAAATTTCACTGACCTGGAGAGGGAATCGAACCTGCACCTTCTGATTTCCAGTCGAGTATGCTAGTCATTACACTACATACGACAAGGAAATTCCAAACAACAGAACATATATATCTGATTACCAGGAATATGTAATTTTCGTATTTACAAAATAGATGCGAATAAATGCGAAATTTGCCAATATAAGCGAATAAATATGAAAATTTGATTTTAACTACTTTTCCGCGACATCTCGATAATTAACTTTTTAAAAGCAAAAATAGGACTTTATTCCATGCAGCACTTGTGCCGTGCGTGTCCTACTCAGCATGCGTTATCCAGAAAACTCCAGGCCACGCCTCTTTCCCTCTCAGTGAGTCAGCCAGCGCCACTCAGTAGCACTGGCTGGCTGGCTGGCCTTGAAAGAATACGAATGAGCACATGTTTGCTTTTGCATTTCGCTAGTAGACTACAAAACTACAACACTCGCGATCCATTTGATAGATGTATATCAATATGGGCCGCCCTAAGAAGGAATTACACCAGAGGAAGGGTTTGACCACGTGGGATTGTATTTAGGCGATAAAATATTGTGATGTGCAAACTTTGTGATGCTCGTCTAGAAGTGCAGAAAAGGGATATTTTAATGAAACATACGACCGCTGCTACTCACTTAAAGAAGAAAAACGTAGCTCAGCCAGACCCATCTGGAGCTAAATGGCAGACTACAATCGTCGGTGGTTTTCAAGCGCAAAAACATACCAAAAAGGAGAGAGACGATTTTGCATAACACCCAGTAAGAACGTGTTTAAAAGCCAATATTTGCATGCATAAACTAGATCACCCAGCTGTTCGTGATTATTTCGCAAAATATGCGCCTGGTTCTGGTAACCTTTCTTCTGGAGATACTTTGAGACGTAAATACATACCACTTTGCGGAATTTCGGAAAAAGAGCAGCTGAAAAATAAACCAGTAATTGTAGTGGTCAATGAAACATACGATAAACAAAAGAGATGTGTATTTTCAGTCCTATTGAAAACTATTAATTCAGAATCAGAGCAATTATGTTTCCCAGCAAGTGTATATTTTTTAAACATTGCTAATTCTTCCACTTGCTCTCAAGCAATAACTGGTACCTTGAAAGAATGCAAAATTGAATACTCTCAAGAAAAGGGCCTAGTATCAGACTCTGCACATTGCATGCTGCAACTTATTAAAAATACTTCTTGGAGACCATATTTTGCACTATCAATGTTGGGAGCATAAGGTTAAACTTTTGGGTGACGTATTTTTAAAAGAGTTCAAAGAATTGAATTCCATTGTGGCCAAGATAAAGACAGCTTTTTTGCACTCCAGAAAAACTCTACCCCACGCCAGTTGTAACCAGGTGGAACTCTTGGTTCAAAGCTGTCATTTATTTGAGCGAATATAGGGAGCATATTGTTGCTTTTCTCAATGAATATGAGGACAATAACTTGAGTACCAGTTTCCTAAAGGAAAGTCTTGAAAATGAAATTCTAGCTCGTAAAATACACGTTCAATTGACTTTCGTTTTTGAATTCTGTCCGAAAATTATGAAATTAATTGACAATTTAAAAGGATCAAACTATCCGTTCACACAATTTTTGTGGAGTAAATTAGTAGATTTACAGTCTTCTCTTGAGCGCCAAAGTCAAGGGTGTTTTAGCGAAAAGACAGAAAGCATTTTGTTTGACAAACGAGAATGGTGAAATTGATCAGGAGCACAATATTATGCTGAAGACAGCAGCAGATAAGAGTTTAAATAAATTGACCCTCCACATGACATCCAATGCAACAAATGAGGCCTACCAACATATTGGCAGGCTAATTTGTCCGTCTGTAGTGTGATCACACCCGCATCATCTTTGAACACAAATTTATTATTGGAAAGCTTCTCTAAGATACCATTTTTTAAAGGCGTACCACAGGATGAGCTCATCGATGGATACAATCATCTTCACAGACAGCTACTTACAGTGGTAAACCAAGAGACTCCTGTTGATGTCATACAGATTTTAAAAGCAACAAAATGCTGCTACCTAAACTATGCAAAGGCAGCTATTCAAAGCCTCCATAGTCACGTTAACAGCTTGGATGCTGAGAGATATTTCAGTATGTACAACATAGATATTACTGACAGAAGGCAAAGGCTAAAGGAAGAGAATATAGAGACTACTACAATGCTAGCTTTTAACTATGTATTTTGGTACTTAGCCCACCAGTAAGTAACTTTTAAAAACATTCTAAGTAAACTTTGAAGAACAGTAAACTAAGTAAAGTAAACTTTGAAAAACAATTTTTTTGTGTCTTCAGTTTTTGCGAATAAATGCAAAATTTTTGATTAAAAAAATTTGTTTGGCTAAATTTACATATCCTTACTGATTACCATCAGATTTGCGCTAGTCAAAGCTGTCCCTGCCTCACTGTAGTGTCTCACGGCCTTTTCTTACATCTAGGCTTGGATGTAGGTCACAAATTTCAGGGATTGAAATAGATGATATATTTGAGAAACGAATTTCTCCGAAGAAATAATTCTTCATTTATACATGGTAGGCATTTAGTAGGGATTAAATGCCTACCATGTATAAATGAAAAGTTATTCCTTCAGAGAAATTAGCTTCTCAAATATATGATCACCTCTCTAAAGATTAGCAAACAGAGATGAGGAGAAAAAACATTTATGTATAGGAGTTTTAAAGAAATAAAGGTGTGTTGCAAAAGCATAGGCACCAATAAGAAGGTTTCCTTCATGGACTACAGAAAATATTCTTCTAAATTTGATTTTTCATATTTCAGTCTGCTTCAACTACAATTAGACATCATTCTTTCTGTATGAAATTGTTAGAAATTTTCAACGTTCTTCTAACTGTTACATTAACTGTATGTGAAATATATCTCCAGACATATAACTGTTGGATAATTAATCCATGTTTTCCTATATTTGCATGGAATGGGAAAAGCACAAAGGGAAGTTCTTTTGGTCTTTGGACTCAGCGATAAGAGTGAACATGAGTGACGTCATCTTAGCCTTGTTACTGCATGCAGAGAAGGAAGTCAGTGAGTTCCTGTGCTGTGTTTGTTCAGCTTAGTCAAGTCATTGTTGTTTTGTCAGCGGCATTCCTGTGTTGCAGTTTTTTAGTGTATTGCTAAGAAGTCTTTCTTCTTTTACAAATATGAGTGAGCATTTCATTTCACCTTTTATCTATAATTTGGATTCATAAATCAAGGTGAATCTAACTTTCATACATTCTGAACTAATGATATTTCATCCACTGAGATATGCGCTGTTCCAAACTTGCTACCAACGGCAGCAATAGAACATACTAATAATGTAGCATATTTAATAGACTACACAAAATACTTATTATGATCTGCAATCATGTATATATACTGGTAATAAAAAAGGTGATACTAGATTATCGGGTGTAGGGAGCATGTCTTTCGAATCCTTTCTACATGAAAATAATATTACAAAGGAGATTTCTAGAAAAGTTAAAGAACAGGAAATCAGATAATGCATCTATGCACCCTAGTAGAAAAATTGTACATCATTTAAAATACACAAAGTGCACAGTATTCTTCATACTGAATAGAATCAATTACAAACAAACAAAATTAATTGGGTTTCTAGAATTGGTAAAACAACCACAAGTAAAAATAACTAAGTAAGCCCACTGGCAGCAGATACATTTGTTATGAAAAAACTGCACACAAAATGTGTTGAATAAATGTGGCATATAATTATTATTATACACTGACCTTTGGTAACAAGATTTTAAACATTGGTTATCCCAGTGAATAAAAAACAAACTTTACTATTTCAAATGTTCACAAAGAAGGAGATTTTGACTTGACTTGGTTGAGTTAATCCCATATCCAATGACAAGACTTGTCCAGAAATTTGTATTAAATAATTGATACAAACACATGACATGTATTCCTTACATGCACTGCCTAAACTTATCAGAATTGTAGCTTCAACACTGGCAGGTAACATAATATTAAGATAATGTCTAACAATATATTAGAACAGAAAAAAATTGAAGAAAATAAAAAATAGCATACAACAAACACTACAGCTACTGGTAAACAAGTCCATAGCTTGGAACAGCATGTGTAGGGAAGACACGTGTAAACCATGTGTGGGAACTGCAATCAAGTTGCTCATTCTAAACAGGTGGCTGTGAACTGAAATCTCATGATACCATGACAGCACTTCTTGCAGTCCAGAGTCTAAAATAATGAACAACTTTTTCTTTCTATACATGACAACAATGTGTGTGAATGCTTCAAGACATATTTATGATTTATTTTCCAACAAAATGTTCCTCATAGCAGAAGATATCTGAGGCAAAAAGAATTTTTCAAGGTGAACAATTAGAAAAGATCTGGAGGAAAACATGATATAACTTTAAGACCCTAGCAGTGTCATTGTGTGTTATCTGAAGAAAATGAGTACAAAATGTTCTTTATTGTCAAGGTATCCTGCCAAGAAAGGTTTTCTTAATGGGTTTTAAAAATTGGAGATACCATTTCAAAGAGAAATATGAACTAGTGCCTGTGCCAACAGTGCTGTGAATTAAGAAAAGTTACAAAGTATGTTCAAAATATTCTTTATAGTGAAAGCTATAAAATGGAAATTTAAACATGACTTCCAGAAGGAGTGAGAAATTTTTTTATATTGGATCCCTAACAGGAAAACTGTTCATTAGTTAAAGGGGATAATGTTCACAATTTTTACAGCAGCAAGTGGCATACAGTGCAAAAGAATTTTGTCAATAGGATTTTTTAGAGGAAGAGATACAGCTACAAACAGAAATACACTAATGCCATTCAGTGGCAGAATTGTACATTATGAAAAATCCATAAATACATGCAAAATATTCCATGAAGTGAATGGTATCCAAAATTTTTCAAATTAGAATTTTAGATCCAGATATATAACGAAAAACAGAACATATATCCACACCCTTCAGCAAGTAAATCCTTTAATATTCTAGGTAGGAAATGTGTGTAATGATCTGTTGACGTTTTTCCGATCTCTAAATTAATGGGCCAATATTTTTGGATTGGAAAACACATCACCAGATCCACGCACTCTCAATGAGAGTGAGATTTTTTGTCATGAGATGATCTCAAATCCCTTTGGCAAGGAGGGAGTTAGAAAAAAAAAATAGATTTAAGAGTCAAGAAAAATCAAGTAAATTCTTTTCATTTATTTTAATTTCTTTCTGATTTCTCTGTGAAGTGTTGATCTCTGTGTATGTAGTTAAATTTATGTGAATAGGTCTAAGTAAAATAGCCTTGTGATGTCTGTTTCTAGTTAAGGGATGTGTAACTAGCTGGGAAGTAGATTTAAGGAAGTTTGACATCATGCTATATTGCTGGTTTTTTTGTTGTTCTTTCATGCAATGTTTTTTTTCTTCCTTCCATTGCATTTTTTTAGTGCACTGTTTACTTTCAGGGAAGAGATATAGTGAAGTTTATTTTAGTGCAGTATATGATGTAGTGTATATGAATTGGGGATGTAATGCTGACCTTGGCTACCTACAACGGACGCTCCCTATCTTCTGATTCAAGGCTTCTTGAATTGGAAGAGGAACTACAAAGGATCAAGTGGGACATCGTCGGGCTGAGTGAGGTAAGGAGAAAAGGAGAAGATCTCATTGAACTGAAAAGTGGACATCTCTTCTATTATCGTGGGACAGATACTGGCAGAACTAGTGGTGTTGGATTTATAATAAACAAGAAACTGAAGGATAAAGTGGTAGAAGTTGAAAGTTCCTCTGACAGAGCTGCACGACTCGTTATCCAACTATCGAGAAGATACCAGGCTCAGATTATTCAAACTTATGCACCCACCACAAGTCATCCTGAAGAAGAAATTGAAGAATTTTATGAGGAAATTCGTCATCTAAATAATAAAGGTAAGCAGCACTTGAAGATAATTATGGGAGATTTCAATGCAAAAATAGGGCACCGGCAACAGAATGAAACTTCAGTAGGTAAATTCGGTCACGGCAACAGAAACCAGCGTGGAAATACTCTCGTTGAATTTGCAGAGGCAGAAGGATTTTTCATCTTGAATTCCTTTTTCAAGAAAAAGCCACACAGGAAATGGACATGGAGACATCCAATTGGGACGACAAGTGAAATTGATTTTATTATGTGTAACAAAAAATTCGTCATCGAAGACTGCAGTGTGCTAAACAAGTTCAACACAGGTAGTGACCATAGATTGGTGAGATGTAAGATGCACCTCAACACTAAACTGGAACGTGGCAAGCTCATAAGACAAACAAAATGTATTGACATAACCAACCTTAAAAAACACCATAATACTTTCAAGTTGGAACTGAAGAACAGGTTCTCTGCTTTAGAAGGCCTAACATCGGAAGAAGTGGATATTTCTGAAGTTAACAGAAAAGTAACCAAAGCTCTTATGGAAACAGCAACAAAATTAGCTGGGTCTAAGAACAAGTTGCATGTAAACAAATTATCAGGAAAAACCAAAATGTTGATGCAAAAAGAAGAGAGATGAGGACAACTAAAGAAGATGTGACTTCCAAAGTGGAATATATAGAGCTATGCAAGACAGCACGAAAAAGTATCACTGAAGACGTAAGGAAATTCAACTGTGAGCTAGTGAGGAAAGCAATTGAAAACAACCAAAGCCTAAAGATAGCAAAGGGACATCTCAGTAAGGGAAGAAAACAGATTATGGCTCTGAGAAAAGAAGATGGTTCTATAACAAGAAATAGAGGCGAAATTTTGACAAGAGTGAAAGATTTCTACTCCAAACTATATGAAAGGGATGATACATGTACTCCAGACATCATGAAAGGTACCAGAGTTCTTCCAGTCCTCCCAGCAGAAGTTGCTCATGCAATCAAGAACATGAAGCGGGGGAAAGCTCCAGGAGAAGATGGAATTACTATAGACATCATACAAGAAGCAAGTGGAGAAATTGAAACAGTACTCGCCCAAATTTTCACTCGATGCCTTAATGAAGGGAAGATTCCCTGAGGATTGGAACAATGCTACAATGATCCTGCTACATAAAAAAGGTGACATTGAGGATCTCAGGAACTACAGACCTATCAGCCTCCTATCAGTGGTTTATAAAATCTTCACTAAAGTTCTTTCACACCGCTTGAAGGTAACACTGGACATGGCTCAACCGAGAGAACAAGCTGGATTCAGGAGTGGCTACAGCACAATAGATCATATCCACGTACTGAGAGAACTAATTGAAAGAGCGAGGGAATATGAACTTCCATTGTGCATGGCTTTTATCGATTATGAAAAAGCCTTTGATTCGGTGAAACCATCAGCAGTTACCACGGCTCTGAAATCCTGCGGTATTGAAGATGCATACATTAATATTATTAATAACATCTATGAAAATGCAAGTGCAAAGATTCGGCTGTTTGAAAATACAACACACATAAAAATTGGAAAGGGAGTGAGACAAGGTGACACCATATCTCCGAAGCTCTTTAATGCCACATTGGAAAATGTCTTTCAATCACTGAACTGGGAAAACAAAGGGATAAAGATTAATGGAGATTATCTAACCCACCTTCGTTTTGCTGATGACGTAGTCATTTTTGCAACTACCCCATCAGAGCTGCAGAGTATGATCCAGGAACTTGCTGACAAGAGTAAAGAAGTGGGATTAAAAATGAACTTTCAGAAGACAAAAGTGATGTTCAATGCTTTTACAAGAAATGAAGATTTATCGATTGATGGAGAAAAACTGGAGATAACAGATACGTATGTTTATCTTGGACAGCAGATATCAAGTGAGGGTCACATTGATGAAGAAATTAATCGGCGTACAAAACTTGCCTGGAGAGCTTTTGGAAGAAACAGCATAATTTTCAAGAGCAATATGCCATTATGTCTTAAAAGAAAAGTGTTTGATCAATGCATCCTTCCAGTGCTTACGTATGGTGCAGAGACGTGGACCTTAACTAAAAGAGACATACAAAGGCTGCAGACAACTCAAAGAAGCATGGAGAGGTGCATGCTTGGTATAACCAGGAGAGATAAGAAGAGGAACTCGTGGATCCGAAAAATGACGAGAGTGGAAGACATCATGATCAGAGTTAAATCCCTGAAATGGCAATGGGCTGGACATACTGCCAGAAGGACAGACCATAGATGGACAGCCGAAATTTTAGATTGGATTCCAAGGGACAGGAAAAGACCCAGAAAAAGACCACATGGGAGATGGGTGGATGAAATTCGTAAATATGCGGGAGTGACATGGAGGAGACTGGCACAAGACAGACCGTTGTGGAGGAAACTTGGGGAGACCTTCGTCCAGCAGTGGATTGATAATGGTTGACAATGATGATGATGATGATATGAATTGATTTGCCTTAGTTTCTTAAGTGTATAGTGCAGTTTATATATGTATAGTGTTAGATGTATCAGTTTAAAATTATCGGCGACGCCGCGGCGTTCGGCGTTATTGATCGTCGGGATAACGTAGCGATAAAAAGAAAAATTGTAAGGTTGTAGTTCCGTATTTACCGTCGTTATCGCGATTTCTTTTATTGTATTATTATGTAAGCTTTAATAATGGAAGAGTAATTTGTAAACATGTAGTGTTTGAAGTATTTTATCTTATTGTAGTTGTATCTAATGAGAAAAAACGCGTGTTTATGCCATATGTCAGTAGCGTGTATTAAAATCGTCGTTGTGTGTATCGGGCTTAATTTAGTAACCTTTTGTAATTAAAATCTTGCTTAGTATTAATATTTAGTTGGTTTTAGTATGAATCTTACTTGGTATTAACTAGTGATAGTATAATGCAGCGGCTGTTAGAAAAAAGCGGTTCGGCGATCGCTCCGTAACGAAGTGACTTTCGTAAATTAATTGCGCGTGCGCTATCGTCAATGATATTTAATAGTCATTTAGTAAAAGAATAAAATTGTGGCTTAATGCATCAGGCAAAATAACACATCGTTGCGTTACGCTATTTTTTCGTAATTCCGATCGTCGTACCTGTAGCTAGAGAGAATTCGATTTTTATGCGTTACGAAGTTAATTGTAACGATGTTCGTCAATGTTAGTTAATTTGTTTAATGAATTTTTGTAAAGGTGGTCTCCAAAAGTCTTTGTTCAGAAAGAAAGAACGAAAATGGCTACAGTTCTGGTGTCGCTTTTCTAAAAGCGATAAATTCGTAGAATGGCATCTGTGAGGACGTTTTCCCAGCTTTACCAGTGCAGAAAGTCCGACTTATTTATGCTCTTGTTTACTTGAAAAGGCATTTTTCGCTTTGCACAGGAACACTTCGGGATTTGGGTGGAATTCTGCGAAGTTCACCGCAGCGCCCGTTTTCGTGGGTCAAAGGTCAGTCATCCATCGAGGAAGTTTCTGCCTCCTGGCGTTCACGCAGCCAATTGGAAAGTCGGCGCTTTCTCGTACATGCGCGATGCGTAAGGCGAAGAGCATCGTTTTTTTTTTTTTGTACGCTGAGAAGATGCAGAGATGCAGAGAGAGAGAGAGTTGAGCTAGAAACCACCCAGCACTAAGAAAGGGGAAGGAAAAAAGAAGCTATGCGGGAGAGACCGCGCTTCTAAATCGGAAATGCCGCCAAATTCCGGGAGGACGAAGGAAAAAGATGTCAGCGTCATGGTAGGACCTTTTAATTTGTTTTTAAATGCCAAAACAGAGGAAGCTACTTGAAAGCCCTTATTCTCACAGAGAATTGTAGCTGGGCTGGATATCTTCCACCCGCCAAGTTCGCCAAGTTCGGGAGTCCCACGGAGACGCCGGAGAAATTGCGGCACAAGCATTGTTACTTAAGTTTGAACCTTCGTCCGAGGAAATCTTCTAATTCCTTTCTTATTGCCCACTTGAAGGGCAGGGAAATATATGTCCACGCAGTTCGGAAGCAAGCAAGGAAACTTGCGTAAATTCACGGCGACGGACAGACTCCGTGACGCCGAACCTCAGCAGTTAACGAAAAAAGAAAAAAAAAAACGTAATTCCTCCGCTCAGCTCAAACATTTCTATGCTGTTTAAGTGACAAAGCTTCCTTGAGAAGAGAAGAGAGAGAGAGGAAAGCAAACAAGGAAACAGGAGGAAAAAAAAAACGTCATCAACGGCAAACTTTCTTTCGGCGACCACCTAATTGTTTTTGGTTTTAATGTGAAAAAAAAAAAAATGGTACGATGTTATTTCATTAAAAATATATCATCATCATCATCATCATTGTCAACCATTATCAATCCACTGCTGGACGAAGGTCTCCCCAAGTTTCCTCCACAACGGTCTGTCTTGTGCCAGTCTCCTCCATGTCACCCCTGCATACTTTCGAATTTCATCCACCCATCTCCCATGTGGTCTTCTTCTGGGTCTTTTTCCTGTCCCTTGGAATCCAATCTAAAATTTCGGCTGTCCATCGATGATCTGTCCTTCTGGCAGTATGTCCAGCCCATTGCCATTTCAGGGATTTAACTCTGATCATGATGTCTTCCACTCTTGTCATTTTTCGGATCCACGAGTTCCTCTTCTTATCTCTCCTGGTTACACCAAGCATGCACCTCTTCATGCTTCTTTGAGTTGTCTGCAGCCTTTGTATGTCTCTTTTAGTTAAGGTCCACGTCTCTGCACCATACGTAAGCACTGGAAGGATGCATTGATCAAACACTTTTCTTTTAAGACATAATGGCATATTGCTCTTGAAAATTATGCTGTTTCTTCCAAAAGCTCTCCAGGCAAGTTTTGTACGCCGATTAATTTCTTCATCAATGTGACCCTCACTTGATATCTGCTGTCCAAGATAAACGTACGTGTCTGTTATCTCCAGCTTTTCTCCATCAATCGATAAATCTTCATTTCTTGTAAAAGCATTGAACATCACTTTTGTCTTCTGAAAGTTCATTTTTAATCCCACTTCTTTACTCTTGTCAGCAAGTTCCTGGATCATACTCTGCAGCTCTGATGGGGTAGTTGCAAAAATGACTACGTCATCAGCAAAACGAAGGTGGGTTAGATAATCTCCATTAATCTTTATCCCCTTGTTTTCCCAGCTCAGCGACTGAAAAACACCCTCCAATGTGGCATTAAAGAGCTTCGGAGATATGGTGTCACCTTGTCTCACTCCCTTTCCAATTTTTACGTGTGTTGTATTTTCAAACAGCCTAATCTTTGCACTTGCATTTTCATAGATGTTATTAATAATATTAATGTATGCATCTTCAATACCGCAGGTTTTCAGAGCCACTGTAACTGCTGATGGTTTCACCGAATCAAAGGCTTTTTCATAATCGATAAAAGCCATGCACAATGGAAGTTCATATTCCCTCGCTCTTTCAATTAGTTCTCTCAGCACGTGGATATGATCTATTGTACTGTAGCCACTCCTGAATCCAGCTTGTTCTCTCGGTTGAGCCATGTCCAGTGTTACCTTCAAGCGGTGTGAAAGAACTTTAGTGAAGATTTTATAAACTACTGATAGGAGGCTGATAGGTCTGTAGTTTCCGAGATCCTCAATGTCACCTTTCTTATGTAGCAGGATCATTGTAGCGGTGTTCCAATCCTCAGGAATCTTTCCTTCATTAAGGCATCGAGTGAAAATTTGGGCGAGTACTGTTTCGATTTCTCCACTTGCTTCTTGTATGATGTCTACAGTAATTCCATCTTCTCCTGGAGCTTTTCCTCGCTTCATGTTCTTGATTGCATGTGCAACTTCTGCTGGAAGGACTGGAGGAACTCTGGTACTGGTACCTTTCATGATGTCTGGAGTGCATATATCATCCCTTTCATATAATTTTGGAGTAGAAATCTTTCACTCTTGTCAAAATTTCGCCTCTATTTCTTGTTACAGAACCATCTTCTTTTCTCAGTGCCATAATTTGTTTTCTTCCCTTACTGAGATGTCCCTTTGCTATCTTTAGGCTTTGGTTGTTTTCAATTGCTTTCCTCACTAGTTCACATAAATATATATATATATATATATATATATATATATATATATATATATATATATATATATAGGGGAAGATTTTTTAGAAAGATATTCCTTGTTTTGAAAAGGGAAAGGAAAATGATTAAACAAAGAGGGGAGTAAAGAAATTGAAATTTTTTTTTATTATTTTGAGTGTGTGTAAGGTTTGGCCAGAACCAACAAATGTAGTATAATGTGTTACTGTAAATTAAGAAAAGATTTTTCCAGGTAACTGATCAAAAGCGGTGTGTTGTGAAAAAAAAAAAAAGGAAAATTTTAAAATGTCACTCTTAACCATCCAAATCTAAATTGTAAAGAGCATTTAGCTCAAAGTTCAACAGTTATTAGATATGCACATGGAGCATTAAGCTCTTAGCACTCTTTGAGTGAATGATCACATTCTTTAAAGATTTTTTGTAAGGCAGGCTGGTAACCAAATTGTGCCACTTACCTCCTTCATCCTCTAAACCACACAGGTGAAAACTACTTGGTTTGCCGACCAGGGTTTCTCAGAGGATTATTTAGGACTGTCAACATACTCTGGACTCTAAAATTCATAGCTAAATTCTTTTTTTATTCGGCCTAGCCACCTAAAGTTTTCTTGTATCAAGTGTTTTTCCAACCTGTGCCTGGGAGCACAAAATAAATTTATAGTTAACCTGGAACATATGTTTAATCTAATTATTTTGTGTCGTATGTGAATTTCTCTTGTCGGTGGTGGTGAAATCACCTTCCATTTACTGGGAGTTTTTAAGGATCGTACCTGGGGTGTTAGTCGTTGATGAAAAAAAATTCTTAATTGGGGTCCCTAGATTGATCACCGGCCATTTTCTTCCTTTTAAAAATAAAATTGGTAATATTTGCATTTTTTTCAGAAGTAAGCTCATCATCGTAATAGAATAATATCTTAACAACCAAACCACGTCGTATCAGTAAAATATTTTCATGTTGAGGGCTTTGACATGCAGATAACAGCGGCAAATATGTTGTAAACAAAAATATGCAGTTGCGCCTTCTAGCAGGAAAGCTGAGCATTGAAAGAAATGAGAAATTATATGCAAAATATTTTCCACTGCAACATCTTACCAATGCAAAAAGAATATTTCAAATTGGGCTTTTAGAAGCACAGATATCAGGGAAAATGTGATAACATATTTACACCCTCTAGAAAGAAACCTATGCAATACCTGAAGAACCTGTAAGCGAATTGATCTTTACTGTAAATAGTATCAAAGAACAGAATGGTTTTATTCAGTTTCTAGAAAAAATGACATGGAATAAAATATATTTTGAATTTGATAGCACCTGCATTTAAGCCCCTAGCAGAAAAGTTATGCATCAGAAAACAACAATCAAAGAGCAAGAATAATCATTCTTACAGTTCAAACTTCTCAACATAAAATCAATTTCCAAATCAGACTAATATGTGTAGAGATATTGTGCCCACAACTGAACAGACAAACATAGTAATAACACAAGGATGTCTTTTTTTTTTAAACAAGACTGCTTCCTATTTTTATTTAAGCTTGATTCGCTTCACTGCTGCAAAAAATTATAGCAGTGCAGAGCTTGGTTTACAGTCTCATCAAGGAAAGAAATCCATGTGGAAGATCTCCCTTGGCATTTATATAGTCTTCCTCTTAGGTTAGGCATGATATTGTAAGGGAGGTCAGGAACAGAACGTAAAATTTATAATTTCACATTTTCATGTCTCATTTAAAATTTCAATAAATAATTTTAAAAATCTAAAAAAATACATTCCTGAGTATTGTTCAAAGAACAACTAGTTCATTTTAAAATAACTATTGTAATAGAAACCCCTGTAATATAAATTTTCAAAGAATTTTTCAAATGAACCTGTTTGATAAATATTTTGGTTGACACCACTGACCAAAACTGAAGAATAAACACAGTATTCATTCTTTGAATAAAGCTCATGTTGAGGATTGGCTTCCTAGTTTCTTAATTCAGTTACTAATCAAAAAATACTATTATGGGAATTTTTACTAGGATTTTTTTTTTATTTTAATTGCAAATTTTCGGAGAAAACTCTTCTCCTTCTTCAGGCTGTCTTTTTGTTGTCACTTATTGCCTATCTTACATAGGTGAAACAGGTCGCAGACTAGAAACTCGCATAGCAGAGCATAAAGCTGCAATAAAAAATTGCTCCAACAAGACTGGTTTAGATAGGCATGTTAGAGAAACTAGTCACAGCATGGATTGGAATTCCCTTAAAGTCATCAGTTTCCAAAGCAATTTTCAAAAAAGAAAGCTAAAAGAAGGAATAGAAATTGAGAAAAATCAAAATTCCATCATCAATGACTGCAGAGGATTTTCCTTGCCTTACAACTGGCAGGATTTAATGAAAAATAACCGTAACCATCAAGATTAACTGTAACCACGATAGTGATGGGAATAAGTGACAACAAAAAGACAACCTGAAGAAGGAAAAGAGTTTTCTCCGAAAATTTGCAATAAAAATTTAAAAAATCCTAGTAAAAATTTCCCATAACAGTAGTTTTTGAACAGTATTCATGTCTCACTAAGGACTCAAACCCAAGGCATCAGTATGAAAAACTAGCACTGCAACCACATAACCAGCAAACAACCACAATTACACATGGAAACACAATAAAAGAGACTGTTTAACATTTTGCTTATCAGATAGAGTTTACCACTTTAAAACTTTAAACAGAGTTTTCACTATGCATTTTGCTGGAACTAGCCATCTTATTGTAAATAATTCCATTTATGTATAGATCTTCACAAAATCCAAGATGCTTAAAATAACAGGCTTTAATCTCACAAGAGAAAATCAGAGGTGTACAGGTGAGTACCCAAAATTTCTAGGAATGAAGACATTGAAAAAAAAGCCTGATGGTTGGATAGGTGTTCTCGCAACATTGAAATTGAGTGAATTTCATTGAACATTAAAAACAGTAAGCATGAGAAATTTCAAGTACATGTGACTCAATTAAGAATTTTACAGCTTACCGATGGCATTATCAAAATCTTTCATTGCTTCTCCAGCAGCAGTCTCTAACTGAATCACATTCATTCCATTGTCCAAGTGCTGACAAAAGATAAGATACAATATATCAGTTTAAACTGCATTATAATTGAAATGAAAAGGATATACTGACTTTTATGCATGATTATCATTTTTTCTGTTAAACAAAAAAAAATGAAATCAAGTACTGGTAAAAGGTAAATTAGCTAGTAAAATGAGAATTTTGTTAACTACAGAGTAAATTCAATTCTGAATGGTATTCTGTCCCTTCTCACTTTATGGTCTTTTATATATGCAAAAAACGTGTATGAGAAAACAGCATCACATTAAGAATTTGAAGTTTCTCCTATGTTATACATAAAATTTCTACTCCCATACTTTTTTCCTAAAATGGTTCTAAACCTAACATCACAGTACATTAGTAATAAAGGGTGACATGGATATTCCTAGAAGTTATTAATCTATAAACATTCAAATCAGTCATTTTTACTCGCTAGTAAAATTTCGGGGTAGTACCCCCTACCCTTCTTCGGGACTCAGCAGGTGCTACCACTCATGAAAAAAATTCCAACTTTTCAGATCATTCAATGCTGTACCTCTTCTTCTTCTTTCTATTTCCAGTCCTTCTGCTAACTTTCTTTTGTAAAAATGCTGTTGGTGTGTCAGTACTTCCAGTCCCAAATCACTTTATGCCCGTCTGTCCAAACATCTGTCCAAATCTGTTTTATTTGAAATGATCTTAAATGCAGTTTAATGTTCTTTCTCACGATATAATTCAAGCTCTGCTGTCTCTCTCATATAGCTGAAACCACATTCAAATTCTATTTTGTAGATCACACCATCCTGCAGTAGGGCATTTTCTTCATTTTGCTTTAAATTTTGGCGGTAATAACTAACTTTATTTTTTGTAATCATGGAGCCAGTATTGACAAGAAATTTCTCACTTATCCTCTGAAGTTTTTCAAATAGTCCTGTATGGTACGTAATTATACTAGTTAAGTGAAACCTTATTTTTATTTTATTTTTTTAATAAGTAGTTTTGTCACATATATGGAAGTATAATTATTTTCTTCAGAGAATTCAGAGTAGTTAATTTTTCCAAAAATTGGGAAACTACATTTGTTTTAATGTAATTAAAATAATTTGAATGATAGCCTAATATTTTATAATTGTTGGTAAGTTTTTTAAGTAATCAAGTTTCCATTTGTTGTTCTTTTTCTAATATTGTCAAAATAGTTAAGCTGTCTTTCTTTTTGTAATTGCAGGGTGAACTTCAGATTTTCATCTACAGTTGAAAAAGTTTAGTTTATCATATGGAAGATATATTTTTTGTTATCTAAAATGATAATAATAATATCATCCAAATATCTTGCATAAAGACAGAAGATTGTCAGTGTAATTAGTACTTTTTCTTTTAGTTTGCCTATATAACAATTTGCAAGAAAAGGTGCTACAGATGAGCCAAATGCTAATCCCAAAGTTTGCTTCCAAACCAAAAACAGTTTTTTTTGAAGGAAAAAATCAATAGCTCATACATTTCTGCAAGTTCTTTGCTGTGATTATATGAAAAACCATTTTATCAGCCAAATCTTCTGCAAGGAAAGGCAAAAGGCAACATGTATTAATACATACATACATATCACTAAGCTGTTCTCTGAGATTCAGAAGTTAGCTCCAAAAAGAAATACAAACTTCCAAATATTTTTACTTATTGTTGTCGTATCAAACTTCTCCATTTACAGCGATCTTGACATACAACTCGTGCTTCACTGATATCCATTACACGCCGTACACAAGATCTTTTATACTTCATACTCATAATCTTTTTCTCATGCAGACACTCCTGAATCTGATCCACCTATGTCTTCCTTGGCCCTCCTCTGCCTTTCCTTCCTGCCACTTGGGCTGAAAAGATTTTCTTAGTAAGCATTTCATCACTCATTCTTTCAACATGGCCAAGCCACCGAAGCATATTGGTCTCCACCATGCTAACAACATTTTGCTTCACATCACACAACTGCAATACATCTTCATTCCTCACACATTCAGATCGTGTCTTGCCACAAACCCCACGTAAGTAACGCATTTCTCCAGCACACAAACGACTCCTATGTTTCTTCTGCAGTACCCAGGTTTCACTGCCATACATCAGAGTAGGAACAATTACTGTTTCATACACAGCCATTCGGGACTCTCTAGAGAACCCATCATTCCTGTGAAAACCTCCCAGAGCAGTTATGACTTTCAAAGAAGAATTCACTCGTCTACTGATTTCACCATCCAACTTGTTCTCTCTGTCAAACATGCTTCCTAAATACACAAACTCACTCACCTGGTCAATCACAGTGTCATTTATACTTACATTACATTCAGTGCTACCAGTTCCTCTCTCAAACACCATAACTTTGGTTTTTCCCTTATTTATACTCAGTTTGAATTTCATGCAAACTTCGTGCATCCGAGTCAACATACTCTGCAACTCACTTTTGCTCTCTGCCAACAGGACAGTGTCATCAGCATACAGCAATCTGCACACACGGATATCACCAAGACATAAACCACTATTATCTATTTTGGCATCACGCATGCATGCGTCCATAAATATATTAAACAGCCATGGTGACATTACACAATTTTGTCTAACTCCTGCACCAATGGAAAACCATTTTGATAAAACACCTTTCACTCGTACACAAGCTCTACTACCAGCATACATGGCTTTAACACTATTAAGTAGATTCCCAGTAACACCATATTCATTCAATACCTTCCACAAAAGTGTCCTATTCACTCGGTCGTAAGCTTTATCTAAATCTATGAAGGCAGCAAAAACTTTCTTACCAACAGCCAGATACTTTTCAATCATCATGCGTAATGCAAAAATCTGGTTAGTGCAGCCTTTACCAGGCATAAAACCACTCTGAACATCCCACACTTTCAATGATGTAAGACCCCGTACTTTTTCAATAACAACCTTACCAAACACTTTCCCTGGCACACTTAGTAGGCTAATACCACGATAGTTCTTGCATTCAGTCTGATCACCTTTTCCCTTATACAAGGGAACAATAATAGCATCCTTCCAATCCCGAGGGACCATTCCTAACTCCCAGCACAACTGGCAAATTTCAGTTAACCAGTCAATTATAGAGTCACCACCATATTTCAACATCTCTGAAGTTATGCCATCAACTCCTGGAGCCTTACCATTCTGAAGAGATTTTAGAGCTTTACACATTTCTTCTCTTGAGATAACTCCTGTGCTTTCATCCCTCAATGTGACATCATCTGCGTCTGTCTCAGAATCATTTTTGCTTTCCTGATCTAATAACTCACAGAAATATTCACTCATCTGTCACTTAACTCATTGGGCTCCCATATCATTTCCCCAATCTCATTCTTCACACAACTTACAACTTTGTTTCCCCTATTTTTCCTGAGTCTCATGTTCTTCCAGAAGGACTTTCTATCATTCCAAAAAGCCAGTTCATGCCTTTCCACTTTCTCTTTCCTATCTTTTGCCTTACTGTGGCGAACCAGCTTAGCAGCTTCACGCTTCTTACAGCGATATTCATCCACAGAGACTCTACCTTGCAACATCCCCAAATAGGCTTCCTTCTTTTTCTTTACTGCCTCTTCAATCTCACTATTCCACCAAGCATCACCTCTATTGTTACCCACTATTATGGTGCCACAGACCTCTTTAGCAGCAGTGACAACACAGTTCTTAAAACATTCCCACTTCTTTTCTACATCCCTCTCACCAGACTTCAGATCCTTCAGTAGTTCTCTGAGTAAGTCAGAATACCACTGATGATCTTCAAGGAGCCTATCAACCTTTATTCTTTCTATCCTGGGTCTCTTCCTATTCCTTTTCCTCCAACCAGCATTAAGTTTCACTCGTGACACTACCAAGTAATGATCAGAATCAACATCCACACCTCTCATCACACGGGTGTCAACAACTAAGTGTTTCAAACGCTGATCGTAAACAACAAAATCTATTGCACTCTTTTGACCAAGAGTAAGATTTTCCCAAGTATATGTGTGGATATACTTGTGGTTGAAAAATGCATTAGATACACACAAACCATTCTCAATGCAGAGTTCAATTAATCTTTCATCATTATCATTCACACAAGGATCATTAAACTTACCCAGAACATTGTCAGAAATTGCATTCTGCACACCTACTCTAGCATTGAAATCCCCTGCTATTATAACTTTTTCTTTAGCACCAAACTGGCTCAAAACAGCTTTTAGCTCATTCCAGAAATCTTCCTTCTTAACAGAAGATTCTGAGTCACAAGGAGCATACACTACAACAATTACAATTCTCTGAAATTTCACTTTCAAACGAATCTCTCACTTACGCAACTATAGTGAATCAAGTTGTTCTTCATCTTTTCACTTAAAATCACACCTACACCAGCCTGTCCTCTCATATTATCCAATACTCCAGACCACACACTCACCGCGCCATTCACTTCTTCTACCCCAATTTCCTTCTTTTTGGTTTCACTTACACACAGCACATCCAGTCTATACTTATTCATCTCCTCAATCACCTCACTCATCTTGCCATTTATACCTCTAGTATTCCATACACCAATTTTACATTCACTCAGCCGAGATCTCTTTCTCATACGCTGTTTAGAAAGTCCAGGTCGATTCCGTGGTGGACCGTCCTTCTCAAGTGTGGTAGGTCCACCATATCCCACACTTGAGTCATTCTTAATATTTATTTTTGTCTTTTTAATCAGGTAAGTACATCAGTGTGGGGGATTAGCCCACAGCTGAGGGTTCCAGTTGGTCATTCAACCTAAGGATTCTGGAACAAAACCCAGTGAGTTGGGGTCTTTTCGCCAACGTCACACAGAACTAGCTTGCACCTCTCCAATATTCACAGAGGCCCTAGTTGCTGTTATGTGTGCCATTGTTACCACGGAGCGCCCTGAGGAGGCAAACCCATCGCTCACTACGACCGCCCGCAAGATGTATTAATGTTAGTATATATAGATGTTAGTAAATATAGATGTTATATCTAAGACTGGATCCAGGATTACAAAATTGTGTATGCACAGCACAAGACTGGCTCCAGGATTACAAAATTGTAAACGCACAGCATAACCTCAAGGACTTGAAGCAGGGAATTTCTGCAGAACTCGCAGAAATGTTGGGTAACACATGTGAAAAATTGAATGACATGTATGAAGTGTGTCACATCCACAATGGGGGTCATGTGGAGGCCAACATAAACTTGCATACATCAAGGTACATTATACCATATATTATATTATTGCATGTGTTACATTCCAATCCACACCATTTTTATGTTATTATGTTATTCCTGGCCAAGCATCACCTTGTATAGTACAAACAAGTGAATTGCAGTAACACTGATTTGCATTATGTAAAAAGAAAAAGTGGATGCTTTTGCAAATGTATAATGTGAAACTAAATCCTGTTAGTAAAAGGAGGATATACTGTATATTCCGAAATAACTTAAAGAAAGGATATATGATGAGATGACACCTAAAAAGATTTATTCAAATGAAATCACTAGAAAAAAATCACAGGAAAACCAATGAAAGTCATGGGCAAATCAAATTAAATAAATTATTCAAAGGAAAGACATGTGTAAAGCTCTAAAATATCTCCAGAATGGTAAGACTCAAGGAGTTGATGGCATAACTGCTGAGATGTTGAAATATGGTGGTCACTCTGTAATTGACTGCTTAACTGAAATTTGCCAGTTGTGCTGGGAGTTAGAAATGGTCCCTCAGGATTGGAAGGATGCTATCATTGTTCCCTTGTATAAGAGAAAAGGTGATCAGACTGACTGCAAGAACTAGCGTGGTATTAGTCTATTGCGTGTGCCAGGGAAAGTGTTTGGTAAGGTCATTATTGAAAAAGTATGGGGTCTTACGTCAGAGGAAGTGTGGGATGTTCAGAGTGGTTTTATGCCTGATAAAGGCTGCACTAACCAAATTTTTGCATTATGCATGATGATTGAAAAGTATCTGGCTGTTGGTAAGAAAGTTTTTGCTGCCTTCATAGATTTAGAGAAAGCTTACGACCGAGTGAATAGGACACTTTTGTGGAAGGTATTGAATGAATATGGTGTTACTGGGAATCTACTTAAGAGTGTAAAAGCCATGTATGCTGGCAGTAGAGCCTGTGTATGAGTGAATGGTGTTTTATCAAAATGGTTCTCTATTGGTGCAGAAGTCAGACAAAGCTGTGTAATGTCACCATGGCTGTTTAATAATAGAACATATGGAAAGTGAGAATTGTGAACTTATAATACAAAATTTAAGATTACATTATTTGTAATTCTTATTTGCAAAAAATGTCATACCACTAACAAAAGTAGTAATTCATACATCTTTCAATTAGGAATTGAATAAAAATGCATGCTTCAAATCAAAAGGACACTAATAAATTTAATCGAATGAATCATGTGTTGAAATGTTTTTGGTTATTGAGAAACCTAAAATGGATGCTTCAGTGTCTGCACTTTATATCCTACAAAACTTCTGAAACCACAGTTTTAAACATTGCAATGTAAGGAAGCAGAGAGCTTTAAGCTAGGTGATGAATAACTAATAAGATGGGAGATCATAGTGAAAGATGGGTTCGCCTCCATGGGTCACTCCGCTGGACAACAATGGCTGACACAAATTTAAGCTTCAGTATAAATGTTGTTGAGGTACCAGTTAGTTCTGCGTGACATTGGCCAAAAAATTCCAAGTCACTAGGTTTTGTTCCAGAACCCTTAGGTGGAATGACCAACTGGAACCGTCAGCTGATCATCCACACTGATGTACCTTTATGACTCTAAAAAAGAATTTAAAGGACTCAAGTGTGGGATATGGTGGACCTACCAAACTTGAGAAAGATGGTCCACCATGAAAACAACCTGGGACTGGAATGTCTCATGCAGACATGAATGACTGGAATGTTTGTATGAGTATGAAGTACAAAGGATCTTGCATGCATTGTGTAATGGATGTCAGTGATGCTCAAGCTGTGTGCCAAGATAACTGTAAATGGAGACGTTTGATACAGCAACGGTATGTTCTTTCTTTGAGGAGCTAACCTCTGAATATCAGAGACCAGCTTAGTGATATGTATGATATGTATGATAAATAAATAAAAACTTCAGAAAGAGCACCCTCCCTACATCCAATGGACTTTAAAGATGGACCAACACTGTCTGTAATTCACATTACATGTGAAAAAATGGCAGCTCCAAGCCACATTTTGAACAATAGGCACACTAAAACATAGCTCCAATTATGAAAGTTGAACAAGGGAAAACAAGCATCAAATATTTGCTTTCAAACATTTTATAATGAAATTGCCCTTTTCTTCAAACCCACATCTTTCTCCTCCAGAGTTGTGTGTGTGGATATTCTACCACTTGAACTACACCAACGAAGGCTTATATCGCTGCAACTTGCAATTTTGAAAAGTGTGTTACCTCTGAAGTAGGTATATCACACATTCATCACAATACAGTTGAATTAAACGAAAAAAAAAACATTTTTGTTCAAACATTGATCACAGTACATCAATAACAACAATTCCTTTTCACAAAATGTTGCACGTCCTGTCACTTTTATACAAAAAACAAGACACAAAAGTAAAATAGAAAGCACTATGCAAACATCAAGTGACGACTCAGATTTAACATATTGATGCATTACAGTTTTCTTTTAAAATTTAATTCATTTCCATACATTACTGAACACACGTGTGCATCTGATACAAAATCAGAAAATATGTAATGATTTTGATTTTTTTAATCAAATATAATTTTATGCAACATTTTTTTCCCTATGACTCTTGACCTCATAATGCTTCCAGACACCTAAGCATGCACTCACTACAAAGCCCTTCAAATACAAATGCCTTCCAATAACTAAATAAAAAGATATTAAACTTACTTTTGGATTTACAATCAGTTCCATATCTAATCTTCCTTCAGTCACAAGATTGGAAATGCTACTAAGCTTCATCCACAAATTATTGGTATTGAAAATCCTAGAATAAAAGACTCACAATGAATGGTTTTCAGCTATTCATCACAGATATGAAGAGTTTGAAAATTAGAGCAACTTATTTAAAACACATTTATTACTCACTAAAGATAATTCACATTTAAGCACCATCAGTTAAAACACCTAAATACTTTATTCTTTAATCCATGCTAGGTATTTTGTATAAAGATAACATATGAAAAGCATGAAAATTACAGTCACTTACTTAGAATATACATGTCTTAACTATTCACAAAAGATTATTTACATTTATGCTTAAGCTGCTAAAACATCTAAATACTTTATTTTTTCATCCATGTTAGATGTTTTATATGAAAGCAGCATATAAAAAGAAAAAACACTCAGACAATTATGCATTTGGTTCTAGTTCCAGTTGAAGAAATTTTGTTTAATTTTCCTTCTCTCTGGGTTCTTCTGAATTTTTACAGATGTTTCTGACCTCTTGATTTTAGTCAAGGCCTGTTCTCAATGTGTAGAAGGATTAACAAAAGTTTTGTTTACTTCTGAGATAAGGAAGATCAAACAAAATTCCTTCAACTGGAACTAAAACCAAATGAATATATCTGGGTAAAGCCTTGAGTAAGTGATTTAATACAGTGATGATGAATGGTTCATCCAAAACAGATATGCCTCAACTTTATGTGCATTTGTATGCAAAGTGATTCTTTTTAATATTCCAGCACAGATGCACTTTGCATCATCACTGTATGCTGCAACGTTTTGAATGGAATGACTGTGATATATGTGTTTTTGCACATAAAAGCAATCACTTCACTTTTGATAATTATTTACAGCACATGAGTAAATATCAAGTTGGAAACACATGGAATAATTAATATAGACATGAATCAAGCTGTTTTTTTCCATGTAACATAACCACAGAAATTTGAAAATTTAATCGTCCTGGAATTGGAATTGAACACACATCTCCTGATTTGTGCTCCAGTATGCTAACAATTACACCACCCAGGACAATGAAATCCAAACAACTTGACACATTGTTTGGATTTCATTTTGTGTTTTTTTTTTTTTTTTTTTTTTGGATTTCAAGACACGTTTGTTTTGACTGGTGCAGTGAAATCAAAGTTCGATGTTTCAGGTTAATACCTCAGTTGTTTGGCTTTCATTGTCCTGGGTGGTGTAATGGTTAGCATACTGGAGCGCAAATCAGGTGATGTAGGTTCGATTCCCATTCCAGGACGATTGAATTTTCAAATTTCTGTGGTTATGTTACACGGAAAAAACAACTTGATATATGTCTATATTTACAGCACCTCCATAAAAACACTGAAAATGTGTCTGCACAGTGAGACAAACCATAACTAACAAGATATGCTTTCATCAAAACATTAATGCTTGAAGTTGATGTCTTGCTTTCCAAATGCCATATTTTCATAGCATGCTTACTATTAAAAAACGACAGAACCAACTGCTTCCCTATCATATTTTATCCTGATCAAAACTGAGATAACCACTATAGTGCCCTGGGTCCTTAGGCCTAGTTTTATCATACATAAGACTGACGAAGACAACAAAAATAAAAAGGGGGCCGAACTTTTTAACCTGGTGAAAAATCAGAATGTGCGGTGAGAAAACGTGAATATAACACAGCATTAGAAAGATGGAAGTAAATATTAAACTGGAGTACACCACTCTACTCACAATATAAAATTACTGAATTCAAAACAAAAGAAAATGGTTTTTAAAGACATTACTTCAAAAAGTTTTTTGTTTTCTTGTACTTGCTAGAACACCAGCTCAAGTTTCTTCTTGTGAGCAAGCCTTCTTTTCTTCTCAACAAGTTCCACAGCCACATTTACATATTGTTCATGCTGCTCCTGCACAGTATTCACTGCTTAATTTTTCATTTTGTTGATATTATTCATTTCCTATTTCTTCATAGTCACTATTTTTTTATTCCCTCAGATAACAATAATTTTATCCATCATGCTGAAAGAAATTTCAGCCTGAAGACTATGAATGCATTATATCAAAGCTTTTACTATTTTAGGAAAATGCTGTAACTTTGAGAAAATGAATACTTTTGAACAGCATGCATCAATTTTCACAAATTTCACAACTTCATCACTCCTGTTTTCCGAAATTTCCCCCCACTCTTATCAAGTTTAAATGCAAACATTTATGGGGGAAAGTAACATTTAACAACAACACAGGATGATGGGAACGTCACAGAAAAAAATAGCAATTGCACGAGAAATCATCACTCCCTTCAACTTCTGTTTTCGAAAGTTTTAAAAGATGAAATTCCCCAAGCAGAAAACACTCCTTACACACACACACTAATCCCCCCAAAAAAAATTCTATTCAGTTTTCCATCAATCTCGAGAATAACCCAAACGATGAAAAAAAATGGAATTCTGCAAATCCACAAAAGAATTTTATGTATGTTTTATTAGTTTTAGTCTCTCTCTCTCTCTCTCTCTCTCTCTCTCTCTCTCTCTCTCTCTCTCTCTCTCTCTCTGGTGTGATTAGTTGCTCTTTCCTTCTCACTCTTTACTCCCCTTCACTCTCTTTCTCTCACAAAATGACAACTAAATGCTTTACATAACAATAACATTTTTTGAAAAAATCAGAAATGTCATTATTTTCAGCACACTGAAATGTTTTTAGTTCCCTGTTCACCATGTAACATCTTCTCAGAAAACCTTAAAATCTCATTGCCCTGGGGTGAGAAACAAACTAACAATTCCCAAGTGCCGTTCAAGGCTGCTATTGCTACACACCACCCAGAAGAGTGAAGTTCCAAGTACCTGAAGCAAAGCCATCCCATGAGTCTGAACCAGCTTCAGACTTGCTGTAGTAGAAGCAACCCTACTCTTCTATGCAGCATTGCTGAGCCTTTCAAATTCAGGAATGGATATGGGTCACACATCACCTAATGCATCAGAAATAATTGCAAAAATTAATGGAAAAATATTCTTCACAATTACTGGGTTGATGCATTCATGCCATTTTATTTCATGAGTGTTTCCCAGTTCAGTAGTGACGGTGCAGATGGCCAGTTGTATATCAAAATGTAGCCAGTAATATCGTGTTGTGTGATTGTGGCTAATGGTATTTTGATCCGGAAGTATGGAGTGTCAAGTAGAGAGAAATGAACATTTCCGACATCTGCTCCTCTATGAGTTTAAACAAGGATCCACAGCCCCTGAGGCTACTCAACAAATTTGTGCTGTGTATGGGGAGGAGGCTATTGCTCCAAGGACAGCCTGCAAATGGTTTGAGTGGTTCAGAGGTGGCAATTTTGACCTAAATGACTCTCCATGCTCAGGTTGTCCATCTCATTTTGATGAGGATCGTTTGAACCATCTCATCAACAATACAGAGTATAGAGTCCTCCATACCCTGTATTGTTTCAATGCAAAATTGAAACAAATATAGCATAATGCAGATGGAAAAATCAATACATCATATCACTCGTATGAGTTTCAAAATTTTTATATTTCGAGAGAAAATATGAAAGTAATTTTCTGCTTTTTAACCTAGCAGATATCAAAAGCGGAACTTTTTAAAAAATAATTGTCAGTCTGCCCATTATTTTACAGTTTTGGGATAATAATTAAAATATTACTCCCCAAAGTGATGCTAATATAGAAACACAGAAAGATGGTTCAATGTTTATTCTACACGTGAAAAAAAAATCGGATTTCTAAATTGATTTTTTATGTATGTAATTTCGTTCTGCAAATGCATGTTTTGAGCTATTTTTCACGAGGTATGGAGGACCCTTAAGTCCGCATCAAACCACACGCAAATTGGCATCCGAGATAGACTGTGATCAGGCCACAATGGTGCGACACCTAGAATATATGGGAAAGGTCCAGAAATTGGGGTCTTGGGTACCTCACACTCTCACTGAGGACAACAAGAATCAGGATGTTGCCATATGTGGTTCCTTGCTTGCCCGTTATCACGAATATTCTCAGCAACACAAACCCTTTCTGTCGCGTATTGTTACTGGAGATGAAAAGTGGTGTCTGTACATGAATTTCAGGCATCAGAGAGAATGGTCAAGTCCAAACAAGATACCCACACCACATCCAAAACATGACCTTCATTTCACGAAGATCATGTTGTGTTTCTGGTGGGACATGGAAGGCATTTTTCATTGGGAAATGCTGCCCAGGAATCAGACCATCAATGCTGCACTCTATTGTCAGCAACTACACCATGTCGAGACAGCAATTCAGCAGAAACAGCCACATCGGCACCATGGTGTCCTTCTCCAACATGATAATGCATGCCCTCACACTGCAAACTTGACCAAAATGGCCATTCGGGACATGAAATGGGAGATCCTTCTACATTCGGCTTATAACCCAGATGTCGTCCCTTCAGACTATCACCTGTCCTGATCTCTGCCGAAGGCACTCCATGGCAAAACACTCAACAGTGATGTTGATCTCCAGAATTTCCTTGATGATTTCTTTGCAGTAAAACCTGCACATTTTTTCAAGAATGGCATTTGCAGACCTATCCAGACATTGGAATACCATCATAAACAATGGAGGGGGTGGAGGACGGATACATAGTTGATTGATTCCATTTTCCGTTCTGATGTAATACATTCATATAGTGCAGTGGAAAACGGCATAAACTTATGCATCATCCCAATACATGGAAAATTCATAAGTACCTTATTTTCAGTGCTTTTAGTTATCTGTCCTCCATGTAATATCTTCTTTGAAATGGAGGTTCGATTCCCACTCAAGAATGATGTTATTTTCATGTTTTCTAAGGACATAATCCAGGATGAGCAGTGAACTAAAAGCAATTCAATACTAAAATCAGGCAGTTAAAAATAACATATTTGTGATGAATATTTCTTCTCAATTTCTGAAACGACTGTTGAGGAAAGTTAAACCAATGAAGGCTACAATGAGTGTTACTAAGTTTACTCTTAAATAAACTGTTGGAGAGAAAGAGAACTTAAATATTTAACACCTTTTCATATCAATATTTTTTGCATTTTTAATTATTTGAAAGTCCAACTTGCACAAATAAATATCACTTTTAATTGCTGCAGTTATTCCATCACTCAAACATCTGTGTTATAAATGGAGCATCTGTTAGCTGCAATCCACATGCAACCTGTGTTGCTAAGAAAGCAATTTACATCATGATAAGTTTCTGCAGTCCCACTGAGGATATTAATGTCTATGTGACATTGGACAGTAATTAACTAAGGTAGAATAATTAATGAAGCATCTGAGCCTGCATTATTCTATTTTCCTGATAGCCAATTATATCCACTCTCTCTTTCTCTCTTACCGAATCAGGACAGAAGTATGAGATTTCCTTACCCAAGTGACCAAGATTTTTCACATCCACTTTCTTTTTCAATATAGAAAAATAACATCTGGCCCATTCCTTGTGATATAACTACTTAATTGAGAGCTACTCAGAATTATCGAATAGGTTAAACACAGCCTGTGATCTCAAAATTTGGGTACCGTGAAATAAGCATTTGCTTTGGATCTCAAAATTAGATTACTGTGAATACTTAAGATTTTAATCTAAACCAGTCAGACTTAAAGCTAACTAGAATAATGACACCATTCTTGCTTCATCTCCAAAGTTCACACTGTGACATTGATATTACAGCACCTGTAACTGGAACAAATGTGATACTTAGAGTTATGATAGCCAAGGACATAGAAAACACATGGTAAAATTTGCAGTTGCTAATGAGCATATGTACTGACACAAAACTATGTTTATTACAGGCAGATCAACATGATGTAAAAACGCTTTGATTGCTGTTACGTTGAACTAAGCATTCTGGCATGGAGCATCACATCTGCCAAACAGCCTCCTGCTGTATTTCCAACTAAGCTGCTTGCACCTGATCCAGTAGAACAGTCTGGAAACATGATGGCTACAGGTGTGCCTGTAGGTTGCATCAAATCATGGCCCATACATGCTTAATTGGAGAGAAATCCAGTGACCTGGCTGGTCAAGGCAGTATATCCACACCACCCAGACATTCTGAGGAAACCTCTTAGGGTATTATGAGGGTGTTATCACACTGGAAAATAGTCAGCACCCCGATAAAAAGGAGAGAGTGATAGGTTCCAGAATCTAGGTGAAAAAACAGCAAGCAGTCACATTGCCATTGACTAAATGATGAACAATGATTGTTACCAATCACTCACCACACCACAGAACCAGAAGGGCATGCATGGCATTACACAATGGTTCTAGGTTCATTACATTCACCATGTCGTTACTACACATGCATGCACTAATTATCAGGCCCCAAGCAGAAGTGGAATTCATCACTGGAGATCACTTGTTACCCTTCTGTATCCCATGTGATGCACCACTCCAGAAGATCCTGATGATGGGAAGTGGTCAGTGGTAACTGCCACAATGGTATGCATACAGCAACCTCCCCACCCACCCCACTAGTCGGTGTGCGATGGTTTGATGGGAGATCTCCTGGAATGGTACTTCCATTCGTACTTCCAAGCTGTTCCTTCCTCGGGAACCTATGGAAGTAACAGCTTGTTGGATGGTTGCTAGCATGTCTGCAGGTGCAATATGAACCTGTTGATGAATAAGATGATCCTTTTGTAGTTGTCTATCACACTGTATTACCAATTTGATGAGTACTCTGACCTTTCTACTGCAACTCTTGCTAACATTGGTGCACTGTGCTATTGTCACATGTTCTTTACACAATGAAATGATCCTGGTGCAACCACTCTCAGCCCAAGCTGCTCAGTTCCTAATATTGGTGTTGAATGTGAGATCGTGGCATTCTTGATAATCTCCTTGAAATCTGATTTGGCCCCTGAGAGACAGAAGCCTATTAGCCATCTCACACATGTGTTGCTTTCAACTGCATGCTGTCTATATTCATATCAGCTGAAGCTTCTATGGATTGATCATGGATTTTAATCTTTTGCACATCTCAGCAGAACTCAATCAGCTGCCGATTTGCATGCACTTCTGGATGATGCAATTTCAATGTCACAGCATGTGATTTAGGTACTGTAAATGAACTACTATATCCAATTTTTAAAAAAACATTCACAATAAAATAAATGCAAATTATGCATACATGAGAGCATATATACCTACATTGAATGTCCACTTTATGAAATACATTTTCGTATTATGCCTATACAAAGAAACATTCACAGGTGGTGAAATTATTGAAATAATGTTTACTTGTAAAGACTGTACCTAAGGAATGATGGACCAGGCAAAATCAATTCAAAAATTCCAAGAATATAGGCACCTCAAGTGCATTAAATTAACTATCTGCCTTACAGATTCTGCTCCTAATTTTATTAAAATGATGCACAAGACAGCAACTTTCCTAATTTGATTAAATGAAGCAATGTTGCTGTCTTGTGAATTCAACATATGTGGAAGCATATGAGGACAGAATTTTTAAAGCTTTATCTAAAATTAGGAAAGTAAATTCCAATTTGCTATCAGTCTTTGGTGTCTGAACTCCTATACTGCTACACTTTTTTTTTTAAATTAATGATGTACTTCAATGCTTTAGACATGTTGTGTCAGCTTGTCTTCATTGCATTCCTTCTTGCGAAACTGTTATTTAAAATGCCACTTAATTTTGGATGCAGTGTGTGAGTGTGTGGATGGATAGATACATTATATTAATCTATTCATCATAATATACAGAATACGGATTATATTTAATCTTGTACATCAACTGAAAAATCATAACTACCATGAATATACAGTGTGGTCCAAAAGTGTTGCTCTATTTTTAGATAATTTAAAAAAAAAATAACTACACCTCTTATAAGACTTGCTGTACTTGAAAGGTAAATATCTGAAGGTTTTTTTTTCTTTTAATAGAAACTAACATATTTCTGTATGTGCCCCCTTAGTTGTATGGAGGAGTCCTCCTCCCTGTACTCCATTTCTCACCATGTCCATTGTAATAAATCCATATCAACAAAAGCAATGACATTCAAGATCCATTTGTTCAGGCCTTTTAAATGACTCACCTTAGTTCTGTACACGG
Organism: Macrothele yani; assembly: GCA_039090855.1. Lineage (NCBI taxonomy): Eukaryota > Metazoa > Arthropoda > Arachnida > Araneae > Macrothelidae > Macrothele > Macrothele yani. The sequence continues at coordinate 51,161,084 of CM077028.1, forward strand.
TCTTCGACAAATCCCTATAAAAAAAGGGGGGAGGTATATCAGGTAAACGAGCTGGTCACAGAATTAGGCCATTTTGGCCAATCCAGCATCCTGGAAACACAGTATTCAAGTAGTAACAAACACTTGTTCCCAGTGGAAAGGAGCTCCATCTTGTTAAAAGATGACATCTGGTTGAAGGTCTTTGACTTGTGGCAGAGCAAAATTCTGCAGTAATATCTAAGAATTTTTCCACATAGAAAAAAGGGCCAATAATGTAGTTGCACATAAGCCCACACCAAACATTAACTTTGGGGATATCTCGAGCATGAGTTTGCAAGACATGAGTTTTTCAATAACCATATGAGCATGTTATGTCTATGAACTCCTCCTGATACATGAAATGTCAACTCATCACCAAAAAGCGCATGTTCAAGGAAGTGCTCGTCATTATCATTAAATTACGGGCAAATTAGAAATGGCGAGACTTATCATTCTCCTCCAAATGTTGAACAATCTGGATTTTGTATGCATATAACGACAGTCTTTTATACAAAATTCACATCATTGTCATGCAAGCAATTCCAACTGTGTAGCTACGTATCGGGTTGGCATCCTCAGGCTCCGGGAAAATGCCTTCCGTACTTGTTTCACATTATTTTCTGAAACAGTGGTGTGTCTACTTCTTGGCTTGTCAAACATACTCTCAGTTTCTACAAATTTATTTTTCCAATATGCTTAATTCTTTTAGCAATGGGAGGATTCCTACCAAAATATGTAAGAACAATTTCTTCGCACTTGAACTACTGATTTCATTTCAGGAAACCCCACCACACAAATAGCTTTTTCTAGCACATTCAATATTGTAGCTTGTAACTATGAACAGTAAAAACAACTAGTGCCATCTACATGCAATGACAGACAACAAAACTTCAGGTGTGTTTACCTTTCAAACGCTGCAAATCTTATTTCTGTAAGTGGCGTTTTTTTTTGTTGTTTTTTTTTTTTTGTATTATTAATTTTCTAAAAAATAGGGCAAGACTTTTGTGAACCACCCTGTATTTCTATTAATAAGAAATCTAAGAATTGTATATGGAAAACACAGCAAAAAAACAGGAAAAAAATATCACACTTACTTAAATTTGTTAACACTTTTGAATTCATCAATCTGAACACAAAAGGAAAAGAAAAATTACTTACAATAATTACAAAGCATTAATATTTTGATTTTTAATCTTTTAAAATGCTAGCTAATTAGTTTAATTGCACAAAATATATTTATATATGAGAAAAGTCAGAAGTTTTCAATGAATATGCATATAAACAGAATGTAATTCAAAATTGTGAAAAAAGATGCTCACACAAGACAAAATCATATTTTATGAATTTTGTGCAGTGGCTACATGGTTAGAATGGATAGCCTCTAATTCTGAAAACTATATGGTTCAAGTATCAATCACGTAATACATACAGGTATACAATACAGCGGCATCCACATATGAATGCCCACTCAAGATGACATTTCCCAGCTTCTTCTTGCAAAGTTATTTGAATGTGCAAGTTCTTGTTAACAATTACCAATCACTGCAAAGTTAATGAAAACATTTTAGATGCGCTGAAGAATACTACTACAATAAAGACATTGCAACATGTTTCTGAAAATGTGTCATCATGTGCACGTATTTGAGAAAGGAAGTCACTTTCAAAATTTGCTGCAAAGTTCAGTGTTGTGCAAATTAACACACATACATATGCAATATCTTCATTACCGTATTGCCATATCGCTTGAAGGAAACAATAAACATAGCATAACCAACAGAATTCAACAGCACCACAGATCATATCCATACACTGAAGTAACTAAATATTCAAAATATGAATATTTATATAAAAATAAAAAATAAATAAAAACATTTGCAATTATTCTTTCTGTATAATTTCTGCAGTACATTATAAATTGAATCAAACACTCTTGCTTTTCAATAGGCATCTGTTCACCACCAACCCCCAACATTCACAGATGGAACTACATGTTCAAGTGATACCAGTTGTTTTAGAACCACTAACATTACTGAAAAAACCATTAGAAAGTACCACGTACTCACCATAAAGATCATGGTAACCTCCAATGACAACACACTTCCAACACGTCATTCATCGTGATGTAACTGGGCTTCCAAGGTTTACAGACTTCTTGCTTATGCTTCTTACTTCCGGGTGTGAAACATCATATTTTTTTTTGTCCTTAGCCTTATGAGATGTTACTCTAAAGCTTGTCAATTCTATAAAAATCACACATACAACTCATTCATACAATTCAAGTAAAAACTATGTACATAACCTTACATTCATAGGTGATTAAACCTTGGTCAACTGTAATTATCAAACTCCTCCTTCTGTTTCACAACCTCTGCTACTCCCACTGCAAGTGTCACACCCATTCAGCCCCTCACATCCAATCCTCTAGTACTTTCAACAGGCCTCTGTATCTTCAGGAGGCAGGTGTGTCTCACCCGCCCACCACAGCTCAAGTGAGCAGAGCCATCGAGGCATGGGCCCCAGTCGCTATCTCTGAATCGTTGTGTCTCTGGCGCCATCTATTGTCCCTGCTGCTCTTTTTTCCCTCTTTCTTTTTACGCTGCTGTTCAATTTTTATTAGGGCTTTCCATTGTTCGTTTAGGTTACTTGGCTCATTAATGTTGCATAATCTTGATCTGTTTTTTTCAATTAACACTGATTCTGCTGTAAAAACGAAAAGCAGTTAAGAATTGCAGAATCAGTGTTAATCGAAAAAAACAGATCAAGATTATGCAACATTAATGAGCCAAGTAACCTAAACGAACAATGGAAAGCCCTAATAAAAATTGAACAGCAGCGTAAAAAGAAAGAGGGAAAAAAGAGCAGCAGGGACAATAGATGGCGCCAGAGACACAACGATTCAGAGATAGCGACTGGGGCCCATGCCTCGATGGCTCTGCTCACTTGAGCTGTGGTGGGCGGGTGAGACACACCTGCCTCCTGAAGATGACAGAGGCCTGTTGAAAGTACTAGAGGATTGGATGTGAGGGGCTGAATGGGTGTGACACTTGCAGTGGGAGTAGCAGAGGTTGTGAAACAGAAGGAGGAGTTTGATAATTACAGTTGACCAAGGTTTAATCACCTATGAATGTAAGGTTATGTACATAGTTTTTACTTGAATTGTATGAATGAGTTGTATGTGTGATTTTTATAGAATTGACAAGCTTTAGAGTAACATCTCATAAGGCTAAGGAAAAAAAAATACGATGTTTCACACCCGGAAGTAAGAAGCATAAGCAAGAAGTCTGTAAACCTTGGAAGCCCAGTTACATCACGATGAATGACGTGTTGGAAGTGTGTTGTCATTGGAGGTTACCATGATCTTTATGGTGAGTACGTGGTACTTTCTAATGGTTTTTTCATTTATGAATTGCACATAAACTATGCGCACTTTGCAAGAGGTTAATACCTTAAAAGTGCAAATATAATCACTAACATTACATTTGCCAGTCGATACTCCTTTAACATGTCTTTGGCAGGGACACTGTCTTAAGCCTCAATTTGACTGATACTTCCTCCAAATTATAGCGGTTATAGACCCCAAGATTCAAAATTGTCTTATGTTGATCACTGAAACAATTATAGAAAGTGTAACAATACAAAATTTAAATTATTCTTAAAAGAACACACATGTCAACTAACAACTTCAATAAAATAAATCTAGCAGATGTTTAGATTATGCTTCTGTGAATTTCAGTACTGCTGTACCATCTTTCGAAAGATATGTCAATGAATAGAGCCACATCCAGAGACGGATTTAAGGTTTCACCACCCCTAGGCCTAGACAAATGTGTTGCTCCTACTGTCCATTAAAAGAATTTGTTGGCTATATTTGCAAGTAATTTATTCTGGACAGATTTGAGATCAAACTGAAATATTATGGGGGAGAGATGTAGCCTGATCCATAGCTGAGTTCAAATAAATATAATTTTAAGCTTAAATCTGCTGATGTTATAAATAAGAGTATTTCTTATAACAATTAAACAAAATTTCATCTATCGTTGACAAAAATTGCTTATTTTTGTCATTAATTTCAAAATCGATTACACATTTGTAATTAATGAATTACATTTGGTGGAAATTTCTGTGCCTGCTTGCCTTAAGTTATGATGCATGGTTGCACAAAGTTTTTCAGGCAGGACAGCAGGGTGTATGATCTGCGATAGTCTTCGCTCCTCAGTTATGGATACTGGTTGTCAGAAAAGTAATTGACCCTTTATCTCTTAAACACTGATTTTGATTTCAATTTTAATATACATATAGTTTGTTGTGTTATGTGCCTTTTAAGGCAGTGAGGTAATAAAACCAGTGGTGCCATGGTCTTAGTGCTGGTTTCTGACATTTCGTCCATTCTGGCCTCTGATCTTCTTTGTCTCCAGGTTCAAGTCTCGGATGAGGCACATGTGGTGTGTTCATCTTAGGGCACTGACTCTCTCCCTTCCCTGGAACCAGTGGCCTCAAGTTTACGATGTGCCTGCAACTTCTAATGATCAAGGGTGAATGTCACTAAGGTCAGTGTGGAAGGAAGGAAATATCTGATAGTGCAAAAATTAAGCCCCTGCTCCCCCCCACCAACTCCCATTCCTACTATTGTATCTGTTCTGAGGGAAGATGGGATATGTCTGAGTGAAAATTCTGCCAATACCACCCCCACCCCCACCCTCCCAATCCCCTGGAGCCCGAAGTGATCTTTCTTTTTTTAGGGCAGGAAACTTTTTATCAGGTTTCAAAGAGCAGCATTAAAAACCCTCGTTTTTATTAACTTGAGTTCCAAAGTCAAAGGAATGGGATTACGTTGTTTTGGAAACACAAGCACACAAACATGTATGGTAACAGTTTTTTGACTAACCATTTGTTAATTTTACTAACCACTGTTGTTTTAATTTTATACTTTCCTTTCGGTTTTTGTGGGCATTTAAGAAATTGTTAATTTTTACTACCACTAAAATCTGCCATCTCTAAATATTACCACCCTAGGCCTGGGCCTAGTCAGCATATTGGAAAATCCATCTCTGGCCACACTACTTGTTCTTTCTTTGGGTGTTGATAACGAAACATATTCCTAAACTATAAATAAGAGTTTGAATAAAGCTCATGTTGAGAATTGGCTTCCTAGTTTCTTAATTCAATTACTAATCGAAAACTTCTGTGATGGGAATTCGTACTAGAATTTTTTTTTTTTTTTTTTTTTAATTTCTAGTAAGAATTCCCATAATAGAAGTTTTTGATTAATAATATAAATAAGTGTTTGCAACAAAGCTACTAGCACTCATCAGGAACACTGATGAATTACCACCAACAAGCATGATTCTATTAATCAACATATCATCCTGAAGATAGTGCAAGTGGTTACCAAAATGCATAGAAAAATAAATGCCTAAATATCAGACTTGATTTTATTGAAGTTGTTGGCTAACATATGTGTTCTTTTAAAACCATTTTACTTTTTGAAGTGTTTACACCATCTACAAGTGCTGCAATTTTTCAAAGATCAACACACAAGAATCTGATTAAATCTTGGGGTCTACAATTTCCACAACCTGGAGGAAGTACTCATATGGAAGTAGACATTCGTCATACATAACACGATATGCAACTTGCTCATTAACCACCTTTGACGAAATGATGAAGATCACTTCTACCTGTCTCTCTATGTCTCTCTCTCTCTCTCTCTGTGTTCACAACAACTTTCGTGAGCATGCGCTTTACCCATTGTTTGGGTCATCAAAAAAAAAAAAAAAAAATCCCTATATATTGCATGTCGACGTACCTTGATGTCATTGGGTGAGTTACCTGATGAAGATCACTAGTGTGATCGAAAGATCTAGTGTTTTAATCTATCATATGTTTTAACTTGTAAATACCGTTTTTAATTTGATTAAATGTAGAAGTGATCTTCATCATTTCGTCAAAGGTGGTTAATGAGCAAGTTGCATATCGTGTTATGTATGACGAATGTCTACTTCCATATGAGTATCACTTGTAACACGAAGTTCGTCTACAGTCTGTTGGACCCTGGAGGAAGTATCTGTTAACTGAGAGTAAAGTGTGTGTCCCTGCTTTGAGATGGATCATAAAATCATTCAGTATTTTTGAACTTTTCGCCTATCAAGTGGGCAAGATATAGGCATTAACCCTAAAACCAGAGGTAGCAAAATGTTGATTACAACTTTCATAAAAAAATGTGATGTAAATTCTTTGCAAATAGTTCACTATCTTTATTAGAAGAATTAGTGGATTTTAATCTATTTCACATTTAAATTTCAAAAACTGACTAGCACTGCATTTTAGTGGATTTCGATCAATTTCACATTTAAATTTCAAAAACTTACTAGCACTGAATAGTTGGCTCTGTCATATTCTATGATTATTTCTAAATATAGACTAACTCGTGCATAGTTTTAGTGTTATTTTGAAACAGATTTTTTAATATCTTTATGGGATTTTAATCTACAGTACTATAATTTCTCGGTGAATTTTTGAAGGCAAGCCACTCTCTTCATCAAGCCCTCACTACAACACCACATTACTAAAATGGTTATGATTAACCATATTTAACTAATCTTTTAGTAGCAATCAACTCATGTTATTATTATTGATGTTAGAGTCCCTCTCCTTCTCAAATATTTTTAATTCCCTTTCTAAAATTAAAACAACTATATTAAAAGCTAAATAGAAAATTGGATTGTAGGTTGTACGCCACTTACAATAATACGATATAACACACTAATGTGTTTTTTTATTCCGTTAATAGGCGTAAAATTACAAAAGTTTCACAAGCTTTCACTGCCAACGGACAGCTTCTTCAGGCTTCTGAATATAAACACTTAACAGAAACAGACAAAGAATAAATGCAAATGTAAAATTTAAAATCTTTATAGCATAGCATGAGACTCGTATTGTGCCTCATGCTCAACCACTGTCCACCCAAGACGGGGTATACGGCATCCCATTGATATACCCGGACGCATTCACAAGGTGGTATATCGGAATGACAAAGAGGTCTTTCCACATCAGAGAGGCAGAGCACAAACGGGATATAAAAAATAGAAAACTGACTACCGCGTTAGCACGAAACGTGAATTTTAAGGATGCTCAACCGATCTGGAAGGATATAAGAAGACTTGCGCCCTACAGCGGTCCTAGGTCAACAGCAGTCAAAGAATCAATCGAGATTATATCAGGCAGTGACGTATGTAACACAGACATAACTACTGAAATTTCACTTATCTGGCACAAGGTATTAAACATTAAGAGCTCGCTGGACAATCGATGAGCACGAGGGCGTAATATACGAGTCTCATGCTATGCTATGAGGATTTTAAATTTTACATTTGCATTTATTCTTTGTCTGTTTCTGTTAAGTGTTTATATTCAGAAGCCTAAAGAAGCTGTCCGTTGGCAGTGAAAGCTATGCGAAACTTTTGTAATTTTACGCCTATTAACGGAATAAAAAAAACGCATTAGTGTGTTATATCGTATTATATTAAAAGCTTTGACAATTTTTCCTTTTCAAGCTTGCATTATAATTATTTTTGTTCAGATGCAGACCTGTACCTATTTAGCAACTGCTTTACTCTTCAGAGCAGAGCACAACTATCAGCTTAGTTCAAACAGTTTTTAGTTGAATTTACTCTGTGAACTTGGTGTCAAGCACAAGAGATTATTATGAACCCTAATTAATTAAACATTTTGATACGTAGCTTTCTGGTGTCATAAAATGTTCTCATATTTCAACAAGGAGTACAATTAGAGGGAGTTAAAAATCAAGAGGAAACACAGCAATGCAAATAATTCACAACAGTGATTCGAAGTCAAATTATTCATCACAGCTTCATGCAAATAAAAATGTAGCAAGTTAAACCATATTACCTAGCAATCACATTATTGATAAAAAGAGGGGGAGGAAACAACATACCCGGTCTTTAGGTACTTGAGGTGCTTCTAGCAAACGAAGTTTCCCTTCATACTGAATAAGCGTCCCACCCTAAAGTTTTAATGAGGTAAAAACAGTATAAAAACGTCAGTAGATTAACATGGTCAAAATAGCAAAAAATTAAGCTATTGGTAGGAAGTCATAATTAAAAAATGCTTCATATAAATCACAACATAAAATACACAGTTCAGTTAAATAATTCACTTCTTTTCTACAAGACTAACACTGTGCAGGAGCGCAATCAAAATGCAAAACACTATTCAAATTCACCATACCACAAATCAGACACACGATCACATTGTCATTGCATGGAGCTAAACTGATAGTGAAACAAATACAGTCATACTCTTCCGCATCACCTCCATGATATGATTCAGCATGACGCATTTCATTACATGATGACCAAATTTGTTATTCCCAGTTTTAGGACATTCCATAAACCCAATCTGTATGTGCCACTATATGACACCCTGGAATTACACCGCTTATCATTAATAAGCACACAAATGTGGTAAATGTCTATTCACTTTTACTATGGTCCAAAAATTATAGCTTGTTCTATAAATTTCCAAGGTAATGCAATGATGCAACAATGTTTCATGCAATACAATGTACAAGGAACTTCTTTATATTATGAACATGTACACTATTACCTCCCTGTCATTAAACAGGGAGATAGTATCACCCATACCCTCTCAGTGATTGAAATATGTATCAGCAGAAATACTTTGACTAACTATCAGATATTAATGAAAAACAACTACAATATGAAGGTACAGGGGTTAGACAGAATAATGTGAACACCTAGGAAAAGAAGGTTTTACATACCTAATAGGGTGTGGGACCACCTTTGGCATTCAAAATCGCTTGAATCCTCCTTGGAAAGGATGCATACAAATCCTTGATAGTGGTTAGTGAGATGTTACACCATTCTTCATGCAGAAACTGCTTCAGGACCTTCAGAGATGTAAGGAGGACAATGGGATCTTACTCTGTTTTACAACACAGACCACAGTGGCTCGATGATGTTTAAGTCTGGTAATTGGGGAGGCCAAAGAAGGTGTGAAAGTTCGTCCTCATGTTCCTCAAACTATGATTGGGCATTCCAAGCTTTCTGGTGAGGTATTATCATCTTGATAGACGGTATCCCTTGCAGTAAACAGTGCCTGAGCCATTGGATGGACATGGTCGGCCAAAATGGTTCCATACCCCTTCTAGTCATCTGTTCTTTCAAGATGATCAGGGAACCTGCTGAAAACCATGATATGACTGCCCAGAGCATGGCAGAACCACCACCATGCTGCATTGTTGGGAGCAGACAGTCCAGATTATATATATATGTTTCTGACAGTGTTCTCCACTTGTGAACACGTATTGCAGTCAGGAATAGTGTTAATGTGGATTCATCCGACCACGTTACACGCTTCCATGCACCTGTAGTTGTATGCTCCTGGCACCACTGCCGTTGCCATTGTGCATTCGCCCAGATCACCAGAGATTTTTCAATAGCAGCTGTGCCATAAATATCTTGCTTATGCAATTCCCTGTGCACTGTTTTCATTAATATTGGGGTCTGTAGATGCAGATTGAGCTCCGCACTAATTTTCGGTGCAGTGATCTTCTTATTACGAGTAACAATCCTCTTTAATGCTATCTCGTCTCTATCAGTCAGGGTCGCTTTCTGGCTGCTCTTGTGTTTCACAGAAAAGATTTTGCCATGAACAGGGTATGCTGTCATGACGCTATACACAGTAGTTCTCGATACTCCTACTACCCTGGCAATTGTTATCATGGAGGCACCAACTAGCCAGCCACCAATGATTAGTCCTCTTTTGAAGTCTGTTAGGTCACTTACTTCATCGTCACCCTGAAAGAAATTTTGCAACAAGACACTTTAAATGCACTTAAACAGGACCTTGAGGTTGTAAAAAAAGCTATTACAACCAAAAAGGGATGGATACCTTTGTGTATTGCGACGTATGCAGCTGCATTAAAAGTCATGGCTCTGAGTTTGGTGTTCACATTATTCTGTCTAACATTTGTATTTCTCCTGTGTCAAAGAAGTATGGGGAAAATTTTGATAAATGACCAATTTTAAAAAAGAAATGAAAAAGGTAGAAAACAATGAATGTTACAGGATTTAGGGGGAGTTTTTTACCAGAGTAAGTGGACTCCTACTTATTTGTATTACTGTACCTTTATTTTGTAACTTATTTCATCTGTATTTCTATACTTTTTTCAAACCAATTAATTTAAAAAATTTTAAGTGCATGCTTTCCAAATTTTGCATATGCTTAAAATTTTATCAAAGTGTGATTAAACCCTGAGCATGCTGTCAAACCAATGCAACCCTGTGCAAAAATACCAAAAAGCATGAACAGCAAAATTGCACCAGTTTAGCTAATTTCAAAAATAAGCTTAAAATTATTGCCATACATGCCATTCTGTTTTGCATCAGAACACCAGTCATCAGAGCCTGCCTGCATTTACAATCCCTTCCAAAAATTTATGGTCTGACACATATGTAAGTTATTTTCTGAGAAATTCTTGTAGGTTACCTCCTTAAGGAAAAATAGTCTACCAAATGATAATTATTGCTAATGTTAAATTTTATTTGCCATTGATGAATCAAATGCCTCAATTTATAATGATCTTGGAATAACTGAAGCTTTACACAGAATGGGATTAATTATTTACCAAATTTGTAGAGTAAATCTCCAAACTGTAAGATTATGAAGAATGTTTTTATTACACACACACACACATTAACTCTTTATACTGCACTCCAACACAGCCCTCATTACTTGTCAAAAATCTGAGTTGATCTGATTAATAGAAAACCATGGAATGCCTGGGCATTGCCAGAAAGATAATTCATTCATTAGAAATTTTACTTATCAGTTAAAACTTATTATTTACCTTTACATCTGCATTAGTCTTATCAGTCAGTTCCATCACGAAATCTTTATGATCAGCAGAACTTGGATTTACTAACATATTCAGAATTTCTGAAATACAGTCAAGGATTGTAAACAGCCACACTCTTCTCACCACTTCAGTTACATTTTTTTTTTTTTTACTTATAAAGATTTAATTGAAAATGTTCCATTCCAGAGAATGATATAAGACATGTTTGGATTAAATGATAATCTGGATATTTGCACCAGCAAGTAAAAAAATTTGCATTAGTATGAAAAATAACAACACACAGCAGACTGTAAAATAGGGAATATGGAACTTCTAACTAGGATAATGGGATTACAACAGGTAAGACAAAACAAATAGAATCCACTAAAAGAGGTTACTCAGATTAGTGTATTCAAGATAAATTAAATGATTTCCATATACCATTGAGCCAAAGACCTTCAGTCTGTGTGGCAGCATGTATGTCCATAACACAAGAGGATGATGTCCTTTCCTATGTTTCTTACCTTTAGTTTTCAGGAAACTATTAAAATATTTTATTTTAGTTGTATAAACACAGAACATGCAGATTTTTTTTGTCAAAAGAGTGAAAAGATACTAACAAAAAGAAAGGGGGGGATAAGAATAAGGTGAGAAAATAAGAATAAACACATTTTCTCCTATAAAAAGAATCAACTGCCGATCACTGTGTTAAACAAACAAAAAATGGAAGTAGAAAACACTGAGACATGAGCTAGGCTATTTGACAATATATCTTGGAAAACTGTTCAGTGGAATGGTCAATACAGCAACAGCAGTGTAATCTACGGTTGGAGGAAACTCACACTGTAAAGTGTACGGGAACAGTCCATTAAAGCAAAAGGTAAAAATATGCAATTTCACTGTGTTTTATTATTCGTTCCCACTACACAATGAAGGTTCAAAATTACCTTTTGCAGCTAATGGCTGATAAGGCAATATTATTGTCAAGTAAAGGCAATTCATGCAATAATTACAAACATAAAGTTAATGACAGTGGATCTTCCACATTAATTACACATAATTCTAATTTACGATCTTTTGACTAAACAGCAGCTAAAAAATCCTACTGTAAATTAAGATTATATGTGATAAATAATTGGTGTGAAAGATTCAGCATAATTAATTTCCTGAGAGTAATTTTAAATTCTTATAATGCCCATGAAAAACAGAAAGGAAGATGCAACAATTCATTCATTAAATCAGTAACTCAGCCTATGGACAAGTTGAATGTGCATGCACACATACATACACCTTTACATGAATTACATAGTGAGTTCATTTGTCTGGAAAGGTTGGGAAAAGCAATAAAAGTTTTTAAAAAAAGCATAGGGACTATGCAACACTGGATACAGCACTGATTTCATCTTTAACACTAAATACAGTCAAATTTCTTTACTTCATAATCACTTAAAGAGAAAAGGAAAGAGAAAAGAAAAACAAGTAAAATGATTCAAAATATCATTATATCTCATGTGATTCTATCATAAAGTTCACATACCATTACATGACCACAAGGTTCTTCAGGTAGACGCTTTGATGTCTGTAAGTTCTGTTTTACACGTTCTATAAAGTGGATACAGTCTGCGGTGGTGCATTAACTTATTCAATTAAAATATAAATCGGTTAAAAGTCCTAAAAATTTTACTCACGGAAGTGTGTGTTCAATCCGACGTCAGTAGTTATTGAGAGTTTCTTTGTCCAAAGTTGTATCTTGCTTCAATATGGTCAGTTGTTAGGGTTAGCTTGAGAGCCATTTTGTCAAAAGTTGTACCCTACTTCAATTATGTCCAGTTGTTAGGGTTAACTCAGTTCTGGCTGTGTTGACATCATATTGAATGGGTAAAGGTTTCCAGATAATAATTAAAGATTCTTGAGTTAAGAGTTGCTATTTACATACCTCTTGAAGTTCCACGTCGTACTTGGCCATTAGGGCTATCTTGTCAATGCTGCACTCTTATCGAATTGCCGAAGAAATCTTCAAGTTAGGTCAGGTTCATAAAAAATTTAAAAAGCTTTGAAAATTCCAGTTAAAATCATTATATACACCACTTCATACCATCCACAGTCTCAATCGCTGGATGCACATTTCACCTAGGCTCCACCCTGGCATTTTCAACGGAGAAAAACGACAGGGTAGAGCATAGGTTGAAAATGACAGGGTAGAGCCTAGGTGAAACACGCGTCCGGCGATTGAGACTGTAGACTGTATGGGGTGGTGTATATAATGATTTTAACTGGAATTTTTTAAAGCTTTTTAAATTTTTTATGAACCTGACCTAACTTGAAGATTTCGGCAATTCTACAAGAGTGCAGCATTGACAAGATAGCCTTAATGGCCAAGTATGACGTGGAACTTCAAGTGGTATGTAAATAGTAACTCTTAACTTAAGAATCTTTAATTATTATCTGGAAACCTTTACCCATTCAATATGATGTCGACACAGCCAGAACTGAGTTAACCCTAACAACGGGACATAATTGAAGTAGGGTACAACTTTTGACGAAATGGCTCTTGAGCTAACCCAAACAACTGACCATATTGAAGCATGATACAACTTTGGACAAAGAAACTCTCAATAACTACTGATGTCGGATTGAACACGCACTTCTGTGAGTAAAATTTTTAGGACTTTTAACCGATTTATATTTTAATTGAATAAGTTAATGCACCACCGCAGACTGTATCCACTTTATATAATGTGTAAAACAGAACTTACAGACATCAAAGCGTCTACCTGAAGAAAATGATTCAAAATACTTCTCTTTTAAATAGTTATTATGTACACTCAAAGGAAATATTTCTTACAAAGTATGGGAACAGACTGAAGTCACAAATCAGTCAATACAATAAAACTTTTTTTTTTAATTTTACATATCCATGGCCATGAACATTTCAAAATGTATAAATGACAGTTGTGTTTTTAAATTCAATGTGTTTTTAAAATTTATTTGTGGCAAATGGCAATACTGTCACATCTTTCTTGTCAATGGCCATGTCAGAAGAGCATTACAAATTTTAAGGTTCTACAACATCAACCCTTAATTTCACATCGAGCTGCACTGTTTCTGAAACTTTTGTGATTCCAGGGTGACACCAACTGACGTTCTGGAATCCAACAAATTTCACATTTATTGTTCCTCTGGTGTGACATGGAAAGGAGAGTCACCTTGCCTGCATGATTTAGCTGAAAGTACCATTTGTTATCTGTCTTGCCTGCATGATTTAGCTGAAAGTATCATATGCTATCTGTCTTGCCTGCATGATTTAGCTGAAAGTACCATATGCTATCTGTCTTGCCTGCATGATTTAGCTGAAAGTACCATATGTTATCTGTCTTGCCTGCATGATTTAGCTGAAAGTACCATATGCTATCTGTCTTGCCTGCATGATTTAGCTGAAAGTACCATATGCTGTCTGTCTTGCCTGCATGATTTAGCTGAAAGTACCATATGCTATCTGTCTTGCCTGCATGATTTAGCTGAAAATACCATATGCTATCTGTCTTGCCTGCATGATTTAACTGAAAGTACCATATGCTATCAGTTGGAAAAATATAAACAAAATATGAACCTTATCAAATACATTGCATATTCTTGTTCTGTTTATGTATTCTGAAAATTTTATGACTACACAATATGCCAAATAAATACAAGCTGGCAACAACTTTTTGATTTACCTTCATGCATGAAAGCAAAGAATGAAATTATTTTAAGGTACTAAAACAAATTCCCAAGGAGAGAGCCAAAGTTGAATAATTAATGCAACACTCATGTTCTTTCCTACACACATGGCAATTGCAAAAACAATTCATGATTCTGTCCACAGAAGCATCAGACTTCTGAGGCATACTAAAAACTAAATTCCACATAAATGACGACATTCCTAAACTCATGATAAAATATCATGAAATATGAAATAAATAACCAAAAACTTCACCAACTGCAAAGATACAATTCATGTAGTGTCAAGCATCATAAGCATTAAAATCAAGATGTGTAGTCCAGTTTATCCTAAGAGTAACCGAGATATCAGGTTGAAGAACTCTTACTAAAAACCAGTTTATAAGTCATTGCAACAGAATGAAAGCACAAAATCAGTCCAACAATCAGTTTTCCTATTCTTTTTTTTTTTTTTTTTTTTACATACTAACCTCTTTATTAGCTCTGTTCGGTGTTTTGCTATTGATGGTATTCTTCATGCATTTTATGCTTGAGGTTATACACATGCATCAGCAGGATGAACAATGAGAAACAGAATAAATAATATCTTATTATTGCTGCAGAAATAGTTCAAAGAAGCCTGGACAAAAATAGCATATCTTTCCCCTTTGAATACCAATGTGAGGTATGGAAAGTAAAAAACTCAATTCTTCTCATAGGAATGTCCAAATAACAGAAATCCTAAAAAGATTCTCAAACACATGGGTAACTCAATTTAGGCTCAAGGCAACCTGAAAGAAAAAATAATAAAAACTGGCAAAATATTCTTCAGAAAACAAGAAGCTGAGATGGGGGAAAGACTGGTTTCTTGTTCTTCTGTTCAACTTTTAGAGGGCCTGAGAAAAGTAATAATAAAGTAGTTAGGGGTCAAATGAAGCATTATTTATCCCTCTTTGTAAATAACACATTAAAACCATAATTAAAGACACAATTGCTATTAATGAACCAGAAGCAGAAAAAGCTTTTTTATACTACCTGTCAATGCTGGAATAACTTCCAAAATCAATCAGCTTCTGCTGTTGTTATCTTGAAAATTATCAGTATGAGGGCAGTCATGATATTCAGAGGGTATAATGAAAAGATTTAATGTCATCACAATTAGAGAAATAAAATATAATGAAAGGAAATTTTCAGATTTGTAAAAATGAACCCTGCAAGTAAGTCAGTGAGACATAGAATGCCAGAAAAGTTTTAGCAATTGTTACATTTAGTATTTTCATTATATGTATGGAATTCTGTTCTACATATTTACTACAATTTCTATGTTTAACCATACATACAGTTTATCATAGAGTGCATGTGGCTCTTTAAAATCTGTTAAGAAGTTCAACTCATCATATCCATTCATATGGATAAATGTAAAAAAGTACAGGTGTATCAATTGTAAATTAAAATGATAAGTTAGACTTTTTAATGGGTTTTGAAGAACCACATGAATTTTATGATAAGCAATATGGACAAGTATGGAAATAAATCATAGTTGATGTGTAGAACAGAATTCCATACATTTGGTGGAATTACTGAATGTCAGAATTGTGATATACAAAGATAGTACCAAGAACAATATTTTAGACATTACAGTATTGAATTGAATGCCAGAGAATTTACTAGTTTTAACATTATACAAGGTATACTAAATTCCACTACTCCATATGGCACTGGAATGAGGTTTTTGGCTTTCCTAGCTGTGAACTCTTAATACACTGGTTTTGATACTCCAGAAAGTTATGTATGCAGTACTTTACAATGACATTTTTATTTTTCCAAAGTGTACAGTTTATTACAGGTATCGGGTATGGTGAGTCTCATATTTGAACCACTCACTGCACAACTTTTGAATAACCCTACATTTTTAAAATCAGTCATGGTGCTATAATAATTTATCCACAAAGTGCTTTCAAACAATTTTATAAAAGTGTCTTTCACAGTAACAATTCAAACAACCTTGAAGTTTGCCATGTCAGTATGGTGTTATATCTAGTTATAACTTAACATAATTATTACTTGAAATAATTCTTTTCTTAAAACTGATCTTTATGATCAATGAAGTATGATTATCACATCACAGTGGAAATATTCAAAACTGGTTGGTCAATAATCATTTACTACAAATCCCTAAACACCATCTGGAAACTTGCATACTACCTACTTTGTGTAACAATTAAGTGATAAATCAATATTATTAAAAAATGCCACATCACTAGTCACAAGCAATCATACATTTGCCTTTAGTCATTAATTCAGGACCACATAATCAATGTAATCTGAAAATTTCATAATTCAATCAAAAAACAGCTAAATATATTTAGGGAAACAAATAGCCAAAACATATGAAGGATACTGAGATCAACAGTAGCACCAAGATTATCGATATTTGAAACAAAACAATATTCCTTTCCAGCATTTAAAAAATTGTCCAACAAGCCTGACTTCTGAAATGCTTCATAAAAGTCCCCATGACCTGGAGGATACCATCTGCAAAGAGAAATTGTAGCAAGTGAAATGTGATATAATGGTCATCTTCTTGTAGTGTGGGTTATGGTACATAGAACTGTATTAATATAATTTTTATAAAAATATAAAATTTTTCAGTGGAATAACTTTCTTCAATGTTATGCAGACCAACCAACAACCTGCATTTTTTCCTGAGATGCACACAAGAAAAAATAATGTAAATAAAAAACAAGAATCTTCTATAAAATAAAAACTTAATTATTTATATTTGAATACATCCTATGCCATTTTTCATGAAATATAAAGTTAAGCATCTCTATATTAGTAGCATAGTTTATCACATTTATATTCCCACAAAAAGGTTGACATGACAGAACTTAATCAACCTTCGCATATAGATAATACATTCAAAGCTATAAGCTTAGTGATGAGTCAGTGATTATTACACCTGCCAATTTCATAGAGGAAAATTCAAATTCTTCTAAGACAGGAGCACAGTGACATCCTCACACATCTAAATATGTACAAGAGATAAACAAAAAAAAACACCATCTCCTGCCTTATAATAGCTCTCATTCATAGTTTATTTTTTATTTTTTTCCCCATGGTTATCAGTTTTAGACATTTCCTATAATAATCTTTTTTAGATGCTGTGAACATTGTTGTAATCTAAGGAAAGACATTCAAAATGTTGTGTTGAAAATCTGACAATTATTTCAGATGGCACCCATTCACCAGTCTTTCTGTGAACATCAGTCTTACAGGAGTCATGGTAATGGAATCTTATCAGCCAAAACAAAGCTAAATTGTTGGCCAAGCACCCATGGTAGTGCATTCTCACAGTATGTACTGTATAACCAAGAAAACTTTCTTTCACTCACACGCTGCATCACACCATGTGCAAAGTTCGTGCAAAGTGTTGCTGCAGCATAAAAATTGTTGGTGAGGGCATATTATTTTATGACTCAGAATACACTGTTACGAGAATTACAATGTATTTTTTCAAGAACCCACACACTGTGCAATATTCACATTTGTAACATAACTTACAGTGATGACCCAGATAGTTAAAAATACAAATTAACCTCATTGGCTTTACTGAGATGCAAATATAATATAAATTTGTATTCCAAAATGGAACAGAGAAACAAAAGGGAACTTCTAAATACTTGATTTTTTTTTTATTCTAACAAATGTTTCAAGTATCCTGCTTTTTTATCAAGACCTGTCTTCAGTGCTGCACAACTAATATAAAATTAGAAAGCCAAACAAGAACTTTTTTCAGGTCCTCAAACTTAACAATAAAAAATTCTGAGTTTTTCATTGGGTGGTGAGAACTGAAAAGACTTGAAAAAACAATACACATCATTCACTCAACACTCAAGGCATAAGAATTAACATATATTTTCTTTTGTTTCAGAGCTTAACTACGTATGAGCATCTACGGCTCTAGGGAGTCACACCCCCCCTCCCTCTAATTTAGGGTAGATAATTCAAGGGACAGAGCTAGCACCTCCACTACACCTGGGACTCAAACCTGGGCCCAACTTGGACAATTAGCCAGAAGTGTGTGCCTCTGACCACTTGTAATTCATAATCTTTCAGTTTGTTAAAATATTGGGTTGGCAATGCCCACCACCAACATTTTTATTGAAGGGCCTAAAATTCCAAGCCCACCACCCCATTCTGGTACATGTACACATACATAAAGACTATAAAAAACAGGTGGGGAATGTTTTGACTCAGTCTTGGAAGAAATGTTAAATTACTAAAAAAATATTTTTTTCTGTAATTTCACTTGCAAAAGAACTGATTTCCTTTCTGCACAGCTGTTTTAATTTATATGAGAAATACAGCAATGTGTCCACAAAGTCTCTACAACTTTGCACATTTATTACAGGCACCCTGTATTATGTAAGTTCATGGTATTTGTTGTATAATATACTGTAAATATCAAAGTTTTAATTGACATTATAATTTTTTGTAATAGGTCCCTCACTGATGTAGCAGGTGCTGTTCTATGAAAATGTGGTCCCCACAAGAGAGAGCACAGTGCATCGCTTGGTTCATCGAAACAAAATCTGATACACAAACGCAATGACATTTCCGGACTAAGAATGGGAAAACCCCGCCATCTCATCCTAGTATCTGCCAATGGCATCAGAATTTCATGGAGACTGGGTCCGTGTTGGATAAAGATCGTAGTAGCCGCCCACGAACATCGAATTAAGACATCAAACGTGTTCGTGACTCATTTTCACGAGGCCCGAAGAAGTCCATTTGTTCCACTGCCAGAGAACTATAAATGCCACGGTCCATGGTACACAGGGTGCTACATAGACATCTAAGCTTATATGCATACAAAGTGCAACTGTTACAAGCACTTGAGGCAAACAATAGGCCACAATGAAAAGAATTCACAGTAACGATGCTGGATAGAAGAGTGAAGATCCTGAGTTTCTCACAAGTTTGTTTTATGAATGAGGCAACTTTTCATGTCTCTGGGCGGTTAAACAGACAAAATGTCAGGACTTGGGGGTCTGAAAATCCTCATGCATTTATGGAACTTGTGAGAGACAGTCCTAAAAGTGAATGTGTTGTGCGGTGTTCTGCATAACCGAGTCCTTGGACCATTTTCTTCAGTGAGAAAACAATGATGGCAGATGTTTACCTGGATGCTTTGCATGAGTATGTTGTGCCACAATTGGAGTACCTTCAACCTAGCGTGATATTCCAATAGGACGGTTCACCACCACATTGACGACGGCACGTTCTGGACTTTTTAAACACAACATTCCCTGAGAGGTGGATTGGAAGGGATGGTCCAATTGCATGGCCACCCGGTTCTCTGGACTTTTTTGTATAGGGATATGTGAAGGATATTGTATATCGGACAAAGGTGTAGGACGTCAATGACCTGAAATTGAGGATCAACAATGCCATTTACGACCATTACTGAGGACATGCTGCAGTGCACATGGTTGGAACTGGAGTTTCGGCAAGATGTTCTATGCGTAACAAATGGTGCATATATTGAACTTTTGTAATGAGGTAGAAATAACTTTAGTCTTTGCTCTTACATGTGTGCACCAACATCAAACCACATTTGTCTATCTCATACAGTGTATCCGTAATAAATGTGCAAAGTTGTAAAGAGACTTTGTGGACACCCTGTATATGACTTCACATTCCCATATATTGTAATTTTATAAAACTACATAGTACCAGTATATTTACCTCAACTTTTTTCTGTGTCACAGGTAAATTATCAACAAGCCTCATTAATTTTTGTAAACAAAAAAAAATTTGTAAACAAAAATTAACAGCTCTTAGCTTTCCCTGCGCAAAAGGAAATAAACCCAAAAGGAGTTGAGAATGGAATATGTTGATGAATGTCTCTGCCAAGACCCTGCAGTCTGCATTAAGAATGCTGGGTGGCCCTCCAGCAAAAGAAGGTAGCATCTTACTTTTGCAAATGGGCAGGAGTTAAACTCGTTACATAGGAAGGTTTGCTGTACTTTATGGAGTTTTTGAAGGCTGAGCGTGATGGGACAAAGAGATGAAACTAAGAATTTATTAACAATTCTCTAAAAGGGGTCAAACAGTGATGTTCTGAACAAGATGTGTGCCTTTCCTACAGTATGCGTCTGATTAAAAGCTTTCGGCAAATAAATAATGCTTGATGTAAAAGAGTAGCTCCAGCAACAGGTCGAGGAAAGGGAGATGGAAAGTCCTAATGGAGCAGCCAATTCTGAAAGTCAGGTAGATTGAAGCCTGGTGGCTGAGAACTTGTTGGCTGATAGAGAGCCAAAGTGAGGTGACAAAGCTTACTTGCAAAATATTGACACAACAGGGATCCAAACTATCCTCTCAAAGCCGAAGAAAAATAGGTGACCTGTGCTGTAGCAAAAGGTAGCAATATTTTGCTAAGAATGGGGACCAGCATGCTCCCTGTGTTAGGACTAGAAGTCTTGTTCCTGGTCAGACATATTGAGACTTTTGAAATAACTCTCTTGATCTTCAGCCTGGGAAGGCTGAAGATCAAGAGAGTTATTTCAAAAGTCTCAATATGTGACATCACTAAGTTGTCAAGTCAGTTCAAGTCGCCCAGAAGGGGTATCGAGTAGACACACAAAGAGACAAAGAGTAAAATCCTTCAGAAGCCACTGGTCTTTGAAATCGAAGCAGAATGGAGATTTCCATCATTGGGTCAACAACATCGGACTGCCTACAGAGAAAAGACAGATATACACCATTTTCTCCACAAGCTAAGTAACTGAACAGCTAAAGAGGGAAGAGGAGAAGAAAACGAAATTTCTCTCCATGGCGAGACATCGTGTGTGTGTTTACCTGTGAACAGTGGCGTAACCATGTTTCAAAATCTGGGGGTTCCGATCACACATACACACATTATATATACACTGAAGAGCAACTGAATTAGAGACAGCTGGCGTTATGCAAATGTGGCGCTGTGGGTGGCCCTGTAAACGGAAACAACATGACGTATGCAGCGATCCGACAATGTAAGGAGTGATGCGACGGGAATCAGTAAGAGTCGGACGCAGTATGGGTAAGATGAAGGATCTAAGCACATTTGATCATGGGCAAATTATCAGGGGCCGACAAATGGGTCACTCCATCTCAGAAGTCGTGCAGGCACTGGGATTTTCATCAGCCACTGTGTCACGGGTGCACTGTGAGTACATTGAATCCGGTAAAACCATCCCTGCAAGGGTCAACTGCCGTGGACAACAGCGTGTGGATGAGCAGGGTCATCGTCTGCTAGCTCGCATTGTAACAGCGGATAGACGGGACACAGTGCAAGAAATCAGTCGGCAATTTAACGCTGGTGCACAAAAACGTGCAAGCAGCCACACCATCCAGAACCATCTCCTCGCTATGGGACACAGAAGCCATCGTCCCACGAGGGTACCGCTGCTGACCGCACATCACAGGGTGCAAAGATTAGCATGGGCACGGGAACATCGCCACTGGACCCTAGACATGTGGAAAAATGTTGCCTGGACTGATGAGTCGAGATTCATGTTAGTACATGAGGATGGCAGGATACGAGTACGGCGCAAACCACATGAAGCGATGGATCCTTCTTGCTAGCAGGGTACTCTTCAAGCTGGTGGGAGTGGCATTCTCATCTGGGGACTGTTTACGTGGAATGAAATTGGACCCCTGGTACGTGCGCCATCGTCCCTCACAGGTCAATATTACCAGGATATCCTGGACGACCATTTGTTCCCGTTTGTGCATCTTCAACATCCCACTCAGGACCTCATCCTGCAACAAGACAATGCACCGTGCCATCGCTCCCGAATTGTAACCGAATGGTTGGATGAACACTCCACCAACGTGACCTCGCTTCTTTGGCCAGCTAGGTCACCAGACCTCAATCCCATTTAGCACATCTGGGATGCTGTCGAGAGAGCTGTTCGAGGCTCTGACCCCTCCATCAAATCTTCGTGAACTGTGGGAGCTTGTTCAGGGATCGTGTATCTGTATGGCTTCCCAATGCTTCCGGTGTCTTGTCGAGACGAATCGCCGCCGTCATCAGGGCGAAAGGTGGTGCTACACGTTACTAGAGAGGTATCTCTAATTCAATTGCTCTTCAGTGCATATATATTATTATATGAGAATATATAGATATATAGATATATCATCATCATCATCATCATTGTCAACCATTATCAATCCACTGCTGGACGAAGGTCTCCCCAAGTTTCCTCCACAACGGTCTGTCTTGTGCCAGTCTCCTCCATGTCACTCCCGCATACTTTCGAATTTCATCCACCCATCTTCCATGTGGTCTTCTTCTGGGTCTTTTCCTGTCCCTTGGAATCCAATCTAAAATTTCGGCTGTCCATCGATGGTCTGTTCTTCTGGCAGTATGTCCAGCCCATTGCCATTTCAGGGATTTAACTCTGATCATGATGTCTTCCACTCTTGTCATTTTTCGGATCCACGTGTTCCTCTTCTTATCTCTCCTGGTTACACCAAGCATGCACCTCTTCATGCTTCTTTGAGTTGTCTGCAGCCTTTGTATGTCTCTTTTAGCTAAGGTCCACGTCTCTGCACCATACGTAAGCACTGGAAGGATGCATTGATGAAACACTTTTCTTTTAAGACATAATGGCATATTGCTCTTGAAAATTATGCTGTTTCTTCCAAAAGCTCTCCAAGCAAGATTTATACGTCGATTAATTTCTTCATCAATGTGACCCTCACTTGATATCTGCTGTCCAAGATAAACGTACATATCTGTTATCTCCAGCTTTTCTCCATCAATTGATAAATCTTCATTTCTTGTAAAAGCATTGTACATCACTTTTGTCTTCTGAAAGTTCATTTTTAATCCCACTTCTTTACTCTTGTCAGCAAGTTCCTGGATCATACTCTGTAGCTCTGATGGGGTAGTTGCAAAAATGACTATTGTCATCAGCAAAACGAAGGTGGGTTAGATAATCTCCATTAATCTTTATCCCTTTGTTTTCCCAGTTCAGTGATTGAAAGACATTTTCCAATGTGGCATTAAAGAGCTTCGGAGATATGGTGTCACCTTGTCTCACTCCTTTTCCAATTTTTATGTGTGTTGTATTTTAAACAGCCGAATCTTTGCACTTGAATATTCATAGATCTTATTAATAATATTAATGTATGCATCTTCAATACCGCAGGATTTCAGAGCCATTGCAACTGCTGATGGTTTCACCGAATCAAAGGCTTTTTCATAATCGATAAAAGCCATGCACAATGGAAGTTCATATTCCCTCGCTCTTTCAATTAGTTCTCTCAGTACGTGGATATGATCTATTGTGCTGTAGCCACTCCTGAATCCAGCTTGTTCTCTCGGTTGAGCCATGTCCAGTGTCACCTTCAAGCGGTGTGAAAGAACTTTAGTGAAGATTTTATAAACCACTGATAGGAGGCTGATAGGTCTGTAGTTTCTCAGATCCTCAATGTCACCTTTTTTATGTAGCAGGATCCTTGTAGCATTGTTCCAATCCTCAGGAATTTTCCCTTCATTAAGGCATCGAGTGAAAATTTGGGCGAGTACTGTTTCGATTTCTCCACTTGCTTCTTGTATGATGTCTACAGTAATTCCATCTTCTCCTGGAGTTTTTCCCCGCTTCATGTTCTTGATTGCATGTACAACTTCTGCTGGAAGGACTGGAAGAACTCTGGTACTGGTACCTTTCATGATGTCTGGAGTACATGTATCATCCCTTTCATATAATTTGGAGTAGAAATCTTTCACTCTTGTCAAAATTTCGCCTCTATTTCTTGTTACAGAACCATCTTCTTTTCTCAGAGCCATAATCTGTTTTTTCCCCTTATTGAGATGTCGCTTTGCTATCTTTAGGCTTTGGTTGTTTTCAATTGCTTTCCTTACTAGTTCACAGTTGAATTTCCTTACGTCTTCAGTGATACTTTTTCATACTGTCTTGCATAGCTCTATATATTCCACTTTGGAAGTCACATCTTCTTTAGTTGTCCTCATCACTCTTCTTTTTTGCATCAACATTTTGTTTTTTCCTGATAATTTGTTCACATGCAATTTGTTCTTAGACCCAGCTAATTTTGTTGCTGTGTCCATAAGAGCTTTGGTTACTTTTCTGTTAACTTCAGAAATATCCACTTCTTCCGATGTTAGGCCTTCTAAAGCAGAGAATCTGTTCTTCAGTTCCAATTTGAAGGTATTATGGTGTTTTTTAAGGTTGGTTATGTCAATACATTTTGTTTGTCTTATGAGCTTGCTACGTTCGAGTTTAGTGTTGAGGTGCATCTTACATCTCACCAATCTATGGTCACTGCCTGTGTTGAACTTGTTTAGCACACTGCAGTCTTCTATGACGAATTTTTTGTTACACATAATAAAATCAATTTCACTTGTCATCCCATTTGGATGTCTCCATGTCCATTTCCTGTGTGGCTTTTTCTTGAAAAAGGAGTTCAAGATGAAAAACCCTTCTGCCTCTGCAAACTCTATGAGAGTATTTCCACGCTGGTTTCTGTTGCCATGACCGAATTTACCTACTGAAGTTTCATTCTGTTGCCGTTGCCCTATTTTTGCATTGAAATCTCCCATAATTATCTTCAAGTGCTGCTTACCTTTATTATTTAGATCACGAATTTCCTCATAAAATTCTTCAATTTCTTCTTCAGCACGACTTGTGGTGGGTGCATAAGTTTGAATAATCTGAGCCTGGTATCTTCTCGAGAGTTGGATAACAAGTCGTGCAGCTCTGTCAGAGGAACTTTCAACTTCTACAACTTTATCCTTCAGTTTCTTGTTTATTATAAATCCAACACCACTAGTTCTGCCAGTATCAGTCCCACGATAGTAGAAGAGATGTCCACTTTTCAGTTCAATGAGATCTTCTCCTTTTCTCCTTACCTCACTTAGCCCGACGATGTCCCACTTGATCCTTTGTAGTTCCTCTTCCAATTCAAGAAGCCTTGAATCAGAAGATAAGGAGCGTCTATTACACGTAGCCAAGGTCAGCATCAGATGGCAGCCTAGTCCGGTCCTCCGGGGATTCTTAGCACCCTCTGCCTTCATGTCGCACTGGCCGCAGCCTTGGCCAGGTACATTCCAGCTGCCGGAGACTGAGGGCCAAGATTTAAGTTGTGGTGTCATTTTGGAGGGGTTTGGCCATAACTAACCACGCTGGCCAAGCGGGTTGGTGAGTGTGGGATAGCATTTCCTCTAATCCCGATGGTATAGTTATACCGCTATTGGCGGTCGTCAGAGCCCCTTTAGTGGGAACAGGATGTACCACGAGAAGGCGGGGTTGACATTTGTCAAGGAGAGGCTGTGATGTTACGCATCACCTGACCTTACATCCTTATATAGATATAGATATATATAATAAAGGCAAGCAGCACTTGAAGATAATTATGGGAGATTTCAATGGAAAAATAGGGCAACAGCAACAGAATGAAACTTCAGTAGGTAAATTCGGTCATGGCAACAGAAACCAGCATAGAAATACTCTCATAGAGTTTGCAAAGGCAGAAGGGTTTTTCATCATGAACTCCTTTTTCAAGAAAAAGCCACACAGGAAATGGACATGGAGATATCCAAATGGGACGAGAAGTGAAATTTATTTATTATGTGTAACAAAAAATTCGTCATAGGCACCAGTACCAGAGTTCTTCCAGTCCTCCCAGCAGAAGTTGCACATGCATTCAAAACAAGTTCAACACAGGTAGTGACCATAGATTGTTGAGATGTAAGTTGCACCTCAACACTAAATTCAAACGTGGCAAGCTCATAAGACAAACAAAATGTACTGACATAACCAACCTTAAAAAACACCATAATACCTTCAAGTTGGAACTGAACAACAGATTCTCTGCTTTAGAAGGCCTAACATCGGAAGAAGTGGATATTTCTGAAGTTAACAGAAAAGTAACCAAAGCTCTTATGGAAACAGCAGCAAAATTAGCTGGGTCTAAGAACAAGTTGCATGTGAACAAATTATCAGAAAAAAACAAAATGCTGATGCAAAAAGAAGAGAGATGAGGACAACTAAAGAAGATGTGCCTTCCAAAGTGGAATGTATAGAGCTATGCAAGACAGTATGAAAAAGTATCAATGAAAACGTATAGAAATTCAACTGTGAACCAGTGAGGAAAGCAATGGAAAACAACCAAAGCCTAAAGATAGCAAAGGGACATCTCAGTAAGGGAAGAAAACAGATTATGGCACTGAGAAAAGAAGATGGTTCTGTAACAAGAAATAGAGGCGAAATTTTGACAAGAGTGAAAGATTTCTACTCCAAATGATATGAAAGGGATGATACGTGTACTCCAGACATCATGAAAGGCACCAGTGCCAGAGTTCTTCCAGTCCTCCCAGCAGAAGTTGCACATGCATTCAAGAACATGAAGTAAGGAAAAGCTTCAGGAGAAGATGGAATTACTGTAGACGTCATACAAGAAGCAAGTGGAGAAATTGAAACAGTACTCGCCCAAATTTTCACTCGATGCCTTAATGAAGGGAAGATTCCTGAGTATTGGAACAATGCTACAATGATCCTGCTACATAAAAAAGGTGACATTGAGGATCTCAGGAACTACAGACCTATCAGCCTCCTATCAGTGGTTTATAAAATCTTCACTAAAGTTCTTTCACACCACTTGAAGGTAACACTGGACATGGCTCAACCGAGAGAACAAGCTGGATTCAGGAGTAGCTACAGCACTATAGATCATATCCACGTACTGAGAGAACTAATTGAAAGAGCGAGGGAATATGAACTTCCATTGTGCATGGCTTTTATTGATTATGAAAAGGCCTTTGATTCGTTGAAACCGTCAGCAGTTACAATGGCTTTGAAATCCTGCGGTATTGAAGATGCATACATTAATATTATTAATAACATCTATGAAAATGCAAGTGCAAAGATTCAGCTGTTTGAGAATACAGCACACATAAAAATTGGAAAGGGAGTAAGACAAGGTGACACCAAATCTCTGAAGCTCTTTAATGCCACATTGGAAAATGTCTTTCAATCACTGAACTGGGAAAACAAAGGGATAAAGATTAATGGAGATTATCTAACTGACCTTCATTTTGCTGATGATGTAGTCATTTTTGCAACTACCCCATCAGAGCTTCAGAGTATATGATCCAGGAACTTTTTGACAAGAGTAAAGAAGTGATTAAAACGAACTTTCAGAAGACAAAAGTGATGTACACTGCTTTTACGAGAAATGAAGATTTATCAATTGATGGAGAAAAGCTGGAGATAACAGATATGTACGTTTATCTTGGACAGCAGATAACAAGTGAGGGTCACATTGATGAAGAAATTAATCGGCGTACAAAACTTGCCTGGAGAGCTTTTGGAAGAAACAGCATAATTTTCAAGAGCAATATGTCTTAAAAGAAAAGTGTTTGATCAATGCATCCTTTTAGTGCTTACTTATGGTGCAGAGACATGGACCTTAACTAAAAGAGACATACACAGGCTGCAGACCACTCAATGGACCTTAACTAAAGAGACATACAAAGGCTGCTGACAACAGTAAAGAAGTGGGATTAAAAATGAACTTTCAGAAGACAAAAGTGATGTACAATGCTTTTACAAGAAATGAAGATTTATCGATTCATGGAGAAAAGCTGGAGATAACAGATATGTACGTTTATCTTGGACAGCAGATATCAAGTGAGGGTCACATTGATGAAGAAATTAATCGGCGTATAAAACTTGCTTGGAGAGCTTTTGGAAGAAACAGCATAATTTTCAAGAGCAATATGTCTTAAAAGAAAAGTGTTTGATCAATGCATCCTTTTAGTGCTTACTTATGGTGCAGAGACATGGACCTTAACTAAAAGAGACATACACAGGCTGCAGACCACTCAATGGACCTTAACTAAAGAGACATACAAAGGCTGCTGACAACAGTAAAGAAGTGGGATTAAAAATGAACTTTCAGAAGACAAAAGTGATGTACAATGCTTTTACAAGAAATGAAGATTTATCGATTCATGGAGAAAAGCTGGAGATAACAGATATGTACGTTTATCTTGGACAGCAGATATCAAGTGAGGGTCACATTGATGAAGAAATTAATCGGCGTATAAATCTTGCTTGGAGAGCTTTTGGAAGAAACAGCATAATTTTCAAGAGCAATATGCCATTATGTCTTAAAAGAAAAGTGTTTCATCAATGCATCCTTCCAGTGCTTACATATGGTGCAGAGACATGGACCTTAGCTAAAAGAGACATACAAAGGCTGCAGACAACTCAAAGAAGCATGAAGAGGTGCATGCTTGGTGTAACCAGGAGAGATAAGAAGAGGAACGCGTGGATCCGAAAAATGACAAGAGTGGAAGACATCATGATCAGAGTTAAATCCCTGAAATGGCAATGGGCTGGACATACTGGCAGAAGGACAGACCATCGATGGACAGCTGAAATTTTAGATTGGATTCCAAGGGACAGGAAAAGACCCAGAAAAAGACCACATGGAAGATGGGTGGATAGAATTCAAAAGTATGCAGGAGTAACATGGAGGAGACTGGCACAAGACAGATCGTTGTGGAAGAAACTTGGGGAGACCTTCATGCAGCAGTGGATTGATAATGGTTGACGATGATGATGATATATGAGAATCTCCGACTCTGAAAATCTGGAGGTCCTGACAACCCCCCCCCCCCCAAGTGGTTACACCTATGCATGTGAACACAGTGAATACCTCATTCATGCTTTGTCATCTGCAAGTGAAGTATCACAGTAAAACACTGTGTATTTTAAATAAGCATTTCATCCCACTGATGCAGTTCTAGTGCCTACAGTAACAAAACAAATTGTTACAGTCTTTTATTATTTGCCTGAATAAGAAATTGTAAGTACAAATTAAAAAACGGCATGACTATTTCACATCTCAGGGTAAAGAGCACAGGATTTAGTACAACTCAAGCCCGAAATTTTCAAGTTTTCTGATGTGATTTAATTCACGTGTGAAACAGTAATTACAGCCAATTCGGCGATGTCCGATTGCTGTGTTAATTAACATGACGTATTTACCACGTATTTTGAGAAGAATATTTCTTCAACTCTGAATGATAAAACTGCATCCAATAATAATTGCTTCACATGGGTATTTCATAATTGAGTGGTCTAAAAGACATGGTTCTGTTGAACTGAGTCTGCAAGGTTGTATATAAAACTTGAGGCCCCTCAATGCTCATTTCTTTAATGTACTCACAACTGACATCTTCATCATTTTATCAATTTTAAGTTAAGTTATTAAATGTCTGTTGTCTCATGCTAGTCCTGAAGTTTAATGAATCATTTTGTTGTGTCAGAGAAATTTGATTTTTATTGGTTGAATTTCTATTGGCCAAATTATCTTGCCCAATCACTAAAATTTTGGTGGCAAAAGAATTCACGAGTAATAATTCTAAATTCTAATCCTTACCTCTGGGTCAAGAAATGCTCTAAGAATTTAATCTACCAAATTAAATTCTTAGAGTTTCTTTAGTTTTGCATCCCAGAGTGCAGCAACAGAAATATTATTGAGATCAAATGCTTATAAGCGTAGTATAAATCTGTTAATTTACTGGTGTAAAACAATGTGTAGAAATCGCCAAGCTTTTACTTTGCACTAGAAAAATTTTTCAAGGCAGTAGCTGGACATAAAATGCAGAGAATTAGAATGCATGAGAAACAAAAATGAGTTTTGAAAATAGCATGGAAGGCAACACTAGTAGTGTTACATATATTTATCACACAATTAAATGCTATGCTGTGACATGTTTCCATCCTTTAATAATGCATGCCAATCCATTGATTGTTCTATAGAAACAGCATCATTGCATTCTAACTTGCTGGAGAGAGTTTCAGTTGTTGCCATGATGGCAGTCTCTTTAAAGTTCATGTAAGGATCAACTCTTCTATTATTCCACATAGGAGTGACCAAGCAGTGCATGACTTCCTGGCAAGTGCCATATTTTTTATGTATGTCATGGTTGACACTTCTCGTGTGTTATTTTTTTTATTGAGATGATATTGCAGACAAAAGTTCTCACTGAAACAAGGTGTTTCATACATTTTATCATGTGGTCATAAGCTATTTTTCAGACTTAATAAAATTCTGCAATAACTGTTCTAACTAGTTACACACATAATACATGATTAGGTGTTATAGTTCCCCACATAAATCTTTACTCACAGATATAGCTATATTTTAAATAATCTATATATTAATTCTATAAGATTGTTTACTGTGAGTCCTATTTTGAGAGAACGTCTGAACGTAAAGATATAGTTGAGGTATCAAAATAAAGGTCTTACCATGTAGATGTGCCAGTCAAAGAGAAAAATGAGATTGGGGCAACGGTTTGGGCATTGTGGGGCGGCAAAGTTCCCATGTAAAGTCTATGGGAAAAGCGTGCAGTTGACTCATGCGCTGTTGAATGCGGAAGTATGGAGGGACTGAAATAGTCCAGAGTCTGAAGTCTTATCTTTTCTGAGCGAACCATTTTGCAAAGCAATGCTGACAGGCATTAGTAACAAAGTTCTTCTCATTGGAACAGTGAACACTCTTGAAGACCTGATTTGGTTATGCCGTTGGACTGTGTGATGTATATATACAATTTAATATTCATTCGATCCAGTTTATTCACATAGGTAAGACATTTTCCATTATGTAAAAATGTAAATAAACACTCCGTTGACCACTGTTAGTGAAAATATTACGGGCGACTGCTTATAGCCCATTGAGTTGCTTGCGGTGGTCGTTAAACATTCAGTCAAAAAAAAAAATCACGAACCTGGACTATTGTCTTTACGGAAGTGGTTGAATGAATTTATCAATCAAATAAGGTTTACATTTGTTGTTTCATATTAGTTTACTCTTTTCAAAAATAAAAATAAAAGACTAACCGTCAATTCCGACAGGTGAAGAGTATTCACAACGCGAATCTCATTCCAACAACATTTACAAACACAGTTGTGACTGAAGATGAGAGTGAAAGAGTGCACTATCCAGTTGAATTTTTGCATATGATCCAGATAAGTGGACTTCCGCCTCACATTTTACGACTGAAAAAGGGTGCAGTCGTGATGCTCATCACGAACCTGGCCGCCCCAGTGGCGCAGTGGTCTAAGCGATGGCTTATGATGAATCGTTCGTGAAGGGTACGGGTTCGAATCTCCGTGAGGCATGGATGTTGTGTTTGTCTTACGGCACTGGCTCTCCCCCTTCCCTGGAACCAGGGACCCTAAATTAGGGACGGGCGACTGCTTAGCTCATTGAGTTGCTCACAGTGGTCGTTAAACCTTTGGTCAAAAAAAAATCACGAACCTGGACTATTGTCTTACTGAAGTGGTTGAATGAATTTGTCAATCAAATAAAGTTTACATTTGTTGTTTCATATTACTTTATTCTTTTCAAAAAACAAAACAAAAAAAACTAAACATCGATTCTGACGAGTTTCGTCTAGTAGCTGCTTTAAAAGGAATACATAGGACTAACGTTTCTCCAAAAGATCATGAGTGGCTGTGTATGAAAGCGTAATGATGAACAGTGCTGAAATCTGAGCAAGCAGAAAGGACAGAGGAATCGTTTGAAAGCTGGAAAGATATGATACTTACTGGAGAGAGGGAGCAAGACTCATTTTGATCATGTGAAGAATGAAGTGTGTAAAAAGTGAATCGCTATGATGTTAATAAAGGGAGACAAATTTTCTGAGATTGGTCTGGCCGTATTGAAAAAATGAGTAATGAGGTACTAAATGAGAGCAATTATTCAGCCCAAATGGTAGTGAAGAAAAGCAGGAAAGGCAAAGGAAATAAATATAAGAGGAACAGATTCAGAAATACTTGAAAGACAAAAAGATAATAAGCACCAAGGTCTTCTATGAGACATGTGATGGACGTCAGTGAAACCTCCAGTTGTGTCAAGATCATTGCAAATAGAAACGTTTCATTCATCAAGAGTCAATAAAATGTAATACCATCCATCACTTTGTTTTGTCAGATGACCTTGCTTTGAGGAGCTAAACCTCTGAAACTAGCTTAGTGGAGTGTACGTATGTACAATAATAAAAGAAAACTACTTTTTGGCACAAAAATATCGTTTTTTGTAATCCACATAGTTAACTTCTCAGACAACTTGAGAACTGTACTGCTCTGTAGAGAGATTTCAACCTCCATCTCTCCATTTCCATTTTCTCAGGTTATGCAGACATCGTTCGTCAGCATATTCACCTGAACATTTTTGTGACTTTGTATATTTTCATCTGACTTACGATTATTCCTACTTTGGTGTTTTTTCTTATCTTCTTGTTGTTTTTAATTGGTTTTAACTTCTTTCATTATATCCATGTAATATTTCATCGAATGACCTAAGACATTTGCTCTTGGTGAATATTGACTTCACTACAATCCATCGATACTGCATTTCTTCATCTCTTACCATAATGACTTCACAAATAGTTAAGTATGTGAATTGTAGTTATATTGCAAGGATGACTCAGATAAACTGCCATAAAGAAAATAAGAGGCAATGAAGATGTGCTTACATTGAAGCCGCACATTCGGAAGCAGCCATCCAAGAAAGGTAAGTTGCCCTTTTGTAAATAGTGAGTCTTTAACCATAGTTCAAGGGAATGTTGACCTGATGTCTGAAAGACTACTAACGTGTGAAACAGTATTTAATTCAGCTGATATGTATCATATATAGCTATTAAGTTTAATCTTCTAGCCACGTAACTTTTATTGTTCGAGTCTACACAACATGGACAAGAATATGTGAATCTCCATTTCTGCCTGGGCATGTAACTGTTAAATACTCAGGACAATGCATTTCTAGGAAACTGAAGTATTGAAGCTAAATCTCCAACAGGAATGAGCTGTTGAAGAAATTCGCCCTGCTGTGGTAATCACCATCTGTTCTGATGACAGGCACTCTAGCTAGCGTAGCAGCAATATTCCTGGAAAGAAATTAACAGATGCAGGCTCAATTCCATTTCTAGGATGACGCAGTTTTCAAATTGTCTAAAAAATTTGGCTCCACTGATGACAGTTAGTGGCAGCATTTCTATGCTGAAAATAGTAAGCTTATGTAATTACAATTGTTGTAAATGTTTTGCCTGAAATTTCCCAAACCAACTAGTTGGTATTGGTATTTTTACTGAGAAAAAGGCTGGTCAAAGGACAAAGCAACTCACAATACACAGTGCAGTGTTTTTTTTTTGTGTGTTTTTTTTATTGGAGATTTTAACGACCACCGTGAGCAACTCAATGGGCTATAAGCAGTTGCCCGTCCCTAATTTAGGGTCACTGGTTCCAGGGAAGGGAGAGAGCCAGTGCCGTAAGACAAACACAACATCCATGCCTGACCGGGATTCGAACCCGCACCCCTTACGGACGAATGAGCAGAGGCCAGCGCCTTAGACCACTGCGCCACCGCGGCGGCAGTGCAGTGTTTACACCAGAGCCATTGCTAGCAGGGGACCAGGACACCCTGCAAGGCAAGCAAGCCCCCTCCCCCAGAAAATGCAAATTGTCATGAATTATTTTTAGTAAAAAAAAAAACTGAACTGGAATTATAGAGGATAAATTTATTTTATATATTTTTTTTTTTTTCCACAGGGCTGTGGAAGTAGTAAGAAGCAGGAATTCCTGAAGATGATCTAATGTATAAGATCAAAAATTTGAGAAGTAATGTACCTTATAAAATTTATCCTCTATAATGCCTGTTAAGTTTTTGTTACTGATAGTAATTAGAGGAAGCCATGAAGTCATTAATTACTAGAATTGTTTTTATTTTCAGTGGTTTATAAAAACTTCTTTTGATTTCATTATAAGCATAACTTTATACTTTACCTAATTTATTCGTGTATTGCATGTTTTTAAAAAAGCAAAATTGAAATGGCATAAAACAAACAATAGATAACTGAAAAGAAATTACTTCGAAGTAAATCACTAGAAACCACTGCAACCAATGATCCTCTACCACATGGGCAGCGGTGCTAAAGATCGGGGTATGAGATCTTTTTTTTGGGGGGGGGAGAAACATAATATATGAAAAATCATTACATCCCCAAAAAGACAAAAAAAAAAAAAAAAAAAAGAAACAGAGAGAGGTGCAAGTATAGTGTTGCATACAGATGAAACACTGTTCATCACTTGGTAAGTGACTATGAGATACTAAGGTACTGTTAGAAAACTCCCAGGTGGTTAATTGCCTTCAAAGAAAGTGTTGTCGTGGGAACATTTTATCTAAATGTATCCATCTAAGCAATGTAAAACAGTGTTAAAAAGACATCTTTGTGCAAGAGAGAAAGCTTTCAATTTGTTCCTGTTCATTGGTCATAAATGGATTGGTCATAAGAGAGAAAGCTTTCAATTTCTTCCTGTTCATTGGTTTGTAGTCAGTAGGAGTGGTTTTGCGATGCATGTGTGGGAGAAGAAGTATTTACTGGTGGTAATCTGAGGGCTTTTGGTTTTTAAGAGGGAAATAGAGGTTTGGCTGTTGACCACCATAAGAAGAGGTTACCACCGAGCACCAGCCAAGTAGAATGCACGATGGAGAAGAAAGAACAGAAATTTGACATCAATAATTCCTCAATGCCTTTGCATGGATCCCTGGAAAGGAACCAGAATAGTAAATTAAAAAATAAATAAAAAGTTTTTTTGTTCTAAATGGACGTTATCTTTCATCCAATGACAATGATCCTGCGATTTAGCCACTGTCAAATAAATTCCAATAATGTGATTTATTTTATATATTTCAAGAAAATTCAGCCCCCCCCCTCTTCCCTTCATTTAGTTTTTGGCATGGAGAAATGACTTGCTGGTAAAGTAAATTAACAAAAGGAATGGAAATGCAAAGCAAAACTCGCATCTGTATTCGTGGATGAATATACACTGGCGGAAAGTGAAAAAAGAACACCAAGAAGGAGACGTCTGATACCAACAAAATTTAAACAGCATAATAACGGAATACAGAGGATAACGTGATCAAAACATTATGGCAAAATACAGCTGTATTTGCTGGTAAACTGAAAAATAACAATTTCCATGTAACATGGTTAGTACAAGGTTGAACCGCCATGAACTGCATCACACTGTGCAATTCTGGCATGGAGTCTGTCGTACAGATGTTGGATGTAAGTTTGGGGTATTGAGTTCCAAGCATCCTCAACCTGGACGCGTAAATCGGGGATGGTCGTGGAGACCAGATAAGTCGTTCCATAAAATCCAATACGTGCTTAATGGGGGACAAATCCGGTGAACGTGCATGCCATGGAAGCTTGTCTCACACCCTGAAGTGCATGTTGCTTTGCACGTGCCGTGTGTGGGCGTGCGTTATCTTGCTAGAAAATACCACGATGGACTGACCTTACAAATGGCACAACAACGGGCTGAATGATGTTGTTGATGTAGGAGGTGCTGTTTAACATTCCCGGTACAAACACTAGTTGTGTACGGGAGTGATAGCTGATCGCTCCCCACACCAGAAGACCAGGTGTAGGCCCTGTGTGTTGCTGGCGGATGCAAGAAGGGTGGAGACGTCCCCCCCCCCCGTGCGTCTGCGAACACGGATACGGCCATCGGAGGCTCCCAAGCAGAATCTGCTTTCATCGCTGAACACGACAGATCGCCATTGCGTTCTCCAGTGCAGACGTTGGCGACACCACTGCAGCCGTTCCTGACGGTGGGCTGGAGTCAGAGGCACATGTGCACGTAGTCCTGCATCCAGTACACGGTTGCGGATTGTTCGCACAGTCACCTCAGGTGCAACGGCAGCTCGGATTTGCGTCGCAGTGGATCTTCTGCTTGACAATGCCACTCTTCTTATGCGTCGATCTGTCCGCTCATCAGTCCGTTTGTGACTCCCGGTTCCACATCTTCTCGTGTGGGAATGTTCCTCGGACCATCTACGCCACCATCGTACCACCACCGATACTTCGCGTCCAATTCGCTCCGCGATACGACGATATGACCATCCGGCCTCGCGGAGTCCGACTAGACGACCTCGCTCAAAGTCCGATAACTGCTGAAATCGTACACGTCTTCCATGTTCAGGCATTGCAGCTTCTTCAGGATCTTCGCACGTGTCCGTACGCCGCGTACGCCGACGACTGATTACATTCACTTCGCTGTACTCCTTAAATACCACCGACAATAATTTGCGTATTATGCAGTGCTGTGGCGTAAGCGCTCACTGGTTGGTCCCAAAATTAACATCACACCCACGTAAACTCGACCCCATTAACATATGTAAATTTCATGATCATCCACCAATTCCTTCTTGGTGTTCTTTTTTCACTTTCCGCCAGTGTAGTTTGTTGCTGAACCTGTGACAGAGCAACCCCCCTTCCCCCGATTACTATGATATTACTGCATAAATCACATAATTTTGTGAAATTTATAATATATCAAGTCTAGGAATAGCCATGACATCAATTATTACTAACTTTCCTTACATAATTGCAATCAAAACACTTGACTCAGACCACTTTTCAGATCCGACGACTGATTACATTCACTTCGCCGTACTCCTTAAATACCACCGACAATAATTTGCGTATTATGCAGTGCTGTGGCGTAAGCGCTCACTGGTTGGTCCCAAAATTAACATCACACCCACGTAAACTCGACCCCATTAACATATGTAAATTTCATGATCATCCACCAATTCCTTTTTGGTGTTCTTTTTCACTTTCCGCCAGTGTAGTTTGTTGCTGAACCTGTGACAGAGCAACCCCCCCTTCCCCCGATTACTATGATATTACTGCATAAATCACATAATTTTGTGAAATTTATAATATATCAAGTCTAGGAATAGCCATGACATCAATTATTACTAACTTTCCTTACATAATTGCAATCAAAACACTTGACTCAGACCACTTTTCAGATCCTGTTTCAATAAAAAAATATATATATAATACATTATTTAAACTGGTTTTTATTTGTTTTTTTCACGTCGTTTTACTGATTGCTAGTTCCATGAAACATGCAACAACAATAACTGAATGACATCTTCTGGCCCATAAAAACTGAATTTTGAAGTATGACTTCAAGTTTAAGCTGCAAACAAAAATAAGCCATGCTATTTCTGTAAAAAAAAACCATGATTTATATTTGGGTATGCAGTACTTAAAGATCATAAAGATATACTCTCTCACATACACAAAGCCATATATATACATACGCTTCAGCATCAGAACCAGATAATCTGTTTACAATTGGCAGTAAACTTTCTTTGTTCAGCCTGGGATATCTAGAAATGCAAAAACATATGTTAGGAGATTGATTTTTTTTTCAATAATACTAATTTTAAAACTATAAGACACACAAATGTGCTTAAGAAAGGGTTCAAAATAAAGATCCAGTTATTTTTAAATGATGTACTATGATGACTGGTCATACTAATCTTTCTCAGTACTTAAAGTGATAACTTAAAAATTATATATACAATGGTGTAAATGCTAAGTGAAATATTATGAAAACTAAACACTGAAATTTGTATGCTGTTTTTTGTATATGCACATGCCCTTCTGAAATAAAAATTCTTACAGAAAAAAATTTTTAACAAAAAGTATACAAATTAGTTACATTTCTGTTAAGAAACAAAATGATGTGTTACAAAACAAGCAACACATAAAAATACTCAGATGCTTTATATACAAAATTAAAAAAAAACTATTTTTATTTTTGTTTTGTTTTCTATACTTTCCCTCAAAAAACTTGCATATATTAACTTAGCTGCAGAAAAAAATTCAAGAAACATTTCTATGACTAGGCAGTCTGGGTTCCTAGCTTGCCCTGAGAAAATGTTAACTTTTTTCAAAATCTATAAATTGTCACTGCATTAGTCAACATTGTTGCACATGATGAATCGTGCAATCACATAAGTAAAACTATTCCAATATCAATTTTAATTCCAAATGAAATTTTGAACTTCATAATGTTGAAAGGCTTTTATCAGAGCAGATAGTTTAAAAATTCATGTGACAAGTAATACCATGATATTAGCAAGGTTTTTTTTACTATAACACAACCAATGATTTAACTGAACACTTTTAGGACTTATTGTAGTATGACAACAGCACTCAAAAAGAAAGTGGGTTCTATAACATGTGATGCATAGACAGTAAAAGACAGCTGAAAAGGAAAGCTAGACAGAGGTGAAATCCTGGTGACAGCACAGATAAAGAAAATTGTCTTCAAAAAGGTAATTACAAACTTTTGTAAGAGATATATTTGAAAGTAATAAGTAAGGAAGCAATATTTCAGTAAGAACAAACAATGCATATAAATGCAATTAAGGACACATTTTACATCTACTATAGTTTGTAAGTACATTGGTCCAGCTTCATCAGTAAACAGAGTGTTGAAATTTTGTTAGGACAATTGCTATCACTTTTTGGTGGTTATTACATTTGGATAGTACTTTCTCCATTCACTTGGAAAATATAGCAAATCTTCATGTGCCACTTTGATGGTTACTGGATTTGGTTAGTACTTGGAAGATATGGCAAATCGCATGTGTCACTTTGGTGGTTACTGGGTTTGATTAGTACTTTCTCCATTCACATGGAAGGTATGGCAAATCTTCATGTGTCACTTTGGTGGTTACTAGGGTTGATTAGTACTTTTCCCCATTCCCTTGGAAGATATGGCAAATCTTCATGTGTCACTTTAGTGGTTACTGGATTTGGTTAGTACTTTGTTTATTCACTTGGAAGATACAAGAAGACTATCATTATTCACTAAAAAGGACATTTATATAGAAGTATGATGTGATTTGAAAAAGTCAGAATCAAACACTGACCTTGGTATTTCGAATAATTTTGCATTATCAAAGAAAAAAATGTATTATTTTCCCAACAGTATTGAGCTATAGAAGATTTATTGAGATCACATTTTTTTTTTCACATATGACTGAAGTTTTATCAATCATGTCCAGTATCAGTGCAGCTTATCTCACTTAGGTCAGACATGAATATCTTGACTGAAAGAGCTCCTGTCAGATGTGAAAAAATGTGACCTCAATTAACCTTCCACAGTCCAACACAGTTGGGAAAATAACAATAAATTTCTCTTTAATGGTATGAAATTGTTGGAAAAACTAAATTCAGTGATTAATAACAGAAACTGTACACCAATACACTTAAAATAGTATAACTACACTAGTAATCCGAATTTCTTGGTGTAGAATAGAAACCAAAGCTTCCTATTCTACACCATGAAATTCTGATTACTACTATAGTTATACTATTTTAAATTCAGTGTTTGATCTTGACTTTCACAAAGCCTATCATATTTTTGAAACTGTCTTTCCTAGAAAACGATGTTCACCATTTAAAATAGTAAAACTATACTAGTAATCTGAATTTATTGGCTATATTAGTAATCCAAATTTAGATGGCTTATACAAAAGCTTGGAAACACGCTGTCTACTTTCCTTGAAAAAGCCTCCTCATTGATGTGTGAAAGTTTGGAAACTTTGAGTTCTATTTTATGCCAATAAATTTGTATTACTACATAGTTTTATTATTTTAAGTATACTTGGTGTACAGTTCCTCCTTACCAATTACATGTTTGCCATCTCTGCCATATCTCTCAAGAGCATGGAAAGCACTAATCAAAACTAGTAACTATCCAAGTGACTCATAAATGAATAATGGTCAATGCGTGAATTCAACATACTGTGCTGATAAAGCTGAACATAGGTTTCAGTGAAACTATAACATACATAAAAGTCTTGTTGGTTGTATTTTTACATGTTGATTATTCTTTCTACAATATATGTTTATTTAAAGCTGTAGTTTATCTTCATAAATAAAGAAATAATAATCATATACTTTAAAAGTAAAAAGAAAATGTATAACTATTTTACATTCCTTGTGACTGTTTTTTTATTCCTAATGCTATAGAATGCAAAAACATTCACTAAAGCCAAATAAAAATTACGATATTCAGAAGCTGATGGAAATGCAAGATGATTACAAAAACACAGCTCACACCTGTATGCTCTACTTTATGATGATAATAATTCACAATGCAGGCATTCATAAAGCATATTTATTAACTTCACTGCATATACTTATTTACTAACATGTGCTCACTCTTCTCATTACTTGGAAAATTCTAGTAACTTCCAAAAGGGACCATAAGGAATTTATACCTATTTTTTTATCACAAAGCAAAGCTACAAGGATAAAAATAAAACAAAAAATATTTAAACAGTATACTTACCTCATATTGTCTGTGAGATAATGTGAAAACATGAAAGCGGACACTACCACAACTCTATGCACCTGAAACTTTTTTTTTTTTTATACTCACTCTCACTCATCACTAAGCTATTCTCTGAAATTCAGAAATCAGCTCCACAAAGAAATACAAACTACCAGATAATTTTTACTTTCTGTTGCCATATCAAACTTCTCCATTAACAGCAATCTTGACATACAACTTGGGCTTCACTGACATCCATCACATGCCACACACAAGATCTTCTATACTTCATACTCAATCTTTTTCTCATGCAGGCACTCCTGAATCTGATCCTCCCATGACTTCCTTGGCCTTCCTCTACCTTTCCTTCCTGCCACTTGGGCTAAAAAGATTTTCTTAGTAAGCATGCCATCACTCATTCTTTCAACATGGCCAAACCACTGAAGCATATTTGTCTCCACCTTGCTAACAGCATTTCACTTCACATTACACAACTGCAACACATCTTCATTCCTCACACAATCAGAATGTGTTTTGCCAACCCCCACCCCGTAAGTAACGCATTTCTCCAGCACACAAACAACAACTATGTTTCTTCTATAGTACTTAGGTTTCACTGCCATACATCAGAGTAGGAACAATTACACTTTCAAACACAACCATGCAGGACTCTCTTGAGAACCCATCATTCCTCTCTGTGAAAACCTCCCACTAGCAACCATGGCTTTCAATGAAGAATTCACTTGCCTACTGATTTCATCACCATTTAATTTGTTCTCTCTCAAACATGTTTCCTAAATACATGAAGTCATTCACCTGGTCAATCATTGTGCCATTTAGACTTATATTGCATTCAGTACTACCAGTTCCTCTCTCAAAAACCATAACTTTGGTTTTTCCCTAATTTATACTCAGTTTGAATTTCATGCAAACTTCGTACATCCGGGACAACATACTCTGCAACTCACTTTTGCTCTCTGCTAACAGGACAGTGTCATCAGCATACAGCAATCTGCACACACGGATGTCACCAAGACATAAACCAGTATTATCTATTTTTCATATAGTAGTTAAATTGCTCTGACGTGAACACTGATGTGTAAAAAGAGAATCACTCATCCCTGACGTGGAACCAATAACACCACAGAATGGAAACAATTAATAAATACCAAAGAACTCACACATCACTCATCTTGATTGGAATTAGATTATGTTTAGAAATCATCTCACCTAAGATTAAAATCCAGTCTCACTATGAGAAGTTAACCTTTTAATCACTAGACAACAATCTAGCACAGAACGTGTATGAAATCATCTCATCCAGAATTTAAATCCTAGTATGAGAAGTCAACATTTTCACCACCACATGGCAATCATTTAACACTCATAGAACACTGGATTGTAGAAAAACACACATGGTATGTTCAAAAAGAAATGCAGAAGATTTTAGCCCAACATGGGCCTAGATCATCTGTAAATATTTGGAGCTAGACTGGTTGCCAGATTTGGTGTTTCAAGTTCATAAAACACCCATACAGGACCAGTCTATCCTTAATCATGGGCTGCTGAGTCCAAGGAAATGAGACAAGAACTGATGAATAGACAGCATTTATGTGCCACCTAGTAATTAGACCCTCAGCTTACAGAAAGCTAACAGCCAGCAAATGACTAGGCTTCCCCAGTGGATCAGTGGTCTAAGCACTGGTTTCTGACCATTCATCCGAGATGAGTCAGAAACCATCTCGAATGAATGGTCAGAAACCAGTACTCAGAATACAGGGTTCAAATCCCAGTGAGGCATGCATGTTGTGTTTATCTTACAGCACTGGCTCTCCCTCCCTGGAACCAGTGACCCCAGGGCCAGATTAAGGGGATCTATAGAGGCTATAGTCTTGGGTCCCACCATGACCAAGGGCTCAGGAGG
This sequence comes from Macrothele yani, assembly GCA_039090855.1. Classification (NCBI taxonomy): domain Eukaryota; kingdom Metazoa; phylum Arthropoda; class Arachnida; order Araneae; family Macrothelidae; genus Macrothele; species Macrothele yani. Next base: position 51,203,844 of record CM077028.1, read on the forward strand.
CATCCCTGGGCAAGTGATAGATAGATAGGTATACAGAGAGAGGTTTATAAAATAGTTTTACTTTTGTCTTGTATGATTTCCACTTGTTCAGAAATCAGAAACAGGGAGGCTGGAAGACTAAAAGATTTCAAGACAGTGACTCACCAAGGGTTAAGGTTTCATGTCACTGTATACAGCGGAGTTGTTGAGACATTTTCAGCTTTATCACTACCATCCACCCACACCTCCCAATTTGCGCTTGGAAACGTTAATGGTCGAAGTCCCCTGTGGCTTCACATTGCATAAAAAACAAGATGCACTAAGTATACAATGCTAAATCATTAGAAAATCCAAGACAAAATCTAGGAATTTTAAGCTTTTAACTCGTGTTCATGTGAGAACAATGAAAAATACAGTGAATTATTATGAAAACTTTACAGATAATTTAGTAGTTACAGTTTCATGTTTCAATGGACTTAATAATTCCCCTTCATAAGTTCTTTGGGGACACACTCAGATGTCTTAGCCTAGGGCCCACTAAGGCCTTTATACAGCACTGAATGACCCTAAATTAGGGATGGGTGACTGTTTATAGTCCACCGAGTTGCTCATGGTGGTCATTAAACCTCCAAAAAAAAGAAATAACTAGGATAATCTTAGAATACAGATGCAGATTTACTTTGCATTTACATGAAGAGACAAATAAAAAACTTTAAACTACCAGTTAAATTCTTACACATTTACACACTTTGAAAACAATACAATATTATATTAATGTATTGGGTTAGTGCACATGAAATGTCCTATTTCGGTAGGTGGACATGTTTGACCCCTCCAGTGAAAAGGTGTGATCCACCAACATCACTATGCATATGTCAAGGTTGGTAAATATCTAGTGCATGTGTTGTGTTCCTCATTTTGTGACAAAGTTCAAACACGAGTGCTCAGACTTTGGTCAAAGTGAACCATAGAGAAAGGCCAGTTGCACATCATTTTCCTGTATGAGTTCAAACAGATGTTCAGGCCACCATGTGGAGTGTCACATGGTGGCCTGAACATTTATACATTTTGGGCAGGGTACTGTGAATGAACACACCACACACCAATGGTTTGCAAAATTCCAAGTAAGAGACACATCCCTTTCAAATGCACCTTATTGACCATCCACCAGTAGCAGTAACAGATGAGTAGCTGAAGAATATCATGAAAACTGACACATGACAGAGTGTCTGTGAGATCAAAGAAAAAGGTCAGTGTGCATCACTCAATGATTTTCTGGTGCTTGGAAGCCCTGGAGAAGGTGAAAAATCTGGATGTCTGGGTGCCACATGAATTGACACCAGCCAGTAAGATGTGTCATCAGAAAGTGTACGTTTCCCTCCTTGCCAGGCACAGATGGGAGTGATTCCTGCATCAAATGATAACCTGCAAAGAAAAATGGGTTCTCTACAATAACTGTAAGTGATCAGTACAGTGTTGGATTCCACAGAACCACCTAAATGCTGTACAAAGCCACCCCAATGCCAGCAGAAAGTCCTGGTTCTCATATGGTGGTCTGCTGCTGTTTTGATCCACCATTCATTTCTGCAACCTGGTGAGACCATCAGTTTGGACCGATATGCTGAAATGTAGAAAATGTGCAAAAAAAGCTCCATACCAAGCAGCCAGTTTTTGGTCAACAGGAATGGAATTCTTCTGTTGCATGACAACATGCACTCACATCTCCCAAATGACCATCCAACAAATCCACCAGTTGGACAACAAAATTCTGTTGCACAGTGCATATTACCCAGACCCTGCTTAAAAAAAAGCTGTACAAGCTTCCAGCATCAGGATCATTTTTTCATGGCATGAGGAGACCTTTGCAATTGTCCGAGCTGTCTGTCAGGCTGTTGCCATCTCTTTTGCTTCACAGACTCATGAGTTTTATTGCCGTGAGATCCACAGCCTCGTAATCCATTGGCAAAAGTGTGTCGATGCAGAAGGGAACTACAGAGGATGTCCACACATTTTTAGAATGATTTTCCAACAATATAATTAATGTTTAAAATAAAATCATTTCCTTCTTAAATGTTCTGTCTGATAGCCCTTTTTCTGGACTATGAACCTACATGTAGATTTCCAAGACACAACTGGGCACAACTTAAAATTGGTGCTGGTATTTATTCCACTTATTTTCCACTGCTTTCCATAGTCCAATCATTGTTTCAGTTCTGCATTTAGAAAGCACTCATTTTGGCAGTCCAAAGGCACAGTAGTCCATTTGTGACACATCAGGGGACTTTGAAGGAATATGAGCAAAAGGTATAGACTTGATACCCATCTCTTTTTTTATTTTTCAAGAAACAGAGTGATAGATTTGAATGCGTAACAGGTAGCCTTATCCTGATGGAGTTCTACTCTTTGAAGGCTCTTTGGATATAGGAATGGTATCTCCTCTTTAAATACAGGAGTTAAAACATTATTTTTCTAATATGTAGACTTAATTTTAATGTCCTTTCCAACTTTTCTCAACTTTAATTCCCCATTGTACAAGAAACCAGCAATAATCACAAATCCTTTACTGAAACTTTTTTGGATTCTCAGAACCAAGTTTGTAAGTCTTTTTCTGTTCCTTTGCCATAGTAAATTGACCTTTTTTTGTTACAGTCGTTTAGGTAGATCCATGCTTCGTAAATAATCACAATAAATTTCCATCTGTCTCCAGCTAAGCGATTTTCATAAAGAAGTCTACACCTCAGCCACATTCCTAGGCAAAAGGCAGTAAACATTATGTTTTTTGTTGTTGTTGTTTTTTCTGATTCAAATATTTGTTTATTACCTTGTTTACACTTGATATAGAGATTTTTAACGACTTAGCAATTGCTTTTTGGGTCATTGGATTTTCTTTTAAGACCAGAGACTTTACTTTTGAAATAGTCATAAAAGTATGTACCTTCTTTGGATATTCATTTGGTGTTCTTTTTCGTGTTAAAAAAATTTAAAACACTTACTCAAGGATTTACTCAGATAAATTTACTTAATTCTATTTTAACTTGAAGAACTTTCATTTAATCTTCCCTTCTTCTGAGTTGTTTTGGTTTTATAGCCATTTCTGTCCTCCAGATTTTTGTCAAGATTAAGCATTGCTTTTCTGTTAAAAGCAATTCTTTGAACTTCTTTTATTATTGAACTTTTCTTCAATTCTTTGAACTTCTTTTATTTTCTGTAATTTCATATCAAAAACGTTCTAAAAATATGTGAACATCTTCTGTACTTTGATTAGGTGAGTAAGTGCTTCCTATTTTTATGAGGCTTTGTGGGCACCACTCTCATTTCATATATTTTATCTGCCCTAACCCTATAGAATGCTTGTTAAACAGGCAAAGTAAAAAATGTACCAAATAATTCATCTATTTTTGGGTCCTAAAAGATTACTCACCGACTCTGATTAAATGTATAAATTTTCATTCTTAGCCCCCTATACTTTGGCAGAATTTTCTGAATATCTTCTTCTGTGTTAAATGAGTTCATCAGAACTAGAGGTACATCAGCATCATATGTTTTATTGAGGTGCTAAATAAGTGCATATTGAAACATAGCTTTTAGATATAAACAAGTGACAGAAACCAAAATCATATGAGAAAACAAACTGATCAAAGAAAATGTGCATCAATTATTAACATTCTTTGCTTCAAAAGCAGAATAAAAAGGTATACATAAACAAAGAAAAACATATTAACAAAAGATATTCTGAATGCATATGTAATGCATACACTGCAAACATAAAATGAATTCAGCATGTGTATGTGTGTGTGTGTGTGCATGCATGACATACTGGCTCTCCTCTCTAATTTCCTTTTATCTTATACCATATAAATTATGTTTATGAGTGGGTTTTGTGCACTCTGAGGCATTTTGCATTAACATAAATTTAACATAAATTACCCCACATATCAGCAGCTGACTCTGTTTTGTTCAATTTAGTTCACAATTTTGCTTATCCGTATGCCTCATATTACACAGTGATCCCAAAGAATATTATCAAATGCATTACATTTCCACCTCTTTGAAATCTGATAATTAATACAGATGCCTACACAGGCCACCATCTTTGTTTTTTTATCTACATTTCTCACAATGCTCTCACAAAATATAGTGGGTAGGGATGACGAGGTACAAAAACAAGTGAAAATGTTCTAACATTTTCATTTTGCATGAGTTACACATTTTTTGATCCATTTAAATTCATGAGTTTGCATCTATGTAAGGCCAAACCTATAAAGAAAATAAAATATTTAGCTTAAGGTGGACGTCAAGTAATTTTGCTTCCTATACTTCCTATGGAAAAATTTCTGTACACATTTTCTTCACAATTAATGCGTTCCCAAGGATAAAAATTTGAACATCAATTAAAATAACTTCATTTTATAACTTGGAATACTTAATATTTTCTAAAACATAACCATAATTATGCAATCCAACATTCATTTGTCTACTGACATCATCAAAGTACAGGTTGCACCATCTTTTTGCTGGTTCCAACACCACCAAAGGAGAAGTTATTGGTTTTTAATATAATTATGCTTATGTTTTAGAAAATATTAAGTATTCCAAGTTATAATATGAAGTTATTTTAATCGATGTTCAAATTTTCATCCTTGGGAACACACTGATTGTGAAGGAAATGTGTACAAGTTTTTCCTTATATCTCATGTGATTCTATCATAAAGTTCACATACAATTACGTGACCACAAGGTTCTTCAGGAAGACGCTTTAACGTCTGTAAATTCTGTTTTACACTTTCTGTAAAGTGGATACAGTCTGTGGTGGTGCATTAGCTTATTCAATTAAAATATAAATCGGTTAGAAGTCCTAAAGATGTTACTTACGGAAGTGCGTGTTCAGTCCAACGTCAGTAGTTATTGAGTTTCTTTGTCCAAAGTTGTATCTTGCTTCAATATGGTCAGTTGTTAGGATTAGTTCGAGAGCCATTTCGCTATAATTTGTACCCTACTTCGGATATATATATGTACAACTTATAACGAAATGGTTCTCGAACTAATCCTAACAACTGACCATATTGAAGCAAGATACAACTTTGAACAAAGAAACTCAATAACTACTGACATTGGACTGAACACGCACTTCCGTAAGTAACATCTTTAGGACTTCTAACCGATTTATATTTTAATTGAATAAGTTAATGCACCACCACAGACTGTATCCACTTTACATAACGTGTAAAACAGAATTTACAGACGTTAAAGCGTCTTCCTGAAGAAAAGTTTTTCTATTGGAAGTTAGTATAGGAAGCAAAATTACTTGACGTCCACCTTAAAGTCAAGAAGTTTGTGGGAAAAAAAGAGAATGCATGAAACCAGATCAAAAACAATTCACTGATACTATACACTTTTGATCTTTGTTTTCTTCAGATAGATATGTGAATATAGTTCAAAACAAAATTTTAATTTTAAATCTAGCTTTTAAAAGAACAACAAATATAAATTGGCTGGAGAATACACAGAATTTGATAAAGATCAGCTCATCTGTTTTCATTGTATCCATTTTAATGGGCTTTTTATTTTGTGTGTGCACATCTGCGTGAATATTAGTGCAAGCATGCATATGTGTACATACAGCCACAGAGCTATACAAAAATTCAAAATTTAAGCTCTGGGGAATCAAGTGAAGCAGATTTCAAACTGAATGCACAAAGAAAAAAAAAACCTAAATCAAAATCACACACAGTACAACCATTTTCAGTGGTGTAGGGTGACCTAAAATTTATACAGGGCTAAATATTTTCAAAATTGCTCTAAACCTTCTCCTGTACTATGAAATATAATTTTAGTGGATTGTGAGGTTTCTAAAAGCCACCTACTGAAATTATAATTAACCACATAGAATGAAGTAGAAATTTTATTTATATATATGCAGTGTGGCATAACATAAAAAAAACAGTACAAACAAAACAGTAGTAAACAGTAGAAACATAACAAAGTATGTTTTCTTTCGCTTCCAGTTAACCAGGATATTATAATATAACTCCACATTCTAAGTTTCAGACTGATTCTCATGTTTTTGAACAAAGAAAATATTTGGTCGATGTGGGCCCAAGTCTTTCATAGTTTTTTTTTTTTCTTCATCCCTTAATAAACTAAAAATGTGTTCCAATAAAAAGTCCCTTTATTCATTTTACTTACACAAGAAAACCTCACAGCTCTCTTAACTCCACAAACGAAAATGTCCGACGACATAGAAGCAAAATTTCTACAGTTAAACAGAAGGTGACCAACCCCAAAAGACAGTTTTATGCATGCGCAGTTCAGCATGCATCTGCTCATTCATTACTGTTCTCCGAATCTTTTTCAAGGCAGCTAAGGCGACAAGTTGACGGGTGTCATCTCTACCACCACGCAATATTCATTGCACTCTAGTGAACAAATATAAAGGATGTAATGTGTTACCCAGTTACTGAACTATTGTAGTAGCTCACATTTGCATTCACAAAATCTGGGAACTGGTTACTAATACGAATTTTTTTTTTCGAATTTTTTCAATTAAAGGGGAAAAAAATTCTCACTTTCATGCAGGGCTTAGTCCTGGACGCCCACAATGACCTGACGCCACTGACCATTTTTATCACAACCCTGTTAGAAAAAGAAAGAACATCCTCCTCCTTGGAAATTTAGCTTATCAACATTAATCAAAATTGGCATTATTTAAAAACTAGTAGAAAAAATTTGCTTTACCAGTTTCATATTTCAAATCAGATGAATTAAAAAATTCCACATTGCCATGAATAGTCAATGTTTCATTATCGCTTCAACCACACATTTCTTTTTTTTTTTTTCCAGCAAGCCTTCGATTTCATACAAGTTATATATTTTAGACATTAAGTTTTTCCACTCACTTGAACCTCTTTTACAAAACCCGACTTAATTCACTTATTGATGAAGATATCCCCAAGTCTCCTCCATAAATCTCTGTGTGATGAGTAGAAGTTTTTTTGTCATGCTAATTGGAATTTACTGGTATACAATCATCTTTGCTGTCTTAAGCACGAAAAACAAGACTAAACCAATTTCAACGCAAAATAACCAAGCCAAATCATCACAAGCTATGAAACACCTTTACTTACGACTTACGAAAATTAAAACTTGTTTAAAAGGTTAAAAATGATTAAAACCAATGTGTGAGATCTTTCAGGTCCGTCTCTACAGACCCATCTTCAGGCACAACGAGAAACTCACACCGGGCACGCTGGCTTATATACACACCAGTGGCGTATATTCGAGGCAAGCTAGGCTAGCTGCAAAGCCCAGAGAATGCACAAATAAAACTGAATTAAATATACACAAATAAAAGTCAATTATCAACAGTATTAAAATATGTCGATGCTTTCGCTGCGAAAAAAAATGTGTGCGGATTCGCTTCTTTGACTCAGTCTGACGAGCGAAAACCAACGGCATAACGCAAGCAACTCTTCCAGAGTCTTCGCAGTTCTGATGTAAAAACCCTCCATACAATCACCTGCTAGCATTTCCATGACAACATGAATCAGCTGGTAGAGGGGATTGGCCCACTGCTTTGGGAAACAGTTCGCTCTGAAAAAAGAAGACCAACTATCTCAGTCACTTGCATACTCCCGCCCATAAGAGTGTTTCGGGAGATTTGTTTCAGTTTTTGTGAAGTGTCAACGAATTAAAATCAGAGATATTATATCTTAAATTCGTGGCTTTGTTGGATTCGAACTGATTTGTTAAATTTTGTGAAAGCTTCTCTGAATATCTACTGTCAGAACTTAAAGAACTTTCGATGCTTCAAATTTTGATACAGCTCGACAAAAAAATGAACTGAAAGTGTTTTATTCCCTTGATGAATACATAAACAAATTAGTAAGAGACATTACATGTTACATAAAGTTAAATAAATTGGACATAGTGAAGTGCACAAATTAGCAGACCTCATATTAAACTTTCCATCAACAACTGCCCAAAGCTTTTCAGCATTAAAAAGAATCAAGATATATCTTAGAGCCACACAAGGACATGCACATTCGAAAAACTTGGCTGTTTTGTCAATAGAAAAAAACATTCTTTTTAAATATGAAAAAGTACTCAGAAGAAACCTTTTATGAAAACGTAACACTCAAGTTCACACAAAAGGAAAGAAGAATGGAGTTCATGTACAAATAAGTGTTCGAATTCTAATCTTCATAATTATTTGGTATCATGTTAGCAATGGCATGTACCTAAAATTTAGAAAAAAAGTTACTTCTATTACTTAACAATTAAAAATTTAACTTCGCAATTAAAGATATGCCACTGGTACACACCTCTGTACATCGGCGAGATACAACAACACATGTGCTGCCCTAAAAGGTTAAGCATGCTTTACACAGAAAGCAGCAATAAAGTGAAAATATGTACAAATGCATGAAAAATAAATAATCCAAATGGCAGTAAGTAAGTAATGAAATCATCTTTGCAGTGGAAGAGGATTCTCCAGCAGGAACCTTCAAGGAGCAGGTATGGTTTGCGATGTTTCTTCATTACAGCACTGTTTGGCAAAATCAAAAATATACAAACTCTCCAAAAAGAGCACTGCAGTTTTAGTTCTTGCCGAGCACAATAATTTAACATCATTCCATAGTGGTAAATAATCGCCCTTGTTGACTGTTTGCGCTAAGGCCATTGCGGATGAATGGGTGCGAACATTGTACTTATGTTCGGAGATTCTCACCCCGAGTGACCAACAGGTTGTTCCGATGTAGGCAGTCGTAGGGAGAGAGTCATCAACCGATCGTCGTGGCACAGAATATACACCATATTTTTCCATGATCATAACATGGTCACGATCAGACTTGACCAAGTTGAAAAGACGTTCGGAAGAAATACCAAAGCTATAGTTGAACTCTTATAGAGGATGCATATTATGGTGGGGTGGTAAGGAATGGAGCTAACAAACCAGATCTAACGCCATTATTCCACCACACTTCAACCCCAATGTGAATTGCTCGTCATCCGGTTTGTTGGCTCCATTCCTTACCACTCCACCATAGTATCCACACTCTATAAGACGTGCCATAAGTTCAACTATAGCTTCGGTATTTCTTCCGAATGCCTTTTCAACTTGGTCAAGTCTGATCGTGACCATGTTATGATCATGGAAAAATATGGTGTACATTCTGTGCCACTACGATTGGCTGATGACTCTCTCCCTATGACAGCCTACATCGGATCAACCTGTCGGTCACTCGGGGCGAGAATCTCCGAACATAAGTACAATGTTCGCACCCATTCATCTGCAATGGCCTTAGTGTGAACAGTCAACAAGAGCGATTATTTACCACTATGGAATGATGTTAAATTATTGTGCTCGGCAAGAACTAAAACTGTAGTGCTCTTTTTGGAGAGTTTGTATATTTTTGATTTTGCTGAGCAGTGTTGTAATGAAGAAACCCAGCAAACCAACCTGCTCTTTGGAGGTTCCTGGTGGAGAATCCCTCTTCCACTGCAAAGATGTTTTCATTACTTACTTACTGCCGTTTGGATTATTTCTTTTTCATGCATTTGTACACATTTTCATTTTATGGTTACTTTCTGTGTAAAGCGTACTTAACCTTTTAGTGTGGCACATGCATTGTATCTCACCGATGTACAGAGGAGTGTATATAAGCCAGCGTGCCCTGTGCGAGTTTCTCATTGTGCCTGAAGGTGGGTCTGTAGAGACGGACCCGAAAGATCTCGCACGTTAGTTTTAATCATTTTTCAACCTTTTAAACAAGTTTTAATTTTTGTAAGTAAAGGCTTGGTTATTTTGTGTTGAAATTGGTTAAGTCTTGTTTTTCATGCTTAAGACAGCAAAGATTATTGTATACCAGTAACTCTTTGTGTCTTGAGCCACTTTCTTCCATGTCATTCAGGCAGGCTTTCAAATTTAACAGACCCATTTCTCGCGTGGTTATCTTCTGGATCTTTCCCTGTCCCTTAGTATCCAATGTACTATTTCAGTTGCCCAATGGTGGTCGATTCCTCTAGAAATACACAAGAGAGCCACAACATTATGGCCAATGTGTCTTTATGCAAATCAAAGCAACTGCAGATAAATGATGGTGCATGTACATCATACATACATACATATCACTAAGCTGTTCTCTGAGATTCAGAGGTTAGCTCCAAAGAAAACAATGGCTGACCATCAGCCTTGATGTCTTGGAAATGCTTTGATCCAGTCCTCTGGCCATTACAATTTGGCCTTTGTCAAATTTGCTTAAGTCTTCTATCTTTCCTCTGTGAAAAACAAAAGTAACACTGATTAACACAGCTTAGTATCAGGTATTATTTATACAATTTTATAGCCTTCACATGCACCATCATTTTTTGATGATGGTGCATGTGAAGGCTATAAAATTGTATAAATAATACCTGATACTAAGCTGTGTTAATCAGTGTTACTTTTGTTTTTCACAGAGGAAAGATAGAAGACTTAAGCAAATTTGACAAAGACCAAATTGTAATGGCCAGAGGACTGGATCAAAGCATTTCCAAGACATCAAGGCTGATGGTCAGCCATTGTTAGTACCTTTAAAAAGTGGTCTCAGGAGGAAGAAAAGAAAAAACACACAAACGGCCGGCAAAGTGTGAGCTGGCTATGGCTTCTAGAAGAGCAAAGGCCATCCTGAATGGTACGAGCCAACAGAAGGGATATTGTGACATAACTCACCAGTTGTTTGAATGCTAGTGATGGAAGTAATGTGTCACAACACATAACATATCGAACCCTGTGGATAATGGGGCTGTGTAGCTGCCGGCCAAGTGCCTATGCTAACCTGGGTTCACAGTCGAAAGCACCTACAATGGGCACATGGGCATAAAACTGAACCTTGAATGATTGGAAGAAAGTCCTTTGATCTGATGAACCTTATTTCCAATTGCACCAAGTGTATGGCTGGGTATGTGTGCATTGTTTACCTGGGAAGTGATGGCACCAGGATGCATAGTAGGATGAAAACACAATAGTGGAGGAAATGTAATGCTTTGGGTAATGTTCTGCAGGGAAACACTGGGTCCAGTCATTCATGTGCAGGAAATTATGGAGTCTACCACCTACCTAAACATCATTGCAGACCAGGTACATCCTTTCATGGCAACGGTATTCCCCTCTAGTGGTGCCTTCTTTCAGCAGGATAATGTGCCATGCCACACTGTCTAGATTGTTCATGAATGGTTACATAAACATCACTACAGACCAGGTACATTCTTTCATGGCAATGGTATTTCCCTCTAGTAGTGCTTTCTTTCAGCAGGATAATGTGCCATGCCACACTGTTTGGATTGTTCAAGAATGGTTACATAAACATCACTACAGACCAGGTACATCCTTTCATGGCAATAGTATTCCCCTCTAGTAGTGCCTTCTTTCAGCAGGATAATGTGCCATGCCACACTGTCCAGATTGTTCAAGAATGGTTACATAAACATCACTACAGACCAGGTGCATCCTTTCATGGCAACTGTATTCCCTATTCCCCTCTAGTGGCACCTTCTTTCAGCAGGGTAATGTGCCATGCCACACTGTCTGGATTATTCAAGAATGGTTACATAAACATCATTACAGACCAAGTACATCCTTTCATGGCAACAGTATTCCCCTCTAGTAGTGCCTTCTTTCAGCAGGATAATGCGCTATGCCACACTGCCTGGATTGTTTGAGAATGTTTCAGGTATTGCCCTGGCTTTCAAATTCCCCAGTCACCAGTCCAATTGAGCATCTGTGGCTGGTGTTGGAAAAGCAAATCTGATCTGCAGTGGCTCAACCATGTAACCTACAAAAGTTAAAGGATCTACTGGTAACATGCTAGATCCAGATAGCACAGGGCACCTTTAAAAATCTTGTAGCATCCATGCCTTGCTGGGTGAGATCTGTTTCTGTGACACATGGAGTACCAACATCATATTAATATTAGGCAAGTGGTCATAATGTTTTGGCTCTTTGATATACACTATACCAACAAAAGTCAATGGACACCCCTTCAAAAGCAAATGAACTGATCTGCGGTGTTGTTAAGATGTGCGGTACAGCTGGAAACAGTATAAAAACAAGAACGCAGCTGACTGCAATCATATCGCACTGTGAGGTTGAGTGAAAATGTCGAGGCGGGAGAGAACTGACTTTGAGAAAAGAAAGATTGTTTGGTGTTATATTAGTGAGTTGTCCATAAGAGAAACCGAGAGGCATTTAAACATACCCAAGTCAACTGTTTTGGATGTACTGAATAAGTGGAAGGCACATGAAGCAGCAAAACATACCGGCAGACCAAAGAAAATCAATGATAGAGGATGTCAAAGCCTCAGGAGAGTCATTACAGCTAATCGATGGAGTACTGCACAAGACCTTAGTGTACAGGTGAATAAAAATGCTGGCACCTCGGTATGTATATGTACCATTCGCAGAGAACTTCATTCCATGGGTTACCATGGTCAGGCGGCTGCTCATAAGCCTTTCATCTCCACTCGGAATGCTATTCGTCATTTAGCATAGTGTAAAGAACATTTATTGTGGACCGTAGATCAATGGAAATGGGTCCTATGGACTGATGAATCCAAATACATGATCCATCAGTCTGCTGGCCATATGTGGGTATGGCGGCAGCCGGGGGAATGCTATTTACCAGTGTACTGTTCCTACGCTGAAGTTTGGAGCTGGCAGTGTACTCGTGTGGGGGTGTTTTTCGTGGTATGGTCCCAGCCCATTGGTTATCACGGACAAACTTGTTAACCAGCATGCCTACCTTGATATCCTGGACAATTATGCCCTACGAACTCTGTGGCAATACTGTGGAACTGAGACTTGTTGGTACCAGTAGGATAATGCACCAAGCCATAAAGCAAGGACTGTTACGGCGTGGTTTGACAATAATTTCGTATCGTGTGTGGACTGGCCAGCACGAAACCCTGATCTTAATCCCATAGAGCACCTATGGGATGAATTAGAGTGCCGCATAAGCAGTTTGGAACCAAGGCCTACCACTAAGCAACAGTTAGCGGCAGCATTATGTACTGAATGGAAGCGCATACTGATCCCTGTGTTCCAAAACCTTGTCGAAAGCATGTCTCGAAGGGTCAGTGCATGCATTAAGGCCAAAGGTGGACCGACACTGTACTAATGTACGTTAATAAATGCTATGTTGTGTTTTTCTTCTAGGTGTCCGGTGACTTTTGTTAATATAGTGAATGTTCTGCATATTGCCACTTGAGAGTCTCTACTTTGATCAGCACATCGTCAACTCTACTCATTTTCTTGATCCACGAGTTCCTTTTTCATCTTTCCTGGTTATACCAAGCTTTATACCTTGCCATGCTTCTTTCAGTTGTCTGCAGCCTCTATGTGTCCTTTTTGCTTATGGTCCATATTTCTGATCCATAAGTAAGAACTGGAAGGACATATTAATTAAGCACTTTTCTTTTAAGACATAATGGTAAATTGCTCTTGAAAATTGTATAGTGCCTCCCAAATGCTCTCCAACCAAATTTTACATGCCCATCTATTTCTTTTTCTATGTGACCATGGATTGTTGCCTGTTGTCCAACGTAAATGTATGTATCAGTTATTTCTAGATTTTCCCCATCAACCTCTAAATCTTCAGTTCTTGTATAAACATTGTACATCAGTTTTGTTTACTGTAAATTCATTTTTAATCCCACTTCTTTATTTTTGGCAGCAATACTCTGAAGTTCTGAGGGGTACTTGCAAAAATGACTATGTCATCATCAAAACAAAGGTAGATTAAATAATCTCTATTAATCTTTATCCCCTTGTCTTCCCAGTTCAGTGATGGAAATACATTCTATAATGCAGCAATGTAGAGCTTGGGACAATGTCTTCATTCTTTCTGTATTTTCATTGGCTTTGCACAATCTCCACAATTGTTCCATTTTCTCCTTGAGCTCTTCCTTATTTCATGTTCTCGATTGCATGGGCAATTTCTGTCAGGACTGAAGGAACTTTAGCACCTGTGTATATGCCAACAGATGAATCATCTCCTTCATCTAGTTTTTGTGTAGAACTCTTTTAACACTTCTCCAAAGAGATAAAAAGACTACCAAAAAGATCATTGGAAATCTTTTTATCTCTTTGTCTCACTCCCTTTCCAATTTTTGTACATGCTGTTTCCTGGAGCAGTTGAACCTTTGCATTTTCATAAATATTATCATTATTTTAATGCATACATCTTAATACTGCAGGATTTTGGAGACATTATAACTGCTGATGGTTTCATGGTATCAAATGCGTTTTCATAATCAATGAAAGACATACCTAATGGAAGTTCATACTTATTTTCTCTTTCAATTAGTTCTCTATATCAGGGGTCACCAAACTTTTGGAGAGAAGGGTCAAATGGAGAAACTGACTAAAGTTCAAGAGGCTGGGTTAAAAAAAAAATTGGTAAACCACAGATCAATTTTTGTAATGCAAATATTGTAAATTTTCAATGAACTAATATTTGTTTAGGTCTAACTAATTTTATATGGCCTATAATTTAGCATAAAAGTTTTCAAAAATTTTTTTAAATATTTATACACATAAAAAACAAACCCAAACTAAGCTTACTAAAGACTAAAGTTCAGTCTTTAGTAAGTTGACTTCATGACATAAACAAATTGACTTCATGACATCTAAAACTGGAAAAGAGAAATCAATGAGAAGAATGGTATTGTTTCTGGAATGATTTAGCTACATTTTGGATATTTGGTTTCAGGTTGGGCAACCCAATTTTTAAAAAGTATGACATGTGGTTGTCATTCAATCATGAACGAAGCTTTGATTTTACATATTTATTTTTAGAAAAAGCTTGTTCACAAGCATTTGTGCTACCAAACAATGAAAGCATTTTCCCCACCAAACTTTTCAGCTTTGTAAAACTATTTATTGGCAAAAGATAATAAAAGGTTATCAAACTTTCACTCTTAAACAATGACTTCAATTTATTATTGGATTGCAAATCTAACAGTTCCAACTGTAAATTCTCCTCAACATCATCAACCGTAAAACTAAATGGGTTCTGCAATAGCTGGAATGTTTGGTTTTTCATGCTTGTAAAAATTACCAACACATCTTTCAAACTCAGCTTTTAACAAATTAATATTTGTGACACAGTGCTCAACATCAAAAACAAACTTATCAGACATGTTGTTCCACATATATTTACAAGATGGAAAGTGCACAAAAACTTTGATCAGCTAACTGTAGCTTGAACAATTCCAACTTCGATTGGAAAAACTTCAGATCAAAAAATAACTCATGCGAGTTCATCTTTTCCCTGCAAATTCAAATTGAGTTGATTGAGATGGTAAGTAACGTCTGTTAAAAATGCAAGGAGGCATTACCACAGGCCGAATGATGGCTTTCCACGGACTATAGTTTGATGCCCCCAGCTCTGTATACATGAATATGATCAATAGTGCTGTAACCACTCCTGAATCCAGCTTGTTCTTTTGGTTGAGGCATGTCCAGTATTTCCATCAAGCAAATGTGAAAGTATCTTAGTGAAGATCTTATCAGGCACTGATGGGAGACTGATGGGTCTGTAGTTCCTGAAATCCTCAATGTCCCCTTTTTTATGTAGAAGGATCATTGAAGCATTATTCCAATCATCAAGAATTTTCCCTTCATTGAGGCATCTAATGTAAACTTGGGTAAATGTAGTTTCTATATCTTCACTGGCTTTGCACAATTTCCACAACTGTTCCATTTTCTCCTTGAGCTTTTCCTCATTTCATGTTCTCAATTGCATGGGCAATTTCCACCAAAAGGACTGGAGGAACTTTAGCACCTGGGTATATGCCAACAGATGAATCATCTCCTTCATTTAATTTTGTGTATAACTATTTTAACTCTTCTCCAAATGTCATTTATTCAAGAAGCACATTGTCTCAGCAGCAACTCTATTTGAGAAGCATAACATCTCAGCAGCACCTCGATTCAAGAAGCACTATGTCTCTGAAGCACCTCAATTCAAGAAGTACAATGTCACAACAGTGCTTTTATTCAAGAAGCATGGTGTCTCAACACTGCCTTGACATAGAATAAGGATTGGCTTCGTCAGCTAAATACAATGATGTGATTGAAGAATGTAAGTCTATAACACTTGGTGAGTGACATCTCATTTTCTAGGATTGAAAGATGAAATATTAATCTGTTTGATCAGTTTGGATTACCTCATTATCTGTTTTAAATATCATGAAAATTCATTATATCTCCATATATGCCTGGTTATCACTATAGCAAAAATTTTGTATTTTGTGCTTCATTTTCTAAGTTAGTAGTAATTTTTAAATAAGGTTTAGTTGCTAATTTATGTTTTAGACTTTTTAGCTTGCTTGATGAATAAAATATAAAAATAATGTTTTCTTCATATTTGAGTGTTCTATGTGTTTGCTTTTAAGAAAAATAATAAACGAAATTTTCTAGGCACACACCGTAATGAAATGTGCTGCACATAAAATGGCTTGACAAACAGAAAATGTTTGTCAAACCATATGTTTAAACAGAGAAGTGCACAGAAAATGGCTTGACAAACAGAAAATGTCTTCCTCAAAAACTAGCAATAAAAAAAATACCCCAATAAAAAAAATGGTAAATTAGGAATAGGATATCCAATGATTTATTGTAGCTCACACAAATACATGTATGTCTGTCTGTCTGTCTGTCTATCTATTTATTTATTTATTTATTTATTTATTGCAAGAAAGGGTGGGGAAACCCTCCCTTTAAAATGAAGTGCATCTGCATAGAACAAAATTTATCATATTACTTGTAGGATCTATCCTGGCTTTTTACCTTAGTGTAAATCTCTTTCACTCTCTTTGATTCTACAAAACTCTCCTGGTTCACCTTTACCATGAGATCTGATAATAGAACCAGCTGCAGACATGCACTTTCTGATCAAAAGTATCTGGACTCTTGCTTGTCCACAAACTCCCTGTAACAGGAAAGGAATTAATATCGAGTGGGTCCATCCTTTGCTGCTATCATGGGTTCCACTCTGCTGGAAATGCTGTTCACTAGATTTTGGTATGTTGCTGTAGGAATTGTCATCCATGACCACAACAGCATTAGTCAGGTCACTCACTGATATTAGAAGGTTCAGCCTGGTGTGCAGTCAGTATGCTAATTCAATCCAAAAGTGTTCCATTAGTGTATGCAGACCAGTCCAACAGCATTAATCAGGTCACTTACTGATATTGGGATGTTCAGCCTGGCTTGCAATCGTTATGCTAATTCATCCCAAAAGTGTTCCATAGTGTGTGCAGATCAGTCAAGTTCTTTCCACATCCACCTCATCAAACCATTCCTGCATGGATTTTTCTTTATGGATGGGGTCATTGTTCTGTTGGTAAATGGCCTTCACTGAACTGTTGCCATAACGTTCATAGCACAAAATAATCAAGAATGCCGTTACATGCCTCAGCATTAAGATTCCCTGGCACTGAAACTAGGGAACTCAACCCAACCATGAGAAACAACCCCAGAGCATACCTCCAACACCAAACCTCACAGTTGGCACAAGAAAATCCAGTGGGTAGTGTTCACCTACCATCTTCCACACCCAGATTCATCTGTTGGACTGCTAGATGGTGAAGTGTGATTCATCACTCCAGAGAATGTGTTTTCCCTGCTCTAGAGTCTACTGGTGCAAAGCTTTACCCCACTACAACCAATGCTTGGCATTGATTTTGCTGATGTTAGGCTTGTGTGTGGCTACTCAGCCATGAAAACCCATTCCCTTCAGTCCGGTGGGTAGTGTTCACCTACCATCTTCCACACCCAAACTCATCTATTGGACCGCTAGATGGTGAAGTGTGATTCAGCACTCCAGAGAATGTGGTTTCCCTGCTCTAGAGCCTACTGGTGCCAAGCTTTACCCCACTACAACCAATGCTTGGCATTGATCTTGCTGGTGTTAGGCTTGTGTGCGGCTGCTCAGCCATGAAAGCCCATTCCCTTCAGCTTTCGGTGAACCATTACTGGTGTTGCTATCACTGGCATTTTGGAACTCCATGGGAAGTGCTGCAATAGGAGACAGTCAATTTTGTCGCGCCACCACTTCAGCACTCGGCGGTCTTCCTCTGTCATTTTACGTGGTCTACTAGCTTGTGATTGCACTGTTCCTACTCCTGGATGATTCCACTTCACAATAACATTGATTACAGTTGATCAAGGCAGCTGCAGCAGGGCAGAGATTTCCTGAACTGACTTATTGCTAAGACGGCATCCTATAACCATGCCACAATGAAAGTCACTGAGCACTTCGGTATGGCCCATTCTATTATTTATGTTGGTTTCTGATGTTTGCCCAAGCCACGTGCACCTTTTTATACCTGTGTGAGCCATGGAAGTGATGTATATGGGCAAATCCACTACTCAAAAGGGGTGTCCAGATACTTTTGACCCTACAGTATACTTATCTATACAGAAGCTATCACAGTCTGTATCACTGTAGGCATATACACATGCCATGCATTTTTTCTGTTTACATGCAGCCATCCTTCAGAAAACTTGAAATTGCATTGCCCTGGAATGGGAATCGAACCTGCATCTCTTAATTTACATTCCAGCATGCTGCAGTTACACTGTAGCATGTTTGAACATAAGTCAGAGATGCAACCATTACATTGCTGCATGCTTGGATATAAATCGGCAAATGCAGGCTCAATTCTCATTCTAGAATAATGTAATTTTCAAGTTTTCTGATTAATGGTTACATGAAAATAGTAAAAATGTATGGCATCTAATATATGCTAACATTATGTATATGCCTTCACAGTAATTGCAAAGAATGAATTCTCCTGGGGATTTGTTTCCTGTCCATTTTTAGCACAGTCTGATTAAAAGACAATTTTACTAGTTCAGTTCATAAGTTTTCAGAAAAACTGTTTCTCTCACCATCAAGGCTATTGTAAGTATGGGTGACAACTGGTCATTTTATTGCTCTCTCTTACTGGCTGAGGAAAGGAATGTCTATGGCTATCTGCCCTCTTCTTCCTCATTCTGTCGGATACCCTGGCTTTACCAAGCATATCACCTCCTGCTCCAAGGATACAATAAAATCTCTTGCCTCATACAATGCATCTGTCCAGCTTAAACTTCACATTCAGAATACCCCTGCACCTTTTCTGTGGCAATGAACTCTGCATTTTAACCTTAACCCCATTAACAGCTTAGCTTGAAAGATCTCATCAGAATCAGTCAAGTTTTCTGTTGCCAGTACCACAAAAAACAACCTTCCATCCATACATGAAACAGCCTGCCAATGCATTGTCATTCACCAAGATATAATTAGGTTCACACATAGTGATCAAATGATTGGTGTAATTGGTGGTGGCCATCCCCAACATAGTTAGCTTAGGGGATTATCACAACAGCATCTCCCATTGGTGCCAGCAACATTTGAATGTCTTCCATCTCCTTGCAGAAGTAATGTACAAATAAGATAGCAAAATACTGAAACAGGCTGAAAATAAAGCCATAATACTAATAATATTTATACATATGTCTATTACGTAAGACAAACAGGGTGTTCGTGAGTCTTTTGTATTACTTATAATCCATTTAATTATTTCTTCACATGATGATAACCATATTATCATTTCACTATTCAGGGCATAAAACAACTAAGAATTTGTATTTTTTTTTCACTCTTTCATAAATATGCAAACCTTAAAGTGAAGAATGTGTAAAAAAAATCAACACATAAGTTAATCTACAGGGTGATTGTAAACTCCTTCAACAAAACACGAGGGGTGATAGTACACATCAAGATGAACAATATTTGCAATGGAACCTAGGGCTGCATTCCACTCCTAGTGCCAGAAAAGAGTAAAGTTACATATCAACGTAGAGCCTTCAACAGTGAAAACAAAGGGACATACCTAATCTATGAGTTGCACAAGTCCAATCGCATCAGAGATAGACTCGAAGGAGCTGCTCAAACTGCCGTTCAAGGGTGTCGTCGCACAGCCCACACCAGCAAATCAAGGACTGTCGCACCCTCTCGTAGACTCCTGGTGTGGTGTTGATCTTGTCTACAGCAACAGCGATTCGCGCGACGAGATCTTCCAGAGAGTCCACAGGTGTATAGTGCACCAATGTTTTCATGTGCCCCCAGAAGAAGAAGCCCTGTGGATTAAGCTCCGGGGAGCATGGAGGCCAAGCCACAGGTCCACCGCGTCCAATCCGTTTGTTCAATAACCGCATGCTGGTAGACTACACTTAAGCATGGAGGCCAAGCCACAGGTCCACCGCGTCCAACCCAGCACCGGGGATATGTTACATTTAGGAAGTATCAGACCTCAGTGGCAAAGTGTGCTGGGGCTTCATCATGCATAAACCACATCCCTCCATGTGGTGAGTGGAACATCCTGCAACAGACCAGGAAGCACTTGCTCCAGGAACACATGATATGCTGCACCAGTCAAACGTATATGTCAAATTTTGAAGATGACAATCTGATTTTTGGCGTAAATGTGACAAGGATGGTAAGTCAGATAATATTTGAAAACTTGAAAATTTTCATCGTCCTGGAGCGGGACTCGAACCCGCGTCTCCCAGAACTCGAACCCGCGTCTCACGTGATGTTCGCACAGTAATATCGCTGAACAGGTTTGGCTGTTTTTTTAAATGTTTGCTCCTTATCGTTTACACACATGTACAGCACACCTGATTTGCATCTTGTGCTTCTCATGAACTGGTTGAAACTCTGTGTGCCTGCTGGACGTTTTTCGAATGTGCTCTTTTCTGGCACTAGGAGTGGAATGCTGCCCTAGGTTTCATTGCAAATATTGTTCGTCTTGATGTGTACTATCACCCCTCTTGTTTTGTTGAATGAGTTTACAATCACCCTGTAGATTCATAGGAAAGTATGAGTTTCAAAGGAAGATAGCAATTTTATTCTTTCAATCAAAATTACCTCTATCTGCTGGACATTAAGATCAAGAAATGTGAGATCATTACGAACAGGTATAATTGATTTGGGGCCTGTACATCCCATAGTAGTCCCAAGTCCACCATTTAGTTTTATGACCACCAATTTGTTTAACATATCTTTAATCCGTGAAGTTGAGGGCTCTGATAAAGATTTATAGTACAAAACCTGGAGAAAGAGAAAATAAAAGCATTACAAGATCTAAAGAAAGTAAAATAAAGTAAAATGTTCTACTATATAACATGCAAACTATGATGATGAGTTATAATACATACAATTTAAAATAATAACTCTGAAATTATTCTGACAAGTAGAACATAAACAATTAAGATGGCCACACCTAAAAACTTTGCCCTATATTTAAAATGGTAAAAACTTCTGTAGACATTTCCTTCTCAATTAATGCATTCCCAAGGATGAAAATTTGTATGTTGATAAAAATAACATTATATTATAGCCTAGTACATTTAATATTTTCTAAAACTTAACCATAATTATATTAAGAATCAATAACTATTCCTTTGGTGGTTTTAAAACCTACAAATAAATGACACCACATTTTCTTGTGACTTGCTAAATGCAGTCATGTCGCATTTTTTTCAATAATTTTATTAATTTTTGGAACGGAATCAAAATTTGAGTGCATCCATGTGATAGTCTGGAATATTTAGAATGACTTCAGCACTTAGATTATATTTTCTGACACTAATTTAGCTAAAAATGTTAACAAAACTGTATGTGCTTCTGATTTTTTATTCTGAAATAAATCAGTAAGCTCACTGTCTGATATTTTCAGGCATAAACCACGTCCCTCCATGTGGCAAACATTTAATCTAAGTGGCTCAAATCATTCCAAGCATTCAATATTATTGCATGGATAGACGCAAGTATTGATTCCAGTCAACACTTGTCTATTTTTTTCCAAAAATTAATAAAATTATAGAACAAAAATGCAATATTATTGCATTTAGCAAGTCACATGATAGATGCAGTGCCATCTATTTGTAGGTCTAAACAATACCAAAGGAAAAGTTATTGATTCTTAATATAATTATAGTTAAGTTTTATAAAATATTAAGTATACTAGGCTACAATATAAAGTGATTTTTATCAATGTGCAAATTTTCATCCTTGGGAATGCATTAATTGCAAAGAAAATGTCTACAGAAATGTTTACCATGGGAAACATACAGCAAAGTTTTTAGCTGGATCTGCCTTAAGGGATAAAGAAATGGAAAAGATTATAACAGAAATTGTGGATCAGTTACACATTTTCAGGTAATCAGTGAAATGATAAAAAAGGTTCGTACCAAAATTATGGAGAAAGTGTAAAAAACATACATCTTTGAAAAAAACAGTACCTACAATACAGATAATATAAATTAAATATCTATTAAGCAAGCTAACAAAACAAAACAAAATACACCATTTGATACAAGAAATACCAAAAGGAATTTAGGAATGCATTTACATGAAAAATAAAAACACTTTCACCAAAAACAGATAAATGTATTAACCCTTTAACAGCATGAAACTAATTAACTGGGAGTTAGTAAATTGGGCCAAAACCAACTCAAAGAGATAAATTCACTTTCTAAGAAGTGGGATCAAAGTGGCTGTTTAGGGGGATGATTAACACTGATTCTTTCAGATTGCTTACCTGCTAAAAGAGCTGTAACTATGGCATAGGACCTAAGAAATGTTAGAGATGTTTGAGTCACTTGTTTGTACCCAGTGGCATGGTGCCTGTGTCAGTGGGAACTAGCCCTTTTCCATCATGCTTTAGTTCATAGAGCAGAGAATAAAGTACTAGAAATGAGCCCTTATTAACCCTTGATAGGTTTATGGTTAGTACTGCTGAGATAAAAGGGGGAAAGAAATTGTTCTGCTGTAGCTTTCATAAAACCTGGTTGCTATGGAAACTTCTGTTTAGGGAGCACAGAAAATTTTGGAAACCATTTGGTTCAGGTGCATTGCCAGCTTAAAGGGTTGATTCAATTTTGCCTGAATAACGACACCGATTTGGACTAGAAAAAAAAATCAGGTTATCAGAAAGAACTTGAAGACCAAAGAAGACAGACTAATAACACAGTCGTAACAAATAAAAAAATTGCAATAACAGGGATCATAGCATACTTCTGGAAAATTTTAGGTAAGAATTTTAGGAATTTTAGGAATTTTTAGAAAAATTTTAGGAAAATTTTAGGAGTGTATTTCAATAAAAACTAGATGTATATTTGTATACATCTAGTAAAACAACTTTGTATACATTGTAAAGAGTTTGCTTCACACCCTTCAACCATATATACTGATAGACTGCGCATGACATCAAAATTTCTGGCTCCAACATAAAATCACATGACAACAGTCAAAAAGATGGGTTACACCTGCTGTGCTTATGGTTGCTCTGACCGATATAGTAAAGAAAGTTCTATGATTTTTCATGGGTAAGAAACGAATTAAATACCTAAGTCAATAAAGTTCAATTACTTAACCAGAAACTTGCAGCTATTGATATAAAAATATAGTAACTTAAGAAAAAAAAATGGAATGCATGTTCCAAATTCTTCGCAAATGTTCATCACATTATAAATCACAAAATGTAAACAACACGATCATGCATGTATATAGCTCATAAGTAAACTTACCTGAAGAGTTTTTATTATATATGAGGTGCATTCACATAATACACCGAAAACACTGAAGTTCTGCAGCGTAAATTAGTAATCATAACAGCATTTGTACACGAAATTTGGAGTCTGATGATGACATGCCCAATGTTTGAGCCATGGCGGCTTTGATGCAGCTATTGCCAATGCGCAGTCCATTAGTATATATGGTCGAAGTTCACACCCAAATTTTTTGCATAACGTCTAATGTCTAAAGTTTAAGTATGATTTACTTCTAATGTTCAGTTCTTATCTTTTCACGTGTTATTATCATATTCAAGTATATTTACCACATTCAAGTTTCACTTTGAACATTAATATGCTGTTGAACCAGAAGCAATTCACGATTTTCACAGTAAAGTTTTCAGGTTTCACATTAAACTATAATATCCTAAAAAGGTAATTGAAAACCAAGAACTATGTACAATTGTTCACTGAATTACTTTTTTCATATTATTGTTTTAACCTTTTCCTGATTAGCCTATCTTTTTCTGCTTCCACCACAACTAATTTACTTTCAGTTTTCTTTATTTCAGCTGAACCTTGTATGATCAAGTTAGAGGCAACTGCTATTTCAACAGTATTTTGTTTTTCTACAGCTTTTCTCATTCTTTCTGTTCCCTCTTGAATTACTGCTAGGGAGGCTTCTTTATCTTTTTTAAGCCTATTTTTTTCTGCATCATTTTCTTTTATTTTGTCATCAAACTCAGCTTTTCTTTTTTCTCTAGCTGCTTTTCCTTATTTTCCCTCTCTTTCTTCGAAAATAAAAGCATAACAAACAGCGCGAAAACTAGCTCATAAATAGAATATTTGAAACACTCTCAATGTATGCACTCTCAATTATTAGGGATGGTAGAGGGGAAGGGAATAGAACTGTCCAAAATTAGCATGTTTTCATTGCGCTAGGGCGCTTAAGCACGGCTGAATTCCTTCAGATACCCCCAATGTTCAAATGATTGAAATGTGCTGATGTTCATGGAATGAAATGGTTGATCAGCTATGATGACCGCATAAAAGTTCGGGGTGTGGGGGGAAGGGCTTTATTTTTTTTATTTTTTTAGTTTATGCAACATTTTACATCACTCCAGTATTTATCTTGTCATCATCAACAATCGCAATGTAACTACCGCTTACGATCGCGGATATCAGCAACCGAAAATCTGCCATATCTCTAAGTGATATAACACACAGTATCCTGTTACAGTGTATTGTAATTGAAAAAAAAGGATGTGGAAAAAAGAAACTTTCAGAAATTAAGATCATCAAGTCATGTGTTTCAAAAATCCGTTTTCCTTTATAATGTTTAAAAACATGTTTTTGCTTTTTTACCTGTAGTGTAAATAAAAAAACTATGTTGATTTTTTTATGGAATCAGACGTCCGTATGTCTGATTGTCTTCATCTGAGTTCACACTTTAGCTACTGTGTACAAGTAGACCTATTTTTTCAGCTCAAAAATATGTAGTTTTGTATATATTCACAGTATAAGTCATTCCTTATTCCCACAGAACTGAATTCAGCATATGCAAAATGAAGATCATCAAGACCCGCCCAACACTATGTTTCTGATTGTCTGCTGTTTATATTCAAGAAATGCAAACATGGATCAATGGTGAATGCAGCAACTATGATTTTTATTTATTACCAAGAAAAAAAAAAGAGAGCCGTGAAAGCTGTAAAGCTGAAACGGATATTTCTCTCGACCCCCCCTGCACAAAAACATTCCAATTAAGATCAAACAGCAGGAGGACGCGTCCACACAACACAACCTTTGGAATTACCTGATGGAATGGCTCCTTTTCATTTGGCACATCGCCATAAATCACCACCTGCAGCTCACTGAACTGTCAATTTGCACCCTTCCTCCTTCACTTTAACTATAATAGAAACTGTAAAAAAAAAAAATGCTCCCCAATTTTCGACAAAATTAAATTACCAAATTTACGTCATGATGTTGCAATTTACTAAAATACGTTTGTTTATCTGCTGAATATTGCTTAAATCCATTGAAAACTTTTTAATTATAGATGATTTTTTTATTAAAACAGTAACTCAGACGTCTGAATAAAAACGTGTTTGTAATTCAAATAGAGTCCATATCATCACAGAAAAAAATTTAAGGATCACTCTGTTTAAATAAACCATGGCATCTAAAAAAAATAATTCACTTGCTTTTCCCGTAATTTATAATTACTGTTTTTTTTTTTCAATCCGATTATGCAACGTTTTTTTTTTTTTTGTTTTTTTGTTTTTTTTTGCATCTGCTAAAGTTCCTAACGGAATTTGGCGAAATTTGCACTAGAACTTTATTGTGATGTATCTTAACTACTGTAAAAATTTTACTGTGTTATTTTCAAAATTCAGAAAAATGGATTTCTGAAGATATTCTCCTAGTCCTTTTGTGCTGTGGAAGTGATAAACAGGTGTTTGCTTTCTTCCCAACCAAGGGCTTCAGATCAGCGCTCCCAGCTGTCAATCAACCGTTGCTATGGTAACACCCTTTCTGCTGGAGGCTCACTCTGTCCAAAGAGGCACACATACTTGTCCATAATAAAAATTACCAATGCTAACTTTTAAAGTTTTAAACCGATTCAACTGGAATTTGGGAAGTGAGCTTCTGTAATCCAATTACAGTGAATGTAAAAATTTCAGCCACTTTCGTGAAAAATTCGCAAAGATAGTTTTCTTATTTTTTATCATAAGTAGTGGAAGTCTCTTGAGGGGAGGGAGGATGGCATGCACATAAACAAGAAGAAGATGAATGTGTTGTTCAGGCATACTCCTCACTGGTGGATGCCAGCTGACTTGGTACATACGCGACCCCCTGCAAATGCTAAATGCCTCTTCTTTCCCCTTCTGTTCTCAATTGTCGGACGGACATCAAGCTCCCCTTTGACCTACTAGTAATCATCCAATTTTATTGCACTGGAA
Source organism: Macrothele yani (assembly GCA_039090855.1). Taxonomy (NCBI): domain Eukaryota; kingdom Metazoa; phylum Arthropoda; class Arachnida; order Araneae; family Macrothelidae; genus Macrothele; species Macrothele yani. The sequence continues at coordinate 51,230,394 of CM077028.1, forward strand.
GTAGTGCCTTTCCCCCCCCCCCCAGCCAAATTAGGATTTGGTGCACATCGGAAACCGCTGCCGGTGGTTTCTTTGAGAACAGAGAAAAGGAACTTTAAAAAATGAAGGGGTAACAGTAACACGATTTCCTAAAAGGGCATTTTTTAAGCACTAATTTCAAATTTCAAGGCTTTTCAAGACGGCATTAAAAAAACACCGTTTTTCCAGGATATTCCAGGCCTTGAAAACGTAATCATGATTTTCCAGGACTTTCCAGGTTTTCAAGCACGCATGCGCACACTGCGTAATGGTAAATTTATTGGCGTTAATAATGGTTGTGTTTTTAATAAATAAGCTTACGAAAATTTTAGGATGAATAGCAAATTTTAGGTATAATTTTAGGAATTTAAGGAGGGTCACAAAATATTAGGAATTTTAGGAGGAATGCGATCCCTGCAATAACAATTACCCAATAAATCCATTATGCATAGAAACACCACATTCAATGAGAGAGAAAAATACTGTAAACTCTAGAAATTAAAGGGAAATGCTCAAAAGACTTAATGTGTGACCACAAAAACAAAATACAGAACTACAGAAAAACATTGAGATATAAAGCCAAGCTAGTAGGAGGAACAAGTGATCGCAAGTTGAGGTCAAGTGACTTGCTATATAATTACAGTCAATGCTTGAGAATTTACAATCAGTCACTGATGCTGTATCAGAGTGTGCACTTGATGATGCTCACATATTGCATTTCTCATTAGGCAGGCATCACAATTAGTGTCATTATGATATTTCTGAAATTCATCAGTGACAGCCAATGACAGAAGTTATGATGGATTATATTATTCCTCTGACTTTTCTGAATTTTTATTTGTCTTATGCATACTGGTGTTCTTAATTTTTCTGCTAGTGTGGAAGCAGTGGCATACAAAGAAGATCCTCGGGGGAAGGGGGTTGGACAAGAAATCACATGATAAAATTGAGCATAAGAGCTTCCAACTGATAACTTCAGTCTTTATCAGCCTGGTAATGGATGGACAACGACGATGTAAAAGGCTGCCAGATCCAAAAAGTTGCATTCATTTTTTTTTTAACGGATTTCCATATTAATGGAATGATAAAAGGAGAATCTGAATTACAGTTATGGGCAAAATTTTCAAAATTTTTCGATAATGTAACGAAAAATAATTAACGAATGGGGCACTTCATTTGGTGTCAGTCCAAAGATATGCAACAGAAGCATACTCTGAAGTTAGAGATGCCAGTAAAGTGTCAGAGTTTCCTTAACGGACATAGTTTTTTTGCTCCAATCAGTGACTGTTGATGATGTTGTGCTTACAATGTAGTTAGTTTCCTTGGAAGATGTTGAGAATGGTATGGGGTAAATAACAGGAAGAGATTTGCAGGGGAGGGGAGGGGGTTCTTTATCATCCATAATTAATTTGATGATAGAAGGGTTAAAACTGATGGCCAAATGATATCCAAACTTCTTGGAAATTTGTTTGAGCTTGTAGGCATGAGAAGGATGATAAGGGATAGACCTACAGAAATGCATATTTCAGTGAGGTTATGTTGGAAGCTTCTGATTTTTTACCTGGATTCATAATGAGTGATAAAGGTTTTTATTATGGAAGGAGGGTATCCATCCAAAGTGACAGTTTTCAAAATTTTCCCACATTCTTTTTCAAGAGATAAAGGATTATTGTCGATGATATTAACTGAATGAATAAAAAATTTATAGCAGCAAATTCATAATTTTCGAAGGTGGATGAGTTAAAAGGAATAATATTGGTGGTTGCAGTAGGTTTATGAAAAGCAGATCTTGAGATGGTAAGAACCTTATTGATCATAAAATTGGCTAAATATGGCAACATTTAGCCAATTTTAGGGCTAAATGTTGCCATAGAATTGGCTAAATGTTTTTGGGGAGAAGCCAAATCACAAAAATATCATAAATTTATGCCTGGAAGATCTAATAATTATTTTTTTATATTAGCTGGTTGGGTAACGGCCTTTAAAAGAATGATTTGTTCAATGTGTTGCAAATACGACATATTTCAACAATTATTAACTATATGTCAACAAAATAGTTTCCATATCATCTACTGTTTCACACGTTACTAGAAATTCAAGCATGGGAAAAAACGTCCATATAATAAAAAATTTTATTTCAACTTGTCACTAATATTCCTTTTTGATGTTCCTTATGATGATAGTTTAGAATTTTATTATATGAAGATTACAAATTTATATGAAAAAATGTTTTTATATGTACAGTCATATGCATCATAAGTTGTCAAAGTCCTCCAATACGTAGAGACAATATGTATTAAATGATTAACATTATTCCAGTTTTTTAACTCATGATTCACGAAATTAATACAATAGAAAAGAACTTTCGAACCTCTTGATTATGATGCATTGAATCAGCAATAAGCCATCTTGTTATCGAAGAAGGCACGATTTTTCTTTCCTGTGGTATCAGCTTCCAAGTTGAACTTCGATCTTATAATTTCTTATTATAGATTATGGTTGCATGTTCCGTTTTCCATGGCTTAATATCCCAAACTAGTTTCAATTCCTTCTTTTTGGAATCATCTTCAGTGGGTATTATGATCTACTTCTCATACACGTTGTATTTCGGCCACTTACATCGATTTTAGTGGCGGCGTCCGACATTCCACGGCAGTTGCACTCTTGCGTATGCTATTTTGGTATTAATGCTCATTCTTAGTCGTGTTTTAATATAATTGGATGATATGAATTTCTGATTCTAAATTATTTGGTGTTGCCATTCATTTGTTGAAAACAATTAATAAGGTCATTTATTATATTTTTTAGCGTTATTTTCTTTTTCGATAAAATATTTCCAAGCGTACGGTAGACTCATTGGATCATTATTATTTATAATAATATTACAAGACATAGAAAATAAACTCTTGGATTCATTCAATCAAAAACAACTAATACTATACGTAAGATATGTTGACGATATCCTTATCTTCTGGAAGCAATCTGAAAAAGAACTTGAAACATTTGTAAAAAAATACAATAGTTTTTATCCTACAATACAAGTTACTATGGAAAAAGAAGTTAACAGACAACTACGCTATTTAGACATTTCTTTATTCAGGCGAAATAATATGATTGAATACGAAGTATATCGCAAACCAACTTATACTCAATGATAATTCCGATTGATTCAAATCATATTTGGAAATATAAAAGGGTAGCACTTCAATTTTACATAAGAAGAGCATTAACCCATTCCTGTAATAAAAACAAAGAAAAGATAGAGATTAACTGGATAAAAAGAACTGCTATGAAATTTGGATACAAGAAAAAGATCATAGAAGATATACTTGAAAATACAAAGAAATCTTTAAATGAAAGTAAAAATTAACAAAAAAATGAAATAAAATTTGCTGGTAAAATTCCCTACATTCCTTCAATAACAAATATCCTAAAGAAGGAATGTGTTAAAGAAAAAAATTATATTAGCAGAAACCGTCATAGATAATGAAACTATATTAACTACAGGAAATGAAAGAAGATCAATGCTTGATAAAGCCGGAGTATATTCTATACCAACAAAATATTATACAGAAATAGAAAGAAATGAAAGAAATAAAGTATACATAGGAAGTACAAAAGGATGGTTTAAGACCAGATTAAAAGAACATATATCCAACTGGAATAAAAAAAAAACATCATTAATAAATCATTGTATTGAAAATGAAGCTTATCCTGATTGGTATGATGCAAAATTAATAACCTCACATAAAACTAAAAATCAAATATTAACCGCAGAAGCAGTAATGATTGAAAAAACTAAAGAAATAAATTGTAATAATAATGATCCAATGAGTCTACCGTACCCTTGGAAATATTTTATCGAAAAAGAAAATAACGCTAAAAAATATAATTAAAGACCTTATTAATTGTTTTCAACAAACGAATGGCAACACCAAATAATTTAGAATCAGAAATTCATATCATCCAATTATATTAAAACACGACTAAGAATGAGCATTAATACCAAAATAGCATATGCAAGAGTACAACTGCCGTGGAATGTCGGACGTCGCCACTAAAATCGATGTAAGTGGCCGAAATACAACGTGTATGAGAAGTAGATCATAATACCCACTGAAGATGATTCCAAAAAGAAGGAATTGAAACTAGTTTGATGTGCTCGAATTTCTAGTAACGTGCGAAACAGTAGATGATATGGAAACTATTTTGTTGACATATAGTTAATAATTTCTGAAACCATGTAATGATTTCGACAAATGTTGAATTAATATATTTCAGCAAAAAGGGGAGATAAAGGTAAACCCATTGGAAGACCACTTTTCTCTCCCATAACATATTTTATTATAAACAAAACAGTTTTGTTCAGGTGTATGAAAGTAGTCATACAGATCTTTCATTAAGTTGCACTGAAAGATCTAATTATTCAATTTGATAGTTCTTATTCTATTAATATTAAAACCAATTTTTAAAAATAAATAATGAATATGACTTTATGGATCTGGCAACCATGTATCATTGTTGTCACCCACCCATTACCAGTTTGACAAAGACTGAAGTCATCATTTGAAAGCTGCCTTATCTTAAATTTTTTTATGTAACTTCAGTGCATTTTTAAAGTTTTAATATCTACAAGAAATCCACAGTGGCTAACAAAATGTGTCATATAATATACATAAAACTTATTCAAATTACAGCTAAATTTAAAACATGTAATTTATAAGAATATGTAGTTTTGAAACGAATGTTGGCATAAATCAACATTGATGTGCATACAGGTTGAAAAAAATGTACTCTTTTAAATAAGTACAAAAAATTATGTGCATTATAAGACCACACAAGACATATAGAAAAATAAAAATCTTTACGAAAACAAAATCTAATATGTACAGAAAAAATAATTGATCACAACAAGAATATTAAAATTATAAAATCTTGCGCAGAAAGATTTTTTTAATTCAGTTGCAGTTAGAATGATGAATTTTAAAAGATCATTTATTTTTTTTCATTTGACGAAGGACAAAAACATATTGGAGTGGGGAGTCTGGACCCTATCCCTCCATATGTGTGCACCACTATATGGGGATTAAGTTTAGAAGATGCTATTGATTCTGGGTTAAATTGGCCCTTATTTCTATGCATCTTAAGCTTAATTGAAGGCTGTATAGACAGCAATTTATTTTCCAGTTTTGCATCACTCTCTCGGATAGCCTTCCACCAAATGTCTGTAAAAACAATATCATATTTATAAATAATAATAATAATAATAATAATAATAAATCAGTATTTATATTAACACAAAGATAAAATTTGTTTCATTTATTTTAAGTTGCCTTATTTTGAAGAATAAATTGGCATAAATTTAAATAACTATAAATAACTCCAAAGTTTAAAGGTTTCCACTACACAACTTTTCCTTTATTTAGCAATGAAAAAACATAAAATAATTTTCAGAGTACCTGAGTAACAATGTTTTTATTTTTCTTTCTTTGATAATTTCCCACTTCTCTACGTGATACATTTTGTGATAAAAATTAGCTGCAATAATACATGTCAGATATTATTGCAAGTAAACATACCTTAGTTACATAATACAAAATAAAATTATATAACTATTATAATTGCATTACTTAACATTTAAACTCAGCCTGTATACACATGCACACCTCTTTGATGGACACACAGCAACACATTAAGCCATAGAGAGTAATCTATATATATAAAATTGAATGTTTGTTTGTTTGTTTGTTCACTATACAAATCTACAGTTTTCAATTTAGAACCACCAAATTTGGTATACTATCTCATGGTACTCTAAGTTACACCATAGATGGTTTTTGGAAGGGGTCAGGGCCCTGGGTCAAGGGGACCCCCACACAAAAATTTTGTAAAATCTACAGTTTTCAATTTAGAACCATCAAATTTGGTATACCATCTCATGCTACCCTAACTTAGACCGTAGATGGTTTCGGGAAGGGATCGGAGCCCAGGGTCAAGGGGCCTCCATACAATTTTTTTGTGAAATCTAGTTTTCAATTTAGAACCACCAAATTTGGTATACTATCTCATGGTACTTTAACTTAGACTGTAAAAGGGTTTTGAAGACGTCTGAGCCCAGAGTCAAGGGCCCCCACACAAAATTTTCTTAAAATCTACAGTTTTCAATTTAGAACCTCCAAATTTGATATACTATCACATGGATTTTTTTTTTTTTTTTTTTTTTTGGATTGGAGGTTTAACGACCACCGTGAGCAACTCAATGGGCTATAAGCAGTCGCCCGGCCCTAATTTTGGGTCACTGGCTCCAGGGAAGGGAGAGAATCAGTGCCGTAAGACAAACACAACATCCATGCCTCACCAGGATTCGAACATGGACCCCTTTCAGACGAATGATAAGAAGCCATCGCTTAGACCACTGCGCCACCGGGGCGGCCTATCACATGAAACCCTAACTTAGACTGTAGATGTTTTTTGGAAGGGGTCGGAGCCCGGGGGCCCCCACACAAAATGTCCGTAAAATCTCAGTTTTCAATTTAGAACCACCAAATTTGGTATACTATCTCGTGGTCCTCTTACTTAGACCATAGACAGTTTTTGGATAGGGTGGGAGTGCAGCGTCAAGGGGCCCCATACAAAATTTTTGTAAAAAGTTCCATTTTTCACTTTTAAGAACTACAACACAATTCAGCACTCCAATACCCAATCTACGGTCTAAGTTAGAGACCGTAGATAACAATAAAGTGCAAAAATATCCATTTCATGGTGTATTAAAAACACAAATGAATAAACGTTAGCTTTCACCACCAACGGGAGGCTTCATCGTGTAGAAATACAATGTAATGTAAACAGAGAGTTCCAGATATTCAAAATTCAAAATGGTAAACAAAAGGATGATAATGCCAATGTCATGTCACATGCACGCGACATGACATAGGTTCATTGCATTTCAGTGTCGTGGGATTCTCAGAAGCGCACGTCAGATGTATGGCAGTTCTATAGATGTCTCCTAGAAGGTAAGTATTTCCATTCCTCTTTTCTTCTTTTTTGTTTCGAAAAAGTAAATTAACAAAATTATTTTTTTTTTCACATTTGCAGTCATCTTGGCTCCTTTGGGGGGGGCAGAAATATTACTGTGACAGCGTCATTGGCAGTGGCTGGCATTAATTTGGAGGAACCCTGCTTTTTGCACGGACAACTCTATGTTGCCTGCTCAAGGGTTGGCAATCCTAAAAATCTCTACATTTTTGCTCCCAATGAAAAAACCAAAAATATTGTTTACCAAGAAGCAATAACCTACATGAATTAAAATAAATTTACTGGAAAATTACTGGAATATCTTTTTCATTCATTAACTTTCACCCGCTGAACTCGGCGATTCCACAAATAGTAATATTTACCCAGTATTTCCCAGGTACCCCCGCTAGTTTATTAATATAAACTGACTTCAGGAGATTCCAACATCATTTAAAATTTAAACAGGACATACCTTAGTTTATATGAAACCTGGCAATGTCACAACATGTGCTGAAAGAAGCCGCCATTTGCATCCAAGCACACTTAAACAAGCAGAGATTTTAAACAAGCACCAGATTTAATACTGCCTGATTTTTCCTATGGAGCCTTTTGAAAGGCAATGTGTACAACAACAAGCAATGGGCAATCAAATCACCCCATGCTGTTGAAGGTCTAAACCAGTATATCTGGAATCACTGCCTCAATTTCCTGGTGGATGTTTTCTTGTAGTGACTTGATTGTCCATGGCTTGTTGTTGTACACATTGCCTTTCAAAAGGCCCTATAGGAAAAATCAGGCAGTATTAAATCTGGTGGCTGTGGTGGCCAAAACCCCATGGAAATTACTCTACTGACACAGAATGACTCAATTTCAGCCATATTTACACTGGATGTTTGGCAAGTTGCCCCATCCTATTGAAATATATACTGTAGTTCACTCCTCGTCCTCCATTTGATTGATGAAAGCATGGAAGATTTCCAAGTACACTGTGGTTGTCACTGTTTCATGAAAGAAGACTGGACCAATTATGCAACACCATAACACCGCATACTAATATTTTGAGCATGATGCAATTTCTTGAGTAGTGCATAAGGATTCTCACTTGCTTGCTGACACAGGCATTTTGTGAACTTGCATACCCATGTGTAGACAGTTAGGTATTTTGTGAACTTAATGCACCATGTGCAGTCAATTATTGATGGATATTTGGCACCAAATCTCTGGAACCAACAGCATTGTGCAAGTCTCTTTTGGTGATCAGGATTTCCAATTCATGGACAACAGTGATACAGTAAGCATGAAGATTGGCTTTCTTTGCAGCTTTCTGACACGTGCTTTTGCAACTCCCCATCTCCTGCGCAAGTCTACACAAGGATTCAATGTGAAGAAGCCAAACATTATGCTTTCACATTCTGCATCATTTCTTCTGGCATTTTTGGATAGCTTCCTGCATACATATCCAACAATGTTTCCACACTTTCCAATTTCCTGCCAGTTTTTTAATGCAGCATTTTGGACAATGGCTTTCAGCCTCCAAACTTCATACGAAATTCTGGCACTCTTTATCAATTCAGTCCTCCAATAGGTGCGAACAATGAGCACACACTCTTCACGGTATATTGGTATATGTTGCTCATGAAACACAGGTTGGACTTCAACAACACAACAGACCACTCACACTACTGCACTGTATATCTGCTACCAGCCAAGCAAGGCAGCTGTGGCAGTAACATGGGGTATGCTTTAGTGAGCATCATTCACTGTTAGGCAATAACACAGACACCACTGCTGTCATAGTGGTGGCTGTCAATGACAGTTTTACTGCCTTTGATCTGAAATTCTCAATACATTATAATTTGTACCTGTTAGCAGTAGGCCAACCACATCTTAAAGGAGCACTCACTGATCAGCAGCTAGCACATATTTCAAGCTGATTGACCAGCATTTCATGTCTCGTGGACTAATTTAAAACACTTCAGTTTCTTGTAAACTTACTATCCTTGGGAGTGTAGGGACTCCAGGACAGCATATCTGTCTAATTTTCTAAATTCTTTGCGTATGTGAGACAAAAATTCATATACTGCCATTCCTAAAATACAAGGGTCATTTTTCTTGCAGTGGCAAAACTGTCGTAAGTCCTTATTCATCCTTTCTCATGAACTTAATGTTCAGGTGTTCACAACAGCATGAACATTGCTGATATCTACAAACTTAATAATAGTAGATTTCAGTGAGAAGGAAGAGTGGAACATTTCTAGTTTACCTTGTAGTGTAAGAAAAACTTAAATACCCCACAGTATCTTCTACTTTCCACCAGCCATGGAATGTTTTAGGACATGGGCTGTACAGCAAAGTCAACAATGATCTGCTGTCAATTTACATAATACTTCAAAATCTGCAGAGCTAGAATTCTACATGATGTTGTTATGAAGACCAAACTGAAATCAAATTCCACTTTAGTTATATAATGCATAATATACACACACAAAATTCTGTAGATGAATATGAGTGTTTCAGCAAACACAGCTCAGAAGACAGGTTTGCATTGAAATGTACATGACATGAATTTTCACCGATCTTTCCATAGTTCATTCACAATAACATTTTATTTACAATAGCATTTTACTCACAATGATATATACTCACAGCTTTCTCTGGCAATGGCTCAATTTTATCCCACTGAACAGATGATCCAGATCCTGTCAAGAACTTTGCAAACAGGCGTTGGAAACCTCTGAAATCAGCCTCTGCATTCTAAACAAAATTTATTTAAATTGGTTTAAAACAAGAATTATTTATACATGAGACAAATGTATTTTAAAATGAGCTTATGAACCAAAAAAAATTTCAAATGAAATCTCAAAAGAATGTACAAGACAATAACATTGCTTTTCAGATTAATATACACTCTTTGCAATACCAACTCACAACTCTGTTGACCATTCAGCTGTCAGGGTGGTATGGAGGACTACTGAGGTTGTCCTGCTATCGCACAAATTGGCTCCCCAGACAGTCGCTTGCAGTGTGCAAGCCATGTGCCATTCCATGATAAAGGAAGGTCCGTGAGCTGGCGAGCTCATCTGCAGACATGTATGCACTGGCCATCAGCGCCAATTGCAAGCTGTGAATCACCACTGAAGCCAACACAATGCCACTGGATACTACCCCACATTGATTGGGCCTGGCACTACTGGAACTAGTGCTGATGATACTCGCTGGTTGGTAGTAGGCAACAGGGTGGCCTCATCAAATGTAGTCTCATGTCACAAATCGTCGATGCAACATGACCATGGATGGTCGAGATCGATGAATTTGGTTGCGGCTCTCACAATCGCTTGATTCTCACATTCTGTCATCGCCCTCGGCCATCCACTGCCAGCATGCTGCTGGGTTGTGCCCTCCGCAACCCACTGGCACCAACATTGTCTGATTGCGGCGTCACTCCAACCCAAATACCTGGTAATATGGCAACTTGACCAACCGGCTTCTCCCATCCCAATTATATGTCCTCCCTCAAATTCTCTGAACTGCTCATATTGTGCACAGATCTAACGTTGAGACATTCTCACAGTATGTTGAGGTAAATGCAACAACAATCCGCTGCCACAATTGTCCCCGCATGTGAGCTTTGCTCTTGATATACTCTCTTCGATGCATGGTTCCCATGCTCTGTGGCAGGCCTCTATTTCATCATTGGTGGGGGTTTTTTTAATCATTTGCATATTCAGCCCTGAGGTACTTGCATGTAGAGTTTCATCAGGGCTGAACGACTTTCTTGGGGTGCTTTGTTTTTTTGGCAAAGAGTGTATATTTTGAAGTAAACAATTAAATTTACAATACATGTCCTGAAAAAAGCATTTCAGTTCTCAATAATATGTATGAATTTGAGATAAACTAACAAAGCTCTTGCAGTTTTAATGTAGAGTTTTAATCATGTAACTTTTTGGATGATTAGCACAGGATCTGAAATTTGTTTAATACCAAAACTTAACGTTGATTTTTCTTTTCAACAAGGTTCGTACTCTTCCAAGCCAAATAAATTCAAGCACTTTTCAAGGAATTTTTAAAACCAAATTATCATATGTGTGTGCTGTGTCGGTTGGTCAGTATAGGTAGCTGTTTTAGCAAGTTCAAACCATTAAACTTAGCTGGGATGGGCACACCTTCAATGACCTGCCTTATCTCCTGCTCCCTGTTGGTTTATTTAATTAACTTTGGACTGTCCCTCTATTTTGGTGCTTTACGAAATCATTTCGTTTTGTGGAATTTTGAAAAAGCACATTATTTTTGCATTTACCCTCCGGCGAGAACGCGTCCCTAACTCCAGTCAAAAGAAGCCCATCACGATTTGAGAATACATCATTCCACTTATTTTACTCCCATGGCTGACATTTTACTCAGTTGTGATGTCATAATCAAGGTACCTCCATGTGCTCCTTTCAGTTGAACGCAAGTTCTGCGCTATTTGATTGGCTTTGTGTTTTATCAGAACTACACAGAAATCTCCTATACAACTTTTTTGCACAAACAATTACTTTACACATGCTTTTTCATATCATTACTCAAAAAGTAAAACAAAAAATTATTTCAAGTACTATAAAGTCTTAAACTTTTTCAAGTACTTTCAAAGACTTGAACATGAACTTTATTTTTTCAAGGACTTTTCAAGGTTTTCAAGGAGCATAAGAACCATGTTCAATAAGAAAACGTCTGCATATCTATACCGAAATTAAAGGCAAGGATCAAAGCAGGGGCACTTTATCCTACTACTTCCAAATGCACTGAGATAAAAATCTCATGTTCCAGGCTTATTGAGTCCGTCACTCTCCTGATAAAGAGTATGTAGGATCTATGAGAACAATGATTACAGCATAGATGTTCTATATCCCACAATTTGTGTAAGGCAAAATTTCATTAATAATTTTACTGCCACTCCAGCATATATATATATATATATATATATATATATATATATATATATATATATATATATATATATATATACATATATTGTATGTAATTTATATGTACACATATACTTTATATATTATTATATATACTTTATACAGTATGTATATAAACACTACATATATATTATTGCATATACTTCATATGGATATATACACTATATATATATATACGCATATACAGTATACGTATTATTGAATATATTTGTACGTACAAGTGCACTATGTAGACAAAAGTATGTAGATATATATGGACACTTTTACATATCAAATAAATGCGCATTTGTAGAACCAGAAGCACACATGCAGGGTACGTCGAGCACTGTATATAAAGGGGAATGTTAGCACATGTGCCCTGGTTGCATTGAAATGATTATACAGGTATACTATGACTATACAGGACTAATAACGTACATCCTGCTCTTCGAAAGTCCGCTTTTTGCCACTTCGATTTTATGAAAGTAGTACCTGTTTTTGCTAACCAAAAGAAATCTGAACAGGAATTTTGCTTTTATGAAACAGTATAAAAGCAAAAATAGCATTCGGCACTTTTTTTGCCGTGAGCCGTTATAGAGGCAGCACACACCCCGAGCAGAGAGAGTGGCGCCACCAAGCTCCATCCCCAGGAACTACACTCAGTATCAAGATGACATAGCTTTGAACTGTGTCTGTGAGCATCTGTGATTTATCTTGAATTTTTTTTTTTTTTCCATCAGTTAGCAAGATGTGTGCTAAGGTATCAAAAAAGCCTAAGAGAGCTTGTAAGGGTGTTATGCTTAGCGTAAAACTGGGAGTAATTAAGTGTTTCATCAATGATGAGCAAAATAAAGACGTGTATGTGTTGAACTTGCCTTGTACACCATTCATATTATTTACACGCAGAGAGAAAAAAATCTTATAAGCTTCCGAAGTTACTACTGGTTCTGCTAGTAGCAGAGTGATTGGTCTCTTTTTAGTTGGCATCCAGTACTGGATAAAATGGAAAGTCTATGGCTTGAGTGGATTGATGGCTGTACATAAATTATTTCTACTTTATACAGTGTAACTAGTCTAATTCGAACATTTTTAATTCAAATTCTTCACTAATTTGAATTTTTCGTTTGGTTCCTTGAATTTTCTATATAAATAATGTTAAAAAACACCTTTAATTCGAACTTTTTTTGTTTAATTTGACGAAAACCCCATTTTCGTAATCTCTTATTTTCAACAATTACCTTTCAAAATGGGTATGTGCTATTCTGGATGAAGTTCAGAGTGTTGTAACGAGGTCGAGATCACAAGCGCCAATTCTGCCCACTCTAGGTTTACCTGAAAGCTGTTGTCATGCAGCTGGTAGCGATAAGCGGGAAGGGGTCAAGGTCACGACACTTCCTCTGTAAGCTGTAACTGTAGATGTTTAGTTTGTCTGCATTTATGTGAGGTGAACAATGTAACTGCCTGCTCCAGTTGTTTTAACGTCTGTTTGTGTTTCTGAGTAGTGCTGTAACCTGCTGTACCTAAGTTTCTCATCATGTCTTCGTGTAAACCAGCCCGTGGTGAGTACAAAACATTGACTTTAGCTCAAAAGGCGGAAGTGATTCATGAAGTGGAAAAGGGATTTTAAAAAAAGGCTCAGATTGCAAAGGGCTTTGGCATTCCTCCCAATACATTATCTACTTATCTAAAAAGTAAGGATAAAATTTTGAATACTCTTGGGACTCAGCCTAGTGGTTGAGAAAGGAAAAGGGTAAGAGGACCGGACAATCCTGATGTTGAGGAGAGCATATTGAAGTGGTTTAAGCAGGCACGTGGCAAAAACATTCCATTAAGTGGCACCCTGATTAGAGCTAAAGCTGAAGAATTTGCCACTAAATTGGGGGGAAATGGTTTTAAGGCCAGTACTGGCTGGTTTGATGGATTTAAAGAATGAAATGACATTTCTTTTAAATATATTTGTGGGGAAAGTGCAGATGTTAACCTAGAAGCAGCTAATGAGTGGAAGGGAGAACTGTTAGAAATGATTGGGAACACAGCCCCTAAAGACATTTTCAATGTTGACGAAACAGGTTTATTTTTCAAATGTACCCCAGACAAAACATTAGCCTTCAAAGGTGAATGCTGCAGTGGTGGAAAACATAGTAAGGAACGAGTAATGATTTTTATCAAAGCTAATATGGATGGATCGGAGAAACTTCCTTTATTAATGATTGGCAAATCAGCTAACTCATGCTGCTTCAAAAATGTAAAAACTAAGCCAGTTGAATATGAAGCAAATAAAAAAGCGTGGATGACGAGTGACATCTTTGAAAAATGGCTTCTATAGATAAAAAATTTCAGAAAGAAAACAGAACGATCTTGTTGTTTATTGACAACTTCTACAGTTGTTATTGACAACTTCTACAGTTATATCCTCAGAATGACTTTCAGTTCTGCGACCTTCTGCACATAACACTATACCTCTGCTGGAAAATGTGAAGGTTTTGTTCTTTTTGCCGAATATAACTTCTGTAGTTCAACCCATGGATGGTGTCACGTCAATTCGTCGCGTGCGTCAATTCGTCGACTACGACAATTCGTCGCGCGTCAATTCGTCGACTACGACAATTCGTCGCATGCGTCAATTCGTCGCGCATCAATTCGTCGACCCACGACGATTCGTCCGCGGACAAATTCGTCGACTACCTCAATTCGTCGACTACGTCAATTCGTCGCGTTTACAGATTTTGGTTACATACAAAACGAATGCAGGAAAACGTACGATTTCGAACGTCTTCCCCCTGATCAAATTTATAAAGTTTGGACACGCAGACAGGATAGGAATATTACGTTTTTTCTTTGGCACTAAAATTATTAGACGGTAAACGGTTTTTGGAACGGGTCAGGGCCCGGTTGGACAGAGCCCCCATATACAAAATTTTCGTAAAATCTACAGTTTTCAATTCAGAACCACCAAATCTGGTATCCTATCTCGTGGTATTCTAACTTAGACTGCAGACGGTTTTGGGAAGCGGTTGCAGAGGGGGGAGGTTAGCCCCCCATACAAAATTTTCTTAAAAACTACAGTTTTCAATTCAGAACCACCTAATCTCGTATACTATCTCATGGTACTCTAACTTAGACGCTAGACGGTTTTTGGAAGGGGTTGGAGCCCGGGGGGTCAGACCCCCCCGAATAAAAACTATTTCGTAAATACTACAGTTTTCAATTTAGAACCACCAAATTTGGTATACTATCTCATGGTACTCTATCTTAGACGCTAGAAGGTTTTTTGAAGGGGTTGCAGCCCGGGGGTCGGCCCCCTCATAAAATTTTGTAAAATCTACAGTTTTCATATTAGAACCACCAAATTTGGTATACTATCTTATGGTACTCTAACTTAGACGGCAGACCGTTTTTGGAACGGGTCAAGCCCCGGGGGGTCACAGCCCCCCACATACAAATTTTTCTTAAAAACTACAGTTTTCAATTCAGAACCACCTAATCTCGTATACTATCTCATGGTACTCTAACTTAGACGCTAGACGGTTTTTGGAAGGGGTTGGAGCCCGGGGGGTCAGACCCCCGAATAAAAACTTTTTCGTAAAATCTACAGTTTTCAATTTAGAACCACAAAATTTGGTATACTATCTCATGGTACTCTAACTTAGACGCTAGACGGTTTTTGGAAGGGTTGGAGCCCGGGGGTCAGACCCCCGAATAAAAACTTTTTCGTAAAATCTACAGTTTTCAATTTAGAACCACAAAATTTGGTATACTATCTCATGGTACTCTAACTTAGACGCTAGACGGTTTTGGAAGGGGTTGGAGCCCGCGGGGTCGGGCCCCCTCATAAAAAATTTCGTAAAATCTACAGTTTTTATCTTAGAACCACCAAATTTGGTATACTATCTTATGGTACTCTAACTTAGTCGGCAGACCGTTTTGGAACGGGTCAAGGCCCGGGGGGTCAGAGCCCCCACATACAAAATTTTCTTAAAAACTACAGTTTTCAATTCAGAACCACCTGATCTGGTATACTATCTCATGGTACTCTAACTTAGATGCTAGACGGTTTTGGGAAGGGGTTGCAGCCCGGGGGTCCGACCCCCCGAATAAAAACTTTTTCGTAAAATCTATAGTTTTCAATTTAGAACCACCAAATTTTGTATATTATCTCATGGTACTCTAACTTAGACGGTAGAAGGTTTTTGGAACGGATCAAGGCCCGGGGGTAAGACCCCCCCACATACAAAATTTTCTTAAAATCTTTATTTTTCAATTCAGAACTGCCAAATTTTGTGTCATCAAACTCTAACTTAGCGGGAGACGGTAAGTGAAAGCGCAACATTATTAACTTGATTTGTTATGCAAACCTTATAAATACGACCACAGCGATTAAAAGTTACTAAAGAGTCCTTGTAAGTAATATTTTTTGACCGAGTGCAAGTACAGTTTACGAAATGTCAACAGGTCAAAATATCTAAAGTAACAATGAAATTTGGGATATTTCTTTTTTCTTTCTTTTTATTTCAGTTTTGACACTTGTATTAAGTTTTAAAAACATATATTTCTGCTATCGTATACCTTCATTGTGCTTTAAACAGAATTTCTTACCATGTTTTGGGTATTTTGTTTCGTGTGGTTGCAGTTTTTTTAATGTTTTGGGCATTTCATTTTGTGTGGTTACTTCTTTTTATGTTTTGGGCATTTTACTTTGTATGGGTGTTTTTGTTATGTTTTTGTTCTTTTTGTATGTGGGGGGCTGTGACCCCCCGGGGCTTGACCCGTTCCGAAACGGTCTGCCGTCTAAGTTAGAGTACCATAAGATAGTATACCAAATTTAATGGTTCTAATATGAAAACTGTAGATTTTACAAAATTTTATGAGGGGGCCGACCCCCCGGGCTGCAACCCCTTCAAAAACCTTCTGGCGTCTAAGATAGAGTACCATGAGATAGTATACCAAATTTGGTGGTTCTAAATTGAAAACTGTAGTATTTACGAAAAGTTTTATTCGAGGGGTCTGACCCCCCGGGCTCCAACCCCTTCCAAAAACCGTCTAGCGTCTAAGTTAGAGTACCATGAGATAGTATACCAGATTAGGTGGTTCTGAATTGAAAACTGTAGTTTTTAAGAAAATTTTGTATGTGGGGGGCTCTGACCCTCCCGGGCCTTGACCCGTTCCAAAAACGGTCTGCCGACTAAGTTAGAGTACCATAAGATAGTATACCAAATTTGGTGGTTCTAAGATGAAAACTGTAGATTTTACAAAATTTTATGAGGGGGCCGACCCCCCGGGCTGCAACCCCTTCAAAAACCTTCTAGCGTCTAAGATAGAGTACCATGAGATAGTATACCCAATTTGGTGGTTCTAAATTGAAAACTGTAGATTTTTCGAAAAAGTGTTTATTCGGGGGGAGGTCTGACCCCCGGGCTCCAACCCCTTCCAAAACCGCCTAGCATCTAAGTTAGAGTACCATGAGATAGTATACCAGATTAGGTGGTTCTGAATTGAAAACTGTAGTTTAAGAAAATTTTGTATGTGGGGGGCTTCACCCCCGGGCCTTGACCCGTTCCAAAAACGGTCTGCCGTCTAAGTTAGAGTACCATAAGATAGTATACCAAATTTGGTGGTTCTAAGATGAAAACTGTCGATTTTACGAAATTTTTTATGAGGGAAAGGGGGGGGGGGGGCTCCAACCCCTTCCAAAAACCGTCTAGCGTCTAAGTTAGAGTTTCATGTTACCAAATTTGATGGTTCTGAAACGAAAACTAGATTTTACGAAAATTTTGTATGTAGGGGGGGAGCTCTGACTCCCCAGGTCTTGACCCGTTCCAAAAACCGACAACCGTCTAAGTTAGAGTACTATGAGATAGGATACCAGATTTGGTGGTTCTGAATTGAAAACTGTGTGTGGGGGGCTCTGACCAACCGGGCCCCTGACCCGTTCCAAAACCGTCTAAGTTAGAGTACCATGAGATAATATACCAAATTTGGTAGTTCTAAATTGAAAACTATATCTTACGGCAATTCTGTAGGAGGGGGGCTCAACCCCCCTCTGCAACCGCTTCCCAAAACCGTCTACAGTCTAAGTTAGAATACCACGAGATAGTATACCAGATTTGGTGGTTCTGAATTGAAAACTGTAGATTTTACGAAAATTTTGTATATGGGGGGCTCTGTCCAACCGGGCCCTGACCCGTTCCAAAAACCGTTTACCGTCTAATATTTTTAGTGCCAAAGAAAAACGTAATATTCCTATCCTGTCTGCGTGTCCAAACTTTATAAATTTGATCAGGGAGCGAGACGTTCGAAATCGTACGTTTTCCTGCATTCGTTTTGTGTATGTAACCAAAATCTGTAAATGCGACGAATTGACGTAGTCGACGAATTGAGGTAGTCGACGAATTTGTCCGCGACAAATTGACGCAGTCGACGAATTGACGCGCGACGAATTAACGCGCGACGAATCGTCGCAGTCGACGAATTGACGCACGCGACGAATTGACGCACGCGACGAATTGACGTAGAACCCCCATGGATCAGGGTGTGATTAAGAATTTAAAGCACTTCTACCAACACCATGTAGTCCAGACAATTCTATCAGGTATCGATACACAAGATCACTTCAAAATCGACTTTCTACAAGCTGGTCGTATGACTCGCAGTGCATGGCAACAAGTTAAACCTGAAACTATAGCCAACTGTTTCTGAAAAGCAGGCTTCCAGCACCCCAATAATGAGTCTCAACTACATCAAGACAATGGTGGTGAGGAGATCACACTTACTGTGGAGTACTGGGAAGACGTAGGCTGTGATGTACCGTATGAGGCTTTTGTGAGCGTTGATGACAATTTAGCTGTTTGTGGTGAGCTCACAGATGATGAGATCTTGGCTGATGTTTTGAATAAGAAGACCTACTGTGTATCTCCAGATGAAGAACTAGAATGGCCAGAAGTTCCTCAAGAGCGCCTTCCAAATTCAGTAGAGGCATTGGTTCACCTCCAAAAGTTAAGGAAGTTTGTTGAGGGACAGCAGAATGTGACTCTCTATTTCATTCACTCGACAAACTTGAGGAATTTACACTTACCCATAACATAAATTCTAAGAAGCAGGCCAAAATTTCACGTTTTTTTTACAAAAAAAATATGTAAATTGACTGTAATGTATTTGTGTGTGTGTGTGTGTGTGTGTATGTTATGAATAAATATGTTGGTTTTTACAGTAATTGAAGTGATTTTTGAATGTACCCATATTCAAACTTGCCTAATTCGAATTTGTCGATAATTCGAATTATTTTTGTGGTCCCTTCAGCTTTGAATTATCCAAGTTACACTGTATACAGGGGCTACTCCTCGTTTTTATGGTGCGTAGGATATAAAGGGATCACACGCGGGGGCTTGGGAAAGGATATACAGAAATTCTAAAAAAATTAAATATTGTATATCCTAAAGCTAAACGCATAGAAACCTAAGTTACCTAACAATAAAACAAAACGAATAACAACATAACAATAAAAAGAAACAAAAATTCACCTAAATGGCTTTTGGAAAAGTTCTTTAATAATACAGTCACAAGAATTACTTATGCCTGGTTTTGAGCTGCTATCTGGAGCGGGATTACTCCCGATGCTTTCTAATCGGGTACCAAAGCACAACAGTAAATTCAATGACTGGTAAATTAAAATACAAAATGGAACAACACACGTTGAATCTTCAAAAACTTAGTGGAACACGCTTTCTTTCCCTTGTAATGCTCCCTTACGTGAGCAGCTGAAGTTGAGCTGCGCATTGGTCAGTAGGCATCACGTGACAACAGCTTGCCGTGCATTTCAGGAGGACTGTCGACTGTCAGAACGAGAGTAAGGCCCTTAGGATGATTCGAGTCATCCTCAGAATGACTTTCAGTTCTGCGACCTTCTGCTGTAAATACCCTCGGCCCAGCCATCTGTGCACTCAATTGACAAGATGCTGGTAAGGGAGGCCGAGGACTGGTTCATCGAAATCCTAACTCTCCCTTCAGAGCTTCCACACAAGACAATCGTGCGTCGGCGTCTCCTTGTACGCACGTGAATGCCTCGAGAATCATTCACAGCTGCAGTTGTTCCTCATTTTCGTTTTTTCTCCCATGTTAATAAAATAAATCTTTTCCAATATTTCATTATGAATGTAATTTTCTAATATTAAAGTGTAGGATGATCCTCACATCCTACATGGAGGAGTCGCCACTGACTGTATATAGGCTGTGCAATGTGTATTTTTCTCATCACTCCTGTTTTTACTATATGTTAGCATTATTTTAGGTTTTATGTGTTACTTGGTATGATTTGGTATGTTATTTTAGGGTCTGGAAATGCTCAAAAAATTTCCCACATAAATTAATGGTGATTGCTTCTTTGCTTTACACCATTTCAGCTTATGAAAGGTTTCATAGGAACAATCTACTTTTGGATAGTGGGGAAAACCTGTCCCATGTGGAGCTGAACTGGAGGACTTTGATAGGTGCGTGGTTGTTGGATGCCACCTGTGAAAGCAATCAATGTGGGTAGAATTGCCACTCTTCCAGGGCTCCCAAAATCCACTGTCACTGTTGTTGCTCATTGATTTAAAGCAGATGGTGGCACTATAGCAAAGCCGCATTCAAAGAGACTGCACAAATCGAGTTATCTCACCAAACAAAGCTTACAGTGGAATGTGAAGAAGACAAGCTCATCCTCTGCCAAAGACCTGTCCAGTTATCATTGCACCAGAACAGTGCATTGGGAAGTACATGCCCACAGTTACCATGCCAGGTCAACTACACACAAGCCCTATATCACTCCAGACAATGCCAGATGATGACTGCAAGGGTACCTCACTTGCCGTTGATGGACAATGTGAGAGTAGAAGAGGACTGTGTGAAGTGATGAATCACAAAACTCACACTTTCATTTGAATTGACATATTTTGGTGTGGCATTTGCCCAAGGAACACTGAACAATGTATATTTGGGATTACATTGTCCCTACAGTCAAGTTTGGAAGGGAATCTGTGATGGTGTGGGGCTGCTTGTGCGAGGAAGGACTTGATCCATTGGTTGAGATGCCCAATTGACCAGTAGATATGAAAGAAATCTGAACAATTCCACACTACTTATGCTGTGGCAGTACTTCAGCACACATCCTACATATTTCAATAAGATCAAGCACCTTGCTACATTGCAAAGTCTGCCCAGACCTGGTTTGAGGAGCAGGACTTTTAAGTTGTGGATTGACCACTTAAAGTCTTAATCTAAATCCAGTAGAACATCTGTGGGAAGAGCTGGAATGCTGAATCCAATCTTGGTTGGCAAGATCTTCCTTTATGGCAGCAGCTTTGCAGGAGGAATTGACGAAAATTATGGTACAGACATATCTGCATCTCATGAATAGAATGCCCAAATGAGTTCCTACAGTAATAATGTCCAAAAATGGCCAACTATGTACTGATTTTGGCAAACAAATGATCTTGTTTCCATTCAACCTAGGTGTCCGAATACTTCTGTCTACATAATGTATACACATACCTAGAAATGTCAAAAACGAAAACTAAATGCAAACTGAGAAGACTTTGGAACAAATTATTATTTAGAAAACCTAAATAGGCTAATGCTGAGAAGGATTAAACAAAATTAACATTAATAAATAAATAAATAAAATGTAAGCAAAGGTTGAACAAGAGCCAGAAAGAATGAACAGTAAAAACACAGGTTTACAGCTGTATATCTTAGCCAAGGGAAAGTGTTACTTAAAACAAGGGGCTGAGAAACACTGGTAGGTAGAAAAACTGAACTGAAGGGTAGAGAGAGAGAGCTACTGTTGTGAATCTACAAAAGCTGAGAGCAAAAAAAAAGCATGGAAAAATCAACTAAAGAAACAACTGCGAAGGCTGATTCATGAAGGGCCTGTTTTGGGTTAGGCAATGCTGTGCATTTTACCTATTTCATTTCCCAGCTTATTTAAAAAGGTACTTAATTGAAAACTATTTACACATCATCATCATTGTCAACATTATCAATCCACTGCTGGATGAAGGTCTTCCCAAGTTTCCTCCACAACTGTCTGCCTTGAGCCACTTTCCTCCATATTACTCCGACATGTTTTCAAATTCCATCCATCCATCTCCCATGGGGTCTTCTTCTGGGTTTTTTTCTGTCCCTTGGTATCCAGTCTAAAATTTCAGTTGTCTATCAGTGGTCTGGCAACATGTCCAGCCCATCACAATTTCAGGGATTTTACTCTGATCATGATATCTTCCACTCCTGTCATTTTCCTTATCCACAAATTCCTCATCTTATCTTTCCTGGTTATATACCAATCACGCATCTATCCATACTTCTTTCAGTTGTCAATAGCCTTTGTGTGCTTTTTTTAGTTAAGGTCCATGTCTCTACTCCCCATGTAAGAACTGAAAATATGCATTGATTAAACACTTTTCTTTTAAGACATAATGGCACATTGCTCTTGAAAATTGTACTGCTTCTCCCAAACGCTCTCCAGCCAAATTTTATAGACCGATTAATTTCTTCATCATTGTGACCTCTGCTTGATATCTGTTGTCCAGGTAAATATAGGTGTTGATTACCTCGGGCTTTTTCCCATTAATCGCAAAATCTTCATTTCTTTTAAAAGTAATTTGTTTTCTGAGAGTTCATTTTTAATGCCACTTCTTTACTCTTGTCAGCAAGTTCCTGCATCATACTCTGCAGCTCTAAAGGCGTAGTTGCAAAAATGATTATGTCATCAGCAAAACGAAGGTGAGTTAAATAATACCCATTAATCTTTATCCCCTTGTTTTCCCAGTTCAGTGGCATTAATGGGAAATATGTCCGCTTGCCTCACTCCCTTTCCAATTTTTATTGGTGCTGTATCCTCAAATATCCAAAGCTTTGCACTTGCATTTCCATAGATGTTACTGATAATGCTAATTTATGCATCTTCATTACTGCAGGATTTCAAAGCCATTGTAACTGCTGATGGTTTCATGGAATCAAAGACCTTTTCGTAATCAATGAAAGCCCCATGCATAATGGGAGTTCAAATTCTCTTGTTCTTTTAATTAGTTCTCTCAGTACATGGATATGATCTACAGTACTGTAGCCACTCCTAAATCCTGCTTGTTCATTTAGTTGAGCCATATCCAATGTCACCTTCAAGTGAAGTGAAAGAACCTTTGTGGAGAGTTTATAAACCACTGAAAGGAGGCTGAGGAGCCTGTAGTTCCTGAGTTTCTCAATGTCACCATTTTTATGTAACAGGATCATTGTAGCATTGTTCCAGTCCTCAGGAATCTTTCCTTCATTGAGACATCTAGTGAAAACTTGGGTGAGTGTAGTTTCTATTTCTCCACTTACTTCTTGTATAATGTCTACAGTAATTCCATCTTCTCCTGGAGCTCTTCCCCATTTCATGTTCTTAATTGTGTGTGCAACTTCTGTCAGGAGGACTGGAACTTTGGTACTGCTACCTTTCTTAATGACTGGAATAGGTGTATCATCTCTTTCATATAGTTTCATGTAGAGAATCTTTTCACTCTTGTCAAAATTTCACCTCTATTTCTTGTTACAGAACCATCTTCTTTTCTCAGTGCTGTAATCTGTTTTCTTCCCTTACTAAGATGTCCCTTTGCTTTCTTCAGGCTTTGGTTATTTTCAATTTCTTTTATCACTAGTTCACAATTGTATTTCCTTATCTCCCTTCACATCTCCCTTCTCTTTTGCACCAGCATTTTTGAACTGTCTTGCATATATTCCACTTTGGAAGTTAAATTTCCTTTATCTCCCTTCACATCTCCCTTCTCTTTTGCACCAGCATTTTTGTTTTTCTTCATATTTTCTTCATGTGCAACTTGTTTTTAATACCACCTATTTTTGATGCTGTTTCCATAACAGCCTTGGTTAGTTTTCTGTTCTTCCGATGTTAGACCTTCTAATGCAGGAAATTGGTTCCTCAGATCCATCTAGAAGGTATTTTAACATAACATAACAGCCTTGGTTAGTTTTCTCTTCTTCCGATGTTAGACCTTCTAATGCAGAGAATTGGTTCCTCAGATCCAACTTGAAGGTATTATAATGACTTTTAAGATTGGTCATGTAAATACATTTTGTTTGATTTATGAGCTTGCCACATTCCAGTTTAGTGTTGAGATGCATCTTACATCTCACTATTCTATGGTCACTGCCTGTGTTGGACCTGTGTAGCACACTGCAGTCTTCGATGACAAAAATTTTGTTACACATAATCAAATCAATTTCACTTGTTGTCTCATTGGAATGTCACCAGTCCATTTCCTATGTGGCATTTTCTTGAGAAAGGAGTTCATGATGAAAAACCTTTCTGCCTCTGTGTCTACAAGGGTATTTCTCTGCTGGTTTCTGTTCCTGTGACCGAATTTACCTATCAAAGTTTCGTTCAGATGCTATTGCCTTATTTTTGTATTGAAATCTCCTATAATGATCTTTAAATGCTGCTTGCCCTTGTTATTTAGATGCCAAGTTTCCTCATAAAATTCTTCAATTTCTTTCTCAGGATGACTTGTGGTGGTTGTGTAAGCTTGAATAATCTGAATCTGGTATCTTTTTGAGAGTTGGATAACTAGTCATACAGTTCTGTCTGAGAAACTTTCAACTTCTAGAACTTTATCTTTCACTTTCTAGTTTATTATAAATCCAACACCTCTAGTTCTGCCAGTATCTGTCCCACGATAGTAGAAGAGATGTCCACTTTTCAGTTCAATGAAATCCTCTCCTTTTCTTCTAACCTCACTTAGCCTGATGATGTCCCACTTGATTCTTTGTAGTTCCTCCTCCAATTCAAGGAGCTTTGAATCAGAAGATGGAGAACATCCATTGAATGTAGCCAAGATCAGCATCAGATGGCAGTCTAGACCACTCTTCTGGTGATTCTTAGAACCCTCTGCCTTCGTGTAGCACTTGCTGCTGGGGACTGAGGGCCAAGTTTTCAGCTTAAAGTCATCTTAGGGGGGGGATTGGCCATAACTCACCACACTGGCCAAGTGGGTTGGCGAGTGATTTAAAATAGTGCTCATTGTTAGTTTGGATGGTCTTTACTACATAGTTTAATGAATTGGTAAATACAAGTAAATCAACTGATTTACATATACTTAATTCAAAGTAAAAATAGTGTTTATTGTTGGTTTGGATGGTCTTTACTACACATTTCAATGAATTGATAAATACAATTTAAAAAAAACTGATTTACATATACTTAATTTAAAGTTTTTAATTAAGTATCTTTGTAAATAGTTTTTTTTTTACAATAAAGAATGTATATAATTATGATAGTAAGAACAGTTTTATAAGGAATTAGCATTCATATACAATATAGCATGTCAGTTCAAGTCATGGTACAGTGTTAGGGTTACCACCTTGGTTGGCTGTTCATTCAATTTGAATGTGCTATAGAAATGTTAGTTTGTTATGAGATATGGAGTGAAAGAATTACAGTATGTAATGTTTTACATCACGCATCTCAGTCAACTTATTAAATTCTTAAAAATAGTCCCCTTCTTTTTTTCCTTTCAGACTTACTTCAGTACTAATTTCCAGTCATATAGCTCCCTCTTCTCTACTTTTTACATTTTAGAGTAAAAAGTTTTCCTAATTCTTTAGATAAGAAGCATGGGCAGAAACTTAAATTCTAGGTTGCAGTAGAGATACAAGGAACATTTTGCATGCCCTGCTCTTGAGAATGCCACGTTGAATGGATCCTCTTGTTTCTGCCTTTGCAGTTGTTGTTCTTGATTTTTCTTTCAGTTTTTGTAGGTTTACAATAGCTCTCTCTACCCCTCAGTTTAGTTTTTCTATATACCAGTGTTTCTCAGCCTTTGCTTTTAAATAACACTTTTTTTGGCTAAGATATTCATCTACTAACCTATGTTTTTACTTCTCATTCTTTCAGGCTGCTGTTCAACCTTTGCTTACTTTTTATTTTTATATTTATTTATTTTGCTTGTGCGTGTGTGCATGTGCGTGTGTTTGCCTAGTTGAAGACATTACAATTAAGTGTTTTACTAAAAAACAGCCTACTGATGAATAACATAGAACTAAAGAACAAACACAACATTAATGTCTCCTTGAAGACCTCAGCCCATATCTTTGGCATAAGGGTTGTGTACTGGCACTAAATACTCTGCAAACAAGCTACCAAATTAAATACAAACATAATGTTTTCACCATTTCTTTAATATTTATGTTCTTTGACATATTTTTGCAAATTCATTTTATTTTAAATTGATTTAGGCTAATAAACAACTGCATTCCACCCCCTTCCACTCAAAAAGGAGAACAGCAATGTATGTGAAGCATAACCACAAAATTTCTGGCAAGAAGTTCTAGGCTGTATTTCTGGAGTGCTATGTGCTGGCAGTTTGTTTACATTTTCCATCATGATTCTATGTGTGCCACTACATGGCATAAATACTTCCACACTTAAATGCAAAAGAATGCAAGCATGGTTGTGAATAGAATAACAGACTTTAAAAAAATCAAACGTTTGGACAGTCTTTAATGCGCAGTTGAACTGCCTTTCTAAACTTGTTTGCATTTAGGAAATAAACAATGAACACTACTGGCTTACATTATTTGCTTTCCAAAAGTGTGGCATCACTTTGTAAAGCAAATAATGTAAGCACTTTTATAAAGCAAATAATGTAAGCCAATAGTGTTCATTGTTTATTTAGATGGTTAATATATATCAAATACGTGGAGATAATGTAAATGGACGATGTCATCACTCTTTCCACGTTATTTTTTAAACAACGCATAGCGACTGAAAAATTGTATTCCGGCACTGCTGGGATCGAACCCCAGAACTCTCGATAACTTGTTGGCACTGTAGCGTAAATTCGAACGCACTCGACTAGTTATCGAGAGTTCTGGGGTTCGATCCCAGCAGTGCCGGAATACAATTTTTCATTCGCTATGCGTTGTTTAAAAATAAATAGTGATGGCATCGTCCATTTATATATATTTGGATGGTCTTTACTGCACAGTTAAACGAATTGATAAATATAATTAAAACAACTGAATGGAAGAAATAAGAAGGCAATTGTTATTTCAGATATCTGTAACATTCATTCAGTTTTATTTTGATTTATGTTTATTTAGAATATATTTCTTTATTTTTTAAAACAGGTTTTTTACTTATGTTTTAAACAGAGACCATCTTGTTATGTTCTCAGCTGTGTTGTCCCCTGACCCAGCTGAGGATATAACTCTTCTAAAAATGAACAACCCGTGGTCTAAATCATTAAAAAATCACTAGCAACTGTAATGTAAGAATTATATAGTGGTAGTTTTTATATAGCACAATGACACCCACAAAGCCACAATTTCAAACATAAGCAAATGCAGCGGAGGTTTACAAGCAATGCTTCAGAAGTACTAACGAGTTCTATTCTGCTGATGTCATACCATCAAAAAAGAGAAAGCCATTGTAAAATGAGAAATGAGCAGAATAAGTAGATCTTTCTGCAAATAGTCATCAGGTCCAGCTAATTTCACATAACGGTATTTTTATTTCACTCGTTAAAACACATGATATCAAATGAGTTCCATTCCTAAGTCTGTCTTTAAGTTGAATTTGTATGCAACTCACAACAGTTAGGTAAAGTTTGCAGTTTGTATCTAACATCAGTCAATCAAATGTCTATCTTAGTATATAGTGCACTTTTCTATGCATAAAAAATATTAAAGAAACACTTCCAGATACACTAAAACATCTTTAACACAATAATAATACAGTAATAATCCTTTGAAAATTGGCCTGATCATTGACAGACTTTAGCCTACCGCTTTTCCAATGTTAATTGGCATTTCACCTTTTTCCAATCACTTTATTATTTCCACTTTAGTTTCAATTGTGATTAATTGAAACTAAAGTGGAAACAATCCTTTTTCCACTTTAGTTTTAATCGATCTTGATTCACCACCGTTACTTGCATCACATTTATGCTTTGGTGCCATGGTTATGAGGGTAAAAACAAAAATTAAAGTCAAATACAGTAGCACACATGAGACACCACTTACAGCAACATGGTCCGACTCACCGACTGAAAAGATCGAAGTCTTTGTCTTATATTGCGCCCATGAACCACTGTAGACACGCAATGTTTTGATGTGTGCCATAAAGCAGCACCCATTTGTTATTACAAACCATTGTATGTAACTTGATTTTTTAATATAATATGCTTTAAGGGGGTTGGTTCATAACTACAGGTTGTGCACAAGTTAGACATTTGTAAACTGGGGACTTCCTGTAATACAGAACAGTAATATTTGAAAGGTGAGACTCAAAATTTTGAAGTATGCAGAAGACAGGTATCTGCTTATTCACAAGTGATAATTCCAAATGGGTGCATTGCAAAAAATAACTTATAAATTTCAATAAATAAATACTTTAAATTCTGAATTTAGTATGAATTCATTACAAGCTAAGTAGTTGCACAAGGCAGATCAGAAAAAAATTGCTTACATATCTTTCATGGGTGCTTAAAGCAGTCTGGAGCAATTTTTCTAGTTCTTTGGCTAGTTGACTTTGGCAATCTTGCTTTGTTGACAATTTAAATTGAGTTGTATCACTTATCTTCCGTTGCTTGTCGAAAGCCTGAAATTAAGGAAACATGGGTTAACATCACAGAAACAAAGAATTGTCTTTAACAGTGCTGTACAATGCTAATAACTATTGGGAAACACAGTATGTTCCCCTTTCCCCCAAGGAAATTATGACATGTGTATCAGATATACAAAAAAAGGGGCCTAGACAGGCTACAGGAATTAGGGTTTTGATACACAAGCACACTTGCTGCATTTGATACAGTTCTTTTATTTTTAAAGAAAGCATATTAAAAAGGCAATCTAAAAAAGTTAAGTGAAAAACCACATACATATAAAAGTAATCAATAGAAGTAAAAATAATAATCATTTTTTCTTCCTGTGCCCATAAGTTACAATTGCAGAACATACACCATAAATTACATTTAATATGATGCGTCACTTTCCAAATCCTCCAAGCATTTTTCTGTTATGCCTTCATTATCAACTATAGGGAAAAAAGCTCTGATGTCCTCATTAGTATCATCGCTAAACAGCTGTCCATTAATCGCAATATCACAACAACCTCTATCACAACATTACTGCCACTGTCTTTGACAAGTTCAGGTAATTCTGTATTTTCTTCAGTGTACTTACTCAATTCACTTACACTGGAAATTGAAATAGTGAAGCCTGCCTTCTCAAACAACTGTTTAACACAACTTAGAAATATAGATTTAACAGCTGTAGTTATGCACCAAATTGCATTCAATACATTGGCTAGGCAAGCTGTTTGCTGTTTTCACAAAAGAACTTTGAGAAAGAACATGCCATGGAAACAATTTTCTATATGAAATCCTGAAACTTCTGATGATAACTTGGTCCATAGGCTGCAATACTGATGTTGTGTTAGGTGGAAAGAATACCAATTTCACAGATTTTAGTTTTAAATTTCTGATTTTCGAGTGGAACAATTTCTTTTTAAAGAAATTTTTGGCTTCTACAAGTTTCCCTAAAAATAAGTATTTCTTATTCGGAGGTAAATATATTAGGATCCCTATACCAAGGGACTAGGAGAATTGTCCTTTAAATACAGGTGTCCCTTATTTGGAGGTATTTTTTAAAGGAGATAGCACTGTATTATCAACGATTATAACAATATTATGTTATTGTTTGACTACGTGGATATATGATTAAATTACCATTACTGCAGAACATAAATTCCGTAGTTTGCTATACTGTTTCTCATGTTATGATTAGTTCTTATTTACAAGAAGCACAAAGCAGCACTGTATTATATTTTCTGCTAATCTATATATTAATTCTATAAGGTTTTTTACTGTGAGTCCTATTTTGAGAGAACGGCTGAACGTAAAGACATGGTTGAGATATCAAAATAAATGTCTCACCATGTAGATGTGCCAGTCAAAGAGAAAAATGAGTTTGGGGCAATGGTTTGGCCATTGTGTAAAGTCTATGGGAGAAGCGTGCGGTTGACTCATGCACTGTTGAATGCGGAAGCATGGAGGGACTGAAATAGTCCAAAGTTCGAAGTCTTCTCTTTTCTGAGTGAACCGTTGCACAAAGCAACACTAGCAGGCATTCGTATCAAAGTTCTTCTCATCGGAACAGCAAACACTTTCGAAGACCTGCTTGCGTTATGCCGTTGGACTGTGTGATGTATATATACAATTTAATATTCACTTGATCCAGTTTATTCACATAAGTAAGACGTTTCCCATTATGTAAAGATGTAAATAAACATTCTGTTGACCATTGTCAGTGAAAATATTTAGAATGTACATAGTGAGTTTGCCATCTATATATTCATTTTATAAGGTTTTTTTTACTGTGAGACCTATTTCGAGAGAATGGCTGAACATACAAATATGGTTCAGGTATCAAAATAAAGGTCTTACTATGTAGATGTGCCAGTTGAAGAGATAACTGAGATTGGAGCAATGGTTCGGGTGTGGCGAGGCCACAAAGTTCCCGTGTAAAGTCTATGGTAGAAGTATGTAGCCCTTATCTACGTCAGGCACTCAGTTAAGTGTCAGACTTGGTGTGTGCATGGTGTTCTATGATCAGCCCTAAAGTAAGTAAATACTTTATTGCATACTTACCCTTAACAGAATGTCTCTCCCACAGAAAAAAACAAAAAAAAAACCGTAAGAGCCTTACTGGAAGGCGTGATCAATGGGTCGAAAATATGTCTCAGACAAGAGAGAATGAAGAGTATTTGCAACGCGAATCTCATTCCAACAGCATTTACAAATGCAGTTGTAACTGAAGACGAGAGTGAAAGAGTGCACTATCCAGTTGAATTTTGGCACACGATCGACATGAGTGGACTTCCGCCACACATTTTACGACTGAAAAGGGTGCAGTTATGATATGGTCATCACGAACCTGGCCACCCCGGTGGTGCATTGGTCTAAGTGCTGGCTTATAATCATTCGTTCGTGAAGGGTCCAAGTTCGAATCCCAGTGAGGCATGGATGTTGTGTTTATCTTACGGCACTGGCTCTCCTTCCCTGGAACCAGTGACCCTAAATTAGGGATGGGCGACTGCTTATAGCCCATTGAGTTGCTCACAGTGGTCGTCAAACCTCCAATCAAAAAAAAAAAAATTACGAACCTTGACTATTGTCTTTACTGAAGTGGTTGAATGAATTTGTCAATCAAATAAAGTTTACATTTGTTGTTTCATATAAGTTTATTCTTTAAAAAAAAAAAAACTAACCGACGATTCCAACGAGTTTAGTCTAGTTCTCTTTAATGACTCAAACAAGTCTTGGTGATAGGTAATGTCCCCAGTGAATTTTCTTTCTTGTTTTTTGAGAGTTCTTTTTTTTACTGAACTGTTTAGAATACAAACTGTGCTATAATATCCATTGATTTTATTGGCGTAAAAACAAACTGACATAGCCAAGCTTTCATTCACCAATGGGTGGCTTTTTCAAGGCTGAATAATATTAACCTACATGGAGAATAAGCACGCAACAATGCCATCTCGCACGACCTGCACCCCCTATGGGCAAACTTCCTGACGTAATAAGACTTTCAGACTTTGATTTGCTTTGTTTGTTGACATTTTGTTCACGCACACATTTCCAAATTTTTGCACAATTCGAAGTCAACTCAAAGCAAGTATATATTTTCAATGGACCTTATTCATGTGATGTCAGAAGTGGATTTCTGCAGACCAACATGGCTGCTGATTCAATGTTGTCACTTTTAGATTACACCTTACTGTTGGGCAATTTTTTTTAAATTTTAACTTCTTGGAGTATGCCAATGAAGCAATAGAGCTACAGGGCGAAGAAGATGAAATTAATTTCTTAGAGGAACAAATCAAGGTTGCAAAAAACATACCAAGATAATTTTGTGTTCAATTTTATTTCAAATGATGCAGGAGAGCATCGCCATTAGTCATGGTGAAATTTTTATTGAAGCGTTTCTCAGACACAGTATATTAAATTTTATGTTCTTATTGTCAGACTTTGGCGAAACATCTGAAACATAAACATGGAATTCATTTTTGCAAAACGAAATATTTAGAAGTCCACATAAATAGATTATATGGAAACAAACTGGGGTTTAAAAAACAACTAAAAATTTCACATGGTCGCCAGCTAGGCAATCTGCTTAAAAATACAATGAATGCATAACATTAAAAAAAATGAAGAATTATATAGATATGTTCTGCTCTTTGGCTAAAGAACGTAGAAGTTAATACTCAACTTACCGATCTAGATATGCAATTCATTTTCCCTTTTCTGCATTGTTTTGGAAATTATATATCGAAGGAATACTAACAGGTTTTAACCGCCTTCTATTCTTAGTACCATTATATATTCAAAACCTTCCTTGTGAAAATGGGCAGAACACATTCAAGAATGCACATTGGGATGGAAATCATAGGGTTTCATGTTACACAGCCATTCCTTTAACAGTTTTGGCCTTTTGTGAGGAAAATTATGGTAAGTTATTCCTTCTTCTGTGTATTTTAGGGAACAGGATTTACAAGCACAACCATACGATGAGAAAAACTTAGGCATGTCGTTCATAAATTTACGAAAATCGCCATTTTCCTGAAATCCTGCAACGCCATGTTAAGCAATGGGAAAACACATGTAAACAAACTACTGTTGGTCCGCAGACATGGAGAAGTTTTCCCATGATGCAACGCGAGGTGAATAAGGTCCATTGTTAAAGTTTGCTGTTAGTTCTCTCCGTGTAGGTTAATATTATTCAACCTTGATAAAGCCACCTGTTGGTGAGCTAAAGCTTGGCTGTCAGTTTGCTTTTATGCCAATCCAATCAACGAATATTATACCACAGTTTATTACTTGGGTATACTTGTGCTCCTTAATTATTGTTTATCTGTATTTAGAATATGTTTGATGTCATTTTTAAGGGGGAGTTATTTTCTGCGAGGATGCCTTCAAAGTTTAAAACTCAGGCTTCACACGACAATAACACATAAACATATAAAACGAGCGAAACACACAGAGTCACGTACAGTAAAAGGTTCGTTTAGTGGTAGCTTTGGGTTATCCAACGACCTTGATCACCAGCAATAGATTGGATGGGCTGGTTGCCAGTACTACAATTTGAAGTTGGGGTGTTGGAAATGTTGCCAGATTTTAGAAGAGAGATCCAAATAAATGGGATTTGGTGAGGGGTCTCTGAATTGCAGTTTTTGGTGAACAAAATTTCAATGCTCTCTTGGAAATGCAGAGATGCCTTGTTGATAAATGGGGCAACTTTTTTGGTATCTTTCCAAATGGAAACTGCAGGTGTCTTCAAGGGTTAGTGCAGATAAAGCTGTCTTTGAAAGACCATTGGAAACATCTTTTTTGTGTTCACCAAGTCTTGTTTTGGTGCTTCGGTATGTGCTTCCATTATACACTGAGAGCCCAGAGGAAGTTGAAAAGGGAATAGCATAAACTCCAGGGGTGTCCAAAGGTGAGACAGGATCCCCGTCTTTAAGCAGTCACATTATTGCAGAAGGGTTTGGTTTCACTGTGAGAGTGTAGCCCATAGTTTTGAAACGTTTACACATCTTATAAGAGATAGATCCATGAAAAAGGATGGAACCAATGAATGGTGGTTTTTCCATTATCATTGGTGAGTGAGCAGACAGATTTTTTAAGTGGGAATTTTGGAGGAATTTTTGAATTGTAGAAGGTGGGAACTGATGGGCTTTGGCAAAACAGATTATGGCACTGAGAAAAGAAGATGGTTTTGTAACAAGAAATAGAGGCGAAATTTTGACAAGAGTGAAAGATTTCTACTCTAAATTATATGAAAGGGATGATACATGTACTCCAGACATCATGAAAGGTACCAGTACCAGAGTTCTTCCAGTCCTCCGAGCAGAAGTTGCACATGCAATCAAGAGCATGAAGCGGGGAAAAGATCCAGGAGAAGATGGAATTACTGTAGACATCATACAAGAAGCAAGTGGAGAAATCGAAACAGTACTCACCCAAATTTTCACTCGATGCCTTAATGAAGGGAAGATTCCTGAGGATTAGAACAATGCTACAATGATCCTGCTACATAAAAAAGGTGGCGTTGAGGATCTCAGGAACTACAGACCCATCAGCCTCCTATCAGTGGTTTATAAAATCTTCACTAAAGTTCTTTCACACCGCTTGAAGGTAACACTGGACGTGGCTTAACCAAGAGAACAAGCTGGATTTAGGAGTGGCTACAGCGCAATAGATCATATCCACATACTGAGAGAACTAATTGAAAGAGCGAGGGAATATGAACTTCCATTGTGCATGGCTTTTATCGATTATGAAAAAGCCTTTGATTTGGTGAAACCATCAGCAGTTACAATGGCTCTGAAATCCTGCGGTATTGAAGATGCATACATTAATATTATTAATAACATCTATGAAAATGCAAGTGCAAAGATTCGGCTGTTTGAAAATACAACACACATAAAAATTGGAAAGGGAGTGAGACAAGGTGACACCATATCTCCGAAGCTCTTTAATGCCACATTGGAGGGTGTCTTTCAGTCGCTGAGCTGGGAAAACAAGGGGATAAAGATCAATGGAGATTATCTAACCCACCTTCGTTTTGCTAATGACGTAGTCATTTTTGCAACTACCCCATCAGAGCTGCAGAGTATGATCCAGGAACTTGCTGACAAGAGTAAAGAAGTGGGATTAAAAATGAACTTTCAGAAGACAAAGGTGATGTTCAATGCTTTTACAAGAAATGAAGATTTATCGATTGATGGAGAAAAGCTGGAGATAACAGACACATACGTTTATCTTGGACAGCAGATATCAAGTGAGGGTCACATTGATGAAGAAATTAATTGGCATACAAAACTTGCCTGGAGAGCTTTTGGAAGAAACAGCATAATTTTCAAGAGCAATATGCCATTATGTCTTAAAAGAAAAGTGTTTGATCAATGCATCCTTCAGTGCTTACGTATGGTGTAGAGACATGGGCCTTAACTAAAAGAGACATAGAAAGGCTGCAGACAACTCAAAGCAGCATGAAGAGGTGCATGCTTGGGGTAACCAGGAGAGATAAGAGAAACTCGTGGATCCGAAAAATGACAAGAGTGAAAGACATCATGATCAGAGTTAAATCCCTGAAATGGCAATGGGCTGGACATACTGCCAGAAGGACAGGCCATCGATGGACAGCCGAAATTTTAAATTGGATTCCAAGGGCCAGAAGAAGACCACATGGGAGATGGGTGGATGAAATTCAAAAGTATGCGGGAGTGACATGGAGAAGACTGGCACAAGACAGACCGTTGTGGAGGAAAGTTAGGGAGACCTTCGTCCAGCAGTGAATTGATAATGGTTGACGATGATGATATATATATATATATTCCAGGAACTTGCTGACAAGAGTAAAGAAGTGGGATTAAAAATGAACTTTCAGAAGACAAAAGTGATGTACAATGCTTTTACAAGAAATGAAGATTTATCGATTGATGGAGAAAAGCTGGAGATAACAGACACGTACGTTTATCTTGGACAGCAGATATCAAGTGAGGGTCACATTGGTGAAGAAATTAATCGGCATACAAAACTTGCCTGGAGAGCTTTTGGAAGAAACAGCATAATTTTCAAGAGCAATATGCCATTATGTCTTAAAAGAAAAGTGTTTGATCAATGCATCATTCCAGTGCTTACGTATGGTGCAGAGACGTGGACCTTAGCTAAAAGAGACATACAAAGGCTGCAGACAACTCAAAGCAGCATGGAGAGGTGCATGCTTGGTGTAACCAGGAGAGATAAGGAGAGGAACTCGTGGATCAGAAAAATGACAAGAGTGGAAGACATCATGATCAGAGTTAAATCCCTGAAATGGCAATGGGCTGGACATACTGCCAGAAGAACAGACCATCGATGGACAGCCGAAATTTTAGATTGGATTCCAAGGGACAGGAAAAGACCCAGAAGAAGACCACATGGAAGATGGGTGGATGAAATTCGAAAGTATGCGGGAGTGACATGGAGGAGACTGGCACAAGACAGACCGTTGTGGAGGAAACTTGGGGAGACCTTCGTCCAGCAGTGGATTGATAATGGTTGACAATGATGATGATGATGATGTATATATATATATATATATATATGATAAAAGAATTCATTTTTATTGAGAATTATCTTGTAATCACATGTCATATTTAAAAACTAAATGTTGAAGTACACTGTTGTTCACTCAGGAGGTGGGCTGCTTTATTAGAAACACTATTGTGATTTATAATAGTTACACTACAAAAATGAAGAACTTTTCTAGCATCCCATGCTTTTAACCACCCACCACCACCCCCTTCCCTTGATATGATGGTGTGGATTCATTAAAGACAAATACTTAAAAATTAAAAAAAAAAAAAAAATTAAAAAAAATAAAAAAATTAAATGACTAAGTTCTTCAAAAAAATTACATGTCAAAATACATAGACAACACCATTTCCACACAAACTCTGGTCATATTTTTAGTTCTTACAAAATTCATAGAAGTACTGCATTTACAGTACTTTATTCTTATTGAATTTAAATAATAGTTTCAACTGTAAGAATTGTTTTATACTGTAAGATTTTTTTAACTGCCTAGGCAGCCACTTCCCAAGAGTGAACCTCAGCAGAATGAAAACACATAAGGAGAGAGTTAGCAGTTAGCTTTAATTATGTATTTTGCATATGAAAACCAAAATTTTTAACAACGGATATCTGGATATGAATATGGCATTGAAGACAAAACCCTACACAGATATTATATTCTGTAATATAAGTTTAGAAAGATCAAAAAGTAGACCTAAGTGGGTTGAAGATATGTGTATATGCACAAGAAGAATTTTTGATATTTAAACCCTACACAGATATTATATTCTGTAATATAAGTTTAGAAAGATCAAAAAGTAGACCTAGGTGGGTTGAAGATGTGTGTATATGCACAAGAAGAATTTTTGATATTTAAACCCTACACAGATATTATATTCTGTAATATAAGTTTAGAAAGATCAAAAAGTAGACCTAGATCATGGTGGGTTGAAGATATGCGCGTTTATGCACAAGAAGAATTTTTTATATTTAAAGCAATCGCAATAAGCCTTATTTAAGGTTAGTCATTACTAAAAATGATTTTTTGTAATGTGCAAATAATTGTTCAATTAATAAACACTGAATAAATTAACATAACTTACAACAGTTAAATGAGTTCCACTTATGTTTGCCATTCTTCAAGAGCATTCAACAATCTCTGATTTGAAGCAGCCACCTATTTCTAGTTCAACTCACAAACATCAGTAGGATAATGATAAGAGCCAAGTCCTCCTCCACTGGGAGATAAGGAACCATTTTAATAGCAGCCCAAAAGAGATAAAAGTCATTGAGATGTTCATTCTCAATTTCTGGGTATCACAACCTTGAACTCGATTTTGTTCTCTGCCAAAAGTGAGGATCTAAAGATAAAAGTCTTCTACTACATACAGAAGCTAAAAGTAATTGCTATTAGATTAAAACTTTGTTGCACTGTATGTATGTATGTATGTATATATATATAATTTTTGTTTCTACTTGAATGTACTCTGGGATGAACATCTTGTTTTTGTGTACTATAAACTAAACTTTTAAATAATTTCAACTTTGTTTTGGCTGGAAAACTTTTTAAAGAAAATGTTTCCAGGCAAAATAGGTGTATTAAATGGAAAAACTATATCTTTGATAAGTTAACTTATAAGTATAAGTATGCGCAAAGACACATTTTCTCCATACAAATGTGCAAAAAAAAATTTTTTAGAGGAAATTTTATTTTATTCATTTCCTGAAAAAGATATTTTTACAGCTAAAATTTCAAATTTAGTCCTATAAATAGTAGTACTGTAATCTTTTCAGGTACATACCTTTTTAATGTATCAATTTCAAAATCAAGTGTTGTTGGCAGTTGTACTGCATTCTTGGAAAAATTGATAGAGGTCAAAATTTAACATTTATAAAGTTTTTCAAGCTTTTATGTCCAAAAAT
This sequence comes from Macrothele yani, assembly GCA_039090855.1. Taxonomy (NCBI): domain Eukaryota; kingdom Metazoa; phylum Arthropoda; class Arachnida; order Araneae; family Macrothelidae; genus Macrothele; species Macrothele yani. The sequence continues at coordinate 51,268,435 of CM077028.1, forward strand.
TCTTTACTACAATTTGTCCACCCCCCCCTCTCTCTCTCTCTGGACATGCGGCACACATGCCAGTATTAGCAGCAGATCTTGAATGGCAAGCACACACACCTTAAAATTAATGTGTTGATATTTAAAACAAAGCAACCCTTAAATAATGATTCTGGAGAAGAAATTGTTTTCTATTTAGACCCCCCCCCCTATTTGCCAAATCACATTTAAGGCAGATGTGTTCTCCTCTATCCACTGTTTTTAAAATTTCTGTTCTTTTACCAACTTCAATCTTATAAAAAAGGTTATGTAAGTACCACTTAACTTTACATGAAGCATAGAAATTACAAATAAATAAGGCTTGCCATGTTGCATTTCATCTGACATAATTGGATACAAGCATTACTACTGAGATAACCGTAATGCATGAACACGTTTGCTTTAAATGTGGTTTCTGAAAATCATATTTTAGTGACAGGTTGAAAAGCTTTATTATATAAATTTTCAGTGCATAGTGTTAACATTTTTCAGAATATGTCACAGCATTAATAGTGTTATGGTACAATTTACACTTTTACCCTTCATAAAAATGGAATAAACTAGCCAAAAATGTGGCTTGTGAATAAACTACAGGTAACATCTATAATTAACCGCTATGGATTATATCTGTATGACAATGGCGGTGGAATCGCTCGGGCAGCCAGGGCCCGGGCCCTGTCAATAATTTCAACAATTTCAGCCAAGATTTTTATTTTTATTATTTTTTTTATTTGGCATATGTGTGAATGTTGTGATATGCTTTAGAAAGTTCCTCTAGGTAAGTGGTTTGGTGGTCTTAATTCCCAATAAAGCTCCTTAGGCATTGTTTGTCTTCTGTTTGCTCCAGGAAGCGGAAAGGTAGAGGGGTGCACCACAATTAGAAATTTCGGGCTCGGTCAACGAACGTCACTTTCCGCCGCCCCTGCTGTATGATGTTGCTTTAAGCATATCTGGAAAAATGGAGGCTAAGTACACTGAAGATACAGTGATGTTTCTACACACACAGGTCTGGTGCTGTCATTGTGCCAACTATGCAGCAGCCTAGGGCGCATACCTCAGAAGGGAACAATTTTATACAGATTAGTTTTTTAGCCCATGTAAAAGTGTGTTTCACATTTTTAAGATAAATACCACAACAGGGCTATGGAATACACTTAATTATAAAGCCTTATGAACATTTTTCATGTGCTGTTGTTGTTGTTTTCATTTGTCCTTTTTATATGTTTTATTTATTTTAATATAGTGAAGTTGGTAATCTGGGGGGAGGGGGTGCAAGTAGTTAGACTTGTCTAAGGTGCAAAACAACCTGGCACCACATTAATAAGCCACTGTATATTCCTCTTGACTTATTTCTTTTTGTTGTTGTTTCCAACCAGTGTTATGAAATACTTGTTCTAGGCACAAGATATTTTTAAAGATAGAAAGAAGTTCATGTCTTTTTTTTTTTTTTTTTTTTTTTTTTTTTGATTGGAGGTTTAACGATCAGCATGAGCAACTCAGTGGGCTATAAGTAGTCATCCTTCCCTAATTTAGGGCCACTGGTTCCAGGAAAGTTATAAAGCAGGCACCACAAGACAAACACAACATCCATGCCTCACCGGGATTCGAACCGGAATCCATCATGGACAAATGATCAGAAGCCATCGCTTAGACCACTGCACCACCAGGGCAGCAAAGTTCATGTCTAAACCAACCTACAACAAAAGGAAACACATAAGGTTTATCCACAATCATAGGTGTAGCCAAGGAAGCCCCTTCAGGGCAACAGAGTGCAAATTTAAAGCAATATGTACGTATAAATTGAAAAAAGTTTTTTCTCAGTAAAGTCTCAAATTTTCATCCTTGGGAATGCATTAATTGTGAAGAAAATGTGTACAGAAGTTTGCCCATTGGAAGTATAGGAAGCAAAATCACTAGACGTACACCTTAAGAAATTTCTGACTACACCGCTGTACACATTTACAGAAAATAAATTCCAGGACTTTTCCAAGAGTTAATCAAAAAAATTCCAGAGCTTAAATGTTTGTTAGAACCATAGTGCTTTGTTTTGTATTTTGCAAATATGGGTGGAATTTACTTTGCACTGAGAATTCTTATGAAGTCCTACGGGTTACACTATTACAGAGTGTTCTTCAGTGTGTGTTACATCTTCAACGAAGTGGAAAAACCCGCTCTGTGTGAAACTTATAAGCAGGCTGGAACTTACCTTAATGATAATAATACAAAACAATTTTGCTATGGCACTGAAGATTCCCACTTCCATGGTCATCTATTCCCATAAACACTGGTGGCAAGGAGACCAGATATCAATCTGTTTCAGCAAAAAAGCACATGCTAAACGTTACGCCCATTGGACTCGCAGGAAGGTTTCCACAAGCTGTCATGACTTAAACTGCACATATCTGATATAGGACAAACCAAGGTCACTGGAAATATGGCACTCAAACATCTTGCACTGAAGCTTCACATGAGATGACATCACATCTCCACACTCCATTGAAGTGATGTCTTCATGAGCAATGATGCCACAGGGAACTAGAACAAAGTGATAAAGTCGATCCGAACATTTTGACAAATTTTTTTATTTATTTTTTTTTTTCATTGCAAGCAAAATCTCACCGCAATTCAAGGACATTTCACAAAAACATGAAAAATCAAATGCTTTTCAGGCCTGGAAAAAAGGGAAATCAAATTCCAGGACTTTTCCAGGCGCTGTGCAAACTCTGAACACAGGAAGTACGACCGACTTTCATTGACAGAATTGGTACTGATCAAAATCTGCATGTCTGGCAGCAGGGTCTATGAAACATAAAAATTCACGAGGGGTTGAAAGTTACAGTTCAAAAAATGTAATTCAGTTAGGGGTTGGTTCACTTAGCTATTTTTCAAAGAGAAATAGAAATGTCTTTGCTTGGAAAAATTTGGGGGTAGTGACTTTCAACATTTCTTTTGGGGAGTAAGCAAATGAATCCAAGCCCTTACAGTTTCAGTGCCCTTGTCTAACAGAAAGCTTGTAACAGAATACCTTCTTAGGAAGAAGGAACCAACTACTTTCAGGTCTCTTGTCTCGATTTTCTTCATACCTTCTCCAAAAGGTAATAACAATGTAATATTCAAAAATTAACTTAAAGGTATCCCACTATGTTGAAAAGGTCGTTTTACACCAAATTTCATATTTAGTAAAAATACGTTCATTTTAAAGCCCCATTCTTTAGGATTCCAAAACTGTCTTTGTTTCTTGTCCACCATGAATAGATACAGAGTTATAGCAATCAGAGTATCTAAACCCAGGTGTCAAACAAATGGGAAATGAAACTTGAAAGGCTGGAAGTTGGGAAATAATTAGGTTTGTCTTACAAATTGTGCATGAAATTGTAGTAGAAAATATTTTGTACAAGGTTTTGTGAATCTGGCAATACTTTGGACACAGTTATGTGATACAATTTATGTTTGCGAGGATGGCAAACATAAGCATACTTTTCATTCCATCAAAACTGTGTCTTTTAAACTTTAATCGCATTTTTTGCAGGATGAGATTTTTGTCCGAAACTTTTATGGAAAACCTGATAACTGCAAAAGGTATGTAAATAAATCGATGAAACTTGGTATACATCTTTCTTACAATGTTGTGCATGCAATGAACTAAAAGTTTTGCTGTTTTCAGTTCAAAGTTAGGTTTCTATTTACATTCAACATATTGAAGAAATTTGTTGAAAATTCACACTAATGCATGTAGGAATGAGTGTATCTCAGCAGTGTTTAGGAACATCACTTATCTTTTAGTTCACTGCACAGATAATAGTCGTGTGCACATACTGATGCAAAAAATGCCACCAGATATCCGTAACTTTTTTATTTAGAGTGTTTGCCGTAAACGACATATTTCCTTAAATTCTTTCACAAATTTCCTAATTTCTTGAAAATTTATATTGATATCATTTTTTTCAATGCTTATGAGTTTTTGTGTGTTAGCCTTCCTAAAAGAAAAAAAATACCCATTCTTGCATTATTTCAAAAAAAGTGCCCCCAACAAAGTGGGATGCCTTAATACATGTTAAATGATAACACTTATCAATAATATTTTGTTACATTCTACATAAAAAAATTGTAAATTACAGATTACGTATTGTCATCTTTTTAGTACCTGTTTATATCATATGATAAATAAATACTTAACTTCTAGTCACTGTTTGTTAGATAAATCACTGCATTTTTTTTTTTTTTTTTTTGTAGAAATGGTTGGGCTACACAATTGAGGGCAGAGGCATAACTAGGCATTTCTGTGCCTGAGACAAACAATAAAACTTTGTGCCTCTATCTGTCTCCATATTTTATGTGTATATATCTTCATCAACCATTATCAGTCTACTGCTGGATTGTCTCTCCAAATGTCTTCCACTGTGGTCTATCTTGCACCAATCTCCACGTGTATATAAATATAGATATATAAGTATACACTCCTCGATAAAAACAAGATTAATGTTATATCAATGTGTGACTATTTGTACAACTTTTGTCAACTGCTTCAATGTTTGGACATTTGGTACCACATCAAACGGACTGAATGCAGCTGGAGTTTGTGGCTCGCAGTCATGATCAAATAGACTCCAAGAGAATCTTCAGCAATGTGAATGACATCCTTATCTTACGACATGTATTTAATCCATCCAACTAAGAAACGCTGCAGGCCCCATTGTTGTCAACAAAGGCTGTGGTTCTTCTTAGCATGGACAGACTACACAATCGATCTGTCATTTCTGAATGTGAGCAACTAATCTCTCCTGAACATCTGGAGGAAGAAAGCAAAATTTAAGCTGCTGAGGCTACCAAAACTAGCAAAACATATTATGAGCAAATTCTGTAAATGGACAAATGATAATGTATGGCACTACAAAACTGTACCATAAACTGGTGCAGAAATTTCAATTCCTGTTTTAGTCGTATTGCAAGCAGTGAGTTTTGCACCCTCTCTTGAGCTGCCGCCCCATCATAGTTATGCCATTAATTGAGGGGACAAAAATACCTTGATTTTTGAGGTAAAAAATTAATCAATATTGGATATCAGATTACATTGGTCAAGTTGCCCTTATCTATGATATTCCATATTAAAATGAAAAGCAAGAATTATCATTTACTACCAATGAATGCACATTGAAATTAAAATCTGTCATCTGTTGATTGCTAAGTGTAACCCGGTCTTTGGATTAAAAATCACCCAATTTGACTGTGCAGAATTATTACTGAAATACTAGAGCTAAGAAAAAAAAATTCACTTGGGAAAGTGCATAACAGCATTAGCATAACAATTAACAGATGACTGATTTTAAATTCAATCCAGCTGACATTATAAACATATGACAATGCTCCAAAAGGTTAAACTCACAAGTTTAAAACTTCAATCTTAAAACTTACTGTCAAGTGATATAAAACCTGCAGGGATGAAATCAGTCAACATTCAGTTTAAAACAAAATAAACTAAGCAAATTACAAGAATCAGTTGTTTCTAAGGAAATTTAGTTTCAATTCCATTTGTATTGTATCCATACCTGGTGAATGGACATTTTAATTCTATGCAAAATTGGATAAATTATACTGATTTCTACACAATACATGAGCTTTGATCAAAATCTTGCAAAACATTTCTATAAGTTCTGTACAAGTATCAGGATAGCCAGTGAAGAAGTCCAGATACCAACAAATAGCCAAGCAGTTAGGGTCCAAAATTCCTACAGGTCTATAATTAAATACCTGGTGACAAGTCTTCAGTTTGTGTGTTGAATCTGATGTTCTCACATAAACCTTAAATCTAGGAATTCATTTGATTTTTACAGGGAATAATTAAACCTTCACAAAAAATATCCAAAATCAGGTCTCTCTTACCATGTCAATCTTGACAATACCTCATGGAATACAGCTCGCAGTAAGGCATGTGTTGCATATTTAATTGAGGTAACAGAAAGCAAACAAAAAGAAATAAAAACACGATATCCATCATTTAATTACAACAACCTTTGTTGCAACTACACCCGAAAATTCTGGAAGATTATTGCAAATTGGCAATGCTAAATTAGCGTTTTGTTTATACAACCATTGCATATAAACAACCTGTCGCACCTTCGCCCCCACGAAATAAAACATTTTTAAAGTAGTGAGAGTTGTTTACTAAATCATTTCCACATACGGAAAACAACAGTATGAATACGAATCTATTTTGCACAAGCTAATTCCAATTTAAACACAATAACGGGCAAAAAATTGCGCCAACAAAAATTAAATGCAATTTCTACCCCCACCATTTTATTTTGGGTCCTTGTGTTCCTCATTAAGTTGACATTGTTACTAAACAAAAGCCAAACACGATATCAATAGAAAGTATGAGTTTTATTTACTCCTCTTCCTATGTGATTTTCTTTTTTTGAAGTTCGCTGCATGACCCCATTCCTCATCCCAGACAAGCCGGCTGTCATACGCCCACTCTTACAATAACACGTGTATTTGTTGAAGACTACCACGTGTCCAATCCCAGGCCAGAGGTTACCGATTAAAATGAAGCGTACATCAAGATGTTACCGATTAAGATGAAGCTTATATCCTTCTCACAGGGAAATTCGAGTAGCTGCCTAACCCCCTTGGTAGCTACATACCTAGATCATCCCTGCTTATTACACTGCCTGACGGAGAAAATGTCACACCATGAAGGATTGCTCTAAAACAGACCAAATGCCGCCCAAGTGGCGCAGTGGTCTAAGCAATGGCTTCTGGTCATCCGTCCAAGAAAGGTCCAGGTTCAAATCCCGGTGAGGCATGGATGTTGTGTTAGTCTTACGGCACTGCTTTTCTCCCTTCCTTGGAACCAGTGACCCTAAATTAGGATAGGGCGACTGCTTATAACCAAGGACATTTTTATACCTCACGGTGAGGCATTGAGATGGCCTTGTTCTAGCTCACTGAGTTGCTCACGGTGGTCGTTAAGCCTCCAATAAAAAAGAAAGAAAGAAAACTGCACACACAGATAGCCAAGTAGGTCCTGAAAAAATTATTTAAATTGTCACACAAAAACTACGCTTCAGTGGCCGAATATACACAATGATCATTAAGGAGTGTTGCTCCCATTTTGGCTGATACAGCGTTGAATCCGACGTGGCAATGAGAGTCCAAATAGAATCCTGGTGTATCGTGGCCCATATGGTGTTGATCCGAGTCCACAGTTCATCTTCATTTTGTGGGAGTGGGAGGGTATTCAACCAACGTCCAATCGTGTCCCACAGATGCGCGAGAGGTCGGGCACTGGGTCAGGGAATCGTGCTGACCATTGAATAATCCGCACACCGTGTAAAGCATTCGGTATGATCCGAGAGATATGCAGTCGGGCGTTATCCTGCTGAAATACGGCGTTTGGGATGCCCTGCAGAGACGGTAGTGCCACGAGCAGCAGCACCTCGTCAACATAGCGGCGTGCTGTCAATGTGCCCGTAATGCGCAACAGCGTTGAGCGGCCGTTGGCGTTGATGGCACCCCATATCATGATTCCACGTTGCCTGGCTGTGTGGCGCTGCACAATGGCAGAGAAATCCGCTCGTTGGCCACATCATCTCCAGACTCTCAGACGGCGATCATCCGTGATAAGACATAACCGCGATTCGTCGCTGAGCACAACGCTGTTCCACTCGGTACCCCACACAGCCCTGGAGCGATACCACGCCAACCGGTGACTATGATGGCTCGCTATTAAGGGTAGCCTGCGCAACGGACGGCTGAACAGCAAACCAGACGCAGCCAATCGGCGCGACACTGTCCGTGTCGATATCGAAGCATCAAAACCTTCCCGTACACTCCGCAAAATATCGCCCGTTGTGGCCTGTGGGTCCGTTACGGCATGATGTCCGATGCGACGATCGGTGCACTCGGACATCCGTTTCCGTTCTCCGGTTTCCCCCTACGACGTTGCACAGATCCTTCCTGGGACCACTGTCTCCAAATTCGACCGACGGTTGTGGCGACCATCCAGCGTTACGAAGGGCTGCGATGACGCCTCTGATGAACTCATCCGTTTGACGAAATCGCGTACAACGGCGTCTTAACGCCATTGGCACCCTCGTTCGTTCTCCAGACACGGTTACAGAAGAATTACTCACTTCCACCGGCTGTGACGACATCTCGACTGATGGCCATACGGTAAGCTGACCAGAAGTCTCCGCTGCCCCGGTGGCGCAGTGGTCTAAGGCGATGGCCTCGGATCATTCGTCCGAAAGGGGTCCAGGTTCGAATCCCGGTGAGGCATGGATGTAGTTTTTGTCTTTCGGCACTGGCTCTTTCTCTTCCCTGGAACCAGTGACCCTAAATTAGGGACGGGCGACTGCTTATAGCCCATTGAGTTGCTCACGGTGGTCGTTAAACCTCCAATCAAAAAAAAAAAAAAAAAAAAAGTCCCCAATGAGGATATAGCAGACACGTGACTCTCAGCATGGCAACGAGCCTTAGTAACGTAAGTGAAGGACTTACGTTACTAAGGCTCGTTGCCATGCTGAGCCCCGTTGAAATGATGGCCCGTTGAAATGATGGCGTCTTACTTTGAAACTTTAACTTCCGAGTACAAAATGCGGTATTTGGAAAAAATTAAAGAGATTGAAGGAAAAGATCCTTATGTGCTGAATGCAAGTATCTTCGAATGTGATGCGAAAAGTTTTCCGAAAGTGCAAATAGTAAATATTTTCGATTACTTCGTCTTTGGTCGAAGTGCCTTTGACGCAGAACAGTTCGAGGCATATAAAAGTTTCGAAGCATATAACAATTTCCCGTCGTCGGTATTTTTTTACAGGGTAATTTAGTACAATCCACGAGCACAATTTCGTGAGTACTAATCAGTAATTTATGGAGAAAATAGGTACGCTGCTTTATTAAGTAAGGTTCTCTTCCCTCCCAGGTGCCGAGACCTGAGTAAAAAAAGATAGGCTTTCTTTCTTTCCAGGAATCGCTGATTTTGGATAAAACTCACCCTTGAAAGGTTCTATGCATTTTTGAGAGTTTAACTCTTTAACAAAAAGTGTCTTTCTAAGCTCTGGAAAGCGGTTTCCAAGCCTTAGAAAAATTTGCAAATCTTTTTTTTTTTTTTTTTCGTAAAATTGTGGTGAAAAAACAAAATAATTTTGCTGGGATTTGTGCCCTATAATTTATTTATCGGTAAATAAATTTAGCAGCACAACACCGGCCTGTAAACAGACCTAGACACCAAAAAGAATTTTATTTGGACAGTAATTTTAGTCATTATTTGCATTTTTCCGCATGTGTTTCAACTCCGGGGTAAAAATGCAAGTGAACTAAAAATAAAATTAACGGGCCGCCCCGGTGGCGCAGTATTCTAAGCGATGGCCTCTGATCATTCGTCCAAACGGGGTCCAGGTTCGAATTCCGATGAGGCATGGATGTTGTGCTTGTCTTAAGGCACTGGCTCTCTCCCTTCCCTGGAACCAGTGACCCTAAATTAGGGACAGGCGACTGCTCATAGCCCATTGAGTTGTTCACGGTGGTCGCTAAATCTCCAATCAGAAAAAAAAAGAAATCAACGGTAGTTTGGGGAGGAAATATTATATTGAACAAAGCAGTAAACTAAAAAACACCAACACCGACAGCCAAATAACCTTAAAAGTGAAAAGCCAAAAACTCGCAAGAAACAGTGAGTCAGGAGAACGGTGTGATCGAGATGTGAAAATTTCAGAAGAGCCAGAGATTTGATTCTGAAAAAAAGTCCCTGGAGAGAGAGAGAAAAAAAAAACACGTGCACAAAAGTGCCGATTGGGCATCAAAGCGTTTATTGAAAAAATATTTTGACTAAGAGACAAACTCTAAAAGGTGTTCTATAAGAAAATAGTCAGTAACAATAAAACCTACGCAAAAAACAGCCAACACCTTTTAAATTCAACTTGAAAACTTTGAATCAACGAATGAAACGCTTGGCGCCGCAGTGGTCTAAGTGATGCCCTCTGATCATTCGTCCGTAAGGGGTCCGGGTTCGAATCCCGCGAGGCATGGATGTTGTGTTTGTTTCACGGCACTGGCTCCCTCCCTTTCCTGGAACCAGTGACCCCAAATTAGGGACGGGCGACTGCTTATAGCCCATTGAGTTGCGCACGGTGGTCGTTAAAACCTCCAATCAAAAAAAAAAGGAAACGCCTGGCCCAATAAGTGCAAGCACTGTGCACTCCAATAGCGTTTGAACAAGTAAAAGATAGATTCTCTGCTTTACCAGAAATCACTAATTTCTGGATAAAATTAACATTTAAAATGTTCTCTGCCTTTGAAGAATCTAACTCTTCAATAAAAAGTGTTTTCTAAGCTCTGGGAAGTGATCTCCCTTCATTTGGCATATAAGCGAATTTTTTCGGTACTGCCTTTAGAAAGAGCAGCTGGTAGCCTGAAAAAGATTTACGGTCTCGATTTCCTCTATTACCGCAATTCATAATGCCACAAAAAAAATCTAGGCATTTTGGGTTCAAATTTTTATAAACACCGACCGCTAATAATTGCACTTTACACTCTACGTGCAGGACAGCCAGCTATGCTTGTCCTCTTGCAGGGACTGTTGCCATTTCACTGAAATTTCTCGATGATGTCACGCGCTACATCTTCATTCTTGAGGACAGTCCTTGAATTTAGTTTAGCCGCCCCGGTGGCGCAGTGGTCTAAGGCGCTGGCCTCTGATCATTCGTCCGTAAGGGGTCCGGGTTCGAATCCCGGTTGGGCATGGATGTTGTGCTTGTCTTACGGTACTGGCTCTCTCCCTTCCCTGGAACCAGTGACCCTAAATTAGGGACGGGCGACTGCTTATAGCCCATTGAGTTGCTCACGGTGGTCGTTAAACCTCCAATCAAAAAAAAAAAAATTAGTTTACTGTCCCCAAAACCGTCTGATGCCTCTGGGGACGCAAATTGTCCTCAAATTTTGATGTTTGTCCTCCAATGTCCTCGAATTTACACTTCCCCATTAGCTCATTAGATTTCTAATGAAAAATGTTCTTAAAAGTAATTTTTGTTGTATTAATTTTTCGACATGCTTCTTGCGAAAACAAATTTTGACTTTTTTTTTTCTTCTTTCCGAGTTTAACGACCACTGCGAGCAACTCTACGGACTATATATAAGCCAAAGACGCCGCCCCGGTGGCGCAGTGGTCTAAGGCGCTGGCCTCTGATCATTCGTCCGTAAGGGGTCCGGGTTCAAATCCCGGTCAGGCATGGATGTTGTGTTTGTCTTACGGCACTGGCTCTCTCCCTTCCCTGGAACCAGTGACCCTAAATTAGGGACGGGCGACTGCTTATAGCCCATTGAGTTGCTCACGGTGGTCGTTAAACCTCCAATCAAAAAAAAAAAAAAAAAAAAAGCCAAAGGCCTTTAAGATACATAGACTGGAAAACCATAAGTTAACCGGGTGACATTTGAAGTTCAATACCATTTGAAAGGGCGAGTTCATATATCTTTAGCTTGCTTTTGGAAACGCAAGAACTTTCGTTTCAAAACCCGAGCATTTTCCAGAAATCATTTTTGTAAACGAAAAGGTGATTCATTTTAAAAATCCGCAAAATCATTCCACGAATTTATTTTATAAATTATACGTGCGGTGGCACTTCACCCGACGGGCCGCACTAAGTTGTAAATGGAAAAGTTTCTCTCCTGTACATAATGTATCGATGCGCAACATTTGTACGGTGATATATTCAGTGGCGTGTGGTCGTTGTATGCAACGAATGCATTGCATGCCCTAATAATTATACGGAAAAAAAATTGTGTGCGAAAATGTAAACTATATGCCAATGGTTTTGAAAGAGTTTAATTCAAAAACAAAATGTAAATTTTTTTTTCATTCGGAAGTTCGGAACAGTCAAATGCAAAATCGGAGTTGCATCTGACTGTGACCTCACACCGCGAATGACAGCCAGCTCTTTCGTTAATTTTTTTATTTTTTTTGATTGGAGGTTTAACGACCACCGTGAGCAACTCAATGGGCTATAAGCAGTCGCCCGTCCCTAATTTAGGGTCACTGGTTCCAGGGAAGGGAGAGAGCCAGTGCCTTAAGACAAACACAACATCCATGCCTCACCGGGATTCGAACCCGGACCCCGTTCGGTATGTATGATCAGAGGCCATCGCTTAGACCACTGCGCCACCGGGGCGTCACTCTTTCGTTAAGGAAACCTGCTTTCAAGGTGGTTTCGCGTTGTTCACCTTGAAAATTCCCACTTCAGTAGAGGCTTCGGCGTAGTGTCAACTACTGTGGGAAACCGGTCATACGACTGGTAAAAATGCGAATGCCGCTGTTGCATCCACCAATGAGAAGTATTATTGCTTTTGCCTGTAACTCGCTGTTCACTGTGTGCATCGCTTCGAGAGGTGTTTCGTGTAGTAACTAACGTTTGTAACATTCTCAGGATGTTTTTTCCATATTCGCTAGTTTAAGTGAACAAAGGGAAAGCAATGGCAAATGAAGTGGAGGATAATGTTGCAAAATTAATTAATAAGTCTTTCGATTCCCTGAGTTTTGGGGGAAAATCGGAGTGTGTTAGCAACGGAAGGCCAACACCAAAATTGAGTCGCTTAACATCGTCATTTAAGAAAGGATATAAGACATACGAACGACATTTCAACGCTTCCATTTACGAAACAGAATGGATTTGTGGTAGTTAAAAACACCAAAAGCTGTACTGTTGGCCTTGTTTGTTATTTTGCCATGAGAAAATCGTTTGGAACAAAACTGGTTATGCGATCTTAAATAATTTGCATAATGCCATGAAACGCCACGAAGGTTCTGAGCAGCACTTGCGGGCTTGCATAAAATTGAAGACATTTGGCTCCGTGAGAATCGATTGCTTATTGGATCAACAGAAGAATATGTCTGTCACAAAACATAATGAAAAGGTGCAACAAAATCGCAATGTTTTGCAAAGGCTTATTCGTGTCGTGTGTCATTTAGCTATTCAAAAACTGGCTTTTCGTGGACATGACGAATCGGAAACATCATTAAATCGAGGCAATTGTGTAGAAACTTTGAATCTGATTAGTGAATTTGATCCCTTACTGAAGCAGCACCTGGATTCCTCTACGGTATTTTCAGGCCAATCCAACAGAATTCAAAACGACTTAATCGATGCTGTTCAGCAAAGAATGCTAACCCACATCTACAAAGAAATTGATAATTCTTACTTTACAGCTATCATGATGGATGAAACTGTTGACATTTCTAAGAAATCTCAGTTATCTACAGTACTGAGATATACAACCGAAGATGCCTAAGTTGTCGAACGATTTCTCGGCTTTTCCGATGTAAGCAGTGGAAAAACTGCGGAAGAACTGTTCTTTCACGCGAAATCCTTTGTCGAGACTCACAAATGTGGTGCTAAATAAATAGCTCAAACTTACGACGGGGCAACTGTTATGACAGGGGAAATTAATAGGATTGCAAACCAGAGTACGGCAGCTGTTTCCAGATGCAATGTTCGTTCACTGCTATGCGCATAATATGAACCTCGTGTTATCATTCTCCGCTCAAAATATAAAAGAATGTCGCATTTTTTTCCCTGACACTTGATCGTCTATCATTTTTTTTTCCAGATCTTCATCTCGAAGCGAACGTTTGCGAAATATTGTTAATCGCAGATTACTCACAGGATCTACAGTAAGGTGAAACTTCAAGTCAAGAATCGTGTTCACAGTAAGGCAGCAATATCGTTCTCTCGTGAAATATTTTGAAACAATTCTTGAAAGTCTTGAAAAATTTGATGGGGAAACGTATTTATCTGCTGAAGGGTACTTGCACAAGCTAAAAGATCCAGAGTTCATCTTCATCCTTTGTGTATTTCATGATGTTTTCAGCTTAACGGAAATTTTGTTTGAAATATTGCAGTCAAGAAATCTTAATATTGGATTCTGTATGCAGCATATCAAGAGCACAGTGGAATATATCTAAAAAAAGTGGGCTTCCTATAAAAAAATATCCAGAAGAATGTGATCCCTGTGCCCCACTTTCTCTCATCCTCCGTTGAAAAAAGAATAGATTAACTTCTTTCAAAAAGACATCTGCGGATCCCTGGAAACGTTTACTCGCAGAAATAATTGACACTATTAGCGAACAGATGAAAAGCAGATTTTCATCATTCGATAAAATAAAGTTCGTGGAGCTCATTAATCCAGAAAAGTCTAAGATCTTCCAGCTTAAGTTTCCCGAAGAGAGCTTGAATTCACTCAAAGAAACGTATCCCACACGCTTTGATTTCACAAGGTTAAAAAGTGAATTAAGGGTTCTTTATTCTTCCCCAGAATTAAGCAATAAAACGGTCTGCAAATCTTTGCACTAGCTTGGTTTGGATAAATGCTTGACGGAACTAAATAAGTTGTGCCATTTAATTGCGACAATCCTTTATTCCACGGCTTCCGCAGAGAGAGAACGTTTTCCGCTCTTAAAAGAATAAAAACATATTCCCGCAGTACACGGGGACAAGACAGATTATCTGGACTGTCTTTAATGACAATTGAAAAGGTTCTCCTGAAGTCCTGAAGACTTTGATGTCAAAGCCTACGTTTTATGAAGAAGTAACGGAAGAATTCATATAAAAGAATCGCAGGATGGAATTTGTAAGGTAGGCTTTTTTTTTTTTTTTTGCATGCCTGCCTAAAAAGTTCACGGCATGCCACTGGATATATTATATTTAAATTGTAAGTATATTGTGAACAAAAAAATCAGAAAGTTATCTAACAGGTTTCAGCTTAATCAAAAAGACATGATTCGTGGTTTTAGAGAATACCTACAACTTCAGAGAAAAGAAAAACCGAAGCAAATTTTACATTTGAAGTGAACTTTGCAAACCATTGCCGTATCTTCTAACCAACGTGAAAGGGGTTTTCTAAGACGAATGATAATCACCCAGTTAGGACTTCTCTGCAATAACCTTATTGTGTAATTCATACAAATTGTTGAGCCTTCGCTAACCCAGTTTCATCCTATAAACTACGTCCAATCGTGGTTCATTGGAGCACGTCATTCGGCAACGGATACTAAAAGCAAGAAGCAGACAAGAACTGCAGAAATTCGGATAGTAATTTAGGATCAAAACGAGTTACCTTCTTCTCCTCAATGTAAGTAACACTTAGAGTAAATTTAGTTCTTATTTGTAGGTAAGCTTGGCAGAGAATTAAATTTTTGATTTGCTGTTGTAAAACTGCTGCAGAATGCAACTTTTTAATTATAATAATTTAATGTACTATGAGAACATAAATTGTTTTTGCATTTTGTACCATGAAACAGTACAAGAAATTCATCTGCTTTTTGTTAGGGCAATCGCTCTCTCTTCTTTCTTGTTTTTGTTTGCGAATTTAACGATCACCGTGAGCAACTCGATGGGCTATGTGAAGTCGCCCGTCCCTAATTCAGGGCCACTGGCTACAGGAAAGGGAGACACCCAAGCTGAAAGACAAACACAACATCCATGTCTAACGGGATTCAAACCTGGACCCATCGCGGACAAATGCTCAGATGCCAGCACTTAAATAACGACGCCACCGGGAGTCTTCCCCTGTTAGCAGCAACTTACAGTGTATTTAAGGGTCTCGGCTTTTCTTCTCAAGAAAAAAAATTTTTACGTATGTATGCATGTCTCTCGATATACACATATATGCACGAGATTGGAAAATAACATCCCCACAACAAAGCAAATACCATTGAAAATCTAACCGCGCGGACGCTTCCGAATATAATTTCAAGAGCTACAAGCAAACAAATGTAAAAAAGAAAATATTTTTTGACAATGCAAACAAATTAAAAAAACCCCACCAAATCCGTATTGACAGAGCCCTGAGCAGAAGTCTGAATGGGGCCCGTCACAACATGTTTTTACTCTGTCATAGAAAGACACGTATATACAGTCGTCACATTATTATGCCACCTCCTATATACTTTTCATGTCAACAGCGCGTAGCCAATGAAAGAATTTTTGAAAGTGTTGTGACCTGGCTTGGAGGATAAATAAGGTGTGCTGCAGGCAATTGGGCCGCGGGAGGGCCTAGTGGGCAACGTTCGTGACTGCCACGGAAAGGACCTCAGGTTCGATCCCAGGCAGGTACGAACGCTCGATCCACTAAATATCCGCCGTGCGTCGGATGGGCAAGTTAAGCCGTCAGACCCCGGGTACTTCCCCCCGTAATAAATAAGGGCTTCTTCCTCCCCCTTTCTACTTCGCTTCCGTGTCACTTTCCTATCGGGCACTCTAGCCCAAATCGCCTAGCTTACTATTTCTAAGGGTTGTTTAAGACCTGGGGTCAGACACTGCCTTCCTAAAATCTTCTACATATGATCATAATTGGGCCGCGGGTGGCCTAGTGGGCAACGTTCGTGACTGCCACGAAAAGGACCTCACACTCGATCCACTAAATATCCGCCGTGCGTCGAACCCCGGGTGCTGGCCCCCCGTAATAAATAAGGGCGTCTTCCTCCCCCTTTCTACTTTGCTTACGTGTCACTTTCCTATCGGGCACTCTAGCCAAAATCGCCTAGCTTACTATTTCTAAGGGCTGTTTAAGACCTGGGGCAGACACTGCCTTCCTAAAATCTTCTGCATATGATCATAATTGGGCCGCGGGTGGCCTAGTGGGCAACGTTCGTGACTGCCACGAAAAGGACCTTACACTCGATCCACTAAATATCCGCCGTGCGTCGAACCCCGGGTACTGGCCCCCGGTAATCAATAAGGGCGTCTTCCTCTCCATTTCTACTTCGCTTCTGTCACTTTCCTAACGGGCCGGGCACTCTAGCCAAATCTCCTAGCTTCCTATTTCTAATTGTTGTTTAAGACCTGGGGTCAGACACTCCCTTCCTAAAATCCTCTACATATGATCCAGTGGGCAAGAGATGTGGGTGGCCTAGTGGTCAGCGTTCGTGACTGCCATGGGGATAACCTCAGGTTCGATCCTGGGCAGGTACGAACGCTCGATCCACTAAATATCAGCTGTGCTTCGGATGGGCACGTTAAGCCGTCGGACACCGGGTACTGGCCCCCCGGTAATAAATAAGGGTGTCTTCCTCGCCCTTTCTACTTCGCTTCCGTGTCACTTTCCTATCGGGCACTGTAGCCCAAATCTCCTAGCTTCCTATTTCTAAGGGTTATTTAAAACCTGGGGTCAGACACTCCCTTCCGAAAATTCTCTACATAGGATCTGATCCAGTGGGCAAAGGGTAGCCTAGTGGTCAGCGTTTGTGACTGCCATGGAGATAACCCCAGATTCGACCTTGGGCAGGTACGAACCACTGAATACCCGCCGTGCGTCGGACCCCGGGGTCTGCCCCGCCCGGTAATAAATAAGGGAGTCTTCCTCGCTTCCGTGTCACTTTCCTATCGGGCACTCTAGCCCAAATCTCCTAGCTTCCTATTTCTAAGGGTTGTTTAAAACCTGGGGTCAGACACTCCCTTCCTAAAATCCTCTATATATGATCTGATCTCCAGTGGGCAATGTTCGTGACTGCCACGGAAAGGACCTAAGGTTCGTTCCTGGGCAGGGACGATCGCTCGATCTACTAAATATCCGCTGTGCGTCGAATGGGCACGTTAAGCGGCCTGACCCCCGGGTACTACTCCCCCCGGTAATAAATAAGGGCGTCTTCTTCCCCCTTTTACTTCGCTCCCGTGGCACTTTCCTATCGCGCAATCTAGCCCAAATCTCCTAGCTTCGTATTTCTAAGGGTTGTTTCAGACCTAGAATCAAACACTCCCTTCCTAAAATCCTCTACATACGATCTGATCTTCTGAAAACATATCAGTCGTTGCTGTTATGGATCATTTATTAGATTTGCAAAAAGAGATGATTATCAGCTTTCGGGCCAAGGGTGGCATTATTTCTAATACAGCGCAGTTTGTGAACTGTTCGCGTGCTGCTGTGGTTAAAGTGAATCGTGATTAGAGAAATGTCACCATTGCGAGTAAGCGACGTGAAAACTGCGGAGCGCCACGTGCCATTGATGTGCAAGGTGAACGTCGGCTTCGAAGGTGCACGTGGGCCGATCGACACGATGCAGTGGAGTAACTCACCGACCGAATGAAGCAGGGGGCTGCCGGAAGTGTCTTAAACGACAGTTCATCTAACCCTGCTGCGTATGAGGCTCCGATGCAGACGGAAGATCACTGCACCTATGCTAATCAAGGTGCATCGGTAGAAAAGGCTTAAATTTGCACGGCAGTATTGGAATCGGACCTCCTCCGCTAATTGGCAAAGTACTGGGTTCTCCGATGAGTCACTTTTTCCGCTTCGTCGAACAGATGGACGTTGGCGTATAAGGCGAGAATAATCGGAGAACAAACACTCTTGAATCGTTGATGGAAGATCACAAGCTGGTGGGGGGCAGCGTTATGGTCTGGGAAATGCTTTCGTGGCATTTTCTGAGTCCACTCATACCTGTGGAAGGCACTATGGACCGAATTCGTTATGAATCCATCCTGGCAGACCACATACAGACTGATTCAGATTGTCGTACCTGGGGCGGATGGGATCTTCCAGCATGACAATGTGCCATGTCACACAGTTAGAAATGTCCAAGAGTGGTTGGAAGATCACGATGAAGACTTCAAAGTGGCCAAAAATTCACCAGACTTATACCCAATTGAACATCTGTGGAACCACCTCGAACGTGTTGTTCGCTCTGTAAATCGTGCATGCAGTCAGTGCAGTCAGCATGGCTCCACATACCTGTAAACACCTTCCAGCACCTTACTGAGTCACTCCCAGCCCGTCTAGTTACTGACCGCGCTGCACACAGTGGTTACTCTGGATATTAACTGGTGGTCACAATAATGTGACTCGATCGCGTATATGAAACTTTAAGGATTATGTTTCAAAGCCATATGCTAACAAAAGTGAGGCAGTTTTAAGTAACAATATATAATGAAATAAATATCCAGACTTATTCATTAATATGCATAATAGTATTTATTAAAAATAAACTATACTTTTCTGTTAGCTGGGCGTAAGTGATAAAATGCCAAATTGGTTCAAAAATCACATTTTCAGGATTATTTTATTAAAGGCAATTGACAGTTCTTACACCATGCTCCGCTACAAAAACTTGTTCTGCTGCGACATGAAGATATGTTGCACCACCATCTAATACCATCATTAAATTAAAGTTTTTTTTTTGGTGATTGGTCTCATGATTCATATTTAGTTTCATTTGGTGATTGGTCTCATGATTCATATTTTTTTTTAAAAAACAAAACAAAAACCAGCTCCTTCTTCTGAAGGAGGTAAGTTTTAAATTTTCATGACTAAGGACTTAAATATTACCAACATTTTGTAAAAGACAATGCTTCTTCAAAATTACGCTTATCTATAAATCTATTCAACCATTTTTATAGGATTGCCATGTTGGTGAGTTTTCAGTCTTGCCAATGGTGGTACTTGTTACTGCAAATGCTAAATGCACCCGGCACGGCTGACAAAAAAGTAACAAATAAACATTTCCTTTTTCATTTCCAATCTATAACTTTACAAAAAAAAAGTTTTTAATTCAACACACATAGACGAGTTCAATTACTTATAAAAATTTAATGAATTTAAAAGTGTTAAAAAAATAAGGGTTTATATTATATGAATGTTTAACACAAATGTCATTGTAATATTTTTACAGTGAGAACTTTCTTAATGATATAATAAATTTCAAATTAATGTTGTTGCATCGCATACCTTATATCTCAACTTGGTACTTTCGCATTACACCGACCAGTCACCAATGCTGGCAACACTTTTTTGAACTGTTAGTTTGAAAAAGATGAACTGTGGTTTGAAAAGAAAAAGATGAACTGTGGTTTGAAAGTCATTATAGTATCTAAATTAAAACACTATATTTACCATACATTTTTAATTGATGATTTTCACTTTGCCATTAAACATTGTATTCCTTTTTTTAATTGGTGACTTTTAGCTTATCGTTGGCGACAGATCCGTATTAATGCAAAAGTATCCTCAACTAAATACAATAAAAACTTGTCACTATAGGTACGAATATCAGTGAAAAAACATTTGAGAAAGTTCTTTCTACAAATTAAATGCAGCTATCTTAACAATCTGTGCATTTCAGAAGTACACCTTATGTCATATCTTAATATTATAGTGGAATTTGTAAAATCTGTATTTTAAAAAAGATTTTTACTTATTTGTTATACTAACTTTTAAAGAAGCTGACAAAAAATTTAAATTGTTACTTTTTCCCCTTGCATTAATGAAAGCAAAATCATGAATAATGTTCTTAAAATCCAATTTTTCAGTAATCTCTTCTTCAATGCACAATAAAGCTAAAGAACTTAATTTGTTCTGCAGGAGAGAAGAGCAAATGGGAGATTCCAACCACTTTAATGGAGAAAAAGATCATTTTCCGGAACAGTTTGAAACTGGTAAACGTGGAAAGAGTGATGTTTTTGTTTTATTAATGATGCCACATATTTGGAGGATTTTCATTGGTAAAGTCAAAAAATCCTTAAAGCAGTTTCAACATTTGGAAAAGTTTCTTCTAATTTCAGGCATTTCAGCTTTAGCTACATCTGTAATATGGAATCTCCACTTTGTACAAGAGATGAAAATTGTTGAAGCTCATCTGGAAAACTATCTGCTAAATCTTAAAGAGGCATGGAGAGATGCATGCTTGGTGTAACCAGGAAACATAAGAGGAACTCGTGGATCGGGAAAATGGCAGAGTGAAAAACATCATGATCAAAGTAAAATCCTTGAAATGGCAATGACTTGGATATATTACTAGAAGTACGGACCACCTATGGACAGCCAAAATATTAGACTGGATACCAAGGAACAGAAAAAGACCAAGACCACCTGGGAGACGGGTGATGAAATTCGAAAAAAAAAATGATGAAGTGACATAGAGGAGACTGTCTCAAGACAGACAGTGATGGAAGGAAATTGGGAAGACCTACATTTAACAGTGGAATGATAACGGTTGACAATGATATGAATATACGTATTTTTAAAAATGAATTTGGTACATTATAAATCACCACTGATGTGCACACAGGTTTAAACTTACCTTTTCCAATAAGATAAATTTGATATTCTTTTTTTATAATTGAAGGTTTTACAACCGCCGTGAGCAACTCAATAGAATACAAGCAGTCGCCCATCCGTAATTTAGGGTGTCTGGCTCCAGGAATGGGAGAGAGCCAGTGCTGTAAGACAAACACAACATCCATGCTTCACTAGGATTCAAACCCTAACCCTTCTCGGACGAATGATCAGAGGCCATTGCTTAGACCACTGCGCCACCGGGACGGCAATTCAATATTGAAAGCTAAGTTCCATGCTTTCGTTTGAACCCAGAAAATCTCCCTGTTGCAAAGTGTGACATTGTTTCATGCATATAATGCGAATAAGTATTCCAAGAAGTGTAAAAATTTTTTCTCTAGTTCTTACTTTACTTTTAACTACTGTACCAGCAGAGTTTTTCCTGTTTGAAAAGAATAAAAAAATTAGCTAAGGAACACTACTTCACAGGAGGGACTATCATCGTTATCCAACATCACGACACAAAAAGAATCCCTCTCAGAACCTGCCGTTCAACAGCCGTTTTATGATGATATTGTTGGCCACTATGCTTCCTTGAAAAATAAAAGAATTGACTTTCTTTACAAGAAATAGATGCCATTTTTCATGGATTCTCATTTTGTAACACTTCCAAGTGTTTCTCTGGTCACGAGCAGGCACTGGCTGTTAGTGGCTTTGGAAAGAACTTCACTACAAAAATAGGATCAAGAACGAACACTTTTTCAAAACCGTCTCCCATAGTTGTGCCACTTGCTAGTAATATAAATTCGACGAATATTGTTCCAGCGTATCCTAGAAACGAACTAAATAAAAAATGGGGAAGAAGTCATATGTGTAGAATACATTTTTTTAGTCCCCATGGTAATAAAAATGTGTTGCAAGAACTCTCCAGAAAACGCTTTGCAAAGACTTTTGGTAACAAGTGGTTTATTATAACAGGCATGAAAGTGGTCATGGCAGAAAAAGGCTGAACTTTTGCGACATTGGAATATGCGAAAATAATTAACTTTGCAGCATTTATTAACTACTCTAAGCACCATATATGCTTTTATGAAAGCATAAAATTGTCTGACATCTCTTTCAGAATGAATAAGAATTTTATTTTATTTTAGTCAATGTGTTTACATCAAACCAATAATGCCAATCCCATATTTATACTGATCTACACTCTCGGACAATGAAATTTTTGCACCAAGAAGGAAGCATCAGATTGAACTGAAATTTTATGGGCGTAATGATACAGGTGAATGATACACGTGATGGCAAAAACAGAGCTGCAGGACAATTACAGAGGGAGCTGTGGCATGCAATCCGGTCATCTTTAAAAGTGTGTCGCATCGCCTTGTGCGGCGACATGTTGCAATACGGTCCGGCATGGAGGCGAACAGACGCTTGATGTTGTCCTGCTGCGCAGAGTGGCCCACAAGTGTTGGACGGTGTGCTCCAAATTTCGGATAGTGCGGCACAGCGGCATTTCAACTGCTCCCACGCATGCTCGATAGGGGACATATCAGGAAAGCGAGCAGGCCGTGGAAGTGTCTCGACATGACCTAGGCAGTCCTGAGCAGCGTGCAGGCAGGCATTATCCTGCTGGTATAGCGCACCTGGAATCCCAGCCAGGAATGGTAGCACATGGGGCCATAGGATCTCATCCACATACCACTGGCCTGTCAACGATTCATGTACCACTACTAGAGCTGATCGACTATCGTAGGCAATGGCTCCTTAGACCATAATGCTTGCAGTGGGGAAGGTGTGGCACTCGATAGTGAAGTTGGTATTATGCTGTTGACTTCCACACCCGAACATAATGATCATCTGCCCCCAAAACGAAGTGGCACTCATCGCTAAATACTACACGTCGCCAGTCTGTGACGTTCCACATCCCTCTGGCCTGGTACCACCGCACGCGGAGCCGGCGATGTTCCGGTGTTAATGGCAGCACACGTAAAGAGCGCTGGGATCGCAGATTCGCTTCCATGAAGACCCCCAGGAAATAGTTCGTGGGCACACAGCAGCCACTACATAAGCCTGTATAGTGGACAGGGTCTCCATGGGATTCGTTCGTGCCTGGCGCACGATCTGTCTATCCTCTCTACCGGTGGTCCTCCTGGTCCGTCCGGAGCTGTTCCACCATGTGGCAGTGTAATCACGTGTTCAATGTTCCCAACAGAGTCCGACAGTGTGGTCAGAACGATCTACGTGGCAGACTATACGGCACACTGACCACCCTGTGGTGGTCACCGCACCATATACTCGACCAGGCCGCTCCCAAAGTCCGTAAGTTCCGTAAATCGAAGTCTCTGGTGTCTACCCAACATTCTTGTCACTCTGTACTCTTGCTTGCATCGGCCGGTGCTTTTCGCTTTCATGGGGCATCGACTACACGCCGGTTCAGGCTTGCAGCGCCACCACAGGGTGTGCGACACGCGCGCTCGCACCAAACGTGGATCATTTGCATACCAGCACTCACTCTAGCTATATGTAAAAGTTTCACGGTTGTAGCATGTTTTCTTCTTGGTGCGCAAATTTCATTGTCCGTGAGTATTATTTGTTTTATTGCAATTATTGCATTTCTGCATCGACCTCAGAAACTCCCCAGATGTCTTCCAAAAAGGCGGAATTCCACCTTTTGGTGGAACTCTTCCACCCCTGAATAATAAGACATCGTTGCGCCCGAAATCTAGGAAGGTAGTGCCTGGGAGTCGCAAGCACGAAAGTTTTATATAGGATTAAAATGATTTTTCTGCACACAAATTTCATTTCCGTTATCTCAATTTCCTTAAAAAAAATTTCATTTCTCCATACCAAAAGTGAAAAAAATGAAATTCATTATCTTAATGAGGCAAAATTCTAATTTGCATATTACTTTCCTGATTCCTAAACATGTTTTTGATTTGAAAACCAGACAAAGTATAGAAATTTTTTGCCCCCCAGTGATCTAAGCGCTGGCTTCTTATTATTCGTTGCAGATATATCAGGGTTCGAATCCTGGTGAAGCATAGATGTTTTTGTCTTTCCATACCGGCTCTCTCCCTTTCCTGGAACCAGTGGTCTTAAAGTAGGGATGGGCGATTGCTTATAGCCCATCAAGTTGCTCACGGTGGTCGTAAAACCTCCGAACGCGAAAAAAATATTTTTAAATGGTTGGTTTTCAAAATCATTGAATGACAGTTCTGCTAACTATTTGGAAAACTATGCGAACTGTTTACTCCTATGTAAAATAAGCAAGCTGCTCAATCAAATGCTGAGGTACAGAGATCATTCACACCTCCTGAAAATAGAAAATGTTCTTTAAAAATCCACTAATTCTACATCAGCAGCAAAAAAAAAAAAAAAAAAAAAAAAATTACTTGTAAGCAATCAACTTTCTGATTTTTTAAAAGCAACGTTGCATCTCATTGTCAATGTAAGAAAGCAAATATTATTCACCGTAATTTTGTCGCGCGTTCTACCTGTGGTTTATATTGTTGTTTGGAAGCCCATTTAAGTTTTCCAGGATTCCAGGATGACATTAGAACTTTTTTTTTAATTTCTCTGAAAGTACATGGATTCCCATTGCTTAGCCACTCCTTGCTATTTCAACAGAAAAAAAAAAAGAGTAAGGATTTTTCCTATGGCGTAAAAAAAACAAACAAAAAAAACAAAGTTCAAAATTGGAACTTCAACTTTTTTCGTTGCTATCTTTCATCCCCAGTACAGTACTTTTCTCTATACAGTGGGAACGCAGTACCGTTTTTAAGCATAAATTTCGCCTTAAGGCTGTCTTTGAATGAGTGTTAGGGTTCGTCTTCTGCGATAGATGGCACAAAAAATCCCTCCTTAGGCGTGGCTTTTACGCCTTGAGGGACTGTCCCAGAAGATGGCGTCAGCTCATCACTGAAGACCTCACCATATTCAGAATGGAAGCGTTCTCTCGAGGTCTTGGTTTTTCTTTACTTCACTAACTGTATGAAACACTGTTTTACTGACATTTGGCCCATCACTTCCGAGTCTTATTAGATCTTTCAAAGTGAGTTTAGCACCATCTAATAATTTCATTATTTTATCTGAAGTGTTTTCACCTGTTACTTGCCCCCATAAGATAGGAATCCAGATGGCACCCACACAAGTTTTCCCATTTGGCCGATATCAAATCTTAAGGTCCAGTTGTTTCTTGACCTGTTTGTTAGTTCATCATAAGAGAGGTGACATTGATTTGTTAATATAAAATAACACCGCATGGAAGTGAGGACTTGTTGCCTTAGAAATGAAGTGAGATAATTTAGAAGGTCCACAAGAAAACTGAGACTCTATTCTAGTGTCTGGAAACATTGCACTAAATAAATCATTTACATTCATCAGAAAATTTGTAAGAAAAGTTACTTTTCACAATTTTTAAAGGCCATAAAAGCTGTGCTTTTGTTGTGTTTTTTGAAAGATATGAACAAGCCAAAAGACTGATTCAAATTAAATAGAACCACAAGTCACACTTCCTCTTGTTACATGTGATGAAGTTTCACATGTACTACTTGAAGACAAGGTTCCACTTGATGATGGTTCATATGTTTGAGAAGTTATCCATGTTACCTTCACAATAAGTTTTATTAATAAGAGCAATGTGGCTGCAAGTTCTTGCATGATTTTACAAGTCCATGGTTATCACACTGGATAGTTTTTCTACAAAATCAAAGAAAGGTAACTTGATCACGCTAGTTACATTAACTGAAAACTTTTACAAAAAGTTCGTAAGTTGGAAGCTTTCGACCTTATCTTAGGTCTTCATCACGCCAATGGAGGACTAAGATTGTTGCCAAAACTTAGAATTGATCTCCAGATCAACGGAATGTAGAGAGGAGATTCAGAGTTGCAAGTCATTGAGTTGAAAATAATTTCTATGCTTTCACGGTAACGGAGGGCAAAACGATTGTCAAAAGAAGCAATTCGTTTTGCTTCGTTCCAGTGGGGAACTGCAGATGTGTCTTCCATTGTCAAAATTGAAAGCCAATCCCAATACTGCCTTGTCTATTTTGACAATGGAAGACACATCTGCAGTTCCCCACTGGAACGAAGCAAAACGAATTGCTTCTTTTGACAATCGTTTTGCCCTCCGTTACCATGAAAGCATAGAAATTATTTTCAACTCAATGACTTGCAACTCTGAATCTCCTCTCTACATTCCGTTGATCTGGAGATCAATTCTAAGTTTTGGCAACAAAAATAGGAAAAATTCAAATGTAGAATCTGGCAACAATCTTAGTCCTCCATTGGCGTGATGAAGACCTAAGATAAGGTCGAAAGCTTCCAACTTACAAACTTTTTGTAAAAGTTTTCAGTTAACGTAACTAGCGTGATCAAGTTACCTTTCTTTGTTAATATTGTTACGTGTTTTGCCCATAATCGTCATATGTCTACAAAATCAATAGAACACTTGGTAATTTGAACTGCTGTCTTCACACCACTCTTCCACGAATTGTCCATTGCAGTCTTTTTTGTTTAAACCAGTCGGGATTGTAGGATGTGCATTGTTTCGGCAGATACTGTATATTTTTATCTAGTTTCACGCTTGGCTTTCCATGAAATATGTGTCCCATATGCACAGGCTAACTTTATACATGGCAGTGGAATAGTATTTAATGTCTGAGCAATTTACATAAGAAGTTTGAACATGACAATTTATCACTTCACTCTACTAAAACTTTAGACCAACTGAAAGTGATATGTAGACCGATGCATTGTGCTGGTGGTATGAAACTTTTATTTCTTAATAGTACATCCACCATGAAGGTTATTGACATTTATGTACATTTGGATGCTCTACATAATGATTATGTAGGAAAAGAATATATACAATTGGATACCAATATTTAACAATTGAAATAATTTTTTTTTTATGCAAGACAGCTTGCATAAAAACGTCTCAAACAGGTGGTTTATTTTTTTCAGTTATTACATCAACAAGTCTTTCCATTAAGCCTAAAAATCTATCCCATCGCTGCATTTTTTCTCTGTGCCTCCTTTCCTCAGCATCTTCACAATCTTCTTGCAGCTCTTCACCCTTTCTTTTCTTACAAGGACTGCTCTGCGTAGGTTGTTCAGTAAGCTGTGATGAGGGAACCTGAGAAGATGGAGATGATGGTGTTGATGCTAAATTTTCTGAAGTATCTTCATCTTGCTTTTCTGCAGAATCATTTTCTGGCCTACATGTAATAATTAAAACTTTGGGCCTGTCACCTGAAGCATGATCTTTTTCCTTAAAAGAAAAAGTAATAAAATAAATATTTTTACAGCAAGATTGGACAGCATAACTTGTACATGAGCAGCGAAAAAATTGTACAGTTAACAGTAATGTTGACTGGTAAAACTGCATAATCATCACTTAAGATGACTACATAACAACTGATCTCACTAGTGTGCTGACAACCACAAATTAATGTAATTTGATTTTGGAATGCACACACATACATACCTGTATGCAGAGGAAATTTTATGTCTCTTACTAAAGGGACAGAACTTCTTGTGAAAAACTGCTAACCAATGGGGTGGGGGTGGGGGTGGGGGGTTGATGTGAAATTTATTAATGTGTAACATACATACAGAGTGGGGCCACTTTATTAGAGCAGCACACCATTTCACACAAATCGGCTGATACATCATATGTTCTCATCACTCTGGTTATGTAATCAGACAAATGGAAACACTTCCAGAAGTACTTCAAAATATGTTATTGAATGTCTAATTGTAGGAAATCAATCTTTATTTTGCTGTTTAATCTCATGTAATGACGTAATTGTTCACATGTTATGTTTTGTTTATTCAAGTCAAGTGAGATGTGTATATATCATGTCACGCATTGCTCTCGTGACAAGCACTATTGATGTACGTGCTGTAACGGCAAAATGTATCTTCAGAGCTGTTCTTGCCTTCGAGGCATAAGGTTGAAGTCAGTAGTCATAGCCGTGTTCTATTATTATTTTTAATGTTCACAACTTATTATTTTTAATGATAATAAATAATATATTTAACTACTCAATCATGTCTTTAGTTTGGCAATTATCTCACTGTGCAATATATAGCATTTACAATGCTCCATAAATTCTCCTACAATTTGGTCATGGAACCCAGACACTGCGCCATCCAAGTTAAGTGCACTACCTGAGCCGGCAGCCAGGGAAGCATCCAGCAAAGCAAACTAGGATGCAAAAAACGTCCAAAGAAGAACGTTTTTACGACTGCTAAAGGGAGGCTGCACACTCACTCATTAAGACTGATTGAGACGTGGACGAATGACTGACAGTTTGTGAACTTCAATCCAGCCCTTGGTAACTAAGCCTTTATTATTATTTTTTGATAGCATTACAAAATAAGCAATGTTGCAGATAGCAATAGAAAAGCTGAACAAGAGCAATTATGACACTTGGAAAATCCTAATTAAAGCTGTTCTAATCCAAAATGACCATTGGGGTTATGTGACAGGTCAAATTCCAAAGCCTGTTGATGGAACAAACAAAGCTGAATTAGAAGCGCTTAAGAAGTGGACATTAGGTGATCAGAAGGCAAAAGCTGATATAATTATGTCCATCTGTCTAAGCGAGCTCTGTAATGTAAAAAATTGCAAAACTTCAAATGAAATATGGCAGAAGCTTCAATCAACTTACGAATCGAAGGGACCAGCTAGAAAAGCTACATTACTGAAGCGACTACTATTTCGCAAGACCAATGACATTAATGACATGTCAGAACACCTGACTGAATTCTTCGAAATAGTTGAAAAACTTAATGAAATGGACATCATAATAGCTGACGATCTCTTTTCGATACTAATGCTATACAGTATCCCAGATACATTCGATAATTTTTGTTGTGCCATAGAGTCAAGAGATGAGTTACCAAAACCTGACATTCAGAAAGTCAAGCTTTTGGAAGAATTGAAAGCTCGAAAAACAAAGAGCTATCCAGATTGCCAAACAACATATTTGTCATGAAAGAAATATGGGATTACAGCATATAATACAAATTTTGAAGAAGACAATCCAATTTTTGGCGTAAATGTGACAAGGATGGTAAGTCAGATAATTGAAACTTGGTCGTTCTGGGTGGTGTAGTGGTTAGCATACCCGGGCATTTTCGGGGAGAAGCGGGTTCGAGTCCCGCTCTAGGATGATGAAAATTTTCAAGTTTTCAGTTATTATCTGACTTACCATCCTTGTCACATTTACGCCAAAAATCGGATTGTCATCTTCAAAATTTGTAACATATTTGTCTTTCAAGAGACAAAAAGATTCGAATCTGAAGTCAACCTCTAATAACTGGAGGCAAAATCAGGGTAAGAACGAGAAAAGGAACAACAAAGTGTTCCGTAGCTACAAATGTAACTACTGTTCGAAGGTAGGTCATAAATCACCTGAATGTCGAAAACGGATTGCTGATAAAAATCCAGAATCCTTCAGACAAGAGGCTTCCATGGTGATAAAAGCGAAAAACGAAAGTATGCATACAGCCATATCAATGAATGCTACTAATAATACAAAGTCTATATGGTGCATAGACAGCGGAGCAACATCACATATGTGCAACGACAAGAATCTGTTAGCAGAAATAAATAAACAAGCAAACTGTTTTGTGAATCTCGCAGTAGATAAAACAGCTAAAGTAACTGGAAAAGGATCCATACGAATCACTGTGCTGAATGGAAGAGATACAAAAATCATTCGATTAGAAAATGTGCTCTGTGTTCCTGATCTGAAGAATAACTTACTGTCTGTGTCCAAAGCCACCACTAATGGCCGTTCAGTTGTCTTCGCCCAAAATGAGGCCAGGGTCATTGAATCCAATGGTATCACTCTTCTTTGAGCAGATAGAAAAGGTGAACTGTATTACGTAACACTAAGCTATGAAAATGTAGCTATGGTTATAGAATTTCAAAAATGGCATCTAAAATATGGTCATTTAAATGAAAATTATTTAAAAAAGCTGAAAGCAAACGAAATGGTACGAGGACCTTTCTTTAAAAATGAGGATAGCCTGAAAATTTTTTAAGTCTGTATTCAGGCAAAACAGAAGACAAAACCCTTTCCGAAGGAATCCCGATTTGAAAGCAAGCAACTGCTGGACCTCATCCATTCAGATGTCTGTGGACCGATGAAAACCGAATCTCTTGGTGGTTCACGATATACAGAAATATGTTGTCTTAAATCAAAAAATGAAGTGAAGAAGGCTTTTGAAATTCAAGGCATCAATGGATAATTGTACTGGAGTAAAAATTAAAACACTCCATACCAATAATGGGCTAGAATATTGCGGAACAGAATTCAACGCATATTTGGAGCATGAAGGCATATGCAGAGAAAAATCTGCAGTATTAACGCCACAACAAAATGGAGTCGCCGAGTGATACAATCGCACAATATTCGAAATGGAGAGATGTTTATTAATCCAGTCCAGACAACCAATTAGCTTTTTGGCAGAAGTGATTAACTGTGCTGTGTTCTTAAGAAATCGTTCTCCGACACGAAGCTTAAATGGGAAAATTACCCCATATGAAGCTTTATTTGGCATTAAACCAAATGTATCATTCTTCAAAGTTTTCGGGCAAAAAGCTTATGTTTTGAATAAGCAATCAAAGGGGAAATTCAACCTGAGATCTCAAGAACATATATTTGTTGGCTATTCAATGGAATACAAAGCATACCGCTTATGGAACAAAAGTTCCAGAAAAATAATCGAAAGCCGTGACATCCGTTTCATCGATGAATTCGAAGATAACCTTCCATATGGTTACAAATTCGAACTGCTCATGTCATCCGAATCACATATTCCATTCATTAAAAAGAGTGACACAACGTGCTCACCCGATGGTAATAACGCACCGGACGGCGAGAGTGAAACAGACGTTATGATAGAAGAAATGGCAGAGGAAGACATGACGTCAGAGCCGAGTACCTCACAGGAACTTACGTCAGAGGAAGCCATGCCAGATTCTTTACGAGGAAGTGATTCACCATTGTTTACAAACAAACATCATGCAGTAACTAAGATGAGGACTGTTGGTCGTCCAAAGAAAATTTACACTGGAAAACCAGGTAGACCTGCTAAAAAATATCAAACAGTAACCGCTGACATTACCGAAACTGTTGATTTTGTCAACAACGTTGAAGCAAATTCTACTCTTTATGAAACTTTAAATGCTTCACAAAGTAGAGAATGGAAGATAGCTATGCAAAGAGAATATGAATGATGCTCTCATAGAGAAGAAAGCATGGGAACTAGTACCTAGACCAAAACACAAAAGAGTTATTAGTTGCAGATGGGTCTTAAAGACCAAATACAATCAAGATGGAAGTGTTGAAAAGTTGAAAGCAAGACTAGTTGCAAAAGGGTGCTCTCAAACACCAGGAATTTATTATGAAGAAAACTTTTCACCGGTTGCCAGATTAAGTTCGATTAGAACTGTAATCACACATGCTGATTACAAACAACTTAACGGCTTACCAGCTAGATTTCGTAATGGGATACGTAAATGGAAATTTAGACGAAGAGATATACATGGAATTACCGGAAGGTTTCCAAAGTAAATCAAACAAAGATCACGTTTGCAGATTGAA
The DNA here is from genome assembly GCA_039090855.1 of Macrothele yani. NCBI lineage: Eukaryota > Metazoa > Arthropoda > Arachnida > Araneae > Macrothelidae > Macrothele > Macrothele yani. The sequence goes on from CM077028.1 coordinate 51,300,111, forward strand.
AAGATCAATCTATGGTCTAAAGCAATCAGGCAGACAATGGTATAAGAAGCTTGATGAAAAATTGAAATCTCTTGGTTTCAAGCCAACTTAATTCAGATAAATGTGTTTACCACCTGAAAAATCGCACTAACAAAGTCATTATTATTGCTTATGTTGATGACTTAATGATCTTTGCAAACAGCAAAGATAGCTACAAAACCATAAAGGGATAAGCTGGCTAGCTCATTCAAAATGAAGGACTTAGGATCCTTGCATTACTGCCTAGGAACTGAGTTTGCTCAAAATGCAAATTGCATAACAATGTCACAAAGGAAATATATACAATATGTTTTATGCAAATTCAAAATGCAGGATGCAAAATCTGTAACAACACCTTCGGATATTAGCACAAAGCTAACAAAAGAGATGAGTCCTAAAACAGAAGCAGCAAAATCTGAGATGAAAGATATTCCATATCATTCACTTATTGGTTTGCTCATGTATCTTTCTGTAGCAACCAGACCTAACATCACTCATGCTGTGAATTTTCTCAGTCAATTTAACAACAATCCAGGCAAACATCACTGGATAGCAGCCAAAAGAGTGCTGAGATATCTAAAAGGCACACAAAACATGGGTCTCGTGTTTGACCGAGCAAAAGAGCCATTGACTGCTTATGTAGATGCAGACTGGGCTTCCAATATAAATGATAGAAAATCCTATACCGGATATGTATTCAAATTTTCCGGAGGAGCAATAAGTTGGGAATCTAAAAAACAAAGAACTGTCACATTGTCAACTACCGAAGCAGAATATATGGCGCTTTCAGAAGTTGCTAAAGAAAATGTGTACTTAAGGAATATTCTTAGCGAACTTTCTTCACAACCTACGACGTCACTGTCTGTGACGTCATAGGTTGTGAAGAAAGTTGACAATATTTTGAAATCTTTAAAAAGCTGTAGATCAAAAACTATTTGACCTAGAGAGCTCAAATTGGTGCCATTCTTGTCCGTTTTTAATGAGCTTTAATTTGATATGCAATATGACAATGATATTTGAATTTTGTAATTTTTAAAAATCTCGAGAACAAATTTTTTTTTAAAACCTCAAAAACACTCCTTTTAATTTTTTGAAAAAAAAAAAAAACCCAAAAAAACTTATGTTTCAAAGACATTAATTGACTGCGTCAAATTTCATAATGGGATGCCAATGGGTTCCTATGAAAATTATTTTATTTTGTATTATAATGTACATGAAATTGCTAAATTTGTTGACTTTCATGTTAATACTGCAACTATAAACTGAGTGGTTGAGGTTTGAAAGTTGCTAATAATCTATTTTATAATTTTTGTAGTACAAATAATATAAAAATGCCTAATATTTATCAATTTTAATAATAAAGTAATAATATAGGTTGTACAAAAAATTATTATGGTATATAAATACCTTATATATAAATGTATAATATTGTTTATATTTTGGAATAAAGAAATGATTACTTAAATCATGCCTCATAATACAACAGAATGAATACTGAGAGATGAGATATGGTGAAGTGTTTTGATCAATTTTACACAAGTCACAACAGAAAAAGAACAAGTCTCAACAAGATTAGCTAGCCCTACTTTCTTGAAACCACTTGATTGTTTACTGCAATCTTCAGTCAGTTGTCTTTTGTGTAGTGTTCTGTAAAGTTGCTGTTTTATACTCTAAAAAATAAAAATTAAATTGTCTTCACTTAGTTTGGAAAAGTACTTATCTTAAAAGTTCTTGAAGTAAGGTTTTTGAAAGTATGACTAAATAAATTTCAATTTTGAGTGACACGTGAAAAATTAAATGTGTAGCAAATAGTTAAAATTAAAAAGAATGTATGTGTGCTGAATATTTGAAACAACTGGGTCATGAATTATGTACAAAAAATTGTTAAATTGGATCCAAGTGTTAGAAGTGTTCTTTTCTCTTGAAAACTACAACCTGAAGCTTCAAATTAAATAGAAGCCAGCCAATACAATATTTATATCTTATGTCAAGCTACTTTACTGAACTGCTCATTACTAACACCTGATCTCTATTGAGGACAACTTGAAGTTGATTATCGTAAGCTAATTTTACATAGAGACTATAGGTTAATTTCTTTTTGCAAATCTCTTCACTGTTTAGGCTAATTCCGAAATAGACCTTGTATTTGTATAAGTAAAAAAAATGTGATAACAAACATGACTTCAATTTGCTATTACCTGATATTAAAATTGATAAATATTAGGCATTTTCATATTATTTGTGGTAAAGAATCATAAAATAGATTATTAGCAACTTTTAAACCTCAACCACTCAGTTTATAGTTACGGTATTGACATGGAAGGCAACAAATTTAGAGAATTTCACGTACATTAAAATACAAGAAATTTAATTTTTATAGGAACCCATTGGTGTCTCATTATGAAATTTGGCACACAAATAGACAATTAATGTTTTTTAGACATACATTTTTTTCAAAAAAATTGAAAGTGGTGTTGAGATTTAATTTTTTTTTTGAGATTTTTAAAAATTACAAAATTCAAAAACCATAGTCATGCATATCAAATTAAAGCTCATTAAAAACAGAAGAGAATGGCACCAATTTGAGCTCTCTAGGTTAAATAGTTTTTGATCTACAGCTTTTTAAAGATTTCAAAATGATGTCAAATTTGTGCAATGTTTGCTTTTTTTAAAGTGAATAAGCTCAAAAACTAAGAGCCCCAAAAATCTGAAATTTTGAATTTTTTGTCCTCTTGATAGGTACAATGAATAAGCAAAAAATCCGAATCCTAAAAGTTCAAAAATGTTTATTGGATGATTTTTCACGGAATGACCCAGGCAGAGTTGTAGAATGTTGCATATGTAGTACACGGATAGTTTCCAAATCATTTGTAGACAATTTCTCATCGGTAGATTTAAATAAAAAAGAAGTAAATTATTCACATTATTATTTTTTTTTGATGTTTCCTTTTTGCTTCAAGTTTCAGGGTTGTGAAATGAGGAAGAGGGCACAGAATTAAAGCTGCAGGTGAAAGACATGAAGCCCAATGTGTGCTTGAGATCCGAAAGAAAAGTCTACCGAGTGCTTGAACTCTGGGCAATTCCTTTTGGTCTTTGGTACTGGAGTTCTGGACATGAAGCCCAATGGGTGCTGGAGCTCTTTCATATGCATACACCACGGGCGAATATTCGGGGAGTGCTAGGTGTGCAGCGCACACCCACACAGAGACGCTTTTTAGCCTATACATTGATATCACATTTTCACATTTATTTCTAATCAAACTCGACAGTTTGTCCTAAGACTTTGAGTGGTGGCTAAAATTAATTCCACCACACAATGTTTTCATTAAAGGAGAAGTTTCACTCAGTAAGCATAAAATCACATTTACACTAAGATCCTTGGGTGTGTAGTTTTGCGACAGGACATCTGACGATGTTCAAGCAACTGTAATACAAGTGCTCCCAAGATGGTGCTGCAGGTCATGTTTTTATTTCTCTGTGGTTTCAAACATTACAGCTAATCTCTCGGCATGTGCTAACCAAATAGAGCACTGCTTGCAATCCCATGGAGAAATGCAATTCAATGTTGTGATACGGTTGCTGTTATATTATGTTTTTGGATAACAAAACTTGCCAAAGTTTGTTCTAAGGTTTTGCGTGGTGGATAAATTTAATTCCCTTATACAATGTTTTCGTAAAGTGGAGAAGGTTCATTGCTTCGTTGAGTAAACAAAACACAGTAAGTAATATTCACATCCACAGGTGTGCTAAGTTCAGCCAGCAAACACCCCAGGTGCGTAAAGCAACTGTGGTACAAAGCTCTTCACATGGCACTGCAGGTCACATTTTTATTTCCTTGTGGTTTCAACGCAGAGGCTAAACTTCCCAAGGTATGTGTGCACGTCTAAAAAGCACCACTGATCATACTTGTTACAGTTTGGAATCGAGTGGAGTCAAATACAATTCAACGGTCCACCAGAAGTTTCAGTTTTTCTGTCTGTTTGTCGTAGTGTGAATCAATGTTTTTTTAGAGCACAGATTTAAAAACAGAATTTGGATTTTTGTTATCCATATAGTACGCAATAACTAAAATTCATTCATTTTTTTTTATATTAAATGGTTGCTAAATAAAAAAATGCAAAATTTTATATGTTCAAAATTATAATGTGAATTTTTCAGCTCGGTCTACATAATAAAGTTTTTGCATGTTTTTTTTTTTTTTTTTTTTTGCTGTAACAGTGCACACCCACCTTAAATGGGCACCCGATACCACTGGCATACACATATACATAAATCTACAGCAGAACTTTGATTACATGTCATTTAGTGTATGATTTAATGGTCGATACAATTTTAAAACTGGAATGGATATATAATGCACTTTTTACAGCTGTATGTAGTTTAATTTTGATCCCTTAAGAAACAAAATTGACATGCTACTGTATTCTATTTACTTGTGAGCTTACATGCATGCATACACACATATAGATAGATATAAGAGATTATCTCTTCCTTTATCACTGTTATTGTATGATTCTAAAATTGGATTTTGGAAATGCTTCATGAGAACAAATACTTCACATTGTTTTCACAGTGGTTTATATTCTCATAACTTTGTGAACTACAAAATCGTTGACCTTCCCCAAGTGAATATCCAGAGACTTAAATATAAGCTTTGTTCTCAACAAACACTTGCATTGTAATAAATCATTTTATATATAAAATTGTTGAAAAGAAGGAAATTAGTATCATCCAACTAAGAATTCAAAAAATGCCATATCTGTTTTTTTAGTAAGGAACGGAGGAGGGATTTTAATTTTTATTAATAGCTTAAATATGGGTGCCTGGGCTGTGGAGTACAGCAAAATCACATACAGTAAAATGTTTTGAAGATATAACCTGTATAAAACAGAAACCAGCCCAAAATGGAACTTTTTGTTGGTCCCAAAATGAAAGACAATTACATACTATTTAACCTGTTTAAAAGAGAACCTGCCTCCCTTGGCATTTCCGTTTCTGTGCAAGGCAGAAACGGAAATGCCAAGTGAATAAATGAACCTGGTAACAATGGAAAGATCTCTGATATTTCCATGCTGTCAAGTATTTTAATTAAATACAAAGCATTACATGATTAAGTGTAATAATGAATTCACAAGGAACAAATATGCTTGAAGTTATAGATGACATAATTAAACATAGCGAGATTGCTTTTGAGTTGTTTACACAAACATAAATTGCAAAAGAATACACTGTTTTGCTTTTTCATAAGCACATGCCAAAACTCAGGTTTAGTTCATGTGACCAGCATTGCTCTCTTTGTTGGATGAAGTCTTCACAGCTGGCTGTTTCGCATGGATTTCAACGAGATGCTCCAATTGAATTCTCTCAACATTTGTTCATTTAGATAATCATTCACAAACTTTGCTTGTTGTGAATTGTATTCATTTGCTTGCCTCTTACCATGGCACCAAAGAACAACACCCTCAATTTGGATACAAAAGTTAAAGTTACAGAAATGCACAAAAAAGAAAGTGTGAGTATAAGCATTTGGCAGAGAATTTTAATGCCTAAAGAATACAAATTTATTACATTTTAAAGTGAAAAGATGAGATAACAAAGTAGTGGTGTAAAAGGTAATAAATGCAGAAAAAAAAAATGCAGACATAAAGAAGCCTTGATAGTGGATTGAATAAGATTGTCTGGGAATGGTTTGTTAGGGCACGAGCGAGAAATTTAACAATTTCAGGCCCCATGCTGCAAACACAAGCAAGAGATGTGACCAAAAAAATATGCGAAAGAGTTTCATGCTTCAAAAAAATAGCTAGACAGTTTTCAAAAGAGGTACATTTCGTTCAAGGAAATTTCTGGTGGAGATGTCAAAGAGAAAGTTTTGAATTGGATACAAAAATTATCAACATCAAGCATTGAAAAATATTTCAGGATATACCAGATTTTGCACTTCTCCAAGGTGACTGGATTATTTCAGCTAATGAACAGTGCATGTGCTCTCACTGAGTGTTATATTATAAGTGTTACTGCGCATAAATTAATGTTGGACTACTTAAAAAAAATAGAAGTCTGTGGTTTTTAGTTAATTGAGGTATGTACAAACAATACATTCTCTTTAAATAATCTAATTATATAGAATCTGTTATCAGCATGACAAAAATTCCAGTGTTTAGACTTCAATGGCTTCCATGGATGCACCTGTAGAAAATGGAAACCTGTCTAAAACGGAAAATAGTTCATTCCAAGTTTCTTGGATTCTGTCTTAGATAAGTTTCATTGTATTTACTAAAGAAGAATGCCTTATGGATATTCAAATGTTTACATTTCAACGGCTTCCACAGATGCACCTGTATAAGATGGAAACCTGTCTAAAATGGAAAATAGTTTCAGTTCCTAGAAATCTGTCTTTAGAACAGGTTTCACTGTAGTCAGTCAGCGCTTATGCTGCAGCATAACTCCCACAGGAAGAAGTAGTATTTTATACTCTGAAGTCATGATGCCACACAACTTAGTAAAAATTACTGTCTCTTTTCTATTCAACCTTAACATCAAGAACTACCTCTGTGAGTTAATATAAAATATTAATGAAGAAAGAAATCTTTACAAAAACATGGCAAGCATATGATAATATAATTTGCAAAATAAAATAATTGCTCATTTCACACTTCAACAGTCAATGTATGCTGAGTACCTTGCTGTGTTGTGTAGTGTACAATAGAATAATTTTTGGTTAACATTTCTGATCACTTCAATAATTAAAAGTGAGTATGTTGGGTGACAATGAAAGCATCCACATATAAACTATCAGCATTCAACAAGCAGAAGCTACAACAAAGTTGTAACAAAAAAGTTTGCAGTAAACTTCTAAACTTTTCAAGCTATGAAGAAAAGAGCACTGTGCTGTACTTCATTAAGTGTCTGATTAAAAAGAAAAAAAAAATAGTCTAAAAGAAAAATTAATGGAAATAAAAAAAATTACCAAATTCACACAAATTTTGACTGAAGTAATATACTGGGTCATTTCATAATTTTTGGCGAATACTGGCAAGATGAATTTGCATAGCCAGTTACAAGGGACGCTTCGTAGGAAGAACTACCAAACGTTTCTGCAAAGTGAATTGGTTTAGTCCACGTGTATAAAACGATATTGCAGACAGATCTCAGCAGTTGAGGAAGTAACGGAGCAACTGACATGAGATTAGTGATTTTGCTCGAATTCAAACTTGGCCGGAATGTGTTCGAAATGGTGGCAAATGTCAATAGAGTGTGGGATGTCGGCACAACCAGTGACAGAACTGTACGTAGACTGTTTTCCAAGTTCCGTGCCGGTGATGTTGCCATCGACCAGAAGCAGGTTGTCCGGTTGTGTGCGACACAGTACAGTTAAGGCGGAAAGTGGAAGAAAAACCAATGTCCATGGTATGCGAGTTCAGTGCTGAACTTGTTGTATCACATCATCAGTGACAGTTTCCAGACACCTGGCAGCTATGGGCAAGGTTAAAAAACAATGCCTGGGTTCCACACAAGCTCGCCAAACAGCAGCAGATACAGCGTCTCGAAACATGCATTGCCCTCCAAAAACGTGAGGCTGGCGCTCCCTTTCTGCATCGGATCCTTACAGTTGATGGAAAATGGGTGCTTTATTATAACAGGAAGCAAAAGCGCAGTGGCTCGATAAAGAGGAACCACCCAAACACGTCCAAACCTGAGTTGCACCCATAGAAGGTTCTCATCTCTGTGTGTTGGACTGCCAAGACTGTGGTTCACTACGAGTTTTTGCCGCAAGGTTAAACAATCACAACGAACGTGTACTGCCATCAGCTGGACGAATGTCACCAGAAATTATGCAACAAACAACCATCGCTTGTCAATCGTTTGGATCCCATACGGCTTCACTAGGATGGCACATGACCGCATGTGTCTATTGGAAGCATGCGAAAAATCAACGCCTTGGGGTATGAGGTCCTATCTCACCCTGCTTATTCACCTGGCTTGGCCCTCTCAGACTTTCACATGTTTCACCGTTTGGACCACTTCTTGAGGGGCAAATGGTTTGTTAACAAGGATGCTGCGATTCATGCCATTAGTGATTTCTTGGACCACTGTGATGCCAGTTTCTGCCACCATGGCATTTTTGCACTAAAAACACGTTGGGCACAGTGTATTGCTGCCGAGGGTGGATATTTTTCGGAATAAAATGTACTTTGTTGTCCGTTACTGCTGTTTGTTTCTTTGTGTCCGAATCGGCCAATAATTATGAAACGTCCCAATACAATAGTAAATATTTGTGGATTAAAGGTTCTGAATATTCAAATTCCAATAATATTTATGTGAACTTTATTTTTCTGTTTGTATGAAAAAATCTTGTGAAATTAAATTGGACAAGTTCCCACTATTGATTTTTTTTCAGTAACAGAAAAAACAGAAGCAGCCTGTCCATATTAATTTTACATGACTGAATAAAAATATATTAGAAATTTTTTAGAAGACTGATTCACTCAGTTTCATGGATTCTAAGTAACTCAGTGTATCCATTTTGGCATTTTACTTCATTTTGCTACTTAAATATCTCTGACAGTGGAAATAACACTTCATATATTCTATGTAACTTGATTAAAAATATATCAAGCATGCTCTACAAAAAAAAAAAAAAAAAAAAAAAAAAAGCCTGCGTGTGGTTTATTTACCATAAATAACACTGGTGATTGTAGGTGACACTTATTTCCCATAGTTGCTTCCCCCCAATGGGACACGATGGTGAGTAGGGTGAGCACAGCTGTGCTGTAACTGGTGGAAAGTCATAAAACTACCACATAATTTGCAAAGTAAAACCCAGGAATATTTTCATGACTCACAACAGCCTAACATGTCAACCAATGCAATAACAAACAATGGAACAAGTCCAAATTAGTCAAAAAAAAAAAAAAAAAAAAAAAAAGTTATATCAATGTTTGAATTAGAAATGAATCTTTTATTGACCCAAAGGACCACTGGAGTTTGCAAACCACTGGTTCACCAAAATGCCCACTGGTCCATAAAAAACAATAATGAAAAACATTTACAATATATGTAAAAATAACGTATTGTTTCAAGGGAATTATCTCCAATACTTATTTTTAAAACATCTAATTTGAAAGTGCAACTCACAGGACAAAGAACGTTTCCACAATAAGATTCCGATGGATTGGTGATATAGCAGAGTAAGAGTGCATTGCCAATTTGTTTTTAAGTAAGAAGGGAATGAGGAGACTCCAAGGGTACAAAAATTCACATATTGGGTTGGGGCGAATGAAATGCCTGGCAAAGGACCAGCACACGTGGACAACGAGAACGGAAAAGTAGGACAACTTACCTAGGCAAAATAATTCCCCTTGGTATCGACACGTAGTTGCCATCTGTCCGCCAAGGCCATGATCCCAGAACAAAAAAAGTCTTGTGGCTAGGACCCAAAGAAGTCATTAACTGCACGTTGAACCTCTTTGTCTGTCGTGAACTGTTTCCTGAACAGGAAGTGATCCAGGCGACGAAAGAGATGATAATCTGTCGGAGACAAGTTCAGGGAATAGGCAAGATGAGGCAGTGCTGCATCGCCCAAGGCACTTAGTGTCAGCATCATTCGTTGTGTGACATGAGGGTGAGCATTGTCCTGGAGCAGAAGAACACCATGTCTGTTGACCAAAGCCAGTTGTTTCTGCAGCAATTTCCGGTGCATCTGGTGTATTTCGGCACAATGACATTCTGCAGTGATGCTTTAGCCTCTAGCCAAAAAACTTCGCTAAATTATCCCTGCCGTGGACCACCAGACTAGGAGCATCATCTTTTTGGTGTGTAGGGGTGGCTTAGGATGCCATCCAGCAGGCTGTGCCTTGCTTAACCATTGTACAGATCGTTTCCGATTATCATAAGGACCCACTTCTCGTCGTAAGTGACAATTCGATGCAGTACAGGTTCCTGTTCATTCCTGGCAAGCAGCAATGTGCAGATTTCCAAATGTCTAGTCTTGCTGGCAGTTGTCTACTCATGCCGCAGCCACATGTCCATCTTTTTAACTTACCCTGCGCAGCCAGATGTCGAAAAACTGTCACGTGGTGGACACCTACCTCTGCCGTTATCTCATGACGTTTTTCGGGGGTCCGCTTCAAGCACACGTAACAGAACTTAGTCAGAAACAGCAACAGGCCGGTGACCATGTGCTTCGTTTTGCAGGTCCATATCTCCACTTCAAAACTTCACAAATCATCGCTGAATAGTTTGTTCACTGGCTGTATTCTCCCCAAACGCTTTGTTAACGTTTTGAGTGGCAATTCCTGCAGAATGGCCCAGCTTAAATTCATACAGGAAGATGACTCTCAAATCTGGCGTCTGCACGTTTCCTTTGCAAACCACGTTATGTCCAAACAAAACACACCTGAACTTTGCTCTTTACAAACGCGATAGCTATTTATAGTAATTCTGTGACATTATACCAGCAACACCTGTGGGTGGTTCCATTCCGCTGTGGTGGGGGCCAGAGTCCACCACTCATTCTAGCTGGACATTTCATTTGCACCAACCATTAGCAGCCACTTTTTTTATATATTTTATTGTTTAGGGTTTAGCTTGCTTTTCCTTATTTTAGTCTTATTTCTCATCCCTCTTACTTTCCCATGAAGTTAGTTTTAGTCCTCTATTGAACACTGTTTCATGTGGATTGCTCTTTTGCTGTTTTGTAAAAATTACCTTCATGCATCCAATTTACCTTTTCTCCTAGAGTGTTTTCTTGGGGGAGAAACAAAAGCTGCTGGTTTGTGTCTGGTGTGAGTATCAGCTGCATTCACTAGGATAGGCGAATCCAAGGAGGAGCAGTACGTGTATTTTACTTACTGCTGCTCATTATGAACGGTGGGGATGGAGGTAACAAGAACAGCTGTTGCCATTACAAGACACGGACCGGAAAACTTCCTTTCTGCATTTGTTCGTTTCTTCCACTCTTTACAAATCACAAGGGATTAAAAAAATTGCTGTTATCCAATAGCATTTCATGAACCTATCACTAGTTTGAAGCCTAAAAAGAAAACCGTATAGCAAGGTAAAAGAAATAGGAATTCATTTTTAAATTTGTGACAAATTTAAAAAAAGAAAAAAAAATTACACGCCATCCATGCCAGTAAAATCAGTAGTTCAGTGGCCTGATGAAAGTTTTACTGGCCAATAGCCAGCAGACCACTGGGTAATTCGAACTCTGTATAACTTTCTGGCCTTCCACCAATGCTATCACGGTTGCACCAGTCCTCCATAGGTAGAAAACTGTGGTTCATGTGACTGGAGAGGAGGTCCAAGTGTGAGCCATTGGTTTTTCCACTCACCAAACCAATCCTGAAGGGCAAAGTCATGTCAGAGTGTCAAAGGAACGTTACTTGTTTCCCAGAACACATTTGCTTTGACACATGGGTGCATATGTCAAGCATTTATTGCAGGAATAGGGATACGAAAAAATAGCAAGTCTATTATTTTATTACTCATGTTTTATGGTACCAAGTGTAACATGACAGGAAGTCATCTAATACACTTCTTCTATGTCTAATGAAAGCAATAGTTGTTAATGTCTACTGTGTGCACTTATTTTCTTTAAAACACTGCCATGACTTGTGAAAATGTTTTTCTTAAAATTTTTTTTGTGAAATCATGACGTAGGAAACAATTGGGCAATAGACGAACACAATAATTGAGGCATATGGATCTTTGCTTTGGGTCACATGAGCCATACCTTGGCTGTCTGCTGCATTCATTCATTACCCGATTTGTTTCTATTAGGTGTACAAGTAAGTTTTAAAGTGTTTTTGTGTGACATATACAGCTAATTTGCATATCCGACATTGCCCCGCATCGTTGTCATGTGACCGTAACTAGTCCAGAGTATAAAATGTGACACAGAAGTTTGCCCAACAGTCAAACGCACTTGCACATCAGTAGGTGAAAGATGGCATGCAAAAGCATGTGCATCAATCTGTTCTGCTCTGGGGGAGAACATTGTATAGAAAAGCATGCGTGGTTTATGCGGTTTATTGCAGGTGTTTTTAATGTTAGCAGTTGAGAACGTAGTGGCGCCCGGCAGAAGGTTGCACATGAGGAACTGCAAGCACTGCTGGATGAAGATTCATCTCAAATGCAAAAAGAACTAGCTGAACAACTGGGGGTAACTCAACAAACCATTTCCAATCATTTACACGCAATGAGAAAGATTCAGAAGGAACGAAAATGGGTGCCACATGACCTGAGCCAGAGGAACAAGGATGAGCGTGTCATGAAGTGTTTGAATCTGTTGAACAAACAGCACAGAAAGTCTTTCCTGTGGAAAATCGTTACGGGAGATGAAAAGTGGACATGGTACAACAATCCTAAATACAAAAAACACTGGGTAGACCACTGGGTAAACCCCAGTGAAGCAATGACTTCAACACCAAAACACAATATTCACTGCAAGAAAGTTCTGCTGTGCATTTGGTGGGATATGAAGGGTGTGCTCTATTATGAACTATTGGAAACAGGATCAAACTGTTACTGCTGGTCGCTACAAGCAACAATTCCTGCGACTGAACCAGAAAATCTGTCGGAAACATCCATTCACAGGCAAAGAATTGCGTTCTGTGAAATTACTGCATGACAATGCTAGACCACGTCGCAAAATCGGTCAAGGAAACATTATTGACGCTTGGCTGGAAAGTTTTGGAGCACCCGGCATTTAGTCCCAACAGAGCCTTTTCAGACTATCATTTGTTCCAATCGATGCAACATGGTTTGTCTGCTGTATGGTTCCGAACATGTGACGAAGTGCAAAAATGGGTTGACTACTTCATCGCACCACACGACGAGTGTTCTTCATGGCTGGAATCCATAAGCTGCCCAACCGATGGCGGAAGGTGATAGATAATGATAGTGCATATTTTGATTTGCAAAAGTATTTAATCGGTTGTTTTCTCACAAATTACATGTCACATTGTCTTAAAATGCTTTAAAACTTATTTGTACACCTAATACATCCTCAAGATTGCAAAAAAGCACTGTAGTTCCACATTCAGTGGTTTTTTAAACATAGAAGAAAAAGCATTACAGAAAAGCTTTACAAAAACATGACATTAATTATTAATTTGGACTATTTTTATCTGTGGAAAATTTATACCAGTGGTGTTTCTCAAATCCATGTAATTGCTACGAACTAAGTGGAACAAGGAAACTGATAACACTTTTTGAAATATTTAGTTTACATGCTGATTTCATTTATGCTTTGGATTTTTCTCAGAGTACTTCTAAACTACCTAAATGTACCGGGCTTACTAAAAACACTGTGAAAATATGGTATTTCCATTTCATGTGTATGTCAGAAATGGGCAAGCTATGTTTAATATTTTTTCTTTGTGATTAAATAAAATACTTCCTAACATTTACAAAAAAAAAAAAAAAAAAAAAAAAGGAAGATGGGTATCAACTAGGTTCCCTAATTAAAAAAAAATACCAAGTTTTTTGAAGAGCTTTCATCCCCCCCCAAAAAAAACTATAAAATTGTATACAACTAGTTGCATCTAGTACACACAGGTGCTATTATCCATTTTTACTAATCTGCCTAAGAGCCACGAAAATATACAGCTGGAGGGTACTTTCTCGTCTCCTCCTCCCCTCCAATTCTCAGTTAATCTTCTAGACAAGGGACACAAGGTAGATAGATAGCTTTTTACTTTATTTCTAAAATTTTTAGCAGTTGTCTATGCCAAATATAGAAAATGAACAAAAATAATTACTAATGACTGACAAGAAAAAGAAAGCAAAAGCACGAAATGAATTATTTGAATTTTTATGCAATTTTTCACATAAATAAAAACAGTGCTTTAAGGTAACAGCAGTGGTGTTGCATATTTCTATGCAACACTGGAAGAAGTATTGCTTGTGGGAGAAGTGAAATTCGCTTCTCCTTCCAAAGTTATACTATACATGGATAGTTAACATGAATTAATCTCTTCCCTTTCATTTTCTTATGAATTAATTTAAAACTTCCCCTCCCTTTTTTGTTGTTGCTGTTTGATCTTCAGGAAAAATTGACCTAACACATTTCTTGACTTTTTATTTCACAGGGCAATTAGTATGACTTACCTCTTTTTCAGCACTTGACTGGCCATTGTTAGATTCCGAATTCTTCTCACAAAACCTTAAATTGAGAAAAAGTAAGCATGAATCAAGTAGGAAGAACAAGTTGATTATAACTTTAAGCATCACAGACTTGTCTCCAAAAAGTATTTGACACAGTGGTTATGCATTGATGTCAGAACCAAACACTTCAATAATACACAGCCACCCTTTTGGCAGTTAAGACACACACTTCATCTTCCTTTGAAGGCTCTCCATCTAGAACATCAGCTGGATAGTCCATCATTCCTTCTGCAGAACATTCAGCAGTTCAGCTATTAGTGCAAGTATTAGTCCCGATGTTTAGATTCACCCACAGGTATTCTCGAGAAGTTTTTCAACTGGTGGTACGGTGAAAAATACTGCTTGGTGTTGTTCAGTGGTAAGCATAAGCGCGAGAAGAGGTGGGTAGGTAAGATTTAAAACAGGGTTCGTACTCTTTTTGGGGGAAAAAATTCAAGGACTTTCCAGGCCTTTTCCAGGCCATATACAAAAAATTCCAGGATGATTACTACGCTTTACAGTATCATGCTCAAATTAGTTTTTTAAAAGCAATTTCAGTTTTAAGTAATAAAAATGATGAAAGATGCAAATGGATTAGGGATGATAGGGGGAAGGGAATAGAACTGTCCATAATTAGCATGTTCTCGTTGCGCTAGGCGCTTAAGCACTGCTGAATTCCGTCAGACCCCCAATGGTCAAATGATTGAAATGTGCTGATGTTCATGGAATGAAATGGTTGATCAGCTATGATAACCGCATAAAAGTTCGAAGGGGGCGATTTCTTTTTTACGTTATGCAAAACATTCTACATTACTCCAGTATTTATCTTATCATCAACAATAGCAATGTAACTACCACTTACGATCGCGGATATCGGCCAACTGAAAATCTGCCATACAACTAAGGGATACAACACACAGGTATCATGTTACAGTGTATTGTAATTGAAAAAAAAAAGATTTCAGAAATTAAAAATCGAAAAAGAAAAAAACTTTCAGAAATTAATATCATCAAGTCATGGTGTTTCAAAAATCCGCTTTCCTTTATAATGTTTAAAAACATGTAATGTTTTTTCTTTTTTACCTGTCGTGTATAATAAAATAGGTTGATTTTTTTATGGAATCAGACGTCCATATGTCCGATTGTCTTCGTCTGAGTTCACACGTTAGCTACTGTGTACAAGTAGACATATTTTTTCAGCTCAAAAATATGTAGTTTTGTATGTATTCACAGTATAACTCATTCCGTATTCCCACAGAACAAAATTCAGCAGATACAAATGAAGAACATCAAGACCCACCCAACACCATGTTTCCGATTGTCTGCTGTTTATATTCAAGAAATGCGAATATGGATCAATGGTGAATGCAGCAACTATGGTTTTTATTTATTACCAAGAAAAAAAAAGGAGCCTGAAAGCTGTAAAGGATATTTCTCCCCTCCCGAAAACATTCCGATTAAGTTCAAACAGCAGGAGCACGCGTCCACGCACACTCAACCTCTGGAATGTCCTGATGGAAAGGCTTCTTTTCATTTGGCACATCGCCATAAATCACCACCTGCAGCCCACTGAAGTGTCTTCCTCCTTCACCCTAACTATAGGAGAAAACGTAAAAAAAAAAATGCTGCCCAATTTTCGACAAAATGACCAAATTTACGTCATAACGTTGCAATTTACTAAAATACGTTTATCTGCTGAATTTCGCCTAAATCCATTGAAAACTTTTTAATTATAGATTTTTTTATTAAAACAGTAACTCAGACATCTGAATAAAAATGTATGTTTGTAATTAAAATAGAGTCCATATCATCACAGAAACAAAATTTAAGGATCACTCTGTTTAAATAAACCATGGCATCTAAAAAAAAATAATTTGCTTGCTTTTCCCGTAATTTATAATTGCCGTTTCTTTTTTTGAATCCGATTTTGCAACGGAAGATTTTTTTTTTTTTTTGCATCTGCTAAAGTTTCAAACGGAATTCGGCGAAATTTGCACTAGAACTTTATTGTGATGTATTTTAACCACAGTAAAAATTTTACTGTGTTATTTTCAAAATTCCGGAAAATGGATTTCTGAAAATATCTCTTAGTCCTTTTGAGCCGTGGAAGTGATAAACAGGTGTTTGCTTTCTTCCCAACCCAGGGCTTCGGATCAGCGCTCCCAGCTGTCAATCAACCGTTGCTATGGTAACACCCTTTCTGCTCAAGGCTCACTGTCTAAAGAGGCACACATAATAAAAATTTCCAATGCTAACTTTTTAAGTTTTAAACCGATTCAAATGGAATTTTGGGAGTGAGCTTCTGTAATCAATTATAGTAAATGTAAAAATTTCAGCCACTTTTGTGAAAAATTCGCAAAGATAGTTTTCTTATTTTTATCATAAGTAGCCGAAGTCTCTTGAGGGGTGGGCCGGAAGCAAGCGTCTTAATGCAATAAACAAGGAGCAGATGAATGTGTTGTTCAGGCATACTCTTCACTGGTGGATGCCAGCTGACTTGGTAAACACGCGACCCCCTTGCAAATGCTAAATGTCTCTTCTTTCCCCTTCTGTTGTTCTCAGTAGTTGTCGGACGGACATCAAGCTCAGGGCTAGAGAATGCATCAAGCTCCCCTTCCCTAACAGACCTGCTAGTAATCATCCAATTTTATTGCACTGGAAGTAGTGCTTCCCCCCCCCCCCCCCCAGCCAAATTAGGATTTGGGCACATCCGAAACACCACTGTAGCCGGCGGTTTCTTTGAGAACAGAGGAGAGGAACTTAAAAAAATTAAGGGGTAACAGTCAGTAACACGATTTCCTAAAAGGGCATTTTTTTTAAGCACTAATTTCAAATTTCAAGGCTTTTCAAGACAGCATTAAAAAAATACTGTTTTTCCAGGATATTCCAGGCCTTGAAAACGTAATCATGATTTTCAGGACTTTCCAGGTTTTCAAGCACGCGTGCGCACCCTGTTAAAAACATGAACAGAGTTTAAAAATTGTACTAGAAACGGGTTCTATTAGGGATAAATAACTGTTTTATAAAGTAAACATAAAAACTATCACCCTAACGACGTATTTCAGTATGCCTTCTTAAATTGCTTTAAAAAATACGAGCATCACATCTATTTCCACTTTAAACCCTATTCTAACTCGTGGGCAGAGCTTCATGTTCTTTACAGCCAAATGGTTCATACATCTGTCATCGTATGGCAGCATGCAAACAATACTACAATTATCGGAAATTCTGGAACATCTAACTGGTTCATTGATCCTTCTCTCATAATAAAAGCAGCTTCTCTCACCGTCAGCCAGTCAGTTTTCTGCTGTACGTCAATGCAATGTAATAAAGTTGTGTTGTACAATGGGTAAATGGTTATCATGTACTCCTGCTAAAAGGTCAAGAACAGACAATGCTAGTGAAACATCAAAACATGATTTTCTGCAAGCAATAGCAAATACGAACGAGGAGTGGCTTAACTGTACACACCGACACGTACACCTATCCCAAGGCCAAGTAAACAGAGTAAGGTCATCAAGCGGAAGTATGCCAATGCATATTTATCATTTGGATTTACTTATATGGGTGAGGAAAGTGGGCCTATTACCCAGTGTGTAATTTGTTTTGAAACATTGTCCGATGACTGAATGAAACCATCTCTTCTCTAGTGTCACTTCAAAACAAAGCACGACAGTTCACAAAACAAGAGTGAAATTTTTTGGGTAGAAAGAAAAATGAATTAATGGTCAATAAAGGAAAAATATCACCTTTCTTAACTGTAAATGAGAAGGCAGTTTTGAAGCGCCATTATAAACTAGTTTAAAAGTAGCACAGGCAGGGAAATCACACAACTGAAAAAAAAAAAAAAAAAAATTAGTTTTGCCAGCTGTGAAGGGCTTTGTTTCCTCAATCCTGGGAGAAAAAGCTGCTAAACAGCTTGACGCAATATATCCCTGTCTGATAATACTGCGTCATTTTCTCTTGTAGCAATTTGGCTATTTTGTAGGCAAAAGTTGTAGTAAAATGCTATGCAAATTAGACAAATTTATAGTTCTATTTTTTGCTATATTTACGTATGAAAATACAACATTAGCTAAAACAAATTGTACTGTAAACAGAATTTAAGAATAAAAGCAAATAGGCTTTTACACTTCTTAATTTTAATAAAAATACTTACATTTGCTGATGCATGCAGTTTGTGAAAATATATACAAAGACTGAGCAAAGACACAACCAACGGCACACTAAACGCCTGGTCAACCCAAACTGAAATGGTGCATGCAAGCTCCCTCGGTTGCTGCTGCAGCGGCGAACCACCGAAGAAACAAACAAAACGCCTCCTTCGAAGTTTCCATCACAGCAAAGCTCTCGCAAAAGGTGCTCTTGAGGTTCACCAGTGCTTTTCTGCAATAGGAGTAAAGACAGTGGGGATGAAAAAAACATAACAGGATGAAGCAGCGTGCAACAGCAATGACGGGGGACAAAAATGAAGGGCAAAGAAAACCAGGTCGGTAGGACGCAGCAGCGGTGATGGAATGGAAAAATAACGGGAATAAAAAAATATATGCAAGGGTGAAGCAGAGGTGGGCGTGATGATGGAAAACAACACACAAGGGTGAAGCAGGAGGGGTAGGTAGGGTGATGGAAAGAAAAATAGTGGGGAAGGAAGCCAGATCAGGGGGGCAAAGCAGCAAAGACGGAAAGAAAAATGGTGTGGACCAAAAACAATGCAAGGGCAAAACAGGGGTGCCACAGGACGATGAAATGAAAAAAATGATGGGGAAGGAAACCAGGTTAGTGCAAGGTAAAGCAGCAGTGACAGAATGAAAAAAATGACAGGAATGAGAAACAACACAAGAATAAAGCAGGAGTGGGTGTGATGACGAAAGAAAAAAATAATGGAAAACATTTGTATTTTGGTGATTCGGTGGGGACTTTTTGTTGCATAATTACCATTTTTATCGCGATTTGGCGAAAGTGTGAGTGGCAGCTTAAATGCTACTATGTCATGAAGAATAAGTTCCATGGCAGACAATTTCATGGAGCAAGTGGTTGAACAGTTGAAGTGTTGTAAGTATTAGGCATGATCAAAAGGAACCTGTTCCAGCCGATTTATTAATATGAATGAAAAGTTACATAGAATACTGTGATAGCAATAGAAAGACCAGTGTTTAAAAATACACAAATATACTAGGCAGGGCTGGAAAATTACCGGATGCCTAGAAATTTGGTCCTGGCGCCCAACTTTTTTTTACTTCAAATTTCGTAATTTGCAGTCATTACTTTGATTTCATAGATGCAAAATGTAACTTCAACAAATTGTAATTTAATAAAATCAAACTCTGAAATTTTCTGCTTTGATCGCATTTAAACATTCTGTCAGCTTTTATTCTGAACCGTGTGTTTCAAGCAGAGAAACGCGATGAAATCTTCCGAGTCACGTGACTATCCTGTCAGATTGCGGAAGACCTTGAAGATCACACTGTTTGGTTTAAGCTGCCGAACAGGGAGCAGAAACCAGCGAGACGCGGCGACGCAGATTCTCAGAAAGGTTTGCAGACTGTTTTTCTATTTTCTTAACATTAATTATTTTTAAGATTTCTTTAAATTTTAAAACAAAAGAAAGGAAATTTTCATGCATTTTTAACGTTGGCTCGCGTTTAAGATGTAATCGACAGATCATGCAGACAACTATAAATCGACAGATGCCGCCCCGCCCCGCCCTCATTTTATTTTAGCTTTCATCCTTCCATATTTTTGAAGCAGATAACTTCAACTTGATGAGATATAATTGCTTTTCTTGAGCTTTGAATCTTGGAAGCGATATTTAAACATTTTTATGCACTTTTGACGCACCACGCACGTTTGATGTGCACGACGGTTAAAAAGGCATAAAACATTTCGGAAGCTAATGGTCGCAATTCCTCTTTCTTTTTTTTTTTTTTTTTTTTTTGCGTGGAGGCCTAAATTTTAATCTAACTGAAATTTAAATGGAGGCAATATCTTTTTCTTTTTACGAGAGCCATATCATATTTTTAAAGCATTTTCTCCGTTTCCTTGGCCATCGACTTTCTGTAAGTTGATGTCGCAACTTCCCCCTCCCCCCGCTTCCAGATTGCTTCACTTCAGTATTCAGTTAGATTGATAGTTTTTTTTTTGTTCTTCCTCTTTGGTTTTTAAAACTATATTTTTACAAACACTTTTACCGTCAGTCTTCCGTTTTTTATGGTCACATTACGAGGCATTCTGGAAGTTGATCGTAGTTTCTGAGTTTTTTGGCTTCAGATAGCTTCATTTCAGTTAGATTGTTGCTGGGGTTTTTTTTTTTTTAATTTATTTCTTTACAAAATCCATATTTGTTAAGTGTTTGCAACATTCCCTTTCGTTTCTGCAGCCATGCGGCTTTCAGAAGTTCACGGTCACATTTTATTTTATCTTTTTTACTTCTAGATGGCTTCATCTCTGATTATTTTTTTCTAAAACCACATATTTACACATTTTTAACGCCCCTGCTTTGTTTCCAAAGCCAAATTTTTTAACTATTATTTTCTTCCAAATAGTTTCATCTCAGATTGATGAGGTTAAATGTTTTTTTAGTTTTTTTGCCCTCAATTCGTTATGTTTGGTTTTTTATCAAAACTGTAGAATCCTGAGATTTATAGACCGAATTTGAATTTCAGTTAGCAGTAAGTAGTTTGGGTAATAGGCAGTGCTTAATACACTTATATTATTACTCTTTGTTCTGACATCATCACCATGCATTACGTTTGTGCACGGTACTTTGAAATTTGCTTTCGTTTTGCCTGGCTCCTAAATTCTGGAGCTTATTTTTCCAGCCCTGGCACTAGGGAGTCTCCATAAGTATTCAGACAGGCATCATTTGAATCATTTGATCAAGACAGCCTTTATTTCATCGTCTGTGACTTTAAAACTTTTTTTAAAGGTCTGAACAAATGAGACACATGGTGACAAAACGGGGCTGTAAGCTGGTTGGGCAAGAACCCCCACCTTTCCCTCGCATACGCACCTTAAACAGTTCCCCCATTGCATGCTCACTGATTTGCTAGGCGGTTCAAAATGGTGGCACCACGTTTCATCACCTGCCACGATTTGCAGCAAGAAATCATCACCGTCTGTTTGGTAACGCATCAAGTGTTTCAAACTCTAACTCATTCGTTGTTCCTTACGGTGGTGTGTCAACAACCCAGGTATCTATTTGGAAACACAACTTTCACTGTTTCAGCTTGTTTTTAACCACGTGTTGTACTGTACCAAAAGACATGTTAAATTCGTTTGCTAGCGAACGTAAGCTCCTTCGATGGTCAGATTGCATTCTGTCATAAATACTGGCTATGGCTTTGCCCATTGTGCAGCAATATAGGCTTGACCTGAAAGCGGAAAATCTTTTGTTTTCTTATGACATTCTGGAAACATTCATGCCCAATATCACACACACACACACACAGTAACTGTTGTTTTTGACACACAATTCTCACAATACACCACACGCATTCTTTGGTGGATTTCAACTCGTTTACACCCTTCTTCTGATAAAATTTTTATCATTGCTCACTGGTCAACTCTGGATGGATTCTGAATAACACCAGTCATGTTTACAGGCGTTTGGTACCTATCAGAGTCGTATAAAAATAAAATGTATCTGCATACACAACCATTGAAACAGAAAACTTGCTGCAAACCCACAAATCAAGATAACAATAGAATAAGATAATTTAAAGAAAAATTAATATAACAATAAATGATTATTAGAAAATAACAGATTCCAGAGAGGACAAAAATACGTTGCAACTGAAAGCGCAGAAATGTGTGTAAAATGGACCGTAAGGCCAAAACTTAAAAATATTGGACTATGAACCTCATAAAAGCAAAAGACTAATAAAGAAAGTTTTTATATAAAAGCAGTTCCGTTAATGAACCTTCAAAAATTGTAAATAACATTTTCAACAACTTAATTCAAAAATAGTAGACTTATAATAAAATACATAAGGAAAAGATTTTAATTTAACAACTGGCAACTGCAAGAAGAACCTGGCAATAAAATTTAAAATCTTTCTGTGTAAATGAAACTTTTGCTACAGTTCCTATATATTGAGAACAGGCCTTGATAAAATCAACAGGCCAGAAATGTCTGTAAAAGCAAAAGAGCTCAGTATCGGAAGTTGTGAAAAATAGTTTAACATTCTCACGTTAAAACAGAATTTTATATATTAATCTGAGTAAAGCATTGAGTAAGTGTTTTAATTGCTGTAAATAACATTTATTTTTTTAATCTACAAGCAAAAACTATCTGCAAAATCTGCTAATAATTTAGAAATTATCTGCGTACTGCGTATGCGTCTATATTCTGCGACTCTGGTACCTACGTGCATCCTGTAAATTTAACTAACCCATTCTTGATTGTTCTACGCAAAGCGACTCTTACCTCACATACCACGTGAACACATTTCACGTACAGTGGACCATGTGATTTTATGAGTCAACTGATGTAACAAGCATTGCCCAGCTTACATGTTTTGTTAGATTTGAAGACTGAGAGACTGCTTCTGAAGAATTTTTATTCTGTGAACCACTCACTGCTCATACACCTTTAACAGACATCTTAATAATTGATGATTTCATAAATACTAATGTGCTGGATTCCGGTAAACACACTGGAATTGCACTGATGGAGAATGCTCTATGACAAGGAAACACAGTGGCGTGGTAACAAAAATAAAGGAAGTTGCTCCTCAAGCTCACTGCAGCATACATAGAGAAAATCTGGTAGCCAAAAATCTGTCGCCAACCCTGAAAACTGTTTCAATGAGGAGGTTAAAATGGTGAATTCTATAAAATCAAATGTTTTTTTCGAGGGAGCTTAAATTTTTCGGCGGGACTGGCGGGATTCCCACCGAAATAAAGTTGTTAGGTGGGAATCTCCCACCTTAACAAAATTTTAAGAAAAATACATATAAATATAAACTCTTGGGTCCGTTTTTGAACCACTCACAAAATTTGCACGTTAAAAATATATCCTTTGTAAAAATACGTGCTTTAGAAACAGACCGTTCAGAGTTCCAAAAATTGCAATTGAATACATTGTTCATGTTGGGAACATAATCAGTTTATGGATCTGTGAATCAGCTTCCATGTGTAGCCACATGAGCAGTTCCTTTTGCGTATCGCAGACTGTTACGAATCAGGCAAGAGATTGTTCTTCATGAAGTTCTTAGTGCTCCTTTCAACAACATACTTGTGTTAACTGCGCTTGCTTTCGTCAAAAACAAATATCGGAACAGACTGCACGTGAACACCAACCTGAGGCTAAATAAAACTGAGTGAAACTCAGCCTGATATCAAGATGCAACCTCAAAAATCTCATTAATATTTTTGTCACTTCCATTTCCTTCATGTTTTAAAAATACAATATGTATAACTTTAGTCATTAAACTTGAATATATTATTTTTCACAATATGACTCAGTCTTGAAAAAATTATTTTCCTCTAATAGCCTTTGTAATTTTAGGTATTGGTGATACTTAAGGTAATCAGAACATGAGAAGTGGTACATCAGGAGAAAAAGTTAGAAAAACACTGTTCTAAAGGGTTATTATGCTGTTAAAACAAACATATGACCACGATACAAATACAACTTTGTGAGCAACGACAACGTAGGGTTATAAAAAATGTTAAGATAGTCCTTTGCATTTCTTCTTTCCAGTACAACTACCAGAAGACTGAGGCTACAGCTCAAAACTTTTTCCCTGTACGAGACACTGTGCTAGGGCTTTAATATGTATACCTAATTACTTTTAATATGGCTGTACCTCATGTTCATGAAAAAAAAAATAGCAAAATGTAAAAACATTCAAAAAATGCAATTTTTAATAATTTTTAGAAGATTACACAATTGTTTCACCTTGAAAATGTATGTCCATGTGGCTCCTCCGCTCACATTTGTTAAAGAAAATACTTTGCCTGCATTTCAATTTTACTTTTGTAACGATAAACATCCAAATATTGAAAAAACAAAGATTAAGAAAAAGTGTCCAATTTAAAAAATTAATATTTAAAAAAAGGCCATTTTTTAAAAAATCTGAAAAGTTGGTAGATAGTCATAATGCTAGTATAAGATAAAGCAATAAAAAAAGGTAGTACTACTTCAGTTGTAAATTTTTGATATATGCAGCCTAACATGTAATTACCAATACTGTCAATTGGGTGAAAAATTCATAATTGATTGAAAGGTTCATTTTATGTTAATACTCAGTCTTAATTAAAAAAGAACAATGTCTCTAAGAAAAGCTGTCCCATTGGAATTACTTTCTGAAGTACAAAAGTAGATGCTTAAAAGGATCACCCATGATTATATTCATAAACTTTAGCGATGTAAAATTTCAGAAGAAAAATACTCAAGGTTCGTACTCTTCCAAGCAAAATAAATTCAAGCACTTTTCAAGGACTTTTTAACCCGAATTATAATATGTGTGTATTGTCGGTCAGTCACTAAGTAGGTATTTTAGTAAGTTCAGACTATTAATCTTAGCTGGGGCGGGCACACCTTCAATGGCCTGCCTGTTACCCCTTGCCCCCTGGGGAGTTGGTTTATTTTATTAACTTCGGATTGCCCATGTTTTGGCGTTTTCCTAAAATTTTATTTTGTGGAATATTTTAAAAAGGTACATTATTTTCGTATTCATCTGCTAATATGACACTTATTGTTTGCTTTAACTTTTTATTTTTGATGCAGCCAAGAGACGAAGGGTTCACGCATGAAGCACAAGCTATTTCCTGGAAGTTCCATCCTCCTGCAACAACGTGCCCCTAACTCCAGTAAATAGAAGCCCATCATAATTTGCGAATACATCATTCCACTTATTTTCCTCACATGGCTGATGCTTTATTTTTTAGTGATGTGATATAGCCAAGGTACCAGCTGTCCACACACTCCGCTGGATTGAACACAAGTTCTGCACTATTTGATCAGCTTGGTTTTTTTAGCAGAACGACACAGAAATCTCCTATGCATCTTTTTAGCACAAACAATTATTTAACACATGCTGTTTCATATCATTACTTAAAAGAAAAAAAAAATCAAGTACTGTTTACAGAGCCTAACACTTTTTCAAGGACTTGAAAATGAACTTTTTATTCAAGGACTTTTCAAGGTTTTCAAGGAGGGTACGAACCATGATGCTTAATGAAAATGCGATGATTTTCTTGTGGTTTTGCACTTAGCTGATTTTGCTAAAAATTGTTATGTTATATAATGCAAAATGAAATCCAGACATACCACTGGAAAAATATAATCACTGGGTCAATATTCACATGTGTACCATATTACAAAGGAAATGTTTTTTTCGTAGTTCAATAGTTTCCGATGACATGGTACTTAATTTTACATATGCTCTGCTGTCCATTAGTAAAACTGAAGAGTAGATTACATCCAATGATCAGATTTAATTTAGACTTAAACAACTCATATTTCTGATACAGCTACTGCACAGATTAAAAGCAGATACCATCTTAGTCGGTTAAAAAAATGGCAATAAAAGGAAATAGTTGTATACTCAGTGCAAGTAGCATGGGAAAAGTCATTGTAATTGTGAAGGGTGTCTTGTGAAGCACTAGGAAACTCAGCAAAATATTTTAAATCTAGAAGCAATTCTTTCATAAGCAGTCTGTAAGAAAGTTATTCAATATAGTTCTCCTGTGACATTCTCTCCTATGGATTAGAAAGAAACTGGGAATGTTGAAAGCACATAAAACCATGTCTAAGAATCAGGTCTCATGTGTGTAGACTGCTGATTAAACAAAAATAAAAATAAAAGTAAACCATGAACTCGCAGAAGTGTTGATTGTTCTAGTAAGATGTCCAAGCCCATTGCCACTTGGAGGTCTGCACTTTATCATGTTGTCATCAACTCTTGTCATTCTCCAAATCCATGCATTTTCTTTTTACCCTTCCCTTCTATCTTTCCTGGTTACACCAAGCATGTATATCTCTCTGTCTCTCTCTCTATATATATATATAAATACACTAAATTGACAAAAGTCAACAGACAGCCCTTGAAAAGGTTCAAAAGCAAATGAACAGATCAGCTGTGTTGTTAAGATGGCCGGTACAGCTGCAAACGGTATAAAAATAAGCCTGCAGCTGACCACGATCATATTGCACTGTGAGGTCGAGTGAAAATGTTGCGGCGGGAGAGAACTGACTTTGAGAAAGGAAAGATTGTTGGGTGTTATATTAGTGGGTTGTCCATAAGAGAAACCGAGAGGCGTTTAAACATACCCAAGTCAACTGTTTTGGATGTACTGAATAAGTGGAAGATACATGGCATGCCTGAAGCAGCAAAACGTACCAGCAGACCAAAGAAAATTAGTGATAGAAGACGTCGAAGCCTCAGGAGAGTTGTTACAGCTAATCGACGGAGTACTGCACAAGACCTCAGTGTACAGGTGAGTAACAATGCTGGAACCTCAGTATGTACACGTACCATTCGCAGAGAACTATATTCCATGGGTTACCGTGGTCGTGCGGCTGCTTATAAACCTTTTATCTCCACTCGGAATGCTACTCATCGTTTAGCACGGTGTAAAGAACATTTATCGTGGACTGTAGATCAATGGAAACGGGTCCTATGGATGGATTAACCCAGATACACGATCAATCAGTCTGATGGCAGTGTGTGGGTATGGCAGCAGCCAGGGGAACGCTATTTACCACAGTGTACTGTTCCTACGGTCAAATTTGGAGCTGGCAGTGTACTCATGTGGGTGCGTTTTCGTGGTATGGTCCCGGCCCATTGATAATTGTGGACAAACCTGTTAGCCAGCATGTTTACTTCAATATTCTGGACAATTATGCCCTACAAACTCTGTGGCAATACTATGGAACCGAGCCTTGTTGGTACCAGCAGAATAATGCACCGAGCCATAAAGCAAGGACTGTTAGGCGTGATTTGATGATAATTTTATAACTTGCGTGGAAACGCACAGAGGCCCTGATCTTAATCCCATAGAGTACCTATGGGATGAATTAGAGTGCCACATAAGAAGTTTGGAACCAAGGCCTGCTACTAAGCAACAGTTAGCGGCAGCATTATGTACTGAATGGAAGCGCATAGCTATCGCTGTGTTCCAAAACCTTGTCGAAAGCATGTCTCGAAGGGTCAGTGCATGCATTAAGGCCAAAAATGGACCAACACCGTACTAATGTATGTCAATAAAAGCTATGCCGTGTTTCTCTTCTAGGTGTCTGGTGACTTTTGTCAATACAGCGTATATTATATATATATATATATATATCTTTTACATTATAGTTTTCCTCAGCTACTGCTCAGCTTTACACTAAGAAAATTTTCCATATGAAATGTACATCAGGCTGAGTATGAAAAAATGTACAACTGAAATATTATCTTTTTTATTGCTTTATCTTATACTAGCATTTAGTGACTATGATCCACCAAATTTTCAGATTTAAAAAATAGTCTTTCTTAAATATTGTTCTTGAAACTTGACAGCTTTTCTTAAATCTGTTGTTTATTCAATATTTGGACGTTTTTCATTGCAAAAGTAAAACTGAAATGCAGTGTGAAGTACTTTTTAACAAGCCTGAGCAAAGAAGGGAACTACCTGTACATGCATTTTCAAGTTGAAACAATAGCATAATTTTCCACAAAAAAAAAAAAAAAAAAAAAAAAAGTGAGAGAGAAGCAAAGAAAAGAAAAGAAATTAAAAATAGCATTTCTTGAATGTTTTTACATTTTGCTATTTTTTTCATAAACATGAGGCACAGTCACATTAACAGTAATTGTGCACATATTAAAGCCCCAGCATTATGCTTCTTATGAAAAAAATTCTCAGCCACAGCTTTAAAATAAGTTATTAATTCCTAAGGGATGTAAGGTCAGGTGATGCGTAACATCACAGCCTCTCCTTGACAAATGTCAACCCCGCCTTCTCGTGGTGCATCCTGTTCCCACTAAAGGGGCTCTGACGACCGCAAATAGCGGTATAACTATACCATCGGGATCAGAGGAAATGCTATCCCACACTCACGAACCCGCTTGGCCAGCGTGGTGAGTTATGGCCAAACACCTCCAAAATGACTCTACAACTTAAATCTTGGCCCTCAGTCTCCGGCAGCTGGAATGTACCTGGCCAAGGCAGCGGCCAGTGCGACATGAAGGCAGAGGGTGCTAAGAATCCCCGGAGGACCGGACTAGGCTGCCATTTGATGCTGACCTTGGCTACCTACAACGGACGCTCCCTATCCTCTGATTCAAGGCTTCTTGAATTGGAAGAGGAACTACAAAGGATCAAGTGGGACATCGTGGGGCTAAGTGAGGTAAGGAGAAAAGGAGAAGATCTCATTGAACTGAAAAGTGGACATCTCTTCTATTATCGTGGGACAGATACTGGCAGAACTAGTGGTGTTGGATTTATAATAAACAAGAAACTGAAGGATAAAGTGGTAGAAGTTGAAAGTTCCTCTGACAGAGCTGCACGACTCGTTATCCAACTATCGAGAAGATACCAGGCTCAGATTATTCAAACGTATGCACCCACCACAAGTCATCCTGAAGAAGAAATTGAAGAATTTTATGAGGAAATTCGTCATCTAAATAATAAAGGTAAGCAGCACTTGAAGATAATTATGGGAGATTTCAATGCAAAAATAGGGCACCGGCAACAGAATGAAACTTCAGTAGGTAAATTCGGTCACGGCAACAGAAACCAGCGTGGAAATACTCTCGTTGAGTTTGCAGAGGCAGAAGGATTTTTCATCTTGAATTCCTTTTTCAAGAAAAAGCCACACAGGAAATGGACATGGAGACATCCAATTGGGACGACAAGTGAAATTGATTTTATTATGTGTAACAAAAAATTCGTCATCGAAGACTGCAGTGTGCTAAACAAGTTCAACACAGGTAGTGACCATAGATTGGTGAGATGTAAGATGCACCTCAACACTAAACTGGAACGTGGCAAGCTCATAAGACAAACAAAATGTATTGACATAACCAACCTTAAAAAACACCATAATACTTTCAAGTTGGAACTGAAGAACAGATTCTCTGCTTTAGAAGGCCTAACATCGGAAGAAGTGGATATTTCGGAAGTTAACAGAAAAGTAACCAAAGCTCTTATGGAAACAGCAACAAAATTAGCTGGGTCTAAGAACAAGTTGCATGTAAACAAATTATCAGGAAAAACCAAAATGTTGATGCAAAAAAGAAGAGAGATGAGGACAACTAAAGAAGATGTGACTTCCAAAGTGGAATATATAGAGCTATGCAAGACAGTACGAAAAAGTATCACTGAAGGCGTAAGAAAATTCAACTGTGAACTAGTGAGGAAAGCAATTGAAAACAACCAAAGCCTAAAGATAGCAAAGGGACATCTCAGTAAGGGAAGAAAACAGATTATGGCTCTGAGAAAAGAAGATGGTTCTATAACAAGAAATAGAGGCGAAATTTTGACAAGAGTGAAAGATTTCTACTCCAAATTATATGAAAGGGATGATACATGTACTCCAGACATCATGAAAGGTACCAGAGTTCTTCCAGTCCTCCCAGCAGAAGTTGCACATGCAATCAAGAACATGAAGCGGGGGAAAGCTCCAGGAGAAGATGGAATTACTATAGACATCATACAAGAAGCAAGTGGAGAAATTGAAACAGTACTCGCCCAAATTTTCACTCGATGCCTTAATGAAGGGCAGATTCCTGAGGATTGGAACAATGCTACAATGATCCTGCTACATAAAAAAGGTGACATTGAGGATCTCAGGAACTACAGACCTATCAGCCTCCTATCAGTGGTTTATAAAATCTTCACTAAAGTTCTTTCACACCGCTTGAAGGTAACACTGGACATGGCTCAACCGAGAGAACAAGCTGGATTCAGGAGTGGCTACAGCACAATAGATCATATCCATGTGCTGAGAGAACTAATTGAAAGAGCGAGGGAATATGAACTTCCATTGTGCATGGCTTTTATCGATTATGAAAAAGCCTTTGATTCGGGTGAAACCATCAGCAGTTACCACGGCTCTGAAATCCTGCGGTATTGAAGATGCATACATTAATATTATTAATAACATCTATGAAAATGCAAGTGCAAAGATTCGGCTGTTTGAAAATACAACACACATAAAAATTGGAAAGGGAGTGAGACAAGGTGACACCATATCTCCGAAGCTCTTTAATGCCACATTGGAAAATGTCTTTCAATCACTGAACTGGGAAAACAAAGGGATAAAGATTAATGGAGATTATCTAACCCACCTTCGTTTTGCTGATGACGTAGTCATTTTTGCAACTACCCCATCAGAGCTGCAGAGTATGATCCAGGAACTTGCTGACAAGAGTAAAGAAGTGGGATTAAAAATGAACTTTCAGAAGACAAAAGTGATGTTCAATGCTTTTACAAGAAATGAAGATTTATCGATTGATGGAGAAAAACTGGAGATAACAGATACGTATGTTTATCTTGGACAGCAGATATCAAGTGAGGGTCACATTGATGAAGAAATTAATCGGCGTACAAAACTTGCCTGGAGAGCTTTTGGAAGAAACAGCATAATTTTCAAGAGCAATATGCCATTATGTCTTAAAAGAAAAGTGTTTGATCAATGCATCCTTCCAGTGCTTACGTATGGTGCAGAGACGTGGACCTTAACTAAAAGAGACATACACAGGCTGCAGACAACTCAAAGAAGCATGGAGAGGTGCATGCTTGGTATAACCAGGAGAGATAAGAAGAGGAACTGCGTGGATCCGAAAAATGACGAGAGTGGAGGACATCATGATCAGAGTTAAATTCCTGAAATGGCAATGGGCTGGACATACTGCCAGAAGGACAGACCATAGATGGACAGCCGAAATTTTAGATTGGATTCCAAGGGACAGGAAAAGACCCAGAAAAAGACCACATGGGAGATGGGTGGATGAAATTCGTAAATATGCGGGAGTGACATGGAGGAGACTGGCACAAGACAGACCGTTGTGGAGGAAACTTGGGGAGACCTTCGTCCAGCAGTGGATTGATAATGGTTGACAATGATGATGATGATGATGATTAATTCCTAAAAATCAGAATTTCCTTCTGCTGTGAAGGCTTCACTGCAGATCACCATTTAAAAAACCTCATAATTAGCATACGATTTTTTTTTCAGAAATAAAAATTACATTTTCTTTTATTCATGACTAGGGCTTCCAAATATATGTTTCCCACGAAAATGCCCGAGGGTCACTTTTTGCAAACTTGCGCCTTAATTCATGAAGTGGAATGGGCCAAGAAGTGCAATCATCTAAGATTTTACTGAACTTAATTAAATGTAAGTGGATTTTTCAAATTCACAGACATTTTGTTATATAAAATGATTTTTTTTTTTGTTAGAGGATCATTCCATGTGAAATCAATGAGGGGTCTGGACCTTGATGTCTCAGATTTCAATGATTTTTGGTTTATAGTTTGTACCTATGGAGTACATGAAAAACCTAAATTTTCAGATTTTTTGGGTCCGCAGTTTAGTTCAGATTTTCAAAAACGGCAAAAAATGCCAAATTTTGCAAGAATGCCTCAACAAAAAATCTGCAGGTAGTGATGCTAGAGGGTTCATCTATAGCTCTTTTTATGGGTTTCAATTTAATATGCAACATAACTCTAGAGCAGAAAAAATTTTTTTTTGACAAATTTTCAAAATTTTTGATTTTAAAAATCTCAAAAACACCTTTTTTGAATTTTTTTAATAAAAAGTGCATATTAATCTTACACATCACATGGTGGCTAGAGGTATGCAAAGTTTTAAGATGGAGAAATGATGGGGTTTTGAGAAACCGAATTTTGAAGAGTAGTCTAGTATTTTTGTAGTATGTAAGTAATTATTGATAGATACTGAGCTAGTTATTAAAGTATTGAGCTGAATTATTGGAAATATTGGTTATGGATGGTTTCTCACCACTACATGGCAGCTGTTCTAATAATGGGCACATACATATATAGTAACTGTGGCAATTTAAAAAAAAAAAAATACCTGATAGGCTAAATCATCTGGGTGAAGAAGTTGTTCAAAATGAAGTAAAGTGGCAGTTAAACAGTTTAAAATTCAAAAAATGTTTCACTTGCTCTGATATTGCACTATTTGCAGTTCATATCATTTATGGTCATGTAGTCCAGTAGCAAAAAATACTTACAGCAAAAAAATTATTAGCCAATATGACTCTTATTTTACAAGTTACAGACTTTCAAATTCTTTGTTCTTTCTTAAATAAGTTGATGTGAATCTACCTACATTGCTTGTAACTTTTTCTCTAAAACAGCTGTTGAAACTGACATTTCTTCCTGTGTAAATGTGTATATTCTTCCTGTTGCTGTGTAGGGATCTACTTTTCTCAAGAGAGTATCAGCCGAAACATCCAGAATATCAAGTCGAGGTTTAGGATAGTAAAATGATGGAGCTGGTCCTTTAGGGTGAAGAAAGTTAACTTTGTAATCATTTGATTCATGATTTTTAGCAAGAATACAAAAGCAAGCTACCAAAAACCATCATGAACAACTGTGATGAATCCATACTCAATTTCTTGAAACTTAGTTGTGCTTTCTGGAGTTACAGGTGCATCTATGATTCTCGAATACTGAAAGAACATTGTTTTGTTACCATTTGTGCGTCAGACACTGGGATGACAGCATGAATTTTTTGTGTTCCGTATACTGTTTATGACTCGTCAAAACATGACAGTCTGTTCTCATTTTCATAGTACTCTTCATTTGTATAGTACACGAAATTTATGCCAGGTATGTTTTCTTATGCACAATCATAAAGCTGCCGAGGAGTCATTATCTAACAGGAAGCAGTAACAAGTATAGTACATATGAAGCAGGTATGGGATTTTCTGCATGTTGTGTCTTGAATAATATCAGCATTACTTCATATTTATTACCTGTTCCTTTCTGTTGGATGCTGTTTTGCAAGTTACAGCATGTCAGAATGACTGCTCTTTATCATAACTACATGTAACCTTCTAAAATTCAAAAATCTGTTTCTCAAAACCTCGTCATTTCTCCATCTTCAAACTTTTCATACCTCTAGACGACATGTGTAAGATTAACATGTATTTTTTTGAAAAAAATTAAAAAGTGGTGTTTTTGAGTTTCAAAATCAAAATTTTTGAAAACTTGTCAAATTTTATGCTCCTAAGTGGGTTGTGTTGCATATCAAATTAAAGCCCATAAAAAGAGTTTTAAAAACGAGCTATAGATGAGCTTTCTAACATCACCACCTGCACTTTTTTTTTTTTTTTGTGTGAATAGCATTCTTGCAAAATTTGGCATTTTTTGCCGTTTTCGAAAATCAGAAATAAAAAAACCGCCAACTCAAAAAATCTGAAAATTTAGATTTTTCATATACTCTATAGGTACAAACTATAAACCAAAAATCATTGAAATCTGAGATATCAAGGTCCAAGAATATTTTTTCTTCGTTGATTTGACATGGAATGATCCTAAATTTGGTGTTTGTATTCCTAAGAAATGGACAGAGGCCTCTGAACGAATGTCTAAGGCAGCAGCAGAAAGACGCCACTTTTGTAATTATAATTTAGAACAATGAGAGATATTGTATATTCCTCACCAGGTTACAAACCAAAATGGCTAGCCTTCAGCATATCAATAGTTCCTCTAACAGGGTTAAGAAACTAGAAATAAATGTTATTACTTAACATGTTATTACTTAACATTTTATTTTTACAAAACAAATCTTATTATTCTTTACAGAATTCTACTCATTAGGGTTCCAATCAGCCCTTGCAAATGCCAGTAGCCAGTCGCCAAATGCGACCAGATATTTTGTAGTGGCTAGTAAATTTTTTAATACAGTAGCCAATGATGGCCAGTAGATTTTTTCCCCCCAGGTGAACAACTATTTTGTCCCCCCCCACACACACACACACTTGTGAATGAATATCTAGTTCAGTTTTCTCTCCCGTGCTCCTGCAGCTGCTTCGAAAATGAATGGAAGTGAAGGTGGGCTTCAAGAGAAACTTAATCTGCTGACTGACAGACCAGAGTGGAATGACCAAAGGGTCTAGGTTACTAAAGCAGGCTTTTGCCATGGTATACCTTGCACAAAGTATGGCATCTACAGTAAAAGAATTACCTTTTAATATCAGTTTAGCCACATATATGCTGACCAAAAAGAAACAAACTGTTATGGCAATGTTTTTAAGATGATGCAACTGCCATATCTAATGCCATGTAGTACTAGTACTGGCTCCTTGTGAGCGTGGCTTTTCAGCAATGAACCTCATATAAACCAGCAATCGGGTATGTCTGAATAGTGACACTTTAAATGACTTAATGATATGAGGATTACATGCAACAGCCCTTCAAATAAAGATTTTAATCCTCAAAATGCTATTCAATTGTGGTGGGCAGATACCTCTGAAGAGATGATCACACATATATATAGATATAATCACTACCTTTAAAGAGCTGTATGCAGAATTTAAACTTAACCAATTTGTTAATGTAGGAGCCTGGAACTCTTATCTCAATTGCTGCATAAAAAATAACTATATCTTATATAATAATACTCTCTATAAGCAAGTGAACGGTATACCCATGGGAACATCAACCTCCACGAATATTGCTAATCTATTCCTGTTCTTTAAGGAATATAAATTCATTAAAAATCACCCCACCTGCTCAGATAAACTACCTTTACACATTTAGATATATTGATGATCTGCTGTGTATCAATAATTCAGAAGTTATAGAAAGTGATTTTGATAATATCTATCCTAGCTCTCTTAACTTATGTAAAACCAACCACAGTAATCAGGAACTTGAGTTCCTAGACTTAAGCATTAAGCTCAACAGAGGTAACCCATCTATTAGCCTCTTTGATAAAAGAGTTAATTTTCCTTTCAAAGTAATTAAATATCTACACTGGAATAATAACATATCAACCAAAGTAATTGAGAATGTACTAATTTCTCAGGTCCTAAGAATTTCAAGAATTTGCAGCAACAATTTGGACTTCAATTACCACATTAATATACTATTAGATAGTTTTCTAGAGAACGAAATTCCTTCTTCTTTCATCAAAAGAACTTTAAGAAAAATTATTCTGAATAATAGAGTAAGGTTGGCAGATCTGCTTTAATTTTCTACACAGTTAATAATATGATTCTGACCAATCAAAGCCGTAAGGAAGTTGGTTAGAGGATGCCTATTAACTACTAAAAGGAACCTTAGTGCTATGGATATGAAGGTCCTATTAAAACAAAAAATTAAATAATATAGACAAAATCACAAAAAAAGCTTAAAAATCTGTTTATAAAAGAAAATAAAAACAAATAAAAAAGAAAACTAGTTATTCACTCACTAGAATAGCTATACTAAAAATAGTAAAACTAACATTAAAATTAATAAGATTCTGAATAATCTATAGAAGCTCACTAAGGTGATTTAATACATGCAAAGATTATTGAATACACCACTTGTGTATTTTATAATATTTCTCATGTATTCTGGAGAGTTAATTTTGCTCTTTCTGATCATACAGGTCCACAGTCTTAAGTATATATATATATTTTCTCTGGTTAAAATCTCCGCGAGTTGGTTTCTTTCAGTGTGAGGAGGCCATCAGCCCCACCCACACTGCCCCCCAGCGACTAGGGAGTGGCAGTTGTGTTTGGACGTTTGGGGAAAAGGTCAGCCATGTTTCCTCTTGTGTGGAGAAAGTTCAGTTGCATAAGAGGTAAGCTCTCTTCATTGTCTTTGGGTTTTAGGTTTTATAAGTTCAATGTTTGTACTTCTTGTACTTTTTTCTCTGTTGTTTTTTGCTTTTTAGCATTTAGGCACTGGCTAGTCTGTTAACATTTTTGCAGGTTTTAACTCTTTCTTTTCTTGGTAACTTTGCGCATCTTTTAGGAAACTTAGGCCCAGCAGCTGGCTAAGCATAGTTCCTTTACTTTGCGCTGTATTTTCAAAGTAGTTAAGTTCTTAATAACTACTTAATTATGCACTTAAAGCACTGCTGAAATACTTTGTACATATTGCAACTAATTGTTTATGTCATATAACTTTCACAAAGCTTTTCTTTAGTTAATTATTGTCTTTAATTTATTCTCGTTTTTGTGTTGTCAGAAGTTGTGGAGTAGGGGGTTTTAGAATCAAGTTTTCTTTCAAAAATCTGAGTTTTAAAAAATTAATATTTCCTTTTTTAATTGCAATGTAAAAATTTGGAATTCTTTTGCATAGCTATTCAGGTTTAAATTCTCTCTCAGGCGAACTTGGCATTTCGTTATAGCTGAAAATTATTTCTAATTATTATGTCACTCTCACAACTTGAGTTCTCTTTAATCTTCTTCTCTCTGTTTAATAGTAACAGATGAAGAGCATGGGTCGGGCCATGAAAGTTATGGATGCAAGCTAAATTGTTAACTAGAGCTAGGTCATACAACTCTGCGGAGGTCATGACATATATATATATTTTAAAACAATTTTTGGTGGGCTTATTACTTGCATCTATGGCTTTGCAGAAACCCATTTCCAACTAGGTCTTTGTGGAAATGAGAAAATGCAGAGTTTTTGCTGGTCCTTGATAAAGCCAAGGCTCAGTATTCTTGACACTTTCTACATTCAGTTGTTTTATTTTATTTTTTATCTTTTCTCCTTTTAATCACACCGGTAGATACATAACCTTTTCTATGTTGTACTTGGTATGAGTCAAAAAAATATATATTTTTTTTTGCTTAGGTCTCTTCTTAATAGAATGTGAATTCTGAATTTTCATAACTGCTGCGTTGCGCGTTTTGATCTTCAGGTTATTTTGCAACTTTCGTTTCAAATTCTAAAGTTTTTCCTTAGTTTTCAGCTTTGCTCTTCAGTATATATATATATATATATATACATGGAGGAGACTGGCACAAGACAGACCGTTGTGGAGGAAACTTGGGGAGACCTTCGTCCAGCAGTGGATTGATAATGGTTGACAATGATGATATATATATATATATATATATATATATATATATATATATATTTTATTAAGAAGAGACCTAAGCAAAAAAAAAAAAAAAAAATACATATATATTTTTGACTCATACCAAGTACAACATAGAAAAGGTTATGTATCTACCGGTGTGAGTAAAAGGAGAAAAGATAAAAAAAAAAATAACAAAATAAAACAACTGAATGTAGAAGGTGTCGAGAATACTGAGCCTTGGCTTTATCAAGAACCAGCAAAAACTCTGCATTTTCTCACTTCCACAAAGACCTAGTTAGTATATATATATATATATATATATATCCTAGCTTTTGTCCCTTTGTTTTAAATATTAAAGAAATTAGACATATCTAACTTCAATGGCTTCCAAAAAATAAATGATATATGTGTAGATTAGATAGTAAGAGTAGCGATATAACAGCACTGAAAATAAATCATCAAAAAATCAATCATTTTGGAACAAAATCATAATTATTATCATTATTTTTAATTTTTTTAAATTTTGCATGGCCAGTAGATTTTGTCATTTGGCTAGTAAAACTTTTATTCCACTAGCCAAATTGGCTAGTAGGAATTTCAGCAGTTTCGCAAGGGCTGGTTCCAATTCAAACAAAAATTTGTATGAGATATATGGAATTACTTGATGCGCTGATAGTCGGAAGGCCAGCCCTAAAATAAAATTCACAAACAGCCGTATGACAGCAAATATTAAGATCTAAAAAAAAAAAAAAAAAAAAAAGAAAAGAACGATGCAAGTTAAAATTGCAAAAATTTAGTAACTTGTTAGAGGCCATGGAGATTTGTATCCTTGGTTCCCAGTACCACATATACCAGTGGTGCACCTAGGAATCCCTGTTGGGAGCGGAGGAGGCTATATATATGTTTGTGTGTATGTGCACATAGTACATATACAGGGTGATTCCTAAAGTCCTAAGTCACCTCAATAACTTGGAAACAAAGACAGCTAGAGCTATGGAAGTAAGCAATGGTACAGCAAAACAACCATGCGCTATCAGATGAGAGTGACTGCAGCACCCATGTTGGCAAAATGTGGAAGGTAGCACTCCTATCTCGGAAACCATGAGAGATATGGGAAAGAGATCAATTAGAAACTTGTAGAGCATCAACGAATTAGTAGGAAATGACATATGGTAGAAATGGCTGGGGTAATTAGAAGGCTGGAAACATGAGGGAAACACAAGGTTCAGACATTAATGAAAATGGAGTACATTGGTCGTATTTAAATGCAACAACGGTACTTACATAATGTTGTGTTTAACGTAAATAGGGTTTAATATGGCCACCATCTGCCACAATACACATTTGAATGCGAGACAGAACTTCCCGGTGTATGTTCGCCAGCATTACAGGTGTCACGCTCCTCACACACAGCCTGAGATCGTGGAGACATGTCGGTTCTACCCTGTACACGTGATCCTTTAGGTAACCCCAGAGGAAGAAATTCATGGGAGTTAGATCCGGGGATCGTGGAGGCCCACACTACGGGACCACCATAACCGATGATCTGTTGCCCGAAAGTGTCGGACAGGAAGTGCTGTACCGCTGTTGGTTGATGTGCCAGTGCACCGTCACGCTGAATCCATAATGAGCGTACATCTTGCACAGACAGATCATCAAACCACTCAGATAATGTGCTTTGTAACAGATGCAGGTATCTTCGTCCATTTAATTCACCCTCATAGAACACAGGCCCAACAAGTCAGTCCTTTCAGATGCCATACCAGACATTGATCGACCACCTGATGCCTCATTTCCCGTTCAGCACCCCGGCGCGCGTGAACTGCGCCTCGTCAGTCCAAAGGATGTTTGATAGAAAAGCTGCATTTTCCTCCACGGTGTTCATTACAAAATTGCACCAATCTAGACGTCATTGGCTATACCCCAGCATCAGTATGTGCAGCAGTACTGTACGGTCTGGGTGGGCACAATGTTGATGCAAAATGTTCCACACACGGGATTGTGATAAGCCACATGACATACTGACTTCCCTCGTACTGGTGTATGGGTTGGCCAAAACGTATGCCAGAACATCAACTGGCTGCACATCCCTACCTATTCCGGTGGGTCGGCTCGAACGGGGACGCGCTGCGATACTGCCTGTCTCTCGTAGCCATGGGACCGCACGACTGATGGTCCACGCAGTCGGTGATGGACGAGTCTGAAATTGTAAGCCATACTGGCGTGATGCTTCCCTAGCGTTGCGTCCGAATTCTCCATATAGCAGTACCATCTCGCAATACTGTTCATTCAAATAGCTCGTTCTTTACCCAACACTCATGTTACGAATGACATAGCTCCTGACCGACGATCCTTTATACATTGCCACGCCGCACCCGATATGGCAGGTGAGGCATTGTGTCACACCAGAATTTGCATACGACACTCACAAGCGTGCGGTCGCATATGTCATACATTTCTCTCTGCTAGACTGTAACAGTGACGACGACACAAACCCAAACCGGCCTCACACAAGTTTGTGTTTCCAGCCTTCTACTTACCCCAGCAGTTTCCTACTAATTTGTTGATGCTCTACAAGTTTCTAATTGATCTTTTCCCCATATCTCTCATGGTTTCCGAGATAGGAGTGTTAACTTCCACATTTTACCATTAGGGGCACTGCAGTCACTCTCATCTGACAGCAAATTGAGAAGGTAGTGTAGATCCGATAGCACATGGTTGTTTTACATACCATACCTTACTTCCATAACTCTAGCTGTCTTTGTTCCCAAGTTATTGAGGTGACTTAGGACTTAAGTATCACCCTGTATATGTAGTGTATACATACATTAGGTAGGTAGATAGATAGATAAAAAAGTTGACATATGTCATTCTTAATCTCTTTAGGGCTTGGGGGCTCAAGCCTTAGAGCTCCCCCCCCCATCCCCTAGTGACAAACACTGACAAAAAGTTTTCAACTGGGAATAACATCAACAGCATCAGATAAAATCTACATTAACATAATTCTTTACCAACATTTCTGCCAAGCACTTCAAAATTTGTGTTTTCCTGTACGATGCTTAACCCCCCGAAAGCTAGTTCTGAGGTGCTGGCATCACCACTGCTTTGGGTGTACTATTGCAAAGATGAAAAACAGTATACTAGGGTTTGGTGGTCATATCAAAAGTTGTTCTCAAGAAAGCTGTTTAGATTAAATGATAAATTCAAGCTTTTTTTCTTTTCTTCTTTCTTGAAGTCAGTTTGGAAAAATATGGCTATGCTAGTATAAGTTGGAAAATATTTTCAGACCAAGGACGTGCTACTTTACATTGACTTAAGTGACAGTTCAATAACTGTCATTGCTTTCCAATGAGTGAATGCATTTTGCCTAAGTTACACTCCATACATTTTCACACACACACAAAACAACCACAGGTCACCACATCCAATGGCCACAGTAAAAAAGTTCAAGGACAAGCCAACATTACATATGCTCGTT
Organism: Macrothele yani; assembly: GCA_039090855.1. Classification (NCBI taxonomy): domain Eukaryota; kingdom Metazoa; phylum Arthropoda; class Arachnida; order Araneae; family Macrothelidae; genus Macrothele; species Macrothele yani. Next base: position 51,340,739 of record CM077028.1, read on the forward strand.
AATGCAATTACCACATTATAACTTCGTCAAAAAATATCCCATGATGGCCATCAGATGACTAAAATTACTTCCATTCCAATTTCAAGAAAAGCATCAGTGGAATTAATTAGATGAAGGGTCAAAAATTCATCACTGCCACTATATGCACATTCCTGTATAGGACAATTATTCTTCCAGATACAGTACTGAAAGTGCTTCTTGTACAAAATAATGAGTAAACTATAAACTACTAAAAACTCACACATAAGTAAAGCAAATAATCTCTATTCACATAAAATTAATGTGGTATACAGTATTCCATAAACCAGTATTAAAAATTAAGAGAAACAAAATACACTTTGAATTTTCTCAATATGTTATAAAAAAAATGTGGAATTAAAATTGTATTTCTGGCTTAAGCACCTGGACTATGTTAAAAGTCCAATTTCATCTAAAAACTGATAGAGCTATGAACATGGAATTCCAGGTTTCTGGCTCCAAGGAAGGGTAAGAACCTGAACCTTTTGATCACTAAACTGTGTTAGCCCTAAGTGGCATAAAAGGCATTTGTAGTAAAAAACAACAACAACAGAACTCTATAATGTACATAAAAACCAACATCTGACGCTAATTTGAAAAAGATAAGTGTACTCAGTACTGTCCAGGGAGGGTCTATGTCAAATCAACACGGCTTACAACCTCACCTCCGCAGAATTTTATGAAATTTGGCACACATGTAAAGCTTATGGAGAAATTAATTAATGCCAATTAATAAGCCTCTATCTCTTTTGGTTTCTAAAATACACAACTTCGAAAATGGACCGAAAGCTTCAATTTCCACGTATTACAAAATTGACCATATTTTCTTTCGTATTTGGCACAGAACCTCGATATTGGTATCTTTGGAAAGCATTTGATGTGACCTTTCATATGATATATCACAAGAATATATTTATTTAATTTTTGGTTTCAAGGTCAAACACTTTGACCTCTGACCTGTCGTATCTCATAAAGGGGTATTTTTATTTTTTTCAAACTTTTATGTTATTCGTATATTTATGTTATACAATATCTGTGAATCAAAACTTGGGACCACAATGGGATAATCAGTTATAAATTTAAATAGGAAGCCCTACCCCTCATTTTCATACTAAAATCACTTACTTGTACATACACCATTTTGTACTGAAACAGATTCTCTTATCAAATGTATACAAAACAAATTGATTTTGTGCAATCAAACAATTGCCCCCAAATGCTTTTAGTTTATTGAAAAGATTTTTTTTCATATCTACTGAGTTATAAAAAGAAACTAGTTTGTCTGCATATTTTTATCTAAAATGGCATATGAACTATTATTTTTTGATAAAATTTTTATCCTACAATACATTATGTTTGATTAAAAAAAATGCACATCAGTAAGTTTATAGTTCTGTCACAATACTACTATTGAACAGATAGATCATAAAATGGAAAAGGAAAATAGCTTTTTAATTAATTGGGGAAATTAAAAAAAATGGAAATCAAATTACAGATTTTAAATTTGTGTTTAACTGTCAAGTCCAGGAAACACTTTTGTTCATTCAAGCTTTTAGCTGTGGCATAATGCTGGATCTATTTTCAAAGTTAATTTAGAAGATGCAGCATACATTTCACAAAGAGATCATCTGTAGGTTCTGCCAGTAGCAGTTCGTAAGTCAACTTTGGTCAGTACTGAAGCTACAGGTATTTGTAATATGTCAGGGTTTTCAGGATAATAAAATGATGGAGAGGATAATAAATGATGGGGATGGAGGAAGTTAACTTTGATTTCTTGTAGATCACAATTCACACTGAGAATACATCCTACCCACCACTGTGCTTCATAAACACAAGTTACAAATCCATTTAACTGTTCTATTTCAAGTTCTTTTTTAGTGACTTTCACTTCCTTGCCTGTTGTGGAATTAGAAAACAATTTGCATAGAAGTGTGCTACTGCAACAGAGTATGAAGGCATCCAACTTCTGGGTGCCAGGGACAACATGAAACGACAAAAAATGCCCCTGTAAAAGAATTTTTTCTTTCTCATATTGCTGGGAAGTGACATAAGCAAATTGTATCCCTGCAATATTATATGATGCCCATTCATACAATTGCTGGGCTGTCATTATTTGGTCTGTGTATAAGACGCTGCAAGCTGGCACGAGCTGCTAGTCTCTTCACAGTTCCACCAATACCATCTGACACTCCTTTTCTATGAGCTGTAGCAAAGAAATGCCACTCTGCTCCGAAATCCTTTATGTGACAGCACAGGTTTAAATTTTTTACGATTCTTGTAGTCAGCTGCTGCGCCATCAGAAAAGTACATCATTTTCCTAGGGGTCCTATTAAATCTTTTGGCTAAAAACTGAATTAACTCTTTTTGAAACAAATGAACAGCTATAGTGTCATGATGAAGGCATTCAGAAATTATCACAAAACTAATATTTTCTATGCTGTGATCACTGTCTCCATTGCTGTAATATACAACAAATGGGTGAACTGTTGCTTGTGAGTTGTTCCAGTGAAATCCCTGAACCTCATCTTGAAGAATAAAAGAATAATTTTCAGAAAAATCACAAACTATTACATAATCACCACACTTAAGATTATTTTTACAATCTCCAAAGAAAGATTATTGCTGTTTAGCAATAAATGAATGCCATCACAGTACTGTCAGTTTTTCAACAAATGAATCAATAAAGTCATCACAAGTGGTTGATAAAGTTTCAAGGACTGACTGATCAACACTCAACCACTGCTTATATGTAATTATTTGAATGCTGTTTTGATGGAAAAGCCTCTCAATATATTCTTTAAATTTCTCAGATTTCGGGCAGTTGTTACACTCTTCCAGGTAGCAGATTGGCTGTGGAGGATTACAAACCAATGAAGCCATGCAGATCTTATATGAATCAATTGGGGGTTCTTCCTCTTTACACAGTTCCTTCAAATTACATCCAATCAACATTAACTTGACATTTTCATGGATATGACAAACACATATAGTGTGTGTTCCACTGGCACCTGCCAAAATGCCGTTTTTTGGTCGTAGTTCAGCAAATTTGGAAAATCCAATTTTAAGATCGGGGTACTCATCTTTGAACTGTTGAAATGCTTCATTTAGATTACTCAGTACCAGTCTTTTCTGTACATGTGTTTTTACTCCATCAACCTTCATTGATACACAATCCTTTTTAGCTGGCATAATTCTACTTACGTCATCACTGTTATAAAATGTTTTTACGAGGCTAGTTGTTTCTTGCCTTAGTCTTCCCAGGTCTTGGGTTAGGGGATGCTAGGACACCTTTCTCCCTGACAAGTTGTTTGGCTTTTCTTACCATGTAATTGGTTGCTCCAAATTCTTTCTCTACCTTTCTGACAGACCAATTCTTAGGTAAAACAGTTAAAATTTGCACTTGCAAACTTTTATCGTCGGTGCTCACCTTATGTTTTAAAGCTTTATTTTTTTAAATTCAGCTTTTGGATATTTCATCTCAACCAGCCTTTTTTTCTTTATTGGTGTTTCTCCAATACTTTTCAAGCTTTCATTTAAAACACATATTGCAGTTTCTCTTTCATAATCAGAAATATAGCTTTGCTCATCAAGATCAGTATGTATTTCATGTTGTTCATCAGCAACTGTACTGGTGCCTGCCATAACGACTGAAGATTCCTCTTCACTTTCAGAAATTAATGTTGATTGCAACTTTTTACGACATTTATCACAAATTCTATTTCCCTCACTCAAAACAGGAACTTTCTTTACCATCCATTGCAGAACATTCCTTAATTTTTTTTTTTACATTTGAATGACCTGGTTCATTGAATGGATTGCAACAAGTGCTCTTGATATTTTTTTCTGTTCAGAAGATTCCATTTTTAAAACTACTTGCCACAAAATAATAAGCAAAAGAAAAAAAAAACTTCACTCTACAATAACTTAACTTGTAGCAATCTGAGCACCATCTATTTGTTCTCCCCAATGATCTGTGACAAGCCTATCCAGAGGGGCTGGTCAAGCTTAAGGGCTTCATTGACCAAATCCACATGGCTGCCCATCTGTTGTTAATTTACACATCATAGTGGAACCTGTTTCCTCTGTCTCTGGGAGAGACATGCCAGGACTTCCTACTACAAGAAAAAGGATTGGCCCGCAGGACAATCACTTGGAAAAACACACAAAGGAGTTTTGATGCAGGAACAGCAAACATTTAGTTGCAGAATCATTCATAATATATAAAACTTAGCTTTTTGTCTGTTTGTACAGAGTAGTCTAGAATAAAAATTTGTTTTAAAGGGATTTCAGTATGGGAAAAATATGCTTTATGAAAATTGTAAAATTCTTATTAATAAATGTTCAGGAGCAATTGATTGCTATAAAAATTCTTTGGTAGATGATATGTGATTAAGACATTGAAAAAGCTGCATGAAATGTCATTTCTCTGAGTGTGTGTGTGTATGCGTGCGGTTGGTTGGTATTAACATGTTTTTTTTTCTGCTTTTTATATCCCAGTATCCCATGATGGTCCCAAATTGAGATTCACTGATATTGTAGAGCATAAATATAAGAATAACATATATAATTTAAAATTTTTTAAAAATACCCCTTTTTGAGATATGGAAGGTCAAAGATCAAACTGTTTGACCTTGAAACCAAAAATTAAATAAATATATTCATGTGACATTTATATGAAAGGTCACATCAACTGCTTTCCAAAGATGCCAATATCGAGGTTCTGTGCCAAATAGGAAAGAAAATATGGGCAATTTTGTAATACACAAAAAGTGAAGCTTTCGGTCCACTTTCGAAATTGTGTATTTCAGAAACCAAAAGAGATAAAGACTTGTTAATTGGCATTAATTCATTTCTCCATAAGCTTTACATGTGTGCCAAATTTCATAAAATTCGATGAGTCAGGTTGAAAATGCTATTTTTTGCGTTGATTTGACATGGAATGGCTCGGCATATTTAATGACGTAAAAATTTTAAAAGCCAAAATTTTTAGAAAGTCCAATTAATTACTACTGCAACTATGATCCCAACAAAATTCACAGAATTTATCCACATTCCAAACACTTCAAAAACCGGCATCGTAAATTAAACACTATCACTCCCGGTGGTGCTGTGGTCCAAGTGCTGGCTTTTGACCATTCATCCGAGATGAGTCTGGGTTTGAATGAAGAATCAGTGACCTCAAATTATGGATGGATGATTAGATCATATGTATAGGATTTTAGGAAGAGATTGTCTGACCTCAGGTCTTAAACAACCCTTAGAAATTGGAAGCTAGGAGATTTGGGCTAGAGTGCCCGACAGGAAAGTGACACAGAAGTAAGGTAGAACGGGGGAGGAAGACGCCCTCATTTATCACCGGGGGCCAGTATCCGGGTCCGATAGCTTAACATGCCCATCCGACGCACAGCGGATCTTTTTTTTTTTTTTTATTGGAGGTTTAATGACCACCGTGAGCAACTCAATGGGCTATAAGCAGTTGCCCGTTTCTAATTTAGGGTCACTGGTTCCAGGGAATGAAGAGAGCCAGTGCCATAAACCAAACACAACATCATGCCTCACCGGGATTCAAACCCGGACCCCTTTCGGAAGAATGATCAGAGGCCATCGCTTAGACCACTACGCCACCGGGACGGCAGATGTTTAGTGGTTTGAGCATTCAAACCTGCCGGCGCAGTCACAAGCGTTGACCACTAGGCCATCCATGACCCAGAAGGACGACTACGACCAGTCTACTACTGTCTATATATAAACCCCATTGAGCTGCCTACGGTTGTCGCACCTCGCCCCCTCCAATAATTAAACGAGAAATTAGTTTTTGAATTTATGGCAATTAAACACACTCCAGGTATTCTTAAAAGAAAAATTATTTTTCAGTATTACGGAAACAAACAAATTTTGGTATATCAAAAATGTTCGGTAAATTCATTTTTATACATACCCGTCTGACATTAGTACTTTCTTCATCTTGGGCTGAAAATTGAACTTAGATGGAACTGAATGTTCTTTCAGCATTCCTCGATTTGTGAAATTTTGGAATGTAAAACAGTGGTCTTCAAAATGTTCTGAGCATAGTTGTGAAGATTGCTTAGGAATAAAATTAGCACGCTTCATATTAAACAGCCATTGCTGCAGGACCTCAGGTTTGTTTAAGGGAAATGAATGAAAACTTATATTTCTTCGTTTACAATGCTCCTTACTGCTATTATTGCAGCAGCCATATGCAGAACAAAAGCTTGGCATTGATGAAGTTTTAAGCTAAAGCTACACAATATCAACATAAAATTTGAAAATTATTCAAAAAGCACTCATTTTTGACATAGTTATAGTCAGGTGGAACAGGGAACTTGATTTATGACCAATATCATGTGACTCCGCGCATAGCCTAAACCGAGAACTAAAACAGCTGAGCTGTTAACTTCGACAACATTGGAGATCAGTCACACGAAAATTATTTTACAAAATAAATGCATTTATTTATCCAGTCTATAACACAACTGCATTTCTGAATGAATAATTGCGGAGCAGAAACTCAAATCCGAATTTTACTTTCGTATATATTCATGACTGCTGACCTACTACGCTTTTAAATGTCTCTCAGTCACATCAGTGTTTGGTGTTTGCACCAATCAGGCACTCGTAATGGTTCAGTCTCCCAGCGTACATACCTAGCGGATTTCTACTAACTCGTTTTAGCGAGCGGCACCAGCGCGACGGACATCTTTGCTCGATAGCATGGCGTCTAATAGCGTGAATGAGATAGGTGAAAATGTGTATGAAGCCATTTACTCATGTAATGGCCATTATTACAGGGTCAGAGAGACTGCTGAAATTCACAACAAAATTACTTCAGGTTTGTTTCTTTTTGTCAGCGTGATTATATATGATTTTGCATTCGGTGTTTTTGTTGGTAGTGTGTATGTCCGCCATGTTCCATCTGAACTTGTTCTAGTAGCATAGCAGGATTGACTTCGCTCGTCAAACTAGGCGTTCAGTAGTTCCCTGTCTTCGTCAGCCTAAAAAGCAGAAAACACTAGCGTGAGTCGGTGAAGAAAAATGATGACGCGTGATGTGTTATTTAAATAAATACGTATAAACATTTGTGTTGTTTGCTATTTACGTTGTGTATTACTGACATCTCATTTCAAATGTTAGCTACTCTTTACTAGTAAAATATGCTAAATTGCATCTGTCGATTGAACAGTATATTTCGGAAGTGCGATGCTAGCGTAGCAGAAACGTAGAGTTTAATCTCCATGAAAAGCACCCCTTTTTTATCAATTATGTTTTTCAGGATGTGTTTATGATTGTTTTTTTTTTTATTGGGGGATTAACGACCACCGCGAGTAACCCGATGGGCTATAGGCAGTCGCCTGCTTTCTATTTAGGGTCACTGGTCTCCTACTGGCCATAGGAAGTTGCGGTGGTGCCCGTCCCTAATTTGGGGCCACTAGTTCCAGGGAAGGGAGACAACCAGTGACGTAGGACACTAGTCTACAACATCCTTGCCTCACCAAGATTCTAACCCTACCCCATTATAGACAAAAGGTCAGAAGCCAGACAACTGCACCACTGGGGTGGCCTATTAAATTTCAAAGGATGCCATGAAATGTAGTTGCATGTGCTTCACGCATTCTATGTTGCCGCTCTGGTGGTGCAGTGGTCTAAGCGATTGCCTCTGATCATTCGTCTGAAATGGGTCCGGGTTCAAATCCTGGTGAGGCATGGATGTTGTGTTTGTCTTACGGCACTGGCTCTCTCCCTTTCCTGGAACCAGTGACCCAAAATTAGAATCAGGCAACTGCTTATAGTCCATTGAGTTGCTCGCGGTGGTCGCTAAACCTCTTGTGTTGCTCTAGTGACGCAGTGGTCTAAGCGCTCGCTGGCTTTGGACCATTTGTCCATGATGGGGCCGAGTTCGAATCTCTGGGAGGCATGGATCTTGTGTTTGTCTCATGGCACTGGCCTCTCCCTTCCTTGGAACCAGTGGCACTAAATTAAGGACGGGTGACTGCTTATAGCCCATCAAGTTGTTCATGGTGATTGTTAAAACTTCTATTCGATGTAGTCGAGCATTGTATCTCATAGTGTAGTTTGGGATGGTAAAACTCGAGTGACTATAAATGCTAGGTGTCAGCCGAAAACCAATTTCTGCATGTTCAGATACTCTAGCAGAGGCAGAACATGAATGAAAAACATTTGACACTTAGTCTCTTTGGCAGGGCTACAGCTAGAGATAAATTCTAGGGGAGGCTAGAGATTTTTTTAACAAAATTAATGTATACATTTTAAAAGTATATGTATAAATATACTTCTAAAATGCTTCCAGATAAAATGCTTGTAACCATCTAAATAGTTCAAAATGCTGATATCGCAATAGAACCTGATTATGTGGTACAATATATTAATCTATGCTACTATTGGGTTGTCGGAAAAGTCATGACATATTTTAGCCATGTTTTGCAAAGGTCATTTATTGATAGAAAGAATAAAGATCAATCAATGATATAATGCCTGTTTTGTTCCATAACCTTTTGCCATATAAAGGTAACTTGATCACGCTAGTTACGTTAACTGAAACTTTTACAAAAAGATCTGGAGATCAATTCTAAGTTTTGGCAGCAAAAATAAGAAAAATTCAAATGTAGAATCTGGCAACAATCTTAGTCCTCCATTGGCGTGATGAAGACCTAAGATAAGGTCGAAAGCTTCCAACTTACGAACTTTTTGTAAAAGTTTCAGTTAACGTAACTAGCGTGATCAAGTTACCTTTATTTGTTAATATTGTTACGTGTTTTGCCCATAATCGTCACCTTTTGCCATCTTTCAGTGAGCTGCAGAATGCCTTGTTCATAGAAGGACCCGTCTTTTGTGGCGAAAAACTGTACAAGATGCTGATTTACAGCCTTATCTGAATTGAACGTTATACCATGCAAGGACTGTAGAAGAGAGCGAAACAAGTGGAAGTCTGATGACGCAAGGTCAGGCGAGTATGCTGGGTGTGGGTGTGGCAACACATCTCACCCAAGCTCCAATAATTTTTGGCGGGTGATCAAACTTGTGTGTGGTTTCACGTTGTCGTGTTGGAACAAACACCTTTACAATGAACAAGCTCTGGACGTTTCTGGATGATGGATTCGTTCAAACTGTCCAATTGCTGACAGTACACATTTGAATTGATTGGTTGGTTGGTTGATTGATTTTTATGGTGCAAGGGCCATGTTTGGCCAAAGAGCGCCGATTGTTTGGTTCCGTGGTAAAAGCTTGGAAAACACGACACCTTTAAAATCCCCCCACACTGAGACCAGAACCTTCCGCTGATGAATGTCTGCTTTGGATGTTGTTTGAGGCGAAGCAGCATGTCAGGGACCAAGACTGTTTGTGCAGCACATTGTTGTACACATTCCACTTTTTGTTATTAGTCGCTTAAAAAAAGGATTGTTTTTTTTCATGTTTAATGAGCATATCGCAGATGTTTATATGCGCTGTCAATTGAGCTTCTTTGAGTTCATGAGGAACCCACACATCGAGCTTGCCAACGTATCCCAGCTTATTGAGGTGGTCGTGAATGATGGATGTGCAATATATCTACAATTTCTCGTGTCGTGTAACGTGGGTTTGACTGGATCAATGCCTTGATTTGGTCGTCATCAACCTCGGTGGGCCTCCCGGACCCAGGAGCATCGTTGAAGTCAAAATTACCAGCACGGAATTTTGCGAACCACCGCTGGCACTGAAGTTCTTGTAGAGCATTATCACTGTACACTTTACGCAACTTTTCACAAGCTTGATGTGCGCTCTTCCCTTTATGGAAGTAAAACAGTAAAATATGGTAAAAAAATGCACAGTTTGCTCTTCCATCTTCAACTTTATGTCAAATCAACCAAATTGCTCACTATTCCTTTTAGACTGCAGCTAGAACTGGCGCCTGTCGAATGCCATAGCGATAACAGCTGCGCATGCCTCTAGTACTTCCAAAACCGCCCGACCACCATTGGGTGCCAAAATACGTCATGACTTTTCCGACAACCCAATATTATATGCAGTGTGTACTGTTGCGCCAGTGGTTTGTCCTTTTCTAATGACCACTTATTATTACAACGTGCAAAACAGTACACACTACTGCATATAATAGTAGTACAGATTAATATTTGTAACCATTTTGACAGAATGGCTAACTATTAACTTTATAATGAGTCAAGAAGTGCTGCTTCATTGTGTTTTTGGAGTTAATAGTTACTGTTACATATGTGCTTTTGAAAGGTTCCATTAAGGGCACCAAAAAGGAGGTACCCATGGCATTTCTTTTTTTTTTCTTTCTAATGAAAGAACCCAACTGATCAAAGCAAAATTTTATATTTCTAGGCTTTGTTAAGAAAAAATAAGTACGGTTGTGTTTGTGTGATTTGTTTGAGATTTGCCGAAAGTATCCTTTATGTTATGTGATATTGATCTGTTCATTTTCTTTAGGCCATTAAAAAAAATAAAATTGGAAGAAATATTTTTGAAACTTCAAAGGCTAATTGAGGGAAAACCAAAGACAACATACTGACTAACTTTATGTTATAAATATTCACTTAATAGGAATTCAGGCTTTGGAAGTATCCAAATGCTGACTAAAAGGAGAAATAAAAGCCACAAAGACCCTTCCAGTCTGTCTTCCACATTTCCAAACTGACTGATAATCGTTACTGCACAGGTGAGAGGCGACAATCATACGAAAGCAATTGATGATGCGTTCCCAGCTTATTAATGCTTCTTTGTTACATTTTGTCAGGTCTGCCTGTACCTTAGCTTTTGACCTTTATTCTGGTTTGAACCTTTCCATTATTTCAACCGACTTTCAGACAGTGGCGTACCAAAAAAAATATCTTCAAAGCCCTTTTGCAAAAAAGCTATTAAGTTTCAGTTACTGAACATTTTAAATTCCATATTGTTAACTAGGTTCTGTGGATGTTTTAATTCAAATTCTTTGGAACCTTCAAGTATTTTTTGTAAAACCAAAATTATTGCGGAAACACAAATATACACATAATTAAAATAATTGCCCTAGTTTCATAACAAAGTACTACAAAACATTTACACCAAAGTTAATCATATGCACATTTTATTCTTTTAGGGAACTAAGGCCTTCTTCTTTGAAATGCCTCACGATCACGCACATAAAACACAACTGCTATGTGACAGTGTCTAAGGACCTTTTCCAATTAATACAAAAATAAAGAACATATCAGTAACAAGAACTGGGCGCGCGCGCACACACGCACACGCACAAAAAAAAAAAAAAAAAACTTCTTAAATGATTTACTCTTGAGTATAAAACACACATTTATAATCATTCCACAGTATTTTGCATGTTGGAAAACATCCCATGAAGAACATCTTTTAGTTCATAGATGCATAGCTATGTGTGAAATGATTGGATTACAGTGGCGCCCCCAGGATTTTACTGTTGAGGGGAAGGGGGCTATATATATATAAAATATGTACATAGTGTGTGGTTGTATACAGCCCTTGCAAATGTCAGTCGCCAAATGACAACCAGATATTTTGTAGTGGCTAGTAAATTTTTTAATATAGCAGCCAATGATGGCCAGCAGATTGTTTTCCCCAAGTGAGCAACTATTTTGTCCAACTCCCCACTGGTGAATGAATATCAAGTTTCCTGTGCTCCTGCACAGTAGAGAGAAAACTGCCATACCAAGGGAGAGAAAAAGGAAGGACTGCCGTACCAAGAGAGAGAAGTTTTCTAAACTTAACTGGAAGTTTTCCCTGCATAACACCACAGTGAGCGCAAGGAACGTTGGCGGACTGCGCTGCTTGCAGCCCTGACAGGTATTAAAACCAACTCGTGGGAAACTGCCTATTCCCACATCAGTTGGTTTCCTTTCAATAAAACTTCCCTGAGGACTGCATTGATGGCAGTCTCGCTAGCATAGGTTGCTTGCGAATGCAGTCTCTCCTTGGGTGGGAATGCATCGCAGGGCCTGTGTGCTTTGTTGATTAATACGGTTTTTGTGCTTCCGAATAAGAAACAAAATAGGGGAATGAATTAAAATAATGACGAATGTTGAAATAAAGTATTAAGTAAGGTATGTTTGAATGTATTACTCAACCTGTTTTTTTCCCCCCTTCCAATTTTTGGTTTGTTCCTGCTTTTATTCAACGTAATAATTCTAACACCATCAAACTGTAGGATATTTGTGTTTGCTAATGACAAATACTCAGTTGCCGGGACTTTTGCAAAACAGTTTTACTTATATTTTCTATTCTGGTCAAAATGGGCATGTGAACAAATTGCAATTAGCCGCCCCGGTGGCGCACTGGTCTAAGGCGTTGGCCTCTGATCATTCGCCCGAAAGGGGTCCGTGTTCGAATCCCGGTGAGGCATGGATGTTGTGTTTGTCTTACGGCACTGGCTCTCTCCCTTCCCTGGAACCAGTGAGCCTAAATTAGGGACGGGCGACTGCTTATAGCCCATTGAGTTGCTTACGGTGGTCGTTAAACCTCCAATCAAAAAAAAAAAAAAAGAGTGAGAGAGAGAGAGAGAGATTAATTTCTGCAGCGAAATACTTGCACAAAATTGATTTCTTCACTTACCAAGCACAACGAAATGTTCGCTTTTAAACTCACGTAAATTTTTATTCACCAAAAATCATTGAAGTCACTCCACTGGGTACAATTTTTTTTTTCTGCTGCATCCCCCTTCCTCCCCAAAATAAGCTGCACATTTCAATTGAGGTAGTGCATTATACTTTAAAAAGAACATTTAATCAGATATCATTGTTTAGAAAATTTACGAAGTTGGTAAATTTTGGAAATTTTTTTTTTCTATACTAAATTGTTATCATGGCTTCAAAATTAAAATTGGACTGAATATGTTTCCGATCCATTTTTATTAAAGAGAATGTCGGCGTGTGAGTATCACAATAAAAACTCATCGGAAAATTCTGGCAGACCCTTCAAAATTCTATAAAAAGTTTTCCATCGCTGTCCAAGTTGCAGTGGTCGGTATCAAGTCGAAGTTTCAAAGGGAGGATATGAGAAGGAAAAAAAATTATTGTCATATTTCTAGGGGTCACAATGAAGCACTTGAGAATGCATACATGACCTTGAGTGTCTCTCCGCTGCTACTGCTACACGCATTAATTTTTTTACATTTTTTGTCCATATATATATATATATATATCATCATCATCATCATCATTGTCAACCATTATCAATCCACTGCTGGACGAAGGTCTCCCCAAGTTTCCTCCACAACGGTCTGTCTTGTGCCAGTCTCCTCCATGTCACCCCTGCATACTTTCGAATTTCATCCACCCATCTCCCATGTGGTCTTCTTCTGGGTCTTTTCCTGTCCCTTGGAATCCAATCTAAAATTTCGGCTGTCCATCGATGATCTGTCCTTCTGGCAGTATGTCCAGCCCATTGCCATTTCAGGGATTTAACTCTGATCATGATGTCTTCCACTCTTGTCATTTTTCGGATCCACGAGTTCCTCTTCTTATCTCTCCTGGTTACACCAAGTATGCACCTCTCCATGCTGCTTTGAGTTGTCTGCAGCCTTTGTATGTCTCTTTTAGTTAAGGTCCACGTCTCTGCACCATACGTAAGCACTGGAAGGATGCATTGATCAAACACTTTTCTTTTAAGACATAATGGCATATTGCTCTTGAAAATTATGCTGTTTCTTCCAAAAGCTCTCCAGGCAAGTTTTGTACGCCGATTAATTTCTTCATCAATGTGACCCTCGCTTGATATCTGCTATCCAAGATTAACGTACGTGTCTGTTATCTCCAGCTTTTCTCCATCAATCGATAAATCTTCATTTCTTGTAAAAGCATTGAACATCACTTTTGTCTTCTGAAAGTTTATTTTTAATCCCACTTCTTTACTCTTGTCAGCAAGTTCCTGGATCATATTCTGCAGCTCTGATGGGGTAGTTGCAAAAATGACTACGTCATCAGCAAAACGAAGGTGGGTTAGATAATCTCCATTAATCTTTATCCTCTTGTTTTCCCAGCTCAGCGACTAAAAAACACACTCCAATGTGGCATTAAAGAGCTTCGGAGATATGGTGTCACCTTGTCTCACTCCTTTTCCAATTTTTATGTGTGTTGTATTTTCAAACAGCCGAATCTTTGCACTTGCATTTTCATAGATGTTATTAATAATATTAATATATGCATCTTCAATACCGCAGAATTTCGGAGCCATTGTAACTGCTGATGGTTTCACCGAATCAAAGGCTTTTTCATAATCGATAAAAGCCATGCACAATGGAAGTTCATATTCCCTCGCTCTTTCAATTAGTTCTCTCAGTACGTGGATATGATCTATTGTGCTGTAGCCACTCCTGAATCCAGCTTGTTCTTTCGGTTGAGCTATGTCCAGTGTTACCTTCAAGCGGTGTGAAAGAACTTTAGTGAAGATTTTATAAATTACTGATAGGAGGCTGATAGGTCTGTAGTTTCCGAGATCCTCAATGTCACCTTTCTTATGTAGCAGGATCATTGTTGCGGTGTTCCAATCCTCAGGAATCTTTCCTTCATTAAGGCATCGAGTGAAAATTTGGGCGAGTACTATTTCGATTTCTCCACTTGCTTCTTGTATGATGTCTACAGTAATTCCATCTTCTCCTGGAGCTTTTCCCCGCTTCATGTTCTTGATTGCATGTGCAACTTCTGCTGGAAGAACTAGAGGAACTCTGGTACTGGTATCTTTCATGATGTCTGGAGTGCATGTATCATCCTTTTCATATAATTTGGAGTAGAAATCTTTCACTCTTGTCAAAATTTCGCCTCTATTTCTTGTTACAGAACCATCTTTTCTCAGTGCCATAATCTGTTTTCTTCCCTTACTGAGATGTCCCTTTGCTCTCTTTAGGCTTTGGTTGTTTTAAATTGCTTTCCTCACTAGTTCACAGTTGAATTTTCTTACGTCTTCAGTGATACTTTTTCTTACTGTCCTGCATAGCTCTATATATTCCACTTTGGAAGTCACACCTTTAGTTGTCCTCATCTCTCTTCTTTTTTTCATCAACATTTTGGTTTTTCCTGATAATTTGTTTACATGCAACTTGTTCTTAGACCCAGCTAATTTTGTTGCTGTTTCCATAAGAGCTTTGGTTACTTTTCTGTTAACTTCAGAGATGTCCACTTCTTCCGATGTTAGGCCTTCTAAAGCAGAGAAACTGTTCTTCAGTTCCAACTTGAAGGTATTATGGTGTTTTTTAAGGTTGGTTATGTCAATAGATTTTGTTTGTCTTATGAGCTTGCCACGTTCAAGTTTAGTGTTGAGGTGCATCTTACATCTCACCAATCTATGGTCACTACCTGTGTTGAACTTGTTTAGCACACTGCAGTCTTCTATGACGAATTTTTTGTTACACATAATAAAATCAATTTCACTTGTCGTCCCATTTGGATGTCTCCATGTCCATTTCCTGTGTGGCTTTTTCTTGAAGAAGGAGTTCAAGATGAAAAACCCTTCTGCCTCTGCAAACTCAATGAGAGTATTTCCACGCTGGTTTCTGTTGCCGTGACCGAATTTACCTACTGAAGTTTCATTCTGTTGCCGTTGCCCTATTTTTGCATTGAAATCTCCCATAATTATTTTCAAGTGCTGCTTACGTTTATTATTTAGATGACAAATTTCCTCATAAAATTCTTCAATTTCTTCTTCAGGATGACTTGTGGTGGGTGCATAAGTTTGAATAATCTGAGCCTGGTATCTTTTCGAGAGTTGGATAACAAGTCGTGCAGCTCTGTCAGAGGAACTTTCAACTTCTACAACTTTATCCTTCAGTTTCTTGTTTATTATAAATCCAACACCACTAGTTCTGCCAGTATCTGTCCCACGATAGTAGAAGAGATGTCCACTTTTCAGTTCAATGAGATCTTCTCCTTTTCTCCTTAACTCACTTAGCCCCATGATGTCCCACTTGATCCTTTGTAGTTCTTCTTCCAATTCAAGAAGCCTTGAATCAGAAGATAGGGAGCATCCATTATACGTAGCCAAGGTCAGCATCAGATGGCAGCCTAGTCCGGTCCTCCGGGGATTCTTAGCACCCTCTGCCTTCATGTCGCACTGGCCGCTGCCTTGGCCAGGTACATTCCAGCTGACGGAGACTGAGGGCCAAGATTTAAGTTGTGGAATCATTTTGGAGGGGTTTGGACATAACTCACCACGCTGGCCAAGCGGGTTGGTGAGTGTGGGATAGAATTTCCTCTAATCCCGATGGTATAGTTATACCGCTATTGGCGGTCGTCAGAGCCCCTTTAGTGGGAACAGGATGCACCATGAGAAGGCGGGGTTGACATTTGTCAAGGAGAGGCTGTGATGTTACGCATCACCAGACCTTACATCCCTATATATATATATATATATATATGTATATGCATGTAAATAAAATTTGCAACCACTATCAATCCACTGCTAGATGAGAGTCTCCAAGTTTCTTCTTCCACAACAGTGTTCCTTGAGCCAGTTACTTTCATGCTTTCGAATTTCATGCACTCATCTCCCTCTTGTCATATTCTGGGTATTGTTTTTCCCCTTGCTATCCAGTTCAATATTTCAACTCTCCGTCAGTGGCTCTTTCTTCTAGCAATATGTCCATCTCATTGCAATTTCAGGAATTCTGATCATAATGCTTTCCACTCCTGTCATTTTCCCGATCCACGAGTTTCTATTTGTATCTTTCCTGATAACATCAAACATGCATCTCTCTCTGCATGCTTCTTTCAGTTGTCTGCAACATCTCTGTATGTCTATTTTAGATGAGGTCCATGTCTGTGCTCCATGTGTAAGAACCGGAAGGATGCACTGATTAATCAGTTTCTTTTTAAGAAATAACGCATCTGACCAAGTTTTATTGTTCGATTATTTTCTTCATAAATGTGGCAATGTGGCCATCGCTTAATATATATTGCCTAAGTTAGATATCGGTACCTCTACATTTTCCCTATCAATCGCTAAATATAAAATCTAAATATTAATTTCTTAAAAAAAAAAAAAAAAAAAGCACTTTCGATCAATATATATATATATTATTATTATTAAACGGACAGCATCAGCACAGGCTCAGTAACTTAGCTTATTCGATGTGATATCTACCCCCCCCCCCCCTCCCCCATCTGAGTTTACCACGAGCCGCCACTGAATGGAAGCGAAGGTGAGGTGGGCTTCGAGAGAAACTTAATCTGCTGGCAGACCAGCCCGGAGCAACCAAAGGGTCAAGGTTACTAAAGCTTACCATGGTATACCTTGCACAAAGTATGTCATCTACAGGTAAAAGAATTACCTTTGAATCCCTGTTTAGCCACATATATGCTGACCAAAAAGAAACAAACTGTTATGGCAATGTTTTTAAGATGATGCAGCTGCTGTATCTAATGCCATGTAGTACTGCTGCTTGTGAGCATAGCTTTTCAGCAAAGAACCTCCTAAAAACGAGTAGTTTGGCATGTCTTCGAATAGTGACACTTTAAATGACAATGATGATTAGATGCAATGGCCTTTCAATTGAAGATTTTGATACTCAAAATGGTATTCAATTATGGTGAGCAGGTACCTTTGATGGGAAGATCAGACACAGTACATATCAGCAGTAAACTGTATCAACATTATTAGTGCCATATATATATCATCATCATTGTCAACCATTATCAATCCACTGCTGGACGAAGGTCTCCCCAAATTTCCTCCACAACGGTCTGTCTTGTGCCAGTCTCCTCCATGTCACTCCTGCATACTTTCGAATTTCATCCACCCATCTGCCATGTGGTCTTCTTCTGGGTCTTTTCCTGTCCCTTGGAATCCAATCTAAAATTTTGGCTGTCCATCTATGGTCTGTCCTTCTGGCAGTATGTCCAGCCCATTGCCATTTCAGGGATTTAACTCTGATCATGATGTCTTCCACTCTCGTCATTTTTTGGATCCACGAGTTCCTCTTCTTCTCTCTCCTGGTTACACCAAGCATGCACCTCTCCATGCTGCTTTGAGTTGTCTGCAGCCTTTGTATGTCTCTTTTAGTTAAGGTCCACGTCTCTGCACCATACGTAAGCACTGGAAGGATGCATTGATCAAACACTTTTCTTTTAAGACATAATGGCATATTGCTCTTGAAAATTATGCTGTTTCTTCCAAAAGCTCTCCAGGCAAGTTTTGTACGCCGATTAATTTCTTCATCAATGTGACCTTCACTTGATATCTGCTATCCAAGATTAACGTACGTGTCTGTTATCCCCAGCTTTTCTCCATCAATCGATAAATCTTCATTTCTTGTAAAAGCATTGAACATCACTTTTGTCTTCTGAAAGTTTATTTTTAATCCCACTTCTTTACTCTTGTCAGCAAGTTCCTGGATCATACTCTGCAGCTCTGATGGGGTAGTTGCAAAAATGACTACGTCATCAGCAAAACGAAGGTGGGTTAGATAATCTCCATTAATCTTTATCCCCTGGCTTTCCCAGCTCAGCGACTGAAAGACACCCTCCAATGTGGCATTAAAGAGCTTCGGAGATATGGTGTCACCTTGTCTCACTCCCTTTCCAATTTTTATGTGTGTTGTATTTTCAAACAGCCGAATCTTTGCACTTGCATTTTCATAGATGTTATTAATAATATTAATATATGCATCTTCAATACCGCAGAATTTTGGAGCCATTGTAACTGCTGATGGTTTCACCGAATCAAAGGCTTTTTCATAATCGATAAAAGCCATGCACAATGGAAGTTCATATTCCCTCGCTCTTTCAATTAGTTCTCTCAGTACGTGGATATGATCTATTGTGCTGTAGCCACTCCTGAATCCAGCTTGTTCTCTCGGTTGAGCCATGTCCAGTGTTACCTTCAAGCGGTGTGAAAGAACTTTAGTGAAGATTTTGTAAACCACTGATAGGAGGCTGATAGGTCTGTAGTTCCTGAGATCCTCAATGTCACCTTTTTTATGTAGCAGGGTCATTGTAGCATTGTTCCAATCCTCAGGAATCTTCCCTTCATTAAGGCATCGAGTGAAAATTTGGGCGAGTACTGTTTCGATTTCTCCACTTGCTTCTTGTATGATGTCTACAGTAATTCCATCTTCTCCTGGAGCTTTTCCCCGCTTCATGTTCTTGATTGCATGTGCAACTTCTGTTGGAAGGACTGGAGGAACTCTGGTACTGGTATCTTTCATGATGTCTGGAGTACATGTATAATACCTTTCACATAATTTGGAGTAGAAATCTTTCACTCTTGTCAAAATTTCGCCTCTATTTCTTGTTACAGAACCATCTTCTTTTCTCAGTGCCATAATCTGTTTTCTTCCCTTACTGAGATGTTCCTTTGCTATCTTTAGGCTTTGGTTGTTTTAAATTGCTTTCCTCACTAGCTCACAGTTGAATTTTCTTACGTCTTCAGTGATACTTTTTCTTACTGTCCTGCATAGCTCTATATATTCCACTTTGGAAGTCACACCTTTAGTTGTCCTCATCTCTCTTCTTTTTTTCATCAACATTTTGGTTTTTCCTGATAATTTGTTCACTTGCAACTTGTTCTTAGACCCAGCTAATTTTGTTGCTGTTTCCATAAGAGCTTTGGTTACCTTTCTGTTAACTTCAGAAATATCCACTTCTTCCGATGTTAGGCCTTCTAAAGCAGAGAATCTGTTCTTCAGTTCCAATTTGAAGGTATTATGGTGTTTTTTAAGGTTGGTTATGTCAATACATTTTGTTTGTCTTATGAGCTTGCTACGTTCGAATGTAGTGTTGAGGTGCATCTTACATCTCACCAATCTATGGTCACTACCTGTGTTGAACTTGTTTAGCACACTGCAGTCTTCTATGACAAATTTTTTGTTACACATAATAAAATCAATTTCACTTGTCGTCCCATTTGGATGTCTCCATGTCCATTTCCTGTGTGGCTTTTTCTTGAAAAAGGAGTTCAAGATGAAAAACCCTTCTGCCTCTGCAAACACAACGAGAGTATTTCCACGCTGGTTTCTGTTGCCGTGACCGAATTTACCTACCGACGTTTCATTCTGTTGCTGTTGCCCTATTTTTGCATTGAAATCTCCCATAATTATCGTCAAGTGCTGTTTACCTTTATTATTTAGATGACGAATTTCCTCATAAAATTCTTCAATTTCTTCTTCAGGATGACTTGTGGTGGGTGCATAAGTTTGAATAATCTGACCCTGGTATCTTTTCGAGAGTTGGATAACGAGTCGTGCAGCTCTGTCAGAGGAACTTTCAACTTCTACAACTTTATCCTTCAGTTTCTTGTTTATTATAAATCCAACACCACTAGTTCCGCCAGTATCTGTCCCACAATAGTAGAAGAGATGTCCACTTTTCAGTTCAATGAGATCTTCTCCTTACCTCACTTAGCCCGACGATGTCCCACTTGATCCTTTGTAGTTCCTCTTCCAATTCAAGAAGCCTTGAATCAGAAGATAGGGAGCGTCCATTATACGTAGCCAAGGTCAGCATCAGATGGCAGCCTAATCTGGTTCTTCGGGGATTCTTAGCACCCTCTGCCTTCATGTCGCACTGGCCGCTGCCTTGGCCAGGTACATTCCAGCTGCCGGAAACTGAGGGCCAAGATTTAAGTTGTGGAATCATTTTGGAGGCGTTTGGCCATAATTCACCACGCTGGCCAAGCGGGTTGGTGAGTGTGGGATAGCATTTCCTCTAATCCCGATGGTATAGTTATACCGCTATTGGCGGTCGTCAGAGCCCCTTTAGTGGGAACACGATGCACTACGAGAAGGCGGGGTTGGCATTTGTCAAGGAGAGGCTGTGATGTTACGCATCACCTGACCTTACATCCCGCCATATATATATATATATATATTCTATTAAGAAAAGAGACTGAAGCAAAAAAATTTTTTGACTCATACCAAGTACAACATGGAAAAGGTTATATATTGACCGGTGTGAGTAAAAAGAGAAAAAAATAATAGAAAAACAGAATGTAGAAAGTGTCGAGAATACCGAGCTTTGGCTTTATCAAGGACCAGCAAAACTCGGCATTTTCTCACTTCCACAAAGACCTATTTGGAAATGGGTTTCTGCAAAGCCATAGGTGCAAGTAATAAGCCCACCAAAAAATTAAAAAAAAAATATGTATATGTCATAACCTCCATAGAGTTGTATGACGAAGCTTTAGTTAACATTTTAGCATGCATCCATAACTTTCCTGGCCCAACCTATGCTCTTCATCTGTTACTAATAAACAGAAAGAAGATTATTATAGAAAACTCAAGTTATAAAATTGACATAATGAATCAGAAGTAATGTTCAGCAATAACACATTGCCAAGTTACCTAGTCGCCTAAGAGAGAATTTAAACCTGAATAGCACAAATAAAGGTAACTTGATCACGCTAGTTACCTTAACTAGAATTTTAGAACATAGAAAAGATGTTTTGAAAGCCAATCCCAATACTGCCTTGTCTATTTTGACAATGGAAGACACATCTGCAGTTCCCCACTGGAACGAAGCAAAACGAATTGCTTCTTTTGACAATCGTTTTGCCCTCCGTTACCGTGAAAGCATAGAAATTATGTTCAACTCAATGACTTGCAACTCCGAATCTCCTCTCTACATTCCGTTGATCTGGAGATCAATTCTAAGTTTTGGCAATAAAAATAGGAAAAATTCAAATGTAGAATCTGGCAACAATCTTAGTCCTCCATTGGCGTGATGAAGACCTAAGATAAGGTCGAAAGCTTCCAACTTACGAACTTTTTATAAAAGTTTCAGTTAACGTAACTAGCGTGATCAAGTTACCTTTATTTGTTAATATTGTTATGTGTTTTGCCCATAATCATCAAACCTGAATAGCAATACTAAAATACTACAAATTCTTAAACATTGCAATAAAAAAAGGAAATATAAATTTTTTTCTAAAGCACAGATTCCTGAAAGAAAACTGGATTACAAAACCCCCTACTCCACAACTTCTGACAACACAAAAACGAGAATAAAATAAAGACAATAATAAACTAAAGAAATGCTTTGTGAAGGTTATATGACATAAACAATTAGTTGCAATATGTACAAAGTATTTCAGAAGTGCTTTAAGTGCATAATTAAGTAGTTATTAAGTTCTTAACGACATTGAAAACACATCGTTGACTACAAGAACAAAAAACGGCCAGCTGCTTAGCCTAAGTGCCCTATAAAACGCGCAAAGTTACCAAGAAAAGAGAGAGTTAAAATCCGCAAAAAAGTTAATAGACTTGCCAGTGCCTAAATGCTTAAAGCAAAAAAGAGAAGAAATGTCTAAAAAGTTCAAACATTGAACTTGGAAAACCCAAAACCTAAAGACAATGAAGAGAGCTTACCTCTTATGAAACTTAACTTCCTCCACTCTTGAAGAAACATGGCCGACCTTTTACCCCAAACTTTCATTCACCCCTGCCACTCCCTAGTTGCTGGGGGGCAGTGTGGGTGGGGCTGAAGGCCTCCACACACTGAAAAAAATCCTACTCGCGGAGATTTTAACTAGAGAAAAATATAATTAAGAATGTGGACCTGTTTGATCAGAAAGAGTAGAATTAACTCTCCAGAATACATGAGAAATATTATGAAATACACAAGTAGTGTATTTAATAACCTTTGCATGTATTTAATCACCTTGGTGAGCTTCTATAGACTATTCAGAATCCTATTAATTTTAATGTTAGTTTTACTATTTTTAGTATAGCTATTCTAGTGAGTGAATAACTAGTTTTCTTTTATATTTATTTTTATTTTATTTTATAAACAGATTTTTAAGTTTTTTTGTGATTTTGTCTATATTATTTAATTTTTTATTTTTAATAGGACCTTCTTATCCATAGCACTAAGGTTCCTTTTTGTAGTTAATATACATCCTCTAGACCAACTTCCAAAAAGGCTTTCATTGGTCAGAATCATATTATTAACTGTGTAGAAAATTAAAGCAGATCTTCCAACCTTACTCTATTATTCAGAATAATTTTTCTTGAAGTTCTTTTGATGAAAGAAGTAGGAATTTTGTAAAAAACATTCCCCCGTTTAATTTCATAGAAACGTAACTAGAGAAGTTACTGAATTATTTTTTTTTTAACTTTACATGGCCAGTAGATTTTGTCATTTGGCTAGTAAAATTTTTATTCCACTAGACACATTGGTAGTAAAAATTTCAGCAGTTTTGCAAGGGCTGGTTGTATATATGTATGTATATATATATACATGTATAGTATACATACGTAGTATGTGTATATACATAGTATATGCACATAGTTTGTGTATATATATATATACACTATCTACCAACAAGTAATTGGATACCTGTGATAGCAAAGGAAAACGAAGTTTATTCACCTTCAATAGTTGGTGGAGCCTCCACGAGTGGCGATTACAGCTGCGACCCTCCGGGGCATACTCTGAACCAGGCGTTGTACGACGGCTAGCGGTATTTTCTTCCACTCGGCTTGGAGAAGACAGGTCAGTTTCCTTCACCGATTTCGGATGGTGGGGGCACCCCTTAAGTCGATATTCCAACTCGCCCCAGAGGTGCTCGATAGTTTTAAGGTCCGAGCTCTGCGCAGGCCAGTCCATTCGATTAACCCCATTGTCACCATACCAAGCCATGCTGGACCTCGCAACATGACAGGTGGCATTGTCATCCTGAAAGTAACATGGGTCCACCCCATAAAACTGCCACAACGTAAGAAACGCATGGTCATCCAAAATGGTGCAGTAGGTCTCGGCGTTGAGTCTACCAGGAATTGCGACCAAGGGTCCCGTGCCATACCAGGAGAAACAGCCCCATAGCATAATTCCACCACCGCCCAACTTCACAGTTGGCACAATACATTCCGGCAGGAGGCGTTCTCCAGGCAGACACCAAACCCAGACCCTGCCATCCGAACGGTAGAGGGTGAACCTTGAATCGTCGATCCAGAGAACCTGTTTCCACTGTTCAGCGGTCCACTGTCAACGTTCTTTGCACCACGTTAGCCGAGCAGCGCTATTGGACTTGGTGATCAAAGGCTTGTGGGCGGCAGCACGTCCATGATAACCGAGCAGATGGGCTTCCTTACAGATGGAATTCATCTAAAGAACACTCCTGGATGCCTGTTGAAACTCCTCGCGGATGTGGCCATCGATTTGGTGCGGTTCTTCCGAATTTCTCTGGCCAGCACCCGTCGGTCTCTAACTCCCAGTTTTGTGGGTCTGCCGGGTCGGGGCACATTCCGACAGTCACCTCTCATCTTCCACTTGCCAGTCACGTAGGCCACTGTCGATTTTGAGTACTTCAACTCACTGGATATGTCACGTATGGATCGGCCATTTCTGTGACACCCGACGATTACACCTTTCTTGAAATCAGAGAGCTCCGAACTGTGTGGCATCTTGCATGTGACTGGTTGCATTTTTATTTCCCACATGATATTTAACGGCGGTGGCCGTGACGTGTATCAAGACCGCAGATATCGTGGATTGCAGGGGTGTCCAATTACTTTTTGGTAGATAGTGTATATAGTATACGTACACATAGCGTGTATCTCTATATATGTATATAGTGTATGTATATAAGTATGCGGGAGTGACATGGAGGAGACTGGCACAAGACAGACCGTTGTGGAGGAAACTTGGGGAGACCTTCGTCCAGCAGTGGATTGATAATGGTTGACAATGATGATGATGATGATATATAATATATGCACATTAGTGTATATACAGTATATATAATACATGTACATACTGTGAGCATATATATATATATAGTATAAGAACGTAGTATATACATGACATAAACAATTATTATATTTGCACTTTTAAGGTATTAACCTCCTGCAAAGTGCGCATAGTTTACGTGCAATTCATAAATGAAAAACTATTAGAAAGTACCAATCACTCACCCTAAAGATCATGGTAACCTCCATTGCAACACACTTCCAACACGTCAATCAGCGTAATGTTTCTGGGCTTCCAAGGCTTACAGACATCTTGCTTACGATTCTTACTTCCGGGTGTGAAACATCGTATTTTTTTTTTTAGACTTATGAGATGTTACAATAAAGCTTGTCAATTCCATAAAAAACCACACATACTACTCATTCATACAATTCAATTAACAACTATCTACAACATTTACATAACCTTACATTCCGAGGTGGTTAAACCTTTGTCAACTGTAAAACCAAACTGCTCCTTCTGTTTCACAACCCCTGCCACTCCCACTTCAAGTGTCACACCCATTCAGCCCTTCACACACAATCCTCTATTACTTTCAACAGACCTTTGTCATCATCAGGAGGCAGGTGTGTCTCACCCGCCCACCACAGCTCAAGTGAGCAGAGCCATCGAGGCACGGGTTCCAGTCGCTATCTCTGAATCATTGTGTCTCTGGCGTCATCTATTGTCCCTGCTGCTCTTCCCCCCCTCCCCTTTTTTTTTACTAAGCTGCTGTTCAATTTTTATTAGGGCTTTCCATTGTTCATTTAAATTACTAGGCTCATTAATGTTACATAATCTTGATCTGTTTTTTTCAATTAACACTGATTCTGCAATTCTTAACTGCCTTTTGTTTTTACAGCTCTTAATAATTTTAATATCTTCAAACAATATTGTTTGAAGATATTAAAATTATTAAGAGCTGTAAAAACGAAAGGTATTAAAATTATTAAGAGCTTCAAACAATATTGTTTGAAGATATTAAAATTATTAAGAGCTGTAAAAACGAAAGGTATTAAAATTATTAAGAGCTTCAAACAATATTGTTTGAAGATATTAAGAGCTGTAAAAACGAAAGGCAGTTAAGAATTGCTAAATCAGTGTTAATTGAAAAAAACAGATCAAGATTATGTAACATTAATGAGCCTAGTAATTTAAATGAACAATGGAAAGCCCTAATAAAAATTGAACAGCAGCTTAGTAAAAAAAAAGGGAAAAAAAGAGCAGCAGGGACAATAGATGGCGCCAGAGACACAATGATTCAGAGATAGCGACTGGAACCAGTGCCTCGATGGCTCTGCTCACTTGAGCTGTGGTGGGCGGGTGAGACACACCTACCTCCTGATGATGACAGAGGTCTGTTGAAAGTACTAGAGGATTGTGTGTGAAGGGCTGAATGGGTGTGACACTTGAAGTGGGAGTGGCAGGGGTTGTGAAACAGAAGGAGCAGTTTGGTTTTACAGTTGACAAAGGTTTAACCACCTCGGAATGTAAGGTTATGTAAATTTTGTAGATAGTTTTTAATTGAATTGTATGAATGAGTAGTATGTGTGTTTTTTTATGGAATTGACAAGCTTTATTGTAACATCTCATAAGTCTAAAAAAAAAAGAAACGATGTTTCACACCCGGAAGTAAGAATCGTAAGCAAGATGTCTGTAAGCCTTGGAAGCCCAGAAACATTACGCTGATTGACGTGTTGGAAGTGTGTTGCAATGGAGGTTACCATGATCTTTAGGGTGAGTGATTGGTACTTTCTAATAGTTTTTCATGACATAAACAGATTTAAATACTGATATATACATAGGTTGTCTGAACAGTTCTCCACCCGGCAATGAAGGAAAAATCGTACGTATAGGGCCTAAAAGATAACTAGTATAGACACTATATAATTTTTTTAACATGTAAATTAATCTTTTTGAATGTTTGATTTGTAACGTACGTAGTTTTTAATCTCCTTTGGGGGGAGGGGGCTTAAGCCCCTAAAGTTCTTTCCGTGGGTGCGCCAATGATGTCATACATAATTCCTTATGCTCATTGCAGATGGCCAACTGTCTGGATTTAGGCAGGAGACTGGATTTTCAGCCCTTTCTCTCGCCCTCCTGATGAACATCAAATTTTCCTGATTTTCACTGAGTCAAAATTCCATTGACCACCAAGATTTCAAACCGCCCGTGAAATCTATTTCCAGGGGAGAAATTTCGAGATCAAATGCACTCGCCAAAAAAAAAAAAAAAACCCACTCGCCTCTCCTTAGCGCATGCCAGAGAACTTTCAGAAATCGAAATCCATAAAAAAAAAAAAATCATCGATATGTTCGATAAAATTACTTGTCGCGCGTATTCATTAAATATATCAAACATATCAATTAAAAAACGATATGTTAAAGATATAATATGACTACAGATGTTTTAATTTATCGGCACTTTTGTTTCACTTAAAATAGAATCTATACATAATTTCTCATTACTATGCTATCATTTTGATCTATAAAGAGATAAAAACTTATTTTTATGAAAGTCCCACTGTTTGACCCCTAAATCCAATAGGATTGTATCCCACGCCGTCACGGAACAAAGTAAAATGTTTTCAAAAACGAACCATTTTCATACTAGGTTTATCTTATAGAGTGATGGAGGAGACAGTCAAATGAAATAAATAAGTGACTGAAGGACATTAATTGGTAAATTATGCTAAACTAAAAACGAAGTGAACATTTCGCATAAATCGCATCCAGTTCATAATAACTTTTAACAAAGGAAGTTAATTTTGTATTTTTTTCCCACACGGTCGACATTGATTATGCTTGGCACTAGAAACATGATTAGTAATATCATTCCACCACGCAAAATGCTGAAATTATGTAGTGCAAAATGCATATTTTTAATTTTTTAAGATTTGGCAATACACGGGAATTCCGCAGAATACGCATCACGGAATGTTTGATAGTACTTCTCCCCTCACCCCCTTTCATATTGCTGCTCATAGCAAATCACTAATACTAAATTTATTGACACTTGAAAAAAATGCAACTAAAGCTGCTATAGTAAAACAGCAACAGCTTAAAGAGATGCAATTTGCAGAGGGAAAAATGCCGACTACCGAGTTATCCGATCAAGCTGGTCAGCTAGGAAAGCCGAGATCAACTGGAAGTTATCATCAAGAAATAAAGGTTTAGATTTTAGTTACTAATGTCATACGACGAATTAGTATGGACCCCAACACACTGATTTCATTCATTCCAGCCAATACATCATGCAAATTATCATACGGACAGACAAATCTGGAACATATTACACTTCCTCAATTTACAGTTGGAAAGCGTAGAAAACTTACTGACTAAAGGACCAGCAAAATAAATCATTGCTGGAGAAGCACTGGGTCGAATGAGCATTGGATTTTTTTTTCTTTTTCAACTTCATATAATACTGCATTTTTTCGTTAGTTATTGCCAGAGAAGTTACGAAATGGATTTTTAATTTCACAAAACTGGCAGATTTTGTTTAATTTCGTCATGTTGGGTATTGATCTGGGCTCAAAAATTACACAGATTTAAAATCCGCTTGAATTATTTTTCTATGATAACTACGTTCTGAGATAGCATTTCCAGCTAGGAGTAATAAAGAGGTATTCCAATGGAGGATGCCCGCCCGCCTGTCAGCACGTCGAGAGATAAACAAGCACAGCTGCAGCTGTTTACATACCGTTTACGCTCAGTGTAAGTTCTTTAACATTTGAAACGACCTAAAACAACGTGGGGAAAAACAAAAACAACCTAAAACAACGTTCCAAGTAACTGAGAAGTTTATTTGTAACTTACACCAGTGCTTCAATTTAAATGGATTATGTTAAATAAAAAGTATTAATGCTGGGTGCAAAATCATCAGAAAAAAAATTTGGAAGAATCAAATCTGTAAAATTAACACTCTGCCAACAAAGCAAGTTGCATTTTCATAAATTTTACGGGTAAATCATAAAACCTGGCAGGTATTTTAGCATTTCGAACCCTTGTCCACCAAACAACAGATAGCATTGGTTTACGCAATTATACAAGCATGGTTTCATAAGAAAATCCAATAATATACATCACTTTCATTTTTTTTTTTTTTTTAAGGATTCCACCAATTCAGAAAGAACTTTGATAGCTTACAATGCGTGAAGGCTTTGCAAAGGTTGTGATCTCCAATCAAAGATCATAACGTCACATGAAACGAGAATGCTGCTAGGGAAAAAAACGGCATTTTACATACCGTATATCATCATCATCATCATCATTGTCAACCATTATCAATCCACTGCTGGACGAAGGTCTCCCCAAGTTTCCTCCACAACGGTCTGTCTTGTGCCAGTCTCCTCCATGTCACCCCTGCATACTTTCGAATTTCATCCACCCATCTCCTATGTGGTCTTCTTCTGGGTCTTTTCCTGTCCCTTGGAATCCAATCTAAAATTTCGGCTGTCCATCGATGATCTGTCCTTCTGGCAGTATGTCCAGCCCATTGCCATTTCAGGGATTTAACTTTGATCATGATGTCTTCCACTCTTGTCATTTTTCGGATCCACGAGTTCCTCTTCTTATCTCTCCTGGTTACACCAAGCATGCACCTCTCCATGCTGCTTTGAGTTGTCTGCAGCCTTTGTATGTCTCTTTTAGTTAAGGTCCACGTCTCTGCACCATACGTAAGCACTGGAAGGATGCATTGATCAAACACTTTTCTTTTAAGACATAATGGCATATTGCTCTTGAAAATTATGCTGTTTCTTCCAAAAGCTCTCCAGGCAAGTTTTGTACGCCGATTAATTTCTTCATCAATGTGACCCTCACTTGATATCTGCTGTCCAAGATAAACGTACGTGTCTGTTATCTCCAGCTTTTCTCCATCAATCGATAAATCTTCATTTCTTGTAAAAGCATTGAACATCACTTTTGTCTTCTGAAAGTTCATTTTTAATCCCACTTCTTTACTCTTGTCAGCAAGTTCCTGGATCATACTCTGCAGCTCTGATGGGGTAGTTGCAAAAATGGCTACGTCATCAGCAAAACGAAGGTGGGTTAGATAATCTCCATTAATCTTTATCCCCTTGTTTTCCCAGCTCAGCGACTGAAAAACACCCTCCAATGTGGCATTAAAGAGCTTCGGAGATATGGTGTCACCTTGTCTCACTCCCTTTCCAATTTTTATGTGTGTTGTATTTTCAAACAGCCTAATCTTTGCACTTGCATTTTCATAGATGTTATTAATAATATTAATGTATGCATCTTCAATACCGCAGGTTTTCAGAGCCATTGTAACTGCTGATGGTTTCACCGAATCAAAGGCTTTTTCATAATCGATAAAAGCCATGCATAATGGAAGTTCATATTCCCTTGCTCTTTCAATTAGTTCTCTCAGCACGTGGATATGATCTATTGTGCTGTAGCCACTCCTGAATCCAGCTTGTTCTCTCGGTTGAGCCATGTCTAGTGCTACCTTCAAGCGGTGTGAAAGAACTTTAGTGAAGATTTTATAAACTACTGATAGGAGGCTGATAGGTCTGTAGTTTCCGAGATCCTCAATGTCACCTTTCTTATGTAGCAGGATCATTGTAGCGGTGTTCCAATCCTCAGGAATCTTTTCTTCATTAAGGCATCGAGTGAAAATTTGGGCGAGTACTGTTTCGATTTCTCCACTTGCTTCTTGTATGATGTCTACAGTAATTCCATCTTCTCCTGGAGCTTTTCCTCGCTTCATGTTCTTGATTGCATGTGCAACTTCTGCTGGAAGGACTGGAGGAACTCTGGTACTGGTATCTTTCATGATGTCTGGAGTGCATATATCATCCCTTTCATATAATTTGGAGTAGAAATCTTTCACTCTTGTCAAAATTTCGCCTCTATTTCTTGTTACAGAACCATCTTCTTTTCTCAGTGCCATAATCTGTTTTCTTCCCTTACTGAGATGTCCCTTTGCTATCTTTAGGCTTTGGTTGCTTTCAATTGCTTTCCTCACTAGTTCACAGTTGAATTTCCTTACGTCGTCAATGATACTTTTTCTTACTGTCTTGCATAGCTCTATATATTCCACTTTGGAAGTCACATCTTCTTTAGTTGTCCTCATCTCTCTTCTTTTTTGCATCAACATTTTGGTTTTTCCTGATAATTTGTTCACATGCAACTTGTTCTTAGACCCAGCTAATTTTGTTGCTGTTTCCATAAGAGCTTTGGTTACTTTTCTGTTAACTTCAGAGATGTCCACTTCTTCCGATGTTAGGCCTTCTAAAGCAGAGAACCTGTTCTTCAGTTCTAACTTGAAGGTATTATGGTGTTTTTTAAGGTTGGTTATGTCAATAGATTTTGTTTGTCTTATGAGCTTGCCACGTTCAAGTTTAGTGTTGAGGTGCATCTTACATCTCACCAATCTATGGTCACTACCTGTGTTGAACTTGTT
This sequence comes from Macrothele yani, assembly GCA_039090855.1. Classification (NCBI taxonomy): domain Eukaryota; kingdom Metazoa; phylum Arthropoda; class Arachnida; order Araneae; family Macrothelidae; genus Macrothele; species Macrothele yani. The sequence goes on from CM077028.1 coordinate 51,371,881, forward strand.
TAGCACACTGCAGTCTTCTATGACGAATTTTTTGTTACACATAATAAAATCAATTTCACTTGTTGTCCCATTTGAATGTCTCCATGTCCATTTCCTGTGTGGCTTTTTCTTGAAGAAGGAGTTCAAGATGAAAAACCCTTCTGCCTCTGCAAACTCAACGAGAGTATTTCCACGCTGGTTTCTGTTGCCATGACCGAATTTACCTACTGAAGTTTCATTCTGTTGCCGTTGCCCTATTTTTGCATTGAAATCTCCCATAATTATTTTCAAGTGCTGCTTACCTTTATTATTTAGATGACAAATTTCCTCATAAAATTCTTCAATTTCTTCTTCAGGATGACTTGTGGTGGGTGCATAAGTTTGAATAATCTGAGCCTGGTATCTTCTCGAGAGTTGGATAACGAGTCGTGCAGCTCTGTCAGAGGAACTTTCAACTTCTACAACTTTATCCTTCAGTTTCTTGTTTATTATAAATCCAACACCACTAGTTCTGCCAGTATCTGTCCCACGATAGTAGAAGAGATGTCCACTTTTCAGTTCGATGAGATCTTCTCCTTTTCTCCTTACCTCACTTAGCCCCACTATGTCCCACTTGATCCTTTGTAGTTCCTCTTCCAATTCAAGAAGCCTTGAATCAGAAGATAGGGAGCGTCCATTGTAAGTAGCCAAGGTCAGCATCAGATGGCAGCCTAGTCCGGTCCTCCGGGGATTCTTAGCACCCTCTGCCTTCATGTCGCACTGGCCGCTGCCTTGGCCAGGTACATTCCAGCTGCCGGAGACTGAGGTCCAAGATTTAAGTTGTGGAATCATTTTGGAGGGGTTTGGCCATAACTCACCACGCTGGCCAAGCGGGTTGGTGAGTGTGGGATAGAATTTCCTCTGATCCCGATGGTATAGTTATACCGCTATGGGCGGTCGTCAGAGCCCCTTTAGTGGGAACAGGATGCACCACGAGAAGGCGGGGTTGACATTTGTCAAGGAGAGGCTGTGATGTTACGCATCACCTGACCTTGCATCCCTACCGTATATACTCGCGTATAAACCGAGCCCCCTAGTTCAACAGCGAGAAATAGCAAAAAAATGGGACCTGCATATAAGCCGACAATTTCACTTAAAAAAAAAGAATTTCTTGCAAAAACTTTCGGCTTTTACGCGAGTATATATGATATTTATAATAAAATTTTAAGGTTTTGCCGAAGTGTTAATTTAGTCATCTTGGGAGCAAATGTTGCCGTATGTGCCGCACACGCGTTAACAGCTGTAGCCCTATTAAACTGGGGATGCGTAGAAAACAGTCATTTTATGAGCCGATCCCTAAAGTTAAACCATTTGGTTAAATAGGATAGAAATACTGTGTTTAAATTCACATTTTTATCCTACTATAATTTTTTATTATTCATTCACGTCTTCCAATTATTTTTTCTATTGGGTAAACATTTCATGAATTTAACGATGACAGTGAAAATCCTCCTATCAACCGTTGACAGTGAGCAGTTTTCTTAGAAAATTAGTATCTACAGCAATTCACACTTTTTTTTAAAAGTGAAAAACGTACAAAAATTGTTTTCGCAAAGAAAAAACACGGCTCTTCCCAGTTTCTAAAAATACGATTAAAATAGTGCATATTTTCCCCCATAAACAAAGTTTCTCTGTTATGTCTTTGCTATCAAAAGTAAAGAAAAAGAAAATGCTGGGCCGAAGACCCGGTGTTTTGTGTTTTTGTGCACTGCTTAAAATTTCGTTCTAGTAGCTCAATTGTGGGTGTCATAAATCTGAGGGAAGCTTGTTTATTTTTTGCTTTTCTTTGTTTGTTTGTTTGTTTGCTGCTGTGGTCTCCCCCCCCCGCTGTTCGTCGGAGTTCATTCGAGTGAGTCAGTTCCTAGTAGTGGCACACATAAACAAGACTGCAGAGGGATCTTTACAGACTTCAAACGAGCAATATGAGCACCCAGAACTCGGCAGTTTATGGAATAGAAAAAAACAAAAAAATGGTTTGAAAAGGTTTACTCATCAGTGCGGAAATTTCAGAGAGGGGAAAAAAGTAATTACAGAAAACAAATTCAGCATATCAGCAGCACCACATATAAAAAAAAAATTATCGTCATAATAGCTGCGGCTGTTAACAACGAAATTGCGGTAATTCAATAGGAAAAATTTCACCCGCCAATGACAATTCTTCATTCGCCAGTGGCGAGCTGGCGACCGGAAATTTCATGCCCTGCTATTTCTTTCTGCGTCGATGCAAGGCAGCATTACAGTCATCAGTTTAGCACTTTTCCTCTCTTCTTATCTGCAACAAGAAAGCTGCCCCGGTGGCGCAGTGATCTAAATGCTGGCTTCTGACTGATCGTCCAAGATGGGTCAGAAAAAATGTGCTTAAAAAATTTCTCCCAGTCCGATTGTCATGCGACGCCTTCAGCAAAGAGCTCACCCGCTCTGGCACTAGAATGCAGTGGAGAGTCAGTAATTGATTGACAGATGGGAGCTGCCCTGCCTTCTTGCAGTTCAGTCTTTCAACCCCTCACCTCAACAAAGCTGCACGCATTCTAAGAGATGGTAAACAGTTGAGTTGCGGCAAATTCACTTAGTGACAAAAGTGAGTAGTTACAGTTATCCTCGCCTTGTAACAAAAGGCGATGTTAGTATGATGCTTTTTGTCGTCTAAAGAAGAAATGAAAAACAGTGGGCTGCTATTTTATTCATAAAAAAACAACATGTGGGCCATTTTATGTTTTTATTACCTTGTGGAATTGATGTACTTGAAAATGAATTTCAGTAGGGGGAAGGGGGTGTTGATTTGCGCACTTTTTTTTTTTTCTTTCTCCAGAACTTTTAGTGGATCAATAATACTACTTTTGGAAAATTGTTGGTACACCTGGAAAATGTTGATAAAAAATGGCGGTCGTGTGATTTTATGAGCTGTAACAATCACCCTATTTTCAGATTTTGAAGGTTGGCATGTCTGTCATTGGTATAAAAATTTCATTAATTGAACTGTTTCTATTAAAATACATATTGCGGTCTGTACACGATTCTAAAAGAACACTTAAAATGTATACAAGGTTAAAACATTAGCATTTTATACAAGGTTAAAACATTAGCATTTTATACAAGGTTAAAACAGCACTTTATACAAGGTTAAAACATTAGCACTTTCAAGACCACGCTGGACCCGTCGTCAGATGATGGGTTCAGAGTGGACTTGAAAGTGCTAATGTTTTAACCTTGTTTTATTTTAAGTGTTCTTTTAGAATCGTGTACAGTGCAATATGTATTTTAATATCTTCCAGCATGAATAAAGTAGTTCATATGAACTGTTTCTTTCACATTATCTTGTTAATATACATGCATAGGAACAGCTATGCCTGTGAAAAGGGGCCTCAAATCCTCTTGAGTAGCTGGTTTCCATCATCCAATTTTTATAAACTGAAATTGTGAAAATAATTTCTAAATATTTTACGTATGTATTGCAAAAAAAAAAAAAAAAAATAAATAAAAAAAATGCATTTCCTTTAATACTCCATTCAAAGCTGCCATCAAAATTCCTGAATATTTCCTTCAGCAGCTTTATCTGAAATTTCTGCTAAAAATTTTGTAAAACCTTTTTGCTCAGGTTAGAGGCTCCCCTTACGCAAGGGTTTCGGGGTTTATCAGTGTGCCCCTGGTTTGAGACAAGGAGACGCCCGAAACTAAAGTCCATCTGCTCATGGGATTTTTCCTGATTCCTAAGGGAAATATTCATGACACTTTGGCCCCAGTGTCTTTCAGCTTTTAGTATGGTGCTATATACCTCAACTTGGGCTTAGATCTCTGTCATGTGAGTTGCTTGGCCTATGTCACTCAGAATAGCTGGTTTGGTAGCCGTTCTCCCTTAAGTCTCTGCATACAACAAAGAGCTTCCTCTATGCTCCACGAGGAGATAAGGGAGATTGCTGGTGTTTAGGCCTAGTTAATTTCTTGAAGATGTGGAAGTTCATCATCTGGATGTCTTTCCAGTTTGAGTACTTATCACACTTCTGCAGAGTTTAGCAAGAACAGTAAGGAGAAATGTATATGCAGAGACAGATTTCCCAATAGGCCGACTAGGCCCGGGCCTAGAGCGGCAAATTTTACAGGTAGAAAAAATTTATAATTTGTCAAAACCCATAAAAATAATGAAAGAAAATTTTTAAATAAAAGTGGGTTCTAGCATTTAGTTCGAAAACTGCTGTATACAAGATTTCGTTTTGGAATTCCCGTAATCCCCTTCCTTTTCAACTTGAGAAACCATAGGCAAACATATGTTTATCTAGTAATTAATGACTTCATGGCGTCCACTTATTACTTTCAGTATTATAAATATTTAACGGGAATTATCGAGGATAAATTTATTACGTACATTACCTCTCAAATTTCCGATCTAAACACTAGATCTTCGTCAGGAGTTCTTCTCCTGACGAAGATCTAGTGTTTAGATCGGAAATTTGAGAGGTAATGTACGTAATAAATTTATCCTCGATAATTCCCGTTAAATATTTATAATACTGAAAGTAATAAGTGGACGCCATGAAGTCATTAATTACTAGAATTAAAGAAGATTATGGGTCGGAAACGTGGCAAAGAACTCCTGACGAAGATCTAGTGTTTAGATCGGAAATTTGAGAGGTAATGTACCTAATAAATTTATCCTCGATAATTCCCGTTAAATATTTATAATACTGAAAGTAATAAGTGGACGCCATGAAGTCATTAATTACTAGAATTAAAGAAGATTATGGGTCGGAAACGTGGCAAAGAACTCCTGACGAAGATCTAGTGTTTAGATCGAAAATTTGAGAGGTAATGTACCTAATAAATTTATCCTCGATAATTTCTATTAAATATTCATAATACTGATATGTTTATCTATTTGACTATGCTTAAGGACAAAAATGAGTACAAATAGGAGGTGGAGGGAACAAGTAGGTTGTTAACTCTGCTGTTTGGAGCCCAATAAGTTCTCAGGCTTAGATAAAGGAAGATCACCTTATGCTTTAGAGGGGGACATTTGCAGGATGTTCATGCAAAGCTATCCCATCTCCCCTCAGAATGAATAAAATGGTAGGAGGCAGAACAAGAGCTGAATTGTGCTGCTTTGTATCAAAACATTAAAAATTGTAAACAAAAAAAGAAAAAGAAAGAAGACAAACTTCTACCGAAGCAACTAATTAATTACAAATATTTAATCAATTTAGGAATTGATAGTGAAAAACAAAAGGAACTTTTGTCAATGATAGATGAAACTTTGTAATTAATTATTATAAGAAAAATTCTTGTTTGTAGTTTTACCACATTTTAGCTTTGAATTATTATTTTTATTTGTACTTTTCTTTGGGTAGGCTACATTCCCCCTAACCCAGGCCTTGATTTCATTTATTTTTTTTAGCAGTAGCAACACTTGCTAGTGGCCTTATTTTTTACTAGCAAATTGCATTATCTACTAGCAAAAGTTTATTAACATTATACAAAAGAAACTTTAACATGTTCCCCTCATTAGTCAATCATGACAAATTTTGATTTCACCCCTGTAACACTGTCACATTGTAATGCCAAAAAGATTACAAATATTTAAATATAACTCATCTTTTCACTACCTGACAGATCAATTCTAACAATTTAATTTGAATGCAAATATTTAAAAAACAATTTTTTTTATTTAACTTTATTCACAAAATTCAAGAACACTATTCAAAATCTTAAGTTATTTTCCATATGGTTTACAATCTGGGTTTCAGGTCTTTTCATCATACCAATTTAAAACAGCAGGCCTGGGGGTCAAACTTTTCTTTAAACAGACCTTCAACCTCAACACCCATGAGACATTCAATGTTTGTAATTTTAAACTGCCCCTCCAATCACCCTGGATTCTCTTCATGAAACTGAACCCAACCTCACATGCAGAAGTAGATATGTGAAATATACTGGATATTTCTACTAACCCCAAAATGTTCTTATAATATTTGTACTTTTACAAAAAACATTCATTTTTAGAAAGCATCCTTTTTGTATGTGTCTAAAATATTCCACATGCGCAATGCAATGGCATTTTACATTTCACACTAAAACATTCAAAAATTTTCCACTAGCAGCTTTTGCTAGAACCACTTTTTATCACTAGAAAAATGCATTTGCTTGCTAGCAATTTGCTAGTTACTACCGGTCGAAATCGAGCCCTGCCCCTAACATTTCGTTTTGCTCCTGAATCTGATCTGAATGACTTACATGAAATTGTAGCCATCAAATCCTTTATTTTAAAAGGGAGTAGGGGTGTCAAAGTTCTAAATTCGTCTCTGAATATATGTACAAAGAATATTGCTGTCAAATTTAAAGGCAGTCACACTTCTGCAGAGTGTAGCAAGAACAATAAAGAAAAATTTATGTCAGGGCTTGAAAAATATCTGAAAAGTTACATGCCCAGCTGGGTATGTGCAGAAAATATTTACTTGCCCAGATGTAAAATCTTACATGCCCAGAAAAATTTATCTTTTAAGATAACAAAACAGAAGCCTCATTTTTCATTATTTAAAGTTAAAAATTATGATAAACTTTTTATACATCTTTTGCATCACCATTTTAAAGTGTCTTTATTCAAAATGCACAAAAGCATATATCTCAAGTTTTTAAGAAAGGTTTGAGAAATTTAGTGTTATTGCAATGTTCAAGAATTTTTAATAATATGTCCTGTGTTTTGCAAAAAAAATTAATTAATCATGGTTAACTATATAGCAAGAAGAATAAAAAGACAGCTGCCTTTTTATTCTTCTTGATATTTTTAGCATGTAACTTTTATGATTGATAACTATATAGCAGTTTAAGTAGTTTGTAAAGGCAATTTTGAATGTAAAAATTATTTACCTTTTTCTCTTGTGCAAACAGAAGTGATTTTGCATCATAAAATATCCCAAGAATTGTTGTTTAGAAACAAAGGCAATCCTTGTCTTTGACTACTGTTATATACACTTATAGTTATTAAACATATATCATCACCTGACACTCCACATTCCTTAAAAAAATTGCTGGTGGTATTGGCAATTTTAGTATGGTTCTCACAAGCAGTTCACCACATAATAGTCTTGTCATTTGACTTTAGCCAATTAAATGTTTTTATCCAAGATTCCTGAACTGTGGGACAGTATCTTTTTTTTTTCTTTTTTTTTTTTTTTGTATGCTTTATCATAGTCTGCTTGCATAAGTTTCTGTTTTGCCAATGATGTAGACTCTGATTCTGAAATTATGTCACTCAACAATGCGAAAGATTAATTTGTAACTACCGCTGACAGATTGGGAATTTCACATAGTTGCTTATTATGAGATGTACTCTCATTGCTGTATTATTTTCCAAAAAAAACCATCGTATATCCATTACTAGATGAAACTTATATCTGCAGCTAACACGAACTACTGTTCTCTCAGATAAACTATGTTATCAGCGTTGGTAATTTTCGTCCTTCTCCAGGTTAAGTGGGAGAAGAATGAAAATTCTTAAACAAAACTTAGCTTTTGTTTCAGTAGTACCGCTGTCAGTTCATGTGTGTGTGTTGGGGGGGGGGGCATGCGTGCGGGTGGAAGCTTTCACTTTACTCACACAAGTTATATCAGAGACCTAACCCCCATCCGTGGCTGTGCAATAAATATTTTGTTGTCACTCCCTCCCAAAGGTGCTCCTTCTTCCCATAAAGCATGGCTTTTTTGCCCATCAGTCTGCATCCTCCTGTTTCATGGCAGTTTACGCATTTTGTCGCTAAAGGCCAATATTTTACATGCCCAGGGCATCTGGGGCATAGTATTTTTCAAGCCCTGTGTGTACAAAGATTATTGCTGTCAAATTAAAGGCAATGTTTCTACAGAGCTCAGTGTGGCTGTCCTATTTCCTATGCACCCAGATTGTGTCTGTTGTTAGATATTAGGAGAGCTTTTAATGGTACTTTTAAAGCTATTGTTTCGTAGTAATTTTTGGTAATCACGTATAATGCCAAATCAATGAATTTACAGCAGAGTGACCCTTAATAAAGTTGCTCCATTAAATTTATGATGCGAAGTTACCTATAGTTTATAGTTGACTATGCATGTTATAACAACCCACCAGGGAGAATTAGGAAAATGGTTGTGATATTGAAATTTTGTTTTATGAACCATTCATGAAGTCAACAAAAGAGCAGATAAAAAAAATATTGAACATCTAATACGATTTCACTGATGTAGTGTAATTTAATATAGAACATATAGTGTTGCACTAAACTGGAATAAGGCTTTTCATTGACAGTAATGTGAACTTGTAAGTGATGTAGTCATATTTGCTTTAATAACCTTGACCCTTTGTACTGTAATATGCATTTAGGTATAGGTTACACATGTATCAAGGCCTAAACATAGGTAATTTTGACTTCAGAATTTATAACAATCTTAAAAAGTTCTGCTTCAGTGGCTGAGTATATTTTGAAAGAGAACCATTAAAGCACATGATGGCTGTTAATTGACCTTTGCAATTTGGTTCCACTTCAAAAAACAGCTGACAAGTTCTAGTTTGGGATTCGGTGGAATAAATATTCTTCGCTAATCACATAGAACAAATATAAAATGCCTGCATTGCTGGTTTTACTTTTCAATACGTAATATCCTCACATCAGGAAACTTAAAAATTACATCACTCTGAAGTGAGAAATGAACCAGCATCTCCCAATTTTCCTTTCAAGATAACTGGAACTTCATTGTCTTGGGTGGTTTAATGAATAGCAGGCTTGAACAGAAATCAGGAGATGCAGGTTCTTCTCCCGCTCCGGGGTGATGTAGTTTTCAAGATTTCTGATGTGATGATGTTATTTATGTATGGAACAGTAAAACAGATAATTCAGGCACTTCTGATTGCTATAATTATGAAGTTCTAGTCCTTTAACATTCTTCAATGAAACCTCTGCTTAACAACACTAGATTCCTCTTTTTAATTGCTACAGCTTTCAGGTCCCATTACATATGCAATGATTTCCTTTTCATCATAGATATCAGTGGGAAATAAATCCCCCTGAAGAAATAATTCTTCACAAATACATAGAAGGTAAATTCAAATGTTTCCCTATGTAGGCATCTCTTCAGAAAACTTGAAAATTACATCACGCTGGAGTGGGAGTCAATCCTGCATTTCCTGATTTATGTTCAAGCATGTTAACACTACCCTGGACAAGGAAGTTTCAAGCAATTGAAGCTTAGCAGATTTAGCTTAGAAATCTGATTACTGTTCAGATTGTGGCAGCTGAAGCTATCCAGTGCTCAGCATCGCATTCAGAGAGTTTTTTTCCGGGGGGGGGGGGGTAGGGAAACTTATAAACTTATGACTGATCACACATATATATATAAACTATATTGACAAAAGTCACCAGACACCTAGAAAAGAAACACAACATAGCATTTATTGACATACATTAGTACGGTGTTGGTCCACCTTTGGCCTTAATGCATGCACTGACCCTTCGAGACATGCGTTGCCAAGGTTTTGGAACACAGCGATGGGTATGTGCTTCCATTCAGTACATAATGCTGCCGCTAACTTTTGCTTAGTAGTAGACCTTGGTTCCAGACTTCTTATGCAGTGCTCTAATTCATCCCATAGGTGCTCTATGGGATTAAGATCAATGCTCTGTTCTGGCCAGTCCACACACAATACGGAATTATCATAAAAACACACTGTAACAATGCTTGCTTTATGGCTCGGTACATTATCCTGCTGGTACCAACAAGGCTCGGTTCCATAGTATTGCTACAGAGTTGGTAGGGTATAATTGTCCAGAATATAGAGGAAGACGTGCTGGTTAACAGGTTTGTCTACGATAACCAATAGGCCGAGACCAAATAAAAAACACCCCCTCACGAGTACACTGCGAGCTCCAAACTTGATCGTAGGAACAAGTACACTGTGGTAAATAGCGTTCTCTGGCTGCCGCCATACCCACACACATACCGACTGATGGATTGTGTATCTGGATTCATCAGTCCATAGGACCCATTTCCATTGATCTACGGTCCACGATAAATGTTCTTTACACCATGCTAAACGAAGAGTAGCATTCCGAGTGGAGATGAAAGGCTTATGAGTAGCCGCATGACCATGGTAACCCATGGAATGAAGTTCTCTACAAATGGTACATGTACATACCAAGGTTCCAGCATTTTTACTCACCTTTACCCTAAGGTCTTGTGCAGTACTCCGTTGATTAGCTGTAACGACTCTCCAGAGGCTTCGACGTCCACTATCACTGATTTTCTTTGGTCTGCCAGTATGTTTTGCTGCTTCAGGAACACCATGTGTCCTTTACTTATTCAGTACATCCAAAACAGTTGACTTGAGTATGTTTAAACGTCTCTCGGTTTCTCTTATGGACAACCCACTAATATAACAATATAACAAACACCCCACAATCTCTCCTCTCTCAAAGTCAGTTCTCTCCCACCACAACATTTTCACTCAACCTCGCAGTGCAATATGGTCATGGTCAGCTGCAGCTTGCTTTATGCCGTTTGCAGCTGTACTGCGCATCTTAACAACGCAGTGGATCTGTTCATTTACTTTTGAAGGGGTGTCCGGTGATTTTGTCAGTATAGTGGATATCATCATCATCATCATCATTGTCAACCTTTATCAATCCACTGCTGGACGAAGGTCTCCCCAAGTTTCCTCCACAACGGTCTGTCTTGTGCCAGTCTCCTCCATGTCACTCCCGCATATTTACGAATTTCATCCACCCATCTCCCATGTGGTCTTTTTCTGGGTCTTTTCCTGTCCCTTAGAATCCAATCTAAAATTTCGGCTGTCCTTCTATGGTCTGTCCTTCTGGCAGTATGTCCAGCCCATTGCCATTTCAGGGATTTAACTCTGATCATGATGTCTTCCACTCTCGTCATTTTTCGGATCCACGAGTTCCTCTTCTTATCTCTCCTGGTTATACCAAGCATGCACCTCTCCATGCTTCTCTGAGTTGTCTGCAGCCTTTGTATGTCTCTTTTAGTTAAGGTCCACGTCTCTGCACCATACGTAAGCACTGGAAGGATGCATTGATCAAACACTTTTCTTTTAAGACATAATGGCATATTGCTCTTGAAAATTATGCTGTTTCTTCCAAAAGCTCTCCAGGCAAGTTTTGTACGCCGATTAATTTCTTCATCAATGTGACCCTCACTTGATATCTGCTGTCCAAGATAAACATACGTATCTGTTATCTCCAGTTTTTCTCCATCAATCGATAAATCTTCATTTCTTGTAAAAGCATTGTACATCACTTTTGTCTTCTGAAAGTTCATTTTTAATCCCACTTCTTTACTCTTGTCAGCAAGTTCCTGGATCATACTCTGTAGCTCTGATGAGGTAGTTGCAAAAATGACTATGTCATCAGCAAAACGAAGGTGGGTTAGATAATCTCCATTAATCTTTATCCCTTTGTTTTCCCAGTTCAGTGATTGAAAGACATTTTCCAATGTGGCATTAAAGAGCTTCGGAGATATGGTGTCACCTTGTCTCACTCCCTTTCCAATTTTTATGTGTGTTGTATTTTCAAACAGCCGAATCTTTGCACTTTAGAGAGAGAGAGAGAGAGATAATCTGTTGCAGCATTAGCCTCACTACAGCAAAGCAAGCCAGTGACTGTCTTCAGGTCCTCAAAATGAGGTAGAAAATGAACATTTATGTAATATTAAAACTGAAGATATTGGAGTTACGTTATTTGTAAGTGAAATTAAATTTAATTATTTTAAATTTAAAAAGCAAATAAAAGTAACATTTGTCAGTTTTCAGTGTCTGGAGTTTTATTTTTTATTCCATCATGAAAGAGACAGGATGGTGTGAGTACAAGTTGCATTGAGAAAAATTACCCTTGTTAAGCACCCCCTCCCCATGTCAAAAAATTAAGCCCTGTTCAGTCCACCTCCCAGTGTTCTTAGTCTAGTGATGCCCTTGCAATCAGCAAAGCTATGCTCTTCATAGGAGCCATATTGCTTAATTTAAAGTGTAACAAAATGAACTTCCATTGAAAGCAACCTGGCCCTTTCCTAGGTGCATCTGGCAGCTCAACCAATCATATTTAATGTTTTTCACTCCCACACACATAGCTGCATTTCCAGGACCTATTTTCACTTTAAAAATTAGCAAATATGGAGCTGTAAAAGGGAAAATGAGATTCTGGTAAACAGGGTTTGGGTCATTATAAAAAAATTCCTTGCCTTATAAATGTTTCAAAATTATGGAATAAAAGTATATAAGTCAAATTTTTTTTGGTTAGTACCCCAACCCTCCCTCAGGACTACAGCTATAGTAGGTGTTACCATACATGAGGTAAATTCTAACCTTTCAAATCATTTAATGTTGTACCACTTTCTCTATCTTCAGTCTTTCTGACTGTATTCTTTTGAAAAAGCGCTGTTGATGTGTCAGAACTTTGTACAGTGTCCCAAAGCACTTTTTGTCCTATATTTTGAACATGTCTGTCCAAATCTGGTTCATTTGTCCTATTTTTAATTTTTAATGTTGAGTTTGAAGTTTTCTTTCTCTCTCTGCCAATCTGGTTTTAAGCTGTTTGTTTGTTTCTCCCACATAGCTGAGACCACATTCACATTTTATGTTGTAGAACACACCTTCTTGTAAAAGGATGTTTTCTGTTGTACCTCTTCTCTCCATTTCCAGAGACTCCAACTACACACTACGAATTCCCCATAGTCACCATAGAAATCATTGGTTCGATGTAGATTATGGAAAGTACTGGATATATTATGGAAATTAAAAATCTCAATGAAACAATCTTTGATGAAGTGTGTAAAGTTCATTTTCGTGTTTTCAAGATTCTGACATTAATTAAACATTTTGGAGAGTGTTTTTCGGATGTTTTCAATATTGTTGCATTTCTTATTTGCTGTTTCAATATCTAAACGTCTCTGGTCATGTGACAATTGAAAAAACTGTTAACAGTCTGCAAATCTCGCAAATGTTCAGGACTGCCGAAAATGACTGCTCAAGCAGCAATGGAAATGTTGCATCATTTTCTGTTTCCACAATTTAAATTTTTCTGATTAAGTTTTTCAGGGTTTTTTTTTTTTTTTGTTATTATTCCACTTCCATTATATTCGTATTTTTATTTCAATTTTTCTGATGTGTTCCTCATTTTTAAGATCATTGGTAAAAGTGACCATATTTTTTAAGAATTGTTTCCTAATGTATGTATGTCTCGCTGTTTCTCATAGTATTTTCTTAAAACCAATCGGTAGAAAGCTGACATTTTTTTGCCCCAGTTTTCCCTTTTTTTATGTGGAATTAAATTTCAAAACTGGTAGTTCTTAATCCATCTGTGGTGGAATCTGGCTCATTTCCGTGATTCGTAAAATATTTCACGGGAGAGTGAGCAAGTGGTACCAATTTTCACATTTGATTACCCTTAAAATGCATGCTTTCCTACTTTTTAGACACTTCTTCTTGCTATATCAAAGAACAGAGCAAGCATTTTTTTTTCTTAAAGTGAAATTAAAGTTCAAAAATGGTACTATTTGCTCATTCTGCAGAGAAAATGACTTTATGAGAAATGGAATACTGCAATGAAAAGTTGAAGTTCTGATTTTGAACTATAATTTCTCTTTGAACAAAAAAAAAAAAAATTGTCCTCTTTGTTTCTTGATATAGCAAAAAGTAAGGAAGAACCATGCATTTTCTGGAAAATGAAAATTTAAAAGCGATAATGCTGATCTTCATTCTGCCATGAAAACAACGGTAAAAGTCATGGAAATAGGGCAATTTCCAGCAAGGGCAAGATAAGTGATCAATACAAGAGAAAAGTTTCCACAACCTTAACCAGCAATAATAGTGCCATAAAATAATATGTTGCCCCGTGGCAGAATCGTGGCGACGAGCGAAGTATGTCGCAGATTTATTTTGGTCCTGCAGACAGAAATGATATCCCTAGAGCCCTATTAAACCATCTTGTAGACTCCCTATCATAGATGCAAGTTTTCTGCCTTTCAAAATTTCTGAAAACGGAAGTTAGGCGTAGTGAAGATTTCTCCCGTAATCGTAATTTTTTTTCTCGCGAAGGACGACATACGTCACAGAATTATATTGTACTTATCCCTGTAGAAGAATCGCGGCGACGGCGGATGTACATCGTACATTTATTTTGTACTCATCCCCGTCGAAGAATCGCTGCGATGGGTGACGTACATCGCAGATGTATTTTGTACTCATCCCCGAAGAAGAATCGCGGCGATGGCCGACTACATTGCAGGTTTATTTTGTACTCATTCCCGTAGCAGAATCGCGGCGACGGCCGACGCACATCGCACATTTATTTTGGTCCTGCAGAGAGAAACAATATCCCCAGAGCCCTATTAAACCATCTTGCAGACACCCTATCATAGATGCAAGTTTTCCACCTTTCAAAATTTCCGAAAACAGAAGTTTGGTGTAGTGAGGATTTCTCCCGTAATCGTAATATTTTTTCTTGCAAAGGATGACGTACGTCACAGAATTACTTTGTACTTATCCCTGTAGAAGAATCGTGGCGACCGGCGCGTACATCGGAGTTTTATTTTTACATTCATCCCAGTAGAAGAATCGCGGCGACCGGCGCGTACATCGGAGTTTTATTTTTACATTCATCCCAGTAGGAGAATCGCGGCGACCGGCGCGTACATCGGAGTTTTATTTTTACATTCATCCCAGTAGAAGAATCGCGGCGACCGGCGCGTACATCGGAGTTTTATTTTTACATTCATCCCTGTAGAAGAATCGTGGCGACCGGCGCGTACATCGGAGTTTTATTTTTACATTCATCCCAGTAGGAGAATCGCGGCGACCGGCGCGTACATCGGAGTTTTATTTTTACATTCATCCCAGTAGGAGAATCGCGGCGACCGGCGCGTACATCGGAGTTTTATTTTTACATTCATCCCAGTAGAAGAATCGCGGCGACCGGCGCGTACATCTGAGTTTTATTTTTACATTCATCCCAGTAGGAGAATCGCGGCGACCGGCGCGTACATCGGAGTTTTATTTTTACATTCATCCCAGTAGAAGAATCGCGGCGACCGGCGCGTACATCGGAGTTTTATTTTTACATTCATCCCAGTAGAAGAATCGTGGCGACCGGCACGTGCATCGGAGTTTTATTTTTACATTCATCCCAGTAGAAGAATCGCGGCGACCGGCGCGTACATCGGAGTTTTATTTTTACATTCATCCCAGTAGAAGAATCGCGGCGACCGGCGCGTACATCGGAGTTTTATTTTTACATTCATCCCAGTAGAAGAATCGCGGCGACCGGCGCGTACATCGGAGTTTTATTTTTACATTCATCCCAGTAGGAGAATCGCGGCGACCGGCGCGTACATCGGAGTTTTATTTTTACATTCATCCCAGTAGAAGAATCGCGGCGACCGGCGCGTACATCGGAGTTTTATTTTTACATTCATCCCAGTAGGAGAATCGCGGCGACCGGCGCGTACATCGGAGTTTTATTTTTACATTCATCCCAGTAGGAGAATCGCGGCGACCGGCGCGTACATCGGAGTTTTATTTTTACATTCATCCCAGTAGAAGAATCGTGGCGACCGGCACGTACATCGGAGTTTTATTTTTACATTCATCCCAGTAGAAGAATCGCGGCGACCGGCGCGTACATCGGAGTTTTATTTTTACATTCATCCCAGTAGAAGAATCGCGGCGACCGGCGCGTACATCGGAGTTTTATTTTTACATTCATCCCAGTAGAAGAATCGCGGCGACCGGCGCGTACATCGGAGTTTTATTTTTACATTCATCCCAGTAGGAGAATCGCGGCGACCGGCGCGTACATCGGAGTTTTATTTTTACATTCATCCCAGTAGAAGAATCGCGGCGACCGGCGCGTACATCGGAGTTTTATTTTTACATTCATCCCAGTAGAAGAATCGCGGCGACCGGCGCGTACATCGGAGTTTTATTTTTACATTCATCCCAGTAGAAGAATCGCGGCGACCGGCGCGTACATCGGAGTTTTATTTTTACATTCATCCCAGTAGAAGAATCGCGGCGACCGGCGCGTACATCGGAGTTTTATTTTTACATTCATCCCAGTAGAAGAATCGCGGCGACCGGCGCGTACATCGGAGTTTTATTTTTACATTCATCCCAGTAGAAGAATCGCGGCGACCGGCGCGTACATCGGAGTTTTATTTTTACATTCATCCCAGTAGAAGAATCGCGGCGACCGGCGCGTACATCGAGAGTTTTATTTTTACATTCATCCCAGTAGGAGAATCGCGGCGACCGGCGCGTACATCGGAGTTTTATTTTTACATTCATCCCAGTAGAAGAATCGCGGCGACCGGCGCGTACATCGGAGTTTTATTTTTACATTCATCCCAGTAGAAGAATCGTGGCGACCGGCACGTACATCGGAGTTTTATTTTTACATTCATCCCAGTAGAAGAATCGCGGCGACCGGCGCGTACATCGGAGTTTTATTTTTACATTCATCCCAGTAGGAGAATCGCGGCGACCGGCGCGTACATCGGAGTTTTATTTTTACATTCATCCCAGTAGAAGAATCGCGGCGACCGGCGCGTACATCGGAGTTTTATTTTTACATTCATCCCAGTAGGAGAATCGCGGCGACCGGCGCGTACATCGGAGTTTTATTTTTACATTCATCCCAGTAGAAGAATCGCGGCGACCGGCGCGTACATCGGAGTTTTATTTTTACATTCATCCCAGTAGGAGAATCGTGGCGACCGGCGCGTACATCGGAGTTTTATTTTTACATTCATCCCAGTAGGAGAATCGCGGCGAGGGCGTACATCGCAGGTTTATTTCGTACTCATCCCCATAGAACATTCGCGCCGACGGCTGATGTACGTCGAAGATGTATTTTGTACTCATCCCTGAAGAAGAATCGCGGCGATGGGCGACGTACATCGCAGGTTTATTTTGTACTCATTCCTGTAGCAGAATCGCGGCGATGACTGATGCACATCGCACATTTATTTTGGTCCTGCAGACAGAAACGATATCCCCAGAACCCTATTAAATCATCTGGAAGACTCCCTATCATGGATGCAAGTTTTCCACCTTTCAAAATTTCCGAAAATGGAAGTTAGGCGGAGTGAGAATTTCTCCCGGAATCGTAATTTTTTCTCCCGATGTTCCCTCGATGCTTGAAGAAAGAATTATCCGATATTGTTGTTAAATATTTTATTACATAAATATTTGTGTTTTGGTTTGAAAATGGAGGCAACAATTTCCAAAAACGAAAGTTTGACAGAACCCAGCAATCTTGAATTTTTTTTCTTGTGATATTCCCACAGCCCTCTATGGTCATTAAATATCATTTCATTAGATAAATGTTTGTATTTAAGATGGTATATGCAGAAAAATTTTCTGAAAACCAAAGTTGTACGGAGCAAAAATGTCTCCCTCTAACAACCCTCCACCCTCTGTGCTTCTATATTATTGTTTAATCATCATTTAATTACATAAATGTTTGCATTTGAGATGGGAAATGGAGAAAAATGTTCCGAAAACAGAAATAGAACGGAGCGAAGATTTCTCCTCTTGTGACAATTTTTTCCAAGTGATGCCTCTGCGCTTTATTGTTGTTAAATATCATTTTATTCTATAAATCTTTGTGCTTCAGCTTGAAAATATCGGCAAAATTCGAGATACAGAGGACCAGGATGTTCTTGATCTAAATTAGCATTGCAATTGCTGTAGTACCTAGGTTAGACGTTTTTTAGGTAGAAAAATATGTCTGCAATTTTTTTGTTTTTTTGCATTTAGTAGTTATTTTGCACAGTGACCACCCACAGATTATTTTTTTGTGCAATGATATCTGTCGCAGACTGACCAGGAACTTTCTGCTATGGGGGTATGTTGGTACTATGGAATACCAACTGCAAATTTCACATATCTTGCACAACATCAGCAAGAAACACAAGTTTTCATTTGGCAAGTCTTCTAGCAATCTTTTCCAGCTGATATGCAAGGACCGGGACGTCAAGCCCAAGAACGAGAAATGTGGTGTATATTGGTTTGAATTAGGATTTTAATGTATATAGGGTTTAAATTCGGATTTTAATGACAGCTGGCATCAGGGTTTAAAAAAAAATCATGATTTAAAAAAATAAAAATAAAACAAATCGGATTTATTTGATTTAAATTACTGTTGTGTTTCAGTTCAACTTTAAAATACCTCTTCATTCTTCAATGTAAACATTAAACATAACATTCTTCTCTATGATTGACTTGATGTTATATATTTTTAAAATTTAAATGACACTGCGTAACAGATAATGAATGAGAATGTAATAAGGAGAGAATGGTATTTCTTAATGCTGTGCATTATATTTAATGTACTGATTTGTATCTACTAAACTTTTTAATAATTACTGATATGCAAATCATATTTTCTATTAAAAAACATTTATTTTTCATTTAAAAATAAATTTGAATCACCAGACAGAGTTTCTCAAGTGAATTCTGTGGAAAGAATATTCTTCTCATAACATGTGGAAATAGGTTTGTGTGGAAGAAATATTCTCATAATACGTGGAAACAGGTCTTTGGGCAATGTAATTTTCAAGTTTTCTGATGTGACTAATGTTATGTGATGAGCAGTTAATGCAGGCAAATCAGAGATGTCTGATTGCTGTGTTAATAATTCTGATAAACCTGAATGTGCACAATGTGCATAATATAGAAAAAGTGCTAGTCATTGTGTTACTGGTGTAATTTTTAAAAAATCTGCAACTTACCCATTAAATTTGAATCATAAAAGCTTCAAAATAATATATTGATTGAAAAACAGCAATTCCTGAGTAAATTTTAATTGAATTTTAAAAAAAAAAAGCATGTGATGAGAGAAACTATTTGTTCAGCAGTTTGAACAAAAATACTAGTTTTGCTGCTTTTTGAACTCTTATCCTATTTCTTAACTTAGAATGCACAATGTTAAATGTTGAGAAAATTCTTTCAATTCCAGCCGAAGTAGATGTTGTTGTTAGTATGTAATTGCAAAATACATTGCAGTCTTTTTTTTCTTCTTCTATTGACTCTTTCACTATGGAAAAGGAATTTCACCAGTCTAAAGAATTTGACTGGTGAAATTCCTTTTCCATATATACTATATACCAACAAGTAATTGGACACCTGTGATAGCAAAGGAAAACAAAGTTTATTCACCTTCAATTGTTGGTGGAGCCTCCACAAGCGGCGATTACAGCTGCGACCCTCCGAGGCATACTCTCAACCAGGCGTTGTACGATGGCTAGCGGTATTTTCTTCCACTCGGCTTGGAGAAGACAGGTCAGTTCCTTCACCGATTTCGGACGGTAGGGGCACCCCTTAAGTTGACGCTCCAACTCGTCCCAGAGGTGCTCGATAGGGTTAGTCCATTCAATTAACCCCATTGTCACCATACCAAGCCATGGTGGACCTCGCAACATGACAGGTGGCATTGTCATCCTGAAAGTAACATGGGTCCACCCCATAAAACTGCCACAATGTAGGAAGTGCATGGTCATCCAAAATGGTGCAGTAGGTCTCGGCGTTGAGTCTACCAGGAATTGCGACCAAGGGTCCCATGCCATACCAGGAGAAACACCCCCATAGCATAATTCCACCACCGCCGAACTTCACAGTTGGTGCAATACATTCCGGTAGGAGGCGTTCTCCAGGCAGACGCCAAACCCAGACCCTGCCATCCGAACGGTAGAGGGTGAACCTTGATTCGTCACTCCAGAGAACCTGTTTCCACTGTTCAACGGTCCACTGTCGACGTTCTTTGCACCACATTAGCCGAGCAGCGCTATTGGACTTGGTGATCAAAGGCTTGTGGGTGGCAGCACGTCCATGATAATCTAGCAAATGGGCTTCCTTACGGATGGTATTCATCGAAAGAACACTCCCGGATGCCTGTTGAAACTCCTTGTGGATGTGGCCCATCGATTTGGTGCGGTTCTTCCGAATTTCTCTGGCCAGCACCCGCCGGTCTCTAACTCCCAGTTTTGTGGGTCTGCCGGGTCGGGGAACATTCCAACAGTCACCTCTCATCTTCTACTTGCCAATCACGTAGGCCACTGTCGATTTTGGGTACTTCAACTCGCTGGATATGTCACGTATGGATCGGCCATTTCTGTGATACCTGACTATTACACCTTTCTCGAAATCAGAGAGCTCCGAACTGCGTGGCATCTTGTATGCGACTGGTTGCGTTGTTGTTTCCAACACGATATTTAACGGCGGCGGCCGTGACGTGTATCAGGACTGCAGATATCGTCGATTGCGGGGGTGTCCAATTACTTGTTGATAGATAGTGTATATTACAGTGTATGAGAGTTGCATTATATGTTTTCAAGTTTTGACGCTTTAGTTTTGTGCTTTAGTCTGAACAGTATGTGCATTTATAAAAATATTTGTTATGTAGATCCTGGCTTTGCTGATGGATGGTTTGCTCGTATGAAAAGCTGTGATGCTGACTTTGCAGATAATTCATTACTTCCATTACTCTTAGGTAAGTCTTGAAATATATACGTAAAAACATTGTCGGACAAAACTGTTCGAAATAATTTTTGTCACTTGTATAGGAAATCAGCTCTACAGTTTCTGTCACAAATTTGGTTACAGTCAAGTCAGTGGATATAAAAAATAGACATTTAAACTTCTGAGGAATAAGTTTTTATGATGCACATAGTCTAAGGAAAGTAGCATTTTTTTAGTTTTTGCTTTGTAAGGACACCAAATGTTCAATGCTTCTCAAGTATATGAAAGCATGGTTGTAAGAAGTACATATTAGCCTTTAGCATTGAAAGTTATTAATAAGTTGTGAAAATTACATAGGTTCTCCCAAAAGTATAGCATACTTTTTTCTTCTACAACAGGTGAATAGCCACATATACAGTAAATCTTAGACTACAAACATTGAGAAGTATGTAAGATTGAAGGAACCAGCAATTTGTCACAATTTTATTTTTCTAATGTTTACCACAGTATTGCTGTGTGAGTGGCATGTAAATATTCAAATAACTGATGTCATCAACACTATTGGTGGTAATATATTCAATCCAATTGCTTGACAAAAATGAAGCGCACGCTGTGCCATTGACGAGTTGCTAAGAATTTTGTTATGTATTGAACAACTTTCAAAATATTAAGCTTGGTGATTGAATCTAGTTTTCAATAAGCTCAGCTTCTTCAAATAAAAATTTATGCGTGTGTTCTGATTTTGAACTTTAATTTTTTGTGTAAACAAAAGGGTAAAATGCTTGTGCTTTTTTGTCTGTTGATATAGTAAAAACTAAAAAGTGAAAAACCATGCATTTTGAGAAAAATTAAGCTCTAAAAAGTTCAGATGTTGCTGACTCCTGGAAAGTAGGATTTGGACTCTCTTGGAAAACTCATTAAATTTTCCTTAAATGGATTTCTGAAAATCTCAGTATGAACCCAGCAGAGTATTACCCAGGAACAATTCTGCATGCTGTTGTAATTCTAGAATTACTTTAGCTACTGTGTAGTGCATTTGTGTCAGTTGGGTCATTCGAAACATTTGAGTTCTAACACATATACCGCGTTCATTCAGAGTTGAACCCTGGCCATCGTCCATTATTTGGCCACCCAAGAGTGAGGTAGTAAGCACTTAGTCCACTCCCTCGTGTGCCAGTCCCCAGAACCCCACCTCAGCTCCCATTTAACAACCTCAGACGGTTCGGGAAGATCACGGCTTAAGAGAAAAAAGCTTGTCCTTAGCACTTCACTCCCCTGAGACATGCAGCCGAGCTTGAAGACGTAGCTGCGATGGCTTTTTGGAAGCCAAGAGCCACGGAGAGCTGTTCTCTAAAGAAGCACCATAGAAAAGGCACTTTCAGTCAATGTTATTACCATATTTAACATATTACAGTGCCTCATCTACTGCAATGCGCACTCAAATATTAGAAATTGTCTTTTTCGAAAACAAAAGTTAAGTATTTTCGGTCCTAAAGTCAGAAAACTTTGATGTAATAGTATAAATTACAAAATTTGAAATTAACAACTTCTGTCGTTAATGCTTTTTCTATAAAAAGTATTTTGCTTACTATACTAACTATATGCGTGCGGTCGTAGTGAGCGATGGGTTTGCCTCCTCGGGGCGCTGCGTGGTAACAATAGCTCACACAACAGCAACTAGGGCCTCTGTGAATCTTGGAGAGGTGCCAGCTAGTTCTGTGTGACATTGGCAAAAAGACCCCAACTCACTGGGTTTTGTTCCAGAATCCTTAGGTTGAATGACCAACTGGAACCCTCAGCTGTGGGCTAATCCCCCACACTGATGTACTTACCTGATTAAAAAGACAAAAAGAAATATTAAGAATGACTCAAGTGTGGGATATGGTGGACTTACCGCACTTGAGAAGGACGGTCCACCACGGAATCGACCTGGACTTTCTAAACGGCGTATGAGAAAGCGATCTCGGCTGAGTGAATGCAAGATTGGTGTATGGAATACTAGAGGTATAAATGGCAAGATGAGTGAGGTGATTGAGGAGATGAATAAGTATAGATTGGATGTGCTGTGTGTAAGTGAAACCAAAAAGAAGGAAATTGGGGTAGAAGAAGTGAATGGCACGGTGAGTGTGTGGTCTGGAGTATTGGATAATATGAGAGGACAGGCTGGTGTAGGTGTGATTTCAAGTGAAAAGATGAAGAACAACTTGATTCACTATAGTTGCATAAGTGAGAGAATTCTCTGGATTCGTTTGAAAGTGAAACTTCAGAGAATTGTAATTGTTGTAGTGTATGCTCCTTGTGACTCGGAACCTTCTGATAAGAAAGAAGATTTCTGGAATGAGCTAAAAGCTGTTTTGAGCCAGTTTGGTGCTAAAGAAAAAGTTATAATAGCAGGAGATTTCAATGCTAGAGTAGGTGTGCAGAATGCAATTTCTGACAATGTTCTGGGTAAGTTTAATGATCTTTGTGTGAATGATAATGGTGAAAGATTAATTGAACTCTGCATTGAGAATGATTTGTGTGTATCTAATACATTTTTCAACCACAAGTATATACACACATATACTTGGGATGTAAGGTCAGGTGATGCGTAACATCACAGCCTCTCCTTGACAAATGTCAACCCCGCCTTCTCGTGGTGCATCCTGTTCCCACTAAAGGGGCTCTGACGACCGCCAATAGCGGTATAACTATACCATCGGGATCAGAGGAAATGCTATCCCACACTCACCAACCCGCTTGGCCAGCGTGGTGAGTTATGGCCAAACACCTCCAAAATGACTCTACAACTTAAATCTTGGCCCTCAGTCTCCGGCAGCTGGAATGTACCTGGCCAAGGCAGCGGCCAGTGCGACATGAAGGCAGAGGGTGCTAAGAATCCCCGGAGGACCGGACTAGGCTGCCATTTGATGCTGACCTTGGCTACCTATAACGGACGCTCCCTATCTTCTGATTCAAGGCTTCTTGAATTGGAAGAGGAACTACAAAGGATCAAGTGGGACATCGTCGGGCTAAGTGAGGTAAGAAGAAAAGGAGAAGATCTCACTGAACTGAAAAGTGGACATCTCTTCTATTATCGTGGGACAGATACTGGCAGAACTAGTGGTGTTGGATTTATAATAAACAAGAAACTGAAGGATAAAGTGGTAGAAGTTGAAAGTTCCTCTGACAGAGCTGCACGACTCGTTATCCAACTATCGAGAAGATACCAGGCTCAGATTATTCAAACTTATGCACCCACCACAAGTCATCCTGAAGAAGAAATTGAAGAATTTTATGAGGAAATTCGTGATCTAAATAATAAAGGTAAGCAGCACTTGAAGATAATTATGGGAGATTTCAATGCAAAAATAGGGCAACGGCAACAGAATGAAACTTCAGTAGGTAAATTCGGTCACGGCAACAGAAACCAGCGTGGAAATACTCTCGTTGAGTTTGCAGAGGCAGAAGGATTTTTCATCTTGAACTCCTTTTTCAAGAAAAAGCCACACAGGAAATGGACATGGAGACATCCAATTGGGACGACAAGTGAAATTGATTTTATTATGTGTAACAAAAAATTCGTCATCGAAGACTGCAGTGTGCTGAACAAGTTCAACACAGGTAGTGACCATAGATTGGTGAGATGTAAGATGCACCTCAACACTAAACTGGAACGTGGCAAGCTCATAAGACAAACAAAATGTATTGACATAACCAACCTTAAAAAACACCATAATACTTTCAAGTTGGAACTGAAGAACAGATTCTCTGCTTTAGAAGGCCTAACATCGGAAGAAGTGGATATTTCGGAAGTTAACAGAAAAGTAACCAAAGCTCTAATGGAAACAGCAACAAAATTAGCTGGGTCTAAGAACAAGTTGCATGTGAACAAATTATCAGGAAAAACCAAAATGTTGATGCAAAAAAGAAGAGAGATGAGGACAACTAAAGAAGATGTGACTTCCAAAGTGGAATATATAGAGCTATGCAAGACAACACGAAAAAGTATCACTGAAGACGTAAGGAAATTCAACTGTGAGCTAGTGAGGAAAGCAATTGAAAACAACCAAAGCCTTAAGATAGCAAAGGGACATCTCAGTAAGGGAAGAAAACAGATTATGGCTCTGAGAAAAGAAGATGGTTCTATAACAAGAAATAGAGGCGAAATTTTGACAAGAGTGAAAGATTTCTACTCCAAATTATATGAAAGGGATGATACATGTACTCCAGACATCATGAAAGGTACCAGAGTTCTTCCAGTCCTCCCAGCAGAAGTTGCTCATGCAATCAAGAACATGAAGCGGGGAAAGCTCCAGGAGAAGATGGAATTACTATAGACATCATACAAGAAGCAAGTGGAGAAATTGAAACAGTACTCGCCCAAATTTTCACTCGATGCCTTAATGAAGGGAAGATTCCTGAAGATTGGAACAATGCTACAATGATCCTGCTACATAAAAAAGGTGACATTGAGGATCTCAGGAACTACAGACCTATCAGCCTCCTATCAGTGGTTTATAAAATCTTCACTAAAATTCTTTCACACCGCTTGAAGGTAACACTGGACATGGCTCAACCGAGAGAACAAGCTGGATTCAGGAGTGGCTACAGCACAATAGATCATATCCACGTACTGAGAGAACTAATTGAAAGAGCGAGGGAATATGAACTTCCATTGTGCATGGCTTTTATCGATTATGAAAAAGCCTTTGATTCGGTGAAACCATCAGCAGTTACCACGGCTCTGAAATCCTGCGGTATTGAAGATGCATACATTAATATTATTAATAACATCTATGAAAATGCAAGTGCAAAGATTCGGCTGTTTGAAAATACAACACACATAAAAATTGGAAAGGGAGTGAGACAAGGTGACACCATATCTCCGAAGCTCTTTAATGCCACATTGGAAAATGTCTTTCAATCACTGAACTGGGAAAACAAAGGGATAAAGATTAATGGAGATTATCTAACCCACCTTCGTTTTGCTGATGACGTAGTCATTTTTGCAACTACCCCATCAGAGCTGCAGAGTATGATCCAGGAACTTGCTGACAAGAGTAAAGAAGTGGGATTAAAAATGAACTTTCAGAAGACAAAAGTGATGTTCAATGCTTTTACAAGAAATGAAGATTTATCGATTGATGGAGAAAAACTGGAGATAACAGATACGTATGTTTATCTTGGACAGCAGATATCAAATGAGGGTCACATTGATGAAGAAATTAATCGGCGTACAAAACTTGCCTGGAGAGCTTTTGGAAGAAACAGCTTAATTTTCAAGAGCAATATGCCATTATGTCTTAAAAGAAAAGTGTTTGATCAATGCATCCTTCCAGTGCTTACGTATGGTGCAGAGACGTGGACCTTAACTAAAAGAGACATACAAAGGCTGCAGACAACTCAAAGAAGCATGGAGAGGTGCATGCTTGGTATAACCAGGAGAGATAAGAAGAGGAACTCGTGGATCCGAAAAATGACGAGAGTGGAAGACATCATGGTCAGAGTTAAATCCCTGAAATGGCAATGGGCTGGACATACTGCCAGAAGGACAGACCATAGATGGACAGCCAAAATTTTAGATTGGATTCCAAGGGACAGGAAAAGACCCAGAAAAAGACCACATGGGAGATGGGTGGATGAAATTCGTAAATATGCGGGAGTGACATGGAGGAGACTGGCACAAGACAGACCGTTGTGGAGGAAACTTGGGGAGACCTTCGTCCAGCAGTGGATTGATAATGGTTGACAATGATGATGATGATGATGACTTGGGAAAATCGTACTCTTGGTCAAAAGAGTGTGATAGATTTTGTTGTTTACGATCAGCGTTTGAAACACTTAGTTGTTGACACCCGTGTGGTGAGAGGTGCGGATGTTGGTTCTGATCATTACTTGGTAGTGTCACGAGTGAAACTTAATGTTGGTTGGAGGAAAAGGAATAGGAAGAGACCCAGGATAGAAAGAATAAAGGTTGATAGGCTCCTTGAAGATAATCAGCAGTATTCTGACTTACTCAGAGAACGGCTGAAGGATCTGAAATCTTGTGAGAGGGATGTAGAAAAGAAGTGGGAATGTTTTAAGAACTGTGTTGTTACTGCTGCTAAAGAGGTCTGTGGCACCACAATAGTGGGTAACAATAGAGGTGATGCTTGGTGGAATAGTGAGATCGATGAGGCAGTAAAGAAAAAGAAGGAAGCCTATTTTGGGGATGTTGCAAGGTAGAGTCTCTGTGGATGAATATCGCTGTAAGAAGCGTGAAGCTGCTAAGCTGGTTTGCCACAGTAAGGCAAAAGATAGGAAAGAGAAAGTGGAAAGGCATGAACTGGCTTTTGGAAAGATAGAAAGTCCTTCTGGAAGTACACGAGACTCAGGAAAAATAGGGGAAACAAAGTTGTAAGTTGTGTGAGGAATGAGATTCGGGAAATGATATGGGAGCCCAATGAGTTAAGTGACAGATGGGGTGAATACTTCTTTGAGTTATTAGATCAGGAGAGCAAAAATGATTAGATTGGATTCCAAGGGACAGGAAAAGACCCAGAAAAAGACCACATGGGAGATGGGTGGATGAAATTCGTAAATATGCGGGAGTGACATGGAGGAGACTGGCACAAGACAGACCGTTGTGGAGGAAACTTGGGGAGACCTTCGTCCAGCAGTGGATTGATAATGGTTGACAATGATGATGATGATGATGACTTGGGAAAATCGTACTCTTGGTCAAAAGAGTGTGATAGATTTTGTTGTTTACGATCAGCGTTTGAAACACTTAGTTGTTGACACCCGTGTGGTGAGAGGTGCGGATGTTGGTTCTGATCATTACTTGGTAGTGTCACGAGTGAAACTTAATGTTGGTTGGAGGAAAAGGAATAGGAAGAGACCCAGGATAGAAAGAATAAAGGTTGATAGGCTCCTTGAAGATAATCAGCAGTATTCTGACTTACTCAGAGAACGGCTGAAGGATCTGAAATCTTGTGAGAGGGATGTAGAAAAGAAGTGGGAATGTTTTAAGAACTGTGTTGTTACTGCTGCTAAAGAGGTCTGTGGCACCACAATAGTGGGTAACAATAGAGGTGATGCTTGGTGGAATAGTGAGATCGATGAGGCAGTAAAGAAAAAGAAGGAAGCCTATTTGGGGATGTTGCAAGGTAGAGTCTCTGTGGATGAATATCGCTGTAAGAAGCGTGAAGCTGCTAAGCTGGTTTGCCACAGTAAGGCAAAAGATAGGAAAGAGAAAGTGGAAAGGCATGAACTGGCTTTTTGGAAAGATAGAAAGTCCTTCTGGAAGTACACGAGACTCAGGAAAAATAGGGGAAACAAAGTTGTAAGTTGTGTGAGGAATGAGATTCGGGAAATGATATGGGAGCCCAATGAGTTAAGTGACAGATGGGGTGAATACTTCTTTGAGTTATTAGATCAGGAGAGCAAAAATGATTCTGAGACAGATGCAGATGATGTCACAATGAGGGATGAAAGCACAGGAGGGATCTCAAGAGAAGAAGTGTGTAAAGCTCTAAAATCTCTTCAGAATGGTAAGGCTCCAGGAGTTGATGGCATAACTGCAGAGATGTTGAAGTATGGTGGTGACTATAATTGACTGGTTAACTGAGATTTGCCAGTTGTGCTGGGAGTTAGGAATGGTCCCTCGGGATTGGAAGGATGCCATAATTGTTCCCTTGTATAAGGGAAAAGGTGATCAGACTGAATGCAAGAACTATCGTGGTATTAGCCTACTGACTGTGCCAGGGAAAGTGTTTGGTAAGGTTGTTATTGAAAAAGTATGGGGTCTTACATCAGAGAAAGTGTGGGATGTTCAGAGTGGTTTTATGCCTGGCAAAGGCTGCACTAACCAGATTTTTGCATTACGCATGATGATTGAAAAGTATCTGGCTGTTG
Source organism: Macrothele yani (assembly GCA_039090855.1). NCBI lineage: Eukaryota > Metazoa > Arthropoda > Arachnida > Araneae > Macrothelidae > Macrothele > Macrothele yani. The sequence continues at coordinate 51,400,256 of CM077028.1, forward strand.
GGAAGAAAGTTTTTACTGCCTTCATAGACTTAGAGAAAACTTATGACCGAGTCAATAGGACACTTTTGTGGAAGGTATTGAATGAATATGGTGTTACTGGGAATCTACTTAATAGTGTAAAAGCCATGTATGCTGGTAGTAGAGCTTGTGTACGAGTGAATGGTGTTTTATCAAAATGGTTTTCCATTGGTACAGGAGTTAGACAAGGTTGTGTAATGTCACCATGGCTGTTTAATATATTTGTGGACGCATGCATGTGTGAGGCCAAAATAGATAATAGTGGTTTATGTCTTGGTGATATCCGTGTGTGCAGATTGCTGTATGCTGATGACACTGTCCTGTTGGCAGAGAGCAAAAGTGAGTTGCAGAGTATGTTGACTCGGATGCACGAAGTTTGCATGAAATTCAAACTGAGTATAAATAAGGGAAAAACCAAAGTTATTGTGTTTGAGAGAGGATTAGGTAGCACTGAATGTAATGTAAGTATAAATGGCACTGTGATTGACCAGGTGAGTGAGTTTGTGTATTTAGGAAGCATGTTTGACAGAGAGAACAAGTTTAATGGTGAAATCAGTAGGCGAGTGAATTCTTCTTTGAAAGTCATAGCTGCTCTGGGAGGTTTTCACAGGAATGATGGGTTCTCTAGAGATTCCCGCATGGCTGTGTATGAAACAGTAATTGTTCCTACTCTGATGTACGGCAGTGAAACCTGTGTACTGCAGAAGAAACATAGGAGTCGTTTGTGTGTTGGAGAAATGCGTTACTTACGTGGGGTTTGTGGCAGGACACGATCTGATTGTGTGAGGAATGAAGATGTATTGCAGTTGTGTGATGTAAAGTAAAATGTTGTTAGCAAGGTGGAGACCAATATGCTTTGGTGGTTTGGCCATGTTAAAAGAATGAGTGATGAAATGCTTACTAAGAAAATCTTTTCAGCCCAAGTGGCAGGAAGGAAAGGCAGAGGAAGGCCAAGGAAGACATGGGTGGATCAGATTCAGGAGTGTCTGCATGAGAAAAAGATTATGAGTATGAAGTATAAAAGATCTTGTGTTCGGCGTGTAATGGATATCAGTGAAGCACGAGTTGTATGTCAAGATCGCTGTAAATGGAGAAGTTTGATACGACAACAATAAGTAAAAATATCTGAAAGTTTGTATTTCTTTTTGGAGCTAACCTCTGAATCTCAGAGAACAGCTTAGTGATATGTATGTATGTACGTATACTAACTATATTTTTCTGATGGCAAAAACTCAGAATATCTCCCCCCTTTTTTTGTAATTTCCTAGAAAAGTTTACTGGTTTAAAACCTTTTTCTCTCTGGCATAAATATTAGTTGTTTAAAACTTTTAAGACACTGAAAGTTACTGAGTTCTTCAAACTCCGTAAAAGTAGTTCAAGCACTCTGTTAATGTATAAAATAAAAATTATTTACTTACATTATTCAAAAGTGGTGAACAAAATTTATTTCAGTAAATGAAGGTATGTTTTTTATTGCACAAACTGGAAAATGTTTTTTTCATTGCATAAAATGTAAAACTGTTTTCTTCATTGCCCAAATGAAAAAAAAAAAAAAACTTATACTCTTTCTTACTGTGTTGAGTCAATCCATTTTTTTCTTCATTTTCTGCAGAGCTTTCCTAGTGGTGCACTAATAAGTGAATTTCTGTTCAAAAAACAAATTCAAATAAATGTTTGTATTTTGCAAAACCAACAAATAGCATCTTTGTTGACAGATAGAAAACATTTTTCTAGATCATTTATGAGTTCCCTAATAGCACCTTTCCCTTTTTTAAATGTCCCGTTGTGAACTGCGGTGAAAATCTTTTCAAAATGTTTAATATTATCCCAAAAACATGATGGTACTGTCAAACAGCCAACAGATATTAGTCTTACCCAATTATCTTGAACAGAATTAGTTTTGGGGCAGTTTTTTGAAATAGTTCCTAAAGAAGGATATTTATCAGAACTCGATAAAAATCTTTCTTATAAACAGGAAAGGATGTGGAAAACAATGTCCTATCCTTTCATGTTTAGAAATGTATTTCAGCATGTCACATCGGCACATGATGACATTTTGTTTAAAAAACGGAAATAAAAATCAACACTGTATTGTATAAAGCAGACCATCTATCCTGTATAAAGCAAACCATCTATCCTGTCTGTAGTTTTCCAGTGTTCCTACAGATGTAATGTGAATGCGAGGATACAGAAACTCTTGAAGTCGTCCCTGGATGCACTCTTCAATTTAAGCATTTTTTTGCGCTTAGAATACTACATGATGAATAGTTAAACTTATTGTGACATTACCCAAGTATTAATAACCCTAATTTAAAACACAAAGTAATAAATTATAACGCTGTTTAAAATACACTTGTCAAAAATTCCAAACAGTGAAAATAACCGTTTAAATACAACCACATTACAAAAGTCACCGTTTATCATACTCCAGTGAAAATACCACATAGAGAAACATACACATTGATAAAAACAAGGAAAATTTCAAACGCACATCCAGAAATCAAAACTTATAGACACAAACTCTCTCTCTCTCATTTTCTTTTGGGTTCACTGTAAACTGCCACACAGGAAAACTGCCACATGCTTTTCATGTGGCAGTTTTCCAAGGATTTTGTGTCGGTTCATACGCGTTTAGGGCAACTGGCCACAAAAGTTCAAAGTTGTGTGTGCAGGGGGGGAATAAATATTACAGTTTCTTGGCCGATATTGAGAATTGAATTGGGAACACCAAATAAATTTCGAGAAAACATTCTATGTAAAAGCCAAGCGAGAATTACAGCATAATTCATGCTATGTTCAGAAAAGGACCCTAAGGTGAGATTTTTTAATAACGCTGCACTTTTACTCAAGCACCAAATGTTTACATTACATGTCAAGTCTGTAATATTTTTCTTTTACTTAATTAATTCACAGGACTTACACCTTCGCCTTTTTAACAGCTTTTAATCCACCGACTTCATATTCATAATGATTACATATCAAATCAAGTCAAAATAGCATTGCGCTTTTACGTAGGCACTGAATATTAAAATCATAGGCCCCAGGCTGAGGCCTTTTTAACAGTTTTTATTCTATCAATGCCATGTTCACAATGTTTACACATCAAATCAAGTTAATAATATTGTGCTTTTACTTAGGCACAAAATATTAATTCACAGGCCCTAGGCTTAGGCCTTTTTACCAGTTTTTATTCTATCAATGTCATATTCACAACATTTACAAAGCAAATCAACTTAATAATATTGGGTGTTTACTTAGGCACAAAATATGAATTTTTAAGCCCCAGGACTTGGCCTTTTTATTTTTTTTTTTACTCTACCAATGTCATATTCACAATGTTTGCACATCATATAAAGTTAATAATATTGCCGTTTTACTTAGGCACAAAATATTAATTCAGAGGCCCTAGGCCTAGACCTTCTTACCAGTTTTTGCTAATATCTGTTGGCTGGTTGACAGTACCATCATGTTCTTGGGATAATATTATTAAACAGTTTGAAAATATTTTCTCTGCAGTTCATGACAGGACATTTAAACAAGAGAAAGGTGTTATAAGGGAACTCATAAATGATCTAGAAAAACATTTTCTATCTGTCAACAAAGATGCTATTTGTCGGTTTTGCAAAATACGAACATTATTCAAATTCGTTTTCTGAACAAAAATTCACTATTAGTGCGGCACAGGAAAGCTCTGCAGAAAATGAAGAAAAAAATGGATTGACTCAATCAAACACAGTGAGAAAAAGTACAAGTTTTTTTTTTTCATTTGAGCAATGAAGAAAACAGTTTTACATTTTATGCAATGAAAAAAATATTTTCCAGTTTGTGCAATAAAGAACATACCTTCATTTACTGAAATAAATTTTGTTCACCACTTTTGAATAATGTAAGTAAATAATTTTTATTTTATACATTAACAGATTGTTTGAACTACTTTTACGTAGTTTGAAGAACTCAGTAACTTTCCGTGTCTTAAAAAATTTTAAACAACTAATATTTGTGACAGAGAGAAAAAGGTTTTAAACCAATAAACTTTTCTAGGGAATTACTAAAAAAAAAAAAAAAAAAAAAAAAAAGGAAAGATATGCTGAGTTTTTGCCATCAGAAAAATATAGTTAGTATAGTAAGCAAAATACTTTCTAAAGAAAAAGCACTCACGACAGAAATTGTTAATTTAAAATTTTCGCATTTATACTATTACATCAAAGTTTTCTGACTTTAGGACCCAAAATTCTTAACTTTTGTTTTCGAAAAAGACAATTTCTAATATTTGAGTGCACATTGCAATAGATGACGCACTGTAATATGTTAAATACATAATAACATTGACTGAAAGTGCCTTTTCTACAGTGCTTCTTTAGAGAACAGCTCTCCATGGCTCTTGGCTTCCGAAGAGCCATCACAGCTATGTCATCAAGCTCGGCTGCGTGTCTCTGGGTGGTGAAGTGCTAAGGACAAGCCCTTTTCTCTTAAGCCCTGATCTTCCCGAACCGTCCGGGGTTGTTAAATGGAAGCTGAGGTGGGGGTCTGGGGGTTGGCACATGAGGGAGTGGACTAAGTACTTACTACCTCACCCCTCAGCGGCCAAATAATGGATGATGGCCAGGGTTCAACTCTGAATGAACACGATATACACACAAGAAAGCTGTATTCCAATTTTATTTTTCAATGTTGTCCTGGCCATTGCAGTGCACTTTTTCCCTCTGTGCTTTGATCGTGATGGATTTTTTATTCTTGGTCTTCCAATTGCATACCTGCAAATATTACCACCTTGGAGTCAGATATGTATTGTTTCCCATGTGTGTTTTCCTTCATCATGTGGATTAAATAAGTCACTTTGCTTTGAAAAATAGAGTGAATGCTGAAGCAGCTTGTATCCTGCAGTTTGTATGGTAGTCTTTGCAATGTGCATTATTTTGAAGGAGAAAGACTTCTTTGCAGTTTTCCATGCTTCTTTTCTATGATGGCTGAATAAAGTTGGTTTTTGGTTTATGAGATTAGTGTTGTATGTACTAGTTACACAGGGTTCTTATGGTGCTTAGAAGTCTTTGAGTACCACCTTGTTTTATATTCACATATGTAGGGCTGAAAGGTGCTTAAAAGAGTCCTTATTTTTTAAAACAGGTTCTGTTTTTTTTTTTTAACATGTTTACTTTGCTGTATTTGTAAATGTGTTTAAAATTTGTCATGTTCTCCTACAGTTGAATTCTGGCTCACTAAGCACTGTACACGTGAATGTAAAAACCAGTTTTGGAGTGGAACTTTCCATGGAGATTTACCAATAAAAAAAACAGGAAACTACGTATATGGAGGGTTTGCACTGATTCTGGAAGAGTCCTGGAATTTGATTTCCCTTTTTTTCCAGGTCTGAAAAGTCCTTGATTTATCATATTGTTATGAAAAGTCCCAGAATAGTCCTGGAATTTTTTTTTTTTTTGTTTGCAATGAAAAAAAAAAAAAATGGTTGAAATGTTTGGATTGATTGCATCTTTTTGTTCTTGATCATTACAGCATTTGATCACGACGGTTTTACTTCCTTCCATGGAGTGTGGTGACATGATGTCATCTCTTTCATCTCATGTCATAGTGCAAGATGTTTGAGGGTAATATTTCCGGCAACCTTGGTTTGTGGTGTATCAGCTATGTACATTTGGAGTCATAACAGCATGTGGCAACCTTTTCCAGTAAGTCCAGGAGGGCCATTCCTTCCAGCAAGCACTTTCTTCAGTGAAGGAGATTGATATGTGGCCTTCCTGCTGTTAATGTGCATGAGAATAAATGGCTACAGAATAGAGAATCTTCAGTGCCATGGCAAAATTGTTTTGTATTATTATCATTAAGTTCCAGATTGCTTCATATAAGTTTTATACAGAAAAAGTTTGCCACTTCATCAAAGATGTAACACACAATGAAGAATGCACTGCCACAGCAGAACCTTCATAAGAATCACAAGTGCATAGTAAATTTCACCCCAATTTTCAAAACATAAAATAAAGCATGATTCTAGCAAACATTTAAGCTCCTAGAATTTTTTTAACTCCTGGGAAAGCCCTGGAATTTATTTTCTGTAAATATATACAAGACCCTGTATATGTAAACCTCCTTACGAGTATCACAGTTATGTAGTTTCAATTTACTTCCGATATTGGAGGTTATATTATTTAACGTGCATTAATGCATTTGCATTTTTGAACTTCACTTTTTAGTTGGTAAAGTTCGATGAACACTTACCGCACGTGGGGCTTGGCTTTCAATTCATATTTCCGTTATGTGGATGCGGCACGGGGGTTTTTCATTTGGCCATGGGTCCGCTTCTTTTTTTCTCCGTTGGAATTTATTTTGTCTCATCACCAAATAAGTTTTTTCTTTGCTGCATCCTCATTTACTTCAATATTTATTCATACCCTAGTACTTTCAGTAAAACTCCTTTACCGTCTTCGAGGGGACGTTTTGCTCCGACTAGCACGGACCGTGTCAGCTGGGCATTTCGGTGGTTCTCGCGGGCTGCTTCTGTCATCGGCTATCGCTTCTTCTTGGGCGTTGTGGCGCCATCTCTTGTTGGTCAGTGATCTCATTTTCCGAACTTTTTCATTTTTTTGCTCAATTTTAATTAAATTTTTCCAGCTGTTTCTCAAATTATTAGGGTCATTATGGTTGCAAACTTTTGTCCTATTTTTTTCAATCATTACCGACTCTGCTATTCTGAGGTGTTTTTCGGATTTACAGCTTTTAATGATTTTTATATTTTCGAATTTAGGAAATTTTTGGTTATCCAGACAGTATTGGATAAGTGCTGTTTTTTTTTTTCTTCTTTTTTCTGCCAGTTTTTTACGTGTTGTTTTAATCTGTGTTTAAGCTTATTTTTGGTACTTCCTATATAAGCCATTGGAGGATTTTCTGTAATAGGAATTGAGTAAATACCTGCTTTTTCTAACATTTTTATTTTTTCATTTTTTATTACTATATTTTTGATGGTATTTACTTTTCCTCCAATTTGAATGTTATGCTTTTTACAAATATTATTAATTTCATGGGGATAAGTTACTTTACAGGGTTTATCGGAAAAGTTCATTCGTTCCGGTCCTAATCCCGTACAATTCAGCACATCCTTATCCTCAAAAATGCAATAGTATAAAAACCTTAATTAAAAGAGCATATACGCATTCTGAAAATAGTCAATTCATCAATGAAGAAATCAAATTCATAAAAAAAATTGCAGGCAGCTTTGGTTATCCTAACCATTTAATAAAAAAATGGGACACAGAAGTAATAAAGAAAATAAAAAATAATGCTGTAGTAAATAAAAAAGATGTCAAATATTTAAATGGTTTTCCTTACATAAAAGGTACTACCAATGAAATTAATAATATTTGTAAAAAGCATAACATTCAAATTGGAGGAAAAGTAAATACCATCAAAAATATAGTAATAAAAAATGAAAAAATAAAAATGTTAGAAAAAGCAGGTATTTACTCAATTCCTATTACAGAAAATCCTCCAATGGCTTATATAGGAAGTACCAAAAATAAGCTTAAACACAGATTATAACAACACGTAAAAAACTGGCAGAAAAAAGAAGAAAAAAAAAACCAGCACTTATCCAATACTGTCTGGATAACCAAAAATTTCCTAAATTCGAAAATATAAAAATCATTAAAAGCTGTAAATCCGAAAAACACCTCAGAATAGCAGAGTCGGTAATGATTGAAAAAAATAGGACAAAAGTTTGCAACCATAATGACCCTAATAATTTGAGAAACAGCTGGAAAAATTTAATTAAAATTGAGCAAAAAAATGAAAAAGTTCGGAAAATGAGATCACTGACCAACAAGAGATGGCGCCACAACGCCCAAGAAGAAGCGATAGCCGATGACAGAAGCAGCCCGCGAGAACCACCGAAATGCCCAGCTGACACGGTCCGTGCTAGTCGGAGCAAAACATCCCCTCGAAGACGGTAAAGGAGTTTTACTGAAAGTACTAGGGTATGAATAAATATTGAAGTAAATGAGGATGCAGCAAAGAAAAAACTTATTTGGTGATGAGACAAAATAAATTCCAACGGAGAAAAAAAGAAGCGGACCCGTGGCCAAATGAAAAACCCCCGTGCCGCATCCACATAACGGAAATATGAATTGAAAGCCAAGCCCCACGTGCGGTAAGTGTTCATCGAACTTTACCAACTAAAAAGTGAAGTTCAAAAATGCAAAAGTTATGTAGTTATTCTTCTTTATTGGTTTTTCTGATATTTGCACAGTTTTGTTAACTATAACTTTGTGATGTTAATGCTTGATTACCTAAGGCATTTTAAATACTCCATATTTCTGGATAATTTGCTATGTTTTTATTATCTGTAGTGATGACCATGGAATGATGATTCCCTATATTACAGTTTTGTTGCATTTCCACATTGTATAGTACCCAGTGAAAAGATGCATTCAGTGCAAATTTAAATTAAAAAGGGAAAGAGGAAGTAGTGTTATTTAGTTTGATGTCACACCTCAGTACAAGTAACATTTTCAAGGTTATAAATTTAATGAAGATATGCAAATAAAATGAAGATATGCAAATAAGTGAAGCTATGCACTATAAATTTATGTGCAAATTTGTAATAGTGACTCATTAGCCATGTATTAATATTAGAGTGGTTAGGTGCTAGACTCAAATGCTGGATATAGTATGATGATATGCTGAGTCAGTGACATATTGGAAAAACTCGAAGGGGGCACAAAAATATCATCGAGGCCCTTTTGCAAAAATCCATTAGCTTTCAATGACTTAAATTTTTAAATTCCATGTAATTTATGAGGTTCTGTGGATGTTTTAATAATTCAAGTTCTTTGGAACCTACAAGTATTTTTCATAAAACCAAAATTATTGCATGTAACACAAATATGCACATTGTAATTAAAATCATTGCCATAGTTTTATACCATTACAAAGTGCGTGATTCATAATTATTGTCGGGGTTTCCATGGCCTGGCACGGTCAAACTGTAACTGACCAAATAAAATTGCCTACAGCATAAACCAGTTCACCACAGAAAGTTTTATCTGGCAACATGGTACCCACTGAATTGATGCCATACTTTAAAATGGCAACTGTTCAAGAAAAAACAATGTGCACGCTCTGGTTCTTCAAAACAAAGTCAGTTATCACTACACAATGTTTTACAGAACGCGTATGGCAGAGCTCCGTCTTCCGATAATGCTATCCAGCGTCCGTTAAAGTAGTTTCAAAAGACTGGTGGTGTGCAGTACAGATGAGCACGGGCTCCTATTTTAAGGCCCAGGCCGTAATAATACACTGGTGGAAAGTGAAAAAAGAACACCAAGAAGGAATTTGCGGACGATCATGAAATTTACAAATGTTAATGGGGTCGAGTTTACGTAGGTGTGATGTTAATTTCGGGACCAACTGGTGAGCGCTTACGCCACAGCACAGCATAATATGCAAATTATCGTCGGTGGTATTTAAGGAGTACGGCAAAGTGAATGTAATCAGTCGTTGGCGTACGGACACGTGCAAAGATCCTGAAGAAGCTGCAATGCCTGGACATGGAAGATGTGTACGATTTCAGCAGTTAACGGACTTTGAGTGAGGTCGTCTAGTCGGACTCCACGAGGCCGGGTGGTCGTATTGTTGTATTGCGGAGCGAATTGGATGGGAAGTATCGGTGGTGGTACAATGGTGGCGTAGATGGTCCGGGGAACATTCCCACACGAGAAGATGTAGAACCGGGAGTCACAGACGGACTGATGAGCGGATCGATCGACGCATAAGAAGAGTGGCGTTGTCAAGCAGAACATCCACTGCGACGCAAATCTGAGCTGCCGTTGCACCTGAGGGGACTGTGCGAACAATCCGCAACCGCCTACTGGATGCAGGACTACGTGCGCTTGTGCCTCTGGCATGTGTACCTCTGACTCCAGCCCACCGTCAGGAATGGCTGCAGTGGTGGTGTCAACATCTGCACTGGAGAACGCAATGGCGATTTGTCGTGTTCAGCGATGAAAGCAGATTCTGCTTGGGAGCCTCCGATGGCCATATGCATGTTCGCAGACCCACAGGGGAGTGTCTCCACCCTTCTTGCATCTGCCAGCGACACACAGGGCCTACACCTGATCTCCTGGTTGGGGAGCGATCAGCTATCACTCCCGTACACAACTAGTGTTTGTACCGGGTACGTTAAACAGCACCTCCTGCATCAACAACATCATTCAGCCCGTTGTTGTGCCATTTGTAAGGTCGATCCATCGTGGTGTTTTCCAGCAAGATAACGCACGCCCACACACGGCACGTGCAACACAACATGCACTTCAGGGTGTGAGACAACTTCCATGGCCTGCACATTCACAGGATTTGTCCCCCACTGAGCACGTGTTGGATTTTATGGGACGACTTATCCGGTCTCCACGACCATCCCCGATTTACGCGTCCAGGTTGAGGATGCTTGGAACTCAATACCCCAAACTTACATCCAACATCTGTACGACAGACTCCGTGCCAGAATTGCACGGTGTGACGCAGTTCATGGCGGTTCAACTTCGTACTAACCATGTTACATGGAAATGTTATTTTTCAGTTTACCAGCAAATACAGCTGTATTTTGCCAAAATGTTTTGATCACGTTATACTCTTTATTCCGTTATTATGCTGTATAAATTTCGTTGGTATCAGACGTCTCCTCCTTGGTGTTTTTTTTTCACTTTCCGCCAGTGTATTTTATATGGCTGGCCCGGGTTTTAACATTTGGGCAAATTCTCCCTATGGGAAAAAGAAAAAAAAATGAAGCATATTATTTTATTCCTATTTACAGTTTTGTGATCAGATAACATTGTTAGTGCTTCCCATTAATGTCAACCCCCCAAAAGAGAGAAAGGATAATGATAATAATAATTATTATTATGTGCATCATATTCGGGTAATAAAATGCCTTTCATTTTGTTTCCCTTGTGTATCAAGTGAATTCATTTAACTAATTAACTACATTTAATTTGTTTAATTCAAATTTAAATAAGGGTTTTGAAATCTTAAATTACATTAAAAATTATTATAAAATGTACATATTTTTTGCATGATAAAGATTAAAATTGATGATTTTTTCAAGTGGCCAGTGGGTGGACAAAATCTAGTGGCCACTTTCCTTACTGCTATTTCGTATTGTATACACATTTTATCACTGCACTGTATACCTTTCATTTATTTAGACGTAGTTAAATTTATGCTTAGTAGTTACAAGGGCCCACTGTCTATTGTCCAGCGCAATGAAATGAATAAATATAATCTTAAAAGTTATATTTTTCTTCAACCACATCAACCAAATTTTCTAAACAGTTGTTATTGGAAAGATAATTTAATCATTTTTATTTGGTCTCTTGCTATGTTCACAAATAAAATTTATCAGTCTCTCCACCATAAATTGATATCAGTGGACAGGTCAAAATTTTCAAGCAGTACTTACCTGGGCTTACTTTATTTAATTTGCTGTATTTTCTAAAGTCATTCTTTGCATGAGCATTGTCTTGTCATCAAGAACATTGCCCACAATGCTTGCATTATCTTAACTTCTGCATTGCTTGACATATAAAAGTCAGCAATATTTCAACAATTTGTGCTATGACCTTCATGTACTAAAAATTGCTTGTTTTTAGTTTCTCTAGCAGTTTTTGGTGAGCTATTGATGGTCAAAAATGTTCAGACATTATGTTTCGAAGCTGCTTCCATTTCTGCTATTTTTTTTCTTTTCATTCCATTTATTTTTGGTTTGGTTCTTCTTGTCAAAATGAAAATTGGCTGTATTGCTTTCAAAAATGAATTTCATATCTTATAGTAAAATCATTTTGTGATACAGCTGAGATTGGGAGAAATGTGATACCAACCGGGTCACTTTATTTTACAACCGCTATGATTCCTGACCACCAACAGAAAATATTCAGTAATTTCCTGCATTCTAATAAATATTACATTAAAAACATTGATAAACCTTCACAGGTGTTGAAAAAATAACCGTGAGAAAATAAGAACACTTGCAAAGTATCCTGATTCCATCGGATTCTGTCCGGTTTTCAAACCCTGTGTCAGGTGGGGTTTTTTTTTTTTTTTTTTTCTTCTTTCAGAAAACGTTCAGTTTTGGTAGAATTTTAATGATTTGTAATTTTTTTCTGCTTGTCCACCTCCGACCTTCCAAATGCTATGAATTCTCCATAGTCACTATGGAAATCGTTGATCGCTGCAGAGTACAGGAAACATCAAGTATACCACGGAAATAAAAAATCCGGGTGTCAGTTTTTTTCCTTCAGAAAACATTGTTTTGATAAATTTTTAATGATTCGTCATTTTTTCCTGTTTGCCCACTTCAGATCTTCCAAATGCTATTAATTCTCCATAGTCGCTACGGAATATGGAAATATCCAATGTACTACGGAAATAAAAAATCTCCATGAAATAATGTTATTGAACATTTGTTCAAAGTTTATTTTCATCGTTTTCAAAATTCTAACATTCATCAAAGATTTTTGAGACTGTTTATTGGATGTTTTTAATGTCGCGACATTTGTTCGATATAATTTGGACATCTTCATGCCATTCCTTGGCTGAGAAAGATTGTTTTAGCACGGATGAAAATTTTCCGTAGTTTTCTAAATTTTGAATTTTTCTTACCCCAAGATGCACTTTTTTTTCACTTTCTGATTGTATTCTTATTTGTTATATTTCGTCTGATTATGTTTCTCATTTTTAATATCTTCCGTAATAGTAAACAGGAACTTCATATTTTAAAAGTTTTTTTCTAGTGAAGCGCAGTTTTTGTTATTTCTAACAGCCAGTTCTTCAAAACCAATCAATATGGAAAGTATTTTTTTCTTTTCCGATTTTTTAAAGCTAAATTAAATTTCAAAATCGGTACTTATTCCGCCTGTGATGGAATTGGCGTTTTCCGTGACCCGTAAAATGACCATCACGGCAGAGTGAACAATACAGTACTGATTTTTAATATTTAATTTTGCTGAAAAACTTGTGTTTACCCATTCGTTAGTAACATTTTACTGTGTTAAGGGGCAGAAAAGGTTTTTTTTACTTTATTTAAAGCGAACTGAAACGCGACACTACGTGGAATGAAAGACTGCGCCTGGCGGCAGAAAGTGAAGTCCCGATTTTCTACCTTTGATTTCGTTTTGTAAACAACAGGGAAAATGCTGGCCCATTTTGTTTGATGATTAGCAAGAAGTGCCTAAACAATGGAAAATCGTTCGTTTTCAGAGAAACCAAACTTTAAAAAATGAACTGCTGAAGACGAGTTTGTGATGCCACAGTTCCATCTAAAGCCACAGGTGTCCATTCCCGATTCCCGATATGGTTACTTTGTGCCCCAACTTAAGCGGAAAAAGAAACAGCTGCCCACGTTCTTGAAGAGCGAATCTATAAATAGATTGTACCCACTTATTTGTGGAAGGAAGGGCTGTTTTTCACCGTGCATGAGTTGCATGATTTGAAAATGCATTTCCTATAACAGAAGTGTTCTAAAAAATGCAAATAAATTCTTTAGCAATGAAAAAGGGCAAATTTTCGAGCGAGGTGACTTTCTTTAGAGGATGTATGTCAGTAACTTTTTCTACTGGACATTTTATTTTATTCAGTCACCGAGTGGTGAGTGGCGACCGCTAATTTTAATCTTTACTGCATGACATGAAAATTGCGTATTCCTGTTTTGCTGATGGATTTGGTTCGATTTAGTATTGAGCAAATGTGCACTGCGTATATAGGCCATAATGCTTTTTAATGGAACTTTATAATATTAGCTGCTTTGTAAAACACAAACTTTGTTTAAAGCAAAAAATGAAAAAAAATTATAATAAATAAAAAACAAATGATCCTGTGATTTCATATAAATTCTAAAACATGAAGCAATCTGAGACCATACTCCTTTCTTAATATAAAATTAAGGCCTTGTATTTATTTAGGTACCGGTGCCCAATGATGAAGTAAAATTTTGTTTTTTTCTTAGTTGCGTATGATTGCAATTGGTATTTTAATGGGAAAATCATTGACAGTATATTCGACTAATTTTGTTTTGTATATATTTTTTTAATATCGGGACTATTTTATATTATGCCGCGTTGGTTAGTATTGATGGCAGCAGAATACATGTATTTTCGGTTCTGGAAGTTATAAAACGTCGATTATGTTACTTCTGTTTAATTGCTAAGAAACAAGAATTTTACAATAATAAGAAAATAAGCATGATGTATCAAATATATAAGTGTTATTACTGAAGTAAAATTTCTAGTATTGTTCAAGGAAATAATTATTAAAAAAACGCTTTTTCTTGATTCACTTTCAGCGTGTTTTTCTATACTTCTAGAACAAAAACATCATTAGAGGATGTCTTATCTCATAGTCTCTCAAAGCTTCTCAAAAACAGAATTGCGTCTAAAGCTTGAGAATTTAATCTCAATCTTCTTTCTTGTAACACCCTGCCCGCTGCACTAAAGGCCTGTTCACTTGCAGTGCTGGTATGCACAATAATACACGTCTTGCAATACTAGCTAATTTGGGAAATTTTAAATTTTTTCCACCAAGTCAGCAAATCCTTAGCTTCTAAGTGATCGACTCCCACTTTCAAATCGATATAACTACGTACTTCAACTTCTTGCAGAACATCTAAATTAAATTCATGTTCCAGTTCTTCAAACATATTTGATGATGTATGTTTCGGCGTGGGCAGTTCCCGTATTTTTAATACTGAAGCCGATGTTTCCGCTTCGTTAGTTTCGTTGATCATAGAATGTATTTGTGAATGCACATGTTTTCATTCATTTCCTGATAACATTTTTAACGATTTGAAGTTCGGATGTAGAAAGGTTGCCATTTTATGTAAATCATTAATATCTATTTTGCTGTGCAACCATTTTTCTGTTTTTTCTTCAGTACTACTAAAATATCTGAATCTTTTGTGGAAACGGCACAGTGCTTCATGAGCAAGTGATACCAGAGGAGTACCATATGTAAAGTGGAATGCAAATCTCCCACAAGATGGCTAGTGGCTTCCTCAAACCGTTTTAGAAATTTTGTCAAAACAGACAAAATATCTGAATTTAATCCTTCCATATGAAAGGCTTTATTTTTGATAGCCAAAACATCCCTAATATCGCTTAACTAGTCGTTTATGGATTCTAGCATAGCACACAAAGTATTCCAGCGAGTTTCGACTTCTTGATAAACAGATTTTTTCAACTGCGACACAGTTCCTGTTTTTTTTTAAGTAAGTAAGTAAGCGATTTACAATTTTCTACACTTGTTTTCAACTCTTCAGTTGCTTCTGTAAAACTGTGTTTAAGTAAAGTGTTCAAGAGGTGGCAGGCACAAGTTAAACAACAAAAACATCTTAATGCCAAAATTATGTTTGCCCCTTCATCATTTACAAATACTACTTTTGTGGCAAACATAGAGCCATCAAATCCCACATTTTCAAGGGTTTGCAAAAGTTCTGAATTTATGTTTTCTCTTGTGTTTGGTACATGAGGAAATGCAGTAGTTGTTAACACCACACTTTTCAAAACGAAGTCATTATCTACAAAGTGACAGATAACAGCCATATATGCTTCATTCCTAAAGAGAGAGGTCCACATATCAGTTGTTATAATGCCACCAAGCTTATGTATCACTTCGTTCATTTGTATAACGTATTCTAATCTTATAGTGTCAGCTGAATCTTTGGCATGCCTTGAAAGTGTAGTCCTGTGAGGTAGCACATCTTGTGCTGGAACTGATCCTTCTGTTGCACCTGTATCAATTAAGCTCTGTGCTACCTCCAGAAATTCTTGTCCTTTGATGATATCAAAAGGTCACGTATCATTAGTGCAGAGTTTTGCACAAGCTTTCAGTATTTTCTCCTTTACAGTGGCAGATACTTTTTTCTTTCTTTCTTTAATTAAGAAATTATCCAAATTCATTAAAGTCGGTTGTTTACTGCAAACTTGAGTGTGTCGGGTAAGTCTGCTAGATCCCATTGAATACATATACTTTATTAACTATTTGCACTTTATACATTGAACATACTCAACTTTTTTATTAGTTTCGAACTCAATTATTTTTTCGAAATACTTCCACACATTAGATTTTCCGCGTTTATTCGGGGAAGTCGCTTATTCTCCGGCATCGATTTTCCGTTTTATGTTTTCACACTCGTTGCTAGTCATTATTGCTCTCTAGTCAGTGTTGCGAGCTGAAGTGAAATAAACATCAGACCTCAGAGAGATTTGCACCTAATTAAAACCAAAACCACTGGGAATAGTTTCACTCTTTTGCTCTTTGAATGATTCCTCACAAAGGGAGGAACAAATGAAGGTGAGTATTTGGGATTTTCAGTTGGCACAGTATATCCCTCCCTCCTCCTAATCCTCCTCCCTAGCAGCCCTGGGTAATTGACCTTTGGCCTGGGCTCTGCAGTCTGCAAGTCGGCTCACATTCATGTTTTATCTGAATGACTGAAAAATATGATTTTTCATATTTTAGCTACCAGAACTTTAAATTCTAGTCTAGGAAAAAATACATAGTTGTTACGTAGTTATAAAATGCATGCGGAATACTCAATTAACAATAATTGAGAATTTTAGGCAAAGAACAAATAAGAGACTACAGCCATGTCCTGGAAAAGTCTTGGAATTCCATTTTGTCCTGCAAAAGTCCTGGAAATGTCCTAAAATTCTGTTACATGTCCTGGAATTTTATCCATTCCGGCCTTTTTGTCCTTGTTCAATGTTTTGTAGTTGAAGATTTTTCTACTGACATAACTTATGTCTGACAAATTTTCCAAATAACAAATAAAGGTAACTTGATCACGCTAGTTACGTTAACTGAAAACTTTTACAAAAAGTTCGTTACAGATTCTTTTAAAAGTTTTGGTTACCATCTTGCCATTAAATCTCCCCCAAACATCTTGAAACTTCTACAAAGGGATAGGGGCAAAGTTGAAAGCCTGAACCTCCCAGGAGTTTACTGCATTCCTATCTCTTCTTCTACTGGGGATAACTTATACATTGGAAGCACATACAGGAGCATTAGCCATAGAATTTTAGAACATAAAAAAGATGTTTCGAAAGCCAATCCCAATACTGCCTTGTCTATTTTGACAATGGAAGACACATCTGCAGTTCCCCACTGGAATGAAGCAAAACGAATTGCTTCTTTTGACAATCGTTTTGCCCTCCGTTACCGTGAAAGCATAGAAATTATTTTCAACTCAATGACTTGCAACTCCGAATCTCCTCTCTACATTCCGTTGATCTGGAGATCAATTCTAAGTTTTGGCAACAAAAATAGGAAAAATTCAAATGTAGAATCTGGCAACAATCTTAGTCCTCCATTGGCGTGATGAAGACCTAAGATAAGGTCGAAAGCTTCCAACTTACGAACCTTTTGTAAAAGTTTTCAGTTAACATAACTAGCGTGATCAAGTTACCTTTATTTGTTAATATTGTTACCTGTTTTGCCCATAATCGTCATGTGACAAATTTTCCTCCTCATCCCCTGCAAAATGCGGTGTGTGGGGTGGGGGTGGGGGGGCTGTTGGTTTTCTTGTCTATTAGGAGGACTGAAGCTGCATTATTAGCATCTATTGGCGTCATGCTTATGTTATCACTTTGTCTGTCCGACCGGGAAGACCATATCTCTGCAATTATTAGTTTGATTTGTAAAATTCTTTTTGTATTGGGAAGCTTAAAATGTGAGAATGATGATCCATTTGTTCCGTTTTTTCTTCCGATGCACAACTTTGCCACTAGGGGAGCGCAAAGATTGTATCAAATTTAAAATGCATTTTATTTCATACCTTTGCTTCTAAATATCCAATTGAAAAAAATCCCAGTATCTCCATTTGTAACAGTCCAATTTGAAATTTTTTTCCTGCATTGGATACAGCTCTTGAGGGGAAATGTTTTGCACATAATTTCTAATTTTTGGTAAAAAATGGTTTGGCCACCAGGCGGTGTAAGTGTTTATTTTTGCTTCTGATGTATTTGCAATAAAATCTGAGCTCGAAACTCGATTGAAAATATTCCTCCGTGGACTGATACCGCTCACCTCGGAAAACTTTTTAAGAATACCTGCTGCTTAAATAGTGCATAATTTTCCCACCAGGGGCGTATACATATATATCTTATTTTTGTCCATATCTCTGTTTCTAGGACTACGATTTGAAAAATTATTTCTTTGTTGGAGAACAATTTTGGTGCAAAATGTTTCTCATATAATTTCAAATATTTCTTAATGTACAAGTGCACCACTAGAAGGCATAAGTTGACATTTTCGTTTACAACAATATCTACAGGACTAATAACCCGATCGAAAAACATTCTCTTTCGGCCAGATACTACTAACTATGAAAATTTCTTGTGTGTATTTTCTTCCCAAAATAATGCACAATTTTGCCGCTGGGAGGCGCAGATATTTAATCTATTTTTCTTAATATCGGTACTTCTAAACATCCGATTTAAAAAAATCTTTTAACAACAAATACCATTTACCTTATGGAACAGTTTAGGTTTGTATTTGAGGAGGTTTTTGGTTCAAAATTCTGCCTTTAGGTGGTGCTTATGTACTTTCATTTGCAGCCTATCTTTGCCTCTAAATACTCTATTGAGGAATTTCTTTTTTTTTTACTGTATGCTATTCGCTATAATAAAGATAGAGAGTAAATAAGATTTTTGCTACACTAAGATCCTCTTCAAATAATGTGTACAACTTTTTCCCTAGGGGTTGTAAAGGTCAAAATGGTTTTCTTGCTATCTCTGCTACTGGGAGATGTATTTGAAAAGTTCTTTTACCTTAGATTAGTTTTTGCTATGAAGAATACTTTTAGCCTGTTTCAACTTTTCCATTGTGCAAAATTCTTCCACTAAAAAGCATACAGTTATATCATGTTCCCTGCTCTATCTCTTCTTTTGACTGTTTGATTTGAAATTTTTTGTCTCTAATACCTTCCTTCTGCTATGCAAAACGTTTTTTGCACCATTTGTTAATTTTCGTAACATACTTTTCAGCCACCGGGGGAAGTAAGTAGCTGACGTTTTATAAGTAGCTGATTTTTTTTTTTTTTTTTTTTTTTTTGTGAGTTATTTTGACCTTTACTAAAATTTTCTAATGAATGCTTTTATATAAAAATTTGTCATAAAATTAGATTGCTTCCTAATATCAGAAACTTAAATCTAGTTGTTTCTTAGTATTTTCTGAGCAAGCTAATTACTTTGCATCTTCTATAATTAGTTTTCTAATCATGCCTAGTTAAATTGCCTTGATCACTTATGAATGCAGTTGTACACAGCCCTTGGATTTAAAGTTTTCCCATTATTCCCTTCCATGTCATGTTGGAAATTTTTGTGCATACTTTGTTTGCTGGGGAGTACAAATTTAAAACTCAGCTACAGCATCAATATTATGTTGAAAATTACTTCCCTAAATAAAATGTAACGCAAATACTTGCTCCCATGATTAAAGCGTTTAAGAAATAACAATCCTTTTGGTCCTTTGAAAAAGTTCCAAATATTTCATCTTTCCTTACCCACAAATTTCCAATGCAACCATTATTTCAAAATAATTACATATAAATAGTATTTTATGTATTGATTGTGTGGTATATGAAAGCATTTTAAGAGTAATGCCACATACCTATGTATTTTTTAGTTTTATGTTTTTTTTAATTCTGTAATTTGCTTCAATAATTGAACTAAAGCCAAAGTAGAAAAATAAAAGTTTCCCAAAATCAGCATAATATAGTATACAAAAGTTTAGTAGATATTAAACCTGGTCACATTTTCAGTGACAGTTTTGGTATTTCAGTATTTATCCGTGATTCTAAGTTTCTGATTAGCTGCAGTGGACCGTTTTTAACATTATGCATTCTGTATTAAGTCTGCCCAAGCATGTAAGAAGTTGTTTGTTGTAGGTTACAGGTTGAACAGACCTATGGTTTCATTATATTTTTAAGTAAGAGTGTTTGGATCATATGTCCTGGAAAAAAAATAAATCCAAAAGCCCTGAAAATGTCCTGGAATTTTGTGATTGAAAAAGTGTATGATCCATGCATTCAGTTGTGCGTTTTCCATTGCTTTAGTTAATTCGGTTAGCAAAGTTAAATAAAGTTAATTAGAAAAGTTAACGGAAGAATTAATTTGAGCCCAGGTTTTAGTCAAAAATTTGATATAAGGGCCCACCCTTGTCCGGGCTTTTTGTCATAGCCCAGGCCTGTGCTCATCTATAGTGTGCAGCATCAAAAAGGAGTGGGAAGACTGAACACTTCGCGCAGGACGATGTTGATCGTGTCCAGAAAGCCTTTTCTCAAAGCCCTCAGAAGTCAACGAGATGAGCTGTGTTGCAGTTAGGTATGCCACAGATTACTGTTTGGCGGGTTCTACATAACTGCCTACAACTCCTTGTGTACAAACTGCAGATTGTACAGGCTTTACAGCGTGACAATAAACCCTGTCGTTTTTAATTTGCCCAAGGCATTTTGTCCAAAGTCGAAGCTGGTGAACATTACCTGCGAACATGGATATTTAGTAAGAATGAACATTTTTTGTCTCAGGGAGGGTACATCGGCATAACTGCCAAATATGGGGCTCCGAAAACCCTTGCGCCATTTGAAAAGTTAGACGAGATAGTCAAAAAGTGAACATCTGGTACACTTATCATGTTCGGAAGTGGTGGAGCACGTTTTCTTTGTGGAGAAAACAGTGACAACAGTGACTTATCTAGACATGCTACAGCTGTATCTGTTGCCTCAGTTTGAAGATCGGCAGTCCAGTGTGGTGTTCCGGCATGATGGTGCACCACCGCATTGGGCTGTTATTATCCAAGAATTTTTTGACCTGCATTTTCCTGAGTGCTAGGTTGGTCATGGTGGACCCATTCCATGGCCTCTGCACTCAACCGATGTTACGCCACTGGATTTCTTTCTGTGGGGATATGTGAAAAACATCATTTGCCAGACCCCTGTGACTCCCCTCGATGACCTGAAGACCAGAATTGGATTAAAGGCACTGCAACTAGCTTTGGATACTCAAAGGGATTAATTGATTCAATTTATCATAACATCAATAAACAACGAAGTTCTAAAAATGAAAACTACTGTGCTAAAAATAAAAATAAAATGCAATTCTATGGCAGCATCCCATAACTACCAGCTATAAAGTAGTAGTCTGAAAAAGAATGCAAGAACAACATTGATATTGCAGAAAAAGTTGTCGACAATTCACGATTACTAACAACAGATGACAGTAACAAGAATTTGTTACAAAAAAACTAGTGTTTATAAGATACCAACAATTAATCCTGACGATGGTAAACATGATAAATATATAGGTAGCACTAAAAGAAGACTTGCAACTCGACTGAACGAACATTATACGAATTGGACAAGAAAAAAAGCAAAGACATCACTAATACAGCACTGCGTAGATAACAAACTAATCGCAGATTGGGAAAACATGAAAATACTAACTACACACAAAAAACATAATCAAATTCTATGGTCAGAAGCTATTACAGTCAAAAAGATCCACGAAGAGAATTGTAATACATCAACACTAATGAAAATCCCATATCCTTGGAAATATCTGACTGAGCAAGAAAAGAAAAAAATAATAATAAAAATAAGTTACAGAGAAATAAGAATCAGAATAATTAGAAGAATAAGATAACAACTATACTTTCTTTGAATAAAGCTCATATTGAGAAATGGCTTCCTAGTTTAATTGAATTAATAATCTAAAGCAACTTATGGGAATTTACTAGGAAATTTTTTTCTTTAATAGCAAATTTTCGGAGAAAACTCTTCTCTTCTTCAGGCTGTCTTCTTGTTGTCACTTTTTGCTTGTCACTATCATGGTTACGGTTTACCTTGACGGTTACGGTTAACCTTGACGGTTAAGGTTATTTTTCAACAAATCCTGCCAGATGTTAGGCAGGAAAATCCTTTGCAGTCATTGATGATGGAATTTTGATTTTTCTCAATCTCTATTCCTTCTTTCAGTTTTCTTTTTTGGAAATTGCTTTGAAACTGATTGATTACTTTAAGGGAATTCCAATCCATGCTGTGCCCAGTTTCTCTAACATGCCTATCTAATCCAGTCTTGTTGGAGCAATTTTTTATAGCTGCTTTATGCTCAGCTATACGAGTTTCTAGTCTGCGACCTGTTTCACCTATGTAAGATAGTCCACAACTACAATTTACTACATAAACTACTCCTTGCATTTTTAAAATATCTTCTTCTCTTTGAACTATTTTAGGGAAAATTTTTTAACTTTGTTCTCTAAACTTGGAGCTAGCCTAATATTGTATTTTTTACTAATTCTCTTTAAAGCCTCAAATAAACCTTTGTGATAAGAAATTTTTCTAGTGAATTTTACTTCTTGCTTTTGTGGGTTCTTCGTGCCATTAAAATTCAGAAGTTCTCAATTTCTTCTTTAGGATAGTTATTCTCTGCAAGTATGACTTTAAGCTCTTCTTTATGGGCTTCTTTTTATCTGCAGTAGAAACTATTTTATTAATTTTTTTCTAAAAACTGACTTGCTACATTTTTCTTAATAGAAACTGGATGATACGAATTGAAATCCAGTAGTCTTTTAGTATTCATTGGTTTTTTATACCAACTAGTGAGGAATTTTTCATCTTCATAATAGATAGTAATATCTAAGAAGTTTATTCTTCTTTCTTTTGAAGTTCAATAGTGAACTTAAGGGAATCATCTAATTCATTGAATGAGTCTAGAATTCTTTCTGGAACAATTTCTGAGCTATCTATTATAAATAAGATGTCATCCATGTATCTGCTATATAAGCAGAAGTATGTGGGTTGTACTAGTATCTTTTCTTCTAGTTTTCCCACATAATAGTTAGCTAAGAGTGGGGAGAGTGGGAGCACATAGCTAGCCCCGATTTTTGAATGAAAAAAGTTTTCCCAAATTGAAAGTAGTTGTTCTGCAAAGAGAAAGTAAGCATTTCAAAAATTCCTACTAATATGTTTTTTTCCTTGTTGTGAAAAACTATTAGGTCCTGCCAAGTCTTCCGCTATAAAGTCTATAAGTTGATCTATATTAATGTGAGTATACATAGACACTATATCTAAACTACCCATAATAGGAGAATCTAATTTAGGAAGAAGTTCTAGTTTTTATTTTAGCTGCATTGAGTTTTTAATCAAGTTAGGTGGCTCTTTTAAAAGATTCTGAAGGTGTGACTTTAAAATAGTTTAGATTTGAAAGAATAGAGTTTTTTGAGTCTATTATTGGTCTAATTGGTTGGTGTTCTTTATGCAGTTTGACTATTCCATATATTTGAGGTAATCTGAACTGTAATTTTGAGAATTGTTTATAGTTTTCTGGAAGCTGGTTTTTCTTTTTTGAAGTGAAATAAGCTTAGAGACTTTTTAAATCAAATCTGGTAGTGGGTTTTCTTTTACTTCTTCATACATAGGTTTTTTTAGTTCTTCTTCCATCTTTTCTAGATAATCTTTCTTATCCATAATAGTAATCAACTTACTTTTGTCTGTTTTCACAGCAACTACACTTTCATTTTTTCTGAAATCTTTAAGTTTTTAATTGACTATTATCAAAATTTTTTGAGGTTTCCTTACTTGCTTCTGGAATTTTGTAAGGCTATTGTAGTAATCTTTTCTGAGGAGGTCTGCTTTAATTTGGTCCTCTTTTTCTAAAGTGCTGCAGATGCTTTCCAATTCAATTACCAATTTTTCTGGATTTATTTTTTCTTTGGATAGATTGAAATTACTTCCTTTATTTATCACTTGTAATAATTCTTGGCTAACTCCAGTAGCAGTGTTGTCCTTCACATGACTAAGAACTGCAGTTTTTTGTTTTTACTTGAATAGTTTTTCTTCAAAAATTTCTCTTCTTTAAGGTTCAGCTTTTTAACAAATTTCTTATTTTTGTTTCTTACTCCAATTTTTAGCCAGTCATCCAATTCTGCTTTTACTGTATCCCTTAAGATGAAAAGAAAATTTCTGGAATCTTAAGGGATACAGTAAAAGCAGAATTGGATGACTGGCTAAAAATTGGAGTAAGAAACAAAAATAAGAAATTTGTTAAAAAGCTGAACCTTAAAGAAGAGAAATTTTTGAAGAAAAACTATTCAAGTAAAAAACAAAAAAACTGCAGTTCTTAGTCATGTGAAGGACAACACTGCTACTGGAGTTAGCCAAGAATTATTACAAGTGATAAATAAAGGAAGTAATTTCAATCTATCCAAAGAAAAAATAAATCCAGAAAAATTGGTAATTGAATTGGAAAGCATCTGCAGCACTTTAGAAAAAGAGGACCAAATTAAAGCAGACCTCTCAGAAAAGATTACTACAATAGCCTTACAAAATTCAGAAGCAAGTAAGGAAACCTCAAAAAAATTTTGATAATAGTCAATTAAAAGCTCTTAAAGATTTCAGAAAAATGAAAGTGTAGTTGCTGTGAAAACAGACAAAAGTAAGTTGATTACTATTATGGATAAGAAAGATTATCTAGAAAAGATGGAAGAAGAACTAAAAAACCTATGTATGAAGAAGTAAAAGAAAACCCACTACCAGATTTGATTAAAAAGTCTCTAAGCTTATTTCACTTCAAAAAAAGAAAACCAGCTTCCAGAAAACTATAAACAATTCTCAAAATTACAGTTCAGATTACCTCAAATATATGGAATAGTCAAACTGCATAAAGAACACCAACCAATTAGACCAATAATAGACTCAAAAACTCTATTCTTTCAAATCTAAACTATTTTTAAAGTCACACCTTCAGAATCTTTAAAAGAGCCACCTAACTTGATTAAAAACTCAATGCAGCTAAAATAAAAACTAGAACTTCTTCCTAAATTAGATTCTCCTATTATGGGTAGTTTAGATATAGTGTCTATGTATACTCACATTAATATAGATCAACTTATAGACTTTATAGCGGAAGACTTGGCAGACCTAATAGTTTTTCACAACAAGAAAAACATATTAGTAGGAATTTTGAAATGCTTACTTTCTCTTTGCAGAACAACTACTTTCAATTTGGGAAAACTTTTTTCATTCAAAAATCGGGGATAGCTATGGGCTCCCCACTCTCCCCACTCTTAGCTAACTATTATGTGGGAAAACTAGGAAGAAAAGATACTAGTACAACCCACATACTTCTGCTTATATAGCAGATACATGGATGACATCTTATTTATAATAGATAGCTCAGAAATTGTTCCAGAAAGAATTCTAGACTCATTCAATGAATTAGATGATTCCCTTAAGTTCACTATTGAACTTCAAAAAGAAAGAAGAATAAACTTCTTAGATATTACTATCTATTATGAAGATGAAAATTCCTCACTAGTTGGTATAAAAAACCAATGAATACTAAAAGACTACTGGATTTCAATTCGTATCATCCAGTTTCTATTAAGAAAAATGTAGCAAGTCAGTTTTTAGAAAAATTAATAAAATAGTTTCTACTGCAGATAAAAAAGAAGCCCATAAAGAAGAGCTTAAAGTCATACTTGCAGAGAATAACTATCCTAAAGAAGAAATTGAGAAGCTTCTGAATTTTAATGGTACGAAGAACCCACAAAAGCAAGAAGTAAAATTCACTAGAAAAATTTCTTATCACAAAGGTTTATTTGAGGCTTTAAAGAGAATTAGTAAAAAAATACAATATTAGGCTAGCTCCAAGTTTAGAGAACAAAGTTAAAAAATTTTCCCCTAAAATAGTTCAAAGAGAAGAAGATATTTTAAAAATGCAAGGAGTAGTTTATGTAGTAAATTGTAGTTGTGGACTATCTTACATAGGTGAAACAGGTCGCAGACTAGAAAACTCGTATAGCTGAGCATAAAGCAGCTATAAAAAATTGCTCCAACAAGACTGGATTAGATAGGCATGTTAGAGAAACTGGGCACAGCATGGATTGGAATTCCCTTAAAGTAATCAATCAGTTTCCAAAGCAATTTCCAAAAAAGAAAACTGAAAGAAGGAATAGAGATTGAGAAAAATCAAAATTCCATCATCAATGACTGCAAAGGATTTTCCCTGCCTAACATCTGGCAGGATTTGTTGAAAAATAACCTAACCGTCAAGGTTAACCGTAACCGTCAAGGTAAAACCGTAACCATGATAGTGACAAGCAAAAAGTGACAACAAGAAGACAGCCTGAAGAAGGAGAAGAATTTTCTCAAAAATTTGCTATTAAAGAAAAAATTTCCTAGTAAATTCCCATAAGTTGCTTTAGATTATTAACTATACTTTGCTACCAACCCGATAGATGGCGCATCACAACATAATCAAGTAAGTACACATTAATAAGGACACAGACTAGATTTGTCGACGTGTAACAACCTGTTCAAGAATGACACGTGGAAGTCCACACTTTGTGCACACCAACCTTGCATAACATTGACTTTCGATGATAGTACCACTGAGGATGACCGTGATATAGACGGATTGAAACTAGTATGGTTTAGTTTAAGTATTGAGTGCCTGTGCAAAAATAGTCTGCCTTCTATTCAACAATAACATTTTATGCAAACCTCGTAATCTCTTTGTGCAACTTCGGATACTCGTCTATGGTTCCGTTTTTAACCAATGACAACATCGATAAGGACTAAGGATTTTATTCATACTGTAAATAGTCTTTTTATCTTTTTAATCCCTTTAAACTTCACTTTCATTTTTTCATAATCTCGACTCTGGTTGTATATTTTCAAAGAAACCGGTCAATGTTTTTAGTTCAATGAACCAACTCCTCACGAACTTGTCAACTTGGATGTTGGCGATTTGTACCTGAGGAATAAATTCAACCAACAATTACCTTCCTAATTGTGCTACATTATTGGGTAAGTGCAACATTCTCAAGACAATTTAATAACTGTTGAAATGTTTTAGATTTTATCTCCTTAAATTTATATAATAGCAAAAGTAATGAAGCATGGAGCACTCGACTTGAAGATACTTAATAACATGTGTAAAAGTAGTGATAATAATTATACAAGTATTGATTTATAAGATAGCCATGTAAACCAAAGGTTAATTTTCACTAACCAAATTATATTATTGAAAAGTAGTACGTTGGCATACAAGAATATGTATCATACTTTTCATTGTATAATCTACATAAAGTAGTACGTTGGCATACAAGAATATGTATCATACTTTTCATTGTATAATCTACATACCTCAAAATTCAGGAGAAAAAACAAATTTCTTTCTCCACCCTGTGATGTTGATCCTGAGCAATAATTTCCCACAGGAAATTATTGGGTTGTCGGAAAAGTCACGACGTATTTTGGCACCCGATGGCGGTTGGGTGGTTTTAGAAGTACTAGAGGCATGTGTAGCTCTGTTATCACTATGGCATTCGACAGGTGCCAGTTCTAGCTGCAGTCTAAAAGGAATAGTGAGCAATTTGGTTGATTTGTGGAGATTTGACATCAAGTTGAAGATGGAAGACCAAACTGTGCATTTTCGCCATATTTCACTGTTTTACTTCCGTAAAGGGAAGAATGCACGTCAAGCTTGTGAAAAGTTCGTAAAGTGTATGGTAATAATGCTCTACAAGAACGGCAGTGGTTCGCAAAATTCCGTGCTGGTGATTTTGACCTCAACGATGATCCTTGGTCCGGGAGGCCAACCGAGGTTGAGGACGACCAAATCATGGCATTGATCAAGTCAAACCCACATTACACGACACAAGAGATTGCAGACACATTGCACATCCATCATTCAAGCGTTCACGACCACCTGAAGAAGCTGGGATGCATAAGCAAGCTCGATGTGTGGGTTCCTGATGAACTCGAGGAAGCTCAATTGATGGCGCTTATAAACATCTACGATATGCTCATTAAACGTAAGGAAAACGATCCTTTTTTGAAGCGACTGATAACTGGTGATGAAAAGTGAATTGTGTACAACAATGTGCTGCGCAAAGGGTCTTGGTCCCGACTTGCTGCTTCGCATCAAAAGACATCCAAAGCAGACATTCATCAGCGGAAGGTTCTGGTCTCAGTGTGGTGGGATGTTAAAGGTGTCGTGTTTTTCGAGCTCCTACCACAGAACCAAACAATCAATTCAAATGTGTACTGTCGGCAATTGGACAGTTTGAACAAATCCATCATCCAGAAACGTCCAGAGCTCGTTCATCGTAAAGGTGTTGTATTCCATCACGACAACGCGAGACCACACACAAGTTTGATCACCCGCCAAAAATTGTTGGAGCTTGGGTGGGATGTGTTGCCACACCCAGCATACTCACCTGACCTTGTGCCGTCAGACTTCCTCTTGTTTCGCTCTCTTCAACAATCCTTGCGTGGTATAACATTCAATTCAGATGAGGCTGTAAATCAGCACCTTGTACAGTTTTTCACCACGAAAGACAGGTCCTTCTATGAACGAGGCATTCTGCAGCTTACTGACAGATGGCAAAATGTTATCGAACAAAACGGGCATTATATCATTGATTGATCTTTGTTCTTTCTATCAATAAATGACCTTTGCAAAACATGGCTAAAATACGTCGTGACTTTTCCGACAACCCAATAGTGATTCATGGGATTACCCAGCAGGCCAAAATAGAAAAAAAAAAAAAAAGGAAAAACAATATTATTCAAATTAAAAAAAAAAGTCCCCTATTTTAGTCCTTTTGTGTTACTTTCAAGAGGGTAAAGAGCAAAAATTTAACATTTTTACAGCATTACCACAGTTACATAATTCAATTCCATAGGCACAGTTCCCTAGTTAGGTCTGCAGCATCCATGAGCATGTGTGACGCCGGGCTTCCTACAAAAATGTTCGTCGACAAGAGCAAATAACACCGCATTCATTCTCATATTTTCTGCCAAAATGCTCGTAAGTAGAAAAACAACAATTTTCCAACTGTTTGCTGACCTCTATCTTCATATTCCATTATGGTTTTTTTTTTTGTAGTTAATGCATTTTTACATTTTCCCAAATATGACCTCTCCTGGCAATTACAACACAGATTTTTTAAATATCAAAATGCTGCAAAAAATGCTGTTATTTATTTATTTTAAAGTGGCTTATTATCAGCATATAATCAGTAGAGCCTAAATTTATAATTTTCTGAACAGTTAACCCACTGATTTTTTGAAAAAAATTATGGTAATACCTGCAGAAAAAAATGTTGCATATTCATATTCGTTAGATGTAGGTGAGAATAAGGATTTTTTAATACCCCTTATTCAGATCCAGCTGGATGATACATGATTGCAGATTTTTTTATCGGGATAATTCATCCTTCTTTTTTCTTGA
The DNA here is from genome assembly GCA_039090855.1 of Macrothele yani. NCBI lineage: Eukaryota > Metazoa > Arthropoda > Arachnida > Araneae > Macrothelidae > Macrothele > Macrothele yani. The sequence continues at coordinate 51,429,562 of CM077028.1, forward strand.
TGCTAGCTATTGCATCTGAAATCAATTCATCAGAGCATGAAGAAGGGAGTGATGCAGGTGTGAGTTTTCTTTCAGGACAAATAGCTTCAAAGTTCTTTTCGTGGATGAATACTGCTGAAGGCATTGTCATGCCTAAAATAATAGTCAGCGAGTCAGATGTCATGGAAAATGGGATGTGAGAGCAAAAAATTAGCTTCATCAGCTCAGACAGCACTTTAAGGGCTGTATCCCTTCTTCCTTGAAGATTTCAAGATATAATCTAAAAACTTTTGAAAGCATCAAGCTTATCCTTAGTAACGCTTTCTTGAAAAAAAAAAAAAGATTCTGTCGCCAGCCAAGAGCCAGTGGAGACTGGTAATATTTCAGTAGGTGGGATTTCTGTTCATGTTCATTAGGTTCTGTAACCACTAAGAATACAAAATTTGATTTTTGTGAAAAAATACAGTGTAACGTTTGAATTCATAGCAATCTTGTTCCTTTGTTGAAAGTATTGTAAAGCTGTGTGTGCTGTAGAGTATGTCATGATTCCTGGAGTTTTATGTATTTGTGTATTTTTCTGTTCATTTTATACACATTGCTTTTAGTAATAGGGCATTTAATTTTTTTTTAGTTCAGGAAGATTCAAATTCGTCAAATCTTTCGAATGCATCAGACTCCTTGCATGTGGATGATGCTCAAAGTAAGTTGGTGTATTTTTCTTGATGATTTGCATGTTATATAGAAAAAATGTCAGGAGTGTTATGCTATACAGCATTTCAGTTAAAATATCTGCCATTTGTAATTTTAAAATAAAACTTCAAGTAGCAGGACCATTATAATTTTTACGTATTTTGTAAATTTTGAAAAATGGTTTGAATATATTTTGTACCTGTACAAATGATTTTTTTCACAGCTAGTGATTGTAAAACTTTGTTTTTTCAGCGCACAGTAAAATCTTAAAAATGATTTTGCAGCTTTTTAAATCAGTTAATGTGAAATTCAGTGAAACTTATGTTGGTAGTCACATGCCGAAGGGGGCAGTTTTGGCAGTCACCTGCAGAACATGCCACATACCTGCATTTTGTAGTTGCCAACATGAGAAACATAAAGCAAAATCTTGTTTAGGAAGTTCTAGAAAGATATAAAAAATTCTGTGAGTTTAAAAATATGAAACACTGAAGTTTTTCTCTCTCACTGTCACCAGTTTTTATGAGGTTGTAAATGGTGGGTGGTCCTTGGGATCTATCAAGTTCTTGAATTTTGTTTGCAGATGATATGATTTTCTGTTAACTAGGGTATGCGTGTTTAATCTTTAATTCTAAATGAGAGAGTAAAGCCAATTGAGGACTTCATCCCCTTATCCAAATGAACCTAGCCATCTCACACAGTGGATGTATTGTTTCAGCAATCATTAAGGTCCATGTTGGAAGGCAAAAAAATGCATTACTGACTTGAAGGAACAGAAAAGAGAGGGGTGGGGTGTGTGTGAATAGAATGGTTTCAGAGCTAAACCACAGTAGTGCTGCTATTGCCTTCAGCCTTTGTTTACCTTCTATTTCCTGTGGGGGAATAAGTGGTATGAGTGCCTGATTTATGACAGCATATGTTCCAAACACTCTACCTCATTCCTTAGCCTTACTTCTGGCTCTTAGTGAGAGATTTAGTGAATAACATTTATAAATAACAAAATGTCTGGGATGATTGAAAGAACAAGCACTACACAGCAGGCTGCATTTAAAAAAAGTAAGTCTTTTTTACGCTTTCCAACCGTAGGTTGAAGAAGCTTATATGCTCCAAAAAAGGGTTCGCTTTCGATGAAATTTTAGTATGTAGTAGGGGACCACCTGGGAATGAACCCTATTGAAAATGGGACAAATGGGGTTAAAGGTCACGACATAGGAGCGGGATCCATTCCATTGCCCGTATGTCTCATAACTTGCGTAAATATGGTTCGATTTCAACGAAATTTTAGTATGTGGTAGGGGACCGCCTGGGGACGAACCCTATTGAAAATGGGTGAAGTGGGGTCAAAGGTCAGGACATAGGAGTGGGATGCATTCCATTGCCCTTATGCGTCATAACGTGCATAAAAATGGTTTGATTTCGATGAAATTTTAGTATGTGGTAGGGGACCACCTGGAGAGGAACCCTATTGAAAATGGGACAAATGGGGTCAAAGGTCAGGACATAGGATCAAGATCCATTCCATCGCCCTTATCCCATACTATTAAGGTGAACGCCAAGTAATTTTGCTTCCTATATTTCCAATGGAAAAACTTTTGTACACATTTCCTTCACAATTAGTGTGTTCCCAAGGATGGAAATTTGAACATCGATTAAAATAACTTCATGTTATAACTTGAAATACTTAACATTTTCTAAAACATAACCATAATTATATTAAAAAACAATAACGCTTCCTTTGGTGGTGTTGAAACCAGAAAAAAGATGGCGCGACCTGTACTTTGATGACGTCAATAGACAAATAAATGTTGTATTGCATAATTATGGTTATGTTTTAGAAAATATTAAGTATTCCAAGTTAGAAAATGAAGCTATTTTAATCGATGTTCAAATTTACATCCTTGAGAACACATTAATTGTGAAGAAAATGTGTACAGAAGCTTTTCCATTGGAAGTATAGGAAGCAAAATAACTTGACGTCCACCTTAAAGGAGCAATTCTTGTATCAATGTAAATTTTATTTTGAAAACGGCTCTAAGGATTTTGATGAAAGTCATTAACCTATTGTTTTCTGGTACTAGAAATCGATTTAGTTTGATCTCGACTTTAGGAAAATTCGTTTAGTGGGTTAAATAACCACCCCGAATTAACACGTTTTTAGTGTCATGGTGTCATCCTGTTAATGTTACCCATGCTTAGAAATCTTATAACGTCACAAGCTCGCGATTGAGATGTTGGCGCCCGGTCACGCCATCTGTCTCATTACGTCACGCATTGTGTGTGGATCCTACTAAAGTTTTATGACATCACACTCTTTCGAGCAGATGGTCGTGATTCCCATCTGCCTGATTATGTCACGCGTTGTGTGCGTATGTCTGTCCGCACGATAACTCGCGTAACAATCATTCGATTTCAATGAAATTTTAGTATGTGGTAGGGGACCACCTGGGAAGGAACCCTATTTAAAGGGAACGAAATGGGGTCAATGGTCAAGACATAGGAGCAGGATCCATTCCACTGCTTTTATGCATCATAACTAATGTAAAAAGGGTTCTATTTCGATGAAATTTTAGTATGTGATAGGGGACCACCTGGGGACAAACCCTATTGAAAATGGGCGAAATGGTGTCAAAGGTCAGGACATAGGAGCGGAATCACTTCCATCGCCATTATGCGTCATAACTTACGTAAAAATGCTTCGATTTGGATCAAATGTTAGTATGTTGTAGGGACCTGCCTGGGGACGAATCCTATTGAAAATGGGCGAAATGGGGTCAAAGGTTGGGACACAGGAGCGGGATCTATTCTATAGCCCTTATGCATCATAACTTACGTAAAAAGGCTTCGATTGCGACAAAACTTTATTATGGTTTTTCGGAGGTATACCGAACCGGTTCTGTTGAATATCATCGAAATGGGCTCAAAGGTCAGGGCACAGAACCGAGATTTATTCCACAGCCATTATTCTCATAACTTGAGTAATGATTTCTGGTATGTTGGAAAGCGTATTATAATCAATGCATTGCATGATTTTACTAACTTGTTTAATTTTGATTTTGAGTGGGAAGGGGAAATATTTGGGAAAATTTAACCACTCTGTTTTGTGGTCACCTGTCAAGATGGTCACTTTTTCGCAGAACCATGGAGGACCTTGCTAGACAGATTTCGCTGTTTATCTCCTTATATATTTTTTCAGACTCGCTAACAAATACTAAATACCAGGGGTGTCTCCTGGCTTTTATGTCGTGTAGCGTGTAAAGGAAGTAAGGCTTGGGGGGGGGGATACATGAAAATTCTCTTAAAAAATAAATACTGTATATCTTAAAGCTAAAGGCATAGAAAACAAACAACAAAGCAAATTAATTAACAACAACAAAACGAAATAGCATATTTTTACTGAATGTCATTAATTAGGGTAACTGTTTCAATTACAACGTGCACAATTCTTCTGTCTTAGATAGGAAAGATATCGATGACTGCATTATGAAAGTTGTGGCAATTTTTCAGCTGCTTAAAGATTGCTCTCTCTCTATGGAAGTTAAAGCTAATTCAGTGAGATGATCTTCAGCTGTTGAATTTCGACTCTAGGTCTTGATACGTTTCAATGCAGAAAAGCTGGGGGGGGGGGGTTTACCGGAGCACAACAATAGATATACTGAAGAGTAAATTAAAACACAAAATAGAACAATTAAGAATGAATGAAATACGGGATTACACCATTGTACAATACAAATTTAGATTATGTGAATCCATTTATTGGTGTAAATATGACCTGAATGGCAAGTCAGATAATATCCGAAAATTTGAAAATTTCGTTGTTCTGGAGTGGGAATCAATCAAACCCACATCTCCCGGATATGAATGCTGATTGCTTTGACTAGTAAATCCTGTGACAGTTATATTCAAATTAATTGGAAACTTGAAACTTGGTCATTTTGGGTGGTGTAGTGGTTAGCATACTTGGGTGCTATTTGGGAGACGCGAGTTCAATTCCTGCTCCAAAACGACGAAATTTTCGTTTTTGGATATTATCTGACTTACCATTCAGGTCTTATTTACAACAATAAATGGATTCACATCTTCCAAATTTGTATTAGAACAACTAAGAAACCTAGTGGAACAAACCTCTTTTTCCATTTAGATCTCTCTCATTTGAGCTGCGCATTAATCAGTAGGTGTCACGTGACACTGGCTAGTGTTGTGTTTTTCAGGAGAGGGGCCATCAAACATGGGAACTATAGTAAGCGATGTGTAGCGGCTTGTAGGATGACTCCAGACGTCCTCAGCACACCTCAGTATCCCGTTCGATTCTGTAAACTTCTGCCATGTATACCCTTGACCCAGCCACCTGTCCACTCAGTGGGCAAGAGCTGGGAAGCAAGGACGGTAGAAAGAAATCCTCAGTCTTTGTTCATAGCTCCACACATGACCATCATGTGCCACTTTGTACGCACGTAAACTGCTAGAGGATGATCCCCACTGCAGTTGTGCCTCAGTTCCGTTTTTTCTTCTATGTTTATAAAATGAGTCTTTTTAAATATTTCATTTGAGGTCAATTATCTAAAACGAAGTTTTGGATGATCCTCACGTCCTATGTGGAGGAGTCGCCACTGCTAAGTACCACTTACTATCTCAAGCACATGAAAGATATGCTGACTTGTGTATCAATGACATCAAGTATAAACATTTCCTTTCTTTGTAGTTCTGTAGAACACATAGTTCTACACTTTCAGAAGCTGATAAAACCTGAAAGAGTCTTAATTTTCCAATTGCTGTAGTTGCAAATTTATAGCAGAGTTCATGGTATGGCAACTGCACTTTAAAATCTCATTTTCATATGTTTTCCAGTAGTAGTAATTTGCTACTACTGAATTTTTTTTTTTTTTTTTTTTTTTTTTTATTATTATTGGGGGTTTAACATTGACAATGAGCAACTCAATGGGCTATAAGCAGTCGCCCATCTCTAATTTAGGGCCACTGATTCCAGGGAAGGTAGAGAGCCAGTGCTATAAGGCAAACACAATAACCATGCCTTACCTAGATTAAAACCTGGACCCATCTTGGATGAATGATCAGAAGTCAGCGCTTTGACAAACTGTGCCACCAGGGTGGCAAACATTTTTTCATGGCCAGCAGTGATATCATCTGAAGACACAAAAAAAGAATTTAATCCCTTTAATTTTTTGATTTGCGAATTTACATAACTGCACTGGAGTTAAAATCTGATTATTTACTAGATGTTCCAAGTTAACTTTGCCTGCAAGTCTTTTCACAGACCCACTAATACCCTCACATGGACTTCTACCATTATTAGTCTTGAAAAATGCCATTCTGCAGCTATTCCAAAATCTTGAAGGTGAAAAGACAAATCAGAAAAGTTTTTTGTGTTCTTGCACTTGGCTACTAGCACCATCAGCAAAATATATAATTTCTCTTCTGCTACATGCATATTCTTCCTTAAGGTAACAATATTTTGTTTTTAATTTATAGACATCTGCAGTTGTGTGTTTTAGATGATTGCTGACTATATGTGCACTTATGGCTTTCCTGGGATTTCAGATATAACATGGGCAAAATCTGCCAAAAGTATGCACATTCCAGGTTAAATTGTGCTCTTGACATGTTCAAATAATTTGATTTCACATACAAAGGGCACATTAATTTTTTACAAAATACATCTGCAAAGTGTTTTCTGTAGAAACTAGTCTTTCATAAACACTGTTACTCTAATAATGTAGGACTGTACACCAACTATACGTGAAATTGTAAAACAATACTAATATTTTGACTTATTGGTGTTACCCATTTATTTCTGTTTTTAGACAAATAAATTGGATTGCTAGTATAGTTATACTGTTTTACATACTGTTTCTCTATTTGTTTACAACTTTAGATTACTTTTTAGCTCTCATTTTCATTTTTTAACCTTAATTTTTTCCTTTGAATCTTAATTTTAACCTTAAATTTTTTCCTCAGAAAAATGATTATACATCATGGTTCGTACACGTCCTGGAAAAGTCCTGGAAATTGCTTTCTAATATCAGAAACTTAAATCTAGTTGTTTCTTGGTATTTTCTGAGCTAAGTAAATCACTTTGCATCTTCTATAATTAGTTTTCTAATCATTCCCAGTTAAATGGACTTGATCACTAATGAATGCAGTTATACATAGCCCTTGGATTTAAGGTTTCTTGTCATTCTCTTTCATTTCATGTTGGAAATTTTTGTGCATACTTTGTTTGCTGGCAAGTACAAATTTAAAACATAGCTACAGCATCAATATTATGTTGAAAATTCCTTCCCCAAATAAAATGTTTCACAAATACTTGCTCCCATGATTATGTGTTTAAGAAATAACAATCTTTTGGCCCTTTTAAAAAAGTGTTCACCTTTCGTTACCTTTAAATTTCTGATGTAAGCATTATTTCAGAATAAAAAATATAAATAGTATTTTATGTATTGATTGTGTGATATATGAAAACATTTCAAGAGTAATGCCACGTACCTATGTATTTTTTAGTTTTTTTAATTCTGTAATCTGCCTCAATAATTGAACTAAAGCCAAAGTAGAAAAACAAATTTTTCTCAAAATCAGTGTAGCATACTGTATATAAAAGTTTAGTAGATATTAAACCTGGTCACATTTTCAGTGCCAGTTTTGGTATTTCAGTATTTATCTGTGATTCTAAGTTTCTGATTAGCTGCAGCAGACATCATTTTTAACATTCTGCATTCTACCCAAGCATGTAGGAAGTTGTTTGTTGTATGTTACAGGTTGAACAGACCTATGGTTTCACTATATTTTAAGTAAGAGCATTTGGATTGTATGTTCTGGAAAAAAATCCAAAAGTCCTGGAAATGTCCTGGAAAAATCCTGGAATTTTATGATTGAAAAAGTGTATGAACCATGATGCATATATTTTCCAGGTCAAGAGTTGAAATGTTTCTATTATAAGGCTTTTGGGTATTACATAAGGTCATAATATGCCACACAGAGCAGCACCAGAATACATGGGGATTTTTTTTATGATCATCTAGTAATTTTGTCCAGCATTAGTAGTATATAAAGCATTTTCTGAGTTTGTTCTGGTAGAGTTGTAAGTAATAATGCTTTTTTATAAACTTTGCACCAGAAACACACTGTATGTGCTAAAGTATCTCAATGAAATTAATACCCATATTAAAGCACTCCCAGATGTACAAACAGGATAAAAATTATTAGCTGAAAAAAGCAATGAGAAGGTATGTAGGGGGTAATGACAGGACTTCCTAAATCACAAAAATTAAGCTGAAACATCCCTTGTATATTATTTCTTTAAGAGACACAGTCAGAGATGCAAAACAATACTTTCAGGTGTGAATCTATATACATTGGTTCCTTTATTGAAACAGTTTTCAAATTTTTATCATCTTGCCTACATAAAGTTTTTGAGGAGTAAAAATAGGAAATTTTCAATTTTTTGAAGTTTGGCAACCCTAAAAGCCAAGTAAACATTGGAATAAGAACTTGAAATTTATTGTGGAGACAAAGTAGTTATAACGCTTCAAATATACCAAAGCTTATGGCTGGTTTCATTTACACATCAAAGATATAAATTTTTGAATTTCAGAAAAAAATAAAAAATAAAAAAAATTAGCTACTCAAAGTTATTTGCAATATAAAAAAATTAATTTGAGCTTACTTGCTGCTTTAGAAGGATGGCAATTCTACCTTTAAAATGACATCTGAATGATTAGGACAAATACAAGCAATTTTAGTAATAAAACAATGGACACTTTTTTCAGAAATACATAATTGAATGAATGAAGATTCAGGGAGCAAATTCCTTCCACCCCTACTCAATGAAAAAAAAAATTCTGGATTTTATCTTCTCTCTATTAATGGTTAAGTTTGCAGTAAAATTTGTGACTATTAGGCAACCCCCATTTGTTGATTTGGCATGGACCTTATAACAATGAAGCAGCCATTTCATTACTGTATGAAGTTGTGTGAGACAAAGATTATTAGCTCCTGTCAGATTCAAAATATAATGGTAATACTGCATAATGTATCTGTTTTATTCAGATAATATTTTATCAGTTTTTAAAATATTTTGTGAAGGATCTTTGAAATGGACTTATTGGGATGTTTAACCTTCAGCATTTTTTTTTCTTCCAGTTGTGGTTGAATATGAGGGATCAAATTCTTCAAACCCTGCAGATTCTAATGTGGAAGACCATAGAGGTGAAATTTTACTTTTCAAATTTGTATTACATGATTTTAATTTAATGCAAATAAGGCAGTGCCACAAAGTTAGAAAAGTGTAGGTGTGCATGTGGCTGTCTGTGGAAAGGTTGTTTCAAAGTAATGATGAATGATACTAATAAGAAATATATAAAATTTCAGAAGATAAAAGTAAAAAACTTTGTCTTCTAAATTTTATATATTTCTTACTTAGTCATTCATTGTCTTTTATATTTACTTATACATAAGTACAATTTTTCTGTTTAGTTTCATTCTAAAATGAGAGTTTAAAAAATTCATTTAACATTGGTTGTCATGGAAAAAGTAATCTGCATTAGAAACTAATGTTTGCATGTGAAGTTGTCATGTATTTCTTCCTCTGATTTTTAATTGAACTTCAGTGAATGCATTTGGTAAAAAAATGGAATTAGTAATCTTGGATTTATAAATGTCTAGTTCTCTTTGTAAGCCCAAAATCTAATGGTACTAATGTTTGTATCATGTAATACTCTCAGAAACAAGAGAACATAGAGTTAGATGATGGTAACTTGTGTAAATTAGTGGAGAAGTATGTGTGTGTATTTATTTATTTTTCCATAGAATGAAAACCAGAAGTGAACCGTGTCTTGAGTAAAACACAGTTTTACCAGATTAATTTTCAGGGTAGGCTTCTGATTATCAGCTCTTCAAGTAGTTCTGCACATCTGTATGCTTTGTTTGAATAAGTCCTATGCACATTCACCATAATGGGGCATAGAAACAAGCTCCACTGCTACTGTATATTTTGTATGGAGTATTTTTTTGAATAATGATGATTTAGAAGCACAGTCAAAAATGCTTATATCGTAGTGAAAATTCATTTACCCATGTAAAATAAAGCATATAAAATCATCAAGCTTTCAGTCTCTGCTGGGAGGTTTTTTCAAGGCAGTAGATAGACATAAAATGCAGAGAATTAGAATGGACAAGAAACAAAGATGATTTTTGAAAAATAATGTGGAAGACATCACAAGCGGTGTTACATGTATTTATCACGCAGTTATGTGATGTGCTGCGATGTGTTTCTATCCATTAATAGTGCATTCCAAACCATTGGTAATTCCATAGAGACAATATCATTTTGTTCTAGTTTGCTGGAGAGAATGAGTTTCAAATGTTTCCCTGATGGCAGTGTCTTTAAAGTTCATGTAAGGGGCAAATGCAATTCTTCTAATATCATTCAATATAGGAGTGTAATAATATAGTATAATAATATACTAGTATTAATAATTTAGATGCCATAATAACAGATTCTTTCAAACAAGAAGAAAACTACTTTCATGTGTAATAATATAGTGTAATAATATAGTATAATAATATACTAGTATTAATAATTTAGATGCCATAATAACAGATTCTTTCAAACAAGAAGAAAACTACTTTCATACAAAGAAAATGCAGAATAATAATAAAATAGAACAGCATTTCCTTTCTTTCTTTGAGGAATTATTAGAGTTAGCTCAAATGATTTTGAATGATTCTTAATGAAAGTGATTAGGCAGATTTATGTAATTTTTGAAAATGTAATAGGTCAAATAGATATCAATCGCAATTCCCCCCCCCCTTTTTTTCTTTATATATAATTTTATAGCTAATACTCGTATATTTTCTTCAAAGGAAGTAATTTTATAGCTAATACTCGTATATTTTCTTCAAAGGAAGCAGAAGTAAAAGCTGAGAAGCCATACCTCTACATCGGAATGTTTGACTGACTGGCTGATAGGTCATGAATTGGTAGCTATGAATTTGTAATAGATCAGATACATATCAATTGAAAAATTATTTCCTTTAAAATATATAATTTGTTAATTTTATAGCTACTTAGATTATCTATGAAGGATGCAAAAGCTATGAAAATCCATACTTCTGTGCTGGAATTGTAGTTGAGTGATGTTTAGACATAAGTGCCAAATGCAGCATTCAGATCCCTTTCAGGAAGTAAAGTAATTTAGTCAACACAGTGGAAGAAATTATTCAGGAATAGCATAATTAACCAGTCTGGAACAAATAATGAACCTTCTATGCAAAAAATATCTTCAGTTTGTTTTTAGTTAAGCTGTGAATTTCTGTTCTGCTCCTCATATGTCAGTGCATTCTCTAATTTCACGCTTTAAATATATTTTGTTCACAAAAAACAAAACAAAAAAAGCCCTCCAAGTCGTGATATTTCTTTTTTCTCCTATTTATTGTCTTTCTTTAGCAGCAGAGCTAGTTTTTTTGCCTTAGGATGTAGTTTGTATGTGCAGGCCTTATGTAATCAAAGCACATTAATATTTGGGACTAATTGAAGAGGAAATAATTGAAAGTCCACCCATATTTTGTTTTAGGGAGCCTAGCTGATGAGATGGTATCCATTTCTCTCTCTTACAATAATTATAGAGAATGGATTGACCATTAAAACGGCGTAAGACTTGCATTGGACTACACTGAATATTTGTTTTCTTGTTTTTGTTCGTTTTTAAAAAATCTTGCTATATTTTTTAGTATTATACATGTTTGTTAAATTAATGGTACAATCCACAGGTCCAGGTGTGCTAACATCTGTCAGACTGCACCGCTGCTGCTCTGACGCACATACACGGACCTCCCTGTAGCCACTGGTACCTACAGCGTCCAACAGTTCATGCATCCCGTTGCACATCGCAGCAGCAACACATGTAGACTAGTGCACTTCACACAGGCCTACGATTCTTCCTCTCTGAAACACATCCAAATGGTAATAAACCTGCCAACAGTGTGTACCTGGCATTTTTGAGCTTTGCTGAAGTTTCCCAGCACAGACAACAAATCTGAAACGTCTGCGATACTTTCACCAGCGACCACACATTACCATCCCTGTTGCTGCTGGCACCTTTATCTCATGAATGTGTGATGTCATCAGCTCCAGTTTAACATCATTTGCATATCTCAAGGGGTTACACCTGGCCTGCGATTTGCTTGTTTGTAGCACACCTCCTTCTGGGTGGGGCAATTTCTATGTCGAGCAGTGTATTTTATCAGAATATAGTCTAGTGTGCATAGGCAAATATATGATTTAATTCTTACATCTTACCCCAGTTCCTCTTGGCTCGTGAAAAGCATTATTGGTGAGTAGGATTTTCAGAATTTCCCCAACCCTGGTTATAATGGTATTAATCAGAGAAGTAAACATTCAGGCATTGCAAATACAGATATATGTATTACCTTACCTCACAGAGAATGGTTCAGTGATCTCATAATGTTTCTTGGAAGTAGAAGAAATTTTGATGTACTTTCTTTTTAGTTTTGATAATGTGCACTCTCTTAGGATTAAAACAATCAGTCATTTCCATGTAATATAAACATTCAACCAATTTTTAGTTGCCAGAACAAAGAAATGATGTAGTGTAAAAAACTTTCCGTAAAACACACATTAAGAACTGTATCATCTTGCCTGCTGCTCGAGATCCCTCAGCAACTCAAAATATACAACATACATGTTCAGATACTTTGCTGGCATTGTATGAAGATCTTTCATTTTTCTGAGTACACGATAACTGAAAAAATGAATGTGTCTGAAATTTGTTTCTTATGGGTACAATTTTTGACTAGATGACAAAATCATATATATTACAAATTTTGAAGCTCAAAATTTGTATGGTATGGTGAAATCCCGTATTCCATTCATATACAGTATATTAGTTCAAAATGATTTTCTGTTTAAAAAGTGAAAAAAAAATTGTCATGCATATCTTATCTGGGCCAGGCAGCAACTAAAATTTGCCATTGCCTTCCCCCTTCTTTAAAGTTCTGCTTTGTTAAGGGGTTGTGTAAAAAGTATTTTCATATTTTGGTGGTAGATGTTGTTGGTACCAATTCTGAAGTCTAATTTGTATTGCAGACACGATATTTACATATTCTAAAAGGCGAGTTTCCGACACATCTGTATAAAACGAATTCTGCATGACTGGTTCAGTTATGTTCATTTGGCATAGGTATGAAAATAGAATATAATAAGGTTAGTTTTTGCCATTTAATGCTTCTTTCCTAATGCGACTCACATGCAAGAAAAGCTAGGGTGATGTAAGTGTTTGACTGTGGCAGTATTGGTTTGCAAAGTTTCATCATGGAGAAGATTACTTGCTCACTGAAGAATCGTGCTGTGGACCCATTGAAGTTCATGTCAACCAACTCGAAAAAGGCATTAACTGAAAGCAACCAACATAATATGAACCAAGCAATTGCACATACACTGCAAATATCCAGCCTCATGATGGCATTCCATTTCACGAAGCTTGGATATGTGAATCGCCTAAACATTTGGGTACTGCACAATTTGAGTGGGGAAAATGTTCTTGACCATACATCTTTTTGCTCAAAATGGGTCACTTTCATTCCATTCTGCTCAAATGGAATGAAAGTGACCCATTTTTAAACCAAATGATAACTGGCAATGAGAAATGAATTGTGTGCAATGAACGGAATGTTAAATATCATGGAGCATGCTATATGAGCTGCCATTAATCACTTCAAAGGCCAGTCTGCATCGCAAGAAGGTAAATGTCCTATGTATGGTGAGACTGGGATGGACTTTTATACTGCAATGTGCTGCTGAGCACCCAAACAATCTGATAGGTACTGTACCCAATTGGACTAGCTGAAGGCCACAGTTGATGACAAACTTCCAAAAATGGGCTATAGGTATAGCCATGTCTTTCACTAGAGCAACGTCGGACCTTGTGTTTCTTTGGTCATCGCGAAAAGAATTGTTCGAGCTTGCCTGGTATCTCCTGCCTCACCCAGCTTGTTCACCTAATCTTGCACCTTCAGATTTCCATTTATTTCAGTCTGTGCAGAACTTACTCAATGGACAGAACTTTGCTTCTTTGGAAACCTGTAAACTCATTTTTGCCCCCAGACCTGCAAAGTTCTGGGCAGTTGTAATCCTCAAACTATCCCATAGATGGTGACAGGTACATTCATAAATTGGCAATGGTATGTAAAAGTTTTATCTTTCACTTTTGACTACAAGTGCAAAAATATTTTTTTACACAACCCAGTATGTGAAAACAGAGATAGGTAAGTGCATAAATTTTGAGTGTTCATCTTTTGCAGTTTTTACGCAATGTATTTATTGGTTCTTCCCTTTCACTGATTTGCTGTATCTTTCTTTTTTATTTAGATAGCTATTTCTGGAGAAGAAAGGGTGTGCTGGCACTCATTGAATGTTACAGGGAGCATCAGGAACAGATGAATGACCCAAAGAGGAAAAAAAAGAGTGTGTGGTCTTACGTTGCAGAAAGAATGAAGGAAAAAGGAGAACTTGTGACTGGTGAAATGTGCGATAGGAAGTGGAGGAACTTAAAGAAGACTTACTTGACAATAAAAAATAATAAAAGTTTGTCTAAAAAAGACAGACGCACATGGGAGTACTTTGACATGCTGGATGAAATTCATGGCCAAGAGAATCACATTGATCCAGTTTTCACATTTTCTACTATGGTGCCCGTTGAGGAAAAATTACCAAACAGCATAGGATATACCACAAGTGTGGTTGAAACACCTTTACAAGAAAGCAGTCCAAAGAAAAGAAAATTGGCTTCCATGCAAAATGAACAACAGAGTGCTAATCTTACATCAGGTAACTACATAAACTAAATTTTTGGTGATCATGCTGTTTGTCAGAATGTAAGCATGTTTTTTTTTATTTAACATGCCAGTCATATTTGTGTGATCAGCTAGATATATATTGTGTTCTCTCCTGAAAATCTAAGTACTTGTCCATAATACAAGGTTCTCACAGTCCTTGTAAGTCCTTAAAAAGTGCATATTTTTTTAAGGTGCTTAGAAGTTCATATTTTTTACCAAAAATACAAGGGTTGATTTTTTAAGTAAGGTATCCAATCACATAAAATAAGTTTCCGACAAAATAAAATAATGACAGTGGTATCAAAATGAAGGAAATCAATTTCTCTTAAACATTACAACCTTATTTTTCAACATAGCCACCATTTACTGCTACACATTTTTCCAAATGCACTATCCACTTTTTCTTTTCATCCATGAAGAAAGTTTGTGGTTTGCTTTTGATCCATTTGTGCACAGCAACTTGCACATCGGATGAAAGCTTTCAACATGTCTTTCAATTTTGGGAACAACCAAAAGTTGGACTGTGCCAAATCTGGGCTGTAAGGAGAGTTTGGAACAAGTGTGAATTTCAGGCTTGTCACTATTTCCATCGTTTGTGCAAAAGAAAAGTCCTCTTTTCAGGCCTGATTCTGCAGATGCGTTGCTTGAGTGCTTGCAAGGTTTCACAATAACTTTCAGAATTAATTGTCGTTCCCTTAGGCAGAAATTCTGTGTAAATCATGCCCCTTGCGTCCCAAAAAATGGTAAGCATGACTTTCTGCACTGAAGGAACTCTTTTGAATTTCTTTATGCTCAGAGAACCTGGATTGCCTTTTGTTTTCTGGGTCATAACGATGAACCCAATATTCATCTTTAGTTTCAATTTCAATTGGTGTACAGCCTTCAGTGTCAAAAACTCTATTACTGATCACTGCTAAAACGTAACTCGGAGGTAGCACTTACGACTAACATATATTATTACTCGAGGATGTCAAACGGTGAACTGAAACTAAGCTCGTTTGCACTACACAGTATCGGCTACCAAATGCATGTGCAAATGTTTTTCTTCCCCAACTACTAGCGACACCACGCAGTATGAGACCTTACTTATTAACCGACTTTCGTAGCAAAAATCACTTATTTTTCTGAACTGGCTGCACAAAATCCACAAACTACGATGTAGCGCCTAGAACTTCCACTGCTGGTTGATTAAATTATGATGTCAGCTAAAATCCCATGGGAGAGCACAGAATACTGTGAGATAAGTAACTTGCTGAAAACAGTGAAGGGCCATAGGCTAAATTAAAACACATCCAGCAGATTCCTTCATTGTCAAGCCCCATCACCATCTCTTGGTACTGATATCTGTATTTCCCCTTTTTGTAAGTGCAAATTTCTGACAATGTTCTGGGTAAGTATAATGATCCTTGCGTAAATGATAATGGTGAAAGGTTAATTGAACTTTGAATTGAGAATGGTTAGTGTGTGTCTAATACGTTTTTCAACCACAAGTATATCCATACATATGCTTGGGAAAATTGTACTCTTGGTCAAAAGAGTGCGATAGATTTTGTTGTTTACGATCAGCATCTGAAATACTTAGTTGTTGACATTTGTGTGATGAGAGGTGCAGATGTTGGCTCTGATCACTACTTGGTAGTGTCACAAGTGAAACTGAATGTTGGTTGGAGGAAAAGGAATAGGAAGAGGCCTAGGGTGGAAAGAATAAAGATTGAAAGGCTTCCTGAGGATCATCAGCATTATGCTAACTTACTCAGAGAACGACTGAAGGAGCTGAAGTCTTGTGAGAGAGATGTAGAAAAGAAGTGGGAATGTTTTAAGAACTGTGTTGTCACTGCTCCTGAGGAGGTCTATGGTACCACAATAGTGGGTAACAATAGAGGTGATGGTTGGTGGAACAGTGAGTTAAAGAAACAGTAAAAAGAAAGAAGGCCTATTTGGGGGCATTGCGAGGTTCAGTTTCTGTGGATGAATACCACTGTAAGAAGAGTGAAGTAGCTAAGCTGGTTTGCCAGAGTAAGGCGAAAGATAGGAAGGAGAAGGTTGAAAAGCATGAATTGACTTTTTGGAAAGATAAAGATACTTTCAGGAAGTTCGTGAGACTAGGAAAAATAGGGGAAACAAAGTTGTAAGTTGTGTGAAGAATAGGGTTGGGGAAACGACATGAGAGCCCAGTAAGTTAAGTGAACGATGGGGTGAATACTTCTGTGAGTTATTAGATCAAGAAAGTAAAGGTGATTCTGAGGCAGAAGCAGATGATGTCACAGTGAAGGAGGGAATCACAGGAGGGATCTCAAGAGAAGAGGTGTGTAAAGCTCTAAAATCTCTTCAGAATGTTAAGGCTCCGGGAGTTGATGGCATAACTGCTGAGATGTTGAAATATGGTGGTGACTCTGTAATTGACTGGTTAACTGAAATTTGCCAGTTGTGCTGGGAGCAAGGAATGGTCCCTCGGGATTGGAAGGATGCTATCATTGTTCCCTTGTATAAGGGAAAAGGTGATCAGACTGAATACAAGAACTATCGTGGTATTAGCCTACTGAGTGTGCCAGGGAAAGTGTTTGGTAAGGTCATTATTGAAAAAGTACGAAGTCTTACATCAGTGAAAGTATGGGATGTTCAGAGTGGTTTCATGCCTGGTAAAGGTTGCACTAACCAAATTTTTGCATTACGCATGATGATTGAAAAGTATCTAGCTGTTGGTAAGAAAGTTTTTGCTGCCTTCATAGATTTAGAGAAAGCTTATGACTGAGTAAATAGGACACTTCTGTGGAAGGTATTGAATGAATATGATGTTACTGGGAGTCTACTTAATAGTGTAAAAGCCATGTATGCTGGTAGTAGAGCTTGTGTATGAGTGAATGGCGTCATATCAAAATGATTTTCTATTGGTGCAGGAGTCAAGCAAGGTTGTATAATGTCACCCTGGCTGTTTAATATATTTATGGATGCATGCATGCATGCATGATGCCAAAATAGATAATACTGGTTTATGTCTTGGTGGCATGTGTGTGTGCAGATTGCTGTATGCTGATGACACTGTCCTGTTGGCAGAGAGCAAAAGTGAGTTGCAGAGTATGTTGTCCCAGATGTACGAAGTTTGCAGGAAATTCAAACTGAGTATAAATAAGGAAAAAACCAAAGTTATGGTTTTTGAGCGAGGAACTGGTAGTACTGAATGTAGCATAAATGGCACCGTGATTGACCAGGTGAATGAGTTTGTGTATTTAGGAAGCAGTTTTGACAGAGAGAACAAATTGGATGGTGAAATTAGTTGGAAAGTGAATTCTTCATTGAAAGTCATAGCTCCCTTGGGAGGTTTTCACAGGAATTATGGGTTCTCAAGGGAGTCACACATGGTTGTGTATGAAAGTGTAATTGTTCCTACTCTGATGTATGATGTATGGCAGTAAAACCTGGGTATTACAGAAAAAAAAACATAGGAGTCGTCTGTGTGCTGGAGAAATGTGTTACTTAAGGGGGTGGGGTGGGGTGGGGGTGGCAAGACATGTTTTGATCATGTGAGGAATGAAGATGTGTTGGAGTTGTGTAATATGAAGCAAAATGTTGGTAGCAAGGTGGAGACAGATATGCTTCGGTGGTTTGGGCATGTTGAAAGAATGAGTGATGAGATGCTTACTCAGAACAAATTTTCAGCCCAAGTGGCAGGAAGGAAAAGTAGAGGAAGGCCAAGGAAGTCACGGGAGGATCAGATTGAGGAGTGTCTGCATGAGAAAAAGATCATGAGTATGAAGTATAGAAGATCTTGTGTGCGTTGTGTGATAGATGTCAGTGAAGCTCGAATTGTGTGCCAAGATCATTGTAAGTGGAGGAGTTTGATATGGCAACAGTAAGTAAATAATCAGATAAAAATTATCTGGTAGTTTGTCTTTTCTTTGTGGAGCTAACCTCTGAATCTCAGAGAACAGCTTAGTGATATGTATGTATGTATGTATGTATGTATGTATGTATGTATGTATGTATGTATGTATGTATGTACATGCAAATGACAATTATTCTTATACTATAAGAAAATTTAAGTACAAAATTGAAATCTTGGACACATAATTATGGCTTAGGCTTTGCAATTTAAACCATGAGATGATTGTGAGTAAAATTCAAGTATTGAACTCAAACTTGAACTACATTATTAAAATTTATATACACTTTATTGCATACATAATTATTCTCTCAGATAAGAAAACTGATTTGACCAGCTGAACTGTCTTAAATTGTATAAATTCTGATTTATTACAACTACATTAGCAAGGTGGAGACCAATATGCTTCGGTGGTTTAGCCATGTTGAAAGAATGAGTGATGAGATGCTTACTAAGAAAATCTTCTTAGCCCAAGTGGCAGGAAGGAAAGGCAGAGGAAGGCCAAGGAAGACATGGGTGGATCATATTCAGGAGTGTCTGCATGAGAAAAAGATTATGAGTATGAAGTATAAAAGATCTGTACGGCATGTAATGGATATCAGTGAAGCCCGAGTTGTATGTCAAGATCGCTGTAAATGGAGAAGTTTGATACAACAGTAAGTAAAAATATCTGGTAGTTTGTATTTCTTTTTGGAGCTAACCTCTGAATCTCAGAGAACAACTTAGTGATATGTATGTATGTATGTATGTACAAAATTATGCTGAAAAATATTGCGAACTTCATCGATATATTTGAATTTTGATTAGTTAAGTCATGTGCAAAAAGTATATTTCTGCACATGTCATTGTTGCATAAGCAGTTATTGAGATCTTTAAAAAATTGGGACGGAGGGGAGGCTTAAAAGTCCTTATTTTTTGTGGAGAAAGAGTGAGAAACCCTGTAATAAAATATGTTGGTTTTACATTTTGGCATTTCAGATAATAACTAAAAATGAAGGAAGTTTCAGTATGGTTACTTAAGCTGATTGCAATCTGCATAACAAGAAAGGAATCAGAATTTATACTGAAGGTAAATAGCAGGTATATGAGAGCTAATTCAGAGTTTTGGTATTGAATTTCTAAAAACTATATTCTGATTTTTTAAGGTGCAGAAAAGTAACACAAAATATCATTTCAATATGGATAATCTTGAGGAGTAATTCTCCACATGGATGGCAGTTGCAAATGGCATTTTTGTGTATTAAAAAATGCATTCTTTGGATTACCACATATTTAAGGAATTTAGTGTTGATTAAGTTTCATAATATTTTGACTAATTTATTTGCACAAATAAAGATGATAATTTGTTGCTCATGTGGAAGCACCTGAACAAAAAGTCAAGGCTTTCAGGGTGGGAGAGGGAAATACCAATGTATGACAGGACTTGGAAAGTGGGAATTTCATATTTTTTTTTTTTTTTTTGCTGCACTGTAAAAGCTGCAGATAATCTGATTATATATATATATATATATTTATTCTTCAGCTTTATGCAAAATCTGAAATCGTTGAGAATTTGGCAGTAATATCTTCTGAGGTGTGAAAATAACTCTTCTCTCATAGAGATAAAAAATAAGGCATTCATTTTTTGGATGATGAAATTAAGGATTAGAGATTTTCTTTCTTTCTTTTGTATCCTGTACAATGCCTAATAATTTTTGAATGGAGGAAATGGGTAGCACAGCAGTTAGTACAGACTTCCTGCCAGGTCATTCCATGTCAAATCACCCAGCATTTTCATGAGACGTCACCCACCCATCTCATATTTTTGTGAAAATTGGTACAAAGTATTGTACTTGTGAGATATGAAACCTGGTAAAATTTTAGGTCCGTCGGGCCAGTAGATCTTGAGTAATGCCACTTTAAAAATTGGATAGCTCTGCCTTTAAAGTTTTTGTGCTATGAGTTTTCACAACTACACTGTAGGACAAAAAAAAAAAAAAAAAATCATAACTTCACAAGTAACTTGTAGCCGCATAATTTTTTTCTTAAATGATCTGCATGATCCATATATTTTGAAACAACTTGTTTCTGCACATTTTTAGAATTAAAAGAACACTTTTTTTTAATTTAATGACAAAATACATGGGAAAATGACAAGAGTGGAAGACATCATGATCAGAGTTAAATCCCTGAAATGGCAATGGGCTGGGCATTACAGGAAATTGTTGTCGTCTTAATGTGAATGGGAGGTCTATATCAGTAGGCGTGAGGTCAATTCGCGGAATAAAAACAGTTTTACCACATGCTGAGCCTGTGAGTACTTACGCAGCGATCAAATTGGGTTTTAGTTCTTTAATTACCAGTCTTGTCCCACTGCATAAACCTCGTTGTGTATTGAGGTTTCTCAGGAGCATGACAATAGCTCCAATCTTCAACTTCAGTCTGTGAAGTGGCATTCCTGATGGAGTTTGCTCATTTAAAAACTCTATAGGATAATGCTGTTCAGTAATTTCTTCGCCATTGGCATCAATGGATTTGGAGCTTAAGTATGTGCTTGCTCTCTTCTCTAAGAGATCATGAACATTCTCGTTTAATTTGTCAACATCAGAGTTTTTGGGACACAGAATGGCTTTTTTACAAATGTTTTAAAATCAGAAATTTTCAAGTTCTCTCCAAATATTTTTTTGGCTATATCACCATCATATAAAAATATGTGTAGGTATCTCTATCATTTCCTCTGGTAAACCATCGGCTGTTTCATGTGCACCATCACCAAGTCGTAAAAGCCATTCACTGAATGATGAATCAACAGATCAAACATTACTTTTGAGTCTTAAATTTACAAACTTCTCCCATAATTGGTTGAATTTAATGCTGGCTGGCTTCATGTATTTTGGTTCTGTCACCACGTTTGACAACAGGAAGAGTTTGTCTAAAGTCTCTTCCAAGTAAAAGGACTTTGCCACCAAAAGGTTTCTGATTTCTCATAATATCTTTCAGTATTCAGCCAACTGCAAGAAAAGCAGTACCTGGGGCCATTGTAGGTTCGTCCCAAATTATGGCTTTTGCAGATAGAATGATTTTGGCGTCGGTGGAATTAATCTTTATATTTTATGTTGACGTTTCATTTAAAGGTGGCACTAACTTAAATTGGTTAAAGTATGTTGTGCCTCCTAACAGATTAGCAGCAATTCCTGTGGATGCAACAGGCAAAGCTATGTTTCCTTCTCCACGGATAGTGCTGAGGAGGGTTTTATACAAACAAGTTTTTCCTGCGCCATCAAGGAAAAAACATCTATGAGGAAGATCATCATTAGTGGTTGCTGACATAATACTGCCATACGCTGCATTTTTCTCTGCATTTAAATTACTTGCCAGTTCTGTAGCTTTTTGTCGTTCTGCAGCACTGTCGAAATAAACATTCGGATTTTGAGGAATGTTATTTGATGGAATTGGAAGATTATATTTATCACGTTAGCTTTGAGAGTGTTGTTAATCTCTTAAAGAGTCAAATTCTTCACAATCCTCAGTATGTCCAATGTTATGTCTGTATGCAAAATCTTCCCAAAGATGGGATTTATATTTTTCAAACAATTTGTGTGCATTGGGTGGTGAAACAAAGATAAGAATGTATGCAAATAAATCTCGTAGTTGTCGAGGCATGCTGGAAACTGATGCTTCGTCTAAGGTTTTCTCCTATATTTCATCATTCTTAATTTAACCTTTCTGCAATGCAGCTTCTTGGAAGGTATCATCTAGAATTCCATGCACATTTGCACAGTCATGACCTTTGTATACATACTTGAAACGGTATTTCATGCTTTTCACAGTAGTGCACACCTCGACATTAATGTGGCAATTGTACTTTAACAAAAGATATGGATTATAAGGGACAATCCAGCTGTTATCAATAGCTTTACCACATACAGTTGTGGTTGCACCATTCTTTCTATGGTGATATAAAGGATACCCGCCTTTGTTAGCTAATGTTTCATTTTGGGAAGACTTTGGAAATTGCTTGGTACATTTGCCATCTTCCATACAGCGTGAATTGTGATTACTTTCACCACACTAGGCATGAACCATGTGTCTAGCATCAGTTGCATGTAAAACTGGTAAATGTTCTTTATCTGGAAGTTCTGCCAATACAATTTAGTCAATTTTCTCAGGCAATGTTGGTTTGTCCTCTTCTTTCAAAATCAAGAGCATGTGAGCATGGGGAAGCCCTCTTTTTTGGAATTTGATTACATGAACTTTAACCACCGGAACTCCAAAAAATGCCTTTTGGTTATATCGTCCATTAATTCTTTCAGCTTTAATTGCAAGGTTTTCAACAGATTGACCGTTCAAGTTTTCAGTAATTTCTTCCCATTTCGGGTTGCAAGTCATAGTAAGGAAAAGATCAGGCTTGCCATTTCCTGACTATCGCCATTGCATTCTGATAATTTTGCATCATATTTCCTGGACTACCTAAAAAATAATATGGAAAAATAAGAGCTTTTCCAGGAGGAAACTCATCATCTCCAGCATTCTGAATTTGGTCCATTAGACCTTTATACTTTTTGACCCTTAACCAAGACTGATTTTGTCGTACGTAATTCAGTTTATTAGCTTCCATTTTTCATATGCATCAACAATGTATTGCTGCATAAGCTTTCCTGCACTTAATAATGGATTGAATTCGTCACGGATCGAAAGACGATGTTGATAGTACTGCATTTGTGTAAACCTTGGCCATGGCTTTGTGCATTGGTTAACAACACTTAGTAGAGACGTTGGTCTATGCTGCAATGGAATGTCAATGACCCAACTTTGATCACCATATGGGAAGAGAAGAGGATAAACCAAAGGCTCTAAATTTGGATCAAATATGCTGATTCTTTCTGTTTTTGTACTGTTGGTGCTTGTACTTGCACGGCAATTAATCAATAAGTCACGTTTGAGTGGAGGTTCTCCATCTGCATTATCAAATATAATGGCAACCTCATTAGATCTTGGAGCATTATAATGCCTTTGATCATTTCTACGATCTTGAATAATAGCCATTGATACATTAGAACAGCATTATTCATTTGAACATCTGGAATTACTCTCTTGCTTGAATTCATAAAGCATTTTCCATGCTTCTACAAATGGATTATTTTCTTTCACGAATGTACTCAGTTTTTGTAACAGATCTTTATTGCACCCACTATTTTCTCGCATTTGCACTCTTTGGGCAGCAGCCTCACCAGGATCCAATATGTACAATCACACATATTTCTGCTGTTCACCATTATCAGGATGTAATGTTCCTGCATGATTATAGATTGAACCATTTATTGCAAAACAATAAGGTCCATAACCTGGTGGAGGAGCCATTTGTGCTCCCATCGATGCAAATACAAGAGAACTATTAATCGACTGTATGTTAACCATAAAGTTTTTTGAATGCTCATGATGAGATTTCAAAAGTTGTTCAATTAATGGGGAAGTGCAAATGGGATCCAATTTTACTGCTCCTTTTGAGCAACATTTAGAAAATTTACCATCTGAAGGTCTCTCTGGCAAAGTTTTTGGCTTTACAAAATCCACAGATTTGCTCAAGAGTATCACATGAGTGTCTCACTACAGTCTTTCCGTCTATAACATTTAAAGCCACATGACTTGTAGCATTTGTTTGTTGTCATCGGTTTGTTAATTTCCTCTGAACCTCTTGAGCGCAGCATTCATTCCTTTGTTCGGGGTGCATATTTTGTGCCTCTGCAATATGAACATTTCTCATGCGCTGAGATTCAGTTTCAATATGTTCTAGTGTCATGTTAGTATGACGATCATGCAAACGTCGAATTTCAGAATGTCTTTCAACCGCACTACATTTTTGTCTCTCTTTTTTTTTTTTTTTTTTTGTCATGTTGGGCATTCCGGCGGTTAACTTCTTGTCTTTCAACTGTAGTGTGTTGCTCGATCATAAGCGGCTTTGCATTTATCTTCAATCCCTTCATCTAATGAAAGAGGTAAATTTCTTTCTTGACGCGGCATAGGCGAAGTTTAAAACAACAGTCAAGTTCGCAAAAGACGGTAATGTTCGTCCTTGCCTTACTGAAATAAAAGTGATCCACGTCGTCATAAGTACATATTAAAATTAATAAATATTAACGGCCATTAAATATTTTTAGGAGGAAAATGCATGAAAAAATAATAATCTTGTAAAACATCTTACAACCTAGGACTGTATGCTTCCACTTCCATTGCACTAAAAAAAAAAAAACTGTACTTCGAACCAAAGAAAAAAGATTTAAACAAAACATTAAACAGGAACGGTTATGGATAACACAGTGCGGACACCGGAATATATGTTTGCCTTTTTCAGTTAAACAGCGTAATTAAAGCATATCAAGGGTATGTAAAGTAGAACCAAAATTTCTGACATAGTTTCCCTATTTCTAAATTGACCATGTGTTGTAACGCATCTATGACATCATGTGAGAATGATTTGGATGAGGTGACGTCATACCAGCAGCTGTGTTCTTTGTTGCTATGACAACAAAACAAAGTGATGTACGCATGCACTGTGCGCGTGTAGGTGATGACGTCACCTGCACAAAAAGCTAAGCGTGATATCACAAGCATTTGTTTCTCGGTTGTTGCTATAACGACTTAAAAAGTAATCCATGTGGTCGCAACTTAGCCTTTTATATATTAGGATGTTAATTAGATTTGTCATGATTGCCATTTGTTCATCCTGAGGATGAATTACCATTTTTTGAAAATTTAGGAAACTTGTTGCAATTGTCAGATTATATTAAACCTGTTCCCCATTTTACTTTTCTTTTCCCTCCAAAAATTATGCAAAGTTGTATTGTTGCAATAACTGAAACTAGACGAAACCCATTGGAATCGACGGTTAGTTTTTCTTTTTCTTTTTTTTTTAAAGAATGAACTCATATGAAACAACAAATGTAAACTTTATTTAATTGACAAATTCATTTAACCACTTCAGTAAAGACAATAGTCCAGGTTCATAATTTTTTTTTTTTTTTGACTGAAAGTTTAACGACCATCGTGAGCAACTCAATGGGCTATAAGCAGTCGCCCATAATATTTTCACTAACAATGGTCAACGTAATGTTTATTTACATCTTTACATAATGGGAAACGTCTTATCTACGTGAATAAACTGGATCGAATGACTATTAAATTGTATATATACATCACACAGTCCAACGGCACAACGCAATCAGGTCTTCAAGAGTGTTCACTGTTCCGATGAGAAGAACTTTGTTAGGAATGCCTGCTAGCGTTGCTTTGCGCAACGGTTCGCTCAGAAAAGATAACCCTCCATGCTTCCGCCTTTAACAGCGCAAGTCAACCGCACGCTTCTCCCATAAACTTTACATGGGAACTTTGCCACCCCACAACACCCGAACCATTGCCCCAATCTCCCTTTTCTCTTCACCTGGCACATCTACATGGTAAGACCTCTTTATTTTGATACCTCAACCATATCTTTATGTTCAGCCGTTCTCTCGAAATAGGACTCACAGTAAAAACCTTATAGAATTAATATATAGATTATAGAGTTGCACCAAATGTTATAAAGAGTTCAAAATGTTTTTAAAAAACTCAGCGCACTTGTCGTAAGACCGTCGGTGGTCGGTTGTCAACTCCTCTGATCTACGTCACTGCACCCTTGGGGAAATTCGTGAATTCTGTGATTAAATAAATGTATAAACCATGTGTGATATTATTACTTTTGTTGCAATTTTTTTGTCAATCTGTCATTGAGTATATTTAGTACTGTTTATTTCAAGATTTTATTTCATTACAGTGAAAAGCAACGAACGAAACTCATATACGTTATCCATTTTCTTCATCCTCTAGAAAACCGCATGTGGCCAAGCAGCAACGTCCTCTCTCTGATTGAATGTTACAAGGAAGATCGGGATGAGATGTTGGATCCCCGGAGGAAAAAGAAAGATGTGTGGTCTTCTATTGCAGAAAAGATGAAGGCAAAAGGGATTTATGTGACAGGTGACATGTGTGATAGGAAATGGAGAAACTTAAAGATCACATACAAGACTGTGAAAGATAATCCGAAACAACGTAACTGGGAATTTTTTGATATACTGTATGATATCTTTGGAGAGATAGAGCCAGCTACTTCAATGCTTTCATCGTCATCACCTGTAGTCGACAGAATTCATAATACTTCAGCACCAAACGTATCTGCCTGTGTAACTGCTCAAGATGGCCAACCAAAGAAAAGAAACACAGTGGCAACACTTCAAAAATATCTAGAAAGCGTCAATGAAGTGCGGTGTTCAGAGTTGAAAAAACTGAGGGAGAGCATAGAAGAATCGAACAGACTGAATAAAGAAAAAAATGCAATTTTAAGAGATGCACAGAAAGAGAGAAATCTAATTCTCAAAGAGTCACTTCATGAGAAAAATGAGATTTTAAAGGAACTACTAAAGGTGCGGAGGGATAGCTAGTGTTAAAAAAAAATTGTATTCCTGTAAAAAATTTTAAGTTTTTTCACTGTAAATAGTTATTAGACTGGTATTATGCATTATTACATTCATTTAACTGTTGCCATATTGTAAAGATCCATATAACAGTCTAAATCACCATTCATCGAACAACATGCCAGTTATTTTTTGTCTTTAACTCTGTTTTGTTATGTGATACATTAAAAAAGTTGCATGAAGTTAATTATACAAGGGCCATTCGATCAATATAGTAACAAAACGTCTGGTATAAAAATTCTTAACCCACCAATGAAGAGTTAAAGTGCACCAGATTCCTGTGCATCCATTTATTTACTGAAAATGGCTATTGAAAGATGGGTGCATTATTCAGCATAGTCACATGAGGAAAGTATGAAGCATAATTAATTTTCTTTGTATGGAAGGTGCTGCATTGAAAACCCATTGCCAGTTGGTGGAAGTGTTCGTCGAATGTTTTATTTCATGGAAGCTGGTGTGGAAATGGTGCAAAGGGTAGGGCAGATGTTGATGAAAAACTTTCACACAGGTCCCTAATTACTACCCTTTGGGAAGACATTGCACTGCAGATGGATGCTCTTATTCATAACAGTGTACATATTATAGTGAGAGAACTCATTTGGGAACTGCAAATTTCAGCGAGTAGTGTCCACAGAGACAACCAGCATGTTGCAATTGACCAATCACTAGCCTTGTGCTTATATGGGAGGAACCCAATGCGTGTTCAAATCCGGTGCTGCCGACAATCCAGCATGCATTTCCCCAGCATTTCTGCAAATGTAAAATGAATGTGAGGATGGATCCATAAAATCTGCCTCTGATGTAGCGAGTCCTTTCTGGTGTGTGCCCCACTGAAGAGAAAGGAAATGGCAAACTACCTTATCATAACTGAACATACTGTGTTGTAATAAATTGCCAAACAACCCTGTCGGGACATGGCACCTAAAGAAGTGTCTACAGTGTTGTGGATGGCCAACTGCATTATCAGAATGTTTGTGTGGATGGGTACCTAAGAATCTCGCAGAACATAATGTAAGAAATCTCTCTCTCACACACACACACATTTGATACACTATCATCAGCAAGGTGCAGGGGCGGATTGGCTCACCGGGACATTTCCTAGTGGGGCCCCTTCCATATATTTTGTCTTTCTTTCTTAAACATGTTTACAGTTAAGTTGTTTTAAACACACGACTGAACCACAACACTTTTTTTATAAATGAAATGCACATAATGTAATTATAACAAGTGGGTAAAAAGAAACTTCTATTTTGAATTAAGGAAAAACAACCCTTCACCAGGCAACTGCTAGAATCCCAACTACAATAGATGGACCATGTGTGTTTGCGAACTTCTGGATTCACTTAGTAGCTAAGGAACGAAAATGTATGCACTGTATGTTGCGGGGTGGGGGGGGGGGGTGTACAAGATATTCTACATATTCCCCAAGGAAGGGGGAGGGTAGTTGATTTTACTCCCGTTGGTTGTAGGAGGCATTAGTGCTATGCTCATAAGAGCTGAGTTCTGACTCAATTATCTCCTCTTCTAAACTTCCACTCTTTCTTACCCGTGCAATAAACCGATGTCTTTCTCAATTGAAGAGTGGGGAAGGGATGTCTATCTATTTCTATAATTTCTTTGACCATTCATTTCATCCTGAAATGTTTCGAGGGGCCCGGCATCAGGAAAAATCGGGAGGCACAAAAATCTACGTATGTTAACAGCATTGGGGTGGGGGCTGAACAGGGGTAAAAAAATTTCACTACTTTATAGTTAAAGTACTGAAAATACTCACCAATGTTTGATAAAGTTGCAGAACAATGCTAGATAATGGTTATCATGGTATGTACTATCCACTATATGACAACACAGAATTCAGAGTGAAAGCTAATAATATCAAGAACTTATTTTGAAATAACTAAGATTATTTGCAGGGGTGTTCATATATATTCCCTTTCCCATGAAATGATCTGCCTACACTCCTTGTTATAACTGACGTTCATATATATTCCCTTTCCCATGAAATGATCTGCCTACACTCCTTGTTATAACTGACAAATGCTGCAGATGAAGACATTTACGGAGATATCATTTCAACATGAAGTTGCAAAATGTTTTGTTTACGTTATTTAGTAAGGTGTCTTTACAATACATAACCGAAACACATTCGAATATATTATCACTAAATGAGGAATCTGTTCGCCACAATATTTAAACATCTTTTAAGTTTCTAACTGTGATTGTCCACAATAGAAAAAGTACAAAAATTGCAGTACAAATAGAAAATTTTACAGTGTAAAAGTTCTGTATTTTTTTCATTTATTTAAATTTAAAAATCATGTCTTATGCGAAAGGAGTTTAGGTACAACTGCAACATAATTCTGGTAGTAGCTGTTCTCTCTCTCAAGTATTTGCTGGAATTTCAGCCCACTTTGTTGAAAATTTAAAAACTGGAAGCTCAAAGGTATGAAAATCAAGATTATTTTACGATCTATCAAACATAAAAAGGTTATATAAGCAATTTTGTTTTTAAAAAAATTAAACGTTCTTACTTCAACAATCTTAAGAGAAAATTTTAAACAAATATAAATATTGAGTGTGTCCAAAATGAAGAAGCTTCTCCAGCGCAATTACATACATACCTCTAACTAAACTAGTGGTTTAAACATATAAAATGAGCGAAACACACAGAGTCAGGTATGGTAAAAGGTTAATTTAGCGGTAGCTTTCGGTCATCCTACGACCTTGATCACCCACAATCGACTGGATGGGCTGGTTGCCAGAACTACAATTTGAAGTTGGGGGTGTTGGAACTGTTGCAATATTTTAGAAAGGAGATACAAATAAATGGTATTTGGTGAGGGGTCTCTGAATTGCAGTTTTTGGTGAACAAAATTTCAATGCTCTCTTGAAAACGTAGAGATGCCTTGTTGATGAAAGGAGCAACTTTTTTGGTTTCATTCCAAATGGGAACTGCAGAGGTGTCTTCAAGGGTTAGTGCAGATAAAGCTGCCTTTGGAAGACCATTGGAAACATCTTTTTGTGTTCACCAAGTCTTGTTTTGATGCTTCGGTATGTGCTTCCAATATACACTGAGAGACCAGAGGAAGTTGAAATGGGAATAACATAAACTCCAGGGGTGTCCAAGGGTGAGACAGGATCCCCGTCTTTAAGCAGACACATTATTGCAGAAGGGTTTGGTTTCACTGTGAGAGTGTAGCCCATAGTTTTGAAACGTTTACACATCTTATAGGAGAAGGATCCATGGAACCTGGTTATTCTCTTTTTATTCCTGGTTATCCTCTTTTGGTTTAAACCTGGTTATTCTCTTTTTACTGCGTCCATTGAGTGAGTTTGCCAAGATATTTAAATATCTTGAAATTTCTAACTGTGATTGTCTACAACAGAAAAATTGCAGAACAATTTTTCTGCAGTAAGGATGGCGAGTGTACTTTTTACCCCCACCCCCACCCCGTACTATGCTTGCCACTGTTTCCAGAGCAACTGTACTTTTTGTTTTGCTTCTTAAGTAAAAAAAGTGATTTTCAGTTGTGATACAATAGTACCGCAGACCTATAACTGAACGCCCCTGGCAAGGTGAGAACTTTCTTGCAGTGCATGGAAGATGAAACTTGGTAGCATCATTCAACACCAGAAAGCAGACAAGCATCCATGATGTGAAAGCACTTACCATCTCCACTTTCTCCTCCAAAATGTCAGCCATCCCTGTGGTTGAGTGGTATGAGGCACTGACTTCTAATTTTTTTGTCTGAGTTGGGTCTAGGTTTCAACACCCAGCGAGGTATGGATGGTACGTTTGTCTTATGGCATTGTCTCTCTTCCTTCCCCAAAACAAGAGGCCCTAAATTAGGGATAGGTGACTGAATACAGCCCATGAAGTTGCTCAGTGATCATTCATTCAACACCCAAACAAGCAAAGCACATTAAGATGTTGCAATATTTATGGACATTATCAGGGGGTGCTTCTGATAGATTTCCTCGACTGCAACAAAAGTGTAACAGCTAAATGGTATCATCAGTGATGTGTCATGCCATTCACTACAAAAGATGCTGGCTGCCGAGCATAGGTGGTATGCTGTTGCATGATAATGTCAGTCCACGTGTGGCCCAAAGCACAGCAGCATGGTCGGGAAGTTTTGGGGCTTTCCCGCTCACAGCCCTGACCTCGAGTGCTGCAATTTCCATTTGCTTGGCCCTCTCAAGAAACACTTAGTCTGCAAGCATTTTGCTACAGATGCAGATGTGGGACAGGCCATGACAGTGTGGCTGCATTAACAGAACTTTTGATTTCTTCTTTGCTGAGCATGCGTAAACCTCTCCATCATGAGATGAGGCATTTGTTTAAAACACTGTTATGAGTTTGTGGAACATTAAAGAGAAAACAAAATCAGTTACCCCTGTGCACTTCATTCAACTCATAAATGATTCTGAATGAGGAGGTCCTATTGATTTTTTTAACAACCACCTTTTAATTTTTTCTTTTGAAGTCCTACATATTTTCTGAACAAAATAATTTCTGGTGCCTTTGTTTTATTATGGCACAGTGAATAATGTTGATAAAAAAAAACAAAAAAACTTTGCACATGGAACAGAACTGAAAGGCAAATATCAACAAATAATTTCTAGTGCCTTTGTTTTATTATGGCACAGTGAGTTTACACATGGAACAGAACTGAAAGGCAAATATCAATATAAGTAGTGTTTCTTTCAGCCAGAATTTTCTTTTCTCACTGTGCAAATGCTGTTTTTTTACAAAGATATCTGAAAAAATGTGTAACTTTAATTAAAAATTAAAATTACTTATACTGTTACACCTCCACAGTCATTGTGCTAAGTTCCAGATTGCATACGTAAATTTTACAGTGAGCAATTTTTATATGGAGAAATTTTGTACTTCATTAAAGATGTAATCCACACTGAACGCTCTGTAACAGTGGAACCCATAGGACTTCATAAGAATTCTAAATGTATAGTAAATTTCACCCCAATTAGCAACAATATAAAACAAAAGCAATATGATCTTAGCCAAAAACTTAAGCTCCTGGAATTTTTTGATGAACTCCTCAAGGGTGATTGTGGTCTGGATTTTTTTTTGCCAATTAAACCAGGAAATTCTGGAGAAAATGCAAAGTCCATATATTTTGTATCTGTTAAAATTATTCTTAGACTTTTAATTTAAAGTAAAGGAAATTAATATTTTTTGCAGGATAAACCAGTTTGTAAAAGTAAAAAAAAATGGTAAATTTTTTAATCCCGCAATCTAAAAATAATGCACTAATCGACAAATATGCGTTGATCAGGCACGCAAGGGACAGTAATACAGAGCGAGTACAGCAAAACATCCGCAACTTCCATTCATAACTGATGCTTCACTAAGTGTGCTAACAATGAAAGAATAGGCAATTAATTTCTGCCATACTCACTTATCAGGTTGTCACACAGTTGCACGGAAGATCTGAGCATCTCCATGGCGCACTCTGAGGGCTACAGCCAGCAGTAGTAATCAACATGTGTGGTCGAGTCCTTATAGTTGTTTAATGCATGCAGTTTTAGGCTTACCTTTATTTCCCCCGCATGATTTTATATACAAAGTGTGTAGTATACATCATGCAGTTTGTAACTATTAGTGCCAATATTCATGAACTGGAGAATCTTGTCAGAAATGCATTTTGCTGGGAATGGCTGCAACACACAGACAGAAATGGTGGAAAATTAAGTTTGTGGTGCAAAAAAAACAACAACAAAAAAAAAAAAAAGGTTCACCGGGTAAAGCTTACTGTGTATTCTGCAATTCCATTCTAAAGTATAACACTGAGGGATTCGAAGCACTAATATCGCAAACTAAAACTCAGAGTTGTGTTTAAAATGCAAAAGCTGTAAAAGGCACATTGTCTATGGAACATTTTGTGGCGCAGCGACTCCGGATGATGTTATTGGTAAAGGTATGCCAATTGATTTCACCACTAGAAAAGAATGCCAAGAAGTACTTGTTTCTTCATATTTTGGCCAAAAATTCTTTATCCTTTAGTTTGGCACCAAAACTAATTGAATTAGCAGAGGAGTTAAGTTGTGACCCTGTTGCATTGAAATCAACTTTAATCAGTAGAACTACCACATCTACTCATTGAAGTTGATTTCAATGAGTAAGTTATTTCTCCAGAGAATATGTAAGTTAGAATATTTATGGAAAACTGTTTTATAAGTAACACATGTAGTCCAAAACAGTCAGTTTGTACTCTAAGAAAACACAGCATACACATTACTTCTGTCTTGCTGTTTTCAGAATTTCTGATTTGACCTCACAATCACCCATGACTTCTGGAAAGCACGTGGAATTTATTTTTGTAAATGTGTACAAACCCTGTCTTTAATCTCACTGTTCCACCAAATGTCATATACACTGAGTGGCCACTTTATTATGACCACCCCCTCAGTACTTTGTTGGGCCACCTTTTGCCTTTAATACTGTGTTGATTCTTCGGGGCATGGACTTCCACGAGATGTTGATAGGTGGTTTGTGGAATCTGAGACCATGCTTGATGAATAGCACTTTCCAGGAGTGTCAGATTGCAGGATTGTAGATCCAGCTGTCTGATGGCTCGTTCAACTTCATCCCACAAATTCTCAATGGGGTTGAGATCTGGAGATTGTGGGGGCCACCTAAGCAAAGTAAACTCGCCGGCATGTTCCTGAAACCAATCCTGTACAATACGAGCACTATGGCAGGACACATTATCTTGTTGAAAGTAGCCATCGCCATTGGGATAAACCATCCACACGACAGGATGCACTTGGTCTGCAATGATGTTTAGATATGATGTGCCAGTCACACACAAATTAAAGGGCACAAAACATGCCAGGAAAGCATTCCCCAAACCATAATGTTCCCTCCACCAGCTTAAAGGGTTGTAGCAATGCATTTGGGGTCCATGCTTTCGGGCTGTTTCCGCCAAATCTCACTCAGCCATCGGCATGGTGCAACTGAAAACGTGATTCATCAGACCACATAATTTGTTTCCAATTATCGACTACAAGCCTTGTGCTCCCGTGCGAACTGGAGACATTTTCTCTTGTTAACTGCAGACAGCAAAGGCGTTTGAACAGGCCTTCAGCTGCCATATCCCATCCGATGCAGTGTACAGCGAACAGTGCGTGCAGAGATCATTTGAGGGGGATCCTTAATTAAGATGGTCTGTAATTTGCTGCACTGTTGCCCTTCTGTTGTCTGTTACCAGTTTGGACACTATCCGTTCCACCCGAGCAGTCACTAGTCCATGACGAACACACGTTGCACTTAGAGACCCAGTTTTTTGGCTGACATTCTAGTCTTTAAACACTTTAACAACAGCTGCTCTGGAACATTTCACGAATGTGGCGGTTTCGGTGATACTCACTCCATGGCTCCGAGCTCCTACAATCATCCCACGTTGAAAGTCCGTCAAATCGCATTTTTTACCCATCTCGTCACCCAAAAATCACTTCTACTACTGTCGCAAGCACTAAGCTTTCCCTTTTTATACTAGCCTCGCCCTCTGGCGGCAACAGCGTGCATCCATGGCTCATTTGCTTAAAACTGTCAGGTGATCATAATAAAGTGGCCACTCAGTGTATATGTCTATATATATATACTGTATATACCCAACAGACAAAACATTAGATAGCGGTGATGGGCAGTTGACATGGGTATCCCCCGCGCAGGGTGGAACGAACCCAAATAGAATGCAGGCAATAAATGGGCAGACAGCAGGGCTTCCAAACAGTGTATCTCAATATGCAAACATGGATGAACGTGGTGATCTGAGTGGCTTTGATCGTGGATGCATTGTCGGCACAAGACAGAAGAGTCATTCTATCGCCCAAGTGGTAAGAATCCTAGGGTTCTCGACAGCAACTGTACTAAGGGTGTACTGCAAGTATACCATCGACGGCTGTACTAGTGCCTAAAACATCAATACTGGACCTCTGCAGAGTGATGCCATGTCGTGGGGTCTGATGAATCCCATTTTCAGCTGTACCAAACTGGCAGAAAGTGCAGGTGTGGCATCATGCCAGATCAGATCAGTTCAAGGCGGTAGGTCCCTTAGTGCGTCTGGAAAAGTCCTTGACAGCTGCATGCTACCTGCATGTGCTGGACGATCACCTTAACTCTTTCATGGCCTTTGCACATCACTGCTCCACCAGGCTGCAAACATCCAGGTATGGCTCAAGGAACACTCATCGAGTTTGGAGCCATCCAGTGGCCCCAAGTTCCCTAGATTTAAACGCTGCAGAAGCTCTCTGTGATGACACGGAGGAGAATGTCAGATCCATGGATACTCTACCAATGTCTCGGGCATAGTTTTAGACAGCGCTGCAACAGGAATGGCTGGTGTTACCTCCAAAAACTTTTCAGCATCAGGTGGAGTCGATGCCATGGCGTCTATGAGCTGTTATTCACGCTAGAGAAGAACCAACACGCTATTAGGAAGGTATCTCTTAATGTTTTGTCCATTGAGTGTATATTGGTCATAATTCAGTGTAGATGTATGTGTACACTGAATTATGCCCAACCACCTTAAAACTTCATGTGCCTTCATTTTACATGGAGAATGGCTGTGACCATTGATACAGGATACTGCAAAAGGTAACTAATAAGTGGGAAAATAAAAGTTTTAACCAAAATTAATTATCCAAAATTTGGTTCTGCATTGTTCACTTTGCTGTGGAAAGAAATTGACAGGTCTCAGATTCCATCTTGGATAAGTGAAGTACCATTTTGAAATTTTATTTTCTCTTTTAAGGGGACAAAAATGCTTTCTCTACTGGATGATTTTGAAGAGACTGTTAGAAATATAATGTTAGAAATATAAAAACATGCATTTCATTAGAAAAAATTCTAAAAAAAAAAAAAATATGAAGTCACTAATTTTTACTATTCCCCAAAGTATTAAAAACAAGGAATACAAAGAAAAAGGAAAAAAAAAAAAAAAAAAAAAGCCCAGCTTAGTCAGAAAAATTTGAAATTTCAAAAATCAAGGAATATTCTCATTCCTTCTAGAACAATAATTTCCAGTGGCTCCAAACATTTTCAGGCAGCATAGAGCATGAGATAAACACAAAAAATATCAAAGAAATGCCACAATATTAAAAACATCCAATAAACAACCAAAACAAAAAAAATGCATGTCAGAAACTTGAAAATAAACT
The DNA here is from genome assembly GCA_039090855.1 of Macrothele yani. Taxonomy (NCBI): domain Eukaryota; kingdom Metazoa; phylum Arthropoda; class Arachnida; order Araneae; family Macrothelidae; genus Macrothele; species Macrothele yani. The sequence goes on from CM077028.1 coordinate 51,465,646, forward strand.
TTAAGACAGATGTTGAACAGCATTACTTCAAGATTTTTGATTTGCCTAGTGACTATGGAATGTCTGGGTCTTCTTTGAAACAATGCAGAGACATGAAGTTTATCTCATCATGGCTGTTGCTGCCCTCAGCAAGAGAAGAAGATGAAGTGCATGCCAGCCAGGAAAGGTGAACTTAAAATGGCTTCCAGCAGACGACAGAAAATTGTGAATTTTCAAATTTCTGCCTACTAAACAAGAAGTGGATGGCATCGAAATATTCTGAAGTACAATAATTTCCATGAGTCATAATTAAATTTAAGGTCTTTTCCAGAAGGAATAAGGAGAAAAAGGCCCAGTTTTAAGTTCTTACATTCCAGGAGACACATGAACTCTGTGTCTTATCTCTTATTCAGGATTCAAATCAACATCTAGCAGAACAAAATGTTAGATAATAATCTACATTTTGAGGCTACTCATCTTTATCCCAAATATCATTTAGGAGGTTTTCATCTCTTACACACATTTCCAACACATAGTTTTCAATAGTCACATCGTGGTTCAAGGCAAAAAAAAACCCACTTCATTTTCAACTCACGCAAAACTTAGTTTCTTTCCCAATAACTAAATGCCGATTCAAAATAATCAACTACAATTACACATAATTCAACTCCCTAAAGCACACTTATCTAATTAAAACCTCAATAAAATAAAAACCTATATTACACATTTCCTAAAACTTCAAAGCTAAAACTGTAACCCATAATTATTTACAACTGTACACCAGTAATTCATTGAAACAAACCAAACGTGACACAACAATTATCCCCAATAATCTCGGACCTCTCCCCCACTCAGCAATAAGCGTATTATTCTAGCACTTTCAGCCTCTGCCCAGACCATTCTCAAGGAGTGGACACAACAGATGAACCTCCGTCGCCGCCCTCAAACATAGCGATGTTCCAGGTCTTGCGCTGCATCGTCTCATTGCCGCTCAGCAGTATCTATTAGATGACCCAGTAGTCTTCTTTTTCTCTTTGTACTTGTAAATATTCGTTCGACAGCCAGCTGCAGTTGATTCTTGAAAATTAATCTTCTTATATTCTACCATAAAAACATTTTTCTTTTAATACATATTACGTTACACCCCCCCCGTTTTTCTCTGTGACTCTCCATTCTGATCAAATCCTTCCAACATGCATGTAAGCTATTAGGATCATTAATATTACATAACTTGTGTCTCTTTTTTTTTCAATCAATACTGTCTCTGCTAGTCTTAAATGCCTTTCCGTACGACAGTCCTTAATAATTTTTATTTCATCAAACTTTGGGTATTGTTTTTGTTCGATACAGTACTGGACCAATGCAGTTTTTGCTTCTTTTTTCTGCCAATTCTGTAGATGCTGTTGTAAACGATGTTTTAGTTTATTTTTACTGTACGACTGTTTGGCAACAGTGGCCCAAAAGCAGCTAAGAGACATTTTTTGACATTTGCAATGCTGTATGAATATATAAAATGTTAGATGCACACACCTTTAAGTTACATCAAAAACACTTCCATGTTCCAGTTTTTTTTAACAGTGATTGTATATACACTCAGTAGACAAAACATTACAGATAAGGGTGATGGACAATTTATATGCCCCCCCCCAGAAGAGTGGAACATATCCAATAGGAACTGCCCAACAGTGTATCGCAATCAACGAACATGGGTAAACGTGATGATCTGAGCAACTTAGATCTGCGCAAGATAGATGGGTCATTCTAAGTTATCACCCAAGTGGGAAGAACCCTAAAGCTTCTGAGGGCAACCATATCAAGGCCATACCGCAAGCATACCATCTACAGATGTACCAGTGCCCAGCAGTGGCTGACCACACACCGTCAAGGGCGCCCATGGGGGGGGGGGGGCTCAACCATCCCCCAGCTGTTGGTAGAGCCAATTTTTTTATAAATTTAAAACACTAAAATAGACGAAACCTTTTTTTAAAGCATTTTTAAAAGTAATTGATTTTATCAATTATTTTTCTTGTATTTTGGTATCTTGTACATTTACTAAAATGTTTGACAACCTTAAAGGAGGTAAGAATTTTTCTTAGCCCCCTCCCCTAAAAGTACTTATATGGGCGCCATGGCACACTGTTGATGACCTGGGTCGACGTAGACTATCTAGGCTCCTACAGACTGACTGTACGGCAAGGGCGGCCCAAATCGCATCCAGGTTAAATGTCAGAAGTACAATCAACATCCAGGAGTGAACAGTATAGTGCACGCTGCATACCTTGGGCTATGGGAGCTGACGCCCTACTTGTGTGCCACTGTTGATGGCAGGCAGCAGGACTTCGCAGAGTGGCGTCGTGTTGTATGATCAGATGAACCACATTTTTACCTGTTCCGAGCTGACGGCAGGGCGCTAGTGTGGCATCGGCAGCATGAGGTCGTAGCCCCATCTTGTTAGGTCGGCTCCCAAATTGGTGGTTGCATCACCTGGTGCCAGATGTATCAAAAATTGACCTCTGCAGAGTGGCATTGCATTGTGTGGTCAGATGAATCACATTTTCAGCTATACTGAGCTGACAGGAGGGCCAAGTTTCGCATTGACAGCATGAAGTCGTAACCCCATCTTGCCAGGTTGGCTCTCTTCAAGTTGGTGGTTGCCTCGCCTGGTGCCAGAAGCATCAAAAATTGACATCTGCAAAGTGGCGTGGCATTGTGTGATCAGAAGAATCATATTTTCAGCCTGAGCTGATGGGAGGGCACAAGTGTGGCATCAGCAGCATGAGGCCCTAGCCCCATCTTGTTAGATCGGCTCTCAAGTTGATGGTTGCCTCGCCTGGTGCCAGAAGCATCAAGAATGGACCTCTGCAAAGTGACGTGGCTTTGTGTGATTAGATGAATCACATTTTCAGCTATACTGCGCAAGTGTGGCATCAGCAGCATGAGGTCATAGCCCCATCTTGCCAGGTTGGCTCTCAAGTTGGTGGTTGCCTCACCCTGGTGCCAGAAACATCAAAAATTGACCTCTGCAGAGTGGTGTTGCATTGTGTGGTCAGATGAATCATATTTTCAACTATACTGAGCTGACAGGAGGGCCCAAGTGTGGCATCGGCAGCATGAGGCCATAGCCCCATCTTGCCGGGTCTGCTCTCTTCAAGTTGGTGGTTGCCTCGCCTGGTGCCAGAAGCATCAAAAATTGACCTCTGCAGAGCGGTGTCGCATTGTCAGATAAATCATATTTTTAGCTGTACCGAGCTGACTGGAGGGTACAAGTGTGGCATCGGCAGCATGAGGTTGTAGCCCCATCTTGCCAGGTAGGCTCTCAAGTTGGTGGTTGCCTCACCTGGTGCCAGAAGCATACCTGCCAACATTGGGTAGAGCCTTGTCAGTAGTAAGTAGCATTATCGCACAGCATACGTAGACGCTTTTTTACGAAATGATCCATCTCTTTGTGAAAAATAAATACACAACAAATCATTACAACAAACAAGGACAGCAATGAAACAAACTTAACATGTGGGAAGCACAAAGTTGACTCCCCTGGTGTGGGCATGATAGGTAACATTGTGAGATTCAATTTCAAAACTACCACCAGTAAAAATCAGTCAGATGTGTTCAGAATTTCACACTTGGCAGATGGGGAAATCCAAGCACGTGAACACTCAGTGCACAAACCTCCACTTATCATATAATCATACTGCCTCTGACATTGCAGTTTATGACAAGATGAGACCAAAGAAGGAAAAAAAGCTGAACATTTTAACTGGGTGAAAAATCAAAGTCAACAAAAGACAAACTGACAGTAGTAGAATGCAGACTACTGTCAGTTTGTCTTTTGACGACTCTGTAGCTGAACAGCATCCAATGCTTAATTTTTCTTTCTGCTATCTATCTTTGGCTTTTCTTCCCCCCACCCCCCTTTTTATGCCCTCCGATAATAATTTCATCCATCATGCAACTGAAAAAAAACAATTTTTCGGTTGCTGTGTGTTTCTGGAACGTGGAAAGAGCAATGTATTTATTTATTTATTTATGCTGAAAGAACTTTCAGCCTGAGGACCATGAATGAGTGCATAATATCAAAGCTTTAATTTAACTATTTTAGATAAATGGTGTAACTTTGAGAATGTTAATACTTTTGAACACCATGCATCAATTTTTACAAATATTCCAACTTCGTCACTTCCGTTTTGGGGAATTTCCACCTCCCTTATCAAGCTTGAATGCAAAAACTTATGAGACGGGGGATATTTAACAATGCAGGAGAGCAGGAACCTCGAGGGGGGGGGGGGGTACGTAAGAACTCTTTGCTCTGTATGACTTAAAATGTTATTTAACAATAATACTCGACAGAGGCAACATCACGTGACAAAAGAAATTACAACGAAAAAAATCTGAACTCCGTCGAGCTTCCGTCTCCGAAAGAAGTTTTGTAAAAATGAATTCCGTTCCCCCGACAAACACCCCCTCCACTGTCCGCACCAACTCCCCAAAAATTTCTGTTCACTTGTACATCGATCTCGCAAATGACCAAAATAATAACGAAAAAGGCGAAATTCCTCAAATTCGCAAAAGAAGATAACGAGGAAATTTTCGCGGCGTCCGACTTCCGTTTTTCGCAAATTCTTGCCTACAGTTTCAAGATGAAATACAAACATTTAGGCAATAAAATGATATTTAACAAGACTACTGGACAAAAGAACATCGGTAGGGGGAAATTTTACTCCGTTTAACTACCGTTTTCGGAAGTTTTGAAACATGAAATACCGTCAGCTGACAGAAAACGATCCCTATCACCAAATTCTCTTTAGTTTTACACCGATTTAAAATGACATTTAACAAGAATACTGGACACAAACACAACATTGGGAGAAAAAATTATGGTTACTGCAAAATCTTTTACTCCGTTTTCTACAATTTTCAAAAGTTTTGAAACACAAAACACCGTCCCCAGACAGTATTTCGTGTTATTTAGTAATAGCAAAAAAAAAAAAAAAATGAAAATTCATAGAATCCGTAGTTTCAGCAGTGAGTTCCATAGTCAAACAAGTGAATCCGTAGAAACTATGGACATTCCGTAGTAGTTGGCAGGCATGCTGCAGAAGCATCAAAAATTGACCTCTGCAAAGTGACATTGCATTGTGTGGTCAGATGAATCACATTTTCAGTTGTATCAAGCTAATGGAAAGGTGCAAGTGTGGCATCGGCAGCATGAGGCCATAGCCCCATCGTGCCAGGTCGGCTCTCTTCAACTTGGTGGTGGCTTGGTGATGCTATGGTTAGCCTTCTCATGGGACATAATAGGTCCTTTACAACTGCACGCTACCAGCATGTGCTGGCTGATCACCTATATGCTTCAATGGCCTACATGCATCCTGTAGCTGATGGTGTGTTCCAGCAGGACAATGTGCCATCCCACCAGGCCACAACCATCCAGGCATGGCTTGAGGAACACTCATCTGAGTCTGGAACCATCCAGTTGCCCCCACAGTCCCTGGATTTAAACCCTGTGGAGCCATGAAGCGGAACATCATGTCCGTGGATCCTGGACCTATGTCTCGGGCAGAATTGTCGACAATGCTGCACCAGCCATGGCATAACCTCCGGCATCTGGTGGAGTCAATGCCTCGGTGTGTACAGGCTGTTCTTTGCGCTACAGGTGGCACACCAATACACTATTAGGTAGATATCTCTAATGTTTTGTCCACTGAGCGAATATACAGGGTGATTCAGCACCAGTGCGACAAACTTGCGGGAGGGGTAGGGGGCACAAAGACGATTCGGAATCACATAGCATTGCAGGGTCGGAAATGCCTTCTTCGTGCAGTAGAAGGCGTATGGGAGCTGGACTGCACAACGTTCCCACAGGAAACCGGCATTTGAGAACCGGTCGCTGAGGTTGTAGGATTGGCGAATACACAAAGGTTGAATCGGCCGACATGCATCTCGCATGTATGGAGCTGCAGACTGTAATGGGCGAGGCGCTATGCACTTGTACCACGGACGTTTTCCGAGAAGGCGTACTCCTCATCATACAATCTTTGCACGTCTGCACCAGAGGCTATGTGAGAATGGTTTTCGAGAGAGCTGCCATGAATCGGGAACGAACGGCACGGACACCGGACAATGAGGAGAATGTCCTACGTTATGCAGAAGGTAGTACGAGTACTCGAGCGATAGTCCAAGGATTGGGTATTTCCCAATCTACCGTTTGGAGGATTCTGTCGGCAAACGATATGTATCCATATCATTTGCAGCGCGTTAAAGCACTGAAGCCCGACGATTATCAACAGCGGACGGACTACTTGGTTTCTTCAACAGAGTGTGGCGGATCTCGTATTTGCTGTGTCTGTTTTGTTCACGGATGAAGCAAGTTTTACAAGAGAAGGAACCTTCGATCCACATAACCCCCATGGTACGAGAACATGTGCAGCCCAAAACTGTTTCGCTGTAAATGTTTGGGCCGGCTTTGTTGGAGACCACCTCATAGGACCTTACCTTATGCCTCCTCGTCTGGGCGGTAGGGAATACTTGATCTTTCTACAGCAAGTCCTGCCGGAACTTTTGAAGAAGAACATGTTCCTCAGTCGCTGCGCCACTCAATGTGGTACCAGCATGATGGGGCACCCGCCCATTTCACCAATGAAGTCCGGCAACACCTAAACGTTACATTTGGACAGCATTGGATCGGTCGTGGTGGTTCAGTTCATTAGCCTGCCAGATCGCCGGACCTATCATGTCTTGACTACTTCTTCTTCTGGGGTCATATGAAAGCAAAAGTGTATGAGACCCCCAGTGAATCAGTTGAAGACCTTGTCGCTCGCATCTGTGTAGCTGCTGGGGAGGTCCGAAATACCGCAGGAATCTTCCAGAATATTAGGGATTCCATGCAGCGCCGATGTCAAGCCTGTGTAAGAGCTTGTGGCCGAAATTCCGAACACCTTCTGTAGCATGTGTGGTTTTTGCTAATGTAAATCTCATTATTAAAATGCTTCATGTTGCACTTATGTGTTGCTGTTTCATTTCTTGTCTTCTCTTTATGCCCCCTACCCCTCCCGCAAGTTTGTCGCACTGGTGCTGAATCACCCTGTATAAACATTAAATGTAATTTGATAAATAAAAATAATAAATCCTATGTAATTGTGCCTACAAAGATAACTGTCATCATTTGCTTGAGTTCATAGAAAAATATTTTAGTGATGATATTGCCATACTGCCATTGCATATTTTGTCTGGTTAAACGGACACGAAATAGGCATACCAATTAAACACTTTTCCAAAATGTACAAATCTTTTATTGTCTTTCTTACAAATTCCATGAGGGGTTACCTTTAGCAGAGCTAACTTTATATAAGGCTGTATACACAGTATTTTATTTCACTTTTACTATAATAGGGTGCTGAGTACCGTAACAGCTCTGAGAGTTTATTGCCCCCACACAGCGCATTGACTATTACACTGATAGGGATGAACTATGCATTGAAAAAAAAAAGAACATAACAACAATAAGCACACAAACTATATAAATGTGCACAAATCTACAATAGCACCTCAATTACTTTAGAAGAGAAAAAAATAAAAAAAGAATGACATTGGGAATAAACTTTACCAACACCCAGAACTTGGCTGGTTAGAAATAGAAATAATTTATTTAAAAATACATATATACACATATGATACACATCTTGCCAATGACAGCATTTGCTATATAAGTATTGAATATTTCACTTTAGATAAAAATGAGTGATTCACCACAACCACTAATCAAAGCATCTTATCGATAGATTAACATTCAAAATTCTTAAACCTACTACAAATTCATTTAATTTTTTCCCCAGTATTTCAATGTAACATGATTTATGGAACTGCTTCACAAATGATATATCAGTCAAGTTGCTATGCTTTATTGAACAGTGAAAGCTACATCAAGCTTTTCCAAATATAAAGTTCAATAGATGTTCTCAACTATTAAATCTCTATGGTATTCAAAATCCAAATAAATGAGCACTGTAAAAAATGAAATTACTGGGCACTTGAAACAGTGTCTTCCTTCCTTCCTTTTTTCTAGAAAATATAACGGAAAAGACAAACTAACACAAAAATTCCAATTAAACCTATTTTCCCTTGTAACTTGCTCAATATGAAATTGCAAAAATATTAAGTTATTACTCACAATTATTACAATTGCCAAACAATTTGACATCCTCATTTCATATAATAGAATCTGAATTCCAGTTACGTTTCCACACAGTTCACTTTCTCAACACATCAGACATTTGAAACTGTAGAATTTTATATCAGGGTTGATCAATAAAAACAGAGCCAATGAGCACAGCTTGCAGCATACATATGCAATTGCTAACTGAGGGGAAAATCAGTAGTAAGTGTGATCATGTTGAGGACAATGGGATTCACCTTTGTACCAGCTGCACAATGCAAGCGACCAAGATGGGACAACATGCTGTAATTCTGATTCACAACTGCACAGGGGTATGGGCTGACTGAAATTCATCGCCACATGCAACAAGTTGGCAGTTCAACCAGTCTGTCCTTAGCCTGAGTCAAGCCCTGGGGAAAAGCTATCATGAGCAGCTTGAAAATGTTCATGATAAGCAACATTCTGGTCGTCCACAAGATGCAATCACATTGAGAATCCTACAGAACAGCAGAAGGCAATCCAGATGGACTTATTTTTTTTCCTACCCGAGAATCCTACAGAACAGCAGAAGGCAATCCAGATGGACTTATTGTTACAGCACTGAATATATTATGATGATGAAGAGGTGAGCGATTTTCAGTATCGTGTTGTGGCGGGTGAATAAGACATGGTGTTATTACTGCTGCAATGCAGGAACAAATCATTCCAGCATGCAATGGAAACATCCCTTGTCTCCCAAACATCAGGAGGGAAGGTTCTGTTGACCCTCTTATCTGACCATAAAGGGTTATCCATGTTCAGTTCATGGAACATGGCAGAACTATAAATTCAGGCAGTTACTGTGAGACCCTGAGGACCTTGTGACAGAGTTTGGTGCACACATCCAGGAAAGCTGACTGACTGACATAATAAGCTCAGTGCACAACAACACGCATTCATGTCAGCCAATGTGACAAAGTACCTTGCTATAGCAATTTGAATGAGAAATGCTAGAGCAACCCACATGTACTCCTAATCTGTCATCATGCGATTATCATGTTCAGTGGACTGAAAAATATGCCTTGAGTTGTAAAACATTCTAAATGGTTAATGTGGTGATCAGACAGTGGTTCTGACATGTCCTAGGTTTGTTTTTTTTTTTTTTTTTTTTAATGCCATTACTGAGCTTATATCACAGTGGGATATAATTGTCTGGATCACTATTACAATTACTATTAAAATAAAATGTAATCTTTTTCCATTGTTTTTTAACATCAGCTTAATTTTATTGATCAACCCTAATAAACACACTTGAAATATATGTATTATGAAACTACTATAGCAAGTTCCTTTCAGCACATGGAGGAGGAAACAATGCTTTATATGATTGATGAAAATGTCATACCAATATTCAAAACACACGGAATTAAGTTATTCTGAGCTTCCCAGAGCTCCACCGACAGTCAAAATGAAGAAAAATTTGATACACAGAGAATGGTGACCATTTTTTTCCACATTTCTGTCATTCAATGTTCATGGCACTAAGCAATATGGTATCCATGCATACGAAGCAATTGTTATATTTTGATGAGACAAAACACTATAACCACATTATTCTCTATACTATGATCTCAACTTTGTCCATTGCCACCCTGGTGGCAGAGTGCTCTGGGGCACTGGGTTTGAGGTATGAGTGGTGGTGTGTTTAGAGATCTCCATTGGATAGTCTTTTTTTTTTTTTTTTTTTCCCCAGTTAAGTGAAAATTTCCAGACTTGGGCCAGGCTTGTACTGGAAGGTTTAGCATTTTGCAACCGAATTAAAATATATCTTTTCGTCCTCACGAAATGATGACCGACTTGTTAAATAATTAGGTGGCAAAGTTCGCTGAATAAAACATAAGACTCCTATCCACCACTGGATGCATTGATTAATTACAGCTGAAACCGGCAAGCCAGGCTTGTAAGACAAGAATCTGAAATGGGTGGTTCATTTCTTTGAATGTTGAAATCAAATTCCATTTTCACTTGATTGGCTTTAGTGATAAAAACACCCAGCTTTTTTTTTTTTTTCTTCTTTTTTGAGAAATGTTTACACAAACGGAGTTTTCAGCTTCACGAAACCAAAACAAGCTTTTAGCAACTTTCATTGCTACAATGGAGATGAGGAAGTTTGAAGTATTGGTTTACATACAGTGGGGGAAAATTAATAGCAACTCTGGACATTTTTGAAGTTTTTGAGGTTTGAGTGTTGCGACAAAAGTAAATATGCAGAGAATACGGACAATATGTACATCATTGGAAAGCAAATTTTATGCAGAATCCAAATCAGGTTACAGAATGGGAATAGCTTAAATAGAACTAAAGTTATGAGCAGAAATGTGCTGCAAAGGAAGCACACGTCGTGATGTGAAATGTTATCGTCGTTGTACAAGGCGACGGAGCTTTCTCCGACGTCCGGGTACATGCGATATAAAGGGCAGCCGAGGTGCCTGGGGTCATTTCTGAAGTTTTCGGCGTGCTCGTAGGTAGTCGGTTGCATTGCAAATCTGAAGTTTGTCCTTTCTGATTACAAACTGTGTTGCAGGTATGGGAAGATTAGGTGATGTTTCACCACGAAAGGCTTCCAAAATGGTGACATTAAGCGACAGTGGCAAAAGCAATGCCAAAATTGCCTGCATGACTGGGATGCACAAGAGCACTATTGGACGGCACCTGGCGAAGATCCGTGATATGGGTGGTATCAACAATTGCAGGCTGGTTAAATGTGGCCGAAAAAGGAAAACAACGGCAAGAACTGACAGGGCCTTGCAGCGGTTATGTCTGCGAAACAGGTTCCAATCGTCAACAGTTCTTTCCAAAGAATTGTGGAAAAGCTGTGATGTTGCTGTTTGTCCTCGAACAGTGAGGAACAGGTTACGTGATGTGGGTCTGACGTCTCACAGAGCGGTTAAGAAACCCTTGCTAACCCATGTGCAACATAAGAAACGTGTAGAATGGGCTAAGGAACATAAGGACTGGAGCACTGATCGGTGGCGTCAAGTTTTATTCAGCGATGAGACCAAATTGAACATTGAATGTAACAACGCGGGGTGCCGAGTGTTTTGCCGACAAAACGAGGCATTGAATCCCTCTTGCACACTGAAGACCACAAAGTACCCAGCCAGTGTTATGATTTGGGGATGTTTCGCTGCTGCTGGAGTGGGCAGAATCCATGTGTGTGACAGCACTGTTAATGCAGAGGTGTACAAGAGTATCCTCCAGGACAAGATGGTTCCTTCGGCATGTGATTTGTTCCAGGGCCAACCATACATCTTCCAGGACGATTCGACCCCATGCCACCGTGCAAAAAGCATTAAAGCTCATGTGACGTCTTTAGAAAATGGTGTGCCTCTACCTTGGCCTGGTAATTGCCCAGACTTGAACCCAATAGAGAATTTGTGGCACATTCTCAAAGGAAAAGTGCACAACAGGCACCCCACAAGTAAAGTGGAACTCATTAACGCCATTACTCACATTTGGAACAACTGCATGTCATCCGAGATGTTGGGTAACTTGGTTGACTCCATGCCCAAGAGATGTGCAGCAGTCGTTAAATCCAAAGGTCACCCAACAAAATATTAGGGACGTTATTTCTTTTCATGTCATCCCGTTACTTTGCCATGATTTCTGTTTCGCAGCACATTTCTGCGCATAACTTGAGTTCTATTTAAGCTATTACCATTCTGTAACCTGATTTGGATTCTGCATAAAATATGCTTTCTAATGATGTACATATTGTCAGTATTATCTGCATATTTATTTTTGTAGCAACACTCAAACCTCAAAAACCTCCTAAATTTCTGGAGTGGCTATTAACTTTTCCCATACTGTAAATGAAGAACGACCACCAACATAGTGCAGTTGGTTAAATCGCTATGCACTGTGTGGGAAGCAGACGTTTCTGATGGGTATTTGAATCCCAGTCCTGCCGGCCATCTAGCCTGCAGTTTTTCCGGGGTTTTCAGCAGACTCCCTGTGAAGTCGGCCCAGGATGCATTTTGTCTTTTATCAGTATGCAGCAGAGGAATGGCAAGCCAACTGCATTAATTTGCCAGTAATCCTCAAAGGCGCATTGTCATCTTTGCGGAACTCAACCTGCCATGGGCAGACAAGACAAAGATGAGGGGAATGAGGGATACCTTGTTTATACTTAAGACAAGACAGAGATGAGGGGAATGAGGGATACCTTGTTTATACTTAAATGTAGAAACGGAAAAGTGTTTACATATATGTAATTAGGTATAAACCTCATCTGTCGGAGAAATTCCTACAAGAAATGGTACATCTCTCTGAGTTACATTTCTTTTACTACTAAGGTAAGTCTGTTCAATGGAGCAGGGGGTCTTCAGCTTTTTCTGAATTGCAGAAAACATAACAAAATCGGATAGGAATCACAGAACACATGAAAAAAAAAAAAAAAAAAAGAAGTAAAAATGCATGTGTTTATTATGAATATCGATTAATTCAGAGATGTTTTGAATCCTAAAGAAGCACGCTACAGAGGTATATAGAACATCAAGAGGGTCATTTAATAATTAATTAGAAACATAATATTGTACAATAAAGCAAGAAATATTGATACTATCATGAAACTTTTTTTTATTGTTTATTTCCTAACACAGTTATTTCACTGATAGCAAAATGACCTTTTTTTTTTGAACAATTTGAAAAAATGTGCATAGTTTTTAAAAACATCACTATTACCATCCACAAAACCTCTAAGTTAATTTTGTACAATTCAAAATTAGTGTTTAGCAAGTGATACTCTGGTGTATTTCCCTCTCAGATAAAAACTATTTTGTTTTGTGAAAATCTAGTAAACAACTATTTCATGATTAGAAAATCAGCACGGGTAATATTTACTTTAACAAAATGGGAGAAGACAAGTTAGTAAAATCATGCAATGCATTGATTATGATACGCTTTCTAACATACCAGAAATCATTACTCAAGTTATGAGGATAATGGCTGTGGAATAAATCTTGCTCCAGTGCCCTGACCTTTGACTCAATTTCAATTATATTCAACAGAACCAGTTCAGGTATACCTCCAGAACAACATGATAAAGTTTTGTCGCAATCGAAGCATTTTTACGTAAGTTATGACGCATAAGGGAGATGGAATGGATTCTGCTCCTATGTTCTGACCTTTGACCCCATTTTGCCCATTTTCAATAAGGTTCGTCCCCAGGTTGTCCCCTACCACATACTAAAATTTCATCGAAATCGAACCATTTTTACGCGAGTTATCATGAAGGCACACAGCATATATGCTTCTTCAACCTATGGCTGGAAGCATAAAAAATCAGCATGGGTAATATTTACTTTAACAAAATGGGAGAAGAAAATACTTTAACAGCATCGAGACAAACAATAATACACAAAAACAGCTTATGAAAATTATAGCCACTTGCATCAAAACTGACTGTACACCATTTCTAATTACATATATTCTTGTAAGTAATTAATGGATTAACCTTTTTGCTCCCTTACACAAAAACAACCACAAGTGCCCAAGCCACCCAAATAGCATGAATAGAATTTCCTACTTCCCATGCTCTTTGAATGAGAACTGTGTCCAAGGGATTTGCGGAAGTCACCTTCAATTGTTGTCACTAAATAAAGAGGTGAACCAGGAGTATGCAATATTTTGCAGTGTTTCAAAAGCAGAGTTTATGGGCGGAAATTTGTCGTGAAAATTCATTTTGCTCGATCCAAATACAGACAGAGCATATTTTTTACAAAAAAGAACAAGAAGAGGGTAAGTAAACAGAATTTTCCAGCTGTTTCTACTCCCTCCTATCTGCCTAAGATTCTCAGTAGAATGCACTGATTGCCCCAAGGAAAATGTCCGAAGGTCAGTGTATGTCAAACCTAGAGATTGGAAGTTTCGAGTGGTGACCCAGCACTAATCCTTCTTTTCTTAATGTGAAAGGAGGGGGGGGGTGAAATTTGGAAAGGAGTGACAGAAATTTTTGGGCATTATGGTATATATATCATTTACACGTCATTCACCACATTATAAAGTAGTTCTTCATCAGATTCCCCCAGTGATGTAGTTTTAAAAGTGCATCTGTGGTGAATGGATTAGGTAAAAACAACCTAGAAAGAAGGCCCTAGAATTTTGAAAGCAATTTAGAACCAGTTTTTTTATCAGTATTCGTTATTAAATTTACATTGCTAAGTTTGTTTTCAATTTTCATCCAAGTTGCTTAATTTAGGAAATTTTAAATAAAAGCATGTTTACATAGGAGTTGGATTTCTAAGAATATTAGATTTTCATACATGAGACTGACTAAGGAATAAAAAAGCTGAACTTTTTAATCCAACGAAAAAAATCAGAAGTTGTGACAAGAAAGTGTGAATATAAAGCAGCACGAGCAAGATGGAATTGTTCACTGTATTCACAATATAAAATTACTGAATTCAAAACAAAATAAAGTGATTTTAAAAGACACTGCTTCAAACACATCTCTCTCTCTCTCTCTCTCTCTCTCTTTTTTTTTTTTTGTACTTGCTAGAACTTCAGCTCAATTTTCCTCTTGTGTTGCTTTCTTCTCAGCAAGTTCCATGACCATATTTGTCTTTTGTTGACTTTGCAGCTACACAGCAATCTTTAATTAGTTTTTAAATTCTCTTCCTATTTCTTCACCACTTTTCTTTCCCCCTCCCTTTTTATTCCCTGAGATGACAATAATTTATCCATCATGCTGAAAGAACTTTCAACCTGAGGACCACAAATGCACGATATCAAAGCTTTTGCTATTTTAGATAAATGGTGTGACTTTCAGAATATGAATACTTTTGAACACCATGCATCAATTCTAACAAATTTTCAAACTCAGTCAATTCCGCTGAATGTACGATGTCTAACGGCCAAACTTTTGTACCGATTGTGTTATACATATCGCCGGGTAATAAGATCGATGACATTATAGAATTCATTCAATTTGTACTTCATCCCTACTCATACAAGAAATCTGCTTTTATGAAAAGCTCCAGAAATTATCACTTCCTTTCAATGATAGCCACAGATTTCAATATTAACTTTGGTAAGCCAGAATCTAAACCTTTTGTCGATTTCCTAAACCAAAAGTTTGGACAGACAAACACCCTAGATTTCAATGTTTCTACAACAAAGGGGAGTATTACAATGGATGCTGTTTTCCAGAGACACTTGGGTAGTTATATCCTGCTTTAGTTACCATATGCCTATTGTTTCTGCTTTACTTGACAAAAATACAATGTGTTGACATAAATAAATATATATACTCTTGAATCACTCATTTTATTTCACACCCACAAAGATCTTGGCTTACGAAAATTGCATAGCATAACTTATCTGCAAAGAGTATCAGAGTGCTTTCTTGATTTTTGTTTGTTAAAGACTGTTTTAATGACCACCATATACATAATTTGGGACCATTGGTTCCAGTGAGGGCCAACACCATGAGGCACGCAAACCACTCTACGGTGGCAGGGACTCGGCCCCCTGATGAGGTTTGCCTGCTTCAGGATCTTCATCCACACAGTCTAACTTAAACTTCTAATGAAAAGCTAAAAAAATTAACATTGTGTGTTAATACTTTACTTGCCCAGAAGCTTCCATAAGCCTCCTCAGTCACCTGTAAGAATGTAACCTGTAATTCCACACACAAGCAGAAGATACTTTATGCTTGCATATGCAACTACACTTAACTTAGTCAATAGTACATATTTTAAACTAATTGTAATTCATAAGAAAAACTGAAAACAGCTTCTACTTGTATGAAATAGCAGTTAAAAACAACAGCACAACATACTTAATTAACAGACGGGGCAGTTTTGTTATTAAATTTTGCAACAAAAGGTGCAACTATGAAAAGGAAACACTTAATTTCTCAACATTTGTAAGCTTTTAAATACACAGCTGTACCGAATAATAGCAGTAATAATAATCTTATATCATCTCCACTGAACCTGTTCCAAGCAGATCTCAGGGTGTGCATAGTATTATATTTTGCAGAATTGGTATATTCTCAACAAAACTGAAAAATAAATAAGTGGGATTTATTGGGGAAGATATAAAAAGAAAGATATGCCAGTGAATCATCATTACTAAAAAATTGTTTGTATTTTTTTTAATCTGTGATCTCACAGAAGTACAAATCAAACAACAACTGCTACTCAAAATCCTTTATAAGAGTGACTATATCAGAACTGAATTTTTTTTTGGTTTTTGGATAGCACAAAACCATGAGTGTAAGCAACCTGAGTATTCTTTTGGGAAAACAAGCTCTATACACACCCCCCCCTTTATTTTTCAGGAGAAGAGTCAAACACACAAAAATTTAGAGATACCAAACATTAGGAAATTTTAAAGGAAGGCAACAAATTCATAGAATATTTTTGAGTTAATTAATAATGGAAAAAATACACCCCCCCCCTTTTTTTTTGGCAGTTCAACAAACAATTTTTGGCATAATTTTAACTTTACTACAATGAAGTTGTCAAACTGAAAAAGGGTATTTTACAGTAATCATAAAACTTCTAATTATTTGCAAAAGTGAAAAATAATGGAGAGGCAATTTGCTTCTCTTTTAGTCAAGTTACATCAACTTCAGCAGTCACACTAGCTTCACAACAAGTCAAATAACTTGTAAGGAACATAGTCTTCTGTTCTATGTTCCTGATTTCCTCTTATCTACAAAAGAAATAAGGTTGGGCTGTACTTAAATGCCCTTACAGTTATAAAACAACCAAAGCAATTTAATGCCTGGCTATTTAATTTATGCAATTCAATGGGAACCTGGATTTTTAATTTAAGCAATTTAATAAGGACCTGGCTATTTAATTTATGCAACTTAATAGGGATCTCGCTAGAATTGCTGCTGACATTCCCTGACATTGAATATATGCACAAAAATCAATCAAATTTAAAGCCAGCTCAAAGTATATTTCTAGCACTTCAAATACATAGTGATTTAATTTTTGACATGTCTTTCATACAGTCACATAATTTACCTCTGGTCATACTTAAATACTCTACGATGAATTAAAAGTTTATCATTTCAGTAATAACAGTAACCAGAAACAAGACTATACAACAAAAGTAGAGCTCAATGCAACTTCAACAACTCAAGTCAATGTCAACAGACACAGCAGGTATTATTTACTTGAAGAGCACATACATAAACAGTAATTTATACAACAGATCTTGTGACAAGTCAAGTGGTATTTTAAAGAATGTGCTTGCAGCAGTTACTTTTTTTTTTTTTTCATTTACCTAAATCACAAAAAATCTATTGAAACATCTTTTGTCGGGTAACTGCTCGTCAAGTATCACACATTAGGTACCTGTATTTATGTCATGAAAGAATATTATGGCAAAGCAATAACAATAAACTTCAGTCACCCCACTGCATTTATCAATGGCTTGTTTTCTGTAATATTTCTTCTTTACTCATTTATTTTTAAAGGATTTCATCACTTTTGTAACTCTGTATGGATTGTAAAAAACAATAGCACTGGCAAAGTATTACATTACATTTATACGATCGGCATTCAAAATACAGGAAAAAATAAATAAATAAATAAAGCACACAATGTGATACAGCATTTGTTGTAATTATTTTTCTCTGTGATTTTGAAATTTCTTGTACAATAGAAATTATCTTTTACCTAAATCCAAATTTTTAAGATTTCTTGTTACTTAACATACAGTTGAGTTTTAATATTCTTTGCAGTTTGAATTGTCTCCAATATTCTCAGGAATTTTAATTTCCCCCAAATTTCAAGATCCCAGGCAGTTGTATTAGAATATCTAGTGAAACAGCCAAAATCAGTAAAGTATTAATGGTGATATTCAATTTCTTTTTTTAATGCAGTAACATGGGCACTCACATACCCATATTAATGTACACTCAGTAGACAAAACATTAGAGACTAGCTTGCGACTAGTTCTAGGATAGCTGCTTTTAAGCTTTAAATAAATATTCACATAACGGGGAATGTTGCCCAACCTTGGACTGGGTGAAATTTTTAAGTGAACCAGATTGAAAACAAATCAAACAGACATTGGATTTCTGTAAGGAAATATAGTAAAATGTTATTAGATGCGATTTTGCTCACTTTGACATCTCAGAATTTCAGTTTTTATTGTTGGTTAGAGCATTTTAAATAGATCTGGGTATTCATATTTATAATAGAAAGCCCGTAGCAAAATATTTTGCAAAATGTATGAGATAATCAACACTAAACTCGAAAAAATCGATAAAATAGAAAAGTAAATATAAAGTGTACAAATTAACATTTGAATTGTGCTAAATTAAATTAATATACAAACTCAATTTTGCAGTGATATTAAGAATTCAATTCGAATTTTGTAGATTGGAATACGACACAAAATACAAATTGAATTCTTAATAAATACTGACGTATTTAAAACTTGAATAATTGATAATCCAATGTTTTTAAATTAGCACGTGATCACCTTGATATCTCAAAGTAATTGCGTGCTATTTATATAGCACACAATCACTTTGACATCTCATAAGCACACACAAATTGGTGATACGTTTAGTTAAAAACTTGATTTCGGCTCGCAGAACAATTAAAATGTGAGCATGTGGCTGTCCTCACTTTTGAAACTCCATCGTGTAGATATGAGCAGTTGATTTTCTCAAAACATTGAACTGTCTGATCTTCCATGAGTGATTTCAACTTTAACTTGTAAGTAAGCCTGTTGCGAAATATTTTGCAAAATGTACGATAATGTGGTGTATTTGACTGCATTTCCTTTCAGCATCAAGAGATGGTGCCACGATGCGGATTTTGCTGTGATGTCAAGCGTTCTAGACAGAGAGATCCGGCTGTTTATATGTATAATAGGGGTGATGGGTAGTTGACACAGAATCCCCCCATGCAGTGTGCAACAGACCCAAACCAAACACTGGCGATAAATAGGTAGACATCACGACTTTTCAACAGTGTGTCGCAATCGACAAGCGTGAGTAAACATGGTGATCTGAGTGGCATTGATCGTAGACGTGTTGTCGGCACCAGACAGATAAGTAATTCTATCACCCAAGTGGTAAACCCTGGTTCCCGAGGGCAACCGTATCAAGGGTGTACCCATGAGCATATCATTGACAGATGTACCAGAACCTAGAGAGTAAGTAGTGGCCGACCACCCACCGTTGAAGACCACGGTCGACATAGACTATCAAGGCTCATACAGACGGACCGCTTGGCAATGGCAGCGCAAATCTCATCCAGGTTAAATACTGGAGGCTCAAGCAGCATCAGCAACTGAACGGTACAGCACACGATGCATACCCTAGGCTACGGGATCCAACGCCCTACTCGTGTGTCACTGTTGACAGCTCATCATCACAAATTACACCTAGCTTGATGCCGGGAACATCAAAACAGGACCTCTGTAGAGTGGCACCACACCATATGACACCATATGGTCAAATAAATCCTGTTTTCAGCTGTACCAAGCTGATGGGAGGAAGGTGCAGGTATGGCATCAATTGTACCTGGTCCCGTTGTACCTGGTCAACTCTGTTCAAGGTGGTGGTGGCTCTGTGATGGTTTGAGGAGCCTTCTCATGGAACACATCAGGTCCCTTAGTGTGCCCGGAGAGGTCCTTAACCGCTGCATGCTACCAGCATGTACTGGCTGATCATCTACACACTTCCATGGCCTTCGTGTATCCTGTGGCCGATGGTCTGTTCTAGCGGTACAATGCACCACCCCACCGGGACATAACCACCCCAACATGGCTCAAAGAACACTCATCTGAGTTTAGAACCATCCAGGTCCCCAGATTTAAACCCTGTGGAGTGGACCATCAGATCCATGGGTTCTGGACTGACATCTTGGTGGAGTTGTGGACAATTCTGCAACAGGCATGGCTCGCATTACCTCTGGAAACCCTCCAGCATCTGGCGGAGTCAATGCCTTGAGGTGTACAACAGGCTGTTTGTTATTCACATTAATGGAGGACCAACACAATAGTTAGATAGGTATCTTTAATGTTTTGTCCATTGAGTGTGTAAACTAAACAGATGCAAAATGCATAAGTCAATAAATAAATTTAAAAAATGTGTAAAAACTTTAAAAAAAGGAAAAAAAAAAAAAGCATTTACTATCCCAAATCACATTTAAACATAAAATAAACATTTACGAAACAAGTGGATATTTATTCATACAAATGTATATATATACACACAAGAGCATTAAGCGACAGTACATTTGCAATTTTATACATTGAGCTTCTTTGTCATTTTGGAACAGTACATACGCCCCAGATTAATCAAAATGAGCCATCAAATTATCACGATAAGCATGCACTTTTCTTGATCTGCACGTGTTTCTACAAAAGAATAAATAAATGCAAGAAGCATGGGATATAAAATTGGTATAATGCTCTATTATAAAGGCACGAATAATTTAGAGCAGAAGAAATACAACAGCATAAAACAAAATCACAGGGTACTAGTGAATCACAAGAAACAGAGTCAAAAAAGAAAGAAGCTCCAGATCAAAATACAACAGCTTTATGACAAAAGAGAAACACAGAAATAATTCAAAGCTTTATGAAGAAATGAAATACATATTACGTTCATTTATAAATAATATATATCTTCAAGGCATTTTTAAGTGTTCATAAATAAAGTAATATACATTAGGTTACTTTTATTTATGAACACTTAAATGCCTTGAACATGAAGTGTACAAGCCAGATTAAAAAAAAAAAAATCCTTCACATCATCAATGACGTCTCAGCATCAATTAAAGCATATATTACACTTATCATGACAGGTTTGCACATTAAAATTCTCCACCTAAAGGATTAAAACGCTTTCCTTGCATTTAGTGATTTGTTCCACGTAAACCAAAACGGCACATGAAAATCAAAGCAATTCAGTTAAGTGTATTTAATCAATAAATAATGTGTAAAAATATATATGATATATCTTTAAGGACAAACAGAAAAACTGCAGCTGCCACCTCTTGCTATTCAGAAAATTTACCAAAGAAAAAGAACCAGTTACTGAAATCCTTATCTCTTTGCACCTGAAGCTTCTGAGCCACAGCACAAACCAACAGAAAAGTTTACAGATTTACAAATATTACCAAATCGCATATAATCTATAGATTGATTTTTAAGGGCTGCATTAGGGGCTCTGTGGATAACAAACCACTTAAGAAAGGCCTTTTTGTGGCACTTTCATAGATAAAAAATCCCTGTCTCACAACAAAAATGTGTTTACATAAAACACAGTATGAAGTCCACAAACAGTTGGAATTTTAATTTTTTTTTTTTTTTTTCATTTTTCTTATGAGCATTTTGACAGAAATATGATGCAACTAAGGTGGCATTTTATTTGCTTTCTCAGACGATCACATGCTGTGGGAAGATCAGTGTCACACGTGTGGGTGCCATAGGTTTAACTATGGAATGACAGTAATGCTGAAAAAACTCATGATTTTTGCTCTTTATTCACTTGAAAGTAACACAAAATCACTTTAAAATGACATTTTTTTTTTTTTGGTTAATAACATTGTTTTCCCCTCTTTCTCTGGACTGCTGGGTCATCCCACGAACTGCGACTTTTCTGTATGAAATTTTGATTCAGAATCAACATTGTAGGTGTGGATTATACAGTGATTTTTCTAAATTTCACGGCCTGTGAATTTTAGAAAATAAGAAAAAACACGTCATCACTGGTTATACAAAGGAAATCCTTTTTTCCTGAATTTTGTGGTCCGCAGATTATACGAAGTAAAATACAATACTACTTTGCCGGGTCAAGAAACCCTTTTAATGCACTGGGCTCATCCTGCATCACATCAAAACAAATGCTTACTTGCTTTACCCAGAAATAAATACTCAAAACATTCTATAAAAGAACATTATCAAAAGTCATTTATCCTATTATCCTATTTTTAAAGAGCAGTTGAACTGATAAGTGGTCTAGGGGCAGGATGTTTTCATAGCTTACCATTAAATGAAAACTCTTGTTTTTTTTAAACTATGTTTGAAGGTCTGGCAATGATTTTACTATTATTATTATTATTATTATTATTATTATTATTATTATTATGGGGCCTGAAATATTTGTCTTAAATAAATCAACTGTGAGGATCTGAAAAAGTTTGTCACCCAATTTCTTTTTTAGAACTAAAACTTTTGTAATACAACTAATCTTCTCAGAAGTTTCTCTCTTTCATTTTGTTCCTTTCTTCCCTTTTTAATTTTCAATGCAGCAAAACAATCAAATTAATATATATACATGTACATGAAATAGCCACAAAATATAGATATTTGTGCAGTAACTGTACAACTTCTAGTAGTGCACAACCAAGGTTGACCTACAGTTTTCTTTTTACGAACTAAAAGCTAAGAATTAGTCTCTGTAACTAAATAATTTACAAAGCATATCGTCAACACTACACCAAAACCACGAATTTGCATTTTTCACCATTTTCCCTTAACTGCAGTTGCTGGATGAGTATATGCCTCTTTAAACTTATGCCAAAGGCAGAAACACAAACTCTAATGCAAAAGTGGGTAAAAACATACATATGATTTCACACAACTGCAGAATTTTGTATTTTTCAGCAAGCTGCGAGTCTTTAGATGTGATTTTCTCCAAATTCGTATTTTGAAGATTCGTGGTTTTGGCGTAGTTTTGGTGATATCTACTGTTGATGATTATTTCACATATCTTATGAATTTTAGTGCTACAACAGAAATGTACTTCTATTTACAAATAAAATTGAATTTTTAATTATCTGGCTATTAGAAGTCCACATACTAAATACAACTTCTGAAGCAGATGAGGTTACAAAATGCATCAGAATTCACTTTTAATGAAATGTAAAAGCAAATAATAATAATACTATAACTTTGCAATATTCCATGTTTTACAGTGGTGACTAAAACAGAAAACAAAGTACCATTTATTTTCTTGCAATTACTTTCCATAAATTTTCATAAAGCTCTTAACAGATTTTGCTTTCATTATATAAATTATTTTAACAAGCGGCAACACTCATTTGGACAATACTACAGATACTATGAATAATACTGATTACTGCCAAATGAAGAATGCCAAATTTCAGATTTTTTTTCTTATTTTTTAAGCCAAAAAAAGAAAAAAAAAGCATGCTATGAAATGTGGCAAAGGTTCTCTCTAACTTTATGTAAATACTTACTACTCCAACAACTTGCAAAAAATTTCAAATTTCTTATTCCAACAACTTTTAATCACTTCAAAGCAGTTCTGAAGAAATTCTACAATTAAAACAAAATGCATCGATAATAAGTAAATCTCAAGCATGCATTTGCAATAACTTCACATTGTTTGAAACCTTCTTATTTGAATGTTTCAACTATTAAAACTTTGAGTGTTAATCATTGGAGTCAAGAATTAGTTATCAGGGTAGGCCCTTTTAATGGAATTTAAGCAATCCGAAAGGTGAATAAAATAGTTGAACTTTTCAAACTGAGTAAGAATAACTGCAGAAAAAAACATTTTGTTATTTACACATCATCTTGTTATTCACTTTTGATTCATAAGTAACGAAATGGCTTTTTCTACAGCCATTTGCAAAAGTTCATGTGTAAGTAATAAAATGACCTTTTCTACAGCCATTTGCAAAAGTTCATGTGCAAGTAACAAAAGGGCTTTTTCTGCAGCCATTTATGTTCAACCACTGTTCACATTTTGCTTTGCTAAAATTCAGTTGAAAGGGTCTGCTCCTATAACTGATTTTTGACTCCAACGTTTAACACATGTAAAATTTCAATAGTTGGAACATTTAAAATAAGTTTCAAACAACACACAATTTGAATTAACAGCCTGCTTATAAGTCTTACATAGTTTTGTTTCATAGTGAACTAAGTAATAATTAGTTATGATTCATATTGAAATGTGAGTCAAAACTTGTTTCTTAGCTATAAAATTCTTGTTTTTAAGTGGGCACATACATAGCTCAATGACAGAATGACATCAATTTGCACACCACAGGTCAAATTTTTGCACAAGTCTACCATAAGACCATTTCAAATTTCATATGCAAACTAACAAATTCTACAATTGCATTAATTTTTACAATTATAAATAACACAACTTAACAGCAAAACCATTTTAACTGTGTCTCTTGGAATTCAAATTAGAAGACATATATACATACACAAATATTTTACCACTTTATTTTATATATATTTCAACCCAATAAAAAAAACGCACCTCTGGCACTAAAAATAATGAAATCAGCCATTCTGACAATGTTCATGAGAAAATAAATAACAACTTTATCCTAATTGAAGCACCTGAGCCCAAGAGAAGTGCATGCTCAATATGTTTATAGTTTCAGGAATGGGGAGAGAAAGAAAGAACCATAGAATGAACCCAATGTTTATCTGTCTCTAAGCAATTAAGCTTAAGTCTTGATATGAGAAGCTAATGTCCTAATAATCCCTAGGTCAGCAGTGACAAAGGGTACTGGAAAAGGAGAGAATGTGATAGGGAAAAGGCTACAC
Organism: Macrothele yani; assembly: GCA_039090855.1. Lineage (NCBI taxonomy): Eukaryota > Metazoa > Arthropoda > Arachnida > Araneae > Macrothelidae > Macrothele > Macrothele yani. Next base: position 51,490,334 of record CM077028.1, read on the forward strand.
TTCATTTTAGGAGGCAAATATGGATCAAAATCATCACAACCATTTCAGGGAAAAACTCACATTTTCAAGGATGCTATTATGATGGGATGAAGCACACATAAAATTCTGGGAAGATGGCTGAGCTACCATATATGTTTAATCCACCAGCCAGACATTTTTACAAAACTTGCTTCTGACTCAAAAGCAGCAAAAATCCTATTTTTGTTATTATGATACACAATTTTAACTAGCACTTCACTTCCTTGATTTTACAAAGTCATAAAGGCAAAAATATCAAAAGAAGTCAACTGAAGAAATGTATCTGGAATTCGTGGTCTTCAACAGAAGAAAAAATAAATATTCAGAATTCTTGAAGTGATTCAGGTGGAATCCATTTGACATCAAGATCACTGGCTATTGTTCAATATTGCAGCAATGCTTAATGCCAAAAGTATTTTTACTATAGCTTAAGACTGTGTGATTAACAATAGTCATTCAACAATAACATCTCACAATATGCAGTGAGGTTTCATAAATTATGCTGCAAATTTCTACAGAAAATTCAGGATGAATGTCATTGGAAAAAATGCCAGAAAAGCAATTTTTAAAAATGGTACTCAGCATTCAAATTCAGCTCCAAAGTATAGTATTTTATGTACATAACAATTTCCTGCAAGTATTCATTGTCTCTGACTTGCCATATATTTTCCTAAAACTGTAACATTAATGCAATCCCTAGATGGCACATATTGAGAAGATCAATAGCAATATGTGCATACATTACTTTTTTTTTTGTTAATATTATTATTATAATGAAGCTATGGCTCTAAGCTTGTGCTCAAGACAATCTTTAGGACTAGTGCATGACAATGCCCAATGTCCATGTTACTTCCAGAAACGCCCATGTCATCTCTTCATTCATGATATTCTGAAGGGGAAATTTTGCCTTCATTTCAACAAGCACAGTCTAAAGATCGCTGCTGCCTCTGCTGGTGGCGTGTCAGTCTCCGCAAGGATGCATCTCCATACTGAATACCAGAACCAATGCGTTCGGGATCCAATTCACCTGCAACATGAAAACACATCAAAAGATGTAATCAGGAATTTTAGAAACACAGATTACGAAATATGACATAAAATATGTTTATATAACAGGTGTGCAGATGGAAGGTATACAAAATAAAAAATTTATATCTCCGAAAGTATGTATTATATTCATTTCTGGTTTGCACATTGCAGAGGAAATCGTTCAAAGTTTGTTTTTTTTTTTTTTTTTCATTCACCACTCACATGTGTGAGTCAATTGGTACCTGCTTACACGCATGCACCAGCTAGTGCCGGCATCCCAACTGACAGTAGATGAGCAGAGCCATAGCTTGGAGGTTGCCAGGGAAGGCTTCAAACTTTTGAGCCTCCCCTATAAAAGATTCAACAAATGTAATAATAATTAGCACATGCCATATTTGGAAAAAAAAAAAAAAAAAACTAATGAAAAAAAAAATTCAGTATCCACTGAGAAGAAAAGTCCATAAAACAGCTGATTCAAGATCATATCCGTCAATCTATCAATATGGGAAATGGAAGTTCAAAACACTAAAGTGTTTTCACAGAAGATTCGCCGATCAATTTGTTATCCTGACTTCCACGAAAAACTGTTACAATCGTACGCCGTATGCCCGTTCATTTCCCCATACTCATTATGATTACTCATTTTTGAAATGTTTTGCATACAGTGAAGTTATTCGCAAAAGTTTAGGCACACATACACACACATACAAATATCTACATTGAAACATCAAAATACAAAGGAAAGGAACACAAACACTGAAAAACAAGTGAACCATTTCAAACCGTGGCACTATTTAATGGAAAACCAATGCATGCAGCAGATATAGCTGAACATACACTGGTTTCCAAAAATTAAGCAGCAAACCGAAAAATCTCGATAATTGGATGAAATGTAGTTCAAATTGCATGAAATTTGCACATTTTACGAGTGAAGGCATACAGCATCGATGTATGAAAGGCAAATGAGTGGCACTAGCAGCGCTTTATGCAAATGCACAAGAGCTTAAAACCAGCTGTTTCGAAGAGAGTTGCCAATTCATGTGTGGCAGTGAATGAGAAGATTTCAAGATAGTGGTTTTGTTAACATGGCTTTGAGACGTCATTTAGCAGCGAAGTTACGTTACAGAGCAATAGGCTGACTCGAAGCAGGGCAATGGCAGGCAGACGTCACAAGATGGATCAATGTCGATTGTTTTGAGGTTAGCAGGATGTGGCAGCAGTTCCAAGCCATGGGTGCAGCGAAGGTAGGCCAAGGGCGACGACCTCCGCGGATGACCAGTCATTGCGGCTTTCGGCACGGCGGAACAGGACGGCTACATCGACTCATCTCAGATCTGTGTTTGCGGCAGCCACCCGATGGACTGTATCAGCTTCAACGATATGCAGATTGTTGCATGCAGGAGGACTGTATGCTCGGAGACTGGTATTATGCGTGCCCCTCACACCCCCCACACCCCCGCCACCGGAGGGAATGTTTCAATTAGGCATGAATGCATATGAACTGGACTCAAAATCAGAGGAGGTCCATTCTGTTCACTGATGAGTAACGATATTGTTTACAGAGTGATTCTCGTCGAGTTCACATCTGGAGAGAGCCGGCACTTGCTATCTTCCCTCTAATATTCAGGATAGGGACACCTATGGTGGTAGTGTTCTGGTGTGGGCAGGCATATTGTTAGGCAGCCATACCAACCTCTATGTGTTGCCACATGGAAACCTCAATGCTCAGATATATAGAGACGACATCCTGGACCCTATTGTTCGTCCATATGCGGCTGCAATTGGCGATACATTTGTACTGCAGGCGAATAGCGCCTGCCCTCACACAGCTCTCCTCATGCACCAGTACCTGGAACACAAGACTATGGTCCGTATGGAGTGGCCAGCATGCTCTCCTGATCTGAATCCCATTCAGCATGTCTGGGATGCTCTTGGGAGGCGTGTTCCTGGCCCCCAGCCCTCTCCCCGAACCCTGTAGGGGCTCCGCACTGCTTTGCTCGACCAATGGATGCAGCTACCGGACCTGTATTGCTGTTCAGGGTAACCACACTCCGTATTGAATTATCTTTTCCTATTTCATCTTGATACCTATATTTCTGTATATTCATATTTGTATCACTCATACAAAATGTAAATGCTTTGTATCACATGTTTATATGTTTTTTTTTTTTTTTTTTTTTTTTGTTGCATTTGGTCTGATAAAGCTTACCACTAAATTTCATCCAAATCGGCTGAATACTTTTTGAGTTATCAAGATTATTCCATTTGTTGCTTAATTTATGGAAACCAGTGTGGTTATGGTATAAAAGGAGGAATCAACATATCTCAAAAGTTTAGACATAACAAAAACGTAATGCAAAAGATACCATTATTAGACATGTATGGTATTTTCAGACATCTGTATCATTTTAAAGACACATTTCTCTGTGGAATAAATTAAATTTCTGTTGAGTTTTCGTTAATACAATTTTAAATTAATAGTTCATTAATTATTCATCATATGAAAATTAATCAGCATGATGTCTTCGAGCTTCCGTGAATGATTTTCGTTCAGAGTTCTCAAAAACATTTCGTCTGAATTTCATTTTAAAATCACCAGAAGCAAACAACAGTACAGCATTATACACTATCTACCAACAAGTAATTGGACACCTGTGACAGCAAAGGAAAACGAAGTTTATTCACCTTCAATAGTTGGTGGAGCCTCCACGAGTGGCGATTACAGCTGCGATCCTCCGGGGCATACTCTCAACCAGGCGTTGTACGATGGCTAGCGGTATTTTCTTCCACTAGGCTTGGAGAAGACAGGTCACTTTCCTTCACCGATTTCGGACGGGGGCACCCCTTAAGTCGACGCTCCAACTCGTCCCAGAGGTGCTCGATAGGGTTAAGGTCCGGGCTCTGCGCAGGCCAGTCCATTCGATTAACCCCATTGTCACCATATCAAGCCATGGTGGACCTCGCAACATGACAGGTGGCATTTTCATCCTGAAAGTAACATGGGTCCACCCCATAAAACTGCCACAACATAGGAAGCGCATGGTCATCCAAAATGGTGCAGTAGGTCTCGGCGTTGAGTCTACCAGGAATTGTGACCAAGGGTCCAGTGCCATACCAGGAGAAACACCCCCATAGCATAATTACACCGCCGCCGAACTTCACAGTTGGCACAATACATTCCAGCAGGAAGCGTTCTCCAGGCAGACGCTAAACCCAGACCCTGCCATCCGAACGGTAGAAGGTGAACCTTGATTCATTGCTCCAGAGAACCTGTTTCCACTGTTCAACGGTCCACTGTCAACGTTCTTTGCACCACGTTAGCTGAGCAGCGCTATTGCACTTGGTGATCAAAGGCTTGTGGGCTGCAGCACGTCCATGATAACCAAGCAGATGGGCTTCCTTACAGATGGTATTTTTAGAAAGAAAACTCCCATATGCCTGTTGAAACTTCTCGCGGATGTGGCTCATCGATATGGTGCGGTTCTTCCAAATTTCTCTGGCCAGCACCCGTCGGTCTCTAACTCCCAGTTTTGTGGGTCTGCCGGGTCGGGGCACATTCCAACAGTCACCTCTCATCTTCCACTTGCCAATAACGTAGACCACTGTCGATTTTGGGTACTTCAACTTGCTGGATATGTCACGTATGGATCGGGCATTTCTGCGATACCCGACGATTACACCTTTCTTGAAATCAGAAAGCTTCGAACTGTGTGGCATCTTGCATGCGACTGGTTGCGTTGTTGTTTTCCACACGATATTTAATGGCGGCGGCCGTGACATGTATCAGGACCGCAGATATTGTCGATTGCAGGGGTGTCCAATTGCTTGTTGGTAGATAGTGTATAAAGATACTTTTGTCCAATTTCAACTAAATCGATTATCAACATTTTTTTTAACTAAGCTTAAAAATATTAAACTTTGTTTTGTTCAGTTAATCAGTTTTTGAGTCATTGTAGTTTGAAAAAACAATATATCAGTACGACTGAGCTTATTAATTTTTTCAATAAATACTGCTATACTGGGTTAAAATTAACTTATTGAAGTAACTAAAAGTTTTTGAGCCACCCCAAGCACTACTAGAAGTCTCCCCTAGAATTTACCACTAGCTACGGTACGGCCCTGCAGACGAGCTCGGTCAAAACGTTGACAAGACAGGAGAAGATTGCATGGATTTTGTGGCTCATCTGTTGATGTCGTTTAGCGCCATTTTAGAATTCAATATAAACGAAAACCTCCAACACGAAAAAACATCTGGTTCTGGGGCAGAAAACTCAGGACTATTGGAAATCTGTTATGTAAGAAATCTCCTGAAAAGCCATGGACATCTGAAGAAAATGTCGAACGCATCAGAGAAGCATTCCTGCAAAGTCCACACAAATCAATCTGGGCTGCTAGCTTGCAGCTAAACTTTCCATGTTCAATGGTGCATGATGTGGTACACAAGTGGCTTTATCAAAGGGCATACAAGGTTCAAGTGCTTCGGGCACTAACTCCGAATGACCATGTTTGCATGCACAAACGCCACTGTAAACATGCTGGAAAGAATCGATCCAACAACCTATTTCCTCCACCAAGTGTGCTTCTCAGATGAGATGACCTTTTATGTCAGTGGGACTGTGAATCGGCACAACTACGGGATTTGGGTTAATGAAAATTCACATGTCACATGTGAGCTAGAGAGATGCAGCACCAAAGTTAACATCTGGGTTAGCTTGACGGATGATAAGCTGATCACACCTTTTTGGAAGAAACTGTCACCGGGATCTCACACCTGGACATGCTGGAACTGTTTGTGCTACCCAGCTACTACCTCAAACCCTCAAACCATCTTTTCAACAGGGCAGGATGCTGCCACATTTCACCCTTATGATTAGAGATTATCTGGATTGCAAGATACCTGGGAAATGGATTGGCAGAGGAGGACCAATTGCTTGGCTTCCTCGGTCACCAGATTTAACCCCACTGGATTTTTCCTGTGGGGTTATGTCAAAACATTGTCTACCAGATCCAAGATCACTGACCTTCAGCACCTGAAACAGACACTGTGGCTACCTTTACACTGAACATGCTTCAAGCAATGTGGAATGAAGTCAACTATTGTTTGGATGTTTGTCGGGCCACCAAGGGTGCCCACATTGAAATTCATTGAGACAATTATAGTGAGTAAAAAAAACTTTGATGCTTCTTTTTTCTTTATAATAGCGCAAACCAGAAGTGTATACAATAAATACTTTCTAAGATATAAAATTTTTATTTTGTATGTTTTCCATCTGGACATTCTGTACATACATTACCAAACATAGGAAATGCCACACCAGGAAGTATTTTTGTTGGAGCACCTATACAAACTGGTGAGTACATGTTGACAGCTGGGTTATGTAAATGATTGCAGTTGCAAAACAAATTTCTGTGATAGACGAAGAAGAGAAAAGGGGCAAAATGGTCCAGCATAGCTAAGTTTGGTCTTCCTCACCAGGGTGGGTGGACCACCTAATAATAGCAATCTTGGTGGAGAAAGCGTGTTTAAGGAGTGAGAATGCTTGGGCAACATTACTGGGAATCCTACCATCATGTGGACACCTTTACTAGAGGCTTCACCATACAGCTAAATATGGTTGAGTATGTACCCGCGTCACATCACAGCAGAAACGCATTAAGAGTAACAACTCTTAGCTCCATGTGGTGCAACTAGGGTTGGAGGAAGATAACAAGCAGTTTGGCAAAAAAAAAAAAAAAAAAAAAAAAATTGAAGGAGTATATTTACTCCTTTGAAATAATTTAAGGAGTAATTTTTAAAAGGGGGAGTATTTTGGAAAAATTAACAGATGAAATAAAAAAAAAAAAAAGCCCTACAAAAATGCTGGGCAGTTATGAAAAATCAATCCAGATTTTTTCATATTAAATAATATTTCACTACCATTCAATGCATTTAGAATTTGGATCCATTTTACTTCTTGTTTTTGTAATAAAAATGATATTTGTATTTTAAAACAACATTCAATTTATTATGTTTTGTAATGACCACGTGCAACAAGCAATGTATTCAAGATGTGAATACATTGCATTTTTGAGATATAGACATCTAAAAATATCTAATAAACTTCTCAGCAAGTTATACAGCCACATTTACCTTTTGTTGACTCTGCAGCTGCATAGCATCCAGTGCTTAAATTTTCGTTTTTCTGATACCTTTGTTTTCCTTTCCATTTCTTTATTGTCGTTTTTCTTTCTTTTTTTATCCCTTGGATGACAATTTTATCCATCACACTAAAAGAACTTTCAGCCTGAGGACCATGAATGCATGATAACTTTCACTATTTTAGATAAATAGTGTAACTTTGAGAATATGAATACTTTTGAACACCATGCATCAATTCTTACAAATTTTTCAGCTTAGTCACTTTCGTTTTCGGACCCCCCCCCAATCAAGGTGAAATGCAAATTTTGGGGAGGGGGATTTGAAGAATGCATGATACATGTTCATAACATCATTGGGAAAAAAAGTTACAGTTACAGGAGAAATCTTTGCTAGGTCTGGTTTTTGTTTTTGGACATTTTCCCTTCATTTTGAAATTGAAATACAAATATTTATGAAATAAAATGATATTTAACAACTGTACTAGGCAGAGGAAACATTGCATGAAAAATAAAATTACGATTACGGAAGAAGTCTTCACTCCATCTAACTTCCATTTTCGAAAGTTTTGAAAGACGAAAAAGTTTCAGGTGGAAAACATCCTCCACCACTACCAATTGCCCCAAAATTTCTGTTCAGTTATGCGTCGACCTCGAGGACAACCCAAACTATGACAGAAAAAGAGAAATTTCTCAAAGCCGTGGCACTCTCATACCTGAAGATTACAGGGAAATTTTTGCGCCCATCGAATTTCCGTTTTCGGAAATTTTTCTTCCATTTTCAAGCTGAAATACAAATATTTATGGAATAAAATGACATATAACAACAATACTGAACAGAGGCAACATCGGGGAAAACGAAATTACGATTGTGGAAAAAATCTTTATTTCGTTCTCTTACGTTTTTGAAAGGCAAAATATCGTCCCGAAGCGCATTTTTATGCGTTGGTAAAATTCTTCGATGCATATTTTGTGTGTTTTTCAATGCGTACTTTTACAACTTGATGTATTTTACGTGTCGAGAAAAATTCTTGATGCATATTTTTATGCTTTGGTAAAATTTCAATGCGTAAACACACTTTTCGATGCGTACTAGACGTGTAACTATGCATTTTGGTGAACTCTGATAAAAAGTGTCACTTACCACAGTGAGACTGACGCAAGTAGGCAGATGTCCAAAAACCTCAATTGCCATATTGAACAGAACACAAGTAGAAGCCCCATAATCCACAGCTAATGACATTTCACAAAGTGTACAGGCAGCTATGGGCATCCACATATCAACATGGATTATGAAAAAAAAATTGGATGAGGCAAGTTTGAGCTCTCACCAGCCACTCGCCCCAGCACATCGTCACAGAAGGTTACAGTGGTGCCACACCAGAAATGTGTGGTGGAACAAATGGAACCGTATCATATTCAGTCATGAGTCTCACTTCTGTCTTAATGACAATGATTGCCAGCTGAATGTCTGGTGACTACATGGCCACTGGGCTGATCTTGCTGCCACCTGAGAGTGTCGTCATACGACTCCTCAGCCTGGTGTCATGGTTAGGGGCGCGATCAATTTTAACAGCCGTTCGCCACTTGAACGCATAGTAGGCACAATGGCAGCACCACAATAAGGTGCTGCATCCCGTTTTGTTGCAGCACCTCCTGGTATCCCTGATGCCCAGTTTCAACAGGATAATGCCTGCTCGCACACTGCAAACATTAGCAAAGCTCCTTTCAGGTGTCCAGATGCTTCCCTGGCAAGCTCAATCCTCATACGTCCCCCCAACAGAGATGCGTGATGTCATACAAAGATGACTTATTGCCTTTACATAACTCCCTGGCAACATCAATGAGTTGTGGACACAGGTCAACAGCGCATGGTCAGCAATACTACAGGACACCATCCAGAGTGTTGCTGTTTTTCACTCGAAGCTACACTGTGTTACCGAATGTACAGCCCAGCATAGTACATACAACCAACTAACTCAGGACACATATTATGTTGTCTCCTCATTTGTCACATTCATGTAATCCCACAGAAATTAAATAACTTCTTTTCAAATTACTTGTCTACATGTGTAAGTTTCATCTCATTTCATGCATTACTTCATGGTATAGCACTATGTTCTATGTCATGTAGTGTAGTTTCCGGGTAACGTCAGAAATTACACTTGTTCTCTTTATAGTCAGTGTACACATGTAGTAATGAATGCAGCTGTTCTTATTTTCAAATTGTAGCTGAAGAAAAGAACAAATTGCACCTTTCTCAACTGGCAACTGGGAAACTTGGCAGCAAGATGAAGGGACGAGGGGTGGCTTTTGACAGCCCCTTTCCTTCCAAAATCAATTTTATAAAATCCTTTTCAAAAAGATCCCCCTTATTAATAGGGGGAGGGGTATCTTTAAGGCTGACACCCAAGAAATCAAATTTCTTGTATTAATACCATTAACTTTGACTAACTTTTTGATGATAATTGGAAATTAAAAAAAGCTTGAAGAATCTGGCAATACAATATCTTTGTACTCAGCACTTTTCTGAAAAATTCCATGAGGTGAATGAAATTATACACGCTGGCTGTTCAGAAAGTAACTTTTGTTAATTTACAGCAATGCTGAGAGGCATGAGGACAGGTTCACACATGTGCAGTAGTGTAAAGTGACTCAGTAACTGCCCAGAAGTCATGTTGTTCACTGTCTACTGGGTTATTCCATATCAAGTGATCCAATTTATGAACAAAATTTTACCTCACCTTTTTTTATTTATTTCAAATTTGGTTCATCTATTGTTTGTACCCTTAAAGGTAATTAAAAATCCAAATTTTTAGATTTTTATCTCCTTTAGTTTTTTAGTTATAGGACTTTAAAATTAGGAAAAAAACAATTTATTTTTTTGTTGATGCTTGAACACAAAATTGGCCATAACTTATCACCAAACAGAGCTAGAAAGGTTTGGTAAAAAACATTTTGCAGCATTTTTCATGGGCTTTCATATGATATACATCCTGACATCATGAATAATTTTATGAAAGTTTTACTCTCAAGGTCTTTTAAAATTAAAATTTCTCTTAAAACGTATGATTAAAAAATTTAAAAAATTCTCAAAAATTCTTTCATATTTTGTCTATTTTGTCTTTATGCCAAATTTCAAGCTGGGATCTCAATGGGATCATATTTTTTCTAATTTCTGAATATATTTTGGCATGTCGAAAAATTAATATTTTTCAGATTCAGGCATTACAGAATGACTAAGTGTGGTTTAAGCCATCACAAAGTACATTTTCAATAGCTCTAATGTAATTCAGTTTTAGAATATACAACAATAAGTCTTAACATTATTCATTTATGTATTGAAATAAAATCTTGTATGGAATGACTGCAAAGACTAGATTTTGAATGTGTGAACTTGTGTGTGCAATTTTGAATGTGCAGGAACATGTCTCTCCTTGATGGCAATACTCTAGTCTGTCTGAGTCACCTAAGATTCATGTCTGTGCATGAAATGAACAAGCAGTGACAGGTATTATGTGTACAGCTAAGTGATGTGAAATAGTGTTATATTGATTATATTTAGTACTATTTGTAGTGGTGAATAAATTTAACAAGTTAATAATTCTTAACTTGAATTTAACTGTAAATATTTTTATAATTCACAGCTTCAAGCTGCTTATATGAACTGCAAGTAACTCATATTTGTAAATAATTCCCAGCTGAAGCCAATTGTGTGAACTGTAAAATAATTTAACCTAGCTTTTAGTCATGACTGAAACCCAGAAAAAATATGTTCCTTTCAAAAATAGATACTGCTGCAATCCCTTTGAAAAAGCAGACCATAAATGTATTAAAAAATTTAAGGCCAGTGCAAACCTGGATGTGTGAAGTAAAACCCTGCATTAAAAACCTGATGCAAAAATCTGTGACAGTTGTAGAAAACAGCTTGCTAAGGAAAAGTCACAGTCACAACAAAACGAAGAACCTGCCAGCTGTGAAGAAGAGTTTGATGAAGAAACAGGTGCTCCATTGGATATTTCATTTTCTGATCCAAGCACTTCCATAGACTATTTGAACAAATCTCTTGCATGTATAGAAGAATCACCTATTGTAAAAAAGCGGATGAAAACAGATTCAGGGTACTGTAAAAGAAAACTTGATAAAATGAAAAATAAACCTAATTGAGAAACTTTTGGATAAAAATGCAGTGCATAATGATAACAACAAAGGTGATGGCACACATTCAGAAATTATTGATCAGCTGAAGGAAAAGTTCATGAAAACAGAAAGTAGGAGTGAGAAATTTCTTAATTTAACTGTTCTCCCCCAGAGTTGGACAATTAAAGAAATTGAAAGAGAGTTTAAAGTAAGCAACCGAATGGCGAGAAAATGTAAAGCACTGGTTACAGAGAAAGGAATACTCTTAACCCAAGATCCAAAATCAGGTAACTCTTTACAAGAATTTGTGGTACAAAAAGTTCTAGAATTTTATAACAGTGATGAAGTAAGCCAGATTATGCCCTGTAAGAAAGATTTTGTTTCAATGAAAACAGATAAGACACGAGAACATGTTCATAAGAGGCTTATTTTAGGGAATCTCAAAGAAATTTACGAGCCAGATTATGCCCTGTAAGAAAGATTTTGTTTCAATGAAAACAGATAAGACACGAGAACATGTTCATAAGAGGCTTATTTTAGGGAATCTCAAAGAAATTTACGAATTGTTCAAGGCTAAACAGTCTGAAGGAAAAAATTGGGCATTCTAAGTTTGCTGAGCTTCGGCCTAAGAATTGTGTTTTAGCAGGAGGAACTGGCACACACTCTGTATGTGTGTGCACAATGTACCAAAATGTAAAATTGATGTTGAGTGGGAAAACATTTAAAGAAATGGTCATGAATGATGGATCATGCTTTGGTGACTACAAAGCATGCCTTAACAAAATAATGTGTTCACCACCAAGTCCAAAATGTCATTTAGACGAGTGTAAGAACTGTCCAGGAACCAAATACCTGGAAGACCATCTACTAAATGCATTTGAAGAACAAATGGTAGAAAGTATTACTTACAATCAGTGGTTGTCAATAGATAGACGCAGTTTTGAGACTGTAACAAAAACAGCTGAAGATTTTGTTGAGACAGTCTATGAACAACTGCTAACTCTGAAGAAGCATGCTTTCATAGCCCAACAACAATCTGCCTATTTCTCATACTTAAAGGAAAACATGAAATTAAATGAGGCTGTCATCACCTTAGACTTTTCAGAAAATTATTCATTTGTTGTCCAGGATGAGGTACAGTCTTTTCACTGGAGGAATGACCAGGCAACAGTACATCCATTTGCAGTCTACTACAGAGATCAAGATGGAGTAAAGTATAAAAGTTTTGTTTTTATTTCTGACTGTTTAAAACATAATGCAGTAGCTGTTTATCTCTTTCAAAAGAAGCTTATCAAATTTTAGAAGGACAATGGACTGCCATCTTTTGAAAAAAATTCTACTTCTCTGATGGTTCAGCATCACAATATAAAAAACAGAAAGAACTTCACTAACATTTGCCTTCACAAAAAAGACTTTGGCATGTATGCAGAGTGGCATTTCTATGCAACAGCTCATGGGAAAGGAGTCTGTGATGGTTTGGGAGGGACAGTGAAATGCCTCGCTGTTAAAGCTAGTCTCCAGAAACTATATTCAGATCAAATCATGACACCAGTTCAGCTCTTCAACTGGAGTGCTTTGAATATTTCTTCAATTCAGTTTTTATACAACTGTTTAGGACCATTCAGAAGAAGAAGAGTTATTAAAAGCTCGATTTTTAAGAGCATTACCAATTGAAGGAACACAAAAGTACCACAGCTTTATTCCATTAAGCCAATGTGAAATTAGTACAAAAGTATTCTCATACAAGTAATGACATTCAGAAACACGATGCCTTTGAAGGAAGTACAAACATCCTAAATCTGATTGACCTGAAAGGGTACAATCACATGTGAATATGACCAGAAGTGGTGGTTGGCTGAAGTGATTTCAACAGATCTTAAAAATGAAAAAGTGACACTTAATTTCTTGCACCCATTGGGACCAGCACCATCATTTGTTTACCCGCAACAACAACAACAAAAAAAAAAACCACTTTGTCAGTCTCAAGAGACCAAATTCTGACTTGTGTGGATCCTATAACTCCAACAGGCCACACATATTTTCTATCACAGAAAGAAATGAGTGAAGCAACAGCAACTATGAACAAAAGATCAGGTCTGAAATGATTTGGACATTAGTTTCAAATAAGCACATTTAAATTTAACTGTTATGTGATAATAAAACACTGTTCTAGTGGCTATAAACAAGTGTGATAAGAAATGGAACTATTGTTTTACTACTGACTCCTTTGTATCCTATGATAAAGGTAAATATTTTGCAAATAACATTCAAAATATATAGCTGTGTTGCCTGCTTTTATTCCACATTATGTTCATAATACAGTATTGTCAATCTTTTCTTTAACTGAAATAGGTATATATTTCATATATACACAAACTATTTCCATTGTGTGCCTAATATAAATTAGATAGGATATGTAGTCCAGTCCCTGGCCACAAGACCTGTCAGAATTTTGAGGTGGATGAGGTTTCTCTTCAGATCCTGTTAGAGCATGTCCAAAGGAAGGATAAAATCTTGAGTAGACATCTGGCAACTCGGGCATAAATTTTATAGGGCGCCATTTTGTTTTGGGCATATACATGCAGTAGTTAGTATTGTATTTCGTAATTTTCTGTTCTTTCCAGTATACCTACACAAAATATGACATGTTTTTTGGATTCCTCATAAAATTTCCTATAAGAAAAGACTATTTAGCCAGTAACAAAACAAATTTATGAAAATCTAACCATTTTTTTTAAATTTTATTTAGTGATTTCTTGAAAGGATACTTATATTTAGCCACACAAAAAATTTAATTGATGTGAATTTTGTTTGCTTCAGACTGAATAAATGGAATGGAGGATAACATGCAACTTGTTAGCCTACATCTGTGCTGAGCGAGTGGAACTTCAATAGATGCGGACATTTCAAAATGTAATCTATACCAAAAGCACAACAAAGAGAAGACAAGAACTACAACAGAAGGAAGACAAAAATCTTGGCTGCAGCTGAAATACAACAAGGTGATGTTTTTAAAAGTATCAGTCTCCTTGGGCGTGATTCTGAGTTCGTGTACCATTGTTCAAATGCATGTTATAAATCTTACACGCTAAAGAAAACTTTGCTTCAGAAAAAGAGAAAAAATGAAGCCAAACAACAGGAAGAAACAAGTGAAGACCCACTCCAAGATTCAGCAATATCGCCACACAAACAATTGAGAGGTGATTTTGTTTGTCGTAACAAGCCATCGTCTAATGATGTGGAACTTACAAAACTTCCATGTATTATTTGCGGAAAATAGAAACATAGGAACATCAAAGAAGAAATACAGAATAAGTGAAAACAATTGGGCTAAAACATTTCTTGCAGCCACTCTGTTCTTCAAGGACGATGTATACGCCAGAACTTGTGATTTCGAAGATCGATCGGCTTTGTTTGGAGCACATTTATACTACCACAAGCTCTGTTCTGAAGCGTATTTTTAAAGATATAGAAAAAAAAAATCAGCCAAACAGCAAACACAAACCAAAGGCCAAAGAATAGAGGATATTGAACCACTTGTTCAAGACATTCTGGATCGTGGCTATGGTCTAACACTTAGTGAGATTCGGGATTATGCCAACAAACAGCCTGGAGAACAGTCGATTAGAAAAATCCGAGGTAAAATTATGCATGATGAAAATATTTGGAGATAACATTCAGTTCTGCAAACCACCACAAAAAAATCAGTCCCAGCTTGTTTATTCGTCAAAGCTCACTGCTGATCAAGTAGCAGAGAACTTACGATCTGTAGACTGTGTTAGGGAGGCTGGCAAAATCATTAGACATTCACTCCTAGAAACAGATTTCAGCCTTAACAATGAGTTTGGGGATGCAAACCAGCTAGAAAAATCTTGGGTAAAAATGCCAATCCCACATCCACTAATTGATTTCTTGTCTCACGTAATTAATGTTAAAAAACTAACCATCCTTTCCCACATTAATGACAATAGTCAACTATGTACGACTTTAGGAAAAGAAGAAGAAGAAACAGACAATGATGAAATTGGAGAGGTCAGTGAGAAAACAGGAACCGCTATAACACGCAGAATGAAAGCCCTTTTTCAGATATTGTTCTATAATGCTCATAAGCAAAGAAAGAAGACTCCTCTGCATCTGATGACTGGCCATTCAATTCATGAGAAGTGTAAGAGCAAGTAGTTTATCACTTTATTCAACAAAGCTGGATTGTCAGTCAGCTACAATGAGATTATGGGATTTCGTCGTAACTTTTCACAGTACACAATGAAGTCATATTCGGTGAGCCCTGCATTTTCAAGACATTTTATCAGAAGCAACTTCACCGTAGCTGCGATGGATAATTTTGAACATGAAGAAGCAGAAGCAAGCCTTTCAGATCTTGGGGGAACCCATGATGCTTTTTTTTTTTTTTTTTTTTTTTAATTTATTGGAGGTTTAACGACCACCATGAGCAACTCAATGGGCTATAAGCAGTCGCCCGTTCCCTAATTTAGGGACGCTGGTTCCAGGGAAGGGAGAGAGCCAGTGCCGTAAGACAAACACAACATCCATGCCTCACCGGGATTCGAACCCGGACCCCTTACGGACAAATTATCAGAGGCCATCGCTTAGAACACTGCGCCACCGGGGTGGCACCCATGATGCTGTTATGGTCTTATTTCAGGAAGCTCCAAGCACAATTCCCAGTAAGCCAAAGCTGTCAGCAGTGGATCGTAATAAGCTTGGTAAAAGGTCCATTGCTCTACTTCCATGTCAGCAGGTTAATAATTTTAGCAAGCAACCTACACCAGTGAATATTCCACCAGATTTCAAAATCATTGACAAGGTTAACATTTTACCACGTGACAAAATCAAGAAGGAAGAGACAGTGATAAGTATGTTACAAAGTGTTGGAGGATTAAGAAACCAAAGTACATTGACATGGTCTGGCATTCATGCTACTATCTCAAAGGCAAATGTTCCATTACCACATGTCGGTTTTCTCCCAATATTGCCTTACCCAGTGACAACATATGATAGTGTGTATTCATGTATGAAGAATTTTCAAAGCTTGCTTTCATATCTTGATCAACAAGTACTGCCAATTGCATGTGATGAAAGCGTTTTCTATATTGCCGCAGAAATCCAGTTGACTGCAAGCGAATTCCCATACCTTGTGCTACTCCTGCGATCTTTCCATATGACCAAAATTTTACTTGCATGTATTGGAAAATACGTAAAGGGCAGTGGCTTAGAAAACGTCCTCATTGAAGACCATGTGTTTGATCCAAAAGTAGTGGAGAGTGTCCTCAAAGGTAGCAATTACGTAAGGTCAGTAAAACGAATGTTTGTGCTAGCAGAAGTGGTAGAGAGGCTGAAATGGAAAGCATTTTTGATTACCATCAAGGATGATGACGAATTAGCTACACAAGTTGTTGGTGATTTACTGAACTCTATGCAACACTCAACAATGGAAGAAGCACAACTCAAGTTCCAAGAGTTGATTGCAACATCAGAAGAAACACTGAAATTGTTGAATGTTTTCATACAAGAGCAAGTTAAGAATTCTGAGCAGTGCAAATACTTGGAGGTATTCTTGCATCTTATAAGTCTTTTGAAGAACCTCATAAGAGCTGACAGGAAGGGGAACTGGAACCTCTACATGCAAACAGTGAAGGAAGTCCTTCCAATTTTTGATAGAGTCAACTATTGGAGATGGAGTTCACTGTTCTTCGAGCAAATGCTTAGCCTTAAGACTCGTTATCCTGATGTATTTGACCAGTTAAAAAAAAAAAAAAAAAAATTTGTTGTTCGAAGAACAAATAGAAAGTTTAATGCCATGGGGATTGACATGGCTCTCGAACAATAAACGTCTCTCAGAAGTCAGCAGAAGGGATCATTGGCCAAATAAAAAGGAAGGAATACATTGCTGAATGGGAGCTTGCTTACCATGAAGTCCTTCTCATTAAAAAACATTTCAAAGGCTGCTGAACATTACAGCAGTTGAGTATGAGCTGATAATGAATCATGAGTTAACAGGAAGCCTCCGAAATAGAATGGATGCCAACATCCAACAGATGCTCCAGTATGTTGAAGCCAGAGAAAGCCCATACTTTATAAAAGGTGAAGTTAGGCTTCACAACATTCTAACAAATGAATGTGTTCCAGCATTGAATGCTAAGAAGATTTTCCAATTTTTGATGACAGCACAAATTTTCTGCATGTTTCGACAGGAAAGGTTTATAACACGCTCAAAACCACTATCAGTGCCTATTCATCAGCAAAAGCTACCAAGATTCTAAGTACAGCACACCACATACAGAGACAAAAAAAAAAGCAAACTGCGAAAAATGCCATCAAAGACCATTTGTAGGTTCAGAGAAAAATTGATATTGCCAAGGAGAGAGGAATGACAATGACAGAAATTCTAACCTACGATTTTTCATCTTTTTCTGCCTTATTAGATGAGAATGGTGCTACTATCAAATCATGAAGTCTCAACTCATGTCTGAGTTGACCAAAAAATTAGATACTCCCGACAGAAATTATCAAAAACAGCATACCCTGAAAACCAGTGTGGTTGTTGATGTCACGAATCAGTTTCGAAGCTTGCCAGTTAAGGGAAATGACACATGAAGATATATCATATATTCATACAGCATTGCAAATGTCATCTAGCTGCTTAATTATTCACGTGCTATTTAGACAATCTATATATATATGGGTTACAGCTTTTTAACTTTGATGTTTTAGGAAATGTGTAAATAGGTTTTTATTGATTGAAGTTTTAATCAGATTAATGTGTTTTAGGGAGTTCATTTGTATATTTTTGTGGTAGATTATTTTGAATCGGAATTTGGGTCATAGTGAAACAAAAGGAAGGGAGTAAAATTTGCGTGAGTTGAAAATGATTTTTTTTTTTTTTTCGGCCTTGAACCACGATGTAAATGAGAAAAACACGTGTTGGAAATGTGTAGAGACGAAAACCTCCTGAAAGAGCTATGGATTAAAGGTGAGTAACCTCAAAATATAGATTTGAAGATATGTTTACAATCTTTGACACTAATGTTACTAATGTTTGTAAATTCAGTCGTGTGGACTATGTTTTTGATAGCTACCTTCAATCGTCAATCAAAAATGCTGAGAGAGAAAGAAGGTTTTCTGTGCAACCACTACCGTTGACATCCATTGCTACCACTATGAAGCTTCCTGTACAGATGGAAAGATTTTGGGCATCAACTGACAACAAAATTCTGATTCAAGATGCTCTGAGCGAGTTCCTGAAGATTGGCATCAGCTAATCGACAATGGGAAACTATCCTCAGCAGCGTGTTGCTTGGAAGTGGACCTACTCCCACCTTAGCAATAAAAGATGGAAGCTTCACACAAATCAAGGATACTCTTCTAGTAACTGTTGAGGAGGCTGACCTACGTATTATTCCTCATATTTTCCACGCTGTTAAAGAAGGTTTACAGTGTACTGTTGTGCTTTCAAGTGACACAGATGTTTTTGTGATAATCTCTCATTTCTACAAGATTCTTAATGAAAATGGACTCTCTGAAGGATGAGAAAGTCGACATCAGATATCATACCAATTCGTACTCTTGTGGACAAGACAGGTATTACCACAGACGTCCTTCTTGCTACCCATTTTCTTACAGTCTCTGATGCGACCAGTAAGATAGGCACCAAATTGCCATCACTCAAGGTAGAACCAGAAAAATATCTCCACAACTTTGGTAGGCCTTTTCCTCCAAGTACTCAATCCTTTAAGCTAGCCGAGGAGTGCTTGGTGAAGGTTTTAAAACCAGGCTTCGTGTGCAAGACATTTGATGCACTTCGATTTGAAATAATGACCAAAGCTGGCATTCCAAACTTACAAGGCTTCCCTTGCACAAGCTCTTCATGACAAGGTCACCTGAAAAGATCATTTTACATGGTATACTCATTCTTTACAGTGTTAATGATGGACGACCCATTAGCCCCAACTGATTTTGGATGGGCAATCAATGCTGATGACTCATCATTCTCACCAGACCCTTGCATTAATGAACTACCTGAAGATGTGATTCTTACCTGTACTTGCAAAAGCTGTCATACAAAATGATGCACGTGCCGCAGAAACAATGCTTCTTGTATGTCCTTTTGCAAATGTCTTGTAACATTCAAAAACACGTATAAAATTATTAAAATGACCATTTAACACTATGTATAATTTGTGATTCTTTATGTATCGTAATTTAATAGTGATACTTCAATACATTATTATCTATTCCTACCTTGTACGATTTTTTCGCTTTCTCCTTCAATATTCATAGCCAAGGGTCCCAGAGAAATAAAAATAGTCTTATCTTATAGGAAATTTTATGAGGAATCCAAAAAAACACGTTGTATCTTGTATAGGTATACTAGAAATAACAGAAAAGTATAAAATTCAATATTAACTACTGCGGGTATATGTCCAAAACAAAATGGCATCCTATAAAATGAATGCCCGGGTTGCCAGATGTCTACCCAAGATTTTATCCTTTCTTTGGGCATGCTCTAACAGGATCTGAAGAGAAACCTCATCCACCTCAAAATTCCGACAGGTCTTATTTATGGACAGGGACTGTATTAATAGTCTTAACTTTAATTATTGCCCGATTTTGAAAATATTCATTTTTCAATGGGACAAAATATGTTTGAAAAAATAAAAATAAAATGATCCTGTTGAGATCTCAACTTGAAATCTGGCACAAATAAAGACAAAATATGAAAGAATTGAGATTTTTTGAAAATTTTTAATCATACGTTTTAAGAGAAATTTAAATTTTAAAACTTTTTAAATGACCTTGAAATTAAAACGTTCATAAAATTATTCATGATGTATATCATATGAAAGCCCATGAAAAATGCTGCAAAATGTTTTTTACCAGACCTTTCTTGTTCTGTTTGGTGATGAGTTACGGTCAATTTTGTGTTCAAGCGTCAACAAAAAAATGTTGTTCTTTTTTCTAAATGCTGCAAAATGTTTTTTACCAGACCTTTCTTGTTCTGTTTGGTGATGAGTTACGGTCAATTTTGTGTTCAAGCGTCAACAAAAAAATGTTGTTCTTTTTTTCTAATTTTAAAGTTCTATAACTAAAAATCTAAAGGAGATAAAAATCTAAAAATTTGGATTTTTAATTACCTTTAGGGGTACAATAGATGAGCCAAATTTGAAAGAAATAAAAAAATGTGAGGTAAAAAACCTTGGATCACTTGATATGGAATGCCCACTGTTGATTCGCATTGCATTTGAGCAATTTAAGATCACTGCTATAGTTAGTGGCCCTGCCAGCTGTGAATTGTGCAGTAATTAATTTTCTTCACACAAAAAACACAGGTGCTGCTGAGATTTATCTTCAATTATAAAAGAATTACAGACCAAACATAATGAGTGATGGGGGGCATAAGAAAATACCGTAGAATCTTTAAAATGACAACAAATGCTCACAATAAAAAGTGACCTGGATGGCCTTCTGTTGTGACTGTTCAGCCTCTGCAGAAAGTAGAAACAAAGGTTTGAGAAAATCAATGCTTCGCATAACTGAATGATCACTTTATTTTTTTGGAAATTTCACACGCTATTCTGCTTGAAATTGTCACAGACAAGCTACATTAGCAGAAGTTTTGCGCTCGACGGGTCCCCCAAAGATGCTTACAGACAACCACAAAAGGAAGAGAATGGCAGCAGCTCTCACTTTCCTGGAGCAATCCACAATGAGAGAGATT
The DNA here is from genome assembly GCA_039090855.1 of Macrothele yani. NCBI lineage: Eukaryota > Metazoa > Arthropoda > Arachnida > Araneae > Macrothelidae > Macrothele > Macrothele yani. The sequence continues at coordinate 51,511,392 of CM077028.1, forward strand.
AATTCTTTGATCTTATCATAACAGGAGACAAAACCTGGGTTTCCTATGTCAATGATGAAACAAAATGACAGCCTATGCAGCGGGACTTTGTTTATTGAATAAACCGAAAAAGTTCAAGCAAACTTTGTCTGCCAGAAAGCTTATGACAACTGTCTTTTGGGACCAGAAAAGAGTGCTGATTGTTGCCTTCATGGATGAAGGAACCACAATTACTTTGAAAGAGTATCGTGAGACACTAAAACAACTAAAGAGAGCAGCCATTCAATACAAAAGACATGGTATACTGATTTCCAGCATGGAAATACATACCCTCATGCAGCAGCTCACACTAGAGAATTGCTGGAACATTTCAAATGAGAATTATTTGATCACTCACAGTACAGCCCTGACCTTCTTGCTCTGAGTGACTACCACCTTTTCAGACACATGAAAAACAGATATGGTACACAGCACACCAGTGCCAACAAGGAGTTGAAAACAGGCATACAGTCATGGCTGAGCTAATTGGCAGTTGGATTTCTTTGATGAGAGAATTAAAAAGCTCATTCCCAGATATGACAATGCCACATTTTAGGTGGTGACTATGTAGAAAAGTAGCACACGTGTAGATATTTTTGCACATACAATAAAATTTTTTTTTGTCATACATCTGGCATTTTTAATAGCCCACTTCACTGGACAAGTTACTTTCTGAACCGTCCTCATATGATGTCATCAAAAAAAACTCTGACTAGATACCCCAGAACAAGCTGTTTAGCAGGCAGTAATATATTCAGGCATCTTCTTGGGCGTGCTTACCCCCCCCCGGCCCCCACAAAAATCCATGAACGCCTTCTCATAGGATTTTGGGCTATTTCCCCTTATATTTAGTATAATTGTCATCGTTTATAGCTAAATATTTGGAGAAATCAATTTTAAAAAATTAAGAAAATGAGGGAAAATATAATAATAATAATAATAATAAAAAAACCCATCAACATGGACTTCAAAGTTTCTATCATCCTTCAATAAAACATTTAACAGTCCCCATTGGAGGGGCAATTTTTAAAACACTGACAACTCGAACTACTTCTGCAATAAAACTTAATTCCACAGAGTAGAGATGTTTGCACTGCAATACATCATCATATCTTGGAAGCTGGCATTCAGCTTTGCTTCAGTCTTCTGGATACCGACTTTCCAGGTATAGAGTTAAGCCTCAGTGTAGCTAATAAGACGTTAGAGCTCCCAACACAACAAAATATTTGCTACCAAAGTTTTAACAACAGCAAATTGTTAGAAATTTTTCTCATAAAAAGTTGTTGTTTTTTTCCTTGCAGTGGGAAGTTGAAAACAGACACACACACAAACAAAAAAAAATGTTACAGACAAAAAAAAAAAAAAAAAAAAATCGAGGCACCTCAAACTGGCATCTAAACAGTTAGAATTTTATTTACTACTATGTGCTAAACTAAATAATCTAAAGGGACTGAAACCAAATGGCAGGGGAATGGTTTACATCATACATTTCAGGTAACTTTGTAAAGATTCCTTAATAATCAGAAATATGCTTGTAGTAAGGCGAGGACATGTTCACCACTCCAAATGTTTGGGGGGGATTTTTCAGCACAGCTTTGTCTTACTAGCATCTTCAATATTTTACACCACCCCATGGTGAAATCCGTGGTGCATTACTGAATTAATCACTTGTATACTTACGCAATAAAACTTAATTCCACAGAGTAGAGATGTTTGCACTGCAATACATCATCATACAGTATCTTGGAAGCTGGCATTCAGCTTTGCTTCAGTCTTCTAGATACCGACTTTCCAGGTATAGAGTTAAGCCTCAGTGTAGCTAATGAGACGTTAGAGCTTCCAACACAACAAAATATTTGCTACCAAAGTTTTAACAATAGCAAATTGTTAGAAATTTTTCACATAAAAAGTTGTTTTTCCCTTGCAGTGGGAAGTTGAAAACAGACACACACACAAACAAAAAAATGTTACAGACAAAAAAAAAATAAAAAAAATTGAGTCACCTCAAACTGGCATCTAAACAGTTAGAATTTTATTTACTACTATGTGCTAATCTAAATAATCTAAAGGGACTGAAACCAAATGGTAGGGGAATGGTTTACATCATACATTTTCAGGCAACACTGTAAAGATTCCTTAATAATCAGAAATACACTTGTAGTAAGGCGAGGACATGTTCACCACTCCTAAGGTTGGGAGGGGGGGATTTTTTCCAGCACAGCTTTGTTTTACTAGCAACTTCAATATTTTACACCACCCCATGGTGTGGTGCATTACTGAATTAAAGCAAAAGTATAACATATTTGCATTTCTAATCACTTGTATGTGTGTAGATTTCTTGGAATTTGCGGTGCACGGGCATAAGAAAATGTTTATACTTTATTTAAAATTTATCATCATCGTCCACCATTATCAATCCACTGCTGGACGAAAGTCTCCCCAAGTTTCCTCCACAACGGCCTGTCTTGTGCCAGTCTCCTCCATGTCACTCCCGCATACTTTCGAATTTCATCCACCCATCTCCCATGTGGTCTTCTTCTGGGTCTTATATATCATCATCATCATCATCGTCAACCATTATCAATCCACTGCTGGACGAAGGTCTCCCCAAGTTTCCTCCACAACGGTCTGTCTTGTGCCAGTCTCCTCCATGTCACCCCTGCATACTTTCGAATTTCATCCACCCATCTTCCATGTGGTCTTCTTCTGGGTCTTTTCCTGTCCCTTGGAATCCAATCTAAAATTTCGGCTGTCCATCGATGATCTGTCCTTCTGGCAGTATGTCCAGCCCATTGCCATTTCAGGGATTTAACTCTGATCATGATGTCTTCCACTCTCGTCATTTTTCGGATCCACGAGTTCCTCTTCTTATCTCTCCTGGTTACACCAAGCATGCACCTCTCCATGCTTCTTTGAGTTGTCTGCAGCCTTTGTATGTCTCTTTTAGTTAAGGTCCACGTCTCTGCACCATACGTAAGCACTGGAAGGATGCATTGATCAAACACTTTTCTTTTAAGACATAATGGCATATTGCTCTTGAAAATTATGCTGTTTCTTCCAAAAGCTCTCCAGGCAAGTTTTGTACGCCGATTAATTTCTTCATCAATGTGACCCTCACTTGATATCTGCTGTCCAAGATAAACGTACGTGTCTGTTATCTCCAGCTTTTCTCCATCAATCGATAAATCTTCATTTCTTGTAAAAGCATTGAACATCACTTTTGTCTTCTGAAAGTTCATTTTTAATCCCACTTCTTTACTCTTGTCAGCAAGTTCCTGGATCATACTCTGCAGCTCTGATGGGGTAGTTGCAAAAATGACTACGTCATCAGCAAAACGAAGGTGGGTTAGATAATCTCCATTAATCTTTATCCCTTTGTTTTCCCAGCTCAGCGACTGAAAAACACCCTCCAATGTGGCATTAAAGAGCTTCGGAGATATGGTGTCACCTTGTCTCACTCCCTTTCCAATTTTTATGTGTGTTGTATTTTCAAACAGCCGAATCTTTGCACTTGCATTTTCATAGATGTTATTAATAATATTAATGTATGCATCTTCAATACCGCAGGTTTTCAGAGCCATTGTAACTGCTGATGGTTTCACCGAATCAAAGGCTTTTTCATAATCGATAAAAGCCATGCAGAATGGAAGTTCATATTCCCTCGCTCTTTCAATTAGTTCTCTCAGTACGTGGATATGATCTATTGTGCTGTAGCCACTCCTGAATCCAGCTTGTTCTCTCGGTTGAGCCATGTCCAGTGTTACCTTCAAGTGGTGTGAAAGAACTTTAGTGAAGATTTTATAAACTACTGATAGGAGGCTGATAGGTCTGTAGTTTCCGAGATCCTCAATGTCACCTTTCTTATGTAGCAGGATCATTGTAGCGGTGTTCCAATCCTCAGGAATCTTTCCTTCATTAAGGCATCGAGTGAAAATTTGGGCGAGTACTGTTTCGATTTCTCCACTTGCTTCTTGTATGATGTCTACAGTAATTCCATCTTCTCCTGGAGCTTTTCCCCGCTTCATGTTCTTGATTGCATGTGCAACTTCTGCTGGAAGGACTGGAGGAACTCTGGTACTGGTATCTTTCATGATGTCTGGAGTGCATGCATCATCCCTTTCATAATTTGGAGTAGAAATCTTTCACTCTTGTCAAAATTTCGCCTCTATTTCTTGTTACAGAACCATCTTCTTTTCTCAGTGCCATAATCGTTTTCTTCCCTTACTGAGATGTCCCTTTGCTATCTTTAGGCTTTGGTTGTTTTCAATTGCTTTCCTCACTAGTTCACAGTTGAATTTTCTTACGTCTTCAGTGATACTTTTTCTTACTGTCTTGCATAGCTCTATATATTCCACTTTGGAAGTCACATCTTCTTTCGTTGTCCTCATCGCTCTTCTTTTTTGCATCAACATTTTCGTTTTTCCTGATAATTTGTTTACATGCAACTTGTTCTTAGACCCAGCTAATTTTGTTGCTGTTTCCATAAGAGCTTTGGTTACTTTTCTGTTAACTTCAGAGATGTCCACTTCTTCCGATGTTAGGCCTTCCAAAGCAGAGAACCTGTTCTTCAGTTCCAACTTGAAGGTATTATGGTGTTTTTTAAGGTTGGTTATGTCAATAGGTTTTGTTTGTCTTATGAGCTTGCCACGTTCAAGTTTAGTGTTGAGGTGCATCTTACATCTCACCAATCTATGGTCATTACCTGTGTTGAACTTGTTTAGCACACTGCAGTCTTCTATGACGAATTTTTTGTTACACATAATAAAATCAATTTCACTTGTCGTCCCATTTGGATGTCTCCATGTCCATTTCCTGTGTGGCTTTTTCTTGAAGAAGGAGTTCAAGATGAAAAACCCTTCTGCCTCTGCAAACTCAACGAGAGTATTTCCACGCTGGTTTCTGTTGCCGTGACCGAATTTACCTACTGAAGTTTCATTCTGTTGCCGTTGCCCTATTTTTGCATTGAAATCTCCCATAATTATTTTCAAGTGCTGCTTACCTTTATTATTTAGATGACAAATTTCCTCATAAAATTCTTCAATTTCTTCTTCAGGATGACTTGTGGTGGGTGCATAAGTTTGAATAATCTGAGCCTGGTATCTTCTCGAGAGTTGGATAACGAGTCGTGCAGCTCTGTCAGAGGAACTTTCAACTTCTACAACTTTATCCTTCAGTTTCTTGTTTATTATAAATCCAACACCACTAGTTCTGCCAGTATCTGTCCCACGATAGTAGAAGAGATGTCCACTTTTCAGTTCGATGAGATCTTCTCCTTTTCTCTTTACCTCACTTAGCCCCACGATGTCCCACTTGATCCTTTGTAATTCCTCTTCCAATTCAAGAAGCCTTGAATCAGAAGATAGATTATTTAATATATCATCATCATCATCATTGTCAACCATTATCAATCCACTGCTGGACGAAGGTCTCCCCAAGTTTCCTCCACAACGGTCTGTCTTGTGCCAGTCTCCTCCATGTCACTCCCGCATATTTACGAATTTCATCCACCCATCTCCCATGTGGTCTTTTTCTGGGTCTTTTCCTGTCCCTTGGAATCCAATCTAAAATTTTGGCTGTCCATCTATGGTCTGTCCTTCTGGCAGTATGTCCAGCCCATTGCCATTTCAGGGATTTAACTCTGATCATGATGTCTTCCACTCTCGTCATTTTTCGGATCCACGAGTTCCTCTTCTTATCTCTCCTGGTTATACCAAGCATGCACCTCTCCATGCTTCTTTGAGTTGTCTGCAGCCTTTGTATGTCTCTTTTAGTTAAGGTCCACGTCTCTGCACCATACGTAAGCACTGGAAGGATGCATTGATCAAACACTTTTCTTTTAAGACATAATGGCATATTGCTCTTGAAAATTATGCTGTTTCTTCCAAAAGCTCTCCAGGCAAGTTTTGTATGCCGATTAATTTCTTCATCAATGTGACCCTCACTTGATATCTGCTGTCCAAGATAAACGCACGTGTCTGTTATCTCCAGTTTTTCTCCATCAATCGATAAATCTTCATTTCTTGTAAAAGCATTGAACATCACTTTTGTCTTCTGAAAGTTCATTTTTAATCCCACTTCTTTACTCTTGTCAGCAAGTTCCTGGATCATACTCTGCAGCTCTGATGGGGTAGTTGCAAAAATGACTACGTCATCAGCAAAACGAAGGTGGGTTAGATAATCTCCATTAATCTTTATCCCTTTGTTTTCCCAGTTCAGTGATTGAAAGACATTTTCCAATGTGGCATTAAAGAGCTTCGGAGATATGGTGTCACCTTGTCTCACTCCCTTTCCAATTTTTATGTGTGTTGTATTTTCAAACAGCCGAATCTTTGCACTTGCATTTTCATAGATGTTATTAATAATATTAATGTATGCATCTTCAATACCGCAGGATTTCAGAGCCGTGGTAACTGCTGATGGTTTCACCGAATCAAAGGCTTTTTCATAATCGATAAAAGCCATGCACAATGGAAGTTCATATTCCCTCGCTCTTTCAATTAGTTCTCTCAGTACGTGGATATGATCTATTGTGCTGTAGCCACTCCTGAATCCAGCTTGTTCTCTCGGTTGAGCCATGTCCAGTGTTACCTTCAAGCGGTGTGAAAGAACTTTAGTGAAGATTTTATAAACCACTGATAGGAGGCTGATAGGTCTGTAGTTCCTGAGATCCTCAATGTCACCTTTTTTATGTAGCAGGATCATTGTAGCATTGTTCCAATCCTCAGGAATCTTCCCTTCATTAAGGCATCGAGTGAAAATTTGGGCGAGTACTGTTTCAATTTCTCCACTTGCTTCTTGTATGATGTCTATAGTAATTCCATCTTCTCCTGGAGCTTTCCCCCGCTTCATGTTCTTGATTGCATGAGCAACTTCTGCTGGGAGGACTGGAAGAACTCTGGTACCTTTCATGATGTCTGAAGTACATGTATCATCCCTTTCATATAATTTGGAGTAGAAATCTTTCACTCTTGTCAAAATTTCGCCTCTATTTCTTGTTATAGAACCATCTTCTTTTCTCAGAGCCATAATCTGTTTTCTTCCCTTACTGAGATGTCCCTTTGCTATCTTAAGGTTTTGGTTGTTTTCAATTGCTTTCCTCACTAGCTCACAGTTGAATTTCCTTACGTCTTCAGTGATACTTTTTCGTGCTGTCTTGCATAGCTCTATATATTCCACTTTGGAAGTCACATCTTCTTTAGTTGTCCTCATCTCTCTTCTTTTTTGCATCAACATTTTGGTTTTTCCTGATAATTTGTTCACATGCAACTTGTTCTTAGACCCAGCTAATTTTGTTGCTGTTTCCATAAGAGCTTTGGTTACTTTTCTGTTAACTTCCGAAATATCCACATCTTCCGATGTTAGGCCTTCTAAAGCAGATAATCTGTTCTTCAGTTCCAACTTGAAAGTATTATGGTGTTTTTTAAGGTTGGTTATGTCAATACATTTTGTTTGTCTTATGAGCTTGCCACGTTCCAGTTTAGTGTTGAGGTGCATCTTACATCTCACCAATCTATGGTCACTACCTGTGTTGAACTTGTTCAGCACACTGCAGTCTTCGATGACGAATTTTTTGTTACACATAATAAAATCAATTTCACTTGTCGTCCCAATTGGATGTCTCCATGTCCATTTCCTGTGTGGCTTTTTCTTGAAAAAGGAATTCAAGATGAAAAATCATTCTGCCTCAGCAAACTCAACGAGAGTATTTCCACGCTGGTTTCTGTTGCCGTGACCGAATTTACCTACTGAAGTTTCATTCTGTTGCCGGTGCCCTATTTTTGCATTGAAATCTCCCATAATTATCTTCAAGTGCTGCTTACCTTTATTATTTAGATGACGAATTTCCTCATAAAATTCTTCAATTTCTTCTTCAGGATGACTTGTGGTGGGTGCATAAGTTTGAATAATCTGAGCCTGGTATCTTCTCGATAGTTGGATAACGAGTCGTGCAGCTCTGTCAGAGGAACTTTCAACTTCTACAACTTTATCCTTCAGTTTCTTGTTTATTATAAATCCAACACCACTAGTTCTGCCAGTATCTGTCCCACGATAATAGAAGAGATGTCCACTTTTCAGTTCAATGAGATCTTCTCCTTTTCTCCTTACCTCACTTAGCCCGACGATGTCCCACTTGATCCTTTGTAGTTCCTCTTCCAATTCAAGAAGCCTTGAATCAGAAGATAGGGAGCGTCCGTTGTAGGTAGCCAAGGTCAGCATCAAATGGCAGCCTAGTCCGGTCCTCCGGGGATTCTTAGCACCCTCTGCCTTCATGTCGCACTGGCTGCTGCCTTGGCCAGGTACATTCCAGCTGCCGGAGACTGAGGGCCAAGATTTAAGTTGTAGAGTCATTTTGGAGGTGTTTGGCCATAACTCACCACGCTGGCCAAGCGGGTTGGTGAGTGTGGGATAGCATTTCCTCTGATACCGATGGTATAGTTATACCGCTATTGGCGGTCGTCAGAGCCCCTTTAGTGGGAACAGGATGCACCACGAGAAGGCGGGGTTGACATTTGTCAAGGAGAGGCTGTGATGTTACGCATCACCTGACCTTACATCCCATTTAATATATATATATATATATATATATATATATATATTAAATCATATAATCGTATATAATAATATGCATTATATATGTATAATTATATGTATATAATCAGTCAACAAGTTTCAGCCCCCTCAAAATTTGTAATTGCCCCACCGGAAAAAAAGCTCTGAATGCAACACTGTTAGCAGGGTTTAAATTTACAAGAATAAACTGAAAGGAATGCTGAAGCCAGTCACATGCTCACACACCAAGAGTCTGGCAATGGTCATGATGAAAAGAAGTTTCAGTAAGTGGCCTGAAATTATCTCCAAAGTAAGACAGGAGTGCAGGTTAACTCACTTTTGTCATGTTCAAATACAGTGTTTTTGCTGAGGTGGAGACAAATATTCTTAACGTGATTTGGCCATGTTGAAAGAAGGAGTGATAAGAAGCTTTTTGTTTAACCAAATCATTTTATTTTGCATGGTAAAATAAAAAATTTGAAGGTCATTTTTTTTATTATACCTAAAATCATTTACTTATTAAGGATTATCTCACATTTTCAACAAAAAAATTGCTTCATATAGGTAACTCCTATACAGATATCAAAATTTTCAGAAGTAGCGAGTCCACACTTGGTTTTTAAAAAAACATGGGTCTGCAGTTCTTAGCTAATTGGGAATTATTGACATATGCAACAAAGTATATGCAGACAATAAAACTATAGTTAAAGTTATCAGTTCAATATTTGAATTCTGCAAATCATCATCTCACAGTTTAAACTGCAAATTGAAAGTCAAAATTATGAGTTCAAGATTTCAATTTTGCACTTGATTTTCTCATGTTATAGCTGAATAATTGTTATTTGCATACACATACATATCACTAAGCTGTTCTTTGAGATTCAGAGGTTAGCTCCAAAAAGAAATACAAACTACCAGATATTTTTAGCACGTCTTTTGTAAAAAAAGATCATGCTTGTTATCGGTTTGTCCGTCCGTTTGTCTGTACCCATGATATCTCTGCAACTATTAGTCCGATTTGAAAAATTCTTTTTGCATTGGGAAGCTTGAAATATGCAAATGATGATCCTTTATTTCGTTTTTTTTTTTTACGATGTACAATTTCGCCGCTAGAGGGCATAAATGCAGATGATGTCGAATTCAAAAATACGTTTTATTCCACATATTTGCTTCTAAACATCCGATAGAAAAAATTCTTTTATCTTTCGATTCCATTTATGTCGAAGAGTATTTTAGATATAGTTACTTTTTCAAATTACGCATAGATTTTCCGCTAGGGGCGTAAAAGTAAATTACATTTTCCCCGATAACTCTTCGTCTAAAACTCGGATTTAAAAACTTTTTTCTTCAGCGGATACATCTCCAGATGGAAAATCTTTTGGTTATAATTTCAAATTTTTGGTAAAGAATACTTTGGCCACCAGGGGCATAAGTATTAATTTTTGCTTCTGATGTATTTGCCATAAAATCTGAGCTTCTAAAATATCGATTGAAAAAATTATTTCGTGGACTGATGTCACTCACATCAATAAACCTTTTGGGAATATTTTTTTCCTACAATATTCCACAAATTTCCCGCCAGGGGGCGTAGATGTACATCTTATTTTTGTCAATATCTCTACTTCTAGGCGTCCGATTTGAAAAATTCCTTCTTTGTTGGATAGTGTCTTCCGTGTGACATGTTTTTCATATAATTTCAAAATTTGCAAGTAATTCATAGACTTTCCGCTAGGAGGCGTAGCGATAAATTGCATTTCCCCCTATATCTCTGCTTCTAAATCTCTGATTTGAAAAATTCTTTCTGCACCGCATACAGCTCCCGATGGGAAATCGTTTGCACATAATTTCTAATTTTTGTAAAAAATGGTTAGGCCACCAGGTGGCGTAAGTCTTAATTTCTGCTTCTGATGTATTTGCAGCAAAATATGAGCTTCTAAAATCTCAATTGAAAAAAAAGTCGTTTGTTGATTGATACTACTGATGCCCACAAACGTTTTCGGAAAATTTTCTTCTTGAAATAATACATGGTTTCTACGCCAGGGGCGTAGATGTATATCTTTTTTTGTCAATATCTCTACTTCTAAGAGTACGATTTGAAAAATTCCTTCTTTGTTGGATAGTGTTTCCGACGTGAAATGTTTTTCCCATTAATTCAAAATTTACAAGTAAATCATTGACTTTCCGCTAGGGGGCACAAAGGTAAATTGTGTTTTCTGCGTTATTTCTGCTTCTAAAGCTCCAATTTCAAAAATTCTTCCTGTATCGCATACAAGACCTAATGGAAAATATTTTTCGCATAATTTCTAATGTTTGGTAAAGAATGGTTTGGCCACCAGGGGTCATAAGTGTTAATTTCTGCTTCTGATGTATTTGTAGCAAAATCTGGGCTCCTGAAAACTCGACTAATTTTTTCTTGGACCGATACCGCTTATACGGATAAACCTTTTGCGAATACTCTCTTTCTAAAACAATGCATGGTTTTCCCACCAGGGGACGTAAAGTCATTTCTTATATTTGTCGATATCTCTGTTTCTAAGAGTTCGTAAGCTCACGATTCCGTTTACAGCAATATCTGGGGGATTAAAAACCCGATTGAAAATCTTTCTTTCGTCAGATCTATTGTTTTCCATACCAGTTCCATTGACTTTGAATAGCTTTGATAAATTTAATTTGTGTCAGAACGGATTCAAAAGACGTGCTTATTACACATAAAATTCGGTGTCATCTTTCTTGTTACTTACTGTTGTCGTATCAAACTTCTCCATTTCCAGCGATCTTGACATACAACTCGGGCTTTACTGATATCCATTACATGCCGTTCACAAGATCTTTTATACTTCATACTCATGTTCCTTTTCTCATGCAGACACTCCGGAATCTGATCCACATATGTCTTCCTTGGCCTTCCTTGGCCTTCCTCTGCCTTTCCTTCCTGCCACTTGGGCTAAAAAGATTTTCTTAGTAAGCATCTCATCTCTCATTCTTTCAACATGGCCAAGCCACCTAAGCATATTGGTCTCTACCTTGCTAACAACATTTTGCTTCACATCACACAACTGCAACACATCTTCATTCCTGACACAATCAGACCGTGTCTTGCCACAAACCCCACGTAAGTAACGCATTTCTCCAGCACACAAACAACTCCTATGTTTCTTCTGCAGTACCCAGGTTTCACTGCCATACATAAGAGTACGAACAATTACAGTTTCATACACAGCCATGCGGGACTCTCTAGAGAACCCATCATTCCTGTGAAAACCTCCCACAGCAGCTATGACTTTCAAAGAAGAATTCACTCGCCTACCGATTTCACCATCCAATTTGTTCTCTCTGTGAAACATGCTTCCTAAATACACAAACTCACTTACCTGGTCAATCACAGTGCCATTTATACTTACATTGCATACACAAAAAGAATAAGTAAAAAAGTGAAATATCAATACCAAGAAATGGTGATGGGCTTGTTTGGTAGAATCTGCAAGGTATGTTAAATATAGCCCATGGTCTTTCACTTTTTTCAGCAAATGAGTTATCTTACACTGTCCCTTGCTCTCTCACAGGCTTTCACCTGACGTCATCATCAACATAGCAAACCAATAGCAGATGTTCTAGATGCTATGTCATAACTTCTGCATTTTGTGCAGCCACTTAGGAAATGTAAATACAGTAGAACTCCAATTATCTGGATTAACTCCAACAACAGCTCATCCGGATATTTGGAAAATCCGGATAATTGGGTTGTCTTTTTTGTGTAGGTCAAAAAGTATTCATTAATTGAAGTGAAGGAATTTAATTTTTCATTTATCATATTTTATAATAACAAATATTATACACCTTAAAAAATAGATACCTACTGTACTGCATTGTCATTTTGTATTATTTAAATGAGTGAAAAAATAAAAACACATAAATGAATTAACCAAAATCTTAATTTTACTTTGCCTTGAAAGAAAAACAAGCAATCCGGATAATTGGAGTCACAGGAAAATCTTTGTGCCGTCTTAACTTCCTTTTTTGGAAACCATTGCCCACACAGTTTCTTGCTGAAATACAAACATTTATGCAATAAAATGATATTTAACAACAATACTGGACACGGCAACATTGTGAAAGAAGTTACGATTATGTGAAAAATCTTCACTCCGTTTAACTTCTGTTTTCTGAAATTTTGAAAGACGAAATGCAGCCCCCAGATGAAAAACGACCCCCCCCCCCATTTCCTCAAAATTTTATCTTCAGTTCTGCATCAATCTCAAGAATAACCTAAAGGATGACAAAAAAAAAAAAAAAAGCGGAATTCTGTGAATTCACCCAACCCCCCGTTAATTCACACTCAGGCAGCTCTAGGATTTCACATGACTGATGGTCCTCAAAAAGGTTTCATATGGCCATGAATGAGTATAACCCTGCTGTATATGGTAGTGAAACTTGGGTACTGCAGAATAAAAACAGGAGTAATTTATGTGCTGGAGAGATGCATTACTTATACGGAGGAGGGGGAGGACAAGACACATTTTTTATCATGTGAGGAACAAAGATGCATTGTTGATGTATAATGTTCTTGGAAGGGTGGAGACAATCATTTTGAGGTGGTTTGGCCATGTTGAAAAATGAGTAATAAGGGTCTAAGAGAATTTAATCAGCCCAAGTGGCAGGTAAGAAAGGTAGAGGAAGGCCAAGTAAATCATGGAAGGACCAGATTCGGGAATGTTTTCAAAGGAAAATGGAAATGAATATGAAGTACAAAAGAGGTCTTTGGTGAAATGTGTAGTGGCCATCAGTGAAGCTTTTGAGCTTTGTGCTAAGATCGCATCAAATGGGGACATTTGATGCATTAACAGTAGTAAAACATAAAGCTATCAGTAATTTGGTAGATGACATTTCCTTGAGGAGCTACACTCTGAATCAAGAACTGACTATAAGATGTTTCTTGTCTGAGCATGTCACTATGAACAGTTCAGGAAACAAAATATTTTATACTGGCGAGTGTGATAAATTTAAACATGCCCAAAGTGAAAAATACGGCAGCTGCAGTCATGTAGATGGAATCTGAATCCAGCATTTAAAGATTAGGATGAAAGATGAAATATGGCCATCGATCTGAATATACTCAAGGCACTAGGGAGGCATTAGGTGAGAGGGTATACAGAAAATCTTTTAAGGAAGGTAGTCTTGCTTATAACAATGAGTCTCTACCCAGGAACAAAGGCTTAATATGAATTCCAAAGCATGGCAGGGCACTTGGCAGCAGTTGGACATCAATTGGGGACTCTCCACAGTCCTGAGCCATGCATAATAACCGCTAGGTCACTGCCTGCCCCATACACAAGACACTCTTGACATACCACAAATGACATTGATTTTAATTATGATCCCTGATGACTGTAACTAAGAAAATAAACTTTTCTTGAAATCACAGCCTGTGTCCTAACACTGTCATAACCATGCAAGATCTTGGTGATACATGACATACCTCCTGTGATGACAAACCTGAATTTGCATGGGTAGCTTCACTTTTTGAATACATTAGATGCTAAGAAAGCAACACGTCTTACTCATGTAACCAGCTGAGAGGTATTCAGTTGTTCTTAAATTGAGAAAAAAGAAAAAAAAACTAATTACACATGAAAAGAGAATTAACTTACCAGCTTCAATTTTAGCAAGTATGGTTTTTGAGCACTTAAGAAATGCTTCTTCCACATTTTCTCCCGTTAGAGCACTTGTTTCTAAGAACATTAGTTCTGAAAATAAAATTTTATGTACACATTTAAAAAATAATACCTGGATATTGCTCATGATTCACATATGCAGCATCAGTCAGGTAATATTTTCACTGAACATTTTTAAATACTATACCAAACTCATGCAAAATTATCATTACACTTGCAATAACTGTTTGGCAGTTCATTTTCATTTATTTATTTATTTATTTATTTATTGTGGTTGCAACTTTGTCTAGCTATTTGGTAAAATGGTAATAAAAATTCTGCTTTTTCTAATGTCACATGAAATATACAAAAACTTTAATTTTGTTGTCCTGGACCAGGAATCGAGACCGCATCACCTGGATAGTGCCCGAGTATGCTGGCCACTACACAACCTAGAAACACTAAGTCTCAAGTTTCCAATTAACTTGAATACAACCATTACAGAATTCGCTAGTCAAAGCAATCGGCATTCACGTTTAACAAATCTGGAAGTTAAGAATTCTATCCCATGATGATTGCCTGGAGGAGCAGATAAATCATGAATGGAATACGGGATTACACTATACAATACAAATTTTGAAGATGTGAATCCCATTTTTTTTTTTTTTTTTTTTGTGTAAATATGAATGGATGGTTAAGTCATATAGTATCCAAAAACTTTAAAATTCCATCATCCTGGAGCGGGAATTGAACTTGCATCTCCCATATAGCGCCTGAATATGCTAGCCACTACACCAAAAAACAGATTCACATCTTCAAAATTTGTATTGTATGGTACAATCTCTTCCATTCATGAGTCACATGAAACTTTAACCTGCAAATATAACACACTTATATTAATTAAATAACTAATTAAATAACAAGGAACTGTACACCAACTATACTTAAATAGTATAACTATACTAGTGATCCGAATTTCTTGGCGTAGAATAGAAATAAGTTTCCAGGCTTTTGTACATCAACCCGATGGCTTTCTCAAGAAAGGTAGACAGCAAACTGCAAACTGAATAATAGAACGCTTCAACAATTTAAACGCAGAAACTTGACAATAAACGAGTAGATGCGAACCTACATAATTAGGCATTCAAAACACAAGGCGTTACACTAGTTTAGCACTTTCTCGCTTGGGCGCGGAAGACCACGCACTCCTTTTAAAATTCTACTCCCTTCTCCAAAAATCTCAACGACCTCCCTCTACTTCTCTCTGTCGCATTCTGCCTAAAAGACAAGTCATCATCCTTTCTTCAGAAGGCCTGTTCTCCGACTGTTTTTCGCAACTACTTCTCAAACATGTGCCTCAAGCATTCCGCCCGAAAACCCTCTTCCCATACGTCTCATTCTCCTCTGCCTAATGCCATCACCACGAAGGATGGAAGACCTGCCTAATGAGTAACTTTTTTAAAACTCTAAAAAAAGCTTCTTCTATTGTAGCAATCTGCACACGTCTTGTGTGTTGTCCATCTCCAGGAAGTCATTTCTGGATCTACCAAAGCGAACTAACAAAACATTTTCTTAAGAAGTTTCCCGCGATTACTTTTCGGGTATTCTAAAACTGCAAGGGTTCTTAATTATTTACATATTCATTAAAATTCAACAATTAAAAGATATTTACGTGGCATTACATTTCATAAAATAAATATTCCCGTTCCATTACGTTATTAGTAAGAGCTTAATATACAATTACCACTATTACATATCTTCTCTTTCCTTTCTTAGGTTCGTTGACATTATTGTGACCTTTTAGTAGGTAATCCATCAGAAAGGATCAGTGCCACTCATCCCCGTAAATAACTAATTTGCTAAAGTGGTCATAATAAAGCTAAAGGGATAAAAACACTTTTTGGTGTGCAGGTCTACTAGTTTCAGTCATGTTCGGTCCACTTCTCAGACAACGAATGTATTTAATTCAAGCTTATTTCAGCTCATTTTGCTTGCCCCGAGTTAATTTGTTCCAGCCAGTTAAAGGGATAACATCAACGCTTATTTTCCTGATCTTTCTGTTACCGTTCTTTTTCTTTATCTGGGGAACTGTGTCAGTTTCTAGTAGTAGACAGGGCAGTCTCATGATTCTCAGTGATGGTAACCTCAGAGCCCCATAGCAGAAAGTTCCTGGTCAGTCTGCGACAGATATCATTGTGCCACAAAATAATCTGCGGATGGTCACTAAACAAAATAACTACTAGATGCAAAAAACAATAAAAATTGCACAGACATATTTATCTATGTACTACAGCAATTGCAATGTTAATTAGGAACAAGAACATTCTGGCCCTCTGTGTCTGGAATTTCGGCACCATTATCAAGTTCAAACACAAAGATTTATGGAATAAAAGGATATTTAACAACAATGAAGTGCAGAGGTATTACTAAAAAAAATTGTGATAACAGGAGAAGTGTTTGCTCCGTTGTACTTCCGTTTTCGGAAATTTTTTCTCCATATCCCATCTCAAATGCAAACATTTGTGTAATTAAATGATGAAAATGGAGAAGCACATCAGGTGGAGGGTTATTAGAGAGAGAGATTTTCGCTCCATACAACTTTGGTTTTCGAAAAATTTTCCTCTATTTTCAATCTTAAATACAAACATTTATCTAATAAAATGTTATTCAATGACCATATGGGGCAGAGGGAATATCGCAAGGTAAAGAATTTAAGATTACTGGGTTCCATCAAACTTTCTTTTTCTGAAATTGTTTCCTCCATTTTCAAACTGAAACACAAATATTAAAACAATAAAATGATATTTAACAACAATATCGGACAATCCTCTCTCCGAGCATCAAGGGACATCGCGAGAAAAAGAAATAAAAAAATTACGGGAGAAATCCTCAATCCGCCTAGCATCCGTTTTTGGAAATTTTGAAAGACGGAAAACTTGCATCTATGATAGGGAGTATGCAAGATGATTTAATAAGGTTCGGGTGATATTGTTTTGGTCTGCAGGACCAAAATAAATGTACGTCGGCCGTCGCTGCGATTCCATTATGGGAATGAATGCAAAATGAATCTGTGATGTATGTCGGCGTCGCTGCGATTCCATTATGGGAATGAATCTGCGATGTATGTCGGCTGTCGCCACGATTCTGCTGCAAGGATGAGTACAAATGAATCTGCGATGTATGTCGGCCGTTGCCGCGATTTTGCTATGAGGATGAGTACAAAATATATCTACGATGTATGTCACCACGACTCTGCTATGGGGATGAATACAAAATTAATCTGCGATGCATGTCGGCCGTCACCGCGATTCTGCTGCGAGGATGAGTACGAAATGAATCTGCGAAGTATGCAGTTGTCGCCGCGATTTTGCTACGAGGATGAGTACGAAATGAATCTGTGATGTATGCCGTTGCCGCTGCGATTTTGCTACGAGGATGAGTACAAAATATATCTGCAATGTACGTTAGCCATCGCTGCGATTCTGCTATGGGGGCGAGTACAAAATAAACCTGCGATGTACGTCTCCCTAAATCACGATTCTACTACAGGGATGAGTGTAAAATAAATCTGCGATGTACGCCGTCCATCGCGAGACAAAAATATGTTTACAGGAGAAATCTTCATTCCATTTAACTTCCGTTTTCAGAAATCTTGCATCTATGATAAGGAGTCTGCAAGATGATTTAACAAGGTTCTGGGAATATCATTTTTGTCTGCAGGACCAAAATAAATCTGCGATGTACGTCACCCGTCACTGCGATTCTGCTACTGGGCCTCAGAGTAATTTATTTTGGGGAATGATTTCATGAGTCAGTGGTGTTTAGTGCACATCAGAGTCATTTACTATCATGTAGACCTAGTCTTCACACAGTTTTGAAATATAAGCATTTTTAGTGAACCCCGCTTCACGGTACTTTCTTATGGCTGTTGAAGATTGAAAAATTTGGAAGTATGTGAAGGAAGGCACAGGTCAGTGAAGTAGAGGACACACCATAAGCTACCTAAAAAACTATCCACCCAAAAATAATAAAACATCAGGATTAATATTTTGTATAAACATTCATCAAAATTTAGCTTCACATTTGAGAAATTAAAAGCATTACCATTTTCCTGGGCAAATCTACTAGCTTCCAAAAATGTCACTTCTCTATCCTCTTCTAAATCCTTTTTATTGCCAACAAGAAGAACAGCTATATTAGGACTAGCAAGTGTACGGGCATCCACCAACCAGTTTGACAGTGAGTTGTACGATTCACGACTAAAGGATGTGAGAAGGAATTACATCAATACATGCATCATTATTTTAAGCAGAATATCAGTCTTGTATATTAAGCAGGATTAAGTGGAATATTTATTCATCACTATGTTAAATAGAATTAAATTTTGAAAATTACCAATTTACGAATTTGTTAAACTTTAACAAATTCATAAACTGAGGGTATGTAGAAAAGTTTAAAGTACATAAAAATTCAAAGTACAGTAGTCTTCGTCCAACTGCAAGGATTCCATTGATAAAAAACAACAACTCACAATTGGTACACAAGATTTTATGCAGAAAACTGGATTACAGAAACTGAACTCAACCTGTTACAATCCCACATATATACATTTTATTCACTTATGTAGGGCATTCAAAAAGTTCTTGACATGGATTTGCAGTACAAAAACCATTGCACTTACCTCAATCAATATTTTATTGTTCTGCATCCAAAATATTTGTAATCTCTTAGTTATCAATGTAAAAGCTTCGATAGAAAACATCATAATGCTTTTGTGGTTCACTTGCTAAACTATCTATACATTTTAAAGGCATTTTTCCATAATTTCAGAGTCTTTCAAATTCCCCACCTTTTCCCTCCTCTTAATACGTGTTGAAAATTGTTCATTAAATTAATTTAAACAGAGGAAGCCATGACATCTTTAATAAGAATAAATCAATGAAGCATAAATGTGTTGGAAAGAAGAAGAAATAATCAATTCTGTTTTTAATTTCAGGTTTCAAAACCATGAATGATAATTCTGATGACAGTTTTAACCGTGTTTCCTGGAACAGCACTAAAGTCTCAGAAGAGCTCACTACAGGTTGTTGCAAGACACAGGCGAGGGATCACTGCTACACATTGTTCTTATTATATTTGGCTCTTAAGCTACTGGTGGCCATAAATAAGAAGCGTCTCCCAACTAGATTGTGAATGGTAGTCACTGTCCTTGGCTTTACCCTCCAGTTAGGGAGGGGATGAAAGATAGACCAGAGGTAACATTATATGTTAATAGACAGTGAGAGTACCCATGGAGACAGAGGGAGCCAAATTTATCCTTATGTTTCCTGAGGAGGAAATTAGGCAAGAGAGAAGGCAAAAGCACCAAAATGATGGCATGCAAATAAAAGACATGTGTCAGTACAAAGATCACATACCCAGGAGCCAGTTCTAGGGGGTCTAAATTTCTGTGAGCTGCAATTGTTACAAAGGAATACAAATATTTTAAGTTATATACTTTTGCAGAAAATAATTAAGGTACATAATGGCTCCAAGGTCTGATAATCAGTTCCTTTCTCATTAACATTGAATTTAGTAACATAATAACAATGAATTTTGTTATTATTGATCAATTGTGATGTGTTCTAAAACTTTTGCTCGGTGCAGTTTTGTAAGAAAAGTGGAAAATGCAATTCCCTTTGAAAAGGTAGTGGTTATGGGTCTTCCTCTCATTCTCAATAACCTAGAGGGAATATCATGACCTTTTATTATGAGAGTGATCACATACAAACTTAACAGTTGCTATACGATACGCAGTTGTTTGGAAAACAAAAATCAAGGTAAGTGCTGCACCTGCATAAGAGCCACAGGGGGTAGGCAAAACCATACTTTCTTTACCATAAGAGTGGTTGCTCTTAGTCCAAAAAATGATGGCAGTGCAGACAGCAGCTAGACAGGTTGGGAGTGACTCAATAAGGTGCTGGAGGACCCATAGAGCGAACAACATGATCGAGGTGGTCCCACAGATGCTCAATTGGGTTTAAGTCAGGGGAACTAGGGGTCCAGGGAAGTACTTTGAAGTCTTCATCGTGCTCTTCCAACCACTCTCGGACATTTCTAGCTGTGTGACACATCGCATTGTCGTGCTGGAAGATCCCATTCGCCCCAGGGAAGACAATCAGTATGTATGGGTGTATGTGCTCTGCAAGGATGGGTTCATAACGAATTCGGTCCGTAGTGCCTTCAACAGGTACGAGTGGACCCAGAGAATGCCACAAAAAAATTCCCCAACCCATAACACTGCCCCCACCACTTGTGTTCTTCCAGCAATGGTTGAAGAGTGTTTGTTCTCTGATGTTTCTCGCCTTATATGCCAACGTCTATCCGTTCGATGAAGCTGAAAACGTGACTCATCGGAGAAGGCAATCCTTTGCCAATTAGCGGAGATCAAATTCTGATACTGCCATGCAAATGTAAGCCTTTTCTGCCAATGCACCTTCGTTAGCATAGGTGCAGTTACCATCCGTCTGCATCGGAGCCCCAAATGCAGAGATGCCACCTAACAACTGAAGTTATCAGTAGTGCACTAGGCGAAAATCAGTAGTTTCAACAATTTTTCAGTAGTCAAATAAAGAAATCAAAATATTTGGATTTAGGTATTTAAAAAACAAGTGTTTTGTGTAAACTAAATAATGTTTGACAAAATTAACATTTAACTTACCTATTTACTTGTTGATATTGAATAAAATAAATAATCTTCATAAAAAGGTAGACAAATAATCCCAGAATTTCTTGAAATGAGCACATCTTATCTACTAGTTGATAATTGAAACAGCAAAGAAAAATTTAATAACTATTGAATGTAGAGTAAAAAAAAAAAAAAAAAAAAGAAAAAAAAAGCTTCATATGCAATGACACTTCATTTGAAATTTTTTGATCAAAGCATACTTCACCATACATAGACATTTTAACTTTTTCTATCAAAAGAGCTTCTAATGTTTGGGTCCCTAGATTTGGTCTGAAATTAGTGTGATTATTTCTCACAATGCTGAATATTCTTTCGCTTGCTGCATTTGAGTGTGGTATAACAAGAATACCCAGCATAACCTGGGAGAGTATTTTGTACTTATATTCCCCATTATAGTCTTTCAAATTGGATATTTGAAACCAAGCTTTATCAGCATGAGAAATTTTAGAAATTTCTTTTAGACTGTCACTTCGATATTTTGCAAATTGAATCTCACGTTTTTCCAGATCATTTTCACAAACTAATGATGGGAAACGCTTAACAATGTAGAACAGAGAGTTAAAAGAGGCTTTGACCCTTTTTTCAATATCTGAAACCTGGGCATGTTTTAGAAATTCATACTCGAGTGGCAGCTTCTTAAGAATGTAATTGCAGGCTTCAACAAAAAAAAAAATTCTGACACGCCTATAAAACTCATCAATATCCTGCTGTGTCATTTTCATTTTGGAAGAATTGAGGTGCATTCTTGTATTAACACCTATAACCAAATTTTCATTGTTCTTTTGCTTGCTTCTCTTCTTGTAATCTACATGTGACAAATTTAATTCACCTACATTGTCAATGGCTGTAGGTAAAATGAACCTCACTATGAGATCCATAAAAAGCTGCCGAAGCAAAGGACGCAACTTATGGATAAATGGTGCATCTTGTTGCAAGGTGACATTTACCTTATTAAAGATAGGTAAAGTGCTGCTTAAAAACAGAATGTAAAGTTGGTTTTTTTGTCAATACTTAAAAACAAGCACTAACATTTTTAAATCTCTTATTTTGAATGTCATCCATATTTCTTGCTTCAGAAAAAAGTTTTCAGCGGGTCCCCACTGTTCCAAAATACGGTCTAGGCAGTCAACTAAAGATAACCATCTTGTACTGGTGTATTTCAAAATTTTATGGTTTGCTTCTTGACCACAAAGTTGCTGACATAATTTGAAGCTATGTTTTCTTTGGGAACTTTTATCAAGGAAGAAATAAATATCTACCAACAGCATCTCTATGTTTATCACATTGCTAAATTCAGATGCAGCTTTTTTGGCTGCAATGTGTATTAAATGACAGGGGCAGCCCCTCATGACTGTTGACGGATTTTTTCCTCTATAAACGCAGAAACACCTTTTACTTTGCCCACCATTGTGCTTGCATTATCCGAACTAAAGGCAATGCAATTTTCCCAAAACACACTCTTTTCTTCAAATTTACTGCATATGGCATTGAAAATGCCCTCACCTGTATTGTCAGTGCAAGTGAGTAATGACATTAACATGGTAACAATTTTCCCCTTCTCCCTTCTTTTTCTCGAAAAATGTTGTTAGGAGGGGATATAATTTATATTCATAACAGCCATTGCTTCTATCTATGCTAAGGGAAAATGGCGATATCAGTGAAGAAACGATGTCTTCAGTAGTTCGTTTAGCCATTGACTTCACTATTTCAGTAGTTTTTGTACGGCCACTGCTGAAATTCTTGGCAATCTTCCAGTCCGGAAACATCGCGGAGAAGAGAGATTTAGCATGATCTGCAGTCGAAATCGGGAGATTGTGCTAGTCTATCAGAAATCTTACGAACAAAGTTTCAGCCTTTACACGGCTGGAAGAATCTTCACTTTTGAAAAAAAAAACAGATAATTTTTCAGTCTGTTAAACGGCCTTGGCATATTCCATATGCTTTTTAGACGAAACATGGTGACGACAGTCTTCGCGACCTCCGTGAGCGATATTGAAATCTTTCGAGCAGGTGCTACAGAAAGCCATATTAGGGGATAGTTTCGACTGCTTCAGGGATGGAAATTCGTTTGAATAAGAATCCTTGAATCTTTGGCAATTCTTCATCTTTTTAGCTGGTGGCTCTAAATTACAGTTATCCATAATTAGTAATTATAGCTGTTCACGTCCATACAAAAAAATTACAATCGAGTTGAGATGTGACTATGCACCGCACGCGTCGCTCGCAGCTAATGTGTTTTCCCTGTTTCCTGATCTGAAGGTTATCATTTTCTTACGCGCAGTAAGTGGAGAGCTCCATGAGGCGCAAATCTGATGGTTACGTAATGCTGTCGTGTGGGTCAGCGTGCTTTCGGTGCACACAGATGGTGACTCAGTTACCTGAATGGTTAAGCGAGGGACCGCGACGCTGCAGGCGAATTAAGCCTTACGGGAGCATCTGCTTCTCTGCTCTGAGCCCAGCCTCAAAACTTTGATTGCTGCTGTTCGTAGTAATAGGTAATGAAAAGAAATTGTATTATACTACATTCTCCGTAGAAAAACTAAATAAATGTGTAGTCCGTAGTATGTGGTTGTTAACCATAGAAACTACGGCAAATGCGTAGTGAACAGCATCTCTGCATATGCAGCAGGGTTCGCTGAACTGTCATTTTAGACATACTTCTGGTACCCCCCTGGTTCATTTGGCCTGTGAACTCACAGCATGTCGATCGGCCCTCAAGCACCTTCGAAGCTGACATTCACCTCTCACATCAATGGGACGTGGTGTTTTGCAGTTTCCATGTCACTTATTCGCAATGGTGCCATTTCTCCAATAACAATACACTTTAACCACAGCAGCACGCGAACAGTTCACAAACTGCACTGTTTCAGAAATACTGCCACCCTTGGCCCGAAAGCCTATAATCATCCCTTTTTGCAAATCTGATAAATTGTTCCTTTTATCCATGACAGCAACAAGTGATATGTTTTCAGAATGCCTACAGCACATCTTATATACCCTCCAAGCCAGCTCAAAACACTTGCCCTTATTTCATTGGCTATGCACTGTTGATGTCAAAAATAGGAGGTGGTCACAATAATGTGATTCGACCATGTATGTATTACTTCCTTTTTATCTACAAAAATATGTACCATATATATTCATTTTTTTATCTTCATGGAATTATTTTATTTAATGACAATAAATACTTTAATTCATTGAGCAACAAAACAGGGTAAACATTTTTGTTTATTACATAGTGCTAATTTGCAAGTGGGGAGTGATCTCAAGTGATACATGTAACTTTAATGAAAAATAAGAGACTAGGTTATGAATATGATTTATAACTTACTCACTCAAGATGAATTTCATCTTTTTGTAAGGACTTATATCTAACTTACTAAGACATCTTTAAAAAAAAAACAAATGCCCAATAAAACAAATGTCCATTATTAGCTTTGAGGCCTATTACCATAGAATGTGTTAACCGAAAATACAAAAATCATACCGATAGTTTTTTCACAGCAATGACAAAGAAAACAAAAACTTGCACTTGAAACCTCTTATTGAATTACACATACCTGGTGATATCATAGACAAGTAAGGCACCAGCTGCCCCCCTATAGTAGCTTCGTGTAACAGATCTGAAAGTTTGAAATTTTAAAGTTACATTCAGCAAAGTTAGGTGACATGTCTAGTACAATATACATGCAATTACTTTCATAATTAATTCCAATTAAGTTTTATCTCCCATAAACATGCAAACAAGGTTTTGAGGTTTACTACTGACACACACACACACACACACACACACACACAAAATGCACCTTTGCAGCATTTTCCTTTACGTCATTTAGCTAACACCACAATTTTCTGTTCCACGTTGATCTTTTGACAAGTAAACCTTTATCCCATCTTGTTTTTCACCTACACTTTCAGCTTTGAGGCCTATTACCATAGAATGTAACATCTGTGTAGGTAATCTACCATATTCTATACAAAATTTTTAACTATACCTATATAATATTGAAATAATGCAGTTTAGCTAACAATTTGTACCTTTACACACTTAAATATTGTTAATATCCAGACACCTCTCTATTGATAGTGAATGAGGTCTTACACAAGCATAGACCCAACAAAAAATGTGCTCATAAGGTTATGATGAGACAACAACATGAATGTGAATGCAAAATGCCTCAATTGACAGAGTTAACCATTTCTAGCGCAGTGCCATACAAGCAATCACTTCATAAGTGACATTCAAATAACACTGGAGATCCCTAGGTCAATGGCTGGAGATGTGATATGCAAGTGAATGGGGACTGGGGGTGGATCTGTGTAAAATGACCAAGTAAACCTCCAAAGTTAACAGAATGTGACAGGGAAGCTCAGCAAAGGACTGTCTACTAAGAACGCAAATCAACATTGCCTCAAATCACACAAACCCAATAAGAGGCCACTGCAGTGTGCAGGACTCTGCGTGATATCGGTTGTCACAGTTGAGCAGCCATCCACAAGACACTAATCACTTCAATTAATGCCACATGCATATTAGGTGATTACGTTGGTGTAAAGAATGTCAATGTTGGACTGTATACCAATGGAAAGCTGTGCTTTGGACTGCTGTCATGGTACACAGTCTACCAGTTTGATGGTTGTCCCTGAATGTCACGGATGCCACGGAAAAGGTACCTTCCAGACTGTATCGTACCAACAATGAAGTATGAAGTTTGATGGAGGCAGTGTGATGGAATGGAGCTGTTTTTCATGGTTCAGTATGGGTCCATTAGTTGTTTTGGACAAAACCACGAATGCTGAGTTCCAATGGAAAGCTGTGCTTTGGACTGCTGTCATGGTACACAGTCTACCAGTCTGATGGTTGTCCCTGTATGTCACGGATGCCAGGGAAAAGGTACCTTCCAGACCGTATTGTACCAACAATAAAGTATGAAGTTTGATGGAGGCAGTGTGATGGTATGGAGCTGTTTTTCATGGTTCAGTATGGGCCCATTAGTTGTTTTGGACAAAACCACAAATGCTGAGTTCTACCTAAATGTTCTGGATGATTATGCACAACCAACATTGTGGCAATACTTTGTGGAAAGCCCATACTTCTATCAGCAGGACTATGCAACACGTCTAGGGTTATCACTAATTTTCCCCCAAAAATTAGGCACTTTTTAAGGACTTTTAAGCACTCTACAAAAAACATTTAAGGACCTTACAAATTGCACACACAAAAATAACATATATACAAATATACTTTTACACATGACTTAACTATACAAACTAAAGTCTGTTGATGAAGCTTGCAATATCAACGACTTACGTTCTGATAGTTCGTTTAACGAACCAACCGAACCATTAATATGTAGCTTATATGTTACTCTATAGTATCTGTCAACAATATAATTGTGACAGACGCAATACTGTTTCACAAGTTATTCATAAAGAAATTGACTACCCGCAGGAACACGTTATATATAACGAATACATTAGAACATTATGTTTTCAATTATGGAATTAATGTCATCAAAATGCGCTAACCTAGTTTCAGTTCAGTTGTATATTCACATCAAATTATTGTTGCAGGGCTTAATATTCATCATTTCATTTGGAAAGGTTGCACGTATGATGAATGGCATGAAGTAACATCTTGAATAGAAGTAAAATCGCGAACTGAAGTAAAAACACGAACAGCAGTAAAGACTCGTAACTGGTTACAGCCGTGGACAGCACGAAGCAAAGGAGCATTCCATGAACCAACAACAAAGAAATATCAAGAAATGAGAAGGCATGAAATGACAATATAACGTTAAAATCTTGTGACTGTGAGCTGATATTAAAATCAAACCCTATTGTTAAGATTATAAGCATTTACAAAAAATCTCGGATGATTTCTAGAAAGTACGCCATGACATCGAAAAGATGAACTTGAACAAAGGAATTAAACCATTCAATGAAAAAACACACAGTACTCCCGCAGGTAATACGCCCAGACTAGTTTTGACTATTTCTCATTGTAGTCATCATCTATAGGTGCATACGAGTTGAATGCCCATTGTTAAAAAGCCCGACTCTTCGGGCTTTTTAACAATGCGTATGTACCCACAGATGATGACTACAATAAAAAATAGTCGATACTAGTCTGGGCGTGTTACCTGCGGGAGTACCGAGTGTTTTTTCATTGAATGGTTTAGTTCCTTTGTTCAAGTTCTTCATCTTTTCGATGTCATGGCGTACTTTCTAGAAATCATCCAAAATTTTTTGTAAATACTTTTAATCTTAACAATAGAGTTTTATTTTAATATCAGCTCACAGTCACAAGATTTCATCATTCACATTTATATTGCATACCTGCCAACTTTCAGAAACCAAAAATCGTAAAAGAAGTAATCGATATATTCGATGAAATTTTTAATCGATATATTCGATGAAATTACTTGTCGTGCATATTGATTAAAAAACGATATGTTACCTAACTCAAGTATCAACTTTTAATGGATTTGACTACAGATGTTTAAATTTATCGGCACGTTTATTTCGATTATTCATACAGAATTTTTCATTATTATTATGATCTATAAAGAAATAAAAATTTATTTTTATGGAAGCTTGCATCTAAAGGGAAGAATGTTCCACACCCTTTGACCCCCAAATCCAATAGGATCGTATCCCACGCCGTCACGGAACAAACTAAAATGTTTTCAAAAACAAAACATTTTCATGCTGGGATTATCTTACGGAGACGGACGATGAGACAGTCAAATGAAAAAAATGAAATAAATGAGTGACACTAATTGGTAAATTATGCTCAACTAAAGACGAAGTGAACAAACATTTTGCACCAATTGCATCCAGTTCATTAAAACTTTTAACAAAGGAAGTTAATTTCGTATTTTTTTCCACGCAGTCAACATTAGATTTGTGCTGGGCACTAGAAATATGATTAGTAATATCATTCCTTCCACCACGCGAAACGCTGAAATTACATGACACGCAGTGCAAAATGCATATTTTTCATTTTTTGAAGATTTTGCAATACACGGGAATTCCTCAGAATACGCATCACAGAATGTTTGATAGTAAAAACATTCCGTAACTCCCCTCTTTCATATTGCTGCTCATAGCGAATCACTAATACTAAATTTATTGACACTTGAAAAAAAAAATGCAAGTAAAACTGCTGTAATAAAACAGTAACAGCTTAAAGAGATGCAATTTGCAGAGGAAAAAAATAGTATCCCCAACATATTAATTTCGTTGAATCAAGCAAAGACATTTGTATGCATGTTATCGAGCGATGAACAAAAAAGCACGGTTGAAAACTTACTGACTAATGGACCAGCAAAATAAATTCATTGCTGGAGAAGCAAAGGCTCGAATGAACATTGGACTTCTTTTTTTTTTTTTCAACTTCCTCTTACAGTAGCATTTTTTTGTGATCTGTTGACGTTTTTCCGATCTCTAAATTAATGGGCCAATATTTTTGGATCGGAAAAACCATCACCAGATCCACGCACTCTCAATGAGAGTGAGATTTTTTGTCATGAGATGATCTCAAATCCCTTTGGCAAGGAGGGAGTTAGAAAAAATAAATAGATTTAAGAGTCAAGAAAAATCAAGTAAATTCTTTTCATTTATTTTCTTTTCTTTCTGATTTCTCTGTGAAGTGTTGATCTCTGTGTATGTAGTTAAATTTATGTGAATAGGTCTAAGTAAGTTAGCCTTGTGATGTCTGTTTCTAGTTAAGGGATGTGTAACTAGCTGGGAAGTAGATTTAAGGAAGTTTGACATCATGCTATATTGCTGTTTTTTTTGTTGTTCTTTCATGCAATGTTTTTTCTTCTTCCTTCCATTGCATTTTTTTAGTGCACTGTTTACTTTCAGGGAAGAGATATTAGTGAAGTTTGTTTTAGTGCAGTATATGATGTAGTGTATATGAATTGATTTGCCTTAGTTTCTTAAGTGTATAGTGCAGTTTATATATGTATAGTGTTAGATGTATCAGTTTAAAATTATCGGCGACGCCTCGGCGTTATTGATCGTCGGGATAACGTAGCGATAAAAAGAAAAATTGTAAGGTTGTAGTTCCGTATTTACCGTCGTTATCGCGATTTCTTTTATTGTATTATTATGTAAGCTTTAATAATGGAAAAGTAATTTGTAAACATGTAGTGTTTGAAGTATTTTATCTTATTGTAGTGGTATCTAATGGGAAAATCGCGTGTTTATGCCATATGTCAGTAGCGTGTATTAAAATCGTCGTTGTGTGTATCGGGCTTAATTTAGTAACCTTTCGTAATTAAAATCTTGCTTAGTATTAATATTTAGTTGGTTTTAGTATGAATCTTACTTGGTATTAACTAGTGATAGTATAATTCAGCGACTGATAGAAAAAGCGGGTCGGCGATCGCTCCGTAACGAAGTGACTTTCGTAAATTAATTGCGCGTGCGCTATCGTCAATGATATTTAATAGTCATTTAGTAAAAGAATAAAATTGTGGCTTAATGCATCAGGGCAAAATAACACATCATTGCGTTACGCTATTTTTTCGTAATTCTGATCGTCGTACCTGTAGCTAGAGAGAATTCGATTTTTATGCGTTACGAAGTTAATTGTAACGATGTTCGTTAATGTTAGTTAATTTGTTTAATGGATTTTTGTAAAGGTGGTCTCTAAAAGTCTTTGTTCAGAAAGAAAGAACGAAAATGGCTACAGTTTCTGGTGTCGTTTTTCTAAAAGCGATAAATTCGTAGAATGGCATCTGGGAGGACGTTTTCCCAGCTTTACCAGTGCAGAAAGTCCGATTTATTTATGCTCTTGTTTACTTCGAAAAGGCATTTTTCGCTTGGCACATGGAACACGTCAGGATTTGGGCGGAATTCTGCGAGGTTCGCCGCAGCGCCCGTTTTCGTGGGGTCAAAGTTCAAGCCTGACTCCGAAAAGATGCGAGCCAGCGATTTCTGGGAATTGCGTCTTTCTCTCCGCCTTCTGACTTAACTTCGGGCCAATTGCCTTCCGCCATTTCGGGCGCGTGCGCAAGGGATTCGGCGAGGAGCGGAGAATTTTTGCGTGCTGCTCGACACTTCGATACCAGACTTCGTAAGGGAGAGTCCCACAATAAAAAAAAATAAAAAAAAAATCGAGTAAAGGAGGGGAGTCCGAACGACGGACGTCCGGATGCTGAAACTGCCGTAACCTTCCAGCGTGCGGCCGCGATGGCCCAAGAACGGTAGGAACGATCCTTTTCTTTTCAAATTTTTCCATGGCTCAAAATTTACTCTGCTGCCGAGATGGCGCGAAAAAGTGCTTGACATCGTCCCGAGGCACTAGCGGGCATTACGCCTCGTAACTCGCTCGGTAACATCGCTGCCGCCTGTCGCCGTGTGAGAGAGAGAAAGTCTCCTCAAAGGCCGGCATCGGGAGTAAGTAAGAAAAAAGAATAAAAGAAAGGAAGGAGAAGAGGGAAAATCCTACCATGTCATCATAAGTGCATCAGGCCCCGTTTCCACGGCGTGCCGGCTCTCGTAGCGACAGCACAAACACCAATTCCAATTCGGCCTCAAAAGGAAAATTTAAGGAGGAGGAGAAACAAAGAGAAAAAAATGAGTACCACCTAAAATTGAAAAAAAAAAAAATGTGTCTTGATTAATGGAATGATGTAAAAGGTTAAAATTCAGGGGTGAGAGAAAAAATGGGGGGAAGGTGAAATTAAAATGGGAGGAAAATAGAGAAATGCAAATGTATGTTTGGAATTAATGGTCTGGCCAGGACCAACAAATGTAATATGTCATTGTGTAATTTTTTTTGTAAAAATGTCTAGTTAATGCCAGTGACCAAAGAAATGGATTGAAATATATTAATTTTGGTTTCCTGTTAGAACATGGTTTTTTTTTGTTAGCTCAAATGAGAGGAAAGTGACTTGACATTTTTGTTTGTTTGGTTTTCTGTACTGTAAAGTAAGAAAGAGATTTTTTCCAGGTAACTGATCAAAATCAGTGTGTTGTGAAAAAAAAAGAATAAAATGTCACTCTTAACCATCTAAATCTAAATTGTAAAGAGCATTTAGCTCAAGGTTCAACAGTTATCAGATATGCACATCGAGCATTAAGCTCTTAGCACTCTTTGAGTGAATGATCACATTCTTTAAAGATTTTTTGTAAGGCAGGCTGGTAACCAAATTGTGCCACTTACCTCCTTCATCCTCTAAACCACACAGGTGAAAACTACTTAGTTTGCAGACCAGGGTTTCTGAGAGGATTATTTAGGACTGTCAACATACTCTGGACTCTAAAATTCATAGCTAAATTCTTTTTTTATTCGGCCTAGCCACCTAAAGTTTCCTTGTATCAAGTGTTTTTCTAACATGTGCCTGGGAGCACAAAATAAATTCTTAGTTAATCTGGAACATATGTTTAATCAAATTATTTTGTGTCGTATGTGAATTTCTCTTGTCGGTGGTG
Source organism: Macrothele yani (assembly GCA_039090855.1). Classification (NCBI taxonomy): domain Eukaryota; kingdom Metazoa; phylum Arthropoda; class Arachnida; order Araneae; family Macrothelidae; genus Macrothele; species Macrothele yani. The sequence goes on from CM077028.1 coordinate 51,542,787, forward strand.
GTGGAATCACCTTCCATTTACTGGGAGTTTTTAAGGATCGTACCTGGGGTGTTAGTCGTTGATAAAAAAAAATTCTTAATTGGGGTCCCTAGATTGATCACCGGCCATTTTCTTCTTTTTAAAAATAAAATTGTGTAATATTTGCATTTTTTTAGAAGTAAGTTCATCATCGTAATAGAATAATATCTTAACAACCAAACCACGTCGTATCATTTGTTAGGTCAAATTTATTGCCACAGAAGAAGTTACGAAACCATGCCTAATGCATTTTTAATTTCACAAAACTGGCAGCTTTTGCTTAATTTCATCATGTTGGGTATCGATCTGGGCTTAAAAATTCCACAGATTGAAAATCCATTTGAATTTTTTTCTATGATAACTACGTTCTGAAATAGCATTTTGAACTGGGAGTGCTGGAATGCAAGACACACCCACGCTGGCCTCTGAGAAGCTGCGACCCCGGGGATGAAAAATGCGTTATCTGAAAAGGAGAACGGGGGAGGGGGCAGAGAGAGAGAGAGAACGTGATTGTGACCTTACGTTACGCAGTTGGCCGCTTGCACAGGGGAAGGTACTCGGATCCATCCAAAAGTCTACGTGTAAGCAGAAACTGTGCCGCTCGCACTTTCTCTTCACAGCGGAAATAAGGAGATTTTTTTCTTTCTAATCATCTCGTGTTAAGGATTTTTTGAAGTGGAATAAAGATTTTTTTTTTTTTTTTTTGCTATTGAAATGGGGAGAAAAAAAGGGGGATTTTTGGTATGAGAATGAAAAATCGGAAGAAATCACTTTCCGATCGGAATATCGGAAAGACGCCCCAAAATCGGAAGCTTTACGGGTAAATCGGAAGGATTGGCAGCTATGATATTGTCATTTCACGCCTTCTCGTTTCATATTTCTTCGTTGTTGGTTCATGCTGTCCACGGCGACAACCAGTTACAAGTTTTTACAGCTGTTTGTGTTTTTACTTCAGTTCAAGATTTTACTTCTATTCATAATTTTACTTCAGTTCAAGATTTTACTTCACGCCATTCATCATACGTGCAACCTTTCCAAATGAAATGACGAATATTAAAGCACTGCAACAATAATCCGATGTGAATATACAACTTAACTGAAACCAGATAAGTGCATTTTGATGACATTAATTCCATAATTGAAAACATAACATTCTAATGTATTTCATTATACACTATCTACCAACAAGTATTTGGACACCCCTGCAGTCGACGATATCTGCAGTTCTGATACACGTCACGGCCGCCACCATTAAATATCATGTGGGAAACAACAACGCAACCAGTCGCATGCAAGATGCCACGCAGTTCGGAGCTCTCTGATTTTGAGAAAGGTGTAATCGTCGGGTATCACAGAAATGGCTGATCCATACGTGACATATCCAGCGAGTTGAAGTACCCAAAATTGACAGTGGCCTACGTGACTGTCGGAATGTGCCCCGACCCGGCAGACCCACAAAACTGGGAATTAGAGACCGACGGGTGCTGTCCAGAGAAATTCGGAAGAATCGCACCAAATCGATGGGCCACATCCGCGAGGAGTTTCAACAGGCATCCGGGAGTGTTCTTTCGATGAATACCATCCGTAAGGAAGCCCATCTGCTTAGTTATCATGGACGTGCTGCCGCCCACAAGCCTTTGATCACCAAGTCCAATAGTGCTGCTCGGCTAACATGGTGCAAAGAACGTCGACAGTGGACCGCTGAACAGTGGAAACAGGTTCTCTGGAGCAACAAATCAAGGTTCACCATCTACCGTTCGGATGGCAGGGTCTAGGTTTGGCATCAGCCTGGAGAACGCCTCCTGCAGAAATGTATTGTGCCAACTGTGAAGTTCGGCTGCGGTGGGATTATGCTATGGGGGTGTTTCTCCTGGTATGGCACGGGACCCTTGGTCGCAATTCCTGGTAAACTCAACGCCGAGACCTACTGCACCATTTTGGATGATCATGCGCTTTCTACGTTGTGGCAGTTTTACGGGGTAGACCCATGTTACTTTCAGGATGACAATGCTACCTGTCATGTTGCGAGGTCCACCATGGCTTGTTATGGTGACAATGGGGTTAGTCGAATGGACTGGCCCTATCGAGCACCTTTGGGACGAGTTGGAGCGTCGACTTAAGGGGTGCCCCCACCATCCGAAATCAGTGAAGGAACTGACCTGTCTTCTCCAAGCCGAGTGGAAGAAAATACCGCTAGCCATCGTACAACGCCTGGTTGAGAGTATGCCCCGGAGGGTCGCAGCTGTAATCGCCGCTCGTGGAGGCTCCACCAACTATTAAAGGTGAATAAACTTTGTTTTCCTTTGCTATCACAGGTGTCCAATTACTTGTTGGTAGATAGCGTATATAACATGCTCCCGCAGGTAGTCAATTTCTTCATGAATAACGTGTGTGAAACAGTATTACGTCCGTCACAATTATATTGTTAACAGATACAATGGAGCTCGCAATATTGTTACACATAATTCAAGTTTGTAGATGCAATAAATTAGAGTTTGCATAATTTAAAAGGCAGTTCTGCTGGTCAAATCAGTTTTTATATGAGAATAATCACATATGCAACAAAAAGAATGTAAATCATAAGATCTAAATCTCGATTATTGCACATAATTATTTCATGGCTTGAATTGTAACATCAAAGTCAAAATTACAAAGTCAAGTTCACCATGAGTCACTGATGAGAGCTTCTTCCCGTACTCTCCCATGGGCTTTCTGCCAACATCACACGGCATCATCATCAACATAGCCAATCAGCAGCAGAAGTTATACGCACTACATTGTAACTTCTGCATTTTATGCAGGCAGTTAGAGAAAAAAATAAGTACATTTTAAGCACTTTGGGGGATTTCTGGCAAAAATTGAGGACTTTTAAGCACCATAAAAAAATTAAGCACTTTTTAAGTTTTAAGGATTTATAAGGCCCACGGGAACCGTGATGTCATACTGCTCGCATTGTTATGATACAGATTAGTTTGAGGATATGGATGTCAGGAAGTTAGACTGGACAGCCCAGAGTCCAGACCTGAACCAAGGCCATCTAGAAAGTACAAAGATGACATTAGAAAGATGAGTTCCTTCTGTTTGTGACATCACACTCATGTTCCATGGGCTAAAATGTCAGGGTTGCATTTGACATCATACACAACAGTTTTGGAAACCAATCGGAAGCCTTGGTTTCCACATGACATCACTAAACGAGAGAATTCATCTCTGTAATGTCATGTCTTTGTAAATATTTTTTAGACAGCCTTTACCTGAACCCTATAGAGAAACTCTGATACAAATTGGATTGTCAGGTGCATGGAAGAAGAGATTTGAAAGCTGAATGGCAGAACATATCAGCAAACATTTACAAAAAAAAAAAAAAAAAAAAAAAAAAACTGGTGAGCAGTATTCCACAATGACTACAAGGCTGCCATAAGAGCCTAAGGTTTCAGAGCACAATATTAAATTTTCTGTAACTAAAGACAATTTGTAGACATTCAGAGGTCTGAATATTACTGGTAGGACAGTTTATATAATGAGCCATGTTTCACATTCCACATTCACAGACTCTTGCACCACCCACCATTTGCCTGGCTTTGGCTTTACAGAAATAAAAAATTCTGAGGAAAAAAAAATGTCTAAATGAAATTCTGCCATATTGTGGCTTTGCTATACTCGTGTCAAGTAACGTGCAAGGAAAAAAGTTTTTTCTGGTGTGATTTTTGCACCTCAACATGTTGCTTAAATATCAAGGACAGCAGGAGTTCATAGAAAAATATTTTATACAGGTAAACAGGAAAAAGATACAACACAGATGTACAAGATCTCATCTACAGGAATGGAACAACACAGCAGAAAATAATTGACCTAGACTGCAATGTCCTGGCCTCACTCCCTGAAGCACAGCATTACATCACCCGGTGTAGCCACAAATTTTGTAAAAAAAAAAAAAAAATTCCCCGAGTTTTCCAGGTAATTTTTTTTGTACTTTTCCAGAAAAAGAGTGTGCAATTAAAAATTAATGGAATAGTGATAAAATGTATTTTTTGTCATAGCATACTTTTACATAAATTAATGCAGTTCAATTTTGGACATGAGTACTTAAAAAAGCAAAAACTTGTCTGCTGATTTAGACAGAAAAATTCCCAACTTGCTGTCTGTAATTATTAAATTTTACAGTAAGACAGCACTGCAAGACTCCACATGAAAAGAGTGGAATGAAATAAGAACACTTAGCTCACAAAATAGTTATTCTTGTAGGGATATATATATACTTTTTTTTTTGTCATCAATCTTGGGTATTTGAGCTATTCTGTTACCTCCCTCTAGCAATCATGTAATCTATATTCCAACAAGTTTAGCAGTTATTTAACAATCTTGCTTAATACTCCATTTTCATTTCAGTGGTTTCATCTCTAGTAAAATTCAATTCCAATATGAAATTCTCAAGGCCAAATTTCTCTTCACTGCTTGATGACTCGAATTTCTTTCCATATGGTGCAGATGAAATATCCAAAATGAGTGTTACCTGCAAACCCTCATTAAAAATAGGAAGCTCCTATGTGCCTAGTCAAAGTAGTTTCCCCTCTGCTTCAAAATATTTCTTCCAATGGGTTATGAGGCTATGATCTAAGGGCAATAAAACTCAAGTATATGTGAAAAAAAGAGGGTGGCAACAGCATGTCACATAGCTTGGTCATTTGGAAAGGTATTTTCTACCAGGATATGGTCCAGATACCACAAGAGGTGATATTCCATGGGAGCAAGATCTAGGTAATATGCAGGTTGTAGCAGAGTTTCGTAGTTTAACTGGTGGGATTTGTTGGATGGTTCTATAGGAGGACCCCATGCCTGTTGACTAAAACTGGCTGCTTGGTATGGAGTTTTTTGTGCATCTACTGAATTTCAGCAAAATAGTGGTCCAAACTGATGGTTTCACCTGATTGGAGAAATGAATGAACGATGGATCATGTCAGCAGCAGATCACCATACAAGTACCAGTACTTCCTGTGGGTGTAGAGGTGTCTTTGGGCGGTGTTTAGGTGACTCTGTGGTATACAACCACTGTGCTGACATCTTACAATTGCCGCAGAGTTATGATTGCAGGTTATGATTCAATGCAGAAAACTTCCCATCTGTGTCTGGCAAAGAGCGAAATGCACACCTCCAGATGACATGAATTAGCAGCAGTCGAGCTTCCACTCGTGAGGAAAACCCTAATCACCAAAGAGAAAAACAACCTGAAAAAGAAAATCAAGTACGAAACAACACATCACACTGATGTCAATGAAATATCGCAATCGAGGTCTGCGGAACTGCCCACACAGCCAACTTTCAGCACTTATGACACAGAATAATCGGATTGTGAAGCTTGATGGGAAATGGGGTCTTTGGACACATGGCAGTTCACAGAAGACTGCACAAAAGACAGCAGGCAGCTCTTTGCTCCCAATCACAGCAAGCAGAAATTTCCAAAATGCACTGAACTGAACAACACTCCAGTCCATACATTTTGGGATAATATATTTCTAAGTTTGTCATTTCATTTTTATTTATTTCTTCATTTCTAAATGTCACACACACCACTGCAGTCGCCTTCAAGAAGTACTTCGCTGATTTTAGGCTTAATATAAAGTTCATGAAATATTATGTGTATTTTACTCAAATTATATTCAACTACATTTTAATCCACCACTTTATTACAACAACCAGTGTTCCACAGTTTTCCTCTATTTGCCCTCTTGTGGCATTCATTTTCAGTGTATTTGGGAGTGCAATGACAGTTCCTTGAGAATTTTCTTTTGTCATCATGGGTTTCAACACATGGTTCAGGTGCAGCACGTGGCTCGACTGCTATGCCCTCCAGTTGTCAAATGTAAGCATGCAACCAAGCCTTACTTTTCATTTTTAATGTTTAATTTCTTTAAGAGATTATTTTAATCATCTATTCTCTTCTAAAATACCAGCCTAAATGGCACTGAAATTGATTCTAAAGGCCAGAATGTGCAAAAAGTTTTAAAAGTTTGATAATCTCCTTAGAGATATTCAGCCAATTAATCAGCTACAGTTTAAGTAATGTGTACTTTACTGACTTTTCTAGTTAAATTATTAGTGCTTTCTGACTTTTGATGTAGCTGTGTGGATTTACAGGAAACCGAATCCTAACTAGTAATTAGGTGCAAATTATTACCACAATATTTTATTTGGTGTCAGAAAATGATTCACATAGCAATTTGGTGTCAGCTGCAGGACACCTCTCTCTTTCCCTAGGTTATAATATCGAACAATCCTACTTGTAAACTAAAACATGAGTTTCATTTTCTAAAGCCAACTTTATCTCTGGCTTATTTTTCACTCTTGTTTTTTTTTTTTTTTTATTTGAAGGTTTAACGACTACCATCAGCAACTCAGTGGGCTATAAGCAGTCACCCGTCCCTAATTTACGGCCACTGGCTCCATGGAAGGGAGAAAGCCCTGCCATAAGACAAACACAACATCCATGCCTCACCAGGATTCAAACCCGGACCCATCTCGGACGAATGATCAGAAGCTATCGCTTAGACCACTACGCCACCCGGGCGGCAATTTTCACTCTTGTGGAAAATAACAGGAGTAAAAATAACCCAGAGATAAAGAATAATTTATAGTGTATTATTTCTGAGTAAGTTATTTATTGATTGTCTGCTCTGGGTAAGCAACTTTTTTAGTTTCAGTTATTGTAAAGCCAACTTCTTTGAAAAAATCGCATTAGACATACTGTACACCATGATTGTTAATTTTATTTTATTTAAATGATTACTGAGGAATCGGCCTACAACTGCCACTCAGTCAGCCCAGTCTAATTACTGCACTGGATGGTCAGATTGCAAAGCCTGCTCTTGTCCAGTATAGGCCTGTTTGGCTGTTCAGTTCATCATCACTCCAAATCATGAATTTAAATGGAGCAGCAATAACCACAGTTCAAAATTCAAAACTGAATCCCAGAATAAATTTTATAATTGATGGCAACTTATGTGCAGAGGCACCTGAGAAGTTTAAATTCTAGTTCCAGTTGAATAATTTTTATTTAATCTTCCTTTCCTCTAAGTTCCTTTGGTATTTTACAGATGTTTCTGGCCTCCAGATTTTAGTCAAGGTCTGTTTTCAACGTATAAGAGGAATATCAAAAATTCAAAAAAAATAAAACAATTTTTTGAACGTTTTTTGTAAAAAGATTATTTGTTTATATTCCTTTCGTACGTTGAGAATAGGCCTCGACTAAAATCTAGAGGCCAGAAACATCTGTAAAACCAAAGGAACTCGGAGGAAAGGAAGATTAAATAAAAATTCTTCAACTGGAACTAGAATTTCAATAAATATATCTGGGTAAAGCCTTGAGTAAGTGATTTAATACCTGAGAAGTTCTCATTCACTACCTAATAATTGTAGAGGCTGGTGGTAATTGTCTCTGCAACAGTCAGTGCAAAGCCCAAAGAAGATTTGTATGTGCATTGGAAGTTGCAATCCCTCTCTCCCTACTGGGAGGGTTCTCAAAATTGAGTAGTGCCCATTGTGGCTCTGTTTATGAGCAGTGGAACTTTTAGAAGTGTCACGTCATTCCATTATTGGGAATGACTGTACACAATAAAACTCACACTTTCAGTGGCCACAGAATTTATTTCTGTAAGTTTTCAGGAGAGGAAAAAACTAAAACCAACCCAAAAAATGAAATTCATCAACAGTTCCTCAAAATCTAGTTCATCCAACTTCTGTGAGGTTTTGAATTTTGTTAATGATCTGAATTTGGCCTCCAAAATTCTGCCAAACTCTTACTCAAAGCAAATTTTGAAAGATCACAACCAATTCTGAATCACCTTTTAAAAATTCAAAAAGGGTTAAAAAATAACAAGCAAGCAAACAAATTTTTTTGTAGAGCAGAAGCTGTGATGAATCACATTAACACTAGAGTGAATTTTTTATATATTACCAAGAATCTACAAAGAAAATGTAATTTACCTGAATCTTTCTTGACCAGCAGTGTCCCAGATTTGCAGTTTCACCGACTTTCCTCCAATATTAACAACTTTCGATCCAAACTCAACTCCAATGGTATGGTTGGAATCTGCTTTGACTGGTAAAAGAAATTATAGTGTTAGTGTGTGGAAGCTGTTAATAGCTTGAATAACCTAATGAACTTACTATTGTTTTCTTCTTCTATCAAACAGCACAGATATTTGAGAAAAGCAAAACACTAAATAGGCTACTTCAAACAATAGCTACTGAAATGTTCTTACATTTACATTAGCTTTACTAGATAAAAACAAGATAAAATATATATTCTTTACCTACATTTGCTTTATTTATTTTTTCACTTTTTGCTTCCAAAATGTGTAAAGCTCCAATATCAGGCATTCTACTCTATCAGTACACCAACCAACAAAGAAACATGACTTTTCAAGGTCATGTTACCAACTTAATAAATTAATTATTGGGGTGTCTGGGGGGGGGGGGCTTTTTTGCATAGGACAATTCCATGAAGTAAATAAGCATATTTTCTGTGGGGCAGTTTTACTGTGCTGCAGATGACTGAAAGTGCATACGTACTGTGGGGAATCAAACGAAGCATGAAGTATATGTGTTGAACTTGTACCATGATCAGCTGCAATAGCTATGAAGTTTAAAATACTGGTTTTATTGAGACAAATGTTACTGCTGGAAACAGGGTTCTGCAGATGCTGAAGCAGTCAGAGAAATTAAAGATCTTTAAGGTAAGGCCTGGTGGTTAACACTTGGACAGAGCAAACATGGTTCAAGAAATTTGTGGCTGGTGACTAGAACTTGAAAAGAAAGGAAGGTTTGAGTAGGCCCTCTGCTGTTCATTCGAATGCTCTGAAAGCGCCTGTGGAAGACAATCCACGAAAAAGCACTTACAAATCATCAGAAGAACGAGGGATACCATACAGCGTGGGGGATACTCATGTTAACACTGAGTATATAAATCATCAAAAAAATTGTTGCACCCAGAAGGAAGCAACCGATAGCAATGAAACTTGGTGGGTAGGTTTGACATCGTGAGACGTGCAAATGATTCAAGTATCACGTTCGGCCGTGCATGTGACGCAAGCAAGGAGGGGTCATAGTGCTGTGACTGACCGGCTATATAAGATCGTCCTGTCGCACGTGCTTGCCATTCTGACTCGTGCTGTTTTGTTGGTTGCATCCTTTGCAAGTGAAGTATGCCTTGGAGAAAAGTTCAGAAGCAATTTGAGCAGTTCGAGAAGTTTCTAAATTTACCATTGTTCAGAAGCAAGTCTACCATTTGTTCAGAAGCAATTTGAGCAGTTCTGGAAGTTTCTAAATCTACCATTGCTGAGCATCTGCACAAGATCGCAAGTTAACAGATGATGTCGTGAGGTGCCTCGCGAGCTCACCCCTGCTCAAGCTCGACAAAGTGTCAAGGTACGAGAGCAACTGTTCAGAAATCCACGCGCTACTTGATTCATCAAACAAATAGTTACTGGGAATGAAAAGTGGATATATCTGCGTAATCCGGATTCTTCACAAGTAGTTGAATACAGGTGAACTAGTTTCACATACTCCCAAACATGGGCGTCTTGAGAAAAAGTTAATTATCTGTGTCTGGTGGGATTATGAAGGTGTAATCCACTTTGAGCTCATTCCAGATGGTCAGTCTACCAATGCCAAACTGTATTCTCAACAATCGGACAGGATGTACGACAAACTCCATTAGAAGTATTCTACCTTAGTCAACTGAAAGCAAGCACTGGAGCAACAAGACAACGCAAAACCTCGTACCGTTACTCAGACACAAGTTAAACTTCAAGAACTGCACTGAATGGAGCTGCGGCCTCATGAGCACCTCTCCAGACACACTAAGGGAACTAACGTGTCCCGTGAGAAGGCTACCCAAACAGTCACAGAGCAGACCTGGCACAATGGGGCCATGGCCTCATGCAGTCGACGCCTCGCCCGTATCCTCCCATCCAAATCTTGTTTCAGCTCTACCAAGCTATACGGTCAGATGAATCTTTTTCAGTTCTACTGAGCTGAAACGAGATCTATCTTACCATACATTGTGGTGCTACTCTACAGAGATCAGTTTTCATGTTCTCAGAACCAGGAGAGATGAGCAGTCCAATGATGAGCAGTCGACAGTGGCACACAAGTAGGGTGTCGGCTCCTGCAGTCCAGGGTATGCGGTGTGCACCGTACTTGTCCGTTCGCTGACACAGCTTGGGCCTCTTACATTTAACCCGGGCGTAATTTTTTTTATTGTTCCCCAGCGGTCAGGCTGTATGAGCCTGAATAGCCTACGTCGACCCCTGTCATCTGTGCATGGGGTTTGGCCATTGCTTACTCTCTGAGCGCTGGTACATCTGTCAATGGCATACTCGCGGTGCACCCTTGATACGGTTGTCTTCGTGAAGCCTGGGGTTCTTACCACTTGGGCAACAGAATGACCCATCTGTCTTGTGGAAACAATGCGTCCACGACCAAAGTCACTTAGATCACTATGTTTACCCATGTTCATAAATTGCGATACACTGTTGGGAAGTTCCCCTATCCACCTATTTATCACCTGCCTTGGGTTTAGGTCTTTTCACTCAGTGCGGGGGATACCCATGTCAACACTGAGTGTATATACACTCATCGTAATTGTTGCACCCAGAAGGAAGCAACCGATAGCAATGAAACTTGGTGGGTAGGTTTGACATCGTGAGACATGCAGATGATTTAAGCATCACGTTTGGCCGTGCACGTGATGCAGGCAAGGAGGGATCGTAGTGCTGTGCCTCGCCGGCTATATAAGGTCGTCCCACTCTGACTTGAGCTGTTGTGTTGGTTGCATTTTTTGCAAGTGAAGTACGTCTCGGAGTAAAGTTCGGAAGCAATTCAAGCTGTTGGAGGAGTTCAAGATGTGCCACATCGTCAGGCTCCGGGAAGCGGGATGGTCTTATCGCTGTATTGTGCGCCACACCGGTCGTGCGAATATCACCACAGCACGCTGTTTGCGGCAGTGGATAGACCAAGGCATGCAGCAGCAACAGGAACGGTCTGGGAGACCTAGATGAACCACGGAGAGAGAGAGAGATGCGACGGGTTGTCCAACATGCGCAGAGTGACCCAACAACTATGACTGCGGATATTCAGTGAGCAGTGGTGCCCTCCACGCATTGTCCGATTAGTGCCAGCACCATTGGCAGACGGCTGCACGACGTAGGACTACACGGACGCAGACCGTTACGATGACTGCCCTTAACACCATTGCATCGTTGCCAAAGACTGCAATGACTGTCATGGAGCCACTCAAAATGGCAGCGGGTGATCTTCAGTGACGAGTTCTGCTTTTGTCTTGAAGGAGATGACCACCGAATCTGTGTGTGGAGGCACTGTGGTCAGTGCCAAGATGAACAGTCTATTGTTGAGCGTCACACGTCCAGAAGGCCTGGTATCATGGTGTGAGGTGAAATTGCTGATGATGCCAGATCCCCTTTGGTGTTCATTACAGGCACTTTGACAGCCCAACGTTACGTTGATGAGGTCCTGCAACCAATGGTCCTACCTTTTCTGGACGCTTACTCTGGTGCGATTTTCCAACAGGACAACACTCATCAACATACTTCTGCTGTTTTGAGAGCTTGCCTTTAAGGCACTGACACTCTGCCATGGCCAGCTGCATTGCCAGACCTATCGCTGATTGAAAATGTGTGGGATGCTATTGGACATGCTATCCACAATTCACTCCTACCGCACAATCTGCAGGAACTGCGTGAGAAGATTCAAGCTACATGGGATGGCTTATCATAGGACACCATTAGGAACCTGTACAACTCCATGCCAAGACGTCTGGCATGCTGTGTGAACAAACATGGTGGCCGGATGCCATACTGAGAGACACTACTTATTGGCGTGTAGCTCAATAAATATTGCCCATATCAGTCTCAATGTTTAATCACTTATTGTTCCTAGGTAGCCTTTACATTCCTCCCGAATAGCATTGCAATCTGACACATCCTTCTGGGTGCAACTATTTTTTTGACAATGAGTGTATATACATGCTCTTGTTTTTTCTTATCATTTATTGGTATTTTTATTTGTCTTCCTGTTGTTAGAGTTATTCACTTTTAGCAGAATTTTTAAGGTGGAAAACAGAATAGCCACTGCCACAGATGCCAACTTCTGGAAGTAGTTTTCAGTAATAACATGATATTTTTCAGTAATTTTCAGTAATCCAGCACACGGCAGCAAATTGGGGTATCTAGCATGGCAACAAATTCTAGTCTGAAAGAAAAATATTTTTCCAGAAAAAAGAATAAATACATTAAACAATAATTTGTCAGTGGTAGAACTAGACTGTAGACTTACCTTGTGTTTTAAGTTAGTAGTTCACAATTTGTATAGCCAAACAGGTTTTGATGTTCATTCTTTCTGACTTATAACTATAATTTTAGCCATCATACTCACAGAACTTTCAACCTGAGGACCATGAATGCATAATAAAAAGCTTTCACAGTTTTGGATAAATGGTGTGACTTTTAGATCATGAATACTTTTAAACAGAATGAATCAATTCTTACAGATTTTCTAACTTCGTCACTTCCTTTTCGGAAAACTCCCTCTCCCTTACCATGCTAAAATGCAAACATTTATGGGAGGAAATATTTAACAACAATACAGATCAGTGGACACATCGCAGAAAAAAAAAAAAAAAATTAGAAGAGAAATTTGTGCTCCACCTGACTTCCGTTTTCCAATGTTTTCCCTCCATTTTCAAGCTGAAATACAAATATTTATGGAATAAAATAAAATTTGACAACAATAGTGGACAGATGGAACATCGCAAGAAACAGAATTTATAAAATACAGAGACATTTTAGCTCTGCCTAACTTTCATTTTTGAAGATTGTTGCCATATTTTCAAGCTGAAATACTAACATTTATGTAAAAAATTATATTTAACAACAGTGCTGGGCAGAGACATCACTGGGAGTGAGGGAAAAAAATAAAAAAAAGATTACGGGAGAAGTCTTCACTCTGTCTAACTTCAGTTTTCGAAAGTTTTGAAAGACGGAATTCCGTCCTCCGATGAACCCCATTCTCAAATTCTGTTCAGTATAGCATCAATCTCAAGAATACCACAAATGATGACAAAAAAGTTAAATTCCGTGATTCCATGGGATAATCTCATGCCTGTTTCCAAAGCAGGAAAATCAAACTGCAATTTTCCATAATTTCGTCGTCATGTGTGTCAGTACTTCCGTAATTCCAACCAAAAATTTGTAATACTACAGAAAATCTGTACTGGTTGACATCTATGGCCATTGCCTTCCTTACTATTAAAAACATGTAACTTAACATCAGAAAACACTTTGATCCCTTAAAAATCCTGTAGGTGTTATATTTATTTGTAAAGAATATTTTTCCCACAATCTCCAGCTTTCAGCATTTTTAGAAATAAGTAAAAAGCTGTTTTACTTCCTCATCTTTGTCTGGGTCAGCAGGAATTGTGCAAGATGCAAAAGCACCACCCAGCTAAAGTAATTTTCCAGGGAGAATATTTACTATTCATAGCACATGAACTTGATTCCAGAGCAACATGAGAATATTTTAAATTTACATCTCTTATTGTTGTAAAAATCATTAAAGTAAGTACACTTACTTTAATGATTTTTACAACAATAAGAGATGTAAAGAATGAATGGCATGCACCATAAGTTAAAATAAGTTCAAAAAACAAACTGTGCTGCTCACTTTGCCCCAAAAATATTACAAGTAAAAAAAGATGGTGTTTGTTCTGGCATAAGCAAAGTACCAATTTTGAACTGTAATTCCACTTAAACAGTGAAATGCTTGCCCTGTTTTTAGCAAATCTTTTACAAAAGAAGATCGTGCTTATGTTATCACTTTGTACATCTGTCGGCGAATAACATATCTCTGCAACTATTAGTCCGATTCGAAAAATTCTTTTTGCACTGGGAAGCATGAAATGTGAGAATGATGACCCTTGTTTTCTAGTTTTTTCTGATGCACAACTTTACAGCTAGAGCGTGTAAATACAGATGATACTGAATTTAAAATATGTTTTATTCCATATATTGGCTTCTAAATAGCCGATTTAAAAAATTCTTTCTTCCCTCCAATGTCATTTAGGGAAAACACCATCTTCAATACAGTTTCTTTTTCAAGTAATGCATAGATTTTGTGACAGGGAGCATAACGCTGTCATAGATTTCCCCAACATCCCTGTTTCTGAAAGTCATATATGAAAACTTCTTCTTGAATCGTATACAGCTCCTGGTGGGAAATGTTCCACATATAATTTCTAATTTTTGGTAGAGAATAATTTGGCCACAAGAGTGTGGAAGTGTCAATTTCTGTGTTTGGCGTATTTGCAGCAAAATCTGAGCTCCTGAAAATTCGACTGAAAAAATTCCTTTGTGGGCTGATACCACTTACCTCCGAAAACCTTTTGAGAATACCTTCTGCTTTAAAATAGTGCACAGTTTTTTTGCCAGGGGCAGAGATGTATATTTTATTTTTGTCAACATCTCTGCTTCTAAGAATCCAATGAAAAATTCTTTATCGGAGAGCGTTTCTGGTGTCAAATATCTTTCATATAATTTTGAATTTTTCTTAATGTACAAGTGTGCCACTAGTGGATGCAAGTTCATGTTTCTGTTCACAACATATTTACAGCAATATCTGCTGAACTAAACACCGGACTGGAAAAATTATTTTTCGCTCGAATACTATTAACTACGAAAACATTTTGTGTGTATTTTTTCCCCAAAACTAGGGGCTGCACCTCTAGGCTCGCTACACTTTTTTCCAGTTTTTATTTCATGTGATATACTTGAAGATTGGCCCTGCAGCTCAATCTTCAAGTATATCACATGAAATAAAAACTGGAAAATTCATATAAATTTCTATTTTTATTGCATGTCTAAGCAAATAAGTATGGAAAAACTGATAGAAACAAGAACACTTAATTTAAACATGTACATGAAATTAAAGTAATAACATTTTAAGATAGTATTTCCTTGTACACTATATTTTGAACTTTTTTTCCCATTCCTAATAAAAACCTTAATGTTCTTGCTAGAAACCCATCTCGACAGAGCCACATACAATTGTCCATGTGTAAATACAGGACGCTCTATATAGATACCTACTTGTTGAAAAGTCTTACCTTGTGGCTTGTTGATTGTTAAGGCATATGCAAGGCAAACAGGAAACTGTCTACGATATAACACGAAAGACAAGTGGGAATGGCCACTTGATCTGTTCAGCTGAATTCTGGGTATATCTACAACAATGCCCTTTCGATCCCCATTAATAATCTTCACAGTCAAAACCCGGATGCGAATCCGTTGCACCAAGAGACTTGCACCATTGCACAGTCCATCAGCTATAGACAGATTTCTAATAAGCATGACGATGCAGCCGACTTTCAACTTAAGCTTGTGAGGTGGCATTCCGGAAGGGGTGAGAGCATTCAGATACTCGTCAGCATATCTCAGAGTTGCTTCTTCTTCTCTTGCATCACTCTTGTCAATTCCGTGGAATGTTGCCTTGTCCACGCTGTAGCTTATCACTTCTTCTTCGGGTATTCTGGACAATATTATGGGTGGACTTTTGTCGTTTGAACTTACACGTCAGAATTGTCGACAAATGTGTTCGACTGTCTCTTTTCGGTGATGCCATCTGACGAAATGAAAATGTTCTCCCAATTGTTCAATACTTTTTGTGCTGTATCGATTCCAAGATGGCAGCTTGTTTACAGTTTTTGTTTTGCTCCTGGTGAACTCCCGGTTGGATTTTTGCAGAACCTTTTACCATTTCCTTCCATTTTTATTTAAGGACTTTGCTCCGCCGTCATTCCGAAGTTTCTGAGTTTTTTTACTGTCGTTATTTTTTGGAAGGGCGGACTTTTGTCATTTGAACTTATAGCACTTATTAAATTTTTCGTTAAGGAAAATAAAAGCAGTCCAAAAGGCATTTTCGCAAACCGTAAATCGTTATGCTAAACCGTTAAACAACTGAGATAGCTTTACCAACAAAACATATGCATAACAAATTCTCTGCGTCACCATGGCAATAGGTCATGGGACCAGAACGTTCCTGTGATTATCGTGAAGACAGACAAGCTGTTTGTTTCTTTCCTTTGTGTCTTTAAAAAATGCTTAAAAATCAGAAATTGACTTCTTAATTTTTTTTCATTTTTTTTGTAAAAAAGGTATGGTAGTTGTAAGTTTATGCTGTACAAATTGCAATGCATTATGATTTATAGTTTGCCATATATCTGTTTATTTTAATGGATCCCATCGCAAAATACAGAATTTTGTGAAATTTAAACATTTAATTTCTTGTAGACTAAATTGAAATTCAAAAAAAGGGCAATGAGGTGCAAAAATTTGGTCATGGCATTACATGCCTACTAAGTTTCGTGGTTCTGTTGCTGTTAGTGTGTCCGGAACGCGACCTGATAGCACTTTTTGGCTTACCTTAACTTTAAAATACAATAGCTCTTGAAGTATCACCAAAATCGAAAAACGGTTTATTTCAGCATGTTCTCCAAACAATTCTTTACAAATGATGTAAATTTCATAGTTTTGTGTTCAATACGTTTTGTGCTGCGAGCTAGGAAAGCAAGAGTGTCGTGAAATTTCTAAAACATCGGCAGCAGCGGCGACCGTTACTTTTTTCTTTAGAATACAGAGATAATGCACAACTTCGCTCCTAAGTGGCACAAATGTCCAATTTAAAAAAATATTCTAATACCAGATACCTTGTGGAATACTTTAGGTTTGTACTTAAGGAGTTTTTTGTAGTTTAGTTTGTCGCTAGGTGGTGCCTGTTTGCAGCTGCAACTCCCCCTTCTAAAAACCTTACTGAGAAATTCCATCTTTTATTGTATGCCAATTACTACAATCAAGGTGGAAAACATTATCCTCTTTAAATAAAGCACAGCTTTCCCACTAGGAGGTGTAAAAAGGTCAAAACCTTTTTCTCGCTATCAGTGTTTCTGAAGAAAAGTTTTTTTTTTTTTTTTTGTTATTGTTGTTTTTCCCTTAGCATAGCTTACCATGAAGAATGCTATTCCAATATTTTTAACTTTCCCATTATGCAAAATTCTTCTGCTAAGAAGTGTAGAGTTATATCATGTTTCCTCCAATATTTTTTCTTTTAACTGTTTGATTTGAAAATCTATCTTTGATACCTTCCTTTTGCTATGAGAATCATTCATTAATTTTCATAACATATTTTGCAGCTGCTGGTGGAAGTTAGTAGAGGTTTCTATTTCTAGATGTTTTATTGATTGTAGAAATCTGGCTGATTTTTGTTTCCTAAACGATTCCACTGACTTCGAATAACTTTGATAAATTTCATTCACATTGGAAAGGATTCAAAAGAAGTGCTCATGACAATCAAAAATTTGGTGTTGTTTTTCCTGTTTTTGTTTTGTGACTGGTTCCATAACCATTCACTATGAATAACTCCACCCACACAACATATTTTAAATAATGTAAGTTTTTTCTTAGGTGGGTGGAGTAAGCATCTTCTTTTTCTTTTTTTTTTTTAATCTGAATTCCTTGGTTTTCAAAAAAACTACTTTGAAATATGTATTTGTTTTGTGTCTGAAAGGATTCAAAATATGTGCTCATTACAACCAAATATTTGGTGTCATCTTGTTTTTTTATTGATAATACAGTGAACAGGCTCTGTGATGAATGAGGAAGCATGCATTTTCATTATGAAAATTCATTAAATAATATGAAGTGCTTCTTCTAAAAGCATTATTACTATGTTTTCATATGCAAGTGCAGTAAAAACTCTACAGCCAAAAATGTAAGCCAGAAAGAATGCATTCTGACTTTAAAAAGGCATTTTAGTATGGGGTAATAACATAAGCTGGAACCAGATATATAAGAAATAAGCTGTACATATTTATATAGCATCTGCAAAAGTATTTACTTTTATTTAATCAGAATTTTTTTTTTTTTTGAAATTAATTTAAAATGCTATTTAGCCAAATGCATTGTACTCGGATTTCTTTTGCACAAATACAAAAAAAAAAAAAAGCAGATTTTTGTAATCTATGAAGCATTTTGCCATATTGTGGATAAAATAGACAAACTGCTACTACGGAGAAATTCCCAGTCTAAACACTGGTGCAATCCTTTGACTTAAAATTTTCAGTTCACCAAAGTGGCTAATAGCATTCTGAATGTCTATCAAACACTAAAGTACAAGTTTGTCTATAAAAAAAAAAAAAAAAAATCTCATACAAATGGGAAAAGATTTCTTATGAAATGAATGAAAAAATATGATTTCAATGATTAATTTATGTGGAGAATAAGTACATCAGCTGTCTCCATTCTCAAGATCACTGCTATGAAACTCAGTGTTTAATAGAAACCAAGCACTTTTTTTCCCTACTGCACTGCATTATGGCAAAGTAAAAACACAAGTACTACAATAAATCACGTAAGCAAATGAATACTTACATTTGTTTTCAATAAACTGGTGAAGCAGGCATGATTTCCCAGTACCAGCACTTCCAATAACCAAGAATTTAAAAAGGAAATCTAAAGACAAAATTATATTGATTTACGTAAATAAAAAATGACATTAACATCAAACTCATAACAGCATTTTGAATTAAGACAAAGAGAGGAGGAACTATGCCTTTTATGCATAAAAGTCTATAAGTAAAAACTGGAAAGATACATTGATTAAGCAACAGAAACTATTTGAAAACACTGATATTTTCAAAGTCCATCTCATCTTTGTTTCTTTGCAGAAAAAAAAAAAATTATATGTTAAAGAGTTTATAAGTTTGTTGACGACTGCTTCAGGATTATCTCCCACACCAGTGGTCAGTATATAAACGTGCTGTAATAAACAAATATATCATAATTGTGTACAAATTTAGTAAGTAAAATACCCACCTTTTGCATCACAATATCTGCAAACACTTGTAGCATGTGTTATGTGCTAGAAATGTTTGCAGATTTGTGGTGCAAGAGGTGGGTATTTTACTTACTAAATTTGTAAGCAATTATGATATATTTAAAGAGTTTAGTTCTTTTGAGTATAGTGCTTTAAAAATTCACAATCCACAGATAATTTGAAGTCACATCACAGAGACCATTTTATTGAAGAATTCAGTTTTAACTATTCTAATTAGTACAGAAGGTCTTTTCACTTTTGCATTTGAGGTTGGAAATACTCTAAAGAGCATCAAAGTAGTAAGCCAGAAGTTTGGGTACAAGTCATGTTGTAGTTGGGGTTTTCTATACCACTTCTTCTTATGCGTAGCTCTAAAACTTGCATCTCAAAATTAATTATGCCACACACAAATTGTAAAATCTTTTACAACTGATTGTGAAAGGCAATACTGGTTAACTTACACACTCATAGCTGCCAACATTTCAAAATAAAAAAACAGAAGATTTTCGTGGGGAAATACTAAAATAAAGTGTATTTATATGTATATCATCATCATCATCATCATTGTCAACCATTATCAATCCACTGCTGGACGAAGGTCTCCCCAAGTTTCCTCCACAACGGTCTGTCTTGTGCCAGTCTCCTCCATGTCACTCCCGCATACTTTCGAATTTCATCCACCCATCTTCCATGTGGTCTTCTTCTGGGTCTTTTCCTGTCCCTTGGAATCCAATCTAAAATTTCGGCTGTCCATCGATGGTCTGTTCTTCTGGCAGTATGTCCAGCCCATTGCCATTTCAGGGATTTAACTCTGATCATGATGTCTTCCACTCTTGTCATTTTTCGGATCCACGTGTTCCTCTTCTTATCTCTCCTGGTTACACCAAGCATGCACCTCTCCATGCTTCTTTGAGTTGTCTGCAGCCTTTGTATGTCTCTTTTAGTTAAGGTCCACGTCTCTGCACCATACGTAAGCACTGGAAGGATGCATATATGCATATCATATATACATATAAATACACAACTTCAAATTTTTTCTTGCTTCCATCATGGGATGTAAGGTCAGGTGATGCGTAACATCACAGCCTCTCCTTGACAAATGTCAACCCCGCCTTCTCGTGGTGCATCCTGTTCCCACTAAAGGGGCTCTGACGACCGCCAATAGCGGTATAACTATACCATCGGGATTGGAGGAAATTCTATCCCACACTCACCAACCCGCTTGGCCAGCGTGGTGAGTTATGACCAAACCCCTCCAAATTACTCCACAACTTAAATCTTGGCCCTCAGTCTCCGGCAGCTGGAATGTACCTGGCCAAGGCAGCGGCCAGTGCGACATGAAGGCAGAGGGTGCTAAGAATCCCCGGAGGACCGGACTAGGCTGCCATCTGATGCTGACCTTGGCAACGTACAATGGACACTCCCTATCTTCTGATTCAAGGCTTCTTGAATTGGAAGAGGAACTACAAAGGATCAAGTGGGACATCGTGGGGCTAAGTGAGGTAAGGAGAAAAGGAGAAGATCTCATCGAACTGAAAAGTGGACATCTCTTCTACTATCGTGGGACAGATACTGGCAGAACTAGTGGTGTTGGATTTATAATAAACAAGAAACTGAAGGATAAAGTGGTAGAAGTTGAAAGTTCCTCTGACAGAGCTGCACGACTCGTTATCCAACTATCGAGAAGATATCAGGCTCAGATTATTCAAACTTATGCACCCACCACAAGTCATCCTGAAGAAGAAATTGAAGAATTTTATGAGGAAATTTGTCATCTAAATAATAAAGGTAAGCAGCACTTGAAAATAATTATGGGAGATTTCAATGCAAAAATAGAGCAACGGCAACAGAATGAAACTTCAGTAGGTAAATTCGGTCACGGCAACAGAAACCAGCGTGGAAATACTCTCGTTGAGTTTGCAGAGGCAGAAGGGTTTTTCATCTTGAACTCCTTCTTCAAGAAAAAGCCACACAGGAAATGGACATGGAGACATCCAAATGGGACGACAAGTGAAATTAATTTTATTATGTGTAACAAAAAATTCGTCATAGAAGACTGCAGTGTGCTAAACAAGTTCAACACAGGTAGTGACCATAGATTGGTGAGATGTAAGATGCACCTCAACACTAAACTTGAAAGTGGCAAGCTCATAAGACAAACAAAATCTATTGACATAACCAACCTTAAAAAACACCATAATACCTTCAAGTTGGAACTGAAGAACAGGTTCTCTGCTTTAGAAGGCCTAACATCGGAAGAAGTGGACATCTCTGAAGTTAACAGAAAACTAACCAAAGCTCTTATGGAAACAGCAACAAAATTAGCTGGGTCTAAGAACAAGTTGCATGTAAATAAATAATCAGGAAAAACCAAAATGCTGATGCAAAAAAGAAGAGAGATGAGGACAACTAAAGAAGATGTGACTTCCAAAGTGGAATATATAGAGCTATGCAAGACAGTACGAAAAAGTATCACTGAAGACGTAAGAAAATTCAACTGTGAACTAGTGAGGAAAGCAATTGAAAACAACCAAAACCTAAAGATAGCAAAGGGACATCTCAGTAAGAGAAGAAAACAGATTATGGCACTGAAAAAGAAGATGGTTCTGTAACAAGAAATAGAGGCGAAATTTTGACAAGAGTGAAAGATTTCTACTCCAAATTATATGAAAGGGATGATACATGCACTCCAGACATCATGAAAGATACCAGTACCAGAGTTCCTCCAGTCCTTCCAGCAGAAGTTGCACATGCAATCAAGAACATGAAGCGGGGAAAAGCTCCAGGAGAAGATGGAATTACTGTAGACATCATACAAGAAGCAAGTGGAGAAATCGAAACAGTACTCGCCCAAATTTTCACTCGATGCCTTAATGAAGGAAAGATTCCTGAGGATTGGAACACCGCTACAATGATCCTGCTACATAAGAAAGGTGACATTGAGGATCTCGGAAACTACAGACCTATCAGCCTCCTATCAGTAGTTTATAAAATCTTCACTAAAGTTCTCTCACACCGCTTGAAGGCAACACTGGACATGGCTCAACCGAGAGAACAAGCTGGATTCAGGAGTGGCTACAGCACAATAGATCATATCCATGTGCTGAGAGAACTAATTGAAAGAGCGAGGGAATATGAACTTCCATTGTGCATGGCTTTTATCGATTATGAAAAAGCCTTTGATTCGGTGAAATCATCAGCAGTTACAATGGCTCTGAAAACCCGCAGTATTGAAGATGCATACATTAATATTATTAATAACATCTATGAAAATGCAAGTGCAAAGATTAGGCTGTTTGAAAATACAACACACATAAAAATTGGAAAGGGAGTGAGACAAGGTGACACCATATCTCCGATGACACCATATCTCCGATGCCACATTGGAGGGTGTTTTTCAGTCACTGAGCTGGGAAAACAAGGGGATAAAGATTAATGGAGATTATCTAACCCACCTTCGTTTTGCTGATGACGTAGTCATTTTTGCAACTAGCCCATCAGAGCTGCAGAGTATGATCCAGGAACTTGCTGACACGAGTAAAGAAGTGGGATTAAAAATGAACTTTCAGAAGACAAAAGTGATGTTCAATGCTTTTACAAGAAATGAAGATTTATCGATTGATGGAGAAAAGCTGGAGATAACAGACACGTACGTTTATCTTGGACAGCAGATATCAAGTGAGGGTCACATTGATGAAGAAATTAATCGGCATACAAAACTTGCCTGGAGAGCTTTTGGAAGAAACAGCATAATTTTCAAGAGCACTATGCCATTATGTCTTAAAAGAAAAGTGTTTGATCAATGCATCCTTCCAGTGCTTACGTATGGTGCAGAGACGTGGACCTTAGCTAAAAGAGACATACAAAGGCTGCAGACAACTCAAAGCAGCATGGAGAGGTGCATGCTTGGTGTAACCAGGAGAGATAAGAAGAGGAACACGTGGATCAGAAAAATGACAAGAGTGGAAGACATCATGATCAGAGTTAAATCCCTGAAATGGCAATGGGCTGGGCATACTGCCAGAAGGACAGATCATCGATGGACAGCCGAAATTTTAGATTGGATTCCAAGGGACAGGAAAAGACCCAGAAGAAGACCACATGGGAGATGGGTGGATGAAATTCGAAAGTATGCAGGGGTGACATGGAGGAGACTGGCACAAGACAGACCGTTGTGGAGGAAACTTGGGGAGACCTTCGTCCAGCAGTGGATTGATAATGGTTGACAATGATGATGATGATGATGCATATCATGGTGTACACACAACGTTTAATTTATATGTGTGCGCATGCCCTTGTTGGAAAACACTTAACTAACCACTGTACTTTTAAACAAATAATACAAGACGTTAACACTACATTCCAAATTGAACATTAATACATGATACAACATTGAAAAATAATAAATACCTATACCTCATTCACAGCACTTGTTGATGCCGATTTTGCTTTCTTTAGAAATGCACCATCATACTGCTGGTCAAAACACTTTCCTTTCTGACGACATTTGGTGATCAGCAAATTTTCCAGATTTTTATCTGAGATTGAAGATCAAAACTCATTCTTTATTATTTTTTTTTTCCTGACTGAATATACGCTCACATTCAGCATTGCTGTGCAGTATAGATAAAATGGAAAGCATGACCTTTGCTATTTTGTCAAATGGTCTGTGTCCAAAATTATTTTTAATCTGGCTTACTTGGAACCACTGCCCATCAATTCTGTGTTCCTGCATGATAGCAGATGGAAGCTGACTGACTTGTAGTCTACAAAATTGGGTTTGTGGTTCATACATTGCTTCACTGTGATTAAACTCTCCTAGCGAAACAGGAAACTTTTTGATAAAAAAAAGGTGACGCTTGAAAATGAAGCATTTTCAATAGATGATATTCGGCACACTTCGGCATTAATGAGAATTGAATCTTTAAATGGAACCTTGTGTATCATATAATCACAAACAGAAGAGAAATATTTTCTGACATGAAAAAAACCAAAAAAAAAACTTGTTTTCAGATTTCAGAGAAGCTACTATGGTGATGGTAGAATGCCCAATCACCAGGTCAACATAATTTTTTTGATGTAATCTACTGTGATAGTCTATGCTCAATAACCCTACAGAACTACCCTGGTTAGCAACTGATGGCTTAAAAAATTTTGAAATAATGTCTGCAAACAAATCACACAGCACTGACCTTAAGACATTGAGGAGCTTGGGACTGTAGCAGTATGTTTACTTTTTCAAGGGTTAGAATTACAGTCAACAGAAATAAACAGAAAGCTTTATTTACACTGTCTGTAAGAAAGATAACTAACCTCTCTTCATGTGAAGTAATAGCCGAAGGTTCCGTTTCAGTCTTCCGTATACTATTCACAGCTTTCATAACTTTTCCACGCTTTTCAAGGAGAGAAGCTTCCACTGCACAACTTTTTACAGAACCAGGCTTTTGGCCACAGACCTTATTACTGATGCACTGCCTTTTGGCTTCTGGAATTGCTTTATTGTGCTTTGGAATTCAGTAGGAATCCAAGCTGCTATATTTTTTGTTCTTCGTGATTTCATCCTTAAAAAGGCTGACTAAAGGAGCCCATTGCTCAACCAGTCTTCCCAGGCATTTCCCCAATGAAATCCAGAGAGTATACACATGCTTCAAATTTTTTTCTTGCTTCTATATCGTGGAGGTTCTGAAAATCTTTTAATTTCTCTTTCCGTTTCACACTTTTTTCCAAATAGTAAAAAATATCTATTAGGACCATGTCAACTTTAACTGGAAGAACTAAAGCACCTTTCTCAGCTGTTAAATTTATGAGATGGCTTGAACATCCTACTACTATAAATCTTCTTGTTCTTCTTTTAGAACAGCTGCAACTCCAGACTTCTATCCAATCATAACTGGTGTGTTGTCTGATGCCAAAGCAATACAGTTTAACAATGGAACATTATGTTGCCTTAGATTAGTGATCAAAAGGTTAGCAATATTATGACCTGTGGAATCGTCACTCAGCACTGAGCTGACAACAAATCACTTTCAATTTTTCCCATATCAATGTTAAAATATGTAACTACAATTGGATATAACTTGCTGTCACTATCATTGCTTCCATCAGTAGTGATGCAAAATGCCCGAGTTTTTATTGTGGCCACCAATGAGTTTTTTCTTTTGCCACAAATTCCCCAATAATTGCTGTTGTTTTAGTGCATGCACACCGATACTGTTTAGCAGTGTCACATGTCGGAAACATTTTCTATAACAAAGCGCCAGCATGATCAGTGCAACTGATCGGGAAATTATGTTCAATTACAAATGATGTAAAATAAGACTCAGCTCAAATTACTGTTATCTTCACTGTCAAAAAACCGACCGATTTTATTATTTTATGACTGACCAAAAGCTCTTTCTTTATGTTTCTCAGTACCAATGTAGTTAACTAAATCCCCTTTACCACCATGGGATATACTTATATTGACAGCATGTACTGTACGAAAACCAAAATTTTCACCTTTCCAGGATTTTGATATGCACTCAAAATCTGTACTATAAGTCCACTTGAAGGTCAAGTACTTTTTTTTTTCTCTGCCACTTTTTTTTTAACTTACAGCCTTAGTGAAATGTGAAAAATTTACGAACAACAAAATACGAACGAACAATGAATAAAACTCACACCATCACACGCGCGTGCAACCTGACGTCGTTTTGTTCCAAACGTAAATAGCTACAACAAACTTGCAGTCACTAACCCCAATACCAAAACTACTCGCGCTCCACTCGGTAACGTCGCACTCCCGGTTTGCTTCGTGCAGCCGTCCAGTCCCTGCCACACTGAGAGTGGAATCATGCGTAATAGTCAAGACCAATGACACAGCACGTAGGCACAGTGCACACGCTAATGCATTTCGGATTTCGGTGGAATCGGAACCCGGGCTACGAAGCACTCAATTCCATACGACAAAATTAAAACACCTTTCCACTGAGGGATGATTTTTTTTTTTTTTTTTTGGAAACATTATAGAATATAAATACATATAATACAAATAAAACCAATTGGGGGGAATTCAGAAAAAAACAGGAGATTACGGCGCAAAATCGGGAGACAGCATTAAAAAACCGGGATTCTCCCGGGGAAAAACAGTCGAGTTCGAAGCTATGCATGCCACTCCCCCCTATGGATTTGCACAGAGTAAAATGGTGCAATTAAAATACAGCAATGTCATGTACAGTGGTGCACCCTAGATTTATTTATGGGGGATGCCCAAAATATTGAAGATGCAAATAAAAATACCCCAAAGAAAACATCTCCAGAAATTATTACTTGAATTAAAGGCAACAATTCTTAACCTCTAATCCTTAACATATGTAACACTTTTCTATTTCTGCAGAATGTGCTCCCACTGTGATAAGAGGCCAAACACCATGTGGTTAAGTATTACTAAAACTACATATTTACAAGTTAAAATGACCTATTATAACTTATTATTTACAATACTTTAATTAATTTTAATTTAATGCAAAAAACATTCAAACTGTAAGAAATACTTAATGTTAGGCCGTTCGGCAGAACTAGAAATGTGCTACACATGTTAAGGAATAGAGGGTAAGAATTGTTGCCTTAAATTCAAGTAATAGTCATTAATGCAATACTTAATATGAGGTTATTTAATTTAATAACCTTCATAGCATGTATACTGTATATCTCCAGAAATATTGGGAAGTGCTAAAAATATCTCTGCCATATAAAAATGCATTTCCGATGATTTGTAAAATATATATTTAAAACACATGCAAATAAATTTTAAAATAAGCAGCCAGTAACAAAGAACCAAGTGATACCCCGTGAGAAGAACCTGGGCCCCAGGACCACCCACACTGACTGCACCACTGGCCATGTACAGGAGTAGACAACTCTCAGAGTTTCAAGACATATCAGGAGAAAGCCATGATCGATTTGAACAAAAACCCAAATACAGAACTGTGACCAACAATCAAAATTAATGTATTATTTCTTAGATATTGTTCAACAATTTGGTGCAGTGTCCCCAACTAGAAATATGAAACATATATACACTTGTGGGAACAATATTGTTCAACAATTTGGTACAGTGCCATATGCCTTTTTGCGTATGGGAATATAAGAATTTGGTGCAGTGTCCCCAACTAGAAATATGAAACATATTATACACTTGTGGGAACAGTTCAGAGTTTAAAATTCAGATTTGAAATGGAAGGGAGTCTCCCCACCTATATTTGTAAATCGAGGAGATTAAAAATTTCTGGTGGGAAGTTTTGAATGTGTGCCAATGAACACTATTAAAAGACTGGAGAAGCAGTAGTAATTTTTCAAACAATATAAGCTATATATACTGTTTTCAAAACAAACAAGTGAATTAGATCAAAAATTTATTACCATTCAATCTAATACAAATTTACATGATTCATTTTACAAAAATAGAATTGTTCGTATTTTGCTAAAATGAATCATACATTAGGTGTACAAATAAGTTTTATAGCATTTTAAGTCAATGCAACATGTACTTTGAGAGAAAGCAACAATACCTTTATGAATCAAAATATCAGCTGTCATTATCTATCAAAAATGACAGCACACAGTATTTTAGCATGAAAGTGTAGACAACAATTTCCAATAACAGAAGTTCGACGAAGTAAAAATTTCCTTGTAAACTTTAGGCAAAAGTTTCTTCCACGAATTCGAGGAACTCTGTTGGCGTCATTTGCGTCGTTCTCCAGTACGATGGAGGACATTCATAATATGATTCCTCCTCTGCTAATTGTCGGGTGCTGGTTCCTGGGTGATATAAAAAAGCTAGACGCAGGACTTTGGTGTGGGCGGTGACTGGTCTCCCACACCTCGATTTGCCAACAAGCTCTATTGTCTCTGGACCGGAACCATTTTCTTGCTGTTGCAGGGTACATACACTGTCTCCTCGCCTTCTACATTACAAATTTCCTTCGCGGCAGCTGTCGCATTCAACCCTTTTTCCAATAATGGCAGGCACAGGATTACATGAACAACAAGTTTCTCCTCCAATATTCTCGTCTTGTACAAGCAGCACACGTGTTCGGCCTGGTGCATGCCTACCTGTCTGAGCAGCAGAGCACATCACCCAATCAGGCGTCGGACACATTCCATCTTATTACGCATGTCCCACCTGTTCAGTGGAGCTTCTCCATCTGTACCGCGAAACGTTACGAGCTCATGACTCGCCCTCGTACAGTGCTCACTTTCTGATTACCAAAGCAAGTAGCAGTTGTTTTCACAGGGTTTGTACACTTTTACAGAAAATAAATTCCAGGAGTCCACAAAAAAATTCCAGGAGCCCAAACTTTCACTAGAATAACAGTGCTTTGTAGTCTATATTGTAAATTGCCATGAAGTTTACTACTACTTATTACACAGGTCTGTGAAATAATACATTTTTTTTTCTGCACCGTTTTAGGCGTTTCTAATGTTTTTTGATACCCTGAGTTCAGAAATGCTGAGCTTTTCCCTCTATCACGTAAGGTTTTTCCACAAAGTGAGGGTGAAGATCCAGGTAAATCACACATAAGATCTAGCAAAGTCAAAAAACTTTATTTACAAAAAACTTAAAAATAAGCTTTATTTTACATTTTATTAATTTGTTATGTTTGTTATGGCTACCACAAAGTCAAAAATCTTTATAATGTCTCTTCTTCCCCTCGAAGCTCCGTTTAGAACTTTTTCTCTTGTGCACTGCTTGCGGCTTCTCCCTATGCAGCAATCAGCAGTAGTCTGCTATCATGCTCACATTCCACCGGCCCCGTACATCCGTTCCATTTCTTTTATGTCCTGGTGGAATCTTTCTCCTTGTTCTTCACTCACAGCACCTAGATTTTCTGGGAAATAGCCTATTCAAAAAGTGCAGCTTCAAACTCATTGAGCAGCCCAAGGCTTTGAAGTTCTCCAGCATGTTTCCTATGATGTTCTTGAAGTCAGGGTCTTTCTGGTTGCAAAGAAACTTCTTTACAACTTCTTTAAAGGATGTCCAAGCCGATCTCTCAATGTCATCCATTTTGGTTTCAAAGATTTCGTCTTTCACGAGTTTTCGAATGTCAGGACCAACGAAAAACCCTTCTTTTAGCTTCGCTTCTGACAGCCATGGAAACTTACTTGCCAGGTACTTGAAAATATCACCATCTTTTGGCAGGGCTTTCACAAACTGCTTCATGATGCCAAGTTTGATGTGAAGTGCAGGCAGGAGTACTTTTTTGGGTCTACCAAAGATTCGAAGTGCACGTTCTTTTCCCCTACTTTTAGCGTCCTGCTTGGCCACACCTTCTGAGTCTAGTGCTTGGCTTTAGCACGACTGTCCCATTCACAGAGGAAACAGGGGTACTTGGTGTAACCACCCGGTTGACCAAGGATCATAGAGAGCACTTTCAGATCGCCACAGATGGTCCATTCGTATTCCTTGTAGTTAAGCTTAGTCAGGATCAAGGCTAAAAATTCTCATACCTCTCTTTCAAATGAACGAAATGTCCAACCGGTATAGACGCGTATTTGTTGCTGTTGTGAAGAAGTACAGCTTTCAGACTTCTTTGTGATGAGTCAATGAAGAGTCTCCAATCTTCCGCCTCATGCTGAATTTTGAATATTTGCATCAAACCGGGGACATTGGAGCAGTAAACAAGTTCACCGTCTTGCGAAAAATAAGGCACGTAGTCTTTCTCTCGGTTTCAAAACCAATAGAAACAAGTTCCAGGGGTTAACAAGTTCTTCTCCTGCAGTCCAAAGCCTAGCAACCAAACAGAATCTTTTGGAAGGTCCAGATCTCGGATCAAATCATTTAATCCTGATTGTGAAAACAGTTGGGGCTCACTGCAGTCGTCGACTTGAAAATAGTCATCAGCATTGTCATCTGACTCGCTCCCTGAGGGTGCAGGCACATCGTCTAGCCCTTCTGGAGGCAAAGGTATGGGAATGTCAGGTCGGTGATGCACAGGGCGCAGTGCAGATTCAAAGTTCGGGTAGAAGATTTCTTTTTTTTTTTTTTTTTTTTTTTTAAGTTGTACCCCTGTATGTTGCACGAACAAAAACAGCAGCCATCGCTGTGGTTTCGAGACTCCCTCCACATCATTGGCACTCTAAAACGAAAAGATTTCACCTTACCCTTACACCACATGCGGAGTCCTTCCACGCAACTTGAACACACTCGATGTGGGGCCCATGACTTGTCTTGGTCTCCAACCCTTACACCGAAGTATGCAAAATACACTTTTCCAACAAAGTCTGTGATCTTCCGCTGTTGCTTTTTCACTACAAGTTCGCCACACATATAGCAAAAGCTGTCAAGAGAATTGACACAACCTCTTGAAGCTATGACAGTCATAAATGCACACAACTTATCCCTTTCAGGCCCACGTTTGCCTTCAATACCATGTTTAAATATATATAAGAAAATATTACAACAATATTCTGGTGACAAAAATTCCAGACAGAAATTCTTGATTTCTGTCGAAACTGTACGTGATAGAATTTTTTGAGTATTTTTCCCGAAATCTGCATCAAAAAATACATAAGAAACACCATTCACTTTGAAGGAAAAAATTTCATCGCTGACCTATGTTATTATTATTATTTTGTTTTTCTTGTTTCAGAGTTTATTGACTACCATGTGCAACTCTGGGTGCTATAAATACACCACCCATACCTCATACGGAACTCGAAACCAGGCCCACCTTGGGCGAATGGTCAGAGGAAATGCATTAGACCATTTGGCCACTGGGGCAACACGACACATTTAGAATACATCGACTGAAAACAGAAAAGATATATTCACATTAGTAGAGATGGGACATTCTGATTCATTAAAACCTTAAACATGCTTTCTTGCATTTCTGAAACAAACAAAATAAAATACATGCATGATACTGACAATTTTCCTCCCTGTATCACAATATTTTTTTACAGTGCTTACATATCAGAGTGGAGGCACTGAGCTAAAGTGAAAGACCCCAAACATTTACACAGCATGAATAATGTAAACCTCAGTGACACTGTGCATCACCAAGCTTCACAGGATTTAGTTTTTTTCTTCTTTTTTTTTTTTTTTTTTTTTTATTCACTTTGATACAACCCTAAAAGGCAGGATATTCCATACTCTGGAATTCAAGAAACTAGATAGAAATAAGAACCCAAAAATCTGAAATACAAACTCTTTGGGGAACCAGGAACAAAAAAAGATTCTGTTTTTCCTTGCATAAAAATATTCCAAACTTTCTACAAATATGTTACATGCCTTCATTGGTTCATTGGATGGCAGACATTGAAATATTTATGTTTCTGTATGCCTACTTAGTATGAAAGGAAACATTTTTAATGCATATTTTTGCAACATATACTTTGCCTTCTCTAACTGGTTTCTTTTTGATAATATTTCTTTGTGACATTTCACTTTTGAAAAATGGCTACTGGTTAAAATTTTTAGGTAATTTAATACATGAAAAAGTTTGACTTGGTCATTACAATGTTTTTCACTTTCAGTAGCCGTTGTGTTTTCAAATGAGGTTAGTGTTATGAAAAAACCATTTGAAAGTACCACGTACTCACCAAAAAATTATGGTAACCTCCAATGACAACACACTTCCAACACGTCATTCATCGTGATGTAACTGGGCTTCCAAGTTAACAGACTTCTTGCTTACGCTTCTTACTTCCGGGTGTGAAACATCGTTTTTTTTTTCTCCCTTAGCCTTATGAGATGTTACTCAAAAAGCTTGTCAATTCTATAAAAATCACACATACAACTCATTCATACCATTCAAGTAAAAACTATGTACATAACCTTACATTCATAGGTGATTAAACCTTGGTCAACTGTAACTATCAAACTCCTCCTTCTGTTTCACAACCTCTGCTACTCCCACTGCAAGTGTCACACCCATTCAGCCTCTCACATCCAATCCTCTAGTACTTTCAACAGGCCTCTGTCATCTTCAGGAGGCAGGTGTGTCTCACCCGCCCACCACAGCTCAAGTGAGCAGAGCCATCGAGGCATGGGCCCCAGTCGCTATCTCTGAATCGTTGTGTCTCTGGCGCCATCTATTGTCCCTGCTGCTCTTTTTCCCTCTTTCTTTTTACGCTGCTGTTCAATTTTTATTAGGGCTTTCCATTGTTCGTTTAGGTTACTTGGCTCATTAATGTTGCATAATCTTGATCTGTTTTTTTCAATTAACACTGATTCTGCAATTCTTAACTGCTTTTCGTTTTTACAGCTCTTAATAATTTTAATATCTTCAAACCTTGGACATTGTTGATTTTCCATACAGTATTGGGTCAATGCTGTCTTAGCTTCTTTTTTATTCCAATTATTAATATGCTGGTTTAATCTATACTTTAATTTATTCTTGGTGCTGCCTATATATGACACAGGTGGTTGCTGGTCTATTGGAATTTCATAAATTCCTGCTCTATCTAATTGGCTAATTTTTTCATTTTTAATCACTAAATTTTTTACAGTAAGTACCTGATTTCCTACCTGTATGTCATACTTGCCACAAAGTTTATTAATTTCTGCTGACACATTTTCTATATATGGTATTGCTCCTACATATTTTAGAAGTTTTTTATCAGTCTTGACCTTATTATTGTAACCCTGAGTTACTTCATAAATCCATTTTTAATACCTGTTTAGGGTATCTAAAATCATATGCAATTTTTTCAATATATTCAATTTCTTCATTTCTATACTGTTCAATTGATGAGTGTGTTAAACTTCTTTTAATTAGTGTTTTAATACTATTTCTTTTATGTGTTAATGGATGTGATGACTGAAATGGTATAAGTACTGGGATATATGAGTGCATAGAAAATCTTCATATATCCCAGTACTTATACCATTTCAGTCATCACATCCATTAACACATAAAAGAAATAGTATTAAAACACTAATTAAAAGAAGTTTAACACACTCATCAATTGAACAGTATAGAAATGAAGAAATTGAATATATTGAAAAAATTGCATATGATTTTAGATACCCTAAACAGGTATTAAAAAAATGGATTTATGAAGTAACTCAGGGTTACAATAAGGTCAAGACTGATAAAAAACTTGTAAAATATGTAGGAGCAATACCATATATAGAAAATGTGTCAGCAGAAATTAATAAACTTTGTGGCAAGTATGACATACAGGTAGGAAATCAGGTACTTACTGTAAAAAAATTACTGATTAAAAATGAAAAAATTAGCCAATTAGATAACGCAGGAATTTATGAAATTCCAATAGACCAGCAACCACCTGTGTCATATATAGGCAGCACCAAGAATAAATTAAAGTATAGATTAAACCAGCATATTAATAATTGGAATAAAAAAGAAGCTAAGACAGCATTGACCCAATACTGTATGGAAAATCAGCAATGTCCAAGGTTTGAAGATATTAAAATTATTAAGAGCTGTAAAAACGAAAAGCAGTAAGAATAGCAGAATCAGTATTAATTGAAAAAAACAGATCAAGATTATGCAACATTAATGAGCCAAGTAACCTAAACGGACAATGGAAAGCCCTAATAAAAATTGAACAGCAGCGTAAAAAGAAAGAGGGAAAAAAGAGCAGCAGGGACAATAGATGGCGCCAGAGACAACGATTCAGCGATAGCGACTGGGGCCCATGCCTCGATGGCTCTGCTCACTTGAGCTGTGGTGGGCGGGTGAGACACACCTGCCTCCTGAAGATGACAGAGGCCTGTTGAAAGTACTAGAGGATTGGATGTGAGGGGCTGAATGGGTGTGACACTTGCAGTGGGAGTAGCAGAGGTTGTGAAACAGAAGGAGGAGTTTGATAGTTACAGTTGACCAAGGTTTAATCACCTATGAATGTAAGGTTATGTACATAGTTTTTACTTGAATGGTATGAATGAGTTGTATGTGTGATTTTTATAGAATTGACAAGCTTTTTGAGTAACATCTCGTAAGGCTAAGGGGAAAAAAAAACGATGTTTCACACCCGGAAGTAAGAAGCGTAAGCAAGAAGTCTGTGAACTTGGAAGCCCAGTTACATCACGATGAATGACGTGTTGGAAGTGTGTTGTCATTGGAGGTTATCATAATTTTTTGGTGAGTACGTGGTACTTTCAAATGGTTTTTTCATTTATGAATTGCACGTAAACTATGCGCACTTTGCAAGAGGTTAATACCTTAAAAGTGCAAATATAATAAGGTTAGTGTTAATTTTCCATCTACATTTATTCTCAGTACGCACATGGTAGTCAGCGGAATTGAACTCTCCCACAATTAGGGGTGATAGCTGGTATGAAGGTGCCGTTCTTTGGTGAAACTCCCTTAAGTGACATCGGGATATAAGGTTTAAAATTGCCTAAAGGTGCTGTTCCGTTTGCATTACTACAGTCAATCGTACGGTAGAGTAGACAACAGAATTATCACAGTGATTCAGGAAAAAGCAATTTAAGGCAGCAGGTATGCTTTTAATACAATTGGAACAAACTAGAAGGGGAGGGGGATGTTTGATAATCCTCACCACCGCTTTGTTACAAACGAGAGAGGTTAGAAATTTAGAACAACCACGGTAATTTGAAAAGTATCTAATGTTAAATAATAAATTTTGATCAAAAATCGAAGGAACTTGAAATATTTTTTTAAATATCAGAATATTTAATATTAGTGTTAAACATGCCAAGTAGCCCCTAGGATGATCACAAGGCAAACTTCCTTTAATGAAACACAGAATTCTTTTTTCCTCCACTCCCTATAGTGTTCAAGGTAAATAGCATCCAGTGTTGAAAAAATTTTTAAATTGCACATGTAGAAGCAGAGATATTCAGAAAAACAGATTAAGCATTTGTGCCTCCTAGCGGCAAAATTGTGCACTATTCTGGGAAGGAAATATGCACACAGAGTTTGCATAGTTAATAGTATCTGACTGAAGAAAAAAGTTTTTCAATCGTGTTTTTAGTTCCACAGATATTGCCATAAACAGAAACTTGAACTTACGCCCTCTGGTAACAGACTTCTGCATTAAGAAAAATTTTACATTATATGAGAAACATTTTGCAGCAGAAATGCTTGCCAACAAAGAAAGATTTTTTTTAAATCGGACACTTAGAAGCAGAGATATTGACAAAAATAAGATATGTATCTACGCCCCATGCCATAAAAGCCATGCATTATTTTAAGGCGAAGTATTCTCAAAACATTTTTTGATGTGAGCGATATCATTCCACAGAAGAATTTTTTCAATCGAGTTTTAATGAGCTTAGATTTCGTTGCAAATACATCAGAAACAGAAATAAACACTTATGCCTCCTGGTGGCCAAACCATTCTTTACCAAATGTAAAAAAGTATATGCTAAGCATTTTTCATCAGAAGCTGTATCTGGTGCAGAAGGAATTTTTCAAATTGAAGTTTTAGAAGCAGAGATATCAGGGGAAACGCAATGTACCTTTATACCCCTAGCGTAAAGTCTATGTATTGCTTGAAAATTTTTAAATTATATGAAAAACATTTTGCAGTGGAAACTATCCAACAAAGAAAGATTTTTTCAAATCGGTCTCTTAAAGGCAGAGATATCGACAAAAATAAAATGTACGTCTATGCCTCCTGGCGGAGAAACCATGCATTATTCGGTGATCATTTCAGATTTCAATGAAACCTTCAGGGATCATTCTCCCTAGTGATATATGAGAATATATTTTTAAAAAAAATTTCTCATTGGGTTTTCATGTAATTAATTTTTAAAATTTTGAAAAATCGTCATTTTTTGGCTTGCATAAACTTTTTCAATCTTGAATTTCTCAAGTTCTATAAGACCTAGAGAGTTGTTTGACCCCTCATTTTAAAGAGAATTTCATAAGTTTTAATTTGATATGCAACTTGATTATGCTTGGTGAAAAAAAAACTTTAATTTGAAAAAAATTAAAAATTTTAAAAGTTTGCATTTTTGAACTTCCCTTTTTGTTGGTAAAGTTCGATTAACACTTACCGCACGTGGGGCTTGGCTTTCAATTCTTATTTCCGTTATGTGGATGCGGCATGAGGGTTTTTCATTTAGTTGCGGGTCCACTTCATTTTTTTTCCTGTTGGTATTTATCTGGCCTCGTTACTAAATGAGTTTTTTTCCTTTGCTGCCTCCTCATTTACTTCAATAATTTTTCATAACCCAAGTCCTTTCGGTAATACTCTATTACCGTCATCGAGGGGACGTTTTGCTCCGACTAGCACGGACCGTGACAGCTGGGCATTTCGGTGGTTCTCGCGGGCTGCTTCTGTCTTCGGCTATCGCTTCTTCTTGGGCGTTGTGGCGCCATCTCTTGTTGGTCACTGATCTCATTTTTCGAACTTTTTCATTTTTTTGCTCAATTTTAATTAAATTTCTCCAGCTGTTTCTCAAAATATTAGGGTCATTATGGTTGCAAACTTTTGCCCTATTTTTTTCAATCATTACCGACTCTGCTATTCTGAGGTGTTTTTCGGATTTACAGCTTTTAATGATTTTTATATTTTCGAATTTAGGATATTTTTGGTTATCCAGACAGTATTGAATAAGTGTTGTTTTTTCTTCTTTTTTCTGCCAATTTTTTACGTGTTGTTTTAATCTGTGTTTAAGCTTATTTTTGGTACTTCCTATATAAGCCATTGGAGGATTTTCAGTAATAGGAATTGAGTAAATACCTGCTTTTTCTAACATTTTTATTTTTTCATTATTTTTTATTACCATATTTTTGATGGTATTTACTTTTCCTCCAATTTGAATGTTATGCTTTTTACAAATATTATTAATTTCATTGGTAGTACCTT
The DNA here is from genome assembly GCA_039090855.1 of Macrothele yani. Taxonomy (NCBI): domain Eukaryota; kingdom Metazoa; phylum Arthropoda; class Arachnida; order Araneae; family Macrothelidae; genus Macrothele; species Macrothele yani. The sequence goes on from CM077028.1 coordinate 51,579,534, forward strand.
TAATGTAAAGAAAACCATTTAAATATTTAACTTCTTTTTTATTTACTACAACATTATTTTTTATTTTGTTTATTACTTCTGTGTTCCATTTTTTTATTAAATGGTTAGGATAACCAAAGCAACCTGCAATTTTTTTTATGAATTTGATTTCTTCATTGATGAACTGACTATTTTCAGAGTGCGTATATGCTCTTTTAATTAAGGTTTTTAGACTATTGCATTTTTGAGGATAAGGATGTGCCGAATTGTACGGGATTAGGACCAGAACAAATGAACTTTTCCGATAAACCCTGTATAGTAACTTATCTGTGGATTTGATAACTTGTACGTCCAAAAAGGCTATTGCATTATTTTTTTCTATTTCAACAGTGAGTTCTATAGTTGGATATAAAGAGCTGTAACATTTTGTTAATTTTCTTAATTCTTCTTTGTTCAGTTTTGATAGAATGAAAATATCATCCACGTATCGACAGTACACTTCTGGTTTTTCTTCCATATACGCACTCTGAAAATAGTCAGCTCATCAATGAAGAAATCAAATTCATAAAAAAAATTGCAGGTAGCTTTAGTTATCCTAACCATTTAATAAAAAAATGGAACACAGAAGTAATAAACAAAATAAAAAATAATGCTGTAGTAAATAAAAAAGAAGTCAAATATTTAAATGGTTTTCCTTACATTAAAGGTACTACCAATGAAATTAATAATATTTGTAAAAAGCATAACATTCAAATTGGAGGAAAAGTAAATACCATCAAAAATATGGTAATAAAAAATAATGAAAAAATAAAAATGTTAGAAAAAGCAGGTATTTACTCAATTCCTATTACTGAAAATCCTCCAATGGCTTATATAGGAAGTACCAAAAATAAGCTTAAACACAGATTAAAACAACACGTAAAAAATTGGCAGAAAAAAGAAGAAAAAACAACACTTATTCAATACTGTCTGGATAACCAAAAATATCCTAAATTCGAAAATATTAAAATCATTAAAAGCTGTAAATCCGAAAAACACCTCAGAATAGCAGAGTCGGTAATGATTGAAAAAAATAGGGCAAAAGTTTGCAACCATAATGACCCTAATATTTTGAGAAACAGCTGGAGAAATTTAATTAAAATTGAGCAAAAAAATGAAAAAGTTCGAAAAATGAGATCAGTGACCAACAAGAGATGGCGTCACAACTCCCAAGAAGAAGCGATAGCCGAAGACAGAAGCAGCCCGCGAGAACCACCGAAATGCCCAGCTGTCACGGTCCGTGCTAGTCGGAGCAAAACGTCCCCTCGATGACGGTAATAGAGTATTACCGAAAGTACTCGGGTTATGAAAAATTATTGAAGTAAATGAGGAGGCAGCAAAGGAAAAAGTAATGAGGCCAGATAAATACCAACGGGAAAAAAATGAAGTGGACCCGCAACTAAATGAAAAACCCCCATGCCGCATCCACATAACGGAGATAAGAATTGAAAGCCAAGCCCCACGTGCGGTAAGTGTTAATCGAACTTTACCAACAAAAAGGGAAGTTCAAAAATGCAAATGCGCAATGCACGTTAAAAAAATTACCTCCAATATCAGAAGTAAATTGAAGTTCTAAAAAGTGTTCAAAAATTTTGAAAAAATATGTTTTTTGTAATATTATAAACTTTAAATCCTGAAACTTTTAGATTGGGATCTCAATGAGATCAGGAGTTATGGTACCAATGGTATTGTTTTTAATACCAGTTAGGGCTACATTGCTACCTTTAACTTTTGTAAGGTAAAAAAAAATAAATAAATACTTAAGTAATTAATTTACATTAGGGTCTATTACAGATAATGATTTACTAAACCTACAGACATATTAGGGATAGCATGTGCGTAAATAGTCTGCTAATCACAAGTGTTCTGGCACAAGCCCGCACAGACTTGTCTGATTCATGTTCTTGCAGGAGTGTGACTCATGCCCACTCTAGCTCAACTTTTGCTTAGTTTCCTCTAAGATCTCAGTGAGTGAACAGTTAGTTGTTGGCAGTGTTACTTCAAGTGTTTCTCATAAAAATATGATTTTTATAAGTTAATAGTTCAAAAGTACAGTCAGTTCTATTTAGTCTTAAAGGCCTATTATTATATCTGCAAGTCCTACTGCAAAACAATGAGACATCTGCAGCAGTTTTTTTTTTAAACGTTGCTCTTGTAGCAATATTTTGACATAAACCTTTAAAAAAACAATTATTTTTACAGCGATTCATATAAATTTATTAATTTGAAAATATGAGCATAATTTTTGTCCTAAATTCCTACCAAATATTAGGGGTATGCAAAAGTTTTCACCATTTTAAGGCGAAAGGAGACAGGAAAAATCGGGAAACCAGTACATACTGAGTGAACTGGAGGCGTTTCTTCTTGTTCGCAACAGATAACAATGGCTTACGGACAGGATGTCTGTCTAATTTTTTAACTCAGTAATGTGCGGCAAACTGTATGTTGAGAGATCATCAGACTGTGTTCCTGATTCCGACTATCTGTAATCTGACAAAGTGTTGCCCATCTGTTGGACTGAACAAGTCTGCTTACTTTCCACTCAGCTCGAGCAACCAGCAACTATCATCGATGGAAGTTAATTTCAAAAGTGGGAATCACGCGTTGCAAAAGAATTAACGAATATTATAAAGAGAAATTACTGGTCATATTACTTTGGAATGATTCGATGATTAAAGCTGAAATTTTTTATGTTAAATTAAGCCGTCATAACAGAAAGACCCAATTTTACTTTGAAAGATTCTATCCAAGTGCAAGTGTGTTGGGCGATGAGGGCGTCACTCCCTGACGCTGGGTAAAAACTAGTTGTAGTCTAACTGTGATTGAAATTTCTCTGACTTTTTTTTAAATATCACTGATTTTCCCTGACTTTTACCAAAATTTCCCTGACCAATTTTCATTTCCCTGATTTCCCCTGACTTTTCAGTATGTGGACACCCTGCATAGTCAGATCCTGTGGTACAACTCTTTGGCTGACTTAGATTATTGAAAAATTTAAGGTGTCATGGTATTCAAGGTTACACATAATTTTCAGATCCCAGACATTAAAGGGCAAAATACCTATAATTATTATACAATAATTACCACAGATGTGTCCATCATAATTTCTGCTGATAGTACAACAGCCTTTCCCATGTGAAATGGTATTGGCCAAAGACAGAGTGGACTAGTTGAGGAAACTACAGGCCCTATAAATTTGAGATGGTCCTAAAAAACATATCACACAGATATATACATTTTTTTGTTATTTGGAGGGTTAACGACCACCGTGAGCTACTCAATGGGCTATAAGTAGTCGCCCGTCCGTAATTTAGTGCCAATGGTTCCAGGGAAGGGAGAGAGCCAGTGCCGTAAGACAAACACAACATCCATGCTTCACCGGGATTCAAACCTGGGCCCCTTTCGGATGAATGATTAGAAGCCATGGCTTAGACCACTGTGCCGTGGGGGCTGCCTCTCGGTCTCAAAGATTTACAATCAAAGAAAATTACACCAACTGGAAACTTTTTTAAAGTACTTACATATAAAGAAAAAAACGCCAAAACATTTCCATAGCCATGAAACTAAAAAATTAGGTCACAGAGATACAGCAGTGACCCGGATAACCAGTAGGGGGTGTCATAATATAAGTGGCATGGACTCTGTTGGACATTTAAATCCATATACAATCAGAAAAATTGGATGTGTCTACATTCCCACAATAGCATCAACAGTAGTTGTAACCTCACTTTCGTGATGATGTACCAAAATAAATATTAACAAACTGGCACCAAATAATTTAACTCGATCGTCGTATTTAACAGTAATTTTTAATTCCAGTGTTTGCGTATATTTTACTTGTAAAAAACGCATGAGTTAGACGCACCACCCTCACAAATTGTGGTTTCCTGTAATTGTGAAAGCACCATCAAAAACGCGTTAGCATGTAAAGCATTCAACACGCTATGTGATCGCTGCTACAATTAAAAAACACTGATATAATTTTTTTCACATTTTTTAATGGGACGAAATGACAATTATTCCTAATTCCGGTTTCTTTTTTCTCTTTTATAAACTGATGCTGTTGACGTACAGCGATCTGTCACATTACAAACAGCGATAAGTATTCATAGCGTGCATTACGTACCGTATGTTTCAGACATCTTTTTGTTTGAAGACATCTACTAGAACATAAATGTTTAGCACCAAATTTTTCTCATTGGAAAGTCTACTGCACTAGAAACAAAACAACGAAGCCCAAATTGCATCACTGAACGCTCATGTTAAGTGGGTTTGGAAACAACAGCTGTTGCCAGGCAGAAATGATGCGCACCCTAAATTCAATCAACTGACAGGAGTTATGAGAAATTGAAAACACCCTTTAGGAATAGTTACGTAATCGAAAAAGCGGAAATGCAGTCTTAACGGAGATCTGATTGGTCACAACTAAACTATATATTTTATTTTTGAACCATAGTTCGTTACAAAACAAATTTGGAAGATGTAAATCCGTTTATTGGTGTAAATATGCATCCGTTTATTGGTGTAAAAACCAATAAACGGATTCACATCTTCCAAATTTATATTGTACATGGTGTAATCCCCGAATTTCATTCATTTATAGTTCGTTAGCCACAAATCACAATACGAAAGATCAAAACGGTAAAATGTTATATGCATTCGATACTCCAAAAATTTACAGGTAATAACTATCCTGTGATCAGAAACTTCGAGGGGCCGCCCCGGTGGCGCAGTGGTCTAAGGCGCTGGCCTCTGATCATTCGTCTGTAAGGAGTCCGGGTTCGAATCCCGGTGAGGCATGGATGTTGTGTTTGTCTTACGGCACTGGCTCTCTCCCTTCCCTGTAACCAGTGACCCTAAATTAGGGACGGGCGACTGCTTATAGCCCATTGAGTTGCTCACGGTGGTCGTTAAACCTCCAATAAAAAAAAACAAAAAAACTTCGAGGGCGAAAATGTCATTTACATTAACATTCAGCAAGTTGTCTGTCGCTGTTAAAGTAGTCAATATATGTAGCTTCCAGTGTTTAGTTGAATTCTGCAATATCTTTAGCATATATTCGCTTTGTCTCTAGAATACTGAGAATTAAAACAGTCACTTAGATTTTTGCAATTTATTAAAACAGTCACTTAGATTTTTACAAAATAAATAATGCATATACTTATGAAATCATGTATCTCAGAAACAAACTTACACACTTTCTTATCTGAAGCAATAAAGTTTTTCCCACGTGAAGATCCGATACATGCTAAATGGCATTTTTCATTTAATGGAATAACTTACGCTCTTTTGACGAGAGAAACCAAATTTCCTGTCTCACAACACACCAAGTTATTTGATGTCACTCTTTTCCGCTCCACAGTTTTTTTCAATTAGGTTAGAATAAGATATTTGGAGATGCCCTGGTCTCTAAACCGTGAAGTCGCAAAGTGTAGGAATTCTGATTTGTTTACATGATACCCATTACTCATATACAGTTTCAGCTGTGTGTACTTTCAAATTGCCTGGTTTTGGTTTGCAGAAATCGTGTTAATATCATACCTAAAGGAATTATACTTCATACACGAGTGAGGTTTTCAGTTTTAACGTTACGTTTTGTTTTGAATTTGCACTAACGTGTAAAAGCTCTTAGATTCCTGAAGAGAATCTGGGACCTTAAAAAAAACGATTCTAACACCAAACCTGATTGAAAAAGTGCAAAAATCATTACCAGTGACGCATGTACAACTTTCTGGACGATTTCCTCCATTATTAATGGAGCAGTACCACTTTGTGTGAAGCCTAGATGACCATTCGTTCGAGAAGGGTCCAGATTCGAATCCTGGTGAGGCATGGATGTTGTGTTTGTCCTATGGCACTGTCTCTCTCCCTTCACTGGAACCAGTGACCCTAAATTAGGGACCGGCGATTGCTTATAGCCGGGATAGTCGTGATCTCGACGGCCCCGTTATAGCCCACTGAATTTCTCACGTTAGTAGTTAAGCCTTCATCCAAAAAAAAAAAAAAAAAAAAAAAAAACATCGATTGTACAATCGAAGTTGAGGTATTTTTTTTTTTTTATCAGTGTGGCAATTTTGATGTACTGGAAATCTTTGTTCGCTGAGGTAATAGCGTCGATTCTTTTTTTTTTTTTTTATTTATTGGAGGTTTAACTACCACTGTGAGCAACTCAATGGGTTATAAGCAGTTGCCCGTCCTTAATTAATTAGGGCTACTGGTTCCAGGGAAGGGAGAGGGCCAGTGCCGTAAGACAAACACAACATTCATGCCTCACCGGCATACGAACCCGGACCCCGTTCATACGAATGATAAGGAGCCATCGCTTAGACCACTGCGTCACCGGGGCGGCGAAAATTTTTCTATTGGAAGTATAGTCAACAAGATCACTAGACATCCACCTTAACGAAATGATTATACGATATATTTACTAAGTTTTCTGAAACTATTTCCTGTTGTTCAAGGAAATGGATTGAGTGTGTTGCATGGCTGTTTGTATTCTCCATTCTTCCAGTGTTCCTGAAGGAATTTTGCTGCGAAATGAGTTACTATAAATACAAGAGAGCAATGAACTATTTCTGACAGTTCATTAATTATATGTAATTTTCCTCCGACTGTAATCTTCGTCAACAAGATATTTCATTTGGAAATTAATTTGTCTCTTATGACTTATTTTTTCCTACTAAAATAACACGATGGCGGGGACGTCGACTTCAACTAACTGGTACCACGAGAAACTGTGCACGTGTTTCTACTGCGTGTGCGAAGTCCCGCTGCTCCCACCTCGTGTTGGGGTTGCTTCGGTTGCCAGCTCCGGACCACTCATGGCTCTTGCTCAGATGCCCATAATGTAAAACGATGCGGCAGGGCCACCAACAGATCGGTAACATACCGTGAGCGGCAGATTTCAGCCAGCAGTGGCAAAGCACTCTTGAGTACTAAAGGCTTAGGCCTACGCGATTTTCGTGTTTGTGACGTCAGTAACAGGGTCAGAACCATGGTCTGAACAAACTAAGCCCGCTGCGATTGAAACAAAGAAACAATCTCTTTGTGCTAGGCGTGTGTCGTGTACTGAGAGTGCTAGAGTTTTTGTGCGATATTAGGATTAGAAGAAAAGTTAGTATTTTTATTAATTTAGATCAGATATTTCTTATGAATTGATTAACTGAGCTATTTTTTACAGACACAATAGTTCCTACGAAACTAAGTACACCCCCCCCCGGTGGCGCATCGTGGTCTAAGCGATGGCCTCTGATCATTCGCCCGAGAGGGGACCAAGTTCCAATCCCTGTGAGGAATGGGCGTTGTTTTTGTCTTACAGCACTAGCTCTCTCCCTTCCCTGAAACCAGTGACCCTAAAATAGGGACGGGCGACTGCTTATAATTCATTCAGTTGCTCATGGTGGTCGTTAAACCTCCAATCGAAAAAAAAACACTGGCTTTTAATAATTCGCTTGAGAAGGGTCAGGGTGCGAATCGCGGTGTAACATGGATGTTGTGTTTGTCTTACGGATCTGGCTCTTTCCCTTCCATGCAACCAGTGATCCTAAATTAGGGACGGGCGACTTTTTATAGCCCAGTGAGTTGCGAATTCTGAGCTCCGTCAATTCGTGCTTATTTTGTGTGTTTCTGCTGAGTTGTGCAGCCCAAGTTTGCCGCCCCGGTGGCGCAGTGGTCTAAGGCGATGGCCTCTGATCATTCGTCCGAAAGAGGTCCGGGTTCGAATCCCGGTCAGGCATGGATGTTGTGCTTGTCTTACGGCACTGACTCTCTCCCTTCCCTGGAACCAGTGACCCTAAATTAGGGACGGGCGACTGCTTATAGCCCATTGAGTTGCTCATGGTGGTCGTTAAACCTCCAATAAAAAAAAAATCCCAAGTTTCAAAGCACTTACCTTTGGAAGGTTCCGCTATCGTTTGTGAATACTCCCAGATTAGTAGCCTTTTTCTTTTCCTATAACGTCTTGTTTATATCTGGGCCGAGCTGGTCGAAGCTATGATAGTCGGCGCCATTGCAAATGGCGTCTTCCCGCGGTGGGAGCCCGAAGGCCCGAAACTGGACCTCACTTCCGGTGTCCCATCGATGTTGACGACAACCTGTTCTTCTTCCATGACTGCTGCGTCGTTGCCCTCCCCCAGTGGCGAGGTTGCACTGCCCTCAACTCGTGATGTGAACAACCCCTTTCCTCAGGCTGTTCAGTTGCCTTCTCACTCATCTCAAGCTGCTATCACCCTCGTTGCTGACGACGACGCAATGGATGTCTGGTGCAACGGTACCTTCCCCATGTCATCTAAACCTATGACGTCTTCGTCCACGTATGCCAATTCCATGGCCTTCCCCACTGTGTAACACGCCCCGCAGGGCATGTACGCCCGCGCCGAAGCTCTCCAATCACAACTACAACGAGACGGAAATACCATTTCTTTGAAAATTCCGCAGGACTCGTAAGCAGGTACTGCTTTCACTACAATCTTAGACAGAGGTGTTGTCTTTGAATCCTTGCCAAACACCTTCTTCAAAAATTATTCCACCGCTTTAAAGCGGCAATTTCCAAAACATGCCATTTCACACATGTTTCGGCGAGGTCAAACGATTGTCATATACTTTTCCAAGGCCGACTCTGCTCGTGCCGTGATGAATGCCGGTCTCACCATCGGCGATCAGCACCTTGTTCCCAACCCAGTTGCTGAGCGCCCGATGAATATTTCCTTCTACCCGGTGCCCCCAGAGGTAACCGATACAGTTTTATTTGCGATTCTTGCGTCATTCGGCCGTGTGGTTGGAACGATTCAGACATATTCTGCTGCCCCTAAAGACCCCGAAGACAACTCCCTGCTCGTCGCTCGTCGCTCGTCGCGTGGGTAGGGTTGTTTTTTCTTCCCCGCCGGAGATTCAGACCATTCCGACTCAATTCAAAGCCACGTGCGGTAACCAGATCCGCTATATTGATGTGCTCACTGAACATCACTGCAGCAAATTCAAGAAGTTTGGGCACTTTTACAAGCAGTGTCCCAATGCTGCTGCTGCTCCACAAGATTCACCGCAGGTGACTTCTCTACAATCCTCTGACCCGCCCTTGCCTCCACGCCTTTCGTCTGAGGCGTCTCTCAGACGAGAAGTGCTCCGTCATCGACTGATGTGCCGCCGTCTCTCTCCGCGACCGATTTCCCAGTGTTAACGGAGTCTTCCAAGTTCCGCGCCCCTAATCCACTAGCTGCTTCTGCAGACGCCCGTGTCGTGTCAGATACTGAAGTATCAATTGCGGATACAGACGGCGCTTACACTAGTGCGGAACAGACCATGAGTGACACCTGTGAGCCTGATCACAGCGCTCGCCCAGATAAGAGGGTGGCGCCCAAACCTCCTCGAAACACCACCAAGCGAGGGAGAGCTGCTGGGAGCTCCACTCGCTCCTCTTCCCGGACCCACCAGAAACTATCGTATCTTCAAGACTTTGATACCACTTCTGACCCTTCCTCACCAATGGTATCATTTGAGGACTTTGATCAGACTTTCCGCGACACATCTTTCCCGTCTTTGCTTCTTGCGTATGAGGAGCTGCACGCTCTCACCTGTTACACGCAAAAATCACACGGCTTCCTCCAGTATGTGAAGACCCATGAAGCTGGACTTCCTGCAATCCTGCTACAACTTTCAGATATGGACAATCTTGTGTACAGTTCTTCTTACTTATCCGGTCCTTCCGATAAGACGGCCAAGTTCATTCGCAAACAGATCCACGGACTCATGATTTCTATCACCAAGCTCACCACATCGCCGGGTATCCTGGCGCTTTCACGGTAGTTTCTTTCAACTGCCGGGGGTTTGGATCCCCGAGGTGAATTCCGCCGTGCATGAGGACCTCTCAGCAATTAGTGCCGATGTCCTCCTGCTCCAGGAAACTTGGTGCTCGCCTACAATACCATTCCATCAGTGGCGCAGATGGCAGTACACTTTCCATCATGCCCACCGTGTCCTGCGTTCAGGCGGAATTACTGTCAGAATACATCACCGTTTTCGTCCATCCATCACTTCTGTTGCTGTTAACAACTTATTTACAGATCCATTACAATGATTTACATTTTGTATCAATTGTGTACCATATCATGTCTTTAATCTGTATATTCCTACTGCCGACTCTCAACTCCATCCGCTTTTTCATTGCCTTCGGACTGCGCTTGCGGCGCCCCCCCTCGGGGGAGACTTTAACTGCACTCTGCAGCCTTAGCTCGACCGCACGTCTACAGGGGGGAGCACCGCTCCCTTCTTGTCGATCTGCTTACTCAACTTATTACCGATTTCCATTTTGTTGATTTGTACCGGCATCTTCACCCGGACACCATTTCTTAATATACTTGGCGGAATTCTCCAGCACAAGGATCGGCGGCAGCACGTCTCGATCGTATTTACGTCATCCCACCGCTGCTTCCAGCGATCACTGCGGCGAGACATCATCCTTCCACCTCTTCCGACCATTGTGCTGTAGCGCTTACCATCTGCGTTTCCTCTTTCCCGCCCTCAAGACAACGCTCCTGGACCTTCGATAATTCATTGCTTATGGTTGTAGGGTTTTGCGCCGACGTCCGCCGTTTTCTTGCTGATCAACAACATCTCATCAGCACCGCTCCCAGTACCCTTCGTATATGGTTAGACATCGAAAACGACCTTCGTCTGTTCGTACGCCGTCTTTCGTTCGCTATTCGTAACAAACGTGCGAAGGATATTTGTAATCTTCGTTGCTCCTTCGCTGCAATCCCCTTACAAGATTCCGCTTACCTTGTTATTCAGGATGCCTTACGAGCGAAACTCCATCCGCTCGCCGTGGAGGCTACTCGCAGGCTGAAGGTGCTTCACCTTTCTTCGCCGGAGATTTCCTACGAGGAGCTCTCACGTACCGAAAGAACACACCGCACGTCGAAAACGCTACGCCACCTGCGCCTACCTGATGGTACCATCTCATCTGACCCTTCACGTCTATGCACGGAAGTTTGGCGCTGTTTCCAGGACAAATTTCGTGCGGTAGTGCCTACTGTTGCTATCTCTTCCTCCCCTCTTCTTTCTGCTCCCCCTCAGGTCCCACCCCAACTCTGTGATCCTCTTCTTTCTGCCTTTTCTCCTGCTGAATTTCGGGAGGCGTTTGCCTCCCTTAATACACGCGCTTCTTCGGGACATGACAGCCTTCCCTTCTCCTTTTACCGCACCTTCCTCCCGTCTCTGATGCCTTTTCTTCTCGCTTGCTTTTCTTGCACCCAAACCTTCTTAGCACTACCGCCGGAGTTTACTGTAGCGCACATCATCTTGCTGCCCAAAAAGGGAGACCCTTTGGACTTGCGAAATTGGCGCCCCATTTCCATTCTCAATCTGGACTATAAACTTTTCACTAAACTTCTCTCTTGCCGCTTGAACTCTGTGCTTCCCTTTCTTATCACCCCCGACCAGTCATACACTGTGCCTGGTCGGTCCATTTCTAACAACATCTCCTTCCTCCAGCACCTAGTTTTTCTCGTCCGCACCCACTCCGAACCCTTCGCCCTGTTTAACCTTGACCAGAGATCAGCATTCGATAACATCTCAAACGACTTTCTTTTTGCCACTCTTCTCGGCTTTGGCTTTCCTTCCTCCTTCGTTTCTCTTCTTCTCAGCCTCTATCGGGGCGCTTTCTTCCACGTCCGGATGGCCTCTATGACGAAGTAAATTTCTCCGTCATTTCTGTCAACGCCGGGGCTCGAACTCGGGTCCCCTCATTCCGGAATAAGTCGTTCTACCAATTGAGCTCCGCGGACGTTCGTTATCGCTGTTATCTGCCTTTATATCGTGTGTGTCCTGCTGGGCAGGTACGACACATCTCCTCCCCGAAAGAGGGCCGGGGGCATGACCCACGGGTCATCCGTGACCATGAATCGTTGCAGGCAGCCATCTTCTGTAGAACGTGCACTTGAGAACTCCCAGTCAATCTAGTGTGTGGAATGCAACATCACACACTTTTATTTTTCGAAGCGCTGGAGAAGGGATTCTCTTATTTTTCCTATTTCGCCGTATGGAAAGAACATCGCAGCATTGCGAGAACTTGAACTGCCGGGTCACCCGGAAATTTCGGGCGCCATTATAACGAAGTAAATTTCTCCGTCATTTTTGTCCACGCCGGGGCTCGAACCCTGGTCCCCTCATTCCGGAATAAGTCGCTCTACCAATTGAGCTACGCGGACGTTCGTTATCTCTGTTATCTGCCTTTATATCGTGTGCGTCCTGCTGGGCAGGCACTTCACACCTTCTTTTTGACGGCGCCCGTACCTTTTCTTCGAGGAATCCGACAAGGCTGCCCCCTCTCGGGGCAATTCTTCGCCATTGTCTTTAAACCATTCCTCCTGGCTGCTCGAAGATCACTCCTGTCTACTCTTCCTCCGACAGTTGCCAGCACTAGGCCCCATGAGTGCGTACTTACAGCATATGCAGATGACGCAACCTCTTGTCTCCGCCAGGACGTTCAATTCGACAACCTTAATTCTCTCCACCTACCATCTTTACGCTACTGTTTCTGGCGCTCCGCTTAATGTCAGCAAAAGTACTGGATTTTGGTGTGGGTCGTGGATGGGCCGGACCGATACCCCCTGGGGTACGGCCTTGTCCTCCTCGACCCAAAAGATCCTTGGTGCCCAAATCGGTCACACTCTTACCGCGGGCCTTTTGACATGGACCAGTTTGCAGTCTAGGTTACGTCATCAAGCAGCACTTTGGAAATTTGCGATTCCATTTACTTCTTACTGTCAGCGAGCTCACATCGTTCGACGATACTTACTTTCCCTCTGCACCAATTCCTGGACCTCCACCGTCTTCTTCTCAACCCGCCTGACGGAACTCAACAGCATCTTCACTTCAGTCATCTGGGCTTCAAAGAACTGGTCAGCCGCTCCGACGCTCTACCTCCCTGTCAAGCATGGGGGCATTAATCTCATAGATGTTCACTGTTACTATCGTGCATACCGCATCGCCTCCTTCTTTCGTCTTGTCGTTTCGCCTTCTCCTTCTCTTACACTTTCTCTTGACGTTATTCTCTCTCTTCGCGATCCATCCTTCACCTTTCTTCTTTTCCTCAGAATGGATTACCATACTATTCCTTCTTCTAACCTTCCTACTATTTTATCTGAGGCACTAGCACTTTTTTGTTCCCTCCCACTCTCTCTCTCTCTCTTCCAACCACCACCCTGGATCTCCTTGCGGAACCACTCTTTTTCTCTACCCTGGTTCATCCCCCCCGATCAGCCTTTCTTTCTATTTTCTCCTGGTTCCGTGCTGGCATCCTAACCGTGCAGTCCCTAATTAATCCCGATTTTCCCTGGAAACCCCTCGACTCACTCTTTTCCACCCCAACTCCTTCCCTTGAGTACGACTGACTATGCCCTTCTCTGTTTCTCCCTTCAGCTTCTCTATCTTTCACTTGTTTCTGAAAACGGCCTCCTCGTCGTCCCCGGCCTCAGCCTTCCTCTCCCCTTCTTTTTTCCTTTTCGTGACTGTCGGCCCTGTCCTTTCTTTTACTACCGCTGCCCTATATCGTCTCCTCCGTGCGCCCTCTGAGTCTCCCCATCCCATTTCCGGGGTTTCTCCTTCCTCCTCCCTAGCCGTTTGGTCTCCTTCTTCTTCCCCCTTTCTTTTCCGCTTGAGTGTAACACCCACTGGCAATTCCTTCATCGCCGGCTCCCTGTCCCCCATCTTCTCTATCACATGTTTCTTCTCTCTTCTCCTCTCTGTCCTTTCTGTGGTGTTGACGGTGACGTCGCTCATATGTACTGCCACTTCTTCATACTGTTTTCCGGTTAGCTGACATAATTTGCTCTAATGACTTGCCGTTTCAATCTTATCCGTGGCAATTCACAAAGGCTGGTGGGCGGATGTTTTGCTCACAAAACATCCGCCCACCCACCTTCCGGATGTCTGCTGCTTTCTTTTCATATTTGCCAAGCAAGTGATTCACTCATTTCATCAATCTCTCAGGAATTCTTCTGTACTTCCATCTCTTCTGGCGGCCGGTGGGTGGCTGCGAGGTAGCTTTCGGAGCCGGCTCGTGGCGCGCCTATGATTGGAACTCACAGCTGCATCTTCCATGCAAACAATCGGCACCTTTCAGAACACCTGAGCCCAGTGCACCGGGTGGTTTTCTATTGCTGGCTCTGACATCCTAATGGTGACTTGATTGTGTCCTCTTTTAGATTGTCTTTGTTTTGGTGTTTGGCTGTTTTCTTCACCTTGCTAGTACTTTTCGTTGGTTCTTGCAGAGTTTTAATACTGGGCGAGTGATTTGTGTCCTAATTTCTGTGACTGACCACAACCTTGTGTGTCCAGACTTTGGTTCTCTTTTTACGTTCGGGCCTTGTACTTTGTTTGCACCGTGCCTTTTCTGTAATTGTGTTTCTTATGAATTGTCCTGTACACATCTTTTTTTTTTGTCTTATGTATTTCCCACTTTAGGTCCTTGCTTTTCAGGACCACAAGCTCATGTGTCCCGATTACTGTTTTTTTTTTTTTTCGTCAAATGTGCTCCTGTTTTTTGTCTGCACCGTGCTTCTCTGCCTTGGTATCGTGTCTTCTGCTTAATCGCGATAACTGTATTGCATATATCCTTCCTTTATTATTGTGTTATGCATGTGCCTTCGTGGCACATCCCAGTTTTTTCGCTACTGTACTGCAATTTCTTTGCACCGTGCTTTTTGTGAATTGCTCTGTACATTAAGGTGACAAGATATCGGGACACCGATTTGAGGACAAAAGGGCGTGGCGTCCCCAAATCAGTAGTTCATTTGGGGACACATGCGTACTCAAAATAAATATGCAAATCTTTTTGTTTTGTCGCAAAACTTCATTGCTTCAATAAGTGTGATATTACACATTAAAATCTGTGTCTTAAAAGGATATATGTTGTAGAATATTGGTAATTTGTGTTGACAAAGCAGAATTATGATGGTGAGGACATATTAGCAAAAGTGAAATGCTTTACCTTAGGTACATGCGCTGAATTAAAATTAGGCTACACACGTCAAAGTAATTGCATGCCGAATTTTTCATTTTGCCTAAAGTTTTTGGAGAAACTCAGAACAAGTACAGTCGAAATTTGACAGCGCCAGTGGTGCATTGACCTAGTGCTGGCTACTGACCATTCGTACAAGTTAGTATGGATTCGGGTCCCGAATGAGGCACGGGTGGTGTGTTTGTCTTGCGGCACTTGCTCTCTCCCTTCCCTAGAACGAATATCTCCAAATTAGAGACAGGTGACTGCTTATAGTCCTTAGAGTTGCTCGTAGTGGTCGTCAAACCCAAAAAGAAGAAAAAAAAGTCAAAATTTGTTTTCACAAAAAGCATGTTGGAAAATTAGTACAATGGAAACTACTCTTTTTTTTTTTTTTTTTTGTTTGGAGGTTTAACGACCACCGTGAGCAACTCAATGGGCTATAAGCAGTCGCCCGTCCCTAATTTAGGGTCACTGGTTCCAGGGAAGGGAGAGAGCCAGTGCCGCAAGACAAACACAACATCCATGCCTGACCGGGATTCGAACCCGGACCCCTTACGGACGAATGATCAGAGGCCAGCGCCTTAGACCACTGCGCCGCCGGGGCGGCGGAAACTACTCTTAAGAACATTTTTCATTGGAAATCTAAAGGGTTAATGAGGAAGCGTAAATTCGAGGACATTTGGGGACAAACATTAAAGTTTGAGGACAATTTGCGTCCCCAAAGGCTTCAGACGTTTTTAGGGACAGTAAACTAAATTCGAGGACTGTCCTCAAGAATTGGGGACGTCTGGTCAGCTTACTGTACATACCTTTTACAATCTTGTTATACGCATTTTGCACGTTTTGCTATTGATTATCTAGACCACAAGCTCGCGTGTGTCCCGATTACTTTTGCTTTCGTTAAATGTGCTTCTGTATTGTTTGCACCGTGCTTTTCTGCCTTTGGTGTCGTGTCTTATGCTTTATTACGGAAACTGATTTGCATAATTATCAGTGTTGTGTTGTGTGTGTGTGTCTTCGTGGCACACCCCAGTTCTCCGCTATTGTACTGTAATTTCTCTGCACCGTGCTTTCTGTAAACTGCTCTGTACATACCTTCTAATAATTTGTTATAAGCATTTTGCTCGTTATGTACCTGTTTTTTTTTCTTTCGAACCACAAGCTCGTTGTCCCGACTATTGTTGTTTTCGTCGAATGTGCTCCTCCTCTTTGTTTGCACCGTGCTCTTCTGCCTATCTGTTTTGTCCGGTAGCTGTATTGCTTAACAATATACATAATACATGCATTACCCATGTTCTGTTCATAAAACGTATGCCTCGGGTGTTAACACCCGATAATGTCTTTTATCATTCGATTTTTTTGTTTTGTTTTATGGGACGGTTTCCCACTTTTTTTTTTTTTTTTGATTGGAGGTTTAACGACCACCGTGAGCAACTCAATGGGCTATAAGCAGTCGCCCGTCCCTAATTTAGGGTCACTGGTTCCAGGGAAGGGAGAGAGCCAGTGCCGTAAGACAAACACAACATCCATGCCTCACCGGGATTCGAACCCGGACCCCTTTCGGACGAATGATCAGAGGCCATCGCTTAGACCACTGCGCCACCGGGGCGGCGTTTCCCACTTGCATCATGCATAGACCATCTCATTGTCACTCATTGTTTTAACATTTTAATTTGCTGTCGAACAACTCATTGCAACATACCTTGTTTTAATAAAGAATTTGAACTGCCCACAGTGGTCGTTACACACCCAATAAAAAAAAGAAAGAAAGAAAGAAAATAATTAGGTTTAAGTACCGTAGTAGGGTTAGCAACGTTTTAATAATCAGTATAGGTTGTTTTTTTTATCCAGTGCTGTTTCCTTTTTATTGTATGAAATATTTAGATGTATACTTTTCTTACGTCATGCTGAAATAATATATATATATATATATATATATATATATATATATATATATATATATATACATGGGAGATGGGTGGATGAAATTCGAAAGTATGCAGGGGTGACATGGAGGAGACTGGCACAAGACAGACCGTTGTGGAGGAAACTTGGGGAGACCTTCGTCCAGCAGTGGATTGATAATGGTTGACGATGATGATGATGATGATATATATATATATATATATATATATATATATATATATATATATATATATATATATATATATATATATATATATATATATATATATATATATATATGTATATATACATAGGCAGCGGAGCCTATACGGCAGGTCCGGCTATAGCCGTACGAGAATTAAAGCCTGGTATGGCTAGCCGTACCAGGCATTTTCTCTTTCAGTATGAAAATATCATATATTTTTTTTGCAAATAACTTTTTTGCAATTGCTTAAATGAAAAGGTGATGACAGGGTAGTCAGATGGAGGAGGAAGAAGTCGGTAATCTTGCCGATTTATCGTATTTTTAGAAGTGAACATATGTGGGCCCGTAAAGATATAAATAGCTAAATGCCTTAACACAAATGCTCGCCAGCAAATTTTACTAGGCTGTGGGCTGTCTTCTCCCTTTCCCCCTAGGGTGTAGAACTACGGCTAAACTCGAAGGGAAGAACTTCAAGCAGTAGAGGAAGAAGCTCACACCATACCACCCCTCATTCACGGTCCCAACTGCTTGCGTGATGAGGAGTGTGTGGGGAGTCAGTGTGAGAGTTATTGCCTGACATAAAGAAACACCAGGAGTGCACTGTAATGCGGATTGTCAAACATTCAAGATAGAATGAGAAGTGGTCAAGTGAAGGGGTGGAGCATCATACGACGAGTGCAATGTCATTTCCCCAATTGCCATCTTCGATGACCGTGGGTGAAAGACAGAATGCAGCTGTTTTTTACTTGAAGCAAAGATCACACGATTCATTCTTTCTGGGAGCTGTTTTGTGTTTGTCAGAGGACTTTTGGCAAACGCGACGCCCATTTATTTGCTATTTACCCTTTTTTGAAGTCACCGCTTTTATGCTGCGAAGCAAAGAAGGGTGCGTGGGTCTGGACGTGATTGGGGGTTAGGAAGCCATCAGCTACAGTTCTCCTGTTTATAGTGAAGTGGAGCCTTAAAAAGGTTTCTGGGATCATCTATAGAAGACAGAAGGATTCTTGACTGCACCTAGAATTTCAAGGTAAGTCAGATAAAAAAAATCTTAAATAATTTTTAACCATATATGCCAAAGTTTATTGAAATCTGATTTGTGTTATTTGTTTGCGTAGTTACGAGAATTCACCACAAAGCCCGTATTGGTAACCGGCAGCATGTCATGGTTCCAAACTACCACGTGTGTCCAATATTTGTAGAAAATCTATTACTACGTAATCCGAATATTTCAAAATAAGAAAAAGCTTTCTTTCTAGGAAAGTTTAGTCTAAAACATAAGGATGGAGAATGAATAGTATTTGTACTTTGCAAGGGAATTAAAAATAACACCAATGAAAGCGGCATAGAAAATTCAAACTTTCTGTTGCTGACATATTAACTTTCCAACAGTTTTCCTGTGTGGCAGTATTCCGATGTGTGGCTGTTTTCTAAGTTGCTGAAAGACGTGTGGCTGTTTTCTAAGTTGCTGAAAGACGTGTGGCTGTTGTCTAAGTTGCTGAAAGACGTGTGGCAGTTTTCCTGTATGGCGGTTTTCCGGCAACCACGTGGCCACCCGGAGAACTGGCCACAAAAATTTTAAGGGGCCGTATAAAAATTGCTCCCTTGACTGAACCGTGGCCACTTACCCAGAGGTTGTTTATCTGACTCATATAAAGTTTTCGTATTTTCATTTTCTTAATTGCGATATTTAATGTAATACTTTATAAAGAATGTTTATAATCTACAACGCAAGAAAATAATTTTAGGGTTTATAAACTACAACTCAACCCGCTACCGCATCAACTCTGTGTATGTGTGTGTGTGTGTGTGAAGGGGGGTGGGGTGGGAGGTCAATACCAAAAATATAAAATATAAAGTATTTCCTGCCGAGCTTTATATCTTTAAGATACCCCCCCCCCCACACACACACACACAATTTCCATCGATAGCCGATGCCCGCAGGGAATTTGTTGAGTTTTACTGATAAACCCGTAAAATATGCCCCTAATCGGATGTTTAGCCCCCCCCCCCCCTCCCCCTTCCGATCTTCAAAGGTTGCTGATGTATGGGACGCTCTGGAGCTTTTGTCGGGTTGTACTTTGAAACTCTCGAAATCTGCCAGAGATCAGAATTGTCGCTCTTCTTTTTTCTTTGTATTTTACATTTTTGGGACAAACCGCATAGTAATAATACAGGAAAAGAACTGAGCAAGAATCTCACAGCTGTATAATACACTAAATATCGCAATTAAAAGAAACGCGAAATTATGGGAGTCGTTATGAGTCACAACTGGGAATGTTTACACAGAGTAGTCAAAACGACAATTATTATACGGTCCCCTTATATCTTTGTGGCCAGTTTTCTGGGTGGCCGATTCTCCGGGGACCAGTTCTCTGGTGGCCACTTCTATGGGTGGCCAGTTCTCCTGCACACCAGTAGTAATGCTTGAAACATGGTAGCTGGAAAACTGCTCCACAGGAAAAGTGCAGCGCATCCTTTAACAACTTGGGAGACTTCCACACGGTAAAAATGCCACACAGGAAAACTGCCCCCTGTTTTTCACTAAGGGGCCGTGCACAAATAGCTTTTCCTCCGAGGAACACTTGAATGTGCGGCAATTTTCCAAGTTTCCGAATTATGTGTGGCAGTTTTCCAAAGTTTCCAACGACGAGAAGTTAATTTGTTTGTGTGAATTTTAAGGCTGTTTCATACAAACCACCAAGGCCTGAGGCCTTTTCGGTAGATTTTATGGTATAGTTTTAATATTTGCTATGCGCGTATATGTAATTAAATCTAATAAAAAGAACGCGACGTATCAATCCTTAGGAGCAGCTAGGCCTCAGGGTTTTTTAATGAACTTCAGGTTATGATTTTAATATATGGTGTACACGAAAAGCTAATGAAAACTAATGTGGAGAATACAATACTTTAGTCCTTCGGTATTCGCAAGGCACTTAGGCAGGCGGCCACTTTGATAGATTTTATGTTGCAGTTTTAATGTTTGATTTACGTATACGAGGGAATGAGAGGTCCGGACACGAACTTATCTTCCATGGTTGACTATAGGGAGTAGGGGGAGCAGAGCCCACCGCAACCCATTGGTCTGGAGGTGCTTACATAGCATCTAGGCCGCGGGCATTTTTTGCAGTAGATTCTGCGGCCGATGGGCTAGAAATTCTTTATACTGTATTACCATTTGTGTTACTATTATGTCAGTATATTACATTTAGCGCAAACAACTCTCCTAATTGCATCTGTATAATGTGGTTTGTATAAGAATTTATCGGAATGACAGTATATCTCTAAACTTATAGCAGTAACAGTAAATTCATAAACGGACGATTTGAAGTGGGTGGGGAGTGAAAAGCGCAATTTGTTCCATCCACTGCTAGCAAAACTTGTACCTCTTTTTGCTATTAGCCTATACACAGTCGTATCAGAATAATATGACCACCTACCTAATAATGGGATCGGAATAATCACCTTTGGCCCCAACGACGGCGGCGTGGCATGGACTCCCACAAGTGCTCTATGGGATTGAGGTCGGGCGATTTCGAACGGAGACATCGCAGTCGTGTTCCTGGAACCAGTCACGCACCCCTTTAGCGACGTGGCACAGCGCATTGTCCTGTTGGTATAGTCACCACCACCACCACCAAGGTAAACGTCCAACATGAAGGGATGCACGTGGTCAGCGGGGATGGACAGGTACCCATTGGCGTTCAGGAACCCGTCTAGTGGTACCAGCGGCCCCAGGTGGCGACTTTACCACCGATGTTCGTGGTTAACTTCGCGCTAATGGAGTCCGATACTCCTTGTTGCCATTCGTCGGATATACTTTCCTGGATATATTTTTCGTTATCAAGCCCGGCTGGCGCCATCTATGTTTCATTAAAACAACTTTTTTTTTTTTTTTAAATTTCTTCTCCTACCTGGTTTTCTTGTCTTTCTTGCCGGTTTTTCTTTTGTTGTTGTTTTTCTTGTCTTAGTAGTTCTTTCCACAGGCCCGATAATGTGCTAGGGTCGTTCTGGTTACATACCCATGCTTTATTTTTATAGATTAATATTGCTTCTTCCCTCCTCATTTGCCTTTCCGATTTTTTATTCTTTTTTAGCATTTCAATTTCATCGAATTTTGGGAATGTCCGGTTTTCCATGCAGAATTGCACTAAAGCAGTTTTGGCTTCTTTTTTTTTTTTTTTTTTTTTTGCCGATCAGATATGTGTTGTTTAAGTCTTTTTTTTAATCTGTTTTTCGTACTTCCAATGTACGATATTGGGGGTATGTGTGCAATTGGAATTTCGTAGGTTCCTGATTCTTCTAGCATT
The DNA here is from genome assembly GCA_039090855.1 of Macrothele yani. Classification (NCBI taxonomy): domain Eukaryota; kingdom Metazoa; phylum Arthropoda; class Arachnida; order Araneae; family Macrothelidae; genus Macrothele; species Macrothele yani. The sequence goes on from CM077028.1 coordinate 51,600,967, forward strand.
TTTTCCTCTGTTTTTTTTGTTGACAGTCATACTTTTCACGGTGTGCACTGAGCTTCCTAGTTGTAAGTCATATTTAGCACATTGCCTAGTGATTTCCCCGCACGGGGATAACTGGTTTTCCAGTTATTTGGGGAGCGGCGCCCCCACGGCCCGAGCTGACCTTGTGACTGGTCAACATCTGATGTCATGCCACAGCTTGTTTTTTTTCTGTGCTGTTGGAGTTTGCAAGGACGGCTGTTCATCCAGCTGTTATGGAGTCGCGGCCCCACGATCCCGAGCTGGTCTTGTGTCTCGCTTTTTCGTTTTTATTTATTTCCTGCACTGGCCAGTTGCCCGTGTTGTATACTCTACCTAATCGCTACCACGCTATGTACTAACACCCCGGTCTTGTGGTTTTGTTACCCTCCACTACTAACTGTTTATATTAACCGCTCAGTTCGTAGGTAGCTGATATTCCGTTTAGGTTCCACTCCAGGGTTTGTCTTCCTTGGATTACTTTTTCCTTTTAGCTGGTTTGGGTGCTAGACCTACCTGCATGTTTGCCGCGTGCGGAGACCCGTGAGGCTGAAATGGGATGTCTGGCGGCTGAGGTCGCAGGAGACCGGAGAAGTGCCTCCTGTGTACCAACACCCCTCTTCGACCCCGGCTTCGCTGTAAACGGGAGGCTAGAGACTAACCCACCTCTAGTCAGAAGTCTTGTACCAAGTTGTGTACAGGGTTTTAGCGGCTTTTTTGTCGTATAGCACGGCAGGGTAAGCCCGGGGGCTGTGGGATCATGCCAAAGGCGTTGGCATGACGGTACCCGGAGGCCGAAGTGTCCGCCGAGTGCGTGTGATCACAGCCAACGGACTATATCTGCAGCGTATAAGCTCCAGAACTGTGTCCAGCGTCAATTTCTTGGCTTGCAGACCTCCAGTTCTCCCTTGTAGGGCTCGGTGGTTGGTGGAGTAGTCTGCAGACGAATCCTCCTCCTTTTTTCCATGGGTAAAAACAAAAACAAAAACTCCAAATTCAAGTCACCTGAGAAAATGATAGTTGACAACGACTCTCCTTCGTCTTCTCAACCTACCAAGTCCCATAACCTTAAACGGTCTTTAGATCATGACCTGGACCAAGAACGTGGAACCTCTTCTTCGGCAGCTGTACCAGTCGCTCCGAAGCGTCGTCTCCCCTCGATTGCTGTGGATACGCATGCTACACACTTAGTTGTAGAATCCATCGATCCGAATGAGAGACTGTCCACCAGATCTCCCTTTTTCATTTCTAAAGCTTTGGACGCTGCGGTTGGCTCCTTGAAGTCTGTGAGGAAGCTTCGCTCTGGGGACCTGCTTGTCCAAACTTGCAGTGTTTCTCAGAGTAACACTCTTCTGCACCTCACTAGTCTTCAAGGCATTCCTGTCAAAGTGACACCTCACCCGTTTCTTAACACCTCTCGGGGTGTTATTTTGGAGTTTGATCTCTTGCCATGCAGTGAAGACGAATTGGTGAGTGAACTTGCAGATCAGGGTGTCATTGCTGCACGTCGTATGATGTTCCGGCGCGATGGTACTTCGATTAAGTCTAAAAATGTAATCTTGACTTTTAACTCCCCGAAAGTTCCGACCGAAATCAAGGCTGGCTACTTGGTCTGTGGAGTTCGCCCGTACATTCCCAGTCCTCTGCGCTGTTTGAGGTGCCAGAGGTACGGGCATTCACAACGTTCATGTAACAGTTCCGCTCGTTGCGCAAATTGTGGCTCCAGTGAACATGACGGGGAGGGTTGCACTTCTGCGGCCTGCTTTATTAACTGTGGTTTGGAATACCAACTTGGCCTTGGCAGTTGGGAATACCCAACTGCCAAGGCCAAGTTGGGTATTCCCAACAACCGACAGCGTACTTTTGCCGCAGTAGTTCAGTCTCTGCCACAACCCGTGCACCCTTTGTCCCGCGCCCTGTAGCTCTCGCCGCACTTGCCAAGAGATCTACAGCTGAACAAGCAACACAGGTGGATTTCACCGAGCTCTAGCTTATTCGACCAGCTGACTCTGCGCCTTCTCTTTTGAAGACGACCGACTCTTCCAGTTCCCAGCAGAAAGCCTGCACGTGTGGAAGACCCGGCCCTAAATCCGCAAAGGTGTGCAGTGTCCATCCAACTGTCACGGTCCAACTGACCAACATTGCAACTGCCTCAGACTCAGCGAGGTCCCCACCCTCAACCTACATTATAGAGGAACATAAGGGGGAGGAGAGTGACAGTTCGTCCCTCTCCTGTGACTCATCTTATGTGTAGTTGTGTTCGTTTTCGTGATGTGTTTTATCATTCTCATTCCTCAGTTTTACTTAATCGGCTAGTTTCTAACCATTGTACCATGTTTTTAATACTGTTTGTTTCATTTTCTTTCTTGGCCCTTCCATCATTCTCATGGTTCGGTTTTACTTGGTCAGCCAGATTTTGGGATTTATGCCACGTTTTTTAATACTGTTTGTTTGTCTTGTGTCTGGCGCTCTTTGGCCAAACATGGCCCTTGCGCCATAAAAATCAACCAACCAACCAACCTAGTGATTTCTTTACTCACTCCCTCCAAGTATGGGAAAGCTTCAATGCATTTCAATTTTTTCTTCCTCATCTTCCTTTGGTTGTGCACTTCTTGGCCTTCTTTACTCTGAGTCATATGCTTTTTACTCTCATGTATCCATTTATTAATTAGTTTGCTCGGGTACCCATACTCTTGTGTATACCCATACTCGAAAATAGCACAAGAGTATAGGTACCCGAGCATGACTCAGAGTAAAGAAGGCCAAGAAGTGCACAACCAAAGGAAGATGAGGAAGAAAAATTGAAATACATTGGAGCTTTCCCATACTTGGAAGGAGTGAGTAAAGAAATCAATGGGCACTGTGCTAAATATTATTTACAACTAGGAAGCTCAGTGCACACCGTGAAAAGTATGATTGTCAACAAAAAAACAGAGGAAAAAATGCTAGAAAAATCAGGAACCTACGAAATTCCAATTGCCCATATACCCCCAATATCGTACATTGGAAGTACGAAAAACAGATTAAAAAAAAGACTTAAACAACACATATCTGATCGGCAAAAAAAAAAAAAAAAAGAAGCCAAAACTGCTTTAGTGCAATTCTGCATGGAAAACCGGACATTCCCAAAATTCGATGAAATTGAAATGCTAAAAAAGAATAAAAAATCGGAAAGGCAAATGAGGAGGGAAGAAGCAATATTAATCTATAAAAATATAAAGCAAGGGTATGTAACCAGAACGACCCTAGCACATTATCGGGCCTGTGGAAAGAACTAATAAGACAAGAAAAACAACAACAAAAGAAAAACCGGCAAAAAAGACAAGAAAACCAGGATAGGAGAAGAAATTTAAAAAAAAAAAGTTGTTTTAATGAAACATAGATGGCGCCAGCCAAGCTTGATAACGAAATATATCCAGGAAAGTATATCCGACGAATGGCAACAAGGAGTATGGGACTCCATTAGCGCGAAGTTAACCACGAACATCGGTGGTAAAGTCGCCATGCTGCTGAGGATGCCCAGAGGATGGGCGAAAATTTCGAATATAAAAAACGGTAAAAATTGACTTTTTTGGAATCCTAAGGCAAAGATCCAATGAGTATACTCAGCGAAGAGTGTGAGAAGTAAAGCCAGTCATCGCATACAACGGACTTTAGGAGAATAACATCAACAAAGATCGAAAAACATGTGCGTGAAATGTTCCCATCGCTAGAAAAGAATGCTAAGGTAAGCATTATCCGCTAGAATTTTGTACAAGGATTTTTAAGGTTCGTTTACTTCTAGGCAGGAGAGGCATTGCCTTTCGCGGTCATAATGAAGATGACGGAAAGTTTAAAAGTTTTTTGAAACTGATTTCTGAAGATTGTGAAGAACTTTCAAAATGGCTTAAACGTAGGAACGACTTCACTTCCCGTGAGGTTCAGAATGAAATTTTAAAAATTTTGTCTTTAGATGTGTGCGTATCGTCATAGACAGAATAAAACTGTCTACATATTTTTTGCTTATAACGGATGAGACATCCGATATTGGAACACGGGAACAATTATCTGTTTGCTGGCGTTATGTAACAGATGATTTTAATTTGCATGAGGACTTACTTCATCGGATTGTATGAAGTTGAAACAACAACCTCGTCTTTCTCGAAAGTGTGATTAAAGACGTGCTTGTTCGATGCTGCCTAAATTTAAAAAACTGTCGCGGACAAAACTACGACGGAGCAGCTAATATGACTGGAAGATTTCAGGGTGTAACCAAAAGAATTTTAAATGATGAACCGAGGGCCACTTTTATTGTTTGTGCAGCTCATTCCTTAAATTTGGCGCTTCAAGACACTTGCCGAGCTATTTCCGAAGTTCGAGACGTTTTGGATATCGCATCTGAATTATCAAACGTAATTCACTCGTCTCCGAAGCGTAATGCCCAATTCCAAAATTTGCAGTTGCAAATAAAATCCGAAGCTTCGAGAACTGTTAAACCACTTTGCCCAACTCGGTGGACAGTCAGTGCAGCTGCCATTTCTTGTATATTTGAAAATTACGAAGTTCTCTTAAACTTTTTACCCGAAATTGCATATGAAAACCGCGGTCGCCCTACAAATTCACCTGCAAGTCATCCTTGCAGAAAATTAGAAACAATTTGAAACATTATTCTTTCTCAAATTAAGTTTAGTTATCTTTGAAAAAACTGAGAACTTCAGTAAGGCTCTACAGAGTCAATCCATGACGGCTCACGAAGAAGAAAAAAAAAGGATTGTTAATGATGCAAAGTAATTTGGAAGAGCTACGTATTGATAGCACATTTCAGAAATTGTGGACTGAAACTCTGAAACTCTCGAATGAGCTTAACTTAAATGAGCCTTCTGTTCCTCGATTTCGAAGACCACCAAGGCGTATAGACGACGGAACTATAGCGTATGAATTCCCGTATCACAAAGCCTTATTAAAGCATGTGCACTTTAATTTTTTGGATAACATAACAGGCGACATTAGTTTCAGGTTTGAATAACCAGGTTATAAAATTTATAAGAAAATGGAAGCAGTTCTGCTTGCAGCATTAAAAGGGAATTTATTGCAAGAAGACATAAATCACGTGTGCACTCATTTCGGAAACGATTTAGAAGAACATTCGCTGACAGATCAGTTAAAAATGCTTAAATACACTGGCGGAAAGTGAAAAAAGAACACTAAGAAGGAGACGTCTGATACCAACGAAATTTATACAGCATAATAACGGAATACAGAGGATAACGTGATCAAAACATTATGGCAAAATACAGCTGTTTTTGTTGGTAAACTGAAAAATAACATTTCCATGTAACATGGTTAGTACGAGGTTGAACCGCCATGAACTACGTCACACTGTGCAACTCTGGCATGGAGTCTGTCGTACAGATGTTGGATGTAAGTTTGGGGTATTGAGTTCCAAGCATCCTCAACCTGGACGCGTAAATCGGGGATGGTCGCGGCTGGCCGTGGAGTCCGGATAAATCGTTGTCCCATAAAATCCCACACGTGCTCAATGAGGGACAAATCCGGCGAACGTGAAGGTCATGGAAGTTGTCTCACACCCTGAAGCGCATGTTGCGTTGCACGTGCCGTGTGTGGGCGTGCGTTATCTTGCTGGAAAACACCACGATGGACCGACCTTACAAATGGCCCAACAACGGGCTGAATGATGTTGTTGATGTAGGAGGTGCTGTTTAACGTACCTGGTACCAACACTAGTTGTGTATTGTGTACGGGAGTGATAGCTGATCGCTCCCCACACCAGGAGACCAGGTGTAAACCTTGCGTGTCGCTGGCGCATGCAAGAAGGGTTGAGACGCTCCCTTGTGCGTCTGCGAACACGCATACGGCCATCGGAGGCTCCCAAGCAGAATCTGCTTTCATCGCTGAACACGACAGATCGCCATTGCGTTCTCCAGTGCAGACGTTGGCGACACCACTGCAGCCGTTCCTGACGGTGGGCTAGAGTCAGAGGTACACATGCCATAGGCACACGTGAACGTAGTCCTGCATCCAGTAGACGGTTGCGGATTGTTCGCACAGTCACCTCAGGTGCAACGGCAGCTCGGATTTGCGTCGCAGTGAATGTTCTGCTTCACAACGCCGCTCTTCTTATGCGTCGATCTGTTCGCTCATCAGTCCGTCTGTGACTCCCAGTTCCACGTCTTCTCGTGTGGGAATGTTCCTTGTCCATCTACGCCACCATCGTACCACCACCGATACTTCCCGTCCAATTCGCTCCGCAATACGACGATACGACCACCCGGCCTCGCGGAGTCCGACTAGACGACCTCGCTCAAAGTCACCACCCTCTAATAGCTTAGAAGGCCCGCGCACCGAACGCCGGAAGCTGCGTGACGTAGGGGAGAGTAGGCTGATGTCCGTGGTGGGTGGTCGAGCATGCATGAGCTTGCTCACTCTGTGTAAGCATGACTACGGATGTGCGTGGTTGTTGTTGTCAAATTGTCAACTAAATTTATTTTCATAGAGGAATATTAAAAGTATTCAAATTCCCTACTAATGGGGAGGTTCTCAAAATGGATTACAGCAATAAAGCGTGAAAATTTTCAACTCTAAGGTACGTGGAAACCTTTTGTTAACCTTATTTTAAACTACTCGTAAAATAAAAATTTTGAACTAGAAAATTTAAATTTGGCTAATTTTATAATCTAATGCATCTCACAGCGGGAAGTCAAAGCACTGAAAAGATTTTTGAAAAATGAAATTTATGTTTGTAATGGAAAGAATAGATTACTTGTGTTGTTATAGTAACCCATAACATGTTTTTGCCAATGTATCAAATAAGTTCAAAGTAAAATATGTATATTTAGGAAGGGATTTTAAACTTTTTTTTTTTATTATGGACACAGAATAATAAGGGTTGCATGTTTTTGATCCCAAGAGTAATATGTTGATACATTCGTACTTAGTTATTTAAGTGTTTAGGCAGCGTCAGATTAACTTTTTTGGGGTCCCTATTTCTGGGCACAAATGCTTGTAAAATACTTATATCCTATACGAAATATATGTATGTCATGTACACATCTAACATGCCTATGTCCTTTATATAAATGCTAAGGCCTTGTTGCCATGTGAAATACATCTTTTGTGTTTGCAGACATAGAGAATTGCATTGAATTATCATTTTTAATATTTATTACTAAAGGAACACAAACACTGAATCAAGTATAGACAGCAAAAATTAGATATGAATGCACAAAAACAGAAGTTCACACATATTTCAGGAGTAAGTTTGCCTTTAAAATGTCCGTTTAAAGATTTTGAAGCATTTTTCTACAAACCAACACATTGAAGAACTCTCGTGTGAGCAGTGTGTATGCTCTATCTGTGGTAGGATGGGAATTTATCAAAACCATTCAATTTCTTAAAAATTAGGTGAAATATATCAGTACTACTTGGGCAAGAAATTATTTACTTGCCCAGGTAGTAAAAGCTGGATGCGCAGGAAAATGTATCTTTTAAGATAACAAACCAGAACCCTATTTTTTTTAAGTTAAAAATATGAACTGTTTTTACATGTTTGCACTTCCATTTTAAGGGTCTGTATTACAAATGTTCAATGCACAAACGTGTGTATATCAATTTTTAAGATGCTGATGCTAAAATTGGTATGAAATGGTACGATGATGAAACTGGTGTTTCGGAAATTTAGTGATTCTGCCATGTTCCTTTTGTTAAAGTTTTCTCCCTTTGTCACTAAACATGAGAGGTCAGTTACATCTGAGGCATGCATACTGTTGTTGATTATAAACAAAATTTGGAGCAAAACTAGGTTTCCGATTTCTGGGCGTAGAGCATAACATAATTAAAGATGTGATATTACTCTTTCCTTGGTACTTCGTAACAATAATACAACTTCCATTAATTAACAATGACATGAAACACGACATGTGATGACTGTCTTTTTTTTCTTGTGTAGTAGGAAATTTTATTACAAACTTTTTTATTTTAAAATTTAGTTACCATGCACAGGCAATTAGATGTTTTATTTACCTGCCCAGACGAATGATTTACATGCTCTGGGCATCTCGGGCAAGGTATTTTTAAGCCTTGGATATTGTTATTTTTAAGAGAAAGAAAAGTACGTGGATCGACATGAATCCACATATTGTGGAAACTATGTTCTAAACAAACAAGATTTTTAAAATACAAGTAGAAATATATACTCGCTTCTTTTTTTTTTTTTTTTTTTGAAAATATTTGCTTAAAATGAGAGATCAACTTTTTATTCATTTATCTAGACTTATCTGTTTCCAGACTTCCTGCACTGTGTCTTCACAAGCTACAGCAATAATAACTGGAACTAATATATCTCATATTATCCGATAACTACTGGAAAGTGTGCTTCCAAACGTGAGGGTGGGTGTCAATTTTTGTATAGGGAAAAACTTCTTCAATCCTTCATAGAATTTATTTTGAAACCAAAATAATAAAAAAAGGAAAAAACAATCTTTTTCAATAGCTTTAGCAAAGATAAAACATTTGTGCAAAATTTTATACCATTGCTTTTTATAGTTTCTGAGAAAGTGGTACATCAAGTTAGTCAATTTATAATGAAACATGTACATCTTTTAAAATACATCCTATAGTACCAAAACAATCGCTTAGATTTATTCAGTACAATAACTACTGATGCATGTGCATTTGTCAGGTTCTCAAAAAATATAATAATTATCTGAAAAAATACTTTAAGAAATTATTGGAACAAATTTCAGATTTTCTTAGAAACGTGTCTTTGAAATTCTTCAAGGAACAGCTAACGGACACATAATCAAATTGTGCTTGTGATACACAAAGAACTACACAACCATGATTATATGTACATTGGCAGTTTTGCTGAATACTTCTTGAAAATCAAATTTCAGGAAATTTCTGCCAATAAGTTACTTGTATTTTTCCAGATAAAAAGAAATGCTTATATTGTGGATCCAAATAGTTTTGCTTAATGCTACTAATATACTTAATACAGATGTGCTGAACTTTGACAAGGTAACTTTTTTGAAATAGTGCTCTGGAAGACAAAAATTATAAACTTTACATTTGCTTATCAAAATGAAGTTGTCCAAACACGTAACTAGATGGTACTAAAATTAGGAAAACTTGTTATGTCATTATTGTACGTTTAATAATGTAGCAATAGCATAATTTTCTTGAAATCTTAATTTATTTGATGCAATCAGTGGATCAAGCAGCAATTCCCTGTATGTATGTTAAAACGTGTTTTATTGAGCCTTTGGTAATAATTAAAAAACACAGAAAAAAATTCAGTTTTTCTTGACCTTTTTATATATATTAGTGATCACGGATTGCATATAAAATACATTTTCACTAAAGGAATTATTTCATTATTAAAATTTTCATAGTCATAAGTTTGCAATGAATGAAAAATCTGATTCCTTAAATATGTCAATCGACATCTTTTGAAACGACGGCGATACGTCGTAATGGACAATCAAACTAATCTTTCAAGTACAAGAACGATTTGTTCACAAGTACAGGAATCGTTCGGTTAACTATAAAGATACTATAACTTCAAGTGAAACTACGACAACAGTTTATAATTTCGATTATAGAAATGGTTTATCACTTCCAGTGAAATGACAGGGATGCTTTCATTAAACTGACGAATCTGTGTTGCTTACCCTTTCAAGTCGAAATTATTGCTACGCTAAATTTTACGCTGTAATTTCTTTTTCTTCTGTATTTTAAAAGATTATTAAACAAACTTGTTAACTCTGCAGTTATTTGAAAACTAACACACAAGTTCTTATTTAAATGCAGTGAAACTCTAAAAGAACGCACGACCTGGTTAGTTGGTGTACGTAAAGACGCGTTCGTTCGCACATCGCCGTAATGCTCCTCTCCGAGACTACGGACTACTCTAGTGACGTCACAAATCGGTGCGCGGGCCTGCTAAGCTATTAGGAGGTGATGTCAAAGTCCGATAACTGTTTAAATCGTACACGTCTTCCATGTCCAGGCATCGCAGCTTCTTCAGGGTCTTCGCACGTGTCCGTACGCCGACGACTGATTGCATTCACTTTGCCGTACTCTTTAAATACCACCGACGATAATTTGCATATTATGCCGTGCTGTGGCGTAAGCACTCACCGGTTGGTCCCTAAATTAACATCACACCTACGTTAACTCGACTCCATTAACATATGTAAATTTCATGATCGTCCGACAATTCCTTCTTGGTGTTCTTTTTTCACTTTCCGCCAGTGTATTTGTGTGACTCCGACTCTAAAAGCCTTGAAGATATAATGGCAGAATTAAACAAAGTAGTTCATTTAAAAAATATCTGTTCTCAGAAGTTTCTACATTTGTAAAATTTCTGTTAGTTATGCCCGCAACAACTGCCACAACAGAAAAATCTTTTTCCGCTCTTAGTCGTTTGAAAACGTGTCTCAGAAGTACAATGACTAGCAATCGGTTGAATCATGCGTGTATTTTGTATGTGCATAAAGACTTGTGTAAAGAAATTGATATTCAAAAGTGTTTTGTTTGTTTGGAGGTTTAACGACCACCGTGAGCAACTCAATGGGCTATAAGCAGTCGCCCGTCCCTAATTTAGGGTCACTGGTTCCTGGGAAGGGAGAGAGCCAGTGCCGTAAGACAAACACAACATCCATGCCTCTCCGTCCGGGATTCGAACCCGGACCCCGTTGGACGAATGATCAGAGGCCATCGCTTAGACCACTGCTCCACCGGGGCGGCAATGTTCAAAAGTGTATGGAAGTATTTGTAAATAGCAATGAAAATATAGAAAAAAAACTGTTTGTGAACATTTTACCATAAATAACGAAGGCATAAGTAATAGTAGAAAAGGCTACGTCTGACCTCCATTCACTTAACATTGTGCTCCTCACGGCTGCTCCTCACGGGGGTCGCATGGGGGGTCGCCACAGGATGGGGGAAGCACCTAACGGTTGCTCCTCACGAGCGTTCCCCTACCGGAAATGGCAGGAGATAAGAACGTTGACTCTTATCGTGCTGATTATAACTTAGGAAATATTTATTTATTAATTATAACTTAGGAATTATTTCCGTGCTTCTGATTTTTTTTAATCAACTTAGAATTTTTCTTCTCTTTATAAAACGTATATTTTCATAACTTGTGTGAGGTGTTATAAGCGTTGCATTATTTTTTAGCTCATGTCTATAAAAACGATTCGCACCCTTTTCTCAAGAAATTTCATTAATTATTATAACTTGGTTCTTTATTTTATTCTAGCTTGTTGATTTTTTCAACATTGTTCCGGATACTTCTTGAAAATTAATTTTCCCCTTCTTTTGCATGATAAACGAATCTTATTTTGTTTTCCATAAGTTTAGATATATTTCCGAAGACAGATTTATTCACCCCGTCAGTGTACATTGCGATCACTTCCCGTCTGCAATGTTATCAGAACGACCTTTGAGTTGTTATCTTTGTTTGTTTCTGGCCTGATGAACCCAATCTTTTCTCTCTAGTCCCAGAATTTCTTTGTGTAGGTAAAACAGATGTTTTTGATTAATGTACCCCAACGTTCTTATCTCCCGACATTTCAGCCTTCAATACTATTCCTATAAATGTGATAAATGAAAACACATTGCCCAGCTCATGCAGATAAGTACTTCTTCCTGTGATATCCTAGTTCACGCGAAATACATTATCTTGTGCCTTGTTATAGATAAGATCACTTCCCCTTAAGTTCATCGTGTCCAGATGTTTTTGATCAACGTCTAATCTGTTTTGCGAGCGATTTCCGCAGTGTTAAATGGTGCATCTTCCTGTGATAACATATGTTTGCCCTAAGTTTCCGGCATGTTTGTCATGAAAAAGATAACGTTCCCACCATGCGTTTTAACAACAAAAAATAGGGTTCAAAGTATTTCCTTCACTCTGATATTGTTACTAAAAACATAAGTTTCTAATTCTTAGAATTTCTCTGTAAACAGATAAGATTGTCAGATTTTACTTTTCCTGTGATCTGGAGTGTTTGCATTTACAAAGAAAATTCATGAACTAGATCCAGACATTTCAACAAAATTCGAGAAGAATGCAGACTAACTTTCAAGGTACCGTACTAAAGTTGAAGAAGCTATGGGAATTTCTGATCTAACATGGCCCTTTTATACCTGGAGAAGGACTGATAAGGGGTGATCACGTGATGCATGCATGGAATCGATTAAAATGTCCAAGTTCGACTACCCCAGAAATTTTTCTGAAAATGATTGTTTCTCTTTTTAAAAAAAAAAAGTTCCAGAATAAGAATCCCTTCACTGAAACAAGAAATTTCTATTCAAAGCATTCCATCCCTCTTTATACTTCAAATACTCTATTTGTAAATCTAAGGAACTGTTGCTTTTTAATATTCATGTATTTTTCCCTCTAACTTTAGAAGATATTTTTTTTCAAAATGTATGTAGATATTACGATAGTAAAACCTCTTACAACTGCTTGAAGTTCAATTCGCTTCAGACTGTCTTAAGGAAATTCGTACATTTTCTCATGACACATCGACATGTTATTTTTCTTCCCATTCACTTCAAAGACTGGAGATCAACTTAATGGAGTCCTTTTAGAAAGGGGAAATATATGTATATATTAGTTCATGTTCAGTTAAGGGGAATGCATGCATATATTTCAATATGAAAAAAGAAGCCCTATAAGTGAAAGCTCAACCTAAAGACGGATAGATTGCTCACGCTTTCTCTACTCTGTGACATTTCTTTACTGAATGAACCATGGCCTTTTTTTTTTAATGAACCGCTTTAAAATCTTCGTTCTCCCTTTACTATTGTCAGCTTTCATGTCCCTCCAGTTCTTTACTGAGAAACAGAAGAATTTATTCAATTTTAATTTATTAAGAGAGTAGAACTCTTTTAGGCTATCGAAGTACTTTCAGGTCCTTCATTACGAAAATATTCATTGTCATGAAAGCATGCATAATCGAGATGATTTACTATCGTTTCAATGAAAGTGTTTACGTATTCATTGCTCTGATGCCAGATTTCATTTTCTTATACTTCGAACAGAAATTAGTTTGAATCATTCGTCGAGAAAACATTTCTTTCATATTTTTATTTTTTTGCCTCCGAATCAAACGTACTCAAAAAAGGAGAGACGCACTTTAATGTTTTTTTCCTCTTATGTGTGGAATACGGGAATATGATACAAAAATTAAAGAATATCGACTTTCCTCTCAACACCACACAACTACGTTTTTTTTTTAATTTTCAATAAGCTGTTTCTATATTTTTACAACTGAATAGAATTATTTATTGAAAAATTCTAAGTAAAACGAAAATGGTTTGATTGAAAACGTGCCAGGGCAAGTTTCGGAAAAGTACATTCTCTTATAGGGTTAAAAATGGAAATTTTCGTTTTCTTATAATTGCAAAATTCCCATAGGATAACATGGGAAAACTAGCATGAATAAAAGACGGTTTGGGATCGAGTAAAAATCTGTAAACGGTCGTTTTTGAAATCGTTTACATTATAACTGGACGAAAATGGTTTGATTGAAAACGTGCCAGGGCAAGTTTTGAAAAGTATATTCTCTTATAGGGTTAAAAAATGGAAAGAAAGAAGACACACTTCATGAAAAAAAATCATTAGAATTCGCTACGGCTGAAGGTCCCCCGAGCGGGTTCATAAACCAATACTCGTATTAACCATTAAAAGAATGGGGGTGTCAGGAAAGCCACTAACCCTCATTGTAGCCTTCATGTAGCGTACGGAGGTGGTGAACTTCACCAAACATGGATCCATAATATTGTAAAAATCATTCAGGTTTACGGGCTTTTACACCCACGTCAATGACCTTCATACATACGAAACATAAGTTCACTTCACATTCACACACTCATTCATACAAAAATAAAAAATACATAAATAAATAATTAAATAAATGAATAAATAATTAAAAAAATAAAGGGTACTAACTGAGCTGCACGGTGGAGTCAAGATGGAGGGGAATAACCTCCATCTATCGTCCAGTCGTGCAATAATTTTCGAAGGTTGAGAGCTTGAATAACTAGCCCCTCCATGTTCGATATCACTCTCAGAATTCAAAGTGAGATCGATTAGCTCGGGCTCCGAATTGATGACATTTATCTCCTCAAGATCATATTCGGAATCAATATCCATGGTTAGATCAATCAGCTCTGGCTCCGAATTGATGACATTTACCTCATCAAGCTCATATTCGGAATCAATATCCATGGTGAGATCAATCAGCTCTGGCTCCGAATTGATTATATTTATTTCCTCAAGCTCAGACTCTGAATCATTTTCTATGACGAGATCACTCAGCTCTGTCTCCGAATTGATATTTATTTCCTCAAGCTCTGGTTCTGAATCATTATCCATGACGAGATCAACCAGGTCCGGCTTGTTATTAATAATTTCCCACTGTGATGACGAAGGGAGTCCCATCAACCACCGTATAATATATGAATTGTCTATAGTTTCCTGAAAATAAATAAATAAATAAATAAATAAATAAAAAGAGCTAGTCTGAAGAAAAGTTTCTAATCACTAAAAAGGAACTTAGAATTACGATTCATTTAAAAGGGATACATACACCTATAAAAATAATAATAATAAAAAAATAAATAAATAAAACCTTACAAGATACATAATCAAAAAAGAAAATTAAAAATTTACTCTTACCAAATCATAACCCATGGGAGATGATGGAGGTCCAGAAGATTGCATATTCAAAGGGAGAGTAATAGTTGCTTTTAAGAAAGATCTTCAATAATCTATGACTTTCTACACTTTTTCTTACCCCTTTTATTCTTACAGAAGGAAAGATAATGGGCTGTGACTAAATGAGACATAGCCAGAAGGAGCTCCCTCCCTGTCACACCCCCTTGTACTTCGGCTCCTTCGGGCTACGTCTCATTTAGTCATGTGATCCAGTTGTTTTGATAGAAAATTCAATCTTAATAGACATAGGCTGTTGTTATGAATAAATAAAACTTGAACTAAAACATGAATAATTAGCGTAAATGATATAGAAACAATAAAATAGAGAAGAAATAATACACGAACAAATTACGAGTGAAAAAGCCGTTTTACATAAGGGAAAAAAATATATATTCTAAGTTGGGGAGTCGGAAAAAAGTTATAATGAATAAATCAAAATTAAAAGCAAGAATGCATTAAACAGAATGTTTCAAACTTCGAATGTTATAAACAAAACGTCTCTTTCCCCATATGACAACAAGCGAGTCGTATCCTCAGACAATATTCATTCTTTGCCCTACGATCATTTTTCATTAATATATATACAAACACATTATATCATGATTGTTGGAAAGGTTACCTCTCAACCAGATGTGTATACTTCTGTTTCAAGATAAAGGAAATCCTTTGTTTTCAGTCTTAAGTATAAAAGCAGCGTCTTGGTTAACAGGGTCAAATGTTATCTGAGTAAACACATCTTATCAGAGATTTTCACTGAACTGGTCAGTGGGGGATACGTATTTCGGTCTTGAGTTTAAGAAAACATAATGATTCCCATGCCTTTCCACTTATCTATACAAACATATCATATCAGGATTGTTGGAAAGGTCACCTCTAGACCAGATGTGTTTATTTCAGTTTCAAGATAAAGGAAAATCCTTTGTTAAAGAGCTACCACAGCCCATTATCTTTCCTTCTGTAAGAATAAAAGGGGTAAGAAAAAGTGTAGAAAGTCATAGATTATTGAAGATCTTTCTTAAAAGCAACTATTACTCTCCCTTTGAATATGCAATCTTCTGGACCTCCATCATCTCCCATGGGTTATGATTTGGTAAGAATAAATTTTTAATTTTCTTTTTTGATTATGTATCTTCTAAGGTTTTATTTATTTATTTTATTATTATTATTATTATTTTTATAGGTGTATGTATCCCTTTTAAACGAATCGTAATTCTTAGTTCCTTTTTAGTGATTAGAATCTTTTCTTCAGACTAGCTTTTTTTTTTATTTATTTATTTATTTATTTTTTCAGGAAACTATAGACAATTCATATAGCCGCCCCGGTGGCGCAGTGGTCTAAGGCGCTGGCCTCTGATCATTCGTCCGTAAGGGGTCCGGGTTCGAATCCCGGTCAGGCATGTATGTTGTGTTTGTCTTACGGCACTGGCTCTCTCCCTTCCCTGGAAACAGTTACCCTAAATTAGGGACGGGCGACTGCTTATAGCCCATTGAGTTGCTCACGGTGGTCGTTAAACCTCCAATAAAAAAAAAACAATTCATATATTATACGGTGGTTGATTGGACTCCCTTCGTCATCACAGTGGGAAATTATTAATAACAAGCCGGACCTGGTTGATCTCGTCATGGATAATGATTCAGAACCAGAACTTGAGGAAATAAATATCAATTCGGAGACAGAGCTGAGTGATCTCGTCATAGAAAATGATTCAGAGTCTGAGCTTGAGGAAATAAATATAATCAATTCGGAGCCAGAGCTGATTGATCTCACCATGGATATTGATTCCGAATATGAGCTTGAGGAGATAAATGTCATCAATTTGGAGCCAGAGCTGATTGATCTAACCATGGATATTGATTCCGAATATGATCTTGAGGAGATAAATGTCATCAATTCGGAGCCCGAGCTAATCGATCTCACTTTGAATTCTGAGAGTGATATCGAACATGGAGGGGCTAGTTATTCAAGCTCTCAACCTTCGACAATTATTGCACGACTGGACGATAGATGGAGGTTATTCCCTCCATCTTGACTTCACCGTGCAGCTCAGTTAGTACCCTTTAATTCTTTAATTATTTATTCATTTATTTAATTATTTATTTATGTATTTTTTATTTTTGTATGAATGAGTGTGTGAATGTGAAGTGAACTTATGTTTCGTATGTATGAAGGTCACTGACGTGGGTGTAAAAGCCCCGTAAACCTGAATGATTTTTACAATATTATGGATCCATGTTTGGTGAAGTTCACCACCTCCGTACGCTACATGAAGGCGACAATGAGGGTTAGTGGCTTTCCTGACACCCCCATTCTTTTAATGGTTAATACGAGTATTGGTTCATGAACCCGCTCGGCGGACCTTCAGCCGTAGCGAATTCTAATGATTTTTTTTTCATGAAGTGCGTCTTCTTTCTTTCCATTTTTTAACCCTATAAGAGAATATACTTTTCAAAATTTGCCCTGGCACGTTTTCAATCAAATCATTTTCGTCCTGTTATAATTTAAACTATTTCAAAAACGACCGTTTACAGATTTTTACTCGATCCCAAACCGTCTTTTATTCTTGCTAGTTTTCCCATGTTATCCTATGGAAATTTTGCAATTATCAGAAAACGAAAATTTCCATTTTTAACCCTATAAGAGAATGTACTTTTCCGAAACTTGCCCTGGCACGTTTTCAATCAATCCATTTTCGTCCTGTTATAATTTAAACGCTTTCAAAAACGACGGTTTACAAATTTTTACTCGATCCAAAACCATCTTTTAGTCATGTTAGTTTTCCCACGTTATCCTATGGGAATTTTGCAATTATGAGAAAACGATAATTTCCATTTTTAACCCTATAAGAGAATGTACTTTTCCGAAACTTGCCCTAGCACGTTTTCAATCAAACCATTTTCGTCTTACTTAGAATTTTTCAATAAATAATTCTATTCAATTGTAAAAATATAGAAACAGCTTATTGAAAATTAAAAAAAAACGTAGTTGTGTGGTGTTGAGAGGAAAGTCGATATTCTTTAATTTTTGTATCATATTCCCGTATTCCACACATAAGAGGAAAAAAACATTAAAGTGCGTCTCTCCTTTTTTGAGTTCGTTTGATTCGGAGGCAAAAAAAATATGAAAGAAATGTTTTCTCGACGAATGATTCAAACTAATTTCTGTTCGAAGTATAAGAAAATGAAATCTGGCATCAGAGCAATGAATCCGTAAACACTTTCATTGAAACGATAGTAAATCATCTCTATTATGCATGCTTTCATGACAATGAATATTTTCGTAATGAAAGACCTGAAAGTACTTCGATAGCCTAAAAGAGTTCCACTCTCTTAATAAATTAAAATTGAATAAATTCTTCTGTTTCTCAATAAAGAACTGGAGGGACATGGAATCTGACAATAGTAAAGGGAGAACGAAGATTTTAAAGCGGTTCATGAAAAAAAAAAGGCCATGGTTCATTCATTAAAGAAATGTCATAGAGTAAAGAGAGCGTGAGCAATCTATCCGTCTTTAGGTTGAGCTTTCACTTATAGGGCTTCTTTTTCATATTGAAATATATGCATGCATTCCCCTTAACTGAACACGAACTGATATATACATATATTTACCCTTTCTCAAAGGACTCCATTAAGTTGATCTCCAGTCTTTGAAGTGAATGGGAAGAAAAATAACATGTCGATGTGTTATGAGAAAATGTACGAATTTCCTTAAGACAGTCTGAAGCGAATTGAACATCAAGCAGTTGTAAGAGGTTTTACTATCGTAATATCTAAATACATTTTGAAAAACATATCTTCTAAAGTTAGAGGGGAAAATACATGAATATTAAAAAAACAACAGTTCCTTAGATTTACGAATAGAGTATTTGAAGTAGAAAGAGGGATGGAATGCTTTGAATAGGAATTTCTTGTTTCAGTGAAAGGATTCTTATTCTGGATTTTTTTTTAAAAAAGAGAAACAATCTTTTTCAGAAAAATTTCTTGGGTAGTCGAACTTGGACATTTTAATCGATTCCATACATGCATCACGTAATCACCCCTTATCAGTCCTTCTCCAGGTATAAAAGGGCCATTTTAGATCAGAAATTCCCATAGCTTCTTCAACTTTAGTACGGTATCTTGAAAGTTAGTCTACATTCTTCTCGAATTTTGTTGAAATGCCTGGATCTAGTTCATGAATTTTCTTTGTAAATGCAAACACTCCAGATCACAGGAAAAGTAAAATCTGACAATCTTATCTGTTTACAGAGAAATTCTAAGAATTAGAAACATATGTTTTTAGTAACAATATCAGAGTGAAGGAAACACTTTGAACCCTATTTTTTGTTGTTAAAACCCATAGTGGGAACGTTATCTTTTTCATGACAAACATGCCGGAAACATAGGGCAAACATATGTTATCACAGGAAGATGCACCATTTAACACTGCGGAAATCGCTCTCAGAACAGATTAGACGTTGATCAAAAACATCTGGACACGATGAACTTAAGGGGAAGATCTTATCTATAACAAGGCACAAGATAATGTATTTCGCGTGAACTAGGATATCACAGGAAGAAGTACTTATCTACATGAGCTGGGCAATGTGTTTTCATTTATCACATTTATAGGAATAGTATTGAAGGCTGAAATGTCGGGAGATAAGAACGTTGGGGTACATTAATCAAAAACATCTGTTTTACCTACACAAAGAAATTCTGGGACTAGAGAGAACAGATTGGGTTCATCAGGCCAGAAACAAACAAAGATAACAACTCAAAGGTCGTTCTGATAGCATTGCAGACGGGAAGTGATCGCAATGTACACTGACGGGGTGAATAAATCTGTCTTCGGAAATATATCTAAACTTATGGAAAACAAAATAAGATTCGTTTATCATGCAAAAGAAGGGGAAAATTAATTTTCAAGAAGCATCCGGAGCAATGTTGAAAAAATCAACAAGCCAGAATAAAATAAAGAACCAAGTTATAATGATTAATGAAATTTCTTGAGAAAGGGGTGCGAATCGTTTTTATAGACATGAGCTAAAAAATAATGCAACGCTTATAACACCTCACACAAGTTCTAAAAATATACGTTTTATAACGAGAAGAAAAATTCTAAGTTGATTAAAAAAATCAGAAGCACGGAAATAATTCCTAAGTTATAATTAATAAATAAATATTTCCTAAGTTATAATCAGCACGATAAGAGTCAACGTTCTTATCTCCCGCCATTTCCGGTAGGGGAACGCTCGTGAGGAGCAACCGTTAGGTGCTTCCCCCATCCTGTGGCGACCCCCATGCGACCCCCGTGAGGAGCAGCCGTGAGGAGCACAATGTTAATTGAATAGAGGTCAGACGTAGCCTTTTCTACTACTGGCATAGAAATCTTTTTTATTACACTGCTGGCCACTCAAAATACAACACCAAGAACGATACGAGATAGCAAAGCCAGATTTATTGGACACATAACAATAGATACAAAGATGAAACAATTGAGCTTACAGGCCCGTGCGACTTGCGGAACACGCAGACATCAGTAATTCGTGTGGCCCCCATGGATGGTAATCACGGCCGCTACACGCGGCGGCATCGAACAAAAGAGGCTTTGGATGTGGGCTTGGGGTATGTCGGTCCAGGCTGCTTCCACACGTTGCCACAGTTCATCAGGCGTAACCGCGGGTGGTGCTTTCCGGGCCACTCGGTTGCCGATAAGCGACCAGACGTGTTTGATGGGCGACATATCGGGAGAACATGTGGACCACGGCAGCAGTGACACCTGGTGGGCCGTGAAGAATTGTTGCACGATGCGTACCACGTGCGGGAGCGCATTGTCCTGTTGAAACGTGGCCGCTGACAGGTTCTGCTGGTAAGGGAGGACTACAGGCTCCAAAACGTTAGAGATGTAGCGGTGGCTGTTGAGTGTACCGGCGACGCGTATAAGAGGGGTGTAAGTGTCATATCCAATTGCGCCCCAAACCATAACGCCAGGCGACGGACCGGTATGGCGATGCACAATGCAGGCGTCATACAGTCTATCGCCGCGGTGCCGCCACACGCGGATCCGACCATCGTGGTGTTGCAGGCAGAAGCGGGATTCGTCGGAGAAGACAATGTCCTGCCATTCCGTGGTCCAGGTGTGGCGTTCAACGGCCCACTTCCGCCGCACTCGCCGGTGGTGTAAAGTCAATGGTAATCGGAGCAATGGGCGCCGTGCGACAAGTCCCCGCTCCTGCAGACGACGTCGAACGGTACGTGCTGACACTGGTTGTTGCGCAACACACCCTAATTCCTGCGCTAACGTTCGCGTGATGTGGCTGTGCGAGCCGTCAATGCCCGCCGCACAACATGCCGGTCCTCTCGTTTGGTATTGTGCCGCAGCTGTGGCAATCGCTCACGTCGGTCCGTCCGTCCCTCCAGCACCCACCGAATCCATACTCGCCTCACTGAGGCTGGATGTCGTCTCTCACGGGCGCTGATGTCTCGGTACGATAAACTACTGTCGCGATAAGCCACTATTCGTCCTCTATCGAACTCCGAAACGTACTGGAATGACTGCCGTATTCTGCGACGAGGCATTAGGAGGCTTCCCACGCCCAGGTCCGGCTGCACAACACACTTCCACGACTTAAACCCCACCTTCTGTGCACCCTTCTTATAGTGCTTCTCGGTGACGTGCCGGTCGCACATGATTTGCATATGCCCTGCAATGCTAATCGTTTGCATGTCCTATCGCGGGCGACGCATGCTGCGAATTTCAAGCCAATCGGATGCTTCATTCTTGGTGTTGCATTTTGGGGGGCCAGCTGTGTAGTAATAACAATGTGCGTACATATATACTCAGTACTTCTTATTTCCTGAAATAAACGCAATCATATATTCTAGGTAAGCAATGCTTTTAATTTTGTTTTGCAACATGAAAACGAACGAAGAGTTGCCTTGTTTCTTTAAAACATTTGAAAATGATGTTCCAATATTGTTTTTATATACACGTTTCACATTTACTTCAAACTGTATTTTCTTCTTCTGTTATGTAATAATTTATTTCTAAAAGATAAGTACGTATTAACACTGTAAAAATTTGGTTGGGAAAGCAGAAATTTCACATGGATGAAAATTAACGAAACCATGGGGAATGCATACTTCATCCCCCATGTCTTCGAGGGTAGTGGGATATATTGCTAAAAAATGCCGTACCAGTTTTCGAGATCTTCCGCCGCCACTGTATATATATACACTATCTACCAACAAGTAATTGGACACCTGTGATAGCAAAGGCAAACAAAGTTTATTCACCTCCAATAGTTGGTGGAGCCTCCACCAGCGGCGATTACAGCTGCGACCCTCCGGGGCATACTCTCAACCACGCGTTGTACGACGCCTAGCGGTATTTTCTTCCACTCGGCTTGGA
The DNA here is from genome assembly GCA_039090855.1 of Macrothele yani. Taxonomy (NCBI): domain Eukaryota; kingdom Metazoa; phylum Arthropoda; class Arachnida; order Araneae; family Macrothelidae; genus Macrothele; species Macrothele yani. The sequence continues at coordinate 51,623,100 of CM077028.1, forward strand.
GAAGACAGGTCAGTTCCTTCTCTGATTTCAGACGGTGGGAGCACCCCTTTTGTCGACGCTCCTACTCGTTCCAGAGGTGCTCGATAGGGTTAAGGTCGGGGCTCTGCGCAAGCCAGTCCATTCGATTAACCCCATTGTCACCATGCTAAGCCATGGTGGACCTCGCAACATGACAGGTGGCATTGTCATCCTGAAAGTAACATGGGTACATCCCGTAAAACTGCCACAACGTAGGAAGCGCATGGCCATCCAAAATGGTGCAGTAGGTCTCGGCGTTGAGTCTACCAGGAATTGCGACCAAGGGTCCCGTGCCATACTACGAGAAACACCCCCATAGCATAATTCCACCGCCGCCGAACTTCACAGTTGGCACAATACATTCCGGCAGGAGGCGTTCTCCAGGCAGACGCCAAACCCAGGCCCTGCCATCCGAACGGTAGAGGGTGAACCTTGATTCGTCGCTCCAGAGAACCTGTTTCCACTGTTCAACGGTCCACTGTCTACGTTCTGTGCACCACGTTAGCCGAGCAGCACTATTGGACTTGGTGATCAAAAGTTTGTGGGCGGCAGCACGTCCATGATAACCGAGCAGATGAGCTTCCTTACGGATGGTATTCATCAAAAGAACACTCCCGGATGCCTGTTGAAACTCCTCGCGGATGTGGCCTATCGATTTGGTGCGGTTCTTCCGAATTTCTCTGGCCAGCACCCGTCGGTCTCTAACTCCCAGTTTTGTGGGTCTGCCGGGTCGGGGCACATTCCGACAGTCACCTCTCATCTTCCACTTGCCAATAACGTAGACCACTGTCGATTTTGGGTACTTCAACTCGCTGGATATGTCACGTATGGATCGGCCATTTCTGTGATACCCGAAGATTACACCTTTCTCGAAATCAGAGAGCTCCGAACTGCGTGGCATCTTGCATGCGACTGGTTGCGTTGTTGTTTCCCTCACGATATTTAACGGCGGCGGCCGTGACGTGTGTGAGGACCGCAGATATCGTCGATTGCAGGGGTGTCCAATTACTTGTTGGCAGATAGTGTATGTATATATCATCATTGTGACATTGTCAACCATTATCAATCCACTGGTGGATGGTCTCCCAAGTTTCTTCCACAACTATCTGTCTTGAGCTACTCTCCTCCATGTTACTCCGGCATGATTTCGAATTTCATCCATCCATCTCCCGTGTATTCTTCTTCTGGGTCTTTTTATGTCACTTGGAATACAGTCTAAAACTTCCCTTGTCCATCTGTGGTCCGTTCTTCTGGCAACATGTCCAGCCCATTGCCATTTCAGGGATTTTACTCTCATCATGATATCTTCCACTCTTGTCATTTTTTCTGACCCACGAGTTACTCTTCTTATCTTTCCTGGTTAGACCAAGTACGAATATCTCTATGCTTCTTTCAGTTGTCTGCAGCCTTTATATGTCTTTTTTAGGTAAAGTCCATGTATCTGCTCCGTATGTAAGAACTCGAAGGAAGCATTGATTTAACACTTTTCGATTAAGATGCAATGGCATATTGCTCTTGAAAATTGTACTGTCTTCCAAAAGCTCTAAAGCCAAGTTTTATACGCCGATTAATTTCCTCGTCAATGTTACCCTCGCTTGATATTTGCTGTCCAAGTAGGTATCAGTTATCTCCAGTTTTTCCTCATCAATTGATAAGTTTTCCTTTCTCGTAAAAGCATTGTACATCGCTTTTGTCTTCTGAAAGTTCATTTTTAATCCCACTTCTTTACTCTTGCCAGCGAGTTTCTGGATCACATTCTGCAGCTCTGAAGGAGTTAAATAACTACGTCATCAGTAAAACGAAGGTGATTTAAATAATCTCCATTAATCTTTATCCCCTTGTTTTCCCAGTTCAACGTTTGGAAGACATTTTACACTGGACATTGAAGAGTTTGGGAGATATGGTGTCACCTTGTTTTACTCCCTTTCCAGTATTTATTGGTACTGTATCCTCAAATGGCCGAACCTTTTCATTTGCATTTTCATAGATGTTATTACTAATGCTAATGTAGGCGTCTTCAATACCGCAGGATTTCAACGTCATTGTAGCTGTATCAAAGGCCTTTTCATAATAAAAAGGCCATGCATAATGGGAGTTCATATTTCCTCATTCTTTCAATTAATTAGTTCTCTCAGTACATGAATATGATCTATGGTGCTGTAGCCACTCCTGAATCCAGCTTGTTCTCTTGGTTGAGCCATGTCCAGTATGACCTTCAAGCGATGTGAAAGAACCTCAGTGAAGATTTTATAAATCACTGAAAGAAGGCTGATGGACCTGTAGTTCCTGAAATCCTCAATGTCACCTTTTTTGATGTAGAAGGATCATTGTAGCATTGTTCCAACCCTCGGGTATTTTTCCCTCACTGATACATCTTGTGAAAACTTGGGCGAGTGTGGTTTCTATTTCTCCGCTTGCTTTCTGTACAATGTCCACGGTAATTCCATCTTCTCCTTAGCTCTCCCCCGTTTCATATTCTTAATTGCATGTACAATTTCTGCTAGGAGGACAGGAGGAACTTTGGTACTGGTACCTTTCTTAATGACTGGAATAGGTGTATAATTTCTTTCATATAATTTTGTGTAGAAATCTTTCACTGTTATCAACATTTCACCTCTATTTCTTGTTACAGAGCCATCTTCTTTTGTCGGTGCCATAATCTGTTTTCTTCCATTTCTGAGATGTCCCATTTGCTTTCTTCAGGCTTTGTTTATTTTCAATTGCTTTTCTCACTAGTTCGCAACTGAATTTCCTTATGTCTTCAGTGATATTTTTCCGAATATACAGGGGTCCGAGAATTATTGGACACATTACACAATTATGTACAAAAAAAAAAAAACTATGAGCATTGCCTGTTTTTCTATATCACGTATTACTAACACGGTTTCTATATCTTTGTTTTGCAGAATTGCTGCCATTCTCCGTCAACAAATTCAATTAAGCGGTGAATGAAACAGTCTAAAGAAACTGGCAATGTGGAACATCGTGGAGGAGCCGGTAGGCCTAGCGTCAGCGGTGAGATGGTTGCCAAGTTAATGAAAGTTTCCGACAAAACCCCAGGAAATCCGTTCGTAAAGCAAGCAGAGAACTGTGCGTTCCGAAATCAACAGTTCACGATATCTTGAACAAGAAACTAAAGTTTCATGCTTATAAAATTCAAATAGTGCAAAAGATGCATGTAAATGATCAAACTCTGCGATACGATTTCGCTGTGGATATGCTGAATCGAGTGGAAAATGACGCAAACTTTCTCAGTACTGTAATTTTTAGTGATGAATCACAACTGTAGGATATGGGGCAGTAAACTGCCTCATGCTGCTATTGAACTGGAACGTGATTCTCCAAAAGTTAATGTGGTGCGCCCTATCAAAAAGAGGTGATTGGCCCTTTCTTCTTCTACGAAAAAACCATAAATGGTGGCATTTACTTGGATATACTAGAAAATTTCGCTATAACCCAGATCAAAAGATATGACGTCGTTTTTCAACAAGACGGGCCTCCGCATTGGTCAACGTGTGTACGTAAGTGCCTAAATGAGCATTTCCGCAAAAGATGGATTGGGTGTGGTGGTCATATTCCATGGCCTCCTCGCTCTCCAGATCTAACTCCATTGGATTATTTCATGTGGGGTTATGTGAAGGATCGTGTCTACCAGACGCCTTGTATTGATTTGCAGGAACGGGAGCAGCGTATCACAGCTGCTATTAATTCTATGACTCTTCAGATGCTTGCCAATACATGGCATGAAATCGAGCATCGCTTGAACGTACTACGAGCAACCAAGGGATCTCACATCGAAATTTATTAACTTGTGTAGTTACATTGTAAGTTAGTACAGACAGTTTCTTTCTATCTGTTTAACGTTTTGTTTTATATAATTTTGTAATGTGTCCAATAATTCTCGGACACCCTGTATATATATATACAGTATATTGGCCAAATCCAAGGGCTGACGTTTTGTACCTGAATATAAGTGTGACATTACGATTTTTATTTTCTATACATATCACTCACCAACTCGCTTGGTCAGCGTTGTCAGTTAGGGCCAAACCCCCTATCCTCAAGAGTCTAGTATTTAAGTTGTATTTAGACAACTTAAGTACTAGACTGCATTTTAAGGGTAAGGGACAGGAAAAACATCCAGAACAAGACACGTGGGAAATGGGGGGTCGGTGAAATTCGATAGCATGCCGAAATGGAATGGAGGAAACTGGTTCCAGAGAGAAGGTTGAGAAACAGACTTGACGAGACTTTCACCTAGCAGTGAATTGATAATGATGATATCGCCACAAATACGAGTAATTTATTTTCTCATTTCACCAAAGTGCCCACGAACACGGTGAGGTGACAGCAATCACATTGTAACTCTTTACAAGTGACCTTCGAGGAGGAGTACACGGTGAAACCAGAAGTACAATTTTTATGCGATCATCTAACGTTTTTTAATCAGCCTACGTGAAAGTGGATACCATGCATGAAATCAAAAATAAAACTTTTATGCGGCCCTCTAACGCATTTTGTGACCAGTTGTTAACCTTCAAAATCACAAAAATGTCTGTATTATAATAAGGTATGAAAAAGATATTTTCGTGTACAATTACTCATGTAGGGGGAAACACAACAAGGCTACATTTTCTTTTTTATGCGGAGCAACTTCGTGACACTCAAATTGCATATGTTCAATTTCCCGTTTGGCCAGGTATCTGAAGCCGGTAATTCGAATATACACATATTCAGTAAATTAATGAAAAAATCTTTAGGAAATTTATAAATAAAGCAACATAGAAATGTTACCATAAGTGAAATTTAATTATTTAACTTACACAACAAGAAATTTCCAGTTCTCTGTCACAGATTAAGAAAATACATTCTTGAGATTACAAAAGGAAAATTTAGTGTCATTGATTTCTTGCGTTGATTTATACCTCTTACTTATTAACTGACAATAGGTTTCTTTATACACTGGCGGAAAGTGAAAAATGAACACCAAGAAGGAGACGTCTGATACCAACGAAATTTATACAGCATAATAACGGAATACACAGAATAACGTGATCAAAACATTACGGCAAAATACAGCTGTATTTGCTAGTAAACTGAAAAATAACATTTCCATGTAACATGGTTAGTACGAGGTTGAACAGCCATGAACTGCGTCACACTGTGCAATTCTGGCATGGAGTCTGTCGTACAGATGTTGGATGTAAGTTTGGGGTATTGAGTTCCAAGCATCCTCAACCTGGACGCGTAAATCGGGGATGATCGCGGCTGGCCGTGGAGACCGGATAAATCGTTGTCCCATAAAATCCCACACGTGCTCAATGGGGGACAAATCCGGTGAACGTGCAGGCCATGGAAGTTGTCTCACACCCTGAAGCGCATGTTGCGTTGCACGTGCCGTGTGTGGGCGTGCGTTATCTTGCTGGAAAACACCACGATGGACCGACCTTACAAATGGCACAACAACGGGCTGAATGATGTTGTTGATGTAGCAGGTGCTGTTTAACGTACCCGGTACAAACACTAGTTGTGTACGGGAGTGATAGCTGATCGCTCCCCACACCAGGAGACAGGTGTAGGCCCTGTGTGTTGCTGGCGGATGCAAGAAGGGTTGAGACGCTCCCCTGTGCATCTGCGAACACGCATATGGCCATCGGAGGCTCCCAAGCAGAATCTGCTTTTATCGCAGAACATGCACGACAGATCGCCATTGCGTTCTCCAGTGCAGACGTTGGCGACACTACTGCAGCCGTTCCTGACGGTGGGCTGGAGTCAGAGGTACACATGCCAGAGGCACACGTGCGCGTAGTCCTGCATCCAGTTGACGGTTGCGGATTGTTCGCACAGTAACCTCAGGTGCAACGGCAGCTCGGATTTGCATCGCAGTGGATGCTCTGCTTGACAACGCCGCTCTTTTTATGCGTCGATCGGTCCGCTCATCAGTCCGTCTGTGACTCCCCGTTCCACGTGTGGGAATGTTCCTCGGACCATCTACGCCACCATCGTACCACCACCGATACTTCCTGTCCAATTCGCCCCGCAATACGACGATACGACCACCCGGCCTCGCGGAGTCCGACTAGACGACCTCGCTCAAAGTCCGATAATTGCTGAAATCGTACACGTCCTCCATGTCCAGGCATTGCAGCTTCTTCAGGGTCTTCGCACGTGTCCGTACGCCGACGACTGATTACATTCACTTCGCCGTACTCCTTAAATACCACCGACGATAATTTGCATATTATGCCGTGCTGTGGCGTAAGCGCTCACCGGTTGGTCCCGAAATTAGCATCACACCTACGTAAACTCGACCCCATTAACATATGCAAATTTCATGATCGTCCGCCAATTCCTTCTTGGTGTTCTTTTTTCACTTTCCGCCAGTGTATAAGAACTTTTTTCAAAGCTTTCTGTTTTTTGTCTCTATAACTTTTTCTGCTCCACCTTTTAATATTTTCCTTTATACTGCTCCATTTTTTTTTCACGTAAATTCCTTATATGATACGTCTATTCTAACGAAAGATTTTGGAATTATACATGAAGCCCATACCTGAAGCAATGAAGTGCTTTCAACTAAAATTACGCAGTTCAGATGTTTTTCCGCTGTTATCTCGAACAATAAAAACAAAAACAGAAATCAAATCTAAGCAATGGCTGAGATACAAGACAGTACTGACTACCAAGCAAAGTTTGAGGCAGAATAGGCTTAGAACTTTCAAACAGCAACTAAAAATAAGAATCGTACATACCTCCCCCCCCCCTCTACTTCCAACCTTCGGAAGTCTCGAAAGAAAACTCCAAGATAACGTTATTCTAATTGTCCGAGCATCCCTGACAATCTTCGAATGTCGTATTAGAAAAAACACTTCCCAGTTTACACCTCGCGGCTTTGCCGAAATTGCTTGCATGGTAACGCTAGTGAACGAAGTTTTATTTCGGCATGTGAATTTACATGAAAAGCAACATGCCTTTGATGTGGTTACTGTTACCCCCTCGGGTACCGTTGTAAGACCAAGTGCGCCTGCAGGACAATACGCACCAGCGCAAAACACCTGTTTTATTGCAGGGCTAATCACCTGCAACTAGCGAATGCCCGATGCAACACAGGAAATAAGTCGAAATTGATGGAGCTTAACTTAGAAAGTCAGGGAAGCGGTTGCATAAAAAAGAGTGTTTAGCTTACAGATCATTTGGCATGTAAATATTTTTTCCGAAGCATTTAAGGCAGTAAACAAATTGTGTCTTTTCAGCATAACGTAGGTTTCTTCCACATGCATGGTGAGGCACAATATACTGTACACTATATCGACAAAAGTCACCGGATACCCTTCAAAAATCAACGAACGGATCCGCTGCGTTGTTAAGATACGCGGTACAGCTGCAAACGGTATAAAAACAAGCTTGCAGCTGACCGCGATCCTATCGCACTGTGAGGCTAAGTGAAAATATCGCGGCGGGAAAGAACTGGCTTTGAGAAAGGAAAGATTATTAGGTGTTATATTAGTGGGTTGTCCATAAGAGAAACCAAGAGGCCTTTAAACCTACCCAAGTCAACTGTTTTGGATGTACTGAATAACTGGAACGCACATGGCGTGACTGAAGTAGCAAAACATATCCGGCAGACCAAAGAAAATCAGTGATAGAGGACGTCGAAGCCTCGGGAGAGTCGTTACAGCTAATCGACGGAGTACTGCACAAGACCTCAGTGTACAGATGAGTAAAAATGCTAGAACCTCGGTATGTAAACGTACCATTCGCCGAAAACTTCATTCCATGGGTTACGGTGGTCGTGCGGCGCGGCTGTTCATAAGCCTTTCATCTCCACTCGGAATGCTATACTCGTCGTTTTGCATGGTACAAAGAACATTTATCGCGGACCGTAGATCAATGGAAACGGGTCCTATGGACTGATGAATCCAGATACACGATCCTTAAATCTGATGGCTGTGTGTGGGTATGGCGGTAGCCGGGGTAACGCTTTTTACCATAGTGTACTGTTCCTATGGTCAAGTTTGGAGCTGGCAATGTACTACTGTGTGGGTGTCTTTCGTGAAATGGTCCCAGCCCATCGATTACTGTGGACAAATCTGCTAACCAGCACGTTTACCTCGATATTCTGGGCAGTTATGCCCTACCAACTCTGTGGCAATACTATGGAACCGAGCCTTGTTGGTACCAGCAGGATTTTGCACAGAGCCATAACGCAAGGACCGTTACGGCGTGGTTTTGCGATAATTCCTTATCGTGTGTGGACTGGCCAGCACAGAGCTCTGATCTTAATCCCATAGAGCATCTATGGGATGAATTAGACTGCCGCATAACAAGTTTGGAACCAAGGCCTACTACTACTAAGCAACAATTAGCGGCAGCATTATGTACTGAATGGAAACGCATGTCTCGAAGAGTCAGTGCATGCATTAAGGCCAAAGATGGACCGACACCGTATTTCTCTTCTAGGTGTCCGGTGACTTTGGTCAATATAGTGTATATATACAGTCGAGTCACATTATTGTGACCACTTCCTACTTTTGACGTCAACAGCGCGTAGCCAATGAAAGAAGGAACGTGTCGTGAGCTGGCTTGAAAGGTATATAAGGTGTGATGTAGGCAATCTGAAAACATATCACTCGTTACTGTCATGGATAAAAGGAGCGATTTATCAGATTTGCAAAAATGGATGATTATCGGCTTTCGGGCTAAGGGTGGCAGTGTTTCTGAAACAGCGCATTTTGTGAACTGTTCACATGCTGCTGTGGTTAAAGTGTATCGTGATTAGACAAATGACACCATGGCGAATAAGAGATGTGGAAACTGCGGAGCACAACGTGCCATTGATATAAGAGGTAAACGTCGGCTTCAAAGGTGCGTGAGGGCCGATCGACACGCTACAGTGAAGTAACTACTCACTGGCCGAATGAACCAAGGGGTTACCGGAAGTGTGTCTATAATAAGGGTTCAGCGAACCCTGCTGCGTATTGGCCTCCAACGCAGACGGATGCTCATTGCACCCACGCTAACGAAGGTGCATCGGCACAGAAAAGGCTTACATTTGCACGGCATGCAGTATCGGAATCGGACCTCCGCTGATTGGCAAAGGATTGCCTTCTCCGATGAGTCATGTCTTTCTGCTTCATCGAACGGATGGACGTTGGCGTATAAGGCGAGAAACATCGGAGAATAAACACACTTCAACCATTGCTGGAAGAACACAAGCCGGTAGGAGCAGCTTTATGGTCTAGGGAAGTTTTCGTGGCATTTTCTGGGTCCACTCATACCAGTGGAAGGCACTATGGACCGAATTCGTTATGAATCCATCCTTGTAGACCACGTACATCTATACATGCTGATTCAATTCAATTCATTTATTTTGCTGTGCAGGAGAGATTGTATTACAAGTGAATGTCTTCCCTGTGGCGGATGAGATCTTCCAGAGCGACAATGTGACGTGTCACGCAGCTAGAAATGCACGAGAGTGGTTGGAAGAGCGGGATGAAGACTTCAAAGTACTTCCCTGGCCCCCTAATTCCCCAGACTTAGACCACCTCGATTGTGTTGTTCACTCTATGGATCCTCCACCACGCACCCTCCAGCAGCTGTCAGATGCACTGTAGTCAGCATGGTTCCACATACTTGTGAACACCTTCCAGCACCTTACTGAGTCACTCGGAGCCCGTCTAGCTGCTGTCCGCGCTGCACACGGCAGTTACTATAGATCAGTGGTTCCCAACCTTTTTTTGGCCATGCCCCACCTAAGCAATTCAAAAATCGTGATGCCCCCCCCCCCCCGTGACATATAATTCTTATTATTCAAAAAATGAACTCCTATTCATGTGGAGGATAGGGGTTACATATATCTCTTATTATTAAAAAAATAATTTTATGTAACTCTTATCCTCCACGTATAATGGCACATACGTATAATTCTGTGACATATGATTCTTATTTTTCAAAAAATAAACTCCTATTCACATGTTCTTTGGAAGCTTGTTAATGGCCTAAAAGGCCATTAACAAGATTCCAAAGAACAGTGGACTTTGAAATGGAGTTTGAAGGAGGGGTTAGTGAAGCGGAAGTGAGCATGCGCTAGGAGATTGCAAGCGGGGAGAAACTTTAGAGTTTTCGAGGTATTCTTCTTGCTCTGGTTTTCAGAAAACCAAAATCATAGGTTTGCCTGTGAATTTTTTTTACTTTCTTCTGGCGATCTTGGAAGAAAGTAAAAAGTATTTAGTGTGCTCATTCTCGAATTGTCCCCCTTAAAAAATCAAATCGCCCCACGTTGGGAACCACTGCTCTAGATATTAGCTGGTGGCAGGGGCGGGTTAACCATTGGGCCCACCTGGGCCATGGCCCAGGGCGCTGCACATAGAGGGGCGCCAAAATTTTGAGAATACATGTGGCACAAGACGTTTTATTTCCCCCCTCCCCCCCCCAAAAAAGAGAATCAAATGGGATTTTTCATATTTACAAATTATAAACTGAGTAGTGTAATACCTTTAATGCTTAAGAAAATATTAAATGGTGTTAGTACATTCGATGTGTTTAATTATGAAAAATATTAATTCATTTTGAAAGTGAGTTCAGTAAGATTCAGAAGCCCCCGAGGAAGCTATTTCTTCCGACTTCCTGGCAAGGTCAAAACTCAGAAAGAGGGTGGAGAAGGGAAGCATTTCTTTTACTGAGCTCGCAAACAACGGGGAACAAGAGTAGGAGGCTAGGGAAGGAGCATTGCTTTGGCGCATTGTTTTTACAAGGCAGTGAAGGTACTGAAAAATCTGAGCGTAAGGACAGCCCTGGGATGTGGATTGAAAGACCGGAATCGGACTCCATGAATTCAAGGTCAAGGCCCCAGGGTATTGTGGGTGACAAGAGAGGACAGAGTACTGGTTAAAATGCATTCCAATTCAGCTTATGACACCAGCTGCCTGCTTTGGGATCCCCCCTCCCCCGACATCCCGTCAGTTTACATGTGTGTTTTCATTCTCGCTTTGCCGAAAATGTCGACTACGAAGTTTTCTGGATGCGAAAATAGAAAAAGAAAGCTTAAAAAAATTGAAAAAGAAGGGCAACTGTTGAAAAAAAAATACCAAAACTAAAAAACTTTTTTAAACCGGCAGAAGATGACACAGTTGCAAGATCTACAGATGAAGAAGTGAAGGAGCCAACTGAACAAGAACTAAGGGCTCATGGCGAAGATCAAATGTGTGAGTCTTCCGATGATGAGGAAGGTAAGTCTAACACAAATCTTGGAGGAAATTTTCAAGCTGTTGAAGGAAATGAACTTTTGTTACATCATATGATATTAGATCCTGCTAAATGGAAAGTAGACGATTCTTTTGTTGATTATATTACAAAAAATCTTCCGAATCAAAATGTAAACGAAATAGATTTTACAGTTTCAAAAAATCTTATAGTGATAGATTTAGATCTGCCTCAAAGGATTATTTTATAACCGTCTTCAAAATGGTGAAATTAAAAGAAGAGAATGGCTATCATATTTTAAATCAACTGGACGCGTTTTTCGTTTACCGTGTAAACTGTTTGCAAAGCGTGAGAGTTCTTTCTGAAGTATAGGTTTCAATGATTGGAAACACGAAAACCTTATACGAACACATAGTGCTTCATTTGAGCATGTAGAGTCTGTAAAGTGTTTCATAACACGTGCAGAGAATAGTTGAAAAATTGATTCTGCTGTAATTAAGCACCTGATGAATGAAAAATATTATTGGAAAGCAGTACTTTTACGGATTATCGAAGTCATTAAATTTCTGTCTTCCCGTGGATTAGTATTTTGTGGAAATGGAGCGAACGACAAGTTAGGGAATAATAATAATGGCAATTATCTAGACATCTTTGAACTGATAGGAAAATTTGACCCTTTTCTGGAGCAATATTTGAAAAAATTTGGAAACAGGGGAAGTGGAAATGTTTCATACCTTTCGAAGGATCTATGTGAAGAACTCATTTCATAAATGGCCTTATCAGTCACTGACGCAATAGTTAAAGAGTTGAAGTAGAGCAAATATTACTCTATTATTATAGACTCCACTCCAGATTTGTCAAAAGTTGACTGTTATTTTTCGCTATGTTCTGGAAAATGGACAACCAGAAGAACGATTTATTTGTTTCTTGCCCAACACTGGTCGTAAAGCAGAAGACATGGAGAAGGCTTTATTGAAGCTGTTACAAGATTTAAAAACAGATGTTAAAGACTGCAGAGGTCAAAGTTATGACAATGCGAGAAATATGTCTGGTGAATATTCAGGTTTCCAAGCTCGATTAAAAAGTCATAACAGTTTAGCCTACTACATTCCATGCGCAGCACACTCTCTTAATTTGGTTGGGAAATCCGCAGCGAAGTGCTTCCTTGAAGCTACATCCTTTTTTATGTTCGTACAGGACATATACAACTTTTGGTCTTCATCAGATAAGTGGCAAATCTTGAAGACAAGTCTTCAAGATAGTCATAAACTCCACAGCTAATCTGCGCAATCTCCACTTCTTGTATCCAAAACGTTATGTGAAACCCGATAGTCAGCAAGGGTTGATGCATGCAAGGCCTTACGCTCTAGTTATTCCTGCATTAGAGATGCACTTCAAGACTTCTCAGAAAACACCGGTGAACAATTACAAGCAAGAGTAGAAGCAGAGGGGTTATTAAGTAAGATGAATTTGTTAGAAACGGACATTCTCTTAGAGCTTTGGAGTGATATTTTACAAAGAATTGATAGTTGCAATAAAACACTGCAGAAAGTGAATATTGACCTTTCAGCTTCTGTAGAACTGTACGATTCACTTATTAAATATTTAAGTGATCTCCGGAATAAATGCGATAAGTATGAGGAAGATGGAAAACTTTTGTCTCAGTGCGACGAATATAAGAAGAATGTTACCAGAACCCGTCGGAGAAAACTACAATTTCAAGAGATGAATGGCAATAAAGAAACTGTTTTCACTGGAAAGGAACATATGCGAATATACGTTTTCCATACCATCATTGATAACTTAGTGCAGCAGTTGAAACGTCGACGAGATGCGTATTCCGATGTGGAGAGCATGTTTGGGTTTCTAACGCAATTTTCAGATGTTGATGAGACAACAGTATCTCAAAAGGCAAAAAATCTACTGACAGTTTACTCTAAAGATTTAGGCCCAGAATTTGAACAAGAATGTCTTCATTTCCAGAAATTTTGGAATAATTTAGATAGAAAAGCAGTGACAGATTCAAGTGTTAGTGTTCCTGTTGAGGATATGATGAAACTGATTAGGAAAAACAGAATTGATTCAACTTTTCCGAACGTTGATGTTATCCTAAGGATTTATCTATGTATACCCATCACTAATGCCTCTGGAGAAAGAAGTTTTTCTCTTTTAAAAATCATCCACAATTATTTGGGTACATCTAGTTCTCAAGAAAGAACAAGTGCATTGGCAACTTTGTCACTTAATTCAAACATTAACATTTGATGATATAATAGAGGATTTTGCCAAAAGAAATCGAGAAAAAAATCTTTTAGCGGTGAGTAATTTTACTGTATATAAGTGATGTTCATTCGTTTCTTCTATCTCTCAGTCACTTAATCGATATACAATAAACATTGGTAGCAGCAATATCATTATATTTTTAAAAAAATTTAAAATTAATATTGCATACGTTGTAAATTTAAATCCAAAATTTTGCAGGCAAATGTTTCAGAAGTGTGTTAAAAAACAATTTCATTTGTAAATATAAAAATTTACTGTGAAATGATGTTTTAAAGTTATGCGAATTAAACTTGTGAGAGAACGACATTTATAAATTTTTATTTCAATGCCCAGTTTTAAATCATACATGTGCTAAACATTTTACAGAGTTGGGTTGTTCTTGAGAATATGCTAATTCTTTGTGTGATAAAAAATCTATATGTAATATGTAATTTACATATGCAATTCTAATCGGCCTCAAATTTCTTACAATAAGTTTACTTACGGGCGTCTGATTTTTCTTGGCCCAGAACGCTGTAATACTTAAAACCGCCCCTGGCTGGTGGTCACAATAATGTGACTCGACCGTGTATCTTACTTGTGTCTCTTATGTTGATTCTTTACTCTGGCCTTTAGTAGTTACGTATTCAAGAAGTTTGAATTGATATTCTACATAGTTCTCTTAGAACACTTAGCGAAGTACTGAGTTAATCGTTAAAATGCAACTGTTAAAAGACTAAAACTCCACAACTCTCTTTCTGTACCCATTCTATGCAAATCTCCAACTTCTTACCTGAAAAAGGAAGACTAAAGTCTCGTAAATTTTTTATTTGCGCTAAAAAAGTTGTTGCAAAATTCTTCTTTCCTACATTCTTTCTAAATAAAGCAACTTCTTATGAACCCTCCCGTTTCAACTAATTCGTAGTTTCGCAGTTGCTGGAAAAGTTGTAAATCAGCTTTAGAATTTGTTTCCACGACGAAAAATCCAGAGAGCATAGATTTTGTTATAATTTCTGAGCAATTTTCATTTCGTATATACAGATAAAAAAAGTTTTACTTTTCATATGTCCATAGCAGAGAATTCGAAACTCCGCGAACTTCTGACAAAACACAAATTGCTTCCCGCAAAACATGGAAGAGTGCTTTAATTTCTTTATTGAGAAAATAGAAGTGTTTAGCGTTTATTATGTCATATATTTATGATAGAATTTGTTAAATAAGTTTCTTGTTAAAAAAAATGTTAATTAGAGAACATGCCCAATTTTTAGACATTTAGGGATTTATCCCTAGTTGCTCTATGCATATGTGTAGCCAAGGGGGTGGTCCTAGGGTCCGGACCTCCCCCCCCTTGAGGAGAGATTGAGTACTAATTTAAAGCGATATATATGTATATATATATATCGCTCCCGTTTCAACTAATTCGTAGTTTCGCAGTTGCTGGAAAAGTTGTAAATCAGCTTTAGAATTTGTTTCCACGACGAAAAGTCCAGAGAGCATCAGAGCTGCAGAGTATGATCCAGGAACTTGCTGACAAGAGTAAAGAAGTGGGATTAAAAATGAACTTTCAGAAGACAAAAGTGATGTTCAATGCTTTTGCAAGAAATGAAGATTTATCGATTGATGGAGAAAAGCTGGAGATAACAGACACATACGTTTATCTTGGACAGCAGATATCAAGTGAGGGTCACATTGATGAAGAAATTAATCGGCGTACAAAACTTGCCTGGAGAGCTTTTGGAAGAAACAGCATAATTTTTAAGAGCAATATGCCATTACGTCTTAAAAGAAAAGTGTTTGATCAATGCATCCTTCCAGTGCTTACGTATGGTGCAGAGACGTGGACCTTAACTAAAAGAGACATACAAAGGCTGCAGACAACTCAAAGATGCATGGAGAGGTGCATGCATCTTTGAGTTGTCTGCAGCCTTTGGAGGAACTCGTGGATCCGAAAAATGACAAGAGTGGAAGACATCATGATCAGAGTTAAATCCCTGAAATGGCAATGGGCTGGACATACTGCCAGAAGGACAGATCATCGATGGACAGCCGAAATTTTAGATTGGATTCCAAGGGACAGGAAAAGACCCAGAAGAAGACCACATGGGAGATGGGTGGATGAAATTCGAAAGTATGCAGGGGTGACATGGAGGAGACTGGCACAAGACAGACCGTTGTGGAGGAAACTTGGGGAGACCTTCGTCCAGCAGTGGATTGATAATGGTTGACAATGATGATGATGATGATGATGATATATGTCGCTGGGATGTAAGTTCAGGTGATGCGTAACATCACAGCCTCTCCTTGACAAATGTCAACCCCGCCCTCTCGTGGTACATCCTGTTACCACTAAAGGGGCTCTGACCACCGCCAATAGCGGTATAACTATACCATCGGGATTAGAGGAAATTCTATCCCACACTCACCAACCCGCTTGGCCAGCGTGGTGAGTTATGGCCAAACCCCTCCAAAATGACTCCACAACTTTAATCTTGGCCCTCAGTCTCCGGCAGCTGGAATGTACCTGGCCAAGGTAGCGGCCAGTGCGACATGAAGGCAGAGGGTGCTAAGAATCCCCGGAGGACCGGACTAGGCTGCCATCTGATGCTGACCTTGGCTACGTATAATGGACGCTCCCTATCTTCTAATTCAAGGCTTCTTGAATTGGAAGAGGAACTACAAAGGATCAAGTGGGACATCGTCGGGCTAAGTGAGGTAAGGAGAAAAGGAGAAGATCTCATTGAACTGAAAAGTGGACATCTCTTCTACCATCGTGGGACAGATACTGGCAGAACTAGTGGTGTTGGATTTATAATAAACAAGAAACTGAAGGATATAGTTGTAGAAGTTGAAAGTTCCTCTGACAGAGCTGCACGACTCGTTATCCAACTCTCGAGAAGATACCAGGCTCAGATTATTCAAACTTATGCACCCACCACAAGTCATCCTGAAGAAGAAATTGAAGAATTTTATGAGGAAATTCGTCATCTAAATAATAAAGGTAAGCAGCACTTGAAGATAATTATGGGAGATTTCAATGCAAAAATAGGGCAACGGCAACAGAATGAAACTTCAGTAGGTAAATTCGGTCACGGCAACAGAAACCAGCGTGGAAATACTCTCGTTGAGTTTGCAGACGCAGAAAGGGTTTTTCATCTTGAACTCCTTTTTCAAGAAAAAGCCACACAGGAAATGGACATGGAGACATCTAAATGGGACAACAAGTGAAATTGATTTTATTATGTGTAACAAAAAATTCGTCATAGAAGCCTGCAGTGTGCTAAACAAGTTCAACACAGGTAGTGACCATAGATTGGTGAGATGTAAGATGCACCTCAACACTAAACTCGAACGTGGCAAGCTCATAAGACAAACAAAATGTATTGACATAACCAACCTTAAAAAACACAATAATACCTTCAAGTTGGAACTGAAGAACAGATTCTCTGCTTTAGAAGGCCTAACATCGGAAGAAACGGATATTTCTGAAGTTAACAGAAAAGTAACCAAAGCTCTTATGGAAACAGTAACAAAATTAGCTGGGTCTAAGAACAAGTTGCATGTGAACAAATTATCAGGAAAAACCAAAATGTTGATGCAAAAAAGAAGAGAGATGAGGACAACTAAAGAAGATGTGACTTCCAAAGTGGAATATATAGAGCTATGCAAGACAGTACGAAAAAGTATCACTGAAGACGTAAGGAAATTCAACTGTGAACCAGTAAGGAAAGCAATTGAAAACAACCAAAGCCTAAAGATAGCAAAGGGACATCTCAGTAAAGGAAGAAAACAGATTATGGCACTGAGAAAGAAGATGGTTCTGTAACAAGAAATAGAGGCGAAATTTTGACAAGAGTGAAAGATTTCTACTCCAAATTATATGAAAGGGATGATACATGTACTCCAGACATCATGAAAGGTACCAGTACCAGAGTTCTTCCAGTCCTCCCAGCTGAAGTTGCACATGCAATCAAGAACATGAAGCGGGGAAAAGCTCCAGGAGAAGATGGAATTACTGTAGACATCATACAAGAAGCAAGTGGAGAAATCGAAACAGTACTCGCCCAAATTTTCACTCGATGCTTTAATGAAGGGACGATTCCTGAGGATTGGAACAACGCTACAATGATCCTGCTACATAAAAAAGGGGACATTGAGGATCTCAGGAACTACAGACCTATCAGCCTCCTATCAGGGGTTTATAAAATCTTCACTAAAGTTCTATCACACCGCTTGAAGGTGGCTCAACCGAGAAAACAAGCTGGATTCAGGAGTGGCTACAGCACAACAGATCATATCCATGTACTGAGAGAACTAATTGAAAAAGCGAGGGAATATGAACTTCCATTGTGCATGGCTTTTATCGATTATGAAAAAGCCTTTGATTCGGTGAAACCATCAGCAGTTACAATGCCTTTGAAATCCTGCGGTATTGAAGATGCGTACATTAATGTTATTAATAACATCTATGAAAATGCAAGTGCAAAGATTCGGCTGTTTGAGAATACAACACACATAAAAATTGGAAAGGGAGTGAGACAAGGTGGCACCATATCTCCGAAGCTCTTTAATGCCACATTGGAAAATGTCATTCAATCACTGAACTGGGAAAACAAGGGGATAAAGATTAATGGAGATTATCTAACCCACCTTCGTTTTGCTGATGACGTAGTCATTTTTGCAACTACCCCATCAGAGCTGCAGAGTATGATCCAAGAACTTGCTGACAAGAGTAAAGAAGTGGGATTAAAAATGTGCTTTCAGAAGACAAAAGTGATGTTCAATGCTTTTACAAGAAATGAAGATTTATCGATTGATGGAGAAAAGCTGGACATAACAGACACGTACGTTTATCTTGGACAGCAGATATCAAGTGAGGGTCATATTGATGAAGAAATTAATCGGCGTACAAAACTTGCCTGGAGAGCTTTTGGAAAAAACGGCATAATTTTCAAGAGCAATATGCCATTATGTTTTAAAAGAAAAGTGTTTGATCAATGCATCCTTCCAGTGCTTACGTATGGTGCAGAGACGTGGACCTTAACTAAAAGAGACATGCAAAGGCTGCACACAAATCTAAAAAGCATGGAGAGGTGCATGCTTGGGGTAACCAGGAGAGATAAGAAGAGGAACTCGTGACCCGAAAAATGACAAGAGTGGAAGACATGATAAGGGTTAAATCCCTGAAATGGCAATGGGCTGGACATACTGCCAGAAGGACAGACCATCGATGGACAGCCGAAATTTTAGATTGGATTCCAAGGGACAGGAAAAGACCCAGAAGAAGGCCACTTGGGAGATGGCTGGATGAAATTCGAAAGTATGCGGGGTGACATGGAGGAGACTGGCACAAGACAGACCGTTGTGGATGAAACTTGGGGAGACCTTCATCCAGCAGTGGATTGATAACGGTTGACAATGATGACGATATATGTATATATGAGGTTTTCATCAATGAACCAAATCCATGGACACCCCCTTAAGAAATTTCTGGTTTCGACACTGGCTCTGTGCCTCGAACTAACGTCGTAACCATATAATTGCAATTTCTGCCTTTCAGCTTCTACACTAGTGTGCAAAAATTAAGGACGAAGAGGAAAAATTAGCATAACAGCGGAACGAGCAGGCAGAACGGACCGAAAGACCACCCAGGAGATAGACTAGGGTCCGGTACCGTAGGACATGCGCATATATGCAGCATGACGTAGGGGGTGAGGGGGATCGAAAGGGTATAAAGCACACGGGAGATGTACGTTCAGCAATTCGGTGAAAGCTGTTGCACGGTGCACATCGGTTTGAACGACGTCGAGTTGCTGCCACCGTGTGATATGGCCAACAGGCAATCCAGTAGACAATCAATGACCCGAGGTCGCGTCATTGGGAAGTTGGAAGAAGGTGGAAGTGTGACTAGTGTGGCCGAGGAGTTCGGGATCGCTCACAGCATCATTTCACGAGCTTGGAGAGCATTTCAAACGACAGGAACAGCTGTCTGAGAATTTCGCAGTGGTCTTCCACGAGCAACCACGGCGGCGGACGACCGGTATATTGTCCTACATTCGAGAAGAGACAGACGGCAGACAGCGGGAGAAATCGCAAGGCATATGCAACAGACAACTGGACGTCCATTATCGCGTTTTACCGTGGCCAGGAGGCTGCACAAAGGTGGTCTATTTGCACGACGACCAGTACGGTGTGTTCCATTAACGCCTGCTCATCGGAGACGGCGGTTTCTGTGGTGCCAGGAACACAAGAATTGGACACATCAGCAATGGGGTCGAGTTCTCTTTACAGATGAGAGCCGATTTAGTCTGACGAGCGATTCTGGACGTATACACATCTGGAGAGAGCAGAGAACACGCAATCACACATCCAACATCATCGAAAGGGACCGGTTTGGAGGTGGCGGAGTTCTCGTTTGGGGCAGTATCATGCTTGGTAGCCGTAATGACCTGCACATCTTCCAAGGAGGTTCAGTCACTGGTGTCCGCTATCGTACCGAGGTTTTCCCGCCTCACGTGCGTCTGTTTAGAGGTGCTGTGGGTCCTGAGTCCCTCTTCATGGACGACAACGCTACACCTCATCGTACAATGGCTGTCGCAGAGCTGTTGGAGAGTGAAGATATTCAACGCATGGACTGGCCCGCAAGGTCTCCGGACCTAAATCCAATCAAACACGTGTGGGACCTTCTCGGGAGACGCTTGGCAGCACGTCACCAGCCGCGAGCAACGATTCCGCAGCTGCGATTGGCGCTATAAGAGGAATGGGCCGCGATGCCTCAACAGCTCCTTGACAACCTCGTCCTCAGCATGGACAGACGTTGTAAATCCTGCAACGCACTCAGGGGTGATCATATCCCCTACTAAAGACTGGATTTTTCTTGGCAGCCGCCTGTCACATGGACGTTTCTGTCTTCTGTCCAGTTGTGCTCGAATGCCTTTTAGTTGTGCTCGAATGCCTCGAAGGCACTTTATTGAAAAGCTGCCTTTTCAATAAAGTGCCTTTGTATCCTTTGGATTCCTTGTTTGGACGGTTTTTCTCACTTGTCCCATATTCTTACATCTTGGGGATCTTGTGGTATGATTTGAGTCGATGTAGAGCACTTCTGCACGACGTTTCATTCGAAAAACCGTCTCGTCCTTAATTATTGCACGCCAGTGTATTTAGGCTCTTAAAACATTTGTAAGGGACTTAAAAAGCCACGAATCATGAAAATTTTAAATTGTGACTAACTATTACTTTTTTATTTACTTGTTAGATATTCATACACGGTCGAGTCACATTATTGTGACCACCAGCTAATAACCAGAGTAACCGCCGTGTGCAGTGCGAACAGCAACTAGACGGGCTGGGAGTGACTCAGTCATGTGTTGGAAGGTGTTCACAAGTATGTGAGCCACGCTGACTATATAGTGCATCTGACAGCTGCTGGAGCGTGCATGGCGAAGGATCCATAGAGCGAAAAGCACGATGGGGTTAGTCCCGTAGATGCTCAATTGGGTTTAAGTCTGGGGAATTACGGGGCCAGGGAAGTACTTTGAAGTCTTCATCACGCTCTTCCAACCACTCTCAGGCATTTCTAACTGTGTGACACGTCACGTTGTCGCTCTGGAAGATCTCATCCGCCCCAGGGAAGACAATCAGCGTGTATGAGTGTACGTGGTCTGCAAGGACGGATTCATAACGAATTCGGTCCATAGTGCCTTCCGCAGGTATGACTGGATCCAGGGAATGTCACGAAAACATTCCCCAGACCATAACGCTGCCCCCACCAGCTTGTGCTCTTCCAGCAATGGTTGAAGTGTGTTAGTTCTCCAATGTTCCTCGCCTTATACGCCAACGTCCATCAGTTCGATGAAGCTAGAAAACGTGATTCATCGGAGAAGGCAATCCTTTGCCAATCAGCGGAGGTCCAATTATGATACTGGCGTGCAAATATAAGCCTTTTCTGCCGATGCACCTTCGTTAACATAGGTGCAGTAACCATCCGTCTGCATTGGAGCCCCATACGCAGCAGGATTCGCTGAACTGTTATTTTAGACACACTTCCGGTAGCCCCCTGGTTCATTCGGCTAGTGAGTTGCTCCACTGTAGCGTGTCGATCGGCCCTCAAGCACCTTCGCAGTCGACGTTCACCTCTCACATCAATGACACGTGGTGCTGCGCAGCATAGGCGCCGACTTGAAAAATGATTGGGAGTTCCGGAAATTATTAATCGAATTACCCATGCAATTTTCAAAGCATTTAAATCTAATTTAAATTTCATTCAGACTATCTGGCACAATAAGACTCCTGAAATGCTAAAATGAAGCAAACTATAGTTAATTACAGATTTTTTTCTCTAGATAATTATTTATTTCATTTATTTTGCTTTTATAGGCGCGACATTATTATATACAATACACGGATACTGTGTGAATTTCTAACTCAATTGTCTTATAAAAGTAAGAAAAACATGTAAAATTTATTTCAAGGTTTTTTTACCAATTTTGTTAATGCCAAAAATTTTTTTCTTCAAATGATTTCTGAGTTAAAGTAGGAGGTTAGAAGGGAGAGGACATGGCATCAGCCGCACAGCTCCACTTCGTATCAGCTGTGCAACTTGTGCTGCTTCTGTACTTTTCTATGGGCAAATCGTTGACTTTGAAGAGGTTTTAGAGGCACTTGTGCAGCATGTACAGTCAGTAAAAATCAGACCGAAATATACATGCACATAACTAAAAATTTGCAAAAAGTTACAGAAATACTGTTTAGTATTTTCTAAAAAAAATTAAACAAAATTATGCTTCGTCAAGCGGAAGTGCATATTACGTATTAACCAATCACGGCCTTGCTAAAGCTGTGGGAGCCTTGTTGACCTTCAGGGCCTGCTGCAGAGAATAAGAGACGGCCGCTATCAATCTGTGCTCCAACACAGGTCTTCAGTAAGTGACGTCACGTCACTGAATCCTCCCCACCCGGAAGGCGCAAGAAACCAGATGATCAGATTTGGCTTCACCAGTAGCTGCTGATGCCATCTACTATCTCTTCTAACCTCCTTGGTCCCCGATTGTACGAAGATATGGTGAGTCATCTGACTGTACAACATATTTCCGCTTTTATCACTATGACCTCGAATGGGTTCTCGTCTCCAAATGTAGAGCTAGACTTTTGTATTTTGTGGGAACCCAGACAAACCGAAGAATTTTCTTTTATAAAGGAGGCAGTTGTAAATGCTCTTAAACAACGGTACTTGAGGTATTGTCTGTCGCGTCAAATTTGATGAGCACGAACACTAATTCTTTTTCAAGGCACAATAAACAGTCTGAGGGGTACATTTCTACACACAGTTTCTATATATATAGTAAACGGGGAATGATAATAAAAAACTTGAAGAGCTGATAACGAAGAACAAAATTTATACATATATGTGTGCGTGTATTTTTCCCACGAAATACGCGGAAAAATATTAGGGGTTCGAGAAACCCAAAACAAAATCATTGGGGGTTCAAAAGGTGTCTCGAACCCACAAAGTCAGCGCATATGCTCCGCAGTTTCCATTTCGCTTATTCGCAATGGTGTCATTTCTCTAATCGCGATACACTTTAACCACAGCAGCATGCGAACAGTTCACAAAGTGCGCTGTTTCAGAAATACTGCCACCGTTGATCCGAAAGCCGATAATCATACCTTTTTGCAAAATCTGATAAATCTTTCTTTTTATCCATGACAGCAACGAGTGAAATGTTTTCAGATTTCCTACAGCACACCTTATATACCCTCCAAGCCAGCTCACGACACGTGCCTTCTTTCATTGGCTACGCGCTGTTGATGTCCGAAGTAGGAGGTGGTCACAATAATGTGACTCGACTGTGTATTTTACTGTTTCCTGCATACAAATATACACAATTTTCTGATATTAGAACTTTCATCGTTGAAAGTGGAAGCACAATTTTTTATTCTATTTTCGATTAATCATCAGATCCGTATAACTTTGGACAAAATGTAGTCCATGTTGCTGATTTGTGTAAAATTTCTCAAACTCATAGAAGATGTGCATATAAGATTGAGGCTGTGTTTGTACCAATAAGAACGAAATTATTGATCGATTCCTTGTCGAAAGTTTCACCTAGTTTCCATTCGTTAGCTTCAGGGTCATAAATTTCAAAACGAACACCAGTATTAAGTTTTCCGGAACACGAAACTGAGAAAGAGGGACAGACGTACTCGCGGGAGACACGAAGGTCCACTGATCAGTCGAAGGGTCGTATTTTTCCGTTGAAGAGATGACACTAACGGGCTCAGATATTCCACCGCATACATATATTTCACCACTCAAAACAGAACAGCCGTGACATAATCTCGGTTGCAGTAGTGGCGAAATTTCTGTGCTAAGTCCTGTCGCTGGTTTATACCGTTCAGCACTGCCTAGAATTCCTTCACCCTGAGAAGCACTTCGTCCTACAGTGATGTAAATATAATCTCCTAGAGAAACAACACTCTCTCCCACACGGATGAATATCACTCGTCCTTTCGCAAGTAGAGTGCCTTCTTGACCACAAAGACTATACACATGACCTAATTCAATTCGTAGAAGACCACCCAAAAAAATATACCACGTCTTCGTGTATAGCAACTGTGGCAAGCAAAGGGACTTCAAGATCACATTCCAAAAAACTCCATTTAAATTCTTTGAGGCAAAACGTAGAAATGCATCCACTTCGAATGAACATAATTTCTTCTTTGGTGCAAACGACATAGGAAGCTTGAGACATCTCAGATATCTCACTAACATCTTGAATGGTGCACAAATTTACCCATTTCTCTTCATGGATGGAGTCATAAAAGTTCAGCGTGAAAATCTTGTTTGATTGAAAAACAGAATACATAGCACAGCCCAGTAATCTTTCGTGTTTCAGATGTTCTTTGGATTGGCAGCGTCTTTCTCTTATTGTGGGATATCCTGGTATGGAATGGCATTCCTGAATCTCATTTAAGATTTTCATGCAAGCATCCGATGATATAATGAGTTCGTCGGTTAGCACATGATCGTTTAGGTAAGCTGTGGTCAACAGAGGCACTCGGACACAATGCAAAAGATCAGGTAAACACACGCCTCGGTCCGTTTCTCCAGCTCTAACCCATCTCATGACTGCTTTAAAGACAATATCTTCCCTCATAACGAATAAGTCGTCTCTCCCAACTAACTCTTTCAGCTTTTTGAAGGGTAAGTTCAAGAAATCCTGAGACATAGATACATTTTTGAAATTTTCTCCGATGAAATTACTGGAGATCTTAATGGCATTTGCATTCTGGCATTCTTCCGCTTGTGACAAGATGTACAGAGCAGTCCTAGCGTTCAATGCCTTTAGCATAAACTGAAAACATGCATCAATAGCCCTGTAGAATTGCAAATACGCTGCTGTAGCGAGTAAACACTGAACATTAGTGGACGTAATGCGAATTTTGCCACTATATAAAAATCCTATAAGACACTGCAGCGCGTTGAAGTCTAAATTATTCAGTGTTATTACAGACTTTACTCTTTCTGCAAAATTCCTTGTGAACATTGCTCTGAAGAATGGGATTCCACCTGCCAGTATTATGCGATGAGCTGTGAAACATTTTCCCTCAGCTCTGATGGTTACGTCGCAGAATAGTCTGAAAATTTTCAGTTCTTCTACTACAGAGAATGTATCACGCAGAAAATCTGCGTTAATGAGCTCTAATACGTTTTCAGAATCTACCATATTCGGAAATTGTATATCGACTTTTTTAAAGCAGATAAAAGTATAATAGACTCTTCCACTGTTTGTGGTAAGAAAGATTTAAAGTTTTCCCGAGGTCAACACACGTTCAGCATAAATTCATCACGTGGTTGCATATCGAGCACGTTCGCCAACTTGTTCGTGAGAACTTATCTCAGTTACACGATCACTCTGTGAAAAGAGTGGCCTTAGAGGAAAACAGCTCACACAAAAAACATATACATCATGAATGAAATACGGGATTACAACATATAATACAAATTTGAAGATGACAATCCGTTTTTTGGTGACAAGGATGGTAAGTCAGATAATACCCCAAAACTTGAAAATTTTCATCGTCCTGGAGTTGGAATCGAACCAGCATCTCCCAGATAGCGCCCGGTTATGCTAGCCACTACACCATCCAGAACGACCCGGCTTCAAGTTTCCGATTAATTTGAATATAATCATCACAGGATTCGCTAGTCGAAGCAACCGGCATTCATGTTTTGCTAATCTGGAGGTTAGCTAAACATGAATGCCGGTATCGTATCACGTGATTGCTCGGAGGAGCAGATAAATCATAAATGAAATACGGGAGCTATCTGGGAGACGCGAATTCGATTCCCGCTCCAGAACGACGAAATTTTCAAGTTTTCTTACCATCCTTGTCACAATTACACCAAAAAACGGGTTGTCATCTTCAAAATGTGTACATACTGTAAAACATTTTCTGAAATTCACGGACAAGTTTCCGTTATTTCTTTCGTGAAATAACGAAGCATGTTTCTGATACAACCTTTTCCGTGAAATGACGGAAAAAATCCTGAATTTAACACACTTTTCGTGCCAACGGGAAAATTCTGAATTTTCAGAAACCTTTCCACAGTTTCTTTCTTATATTGACGATAAATTACCGTTTTAGAGATGTGTTAACGGAAAATTCCAAATTTTCAGAAACCTTTCCGCAATTCCTTGCGTATGTAATGGAAAGTCTCCGTTCTCACTTTTACCGTATCCGTATGACGTAGAATTTCCGCTAATAGTAGCATTTCGTGGACATACTTTAGGTTCGATTAACTTTCAAATTTCAATCGTCCGTGGAATTTTGAAGTTCCGTAGTGAGATCGGATATTGTGGATAGCATATCGCGTAGATTTTGTATGTTTTTTGTGGCTAGGGGCGGATTGGCCCACCGGGACAGCGGGACATTTCCCAGTGGGACCCTTCCGTATATTTTGTCTTTTTCTTTCTTAAAAAATGTTTTCAGTTCAGTTGTTTTAAACATACAACTGAACCACAACACTTTTTTTTTATAAACGAAATACGCATAATGTAATTATAACAAGCTAGGGGAAAAACTTTTATTTTAAATTAGGGAAAAAAATCCCCTCACCAGGCGACTGCTAGAATCTCAACTACAATGGATGGGCCATGTGTGTTTGCGAACCGTTGGGTTCACTTAGTAGCTGAGGAACGGGAATGTATGCACCGTATGTCGCGAGAGGACGGCGGGGGATGGGGGGGGGGGTGTAAGTGTTCAATATATTCCCCAAGGAAGAGGGGGTGGTAGTTGATTTTACTCCCGTTGGTTGTAGGAGGCATTAGTGCTGAGTTCGGGCTCAATTTTAAGAGCCCGAGCCTATTCCAGCCCGAAGTATATGTCAGCCCTAGCCTACCCGAGCCAGAATTTTATATTGCAAGATAGAGCCCAGGTCCGAACGAGCCCGAAAACTATGATCAATCTGTTTAGGCATTAAAAAAAATCTCCTCTTCCAAACTTCCACTCTTTCCTCCCCGTGCAATTATCCGATATCTTTGTCAACTGCGGAGTGGGGAAGGGATGTCTATCTATTTCTATAGTTTCTTTGACCATTCATTTCATCCTGAAATGTTTCGAGGGGACCGGCATCAGGAAAATTCGAGAGGCACCAAAATCTACTTATGTTAACAGCATTGGGATGGGGGCTGAACAGGGCTAATTTTTTCACTACTTTAGCTATAAAGTACTGAAAATACTCACTCATGTTTCATAAGTTGCAGAACAATGCTAGATAATGGTCATTATGGGATGTACTATCCATTATATGACAACACAGAATTCAGAGTGAAAGCTAATAATATCAAGAACTTATTTTGAAATAAGTGTAAGATTATTTGCGGGGGTTTTCATATATATGATCCCTTTCCCCCGAAATGTTCTACCTACGCTCCTTGTGATAACTGACAAATTCTGCAGATGAAGGCATTTACGGAGATATCATTTTAACATGAAGTTGATAAATGTTTTGCTTACGTTATTTAGTAAGGTGTCTTTACAGTACATAACCGCAGCATAAAAGCACATTCTGTAATTGAACACACACGAGTCATCATCATCATCATCATTGTCAACCATTATCAATCCACTGCTGGACGAAGGTCTCCCCAAGTTTCCTCCACAACGGTCTGTCTTGTGCCAGTCTCTTCCATGTCACTCCTGCATACTTTCGAATTTCATCCACCCATCTCCCATGTGGTCTTCTTCTGGGTCTTTTCCTGTCCCTTGGAATCCAATCTAAAATTTCGGCTGTCCATCGATGGTCTGTCCTTCTGGCAGTATGTCCAGCCCATTGCCATTTCAGGGATTTAACTCTGATCATGATGTCTTCCACTCTTGTCATTTTTCGGATCCACGAGTTCCTCTTCTTATCTCTCCTGGTTACCCAAAGCATGCACCTCTCCATGCTTTTTTGAGTTGTCTGCAGCCTTTGTATGTCTCTTTTAGTTAAGGTCCACGTCTCTGCACCATACGTAAGCACTGGAAGGATGCATTGATCAAACACTTTTCTTTTAAGACATAATGGCATATTGCTCTTGAAAATTATGCTGTTTCTTCCAAAAACTCTCCAGGCAAGTTTTGTACGCCGATTAATTTCTTCATCAATGTGACCCTCACTTGATATCTGCTGTCCAAGATAAACGTACGTGTCTGTTATCTCCAGCTCTTCTCCATCAATCGATAAAACTTCATTTCTTGAAGAAGCATTGAACATCACTTTTGTCTTCTGAAAGTTCATTTTTAATCCCACTTCTTTACTCTTATCAGCAAGTTCCTGAATCATACTCTGCAGCTCTGATGGGGTAGTTGCAAAAATGACTACGTCATCAGCAAAACGAAGATGGGTTAGATAATCTCCATTAATACTTATCCCCTTGTTTTCCCAGCTCAGCGACTGAAAGACACCCTCCAATGTGGCATTAAAGAGCTTCGGAGATATGGTGTCACCTTGTCTCACTCCCTTTCCAATTTTTATGTGTGTTGTATTCTCAAACAGCCGAATCTTTGCACTTGCATTTTCATAGATGTTATTAATAATATTAATGTATCCATCTTCAATACCGCAGGATTTCAGAGCCATTGTAACTGCTGATGGTTTCACCGAATCAAATGCTTTTTCATAATCGATAAAAGCCATGCACAATGGAAGTTCATATTCCCTCGCTCTTTCAATTAGTTCTCTCAGTATGTGGATATGATCTATTGTGCTGTAGCCACTCCAAAATCAAGCTTGTTCTCTCGGTTGAGACTACAAACCTATCAGCTTCCTATCAGTGGTAAAATCTTCACTAAAATCTTCACATACGAGTATATGATCCGAAATGAAGAATCTGTTCCCCAGGATATTTAAAAATCTTTAAATTTCTAACGGATTGTTCACAATAGAAAAATTACAAAAATTGCAGAACAAATAGGAAATTCTACAGGGTAAAAGGTCTGTATTTTTTTTTCATTTATTTAAATTTAAAAATCATGTCTTATGCGAAAGGATTTTTGGTACAACTGCAACATAATTTTGGTAGTAGCAGTTCTCTCTCTCTCTCCCTCTCTCTCAAATATTTGCTGGAATTTCAGCCCACTTCGTTGAAAATTTAAGAACTGGAAGCTCAAAGGTATGAAAATCAAGATTATTTTACTATCTGACAAACATGAAAAGGCTATATAAGCAATTTGAAAAAAAAACAACTTAATGTTCTTACTTCAGCGTTCTTAAAAGAAAATTTTAAACAAATATAAATATTGAATGTGTCCAAAATTAGAAGCTTATCCAGCCCAATTACACACATAACAAACTCAGCTAATGATTTAAACCTGGTTATTGGCTTTTTCCACGTCGATTAGTTGAGTTTGCCACGATATTTAAATGTCTTGAAATTTCTAACTGTGATTTTCCACAACAGAAAAATCTTGGCATGGGCCGATGAAAAATTTTCCGCAACGCTCACTTCAATTTAAGGATGACGGGTGTACTTTTTACCCCCCCCCCCCCCCGCAGTACTATGCTTGCCACTGTTTTCAGAGCAACTGTACTTTTGTTTTGTTTCTTAAATAAAAAAAGTGATTTTCAGTTGTGATATAGTACCGCAGAACTACAACTGAACGGGCCCATTTGCAAATATTCTTAATTTTCCCGGGCGGGCCCTTATGCGACCGCCAATCCACCTCTGTTTGTGGCACAGGATATTCTTTCTCCTTTCCCCTATTTGGTGCACCAGCTACTTATGTATTACTGCAAGAAACCGGGTACTTATTGTACAGATGATTATACGATGCATGTGTATCAGCCTTTAGACAACTTAAGACAAAAGCTATTATAGCTATCAAGAGTAAATTTTATATTTAGTTTTTTTGTGTGTGTGAAATAATGCTAAAGAAAGTGCATTTCACCTTTTTTTAAAGATAAATGAGAGTCATTGTCAGTTTAAAAAAATAATGTTGCAAAACATTTTGTTGCTTCGAAAAACGACGATGAAAAATGCTTAATTTTTGAAAAGTCCTCATATAGGGGAAAAAAATAAAAAAATACGAACCTATTCATAAAAATAATATGGCCCAACAGAAATAAAATGACTAAATCACTCACATTAATGACAGAAAACAAATTTTCTTTGTCGCGGAATTCGTTTTACGATGTACGAGAGTCCCATTCCCTAGCGTTTGTGGGTCAGTTGGTAAAGGCGCAAGTTAGCTGTTCGGCGCGTTATAACGTCGGTAGCTCGATCCTGACATCACCAGGAGGATTTTCTGGGGTAAGTGCTGTACAGGGCTGTTGATTTTACAGAATTTCAGTTTAAATACGGAAAAACCAGAAATGGAATTTCCTGAAATAAACGGAATTGCTGTCTACGGAAATATCTGTGAAAATGCGGAAGTTAAAATGAAGAGGCACTTTTAAAAACGGAAATTTCTGGTAAAGACGAATGCCTACAGGCAACTTTGCTGCACTTTATTTTCGGAAATTTTCCGTGAATTCACACCACTTATTTTTTACACTGTATACACTCATGTTCATAAAAAAAACTGAACACTTGAAAGAAGTCGAGCTATGACTTCGGTTTTTACAGGATATGCTAATCAGGCAACATGGCAGAAATTATTAGCATTTCGGCGTCATAGGTGCATGAGTATACTGCGTCTAGGTAAATCAGATAGCGCAACGTCACAGACCGGAAACCGGCCGTTTTTCTGCTTTAAGCGCTGCTTGGCTCGGTCGGCATGTCAGTGCTTGGTCAGCAGTAAGTAAGGATGTCACGTGGTAGTGTAAGACAGTCGTGCAGTCACACCAGTGAGTTCGACAGAGGTCGCATTACCGGCATGAGAGACTCTGGGAGTCTGCCATTCGTGTGGGGAGAAGTGTGTCCATCGTGGCAAGAGTGTGCAGGGAATGGTACGAACAAGGGAGTACCACACGAAGAGAAGATTCTGGACGTCGTACACAGACAAAGCAGAGGGACAACCGTCATCTCATGAGGATGTCTTTGAGTGACTGTTATCGGGTTCAGACGAACAATAAGGTATATTTCTTACCTTTCGATGTGACGCCTGGTTCTGGGCTCGTTTAATCCATAGTGAGCAAAGGCTTATATCCAAAGAATGGCTACGACAGCTACATCAGAACCTTTTATGGGTTGTGGGAAAAGTCATGACGTATTTTAGCCATGTTTTGCAAAGATCATTTATTGATAGAAAGAACAAAGATCAATCAATGATGTAATGCCCGTTTTGTTCGATAACCTTTTACCATCTTTCAGTGAGCTGCAGAATGCCTCGTTCATAGAAGGACCTGTCTTTCGTGGCGAAAAACTGTACAAGGTGCTGATTTACAGCCTCATCTGAATTGAACGTTATACCACGCAAGGACTGTTGAAGAGAGCGAAACAAGTGGAAGTCTGACGGCGCAAGGGTCAAGCGAGTATGCTGGGTGTGGCAACACATCCCACCCAAGTTCCAATAAATTTTTGGCGGGTGATCAAACTTGTGTGTGGTCTCGCGTTGTCGTGATGGAACACAACAATTTTACGATAAACGAGCTCTGGACTTTTCTGGATGATGGATTCGTTCAAACTGTCCAATTGCCGACAGTACACATTCGAATTAATTGTTCGGTTCCATGGTAGGAGCTCGAAAAACACAACACCTTTAAAATCCCTCCACACTGAGACCAGAACCTTCGGCTAATGAATGCCTGCTTTGGATGCCGTTTGAGGCGAAGCAGCACGTCGGGACCAAGACCGTTTGCGCAGCACATTGCTGTACACAATCCACTTTTCGTCACCAGTTATCAGTCGCTTCAAAAGAGGATCGTTTTCCTCCCGTTTAATCAGCATACCGCAGATGTTTATATGCGCCGTCAATTGAGCTTCTTTGAGTTCATGAGGAACCCACACATCGAGCTTGCTTACGTATCCCAGCTTCTTCAGGTAGTCGTGAATGCTTGAATGCTGGATGTGCAATGTGTCTGCAATCTCTCGTGTCGTGTAACGTGGGTTTGACTCGATCAATACCTTGATTTGGTCGTCATCAACCTCGGTTGGCCTCCCGGACCGAGGGGCATCGTTGAGGTCAAAATCACCAGCACGGAATTTTGCGAACCACCGCTGGCACTGACATTCTTGTAGAGCATTATCACCGTACACTTTACGCAACTTTTCACAAGCTTGACGCGCATTCTTTCCTTTACGGAAGTAAAACAGTAAAACATGGCGAAAATGCACAGTTTGGTCTTCCATCTTCAACTTGATGTCAAATCTCCGCAAATCAACCAAATCGCTCACTATTCCTTTTAGACTGCAGCTAGAACTGGCACCTGTCCAATGTCATAGCGATAACAGAGCTGCGCATGCCTCTAGTACTTCCAAAACCGCCCAACCGCCGTCGGGTGCCAAAATACGTCATGACTTTTCCGACAACCCAATAATTACAATAACACAGCACAGCAAATGACAAGAAACAACAAACAAGAACGCGCACTGCATTCTGGGACCCTCGCAAGGGTCTCTCCGATTTTCTGCTCCTCCTGAACCAGTTCACTTGAGTTGAGCTCAAAACACAAAATGACGTCATTCGCGACAACTGTTCTGCATCATCAACGGCGTTGGAGCAGCAGTGGCGAACTGTAATTAATTCTCCCATGTCAGCTGCAATAGTATGTTGCAGGTTCTTAGAGTTCGGACTGCAGGCTACTCGCCCCCTCCTCAGGTTATCTTTAACACTGCAGCAACGGATTGCTAGGCTGCAATGGTGCATTGAACGAAGGAAGTGATGTGCCGAGTGGCACAATATCGTTTCGTCCGAGAACTCTCAAGTTTCCTCAGAGCGTTCTCGGAGGAAACGAAGCACGTTTACGAAACGAAACACTAGCACTTTGTTTTTTAGTTCTCGTACGAAACGTGCTTCTGTTTAGGCGAAAATTATGACCGCATCTGTGTCCGCCGACGACAGGGTAAAAGGGTCGGGAAGAGTGTACTCCCACGAGGCACATATCGCACCAACACGGGGCATTATGGCCTCAGGTGTTATCCAGCACGAAAGCAGAGCACCTCTCGCGCGAGTCCGTACCACCATAAGGAGTGTCCGTTACGTCAGTGACATTGTATGGCCGGTTGCACCTCCGTACCTGCAGCAAGTCCTCGAGGACATATTTCAAAAGGACAATGCCACACCGCATGTTGCAGCGACAACACGTGCCTTCTACAGGGACAACAACGTTCCACTTTTGCCGTGGCCGGCTAGATCGCCGGATTTATCACCCATAAAAAATATCTGTGACATGCTCAAACGACAGGTGCAGCAGTACTACCGTCCTCCCGCAACTCTTGATGAACTTTGGAAGTGGGACACCATTTACACATTATTTGATTCGATGCCGAAGCGCGTACAGCAGATGATACAAACCAGAGGTGGCCACACCAAACATTAGCTACTTTAACGCACCTGTTATGTAAGACACCGAGATGCTAATCATTTGTTCTGTATTGCTTAATCAACATGTCTGTAAAAATCGAAGTCGTAGCTCGACTCTTTTAAGTTTTTAATGAACATGAATGTACACCGATGAATAATTACATTATGACCACCTACCTAATAAGCTGTAGAACCCCCTTTAACAAGCAAAACAGCGGCCACTCGGCGAGGCATCGATGAGATGAGATGAGATGGCAATAGGTATCCTGGGGTATCTAGTACCATAATGTCAACAGCAGGTTGTGTTCTCCAGTTCCAGTACATTTGGGGGGGGGGATTCAGCGCAAACTCGCTTTTCCAAGTTGAAACACAAATGTTCGATTGGGTTCATGTCAGGTGAATTTGGAGGCAAGGGCATAACAGAAAGTCACCAGCATGTTCCTTGAACCACTCCTTGACGATTCTGCTGGCAGTGTGGCATGGCGCATATCCTATTAGTAATGGCCATCACCAACAGGGAGCACAGCTGCCATGAATGTTGAACTTGGTCCGCAACGATATTCAGATACCTGACAGCTGTCAGGGATTGCGCTATTGGGATAATGGGACATAAAGTGTTCCAAGAAAACATCGCCCACAGCATAACACCGCCGCCGTCTGCCTGTTTCCACCCAACAGCGCATCCAGGTGCCATAGACTCCGTTGGTAATCGGCATATCCGCGTTCGGCCGTCTACGTGATGCACCAAGAATCTGGATTCGTCAGACCAGGACACTTTCTTTCAGTCATTCACGGTCCAATCTCGATGATCTTGGGCCCATTTCATGCGTTGTTGGCGATGACGTGCAGTGAGCATGGGGACCCGGCTGGGTCTTCGCCTACGCAGGCCTATGTGCAGAAGGCTGCGATATGCTGTGTGCTGTGACACATTGCCCTAATCACCATTGTTGTCGCCGCTGGAGATTTGTCGCAATGTGGCCCTGCCGTCGCTGTGAACAATGCGCGACAGTCTCCACTCCCCTCTGGCATCAACGAGCTGCGGACGACGCTTCGTCGTTTGGCAGTCTTTGCACCACTTTTGATGCGTACTCATTACAACGGCACGTGAACAATCCATAAGCCGCGCTGTTTCCGAAATCGTAGTTCCGAGGCTCCGTGCCATCACAATTTGTCCTTTATCAAACTCCGATAAATCGGCAGCTTTTCCCATTCTGACTCCAAACACTCTACTAACCGAAAGCCGATCCTCGGATTGTATATATATATAATGCTGTGTGAACTTCACCTGCGCCACCGTTCAGTCTCCAGGCGCGCTCATTTCTTTAGGCTGGGAGTTGTCATAATGTAATGTCTCATTGGTGTATGCATATATATGGATGTAGAGGAACTTAAGATCATTTTCTTTAACATCAAATGTGTCATAATTTCTTCGTGTCAAAAGAGTTTCACAGCATTTTCAAAAGAGATGTTCTACAAAAAACTAAGTAATCCGTGATGGATCGCATTAATCATGCACGCCTTCCTATAAAACAGGAAGTCTCAAGTCAGACAAAACAACCACCTTTTTAGAGTACATTTGATTTCAGCGTTGGCACTAAAAAAAGAGGTTCAGTTTACAATAAATAACTGCAAGTGTTTTCATTTCTTAGCGTAAGAGGATCTGGACGAAAAATGAATATCAAGCCGGCATTTTAAATATGAAACATATTGTGTTTTTAAACTTGCAATGTGAGGACCTCCTTGATACATCAGCATGTGCAACTGGGTGTTTAATGTTCTTTTGACGTATGGCTCCTAAGATCCGTCTCTTATTTGCTGCTTTTCCACATATCTTCTCTTTCGAGACAAGATATAACCTTTGGCTTTTACGCTTTTTATTATTTGTAACACGAAATACTAGGCAGCGGAACGTGCAACAATGCATTCTTATCCAAACCCATGAGTTTTCGATAGCATGCAACGCCATTTGTGCTCTCAGTTTGGTATGCGTGTAACTCTTGCACCACACGCACATTCTGCCAAAGCCAACTGAAAGAGTTGTGAAACACAAGTTTGTCCGAGCACCCACACTCCGGAGTAAGTTGCTCTCCCAACTAAGCTACACGGACAGAATGTACCGCTGCAGATTTGCCGTCTCGACACGTGGTTTACCTCTGTAGTACGTCACATCATCTCCCTCTTAACTAATTTTTTTATGCGAAGTAGGAATTTTACATTAATTCCAGACGATGTGTGGAACAGACATCACACATTTTTCGAAGGACCCAACGGCCAGTCGATCCATTTTTTTGTTCGGTCGCCAATGTGAAAGCACAGATTTCTCTATGACGTAGATCGAATCCGCGACCTCCTCACTGTGGAGTAAGTTGCTCTCCCAACCAAGCTACACGGACAGAACGTAGCGCTGCATATTTGCCGTCTTGACATGTGATTCACTTCAGTAGTACGTCACACCCAAACAATTCGCTCACGGCGTCATCAGACTGCATATTTAATTCTGGTAGACGTCAGCCAATGATAATTCGACGATTCGGATGCAGCCTGAACAGCTGATGTTCACATGTGGCCGTTATTGTAGTAAATACAGTCAGACTAGATTTGTGATACACCAGCTATAGGGAACGCAGATTTGTATCAGTAAGCAAGCCAGTTATGTTTTTAGCGATAATTCAGCAAGTTCTGTGACACAAAATACCACAAACAAATACTATATGTGGACACCCGCTGTTCTGTCTGATCAGACTAATTCTCATCGTCTATTTCCAGCAGGATAACGCACCATGCCACGAGGCTTGGATCGTCACACTGTGGTTCCAGGAGCACGATTGTGACTTCAAAGTGCTAAAATGGACCCCACAGTACACAGATCTTAACCGAAATAAACACCTGTGGGATGAGACAGCGAGCCATTCATAAGAGAAATCTTCCTTCAGCCAGCATTCGGCAACAAACAGACGCCATCGCATCCGCTTGTCTGAATATACCAGTAGTACGATATCCGCATCTCGTTGAATCTATGCTGCATTGAATCCAGGATGTTTTGAAAGCCAAGTGCGGCCAATGCGCGTTATTAGAAAAGTGTTCCTAATAATTTCCAACTTCAATGTTTAAAGGGGAGCATTGGTACACTTCTCAGACCGCAATGGAAGGACCTATGCCTCGCGAAGCTAACTGATTGACTTTGAAAAGGGCATGATGGTTTGTCGTCATCTGAGCATAGCATAGCCACTCCTCCAAAATTCTTAAAATCTACTGGCGCTGTTGCTATCGGTGGAAAGCAAATGGTGCCACTACAGCGAAGCTGAGCTCTGTGAGGCCGTAGAAACTTAATGATCTTGCCAAACGAAGCTTACAGTGGAATGTGATGCAGACACGCACGGCCTCAGCCATAGACCTGGCAGGCGATGTTGCAGAAGCCACTAGAACAGCTAGTTACACTGGAACACCGGGAACTGCATACTCATGGTTATTTTGTTTAGTCAGCTACGCACAAGCCCTACATCACTCCAGATGACGGCTGTAGTTTGCCTCACTCGCCGTTCGTGGACAATAGAAAAGTGGAAGTGGGTGGTGTGGAATGACGAATCACGCTACTCACTCTCAACATGTGCACATATATTTAAAAATAAGCATCCAGTGACAAAGAACGAACGACCAAGTGATATCTCATGGAAAGAGCCCAGGCTCCTGGGCCACCTCCATTGAATGTCCCCACTGGTCGCCACAATCGGCAGAGGAGAGAGACTGCAAAACACTCAAAAGATCCATATAGACCATAGCACGGCGATGAGAGCTCGACTGAATGTGACGAAGAACGAGATACACGCCATGCACTCCGCCGAAAACATTATATCTACAGTACTTTTTCTGAAAGTACCTACTTTTCAGAAGTGTAGTTAGCTCCCTTCCGGAAAGAATAGTTGCAGCTGTATCAAGCTACTTTTAAGAAGTAGTTTTATAATCACTGTATACACGACCCTGTCATTAATATCCGGACACCCGTCTATTGGCAGTAAATTACACTCACGGACAATGAAATGTGAGCACCTAGAAGAAAACATGCTACAACAGCGAAACTTTACAAATAGCTAGAGGGCGTAATGGTATGCAAATGATTCACGTTTGGTGCGAGAGCGCATGACCCCACACCCTGTGGTGGCGCTGCAAGAACGAACCGACAGCCTTATAAACCGGTGTGTAGTCGATGCCCCATGAAAGCGAAAGGCACCGGCTGACGCAAGCAAGGGTGTGCTTGCGTCGGCCGGTGCTTTTCGCTTGACAAGTACGCCGGGTAGACGCCAGAGACGTAGATTTACGCAACTTATGGACTTTGAGGGAGGCCTGATCATCGGGCTGAAAACCGCAGGGTTGTCTGAGCGCCGTAAAGCCCGTCACGTGGATCGTTCTGATCATACCGTCTGACTGTGTTGGGAGCAGTGGACACGTGACGGCCCCGCCACACGACGGAGCGGCTCCGGACGGACCAGGAGGACCACCGGTATAGAGAGGATCGACGGATCCCACAAGGACCCGGTCCACTATACAGGTAGATGTAGCGGCTCCTGTGTGGCCACGAAAAATTTCCCGATGTAATTCCAGCGGCCCCTTACGTGTGCTGCCATTAACACCGGAACATCGCCGGCTCCATGTGCAGTGGTGCCAGGCCAGACCGATGGGGAACGCCACAGACTGGCGACGTGTGGTGTTTAGCTTTGAGCGCCGCTTCGTTTTAGGGAGAGGTGATCATCGTGTCCGTGTATGGAGGTCCCCGGGTCAACGGTACAATCCCAACCTCACTATCGAGCGCCACACCTCCCCTACTGCAGGCATTATGGTCCGGGGAGCCATTGCCTACGATAGCCGATCAGCTCTAGTAGAGGTACGTGGATCATTGACGGGCCAGCGGTATGTGGGTGAGATCCTACGGCCCCATATGCTCCCATTCCTAGCCGGGATTCCAGGTGCGCTACACCAGCAGGAAAATGTCCGCCCGCACACGGCTAGGGTTGCCCAGAACTGCCTACGCCATGTCCAGGTACTTCCATGGCGTGCCCGCTCCCCGGACATGTCCCCTATCGAGTATATGTGGAAGCAATTCACACACCAGCTGCCGCCGTGCTGCACTATCGTGGATTTGGAGTACACCTTCCAACATGTGTGGGCCAGAGTACCGCAGGGATACATCAGGCGTCTGTTCACCTCCATGCCGGACCGTATTGCAGCATGTATCGCCACATGAGGCGGTGCGACGCGCTATTGAAGATGACCGGTCTGCGTGACACAGATCCCTCTGCAATTGTCCTGCAGCTCTGTTTTTGTCATCGTGTGTATCATTCATCTGTATCATTACGTCCATGAAATTTGAGTTCAATCCGATGCTTCCTTCTTGGTGCGCAAATTTCATTGTCCGTGAGCGTAGGTGCTTCTCAAACGCCACGTCACAGAGTCAACTATAAATATGCTCATAGGATTATGATGAGATAGCACGACTCTGAATGCAAGAAGCCTCGATCGACGGAGTTAACTGATTTACAGCGCAGACTGATAACATGCCGCATAAGCAATAAATCGGTAAGCGACTTTTCAGCGACATTGAAAATCTCTGGGTCAACGGCTGGAGATCAAATATGCAAATGACAGAAGACTGGGGTCTTAATCTGCCAAACAAGCGACCCGGAAAACCTTTCAAGCTAGCAGAACGTGACAGGATGTTCCGCAACGGCCTGTCCGCTCAGAACGCAAATCAACATTTATTTAAATTATGCAAACGATGCGCGAGATTTTTGTACACCATTACACTGCGCAGGACCTTGCACAGCATGGGTTACCAAGGTCCAGTAGCCAACTATAAGCCGCTAATTACCTGGACTAAGGTCACACACCCATCAGCGTGATGTAAAACGTAGATCTTGGATTGTATACCAACTAAAAACTGTGCTCGGGACTAATGAGGTATAGTGCGCAGTCTACCAGTCTGATGATCGTTCCTGGGTGTAACGGGTGCTGGAAGAAAGGTACCTTCTAAATTGTATCGTCCCAACAATGAAGTTTGGCGGTGGCATCATGATGCATGGAGCTGTGTTTCATGGTTTGGTACAGTGCCCATTAATTCTTTTGAACAAAACGATGAATGCGAAGAGGTCCTGGACAATTATGCGCTACCAAATTTGTGGCAGTACCTTGTTTAAACCCCATAACTCTATCAGAAGAACAAATCACCATGTGACACTGCTTGTGTTGTTATAGAATGAATGTTAGGACTTGGGTGTTGAAAAGTTGAATTGGCCAGCCCAGAATCCTGATCTGAACCCTATAGAGAACCTATAGAACGAATTGGATTGCCGGGTGCGTGAAAGAAGAAATCACTCAACAAACAAAGCCGAACCGTTCACTGCTTTGAAAGACGAACGGGGAAACATATTGACGGACTGTTACAAAAACTGGTGGAGAGTATGTCACGAAGAATAAAGGACATCATGAGGGCCAAAGGTTTCAGCAGGCAACATTGCCTTCCCTGTAAATAAAGATTATTTGTAGACATGCAGGTGTCAGATATTGATGGTAGGGCAGTGTATATACAATTAGAGATCTATCTACACTGAAGTGCCAAAAGTCATGGGATAGCAGTATGCAATTTTTTTAGCTAACGCTGCTGTTGTATAAAGGCTTCGACGCACGCCAGGATTTTTATGAGTTGCGAGATGTAAGCTCGTGAGTCAGACTGAACAACCGCCAGTAGGATTATGGCAAGCAGACGTGAATAATAATAGTTTGAACGAGGCATGGCAGTGGGAGCCAGACAGATGGGACATTCAATTTCCGAAGTTGTGCGAACATTCAACATTTCTTGATCCACGGTGTCACGTGTGTACCGAAAATACTTCATGGAAGGCATTACAACGCACCGTGAGTAGCGCAACACGAGTGCTGAATGACCGTGACCCAGCGACGTCTGACCAAGATTGTCCATGCTAACAGACAAACGACACTGGCTCAAATAACATCCACATTCAATGCAGGGGGTACCAGAGACATATTCATCAGGTCAGTGCAGCGTAATTTAGCGTTCATGGGGTATGGGAGCAGAAGACCCACCAGAGTACCTTTGTTAACACCACGACATCGGACACAGTGTCTCACCTGGGCTCGTGAACACGGTAATTGGACCCTGGAAGACTGGCAACATGTGGCCTGGTCCGAAGAGTCACACTACCAATTGTTACAAGCTGATGGTAGGGTTCGGGTGTGGCGCAGACCCCATGGACCCAAGCTACCAACAAGGCACTGTGGAAGCTGGTGGTGGTTCGATACATTTGTGGGGTTTCTTTACGTGGCACGTTTTACTCCATTAAGCGGTACTAGCTTTGTTGCTCTATACTGGGTGACCATTTGTAGCCTTTCATGTACCCCAACAACGATAGGATTTTCCAGGCTGACAGTGCGTCATGTCATCGGGCCCAATTCGTCCAAAATTGGTTCCAGGAGCATTCTGGACATTTCCGACGGATGGTATGGCCACCACGTTCGCCCGACATGAACCCAATAGAGCACTTATGGGACGTGGTGGAAAGATCTATTCGCACCCAAGATCCTGCACCTACAAATACCACGGAACTGTGGGCGGCTGTTCAGAAGGCATGGCTTAACATTTCACCAGAAGTCTTCCGGCCACCTGTGGAATCGATGCCACGTGCACTTCGCCAGGCTAGAGGAGGTCCTACACGATACTAGGTACGTATCCCATGACTTTTGGCAGTTCAGTGTATATCTCTCTACATACTATATAATCAGATGGTTACTGGAACCTAACACATGGAGACACATAGCAAGAGAACTTTTCAATGCTGTATGCTATACTTAGTGATCAATGGATAGTTTCTGGATCAGTGATTGGCATTTTAAGTTAGTACTGACTTTGAATGCACATTTGTTTTAAAAACAGAAAAGAAAAAATATCTCCCCAACTTGGGAGCCTCCATCGCCCTGCGTACTGATCCATTTCCACCGCCGCTAGTACAAGATCTTTATAAATGGTAGAACGCTTTCAGTGATTTATTGAACAAAAACTAGGACAAATATAAGTGTCACATACATACCTTGTGAAGGAGAAAATGTCCAAGTTTTTTTTTTTACATCACATCACTTCACAACGTTTCAACGTGGGAACCACATGTGACACGGCAAATGTCCACACGGTAATCGAGCTCTTACCATATCCTGTGTGACCGTGGTGGTCACAAGAATATGCTGGACAGCTTCTTCAGTTATCTGCTTTAGTTCCTGGACATCACGTGGCAAAGGTTATGTACCCCCACAAGAAGAAATCACAAGGGTACGACAGGTAATGCCAACTGGCGG
Organism: Macrothele yani; assembly: GCA_039090855.1. Taxonomy (NCBI): domain Eukaryota; kingdom Metazoa; phylum Arthropoda; class Arachnida; order Araneae; family Macrothelidae; genus Macrothele; species Macrothele yani. The sequence continues at coordinate 51,664,881 of CM077028.1, forward strand.
TGCATGATGGAAATACACGCCTCGGCAGTAACAACGGAGAAACTCATGGTTTTTCTTTCACATCGTGTAGATTAGTAAATGCTATCTCTCACTCCATGTGCAATAAATTATAGAAAGTATTACAAACACGCTGTAGAGGTATGTAATTTAACATAAGACAGAATTCATAAAAAAGTCACAAACACATGCCTCGTAATTTTTAACTACGCAATTTTACACAACTTTTAATCAATATGAAAATTTTCTCATAACTATATTGCCCAGAAGTCCCGAATTCTTAAGGACAGTCCACGAATTTAGTGTGCTGGTCTAAAAAACATCATACACAGTGCGTCAAATAGTTTTTAAGACTGGGTCTGTAAAATGAAATAGAAACAAGAAATTATAATTTGTTTCGGTTTGTTATTCAAAATAAATCCCCCCGGCTTCAATACACTTGTTACGGCGATTTAATAATGATTCGAATGCCTGTTCCATTTCACTTTGCGGAATTGCTTCCAAAGCACGCGTCGAAGCTGTTTGTATGGTCGAAATATCATAAAAAAACACCCTTTTAACGTCATTTTAAGATTTGGGAACAAAGAAAAGTCGCAGGGTGCTAAATCAGGCGAATACGGTGGATGATTCAACACACAGACGTTATTTTTGGCCAAAAATCTACGAACAAGAAGTGAGGTGTGACTGGGTGCATTATCGTGCAACAAACACCAACTGTTTTCATCTCGATATTCTGGACGAATGCGACGAATTCTGCCCATCAAACGCCTCAAAACATTTAAATAAAACTCACCAGTAATTGTTTTTCCACTTGGAACAAATTATTTGTGGATAATACCCTTACTATCGAAGAATGTAATGAGCATTGTTTTGATTTTCGATGGAACTTTTCTTATTTTTTTGGCTTGTGGCGAGTTTTTCGACTTCCATTCCGCACTTTGTCACTTTGTTTTAGGATCATATTGAAAACACCATGTTCCATCACCAGTAACATTCGATTTTAAGAAGTTTGGATCATTTTCAGCGGCTGAAATGATGTCTCTGCAATGTGCACTTCTCCTTGATGTTTGTTCATTGGTTAACGTGCGTGGAACAAATTTAGCAGACTTTTGTTTTGCCCAAATCTTCATGCAGGATGGTTCGAATCGTTTCTTTGTTGATGTTTAAAGACTTTTCCATCATTCTTAGTGACGCACGTCGATTGTTTGCCACGAAATCACACACTTTTTCAATAATCTCAGGTGTCCTAGATGAGCTTGGTCTTCCGGTATGCTTATCATCTTCTAGCGTCTCTCTTCCGTCCAAAAAACGTTTGTAATACAGGAAAACATTTGATCTACTTAAACAAAACTCACCGTAAACTTGTTTCATCATTTGGTACGTTTCCGAGGCACTTTTACCAAGTTTTGCGTTAAATTTAATAACAGCCCTTTGTTCCATCTTAATAATTCAACATGAAAAAATTTTGCTTCTCTAATGAACGCCCGTTTCGTTTGAGTTACTTTAACAACTGCGCAGTACTTTTGGCAGAAAGCAAGCAGGTGGTCACGGTTTATAACGCATTCGCGATTACACTGGTGGCGCCACCGTAGGCTGAAATCTAGCGCCAGTCTTAAAAATTCTTTGACGCACTGTGTATGTCTATGGTACGCAAATTGTCCTGGAATTTTGATGTTTGTCCTTAAAATCTCGTTGTTTTTAAAGAGCTGTCCTTAAAAATATTTTCCATTGTACCCACTTTCCAACTTGCTTACGGTAAAAACAAATTTTGACTGTACTTGTTCTGAATTCAACCAGAAACTTTTACCAAACGAGAAAATTTTCCATGCAGTTCGTTCTTCAGCGAGGATTATGCAGTTTGCTCTTAATTCAGAACATACTTGCTGAGTATGTTCTCTCCATCACAGTTCTGCTTTGTCGGTAATGATTTTCAGGCGTACTATCACACTTCATTAAATAATGCAGTTCTATGAACAAAATGTTAGCACATTTAGTCTGAGTACGTATGGGTCCCCAAATTTGGGGATACTGCGCAATTTTGTCCTCAAATCAGTGTTCCAATGTCTGGTAGCCTTACTCACAACCCATAAAGGAGCTCGGGGAATGTAGGTTGAAAACTATACAATCTTAAAAAGTTCTCTCATTTCGAACATTCTCTCATTCCCAAAGAAACAGTAGGGCGACTCTATTTATAAGAAGGCACATTATTAGAAAAAAAACAATTTTCTTGTACTTTGATTACTGCAAAAAAATATCTTTGTTCACTCCATTATTTAATAGTCTAGCACAGTTTTTGATCAAATTGCTAAAATTACACATTTATAATACAAATTTGAAAGATGTGAATACCTTTTATTGGTGTAAATATGACATAGATGTTAAGTCAGACAATATCCGAAAACTTGACAATTTCGTCGTCTTGGAGCGGGAATCGAACCCGCGTCTCCCGGGTATGCTAACCGCTATACAGCATCCAGAACGACCTAGTTTCAAGTTTCCGATTAATTTGAATATAACCATCACAGGATTCGCTAGTCGAAGCAACAGGCATCCACCATCATGACTTAACGTCCCTGTCATACTTACACCAATAAACGGATTTACATCTTCCAAATTTGTATTGTACAATGGTATAATCCCGTATTTCATTCATTGGTTACACATTTATATTCATGTTCAGCTTCCGGGCAATTTTTCATAAATTCAGTAAAAGAAAGGAAGAATAAAAGAACAAGTTCTAGTAGAAATTTTTAGAATTTCGTAGGGACAAATGTGTCCTTTCTTCATATAAACGCACGTGCCATACGCTTGTTCATACTTACGTAGAAAAAAACAAAAAATAAATTTAACATCGCCTTCCTTTCTTCGTTTCGCTAAAAATAATAACATCCATTTACAGTCCGTGTGGCACTGAGCCCATTCACATACCAAATACGGTCACTCAGCGTGAGAGGACTTTCATGAAAGAGGTTTTCTTTCGAGATTTTTTTCCCCAGTCTCAGTTACAATGCCGTCCATTTAGATCGAGCCTCCAGCTATAATGATGTCGTGATGAATTGCTCTACTCATGTTTCGCTTACAGCAGATAATTTGCGCAATACGCGGCATCTACTGAAAGCGTTCCGTCGCAGACAAAATCAGGATGCTATCGAACTTTACCTTGGTCTCAAGAAGCTCGCTGTTTGACAAAAAAGTCTCAATTTTACTATCTTTAAAGTGTTTTGAGCTATTTAAAGACAGTAACTGACTACATACACTCACGGACAATGATATTTCACGGACAATGAGATGATCATCTTGTCCGGGTGTGGAGGTCCCGGGGTCAACGGCACAATACCAACCTCGCTATCGAGTGTCACACCTCCCCCACTGCAGGCATTATGGTCCGGGGTGCCACTGCCTATGATAGCCGGTCAGCTCTAATAGTGGTACCTGGATCATTGACGGGTCAGCGGTATGTGGATGAGATCCTACGGCCCCATGTGCTCCCATTTCTGTTCGGGATTCCAGGTGCGCTCTACCAGCAGGAATGAGATCCTACGACCCCGTGTGCTCCCATTTCTGGTCGGGATTCCAGGTGCGCTCTACCAGCAGGATAATGCCCGCCCGCACACGGCTCGGGTTGCCCATGACTGCCTACGTCATCTCCAGACACTTCCATGGCCTGCTCGCTCCCCGGACATGTTCCCTATCGAGCATGCGTGGGTCCAGTTGAAACGCCAGCTGACGCCGTGCCGCACTATCCGGGATTTGGAGCACACCGTCTAACACGTGTGGGCTAGTCTGCCGCAGCACAACATCAGGCGTCTGTTCGCCTCTATGCTGGACAGTATTGCAGCATGTATCGCCGCACGAAGCGGTGATACATGCTGGTCATCTTCAATAGCGACGCGCTATTGAAGATGACCTGTCTGCGTGCCACAGATCCCTCTACAATTGCCCTGCAGCTCTGTTTTTGCCATCATGTCATTCATCTGTATCACTTCGTCCATAAAATTTCAGTTCAATCCGATGCTTCCTTCTTGCTGAGCAAATTTCATTTTCCGTGAGTGTATTTTAGACATCTTCGAAATTCTTAGCGTGTCTTCTGGCATACAAACATGCATACAAAAGGCGTAATCCGAGGTAATACCACTTTGTTTTCAGTATGGATACATGTATGCTATCTCCGCGTCTATAAGTCTAACTCGAAAAACTTTTGATGCTATGCATCTGAAGTTTTCTGAAAATTTTTGTTGCAATAGCATTAAATGATGCATCTGAAGTTTTTGAAATCTGAACTTTTGATGAAACAGCAGTAAAATAAATCCCCAGTAAAAAATTTAGATGTAACGAAAATGGGTAACGGTAGTCAAAACCATTGTTGAAATATGATTGTTTATGTTGTCCCATGAAGTGATGAAACAGTAATTGCTTTCATTGTTACTCAACAATATACACTGGCGGAAAGTGAAAAAAGAACACCAAGAAGGAGACGTCTGATACCAACGAAATTTATACAGCATAATAACGGAATACAGAGGATAACGTGATCAAAACATTATGGCAAAATACAGCTGTATTTGCTGGTAAACTGAAAAATAACATTTCCATGTAACATGGTTAGTACGAGGTTGAACCGCCATGAACTGCGTCACACTCACAGATATCATATACAAGAAGCTAGATCGGACACAAAGCTCTTGAGGCGTGACAATGTAGGCGCCATTTTCAGCGGGTCATCGCTCTCTATTTAAGCAAGAGTACTTTGCATTCAGTCAACGGAATATGAGTTTGGTACTGTGATTTGTTATTTATATTAATATTCTAAGCAGTTAGTACACATTTAACGGTGGAAGTCATACAATTTAAGTGAAAAAAACAATAATATTCCATAGCGCAAACTACAATGCCAAGGCTCTTGCAAAATATTGTAGTATTTCAGATTCGGTCAGGGCTTAAATTCAATAGAAACGGCATTCTGTCATGTGCTGTATAAGAAAAAAATCACGCTATTTTTTATTTGTTGCGACATGATATAATTTTGAGATTTCTTGTTACTGAATGCTTAACATTCAATGCGTCCTTTTGTTGCATGTTTGCCCTAATAAATAATTTAAAATGTAAAAAACTGAAATTTCCTTAGTGAATAACAAAGTATCGAAATCTTTAATAAAATTAATATTTTCGAGCAAAATTATAAACAAACCAGAATTGCACAGGTAACCGCTAGCAAGGAAAATGACTAACATCATTTCACCTTTCCTATTTAAAGTATATGGAAGCCATTATTTTTCGTGTTTAAATCAATAGTTTTCTGGATTTAATAGCAATTTATTGATTTCAAATGTATCGCTTGATTTTTCATTATTTTAAATATTTGCCTCATTACAGTCGTAAAAATGTTTTCCAGTTATTTTCAGTATTTGCATACAATACCAGTTTTAAATTTATCTTGAGAACTAATGCCTTACCAGATACATTCTTTTAACATTGGAATAAAGACAAATAAGTAAGCGCAATTATATTTTCGTCTCTTAGAGTACGATTTATATCCGAGCAAGTTTTTACCACGATTTACGCAATAACCAAGTCCAAATTACCCTTCTTAATATGCCCCACTCCAATATCTTGACCCGCTCAATGTGGCTCCACGGTTGTCAAGGCGCAAGCGTATGCTCAACAGAACAGACAGCCAATCTAGTCCCTTATGTGATATCTGTGGTCACACTGTGCAATTCTGGCATGGAGTCTGTCGTACAGATGTTGGATGTAAGTTTGGGGTATTGAGTTCTCAGCATCCTCAACCTGGACGCGTAAATCGGGGATGGTCGTGGCTGGCCGTAGAGACCGGATAAGTCGTTATCCCATAAAACCCAACACGTGCTCAATGGGGGACATATCCGGTGAACGTGCAGGCCATGGGAGTTGTCTCACACCCTGAAGTGCATGTTGCGTTGCACGTGCCGTGTGTGGGCGTGCGTTATGTTGCTGGAAAACGCCACGATGGAGCGACCTTACAAATGGCGCAACAACGGGGTGAATGATGTTGTTGATGTAGGAGGTGCTGTTTAACATACCCGGTACAAACACTAGTTGTGTACGGGAGTGATAGCTGATCGCTCCCCACACCAGGAGACCAGGTGTAGGCCCTGTGTGTCGCTGGCTGATGCAAGAAGGGTGGAGACGCTCCCCTGTGCGTCTGCGAACACGCATACGGCCATCGGACGCTCCCAAGCAGAATCTGCTTTCATCTCTGACACGACAGATCGCCATTGCGTTCTCCAGTGCAGACGTTGGCGACACCACTGCAGCTGTTCCTGACGGTGGGCTGGAGTCAGAGGTACACATGCCAGAGGCACACGTGCACGTAGTCCTGCTTCCATTAGACGGTTGCGGATTGTTCGCACAGTTACCTGAGGTGCAACGGCAGCTCGGATTTGCGTTGCAGTGGATGTTCTGCTTGACACCGCCGCTCTTCTTATGCGTCGATCGGTCCGCTCATCAGTCAGTCTGTGACTCCCGGTTCCACGTCTTCTCGTGTGGGAATGTTCCTCGGACCATCTACGCCACCATCGACCACCACCGATACTTCCCGTCCAATTCGCTCCGCAATACGACGATACGACCACCCGGCCTCGCGGAGTCCGACTAGACGACCTCGCTCAAAGTCCGATAACTGCTGAAATCGTACACGTCTTCCATGTCCAGGCATCGCAGCTTCTTCAGGGTCTTCGCACGTGTCCGACGATAATTTGCATATTATGCCGTGCTATGGCGTAAGCGCTCACCGGTTGGTCCCGAAATTAACATCACACCTACGTAAACTCGACCCCATTAACATATGTAAATTTCATGATCGTCCGCCAATTCCTTCTTGGTGTTCTTTTTTCACTTTCCGGCAGTGTATTTCACTAAACTATCGCCGAACATTATTTCACCATGTTTTACATAAACGCAACAACAATATCTCATTGCAATCTGCGTAAATTGCGAGAACCTAACGCTAAATGTGTTCACGTCCCCTCTACCACCCAAGGGCAGTAACCTGCTATTGACGAGAGCTTTAAACTTATGTATGACCCGATCACGATGGGGTGTAACCTCTAGATATCCTAGATAAAAAGTTACCAGTTCCCTTCAGTAAAACGCTTGCGATTCAGCTTTTGTATCTGGAGGTAAGCATAGATGGACTTGCGCATGCACAGATGGACTTTCGTAGTTACATCACATTTCATGGGTGTCAGGGTCGTTTCTTACGTTCGTCTAAATCTGAATAATAATAATAAATATATTATTTGAAAAACTAAACAGTCGAATACTATTGCTGCCACCATAGTTTAATAAATATTTACTTTGATGACTCATTTTTTTCATTGGTTTTACGACAATAACACTCATTAATCCACCTACCTAAGTACCGCCCAATGTCAGAAATTAGTGAACCTTATTCTTTGTTGTTTACGCTTTCCAACCGTAGGTTGAAGAAGCGTATATGCTCCAGCTTTGTCCGTTTGTCCGTCCGCAAGATAACTCACGTGAAAATGGTTCGATTTCGACGAAATTTTAGTATGTGGTAGGGGACCACATGGGGACGAACCCTATTGAAAATGGGGGAAGCAGGGTCAAAGGTCAGGACATAGGAGCGGGATCCATTCAATTGCTCTTATGCGTCATAACTTGCGTAAAAATTGTACGATTTCGATGAAATTTTAATATGTGGTAGGGAACCACCTGGGGACGATCCCTATTGAAAATGGGTGAAATTGGGTCAAAGGTCAGGACATAGGAGCTGGGTCCATTCCATTGCCTTTATGCGTAATAACTTACGTAAAAATGGTTCGATTTCGATGAAATTCTAGTATGTGATAGGGATCCACCTGGGAACAAACCTTATTGAAAATGGGTGAAATAGGGTCAAACGTCAGGACATAGGAGCTGGATCCATTCCGTTGCCTTTATGCGTCATAACTTGCGTAAAAACGGTTCGATTTCGATGAAATTTTAGTATGTGGTAAGGAACCACCTGGGGACGAACCCTGTTGAAAATTGGGCGGAATGGGGTCAAAGGTCACGACATAAAAGCGGGATCCATTCCATTGCCTTTATGCGTCGTAACATGCGTAAATATGGTTCGATTTTGATGAAATTTTAGTATGTGGTAGGAAACCACCTGGGCACGAACCCTATTGAAAATGGGTGAAATGGGGTCAAAGGTCAGGCGGGGCATAAGAGCGGGATTTATTCCACTGCCCTTATGCGTCATAACTTGCGTAAAAACGGTTCGATTTCGATGAAATTTTAGTATGTGGTAGGGAGCCACTGGGGACGAACCCTATTGAAAATGGGCGAAATGGGGTTAAAGGTCAGGGCACTGGAGTGGGATCCATTCTATTGCCCTTGTGCACCATAACTTACCTAAAATGCTTGGATTGCGACAAAACTTTATCATGTTATTCCGGAGGTATAGTGAACCGGTTCTGTTGAATATCATCGAAATGGGGTCAAAGGTCAGGACACAGGAGGGAGATTTATTCCACAGCCATTATCCACATAACTTGAGTAATAATTTCTGGTATGTTGGAAAGCGTATCATAATCAATGCATTGCATGATTTTACTAGCTTGTTATGATTTAATACCACTTAGTATGCACCGCTTTGTGGTTCGGTGTGGTCGTTTTTCTTTGCTTTTCGTTGGAGGTTTAACGATCAACGTGAAAAACTCAATGGGCTGTAAGCAGTCGCCCGTCCCTAATTTAGGCCACTCGTTCCAGGGAAGCGAAAGAGCTAGTGCTGTAAGACCAACACAACATCCACGCCTCACCGGGATTCGAACCTGGACCCATCTCAGACGAATGATCAGAAGTCAGCGCTTAGACCACTGCGCCAGCGGAGCGGCCGTGAGTGGCACCAATAAATACAAATGCGTTGTACACTCATTGTCATAAAAATTCGCGCACTAAGAAAAAACAGCGCGATTAACGCGAAACTCGACGAATAGCTACGGGGAGGACAGACATGCGAATGATTAAAGTTTCGTACGATTCAGCATGCCCGCGCGTCCAACACCGGCGCTGTAAATCGCAATCCTTGGGGCTTATAAGGCGCCACGCAGCGGACTCCACATGCGTGCCGAAGTGCACGGTAAGAGCCAGGTGAGATATCTGAGTGATAGACATGAAGAGGAGCCGCCGTAGATGTGTGGACGGGCCACTGATGGAGTTTAAACGAGGCCATATCGTCAAGATGAGAGAGGCAGGGTAACCGGCGCGTTGAATCGACCGCCATTTGGGCCGTCGGACAGTACGGTGCGATAATGTTGGGTGCAACGGACACGGGAAGGCACCCAGACGCACCACCAGCGGAGAGGACAGTGAGATCGGGAGGGAGGCACGCTAAGATGCAATGATGTTCTTGTTCAATATCCAGAGACATGTGGCGGCTGTACAAGGGACTCCTGTGTCCGCCAGAATCATTTCCAGAAGCCTAGCGGAGGCGAATCTGCACTCTCGACGGCTCTTACGTTTTCTGCCATTAACACCTGACCAACGTCGGTGTCGATTGCAGTAGTGTCAACAGTGAGCGATGGGGAATGCTACGGACTGGCGACGTATAGTGTTCAGCGACGAATCCCGCTTCTGTATGGGAACGGAGGACCACCGTGTCAGAGTGCGGAGGACCGCTACAATCCCAACCTCACTGTACAGCGCACACGTCCCGAACTGCATGGTGTGGTCTGGGGAGCCATCGCGTATGACAGCCGGACTTCCCTCGCAGTGTTCCGAGGGACGTTGACAGCCCAGCGCTACGTACAGGAGATCCTGCGGCCCCATGTGCTGCCTTTCCTGGCGGGGCGGCCTGGAGCCATTTTCCAACAAGATAACGCCCGTCCGCACACGGCTCGGGTTTCCCAGGACTATCTACGTAATGCTTTGACGCTTTCGTGGCTGATCCCCTGATCTTTCGCCCATCGAGCTCGTGTGGGACCAGATGGGATGCCAGCTATCTCCATGTCCTAGTGTTTGTGATTTAGAGGGTCAGTTGCAAGAAGTGTGGGCCAATCTGTCCCAGGATAACATACGGCGTCACTTTAACTCTATGCCTGACCGTATCGCCGCATGTATCCGAGCACGAGGCGGTCCGACCCGGTCCTAACGCTGACCGGAATGTGTACCGTATGTTCGCGGAAAATCGTCTTGCTGCTGTGATATTGTAATCACTTCCGTCCTTGGTATGTACCATGGTACTCTCTCGATTTGTTTTCATTATATAGAGCTCACCAAAAGAATGATGATCCACCCATTTTTGAATTTCCCCGATTCGCTTTTTGTCCACTGGATGGAGAAAAATAATATTATTACATACTTGTCACAATAGTATATTAACTTCTAAAAAAATATTAATACACTCTTAGTAAACAAAATCGCCCAACCGGGGTAAAAATCATCTGCGGAACGTGAAAACCGCTGTGTAGATATGTACCTCTTTGTCCAAGAATGCAAATGACTCAAGTTTCGCCTCCAGTGAATGTCCAGATTGTTCTCAGAGTGCATTTAAATCGGGCATCCAGTGCCCAGATAAGGACTGTCAGGGGCTCGCTGAACATTCTGGCTGCTTTCACTTCAGTTGCTGCTAATCATGGCTCCACGATGCCCTAGAAGACTTCATGAACCGAGCGTATTTGACAGGAGCAGCATCGTGAGACTGCGGGAAACAGTCTGATTGTGTCGACGAATCGCCCACTATCTGAGCCGTAGTGATGTAATAGTGAGACGGTGTTGGCAGTAGTGGGTGCGATAGGGCACGCGTACATGTCAAGAAGGCCCTGGTTCGCCCTGGTGGACAACAGGATCGTCTCATAGTCCGACAACCCCGAACCGCAACGATGTCTAGTCTGTCCACCATCCAGTGAGATGTAGTGGCATCTACGCAACAACCTGGATGATCGCGCACCATGCGAGACGACTTGCAGATTCCATTAACCAGCCTACATCGGCGGCTCCGTCTGGAGTGCTGTCGTTCCCAGGAATGAAGGATGGCCTCCAAATATTAGAATCAGTTGTGGAACGGCATACCGACAACAATAAGGGTATTATGGTGTGTGGAGCTATCTCCTATAACAGCCGGACTATAAGTCTGCAAGGGCCGTGTCGGGATTTTTTAGTTGAGACAACAAAGCAACGGACCGGGCCGGGCCAAGTCGACCCATTTTTTTTATCGCAATGGCAAAGAAAGAAAAAAGTGTAGTGCTAACGATTTCCTGGTCTGTTTAACTGTTCTGCTGGCTTTACTTACTTTCATGACATAGCCTAGAGTATAATCACAGAGGCGAAGAGAGGCACATACAGTATTTTTGCCATCTGTAGGTTTTAAGAAGGTAAAACAACTTTGGAGCTTGTTGACAACAAAGAAATTCGACCCAGAGAGAATTAGTGTCTGTATGAGAGAATGGGACTACATCTATTGTTTCTCCTATCCCTAATCTGTATAAGGATTGACTTTTGTAGTGTTACCGCTTGCTAGTTCAGAGAAAGGGATATTTTGAACGCGCTTAGTCTTTTTTCTCTTTAAAGGTTATATTCTTCGATAACTGCAAACGTTTAATTAATATTTTTACGCTTACATTCAATAATATCTCATTTCATTTTTTAATTTTCACAATTTAATAAAATACAGTAGAAAGACAAATAATAGAAAACGGTGGGCCTGGTCGGACTCACCAAATAAGACCCGTGCAGACTTCTAAGCCGGACGTCCGCAGTCATGGTAACAGGGACGCTAGTAGCACAGCAATACGTTCAAGAGATCCTCCAACCCGTCGTCTTGCCTTTCATGTAGTCTTTTCTTTAGTTTGGGGGCTTGACGACCACCGTGAGCAACTCGACGGGTCTGTCCCGGTGGGCCAGTGCCATAAGAGCTGATTTCTGATCACTCGTCCAAGATGGGCCAGGGTTTGAATCCCGGTGAGGCATGGAGGTTACTGGCCCTCTCCCTTCCCTGGAACCAGTGGCCCTACATTAGGGACGGGCGACTGCTTACAGCCCACTGAGTTGAACATACTCTAAGTAGTCACCTGTTCCCAATTTAAGGCCACTGGTTGCAGGGAAGGGAGAGTGCTATAAGATGCCTTACTCGGACGAGCGGTCAAAAGCCATTTACCAACAGGGTAATGCCCGGCCACCCACGGTTGGTTCGCTCTTCTCAGGAGTGCTTCCTTGGTGTTGCAACCCTCCTTAAGTCAGCCAGGTCCCCAGATCTTTCTCCTTACAAGCTGGGACATGCTGGTATGTCAGCTGTGGCCATCATGGAACATCGGGGATCTAGTGCAACAATTCTCTTGGCACAATCTGTCACAGGACATCAGTTTTGTGCGACTCCATGCCACACTGCATATCAGAATGCATCGTAGCCAGAGGTGGCTGTATGAAGTACTCATCCATAGCAGTTACGCTACATATTTGCTGGGGGAAAAAAGTGTCCGGAAATGGCAACCTTCAAAATCTGAAAATCGGGAAATTTTTACAGCTCATAAAATCACACGAACGCTATTTTTTATCGACATTTTTCAGACGTAGGAACAATTTTCCAGATGTAGTATTATTGGTCCACTAAAAGTTCTAGAGAGAGAGGGAAATAAAAAATAAAAAAAAACAGCGCAAAAATCCCCCCCCTCCTACTGAAATTCGTTTTTAGGTACGTCGATTCCGCAAGACCATGAAAACCTAAAATGGCCCGCATGTTATTTTTAAAGAATAAAATAACAGCCAACTATTTTTCGTTTCTTCTTTAGGTTGTGCGCGAAAGCGAAGACGACAAAAAGCATCGTACCAACATCACCTTTCGTTACAAGGCGAAGCGAACTGTAACTTACTCCCTTTTATCGTTAAGTGAATTCGCCGCAACTCAACCGTTTATCACCACTTAGAATATGCGCAGCTCTGTTGAGGTGAGGGTTGAAAGACTGAACTGCAATAAGGCAGAGCAGCTCCCATCTGTCAATCAATTACTGACCTTCCCCGGCATTCTAGTGCCACAGCTGTCGAGCTCTTTGCTGAACGCTTCGTATGACAATCGGAGTGGAGGAGAAAAATTCCGACTCATCTCGGACGCTTGATCCGAAGCCAGCGCTTAGATCACTGCGCCACCGGAGTGGCTTTTTTTTTTTTGCAGATAGAAGAGGAAAAGTACAAAACTGATTACTGTAATGCCACCAGTAGGGGGAATTGACAGTTCTGCAACATGCGGTATGCGTTGCATCGACGCAGAAAGAAAAAGACTACAGGCGGTTCGAAATCATGGAGGTTGATGGAATTTCGACCATCCCAACGGCTAATTCTCAGTGAAAATTGGGAGAATTTTACATCCATCCAGATAGCAGGAGGAAGGGCTGAAAATCAGGAGACTTCCGCCTAAATCCGGAGAGTTGGTACGTCTGAGTGTCCCATTGCTGTGATATTGTAATCACTTCTTTATACCTCCCTCGTCCCTCCACAATTCAAGTGCTAAGTTTCATTACCATGGTATGCTTGATTTTGGGTGTGTCGATTTTTTGTCTAAGGGTAGTTTCTGCATTGGACAGCTGGATTTTATTGGCCCATTACATTTCCTATTTTGCAGGGTGCACAGTTTCTCCATTTAGTAACATTAAAGTATCTTTGTTTTTACATTGATACACATTACTTTGCCAAAAGGATTCGGATACCTATGTGTAAGGTGCAATAAATGCTTTTATTTCAAAATCTTGGCACCTCTGGCTTTAATGACAGCTGCAACCATCTTAGACATACCTTCTACTAAATTCTATTACTATTGCTGCAAAGCTACTGATAAAGCTGTTTAGGTGGAAGGTAGCTGTGGTCAAGATCCGATTTGGCATTCCAATGCATCCCAAAAGTGTTCTATTGGGCTGAGGTCCCAACTTTGAGCTGGTCAGTCCACCATTTCAGCATTGATTTCTATTAAACATCTTGTACACATTGTTTTTATTTTTCTGGATTTTAATGACCACCACGAGTAACTCTTATGGATATGGGTAGTTGCATGTTCCTAATATGGGCAGGGTTCCAGGGAGGGTACAAAGCTAGTGCCGCAGGAGAGGCACACCACCCATATCTCATCAATGCCCAGCTCAGATAATGAACCTCTCTGGCATTTGTACACACTATGCTGTGTGGCAGGGAGCATAGTCATGGTGAAACAAATGATGGTCCCTACTGATGTCCTCGCACAAGGTACAGAGCGTGAAATTTTCCAGAATATTGAGGTAGAGGTTGGACTTCATAGTTACTGATACAGCAACCAATTCATGAAGTACTATACAGCTGAAACTGCCCCCAAACAACTACAATGCCACCACCAAACTTGTCAGTTGGAAGAATATAGTCACAATTGAATCTATCCCTGGCAACTGCCAGAACCAACCTATCCATCTGAGAGAAAGTGTGAAGAGTGATTCATCATTCCATAGAACCCTCTTCCAATACTCTACAGTCCAAGAACTGTCCAAAAACACCAGTCCACTCAGCTTTTGAGCATTTACAGGAGTGATGTTACACCTCTGTGCAGCTGTCATACCATCGAAAAATTGGGAATGAACCTGTGCAAATATTTCTAGTGTTCACAGATGTTCCTAAAGCATTTTCAAGTTCGGTCAAAAGGTATGCTGCAGACAACTTATGTGACAGATTCTCTTCAACAGTTTTTTTTCAGGCCCAGTCAATTAGCTTAAGCTGATATCCAGAACTATTTCTTCTTCCTTTTTCATGTGTAGTAGCACAGAGCCATCTGGGTGTGTGTGTGAAGGGAGGGGGGGTTAAACTCTATATTCCACTAAAAACTATATTTTCCTATGAATACAGATGTAGGTTTTGCTTTTTTTTTTTTCATCATCTTGTTAATTTACTTCACTAGCAAATAATTTAATAATGTGGAAGCAGCAGTGAAAGAAATGTGTGCAGTTGCGGGTGAGGAAACAGGGGACTGCCAGCACTTCACTAAAATGATTCCAACATTTCAATGCTGTGAACACCAGTCTTGAAGACAAGCTGAGGACATCAGTCTCAAAGACAAGCTTTTACTGTCAATCAATGCTGGGAACACCAGTCTTGAAGACAAGTTGAGGACACCATTCTCGAAGACAAGCTTTTATTATCAATCAATGCTGGGGACGCCAGTCTTGAAGACAAGCTGAGAACACCAGTCGAAGGCAATCTTTTAGTATCAATCAATGCTGGGGACAATAGGTCTTGAAGACAAGTCTTTAGTATCAATCAATGCTGGGGACATCAGTCTTGAATACAATCTTTTAGTATCAATCCATGCTGGGGACACCAGTCTTGAAGACAAGCTGAGAACACCAGTCGAAGGCAATCTTTTAGCATCAATCAATGCTGGGGACACCAGTCTTGAAGACAAGCTGAGGACACCAGTCTTGAAGGCAAGCTTTTACTATCAATCAATGCTGAGGACACCAGTCTTGAAGGCAAGTTGAGGACACCAGTCTTGAAGACAAGCTGAGGACACCAGTCTTGAAGACAAGCTGGGGGACACCAGTCTTGAAGACAAGCTGGGGGACACCAGTCTTGAAGACAAGCTGAGAAGACCAGTCTTGAATGCAAGCTGGGGACACCAGTCTTGAAGACAAGCTGGGAACACCAGTCTTGAAGACAAGCTGAGAAGACCAGTCTTGAATGCAAGCTGGGGACACCAGTCTTGAAGACAAGCTTTTACGTCGGCATAGAGCAGCTTGTATCTCTTTGAAGACAAACTGAGATCAAGATATTGAACCACCACCAACACTAATGCTATGGTTGAAGCTATGACACAAACCCTAGTACCAGTACACAAAAATTAGAAACTGAAGTGGGGTCTTCCCAATCCACCATTGTTTGGTGGCACCATCAAATGGTTCCCTATGAATTGACACCCCTGCAGGTGAAAAAACTGTCACTCTCTGTTACAGATTACTTTAAAATCCACAGGACAATAGGTTTTGCCATTGTACCATCACAGGTGATGAAAAAAGTGTATATTCTTAAGCTATCGTACCGCTGGGAACTAGTGGCTGAGGCCACACCAGGAGGAAGCACAGCTAGTTGTGTAACAAGGATGACTTGAGAGAAAAGTCATGCTGTACATTTGATGGAATTGTGAGGGTCTCGTGCACTGGAAACTCATGCCAGATAGTCAGGCTGTAGACAGGAACCTCTATGCCAAACAACTGCAGCAGGTCCACGATGCTCTATGTCAATGCTACCCAGCACTTATCAATAGGAAGCCAGTGTTGCTGCAAGTGGATAATGCACCAAGTCACACATCTAGGGTGGTCCACTGAAAACAACAGGAATTGAAAGGGGTTGAAATCTTACCTCATCTTTATACAGTCTGGACATTGCTCCGTATGACTACCACCTCTTTTGGTCCATGGCCCATTTCCTACAAGGACAGTACTTCACTTCAGTGATAGACGTGGAACCTGGCATCAGGGAGTTTCAGCACTTGAAACTTGTGGAGTGTAACTGCTGTAGGATAATGGCTCTAGTGGAACACTGGCAAAAGACTACAGAAAACAACTATCTGTACTTTGCAGAATGAGGTGAGCATGTAGGGTGATCTTGCATCATTTAACTTTTTAGCTGCAAACAGCACAAACTTTTGACTCCCCTTGGTAAATGATCAACCTTGTGCATGTGGATGACTAACATTTCCTGTCTCTTGGTAACTTCTCCACAGCCTTGACACCACAGATTGATGCACACCTTTTGCCCTTGCAAAACAACTATGTTCAGATTTATTCCAACATCCCAATAATCCAACAAATGTAAAGATATCCTTAGGACTGAAGAAATCAATGTTTAATCACAATTAATTTTTTCTTGTTGAACACCGTAACTCTTGTGTTTTGGCCAAGCTTCACCATAGTGCGTAGCTGTGACATCATCAATGGTCACAAATTTTCATCAGTTGCTCCAACATGCTTGATAGAAATGGTGTAGATGCCATGCCATTGGCAAGTTGCTAAGAATTTTAATATATATGTACAGCTTCAAATAAGCTTGATGGTTGAATCCTGTTTGTCAATAAACTTAGCTTCTTCAAAAAGAAATTTGTGAAATGAATGAAATATCAATGACAAGATGACGAAATTTTAAAGTTTCCAGATATTATCTGACTTAACATCCATGTCATATTTACACCAATAAACGGATTCACATCTTCCAAATTTGTATTGTACAATGATGTAACCCCGTATTTCATTAATTGATATTCAGCGCCTCCGGGCAAAACAGGAATGAATTAAAACCTCCAGAATCGCTATATATAAATACCGGTTGCTTTGACTAGCGAATCCTGTGAAGGATATATTCAAATTAATCGGAAACTTGAAACTTGGTCGTTCTGGGTGGAGTAGTGGTTAGCATACTTGGGTGCTATGCGAGAGGCACGGATTCAGTTCCTGCTCCAGGATGATGAAATTTTCAAGTTTTCAGATATTGTCTGACTTAACATCCATGTCATACATATACTAATAAATGGATTCACATCTGCCAAAAAAGAAATTTATGATTATTTTCATGACAGTATTTAGCTATCAATGATTCCTTTATTTCACAGTTCCATGTCTTGTGTTCCTTCAATCAATAACTCAAGGCCCTATGGGTCTGTTCTACCCACAAAAGATCATATTCATATGCAATTTAATAAATTACCCATGAATTTATATTTTCAACATGATCCAAAGGGTTCATTTTGTTCATTGGTCCAAAAATTATTTTGAAATTAAAAGTTTTGAGAATTATTGAAATTTTGAAGCCAATGTTTCCTGGGAACTGAAGCCAATTTCCACTTGGACTCCTATTATGCATTCATTATGAGAGAATTCCTGATGGTATAGATTGCCTCAATTAATATATTAATATGTAAAATTTTACTTGACTAAATGCTGATTTCTTCAATCTTATATACTTCACAATGTTTGCATCTAAGATTTATAACAAAAACATGCGCTATCTGTGTGACATCGTTACAGCAACAAATCTGTTTGAATACAAACAGAATGCACTGCAACACAAGAAATGGGATTTCCCACATATATCCTGTTTTTAGCATGTCTTTTGAAAAAAGAAAAAAAAAGGATATGCATATGTTACCACTACATCTACCCACTGCAAAGCAACTGTTACTAAGAACACACAAACTTGGTTTTCAATCACAGATAAATGGCAATAAACTGAAAGTTTGTTATTGCATATTTTATGGTAATCATTTAGAATATGAATAACAGAGCATGTATATCATTTATCTGAAAAATATACTTTTTCTTTATTATAACCAGTAAATTGAAACACTTTCACAATAAAATTTTCCATATAAAAGTGATCATAACAAGGCTAGAAAAATATACTCTGCTTCAATAAAAAAAACAACAGTTAAACACTTTCCAAAGTAAATTCAATTATGTTGTTAAATAATTTTTTAATACCAACAGAAGAATTTATCTGCTTTTTAAACACAATTTTTAGTTGCATTTGTACATGCCATGCTACTGTTTCCAATCAATAACTAAAACACTTAAATTTAGGAACTTCTGATTTCCAATATAAAAAAAAAAAACTGTTTCATTTTTATTTTAAACACAACCATCAATTACATTTGCATAAGAAATCTTATCAGATGACTAGAGCAATTATCATAAAAACACAAATTTCTGATGGAAAAAACATTTTTTTTCTGTTTCAGACAGAATCATTAGTTACACTGAGTGAAAAAAAAAATTCATTCAAGGAAAAAAAAATGTGGTTCTTAATACAATAATTTTTTTATATTCTTATCTTCTGAAATACAAGGTAATATCTTAGAAAGGAGGGGGAGGGGGTAACAACCTATAAGCAGTCGCCCATCACTAATTTAGGGCCACTGGTTCCGGGGAAGGAAGAGAGTCAGAGCCATAAGATAAACACAACATCCATGCCTCACTGGGGCTCGAACCCAGCCTCATCTCTGTCGAATGGTCAGAAGCCAGCTCTTAGACCACTGAACCATCAGGGCAGCTAATATTTTTAAAACAAAACCTAAGAAAATGAAATTTTGAAAGTCCCAGTAGTACATTGCATACATAACAATTTTTTTTTTTTCCCTGGGGTTAATAACTACCATTAGGAACTCTTAAGGTTATAAATAGTTGCCCATCCCTAATTTAGGGCCACTGGTTCCAGGGAAGGTACAGAGACAACATGTCTGACATATAAATATACTAGCTATGCCTCAAGTGGGACTTGAATCTAGGCCCATCTTGGATGAATGGTAAGAAGCCAGTGCCTCAGGCCACTTAGCTAGTGGCTGTGGCACATATCAATGTACGGCATGGAACTGTTGCAGATAAAGCCAACACTATATTCAGTGAAATGTTAGCCATGAAGTTGGTTTCTAGTTCACCTAGATGATATATTATTTCTGCTGCATACAACAACTCTTACATAACTCTACAGAAAAAAAATAAAAAAAATGGTGACAAATCATGGATGCATTAAGGGAGGCTGTAGTTCTTTCAAACAGTTTGAATTTTTTTCTGTACAAAGTGCCACTGGTGCATAACTTCCACTTTATGTGGAACAATTTCATTTTCTTAGCTGCTTTACAACTGCTGTACACAGGGTTTATTATTGCCTTTTAAGATTAAAAATAAAAATTCTAAGTTTTTCCCATGGCTTTTCAGTGACTTCAAGTTCCCTGATTTTCATTAACTCCAAGGACAAATTCCATGACCTGCCACATATGTGTAAACTGAAATTTTACCTAAAAAGCCAGAAAATCGGGAATGAACAGCTAGTAAAGACAAATCACCAACTTAAATAAAAGGCCAAACAGAACTGTTACGAGTGTAATTTATATAGGTTGAATTTATTTTTAATATATTGAAGCCTCCCTATTATTTGTATTTCAACCTATACGTACTATATTTATTTTACTTGAACACTTTGGTTTTGTATGGCAATCCAAAAAATACTTGGCTTTATTTTAAATAAATACGGATTTAATTTAACAGAGCATAAAAAAGTTATGAATTGTTCGAAAAATATATCTTTGGCAGTTGGAATAATAACTGCAATCAACAAAAGCATTATTCCTTCTGTTAAATTAGCATTGGAAGACCAAAAATATCAGAACTTACCAAAATCAGTGGAAAATATCTTTGGGGAACAGAGAAGGGGGAATAGCATCATTTCAGTTATATGGAATAATTAACAAAAATTTTTAATGGTGTGGTCTGATAATTGGTGACCATTAAAGTAAATTTAATCACCAAATGCGAGTCAATCACCAAAGCTGGTAGATGCTAATTTGAACCCTAAAAAAAAAAAAAAAAAAAAAAAAAACAGTTATTTTCCCTAATGGCCCATAGCAGAAAGTTCCTGTTCAGTCTGCAATGGATATAGTGGTACCTTAAAATAATCTGTGGAGTGGTCACTGGCAAGACAATGACTGGGTGAGAAAAACAATAAAAATTTAAATAGGCATAAATAAAAAATTAAAATAAGAGAAAAGAAAACCACCATCTTATACTGATTTTACCTACAAAGGCATAGCCTAGGTACTTCAGCAATCGCAATGATAACTAGAATCAAGAATATTAACCTCTGAATCTGGAATTTCTTTATTGGATCTCAGAATGACTTTTGATATAACCATCGCTGAAAGCTAAGAGGCATTGCCCAAAGTTTTTTTTTTCTTTTTTTTTTGCTCTACAACATCCTTTTATTTAACTGTAACAAATTAGATATTATGCCAATCACTGTCTCCTTTATCTCTCCTTTGAAAGTAATGCCAGCTGTTTTTTTCAGGTAATACCACCTAAATTTGTTCCATACTAACACACATACAAATGTGAAAAAATTCAACCCATTCGAAAAATGTTTTGAGGTTTCACAGCACTGTCAAAATTTAATGTGCTCATTACTGTGAATACATTATTCCACAGAAGTCAAGGTGTGTTGATTTCAGCCATTCTAAACAATGACGGACAGCAGCAAGCAACCTAGAGCAGGCATCCCCTGGTATACTTTTCAAACTTCTTGCAAAGTAAAATCTTTCGACTTACCATCATGAAGAAATACCAACATTAATGGAATAAAATAATATTTAGCAACAGTACACGACAGGGGAAACACCGCGAGAAAACAAAATTGCGATTTCTCGAGAAATTATCGCTCCATCAAACCTCTGCTGTTGGAAATTTTTGCCTTTATTTTTCATACTGAAGCACAAAGGTTTATGGAATAAAATTAAATATAACAACAATACAAGGTCAGAAAGAAAATCGTGAGAAAAAAACAACATAAAAAGGACAATTTGGGGAGAAATCCTCACTCCGTCAACTTGCATTTTCAGAAAATTTCCTTCTCCATTTTCAATTTCAAACAAACATTTATTAATTAAATGACATTTAACAACAATGTAGGACAAAGAGAAAAAAATATGATCACAGAGAAATCTTCACTCCCTTTCACTTCGTTTGTCGTTAATTTTTGCCTCTATTTCTAAGTTCAAACACAAACATTGCTGCATCAACACAATATTTAGCAACAATATTTGGACAGAGGGAACATTGCAGAAAAGCAAATCATGATTATGAGAAAAATCATTTTTCTGTGCAACTTCTGTTTTCTGAAATTTTCCAGAACAAAGACGGCACTGCGAGAAGAAAATGTTAGCATTACAGCGCTCCATCTAATTTCCATTTTCAGAAACTGCTACCTCCGTTTTCAAACAAACACAAACATTTATACAATAAAATGATATTTAACAATAACACGAACAGAGCAGACATTGCGAGAAAAAAATAAAAATGACAATTATGGGGGAAATCTTTACTTCGTCTAACTTCTGCTTTTGGAAAGTTTTGAAAGTTGGAATTCCATCCCAAGATGGAAAACTTATGCCCATGATCATGAATCTGCAAGAGAGGATTAAAAAGGGTTATGGGGATGTCCTTTTTTCAAACTTCTTGCAAAGTAAAATCTTTTCCCCCCTGCAGAATCAAAATAAAGATTCTGGTGATATTCGATTTTATCTGCAGAACCAAAATAAAGGTTCTGGGGATATCGTTTTTGTCTACAGGACCAAAAAAAAATCTGTGACATACATCGCCCATCGCCACGATTCTGTTATGGGGCCCTAATGCACAACCTTTACTTATAGATGAACTAAATCTTCAAATGAATCAAATACTTTTAAGCTCTTTAAGTTTCACACGTAAGTTAATTTTTATATTTTTAGTTTCTTCTGTTTTTCTATTCACAGTTTTTCTAAAACTGTTTGATTTTCATATTGACAAATTTTGTATTTATGCCAGCAAGCATAGCCAGGCTTCTTAAGCCAAGCAAGATTAAAAGAACATTTGCCTGGCATTGTTATCAATATATTATGAAATTATAGTGAAAGAGAGAAACCAAAACACTTATCACAACACAACAACAGATCACCCAACTTACAAACTCCTTCAAGCAAGCATGCTTCCCTTAGTTATGGGTTATGACATACCCAACAGATATAATTTGTGCACAGGATTCTGGGGTCCCAACCTTGCCAAAAACAGCTTTGTTCTGGACTCCCAGCATAGTATTTATAGTTTCTCCTCTGTTAAACTCCTTCAGCCCTGAATTTTTATGTGATAAGATTATTTTCTTGATTTGGTTAACCTTAACTTAGCTTTTAAAAACAGAATTTTTATGAAATTCCAATACATATCTGAAGAACAACAGATCTTATGTATAAAATTCTTTAACATAGCTGCAAAAGACCATTGTTGCGCTATTAATAGCATGCCAGGTCTGAAGGGGTTTTAAAGAAAAAGAGGTTTTGCAAAGAGCAAACACCTTGCTTATTTCAGCTATGAGCAATAAAAATAAATAAATAGAGTACACCGTTTTCTACGATTTTTATACGTTTTCCCTGACTTTTTCATGATTTCCATGACACAGTACTTCTGTTCATTTTCAAAGAGTTCTGACAGTGACTTGCATCAATTTTACACTAATGCCTGCTACATAATCCTCAATAATAATAGCCAACCAGCAAATCTGTGTGCCTCTCTCATATTTCCTACCTCCCAGAACTACACCAAAAGTTTCCATTTGGGGATACTGATGGTGCTGCATGACATCAAAATCAATGAGAGTGGTTTTAAATGATTTTATTTTGAAGTAATGCTTAACCACAAACACAGTTCCTCAAATGACATGTTAGCTTGCCTTTAGTTTGACCCAGAGGTTCCCAATCTGGGGGTCGGTCTTGGTCCAGAGCATCTTGACTATAAGGAAAAACTAAAACTTGTAATTTATAGTGAAACGCAACATGCAAATTTTCAAGGTGTACATATTTTAAAAAACGAATTGTAAGAAAGAATGTTAAAGAAAAAAGAAAACAAATCATCTTTCTTGTTGTGAAAGAGCTCCCTTCATCTGAGTTCCCGACTGCAATGCTCTTTGAAAACTTGGCATGACGTCATGCAGATCTCACTCCCCCTGCAGTCTGAAAATGGACTGAGCCAGGAAAGGTCAAGCGATAACATTTTGCCACCGTATTGTTGGGTGCTTAGTTTACTACACAGTCTTCATTCGATGCATATGTAGCGTGTATAAACATTTGTTAGAATTGAGTTGCTGTGTTTTAATAACTGTGAAAGTAGTTATTTCTATGTGAGTGAGTGTTGGTTTATGATAATGGAGAAGTTTTCAAATAAAAAATGTGGTGCAGAAGAAGTTGCAAGTAGTTCTAATTAGGTGAGAAGGAACAAGTCCAGAAATTATGATAACACATACTGGGATTTCAGTATGCACTGTTGTTAAGAATGAAAAATGTCCTCAGTGTGTAATCTGTCTGAAAGTGTTGGCAGCTGAGAGTATACTTCACAAGCTTCCTCATCCCATTAAGATGCAAATTACCGCTGTTAGGCACTTTCTAAAATTACAGTAAAAATGTGAAAGCCAAATGAAGAGTGTTACCATTGTGAAAATATTATCATTAATTTCTTCTTATTCAGTTCTGTAATTTTATTCTAATTTTGTATTTTAACATTAAAAAGAATGCATGCTAATAATGTAAGTGACTGTTTTCTTTTAAATAAGTACCACAAACTTGAATTTGGGCAATTTTTTTTAGATTTTGGGTACAGGAGCGTTGCATGGAAAATGTGACATGTGAAGTGTGGAGCAGTTTCAAAAAGTTTGGGAACCCCTGGTTTAACCTGTTGCTATCAGTTAGTAACATCATGCAATTGGCAAAAAAGGTAACAACCATATTTTATCTCCCCAGTCCTTTTTTCCCATTACATTCTAAATATTTTCATAGGTTATTATTATATTGGTTGAGGAAGGGATTCGACAATTAAATCAGGCAAGTGTTTCCTCCACTGCACCACCAAATTGAGTTAAATATTCAGACAAAAGAAATTATATTGTTTGTGATAACCTTAGTTACTTTTTTATCAATTAAAACATTAAAAAGCATGAAAAGAATGCAGAATTAATGATCAAGAAATGCATTCAAAAATTTCAGTATCTTTTTGGTTATTATCTATGCATTTAGTCATGACTTAGTAAGTTCACGATAAATGAAAAAGATGCTCAGGTAAATCCTTTCTGAAAGGAAAACTAGACTGTGTCCCATGCCCCATTACGCTGACAGTTGCTATCTCACAAGATCGACGAACCATTTCTTGGAAAGGTAGTCCTTGGAATGTTGACAAGTAAAACACCAGACTTCCCATAAATGCATCTCCAGCTCCCTGAAATGACCAAATTCTAATATTAATAAACTTTAACTGAAATGTTTTACTGCATACAAAAATATGAAGTTTAACAAAATATGAAATTAAAAAAAGTTCACAATGAATGATAAATAGTGAAGACTAACAAAAGAAAAAAGTGCTCACACTTTTTTTATGTGAGCATAAAAGTACAGTATATTTTGTTGGATTTAATTTGATTCACAAGTTTTTATATTATATGGTTCATACTGCTTTGAGGAAATCCATTACAGAGTTTTTAAGGAGTTTTTCAGGAGTTGACGACATCAGAACTTTTTAAAACCTTTTACGGTTTAATTTCTCTGAAAATGCATGATTTTCCCATTTCTCAGTGACTTCTTCCTATGTTAGCAAACAAACAAAAAAACAAGCATTTCTTTTTATTTTGCTTACAAAAAAAAGTGAAAGTTTAAAATCAAAACAACTCTACATTGCTGCCTTTCATCTGCACAGTGAGCATGCAGTTGCCTTTTTGAACAAAAATGCAACTGCATGCTCACTGAACATTTTTTTTTTTTTTTTTTGCTTGCTTGCTGTGCCCTTTGACACAGCAAGAAGAGAATAAGCGCACAACTAGGATAGGATTTTAAGGGTTAAAATTTCCTCCACAGCCCAGAACTTTTTTTTAAATTTTCTGTGTGTGTGTGTGTGTGTGTGTGTGTGTGTGTGTGTGTGTGTTTCAGAATTCACATTAGCGGTGTGGTTTTGCAATCTCCTGTCTCCGTCTCAGTTTGATTTGATTTTCCTCTGTACTGAGTGTTCTTAAGACAAAACTGTACACGTTTTGCGATCCCACATTGTCAGACTTTTTATCTGTAACCTCACCCCCAGAACACATGTGACACAGTTACTCAACTTTTTCCACTGCCTATAAATTCTACTGAGCCAAAAAGTGGGATAAACTCATCTTTGCGAAGCCGTCTAACCAGGGTTGAAGCTGGTTTAACACCCTAGGATATCAACTCCTTTCCCTAGCAGTTCTAACCCACTAGGGTCTAACAGACTATGGTAAGGTAGGATAAAAGGATTTTAGAATTTTCTTTACAGGTTGTTTGGCACTAAAATTCGCCTGGAAAAGTGGATGTCTATGGTCAAACTTCCAAGTCCATGTCTAGCCCTTTTTCTGGAAGTAATTGTGAGCATTGGGCAAAACAAACCACCAGAAAAATAAAATTAAAATGCAATAACCATTCATCATTCAGACAAGAGAGACACCAGACAGAAGAGACACATTTCTTCAGGCTATTACCATTATATTATATTTATGATAAACTGCTTGCATTATTTTCATCTGATTATACCTAATGGAAGGTTTGAGGATATTAAAAAAAGTCCAAGGTTTGAGGATATTAAAATTATTAAGAGCTGTAAAAACGAAAGGCAGTTAAGAATCGCAGAGTCAGTGTTAATTGAAAAAAACAGATCAAGATTATGCAACATTAATGAGCCTAGCAACATAAACGAACAATGGAAGGCCTTAATAAAAATTGAACAAGAGCTTAGAAAGAAAAAAAGAAAAAGAGAGCATCAATGACAATAGATGGCGCCACAGACACAAAGATTCAGAGATTGCGACTGGAGCCCGTGCTTCGATGGCTCTGCTCACTTGAGCTGTGGTGGGCGGGTGAGACACACCTGCCTCCTGAGGACGACAGTAGCCAGTTGAAAGCGCTAGAGGATTGTGTGTGAGGGGCTGAATGAGTGTGACACTTGCAGTAGGAGTAACACGGGTTTTGAAACAGATGGAGCATTTTGTTACTCACAGTTGACAAAGGTTTTTTTTTTTTTTTTTTTTTTATTGGAGGTTTAACGACCACCGTGAGCAACTCAATGGGCTATAAGCAGTCGCCCGTCCCTAATTTAGGGTCACTGGTTCCAGGGAAGGGAGAGAGCCAGTGCCGTAAGACAAACACAACATCCATGCCTGACCGGGATTCGAACCCGGACCCCTTATGGACGAATGATCAACAAAGGTTTAACCACCTGGGAATGTAAGGTAGTGTAAATATATACATAGTTTTTTAATTGAATGTATGAGAGTAGTATGCTTGTGTGGTTTTTATAGAATTGACGAGCTATGGTTACATCTCATATGGCTAAAAAACCAGCGTTGTTTGTCTAGCAAATAAAAAAAATAAAAAAAAATATGATGTTTCATCCCCGGAAGAAGGAATCGTAAGCAAGATGTCTGTAAACCTTTGAAGGCCAACAACATTACGATAATTGACGTGCTTGAAGTGTGTTGTGGATGGAAATTACCATGATCTTTAGGGTAAGTGATTGGTGATTTTTTTTAATAGTATATCATTTATGAATTGCACGTAAACTATGCGCACTTTGCAGGGGTTTAATACCTTAAAAGTGCAAATATAATAATGGAATTTGTTTTTCTTTTTTATTATAAGTTACTTCATTAATTCCTGTACTTTAATTCGTTCAATGATGGTACTTATTTTGATGGTACCAATTAAATATTTAATTATACTAAATGGTGCAAAAATTCCTTTTGCCCAAAAATATCAATAATATATTGATATTACATGCAAATTATTGGCATACTTACTGTTCACACAGCTTTCATCAATATCATAACACCCACATGAAAAAATTTCTAGTTACATGTCTGTGGCTAAGGAAAGGGAAAACACACAACTTAAGTGAAATGAAATATCAACAAGTTAGTAAAATCATGCAATGCATTGATTATGATACGCTTTCCAACACACCAGAAATTATTACTCAAGTTATGAGGATAATGGCTGTGGAATAAATCTCGCTCCTGTGCCCTGACCTTTGACCCCATTTCGATGATATTCAACAGAACTGGTTCAGTACACCTCAAGAATAACATACTAAAGTTTTGTCGCATTAGAAGCAGTTTTACGCAAGTTATGAGAATAATGGCTGTGGAATAAATCTTGCTTTTGTGCAATGACCTTTAACCCCATTTCGTTGATATTCAACAGAACCGGTTCACTATACCTCCGGAACAACATGATAACGTTTTGTCGCAACCGAAACATTTTTTGGTAAGTTATGATGCACAAGGGCAATGGAATGGATCCCACTCCAGTGTCCTGACCTTTGACCCCATTTCGCCCATTTTCAATAGGGTTCGTCCCCAGTGGCTCCCTACCACATACTAAAATTTCATCGAAATCGAACCATTTTTACGCAAGTTATGATGCATAAGGGCAATGGAACAAATCCCGCTCTTATGTCCTGCCTGACCTTTGACCCCATTTCACCCATTTTCAATAGGGTTCGTGCCCAGGTGATGCCCTACCACATACTAAAATTTCATCGAAATCGAACCATATTTACGCATGTTATGACGCATAAAGGCAATGAAATGGATCCTGCTCTTATGGCGTGACCTTTGACCCCACTTCACCCATTTTCAACAGGGTTCGTCCCCTGGTGGTCCCCTACCACATACTAAAATTTCATCGAAATCGAACCATTTTTACGTGAGTTATCGTGCCGACAGACAGACAGACGGACGGAAAAAGCTGGAGCATATACGCTTCTTTAACCTACGGTTGGAAAGCGTAAAAAATCATTACTGCATTGTTTACTTTGCTGTGAAAAAGGTTTTACACAGGTCATGGAAATGGACTGCATTCCATAATGGAAAGATTACATACTGAAAAAAGAAAGGGGAGCAAAAATGCTTGCTCTACTGATTAGTTTTGAAGAAGAAACTGTTGAAAATAGGAAGGCATACATTTCATTTGGAAAAATTCTTTAAAAAAGTACAAGTTACTCTTTTTCTGTATTACCAAGGATATTAAAAATGAGGAACATGATCAGAAAAATATAAAAAATATGAACATAATCAAGAAGAGATATAAAAGAAGAAAATATATGTAACTTGGTCAGAAAAATTCAAAATTCCCAAAATCATGGAATTTCCTAGCTAGAACAATTATTTTTAGCAGTTTCAAACATTTTCAGACAGCAAACGGCATGAAGAGCTCCAAAAATTATCGAAGAAGTGTCACGATATTAAAAATATCTAATAAACAATCCTACAAATGTTATAAACTTGAAAACATGAAAATAAACTTTACACACACACACACACACACACACATGCTGTACAATATTATTTCACTAAGATTTTCGATTAACATAGTATGTTCGACTCCCTGTACTCCATAGCAGACCATTGATTTCCCTAGTGTCAATGGAGAATCCATAGCACTTGGAGAGTCAGGGCCTTCACCGAATCAATGCAGAGGCATGTAATGAATTTTACCCAATCATGCCTGTTGCTCACCCTATCAAGAGAAGACCAAGTGTAGACCAGCTGGGGAACATAAACTCAAACAAGCTTTTGCAAGATAAAGGAAAATCACGAATTTTAAAAATAACAACGAAAAAAATGGGGAAAGTTTACTTCCCACTGCTAAATCAGCAAGAAAAGCCATAAAAAAAAAAAGTCCTAAATACAACAATTTCCAGGGATCAAAATTAAATAGAATTTTTTCCAGGAATGTGAGGGGGAAATAAGGAGAGGAAGGTCCAGTTAAGGAGTTCTTAAATTCTTGGATGCATACAAACCCTGTGAGTTTCAGTCCATGCTTTTAATATGGTAGCTAGATTTTCCAAACAATAAAATACCTTATGCTGCATAAATGAATATTCAAACTTCCTCGTTTCTTTAGACAATGCTGTATTACGAAAATATATAAAACTCTAATGAGCTGTTAGATCAAATATTACAACAAAACTGAATATCATATACAAATATCCTACATTGCAATAGCTGCTGTGCCAGTTATCTAGAAAAGTGGCACAAGATGGTGGCATCCAGTCATAAGATCATTCAAACTTTTTTGTTTCTTTAGACAATGCTGTATTACAAAAACATACTATAAAACTCTAATGAGCTGTTAGATTGAATATTACGACAAAAGTGAATATCTTATAGACATATCCTGCATTGCAATAGCTGCTGTGCCAGTTATCTAGAAAAGTGGCACAAGATGGTGGCATCCAGTCATAAGATCAATTTGAGCCATGAGAGTGAGTGATAAGTCACAGATGGCCTTGTGACTGATTACAATCCTAAGCTACCTTTCATTGAACACCATCCCAAGTCACTTTGTTCTGATCTAGCACAGTGAATGACAGCAGCTTTCCATTTGGTTGCTTGAAAGTTGCACCCCAAAAATCATTAAATCATTAGTCATGTTTTGACCCTTTAGTCTGAGTACAACATGCTCCCACCTCACAAGTAGCATGGTAAGAATGAATACATTAGTGTTTCAATTTCAGAATTTTATTTTTTGCCCCATTTTCCAGTCTATGCTTTATTTTCTCTAGATATCTTCCTAGAAGTACAGAATGTGGATCTCCTTTCTTTTGTCTACATATATCCCTGTTGCAGAATCGTGGCGACAGGTGACGTACGTCGCAAATTCATTTTGGTTCTGCAGACAAAAACGACATCCCCAGAACCTTATTAAACCATCTTCCAGATTCCCTATCATAGATGCAAGTTTTCTGCCCTTTCAAAATTTCCCAAAAACGGATTTTAGGCATAGTGAGGATTTTTTCCATAATCGTAATTTTTTTTTTCTCGCGAAGGATGACATGCGCTGCAGAATTATTTTTTTCTCATCCCCGTAGCAGAATCGTAGTGACGTCCAATGTACATCCAGATTTATCTTGTACTTATCCCCGTAGAAGAATTGCTGCGACGGGCGACGTAGATCGCAGGTTTATTTTGCACTCATCCCCATAGCAGAATAGCGGCAACGGCCAATGTACATCGCAGATTTATATTGTACTCATCCCCGTAGAAGAATCGCGGTGATAGGCGACGTACATCGCAGGTTTATTTTGTACTCATCCCGTAGCAGAATCGCGGCGACACCAGATGTACATTGCAGATTTATTTTGTACTCATTCCCGTAGAAGAATCATGGTAACAAGCATCGCAGGTTTATTTTATACTCATTCCCATAGCAGAAACATGGTGAAGTATGTCGCAGATTTATTGTGTACCCATCCCCATAGAAGAATCGTGGCAACAGCTGATGTACATTGCAGGTTCATTTTCTACTCATCCTCGTAGCAGAATCGCGGCAACAGCCGATGCACATCGCAGTTTTATTTTGGTCCTGCAGACAATTCCCAGAACCTGATTAAACCATCT
The DNA here is from genome assembly GCA_039090855.1 of Macrothele yani. Lineage (NCBI taxonomy): Eukaryota > Metazoa > Arthropoda > Arachnida > Araneae > Macrothelidae > Macrothele > Macrothele yani. The sequence goes on from CM077028.1 coordinate 51,695,829, forward strand.
TGCAGACTCCCTATCCTAGATGCAAGTTTTCTGCCTCTCAAAATTTCCGAAAACGGAAGTTAGGCAGAGTGAGGATTTCTCCCGTAACCATAAGTTTTTTCTTCCAACGTTCCCTCGATGCTTGAAGGGAGGATTATCTTATATTATTATTAAATATCATTTTATTGCTTAAAAAGTTGTGTTTGGTTTTAAAATGGAGGCAAAAATTTCCGAAAACAAAAGTTTGACGGAACCCAGTAAACTTGAATTATTTTTCTTGCAATATTCCCTCAGCCCTATATGGTAATTAAATATCACTTTATTAGATAAAAATGTTTGTATTTAAGATTGAAAATGAAGGAAAATTTTCTGAAAACCAAAGATGTACGGAGCGAAAATTTCTCCCTCTAATAACCCTCCACCCACTGTGCTTCTGTATTATTGTTTAATCGGCATTTAATTACATAAATCTTTGCATTTCAGATGGGAAATGGAGAAAAATGTTCCGAAAGTGGAAGTAGAACGGAGCAAAGATTTCTCCTCTTATGACAATTTTTTCCTAGTGATGCCTCTGCACTTTATTGTTGTTAAATATCATTTTATTCCATAAATCTTTGTGTTTCAGCTTGAAAATGTTGGCAAAATTCCAGATACGGAGGACCAGAATGTTCTTGATTCTAATGAACATTGTAACTGCTGTAGTACCCAGGTTAGACATTTTTTTAGGTAGAAAATTACGTCTCTGCCATATTTATTGTTTTTCGCATCTAGTAGTTATTTTGCTTAGTGACCACTTTCAGATTATTTTGTGGCACTATGATATCTGTCGCAGACTGACCAGGAACTTTCTGCTATGGGGCTATGCATCACCCTTTTTTCAATATCTTCATCCAGTTTGAGTACTTATCACCCTGGTGATAGGTACTCAAACTGGAAGAAGATATTGTACTTATACAGGCACGATTGAAAAAAAGTTCGTGCTTCCCCCCCCCCCCATCACAGACAGTAATATTGACTTGATACACCACCATAGGCACCAACTACGTGGGGGCTCCAGGGCCCAGGCACCTATCAACTCAATGATAACAATAAGTTTACCTCCAGAAAACAAACATAGGTTGGGATATTTTTAATTTTTAGAATATGCACATACACACACATGCACACATATAGAGACAAACAAAAAAAGAATCTAATGGCACATTGATTATACTCCTTTCAAGAAACCAAATTTAAAACATGCATGCACCCACACTTCAATGTAGAACTGCTATATTAAGCAGCGATAATACTGTTCGTCACATATATTTTGTTTAAGTATGCAGGGTGAAGTAGCTAGGTCCATATAACGATATGAAAATACAAAACGAACATTAATGGTAAAACATTTTTACTTACTCATAACAATTTCGGCATTTTTATCACTGTTGCAAATCCTCTGCTCGTAGATCCACTGCTCCGTTCTACGAGCAGAGGATTTGCAACAGTGACAAAAATGCCGAAATTATTATGAGTAAGTAAAAATGTTTTACCATTAATGTTCGTTTTGTATTTTCATATCGTTATATGGACCTAGCTACTCCACCCTGGATACTTAAACAAAATATATGCGACAAACAGTATTATCACTGCTTAATATAGCAGTTCTACATTGAAGTCTTTGGCCACGTAATATCGCGCCATACGTTTTTTGCGTATGGGAATATAAGAATGCACCCACACGCCTACATATCGAGACAAACAAAATAGAATTCAATGGCATGTTGATTACATGCCTTTCAAGGGGCCAAAATTAAAACATGCATAACTGTAAAAAGTGCATTACAAAAACCAAAAGTGTGCTTAACTATATATCCATCCCAATTTTAAAAACATATCACTGGTTAAATCGTATGACTAATGGGCATATAATAAACATTCCACTGTAGATTTATCTATCGGTGTGTAAGTATGAAGAGATAGTCAAGCACCCATTGGACTTCACATCTTGAGTTCCAGCTCTAAAGGGAACTATCCGAGGATCAAGCATTCACTGGACTTCATGTACAGAGCTTGAGCACTCATTAGACTTCATGTCCTGAAATCCAGTACCAAAAGGGATTATTCAGAGTGCAAGAACTCATTAGATTTCTTGTTCATAACTTGAGCACTCATTGGACTTCATGTACGGAGCTCAAGCACCTATTAGATTTCGTGTACAGAGCTCAAGCACTTATTAGACTTCATGGCCAGAGCTCCAATACTAAAAGAACTTATTCAGAGCACAAGCACTCATTGGACTTCATGTCAAAAACTCAAGTACTCACTGAATTTCTGGAAAGTTGGCACCTATGTACACCAGCAGATGTCCCACTTGTAGTCAAGGTGGAAATTATGACTGGTAGCAAGTAGCAAATTTCTAGTATAACGTATAAATTTGCTAGTGAAAAGAAGACATTAGCCAGTACTATTATTGCATTTTATAAAAAGAATACACCAAAGATACTGCTTTCATTTTTAAGAAAGAAGTATGGCACACCCACCTAAGCATTCACAAAATGTGATTTAGAAGATCGGAGTAATTGCTTTCGCTTTTCCTTCTCATCACAAATGCAATCCTCTAGTCTTGAATTGCACATCTGGGTGTTTGTGGAAGGGAAGTGGCTTTATAACTTTTCAGTAGAACAGAAAAGTGTAACAGCCCTTGTAAGGTAAGAAGTCGAGGGGAAAACTTTATTGTGGGCAGCTGCTGAATTCTATCTCTGCAGTCTGTTCTGGTCCAAAGTGTGACCCTTTGTGTATCGGTGCGTGTGAGCATGATAGGGAGAGTGAAGGGTGTATGTGTGTTGTGATTTATCTTTCGTGTAGCGCTCTCTCTCTCTCTTTTTCACACACACACACACATGAGCGAATGCGCGCGCACAGGAGGTGGGCCAAACTCAGCTGGCAATTTAAAAGCAAAATTTATGAAAGAATGCAGTAACTAACACAAAACAAATGAATTTGCATAGGTACAAACCTGAATATTTTTTACGAGTTACAATTTTACAATGTTTTGTGTGGCTGTCATGTGCCAAGTGACAAACATTCTACCTATAGCAGATTTCATCCCATTGAGTGGAAAGCATATTTTTGAGTTCTTTAATTGTAGTTAGTTGAGGAGGTAAATACACTTGATCCTAGCCCTATAAGAAAAAATCAGGTGGTGTCAAATCTGGTGACATTGGAGGCCACCCAATTGGTCGTTCTCAACTCATCCAAGGCGTTGGAGAACTTCAGATCCACATAATCCCTCACTTCTAAAAGAAAGTGAGTTGATGCACTTCATCTTGCTGAAAAATGATACCCAGACCATACAAATCAGCATCCTTTTACAGCTGAGGCACAACGAACTTCTGCCGAATGACCAAGTCAATGATTCCACAGACCTTTTCTTATGGAAAGAAAAATAGTCTGTAAATCTTCTTACTCACAGAACAAAATACAAAATCATTCACTTCGGGTTTGTCACATTCATGTTTCATCACACAATAGACTTTTCCATTCCCCATATATGCATATCATGCTTGTTTACCTTGCTGCTGACATGAAATATAGCCTTGTTGCTAAAGATAACTCAAGTGAGAAAGTCTTCTTTTGGCTCAATGCATTCACTTCATTTTGCTTTAGAATTCATGCCAACATTTCTGCTCACTGTCTGACAGTGACAAAAGTGCTGGCATGAAAAAAAAAGAAAGAAAAAAAAAAACTAAACATTTATGGCTCAAAATGCTATCTATAACTCAAAACCATAACTACTTTTACCACCTGCAAAATGTCTGCCGCAAATATGCCAAACAATCTTAGAGGAACAAACAGTGGATCTTAAATAATCTATTAATGAGAGATAAATTGTGATACACTTTATCATAGGAATAAAAAGGTAGTGAAATGGCACTACTGAAGGAATGTAGGAGTTAAAAGAAATTTTCATAGATTATAGGAGTTTAACATTATATGACTTACTGTGCTATCAACACACTTGACTGTCTGTGTGGCAACGTGAATGTAATCTCCTTCACCTCTGCTCTGAAATACTGCACCTTTGGATCCAAGTGTCAGAATTACTGTAGAGCACTTCTTTAGCAGAAAATTTACAGCACAAACAGCTTCATCAATATTTGTAACAGGTAAGCCAGACATTTGTTCAGCCTATGAAAAAAAGAACACTTTTAAATGAAGTAAAGAAAACTTAACCACACAATACGTTAAATAACCGATATATAGAAACACTCAAGTAGATGTGCCTCATTAAACTTGAAGATTACATGATTTGGATGATTGCATGATTAATTTAGTGCTCATCTGCCTGTAACATCTATTTGACTTCCCTACAGAAACATTATTGCTTTCGCCATTCAATAACCATCAGAAGCTTGAAAATAGAACCACTCTGAAACTGGACTCAAATCTACAGCTCTTGATGTCCTTTCACGTATTACACCATCCAGGGCAATATATTTACAAGTAGGTAAAGAGGAAACGGACCATTACCAGATTACAGATCTGGAGTTCAGTCATTCATTATTGTATCACACCTGTATATCTAAAAGTGAGTGTTCAGGTTGGTGAAATAACAAACAAACAAAAAACACCCACCCACACAAATAGCAAGCAATTCATTAGGAACATTTGCCTAATAACATGCTGGCAATTCTTGGCCTTCAAAACAACCTCAATTCACTGTGGTATGGATTCAACAAGGTGCTGATATCATTCTACAGGTATGTTCGTCCAAACGGATGTGATGGCATCTGCCAATTGATGAGTGTTTGCTGGAGGAGGACCATTGTTATGAATGGTTCTCAATCTGATCCCACAGGTGTTCTTCAATTGGGGACTACAATGCCCATTTTAGCAATTACTATTCTCTTATTACCACTGTGTGACTATCTGAGTTGTGTGTTTTATATATATATATATATAGAGAGAGAGAGACTGAGGGCCAAGATTTAAGTTGTAGAGTCATTTTGGAGGTGTTTGGCCATAACTCACCACGCTGGCCAAGCGGGTTGGTGAGTGTGGGATAGCATTTCCTCTGATCCCGATGGTATAGTTATACCGCTATTTGCGGTCGTCAGAGCCCCTTTAGTGGGAACAGGATGCACCACGAGAAGGCGGGGTTGACATTTGTCAAGGAGAGGCTGTGATGTTACGCATCACCTGACCTTACATCCATCACCTGACCTTACATCTTGGCCTCAGTCTCCGGCAGTTGGAATGTACCTGGCCAAGGCAGCGGCCAGTGCGACATGAAGGCAGAAGGTGCTAAGAATCCACGGAGGACCGGACTAGGCTGCCATTTGATGCTGACCTTGGCTACCTACAACGCACGCTCCCTATCTTCTGATTCAAGGCTTCTTGAATTGGAAGAGGAACTACAAAGGATCAAGTGGGACATCGTCGGGCTGAGTGAGGTAAGGAGAAAAGGAGAAGATCTCATTGAACTGAAAAGTGGACATCTCTTCTATTATCGTGGGACAGATACTGGCAGAACTAGTGGTGTTGGATTTATAATAAACAAGAAACTGAAGGATAAAGTGGTAGAAGTTGAAAGTTCCTCGGACAGAGCTGCACGACTCGTTATCCAACTATCGAGAAGATACCAGGCCCAGATTATTCAAACTTATGCCCCCACCACAAGTCATCCTGAAGAAGAAATTGAAGAATTTTATGAGGAAATTCGTCATCTAAATAATAAAGGTAAGCAGCACTTGAAGATAATTATGGGAGATTTCAATGCAAAATAGGGCACCGGCAACAGAATGAAACTTCAGTAGGTAAATTCGGTCACGGCAACAGAAACCAGCGTGGAAATACTCTCGTTGAGTTTGCAGAGGCAGAAGGATTTTTCATCTTGAATTCCTTTTTCAAGAAAAAGCCACACAGGAAATGGACATGGAGACATCCAATTGGGACGACAAGTGAAATTGATTTTATTATGTGTAACAAAAAATCTGTCATCGAAGACTGCAGTGTGCTAAACAAGTTCAACACAGGTAGTGACCATAGATTGGTGAGATGTAAGATGCACCTCAACACTAAACTGGAACGTGGCAAGCTCATAAGACAAACAAAATGTATTGACATAACCAACCTTAAAAAACACCATAATACTTTCAAGTTGGAACTGAAGAACAGATTCTCTGCTTTAGGCCTAACATCGGAAGAAGTGGATATTTCGGAAGTTAACAGAAAAGTAACCAAAGCTCTTATGGAAACAGCAACAAAATTAGCTGGGTCTAAGAACAAGTTGCATGTAAACAAATTATCAGGAAAAACCAAAATGTTGATGCAAAAAAGAAGAGAGATGAGGACAACTAAAGAAGATGTGACTTCCAAAGTGGAATATATAGAGCTATGCAAGACAGCACGAAAAAGTATCACTGAAGACGTAAGGAAATTCAACTGTGAGCTAGTGAGGAAAGCAATTGAAAACAACCAAAGCCTAAAGATAGCAAAGGGACATCTCAGTAAGGGAAGAAAACAGATTATGGCACTGAGAAAAGAAGATGGTTCTATAACAAGAAATAGAGGTGAAATTTTGACAAGAGTGAAAGATTTATACTCCAAATTATATGAAAGGGATGATACATGTACTCCAGACATCATGAAAGGTACCAGAGTTCTTCCAGTCCTCCCAGCAGAAGTTGCACATGCAATCAAGAACATGAAGCGGGGGAAAGCTCCAGGAGAAGATGGAATTACTATAGACATCATACAAGAAGCAAGTGGAGAAATTGAAACAGTACTCGCCCAAATTTTCACTGATGCCTTAATGAAGGGAAGATTCCTGAGGATTGGAACAATGCTACAATGATCCTGCTACATAAAAAAGGTGACATTGAGGATCTCAGGAACTACAGACCTATCAGCCTCCTATCAGTGGTTTATAAAATCTTCACTAAAGTTCTTTCACACCGCTTGAAGGTAACACTGGACATGGCTCAACCGAGAGAACAAGCTGGATTCAGGAGTGGCTACAGCACAATAGATCATATCCACGTACTGAGAGAACTAATTGAAAGAGCGAGGGAATATGAACTTCCATTGTGCATGGCTTTTATCGATTATGAAAAAGCCTTTGATTCGGTGAAACCATCAGCAGTTACCACGGCTCTGAAATCCTGCGGTATTGAAGATGCATACATTAATATTATTAATAACATCTATGAAAATGCAAGTGCAAAGATTCGGCTGTTTGAAAATACAACACACATAAAAATTGGAAAGGGAGTGAGACAAGGTGACACCATATCTCCGAAGCTCTTTAATGCCACATTGGAAAATGTCTTTCAATCACTGAACTGGGAAAACAAAGGGATAAAGATTAATGGAGATTATCTAACCCACCTGCTTTTGCTGATGACGTAGTCATTTTTGCAACTACCCCATCAGAGCTGCAGAGTATGATCCAGGAACTTGCTGACAAGAGTAAAGAAGTGGGATTAAAAATGAACTTTCAGAAGACAAAAGTGATGTTCAATGCTTTTACAAGAAATGAAGATTTATCGATTGATGGAGAAAAACTGGAGATAACAGATACGTATGTTTATCTTGGACAGCAGATATCAAGTGAGGGTCACATTGATGAAGAAATTAATCGGCGTACAAAACTTGCCTGGAGAGCTTTTGGAAGAAACAGCATAATTTTCAAGAGCAATATGCCATTATGTCTTAAAAGAAAAGTGTTTGATCAATGCATCCTTCCAGTGCTTACATATGGTGCAGAGACGTGGACCTTAACTAAAAAAGACATACAAAGGCTGCAGACAACTCAAAGAAGCATGGAGAGGTGCATGCTTGGTATAACCAGGAGAGATAAGAAGAGGAACTCGTGGATCCGAAAATGACAAGAGTGGAAGACATCATGATCAGAGTTAAATCCCTGAAATGGCAATGGGCTGGACATACTGCCAGAAGGACAGACCATAGATGGACAGCCGAAATTTTAGATTGGATTCCAAGGGACAGGAAAAGACCCAGAAAAAGACCACATGGGAGATGGGTGGATGAAATTCGTAAATATGCGGGAGTGACATGGAGGAGACTGGCACAAGACAGACCGTTGTGGAGGAAACTTGGGGAGACCTTCGTCCAGCAGTGGATTGATAATGGTTGACAATGATGATGATGATGATGATATATATATATAGAGAGAGAGAGAGAGAGCGCAAGCCCCTATGTATGGGTGTGCCTGATTCGCAGTGATGTTAATATATCTCGTAGCACCCAAGTATTGTTCCATGAGTATTATTAAACCCGTGGCAGCCAGGAAAACAAATCCTAGACCATTACGCCATCTCCATCAACTTGTAAAGTTAATGTTAGGCAGCTGGGATCTGTTGATTCATGCAGTTGATGCCATATTATGGCTCATCCATTGCCATGTATTAACTGAAAATGATATTCATGGAACTAGGCGACCCTTTTCCAATCCTCAAGAGTTTAGTTTTGGTGCTCCTGTATCCACACAAAGATGTTTGCCACCCATTCATGCCAATGTGTGGTGGACTGTGTGTGATGAAATTCTCCTCTCAATACCAATGTTGTACCGCTTGGTTACTTGATGCAATAGAATTTATCTGCTACCTCCTACAATCCTCTCCAACCGCCGTTGCCCCTGGATGGTGACCAGTCGTTTCCAGCCAGAGGAAGACTGCTGACTGTTTGCTTTGTTGTTTCTGCACCACTCATTGTACACCCTTGATACAGCTGTTATTACATAGCTAAAAAGGTTTGCCAATTTCTGAGGTTTCCATCTGCCCAACTATCAACCACTATCATGCCTCTTTCAAAGTTGCTCAAATTAAGTCTTTTCCATATTACCACTATCTACAATTCATACCCTTCTAAATCCTCTTCAGTGAGCTGTTTGTAAAGCCATCTCAATGTCACAGTTGTGTATGTAACTGAATATCACATGTGTCTGATTGCTGTTGGGTGTTTCTAATAATTTGCTACTTTAGTGTATATACACTGAAGTGCCAGAAAAACTGGTACACCAGTCTAATACTTGGTAGGTCCCCCACGGGAGCACAGGACTGCAGAAATACGATGGGGCATGGACTCCACTAGCTTCTGGAAATATGCTGTAAGCAATGCACACCATACTTCCTGCAGAGTGTTCCACAATTCGGGTGTATTCTGAAGTCTCGGATTCCTGTGTTCGATAGCGCGTTGCTGTATGGCATCCCAAATGTGTTCTATCACGTTCAGATCTGGGGACTTAGGAGGGAATGGCAACACCCCAAACACAGATGAATGCTCCTCTAACTATAATGTGGCCTCCCGACACTTGTGTCGAGGTGCATTGTCTTGTTGGAACAGGCCCAACCCATCAGCATGAATGCAGGACATGAACGGGTGTACCTCGTCAGAAAGGATGCGCACATAGCGTTGGCCAGTTACAGACGTTTGTAGACATACCAGGGGTCCCAGAGAAGTCCAGCTAAACACACCCCATACAATTAGGGACCCCCCCCTCCCCACCACCAGTCAGTACAGTTCCCTGTTGACAGGCGGGATCCATGGCTTCATGGGGTTTGCGCCACACACAAATCCTTCCATCTGCCCGATACAGTTGGAAACGCGACTCGTCAGACCAGGCTACTTGTTTCCAGTCATCAAGTGTCCAGTGGCGGTGTTGCCATGCCCAAGCAAGGCGCATAGCTCTGTGTCGTGCACCCATCAAGTGGACTCGAGTTGGGCGTCGACTCCCAAAGCCCATATCGTGCAGAGTACGTTGCACAGTCCAGACGCTGATGCTTGTTGAGGCTCCAGCATTGAATTCTGATGATACCTGCAAGAGTGTTGCACGCCTATTGCATGAAACGATTCTTGACAGCCGACGATGGTCACGTTCACCCAACGTCTTTTTACGGCCACATTGGTATCGTAGGTTGGAGGCTTTGCCGGAATTCTTGTAGTCATGGTACACCCTTGCAATGATCGTCCGTGAAAATCTGAACTTCATTTCTACCTCCAAAATACTATGGCCCATCTCACGAGTGCCAACTATGACACCACGCTGAAAATCACTTAAATCGTTATTACTTGTCATTCTCATGCCGAAAACAGCTCTGACAGCTGGCAAGGATGTCTATCGCTTTATATACGCACTGGCGGACGCAACAGAGTATGCGCATAGGTGACTTTGCTATGTATTTTGCATAAGCTCGTCTGTACCAGTTTTTCTGGCACTTCAGTGTATATAGGATGGTTTGAAATTAACCACTGATTTAAAAAACAATCCTAACTTACGAATAAATGCAGCAATTAACACAACACAAAATCCTAGCTTAGGAATGAATGCAGCAATTAACATAAAACAAATGATATTGTATTAGTGGAAACCCTTTTCCTTCTTTTTTTTTTTTTTTTTTTTTTTTTTTTACAACTCGATTTAGTTGTAATCAAAAACAGATAAACAGATGGTGCTAGGGTAATTAGAAATCCAAAATGACAGACTTCACAGGCAGTATGCATGCAGTGAGTTTTGTGGTAAAACTAAAGTCATTCTGTGACTGCTGCACAATGGCTTTTTAAACAAAAATACCAAAAGAAGCATCCTGCATGTTCTTCCATCACTGAATGGTGTTATATCAACAGGATGCATAGTGCACCTTGCATCAGGTCAAAGTTCCCCAGCTTTTAGAAAAATTAGTGAATTTTTTACGAATTATGTTTAGCGAACCTGGATGAATAGAATTCATTGTTTCCTGTGATTGCCCAGAGGAGCAGTTAAATCATGAAATACGGTATTACACCAGTATACAATACAAATTTGAAGATGTGATTCCATCTATTGGTGTAAATTATGATGAGAATGGTAAGTCAAGTAATATCTGGAGATGCAGGTACGATTCCTGCTCCAGGAGGATGAAATTTTGAAGTTTCCGGATATTATTTGACTTACCATTCTTGCCATAATTTACGCCAACAGACATCTTCAAATTTGTATTGCATACTGGTATAATCCCATATTTCATGATTTATCTGCTTCTCCAGGCAGTCACAGGAACAATGAATTCTATTCATCCAGATTTTCTAAATATGAATGCTGTTGCTTCGACTGGTGATTCCTGTGATGCGTTAAACTTATATCTATGATTTATACCATTACTATTACGACCTCACACCCATTCTAACTGATGGATCTGTAGTTCTTGACGTCTTCATGGTCACCTATTTTATGTAGCAGGAACACACTTAGTGTCATTCCAGTCCTCAGGAATCTTCTCTTCATTTAAGATCTAGTGAAAATTTGAACTACTGTAGTTTCTGTTTCCAATGTCTTCTTGTACAATGTTAATGGTAAGTAATTCCATCTTTCTCTGGAGATGTTTCACCACACACACACACACACTGCTGACCACAAACCTGAGATCTGACAATTACAGAGTGCCATGGAGCTAAAAGAGCTTGCTGATGTATGAAGACATTCCATGATGTACAATGCATATGCAATTTGCTTTGCTGTGAGCATGTGACAGCTGCCAAGGGTGTACATAGGCAGGAAGCAGAGTCATGTCTCACATGAATTCTTTCTGTTTTTTATGGACTTTAGCAATGAAGTGAGAAACTATTTGCCTGAGGTAACAAAACGATGTCTCGTAGACATCACATGGATGATTTTACTCCAGGCTAAATTATTGGCAAGCTCGAAGAAAGCAGGATAGTGACTAATGTGTCCAGATAGTTTTGAGCAGTACAAAGAACAATGTCATGGCTTTGGTCAGTTTTCAGAAGACACAGAACTGCTGCCAGATGTTTTGCTGGCAGTTGTCCCCACTATACAAGTCAATGGAATGACCATTACTTGGCCATAATGGCAAAATGGAAATGGAAAAGTAATTTGGAACAGTTGGATAATCATCTTCCAGGAAATGCAGGTGTGTGATTTTTGCACCAAATCATATCACAATGTCTAAACACAGCACGACTATATGCCTGAAAACCTGTACGTTGCTCACCATTATCCAGGGTACATTGTATGGCTCACATTCAGTGGTGTATTAAATGTCTCTGATTTCACTGTCTCAAATGCACTGTGCTTCTTATTTATCTCCACTTTTTAAAAGAAAGCTAGAACAGCATGGCACCTATTTCCTTCATCAAAAATAATTTTTTTTAAGACCTTAGGAATTTCCAAGGTATAGTGGAAGAAAGCTTGTTATGGAATAAAATGCAAGGAAATTCAGAGACATCCTAGAGTGAAAGCAGGACAAAGAAAAAGCAAGATTTTTCTCAACAAGAGAAACCACATAAGTATGATTTTTTTTTTCTAAAAAGTCCTTAATTATTTTCATGATTAGCTTCCATAATCATGAGCGAAGACTAAGGATTAACATGAGCTTTTATATACACTGAACTCCTGATTATCCACACTAATGAATGCACAGAAAACTGGGAATCGTGGATAATCCAAAAATGACACTGTATACCATAAAAATGAGCAATGTACTACTGTATATATGTATTCAGAGGTTTTAAATGAATTGTATAATATATTGCACAGTATATATACATACTGTTTTAAATATGAATTACTGTATGTAATTAAAATAATAATAATAATAATAATAATAATAATAATAATAATAATAATAATAATAATAATAATAATAATAATAATAAAACTTACAATAGATTTCACCAAGTGTCACTTTGCCGCTTCAGCAATGGATGCAACATGAGGACAGTGAGGGAACAAAGGAACAATTTGCCAAGGGTCGAGTGGCAGAGAGGAGGAAGTAGAAGTCATAAACCTTGGGGATTGTCTGTCGACAGTAGAAAAACTGCCTTTGTCACTGTTCACTCTACCCATCTCTACAGACACACACAAATGTATGTTGTATTAAATGCTTCTTTAAAGAGATTACTGCAGCCTCATTTTTTTAAAGATTCCATGAAGATGAAAAACACACAAGCAATTTAGTCCTGAAGCCATGGAAGTGATAAGAGGAAAAATACATAACGTAGAAAAACGTTTTTCCAATTGGTGACTTAAACTGAATTTTGAATTTTCTCAGCTATGTTGGTTAATGGAGAGATCTGGATGAAAGAGCATTGGATATATCGAGATTTTACTGTACTTTAGCATTTTACTATTTCTAGTCCCCCCCTCGCAATGCATGGGTAATCCACAAAACAGATTGTCTGTGCATGGATAATCGGGAGTTCAATGTATACCTTTAATGTTTTGCTAACTTTATCATCCAGTTCCATTTCAAGCCTTCCTACATCATTAATTACTATTACCAGATGGTTAACATCTGATACCTGTTCAAGCACCTTCCATTGAGCCACACAATTAGGTAGTAAGTTCAGCAGTCATTTCATTTGACACAAATATCAAAGATGCAGAGTGATAGTAAGACGCTCTGATCGCAATCAGATGCAGGTTCAACTCCCACTTCAAGCTGATGCATTTAAGCATTCTGACAAGTTGGTTACATATGTGACAGCAATTAAGTGGTACACACCTATACAAAAACACACACAAAAAAAAGTGAGGGTTTTTTTTGCCATGTAATTCAAAAATACTTTCATCAGTTATGTGTGGCATTTATAAAGAAACAACACATGTCAAATCCTTATAAGAGTGGGTATATTTAAAACCAATAGTCTATACATAAAATTCTTGAAGGAGTGCATTGGGTGATTAAAACTCCAATATTATGAAAATGATGCAAAATTTTAAAAGCAAATCAAAGTTAAGATACTGACTGTTTCTCATTCAAGCATTTCAAGATAGAAATCATTACGAAGAACTGAGCATCAATATTAAATCACACACAAATATAAACAAAATAATTCATCTACCTGAACATTACAGAGGAGTTGACCTTCCTCAGGGAAAATTTTTGTCAAAGTGCAAAGATCTCACACACACACACACACACACACACACACACACACACACACACACAGTAGCATATCCAGAAATTTCTTAAGAGGGGGGGGCTCCAAGGGGTTGGCCCATTGGTGAAAGCCTTGTATACACATATATATCACCCTAAATTCGTGCTGTCTCCCCTAAAAAAGGGGGGTTCAACCCCCTGGATACGCCACTGCACACACACACACACACACACACACACACACACACACACACACACACACACACACACAAGTGTGTTACATGTTCTTTTAACAATCTGTACATTTTAAATATAGTTAAAAAATGACTGTCATTGAATGATAAATTAAAATCATTACTGTAACTACTTGTAATATTGGGTTATATAGGACTGAAAGGAGATTATTTATTGTTCTCATGTAACATAATTTGGAAAGACGTGGCATCACACTGAAAGCACTGGTCATCGCCATAAGCACTATAATTTTTTATATATCTCAATGTGCTTTGTATACGTATATGGTGAAATTATGCTTGACACACATATAAAAGAAAATATCAAAAGACCAAATGTTTAGCCATAATGTGATCATAATAAAAATTATGATAAAAACACCAAAATTAAATATATACACCACTATGGCACTATAAAACTTATTTTGGAAATTTTCAATATGACAGCAGCATAATCAAATGATGGGGTGACATATACAGTAAGTTTACAAGTAGAAAGGAGAAATCTGCCAAGATTATTATTATTATTATTATTATTATTATTATTATTATTATTGTTATTATTATTATTTTGAAAGATGACATCAGCTGAGTTTATTGGAAATAAATGCCTGAATTTTTGGTTAACACAATATAACTTAACCCACTATCAGAAATTATTTCAAAAAGTGTGCAATAATTTTACTTGTGTACTGCTCCCTTTTAATTCCTGACAATTTTTCTTTCTTGTTTGTACACAGAGTGATTATTATTATTATTATTATTATTATTTTGCATGGATCTTAGCAATGGAATCACAGCCTGAGTGTAAATTAATTATGTGTTTAACCAAATATAATTTCATGTGCATCAATATATGACACCACATACATGGTCGAGTCACATTATTGTGACCACCAGCTAATATCCAGAGTAACCACAGTGTACAGTGCAGACAGCAGCTAGACGGGCTGGGAGTGACTCAATAAGGTGCTGGAAGGAGTTCACAGGTATGTGGAGCCATGCTGACTGCAGTGTATCTCACAGCTGCTGGAGGGTGCGTGGTGGAGGATCCATAGAACGAACAACATGATCAAGGTGGCCAATTGAGTTTATCTGGGGAATTAGGGAGCCATGGAAGTACTTTGAAGTCTTCATCATGCTCCTCCAACCACTCTTGGACATCTCTAGCTGTGTGACATGTCGCATTGTCATGCTGGAAGATCCCATCCACCACAGGGAAGACAATCAGCATGTATGGGTGTATGTGGTCTGCAAAGATGGATCCATAATGAATTCAGTCCATAGTTCCTTCAACAGGTATGAGTGGACCCAGAGAATGCCACGAAAACATTCCCCAGACCATAATGCTGCCCCCATCAGCTTGTGTTCTTCCAGCAATGGTTGAAGAGTGTTTGTCCTCCAATGTTTCTCGCCTTATACGCCAACATAGGAAATGTGACTCATCGGAGAAGGCAATCCTTTGCCAATCAGTGAAGGTCCAATTCTGATACTGCCATGCAAATGTAAGCCTTTTCTGTTGATGCACTTTCGTTAGCATAGGTGCAGTGACCATCCGTCTGCATAGGATCCCCATACACAGCAGGGTTCGCTGAACTGTCGTTTTAGACACAGTTCCGGTAGCCCCCTGGTTCATATCATTCAGCCAGTGAGTTGCTCCACTGTAGCATGTTGATTGGCCCTCATGCACCTTTGAAGCCTACGTTTACCACTCACATCAATGGCATGTGGTGCTCTGCAGTTTCCATATCGCTTATTCGCAATGATGCCATTTCTCCAATCACAATACACTTTAACCCCAGCAGCACACCAACACTTCACAAACTGCACTGTCTCAGAAATACTGCCACTCTTGGACCTAAAGCCAATGATCATCCCTTTTTGCAAATCTGATAAATCGTCCTTTTATCCACGACAGCAATGAGTGATATGTTTTCAGAATGCCTACAGCAAACCTTATATACCCTCCAAGCCAGCTCACAACACGTGCCTTCTTTCATTGGCTATGAGCTGTTGACGTCAAATGTAGGAGGTGGTCACAATAATGTGACTCGACTGTGTATTTTTCTTCTAGTACACTTGACAGTATAACAGCAAATGTAATTTTAATTAAAATGCATGAATGTGAACACTTTACTAGTTACTTTCTGCCTCAGCTCCACAGAATGTTATCATAATTTATGATATGTAGAAATCTTGGTCCAAAATATTTGGATAATTAGCCTTAACAGGCAAAATCAAAATAAAACAATTCTAAATGGTTAATTAAAATAACACAGATAGGATAAAACCATGTAATAAAAGTTTCACTGCTTTCCACTACTGCTCAATGACACACTTTCAATAGTAGCCATTACACTGTCTTCTTCTTTTTTTTTTTTTTTTTTCTTTTTTATTGGAGGTTTAACGACCACCGTGAGCAACTCAATGGGCTATAAGCAGTCGCCCTTCCCTAATTTAGGGTCACTGGTTCCAGGGAAGGGAGAGAGCCAGTGCCGTAAGACAAACACAACATCCATGCCTGACCGGGATTCGAACCCGGACCCCTTACGGACGAAAGATCAGAGGCCAACGCCTTAGACCACTGCGCCACCGGGGCGGCATTACACTGTCTTCAGATATCATACACAGTTTCAACAATTAAAAGGATGTCATGCTTTATTTGTTACACATAAAACTCCCCAAAAAATTAATTTAGCTTAGAAATTTATTTGGTCACATGATTTATTTAGCTTTTTTTTTTTTATTTTGGTTTGCTACAGACACAGTTCTAAACTAAGTTATGATAAAAAATATTATGTATGTATAACAAAATAATTTCTTCAGCTTGTTAACTTACTCAGTGTGTAGCATAATTCAATTTTTTGCTCAATATTTTCTTCTTTATTACGCTTTCCAACCGTAGGTTGAAGAAGCGTATATGCTCCAGCTTTTTCGGTCCGTCCGTCTGTCTGTCGGCACGATAACTCACGTAAAAATGGTTCAATTTTGATGAAATTTTAGTATGTGGTAGGGGACCACCAGGGGACGAACCCTATTGAAAATGGGTGAAGTGCGATCAAAGGTCATGCCATAAGAGCAGGATCCATTCAATTGCCCTTATGCGTCATAACTTGCGTAAAAATGGTTCGATTTCGATGAAATTTTAGTATGTGGTAGGGGACCACCAGGGGACAAACCCCATTGAAAATGGGTGAAGTGGGGTCAAAGGTCACGCCATAAGAGTGGGATCCATTTCATTGCTTTTATGCGTCATAACAGGCGTAAATATGGTTCGATTTCGATGAAATTTCAGTATGTGGTAGGAAACTACCTGGGCACGAACCCTATTGAAAATTGGCAAATTGGGGTCAAAGGTCAGGCAGGGCATAAGAGCGGGATTTATTCCATTGCCCTTATGCGTCATAACTTGCGTAAAAATGGTTCGATTTCGATTAAATTTTGGTATGTGGTAAGGAACCACCTGGGAACGAAACCTATTGAAAATGGGTGGAATGGGGTCAAAGGTCAGGACATAAAAGCGGGATCCATTTCATTGCCTTTATGCGTCATAAAATGCATAAATATGGTTCGATTTCGATGAAATTTCAGTATTTGGTAAGGAACCACCTGGGGACGAACCCTATTGAAAATGGGCGAAATGGGGTCAAAGGTCAGGGCATAAAGGTGGAATCCATTCCATTGCCTTTATGCGTCATAACATGCGTAAATATGGTTCGATATCGATGAAATTTTAGTATGCGATAGGGAACCACCTGGGCACGAACCCTATTGAAAATGGGCAAAATGGGGTCAAAGGTCAGGCAGGACATAAGAGCGGGATTTGTTCCATTGTCCTTATGCGTCATAACTTGCGTAAAAATGGTTCGATTTCGATGAAATTTTAGTATGTGGTAGGGAGCCACTGGGGACGAACCCTGTTGAAAATAGGTGAAATGGGGTCAAAGGTCAGGACACTGGAGTGGGATCCATTCCATTGCCCATGTGCATCATAACTTACCAAAAAATGTTTCGATTGTGACAAAACGTTATCATGTTGTTCCGGAGGTATAGTGAACCGGTTCTGTTGAATATCAACGAAATGGGGTCAAAGATCATTGCACAAAAGCAAGATTTATTCCACAGCCATTATTCTCATAACTTGCGTAAAATTGCTTCTATTGCGACAAAACTTTAGTATGTTATTCTTGAGGTGTACTGAACCGGTTCTGTTAAATATCATCGAAATGGGGTCAAAGGTCAGGGCACAGGAGCGAGATTTATTCCACAGCCATTATCCTCATAACTTGAGTAATAATTTCTGGTATGTTGGAAAGCGTATCATAATCAATGCATTGCATGATTTTACTAACTTGTCTTTAAGTAAAGCAAAAGTTCAAAATCGGTTCGCTGGGCCGCAAAAACAGCTTTACGGGCGCAAAACACAAAGCCAGGAAGACAAGGTAAGGTTGAACTTTAATTTCGCTTTAAACAAACAAACAAGCAAAAGTAAACTGCTTGCATTGTTAATAGTGCAAGAAGAGAAGATAGGAAAGACATGTATTACATTAAGAAAATTCGTTCAACACGATTACACTAAGCAGCTTTTCTGTATTACAAGCCTTTACATTTTTATTTTACTAACTCGCGTAGAAACGGACTCCTTTTTTTGTTATAAAACTTTCTTTTTTTAATTTTTTGGCTTCTAAGGATTTATTCAGCATTGCTCTGACATTTGTAGAAATGCACTCAAAGCAACCCTAAAATGTCTTGAGCAGAAAGTACATTTCGTCAGAAGCACACGTGTTCTTTATGATTATCGATTTTTTTCTCTGAAGTTAAACTATAACCATAAGAAAGGTCACCCACCCTTAATTCTGAACAACTTGTTCTGGTGAACGGAGGAAGCCCAGACCATATGAATGAACATAAAATCCACTTCTCACCCGGGAGAAACTATCGCCTCAGACTGCCAGACCACTGCTGATTTAGTATCTGCAATCAGTTTGCCGCACATTGGTAGTGGCAATTGGCAGCCTCTCGATGCCTTTTAATAGGTACCAAAGGTATCGAGGGCTGCCAGTAAATACTAACACAGGGTTCCCACTCAACCTGGAAAACAGGGAAAACTTGGAATCTCAGGGAATTTGAAAATGGTTCCAAAAATCAGGGAAAACTCGGGAAAGTTACTCTTTTTACGCTTTCCAACCGTAGGTTGAAGAAGCGTATATGCTCCAGCTTTTTCCGTCCGTCTGTCGGCACGATAAATCACGTAAAAATGGTTTGATTTCAATGAAATTTTAGTATGTGGTAGGGGACCACTTGGGGATGAACCCTATTGAAAATGGGTTAAGTGGGGTCAAAGGTCATGACATAAAAGCGGGATCCATTCAATTGCCCTTATGTGTCATAACTTGCGTAAATATGGTTCGATTTCAATAAAATTTTAGTATGTCCACCTGGGGACGAACCCTATTGAAAATGGGTGAAGTGGAGTCAAAGGTCAGGACATAGGAGCGGGATGCATTCCATTGCCCTTATGCGTCATAAGGTGCGTAAAAACAGTTTGATTTCGATGAAATTTTAGTATGTGGTAGGGGACCACCTGGAGAGGAACCCTATTGAAAATGGGACAAATGGAGTCAAAGGTCAGGACATAGGATCGGGATCCATTCCACCACCCTTATCCACACTATTAAGGTGGACATCAAGTAATTTTGCTTCCTATATTTCCAATGGAAAACCTTTTGTACACATTTCCTTCATAATTAGTGTGTTCCCAAGGATGGAAATTTGAACATCGATTAAAATAACTTTATACTATAACTTGGAATACTTAACATTTCCTAAAACATAAGCATAATTATATTAAAAAAACAATAACATTTCCTTTGGTGGTGTTGAAACCAGAAAAAAGATGGCACGACCTGTACTTCGATGACGTCAGTGGACAAATAAATGTTGGATTGCATAATTACCATTATGGTTTAGAAAATATTAAGTATTCGAAGTTATGAAATGAAGCTATTTTAATTGATGTTCAAATTTTCATCCTTGGGAACGCATTAATTGTGAAGAAAATGTGTACAGGTGTTTTCCCATTGCAAGTATAGGAAGCAAAATTATTTGACGTCCACCTTAAAGTAGCAATTCTTGTATGTATGTATGTACATTTTATTTTGAAACCGGCTCTAAGAATTTTGATCAAAGTCGTTAACCTACCGTTTTCTGGTACTAGAAATCGATTTAGCTGGATCTCGACTTTAGGAGAATTCGTTTAGTGGGTTAAATAACCACCCCAAATTATAACGTTTTCAGTGTCATGGCGTCGTTCCATTAATGTTACCAATGCTTAGAAATCTTATGACGTCACAATACGGCACGCGTTGTGTGTGGATCCCATTAAAGTTTGATGACGTCACACTCTTGCGAGCAGATGGTCGCGATAACCATCTGCCTCATTACGTCACGCGTTGTGTGCGTACGTCCGTCCGCACGATAACTCGCGTAACAATCGTTCGATTTTGATGAAATTTTAGTATCTGGTAAGGGATCACCTGGGAAGGAACCCTATTTAAAGTGAACGAAATGGGGTCACAGGTCAGTACATAGGAGTGGGATCCATTCTACTGCTGTTATGCGTCATAACTAACGTAAAAAAGGTTCGATTTCGATGAAATTTCAGTATGTGGTAACGGACCACCTGGTGACAAACCCTATTGAACATGGGCGAAATGGGGTCAAAGGTCAGGGCATAGGAGCGGAATCACCTCCACCGCCATTATGCGTCATAACTTACGTAAAAATGCTTTGATTTGGATTAAATGTTAGTATGTTGTAGGGGCCTGCCTGGGGAGGAATTCTATTGAAAATGGGCGAAATGGGGTCAAAGGTTAGGACACAGGAGCGGGATCTATTCCATAGCCCTTATGCATCATAACTTACTAAAAATGCTTCGATTGTGACAAAACTTTATCATGTTATTTCGGAGGTATACCGAACCGGTTCTGTTGAATATCATCGAAATGGGATCAAAGTTCAAAGCACAGGACCGAGATTTATTCCACAGCATTATTCTCATAACTTGAGTGATAACTTGAGTAATGATTTCTGGTATGTTGGAAAGCGTATTATAATCAATGCATTGCATGATTTTACAAACTTGTTATTAATGCAATACTTTTGAAGTTCATAATTATAGTATTGAACTTGTAACCAAGAGTCCTGAATCAAGTGTAAAAATCTATAGTAATTTCTACTCACACTGAATTCATGTTGCTATTTCAGATTAAAATAAATTAAAAACTATTGCATTAATTTCATATCACAAATATTTCTACTCAAAAATATGGAAGTACTAAAAACGTTTTATATACCAAATATGTACCAAATAATTCTCAGATACAATTTTTTTATATATGTTAATTCATGAACATAAACTGATTTTTTTAACTCAGTTACCTCAACTTCATTTAGGCACATGACATCAGTCAATGGAAAAATGCTTTCATAATTCTGAGTTGCAGATATTGGAGCTGCATTAACAACTGTCATCACTAAATTGAAAAAAAAAGAAAAAAAAAGAACTGTTAGTAACTTGATTTAAAGCAATAATTGTAAATGTATATGCATATTAACAAAAACATCTATCAGCTATATTACTCTTTTAAATGAGAAGTCAAGAAAATTTCTCAGAGAAAGTGGTTTTTATCCACTCAGATTATGTTAACCTTAAATTCTTACCCTTCATTTCACCTCTTAAATAGTTCCTCCACTTTCGGACACTATCAGGGTACTCCTTTCTAGGTAGCTCCATGTTTATAACTCTACATCCTACTATGCTTCATCCCTTTACAAAAACAGATATCCATAGCAGAGGAATCTTACTGCTTGAACTTTTTAAACCTTGGCCACTTTAACTGTTGCTTTTATTCTTTCATTCTTAATTCTATGCTGCAGGTTAATAAAACTCATTCGTTTCAGTATCTTTATTCCTTTTAAACTACGATTACTTTCCCCACATTTTGTTACCAGGTCTCATCCTATACAGCACTGTTGGTCCTTATCCTTGAAAATTTTACTTTTCATCCTCGTCAGAACCCTCTATGACAGTTATGCATGATATGTTCCAGATATTCACACTCCCTTTCACATTTCCAACACCGATACCAAGAATACAAACCCGAGCCCCCTACACTCTTTCTGCCATTCAGTTCTATCAGAAAATCAACCCCATCATTTCATAATATTTGTAAGCAGCAGCTAAAAAACGTTTTTAGGTGTTTTTGATTTTGTATCATTGTCAAAACAATTGTTAAAAACACCATCAATTCAGTTCTTCTCTTTTCCAATGCAGAATGTAATCATCTGCTTTTGTTGTACATATAATCTGCTCTGTTGCTGCAAGTGTTCTTTTCTACATTTCTCATGTTTTGCACCTTTGTTCTACTTTTTTAGATCATCTTTTGTAAAAAAGATCATGCTTATGTTATGGGTTTGTCCGTTCATTCATCTGTGGGCACCATATCTCTGCAACTAATAGTCCCACTTGAAAAATTATTTTTGCATTGGGAAGCTTGAAATGTGCGAATGATGACTATTCATTGCAGTTTGTTTGTTTTTCCCCACAGTGCACAATTTTACCGCTGGACTGCGTAAATGCAGATGATATCTAATTCAAAATACATTTTATTCCATATATTTGCTTCTGAACAACTGATTGAAAAAATTCTTTAACCTTTCGATTCCATTTATGTCGAAGAGTATTTTAGTATAGTCCCTTTTTCAAGTTACGCATAGATTTTCCGATAGGGGGCATAAAAGTAAATTGCATTTTCCGCGATATCTCTACTTCAAAAACTCCAATTTGAAAAATTGGAGTTTTTGAAGTAGAGAATTGCAAAAACATTAAGCTGCTACATACACCCGCTTCTGTATACTCGTTGCATATAACTGAAAGTTTATACATCGAGGCCTTCGGGGACGGCTGCTGTAACGATAATTCCCCAACTGAATTACACAGGATTTGGAAAAGACTCATTACAGCTATGAACTTACATAACATTTCTTGTTAAATATGTGAGTTATAACAAATACATATATTTCATATATTTTGCACACTGTTTATCATATTCCCACATGGATCTCGTCTGATTTGTGATTTAGCAATGAAATGATGGCAACAGAGTGACACCCTGGCGACGCTAGTCCATACCTTGTACGTCATCATACTCGGACATATATATGGGAGCACACGTGCAACAGTGGCTCTCCTCCATCTGAAGACAGGTCGATTGTCGACCCGAAAGTACTAATGGGTTTTTAATCTTTTAAATATGTAAATATCTGTTGTTTTTAAATTAAATATATCGTGCAAAGACGGTGTAAGCTCTTTAATGTAATGTACAGGAATTGCCTTGGCCACCCAGTGCAAAAGAGAACATGTGGAATGCCCCAACAGAAAATGTGTGTGACATCATTGACAGATGACTCAACACCTCTGCACAACCTCCTTGCAAGGACAATGAATTATGAACATAGGTCAATGATACCTTGGGACACAATTCAGATACTTTTCCATGTTGCCAAACATATAGCCTAGCACGACACTCATATGACCTACTGACTCAGGCCACATTATACTGTCTCCTCACCCATCACATTCACGAAATCCTTCAGAAATGAAATCACTTATTTCCCACCTACTTGTCTACATGTGTGGTAAGTTTTGTTTCACTTTGTGCATTCCTTCACCATGCAGTATTTTCTATGTGGAGCAGTGAACATGAGAATGACCACAAAAAATTGCTATTTACTTAAAACATTCATCATGTTCTTCAAACAATAGCAAAATACACTGCCTGGCAGAGAAAATGTCACACCATGAAGGAATGCTCAAAAACAGACCAAACTGCACACACACATATAGCCAAGTAAGTCCTCAACAAAAGATTTAATTGTCACATACAGACTAGGCTCCAGTGGCCAAATATACAGGATTGATCAACAAGGCGTGTGGCCCCCATTTCGGGCAATACAGTGTTGAATCCGATGTGGCATCGGGGCAATGAGAGTCCGAATAGAGTCCTGGGGTATCATGGACCATGTGGTGTTGATCCAAGTCCACAGTTCATCTTCATTTTGAGGGGGTGGGAGGGTACTCAACCAACGTCCAATCATGTCCCACAGATCCTCGATGGGGGAGAGGTTGGAAGATTGTGCTGGCCACGGAAGCATCCGCACACCGTGTAAAGCATTCAGGCTGATATTAGTGGTATGTGGCCAGGCGTCATGCTGTTGAAAAAAGGTGTTTGGGATGCCCTGCAGATATGGTAGTGCTACAGGCCACTGCACCTCATCAACATAGCAGCGTGCTGTCAATGTGCCTGTAATGCGTACCAGCGATGAGCGGCTGTTGGCACTGATAGCACCCCACACCATGATTTCACGTTGCAGGGCTGTGTGGCGCTCCACAATGGCAGAGAAATCTGCCTGTTGGCCCTGTTGCCTCCAGACTCTCACACGGCGATCATCTGTGGTGAGACAGAACCGCGATTTGTCCCTGAACACCACACTGTTCCATTCGGCACTCCACACAGCTCTTCTAGAGCAACATCACGTCAAGCGGTGACGACGATGGCTCGCTGTTAAGGGTAGTCTTCACAATGGACAGCAAACCCGACACAGCCAATCAGCGCAACACTATCCGCATCACTGTCGGAGCACCCAAGACTACCTGTACACTCCACAAAATGTCCCCCATTGTGGCCAGTGGGTCCGCTACGGCATGCAGCCGGATGGGACAATCAGTCCGCTCCGACGTCCATCTCCATGCTCCGGTCCCCCTATGATGTTGTACAGATCCTTCCTGCGACCACTGTCTCCAAATGCAACCAATGGTTGTGGAATTATGTTGCCTTTCTTCTACAATATGATGAAAGAACCATCCAGTGGTACAAAGGCCTACAATGACACCTCTCGTACACTCATCCGTTTGACGAAATCGTGTATGACGGCATCTTAACAGCATTGGCACCCCTTGTTTGTTCTCCAGACATGGTTACAGAAGAACTACTCACTTCTTGAGGCCGTGATGACACCTCGATTCATGACCTCACGGGCTGGTTGTCCCCTTACATCCCACGCACTGTTCGTGCGATTGGTCTGTAAATGCAATCATTTGCATAACTTGTACGTGTGCACCCACACTACAATTTGCATGGTGCTGCATTCATTTCTTCGTGGTGTCACATTTTCTTTGTCAGGTAGCGTATATGAAGTTCACTCTGAATGTTGTTCTTACATTTAAATGGGTGGAATTAATTTGGAGTGGTATCTTGCAGGATACAAAACAGGAAGGCCACTGCTTTTATTAGAAAACAGCAATTCTGATTTTTGCCACTGTGTTACTCTGCACCATAGAACAGCAATTCTCAAGCTTTTGCACTGAACTATCTCCTGGAGGGCCAACCAGATTCTTAGGTTTCCCCCAAGATTTTTGCACATGTAGAATGCTAAGAAAGAGGTGTTTTTCAATTTTTTTGCATATATGTACTTTGTAATAAGAATATCATAAATCCACACACATAATTTAGAATCTAAATGATGTTGCAGTTACAGAGTTCCCATTCATTTTCTCCTCAAAAAATATACACACTTTTTAAGAACTTTTAAGCACCCTACAAAAATTTTTAAGGACCTCACGAATTGCACACATGGAAATAACATATACAAACATACTTTTATGCATGACATAACTATACAACATAAAGTCTGCTGATGAAGCTTGAAATATTATTGCATAAAATTTAAGTTTGTGGATGTAATAAATCAATTTTATGCAATTTAAGACAATTCTGCTGGTCAAATCAGTTTTTATATAAAAAAATAACCACATATGCAACAAAAAGAATGTAAATCACAAAACTGTAGTTAAAGTCAAAAGTTATAGATTTGGATATTGCACATAATTATTTTATGGCTTGAATTGTAAAACCAAAATCAAAATAACAAAGTCAAAGTCAAGTTCGCCATGAGTTACCGACAACAACTCCTCCTTCCCCGTCCTCTCCCGCGGCTTTCTGGCGATGTCACACAGCATCATTAACATAGCCAACCAGCAGCAGAAGTTGTACACACTGCATTGTAACTTCTGCATATCACACAGGTAGTTAGGATGAAAAACAATAATTACTTGAATAAAGCTCATGTTGAGAGTTGGCTTCCTAGTTTCTTAATTTAATTACTAATCATAAACTACTATTATGGGAATTTTTACCAGGAATTTTTTTATTTTAATTACAAATTTTCAGAGAAAACTCTTCTCCTTCTTCAGGCTGTCTTTTTGTTGTCACTTATTCCCATCACTATTGCGGTTACGGTTAACCTTGACGGTTACTGTTATTTTTCATTAAATCCTGCCAGATGTTAAGCAGGGAAAATCCTCTGCAGTCATTGATGATGGAATTTTGAGTTTTCTCAATTTCTATTCCTTCTTTTAGCTTTCCTTTTTGAAAACTGCTTTGGAAACTGATGACTTTAAGGGAATTCCAATCCATGCTGTGACTAGTTTCTCTAACATGCCTATCTAAACCAGTCTTGTTGGAGCAATTTTTTATAGCAGTTTTATGCTCTGCTATACGAATTTCTAGTCTGCGACCTGTTTCATCTATGTAAGATAGTCCACAACTATATTTTACTTCATAGACTACACCTTGCATTTTAAAAATAACTTCTTCTCTTTGAACTATTTTAGGGAAAAATTTCTAACCTTGTCTCTAAACTTGGAGCTAGCCTAATATTGTGCTTCTTACTCAAAGACTCAAATAAACCTTTTGTGATAAGAAATTTTTTTAGTAAATTTTACTTGTTGCTTTTGCGGGTTCTTCGAACCATTAAAATTCAGAAACTTCTCAATTTCTCCTTCAGGATAGTTATTTTTTGCAAGTATGACTTTAAGTTCTTCTTTATGGGATTCTTTCTTATCTGCTGTAGAAACTATTTTATTATTTTTTTCTAAAAACTGACTTGCCACATTCTTCTTAATAGAAACTGGATGATAGGAATTGAAATCCAATAGTCTATTAGTATTCGTTGTTTTTTTATACCAACTGAAAACTTGCAATTAAAATAAAAACAATTCCTAGTAAAAATTCCCATAATAGTAGTTTTTGATTAGTAATAATAATTACTTTTTAAGCACTTTGGGAAATTCCTGGCAAAAATTAATGACTTTTAAGCACCATAAAAAAAATTAAGCACTTTTTAAGGACTTTTAAGGATTTATAAGTACTGTAGGAACCCTGAGTTAGCTTGATAAACATTTTACTAAAAACAAAGCACATAGAAATCCACCATTTTTGATGCAACACCCAAGGTACTGCCAGCTGAGAACTAGAGGTCTACATGGGCCTTATTTGGCGAGCCTGGCCTGCTTCTCTCAGATATTAGAAAGTCAGCCCAGCCAGTCAATTGCAGCTATTATTTAGGCCCAGCCCGTGATATGCCATTTTTTTATTATTTTGTCTTTTTATTGAATTTTATTAAATTATGAACATTAAATAATGACATGAGACATTATTGAAAGTATTTAGTTAAATGTAATGGGAAATTCACAAATTTGTTAGTGACAGGGACCCAAGCCACACCTCCTTGCTCTGAAGCCAGTTGTTCTAACCGACTAAACTACATGAATGGAATGCATTCGCTGCAGATTTGTCATCTTAACATGTGCTCCACCTTTGTAGTGTGTCACATCATCTCCCTCTAAATGTTTTTTTTTTTAATGAAGCAAAGGAGGAATTTTCATTCATTTCAGAATCTGTGGAACAAACATCACACAATTTTTCAGAGAACCCAATGGCCAGTAGATCTATTTTCCACAAACAGGTGCCAATGTGAAATTCACACATTTGTCGGTGATGGGGATCGAACCCGTAGCACCTCGATCCAGAGCTAGTTGTTCTAACTGACTAAACTACACCAATGGAATGTATCGCTGCAGATTTGTCATCTTGACATGCGCTTTGCCTCTGTAGTATGTCACAGTAAGCCTAAAAATATTAACTAAACATTGGAAATTATTGAAGAACATAACCTTAAAAGGCTGGTTATATTCTTAAATAATTTCAAGAAGTGTATTCAAAATAAATTTTAAAGTATAGTGCACTTAAAAAACCAAACAAAAAAACCTGCAGTTTATTTTGCATGCATGAGAGAAAAGTAAAACAGAAAAGGCTCTTCCTTGAGAGAAATACTTCCAATTCCAAGTCTAAACATTAGTTACTTCATAAACTTAAAGTTTTATAAGTTCATATAAAAATTTAATCATTTAGATTAAATTTTTATATAAACTCCCAATAAACTAAAGTACATTAACATACCTGATTGCAATAGGAAACATTTTTGCAGCAGGAAGTACATAAACAGAAAATTTGAACAAATAACTTGTTGTTGCAGCAGAAACACATTTATATCTCTTAAGATGTTCCAGATTTTGAACTGCCATACCTTAAAAACTGTTGCACTTAATGCACTGCACAAAGTTTTTTGGCCAAAGGGTTTTTGTACTGGTAAGCAGTTTTTTAAAAATGCACCCGCATATCATATTCTCTGCCTACATTATCTACTAGGATGTATTCACCTGTAGCAATTTTTTCATGCAATTCTTTTGATTTCTTAAATTCCATGGTAAAAGAAGTTACATTTGCAACTATGAGTACATGAAGACATTCATAGGGATTCACTGCCAATAAGTTTTCTAAGTGAAATGTCACAGGAGAGTAATAAAATGTTCCTTTCTCTAAACTACCAAGCAGTAACACTACAAAAGTCGATCTCTATATAGATAAGAGATAGGATAAATAATTGATGTTGTCCCTCCCCTCCTATCTCTCTCTCTCTCTCTCTCTCTCTCTCTCTCTCTCTCTCTCTCTCTCTCTCTCTCTCTCTCTCTCTCACACACACACACACCTCCCACTGCAGATACCCCTCTTCCCCCACTCCACTCAACACACACAATCGCTCAGGGTCAAATCTTTTGTTGTGAACAAGCCCCAAAGTGGTTTTACCATCTTAATACCTACAGATGGTAAAATTAAGTAAAAACACTTTTAGTGCCTCTTCCCAATTCAATGATTGAAAAATATATTTATTCTAGTAATCAATGCAAAGTTAAATTTAAATTTGAAGCATAAATTTACATGTTTTAGAACACAAAATTTAAGAGCTAACAGATGAAAATCTAGTAAACAGGCTGCCATCATACCATTATGCTTTTTAGCCAACTTTAAAGCTTCTAACAAGGTATCTAATGGGCATTCAAATGTACATAAAAGAATTTTGGCATTTCTAATAGTTCTTTCAGCAGCTTTAATGTCTTGGGGCTTCAGCTTCATGATAGCACCAGGAACATAGACTATGCTGTTCTCACCTAAATTTAATAAAAATTGAGACACATTTAAAAAACATTAGTTTTTGGTACACTGCAAAACAGAAATAATCTGCACACAATTTAACTCACAATAAGCAATTAAAATTGCACACAATTACAGAAACATACTAAACTTCTAACAGAATATAAGTGAAAATATGACTATTGTAAAAGTTGTACATGAGTAGAGCCACAAGAATCTCACTTAAGAAAAAAAAATTGGGGAAAATATAAAAAAACAAAAAACAGCTTTTTATGTTGTAGCACCATTTATAGTTGTTTCTTTTAATTAAAGGTAGAAACTTGAAGCTACAATCATCTGCTCACTGCAGTGTTTCCCCTTACAAGTGATTTCTTCTGGATAACTATAATTGCAATGAAATGCATCAAACAAATTTAGGCATGTAAAAGTGCTAAAATGATTATAGCAATGAATTTACCCATGTTGCAAATGGTCAAATAAGAGAGATTGGATACCAGCAACAGAACTTTCCAGAAGCAACCCAAATCCCTAACTTGTCATTGTGAATGGGCATATAGAAAACAGCATCTCAAAATGTAAACAACCTTTAAATGTGCATATATGGACTTTGATAAGCCCCATATAAACTCTAATCAAATTACTTTATTTAATTATGATGATCATATATAACAACAGCATGAATTTCACCTTTGGTTTAACAGAATTATATAATCAAAATACCTTTTTCAGTGACACAAATGGCAGCAGTACTTGTATGGGATTCCTTAGTCACTGACACATGATCTGAAATAACAATTTTAAAAAATATGATTTAAAACAATCAAATGTAAACAAATAACACAAGGTTCATACTAATTTTAAATTTTATATATTTACTTTAAAACTGATGAACACATGAAACCTGCATACACTACCTCCAATTTCAAAAATTAAAAATACTCATATTCACCAAACTTTGATCTACAAGATCAACGAGATGGCGGTTGGGCAGTAATGCAAGTATAACAGATATAATAAACAGCTTAAAAAGGCAAAAATGCAACATTTTTAAACTGCTTTAGAAAATTTACAACTATATTTTGCCCCCATCTGTATTTCTTACAATTTACAAACTCAACATAATGCAATGCTAGCTAGCAATTGGAATGTGCAAGGACCAGTTTTATCTCCATTTGTTTCAGTCACTACTCTGTTTGATTGAATATGAACAAAAAGAGTAGATGGGGAGCAAGATCAGTGAATACCCTATAAAAATCCAAAAGTCCTTAGTTAAACTATAATTCCATATGATCAACACTAGCAAAGTGAATAATGAAACTATCATATGGACTAAATAGCAGTACTCTTCAGACGTTACCATTATAGCTGAATCCTATCACAAACAGAATTGTACCAAAAGGATTGCACCCTTTTCAAACAAATTTTCATTATGCTACAGAGAAAGCATTGAAATTCTCTTCAATAAAAACTCTTGCAATTTAGACGCACCCTTCAATATTCCAATAATTTGGAAATCTCGACTGGAAATAGCTAAAGAAACGATGTCAACCATGTGAGTGCTTGCTTTTAGGGTGAACAAGGCTGATGCTGCAGCAGAAAGATCTTATAAATCTGACTATTCCTAAAGTTTAGTATGTAATAAATCATGTGTGAAATTTTCTTCATTATTGGTTTCTTCATATTACGTGAAATAGCTTTTGTACAGAATTATTTTTTTGTTTTCATTTGTTTATGCTGTATTCCTATAAAACTTTGCTATGTATGAGAATAGTTTACCAAGAGTAATCCTTACAGTTCCACTGGATCACATTAAGATTTTTCCTTAAAATTATATATTGGGTTGTCGGAAAAGTCATGACGTATTTTGGCACCCGATGGCGGTTGGGCAGTTTTGGAAGTACTCGAGGCATGCACATCTCTGTTATCGCTATGGCATTCGACAGGTGCCAATTCCAGCTGCAGTCTAAAAGGAATAGTGTGCGATTTGGTTGATTTGCAGAGATTTGACATCAAGTTTAAGATGGAAGATCAAACTGTGCATTTTCGCCATATTTCACTGTTTTACTTCCATAAAGGGAAGAACGCACGTCAAGCTTGTGAAAAGTTGCATAAAGTGTACGGTGATAATGCTCTACAAGAATGTCAGTGCCAGCGGTGGTTCGAAAAATTCTGTGCTAGTGATTTTGACCTCAACGATGCTCCTCAGTCCGGGAGGCCAACTGAGGTTGATGACGACCAAATCAAGGCATTAATAGAGTCAAACCCACGTTACACAACACGAGAGACTGCAGACACATTTCACATCCATCATTCAAGCATTCACGACCACCTGAAGAAGCTGGGATATGTAAGCAAGCTCGATGTGTGGGTTCCTCATGAACTCAAAGAAGCTCAATTGACGGTGTGTATAAACATCTGCAATATGCTCATTAAACGGGAGGAAAACGATCCTTTTTTGAAGCAACTGATAACTGGTGACAAAAAGTGTCACCAGTTATCTGCACAAACGGTCTTGGTACTGACGTGCTGCTTCGCCTCAAATGACATCCAAAGCCGACATTCATTAGCGGAAGGTTCTGGTCTCAGTGTGGTGGGATTTTAAAGATGTCGTGTTTTTCGAGCTCCTACCATGGAACCAAACAATCAATTCGAATGTGTACTGTTGGCAACTGGACAGTTTGAATGAATCCATCATCCTGAAACGTCCAGTGCTCGTTCATTGTAAAGGTGTGGTGTTCCATCACGACAACGCAAGACCACATACAAGTTTGATCACCCGCCAAAAATTATTGGACATTGGGTGGGATGTGTTGCCACGCCCAGCATGCTCATCTGCCCTTTGCGCCGTCAGACTTCTACTTGTTTCGCTCTCTTCAACAGTCCTTGCATGGTATAACGTTCAATTCAGATGAGGCTGTAAATTAGCACCTTGTACAGTTTTTTGCCACGAAAGACAGGTCCTTCTATGAACGAGGCATTCTGCAGCTCACTGACAGATGGCAAAAGGCCATCAAACAAAACGGGCATTATATCATTGATTGAACTTTGTTCTTTCTATCAATAAATGACCTTTGCAAATCATGGCTAAAATACGTCATGACTTTACCGACAACCCAATAGAACCCCCCCCCCAAAAAAAAAAAAACCTGAAAGATGTGGTTTATAGAACTGTCCATTAAATCCCCTTCTGAATTCATTACACATACTATGTTGGCCAAACTACAGGTTATGAACATTGTGCTACAACAGTTAGAAAAAAAAAAAAAAACACCATCATTCTACAGCTCATGAAACCAAATCTTTGAATCGAATATATAATGGTGCTCAAAACACCAAGTACAGATTAATCCACATTCATCTGATAATGAGGTGAGCTCACATTAAACTTACAAACAATGATGATTTTTGTAATCCTTAACAAATTTGTATTCTCAACATGCATTCAAATTAATGTACATGAACAGTATATACTGAATGTATAACAATTCAAAGGGGCCTTTGTCGGTATGTTTTGTTATTTGACACATTGTTATGAACATCTCAAGATATGCATATGAAAGAACAATATTTAAAATATTTTTCATAATTTCTACTGATAGTGAGCAATGCAGCATTGCCTGGCACAGCATTTCAGACATGGTGTCATTCCTCCTTCTAATGTGATGAACAACCAAATGTTCTGCAACTTCTGTGATATCAAAATGTCACATCAGGTGACATTTTTGGCAGATGACCACTATATATAATTTTTTCCAATTTGTATGTAACAATTATCTGCTAATAAACATTGTCAGGCATGACATTCTTGGATAACAAAGCTCGAACAATATTTTGTTACCTCTCTTGTATGGTTGATGCTTTTTGGTCTTCTAAAACACAACTGAAATACAGTAACCAACCAACATCTTGCATAAACCAGACAAGGAAATGCTCGTAACACAAGGGACACAGAAAGCAGAGAAACCATATATGAAATGCCTATGATAGCAAATGCAGTTTTGCAACAAGCAGGAAGAAATAACTACAAAAAACACACACATTAAAAGATTCATTTTTAATTTGCATATTCCAAAATGTACATAGCAACACATGTCAAATTACATAAGAAATTTTTTTTTGGCAACACTACATTTTGAATTGGCCTCATACATGTAAAAACTGTTGATGTTGGAGGAGTAAATAATATGACTTATGTTTGTTGTTCTTGTTTATTGAGAGTTAAAGATAAAAGACAAATGTAGCATATTTCAAGAATATACAAGGTTGACTCAGATCATTGAGATGCCAACCTACAGTAAAAGAAATAACCTGGCTGAGTTAACACACTGCACTGTCCTAAGTAGCTTTGACTGTGTAATAACTAATTTTAAGCTTTCAGAACATTCAATATTGAAATACTACATCTTAAAAAAAGAAGAAAGAATAACAAGTTAGTAAAATCATGCAATGCATTGATTATGATACGCTTTCTAACATACCAGAAATCATTACTCAAGTTATGAGGATAATGGTTGTGGAATAAATCTCGCTCCTGTGTCCTGAACTTTGACCCCATTTTAATTATATTAAACAGAATTGGTTCAGCATACCTCTGGAACAACATGCTAAAGTTTTGTCGCAATAGAAGTATTTTTAGTCAAGTTATGAGGATAATGGCTGTGGAATAAATCTCGCTTCTGTGCCCTGACCTTTGACACCATTTCACCCATTTTCAATAAGGTTCCTTCTCAGGTTATCTCTTACCACATACTAAAATTTCATCGAAATTGAACCATTTTTATGTGAGTTATTGTGTGTGTGGACGGACGGACGGACGGACAGACAGGCAGACAGATGGACAAAGCTGGAGCATATACGCTTCTTCAACCTACGGTTGAAAAGCGTAAAAAAAAGAAAAGCCATATGGATGGATCATATAATACAACTCAATGTTTAAAAACAAGGTTTTCATATAGATAGTGCAGGACTTCTTGGAACAAGACCTGTACTTTACAGTGGAATAGGCAAGTGAAATTATAGGCATATTCTCACGCGCTTTCCATTTTAACACCTCCACCCGAATTATTAAAGATTGTTTATATAAAGCAAACAGACAAAGAAAATAATGAAAATAAAGTCTGTGAATCATATTAACAGCACAGACTGTGTTGTGCAGTATCTAAATTAAATGAATTCATATTTTACGAATTGCTAAACAAAAAGTACTTTCCACTATTCATTTTTCTATTTCAAATTATAATTACTACTATTACAATTGCTTCTTTTCTTGAAATGACTTCATGCATATCCCAAATTTGGCATCCTTATGATATTTGAGATGCCTGGGTTGACAAAAATTCTGGACTATTTATTCACAAATCAAAATTTACACAGATAAAGCTGCTTTTAACAACAATCCATGAGTTCTGTGCAATGTACTCAGCCACTTTGTAATGATCATGTTCCCGGTGTGGATAAACTAATACAACAATATACTAACTCCCCACTTTTCAAACTAAAATCAACATCAAATTAATCTAAACTTTAAGTATTTTATGGGATTTTTTCTGAGAAATATATAAAAATAGTTATTAGTAATAAACACTGCTATATTATAATTTATTTCTTATCCAAAATCATTTTTTTGGGGGTAAATCTACAAAGCATAATTTTCACAGCACTGTGTTGGAAACAAATAGATCAAAACCACAGTTAACCTTGATAGGTACAGTTACTGATTTAAATTAATTACATGATATAGTAATAATAATGACATACAGAACAAGACAATATTCAATAAATTCTGTTCTTTGCATATTAATGAGTAAGAACAAAGACTAAGGACTAGACAATCATGGGTACATTCATTAAAATCAAATTATTTCAAAACATTTGATTTTAATATTTTAACTTTTGATCTTGCATTTATTTCAAAAGCTCAATTTTTAGAAATTCATGGCTCATTCTTGGGTTTAGGTGTTTATGTTTTCATCTCCACCATTTCCTTGTTCCAGCTGAAAATTTTGTTGTATGTTACACCATTTCCAGTGAAAAAGATGGATGTGCAAATCTTCAAAGCTGATTTAATTGGTTGTCATTATCAAGTCCATCACTTCAAGCTCATGTTGTTAATATTGTTGGACACTGCAGTTTGTCACGCCTTTTCTTTAGTAGCTGTCTAACATCCTGTACTTCACTGCAAATTTGGTATGTTGCATTTTAATTTTTTAATTTTTATGTTTCTTTTGAAATTGATAAATGTACACAAAATTACCTATCCCCTAACCTTTTTTCATGTATTAAAACATTAATACATGAAGAACAGTGAGCACTGCCTTGTTCTATACTTTATTACTGTTTGGGATATTTTACAGCAAGCAATAATCAGGTGATGAATAGCCACTTCTTTTACTTTGCAAAATTGGTACCTGCTGTGCTTTCACAAGATTTGTGTTTAAGTTTGCTGTTGTGCACTGAAGATTAAAGTTTCTGTTGCTTTTGTGATACGGCTGATCTGGAGCAAAAGTCAAGTCCTATTACTCCTGCTTTCTTCTCAGTATCTTTTAGATATCATCTATGCAGATGTTTGTTTTTCCAGTTTTCCAATCTACTTTTAAGTACTTCCTTTCCATATTCATTTTCTGAATTTATGGTTTTCAATATTTCTTCTCTCCAAACATTCATATAAAATTTTTCTTTACTTGCATTGATGTAGTCATTAAAAGTTCTTTTTTTCTTAATTCTGAATTGCAGCAATTCTTTTCCACCACTTTTCTTTTATAAGTACAGTTTATGCACATTACTTCATGTATTTAATGCACAGTGCACTGTCATCAATCCTAACTCACGTCTGGTATGTCCAAGTCTATTGTGCTCAGTCAATCATATGAGCTGTGAATCTGACAAAAGGACTGCCTAGGTGTTCATGATTTTGAAAATGCTGCAGCAATTGAGCATAAGTTCAGAATTTTCTGAACTCATTTGAGGTATTCTGAGCGGGTCATTTTTTTAACCTGTGCAAGTAAAATGTCTGGTTGAAGGATCATTGCACTTTTTTATTACTGATAAGCTTTGACGGTACTTTCATCTACAAAATAAGTTTCTTCTGGGTGGGAGAGCTTTTATTTCTTCATGGCAGGAATGGGACATTTTTCAAATCCAAATTCTACTGAACTACTTTAAAAATCCTGACTGTGTTTATAAGATTATAAATAATTTAAAGATTTTTCACATAATTTTGAATCATAGACATATAAAAGAAATTTTTGTGCTGTTTTGATATTTCATACCCAGGGATTTCCCTCCTTTTCTTCTTTTTTGCTTAATTTAAATTTTGCTTTATTTTATTTTTATTGACTGACTGACTAGATGAATGAATGGGTGGCTGGATGTGATGGCTGACTGACTTAATACATGGGATTGATTGAATGAATGGCTGGGATGACTGAATGCATGAATGGGAAAATTGGTTGAATTAATTGATGGATATGATGATTGAATGAATTGCTAGATGGGATGATTAGTTGAATGAATAAATGAAATGAATTGATTGATATGCATATGTGTACTAATTTATTCATTTTTTATTTATGGTTAAAGAAATCATTGATATAATGAAAAGTAAAGATGACAATGAATCTTCCTTAAATATTCTTGTTCTAATATTGAATAGATCAATGTCTCATCTATAAGCAGATGTGTCTTCCATGTCATCATTACTACTCCCAAAAGTTTCCCAAGAATTTTTGAAATTTATAATCCAGCTAAAAGAAGGGAATTAAATACCTTTTCTGCAATCAATCCATGGCATGAATCACTTGATTTTTAATTATTTTCAATTTCCAAGAATAACATTATTTGTTTAATGCTGGTGCTTTGCTCCTCTTAAATTTCTAATTGTGCTTTTACATTACTTGACAATTTCTGGAGAACTGAGCATAAACTGAACTGCCAAAAAATCCTGTAAAATGACTGGAACTTCCTGGCAACTGGCAATCATATTGTTTGCTAAACTTATTTGGCATTCTTCCTTTGACTTTATCCTTCATAAATAAGGATGCTCTTGCTATAGTCACCCATTCATCAACTGAAGCTGTTTGTAGAAGGGAGTTAACCTAAAACTGCAAACATAAAATTGAATTAAGCTCATATTGAGAAATGGCTTCCTAGTTTAATTGAATTAATAATCTAAAGCAACTTATGGGAATTTACTAGGAATTTTTTTCCATTTATAGCAAATTTTCGGAGAAAACTCTTCTCCTTCTTCAGGCTCTCTTGTTGTTGTCACTTTTTGCTTGTCACTATCATGGTTACGGTTTACCTTGACGGTTACGGTTAACCTTGACGGTTTAGGTTATTTTTCAACAAATCCTGCCAGATGTTAGGCAGGGAAAATCCTTTGCAGTCATTGATGATGGAATTTTGATTTTTCTCAATCTCTATTCCTCTTTCAGTTTTCTTTTTGGAAATTGCTTTGGAAACTGATTACTTTAAGGGAATTCAATCCATGTTGTGCCCAGTTTCTCTAACATGCCTATCTAATCCAGTCTTGTTGGAGCAATTTTTTATAGCTGCTTTATGCTCAGCTATACGAGTTTCTAGTCTGCGACCTGTTTCACCTATGTAAGATAGTCCACAACTACAATTTACTTCATAAACTACTCCTTGCATTTTTAAAATATCTTCTTCTCTTTGAACTATTTTAGGGAAAAAATTTTAACTTTGTTCTCTAAACTTGGAGCTAGCCTAATATTGTATTTTTACTAATTCTCTTTAAAGCCTCAAATAAACCTTTGTGATAAGAAATTTTTCTAGTGAATTTTACTTCTTGCTTTTGTGGGTTCTTCGTACCATTAAAATTCAGAAGCTTCTCAATTTCTTCTTTAGGATAGTTATTTTCTGCAAGTATGACTTTAAGCTCTTCTTATGGGCTTCTTTTTTATCTGCAGTAGAAACTATTTTATTAATTTTTTCTAAAAACTGACTTGCTACATTTTTCTTAATAGAAACTGGATGATACGAATTGAAATCCAGTAGTCTTTTTTGTATTCATTGGTTTTTTATACCAACTAGTGAGGAATTTTCATCTTCATAATAGATAGTAATATCTAAGAAGTTTATTCTTCTTTCTTTTTGAAGTTCAATAGTGAACTTAAGGGAATCATCTAATTCATTGAATGAGTCTAGAATTCTTTCTGGAACAATTTCTGAGCTATCTATTATAAATAAGATGTCATCCATGTATCTGCTATATAAGCAGAAGTATGTGGGTTGTACTAGTATCTTTTCTTCTAGTTTTCCCACATAATAGTTAGCTAAGAGTGGGGAGAGTGGGGAGCCCATAGCTAGCCCCGATTTTTGAATGAAAAAAGTTTTCCCAAATTGAAAGTAGTTGTTCTGCAAAGAGAAAGTAAGCATTTCGAAAATTCCTACTAATATGTTTTTTTTTTTTTTCCTTGTTGTGAAAAACTATTAGGTCTGCCAAGAATCTTCCGCTATAAAGTCTATAAGTTGATCTATATTAATGTGAGTATACATAGACACTATATCTAAACTACCCATAATAGGAGAATCTAATTTAGGAAGAAGTTCTAGTTTTTCTTTTAGCTGCATTGAGTTTTTAATCAAGTTAGGTGGCTCTTTTAAAAGATTCTGAAGGTGTGACTTTAAAAAATAGTTTAGATTTGAAAGAATAGAGTTTTTTGAGT
Source organism: Macrothele yani (assembly GCA_039090855.1). NCBI lineage: Eukaryota > Metazoa > Arthropoda > Arachnida > Araneae > Macrothelidae > Macrothele > Macrothele yani. The sequence goes on from CM077028.1 coordinate 51,735,002, forward strand.
CTATTATTGGTCTAATTGGTTGGTGTTCTTTATGCAGTTTGACTATTCCATATATTTGAGGTAATCTGAACTGTAATTTTGAGAATTGTTTATAGTTTTCTGGAAGCTGGTTTTTCTTTTTGAAGTGAAATAAGCTTAGAGACTTTTTAATCAAATCTGGTAGTGGGTTTTCTTTTACTTCTTCATACATAGGTTTTTTAGTTCTTCTTCCATCTTTTCTAGATAATCTTTCTTATCCATAATAGTAATCAACTTACTTTTGTCTGTTTTCACAGCAACTATACTTTCATTTTTTCTGAAATCTTTAAGAGCTTTTAATTGACTATTATCAAAATTTTTTGAGGTTTCCTTACTTGCTTCTGGAATTTTGTAAGGCTATTGTAGTAATCTTTTCTGAGGAGGTCTGCTTTAATTTGGTCCTCTTTTCATAAGAAAAAGAGGACCAATTTAACGTTTTGCTCTATTTTTCTTCATAAGAAAAATAGAGCAAAAACGTTAAAAGAAGTATTGAAGCAAAATATAAAAATGTTGCTTATTATAAAAAAGTAAAAGTAGAAAATGAAAAAGAAAATTTCTGGAATCTTAAGGGATACAGTAAAAGCAGAATTGGATGACTGGCTAAAAAATTGGAGTAAGCAACAAAAATAAGAAATTTGTTAAAAAGCTGAACCTTAAAGAAGAAAAATTTTTGAAGAAAAACTATTCAAGTAAAAACAAAAAAACTGCAGTTCTTAGTCATGTGAAGGACAACACTGCTACTGGAGTTAGCCAAGAATTATTACAAGTGATAAATAAAGGAAGTAATTTCAATCTATCCAAAGAAAAATAAATCCAGAAAAATTGGTAATTGAATTGGAAAGCATCTGCAGCACTTTAGAAAAAGAGGACCAAATTAAAGCAGACCTCCTCAGAAAAGATTACTACAATAGCCTTACAAAATTCCAGAAGCAAGTAAGGAAACCTCAAAAAAATTTTGATAATAGTCAATTAAAAGCTCTTAAAGATTTCAGAAAAAATGAAAGTATAGTTGCTGTGAAAACAGACAAAAGTAAGTTGATTACTATTATGGATAAGAAAGATTATCTAGAAAAGATGGAAGAAGAACTAAAAAAAACCTATGTATGAAGAAGTAAAAGAAAACCCACTACCAGATTTGATTAAAAAAGTCTCTAAGCTTATTTCACTTCAAAAAAGAAAACCAGCTTCCAGAAAACTATAAACAATTCTCAAAATTACAGTTCAGATTACCTCAAATATATGGAATAGTCAAACTGCATAAAGAACACCAACCAATTAGACCAATAATAGACTCAAAAAACTCTATTCTTTCAAATCTAAACTATTTTTTAAAGTCACACCTTCAGAATCTTTTAAAAGAGCCACCTAACTTGATTAAAAACTCAATGCAGCTAAAAGAAAAACTAGAACTTCTTCCTAAATTAGATTCTCCTATTATGGGTAGTTTAGATATAGTGTCTATGTATACTCACATTAATATAGATCAACTTATAGACTTTATAGCGGAAGACTTGGCAGACCTAATAGTTTTTCACAACAAAGGAAAAAACATATTAGTAGGAATTTTCGAAATGCTTACTTTCTCTTTGCAGAACAACTACTTTCAATTTGGGAAAACTTTTTTCATTCAAAAATCGGGGCTAGCTATGGGCTCCCCACTCTCCCCACTCTTAGCTAACTATTATGTGGGAAAACTAGAAGAAAAAGATACTAGTACAACCCACATACTTCTGCTTATATAGCAGATACATGGATGACATCTTATTTATAATAGATAGCTCAGAAATTGTTCCAGAAAGAATTCTAGACTCATTCAATGAATTAGATGATTCCCTTAAGTTCACTATTGAACTTCAAAAAGAAAGAAGAATAAACTTCTTAGATATTACTATCTATTATGAAGATGAAAAATTCCTCACTAGTTGGTATAAAAAACCAATGAATACAAAAAGACTACTGGATTTCAATTCGTATCATCCAGTTTCTATTAAGAAAAATGTAGCAAGTCAGTTTTTAGAAAAAATTAATAAAATAGTTTCTACTGCAGATAAAAAAGAAGCCCATAAAGAAGAGCTTAAAGTCATACTTGCAGAAAATAACTATCCTAAAGAAGAAATTGAGAAGCTTCTGAATTTTAATGGTACGAAGAACCCACAAAAGCAAGAAGTAAAATTCACTAGAAAAATTTCTTATCACAAAGGTTTATTTGAGGCTTTAAAGAGAATTAGTAAAAATACAATATTAGGCTAGCTCCAAGTTTAGAGAACAAAGTTAAAAATTTTTTCCCTAAAATAGTTCAAAGAGAAGAAGATATTTTAAAAATGCAAGGAGTAGTTTATGAAGTAAATTGTAGTTGTGGACTATCTTACATAGGTGAAACAGGTCGCAGACTAGAAACTCGTATAGCTGAGCATAAAGCAGCTATAAAAAATTGCTCCAACAAGACTGGATTAGATAGGCATGTTAGAGAAACTGGGCACAGCATGGATTGGAATTCCCTTAAAGTAATCAGTTTCCAAAGCAATTTCCAAAAAAAAGAAAACTGAAAGAAGGAATAGAGATTGAGAAAAATCAAAATTCCATCATCAATGACTGCAAAGGATTTTCCCTGCCTAACATCTGGCAGGATTTGTTGAAAAATAACCTAAACCGTCAAGGTTAACCGTAACCGTCAAGGTAAACCGTAACCATGATAGTGACAAGCAAAAAGTGACAACAACAAGAGAGCCTGAAGAAGGAGAAGAGTTTTCTCCGAAAATTTGCTATAAATGGAAAAAAATTCCTAGTAAATTCCCATAAGTTGCTTTAGATTATAAAATTGAAGCTTGTAAGATGTTTTGCCTAAAAATTTCATATATACAGTATAGTTCACTAATTATTATTGTTATTATTATTATTTTAAAAAGTGTGATTACTTTATCATTTTTTCACTAGCATGATGATTTCATAATGTATCACCTCCTGAGAGACTAAAGATACTTTAGGAAACAACATGTAAAACAATTTTTTACGGCTCTTATAGAGGTTATTTTTCATGAAAGTTGGTTGTCAAATTTTCGAACTAAAGCCTAGTTCGTCATCAGGACTATGTCACTGGAGTAGTTCTTATATAAGACCCGTAAAAAAGTTATTCCACAATCACTATGAATAGAGGTGCCATAAATGCATTTACAACTAGGATGTAAAACAATGTAAATGTATGGGTTTATATAGTTTCAGACATATAAATAAATACATTTACACTTAAATTAATAAATTAAGTGCAGTTGTATGTTTATGTACCTGAAACTATATCACTTTCTTTAAAACTTTGGAGATATTCTTGCCCAAAAGTATCATCACCTAACTGAAAGAAAGAAAACAACTATGTATATTGCTAAAAGCTCCACACAACAAAAATATAAGCATAGTATTAAGAAATCAAAACAGAAAATCACTTGGATAAATAGTAACTATCAAGAAAAGTTACTGGTGATTTCTACCTGAAATTCATTTTACTTTACTATTAGCAAAGTGAAATATCAATCTACATTAAGGTAATCTGAAAACTGGTGACAAATATTATTTGGTATTCTTCCTTTGAAGTCAAAGAACTTATCAATGAAAATTTGTTCAATGCAGAAAAACTGTATCTGCAATAGCATCAGCAATTCAAAATCTTTGAAGAATGAAACTATAGACTAGATGCCATCAACAATTACAGATTACACCAAAAGTAATGTTTCCCACTAATAAAACTATTTTTTTTTTATATAATATATATTTAGGAGTGATTGAAAAAACTTTTGTTCAAAAGTTGTGTCTTGCTAGTGAAAAATGGGTGGTCTTTATAATGTGTAAAAAAACTGAATCAATGTGTGTCAATATCCTGTGGCTCCCCCTGGGGCCTATATGTTGGTGACTTCTGATATTTTGCTTTGGCGTGTGTAAAATCATTTCACCAGCCTAAAAATTCAAAAATGTGACCCTCTGAGTTCAAACCCAAGAGCGTGCACTTTCACCTTGAACTCGGAAAGAATCTTTAGGCCTCTGGAGGGTTTCTCTGTAGATATGTAAAAATGAGGATTCTGCTTGCAATTGTGACTCACTTAGATTGAGGGAGTGTTCCTGGTGCTACCTATGCTATGCTCAGCAGAATTTCTTGGGTGGATAAAGCAGTACATAAATCAAACAGGTACTGTTGGTCAGTACTCAAATCTCTGACACTATCTAGAATAGTCACATGTATTTTCTTGAAGTTTGCCACTGGAAGGTTTTCACAATTTTTCAATATTGTGATACTCTTTTGGATTGCTGGTTCATCCATCAGAGTGTTGAACAAGTGACAGAGAGACAGTTCAGTTCCATGTAGTATGCACACGAATTAGTGCAATGGCCTCTGCCAAGGTTTTTCAATGTGTGGCATGATGCCTTTCTTTGGCCCTAAGTTTTCAGGTGAACCATCACATCCAGTTGCAACTAAAATTTTGACGCTAAACTTCTCTTTTTCAAAAAACTGTAGGATGGTTTGAGATACACTCTTCACAATAAAAAAAAACAAAACAAAAAAAAAAAAAAAAACTAAACACCCAGACGAATCATCTAATCAAGATGAAAATTGGTATGTGCAATGCACATCTATAGGAAAGGAAATGGGTGCAATTCCAGAGCAGTTGGGTAATTTCTTCGGATAAAACAGTCACATGCATGGAACACCTCATTACGTTGTAGCACCACCTCTGCCTCTGATACAAGCGATTACCTGGTGTGGCATAGACACATACAGTTCGGGGATAGTCCCGAGATATGGAATGCCAGGTGGTGCCCAAATTGTGGGATAGTTCACCTACATTCCAGAATGGGCGTAGGTGATGTCCGAAACATGTTCGATCAGTAAGAGGTTGGGAGATTGGACTGGCCATGGGAGGGTGTGGACATTACAGAGGCAGGCCTAGGAGAGTCTTGCTGTATGTGGCTGGGCATTATTATGTTGAAAAATTGCTCGGTGATGCTGCAACACGAATGGTAACTCAACAGGTCATAGAATGTCGTCAACGTATCATTGAGTAATGAGGGTGGCACGGAGGACTATCAAGGGTGCCTGTCTGGCTATCATAGGAAATTTTAATGTTGTGACAAAAACTGTCAAATTATTCTGTTCATCATGCTATTTTTTTTAAGCCTTCGTTAGAGGAGCCTTACACATTTGTTAGTTCTTATTGCTTTTATGTTGTTATTTGGTTCAAATAAAGAAGTTTATTTACCTTGAGTCTTGCTTTTTAGTGTTCTTAATTTCCCATACATATCACTAATTCAATGGATGACTTACATTTTTTCTGAGGGACATACTTTTCTCACTTATATTACCAGTTCTATGAAAGACTAAAGAGGTTAATAGTAAAAATATTTTACCTTATTAATACTGTGGATAGATAATACACAAATTTAAGAATTAAAAACTTATATTGTAGTTAAAAGACTTTGCAACGTTATATCTTCTTCACATCAAGGTCAACTAAAAACTTAGTCTGTGTCTTCCAAAAGTTTTTCATATGGTTCAGGTAGAGCGTCATTAAAAGTCTTGAGGTTAAAAAAAGTTTTAAAATTTTATTTATATTGATACACGCACTATGAGGAAACACGAATAACTTATAAAAACCATATTTTAATGGCAGAAGCTATACTTATAAAAAAACAGAAAATTGCAATAATAATAACCCAATAATCTTGCCAGACCCATGGAAAAACATAACAACAATAGAGAAGGAACTATTTCAAAAATCAAAAAATAAACATGATAATATTAAAAAGAAACATAATTTTGAATCAAATTTCGAAGATCGCCAACAGATGGAAGCACAGGGCAAGGGAGCAGATAGAATCTAAGGCACAAGAATGCATCTGTTAAGGTTGGTTTTGACTGAAGCAAGTAGACACCATTCTTGCCGAGAATGCTGTGGTAGCCACACGAGCAAAACGCATACAGTTGGTTAGTGATGATGTGTAGGCCTAAGATGGAGAGAGTTAATGCACAATGGTCTTTATAGAAGACAGAAATGCGTGAGTCTTTATGTCATCTGATGAAACAACATTCCTATATACTAAACAGTTTACGATGGATATTAAGACTGAAATTAAACGACTACTGGAACTCGACGTTATGGAAGTATAAGAAACGCCAACTTAGAGATGACATGGGAGCTCATATGATTGGAAATTGCAACTACAGTAAGTAAATATGCTTTTTACAAGTTATTCGTGTTTCCTCATAGTGTGTGTATCAATATAAATAACTAAAATTTTAAAACTTCTATTAACCTCAAGACTTTTAACAGCAGCTGGACCTTGAGCTTATGAACTTTTTGAAGACACAAAGTTTTCAGTTGGCCTCGACGTGTAGAAGATATAACATTGCTAAGTCTTTTAATTACAATAGAAGTTTTTAATTCTTAAATTTGTGCATTATCCACAGTATGAATAAGATAAAATACTTTTACTATTAACCTCTTTAGTCTTTCATAGAACTGGTAATATAAGTGAGAAAAGTACGTCCCTCAGAAAAAATGTGTCATCCATCGAAATAGTGATGTGTACGGGAAATTAAGAACACTAAGAAACAAGACTCAAGGTAAATAAACTTCTTTATTTGAACCAAATAACAACATAAAAGAAATAAGAACTAACAAATGTGTAAGGCTCCTCTAACGAAGGCTAAAAAAAAACCAAAAAACGTGATGAACAGAATAATTTGACAGTTTTTGTCACAACATTAAAACCAATATACCACGTAATAGAAACACCTGATGAGAGAAACAAATAGGTACCTCTTACAGAAGAGTATATACAGCTCATAAAAATGGCTCCCCAGACAGTCACTCCCGATGTGCAAGCTGTGTCCCATTCTATGGTAAAGCAGTTCAGAGCAGTATGGAATGCTGTATTTCATTCCATACTGCTCTGTGTCCCATTTCATGGTGCAATGGTTGGCTCGTCTCCGGACACGTTTGTGCTGGTCATCGGCACCAAGTGCAAACTGCGACTCATCACTGAAGACGGCACGATGCCACTGGATACTATGCGCATTGATCAGAGTCCGACACTACTGGTGCCGGCAATGCTTGCTGGCCAGTGGTTGGCTGTGGAGTGGCCACTTCGAATTAAGTCTCCGTGTCACAAGTAATTTGACAACAGTCAGGATGGCCACGTCCATACCTGTAAAGGATTGAAAGTGGTCATCCTGACTGTTGACAACACAATATGACCACAGATGGTTGAGAGTGACGAATTCAGTTTTGTTCATGTGGCTCTCACAATCACTCAATCCTCGTGTTCTGTTGTTGCCCTCAGCCTTCCAATGCCTGTGTGACACTGGGTTGTGCCCTCATAGAGCCATGGGCACCAACATCATCCAATTGCAGCGTTGTTCCAACCCAAATGCCTGGCAATACCGTGAATTGATCAACCGGCCCTCTGTCAGCCTAATTATATGTCCTCTCTCAAACTCACTCAACTGCTCGTACTGTGCACGGATCCAACATTAGGACATCCTCATAGTCTATTAAGATTAATGCAACTGCAATCTGCTGTCACAATTGTCTCTGCGTACAAGCTTTGCTCTTGATACACCCTCCTGTATGCGTGGTTCCCATGAGCAGTGGTGGGCCACTATTTAGTCAGGATTGAATGACTTTCTTGGGTGCTTCTTCTTTTATTACGCACATATTTCTTGATGTACCGAGATTTAAAAAAACACGTTTTCCATATGTTATTTTTTCAGGTAGAACCATTTAATAGTGGTTTTAACTGCTGTAACTTTTTACATGTTATATTTCCTTTGAGTGGAAAGCAATTTCTCGATTGGAAGTTATTAATATTCGCTGCAAATATTCTTTTTTCATGGCAAAAAGTGTATTTTCTGCTGTTGAGCCCTCAGAGTCACATGTCCTAAATATTTGGATCTCAGTTCTTCCACCAAACTAATGTGCTCTTCTTCCACTGTCTTAATGTGTTTCTTGTCATACACCAAAGAGTAATCTTCGCACCCATCAAAATTAAATGCATGTAATGGATCTGTTCTTTTATGTTCCTTCTATATCAGCTCATCACTCATCCTTTTTTTCTCTTCTAATTAAATTCCCGTTGATAGCCTTGGACATAACCTCTTTCATGGTGGCAGTAGTAATCATATCTTCTGCACTACCTAACACACATGCAAATTTATTATGATAGCCTTATACAATTGTAACTGTCATTGAGAAATAAAACTGTCCTCCATAACCTGTGTTTCTTGCTTATTTCTTTCTAATCTTCACCCATAAAGTCTGGAGATTTTTTATCTATTTTTAAACTTCTGAGGCCTTATAAAATTTACATACCTTAGGATTTCAGATGGTTGAAGTTCATAGGATCATTATTACACACATTTGCTTCACCCCTTCTAACATTGTATTTCAAGGGCACTGAATTTTGGGTGTTATAACATAACTTGGTAACTTTGTTTGGCTGCCAGTATTTATTTCTTCCAGTGCACTGGGTCTTTCTCTAACTTTCAAAGTGTTTTCTTTCCTTCCTTTTCTGCAGCTTCTTTATAGACTGGATATCAACACCTCTAATTACAATCTTTTCAACTGCCTGTTGCTCATGTAGGAAAGGCTCAAAATTTTGGATACTTTCCTGACATCTTGTACTTAAAGTTCTTCCTGGTCTTCCACTTACAGCTGCAGATGTCAAAGATTGTGTTTGTCATATGGTCTGTAAATTTCTTTAATTTCTCTGATCCAGTGTATTTCCACACTAATTTCTTCACAGCAAGAAATCTGTTGTTGCATGCTATGGGCTACACTAAACAAAAATTGAATGGGCTGCACTAACCAAAATTTTGGTTAGTGCAGCCCTTTCCAGGAATAATACCACTCTGTATACCCCACACCTTCTTTGATATAGGGCTTTGTACCTTATCAATAATGACCTTTCTGAACACTATCCCTGGCACATTCAGCACGTTGATACGTTGATACTGCAATATTTCTTGCATTCAGTATGATAACCTTTATCCTTATGCAAGGGAACAATGTGATCATTCCAATCTTGAGGGACCATTCCTAACTACCAGCACAACTATCAAATTTCAGTTAACCAGTCAATTACAGAGTTGCCACCATATTTTAACATCTCAGAGTTATGCCATCTACTCCCAAAGCCCTACCATTTTAAAGAGATTTTAGAGCTTTACAAACCTCTTCCCTGGAGATCTCTCCTGTGCTTCCTTCTCTCACAGTGGCATCATCTGCTTCTGCCTCAAAATCACCTTTGTTTCCATGTTCTAACTTACAACATTCACCCTAATTTCCACTTATTAGACTCTCATATCATTTCTCCGACCCCATTCTTCACACAACTAGAACTTTATTTCCCCTATGTCTTGTGTTCTTTCAGAATGTCTTCCTATCTTTCCAAAAAAGTCAATTTATGCCTTTCCACCTTGTCCTTCGTATCTTTTGCCTTACTCTGATGAACTAGCTTTGCTGCTTCATGCTTCTTAAGGTGATATTCATCCTCAGAAACTCTGCTATGCAAAATTTCCAAATATTATTCCTTCTTCCTCTGTACTGCTTCTTTAATCCCTATACAACCAAGCATCACATTCAATGCCATCCACTGTTTCAATACCACAGACCTCTTCAGTAACAGTGACAATACAGTTCTTAAAACATGTCTACTTCTTTTCCACAAACCTCTCGCATAACTTCAACTCATTAATTGTTCACTGAGTATTTCAGAGTATTGCTGTTGTTCTTCAGGAAATTTTTCAATCTGTATTCTTTTTATCACAGGCAAATTTCCAGGCACGGACTGGGCCGCCGGGATACCGGGAGAATTCCCAATGGGCTGCAATATTCTGGGCCGGTAGGCCTTGTGGTAATTCCAGAAAAAAAAAACGAACATATATGTATACTTCACTATTTTTGTAGAAGAAAACCAAGTTATGCTAAAACGGCAAAGTTCGCTTACCACTTTGACGGCTTCAGAAAATAAGCAAAGCAAAACAAACCAAGAAAAAAAAAAAAAGGCGAGAAAAAGAAATGTGGTAAATGTTCTGTTAAGCCAAACACTGTCTTTCATTTAATCATTTCCCTACACTTCTGGATTTTTTAAACTTAAGATCCATTCTTTTCAGCTGATTTCGCATAGCTCAATCCTCTTCTGCTAATTGCAGTTGCAGTTAAATAATCAATAACATTTCATCAAATATGCTATCAATAATGTGGGATCGAAACTCGAAATTCATTGTGTATGTTAATGCATTGAGGTCTACCCACAGTAAAATTTTGGGGTTACTTAATGGATATGTATCTAATTTTTTTGTTAACAATATTTGCATCTGATTTACCACTTTTAGTCCCTTACAGTTACATGAATTCTTGAACTGCAGTTCTGAAAAGTCTGTTTCAGCTAGAACAAAAATGCTGTTTTCCGTTTGAAAGTATGAGTAATTAAATAAAAATTAATTTTCGCTCTTTTTAGTTTTTCTCACTTTATAAATTTGCACTAAAATTCTTCTAAGTCTTGACATTTTTAATTTTTTCAAGATTTTTTTTGTAATTATTCTGTTTATGATAGGTAAGTGTTGAAAAATAAAATAAATTTTTTCCACATTTGAATTTCTTTTCTGAATAAAAGCACATATTCTATTTTACGTTTTTGAATTCAATTATTCCAATAAAATTTATAAAAATGAAATTAAATCTTCGATAGCTTTTCTCAGAGAATGCACCTTGCCTATTGCTTCTCAGCAACAGAAATAATTATCTTACATTAAATTTTATTAGTGATCTGCATTCAGTAATATGTTGTCAATTAATCATTGCCTCAATACAAAAATGCAATAATTTGTAGACTTGTGATGAAGAGATGTTTAAACAGAAAAATGTGATACAACCCCATGTTAATGTAATGTAACAATGTGGAACATAAAAAACTTAAAACCCATTACAAAAAAAAAGAAAGAAAGAAAGAAAGAAAGAAAGAAATCTGCACATGCTGTTTTCATTGTTCTAGCATATAGCACTGGTAAAATATCTTGGGGTAATTTTCAGATTTTTAGAAAATGGCTTTTTTGAGAAATTGCATTTTTTTTTATACAAACTATAAATTTTTAGGTACCATGTTAGGTTTTAGCAAATGAAGTACTTAGATGTACTTCTAAGCCAAAGGTTCTTGCTGAGATTTTCTATAACATTACCTGTATTATTGAAGTTTATTAAAGAACTTACACATGCAGAGATTTATAAAACAAAAATATTTTTAAAAAATTCTTAGACAAAATTCAAAACTTTCTTTGCTACTGGCAGCATCATGACAATGCATCCACCAGGGATGTTACACTCTAGTGAGCAGTTAGTTGCCTTACATAGTAAGAATTTTAAGCCTCACATGGTTTTAGAAAAGAAAAAATATATGATATGGTAACAGCATAGTTTTTATTTTATTTTTCATTCTGTGTGTGTGCAAATTTTACAATTGAGATTTTACTGTGCTGTGGCAAGGCTTCAGAATGAATAAATCTTCAGATGCAGTAATTGACAGATTGATTATTAGGGTTTTATAGTACAAAAGAGTCATTTGTAGCCAAAGAATGCCATGTTAAAATGTAGTGACAAATGTTTAAAATTATTACTTTTGCATACATAATTTCACTTAAAACCAATGATGTTCTAAGAAGTGGAAATGTAATTTTTACAGCTAACAACACATTAAAAAAAAACTCAAGAGAAGCACTGCATCTTTTTAGAGTAAAAATGTGCCTATGCTAATAAAAATGAGACATTTATTTCATCATGACTTCAATGAATTCAGAGTTCATAATATACTCTTATGTTCTTAATGTGTGTCTAAGAAAAGACAAAATGTACAATTAAAGTAACATAAATAACAGAACCTTAGCAATCATAGCAGTTGAAGCTCCCAGTTTTGATACCATAACACACTGATTTGCTCCTTTTCCACCAAACCCCTTGGAAAATTTGGACCCAGACATAGTTTCTCCAGGCTTTGGAAACCTGCTAGCATAACTGTGAAAAAATAAAAATAAAAACATCAGTAGAATACATGATATCAGCTATATAGTATACATCTACAATGCAATAAAGAGAATAAGTCTATTAATTAAAAAATAAATTTGTTCTTAAACATAAGTATCAATTACATCAGTGGTTCTAGACGCAGGCACCCATGAAATTCACCAGTGGGTGCAGAGCACATATTAATATCATTGACAGGGTGGATGACCAGATGACTTTTTGGAATGGGAGGACATTTTCATTAAAAAAAGGAGGACATTTCAACAAAAAGGAGGACAATAAATTTATGATAAAAAAGAGTGGTAGGCAATGCACATAACTAACAAACAAGTTAAGTAGATGGTAGTTGAGAACACGCTAATTTATGTATAGTAGTTAAGGCAAATATATTTCAGCCATTACTATGGCCTTCATCAGTACGACTATGATTTGTTTCGTTGCCAGATTGGAAAGGTACATTTTATAATGGTAACTCCGGGTGACGTGATGCAACGAGAGATTACCAGATGTATGGAACATAAATGGGGAGCTCAAAGTTGCAATTTTTGGAAAATAAAATTTCCAAACTTTCGCTACACCTCAGGGCAAAACGATTTTGGAAGGAAGCCAACTTTTTTGTATCAGACCAAAGTGGAATAGCAGAAGTGTCAGCCATGGTAAGTTGAGACAAGGAAGAGGAAGGTTTTCCAAATTTCACATCAGATGTGAAATTTGGCATCTGGTGCGAAATTTGGAAAACCTTCCTCTTCCTTGTCTCAACTTACCATGGCTGACACTTCTGCTATTCCACTTTGGTCCGATACAAAAAAGTTGGCTTTCTTCCAAAATTGTTTTGCTCTTAGGTTTAGAGAAAGTTTGGGAATTATATTTTCCAAAAATTGCAACTCTGAGCTCCCCATTTACGTTTTATACATCTGGAAATCTCTCATTGAATCACGTCACCCTGAGTTACCATTACAAAACTTACCTTTCCAATCTGGCAATGAAACAAATTGTAGTCGCACTTAGAGGTGGAGAAATATCGAGTTTTGACTATCGATAGTTTTCGATAGTCAAAAAATAACAATCGCTAACTATCGATAGTACCATCAATAGGGTGTTGGTTGGCAAAGTTTCTTGGGAGAATTTTTTTTTTTTTCCGGGATGAAAAAATCATTTCTGACAAGAATTTTTCTTACTTTTGCACATTGTCAAAAAGCTAAGCTCTGATAAATTTTGAAACTAACTTTTTTTTTTTTTTTTTTTTTTGGTTTGGCGTTTAATGACCACATTGAGCAACTCGATGGGCTGTAAGCATTCGCCCATTCCTGATTTAGGGTCATTGGTTTCAGGGAAGGGAGAAGCCAGTGCTGTAAGACAAACACAACCACAACATCTATTCCTCATGGGATTCGAATCCGGGCCCATCTCGGACGAATGATCAGAAGCCAGCGCTTAGACAACTGCGCCATCAGGACGGGCAATCTACGTTTTGACAATTTCCTCCCGAAGTGAGTCAGCAAAAGTCACGAAAAAATTGTTTTGCTTATAGAACAAGCTAATTTGTGCCTCCTTAATTTGCATTCACTGTTTGTACTGTATGATTTTTTTATGTTTCTGTTCACAATAGCTACAGAAGAAAATTCTGCAGTTTTGTTAGCAAAAATAATTTTTTCTATAGTGTTTAGCAAAATCCTCGTAATAATTCGTGAGAAATTCAATAATAAAGTTTTGAGTGGGCTGTTCCTCCATTGTTTTTTCTAGGATCATTTAAAATGACAGCAGCCGAATGCTGTCGTTTTAAATTATGCCTAAGATTTGACATATTGCCCGAAGTTTTGTAATTCTTTCCGCAAAGGCTACATTTTGCATTTACTCTCAACAAATAACTGTTTCAGCACCTGACGTGCCTTTAAACTTCCAGTACAAACAACAATAACAATGCTTTTAACTTCCTCTTTATCCAACTGAAATGTGCAACAGAGTGCAAAAACCACATACCCTCAATGTTTACTGTTTGGATTACAGAAACTTTAACTTTAGTTTCGCATTGTAATCATGTATCAATATGACTGGGCTCAATGTTTTCGACACCAGTATAAATGAGGTGAAAATGAGCATTTCAATCATCAAAGCCATTGGTGAAGGCTGAATATTGTACATCATCTTGATTTACACTTACAGCATTGAAAAACGTAAAACTATCGATGTACTGAGTTGGACAAAACTATCGATAGTACCTCCACCTCTAGTCGCACTGATGAAGTCCATAGTAATGACTGAAATATATTTGCCTTAACAACTATTATACATAACTTAGCGTGTTCTCAACTACCATCTACTTAACTTGACAATAAATTTGTACAAAAATAAATATGAATGCACACACTCTGTATTTAAATTTTACAGTTTGAAAGTTTATATGTGTAAAACTTTAAAAAGAAAGTCTTCAGTCTGCTGTATATTTTTACTTATATTTTTTTAACTGGAAGAGGTTTTCTTCACTAGATCAGTTTTTTTAACAAATATTTGTGAAATTCAGAGCATGACATGCCTTTCAAATTGTATTAAACTAGTAGTATATGCTTCACTGATTAAGAAACCTGTTTCTTTCATCAGTCCACTGGAGACCCATTAATAAAAAAAAAAAAAAAAAAACTTTTTGGACACTAGAGTTGGAGCCTGATGGTGCAGATTCCTATCAGAGATGGAGTGCTGTTGACTAACAAGTGACTCACTGCAGCAGACAGCTGCAGGAATAAACTGATGGGGTGGGGGTGGGGGTGGGAGTGGGGGTGGGGTTGAGAATCCAGAAATGGATGAATACATTTCAGTGGTGGCTTGATAGGATATATTATTACAATACAAGAATTTGATCAAAATAAAAAATGTATTTGAATTATTCCTTATTATGAAAATGCTAGACATTTGGGCTATTTTCCTCAATACCTAGAGGACAGAAGGACATGGTAAGAAAAGAAGGACATGTCCTCCAAAAGCCAGATGTCTGGTCACCCTAGTCAATGATAACAATAAAAAGTTTCAGAAAACAAAAACAAACTTTGATGAAACTTTTTATATTTTTTAAGGAAATATTTCTTCCATATAAGTGGGAAATGAATTTCTCTGAAGAAATAATTCTTCACAAATACATGGAAGGCAGTACAAAGTAATCTTTGGCACACATGTACTGTATTTTCACTGTTGCCCATGTAGCCACTCCTTCAGAAAACTTGTAAATTACATTGCCCTGGAGCCGGAATCGAACCTGCACCTCCCAATTTCCAGTTGAGCATGCTATCTATTACACCACCCAGGAAAAGGAAGTTCCAAGCAACTGAAGCTAAGCAGATGCAGCTTAGAAATCTGAGAACCTTTCAGATTTGCTCTAGTCTAAGCTATTCTATGGGGACATATTCTGTTGGCGCTATGAGAAAGCACAGAATAGCCTCAACTAGCATAAACCTTTCAGATTTGTGCTAGTCTAAGCTATTCTATGTGGACATTCTGTTGAAGCAACGAGAAAGCACACAATAACTTTGACTAGAGCAAATCTGAAAGGTTCTCAGATTTCTAAGCTATATCTGCTTAGCTTCAGTTGCTTAGAACTTCCTTGTCCTGGGTGGTGCAATGGATAACATGCTCAACCAGAAAAGAGGAGGTGCGGGTTCGATTCCCGCTCCAGGGCAATGTAATTTTCAAGTTTTCTGAAGGAGCGGCTACATGGAAACAGTGAAAATACGGCACATTTGTGCCGAAGATTACATTTGGGAATATTTCTTCTTTTTAGTACTTCTATATATATAAAATGATTTATTACAAGGCGAGTGCATGTTGTGAACAAAACTTATATTTAATAAACTACAAATTTCTCAAAATTATGGGCACTTTGGGACACTAAAAGTTCTGACACACCAACAGCACTTTTTCAAAAGAAAATTGGCAGAAAGGCTGGAAATTGAGAGAAGAGGCACAACATT
Source organism: Macrothele yani (assembly GCA_039090855.1). Lineage (NCBI taxonomy): Eukaryota > Metazoa > Arthropoda > Arachnida > Araneae > Macrothelidae > Macrothele > Macrothele yani. Next base: position 51,751,038 of record CM077028.1, read on the forward strand.
AAACTATTTGAATTTATCTCATGAATGGCAACACCTACCATAGCTGTAGTCCTGAGGAAGGGTAGGGGTACTACCTGAAAATTTGATGTTTTAATAATATCCTTCTATTCCTTAGTAAAAAAACCCATAATTTTGAGAAATTTGTAGTTTATTACGTTTAGGAATAGCCACATTATTACCAAGCTTATATTTAAGTCATACAGTTATGAGAATACATACACTGTTCACAAAACACTTACAAAATCCTGTTTTAGAATTATATGCTGAGAGTGATGAAGAAAGATATGAAAATAACTTGATAAAAAAACTGCTTGCTTTTCAGAAACATGCTTTCTGTACATAAGTATAATTGTAGGCTTCTCAAGACCAAATTAAAAAACACACTGTGTTGCATTCAGAGAGTTTTTTCCGGGGAAGCAATTACAAATTTCAATGGGGCTAAAACCTGTTGACTGATTATATACATGTAATCACAATTTTGTTATTTATATATATATTAATGCATATAAAATTTTAAATAGAGTACAAAAATTTTCTTATGCTCTTATATCACAAATGCAGATTCCAAGAAATTTACACACGCAAGTGATTAAAAATGTAAAAATGTTATGCCTTTGCTTTAATTCAGTAATGGACTACGGATTTCACCATGGGGTGGTGTACAATATCGAGGACGCTAATAAAGGTAAGGCTGTGCTGGAGAAAATCCCCCCCCCAAGACATTAGGATTGGTAAAAATGTCCTCGCTTTACTACAAGTGTGTTTCTGATTATTAAGAAATCATTATAGTGTTACCTGAAAATGTATGTATGGTGTAAGTTATTCCCCTGCCATTTGGTTTCAGCCCCTATACATTAGCAAATAGTAGTATAAAAAAATACTTAATTAACCGTTTCAATGCTATTTTGAGGCACCTCAATTTTCTTTTCTTTGTCGCAGAGTGTAAACCACCACTGCCACACACACATAAAAAAAAAACTATTATGGGAACAATTTCTAATAATTTGCTATTGTTAAAAATTAAATAGCAAATATGTTGTTGTATTGGAAGCATTAACATTACTTAAGCTACACTGTGGCTTAACCATGCATCCAGAAGACTGAAATAAAACTGAATGCCAGCTTCCAAAATATGATGATGTATTGCAGCGCAAACATCTCTACTCTGTGGAATTAGGTTTTTATTGTGGAAGTAGTCCGAGTCATCAGTGCTTGAAAAATTGCCCCTTCAGCGAGGACTGTGTAATGTTTTTTTGTAGGATGATAGAAATTTCAGACTGAAGTTCATGTGGATGTTGTTGTTTTTTTATTATAATATTTTCCCTAATTTTCTTAATTTTCTAAAATTAATTTCTCTAAATATTCAATTATAAACGAACATACACAATTAGACTAAATATAAGGGGAGATCGACCTACGGGGGCATTCATAGATATTTTTGGGGGGGGGGGGCTAAGCACACCCCGAGGTGATGCCTGAATACAACACTTGAAACACGTGATTGGAAAATGTGCATAAGGAGAAGTAAAAGCATGCTGAAATATATATCCCTGCCAGTTTTAAATACCTATCACCAATTAAACCATATATAAAATTTGTGTCCATAAAAATCGTAGCTACCGGGAGGGCGGTTGTTCTCTCAGGAAGGTCATATCAGGGGCATAATTTTATATTCTGAGGAGAGTAAAAAATGGAAATGGACAGTGTGAACAAAGTTGCCAAACATTTTAACTGAAAAACAAATTTATACACTTTAACATTGTCTTTTGTAAATACTTTAGTTAGCTGCATAAAGTATTACATGCAGCTAACCAGCATACAGAATTTACTTTACACTGTGAGTTGTGGACCACCTTATACAGACGCATGGAATTGTCTGAAACAGTGGATAGAGGTATGTAAAACAATATGCCTAACCTCCGTGACCTTTCCGAATGCGTCGTAGGAGTGAAGAGCTAATTAGCTGTTTGTGCTTTGTCGCCAAAAGTTCCTCTGAGCATTTAACCTTTAACGGAATTTTCCCAAGCCCTACTCCGAAAGCATCTTCCTATTGTTACCTTTACTATCTACTACTCATTTGTTCTGCACTGGCTTGTTTTCATTTTGCATTTCTGCACGTTTTATGCTGTCGGTCTTCACATAACGTTTACGTTTCACTTTATATAGGGTATCAGAGAATTATTGGACACATAACAAAATTATATAAAACAAAAGCATTAAACAGATAGAAAGAAACTGACTGTACTAACTTACAATGTAACTACACAAGTTAATAAATTTTAATGTGAGATCCCTTGGTTGCTCGTAGTACGTCCAAGCGATACTCGATTTCATGCCATGTATTGGCAAGCATCTGAGGAGTTATGGAATTAATAGCAGCTGTGATATGCTGCTTCAGTTCCTGCAAATCAGTACGAGGCATCTGATAGACACGATCCTTCACATAACCCCACATGAAATAATCCAATGGAGTTAGTTCTAGAGAGTGAGGAGGCCACGGAATGGGACCACAACACCCAATCCATCTGTTGGGGAAATGCTCATTTAGTCACTTAAGTACACATATTGACCAATCCTCATCAGGCCACACCTAGCACCATCTATCGTATTCTGGGAATAACAATTCTGCAAAACAAAAATATAGGAACTGTGTTAGTAATAAGTGACAGAAAAACAGACAATGCTCATAGTTTGTTTTTTTTACATAATTTTGTATGTGTCCAATAATTCTCGGACACCCTGTATTTAAAACCATTGGTTCTTGTTTATTTACATAACTTTTAAATTTTGGGTAAAATCATGTCGAAAACTGGAAGTGAGATTTTTTAATGATCATAATACTTTCCTATACCGAAGGTATGAGAAAGTGAGAACTGCTTACTATTTGAGTAGAAGTAAGGAACTTTTGAACTTAAAGGGGAGTAATTTCAAGACTCGCCCTCTCTGATATGAAAAGCTTGCTATGTTCCTGGTGTTCTACTATAGATTTGTGTGTGTGTGTCAAGGATGTCACCAAGGAGGCGCGAGGGTGGGATAAAATTGTCTTGTAAACCCTGCCGCCCACACAGTTCAAGATGTGCCATATTTCAATTTTTTTAAACTTTAAAATATAATCTGGAATTTATCAAAGAATGATGGCTTCGGTGTTTTTCGTCGTGTAGCCGTACGTATTTCCTCCTAGAAAATGCATGTTTCCTTCTCCGTAGAAATGTTATCAACGTAGCATCTGCATAGCCATAAAAATTCAGTTGTTCTCCAGTCGTCCAAATCCTGAATTTAAGTCTTTTCTTCAAGTTAGTATATATGACCAGGGGCGAATGAAGAAGATGAATAGGAATTCACTGAGGTCATTAGCAATTGCTCTGCTAATAGGAAGACTAAACATATATAAATCTGTTTACTGGTGTAGAAAAAACAATAGAGAACAACAATTCTGCTAGCTTTCAGCACCTACGGGCGGCTTCATCAGGCAGCTGTTTAGTAAACGATGAACAGAAATGTAATATGTGCAAGTTAATCATACTAACTTGAAGATTTCTCCTCCCCTGATCCACGAAAACATTTGCTTTAAGGTCTTTCTCCAAGGCATGAAATTTGCTTTTAATCAGGGCATGTTACTGGTGCTGTTAGCAGTGTGTCATGTTTATTATATGGTATGTAACTAGTTTTATTAAAAATGGATGGACGGACAATTTACAAAAAATGACTCCAAACTTTAGATTCTTTTGTATTCCAAAAAGGGCAAAAACTTCAACAGTTCCAAAATTAATGAGTATGTATCTAGGAGGGGGAAGGGGGGGGTAAGGGGATATTGCGAATACCTTTGCAGCCTGTAGAAAAAGGAAAAACAAATTCTTTCTTTCAGTGTTTTGTAAATAAAGTTGCATCAAACTTGCTCCAGCAAAAAATAATACCCACCCACCCGCCGCCCATCCTGATTTCGAAGTATAGCGACCTCCCTGGTGTGTGTGTATGTGTTCGTATATACAGAGCCCGAGAACTCATTGGACTTCGTGTTCAAAGCTCAAGCACCTGTTTAGTTTCTGGAAAGTTGCCATCTATGTTGTTAATAAATGAGTGGTAGGTAATGCACGTAACTAACAAACAAATTAAGAAAATAGTGTAGAACACACCAATTACGTATAAAAAGTTGAAGGCAAATATATTTCAGCCATTACTATGGCCTTCATCAGAGCGACTACGAAAACAATTGTAGTCGCACTGATGAAGGTCATAGTAATCGCTGAAATATATTTGCCTTCAACTTTTTATACGTAACTTAGCGTGTTCTACACTACCTTCTTAATTATGTTGTTAATCACTTGAAAGTTGGAATCTATGTTATTAGTCAGTGGAAAGTTGGCATCTATGTTGTTTTGGACAGATGGGGCAATAGGAACTGGAAAATATGCATTTTATGGAGAAAATTGGGTTAATTATATAACACTGCTAAAGTAACCTATGCTATCCTGTCATTTAATTATTTTCTGAGCCTCGAAACTGCTTATGAATGACCCAACTCTAACTTAGTCACCGAGTTGAAAGAAAGAGAACTAGAAGTGAAAAACAGACTCCATACCTCACCAGGGACTTAAACCCTGGTCCTGGGGCATATCTAGAATTTTTTAACTGAGAGAGTCAACAAAAAAATCGAAGTTTTTGAAATCAACCAGAACAAAATAAAAATTAATGAAAACAGAATACAAAATTAAAGTATTTTTTTCCAATGTAAGGTTCTGCATTTTATTAAAGTATTTTTTTTCTGTCATATTTTTGCCAAAAACAAAAAAATGACAATTTCAAGGGGCCAGCCCAACACCCTCATCTAAATATGCCCTGTCTGGGTCCAAAATCAACAAAGCACTTTCTCTAAGGTTTTGCTGATCTGATTTCACAAACAGATATGATGCTCAGAAAAAAAAATCATTAAGAGAAATTTTCAAAACATATCTATATATATGTGTGTGTACCTCAAAATTTTCAAAGACAATGAGTTCTTACGTGGCTTACGAAAAGTAATAAAATTAACGAAACGCAAGTAGCTGAAAAATGTGCTGAATCTGAATAATTTACTACTATTACTAGCCACTATTGCACAAAAATAACGCACCAGATCTTCATTCTTAAAAAACAAAATATCGTCTGCTACAAGTGGAAAACGAAAATCACCTTGAAACTTAGATGAAAAAATACTGCTAACAAAAAATGGCTAATTAACATACAACATTTAATACGAGTTCAAGGAAAGCAAAATTATTCACACATTATTTTATATTTAAAGTCAGTAACGCACCTAATTAAATCAATAATGCAACCGCCTACGACAACTATATCCGCCATTATATATGTATGTGCGGGAACTTCTGAAACAATCCAGTCAATCCAAACCCTTCAGCTGAATTGCCCCCCAAGTCAAATTTCAAAAAACCGTGAGAAACACTTCAACTTTATCGAAAACTTATGTGTATTATCAATTTATCACCAAAATTACGGCATATATATTGATAACAACACAGCTTGTTGCCAAGAGTGCTTCAGTTTCAAAACTTTCTTTCATATTTCCCTACACCAAGAGAAAATTCTTCATAAACACACTGAACAACACAATGTTTAAAAAATTCGTCTTTCCGTTCTACTTAAAACCGGCTGACAGAATTTCAGTTTAGGTAAAAGTTAGGGCAGTTTGCAAACAACCAGGCACGGGTGCTAAGGTCGGCAGTTTGCCCACCCTCGCATTTTCGGCGGGGAAACGATCAGATCAGATCATATGTAGAGGATTTTAGAAAGGCAGTGTCTGACCCCAAGTCTTAAAAAACCGTTAGAAATAGTAAGCTAATAGATTTGGGCTAGAGTATCCGATAGGAAAGTGACACGGAAGCGAGGTAGAAAGACGCCCTTATTTATTACCGGGGGCCAGTACCAAGTTTTGCATTACCCGCGGTCCAACGGCTTAACGTGCCCATCCGACGTACGGCGGATATTTAATAGTTCGAGCGTTCGTACCTGCCTGGGATCGAACCGGAGGTTTCTCCGTGGAAGTCACGAACGTTGAACACTAGGCTATCTGCGGCCTAGATTAGGAAAAGGCCGCCCCGCACCAGTATGTATACCCGACATAATTGCCCACCCTGAAAAAATAGTCCCCCACACACCTCTACAAACCTGACTACGGGGCTGCATACAACAGAGGAAGAATTGTTACAGGTAGGAATTTAATGGGAATACATATGCATTGGGCAGAGCGATTTAGAATATGGACTTCTGATCACTCCTGCTACTCTTGTCCGGGTTCATATCCCTTTTCCGATACTGCATTCATTCTTATGATCATGTTTATTACCTTGTTCTTACATTTTCTGGGAACACTGACATAAATTTGTAATAAATAACTCCTTTTAGTTTTGATTATCTGTTTTTTTTTTTTTTTTCGTGACAGCTAAAGAACAATGGAAACAAAAGAGGCGTGCGGAATTAAGACCATAACTAGGTCAGCCAATTTCCCTAATGCCTATAGGCTGCGGAAACTGTAAAAATGAGTGGGTGGATGTTAATCAAAGTACATTTGTTGTTCCAGTCGTGAATCATTTCCCATAACCTTCTTGTCATTTAAAAATGCAATGGGCCTGCTTACTAAGAATCACAGCCTGCTGTCAAGATATAGATAATGACGACTTTTCAGAGAGCGAGAGAGATCTTAGTCACAGACACTTGTTATTTTATAAGTATTATATTGCTCTAGTTTCTGACGTTACGCAGGTAGCCTCCGGTTCTAGTCCGGCTTGGTAAATTTCTAGATGACCACGAGTAAGCTAGAAAGACCACGGCTTTGCGATTAATCGCAGAAAGCCATGGTCTAACTTCCTCCCTTCCCTGGAACCAGTGGCGTCAAATTCACTACGGGCGATCGCTTATAGTCCATTTAGTTGTTCGTGGTAATCGTTAAACGACCTACCAGTGAAAAAAAATATATATATTATCCCCGGAAAAAAATAGCTGTAAAAAAAAAAAAAAAAAACCCCGTCTTAATAACGATTATCTTGTATGGCAACACTATTTAATGTACACAAACTTATGCTACGAACTACGAAGCATGGTAAAATGTGATTTGACGTACATTCGTCGCGGAATTTGAAGAACGAATAATTTCCACAATTATTTCTAGGACAAAAAACTGTATAATTGATAATGCTCATTCTTATGTCAGTTAGTGACATGGAATCCCTCGAATCTAGTTTTTCGGATGTTTCATGTAAGTTAAATTTTATTTTGATTGTGTTATTAATGTTGTCACAATGAGTGTTTAACAACTTTTTTTTTTTTTTTTTTTTTTTTTTTTTGTTGGAGGTTTAACAACCACCGTGCTCAAAATTTTACACCGACTATTTTTAGTGTCAGCGGCGCACCCAGGATTTTGAGGAGTGTGTGTGTTTGGGGAGGGGATCCAAGAGATCAAGCCAGTCTTTCAGTTCAATATTGATTTATTGCCCTTGTATTAGATAGATACTGATTGGTAAAATTATTATGGATTGGACACTTATACTTTGTCGGGGATTACATTACGGTTTGACCTGCATAGCGTGCACTTGAGATGGAGATTTGAATTTCAAGGATGACTTCTAGATGTCAACAAGTAATTTGCTCAACAGACACCACATTAGCACTATATTTTCCGTCTGCCAATTTGTTCGAATACATCTTTTTTTTTTTTTTTTCATAAATATCTGAGCTCACAGAAGCTAAGATAGATTTGAAATCTGGATGATTTTAATGACCAAACCAGTGGTGGTTCCTCAGGTGTAGTGAAGTGCCTCTTCATCTAAAGTTTATGAAATAAAAAAACTATTTGAATGATTTAGCAGATTCTTAAAATTTGTCACTTTTTCATTTACAAGAATGATTTCTGGAAAATGTGGTTTTAAAATGAAAGCCCTTCTATTTCAAAAAGTAAACTAGAAGTGTGAGCATGTCATTTCAAGTAGCACTTCGATTTGATGAATAGATGCCTTTAACGACGCATAGGCCATGTGAAGAGATACTAGCCACAGTTCCAAATCATTGTACTCCTGAGGGTGCCGACATGGGAATCTGTAGTTCACTAAGGATGTTGCTATGGCAATCAATGATGTTAGGATGAAGTAATAGCCCACTCCCTTAGTTTTCACTTCACCTTAATTGAGTGGAAAGACAACTGTTTTTGTCTGCTATGCTTTCTTGAACGATAGAAGAATTAAGTATTAGTTTTCTTCAGCAGCTTCATATACTTTACCCAGATTTCTTTATAAACCTCATGTTTTCCCATTATTTGTAGTCTTATTCGTTGTGGAATTAGAAGAATGAATAATTTCTACAATTATATGCGCTGCAGAGCATGCACTTTTGGCGTTTAAATTGGTCAAAATCAAATTTGAAAATCGGTACCTATATGCTGCGTTGCTTCAGTAACCACCATTTGCAATAATAGCATGTAAAGTTGTTTTCACAACACAAGTGTCGTCTGGTACATGGAACTGCCGGTTGCCAACCGATAAGCTGTGGATGCGTAAACCTCTGAGCTGCATGACATCGTATTACAGCTGAGCGGAAACAGCATTCAACTAGTAAATGTCACATCACACCGGAAAACGGATTGTGATTCTTCCAGCTGAATGTTAATCTATATACTAATTTTTTTCCCCACGCGTGACTGTCTGCTCGACTTTACGAATAGATCTTGCGAAGATTAAGTAAGATAGGATCAATGCTTTTAAAAATCAGTATATATTTTCTTCCAACTGCAGAAAGGGCGTAAGACTGTCTAACAAAATACAGAAAGTCCCGGTTGCTTCAGGAATTGTAGCTGTGCAGAAGATCGTCCCAGCGTGTTTTGTTTTGTGCTGTTACACAGTGCAGTTTGATTGGGTAATTCTCACTTTCCGCCAAAAGCTTCATATTTTATAGGCTGTATATTCAGCTAAATTTTGTTTAGAGCTTTTGGAAATTCTGCCTTATCATGCCATCTTGTCAAGGTTGTTAATGGAAACTCCTGCAACAGCATGAAGCTTCAAGTTTTACACATATACAGCTTATCGGTTGGCAAACGGAAGTTCTACGTAAAAGACAACCCCTGTGCTGTGAAAATAACTTTATGTATTATTGCAAATGACGGTTGCTGAAGCACAGCTGTGGGTAGGTACTGATTTTCAAATTTCATTTTTAACAATTTAAATGCCAAAAGTGCTCACTCTGCAGACACATGGTATGAACACATAAGACCACAAATAATGGGAAAACATGAGTTTTATTAAGAAATTTGGGTAAATTATATGAAGCCGCTAAAGGAAACTAGTACTAAAGAATTGACCTCCTTTATAAGAAATAGGTGCATATTTTTCATGGATTCTCATTTTGTAACACTTCACCTGTTCTCTGGTCATGAGCCGCTGTTGGACCATACTTAACTGTAGCACCATGTTTTTGCTTTTAGTTGCCTTTCCGTTCACCAGTACATCCATTTGTCCAATATTTTCTATGAATATTTCTGGAGTGGTTTGAAGTGAAGAATTTAAACTGTCTGGATAGGCTTAAGGGATCAAATGCAACTCTTACCCCATGCAAGTACCTTTGTCCATTCAACCATAGGTCTGCTTGAAAAACTGCGGTTTGGTAAATATTTGGGGAGCTGTCTCAGGTGGTGGTTGAAATGTTCATAAAGAAGTGTAACAATCAAGTGAGCTTTTTCCATAGTACAAAATTGAGTCTCTCTTGCTTTTTCTCATTTTGTCCAACACTTCGTAACACACACCTTCAACCTTAGCATCATTTATATTATTTTAAGGAAAGGGGGTGGTGGTCTGGACACGTTGGACTCCTGGGCACTCATATAGGGGGACAAGAGGGAGCATTTTCTCTCCCCTGAAAATCGGATCATGTCCTTGGAAGGTACTACAGATATTTTCGTGGCAACACTAATTCTGATTGCTCATTTTCCTATTGAACTTCTGGATGACTGTTTGTGCAGAAAGAATAGGAAAAATGTTGGAAATTTTCAGTAGAAAAAGCAGAAATTTACAGTGAAAAATAATAATGAAATTTTCCATTGCCTGTTGGAAAACTGTTTACATAATATGTACAGTATGGTAAAGTATGAAAGATGAAGAAATGAAAAATATATCACCCCTTGCAGCAGCTATTCACTTCTGAACAAAGATCTCTTGAAAATTTTCCCAGAAATCTGTTTGGAGGTTAATTTTTCATTTATGATGACCACTTGAATAGCCTTTGGGGTTTTGAAATGCGTGTGGCCAAAATGTTTGAAAGAAAGACAATGAAATTTCCTCATTGTCCTAACATGCTGTCTAATTTCATTTTTGCATCTATTTTATGTAGTTTTGGGGTCTTATGGCTCCCAATTAAATTATGTATTGAGAATGTAGTAAAAAGGTCTAGATAATAAGAAGACAAGAAAATTTGCATATATGGTGTTTGTATGTTTTTTATAGTTACAATTTCTGTTTGCCCCCTCCTGTAAACTAAGCTATGGGCTCCCATGGTTAACCCCCCTCCCCCTCGTGTGTCAGTGTACCACTGAATGGTGTGACCAGAATTTGCCAAAATGTGTAATTACGCGTCTAGTACGCATCTAAATTTTACCAATGCGTAAAAATATGCATTGGGAATTTTTTCGGCGCATAAAGATACGCATCGAGATTTTTTCTCGATGTGTAATAATACGCATCGAGAATTTTAATTGGCGCATAAAACTACGCATCGAAGAATTTTACCAATTCATAAAAATACACATCGGGACGGTATTTCGTCTTTCAGAAACGGCAGTAAACGAAATAAAGATTTTTTCCGTAATCGTAATTTCTTTTTCCTGTGATGTTTCCTCAGTCCAGTATTGTTGTTATATATCATTTTATTCCATAAATATTTGTATTTCAGTTTGAAAATAAAGGAAAAATTTCCAAAAACGAAAATTCGACGGCAAAAAAATTTCACTGTAATCTTTAGGCATGAGAGTGTGACGACTTCACGGAATTTCTCCTTTTCCATCATAATTTGGGTTATCTTCAAGATCGATGCATAACTGAACAGCAATTTTGGGGCAGTTAGTAGTGGTGGAGGATGTTTCCACCTAAAACTTTCGAAAGTGGAAGTTTCGTCTTTCAAAACTTTCGAAAACGGAAGTTAGACACAGTGAAGATTTCTCCCTGTAATCATAATTTTATTTTTCACGTGATGCTTCCTCTGCCTAGTATTGTTTTTAAATATAATTTTATTTCATAAATATTTGTATTTCAACTTGAAAATGGAGGGGGGGGGGCGAAAACGGAAGTCGGACTTGGCAAAGATTTTCCCCGTAACTGTAATTTTTTTCCCAACGATGATCAGAACATGTATTCTTCAATATTTCCCCCAAAAAAGTTTTTAAACATTGATGCATGGTGTTCAAAAGTATTTATATTTTCAAAGTTACACTATTCATCTTTTATCTAAAATAGTGAAAGCTATCATGGAACAGCAATGTGTTCAAGAAGTGAAAACATTGCACTTTTGAGGTTCTTATAAGCATCTAAAAATATCTAATAAACTTTTCATGATGGATAAAATTGTCATTCAAGGGCATTAAAAAAATAAACGACAATAAAGAAATAGGAAGGGAAACAAAGATATCAGCAAAATGAAAATTTAAGCACTGAATGCTATGCAGCTGCAGTAAAACAAATGTTACTGTGGAACTTACTGAGAAGTTTATTAGATATGTTTAGATACCTATAAGAATCTCAAAAGTGCAATGTTTTCACTTCTTGAACACATTGCAGTTCCATGTGGTTATTACAAAACAGGATAAACTTAATGTTATTGTTTTAAAATACGAATATTATATTTATTTCTAAAAGAAGAAACAAAACGGATCCAAATTCTACATACATTAAGCAGTAGTGAAATATTTTTTATGTGAAAAAATCTGAATTGATTTTTCATAATTGCCTGGCATTTTTGTAAGTATTTTATTTCATCTGTTGATTTTTCTAAAATGCTCCTGACTTTTGAAAATTACTCCCTAAATTTTTTCATAGGAGTAAAAATGCTCCTTAAAAAAATGTTCTGCAAACTCTGGTTGTGGCACCATCACAAATCAGTGTGACCACTTCTGCAGAGCTATTCAATACTTCTGTTAGGTACAAGATTAAACAGATGTTCTACTGAATGTCATCACTCCATCCTGAATTTAAACATGTAGTGATGTTAGGTACAGCCACCCTCGGTGGCGCAGTGGTCTAAGCGATGACTCATGACTATTCGTCCGAGAGGGGTCCGGGTTCGAATCCCGGTGAGACATAGATGTTGTGTTTGTCTTACGGCACTGGCTCTCTCACTTCCCTGGAACCAGTGGCCCTAAATTAGGGACAGGCGACTACTTATAGCCCATTTAATTGCTCACGGTGGTCGTTAAACCTTCAATCAAAAGAAAAAAAAAGATGTCATGTATTTGCACTGATCATAAGTAGCATGCTACAGAGTTTAAGCTTGCTCTAAAAGTGTTGTAGCAAAAATGCTAAAATGGGGGCAAAAGTAGCAAAGTGCTAAAAAGTTAGCCACTTTTGTTGCTTGGAAAATTGTAATATCAATTGAATCGTTCACACCAACAACGCTTTGGATATCAGTGGAAAACTAATTGTTTTGGAAGATACTAACACATTTAAAAAAAAACTGTATCGGGCAGTATAAGTTGACATACAGCTAATACGTAAGTAAAGGATAAGGATATATTTCTAAAATCATGATTAAATAAGCATAAAATCCAAATTTCTAGAAATTTGATTTTGTGGGTTACAACGTTGTTTGCTTGAATGATTGAATTATTGGCCAGTAGAAATTGAACCTGTAAGAAATGGTAATCACAAAAGAATAAAAACAGTATTTTTTTTACAATTCATTGCCATTTAAAGGTTACAACTTTTTTATCTTTTTATAATTTCTTGAATGGTTTTTCCCCAGAAATTCTGCTTTTCTTATTGGTCCACCTCTGAAATGGCTGTTTTAAATCAAACTATCATCTTTCTGGCCCTTCAATGTAGATCACTAATATGTAATTTTCATTGGAGAGAAAAAACTTGTTTCTAATTCTAGCTTTCAGTAAATTTAGAGTGCTGAAGCCTAAACTCAGAGCATCCTTTATGGAGTGCTCTATATTGTGTAGAGGGGAGATTGAGCCACAGGTGCGGTAGGAACATACCTGAAGGATTAAGAAAATAACATTAGCTGAGTGTGAATCACTGCCAGAATTTCAGGGACTTAAGTTTTCAGAGAAATAGAAAAGCCGAAGCAGATTCTGCTAATGGGTACAGAACGAACTTCGTTCCATGTTACGAAAGGGACTTTTCCCGATATATAGTTTGATCTTAAACGCGGATACAACACAGAAATTTTGTTATAAACACTGGGGGGAAGGGGCTGAAACTTTAACATGTCAAATATAACGCTTTTTATCATTAGTAGGCGGCATTGGTGTTTTAAAAACAAAATGATATTTTCATGGATGCAGCTTGCCTCCGTTGAATAAAATCCCAAGACATAATTTTTTGACATTTCACAGAATTTTTTTGGGACAAATTTTCAGTGAAATATAAGTCACCGATAATACAGTAAATGGGAAAAAAATAAAACTACAGTAGTGGTCAATTTGCAATTTCTGTAAAAATCTTAGATATCGGACGGTCACTCCCATCAGAATGCTGAATCATCCCAGTGCTTACCACTCCAAATACATAGACGCCAAAAATATTCAGGGTTTTAACTGAAAAAAAAAAAAAGAAAAACGAATAACAAACAATCATTCTTTATCTCAAAGACTACAGTCTTGTGACGATTATATATAGATTAAGATAATACAACGTAGTTGTCACAAATGTTTATTTTCTCAAGCCGACCATGATTTTGCTGGGCCATTCGTCCTGATGAAGCTAGGTCAATACCCAGCGAAACCATGGTCGGCTTGAGAAAATAAACATTTGTGACAACTACGTTGTATTGTCTTAATCTATAAACAAACAATGAGTTTACACAGCCAAGAGACACCAATAATAAAATACTTTTACTAACTGTCCCTCTCTTAATCAGATGAAAAATTACTACTGTAACTGGTTTTTATTTAATAAAAATTTAGTCTTAGACACTGGGCATATTTCTAATCCATTTGTTTGCCTTAACATTGGACAACACAGTTCTGCAGGCTTTATTTGTGAGCAGGCAAGGCAATTTTTGTAACTTGCCCTTAATGAACATAATAAAGGTATCTGCCAACACTAAATACTTCACACAATACAATTATATATATACTGTATATAAATATTACTTACCTTTTTCCTGTATTTTTGCTTCTGTTGGTTTAGTTTTTGATATATTTTAATAGCAGGAACAGGTTAACACTTTTTTGATGAAAATTATTTTATATATATATTGTTGTTCTTAACTTAACTACGGGGTGTGCCATATAAAAGAGGCCAGAGTATAATGAACGACAACAGTCAGGCAATGTTACTATACATGGTAAAAAATAGTTGAAATGACAGAAAACAGGATTAGTTTACCTGTGTTTACAACAATTGCTGAAAGTGCTGTCCTCCGGCATCAAGACACAGGCTGCATACGACGGAACATGTTCGTAACTTGCAACAACTCATTGGCAGTAATTTGGGCTATGGCATCTGTAATGTTTACTTTTAATTCATCAAGAGTGTGCGGATTAGTTGCATACACTTTCTCTTTCAATGCTCCCCACAGATAAGAGTCACAGGTGAAGAGATCGGGTGATCTGGGTGGCCATAGTCCCTTCGATACAGTTCTGTCCTCCCTAAACACTTCATGCACAGCACGTACTGTAGACTGTTCTGCGCAGTATGCACCATCCTGCTGAAAAAAAAGCATATGTTCACTCTTTTTTTGTAAGTGCGGCAACAAATGGGTTGAATAGTTGCTGAACATAGCGCTCCAAGTTGATGGTGTGAGTGGAAAAGAATGGGAAGACTATCCTCTTCACAGAAACAGCACACCAAACGCCTATCTTTTGGTCATACAGAGGAGTCTTCATTATCCGTATGGAATTCGTGTTGGTCTAAATCCTGCTGTTTTGGGCATTGGCAAACCCGGACAGATGAAGCCATGATTAATCTGTCATGTAATAAAGTGTTGGGTCCATTTCACCACTGATAATGGTTTCAATGTTTAAACTGTTCAGTTAATAAGAAAAAAATAATTAATCTCAAGTTCAGTTTAAATAAACTTTTTGACCTTGTATCTGCAAAAATGATGTCCCTCAAGGTGAATGATATATTTAATAAATTAGTTACTGTCCTTTAAACAAAATGAGTTTTGTTAATTTTTGACACAGCATAGAACACATGATGCATTCTTATATTAAAATATATTGCAAGTAGCATTTTTATGATTTTAGACCAGTGTGATTCCTCTCCAAATTCTGAACTAAGAAATAAATGATCATATTCTTTAAAAATATCTGTGTGTTGCACAACACGAAGAGTTTCACACTGAAAGTGAAGCAACTCATTACTTCTTTTTTAGATAGTTTCTCATGATTGTTGCGCTATACCTTTTCTGCTATCGTTAACAATTTAACAACATGGTGATTTGCGTAAATAAGACCACCACTGTCTTTGATAAATACCAGTTCCTTGGAACTTGTGGTCTGACTTTGTATGCTGATAATATCTCTATATTCTGAGCATTGAATTTTAGTTGATGCTGCACGTACCACATTACCAGAAATATACTTCACAATGCTCTTTGAGAATTCACTCATGTGCTTATACTCCCATACATAATCGTGGTCAAATAACATGTTTTCTTGAACAACTTTTTTCTGCCTTAACTTTGCACTGCTGATGTTTAAAAGATCAGTGGTTCCACATGGCAAACAATTACCCCTTGCCTCAGCATCTATTTTTGCCACTAATGTTTTCCGATATGCAGCTCTGAACTGCAAAGCAGAAGGATTATTGTTATTGCCACCTCGGCTCCTAATTGTACTGAAAAACAATTCGAGGTGATCTTGACTCAGTTTTCTGGTCAGGAGGAAAGACATAAGATTCTCAGGACACCATACATATTTTTTTGCAATATGGCACACACTTAATAAGTCAATAATAAAACCAAGAATGAGAGTTTTCCTTCGTCTATCAATGAGGTGGTTACCCATTGGATCCTTCAAAGATTTTAGATATTCTACTCCTTGATCCTTTAAGGATGTGCAAGAGTCTTCAATTGCATTTTTGGATTGCCTTTTTTGTACCACTTGCAAATAGATGGCAGGAGTTTAACATATCAAAAATGTTGTTTTATTAACCTTATAAAATGTTGTTTATTAACCTTATAAGTGGCTTCAGATTCTTCAAAACCATGAATACTATTAATTCTACAAAACTGAAGAGCACTTGCCACAGAATTGCTAAGTGTCTAAGCTGCAAACCCAACTTTCATTTTCTGATTGAACCATTCAACATGCTTTCTACGCAATTTATTAGAAGCATGAAGACCTTCTTCAGCCTGTAGCTTTTCCAACAGTTGTATATATTCCCATTTTACAGCACCTTCTTCACTTATTATAATTTTCTTTTCAGCCAATAAGTTACGCATTAATTTTAGCATGTGGCATGCATCAAGTAATACACATACCTCTCCACTGTCACCAGGATGTTGAAAATAATGGATGAGGTCATTTGGCTGAAATTTCGCACCTAGGCATTGTAGCATTGCAATGTTTGAAGCAGAACCATTGCATGTTAATGCTACACATGTAACTCCAAACTCTTGAAGTTTTATCAAATATTGCTAGACTAAGTACGGATACTTGCTGATAGTCCATCTATAAGGCAATATCCCACAGGAAGTTTCCAGCTGTTATTAATTGCAGTGGCCATAAATACAAGGGCTTGTGTTGCCATACCAATGGTGTCATCATCAATTTTGCCATGTCCCAAGTCACAGTACCCAACTACTTCTTTTCCATCCCAGTCTATTTGTTTTCTTATGGCCATTTCATCGACCATTAGGTAGCAAAACATGTGTTCTTTTTTTCTAGCAGTGAGAGCTATTTGTGCAAATGCCTCTTCATTAAATCCTGGTTGGCCACTAAGGTTTGAAACCCATCGCGGCTAAGAGTGCTAGGATGGGGAAGTTTAAGATGTGAACTTAAATAATTATATGCTTTTGAAGGGATGTAAGTTCAGGTGATGCGTAACATCACAGCCTCTCCTTGACAAAGGTCAACCCCGCCTTCTCGTGGTACATCCTGTTCCCACTAAAGGGGCTCTGACGACCGCCAATAGCGGTATAACTATACCATCGGGATTAGAGGAAATGCTATCCCACACTCACCAACCCGCTTGGCCAGCGTGGTGAGTTATGGCCAAACCCCTCCAAAATGACTCCACAACTTAAATCTTGGCCCTCAGTCTCCGGCAGCTGGAATGTACCTGGCCAAGGCAGCGGCCAGTGCGACATGAAGGCAGAGGGTGCTAAGAATCCCCGGAGGACCGGACTAGGCTGTCATCTGATGCTGACCTTGGCTACGTACAACGGACGCTCCCTATCTTCTGATTCAAGGCTTCTTGAATTGGAAGAGGAACTACAAAGGATCAAGTGGGACATCGTCGGGCTAAGTGAGGTAAGGAGAAAAGGAGAAGATCTCATTGAACTGAAAAGTGGACATCTCTTCTACTATCGTGGGACAGATACTGGCAGAACTAGTGGTGTTGGATTTATAATAAACAAGAAACTGAAGGATAAAGTTGTAGAAGTTGAAAGTTCCTCTGACAGAGCTGCACGACTCGTTATCCAACTATCGAGAAGATACCAGGCTCAGATTATTCAAACTTATGCACCCACCACAAGTCATGCTGAAGAAGAAATTGAAGAATTTTATGAGGAAATTCGTGATCTAAATAATAAAGGTAAGCAGCACTTGAAGATAATTATGGGAGATTTCAATGCAAAAATAGGGCAACGGCAACAGAATGAAACTTCAGTAGGTAAATTCGGTCACGGCAACAGAAACCAGCGTGGAAATACTCTCGTTGAGTTTGCAGAGGCAGAAGGGTTTTTCATCTTGAACTCCTTCTTCAAGAAAAAGCCACACAGGAAATGGACATGGAGACATCCAAATGGGACGACAAGTGAAATTGATTTTATTATGTGTAACAAAAAATTCGTCATAGAAGACTGCAGTGTGCTAAACAAGTTCAACACAGGCAGTGACCATAGATTGGTGAGATGTAAGATGCACCTCAACACTAAACTCGAACGTAGCAAGCTCATAAGACAAACAAAATGTATTGACATAACCAACCTTAAAAAACACCATAATACCTTCAAATTGGAACTGAAGAACAGATTCTCTGCTTTAGAAGGCCTAACATCGGAAGAAGTGGATATTTCTGAAGTTAACAGAAAAGTAACCAAAGCTCTTATGGAAACAGCAACAAAATTAGCTGGGTCTAAGAACAAAGTGCATGTGAACAAATTATCAGGAAAAACCAAAATGTTGATGCAAAAAAGAAGAGTGATGAGGACAACTAAAGAAGATGTGACTTCCAAAGTGGAATATATAGAGCTATGCAAGACAGTACGAAAAAGTATCACTGAAGACGTAAGGAAATTCAACTGTGAACTAGTAAGGAAAGCAACTGAAAACAACCAAAGCCTAAAGATAGCAAAGGGACATCTCAGTAAGGGGAAAAAACAGATTATGGCACTGAGAAAAGAAGATGGTTCTGTAACAAGAAATAGAGGCGAAATTTTGACAAGAGTGAAAGATTTCTACTCCAAATTATATGAAAGGGATGACACATGTACTCCAGACATCATGAAAGGTACCAGTACCAGAGTTCTTCCAGTCCTTCCAGCAGAAGTTGCACATGCAATCAAGAACATGAAGCGGGGAAAAGCTCCAGGAGAAGATGGAATTACTGTAGACATCATACAAGAAGCAAATGGAGAAATCGAAACAGTACTCGCCCAAATTTTTACTCGATGCCTTAATGAAGGGAAGATTCCTGAGGATTGGAACAACGCTACAATGATCTTGCTACATAAAAAAGGTGACATTGAAGATCTCAGGAACTACAGACCTATCAGCCTCCTATCAGTGGTTTATAAAATCTTCACTAAAGTTCTTTCACACCGCTTGAAGGTGACACTGGACATGGCTCAACAGAGAGAACAAGCTGGATTCAGGAGTGGCTACAGCACAATAGATCATATCCACGTACTGAGAGAACTAATTGAAAGAGCGAGGGAATATGAACTTCCATTGTGCATGGCTTTTATCGATTATGAAAAAGCCTTTGATTCGGTGAAACCATCAGCAGTTGCAATGGCTCTGAAATCCTGCGGTATTGAAGATGCATACATTAATATTAATAATAACATCTATGAAAATGCAAGTGCAAAGATTCGGCTGTTTGAAAATACAACACACATAAAAATTGGAAAAGGAGTGAGACAAGGTGACACCATATCTCCGAAGCTCTTTAATGCCACATTGGAGGGTGTCTTTCAGTCGCTGAGCTGGGAAAACAAGGGGATAAGTATTAATGGAGATTATCTAACCCATCTTCGTTTTGCTGATGACGTAGTCATTTTTGCAACTACCCCATCAGAGCTGCAGAGTAAGATTCAGGAACTTGCTGATTAGAGTAAAGAAGTGGGATTAAAAATGAACTTTCAGAAGACAAAAGTGATGTTCAATGCTTTTTCAAGAAATGAAGTTTTATCGATTGATGGAGAAGAGCTGGAGATAACAGACACGTACGTTTATCTTGGACAGCAGATATCAAGTGAGGGTCACATTGGTGAAGAAATTAATCGGCGTACAAAACTTGCCTGGAGAGCTTTTGGAAGAAACAGCATAATTTTCAAGAGCAATATGCCATTATGTCTTAAAAGAAAAGTGTTTGATCAATGCATCCTTCCAGTGCTTACGTATGGTGCAGAGACGTGGACCTTAACTAAAAGAGACATACAAAGGCTGCAGACAACTCAAAGCAGCATGGAGAGGTGCATGCTTGGTGTAACCAGGAGAGATAAGAAGAGGAACACGTGGATCTGAAAAATGACAAGAGTGGAAGACATCATGATCAGAGTTAAATCCCTGAAATGGCAATGGGCTGGACATACTGCCAGAAGAACAGACCATCGATGGACAGCTGAAATTTTAGATTGGATTCCAAGGGACAGGAAAAGACCCAGAAGAAGACCACATGGAAGATGGGTGGATGAAATTCGAAAGTATGCGGGAGTGACATGGAGGAGACTGGCACAAGACAGACCGTTGTGGAGGAAACTTGGGGAGACCTTCGTCCAGCAGTGGATTGATAATGGTTGACAATGATGATGATGATGCTTTTGAAGAGTTAAAATGTAAGGTCAAAGCAAATTTTTTTATATCTTCTGAATACTCTTTCCTATTTCTGTTTTGGTTTTCCAACAAATCAAGCATTGTGTTATTGAAGCATCCTAAGATCACAGATTTTCCTTGTTCGCATAGTTGAGATTCTAGAGTTGCTATAACTTGATCTTTTTATTCAAGGAAACCTTTTGTCTGTGAACCTTTTGTTGGGTAACTTTAAGCCATTTTTTAATTTCTACAAGTTCTGAATCGTTTCTCTTTGTATTCTGCTTAATTTTTGATGGACTAGGTAAAGCATAACTATGGTCAGCAT
This sequence comes from Macrothele yani, assembly GCA_039090855.1. Lineage (NCBI taxonomy): Eukaryota > Metazoa > Arthropoda > Arachnida > Araneae > Macrothelidae > Macrothele > Macrothele yani. Next base: position 51,771,761 of record CM077028.1, read on the forward strand.
GAACACAGATATCAGACACGTTTTGAGATTGTGTATTACAATATGGAAAAACTTCGTTCTCTACATTAATGTCAGAAACACTAATCGGTGACAAGCTGCGTTTCAACACCCTACGTGGTTTTTCATTTTTCTGAAGGTGCTACGGAAACTTGAAAATTGTAGGATGAGCATCCCATTTCAGGAATCGTTTCCCATTTCGTTCTTCAAAGCAATCAGAATTGAAGTGATCACTGCACAGTCTGCTGTGTGGGTCTCCCAGTTCTCTCTCCGAATGGAATGAATCCACCTTTTCCTTCTTTTCTTCATCTTGAGGAAATCTGCATTGAAAGGATATATCTAGCTATATTGAAAAATATAATTACCAAAAACCGCAGGCTCCAGGACTTGAAAAATACCATGCCTCAGATACTTGGGGCATGCAACTTTTAGGTCTGGGCAGGTATAAAAATAATTTGCCCTGCTGGTCAACTGCATTTGGAAAAGGAATTTAGAGTGCTGAATTTGCTACCATAATAAAAAGAGCAGTTTTCGCCTGTGGTTTTTGATTTCACTGCAAACCAAAAACTTTGTATTACTGTTACGGTTAGAGATATATATGTATATATCACTTCTGCAACTGCCCTGTGATCTAGGTGTAGACAGACATTAGGGCAATACAATGCTACAAAAAGATATTTAGTTCCAAAAGCTATTTACAGTTAGCGACAAGAGCACCGAGTTGCTAAAAATAATTTTATGTACTTTTTTGAAAAAAAGCAAGACTTCTAATTTTTGGTATCAAAAGATAATTTTTTCTACACATCCTGCTTTTAATACCTGGGCACGTAAATTTTCTTTAGGCATGTAATATTTTAGATATTTTTCATGCCCTGGGCTCAGTGACCAAAAAATTCATAATATGAGTTTAATTTTTAAGGGGCAAAAAGTTGTCTTTTTTGGCTTCAATATTAAATATTTTTTATTTGCACTTTCATATTTTACTTTCATATTCAAAGGAAGACTGATTTATGTGAGGGATGTTTGTTTAATAGCAACCTCTCATATAGTTGACACAAAGGAATAACTGGCAATTTGTCGAATGGACCTGCTGACTGTTCATCCATCATGAATGAATATCGATGGTCTTTTATCATTCGCTTAAAATGAATCGGCCACATCCTTCAAATAAAAAAATATATATATATATCACATAAATCAGCAAATCCAAGTAATTTTTACAAAAAATTGCTAGTCCCTTTCTTTTGTATTGTTAAATTTGCTTAGAGTATTAATTGCATTTTTTTTCAATTGTCATTTGGTAATTTTTTGTGCCAGTTTTCATAAGTACTTTATGCTGTTTGAATTTTTGAGGTACCACTACTGTACTCCTGTTTCCTATTTTCAGTTTTAAAATCAATATTGCCCGTAGTTTTTTTTGCTATGCAAAAGATCACACACATTGCAGTGTTAGAATTAGAAATAAATCTTCTACTTTTACTTTAGGCTTAGGAATTTTAGTAGTGACCACCTGATTATTTTGTCGTGACATTATGTTTACAGGAATATTAAAAACTAATAGTACAGCATTATTTCTTAGTATCCTGCGCTGCTGAAACACTTCAAAATTTGCTGGAACGAAATGTTTTGAACACAAGTAAGAGAACTGTGTTGGCTTCCAAACAGAGCCTTTCTTTTTACCTTCTCTTTTTGTTGAAAGCGCTTATTCGTGTCTTAATTTCTCATTTCTAGGGAATATGAAATTATAGCAAAAAATAGTTTCTGAAAAATAATACCGTAACTAATAAATTTTCTCGAAATACAGCATTAAGTATATTAAAAATCTAATGACGCCAAGTATTCATCCGCTATCAACACTAAACAATATGGCATAAAAAAAGCGTCGATTTCAAAATCTACGAAAAATAATAATAAAAATAAGCCAGCTGAACATATGGCAAACGACTTTTTTCCCTAAAATAATGAGTATTATCCAGCAAAATAAAAACTTTATTTCGTCGTTCTGCTAAAGTGGTACTGAAAATTTATGTTGTTATACTTATCAACTAGACATTATCATTCCCAGCCACCAACAAAAAAATTTACCTAGGAATTTTTCCCCATAGTGAGCAGAGAATTTTGTCAGAATAGAACAACTCACAAAAAAAAAAAAAAAAAAAAAAAAAAAAAGTGCTAGTAGCACATTGGAGCATAGAGAACATTTGTGATGCTTTTCACTTATGTGAAGAAGCATACACATGTGTATACTCTGAAAGATGACCTTTCTGAGCAAATTGTTTGGAGCATACATCACATTCCTGAAGTTTTTCACCTATGTGAAGAAGCATATGCAGTGGAAGATCAATTTTATAAGCAAACTGTATTGAGCATTCATGGCGATGGAAATGTGGCTCGTTGATGCCACATCGCAAGAGTATTACACAAATAGCGGGCAGCCAATGTTGTCTCTTATATGATATCTGTGATTCTGTCAAGCAACTTTCAAGCTCCCCACTCTCACTTTGTTGCAGTAATACTACAGATTAGTCACTAATCAGAGGTAAATGCCCAGAACACAAGCTGGGTGAGCCTCTGCTTTGGGACAGCATACTCGACTGTTACTTGACAGGTGTCAGCAAGCAAAAAAAAAATTATATTACCAATTAGACTTAATACTTCTGCAATTTAAGTAACTATAAATTGACTGCTTTACCAGTATTTGCTATCTAATGATCATCAGCCATGGGGTGGATGATTCTTGTCACATAAAAAGAAATTGCTGGTTCCTAAGATTTTTAAATATTTGTTGTCCTGGCAGACAAGTTGCATGTACACTCTACAGATTCTAGAATATACTGTATATGCAAATACCATTTGCAAGACATCCTCAGTATATTGAAAAAAAAAAAAGAAACATTTACATAGGTAGAAATTGTACCCAAAAAGCCTCAAAGTTGGTAACCCACAGTTAACCTCAGCTTCCCAGAGTAAACATCATTCAGTTTTCACATTGAGTATGACTGTTTACAAAATATAAGGAATAAAAAGTCTTAAGATAACACAGATATTGAAATGGTCTGCTGGTTTAATCACCAGCTACACGGATTAGATGGTTTTGTGTGTGTGTGTGTGTGTGCGTGTGCGTGTGTGTGTGTGTGTGTGTGTGTGTGATTAACTGAGCATTTACAGCTCAACCTTATTTTAAAATGCTTACTTGTGAAATGTAGTTCCACAATCCTTGTTCCTTTTATTCTTACAATTAAAAGCTGCACAGTAATATGGCATTTTAAATATCAACAATGTGCTGATAATTGTGATTATTCACAAAACTGTAACATTAAATTTGTAATGAAGCATAACGCAATCGCCGAACAGCTGAAAGAACCGAGGTGACTCCTTGACACACGCAGAATTTGTACCTCATCAAAGATGGCGGGCTCTCTCCACGTTGGCTTCAGCTGCCTCAGCAGAGAACCAATCACAGAAGCACTCTATGTATTTCTATCTCGTTGGCCTGTCCTATCTCCCTACACACACACACATACACACACATGCACACCTCTCTCTCTCTCTCTCTCTCTCTCACTCTCTGTAAAAATCCTGTTATAATTTTTTTTGGATTCATTTCAGTTTACCACATGATTTTATCAATGTAAATTGTAGAAAAATGGACTTGAGGGGTTTAATTCCTTGTCACTGCCAACAAGAAATTTAATTTTTGTATGACACCATTGAGATACCACCTTGAAATTTGGACTGACTAGCTACAAGACATATACCTTTAAGTGTGAATTTTTTGAAAATTTTGAAAAATTGTTTTTCCAAAAACTCAAAATATTTTTTTTGAAAATTTCAAATTGTATCATGATGTATATCAAATGAAAGCCCTATTCATAAGCTTTAAAATGACACCTGCCCCATGTATGTAGCTATCATAGGTATCTCGTAAATGTCATTTGAAGTTATGGTGGCTCGTGAATTTTGGCAATTTTGAAAATTTAATATCTCAAAAAACGGGTGGACAAAAAAAATTAAGAAAAATAATTTTTACACGTCTCATGGTAAGGTACAAATGTACTAAACATGAACCAAATCCATGGCATTAAGGTTCCATGCATTGGTTGATTTGATATGGAATGACCCCATAATTTTATTCTGAACACTAGAATATGATATCAAACAGGATAAAAAAAAAAAAAAAAAACACTGTAAGAACAAAATTATATCAAGATTATGCTGTATTACCAGAGCTTAGTAGCATTTGAATAATATTGGCAAAAATTAAAAAAACTAAACAATGTCTGGCTTGGCTTGTAAAAACTAATCAGAAGTAAGATAGTTCGTTAGTCAGGTGGATATGGTTTTAGTTTGATATTGGAATGTCTGTCTTACCTGAACTAGGGAAGGGAGGTGCATAAATGGTTTGTATGTATTGTCTATTCTGCATATTTTAATTTATGCCTACTATATATACATATTTTTTTCTCTTTTTAGTTGAAGATGCTCCTAGAAAAGGAAAGCTTTCAAGTATTCGGTGCAAAATTAAAGATCTTTCTGTGAGTTTGCATGAACTGGTACAAAAGTGGAATGGATTAACAGTAGAAGGTGGTGACAAATTAAAACAAATAAATGAGCTTATATTTCAGAGACAGTAAGCATCTTTATATATTTTTTTCTAGCATAATAAAATATGCAAAAAATGATGCTAAAAAACATGGTTCTGTATGAGATGTATATATACACTATCTACCAACAAGTAATTGGACACCTGTGATAGCAAAGGAAAACGAAGTTTATTCACCTTCAATAGTTGGTGGAGCCTCCACGAGCGGCGATTACAGCAGCGACCCTCCGGGGCATACTCTCAACCAGGCGTTGTACGACGGCTAGCGGTATTTTCTTCCACTCGGCTTGGAGAAGACAGGTCAGTTCCTTCACCGATTTCAGATGGGGGGGGGGGACCCCTTACGTCGACGCTCCAACTCGTCCCAGAGGTGCTCGATAGGGTTAAAGTCCGGGCTCTGCGTAGGCCAGTCCATTCGATTAACCCCATTGTCACCATACTGTTACACGGCACTAGCAGTGTTCCTGCCGAGTCTGCCGGTAAACGGTGCTTGGGACCTGAAGTACAATTTAGTTGGCCACGGCACCAGGTGAGAATCTCAGGTGCACTGCTGCACTCAAAGATTCACACCAGAACATAAAAAATGAAAAGTTGAAGAATGACCCGAAGCATAAGGCTTGGGTGAATCCACCTTGTGAACAAAATAACAACAACAAATAAAAAATAAAATAATCTAAAAAAAAAATGATACTTTGGGATCAGAGTTGTGATGAGGTTCACCCGCAATCACCAATTCGTGACTGAGTGTAGTGGTCCGGATCTTACTCCGGTACACATTCAATCCCCAACCAGCCAGTACAACACTCACTTTCGCAAATAACACATGATTCTCAAATACACAACACAACATTTAATAACGTTCTGCGAGATTTAAACAGATCCGGCGCTCTCTAGGCGCATACAGACAATTGCCCCTCATATGTGGGCAGCATACGGTGTCACACTTTACTGTCGGATAACGCAGCCGACTGAGTCTCCACCGGACTATCTGAACAAGAGATACTACTCGTTTACACACTAAATAGAGCTGCAGGTGATATTCATATACAATTGCTTAGAGAATGAAAAAAAAATTATATGCAAACGATCACATTAAAAATACTCGCGACACAAAATACACAAGCACGTTAATTTGCGGTATAAGATTATAGGTGCGAAATACTGCCAAAGTTAATTAACTAAATCTAATAAGCATGCACATGCAGATCCCTTGCCCGCTCGCTTTGGCCCTGAACCAAAGTTAAAGAAACTGTCCCGCCCAGCGGAATTTGTGGCCACACCTTCTCCTTATTCATGAAAAAAAAAATAATCAGGAAATGGGCCCGGTAAGAAATTGAAATCTGTATGTGCAGGTATTTCCTCTGAGGTTCAGTCACTCAGCATTACTGCATCTATGTCCATGCAGCTTTGGGTGTCGGGATGGCACAAGTTCGCAGATGTGCGAAGAAAGAAAAAGGAAATATTCATCTACTTACAGTTTCGTGACTTTGCTGTGCAAATCCGTTGTGCATCACATAATATCACACGACAAAAAAACACACAGACACTTGCACCATGTGGCAGCACCGATGATTCAACACTTCACTTTGACGCTTGATGTAAATGAAGCACACAATTAAAAATGGTAATATCACGCCGCACTTTGTTGCAATGATTAGAGTGCACACTGATCTATTCTCGTGACGATTTGAAGGTGGGCGTTAAGCAAAATAGGCCCTCTCACATCTGATGTTGCGGTTTCCAAGATTAATTTTCTCGGCCGAGCGAAATCAGACGTGCTTTTACCTTAAGCGTATATCGGCAACTCAACATTTCACCTGTATATTTGTTAGGTATCGAAGCCACCGCTCTTACGCTCATATTTTTCTTCGACATGTTTTTATCCCGTCGCACTTACACGTAGTGGCTTCGCTGCTTACGCGACCACACACACGCACACATGGGGCCTCGCTTCACCCCGTAAGACAAGCGCATCTCTTCACTTCCTCCACAGTAGGGGATGAATGGGGGTGACGATTCCACACTGCAGTGGTTGGCATCCGAACCCGACTTTGCTTGGCTTCGCTTCTCATAGGAATGACCACTGTCCACTCGCAGACTTCTTAATTCCCCTGTAACTTGGCTTTCATTAGGCCAAACAGTCGCTGAGTTCCATTACGCTCCAGCCTAGAAATTTCTGCTTTATCCTGCGGATTTAGGCATTCTGCTGTCTTCATGGCAAACTGGCATCTCCAGCTGCCTCGAGTTGTCTCCATTTCTTACCAAATGCGGGGAGGTTTGCTGCTTCATTTTTCCCAATTCATTTTTTGCAGATCCAAGGCATCCAGCCTTTCACATCGGAGAGCGCACAGACAACTCAACTTTCTTCCTTATTTTCATGCCAAGTGCGAACTCTTATTTTTCTGCACGGACCACACAGAGAGCAATTGTTCTCGAAAATGCCCCAAACAATCGACGAATTTACGATTATTCGCTAAACCTTTCGTCCCCTATCTTCATTCATTCCTACTCAAGTGGCTCATTCGATACGTATTCCTCTTTCCCTTTCCGTGTTGCATAGGCTGCCCGTCAGCTGCGCCCTGATATTTATGACCTAACAGAGCTATTCTGAGACCACCCAGCCAGAGAGAGAATTCTTCGCCTCTTTTCTTTCCAAACCCCCAGATAAAACTTTATCTGCTGTTTACACTTTTAAACTCCAATCAAGCCTCGAACAATTAATACTTAATTAATTTCACACATCAACCACGCCCATTAATTACTAAATTAATGGCGGGGGTGGGTCGTAACATCGGCCCCTCCTCAAGAAATCTAGAAGTCCTCTTCTGGGCCTATCGCTTTGCTCTTATCAATTTCCAGAGCAACCATTGAGTGCTACCTTTTCCCACAGGTAGAAATAATTCAAAATGGCAAAAATATTGCGTTTCATGCCTTCAAGAGCATTGGAGCGACTTCCCAATTATCCCGCAATTTTGTTAATTAATTTAGAGAACATCCGAAAGAAAAACAACGTAAATGAGAAATAAATAAAAAAACTGAACTGTAAAAGAACATGTGAGCCTGCCGAACTGTGATTCCTAGCTGCCTCATACAATACGCGACATGGCGGACAAATTTTAAAGTTTTCTTCAGGTTTTAGGATGGGGGGGTGTCCACTGTAACATTCCATCCCCCATGAAAGAAAAAAAGGGATGACTGGATGAAGTTTATTCATCCAATCATTCCATTTTTTTTTTTTTTTAACTGTAAACACTCAACCCTTTTCCCCACCGTCGCAAGGCACCTAATTCCCGGACTTAAGTGCCCTGAGAGCGGAAGGAAAGTTTAAGGATTTCATCACACGTTCATTGCTACCCGTCGAGATAGGCGGAAAGAAAATTTAAATATGAGGCATAGCTTCGAGAATCCACGAGTTCCACAGATCTCTCACGTTCGATGCTCCTACGCCCGCTTTTATCTGCGCTCGATGCCAAATTCTTGCGTTCCACTGTCTTCGAGTTCCTTCTCAACATCGTAGATAATCGTGGTGTCACAGTCTTCCTGGGGATCCACTATAATGTCGACTGCTCCCCGTCTGTCAGTGTGTGGCATGGTGTTACTAGCCCTTAACACCCGCCCGTAATCATCCCTTGGTCTCAGCGACGCCCGCGAAATGATTGGAGGACTTTTGACCTGGCTTCCCTGCACTCGTAAGGGATCTACAATCATGCGGGTTCGCGCTGCAAAGGGTTCTGTTTCTGAGGGAGGCGGAATTGCTGCGGAGGGCGTTGGGTCGCCCGACTGTAGCATCCACATTGGGCTCTCCCATTCATCATCTTCATACAATTCTGCATCTTCGGACCCCCATGTGGTTCGTGCGAGGTGCTGTGACTCAGGTTCATCTCCCGCATCCCGAACTGTTTCCTGGAAATGCCACGTGTCGAATACCCTTCTCTGTGGGGCTTTAAAGATCCTATCAACATGGGTTAGGCGAGGACGCCTCATATCGTTCACCGGCACAATTTTGAAGTTAACTGGTGAAGTCTTTTCCACCACTCTAAAGGGTCCTATGGACGGTTTCATCAGCTTGCGCGATCTTGCCTTGGACGCCGAAGGGTCGTGTTGATAAACAAGATCACCCACCTTGATTTGCTTATCTACTGCCGTCCGTGCCCGATAGTCCCTTGAGTTCTGGGCTGCCTCTTCAAGGTTATCGCGAACAATTCTGAATGCTTCCTGCATTCGCATAACCAAGCTCTCTGCATCATTCGGGTGCTCAGAGTAGCTCCAAGGGATTTCCTCGCTCAGCAAATGCCCAGGCATATTAAAGTCCCTTCCAAACATGAGGAAATTGGGAGTTTCCCTAGTAGCGCTGTGAGTGGCCGCTCTGTACGCCATAGCTACAAAATCTGTAAACTTATCCCAATCTTTCCCAGTCGGAGAACAGTAAAGCGCTAAGGAGTGCATCACTGTACGGATACTTCGTTCCGCTTGTCCGTCAGTCTCCGGATGCCTCAGGCTCGTATTCAGTTTCTTAATGCCTAATCTTCTGTAGAGTTCGGACATTAATTCTGACAAAAAGTTCGTTCCTCTGTCAGTCAACAAAGTATGAGGTACACCATGTCTCGCTATAACGTGCGTCGAGAATTTTTCAGCTACTTCTTTGGCTGTTTGAGATTTTAAGGGGATTAGCTCAATATACTTGGTAAAAGAGTCGGTGACTACCAATAGGTACTTGTTCCCGTTCTCTGTCGTGGGAAGAGGTCCTGCGATGTCCATGGAAATTTTGGACCACGGAACTGGCACTATTTCCGGGGTAATTAAACCCGCCTTTTGGTTTCTCTTGTAGCCCCGGCGTTTTAAACACTCCTCACAACTAGCAGTGTAATTTTTTACATCAGCAAACATATTGAGCCAAAAATATTTGAGTCTAATTCGGCCCCAATGTCTTCTCAAACCCTAAGTGCCCTGCGCTTATACCATCATGCTCAGCTCTCATTACCTCAGACTTTAGAGAGTCAGGCACCACCAACTGTTCAGTAACAAGTCTGCGTGGACTGTTTTTGGCTGGCAAGGAAAAATGATATAGCAGGTCGTCACGCATGAAGTAGGTATCTGTGATTTTATCAACAGCAGAGTAGTCACGCCCCTCGATGCAATCGATTACTTCGACCAAATTCGGGTCTGCCCGTTGTGCAGCCTTTATGGCCTCAGCATCAAATGTAGGGCCTGGAGCCGCATCACTTGCTACCACTGCTGCAATATGCCTCGACAACACATCCGCGTTTGTATTCTTCTTCCCTGGGCGATACATTACATCAAAATCATATTCGGATAGACTGAGATTCCACCTAACAAGCCTAGAGTTGGGAGTCTTTAGCGTCATCAGCCACTTTAAGGGTCTGTGATCAGTTATAACTGTAAACTGCCTACCCACTAAATATTCCCGCCAATGCGTGATGGATGCAACTATTGCCAAAGCCTCTTGCTCAGTTGCGCTGTAATTTTGTTCTGCGGGATTAAGTTTTCTGCTGAAGAATGCAATAGGATGTCTGACGCCCTCTTCGTCCTCCTGCTCGAGTATACCCGCAATAGCCAATTTGGATGCATCCTGGTCACGGCACCATTAATGTTACACGGCACTAGCAGTGTTCCTGCCGAGTCTGCCGGTAACGGTGCTTGGGACCTGAAGTACAATTTAGTTGGCCACGGCACCAGGTGAGAATCTCAGGTGCACTGCTGCACTCAAAGATTCACACCAGAACATAAAAAATGAAAAGTTGAAGAATGACCCGAAGCATAAGGCTTGGGTGAATCCACCTTGTGAACAAAATAACAACAACAAATAAAAAATAAAATAATCTAAAAAAAAATGATACTTTGGGATCAGAGTTGTGATGAGGTTCACCCGCAATCACCAATTCGTGACTGAGTGTAGTGGTCCGGATCTTACTCCGGTACATTCAATCCCCAACCAGCCAGTACAACACTCACTTTCGCAAATAACACATGATTCTCAAATACACAACACAACATTTAATAACGTTCTGCGAGATTTAAACAGATCCGGCGCTCTCTAGGCGCATAGACAATTGCCCCTCATATGTGGGCAGCATACGGTGTCACACTTTACTGTCGGATAACGCAGCCGACTGAGTCTCCACCGGACTATCTGAACAAGAGATACTACTCGTTTACACACTAAATAGAGCTGCAGGTGATATTCATATACAATTGCTTAGAGAATGAAAAAAAAATTATATGCAAACGATCACATTAAAAATACTCGCGACACAAAATACACAAGCACGTTAATTTGCGGTATAAGATTATAGGTGCGAAATACTGCCAAAGTTAATTAACTAAATCTAATAAGCATGCACATGCAGATCCCTTGCCCGCTCGCTTTGGCCCTGAACCAAAGTTAAAAGAAACTGTCCGCCCAGCGGAATTTGTGGCCACACCTTCTCCCTTATTCATGAAAAAAAAAATAATCAGGAAATGGGCCCGGTAAGAAATTGAAATCTGTATGTGCAGGTATTTCCTCTGAGGTTCAGTCACTCAGCATTACTGCATCTATGTCCATGCAGCTTTGGGTGTCGGGATGGCACAAGTTCGCAGATGTGCGAAGAAAGAAAAAGGAAATATTCATCTACTTACAGTTTCGTGACTTTGCTGTGCAAATCCGTTGTGCATCACATAATATCACACGACAAAAAAACACACAGACACTTGCACCATGTGGCAGCACCGATGATTCAACACTTCACTTTGACGCTTGATGTAAATGAAGCACACAATTAAAAATGGTAATATCACGCCGCACTTTGTTGCAATGATTAGAGTGCACACTGATCTATTCTCGTGACGATTTGAAGGTGGGCGTTAAGCAAAATAGGCCCTCTCACATCTGATGTTGCGGTTTCCAAGATTAATTTTCTCGGCCGAGCGAAATCAGACGTGCTTTTACCTTAAGCGTATATCGGCAACTCAACATTTCACCTGTATATTTGTTAGGTATCGAAGCCACCGCTCTTACGCTCATATTTTTCTTTCGACATGTTTTTATCCCGTCGCACTTACACGTAGTGGCTTCGCTGCTTACGCGACCACACACACGCACACATGGGGCCTCGCTTCACCCCCGTAAGACAAGCGCATCTCTTCACTTCCTCCACAGTAGGGGATGAATGGGGGTGACGATTCCACACTGCAGTGGTTGGCATCCGAACCCGACTTTGCTTGGCTTCGCTTCTCATAGGAATGACCACTGTCCACTCGCAGACTTCTTAATTCCCCTGTAACTTGGCTTTCATTAGGCCAAACAGTCGCTGAGTTCCATTACGCTCCAGCCTAGAAATTTCTGCTTTATCCTGCGGATTTAGGCATTCTGCTGTCTTCATGGCAAACTGGCATCTCCAGCTGCCTCGAGTTGTCTCCATTTCTTACCAAATGCGGGGAGGTTTGCTGCTTCATTTTTCCCAATTCATTTTTTGCAGATCCAAGGCATCCAGCCTTTCACATCGGAGAGCGCACAGACAACTCAACTTTCTTCCTTATTTTCATGCCAAGTGCGAACTCTTATTTTTCTGCACGGACCACACAGAGAGCAATTGTTCTCGAAAATGCCCCAAACAATCGACGAATTTACGATTATTCGCTAAACCTTTCGTCCCCTATCTTCATTCATTCCTACTCAAGTGGCTCATTCGATACGTATTCCTCTTTCCCTTTCCGTGTTGCATAGGCTGCCCGTCAGCTGCGCCCTGATATTTATGACCTAACAGAGCTATTCTGGAGACCACCCAGCCAGAGAGAGAATTCTTCGCCTCTTTTCTTTCCAAACCCCCAGATAAAACTTTATCTGCTGTTTACACTTTTAAACTCCAATCAAGCCTCGAACAATTAATACTTAATTAATTTCACACATCAACCACGCCCATTAATTACTAAATTAATGGCGGGGGTGGGTCGAATAACATCGGCCCCTCCTCAAGAAATCTAGAAGTCCTCTTCTGGGCCTATCGCTTGCTCTTATCAATTTCCAGAGCAACCATTGAGTGCTACCTTTTCCCACAGGTAGAAATAATTCAAAATGGCAAAAATATTGCGTTTCATGCCTTCAAGAGCATTGGAGCGACTTCCCAATTATCCCGCAATTTTGTTAATTAATTTAGAGAACATCCGAAAGAAAAAAACAACGTAAATGAGAAATAAATAAAAAAAACTGAACTGTAAAAGAACATGTGAGCCTGCCGAACTGTGATTCCTAGCTGCCTCATACAATACGCGACATGGCGGACAAATTTTAAAGTTTTCTTCAGGTTTTAGGATGGGGGGGGGGGGGTGTCCACTGTAACAATACCAAGCCATGGTGGACCTCGCAACATGAAAGGTGACATTGTCATCCTAAAAGTAACATGGGTCCACCCCGTAAAACTGCCACAACGTAGGAAGCGCATGGTCACCCAAAATGGTGCAGTAGGTCTCGGCGTTGAGTCTACCAGGAATTGCGACCAAGGGTCCCATGCCATACCACGAGAAACACCCCCATAGCATTATTCCACTGCCGCCGAACTTCACAGTTGGCACAATACATTCTGGCAGGAGGTGTTCTCCAGGCAGACGCCAAACCCAGACCCTGCCATCCGAACGGTAGAGGGTGAACCTTGATTCGTCGCTCCAGAGAACCTGTTTCCACTGTTCATTGGTCCACTGTCGATGTTCTTTGCACCACGTTAGCCCAGCATCGCTATTGGACATGGTGATCAAAGGCTTGTGGACGGCAGCACGTCCATGATAACTGAGCAGATGGGCTTCCTTACGGATGGTATTCATCGAAAGAACACTCCTGGATGCCTGGTGAAACTCCTTGCGGATGTGGCCCATCGATTTGGTGCGGTTCTTCCGAATTTCTCTGGCCAGCACCCGTCGGTCTCTAACTCCCAGTTTTGTGGGTCTTCTGGGTCGGGGCACATTCCGACAGTCACCTCTCATCTTTCACTTGCCAATCACATAGGCCACTGTCAATTTTGGGTACTTTAACTCGCTGGATATGTCACGTATGGATCGGCCATTTCTGTGATACTCGACGATTACACCTTTCTCTAAATCAGAGAGCTCCGAACTGCGTGGCATCTTGCATGCGACTGGTTGCGTTGTTGTTTCCCACACGATATTTAACGGCTGCGGCCATGACGTGTATCAGGACCGCAGATATCATCGATTGCAGGAGTGTCCAATTACTTGTTGGTAGATAGTGTACAAAGGCGGTTCCATAAAAATTGAGAGTAATTTTTTTTTTTTTTTTGAGTAGGCAACAGTACGAAGGGAAGGGGAGATGACCATGCAAATGAGTAATTGAGTTAAGGAAGTATCTATGGCAACAGTTATTAGCCATGACAGGTTATTCTGGTTTTGTTATTGCGCAGTTGTTTAAGGTATGTCTGCATTTCGCCATACAGCTATGGAGGCGAGTGATTCAGAGTTAAGAAGTGAAATGTGTTGCGCAATAAAATTTTGCTATCGTTTGGGTAAAACGGCTCCAGAAACAGTTGATTTAATGACAAAAGCTTACAAAGATAAATGTTTGGGTGATTCAACAATTTTTAGATAGCATCATGATTTTAGAAAAGGGCGTTTGTTGGGAGAACTCGCTCCTAGGTTTGGTCGACCTAAAAGTTTTGTTACAGAGCATATTGTTAACACCATTTGGGAAATTCTGCAACAAATTATGTGTGAAGACATCGTGGCATTAACTAATATTTAAAATACATCAGCATTCCACATTCTGTGCAACAAATCACTGCTGTATCGTGTGTCTTCCACATGGGTACCTCATCACCTGACGAGAGAACAATTGTCAGCCAGAGGGCAGGTGAGTCATGAGTAAAAACAAATGATTGCAAAGGATCCAAACTTTCTAAACACAGTAATAACTGCCGATGAAACATGGGTCCACTATTTCGACCCCTCATTAAGTGCGCAACGAGTGTCTAGAAACACACAGGCTCGCCTCCTCCGAAAAAAGTCCGCCAAACCAAATCAGCTGGGAAGGTGATGATAAATTTTTTTTATCATAGAGGTGTAGTCTACCAGCATGCCATTCCTCCACAAATTACTGTCAACACTGAGTATTACATTTCAGTCTTGAAATGTCTGCGATGACACGTGTTGATTAAGCGACTGGAACTGGTGGGCACCATGATAATGCCTGCCCACATGTGCTGCTTGTGTTTGACAGTTTCTTGCAAAATGCAGTATTGAAATCATGCCACAACCTGCATACAGTCCTGATCTTGCCACATGTGATTTCTGGTTGTTTCCAACAATGAAAGAGAAGTTCCGTGGCACAACATTCAACACAGATGCTGATGTTATTCAAGCTGTACAGGGGTCGCTAAAGCAGCTTCCACAAAATGCCTTTGTCACATGCTTTAAAAAGTGGACTGAACAATGCATATCATCCAAGGGAAGATACTTTAAGAAAGAATAACATATATTTTGCTGTACCTATATTTCTTCATTTTGTGCGATTTTACTCTCAGTTTTTATGTCATGGCCATAGTAAAAGGGCCATTACATAAAAACTGAGAGTAAAATCACACAAAAATGAAGAAAAATGGCCGTTTCTTTTCATTACAGTGAACTCTCAATATCTCAAATCTGAATATCTTGAATTTCGATTTATATCAAAGTTTGTGCAATGTTCCGAGTTTTTCCAATCAAACTTAATAAGAAAAACATTCAATATCTCGATTATTACTCCACTTAAATCATACTTCTACCTCATCATTTTGTTGAAAAATCAGAGGCTACAACACAGACTGCATAGCTTTTCGTCAAGTAGAAAGCTATGCAGACTCTTGTCTCTCGCACTGGTGTCCCACCCTTCCTCCATTTCACTTCTGGCACTCTTTTCAATCATCTGAGGTCACGTGTTCTGTAACCTTAGCAACGAAACCTGTTAGGTAAGTTCAGGGATCACAAACAGACCAGATGTACCCACACTGTTGCATCAGTCGCTTGATATGTGCTTGTTACATTTATTATGCTTCTTAAAAGAACAAAAAAAAATTTCCAAAAGAAAGCTTAAAACTTTAAACATTGACAAAAAAGTTCATTTAATATGGGAAATAGAAAACAGTCCTAATGCAAAGACGAAGACTTGGCGTTAAAATATGGAATTCCACCTAATACGCTTTTAACAATAATGTCAAACAAAAAAAAGATTTTGGAGCAACTTATAATGGCTGGGACTAATATGCAATGCAAGGAAATGAAAATGTGTACTTTTCTGGATGTTGAAGAAGCTGCATTAAAGAAGTTTGAAAGCTACCATAATTTTCACAATAAAATTCCAATAAATGGCACCTAACTTCGAGAAAAAGCTTTAGACTTCATAAAAATGCTTGGCCATTCAGATTTTATGGCCAGTAATGGCTGGCTACAGCGATTCAAAGCTTGGCATTACATCAGCTGTTGAAGCTTATTTGAGGAAGCTAAAATGGGAGGAAACAATGCTACCCAGATTAATTTCAGGTTACAATGTATTGGATGTTTATAACCTAGATAAAACTGGATTATTCTATAAGTGTGTTCCTAACCAGACCATGTTGTTTAAAGCAGAATCTTGTTCCAGCGGAACAAAGAACATTTAACTGTCCTTGTTGGGGCTAACAATGATGGATCTGAAAAATGACCTCTCCTTGTTATAGGAAAGTAAAAAAATCCTTGTTGCTTCAGAAATGTTAATTTGTTGCCTTTGGAGTACAAAAACAACAAAAAAGCATGGATGACTAGCACTTGATTTGAACTGTACGTACTTAACCATGGCTTAATGTTTCATTTAAAAAAAAAAAAAAAAAAAGGAAAGTGCTAATTTTTGGTGACAACTGCCCAGCACACCCTAAAGTAAGAAATTAAAAATCTTTTCAACTTGAATTTTTACTGCCAAATACAACAAAACTCTAGCCAGTGGATCAAGGAATAATTCCCAGTCTTAAAGTTTACTATAGGAAAAGACTCTTTATGAAACTTATTAGTGATATCAACAATGGTAAAAGCTCTTCTATATCTGTTTCAGATGCTATTTGGTTGATCTCCAATGCTTAGAATAACGACATTTCACAGATGACTATTGTGCATTGTTTTCAGAAATGTGTATGTTTTCAACCAGTTCAGTAAGTGGTGGAAATGAGTTCCAAACTGAAGAAAATTTGGAAATTTTTGTTAGACCGGAATTACTGGAAATGTTTAATGATAGCATCATGGGTTTTTATGAATATGTCAACATTGATGACAAACTAATAACAACTAAAGAGCCTAGTAGTGAGGGAATCATCGCAGAAGTTATAGGATATGACAAAGACTCAGAGGATGACGAGGATGAATCATCAGCAAACCAAGAACCATTGCCAACGAACGCAGAAATAAACAGTGCATTTTCTCTTATTCGATGCTACATTGAAAATCGCGAAAATGTGCCATTAGAAATGTTTCATTTATTATGTTAGTTCTGTTATGGTGCTGTGTACTATTAGTTATATGTACAGTATAGTACTTACATATATACATGACAATTTCATCATTAAACTAACAAATGAAATATTATTTACAAATTTGGAAGTTGTGAATCTATTTATTGATATAAATATGATATGAATGGTAAGTCAGATAATATACGAAAACTTGAAAATTTTGTCATCCTATAGAGGGAATCGAACCAGCGTCTCCTGGATAGCGCCCCAGTATGTTAACCACTACACCGCCCAGAATGATAAAGTTTCCGATTAATTTTAATATAACCATCACAGGATTTGCTAGTTGAAGCAACTACTATTCTATATATAGTGAATCTGGAGGTTTAGAATTTGCTCCCGTGATTGCCCGGAGGCACAAAATATCAATGAATGAATGCCGGTTGTTTGGGCTAGCGAATCCTGTGATGGTTATATTCAAATTAATCGAAAACTTGGTCATTATGGGTGGTGTAGTGGTTAGACTACTCGGGTGCTATCCGAGAGATGCAGGTTCGATTCCCACTCCAGGACGATGAAATTTTCAAGTTTTCTGATATTGTCTGACTTAATATTCATGTCATATTTACACCAATAAACGGATTTCACAACTTCTTAATTTGTATTGTACAATGGTGTAATCCCGTATTTCATTCACTGAAATATTATTTCTTTTCTTCAGGAAGACGCTTTGACATCTGTAAATTCTGTTTTACACGTTCTGTAAAGTGGATACAGTCTGTGGTGGTGCATTAACTTATTCAATTAAAATATAAATCGGTTAAAAGTCCTAAAAATGTTACTCACGGAAGTGCGTGTTCAGTTCGACGTCAGTAGTTATTGAGAGTTTCTTTGTCCAAAGTTGTATCTTGCTTCAGTATGGTCAGTTGTTAGGGTTAGGTCGAGAGCCATTTCGTCATAAGTTGTACTCTACTTTGGTTATGTCCAGATGTTAGGGTTAACTCCGTTCTGGCTGTGTCAACATCATATTGAATGGGTAAAGGTTTCCAGATAATAATTAAAGATTCTTGAGTTAAGAGTTACTATTTACATACCACTTGAAGTTCCACGTCGTACTTGGCCATTAGGGCTATTTCGTCAGTGCTGCGTTCTTGTAGAATTGCTGAGGAAGTCTTCAAGTTAGGTCAGGTTCATAAAATTTTTTTAAGAAGTTTTAAAAGATTCTAGTTAAAACCATTATGTACACCACCTCATACCGTCCACAGTCTCAATCGCCGGACACGCGTTTCACCTAGGCTCTACCCTGGCGTTTTCAACGAAGGTGAAGACTTCCTCAGCAATTCTACAAGAGTGCAGCACTGACGAGATAGCCCTAATGGCTAAGTACGACGTGGAACTTCAAGTGGTATGTAAATAGTAACTCTTAACTCAAGAATCTTTAATTATTATCTGGAAACCTTTATCCATTCAATATGATGTTGACACAGCCAGAACGGAGTTAACCCTAACATCTGGACATAACCGAAGTAGAGTACAACTTATGACGAAATGGCTCTCGACCTAACCCTAACAACTGACCATACTGAAGCAAGATACAACTTTGGACAAATAAACTCTCAATAACTACTGACGTCGGACTGAACACGCACTTCCCTGAGTAACATTTTTAGGACTTTTAACCGATTTATATTTTAATTGAGTAAGTTAATGCACCACCACAGACTGACTGTATCCACTTTACAGAACTTGTAAAACAGCATTTACAGACATCAAAGCGTCTTCCTGAAGAACCTTGTGGTCACGTAATGGTATGTGAACTTTATGATAGAATCTCGTGAGATATAATGATATTTCTTTTCTGTTTGTTTTTCGAAAAATTTTTGATATTTTTTAATTTTCCACGATATTTCAAACTCTGGCTGTGTCAAATTTTTTTCCTGTTCCCATTAACTTTGAGATATAGAGAGTTTATTGTATTTGTCAACATGCTGTTGATATTCTGAAATAGTTACATAGTTTTTAGGAAGAGTATTTATTTAATGAGTAATAGTGAGCAATGGGTTTACTCTCCTCGGGGCACTCCGTGGTAACAATGGCACACACAATAGCAACTAGGGCCTCTGTGAATCTTGGAGAGGTGCCAGCTAGTTCTGTGTGACATTGGCGAAAAGACCCCAACTCACTGGGTTCTGTTCCTGAATCCTTAGGTTGAATGACCAACTGGAACCTTCAGCTGTGGGCTAATCCCCCACACTGATGTACTTACCTGATTAAAAAGACAAAAAGAAATCAATATCCGGACTCAAGTGTGGGATATGGTGGACCTACCACACTTGAGAAGGACGGTCCACCACAGAATCGACCTGGACTTTCTAAACGGCGTATGAGAAAGAGATCTCGGCTCAGTGAATGTAAGATTGGTGTATGGAATACTAAAGGTATAAATGGCAAGATGAATGAGGTGATTGAAGAGATGAATAAGTATAGACTGGATGTGCTGTGTGTAAGTGAAACCAAAAAGAAGGAAATTGGGATAGAAGTGAACGGCACAGTGAGTGTCTGGTCTGGAGTATTGGATAATGTGAGAGGACAAGCTGGTGTAAGTGTGATTTTAAGTGAAAAGATGAACAACTTGATTCACTATAGTTGCATAAGTGAGAGAATTCTCTGGATTTGTTTGAAAGTGAAACTTCAGAGAATTGTAATTGTTGTAGTGTATGCTCATTGTGACTCAGAACCTTCTGACAAGAAGGAAGATTTCTGGAATGAGCTAAAAGCTGTTTTGAGCCAGTTTGGTGCTAAAGAAAAAGTTATAATAGCAGGGGATTTCAATGCTAGAGTAGGTGTGCAGAATGCAATTTCTGACAATGTTCTGGGTAAGTTTAATGATCCTTGTGTGAATGATAATGGTGAAAGATAAATTGAACTCTGCATTGAGAATGGTTTGTGTGTATCTAATACATTTTTCAACCACAAGTATATCCACACATATACTTGGGAAAATCGTACTCTTGGTCAAAAGAGTGTGATAGATTTTGTTGTCTACGATCAGCGTCTGAAACACTTAGTTGTTTACACCCATGTGATGAGAGGTGCAGATGTTGGTTCTAATCATTACTTGGTAGTGTCACGAGTGAAACTTAATGTTGGTTGAAGGAAAAGGAATAGGAAGAGACTCAGGATAGAAAGAATAAAGGTTGATAGGCTCCTTGAAGATCATCAGCGTTATTCATACTTACTCAGAGAATGACTGAAGGAGCTGAAGTCTGGTGAGAGGGATGTAGGAAAGAAGTGGGAATGTTTTAAGAACTGTGTTGTCACTGCTGCTAAAGAGGTCTGTGGCACCACAATAGTGGGTAACAGTAGAGGTGATGCTTGGTAGAATAGTGAGATTGAAGAGGCAGTAAAGAGAAAGAAGGAAGCCTATTTGGGGATGTTGCAAGGTAGAGTCTCTGTGGATGAATATCACTGTAAGAAGCGTGAAGCTGCTAAGCTGGTTTGTAAGGCAAAAGATAGGAAGGAGAAGGTGGAAAGGCACGAACTGGCTGTTAGGAAAGATAGGAAGTCTTTCTGGAAGTACATGAGACTCAGGAAAAATAAGGGAAACAAAGTTGTAAGTTGTGTGAAGAATGAGATTGGGGAAATGTTATGGGAGCCCAATGAGTTAAGTGACAGATAGGGTGAATACTTCTGTGAGTTATTAGATCAGGAGAGCAAAAATGATTCTGAGACAGATGCAGATGATGTCACAATGAGGGATGAAAGCACAGGAGGGATCTCAAGAGAAGAAATGTGTAAAGCTCTAAAATCTCTTCAGAATGGTAAGGCTTCAGGAGTTGATGGCATAACTGCTGAGATATTGAAATATGGTGGTGACTCTGTAATTGACTGGTTAACTGAAATTTGCCAGTTGTGCTGGGAGTTAGGAATGGTCCCTCGGGATTGGAAGGATGTTATCATTGTTCCCTTGTATAAGGGAAAAGGTGATCAGACTGAATGCAAGAACTATCGTGGTATTAGCCTACTAAGTGTGCCAGGGAAAGTGTTTGGTAAGGTTGTTATTGAAAAAGTACGGGGTTTTACATCATTGAAAGTGTGGGATGTTCAGAGTGGTTTTATGCCTGGTAAAGGCTGCACTAACCAGATTTTTGCATTATGCACGATGGTTGAAAAGTATCTGGCTGTTGGTAAGAAAGTTTTTGCTGCCTTCATAGATTTAGAGAAAGCTTACGACCAAGTAAATAGGACACTTTTGTGGAAGGTATTAAATGAATATGGTGTTACTGGGAATCTACTTAATAGTCTAAAAGCCATGTATGCTGGTAGTAGAGCTTGTGTACAAGTGAATGGTGTTTTATCAAAATGGTTTTCTATTGGTGCAGGAGTTAGACAAGGTTGTGTAATGTCACCATGGCTGTTTAATATATTTATGGACGCGTGCATGTGTGATGCCAAAATAGATGATAGTGGTTTATGTCTTGGTGATATCCGTGTGTGCAGATTGCTGTATGCTGATGACATTGTCCTGTTGGCAGAGAGCGAAAGGGATTTGCAGAGTATGTTGTCTCGGATGTACGAAGTTTGTGTGAATTTCAAACTGAGTATAAATAAGGGAAAAACCAAAGTTACGGTGTTTGAGAGAGGAACTGGTAGCACTGAATGTAATGTAAGTGTAAACGTCACTGTGATTGACCAGGTGAGTGAGTTTGTGTATTTAGGAAGCATGTTTGACAGAGAGAACAAATTGGATGGGGAAATTAGTAGGCGAGTGAATTCTTCATTGAAAGTCATAGCTGCTCTGGGAGGTTTTCACAGGAATTATGGGTTCTCTAGAGAGTCCAGCATGGCTGTGTATGAAAGTTTAATTGTTCCTACTCTGATGTATGGCAGTGAAACCTGGGTACTGCTGAAGAAACATAGGAGTTGTTTGTGTGCTGGAGAAATGCGTTACTTACGGGGGTTTGTGGCAAGACACGGTCTGATTGTGTGAGGAATGAAGATGTGTTGCAGTTGTGTGATGTGAAGCAAAATGTTGTTAGCAAGGTGGAGACCAATATGCTTTGGTGGTTTGGCCATGTTGAAAGAATGAGTGATGAGATGCTTACTAAGAAAATCTTTTAGCCCAAGTGGCAGGAAGGAAAGGCAGAGGAAAGCCAATGAAGACATGGGTGGATCAGATTCAGGAGTGTCTGCATGAGAAAAAGATTATGAGTATGAAGTATAAAAGATCTTGTGTACGGCGTGTAATGGATATCAGTGAGGCCCGAGTTGTATGTGAAGATCGCTGTAAATGGAGAAGTTTGATACGACAACAGTAAGTAAAAATATCTGGTAGTTGTACTGTATTTCTTTTTGGAGCTAACCTCTGAATCTCAGAGAACAGCTTAGTGATATGTATGTATGTAATTTCTGGTGATATTGTGTTGCTCTCCCAATGAACACTTTTTAGTTGATAATCATATGCAGTGGTTGCTCTGGCTTTTTTAAAGTTTTTGCCAACATATTTGCCAGATTCAACATTTTTTCACCTAAAATGTAATCTGAAATCACCAATTTTTTTTCTTTCTCCACGGGGAATATAAAAACTATAAAGTGTTGTAATAGTACAAAAAGAAGAGTACAGAAACAAGGTTACAGATTATTTACAATTAAACAGCAAAATATTATGTTATGGAATCTGAATCCTATTAGAAAGAAATATAGATATTTATTTTCAATTTTGAAATTAGTACTACCAATGAAATTTCTAAACAAGGAATTATTGACAGGATAAATTTCAGATTAATTGAAAAATTAGGTATTACATTTATTCTGTGGCTTGGTTCTAAAAGGGCCGGTGTAAAAAAATACAGATGTTGAAAAATTGCACTTTATTACTTAATATTTATATGTATGTGAATTCGTAGTTGGAGTTAATATGAGTTTGTTGATGTAGGTTAGTAGTAGTTGGGCTAAAGAATTTAGGTTTGAAAAGTTATCTGGTTTACTTAGTTTGATTTATATGTTGGTAGAAGACATTTTAAAGAAATATATATAGCTTTTGAAGTCAAATGTCATTGCTGCAAAACATTTAAGTATAGTTAATTCACGTCGGCATTGAATGAAATGAAGGCAGAATAAGACCACCACACTGTGGGCTGGAACCAACAAAAGACTCCAAAAAAAAACCTAACGTGCAGAATGTTTGTAAAATAAGCTGGCCTTAAAAAAAAAGATAAGCTATCTATTATTGTAATAAGTATGCATGTAAACTAAGGATAGTTATGGTATAAATTGTCATTATTCTATCACTGAAGTATAAAGTACATGACACCAACTTGTTTCTCTCGGAGCAAGCTACTAAAATGGAGTGGGCCAAGCAGACCGTTCCGCTGCGGTTAGATTACTGACTACATTCACCAGGTGTCGAGGTCACGTGCCCTCCCCTCCCCCTATATCAATCTGCCATGGGTGTGCTTGCCTAAGTAATGAGAGTGTTAACCACAGAGTTAGACGCGGGAGATAGCGTCACAGGAGATAAGTCAGCTTGGGGGAAGCTCGGCGTGCAGGTTAAAAAATATGTTTGTAAAAGAATAGAAATTGTAACTCATCGATTTTGTTTTTCAGTCTTGAACTCTAAAATATGGGACAAAAAGCTGTCCCGAAGAGTTTTCTCGGGACAACAGGATGCATTAGCCAAAAACGGGATGATCCCGTATTTTGCGGGACATCTGGGATCCCTAGATAATGTGTCAAAAGACACAATTTTTCATTGCTTTCATTGTACAATGTTTGTTTTTGATAAAAGTGAAACAGTCGAAACTGAACATCATGAATTTGGACTTGGACGAGCTGCGGCATGACTTATGCCTTACAAAAGTTGTTCTGGAAGGTTTGCAATTTGAAGAATTTGCTGATGCTGACAACAAGGCTGAGATAGCACCAGAAAGAAGAGATGCAGAAATAGTGTCTGAAGTTACGGGATTAACAGCTGGGGATGCCAGTAGCGATGATGATGATGAAGTGGCCAAACGTCTTCCAACCATAGCGGAGGCTCTTTCAGCAGCTATTGTACTCCGACAGTATTGTGGAAAAATTGAGGGTACCCGATACACTTTGATTGACCAAATCAAACATGTTGAAAACAGCATTTTGACAAATGCAATAACTTTAAAGCAGCAGCAAAACATGACTGATTATTATTTTATGCCCTAAAGCATCAATTCTGGCAAGACTTCCTTTTCTGTCATATTGCTGTGTATCCTGTCTTTAATTTGATCATGTAATTCTATTCGCAATTTATAATACAGAAGTAAATAATCTTAGTTTCTGTGTTTTCACTTATTGTATACACCAGTACACCACTGAGAGTGGTAGGGTGGTAAAACCCGTATATAAAATTATTGTGTATATCAAACTATCGAGTTCTTCCCTTTGAATTTGATATAAATGGGTTCAACTGTATACACTCCAGTATGCTACAAATATTTTTTTTTTATATCTCCACCTGCTAAAATGCATTTGACCCACCACTGATGCAGAAATAGTATTCATTTTTAAGTTTAATTAAAATTGTCTGTGTTTAGCTAACATCATATCCAACAGCTTTGAACAGTGGCATGTATTTCAGCTTCAGTCATAAATTACTGAGATAGTATTAACAGGCCTCTGAGAGAGAAGAGAAATGGCTGAACGTCCTGCAGTCGCCCCACTGGCTCAGCAGTCTGAGCACTGACTTCTGTCCATTCTTCTGAGATAAGTCAGAGTTTGATTCTCTGTGAGGTATGGATGTTATGTTTGTCCTACATCAATGGCTCTCTTGCTTCCCTGGAACCAGTGATTCTAAATTAAGGATGGGCAACTGCTTATATAGCCCATAGAGTTGCTCATGAAGGTAATTAAATCCACAAACAGAAATATAAAAAACTCTGCATATTCACCATCCTTTAAAAATAGTGATGAAAAACCAGAATCATTACTTTACACAAATATTGTTTATTATCTTTAGAATTTTTTTTAGTAGCTCAAAAAATCTAATAAAATCGTGTGTCTTGATTGTTTGTTCTGCTAGTTTTGTGCATCAGTAACAAAGAATAATGATTTTTTAATAGATTTGCTTTTTCTTAGTTCTCAGTCAGAATCCTTGGAAACTGAAATAACAGAGCAGAGTGCTAAAGAAAATGACAGAGAAGACGTGCTTAACAGTCTGGATGACCTGCTCGATGTTGTTAAAGCTATTTTGGAAAACATGGTGAGTGTAATTTGCTGTATTAAATGCTCAAGTACACGAATTTCCAACTTTTCATGTACAGGATTACTGGGAAATGTTGCTTATTTTTGTTTAGTGTTACAAATATGTTGTTGTTGCTTCTATCCATTGCTTTTTCTCAACACACACAAATACATGCTAAATTTTAGAAAATTTGAGACATTTTTGACTATCAACTTTGAATTAAATCAAAAGCTTTTGAATATCATTTTCAAGAACACTGGGAAATGTATTTGTTTTTGCTTAATATTATAAATATATTAATTATTGTTGCTTCTATTAGGGCTTTTGAATATTGCTTGTATGTGCTACCTTATTATGGTTCTGTGGACAACAGTATCTCACTAAAATTTCTAACATTTGCCAACTTAATATTCATTATACCAGGGGAATGTTTAATAGTAATTTGTCTATCTCAGTATAATTCTATTTAGTTAATTCAAGCAGAATTTGTTATTTTATGTAATAAATCATATAATTAGTTCTGTGCCTAGTGTAGTAATTCCACATACTTGGACCAGAAATTAAGAAATCCTGGACCAGTTATTAAAGCACTACATGCTAATCTATCTACTATCTATTCATATTTGGTAATGCATGTGAATCCATTTAAATGTAGTCAAACATTTTGAGTGCACTATTTTATACTGTTCCACATTTTGTCAGTTTTGGCATAATATTGGCCTCTCTTTTGATACGTACCGAGCAGTTTCTTTAGACAAATTAAAATAAGCAAGGAGATGTGAATTCTTATTCATGGAAACTGGTAAATGAAGCATCAATTTGCTAATCAGTTTTAAATGCACAAATAAGCTACCAGAGCCAAGTAATGCAGGCAAGAATTTATCACACACATATACATTTATTTGTTCACTAACAATGTGTGAACAATTAACTGCACCAAGAATATTAGAATACAACACAGAGAGATATCCAATTCCATATGCAGCTTTGACTCACTTGGAGCTGCTAGAATTATGCACACTTTGGAAAAGATAGACTGCTGGGGTTCAGTTCAGTTCAGTTCGAACAAGTACAGTTCTGTAAGTAAGATCTGAGTCCTTTCCATAAAGTAATTCTGACTGTAGGCATGATAGGAGTAAAATAAAGTACTTGAGAATTTGATGAGATGTTCAAATATCCTTGCACGGATGAGGTAATACACACACAACCACAATTTTATGCAGCTGTGGCATTAATCACAAAGCACATCTTTTGTTGGGTTGACAATTCACTACACCTTTTGGAAATCATCAGTTTCCACTTAGCTTTAAAGGAAATCAGACCTGTAAAATGAGGAGGGAAGGAATCCTCTTTCACTGCCCTCACAATTCACTTGTTCTTTTTCAGTTTTCCTTCAGATGCGTTGACGGGCAATTAGTGCACACAGACTGACCCCTTCTTCCAGAGCCTCAGTGGCGACCTCGGGGAGGAAGGAAGGAAGGAAGGAGAGTCACTTGTCTCCTCCTCTTTCGCCTGCTAGGTGGTGGGAATGAACAGGGCAGCCGTCTTTTTGTTAGCAAGGTTATTAATTGATTTCTCTAGGGAATGGTGCCTTCCACTTTTCAATCTCCATCTCTCTCTTGCCATGCTCTTGTTTCTGAGCTCTGGATGTGCTTCATTGATGAAGACATTCCTGAAACCTATATCCCTTGACTTCTAGATCTCTGTTAGGAAGATTCTGAGTGGCCCAATTCTTTCAATCCTTACTTATCCCAATATTAGTATGCTGCTCGGAATAATTACTCCACTGGAGCCATGTTCCTAGATGTACACCAGATAAAAAAATTTCGTTCTTCTATGGAAAAGTATTGCTTTTCCATCTGTACTTTGACTTCTTCCTCTCTTGGGAATACAAATACGACTGATGTTTTTACATTTTTCTAGAGATGCCAACTACTACGGAATCTCTGTAGTTCCTATGGAAATAGCTCTTGTACTACGGAAAATGGAAAACTGTGATTTTTCTATGGAAAATTAATAGAAGTTATTAATTTTTATTTTGCTTGTTCCCCTTCCCAACACAACGGCGGCCACTTGACGATTCGTCTTGCTTGCGATGCTGCCTGCACCTCCAGTTTTGCCTCTCAAAGCTGCTCGGATCTTAGCGCGAGCAACCGGCACTCGATGAGTGTGGCCTTGCGCCGAGTCATTCTAAGTGAAAACCCTCCCTCCCCGGCATGCAACATTCTGGGGACGTTGAGCGCAGCTCACTTTGGTGGACGTGGGCGGAGTTTTGCCTGAAGCTCTTGCGCAGTGCAGTGACAAGCTCTTGAAAATCGTTTGGTGCAGAACATGAGTGTCATTGCCTGGCATCGGAGTTTTTTTGTTTAAAGCATGCGTCGGCCATTCATGTCAGTAATTAATATTTTAAAGTTTTTTTCTTGTGTTGCAAAAAAGTATACTTGGATTTTGTTCTTATGTGCAGAGTTCGTCAAAATGCATAATTACACGTCTAGTACACATTGAAATTTTACCAATGCATAATAATATGCATCAGGAATTTTTGCGACACGTAAAAACACACATCGAGAAACGTAAAACTATGCAAAAACTGAAATAAAGGAAATAAATATTTTTTCCGTAATCGTAATTTCATTTGCCTGCAGTGTTGCCTCTGTCCAGTATTGTTGTTATACATCATTTTATTCCATAAATATTTGTATTTCACTTTGAAAATTTTCGAAAACTGAAATTCGACGGAGCAAAAATTCCCGTATATTCTTCAGGCAAGAGAGTGCCAAGGAATTTCTGCTTTTTCGTCGTAATTTGGGTTATCCTCAAGATCGATGCATAACTGAACAGAAATTTTGGGGCAATTGGTAGTGGTGAAGGATGCTTTCCGCCTGAAACTTTCAAAAACGGAAATTTAGTCTTGCAAAATTTTTGGAAACAGTGAAGATTTCTTCCGTAATCGTAATTTCATTTTTCACGAAATGTTTTCTCTGCCTAGTATTGTTGTTAAATTTCATTTTATTTTTTCATACATATTTGTATTTCACCTTGAAAATGAAAGGGAAATGTCCGAAAATGGAAATTGGACGTAGCAATGGTTTCTTCCACAACTGTAATTTTTTCCCCCAACGATGTTCTGGACGTGTATTCTATGTTCTTAAATATCCCTCCAAAAAAGGTTTACATTTCAGCTTGATAAAGGGGGAGAGTCCGTAAACGAAAGTGACGAAGCTGAAAAAAATTGTAAGAATTGGTGCATGATATTCAAAAGCATTCATATTCTCCAAGTTACACTATCTTTTATCTAAAATAGTGAAAGTTATCATGCATTCATGGTCCTCAAACTGAAAGTTCTTTCAGCATGATAGATAAAATTTTCATCCAAGGGATTTGTGAAGCCTACTGTCGTAGCTGATGGTGATGTTGAGCTTAATTTTTCAAATAACAGTTTTTCAAAAAAGAAAAATCAGAAAGGACACTACTGGTAATTGGAGTAAAAACTAGTATGTATTTAAGGGAAATCATTTTAAATGAAAATGAACTTCCTAAGTTCTATAGATCTGTTGGAAAATTGTACATTGAAGAATGTTCTTATATTCAAGAAAAGATACTGACCTATGATGAATTCTTAAAACATGCAGAAGTAGCAGATCCTTCACTTAGAGCTAGCCTAGAACATTATTTACTTCTGTATTATACATAGTCAAGCGCTTTCCATTTATAATAACAGAAATTGAACTCAATATACTGGAAGTGGAATTGCTTGTTATCAAGCTGACAAATTAGAAACCATAACAGAAACAGATAGAATAGATGTCACTTGGTCAGAAATCTCAAAATTAAGAGGCTGTAATGGAGCTGTTAAGTATATATACTATTCTCTAGAAAGTAATGTTTGCAATACATGTAGTTCCACACTCAAATGCTGCGAGTGAGAGTGGTTTTATTTTAGTGTGGAAAAATCAAGCCTGTTTCCAACCTCATTTAGGTTTAGAAACTGTAGAAGCACTTCTTATTGCAAAAATGAATATGTTCACCTCTGGGCAAGTGTGTTATGAAAAAATATTTTCTGCTGAGAAACTCAAATCTGCAAAATAGTAGAAAGAAAGCTGTTTAATACATTTTTTGTTGTGTAAAAAAATGTATCAGTCATGGTGTATATTATTTTCCATGTGAAAAATTTGGAATATTTTGATATAGATTTTCATGTAGATAAATGAATAAATAAGTAAAAAATACTAATTAAATTAAATGAGTAATACCATGTTTTCCTCGGTTAAAGTTATTCTTTTTGGTATGACTACTGAAAAATGGCCAAAACTACTGAAAATGTGTACGAGTACTACTGAAAATATCTGAAACGGCTTGGCTGGCATCTCTGTTTTTAGTCCCTTTGTTCGAAGCTTCAAAGAGCCTTTTGTGTGTCTGGTTTCACTTCCCTAGTGGTTTCGGTCATGCTGTACAGGGTAGCATTGCCTGCCTGTATGTGACCCCTTCACCACTATTAACACAAATCGTAATGCTAAAGCCCCATTTCTTGATGTCTAATGCCCAACCAGTTGACTAAATTTGTGAGACTGTTCACATCTTTGAGCTAGTGTTTTGCTGAGTACCCAGCATTCCGTTGGCACTTAGCAGGGTGTTCCCTTAAAAGCTTTCACTCCAAGAAGAGGATGAATTCCATAAAAACACTTATTTCACCCTTGTTCTGCTTCCCACTCACATAATACATTTAATTAGAGGTGGGACGAATCCTAAATTTTCTTGAATCCGAATCCTAAAAGATTCTCAAATCTCTTGAATCCTTCATATAAGAATATTTATAAGAAAAAAAGCAAAAGAAAAGACTTCTACTTAAAATTAAAAGTTTTTAATTGAAGCAAAATTTGAAATCTGTGTTTAATGAAAAACAAATTAAAGAATACAGTTTTTAAAAAATATATCCATGCTTATTAAGAAGATATAAATTAAATTTATAATTTACATTTACTTAATGAAGTACATAACTCTTGAGTCTTTGAGGTTCATTTCCATTTTCTGAACATAATTTGTCAAAAAAAAATATTTAAGTAACAATTCACATTTTTGACATTTTTTTTTTAATAACAAAAGCTCCAAAACCTTTTTAAATCAAAGCAAGTGTAAAGGTGGGAGGATTACTTCAAGAGTTAATGTAGATAAACATAAATACTAAACATGGAACACTAAATTGAGTAAATTCTTGCCAGAAAATTAAGAAAAATCAAAAACATGTTTGTTTTAAGAGTTTAATGAAAATACTAAACACTGAACTCTTTCAGGGCAATATAAAAAAATCAGAAACCTTTAATGGAGGTTTTTATTTAAAAACACTAGCATTCGAACTCACTCTGGGTTTAGCCTATTTTGTTTTTTATCAGCTATGACACCTGATGTGCTGAATAGTATTTCTGACATTACTGTTGATGGTAGTGTGATTAAGAACTTTTTAGAGAGTTTCCTCAAATTTTGATATTTTTTGTTGTCCTTCCAGTGTTTAAAGATGTCTGTAGATGATGGAAGTGATGTTTCTGCTAAGTAGGCATTTATTTCTTCTTCGGGAGACAAACTGTAACTCTGCTCACTGCTGGTAGATGGTGTCATCAATTGAGAATAGTAACTCCACATGCTATGAACTCCTTGTTGAGTTAACGATTTTTGAGTGGTATCTCTTTGACTTTGTTCTGATGACTGCAGATCACTGTCATCTGCTTTCAAAATACTAATATCAGAAATTTCAATGGCCAGTGTTGATTAAACTTTCTCAAGGTTTTCTTTGCTAAAAAATACACTTCCTTTGAATCGGGGATCCAGTATAGTTCCAAGAGTACACAATTTTTCGGTCTCAACAGACTGATAGCGCCTTTTTACAAATGTAAGCAAGTCATTTTGAAAACCCTGTACGGAACCTAAAGTTGATTTGAAGTTTTGTAGAATACTAATGGTGTTATTCACTAAAAGAATTGTTTCTGAGATTGTTACTTCATTGGAGCTGGCCACAAATGTAGCTCTATCAAACACATCTAGGATTCATATCACTTCTATAGTTGTCCACTGTCAAGCACTAAGATCTACCTGAAAATTTAACTCTGAAGCAGATAATAAAACAGCTTGCTTTTGTTCCATGAGACGAATGAGCATGTGAAGCTGAGAATTCCGGCTAGTTGGTTCATCTTGTATCAAACGATGGGGTTTAAGACTTAGCTTAGCTTTGTAAGACTTTCATGGCTTTAGAAGAGTGCTTGAAATGTCCAACAATACTCTGGCTGGTTGACATTATTTCCTTAATTTCACTCTTGTTCAGTAAACCATCTTTGAAAACTAATTGAAATGTATGTGCAAGGCATGGCAAGTGGTCAAAAGTACTGCATTCTAAAGCTGCAACCATATTATGCCCATTCTCTCTCATGAAATACGCAATTTTTTCTAAGAGGTTCCATTCTTTCATAGTGTTGGTAATGAAAGTTTCTATTGCAGGTGCTGTATGTGAAACTTCTGCAAAGGGAATACATTTCTAATCACAAGCAATGATACTCAAAGTGCCGCCCCGGTGGCGCAGTGGTCTAAGGCGCTGGCCTCTGATCATTCATCCGTAAGGGGTCCGGGTTCGAATCCCGGTCAGGCATAGATGTTGTGTTTGTCTTACGGCACTGGCCCTCTCCCTTCCCTGGAACCAGTGACCCTAAATTAGGGACGGGCGACTGCTTATAGCCCATTGAGTTGCTCACGGTGGTCATTAAACCTCCAATAAAAAAAAAAAAAAAAAAGATACTCAAAGTTTTCATCTTTTCATCTATGAAGTGAACTGTGAAACTGAGGTAATCATTAGAAGATGTTGATGTGCACATGTCTGTTGTGGCTGCAATAAACTCAGTTTTATCTAAAAGATTCTCAACTTTTATTTTTTCTTCTTCATACATCTCTGGAATTACCTTTTGGGCAAAGTGTTTCCTACTTGGGATGATATATCTTGGCTCAAGGTGGTTTATCAACTTTAAAACCTTTATCTTCTACTATGGACAATGGTTGGTTATCTTTGTAGATCATTTTGCAACTAATCTGGTAATTGTTTTAGCTCTTTTGTCTCCAGGCATAAAAATTTGCATTTTATCAATGAATGCTTTCAGAGTTGGTTGGTTAGAAGATACTGCTTTACATTTTACTGGGGGGGGGGGCTTCGAAAGATCTTTGTTCTCCGTAAGAAGAAGTTGCTGAACCTGAACTAGAATTTGAACTAACTGATGCAAGACTCCTAATCACAGCTGGATCATCTGGATCATTATTGTCTTTCAATCAGGAGTCAACTCTGACAGTCAAAGGGCTTAAGGGTGAAGCTGGAGTCAGTAATGCGGATAGTGAACTTCTATCTTTCAGTTCTAGAAACTTGCATGAATGTTTGGTTTTCAAATGTTTCCACATTGCTGAAGTAGTATGTGACCTTTTTCCTCTGGATATTTTTGCAGAACACAGACTGCAATTCACATAATTTTCATTTTCCGAAATTTGAAAATAGTTCCAGATATTAGTAGATGCTTGAGATCATGTCATCTCATGAGTTGACATTCATTTCAGATTATAGGAGGTGCGATGGTTGTGTGACAGGCACAAAATAAATTGCTCCTAAGTATGCGTAAATGCTGTGGTTAGCGATAGAAACTATGTAGGAATAAAAAACAAAAAAGCGTGAGAAACGCTGAGATTGAGACAAAAAATACAGACTGGATAACACCGAGCATATACTGATAGTGTGTGAAAGTGAGTCGCTGGGAGAGATGAGTAGAACTAGAAACGCTGAGCTGTAGACAGAGTAATTTGAGTCATGTGCTTGACGTGGCTCAAGGTTACACCCCCCCCCTCCATTCTCACACTTGTTACCATGGTAATGGCTGCCGGGAAAGAGATGAAATATGGCTAAGTCACTTTTCCCACTATACTTGAGGTATGGTGGCTAAGGCACTGTCCGATGGGAGACACCAGTTGCTTCGGCAGTTGCTCTGTGTGTTTGGCTGAACAATTCCTTCACTGTTGCATCCAGTTTGGAAGTAACGAGCTATTTCAAATAGCTGTGTTCACACCATAGACGATCTTCTTCGATTGTTTTCTAATATCAGAACTCTGACAAAAATTCCAACAAATATCGCTGTAGAACAAGCACCAAATGCCAAGTTTTTAGGTTAAGATTTGAAAGATTCGAATGACAAAAAAGCGTGAAGATTCGAGTTTTCGAATCTTCAATCTTTTTCAAGATTCGCGGGATTCGAATGTCCCATCCCTACATTTAATTGTTCCCCAATGTCTCATAATCATTCTCCGTTTATTAATACAAATTATTTGCGTAATTTAAGTACAACTTTTAGCCCTACCTCACAGCTAATTAACTATGGGGGGTTAATGATGTACCGATATTCTGTGAAGTTTCATCTTAGGAGTACAACTGCCTTTTATATCATACGAATGACTTCTAGTGAGAGTTACATTGTAGATTAAAAGTATCTGGACACCCCTTTCATATGGTTGATTTGTTGACATACGTCAGCATTATGGCCCATACAGGTATAAAAACGTGCACATTGCTTGGCAAACATCATAGACAAGCATGAAGAACAGAAATGGGTCGTACGGCAGAGCTCAATGACTTTCAGAGTGGCACGATCATAGGATGCCATTTTAGCAACAAATGGGTTCAAAAAAATTCTGCTCTGCTGTACCTGTCCTGATCAGCTATAAGTGATGTTATTGTGAAGGGGAAACACGTTAGGAGAAACAACAGTGCAATCACAACTTGGTAGGGCATGTAAAATGATGGTGCAGCAGAATCACTAGCCAGCAGTTGCAGCACTCACTATTGAGTTTAAAAACACCTCTAGAAGCAATGCCAGCACCATAATGGTTTATTGAGAGTGGAAGGGAATGGGTTTCAATGGCTAAACAGTCACACCCAAGCTTAACAACAAGATCATTGGCACGCGTCAGTTGTAGTGGTGTAAAGCTCGACACCAGTGGGCTCTGGAGCAGTGAAAATGCTTTCCCTAGAGCGATGAATAATGCTTCACCATCTGGCAGTTCGACATATGAATCTGGGTGTGGATGATACCTGCCTGACTGTGTTGTGTCGACTGTGAAGTTTGGTGGAGGAGGCTCTAGCGCTGTTTTTCATGGTTTGGACTGGATCCTCTAGTTCCATTTATGAGGAATCTTAATGGTACATCCTATAATGATATTCTCGACAATTTTGTGCTCTAAACATTATGGCAGCAGTTCAGTCCATGCAGGACTTGAACTGTTACCATAATAAGAGCAATGAGAGTGAACTTACCCTTACCAGTAGGTCCGTTCTCTCAGACATGTAGACATTTCTCTGCACGTTAACTTCCTTATTAATATCCACGGTTGGTTTTTGGCCTTTGGTGCGGTGGTTTTTATGTTGTCTTCGACATGTTCTTTTATTTGACTGAGTGAGCAATTTATTAACCTATACTGCAGAACTGATACGTTGGTCCCAGAAGCATCTTTTATACTTTAAAAACCCTATATTTACAATGACTTGAATAACACTAACTGGTAACCAAATTGGCTTATAAAAAAATAAAAAACCTATCTACATGAACATTTAGAAACCATAAACAAACTTCCTATTTACAAACACCAAAACATCGGAACAAAACATTTAAAAGCCTAAAATTCAATTATTCACAACGAACTTATCTCATTTTCCTCTATTTACAAAATCATCTCACACACACATTCACGCACCACACCTCTGCCGTTCCCAACGTAGATTGCCCCAAGCAGCTTTCCACCCATCCGGGTCCATCATCTGGAGGCCAGTTGGTATCAGCCCTGCTATCACAGTGCGACTGAGTGAGAGAAGCGATTTCTTGCGTCGGCCTCATGTCCCACGTCATATTGAACACATGGCCACCGTGGCTCCATCTGTTAAGAACTGTAGTTAATATTTTATTTTCCTCTGGAGTATTTTTTCCATTTTTGTTCTATTTTTATTAGTTCTTTCCATTTTTCATTAAGTATATTTGGGTCATTATGATTACATACTCGATCCCTATTTTTTTCGATCAGTACTGACTCTGCAATACGCAAATGTCTTTCGTTGTTACATGATTTAATTATTTTGATGTCTTCAAATTTTGGGTATCTTTGATTATCTAAGCAGTATTGTATCAGTGCTGTTTTCGCTTCTTTTTTTTTTTTTTTTTTGCCAATTTTTTATGTGTTGTTGTAGGCGATGTTTTAATTGGTTTTTGGTACTCCCTATGTACGATATTGGTGGGATGCCTGTTATCGGAATTTCATACACACCTGCTTTTTCCAAGATACTGCTTTTTTCCGTATTATTAATTATCATATCTTTGACCATTAGTACTTTGTTTCCCATGAATTCCATATTTGTGGCATAACTTTTTTATCTCTGTTGATATTCTTGGAAGGTAAGGTAAAGCACCAACATATTGTAATTCCTTTTTTCTTTTTGAGGTTGTGGTATCTTGAATCTTAACTTGTACTTCATATATCCATTTATTTATTTTTTGTGGTGGGTATCCATAACAAAGGGAAATTTCTTTAATGTACTTGATCTCATCATTCTAAAATTATTCTTTAGAGGAGTGTGTAATTGCTCTTTTAACTAATGTTTTAATGCTATTGCATTTTTGTGTATAAGGGTGTGTTGATGTATATGGAATCAGAACAGGAACATATGTTAGTTTTCTATGTACTTTATATTGCATATGGTCATTTTGTTTTATAACCTTTACATCCAGGTAAGGCAATGAATTCTCTTCTTCGTGTTCTATTGTTAATTTTATTGATGGATAAATACTGCTAAGTTGTTGTATCAATGCCTCCAGCCCATCTATATCCATTTTGGCCAAGATGAAGATATCATCTACATATCTACAGCATATCAGAGAGGTCTTGTAATTTGCTAATAATTTGTTATTCTATGTTATTCATGATTACTTCTGCAAACAGATTTGATAGTGGTGAGCCCATTGGCCCTCCGTAATTTATTTTGTATATTTTATCATTATATTTGAAGATCTTATTTTCATATATATACAATAAAGTTGCTTTTAACTCCTGTAGTTGCATGTCATTCATTGATTGGTCCTGTTTCAATTTTTCAATAATAATATCCACTGCCTCTGGTACAGGTGTAGTTGGAAACAATGACTTGACATCCATACTCGCCATTCTGTAACTTCTTATATCTTGTTTTAGATTCTTCAAAATTTCTATAAATTCGTACATATTCTTTACAGTGCATTTTGTTTTCTTAAATTTTAGTGATAAGAACCTGTAAATATTCTTCTCAAGTTCAATCGGTGGTGAGTTCTTTTTGGACACTATGAGTCTCATGGATGTACCTTCTTTATGTGTTTTAATTTTAGCAAACAATTGTGGTACTTTTGTACCTATTGGTGGTTTTGCATTTTTAATCTCATTAGGTAGGGTGCTATGGTTCCTGATATTTGCCAAGTATCTTACTTGGCTATCTGTTGGGTCTTTTTTTTCACCACTATCAAATCTGTTTGCAGAAGTAATCATGAATAACATAGAAGAACAAATTATTAGCAAATTACAAGACCCTCCTCTGATATACTGTAGCTATGTAGATGATATCTTCATCTTGGCCAAAATGGATATAGATGGGCTGGAGGCATTGACACAACAACTTAGCAGTATTTATCCATCAATAAAATTAACAATAGAACATGAAGAAGAGAATTCATTGCCTTACCTGGATGTAAAGGTTATAAAACAAAATGACCATATGCAATATAAAGTACATAGAACACTAACATATGTTCCTGTTCTGATTCCATATTCATCAACACACCCTTATACACAAAAATGCAATAGCATTAAAATATTAATTAAAAGAGCAATTACACACTCCTCTAAAGAAGAATTTCAGAATGATGAGATCAAGTACATTAAAGAAATTTCACTTTGTTTTGGATACCCACCACAAAAAAATAAATAAATGGATATATGAAGTACAAGTTAAGATTCAAGATACCACAACCTCAAAAGAAAAAAGGAATTACAATATGTTGGTGCTTTACCTTACCTTCCAAGAATATCAACAGAGATAAATAAGTTATGCCACAAATATGGAATTCAGATGGGAAACAAAGTACTAATGGTCAAAGATATGATAATTAATAATACGGAAAAAAGCAGTATCTTGGAAAAAGCAGGTGTGTATGAAATTCCGATAACAGGCATCCCACCAATATCATACATAGGGAATACCAAAAACCAATTAAAACATCGCCTACAACAACACATAAAAAATTGGCAAAAAAAAAAAAAGAAGCGAAAACAGCACTGATACAATACTGCTTAGATAATCAAAGATACCCAAAATTTGAAGACATCAAAATAATTAAATCATGTAACAACAAAAGACATTTGCGTATTGCAGAGTCAGTACTGATCGAAAAAATAGGGATCGAGTATGTAATCATAATGACCCAAATATACTTAATGAAAAATGGAAAGAACTAATAAAAATAGAACAAAAAAGGAAAAAATACTCCAGAAGAAAATAAAATATTAACTACAGTTCTTAACAGATGGAGCCACGGTGGACATGTGTTCAATATGACGTGGGACATGAGGCCGACGCAAGAAATCGCTTCTCTCACTCAGTCGCACTGTGATAGCAGGGCTGATACCAACTGGCCTCCAGATGATGGACCCAGATGGGAGGAAAGCTGCTTGGGGCAATCTACGTTGGGAACGGCAGAGGTGTGGTGCGTGAATGTGTGTGTGAGATGATTTTGTAAATAGAGGAAAATGAGATAAGTTCGTTGTGAATAATTGAATTTTAGGCTTTTAAATGTTTTGTTCCGATGTTTTGGTGTTTGTAAATAGGAAGTTTGTTTATGGTTTCTAAATGTTAATGTAGATAGGGTTTTTTTTTTTTTTCTTTGTAAGCCAATTTGGTTACCGGTTAGTGTTGTTCAAGTCATTGTAAATATAGGGTTTTTAAAGTATAAAAGAGGTTTCTTGGACCAACGTATCAGTTCTGCAGTATAGGTTAATAAATTGCTCACTCAGTCAAATAAAAGAACATGTCGAAGACAACATAAAAACCACCGCACCAAAGGCCAAAAACCAACCATGGATATTAATAAGGAAGTTAACGTGCAGAGAAATGTCTACATGTCTGAGAGAACGGACCTACTGGTAAGGGTAAGTTCACTCTCATTGCTCTTATTAAGGTAATTGTAAGCACGTAAATTTTTGATTAGTTATAGTGATACTATGACTTGTCAAACAAAGTGTTACCATAATGTTGAGAGCACAAAAGTCCTTCATGGACTTCAGTGGGGTCCATGCAGGAATGTTTAGATGAGATGGGTGTGGAAGAACTTTACTGGCCTGTGCAGAGCCCCGATCTCAACCCCATAGAATATCTTTGGGATGAATTGTAATGCTGACTGTGAGTTAGGTCAAACCACCTGACATCAGTGGCCAACCTGGCTAATGCTCTTGTGGCAGAATGGAGGGCAATTCCTGAAGCAACATACAAAAATATAGTGAAATGCCTTCTCATCAGAGTGGAGGCTGTGATAGTAGCAAAGGCTAGACCAACTCAATATTAATTCCTTTCCTGTTACAAGGAGTTTGTGGATATGCAAGTGTCTAGATACTTTTGATCAGATAGTGTATTTGTTAATACATTTTTCAAAACTGATTAAATTATGGTTCAGTTGAAAACTGATGCACAATGAAAAATGTCAATAGGTAGTAATTTTTATTTAAATGCCATATGCATAGTTTTCTTTGATATCTAATTATTCTCAGTTAATGAAAAAAGGCATTATTTTTCTGTATTTATGACAAAGGAATGTGTTTCTTATTTAGAAAGAAGTTGTGGAAGATATGAAGAAGATTACACAGCAATTCAATGCCATTGTGAAATTAGTTAATTTTTCAGGAACAGATGGGACGTATTCCTTAACATACCCAGTAGAACAGTTTTGTAAGTGACTTTTTATTTGTTTGTGTGTATGTGTGCTAGGAAAGGTTATTATTTTGTACTTATCATTTTCTGAAACTATACTTGGGGCAAAGCTAACTTAGTTACACTGTTAATGTTGTGAAACCGATTCATGAAAAAGTTCTCTCTCGTTTTTCAGTATTTCTCTGCAGACTAATGGGATGTCATGCGCAGGGCCTGATTACTGCACGGGCCCTGGGCCCCCTTTTAATGGGGCCCCTGTTAAATTGTTTCTGAAAAAAATTACTTATAATAATTGTTGAACTTATCATTATTGTGAAAGTAATATTTTACGGGGTTTCATTGATCGTTTGAGGTATGACTATTGTCTGTCGGTTTTCAGCAGTATGGAATTTATCGTTGGTGTTCTGAGCGCAGTCACAAGTTCTTGTCAGTCAACAAACCAACCAATGATGAACTGTTAAATAAGATATATTTTTGCTTTGCAAATGTATCACCAAGTATATCACGGCTTGCCACTGGTGAAAATTCGTTAAGGACGAGTCACGTGATCCTGTGAGTAATGACTGTTTCATGCTATCATCTACAACCGTAGTTGCCAGATTTCAAATTGAATTCTGTTAAAGTTAAACCGCAACTGTAATCGTATTTCGTATGTGGTGGAGGATTCCGAGTTGTAAATTAAACTAAACGGATTTATCAATTGAGAATTTTGAGATATTAGTATTACAATGTCTTCACAAAAATTTCTTTCAGGTGCTTGTAAAAGAAAAAGAAGTAACGATATTCGACTTCAGTTGCTATCTCATAAGTGGGCTATTGAGAAATTCATCACAAGTTCAAAAAAGATGTTCCCGTGGATGAACAGGGTAACTCTTCTAGTGCTGAACTCGAGGTAGGAGATCATTTTAATAACAAACTGTTATGTATAATTTCTTCCCAGACTCAAGAAGGGGGCAACATAGAGCCTGAAGATGTGTTTTGCAATAGTTCTCCGTTCACAGAAAATGTAAACACAGCAGATTCACAATGTCAGTCTTTGCAAAGTGAAAGTTTGCCACCACGTGGTGAATTCAGCAGTCCAAGTATTGAAAACCAACATAGTAGTAATAATGATGATCAGTCAAAATGTCAACATTTATTTCCTGTAGATGTCTGTTTGTGGCCTAATTTTATTACAGACAAGTTTCATGAGCATTTCATTCGTAACAGACCAAGTCAGAATATTGGCCAAATTTCTAGTTCAAAACATGTTATTTTGAAAAGAGAACACATGCTCACAAAACAAAACTTTTATCGCAAGAAGAAAAATAATGAGTTGGTGAACAGAGAGTAGTTAGTATATTCTACAGCTAAACGTGAACTTTTTTGTTATGTGTGTAAACTGTTCAATTCCAGTGATCAAGCTTTATGTAAGGATGGATTTTCCTACTGGAAAAAAACTGCAGAGAGACTTCAGGAACATGAAAACTCCATCATTCATAGAAATTTGGTACTCTGTTTGTCACAGAGGGTTACACTCTCTTCACATGTGGATAATTTGCTAATTGAGGAATATCAGCAAGAGGGTCAGTATTGGAGGAAAGTTTGACTAGAGTTGTGGCTGTAATAAAGTCTCTTGCTTTACATGAACTTGCTTTGTTTGGGGAAAATGAAACACTCCATTCCCTACAGAATGGTAATTTCCTTGGAACTTTGGAGCTGGTAAGCCTTTTCGATTCATTCTTGGCAGACCATTTAGTAAAATACGGAAGTATTGGTATTGGTAATGCAAATTACCTATCTTCTACTACTGTGACTGAATTAATTCGAATTATGGCACAAAAAGTATTGAATGCAGTAGTTGCAGAAATTCAGAAAGCCAGATGTTTTGGTTTAATTGTGGATTCTACTCCTGATGTTGCACATGTAGACCAGTTGGCAGTAGCAGTACATTATGTGACTGAAAACAGAGATCCTGTTGAGCGTTTTTTGAAATTTGTATCAATCTATGGCCATGATTTTAGTCATCTAATTCATACTGTGACATCCTTGCTTAAACAACTTGGCATAGATATAATTAATTGCAGAGGACAGTCCTACGACAATGCCAGCAACATGTCTGGCAAATACTCAGGGTTACAGGCCAAGGTGAAGAAACTGTGCCCATTAGCTGAATATGTGCCATGCGCAGGTCACTCGTTAAATTTAGTTGGAGTTCACGCAGTTGAGTGCTGTCAACAAGCTATTTCCTTCTTTGGATTAGTGCAGAGCATATTTTTTTTTTTTTTTTCCAGTTCTCCTCGTCGGTGGGAAACTCTTTCTTCAGAACTAGCTGGTGGACTTCGTGTAAAAACATTATCTGAAACTAGATGGTCTGCTGCTGCTGATGCATCTAAAGCTCTTCGGCAAGGTTATCAAAACATCATGAAAGCCTTGCTTAATGTAACGGATGATGTTAATGAAAAAATGCCTACAAAGTACGAAGCAAAAGTACTTCTGCACAAAATGGCGAAGTTTGAGACTGCTGTTTCAACAGTTGTATGGGATACAATTTTGCAATGTTTGAACAGTATTAATAAGACGCTCCAGTCTGTTACTGAGGATATATCAGTCCTAATACCAATGTATACCTCATTAGTTATATTTGTACAGTCAGTGTGTGATGAGTTTGACAAGTATGAGCTTGAGGCAAAAAATTTAGTGGAAAACGAGTATTCAGTGAAGCGTAAAAGTAAAGTGCCAAAAAGTCGAATGCTTGATGATAGTGCATCTATTAAACTTCAGCAGTCTGATAGAGATTACTTTATTACACAGTGTCACTATGTCATATGTGATACACTGATTTCAGAGCTTGATAGGAGAAAACAAGCATATGTAACCATTAATGATCAATTTAGCTTTTTAATGAAAAAGATGCTTCTAAAGAAGTACTTCGAGAAGCAGCGAATTGTTTTCGAAAGATATATAGTGATGACATAGATGATGAATTTGAAGATGAAGTTGACCAGTTTTTTTTATTTTTTGCCAAAAGAAATGTGCCCTAAAGAAAAATTATAATTCTTACGGGAAAAACAAATTGTTCATACATTTCCCAATGTAGTCATTGCCTTAACAATGCCTATCTCGAACTGTACTACTGAGCGCTCATTTTCCGTACTGAAAAGAGTGAAAAACAGGATGCGATCAACAATAGCCCAAGAAAAATTGATAGGGCTAAGTACTTTAACAATAGAAAGTGACCTTACATACAAACTTGATTTTGATGACGTGATCACTAGTTTCACAGCTCAAAAGGCAAGAAAGCGACCTATATAATTATGTGTGTCTCCGCCCACTCTAACCCAAGCAAGCACTGTGACAGACCTTTACCTAATCTCCATTTTGACTGAACTATTAAGAGTGAAACCACTTCACAAATGAAACATTTCATTGTAGCCATCTGAAATTGATAGTAAACAAATACAATTTGTATTCAATATATATAGGTAATTTTTCAGTTTAGTTGTGCAGGGCCAGTTTTTTGGGAAATTTCATGGGATATTTCTTTCTCAAAGTTGACCAACCAAGGAAGTGGAAAGATTGAGATTGATAAATGGGAACGACAATCACCCAACTGCACTTGAACTAGCCAAGGAAGAAGCGTCCACCATTGCTAACGGAATTCAATGGTTTCTACTTTCGAAGGCTTTGTTGCATCCTTTGGAAGTTCGCCGGTTGTATTCTAGTTTTATTTAGCAATGAAATTCAAAATGTTTCTTGGTGTTTCCCTATTCCATGTTTATCCCTGCTATTCCTATATCAGGCGCAGCTCGATAATTTGTTTTGTTTTTTTAATGTTGGGACTTTTTAACAGACTACTTGATGATGCTAGATACACTTCACAAGCTGAAGACCTGATATTTCGAATTGACACAGGTAACTGAACATTCAGTTTCACATGAGTAAGTTTTTTATTTATTTTTTGGGTACTTACGTATTAACGCCACCGCAGCAGAAGTTGTGCTAATGCGGCAATAAAGAACAATCTTGTTGTTCACACGCGCAGGCAAAGTAGTCAATCGGATTTCGGTGGAAAATGTGCCGATATAGAGTTCAACATAGATTCAAAACAGTCTCTATTTTCTTTCACCTGATGCTGTCGCCATATGAACGTATTAACGCCACCGCAGCTACAGATTTGGCGGTTTAAGTGCCGTCTACACCTAAAATTTTTGCGACAAATCATAAAATAAAACACTTTATTTAAAAACAAAGTAGTCAATCAGATTTCGGAGGAAAATGGGCCGATATAGAGTTCAACATAGATTCAAAACAGTCTCTATTTTCTTTCACCTGATGCTGTCGCCATATGAACGTATTAACGCCACTGCAGCTACAGATTTGGTGGTTTAAGTGCCGTCTACACCTAAAATTTTTGCTACAAATCATAAAATAAAACACTTTATTTAAAAACAAAGTAGTCAATCGGATTTCGGTGGACATAAAGGCAACAAAGAATCCAAAATATAAATGCCTGCGCGTGCGAACAACAAGATTGCTCTTTATTGGCTCATTAGCACAACTTCTGCTGCGGTGGCGTTAATACGTAAGTACCATTTTTTGTTTTACTTCCCCTCTTTCTTTTACAATTTTCCATTTTTCTTTTAGTGAAAAAAACATATTTCAGACTTACTGTTTACTTTAGGTTTAACGCTCCTGACGCTTAGTTTTCCTGACTTTTATTTTCTCCCCCCAGACACCCTAAAATTCTTTTTCCCCAAATGCCTTACTTTAATGATATTTAACCATTATATTTATAAACGAAAACCTTGTTATCACCTGCCTTGGGAAATTCCCCGGCACAGCATTTGTTTGGAAAATAGCTGTTTGACTTAAGCCTTCGACCTTAAAAAAATTTGATTAAAAAAGCTATCGAGCTGCGCTTGATAGAAACAGCGGGAATAAATATGAAAAAGGGGCAAGGAAAGGGGAAACACCAAGAAATATTTAGAATTCCACTGCTAAGTAAAATCAGAAAATTGTCAGTTCGCCAACACACTGTCCTCCGACAACAGAAGGGAAAAAATTTAACCAAAAACCCTGCATAGATAAACGGAAATGAAACCATATACACGTCTTTCCGACAACAGAGGAAAAAAATTAAACCAAAAACCCTGTGTATCGTCCTCCGACAACAGAGAAAAAATAAATAAACCAAAAACCCTGCATAGATAAAATGGAAACGAAACCATATACACGTCCTTCAAGAGACCGACTCGAGAAGTCGTATAAACGAAAATTAA
Organism: Macrothele yani; assembly: GCA_039090855.1. Taxonomy (NCBI): domain Eukaryota; kingdom Metazoa; phylum Arthropoda; class Arachnida; order Araneae; family Macrothelidae; genus Macrothele; species Macrothele yani. Next base: position 51,816,297 of record CM077028.1, read on the forward strand.
AAAGCATGTTGATCATCGGGACCTTAGCCGAACAACATATAAATGGAAAAGACTTATAAATGAGAAACATATAAACGGTGTTCTACTGTATATATATTTGGTGTGTGTGTATCATATCTCCAGCGCTGTGCATTAATGAAAATTTTTTGTTTTGATGGGGGGCCCTCACCACTTACCTGGCCCTGGGCCCCCGACCATCTTAGTCGGGCCCTGGTCATGTGTCATGAACTCGCCCCCTAAGGAAACTTGCAGCTGATGCTTTTATCATGATGGAAATATTGCTATAGAAAGCAAGAAGCAGCTAAGCTGGTTTGCCAAAGTAAGACAAAGTGTATGAATGATTAAACAGATAAGGTGGCTTTTTATGTTTGGAAAGACAAAATTCTAGAAGTGTATGTTACTTAGAAAGAGCAGAGGAAATAAAGTTTAAACTTGTGTGAGGAATGGGATTAGGAAAATGATTTGGGAGTCTAATGGGTCAAGTGAAGGATTAGGTGAATACTTCTGTAAGTTAGTAGAACATGAAAGCAGTAATAATTTTAGGGTAGAAGCAGATAATACCACTTGAATCAAACACAGTAATGATCTCAAGGTATGTTTGTGAAGCTATCAAATCTCCTAAAGATGGTAACAGCCGAGAAGTTCAAATGTGGTGGTGACTCTGTCATTGTTTGTTTAGTGTAAACTTGTTGGTTGTGTTTAGAGTTAGGAGTTTCCCTCAGAATTGGAGCCATTATTGTTCCTCTGTGTAAGGGAAAAGGTGATAAAACTGAATGGAAGTGTGCCAGGAAAAGTGTTTGGAAAAGTTATTGATAAGGATTGTGGCTTTATATTGGAAAAGGTATGGAATGCACAGGGGGTTATATGCCTGGGAAGAGCTGTACTGACAAAATTTTTGTTACATATTGTTGATTGAAAAGTGTTTGTTGGTAAGGAAGTTTTATTAAATTGGTTTTTCATTACTGTCGGAGTCAGATAAAGTTTTGTAATGTTGCCATGGCTGTTCATCATATTTATAGATGCCTGCATACATAATATGCCAGTTATTACAATAATGTCAAAATAGATAGTACTGGTTTATGCAAAGGCAGGTTTACCACTGGGCTAACCTTGGCCATGGCCTACAGTGCTGCATATTGAGGGTTATGTTGTGATATTATTAGGGAAAAACATAGTTGATTCAACTTTTCTGAACACTGATGTTATTCTATGGATTTACCTGTTCATGCCCATCAGTAACACATCTAGAGAACAAAGTGGTTTTTTTTTTTTTCTTCTTTTGAAAACCATTCATAATTATATGAGGAAATTTAGTTTTCAGGAAAGAATGAATGCACTTACAGATCTGTCACTGAATTCTGGCATTGCAGAAACTTGATGATATAGTGAAAGATCTTGCCACAAAGAAATCGAGCGAAAGTATCTTTTAGTTGTAAATAATTTTACCAATTTATTTTGATTCGTTTTCTCTTTCTCTGTCATTCATTCAATTTACAATGAACATTGGTAGAAGCTACAAAAAAATCTACAAATGGCAATGCTTATGTGGAAAATTTAAATGCAAAGTTTACTGGCAAATATTTCATAAGTATGTTAAAATCAAGCAATTTCAATTGTAAATACAAAATTTGACAGTGAAATGAAGTTTCAAAATTGTAAAAATGAAACTTGACTTAAGAAAACATTTAAAATGTTTATTTCAATGCCCAGTTTTAGATAATACACGTACTAAAGATTAAACAGAATTGTTCTTTAGAATATTTTAATTCCTTTTGTCATAAAAAAATCTGTATATAATTAAAATATGAAATTCAAATTGGAAGCATTTTTTTTACAATGAAATACATCTACAAATTTTGAAGATGACAATCCGATTTTTGGCGTAAATGTGACAAGGATGGTAAGTCAGATAATATTTGAAAACTTGAAAATTTTCATCGTCCTGGAGCGGGACTCGAACCCGTGTCTCCCAGAAAACGCCTAGGTATGCTCTGGGAGACGCGGGTTCGAGTCCCGCTCCAGGATGATGAAAAAATTTTCAAGTTTTCAAATATTATCTGACTTACCATCCTTGTCGCATTTACGCCAAAAATGGGATTGTCATCTTCAAAATTTTTATTATATGGCGTAATCCCGTATTTCTTTCATGAAATACATCTAGTTGGGCATCTTATTTTTCTTGGCCCTAGGCACTGCAATGTTTAAACCTGCCTCTGTCTTGGTAATTCTCATGTGTGCAGGTTACTGATGACACAGTCCTGTTGGCAGAGAATGAGTTGCAGAGTATGTTCTCCTGGATATACGAAGTTCATATGAAATTCAAACTGAGTATAAGAGAAAAACCGAAGCTGTGGTTTTTGAGTGAGGAACTGTTAGTACTAAATGCAAGGTAAGTATGAATGGTACAGAAATATACCAGGTGAATGAATTTGTATATTTAGGAAGCATGTTTGACAGCAAAAAAAAAGATTAGGTGGTGAAATTAACACATGAGTAAATTCATCTTTGAAAGACACAGCTACCTTAGAAGAATTTTACAGTACTGATAGGTTCTCAAAAAGGTCATGAATGGCTGTCTGTGAAAGTGTGATTGTTCCCACTCCAATGTACAGCAGTGAAACCTAGGTACTGCTGAAGAAAAACAGGAATTGTGTGTGTGCTGGAGAGGTGCGTTAGGTACGAGGGGTTTGTACCAAGACATATTCTTGATCACGTGTGTGGTAAAGATGTGTAATGTGAATCATAATATTCTTAGTGAGTGGAGACAAATTTAAGTGGTTTGGCCATATTAAAAAATTAAATGATGTGCAAACCAAAAAGATTGCTGGAAAGAAAGGTAGAGGAAGCCCCAGGAAAGCATGGGAAAACCAGATTCAGGAATGCCTTCAGGAGAAAAAGGTGAGTATAAAGTGCAAAAGAGGTCTTGTGTGAGTAGTTGTATATATCAGTGAAGCTCGAGGTGTGCACCAAGATTGCTGTAAATGGAGACATTTGATTCAACAGCATTAAGTAAAATCAAACACCATCAATATCTTTGTTTTAGCAGGTGATCTTGCATTGAGGAGCTTATTGATATGTATATGTAAATTAAATAATTGTGGAAGCCAGAACAGAGTGGTGTAGACAAAGCACTATTAAGATAGTGTAAAAAGAAATTAAACTGGTTCATTGACTGGTTCTTTATTTCATTACGAAGACAGAAGAACTTGCCAAACCCTTGAATCATAAATGCTTCATGTGCACAACTGGTTGAATCAACAGATTTAAATTACATCACAACAATTCTTTTGGAAAGGTAAGTGGTACAGCAAGGGCTGTGAGACAAGAGCAGAATGGCATAATAAGGTTTGACACAAAATGCATGAAGGTTTATGACGAGTGAGGACATTTTTAATGCTGATGAATATTGGTATTTACTGGTATTTTCCTTCCAGACAAAACACTGAAATTTAAAGGGGTGGGAGATGGTGGTGGGAAGCTACCTAAAGACTGAATCACTATTTTTGTGCTTGCTAATTCCAATAACTGAAAAGAGAAAATTCCTTGCAAGTGAGAATTCATAAAATGTCTACCAGTTCAGTACAGCTCACCTTGTAAAATATTATTGTTAACCTCTGATCTCTGTAAAAGTGTGTTGAGGCTTTCAGACCAGCAATTGTGATTGCACAATAGGAAAATTATGTTGCTCATTGATAACTGTTTGGCACATCCTGAAAACTTGCAAACACTGAATTGGTCCTCCTACCAGACACCATGAGCATATTACAACCTATAGACGAGTGAGTGAGAGGTTAAAAGTCTGAAATGGCACTTCTGTAGATATACACTGCTGGACTATTGCTAAGGACGGATCATAAACGGCTATATAGCGCATAAAAAAGTAAGTGTGGTTGGATGCCAAGTGAAATAAAATAATGTCAGAATGCCAGGACATTACAAGAAAGACAATTTATTGTGCTCTGAAATCATGAAGGCTTTGGAACGTGTTCAAGGGACAAACAGGCCATTTTGTGCAGAATACGTAAACGTGAAAAAATGCAATTACCGTCCGCAGGCGTTCCGGCGTAAGATGTCAATACGGGATATGGCCACCATGGAGGGCGATGCAAGATTCCACACGTCGTGTCATGCTTTGCACAACATTATCAAGCAGCTGTTGGGGTAATTTATCCCATTCCTCTGTCAGTGCACGGATGAGGGTGTCCTTGTTTATTGGAGGGCATTGGCGACCAGCAAGACTCCTCCCCAAAGCATCCCACACATTTTCAATGGGATTCAGATCTGGAGAACGTGCTGGCCATACGAGGCATTGAATATCCTTGCTCTCAAGACACTCCTGGACAGCGACTGTTCGATGACATGTTGCGTTGTCGTCCATGAAAATGAATCTATCACCGACAGCACCACGGAACATGCGAACATGAAGTAGCAGAACATCATTAATGTATCGTTGGCCAGTCATAGTCCCAGTTGGAAGCACATAGAGGGCCGTACGGCCATTGATCATGATGCCAGCCCATACCATGACACTACATGTCGGATATCGGTCCCTTTCCTGTATGTTTGCTGGACAATATGCAGTACCACTATCACGCCAGATCAGTTGTCGTCGACAATCAGACGATAGACTGTATCTACTCTCATCTGAAAAGAGGACAGCAGACCAGTCGTTATCAATCCGATTGCGATGTTGATGGCACCATTGCAAACAGGCGGTACGGTGACGTCTGGACAATGGGATGCACACAACAGGACGGCGGGCGTATAGTCCTCCTTCATGCAAACGTCTGGCGACAGTTTTTCGGGAGATCCGCTTTGCCAGTAGCAGCCATAAACTGATTTGCTACCTCACTAGCTGTGCTGCGCCGGTGTCTTTTTGTTGATAGCACTATGTACCGATCTTCTGCAGGTGTCGTACTGCGAACACGACCTCCCCCGTGATGTTTGCTACACTCTCCATTTGTTTGAAATGATTTCCAAAGCCTTGAAACAACACTACGGCTGACGTCGAACTCCCTGGCAACATCTGTTATTTTTCGCCCCTCTTCAATCTTGCCAATAATACGGCCACGCGTAAAATCATCTAGGTGATGTCGGGAAGACATACTGAAATTGCAAGTTCGTCAATTGATTCTTTCCCTTTCAACTTTGCGTTTGAACAACAACGGTCAATACGCGTCAAACCCTTTATATCTCTTATCAGCGCTATGACGTCACAAACAAGTTCGGCAATCCAAAATGTGCATATGCACAACACGCCTTACTGTATCCCACACTTATGCTAATTTCCACATTTTCCTGCCTTCCATTTTATGGTTGCTATCGTTGCTATTGTCATCTGTCCTTAGCAATTGTCCGGCAGTGTATTTTTCTGGGAATGATGGAAGGTATAGACAAAGAAACAAGATTGTACAGTAAATCTGCTACATGTACTATGCAGTGTTTCTATAAAACTTGGAGGCATGCCACTGAAAAATCCATTTAAAATTGCTTTCATCATGCAGGAATAACAATGAGTGGTGACAAGTCGCCACTGAAATCGCAGAGAATGGGTGCAGTGAAAGGAATGTCGCTATTGCCACTTCTGATGACAGCTATGACCTGCATCTGACTGAATAAGTACAAAAAATTGATTGTGAAATTCTTGTCATGTACAATGTAGATCAGGGGTCATCAACTTTTTTATACCTACCCCCTTTTGTATATTTGTTGATGGTAAAATTTCCTTACTGCCCACTGGTACCACAGTAACTCAATGTAGTGCAAGTGCAAAGTAATTTTTAGAGGAGGGTTTGTAAAAAAATATATACTTAAATTTATCTTTTTACTTAGACTTTTTATGTATGTTTTTGCATAGATAATTTCAATTTAATGAATTTCTGCATCTCCATCGATACAGCGCCTATTAGTACAGGAGCTGATTAAATTGAAGAAAAATGTAAGTTAAATGTGAAAACAATAAAGTTTATTGAAATTACCTTTAATCAATGATTAATGAGATCCTTGAGAGACTAAATATTTGATACCTGGTTCAATTTTATAAGGAACAAATGAAGGTCTCTTTTGGTGATACAGTATTCAGACAGTTTCTCTGTTTGGTGATAATATGGTTAACAGCACTAAAGCCTGATTCTACAAGGGAAAGGTATCAATAAATTAAATATCATCACATATTTGGATATAACGCAGGCATTTTTTTTTATTTTACCAGAGTTTTTGGTATCCACCACTATCGAAATTATATTTGTTCTCTTCATCATATTTAAGTTCTAATAGTTCTTGGCAAGTTATATCAACCTCAGCAAAATTTGCAGTAAAAGGATTTATCACCCAGTCATACACCTTCAAGTTCAAAATATCTTTAAATCGTTTTTCCATATCCAATTTTAAGTTCGTTGAGGTGGCTACTGAACCTTTCAATCTCCTCTGGAGTTACGTCATCTTTTATAGATGCCAATTCGGGAAACTGATGAAATTCTCTCTTCAAAAGATTATGACTGAGAAGATCAAGTTTTCCGATAAATAATGACACAATATTTTTGCAACTGATAAGTTATACTGGCCCCTTGAAGCTGCAAATTAATTTCATTAAATCTCTTGAAAATGTCTGCCAAATAAAAGGCATCATTCTTTACTGTTTTTCATTGTTGACAGAGACCAGCCTCATTATAACTTTAAAAAAACTGTATGACACCATCATACAATGCTACAAAATGGGACAAGCATGTACCCTTTGAGAGCCATCGAACTTCTGTGTGTAAAAGTAGCCTAATAAATTGCTCATTATTGTCCTGGCACAGCTGTCCTAACATTCTATCATCTTTGGCAATAGATTTGACCTTATTTACAGCTCTAATTATTATACTTAATGATGAATGGAGACTTGTACTTAAATGTTTTCCTACAAGATGTTGCCTGTGCACCACATAATGAATATACAAAACATTTAGCACTTCTTCCTTGAAATAAGCAACAAATCCACGATAGCTATTTATCATTGATGGTTCTCCATCAGTAGCGCATGCAACAATATTGTTCAAGGATATATTATTTTTTTTATTTTTTGCAAAGTACAATTTCACAGCATTAAATATTGATAATCCTTTTGTATCTGTAATAAGATTTACAGCGAATAGCATGGGTTTTTTTCAAGGTATTGTTTTCATCAAGGCACAGTACATATGTTATCAGTAGAGCATTATTTTCTGCAATGGTAGACCCATCCACCTGTATGGAAAATGAAGAGCTTTGGAGAATACCTATAAGTTTATTTTCAACATTAACTGCCATTTCATCAATGCATCGCTTTACTGTGGTATTGCTAAGGGCAGGGCCCAATTTAGGTCAGCGGGGGCCCTGTGCACATCCTATGTCTGGGGCCCCCGATTAAAATTATCAGCTAACTGTTGAGAAGAATATTTGCTGGTAAATATATATATATATTTTTTTGCAAGCAATTTTTCTAGTAGTAAAACAATAAAATACATCATCTTTACAGCCAATGTGGATCGTAGTAGACTAGCATTCACGCCACTTGTACTTCCCCGCATCCGCAGAGCTTACAGCTATAACATTAATTACTCTGGAATTCTTTTTTTGTTTTATGGTATCATTTACAAAACAAATAACTGTCCTCCCAGAGATATAATTTAAAACCTCTAGTCTACCATAAATTTAATGGAAATGATGAACCGACGGTAGTTTAAGCTGTAAGAAGTAATCCCTCACAAAATGTTACAGCTGACAAGTGACAACACACATTGTGGGATAAATTATTGCTACAGTCCATGTAAATTATTACAAGTCTTTAAATAAAGTAGTGTCATTTGAACTTTTTCCATATTTTAATTTATGTGAAAGTAAACCCAACATAATTATGAATATTGATTCACAAATGTTGTTCTCACAAAACTAATATTAATAAAGATATTTTTAGTAAATTCTACATGTTTTGCTGAAATGCTTTTCATGTATAATATACCGTATTGCTGCGAATATAGGCTTCACCCGTGATATGGGACCTCAAGGAAAAACAAATCATACCTACATGTTATTACAGGACTGTTATTATAAGTCACACCCCATTTTTAAACAAACCATTAAAAATGTATGAATAAAAATATTTAAAAAATACTTGATATTTTTTAACTATTGAATTGGCAGCAGGACATTAAAAAATGGCTTTTTTCTACCTTTTGTGACTGCAAAATCATCAATTATATCGTCAAAACTTAAATCTGCTGTAACATCACTTTTAATGGACAGTATATGAACAGCATCAATTGACTCTTCTTTTAAACTTTATGCTTTGTTCTTTTCAGAACCGCAAATGAGCGTTCATTAGAACATTTGGAAATTGGTATTGGTAAAAAAATCCTGAGGCATGTGTCAACAATGGGAAAAATATGAACTAAATTCAAGTCCCTTAACTTTCCAAGGCAAGTGAGGGGATCTGTGCTCTCTGTGAATGAATTGTTTATCAGGATTCAAAATTGAAGAACTCTTCAGCAAAGTCTTCTTCAAGTTCATTTAAAAACTGCTTTTGCAACTATTCAGCTGCATCCATCACAACATTTAGGTCATTCTTGTAGACAAATCCAAATCTAGAGTCCAATTCCTCATATGACTTCTTTTTGGTTTGCAACTGTGAAGCAAAATTGTCACACATTACCTAAAAAGTTTGAGTGATGAAGGAATCTTGATTATTAAAAACAACGTCTATAGTTGATGAATCATCTAGAAGACGGTTCTTGGATATTTTCTTCTTTCTTGAGAATTCATAATCCATTTCTCTCCCTAACTGGTTGTATTCTTTCTTGAACAGTTAAAAAATTTTCTCACGAAATTCAGGATGAAGTCAATAATTGACTCATATAATGATAAAACTAACAACAAATTGCCCATGGAAGATTGAAAGGGAAGTGCTCACTTTGTTGATTCGTTGCAATATTGTCTCAGATAATCATTAACAAAGCAGTCTCTTTTTTCATTAATTTGGCATGAATAGGCTTAAAAATATATTTGGTTTTTAGAGGTAGTTTGGAGGCTCCCCAAATTCTGAGGCCCTGTGCACGTGCAGAAATCAGACCCTGGCTAAGGGGCAAGGTTTTTAAAACTTCAGGTATATCTTGATGCATTACTATTTAGATAAATCTTTTGATAGAGGGTATTACCTAAGTTTCTCCAATATTATGACTTTTACCTCTCTTTGCAATTAATTGTGATATTCGATAAGCTGTAGTTAATCCATCTTCGTTGTTTGCATGTTGTTTCTTAAATGATGCAGTTATTGCTAAATTATTTTGAAATCTTTTATACGTTTCTTGAATGTATTCAATGGGCTTATCTTTACCTTTTGAATGATTTGTAGCTAGATGTTCTTGCAATCGACATGGCTTCATTGGATAATGTCTTGTGGCACAATAAATACATTTAAAGCTGTTTATTTGCAACAGATTCGACGAAACCCATCTTCAGGTGCTCTGGTAAATAGCCATGAGCATATTTATCAACTCGTTCTAAGCCATGGACACGTGCTTAACTCTCACAAATCTAAGCACGTACTGCCCCCACCATGAAAGAGGTACAGCTCAAAGACTGAGTGATGACTGGTGGTAAGCTTAGCCTTTGTTATGCACACTAAATATTGGGAAAGCAAAGCAATATTAACAGCTGAAGTTGCCACCGTTAGAACTGTGTGAGAAACAAGCTATTCCCACACTCCACACGTGTTTGTTTATACACAGTCGAGTCACATTATTGTGACCACATCCTACTTTTGACGTCAACAGCGTGTAGCCATTGAAAGAAAATATGTGTCGTGAGCTGGCTTGAAGGATATATAAGGTGTGCTGCGGGCATCCTGAAAACATATCACTTGTTGTTGTCATGGATAAAAGGAGCGATTTATCAGATTTGCAAAAAGGGATGATTATCCGCTTTTGGGACAAGGGTGGCAGCATTTCTGAAATAACGTAGTTTGTGAACTGTTCGTGTGCTGCTGTGGTTAAAGTGTATAGTGATGGGTGAAATGGCACCATTGCGAATAAGCGATGTGGAAACTGCTGAGTACCACATGCCATTGATGTGAGAGGTGAACGTCGGCTTTGGAGGAGCGTGAGGGCCGATCGACATGCTACAGTGGAGCAACTCACTGGCCTTGTGAACCAGGGGGGCTACCGGAATTGTCTAAAATGACAGTTCAGCGAACCCTGCTGCATATGAGGATCTGATGCAGACGGATGGTCACTACACCTATGCTAAGGAAGGTGCATCGGCAGAAAAGGCTTACATTTTGCATGGCAGTATCAGAATCAAACCTATGCTAATTAGCAACGGATTGCTTTCTCCAATGAGACACATTTTCTGCTTCATCGAACAAATGGACGTTTTATAAGGTGAGAAACATCGGAGAACAAACACTCTTCAACCATTTTCTGAAAGAACACAAGCTGGCAGGGACAGCATTATGGTCTGGGGAATGTTTTCGTGGCATTTTCTGTGTCCACTCATACTTGTGGAAGGCACTATGGACCACATTCGTTATGAATCCATCCTTGCAGACCATGTACACCCATACATGCCGATTCTCTTCCCTGGGGTGGTTGGGATCTTTCAGCACAACAATGCAACGTCATACAGCCAGAAATTTCTGTGAGTGGTTAGAAGAGCATGATGAAGACTTCAAAGTACTTCTCTGGCCCCCTCCAGCAGCTGTCAGATGCACTGAAGTCAGCATGGCTCCACATACCAACCTGTGAACATCTTCCAACACCTTATTGAGTCACTGCCAGCCCGTGTAACTGCTGTTCCCGCTACACACAGTAGTTACTCTGGATATTAGCTGGTGGTCACAATAATGTCACTCAAACGTGTATAAACAACACGACTCTCAATTAAGCTTTTTGTGTGCGCGTGTGTCACGTGACTATATCTCGGGGTTCGAGGTGGATGAATCGAGCCATTTTAGTGGAAAACATTTTAGGCAACAAAAGTCTGACAACTATATGGATGTAGTACATGAGATGTTGAAAGCATATGAAGACTTAGGCTGCAATGTCTCTAAAGATCCACTTCCTTTATTCTCACTTAGATTTGTTTCTCGAAAACCTGGGCGCCGTAAGTGATGAACGTATTGGTAAAAAATCATAATGCACAGGAATGGCGTTTGTTTATAGATTTGTCAAAAGTTAGCCTAAAAGCTGTTCTTTTGCACAATAGAAACAAATTCCCATCAGTTCCACTGGCACATGCTATTAATATGAAAGGAAAATATGAAAATTATTCTAAACAAGATACAGTACGAAACATTCATTTGGAACATATGTGGAGACCTCGAGGTAATCACTATGCTGCTCGGGTTACAGTCTGGATACACAAAGTTTTGCTGTTTTTTGTGCGAGTGGGACAGCCCGGATCATAAAAGTCATTTCAAAAGGAAGACATGACCTTCACATAAATCTTTTGCATCTGGTGAAAAAAAATGTAATGAATGCTCCTTTAGTTGATCCCAAAAACATCTACCTCCCACCTGTTCGAAATATCAAATTAGGTTTGATGAAAAATTTTGTGAAAGCCATGGACAGAAGTGGAAGTAGTTTTTTGTACTTGAAGAAGTTCCCCAAAATTAGCAAGGCAAAAATTAAAGAAGGAATTTTCGTAGAACCACAAATTAGAGAAATAATGAACAATGAAACTTTTGAAGGGCGTTTGAATGACTTACAAAAATGTGCATAGGTTTCTTTCAAGAATTTAGTGGAAAACATTTTAGGCAACAAAAAGTCTGACAACTATATGGATGTAGTACATGAGATGTTGAAAGCATATGAACACTTAGGCTGCAATATGTCTCTAAAGATCCACTTCCTTCACTTAGATTTCTTTCTCGAAAACCTGGGCGCCGTAAGTGATGAACGCGGTGAACGCTTTCATCAGGACATTTCAAGCTTCGAAAAAAGATATAAAGGAAAGTGGAGTTCAAGTATGTTAGCAGATTACTGCTGGACTCTCAAAAGGGACCTTCCTAAAGCAAAGTATTCCAGGAAATCTTCAACTAAGACCTTTTAGGTACATTCAACATTAATTAATTTCCTTAGTGTACATGTTATTAATGTAAAATATTTACATAACTGTCACACGAAAACCTTACGTGATAGAGAAAAATGGTTTTCATTATTAAATTCAGCGCAACAAATATTATAAAAATTGGCCAATTAACATCTTTGGGACAAAAAAAAAAGTTTTTTTTTTTCTTTTTTTCGACCAGTGTAATTATAGGATGTATTTTCCATTTAAGTAATCCGGCAAATTTAATTGACATTTTTTTTATTTTTTGGAGAGAAGTTCCAATAGAAAGGAAAGCTTAAAAGCTTTCCAACATTTACGTGATGCAAGAATACGTAAAATTTTGAAGCATGTATCTACCAGATAGTTATCCTTAAGTAGAAAGAAGCCTTGGAAGGGTTATGGAACAGTGGAAACCTCTTCTCACTTGTTTCCTAACTGCAGCAAAAAATAAAAAACCCTCCCATTGTTAACAAAATAAATACATGTTGCACAATTAAATTATGCTAATGTAATGGATACAAATGCAACTGAGAAACATTAAAAAAAAAAAAAAGCTTGTGACAGAAGTGAGAATATTACAATAAAAAAAAAAAATAGCCAGTGAAGTAAATTCTAAAATCATCAATAAAATTGGATGTAAAGAAATTAATGTTGAAAAAAAAAGAAGAAAAAAATATTTTTTTTTAATCTTAGAACAAAGCACATTGCAGTTTCTTACTGTATGTAGTCAAAGATTTAAAAGTAAAAAATGTGATTATACAACTTGAATTATTTAATCCATTTTTTTACTGATGTAACAATTTACAAAAACACATGATGACTGAGTGCCAAGCTTTCACACTCCAAACGGGAGGCTTTCTCAAGGCCAATGAACACTAAAACGTCTTTGGGAAACAATAATTTGAAATCCTGTAGTGCGCATCTACTGTGTGTCCCAGTAATATTGCATCTCGCGGAAGGTGGTGTCTCATGAACTGCCTTTCAAACATTCTCATTTTCTAATATCCTATCTCAGTAGGATCTTCCACACAGTCGAGAGTTTGAGGGAAGGACATGAATATTTTGATGCTTTCACTAGTCAGGGTTCCTTTGTAGTCGGTGTATGGAGCGATCCTCTTCATGTTTTTCCACACCGGTATGGCATCACATTGGGCTACTTCCTTACATAGCGCCGTTTGGGTTTTGCCTACTTTAATATCCCTTATGTTGCTCTCTTGCACTAACTGTCAGGGATCTCTGGGTCATTCTGATGTGTGATCAGGACGATTCAACAATATCTCATACACCCCAGCTCCATAATTCTTGTCTGGATTCTTGTGTGTATTTGTCACTGTGGCAATCAACCTAAGTGATTTGATTCCAATGCGTAATCTGTGGCTGTTCATCAGGTTCTTGAACGCGAACGAAAATTTCAGGATGTATGAGATGGATCCAGCATACTGCAAGTTGTTGACACTTGGGTCTGGTGTCTTGCATCTGATGTAAGATGGATCTCAGAGTCTGTTCCAAGAATCCAACAGTAATACTTTTGTTGATAATGCTTGTTATCCCTCTGTCCCTAGTTTCTTTGGTGGAGCAAATCGTGATTGCTCTACTGAAGTGTGTTCGGAATGCCACCATTTTATATGAAATGGGGAATGCGGACTTAGGAGGGATGAAATTTGGTACTGTTGTTGTGGTTTGTAATATACAGTGGAGCATAAACAGCCATCTTGGGATCTGCTTAGCTCAGCATCAAGAAACAGTAACTTCCCATCTTTTTCTATTTCACAAGTGAACTTAATGGACGGGTGGATGATGTTGATTCACTGTTGGAACTCCTAGAGATCTCTGTCATCATGTTGCCAAATTAAGAACACATCGTCCACGTATCCAAGCCATAATTTCGGTTTCTTGCCGTTGCTTGAGAAGATCTCCTCTAATGGGCATAGGATAGCTTCTGCGAGCACTCCTGATATTGGAGACCCCATGGGGGCACTTTTTGTCTGCTTGTAGTGTATTCCTAGGAACTGGAAGTAGTTATTGTTTACAACCAGGTTCAACACTCTTCGTACATCTTGCACTGCCTCCGGAGGTTGTTCACCATCCCTGGTTAGAAAGTTCTCCCAGTTGTCGCATGCTTCCTTGACCGGGATTGACGAGTATAAGGATGTTACATCAAAACTAACCATAACCTCCTTTGAATCCAAACTTTAATTTTGCTTATGAAGTCCGCAGTCGACAGTAGGGCGTTGGGAGACAGGTAGGTAGGTAGGTTTTCAGGAAGCTAGCCAGCTCTTTCTCCACATAATACGTTGGCACTCTTATTTTGGAAACAATGGGTCTAACTCAGGTCAGGTTTACAGTGCTTCAGTCTGCCATACAGGGGAGGAACGGAGTGCCCCGGTGGGATAATGGCCGCTCTTTTTATGCTATCAGAGCTGCTATTTGGTTTAGGCCTTTCACCTTACTATCAAGAGCACTGGTGAGGTTTGTTTTAGCTTCTAAAGAGGATGTGTCCACTATGAAACTCCTTAGTGCAGTGACGTAGTCTGTTTTGGTTCACGAGTGCTAACTGGCCGGACTTGTCAGTGAGCGTATGTGCCATTTGTTAATGTGTCAACAAGGATGCTGTCAACCGAGGAAAAAAAATAACAAATATACTTCAGCGGGGCCCAAAATTGTGCCTCGCAACCAAGTCCAACATTAAGAAGATTATTCCAGAACTGGAATTAGCTATTGGAAGGCTTCCGCCGACCAAAAGAGAACCAGTAAGACATTTGATAGCCACAAAGCTCTGGTAAGACGACGGAAACCCTGAAGGATCTAAAAAGGATGAAGCATTAGCCATCATGCTCACTGACAAGGTCAGCGGAAGCCTTCCGATAGCTGATTCCAGTTCTGGAATAATCTTCTTAATGTTGGGCTTGGTTGTGAGGCACAATTTTGGACCCTGCTGAAGTATATTTGTTTCCTCGGTTGACAGGGTCCTTGTTGACACATTAACAAATTATACATAAGCTCACTGACAAGTCCAGCCAGATAGCACTCATGAACCAAAACAAACTATGTCACTGAACTAAAGAGTTTCATAGTGAACACATACTCTTTAGAAGCTAAAACAAACTCCACCAGTGCTCTTTTTAGTAAGGTGAAAGGCCTAAACTAAATAGCAGTTCTGATAGCATCAAAAGAGTGGCCATTATCCCACCAGAGCCCTCCGTTCCTCCTCTGTATGGCAGATTGAAGCACTGTAAACTTGGCCTTAAACTCGGACCCATTATTTCCAAAACAAGAGCGCCAACTTATTATGTGGAGAAAGAGCTGGCTAGCTTCCTGAAAATCTACCTACCTGTCTCCCAACACGCCCTACGGTCGACTGCAGACTTCATAAGCAAAGTTAAAGTTTGGATTCAAAGGAGGTTATGGTTAGTTTCGATGTAACATCCTTATACCCATCAATCCCAGTCAAGGAAGCGGGCGACAACTTAAAGAACTTTTTAACCAGGGATGGTGAACAACCTCCAGAGGCAGTACAAGACGTATGAAGGGTGTTGAACCTGGTTGTAAACAATAACTACTTCCAGTTCCTCGGAACACACTACAAGCAGATAAAAGGTTCCTCCATGGGGTCTCCAATATCAGGAGTGCTCGCAGAAGCTATCCTACGCCCACTCGAGGAGATCTTCTCAAGTGACGGCAAGAAACCGAAATTATGGCTTGGATACGTCGACAATGTGTTCTTAATTTAATGGCAACATGATGGCAGAGATCTCTAGGAGTTCCAACAGTGAATCAACACCATCCTCCCTTCCATTAAGTTCACTTGTGACATAGAAAAAGACGGGATTATCAACAAAGGTATTACTGTTGGATTCTTGGAACAGACTCTGAGATTCATCTTACATGAGACACAAGACACCAGACCCAAGAGTCAAAAACTTGCAGTATGCTGGATCCATCTCATATATCCTGGAATTTTCGTTTGCATTCAAGAACCTGATGAAGAGCCAAGGGTCACGCATTGGAATCAAATTGCTAAGGTCCATTGTCACTGCGGCAACAAATACACACAAGGATCTTGACAGGAATTGTGGAGTTGGGGTGTATGAGATACTGTTGGAATACCCAGACAGTCTGTCCCGATCATACATCAAAATAACCAAGAGATCCCCGACAATTAGGGCAAAAGAGCACATAAGGGATATTAAAGCAGGCAAAACCCAAATGGCACTATGCAAGGAAGTAGCCCAATGTGATGCCATAGTGGTATGAAAAAACATGAAGAGGATCACTCCATACTACGACTACAAATGAAACCTGACTAGTGAAAGCATCGAAAAATTTCACTCACTCCAACCCTTGCAACAAAAGCTTTTCCTTCAAACTCTTGACTGCATGGAAGATCCTACTGATATAGGGTATTAGAAAAGAGAGAATGTTTGAAAGGCAGTTTGTGAGATTCCACCTTCCCCGAGACACAATATCACCTAGACACACAGTAGACGCGCTACAGGATTTCAAATTATTGTGGTCCCAAAGACGTTCTAGTGCTCATTGGCCTTCAGAAAGCCTCCCGTTCGGAGTGTGAGAGCTCGGTACTTAGTCATTGTGTGTTTTTGTAAATTGTTACACCAGTAAAAAAAAACGATTAAATAATTTAAGTTGTATCATACTTAGGTGTAAGTTCCATTATTGTAAAAAAATGTAATGTTGCCATCTGCAGTTCCACATATCCATAAGCCATAGTTTGTACGCATCCTGAAAAAGGCCCGGAATTCTATCCATTCCCGCCTTTTTGCCCCTGCACGATGTTTTGTAGTTGAAGATTTTTCTACTGACATAACTTATGTCTGTTAAATTTTCCTCTCCACCCCCTGCAAAATGCAGGGGGAGGGGGTTGTTGGTTTTCTTGTCTGTTAAGACTGAAGAAGCTGCGTTATTATTGTCTTTTGCTGTTGTGCTTATGTTATCACTTTGTCCGACTGGGAAGACCATATCTCTGCAATTATTAGTTTGATTTGTAAAATTCTTTTTGTATTTGGAAGCTTAAAATGTGAGAATAATGATCCATTTGTTCCGTTTTTTTCCAATGCCCAACTTCGCCGCTAGGGGGCGCAAATGAAGATCATATCGAATTTAAAATGCATTTTATTTCATACATTTGCTTCTAAATATCCGATTAAAAAAATATTTTATCAACAGATACCATTTACCTTATGGTACACTTTACGTTTGTATTTGATGAGGTTTGTGGTATAATTCTGCCGTTAGGTGTTATTTATTTACTTCCGTTTGCAGTCTATCTCTGCCTCTAAAAACTCTATTGAGAAATTTCTTTTCTTACTGTATGCCATTTGCCATTATTTGCCATACTGTATGCCATTTGCCATTATAAAGATGGAGAGTGAATAAGATTGTTGCTACAATAAGAGGATCCTCTTCAAATAATGTGTGCAACTTTTTTCCCTAGGGGTTGTAAAGGTCAAAACGTTTTTCTTGCTTTCTCTGCTTCTGGGAGACATATCTGAAAAGTTCTGTTTTCTTAGCATAGCTTTTGTTATGAGGAATACTTTTAGCCTGTTTCAACTTTTCCATTGTGCAAAATTCTCCTGCTAAAAGGCATACAGTTATATCATGTTTCCTTCTCTATCTCTTCTTTTAATTGATTTTAACTGTGATTTGAAAATCTTTTTGTCTCTAATACCTTCCTTCTACTATGTGAAATGTTTTTGTGCCATTTGTTAATTTCTGTAACATACTTTTTAGCCACTGGTGGAAGTAAGTAGCTGATGTTTTTTTGTTTTTTTTTTTTTTTTTGTGGGTTATTTTGACTTTTACTGAAATTTGCTAATGAATGCTTTATATAAAAATTTGCCATAAAATTAGATTGCTTTCTAATATCTGAAACATATATCTCTATTGGGTTGTCAGAAAAGTCATGATGTATTTTGGCCATGTTTTGCAAAGGTAATTTATTGATAGAAAGAACAAAGATCAATCAATGATATAATGCCTGTTTTGTTCGATAACCTTTTGCCATCTTTCAGTGAGCTGCATCGTTCATAGAAAGACCTGTCTTTCGTGGCAAAAAACTATACAAGGTGCTGATTTACAGCCTCATCTGAATTGAATGTTATACCACGCAAGGACTGTTGAAGAGAGCGAAACAAGTGGAAGTCTGACGGCGCAAGGTCAGGCGAGTATGCTGGGTGTAGCAACACATTCCACCCAAGCTCCAATAATTTTTGGTGGGTGATCAAACTTGTGTGTGGTCTCGCATTGTCATGATGGAACACAACACCTTTACGATGAACAAGCTCTGGATGATGGATTCGTTCAAACTGTCCAATTGCCGACAGTACACATTCGAATTAATTGTTCGGTTCCATGGTAGGAGCTCGAAAAACACAACACCTTTAAAATCTCTCCACACTGAGACCAGAACCTTCCGCTAATGAATGCCTGCTTTGGATGCCGTTTGAGGCGAAGCAGCACGTCGGGCCCAAGACTGTTTAAACAGCACATTTTTGTACACAATCTACTTTTCGTTATCAGTCGATTAAAAAAAAAGATTGTTTTCCTCACATTTAATGAGCATATCGCAGATGTTTATACACGGCGTCAATTGAGCTTCTTTGAGTTCATGAGGAACCCACACATCGAGCTTGCTTACGTATCTCAGTTTCTTCAGATGGTCGTGAACCCTTGAATGATGGATGTGCAATGCGTCTGCAATCTCTCGTGTCGTGTAATGTGGGTTTGACTCGATCAATGCCTTGATTTGGTCGTTATCAAATTCGGTTGGCCTCTCGGACCAAGGAGCATCGTTGAGGTCAAAATCACCAGCACAGAATTTTGCGAACCACCGCTGGCACTGACGTTGTTGTACAGCATTACCACCGTACACTTTTCACAAGCTTGACACGCGTTCTTCCCTTTACGGAAGTAAAACAGTAAAATATGGCGAAAATGCACAGTTTGGTCTTCCATCTTCAACTTGATGTCAAATCAACCAAATTGCTCACTATTCCTTTTAGATTGCAGCTAGAACTGGCACCTGTTGAATGCCATAGCGATGACAGAGCCTGTGCATGCCTCTAGTACTTCCAAAATCGCCCAACCGCCATCAGGTGCCAAAATACGTCATGACTTTTCCGACAACCCAATAGTTTGTATATTAAGGTAATACAACGTAGTTTGTCACAATTATTTACTTTTTCAAGCCGACCATGGTTTCGCTGGGTGTTGACCTAGCCTCATCAGGACGAACAGTTTTACAAAAGTTTTGCTTTCCATGGAACGTTCTATGAACAGACGGAAGGTCTAGCCATGCGCAGCCCACTGTCACCTATATTATGTGAAATCTACATGCGTCGATTTGAAGAAAAACTTGTGAAATTTGACATGGATATGATATGTAGATGATACTTTCGTTCTATGGAAGGGAAAACATTCCGAAATTAGTCAAACTTATAAATTTCATTGATCCTCACATTCAATTCAGCTACGAAACTAAAAATAACGTATGCCTACCATTCCTTGACGTCCTGGTAACTCGCTTAAATGGATCTCTCGCAACCATGATTTATCGGAAGCCTTTTGCTATTTTTTCACTTCCACATGTCAAGTCCAATCACCCTTATCAACAAAAACTCAGCGCCTTTTATACTTGCGTATATCATGCGATACATATATGTTCAGATAAAGACAGTTTGGAAAAAGAACTTTATTTCCTTAAACGTGTTGCAGTAGAGCGAGGATACAACCCTTCCATTATAGACAAGGCTTTAACAAAATTCCGGAAACTGAAGCCTACCTCCACATTAACTCCTGTGATGCGCCCATTGTGAGAGAATTTTGTCATTATTCTATTTTCCTGTGACATTGCGTTCAGAATTACAAAAATTCTCAAAACCTTTAATTTTAAGGTGATTTTTAAACCCATAAACAAAATGAAATTTTCAGGATCAAAGGACTATGTTAAAGACAAAAACTTGTGGGGAATTTATCAAATTCCATGTGAATGTGGCACTTCATATATAGGACAGACCCGTAGAGCCTTGCGTTTTTGATTGAAGGAGCACAAGACCTACATTCGGAATTGTGACCTAAAGAAGTCATCGATGGCTAAACACTGTTACGAAAAGGACCACAAATTTCTCTTTGAAGAAGCAAAACTAATTGACAAGCCAGATTCAACCACCAAACTTGATGTTCTGGAAGAAGTCTTCGCAACTTGTTAATGACATGACATCCATGCCATTTCAATCAAGCACGTGGAAGCATCTAACTAAAACACGTGACTTTAAACACCATTTATGATGTCATATACAATTTGAATATTTACGTGCCATTCGTCCTGATGAAGCTAGGTCAACACCCAGCAAAACCATAGTCGGCTTGAAAAAATAAATAATTGTGACAAACTACGTTGTATTACCTTAATATTCATACAGGGTGCATAGGAAAGTCTCTTTAGCCTGAAATAACTTACGAACGGAGAGAGGTACAGTTATGCAAGTGAGATAACGGTATAGTAAAGTGACTACGCTCGATCAAATGCAACCGATAGCCGCGCCCCTAGTGGCGAAATGCGAAAGTTAGCCATTGCAAATCAAAAACGGAAAGAGATAGAGCAAAATTTCTAATTACAAAGTTGTAGAGCATCAATTAATTAGTGCAAAACGACATTTGTTTCACACAGATAAGATAAATTGTCACCTGAATACCCTAAAATGTTCGAAATCGATGCGTGACGATTCGAATCTGCATATTCACATTTCGCAAATGTAGCCAGATTGTGACGTTGTACTGTAAATACGATATAAAAACCAGTAGCAGGATGTACCCTGATCAGAAGTTTAGGTCTACGTACGCTGTGTGAGAATGGCGAGGGGAGAAGTTCACTCACTCCCAATATTGCGAGATGGTGCTTATTTACGGCAAATGCCAACAAAATGCAGTGCTAGCTCCACAGGAATATGCCGTTCGTTTTCCAGCTGGGCCACATCCAAATGCGGTTACCATCGCAAGTGTAGTGAGACAGCTCGTGGGCAATAGCAAACTCTTTGAACATACTCGGCATTAACTTTTTATCACTGTGCGCCAGTTTGCTTTTTTTCGTTTTGTCTGACGTCATCAAACTGTACTGACATAAGTACGCATTTATACAATAAATTGTGTGTATTTGCTCATACCTATGCCTGTTTCCTTCAAACATTCACACAAAAGGTTGTGTATCGATTTTGGACATTTTAGGGTATTCAGGCGACAATTTATCTTATCCATGTAAAACAAATGTCGTTTTGTACTAATTAATTGATGCTTTATAACTTTGTAATTGGAAATTTTGCTCCATCTATTTTCGCTTTGCAATGGCTAACTTTGCATTTTGCCAGTAGGGGCGCTGCTATCAGTTGCATTCGATCGGGCGTAGTTGCTTTACTATACCATTATCTCACTTGCATAACTGTACCTCTCTGTTCGCAAGTTATTTCAGGCTAAGTCTTTGAAATCAAGAACCCAATAGTTGTTTCTTAGTATTTTCTGAGCAAACTAATCACTTTGCAGCTTCTAATCATGCCTAGTTAAATTGCCTTGATCACTTATGAATACAGTTGTACACAGCCCTTGGATTTAAGGTTTTCTCGTTATTCTCTTTCATGTTGGAAATTTTTGTTCATACTTTGTTTGCTGGCGAGTAAAAATTTAAAACTTAGCTACAGCATCAATATTATGTTGAAAATTATTTCCCTAAATAAAATGTAACACAAATACTTGCTCCCGTGATTATGTGTTTAAAAAATAACAATTCCTTTGGTCCTTTAAAAAAGTTCCAAATATTTGATCTTTCTGTAACCCTTAAATTTCCAATGTAAGCATTATTTCAAAATAATTAAATATAAATAGTATTTTATGTATTGATTGTGTGGTATATGAAAGCATTTTAAGAGTAATGCCACATACTTATGTATTTTTGAGTTTTATGTTGTTGTTTTTTATTCTGTAATTTGCTTAAATAATTGAACTAAAGCCAAAGTAGAAAAATAAAAGTTTCTCAAAATCTGTGTAATGTAGTATACAAAAGTTTAGTAGATATTAAACCTGGTCACATTTTCAGTGACAGTTTTGGTATTTCAAAGTTTCTGATTAGCTGCAGCAGACAACATTTTTAACATTCTGCATTAAATTTGCCCAAGCATGTAAGAAGTTGTAGGTTATAGGTTGAACAGACCTATGGTTTCATTATATTTTAAGTAAGAGCGTTTGGATCGTATGTCCTGGAAAAAAATCCAAAAGTCCTGGAATTTTGTGATTGAAAAAGCGTATGAACCATATTTTGTTTGAACTTTTGAAAAATGTTTTTTTGAAGTTTGTATAACTTTGTTATCAAAAATACAGATTTGATGAAAATTGAGTGTGTCAAAAAGAAAATTGTGACCTGTTCATAGGAAGTGCGACATGAAGTAGTACAGTTGCTAAAGGATGATGAAAAAGCAGAATTATTTTTTCTATGTTCAGAAATATGACAGTTTGTGACTATATGATTAAAAAAATTCCTTCAGACAGCCATGTTCTAAATTGTGCAGAAGTGGAAGGCTTAGATAACTTTGCAAATCAGTCTTCATTAAATGACAAGTGATAGTATGGGACAAGTTAGAAGAGCAGTTTACTTCCTTGCAGTCAGAAGATTTAACCCAAATATTGCAGGAAAATGTTGATGCACAAATTGCTATCTCAGGAAACATGAAAGGAGTGGATGCATTATTGAGATTCGATAGGGTTGCTTGTGTTCTGTTAGGAATATCGGTGATCCCTCAAAGCAATGCAGAGTGTAAGAGAATTTTTTCTCTGGTTAAAAAAAAAAATCATACAATGTTTTGGCCCTCAATGTCAGATAAGTGTTTCAAGAACCTTCTTGTACTGACATGTAAGGAAAATGTGCCTTGTTATGAAATCGAGTTTTCAAAAAAGCAAAATAGGCCACTGTAAACAATTTAGCGAAATGTTAAGTTACATTCTGCTTCTTGACCGTGTTCGTCTGAAATATCTTTGAATAAAATAAAAAGTGCCTTTATCACATAAATTGAAACTGATGTTGGTAAAATGTCTGTTTTATATAACTTAATAAAAACACGCTGTAATTAAAATATATTGAGGAAAAAACACTTCAAATAAAGGCAAGTGCATTTTTTAAACAGTTACCATAAAAAAATATTTTATATTGTATAACTAATGTCAGAAAAATCTTCGCAATTATTATGCAATCTTCTGGATTTTCATTAAATTTAATTGACAGCTATGCTATTCATATCTGCCAAGTTTTCAGGTTTTGTCTTCTGAAAGCTTGAAAGATGCCCGTCCACCACCTGAAATTTTTTGAAATCAACCTGAAATGTCAGTTTTATCAGAGATGAAAATTTCCCTTGTTTTTCCACTTGAAGTTCTGTTTTTTTTTATTATTATTATTTCTCTGTCATGTTGTATTCCTTATTGTTTGTCGTTTCTTTTTTAAATGGGGCAACCTCATTCTTTTTTAAGGAATGCACATTTTATTTCTTACAGTCTCTGCTTCAAAATCAATCAATGGAGCTTGCTTTCCCCCTCCCATTTGTTTTTAATATTGCTTTTCTGTTTGGAACAAATAAGTGTAAATAATGTGCACGACCGCTATCAATGAGACTCTGGACTCATGAACATTAGAGTTTAGTATTATTTTTTCAGCGAAGTCTGGCAACTCTCTTGACTTGATGATAAATTGTGATAGTAAGTACTTAATAATAAATTGCTCTTGAAAATTGTGCTGTTCTTCCAAATGCTCTCACACAAAGTTCTATTTGCCTATTGATTTATATATATATATATATATACACACAGTTAAATATTTTTTGCACTGTAAAATTTGTACTCCAGTGTATGATAGATACACTACACTTTTCATTTGAATAACCTTAAAATGATGTATTACATGGAACTGTTTTTGCTTTTAGATCACACAGCCCAAGAAATAACAAGTTCATACATAAAAGAACTGAAGTTCAAGAGCGATTTGATTAAAGATCTTGCCATACTAGATGTCAAGCAAAAAGTTAATTTTATTACTCTGTACTGGCTTCGTCAACCATATGTTTTAGACAAAAATGATATTCTTTTAAAAACAATGACTGTAGAGTGCTGCTTTGGAAAGTAATAAAAAATTATTAAAATTAATGAGATTTTTATATGTTTACAGAAGAAAACTTCTTTTGTACATACATACATATCATTAAGCTGTTCTCTGAGATTCAGAGGTTAGTTCCTCAAAAAAAAAGACTAAGTGCCAAGTACACATTTAACTGATAGGACTAGAAATTACTTACTGTTGGCGTATCAAATGTCTCCATTTACAACGATCTTGGCACACAGTTTGAGCTTCATTGACATCTATCACACACTGCACACACGACCTTTTGCACTTCATACTCATAATCTTTTTCTCAAGCAGACATTCCTGATCTGGTCCTCCCAAGATTTTCATGGCCTGTCTTTCCTGCCACTTGGGCTGAAAAATTTCTCTTAGACAGCACCTCATCACTCATTCTTTCAACATGGTCAAACCACCTAAGAATATTAGTCTCCACCTTAGTAACAACATTTTGCCTCACATTACACATCTTCATACGATCACTGCGTGTCTTACCACAAGTAATGCATCTCCCCAGCACACAAACAACTCCTCTGTCTTTTCTGCAGTCTCCAGGTTTCACTGACGTACATCAGAATAGGAACAATTACACTTTCATACTCGGCCATCCAGGACTTCCTTGAGAACCCATCATTTCTGTGAAACCCTCCTAAGGCAGTTATGACTTTCAATGAAGAATTCACTCACCTACTAATTTTGCCATCTAATTTGTTCTCTCTGTCAAACATACTTCCTAATTATACAAACTCATTCACCTGGTCAAACTCCATGCCATTAAGACTTATCTTGCATTCAGTACAAACAGTTCCTTGCTCAAAAACCATAACTGGTTTTTCCTTTATTTATACTCAGTTAATTTTATACAAACTTTGTACATCCGAGACAGCATACACTGCAACTCACTTTTGCTCTCTGCCAATAGGACTCTGGCATCAGCATAGAGCAATCTGCACACACACATAGTATTACCAAGACATAAACCTGTATTATCCATTTTGGCATCACACATGCATGCATCCATAAATATATTAAACAGCCAAGGTGACATTACACAACCTTATCTGACTCTTGCACCAATAGAAAACCTTTTCGACAAAACACCATTCACTCATACACATGCTTTATTGCCATCGTACATGGTGTTTACACCATTAAGCAGATTCCCAGTAATACTATATTTATTCAGTACCTTCCACAGAAGAATCCTATTTACTTTGTCATAAGCTTTCTTTAAATCTATGAAGGCCGCATACACTTTTTTACCAACAGACAGATACTTTTCAATCATCATGCATAATGCAAATATTTGATTAGTGCAGCCCTTACCAGGCATAAAACCACTCTGTACCCCCCACACTTGTTCTGATATAAGCAGTTGCGCACCCCCCCCCCCACACACACACACACACACACCACCACCACCACAGGTGCAGATAACGAAGGGGCATACTGCAGCTACCAGTTATAGTTTATGAAAAAAATTTGAACATTCACGAAACAAACAAATAATTAACCCAAAGATGTACAGTATTTAGCTTTCCTAAATAAATGTCTAGTTTCACTTTTAAAACACTGGATGTCCTACAGATTGAAGATATTCAGCTTTTTGGCTGCAGGTTTTAACACGATCCCTCTGCAATGGGATGTAAATAACACGATCATTCTCCAATCGTTATCTCTCTGTTTGCGCTGCTAAGGAAAAGTGCGAGGCCACATGGGGATTTCCCGTGGAGGATGTTGGAAAACAGTCACCTAGGATTATGTACACGACAAGTGCCAACATTTATTCACAGTAGCTGCAGACTGCAATGTATAAGAGGGTGATTTCTTCAAGTGACTTTAGTTTTGGACAAAAAAATAAATGTTGCCATTGCTTTTAGTTCTTCCTTAGAGTAAGCATGTCTATCTCATTCACTGTATGGAAACTAATATACAAGGGAACTACATCTATTTGCAAATGTCACAAAAGCGCCCAAGTGGTACACAGCATCGACGAAAGAAAACAGGAGAGATCGTGAAGGAACTTCCAAAACTCAACCAGTTCTTTTTGCCGCAGAGTCAATTAATCTCAGGTACCGTTTCTGATGAAAGGAATGATTTTTTTAGCATGTCAACTGTTCAAAGTTTAGAAACAGACATTCTTCAAAAACTAAGCACTTCAGAAACAAGTAAAAGTAAAATAAGTGATTATGAAGTCTTATAGTTTTATTAACCTTAACTATTTAAATATATTTTGCCGAATTTGTTTCTTGCAATAAAATGCATATTCATGTATCAGTCCGTGCACCATTTTAATCCTGATTGGCTGATTGATAATAACCTTGCATTATATACTTTTCTTCCAAAAATTACTTAAAAAGTTAAAACTACAGCACTCGAGGTACACCTCGTTACTTTTCCAGACACTCTCTCTGACTTCCTGACAACACCACACACAACAAAAAACACGTCCTCCCTCGTATTCGAAATCCTGGGAAAATTACTGTGCTTGGGGTGCTGAAGCAAATCTTGCGGGGGGGGGGCATACTAGTTACGCCATTGGATGCAAGACCTCGTACCTTATCAATAATGACCTTCCCTAACACTTTTCTTGGCACACTCAGCAAACTGATACCACGATAGTTCTTGCATTTTAGTCTGATCACCTTTTCCTTGTACAAAGGAACAATGATAGCATCCCTCCAATCCTGAGGAACCATTCTTAACTCCCAGCATAACTGGAAAATGCCAGTTAACCAGTCAATCACAGTCACCACCATATTTTAACATCTCACTTCTTTTGTAGCTTAAATAAATGTACACATACAAACTGGGTTGAAATTTTCTATGCATTTTGAAGTCCTATGGGTTCCACTGTTAGAGCATTCTTGAACATGTGTTACATCATTGAAGTTGCAAAAAAATTCCCTGTATAAAATTTACATGAAGCAATCTGGAACATAGCACAGTGATAAAAAAAAATAATTGTTACATAGCATTGAGGATTCCATCTTCCAGAGTCACCTATTCCCACATGCACTGGCAGCATGGAGGACACTTATCAATCTCTTCAGTGAAGAAATTCTGTGCTAGAAGGAACAGCCATCTTAGACTCGTGAGAAGTTTCCAATGCTGTTGTGACTCCAACTGCTATGCCACAAACCAAGGTAGCTGGAAATACGGCACTCAAACATTTTAAACTCCAGCATTACATGATATCAAAGCAATGAAATCACGAGCAGATGTCGCAGCGAGCCAGAACAAAGTGACCCAATCAATCCAAACATTTTTTTCTTTTTCTTTGCTGGAAAAAAATTCCAGGGCTATTTCAGGAACTGGATTTCACTGGCTTGATATGAGAAATCAAAGACTTTCCAGGTTTGGAAAACAAAAGGGAAATCAGGATTCCAGGGGCCATGCAGACCCTGCATACAGTACTGGACCTTTTATCCAGGAAGCTCTGGACCAGAGCAGTGCCATGTTTTTCTGGTTCATAGTCAGCATATGCAAATCATGTGACACTATGCTTTGCTCAAGCTGAATCAATTTTCTGTCAGAAAAAAAAAAGTGAAAGGAAGAGAAAATAACAATTTTATGTGAACATATTTTTATAGTTATCGTGAGTTTTGGTCATTATTTTTCTAACTTTGCAAAATTACCGTAATTTTAGGTCTAATTTTCTGGAAGATGAAGTGTTTAAATTTTATATCTATTACAAGGAAGAAAGCCAAATTATTGAAATGAATATTTTTTTCTCTCCTTTCCTTAAAAGCTTAGATTTTATTGGTGACGACATATCTATTGCAAGCTTGACAAAACTCATCTGAGCTATGGCTCATGGCTGGGAAACTGCCATAAATGAATAACCACACAATAAACTGTTAGGTGTGCAACTTAATTCACAGCACCTAACCGCAAGCAATCATAGAACGTCGGCAAATGCAAATAGCTGTGTGCGATAATGGATAATTGCAGCACCATCCAACAGCTTCCCAGGCAACCGCAACCGCTCACAGCCGTAGTGACAGCAGGGATGAAAGTTGACGGTGAAAGCAATGTCGTTCGAGAAGCAACATTTGAGGCACTGCCTCTTGTTCGCGTTTCCGCTGAAAAAAAGTGCAGCAGAAGCCCAGCAAATGATCTGTGCTGCTTTGGGTGAGGCTGCTGTGTCCTACAGTACGTGCAAGAAGTGGTTCCAGCGGTCTATGCAGGGAAATTTCGATTTCCGCGATGCAGAACGTCCAGGACAGCCACAGAAAGTTGACGATGAGGAACTGGAATAACTGTTGGACACGGATCCTTGTCGCACACAATCAGAGCTCGCCCGGGAACTCGGAGTAACACGGCAAGCCATTGCAAAGCGCCTGCACAAGCTTGGATGGATTCACAAGGAGGGCCGTTGGGTGCCCCACCAACTCACAGCTGCGAACAAGTCTAGGCGCTACGATGTTGCTGTGTCCTTGCTCTCCAGACTCAAGAAGACGGATTTCCTCCACAAGATTTTGACCTGTGATGAGAAGTGGATCCTCTACGATAATCCTAAGCAGTGCAAATCTTGGGTTTATCCAGGTCAGTCTACCACCAGTACCGCCAAACCGAATATCCATGCCAGGAAGTTGTTGCTGTGCATATGGTGGGATCAGCGCGGTGTCGTAGACTGAGTTGCCCAAACTTGGTGATGTGGTCAATGCTGAACGTTATTTTCAGCAACTTATTCGTGTGAGTGACGCACTGGAGGCGAAAAGACCATACACCGACAAGGGCAGAAGGTCAGTCCTGTTGCTTCAGGATAACATGCATCCCCACACCGCGAAAACAACTTTAAACACGATCACCGACCTGGGATGGGAGATTTTGTCCCACCCGGCATATTCTCCAGACTTCGCCCCGTCGGATTATCACCTCTTTCACTCCCTGCAACATCACCTGAGTGATACACACTTCACTTCTGTCGAGAAGGTCCACACAAGTACTGATAACTGTATCAACTCGAAACAACCCTTTTTTTTTCCGCAGTGGCATTCGGCAGCTCCCTGACCGATGGCTTAAATGCATCTAACACAACGGGGATTATTTCCCTGATTAGGTGCGTATTCAATTTGCTACAATTTGCCGTCAATGTGTCGTGCCTGTGGCCGAGAATTAAGTTGCACACCTAATAAATAAAAATGTGTAGTTTATTTTATGGGAAAACTGTTTTAATTAAACTACTATAATTAACACAGCAATCGGACATCACTGAATTGCCTGTATGTAGTTTCTCACATAACATCGGAAAACTTGAAAATTAATCACCCCGGAGCGGGAACCAAGCCCGCATCTCCCAATTTCCGTTAGAGCATGCTATTCATTATACCACTGAGGACAACCAAGTATCTAAGTGTAAAGAGTATGGATATTCTCCAACCATTTACTGGTTGAGAAAGTGGTCGGAGAATATTCCGACCACTGGCTTGATACCCGGATACTAAGTCCAACTATCTCAGTGTTAAGAGTATCGGAATATTCTTCATTGCTAGTCGAGCAAGTGGTTGGAGAATATTCTGATACTCTTAGCACTCAGATACTTGGTCGTCCTGGGTGATGTAATGAATAGCATGCTCGAAAGGAGATCAGGAGATGTGGGTTCGATTCCCGCTTTGGGGCGATGTAACTCAAGTTTTCTGATGTGATTAATGTTACGTAAGAAACAGTACATACATGCAATTCAGATATGTCTGATTGCTGTGTTAATTATAGTGACTACTTTCCATGTATTATGAGAATTATTTCTTCCACACAATATAACTGTTTCTGTTGTGCTACGCTTTCACTGGTTGATACACAGACCATCAGAAAATTGTGCAAAAAAAAAAAAATCCTCAAGCTATCACTTTGTGTAGTCTTCTGAGATGTGGCTGGTCCCGCCAACAGTTGCTTTACTAGCTGCAGCAATTGCATACAGGTATTATAAATTTTTGTGGCTAATATTTTGAAATGTTATTCAATTCATGTAAAACTTAGTTGAGTCCACTCCCATTAGCACCTTATGATGTTCATTTAAATTTTTGAATATTTTGCAAAATAAATTTTTGTTAGTGTTTATCCCAGTATCAACTGACTGATAAAGGGTACACAACAAAGCTGCAAGGGAGAGTGGAACAATTTGAACATGTTCACCTGCTCTTACCCTAAGAGTTTTAGCCAATTCCCCACATATCTATCCTCAGCTGCACTTATTTTTGCAATTGTGGATGTTAACTAAGTTATATATAAGTATATAAATGAATAACGTGCTATAATGAATATTCTATGTCAGCATTGACTAGATGTAATGTCGGAAATATGAACTCTTTGCACGTTTGTTTCAGGAGCTGATTTGCTCTCTGGCACTCGAGTGCACCCGTACCGCGCTGTCTCCGAGTGCTATGAAGTATATGCATATCTATATTCTAAACAGAAACCGTAGTCTTCAAATTATATCTCGTTATTAATATGACTATGAATATCCCCTCCCTCTCAGATAATGAGAAACCGTAGTCTCTTAATTATATCTCATTATTAATACGACTATGAATATCCCCTCCCTCTCAGATAATGAGATATAATTGGGAGACTACGGTTTCTATATAGAATATATGCAGATATGCATATACTTCATAACACTCGGAGATAAAGTGGTGCAGATGCACTCGAGTGCCAGAGAGCGAATTAGCTCCTGAAACAAACGTGCAAAGAGTTCAATATTTCCGGCATTACATCTAGTCAATGCTGACATAGAAAATTGTGGATGTTATTGGCACAATAAAACTGTATTTAAAAAGTAGTAAAAGTGTGAGTGTATTGTGTTTCTCCAAGATGACTGAAGTATAACATACAAATTTGGTTTTAAATTTGGTTGTAAATTTTGTCTTTAACTCTGCTCTTGGATATCTCAGCTACAGTACGTACATACAGTGTTAAGCCATTAAATTTGAATGTATGTATTTTTGCACTCTGTAATCACCTAAATTTTTCACTGAATATACATTTTGCAAATTTTCAGAAATCAAATATGGATGTTATAAATTAAACAGCAAAAATGTCTAATGTATATACAGGAGTTAAAATTCAGTGAGGGATGGCAGGATTCCTGCTGAAATAAAGTTGTTAGGCGGGAGTCTCCCGCCTTATGAAATTTTAAGAAAAAATATATATAAATATATAAGATCTAGTGTCCATTTTTGGACCACTCACAAAATTTGAGTGTTAAAACATATTATTTGTAAAAATATGTGCTTTAGAAACGGACCTTTCCGAGTTCTAAAAATTGCAATCGAATACATTGTTCATGTCGGGAACATCAGTTTATGGACCCATGAATTAGCTTTCATGCGTAGTCTCGTGAGCAGTTCATTTTGCACATCGCGGATTGTTACGAATCGGGCATGAGATCGTTCGGATTCGTGGAATTCCGCTTTTTCGCCACATTTCGGTTATACTTGAGTTCGATGAAAAAAAAACAACTGAAGATAATGTTTTATTTTTGGAGGATCAGTGTGTATGTGGTGGGGCTCGTTTTCCATCTGGAGAACGGTATTCCATTTTTCACTTCCGAAAATGAAAGTTAAACAAAACGAAACTTTTTCCTGCAATCGTTATTTTTCTCGCAAAGTTTCCTCTGCCCAGTATTGTTATTAAATATCAGTTTATTGCATAAATGCTTATTTTAGCTTGAAAGTGTAGACAACAATTTCCGATAACGGAAGTTCGATAGAGCAAAAATTTCCTTATAAACTTTAGGCACAAGTTTCTTGTGCGGATTCGAGGAACTGACTTTGTTGTCATCATTTGCATCGTTCTCCAGAATGATGTAAAACTGAAGATAATTTTTTTTTTAGTTGGTGTGTGTGGCGGAGGAGGCGGGGAGGTTCCGGCTGGGAACGGAATTTTATCCTTCAAAACTTTCGAAAACGGAAGTTAGACAAACTGCAGATTTATTCTGTAATCATAATTTTCTTTTTCGTGATATTGCCTGTGCTCAGTGTTATTGTAAAATATAATTTTGTTTGATAACCGATTGTGTTTCAGCTTGAAAACGGAGGGAAAATTTTCAAAAATGGAAGTCGGGTGGAGCGAAGATTTTTTTCGTAATCGTGATTTTTTTTTTCTTGATATTTCCACTGTCCTAAATTGTTGTTAAAAGTTATTTTCCCTCAGTAAATAGTTGCAAAGGGAAAAACTGGACATTCCTCATATCAGAAGAATGGTTGAAAAGTTTCAATTATGTGAACTGTAAACATCTCATACATAGTATTCAAGAAGATTTTTTTTTCAGAGCTAAAGGGAAGCATGTTCAAAAATAATAAATTAGTTGACCCTTGTAATACTTAACTAAACTTGCACATCACAATATCCAGTGAAGGTTTATTTTATCTTTTGTGATTGAGATAAGCTGTAGAATCTGAATCTGTGAAGCAACACACACACAAGTTTTGGTTTGGTACAGTCTTAAGCCTAGCAGACTAGGTTTTTTTTTTAAATCAATCAAGATAGTAGATACAGTTATGGAATATTCACTATTCAAACATAACTGTAAAAAAATGAAGAGTATATGTGCCAATGTCCAAAGTTTTCTAAGAGTTTTATAAGCAACCATCTGCAAACATTTCCATCAGTGTCAAAAGATTCTTCTGCAAGTAAGTCTTGTGTTACGTTTAACAAATGTACTGTGTGAACGTGGCTTTAGCACACAAAAAAACAAAATTTAAAGATTCACTGAGCAACAAAAATCTTAATGCATATTTATGAAATTGGGCCAGATAAGCCCTCAGAAATAAAAAACAGCAGATCAAACTTGTTAACTGTGGCAAGGGATGAAAGACAGACATATGTACTTCAGGAGCAATTTTATGATATCAACGTACTGCAAAACGAACAACTCTAGTTTTGTAAGATGAATCATGGTAATTTGTATTAGATTGAATGTAGTAATTTTTTTTATCTAATTCACCTGTTTGTTTTAAGAACCAAGATAGCTTACATTGTTTGAAAAATTACTACTGTTTTCCCAGTGTTAATATTATTAAGTCACATATTCAAAACTCCCCACCAAAAATGTTTAATCCCCTCCATTTACAAACACAAGTGGGGAGACTCCCTTCCATTTTAAATCTGAACTTTAACCCCTGTATATAACAAATTTAATGGCTTTAATTGGATGCTTGTAACTTAACGAAGCTTTAACTTAAATGTGATGTAGTTTAAAGCTTCACTTCTTGCTATACTGCAGATCGTTAGTGATGTTACTCATTTCTGAGCAACAGATACAGGAAAGGCAAAATTTCGGAGAAAACTGATGTTTTTTTAAAATGTGTGTAAATGATATTCTCACTGTGCAACAGAATTTTTTCAAATGCTAGTCACATGAACAGCACTTCTGAAGATGGTGGGAGCGCTGTATATGAACTGTGTAATCGCTAAACTGGAGGTTGCGAGACAAATGGGATTGTCTTGATTATTCTCACAAAGCCTGGGTTCAAAATGTAAAAAAAAAAAAAAAAATTCTTTGATAAGTACTAGGTATGTCGCAAAAATTTTGCAGTTTTTTTGTTTTCATGGAAAATTTGCATAATGCATACCTGCTATTATCCTATTGGTTAAATCCATCGTACTATCCTAGCCGAGTTAGACTGGGACAGTTTTCAAATAAAAGAAGAAATCGGCAAGAACTTGAAGCCTGAACTCTTCTACTTGATAAACTGAAAACATTTTATATATACAGGAGTTGGACAGAATGATATGAACACCTAGGAAAACAAGGTTTTTACGTACCTAATAAAGTGTGGGACCACCTTTGGCATTCAAAATCACCTGAATTTTCCTTGGAATGGATGCATACAAATCAGAGATGGTGGTTAGTGGGATGTTACAACCATTTCTGCAGAAACTGCTTCAGGTCTTTGATGGCTGCAGGAGGAGGAAAATGGGATCTTACTCTGTTTTCCAACACAGACCACAGTGGCTCGATGATGTTTAAGTCTGGTGATTGGGGAGGCCAAGGAAGATGTGAAAGTTTGTCCTCATGTTCCTCAAACCACGATTGGACATTCCGAGGTATGTGAATTGGGGAGTTAATCATCTTGATAGATGGCATCCCCTGCATTAAATAATGCCTGGGCCATTGGATGGACTTGGCCAGGCAAAATGTTTTCATATGCCCTGCCAGGCACCCGTCCTTTCAAGGTGATCAAGGGACCTGCTGAAAACCACGATATGACGGTGCAGAGCATGACAGAACCACCACCATTCTGCACTGTTGAGAGCCAACAGTCTGGGTTGTATGTTTCTGACTGTTCTCCACACATCCCATGTGTTAGAAGAATTACCAAGATGTGTCTGTCGCAGTTTGAGAACAATAGATGGCGTTACTGCACTGGGCGAAACTCTCACTCCTCTCCAATAAAGTAAAGCTGATCATCATCTTCCGTCAGCAATGAAAGGGTAAAAATGGCGTGTGCTTGTGTCTTGTCATAAACCAATATCAACTTATGTGGTGTGTGTTAAAGCAAGCTACAGTTAACAGTGTATGATTATAAGTCATTATGGTGGTGTGAATCAAATTAATATGAATAAATTGGATTAATTATTAATAGCAGTAAGTACTCTTTTCAGTCTTTCCGTTCAGTGAGTTGGAAAACTCTAGTTCTTTTGTTAGTCGTCATTTGCATTAATGTGTAAATTGTTATTGAGTGAACATTATAGAGTATTAAATCACTAACACTGCGGTGGGGAATAGTGTGAATCAAGATTCATCCAACCACATTACACACTACCATGCATCGGCAGTCCACTTTGTATGCTCCTGGCACCACTGCCATGAATATCTTGTTTATACAGTTCGCCGCACACTGTTTGTTGATACTGGGGTCTGGAGATGCAGATTGAGCTCCACACTAATTTGGACAGCTAGATTTTTTATACCTGCCCAGGCCAATTTTCGGTTTTGTGGTCTTCTTATTATGGGTAAGAATCCTTTTTAATGCTTTCCTGTCTCTATCAGTCAGGTTCATTTTCTGGCTGCTCTTGTGTTTCGCAGATGAGGTTTTGCCACGAACACGATATGCTGTCATGATGCTAGACACAGTAGCTCTCGATACTCCCACTACCCTGGCGACTGTTGTCACACAGGCACCAACTAGCCAGCCACCGACAATTAACCCTCTTTTGAAGTCTGTTAGGTCGCTCATTTCGTCACCCTGAAAGACAGTTTGCAACAAGACACTTTAAATGCACTTAACCAGGACCTTGAGGTTGTAAACAAAACTAGTACAACCAAAAAGTG
Organism: Macrothele yani; assembly: GCA_039090855.1. Lineage (NCBI taxonomy): Eukaryota > Metazoa > Arthropoda > Arachnida > Araneae > Macrothelidae > Macrothele > Macrothele yani. Next base: position 51,851,810 of record CM077028.1, read on the forward strand.
GTAGATACCTTTGCGTATCGCGACGTACGCAGCTGCATTAAAAGTCACGTCTCTGAGTATGGTGTCCACGTTATTGTCCAACCCCTGTATCTATAAAGTGGAACTGCATGGTTTTAAATGTTTTCACATCCCCGTGCAAACTTTGACATTTAAAGTTCTTACCTTTTAGTACATATGATATGAACTCTATCATTCTCTTTACTTTCTATATTATGCATGGCTATTTAAATAAATGTGCCTCGTAAAAATGATTGTTTTTTCATCTTCAAAATGCATTTGTGAAAACAATTAGTCTGAGAAAGTTTAATAATGGATACATGAATTTAAAAGTACAAAGTTAGAAAATCAACTTTATTAACCAGAATTGTAACATTTCTGACATTTGAAAAAAAAAATGTGAGGTTCTAGTGCTGTACAACAACAAACATTGAAGAACATACAATTAAAATCTTAGTTAAATCTGCGTAACATTCAGTTTAGCTTTCAGAAATTTAGCAATTTTAAAAAATACTTCTCTATTTCAGTAATTACCTTGATTTTGTGAAAACAAAAAATTCTCATTTACTGTTGAAGTGATGTCAAACAAACTATTCTCATCAAGCTCCAGCTTTTGCTTGATGCATTTGTAATTCAACCAGAAAGCAGCAAAACTCACTTTGAAAACTGAAATCACCTTTGTATCTGAAAAAGAAAAGTTTTTTTTTTTTTAAGATTTACCTATTTAGAAACTGTACAAAAAAAAAAGACAATAATTATAAAAAAAGAGTACTAAGAAAAGACAGTAATTATAGATATTTTAAAAATTTCAGAACAGGATGGAGATGAAAACATGTATCTTTTCATAATGGGGTGGGCGGTGAGAGTAGGAGATGCAAGAAAATTTTCACTACATTTTTATACAGTGTGATATATATGTATTCCACTGTGTATAACCTATGTATTTCTTCAAATTTTTGAACTTATTTTTGCCAAAAATGGCAAAAAGCACTTTAGAGGTACAGTATTTTCTGAGAATAATGCCACACCAAGTACAATGGTGCAGTTCCATGTATCTCGTCGTTTTGTTATAGGAAATAACACTGCACCCAGTTTAATTTAAAGCCCACATAAACATACCACAAAGAAATTTTTATTTGACAACTATTCCAACCCAATATGGTAGCAGAGTATATTGTATGACTTTCATCAAAGATAAATGGCCCAGTGAAGGGACATATTAAGAGAACTATTTATTAATACACTTTGAATCATCTGCACAAATAACACCAAAAGTAACGCAGAACATTATACACTAAATTGCTGTATGCACGTAACTAGAGATGGGTTTGACTGACTTTTAAGTATTGGTGACCGTTCCAGAGAAGTATCAGTGACAAAATCACAGTTGGTGACAGCAGCACCTCCAGACCGTGTAACACTTGTCTGTCAGTGTATCAGAGACAGGAACCATCGAGCTTATATCCATGCAACACTAGCTGCCATAAGTTACTGCCCGCACTGCAGGTGACGTCACATCCAGGCAAGAAGCTGCTTTGAAACTACGGAAACCAATGAAACTACAGCTCTACGAGGCATATGGAGAGATAAAATGAGGGATTTAATAATCATCAATTATACAAGCTTAATCTTTCATCAATTGTATATAATAAAAAAAAAAGGTTTTTTTTTTCTTGCGGAAATCAGTGTCACAGCTCAGTTGCGCCAAACTCTTCTCCAAAGAGAAGGAAGATAGTGCTGGAAATTTTGGCAGGTTACAACGATAGGTGGCGCCGACAGTGATTCTGTCACTGATATTTCAGCAAACAAGTCGCAGCTGGTGACTGTGACATACTCGTATCAGAGACGTACTTCCGACCCATCACTACATGCAACACTTTCTCCTAATGGATAAAAGACCCGTTTATGGTTACTATAATTCTGCACAAGCCTTAATTTGGAGAGCCCCGCCCTGACCCGAACTTCAGGTGGCTGGGCTCAGACTTGCCAGTTTACATCCTGCCCATTTTAGACTTTTGTCAGGCATTCTCTGCCATTTGTTGCAAATATAATGCACCCCCCCCCCACACACACACACACACCCAAAAAAAAACTAGAGGGAAAAAAAAGCTGCTCTGCTGAGATGAATTGCGTGAGTAGTAAACAGAGTGTAACGCAAATGCAAAGGCATGTGCCATTTCTCGTAAGAACTCCTCCCACAGATGAGGTTTAGACTTGATACCTTACTTCTGTTACAAATATTATCGCATTTCCTCTGTCACATGTGAGTATAAACAAGGTAGCTTCTATCCCTAAATGTGTAAACAAATTAAGCAAGTAGACATGCCTCAGGAAACTTGAAAATTGCATTGTCCTGGAATGGGAATTGAACCCACAGCTCCCGATTTGCATTCAAATATGTTATTGTTACATGGTGTAACAGTAACGCACTTGAACGTAAATCAGGAGCTGCGGGTTCGATTTCCGTTCCAGGACAATGTAACTTTCAAGTTTTCTGAGGCATGTCTACTTGCTTAATTAATTTGGCATCTATTTGACTACCATGTAAACAAATATTTCAAACCTGCTCATCTCCATTGTAGCACCAAATTGCACCAGAACACCATCATCTGGTTTTGTAAAGCTGGAAAGTCTGTTCATGTCAACATTTCTCTAAAATGAAAAAAAAGCTGTGTGCTTTAGTCACTACAGCAAACGAAATGAAAACTGAATTTGATTCCAACCAGCCCATTTCAGACTCATCTTACAGGCCAGCTTGTCGATTTCAGATGTAAAATGATAAGATAATCAATATACTTTCGTGTCTTTCATTTCACTCGGTGATCTTCGCTGATTATTTAACAAGTCAGTCTTAATTTTGTGAGTCAATAAGTCAGTCTTCATCTCATCTGATTATTTAACAATTAAGTCTTTTTGCGAGTCTAAACGTTTTTCTACTTCAGGAGCAAAATGATAAACTTTCAGAACAGGGCATCCTGGCCCGAGCATGGAAGTTTTCACTCAAATGGGGGGGTGAAATAAAATGTTAAACAGTGTTTAACAGCCGTTTGTTGTTTGTTATCAACCCCATGCATTGAAATTTAAGGTTGGTTAGCTTGTGGTTAACATCTCCAGTGGTTTATACATTTAGAAAGAGGGAGACACCACTTTAATTTCATGCAAGAGACAGTTTTCACGCGTGATAATGGAAACGTGTACAATTTTGTGGTTTTCTCTGTTGCGGGCTCACCCTCCATATCAGTGGCGGCAAAACCGCCCGGGCCTGGTCAGCCAAGATTTTTATTTTTATTATTTTACATATGTGCAATTGTTGTGATGTGCCTTAGAAAGTTCCTTTAGTTAAATGGTTGGGTGGTCCTAATTCCCAACAAAGCTCCTTAGGCATTGTTTTTCTTCTTTTTGTTCCAGGAAGCGGGAAGGTAGAGGGTGCACCACGATTCGAAATTTTGGGCCCGGTCAACGAAGTTCACTTTCCGCCGCCCCTGCTCTATATGATGAGCAAGGCTCGACAAATATGTTCCAGATCTAGGAGCCAGGTGAAACAAAGTTAAATTTCAAAGAATAATCTGTACATATAAAACTGAAAGCTCTCACTGACTCATCACCAAATCTCAGAAACTACTGAACATAGAACTTTCATATTTGGCAGGAATGTTCCTTTTACAACATAAAGGTGCACTAAGAAAGAATTTTTTCCTACGATAACTTTAAGTGGGTCAAAATGTTTTTTTTGTTTTGTTTTTTAACCCAGCTTTGATTGCAAGGACGTTTTGCAATGATCGAGCCATTGTTGCCCCGCCTAAGTTTTGAATGACTTGACATGTTCAGTACATATTTTGTTCTAAATTTATTTAACAAAAAAACCCTTAAAAATCACATAAAAAGTGCTATATCATTACATGCTTTGCATTTAAACATTTATTATCATTTGACATATCAAATGTCAAGGTTTTTTCAGTCAAAATCAAATTTACCAACATTCAATTTCACCGAAGGAACGGTGAAGTTATATGTGGTAAGGCAATTGCAATAAATATGTGGGTAGATCTTCATAGTAATTGAAATTTGAAAAAAAAAGTTTCCCCACTTCAGATATTAGCGACAGTGACACAATTTTCCTCACATTTCCAAAAACCTCCGACTTGCTAGCTTTTAAATGTACAGTTTCGAACAAAATTGTTTACGAAATTGTTTATAAGCAAAGTTCTTTTTACATTTATGCTGAAAGTAACAACGTATTTTGTTCTGATTTCTATTATTTTTTTGTTCTATTGTCTGTTAATATTTTAACGATGAAAGTGAAGATTGACGACTTATTTTGATTTGTTTCGTGTAGGCTTGAAGTTTTAAATTTACAGTTATGAATGAAATTGCTTATGTGTCGTCTGGCAGAATAAGTCAGACAGGCATGTGTTTCCCAAAAGAGCGAAAAAATATGCAGTGTATGGCCATTTCAACCGTCGCAATTTGTTATGGTGTAGGTTCATCAAAATCTTTCTTTTCAGTGGACCAAATAGATTTTATTTTAAGGAGAGGTGACAAGTTTTACATGGAGTGTAAAACTATTAATCAAGTAAGACATCCTTTCATTTCTATTGAAGATATTATTCCTACTGTTAATTTGAACTGTGCAGTATAGAAATTGTGTGTCAGTTTTCTGGACTATTTCCTTCAAACGAAATCTCTTTCAAAAATACAGTTTGGTAATACTGGCGGATAATTCCAGAACAGCCAACGTAGTGTACAAAGAAGCACTAACATAAATCAATATATTCTTTTTATTTTTACATTCATTCATTGCTATAAAAATGTTTAGTTACAAATGACAACACTCCGCATCTTATAAGGATTCAGAAATTCATTCTATAAACATTGTGTATTTGAATCCATTTTATTACCGATATGATAAAATAAAGTTATAGAACAAACCAATCAAGTGTATTATTGGTATATTAATTTATGGTACAAATTATATTATGGTGTGGTATGAAATCCTGTATTATAGAAATATTTTTAATATCATCACATTCGAAGAACGGGTATTTAGCTAGTGCATGAATAAAAATGTGTAGTGATGATGCTGGAACGAAAAGTGATAAAATATTTTTGTCAACTTTATTTTCTTTTTACCCAAACTACTTATTGCAAAATAAAGCTCCAGTTTGTTTCATGATTTTCTGTTCCTATTATTCCAGTTGCTGCTCTGAAAAAATTAAAATTTTAGATTTTGATTTTATTGAAACATTATTTGTGGAAGTCATGCTTTGTACATATTAATTCAAAGTACCGTATTGTTGTTCGTATAATCTGCAGACCATAAAATTAAAAAAAAAAGTTTTCTTCCTAAGTTCGCGGCGGCATATGATCCACAGGCCCTGAAAAAAAAAAAATTAATAAATCCAACGTCTGCTGCGGCATATAATCCATAGATCTTGAAATTCTGAGAAAAACAATTTTTTCATTTCATGATCCGCGCTACATATCGCAGACCATGAAATTCGAAAAAAGATCCTCCTATAATCTGCACTTATGTCAATTAATCGTAAACCGTAATTTCCGATGAAAAAAGCCACAATTCACAGGATGTCTGACACAGAAGTTCAAAGATACAGGAAAGAAATGCGATCGTTTTATTAAAAAAAGTAACTTGTCATTTTTAAATACTTTTGTGTTACTTTAAGTAAATAAAGAACTAAAATCCCTAGCTTTTACAGCACTACCGTAGTTCATTAGTTATACCTAAAAAAATACGTAGTATTTGTCTCTTTTCTGAATATGTCTCAACTGAATAGCAGCAAAAAATAAAAAATAAATAAAACATAAGTAATACGATTAGCGTAGCAAAACTAACAAATGTGATTCACAAAACGATTATGTGCCATGGGTTAGCTCTGCGGGCTTCTCACAGCACGTAGACTTCCGTGAACGCAAATAGTACCCTCTTTCGTTGCATCATATTCTCTGTCATAATTTTTGTAAGTAAATATATATTCTTATGATCTCTTTGCAGTCCTCTTTCTCTGTGTTGCATTTTTTTTTTTTTTTTTGTTACCGCATTTTTTGGTACTTTTCCGATAGCACCACGTCTCCAGGCAATTACCTCACGGGATTTTTCAAAACGCAGCACCAACGTTCGTTATTCTTTCTTCTGTACCGGCATATCCTCCGCAGTACCTAAATGTATAACAATATAACAGATAATTCACGGATTACAGAACAGAAATTTTGGTATTTACTGCAAATTACAAATTCTGAAGTGCTGCAAATTACAAATTCTGAAGTGCAAAAGAAAAAGAAAAAAAAAAAATTGGGCACTTGGGCGACCTGGTGCCCGAGAATTGTCGAGCCCTGACCATGAGTAAGGCCAAAAAGAAATCCACATGCAAATATTTACCTTCTGAAAAGAAATCCACATGCAAATATTTACCTTCTGAAAAGAAATCCACATGCAAATATTTACCTTCTGAAAAGAAATCAATGATTGACCAATCCATTTTAACATCATGATATGTGTGTGTGTGTCCAATTGTGTTGATGCCGCCCCGGTGGCGCAGTGGTCTGCGCTGGCTTTGGATCATTCATCCGAAAGGGGTCCGGGTTCGAATCCCATTGAGGCATGGATGTTGTGTTTGTCTTACGGCACTGGCTGTCTCCCTTCCCTGGAACCAGTGACCCTAAATTAGGGACGGGAGACTGCTTATAACCCATTGAGTTGCTCACGGTGGTCGTTAAACCTTCAATATAAATATATATATATATATGTTGATGATGATGTCAGCCGAAAGCCCATGAGATAAGTAATTTGCTGGGAAAAAAAAAATAAAACCCTAGGCTAAATTAAATTAAACACATCTTCCATCACCATCCTTTGGTACTGATATTTATTTCACTTTTGTATTCTGCTTATTGAATATGCAATTATATCAATTATTCAGTTATACCATAAGAAAATTTGAGTGCAAAATTGAAATCTTGAACACATCATTTTGACTTTGGTTTTGCAATTTAAACCATGAGATAATTATGTCAAAATTCAAATCTTGAACTTATAGCTTTAACTACAGTTTTAGAATTTATGTACACTTTATTGCATATATGATTATTCTCTCAGTTGGGAAAACTGTTTTGACCAGCAGAACTGTCATTTAAATCGCATAAATTCTAATTTATTATATCCACAAATTACATGTTAGTAATTATTTATCTTGCAGCGAAAGTATTAAATGATGGGTTTTATAGAGGTGATTGTTTAATATTTGGTGGTAAAATTTTCAAACTAGAACCTAGTTCATCATCAGGACTATGTTCCTGCAGTAGTTGTTGCCACTCAGTTGAAAGTATCCAACTGCAGTTATTATTAAGCATAGTACTTCTTGCTAAAAAAATTGAAGGATCATGAGCAGAAAAAAAGGTGCTGCAGTTATCATTAAGCATGGTACTTCTTGCTGTTTCCATTCCTTCAAGTTTCCTCTTTACTGTGTTGGCAGGTGATTATTTTTACTGTCCCATTTTATGGAGTTTCCACTTGCTTGTATATGTCTGCCTAACCCTGTCTTGTTTGCAGTGTTTCCAATACCTTATATTCTTCTGTAGGGCTTATATACTTCTCTTCGTTTCACCTGTATTCACTTCTGAACTCCAAAAAGAAAATAACCTCAGCTACCTGGATTTAACTCGGACCTCAAAAAAGGAAAGATCTTAACTCAAATTTACAAAAAAAAAAAAAAAAAACACTGGCACAGATAAGATATTGGACTACAATTCATACCATCCAGACTACATAAAATCTAATACTGCGAGGCAGTTTTTGGAAACACTACGAAAGCTCAGAAAGACATCCACTGAAAAGAATATCAGAAAACAACTTTCCCTCCCCATTCACAAAGAATATTTTTAGGAGTTAGGCAAAAATTGAGGTGGCAACACAAAATAACTTAAAATTCACTTGCAAAATAACAAAGGATTTCTTGAAAAACTAAAAAAGATTAGTGAAAAATATAAAGACTTGCTCCAGAGATGAATAGCAAATTAAAAAACTTCTTCCATCCCTTAAGCAAGAAGACATCCAATTACAAGAAGAGGTAATCTATAGTATAGACTGTATCCACAGACTAATCTATGTACATGAAACAGGAGAAGTATAGACATTTGTATGGAAGAACATAAGGCAGCAATTAGAAATATTGCCAACAAGACTGGGTTAGACAGACATATACAGGCAACTGGACACTCATAAATTGGGACTAATAATCACACTTAATGAAGAGGAAACTTGAAGGGGTGAGAGTGAGAAGATAACACACTAAACGATAATTATGATTGAGCACTCCTGACTAATGGCAACAACTACTCAAGTGACTTTGTCCTGATGATGAACTAGATTCTAGTTAAAAAAATCTGACTGCCAAATATAAGCAAATTACTTCTATAAAACCTGTAATTTCAGTACTGTCACTATAAGAAAAATTATACGGAAAAATATTGCAAAATTCAATTTGCATAATTAATTTGTGGGTAAAAGTATTTTTATGCACACATCATTGTTGTATATGGAATCGATATGGTCCTTAAAAAAATTATGGGATGCTTAAAAGGCCTTAAAAAGTTTGGTTTTTTTGTTTGTTTTTTGTGGAAGAAAAAGAGTGGGAACACTGTGGGATAAAGCAGATTCCAACTAATATTCAGCAGTGGAAAAAATTGTATAAGAGAAACATTACAAGGTTAACCACAGCTAGCCATATGACATTTCATGATGGACTACAGGTTGCCACACAGTTTCATTTACTTACAATTTGAACATCAAAGACATCATATGTTACAATTTGAGTAAATACTGACAAAAAGAAAACTGATAGCATGAATCTTGATTACTGAATTTGGGGTGTTGCAGTTAGTTTTTATCAGTGACTAGCAATTCTATAATTCTGTGAATAAAGCAGCTAGTTCAAAACCCAAAGCCACATAAAATTTCATCAGCAGTGCAATGGATCTTTGTAGATAACAAACTAAAATAGTACCACGTTTGTTTCAATCCTGGTAAAAAGTCTTAACATAGCAAGTTTGTCGATACAGCATTTTGAGTTATTTGCCAGTAGATTTGCTGCTTTCATGTTTCATGCCTCATATGAGCTGTGTGTGTAAGCCATTCTCTATCTAAATAATGTTGGAACTGTGTAAAGGGAGAGGTTCATGTGAAATTTTTTTCTGGTACTATCAAGAAAAACCCTATCATGTGAAATCTGGAATTGCTGTTTCATTCTCAGTGTGATCAAGGTTAGTATTAAACTGAAAATCTGTTGTTTTTGTTACTGTAATTTTATAAGATAAAAACTTTAGCCAAAAGTACATGCACACCACAAATACACAACTACCCATTCTATAGTGAGTGACATGAAGTTTATCTGCCAGATATATTGGGGGCACCAGAAAGTAATGTCGTTTTTGGAAAAGAAAAGAAACACTGTTGGTAACAGAAAAAAATTATTTCTTAATCAATTATATAATCGCCATCATTATTGATCACACTTGCCCATCGTAAAACCAAACTTTTAATGCCATCTTTATAAAAAGATGTTGGCTGTGACGCAAAGAAGTCCAAGAGCCCCGTTTTAACATCATCAATATTGTGGAATCTTTTCCCATTAAGAAAGTGCTGCAGAGAACTGAAGAAATGGTAATCAGATGGTGCAATCTTAGGGTAATAAGGGGGATGGGGCAGAACTTCCCAGCCAAATTCTCTGATCGTTTGTTGGGTCCGTCTTGCGTTGTCATGCCGGAGGATGACACCTTTTCTGTTGACGAGTGCTGGATGTTTCACAGTAAGAGTTTGCTTCAAACGGTCCACTTGTTGACAGTAGAGGTCTGCCATTACGATCTGTCGGGGTTCCAAGAGCTCAAAGTGAGCTATGCCAGTGGTAGTCCACCAAACACAGAGCAAAACCTTTTTGGGGTGTTAATGGTGGCCATGGTTGCATTGTTCCCCTTGTGAAATTCATACAGCATACAATGACGAGCATGACTCTCCTCAGGTTTTATGTCACTCATTATGCTCTGCAAATCTGGAAGACAAAAACACCTACGTAAGTTAGAGGCGAATAGTTCAGTCACTTGTATGAACACTTACTTTACGTTGAACGTACATAAACACCTCAACTGCTACCCAAACTTAGCCCCCCAAAAAACGACATTACTTTCTGGTCCCCCCAATACAAACAGCTGGAATGGAATACTCTATGCTGTAAGATGGGGACGAAACAAACATATACCATCCAAAACTAAAACTTGAACCAAGGCCCCAGACATATGAGCAGCGATAAGCCTGTACCTCTGAACATTTTACTACTGGGGCAACTTAGCATGCTATTGTTATTTGATAAGACTTTTTTCAATTAAAGTAATTTGGTGTTTGTGATATTTGTTTTCATCAAATAATAAAAAAAGAAGTCCACGCCCAATCTTAAATCATCTACGTAGGTCGTTCAGAAAGTAACAAGACTGATGTCATAACGCCAAAACAAATCCACACAGAAATGCAACTACCTGTGTTGGAACGCCTGCAAGGTCAGTCACACATTCATGTGACGATGCATCATTACAGCGCTGTACTATTTCTTCTTGTACGGACGGCGTAGAGTTCAGATGTGTTTCTGTAACCCAATATGGATTTAAAACTGGAACTAAGAGCAGCCATAAAATTTTGTGTGTGTTTGATTAGAACCGCCATAGAAATGCATGAAATAATTAAAACAGCCCATAAGGAAGATGCTTTGTCCCGTGCAAGAGTTTTTGAGTGACAAGAAATTTGTGAATGATGAAGAGTGTCTGGAAGATGCACCACACTCCAGTAGGCCTTCAACATCGATTGACATTCTTGAACAAAGATCGCTGAATGACCATTGAGGAGGTTTCTAATGTGATGCAGATGTCCACTGGTTCCATCGATGACACTGTGAGAAGCCGGTTGGGGTACCAAAACGTCGCTGCAAAGTGGATTCCCCATTTGCTCCTGGATAAAAACAAGGCAAATCATGTTATTACTTGTTACCAATGAAAGTGCAGGCTATGATGGCAGCCACACTTCTGGGATCGAGTCATCACATGTGATGAAACATATTTTTCACCATTTCGATCCCGAAACAAAACAGGGCACCTAATGGAAACACCCACAGAGTCCTTGATCCAAGAAAGCAAGGGTTCAAAAGCTAGTGCAGGGAAGGATTTTCTTTGATAAAAAGGGAATTTTGTGTATTACCATGCTGTTCTACAAGGGAAAACTGTTACTGGTGCCTATTATTCTGAAGTTCTCAAAGGTCCTCTAAAGAAAAAAAAATCCCGAAAATGTCCAGAATATGTGCCAACCAGTTAGATTTTGCATCAAGATAATCCACTGAATATCATGCTCTGCTTACCCAGCAGGTTATCCAAGATCTAGGCATTGAAATGGTGGTGCACCCTTCAAAAGTATGTAAGTAAGTATGTTTACTACATTACACTTCTGCCCCACGTAAAATCAGTTTCATTACTTTTCGAACGACCCTTGTATGCAATGTTTTATTATCTTTAATGTGGAAAGGCAAGGTTACTTTGAAATATTGGTTGTGTGCAAAAGTTCTATCCGTTTTTGTAATAGATGCAAATTGCGATCGGAGTAATTATGTCACAGATGCTGCTGCAATGCTGAATTTCCGGCTAATAAAGCGTGGAGCAGTAGAGCATATAGAGGCACTAGGTTTGTCCGAGTAAGTCATCCGTAACGGAAATCACGGACAGTGTAACATGGGATGCGATAAGGATCCCAGACATTGTTTATTGTACAAGTTCGATAAAGGCAGTACCTGCAGTCGTGGCTTGCCGCAACATCTGTCAAGTGTATGGAGAAGATGCAGTTGATGATAGCACATGTCGCCATTAGTTTTGGAAATTCTGGGATGGAGACAGAAACTGCAAAGATCGACCATGTCCTGGACGTCCATCTGTGGTTTCTGATGAGGATGTGGACCAAGCCATAACAAATGACCCACATCCAACTGTTCAGGAATTAGCAGAAACATTGTTGGTACACAGAACAACAGCCAAAAGACAGATGCATGCGTTTGAATTCCTCACCAAGTTCAGTAACTGGGTTTAGCACCAGCTTTCTGCAAAGCAACGAGAGGAGAGAATCCGTGCCTGTGTTTCTTTGCTTTCTCGTTACAGAAATGAACCGTTATGGGGACGAATTTTAACGGGTGATGAGAAATGCGTACTGTGCCATAATGCAAAGCATCAATGGACTGTGTGCCAAGGTGCGGAGCCAGCTCCATTGACCTCAAAAGGAGGAATGCATCCCCCAAAAGGTTTTATTTGGTGTTTGGTGGAATATAATCCACTGGGAGGTGTTGGCACCTAACCGAACGATAAATGCTGACCTCTACTGCCAACAGTTGGACAGATTGCGAGAACAACTGACGTTGAAGCGGCCAGCACTCGTCAATCACAAAAGTGTAATCCTTCATCATGATAACACCAGACCACATGCTGCTTTAATCGCTTGGCAAAAATTGCTGGACTTTAGTTCGGAAGTGTTCCCAAACCTGGCACCTACGGACTACCACCTTTTTCGATTGTTACAGAACGCCTTTGCTCTCCAAACCTTTGATGATGTAGACCAGGGGTGCACAACCTTTTTATAAGTGGGGGCCAAGTTTATTTTTACATAATAAGTGGCGGGCCGCAAGTTACCTTTTCACATAGGCACTTGCCAAACCCTACCGCTAAAGCTAATTTTACTATTATCCGAATAACCTATTTTACCAGCAGACAAAAAATGTGTTTCAATACCATTTTTGTGTCCTCTAAATGGTTTAAATCCATTTTTGAAGTTTTTTTGGCAAATTGCATTATTAAGTTATCAAATTACTGATTTACAATCAACTTACTCCTAATTGGAAAAGGTTTAGGGGTATATAAAATAAAATAATACTATCACAAGGTTGTAAAATTTTTATTTTTACAAAAAACAGAATTCTTAACATCAAAGTATATAAAAAATTAAAATCAGTATATCGTCAAACTGACCATCAAATCAAGTAGTAGCCTAATGCTCCTAATGAGATGCTTGGCATTGTTTATTTTTCAAGTCTGTCAATATCAGGCTCAATGTTAGAGATGGTAATGCGCAAGTTTCCCTCCAATAGTGTATCACTTAAACGGGTACGACACTTTGACTTTATTTGTTTCATCAAAGAAAACGATTGCTCGCATAAGTAGGTACTTCCAAACAACGTTGCCGTTTTTAAAGCATGATCTTTGAGCAATTTCATTTCTTTCGGTAAGTAATTTTTGTAAAATTCTAGGAGAGAAACTTCAGAGTATTTTGTTTTTAACTCATTGTTACACTGGAGATCAATTAATTCCATCTGGAAATCTAGTGGCACTGACGCAACGTCAGTAGTGAATGGTAGAGAAAACATATCAAACAAAACCTCAAATTTTCTTATATCTTCAAATCGTCTTTTAAACTCATTGTGAAGGTCCACTACAAGAGATGCATATTTAGCCACATTTACATGGAATTCAGAACTTTCAACAAAACTTTTCATTGTTGGAAAATTTGCTAGTTAACGAAACATTTTTATAATTTTCTTATTTCAACTAGGGCCTACAATAATGGGAAAAAAATCTCATCATTCACAATATATATATTCACGTTTTCAATAGTATAAAATATTTATCTGCGGGCCGCATAAACTGACTTTGAGGGCCGCGGGTTGTGCACCCCTGATGTAGACGATGTGAAAACGGCATTACTCGACTTCTTTTACTCTTAAAACACAGGAGTTTTTATGGCATGGGATTCACTTACTCATAGACAGATGACAAGAGTCTTGCCCTGCAAGAGGTCATACAGAATGATGGCAATTATATGAAATCCTAGGTATGTTATTTGTTGTGTTCTTATCCTTTCTTTGTAGCCTACAAAAATGGGTAGAACTTATGCACACACCCAATACATATTTTTAAATGAAGAACATACACTGAATGTGTAAATATCTTCTTAGTGTATGCAGAGGTTTTTCCTTTTTATTGATATCTTCAAATTATAATACCATACATCATTAGCGGGAGATAGGTATGCTAATCATATAATGCAACCATACATCATCTGACAATCAACTTTGCAGTTGAACTGTATCCAATAAACTTCCTAAAAGGCATGAAATAAGTTCTTGGTTGCACAGAGCAAGTAGTTTATGTTGAGAAATATTTAAACACAGCAGTCTGTCACCACCACCTATAAATTTCATCACTGGATCCTTAGTACATCTTTGGGATTTATACACACCCCTCCAAATGTTCTGACATCCCACAAAAAAATCTCAACACTCCTACATTTGGAAGTGTACATATACAGTCGAACCTCTTTAAACCACGCGCAATGTTTTTTTCATCATTCTAAACTGGTGGTAAGTGAGGGTGGCAGTTTCAAGAGGTTCATAAAAAATTGGTAAAATCAATTGAATGGCAGTATAAGGAAGAAATAAAACAAATGCACATTCTTATGTATTGCATCTCTAATTCTGAGTAGATAGAGATTAAAAACACAGTGATTAAGTTCATGATGAAAATTCTTAAAACATGTTTGTTTGTTTTTACAATTTCCCATAACATCAGTACTTTGTTTATCAGTACCATCGCCATTTACACAGTGAACCGTTGTTATTCTTTCATCTTTTTGCAACCTTTCTCGTTTTTGTTTGAAATTGATTTATCTGGTATCATGCTATAAAGCAAACAAATTCATCCATGTTATTCATATCTTTTAACTCATAGCCAAATATGATTTCTAACATTTTCTTTTTTTTTTGCCTCATTTACTGAACTTTCAAAGGTTTTGATTGTTCCATGGTGCTGTATTCTCAATTATAATCCATGCCGATCTTTAAAGACAACCATTACTGTAGTTGAGTTTTTGAATTTGGTATTCTTTTCCAAACTGTCACACTTTGTTATGAATAACTTCATCAGTAATAACTCCATGCTTGGCATTTACATGGCCAATCCATAGAATAAGAGCTTTCTCTAAATTTTGTGTTTGCCACTTTGGAAATTTTTTAACTAATTGCAGTAATTTTTCCAGATTGTATCCATTTATTAAGAGAATCGCTAAAATCCTCATATCATGAATTTGGTTTCGTTACAAAACAGTAAATTGGTGGAATGTTTCGGTAGTTGACTTCTACCTTCCTTAGCCATGGAATAAAATATGGTATCAGCATCAATTGTTGCCAGATTTCAAAATAGCTTTTCAAACGATAGGGATCTGAAAAGGTGCGTCTGTGTTGTAAGTGTTAGGGGAAAGATAGATTTTAATGCTTTCACAGTACCTACAGGATTTCAGATTACTGAACAGAGCAACACATGTTAAATTTTGCCAATCAAGAAATCGCGGACATATCGCTGATAGTTAAAATTCGAAGGAAGGTGGAAGGGTTGCCTTAATTCCTTACTTAAGTCTTTACCCAGATATATTCCTTTAATTCTAGTTCCACTTGAAGAAATTTTGTTTAATCTTCCTTCCCTTTGAGTTCTTTTTTATTTTTACAGACGTTTCTGGCCTCTTGATGTTGGTCAAGCTTTGTTCTCAATGTATAGACGGATTAACAAAAGTTTTGTTTACTTCTGAAGAATTTGAATGTTGTTGCCAGGTCCTCATATTGATTACAAGTTCCTCAAACTGTTGCCAGTTACCAAACTGAAATGTTTTCACTGTCGTGTGTATTTTGTAAATCTGTTGCTGCTGCTGTTGTAATTAAGTTGTTCAAAACACCACTTATTTAGTTTTGAAGGTTCATTGATGGCACGTTTTTTTTTTTTTTTTATGTAATAACTTTCTTTAGTCTCTTGCTTTTATGAGATCCATAGTCCAATATTTTGATTTCTTTCCATAAAGGCTAACATTTGCAAAACTGCATATATGATTTGCTAATACACTGTTTTGATCTTTGTTATTAATAGCCATTTGATGTTCTTTAATTCTGATTTTCAATTTTCAAGACATTTATCCAATATAATTACAGTTGCAATTAAGTGGAATTTGATATACATTTTCTTTCCATCTTGTCTATTGTATTTCTGTATGTTTCTTTATTAGCTAAACATGCTACTTTGTTTTCTGCTGAAAGCTGTGTATTACAAAATACACAGTGAAAACATTTCAGTTTGGTAACTGGCAACAGTTTGAGGAACTTGGAATCAGTATGAGGAACTTGGCAACAACATTCAAATTCTTCAGAATTAAACAAAACTTTTGTTAATCCTTCTATACATTGAGAACAAGCCTTGACCAACATCAAGAGGCCAGAAACGTCTGTAAAAATCAAAAAGAACTCAGAGGGAAGGAAGATGAAAAAAAAAATTTCAAGTGGAACTAGAACCAAAGGGTTGCCTTTCTTAACATCAGCAATTTGTTCCACCAATCTCCGATTGATGCTGTAGATGTTAAAAAAGGCAACCCTTCCACCTCCCTTTCAATTTTAACTATCAATATGTCTGCGATTCCCGATTGGCAAAACATAACATATAATTACCCAGTTCAGTAATCGGAAATCCCTTAGGTACCATGAAAGCATTGAAATCTACCTTTCCTCTAACACTTGCAACACACCACCTTTTCAGGTTGATATCATTTGGGAGGCTATTTTGAAATCTGGCAACAACTGATGCTAATACCACATGTTTCATTCAATGGCTGAGGAAAGTACAAGTCAACAACCGTAATGTTCCACCATTTACTATTTCATAAAGTAGTCAATGTGTGATATGAGGATTTTAGCGCTTCTCTTAATTTTTATCTTGTTACGTGCTTTACTGGCTCTCCTCATTATGTATCCATTTATCAGGGGTTGCGATGCCGATCGCATTATTCGCAATTTGAAGAAAAAAAAAATGGTGGTAAAATGTTTTGATAAAAATATTGGTGATAACCTTTTTTTCAATAAGACCTTTTTTAAAAATATTTTGCTACTTAAAAGAATACATAACCTATTGTTTTTTTACTATTATAACACTATGTTTTTATATTTCCAATAGAGAATGAAAACAATGGCAACTTCAGATTATGTTTGCCAAAAAAAAATAATAATTTGGTGAATGCTTGTTGAAAACTTTAAAAAAGCCTGAGCAACCACTGTGTTTATATTTATTACTTAATGCAGGGAATGTTCCACTGAGACATATAATAAAAGGAATATCATAAATTCTGAATTTACCACAATTTATTAGCAACATGTATTGTTCCAGATACACAAAGTGAGAAATATTTTTTACATTTCTAATAAACTTCAGCATGAGCTCCACTGGTGGCGTGGCAAACATCTAACCAGTATTCTACCTCAGCCCACGTGTTGAGAAGCATTTGTGGTGTCACGTTTATTGCAGCATAAATTCTGTTGCCCAAGTCTTCCAGATTACGCACTGGTGTAGGGTACACTAGGTCCTTAACCTGCAAGAAAAAGTCAGATGGAGTTAAGTCGAGTGATATGGGGGACCATGCAATGAACGTTCTCTCCCAATCCTTCCTGTAGTGAAGGGGTCATTCAAGAATGTGGACGTCGTTGGCAAAGTGTAGAGGAACCCCATCTTGTTGGAAAAAATTTTCCTTCAGGCAACTGTTTTTGTTTGTTTGTTTGATTGATTGATTGGAGGTTTAACGATTACCGTGAGCAACTCAATGGGCTATAAGCAGTTGCTCGTCCCTAATTTAGGGTCACTGGTTCCAGGGAAGGGAGAAAGCCAGTGCCGTACGACAAACAACATCCATGCCTGACCGGGATTCAAACCCGGACCCCTTACGGACGAATGATCAGAGGCCAGCGCCTTAGACCACTGCGCCGGCCTTCAGGCAACTGAGGCACAGCATATTCCTGTAACATGTCCAGCTATGTTAGTCCAGTTATTGTGACTTTGCAAAAATAAAGGGACCAATGACTTTTATCCTTCGTGATCCCACATCAAAAACTGCATCTTCAAGAATTCCATTCGCATTCATGAATGATGAACGTATGGATTTTCAGACACCCAGATGCAACAGTTATGTCTGTTTACTTTTCCAGACACATGGAATGTTGACTCGTTTGAAAGCATACCCAATCTAAGAATCTATCGTTGGCATCAGTTTTGGCCAACATTGTCTCAGCAAAATTTTCCCATGCCGTCCTATCATGCAGCTTAACTTGTTGATGCAGTTGAATCTTGTAAGCATGCAAGTGCAACATTTTATGGAGTACCCGACACACTGTTCTTGATGAGATGTCTACTTGCACACTAGCCTCTCAGATGGATTTCCTCAGGCTTCTCTGAAATGCCTTTTGAAGCCATTTGTTACCCTCAGACACCATAAAGCTTAGCATGTTTACCAGTCATTGGTAGCAAGCTTCCCGTTTTTCTGAGTTGCTTGTCCTATTTCATAATGGACACATAAATCAGGATGTCTGCCGTCTCTCCAAGGTTGTATTCACACCAAAAACAACACTGTGCAAACATCACACATACAGATCATTCCATGTCAGATAACCCAAGGCATGTCACCCACCCATCTCCGATTTTTGTGAAAACTGGCTCAGAGTATTGTACTGGTGAGATATGAAACCTGTTAAAACTTTGTCAGTCAGTCCAGTAGATCTTGGGTAATACCACTTTAAAAATTGGATAGCTCTGCCTTTAAAGTTTTTGTGCTATGAGTTTTCACAACTACACTGTAGGACAATAAAATTCATAACTTCACAACTAACTAACTGTTGCAGCCACATAATTTTTTTTTTTTTTTTTCTTAAATGATGTGCATGATCCATACATTTTGGGAACAACTTGTTTCCGCACATTTTTTGAATTGAAAGAAGACTTTTTCTTACATTTAATGACAAAAGACATGAAAAAATGAGGCCACATTTTTATTAAACAAAACAATCTGTTTCAAAATGAGACCCCACTTCAAATTTGCTAAAAATATTTTCATGTGTGTATTATAATGTAACCTTTCAGCAGGAGAAAAAAATACTTTAGGCAATTTGCAATTTTGGCGAGGAAAAAAACAAACAAAAATGGTCTGTTTTATATATGAAACATTCCGACATGATATTACCCAATTTTTTAATTAAGTGGTTTCTTGACCATTTTATACACCCCCCTCCTTCCCTAGTTTAACCCTATCAGTGAGTAACTCAAAACAATTTTTATTTTATTTTTATGTGCCACCATCTTGGATATAGGTTCATTTTTCTTTTCTGTGGCACGCCAAAATAGGGCCTCATAATGGTTTTGAAAAAAGGCAAGTGTTTTCCTCTTATTGTAGATCGAGAGTTTTGGTTTTCACTAAATTAAAGAGGACATTTTAGGCTTACAGAAAATGTATAGAAATTGCAGATTTTTTTTTTTTTTTAACCTTGCTAAAAATGGCGTTGAAATCTGCAATACTCACAAGCATAAATCAGCATTTCTGATGGACTGTTAAGGTGACTGCGAGTTGGAACCCCAAGTTGGGAATTTTTGTGTAAAACTATGGCTAGTAGAGTTTTCAGCAGCTATGGAGAACTTAAGTCTGGGTTTGGTCCCCCCCCCCTCAAAGTTACAAAATGTTCAACTGTTGCAGATTTCAAGGTTACATATCTCAAAAGAGGGACCATATATATATATATATATACTTAAGAGCAAAACTGAAGACTAAGGAAAAAATTTTAGAATTTAAAACGAAGGGTGCAAAATAACCTGAAAATCAAAACGCGCAACGCAGCAGTTTTGAAAATTCAGAATTCACATACTATAAAGATACCTAAGCAAAAAAATACATATATAATTTTGACTCACACCTAGTACAACATAGAAAAGGTTATGTATCTACCTGCGTGAGTAAAAGGAGAAAAGAAAAAAAAGAAAATAAAACAACTGAATGTAGAAGGTGTCGAGAATACTGAGCCTTGGCTTTATCAAGGACCAGCAAAAACTCTGCATTTTCTCACTTCCACAAAGACCTAGTTGGAAATGGGTTTCTGCAAGGCCATAGATGCAAGTAACATTCCCACCTAAAATAGTTTAAAAAATATATATATAAGTCATGTCCTCCGTAGAGTAGCATGACCTAGCACTAGTTAACAATTTCGCTTGCATCCATTAACCTTCATGGCCCGACCCATGCTCTTCATCTGTTACTATTAAACAGAGAGAAGAAGATTAAAGAGAACTCAAGCTGTGAGAGTGACATAATAAATAGAAATGATTTTCAGCTATAACGAAATTCCAAGTTCGTTTGAGAGAGAATTTAAACCTGAAAAACAAATTTTACATTGCAATTAAAAAAGGAAATGTTAATTTATAACGAACAGATTTTTGAAAGAAAACTTGAGTCTAAAACCCCCTACTCTACAACTTATGACAGCACGAAAACGAGAATAAGTTAAAGATAATAATTAACTAAAGAAAACTTTGTGAAAGTTATATACCTTAAACAGTTAGTTGCAATATGTACAAAGTATTTCAGCAGTGCTTTAAGTGCATAATTAATTAGTTATTAAGATCTTAACTACTTTGAAAAAACAGCGCATAGACAGCGCATAGAAAAGGAACAAGCTTAGCCATCTTCTGTTCCTAGGTACCACAAAAGACGCTCAAAGTTACAAAGAAAAGTAAGAGCTAAAACCCGCAAAAATGTTAACAGACAAACCAATGCTTAAAAGCTGAAAAGCTAAAAAACGACAGAGGAAAGGGTACATGAAGTACAAACATTGAACTTATAAAACCTAGAACCCAAAAACAAGGAAGAGAGCTTACCTCTTGAGTTACAAAAACTTATCTCCTCACAAGAGGAGAACATGGCTGACCTCTTCCGCCACTCCCTAGACGCTGGGGGGCAGTGAGGGTGGGGCTGATGGCCTCCTCATACAGCAAGAAACCAACGCGCGGAGATTTTAACCAGAGAAAAAAATATATAAACTTAAGACTGTGGATCTGTATGATCAGAATGAGCAGAATTAACTCTCCAGAATACATGAGAAATATTATAAAATACACGAGCAGTTTATTTAATAATCTTTGCATGTATTAAATCACCTTAGTGAGCTTCTATAGATTAATCAGAATCTTATTAATTTTAATGTTGGTTTTACTATTTTTAGTATAGCTATCCTAGTGATGAATAACTGGTTTTCTTTTTTATTTGTTTTTATTTTCTTTTATAAACAGATTTTTAAGCTTTTTTTGTGATTTTGTTTATATTATTTAATTTTTTTGTTTTAATAGGACCGTCATATCCATAGCACTAAGGTTCCTTTAGGTAGTTAATAGGCATCCTCTAGCCAACTTCCTTACGGCTTTGATTGGTCAGAATCATATTATTAACTGTGTAGAAAATTAAAGCAGATCTGCCAACCTTACTCTATTATTCAGAATAATTTTTCTTAAAGTTCTTTTGATGAAAGAAGAAGGAATTTCGTTCTCTAGAAAACTTTCTAATAGTATATTAATGTGGTAATTGAAGTCCAAATTGTTGCTGCAAATTCTTGAAATTCTTAGGACCTGAGAAATTAGTACATTCTCAATTACTTTGGTTGAAATGTTATTATTCCAGTGTAGATATTTAATTACTTTGAAAGGAAAATTAACTCTTTTATCAAAGAGGCTAATAGATGGGTTACCTCTGTTGAGCTTAATGCTTAAGTCTAGGAACTCAAGTTCCTGATTACTGTGGTTGGTTTTACATGTTAAGAGAGCTAGGATAGATATTATCAAAATCACTCTCTATAACTTCGGAATTATTGATACACAGCAGATCATCAATATATCTAAAAGTGTAAAGGTAGTTATCTGAGCAGGTGGGGTGATTTTTAATGAATTTATATTCCTTAAAGAACAGGAATAGATTAGCGATATTCGTGGACGTTGATGTTCCCATTGGAATACCGTTCACTTGCTTATAGAGAGTATTATTATATAAGATATGGTTATTTTTTATGCAGCAATTGAGATAAGAGTTCCAAGTTCCTACATCAACAAATTGGTTAAGTTTAAATTCTGCATACAGCTCTTTAAAGGTAGTGATTATATCTGATAGAGGCAGATTAGTATATAGGTTTTCAAAATCATAACTATTAATATCTAGGGGACACACTTTGAGTATAGTAGAAATTACTTCTGCATTATTATTAATTATCCAAAAATCTCTGTACATCAAGTTAGAACAGTTTCTAATGTGTTTCAAAACCTTCTTTAAGACATCTTCAAAAGCAAGATCTATTTTCTTTTTATGACTCCTTACTCCACTAGCTATGAACCTGAACTTCACAGGATCCTTATGAAACTTAACCGTTGCAAAAAGAAATGGAAATTCAGGCCCATATCTTCTAGTTTGCGGAATTTTAAGTTTCTTGAAGAATGCCTTAAACCGATTTTCTAACTGCTTGGTAGAATAACTTACGGGCTCGTATGTTACTCTATTATTGAGTTCCATAGTTAACAATTCAAAATAGAACTTCTTACAGATAATTGCAAAATTATTGCTAGCTTTATCCGTAGTGGTAAAAATAAATTGGTCTTGTAGTTTGGAGAGTGACCTTTTAGCTTCTCCAGAGAAAAAGAGATTTCTGTCGAAACAAAAGTCCAGACCTGCCAACTCACCGGTGAAGCTATTGATTATATTATATTTCCATTCTGCGAAGGCCTCAATAGGCTGATTGTACGTTAAACTGGTTTTTACGATGTACTTATTTACATCTTGAGTGAAGCTCTCAAGAATCCTTTCTTTGGAAATTGTGAATGCGCTGTTTTTTCAAAGTAGTTAAGATCTTAATAACTAATTAATTATGCACTTAAAGCACTGCTGAAATACTTTGTACATATTGCAACTAACTGTTTAAGGTATATAACTTTCACAAAGTTTTCTTTAGTTAATTATTATCTTTAACTTATTCTCGTTTTCGTGCTGTCATAAGTTGTAGAGTAGGGGGTTTTAGACTCAAGTTTTCTTTCAAAAATCTGTTCGTTATAAATTAACATTTCCTTTTTTAATTGCAATGTAAAATTTGTTTTTCAGGTTTAAATTCTCTCTCAAACGAACTTGGAATTTCGTTATAGCTGAAAATCATTTCTATTTATTATGTCACTCTCACAGCTTGAGTTCTCTTTAATCTTCTTCTCTCTGTTTAATAGTAACAGATGAAGAGCATGGGTCGGGCCATGAAGGTTAATGGATGCAAGCGAAATTGTTAACTAGTGCTAGGTCATGCTACTCTACGGAGGACATGACTTATATATATATTTTTTAAACTATTTTAGGTGGGAATGTTACTTGCATCTATGGCCTTGCAGAAACCCATTTCCAACTAGGTCTTTGTGGAAGTGAGAAAATGCAGAGTTTTTGCTGGTCCTTGATAAAGCCAAGGCTCAGTATTCTCGACACCTTCTACATTCAGTTGTTTTATTTTCTTTTTTTCTTTTCTCCTTTTACTCACGCAGGTAGATACATAACCTTTTCTATGTTGTACTAGGTGTGAGTCAAAATTATATATGTATTTTTTTGCTTAGGTATCTTTATAGTATATATATATATATATATATATATATGGCACAAGACAGACCGTTGTGGAGGAAACTTGGGGAGACCTTCATCCAGCAGTGGATTGATAATGGTTGATGATGATGATATATATATATATATATATTTCCCTACTGGTACTCAACAAAACCTGGGGGTTTCATTTTGTGGTTCAAACTGGTTTAGAAGTTACAGGCTCTAAAATATTTGTGAATAAAAATGGTAACATTTCAGCACTCTGATATGCACAGAACCTGATAAATATTTATGCTTATTTTTGTTTTGAAAATATTTTTAAGTCTTATGGAATTATATTTTAAACACCTTATATATTTTATACATAAAAAATATTAAAAAACTAAAACCTTACCATACATAAAATATAAAAAAACTAAAAACCTTACCAGAGCATATCGTACAGTTTGCGATTCACAATCTTTAACAGCAAAAATTGTCTAGATGTATAGCCTTACTTCTGTGAGTGTGCTTGCAACCCACTATATTTGTTAGTGTTGAATTTAACATTTTGACCAAATTCAATTTGTAACTGATCAAAATGTAGCATGCAAAACATGCAAAGCCGTGCTTACAATCGCGGCCAGTCAAATCGCCAAAGTTTCTTTATAGTTACCATGCTTAAAAATAAATGCCAATTGCAAAAAAAAAAAAAAAAAAAAGTGACCAACAGGGCTACCTATGCTATCCCAAGCTGTTTCTTTTTTGTTGTTGTTTTGTTTTAAAGAATACAAGCAACTGCAAAGATTAGGTGTCTCTAAATTTCTTACTAATTTTAATAAAAATATAAACTAATTAGAACAAACCATTTTATCAATTTTTTTGACATTGAATATTACATTTATGTATGATTTATAAATGAACTTTTCCTTAGTTACATAAGAGATAAATGAATTCTTTTCTGTCAAGTTTGAATTTAAACTAAACACAATTACTAATTTTCATATGAAAAAAACTGACTGAACCATGTCTTCAGCCTGTTTGGATAGGCAGAATGTTCTTCCTGTTGCAGTGTTTACCTCAACTAAACATAATATATGTGTCAGAGGTATTTCACAATCATTATTAGGCCAATAAAAAAATGGAGAAGGCCCATGTGGGTCATGAATCGAACAGTCTCATCACCTTCATCATAGTTAATCTTTTCAACAAATCCCACACACCAAGGGGAATCATATACACATGCTACGCGCAGCAGTTAGCATGTAACTGTAACTCATCTTGAAAATTAGTTACACTGATTTCGGAAATAATACTGTAATATTTATCAGAACTTAATCTCTTAGCACCAGTTCTGAAATTGGGAAGTGGTGTAAAGTGATGCATTGTGCGTGTACCAGGAACAGCTTTTGCTTTCTCAAAACAGGGACTAAGCTGATTACGCACTTTGTTCATCTCTTCTGCACACACAAAGAAAAATGTAATTTATTTTATGTTACCTTTGCAGAAATTATACATTGTTGCAGCAGATGTTATTTGCTGAGCTAAAGTTTGCTGAAAACTGGCTTTTGTTGTTCTTAAGTCTTTTAACAATCTGCACCAATACCATCACATGGTGACTTGACATGGCTTGTTGCAAAAAATGACCACTTGCTTATCAATCTAAAAAAATTTTGTTTACGATAGCGCAAGTTGAGAAAATTCTTGCAGTTTTTATATTGTGCAAAACAATCATCAGTGAAATACTTAATATTTCTCACAGTCTGTGGTAATGCACAACCTTTTTGTAAACTGAAGGAAGTAGAAACATCCACAAGATGACAGAAATTTCAGTAGGAGGCAAAAATCAGAGATAGCAAGTGAGGATAGAACTTTATTTTGAAGTTCTGTAAGGAGGAATGACGGGCGGGCGGGGGGGGAGTCTTGAAAACCATTCATTATAAATACTAATGACTGGAAAACCATTCATTAGTACTTATGGCAAGCATTTCATTATTAATACAAAAAAATTTAGGTTGGACTTTTTATTTATTTTTTTATTTTCTTAAAAGTATTTATGTGCACAGGATGAAAAACTAACAAAAGAAAATTCCTGTACCTTATTACAACTTTACATTCAACAGGTTAAATTACTTTTATTTGATTGCACATTTAATATGAAAGTAGAATATTTCTCCTTGTTGAGTTTATGTACTACTATGCACTTACAAAAAACATCTGAAGATCCCAAATAAATTATTTTATTTGCTGATGATCTGAAACACTTTTTTTTTTTTTTTTTTTTTTTGACTGGAGGTTTAACGACCACCGTGAGCAACTCAATGGGCTATAAGCAGTCGCCCGTCCCTAATTTAGGGTCACTGGTTCCAGGGAAGGGAGAGAGCCAGTGCCGTAAGACAATAACAACATCCATGCCTGACCGGGATTCAAACCCGGACCCCTTACGGACGAATGATCAGAGGCCAACGCCTTAGACCACTGCGCCACCGGGGAGGCTCTGAAACACTTGCTAGTGAGTGTGTGTGTGTTCTCCCAGATTTAAGTTCTCCATAGCTGAAAACCACTAGCCATAGTTATTACACAAAAATTCTCAATTGGGGTTAAAAACCCAAAGTCACCTTAACAGTCCATCAAAAATGGTGAACTATGTTTGTGCGTATTGCAG
Organism: Macrothele yani; assembly: GCA_039090855.1. Taxonomy (NCBI): domain Eukaryota; kingdom Metazoa; phylum Arthropoda; class Arachnida; order Araneae; family Macrothelidae; genus Macrothele; species Macrothele yani. The sequence continues at coordinate 51,877,987 of CM077028.1, forward strand.
ATTTCAACTCCATTTTAAGCAAGGTTAAAAAATATATTTTCTATCATTTCTATACATTTTCTGTAAGCCTAAAATGTCTTCTTTAAGGTAGTGAAAACCTAAACTTTCAATCTACAATAAGAGGAAACCAATTGCCTTTTTTCAAAACCATTGTGAGGCTGTATTTTGGCGTGCCACTATCCAAGATGGTGGCACATAAAAATAAAATAAAAATTGTTTTGAGCTGCTCACCAATAGGGTTAAACTATGGAAGGGGGGAGGGGTGTATAAAATGGTCAAGCAACTACTTAATTAAAAAATTGGATAATATCATGTCGGAATGTTCCATATATTAAACAGGCCATTTTTGTTTGTTTTTTTTTCTCCTGCTGAAAGGTTACATTAGAATACACACATGAAAATATTTTTAGAAAATTTGAAGCGGGAGTTCATTTTGAAAAAAATTGTTTTGTTTAATAAAAATGTGGCCTCATTTTTTCATGTCTTTTGTCAATAAATTAAAAAAAAAAAGTCTTTTAATTCAAAAAATTTGCAGAAACAAGTTGTCCCCAAATGTATGGATAATGCACATCATTTAAGAAAAAAGTTATGTGGTTGCAACAGTTAGTTGTGAAGTTGGGAATTTTTTTGTCCTACAGAGTAGTTGTGAAAATTCATAGTGCAAAAACTTTAAAGGCAGAGCTACCCAATTTTAAAGTGGCATTACTCAAGATCTACTGGACCGACTGACCTGAAATTTTAACAGGTTTAATATCTCACCAGTACAATACTTTGTACCAATTTTCACAAAAATCTGAGATGAGTGGGTGGTGTCTCATGAAAATGCTGGGTGATTTGACATATCCAAACTTTAATTCCACACACAACACCTTTGGCTGAGGAGTCCACATGGTGACTGATGCTGAAGCTATCAGCGCATGCACCCAGGTCATTCCTTGTCGATCACCCAGGGCATGTCACCCACCCATCTTAGATTTTTGTGAAAATTATCACAAAGTATTGTACTGGTTAGATATGAAACCAGTTAAAATTTTAGGTCAGTCAGTCCAGTACATCTTGAGTAATGCCACTTTAAAAATTGGGTAGCTCTGCCTTTGACGTTTTTGCACTATGAGCTTTCGTAACTACACAACTGTTGCAGCCACATAATTTTTTTCTTAAATGATCTGCATGATCCATACATTAGGGAACAACTTGTTTCTGCACATTTTTAGAATTGAAAGAACACTTTTTTTTAAATTTAATGACAAAAGGCGTGGAAAAATAACGTCACATTTTTATTAAACAAAACATTTTTTTTTTTCAAAATGAGCCCCCAATTCAAATTTGCTAAAAATATTTTCATGTGTGTATTATAATGTAACCTTTCATTAGGTAAAAAAAATACTTCGGGCAATTCACAATTTTGGTGAGGAAAAAAAAATAAATCCAAAATGGCGTGTTTTATATATGGAACATTCTGACAAGATATTACCCAATTTTTTAATTAAGTGGTTGCTTGACCATTTCATACACCTTCCCCCCCTACCCCATAGTTTAACCCTATCAGTGAGTAGCTCAAAACAATTTTTATTTTATTTTTATGTGCCACCATTTTGGATATATGTTTATTTTTATTTTCCACACCAAAAAAAAAAAATGTATGTTAATTTTTTATTTATTTCAAACCACAGTGAAAAAATTAGCACATGTTAACATTTTGGTGGAGGGGAAAAATTATATATATATATATATATATATATATATTCTATAAAGAAGATACCTAAGCAAAAAAATACATATATAATTTTGACTCACACCTAGTACAACATAGAAAAGGTTATGTATCTACCTGTGTGAGTAAAAGGAGAAAAGATAAAAAAATAAAATAAAACAACTGAATATTTTGCACCCTTCGTTTTAAATTCTAAAATTTTTCCTTAGTCTTCAGTTTTGCTCTTAAGTATATATATATATTTAATATAGATATATATATAATAGAAATGATAGAAATGTATTAAAATGATAGAACATTTTTTTTAACCTTGCTTAAAATGGCGTTGAAATCTGCAATACGCACAAACATAGATCACCATTTTTGATGAATTCACCGTCTGTACATTGTACCATAACTAAATTTAGCTTGCATCAATTTTATTAGCATACTTACCATTTCTCAAATTTGCAGCAGTTTGCACATTTTTGGATATTTTGGTTTTTAATTTCATTTTTGTTGGCAAAACTTTTGAAGTGTATTATGACTGATGAGATCGGCTTGAGAGGTTTGTTTTTTATTATAATGCTTTTTTGAGTCTCTTTGCATTATTTTTTTTTTTTAAATGTGGTTTACAGTGGTATGTTTTTATCGATAGTATATATATATACACTGAAGAGCAATTGAATTAGAGACAGCTGGTGTTAGGCAAATGTGGCACTGCGGGCGGCCCTGTAAACGGAAACGACACTACGTATGCAGCGATCCGACAATATAAGGAGTGATACAACAGGAATCAGTACGAGTTGGACGCAGTATGGGTAAGACTTACCCGACGAAGGATCTAAGCGCATTTGATCGTGGGTAAATTGTCGGTGCCCGACGAATGGGTCACTCCATCTCGGAAGTCGTGCAGGCACTAGGATTTTTACGAGCCATTGTGCCACGGGTGCACTGTGAGTACATCGAATCCGGTAAAACCATCCCTGCAAGGGCCAACTGCAATGGACAACAGCATGTGGATGAGCGGGGTCATCATCGGCTAGCTCGCATCGTAACAGTGGGTAGACGGGCCACAGTGCAAGAAATTACTCTGCAACTTAACGCTGGTGCACAAAAACGTGTAAGCAGCCACACCATCCAGAACTATCTCCTCGCTATGGGGTACAGAAGCCATCGTCCCACGAGGGTACCGCTGCTGACCGCACATCACAGGGTGCAAAGATTAGCAAGGGCGCGGGAATGTCGTCACTGGATTCTAGACATGTGGAAAAATGTTGTTTGGACTAATGAGTGGAGATTCACGTTGGTACATGCGGATGGCAGGATACGAGTACGGCACAAACCACATGAAGCGATGGATCCTTCTTGCCAGCAGGGTACTCTTCAAGCTTGTGGAGGTAGCATTCTCATCTGGGGACTGTTTGCATGGACTGAAATGGGACCCCTGGTATGTGTGACATCGTCTCTCACAGGTCAACATTACCAGGATATCTTGGACGACCATTTGCTCCTGTTTGTGCGTCTTCAACATCCCACTAGGGACTTCATCCTGCAACAAGACAATGCACTGTGCCATCGCTCCCGAATTGTATCCGAATGGTTGGATGAACACTCCACCAACGTGACCTCGCTTCCTTGGCCAGCTAGGTCACCTGACCTCAATCCCACCGAGCACATCTGGGATGCCATCGAGAGAGATGTTCGAGGCTCTAACCCCCTCCATCAAATCTTCGTGAACTGTAGGAGCTTGTTCAGGGGTCGTGGATCCGTATGGCTTCCCAACGCTTCCAGTGTCTTGTCGAGTCCATGCCGAGACGAATCGCTACTGTCATCAGGGCGAAAGGTGTTGCTACACGTTACTAGACAGGTATCTCTAATTCAATTGCTCTTCAGTGTACACACACACACACACACACACACACACACACACACACACACACACACACACACACACATCCATCCACTACAAAAAGGGCATCTTAAGTTTCAATATAATGCTACTCAAGACACTCAGAACTACAGTATAAAGGTTATGGAAATTACTCCCCCCCCAAAAAAAAATTATTCAATTATAAAACAAAAACCACCTTGATACAAACTTTGGAATTACAAAACACTTCCTTCTTTGTCATTGTTCTGGAGGTTAGATGTTCTCATCTGTATCAAGCCAGTATGAAGAGTTTTCTTCTGCATTTGTGGTTGGTAAACAAATATAAGATATCTTACATAGGTGAAACAGGTCGCAGACTAGAAACTCGTATAGCTGAGCATAAAGCAGCTATAAAAAATTGCTCCAACAAGACTGGATTAGATAGGCATGTTAGAGAAACTGGGCACAGCATGGATTGGAATTCCCTTAAAGTAATCAGTTTCCAAAGCAATTTCCAAAAAAGAAAACTGAAAGAAGGAATAGAGATTGAGAAAAATCAAAATTCCATCATCAATGACTGCAAAGGATTTTCCCTGCCTAACATCTGGCAGGATTTGTTGAAAAATAACCTAAACCGTCAAGGTTAACCGTAACCGTCAAGGTAAACCGTAACCATGATAGTGACAAGCAAAAAGTGACAACAACAAGAGAGCCTGAAGAAGGAGAAGAGTTTTCTCCGAAAATTTGCTATAAATGGAAAAAAATTCCTAGTAAATTCCCATAAGTTGCTTTAGATAAATATAAGATTTTCCAAGTGAGCTTCATACACTGTGTTGAAAAAATTGTTGTGAATTTTTTTTTTTTTTGAAAAGCCATATTTCATTCAGTGTTATGATGATCACTTGTTTTGTTCTGTACACATAATAATCACACTTATCTGATATATAAGGTATATCAAGAATCTCGTTCGAATAGATGAACATTTGGAAATATTTCAAACTTGCCTTTTGTACAGCTATGACAATAAATATCAAACACTGTGAATATGTTTAGTATGGAACAAAAACACGAAGCCTAGAACTAAAAAAATGAAAACTTGCAGTTTATTATCAGGAATAGAATGGATATAGAGTAATCTCCCTCTTCAATAATGGAAACTAACTCATAAGTAATAATAATGGTGCGTAACATGATTTTGAGTTATGTTGTAAAACAGTACATTTAATTTTGATTCCCATATTTGAAAGGTAAACGTGAAAAACCTGTCTGAAACATCTTCATTTCATTAGGGCATGCCTTACTATTCAAGCTCAAGCCTGTGTAGGTCAGGTATAATTGATATGAAGTATTACACTGATATACACCTGCCTTGATAATGTTACAGTCATGCTTTTTTTTTTTCTTGTGTTTTTTTTTCTTCGCTGATATACACCTGTCTTGATAATGTTACAGTCATGCTTTTAAGACAAACGTAAAGAAATTACTTTACCCTGTAAAATTATTCGAACTCATAATTACAGAAATAAGAAAACAAAAAACTTGACTTTCTTCTAATTTGGGTTACTTTTATTACAGCAGACAGTTAAAATCCCTAGATGTTAACCACGGTCAATTTTCAAAGCTCTAACAACAGTAAAACTAAGATTATCCTTACACCCACTGATGACAATAATAAAACCAAAGCTCAGATTTTTTTAAATGATTATAACTCTTCTGAAAATTATTGTCATGGAGCATCAAAAACTTTTATATGATGCCCCCCCCCCACACACACACACTCCCTCCAATATGTATAAACAAACTGGTTTTATCATTTAGCAATTTTTTTGGGGGGAGGGGGAGTCCTCTTTAAAGTTTACATTATTCTTATACCATGGTAGCAATTTGGAAGTTATATGCAGTACATTATTTCAAAAAATTGAGTGTGAATTTATACCACTGCCATCAGTGCATATAAGGGTAGGCTTAACAAAAAAGCTTCCTCATTAACCTTAGATGTATTCCTTTTTGAGGTTATCAGCATAAATGCATCAATTAGAGAGGATTTTCTTTTATTAACTACCCTATTCATTTTTAATGCTTCAAGTTCATGTTGTCTTTCCTTTTGTCAGTTTCTCTGATCCTTCTTATGCCATGTGCAACTCTTATTGTAGGTATGTTGTTTTTTTTAATGCTTGCTTTAGTCTCTCACTGGCTTCTTTAAGCACAGAGTTTGATGATTCTTGTACTTCTCTTTTTTCTTGAACAATAATTTTTATCTTGTTTTCCATGTTTTCTATAGTTTGCTTTCTGCTCTTCAAATCCTTTATTTAGCAATTCTTGTTTCAATTTCTCAGCACTTTCTTTCTCTGCTTTCAGTTACTGTTCCTTTAATCTCTGCTCCTCTTCCAAATGGTTGCTATATGACCTATGTGCATTAAGTGCTAATTTTATTAGTTCTTTGGTTATTAGTACCTTTGCAACTTTGTTGTTATACATTTTTAATGCATCTCGAATTGTTAGTCTCATTCAACATCTTCTCAGACATAGATGTTACAGTCATGCTTTTAAGGCACGACTCTCTCTACATCGAAGTTGCCATGTGATAAAGCAAGGCATGCTTTCACAACTTTAGCCAAATATGAATATTTCCAGTCTCCAAATGTCTTTTGATACAATATGTCTCTCCAAAAACGATCAATCCTAATTTCGTTGTTTGGAATAAATTCTTATGCATACAAGTACATCTATACCTAGACCCGCGTGATTAGAGGAACGACCTACTCAAATGACAAAAAGTAGTCTCGTCATTTTTAACAGATATACAGAAATGTCTCACCAGGTGTTTTTTTGATTACCACTTAATTTTTTCATTATGAACAATTCCTAATTTATATTAAATAGTTTGTAGATAATGCAAAGTTAGTTTAAATGTCTGTTGGCGAAAACATGCATTTTCCATGTCATTCGGAAAATAAAGCTGTAAAAACAATCGCGTATCCTTCATGAAATTCTAGGTACAAAATTTTCGACTTGAAATTGATACATTTAACTGCAAATAAACTTCAATAAGCACAGAAAACAACAGTCTTTAATATGGCGAAGGCAAGATATGTGCTCGCTCCTGGCACTGCCGTACAGCAATCTCTGCCGTATTCCAAACAGAAAAACGGGACACTTTTTCGCCGGAATATATTGATTTGAGTAGGTCGTTCCTTTAATCACATATGGGTCTAGTCTATACTTGCCATTGATGTTTCTCCATCATATTTGCAATAAACTGAACAAGACATATCGATAACGACTCGCATGGTCATAAGCGTTTTCAATCATAAAATTCCAGGACATACGATCCAAATGCTCTTACTTAAAATATAGTGAAACCATATATCTGTTCAATTTGTAACGTACAACAAACAACTTCCTACACGCTTGGGCAAACTTAATGCAGAATGTTAAAAATGATGTCTGCTGCAGCTAATCAGAAACTTAGAATCACAGATAAATATTGAAATACCAAAAACTGTCACTGAAAATGTAACCAGGTTTAATATCTACTAAACTAACTTTTATATACAGTATACTACACTGATTTTGAGAAAACTTTATTTTTCTACTTTGGCTTTAGTTCAATTGTTGAAGCAAATTACAGAACAAAAAAAAACCCCTCATAAAACTCAAAAATACATAGGTATGTGGCATTACTCTTGAAATGCTTTCATATACCACACAATCAATACATAAAATACTATTTGTATTTAATTATTTTGAAATAATGCTTACATTGGAAATTTAAGGGTAAGGAAAGGTGAAATATTTGGAACTTTTTCAAAGGACCAAAGGGATTGTTATTTCTTAAACACATAATCATGGTAGCAAGTATTTGTGTTACATTTTATTTATGGAAGGAATTTTCAACATAATATCGATGCTGTAGCTGTGTGTTAAATTTTTACTCGCCAGCAAACAAAGTATGTAAAAAAATTTCCAACGTGAAATGAAAGAGAATAACGGGAAAACCTTATGTCCAAGGGCTGTGTGCAATTGCATTCATTAGTGATCATGGCAATTTAACTGGGCATGATTAAAAAATTAATTATAGAAGCTCAGAAAATACTAAGAAACAACTAGATTTAAGTTTCTGATATTAGAAAGCAATCTGATTTTATGGCAAATTTTTATATAAACTATTCATTACAAAATTTCAGTAAAGGTAAAATACCCCCCACACACACACACACACACACACACACGCAAAAAATCAGCTATTTACTTCCACCAGTGGCTAAAAAATATGTTACGAAAATTAACAAATGGTGCAAAAAACGTTTCCCATAGCAGAAGGAAGGTATTAGACACAAAAAGGTTTTTAAATCGATCAGTTAAAAGGAAAGATATAGAAGGAAACATGCTATAACTATACGTTTCAGCACAAGAATTTTGCATAATGGGAACAGGAGAAAAGCATTCCTCATAGCAAAAGCTATGCTAAGGAAAAAGAACTTTTCAAATACGTCTGCCGGAAGCAGAGATAGCAAGAAAAACTTTTGACCTTTACAACCTCTATGGGGAAAGTTGTACATTATTTGAAGAGAATCTTCTTATTGTAGCAAAAATATTATTCACTCTCCATCTTTATTATAGCAAATGGCATACAGTAAAAAAAGAAATTTCTCAATAGGGTTTTTACAGGCAGAGATAGCCTGCAAACAGAAGAACACAAACACCACCTAGCGGCAGAATTGTGAATCACAAACCTCCTCAAACACAAACCTAAAGTGTTCTAATTAAGGTAAATGGTATCTGGTGTTAAAAGAATTTTTAAATCACACATTTAGAACTACAGATATTAAGAAAAATATATTAAATATTTGCACCCCTTAGCGGCAAAATTGTGTATTATTTTTTGAAGAAAATACAAATAAGGAGTGTTCATAGTTAGGTATCGGATCGAAAAAGAATATTTTTGAGTCAGGTTTTTAGTCCGCAGATATTGCTGCAAACGGAAATGTGAGCTTATGCCCTCTAGTGGCACACTTGTGTATTAAGAAATATTTGAAATTTTATGAGAAACATTTCGCACTGAAAATGTTCTCCAACAAAGAAAGAATTTTTCAAATCGGACTCCTAGAAACAGAGATATGGACAAAAATAAGATGCGTGTACGCCCCTGGTGGAAAAATTGTGCACTATTTAAAGCAGGAAGTATTCTAAAAAAACTTTCCGAGTTTAGTGGTATCGGTTCACAGAAGAATTTTTTCAATCGAGTTGCCAGCTCAGATTTTGTTGCAAATACATCAGACGCCAAAATAAACATTTATGCCCCCGAGTGGCCAAACCATTCTTTACCAGAAATGAGAATTTGTAGGCAAAACACTTCAACCTCAAGAGCTGTATCCGACTCAGGAAGAATTTTTCAAATCGGATTTTTAGAAGCAGAAATATTGGGTAAATTGCGATTTACCTTTACACCCCCTAGCAGAAAATTTATGCATTATTTTAAAAAGGAACTGTAACTAAAATAGTCTTTGCTATAAATGTCATCGAAAGGAAAAATAATTTTTTCAATTGGATATTTAGAAGCAAATATATGAAATGAAACGCATTTTAAATTTGATACGGTCTCCATTTGCGCCCTCTAGCGGTGAAGTTGTGCATCGAAAAAAAAAAAAAACACAACGAACGGATCACCATTCTTACATTTTAAGCTTCCCAATACAAAAATAATTTTACAAATCGAACTAATAATTGCGGAGATATTGTCTCCTTGGCAGGACAGACAAAGTGACAACATAAGCATGACACAAAAGATGCTAATAATGCAGCTTCAGTCCTTCTAAACAAGAAAACCGATTACCCCCCCCCCTCACCACACATGCATTTTTCAGTGGGTGGGGAGGGAAATTTGTCAGGCATAAGTTGTGTCAGTAGAAAAATCCTTAACTACAAAAAGGCAGGAATGGATAAAATTCCAGGACATGTAACAGAATTTTAGGACATTTCCAGGACAAAACGGAATTCCAGGATATGTATGAACCATGGATTCGACATATACATATCTATATCAAAGTTGATATTCACGTGCATCAATATTAAAACTGATGTTATAGAAGCACATCAATATATGCAACACAAATTACGTTGTTGTTGTTTTTAAATAGTAGCCTTACAATTAAAACAGTTCAAGTTTTTCTGAAAATAGTTGATTTTGGCTGTTTTTTGTGAGAAATAGTAGCCACAGTTGCCTGTCATCAAAAATAGTAGCAATAGTCGCCTATTTAGTTGCCACTGGCAGCCCTGTGATTTCCTAATGCATGATAACCAGGTCCAGGATTAAAGATCTTTGAACTCACATATAAAAAATTTTGCATAAATGTCCAACAATGTTTTATCCATTTATAAAATAATAGCCAAAGTGGAGGTAAACTTCACACATTTCAGGATGCTTTAAAATAAGCAAAACCTGATGAATGAAAAATGTCCACACAACAGTCTGCAAGAAACAAGGACAACTAAAGGCATTGGATAACTAGGAGTTTCAGAACCCAAAAGTTAAATGTGATACAGAAAATGTCATTTTCTGAAGGAGCATGGCTTCTATGAAGCTAGCTAGGGTGGAAGGTTCAGATTGGCTGTTGCAAAGTGAATATTTTTAAAGGCAGTGGCTGTGTAATAGGGTATTCTCCAATGCAAACACCAAATGGTTGCTAGAATGTTCTGGCAGATGGCAGTTTAAAGGGGGAAATTTCCGTTTAGTAGGACAAGATCCTTACTTGTCCGATTTTCAGAGTAGATAAGACAGACTGGATTAGATAGGAGCATTCAAAATACAGACCTTAAAATGGAATGGAAGGTCAAGCATTTGTTTATAGAAGTGAAATGGAGGAAGGACAATGTTAATGACCAGAGCGGTTGACTATTACCAATGGAATGGTAACATCTGCCTGTTGACATTGTCCTGAAAAAGTATTGGTATTCAATACAAAATATAGAAAAATGCAAAGTGAAATCTTCCCTGGTAACCCCCCCCAAAAAAAAAAGATTGAATATTAGTAATGTGCCCTAGGAATTGCCATAAATAGGGCTTGAAAAATATCTGAAAAGTTACATGGGCATGTTCAGAAAATATTTACTTGACCAGAAGTAAAATCTACATGCCCAGAAAAATTGATCTTTTAAGATAACAAAACAGAAGCCTCATTTTTTGAAAGTTAAGAATTATGATAAACTTTTTATATATCTTTTGCATCACCATTTTAAAGTGTCTGTATTCAAAGTGCACAAAAGCATATATCTGAAGTTTTAAGAAAGGTAATCAACGGCATTTGAGAAATTTAGTGATGCCATGTTCAAGAATTTTTAATATACGTCCTGTGTTTTGCAAAAAAATTAAATAATCATAGTTAACTGTACAGCAGTTTAAGTAGGTTTCAACAACAATTTTGAATGTAAAAATTATTTACTGTTTTCTCTTGTGCAAACAGAAGTGATTTTGCATCATAAAATAAACCAAGAATTGTTGTTTAGAAACAAAGGCAATCTTTACGTTTTCGACTACTGTTGTGTGCACTTATAAGTTATTAAACTATATTATCATCTGACCCCCACATTCCTTAAAAAAATTGCTGGTGGTATCAGCAATTTTAGGGTGGTTTTGGCAAGCAGTGCACCACATAATAGTCTTGTCGTCATTTGACTTTAGCCAATTAAATGTTTTTATCCCAGATTCCTGAACTGTGCAATGGCATTTTTTTCATACACTTGATTATAGTCCGCTTGCGTAAGTTTCCATTTTGCCAATGACGCAGATTCCGACTCTGAAATTATGTCACTCAACAATGCAGAAGACGAATTTGTAACAACCGCTAACAGATCTGGAATTTCACATAACTGCTTACTATGAGATATACTCTCACTGCTGGATTTTTTTCCAAAAAAAACAACAACATATATCCATTACTAAATACACCTTGTATCCGCAGTTAACACAAACTACTGTTCTCTCAGACAAACTAAGTTACCGGCGTCAGCAATTTTCGCTCTTCTCCTAGCTAAGTGTGCAGGCTCATTCTTAAACAAAACTTAGGCTTTGTTTCAAAGCTCGTCGGAAAAAAACTTTAGAGGAGTATTTTTTCTATTTTGAAAAAGTTAGGGAGTAATTTTTAAAAGTGAGGAGTATTTTAGAAAAATTAACAGATGAAATGAAAAAACTTACAAAAATGCTGGGCGAATATGAAAAATCAATCCCAGATTTTTTTCATATTGAAAATATTTCACTACCACTCAATGTATTTAGAATTTGAATCCATTTTGCTTCTTGTTTTAATAGTAAATATAATATTCGTATTTTAATAAATAAATAAATACATCACTCTTTCCACGTTCCAGAAACACACAGCATCCGAAAAATTGTTTTGCCCACCAGATGGAGACGTCACAGTAGCTGAGCCCATCTTACGGATTTATGATGTCAGAAGCTGACTTAAATACACATAGCACCGTGGATTGTTGGCCACCGTGGCGTAAATGTAACGCACTCGGCGCGATATCAAGAGTTCTGTTGGTTCAATTCCACAGCGGTTGGCCGAAAAACAATTTTTCGGATGCTGTGTGTTTCTGGAACGTGGAAAGAGCGATGTATTTATTTATTTATTTATTAACTGTCGCCACATATTTGGAGTATTTTCACCTGGATCTCGCCCGTTGGATTTAACTGCTATAATATATATAGTTAGTGCCGTTTATGCCCACCAGATGGAGAAGTCTCAGTAGCTGAGCCCATCTTACGGATTTATGATGTCAGAAGCTGACTTAAATACACATAGCACCGTGGATTGTTGGCCACCGTGGCGTAAATGTAACGCACTCGGCGTGATATCGAGAGTTCTGTTGGTTCAATTTCACAGCGGTTGGCTGAAAAACAATTTTTTGGATGCTGTGCGTTTCTGGAACGTGGAAAGAGCGATGTATTTATTTATTTATTAACTGTCGCCACGTATTTGGAGTATTTTCACCTGGATCTCGCCTGTTGGATTTAACTGCTATAATATATATAGCTAGTGCCGTTTATGCCCACCAGATGGAGACGTCTCAGTAGCTGAGCCCATCTTACGGATTTATGATATCAGAAGCTGACTTAAATACACATAGCACCGTGGATTGTTGGCCACCGTGGCATAAATGTAACGCACTCGGTGCGATATCAAGAGTTCTGTTGGTTCAATTCCACAGCGGTTGGCTGAAAAACAATTTTTCGGATGCTGTGCGTTTCTGGAACGTGGAAAGAGCGATGTATTTATTTATTTATTAACTGTCGCCACGTATTTGGAGTATTTTCATTCGTATTTTAAAACAATAACATTAGTTATGTTTTGTAACGATCACATGCAACAAGAATGTGTTCAAGAAGTGAATATATTGTACTTTTGAGATCCTTATAGACATCTAAAAATATCTCTTCTTAGCAAGTTCCACGGCCACATTTGTTTTTTGTTGACTCTGCAACTGCACAGCCTCCAGTGCTTAAATTTTCATTTTGCTGATATCTTTTTTTCCTTCCCATTTCTTTATTGTCACATTTTTTTCTTTTCTTTTTATGCCCTTGGATGACAATTCTATCCATCATACTGAAAGAACTTTCAGTCTGTGAGGACTATGAATGCACGATAGATTTCACTATTTTAGATGAAAGATAAATAGTGTAACTTTGAGAATATGAATACTTTTGAACACTGTGCATCAGTTCTTATAAATTTTTCAGCTTCTTCACTTTCGTTCCCCCCCCCTTATCAGGCTGAAATGCAAACCTTTTGGGGGGGGGAATATTTAAGAACACAGGACGCATGTTCGGAACATCGTTGGGAAAAAAAGAATGACAGTTACGGGAGAAATATTTGCTATGTTCGATTTCTGTTTTCGGACATTTTCCCTCCATTTTCAAGGTGAAATACAAATATTTACGAAATAAATTTATATTTAACAATAATACTAGGCAGTGGAACCATCGCATGAAAAATAAAATTATGATTACGGGAGAAATTTTCAATGTGCCTAACTTCCGTTTTCGAAAGATTTGAAGGACAAAATTTCTGTTTTAGAAAGTTTCAAGTGAAAAGTATCCTTCACCACTACCAATTGCTGCAAAATTTCTGTTCAGTAAAGATCCAGACTCACAGTCGCCAGGTCGCCACTGGCGATAAACTTCATCGTTGTGGCGACCAAAAATGTTTGACTAAATCGCCAATTCTGGCGACCTGTACGGGAAAAACATTTATTTCATTTAACTTGTATTGTATGGAATTTTTTCTTTTTTTTAACTTGTACGGAACTCGCACGTTTTGGAAAAATTTTACTCCAAATGTACGGAAATGGCACAAAAGTTGAGTTGTATGGAAGTCGGCCATCACCTTTTTCTTTCTGCTTGAACAGCAGAAAAGAAAAAAAAGTTTATAAAAAAGGCGAGGGCGTCGGTTTTTCATCACAAAGAATGCGTCAAGGCTGTTGGGGGTCATCGTGGACCAAGGTATATACATTTGATCGTGGACGAGGTTCGCAAGATTGCGGTGGGGATTAAAGTCGGTGGTGGACAGCTCAACTGTCTGCCTTGCAAAAGTCCAACTGAGAGAAATTTTTATTAAAAAAAAAATTCTCCAATTTTTTAAATAACTGAATGCAAATTTTACAGTAACCAAGACACGTCGAAATAAACTCCCATGTGAAATTCCGTCCAAATCCGATGAAAACTTTAGAAGTTAGACATTTTCTTTTTATTATTTTTAATGAATGTTTGCTGAAAGCCTGCATAGTCCATAGGAACATTCTAAAATCCGGAATCGGCATAGTCCGGAACTCCGGACGATTCCGGATTTTCGAGTTTGTACTGTAATAATATTTCCATATCTGCGAACTACTTACGGAATGTCTGTAGTTTCCACGGATTTAGTTGGCTGACTACGGACCTCGCTATCAAAACTACGGATTCTACGAATTTTAATTATTTTTTTTTAATTTTATTGTTTTATGATGATATGCACGAGATTCTTAAACGGACTCGCGGAATTCCGCGTTTTTTTTGTTTTTTTTTGTCAACATTTAGATCGTTCTCAGGATCAATGTAAAACTGAAGACAATTTGCGGGTGGGGTGGGGGTGGAGTTCCGTCTGGAGACGGTATTTCGTGTCTCAAAACTTTCGAAAACGGTAGTTGAATCTCCGAAAAAGTTTCAGTAATCGTAATTTTTTCTCCCGATGTTGCTTTAGTGTAAAGTTTTATTGTTAAATATGATTTTATTGCATAAAAGTATTTCAGCTTGAAACTGTAGGCAACAATGCGCGAAAACGGAGGTTAGACGGCGCAAAAATTTCCCCGTAATCTCAGGCATCAGATTCTTCCGCGAAATCGAGGAATTCCGCCTTTTTCGTTATTATTTTGGTCATTTGCGAGATCAATGAACCAGTGAACACAATTGGGGGTGGGAATGACAGGGGGTGTTCGTCGGAGGACGGAATTCCATCTTTACGAAAATTTCGAAAACGGAAGGTCGACGGAGTTAAAAAATTTTCCTCAATCGTAATTCCTTTTTTCTTGCAATGTTGCCTCTGCCCAGTATTATTGTTAAATAATATTTAACTGCATAAATATTTGTATTTCAGCTTGAAAATAGCGGGAAAATTTCCAAAAAAGTCGGACGGTGCAAAGATTTCTCCCGTAAGCGCACCCCCTCCCCGCGCGATGTTCCCACTCTCCTGCATTGTTTTATTACTTCAGTTTCAATTTTAAGAATACTATAACTGAAATATGCAAAATAATACATACTGATATTATACCAAGCAATTTTATAAAAATTATTTAGTATGAAATATACAATTTGATTTTTTTTTCAAAGTTTGGCCACTGAGGTTTTTTTTTATGGCCACTAACAATTTTGGTCTTGGTGGCCAATGTCTACTAGCAAAATTTCTAAGTCTGGATTGTTACTGTTCAGTTATGAAATTTCTTGAAGTTGTGGCACTCTCGTGGCTGAAGATTACAGGGGAATTTTTGCGCCATCGAATTTCCGTTTTCGGAAATGTTTCCCCCATTTTCAAACTGAAATACAAGTATTTATGGAATAAAATTATATATATCAACAATACTAGACAGAGGCAACATCGCAGAAAAAAAGTCTTTATTTCGTTTACTTCCTTTTTTGAAAGATGAAATACCATCCTCATGAGTATTCTTAGCGTTGGTATTCTTTGATGCTTAGTTTCATGCATTTTTCAATGCGTAGTTTTTTGTGTCGAGAAAAATTCCCAATGCGTACCTTTACGCGTTGGTAAAATTTCTATGCGTAAATGCACTTTTGGATGCATACTAGACGCGTAATTATGCATTTCGGCGAACTCTGGTTTCAGTAGTACCACTGTTAGTTCATGTGGGGGGGGGCACGGGCGGAAGCCTCCACTTTCCCCTCCCTCACTCGCGCCAGTTATATCAGAGACCCCACCCCACCTGGGGCTGTACAATAAATATTTCGTTGTTACTCCCCCTCAAAGGTGCTCCCTCCCCATAAAGCACAGCTTTTTTGCCCATCAGTCTGCATCAGTGCTGCCAATTTGGGGGAAAAGTCGCTAAATTTAGGGGATTCTGGATTGGCGTTAGAGACAAAAACAGTAGTTTGGGATTAGCAACTTTTTTATGGGATTTTGTTTTGTTTTAACAATTTCAGCAGTTTCTTTTATTTACAGTTTTAAGCATTTTAAATACAGTTTTTGAATCAGGAGAATGTCTTCTTCAATTTCCGCAGATCTAATAGCCATAACCACGAATTTTAATGCTTCCCGCCTTTGTTTCCATCAGTCACAGAAGGCTTGCCGATGCTCGATCAGTTTGCCTGGTATCCCTTAGACAGCGAGTATACAAAACTTTTGTTTTATTCTTCATTAAAACAAAAGTTTTGTTTAATATAATAAAAATAACAGTAACACGTAACTGGGTAAAACGTTTGCTTTGGCAAGAAATTTCATTTTCAACGCTATAATTTATTGGTTCACCATGCTTTACAATAAGTATTTTTAGCTGGTCTTCTTAGCCATTTAAAACTTGTTTCTGTATCATCTCCTCCCTAAGTCTGTGTACAATTGAAGCCATATTACCATTCACCCGAGTTGGGTTCGAACCTCGGCGAGGCATGAAAGTTGCGTTTGTCTTTCAGCACTCGTTCTCTTCCTTCCCTGGGAACAGTAGACTTAAATTAGAGATGGGGGACTTCTTACAGCCTATCGTGTTGCTCACGGTGTTCGTTATCTCCCACTCAGCCATATTAAATAACTAAGGCGTCACATTCACTTCTTTTTACATTATTATTCATTTAAAGTATCAAAGCCTCCCCGGTGGCAACACATTGCTATTATTATTAGTGTTCTAAGCAATGGCCTCTGATCATTCTTCTGAAAGGGTCTGGGTTCGAAACCCGGTGAGGCATGGATGTTGTGTTTGTCTTGCGGCACTGGCTCTCTCCCTTTCCTATAACCAGTGACCCCAAATTACGGACGGACTTATAAGCCCATTGAGTTGCTCACGGTGGTTATTAAACCTCCAATAATTAAAAAAAAAGTATCAAATAGATAATAATAGCAATGTGTCATTTAATTTTAAATGGTGCACAGATAAGTATGAAAATTTAACATAATAAAAAATCTGATTTTTAGGGACTTTTTTCCACTTTTGGAGACTTTTTATGGCTAATTTGGAGACTTTCAGAATGAATGAGTTGGCAACACTGGTCTGCATCCTCCTGTTTCATGGCAGTTTACGCATTATGTCACTAAACACCGGAGGCTTGTTTCATCCGAAGCATGCATCCCGTCAACTGTAAATGACATCTGGAGCAAAGCTACGTATGGCCCCAATTTCTGGACGTAGAGCATAATATAATTGAAGAAGTGCTATTCTCCTGGCCTTGGCACACATTCCGTAACAATAATACAACTTCTGGTGATTTGCAGTAAAATGAAAAACATGCGACGACTTTTTTTTTTTCTAGAGTAGAAAATTCTCCATTCCAAACTTCTTTTTTTTTTTTTCTTTTAAATTTAGTTGCCCGACTGGGCAACTAGACTTCATTTTTACTTGCCAAAGCCAATAATTTACATTCCCCGGCATTTCTGGCATGGTATTTTTCAAGCCCTGATAACCTTTCTTCTTAAGACATTCTTTTTCAAACACACACACACGTTACCTTTACATCTTTACATTAGAAGTTACCTAAGATTCTCATCTCATACTTCAGTTGTATTTTTTTTTTATTGACATGTACTGATTTAAGCATGATAAAATGTTCTGAAAAAGGTGGTTTTCAATTGGAAATTGTCCTTTTAAGACTGGCGATTTTTTTTTTTTTTTTTTATGATGCTTGTTAAATCTTATAATGAACTTCAAGGGGAAATGCAGCGTAAATAAGGTTTCATCATTGGAGTGCGACCCTTTTCTTTTCTTTCTTTTTAACCCTTTTTATAGCCACTTCTGGCTATAGGTATCTCCCAGTTTTTTTCATCTATTTCTCTCGTGAGCTTGGTTGGTACCAAAGAATTCCAACCGTTTTCTTTATATCATCTGACCATCTTCTGTCAGGTCTTCCAGCTGATCTTTTACCTTCATATAGCCACCCCTCCAGTATAACTTTTGTCCATCTATTGTTTTCCAGCCTTGCACTGTGCCCTGCCCATTTCCATTTCTTTTGAAGTTCTCCAATATCTAAAAATTTTGTTTTAGCTCTTATTTCTTCATTTTTGATTTTATATCTGAGTCTTATGTTTAGCAGACATCTTTCCAATCTTCTGTTTTTTGCATTTTATCTATTATTTCTTTTTTGATTGGCCAAGTCTCTGCCCCATATAACATAACAGACAATACACATTGATTGAAGAGCCTTGCTCTATTCTCAGGCTTTATTTTGCTGTTTAAAAATCTCCAATTTTCCAAAAGCTGACCATCCCATTCCTGCTCTTCTTTTCACTTCTTCAACGACTCCATTTCTTCATTGTTATCAATTTTCCCGAGTATACATACTCATCTACCATTTCAATTTCTTTATTGTTTACCCTAATAATATCGCCTCTTTCATCGTATCCTTTTTGGCTTGTCATTATTTTGGGTTTCTCAGAGTTAATGTTTAACCCAATTTCTGTTGATTTAGTTATTAAATCTTCCATTTTGTTTGCAATAATAAGAATGTCATTGGCAAATCTTAGGTTATTTAAGTCCATTAATGTTGACTCCTTTATTGGGCCATACCAAATTATGCATCATATATTCCAGTGTAAAGAGTTTAGGAGAAATGGTATCTCCTTGCCTTATTCCTTGATTAACATAAAATTTTTTGCTTATTTCATTGAAAATGATATTTGCTGTAACATTTTCATAAAAATATTTTATTATGTCAATAATAAATTGTTTTTTAATGCCATAATCCCTAAGGGCATCTATTATTGATGATGCTTTTATACAATGAAAAGCTTTTCTAAAATCTATGAAAGCTATATACAGGGGAAGGGTGTATTCATTGCACTTTTCAACACGCAAGCTTATTGATTGAATATGATCCATTGTACTGAAGTTTTTCCAGAAATCAGCTTGTTCAGGAGATTGTATTGATCAAGTCTTGTTTCTAATCTATCTATTAGTTATAATTCTAGTGAAAAGCCTATAAATGTGGGATAGCAAGCTAATGGGTTTTCTAGTTTTAATATACTGCCTTTTTTTATGCAGTAAAAAGGATATCCAAATAATAAAAAAGTCATGAAACTCTGTGGAAAGTGAATAGTAAATATGTTTTCATCACTGGAGTGTGACCTTTTGGGATATCCAAATAATGAATAAAAGTCATGAAACTCTGAAAAGTGAATGGTATTGAGCAAGATTTCATCATTGAGTGCGACCTTTTAGGATATCCAAATAAAAAAGTCATGAAACTCTGGAAAGTGAATAGTAAATATGTTTTAATCACTGGAGTGTGGCCTTTTTGGATATCCAAATAATAAAAATCATGAAACTCTGAAAAGTGAATGGTAAGCAAGGTTTCATCATTAAGTGTGACTTTTTAGGATATCCAAATAATGAAAAAAATCATGAAACTGTGGAAAGTGAATTGTAGTATTACATTTCGTACAAATCTGGAAAATATTCATAATCAGAGATTGTACGATTAGTTATGTGGTACAATAGTACAAATATCTTGGAAACAGCAATGCATTTTCACAAGACTATTTTGTTTTACTTCTCTTGAAGGACCTCTCTGCAGAAGGAAATAAGCAGAAAAATCGTTAGAAAAACACCCTCTGAAACTAAGGTAAGAAGAATATTGCGTACATTATTTCACTGGATCATATTGTTGCTTAGGTGGAACATTATCACAGACACTATAATGTGGACTTTCAAGCTGATTAATGCCTAACAAAATACAAAAGTGAATCCCAGGAGTAGAATCTTTTTCAGAAGTCTGCAACACAAAAACAGCCCCCCCTAAAAACTGTCTGCAAGTTAAAAGGATGCCTAAATGTTAATTTTGCCATACTATTTACTGTTCTGCACAGCAACAAAGTTTTAAAAATGAGTCAATATGGGATTTTGATAATAGTGCAAATTAGTATTTAGTTGAAATTCAAACTAGCTTTTTTCTGATAAAAAAAATGCAAAAGAAACTAGAACTATTTCATTTTATTCAGAACTTAAACATAATTCTTTAAATCCTTTTCTATTTAAAAAAATAATGATCAGAAAGTATAAAGAAAAATAATTTGAAATCCATATTCTTTTCTACTTTGCATTTAGTCAATTGATTAAACTTTAACTCCCTTCTGTCGAAGGATGTTTTGCCTGATAGACATTCTGTTCTTACGATTTCCTGCAGGAATTATGTTGTACTAGGGGCCTCACCAGGTGATTATTTAGGTGACTGTGTTAGGGGCACAGGGATCATGTCAACTTTGGAAATAACAGCAATTTTGCCACATTTAACTTGATTTGTAAACATGGGTCCATATAAGATTTTTGCTTGTAATTCAATTTGTGAATAGACCAGTTTTACGAAAAATTTGGTGAATTTGTGATGGGAGCATTTTCATTGATATAAATTAAACCCCATAAAATTAAATTGAGAAAAATGGCAATGTTTCTTACAAAGTAAAAAAATTTTCACCTAGTCACACTGAGATGAAACAATCTGGAAGAAAATAATTAATTAAAAAAAGTTGTGACAGTCAGCTTCCGGAATACCGCGTAATATGGCCTTGGAAACGAAGCAGGGGGTGTTAAAAAATGAATGAAAATATGGTTTTAGTAAAAAGAAATCTGAGATGCTAACTGGAAGTAAAAAAAAAATAAAAAAATAAAATAAAATGCGACCATCAACTCCCAAAATGCGGCATGGCCGCAGAAACGGAAGCGAATGTGGCAAATGCTTAACAAATATGGATTCTGTAAAAACAAACAACAACAAAAAAAACCACCATTAATGTAACTGAAAGAAAGCCATATGGAAGCCAAAAATGCAAACATCAGCCGCCAGAATGCCTCATAATGCGACCGTAAAAAACGGAAGACGGACAATAAAAACGTGTAAAAATATGGTTTTTGAAAAAAAAAAAAAAAAAAAAAAGAGCACCAAAGGAAAAAAAGAAAACATCTTTTTCAGTATTTCGACCAGTAGTTAGTAGCAAATTGCTAGCAAACAAATGCATTTTCCTAGTGATGAAAAGTGGTTCCAGCAAAAGTTGCTAATGGGAAAATTTTGAATGTTTTAGTGCAAAATGTAAAGTGCCAACAGCATTGCATGTGTGAAATAAAAGTCTGCGCCATGGAAAAAAAATTCGGCGGCACAGTGCTGGAAAAAAAAAAAAATCAACGGCTGTGCGTTCCTTCCCCAAAATTTGTTGAATGACTTATTTTACGAATTAATACTGACACAGTTTTCCATCAGCTTGCGTTCACTTTAAAAAAAAATAATAATAATTGGTTAACTTGGCTTTTTGTCATTATTTTTACCAAATATAGTGTTATATAGTGTATTTCGTTAATACTAAGTTTGAATTTTAACCAAAGTCTCTATAATCCGGAAATTTCTAAATTCCAGAATCGGCAAAGTTCTGACGATTCCCAGATTTTTGAGGTTGTACTGTAATAGTATTCTCATACCTGCCAGCTACTACAGAATGTCCGTACTTTCTATGGATTTAGTTGTCTGACTATCGATTTCGCTGTCAAAACTACGGATTCTATGAATTTTCATTTTGCTATTGGTTTATGATATACACGAGGTTCTTAAGCGCATTCGCGGAATTCTGCGTTTTTTGTCATCATTTAGATCGTTTTCAGGATCAGTGTAAAACTGAAAACAATTTGCGGAGGCAGGGGCGTTTTCCGTCTGGAGACTGTATTTCATGTTACAAAACTTTCGAAAACGGTAGTTAAACGGTGTAAAAACATTATCGTAATCATGATTTTTTTCTTGTTAAATATGATTTTATAGCATAAATGTTTGTACTTCACCTTGAATTAGACGCCGCAAAAATTTCCCCGTAATCTTTAGGCATCAGGTTTTTCCGCAAAATCGAAGAATTACACCTTTTTCGTTATTATTTTGGTGATTTGGGAGATCAATGCACAAGTGAACATAATTTTGGGGGAGGGGGGTGTCGGAGGACGGAATTCCGTCTTTACGAAAATTTCGAAAACTTGGTCGACGTAGTTCAGATTTTTCGCAATCGTAATTCCTTTTTTATCGTGATGTTATCTCTGCCCAGTATTATTGTTAAACAACATTTTACTGCATAAATATTTGACTTTCAGCTTGAAAATAGCGGGACAATTTCCAGAACCGGAAGTCGGGCGGTGCAAAGATTTCTACCGTAATGCCCTCACTCCCCCGCATTGTTACCCCCCTATAAGTTTTTGCATTTAAACTTGATAAGGAAGGGTAAAATTCACGAAAATGAAAGTGACAAAGTTGAAAAATTTGTAAAAATGGATGCATGATGTTCTAAAGTACTGATATTCTTAAAGTTACATCATTTTTCTAAAATAGTTAAAGCTTTGATATCACACACTCATGGTCTTCAGGCTGAAAGTTCTTTCAGCATGATGGATGAAGTTATTGTTATCAGAAGGCATAAAAAAGAAAGTAAAGAAAAGTGTCCATGAAGAAACAGGGAAAGAAAGATATCAGCAGAAAGAAAAATTAAGCAATAGATGCTGTGCAGCTGCAGATTCAACAAAAGACAAACTGACGTAGTCCACATTCTTGCTGTGTGTTTTGATTTTTCACCCAGTTAAAACGTTCAGTGTTTTTTTCTTTCTTTGGTCTTATCTTGACATAAACTAAAATTTTAGAGGCAGTATGATCATACGGTAAGTGGAGTTTCATGCACTGCGGGTTCACTTGCTTGGATTTCCTGTCTGTCAAGCACTGTGGGATTTAGAACGCATCCGACTGATTTTTACTAGTGGAAGTTTTTAACTTAAATCTCGCAATGTTACCTATCGTGCCCTCACCAGGGGAATCAACTTTGTGTTTCACACGTCTTAGTTTCATTAGTGTCCTTGTTTGTTATAACATTTTGTTGTGGCGCATATTTCTTTTTCACAAAAAGATGCATTGTTTCGTGAAAAAAAGAGTATGTATGCCACACAATAATGCTGTTTACCACTGACAAGGCTCTTGCTAATGTTGGCAGGTATGGTATCCTTGTGCATAAGTACTTTTTTCTTTTTGCACCAGTTCTGATGCTTACAGGATCGGCGAAGATTTTTCTTTTTCGTGTGTTAGACCGCTTTTTTCTCCTAACCGTCAGCAGATGATTTAGTTCAAGTTTTGTCCGTTAGTGTTGTTTCTGTAATACTGTTCATCTAATTCAAATACAGTTTGTGTGGCTTTTAAAAATACTATTGTCTGCAGATAGGAAAACTCAGGGAATTTAATTTGGCAAAATGAGTGGTAACCCCAAATAACCGATAATCTGGATATTTTTCCTGATTTATATCTACGACATATCACAGTCAGCAGAAAGCAAAGACTTTTTTTTTCACATTATCTGCCTTCCCAAGCACTTTTTATTGCATTTAATCAGTGTGCTTTTAATAGTACCTCAAGAAAAACATCCCACTTCCTAATTTCCATGAAACAAAGTTTCTATGTTAAAACATAATGCCAATATTCAGTTTTTTAACATTCTTCCTGTTTTTCAAACTCCTTTTTGAAAAATGTGAAACAGATTCGCATTAAACTACATAGGTTTTTTTACCAAAATACATATCTGTGGTAAAAATAATTGAATCTGATAGTTTCTTACATGTGGTTAAAAACTCCTAAATTGCAAAACAGGCAGTAGCACAGTTAAAAAAACATGAATGAAACCCATAAAACTTCTTACATGATCTTTTGAAATTACAATTTATAGCTCAGTTTTCTTAAATCAACTTTTGGTTATATATATGCATTCAGAGGATCAATGGATTTTTGACATAATCTTATGTGTTGCTGAATGTTCCAGAAAGCTGGAAAAAACTGATGTGGACATCAGTAGTGTTTTGCACTATGTTACTGTTACTGAACTAGAGTTGGCTGTTTTAAAATCTGCAGATGAAGGGGCAAATTCGTCCTTTTTTAGGGAATCTTTATCTCAAAATGACATGCCATCAACATTTCAAGGTCACCAAATCAGCACAGCATGAAGATGTGTTGCAGATAGATGATGAAGATATAGGACTAAGTTCTACAGAAAACAGCATATTTTTGCAAACATCCGTTTTCTGCAAAAATATGTCCGCTCTTTAGATGAGGTGCTATTTCCCAAATCTTCTGAAGGCCCAAACAATCATGGTGATGATGCAATAACTGAAATATGCAAAGTTTTAAAGTTTAACCCTGATCATGCTTTGGAATAGTGGCTTCAAATCAAAAGATTCTTGTTGGTTTGAATCCTAACAGATTTTCATGTATTTCAAATGCTTTGTTACACAAATTGGAGAATTCAGATAATCTAAAGCCTTTTGAAATCATGAGAGATCTAGTAACTGTGATTTTAACAACACTGCTGTTAAATGCTCATGTCTTTGGTCAGCAGCTAAAAACACAATTAGGTGAAAGAAACCTTCTAATGAAAAAGAACAGACTTGAAAGTCGCATTAGGATCAAAACATCAGGAATAAAAATGAGTAATTTTGACCCTAAAGATGGGATAAAACTATGGTGGGAGGATAGCACGAAATCTTGTTGACCAAACTACAAAGATTAATTTACGTATTTTATTACTTCAGTTTCAACTTTTAAGCATACTATATAATTGAAATATGCAAAATAAAACGTATTGATATTATAGTAAGCAATTTTATAAAAATAATAGTATGAAATATACAATTCGATTTTTTTCAAAGTTTGGCCACTGACTTTATTTGTTATGGCCACTAACAATTTGGTCTTTGTAGCCAATGTCTACTAGCAAAATTTCTAAGTCTGGATCTTTAGTCAGTACCTGATAATATAACTCTTGTGTTATTATCTGCTTTACTTGACAAATTCATTTTTTTGTACATCGTCAGCATTTTCTTTATCTTACACCAGGGGTAGACAAAAACCAAAAATTTTCAGGTGCCAGCCCCATTTTTTCAAGAGCCAATCAATTTTTTTTAAAGAGATACGAGCAGAAAACCATGCGTGATCTAAATATAAATTACACATTCAGAATTGTGAACTTCATCAGTCCAAATTAATATACTTCTTACATGTTGTTCAAATAATTCTGTGCAAAATCTGCAACTTAAACTAGGGAACATATTATACTGTATACTTGAATTAAATGTTGCACTTCAATATAGGTTTCCATTGCAAAAAAATTCAGCTTTGCCTTCTGGTGTACCACATTCAATAACAGTACTAAGAAATAAATACACTCATAAGCACCTCATGCGAAATCAATGCAATGGCTAAAAGTGCTCCACCCCCCACCCCCCATCCGCACACACACACACACACACACACATATATATATATATACACTATCTACCAACAAGTAATTGAACACCCTTGCAATCGACGATATCTGTGGTTCTGATATGCCGCCGTTAAATATTGTGTGGGAAACAACAACGCAACCAGTCGCATGCAAGATGCCACGCAGTTCGGAGCTCTCCAATTTCGAGAAAGGTGTAATCGTCGGGTATCACAGAAATGGCCGATCCATACGCAACATATCCAGCTAGTTGAAGTACCCAAAATCGACAGTGGCCTACGTGATTGGCAAGTGGAAGATGAGAGGTGACTGTTGGAATGTACCCCGACCCGGCAGACCCACAAAACTGGGATTTAGAGACCGACGGGTGCTGGCCAGAGAAATTCTGAAGAACTGCACCAAATCGACGGGCCACCTCCGCGAGGAGTTTCAACAGGCATCCAGGAGTGTTCTTTTGATGAATACCATCCGTAAGGAAGCTCATCTGCTCGATTATCATGGACCTGCTGCCACCCACAAGCCTTTGATCACCAAGTCCAATAGCACTGCTCGGCTAATGTGGTGCAAAGAACGCCGACAGTGGACCGTTGAACAGTGGAAACAGGTTCTCTGGAGCGACGAATCAAGGTTCACCCTCTACCGTTCGGATGGCAGGGTCTGGGTTTGGCATCTGCCTGGAACGCCTCCTGCCGGAATGTATTGTGCCAACTGTGAAGTTCAGCGGTGGTGGAATTATGCTATGGGGGTGTTTCCCCTGGTATGGCACGGGACCCTTGGTCGCAATTCTTGGTAGACTCTACGCCGAGAGCGACTGCACCATTTTGGATGACCATGCGCTTCCTACGTTGCGGCAGTTTTACGGAGTGGACCCATGTTACTTTCAGGATTACAATGCCACCTGTCATGTTGCGAGGTCCCCCATGGCTTGGTATGGTGACAATGGGGTTAATCGAATGGACTGGCCTGCGCAGAGCCCGGACCTTAACCCAATCGAGCACCTCTGGGACGAGTAGGAGCGTCTACTTAAGGGGTGCCCCACCGTACGAAATCGGTGACGGAACTGACCTGTCTTCTCCAAGCCGAGTGGAAGAAAATACCGCTAGCCATCGTACAACGCCTGGTTGAGAATATGACCCGGAGGGTCGCAGCTGTAATCACCGCTCATGGAGGCTCCACCAACTATTGAAAGTGAATAAACTTTGTTTACCTTTGCTTTCACAGGTGTCCAATTACTTGTTGGTAGATAGTGTATGTATGTATGTGTATATATATATTATTTAGTGTCATGCCAAGGTAGGGAGATTAAGTGCTGACCACCTGGGGTCTCGGTTTTGACCACAGACAGTCGTTACTCTTGAGTGACACTTCTGTGGAACACGTCTCATTTGTGTATATATTCTTTAAAGAGTGAAAATGCTTTTTTCTTATATATTTAAAAAAAAAAAAAAAAGACAGTTTTATCTATGACTATTTTGATATATGAAAAGCTGAAAACAGATAGAAAAAACCTCAGGACTAGAGTTCTGTCCGTCCCAAGGTCAAAATTTCAGGCAAGGCGTTGAAGAGCTTCACTCCACGCCACACTTCACCTCTGGGCACCAAACTCCCCCTATTGCTGACGCGACACTTAAGAGTGAGTGTGTGTGTGTGTGCAGCTTAAGAACATTCTGATGCACACTCCAAATGAGTGCAGGCACCTCTCTTGGACTGCACTGCGGAACTTCAGCCTGAATCACACTGACAAGATCTCTGCAGAATGCATAACTCTGCTAGCGGTGATACCAAAAATTTGTGTTAGCAACTTCATCATTCTGATTGTGCGGTAATTGGTGTATAATAAAAGTGCAAACATAAAAAATCTGTATACGGAATTTGTTGTTTTACTAAAGATATGCTTCATAATAGAAATTCAAATTTGGAGAATGGAATTTGAAATAACATTTTCAAAACGAAATTTGGAAACTCAGGCGCCAGGTGAAAATTTTCAGTTGTGTGGCGACTGGGCACCTTGGATTTGTCTACCCGTCTTACACTATATCGTACGAGTGACTACATTTTGTGTTACTAAACTTTCATTAGTAGATAATGCAATTAATTTGCTAGTAAACAATAAGGCCACTGGTAACTGTTGCTACTGCTAAAAGAAATTGAAATCAGGGCCTGATTTCTACAGATTTTTTAGGTCTAACTAATGAACTATAGTAATGCTGCAAAAGACAGGGATTTTAGTTCTTTATTTACTTAAAAGTAACAGAAATACTCAAAAATGACAGTTGCTTTTTTTAATAAAGCGATCGTTTCTTTCTCACTTCTTTAGACTTCTAGGTCGGACATCTGTGAATCGCAGCTTTTCTATCAGAAATTATGGTTCAGATCAACATGACAGGTGCAGATTATACCACGATATTTTTTCTTCAGAATTTCGTGTTCTGCAGACACCAAGGATTATACAAAGTAAAAACTCAATTGTTTTTCACAGAATTTCTTGATCTATCGATTATATGCTGTCACAAATTATGCATTACAGTGCCAGAATTAGAAATATACTGGTGTGCAAAAATTAAGGACGAGACGATTGTTCGAATGTAACGTCGTGCAGAAGTGCTCCACATCGACTCAAATCATACCATAAGATCCCCAGGATGTAAGAATATGAGACAAGTGAGCAAAACCGTCCAAACAAGGAATCCAAAGGATAGAAAGGCACTTTATTGAAAAGGTAACTTCGAGCACAACTGGACAGAAGACAGAAACGTCCATGTGACAGGCAGCTGCCAAGAAAAATCCAGTCTTTAGTAGGGGATATGATCACCCCTGACTGCATTGCAGGATTAACAACGTCTGTCCATGCTGAGGACGAGATTGTCAAGAAGCTGTTGAGGCATCGCGGCCCATTCCTCTTGTAGCGCCAATCGCAGCTGCGGAATTGTCACTGGCGGTTGGTGACGTGCTGCCAAGCATCTCCCGAGAAGGTCCCACACGTGTTCGATTGGATTTAGGTCCGGGGACCTTGCGGGCCAATCCATGTGTTGAATATCTTCACTCTCCAACAGCTTTGCGACAGCCACTGTACGATTAGGTGTAGCGTTGTCGTCCATGAAGAGGAACTCAGGAGCCACAGCACCTCTAAACACACACACGTGAGGCAGGAGAACCTTGGTACACTAACAGACACCAGTGACTGAACCTCCTTGGAAGATGTGGAGGTCAGTACGGCTACCAAGCATGATACCGCCCCAAACGAGAACTCCGCCACCTCCAAACCGGTCCCTTTCAATGATGTTGGAGGTGTGATTGCGTGTTTCCTGCTCTCTCCAGATGTGTATACGTCCAGAATCGCTCGTCAGACTAAATCGGCTCTCATCCGTAAAGAGAACTTGACCCCATTGCTGATGTGTCTAGTTCTTGTGCTCCTGGCACCACAGAAACCGCTGTCTCTGATGAGCAGGCATTAATGACACACAGTACTGGTCGTCGTGCAAATAGACCACCTTTGTGCAGCTTCCTGGCCACGGTAAAACGCGATAATGGACTTCCAGTTGTCTGTTGCATGTGCCTTGCGATTTCTCCCGCTGTCTGCCGTCTGTCTCTTCTCGCCTGTAGGACAACATACCAGTCGTCCGCCACCGTGGTTGCTCATGGACAACCACTGCTAAACTCTCGGACAGCTGTTCCTGTCGTTTGAAATGCTTTCCAAGCTCGTGAAACGATGCTGTGAACGATCCCAAACTCCTCGGCCACAATAGTACACTTCGACCTTCTTCCAACTTCCCAATGACGCGACCTCGGGTAAAGTCATCCAGATGTCGTCTACTGGATTGCCTGTTGGCCATATCACACGGTGGCAGCAACTCGGCATCGTTCAAACCGATGTACACCGTGCAATAGCTTTCACTGAATTGCTGAGCGTACACCGTCCTTGTGCTTTATACCCTTTCGGCACACACACACACACACACACACACACACACACACCACGTCATGCTGTATATTATATATGCGCATGCCCTACTATACCGGACCCTAGTCTATCTCCTGAGTGGTCTTTCGGTCCGTTCTGCCTGCTCATTCCGTTAAATTTACTTATATACAGCCATTGATGACACACTATGTTACATTCAGAGAAATACAATTTGCATTAGGCCCAATATTGGGTTTAATTTTTTTTTTAATGTATATTTGTTGTACTACAAAAAGTGAACAGTAATATGAAACTACACTGGTGTGCAAAAATTAAGGATGAAGAGGAAAAATTAGCATAACAGTGAAACGAGCAGGCAGAACGGACCGAAAGACCACTCAGGAGATAGACCAGAGTCCGGTACGGTAGGGCATGCGCATATATGCAGCATGACGTGGGGGTGGGGCAGTGTACCCTCAGCAATTCAGTGAAAGCTATTGCACGGTGTACATCGGTTTGAACGACGTCGAGTTGCTGCCACTGTGTGATATGGCCTAGCATCAGCGGTGAGACGGTTGACCAAGTAAATGAAAGTTTCCGACGAAGCCCTGGGAAATCTGTTCATAAAGCAAGAAAAGAACTGTGCATTCCGAAATAGACAGTTCACGATATCTTGCACAAGAAATGAAAGTTTCACGCTTATAAAAATTCAAATAGTGTAAAAGATTCATGTAAATGATCACACTCTGCGATACGATTTCGCTGTGAATATGCTGAATCAAATGGAAAACGAGGAAAACTTTCTCAGTACTGTAATTTTTAGTGATGAATCCACATTTCATGTATCGTGTATTGTGAATCGTCACAACTGTAGGATATGGGGCAGTGAACCACCTCATGCTGCTATGGAACTGGAACGTGATTCTCCAAAGGTTAATGTGTGGTGCGCCCTATCAAAAAGAGACTTGACTGGCCCCTTCTTCTGCGAAAAAAACATAAATGGTGACATTTACTTGATTGGGCATGGTGGTCCCATTCTGCGGCCTCCTTGCTCTCCAGATCTAACTCCATTGGATTATTTCATGTGGGGTTATGTGAAGGATCGTGTCTATCAGACGCCTTGTATTAATTAGCAGGAACTGAAGCAGCGTATCACAGCTGCTATTAATTCCATAACTCTTCAGATGCTTGCCAATACATGGCATGGAAATGAGTATCGCTTGGATGTACTACGAGCAACCAAGGGATCTCACATCGAAATTTATTAACTTGTGTAGTTACATTGTAAGTTAGTACAGTCAGTTTCTCTCTATCTGCTTAATGTTTTGTTTTATATAATTTTGTAATGTGTCCAATAATTCTCGGACACCCTGTATAATATAATAATATAATAGAATAATATAGTAATATTAATAGGTTGATTACATTACGTATTTATATTAATAGTGTCATATCATGCGTTTTTGAGGGGATTAACATTTTGGTGTGCCGTGCTGAGTCATAGATAATTTATGGTGTGCCGCGAGTAGAAAAAGTTTGCGGGACTCTGGCTTAGACCACTACGACACCAGGGTGGTGTCCTCTGGTTGCAGACTTGTGCATTAAGAAAAATTTTAATTTATATGAGAAACATTTCGTAGCGAAAATGCTCTCCAACAAAGAAGGAATTTTTCAAATCGGACTCTTAGAAGCAGAGATATGGACAATATAAGATATGCATCTACACCGCCGGGGGGGGGGGGGACATGATTTTAGGAAGAAATTCTTCTTGAACGGTTTTTCAATGTGAGCGGTATCGGTCCAAGAAAAAAAAAAAAATTAATCAAATTTTAAGGAGGTCAAATTTTGCTGCAAATGCATCAGAACCAGAAATTGAAACTTATGCCCCCTGAAGGCAAAAACATTCTTTACAAAATATTAAAAATTTTAAGAAAAACATTTTCCAACAGGAGTTGTATGTGATATAGGAAGATTTTTTTCAAATGGGAGTTTTAGAAGCAGAAATATTGGGGAAAAGGCAATTTACCTTTGCCCCCCCCCCCCCTAGCGGAAAGTTTATGAATTACTTGAAAATTTTGAAATTATTTAAAAAGCATATCACACCAGAAACTTTATCCAATGAAGAACTTTCCAAATCGGACCATTAGAAGCAAAAATATTGACAAAAATAAGATATACATCTACGCCCCTAGCGGTGAAACCATGCAATAATTTAAAAAGAAAATATTCCGAAAAGATTTATCGACGTGAGTAGCATCGATCCACGAACAAATTTTTTCAATCAAGATTTTAGAAGCTCAGATTTTATGGCAAATACATCAGAAACAAAAAATTAACACTTACACCCCCTGGTGGCCAAAGTATTCTTCACCAAAAATTAGAAATTATATGCAAAAGATTTCCTATCAAGAGCTGTATCCGCTGAAGAAAAGATTTTTCAAATCAGAGTTTTAGAAAAAGATATCGGGGAAACGTAATTTACTTTTACGCCCCTAGTGGAAAATCTATGTGGAACTTGAGAAAGTAACTATACCTAAAATACTTTTCGACATAAATGGAATCAAAAGATAAAATATTTTTTTCAATCTGATGTTTAGAAGCAAATATATGGAATAAAATGTATTTTGAATTCGACATCATCTGCATTTTACACCCTCTAGCGGCGAAAATGGAAATCATAAAAAAAAAAAAAAAAAAAAACGAAGGACCATCATTCGCATATTTCAAGCTTCCTAATGCAAAAAACAATTTTTCAAATGGGACTAATAGTTGCAGAGATATCGTGTCTAAAGACAGACGGACGGACAAACCGATAACATAAGCACGATCTTTTTTTACAAAAGATGTGCTAAAAAGCTATTATTGTACACTTGAATTACTGGCTGGCTTTTTTTTTTTTATTGCTGGCTGAAATTTTCAATTTGCATTGCATACTCCACGTTTTTCATTGTCCGCAGTGGACCGATGATTTCCGTAGCATACTCGATGTTTTTCGTCGTCCGTAGCAGACCGATGATTTCCATAGCATACTTGATATTTTACGTCATCCATAGCAGACAGACTATTTTCATAGCATACTCTATATTTTCTGTCATCCGTAGCGGACCGATTTGCATAACATACTAGATATTTTCCGTCATCTGCAGCGGACCGACTATTTCCATTGCATACTGTTTTCCGTCGCCTGTAGCGGCCATACGATTTCCATAGTAACTACATAAAACCCTTAGTACTTGGAATCGCTGAATCATGGTCTTATTCAGCTTCAAGTGGAACTCGGTGTGCACGGAGAATTTAGTGTGCCGAAGTACCCGCGATGACGACGGGGCACGGCGGTTCTGGCGCGAAATCTGCCTTTTGTAGCAAGATGGCGCAAGATTTGTATTTTGGCGCACTCTGCCGCAGGATCAGCATACCTGGTAACTGCATACGCATTATGCAAAAAATTATCAGTTTAATTTACCCTGACTTTTCCAGGTTTTTGCAAAAAAAAAATTATTTCTCCCCGAGTTTTCCCTGATTTTTAGATTCCCCGATTTTTTTTTCCTCAGTTTCCCGGTCGGCTGGCAACCCTGCTGAATTTCAAAATTCTGAAAATTGCTATAGGTAAACCTGGATTCTTTGAAGTCTGTGGTTCAATTCTTAATAAACTTAGAAATTCTAAAACAGGGAAAAAAAAAAAAAGAGAAACACTGGCCATCATAAAATTTTGGGGCCAGTAACATAGAATTTTCAGTGGTCCAATTGAATTTTTACTAGCCGATGGCCAGCGAACCACTGGGTAATTCGAACGCTGCATTACATTTTTTTCCCCCATGGTCCGTGGATTACATGCTACCACGAACCTTACAAAGGATATTTTTTTTTTTTTAATTTTATTGTCTGCAGATATATATAGGAAGAAAAACATGGTACAAGTAGATCTCTGTATATGCGATAGATACGTTCCGCGAAATCGCTGTGTATAACCGAATTCATGTAAAACAGGAGGCATTTTATATGAGCAATATAGGATTAGGTTCTCATTTATTTACAAATTCAGTTTAAAATAATCGGGTTATATATTAGGGTGCAACTTAATTCTCGGCCACAGGGACCACACGTTAACAGCAAATGGAATATGTACCTAATCAGGGAAATAATCCCCGACGTGTTGGATACATTTGAGCCATCAGTCAGGGAGCTGCCGAATGCCACTGCAGAAAAAAGAGGGCTGTTTCAAGTTGATAAAGTCATCAATACTTGTGTGGACTTCCTCAACAGAAGTGAACTGCGTATCACTCAGGTGATGGTGCAGGGAGCGAAAGAGGCGATATTCTGACGGGGCGAAGTCCGGAGAAAACCCTGGGTGGGACAAAATCTCCCTTCCTGGGTCGGTGATCGTGTTTAAAGTTGTTTTTGCGGTGTGAGGACGTGCACTATCCCAAAGTAACAGGACCGACCATCTGCCTTTGCTGGTGTATGGCCTTTTCACCTCTAGTGCGTCACTCACACGAATGAGTTGCTGACAATAACGCTCAGCATTGACCGTTTCACCAGGTTTGAGCAACTCATAGTGTACAACACCGCACTGATCCCACCATATGCACAGCAACGACTTCCTGGCATGGATATTCAGTTTGGCGGTATTGGTGGTAGGCTGACCTGGATAAACACATGATTTGCGCCGCTTAGGATTATCGTAGAGGATCGACTTCTCAACACAGGCCAAAACCTTGTGTAGGAAATCCTTCTTGAATCTGGAGAGCAAGGACACAGCAACATCGTAGCGCCTAGACTTGTTCGCAGCTGTGAGTTGGTGGGGCACCCAACGGCACTCCTTGTGAATCCGTCCAAGCTTGTACAGGTGCTTTGCAATGGCTTGCAGTGTTACTCCGAGTTCCTGGGCGAGCTCCGACTGTGTGCGACAGGGATCCACGTCCAACAGTTGTTCCAGTTCCTCATCGTCAACTTTCTGTGGCTGTCCCAGACGTTCTGCATCACGGAGATCGAAGTTTCTCTGCTTAAACTGCTGGAACCACTTCTTACACATACTGTAGGACACAGCAGCCCAGATCATTTGCTAGGCTTCCACGGCAAGTTTTTAGCTGAAACACGAACAGGAGGCAGTGCCTCAAATGTTGCTTCTCAAACGACATTGCTTTCACAGTCAACTTTCGTCCCTTCTGTCACTACAGCTGTGAGCGGTTACGGTTGCCTGGAAAGCTGTTGGATGGTGCTGCAATCAGCCATTATTGCACATAGGTATTTGCATTTGCCGATGTTCTATGTTCGCTTGTGGTTAGGGGCCGAGAATTAAGTTGCACTCCTAATAGTATTTAGATTACAAACAAACAATATTATCTTTCTGAAACTAAATATTAATGAAGAAAATCAAAATATAATACGCACATGCTAAAGATCTAGACTTACAAATTTTGCTGGTAGACATTGGTCACCAAGACCAAAATTGTTAGCGGCCATAAAAAAAAAAAAAATCAGTGGCCGAATTTTGAAAAAAATCAAATTGCATACTATATTATTTTTATAAAATTGCTTAGTATAATATCAGTATGTTTTATTTTGCATATTTCAGTTATAGTATGCTTAAAAGTTGAAATTAAAGTAATAAAACAATGCAGGAGAGTGGGAACATCGTGCGGGGAGGGGAGTGCGATTACGGGAGAAACCTTTGCACCGTCTGACTTCCGGTTTAGGAAATTTTCTCGCTATTTTCAAGCTGAAATACAAATATTTATGCAGTTAAATATTACAAAACAGCAATACTGGGCAGAAGCAACATCGCGAGAAAAAAGGAATTACGACTGCGGAAAAAATCTGAATTCCGTCAAACTTCCGTTTTCGAAATTTTCGTAAAGTTGGAATTCCGTCCTCCGACGAACATTCCCTCCCCCTCCCCAAATTATGTTCACTGGTGCATTGATCTCACGAATGACCAAAATAATAAAGAAAATGGCGGAATTCCTCGATTTCGTGGAAGAATATGCTTGAAAATGAAAACGGAAAATACGGGGAAATTTTTGTGGCGTCTACCCTACATTTTCGCAAATTGTTTCCTACAGTTTCAACCTGAAATACTTTTATGCAATAAAATCATATTTAACAATAAAACTGGACACAAAGGCAACATCGGGAGTGAAAAATTACGATTACAGTAACTTTTTCACTCCGCTCAACTAACGTTTCCGAAAGTTTTGACACGAAATAACGTCCCCAGATGGACCCCACCCCCGCAAATTGTCTGCAGTTTTACATTAATCCTGAGAATGATCTAAAAGATGACAAAAAAACGCGGAATTCTGCGAATCTAAGAATCTCATGTATACCATAAAACAAAAACAAAATTCAAAAAAAAGTAAACAAAATAAAAATTCGTAGAATCCGTAGTTTTGACAGCGAGATCCGTAATTCCGTAGTCAGCCAACTAAATCCATAGGAACTACGGACATTCAGTAGCAGTTCGCAGGTATGGAAATACTATTACAGTACAACCTTAAAAATCTGGACTTTGCCGATTCCAGATTTTAGAATTTTCCTATGGACTATGCAGGCCTTTCAGCAAACATTCATTAAAAATAACAAAAAGAAAATGCCTAACTGCTAAAGTTTTCATTGGATTTCGACAAAATTTCACAGGGGAGTTTATTTTAACGTCTTGGTTACTGTAAAATTTGCAATCTGTTATTTAAAGAATTGGAGAAATTTTTTTCATAAAAACTTCTCCTAGTTCAACTGTCTACCAGCGGCAAGAATCTTTCATCTCCACCGCAACCTTGCGAACCTCGTTCCCCCACGAAGACCCATCAGTCTTGGCCCATTCTTTGTAATCAAAAACCAACGCACTCACCTTTTCTATACACTTTTTTTTCTTTTTTCTGCTGTTCAAGCAGAATGAAAAAGGTAATGGCAGACTTCCGTACAATTCAAATTTTGTGCTATTTCGTGCGATTTCCGTACATTTGGAGTAAAAATTTTCAGAAACGTGCGAGTTTCGTACAAGTTAAAAGAAAAATTCTGTACAATACAAGTTAAATAAAATAATTGTTTTTCCCATACAGGTCGCCAGAATTGGCAATTTAATCGAACATTTTTAGTTGTCACGATGATGAAGTTTATCGCCAGTGGCGACCTGGCAACCGTGAGTCTTGATTTTTAGCACATGCTATGCAAATATGTACGTAGTACCCTGAAATAATAGTGTGTACGTACAGTATTTACGCAATGTTAATGCTGAATAGACGTGTACCGTAACAGTGCACTGTAATTTTAGGAGGTCCAATTTCACATCTCAAATACAGTAATAAGCTTCTGGCTTATCACATCAGAAGATTCTGATGATGTTGCAGTCAGCCCAGTTTCTCTAATGGATTTCTGAAGAGACAAATCAGTTGAAGTGTTTCCCACTGGACACTTGACGTTCATTTGAAGTGTCACGCTGTTTTGTAACGCTGGACGCTCGTTTGAGCTGTCAAGCTGTTTTGTGCATACTGAATGTCCACAATACACACTCACCTTTCACACAGCGATTCAGAATTTCTAACTTTGTTTCTAATGAATACGACCTTCGTACACGCTTCTTCCCCTCAAAAGAACATTTCCTTCCTTTTACCTGACATCGTGGATCCTCTCACACGCAGCTTTACAGTTCTACTGATCTGATCTGAGTGAGCATTCACACTTGACAAAATGATCGAATGATACGCGTCAAGATGCACAAACCCATTATTGTTATTATGGTTTTCTCATAGTGTTAACAGATGACACCACCGAATCAAGGAAATCTGAAAACGTGGATAATGAAACCGGGTATACCGAGATCTGCCTGTACTATGAATTAATATGTACAAAAATTTACTTCCACAAATTGTGTTTTAATAAAAACAAATTTAAAATTTAAATTTTTGGAGAGCAGCAACTGGAAGAATGGGAGAAAAAAATTTCTGGGGCAAATCAAAACTTTATTTTTCAATAATTGGTTTGGGTGAAAAGAAAAATTTGACAACAAATATACTTTATCACTTTCCATTCCAGCATTACCACCAATTACATTCATCCATTATGCTTTAAAATTTGACTTCATTTCACCTGCCACCTAAATTTCGGGAGAGCTGGCTCCTAGATCTGGAACATTTTTGTCAAGCCCTGGGTATAACGAAGCTTGCATATATCAAATGTTTTTGATTCTACCATCAACTTCATTACATACAGGTTTGACTGTACTTTCCCTTGTTATGGGCAGATGGTAATACCACACAATCACCAATACATGTTGCTCCCAACTTTTAAATCCATTACTTTTTTGCACATGTTTCCTTAGGCACGTCTCAGAAAAAAAGAAAAAAATCGTGGTAATCTTTTAAAAATTAAAAAAAGGACAAACTCATTTTCAAATTCTAAATAACCTAGTGCTACTTTTCATTCCAGTTCTTAAACATTTAATGTATTTTGTTTATAAAGCTTTGTTAAAAAATATATCAAATATGCTTTTCATAAAAGCCAGCACATTTAGCTTATTTAGTTATATCACAGATGTGGTGTAACTGACAAAATGCCACAAATGTACCAAACAGTTCATTTTTTTTTTTTTTTTTTTTTTTTGACAAATTTGGACTCCTTCCGTTGCTTATTATCAGATCAGCTGCCATATTGGGTTTAACAGGGCATGACAATGTGTTTTAAGAAAACACAAATATTGGCTTTTCCGTAGAGCATGGTCAATAGTGTTCTCTTGTAGAGCCTTTACTGGGCGGCCCACTCAGCTAAATTTACTTTAATGAACATTTTCACAATGCACATAATAGCAAGAGTGGAAAACTTATTCCCACATACACCATAAGTATTGAAAAAAACTGGTTGAAATCTATGTCGAATATGATTTTTTAACTAGCAAGTACACATTTTTTTTTTTTTATCATTTAAGTACAATTTTCTAATGGTGCTCATGTCACATAATGCCTACCACACCACTAAAGATGTTTAATAAGAATAATAATGTTAAGCAAAACATCCTTTTTTTTTTTCTCAATTGGGGAAGGGATTGTTAAAAGTACCATCCAGCTAAAATTTCTTCCTACCCGGCTGTAAAAAAAATCCAGAGAACACTAGTCAACATATTTTTATCGAAGTTTTATGAATAACATACGAAATCTTATTTTAGCTTTAGGAAACCTTTATTTAAATATGAAACAAAGTAAAATGCCACAATGGACACACTGCATTACTTAGAATTGGGGGGGGGGGATGTTCGTGTGTCCATCTATATTACAAAATCATGCTGATCTCTGCAGGCCATTGGCTTGTATTAGAATTAGAAATTTATACAAATTGAATCTTTAAGGGAGTAATTTAAACATGAATCAGCAGAAAATTCAAGTTACAAAAATATTAAAATAAAAGTAACACAGCTAATACTAACCACCAATGATGTAAATTTCAGCTGTAAAACTTATGAAGCTTGTATTGGACAGTCTAAATTGCTTATATTAGGACATTACCAAACTTTTAATACAGCATTTCTATGATAAAAAAATAATACACTCATTAGGTCTTACCTAACAGTCACCGATTAAAAAAAAAAAAAAGGCACCACGAAGTTAAAAAAGAGTTAGCCAAAGACTTCAGAAACTATTCAAGTTCTGCTTACAACAGCTATATAGTGAATAAAGGCAAGCAAAATGGTGTATCTGCCCAATGGCTGCAAACATCTAGCAAACCCATTTTTAGTATCTGATAAACATCACAAATGATGAAGCACATGAATTCTTTGAATGAATAATGCCTTTGACCAACTAATGCAAAGCAAAACGTATTTCATCAGGCTGAAAATAAATTCCTTTTAAGGAGTGAAAATATGTATAGGCACAGAATATATGAACCACAAAATGTATACAACACAACATCAATAACTACTAATCACATTTAATATAGCTATTATTTTTGTTGAACACAAAGGCAATATTAACAGAAACCTTCAAAATGGAATGACTGAGAAGCTGGATAAGTTTCTTGTATACATTAGTGTTAGTTTTCTTGTAAGACTGCTTTAATATCACTATATTCCCTCTGCTTGTCAACTACTTCTTGCTTTATACGGGCCAGATTACATTGAAATCTTTCCTTTAATCCCTCATTTTCAATGTTCCTTATCTGAATGTTCAGGCTTCTCTGCCTGTTCTGTAAAACATAAATTTGATGATGCAGTTCATCCATCTTCTGGCAAAGCGCTGCCTTCTCCTCTTCCATTATTTGTTCTCTCAGCAATTCCCCTAGATTTTGCCCAGCAGTCTCCGATTCATACTGCATAACAGATGCATTATCCTGTTCCACTGCATTATCTAAATTCTCAATTGCTTCTGGACCTTCCAGCATTCTTTCATTACGGTCCAGTGGGTAGTTTTGGCCATTTGAGGGAACTAGCTCAACTACCTGGTTCTCCTGTTCTGACTGCAGTTGAACATCTTCCTGACTCTCATCACCACTCTGTGATGATGACATTGAAATTTCACCAAACAGATTAACTTCATCAATATCCTCTACCCCAGCATTTTCTGACTGATTCTCCTTTTCATCTGAGCTTACGAGTTCATACCGGACACTAACAGCTTCCAAATCCGTGCGGAATAAACGTTTCACTTCTTTTTCAAAGTCTGAAAACTCGCTATTTTTCTTTTTCAGAGTTTTACAAAACCTATGTCTCTTACAATTTTTTAAGGGTGGGGTTACACCATGAGTCCATTTGTACATCTCGCCTTTATCCTCTTTTTGTGGAAGTTCTTCAGCGTCATATTGCTTTCTAATGTCGTCGCAAATTAACATCTGACATATATCGCCCGTTTTGTAAAATACTTTCTTGTCCAGAGTCTTGAAGC
The DNA here is from genome assembly GCA_039090855.1 of Macrothele yani. Classification (NCBI taxonomy): domain Eukaryota; kingdom Metazoa; phylum Arthropoda; class Arachnida; order Araneae; family Macrothelidae; genus Macrothele; species Macrothele yani. Next base: position 51,918,287 of record CM077028.1, read on the forward strand.
ATTCTAAAATCGTTGGTAGGTCCACGACTTTCGCGGATAATGTCCAGCCGTCCAGAAGTACTTCGCCATGCCTGAAGTCTTCTTCAATTTTAATTTTCAGTCGGTTTTCTGAGTTAGGCAAGCACCTTTTCAGCATTTCGCGCAAATAAGCAGCTGAATTGGGCGCTAAACGAAGCAAAAATTGACCTTCCAACTGAGTTGGTTCCTCTTCAACTTCAGGATGTTTTAGAGCTGATGCTTTGTCTTCAGACATAGTTCTTCCACTGCTTACAGAAAGAAAAATAAAACACTCAAGAAAATTTTAGAAATACAAAACTGATACGAACCACTCGCATTCTCAAGTCCAAATGTTCTGAATTTGCTCCCCGGCCGAATGTTTACTGTTACCAATGAACACATTTTCGGATCAACGGTCACGGATAGCCACATCTTGAAAAATAGCCTATGTACGGAATCTAACGGTGGAGACTAGACACATCCGTGTCATCGTAGCACCCTAGTCCTGTCGACATTTAGTAGTATTCCCGACAGACGCTAGAAGACGCTGTTGTATTAGTTTTCGAGTGCTTTTTCTAGTGGGAATTGTGACGTTGATATGATCTAGCGCAGCGCTAAGTTTTCTGTAACGTATTTACGTACGTGTAATAATGTGACGTTAACAAGGAAGCAGGGCAACGAGATAGAAGTACGTAGAGCATTTACGTCGGGGAACGGGTGAAGCCACCGGAAACAAGTGGCAGCCATGTTTGATGAGGTACAGAACGATTTCCGTTCCGTGTTAAGAAAGGGAGTTTTCGTAATATATGGTTTGATGTTAAATAAGGATATAACTCAGAAATGTTGTTATAAATACCTAGGGGTGAGACTAAAACTTTAACGTATCAAATAACGCTTTTCATTGTTAGTTGGCGGCAATAGTGTTTTAAAAAGAAAATGATATTTTAATGGATGCAGCTTGCTCTCGTTGAATAAAATCTCATGCCGTAATTTTTTGACATTTCACAAATTTTTTGGAAACAGTTTTCAGTGAAATATAAGTCAGCGGTAATAGAGTAAATGAAAAAAAAAGAAATAAAAAAATAAAAATACAGTTTCAGTCAATCCGCAATTTCGGTAAAAATCTTAGATATTCGTGGGTCATCACCATGAGAATGCTGAATCATCCCACAGCTTATCACTCCAAATACATAGACGCCAAATATTTTATGAGAGTTTTAAATGAAAAAAAAAAAAGTTCGAAGAAAAACGGAAAACAAACAATGAGTTTACACAGCCAAGAGGTACCAATATTAAAATACTTTTACCAACTGCCCCTATCTTATATAATCAGAAGAAAACTACTACTTAACTGGTTTTTATTTAATAAAAATTAAAAGTCCTTAGCACTGGGCATGTTTCTAATCTGTTTGTTAGCCTTAACATTCGACAACACAGATCTGTAAGCCTTATTCGTGGGTAGGCAAGGCAATTGTGGTAACTTGACCATAATAAAGGTATCTCCCAGTACATACACTAAATACTTCACACAATATAATTCTCTCTCTCTATGTATATATAAGACCCAGAAGATGACCCCATGGGAGATGAATGGATGAAATCCGAAATCATGCAGGAGTGACACGGAGGAGACAGGCTCAAGACAGACAACTGTGGAAGAAACTTGGGGAGGCCTTCATCCAGCAGTGTATTGATAATGGTTGATGTTATACATATGTCAGTAAAAAGAAGTAAAGCACACTCATGTAGTAATTAGACCACATCAACACTGCACCTTGCTGCAGGAATTAGACGTAGTAGAAATAAACATAGAATTAACCAGAAGTAACCCACTTTCATGGTTCTAGACAAAAATGACATAGAATAAAACAACTCAGGAACCCCAAACCACTCTTTAGGGAAAGACATCTGGAGCCCCAAAGTTAAATCATAGCTTAAGTGTTACCGAAAAAACCCCAGAAGACCCCATGGGAGATGGGTGGATGAAATTCGAAAGCATGTCGGAGTAACATGGAGGAGATAGGCTCAAGACATACAGTTGCGGAAGAAACTTGTGGAGACCCTCATCCAGTAGTGGATTGATAATGGTTGACAATGATGATAATGATATATATTTTTTTTGATTATATACGGTATACATATATTGTAATGATAATAGTTGTCAATGATGATGATATATATACCATTATCAATCCACTGCTGAATGAAGGTCTCCCCAAGTTTCTTCCACAATTGTGTGTCTTGAGCCTGTCTCCTCCATATTACTCCGGCATGCTTTCGAATTCCATCCACCCATCTCCCATGAGTGTTCTGTCCCTCGAAATCCAGTTCAAAATTTCAGTCGTCCATCGGTGGTCTGTTCTTCTGGCAACATGTCCAGCCCATTGCCATTTCAGTGGTTTCACTCTCTCTCTCTCTGTATATATATATTCTTTGAGTTGTCTGCATTCTTTGCATGTCTTTTTGGTATCAAAAGAAAAATCTTTCTATATATCCTGCTTTTCTCTGGGCATTTATTATTTTAGATATTTTTCAAGCTCTGGGCTGAGTGACCAAAAAATTCAGATTATGGACTTTAATTTTTTTTATGGGACAAAAAATTGTATTTTTTTTTTGTTGCAGTATTAAGTATTTAATATTTTTTATTTGCACTTTCATATTTTACTTTTTTTTTAAGAAGCCTAGTTTTTTGTTGTCCCAAAGCTGAAATTTTGTAGTTTTCACCTGATATTTGTACACATTTTGGCAATTGTTAAGATGTACAGCACATAGTTTTTTTTTTGTTTCAATTTTAAGGGCACAGCCTCTTATTAATATGAAGTGAGAAATTAACAACCACTGATTTGCATTCATGATGTGCAAAAAGTTTGGCGAGCAAATGTTTATGTTTTGTGTTATTATTTTGTGGGTTCCTTCAACAGTCTTGCTGGAAATACAAGTGCGTCTGATTTGTATTTTAGAGAAATACAGGCACAACTTGTTCAATTCAAAGAAAGATTGATTTACGTGAGTGATATTTGTTCAATACTAACCTCTCATATATATGGTTGATGCAAAAGGAATAACTGGCAATTTATGCATTGACATACTGACTGTACATTCATTATGAATCAGAGGTCACATTCTTCAAAAACAAAACAAAAATAAAACACCACCTATCACGCAAAAATCAAATGCAAGTAGTTATTACAAAATGCTGCTAGTCCCTTTCTTTTGTATTATTCCATAATTTTTTTTCAAATGTCATTTCATAATCATTTGTGCCAGTTTTCATAAATATTTTATGTTATTTGCATTTTTGAGGTACCATTGTACTCCCTGTTTCCTATTTTCAGTTTTAAATTAATATTGCCTGTATTTTTGCTACCCAAAAACCACACACATTGTACTAACACATTCACAAATAAAGAGTATTCTGTCAAGAAATTTTCAAGCTCCCCACTCTCACTTTGTTGCAGTAATACTACAGAATAATCACTAATCAGAGACAAATGCCTAGAACACAAGCTGGGTGACCCTGTGCTTTCAGATAAAATACTAGATTGTTTCCTGACAGGTGTCAGCAAGCAATAAATTTATATTACCAATCACAATTATTACTTCTGCAATTTAAGTAACCATAAATTGATTGCTTTACCAGTATTTGCTATCTAATGGGCATTAGCCATGGGTACATGATCTTTATCACATAAAAAGAAATTGCTGCTTCCTAAGATTTTGAAATATTTGTTGTCTTGTCAGACAAGTTGCAAGTACACTCTACAGATTCTAGAATATATATGCAAATGCCATTTGCAAAACATCCTCAAGTATATGTAAAAAAAAAAAACACTAGCATAAGTAAAAATTTTTCCCAAAAAGCCTCAAAGTTGGTAACTCACAATTAACCTCATCTTCCCATAAACATGATTCAGTGTTCACATTGAGTACGACTGTTTACAAAATATAAGGAATAAAAAGTCTTAAGATAACACCGATATTGAAATGGTTCATCTGCTGGTTTAATCACCAGCTACACGGATTAGATGTCCTATTTTCTGCGTTTGATTAACTGAGCATTTACAGCTCAACCTTATTTAAAAATGCTTACTTGTGAAATGTAGGGCTAACCTTCCAAAAGTGGAGTAAATGGCATTTTATTGTTGAAATAATTATCCAACATGTGCTGATAATTGTGAATATTCACAAAACATAACACGATCTCCGAGCAGCTGAAAGAACCGAGGTGACACCTTGACACACGCAGAATTTGTACCTCATCAAAGATGGCGGGCTGTCCGTACGTTGGCTTCAGCTGCCACAGCAGAGAACCAATCACAGAAGCACTCTATGTATTTCTATCTCGTTGAAGCAGGGTATTTCGGTGAAAGCAAAGCGATTTGCTTTACATAACATTAGCGCTGTGCGTAATTATTTATGCATATTTAGTCACCTGTATATACGTAGGAGGAATACATGGAGTTTTAAGGTAATTAAGTTTTATCACATTTTATAGGGGTTGAAGTGCACACAGTATATTTTTTCTAGCCTTGGGATCAACTGCGTATCAATAATTTCCTGCGAATTTTTGTTTTAATTGAAACGCTGATAAGTAATTTTGTAACGAAAAATAAGATTTATTTCATGCAAATTGCAATATATTTGTTAGTTCCTTTGTGAATTTTCTTTTATATTAGAACGCTAATCAGTACCAGCTTTGTAAAGGGAAATAACATTTGTTTTATGGAAATGCAATGTTGGATAACAAATAGTATTATTTAAACGACAACGCACACACCCGAGTAATAGGAAGGCTAGCCGAATTTGTGTATCTTAATTTTAAATCCCATGAACTATATATATGAAGAAAATAGTTATGGGAGGGAGATTATTAACATTCAAGTAAACTCTTATTTCGCCGCAGCAGTGGTCTAAGCAATGGCTTCTGATCATTCGTCCGAAAGGGGTCCAGGTTCGAATCCCAGAGAGGCATAGATGTTGTGTTTGTCTTATGGCACTGGCTCTCTCCCTTCCCTGGAACCAGAGGAGCCTTATGAGTCCACTTTCACTAGGCGTTTTTCCATAAACTGATCATGGACACTGTCGGTACAAAACACAGAGAAGTGAAATAATAATCAGCAACTTACTCTGTACATAGAAACGGTGTTTGCGCCTCCTGTGAGATGTACTTATGACTTTTTTTTTTTTTTTTTTTGATTGGAGGTTTAACGACCACCGTGAGCAACTCAATGGGCTATTAGCAGTCGCCCGTCCCTAATTTAGGGTCACTGGTTCCAGGGAAGGGAGAGAGCCAGTGCCGTAAGACAAACACAACATCCATGCCTGACCGGGATTCGAACCCGGACCCCTTACGGACGAATGATCAGAGGCCAGCGCCTTAGACCACTGTGCCACCAAGGCGGCGACTTATTTTTCCAACAATAGTAAGTATGTGAATGATGCAAACTATTCACACTTCATATTAGGAGTAGCCACTTGCACTAGTTATGTAGTAATATAAATCGTGCAAATGGCTACAGTAAAAAATCATAAATGCTAATTTTTGGTTCTTGGTGATTAACGTTACTATTCTCTCTCTCTCTCTCTCTCTCTCTCTCTCTCTCTCTCTCTCACAGTAGCATTAGAACCATACAATAAATGGAGATACTATTTTAAGCACATAAATGCATACTTTGTGTGTGTGTGTGTGTGTGTGTTTTGGGAGGAGGGGGTCTTATATCCCTAAAATAATACATCTTGCCCACAACCGCATTTTTGATCTGGCATATGTAAAGTCATGTGGCAGGAAAGTGTGCTGGTAAAGGGAAAGTATGCACATAGTCTTGGGGAAGATCTTAGAACAGAAGCTGATTGGCCTCTGTTTTAAGATCTTCTCCCCAAAAGCCTCTGATGGGTAAAGAAATGGGTATCATTGTGTCTTGTTGAAAGGTACTTCACATTACGTAATGCTGTTTTACATAAACTTCTCTCATTTCCCTTGCCTTACCTAAATGGGAGGCAGCAGGTAGAGATTCCAAATCTGTGAAAAACCTGTCTTTGACATTATTAATCACAAAAATAGAGTTAAATAAAAAATAGTATGCAAAAATTTAACCCTCTCCATTCATGTGAGGGAGAGGTAGAGTTCTTCAGTACTGCTGCTGTGGTAGTTATTTTTTGCGCAGGGGTTTGTAAGGCATTGTGGATTACTCCTTGTACTTCAATTGATGCTCTTGCTGTATAATATCAGAAGTTTGGTAAATAAAAAAAAATGCACAATTATATAGTGAATAACGATATTTCTCAATCAGAAGAATGGATGTGTAACTTCGTGTGTTTCTGATAAATAACTACTAAAGTGAATATGTGATTTTGTCATTTATTCAGGAGTTCATTTTCATAGCACAATATAATACACTACAATCCAACATTAATACAAAGAAGGGTATAAAATGTGCTTACCAAGGCAAAGGCAAACACCAACACTAGCATTGATTCGATAGAATATAATAACGTAAAACAAAAAGTGTAGAAAATGACAATACAGCACTGATAATATTCACTGCTTATATGTGGAGGTAGAAGACTGCAGTGACATAACCAATTGCAAATCAGTTGTGTGATATGCACTTAAAAGAAAAGTATGCAGTGTTACTTGCAAATGATACCAGGATTGTGTTACATCTCTGCTCATTTTCAGATGATGTACATTGTTAAAATTTAATGTACAAGATTTTACAGCCTTTAACCTGCAGTTGTATCTATTTCAGTAGAATAAGCATAACAGGATAAAAATTCAAAGTAGTGTATGAACCAAAAGAACTTGATTCTTTAATAATAAGATACTGTTGTAAGTAATGCACACAATTGACGTGGATTAGGAACATCAAACGGAAGTCATCGCTCTTTCCACGTTTATAAGTGAGTCACGGAAAAATTCTCATCGGCCGCTACCGGGAATCAAACCCGGGGTCTTTCAGTTGAGCGCCGGACATGCCATCACTGCACCACAGCGACCTCGAATTCTCCAGACTCGCATACAACTAACTGCCAAACCACACGGTAGGTTGCTTCTTGGAGCCCCGCACAATACTGGAGATGCACTAAAGTTGGAAAGCAGCAACTGAACAAATAACTAGGAGGCGAATGAATAATTAATACACACAAGTGACGTGGATTACGAACATCAAACAGAAGTCGTTGCTCTTTCCACGTTTATGCGAGTCTGGAGAATTTGAGGCGGCTGTGGTGCAGTGGGAGCATGTCCGACGCGTAACTGGAAGACCCTGGGTTCGATTCCTGGGGCGGCCGATGAGAATTTTTCTGTGACTCACTTATAAACGTGGAAAAAACAATGACTTCTGTTTAACTGTTGTAAGCTTACTAATAATAATTGGGCTCTCAAAATAGCTAATTGCAGTGAGAATTCTGAAAAATGTGTGACCAGTGTTTAAATATGTCATTAAAAAATGTGCTAAATTTACATATAATAATTGGAATATTTCAATTTCAAGGTTGTGCTAGTACATGAATCAAAGTAAACAGTTTACTTCATTAGAGTTGGAGTGGCAACAAATATTACTTATGCAATGTAGCAAACTTCATTAGAGAATGTAAAAAAGTGAAGTTCCTCCCTAGTGGGACTGAAAGTCCAATTAAAGGATCAAAAGATATATTGTTAGTTCTGGAATCCTGTCGTGCATGTGTCAGCACTGATAATTGTATCTATCTCTACAGCAAAAATGGACCAGTGACAATGGTTCAATTGTTATTGAAATTCTATTGCCTATAGTTGTGCCCAATCCCAGTGGAACCATATTGTTGGCAGACTTTATTTGGCTGTAATGTGTATGGTTTTTATTATGTGCAGGACATTGCAATCCTCAACCCTCACAGTGTTCCAATCATTACCATTTCTATATCTGCCCTGTTCCAGCTGGTATTCGCATCTCCATCAGAACCATATGAAAGAAGTTATACATCACCATATTATCCATTGTCATTTCCCACATTATCCATTGTCATTTCACCCACTAGTATTTGTTGTGTAACACCACCACTGTGTGCAGGACATGTACATGATGCCCCAAAATCTTGGGTAGTCTTTTAAACTGTAATGTCTTTTGTGTTCTTTATCACATTGTACAAGTGTTGTGCAGGTGTGTGTGTGTGTGTGTGTGTGTGTGTGTGTGTGTGTGTGTGTGTTTTACCATTTGCACTATTTCTTGGCATGTATCTTGTACACCCTCTCCTCCCATTTATGTTTACATTGAAAATTGTGGGGCTGGTGCTTTTTGGCTTATTGAAGCCCTAGTACCAATATACTGTATTACAAACCAATCACTTGTGGATCTCTGCACTATGTTCACAGGTATATATTTTTTAAAACTCAGTGTATAAGCTTTGATAGCAGCTAAACAGAACTGCAATCTTTTCTCAAAATACACAGAGACGGATTCTTTCAGTTCATATCAAAATTTTGGAGGACTACTGACTTATGTGTTCAAATTAAGAGGGCATATGTGCCACTGTTGAAGAGATTTCTTGTTTTGCTTTGAGGTTTAACAGCTCAGGTGATCATCTGAGACAGGTGATGGGTGCTTGCTCTCAGGTGATCATCTGAGAGCAAGCACCCATCACTAACACAGGGTCGTAAACTCCAGGGATTCAGCAGGACCAGGGCCACATGATCAATATACCACCTATACTTATATAGCCACTAGAGTGGAAAGGAATGATGACTAACCCTGTTGTGACAGCTTGCCTTAGTTCTGGTTGTAATTGCATATCTTCACAAATTCAAAATGAAATTTAGCTTTCTCACTCCCATTTTTTTTTATTTGAAAAGATGAGATTCTAGTAAAAAAAGATGTCTCTCTTTAATCAACTTCAAGTACACTTACAGTACAATACAATTTGTATATTTCCAGAACAGCAACTTGAATGTTTGGCATTGTCAATGAAAAACAAAAAAATGAAACAACTATAAAATCAGTTTGATTACTGTCCTATTAACAGTCACTAACTTAAGAATCAGTTCAATTTTTATGCCCTATCCCAACAGCGGTTCACCACAGCTCCAGAGGTGGAAAATTTCGTCACTGCGTTCTTCAACTCAAAACCCAAGTCTTTTCTGTCACAGGGGCATTCATTTGTTGCCTGAAAAATAGCAAAAGGTCATTGATGCTAATGGCCAATATTTCATTGAATAAATGTGTACTGGTTTTCTGATTGTTCCGTTCTCCTAAAGCCGCTGAAAATTTTGCATACCCCTAATAGAATACTGACAATACCTGAATGTTTGGGTCATATGTCAGTCCATCTTCTAACTATAAGCGCAATATTACTCAAACTGCATGGTGCGTATTTCTCTATGTACACAAACTTTATGTTAGAATGCACACACTTCTTCAAAATGGAAATATAGCAACAGACAATTACAGAAATATACCTATTTTACACTGGAAGTTTTACTTGGAGTGCATAGAAATATTTTAAGGAAACTATTTTGACTCAAAAATGCAACTGCAGAATATAGCAGAATTGATGGACATACATATTATTGCTTCAAGACATCAAATTTGCATGAAACATTCATCTGAGATACTGTGAAGAACTTTTTCCATACCATTCTTCAATTTCTGCAATGTTTTCACCCAGTAAACGCTATGAATAATTAACAATCCAGGAAAAAATTAGTCTTCTTTTCATTATACGTAATGTTTCACAGCAATATAACTGCAAATAACAGCACATAGACCACTTTCTAGCAGTGGTGTAACTACCACCCCCACAACTGTGGAGGAAGGGGAGCGCAGGTAACGAAGGGGAGTACTGCAGCTGCCAATTATAGTTTTATGAGAAAATTTGAACATGCACAGTAATTAACCCAAAGATTCATACTGTGCTTTAAGATATATAGAGTGTATTAAATAAAGAAAACTTGGAAAGAGCAATGACTTTGTCTATTCACATTGTCTCCACGTATTTGGAAGACTTTCACTATTTAGCTTTGCCTAAATAAATGCCTAGTTTCAATGCTATCTTCGAGAACAGAGATTGGGCTTCATTATCTCAGAATTCTGTAGTTATTCGCATATTTCTACTGTATTCCATGTAACCACTTCCTTCAGAAAATTTTCGTGAGCCTGGAGCGGGAAACGGATCCACACCTTCCAATCTTTGGTAGCAAGATAGCATTATAGTGCCTACCATGTATTTATCAAGAATTATTTTTTCGAGAAAATTCGGTTCCCAATTGTAAATCTTGTGGGAAGGTACACATTGTGCTAGTTACGCCACTGCTTTCTAGTGTCCATGAGATTTACCAAATAAAGCATATGAAACAAGCCAGCAGTAGGCAATGCAAAGGTACAGAAGTCCTAAAAGGTTCTAGTGTAGTTTTATTAAATACAGCGTGGCAATGCAACTTTTGGTTCTAATTCAATGTATCGTCAAGATGTATTTGCTGATAGTATATCTAAACAGACTTGTTTTTTTTTTTTTGATTGGAGGTTTAACGACCACCGTGAGCAACTCAATGGGCTATAAGCAGTCGCCCGTCCCTAATTTAGGGTCACTGGTTCCAGGGAAGGGAGAGAGCCAGTGCCGTAAGACAAACACAACATCCATGCCTCACCGGGATTCGAACCCGGACCCCGTTCGGACGAATGATCAGTGGCCATCGCTTAGACCACTGCGGCATCGGGGCGGCTAAACAGACTTGGCTCAGTGCATTACTTTTTTATACGCAATAGTGCTCAAACGCAATTATGCAACACATTGATTGGGATATGCCAGAAAATCACCCACACTGTTATCCATCAAGTTTTTTAAAAACGGCATCTGCAGAACTGAAAGATCAAATTTCACCAAGATTATAAAACACCTGCCTTCATTTTTTGTAATGCAACAAACAACGGCACATAATTATTTGCTGAAGAGATGTGTGAGGTACTGACCCCAGTTTTTACAAGCTGTATGTTATATGTAAGCATTTTCTTCATTGATATGTTCTACCTACACATGGGATTTTTGGAACCTCTGTTGCATCTTTGAATAATCTCAGTCATGATGAGAAGTAGGTAGTCATTGCCTCACTCATTTCAAGTTGTTCAGGAGAGTAAATAACATCACACAAGATACTCAACCAGCCACCCCCATAGATGCAATTAATTCCCACTCCAATCAAAATAAAGTCTAATGCTGAGACATCTATAGATTCATAAATGAATTTAAGGATTTCATGTGCTCTTCCTCCCAGAATGCTGATTGTGCAAATGTCTTTTTCACTGAAAGATGTCTCAAAAGCTAAATATTTGTGAGCACCTCACCATTGAGGTGTCCATAATGCGTCCTTTGATAATGTTGTATAGTAACAGATGAGGCAAGACACCATGTTTTCCAGCACATAATCTGCGGATTATCTGTTCCCAAAAGTTTAAATCTAGCTACTGCAGATTATACGACAGTGCAGATAATATGTACTATTTACAAGCTAACTTGTACTGTTTGCAGTTTTAAATAGATAGGGCAAAGTAAAAACCCTCTTCATCTCAGAATTAATGGTCACAGGTCTCTTACTAGTAGTTTTTAATCTAAAAGGCAGTGCTCTCCCCACAAAGCCAACCAATACCCAACATTTGAATTGGAACACTTTTGTAGCCACAGTTGTGATAAGGTGCAAATTGAGATTTTACATAATATACTTGACTTAAACTTGGTAATAATAGATGTAATAGCTATTCCTAGACTTGATACACTATAAATTTCACTAAATTATGGGTTTTATTCGTAATTTCTTTTTATTCCTGAGTAAAACCCATAATTTGGTGAAATTCATAGTGTATACTTAACCTAGTCGAAAGACTAGAAACAGTCTCTGCAGCATCAATCTCTTTATCCCTATGGTCTCAATCCAACTCTTTTATATAATAAGCTTGCTAAGAATAAGATTCCGTCGGGGAACTTTTCTTCCTTTTAACCACAAAGCTCTAGTGGTAACAGGGAACAGTCTTGTTAAAACAGCAAGCTGCATAGATTTTACTGCTTTGCAGCAATCTCATTAATTTTAAAACCAGTTTAAATTTTGTTAAGAAAGCTATCAGCCTTCTTCAATGTTTTAAGCACTTGTCTTAACCCCCCCCCCCCATTTCTGGAAATGCTGTTGGTAAAATTGATTGTCATGTTTTTTATCTTTGTGTTGGATATTATTAAACACATTCCTACGGATAGAATTACTTCTCCAAGAATTTTATTACAATCGGGTTTCTCAATAAAAACTATTTCCTTAATATCAGCAAGTTGTTCCACAATAAAGCTGGCTGTTTTCCTATTCCTAGAAACAAATCTTTAGTTAGTTTTAAGTATGTTTAAATTTTAGGTTCCAGCGGAGGGGAAATAAATCAAGTTCTTCTGCTCTTAACCATTGTCTGTGAATGTGAAGAGTACAAGGAAACAGAATATTACAATAGTCACTGTAAACATGTAATTACTGGTAACTTAAACATTATTGAGGATGTTAACCTTAGAAAGGTTTTGGGACAAAATTTAGGCGCTTAATATATTACTCTAAAAGGCAAATTTTTATTAATTTCTGTCAGGATATCAATAGGTACTTTATTAAGACATGGCATTCAGTCAGCCAATTGAGGCTTTTGCACAATGGAAACACAACACAATGCTTAGCTTTTCAGAAAAATTAGCTAGTCTTAAGCAGTGGCGGCTCGTGGTAGGAAAAATAGGTGAAGAGCTACAAGAGCAATATGAAAATATATCTACTGTCTTCAATGAAAATCAGTTAATGAGAACTTACCTATTTTTTTATATATTAGATCAATTCTTCTTTCCTTTAAAGCTGGAAATTTGTCGATTATATTGTCATAAAATTGCTGTTTCTTCGTGGCATCAAGAAAATGTCTTTCTGAATAGAAATATTTGCGAAAGATGAAAGTTTATCTGGAGAAATAGTGTTTCTTGAGTCAGTTTGCATTCTTTTAAGGCAAGAAAAACTTCTTTCCACTGAAACACTTGCAGATACAATTGTTAAAATCAGGGAAACCAATTTATAAGCTTCTGTAAAAATGCCTTTATCTCCATGAAGCACTCAAAAAGTTCATGAGTCGACATATTCCTTAATTTTTCATCAGCATATACAAGACTCAGTTCATTTTTAATGCTCCGGTGTTTAGCAAATATTTTCCCGTAAAAAATGTTGTAGATTTTTAAAAGCGTGAGAGGGAAAGCGTGAATTAAATTGGTCGAATTTCGTTGTGTCAGCAAGCCAGGCAAATTGAAGTTTGTTTCTCACAGTCTTGAAATCTTATATCCATTTCCATAAGAATGTGGTACAAAATTTCAAACTACAATTGTTTATAATTTTGAAAAAATGTTTCTGGTGTAAGAGCAGCATATTCCCGTTTAGATCTACTTATTTCTGTGATTTTGCTAGCTTTTCCAAACAGTGTTTCAAATACCTCATCGTTCCTTTTATGGCTCAAAATTTCATAAGTTTTTTTTTTAATTTGGGTAGCACAGTATATGTCCAGTGAATTTTTCTGCAAAATTTCGAATAATAGATCGGTGAACAAAATATTTTATTAAACACTATTCCCAAAAATGTAAATTCATAAGTGTTCATATCATTTAAAAATCCTTGGGCAAGTTGAATTGATTTTTTTGTCTGAATGGTCACTATTTGTGAGAAATTCGAATACGTCCTTCAATTTATCCCAATCTTAAACTATTACACTTACTAACTTCGAAGTGGAGGACCGTCGAGTTTCTGTTACGGTTGGTATGCCTCTTGCGGTTGTTGATGTGAGTGTATTGTTTTTCACCACTCAGCGAAGCGATCGCTTCACTGAGTGGTGTAAAAACAAAGGAATTACACTGAGGCGTGCAAAAAATATTAGATACTTAGAAATTAAAAAAAAATCTGCTGTAATACGAGGTTCAAACGATGTTCTAAGCAATAACAAAGCAGCTTGAGAAGCTTTATGCTTCATTTTTTTTGTGGAGCCCAGTCAAGTGTCCAGACATTACGCTTGCCCCATCGTAACATTATCCTATTGACTTGTGTTGATAATCAAACTGCTCCAAAATTTTGTCTAACATTTTGTATAAAGCTTCTGACATTCTATCTTCACTCACACCACGGAAACCCAAAAATCGCTCAACCAATACACCTTCCGAATCAACAGATCTTATTATTAAAGAGCACTCGGAAGTCTGCTTATGTTTTCCCATCTACTTGAATATAAAAGCATTGAACTTCATTTATTTCATTTTTGACGTGATCGTTAATATATTCAGAAACGGATTCAATTAATTCGTTTTGAATAGTTTTTGTGTCACCTGTGAAGACATTTTTTATCGTTTCGGATTGATTTAGAATTTTTAAAGGACTTCTTGATATCAACAGTGAAAGCAATTCCTTGAATTTCTACGATTTATCGAGTCAATGCTTTCGTCATGGTCACGGAACGCTAGTTCTTGTTTACTCAAATACAGTACTGCATCAATCATTGTCTGCAGGAAAAGTCTATTTAAAAGAACGCTTTCCCTGAAATGCATTTTCAAAAACCTAGCATTCTCCCTCAGGGCATCGGCAATGGTATTCTGATTCTTTTCAAAATTATTTAGCATTAATTCGCATTTCAGGTGTTCGCTAGAATCACCACGTTTGTGAAGTGACCGTTTTATATTTAAGAAATCTGAAAATTGCCTTTATTCCACGCCGAATTTCATTACTAAAGTATAAGCAGGGCCAACAAAATAATTTTTGTAACACAGAAGGGCTACAAAGCCATTTATATATTCAGTAAACCAACAATTTTTAAAATTAATATTGTATGATTTACCGCTCTTCTTGATTTCTTTCTTGGCGATAATTGTCAGTGAATCCGTCGGTCGTCCTTGAAGTAAAATGTCTTTTTTATTTTCATCTTTCCACCGATTGAACAGAGTTTGCAATAAATTACAGACAATGTTGTTCACAAGATACATACTGAAAACTAAAACTATCACTATCAGTTAAACTGTACACGAAACTAAAGTAACTAATGAAGTTTTTAACAAACAATCACAAAACACGAAAAAACATATCTTTTTCAGAAAGTATGTACCAAAACACTGCAAGAAAAAATCGCTAGTGGATTGCAAAGAACCCTTGACAATCCGTCCCGTTCCACTGCGATCTCTTCGTAAGGTCACGACTCCAGGTGCAGAGCCTTGACGTCTCATGATAAAACACTTCACTTGCCCGGCACATAGGCAAAGAATATAAACGACATAGGGGAGGGGGAAGAATATGTATGACATAGGGGAGGGTGACGTCACAGTTACCATGGCAACTTGGACGAAAACTGCAGACTTCCAAGCATTCTCATTTCAGCTCTTCACTTGAACTGTTTTGCGTATAAGGACTTGTTTTCCGTATTGAACGCGCATTGTGAAGTGATATCTAATCAAAATTTTGGGTATTTTGTCACTCAATAAAGGCAAAAAAAGAATATATTATACGAAACTATTAAATAAAATCTTATTTCAATTAAAATAGGTGAAGAGGCACTTCACCTACTTTACCTGAAAAGCCGCCACTGGTCTTAAGACATACTATGATAAAGGTTTACTCTTCTCAGGTGATTCTAATCAGTCTTTCCAAGCTTCATGATAAATATATTTTTACAACTACTGATAAAGGTAGCAAATTTGCTATAGTATGAAACATTTTTTACTATGAATTAATTAATCAAGAACTAAACAAAAGAGTGACCTATGAGCCAGTCAGTTCTAGTGCTAAACAACTAGCAAACCTGTTGAAGATTTACCACAAAAGACCTTCAGCTTCCCTTAGGTAAGGGTTATAAGCCTGAATTCCCACTTCCGTTTGCTACAATAAAATTTCATAAAAATCCAATGAAATTCAAATTCCTAGCTAGTGGGGTTACGAGTCACAAAAAGAAAACAGACCGGACTTTTGAAGCAATCTTGAAAAACATTCAGTACCATGTTAAAAGCAGTACTAATTTTCAGAACAGATTTTTTGCATTTTAAATAACAATTCCAAAATTATTTCCACAATGCTCTATAATACTTAGCTTAAGGCCCATAGATATAATAGTTACAATTTTGAGAATCTCTATACTAATATTCCTCTTGGAGATACTATCTCCACTCTTAATGAACTTCGTAAAGTGTTTCAAATTTGTCAAATAGTTAAAGCTTACCTGGAATACCTCTTACAATGTTATATTAAAAAAAACTATTTTAAATAATCAGCCTATAGGCAAGTTAATAGTATCCCTATGGGATGTTCCCACTCTACTAATGTCTGCACTCTGTTTCTTTCTTTCTTTTGAAAGAATATCTGTTAATTAAATATCAATCCTTGAACCCTGATGACTACTTGTATACATTTAAGTAGCTATCAGAGTTTAAGGATTATTTAGAATATATATATATATATATAGAGAGAGAGATGACTTTGTCTCAATAACTCTGAAATTTCAGAAAATGATTTTGGAGATGTTTATCCTGACTGCCTAGAATTCAGTAAAATTAACTATAATTACAAAGAACTTGATTTCTTAGATTTCAACATAAAATTCAACGCAGACAACCCTGTTTTTTATTTGCCTTTTTGATAAAAGAAATAACTTCCTTTTTGAAGTTATAAAATATGCTCTAGTCGAACAAAACCATCATGCATTGATAAGAGAAACTCCTTTCTATGCCCCAGTAGTAAACTAAATATACCCCTTGGAAATATAGTTTTTCTAAAACCGCAGATGTTCTCAAAACCCAAATATTAAGCTTCTGTAAAGAAAACTGAGTAACATAATAATCTGAACTCTATTAAGCTTTCATAGGAAAGTTATTTATAAACTTCAAGTATTAAATTGGGTTAGTTTGCTAAGCAAACCTCTCCTTGCAATTGCCATGATCAGTCCCCAAAGCTACTATAGACACTTCTGTTTAATTTTTGCCAGGGAAAGATAGGAAGCGTAGTTATAAATAAATTTTTGCCAAGTTAGCAAAGTCTATTTCCGAGTGAAAAAAGAGATGGACGGTTGTCCGGTCTGTAAAAATTCTCTATGTGTGAGAAGTAAACATCACTATTTGTGTACGAAAGAATCGTAGCTCCGAGGAGCAGTTTTTTTGCGTTAGGCTGTTCTAGCGTTCCGCTGTAAACAAGTGCCGTTTCAGTGCCGGTCGCCAATTGGTGAGTGCCGGTTTTATTGCTGCCAATGAGATAACTCGATACATGTGGATATCTCTGTCACGAGACGCTAGTCTACCGACAGACTTTCGATATGAAAGTCGAACATGTTGACAGGACTTGGAGTCTCGCGAGACGCTATTCTACCGACAGAACTTTCGCTAGTCTCGCGAGACGCTAGTCTACCGACAGAACTTTCGATATGAAAGTCGAACATGTTGACAGGACTTGGAGCTACGAATTTCAATGCTCAGCTGGACGCTGGTTGCTGTTATGTCAACATGGGTTGTAACCAATAAGGCATACGATGTTTTTCATTGAAATTACAAATAATTAAAAAAAAAGTAGATAAAGGTAGGTTCGCTTAAGTTTACAGGGAACTACATCACACTTTCGAACAGTTCGTGTCGGGAGAATTTAAGCGATCAGATCAACAGAATCTACATTTATCGTTAGCGTGTTTTCGTTCTTAGGTCGCATTTTAAGACGACACAATTTAAGTTTACATAATATTTTCAGTGGTTCAGCCCAAATGACTTTCTCTGGACCCTTATGAGTGTTCGAACATTCTGTTTCTAGTCGTTTGCCCATGCTATCGATGACAGATGATCAAGACCGGGTGGAGGCCGTGGAGCTTTCGCAGGGCCCAGGGCGAAATTTCATTGAGAGCGTTAGAAATGTATCGCATTTTAGTAAAGCTGATAGATGAAAAATGTCGGCCGTAATTGTGAAAGAACATACAAGGAAAACGATTATCTTAAAGAGTGTTTGCTTCAAACTTAAGAAAAGTACCTTAATATCGAGATTATAAGTTCAGAGACAATAAAAAAGTGTCAAGATCTGCGATTTTCTTTCCTCGGAGAGGGAGTTGAGGTTACATTGTGATACTTGCAAAAACTTCCTCACGATAGGATTAAGAGATAACTGCAACTAATCTGCGTAGAGAATAACAAGGATCCCTCTAAAATAAATTTGTTGAGTCACTGAACCAGGGACGCCAACTTTTTTTTTTTTTTTTTGATTGGAGGTTTAACGACCACCGTGAGCAACTCAATGGGCTATAAGCAGTCGCCCGTCCCTAATTTAGGGTCACTGGTTCCAGGGAAGGGAGAGAGCCAGTGCCGTAAGACAAACACAACATCCATGCCAGACCGGGATTCGAACCCGGACCCCTTACGGACGAATGATCTGAGGCCAGCGCCTTAGACCACTGCGCCGACTTCACCAAATTATTATGGGGGGCGGGGGGGGCGTGAAGAGATCAGACCTGTGAGGGGTACGTCTCTTCCATTTTCTGGAGAAAAATGTGCAAGATAAACTACGAGGTTAGACGTATATTTTAAAAAGCAAATGTAAATATCAGTAAATGAATAAGGAAACAAAAATATTCTTTTGCTGAATATTAATATTATAAAACAATAAAATTCAACATGTGATTTTATAAAAATATCCAGAGAAATTTTATTTCCAAACGTCAGTCAAAAACATGAGTATTTAGTGCAGTTATTTGGAAAAAGAACGAGAAACACAAAAAATAAATAAAGGTGCTAGATGGGTTACTCGTATCTGTATTTTTATTTATTTTATTTTTGATAATTGTTTCAAACATTCACCACATGTCACTAGAACATGTCGAAATGCGAAATGCGGGGCTAGAAATCAAGGTTCTTGTCAAATGAGCAGTGCTGAATATGGGGAAAGGAGACAGAGTGTTTTCACTTATTTTCTTATTTATTAATTTTTAGAAATAAATTGCTTTGGCTTCATAAGGTGGAGAATGGTCCATCTTATAAAGAATGGTACATTGCTATAAAGGAAAGAAATGCAGTTTTTGCAATTAGCACAGCGCACAATAGCCTGAAGAGCATGGGGAAACATTTTCTTTCTATAGAAATATTTCAACCAGCACATTTCGAAAATGACATACACACAAAAACAAAACTAAATAAGTTTTGTTTTTGCGATTAAACAGGATGGAAAATATTGGGTGGGGACTGCTCCTCCACTAAATTTATTGAGGGGGCAAGATATCTTGTCCCCCCTCCCCTAGTTGGTATTTATGCACTGAACAATTTCCCTCCATATATAGTCCAAAACCAAGTTTGAAACTGCCGCCTCGGTGGTGCAGTGGTCTAAGCGATGGCTTCTGATCATTCCTCTGAGGTGGGTCTGGGTTCGAATCCCAGTGAGGCATGGTTGTTGTGTTTATCTTACGGCATTGGCTTTCTCCCTTCCATGGAACCAGTGGCTCTAAATTAAGGACAGGTGACTGCCTATAGCCCACTGAGTTGCCCAAGGTCGTTAACCCCCAATCAAAAAATAAAAATTTAATTTGAAATTCTTTTTATAATTTTTTTTAAATTCAAGTAACTGGTTTACACACAAACTGTTCATCATATAAAAGAAAGAAACCACAAAATGATGAAATTGTTTGCTATTTCATGAACATGGAAAAGCTTAAGGTGGTTATAATTACAGTGACCAGACACCCTCATTTTCTGGGGACAGTTCTCAATTTCACTGCTTTGTCCTCAATTCCATAAAAACTGATTGAGAATGCCAAATGTCCTCAGTTTCTTATTTTTTGTCTTCAATTTTTGAAATTTCCCCAAAACATTGAAACCGTCAAACTGAATTGAATAAATCAAATGCAACCAAAATTAGCATCAACTACTTATTTAATTGCAAGAAAATGGACTCGTAAAGGTATGGAACTATTTTCTGAAGTGGATGAATTTTCCCTTGAATTAAGTTAGAAATCATGCAATATTAATGGGAGACATGCTAAGGCATCTAACAAAATCATCTTGATAATCGTGTTATTTTGTTTATGTTTTGACTGGATTTAACTAAAATATTTATAGAATGAGGAATATAAATCTCATCTTTTTCAGCATCTACTTTCTTACAAGTAAATAAGTAATTGATGCTAATTTTGGCTGCATTTGGTAGGTTCTATTGAGAGTTCTACAACTTTTGTTCAGTACATTTTTTCATTAAACTGTTTCTTGAAGTGAAGATATTGGACTTGAAATATTTCTTCTCACAGAGATAACATACAGGTATTCCATGATTTCTGCCTGCTCAGTGCACAGTAATTTTCTGGCTTCAGATATTTTTTCTTGTACAGAATTGCAATGAAATTTCAGAACAAAATCAAATTTAGCCCTGTGAGTAACATTTTAAATTTATCAGAAGTAATATTCTGCACTATAGTACAGTGAAACCTCCATTAACGGACACCTCTGAGCCATGGCAAGTTTTGATTGGTACAAAACAGCTGCTGTAGGATTAGTATTAGGGTGATTCCATGCCAAATCAACCAGTCACTCAACCTGACCATTTCAGATTTCAATGAAACCTTCAGGGATCATTCTCCCTAGTGATATAAATGAGAATATATTTTTACAATTTTTTTATCTCATTGGATTTTTATGTAATTTTTAAAATTTTTAAAAAAGGTCGTTTTTTGGCTTGCATAATTTTTTTCAATCTTGAATTTCTCAAGTTCTATAAGGCCTAGAGAGTTTTTTAACCCCTCATTTTAAAGAGAATTTCATAAGTTTTAATTTGATATGCAACTCGACTATGCTTGGTAAAAAATATTTTTTCTCTTAATTTAATAAAATAAATAAACAATTTTAAGATAGTGTTTTTTAAAAATTTTGAAAAAAATATGTTTTTTTGTAATATTATAAGCTTTAAATCCTGAAACTTTTAGAGTGGGATATCAATGGGATCAAGAGTTATGGTACCAATGGTATTGTTTTAAATACCAGTTAGTTAGGGCTACTTTTAACTTTGGAAGGTAAAAAATAAATAAAAATAAAATACATTGGCTATAAGGTAACCAATTTACATTAGGGTCTATTACAGATAATGATTTACTAAGCCTACAGGCATATTAGGGGTAGCATGTGAGTAAATAGTCTGCTAATCACAGGTGTTCTGGCAGAAGCCTATACAGACTTGTCTGATTCATGTTCTTGCAGGAGTGTGACTCATGCCCACTCTAGCTCAACTTTTGCTTAGTTTCCTCTAAGATTTCAGTGAGTGAACAGTTAGTTGTTGGCAGTGTTACTTAAAATGTTTCACATAAAAATATGATTTTTATAAGTTAATAGCTTTTTTCAGTGGAAGTGAAATATGTGTTTTGTGTTTGTTAAGTAGAAGTTTAACTATTTTTGACATCTTTGTTTGGAACAACTACGCCTCTTTCCAGTTTAAAAGTACAGTCAGTTCTATTTAGTCTTAAAGGCCTATTATCATATAAGATATTTTTTTATTGTTTCAGACAATTTGACTTGTACTATTATTTATAATTTTAACTCTACTCTATTATTAGGACTCTGTGACAATATGGGTGAACCCAGTACATCAAAGCATTTTTTGGTATATTGTTGTAACCCATTTAAGAAACCTGGCCATAATTATTATAAGAAACAATTGAAATCTGTAAATGAAAATATTTTGAGACAATTTACATGTAGGTGACAAGATATGTGATGGGTGTCGTCAAGCTTTACTAAAGCTTCCAGATATTTTAACTGAGCAAGAAGGCTTGCATTCAGACAGGTCAGAATCACAAGACTATTTGAATGTTCCTGAAGTACCAGTTCAAAATACATTGTCAAATCCAGAGAAAAAAGAGACAATTGAAGCTTTGAACAAAAGTCTGACTGCTATCGAAGAAACACCTATTAAAAGAAAACGTTTGATTGAAAAAAATACCCAGAAGCAAAGATTAAAAAAGTGACAGAAGCTTTTCGAATGAAAGTACTTAATTTAAATCCAGGTACCACTAAATCTGATGCTGCAAAAAATTATGACAATGAAATTATTAATCAATTGAAAGAAAAGTTCAATGCTACTACAGACAAAAGTGTTAGAATGCAGGTTCTAACTACACTTCCCAAAAGCTGGACTCTTAAAAAAAAAACTGAAACTGAATTTGGAGTGTCTAATTTTACTGCTAGAAAGGCAAAAACAGTGTTAAATGAAAAAGGTATAATGTCATCCCCTGACCCAAAGCTTGGAAGAACATTGGACCCTGCAACGGTAGCCCTAGTCAAAGAATTCTATCAAAATGATGAGGTTAGTCGTCAAATGCCTGGTAAAAAAAGACTTTGTTTCAGTCAAAAAAGATAGCAAATGTGTACATGTTCAAAAGTATTTAATTCTAAGTACATTAAAAGAATCATATGTACTATTTAAGGTGCATTACCCTGATCAGAGAATTCGAATTTCTAAATTTTGTGAGCTTCGTCCCAAGCATTGATATCCACAATTTACTGACATACTATTGTAGTTATGCATAAAAGTGAGGTTTTAACAAAAGTTGATCCTACAACAGCTACAGGAAGAGTTTATCGACTTACAGACTCAGAAACCAAAAAGGCAAACAAGAAATAATTTGTTAAATTAAAGACGAACTAAGAGGTCACTATTTTGGCGTAACTACAACTCTGAGTGCTAACTATAAAACACTTTTATTAATTTTACCAGGTAAAACTTTTAGCCTGTTGGGACTATCTTTCCTTGTTTTATGTTTGACTATGTATTAGTATGATGTATTAAGATTTTAAAACTTAGTGTCTGTTATAATGTAAACACATTAAAACGAGAATTATAATTCATTATTACTTGTACAGTAACTTTTAAGTTTTTTTGCAATAGCTCCCGATGCCATTGAGATACCACCCTAAAAGTTTCAGGATTTAAAGCTTATAATATTACAAAAAAAAAATTTTTTTTTCAAATTTTTTAAAAAACACTGTCTTAATTTTTTTTTTATATTTAAAACAATTGTTTTTCACCAAACACAGTAAAGTTGCATATCAAATTAAAACTTATGAAATTCTCTTTAAAATGAGGGATGAAACAACTCTCTAGGCCTTATAGAACTTGAGATATTCAAGATTAAAAATGTTTATGCAAGCCAAAAAACAATTTTTCAAAATTTTAAAAATTAATTACATGAAACCCAATGAGATAAAAATTTTTTTAAAATATATTGTCATTTATATCATTAGGGAGAATGATCCCTGAAGGTTTCATTGAAATCTGAGATGGTCAGGTTGAATATTTAAATTTTTTTGGTTGATTTGGCACGGAATGACCTATTAACGATAACCTCCAAACAAAAAAATCTCTGAACAGTGGCCAACAGACGCCCTAGTCAGTCTCGAAAAGATCTAACGAACACCTTGTTCTTTAGGATTTTAGGCACTCCTTTTGGTACTTTAGCAAAAGGGATAAGACAAGAATAAAGAATGCTACCAAGAATTAAGGCTATTGTGCCTTGAACATAATGTGCTAGATTACGGTGAGAAGTGAAAAGAAAGCAGTTAAAGTTTAGTTTTTATATAAGACAAATTCCAGCTCTTGTGTATGTTTCAGTCGCAGCTGGGGTGTGTGTGTGCATGTTTTCCGTTGGTGGCGGTGTGTCTTTGATTGGTCCCTGTGGGTTCTGTTCCTTTTTGGTGCACAACTAGCTAATTGTGTAGTTCCACTTCACTGTCTAGTTTTTTTTTCTTTCCCTTAGTGTACCTTAAGCTTAACCTCCTATCTTGATATTTCTAAAGGGAAGTTTGAGACAATGGGTCAAACACAACTTTCCTAAAATCCTCAATACCACGATTTTATTTTAATTTGTTATATTGAGTTTTCATTCAGCACACTATACCTCTGGAGGAAACCCTGAAACCATTTTCTTTGCACGTTAGCTTTGTACAGTTATTCTCCTTTTGTACCAAAGCAACGGACTAGTAATGCTAACCTCTGAAAAACGGCACCTCCCAACAAGGTCACTTCCTCCTGGTCCTCAATTTCATTCTCAAAAATCTGGTCACCTTAGTTATTTTCATTTGAAATCTGCAAGTCTCAGGGTCTGTACAATGAAGGGTGGTAAACTGTTAATATTTGAAATCGGGGGTATTGGAAACTGAAAAAAAAAAAAAGAAAGCAAAAAAAGAAATTAAAATACCCTTTTAAAGAACTTGTGAGCTAAAACCTAACAAATAATAATTATAAAAAAACTGGACCCAAAATGATTTTGTTTTTATTTCCTAATCTGCAGGGTCATATGAATGATTATGGTCCAGCCAGCCCTGGAGATAATATTACACAGTAATGCATAATGTGGTTTGCTCTGGAACATCCAGTTTTTAAAAATATATATTTGTACATATCTAGTCTTTAGAAATTTGCTAAAGAAATTCCCTGCTCCTGTTTTGAAGAGTGTTTCTATCAAAATGTCACAGAAATGCCATTCACTTTACCAAGTGTTTAGAATTAACTTGAGCAGTTTTTAGGGTACCCAGAATCTTTCCCAAAAGTGTTTTCTTCCCCTGCCCCTCCCAAATGACTCTTGCTCAGGGCTCTCACTTCAGTTTTAGCAATTATCATTCAAAGAAAATACAATATGAAGTGTCTTATCAGACTGAAAAATGTAGGAGAGGGCTGCTGTTTTAGAGTTATGCTTCATGCACAGGAACTTGTCAAAAAGGTTTGAGGAAAGCAATGCAAACAGAGCTTAACTAGGATGGTGCATCAATGACGGAAGAAATATTTCTTTTTAAGTAGCACAGCACCTTAGTAAACTTACCAAAATATATAATTTTTACAAAATATGAAGATTTAGATATACCCAGGAACTGTATAGAAATTGGTGAGGTTCCTATTCCAGGGCGATGAAATTTTGAAGTTTTCAGAGAAGTGTTACATGAATGACCAGTAAGTGTTACAAGCAAATTCGGAATTTATATTCTGTTTGCTTTGAATATTTTAGGATGGCACAAACGGTGCAGTTGCTCCAGGTGCAAAAACCACTGCACACAATATGATTAAATTGGAAATGAAACCTCAGCAGTTTCTATACAGTTTTATGTTCTGTAAGCTTAGAAAGCATATCAAAAGTATCATTTCAATAAAATCTAGAGACTTGGATAGATCCTTGGATGCCTTATACAGGAAAATGACAAAATTGTATATATTGTATACATTTACTGAATGTTAATGTGAGAACTCAAACAGAAGCAATTTGATGAGTAAACTTGTAGTACCTATCTAATTAAGGTTTTGCAGAACTCATTTTGCAGGTGCTTAGAGATTTAATTAACTTCAGTTTTTAATTTATCCCCAAAACCCAATTCATGAGAGCAACGCTGCTTTGGCATGAAGCCAACCACTTCTTACACATGAACACTCTAGATAACTTGTTTTTCAAATGTTTTGATAGTTTTTAGAATTTGTAAACAGATCCAAAACGTGTTAAAACATATTCTTTTACAGGTGATTTCTTCCTGAGTAGCACAGAACCTTAGTAAACTTACAAAAGATATAATTTTTACAAAATATGAAGATTCAGATAGACCCAGGAAATTTCATGGATTTCAGGAAAACAACACATTTAATGCTCTTGTAAAATTACAATCGGGCAGCAAAGCTTTTTCTGAAGCAGTCCCGGAAACAAATTTTGGATCTGTTCACAGATAGTCTTGTTACAGCGAGTTTCTCACAATAGCTTAACAGTGTTAAAATCCAAGCCATGTTTGAACTTCTCAGAAATGAGTTCACCCAGCAATTTGGCTCGGAAAAGCACAAAACTGAGCATGAACATTTTAATTGTCTTGGTTTTGCCTTGGTTTTTAATAAGGAGAACACATAAATTATATGAGGAATTTTATCCATAAGACCCAAAACATTATTTAAAGTCTCTTCCACCATGAAATCAAGTGATTGTTCACTCAAAGACACTTCAAGAGAAAACAGCCAGGAGCCCAGAATATCTTTCAAGCAGGCTCACAACTTACACAAAAGAAAAGCATGCCTTTTTCCCCTGTGTTTTGAATGATATTGGAAGAGAAACACTTTTGATTCATAACACAAGCTAAATCAGAAGCACCCAATCATATGAGTGCCTTCAAATCAAGCAAAGAGACCTCCCTAAATCTGGAAAGGTGAGCTGAATTTCTTTCAGGACTGGGGCAGTGAAATAAGAAAAGCTGCAGCACAGCTAACAGGAAAACAATATCAAGAACATGCTCTTGGTTCCACACAAAGCCTAAATATTTAATTAACTTCAGTTGTTTTTAAATATTTAATTACCTACAGCAATTTTTAAATATTTAATTCACTTCAGCAGTTTTTAAATATTTAATTCACTTCAGCAGTTTTTAAATATTTAATTAACCTTAGCAGTTTTCAATTTATATAAAAGAAATAGGATCTCACCCAAAATAGCATTTGCAAGACTGGAGTGCTTCAATTACAGAAAAATGAAAGCATATCAGATACTTATAATTTAATTGAAAATATAAATGATTTTATATTTAAACTGATTTTAATGAATCATAAATTATATTTAATTAGTTATTATCAAAGAATATACAGTATTTATTTTAAAATCTGATACAGAATTTGCCAAAAATCACAATAGCAGACACATTAATACAAAATTTTACAAATATTCTCCAAGATAAGCAAATTAAATAAATATTTCACATAACATTGAACTTATACAGTTCAGTTTGTAACACCTAATTTGTCTCGTACTAATCCTATTTTTTTCACCCTGGTGATTACATGAAGCTAATTTATATCATTTCTGGACTACATAACCAGTAACCTACTTTTTTTTTTTTTTTTAAAGCAAAGTAGCTATTCTTTCCATTTAAAAATTCAGGGCACTGGAAGATTTCTGTGAGTTATTTCCCACCAATGTTTTTGCCAACTCATGCAGGAAGAGTGATCTGGAGATCACTAGTATTTGATATAGCACAATTACATGCCAATCGCCAATATTTGACGAAGAACAGCAGGGATTTATGCACCCCCTCTCCAAAATTTCTCAATCCCCCAATAAAAATGTCATCACCCCTCCATGTGCAACACACACACACACACACACACACACACACACACACACACACACACACACACACAGAATATTACATACTTTTTAATTTTTTTATTTGCCCATTTTTCTATCACATAGCACAATTGCCAACAGCAGTTATCATTTTACATAAATTCCCCAGCTTTAACTTGAAGTATCTTTTACCATATAGTGAAATAATTTCTCTTCTTCTTTTTTAATTTGAAGTCTAAGCATATTGCAGTCATGTGTGTTTCTTTTTTCCTGTTTAGTTCATATGTTCAAAGTAAGTCATTGCAACCACAAATTATGTGTTTCTTCATTTTAGTCTGCTACAGCGCTTGTAGATACAGATTTGAATCATGTCAGCATGCACAAAATCTGTGAATGTATCATTACCATTTTAGC
Organism: Macrothele yani; assembly: GCA_039090855.1. Lineage (NCBI taxonomy): Eukaryota > Metazoa > Arthropoda > Arachnida > Araneae > Macrothelidae > Macrothele > Macrothele yani. Next base: position 51,945,769 of record CM077028.1, read on the forward strand.
AACCTGTGTTAATACTTATTTGCTCTAGCAGCATGAAAACGGAGGGAAAATGTGCCCAAAAATGGAAATTGGACAGAAAAACTTCTGAAAACCTAAGCGAGGAAGTTTGAAATTTCATAAGCTTTGGTATCATGCATTCTTGGTCCTCAGACAAAGTTCTATCAGCATGATGATGAAAGCATCATCTGAGACAAAAAAAAAAAAAAAAAAAAGTGACAGTTCAGAAATGGGAGGGAAAGTGTTTTCACTATTATTTACATACTGGAACGTGGAAAGAGCGATGTATTTATTTATTTACATACATAATACAAATATACAGCATATTATTTACATAAATAATAAATGGGAAGGAAAGAATAGTTTTATTATTTACGTAAACAATAGTAAACAATTCAGTCTGGCTAATGTGTTATATTCACATTTTTCCGCCACATATTCTGATTTTTCACAGGGTTAAAAAGTTAAACTTTTTTTTTCTCTTCATTAGTCTCATGTATGACAGTAAACATGGTGAAATTATTTGAAGAGCTTTACAACATTGACCTAAGTTTTGAAATATCCTACTGATTTTGATAATGTGAAATAGCAGTGTTGTACTTCATTAAAAAGCCTTATCTAATAATCACACCAGAGAATAAAGTTGTATGTTTTTTAATAAAAAAAATTAACTGAAGTGTGTGTCAAATGTAATTTAAAAAAAAGAACTATGAGACTACCAGCTGTGCTGTTGATTTCGACAACTCTGAAGTGTAATAAAAAAAAATGGTTTTCATTTAGTTAGCAGTTCTAAGGGGAGAAAAAAACCCCAAAGAAATCTGTGAAATGAAAATGCATACTTGCTAATTCAGTTTTGTGTTATGGAAACGTGTAGCATTTGGCAGGTATGTAAATATACCTAAATGAAGAAATAGTCTGTAATGAATAATAATGATTTTTATCCTTCATATGATGTATACATTCTTTTCATTGCTACGTTTTACTGACATGGTAAATGAAAACTTTTGGTTGTGTATTGCTAGCTAAGATAGGAACATCAGAAACTTATAAAATGTCTACAACTCATTCAGTTATATGAAAAGCAAAATGTTCTAGGGGACTGCTGTTGCTAAGCTTGGAGTTCATTCAATAAGTGCAGTAACACCATTTAGCTTTTTTTTTTTTTTTTTTTTCAGGTACCCCATTGAAAAACTTGTAACTGAGAAACTTCACATCTTAGGGTTTCATCAGAAAAAAGAAACATCTGTATTCTGGCTCAAACAAGGCTATTATAATAATTAAAACAGACCTTTCTATTCCAGTGTGACACAATGGAGTGCAACTTTGCTCATCACATCTGAAATAGCTAATTCATAAATTTATGACTCAGTGAACTTAGTAACCATTTTTCCTTTTTGATGTTGAAAAAAGGGAATGTGACTTGAAAAGATCAAACTGTTTATTAAGGACATAAGCCTCTTGGAAAACTTGCCTTGTTTTAAAAGCTAAAATAGGTAAAGCGCTTCATGCACCGTACCTCCTGGGAAAGCGGTATGAGTAAATATGCATACAAACGTTTCTTCATGGATAATAATCAGTTATTGCTACTATGATTGTACCAGACAATGGATGCAATTTTTCATTAGCAGTGTAAATTTTAAGAAGTTTTACATATTCAAGCACTTTTTAGCAATTATTTAGAATTAAAAAGATGCCTCTTGATTTATATATAAAAATAGGTATTATATTTTTTTAGTGGCTCTGTAACAATGAATGAATCCAAAACACTAAAAGATGAATGAATCTAAAGCATCTGCAGTGTTTTGGGATCCACAGCTACATTTGGAAAGGTTTAAGAATTTAACTTTGTATAGCCAAACTATGCTATTTTTTAACCCCACATGCAACACTACCAAAAATGTTGCACAGTATGCCAATTTTGCTGAATTAAATATCTGAATAAGAACTGAGTGATACCCTTTTTTCTAATCTTGACCTGTAACTGTAACAATTCCAGTTTTAATGAAAATGAAACTCAGATTGCTATGTGAATTCAGCACTTTTTACTTCGTATCTGAAAGAAATACTCATATACCAAACCAAGAACTGGACCACTACGATATGGATCTTTCAATGCTACTAGAGGCCTGATTCCTTCTTTACTATTTTTGAGGAACAACAGGAGTAGATTGGTCCATTGTGATACCGGGACATTTCCCGGTGGGCCCCACGTACTGACTACCTTTATCTTTCCCTGAAAAATGTTTGCATTTCAGGTGTCCAAGTACTGAGCACTGAGATCTTGTGTGTATAAAGTTTTTATACATTTCTTCTTTGAGTTTGTAAAATTTTGGTGAAATTGAATAGTAAATTCAAGAGTTCTGCAAAAGTGAGCAGGGAAAAATCCCATTCTTGAATGTGACCAATGATTGGGCCCCAGATTCTAGGCAAGAGAGAGAGAGCCAGAGCCATAAGACAAAACACAACATCTATGCCTCACTGACATTCGAACTAGGTTCCATCTCAAACAAATGATCAGAAAACAGCCTTGGACCACTGCAGCACCGAGGCGACCCCCAGGTCTTCCCAAACAACATAATAAAATATAGTTGAAATCATATTATTTCACTGGAGTTATTTTACAGGCACACAAACAAAGCCAGGTCATAAATGCCTCTTCAGCAAAAAAAAAAAAAAACTTAAGCAGGGTAATGGGGGCGATTCCTTGGTTTTTGATGCTTTCCAATGTGCACGATTGATCCCAGGTCACTGCATGACTTAATGCTTTCCTGTTTTTTTTTTGTTTTTTTTTATTGGAGGTTCTTTAATGACCACCATGAGCAATTCAATGGGCTATAAGCAGTCACCCATCCCTAATTTAGGGCCACTGGTTCAAGGGAAGGAAGAGAACAAGTGCTGTAAGACGAACACAACATCCATGCCTCACCGGGATTCGAACCCGGACCCCTATCAGACGAATGATTCGAAGTCATTGCTTAGACCACTGCGCCACTGGGGAAGCTAACTCAGTCTGACAAGTGTTGCAGTTGACTCATGTCCTTCATCTTTACCATGAAACAAAATTTATCTTATGAAAATATACCAGACACTAAAAGGCATCTCCTACAGGACACTTTAGTTCTTTAATAGCATAGGCACCAACTAGGGGGGTAAATCTTACCCCTCCAATAATTTTACTGGAGAGGGGCAGCACCTACCCAATATTTTCCGTCCTATTTAATTGAATAGATGTATTAGCTTCATAAGGTGGAGCTTGGTCCACCTGATAAGGCCAAAGCGATTTATGTATTTCCGAAAAATTTATAAATAACCTTTATTTACATAACCTATATTTATATTTTCCCATATTCAGCATTGTTCATTTGACAAGAAACTAGATTGTCAGCCAAGTATTATGTTTGACATGTTCTCATGATATGTAGTAAATGTTTAAAAAAATTAACAAAAATAAAATAAAAATACAGAAATGTGTAATCTCTAGTGCCTTTATTTATCTATTTATTTTTTGCACTTCTGCTTCTCGTTCTTTGTTTAAGTAACCCACCTAATATCTCATTTTTTAAATAAATATTTGGAAACAAAATCTCTGGATGTTTTTATAAAATCAGAGGCTGAATTTTATTTTCAAAAATATTAATATTCAGCAAAAGAATATTACTCTGTTTTTGTTCATTTGCTGATGAGCCATTACAATTGTTTTTTAAAATATATATCAAATCTCATAGTTTATTTTTTTGCCCCTTTTCCCCCTCCTGACAATGGAAGAGACGTCCCCCCTTCCCAATAATTTGGTCAAGTCGTCACCAGAGGTGACTTTAAATCTTTTGGGGACCTAGGCGCTAAACGATTCTGGGGCCCCTCCTTCCCGCCTCAGAAATTTTCATCCATCAGATTAACAAAAAAAAAAAAAAGGTAAAGTCAAGAAAAATGTTTTTCCGCTTTTTGAAATACGATTCTATCATAAATTATTAGGACGTTTTGTCAGAAACAGTGCTAATGTAATCAGTTTGACTGTTCGCGCACATCCAACTTTTGTTTTTACAGATATTTCAAAAATTCTTTTTGCGGCTAATAGGTAATCAAAGGGCACTAAGTTTGGCACTTTAAATATCCCATATTCTTTATGAATTTACGACTAAGAGCTGTCAAAGTCGAACATTCAAGAAATTAAAGTTCTATTGTGAAGAAATATTTTTGTGCCTCTCAGATTAGGCTTAACAGTTCTTTCTCAAATACTTAAATTTTCGAATCAGTTCATTAATTTGCTGCTAGAGATACTGAAGGACAATGAATGTGGTTTTCACAGATTCTTCAAAAAAATTTTTGTGAATGATAGGACATAAAATTTCATTAAATTTTGGCCATTTTAAATTTCACCTAGTTCTGGAATTCAAAAATTCAATAAATTTCAGCTTTAAGCTACAAGAGACCATTTCGGTTATGCCAAAAGTTCTTTCTGAGTTTGATACGTTTGGTAAAACTGGCTACATTAGTACATCTTCAGTTGCTATAGTTACTTGGCAAATTTAACGCTAAAGGTGCTGAAAATGGAGTTTTGCAAAATTTATCAATACATTTCGTATAAATTGTCATGAAACTGGAATAAGTTTCAATTACAAAACATGCCCTCTCCATTGCTTCAGCTTTAGAAAATCACCTTGTTTTTACGTTATGAACAAATTAGTCAAATTAGTAGGCAATGAGCATGGTATCCAGCAACAATAAAATACTTAGAGACACTGGCAACCGGAGAAGTTCTCCACGCTACAAAATAAGGGTAAATTTCAATTTGTACACAGTACTTCGCTTAAAAAGGGTGGATGACTTTTCATGGAGGAGTTTTCTTGTGCCGAACGATTCTCTAAATCCAAGAGATTCAGCCGTCCATGGCATAGACAAATGTCATGGACCAAAAAAAGTTGGAAAGTAAGAATTTCATCAGTCAGTGCAAAAAGCAAGAGTGTGAAGAGTTTCTTGAAAACATTTTTCCTTATTACTTTCATTAGAAAATTGAGGTCTGCGTTTTCTTTTATTATGTCAAAAAGATGCATAAGATTTTTTTTATACCTCCACCACAGTTATCAGAAACAGAAGCATAAGGATTAAGTGCAAAAGATCCAGCTTGAAAATGGAAAAGTAGGAACCACAGTTTTTCGAGTAAGAGTATATAATTGAAGCTTTTATTGGCCACCCGGGTGGCACAGTGGTCTAAGCGTTGGCTTATGACCATTTGTCCGAGATGGGATCGGGTTCGTATCCCGGTGAGGCATGGATGTTGTGTTTGTCTTACGGCACTGGCTCTCTCCCTTCCCTGGGGCCAGTGACCCTAAATTAGGGATGGGCGACTGCTTATAGCCCATTGAGTTGCTCACGATGGTCATTAAACCTTCAATAATAAAAAAAAAAAACTTTTATTGCTTTTTCAAATGTCAATTTGTTGTCAATTTAAGGAATAGAAAAGGTGAGAATACTTGATAATTATCAGTATTAAACTAGGGGAGGAGAAAGCAATAAGAAAATGCTGTTGCAATACAATAGAAATTGCTTTTAACACTATTCAATAAGAAAAAGATTAACAGTGTAACATTTTCGAATTTCTTTATTTTGCAGCCTAAGCACACACGTTTGTGAAAAAAAAAAAAAAAAAAAAGAACGAAGCACCCTGAGAAAGTCCTTTGATCCTAATAAAACTCTGCATGCAAGTACCTCAGAGCCGAATATGCGAATGATTAATTGAAAAATAACGACCAATGACTAAATAGCGGCCCGCGACAGCGCATAGGAACCACTTCGAGAAGGGTATATCAAGAGCAAGGGGCAACACAACAGGTCGTAGAATGCGTCGACATACCGGACAATTATGACAGCAAATTGCTGGTACATTACCTCCAGACTGTGAGGATGCCACATCGACGAATCTGTGCACACCACGAGAAGTCGAGCGGATTTGTGAGAGGATATATAATTGAGCTGAGAGAAGCCAGTTGGTCAAGTCACCGTATCGCCAGGCATTTGGATCGGAGTGACGCAGTAATCGGACGATGTTGGTGCCAATGGATCGAACAGGGCACCACAATCCAGGGGCACACGGGAAGGGGACGGCCAAGAGCTTTGGTGGAACGCAAGATTCGAGCTACTGTGAGAGCCGCACGAACAGAACCAAATTCGTCACTCTCAACAATTCCTGGCCATGTTGCGTCGTCCACAGGTACGGAAGTGGCCATTTGGACCATTGCGGCACTGGGATTACATTCGAGGAGGCCAATCTGCAGCTTACTACTGACCAGAGAGCATCGAAGGCACCAGTTGCAGTGGTGTCGGACCTGATCGACGAGGGAGGTGGTGTAATTTTGTCTTCAGTGATGAGTCATGGTTTGAACTCAGCGCCGATGACCAGCATATGCGCGTCTGGAGACGAGCCGACCAGAGCATGGATCCTGCTTTTACTGTGCAACGACTCAGGGCTTGGACACCCGATCTGACTGTCTAGAAAGCTATTTCCTACGATAGCTGGACACCCTTGGAAGTCCACCGTACTACCCTCACGGCTCAACGGTACGTTGATGCATTCTACGACCTGTTGTGTTGCCCTTCCTGTAGCACACCACTGAGTAATTTTGCAACAGGATAATACCCGGCCACACACGGCACAGCTCTCCTGGGCCTGCCTCTGTAATGTCGACACCCTTCTAGGCCAGCCTGATCACCCGATTTCTCACCGATCAAACATGATGGGACCCCACCTACACCCATCCCAGAATGTTGGCGAATTGGCCCACAATTTGGACATCTTCTGGCATTCCATACCTCAGAACAGTATCCGTAAACTGTATGTGTATCTGCCACGCTGGGTTTCTGCTTGTATCCGAGCGAGAGGTGGCGCTACAACTTACTGACTTCTTCTACTCGTGTAACTGTTTTATCCGGATAAATGGCCCAACTGCTGTGGAATTGCAATCGTTTCCTTTCCCATACATGTACATTACACATGCCAATTTTTATCTTGATTGGGTGATTCCTTCTGGGTGCATCGTTTTTTGTTTTTTTCTCTTCTTTCTTTCTTTTTAGGGAAGATTGTATTAACTACTTTGGTTTAGGGTGGTGTAGGAAGATTAGGACTAAGGAAGAACTTGATTATACTACTCCAGAGAGAAAAGATAGTAAACAGTAAACACCCCGGATCATCAGGACAGTTTCCACAAGCACTCTTCATCGCAGCTCAGGAAAGACAGGTAAAAGGTTCCAATACAGATATTTCTCCTTGGCTGGAAGTCATATGAAAGTAATTTATATCACAGCCAGCTAAGTATTCGCCTTAAACAATTAAAAGTGTGGGAAGCGTCAACCCTTGTTTCACCTACCACTTAAAGGAAGGCTAGGTTCTTTTAACAGTTTCTTTCAAAACAAGTACATCGATAACAATTTGAAAATTTAAAATGAGAAAGTAAATTATCAACCGACAATAAAGTGGACTGATTTATTTCAGTCTGTGAAAAGCAAAACAAAACTGGCAATCGAATTATACGTTTTTGGGGCCCCTCATGTTCTGGGGCCCCAGGCGCACACCTAGTGGGAAATCTGCCCCTGGTCGTCACCCCTGTAGCCCTCTACAACTTTGAACTGCTGATATCGCCACTGTATACACGTTTTTTTATTTTGTTTTTCTCCATAAATGTTCTACACTAACAGTTTCCTGTCCTTCAAAACATAAGTGAAAAGCATCAAATATATGTGGGTGTATCTGATAAGTGGTAAAGTAATTTTTCCGTGATTTTTTGGATGCCAGATGTTGAATGAATCCAGGCTACAAGTAATTGTTAATTTTAGGTGCAATTTTAGCATGAATCCATAGGTAAATGTATTTTTTTTTTTTTTTTTTTGGAAATAGGAAGATATGTTATAACTGTGAAACAACTACAGTACACAAACGATATAAGAAAGGCCAGAAGATATGTTTTAGGAATATGCAGTGATCACGGGACGTTTAAAAAAATATTATAGTGGCCTTTCTTTTTCTTACATTTTACATAAGAATACTACTGTTATCAATTTAAAAATATACCAAAATAAAAACGTGCTCCTTCAAATTCTACAATGTTCTTTTTAAAACTCTAATCTCCCAACACTTGCATTTTTTCTTCAGCTGTTTCTGTTTCAGTACACATATTTTTGGAAAATGAAACAAAAACATTATATTTCTAACCTATACAGTTCTGAAAATTCACAACTTTCTGCGGCCCGAATTCAGTAGTCCCGCTAACAGTTGTGGATCCGAGAAAAAGTAACTATGTAGTTCTCGAAATTTTTCAATTTCTACCACTTTCACTTCATATCAGCTTATCTTTCTAATTATTTTTCACCAATACATATATCTGTGCCACTCCTGAGTACTGCGTACCGAGAACTGGAAACAAACATACAGTATGGGATAAAATGCTTTCAGTGACAAATTCACAAACCCACAGAAAAGCATCAGACATTTGCCTACAGATTTCGGTTTTCGGATTGGAAATTCACGTACCAACGCTACTTCTCAACTCCCACGAAGAGGAAGACCCACTCACACTCCTATGGTTTAGCTAATTCAGATACAAAGGCAAAACTCATGGGAAAGCCACAGAATTTCGGGTTCGGCGGGTGGAGTGGGGTGCGAGGCGGAGGAGTTAGGTACGACGCCTTCCAAACTTGTGGGGGGCACGGATATCTGTGATCAGGGGTCACGGAAAAGCATGTGATGTGACGTCATTTGCAAGTGTCGTAATGATGATGACGATTTTTTTACCCTGCGATCTTCAATGCCATCTATTGGATTTGTTTGATCTCTCAGACGTGATGAGAACCACCTTAAATAAAGAGAGGGTAGATAGATCCATATATTTGTGTAAGTAGTCAATATATATAAGTCAGTATTTAAAAAATGAGGAGTATTAAATAGAAAACTTTCGTGTGCATATAAAATGTGACAGAAAAATGTCAACATATGTAAATGTACAGGGAAAATTAATTTTCAAATTCAAAACCCTCCCCGAAAATTCTTTCTGGCTACGGCCCTGCCCATGAACGTCATGTAATCCAAATTCTATTTATGATATTCCAAAACTTCAAATTATGTGAACAATTTATTGGAGACTTAACTAGCATACTTTATTTGCAAAATAAAGAATAAAATTCTGTACTTCCTTGTGTAGGATGTCTCTTCTGGAAGTACTTCCTTGTGTAGGAAGTAGATGTGGCTTCTCAGCTGGTCAGAAGTCCCGGTTTTTGGCTTGTCGTGTAAGCTGGGGCCAGGTTCGAGTCCTAGTTGAGGCACAAAAGTAGTGTGTTTGGTCTACAGCACTAGCATTTCTCTCCTCTGGAACTAATGGCCTGATATTACGGAAAGTTGACTACTTAACAGTAATCAGAGTTGCCCATGGTGCATATGTCTTTCTTGTGAATGCAATTGGTCAAGATTAAAAATTTTGTGGGGTTACAAATTAACTAGGCTGACCATATATGTACAGTTTTGAATGGGACAGTACCGTTTTTTCATATTTCCCGGCCGTCACGTCGTTTTAATAAAAATGTCAATTTTGTGCCATTTTTAATAAACACTATAAATATACTTGTATATTGGTCAAGCATTTTTTTTTTCTGAAATTAGCAAAAACGCCTAGAAAACATTCCTGTATCTGAAAGACGGGTACAAATTTTTTCTGAAATGAGCGAGAAATGCCTACACTCTCAGGACTTTTGTAATATTGTAGCGTTTATTCTTTGTCTTCCAGGAAGTACAGCACCTGTTGAGAGAATATTTTCTGTTATGAACAGTATGTGGTCAAAGGAGGAATCTAGGTTAAGTGTTGAGACAATGTGAGCTATGTTAGTTGTAAGACGAAATTGTGTCATGGAGTGTGAGAAGTTTTATGATAAGGTGTTGAAAGACCGAAGTTTGTTGCGTAAGATTTCTTCATTGGAGAAATATTTATGGTACGATCATGGTGAAATACAGTCCCCCGCTATATCCGGCGTGAAACTGGAAGACCCTGGGTTCGATTCCCGGTGGCGGCCAATGAGAATTTTTCCGTGACTCACTTATAAACGTGGAAAGAGCGAGGACTTCTGTTTGATGTTCCTAGTTCACGTTAAATGTCTGTATTAATTATTCATTTGCCTTCTAATTATTTGTTCAGTTGCTGCTTACAATGTTTGGTGAATCCCCAGCATTGTGCTGGGGCTCCAAGAAGCAATCTGCCAGTTGGCATAGCAGTTAGTGTATGTGAGTCTGGAGGAATGCAAGGCCCTTGTGGTGCAGTGGAAGTATATCCGGCGCATAACTGGAAGACCCTGGGTTTGATTCCCGGTGGCGGCTAATGAGAATTTTTCCGTGACTCACTTATAAACGTGGAAAGAGCGATGACTTCTGTTTGATGTACATGAAAGAATATCATGCCTGAAGATTACAGGGAAATTTTCGTGCTGCCTAACCTCCATTTTCGAGGGGGGGTCGTCTACAGTTTCATGCTGAAATACAGGCATTTACAGAATGAAATGATATTTAACAATGATATTGGAGAAAGGCAACATTGTGCCATTGTGAGAAAAAGAAATTACGATGATGGGAAAAATCTTTACTCCGTTTTCAAAACTTTTGAAAGACGAAATACCATCCCAAAATGATCCCCTTCCTTCCAAGTAAGGCTTTGATTTTTTTTTTTTAGTTTCGCATCGATCTCGAGATAACCCAAATGAAAAAAGAGGGGGGGGGAATTCCGCGAATATGTGGAAAAATCTCATGTATGTATGGTAGTTACAGTTAACCACAGAGGACCATCTGCCCTGCAGCAACTAAATCCATGGATCACTGACAATGGAGTTCTTTTTCAGTCCTTTTTCTAAATTCCTTTTTGTTTATATTATGCAAAGCACCATCAGTCCATTAATGACATCTTTCTTCACATAGGATTAATCTGTTTTATAAAATCACAAACTAATGACAACAAGAGTCTGTAATCTGAAACCCAGAAATTTAATTGGCACAATTTTATGAAATTACTACTGTAATGCACTCGCATGTTTTTTAATTGAAAAACATTGCAGAAATGAGTATGTTTGAATGCATATTTTTGGAAATAATACCATATGCATTGGGAAATATTTTGAAAAAAAAAAATTGGGGGGGGGGGATATATATACATGCTCAAACATTATAAAGGAATCTATTCTTAGTTATAGTGGCAGATCCAGCATGGGGCCATTCCTTAAAAAAAAAAAGAGACCTGATTTTTTTTTTTTTTTTTACAAAAATATGCAGTTAAAATATTTTCCTGATAAAGACGAACTAACAAGGGGACCTTACAGCTGACCACCTGCGGATTTCGGTGAAATTTTTTTTAATGAAAGTAGAGGCGAAATGAGGATATACGTGTCCCCGCGAACTAACAGTATCAGCAAAGAACGGAATGCTTGCATTTTCCCATCCTCCCTTAAAGCTCTCTCATTCTCACTTTTCAGAATCCTGTAAGAAGTTACAACATTGTGTGATATATGTAGATATAGCATCCTCCCTTAAAGCTCTCTCATTCTCACTTTTCAGAATCCTGTAAGAAGTTACAACATTGTGTGATATATGTAGATATAGAATGAAACATATGTATTTGTGTGCAATATTTGCATGAGCTAGCTATGTCGTGAGCTGCAGGTCTTGTAGTGATGTGGATCTTACACTTAACATTGTATTGTGTCATTGTCAATGGCAATTCGGTATAGTTTCACTAATAAATAATAAAGAACTTGTAGAAGTAATCGTTGAGTAATGGAGTTTAATAATAAATAGCACATATGGGGACAGAGAAATTGTTAGGAGAATCGAATTATCACATTTTAGCTTATAAAGTATAATTACGTACTTTTATTTGAAAACCTAACATATATGTTATTAGGTATCATTACCGGAGGCTTCGCTATCTTTTATTGGTACACAAAGTTGCAGATGATAATTATCATAAAAACAATGAAAACATAACATTTCTCTACAATGCGAGCATTTGATAACAGAACTGTTCGAGCACTTACATTTCATTTATTGAACGTTGTCCGGAAAATACATTTCGTTCACATTTCCAAAAATCTTTCTTTCATTTATTAACTTTGCAGCAAACCAAGCGTACTGCAACATATTCTTGAAAATCGGCGCAGGAAGTTGATGATGTACAAGTGAATGGATCTTCACATTTTCTCTCTTGTTTAAATGCCTATTTTCTTTTAAAAGTTCTCCAGAGTTTTGCAATTTTTTAATAAATTTTTTTACTTGACGGAAAAGGTACACATCACAAGGTTGATAGTATAGGGTACAATGAGGGGGAATGATTACATCAGTAGAAGAACAAGTGCCGTTCTCCTTTGTGAAGACACTATTAAAGAGTGCTGGATCTGTTTGACCTCCCTATGAATCCAAGATCAATAGAAACTTATCTTTTTTGCAAAATGGTCAGATAATGTTTTTCACGAAACTGCTGAAATGTTTTTTTGTCAATCCTCCGTCAACGAATTCAATTAAGCGGTGGATGAAACAGTTAAAAGAAACTGGCAATATGGAACTTCGTGGAGGAGCTGGTAGGCCTAGCGTCAGCGGTGAGACGGTTGACCAAGTAAATTAAAGTTTCCGACGAAGCCCCAGGAAATCCGTTCGTAAAGCAAGCAGAGAACTGTGCATTCCGAAATCGACAGTTCACGATATCTTGCACAAGAAATTAAAGTTTCATGCTTATAAAATTCAAATAGTGCAAAAGATGCATGTAAATGATCACACTCTTCGGTACGATTTCGCTGTGGATATGCTGAATCGAGTGGAAAACGACAAAACTTTCTCAGTACTGCAATTTTTAGTGATGAATCCACATTTCATGCGCCAGGTATTGTGAATAGTCACAACTGTGGAATATGGGACAGTGAACCGCCTCATGCTGCTTTTGAACTGGAACATGATTTTCCAAAAGTTAATGTGTGGTGCGCCCTATCAAAAAGAGAAGTGATTGGCCCTTTGTTCTTCTGCGAAAAAACCATAAATGGTTACATTCACTTGGATATCCTAGAAAATTTCGCTTACCCCAGATCAAAAAGATATGACGTTGTTTTCCAACAAGACGGTGCACCCCCGCATTGGTCAACGTGTATACGTAAGTGCCTAAATGAGCATTTCCCCAACAGATGGATTAGGCGTGGTGGTCCCATTCCATGGCCTCTTCGCTCTCCAGATCTAACACCATTGGATTATTTCATGTGGGGGTTATGTGAAGGATCGTGTCTATCAGACGCCTTGTACTTATTTGCAGGAACTAAAGCAGTGTATCATAGCTGCTATTAATTCCATAACTTCTCAGATGCTTGCCAATACATGGCATGAAATCGAGTATTGCTTGGACGTACTAAGAGCAACCAAGGGCAGTGGCGCCCATATGAGTACTTTTAGGGGGGCTAAGAAAACTCCTTACCTCCTTCACGGCTGTCAAACATTTTAGTAAATGTACAAGATACTAAAATACAACAAAAATAATTGATACAATCAATCATCAATATCTTATTATATTTAGAAATGCTTTAAAAATAGGTTTCGCCTATTTTAGTGTTTTAAATTTATCAAAAATTTGGCTATACCAATGGCTACCCGGGGAGGCTTGAGCCCCCCACCCCTTGACAAGGGATCTCACATCGAAATTTATTAACTTGTGTAGTTACAATGTAAGTTAGTACAGTCAGTTTCTTTCTATCTGTTTAATGTTTCGTTTTATATAATTTTGTGATGTCTCTAATAATTCTCAGAAACCCTGTATATTTAAACTATAATATGTGTGTATATATATAGTTATATACATATAGTTTTTTTAATCCCCCCACCCCACCCAGTCCACTGCTCTGGGTCCACTTTTAATTAATTATGCAAATATTTGAAAATGGCACATAACCTCAAACAACTATACAGATTACTATGATTCATAAAGATAATTTTTTTCAGTTGCTGAAGACACATAACGATTCACATAAAAATTCAACATGAACAGGGCATTTATTTATTGCTTCAAAAAAAAAAAAAAAAAAAAAAAAGAGCAAAAAATAAACTGCTTGACATGATTTTAACTTTATTCATGATTAACAATAGAATAAACTTATGATGCCATGAAATGTCATTTGATCAAGCACAGTATTTGTAAATGATAAATTCTTAATTCCTACATAGCTGCTATAAAGAAAATGACTTCCACAATAATTTACAGTTCATGGAATAACACTCTCAACAACAGTTTTCGAAAAAACAAACAAAAATTGCAATATTTACAAGGCAACCAAAAGAGGTTAAAAATAAATAGTAATAAGCCAGTTGTTATCATATTCATGAACATTCTGCAAACTTGCCAACTTAAAGCATATAAAAATTAATACAAATAGATTACAATACGATACATTTTCCTGAAAGTATTCATGTAGGTTAAATCACAATTACCTTTTTTTTTTTTTATTGATTGGAGGTTTAACGACCACCGTGAGCAACTCAATGGGCTATAAGCAGTCGCCCGTCCCTAATTTAGGGTCACTGGTTCCAGGGAAGGGAGAGAGCCAGTGCCGTAAGACAAACACAACGTCCATGCCTCACCGGGATTCGAACCCGGACCCCGTTCGGACGAATGATCAGAGGCCATCGCTTAGGCCACTGCGCCACCGGGGCGGCCACAATTACTTCATGCAATATCTTTAAATGCATATTTCACAGTGCAGCACATATCAGTGCAGAATACAATAATTTATAATTATTTCATTAATAAAATTTAAACATATGCTTAAACTGTTCTTCATAAGAATATGTTAAAATCCCTAGAACACACCTTGCACAATGCTGCAAACTGTGCTTCTGGGCAGTATTAAACCTGCATTAAAACTGCTATGTAATATTGAAATAACTGCATTAAAACTGCAATGTAATACCGAAATAACTGCATTAAAATTCTCTCGAAATAACAAACATTCTTCTTTTCATTGTCATTCCATTATTTTTTACACAAAATGTGTGTGTGTGAGAGAGAGAGAGAGAGAGAGAGAGAGAGAGAAAACAAAACCAGCATTTAAATTTTTGTCTCCCCGTGTGTGACCATTACTAGTGGTGGACTTAAGAGTTATATGGTTATATGGGCCCTGCACACAGAGACGGTTTTGGGGTCCCCCTCACTTTGACATGCATCCTTAAAATATAACCCGCACATTTTTACTCTTTCCTACTAATGTATAAAAAAGTATTGTAATTGCAAAAACAAACTGACTTCCAGATTTCAACATAAACACCCATTTTGGCCTCCGCCAAAAATTACTTGACTATTTTCATGGTGGAGTCTGTGCGTGTGTGGTTTGCTGTCACCATAACTCAAAAACTATTATAGCTATCAGGACAAAATTTAATATTAAGGACTTTTCTGACACCCAGAAGGGGAGGAAATGGCTGAAATTAAAAGTGGAAAGCCTTTTGTTAAGGAAGAAAAGTTGGAACTTTTATAAAGATCACCACTGAACCACAGTACTTTAACATGTTATGCAAGGTTAGTTTATGGTACTGCTTTAATTGACATTTGCTTTATATGTGTATTTTACATCTGCTGTTGCATATTGTCAGATTTCACCCCACTGACAATTAGAGGACCTAATTGTCTACAAATAGTTCGAACATGGATGAGATCTATTCTTGTCCAATGTAAAACAAGTTTCCCAATGTCATTCTACTCGTACGACAACAATCTTGTGATACAAATTTTGAAGATGACCATCCGATTTTTGGTGTAAATGTGACAAGGATAGTAAGTCAGATAATATCTGAAAACTTGAAAATTTTCATCGTCCTGGAGTGAAGCGGAACTCGGACCCGCGTCTCCCAGAAAGCGCCCGGGTGTGCTAACCACTACACCACCCAGAACGACCAAGTTTCAAGTTTCCGATCAATTTTAATATAACCATCACAGGATTAGCTAGTCGAAGCAAGTTTAATTTTCAAGTTTTTCGGATGTTATCTGACTTACCATCCTTGTCACATTTACGCCAAAAATCGGATTGCCATCTTCAAAATTTGTATTATATGGCGTAATCCTGTATTTCTTTCATGATTAATCTTGTGATTACTTCTTACACTAAACTGAACGTAATATGGGGGGGGGGGGCAGGGAAAGATGGGGAGTCATATAAAACACCAAACGAAAGAGCTAATTGTTCATTACATTACAAGAAAATTGGTCAGAAATAAAACCCCAGTTTCTAAGCTCCGCCGTAATGTAGTATTGAGTAATATTAGCCTCAAAACAATATTTAGTGAGCCAGCATTTAAGCTAGTAAATTCATACTTGCACTTGACATACTTAATTTTTTTTTACAGAATTATGCCCAGAAATCTTCCCAAAACCAGAACATTGAATTTATCTGCTGCTCTATGACTTTTTTTTTTTTTTTTTTGGAAGCAAAATTAAAGAGTATTATAAATCATTATTTTTAATACGTTCCAGCATTGTGGGGCCTCATGCCTTGAGCTTTATTGGCTTCCCTGTAAATCCTTCCCTGACCATTACATTATTCAAGATAATATTCTAACAAACTGAAATACAGGAATCCGGACAAACATTAGATCAGACTACAGTTCCAAGAAGTTACATGCATAGAAAATCATTAGCTGCAGCATTACTGATTAAAAATGATGGTTTGATATTCCTTATAAGATGATGACAGCTGCAAAGTCACGTAAGTTATAATAGGGATCCCATTACAATTTCTTTGTGATGTACCTCTGATCCTTTCATTTCGTTTTCACTTTCTGTTTCTGATATTCCTAGAGTAAGCAAGCATTATTGATAGCTTTGCTTTGACAACTTGAATACCTTTTCATTTCAGCCTGAAAGTGAACTGATTTTTTAATGCTATGCATCTTTCCCAACAGTAGTAAAGAAAATCCCAAGAAAAAAGTTTCAATGTAACGAGAATGGGTAATGGTGCGTCATTGTTAAAATCTGATTGTGCCACAAAGTGATGCAACAATAGTTAATTTCATTATTACTCAACAATATATTTAACTAAACTATTGCCAAACATTATTTCATCAAGTTTTACATAAATGTAACAGTATCTCATTGCAGTCTGCATAAATTATGAGAACCTGATGCTCAATGTGAATTTTCACTTTCAGGGTTTTCCCTTTTAAATGGCCAAGATCAAAAATAATTAATGTCTTAAGTTTTTCAAAATTATAGTAATAAATGCGCATATTTTTGCAAAAGTTGTGCAACAATTAAAATTTGCAGAGAATTAAGAGATTAAGTGTTCTGTTTTAGCTTGAGAGAGAGAGAGAGAGAGAGAGAGAGAGAGAGAGAGAGAGAGAGAGAGAGAGAGAAAAAAAACAGTTTTCATAACAAGAAGCAGAATGGAATGGAAAAAGATTTTGACTGATTATCAAAAGCAATGGGTGTGCTTTGTTTAATATAATATTTCCACAATTTTTCGAGAGAAAATTGGTAATAGACAATAAAAGGCTCAGAAGTAACTCGATCAAGTGAAGTAAATAGAAGTTTCTTTCGACAGAAGTGGGGACTATGACTTGCGGAACGGTAAACAAATGTTTTAATGAGAAATTACCAGTAATATTGCCTATGCATAATTTGATAATTCAATCTGGAAAGTTTTCTATTAAATTAAGCTATCTGAATAGAAGGGCTCAAATGTATTTTGAAGGAATCTTCCCAGACTTACATAGATACATATCACTAAGCTTTTCACTGAGACTCAGAGGTTAGCTCCACAAAGAAATACGAACTACCAGATAAATTTTTAACTGATTATTTACTTACTGTTGCCATATCAAACTTCTCCATTTACAGCAATCTTGACACACAATGTGAGCTTCACTGACATCCATCACCCGACATACAAAAGACCTTCTATACTTCATACTCAAAATCTTTTTCTCATGCACACTCCTGAATCTGATCTTCCCATGACTTCCTTGGCCTTCCTCTGCCTTTCTTTCCTGCCATTTAGGCTAAAAAAATTTCTTCGTAAGCATATCATCACTCATTCTTGCAACACGGCCAAACCACTGAAGAATATTAGTCACCACTTTGCTAACAACATTTTGCGTCACATTACACAACTGTAACATATCTTCATTCCTCACATGATCAGAACATGTTTTACCACAAACCCCCCATAAGTAATGCATTTCTCCAACACACAAACAACTCCTATGTCTCTTCTGTAGTACCCAGGTTTCACTGCCATACATCAAAGTAGGAACAATTACATTTTCATACACAGCCATGCTGGACTCTCTTGAGAACCCATCATTCCTGTGAAACCCTCCTAAAGCAGCTATGACTTTCAATGAAGAATTCACTCCCTTACTAATTTCACTATGCAATTTGTTCACTTTGTCAAACATGCTTCCTAAATACACAAACTCATTCACCTGGTCAATCACTGCACCATTTAGACTTATATTACACTCAGTGCTAACAGTTCGTCATTCAAAAACCATAACTTTGGGTTTTCCCTTATTTATACTCAATTTGAATTTAATGCAAACTTCATACATCCAAGACAGCATACTCTGCAACTCACTTTTGCTTTCTGCCAATAAGACTGTGTCATCAGCATACAGCAATCTGTACACACAGATATTACCAAGACATAAACCCTATTGTCCATCTGGGTATCACACATCCATAAATATATTCAACAGCCATAGTGACACTACACAGCCTTGTCTGACTCCTGCACCAGTAGAAAACCATTTCAATAAAACACCATTCACTCGTACACAACCTCTACTGCCAGCATACATGGTTTTTACACTATTAAGTAGATTCCCAGTAACACCATATTTCTTCAATGCGTTCCACAAAAGTATCCTATTTACTTGGTTGTAAGGGTTCTCTAAATCTATGAAGGCAGCAAAAATTTTCTTACCAACAGCTCAGACTTCATATCTAAAAATCGCAGAGCTTGTTTCCTTGCAAAGCAGGCAACAGAATGCCATGAAAACCATGTTGATTGTTCAGTTATTTTCCCTACTTAGTGATTTAAAACAATTTCTTTGATAGAAAAAGTTTTTAAAATGCCATGCAAAGCCACATAACTTGGCACTAATTTTGAATTTATTTTTTCTGGAACATTGACAGTTTTTGGAGCTTTCCAGATACCAGAATGCTGGGTAAAAGGTCTTGTATCATAATAATGGATCTTATTTATATTTATTAAGAAATTAAACATTAAAACAGTACCTTACTGGTAATGGATTTCATATAACTTTCAAATATTAAATGTTTCCTTTAACATTGAAAAAAATTTAAATTCAAATATTAAATTTCACTCAGAGCAATTTCTATGAGAATTCGAACAAAAAAAAAAAAAAAAAACAATGACAGAAATATGGAATTAGAAAACTTATATTTTGAAGCAGTTCCACTCATAAAGACTCAACTCTGTGTTACACTATGACTTCAATGTCAATACAAACTTTAAAAGATAAAAGAAAAATTTAGGTTACCATTTCCATAAAAATTTTCAACTACTTAGAACAGCCCATTTGAGACAAAATACTCAAATAAAAACTTATAAATATTAAACAATTTTTAAATGCATTTGCATTGTCACTTTCTTAAAAATTCAAAATCCACAAAGTAAAAAATATTGTTATTTTATTAAAAGAGCAAACTTAAGAACTGCCAAAGTCTGAGTTTTCAGGATTAATGAGAGCAATTGCATAGATCATAAAAATTCGTAATAATCTCTCATGGTGGTAAAATAAATCATAAACACCTAGAAGGATGTCAAAAACATTCTTAGTAAGTTTTTAAGTATAAACATTTCAAATCAAAACTAAGTACACAGATATCTAGAACATGAGCATAACTCACCTTCTTCTTGATCTATTTATTTTCCCACATTTTGTATGTTATTTTCTCCGAATGTCCGTTTTTTGTTATCTGGGAGAGACAGGCTTTCATACATTAAGTAGTAAAGTAGTAAATATATACTTGATCATTTAGATTATATTTTTTATTTTATTTTTATTAATTTTACAATCAATTTTTTACCAAAAGACTAATTGTAAGCTTTTTTTTAGTATGATTTTTTTAGCAAACTCCCATTTTAATCAATTTTTCATAACTTCACATGTTACTGGGAGAAAGAAGAACCATGCATGGTATGGTTTCATCTATTATATTAATAGTTATTTTATTATATAATATATTAATGCAATAATGTTGTAATAAAGTTAACAAGTAAGTAGTTACAAAAAATTGATTAAATAGGAATTTGCTAAAAAAAAGGGCTGTATCAAAAAAGGCTAGCAATTAGTCATTTGGTAAAAAATTGATTATAAAATGAATAAAAACATAAAAATAAAAACCATCATTATCTAAATTGATCAAGTATATATCTACTTAATGTATGAAAGTTTGTCCCTCCCGATGACACAAAAACGAACAGTCGGAGGAAGTAACATGCTAAAAATGTGCAAAAATGAACAGATCAAGAAGGTGCATTATGCTTATATTTTTACAAGATTATTTGTGTAATTAACTTTTCTGATGATACATTTTTGGAAACTTGCTAATATATATATATATATATATATATATATATATATTTTTTTTTTTGACAGTTCTAGACTACCACTAAGAAAATCTTATCATCTACCAAGGAAATCAAGAAGTTTGATTTATAATTTTTTGAATACTTTTTAAATATGACTTTTTTACAAAATTTAATTTTGAGAGGAAATCGTGAGTAGTACGACAGATAGACCTACATCAAGATCAGTATGATAACACAGTTAAATTGCACGGTAGTTTTTAAAAGCAGTTTTTTTTAATCTTCATAAAATGCAAAGAAATAAAAAAAAATGATTTATTTTTCATACCACTAAACAATTGAAAGGGTAATTTCAAGAAATTGCATTCTGCTTTGCTATTTAAGGAAATATTTTCTCACCAATTTTTATCAAAATCAAAGATAGCTCAAGGTTGAGTGCCATGTTGAATCAACACAATGACCTTTTATTTAATCAGGAAAAATACAATTTACTCCACAGATTTTTTTATAAGAGTGAAGTTTTACTGAATTTCTTCAAAATAATTTATCCTTTGGATTTTTAGATATATGCATGTACTTGTGTTTTATTCCTGTTGTCAATCCTTCTAGTTTTAACATCCTGTTTCACAAAAATTTTAAATCTGACAGACCTACCTTATTGAATCATTTTAAAAACAAAATTAACTTCCCACTCCTTTTTTTTTACATGATTAGGGCATGATTTTCTAGTAAATTCACATGACATTTACTAATGCTTATGGAAGCTGGAACTACGCTGTAAGTTTAATAGAATTTGTTAATAATCGTGTCCAGCATAATTTCAGTCATTCAAAAGAAATGTGCAAGATTCAAAATTTCTTATCTCCCTAAAATTGCAAAGTTTTAATAAAAGCAGAGGTATCAACAAATATCAGAAAAACAATGAAAATAATGTTATAAGCAATAAATAAATAAAATCAAGAGATTATGATAATACATTTTTTATGTTTTTGAAGAGTTGGAGACTGAGACTAAACTTTCACAGTGACCAATACACGGAGTGGACCCAGACACTCATTTATGAGAAAGGGGGCAGCGGACTCTGGTCTAAAAAAATAAAGATTGATAAAAAGACTGTGGAAGGATTACACACACCAACACATGCAAATAAACTGGCAACACTGCCTATAGCCATCCAATGCTGCATTGCAGCATTAGATGGCTTTTTAAGTACTTTTTCCCTTTAAAAAAAAACCAAAAAAAAAACTTGTTTTAAGTGTTTAATTTACAGTGTGAAGAACAGCAGAAACATCAGCATTATTTTCATAGTGTTGGATTGCCCAGTTCTTGAGGAAAATGAGCTTGGTGCTTTTTAAATCTCACATCTGGATGAAATCTTTTAAAATGAAGCTTAATTTATGAGAAGATTTTCAGCCTGAATAATCAAATCATGCTTAAACAATATGACTAATAATTCAGACATTACTAGACTGCCACTATGAAAGCAAAGAGACTCATTGCTTTTCATGATCACTCAAGATCTCTTTCACTTCCACTCTCAGTGTTCTTCTCTGTTTTTGAATGTCTAGTTTTTCTTTTCCTTCTGCTGAAGTTAGAACACCTATCTGAGGTGGCACAGTTTTCTAAGTTCTGGATTTTGATAGTTCATTCAAATAAGCCCACGCCTGAGTTTTGGATGGGGCATTGGTGGTGTGTTTGTCTTACAGTCGGGACTTGATTTTGACCAGTAGTTTGTAGCAAATGCATTTTGCTAGTGATAAAAAGCGGTTCTAGCAAAAGTTGCTAGTGGAAATTTTTTGAAAGTTTTAGTGTTCCACTGCAAGTTTTATAAAGTTCCACTGCATTACGCGTGTAGAATATTTTAGACACATACAAAAAGGAACAACTGCTTTCTGGAAACAAATGTTTCTTGAAAAGTACAAACATTATAAAAACGTTTTAGAACTAGTAGAAATATTCAGTATATTTCCCTTATTTACTTCTGCATGTGTGGTTAGGTTCAGTTTCATGAAGAGAATCTAGAGTAATTGGAGGGGCAGTTTAAACTTACAAACATTGAATGCTCTCATGAGTATCAAGGTTGAAGGTTCATTCAAAGACAACTTTGACCCCAGGCCTGCTGTTTTAAAGCAGTATGATGAACAGACCTCAAACTATACGGAAAATAACTTCAGATTTTGAATAGTGTTCTTGAATTTTGTAAATAGAGTTAAATAAAAAAATGTTGTAAATGAATTTATGGCACCTCTATTCATATTGTATTGTGGAATAACTTTTTTACGAGTCTTATAGAGGTTATTTTTCATGAAAGTTGGTTGTCAAATTTTTGAACTAAAGCCTAGTTCGTCATCAGGACTATGTCACTGGAGTAGTTGCTGCCACTCAGTTGGAAGAGTCCAACTGCAATTATCGTTAATTGTGGTACTTCATCTTCTTGCTATTTCGATCCCTTCTTCTAGTTTCCTCTTTACTAAGTTTGACTGGTGGGCGATTAATTTTACTGAGTCCCAATTTATGGAGTGTCCACTTGCTTGTATATGTCTGTCTAGCCCTGTTTTGTTACTAATGTTCCTAATAGCTGCTTGGTGTTCTTTCATTCGGACCTTAATACTTCTCCCTGTTTCTCCTATACAGCTGAGTCCGCAGTTACAGTCGATGCAATAAATTACTCCTTTCTTGCAATTGGATGTCCAATTCTTTCTGCTTTAAAGCTGGCAGGAATTTCTTTATTTTGTTATTAAGATCTGGAGCTAGCCTGATATTATATTTTGCTCTGATCCTTTTCAGTTTCTCGAAAAGTCCCTTGTGGTTCGTAATTTTGCTGGTGAATTTGAAGTTGGTTTTTTCCTGTTTCTTTTTTGGCACTTGTCTGAATATCTTCTTAACATATGGGGAGGGGTAATTGTTTTCTGCCAATATTTCCTTTAATTCCTCTTTGTGAAGATCTTTTGAGTAGCTGAAGAGACCAGGATTTCAATTTTTTCCAAAAATTGTCTCGCCGTATTCGATTTAATATAATCAGAGTGGAATGAGCAGAAGTCTAACATCTTCCCTGTGTTGGTGGGTTTTCTAAAAAGCTGAGTGAATATTTTCCCCTCTCTTGAGGTCAAGGTTAAATCTAGGAAACTGATGCTATGGTATTTTTCCTGTTCCAGGGTGTACTGCAAAGTATTTTCTAGTAAATTAAATTCTGCCAGAATCTGAGAGGGTAGAGATTGGTCCACAGTATCTACTATAATTAGGACATCATCCATGTATCTTACATAGAGAGCAAATAAGGAGGGTTGTATAAGGATTTTTGCCTCTAGTTTACTTATATAACAATTTGCTAGCAGAGGTGCTAGTGGAGAACCCATTGCAAGTCCTGGTTTGCCTGTAATATTTCTTTTCAAACTGGAAGAAATTATTCTTGAAGGAAAATAGGAGCAGTTCATATATGCCAAGCAGTATTTCTCTATTGTGATTATGGAATACTATTTTTTCCGCGAGGTCATCCGCAATGAATTCCAGTAGGAAGGTCCAGGTTAATGTTGGTATACATAGATACTATATCCAGGCTTGCCATTACTGGATGAATTAATTCTGGCAAGTTGTCCAGTTTTCCTTTTAGCTGCATGGAATTTTTTAGAAGGTAGGGAGGAGAAGGGAAAATATCTCTGAGGTGAACAAGTAAATAATAATTAATGTTGGAGAGTGGCGAATTTCTAGTGTCTATTATAGGTCTTATTGGATGGCCTTCTTTGTGAACTTTTATTGTACCATAGATCTGGTGAACTCTTGACTGGATTTTGGAGAAGTTTAAAAAAATGTTTTTTTTTTAATATTTGCATTCTAATTAAATTGTTAGAATTAATCTCTCAGGTCATGGAAAGGTGAGTTATAACTAAATATTTGTGATATTTTCAGCATTACAATGTGACAGTTGTAGGAGTGAAATCAAAATTTGTCATGATGACTAATGGAGGGGGCATGTTAAAGTTTCTTTTGCATAATATTAATAAACTTTCGCTAGTAGATCATGCAATTTGCTAGTAAAAAATAAGGCCACTAGCAAGCGTTGCTACTGCTAAAAAAAAAAAAAAAATCAAGGCCTGCTTGCAGCATTGGCTTTCTTCCTTTCCTAGAATTGGTAGCCCCAAATTAGGGACGGGGAATGCAAACTTT
The DNA here is from genome assembly GCA_039090855.1 of Macrothele yani. Taxonomy (NCBI): domain Eukaryota; kingdom Metazoa; phylum Arthropoda; class Arachnida; order Araneae; family Macrothelidae; genus Macrothele; species Macrothele yani. The sequence goes on from CM077028.1 coordinate 51,970,525, forward strand.
TAAGAAAATCTTTGCATTTATTACTATAATTTTACAAAAATAAATACATCAATTATTTCCAATCTTGGCCATTTAAAAAGGAAAAAATCCACTTTGGGGGCAGGAGGTTGCCCCAGTTGCTTGTTGCTGGAACTGCTACTGCAAACACAACTGTCTCCCCTTTCATGCATTCTCTTGCTTCTTTTTCTTATATACTAGCTTTCATAAGATTTTTTCGTTCACACTGGTGTTGGTAGGAGTTCAAATGTTTTCTAGTGTGGTAGGAGTTCAAACGGGTGTGTTGGTAGGAGTTCAAATGTTTTCTGTCCTTCACTCCTTAGCTTTGCTTTGTTTTCAAATCTTTTGGCTACAGGACTACAGTTAAACCACCTCCACATCTTCTTAATTTCATCCTTAAAGAAAGTGATCCCAATAAACCCCTTGATTTACAAGGTGTCTACTCTATCCCTGTCAACACTTCCACAGGAGTTACCCACTACATTGGTAGTACTTACCGCAGCACCAACCGGCGACTGATGGAACATATCGCTGATGTTAAGAAAGGCAACCCTTCCACTTCCTTTTTGATTTTAACTATCAGCGATATGTCTGCGATTCCTGACTGGCGAAATGTTAAATGTATCGCTCCGTTCAGCAATCGGAAAGCTCTCAGGTACAGCCAAAGCATTGAAATCTACCTTACCCCTAACACCAGCAATACAGATGCACCTTTTCACATCCCTATCATCTGAAAAGCTGTTTTGAAATCTGGTAACAACTGATGCTTGATTCCATTCATTCCATGGCTGATGAAGGTGTAGAAGTCACTACCGAAATGTACCACCAATTATAATTTCTTAACGTAACCTATGCGTGATATGATGATATTAAGAATTCTTCTAATTTTTTTGTGTTACATGTTTCACTGCCAATTCTTCTCACTATGGTTTTCTAGTGTGTTTCACCTTTATGGAAAATGAAATTTGCACTGCTTGTAAAAAGAAGCAATCAAATATTTTTATACTCACACTGAGACTAGAGGGAATAGATGCCAACTACATGGGTGATTGGTGCTCAAGTACCCCTTAAAAAATTGTAAAAAGTGAAAAATTAGGAAAAAAATATTATAAGAAAACAGCTGTTTTAATTCACCAATTCTGGACTTTTTTTTTTTTTTAAAGATTAGCAAGAAACCTCTCGATATTACACTTTTAGCATGATCACACCATTCATTATGAAAAAAATTCAGCAAATCTGTCTTTCATAGATGCCGACTATACAAATGTTCCAGGGCTCAGGCAACCATTAAGTCACTGATGACAATAAAAGTTCTCTCTCCAAACAAACGACAAAAAAAAAAAAAAAAAAAAAAAAAAACTGCCAAAGTGCATAATTGTAAAATGTGCATAAGAAAATTTTCAAGCAAATATATTTAAATATTCATTCCAATTTAAAAAACAACAACATCACCAATGAAATCATATGACTAACTGGTGTACAATGAACATTGAACTGTATGATTTATGCATGTGTGTGCAGAAAGTCCAGAGCTTGGGCACCGACTGGACTTTCCATTCAGAATCCAAGCACCCACTGGACTTTCCATATAAAACTTGAGCACCTATTAGAATTCTGGAAAGTCAAAGCCTATACAAGAGGGTGAAGTAGTTCTTAATTTATCTAAGACAGGGCTCGAAAAAATATCTTCCAGATTTTGGAGACAGGTGAAATGAATTGAAATGTCAAAGAATAACATATACGGTAAATGTAATGCAGAGGTGCCTATCAGTAATCACCATATAAAGCCTCATCGTTAACGCACGGAAAGGGCATTTCAAGAGAAATTAATGTGCGAAATGTACAATAAACTTATAAATTTACACTATCCAGACAAAAAATTATGAAATTGAATTAGCAATATTGCACTTACCTCATGTCCATTGCTGACATAAAGACTCAGACTATCTTGTTACTTGTTTTGCAGTGGTATATTCTTTTTCAGAAAACTTCTTTTTATAACACTGCTCACATGAGGAAAATGCTTTACTTTTCTGTACAATGGCATTTAATGTTTTGGTGCTCAGTGCTGGGCAGAAGTCTGTGTGGTTTTTCCTCACTATACTAAATATTCTCTCTGTAGAGGAATTGCTGTGAGGGATAGTCAATACTGCCAACATTAGTCATTAGTTTAGGCTATGCAGAATACTTGAGAAGGCCAGATGAATCTTCATTTTGGATATTTCATTCCATGCCACATTTGCTCTAGGATACGCAGCTTCATTGATAGGGTCAAACTGATAAGCAGCAAACTCTGCATTTAGTTTACTTACTTCTTCAGAGTTCAGCACATTTGGAAATGAGAAGATCATGTATTCTGTGGAAGAATAAAAAACCTTCTTTCGCACTGAGATATTTGCTACTACAGCATGCTTCAGAAGTTCAATTTGCATGGGAAACTTCTTCAGCATATATGCACAGGTCACTGTGTAGAAGTTTCTGACACTAGAACAGAACTTGACAAACCTTACCAATAGATCTGTGAAAAGGCTTATTAGTTTTCTGTGTAAGAGATGTACAGCAGATTCTTCACACAAGAAAAATGCATTGAAAGAAGTGAACAATTTCTAGGAAAGATACAGGGCTGTAAGAATGAAGCAATTGAATTTTTTAACTGGCTTATTTATACAGTATCTAAATAAATAATTAACAATAACAGAATTACAAACTGAGTAATGGAATTACAGTATTACTTAATATGGTCATTTATTGGAGATAAAAACAATGTCTATAAAGGAAATATATATATATATATAAATTACTACATTGGAAGCACTTACAGCAACATCAACAGCCATTTATTGGAGAGCAAAAATGATGTCCATAAAAGAAATTCTGACACTTCTCAGGCACATCTAACTTTGGAGGACGCTTCTGCTGTACCTCTTTGGAATGACACCAAACAAATTGTTCTGTTTGTTGATCTTTTTTGTTATGATATCAGGGAAGTTTGGAAATCTTTCTCAGCTCCAAGAACTGCAATTCTGATTCTCCTTTCATCACACCAGTAATATGGAAGTCAATTTAAAAAAATTAAATCATGTATATGAGCTTACGGATCTGGCAACCACCAGCATCAGCATCATCCATTTGTCACAAGGCTAACATAGATTGAAGTTATCAGTTGAAAGCCTCAATTAAACCTTCTTACATATGTTAAGTGTGTTTTAAAGTTTTTACTTATTATTAACGGTTATGTGCTTATGTCCAAATTTTATTATGACATAAAAGCTGGGGATTTTTCTCTCTCCAAAAATGGATATGCTTTTTGTCTGTGGATACAAAGGAAAAGGTGTGTTAAGTTCTTAGAGAACTCACAGGTTCATCCAGGAAAAAAAGGATTACAGTATACAAAAAAAAAAAAAAAAAAAAAAAAAACAATACAAAAGTCCAAAAATAATATCTTCTAACTACACTGTTCAACTTCCATTTGTTTTTGGTTTCATTAATTAACAACTGTGGTTAGAAATTTTGTCACTCACTAGAAATTTCTAAAATTATGATGTGAAAAGATTGAAAAAATACAAAACCAATCTAACTCATACAATTCTAGGCACAAACATGCATATATGGTGAACAACATAAACCTAAATAATTTTTCAGCTTAAAAAGATAAAGATTATAACACTTGCTTGGGATCGCTTAACTCTTTGACTGGCTCATGAAATCTGATTCAGCTGATTTGAAAATGTCACTGAGATCCGCAGCAGCCATGTTAAAAATGGCTGGCATTTCCTGAGTGAAAGTGACAAATTCCATCATCACGAAAACTGATCTTGCAGTGTGAAACTGTCACCTGTTTCTACAGACGGCTTCACTGCACGACACTGAATTGGTAACTTGCATAAAGCCGGATCACATATAATTCTTCAACAGAAACATGTCCAATACAAATTTAAGCATTCATTCAATGCAGAACTCAGTGCATTAAAATTTATATTACCAAATATGTAATGCAATATGTAAATATGTACAGCAGTGTAATTTCCAGCTCAAATCATGCACTTAAAATCCCATTTTTTGAAATATGTGAAACACTTAAGAAAGTAATTCCACCTGTTAACCCTTTGTATAGCCACTGCTGGCTATAGGTATCTTGCAATTCTTTATTTGGGAGGTTAATGGTATAATTTCCTACCCTGACCACATGTCTTGGGAAATGCATTTTTCTGCTACTACCAGCAGGAGGAGAAAGGAACAAAGTGCATCCGTGGCCGACTTGACAGGGAACCAACCACTTGTGCATTCGCATCTCCAAGTCCAGGGAGGCTGCAGAAAACCCCAGAAAAACTGCAGATTGAATGGCTGGCAGGACTGGGATTCGAACACCTGACAGAAATGTTTGCCTCCCACACTGCGCATAACACGTTAACCAACTATGCCCTGCTGGTGGTTGCATTTAAATCCTATGAAAGGAATGATATATATAAACACCCAGATCCATCTGTCTCTCTGGAATGCTTGACATCACAGCAACGTCTGCATGGTTATGCCATCACTAATTGAACAATTTGTGTATGCTCTCGCAGTGTCAAAATGATTGCCTGCTATATAATAATAGCACGCGATCACTTTTAGATGTCAAGGTGATGGTGTGCTAATTTAAAAACTTTGGATTACAATGACTCCAGTTCTATTTATCCGATCTACAAAATTCGAATTAAAATCTTAATATCCCAACAAGTTGCATTTGTATATTAATTTAATTTAGCACAATTCGAATATTAATTTGTACGCTTTAGTTATTTTTTACTTTTTTAATTTAACTAACTTTCCAAGTTTAGTGCTGATTATATTATACATTTTGCAAAATATTGATCTATCTAAACTCCGTAACTTACAATAAAAACTGAAATCTTCAGATGTCAAAGTGAGTAATATTGCATCTAAAAGCAAATGTCGCCCCAATAGCATATTGTCGAGAATTTAGATAGTTCCGATTTGTAATACCAGATATCGCATTATTTTGTAGAAAAAGCTTTGTTATGAAATTTCAAACTAACCGTCGAATAGGACAGTTTAAAACAAGCTGTGTAGGGAATAACAAGTGTGCCAGAGAAAAAGTAATTTAACAGGAAAGATCAAAGAAAAAGTTATTAAGGTAAGTTTACACGAAAACAACTTTCTGAGTTTAGTGCTGATTATGTTACACATTTTGCAAAATATCGATCTATCTCAATGATCTAATTTACAATTGTTAAACAACAAATATTTTACAGAGAATGTTATTTATTGCGAGGTCTTTTTAAAAACAGAAATAAATAGCACATAATTTTTAGTTCCAACATGAATGAGTTCTTACTATATAATTTTTTACTGTTTCCCTGCAGAAATTTGGCATCTATTTGATTTGTTTTCAATCTGCCTCAATTAAAAATTTCACTCAGTCACAGGACAGGCAACATTCCCTATATATTAATACTTATTTAAAGCTTTAAAATAACCATCCTAGGACAGGCTATACGCTAGTTATGATAGAAATATTTTAGCATTTTTTATCCACGATTCTGAAATTCCTTTAAGTCATAATATTCTACTTTAAATTCATAATCTACTATAAAATATTCCAAATTATTTCAGTCTTTTGTTATTTGAAGAAATGCTTATACATAAAAAAAAAAAAAAAAGGAATTTACATAAGCTTTAGGTACTTTATAATGGTTTGTCACACTTGCTGGTAATACCTATGGTATCAATTAAAAATGTCTCTGAAAATCTAAAAAAAACTCAGAGGAAATGAAGATTAAACAATATTTCTTCAATTTGAACTAGAACCAAAGGAATATATATATCTGGGTATAGCCTTGAGTAAGTGATTTAGCTATGCTATGTCCGAAAATTATATTTTTATGATATTTATGGACTGTAGTGACATTGGATGGATGTGTAAGTAACCCACTTTCATAATCAAATGAATTCATTACATGTGGAACCTGTGATGAATTTCTTAAAAACAAAAACATAAAAATTGTGAGAATTGCTAACTCCACCTCCCTCTCAAAGCTGTATTACTTGTGGGCAGAAATGTTTTTTTGCCCACGAAAAACTGAACGTTGCTTTTTCTAAGCGGATGCAATGCTGGGTTAGCCTATACAACAGGTGCTCTCTAAACACAAAAATATGTAATACACACACATTTATGCAAAAGCAACTTTCATTTGAAAGAATGTAAGTTAAAGTAATTGGACAAGCAACCTTTTGAGCACAAAATAGGGATTACATATTGCAGAGTACCCTGCCCTAAAAATCGCTGCACCTGGGTTCGAAACACACTGGGTGTGTTCATGCCTCTAATCCGTAGGATAACAATGAACACGTTCCATGCGCGAAAGCTGTTTAGTAAGTCCTCAGGGAAGTCGTGCCTGATGTGATCAAACAGCTTTCAGAGCAGTACGGTAAGAATGAGTCGCATGATTTAAAGCCATTTTAGACGGAGTAAACCTTGAATGCGCCCAGCGTGTTCAAACTGCTCAGAGTTAACAACTCAATGGGCTATAAGCAGTCACCCATCCCTAATTTGGGGTCACTAGTTCCAGGAAGGGAAGAGAGAGCCAGTGCAGTAAAACAAACACCCCATCCATGCTCACCTGGACCTGGTGGCGCGACCTTTTCAAAAATCCAATGGGTGCCCGGGATCGAGCTCTCAACATGAAGTCCAAACAAGGAAGTCATTTCACTATATAAAAACGTGGGGGGCAAACAGTGGCGCAACGATGTTTCAAAATCTAGGGGAAGGTGGGGGGGGGGTAGATCACACATACACACATATGTGTACATATATATACATTATATACATACTATGTAAGATAGAGTTTGGGATCTCCTCCTCCTACACACACATACGCAGGAGCAAAACAGTTGCTGAGGCGTGCTCTGAGGAGTACAACATGGGTGCCTCAGTTGGCGAATTGTGGAACTTAGCGAACACAATTGCAAAACTATGATAGATAGGGCAGAAATGTAAATTACAAAGTTGTAGAACTGACTTTGCTTATTAGGAATCAATATCACTGTTTTATTAAGTACACATTATACACGTGTTTGCAATCTACGAAAAATTACAATCTTATATTATTAAATTTAGTTGGTTCACATCATAAAAAAGTGTGTATTATATCCCCAAAAAATTTTGTGGGGTCCTTTACATTGGGGATCTCCGACTCTGAAAACCTAGGAGGTACTGATCCCCCAGTAGTTATGCTTATGGAGGCAAAGATATTTATATATATCTTATATATATATCATCATCTTGTCAACCGTTATCAATCCACTGCTGGATGAAGGTCTCTCCAAGTTTCCTTCACAACGGTCTGTCTTGTGCCAGTCTCCTCCATGTCACTCCTGCATACTTTCGAATTTCATCCACCCATCTTCCATGTGGTCTTCTTTTGGGTCTTTTCCTGTCCCTTGGAATCCAATCTAAAATTTTGGCTGTCCATCGATGGTCTGTCCTTCAGGCAGTATGTCCAACCCATGCCATTTCAGGGATTTAACTCTGATCATGATGTCTTCCACTCTTGTCATTTTTCGGATCCACGAGTTCCTCTTCTTATCTCTCCTGGGTACACCAAGCATGCACCTCTCCATTCTTCTTTGAGTTGTCTGCAGCCTTTGTATGTCTCTTTTAGTTAAGGTCCACGTCTCTGCACCATACGTAAGCACTGGAAGGATGCACTGATCAAACACTTTTCTTTTAAGACATAATGGCATATTGCTTTTGAAAATTATGCTGTTTCTTCCAAAAGCTCTCCACACAAGTTTTGTACGCCGATTAATTTCTTCATCAATGTGACCCTCACTTGATATCTGCTGTCCAAGATAAACGTATGTGCCTGTTATCTCCAGCTTTTCTCCATCAATCGATAAATCTTCATTTCTTGAAAATGAATTGAACATCACTTTTGTCTTCTGAAAGTACATTTTTAATCCCACTTCTTTACTCTTGCCAGCAAGTTCCTGGATCATACTCCGCAGCTCCGATGGGGTAGTTGCAAAAATGACTATGTCATCAGCAAAACGAAGGTGAGTTAGATAATCTCCATTAATCTTTATCCCTTTGTTTTCCCAGCTCAGCGACTGAAAGACACCCTCCAATGTTGCATTAAAGAGCTTCGGAGATATGGTGTCACCTTGTCTCACTCCCTTTCCTACTTTTATGTGTGCTGTATTCTCAAACAGCCGAATCTTTGCACTTGCATTTTTTTTTTTTTTAATTGAAGTTTCAACGACCACCGTGAGCAACTCAATGGGCTATAAGCAGTCACTCGTCCCTAATTTAGGGTGACTGGTTCCAGGGAAGGGAGAGAGCCAGTGCCATAAGACAAACACAACATCTATGCCTCACCGGGATTCGAACCCGGACCCCTTTTGGACGAATGATCAGAGGCCATCGCTTAGACCACTGCGCCACCGGGGTGGCATACTTGCATTTTCATAGATGTTATTAATAATATTAATGTATGCATCTTCAATACCACAGGATTTCAGAGCCATTGTAACTGCTGATGGTTTCACCGAATCAAAGGCTTTTTCATAATCGATAAAAGCCATGCACAATGGAAGTTCATATTCTCTCGCTTTTCAATAAGTTCTCTCAGTACGTGGATATGATCTATTGTGCTGTAGCCACTCCTGAATCCAGCTTGTTCTCTCGGTTGAGCCATGTCCAGTGTTACTTTCAAGCGGTGTGAAAGAACTTTAGTGAAGATTTTATAAACCGCTGATAGGTCTGTAGTTCCTGAGATCCTCAATGTCACCTTTTTTATGTAACAGGATCATTGTAGCGTTGTTCCAATCCTCAGCAATCTTCCCTTCATTAAAGCATCGAGTGAAAATTTGGGCGAGTACTGTTTCGATTTCTCCACTTGCTTCTTGTATGATGTCTACAGTAATTCCATCTTCTCCTGGAGCTTTTCCCTGCTTCATGTTCTTGATTGCATGTGCAAATTCTGCTGGGAGGACTGGAAGAACTCTGGTACCTTTCATGATGTCTGGAGTACATGTATCATCCCTTTCATATAATTTAGAGAAGAAATCTTTCACTCTTGTCAAAATTTCGCCTCTATTTCTTGTTACAGAACCATCTTCTTTTCTCAGTGCCATAACCTGTTTTCTTCCCTTACTGAGATGTCCCTTTGCTATCTTTAGGCTTTGGTTGTTTTCAATTGCTTTCCTCACTAGTTCGCAGTTGAATTTCCTTACGTCTTCAGTGATACTTTTTCGTACTGTCTTGCATAGCTCTATATATTCCACTTTGGAAGTCACATCTTCGTTGTCCTCATCTCTCTTCTTTTTTGCATCAACATTTTGGTTTTTCCTGATAATTTGTTCACATGCAACTTGTTCTTAGACCCAGCAAATTTTGTTGCTGTTTCCATAAGAGCTTTGGTTACTTTTCTGTGAACTTCAGAAATATCCACTTCTTCCGATGTCAGGCCTTCTAAAGCGGAGAATCTGTTCTTCAGTTCCAACTTGAAGGTATTATGGTGTTTTTTAAGGCTGGTTATGTCAATACATTTTGTTTGTCTTATGAGCTTGCCATGTCCAAGTTTAGTGTTGAGATGCATCTTACATCTCACCAATCTATGGTCACTACCTGTGTTGAACTTGTTTAGCACACTGCAGTCTTCTATGATGAATTTTTTGTTACACATAATAAAATCAATTTCACTTGTTGTTCCATTTGGATGTCTCCATGTTCATTTCTTGTGTGGCTTTTTCTTGAAAAAGGAGTTCAAGATGAAAAACTCTTCTGCCTCTGCAAACTCAACGAGAGTATTTCCACACTGGTTTCTGTTGCTGTGACCGAATTTACCTACTGAAGTTTCATTCTGTTGCCGTTGCCCTATTTTTGCATTGAAATCTCCCATAATTATCTTCAAATGCTGCTTACCTTTATTATTTAGATGACGAACTTCCTCATAAAATTCTTCAATTTCTTCTTCAGGATGACTTGTGGTGGGTGCATAAGTTTGAATTATCTGAGCCTGGTATCTTCTTGAGAGTTGGATAACGAGTCGTGCAGATCTGTCAGAGGAACTTTCAACTTCTACAACTTTATCCTTCAGTTTCTTGTTTATTATAAATCCAACACCACTAGTTCTGCCAGTATCTGTCCCACGACAGTAGAAGAGATGTCCACTTTTCAGTTCAATGAGATCTTCCAATTTTCTCCTTACCTCACTTAGCGCAACGATGTCCCACTTGATCCTTTGTAGTTCCTCTTCCAATTCAAGAAGCCTTGAATCAGAAGACAGGGAGCGTCCATTATACGTAGCCAAGGTCAGCATCAGATGGCAGCCTAGTCCGGTCCTCCGGGGATTCTTAGCACCCTGTGCCTTCATGTCACTCTGGCCGCTGCCTTGGCCAGGAACATTCCAGCTGCCGGAGACTGAGGGCCAAGATTTAAGTTGTGGAGTCATTTTGGAGGGGTTTGGCCATAACTCACCACGCTGACCAAGCGGGTTGGTGAGTGTGGGATAGAATTTCCTCTAATCCCGATGGTATAGTTATACCGCTATTGGCGGTCGTCAGAGCCCCTTTAGTGGGAACAGGATGCACCATGAGAAGGCGGGGTTGACATTTGTCAAGGAGAGGCTGTGATGTTACGCATCACCTGACCTTACATCCCTATATATATATATATATATATATTTGCTTAGGTATCTTCTTTATAGAATATATATATATATATATATATATATATATATATACTGAAGAGCAAAACTGAAGACTAAGGAAAAACTTTAGAATTTAAAACGAAAGTTGCAAAATAACCTGAAGATCAAAACGCGCAACGCAGCAGTTTTGAAAATTCAGAATTCACATTCTATTAAGAAGATACCTAAGCAAAAAAATACAAATATAATTTTGACTCACACCAAGTACAACATAGAAAAGGTTATGTATCTACCGGTGTGAGTAAAAGGAGAAAAGATAAAAAAATAATAAAATAAAACAACTGAATGTAGAAGGTGTCGAGAATACTGAGCCTTGGCTTTATCAAGGACCAGCAAAAACTCTGCATTTTCTCACTTCCACAAAGACCTAGTTGGAAATGGGTTTCTGCAAGGCCATGGATGCAAGTAACATTCCCACCTAAAATTGTTTTAAAAAACATATATATATCATGTCCTCCGCAGAGTTGTATGACCTAGCACTAGTTAACAATTTCGCTTGCATCCATTAACCTTCCTGGCCCGACCCATGCTCTTCATCTGTTACTATTAAACAGAGAGAAGAAGATTAAAGAGAACTCAAGCTGTGAGAGTGACATAATAATTAGAAATAATTTTCAGCTATAACGAAATGCCAAGTTCGTTTGAGAGAGAATTTAAACCTGAAAAACAATGCAAAAGAAATCCAAATTTTTACATTGCAATTAAAAAAGGAAATATTAATTTTTAAAAACAGATTTTTGAAAGAAAACTTGAGTCTAAAACCCCCTACTCTACAACTTATGACAGCACGAAAACGAGAATAATTTAAAGACAATAATTAACTAAAGAAAACTTTGTGAAAGTTATATGACTTAAACAGTTAGTTGCAATATGTACAAAGTTTTTCAGCAGTGCTTTAAGTGCATAATTAATTAGTTATTAAGAACTTAACTACTTTGAAAATACAGCGCAAAGAAAAGGAACAAGCTTAGTCATCTGCTGTTCCTAGGTACCCCAAAAGACGCGCAAAGTTACCAAGAAAAGAAAGAGTTAAAACCCTCAAAAATGTTAACAGACAAGCCAGTGCCTAAAAGCTGAAAAGCAAAAAATCAACAGAGAAAAAGTACATGAAGTACAAACATTGAACTTATAAAACCTAAAACCCAAATACAAGGAAGAGAGCTTACCTCTTGTGCGACTAAACAATCTCCTCACAAGAGTAAAACATGGCTGACCTCTTCCCTAACGCTTCTGCCACTCCCTAGTCGCTGGGGGGCAGTGTGGGTGGGGCTGATGGCCTCCTCATACAGAAAGAAACCAACTCGCGGAGATTTTAGCCAGAGAAAAAAATATATAAACTTAAGACTGTGGATCTGTATGATCAGAATTAACTCTCCAGAATACATGAGAAATATTATAAAATACACGAGTAGTGTATTTAATAATCTTTGCATGTATTAAATCACCTTAGTGAGCTTCTATAGATTAATCAGAATCTTATTAATTTTAATGTTGGTTTTACTATTTTTAGTATAGCTATCCTAGTGATGAATAACTAGTTTTCTTTTTTATTTGTTTTTATTTTCTTTTATAAACAGATTTTTAAGCTTTTTTTGTGATTTTGTTTATATTATTTAATTTTTTGTTTTAATAGGACCTTCATATCCATAGCACTAAGGTTCCTTTTAGTAGTTAATAGGCATCCTCTAGCCAACTTCCTTACGGCTTTGATTGGTCAGAATCATATTATTAACTGTGTAGAAAATTAAAGCAGATCTGCCAACCTTACTCTATTATTCAGAATAATTTTTCTTAAAGTTCTTTTGATGAAAGAAGAAGGAATTTCGTTCTCTAGAAAACTATCTAATAGTATATTAATGTGGTAATTGAAGTCCAAATTGTTGCTGCAAATTCTTGAAATTCTTAGGACCTGAGAAATTAGTACATTCTCAATTACTTTGGTTGATATGTTATTATTCCAGTGTAGATATTTAATTACTTTGAAAGGAAAATTAACTCTTTTATCAAAGAGGCTAATAGATGGGTTACTTCTGTTGAGCTTAATGCTTAAGTCTAGGAACTCAAGTTCCTGATTACTGTGGTTGGTTTTACATAAGTTAAGAGAGCTAGGATAGATATTATCAAAATCACTCTCTATAACTTCTGAATTATTAATACACAGCAGATCATCAATATATCTAAAAGTGTAAAGGTAGTTATCTGAGCAGGTGGGGTGATTTTTAATGAATTTATATTCCTTAAAGAACAGGAATAGATTAGCGATATTCGTGGACGTTGATGTTCCCATGGGAATACCGTTCACTTGCTTATAGAGAGTATTATTATATAAGATATGGTTATTTTTTATGCAGCAATTGAGATAAGAGTTCCAAGTTCCTACATTAACAAATTGGTTAAGTTTAAATTCTGCATACAGCTCTTTAAAGATAGTGATTATATCAGATAGAGGCAGATTAGTATATAGGTTTTCAAAATCATAACTATTAATATCTAGGGGACAAACTTTGAGTATAGTAGAAATTACTTCTGCATTATTATTAATTATCCAAAAATCTCTGTACATCAAGTTAGTACAGTTTCTAATGTGTTTCAAAACCTTCTTTAAGACATCTTCAAAAGCAAGATCTATTTTCTTTTTATGACTCCTTACTCCACTAGCTATGAACCTGAACTTCACAGGATCCTTATGAAACTTAACCGTTGCAAAAAGAATTGGAAATTCAGGCTCATATCTTCTAGTTTGTGGAATTTTAAGTTTCTTGAAGAATGCCTTAAACCGATTTTCTAACTGCTTGGTAGAATAACTTACGGGCTCGTATGTTACTCTATTATTGAGTTCCATAGTTAACAATTCAAAATAGAACTTCTTACAGATAATTGCAAAATTATTGCTAGCTTTATCCGTAGTGGTAAAAATAAATAGGTCTTGTAGTTTGGAGAGTGACCTTTTAGCTTCTCCAGAGAAAAAGAGATTTCTGTCGAAACAAAAGTCCAGACCTGCCAACTCACCGGTGAAGCTATTGATTATATTATATTTCCATTCTGCGAAGGCCTCAATAGGCTGATTGTACGTTAAACTGGTTTTTACGATGTACCTATTAACATCTTGAGTGAAGCTCTCAAGAATCCTTTCTTTGGAAATAGTGAAGGAAGGTCTGAATTTAGAGCCATACTCTAATAAATTCCTAAGCTTTTCATTTTCAACAAAACTCAAGTTTCCGGTGATAATATGGTTGTAATTCTTATCATAGTGAACTGTTTCTTTATGTTCATCACAAGAACATGTAGTAATTACAGGAATGTAGCTCGAAGAGTTAAGTTTGTAGTTTTTAACTATTGACCCTAAGGTCTTAACATATTTAAAACTTACAATAGACTGGTGCCTGTGGATGGGAAAAAAAATTGCATTATTGTAGAACAGCTTCCTTACATTGAGCTTATCGTAGGCTTTATTTAGAAACCTGATGGTTACAAAATTACTAGAAAATTCTTTAAGAGAAATTTTATCTTTAAGAATATGTTTAAGAATGTCCAGAACCAAAGCAAAAACATGCTTATCAACATGGTCAGCAGTTTCATTCCAGAATTTGAAAAAACTTTTAAGGACAGAGTGCTTGAAGGACTTGAGAATTTTGTAAGTATTTTTAACAAAATTAGTGCCAGTTTTAAAGCTTTCCAGAGTTATTAGCAAGTTAGCAAAATCAACTTTGCCTGATGTGCGAAATAACCTCTGTCCTCTATTACCTCTAGTGCAGCTCTTATTATTAACAAGAAAGAAGAGTTCACGAATTGAAAATTTATGCTGATTATGCTTATTGTCAGATAGAGTGGAATTAAGACCATAGGGATAAAGAGACTGATGCTGCAAAATTTCAAGGGATTCAGTTTCTAGCCGAGCATAGAGGTCAGGGATAATATGTAGTACCTCTATTTTCACTTTGTCAAAACCATGAGTATGGAAATGCTCTAATTCAAAGGTAGAGTACTGGTTGGCGTTTGTGGAGGGGTTCACTCCTGAATTAGAGAACTTGTTAACTAGAGACCTGTGACCATTAATCCTAAGATGAAGAGGATATCTAAATATATATATATATATATACATATATTACAAGACTTAAAAAGCAGCAAGATGCATACAAACATAACATGATTACTGCAAAACTGCGTCCAGCCGCAGGTTTCAAACATAGTCAGCATAAATTACAATCCTAATACAAAACCCCCAAATACCATCCCTAAAATAAACCAAATTTATTCCAAAAAACAAGAGGACCAAAATAAGATAAATACAAACATATTATGATTAAATTGCACCGGAACACCAGACCACTCTTCAGGGAACGCCATCCGGTGCTCTGAGGCAAAGTTCAGGTTTCATGAGAGTGCCAAATTTTTTATATAGCCAATAGACAGACATCTTAATTAATTTAGTGTCAAAAAAACTCTTATGCACTCTGTCTTCCCTACGTGAACCTTTTAGTAGAACTTAAATAACTTAGAACATAAAGAACTTACTTGTAACACTGTAGCAAACAACTCATAAGGTTCCTTAATTAGAATTGTAGAACATATAAATTCAAAACTCAATATCCCAAAGGCAGAAACACACACTGGACCTGACAGCTATGGTCTATAATCACTTCTCAAGGTGAATGACAAGTCTTTGAGTATACCTTCTGAAAATCCAGTAAAGATTTCTAATACGTCATAGGTGAAAGTTCGGGCTGTAAGGAATATCCGGGGTGACTCGGAAGAAATAAAGTATTTTGGGGGCCCTAAGAAATGGTTAATATAGAAATTAAGTTAGTGTGATATTACATCTTCTAATTGAAAAATTGGAATTAGAATTGAAAGACAACATTAGATTTTGAAAATAGAAATTGCAAAAATTAGGAAGATCGTTATTCTTTAACAAAATAAAATACAAAAACTTAAGAGATTTTGTAGCATAACCTTTATCATTACAAATATGCGAAATCTGTAAGAACTGTGAAATAATAATATTCCTGTGAATTGTTTTACAGATTTTTGAATTCCAGACACTTAAAAGTTGAGGAAAAAAATTAAATTGGTTTCTTTTGTCAAAAAGTCCCGAGTTTTTGCAAATGTAACGTTGCGGCGACAACGTCAAGCTTTACTCCATTGAAATGAAGGTTCGCTTCTGCTGCCAATTTAAGGGCAGAAGACTACAAGAGGAACTGGGTATGTTCTTGTCAGAAAAGAGTTCATAGTGTAGTGCTATGTTACAGAAAATAGTTCCTCATTTCTCTCACTTTTTTAAAACACATGCTGAGAATTTCTTTGTTCTTTCGCATATAATTCCCTGATATGAAATAGAAAGTGTGCAGATGCCTTTATTGCTTGTAGAAAAGCATTAAAGTACAGGTTGCATTCTCTCCAGCGGAAGTTAGATGGCAAGTCGGAAAGCTAAACTTTTGGTTCTGGTATTGACGGCATGGTTCACAGCTCATTTGGTATCCCACATCAAAGAATCATACACACAAAAAAAAAAAAAAAATTCTCAGATTGTGATGTGAAAAATTGAGACAGAAATGAGGAGCTATTTTTTTTGTAGCGTAGCACTATAAGATGGAATGCTTTCCTGGCAAGAACATAACTGGTTCCTCTTGTAGTCTTCTGCCTATGAATTAGCCACTGGAGAGAACATTCGTTTCAACAGAGCAAAGCTTGGTGTTGTTGTTTCCACAACATCTGATCACATCATTATACCCGGAGGTAAGTTTTACAGTAAAAGTCATTCAAGTGCAGTATAAACATTATATTTTTTCACCATTTCCCATTTCAGCATTTTGTCACTTTCAACTAAATGTTTTCATAATGGAACTACACAAGGTCAATGCATTTGAAGTCAGCTCAGAATACCAGTGCATTTTTTTGTTTTTGTTTTTAAAACACAGGAACTGTGTGGTGACTACTCTTGAACAGTTTTTTTTACTTTTTACGAACAATCATTGAAGTAGATATAACCTACATTTTTGAGGTTACTCAACTTTATTCCAAAAATATTTTAGGTTTTCGTCTCTACACATTTTCAACACGTATTTTTCTTAGTTACATCGTGGTTCAAGGCCCCCCCCCCCAAAAAAAAACATCTTTTTCAACTCATGCAAACTTTGTTTTTTCTCTTTTTTTCCCAATGACCAAATGCCAATTCAAAATAATAAACCACAAGTACACATAATTCAACTTCCCAAAACACTTACATCTAATTAAAACTTCAATCAATAAAACTTATGTTACACATTTCCTAAAATGTCAAAGTTAAAAAACTGTAACCCATAATTATTTACAACTGCACACCGGTAACCAATTGAAATAAACTTAAAACCTGACACAACCACTATACTCAACAATCCCGGACCTCTCCCTACTCAGAAATAAGCATACTATCCTAGCACTTTCAGCCTCAGCCCAGGCACATTCTCAAGGAGTGGATGCAACAGATGAATCACCCATCACCGTCCTCAAACGTAGCGAATGTTCCAGTGTTCGCGCGTCATCGTCTCATTCCCATTCTTCGCCGCTCGGGCACAGTGGCACCATCTATCAGATGACCTAACAGCCTTCATTTTTTTTCGTACTTATAAATATCTGTTTGATAGCTGATTGTAGTCGATTCTTGAAATCAGTCATTTTATATTCTATCATAACATTTTTTTTTTTTAAATTACGTCAGATCATTTTTTTTTCTTTCCTTTTCCCCTCTGTTCTTCTCTACGGCTTTCCATTCTGATCAAATCCTTCCAATACGTGTTTAAGCTATTAGGATCATTAACGTTACATAACCTGTGTCTATTTTTTTCAATCAATACTGTCTCTGCTAATCTTAAATGCCTTTCCGTACGACAGTTTTTAATAAATTTTATTTCATCATACTTTGGGTATTGCTTTTGTTCAACACAGTACTGGACCAATGCAGTTTTTGCTTCTTTTTTCTGCCAATTCCATAGCTGCTGTTGTAAACGATGTTTTAGTTTATTTTTAGTGCTTCCTATATATGATACTCCTGGATTGTTATTTATTGGAATTTCATAAACACCAGCTCTATCCAAGCACTTCTTGTTTTCTTTTGTATTGAGTGTAATATTTTTTGGGGGGCCTTGAACCACGACGTAACTAAGAAAAATATGTGTTGGAAATGGGTAGAGACGAAAACCTCCTAAAAGATTTTTAGAATAAAGGTGAGTAACTTCAAAAATGTAGATTATGTATAAATAGCACGTGAATAATTAAGCAGCTAAATGACATTTGCAATGCTGTATGGATATGTGATTGAAGTAGACGTACAACTTTTAGTAGGGTATAATTGTTCACAGTGCTTTCATTAAATGTAAGTTTGTTTGTTTTCCAAATTTAAAATTTCAACTGTTCCAATACTGATTAAAAGAGCTGAAAGGTTTAATAAATTAATCTGGACATTTTTGCCTATTTACATAATCTTGAGGGACGGTGCATTGCTGGCTGTTTTCATCCCTTTCCTAATCCTCACGAATTTGACTTTTTTTTTTTTTTTGATTGGAGGTTTAACGACCACCGTGAGCAACTCAATGGGCTATAAGCAGTCGCCCGTCCCTAATTTAGGGTCACTGGTTCCAGGGAAGGGAGAGAGCCAGTGCCGTAAGACAAACACAACATCCATGCCTCACCGGGATTCGAACCCGGACCCCGTTCGGACGAATGATCAGAGGCCATCGCTTAGACCACTGCGCCACCGGGGCGGCAAAAATTTGACTTTTGCCAAATGGAATGTTAAAAAAAAAAAAAAAAAAAAAAACAAATAAAACACGTGTCCCAAAGGATGCGCAGAATTTGTAATTATGAGGTTTTTTTTGGTCAATGGCAGCACTGATTTTAGGGTAAACAAAGACAAATTTGCAGTATTAATATTTTCATTATGGCTGAGATACATGAGCAGATCAGTTAAAAGACGGATGCATTTCTTATTAAAAGAAAATGATTTAAATTTCAATGGGTGCCCGAACCCCGGAGCACTCATGTAGTTGGTGCCCCTGCATGGGACCCATCTTGGACAAACAAGTAGAATCCGACACTTCATATCACTCAGCCATCGAGGCAGCACAATTTAATTTTTTTGAATAAGATTTGCTATAGAATTCAAAAATTTTGATATGGCAAGAAGGAGTTTGTATAAAAGTTGAACGTGTCTTACTTGGTTACTATACATATGTCAAACTGCCCAACTGTAGTGTACTTAAAAAAAATTTCAGGCATTGATTTCTTATCACTGATCATTCAAAATAAAAATTCTCAAATGTCGAGTTTTTGAATATCAGATTTAACACACAAAGAACATTTAAAAAATTACCTAAAAAAATTTAAATTACCAAGATTGCTATATATACGAGTTTTTATGAAAAAGTTGTCATAAAACTAGTATAAACTACTTTCTTTCTTCTTTTGGATTGGATTCGAGGTTTAACGACCACCGTGAGCAACTCAATGGGCTATAAGCAGTCGCCCGTCCCTAATTCAGGGTCACTGGTTCCAGGGAAGGGAGAGAGCCAGTGCCGTAAGACAAACACAACATCTATGCCTCACCGGGATTCGAACCCGGACCTCTTTCGGACGAATGATCAGAGGCCATCGCTTAGACCACTGCGCCACCGGGGCGGCTCTTTCTTCTTTACTGCCAGGGTAAAGATGAAATGCTTTGATGAGCATTCTTTAGAGCAGATTTACTAATTATTCATATATAATTAGTCCTATACAGTCACTTTACTGATATGATCTTTCAGATGAGAAAGTTCATCTGTGAACCCTATGCATCCAAAATACAATAATTTAAACTAATATCAAGCCTGATGTAGAACAGTAACAATATCATCATATTCCTTCTGTTTCTCATACTCCTGCTGCTTCAGATTTTCGATTATACTCTGAAATCTTTGTTTCAAAGCTTGGTTTTCTATACTTATGATCTCCAGTTCCTGCGCTCTTCGCCTTGCCTGAAGATCTGCAATCTCATGTTCCAGCTCATCGAGCTTTTCCAACAGCACCGTTTTTTCTTCTTCAGTCTTCTGTTCCTTCAAGATCTGCCCTAAGTTTTCCCCAGCTGTAGCAGACTCAAGTTGAAACACAGCTGCACTATCATTTTCGGCACAATATTCTTGATCTCGAGAATGTTCAGACTGCACTGGGCTGTCGAGCATGCTTTTTGAAAATTCTGTGATCAGCTGGGAGTTCGCATTCCCACACGATGCATTTCTTCTGGAAGTACCAGTGGACATCTGACTTGTTTCATCTTCAATAAGGTCTGCACCTTCTCCTTCATTTTCTGAACTACTCAGGACTTCTCCAAAGATATCATATTCAGCAACGTCCAAGCTTTGAGAGTTGCTTCGAGGTCCTCCTGTTGACATCATATTATCTTCAGTGGAAAAGTCTACACCTCCTGCTTTATCGTCACTTTTTCCTCATCAGCATTCACAACTTCATAACGAACACTGATAGCCTCATTGTCCATTCGAAATAGGCGTTTTACTTCTTTCTCAATTTCAGGAAAGTCAATGTATTTCTTTTTTAGCGTCTTACGAAATCTGCGCTTTCGAACATTTTTCAGGGGTAATGTTATACCATGGGGCTGAATGTATTTTTTATCCTTGGCATCTTTCTTATCTTTCTTTTTGGGAGACTCTTCCTCGTCAGTCTTTTGGATATCGTCCTCTTCCTTACAAACCATTAACTGACATACATCAGCAGTTTTGTAAAACGTCTTACGGTCTAAAGTTTTGTGCGATTCTAAAATTGTTGGCAAGTCTACTATCCGCGAGGACAGGTTCCACTTATCGTAGCGGACTGATCCATGCCTCATGTCAGCATCGATCTGAATCATCAGCCTATCTTTTAGGTTCATAACACCCGATCTTACAGCTGCTCGCAAAGCGGCAGCTGGTGTGGTTGG
Organism: Macrothele yani; assembly: GCA_039090855.1. Taxonomy (NCBI): domain Eukaryota; kingdom Metazoa; phylum Arthropoda; class Arachnida; order Araneae; family Macrothelidae; genus Macrothele; species Macrothele yani. Next base: position 51,991,183 of record CM077028.1, read on the forward strand.
TAATCGCAAGACAAACTGACTTTCCAGTTCAACTGGGTCATCCTCTGGAGGTTTTTTCACTCCTTGATCCTTTTCCTCTGTCATAACTGTGTATCAGGAAACAAAAAAAGGTGTGTATATATATATATAAATGTAGGTGAAAGTTAAAAGCAGCAGCTGTAATAAAACCGTTTGATCAAGACGCAGTCAAACACCACAATTTCCACCTATTTACACTCTACCACATCAATTTCTCTGCTTAACCAACAATACAACATAACAAAACCTTACGTTTACGTCGTTTACCAACCAAGTCCATCTGCTTTGCATTTACACCATTGCCACACCTTGGGAAAAATTCACATCCGGAAAATAAATAAAATAAAAAAACTGTCCGATTCTTGGGAAGACATTGGATTCCAAAGACCTTGGAGAGAATAGGGCTAATCACAGAGAATGGAGAGACAGAGCGTGCACAAGCCAGAGTTATGGAAATTGGTGGGCGCGAGAAAAGAACGATAGCAGGGCACCGTCGGCGCTTTATGGAACTAAACCCCACTTGCTCTCTGACGTTACGTCCCTACTGTAACGCTCATAATTCGAAATTGGTTACTTTGCTTGTCATTACTACCGTTACCACTGTGTGATTCTGTGATTATAACAACGCTTTTCGTTATTTCGTAGAAGTTATTTTCGGCGGCATATTATTTCATCTTTTATATGTAGGAAATCTTTGTCTATTTTTTGACTGTTAAAAATCGATATAAGTAAAATTTATATCAGAGTAGAGCCCTTACTGTATTTTGTTTTTCGTAATTCCATTTGATCCTTCGGGCAGATGTTTACAGATGTTTGATTCGTGATACAATTATGTCAGTTTGTTACTTTTTATTTGCCATTGCTTTGATATTTTTCCGTTGTTTATTTTCAAATTCCGGCAGTAGTATGTTGCGTTGACGAAGGTCTGCATTTTGAGAACGAAAGCTGCTACAGATTTATTAGTTTCTTTTAAGTCCGAGTTAGTACTTTATTTCTCAGTATAATTCCCGACTGCAAAGTGCTGTTCTTACGATTAAGAATATACGCCTAATTCCGTTACACCTACCGCAAAATTCCTCGGTAAATCACGCTACAGTGAACCTAACCAACTCGGGAAGTAAGGAAACTGGCGGCTCTCGCAGGGAAGGAAAGTCGAGAGAGACATTTGTAAACAAGTGGGAGGAGCGTAGTTGTGACGTCACTTTTAGTTCTCATTAACAGGCCGTGGGGCCGCCAACGTCTATGTGAGTTTAACATTATGCTGTTACCATCGGACAAAGTGAAGAATTTCCTTTACGATCTTCTAGAGTGCACACTCTGTACCTCTCTCCTCTGTGGGGCTAATCTTCCAAAAACGGGCACGCTCCTCATTTCTCACAACTAAGACAGCGGAGCGCTAGAACAGCTCTGCGAGCAATCTAATGTTTTCGATCTGGCAACGCTCAGTAAATAATAAGTTGTCCATATTAACCACAGATGCCGTATTGGCAATCTCAGCGGTCCGCTCTCCCTCTAGCGGCGAAAAGGAAGAAGTACTGTAGTACGGGTAACGTTTTCGGCTCAATGCTTGGCTGTTGGTAGATCGCTCATTACGTTCAGTTGTCGTAGTTTGGTGTATTTTTGCATTCATTCTAGAATTAGAGAGTTGTATAATGGAGAATTCCGTGAAGAAGAATAAATCATATTGTTGTGTCCGGCAATGCCGTTCCCAAGGTTTCGGCTATGTTTTTCACAAGTTAGTATAAACGTTTGTGCCTTGCGTTTGAAATCCTTCCAGTGAAATGCTACTAACCTAGTAACGTCTTTGAATGAATAATAAACAAGGCAGCATGTTTTTATTGCATAGTAGTAATTAAAAAATCAGCATTTCTACATAATCTTGAAAACAAATAATTGCTGTTATCTATATAAATTTAAACTTCATTATGGAACAAGATTTGCAATGTTCTGTCAACAGTCATCGGTTCAAAAACGCAGAACCCAATGATGATCAACAATTACCAATTCACAAACAGTCTTAGGAACAGAATGTTAAAAATTTACAAATGTTATTGTTGACAGTATTGAAAATGGGTCCTGGGAAACGTCAAGTGAAACGAAATGTCAGCTTTTAATAGTAATCCGGATTAGAACACCCCTGTCGGTATTACTATATCACTTGCCTGAAAATGTAAAAATAAAAATTACCTGTAACAGTAAAGCATTACTCCTACACAGTGCTTACACGTTCCACTTCCGCCAGCTTTACAAGAGCAGTCAAATGACTTTATAGAAATTTCACTGTTACTTGTATCTAAAACACCGTTGATGGAGTGAGGCGACGACGTTATTGTCGTGGACTGAATGCAGTGCGAAACTATGAGAATTTCTCTTCCATCTTCCTTCTTAATTCCACAAGAAATTATATGGCCTACATTAACAATCACTTCCCCTTCTTTCATGCATCTTGAATTTTTGGAAGCGTCCACAAATTTCATTATTTCAAGGATTGAAAGCGACAAACCAGCCATTTTAACATTCGACTTTATGGAAACACGTGCGACGTTACCCGTACTAGAGAAGTTTGTTTACGTTTGCGCAGCGCCCCTATAGTTCGTTGAGGTTCCCAATAAGGGACTAGATTGGCTGTCTGCTCTGTTGAGCATGGGCTAGCGCTGTGAGAAGCATGGAGCCACATTGAGCGGGTCAAGATGGCGGCGGAGCATGGCACGTTACGCAGGATAGTTTGGACTTGGTTATTGTATAAATCATGGTGAAAGCTTCCTCAGATACAAATCTTACGCAGAGAGACAAAAATATGATTGCTGTTACTTATTTGCTTCTTGCCCAATGCTGAAAACATATATATATTAAAATTTTAAGCTGGTATTGTATGCAAGCATAGAAAATTATTGGAAAACATTTTTAAGAAGGTAATGCGGCAACGATTTAAAATAATGTAAACGCAAATAATAATTTATTTAAAATCAATAAGTAGCTATTAAATCCAGCAAACTATTGATTTGAACCCAAAAAAAAAAAAAAGGCTTCCACATGCTTTACATAGAAAAGCTGAAATTATGTGAATATTTTTCCTTGTTGCTATTACCTCTGTCATCCTGATTTATTTATTATGTTTGTTCAAAAAGCTTTGAAATTCACCAAAAATTTTGATATTTCGTCTTGTTATGCACTAAGGAAATTTCAGTTTTTAACATTTCACATTTATTTGGGCAATATAGCAACGAAATGGCGTATTAAATGTAAGCATTCATTAACAAGGAACGTCAAAATCATATCTCTCAGCAAATTAAAACCAGCGTGATATTTTTTTATATCACAGATACCGGAATGTCTTCTCTGGAATTTAAGACCTGGCCGAATCTGAAATAATTCAATATTTTGCAAGACCCTTGGCATTCTAGTTAGCACTAAGGAATATTACTGTTTTTTACTTAAATTTTATAACTTCCGCCGCTAAATGAGTACTGAATGCTTTTTTTTTTTTTTTTTTTTTATTGGAGGTTTAACGACCACCGTGAGCAACTCAATGGGCTATAAGCAGTCGCCCGTCCCTAATTTAGGGTCACTGGTTCCAGGGAAGGGAGAGAGCCAGTGCCGTAAGACAAACACAACATCCATGCCTCACCGGGATTCGAACCTGGACCCCTTTCGGACGAATGATCAGAGGCCATCGCTTAGACCACTGCGCCACCGGGGCGGCCTGAATGCTTTGAATCTCAATATAAATAGAAAATCACAGTACCAAACTCGTATTTCTTTGACTTAATGCAAAGTAGCCTTGCTTAAATGGATCGTGATGACCCGCTGAAAATGGCGCCTACCTTTTTTTTTTTTTTTTTTTTTTTGATTGGAGGTTTAACGACCACCGTGAGCAACCCAATGGGCTATGAGCAGTCGCCCGTCCCTAATTTAGGGTCACTGGTTCCAGGGAAGGGAGAGAGCCAGTGCCGTAAGACAAACACAACATCCATGCCTCACCGGGATTCGAACCTGGACCCCTTTCGGACGAATGATCAGAGGCTATCGCCTTAGACCACTGCGCCACCGGGGCGGCAGGCGCCTACCTTCTCACGCCTCATGGGCTGGGAGTCCAATCTAGCTTCTTGTATATGATATCTGTGATATTAACCAACGAGATAAAAATACATAGAGTGCTTCTCTGATTGGTTCTCTGCTGTGGCAGCTGAAGCCAACGTGGGGTGAGCCTGCCATCTTTGATGAGGTACAAATTCTGCGTGTGTCAAAGAGTCACCTCGGTTCTTTCAGTTGCTCGGAGATCGTGTTATGTTTTGTGAATATTCACAATTATCAGCACATGTTGGATAATTATTTCAACAATAAAATGCCATTTACTCCACTTTTGGAAGGTTAGCCCTACATTTCACAAGTAAGCATTTTTAAATAAGGTTGAGCTGTAAATGCTCAGTTAATGAAACGCAGAAAATAGGACATCTGATCCGTGTAGCTGGTGATTAAACCAGCAGATGAACCATTTCAATATCTGTGTTATCTTAAGACTTTTTATTCCTTATATTTTGTAAACAGTCGTACTCAATGTGAACACTGAATCATGTTTATGGGAAGATGAGGTTAATTGTGAGTTACCAACTTTGAGGCTTTTTGGGAAAAATTTTTACTTATGCTAGTGTTTTTTTTTTTTTTTACATATACTTGAGGATGTTTTGCAAATGGCATTTGCATATATATTCTAGAATCTGTACAGTGTACGTGCAACTTGTCTGACAAGACAACAAATATTTCAAAATCTTAGGAAGCAGCAATTTCTTTTTATGTGATAAAGATCATGTACCCATGGCTAATGCCCATTAGATAGCAAATACTGGTAAAGCAATCAATTTATGGTTACTTAAATTGCAGAAGTAATAATTGTGATTGGTAATATAAATTTATTGCTTGCTGACACCTGTCAGGAAACAATCTAGTATTTTATCTGAAAGCACAGGGTCACCCAGCTTGTGTTCTAGGCATTTGTCTCTGATTAGTGATTAGTCAGTAGTATTACTGCAATAAAGTGAGAGTGGGGAGCTTGAAAATTTCTTGACAGAATACTCTTTATTTGTGAATGTGTTAGTACAATGTGTGTGGTTTTTGGGTAGCAAAAATACAGGCAATATTGATTTAAAACTGAAAATAGGAAACAGGGAGTACAATGGTACCTCAAAAATGCAAATAACATAAAATATTTATGAAAACTGGCACAAATGATTATGAAATGACAATTGAAAAAAATTATGGAATAATACAAAAGAAAGGGACTAGCAGCATTTTGTAATAACTACTTGCATTTGATTTTTACGTGATAGGTGTTTTTTTTTTTTTTTTTGAAGAATGTGACCTCTGATTCATGATGAATGTACAGTCAGTATGTCAATGTATAAATGGCCAGTTATTCCTTTTGCATCAACCATATATATGAGAGGTTTGTTAGTATTGAACAAATATCACTCACGTAAATCAATCTTTCTTTGAATTGAAGAAGTTGTGCCTGTATTTCTCTAAAATACAAATCAGACGCACTTGTATTTCCAGCAAGACTGTTGAAGGAACCCACAAAATAACAACACAAAACATAAACGTTTGCTCGCCAAACTTTTTGCACATCATGAATGTAAATCAGTGGTTGTTAATTTCTCACTTCATATTAATAAGAGGCTGTGCCCTTAAAATTGAAAAAAAAAAAACTATGTGCAGTACATCTTAACAATTGCCAAAATGTGTACAAATATCAGGTGAAAACTACAAAATTTCAGCTTTGGGACAAAAAAAACTAGGCTTCTTAAAAAAAAAAGTAAAATATGAAAGTGCAAATAAAAAATATTAAATACTTAATACTGAAACAAAAAAAAATTCAATTTTTTGTCCCATAAAAAAATTAAAGTCCATAATCTGAAATTTTTGGTCACTCAGCCCAGAGCTTGAAAAATATCTAAAATAATACATGCCCAGATATTAAAAGCAGGATGTGTAGAAAGATTTTTCTTTTGATACCAAAAATTATAAGTCTTTTTAGGTTGAAAAAGTACATAAAACTATTTTTAGCTACTCGGTACTGGTGTTGCTAACTGTAAATAGCATTTGGAGCATCATATTGCCCCAATGTCTGTCTATACCTAGGTCACAGGGGAGTTACAGAAGTGATATATATATATCTGTAACTACAACATATATTAGGTCACCAAGTTTATTTAAACTGCACTTAAGAATAATTATTTTCAATTCTTTTTCTTACGAATAAACCTTGGAAGATAGTTAAATAATACACAGCAAATAAACATATGTAGATACATAAATAAAATAATTTTCATCAAAAAAAGTGTTAGCCTATTCCTGCTGTTAAAATACATCAAAAAGTAAACTGACAAAATAAAAGGTAAGTAATGTTTATACGTAATGTTTTATATACATATATATAGAGAGAGAGAAAGAGAGGGTGGACGACATCATAACCAGGTGTATATATATATATATATACTGTATGTATGACCTTAACTAAAAAAGAAAAGCAGGATATATAGAAAGATTTTTCTTTTGATACCAAAAAAAGACATGCAAAGAATGCAGACAACTCAAAGAATATATATATATATATACAGAGAGAGAGGGAGAGAGTGAAACCACTGAAATGGCAATGGGCTGGACATGTTGCCAGAAGAACAGACCACCGATGGACGACTGAAATTTTGAACTGGATTTCGAGGGACAGAACACTCATGGGAGATGGGTGGATGGAATTCGAAAGCATGCTGGAGTAATATGGAGGAGGCAGGCTCAAGACACACAATTGTGGAAGAAACTTGGGGAGACCTTCATTCAGCAGTGGATTGATAATGATATATATATCATCATCATTGACAACTATTATCATTACAATATATGTATACTGTATATAATCAAAAAATATATATATCATTATCATCATTGTCAACCATTATCAATCCACTACTGGATGAGAGTCTCCACAAGTTTCTTCCGCAACTGTATGTCTTGAGCCTATCTCATCCATGTTACTCCGACATGCTTTCGAATTTCATTCACCCATCTCCCATGGGGTCTTCTGGGTTTTTTTCGGTAACACTTAAGCTATGATTTAACTTTGGGGCTCCAGATGTCTTTCCCTAAAGAGTGGTTTGGGGTTCCTGAGTTGTTTTATTCTATGTCATTTTTGTCTAGAACCATGAAAGTGGGTTACTTCTGGTTAATTCTATGTTTATTTCTACTACGTCTAATTCCTGCAGCAAGGTGCAGTGTTGATGTGGTCTAATTACTACATGAGTGTGCTTTACTTCTTTTTACTGATATATGTATAACATCAACCATTATCAACACACTGCTGGATGAAGGCCTCCCCAAGTTTCTTCCACAGTTGTCTGTCTTGAGCCTGTCTCCTCCGTGTCACTCCTGCATGATTTCGAATTTCATCCATTCATCTCCCATGGGGTCATCTTCTGGGTCTTATATATACATAGAGAGAGAGAGAATTATATTGTGCGAAATATTTAATGTATGCACTTTGAGATACCTTTATTATGGTCAAGTTACCACAATTGCCTTGCCTACCAACGAATAAGGCTTACAGATCTGTGTTGTCGAATGCTAAGGCTAACAAACAGATTAGAAACATGCCCAGTGCTAAGGACTTTTAATTTTTATTAAATAAAAACCAGTTAAGTAGTAGTTTTCTTCTGATTATATAAGATAGGGGCAGTTGGTAAAAGTATTTTAATATTGGTACCTCTTGGCTGTGTAAACTCATTGTTTGTTTTCCGTTTTTCTTCGAACTTTTTTTTCATTTCATTTAAAACTCTCATAAAATATTTGGCGTCTATGTATTTGGAGTGATAAGCTGTGGAATGATTCAGCATTCTCATGGTGATGACCCACGAATATCTAAGATTTTTACCGAAATTGCGGATTGACTGCAACTGTATTTTTTATTTTTTATTTCTTTTTTTTTCATTTACTCTATTACCGCTGACTTATATTTAACTGAAAATTGGTTCCAAAAAATTTGTGAAATGTCAAAAAATTATGGCATGAGATTTTATTCAACGAGAGCAAGCTGCATCCATTAAAATATCATTTTCTTTTTAAAACACTATTGCCGCCAACTAACAATGAAAAGCGTTATTTGATACGTTAAAGTTTTAGTCTCACCCCTAGGTATTTATAACAACATTTCCGAGTTATATCCTTATTTAACATCAAACCATATATTACGAAAACTCCCTTTCTTAACACGGAACGGAAATCGTTCTGTACCTCATCAAACATGGCTGCCACTTGTTTCCGGTGGCTTCACCCGTTCCCCGACTTAAGCGCTCTACGTACTTCTATCTCGTTGATATTAACTCAGATACGTGACTCTCAGCATGGCAACGAGCTTTAGTAACGCAAGTGAAAGACAACCAGCCCGTTGAAAAGATGACGTCCTACTTTGAAACTTTAACTTCCGAGTACAAAATGCCGCATTTGGAAAAGATTAAAGAGATTGAAGGAAAATATCCTTATGTGCTGAATGCAAGTATCTTCGAAGGTGATGCGAAAAGTTTTGTTGGTTGGTTGGTTGGTTGGTTGGAGGTTTAACGACCACCGTGAGCAACTCAATGGGCTATAAGCAGTCGCCCGTCCCTAATTTAGGGTCACTGGTTCCAGGGAAGGGAGAGAGCCAGTGCCGTAAGACAAACACAACATCCATGCCTGACCGGGATTCGAACCCGGACCCCTTACGGACGAATGATCAGAGGCCAGCGCCTTAGACCACTGCGCCACCGAGGCGGCATAAATATTTTCGATTACTTCGTCTGTGGTCGTAGTGCCTTTACCGCAGAACAATTCGAGGCATATAAAAGTTTCGAAGCATATAACAATTTCTCGTCGTCGGTATTCTTTACAGGGTAATTTAGTACGATCACAAATTCGTGAGTAACCAGTAATTTATAGAGAAAATAGGTACGCTGCCTTAAAAAGTAAGGTTCTCTTCCCTTCCGGGTGCGGAGACCTGAGTAAAAAAAACCATAGGTTTTCTTACTTTCCAAGAATTGCTGATTTTGGATAAAACTCACCCTTGAAAGGTTCTATGCCTTTTTGAGAGTTTAACTCTTCAACAAAAATTTCTTTCTAAGCTCTGGGAAGCGATAAAGTCTTAGAAAAATGAGCAAAAAATTTCCCCCCTGAAATTGTGGTGAAAAAACAAAATAACTTTACTGGGATTTTTTTTGATTGGAGGTTTAACGACCACCGTGAGCAACTCAATGGGCCATAAGCAGTCGCCCGTCCCTAATTTAGGGTCACTGGTTCCAGGGAAGGGAGAGAGCCAGTGCCGTAAGACAAACACAACATCCATGCCTGACCGGGATTCGAACCCGGACCCCTTTTGGACGAATGATCAGAGGCCAGCGCCTTAGACCACTGCGCCACCGGGGTGGCTTACTGGGATTTGTGCCCTATAATCTATTTATCTCCATAAAAAAGTTTATTTAAGAAATATTTTGACTAAGAGACAAACTCTAATAGGTGTTCTATAAGAAAATAGTCAATAGCAATAAAACCTACGCAAAAAACAGCCAAATAAGGGCAAGCACTGCACTCCAACAGCGTTTGAACAAGTAAGAGATAGATTCTCTGCTTTACCAGAAATCACTGATTTCTGGATAAACCTAACATTTAAAAGGTTCTCTGTCTTTGAAGAGTCTAATTCTTCAATAGAAAGTGTTTTCTAAGCTCTAGGAAGCGATCTCCCTTCGTTTGATATAAAAGCGATTTTTTTCGGTACTGTCTTTAGAGGTAGCAGCTAGTAGCCTGAAAAAGACTTGGTCTCGATTTCCTCTATTACCACAATTCAAAATGCCACAAAAAAATCTAGGCATTTTGGGTTCAAATTTTTATAAACACTGATCGCTAATGATTGCACTTTACACACTAAGTGCAGGACAGCCAGCTATGCTTGTCCTCCAGGAACTTGCAGGGACTGTTGCCACTTCACTGAAACTTCTCGATGACGTCACGGCTACATCCTCATGCATGGTCTAATCATGACAGGCTTAAGATTCCTGCCCTGAAATCACATTTCGCTGGCTTCAGTTGGATTATATTGAGCCAACGGAGAGTGCTTTTTCCCCTTGTTTCTACTTCCATGGGATTTAACATCGAGCTTATATTAGATGGAGACAGATGGAGATACCACTGACTCTGCCACCATAGGTCACAGCTAATTGTTGGCGTGACGTCACACAAAGGCCTAAAAGAACTAAATTATACAGTTGATAAAACAGTAATCTTGTTAACAATTTTAAAGATTATTCAATTCCTCATTTTATGTGTCTGTACGCCTAGAAGCTTTTGTTCCATTGGTTTTAAAGCAGCTTCTTGTCTCCGGCTGCGTCTTGCCTGGAGAAGACGTCACTTGCAGCACGGACGGCGACTTTTGACGGCTAGTGCTTGGACTACAGAAATACCAAGAATCCAGCCATCTTTTAATTTAAAGAAATGTGCGGTTTGCGCTGTACTTCTCTTAAATTAGATGGAGCAATTTAAAGAGGTGTGCTCATGAATACGTTATGAGGAATTTCATTTTAAGATTATAAATCTCTTGTGAAAATGTTATGTACGGAATTCAATTTTGAGCACCGCATTAAGCCTTTGATAAAATTTAGGTGAATTTTTATTAAAAATGAATTTGAAAATATTTCGGTTATATTGCAATCCCGTAGGTGTGCGTAGCAGATTTATCACGCAGGGCTGTAGAATACAAGGGCTGGGTCATAGGCTTCGGATTCCGGATCCCTACAGAATGGTACTGGACATATAACTCACTTGGCCCTTTTTCAAATTTTACAATGTATTTTGTAACGTAGAGTTGTGCTTTGATAAAAATGATATCAGGTTTAGGATATTTCCTTGTGTTTTTGAAGGACAAGCTGTAGTTAATGTGTGCGGATTTTCGTGCGACGCGCTCTTTCTCCCATCTCGTTTGCTGAGGGTAACAGCCCGATCCTTGAAGTCCTGAAGTCCCTGCTGTTTAATTCTATAATCCAGACCCAATGTTTATCGACCTCGGTAATGTTTTTACGAGGATTTAGATGTGGAAGCTAATTTTTGCATGATTATGATGAATTTTGCCTTTTTTTATTCCACTCGGTGATTTAACATTGCTAAAACGTTTCCTGGTTAAAGTTATGATCGGCTCGAATTGCAGTAAGTGCCGCCCCCTCCAGACTGCCCAGCTTCGCCTGCCTCTAGATCCGGCCCACACATTTCACAAGTGAATGTACGGAATTGCCATTAAAGGGCCGCGGGTGGTCTAGTGGGCAACGTTCGGGACTGCCACGGAAAGGACCTCAGGTTTCATCCCAGGCAGGTACGAACGCTCGATCCACTAAATATCCGCCGAGCGTCGGATGGGCGCGTTAAGCAGTCGAACCCCGGGTACTGGTCCCCCGGTAATAAATAAAGGCGTCTTCCTTCCCCTTTCTACTTCGCTTCCCCCCATTCTACTTCGCTTCCCCCCACCTTTCTACTTCGCTTCCGTGTTACTTTCCTATCGGGCACTCTAGCCCAAATCTCCTAGCTTCCTATTTCTAAGGGTTGTTTAAGTCCTGGGGTCAGACACTCCCTTCCTAAAATCCTCTTAGCTTCCCCCACCTTTCTGCTTCGCTTCCCCCTCCTTTCTGCTTCGCTTCCGTGTTACTTTCCTATCAGGCACTCTAGCCCAAATCTCCTAGCTTCCTATTTTTAAGGGTTGTTTAAGACCTGGGGTCAGACACTCCCCTTCCTAAAATCCTCTACAAAAGCGATTAAGGCAATTTCCGCCATGCGATTGGTTCAAAGCTACTTTGGAGATTGCTAGTAGGCGGGGCCTATGAGAAGAGTCATGTGACGGAGACATGTAGGCTTTGACAACCTCCTTGGGCTTTGCTGCACTCGCCGATAAGGCATAAGCCATTTTAAAGGTCGGGTGTTTTCTTTGCAAAATAGATACCTTCAGTTGTTTTACCCGTACAGTCGGAATGCGGCAGGAGATAAATAGAGAGTGTAACTTATTGGTAAGGGAACTTTTGAGTTTTTATATCAACATGGCTTCATGGACTTGTGACTTATATTCCGAAATACCTTTACTCTACATAATTCTCACTGAGCCCAAAAGATGTCAGCACTCATTCCTCCTTTAGCTATGATTAGTATTGATGTGTTTTGTATGGAGAACAACGTTTTTTTAAATTTTCGGAGAGAAAAGGCGAAAGGGGGGTGGGTTGAAATGTGAAATTGAAGGCATTTTTGATGAAGTTTAAAGGGACAAAAATATGAGGAACTTCCTGAATACTAGAAAAAAATATATATATGTCACAGATCACTTACTATTTTATCCGACACAATATATGGTAAATAACATTCTGGAGCATTTATTCCAACGGAACTGTCTTATTTCACCAGATCACTGTTTGAGGTTTACCTTGTGTCATTAGGCAGTTCTTTGCTAATACAAAATTACTCTATTTGATTTTTTTCTCTAGCTAGACCTCTTCCCATTCATGAGGAAAAAACTTGATCTTCAGAAAAAATATTTCGGTGTGGAGACATAATTTTCATTGTTAAAGAATCTTTCAAGGGTAATAAAAAGGACCTTTAAAAAGGTACTTTTTAGTATCCTTATAGAAGTACTTTCACAACACCACTAATCGTAACGGGTACTAGGTTGACCTGCTGCCATCTATTGGCTGATATGGTGTATGGTATAGCTTTTTATTGAAGTCGTCCTCAATTTTAATATTAAGATAGATTTCGACTTGTACAATTGAGAAACTGCAGATATTCCTTATGATATCGTGTGCAAAATTACTTTACCTTGATAGTCAATATGATCATTTGTCACATATGTTAAGTAACCTCACAGTGAATTTCTTAGGAAGCAGAACTTCCCAAGATATAATTCAACATGTCTCCGTCTATGACTTTCCTCATAGACCCGCCTACTCACAATCTCCAAAGTAGCTCTGAATCAATCGCGTGGCGAAAATGGCCTTAATCGCCATTCCGTACATTCACTTGTGAAATACGCATCCGGCCCTGGGTTTTCAAGGCTATTGCAATGCATTTTGTGTGTCAAAGACCCACAGATATCATATACAAGAAGCTAGATCGGCCACCCAGCTCTTGAGGTGTGACAATGTAGGCGCCATTTTCAGGGGTCATCGCTCTCCATTTAAGCAAGAGTACTTTGCATTAAGTCAACGGAATATGAGTTTGGTACTGTGACTTGTTATTTATATTAATATTCTAAGCAGTTAGTACACATTTAACGGTGGAAGTCATACAATTTAAGTGAACAAACAATAATATTCCACAGCGCAAACTACAAAGCCAAGGCTCTTGCAAAATATTGCAGTATTTCAGATTCGGTCAGGGCTTAAATTCAATAGAAACGGCATTCTGTCATGTGCTGTATAAGAAAAAAATCACACTATTTATTATTTGTTGAGACATAATATAATTTTGAGATTTTTTGTTACTGAATGTTTAACATTCAATGCTTCCTTTGGTTGCAAGCTTGTCCTAATACATAATTTAAAATGTTAAAAACTGAAATTTCCTTAGTGAATAACAAAGTATCGAAATCTTTAATAAAATTAATATTTTTGAGCAAAATTATAAACAAACCAGAATGGCACAGGTAACCGCTAGCAAGGAAAACGATTAACATCATTTCAACTTTCCTATGTAAAGTATGTGGAAGCGATTATTTTTCGGGTTTAATTTAATAGTTTCCTGGATTTAATAGCAACTTATTAATATCAAATGTAGCGCTTGATTTTTCATTATTTTAAATATTTGCCTCATTACAGTCGTAAAATAGTTTTTCAGTTATTTTCAGTATTTGCATATAATACCAATTTTAAATTTATCTTGCGAACTAATGCCTTCCCAGATACATTCTTTTAACATTGGAATCAAGACAAATAAGTAAGCGCAATTATATTTTCGTCTCTTAGAGTACGATTTATATGCGAGCAAGTTTTTACCACGATTTACGCAATAACCAAGTCCAAATTACCCTTCTTAATATGCCCCACTCCAACATCTTGACCCACTCAATGTGGCTCCACGGTTGTCAAAGCGCAAGCGTATGCTTAACAGAGCAGACAGCCAATCTAGTCCCTTATATGATATCCGTGCAAAGACCTTTAAGATACATAGACTGGAAGTTCTTGTGTAAATGAGTGGCAGCAGCTGGCGACATTTTGATCGCAGAGCTTGTACAGTAAAAACAGCATGTGTCGTATGCCAGCAACGTTAATTAAACTCTTTTACCTGTGCGAAAGAAGAAATTTTACGTTCTTTTAATACTGCGTGTTAAGTTTTTTCAATGGGGTATAAACATGGAGGTAGGAATAAGAGGAGGCGCTGTCGCCAACTCTTCCCATGTTAGCAAAGTGAAGCCGGGTTTGTACTCTGCCGCGGTGAAAGTCGTACCGCCAGCTTTGGCGTGGTTACCCTCAAGATGCAAAAGCAGACGATTTTCCGTAGGAAAGCATTAGTGAGACCCTTTTCGTTTTCTTTAGATTTTACATTGTTTTAAATTATAAGCGAAATAGAAAAGCAGAGAAATACTTTTAAGAAGCTCTTAGATTTACATGAAAAGAATTTTAGTACAAAAACTTTGATTTTCATGGAGGAAAAGAGATCTAAAAAAAGCTTCTTCGTAACGACAGACATATATGAACTGACGATTTCAAATGTGTTTATACTAAATATAATTTTATAAAACGTTTAAAATCTTTCTCTGTCTTAGCGGATTATCGTAAAGTATTGTTTATCATAGAAATTGTAGCCGTCGAGCTTCAGAGAATTTGTATTGTGAGTGAATTTTTCAAAAGATCGCACTTTAGAGGGAGGGAACACTTCTGCCGTGTTTTCAGGAGGAAAACTAAAGTAAACAGCGACATTTTACGTATATTTTACTTAAAGAACAATTATGATTGTTCTTAAGCAAATAAACAAGGGGAGGGGGATGGAGAATATTCTCATTAAACATTATTATTTAAAAAAAAAGTTAAGGAAATATCTAGATTTTATTTCCAAGCCTTTATAGAAAAAATGGGGAATATGTGAGCTTGTTGAACGAAATTTAAGAAAATCAGACTCAAAATATGACAGTACTGTGTCTTCATTTTATTTTTTATAATTGCTTTAAGCACTTGACTGATTTGTTTCTTCTAATGGAGGTAGGAAATTCCAGCTGGTTTGGTTAGAACTGTGGTGGGCTTCAAAGGTATCAATGTAAATAATTTTAAAACTACGGGCCTTACTAGGAAGGAACCTTTTTTGTGGGGGGGGTATCTTTTCAAAATATAGAAAGAAAATATACAATTTTCAAAATATAGAAAGAAAATATACAATTAATTAGTTTGTGGAAATGGATTTACAAGTCCTGCTGATAGTAAAGGAAATCTGACTTGATAAAATGTCCTGATAAAAACAGATTTACATAAGCAGCAGAAATAATTCCTACTATAAGATCTCTTTTAAAATAAATCCACCTGCATTCAAAATATTATACTTCTAATACACATCACTATTAACAGAGGCACATTCATAATGTAATAGGTTAATAGCTTTTAAGTAGTAAATGAAACAGACGTGCGTATATAATAAGGATTTTTAATTTGGTTTTTGAAATATACGTGTACCATTTATGAGCAAGGTTATATTTATTAATAAAGAATTCATTGAGGATAAATCCTATAGTTTGTTGCGAGCACAACATATGTTCAAGAATAGGAAAATCTGATCACATAAGGTATGGTTAATCAACACAACAAGGTGATTAATTTTAGCTCTAATTACAGAGAGCATTGTTAACAGCAGCTCATATGCTAATGTATATTTAACCTACGTTTTATGGCCACAAAAATTAATGGATAACTAATCAGAAGTTCATGGGAAATATAGAACTGCTAATTTTCTGCCATCAGATACTAAATCATCTTTAGTTCACTGTTATCCATGTAACATCTCCAGTACCAAAATCTGATTTCGAAAAATAATGCTGACTTTTTAAGCTAGAACTTTTTACGACAGCCTATTTCATCTGATTAGTTAAGTAATAAAGTTTTCACTCAAGTAATTTGTTTGTTTACCATAACTATACATTTTCATATATTGCAATTAATATCTTTATAATTTTATGCTGCTATATTTTTACTTCAGCTGAATTAAAGATTTCCCCATCATTTCTGTCATCAAAAAACCTAGCTGTGAGCTGCATTTCACACTCATTGTGCACATTGTAAGCTGTAGAAAATATGTCAGTACTATCATTTCCTAATAGAGGTTCAATATACCTCTAGTTGCACAAGACAAAAGAGAATGAGCTAGTTAGAACATGAAGAAATATTATTATGAGTTGATGCCCACATATATATTAAACTTCTTCAAGTCATTTTTATATATGCGAGAAAAGAAAAGCTTAGCCAACTGTATTTGTAGCTGGAATTCAGCTTACTGCTGCAATTCATACCATTAAAGAAAATTGTTTGCATCGAAATTTATATGTAAATCCAATACAAAACACTTATCTCAAATAGTTATATCTCATCTTCAGTAACCTTCACTAGCAGCAGCAAAATGCTTTCCTTCACATACAATGGGTGCCACACCAGGTATGAGTGACTTTTCTTTTAAAACTTAAAAGGCTTAGTCCTACAGTCCTAATGGGAAAACAAAAATTGAAGGGTAGGGGATACACGGATACACAACAAGAATACCAAAGAATATTAAACAAACAACTATCAAAATATTCGGTACAAGATATTTACACTAATGTGCAAAACAGTTCAGGCTAATTCAGTAGCGGCTCGTGGTAGGAAAAATAGGTGAAGAGCTACAAGAGCAATATGAAAAATATCGACTGTCTTAAATGAAAATCAGTTAATGAGAACTTACCTATTTTTTTATATATTAGATCAATTCTTCTTCCTTTTAAAGCTGGAAACTTATCGATTATGTCGTCAGAAAATGGGTGTTTCTTCATGACATCAAGAAAATGTCTTTCTGAATAGAAATATATGCCAAAGAAGCAAGTTTATCTGGAGAAATAGTGTTTCTAGAGTAAGTTTGTATTCTTTTAAGGCAAGAAAAACTTCTTTCCACTGAAACACTTGCAGATGCAATTGTTAAAATCAGGGAATCCAATTTATAAGCTTCTGTAAAAATGTCTTTTTCTCCATGAAGCACTCGAAGAAGTTCATGAGTCGATATATTCCTTAATTTTTCATCAGCATATACAAGACTCAGTTCATCTTTAAGGCGCTGGTGTTTAGTAAACATTTTTCCGCAAAAATGTTGTAGATTTTCAAAAGCGTGAGAGGGAAAGCATGAATTAAATTGGTCGAATTTGGTTGTGTCAACAAGCCAGTCAAATTGAAGTTTAAGTTTCTCACAGTCTTGAAACCTTATATCCATTTCCATAAGAATGTGGTACAAAATTTCAAAATACAATTGTTTATAATTTTGAAAAATTGTTTCTGTTGTAAGAGCAGCATATTCCCGTTTAGATCTCCTTATTTATGTGATTTTGCTAGCTTTTCCAAACAGTGTTCCAAATACCTCGTCGTTCCTTTTATGGCTCAAAATTTCATAAGTTATTTTTAATTTGAGTAACAGTAGTAGTTTATGTCTACTGATTTGTTCTGCAAAATTTCGAATAATAGATCGATGAAGTCAAATATTTAATTAAATACTATTCCCAAAAATGTAAATTCAAAAGTGTTCATATCATTTAAAAACCCTTGGGCAAGTTGAATTGATTTTTTTTTCTTATTGGTCATTATTTGTAAGAAATTCGAATACTTCCTTCAATTTATCCCAATCTTCAACTATTACACATACTAACTTCGAAGTTGAGGACCATCGATTTTCTGTTATGGTTGGCATGCATCTCGCGGTTGTTGATGTGAGTATATTGTTTTTTCACCACTCAGCGAAGTGATCGCTTCGCTGAGTGGTGAAAAAACAAAGGAATTACACTGAGGCTTGCAAAAAATATTCGACACTTAGAAATTTTAGAAAAACTCTGCTGTAATACAAGGTTCAAACGATGTACTAAGCAATAACAAAAACAGCACGAGAAGCTTTATGCTTCATTTTTTTCTGGAGTCCACTCAAGTGTCCAGACATTACGTTTTCCCCATCGTAACATTATCCTCTTCCTTTATGATTGTCCTATTGACTTGTGTTGAGAATCACACAGTTCCAAAACTATGTCTAGCATTTTGTACAAAGCTTCTGACGTTCTATCTTCACTCACACCATTGAAACCCAAAAATCGCTCAACCAATACACCTTCCGGATCAACAGATCTTATTATTAAAGAGCACTCGAAAGTCTGGCTATGTCTTCCCATTTACTTGAATATAAAAGCATTGAACTTCATTTATTTCATTTTTGACGTGATCGTTTCTATATTCAGAAATACATTCAATCAATTCGTTTTGAATAGTTTTTGAGTCACCTGTGAAGACATTTTTTATCGTTTCGTCTTGATTTTGAATTTTTAAAGGACTTCTTGATATCAACAGTGAAAGCAATTCCTTGAATTTCTACGATTTATCGAGTCAATGCCTTCGTCATGGTCACGGAATGCTAGTTCTTGTTTACTCAAATACAGTACTGCATCAATCATTGTCAGCAGGAAAAGTCTATTTAAACGAACGCTTTCGCTGAAATGCATTTTCAAAAGCCTAGCATTCTCCCTCAAGGCATCGGCAATGGTATTCTGATTATTTTCAAAATTATTTAGCATTAATTCGCATTTCAGGTGTTCGCTAGAATCACCACGTTTGTGAAGTGACCGTTTTATATTTAAGAAATCTGAAAATTGTTTTTATTCCACGCCGAATTTTATTACTAAAATATAAGCAGGGCCAACAAAATAATTTTTGTAACACAGAAGGACTACAAAGCCATTTATATTCAGTAAACCAACAATTTTTAAAATTAATATTGTACGATTTGCCGCTCTTCTTGATTTCTTTCTTGGCGACAATTGTCAGTGAATCCGTCGGTCGTCCTTGAAGTAAAATGCCTCTTTTATTTTCATCTTTCCACCGATTGAACGGAGTTTGCAATAAATTACAGACAATGTCGTTCACAGGATACATATCGAAAACTAAAACTATCACTGTCAGTTAAACTGTACATGAAACTTAAGTAACTAATGAAGTTTTTAACAAATAATCACAAAACACGAAAAAACAAATCTCTTTCGGAAAGTATGTACCGAAACACCGCAAAGTCCTAGCTAGTGGATTGCCAAGGATTCGCGTTCCACTGCGATCTCTTCGAAAGGTCACGACTTCAGGTGCAGAGGCTTGGCGTCTCAAGCTAAAACACTTCACATGCCCGGCAGATAGGAGAGGGTGACGTCACAGTTACCATGGCAACTCGGGAGAAAAGTGCAGACTTCCAAGCATTCTCATTTCAGCTCTTCACTTGAACTGTTTTACGCATAAGGACTTGTTTTCCGTATTGGACGCGCATTGTGAATTGATATCTAATCAAAATGTTGTGTATTTTAGCACGCAATGAAGGCAAAAAAAGAATATATTATACGAAATTATTAAATGAAACCTTATTTCAAATAAAATAGGTGAAGAGGCACTTCACCTACTTCCCCTGAAAAACCGCTACTGGGCTAATTACACTGAGCTAATCAGAACATGAACTGTGAGCAAATAGAACATGAACTGGGAGCAAATAAATCACAGTAAATATTTGAATGCTTCAGCTACCACAAATACCTCAGCTTTGAAGAAAAACAATCTGTTGATAAAACAGAGACAGGTCATAAGCTCGATAGACAAGACACACATGCCACACCCATTGTGCAAGGAATGACCTTTTAGCTACATCTCACTGATTTTACCAAAACAAAAAAAGTAAGATATGATATAAAGGAAGAAAAGGTAACAAGAAGGACTTTAAATATCAACAGAGAACCAAAAGGAGAAAGTTTCATTAGTGCTGTAACCAATGTTAGACAGATAAAAAAGAAAAATTATTCATGAGAGTTAAAATGCATGAAAACAATGTTTAATCTCAGAACATGTACATGCATTACAGAATAGCAACTAAATCAGGTAAAGAAAACATTTGGCACCAGAAGTGAATGAAATATATTTGACTACAGCTTATTTATGGAATATCAAAGTAACTGATGATCCTAAAATGTTTACTGCTTAGTAAAATGAATAAGAGAACATGAAGTTTTAGAATACCAAAAATGTGCAATGACTAGAAATGGGGTGGCCGAAGAGAATCAAATCCATTTTTGGAATGAACAGGAAATACAGGCAATTTAGAGATGTATGATTGCTGTGTTAATAATTCTAATGTATTTCCATGTTTTATGAGAATATTTCTTCAAAAATCAAAATGTACATACATATGTTTACAGGGTCATTCATAGCTTCAGAGGAGCTAGAATTGCAAATCTTCACTGTAAGGTACTGTTCAGTCACTTTCAAATGTTTCCTTATTCATTTATCTACTTCCATTTTTTTTAATCTTTTAAATATCTGTGCACCCTTTGTGTTTCAACTTTCACTTTTCTCATCTACTGTGTTTAATATCACCATCATTTTATGTTTCACATGCGAAGTGGTTTTGTTGTGAATCAGAAGATATTAACAGTGATGTTTTGCGTGGTCATATAACTCTAAAAAACAGTAAATACAGTGTCTCACATGCAAAAGTTGCTGTTTTAATGTATTCTGCTAATCCAGAGAATCTGTATTTGTACTGTGAAGTTCAGTTTTAAATAAAGGAGCTCCAGTTCTATTAACTGATTTTGTAGCACACTATCAAAAGCACCTTGTCTATTAGTTTTAAATGTGTATTAATTACTAGCTATGGTCAAATCTGCACTTTAGTATACTGGTCAATCCCTAAACCAGGGAAAAAGAAATAGATGAACTTTTGGTAAATGTAGCTAATTCCTATCGTTGCTGTTTATAGTGCAAAGTTTTTGGATATGAACACTGCCCCTATTATAGATGTTTATTAATAATTCAAAGACGATTATCTTAATAATGTAGTTATATTGAACATCCTTTTAAACGTGGTTCAGTTATGAATAACCCTCCGATTACATAACGTACACTATTCCAGAAAAATTTGCTACAACTTTCGTAAACAGCTTTGTACAACCTACGTAAACTTAGCGATCTTTAATTTTGCTACAAATTTAGAACATTACATAATATGCAGTAGCCATTTACAGTAAATTGCAATCGACAATTGAATCCCAAAGAACTTAATTAAACCTAGTAAACGGAAAATAAAGTGATACAAACCGGTGGAATGACGTTACCTGTATTTTCTTTTTATATTTATTTGCACAGCTGAATGCAACGCAGGATCCCATGGAAACTAAATATGAACAAGCTAAAATATGCTGTCAAACACAGAAAAAAATCCACGCTGACAAACCAGTTTAACCAAAAATATGAGCTTCTAAAAATCACAAATTTTCAATGCTTTCTTATGGCAGACACGACCAAGAGGGTAACCAAGTTCGCGGAGGTATATATCATTGAGTAATGAGATCGGCTTCAGAAATCTGCAGTTACCGCGTCTCCTATATTTCCTACCTCCATGGGTATAAATTAGACATTGCGCATTTTAGCTTACGATTAAAGAAAACATCATTATCGTAATTTTGGGGGATATGAAATAACTGAAGGGAAACGTTGCTTGTCCTACGTGTAAAATATCTTTCGGCTTCAGTTGCTTGCAAACTGCGTGATCTAGTTGCATGAAATTCGTATTTCACACTCTAAGTAATGTCAAAAATCATTTTAATGTGGCCATTTGTTTATTCTTAAAAGAAATTGCCAAGAGCGAAACTTTCAATTTCGGAAGTTTTTCCTGAAGTGTTATGAGTTCGTAATAGCTACTCAACGGGAGAAAAAATAAGTAAAATGAAATATGATAAAAAGAAATGTCCTCTTCATATAATTTAGAGTTTAGATAATTATAAATCTCGAGGATGAAAAGTCTGGGAAAAGAAACACGAGTTAACAAACCATGTGTAGGTTTAACCAGAAACCTTCCCTTTAGATCCACACACAGTCAATGACACAAGGCCTAGTAAAAACTAAGTTTCTCAATTTAATATTTAGAGATCAGATAAGTGAAAAACGATACTAGCTTACTATCTTGCACTTAAAATACTAAAACAGCTCTATGATTTCAAGGAAAAGATTACGAAAGAAGTGAGAAGCCTAGATTGAAACTGCAAGTCACGGTAAATGAGACAAGTTTCTAGTAAAAACTGAATCCCTCAACTTAATATTTACAGATAAAGTAAGTGCAAAAATTACTAGCTAACTATCGTGCACTTAAAATACTAAAACACCTCTATTATTTCCAGAGAATGATCAGAAAAGAAGTGAAAAGCCTAATTTTAAACTGCAAGTCACGGCAACATTGTTGTGACTAGCACTTAAATCCGGATGAAAATATGAATATGTTTCTTTTTTTTTTCTCACGCCTTTTTTTTTTTGGGGGGGACAACTTGGTCGTCGCACTTCTCTTTTCTATTTCCAGACAAGGGATACCGGTATAGTGAGACCGCAAAGGTGTGCGATACCTCTTGCTAAATAGCAATAGCCAGATTTTGGCTTGGCTTAGCTTCGTATCCAGTTAGCACGTCTTAGATCATTTACCCACTTCCCCAAAGTATCACAATTATTATGAGGAAACCTACGAAATGAAAGTGTCTGCTGGCCAGTTGTTTGTTTATTGGTACATCCGTACGATACGCAAGATATAACCGTTTTAAAAATCTGTTTAGTTCACTAAATTTGGCTATATTGTTTTCTGAAGTACTTTACAATATATACTGAGCCGGATGGAGCTTTTGCGGTGCCTGGGGCGAAATTTCATTGCGGGGCCCCTGAGCAAAATTTCATTTCTGGCACCAGGAAGTAAATCTCATATTTTAATAAAGTTGTTGCGTGAAAAGTGTCCGTAAAGAACACACACGATGTGAAATTCACAAATTTTACTGTGACAACGAATCCTCATCCTCTTTACCAATTAAGTTAACTGACGGAATTTATCGCTGCAAATTTCCCGTCTTGCCATGTGCTTCACCTATGTAGTACGTCATAACGAAAACTATCATAAGACGAAATGTTTATCTCAAAAAATATTTGCTTTAAGCTTACCAAAAAGACCATAATATGGTTTGAAAGTTCAGAGAGAGAGAGAATACAATCTTAAAATCTACGATTTTCTTCCACGACGATGGGGTTGAGGTTGTATTACGACTCTCATAAAAACTCCTTCACAAAATGATAAAAAGATCCCTGCGTAACGAAAAATTTTGTATTATGAATACTTCAGTGTAGGAAATAATCAGGATCCCTCTAAAATGAATTCTTATAAATAGTTTTTTCCCATGATACATGTTTTAGTGATTGATTTTTAATGCATAATGGCATAAAAATCAGTCAGGGATCTTGATTGATTTTTAAAACGTTTTTGAAACTTTTATACGCGCTCATAACGAATTTTTTTTTAAATTTCTATTAATGTTTTTAAAGGCACTGAATAAATGGCCTCCGTGTGAAGCCCGAAACCAACTTTGATATTGTTCTTTTAATTTCTCTACATTTAAGTTTCTAGTTTGCACGCAAATTGTGAAATATGTAAAAGTAAGGGACACAAAATGATGAAATTTAATTTGCTATTTTGTGAATGCGGAAAATATTAAGGTAGTTACAATAATCACTTGAAATGTGCAAATTTCAGTATTTGTACGGCAAAGGGCGATATTCTATTCGAAAATGGTGTGGGGGGGGGGGATTGGAAACAATAAAATTAAAAAGCAAAACAAAAAACATCTTTTTAAGGGCCTCGCACCTGAAAACTTACACAAAAAAATATTGTTTGTAATAAATTCTACCGTAAATGATTTTTTTTCCTAAACTACGGGGCCCCTTGAAGGTGCGGGGCCCGGGGCGACTGCCCTGGTTGCCCCTATGGTCCAGCCGGCCATGAATATATACACACTATTTATAAAAACAAAAAAATAAATCTTACTAGTGATACATTAAAAAATGGATGTAATTGATATAACACACGAACGCCTATAGTAAAGAACGAGATGTGACAAATTCTTTCCGTACAACACTGAACTTCAAATGTCGCCCGGTTAACTTACGATTTTCGTCTATGTATCTTAAAGGTCGTTGTTTTGTTTTTGCCGAATCGCCTTCTTTTGCCTCAAATGTTTCCAATTTTGCGACGTAGCTTATTGCCAATATGTGAGAAAATGCCGAATTTATACAATTCTTAATTATTTTAAGACTCCTTCCCATTTTTATTTTGAATTGAAATATATGAATGTTAGTGCGCGCATTCTAAACAAAACATTACGTTAAAATTAAAAACTTCACTTGTATAAGAAGTATAATTGATTCCGGTCTGATATTAACACTGTTTCTGCAGCCAAAAGCAATGCTATTCCAAAATACACACAGTTGAATTTACATAGTCATCATGTAAACAACGTCAAATTCCCACAGTTTGCTGATTCACGGTTAAGAGACTCAAGTCATCTCCAGAAGTCTTAACCTCCTTGTTCAGGATAGGCACCTCGTTTTGTTTCAGTATTTTTTTCTCCAGGAGTCCAAGTAGACGATTTTTTAAATCATCTTCGTAATCGGAAGAATGAAAATGCTCGCTGCAAACTCTAGCATTTGCTACATTCACAGAGTCTGACCTATTCTGTGGTCTGACCTATGGCACTTGTTCAGTCATTTCTTCACCAAATCTGGATTTTTCAAAGAGAATGCATGGTACACAATACACTAACCTTTCGCTTTTTTGTAATGATTCTTACAAGTAACCACAGCACAACTCGACATTGTTAACAGTATTTCAACATAAACTAACTAAACGATTTCTCTAAGAGCAAGTTTTAAGAACTGAATACATCCACACAAAGCAAAGAAAAGAATACAGCGTAAGTAAAGACCCTTTCACGGCACTTTCACATTTCCAACCCGAGTTCCAACACAGTGGCGTCAGAAACGAGTCATCTGTCACCGCTGAGAGGATCCGTGGCGGCAAAGTTTCTTCAAAGGAATGACCCAGTCCTAGTATTCTAACAGCCCTGCTTATTACGTCCTGAATACAGACTTCCGAATTTTGATTCCGCGTAACATCAGCAATAATTCCACGCCGCTGTTATAGTAACAACATATTATAATTCCATACCGTCGTCCAGGAGGAGAATCAACTGTTAGATAAGATTAAATCATATGTAGAGGATTTTAGGAAGGCAGTGTCGGACCCCAGGTCTTAAACAACCCTTAGAAATAGGAAGCTAGGAGATTTGGGCTAGAGTGCCCGATAGGAAAGTGACACGGAAGCGAAGTAGAAAAGAGGAGGAAGATGGCTTAACGTGCCCATCCGACGCACGGCGGATATTTAGTGGTTCGAGCGTTCGTACCTGCTGGGATCGAACCCGAGGTCTTTTCGAAGGCAGCCACGGACGTCGACTTCTAGGCCACCCGCAAACATTGTTATAATAATTTAGTGGTAGCAATGATAGTCCACAGCATCTTTCATCCATAAAGGAGCACCATCCTCCTGTGACACGTCGCTAAAGAAATTTACTGAGCTCATAACCCGTAAAGCTTTACTCAGGTTTTAACCCGTAAGTTTTACTTGCATCAACACAAAGACTTTAAAGGTCTATGCATCAAGCACGTTGCCGCCCCGGTGGTGCAGTGGTCTAAGGCGCTGGCCTCTGATCATTCGTCCGTAAGGAGTCTGGGTTCGAATCCCGGTCAGGCATGGATGTTGTGTTTGTCTTACGGCACTGGCTCTCTCCCTTCCCTGGAACCAGTGACCCTAAATTAGGGACGGGCGACTGCTTATAGCCCATTGAGTTGCTCACGGTGGTCGTTAAACCTCCAATCAACAAAAAAAAAAAAAAAAAAAAAAAATCAAGCACGTTACCGAAGAACGCCACAACTTCGCATAGCTGAAAGGCAGTATACTCAGCAGCCGGCGAGTGCAGAATAGAAAGAGAGGAAGGGAGATCCATCTAATACGTAGCACGCGTTCAACTTTTTGGTTAGTGCAAGAGAGATGCGCGAGTCTTCATATCTCCCCTTTTTCGAAGGCAAACTTCAAAGACAGCAGTTAGAGATATACAAATGGAACATTCCACTAGGTCGCACCTGTAGACTTCGGAGAGGACACCTGGAGAGGATGACGTTCTTTCACAATCCAGAGCAGTTAGCTGACAGGAACACACACTTCCTGTGCTGCCTCTCGTGGACTATTTTTTTTTGATTGATTGAAGCAAGAAGGTTATTGGATTGAAGGTTTAACGACAACCGAGAGCAACTCAATATGCTGTAAGCAGTCGCCCGTCCCTAATTTAGGGTCACTGGTTCCGTGCCGTAAAATAAACACAACATCCATGCCTCACCGGATTCGAACCCGGACCCTTCTCGGACGAATGGCCATAACCCATCGCTTAAACCACTGCGCTACAAGGGTAGCGACTGTTAAGAGTTTAATAAAAAGAAATTAAATTTTATTTTTTATTTTTTTTATTGGAGGTTTAACGACCACCGTGAGCAAATCAATGGGCTATAAGCAGTCGCCCGTCCCTAATTTAGGGTCACTGGCTCCAGGGAAGGGAGAGAGCCAGTGCCGTAAGACAAACACAACATCCATGCCTCACCGGGATTCAAACCCGGACCCCGTTCGGACGAATGATCAGAGGCCATCACTTAGACCACTGCGCCACCGGGGCGGCAATTTAAACTTAACAAGAAGACGATACACAATCAAAATAAGTCATAACCATGCACTCGATTAAGTCAGAAATTATCATCTCGTTTATTAGTATTATTTTGTCTCGGTTCCACAGCAGCCTTTTGTCTACGGGTAGTCGCCTGTCCTTAATTTGCGGCCACTTTGCTGGCCACTAGTTTCAGGGAGGGGAGAGATAAAGTACCATACATATTCACTCCGCCGCATCAGGTACTCGGGACTGGTTTGAAATGCGGGCCAGAAGCTAGCACCTCTTGGAACGGTGGAAACGAAAGGTGGAAAACTTGTACTGCTGGCCGGAACCAGGGTCTCTGACTCGTTTGGAAACGAGGGGTGAAAACTTATTTCCAAACTCAGTTTCTCATTAACTGTAACTGTTATGTTGATTTGTTTTGTTTTCTGCCGTGGTGGAGTCCCATGATACTTTCGCTATGTGTCAACAAGTATCTTATAGTTAACACTATTATTATTTACATTCAATGCAGTTCTTAGTTATTTTGCATTCGACATTTTTAAAAATAAATTAATATTTTCATCTTGTTTCCGAGAAAAGATAGGAGTTTCGTGTTATTAACACATATTGCCAGATCAAAGAAGGCACAGTAGTGCTCTTGTAGAGAACTCTAATTGAGCTATGTCCTGTCAGTTAAGCAAATACGCGTTCATAGTCAATCTAAGAGCAATTAAAAATTCCCTGACTTTTGAAGATGACTTGCAAGGAGGTGAGATACTTCACAGTTTTGTGATGCTAAGATTTGTTATCAATGGCGAACACGTGTATTTGCACAACCCTATAGTAAACAGGTGTATCAGTCTAACTTTTGCAGTAGTTAACCACCTTATACTACTAAGCTCTTAATTCGGTAGTTCCTCAAATAATGTATGTACCAGTATAGTGTATTTTTAGAGTAAAATAAGTTTGAAACATTCTTCACAATAAACCCACGAGGCCCATAACGGGTAATGGTGTGTTCATGGTACACCCAATTTGAGCGACCGTTTTAAGTAGTAATTGATTTAAATGCACTTTAATTCATCTTTACTAGTTGCTGGTGACAAGCACTCAAATAAATAAATGAATAAGTTACTCTTTCATCTAGCATAAAGTAGCTTTCTAAAAAAACAACAAAAAAAAAACAGATTTTTTTTTGTTTGGTTTTTCTCTGTCAGAGACAGCTTATACACACCCAAGCCTACATTGCGTGAAAACATTCAAACATGTGCATATATTTTAACAAATTAAATAATCAATAAATCCAAGAATTCAAACATATACATACATGAGATTTTTCCACGGCTTCGCAGAATTCCGCTTTTTTCGTTGTCAGTGGGTAATTCTCGAGATCGATGCAGAAATGAAGACACATTTTTTGGGGATTCGTGGGTGGAGGAGTGGCATTTTTTGTTTGGGAACAGTATTTTGTCTTCCAAAACTTTCTAAAACGGAAGTTAAATATAGTCAAAAAGTTTTTCCCTGCAATCGTAATTTTTTTTTTCTCACGATATTGCCATTGCCCAGTATTCTTAAATATCATTTTATTACATGAATGTTTGTATTTCAGCATGAAACTGTGCAACGATAACCGTAAATGAAAGAATGAAAGTTAAGAAGGCACAAAGTTTTTCCTGTAGTCTTCAGGCATTAGATTCTTCTGCGGATTTGAGGAATTCTGTTATTATTTGGAGCATTCTCGAGATCAATGCACAACCTAACAGAACTGGGGGGGGGGATTAGTGGTGGTAGGGTTTCGTATGAGAACAGAATTCCATTCTTTTGAAACTTTCCAAAACAGAAGTTAGATGAGAGTCAGCCGCCCCGGTGGCGTACTGGTCTAAGGCGCTGGCCTCTGATCATTCGTCGTAAGGGGTCCGGGTTCGAATCCCGGTGAGGCATGGATGTTGTGTTTGTCTTACGGCACTGGCTCTATCCCTTCCCTGGAACCAGTGACCCTAAATTAGGGACGGGCGACTGCTTATAGCTCATTGAGTTGCTCACGGTGGTCGTTAAACCTCCAATCAAAAAAAAAAAAAAAAAAAAGAGTCAAGATTTCTCCTGTAATTGTTATTTTGTTTTCTCTGTTGATGTACCTTCTGCTCAGTATTGTTGTTAAGTATTCTTTTATTCCATAAATGTTTGCATATCAGCTTAAAAATGGAGAAAAAAGTTTCAAGAAATGGAAGTTGGATGAAGCTAAGATTTCTTTCATAATCATAATTTTTCCCCTGCAATGTTCTCAATGTTCTGTGTTATTAAATGTTGCTCTCCCCTCTCATAAATGTTTGCATTTAAGTTTGATAAGGGAGGGAAAATTTGTAAGAATTGTTGCATGGTGTTCAAAGTATTCATATTCTCAAAGTTATTTAAAATAGTGAAAGCTTTGATATCGTGCATTCGTGGTCTTCAGGCTGAAAGTTTCTTGGGCATGATGGATAAAATTGTCGTCTGAGGAAATAAGAAGAAAAGAAAAGTGACATTGAAAAAAATGGGAAGAGAATGATACCAACAAAAAATAAAATTATGCAATGAATGCTGTGCAGCTGCAGAGTCAACCAAAAGACAAATATGGCTGTGGAACTAGTTGAGAAGAAAGTAATACAAGAGGAAACTTAAACTGATGTTCTAGCAAACACAACTGTAAATCAAAGCAAAAAACAAAATTTTGTATTTGAAGTGAACAATTCCATCTCATACTGCGCTATATTCACAATTTCTTGTCGCTCATGTTTCATCTGGTTAAAAGTTTAGCTTTTTTTGTTTCTTGGTCAGGCGTTTTCAACGGAGATCCGTTGAAAACGCTAGGGTAGAGCCTAGGTGAAACGCGCGTCCTGTGATTGAGACTGTGGACGGTATGAGGTGGCGTATATAACGATTTTAACTGAAAGCTTTTAAATTTTTTATGAACCTGACCAAAATTTGAAGACTTCCTCAGCATTTTCAAGAGAATGCAGCATTGACGAGATAGCCCTTAAGGCCAAGTACGACGTGGAACTTCAAGTTGTATGTAAATAGTAACTCTTAACTCAAGAATTTTTAATTATTATCTGGAAACTTTTACCCATTCAATATGATGTCGACATAGCCAGAACGGAGCTAACCCTAACATCTGGACATATCCGAAGTAGGGTACAACTTATAATGAAATGGCTCTCGAACTAACCCTAACAACTGACCATATTGAAGCAAGATACAACTTTGGACAAAGAAACTCAATAACTACTGATGTTGGACTGAACACGCAATTCCGTAAGTAACATCTTTAGGACTTCTAACTGATTTATATTTTAATTGAATAAGTTAATGCACCACCACAAACTGTATCCACTTTACAGAACAAGTAAAACAGAATTTTCCGGAGTTTTAGGAGTTAAATATGTATAAGTTAAATGCTATGGTACATCGTTTGGATGCCGTGTTGAATTGGATAATTACCAAAAAACCTGTTCCTGAACTTTTAGACACTTATTACGAAACATACTATAAACGTATAGAGGATGTTAAAGCTTACATAAAGAAACATAATGTGGTTGATGATAGTGTCTTTGATGTGTAGAGATGCTTCAGATGTTTTCCTTGATGTTGGTTTCCTTTTTTCTTGCAGTGTTTTTGAAATGTTCTTGGACTTTAATAGATATGGATTTCTGCTTACTTATGTTTTAAATTAGCGTTGTTAATTAATGATTCAGTTTTTCGGGTAGCTTTGTTAGTAAGATAATGTAATGTTGTTGTGTTTTACGGCACTGGCTCTCTCCCTTCCCTGGAGCCAGTGGCCCTAAATTAGGGATGGGCGACTGCTTATAGCCCATTGAGTTGCTCACGGTGGTCGTTAAACCTCCAATCAATCAATCAATTAAAACAGAATTTACAGACGTTAAAGCGTCTTCCTGAAGAATTTTCTAAATGTGTGTGTTTGTGTGTGGGTGGAGGGCACACCTCTCACATAATGATGGGGGCTCAGTTGTAAATCATAACTTCCACCAGCAGTTGTTGGATGTAAACAAACAAGATTTTGACTTATATCGTTGTTCAATTTTCGCTAAGTTGCGATGAACATACTTTTTACGTGGCTACGATATTCTAATTCGGTTGACACTAAATGTCTGTAAATACTGTTTCACACGTTATACAAGTTTAGCTATCGGGAGATTGCAAAAGGACATTAACGTAGTATTGGCAATTGAAGTCAAGTATAATAATAATAAGTATCTATACTTACAATATTCTTAGTGGCTGTAGGGGCTTCATATGTGCGTCATCTAAGAATGTGAATTCTTTCAATTGTGAAGTTAAAATTCATGATATTGTAAAATCTGCACCAGATAAAATTAAACAAGATGAATTTTTTACAATGCAAAAAAATCCTTTAACATCGATGAAATAAGAAACTGAATTAAAACCTTGTTGAATTTTTTAAAAAAAAACGAACTACAATCCTGAAGAGGAGACAATCTTGACCGCGAAGCACCCTGACACATAATGAAAACCAAAGATGAATTATACTTTTGCCAAAACCTCAAAAATAAACAATCTTGAAAAAGAAAATACAAACATACAAATCTCCCGAATGCGAAGCACCAAACTAGTTTCTGCTAACATTTATAGCCATCATCAGTGGTAGGTGCACGGACAATAGGATTACCGCCCTCACTCGCTCAGGTATGCAGCCTCATGAGAGGCTGCATA
Source organism: Macrothele yani (assembly GCA_039090855.1). Classification (NCBI taxonomy): domain Eukaryota; kingdom Metazoa; phylum Arthropoda; class Arachnida; order Araneae; family Macrothelidae; genus Macrothele; species Macrothele yani. The sequence goes on from CM077028.1 coordinate 52,022,762, forward strand.
CCTGAGCGAGTGAGAAAGCCATTTCTCATGTTGAGAAATGGCTTTCTAGTTTAATTGAATTAATAATCTAAAGTAACTTTTATGGGAATTTTACAACAAGACAGCCTGAAGAAGGAGAAGAGTTTTCTCCGAAAATTTGCTATTAATGAAAAAATTTCCTAGTAAAATTCCCATAAAAGTTGCTTTAGATTATTAACATTTTAAATGTTGCTGTGAAATTCCACGTTTCTTAAAAGTCTCTAATTTAAAATGTTCCGTAAAACCACGAACTAGTTTAGAAGATTGATCATTAAGATTGGGGCATTTTGTGCATATGGAACCGTTGGCTATTCCATTATCTTCATTATATTCTATCCAAGGAAGCTCCTTTATCCATGCATTTTGGAACTGTCTCTGTTTTCCACGTGGCTGCGAACTACTACTTCCTTTGTTTATCTGAGCAGGTAATCCTATGGTGTCAGAATTATTAAAATCATCATCAGCTGCTCCGCTTTCCATAACGCCATCATCCTTTGATGATGTTTTAAAATAATCAGTCAAACGAGCGCATTTCATTTTGGGCCGAATAGGATCGGTAAAAGCTGAACGCTTCATAAAAATGGTGTTTTTTCCCCTCTCTCGCGAAGGCGCTCAGCGTCTACAGAGGGAGAAACGAGTCTCTTATCCTTTGCGGTGGCTGGCGCCGGAACTCACATCACAAATCCACACTATGAACGTCGCGCACTGAAGGCGAGTGGTGACCCAGTGCAGCGTAGGGAGGCAGGCAGTGACCACGAGCAAGGCAAACAATAACTACGCTCGTTGGCCTCGCCATGAGCCGCCGTTTAAAGGGTCCTGCTTGTTTATTTATTTTTTTCTCTCTATTTACGTGTTGGTATATTATTGGCAACAGTAAGCTGGAGCTTTTATCGTCGCAATTATTTTTAATTTAAAAGAAAAACAGTGGGCTGAAGTTATGGTCGCTAGCTCTGAATTTTTAGTTGCCATAGTGACCTGTATTTTTCAAACCCTCACTTAAATGGTACGGATTCATCATGGACATTCAGTACCAGTGTTTAAGCTGTAGCTTGCATTTTTTCCAAATAGCAATAAAGACGGTAATTTTGTGACAAAAAGTCCCCATTGGACCTCCAAAAAGATGTTTTCCATTATTTTTTCTTTCGTCATCCTGTCCACTCCTGCTTTGCCCTTGTGTTGTCTTTCATCCCAGTCATTTTTTCATTCTATCATCGTTGCTTGCTCCAATATCCTGGTTTTCATGTCATTCCTTTCATGTCTTCTTGTCAAGAATTTAAAATGTGTTGCTGCTTTGAAAGCTGAAATTGAACCCAACAACACTGCTCTAGCGGAATGTGTGAAACAAATGGATGAAAAGATGTTCAATCATTTGAAAGTGGTTTTTAATGCTGCATATTACCTGGCCAAAAATAATGGGCCATTTACAGATATGAAAGACATATTAACTCCAATCAGCAATTGTGGAGTTGAGGTTCTTCAACAATATGGTAACAATAACTCTTGTAAGGAAATAATTTCTCACATAGCATGTACAATTGAAGAAGATTTATTAGCAGAATCGAAGCAGAGTAGGTTCCTAAGCATTTTATTAGATGGTTCAACTGACAAATCTGATGAAGAGCAACTTGTTGTTTATGCACAATACCTAAATGATAATGTGATTAAAGAAAGTTTCTTAGGCATAATTCCACTTGAAAGTGGTACAAGTGAATCATATTTGCATGCTATGAAGCAGATGCTACAAAAAGCTGGTCTAGAAATGCTTCTAGAGCCCAATTCTTCATTCATTGGCATTGGAACAGATGGAGCAGCAGCAATGGTGGGTAAAGAAAATGGCTTGGTAACAAAATTAGGGACTATGACAGGTATGGAACACTTAATTTCAATTCATTGTGTTGCTCATAAACTGAATTTGGCTTTACTAAGTTCAATTAAAGGTACAAAATACCTTTCAAAAATTGACAGTGTACTAAAACAACTTTATAAGTTTTATCAGAATTCACCTAAAAGATTAAAACAGATTAAAAAAGTGGCAGAAGCTTTGCAAACCAAAATTTTAAAATTTCAATATCTTCATAATGTTAGATGGGTAGCAAGTAAAGTAAATGCTCTGACTGCTTTGATTAAAAATTACACTAGTATTGTTTTAGTTCTGGAGAAGAGGCTGCAACTGTCAAGGGTTTATTGAAGGATTTGAAATCATTTTGTTTTGTGAAATTTCTGCACTTTCTGTTGGATTTTTTAAGAATATTTAATTCATTATCTCTTTTGTTTAGAAAATCTGACCAACTTCTACCTTCAATTAATTTGCATGTTAAGAAAGCACAGTTTAATCTAGAAACTTTTAAGAGCTCATGCAGTGAGATGGAAAATTTAGTTGTATCTAACACGACTTTAGATGGGAAATTTAAAGAGATACATCTTACAAAAATTGATACAAATGCTTTTGAAAATGACAAGCAAAATGTCCTGAATGATGGTATCCAGTTTTTAAAAGTGAGATTCTTAGAAAATTCACCGATGATTACTGATGCTGTTGTAGTATTTGATACATTTCAATGGCCGAATGGTACAGATTTATTTAATTATGGAGAAAGTGAAATGAAAATGCTGGACTTACATTATAGAAAATTCCTAAGTAATAAAGGTAAGACAGAAGAAGAGTTTCTTGATGATCTTTTAACAGAGTGGTTTGTTCTAAAAACACTTGGAAAAGTTTTTAATATTGAACAATTATTAGAAAAAACTCAAGCCCTGAAAGACAGATTTCCATATTTAAGTTCTCTTATTAAGATACCAGGCTCAGATTATTCAAACTTATGCACCCACCACAAGTCATCCTGAAGAAGAATTGAAGAATTTTATGAGGAAATTCGTCATCTAAATAATAAAGGCAAGCAGCACTTGAAGATAATTATGGGATATTTCAATGCAAAAATAAGGTAACAGCAACAGAATGAGACTTCAGTAGGTAAATTCGGTCACAGCAACAGAAACCAGCGTGGAAATACTCTTGTAGAGTTTGCAGAGGCAGAAGGGTTTTTCATCATGAACTCCTTTTTCAAGAAAAAGCCACTCAGGAAGTGGACATGGAGACATCCAAATGGGATGACAAGTGAAATTCATTCTATTATGTGTAACAAAAAATTTGTCATGAAAGACTGCAGTGTGCTAAACAAGTTCAACACAGGTAGTGACCATATATTGGTAAGATGTAAGATGCACCTCAACACTAAACTCGAACGTGGCAAGCTCATAAGACAAACAAAATGTATTGACATAACCAACCTTAAAAACCACCATAATACCTTCAAGTTGGAACTGAAGAACATATTCTCTGCTTTAGAAGACCTAACATCGGAATGGATATTTCTGAAGTTCACAGAGAAGTAACCAAAGCTCGTATGGAAACAGCAACAAAATTAGCTGAGTCTAAGAACAAGTTGCATGTGAACAAATTATCAGGAAAAACCAAAATGTTGATGCAAAAAAGAAGAGAGATGAGGACAACTAAAGAAGATGTGACTTCCAAAGTGGAATATATAGAGCTATGCAAGACAGTACGTAAAAGTATCACTGAAGACGTAAGGAAATTCAACTGTGAACTAGTGAGAAAAGCAATTGAAAACAACAAAAGACTAAAGATAGCAAAGGGACATCTCAGTAAGGGAAGAAAACAGATTATGGCACTGAGAAAAGAAGATGGTTCTGTAACAAGAAATAGAGGCGAAATTTTCACAAGAGTGAAGGATTTCTTCTCCAAATTATATGAAAGGGATGATACATGTACTCCAGACATCATGAAAGGTACCAGAGTTCTTCCAGTCCTCCCAGCAAAAGTTGCACATGCAATCAAGAACATGAAGCAGGGAAAAGCTCCAGGAGAAGATGGAATTACTGTAGACATCATACAAGAAGCAAATGGAGAAATTGAAACAGCACTCGCCCAAGTTTTCACTTGATGCCTTAATGAAGGGAAGATTCCTGAGGATTGGAACAATGCTACAATGATCCTGCTACATAAAAAAGGTGACATTAATTATCTCAGGAACTACAGACCTATCAGCCTCCTATCAGTGGTTTATAAAATCTTCACTCAAGTTCTTTCACAAAAACAAGCTGGATTCAGGAGTGGCTACAGCACTATAGATCATATCCACGTACTGAGCGAACTAATTGAAAGAGCGAGGGAATATGAACTTCCATTGTGCATGGCTTTTATCGATTATCAAAAGGCCATTGATTCGGTAAAACTATCAGCAGTTACAATGGCTTTGAAATCCTGCAGTATTGAAGATGCATACATTAATATTATTAATAACATCTATGAAAATGCAAGTGCAAAGATTCGGCTGTTTAAAAATACAACGCACATAAAAATTGGAAAGGGAGTGAGACAAGGTGACACCATACTCCCAAGCTCTTTAATGCCACATTGGAAAATGTCTTTCAATCACTGAAGTGGGAAAACAAATAGATAAAGATTAATGGAGATTATCTAACTCACCTTCTTTTTGCTGATGACATAATCATTTTTGCAACTACCCCATCAGAGCTGCAGAGTATGATCCAAGAACATGCTGACAAGAGTAAAGAAGTGGGATCAAAAATGAACTTTCAGAAGACAAAAGGGATGTACAATGCTTTTACAAGAAATTAAGATTTATCAATTGATGGAGAAAAGCTGAAGATAACAGATGCATACGTTTATCTTGGACAACAGATATCAAGTGAGGGTCACATTGATGAAGAAATAATCGGCATATAAAACTTGCCTGGAGAGCTTCTGTAAGAAACAGCATAATTTTCAAGAGCAATATGCCATTATGTCTTAAAAGAAAAGTGTTTGATCAATGCATCCTTCCAGTGCTTACGTATGGGGCAGAGACGTGGACCTTAACTAAAAGAGACATAGAAAGCAGGGTTCCCACTCAACCTGGAAAACAGGGAAAACCTGGAATTCTCAGGGAATTTGAAAATGGTTCCAAAAATCAGGGAAAACTCAGGGAAAGTTAACCCTTTTTTGTAAAAATCAGGGAAAAGTCAGGTAAAATTACCCTGTTTTTTTTTTGTAAAAATCAATGGATACTTTATTTTGACAAAAAAAATAACTTATTTTTTCAAGATTTCAAACTTTTGCTTGTAATTACTGCCTGCCTAGAATTTGGTAGATCTTACGTTTAGTTATATTAAGTATTTCCTTTATTTTCTAAAAATACGCAAAATTGAATTTTTAAAATTGCCTGTTATTAAGCTTTTGTTCAATTTTGGTAGGCAGTTGTTATAACATGGAACAATTAGGCACAATGGCTCCTGCTTGAAGAAACACCACAAGAGAATCAACCAAATGATGGATCAAAGTCGTTTGTCTGTTAGTTCTCTTGAAACAATGTTTCTTTGAACAGAGCCATTCCATCATTAAGCTTAGCTGCATTGTTTTATAGAAAAACTGAAACTATTGAACTGACAGATTTTTTCTTACATATGACCTGTTTCTGTGGGAATGTATTTACAAATTCTGTGTGGGTAGTATTCACAAAAGTTCACGGAACTTTGGTACAGAAAAAACGTGCACAGTTAGTTGTTATTAATGAAAAGCAGGTAATTTTATAAAGACAAATTTGTAAAGAATTTACAAGTGTGTGCTTTGGTGAGAAAAATGAATGGAATGGAATGAGATGTAACAATTCTTTGCAACATGCCACTCTGGAAAATTTTAAAAACCACCTGGAGAACCTGGAAAAGTCGGAATTTTTTTATTACTTTTGAGTGGGAACCCTGCAAAGGCTGCAGACAACTCAAAGAAGCATGGAGAGGTGCATGCTTGGTGTAACCAGGAAAGATAAGAACAGGAACTCGTGGATCAGAAAAATGACAAGAGTGGAAGACATCATGATCAGAGTTAAATCCTTGAAATGGCAATGGGCTGGACATACTGCCAGAAGGACAGACTATTGGTGGACAGCCGGAATTTTAGATTGGATTCCAAGGGACAAGAAAAGACCCAGATGAAGACCATATGGGAGATGGGTGGATGAAATTCGAAAGTATGCTGGAGTAACATGGAGGAGACTGGCACAAGACAGACTGTCGTGGAAGAGGCTTAGAGAGACCTTCGTCCAACAGTGGATTGATAATGGTTGACAGTGATGATGATGATTAAGATAGTAGCTGTTGTACCAGTTTCCACAGCTTCATGTGAGAAAGGATTTTCTCACATGATCCTGATAAAAAAAAATAAGAAACAATGGAAGTAGACAGCTTACAAAATTTATTCATGATTAATTCGAATGGACCTGATCTGAAGAACTTTAACCCCAATTGAGCTTTTGACCATTGCAGGGCTGCCAGTGGCGACTAAATATGCGACTATTGCTACTATTTTTGATGACAGGCGACTGTGGCTACTATTTCTTACAAAAAACAGCCAAAAGCAACTATTTTCAGAAAAACTTGAACTATTTTAACTGTAAGGCCACTATTAAAAAAAAACCATAATTTATGTTGCGTATATCGATGTGCTTGTATAACATCAGTTTTAATATGGATGCACGTGAATATCAACTTTGATATAGATATGTATATGTCGAATCCATGGTTCATACACATCCTGGAATTCCATTTTGTCCTGGAAATGTCCTAAAATTCTGTTAATGTCTTGGAATTTTATCCATTCCTGCCTTTTTGTTCCTGCACAATGTTTTGTAGTTGAGGATTTTTCTACTGACATAACTTATGTCTGACAAATTTCCCTACCCACCCTCTGCAAAATGGGTGTGTGTTTGGGGGGGGGGGCTATTGGTTTTCTTGTTTAGGAGGACTGAAGCTGCGTTATTAGCATCTTTTATGTCATGCTTATGTTATCACTTTGTCTGTCCCGCCCGGGAGACCATATCTCCGCAATTATTAGTTTGATTTGTAAAATTTGTTTTGTATAGGGAAGCTTAAAATGTGAGAATGGTGATCCGTTCGTTCGTTTTCTTCGATGCACAACTTCACCGCTAGAGGGCGCAAATGGAGATTGTATCGAATTTAAAATGCATTTCATTTCCTATATTTGCGTCTAAATATCCAATTGAAAAAATTCTTTTTCCTTTCGATGACATTTATAGCGAAGACTATTTTAGTTACAGTCCCTTTTCAAATAATGCATAAATTATCCGCTAGGGCGCGTAAAGGTAAATCGCGATTTCCCCAATATCTCCGCTTCTAAAAGTCTGATTTGAAAAATTCTTCCTGAGTCGGATACAGCTTTTGAGGTTGAAATGTTTTGCATACAAATTCTCATTTCTGGTAAAGAATGGTTTGGCCACCAGGGGACATAAATGTTTATTTTTGCTTCTGATGTATTTGCAACAAAATCTGAGCTGGAAACTCGATTGAAAAAATTATTCCGTGAACTGATACCGCTCAACTCGGAAAGCTTTTTGAGAATACTTTCTTCTTAAAATAGTGCACAATTTCCCCACCAGGGGGCGTACACGTATATCTTATTTTTGTCCATATATCTGTTTCTAGGAGTCCGGTATGAAAATTTTTTTCTTTGTTGGAAAAAATTTTCAGTGCAAAATATTTCTCATAAAATTTCAAATATTCCTTAACACACAAGTGTGGTGCCAGGGCGTAAGCTCAAATTTCTGTTTACAGCAATATCTGCAGACTAAAAACTTGACTGAAAAATTTTCTTTTTCGATCCGATACCTAACTATGAAAACTCCTTATTTGTATTTTCTTCACAAAATAATGCATAGTTTCGCCGCTAGAAGGCGGAAATATTTAATCTATTTTTCTTAATATCTGTACTTCTAAATGTGCGATTTAAAAAAAATCTTTTAACACTAGATACCATTTACCTTATGTAACACTTTAGGTTTGTGGTTCACAATTCTGCCGCTAGGTGGTGTTTGTGTAATTCTGTTTGCTGGCTATCTCTGCCTGCAAACACCCTATTGAGAAATTTCTTTTTTTACTGTATACCATTCGCTATAATAAAGATGTAGAGTGAATAAGATTTTTGCTACAATAAGAAGATCCTCTTCAAATAATGTACAACTTTCTCCCTAGGGGTTGTAAAGGTCAAAACATTTTTCTTGCTATCTCTGCTTCTGGCAGACGTGTTTGAAAAGTTATTTTTCCTTAGCATAGCTTTTGCTATGAAGAATGCTTTTCTCCTGTTTCCATTATGCAAAATTCTTCCGCTGAAACGCATAGTTATGTCATGTTTCCTTCTATATCTCTCCTTTTAACTTATCGATTTAAAAATCTCTAAGGAAACGTTTTTTGCGCCATTTGTTAATTTTCGTAACATATTTTTTAGCCACCGATGGAAGTAAATTGCTGATTTTGTGTGTGTGTGTGTGTGTGTGTGTGTGTGTGTGTGTGTGTGTGTGTGTGTGTGTGTGTATTTTACCTTTACTGAAATTTTGTAATGAATACTTTATATAAAGATTTCCATAAAATCATATTGCTTTCTAATATCAGAAACTTAAATCTAGTTGTTTCTTAGTATTTTTTGAGCTTCTATAATTAGTTTTTTAATCATGCCCAGTTAAATTGTCATGATCAATAATGAATATAATTGCACAAGCCCTTGGACATAAGGTTTTCCCATTATTCTCTTTCATTTCACATTGGAAATTTTTGTACATACTTTGTTTGCTGGTTACTAAAAATCTAAAACATAGCTACAGCATCCATATTATGTTGAAAATTCCTTTCATAAATAAAATGTAACAAATACTTGCTACCATGATTATGTGTTTAAGAAATAGCAATCCCTTTGGTCCTTTGAAAATGTTCTAGATATTTCATCTTTCCGTACCCTTAAATTTCCAATGTAAGCATTATTTCAAAATAATTAAATACAAATAGTATTTTATGTTTTGATTGTGTGGTATATGAAAGCATTTCAAAAGAAATGCCACATGCCTATGTATTTTTGAGTTTTATGATTTTTTTTAATTCTGTAATTTGCTTCAATAATTGAATTAAAGAAGTAGAAAAATAAAGTTTTCTCAAAATCAGTGTAGTATACTGTATGCAAAAGTTTAGTAGATATTAAACCTGGTCACATTTTCAGTGACAGTTTTGGTATTTCAGTATTTATCTGTGATTATAAGATTCTGATCAGCTGCAGCAGACATCATTTTTAACATTCTGCATTAATTTTGCCCAAGCGTGTAGGAAGTTGTTGTTGTAGGTTACAAATTGAACAGACATATGGTTTCACTATATTTTTAAGTAAAAGCATTTGGATCGTATGTCCTGGAAAAATCCTGGAATTTTGTGATTGAAAAAGCATATGAACCATGCGAATCGTTATCGATATGTCTTGTTCAGTTTATTGCTTTCTGCTTTATTGCAAATATGATGAAGGAAAGTCAATGGCAAGTATAGACTAGACCCATATGTGATTAAAGGAACAACCTACTCAAATCAAGATATTCCGCCGAAAAAGTGTTTGGTTTTTCTGTTTGGAATACGGCAGAGATTGCTGTACGGCAGTGATAACAATTCGAGATGCACTAAAAATGTATAAAAACCAAGTTGCAAAGGTGCTAATAACCAAAGAACTAATACAATTAGCACTTAATGCACATAGGTCATATAGCAACCATTTGGAAAAGGAGCAGAGATTAAAGGAACAGCAACTGAAAGCAGAGAAAGAAAGTGCTGAGAGATTGAAACAAGAATTGCTAAATAAAGGATTTGAAGAGCAGAAAGCAAACTATAGAAAACATGGAAAACAAGATAAAAATTCTTGTTCAAGAAAAACGAGAAGTACAAGAATCATCATGGACTCTGTGCTTAAAGAAGCCAGTGAGAGACTAAAAAAAAGCATGACTAAAAAAAACAGCATTAAAAAAAAACATGCCTGCAATATGAGTTGCACATGGCATTCTAGAAGGATCAGAGAAACTCCGTCAAAAGGAAAGACAACATGAACTTGAAGCATTAAAAATGAATAGGGTAGTTCATAAAAGTAAATCCTCCCTAATTGATGCATTTATGCAGAAAACCTCAAAAAAGGAATAAATCTAAGGTTAATGAGAAAGCTTTTTTTTGTTAAGCCTACCCTTATATGCACTGATGGTAGTGGTATAAATTCACACTCAATTTTTTGAAATAATTTACTGCATATAACTCTTCCAAATTGCTACCATGGTATAAGAATAATGTAAACTTTAAAGAGGACTCTGCCCCCCCCCCAAAAAAAATTGCTAAATGATAAAAAACAGTTTGTTTATACATATATTGGAGAGAGGGGGGCATCATATAAAAGTTTTTGATGTTCCATGACAGTAATTTTCAGAAGAGTTATAATAATTTCAAAAAAATTGAGCTTTGGTTTTATTATTGTCATCAGTAGTGGGTGTAAGGATAATCTTAGTTTTAGTGTTGTTACAGCTTTGAAAATCGATCATGGTTAACGTCTAGGGATTTTAACTGTCTGCTGTTATAAAACTAACCCAAATTAGAAGAAAGTCAAGTTTTTTGTCATTTCTGTAATTATGAGTTGGAATAATTTTACAGGATAAAATAATTTCTTTATATTTGTCTCAAAAGCATCAAGGACACTGTGAAGAATGACTGTAACATTATCAAGGCAGGTGTATATCAATGTAATACTTCATATCAATTATACCTAACCTACACAGACTTGAGCTTGAATAGTAAGACAGTTGTCCATGCCATAGTGAAATGAAGACGTTTCAGACAGGTTTTTCACGTTTACCTTTCAAATATGGGAATCAAAATAAAATGTGCTCTTTTACAACGTAATTCAAAATCATGTTAAGCACCATTATTATTTGTGGAATAACTTTTTTTTACGGGTCTTTTAGAGGTTATTTTTAATGAAAGTTGGTTGTCAAATTTTCGAACTAAAGCCTAGTTCGTCATCAGGACTATGTCACTGGAGTAGTTGCTGCCACTCAATTGGAAGAGACCATCCGCAATTATCGTTAATTGTGGTACTTCTTCTTCTTGCTATTTCGATCCCTTCTTCTAGTTTTCTCTTTACTAAGTTTGACTGGTGGGCGATTATTTTCACTGAGTCCCAATTTATGGAGTGTCCACTTGCTTGTACATGTCTGCCTAGCCCTGTTTTGTTCCCAATGTTCCTAATAGCTGCTTGGTGTTCTTTCATTCGGACCTTAATACTTCTCCCTGTTTCTCCTATATAGCTGAGTCCGCAGTTACAGTCGATGCAGTAAATTACTCCTTCCTGCAATTGGATGTCCAATTCTTTCTGCTTTAAAGCTGGCAGGAATTTCTTTATTTTGTTATTAAGATCTGGAGCTAGCCTGATATTATATTTTGCTCCGATCCTTTTCAGTTTCTCGAAAAGTCCCTTGTGGTACGTAATTTTGCTGGTGAATTTGAAGTTGGTTTTTTCCTGCTTCTTTTTTGGCACTTGTTTAAATATTTTCTCAACATATGGGGAGGGGTAATTGTTTTCTGCCAACATTTCCTTTAATTCTTCTTTGTGAAGATCTTTTTGAGAAGCTGAAGAGACCAGGATTTCAATTTTTTCCAAAAATTGTCTCGCTGTATTCGATTTAATATAATCAGGGTGGAATGAGCAGAAGTCTAACATCTTCCCTGTGTTGGTGGGTTTTCTAAAAAGCTGAATGAATATTTTCCCTTCTCTTGAGGTCAAGGTTAAATCCAGGTAATTGATGCTATGGTCTTTTTCCTGTTCCAGGGTGTACTTCAAGGTATTCTCTAGTAAGTTAAATTCTTCCAGAATCTGAGAGGGTAGAGATTGGTCCACAGTATCTACTATAATTAGGACATCATCCATGTACCTTACATAGAGAGCAAACAAGGAGGGTTGTACAAGGATTTTTGCCTCTAGTTTACTTATATAATAATTTGCTAGCAGAGGTGCTAGTGGAGAACCCATTGCAAGTCCTGAAGTTTGCCTGTAATATTTCTTTCCAAACTGGAAGAAATTATTCTTGAAGGAAAATAGGAGCAGTTCATATATGCCAAGTAGTATTTCTCTATTGTGATTATGGAATACTATTTTTTCCGCAAGGTCATCTGCAATGAATTCCAGTAGGAGGTCCAGGTTAATGTTGGTATACATAGAGACTATATCCAGGCTTGCCATTACTGGATGAATTAATTCTGGCAAGTTGTCCAGTTTTCTTTTTAGCTGCATGGAATTTTTTAGTAGGTAGGGAGGAGAAGGGAAAATATCTCTGAGGTGACCAAGCAAATAATAATTAATGTTGGAGAGTGGCAAATTTCTAGTGTCTATTATAGGTCTTATTGGATGGCCTTCTTTGTGAACTTTTATCGTACCATAGATCTGTGGAATTCTTGACTGGATTTTGGAGAAGTTTTTGAAGAGCTCATTAAGCTGTTTTTTATTTCTTAAAGAGCTGATTAATTTCTTAAGATTTTTTACAGTTTGATCTATAGGATTACCATTGAGTTCTTCATAATAAGGCTTGCTCAATTCAGCTTCCATTTTATTGTAATACTTCTCTTTTCTACCAATACCAAAACTTTGCTCTTATCTGCTCTCAGTGCTACTACTTTATCATTGGCTTTGAATTTTTTAAGGTCAGTAATGGCACTTCTATTAAAATTGTAATCAACTTTTACTGGCTTTTTTACAAATTTTGAGATCTGAGAATTCTTTCCTTAAAGTAACTGCTGCAAGTGGACACTCCATAAATTGGGACTCAGTGAAAATAATCGCCCACCAGTCAAACTTAGTAAAGAGAAAACTAGAAGAAGGGATCGAAATAGCAAGAAGAAGAAGTACCACAATTAACGATAATTGCGGATGGTCTCTTCCAATTGAGTGGCAGCAACTACTCCAGTGACATAGTCCTGATGACGAACTAGGCTTTAGTTCGAAAATTTGACAACCAACTTTCATTAAAAATAACCTCTAAAAGACCCGTAAAAAAAAGTTATTCCACAATCACTATGAATAGAGGTGCCATAAATGCATTTACAACCATTATTATTATTACTTATGAGTTAAAGAGTTTCCATTATTGAAGAGGGAGATTACACTATACCCATTCAATTCCTGATGATAATAAACTGCAAGTTTTCATTTTTTAGTTCTGGACTTCATGTTTTTGTTCCATACTAAACACATTCACAGTGTTGGATATTTATTGTAATAGCTGTAGAAAAGGCAAGTTTGAAATATTTCCAAATGTTCATCTATTCAAATGAGATTCTTGATATACCTCATATCAGATAACTATGATTATTATGTGTACAGAACAAAACAAGTGATCATCATAACACTGAATGATCACAACTATGGCCTTTCAAAAAGAAATTCAGAACAATGTTTTCAACATAGTGTATGAAGCCCTCTTGGAAAATCTTATATTTTTTTACCAACTGCAAATGCTGAAGAAAGCCCTCTGTTCTGGCTTGATAGAGATGAGAACATCTGACATCCAGAACAGTGACAAAGAAGGAAGTGTTTTGTAATTCCAAAGTTTGTATCAGGGTAGTTTTTGATATATAACTGAATACTTTTTTTGGTTGGGGGGGGGGGGGGGTTGTAATTTCCATAACCTTTATAGTTCTGAGTGTCTTGAGTAGCATTATATTGAAACTTAAGATGCCCTTTTTGTAGTGTATGGATGTGTGTATATATATATATAATCCCCCCCCCCACCAAAATGTGAACATGTGCTAATTTTGTCACTGTGGTTTGAAATAAATAAAAAAAATTAAAAAAAAATTTTTTGGTGTGGAGCACTTACATTCTAAAACTCATACACTTTTTTGGGCAACTATTTTAGTCATTAACATAAGTTGTTAAGACTACTATTTAGGCTACTATTTTTACCATTAGTGGGTACTATTTAGGCTACAATTTTTACCATTAGTGCATTAGTGGCTACTATTTAGGCTACTATTTTTACCATTAGTGGCTACTAAAACAACTATTTTCTTGGGTGTGATAGGCTGGCAGCCCTGCCATTGGTATTTTAAAACAAAAGCTGTGAGGCATGTTCATGGACATAAACAGTGTATAAAGCGTGTATAAATTTTACATTAAACCACTTAGAATTATCTTATTAGTACTAATAAAATTAAAAATAAAATGACATTGCACTGATTTTTCTGGCTCCTAACATTTCAAGAGATTTTTCAATCCTTGATTTAAGTGACTTGTAAAATTGTTTTCACACTAGAGTGAACAATGCAATTAATGGTTTTTGGCATTTAACTTCTCTTAAAACATGTTTTTTTCTATTTTTTTATCACCTCTTGCTGTATATATCAAGGGGCAGAGCAAACAAGTTCTGATTTGTTTTCTTTTGTTGAAAGCAAAATTAATGTGCTTAAAAATGCTTCTGCATCCTCACTGTGCAGAGAAAATGGCTTTACAGAGAATGAAAGATGATGACAGATAGATAACGTTCTGAATTTTTGAACTTTTTTTTTTTTTTGTAAACAAATGGAAACATTCTTGTGGATTTTGTCTGTTGATATGGCAAAAAGTGACTAAGCAATAGGAAATCTTGCATTTTCAGGGAAATATAAGTTTTAATGTTGTCAACATCTCCTGGGAAATAGATTTGCAACTCCTAAAAAAAACTTCTTAAAATAAATGGATTTCCAAAAATCAGTGCATACTCTGTGTGTCTGGTTAGCTGTTCTTTCCAGCATGTCTGTGCTCAGTGCTTAAAAAAAAAAAATGTTCTAACAAAAATAATGTACAGTAATAAAGATTAAACTTGGTGATTTCTTCGAGTGGCCATTGGCCAGTGGGTGGACAAGATCTAGTGGCCACTTTCCTTACGGCTATTTCGTGTTGTATACACATTTTATCACTGCACTGAATACCTTTCATTTATTTAGACATAGTTAAATTTAAGCTTAGTAGTTACAAGGGCACACTGTCTATTGTCCAGTGCAATTAAATAAATAAATATCTTAAAAGTTATATTTTTCTTCAACCACATCAACCAAATTTTCAAGACAATTTTTATTGGAAAGATAATTTAATCATTTTTATTTGGTCTCTCGCCATGTTCACAAAAAAAATCTCTCAATCTCTCCACCATAAATTGATAGCAGTGGATGGGTCAAAATTTTCAAGCAGTACTTACTTTTGCTTTTTTTATTTAATTTGCTGTATTTTCTAAAGTCATTCTTTGCATGAGCATTGTCTTGTCATCAAGAACATTGCCCACAATGCTTGCATTCTCTTAACTTCTGCATTGCTTGGCATAAACAGTCAGCAATATTGAATATTTCAACAATTTGTGCTATGACCTTCATGTACTAAAAATTGCTTGTTTTCAGTTTCTCTAGCAGTTTTTAGTGAGTTATTGATGGTAAAAAATGTTCAGACATTATGTTTCGAAGCTGCTTCCATTCTGCTAAATTTTTTTTTTTCATTCCATTTATTTTTGGTTAGGTTCTTCTTGGTGTCAAAACGAAAACTGGCTGTATAGCTTTCAAAAATGAATTTCATATCTTATAGCAGAATCATTTTGTGGTACAGCTGAGATTGGGAGAAAATGTGATACCAACCTGGTCACTTTATTTTACTGACTCGCAATGATTCCTGACCACTAACAGAAAATATTCAGTAATTTCCTGGGTTGTTCTAATAAATATTACATTAAAAACATTGATAAACCTTCACAGGTGTTGAAAAAATAGTCATGACGAAATAAGAACACTTACAGAGTATCCTGATTCCATCAGATTCTGTCCGGTTTTCGAACCCAGTGTCAGCTTTTTATTATTATTATTTTCTATTCGGAAAACGTTTAGTTTTGGTAGAATTTTAATGATTTGTCATTTTTCATGTGTGCCCACCACAGACCTTCCAAACCAAATAGTACGAATTTCCCATAGTCACTACGAAAATCGTCGATCGCTGCGGGGTACGGGAAACATCAAATATACTACGGAAATAAAAAAAATCTGGTTGTCTGGTTTTTTTTTTGGTTTTTTTTTTTCAGAAAACGTTGTTTTGGTAGAATTTTAATGATTTGTCATCTTTTCCAGTTTGCCCACCTCAGACCTTCCAAATGCTACAAATTCTTCACACTCACTATGGAAATCGTCGATCGCTGGCTGCGGAGTACGGGAAACATCGAATATACTACAGAAATAAAAAAACTGGTTGTCGGTTTTTTTTTTTTTTCAGAAAACGTTGTTTTGGTGGAATTTTAACGATTTGTCATCTTTTTAAGTTTGCCCACCTCAGACCTTCCAAATGCTACGAATTCTTCACACTCACTACGGAAATCGTCGATCGCTGCGGAGTACGGGAAACATCGAATATACTACGGAAATAAAACATCTGGTTGTCGGTTTTTTCCCCTTCAGAAAATGTTGTTTTGGTAGAATTTTAATGAATTGTCATTTTTTCCTGTTTGCTCACCTCAGATCTTCTAAATGCTACGAATTCTCCATAGTCATTACGGAAGTCGTCGATCGCTACGAAATATGGGAAACATCAAATATACTACAGAAATAAAAATCTATGAAATAATGTTATTCAATCATTCGTTCAAAGTTAATTTTCATGTTTTCAAAATTCTAACATTCATCAAACATTTTTGGGACTGTTTATTGGATGTTCTTAATGTCGCGACATTTATCCGATATAATTTGAGCATCTTTCATGCCGCTGGTCGCCTGAAAATGATTGTAGCACGGATAAAAATGTTCCGTAGTTTTCTAAATTTCGAATTTTTCTTACCCCAAGATGCACTTTCTTTTCACTTTCTGGTTATATTCTTATGTTATATTTTTTCTGATTATGTTTCTCGTTTTTAATAGCTTCAGTAATAGTGAAAAAGAACAACTTCGTATTTTAAATGTTTTTTCTAGTGAAGCGCAGTTTTTTATTTCTAACAGCCTGTTCTTCGAAACCAATCAATATGGAAAATGTTTTTTTTTCTTTTCCGCCTTTTTAAAGCTAAATTAAATTTCAAAATCGGTACTTATTCCGCCCTTGATGAAATCGGCCTTTTCTGTGACCCGTAAAAAGGACTATCGTGGCAGAGTGAACAATACAGTACTGATTTTTGATATATAATTTTGCTGAAAAGCTTGTGTTTACCCATTTCTTAGTAACATTTTATTGTATTAAGGGGCAGACAAGAGTTTTTTTTATTTTGTTTAAAGCCAACTTCACACGTACAAAGGAAACGCGACTCTGCGTGGAAATAAAGACGCGCGCGGCGCGGAAAGTGAAGTCCCGATTTTCTACCTTTGATTCCTTTTTGTAAACAAAAGGGAAAATGCTTGCCCACTTTATTTGACGATAAGCAAGAAGTGCCTAAGCAATAGAAAATCGTGCATTTTCAGAGAAACCAAACTTTAAAAAACGAGCTGATGAAGATGAGTTGTATGCCACAGTTCCATCAAAAGCCACAGGTGTCCATTCCTGATGTGGTTATACTTTGTGCACCAATTTAAGTGGAAAAATAAACAGCCACCCCCGTTCTTGAAGAGTGAATCTATAAATAGATCGTACCCACTTATTTGCGGAGGAAAGGGCTGTTTTTTCACCGCGCGCGAGTTGTATGATTTGAAAATACATTTCCTATAACAGGAGCGTTTTAAAAATGCAAATGAATACTTTAGCAATGAAAAGAGGCAAATTTTCGACTGTGGCGACTAAAGTTACTTTTTCTACTGGACATTTTATTTTATTCAGTTGCCACGTGGTGAGTGGCAACCGCTAATTTTAATCTTTATACAGTAAAAAACAGAAGATGGTTTCCTTTTACCGTACATTTAGAACTAGTTTTGGGTATTATATTACTTTCTGTAAAAAGTAAATTTGAAATATATATAGTTGAAATTGTGCAAATGTGCTTGCAGATGACTACTCAGCAGATGCATGGAATAATGGATGGGAAATTGAAGAAACAAATGATGAGAGAGTTCAAGAGGCAGGG
The DNA here is from genome assembly GCA_039090855.1 of Macrothele yani. Classification (NCBI taxonomy): domain Eukaryota; kingdom Metazoa; phylum Arthropoda; class Arachnida; order Araneae; family Macrothelidae; genus Macrothele; species Macrothele yani. Next base: position 52,040,704 of record CM077028.1, read on the forward strand.
AGGCAGAAATTTGAGGACCAGCCTTGGCTCCAAGAGTGTATTACATCTTTGTCACCAACTGTTGATCTTCTAGCTCTGGCTCACAGACAATATACAGTTTTCCTAACATGTAAGTACTCACGTTTTTTATGTATGTGTGCAAAATGAAAACATTCTTTTCTGGAGCAGTTTTTCTCACTTTATAGGTATTAATTATTTTTTTTTGGTGTGTATAAGAAAGAATAGGAGAAACCATTCCCTTTACTATAGTTTCACAGCATTCTTTTATGCTGAATAGTATTTCACTTGTGCAGTTTTCTGAAATGTTAAAAGCTCAGTGAGATTTTATTAGGATATCATTCTCAAAATAAATTAGCAAATTTTTAAAGAAAACTCTTCTCTTTTTTCAGGCACTTATTGTTACTCTCTTTACTCTGCTACTATTGCTGTTATGGTTAACCTTGATGGCTACATTTATTTTGCATATCTTGCCAGATAGTAGATACAAGGTTTGTACGGTCCGTAAAAGTCTTTAAGAACTCTTTATTTTTGATTTCCATTTCGGAGGCCCTTAAAAGTCCTTAAAAAATCCTTATTTTTTAAAACAAGTGCTTATCCCCCCCCCCCCCAATCTTGTTTTTGTGCTGCAGTAATGGGCATCGCAACCCTGCCCGTTTTTGTTTGTGTGTTGGTAAATATGCTAACCCGTTCATTCACCAGGGGAGCTTTCTTCTAGCTCATTGAAGGGAGATAATCCCACGGAATGTCCTTAGAAATGATTTCCCTTACCCCCCCCCCCCATACACACACACTTTTTCCATTGTAGCCTGCATGACTTACCTTGTGTGACCTTACCAGTGGGATCAACATCTGTGTTGTGTGTCTTTTCAGGGGGGTAGGTCAAAGTGTCAATTGTGGGGGAGGGGAGGAGGAGTTATGTTTGACTTCACAATTTGTGGTGTCAGTTGTCTCATGTGGTCTGATCTATCTAGTGTCTACTGCTCTACTCAACTCATCTTGCTTCATTGTCATTCTGTCTCTTGCATGTGCTTTTTTTCCGGCGTGTATTTAATTTTGTGCTTTGTAGGCAATGTAGTTTATATTTGGGGCAAAATGCCTGGTAAATGGCCACTAGTGCTGTTTAATCCCCTACATACACTGCTGGCCACCCAAAATGCAATTCCAATTGGCTTGAAATTCGCAGCATGCGTCGCTCGCGAGAAGACGTGCAAATGATTAGCATTGCAGGGTATATTCAAATCATGTACGCCCGGCACGCCACCGAGAAGCACTATAAGAAGGGTGCACAAAAGGCGGGGTGTAAGTAGTGGAAGTGTGTTCTGCTGCCGGACCTGTGCGTGGGAAGCTTCTTGATGCCTCGTCACAGAATACGACAGTCATTCCATCACGTTTCGGAGTTTGACAGAGGACGAATAGTGGCTTATTGCAACAGCGGTTTATCGTACTGAGACATCGGCACCCGTGTGGGACGACATCCAGCCACAGTGAGGCGAGTATGGATTTGGTGGGTGCAGGAAGGATGGTCAGACCGACGTGAGCAATTGCCGCAGCCGCAGCACACCACCGAATGAGAGGAGCGGCATGTTGTGCGACGGGCATTGACGGCTCGCACCGCCACATCACGAACGTTTGCGCAGGAATTAGGGTGTGTTGCGCAACAACCTGTGTCAGCACGTACCGTTCGACGTCGTCTGCAGGAGCGGGGACTTGTCGCACGGTGCCCATTGCTCCGATTACCATTGACGTTACACCACCGGCGAGTGTGGCGGCGGTGGGCCGTTGAACGCCGCACCTGGACTACGGAATGGCATGACATTGTCTTCTCTGACGAATCCCGCTTCTGCCTACAACACCACGATGGTCTGATCCGCGTGTGGCGGCACTGCGGCAAGAGACTGTATGATATTATGCATCGCCATACCGGTCTGTAGCCTGGCATTATGGTTTGGGGGGCAATTGAATATGACACCCGCATCCCTCTGGTACGCATCGCCGGTATACTCAACAGGCACCGCTACATCTCCGACGTTTTGGAGCCTGTAGTCCTCCCTTACCTGCAGGACCTGCCAGCGGCCACGTTTCAACAGGACAATGCGTGCCAGCACGTGGCACGCATCGTGCAACAATTCTTCACGGCCCACCAGGTGTCATTGCTGCCGTGGCCCGCCTGTTCTCCTGATATGTCGCTGATTGGCAATCGAGTGGCTCGGCAAGCACCACCTGAGGCTATGCCTAATGAACTGTGGCAACATGTGGAGGCAGCCTGGACCGACATACCCCAAGCCCACATCCAAAGCCTCTTTCGTTCGATGCCGCGGCATGTAGCGGCCGTTATTGCCAGCCATGGGGGCCACACGAACTATTGATGTCTGCGTGTTCCCCAAGTCGCACGGGTCTGTAAGCTCAATCGTTTCATCTTTGTATCTGTTGTTATGTGCCCAGTAAATCTGGGCACATAAGCTTAAATCTGGGCACATAAGCTTTGCTATCTCGTGTCCTTCTTGGTGTTGCATTTTGGGTGGCCAGCAGTGTATGTATATGTACATACGCACATACTTAACAGGTGATATTCCAATGACACAAAATATCAATTGGAGTGTAGGTCCTTAGAAAGTCCTTATTTTTTTTCCACAAAAAAGGGTATGAACCCTGTAGATAATGACAAACCCATACAGTCATTGATGATGGAATTCTTGTTGTTTTCTATTTCAAGTCCTTTTAGTTTTCTTTTTCAAGAAGTTGTTTTGAAAGCTGATGATTTTTAGGGAATCCCAGTCCATGCTGCAACCAGTTTCTTCAACATGTCTTTCTAAAATATTTTGTTGGAGCAATTTTTTTATTGCTACTTTAAATTGTGCAATTTGAGTTTCTGGTTTGTGACCTGCCTCACTTATGTAAGATAGTCCACATAAATGTTTTACTTTATACAGGGTGTCTATAAATGAAGTATACAACTTCAGATGCTATTGGAAAAAAATACGATAGAAAAAAACTTACTTTAAACGTCAGGAGACGTGGCAAGTGTTAAAGTTTGTTAAGTCAGATGATAGATGGCGCCAGGTGTCTCATGTAATGAAAAATCTTGTCAAACATGGAACACAACAGACATGGCTTCCCCAGTGGAGAAAGCTGCATGTGTTTTGATTTGTGGATGTAAGCTCAGAACGGAGTGCAAGAGACCTTCGGTGACGTGAAGGAGCATTGAACAATGGGCAAATAAATTCGAAGCAACAGGAAGTGTCTTGAAAGGCAAAAGCAGTGGGAGACCTTACATTTAGGATGAAAATGTGGAAGACATGCGTAAGGCTTATTTGAGGAGCCCGAAGAAGTCCGTCCATGTCTCCAGTCGTGAACTTGAAATACCGCGAGCAGCAGTTCACAAGGTTCTGCACTTCTGCACCTGTATGCATATAAAGTGAAGTTAGTGCAAAAACTTCGACCAAATGATCAACCACATTGAAAAGCATTTGTGGTAGACATGCTTAATTGCATTGACAAGGACCCCACACTCCTTTCACGGATCTGTTTCAATGACGAGTCGACATTCCATATTTCTGGCAGTGAGAGTAAACATAACTGCCAAATCTGTGGCACAGGAAATCCACACGTGCTCGTAGCACACGAGAGAGACAGCCCGAAAGTTAATGTCTGGGATGGCCTAATGGAAGACAGAATGATAGGGCCCCTCTTCTTTGCTAAACCAACCGTTAGTGGCATAATGTACCTGGACATGTTAGAACAATTTGCAATTCCACAATTCCAGGATATTCAAGACATCATTTAGCAGCAAGATGGAGTGCCTCCGCACTGTTCTTCAGATGTACGCAGATCTTCAGACCACCATTTCCCAGGGCATTGGATTGGATATGGGGGTCCGACGGCATGGCCACCCCATTCTCCTGATATTACCCCACTTTATTAAGGACATTGTGTACAAGAAAAAGGTTGCATCTATCACTGAGATCAAAGAACGCATTACTGCAGCCTTCCTCCTTGTTGCACCTGACATTTTGCATCGTACGTGGGTGGAACTGGACCATAGGCGTAGCCAAGGGGGTGGTCCTCGGGTCCGCCCCCTTGAGGGGAGATTTAGTATGAATTTAAAATGATATATATATGTATATATTGGTGGGCTTTCACCAATGAACCAAACCCATGGATGCCCCCCCATAAGAAATTTATTGCTATGCCACTGAACTGGACTAGACTTGGAGCCAATCTTATAATATACTTTCTGCTAATTTTCTTTACTTATTTAATTTAAATAAGTGTGATAAGTAATTTTTCTAGTGAATTTTTCTTCTTGCTTTTGAAAGTTCTTTTTCTCTACTGAACTTTTTAGAATAATGTTGATGTCAGTTCTTGGATAGTTGTTTTCTATTTGGTGTAGAGGGAACTTACTAAAGGGATTTTTTTTAATTTCGTTTTTCTGCAAAAGGAAACAGTACTAGACATTTTTCTCAAGGTGTAATTCAAAGCTTGGGTATCTACAGTGGAATTGTGAGTGATTTTTTTAAATTCATAATGTGCAGAACAAATATGAATAGAAATGATGGCATTTTGTTAAGTGTGTATGGTTGAGCCATCAGTTATATTTGCTGAATAATATCGATTATGATTAGTTGACACCCATTGCATGAAATGAAATTAATCATCTAGCTCTCAGCAAATGATTAGGTACATTAAATGACACCCAATTATTGTTATGTAGTGTTGTGGTGCACAGTGCCTGAGATTTAACTATGGAGTAAAAAGAAAAAAATAATAGAAAAAAATGAAGCTTGAAAATGTGTTATTGCTTCTTCAACTCTGATTTTTAATTTTCTTGTATCATTTAAATAAATGAAAAATTGATGATCCCGTTGAGTGGGCTTTCTTGGTTTTCAAGATGGCTTGCAATGTTATTGATCTCAGATTTATTATAATGTGATCTAACTTCCACATTTCCACCCTAAAATTTTCATTGATGTAGGAATTGTAAGCAAGCACTGTATCAATATTAATATGGCAGATGATTAGAGCTTTGCCATAGGCACAAGACACTGAAAAGCTTTTTCATAAGTACAATACATTGCCACATTGCAGGGCTTGAAAAATATCATGCTCGTGATTCCCGGGCATGTAAATTATTGGCCTGGGCAGGTAAATAAAAAAAAGAAAATCTAGTTTCCAAGTAAATTAAAAAATAAAAAAGTTTGGAATAGAATTTCCTACTACAAAAAAAAAAAAAAAAAAAAAAAGGAAAAAAAAAGACATTGTTTCATTTCACTGCTAATCACAGGAAGTTGTATCATTGTTTTGGAGTGCCAAGGACAGAATAATGACACTTCTGTAATTATATGATGCTCTAGGTCCAGAAATAGGAACCATACGTAGTTTTGCTCCAAATGTTTAGTCATCAATGTGATGCATGCCTCTGATGGAACTCCAGTGTTTAGAACATGGCAGAATCACTAAATTTCTCAAATACCTGTTTCATCATCATACCATTTCATACCAATTTCAGCATCCTCATCTTATAATTTGAGATACACTCTTTTGTGCATTGAACATTTTGAATACAGACCCTTAAAACGGAAATGTGTTGAAAAAGTTTATCATGCTTTTTAACTTAAAAAAATAAATAAAAAAATGAGGGTTCTGATTTGTTATCTTAAAAGATACATTTTTGTGGGCATCCAGCTTTTATCACCTGGGCAGGTAAGTAATTTCTGCATATGCCTAGCTGGGCATGTAACTTTTCAAATATTTTTCAAAAAAGCCCTGCATTGAAAGGTTTTGTCATAAGTAGAAGACATTAGTTATTGCACACACCAGCACACTGAGAAGCTTTCAATATCTTACTATAGAGCATTCCAACTATCTGCTATGCGGAAGAGCAGGAGTGTTTGTCAAAAATTTATGAAAAATTTATACGCCAATAAAAGTTTTCAGGTGCGTTTAGAAGTAGAGTTTTAAAATAGATGATTTGAATTGTATATTTGGTGCAGTTTGCAGCAAAGAATTGTGGAATTTAAAAAGGAGCATATAAATGCCATTAAAAAGTATCAACTTTGATGTATTTCTGCATGACACATGGGTTAAGAAATAAGTGCAGACATGCATTCACATACACAGTTTCTGCTGTTTACCTTGGTTAAGTTGGGAAGTCATAGTTTTATTTTACTTAATACCTAGTCCACTAGCCTCATGAACCAAAAGTTGGTCCATTGCCTCATAATCTAGTCTTCTTGATCTATTCATGTAAGCTCCGAAGTCAGTTTCAGCCTGATCCAGATCTCATTCTATTTCATCCATCTTTCACAATTTTGGCCTTCCACTTCTTTTTTTCCTATCACTGTTCTTTTCACGTTGTCTTTAATGATCTAATCCCTCCCCCTCATCACATGGCCATACCAGAGCAATCTGCTTCCCTTCACCATTGCTACTATATCAGGCTCTGTAAATGATTCTCCCAATTCCTTATTTTTCCTTCTCCATTCACCATTTTCTCTTACAGACCCAAAAATTGTCTCAATGCACAATTTTTGAAATCTGTTAGTTTATTTTTCATCTTCTTTGTCAGTGTCCATACCTCAGAACCATACAGGACCACTGACTGAATTATTGTTTTATATATTCTTAGTTTTAAAGATTTTTGACAGTAGGTTTTACTTCATCATTTTCCTCAAAGCAGAAATGCATCTGTTACTGGCCTGTATCCTAGTAAGGTTTTTTTTTTTTTTCTCTCCAGATAATTTTCTTCATATACCAGATTTCTCAGATACTTAAATTCCCCATCTCTTTCAAAGAACATTTCATATGCTTCCAAGGAATCAACTTGGCATTTGGCATTTATCCTGATGGCTAATAGACTGCTGTCTCCTTTTATTAAATGAAGATTTTAATAAGAGAAAAATCATGAAACCAGCACCATCAGGGTGTAAAATTTGCATACATTATGTAGTACAAATGAAGAAATGTAAAGAAGTAGTTTTAACACCCATAAAAGATATCATAATTACTTTAAATAAGGTAGGAAATTTGTTGCCAATAAAACAAAAACTATCAGTATTGTGTTTGGAAAGTAAATAATGGTTTGAAACTGCTTATTTTATTTTGCTTCAAACCCTCAGTGTAATTGTAAGAGATTTCAACAGCACACAGTGGGTCATATTCACAATTAGCTATTCCACCTTTTCACAGTGCTGTTTTCAGAGTGGTGTGAGTTTGCTATTTACTAACTAAAATTTGTACACAGGTTCATTGTCATTTTCCTATCCTCATCTTCTTGGTGTAAAATATTAGTAATGGCATGGGCAATTCATTCATTTCTTTGCTCCATATTGACTTGTAAATCGTTATGTGCTTACTTTTGTTTCTTAAACTTGAATGGCATGTTATAAATGAATTTTTTGCCAAATGTATAACATTTTAAAATGATAATTACTGCAGTATTGCTTCTTGTAATTGAAAGCATTATATGCAAAACAGTAAAAATGAGATACATTTCAATCATTTGAATCTGTTAATTTGAATAATAGAGCCAATACCTACAGTGTTTACAAAAATATATAAAATACCGAGATGTGCACTGAAACCATCTTATGAAACAGAGAGTAGATATTCTGTATTGTTATGCATATAGTTTCTCAAGTTTCCATGCCATTATATATTGTTTAGTTTATGAATGCAATTCTTCTTTGCAGCTAAATATGATGTAAATGAGGAAAGTAACACTAAGCTGAAGTTTTGCACATCATTTGAAGGGAAACTGCCGGGATGCGGAAAGTAAATCTGAAAATCCATTCTCTTTGTACTTCCTGTAAAAATATTGTAGAGCTGTATTAAAGAAATTTCTGTGTGCTGTACTGCATAGTTTTATTGTACTAAGACAATCAAAACAATTACTAAATATGGTATATATTAAACAACTTAACTTAAAGTATGGCAGTTTTATAAAATGCTATAGTCTTTGCAACTCAAACAAATTTCTGCAAATTCCTGTAGCTGCAATCTGGTCTTTTAGCAGTTGCTGCAGTATAGCACAGATCATTATCTTGCTGAAACAAAAGTTGGTCTATTCACCTATTACACAGAAGTTGAATTCAGTGTTTCATGATGGTTATTTTATGTTTAGGAAGCATATTTGACAGAGAAAACAGATTAGGTGGTGAAATTTGTAGGTGAGTGAATTCGTTTTTGAATATCATTCATAGCTGCTTTAGGAGGATTTCAGAGAAATGATGGATTTTCTAAAAGGTCCTGAATGGCTGTGTATGAATGTGTAATTGTTCTTACCTCTGATGCATTGCAGTGAAAGATGTGTTACTTACAGGGGGTGGGAGGTGCAGCAAGACATATCTGATCATGTGAAGAATAAAGATGTGTTACAGATGTGTAATTTGAAGCAAAATGTTGGTTAGTAAGGTGGAGACATATATTCTGAAGTGGTTTGGCCATATTGAAGGAATAAGTGGTGAAATGCTTGCAAAGGGAATTTATTCAGCCTAAGGGGTAAGGATAGAAAGGTAAAGAAAGGCCAAGGGTATCATGAGAGGACCAGATTCAGGAATGTCTGCATGAGAAAAATATAATGAGTAGGAAATAAAAAGGTCTTGTGCAAGACATGGATGGATTTCAGTGAAGCTTGAGTTGTGTGCTAAGATTGCTGTAAATGGAAATATTTGATACATCAATAAAGAGTAAGTAAAATCTAGTTCAGCCAGTTGTAAACTTTAATCTGGGCGATGAGCTTTCTTTGAAGAGCTAACCTTTGAATGTCAGAGAACAAATTTGTGAATAGTGATATGTATGATAGTTTTAGTGTGGTTCATTATCTGTATACATTTGTTTTCAATGCTATCATTATTTGTGAACTACAAAATTTTTTGTCTGTTTTTGTACACAGTTCTTGGCATTTCAATCCTGGGGACACCACATATTTAAAAATCATGTTCAGTGGTTGCTCTGGCTTTTTAAAGTTTTCGCCAATCCATTCACTAAATTCAATTTTTTTTTTCATCTAATGTAATCTGAAGTTGCAAATTTTTTTTCATGCTCTATTGGAAATATAAAAACCATAAAAACATAAAGTGTTATAATAGGTCTTATGTCAGTGATTGTAAAATTGTCACTCTTTTTACGTAACCACTTTCCGTCTCGCTCGTAATGTAAATAGTGCAAAAAGTTTCAAACACCAAATCAAATAAAAATTAAAGACTATCATGAAAGAAATACGGGATTACGCAAAAATAGTCTTTAATTCAAATTTTGTCATCTTCAAAATTTGAATTAAAGATTATTTTTGCAGTTTGGACATCATTAAAAGATGTAATCGCCAATATTTTCACCAAAACTTTTTATCAGTTGCCAAAATAATGTTGCTTTTTTTTTGCAAATTGTGAAGAATGTGATCGGAGCATGACTCTTGATGTTGTTATAAACTGGTGTGCAAAAATTAAGGACGAAAAGGAGAAATTAGCATAACAGCGGAACGAGCAGGCAGAATGGACCGAAAGACCACTCAGGAGATAGACTAGGGTCCGGTATGGTAGGACATGCGCATATAAGTAGCATGACATAGGGAGGGGTGTGTGTGTGTGTCGGAAGGGTATAAAGCACATGGGCGGTGTACGATCAGCAATTCGGTGAAAGCTATTGCACGGTGTACATTGGTTTGAACGATGTCGAGTTGCTGCCACCATATGATATGGCCAACAGGCAATCCAGTAGACAACATCTGGATGACTTTACCCGAGGTCGCGTCATTGGGAAGTTGGAAGAAGGTCAAAGTGTGACTAGTGTGGCTGAGTAGTTCGGGATCGCTCACAGCATCGTTTCACGAGCTTGGAGAGCATTTCAAATGACAGGAACAGCTGTCCGAGAGTTTAGCAGTGGTCGTCCACGAGCAACAACTGCGGCGGACGACCGGTATATTGTCCTACAGGCGAGAAGAGACAGATAGCAGACAGCGGGAGAAATCACAAGGAACATGCAACAGACAACTGGACGTCCGTTATCGTGTTTTACAGTGGCCAGGAGGCTACACAAAGGTGGTCTATTAGCACGACAACCAGTACAGTGTGTGCCATTAACGCCTGCTCATCGGAGACTGCGGTTTCTGTGGTGCCAGGAACACAAGAACTGGACACATCAGCAATGGGGTCGAGTTCTCTTTACGGATGAGAGCCGATTTAGTCTGATGAGCGATTCTGGACGTATAGACATCTGGAGAGAGCAGGGAACACGCAATCACACCTCCAACATCATCGAAAGGGACCGGTTTGGAGGTTGCAGAGTTCTCGTTTGGGGCGGTATCATGCTTGGTAGCCGTACTGTCCTCCACATCTTCCAAGGAGGTTCAGTCACTGGTGTCTGTTAGTGTACCAAGGTTCTCCTGCCTCACGTGTGTCTGTTTAGAGGTGCTGTGGCTCCTGAGTTCCTCTTCATGGACGACAACGCTACACCTAATCGTACAGTGGCTGTCGCAAAGCTGTTGGAGAGTGAAGATATTGAACACATGGATTGGCCCGCAAGGTCCCCGGACCTAAATCCAATCGAACACGTGTGGGACCTTCTCGGGAGATGCTTGGCAGCACGTCACCAACCGCCAGTGACAATTCCGCAGCTGCGATTGGCGCTACAAGAGGAATGGGCCGCGATGCCTCAACAGCTTCTTGACAACCTCGTCCTCAGCATGGACAGACATTGTAAATTCTGCAACGCAGTCAGGGGTGATCATATCCCCTACTAAAGACTGGATTTTTCTTGGCAGCACCCTGTCACATGGACGTTTCTGTCTTCTGTTCAGTTGTGCTCGAAGCTACCTTTTCAATAAAGTGCCTTTGTATCCTTTGGATTCCTTGTTTGGACAGTTTTGCTCACTTGTCCCATATTCTTACATCTTGGGGATCTTATGGTATGATTTGAGTCGATGTGGAGCACTTCTGCACAACGTTACATTCGAAAAATTGTCTCGTCCTTAATTTTTGCGTGCCAGTGTAGTTAAAAAACACTTCCCACATTTTTTTGCTTTCTTTTGGATAAACTAATGCATCTATGGGAGAATTCAATATGTTTTTAAAAGTTGAAGTCTAAAAGACTGTTTTTTTTTCATTTTAAAAATCTTTGAAATCTTCAATGAAAAAGTTCTTGCATAGGTATTTGGAATTCTCAGCTTTAGGTCTAGATAAAAAATGGTTGTGGGGGGTGGGGGTGTTTTATTTAAAGTAATTTTCACCTTGGGTGCATATATCTTACGAAATCTCTGGTAAAACTCATCCCCATTTTGGACATTTATAAAGTACTTGTATATCCATCTTCAGATGAAACACCCATGTGGATTTCCCACTTTTCTTCTGTTTTTTCTTCCCCCCTATCATGCTTTCCATACTGCTTGTTCTGAAGATGGCAGTACAGAAGATTTAAATGAAGGGTTTAACAGCAATTTGTAGACAAATGACGCTAATGATTTTAAAAAAGAATTCAGCTTTTAGAACTATCTTGAATTATTCTTGGCTGATGATTTGCAAGGAGGACTGATAGGTATTAGAGTATTTCTAGGAAAAAGAAGAGATGTTGGTAGTATAATTTTAAACTATATCAATATGATTTTTGAAATACAGCAAAACCTAATTTATCTGATCTTATTAGGACTGTGGTTCGATGGAGAATTCCAGGTAATTTAGAATGCTGTATATTGGTTACCAATTATAACCGAACTTAGATTTTTTCCCCTCAATACTAAGCCACCAGATTCTGTGGTGATGTTTGAATTTTTCTGATCATCTATAGCTCCTTTTTAAAATATTGATTACTGAGTTTTTAATTCTTCGCAATTGCTGTTTCCATTATCATTGAATCCAGATAGAGACTACTTTGTTTCTGAATGAACTATCTACAATATATAATCTACGGTCGAGTTCTTCATAATTTTTCATGATTTTGTCCATCCAATGATAAAGCAAATTTTTACATTTTATTTTGCACTAAGCTTCATACTGATGATAGTTGAGTATGTTGATATCAGATTCCTTCACTGTACCTTCGAGATTGTTTCACCTGCTTGCTGTCTGTTCACAATTTGAATATTTTGCTTCATTGTCAAAACAACATGCTTTCATTTAGCATTATTCCAACCAATCAGCAAGCTGTCGATCAGATGTAAAACCAATGGCAAGCTGAAAACAAGCAGACTAAATGAGGGTTTGTTGACTTTGTCCTAATGCAGACTGGTGTTTCTTATCTTTCTGACTTCTGATTTGTTAGTGCTTGTGATGTTAAAGAGGGAGCTAAGGAATGAGAATAGCATGTGACCCTGACACTTGACTACATGTGGAAGGAGGACATAAATTTACAAAAATTAAAAACTAATGCCTAACATATGAGGTGTCGGCTAATAGAGTATTCTGAATAAACAAGTGGTGGTTAAAAGAGGTTTTACTTTATTTGACAGTGCTTGCTTTTTGAAAATTAAACTACAGTCTGTTCCAGGGAACTGCTACATTATAAAAGGAGCAGAATCTTGACGTCCCTTCACTTATTCAAGGCAAGACTGTTGATTTCAGTTGGTGATGTTTGGCTTATTTGCTATTGCCTTATGAAAACCAGTGCTTTATAAGTTTGGTACATAATGTATTCATTCAGACTTCAACCATAGGGGACAAGGAACATTTCTGGGCAATCATTTGCAAGGAGAAGGACTGATGTGGTTGATGTATCACCTTTGGTTATGTGGGTGCTTTATTGTCCTCAGGTGTGTTGTTGGAAGATCTGGTGACATCACTGACCATTAGTGTATAAATGAGAATGTCTCATCTGCATATTCAAGAAGCTAGCAGTGCTATGTGTGACAAAAAAAAAACACCTCTCTCCTGGCCGGCCGCTTATATCCCCGTGTGGTTGACCTTGTCATGTGCACTCTGTGATTAGTCTGGGCGGGTACACTGTGATTCTGGGAGGTGTCGTATTACTCTGATACAACTGTATACTATGTTTACTAAAAGATTCCCATATTGGAAATATGTTTTCTGCAAGATTTCTGTTGGAACATACATATATTTTTTAGGAAAACCAGTGAAAAAAGAAGAAAAGAAAAATGTTGGTGCAATATTTAGCCTTTCCCACTGGAAGTTTTCAATCTATGTAAAATTTTTTAAGCAAAAATTCCTTTTTTTGTGTGAATTTACACTGTTATTTTGGGTTCTACATCTTTTTTTGGACGACAATTACTACATTGAAGGGTCACTTGACCGAAACTCACTTCCTTAAAAAGTTTGTTTCACCGAAGGGTCACTGGATCAAAATGTTCATTTTACCAGAGGGTCACTTGATCATAAAGTACATTTCATTGAAGGGTTGCTGCTCCTAAAAGTTCATTTTGTTGAAAGGTTATTTCACCGAAAAGTCAGTTTATTGAAAACTTTGGATTTAATAATAGGATCTGTTGAAATGTAGTGTCGGTTTGGAACGCCATACGGCGGGGCGAAAGGCCTTAGCTGAATGTAAGCTGACTGCCTTCATTCCACGTGTTTTCTGGGAAAAGAGGAACAGTGTATTTTATGATTTCATCTGTTATATTAATAGTTATATTTGATAATATACTAATAGTGCAACATAATAATAAAGTTAACAAGAAAGTATTTACGAAAAATTGATTAAAATAGGAGTTTGCTAAAAGTTTTTGTAAAAAAATCTAACAATTACTCTTTGTTAAATATCGATTAAAAAATAAAAAAAACATAAAATATAATCCAAATTGGTCAAGGATATATTTACTAATTATTGTATGAAAGTGTGTCCCTCCCCGATAACATAAAAACGAACGGGTAATCGGAGGAAGTAACGTGCTAAAATGTGGGAAAATGAATAGATCAAGGAAAAGGTGAGTTATGCTCATATTCTTATGAGATGATTTGTTTAATTAGTTTTGCTTTGACATGTTTATACTTCTTTGAATAAAGCTCATGTTGAGAATTGGCTTCCTAGTTTCTTAATTCAATTACTAATCAAAAACAACTTTTATGAGAATTTTACTAGGAAATATTTTTTATTTAAATTGCAAATTTTCGGAGAAAATTCTTCTCCTTCTTCAGGCTGTACTTTTGTTGTCACTTATTCCCGTCACTATCGTGGTTACGGTTAACCTTGAGAGTTATGGTTAACCTTGAAGGTTACAGTTATTTTTCATCAAATCCTGCCAGATGTTAGGCAGGGAAAATCCTTTGCAGTCATTGATGATGGAATTTTGATTTTTCTCAATCTCTATTCCTTCTTTTAGCTTTCTTTTTGAAAATTGCTTTGGAAACTGATGACTTTAAGGGAATTCCAATCCATGCTGTGACTAGTTTCTCTAACATGCCTGTCTAAACTAGTCCTGTTTGAGCAATTTTTTATAGCAGCTTTATGCTCTGCTATACGAGTTTCTAGGCTGCGACTGTTTCACCTATGTAAGATAGTCCACAACTACATTTTACTTCATAGACTACACCTTGCATTTAAAAAATATTTTCTTCTCTTTGAACTATTTTAGGGAAATTTTTTTACTTTGTTCTCTAAACTTGGAGCTAGTCTAGTATTGTACTTATTACTAATTCTCTTTAAAGACTCAAATAAACCTTTGTGATAAGAAATTTTTTAGTGAATTTTACTTGTTGCTTTTGCGGGTTCTTCGTACCATTAAAATTCAGAAACTTCTCAATTTCTTCTTTAAGATAGTTATTTTCTGCAAGTATGACTTTAAGTTCTTCTTTATGGGCTTCTTTCTTATCTGCTGTAGAAACTATTTTATAAATTTTTCCTAAAAACTGACTTGCTACATTTTTCTTAATAGAAACTGGATGATAGAAATTGAAATCCAATAGTCTTAATATTCATTGGTTTTTTATACAACTAGTGAGGAATTTTTCATCTTCATAATAGATAGCAATATCTAAGAAGTTAATTCTCCTTTCTTTTTGTAGTTCAATAGTGAACTTAAGGGAATCATCTAATTTATTGAATGAGTCTGGAATTCTTTCTGGAACAATTTCTGAGCTATCTATTTTAAATAAGATGTCATCCATGTATCTGCTATATAGGCAGAAGTATGTGGGTTGTATTAGTATCTTTTCTTCTAGTTTTCCCACATAATAGTTAGCTAAGAGTGGAGAGAGTGGGGAACCCATAGCTAGACCAGATTTTTGAATGAAAATTTTTTTTCTCTCAAATTGAAAGTAGTTGTTCTGCAAAGAGAAGGTAAGCATTTCAAAAATTCGAACTAATATGTTTCTATCTTTGTTGTGAAAAACTATTTGGTCCGCCAAGTCTTCCACTATAAAGTCTATAAGTTGATCTATATTGATGCGAGTATAGATAGACACTATGTCTAAACTACCCATAATAGGAGAATCTAATTTAGGAAGAATTTCTAATTTTTCTTTGAGATGCATTGAATTTTTAATCAAGTTAGGTGGCTCTTTTAAGAAGAACCCACAAAAACAACAAGTAAAATTTTAAAATTAAGAAAAATGTAGCAAGTCAGTTTTTAGGAAAAATTTATAAAATAGTTTCTACAGCAGATAAGAAAGAAGCCCATAAAGAAGAACTTAAAGTCATACTTGCAGAAAGTAACTATCCTAAAGAAGAAATTAAGAAGCTTCTGAATTTTAATGGTACGAAGAACCCGCAAAAGCAACAAGTAAAATTCACTGAAAAAATTTCTTATCACCAAGGTTTATTTGAGTCTTTAAAGAGAATTAGTAAGAAGTACAATATTAGACTAGCTCCAAGTTTAGAGAACAAAGTAAAAAAAATTCCCTAAAATAATTCAAAGGGAAGAAAATATTTTAAAAATGCAAGATGTAGTCTATGAAGCAAAATGTAGTTGCGGACTATCTTACATAGGTGAAACAGTTAGCAGACTAGAAACTTGTATAGCAGAGCATAAAGCTGCTATAAAAAATTGCTCAAACAGGACTGGCTTAGATAGGCATGTTAGAGAAACTTGTCACAGCATGGATTGGAATTCCCTTAAAGTCATCAGTTTCCAAAGCAATTTTCAAAAAAGAAAGCTAAAAGAAGGAATAGAGATTGAGAAAAATCAAAATTCCATCATCAATGACTGCAAAGGATTTTCCCTGCCTAACATCGGGCAGGATTTGATGAAACATAACCGTAACCTTCAAGGTTAACCGAAACCGCGATAGTGACTGGAATAAGTGACAACAAAAAGTCAGCCTGAAGAAGGAGAACAGTTTTCTCCGAAAATTTGCAATTTAAATAAAAATATTTCCTAGTAAAATTCCCATAAAAGTTGTTTTTGATTAGTAAATGTTTATACTTAAAAATGTTTAAGAATATTTCAGACATCCTTACATATAATTATGATCTATATCTCAGGATGTTATTCAGTTCCCACACTGTTCTGTGCTGTAATGTATAGTGTTGTTATCTATGGATGGTTTTTCAAGTATTGACTTAAATTTAATCCATCTGAATGTGAAATAAATCACTACTTTTACTCTAACTGTAACCATTTATTTCTCATCTGCCAGTCTGTCTTGTCTGGAATTTTCATCTGATCCCAGTAATGCATTTTGGGAAGTGCAACTTCAGTGCCTTTCACAGAATTAAAATTATAATTTCTGTGATTAAAATGAAAATAATTCGTGTTTCTTTTCAAAATTTGTTCATTTTTTTCAATTGATCGGGGGTGTGTGTGTGTGCAGAAACAATGAATGGAACTAGAGGGGGCAGCTGCAAAATGTTGTGACATTGGTAGTTTTGTATTATCAAAGTTAATCTTCATTAATTTTTAGAATTTGATGTATGGGTTTCATACATTTTCCTCAAAAAAATGTAGTTTTTATTGATATGGTTAATTTACGAGTATTGTTTCTTAAAAGGAAACCATATAATATATTTTTATGCTGAATGAAAAATGTGCTTATCTGTTAGTGTCACAACCATGTATTACATTTTTGTTGTTGCTTTTCCCTGTGTTTGCATGTGTTGTCAGTTTTAGGAACATCTTGCTTCTTGTACTTTGCAACATTTTTGACCTGCAAATATACTGTGTGATATTCCTGTAAAGGATGTAAACAAACATTTTTGCTAGATATTTATTTATTTCTTAAAATTTTGCATTTTTTGCTAGACATTTGCTTATTTAAAATTTTGCATTTTTGCATTTTTGCTAGATGCGTATTTCTTAAAATTAAGAATTTCAAAAGCTAAGGTAGCAGATTATTGTGGTGTTGTTAATAGTCTCTTGAATAAAGTTTTGTTTTATAACAGAATTTTGATCCCTTCCTATTTTCTGAATTAGGGATGAAAACATTACCAGCCTGTTGTGCTTACCTTTGGCATCACAAAAAAGGTAAATCTCATATGTATATGTACATGTTCACTGTCATATTAAATATTAGTGTAACAGTTCAATTGCAGTTCAGTTTGTTTAGTAGTGGCATCATAATGTTTTACAGTATTTCTTTTGTAATGTAAAAGTGTAAAGTTTCTTTTCTTTCTTATTTTTCTAATGGCTGGGGGAAATGTAACATCAAAATTAAGAAAATGGAAAAATATATGGGGAAAATAGAGATTTGAACTACACAGTGTGGTTTTGCTTTTGAAAAATTTTGAAAAAACTTGTCAAAAGCAAAACCAAGTTTTGACAAGTTTTGTAAAATATTAAGATACCGTAACATGTAAATTAGTTCAATAGAATTATGCATTTTGAGCTCTAGGAATATATCAGTTATGACAAATTTTGTAGAATGGGAAACAGTTATGACAAATTTTGTAGAATGGGAAACAGTTATGACAAGTTTTGTAAAATGGGAAACAGTTATGACAAGTTTTGTGAAATGGGAAACAGTTGCTACTTGCTCTATGATACTTGCTTCCAAATTGTATCCCAAAAATGGAAAACTGCTTGCTGTTGTGGCATCCTTTTGCTATTGGCTACTATGATTCCTAAATTTTCTTATATTCCATTGTATCTCTGTTCTTTTTTCTTCTCATTATATTCCAATATAATGATAAAATGCGGACGGCCATCTCAGAGCTACAGTGCGATAGCATCAACAAAGATCCCACTGACAAACAACTTACCTTCCTGGCTAATATAAGGAACCACAGCACATTACCAACTGAAATAAAAAATGCAAACCCTCCAATGGGAGCAGGGATGCCAAAAATATTCTCAAAAATTAAAACACATAAAGAAAACACACCTTTAAGACTGATTCTATCGAAAAAAAAAAAAACTCGCCACTCATCAACCTAGAAAAAAAGATATACAACTATGTATCCCCAATATTCATGAGGAATCAATATACATTAAAGAATAGCTATGAGTTCATAGAAAAAAATCAAATTAATTAATCAAGACCTAGAGCAAATAACTATGGCCTCCATGGACGTTAAGGCGTTATACCCAAACATTCCTGTCGAGCTAGCCATCGAATTGATTATGCAACAACTAAGTATCAACAAAGAACTAAACTTGTCACAACTGAAAGAGCTAAAGAATACCTTATATTTCATCAAGGAAAACAACATCTTCCATTTTGAAGGAAATATATTTAAACAAACGCAAGGTGGCCCTATGGGATCCTCATTATCGGCATTATACGCAGAAGTGATTATGGCATACCTCGAAAAAGAAATTATTCAAAATTTATCTGAAAAACCAATACTTTATGCTCGATATGTAGACGACATTATTATAATGTCTAAACTTAACAAAGCCGAGCTACAAGATCTAGCACAGCAGTTTAGCAAAATCTGTAACACCATAGAGCTAACTATTGAGTTTGAAGAGGATAATCGCCTATCCTTCCTGGACATTCAACTAAAGAAAAACAAAAATGGTTTTGAATACTCTGTGTTCAGAAAAGCAACTTACATACCTGTACTGATACCATACTCGTCGCACCATCCAGTGATACATAAAAAAACCAGCATAGTAAACTTGATACGGCGAGCGTACACACACACATCTAACAACAGGCTAAAAAATCAAGAGCTAGAGTTTATCTTGAAAATATCACAAGAGTATGGGTACCCGAGCAAGCTAATTAATAAATGGATACATGAGAGTAAAAAGCATATGACTCAGAGTAAAGAAGGCCAAGAAGTACACAACCAAAGGAAGATGAGGAATAAAAAATTGAAATACATTGGAGCTTTCCCATACGTGGAAAGAGTGAGTAAAGAAATCAATAGGCACTGTGCTAAATATGACTTACAACTAAGAAGCTCAGTGCAGACCGTGAAAAGTATGACTGTCAACAAAAAAAACAGAGGAAAAAATGCTAGAAGAATCAGGAACCTACGAAATTCCAATTGCACACATACCCCCAATATCGTACATTGGAAGTACGAAAAACAGATTAAAAAAAAGACTTAAACAACACATATCTAACTGGCAAAAAAAAAAGAAGCCAAAACTGCTTTAGTGCAATTCTGCATGGAAAACCAGACATTCCCAAAATTCAATGAAATTAAAATGCTAAAAAAGAATAAAAAATCGGAAAGGCAAATGAGGAGGGAAGAAGCAATATTAATCTATAAAAATAAAGCAAGGGTATGTAACCAGAACGACCCTAGCACATTTTCGGGCCTGTGGAAAGAACTAATGAGACAAGAAAAACAACAACAGAAGAAAAACCGGCAAAAAAGACAAGAAAACCAGGATAGGAGAAGAAAATTAAAAAAAAAAAGTGTTTTAATGAAACATAGATGGCGCCAGCCAGGCTTGATAACGAAATATATCCGGGAAAGTATATCCGACGAATGGCAACAAGGAGTATCGGACTCCATTAGCGCGAAGTTAACCACAAACATCGGTGGTAAAGTCACCACGCTCCTGAGGATGCCCAGAGGATGGGCGAAAATTTCGAGTATAAAGAACGGTAAAAATTGATGTGTTTGAATCCTAAGGCAAAGATCCAATGAGTATACCCAGCGAAAAGTGTGAGAAGTAAAGCCAGTCATCGCATACAACGGACTTTAGGACAATAACATCAACAAAGACCGGAAAACATGTGCGTGAAATATTCCCATCGCTAGAAAGGAATGCCAAGGTAAGCATTATCCGCTAGATTTTTGTACAAGTTACTTTTAACATTCATTAAGTTTTTATAGTTTCCATGGGTATTGTGCATTAACATTATTCCTCATTCCCGTTCTATGCTTTGTGTTGCAATAGTTGGTGAGCTTTAAAAATAATTTTAAGTATTTGGGTTACATAATATATGTAAATCAAATTTTATCTAATGATTATATGATATTGAGCAAAATTTATGCCTTAGGATATAGTTCCATGGCAAGTATCTGCTGGCACTAGTGAGTCTTTTTTTTTTTTAAAAGCTTGTTCTGTTACATACAATGCAAAATGAATTTTTAGTGACAAAATATTTGTTCATAAAAGCATTGTAAAAAGAGAGTCATTGTAAATGCATACCCCCTTCCTTTTTCTATGTAGTTCATTTTATAATAGTTCGTTCTATTAGGCTCTTATCTTTTATTTTATGCTTCTGGTTGGTTATGTGATGAAGATGTAAGTTTTTGATACTGTCTGTTGATTGCTAATGATCCATTCTTTATGTTGTAATAGTTCAGAATAACTTTTTTTCACCTTAACTCTTCTGAATTTCTTCCATTTGTCTTTATTTTGACCAACTCAATTTATAGTTAGTTGCTTTTTTACAAATTTTCCATTGTATATAAAATGTGTGTAATGCATTATAAAGGAAAAGTGTTTTTCACCATCATAGTATTTTTATCTTTGTTCTAGAAGGGAAGTTTGTTTGTTAAAAACAATTTGGAAAGTAATATTTTAATCTAAAAGAAATTGCATAAATCAGCTGCCAGGTGGAATGATGTGATTAATAGTGTGAAAAGTTGCAGCACAGATATATATATATATATATATATATATAGAGAGAGAGAGAGAGAGAGTTGTAATATTCACCACAGCAGTTTTAATGTAGCTGCATTGTAAGATTTGTTGTTCTGTATACATTTATTTGCTGAAAAGAAAACTGTAGTTCTCTAAAGATCAGCTGCACAAGTATGAAAGATTATGTGCCCTGTAAGCATCTCAGTCATGTCATTTGGTTTGCAACATGAACCAAAATTGTTAAAGTTGCTTGCATGAAAAACTTTGGTTGTAATGCTTCCTCTAATTTTTGGAATGCAATTTCTTATGTATGTGTGTAACAGTGAGAAATACTTCTTATATATGTGTCAAAATGATGGTGAATCGCTTACCTTCATGAAAGTAAAGAATACACTACAGAAACGTTTTTTTTCATGCGTGTAGTACTGTAGAAACATTCTTTGATGTATGTAAATGTGGAAATAGTGCAGTAGTGAATGAATAAAATTTTATTTTCTTCACAGGAGCATGCAAGGCGGTCCTGATTGGACATGCATCACAGTTGGATTTTCTTCAGGTCATGTGAGGATATATACAGAGGTATGTTCATGTCAGACATAGGATCTTGTGCAATTTTCTTTTTCTGTGTGTCTCAGAATGCTGTGTGCATCTATAATTCTATTGCAATTTTCTTTTTCCTTTTAACGGAGGGCACTGTTAATGCACATCATTGTGTGTGACAAGAGCTTGAAAGTAAACATGATATTCTGTGTTGTGGGGCTCCCGAAATTTGTCTTTGTATGCTTTTTAGCACGTCTTTTGAAAAAAAGATCGTGCTTATGTTATCGGTTTGTCCGTCAGTCTGTCCGTCCGTCCGTACCCACGGTATCTCTCCAACTATTAGTCCGATTTGAAAAATTCTTTTTGCATTCGAAAGCTTGAAATATGCGAATGATGATCCTTCCTTTCGTTTTTTTTTTTTTTTTTACGATGTACAATTTTGCCGCTAGAGGGCGAAAATGCAGATGATGTCGAATTCAAAAATACGTTTTATTCCACATATTTGCTTCTAAACATCCGATTGAAAAAATCTTTTATCTTTCGATTCCATTTATGTCGAAGAGTATTTTGGATATAGTTTCTTTTTCAAATTACGCATAGATTTTCCGCTAGGGCGTAAAAGTAAATTGCATTTTTTCCGATAACTCTGCTTCTAAAACTCCGATTTGAAATTTATTTTTTTCAGCGGATACATCTTCTGATGCACAATCTTTTGCATATAATTTCGAATTTTTGGTAAAGAATACTTTGGCCACCAGGGGGCGTAAGTGTTAATTTTCGCTTCTGATGTATTTGCCATAAAATCTGAGCTTCTAAAATATGGATTGAAAAAATTCTTTCATGGACTGATGCCACTCACATCGATAAACCTTTTCGGAATATTTTCTTCCTAAAATATTCCACAGTTTCTCCGCCAGGGGCGTAGATGTATATCATATTTTGGTCAATATCTCGACTTCTAGGAGTCCGATTTGAAAAATTCCTTCTTTGCTGGATAGTGTTTTCCGTGTGACATGTTTTTCATATAATTTCAAAATTTTCAAGTAATTCATAGACTTTCTGCTAGGGGGCGTAAAGGTAAATTGCGTTTCCCCCTATATCTCTGCTTCTAAATCTCCGATCTGAAAAATTCTTTCTGCACCGGATACAGCTCCTGATGAGAAATTGTGTGCACATAATTTCTAATTTTTGTAAAAAAATGGTTTGGCCACCAGGGGCGTAAACCTTAATTTCCGCTTCTGATGTATTTGCAGCAAAATATGAGCTTCTAAATTCTCGATTGAAAATAACGTCGTTTGTAGACCTATACTACTCATGCCGACAAACTTTTTAGAAACATTTTCTTCTTATAATAGTGCACGGTTTCTACGCCAGGGGTGTAGATGTATATCTTATTTTTGTCAATATCTCGACTTCTAGGAGTCCAATTTGAAAAATTCCTTCTTTGTTGGATAGTGTTTTCCGTGTCGCATGTTTTTCATATAATTTCAAAATTTTCCCGTAATTCATAGACTTTCCGCTAGGGGGCGTAAAGGTAAATTGCGTTTCCCCCTATATCTCTGCTTCTAAATATCCGATCTGAAAAATTCTTTCTGCACCGGATACAGCTCCTGATGGGAAATCGTTTGCACATAATTTCTAATTTTTGTAAAAAATGGTTTGGCCACCAGGGGGCATAAATCTTAATTTCCGCTTCTGATGCATTTGCAGCAAAATATGAGCTTCTAAATTCTCGATTGAAAATAACATCATTTGTAGACCGATACTACTCATGTCGACAGACCTTTTAGAAACATTTTCTTCTTAAAATAGTGCACGGTTTCTACGCTAGGGGGCGTAGATGTATATCTTATTTTTGTCAATATCTCGACTTCTAAGAGTCCGATTTAAAAAAAATTCCTTCTTTGTTGGATAGTGTTTCTAGTGTGACATGTATTTCCTATAAATTCAAAATTTTCATGTAATTCATAAACTTTCCGCTAGGGGGCGTAAAGGTAAATGGCGTTTCCCCCTATATCTCTGCTTCTAAATCTATGATCTGAAAAATTCTTTCTGCACCGGATACAGCTCCTGATGGGAAATCGTTTGCACATAATTTCAAATTTTTGTAAAAAAATGTTTGGCCACCAGGTAGTGTAAGTCTTAATTTTCGCTTCTGATGTATTTGCAGCAAAATATGAGCTTCTAAAATCTCGATTGAAAAAAAGTCTTTTGTGGACCAATACACAAACCATGACCATGTCGACAAACATTTTAGGAACATTTTCTTCTTGAAATAATGCATGATTTCTACGCCAGGGGCGTAGATGTATATCTTATTTTTGTCAATATCTCTACTTCTAAAAGTCCGATTTGAAAAACTCCTTCTTTGTTAGATAGTGTTTCCAATGCGAAATGTTTTTCCTATAAATTCAAAATTTTCAAGTAAATCATAGAGTTTCCGCTAGGGCGCACAATGGTAAATTGCGTTTTCTGTTCCTAAAACTCCGATTTGAAAAATTCTTCCTGTATCGCATACAAGACCTGACGGAAAATATTTTTCATGTAATTTCTAATGTTTGGTAAAGAATGGTTTGGCCACCAGGGGTCATAAGTGTTAATTTCTACTTCTGATGTATTTGAAGCAAAATCTGGGCTCCTGAAAACTCGACTAATTTTTTTTTCTTGGACAGATACCGCTTATATGGATAAACCTTTTGAGAATACTTTCTTCCTAAAATAATGCATGGTTTTCCCACCAGAGGACGTAAAGTCACATCTTAATTTTGTCGATAACTCTGTTTCTAAGAGTTTGTAAGCTCATGATTCCGTTTACAGCAATATCTGAGG
Organism: Macrothele yani; assembly: GCA_039090855.1. Classification (NCBI taxonomy): domain Eukaryota; kingdom Metazoa; phylum Arthropoda; class Arachnida; order Araneae; family Macrothelidae; genus Macrothele; species Macrothele yani. Next base: position 52,064,939 of record CM077028.1, read on the forward strand.
GATTAAAGACCCGATTGAAAAACTTCTTTCTTCCATCAGATACTAATGTTTTCCATACCGGTTCCATTGACTTTGAATAGCTTTGATAAATTTAATTTGCGTCAGAACGGATTCAAAAGACGTGCTTATTACACCCAAAAATTCGGTGTCATATTTCTTGTTTTTTTTTTTTTTTTTTTTTTTTCTGTTGGAAATGGATATGGTAAACCAAAGTGCAAATGCAGTAGAATTATATAATGGTGTTTAAAATGTGAATAATGAAATTTGTCTAAAAATTGTGTATAAAATTGTGTGTGGGTATGTAGCAAATTACATGGAGAAGGCAGAAGGTTGCTATATTTCTTGGTTAAATGTATGTTTAACACGAATTTTAGGTGAAATTTCTCCTGAATACTGCAGTATAGTTTAACTTCCCACCATGGTGCTCTTAGCTCTTGAATGTTAATTCCAGATTTGAATAGCTTTTGACACTATTGTGAAATTAATAAAGAAGAGAAGTAAAGGTTTTAACGTTGCCAGTGCACATTGATATTATATTTGCCAAAATTCTGTAGAGCAAATGAGGGCTTAGATAACATGTCTACAATGCTTATCTTATTTTTCATATTACTTTATAAAATCTTTGAAATGGGCTTGGAAGAGAATCTTGAATTGGACTTGGAAGTGAGCTTTTTAAAAAGCATTGTGATGAGCATTACTAAACTCAAAATGACATCATGCAATTTAACCTTAATTGTCACTTCATACCTTTGCACAGAACTGGTGGCTGAGTTGGAGTGACATGAAAAAAAAAAATAATGTGCACAATATATGAAATACACAGTCGAGTCACATTATTGTGACCACCTCCTACTTTTGATGTCTACAGCTCGTAGCCAATGAAAGAAGGCACGTGTCATGAGGTGGCTTGGAGGGTATATAAGGTGTGTTGTAGTTATTCTGAAAACATATCACGCATTGTCGTCATGGATAAAAGGAGCAATTTATCAGATTTGCAAAAAGTGATGATTATCGGCTTTCGGGCCAAGAGTGGCAGTATTACTGAAACAGCGCAGTTTGTGAACTGTTCGCGTGCTGCTGTGGTTAAAGTGTATCGTGATTGGAGAAATGGCTTTATTCCAAATAAGTAATGTGGAAACTGCGGAGCACCATGTGCCATTGATGTGCGAGGTGAACGTCGGCTTCGAAGGTGTGTGACGGCCAATCGACATGCTACAGTGGAGTAACTCATTGGCCGAATGAACCAGGGGGCTACCGGAAGTGTGTCTAAAATGACAGTTCAGTGAACCCTCCTACGTATGAGGCTCCAATGCAGACAGATGGTCACTGCACCTATGGAAATGAAAATGCATCGGCAGAAAAGGCTTACATTTGCACGGCAGTATCGGAATCGGACCTCCGCTGATTGGCAAAGTATTGCCTTCTCCAATGAATCACGTTTTCTGCTTCATCGAACAAATGGACGTTGGCATATAAGGCGAGACACATTGGAGAACAAACACTCTTCAACCATTGCTGGAAGAACACAAGCTAGTGGGGGCAGTGTTATGGTCTGGGGAATGTTTTTGTGGCATTTCCTGGGCCCACTCACACCTGTGGAAGGCACTATGGACAGAATTCATTATGAATCCATCCTTGCAGACCACATACACCCATACATGCTGATTATCTTCCCTGGGGTGGATGGGATCTTCCAGCCTGACAATACGACATGTCTCACAGCTAGAAATGTCTGAGAGTGGTTGGAAGAGCATGATGAAGATGTCAAAGTACTTCCCTGGCCCACTAATTCCCCAATTGAGCATCTGTGGGACCACCTCATTTAAACCTGATTGAGCATCTGTGGGACCATCTCATTTAAACCCAATTGAGCATCTGTGTGACCACTTCGATCATGTTGTTTGCTCTGTGGATCCTCCACCACTCACCCTCCAGCAGCTGTCAGATGCACTGCAGTCAGCATGGCTCCACATACCTGTGAACACCTTCCAGCACTTTATTGAGTCACTCCCAGCCCATCTAGCTGCTGTCCGCGTTGCACATGGCGGGTACTCTGGATATTAGCTGGTGGTCACAATATTGTGACTCGACCGTGTAACAGCTATTACTGACGGATAATAACATTTCTTTCAGTTTGCAAATTTGCAATTTTCAGTTGAGAAGGAAACTTAAAAATTATGCGAATATGCCTGTTTGCATTTCATAATTAATGATTTCTTATGCATATTTTGTCTGCCATGGTTAAGCTGCAATGAAAATATGTGCTTATTTAGACATTGTACTTCTCCACTTCTTCCTCACTTTATTTTGAAGTAAGTGTCATGTTTATGCTATAGATGTTAATATAAGTTTTTACTCACATATCCCGTTTTTTGTTCATTGATTTTTTTCCTGTTTTAAATTTCAGAAAGGTGAGCTGCTTATATCGCAGTTGCTACACGAGGAACCAGTAGGTCATCTTAGATGTAAGACACATGTTCCTCAACATTATGTGAATTATAATGAACAGGTGAGCATTATGCATAAAATAAGGTTTTTCGTATTGTTACGAACTTTGGGTGCAGTAATTCATTTAGCTATCAAAGTAAATATGAGTATAAAGAAAGGATATTTATGCACAGGATGTTCAAAAACTTCTTGACTTGCATCTGCAGAACAGAAACCATTGCATTTACCCAAATAAAACTTTTACTGTCCTTCAAAGCACTCTCCTCTTGCATCTATGCCAATTATGGAATGCTTGATGGTACTCACATAGGGTATACAAGGGGATGCTGATAAGTTATGAGCCTCACCAAGAAGGAAATAGGCTAGAGCCATGAAACTTGCAGACTATTCCACATATTCACTCCGAAGTTCAACACACTTGGCACATCGTTTCTGGAGTTTCTTTAACCCTTCCAAAAAAAAATTCTGAAGTCTAATCACTCAAATACTGTGCTGCTACTGATATCACCTCTGAATCATTCGAAAAATGCTTCCCTTTCAAACTTTTTTTAAGGTTTGGGAACAGGAAATAGTCTTATGGAGCAAGGTCTGGTGAGTAGGGTGGATAGTCTATGCACTTAAACCCCAGATCCCTCAAAACATACATTGTCTTGCCAGCCTTGTAAACTGGTGCATTGTCCTGCAAAAAGAGAACACCTTTCCATAGTTTTCCTTGCCTTTTTACCTTCAACGCCTCCTTTAATCGGCACAGCAAGCTGGAATTGTATTCAGCATTTACTGTTTGGCCTTTCGGGAGATAGTAACAGTCAGTCAGTAAAGCACCTTCCAAATCCCCAAAAAAAAAAAACGTTGCCATGACTTTTCCTGCAGACCTTCGAGTCTTGAATATTTTTGGCTGTGGAGTACCTGAGTGCCGTCACGGCAGGGACTGTTGTTTTGTCTCTGTAACCACATTTCATCAACACTGACAATTCATTGAAAAAAATTATCACCAGATCACTCAAAATGCTGCAAAACCGATTTGGAAGTTTCCACTCGTTTTCGTTTCTCATCAGCGTTCAAACATTTCGGCATCCACTTCGCTGACATCTTCTGCATATCCAAGTGCTCATGAATTATGAACCCAACATGTTTCCTGGATATCTCCAGTGTCTCAGCTATTGTTTTAGCTGAGATTTGCCGATCTGACAAAATCAAGTCATGAACACGATCAACAATTTTAAGTGTTGTCACTGTTGAAGTCCTCCCAGTTCTTGCTGCATCTTTGGTTTCAAAGTCACCACGCTGAAAGTTGGCACACCATTTCTTCACAGTGGAATATGAAGGGCACTTGTCACTTAATATCTGCGTCATACACTCATACATAGATTTCCTTTGCAGTTTTCTTCTGCAGGAACAGAAATTTCATGACAGCCTGGAGTTCTACATTCGAAAATAAAAAAAAAATAAAATAAAAAAAAAATGGTTGTTCCATTGAGTGAAGTACAAAGAAAGTATTGTAAGGAATAAAAGTTACATTTCACTAGGAAATTTTTCAAAAAAAAAAAATGAAGTTGCTTTTGTGCACTGCTACCATTTTTTACAAATAACATTCCTCATTTTTTGTTTTGTTTTTCAATTCTTGTTGTTTTGTGGTTTGAAGGCATCCATGAGCAACTTCAAATCTGTGTAGGCACTATGTTTACTGCAAGGTTCCCTTTGAAACATAGATTAATTTTTGAGGAAAACTAGAAATATAAAGTTTGGTGCCACTTAGTGTTTCCCTCAAAAAGTGTGCAATTTATGAACAATTGATTAAGTAAAAATTTGCTTTTTTATGAATTTACACTGTTGTTGCCCTGACAATTTGTTTACTGCAGAGTATGTGATGCAGTTTTATTCATTACAACTGGAAAATGCTGAAAACTACGAATTTTTGTAGTTTTTAGTATTGAAAAACTCTAAAAACTATGATGTTTTAGTGTTTACCACTGAAAATTTCCAGTCAGGGTTGAAATTTCTGCAAAAGAATTGACATTTGGCATTAATGGAAGGCTGGGAGCATTTTGTTACATTTTTCATGTTTTATGTGTTTATGTGTGTGTGTGTGTGGATGTTCTGGATAGTGCTTGTAGCTGAGTTACTGTGGTAGAAAAATATCTGCCAAGTGCAAATGCATTATCTTTGCCTTATGTAGACTTACAGAAAAAGATGGATCATATTCTTTGCTCTTTTAGGTGGTAACTATTCTAACTGCTTTTCAAAATATATATAAGCTTTTAAACCTCTTAAATTGTATAATTCTTTTTTATTCATTATTTGGTCATTACACAAAATCTTGCTGCTTGGATTTATTTCCCTTTTTTTGTTTGTTTTGCACATCTTGAACTTTATGGCAAGAAAAGCCAATAAATTATTCACAATGAACTGGATAACTTTTAGGTTTCAGGTGTTTTTGTGTCAGCTGCAATCAGCTGTGCTTCTGTGGTAAGGATGTAAAATTTGGAACTTGAAAGCTGATAAACCTTGTTCCAGGTTGCAGATTCTTCCTACATGCAGCCAAATTCAAGGTATTTCTTGTGCAATCTGTGTGTACTTATGAAAGATCTTTTATGATTCTGTTGCATCACTTAAACTGAAATATTTCAAAGCTGTGTGTGTGTTTTGTAGAATTACTTTTTTGTTTTGTTTCATTTAAGCTTTGTTCAGTATACTAAACATTGCATTCTTGCATCAGGTATTCTGGCATCTGCTGAAACTCTAAGAAATCTTTAATAACATAGAAAGCACAAAAGCTCCATATCTTTCATGATTGGAGAGTACTTTTTCATGGATTTCTGAGAACTGTTGATAGCTGAATTGGATTCTGTTTGCCTCAGTGGTTAGAAGGTAGCCAAAGCTGGGTCTCTGGGTTTGAGTCCCAAATGGGTGGTGTGTTTGTATTATGACTTTAAGGCTCTTCCCTTTCTCCTGGAACCATTGGCCTCAAATTAAAGCTGGACAACCGCTTATAGCCATCAGTGTTGCTCTTGGTTGTCATTAAACCCTAAAACAACAACAACAAAAATGGATCCCTGTTTCAAATGACAGAATCTTTGCTACAAAGAAGCTGGCACCTTGACCAACATAGTTGGAAAATTTGACCAGATTGTTTTTTTTTTTTTTTTTGAAGATGACAATCCATTTTTTGGTGTGAATATGACAAGGATAGTAAGTCAGATAATGTCCGAAACTTGAAAATTTTGTCATCCTGGAGGGGGAATGGAACCCGCGTCTCCCAGATAGTGCCTGGGTATGCTAACCACTACTCCACCCAGAATTACAAAGTCTCAAGTTTTCGATTAATTTGATTATAACCATTGCAGGATTCGCTAGTCGAAGCAACCAGCATTCATGTTTAGCGAATCTGGAGGTTAAGAATCCTATCCCGTGATTGCCCGGAAGGGCAGATAAATCATGAATGGAATACAGGATTACACCATACAATACAAATTTCGAAGATGACAATCCATTTTTTGGTGTAAATATCACAAGGATGGTAAGTCAGATAATGTCCGAAAACTTGAAAATTTCGTCGTCCTGGAGCGGGAATCAAAACCCGCGTCTCCCAGATAACGCCTGGGTATGCTAACCACTACACCACCCAGAACAACTAAGTTTCAAGTTTCCAATTAATTTGAATATAACCACCACAGGATTCGCTTGTCGAAGATTGTTTTATGAATAGGTTTCATTTGCTTATAACTGCAGCACTTTGTGTGTTGGCTGCAGCCAATGCAGTTACAATATAATGGTAACAATCTTGGACAGAAGTCAGGAGATATTGGTTGTAGTCTCATCTGGGACATTGCAGTTTTCAAATTTGCTAAAGGTATGTGGAAAGAAGTTAGTTCTTGTCAGTTCTTTGCCAAAAATGATGAGTGTTTATTTGTGAGATTATTATTATTATTTACTTATAAATTACTTATATATCAATTTGTTTTTACTTACACATGTAAAGGAAAAACTAAATTTATCTCTTCCTTCAAACATTTTTTTCTTAACTATTTTCTTTTGGTTTTATTCAAGGTATGCTATATTTTGAAGTGTGAAGCTGTTATCATAACATTTGTGTTATAAAAATAATTAACCAGATAAAGTGTGTATGCAAGAATTTATGTGTTTTTCATTGTGCTTGTTACATATAATTTTTGAGATCTGTTTTCCATTGATACATACCATTTATTACTTATAAGTTATTATTTGTTGCTTATAAATTTGTCATTACTTATAAATAATATTATCAGTTAGTTTGTTTTTACTTAACAGATTTAAAGGAAATGCTAAATTTCCTTCCTTCGAAGATTTATTTCTAAAAAAAATTCTTTTGATTTTGTTCATGATATGCTATATGTTAAAGTGTGAAGCTTTCAATGAAACATCCATGTTTTGAAAATAGTTAACCAGGTTAAGTAGTGTGTGTGCTAGAACTTATGTGTTTTTCATTGTTCTTTTTACCTGTAATTTTTGAGGTTTGTATTGCACTGACACATGATTTGTATGGTTCATTATTTGTTCTTTAGGTTGATCGTGTTTCATTTGTGAATATTTTCAGCCAGAAGAACTAGTCATTGTATATTCTACAGTTGTAGTCACAATTGATGGCTTTGGCCTCTTCCAGACTCTACGTGCCTGTCGTAATCAACTAGCTCGTTGTAAGTACTGACAAATTTACATCATGTGAAGGCAACACATGTTTTTCATGCTTTTGTGTTTGAACTGTTCTTCGTTTGGTTAGTTGTAAAACGTAATAAAAACTTTTGCTTCTAATATCACTAGTTTTATCATCACTATTTAGCATGTGTCAGCCTGTTTACTTCTGGCATACTTGTATTGTTGTGTTGCAGGATATTCATTTTAGCATAAAGTGATTCATTTTTCATAATTGTTATTAAAATAACTACAAAATTTACCAGGTCATTCGTGAAATGGCCAATTTGGAGGGTAAAAATGAAAGAGACATATATCATAGCACACAACCTTGTTTTATTCGAAATAGGCGACTTTAGCAGCTACACACACCTGCCAGTGAGTGGCAAGTGAATGCCAGTCCAGAAGAAATCTGGCTCCCTGGATGTTAGAAAATCCCAGAATGCAATTTTGGCTTCCTCTTAGCTTTTGAAGGTCCTGACCTTAAGGTAATTGCTAAAATGCATGAATTTAATCACTTACTCAAGGCTTTATTTAACCACATATATTTATTTAATTTTAAAGTAACTTGTACAGAAAACTAGCGGATAATGCTTACCTTGGCATTCCTTTCTAGCAACGGGAACATTTCACGCACGTGTTTTCCGGTCTTTGTTGAGGTTATTGTCCTAAAGTCCGTTGTATGCAATGACTGGCTTTACTTCTCACACTTTACTTCTCACACAGAAGTAAAGCCAGTCTCACACTTTTCGCTGGGTATATCCAGCGAAAAGTGTGAGAAGTAAAGCCAGTCATCGCATACAACGGACTTTAGGACAATAACCTCAACAAAGACCGGAAAACACGTGTGTGAAATGTTCCGTCGCTAGAAAGGAATGCCAGGTAAGCATTATCCGCTAGTTTTCTGTACAAGTTACTTTGAAATATCGCACGTAAAAGAGAATAGTACAATAATTAGAGCTATATAATAGTCAGAATTAGAACTACTAAGTGGAATTGTATTTAATTTTAGTTCCACTTAAAGAATCTTGATTTAATTTTCCTTTCCTCTAAGTTCTTTGGTTTTTACAGATGTTTCTGTCCTCTGGATTTTAGTTAAGGCCTGTTCTCAATTTTTGTATATAACACTTCAGTGAGAGATATGTATTCGTTTCTCTCGTCAGGTGTTCCTATTACGTGGTATATTGATTTTCATGCTATGACATAATCTGTCAAATTATTCTGTTCATCACGTTTTTTAAGCCTTCGCTGGAGGAGTTTTACACATTTTGTTAGTTCTTATTATTCTTATGTTGTTATTTGGTTCCAATAAAGATGTTTATTTACCTTGAGTCTTGCTTCTTAGTGTTCTTAATATCCCATATACGTCACTAACTCGAAGGATGACATGCATTTTTTCTTGAAAGACGCACTGCCTTCACCCATAATATCAGTTCCATGAAAGACCAAGGAAGCAATAGAAGAAACACATAATTGTTGATAGTTACAATAGACATATTATGGGAATTACTTAGAAATACAGGATGTTAATTCTAGCACCAAATTTTTGGGTAGTAACCCTACCCTTCATCAGGACTAACACTATAGCAAGTGTTGCCAACCTTGGGTAAAATTCCAACCTTTAAAATCATTTAATGTAGTTCCTCTTCTTCTCTCAATCTCCAGACCTTCCAACAGTTTTCTCTTGAAGAAATGCTTTTGGTGGGTCAGAATTTCTACTGAGTCCCACAGGATTTTATGTCTAGTAGATTGAACATGTCTGTCAAGTCCAGTTTTATTTGTCATGTTTTTTATGACTGCTTTATGTTCTTTCAACTTGGTCTTAAGCTGTCTACCTGTTTCTCTCACATAGCTAAGACCACACTCACACTGTATGTTGTAGACTACTACTTCTTTTAACAAGATACTAGTTTCTTGCTGTTTTAATTTAGGAAGGTAGTTATTAATCTTATTTCCTAAACCTGGAGCTAGTATAATTTGAAATTTTTTGCTAATTTTAAATTTTACAACACACAAATTTATGAATTAAAAGAACATTTATTATAGTTAAAAGACTACACCGCTATATCCTCCTCACGTCAAGGTCAACAGGAGATTTAATCTGTGTCTTCATAAAATTCTTTATATGGTTCGAGTCCAGCCGTCATTAAAAGTCTTGAAGTTAAAAAAGTTTTTTAAAAAAATATATTGATACACGCACTATGAGGAAACACAAATAACTTATAAAAACCATATTTACCCACCACTGTTGCTGTTTCTGGTCTCATGATTTTTTTAAAAAACTTTTTTAACTTCAAGACTTTTAATGATGCCTGGACTCGAACTGTATAAAGAATTTTATGAAGACAGATTAAATCTCCTGGTGACCTTAACGTGAGGAGGATATAGCAATGTAGTGTCTTTTAACTATAATAAATGTTCTTTTAATTCTTAAATTTGTGTGTTGTCCACAGTGTTAATACAGTGATGTGTTTCTTCTATTGCTCCCTTGGTCTTTTATGGAACTGATATTATGGGTGAAGGCAGTGCGTCTTTCAAGAAAAAATGCATGTCATCCATCGAGTTAGTGACGTATATGGGATATTAAGAACACTAAGAAGCAAGACTCAAGGCAAATAAACATCTTTATTTGAACCAAATAACAATATAAAAATAATAAGAACTAACAAAATGTGTAAACCTCCTCTAGCGAAGGCTTAAAAAACGTGAAGAACAGAATAATTTGACAGTTTATGTCATAGCATGAAAAACTATTCTCAATGTCTGTAAAGAACCAAAGGAATTCAGAGGAAAGGAAGATTAAAGGGAGATCCTTCAAGTGGAACTAGAATTAAATAAAATGCATGAACAGGTGGAAATCGATATGTGCCAAGTCAGGCGAGTAGGCTGGATGTGGGAGGGTTTTGAACCTTAGTTTATGTAGTTTCTATTTCATCATTTGTGGCACATAGGGGCTCGTGTTATCATGGAGGAGGATGGGACCCTTCCTGTTCACCAAAGATGGCTGTTTGGAACACAACTTTTGGTGCATTCAGTTTTTTCACAGTATGTGACTGAGATAATGCTTTCACCAGCATTCAACAACATGTGGTGTGTGACACTGCGAACAGTTTACCACACTGTCAACAAAACCTTATTTGGCATCAACCTTGGTTTAGGATGTTGCTTTGGTAGTTCACCATGGTTCAGCCACTGTCCAGATCGCTTACGGTTGTCATATATCACCCACTTTTCATCACAGGTTACAATGTGATCAAGTAGGGGCTCCTTTTTGTTCCGAAGTAGAAGTTTACCGCCCATCTCAAACCGTGGTTGTTTCTGAAGCTCTGCCAGTTGATGTGGAACCCACGTATCGAGCTTCTTGACCTTACCAATTTGGTGGAGATGTTCGGAAATGGTTCACACCAACGTGTTGCACTGTTTGGTGAGTTCTCTGACTGTGGCATGAGGATTTTCCTCCACATTTGCCTTCAGAGCATTGTTATCAATGACCAAATGTCATCCTTGTCCCTTGCATCCTCGTGTTATTGGAACACAACTTTTCAAACCGCCGATGAACAGTCCATTCTGATGTTGCCTTCTTGCCCCATGTCTCAACCACATTAAGGTAAGTTTGTGTTGCATTATAACCCAATTTGAACTCGTGAAGTAGAATCACCTGCAGCTCACTCCTTCCTAGCATGTTATATGGACCACTCTTATATGAGTAGCAATGACTGCAGTTCAAACGGTTATGGCGTGTATGTGGCATCTGAGTTACGCTTCAACTTGTACAAAGGGCAGTACAAGAGGGCTGGTTGGTCTGCAAGCATTGTGGTCGAGTTGAATGTGGCACCTCAGGAAATCAGCCATGATTAAATTTCAAATGATTTGATAGAAGATTTCTAGTGATGGAATGTTCAGAAGCATGAGCTTCTGGTTAATCATCCAAGTCAGACCTCAATTTGAGTCCCAGAAGAGGCATTGATGCTGTGTTTGTCCTGTGGTGCTTACTCTGTTTCTTCTCTAGAAACATTGACCCCTAAATCAGAGACAAGTGATTCCTTATAGCCATAGATGCTCCTGGAAGTTATTAAACCTGAATCAAAAAAGAAAGAAATGTAGGAAATATAATGCATTGCAGATCCAAATGCAGATCCTTACAAATGCTCAAAGTTCTTTCCATTCTTCATTGTACATGCATTCACTTGTTCCACCATAATCTATGCCATTCAGTGAAATGACCCTTGATCAGCACTTGGGATGCCCTCTTCAGGGCTTCTTTTAAATTAACCTTCGGTATGAGGGTAGCGCTTATATGCATGTTCGAGATGGCTCTATAGAAAAAAAAAAAAAAAATGTTCGAGCTATATCAGAAAATATACAGTGGGGTGAGGAACTAATTCAATGACTTACTCAAATCACTGGGATGTGGGAACAACAATAAGAGCTTAAATTTCTTATTATAAAACATTTTTTTTTTGACTGCCATTTCTGAGATATTTTTACCTGCCTGCATAGTGTCCACTTACTGTCATGCCACTTTCAAAGTCACTTAAATCATGAGTCTTTCCCATATTGTACCTACCTATGCTTTGTACATGTCTGAATCCTATGCAGTGAACTGTTTATAAAGCCATCTCAACATCATAGTAATTAATGTACATATAAGTAAGGATGGCATCTGTCTGATTACTACGGGTGATCCCAATAATTTGCTACAGTTTTATAAAGTCATCTCCATGTCATAGTTTGTGTTCGTAAGTGAGGATGGCATGTGTCTGATTTCTATTGAGTGATCCTAATAATTTGCTACTTCATTGTGTAATTTATTCAGAAAATATAATGAGTACACATTGTATAGGAACCAACAATTATATAATGAGATTGAGCATACCACTTTCTCTGTCAAGATTTTATTGGAAACAGATGATCACCTTCAAAATAATTCTCTGCAGTGTTACATGAATTCCTCAATGTTGATTCCAGCTGTCAAACAGTTCTGGGAAGTCATTTTTCTGTAAGTTGTTAAGAACTGCTGTTGTGTGCGTATGAACCTCTTCTATTGTATAGTAATATGAGCCTTTGAGGACTTTCCTGAGCCTTGGGAAAAGAAAGAGACGGGATGAGATCTGGTGAATAAGCAGAGTGTTTAAGAATGACAATTGAGGTTTTGGCTAAATATTGCTTAACAGTAAGCTCTGTGTGTGAAAGTGCACTGTCATGGTGGAGAATCCATATGTTGGGAAACAGCTTTGGTCTAACTTGACAAATTCTTTGTCTTAAACATTCCGAAACTTGTAAATTATCTTGCCAATAAAAATTATCTAGAAAATTTGGTTGATGTGGTTGAAGAAAAATATAGCTTTTAAGATTATATTTATTCATTTAATTGCACTGGACAATAGACAGTGGGCCCTTGTAACTACTAAGCTTATATTTAACTATGTCTAAATAAATGAAAGGTATACAGTGCAGTGATGAAATGTGTATACAACATGAAATAGCCATAAGTAAAGTGGCTACTACATTTTGTCCACCTACTGGCCAAAGGCCACTTGAAAAAATCACCAATTTTAATTTTAGTTGCATATCAGTTAATGTCTTTCAGATTTTGTAGTGAAGTGATCCCTGAGTTGCTATGGCAAGAGGTGATGATCATATCTTCAAAAATGTCCAGATGAAGAGCTGATATAGCTTGCAAGTTTTGTTTTAAATTCCAGTGTGTAGTCTTTAATCAGTGCAAGTGGCTAATCAAGGAACTTACTGATATTCATTGACTATTTAAATTTTGCATTATAAAAAACTGTTAACAGGAACTTGAAGTTGTCTTTCTAGTTGTACATCAAGTAAGGCTCCAGCTTAAAACTATCTGTGTTATGTATAATAAGTTTTAAAGTTAGTTTTTCTGTGTATCCACTCCTTTTTTCATGATTTATTCTTTCAGTACACGGATTCTTGATGTGCATTTTGTTTTACTGTAATCAAATATCAACTGTTTATAGATGTTAATGTGTTTAGTGACAGCAGGAAGACAAGAGTCAGGTCAGCCTCCTCCCTTGAGTTATAAGAAATGGGGATTCCAGGAACATGATAAGCTCATGGATTGTGAAGCTGCTGGTAAGGTGGATTTTTGTAAGATTTATTTTCAGGCAAATAAAATAAACATGAGGCTTGAAGATATATATTAAAATAAAACCCAGTTTAATAGGTGTAAAGACGATCAGAGAAATAACTGTCGAACTTTCCCTCACACATGTATGGCTTCGTCAAGGCACACACAATGTACAGACTGCAACTGACAAATTCTAAATAAAACTGTAATTAAAATTTAAGTTAACAGTGTGCACATTCGTATAATACAAGTGCAAATAATTCATGATACAGTATCTTGATATACAATTTATATTATAATTTACCTGGAATCCAGGCCTAATAAGCATGCATGAGATGCTTCTGGAGATTCGCGAATTCTGCTTTTTTTGTTGTCATTTTAGGACATTCTTGAGATCGATGTAAAAACGAAGAGAAATTATTTTGGGAATTGATGGATGGGTCGTTTTCCATCTGGGAATTGTATTGTATCTTCCAAAAGTTGAACAAAGTAAAGATTTTCCCCATAATTATAGTTTCTTTTTGCTCGCTATGTTGGCTCTGACCAGTATTGCTGTTAAATATCATGTTATTGCATAAATGTTTGTATTTCAGCAGGAAACTGTGGATAATAATTTCTGAGAACGAAAGTTAAGATGTCGGAAGATTTTCGTGTAATTTTAAGGCATACCATTCTTCTCTGGATTCAAGGAATTTCGCCATTTCCATTATCATTTGGGGTATTCTTGCAGGGTGTCCACATTCTGGAAAGTCAGGGAAATGAAAATTGGTCAGGGAAAGTCAGGGAAATGCCTGAAATGTTGGTAAAAGTCAGGGAAAATCAGTGATATTTAAAAAAAAAAAAAAAGCCAGGGAAATTTCAATCACAGTTAGACTACAACTAGTTTTAACCCGGCATCGGGGAGTGACACCCTCATCGCCCAACACACTTGCACTTGGTGTTGCAGACAGTCACTAACTTCCCCTTCCTACTAATGTAACCTTGTATTTCCTACCTATTATTGTAAGTTGTGTTACATTACTTGTTAACATTTCTTTTTTTGTTTTAGGTCAAAGGCATAGAAGAAAATTTGTGATATAAGTTATACCTTGTTAAAAGGCAATTAAGACTGCAGTAATGTTAAAGCTTTGTTTGTTTAATGAACAATGGTTGGACGAACAATTAAATTCTGAGTTTTCTGGTTGGATAGCTGCTGTGAACGGTGACAATGAATCAGCATTTTGTAAAGTGTGCTCTAAAACTTTCAAGCTTAGCAACATGAGGCGACGGGCAGTCTCTAGCCACGGAAATGGCCGTAATCATTTGAAAAACATCCATGCTAAAATGAAAAATAATTAAATGAATCAGTTATTTGGAAAACTTTATACATCAAACAGAAACACTTTTATATAATATAAGTTTCTCAATTATCCAATTCAATTTTATTTATTATCATGGCACATATATTGAAAAACTTAAACCTATTTGTGTAAGGTCAGGGATTTCTTATATAATTGGTCAGCTTGATAAAGGAAGGGTAAATTTTTGGAAGACAAAAGTGACGAAGTTGGCAATTTTGTTAGAATTGATGCATGGTATTCAAAGTATTCATGTTCTCAAAGTTATCTAAAATAGTGAAAGCTTTGATTTCATGCATTCATGGTTCTCAGACTAAAAGTTCTTTCAGCATGGTTGATAAAATTGTCATCTGAGGGAATAAAGAACAAAAAAGAAAAAAAAAGAAAAAAGAAAAGCAACAATGAAGAAATGGGGAAGAAATGATATCAACAGAAAGAAAAATTAAGCAATGAATGCTGTGCAGCTGCTAAGTCCACAAAAGACAAATATGGCCATAGAACTTGATTGCGGGCGGTCATAGTGAGCGATGGGTTTGCCTCCTCGGGGCGCTCCGTGGTAACAATAGCACACACAACAGCAACTAGGCCTCTGTGAATCTTGGAGAGATGCAAGCTAGTTCTGTGTGACATGGGCAAAAAGACTCCAACTCACTGGGTTTTGTTCCAGAATCCTTAGGTTGAATGACCAACTGGAACCCTCAGCTGTGGGCTAATCCCCCACACTGATGTACTTACCTGATTAAAAAGACAAAAAGAAATATTAAGAATGACTCAAGTGTGGGATATGGTGGACCTACCACACTTGAGAAGGACGGTCCACCACGGAATCGACCTGGACTTTCTAAACGGCGTATGAGAAAGAGATCTCGACTGAGTGAATGTAAGATTGGTGTATGGAATACTAGAGGTATAAATGGCAAGTTGAGTGAGGTGATTGAGGAGATAAATAAGTATAGACTGGATGTGCTGTGTGTAAGTGAAACCAAAAAGAAAGAAATTGGGGTAGAAGAAGTGAATGGCACGGTGAGTGTGTGGTCTGGAGTATTGGATAATATGAGAGGACAGGCTGGTGTAGGTGTGATTTTAAGTGAAAAGATGAAGAACAACTTGATTCACTATAGTTGCATAAGTGAGAGAATTCTCTGAATTCGTTTGAAAGTGAAACTTCAGAGAATTGTAATTGTTGTAGTGTATGCTCCTTGTGACTTGGAACCTTCTGATAAGAAAGAAGATTTCTGGAATGAGCTAAAAGCTGTTTTGAGCCAGTTTGGTGCTAAAGAAAAAGTTACAATAGCAGGGGATTTCAATGCTAGAGTAGGTGTGCAGAATGCAATTTCTGACAATGTTCTGGGTAAGTTTAATGATCCTTGTGTGAATGATAATGGTGAAAGATTAATTGAACTCTGCATTGAGAATGGTTTGTGTGTATCTAATACATTTTTCAACCACAAGTATATACACACATATGCTTGGGAAAATCGTACTCTTTGTGAAAAGAGTGTGATAGATTATGTTGTTTACGATCAGCGTTTGAAACACTTAGATGTTGACACCCGTGTGATGAGAGGTGCGGATGTTGGTTCTGATCATTACTTGGTAGTGTCACGAGTGAAACTTAATGTTGGTTGGAGGAAAAGGAATAGGAAGAGACCCAGGATAAAAAGAATAAAGGTTGATAGGCTCCTTGAAGATCATCAGCGGTACTCTGACTTACTCAGAGAACGACTGAAGGATCTGAAATCTTGTAAGAGGGATGTAGAAAAAAAGTGGGAATGTTTTAAGAACTGTGTTGTCACTGCTGCTAAAGAGGTCTGTGGCACCACAATAGTGGGTAACAATTGAGGTGATGCTTGGTGGAATAGTGAGATTGATGAGGCAGTAAAGAAAAAGAAGGAAGCCTATTTGGGGATGTTGGAAGGTAGAGTCCCTGTGGATGAATATCGCTGTAAGAAGCGTGAAGCTGCTGAGCTGGTTCGCCACAGTAAGGCAAAAGATAGGAAGGAGAAAGTGGAAAGGCATGAACTGGCTTTTTGGAAAGATAGAAAGTCCTTCTGGAAGTACATGAGACTCAGGAAAAATAGGGGAAACAAAATTGTAAGTTGTGTGAAGAATGAGATTGGAGAAATGATATGGGAGCCCAATGAGTTAAGTGAGAGATGGGGTGAACACTTCTGTGAGTTATTAGATCAGGAGAGCAAAAATGATTCTGAGACAGATGCAGATGATGTCACAATGAGGGATGAAAGCACAGGAGGGATCTCAAGAGAAGTGTGTAAAGCTCTAAAATCTTTTCAGAATGGTAAGGCTCTAGGAGTTGATGGCATAACTGCAGAGATGTTGAAATATGGTGGTGACTCTATAATTGACTGGTTAACTGAAATTTGCCAGTTGTGCTGGGAGTTAGGAATGGTCCCTCGGGATTGGAAGGATGCTATTATTGTTCCCTTGTATAAGGGAAAAGGTGATCAGACTGACTGCAAGAACTATCGTGGTATTAGCCTACTGAGTGTGCCAGGGAAAGTAATTGGTAAGGTTGTTATTGAAAAAGTACGGGGTCTTACATCATTGAAAGTGTGGGATGTTCAGAGTGGTTTTATGCCTGGTAAAGGCTGCACTAACCAGATTTTTGCATTACGCATGATGATTGAAAAGTATCTGGCTGTTGGGAAGAAAGTTTTTACTGCCGTCATAGATTTAGAGAAAGCTTACGACCGAGTCAATAGGACACTTTTGTGGAAGGTATTGAATGAATATGGTGTTACTGGGAATCTACTTAATAGTGTAAAAGCCATGTATGCTGGTAGTAGAGCTTGTGTACAAGTGAATGGTGTTTTATCAAAATGGTTTTTCATTGGTGCAGGAGTTAGACAAGGTTGTGTAATGTCACCATGGCTGTTTAATATATTTATGGACGCATGCATGCGTGATGCCAAAATAGGTAATAGGGGTTTATGTCTTGATGATATCCGTGTGTGCAGATTGCTGTATGCTGATGACACTGTCCTTTTGGCAGAGAGCAAAAGTGAGTTGCAGAGTATGTTGACTCGGATGCACGAAGTTTGCATGAAATTCAAACTGAGTATAAATAAGGGAAAAACCAAAGTTATGGTGTTTGAGAGAGGAATGGGTAGCACTGAATGTAATGCAAATAGAAATGGCACTGTGATTGACCAGGTGAGTGAGTTTGTGTATTTAGGAAGCATGTTTGACAGAGAGAACAAGTTGGATGGTGAAATCAGTAGGCGAGTGAATTCTTCTTTGAAAGTCATAGCTGCTCTGGGAGGTTTTCACAGGAATGATGGGTTCTCTAGAGAGTCCCGCATGGCTGTGTATGAAACAGTAATTGGTCCTACTCTGATGTATGGCAGTGAAACCTGGGTACTGCAGAAGAAGCATAGGAGTCGTTTGTGTGCTGTAGAAATGCGTTACCTACGTGGGGTTTGTGGCGAGACACAATCTGATTGTGTGAGGAATGAAGATGTATTGCAGTTGTGTGATGTAAAGCAAAATGTTGTTAGCAAGGTGGAGACCAATATGCTTTGGTGGTTTGGCCATGTTGAAAGAATGAGTGATGAAATTCTTACTAAGAAAATCTTTTCAGCCCAAGTGGCAGGAAGGAAAGGCAGAGGAAGGCCAAGGAAAACATGGGTGGATCAGATTCAGAAGTGTCTGCATGAGAAAAAGATTATGAGTAAGAAGTATAAAAGATCTTGTGTACGGCGTGTAATGGATATCAGTGAAGCACGAGTTGTATGTCAAGATCGCTGTAAATGGCAAAGTTTGATACGACAACAATAAGTAAAAATATCTGGAAGTTTGTATTTCTTTTTGGAGCTAACCTCTGAATCTCAGAGAACAGCTTAGTGATATGTATGTAACTTGATGAGAAAAAATCAACACAAGAGGAAATTGAGCTGATGTTCTAAGAACAAGCTCAACAACAAAACAGAACAAAAAAATGTATTTGAAACAATGTTTTAAAACCATTTTATTTTGTTTTGAATTCAGTAATTTTATATTGTGAATACATTGATGTGCTCCAGCTTAATATTTACATAAATTACCATGAAAAAATTTCCATCTTGCTTGTGATGCATTATAATTCACACTTCCACATTGCACATTCTGCCCGGTTTAAAATTCAGCTCTTTTGTTCCTTGGTTGGTCTCAGTGGTCGCAGTAAGTTTTTGGACAGGGAGTAAAAATACTTCTCACATGATTTTTAAGAAGTATTTGGGATTTCTAGAAGTAGCACACCTGCCCCCCACCCTCCTCAGTTTGCAAACAACGGCCTAAAAAATTCTCACTTCTAAAAAAAAAAGTTTTTTTTTTTCAATTTTATTAAAAATATATGCATTACAATAAAATCTATTTTTGGACATAAAGTTATTTTAATTATTTTAATAAGTATAGCAGAATTTAAAATAGAGTAATAATTCCTAAGGTTAAAAATATGCATCTTGTCTCTGTGGAAAAGAGTAAAATTCTGTGATATATGTACGTACAAATCTTCCTACACATGCATTTTAGTATTGCAATAGGTTGTGATTGAGAATGACCAGTCTCTTATATTTTTAATAAAGCATACAGTTTGCTTTGTCAAGTTCAATTCTGTTCATTTGTTAGAAGTCACTTATCTGTACACTGAGAATTAAAATCCATGGCATATTCACACTGTTCTTTTAATGGATATAACAGAGTGTCATCAGTAAGTTTTGCATTGATTTAGTGTTGTAATTATTTATAAATGTACTGTTTTCTTACTGCTTTCCCAGTGAGTAACAATCTAAATCACATACAACCTCTCTATCTTTTATTAACAGTGGAGGTCCTGTCTCTGAAATTTTTGCTAAATCTTGGAGATGAATGTCATTAATCCAGTTCTGCTTTTCATTCATAATGCAGTTTTGAGTAGAGAAACCTCTTTCACAAGGTGCTGTGGTCAGTGGAATGGTCAATGCAATCTGAGCTAATACTACAAAGCTTTCATAAACAAGAGATCCATCAGCAGCTCATAAAATGATTTAAGTGACAAAAATCCCTCATTTTCATTCTTTTATGCCTTGTTAGTAATGATGAAATTAAAAAAAATTCTGTTCTTAAATTTTCTTGCTTAAAAACTGAAGTTTCTGTGAAGCAGCATGTTAATAAATCTTGATACATGAGAGGGCAATGCAGAGGTATTTAAAAGTTGATAAAAATCAGTGAGCCAATTCATGGATGCCAAGTTAAATCTTTCATTCAAATTTTCTTGCAATTTGTTTACAAAACTTCAGAACTCCCAAAAACATGTTGCTCTCCCTCCCTTTCATTCAGGCTTACACGCATTGTACGGCCCTTTTGTAGCTCTTTGTCATTTGTTGGGCCCAACAGCAGAGCTCAAGATCACTGGAAATTATCCTCTCAAGTTGTGACATGAATAACGCATTTTTTTCACACATACCTTGGGCCTTTGAGGCCATGTTTTTCCGCAGCCGGAGATATGCGGAGCCCTGGAGAGAGGCAGAGCTGGAGAGGGGAACAAGGGAGGAATTACATTATCGATGGCGCAACTGCTGTGTTGTACAGTAGAGGGAAAAAAGTAATAGTAATGATAATAATTAAAAAATAAAAACTCTACAGGTAGACTTCATAATCAGAAAGACCAAACTTACCTCTAAGGTCTTGGCTTCTTTCCTTTAATACACTTCTTACACGTTATCAAGAACAGTTTGTTATGCAGCTGGCCTTTTTGGGTTGAAACTTTCTTCATATCTGCTCGAAGGCTGTTGCTAGTATTCATTGGGTCATTAAACATTCTTATTTTCATTCACAAGACACTGAAAAACGCTGAATTCTGACCGCTGTTTGATGTGCGTGATATTTCGTCCATACTTGACGCATACTCACTAGTATGTGAGTGTTGTTGACCTTCATAAAGCTTTTTTTATTATTATTATTTCCTTCTTTCCTTCACCCTTCCCTCAATAACTTGCTCTTAAAATTCACATTTCTGAAAACGTTACTCCATTCTAAAACACACACTTACAAACTTAATAAATACTCACTTATATCACACCTATATTCAATTCTATACCAACTCCACTACGTCCTATTTACATACTGCATACTAACACAGTTACGTACTATACATACAACACATTTATACACTCAATTTAAAACCCCTATCTACATAATTTATATTACACTATTTACACTTCACGCAAGTCAAACCCCCTGTCAACTATGGTTTATGTAGTGCTCCATTTGCTTCATACCTTGCAAATCCCCTGCAGCAAACCCTGACCCTATTCGGCGAGTTACAACATTCCCCAAGCGCTTTCAACAGTAACACTGACATTTTCAGGAGGTCGATGTACCCCTCTGCTCTGCCAACCGCAGATCAAGTGAGCAAATTCATCAAGGTTCCGGCTTCAGTCGTGAACTCCGCACCATTGTTTCTCTGGCGCCATCTGTTGTCAGTTCTGTTCCCCTTTTTTTCTTCTTTAACTGTTGTTCTAATTTAATTAAGGCTTTCCAATGGTCATTTAAGTTGTTTGGGTCGTTAATGTTACATACTCCTGATCTGTTTTTTTCGATTAACACTGACTCTACAACTCTCAATTGCCTTTCATTTTTACAGCTCTTAATGATTTTAATATCTTCGAATTTTGGACATTGATGGCTTTCTAGACAGTACTGGGTTAAGGCTGTTTTTAGCTTCTTTTTTATTCCAATTATTTAGATGTTGGTTTAATCTATATTTTAACTTGTTCTTAGTGCTGCCTATATATGACATAGGCGGTTTCTTATTTAGAGGAATCTAATATACACCATCTCTATCAAGTTGGCTGATCTTTTCATTATTTTTTATTACTATATTTTTTATAGTATGTACTTGATTTCCTACTTGTATGCTATATTTGTCACAAAGCTTATTCATTTCAGAAGAAATACCTTCAACATATGGTATCGCTCCTACATATCTTAATGGTTTTTTACAATTTGTACCATTTTTATTATTTGCTTGCGTTACTTCCGTAATCCATTTCCTTAATACTTGTTTAGGATAGCAAAAATCATGTGCAATTTTTTCAAGGCTATCCTAAACAAGTATTTTGTAGCTATACTAAACAAGTATTAAGGAAATGGATTAAACAAGTTTTTTTTTTTGGCTATCCTAAACAAGTATTAAGGAAATGGATTAAGGGTAACTCAAGCAAATAATGAAAATTGTACAAATTGTAAAAAAACATTAAGATATGTGGGAGTGATACCATATGTTAAAGGTATTTCTGCTGAAATTAATAAGCTTTGTGGCAAATATGACATACAAGTAGGAAATCAAGTACATACTATAAAAAATATAGTAATAAAAATAATGAAAAGATCAGTCAACTTGATAGAGCTGGTGTATATGAGATTCCTATAAATAAGAAACCACCTATGTGATATATAGGTGGCACTAAGAACAAGTTAAAATATAGATTAAACCAACATCTAAATAATTGGAATAAAAAAGAAGCTAAAACAGCCTTAACCCAGTACTGTCTAGAAAACCATCAATGTCCGAAATTCGAAGATATTAAAATCATTAAGAGCTGTAAAAGTGAAAGGCAGTTGAGAGTTGCAGATCCAGTGTTAATCGAAAAAAAAACCAAAAAACGATCAAGAGTATGTAATATTAATGACCCAAACAACTTAAATAACTATTGGAAAGCCTTAATTAAATTAGAAAGAACAACAATTAAAGAAAAAAAAAGGAAAAAGGGAACAGAACTGACAATAGATGGCGCCAGAGAAACAACGATGCGGAGTTCACGACTGAAGCCGGAACCTTGATGAATTTGCTCACTTGATCTGCGGTTGGCAGAGCAGAGGGGTACATCGACCTCCTGAGGATGGCAGTGTTACTGTTGAAAGCGCTTGGGGAATGTTGTGACTGGCCAAATAGGGTCAGGGTTTGCTGCAGGGGATTTGCGAGGTATGAAGCAAATGGAGAGCTACATAAACCACAGTTGACAGGGGTTTGACTGGCGTGAAATGTAAATAGTGTAATATAAATTTATGTAGATAGTGGTTTTGTTTTAAATTGAGTGTACGAATGTGGCGCATGTATAGTACGTAACTGTGTTAGTATGCAGTATGTAAATAGTACGTAGTAGAGTTGGTATAGAATTGAATATAGGTGTGATATAAGTGAGTATTTATTAAGTATGTAAGTGTATGTTTTAGAATGGAGTACCGTTTTTAGAAATGTGAATTTGAAGGGCAAGTTATTGAGGGAAGGGTGAAGGAAAGAAGGAAATTAAAAAAAAAAAAAAGCTTTATGAAGGTCGACAACACCCACATACTAGTGAGTATGCGTCAAGTATGGACGAGATATCACGCACGTCAAATAGCGGTCAGAATTCAGCGTTTTTCAGTGTCTTGTGAATGAAAATAAGAATGTTTAATGACCCGATGAATACTAGCAACAACCTGCGAGCAGATATGAAGGAAGTTTCAACCCAAAAAGGCCAGCTGCATAACAAACTGTTCTTGATAACGTGTAATAAGTGTATTAAAGGAAAGAAGCCAAGACCTTAGAGGTAAGTTTGGTCTTTCTGATTATGAAGTCATTAATGACTTGCATGTATATATTGCACTTATTTGGTGGTTATTGCCAATGAAGATGCAAATAGTATGACTCTACAGGTAGGTTTTTGAATCAGGTTGGATAATTTTTGGGGCAGTAAAAATGCATCCCAGTATTTTTCAGGAAGTAGTTTTCATTTTTGATTCGTGAAATATGCCTGTCTAGGCGTTAACACGATCTCTGGTCGGTCTGATGTATGAATAAAGCAGTCCATGCACGTGGTAATTGATTCAAAGGGTAATCATTACATGCCTCCTGGTTGCACAAGTAATTCAGTGATCTCTCTTATTAACATTTGTTTTGTGGAAGTATATGCTGCAGTAAGCGCTAATTTGCAGGCCTGTTTGTCGTCCGGGTGTAGCCCGCAATTCCGAGTTTTTGTAATATTCTAAACCCAGAAATCCCGGTTTTCTAGTTTTGTGTAGGATTTGGGAATCCTCAATTATGTCATTTCTGAAAATGTTATGAAGTGTAAAAGTGCCTTTCTAGATTCAGAGCTCTTGTGCATGCTGAAAGGAAGGTTACTTTTACCATTTTGGCAGCTGTATCTATGTCAAATAATTTACTGCATAAGATTCGTTGAATACAATGAGCTAATTGCAGAATTGACAAAAATTCCTGTAGGATGTTACAACAGCAGAACGTAAGCATCCAGAGCTGAGCTGATCTCCATAGTTTTCCTAAATGTTCTGAAGTTTGAAGTTTGACTTCAAAAAGGCAATTTTTGATGTTGAATTTCCCAATTTATGAGAGAGCTCTGACACCACTACCATCACATGTAAAGTTCAAAAACGCAATTTTTGAAAGATTTCTAACATTCTGGATTGTTACAAAAAAGGTGCGAAGTCAGATTTCACAATCATTAGTGGTTAACTGTTGCATTGGCAGTTAATATAATGTGTGTGTAATATGTAAACAATGTGTACCTGTATTGTACATATATAAATAATATATATTATTTATGCACATTGCACTAAGGTCAGAGTTCAGGGTTTGTTGTTTTATCTCACAATTGCCCCTGAATTTGTTCCATAGTGGGATTTGCTCCTTTTGATGAAACTTCCCTTGACAGTGCTATGGTAAGCTGCCAGACTTCACATCCCTCTATGTTCATCAAGCCTGGTAGCAAAAGATTTATTGTTCATGCCACTATAGAGCTTCATGGAGCCATCAGAATACAATAAATGGTGGAGTATTTATGGATCTTGCTGGCCGTTCCAGGACATTGAAAGTACTTTGATGTTTTCTAGAGATGATGACAGTATACAGACATGCCTTATTTGCTGAAACTTGCAGTCATGTGTTCCCCTTATGAAAGAGATAGCAACAGCATCCAGAATGTTTTCCATCAGGGCTGGCTTTAGCATTCGTGGCACCGAGTGTGACGATGTTTGTTGACACGCCCACAATGTTTCGCATTCAGCCCCCATATGAAAGATATACGATATAAATTAATAGTCACTCGCAGTGGTCCCTAGGTCAGTGCCATAAACAAAGCCTTTCCTTTCTTTTTTTTGTAGTTTGGGAGTTTAACCACTCTCTTCTGGTGATGTATTCTCTGCTCCATGACATAAGGCATAATGGCGAAGGGCTAGTCCTTTTGACACCGACATCAAGCTACTGGGTAGAAACAAGTGACTCAAATATCTCATTCCTTCCTTATTTTTGTTGCCATTGTCATACTTTTTTTAGTAGGTAATTAATCAGGAAAGATTAATGTCAAACATCCCTCTATGACTACTCTGAATAACATAACTACAGGAAAAGTAACACTATCTGATACGCTAATTCATTTTTTTCAGCCAACTTGGGCCCACTTCTTAGGCAGCAAATATATTCGTTCGAGCTGATTTCAGCCCATTTTCCTAACCACGAGTTAATTTGTTCCAGCCAATTGAAGGATTAATAACCACCATGAGCAACTATCAGCAGTTGCTTATCCCTGATTTGGAGCCACTGTTTCCAGGGGAGAGAACCACTGCCGTAAGACAAACACAACATCCATGCCTCCCCCAGGATTCAAACCCAGACTTATCTTGGATGAATGATTAGCAGCCAGTGCCTTGGGCCACCTCTCCTTTTTTGGGCTTAATTTTAAAACCACACTATTGTGATGATTTGTATTGTTAGAGAGACAGCGAAACCTTGAGACCTTTTTTCATCGTCTTCAATCATTATCGCTCAACATCCCAAATTACAATACTCACAGAGAATTTTTTTATGTACCTTACCACACACACACACACACTTAAAAAATTAACTACACACCCCACTGAACTTGGCACTTGGTGCAGCTGCACCACACACACTGCCCTAAAGCTGGCCCTGTTCTCCGTCTTCCTCTTAGCTGTCAAACTGCCTGTGGGGAATTAATACTAGAGATGATTCGTTATCATAGCTGATTGTTCCCCATACCATGAGCTCTACTTTACTTTTTGCAGTGTATGCTACTGCACATTACTCTTGCATTGGTCCACTCACCCTGTTGTCTCCATATGTGAACTCAGCAATCATTTAATCTGAAACAAAGCTGAGGTATGTTGCTGGAAATCACCCAGTGTCATCCTACTGCCTGATTACTTGATTGACAATGATCATTGGATAGGGGTAAGTGATGTTGTTGATGCTGTGTGTGAATTCCTTCCTCCACCAACCTTTAAGATAGTGTCTGTCATGTGACAGCATGACTGAGAGCAACTTTTACAGCTCTTCTGATGGCAGAGATAGTGGCTGTAGGTCAGCAGAAACTTGTCGCCGGGTCAAATGGGTAGTGTGGTCATCCTGTGTGATCTAATTCCAGGCCAACGAAAGGTTGTCCTTTCTCCCAGACAGTGCTGCCAGCATTGATACACTCTTGTGTTGCCACAGTCAATTGCTGCTCTGTATAGTAAGTTGACCATTCTCTCTCTTGGAAACCAATAATCAGTTCCCTCTCAAATACACTGAGCTGGCAATATGGTTGACAAATTTGGTGCATTAAATGAAACATTAAACTATTAAACAAATACAGGGTCTACAGTGCTATCTGTTATAAACTTTCTTACTGGAACTAATTTTTTCAATGAAATGAATGAGTGGGCATTTGAACACTGACAATAGGTGCTGATAGACAACAAGTTCAAAAAGATATTAAATTAACTAACAAAAAAAAAAAAAAAAGCTAAAAGAGAGAAGGCCCATTCTACTGTTTTGTACTATCTATTTGAAAATATTGTGCAAGTTGCTTGTATAATATCAGTATGGATACATGTTTTAATATTTGCACAAGTATAATAAATTGCTGAGTTTTATGTAATACTGTATGTAAAAATATTTTAGAATGTACAAAGATAATAAATTTACTATTCTTTTTAATTGTATAATCTGTTAATGTCCTCCCTAGACTTTTTTTACAGCCAGGTGGCAAGAAATTTTAGCTGGGTGGTACTTTTAATGACCCGTTCTCCAATCAGGGGGAAATAATGTTTTCCTTTAAATTATTATACTTAACTAACATCTTTAGTGTATGGTAGGCATTTTTTATAGATTGAAGGGTTAATGACCACCGTAAGAAACTCAATGGGCTATAATCAGTTGCTTGTCCCTAATTTAGGGAAACTGGTTCCAGGGAAGGGAGAGAACCAGTGCCGTAAGACAAACAACATCCATGCCTCACCGGGATTTGAACCTCACCCTTCTCAGATGCATAGTCGTAAGCCAGCGCTTAGACCACTGTGCTACCAGGGTGGTGACACAGATTTCAGCCAGTTTTCATCAACACTGATGGTGTATGTAGGAATAAGTTTTTCATTCTGACTATTATAGTAGTGGCAAAAATTGTGGAAACATTATGTAAAAAGTGTATTTTTGAGGTTTGATGGCTCATAACACCACCTTTTTTTTTAGTAATACAATAAAAGTATATATCAATGGAAAGATAATTTCATCAAGAATGTAATGCAACAAAGTTTGTTCAGTTATCTGTATTCTTCTATGAAAAGTTATAGCCAAATAACAAAAAAAAAAAAAAAAAAAAAAAGGAACCACAACTTGCTTAGGTTGATATGAAGTAGCTTTCCTTCATTTGAATGTGGCCAATGAGCACGAGTGTTTCGAGAACCAATCAGGTGTCATCTTGTTTTGGCAATGAGTCAGTCAGGTCACAGTAGGATTCAGCTATTGATGTCATGTATTGGAGCTGAGAGGAGGACATTTGTCAATGTGTTATGTGATTGCTATCAATTTTTTTTTTGTGTTCTTTCATTTAGTGAGCTTGTGAAACGTAATAAGATTAAAGAAATGGCGCAAAGAGTTGACTGGTCACCCAGAAAGTGATGTAAAACAGTACTATTAAGTGAACAAGGTTTTAGTTATGAAGAAATTAGAAGAAAAATTGGTGGAAATTTAACCAAAGGTGGCATTTCTAAATTTTTGAAGAGGTATAAGGAGACAGTCACTATAAAACCAGACTGGTAAAGGCAGGAAAAGGTGCACAACAGCAAGTGATGATAGAAGAATTAAGAGACTGTGCCTAGGTGACAGAAGAAAATCATCTGGGTGTATACAAGATGAAATGGCGCAATGCAGTGTGAAGTTGAGTGCAAGAACTGTTTGGCGCAGACTGCAGGAATTTGGTCTAAAAGCTAGAATTCCATGAAAAATGCCATTTTTATCTCTCAAACAAAGGTTGAAAAGATTAAACTGGGCTAAAACCCATGTTAACTGGACAGCAGAACAATGGGAGAGTGTTATTTGGAGTGATGAAACCAAAATCTCCCTGTTTGGTAGTGTTGGCATGAAATACATAAGGAGAAGAATCGGAGAAGATTTGCATCCTGATTGCATTACATGTACTGTGAAACACCCAGTTAGTGTTATGATCTGGGTTTGTATGACATCAAAAGGTGTGGGCAGAATTTGCATGATTAATGGGAATATAAATGGCCAAAAATACATTAATGAAACACTTGAGCCTAAACTGAAGCCTTCTGCACATGATCTTTTCCAAGATAATGAAGCATTTATATTTCAACGGGATTCAGCTCCATGTCATGTTGCTGCTGTGTGCAAAAAGTGGTTTCAAGATAATCACATTCCACTGCTGGAATGGCCTGGGAATAGCCCAGACCTTAACCCCATCAAAACTCTGTGGAGCCAACTAAAGAAACTTGTTAGTCAGAAGCAACCCAGCAATAAAACCCAATTAATAGAAGCAATAATTCAATCTTGGTTTCACATTATAACAGCTGCAAAACTAAAAAACTTGGTTCACTCCATGGGAAGGCATTGTAAGGCCGTAATTAATGCCTAAAGGTTACCCAACTAAGTATTAACTGACATGGTAAGAATTTTTGTGTATCTCATTTTTTCTATGTGTTTCGCTTTTCTTCTTTATAACTGCTGTTCTAATACAAAATCCTTCATAAAAGTTATTGCATTACATTTTTGATGAAATTCCCTTTCCATTGATATGTAATATTATGGTATTACTCCAAAAAAAGAGTGGTGTTATGAGCCATCAAACCTGAAAAATACACTATTTCCAAAAGGTTCCACAATTTTGGCCACTACTGTATGTGGAATGTGAAAACATTCATTAAAGGAAATGTAACCGGGCGGCAGACGAAATTAAGCGGGCGGGCCGCCCAGTAAAATGGCTCCAGGGAGAACATTATATGTGTGAAAATATTATGTGTTTTCATAAAGAGACAGTGGCACACACAACAGCAACTAGGGCCTCTGTGAATCTTGGAGAGGTGCAAGCTAGTTCTGTGTGACATTGGCGAAAAGACCCCAACTCACTGGGTTTTGTTCCAGAATCCTTAGGTTGAATGACCAACTGGAACCCTCAGCTGTAGGCTAATCCCCCACACTGATGTACTTACCTGATTAAAAAGACAAAAAGAAATGTTAAGAATGACTCAAGTGTGGGATATGGTGGACCTACCACACTTGAGGACGGTCCACCACGGAATCGACCTGGACTTTCTAAACGGCGTATGAGAAAGAGATCTCGGCTGAGTGAATGTAAGATTGGTTTATGGAATACTAGAGGTATAAATGGCAAGATGAGTTAGGTGATTGAGGAGATGAATAAGTATAGACTGGATGTGCTGTGTGTAAGTGAAACCAAAAAGAAGGAAATTGGGGTAGAAGTGAATGGCACGGTGAGTGTGTGGTCTGGAGTATTGGAAAATATGAGAGGACAGGTGGGTGTAGGAGTGATTTTAAGTGAAAAGATGAAGAACAACTTGATTCACTATAGTTGCGTAAGTGAGAGAATTATCTGGTTTCGTTTGAAAGTGAAACTTTAGAGAATTGTAATTGTTGTAGTGTATGCTCCTTGTGACTCGGAACCTTCTGATAAGAAGGAAGATTTCTGGAATGAGCTAAAAGCTGTTTTGTGCCAGTTTGGTGCTAAAGAAAAAGTTATAATAGCAGGGGATTTCAATGCTAGAGTAGGTGTGCAGAATGCAATTTCTGACAATGTTCTGGGTAAGTTTAATGATCCTTGTGTGAATGATAATGGTGAAAGATTAATTGAACTCTGCATTGGGAATGGTTTGTGTGTATCTAATACATTTTTCAACCACAAGTATATCCACACATATACTTGTGAAAATCGTACTCTTGGTCAAAAGAGTGTGATAGATTTTGTTGTTTACGATCAGCGTTTGAAACACTTAGTTGTTGACACCCGTGTGATGAGAGGTGCGGATGTTGGTTCTGATCATTACTTGGTAGTGTCACGAGTGAAACTTAATGCTGGTTGGAGGAAAAGGAATAGGAAGAGACCCAGGATAGAAAGAATAAAGGTTGATAGGCTCCTTGAAGATCATCAGTGGTATTCTGACTTACTCAGAGAACTACTGAAGGATCTGAAGTCTGGTGAGAGGGATGTAGAA
This sequence comes from Macrothele yani, assembly GCA_039090855.1. NCBI lineage: Eukaryota > Metazoa > Arthropoda > Arachnida > Araneae > Macrothelidae > Macrothele > Macrothele yani. The sequence goes on from CM077028.1 coordinate 52,094,987, forward strand.
AAGAAGTGGGAATGTTTTAAGAACTGTGTTGTCACTGCTGCTAAAGAGGTCTGTGGCACCATAATAGTGGGTAACAATAGAGGTGATGCTTGGTGGAATAGTGAGATTGAAGAGGCAGTAAAGAGAAAGAAGGAAGCCTGTTTGGTGATGTTGCAAGGTAGAGTCTCTGTGGATGAATATCGCTGTAAGAAGCGTGAAGCTGCTAAGCTGGTTCGCCACAGTAAGGCAAAAGATAGGAAAGAGAAAGTGGAAAGGCATGAACTCGCTTTTTGGAATGATAGAAAGTCCTTCTGGAAGTACATGAGACTCAGGAAAAATAGGGGAAACAAAGTTGTAAGTTGTGTGAAGAATGAGATTGGGGAAATGATATGGGAGCCCAATGAGTTAAGTGACAGATGAGTGAATACTTCTGTGAGTTATTAGATCAGGAAAGCAAAGATGATGAGACAGACGCAGATGATGTCACATTGAGGGATGAAAGCACAGGAGGGATCTCAAGAGAAGAAGTGTGTAAAGCTCTAAAATCTCTTCAGAATGGTAAGGCTCCAGGAGTTGATGGCATAACTGCAGAGATGTTGAAATATGGTGGTGACTCTATAATTGACTGGTTAACTGAAATTTGCCAGTTGTGCTGGGAGTTAGGAATGGTCCCTCGAGATTGGAAGGATGCTATTATTTTTCCCTTGTATAAGGGAAAAGGTGATCAGACTGAATGCAAGAACTATCGTGGTATTGGCCTACTGAGTGTGCCAGGGAAAGTGTTTGGTAAGGTTGTTATTGAAAAAGTACGGGGTCTTACATCATTGAAAGTGTGGGATGTTCAGAGTGGTTTTATGCCTGGTAAAGGCTGCACTAACCAGATTTTTGCATTACGCATGATGATTGAAAAGTATCTGGCTGTTGGTAAGAAAGTTTTTGCTGCCTTCATAGATTTAGATAAAGCTTACGACCGAGTGAATAGGACACTTTTGTGGAAGGTATTGAATGAATATGGTGTTACTGGGAATCTACTTAATAGTGTTAAAGCCATGTATGCTGGTAGTAGAGCTTGTGTACGAGTGAATGGTGTTTTATCAAAATGGTTTTCCATTGGTGCAGGAGTTAGACAAGGTTGTGTAATGTCACCATGGCTGTTTAATATATTTATGGACGCATGCATGCGTGATGCCAAAATAGATAATAGTGGTTTATGTCTTGGTGATATCCGTGTGTGCAGATTGCTGTATGCTGATGACACTGTCCTGTTGGCAGAGAGCAGAAGTGAGTTGCAGAGTATGTTGACTCGGATGCACGAAGTTTGCATGAAATTCAAACTGAGTATAAATAAGGGAAAAACCAAAGTTATGGTGTTTGAGAGAGGAACAGGTAGCACTGAATGTAATGTAAGTATAAATGGCACCGTGATTGACCACGTGAGTGAGTTTGTGTATTTAGGAAGCATGTTTGACAGAGAGAACAAGTTGGATGGTGAAATCAGTAGGCGAGTGAATTCTTCTTTGAAAGTCATAGCTGCTCTGGGAGGTTTTCACAGGAATGATGGGTTCTCTAGAGAGTCCCGCATGGCTGTGTTTGAAAGTGTAATTGTTCTTACTCTGATGTATAGTAGTGAAACCTGGGTACTGCAGAAGAAACATAAGAGTCGTTTGTGTGCTGGAGAAATGCGTTACTTACGTGGGGTTTGTGGCAAGACACGATATGATTGTGTGAGAAGTGAAGATGTATTGCAGTTGTGTGATGTGAAGCAAAATGTTGTTAGCAAGGTGGAGACCAATATGCTTTGGTGGTTTGGCCATGTTGAAAGAATGAGTGATGAAATTCTTACTAAGAAAATCTTTTCAGCCCAAGTGGCAGGAAGGAAAGGCAGAGGAAGGCCAAGGAAAACATGGGTGGATCAGATTCAGAAGTGTCTGCATGAGAAAAAGATTATGAGTATGAAGTATAAAAGATCTTGTGTACGGCATGTAATGGATATTAGTGAAGCACGAGTTGTATGTCAAAATCGCTGTAAATGGCGAAGTTTGATACGACAGCAATAAGTAAAAATATCTGGTAGTTTGTATTTCTTTTTGGAGCTAACCTCTGAATCTCAGAGAACAGCTTAGTGATATGTATGTATGTATAAAGAGAAAAATTGCCATTTTCAGTTTTGTAACATCTACACAAAAATATGTATGTAATAATTGGCACTGATGCGCAGTAATTTCATTGTTGTCTATTTAGCCACCCTTTCAGAAAACTTTGAAAATTACATTGCCCTGGAGCTGGAATCGAATCCGCACTTCCCGATTACCGGTTGAGTATGCTGTAATTTTCAAGTTTTCTGAAAGAGTGGCTACATGAACAACAGTGAAAATATGGCACATCAATGCCAATGATTACATTTGTTTTGCCTTCCATGTATTTGCAAAGAATTAATTTCTTTGGGGAAATTCGTTCCCTATTTATGTATGATGTTTTACAAAAAATATGTGTTTTGGTGTGCTTTGTTAGTTAGTAATGTGCATTTCTTGTCCATGATTTCTGTAATAAAAGCATGTGATTAGTGAGGTGTAAGTGTACTTCATTAATGGTGTGTGTACCCAGTTCTGCATGCATTATGCCTGCTGAATGTAGAACTGACTCTTCAAGGACAACTTTTTTTATCTGCACTGATGGCCATAACAACATTGCCTTTCTGTGATAAGGTTGACTTAACTGAAAAATGATTTCATAATAATGCTTATTAATTTCAGATGAATGTGAGAACAATGATGTTAGACTTTTTGAAGTAATTATGCTTTTCCACCCATTTCCAGTTTACATTTCTTTGCTTTATGATGCAATCTATTAGGCATGATCAAATGAAACCCATTTGAGTGACTTTATTAAGATGAACAAAAAGGTACCTCAGCAAATGTGGCAGAGTTAAACAAAACAATATATAAGGCAGCAAGAATGCACCAGTGTTAATTAGAAGTCGCCGTAGGCATTCCGACACGCATCCCACTGCTTGGAGAGATGGCGGATACCGTCTGCAAAGAAGGACTTTGGTTGCTCCTTGAACCATTTGGTCACCGCAGCCACAATGTCTGCATCAGGTGGAATAGTCCTTTTAGAGCTTTTTTAAGGGTCCAAACAAATGCTAGTCGCATGGAGACAGATCGGGGCCATAGGCTTATTGGTACAGAACCTCCCACCCTTTCCGTGCTAACACATCCTGCACAATGTTCACAACATGCCAATGAGCATTGTCGTGCAACAGAATCACATCACCTGAAAACATGCCAGGTTGCTTATTCTTGATGACTTTATGCAGTTTGTCGAGTGTGCCCTTCTAGTGGTTGGCATTGATTTTCACGTGAGGCTCTTTAAAGTACCGTACATCAACATATATGCCTTTTATGGTAAAAATGCGGTCAGCATAACCTTACCGGTGGAAGACTATGACTTGAATTTTTTGTGTTTTGTTGATCCAGGATGTTTCCATTGCATGCTCGCTGGTTTGCTGGACAGCTTGAAGTGGTGGCACCACAATTCGTCACCTGCCACTATGCGCGATAGAAATACACCACCCTCTGCTTTGTAGCGCAGCAAGTGATTCAAACTCCAACCCATGTGTTCTTCCTTATGGTGGTCGGTCAGCATCCATGGGATCCATTGTGAACACACCTTCCAATATGGCAGTGTCTTCATAACCACCATCGTTTCAACTGTCCCAAAAGATATAGCGAGTTCCTCCTCTAGCGAGTGTAAGCTGAGACGACGGTCCACCTGTATTAATGCATAAATCTTGCCGATGCTTCGTCTGTCTTAACAACACGCACCTGGCCCGGCAGCAAAATATTTTTCCTTTCCTCACGCCTTTCCCAAAATATTCGTGCCCAGTCCGCCACTGTTGTCTTCGACACACGTTTGTCACCTTACCCCGCCTGCATTCTATGATGAATGTTGACTGGTCGACATCCTTCCGCTGTTAGGAACTGAATCACCGCCCGCTGATCCACTTTGGACTGATTCAGAATCACACCAGCCATGTTGTCAACGATTTTCCGCCCAAACCACACGTGAGGAGAATGAACGCATGCTCGTTTGTTCATTGGTCTGGGCTTATCACGCGATGGTTGATGCCATCATGCTGTCCGTGCACCGGTCCACGTGATGCGGTACGAACGGGTTTCATTTGATCACACCTTATATGGGAATTAAGTGTAAATAATAAGACAAGAATTGAGAAAAAAAATTCTGTTTCAGAAAAAACAAAAGGAAAGAGTGTTTCTGTTAAAAATTGCAAAACATGGGAATACATGTCAAAATTAAGTGTTTAAAGATATAGGGAAAAAATGACTCGCTATTTTTTTAAAGTCCTATACTGTTTCTTTTCCATTTTTTGGCTTTTTAAAATATGGTAAAACCCCATTTATACATTCCTCACTTATAAGTTTTTCTCATTTATACATGAAATGTCACTGATACAAAAATTCTGAATTGCCCTTAATGTTAAATTTTTCTTGTTTCATTTATGCAGTTTTTCAATTATACTATAATTTTACTTAGTCCCTTTAAAAAAAAGGGGGGGCTTCTTTGTGCCTTCAGCTTTTTGCTTTCTTGATTATTTTTGTCCTGCTTTATATAAATTTTCAGCTGCCTTCCAATTTAATTAACCTTATTATTATATAATCCTGGGTTTAATGAAATGTATTTTGCTGCTTTGTAGGTACGTTGTCAGTGTCAGCATTTGATCATTTAGTCACTGAGTCAATTCGCAAAGGTTTTTATGGATCAGCAAAAGCTAGTGTACCTTCCAATAGTCTTCTAATAACCACAGGGTCAAATCCTTATGCAGGATTTTATTATGCTACAGAAGTAAGAAATGTTATAAAATTTGAAAATTTGTGTTTCTTTTACATGTTTGTGAACAAAGTTTTCTTTTAACACAACTTCTATGGATTGTGAAATTTGACATTGAAAATTTTCACTGTCCAAAGTTGAAAAATGATCAGTGAAGTTTTAATTTGTTTTTATACATGTCTCAGAATATATTCCTTATCCTAAAACATCAGGTTTCTTTTGATGCTTTGAATTCCATGATATCTGACACTTTATTCTTTTCAAGATAATTAACTCTGCAATCAGACGTCACCGAATTGACTGTAAGTACTGTTTCAGATGTAATATCAATCACATAAGAAAACTTAAGAATTTCATTGCCGTGGAGCAGGAATTGAACCCGCATCTCCCGATTACTGTTCGAGCATGCTAGCTGTTACAACACCCACGACGACAAAGTCATAAGTATCTGTGTGTTAAGAGTGTCGGAATATCCTCCGACCGCATTCTTAACGAAGCAAATTCTGCTGCCATCTGGCGTTGTAATGTAAATTTCTAGTTGTTCAGGTATACAGTGTGGAAGAAATATTCTTATAATATGTGGTCAATACGTCTTGATAATTAACACTACAATCAGACGTCGCTGTCGTGGGTGGTGTAATAGCTAGCTTGCTCGAACGGTAATCGGGGGGAGATATGGGTTCGATTCCTGCTCCACGACGATGAAATTTTCACATTTTCTGATGTGATTGATATTATGTGTGAAATAGTAATTACAGTCAGTTCAGCGACGTCTGATTGCAGTGTTAATTGTCATGATGTATTGGCCACGCATTATGAGAAGAATATTTCTTTCACACTGTATATTATTCTTTTCAAGTTACTTCTTAACAGTAAAATAATATCAGGGTTTGCACAGAACCTGGAATCCTGGAAAAGTCCTGGAATTTGATTTCCATTTTTCCAGGTTTGGAAAGTCCTTGTTTTTTTATATTTGTGTGAAAGATCCTGGAATAGTCCTGGAAATTTTTCACACAAGTAAAAAAAAAAAAAAAAAAAAAGGGTCGAAGTGTTTGAACTGATTGCTTCACTTAGTTCTAGCTCCCTGCTGCATCAGCTCACGACGACATCACTTCCTTCTATAGAGTGTGAAGACGTGATCAGAGTTGCATAAAAATAAAATGTATCTGCATACACAACCATTGAAACAGAAAACTTGCAACAAACCCGAGGAGCTCGAAACATCATAACAATAGAATAATTCAGAGAAAAGTTAATAAAACAATAAATAATTATAAGAACATTACGGATTCCAATGAGGACAAAATAAGTACATTACAATTGTGTGAAATGGACTTTTCCTGTAAAATATTAAAATCGTGGACTATGAACCTCATGAAAACAAGAGGCTAAAGAAAGTTTGTATATCCAGAAGAACAGGTGCTTCAATGAACCTTCAAAAATTATAAATAGTATTTGCAACAAGTTAATCCAAAAATACTAGACTTAAAAAATACATAAGGAAATAATTTTAATTTAATAACTGGCAACTAGAGAAACCTGGCAATAAAATATAAATTCTTTCCGTGTAAATGAAACTTTTGATTAATAATGAAACGCATATAGATTATTAAATCCGTTTATAGCACGTCTTTTGTAAAAAAAGATCGTGCTTATGTTATCGGTTTGTCCGTCCGTCTGTCCCCACGATATCTCTGCAACTATTAGTCCAATTTGAAAAATTCTTTTTGCATTGGGAAGTTTGAAATACGCGAAAGATGATCCTTCATTTCGTTTTTTTTTTTTTTACGATGTACAATTTCACCGCTAGAGGGCGTAAATGCAGATGATGAGTTCAAAAATACGTTTTATTCCACATATTTGCTTCTAAACATCCGATTGAAAAAATTATTTTATCTTTCGATTCCATAAAATGTCAGAGTATTTTAGATATAGTTACTTTTCAAATTACGCACAGATTTTCTGCTAGGGGGAGTAAAAGTAAATTACATTTATCCCGATAACTCTTCTTCTAAAACTCCAATTTGAAAATTTTTTTCTTCAGCGGATGCATCTCCTGATGGAAAATCTTTTGCATATAATTTCTAATTTTTGGTAAAGAATACTGTGGCCACCAGGGGGCGTAAGTGATAATTTTTGCTTCTTATGTATTTGCCATAAAATCTGAGCTTTTAAAATATCAATTGAAAAAATTCTTTCGTGGACTGATGCCACTCACATCGATAAACCTTTTCGGAATATTTTCTTCTTAAAATATTCCACAGTTTCTCCGACAGGGCGTAGATGTACATATTATTTTTGTCAATATCTCTACTTCTAGGAGTCCGATTTGAAAAATTCCTTCTTTGTTGGAGAGTGTTTTCCGTATGACATGTTTTTCATATAATTTCAAAATTTTCAAGTAATTCATAGACTTCGCTAGGGGCGTAGCGGTAAATTGCGCTTCCCCTATATTTCTGCTTCTAAATCTCCGATTTGAAAAATTCTTTCTGTACCGGATACAGCTCCTGATGGGAAATCGTTTGCACATAATTTCTAATTTTTGTGAAAAAATAGTTTGGCCACCAGGGGACGTAAATTTTAATTTCCGCTTCTGATGTATTTGCAGTAAAATATGAGCTTCTAAAATCTCGATTGAAAAAAACATCGTTTGTTGACCGATACTACTCATGTCGACAAACATTTTAGAAACATTTTCTTCTTAAAAAAGTGCCTGGTTTCTACGCCAGGGGGCGTAGACGCGTATCTTATTTTTGCCAATATCTACTTATAGGAGTCCGATTTGAAAAAGTCCTTCTTTGTTGGATAGTGTTTCCAGAGTGACATGTGTTTCATATAATTTCAAAATTTTCAAGAAATTCATAGACTTTCCGCTAGGGCGTAAGTGCAAATTGCGTTTCCCCCTATATCTCTGTTTCTAAATATCCGATTTGAAAAATTCTTTCTGCATCAGATACAGCTCCTGATGGAAAATCGTTTGCACATAATTTCTAATTTTGGTAAAAAAAAAAAAAATGGTTTGGCCACCAGAGGGCGTAAATCTTAATTTCCGCTTCATGTATTTGCAGCAAAATATGAGCTTCTAAAATCTCGATTGAAAAAAAGTCGTTTGTTGACCGATACTACTCATGTCGACAAACCTTTTAGGAAAATTTTCTTCTTAAAATAATGCATGGTTTCTACACCAGGGGAGTAGATGTATATCTTATTTTTGTCAATATCTCTACTTCTAAGAGTCCGATTTGAAAAATTCCTTCTTTGTTGGATAGTGTTTCCGATGCAAAATGTTTTTCCTATAAATTCAAAATTTACAAGTAAATCACAGACTTTCCGCTAGGGGACACAAAGGTAAATTGCGTTTTCTGTGTTATTTCTGCTCCTAAAGCTCAGATTTAAAAAAATTCTTCCTGTATCGCATACAAGACCCGATGGAAAATATTTTTCACATAATTTCTAATGTTTGGTAAAGAATGGTTTGGCCACCAGGGGTCATAAGTGTTAATTTCTGCTTTTGAAGTATTTGTACAAAATCTGGGCTCCTAAAAACTCGACTAATCTTTTTTCTTGAACAGATACCGCTTATATGGATAAACCTTTTGAGAATACTTTCTTCCTAAAATAATGCATGGTTTCCCCACCAGGGGACGTAAAGTCACATCTTATTTTTGTCGATATCTCTGTTTCTAAGAGTTCATAAGCTCACAATTTCGTTTACAGCAGTATCTGAGGGATTAAAAACCCGATTGAAAATATTCTTTCTCTCGTCAGATCTATTGTTTTCCATACCGGTTCCATTGACTTTGAATAGCTTTGATAAATTTAATTTACATTAGAATGGATTCAAAAGATCTTTCACACATTTTGTGTCTACCATTGCCTTGAAAAAGTCTCCCAGTGGAGTGCGAAAGCTTGGCGAATCTTTGTGCCGACTACATCACAAAAATAAACGGATTTAATATGCTATATGCGTTTCATTATTATTCAGCTCTGGTGTATTTAAAATAAAGAAACTTTTGATACAGTTCTTATACATTGGCTTTGATAAAATCTAGAGGCGAAAAATGTCTAAAAACAAAAGAACTCAGAAGATGTGAAAAATAATTGAAAGCTCTTCAAGTTAGAATAGAATTAAGTATACTAATCTGAATAAAAGCCTTGAGTAAGAGTTTTAATTGCTGTAAATAACATTTTTATTTTTTTTAACCTACAAGCAAAAACTATCTGCAAAATCTGCTAATGATTTGGAAACTGTCCATACACAGCGTATGTGTATATGTCTACATTCTGCTGCTCTGGACATAATGTCATCTCATGAGATGCTGCAGTGCAAGAGGTTTGAGTGCTACATTTCCAGCGACCTGGGTTTGTGGTATAGCAGTTGTGTGCAGTTGGAGTCACAACAGTGTATGGAAATCTTCCCGCAAGTCTAAGATGACACTTCTCAAGCATACATTTTCCTGATTGATTTGATATCTGGTTTTCGTGTTGCTAATGTGCATGGGAATAGCTGACTGCAGAATAGGTAATCTTCAGTGCCATAGCAAAATTGATTTGTATTATTATCACTGATAATAACACAATACAAAACCAGATTTCTTTATATAAGTTTTGTGCAGATGAATTTTTATACAGGGAAATTTTGCCACTTCATTGAAGATGTAACACACACCAAAGAGCAGTGTAACAGTGAAAACCAAAATACTTTATAAGAATTTTAAATGCATATTAAATTTCACTCCAATTTCCATGGTATGAAATAAAGAACTACAATTCTAGCAAAAAATTTAGCTCCTGGAATGTTTTGATGAACTCTCGGAAAATCCCTAGAAAAGTCCTGGAATTCCCCCCTCTGTAAATGTGTACGAACCTTGTAATATTGGAATATTAGTTGGAAATATTACTGATGGATTCCATAGAATTTAGAGCTACTGTGTATCCACTTTAAAACACTTGCACAGTTGAATTGGACTGACAGATGTCATCCAAGTAGCATGTGTATTCTGAGTATAATGATTTTTCTTTTTGTAAACTTTGGAACAGCTCTTAGTGTAAATCTGATGATTTACTTGTTCATCTTCACCACCCTCTCCTTACTGAGATCTGCAGTCTAAAGTGTGTCATTTGTGGTTTGTCCATTAAAACAATGTAATCCAGCCCTAGGAGGTGTTCTTTTAGCTTCTTAGTAAAAGCTGTGCACAAACGCAGCTGTGAAGCTGATTCTGTGATTGACTTTTATTGTTTTATAGTTTCTCGTACATTTTATCAACATCTGACCCTGGTGACATGAAGCATCTTAAACTACTTCCCATTACATTGTACTAAATTATATTTAACTTTCAGACATAAAAGTGAAATGGCCACCCTGGTGGCCAAGTGGTCTGAGGCACTGGGTTTTGACAATTCATCTGATATGGGCCTGGGTTCGAGTCCTGGATAAGCCAAGGGTAGTGCGTGTGGCTGATGGTGCTCATTCTGTCCCTCCCCTAGAACCAGTGACCCTAAAGTTGGAAAATGCAACTCTTTATAACTTTTCAAGTTGCTCATGGTGGTTGTTAAACATGCATGCATATGTACACATTTCAGAATGTGTAGATAGAGCCCAGAATTCATCATTTTGTCCAAAACAATTAATGAGCCCAAGCTGAACCATGAAAAACAGTTCTATACCATCATTCTGCCTCCACCAAATTTCATTGTCAGGATGATATATTCTGGAAATTACTTTTCTCTCAGCATTCACCACATCCTGGAATAACCATCAGATTAGTACACTGTATACAGTGACTCACCAGTCCAAAGTATAGTTTCCCATTTGATCTACAATCCAAGATTGGTATACTTTACATCATGCTAATTGCACTGTGGCATTAGTTGAAGTAAGTAATGGCTTGTGGATGGCAGCTAGACCATGGTAACTCATGTTAAGCAGCATCCTGCCCACTCTACTGGTGCTAACATCAGGCCCAATTGTCTCATATAGAGGGCATGATTTCAGACAATGTTGGTTTGTCCTCTGAGTGGACAGTCCTTTGTAGAAGTCTCCTGTCATGTTCTGTTAGCTTTGTAGGTTTACTGGGTCATGTCTTGGCAGGTGCAGCCCCAGTCTGCTTTCATTTGCATATCACATGACCGACTGTCAACCTGCAGATCTGCAATACTGCTGAAGTGTCATGTATGGAGTGATTGCTTATGTTGTTGCACCCTATTATCAATTTGCTCTGGAAATAAATTAGCTATGTTTATCAAGGCATCTTGCATTCACAGTCATGCTGTATTGTCTCATCATACTTCCCATTACATCAGTGGTCGGAGTTGTCCTGAAATTCCTGAAGTTCCTGATTTTAATTTTTTTGTCCTGAAATGTCCTTATTTTTGTTCTATATCCTAAAAATTTGAGTGTAATCCTGAAATTTTAAGAATAAATGGTAAACTATGTGTAAGGATTCATCATCTAGCATTTACAACTACTGTGTAAATAAAAAAATGAAACAAGAGAGAGAAAGAGAGAGTGTGTATTCTATTGTTGTGATGTCATCGCCAAGACCTTTCACTCTTGTAATTTGCAATGTATGAGAACACGTTCCCGCGTTTGTGTGGTCGTTCGAGAATCGAAGCTGCCGTGAAGCCGCTTCTTATGGAGGACGCCCAGAGATGCCAACCATTACAGAATCTCTGTAATTATTACGGATTTTCCCCGGGATTGCGAAATTATGGATGACTAATGAAAAATTACGGATATTCAGATTTTTGTTGTTATTAAGAAAGTTTTACTGGTTTTGTTATTAATCAATGTAAAAGCTTCTGAACAAAGTTTGTAACACAGCTGTTTGTTTCTTTTTTTTTTCTCAGGAGGAGGAATTTGTTTTGCTTCTTTGAAAAAGTGCAAAAAAAGGTATGGCGCCGGGCCAGGATTACGTAGGCCTGACGTGCTTCTTTCGCTGTGATCCGGGATTATGTTGGCCCGAAGCCTCTGAATAAAGTTCATGACGCAGCTCTGTTTCTTTTCTTTCGTTTTCTTTTTTCCGAGTAGAAAGAATTTGTTTTGCTTTGAAAGCTAAGTGGAAAGAAAGCACGGCACAAGGATGGGATTATGTAGGCTTGGCCTGGGATTACGTTGCCCTGGACGTGCTTCTTTCGATGTGGCCTGGAATTGCGTTGACCTGATGCCTCTGAACCAAGTTTGTGATGCGCCTCTTTGTTTCTTTTCTTTTTTTGTTTTCTGAGGAGGAGGAATGTGTTTTGCTTGTTTGAAAACTAAGTAGAAAGAAAGCATGTCGCTGGGCCAGGATAACGTCGGCCCGAAACCTCTGAACAAAGTTCGTGATGCAACTCTTTGTTTCTTTTCTATTTTTTCCTGAGGAGGAAGAATGTGTTTTGCTTATTTGAAAGCCAAGTGGAAAGAAAGCATGGTGCAGTGCCTCGGGATATATCAGCTGTTATCATTTGGGGCTTTCTCGTGATCGATGTACAAACTGAGCAGAAATCTGAGAGGGGAGGGGGTCCGTTTGAGGATGGAATTCCATCTTCAGGAAACGAAAGTTCATAGTATTTTATCGCGATGTTCCTTCCACCCAGTATTTCCCTTAAATATCCATTTATTCCATAAGTACTTACCTTTAAGCTTAAAAATGGAGGAAAGAGTTTCCCAAAACAGAAGACAGTCGAAGCAAAGATTTCTCCTGTAATCATAATTTTTTTCCCCCACGATGTTCTGACTATCCTGTGCTGTTGTTAAAGGTTACATATGATTATAGTTTGAAGAAATTCTGACTGAAAAGTGAATTTTTGCTGCACGCAGAAGTTCCATATATAGGAATTAGGATAGAAGAATCTTCCTTTTCTTCAGTAATGTACTTGGCAAATATTTTCCCATCTGCGTTGTTAGTGACAGTGATCTGGACAAGTTGGAATTGGAGTTTGCCTTATATCAAATTTATGAATTGGAAGGAGGTGTTTTGAATAGTCCTACAATTGATACCGCATGGTCAAGCATTTTGAAAATGACTGGTGCAATTGGTTCTAAAAAGTATGAAGTTTTACCACACCTGATACATGCTATTCTTGTTGTGCCACACAGTAATGCAACTGCGGAAAGAATTTTTAGCATTGTCCGTAAGAGTCAAACAGAATTTAGGCCAAACCTAGCCACTGAGACTTTGTTAGCCTTAAAAGAGAAAAAATTCCTGCTAACAACTGGGCAATAATTCAGATAGCTTTTTAGTAAAAGAATAACATTTTTGCATTTGTATCAACATTTGATTTAATTTACCTGCCAGGTCTGCCAAAATATGTCCTGAAATTGTCCTGCAATTTAAGAAAAACTGTGTCCTGATTAATTTTTTTTATCGCTCCTACCCGTGCATTACATTGTACTAGCTTACATTTATACCTGGGTTTTTAACGTGGTGTTTGTGTAGAACCTGTTTCACTATTAATAGATGGGTGTCTGAATATTAATAGTAAGGCAGTATATACAAATTCAACCCAATTATTCATCATTCACTGTCTTCATCGTTTTCTGTGCCTTTGCACAACTAGCATCCGGTGATGAAGTAATTTTTTTTTAATTTTTTCTGCACTACACTTCATTTTGCTGAAAGTTGATACATCAACATTAAATTCCTTCTGGCTTTGCATTTGTTTCCCCTGCCTCCAGTTAATGACAATATGAAGCTTTTTCTTGCTCCATAGTCAAAACAACACACTTTTGTTTGGTGGATGCTATCGTACTGACTACTTAGCAAGCTTTCAATCTGATGAAAAACCAACAGCAGTAACAAAGTAGATACAGTGAGCTAAGGGTTTGTCCCCTTTATCCTACCAATGCCTACTGTTTAAATATTATCTTTCTGACTTTTGATTGATAGGCATGTGCATGGTTGAAGAGGGAGATCAGGAAATGAGAATGGTATGTGATGTTGAATACTTGAGCACATGAAGTGTGGTGGAAGATTACAAAAATAAAAAAGTAACTCATAACACAGGAGGCATCAGTTAACAGAGAGTTCTGGATAAGCCGAGCATTGATTAAAACTGGTTTTACTGTGTAACTTGTGACTGTGCGCATCCAGTTAAATCTGTTATCTCAGCATGAAAAAGTATGTGATGTGCCAAATTTTTGAAATGAATAAAAATGCATGACTTCTGATTGTTTTTGGAAATGTGAAATTGTGTTGAAGTATATATATATTTTTCTCTTGCTAACAAAAATGGTCTTGCTAGGACAGCACTCAATCCAGCATTGGCAGCCAACAGTGTGAGCAGTGGTCCAGCACTATCATGCCAGTGCCCCAAAGTCAATAAAATGTCCGGGGGCCAACACCAAGGGCCTACAGCTAGCACTGCCATCAGTTATCCATCAGAGGCAGTGGCTGCCATAAGCTGCCCTTAAGGAGTCTTGCAAGCACCTGCCATAAAAGGTGGCTAGCCAAATGTGGCCCGCCAGTTTAGCTTCACTGATATCCATCACATGTCTCACATAAAACCTTTTGTAGTTCATAATCTAATTATATTCTTCTTTTGCAGGCATTCTTGAATCTGGTCCTCTCTTGATTATCTTGGTCTCTGTCTACCTTTCTTTCCTGCTACTTGGGCTGAATATATTCTATTAGCATTTCATCACGCATTTTTTCAACGTGGCCAAACCACCTCAAAATATTTGTCTCCGGTGTACTAACAGCATTTTGCCTCACATTACTTGTGTGGAACACATTTTCTTCCTGTACATGATCAGAATGTGTCTTAAAACCCATAAGCAGTGCATCTCTCCAGCACATAAACAACTTCTGTGTCTTTTGCGCTATCCAAGTTTCACACCAGAGTAGGAACCTTTCACACACAGCCATTTGGGACCTCTTTGGGGACCCATCAGTCCTGTGAAATCAGCTATGACTTCCAAAACCTAATTCCCTCACTTACTGATTTCATCATATAATGTGTCTACTCTGTCAAATATGAATTCACAGACTCATTCATATAGTTTTGCTCGGTAGTATTTAAACTTGTCTTGCATACTAGTTTTTGACAGAGGTGAGGTATTGATGTATCACATAAGATTATAATGAGATGTAGTAAACAGTTTAAAATGGAGTATTCTTACCATGATATTTTGGAAAATACTGTCCCATTTCTTTAAAATTCTGGAGAAGTTTCAAAAACAGTGGGGCAAACTTTTAAAATTTCTTTATACATACATACATACATACATACATACATACATACATACATACATATTACAAAGCTGTCCTGGAATTCAGGGGTTAGCTCCACAAAGAAAAAAACAAACTACCAGATAATTTTTAACTGATCATTTACTTACTTTGCTGTATCAAACTTCTCCATTTACAGCGATCTTGACATACAGCTTGGGCTTCACTGATATCCATCACACGACGTACACAAGATTTTCTCTACTTCATACTCATGATCTTTACCTCATGCAGACACTCCTTAAATCTGATCCTCGCACGACTTCGTTGGCCTTTCTCTGCCTTTCCTTCCTGCCACTTGGGCTAAAAAATTTTTCTTAGTAAGCATCTCATCTCATCACTCATTCTTTCAACATGGCCAAACCACCAAAGCATATTAGTCTCCACTTGGTTTGTACGCATCCTGGAAATCCTGGAAAAGTCCTAAAATTCTGTTACATGCCCTGGAATTTTATCCATTCCGACTTTTTTGTCCCTGCGCGATGTTTTGTAGTTGAGGATTTTTCTACTGCCATAACTTATGTCTGACAAATTTCCCTCCCCACCCCCTGCAAAATGTGTTGAGGGATGGGGGGGGGGGAGGTGGGCTGTTGGTTTTCCTGTCTGTTAGGAAGTCTGAATCTGCGTTATTAGCATCTTTTGAGTTGTGCTTATGTTATCACGTTGTCTATCTGACCGGGGAGAACCATATCTTTGCAATTATTAGTTCAATTTGTAAAATTCTTTTTGTATTGGGAAACTTAAATGTGAGAATGATGATCCATGGGTTCCGTTTTTTTGTCTAGTGCACAAGTTTGGCGCTAGAGGGCGCAAATGGAGATCATATCAAATCTAAAATGTATTTTCTTTCATATATTTGCTTCTAAATATCCGATTGAAAAAAATCAATTTTTCTTCCAATGCCATTTGCATCGAAGACTATTTTAGTTACAGTCCCTTTTTCAAATAATGCATACATTTTCTGTTAGGGGACGTAAAGGTAAATTGCGATTTTCACAATATCTCCTCTTCTGAAAGTCCGATTTGAAAAATTCTTCGTGCGTCGGATACAGCTCTCGAGGAGAAATGTTTGCATATAATTTCTCATTTTTGGTAAAGAATGGTTTGGACACCAGGGGGCATAAGTGTTTATTTTTGCTTCTGATGTATTTGCAACAAAATCCGAGCTGGAAACTCGATTGAAAAAATTCGTCCGTGGACCGATACCACTCACCTCGGAAAACTTTTTGAGAATACCTCCTGCATAAAATAGTGCATAATTTTTTCACCAGGGGGCGTAAATGCACATCATAGTTTTGTCCACATATCTGTTTCAAGAAGTCCGACTTGAAAAATTCTTCCTTTGTTGGAGGACATTTTCGGTGTGAAATGTTTCTCATATGATTTCAAATATTTCTTAACGCACAAGTGTGTCACCAGAGGACATAAGTTCACGTTTCCGTTTACAGCAATATCTGCGAGACTAAAAGCCCTATTGAAAAATATTCTCTTTCAATCAGCTATTACTAACTATGAAAACTCAGGACTCCCTTCTTGAGAACCCATCATTCCTGTGAATCCTAATTTTTAAACAGATGAAGAGAATATAACTGTTTTGTGAACTGAAAATTATGTTGTGACACATGGAGGTAATCTTCATTTCTTATGATAAAACATAAAAGAAAATTATCATAAGTTTTGTATTTTATATTATATGTTGACTATTTGATGTGCTCTTTAATTTCTCACTAGGGAGGAACTCAGCTCTTCCTGTCCGATATTGTTCATGCAGCTGCCAACAAACTTATAAATTTCCTAACTCAGTCAAACCCTGGGTAGGTATTGAATTTATGATTCAAGGATGATACTTGCATGTTACTGCTTGGCAGTTGTTTTTATAAAGTAAATGTAAAATGAATGCTATATGGACAGGTAGTATATAGCCATATATACATGCATACTGGTATAGTCCTTTTGTAGTGATATTGTTAAATACTGTATTTTTCAGAATATGAGATGCACTTTCCCTCCCCAAAAAAATTGGCATCAAAATTTCTCTGTGTCTTATATACCAAAGGTCATTATTATCACCATGAATGTACATGCGTGTATGTTACTATAAAGACTGCTAAGTGAGTTGAAAATGTTGTTGCTTTATCCGAGGTATAGTAATTGACATTTTTCTGCACTTTTTTTACAGTGTAATTGTATTGTGAATTATTGTATGTACTATACCTTTATGATTACCCATTGTTAACTACACTTGTGTTTTTTATGAACCAGGGCTGTGCTGTCATGCTAGACATGTGTATTTGTGCCTGTGTGCATACTGTGCATTTGTAAATTAATGATGTAAAGTACAGTTTAAACACATACCTCATATGTTGTACATAGCAATCTGGAACAGTCATAAAAGGACTATCATAATTCTTTTAAAAATCAAAGTGATAGAAAAAAAAAAAAAGTAAGAAAGGGAGAATTGCATCTCAGGACAAATCATCAACAGATGCTTAAGAAAAATAACCATCAAACTGGGGATACAAACGCATTAGTGCTGCCTGCAAATTCTTCAGTTATGTAGAAAGGTTGTAGACAAAACGTAAAAATCTTATTAATTTACATAAACACTGTGGAGTTGTATAGTGTTCTCCCTAGAGCCTTTTTACTGGGTGGCTGGCCCAGCTGTTTTTCTTTGCTACCCAGCTAAATTTCCTTTAATGAATGCTTTCACAATGCACATAATAGTAAGAGTGGAAAACTTATTGCCACATACGCATAAGTATTGATGAAAACTGGCTGAAATCTGCGTCGAATATCATTTATTAGCAAGTACTCATTTTTTTATCATTTATGTACAATTTTCTAGCATTGTTTATAATGTTATGTTACATTCATGCCTACCACACTGCTAAAGATGTTTAATGAGTGTAATAATGTTAAACAAAACTTCCTTTTTTCTTCTCTCGATTGGGAAGGGGGTCTTAAAAGTACCACCCAGCCAAAATTTCTTGTCACCCAGATGTAAAAAAAATCCAGGAAGAACATTATTGTAATTATTTATCATTTTATTTTTATATATCTTATTATTTTTATATTATTATTATTTTTTTTTTTTGAAACACTGTTTGTTTGTAACTTTAGTTCCTGACTTAAGTGTAAAATTTGTGTAGGGAGCATGGGACCCAGTCAGGCCTTGCTGGCCTTTTCCTCCTGCTTCCTTGCTGTGCTTTTTTCATTTGAAATTTTTGTAACACTGGTTTTTTGCTCAGCAAAATAAATGACTTGAATTGAATTTTTGGAAAAATCCATTCGTGAAATGTGCGCTTTAACTAGGGAAATGTACTTTTATTTGCAGTTTACGATGGAAGATGCCACCATGTCCAACAGTCTTGCATCTATGCTGTTTGCCAACAATATGCAGAGTTTAGCTTGTTCACTTCTTTGACAACATTTTTTAATTTTTTTATCGCGAATGGTTCTTGGCAAGCTTTAGATTAAAAAAATAAAAATAGTCTTTCCAAGGAATTGTTTGTATGCCACAAACTCCAACAGACTTTGACCAAGGCCAGCTCAGTTCGGCACATCAGCCATGCGGTAAGGATGACCATCCAGGACAACAATGAAGGCCACTTTGTGCAAAGGTGTGATGTCATGGACAAATCCTGTGACACATGTACACCATTGAATGATGGATTGAGAGACATTTCTCTATGTTGTTTTCATCAGTTGTATCACACAATGCTAATTTGGCAAATTGCAAGAATTCAGTGATCCGTAGGCTGCTGTTTTAACGCATGGAATCTATTTTGTTTTCTTAATAAACATTTTTAAGATCCCATTTTATTTTATTTTTTCATAAAGTTTTCTCAAAAAATAGGGGTGCATCTTATATTCCCCAAAATACAGTAAATCAATTTTGATTGAATCTAGTAGAGAAGATTATGTATAAATACCCGTCCATTCAGTAGAAATCTGTTCAGTGCTGAAATAAGCATGTAACTGAATTGAGTACATCATAAGAAATCAGGAAATTTATGTAGGAATTGTGATGTCAAGTATCCACCCTCTCTCAGAGCTCATAGCCTCTTCCAGAACCACATGGATACAGCACAGTAAGTGGAAATGTGATGCATATTAAAAAACACAATAATACCTTCAAGTTGGAACTGAAGAACAGATTCTCTGCTTTAGAAGGCCTAACATTGGAAGAAGTGGATATTTCTGAAGTTAATAGAAAAGTAACCAAAGCTCTTATGGAAACAGAAACAAAATTAGCTGGGTCTAAGAACAAGTTGCATGTGAACAAATTATCAGGAAAAACCAAAATGTTGATACAAAAAAGAAGAGAGATGAGGACAACTAAAGGAGATGTGACTTCCAAAGTGGAATAAATAGAGCTATGCAAGACAGTACGGAAAAGTATCACTGAAGACGTAAGGAAAATCAACTGTGAACTAGTGAGGAAAGCAATTGAAAACAACCAAAGCCTAAAGATAGCAAAGGGACATCTCAGTAAGGGAAGAAAACAGATTATGGCACTGAGAAAAGAAGATGGTTCTGTAACAAGAAATAGAGGCGAAATTTTGACAAGAGTGAAAGATTTCTACTCCAAATTATATGAAAGGGATGATGCATGTACTCCAGACATCATGAAAGGTACCAGAGTTCTTCCAGTTCTCCCAGCAGAAGTTGCACATGCAATCAAGAACATGAAGCAGGGGAAAGCTCCAGGAGAAGATGGAATTACTGTAGACATCATACAAGAAGCAAGTGGAAAAGTACTCGCCCAAATTTTCACTCGATGGCTTGATGAAGGGAAGATTCCTGAGGATTGGAACAACGCTACAATGATCCTGCTACATAAAAAAGGTGACATTGAGGATCTCAGGAACTACAGACCTATTAGCCTCCTATCAGTGGTTTATAAAATCTTCACTAAAGTTCTTTCACACCGTTTGAAGGTAACACTGGACATGGCTCAACCGAGAGAACAAGCTGGATTCAGGAGTGGCTACAGCACTATAGATCATATCCACGTACTGAGAGAACTAATTGAAAGAGCGAGGGAATATGAACTTCCATTGTGCATGGCTTTTATCGATTATGAAAAAGCCTTTGATTCAGTGAAACCATCAGCAGTTACAATGGCTCTGAAATCCTGCGGTATTGAAGATGCATACATTAATATTATTAATAACATCTATGAAAATGCAAGTGCAAAGATTCGGCTGTTTGAAAATACAACACATAAAAATTGGAAAGGGAGTGAGACAAGGTGACACCATATCTCCGAAGCTCTTTAATGCCACATTGGAAAATGTCTTTCAATCACTGAACTGGGAAAACAAAGGCATAAAGATTAATGGAGATTATCTAACCCACCTTCCTTTTGCTGATGATGTAGTCATTTTTGCAACTTCCCCATCAGAGCTGCAGAGTATGATCCAGGAACTTGCTGACGAGAGTAAAGAAGTGGGATTAAAAATGAACTTTCAGAAGACAAAAGTGATGTTCAATGCTTTTACAAGAAATGAAGATTTATCGATTGGTGGAGAAAAGCTGGAGATAACAGACATGCACGTTTATCTTGGACAGCAGATATCAAGTGAAGGTCACATTGATGAAGAAATTAATCGGCGTACAAAACTTGCCTGGAGAGCTTTTGGAAGAAACAGCATAATTTTCAAGAGCAATATGCCATTATGTCTTAAAAGAAAAGTGTTTGATCAATGCATCCTTCCAGTGCTTACGTATGGTGCAGAGACGTGGATCTTAACTAAAAGCGACATACAAAGGCTGCAGACAACTCAAAGCAGCATGGAGAGGTGCATGCTTGGTGTAACCATAAGAGATAAGAAGAGGAACTCGTGGATCAGAAAAATGACAAGAGTGGAAGACATCATGATCAGAGTTAAATCCGTGAAATGGCAATGTGGTCAGTGGTCGGCAAGTCCAAGAAAGTTAGTGGCCAAAAAGAAAACCAGCATTAAAAAAAAAAAAAAAAGAAAAAGAGGTGGGGAGGATTAATAGAAACTTTAATGTAACTGCTATTATTTACATGGATGGCTTTGTCTGAACAAAAGAAGCCACTTGCTCTGCAAAATAAAAACCATTTTGTAAATAATTTTTTCTCCCTGGGATTACTCATTCCCAAAATATCCATAGGTGTAAATTTTCGATGTATCAGTGAAAACCTCGGATGTTTCAATATTTTTTATAATAAGCCGAAGAATTCGTACTTTTCCATCTCCAGCAGTAAATGAGCACACCGGTGAGTAAAATCTCTGCTCAATATAATGGTAATTACTCACCAATCTAAATCAAGAAACCAATAATATTTGTCAAAACGCTCAATGGGTCGGTGGAAACCTCGATGTTTTTCGATGTATCAGTTCCTGTAGTACCGAGGAAAAGAACTCGATTTTGCTGACGAAACATCGGCTACCAAACATCCAATTCACAACACAAAAAGTTTACATTCCCTTCCTCTATCCAAGAATGCAACAAAAAGAAATTCATTTACTTTAAGTAGAAAATGTTCTTTACCAGTTTCAAGCATCAGTCATGAAACTTCTATGTATCGGCTTCTGCAGCATCAAGATTTAAACACCGATTATTGGTGGCAAAACTTTGGATGCTCAGAAACATCGAGGCTTTTTTGCCCATCCTTAGTTAGGACTGGTTTCACATCCTTTTACTTCTCAGTTACTATAATTTGTAAATTGGCACTAAAAATGATAAATGGCCAAATTGGTGACCACTGAAATAAATTTAATCGCCAAAGTTGTCAGTTAATCGCCATCTGGCGAGTGGTGAGGGCTAATTTGCACTAATATAGAAAGCATACCAATGTAATATGATCACTGCAAAACCTTGCCTAGCTGCAGGTTTCCAACGAAATCAGTTTAGAAATAGAGTCAACCACAAGTAATTTACATTCCCAATGCAATACTATCGAAATAACACCCTAACAATACCATTCACCTTAAGAAGTGAGTTCTGGCCACAACTGCCAGGCCTTGTTTACATTTCTGCCTTGGGAAGCTTAAGTTTGGATCTTGTGTGCTTCATAATTTTAATTACAGTTATGTGTAGTTTATTTGTGAGTTACATGTAAGTTCTAGTTGTATTGTTTATGTTTTACTAACCGGTTCAGGTAGGAAAAACAGAGTGCTAAGGAAGCATTTGGTACTGAATTAGTTCAGATGTTTGTCCTTTGGCTACGGAAAATTCAGCACTCTCTCAAAACCTGAATCTCAGGCCCGGGGGCTCCGGACACCTTTCCCTGATGAGTGGTTTGGTGCCCCGGTGTGCTTTAACCTTAAAATGTATGGATTTTTCTAATTTCTATCTTTTTGTATTTAACTATTTTAATTATCTTTTCAGGAATTTTAGGGTGTTATTTTGATAGTATTGTATTGGGAATGTAAATTACTTGTGGTTGACTCTATTGCTATACCATCATCAACCATTATCAATCCACTGCTGGACGAAGGTCTCCCCAAGTTTCCTCCACAACGGTCTGTCTTGTGCCAGTCTCCTCCATGTCCCTCCCGCATACTTTCGAATTTCATCCACCCATCTCCCATGTGGTCTTCTTCTGGGTCTTTTCCTGTCCCTTGGAATCCAATCTAAAATTTCGGCTGTCCATCGATGGTCTGTCCTTCTGGCAGTATGTCCAGCCCATTGCCATTTTAGGGATTTCACTCTAATCATGTTGTCTTTCAATTTTGTGTATTTTTCTGATCCATGAGTTCCTCTTCTTATCTCTCCTGGTTACACCAAGCATGTACCTCTCTATGTTTCTTTGAGTTGTCTGCAGCCTTTGTATGTCTCTTTTAGTTAAGGTCCACGTCTCTGCCCCATACGTAAGCACTGGAAGGATGCATTGATCAAACACTTTTCTTTTAAGACATTATGGCATATTGCTCTTGAAAATTATGCTGTTTCTTCCAAAAGCTCTCCAGGCAAGTTTTGTACGCCGATTAATTTCTTCATCAATGTGACCCTCACTTGATATCTGCTGTCCAAGATAAACGTACGTGTCTGTTATCTCCAGCTTTTCTCCATCAATCGATAAATCTTCATTTCGTGTAAAAGCATTGAACATCACTTTTGTCTTCTGAAAGTTCATTTTTAATCCCACTTCTTTACTCTTGTCAGCAAGTTCCTGGATCATACTCTGCAGCTCTGATGGGGTAGTTGCAAAAATGACTATGTCATCAGCAAAACGAAGGTGGGTTAGATAATCTCCATTAATCTTTATCCCTTTGTTTTCCCAGTTCAGCGATTGAAAGACATTTTCCAATGTGGCGTTAAAGGGCTTCGGAGATATGGTGTCACCTTGTCTCACTCCCTTTCCAATTTTTATGTGTGTTGTATTTTCAAACAGCCGAATCTTTGCACTTGCATTTTCATAGATGTTATTAATAATATTAATGTATGCATCTTCAATACCGCAGGATTTCAGAGCCATTGTAACTGCTGATAGTTTCACCGAATCAAAGGCCTTTTAATAATTGATAAAAGCCATGCACAATGGAAGTTCATATTCCCTCGCTCTTTCAATTAGTTCTCTCAGTACGTGGATATGATCTATTGTGCTGTAGCCACTCCTGAATCTAGCTTGTTCTCTCGGTTGAGCCATGTCCAGTGTTACCTTCAAACGGTGTGAAAGAACTTTAGTGAGGATTTTATAAACCACTGATAGGAGGCTGATAGGTCTGTAGTTCCTGAGATCCTCAATGTCACCTTTTTTTGTAGCAGGATCATTGTAGCGTTGTCCCAATCCTCAGGAATCTTCTCTTCATTAAGGCATCGAGTGAAAATTTGGGCGAGTACTGTTTCGATTTCTCCACTTGCTTCTTGTATGATGTCTACAGTAATTCCATCTTCTCCTGGAGCTTTTCTCCGCTTCATGTTCTTGATTGCATGTGCAACTTCTGCTGGGAGGACTGGAAGAACTCTGGTACTGGTACCTTCCATGATGTCTGGAGTACATGCATCATCTCTTTCATATAACTTGGAGTAGAAATCTTTCACATTACACATACATATCACTAAGCTGTTCTCTGAGATTCAGAGGTTAGCTCCAAAAAGAAACACAAACTTCCAGATATATATATATTTTTTTGATTGGAGGTTTAACGACCACCGTGAGCAACTCAATAGGCTATAAGCAGTCGCCCGACCCTAATTTAGGGTCACTGGTTCCAGGGAAGGGAGAGAGCCAGTGCCGTAAGACAAACACAACATCCATGCCTTACCGGGATTCGAACCCGGACCCCTTTCGGACGAATGATCAGAGGCCATCGCCTTAGACCACTGCGCCACCGGGGCGACCCAGATATTTTTACTTATTGTTGTCGTATCAAACTTCGCCATTTACAGCGATCTGGACATACAACTCGTGCTTTACTGATATCCATTACACGCCGTACACAAGATCTTTTATACTTCATACTCATAATCTTTTTCTCATGCAGACACTCCTGAATCTGATCCACCCATGTCTTCCTTGGCCTTCCTCTGCCTTTCCTTCTTGCCACTTGGGCTGAAAATATTTTCTTAGTAAGCATTTCATCACTCATTCTTTCAACATGGCCAAACCATCGAAGCATATTGGTCTCCACCTTGCTAACAACATTTTGCTTTACATCACACAACTGCAATACATCTTCATTCCTCACACAATCAGATCGTGTCTTGCCATAAACCCCACGTAAGTAATGCATTTCTCCAGCACACAAACGACTCGTATGTTTCTTCTGCAGTACCCAGGTTTCACTGCCATACATCAGAGTAGGAACAATTACAGTTTCATACACAGCCATGCTGGACTCTCTAGAGAACCCATCATTCCTGTGAAAACCTCCCAGAGCAGCTATGACTTTCAAGGAAGAATTCACTCGCCTACTGATTTCACCATCCAACTTGTTCTCTCTGTCAAACATGCTTCCTAAATACACAAACTCACTCACCTGGTCAATCACAGTGCCATTTATACTTACATTACATTAAGTGCTACCCATTCCTCTCTCAAACACCATAACTTTGGTTTTTCCCTTATTTATACTCAGTTTGAATTTCATGCAAACTTCGTGCATCCGAGTCAACATACTCTGCAATTCACTTTTGCTCTCTGCCAACAGGACAGTGTCATCAGTATACAGCAATCTGCACACCCGGATATCACCAAGACATAAACCACTATTATCTATTTTGGCCTCACGCATGCATGCGTCCATAAATATATTAAACAGCCATGGTGACATTACACAACCTTGTCTAACTCCTGCACCAATGGAAAACCATTTTGATAAAACACCA
Organism: Macrothele yani; assembly: GCA_039090855.1. NCBI lineage: Eukaryota > Metazoa > Arthropoda > Arachnida > Araneae > Macrothelidae > Macrothele > Macrothele yani. The sequence goes on from CM077028.1 coordinate 52,120,330, forward strand.
TTCACTCGTACACAAGCTCTACTACCAGCATACATGGCTTTTACACTATTAAGTAGATTCCCAGTAACACCATATTCATTCAATACCTTCCACAAAAGTGTCCTATTGACTCGGTCGTAAGCTTTCTCTAAATCTATGAAGGCAGTAAAAACTTTCTTCCCAACAGCCAGATACTTTTCAATCATCATGCGTAATGCCAAAATCTGGGTAGTGCAGCCTTTACCAGGCATAAAACCACTCTGAACATCCCACACTTTCTCTGATGTAAGACCCCGTACTTTTTCAGTAACAACCTTACCAAACACTTTCCCTGGCACACTCAGTAGGCTAATACCATGATAGTTCTTGCATTCAGTCTGATCACCTTTTCCCTTATACAAGGGAACAATGATGGCATCCTTCCAATCCCGAGGGACCATTCCTAACTCCCAGCACAACTGGCAAAATTCAGTTAACCAGTCAATTATAGAGTCACCACCATATTTCAACATCTCTGCAGTTATGCCATCAACTCCTGGAGCCTTACCATTCTGAAGAGATTTTAGAGCTTTACACACTTCTTCTCTTGAGATCCCTCCTGTGCTTTCATCCCTCATTGTGACATCATCTGCATCTGTCTCAGAATCATTTTTGCTTTCCTGATCTAATAACTCACAGAAGTATTCGCCCCATCTGTCACTTAACTCCTTGGGCTCCCATATCATTTCCCCAATCTCATTCTTCACACAACTTACAACTTTGTTTCCCCTATTTTTCCTGAGTCTCATGTACTTCCAGAAGGACTTTCTATCTTTCCAAAAAGCCAGTTCATGCCTTTCCACTTTCTCTTTCCTATCTTTTGCCTTACTGTGGCGAACCAGCTTAGCAGCTTCTTACAGCGATATTCATCCACAGAGACTCTACCTTGCAACATCCCCAAATAGGCTTTCTTCTTTTTCTTTACTGCCTCTTCAATCTCACTATTCCACCAAGCATCACCTCTATTGTTACCCACTATTGTGGTGCCACAGACCTCTTTAGCAGCAGTAACAACACAGTTCTTAAAACATTCCCACTTCTTTTCTACATCCTTCTCACAAGATTTTAGATCCTTCAGTCGTTCTCTGAGTAAGTCAGAATAACGCTGATGATATTCAAGGAGCCTATCAACCTTTATTCTTTCTATCCTGGGTCTCTTCCTATTCCTTTTCCTCCAACCAACATTAAGTTTCACTCGTGACACTACCAAGTAATGATCAGAACCAACATCCGCACCTCTCATGATACGGGTGTCAACAACTAAGTGTTTCAAACGCTGATCGTAGACAACAAAATCTATCACACTCTTTTGACCAAGAGTACGATTTTCCCAAGTATATGTGTGTATATACTTTTGGTTGAAAAATGTATTAGATACACACAAATCATTCTCAATGCAGAGTTCAATTAATCTTTCACCATTATCATTCACACAAGGATCATTAAACTTACCCAGAACATTGTCAGAAATTGCATTCTGCACACCTACTCTAGCATTGAAATCCCCTGCTATTATAACTTTTTCTTTAGCACCAAACTGGCTCAAAACAGCTTTTAGCTCATTCCAGAAATCTTCTTTCTTATCAGAAGGTTCCGAGTCCCAAGGAGCATACACTACAACAATTACAATTCTCTGAAGTTTCACTTTCAAACGAATCCAGAGATTTCTCTCACTTATGCAACTATAGTGAATCAAGTTGTTCTTCATCTTTTCACTTAAAATCACACCTACACCAGCCTGTCCTCTCATATTATCCAATACTCCAAACCACACACTTACCGTGCCATTCACTTCTTCTACCCCAATTTCCTTCGTTATAGTTTCACTTACACACAGCACATCCAGTCTATACTTATTCATCTCCTCAATCACCTCACTCATCTTGCCATTTATACCTCTAGTATTCCATACACCAATCTTACATTCACTCAGCCGAGATCACTTTCTCATATGCTGTTTAGAAAGTCCAGGTCGATTCCGTGGTGGACCGTCCTTTTTAAGTTGTGGTAGGTCCACCATATCCCACACTTGAGTCATTCTTAATATTTCTTTTTGTCTTTTTAATCAGGTAAGTACATCAGTGTGGGGGATTAGCCCACAGCTGAGGGTTCCAGTTGGTCATTCAACCTAAGGATTCTGGAACAAAACCCAGTGAGTTGGGATCTTTTTGCCAATGTCACACAAAACTAGCTTGCACCTCTCCAAGATTCACAGAGGCACTAGTTCCTGTTTTGTGTGAGCCATTGTTACCACGGAGTGCCCCGAGGAGGCAAACCCATCGCTCACTACGACCGCCCGCGAAATCTTTCACTCTTGTCAAAATTTCGCCTCTATTTCTTGTTACAGAACCATCTTCTTTTCCCAGTGCCATAATCTGTTTTCTTCCCTTACTGAGATGTCCCTTTGCTGTCTTTAGGCTTTGGTTGTTTTCAATTGCTTTCCTCACTAGTTCACAGTTGAATTTCCTTACGTCTTTAGTGATACTTTTTCGTACTGTCTTGCATAGCTCTATGTATTCCACTTTGGAAATCACATCTTCTTTAGTTGTCCTCATCTCTCTTCTTTTTTGCATCAACATTTTGGTTTTTCCTGATAGTTTGTTCACATGCAACTTGTTCTTAGACCCAGCTAATTTTGTTGCTGTTTCCATAAGAGCTTTGGTTACTTTTCTATTAACTTCAGAAATATCCACTTCTGATGTTAGGCCTTCTAAAGCAGAGAATCTGTTCTTCAGTTCCAACTTGAAGGTATTATGGTGTTTTTTAAGGTTGGTTATGTCAATACATTTTGTTTGTCTTATGAGCTTGCCACGTTCGAGTTTAGTGTTGAGGTGCATCTTACATCTCACCAATCTATGGTCACTACCTGTGTTGAACTTGTTTAGCACACTGCAGTCTTCTATGACGAATTTTTTGTTACACATAATAAAATCAATTTCACTTGTCGTCCCAATTGGATGTCTCCATGTCCATTTCCTGTGTGGCTTTTTCTTGAAAAAGGAGTTCAAGATGAAAAACCCTTTTGCCTCTGCAAACTCAACGAGAGTATTTCCACGCTGGTTTCTGTTGCCGTGACCGAATTTACCTACTGAAGTTTCATTCTGTTGCCGTTGCCCTATTTTTGCATTGAAATCTCCCATAATTATCTTCAAGTGCTGCTTACCTTTATTATTTAGATGACGAATTTCCTCATAAAATTCTTCAATTTCTTCTTCAGGATGACTTGTGGTGGGTGCATAAGTTTGAATAATCTGAGCATGGTATCTTCTCGAGAGTTGGATAGCGAGTCGTGCACCTCTGTCAGAGGAACTTTCAACTTCTTCAACTTTATTCTTCAGTTTCTTGTTTATTATAAATCCAACGCCACTAGTTCTGCCAGTATCTGTCCCACGATAGTAGAAGAGATGTCCACTTTTCAGTTCAATGAGATCTTCTCCTTTTCTCTTTACCTCACTTAGCCCGACGATATCCCACTTGATCCTTTGTAGTTCTTCTTCCAATTCAAGAAGCTTTGAATCAGAAGATAGGGAAGCGTCCATTATACGTAGCCAAGGTCAGCATCAGATGGCAGCCTAGTCTTGTCCTCCGGGGATCCTTAGCACCCTCTGCCTTCATGTCGCACTGGCCGCTGCCTTGGCCAGGTACATTCCAGCTGCCGGAGACTGAGGGCCAAGATTTAAGTTGTGGAGTCATTTTGGAGGGGTTTGGCCATAACTCACCACGCTGGCCAAGCGGGTTGGTGAGTGTGGGATAGCATTTCCTCTAATCCGAATGGTATAGTTATACCGCTATTGGCGGTTGTCAGAGCCCCTTTAGTGGGAACAGGATGTACCACGAGAAGGCGGGGTTGACATTTGTCAAGGAGAGGCTGTGATGTTACGCATCACCTGACCTTACATCCTATTGCTATATATATATATATGCAGAAAATTAAGTGTTCAGAAATGTGTTTAAAAACACTTGGTATAGGGAATTTCACATTATTATGTTTTTAAATTATTGAATTATTTACACCAGCAACTAAGGCCTCTGTGAATCTTGGAGAGGTGCAAACTAGTTCTGTGTGACATTGGCGAAAAGACCCCAACTCACTGGGTTTTGTTCCACAATCCTTAGGTTGAATGAGTAACTGGTACCCTCAGCTGTGGGCTAATCCCCCCACACTGATGTACTTACCTGATTAAAAAGACAAAAAGAAATATTAAGAATGACTTAAGTGTGGGATATGGTGGACCTACCACACTTGAAAAGGACGGTAGATAAACTAAACTCATCATTCAACTTACTGATGACAGAAGCTCTTGATGTATTTGAAAATATGTCGCGTCTAATAAACAATATTTCCTGTATTCTGTTTCTTTCAAATATGAAGAAACAACTTGAACAAAACCCTTGTTCATGATATGCGTCACTTACTCACTCCCAGCCTAATAAAACACAAAACAAGCATGATAAAGCTAAGCTGAAGCACAATAAAAGCCAAGCTGAAGCACAATAAAAGCCAAGCTGTAGCACAATAAAATTGCTGCCATCAGCTAATAAAGCTTGGTCATGTGTTGAACATTTATTGGCTTCATTCTCCACAGCTTGAAGCAAAATGTATTAGGGGATATTAACAAAAAATTTTCTTTGAAACAATTTTTATGTTGATTAGTGGACATTTTAAGGTTCCTCAAGTAGATTTCATTTTTGCTAAATTTCATGTAAATATTTTGTTTTTATTGTGTTAAAACAAAGAGCTTCTTCAGTTATTGTTAACTGTAAAAATAATTTTATTTGTATAAGCTGAACATTTGCATTCATTTTTGAAGGGGCCTGTTGGGGTTGATTGGTCGTGGTGAGCCAGAAGAGGCAAAGAGTAAGCCTAAGATAGAACCTGCCACAATGCTGCCATTAAGGTAAATCATGTGTTTGCACATATATTATGATGTCTTGCTGTTCAATTCATTATTTACATGTCATGAATTCACTCAGAATTATTTCTGCAGTGACAGATTTCTGTTATAATACATAAAGATCTGTGTATTAAATAACTGTCAGTTTTTAAATTGATGCAAAACAGTTATTTAGAAATTTAATGTAAACGGCTGGTTTTTAAATTTTATTTTTGAAATTTTATTTCAAATTCGTTAGCAATATCTCTGCCGCTGATGTTTATTATGCAACAAAGCACTTGCACTTGAAAAACTGAATGGCATTCTGCTTTCATGTAGAAGAGTATGTCAGCAAAAAGAGACACTAATGTGAAGTAGGGTTCTTCTGACATATAAATTGATCACATTTGTGAGTGCTTGAATTCTTCCTGGTGGAGTGACGAGATAGTTTATCAGTTTTCAAGGAAACCACCTTTCAGAGCAGGAGTTTGACTTGTGATGACTGCTGATTTTAAAATCTGGTGGCATCTCATCTGCAAGACAGAGTCAGTTTGTCACATAAACAGTTAAAGATGTGATGGTTGTCTTGATGAAGCACACTTCCCAGACTCTTTTAACATTTTCAGCTTTTTTTTTTTTTTTAATCTACTGAGGAATATTAGCTACCTTTAAATCATGAAATTCACCTGCACATTTGTTACTTTTTAATAATATTTTTAAGTGCATTTTGCAGAATGCCATGTGATTTTGATGATGCTTTTATGCAGCTGGATATGGAACTTGATAAAAATTATTTTCCCTATCTAATCACTCATTTAAAAAATGAAAGTGGATGTACTCAGTGCTGCCTGAGACAAGAGTAACACATTCTAATATGGTGGATGATCTGGCAACTTGTGCACTAAAAAATCATCTGGCACATGGAAGGCATATAATTATATCATTGCTTATAACAGTGGTTCATTAGCAATTTCATGAAATTTATGTAACATGTTGTATAGTATCACCCCATCATATGTTCATATATCTTTGGATTTGTACTTATCTGACATTTAACTGCCACTTACCAAAATGCAATTGCATCATGCTGTGTGTTGTTATCTTTTCTCTGAATGCATCACAAATAGGCTGAGGACATCATATATCAAAGTATTAATTTATGAGAATTTTTCTGTCTTTACACTGAGGTGCCAAAAATTTGAGAAGGGTACTACCATTTCCATTACATAACACCACACCCATGCGATAAATGGTATTGTCTGCAAACTGTGTAAATATAGAGGCACATATATCTGCAAGCTCAAGTACTAGCATTCACAATTCAGATGGCAGCTTATCAGGATTTAAGCGAATTCAAACATGGTATGATAGTCGGCGCCCGGGATATGGGTCACTCCATCTCTAAAATTACCATGACATTTGGATTTACATGGTCAACAATCTTAAGGGTGTACCTGGACTGCACAAACTTGGGGAAAACATTCAGAGTATGAGACCGGTGTGGCCGTAGAAAAGCCCTGGACGATCGTGGACAGCGGCTCCTGCCACACATCGTAGCATCTGCCCACCATCCAACATTATTCCAAATCAAAGAGCAATTCAATGCTGGAGCCAGTAGTAGCATCAGCATTTGGGCACTGCTATGTTCCTGTGTTCTGTGGGGTTCTGGAGCTGACGGCCCACCTAGGTGCCATTGTTGACCCAACAACACAAGGCTGTGCACCTCACCTGGGCTTGGGAAACACCATCATCAGATGTGAGATGACTGGAAACTTGTTGCCTGGTCTGATGAATCATGGTACCAACTGTTTTGGGCAGATGGCTGACTCTGGGTGTTCCGACAATGTCGAGGCCTTAGGTCCCACATGCCTGCAAAAGACAGCGCAGACTGGCGGTGGCTCTGTTATGGTGTGGGGTGTTTCAACTGGCACACATTAGGATCCCTTATACATCTGCAGACCATCATGACCGGTGGAGGCTGCATAACCATCCTGGGGGATCGTTTGCATCCGTTCATGTCACACAACCACTCTGACGAGTGCGACCTCTTTCAACATGACAATACACCACTCCCCACGTCGACATTCACCCAATTATAAGTGAAGGAACATTCCACAGAGTTTGCCATCCTGACTTGGCCCTCCTTGTTCACTGGATTGAAACACTATCGAACGCATTTGTCATGCTGTTCAACATGCTATCAATGCCAGGAATCCTCCACCGGTGGATATTATTTAGACCTGTTTGTAATCCGGGTGTAGCCCGGAATTCTGGGGTTTTGTCACATTCCAAACCCATAAATCCGAGTTTTTAAGTTTTAGAAGAATTTGAGATGCTTCGGACATTTCATTTCTAAAAATGCTACGAAATAATAACTAAAAGTTCAAGTTCCACTTTCTTTGGGAATTGCAGTGTTTGATTAAAAATACTTCATCGATTTGTGACACCTTGAGTGTTTCTTTTTGTTACTTCTGTTTGAAAAAGCCTGCTGAAAACAAGGCTTTTTCAAACAGAAGTCATCGCTCTTTCCACGTTCATCTGCCTCCACTGGGAATCGAACCCGGGGTCTTCCAGTTACGCGCGTAACTGGAAGACCCTGGGTTTGATTCCCGGTGACGGCCGATGAGAATTTTTCCGTGACTCACTTACAAACGTGGAAAAAACGATGACTTCTGTTTGATGTTCCTAGTCCACGTCAGTTGTGTGTATTAATTATTCATTCGCTTCCGAGTTATTTGTTCAGTTGCTGCTTTCCATCTTTGGTGAATGGCTCCAAGAAGCAACCTGCCAAATGGCTCCGAGAAACAACCTGCCATAGTGCAGGGCTCCAAGATGCAACCTGCCATATGGTTTGGCAGTTAGTCTTATGTGAGTCTGGAGAATTCGAGGCCACTGTGGTGCAGTGGTAGCATGTTCGGCGCATAACTGGAAGACCCTAGGCTCAATTCCCGATGGTGGCCGATGATAATTTTTCCGTGAATCACTTACAAACGTGGAAAGGGTGATGACTTCTGTTTGATGTTCCTAGTCCAAGTCAGTTGTGTGTATTAGTGAGGCTTTTTTTCATTATTTTGAAAGTTGCATCTACATCAAATAATTTTATTAGATGATTCGGTTTATCCAATGAGCTACTTTTAGAAATTGAATATAATCCACTGTAGGCTTCAAGTAAAACCGATCCACATAGACTGCTCAATTAACATATGATATGGAGTGCGAAATTTGATTTCAAAGATGCAATACCTGAAGGATTTTGCACAGCGAAAGAAAATTGGGTACAAGAAAAAATGTGAAGTTTAACTACACAAGCACTAGGGCCTATTTGTTGTGTAGCTAGTTTATTTGTGCGTAACATATATATAAAAAAAAAAAAAATCAAACGAGACACAGAAATGCATTTTTGTTACCGATGCCTGGCATTTTAACCCAACAAAGATTTATTGATTACCAGGGATTGATGTTATGGAATAACCTACCGTGTTAACTAATACATATTAATAATTATAATTATTTTCGAAAGCAACTAAAAAAATATTTGCTAACGAACTGAAATATAAAAATCCATGGTAAAATTTATTAATCAGACCACATATGCATACATTTTATATGTGCAGGACGTTTGACTTGAGTACGTACTTTAAGGGAATTGGGATTCACTCAGGCTATATATATATACACTGAAGTGCCAGAAAAACTGGTACACCAGTCTAATACTTGATAGGTCCCCTAAAGGACCTATCAAGTATTAGATACCTGTGAGAGTGTTGCACGCCTATCGCGTGAAACGATTCTTGACAGCCGACAATGATCACGTTCACCCAATATCTTTTTACGGCCCTGGTATCGTAAGTTGGAGGTTTTGCCAGAATTCTTGTAGTCACGGTACACCCTTGCAGTGGTCGTCCGTGAAAATCCGAACTTCGTTTCTTCCTCCGAAATACTATGGCTCATCTCACGAGCGCCAACTATGACACCGCTTTGAAAATCACTTAAATCGTTATTACTTGTCATTCTCATGCTGAAAACAGCTCTGACAGCTGGCAAGGATGTCTATCGCTGTACATACACACTGGCGGACGCAACTGAGTACGCGCATAGGTGACGTTGCTATGTATTTTGCATAAGCTCGTCTGTACCAGTTTTTCTGGCACTTCAGTGTATATAGCCGTTTACTCAATTTCCTGTTTTGTGGTTACCCTGTAAATAAGTATTCGTATTATATATGTTGTTTTTCCTTAATATTATATATTGTAAAATTAATTTTTAAATGTAACATGGTCAAATGTAACTCCATAATGAAATAAAAATGAAATGAAAATTTGTAATATGCATTATACACGGCTGGCCACCCAAAATGCAACAACAAGAAGGACACGAGATAGCAAAGCCAGATTTACTGGACACATAACAACAGATACAAAGATGAAATGATTGAGCTTACAGGCTCGTGCGACTTGTGGAACATGCAGACATCAATAGTTCGTGTGGCCCCATGGCTGGCAATAGCGGCCGCTACACACCACGACATCGAATGAAAGAGGCTTTGGATGTGGGCTTGGGGTATGTCGGTCCAGGCTGCTTCCATGCGTTGCCACAGTTCATCAAGCGTGGCGGCGGGTGGTGCTTGCCTGGCCACTCAGTTGCCGATCAGTGACCGGATGTGTTCGATGGGCGACATATCGGGAGAACAGGGGGACCGCGGCATCAGTGACACCTGGTGGGCCGCGAAGAATTGTTGCACGACGCGTGCCATGGCAGCAGTGACACCTGGTGGGCCGTGAAGAATTGTTGCACGACTCGAGCCATGTGCGGGCGCGCATTGTCCTGTTGAGATGGGGCTGCTGGCAGGTCCTGCAGGTAAGGGAGGACTACAGGCTCCAAAACATTGGAGATGTAGCAGTGGCTGTTGAGTGTACCGGCGATGCGTACCAGAGCCCCAAACCATAACGCCAGGTGACGGACTGGTATGGCGATGCATAATGCAGGCGTCATACAGTCTCTCGCCGCGGTGCCGCCACACGCGGATCCGACCATCATGGTGTTGCAGGCAGAAGCGGGATTCGTCAAAGAAGACAAAGTCGTGCCATTCCGTAGTCCAGGTGCGGCGTTCAAAGGCCCACTGCCGCCGCACTCGCTGGTGGTGTAGTGTCAATGGTAATCGGAGCAATGGGCGCCGTTCGACAAGTCTCCGTTCCTGCAGACGACGTCGAACGGTACATGCTGACACAGGTTGTTGCGCAACACACCCTAATTCCTGCGCTAACGTTCGTGATGTGGTGGTGCGAGCCGTCAATGCCCCCCGCACAACATGCCTATCCTCTCGTTCGATGGTGGCAGCTGCGGCAATCGCTCACGTTGGTCCGTCAATCCTTCCTGCACCCACCGAATCCATACTCGCCTCACTGTGGCTGGATGTCACCCCACACGGGTGGCGATGTCTCGGTACGATAAACCGCTGTCGCGATAAGCCACTATTCGTCCTCTGTTGAACTCCAAAACGTGCTGGAATGACTGCCGTATTCTGTGATGAGGCATCAGGAAGCTTCCCACGCACAGGTCCGGCAGCACAACACACTTCCACTACTTACACCCCGCCTTCTGTGCCCCCTTCTTATAGTGCTTCTTGGTGGCATGCAGGGCACACATGATTTGCATGTGCCCTGCAATGCTAATTGTTTGCATGTCCTCTCGCGGGCGACGCATGCTCCGAATTTCAGGCCAATCGGATGCTTCCTTCTTGGTGTTGCATTTTGGGTGGCCAGCAGTGTATGTATATTGGCACTGAGTTTCAAGGTTTCTTGTGTCACCTCACAATCACCCCTGATTATTAAAATTTGGGACGCTCTTCAGGAAGCATGGTGTGCACGGTCTCCACAGTCACAGTACTGGAGATAGCTCGTAGAGTCCATGTCCTGTCATGTTGCTGCCATTATTCAATCGTGAGGAACAGGGTACGATTTCGCCGAATAGCAACTAGCAAATTGCTAGGGTAAAAACAAATTCGCTAGTAAAAAAAATGGCAGTAGCAAGTATTGCTAGTAAAGTATTTTTTGGTAAAGGCATAATTTAGCATCCCAAAATATTTGGCTAAAAATTTTGAGAAAAAATTATATACACATTTTAAAATATGTAATTTGACAGAAAATGGTAAAAAAATCAGCTCTACAATGCATTTAAAAAATTTTTACTGTAAAATTTACCTGCCAGCACGGGGATGTTTACGAACCTTACAGTCAGCCTGCCGCAGCACTGTCGCAATGTCATCCAAGGCTCTGCTGAGATGAAGGTCACAGTCTTGTGCTTTTAGCACGTCTTTTGTAAAAAAAGATTGTGCTTATGTTATCGGTTTGTCCATCTGCCCATGTCTGTGGACACCATATCTCTACGATTATTAGTCTGATTTGATAAATTCATTTTGCATTGGGAAGCTTGAAATATGAGAATGATGATCCTTTTTTTTTTTTTTTAATGATGTACAGTTTCGCTGCTGGAGGGTGTAAATGCAGATGATATCTGATTCGAAATACATTTTATTCCATATATTTGCTTCTGAACAACCGATTGAAAAAATTCTTTTACCTTTTGATTCCATTTATGCCGAAGCATATCCGGCGTAACTGGAAGACCCTGGGTTCGATTCCCGGTGGCGGCCAATGAGAATTTTTCAGTGGCTCACTTATATACATGGAAAGAGCAATGACCTCTGTTTGATATATCAGGAACATTGCTTAGATTCCTAAGCTACATTTGTGTAGCTTCAGTTGTCTGGAACTTCTGTGTTCTGGGTGGTATAATGGTAGCATGATTGAATGTATTGGTTATTATCATTACAACATTAGCTGTAGTTATCTTACTGTTATTGATTTACCAATATATAGTGCTGCATTCTACGTATCCTGAGTGTTTATCAACTAAAAATGGGTGAGTATGACTGAGACATATCCTTGAATACTTAACCCTAAATGAGTCCTCATCAGGCGACCACTACATTAACATTTTGAACGTGTGTAACAGTAAGATAACTACAGCTAATGTTGTAATGATAATAATCATCATACCACGTAAAACCTAGTTCATGAAAGTAATTATAGCTTCTTTGAACTATATATCTAATGAATGTATTGGGTTGGAAAGAAAGTAATGTGTGCAAATGCAAGGCAACAGAAAAGTGCTAATTACCATATACAAGTACAAATCAGTCCAAAATGTAGTTGATATTTTTTGCCTCGACCAGCTCCCATCTTCTCGGCAGCTGTTGGATACTGTGCCTGTAGAATTGTGGTGGCTCAGACTCAAAGATGTGAGTAAGTGCGCATTCAACATCATTCCGATTGGTGAACCCCTGTCCGTCCGGGAAATGCTGCAATGACTGGAAAAGGTGGTAGTCGCTTGGGGCCATGTCCAGGGAATAGTCTGGGTGCAGCTGCAGCTCCCAGCCAAGGTCCAATCTTGTGACAGGTCATCTGTACTGTGTGAGGTCTCGCTCCATCCTGCTATAAGAGGTCCCCCCTGTGGTTCATCAGCGCTGGTTGTTTTGATGTGAGCGATGCATGCAGATCGTTGAGCTGAGGGCAGTACAAATCAGTGGTGACAGTGTTGTCCAGCAACAGCTCAAAAACACGACAACCTACATATTCTACCAGACAGACAGCAGGACCTTATTTCGGTGTAAGCCTGCTTTGGGGTCAGAATGGGCCAACCACTGTTTCCAGGCACTGACATTGTCATGCAGAACCCATTTCTCATCACCTGTTACAATGCTGTCCAAGAACTGTTCAACTTGGTCATGTGTTAGCAGGGAAACATGTGTACTTGTGCAATTTGCTTTCTGCTAAACTGTGAGTTGATAGGGTACTGAAACTCCTCTCTTGTGCACCTTCCTAATTTGGTACAGTTGTGTGATAATGCTTGTGTGAGTAGGCTCCAGCTGTTCAGACAACTCCCTCATGACCACATGTGGGTCGGACTCAAGTAAAGGTCTTCAGCATGTCGATATCCACAATTGTGGGTCTTCCAGTTTTGGGACGGTCTGACAGGTCGAAATTTCCCTCTAGAAACCATTCGAACCAATGACAGCACTGACGATGGGATATGGCATTGAGGTACACACACTCGTAATGTTCCTTACAGACTTGCGTGGGGTGCTACTGTTATGAAACTCATACAGCTTGCAATGGCAGATGTGCACCTTGTCCACTTCCATGTTGACTGGCAATTACACTCTTTGCTTTCTGTACGCTAACTGCCACTGACTTATGCCACCAATTACCTCCTCATGTCATTCCAGTGTGCTGCGCAATTTCAGTGACCAATGCGCACTGTGGCCGGGGCTTTGACTTCTGGTACCTCATCATCGGACATTACTTTCTTTCCAGTCCAATAAATTGGCAGATCTGGGCTTCATTGCAGTTTTCTTTGTTATGGCAAGTATACTAAAAAAGAATGGCTACTTGGAAAACAGTAGAAACACGTAACACCTATGTGCCAATAATGATATTTTTACCATGCTGAAAATGTTCTAGCATTTGAATTCAGTTTGATGGACAGTAAAATTATTATGACTTTGTGATGAATACCTCTAATTTAACTTTCCTTTGGAGTTTGTGTGCTTATGTAAATTTGGTTTCTTCTCATTAAACATTTAGGTTACATTTTTGTAACTTTTGTTGCTCAAACTAGTTTACCTTTTGCAGTGCAAACAAGGTTTTACTGACCCCAACCTAATTTTTTATTGTTGTAAACATGATGCTTTCATAGTAGATTTATGACAATAAATTCAGTAAACAAAGTGGCTAATATAAAAATTATTGTTTTGCATGTAAGAACGGATGAATTAAAGCTAGCAAAATAAAATTTTTATTTTGTGAAAAAATGGTATGTGATAGAATTTTTTTTACTGTTTTTCCCTAAATCAGCACCCAAAAATCTATGAAAAAGTGAAAGCATTTTTGAGACAATTTTTGTATTGCAGACCCATGTAATTAATATAAAAAAATGTCAAGGAAAAATGTCTGATGCACTCTGTTATGGCAAGTATAACAAAAAATATTTATTACGTGGTTGCATTTTTTTTGTATTTATGATATGCAGTGTGGTTTAATTTCCTATATTTGCTAACTGGTCTCATTCTGTGCAGGACTTACAAGGTGTGTTTGAATTTTTTTTTTTCAGATTACATTCGTAGAAAATCAAAATTTCAAGGAAAGAAATTTACCACCATTTTATCTTCAAAGTTCATCCTTTCTAACTTGATACACTTCTTTGCACAGTTGTAAAGCTACTACGTGGCTCTGTGGAATTGAGCTTGTGGAACTTTGTTTCACTCCCTTCTCACACTGCATTCAGTATCTGAAACAATGCCAAAACAGTATCTCTTCAAATAGGACTTCATCTTGGGCAACAGAAAATTATCAGTAGGTGCCAAATCTGGTGAATGCAGGGGATGGTTAAGTACCGTGACCCACATCCGTGTGAGAATGCACTTGATAATAGTCACATTGTATGCAGGCACAGATGGGGTGAATACTTCTGTGAGTTATTAGATCAGGAAAGCAAAGATGATTCTGAGACAAATGCAGATGATGTCACAATGAGGGATGAAAGCACAGGAGGGATCTTCAAGAGAAGAAGTGTGTAAAGCTCTAAAATCTCTTCAGAATGGTAAGGCTCCGGGAGTTGATGGCATAACTGCAGAGATGTTGAAATATGGTGGTGACTCTATAATTGAGTGGTTTACTGAAATTTGCCAGTTGTGCTGGGAGTTAGGAATGGTCCCTCGGGATTGGAAGGATGCTATCATTGTTCCTTTGTATAAGGGAAAAGGTGATCAGACTGAATGCAAGAACTATCGTGGTATTAGCCTACTGAGTGTGCCAGGAAAAGTGTTTGGTAAGGTTGTTATTGAAAAAGTACGGGGTCTTACATCATTGAAAGTGTGGGATGTTCAGAGTGGTTTTATGCCTGGTAAAGGCTGCACTAACCAGATTTTTGCACTACGCACGATGATTGAAAAGTATCTGGCTGTTGGGAAGAAAGTTTTTACTGCCTTCATAGATTTAGAGAAAGCTTACGACCGAGTCAATAGGACACTTTTGTGGAAGGTATTGAATGAATATGGTGTTACTGGGAATCTACTTAATAGTGTAAAAGCCATGTATGCTGGTAGTAGAGCTTGTGTACGAGTGAATGGTGTTTTATCAAAATGGTTTTCCATTGGTGCAGGAGTTAGACAAGGTTGTGTAATGTCACCATGGCTGTTTAATATATTTATGGATGCATGCATGCGTGATGCCAATATAGATAATAGTGTTTATGTCTTGGTGATATCTGTGTGTGTGCAGATTGCTGTATGCTGATGACACTGTCCTGTTGGCAAAGAGCAAAAGTGAGTTGCAGAGTATGTTGACTCGGATGCACGAAATTTGCATGAAATTCAAACTGAGTATAAATAAGGGAAAAATCAAAGTTATGGTGTTTGAGAGAGGAATGGGTAGCACTGAGTGTAATGTAAGTATAAATGGCACTGTGATTGACCAGGTGAGTGAGTTTGTGTATTTAGGAAGCATGTTTGACAGAGAGAACAAGTTGGATGGTGAAATCAGTAGGCGAGTGAATTCTTCTTTGAAAGTCATAGCTGCTCTGGGAGGATTTCACAGGAATGATGGGTTCTCTAGAGAGTCTGCAGAAGAAACATAGGAGTTGTTTGTGTGCTGGAGAAATGCGTTACTTACGTGGGGTTTGTGGCAAGACACGATCTGATTGTGTGAGAAATGAAGATGTATTGCAGTTGTGTGATGTGAGCAAAATGTTGTTAGCAAGGTGGAGACCAATATCCTTCGATGGTTTGGCCATGTTGAAAGAATGAGTGATGAAATGCTTACTAAGAAAATCCTTTCAGCCCAAGTGGCAGGAAGGAAAGGCAGAGGAAGGCCAAGGAAGACATGGGTGGATCAGATTCAGGAGTGTCTGCATGAGAAAAAGATTATGAGTATGAAGTATAAAAGATCTTGTGTACGGCGTGTAATGGATATCAGTGAAGCATGAGTTGTATGTCCAGATCGCTGTAAATGGCGAAGTTTGATACGACAACAATAAGTAAAAATATCTGGAAGTTTGTATTTCTTTTTGGAGCTAACCTCTGAATCTCGGAGAACAGCTTAGTGATATGTATGTATGTAGCATTGTCATGAAACAAAAACCAGTCACCAGACTTGGCCTCTTCCGGCCTAACATGCCAAATTCTTTTCAACTGTCTGTTCATCACTCCTCTATAAAATTCAGAGTTAATACTCTGTCCTCACAGTGGAAATTTTTTGTGCACAACTCCTTGCCAAATAAATAAATAAATAAATATCAGTAACATAGTTTTGGTTCCAGACTTTTGGAGCCACAGCCCCTTTGGCTGTAGCAAATTTTTTAGCCCATGCAGCTTATTGACTTTTGGTTTTAAGGTGACACACAAGGCACCAGGATTTGTTACCAGTTATGATTATTTAAAAAAAATCTGGTTCACTGTCTGCTATCTCAATCAAATAATGACATTCAGGGACTTAGCCATTCTGCTCCTTCACCATTGCACTTGGTTTGAAACACAGGCACACTGTTTTTTCAAATCATTGACAAGAGTCAAGTGCACAACACCATTACTGATGTAAAGCAGGTTTACTATTATTTGGAGAGACAGGTGGCGATTTTCCATTAACAGGTGCTAAACTTTGTTGACGTTGGCATCTGTATGAGACTGGTAGGATTGACTGCTCTCCATGTTGTTCTGAACATCTGGACTTTCACAGAATTGCCCATGCTAGTAAAAAATGTGGCATAGTGGTAGTGCTTCATTTCCATGAGCTTCACAAACCACTGCAACTGTTTCAGTTGTACTTTATCTGGCTTTAAAACAAGATTTGATTATCACTCTTTGCTCAGTGCTTGAATCCATGATGAAATGATTTTACTGCATCAAATTAAACAAGACTTTCTAGTAGAACTGCTTTGTGCATATTCCTGAGACTTGACAATCAGACAGTTCAGATAGTTCCAACAGTGGCCAATTAATAACACTAATAGTATCATTTAAATAAAATCAATCCTAAAACTTTTCAGATGCCTTGTATTATGTCAGTAATGTACAAGTTTTTAACAGCACATGGAAAAAATTTCACAATATTGTTCAGGTACTTCATGTGAAGTGTCACGACTATTGCATTTCCTAAGGATGAAGGCTGATACATTTTCCAGCCTTGTCGTAGTTGTTGACAGCAGTTCAGGTTAGATGTGGTTCAAACTCAAAGATATCTGATAGATTTCCGTGAAAGTTGGAATGCACATACATATTTGCTCATGTTTCACTACGAGGCTTGCATCTTTCCTTTTAAAAATGGAAGCATCATTTTTAAATAAACGATACGACACCCATATAAGTTGCCCTCGCTATCGATTTTCCTTGTGATTGGTGCACAATTCTCATTAATGTACTTATCATGTATCTTTTCACTCAGCAGTTTCTCCTATAAACCACAAATAATTTTTTTGGGAATACCTTTCACCCATGTTATTTTGCAACTTATAAAAACACAAATCATGTGGAGTTTATTCACCTGCCCGAAACTACTGCTAACATCAGTTTTTATCTACTCTACAGGGAAATAAAGCATTTAAAGCTGATGCACCATTTCCAAAATCACCACCAGAATTGGTTCATGCTGACTTTTCCTCTGAACTTTTGTACTTCCTTTATTATGTTTCATTTTGCCATTATATTGTATATTCTCACCTATATTTATGGGATACAGTTTGTTACTTGTATTCATAAAAATATCAAGGTAGGATTAATGGCTATTTGTAAATAATTTAGGTTTGGTTTGTACGACAAGAGAAGGCAAGGCATCTCTATCACATTATCTCCCAACAAATCTTTGGCTACCATCACAGATGCTTTTGGTCGAATAGTTTTGTTTGATGTTCAAAGAGGAACAGCTGTGCGAATATGGAAAGGTTTGTCTTTTTGCATAAATGAATTAAAAAAATATTTCTCTAATATTTTATTATGCAGCATATGTCAGACATAAAGTATCATGTATTACTTTTTACTTCAGTTCTGTCATTATTATTGCAGTACATTTTTGTGTAATGTAAGGTTTTTCAAACTTTAGAACACTTTGTCCTAATTTTTTGGTAGAATTAATTGTAGTAGGTAATGTAATGCATATTTTTAAAATTTTGTTGTTTCATTTTTGCTGTAATGTATATCCTGTTTATTTTATCAAACATCTATTCTACACATGTTTGGTTTGTCAAATGCACAATTTAGTCACCAATATACAGGAGTTGCCCAAAATAATGGAAACACCTTGCTGAAAACAGTGACTTTGGTATGTGCTGCTTTTTGAGTAAAACAAACATGTAGCTACAATTTTTTTTGTAAAAAAGTGTTGCTTATAGTCTCGAGGGTATGTGTGATTGCATTGTAAATTGATGTTTGCATAATTTCATTCCAGGTGAAGGCACAAGTGAGTGACCTGTCGGAGTTCCAAAGAGGGCAGATTGTAGGAGCCTGCCTGGTTGGTGCATCCGTAACCACAATGGCACAGATATTAAGGGAATCAAGAGGTACCGTGTTGAAGGTCATGACAGCATACAATGTTCATGGCACAACATCATCTGCGAGACGCAACTGTTAAAGGAAAACCAAACCCACTGCAAGAGACAGGAGGACATTAAAGAGGATTGTGACTGCAAGGAGGAAGACCACGGCGACCGTGACTTCTGAGCTTAATGCACATCTCTAAAACCCAATGTCAACCCATACTGTGCGAAGGAAATTGCATAAGCACAATATTTATGGCAGAGCTGCGATTGCAAAACCCCTGGTGTCATGGGGGAATATGTATGAAATGGAGACTACAGTGGTGCCAGGAACATAAAACGTGGACTGCAGATCAATGGAAACATGCCTTGTTTTCCGATGAATCAAGTTTCTCACTATTCTCCACTACAAGACGGGTTTACGTGTGGAGAACCCCCGTAGAAGCCTACAACCCAGACTGTCTCCTTCCTACAGTGAAGCATGGGGGTGGTTCCATAATGGTTTGGGCCATGATCTCGTGGTTTGCTGCAGGTCCCATTATCACCTTACATGGGCGGATCACTAGCGGTGACTATGTCACCCTTTTGACCGACCATGTGGATTCATTGGCGCAGACATTGTTTCTGTCAGGGGATTGCACCTTTCAAGATGATAATGCCCCAATTCACAGAAGTCGAACTGTTCAATTATGATTTGAGGAACATGAGGATGAAGTTGCACACCTTCCCTGGCCTGCACAATCACCAGACTTGAACATCATTGAGCCCCTGTGGTCTGTGTTGGAAAACAGAGTGCGATCCTGTTATCCTCTTCCGGCGTCTCTTAAGGAATTGGAGCAGTTTCTGCAGGAAGAATGGTACAACATACCATTTACCACCATCCAGGACTTATATGCGTCCATTCCAAGGAGGATTCAAGCAGTTTTAAATGCCAAGGGTGCTCCCACGTCATATTAGGTGCATGTAACACCTATTGTTTCAAGGTGTTTCCATTATTTTAGACAACCCCTGTATGTATATATATATATGTCTTTTTGGGTGTGTGTATGCACTTGCGTGCACACACACACAGTAAATAAGAGTAGGCAGTTTCGATTCAAAGGTTCTTTTTGCTTATGTTAAAAATGTTTCAGCTGAAAGTAATAAATTATGTATTAAATATAACTTGTGATGGACAACAATGTAAATATATATGTTATTAAAAATGTTGTATTAAATAATAGGGGCAATGAGAAGGTTTTGGAAAAATCAGTGTTTATGAAATCCTATTAGCAGTAATCCTTGTATGTCTTATATAGGTAGTACAAAAAACATCAATTGAATCAACCTTAAAATATTGGCAAAAGAAAGCTTAGGCCAAGACAGTACTGATACAATATTGTATAAAAAATAAACAGTTTCCTAAATTTGAACAAATTAAAACTATAAAACGTTGTAAAACAGAAAAGCACGCATGGCTGAGTCAGTTTTAATTGAAAAAAATAGACAAAGTATGTAACTTTAATGATTCAAACATTATTTCAAATCAATGGAAAAAATTGATTAAACTCAACATTGCATGGTGTAATATTTAACATTAATGTTTTAATAGTTGGACGAGTTCACGTTTTTAAAATTTTAATTAAAGTTGGGATATAGAACATATTCAAAGGCTTTGGATTTTTCATAAAATGCAGTATTTGTATGTATCGTGTGCTGAAAAACATAAGTACTTGTTTTTTCTTTAAGGTTACCGTGATGCACAGTGTGGCTGGGTTGAAGTGGAAGACACTATACACTCAAAAGAAACTTTTAATTCCCATTCCAGCAAAAGAAAACATGCCTTTTTTTTAGTAATTTATGCTCCGCGACGTGGTATTCTGGAGGTTTGTCTGTTTTTTCATAAATTTATTGTATAGATATTTGTAAGAGCATCAATAAATTTGTCTTGGTACAGTGTGTCCCACTCGCTATTTTACCCAAGTTTTTATTAATAACATTGTGAATAATTAAAGTAATTGAATTATATTCGGTAAGAACATACCTTCATCCATGGAAAATAGAGCCATAGCATAAGAGTCCGCCTTGTGCATTCCGCCTTGTGCATCGGGACAAGCTTGAACACAAGACTATATTTCGGAACGTTTGCTCCACTTGCTCTGGCATAATTGCTGCCACTGCCTCTCAGATGTTGTTCATCAATGCCTCAAAGGTTGTCTGTTTGTTTTGAAACACCACTGATTTCAGATACCCCCAGATAAAGAAATCAGGGGTGTTAGGTCGGGAGATCGAGGTGGCCAAATTCTTTTAGAAATCTTGCAATCTCCAAAGAATGACTCAATTTCAGCCATACTTACATGTGATATATGGCTGATAAAGAAGCTGTTGCAGAATACACGGTTTACTTGGTGCTGTCTGGTATCCAAATTTTCTACGGAATTCACACTGACACTTTACTGACTTACTCTCCCAGTAAATATGCACAAGAAACCCATCCTCGGCTTTGGTTAACTGGGAGGACATCATTAACACATACGATCAGACTCGCGACGTCCAAGGTCACAATGAGTGCACCAACAGGCATTGAAGAACAACATCCGCTAGGCAGTGGCAGCGATTATGCAGGAGCAACTGGTGCGAACTTTGTGAAATATGGAATCTCGTGTTCAAGTCTGTCTCAATGCAGAGGATGGACACTTTCAACTTCTCTTACATTATGGTTCTGTTTTCCATGGATGAAGGTATGTTCTTACCAAATATCATTCAATTACTGTAATTACAAGTTCTTTTATTTTTATCGTGCTTACTCACAAACAAAAAACATAGCAGTCTTACACACGATTGAAAACTTCACTACTAAGTATAAAAAAAAAACTTACTATTAAGTATAAAATACACCTAACTCCATTAGATCTTTTGGGTATACAATATATTCTTCATCAGATGGAACCTAACCTTAAAATCATTAAAATCGTTAAAACCAAGACTACAATTTTTCAACGAGTGTCTATATATACATATACACACCTATATGTCCTGTGCATTCTCTGTATTATGTACGCATGCGTCAAGTCTCGTCCAATGTTCTCTCATGCACAATTGTGTTCTTTTTTCGATGTCCAGAAGGTGTCTCCAGGGTGCTGCTATTACACAGGGGAAATCATCATTACAAGATTTTTAGCCTAATTTATAAATATACATGCTCTCAGTCAGTAATAATTGGGATTTTGCCCTAGGTGTATGTAAAACGTTCATTTCGTCCCATTGTGGCACGTACATATCGTTCACACAGTCTTGATAGAGCCGTAGAGTTTGAGGCTGTGCGAATACTGTACTTATGTTCGGCTATTCTGAACCGTACCGCTCTAGCCGTTGAACCCACATACACCACTTCCGTCTCGGTCTCGTCGCTTAATGGTATACAATAGACACCAAAACGATTTAATACATTTACCTGGTCCCTATCATTGTTCACTAAGGACAGAACCTTCACAGACCTTTGACCAAAGCCTATGTTATATTTGTTACAAACACTCTTCAGTATGTTAAAAATTCCTGTAATTACTGACAATGTTATTAATAAAAACTTGGGTAAAGTAGCAAGTGGAACACCCTGTATGTGTATGTGCAATGATAAACATTGATCTTTGTTTCAGAAAAATTTGGTTAACTTCACATAATATCAGGCTAACTAGTATTAATACAGGGGTTATGGAGCTTGAAAGGACAGATTAGGCAGTTTGCTCACATCAGTGTTTAATATGTCTATGAATGTGATCTATTATACGCTACCAAATCTTCAGTTGTAGTGGTGTTATCATATGTTGTTAAGCTTTTAACTCTGAATCATCACACAGTTACAAATTGAGCATGGAAAGTTTTGAATTGTGTATTTTTGGGAAAGAGGTCAGATTAAGTAATGGATGTGAATTATTTGGTTTGGATTATTAATGAGATTGGAAAACTTGTAAGACAACAGAATCAGCAAAGAGTGGAATGTAATGTATCAGCTGTGTCAAAGTAGTTTCACTCTCAAAGAGAACCGCAGAACAAAATTGGATACACAGAACACAGTGTATTTACACTGAGTGGCCACTTTATTCTGACCACACCCTCAGTACTTTGTTGGGCCACCTTTTGCCTTTAATACTGCGTTGATTCTTTATGGCATGGACTCCACGAGTTGTTGATAGGTGGTTTGTGGAATCTGAGACTATGCTTGATGAATAGCACTTTCCAGGAGTGTGAGATTGCAGGGTTGTGGATCCAGCTATCTGATGGCTCCTTCAACTTCATCTCACAAATTTTCAATGGGGTTGAGATCTGGAGATAGTGGGGGCCACCTAAGCAAAGTAAACTCACCGGCATGTTCCTGAAACCAATCCTGTACAATATGAGCACTATGGCAGGACGCATTATCTTGTTGAAAGTAGCCACTGGGATAAACCATCCACATGACAGGATGCACTTGGTCCGCAATGATGTTTAGATATGATGTGCCAGTCAGACATTGATCAACATGAATTAAAAGGCCGAAAGCATGCCAGGAAAACATTCCCCAAACCATAATGTTGCCTCCACCAGCTTGAAGGGTTGTGGCAATGCATTTGGGGTCCATGCTTTCGTGCTGTTTCCGCCAAATTCTCACTGGGCCAGCGCAATGTGCAACTGAAAACGTGATTCATCGGACCACATAATTTGTTTCCAATCATCGATTGTCCAATCCTTGTGCTCCTGTGCAAACTGGAGACGTTTTCTCTTAACTGCAGACAGCAAAGGTGTTCGAACAGGCCTTCGGCTGCCATATCCCATCCGATGCAGTGTACGGTGAACAGTGCGTGCAGAGATCATTTGAGGGATTCTTGATTAAGATGGTCTGTAATTTGCTGCACTGTTGTCTGTTACCAGTCTGGACACTCTCCGTTCCGCCCGAGCAGTCACTAGTCGATGACAACCACACGTTGCACGTAGAGACCCAGTTTTTTTGCTGACAGTCCAGTCTTTAAACACTTTAACAACAGCTGCTCTGGAACATTTCACGAATGCGGCGGTTTCGGTGATACTCGTTCCATGGCTCCGAGCTCCTACAATCATCCCACATTGAAAGTCCGTCAAATCGCATTTTTCACCCATCTCGTCACCCAAAAATCACTTCTACTACTGTCGCAAGCACTAAGCTTTCCCTTTTTATAATAGCCTCGCCCTCTGGCGGCAACAGCGTGCAGCCATAGCTCATTTGCTTAAAACTGTCAGGTGGTCATAATAAAGTGGCCACTCAGTGTATACCATAGGTGCTGACTTTCCAGAAATCCATCGTGTGCTTGAACTTTTAATGAGTACTTTTGGTACTGGAGCTAAGCACGCAAAGTCTAATAAATGCTCAGGCTCTGGATTAATCTCTTTGATGCTAGAGATCAAGATGTAAAGTCCAGTGGGTGCCCTAACTGTTTATGTCTGCATACACACATACATAAATAAATCTACAGTGGAATGTCGATTATACACCAATTTGAATGCGATTTAATTAGTGGTAGCTTTTACAGATAGGGACAGATGCATAATTAAACATGCTGTTAATTTTTCTTATGATCTTTTTGCAGTTATACGTGTTTTAATTTTGGGTCGTTGAAAGATGTGTTATTGACATGTCACTATTCTGTTTACATGTGTGTTCTGTGCATATATTGGGTGGCACACATAAAACCGGTCCCAAACTTGTTTGGGTTACAGGGTTACATTTCATAGTTTGCCACTGGAAACTATTTAACGCTGCCGTGCATGTGCATATGAGTTCAGTGGTCCTCCACGCTCCTGAAGAAAGTCTGCAGCGCTGTTTGTGTGTGAGTCAAGCCATATTCAATTGAATGTGTTTTTATTGTGGAGGAGTATGTTAACAAGCATTCTTTTGTTTTGGTTCATGAGTGATTTAAAGCAAAATATCCTGGTGCCAATGTTTCTGCAAAATCAATGATCTAGAACTTAGTGAAGAAATGGCGTACAACTGGTTCTGTAATCAACTCACAGAGAATGAAACAATGAACTGGATGCTCACCGGAAGCTGTCACTGACATAACAAACCATATTGAAAGAAGCCCCAGCAAGTCAACCCATCACATAGCTGCCAATCCTTACGATTTACCCGGAAAGCTTCCGTTTTTGGAGCGTCTTTCCGATATTTCAATCGGAAAGTGACTTCCTCTGATTTTTCATTCTCATACCAAAAATCCCTATTTTTTTCTCCCCGTTTCAAGAGCAAATTAAAAAAAAAAAAATCTTTATTTGACTTCAAAAAATCCTTAACACGAATTGATTAAAAAGAAGAAATTCTCCTTATTTCCACTGTGAAGAGAAAGTGCGAGCGGCACGGCTTTCTGCTTCCGCGTGGACTTTTGTATGGATCCGAGTACTTTCCCCTGCGCAAGCGGCACAACGCTGGTGACAGTTCCCATCAGGCTATGCAGCTGCTTAACATAAGGGTTACAATCACGTTCTCTCTCTCTCTCTCACTGTTTCCCCCTCCCCACGTTCTCCTTTTCAGATAACGCATTGTTCGTGCCCGGATCGCAGCTTCTCAGAGGCCAGCGTGGGTGTGTCTTGCATTTGAGCACTCCCAGTTCGAAATACTATTTCAAAACGTAGTTATCGTAAAAAAAAAAAAAAAAAAAATCAAACGGATTTTAAATCTGTGGAATTTTTAAGCCCAGGTCGATACCCAACATGATGAAATTAAGCAAAAGCTGCCAGTTTTGTGAAATTAAAAATGCATTAGGCATGGTTTTGTAACTTCTTCTGTGGCAATAAATTTGGCCTAACAAAAGTCCAGTGTTCATTCGAGCCTGTACTTCTCCAGCAATGATATATTTTGCTGGTCCATTAGTCAGTAAGTTTTCTACGCTTTCCAACCATGCTTTTTTTGTTCATTGCTCGATAATGTGCATAAAAATGTCTTGGCTTGATTCAACGAAATTAATATGTTGGGGTACTATTTTTTCCTCTGCAAATTGCATCTTTTTAAGCTGTTACTGTTTTACCATAGAAGTTTTAGTTGCATTTTTTTCAAGTCTCAATAAATTTAGTATTAGTGATTCGCTATGAGCAGCAGTATGAAAGGGGGCAAAAGGACTATCAAACATTCCGTGTTGCATATTCTGCGGAATCCCCGTGTATTGCAAAATCTTCAAAAAATGAAAAATATGCAAATGTTTTGCACTACGTGTCAATGTAATTTCAGCGTTTTGCGTGGTGGAAGGAATGATATTACTAATCATATTTCTAGTGCCCAGCACAAATCTAATGTTGACTGTGTGGAAAAAAAAATAATACGAAATTAACTTCCTTTGTTAAAAGTTATAAATGAACTGGATGTGATTCGTGCAAAATGTTTGTTCACTTCATCTTTAGTTGAGCATAATTTACCAATTAGTGTCCTTCAGTCACTCATTTATTTAATTTTTTTTATTTGACTGTCTCATCGTCCGTTTCTCCGTAAGATAATCCTAGCATGAAAATGGTTTGTTTTTGAAAACATTTTAGTTTGTTCTGTGACGGCGTGGGGGTATGATCCTATTAGATTTGGGGGTCAAAGGGTGTGGAACATCCTTCCCTTTAGATGCAAGCTTCCATAAAAATAAACTTTTATCTCTTTATACACTGAAGAGCAATTGAATTAGACATACCTGTCTAGTAATGTGTAGCACCACGTTTCGCCCTGATGATGTGGTGATTCGTCTCGGCATTGACTCGACAAGACACCGGAAGCGTTGGGAAGCCATATGGATCCACGACCCCTGAAAAAGGACCCACAGTTTACGAAGATTTGATGGAGGGGGTCAGAGCCTCGAACATCTCTCTCGATGACATCCCAGATGTGCTCGATGGGATTGAGGCCAAGTAACCTAGCTGGCCAAGGAAGCGAGGTCACGTCGGTGGAGTGTTCATCCAACCATTCGGATACAATTCGGGAGTGATGGCATGGTGCATTGTCTTGTTGCAGGATGAGATCCCCAGTGGGATGTTGAAGACGCACAGCAAATGGTCATCCAGGATATCTCAGTAACATTGACCTGTGAGGGATGATGTCACACGTACCAGGGGTCCCATCTTAGTCCACGCAAACAGTCCCCAGATGAGAACGCCATCCCCACCAGCTCGAAGAGTACCCTGCTGGCAAGAAGGATCCATCGCTTCATGTGGTTTGCGCCATGCTCGTATTCTGCCATCCGCATGTACCAACGTAAATCTCGACTCATCAGTCCAGGCAACATTTTTCCACATGTCTAGGGTCCAGTGGCGATGTTCCTGCGTCCGTGCTAATCTTTGCACCCTGTGATGTGCGGTCAGCAGCGGTACCCTCGTGGCACGATGGCTTCTGTACCCCATAGTGAGGAGATGGTTCTGGATGGTGTGGCTGCTTACACGTTTTTGTGCACCAGCGTTAAATTGCTGAGTGATTTCTTGCACCATGGCCTGTCTATCCGCTGTCACAATGCGAGCTAGCTGACGATGATCCCGCTCATCCACACACTGTTGTCCACGGCAGTTGGCCCTTTCAGGGATGGTTTTACTGGATTTGATGTACTCACGGTGCACCTGTGACACAATTGTCGGGGCCTGACGAATAGGTCACTCCATCTCGGAAGTTGTGCAGACACTGGGATTTTCACGAGCCACTGTGTCGCGGGTGCACTGTGAGTACATCGAATCCGGTAAAACCATCCCTGCAAGGGCCAACTGCTGTGGACAACAGCACGTGGATGAGCAGGGTCATCGTCAGCTAGCTCACATTGTAACAGCGGATAGACGGGCCACAGTACAAGAAATCACAATTTGCCCACGATCAAATGTGCTTAGATCCTTCGTCTTATCCATACTGCGTCCGAATCTTTTTGATTCCCGTCGCATCACTCCTTATTTTGTCGGATCGTTGCATACGTCATGTCGTTTCCGTTTACAGGGCCGCCCACAGTGCCACATTTGCATAACGCCAGCTGTCTCTAATTCAATTGCTCTTCAGTGTAGATCATAATGATACAGCGTAGTAACGAGAAATTATGTATGGATAATCGAAATAAACGTGTCGATTAATTAAAACATCTGTAGTCATATCAATTAAAAGTTGATATTGAGTTAGGTAACATATTGTTTTACAATCGATATGTTCAGTACATTTAATCAATATGCGCGACAAGTAATTTCATTGGATATATCGATTAAAAATTTCATCGAATATATTGATTTTTTTTTAAGATTTTCGGTTTCTGAAAGTTGGCAGGTATGCCATCATTTATCCTGGCGGACAGGCATTATTCATAGGTCAGTTCAGCACATATTCCATGATTTAAAAATTGAGCCTTATTATGTGAGGGCTGTGCAGGAATTAAGAGCACTTGATAAGGGAAAACATGTTCATTACTGTCAGTGCTCTTAGAGATGGTTTCTAAAGGACTGCTCAACCCATTTCTTTTCATTTCAACAGATGAAGCTTGGTTCCACCTTTTGGGGTGTGCCAATTCGCAGAACACACAACACTGGGCTGCTCTAAATCCACATGTGTTCCAACAGAAACCACTCCATGATTTAAAATTCGGTGTTTGGTATGGGGTGTCAGGCCAACGCATCATTACAGAACAAAAGACACTGGGCTGCTGAAAACCCACACGTGTTCCAACAGAAACCACTCCATGATTTAAAAGTCAGTATTTGGTGTGGACTGTTAGGCCAATGCATCATTATAGAACACACAACACTGGGCTGCTGAAAACCCACATGTGTTCCAACAGAAATCACTCCATGATTTAAAAGTCAGTGTTTGGTGTGGAGTGTCAGGCCAACACATCATCAAATCCATTTTTTTCAAGGGGAATGTGAATACAGAATTTTATCTACAGATCTAGAAAGAGTTTGTAAATCAGTTGACTCCACATGAACTAACTTATGCCTCCTTCCAACAAGATAGAGTAACTTGCTATACCTCTGATCATTCATTTGCTCGAATCCACAGGGATTTTACTCAGGAAAGGACAATCAGTAAGGATCTGTGGCTATCCCCACTGTCCTGACTTATCACCGTGTGACTTTTACCTCTGAGGCTCACTTCAGGCTAGCCACCCCACAGTTGTATGCATCCCTGGCAATGAAATGTCACCAAGTTCATGGTGAAGTCAGCTTGTTGTGGCACCTGAAAAGCCAAGCTGATATCATGTTGGAACAAAAGAAAAAAAAAAGAAAAACTATGTCATCAACTTAACCAGTGAATATGAGGATCTTTTGCTTCCATCACTACTTGCTCAAGTTCCTATGGAGTGTGTAAACACTCCATAGGAACTTGAGCAAGTAGTGATGGAGGCAGAAGCAGACGTTGACATAACACTAGAGCAGTTCTGGAAGGATTACAACATCTACAATACTGTCAAGAATGTTGATGTTTCGAAGGATGATAGGACCAGCAAGAACATGAGTTGTGTGCGGAAGAACCTGTGTACCTAGTTTGTACATGAAAAGGCTCTGAGCAGGAGAAAGCAGCAGTTATGAACAACTTAGTGCAGATAGGATATGAAGTGATATGAAGTTGAATCTGCATGAAGAGGACTTAGGGTAGTTGTTGGAAAGCCATGAAAAAGAACTGGCATTTTGAAGGGAAGAAGCAGATAAATATAAATATGGGTTGTGATGGAACACAGATGTGTTCGAAAAGAAACTGAAGGGACACAGAATATTTCAACTCAATTCAGGTCTTGATCACCTGTAAACAGTGGAGCTAGACTCACATGAGTTTCAACCAGGATCTTGAGTCTTAAGTCCACTGTTTACTGGTGATCAAGATCGAGTTGGGTTGAAAGCTTCTGTGTATCTTCAGTTTCTTTTGGAACATGCATGTTCCATCATAATGTATATTTATACATGGGAAGTGGTGAAGATGTGGCACCTTTGTGCCAATAACAGATGCCAACAACTATGGAATCTCCGTAGTTCCTACGGAAAAAGCTCTTGTACTACGGAATACGGAAAACCGTGATTTTTCTACGGAAAATTAACGGAAGTTATTAATTTTTATTTTGCTTGTTCCCCTTCCCAACACAACGGCAGCCACTTGACAATCCGTCATTCGTCTTGCTTGCGATGCTGCCTCCAGTTCTGCCTCTCAAAGCTGCTCGGATCTTAGCGCTAGCGGCCGGCACTTGATGAGTGTGGCCTTGCGTTGAGTCATTCTAAGTGAAAACCCTCCCGCCCCAGCATGCAACATTCTGGGGACGTTGAGCGTAGCTCTCTTTAGTGGACGTGGGCGGAGTTCGGCCTGAAGCTCTTTCTCAGTGCAGCGACAAGCTGTTGAAAATCGTTTGGTGCAGAATGTGAGTGTCATTGCCTGGCACAGGAGGGTTTTCTTAAAATCATGCGTCGACCTGTCGACAGCATACTTTTCTTGCGTTGCAGAAAAGTATGCTTGGATTTCGTTGCAGAGTTCGCCAAAATGCGTAATTACGCGTCTAGTACGCACCGAAATTTTACCAACACGTAAAAATACGCATCAGGAATTTTTCGCAACGCGTAGAAATACACGTCGTGAAGTGCGTAAAGTACGCATCAACATGTAAAAATACGCATCTAGAAACGCGTAAAATACACATCAACGCGCAAAAACGCACATCGAGAAACGTGTAAAACTACACATCAAAGAATTTTACCGACGCGTAAAAATACGCATCGGGACAGCATTTCGCCTTTCAAAAACGGAAGTGAACAAAATAAAGATTTCTTCCGTAATCGTAATTTCGTTTTCCTGCGATGTTGCCTCTGTCCAGTATTGTTATACATAATTTTATTCCATAAATATTTGTATTTCACTTTGAAAACGGAGGGGAAATTTCCGAAAATGTAAATTTGACGGCGCAAAAATTCCTGTGTAATCTTCAGTTTCGAGGAATTTCTGCTTTTTCGTCGTAATTGGGGTTATCCTCGAGATCGATGCATAACTGAACAGAAACTTTGGGGCAATTGGTAGTGGTGAAGGATGCTTTCCGCTTGAAACTTTTGAAAACGGAAATTTCGTCTTTCAAAACTTTTGGAAACAGTAAGGATTTCTCACGTAATCGTAATTATATTTTTCACGCGATGTTTCCTCTGCCTAGTGTTGTTGTTAAATTTCATTTTATTTCGTAAATATTTGTATTTCACCTTGAATATGGAAGGCAAATGTCCGAAAACGGAAATCGGACGTAGCAAAGGTTTCTCCCATAACTGTAATTTTTTTCCCAACAATGTTCCAAACGTGTATCCTGTGTTCTTACATATTCCCCCAAAAAAGGTTTGCATTTCAGCTTGATAAAGGGGGAGAGTCCGAAAACAAAAGTGACGAAGCTGAAAAATTTGTAAGAATTGATGCATGATATTCAAAAGCATTCATATTCTCCAAGTTACACTACCTTTTATCTAAAATAGTGAAAGCTATCATGCATTCATGGTCCTCAAACTGAAAGTTCTTTCAGTATGATGGATAAAATTGTCATGGTATCCAAGGGGTTTGTGAAGCCTACTGTTGTAGCTGATGGTGATATTGGGCTTAATTTTTCAAATAACAGTTCTTCAAAAAAAGAAAAATCAGAAAGGACACAACTGGTAATTGGGGTAAAAAACAAGAATGTATTAAAGCGAAATCATTTTAAACGAAAATGAACTTTCTAAGTTCTATACATCTGTCGGAAAATTTCATATTGAAGAATGTTCTTATATTCAAGAAAAGATACTGATCTATGATGAATTCTTAAAACATGCAGAAGTAGTAGATCCTTCACTTAGAGTCATAACATCATTTACTTCTGTATTACACATAGTCAAACGCCTTCCATTTATAATAACTGAAAATGAACTTGATATACTGGAAGCGGAATTCCTTGTTATCAAGCTGACAAATTAGAGACCATAGCAGTAACAGATAGAAATAGATGTCACTTGGTCAGAAATCTCAAAATTAAGAGGCTGTAATGGAGCGGTTAAGTATACTATTCTCTCGAAAGTAATGTTTGCAATATTTGTAGTTCCACACTCGAATGCTGTGAGTAAGAGAGATTTTAGTTTAGTGCGAAAAAATCAAGCCTGTTTCCAACCTAATTTAGGTTTAGAAACTGTAGAAGCACTTCTTATTGCAAAAATGAATATGTTCTCCTCTGGGCAAGTGTGT
Source organism: Macrothele yani (assembly GCA_039090855.1). Classification (NCBI taxonomy): domain Eukaryota; kingdom Metazoa; phylum Arthropoda; class Arachnida; order Araneae; family Macrothelidae; genus Macrothele; species Macrothele yani. Next base: position 52,151,959 of record CM077028.1, read on the forward strand.
TATGAAAAAGGATTTTCTGCTGAGGAACTCAAATCTGCAAAACGCTGTACAGCGAAATCACTAAAGAAAGCTGTTTAATCACATTTTTGTTGTGTAAAAAAAATGTATCAGTCATGGTGTATATTATTTTTCATGTGAAAAATTTGGAATATTTTGATACATATTTTCATGTATATAAATGAATAAGTAAGTAAAAGAATGCTAATTAAATTAAATGAGTTGTTTTCCTCGGTTAAAATTATTCTTTTTGGTATGACTACTGAAAAATGGCCAAAACTACTGAACATTTGTACGAGTACTACTGAAAATATCTGAAACAGGTTGGCATCTCTGCAATAATGACATTTGTACATGCCTTCTATGTATTTGTGAATAATTATTTATTCAGGGGATTTGTTTCCCATTAATATCTAAATTGTTTTATGAATTACTAAAACTCATGACCTATATCTGTACTGGGTTGTTAGAAATGGTGGTGTTGCATTGCTTCTACCAGCACAAATTTGAATGTTCAGATTTTTAAGCTGCACCTGCTGAGCTTCAGTTGCTTGGAACTTCATTGTACTGGGTGGTGTAACTGTAGCGTATTCAAACAGAAATTGGGAGAGGTGGTTTCGTTTCTTGCTCCAGGGTATGTAACATAATATTCAAGTTTTCTGAAGAGGTGGTTACATGGGAAACAGTGAAAATATTGCACCTTTGTGCCGATAGTGACATAATTAAGAGTTGCTGGATTTAAATGGGAGGGCAAGATAAGCTGAACAGCTACAGTACCTAACCCCCCCCCCCAAGGTTTGTTGCAAAACATACAGCAGAAGATTTAAGCTTGGTGAAGAAATCACTGGCTTGTTTCAAGGGACAAGATCTCAGCACTGATAGATTTGCAAAGTGTCTAGTGCAGTGTCAAATGAGGCATTTACATGCTACAAAATAATTTATGAAGAAAATAAGTCAGTTATCCAGACATAACTTGACAAGATTTTCAAATGGGTGGAAAAGATATGTTGAAAATCTTGTCAACAGAACAACAAGATACCTCTGCCATCTACCTCTACAACTGATACCTACACCGTTTTCCTCTACCATCTGTGAAGTGACTGTGACACCATCAGCCTCCATATAGCTCCTCCTAGTTTTCTCTCCGGCTTTGAGTCAATAAGTTTCCGCATCCCACTTTTCAAGGCACAGTAGCAGAACTTCTTTTATATTTTATTCTTATTATTAGGCTTGTGTTAACATTTTCATTACAGCTTTTCTTGTGTTCCTACGTTCATTAATGATACATACAAATTGGGACTCGGAAATTAGAGAGCTTAGACTTTTTGACTTACGGAAAAACTCTTGGCTCCAATTAAATTAATAAGTATGAGATTTTATGTAAGATTTATGTTTGTCTTTTGTATAACAGGTTTCGATGGACATGATATTAACTTTGTTTACACAGCATGTACTCCATTTTTATCATATCATATAACTTATCACCTATATGTATATAATTTGTGACTACAGAACTTTCTTTGGTGTTGAGATAGAATGAAAATAATAACGTTTACCACAATAAAAAGTTTATTATATATCGACTATAGTTTTGCAGAGCGTTTGGCTCGGCATCATCAGGAGGAATGGAGCGTTAACATTCAAATCATTGTGACATCATCAGAGTTCTGATGGTCATGGTTTTTCGTGAGTTGTTTCCACGTGCTTGAAAGAAATAGAGTCGATGCCATGTCGTTGACAAGCCGTGAAAAGCTTGTAATACATTAAGCTTGATAGTCGAATCAGGTTTATCAATAAGCGTAGCGTTTTCAAACAAAAATTTATGGTTATTTTCGTGACAATGTTGGGCTATAGACGACTTCTTCAGTTCACAGTTTCGTACGTAAGCCTTGTGTTCCTTCACACGGAAACTTAAAACCCTGCAGGTCTGTCCTATATATGAAAGTCCACATTCACAAGGTATCTGATAAATTCCTTCGGAACTATAGTCGATGTATAATAAACCTTTTATTGTGGTAAATGTTGGTATTTTCATTCTATAACCTATCACCTGTTAGTGTAATTGACTTGTATGGCATTTTTTAAATATCTCAACATGCCATTTGTGCTTTTAGTATTTTCTTTATTTTATTCAGTGATAATTTTAGAGTTTTATTGCAACCCTTAATGGTGAACACTAAGTATTTCAAATGCAGTGTCAGTTCTACCAACTTGAAGTAACTAATGCATCATAATGATTTATCATATATGCAATGTGAATACTGTAACTGTGTGAACCTATTTAACTTTTTTATTTCTCCACTCAAGGTTTGGTGTGCCCAACAGGGTCCTCGTGCTGCAGCTTTCAATGTTGGGCGTTCTGGAAGGTAACTTTTAACTCCTTTTAAAACTTCTATGATGCCTTTTTGAAAGCTGCTTTATTAAATGTGCAAAGTGTATTTGTAGCTCATTTGTTGCAGATTTACTATAAGTATAGAAAAAATAATGAAGTTTGAATAAAATGTCTTTATTCACACTGCTACATTTGCATAGCGCACAGAGAGGAAGACAAAGGGAGCCTGCATAAGTAGTTAAATTCCACTTTACACATGAACGTAAATATGTGATTCTAGTTTTGTTGCAAGCAACAGGGGCTCATGTTTGTTCATATTCCTATATTCCTGCTGTATCTTGATAATTTTAGTTTGATATCTTGCCTGCATAACAATTTCATTGGGAATAAAATCATGTTGCCCCAAATTAATATTGACTTAGTGATCAATACTTACTCCATTGGGTGGAGGGAACTAGAAATATGTCATCCCTAAGTTTACATCTAGGCCAGCCATACTGTTACTGATGTGTGTTCTTATTAAAAAATGAAAAAGAAAAAAAAATATGTTTTTAAAAAATAGTACTTTATGTTGTGGTTGGGGATACATGTTCATGATTTGCGTGATTGACGTGCATATTACTTCACCTTAACTTAGCAAAACCATGAGGTGGCATCAGTTAATTTAATAACAGAACTGTGAGATAGTGTTAGGCATTAGTCATTTGCTGCAATAAACTGTAAGGTGACAGTGGTTCATTTACTGTATCCTAACTATGGGTTAACAGTACTTTTGTACAGGGAAATTACTTTTTTTCTTTTCTTTGCAGAGAATGCCTGTTGCATATGCATGATATGAACCAAGGCTCTGAATATCCGAAAGTAATTTTCCGTTTTTGAGATATCTTTTGTAAGCTGTTCCTACTGATCTGTGCGAACTGTGAATCCACAATGATTTATTTAAAACACATTAAAATTTTGATATGAAAGTAGAAACCTGTATTGCAAACTACTAAGTTGACATGCATGTGTATGTGGAAGGTGGGGATGGAGATTGAAATGATGAAAGGGCAGTAAGAAGAGAAATGAAGACCTAAACACAGAGGTAATCAGTGTGAAAAAAATACCTAATTTAAGACCTTAGCGACTAAAATACAGGGTGACCAAAAAGATCCTGAACCCTAATTTGAACAATTTTTATTTGCATTATACAGATACATAAAGTTTACTTACAGCTGTGATACATCTTTCATTGACTTTTGAGCAACTGATGTTGACCTAAAAATGGTGCTGAAAATAACCTCCGTTTTGCTGGAGGCAAATATCCACGCATTGTCATGTTTTTCATAACATGTTTTCAGCATAGATGGCATGATTTCTGCTATAGCCTGAATAATGTTTGTTTTCAAGGACTGCAGGTCATGCGGGTTGTTTGCATAAATACCATCCTTTAAATATCCCCATGGGGAAAAAAACCATTATTCCAAAAGAAAACATAGTTCAATAAGCCCTTGCTGTATCGAGTAAATTTACAAAACCAACGACAATACAGCAGGCGCTTGTGCATATCAGGTGCCTTCAGTTCTTGGACAACTTTACTTTGTATGCATGAAGCTGCAATCTTTTAGTCGCTTTCTGTACTGAGCCGTAAGAAAGTTTCACTTGTTGAGATAAGCTATGAAGCGATTTTGTAAGTGACTGTTGCAAACGTTTTTGAACATCGTTTATCACTTCCAGCATTAACACACTTGGCCGGCCATTTCTAGTCATATCATCAACACTTCCAGTTTTCCAAAATCGTATGAGTAAACTATGTATCATTGATTTGCTTACAACAGTATGATGCAGAAATTTTTTCCTTAACTCTTCTATATACGGTTTGTAAGACTGATTTTTCAAATAAGCTTCAAGTAAACAAATTCTCTGCTCCCTTGTCAAACCCATGCCTCTGTGCAAATAGTGATGTTAAAGTAGGCAAACTGCGTAGTAGCACACATGGAACATGGTTTTTCATTTCTGGCACTCTGCCAATTTCCTTCAGGCATCAACAAGCACAGTATTTGATCTTGACGAGTTGCTGACTTGTGTTGCCACATCAATTTTTTGAACTTTTGCTTACAGCATATGCTATAATTTTTCAAATTCAGGGTTCGGGAACTTTACGATCACTCTGTATTTCTTGACTCTTTGATGCTATAACCAAGATATTGCTTAAAGTGAGGTTGTTACAGCCAAGTTCTGTCATATTAAAGAAGTTCTGCTTTTAAACATCATTCCACTGTACATAGCTGTCGACTTGGTTAGAAAAAAATTGATGGTACTTTTATATAATTTAGACTCTCCGTCCAAAGGGAATCTGGTGATTTCAAATGATTCCACCTATCAAGAAATTGCAGTTAGTAGTGAAGAAAACAACATCTTTTTGCTTTCTTCCAAAAAAAAAAAAAACAAAACAAAAACAGCAATGATCTTCCATTTCAAAATCAGTGTATCACAAATTCATTTGATCATCATTATTATTCCTTCTCTTTGACTCTTTTTCGTACAGACTTTGACAGAAATAATCTACAGAAATAAAATTTGAAAATAGCTTCTTTGTATGGATTTCCTCTGAATAAACAAATAACCCAATCACAGTGGCAAGACATTTATCTTTCCAAGTGTGTTACAAGAATTCTACAATATGAAGTATGTGAGGCAATGCATGATAACTGAATGCCATTAAAATTGTATTTTGTTACCATGTTATGTTTTTTTAATTATTGTTCTTTTTATGTCACTAAAGCTGAGAGAATTCATCTGTAGGAAATTTCCTTTTAATTATCTTCTATCTAGAAGAACTTTTCTTTATGTCTTCACTTCTTCTGAAGTTCTTTTCTTTTCATAGACGTTTCTGGTCTCTAGATTTTTGTTGAGGTCTGTTCTCAATGTGTAGGAACTGTATATAAAGATATGTTTACTCCAGAAGAATCAAAATATAGTTGCCAGTTTCCTTCTGCTGTTGCTAGTCATTAAAGTAAAAACTTTTCATTATGTGTTTAGTATTCCTATTCTTTTTGAATTAGGTTGTTGAAAATCTTGTTTATATCATTGTTCCCTTGTATAAGGGAAAAGGAGATCAGGGTGACTGCAAGAACTGTCATGGTATTAGCCTACTGAGTGTACCAGGGAAAGTTTGGTAAGCTCATTATTGAAAAAGTACGGGGTCTTACATCAGAGAAAGTGTGGGATGTTCAGAGTGGTTTTATGCCTTGTAAAGGCTGCACTAACCAAATTTTTGCATTATGCATAATGATTGAAAAGTATCTGGCTCTTGGTAAGAACCTTTTTGCTGCCTTCATAGATTTAGAGAAAGCTTATGACTGAGTAAATAGGACACTTTTGTGGAAGGTATTGAATGAATATGGTGTTACTGGGAATCTACTTAATAGTGTAAAAGCCATGTATGCTGGTAGTAGAGCTTGTGTACAAGTGATTGGTGTTTTATCAAAATGGTTCTCTATTGGTGCAGGAGTCAGACAAGGTTGTGTAATGTCACCCTGGCTGTTTAATATACACTCGTGGACAATGAAATTTGCGCACCAAGAAGGAAGCATCAGATTGAATTGAAATTTTACAGACATAATGATACAGATGAATGATACACTTGATGCCAAAAACAGAGCTACAGGACAATTACAGAGGGATCTGTGGCACGCAGTCCGGTCATCTTCAATAGCGCATTGCACTGCCTCGTGTGGCTATACATGCTGCAATACAGTCTGGCATGGAGGCAAACAGATGCCTGATGTTGTCCTGCAGCAGACTGACTCAGATGTGTTGGACGATGCACTCCAAATCCTGGATAGTGCGACACGGTGGCAGCCAGTGTTTCAACTGGTCTCATACATGCTTGATATGGGACCTGTCCGGGGAGCGGGCAGGCCATAGAAGTGTCTGGATATGACGTAGGCAGTCTTGGGCAACCTGAGCCATGTGCGGGCGGGCATTATCCTGATGGTATAGCGCACCTGAAATCCCGGCCACGAATGGGAGCACATGGAGCCGTAGGATCTCCTCCACATAACACTGGTCCGTCAATTATTTGCATACCACTACTAGAGCTGATTGGCTATCGTAGGCTATGGCTCCCCAAACCATAATGCTTACAGTGGGGGAGGTATGGCGCTCGATAGTGAGGTTGGAATTGTGCTGTTAACCCAGGGACCTTCACACCCAGACATGATGATCATCTGTCCTCAAAACGAAGCGGCACTCTTTGCTAAACACCACGCATCGCCAGTCTGTGGTGTTCCACATCGCCGTGGCTTGGCACCACTTCACATGGAGCCGGGGATGTTCCGGTGTTAATGGCAGCACACGTAAGCGGCGCTGGGATCACAGATTCGTTTCTGCGAGGCATCGGGAAATGGTTCGTGGGCACACAGGAGCCGCTACATCTGCCTGTATAGTGGACCGGGTCCCCGTGGGATTTGTTCATGCCTGGTGCATGATCCGTCGATCCTCTCTACCGGCGATCCTCTTGGCCCGTCCGGAGCCGCTTCGCTGTGTGGCAGTGTCGTCACGTGTCCACTGCTCTCAACACAGTTGGGTGGTACAATCAGAACGATCCATGTGGTGGTCTATACGGCATGCCGACCACCCTGTGGTTTTCAGCCTGATGATCCGGCCTCTCTCAAAGTCTGTATGTTGCGTAAATTAACATCTCTGGCATCTACCCAGCATTCTTGTCTCTCTGTACTCTTGCTTGCGTCGGCCGGTGCTTTTCGCTTTCATGGGGCATCGCCTACACACAGGTTTATAAGGCTGCTGGTTCGTGCTTTCTGTGCCACCACAGGGTGTACAGTCATGCGCCCTTGCACCAAACATGGATCATTTGCATACCGGCACACACTCTAGCTATTTGCAAAGTTTCGCAGTTGTAGCATGTTTTCTTCTAGGGGCGCAAATTTCATTGTCCGTGAGTGTATTTATGGATGCGTGCATGCACGATGCCAAAATAGATAATACTGGTTTATATCTTGGTGATATTGATGTGTGCAGATTGCTGTATGCTTATGACACTGTCCTGTTGGCAGAGAGCAAAAGTGAGTTGCAGAGTATGTAGTCTCAGATTTATGAAGTTTGCATAAAATTCAAACTGAGTATAAATAAGGGAAAAACCAAAGTTATGGTTTTTGAGAGAGGAACTGGTAATACTAGGTTAGAGATCATGGCATAGTGATTGACCAGGTGAATGAGTTTGTGTATTTAGGAAACATGCTTGACAGAGAGAACAAATTGGATGGTGAAATTAGTAGGCAAATTAATTCTTCATTAAAAGTCATGGCTGCTCTGGGAGGTTTTCACAGGATTGATGGGTTCTCAAGAGAGTCCCGCATGGCTATGTATGAGAGTGTAATTGTTCCTACTCTGATGTATGGTAGTGAAACCTGGGTACTGCAGAAGAAACATAGGAGTCGTTTGTGTGCTGGAGAAATGCGTTACAGTAGGTTTTGTGGCAAGACACGTTCTGATTGTGTGAGGAATGAAGATGTGCTGCAGTTGTGTGATGTGAAGCAAAATGTTGTTAGCAAGGTGGAGACTAATATGCTTCAGTGGTTTGGCCATGTTGAAAGAATGAGTGATGAGATGCTTACTAAGAAAATCTTTTTTACCCAAGTGGCAGGAAGGAAAGGCAGAGGAAGGCCAAGGAAGTCATGGGAGGATCTGATTCTGGAGTGTCTGTGTGAGAAAAAAATTATGAGTATGAAGTACAGAAGGTCTTGTTTGTGGCGTGTGATGGATGTTAACGAAGCTCGAGCTGTGTACTGAGATTGTTGTAAATAGAGCCATTTGATACACCAACTTTAAGTAAATTTTAGTTCCATCAGGTAAATGCTTACTTGGTTGATAGTCTTTCTTTGAGGAGCTAACCTCTGAATCTTGGAGAACAGCTTAATGATATGTATGTATGTAGATCTTCTGGGATCCATCTGGGTACAGTATGGGGATGGAGTACACTCTAGCACACTTTGATGTGATAGGTTAGAGATCATGGCATATGATATATTGGAGATGCATCTAAGTCTTTTTATCCTCACATCATAGTGACACTTTTTAGAGCTCTTCTGCACCAGGATGATAATCCTTGTATAAATGGAATGGACACGATTATTCTTGGTGCAAGATTGTCAGTACGTCCATTACCTTTGTTACCTACATTTCTTATTTGTTTTCATTATCCCGAGGACCATATGTTGTTTGTATCCTGAGAAAACAGCAAAGTACAGGAGACTTCCAGTTTTTACTGTCTTGCCATCTGAGCTTACAAAAAATGTCTGGGCAGCTTGTGAACTGATGAAAGCCTTCTTGCAAAATTGTCGGGGCAAAATGATCTTGGCTTCATGATTTTATTTATCGATATGGGTTTATAGTAAACAGAGATGCCTAGGGGCTATGTACTGTTTTCTTTGTCATTACATCCAGAAATGGTAAAGAGCTATGGACTTTAGTTTCCATGGTGAATTTAATTTCAGAGTATGCAGAGTCCATTTTCTCCTGGAAGGATTGAAGGTTCCCTCTACTGTGTTTCTGTACAAAGAAGTAATGAACATATTGACAACTTGTGCCAAGATTCATCAGGTCCATCCCATATATACTGGGATCCTCATTCTGCTTCAGAAAGCTCTAAATATGTTTAACTATGATGTGGGAATAAAATCACCTAGATGCATCTCCAATACAATCATACACCATGATCTCCAACCTATGACATCTAAGCATCGATGGAATGTACTCCATCCCCGTGCTGTACTCTGATAGGTCCAAGAAGATCTCATAATCATAAAATAAGGTTGCCGTCTTATACACGATTAGAATAACTAAAAGTTAAAAGAACTGATGCTCCTGTACACACCAAATGTGGTGAAGGTGATATGAATGACAGGTTAAAACAAAAACATAAAACTGTTTGTTTTTAACCTGTCATTCATATCACCTTCACCACATCTGGTGTGTACAGGAGCATCAGTTCTTTTAACTTTTAGTTATTCTAATCGTGTATAAGACGGCAACCTTATTTTATGACTAACTGAGCACGAACTTCTCATCTATTTTAACCAAGAAGATCTATTAAGTTGGTGCGAATGTGATGTCTGGCAAAGTACCAGCACATGTGGACGGCGAGTATGGAAAAGTAAGACAACTTACCTAGGCAAAATAATCCTCCTCAGCATCGACACATAGTTGCCATCTGTCCGGCAAGGCCATGATCGTGGAACGAAAAAGTCTTGTGGCTGAGACTCAAAGAAGTCATCAACTACATGTTGAACCTCATTGTCTGTTGTGAACTATTTCCCGGATAGGAAGTGATCCAGGCAACGAAACAGATTAAAGTCTGTTGGAGACTAGTCCGAGTAATAGGAAGGATGAGGCAGTGCTTATTCATAGCCCAACGCACTTAGTGCCAGCATCGTTCGTTGTGTGACATGAGGGCGGATGTTGTCCTGGAGCAGAAGAACACCATGTCTGTTGACCAAAGCCGGTTGTTTCTGCAGCAATTTCCGATGCAGCTGGTGTAATTCAGCACAATAATGTTCTGCAGTGATGGTTTGGCCTCTTGCCAAGAAGCTCCGATGAATTATCCTGGCTGTGAACCACCAGACAAGGGGCATAATCTTCTTGGTGTGTAGAGGTGGCTTAGAATGCCACCCAGCAGACTGTGCCTTACTTAACCATTGTGCAGATAGTTTCTGATTATCATAAAGGACTCTCTTCTTGTTGCAGGTGACAATTCAATGCAGTAGAAGTTCCTTTTTATTCCTGGCAAGCAGCAGCATGCAGACTTCCAAACGCTTAGTCTTGTTGGAAGTTGTCAACTCATACAGCAGCCACAGTCCACCTTTTTGACCTTACCCAGTGCAGCCAGACACCGAACAACTGTCGTGTGGCGGACACCTACCTCTGCTGCTATCTCACGGCATATTTTTCAGGGGTCCGCTACAAGCACACGTAACAGAACATTGTCAGAAGCAGCAACAGGCCAGTGACCACATGCTTTGTTTTGCAGGTCCGTATCTCCGCTTTGAAACTTCACAAACCATCGCCGAAGAGTTCATTTGTTGGCTATATTCTCCCCAAACGCTTTGTTAATGTTTCGAGTGGCAATTCCTGCACAATGGCCCAGTTTAAATTCATGCAGGAAGTGACTCTCAAATCCAGCATCTGCATGTTTTCTTTGCAAGCCACATTACGTCCAAACAAACCATGCCTGAAACTTTTTCTTCACACACGTGCTAGCTATTTAGAGTAACTCTGTGACGTAATACCTGCAACACCTGTGGGTGGTTCCATTCCGCTGTGGTGGGGGCCTGTCTCACTGCTCATTCACGCCAGACAATTCATTTGCACCATCTCAATATGTAAGAATGATTAAAAGGCCCATTTATATGAGGCTTGAAGAATGTAAAAGGGATGGCAAGTATGGCAAGCTCATGACTGCACCGTCAAGGGAGCATCAAATAATGAAGCAACCCCACTCTGGAGAAACATCAAGGATGCTGCCCTGTACACCACCACAAAAGGAACCTTATTAAGGGAGACCCTAGAGATTTTCTCTCACAGAGAGCCATACAACGATTTTGTCTCAACAGGTCTACCATATCCACGGAGCGCCCTTTTAGGGCTTAACAAAAAATAACTATATCAGATGTATATTGTGAGATATGAAGCTAATGTTACCTAACGTGACCATTTTTTTTAAAAATTTCAACATCTCTGTTCTATTTATACTTTTCAGTTTTAGTCTGTACGTTGATTTAGCACCGTGGAAAAGCTGCCGTCTGGCAAGTGAAAGCTCTGAAAGCTCGGAAGATCCTCTTTGATCCCGTTTGTACCTATAAAAACTGGATTATTATTTTTGAAGCTTTGCACCTGTTTCTTTATTTCAATACAGTTTCATTACATTATTGTTTTCTATTTAAACTATTGAGTGGGTAATGCGAACCATGAAATTTACATTAATGATGAAAAACTCGTGCTGGCTTTGAGAACTGGTAGTTGGCAAATTTGAGACATTTCACATTGAAATCTGTCACTTATTGAATAAGCTTCTGATTGAAGTTATGTGCAAGGGATATGATTCAGCATCAGTAGTGGATGATGATGCTATGAACACTGCATCAATTGTTCCTCATTTTCATCACAAACATTTTGCCATTCTTTACTGCTTTGTGTGGCAGAACCATACCATTATCTCTACCTGAAGGTACATGTCATCATTGTCACACAAATGACATTTTGTTAGACATTTTGTTCTGTATATATTAAGATAACACAACTTATAGTTTGTCACAAATATTTATTTTTTCAAGCTGACCATGGTTTTGCTGGGTTTTGACTAAGCTTCATCAGGACAAATGGCACGCAAATATTCAAAATGTGTATGATATCATAAATGGTGTTTACAGTCACATGTTTTGTTTAAATGCTTCCATGCGCATATATCGCTTGATACATATATGTTCAGATGAAGACAGTTTGGAAAAAGAACTTGATTTCCTTAAACGTGTTGCAGTACAGCGAGGATACAATCCTTCCATTATAGACAAGGCTCTAACAAAATTCCTGAAACCGAAGCCCATCTCCACGTTAACTCCTGTGATGCGCCCATTGTGAGAGAATTTTGCCATTATTCCATTTTCCCATGACATTGCCTTCAAAATTTCAAAAATTCTCATAATCCTTAATTTTAAGGTGATTTTTAAACCCCTAAACAAAATAAGCTTTTTAGGATCAATGGACTATGTTGAAGGCAAATACTCGTGGGGAATTTATCAAATTCTATGTGAACGTGGCGTTTCATATATAGGACAGACCCGTAGAGCCTTGCGTTTTCGATTGAAGGAGCATAAGACCTATATTCGGATTTGTGACCTAAAGAAATCATCGATGGCTAAACACTGTTATGAAAAATAACATAAATTTCTCTTTGAAGAAGCAAAACTAATTGACAAGCCAGATCCAACCACCAAACTTGATATTTTGGAAGCTTTCCATATGTATCAGAAGTCTTCGCAACTTGTTAATGACATGGCATCCACCCCATTTCCATCAAGCGTGTGGAAGCATCTAACCAAAACACATGACTAAACACAATTTATGATATCATATACAATTTGAATATTTACGTGCCATTCGTCCTGATGAAGCTAGGTCAATACCCAGCGAAACCATGGTCGGTTTAAAAAACTAAATATTTGTGACAAACTATATGTTGTTTTATCTTAATATGTATACAATTGTCACAAGACTGTAGTCTTTGAGATCAGTAATTTTGCTCTGTATCGATTTCAGAAACAATGAACAAGAAACCATCATTCCTTTCATCACATCGTTGATGCATACTTGTGAAACATTTACATCAGTAATAGCCTTTGCAATGGGACCTGACTGACCAATATAGTTCTCTAGACATTCTATTCTATGTTGACTTCGGAGACAATGACCAAGAAACCGCCATTGTGTGCATTTGTTTTTTTATTTGGGAGTTTAATGTCCACCATGAGCAACTCAATGGGTTATAAGCAGTCGTCCTTCCCTAATTTAGGGCCACTGACTCCAGGAAAGGGAGAGATCTAGTGCTGTAAGACAAAATACACCCTCCATTCCTCACCCCAAATTTGAACTCGGAGCTATCTCGGACAAATGATTAGAAGCCAGCGCTTAGACCACTGCACCACCGGGGCAACTAAATCATTCCATGCATCATATTGGTGATCCACATCCGTGAAACATTTGCATCTGTAATAGTTTGTGTAATGGATCCTGACTGATAAGTGGAGTTTCCCTGACATTCTGTTCTGTACTGATATAGGAGACACTGACCACAAAACCATCATTCCGTGCAATCATGCTGATGATGCATATTTGTTATTCATCCAGATACGAAGCCATCAAACAAGAAAAACAGCACAGAGAAAAAAATATTGTTTGTAAACAAATCTTGTAAACAAATCTTGTAAACAAATAATAAAGTGATCCATTCTTTCTGTAGTTATCTCTGTTTAAAATTTTTATGGGTTAAGCCATACAGCACTTACTGTTAGCAGGAATCAGCAAGAAGTAACAAAGTGTACAAGCCTTAAGTTAATCAGTAATGCTGTAAATTTGAGGTACTGTTTTGCCACTTTATGACACAGTTTATTTGAATTAAAATTTGGTATTTCTCCGTACTTCAACATTGTACATATTTATATTATATTCATTTTTTCTGCTGAATCAAAATGCTTGTATATTGCTCCATGCTTGTGTTCGCACAGTTGTCAGTAATTAATGCTCAATACATAATCATCGTTAACATCAGTCCTTGTTTTCAGGTTGCTGTTTCCAGGGTATACAATGGTTGGTGCTAATTATGCTGCTAGTGGACTTTCCAGGCATCACTTAAGTGGGTGCTACTTTCTTGATCCAGATGGTATGCTGAGGAAGGTAGTTGTTCCATTTCATGCCATTTTGAGGTGAGATAATTGTTTTAGGAAATGGAACATATACACAAGGGTTGTTTCTGAAGTTTTGGGAATAGGGCCATTAAATTCACATTTGTGTTTGTGCTAAAGCCATTGGGGTGTTGGTGTTCAGGCAGTATTTCTCTGCCTGAAGGTTCATGCCATTATCAACATGCAAGTGTGTGAAACATTTGTAACGTTTAATTCTGCGTCTGTAGGTCTATGTCATCATTATCATCCAAGCACGAAACACTAGCATTTGAAAATGGAGCACATACATGAGGGTTGTTTCAGAAGTTTTGGGAATAGATCCACTAAATTCACATTTGTACATTTGGAAAAGGCTTATGTAATATAAACAGTGTTTTTGTGAAAGGTCTTGAAAAATTGTTGTATAATTGGGAATTTACTTGAGTGTGTAGAAGCTAGTGAAACTGAATGTTGGTTGGGGGAAAAGGAAAAGGAAGAGGCTTAGGGTGAAAAGAATAAAGGTTGAAAGGCTTCCTGAAGATCATCTGCATTATGCTAACTTACTCAGAGAACGACTGAAGGAACTGAAGTCATGTGAGAGGGATGTAGAAAAGAAGTGGGAATGTTTTAAGAACTGTGTTGTCACTGCTGCTGAGGGGGTCTGTGGTACCACTGTAGTGGGTAACAATAGAGGTGATGGTAGGTGGAATAATGAGATTAAAGAGGCAGTAAAAAGAAAGAAGGAAGCCTATTTGGGGATGTTGCAAGCTAGAGTTTCTGTGGATGAATGCCACTGTAAGAAGCATGAAACAGCTAAGCTGGTTTGCCAGAGTAAGGCAAAAGATAGAAAGGAGAAGGTGGAAAGGCATGAATTGGCCTTTTGGAAAGATAGAAAGACTTTCTGGAAGTACGTGAGACTCAGAAAAAATAGGGAAACAAAGTTGTAAGTTGTGTGAAAAATAAGAGTGGGGAAATGATATGGGAGCCCAATGAGTTAAGTGAAAGATGGGGTGAATACTTCTATGAGTTATTAGATCAGGGAAGCACAGGTGATTCTGAGGCAGAAGCAGATGTTGTCACAGTGAAGGAAGGAAGCACAGGAGGAATCTCAAAAGAAGAGGTGTATAAAGCTCTAAAATCTCTTCAGAATGGTAAGGTTCCAGGAGTTGATGGCATAACTGTCGAGATGTTGAAATATGGCGGTGACTCTGTAATTGACTGGTTAATTGAAATTTGCCAGCTGTGCTGGGAGCTAGGAATTGTTCCTCAGGATTAGAAGGATGCTATCATTGTTCCCTTGTATAAGGGAAAAGGTGATTAGACTGACCTCAAGAACTATCATGGTGTTAGCCTACTGAGTGTGCCAGGGAAAGTGTTTGGTAAGGTCATTATTGAAAAAGTACAGAGTCTTACATCAGAGAAAGTGTGGGATGTTCTGAGTGGTTTCATGCCTGGTAAAGGCTGCACTAACCAAATTTTTGCATTACGCATGATGATTGAAAAGTATCTCGCTGTTGGTAAGAAACTTTTTGCTGCTTTCATAGATTTAGAGAAAGCTTATGATAGAGTAAATAGGACACTTTCGTGGAAGGTATTGAATGAATGTGGTGTTACTGGGAATCTACCTAATAGTATAAAAGCCATGCATACTGGCAGTAGAGCTTGTGTACAAGTGAATGGTGTTTTATCAAAATGGTTCTCTATTGGAGCATGTTTGACAGAGAGAACAAATTGGATGGTGAAATTAGTTGGAGAGTGAATTCTTCATTGAAAGTCATGGCTGCTTTGGGAGGTTTTCACAGGAATGATGGGTTCTCAAGGGAGTCCAGCATGACTGTGTATGAAAGTGTAATTGTTCATTCTGCTTTTTTCGGCATAATTTTGGTCATCCTCGAGGTCATTGCAAAAATGAAGAGAACATTTTCAGAATTTTTTAGGGGGGGGGGGTCGTTCTATAGAAAAATCCTTGAAAAAGCGGAATTCCGTGATTCCGCTTTTTGTGGTGTAAAAGAACTAAGCGCTTTCTAGCTGAGAGCGTTGTTTTTGGAGCAGGCGCTGGGGGAAAGAAGAAATGTTGGAGGGTGGAGTCAGGAGCTCAATTCGTTTACTGCTGTCAACAATGGATGGGGTCAGTCACTTGAGCATCGCAGCGCGAAGGGTGGAAGCTCCGCCTACTTCGTGCTTTAGGGAAACTGCCGCAGCCCACGAGCCATTCCGTGTCTTGCGGGAAATCGCCACTCTGCATTCTATCCGTGACGTCATCGCCAGGAACTCTCTCTCTTGTAATTTGCGATGTATCCGAATGCGTTCCCACTTTTCTGAGATCGTTAGAGAATCGAAGTTCTCGTGAAATCTCTTTCTACAAAGGACGCACATAAATTGCGGAATCTCCGTAATTGCCAAAAATTATGGAATCTCCGTAATTATTACGGATTTCCCCCGGGATTACGGGTGACTAACAAAAAATTATGGATATTCAGATTTTCGCTGTTATTAAGAAAGTTTTAATGGTTTTGTAAATAATCGATGAAAAGCCTCTGAATAAAGTTCGTAACACAGCCCTTTGTATCCTTTTTTTTTTTCTTCTGAGGTGGCGGAATTTGTTTTTCTTGTTCAAAAGTGCAAAAAAAAAAAAAAAAAAAGCACGGCACTAGGATTGCATAAATCCGGCGTGCTTCTTTCGGCATGGCCCGCTATTACGTGCTTCTTTCGCTGTGGCCTGAGATTACGTCGGCCTGAAGCATCTGAATAAAGTTCGTGACGCAGCTTTCTTTTCTTAAATTCTCTCCCCCCCTCCATCCCGAAGAGAAGGAATTTATTTTGCTTGTTTGAAAGCCAAGTGGAAAGGAAGCACGGCGCCGCGCCGGGATTACGTATAGGCATGGCGTGCTTCTTTTGCCGTGATCCGGAATTACGTTGGCTCGGACGTGCTTCTTTCGCTGTGGCCCGGACTTGCGTCAGCCCGATGCCTCTGAAACAAGTTCGTGACGCACCTCTTTGTTTTCTTTTTTTCTAATGAGGAGGAATGCGTTTTGCTTGCTTGAAAACTTAGTGGAAAGAAAGCACGGCGCCCGGCCAGTATTACGTCGGCCTGAAGCTTCTAAACAAAGTTCGTGACACAGCTTTCCGTTGTTGTTTTTTTTTCTTTCTGAGGAGGAGGAATTGTTTTGCTTGTTTGAAAGCTAAGTGGAAAGGAAGCATGGTGCCACGCCGGAATTACGTAGGCCTGGCGTGCTTCTTTTGCCGTGATCCGGAATTACGTTGACTCGGACGTGCTTCTTTCGCTGTGGCCCGGAATTGCGCCGGCTCGATGCCTCTGAACCAAGTTCGTGACGCACCTCTGTGTTTTTTTTTTTTCTGAGGAGGAGGAATGTGTTTTGCTTGTTTGAAAACTTAGTGAAAAGAAAGCACGGCGCCCGGCTAGGATAGCGTCGGCCCGTAGCCTCTGAACAAAGTTCGTGACGCAACCCTGTTTCTCTCCTTTCTTTCGTTTTTTCCTAAGGAAAAAGGTGTTTTGCATGTATGAAAGCTAAGTGGGAAAAAAGCACGGCTTTGGGTCAGTATTACGTCGGCCCGAACCCTCTAAACAAAGTTTGTGGCGCAGCTTTCCGTTTTTTTTTCTTTCTTTCTGAGGAGGAATTTGTTTTGCTTGTTTGAAAGCTAAATGGAAAGAATGTGTCATGAGTGGCCCAAAAACATGGTTAAAAACAAGAATTCGGCAGAGAAAATCTCCCCACTTGCTTGATATTGATGGAGATTCATGCCACCATATTCACAATGCAAGTAAAAATTTTTGCAAGCCATTTTAAGCTTACATTGAGAAATACTTTATTGACTTCTTCAATTACTTTAAATGGTTGGCAGATCAACATGAAGCCCTTGCTGAAATTTGTGAAATTATAGGGCTAAAATTCACTGAAATTAAGAACATGGTGCAATGCAGGTGGTTGTCATTCTATCATGTGGCATTAAACAGTTTACATATCCATGATGCCCTTTTGCTCCTGTATTATGGATTTGTGCAGCCTAATGAAAGACCAATATACATGGATGTGATAAATAAAATATGTAAAGATTAGAAAGAAAAAGTTAAAATTCCAGTAGCTTTGGAAGAAATTACGGGGGAAAAAAATCTAACAGAAGATGGAAGAAAATGGAAATCTAGAATTGTTGCAAAATTACTTGAAAGCTCAAAAAAAAAAAAAACCAAAACAAAAAAACCTTGCTTATTAAATTTTTATGTTGCAGCTCTACCTCTTTTGAAAAAATATGTATGCTTATTTCAAACAAAGGAGCCATTAATTCATAAAGTTTTTGATGAGCAGAAGCAACTATTCTTGGATTTCTTAGCTTGTTTCTTAAAACAAGAGGTACTGAAAGGCAAACCTATGAAATATATGATAAGGCAAACCTGTGAAAGATTCTTGGATCAGGAACATTATTTTGAAAAGCAAATCAAATGACATTGTGGGGAATTTTTTTAAGCCAGGCTGCTGAAGCTTATATTCAGCATGCAAAATACACGCAAAAGACACTACCATTATGTAGTGATCTTTTAATGTACATATCATTGATCCTTCTACAAGGGGACATAATCTAACTTTAAAAAGACTGAAAAACTTCCACAGTTTCTTTGAAATATATTGAATTCAGAGGAAATGGAAAGCTATGCTCTAGAAATTCACCAGTATCAGTTTGAATCACGACTTCCATCTCCTGACTTTGTAAAAATTGATGCGTGGTGGGCAAAGGTGTTTGACCTCTACAAGTACACTATGTTATCTAAAGTAGTAAAAGCCTTTATATCATGCTTTCATGGTCCACAGGTTGAAAGTTCTTTCAGCATGATGGCTGAAACCATAGATATAAAATCAGGAAGAATGAACATTGAAACCTATTCAGCTATACAAACTGTGTAGTATAAACTTAAAGCACAGGGTAAGTCTGCAGTTAATTTCTTCAGTAAAGAAATTTTTTTCCAAGAAGCAGTTGATGCCAACCTCTGCCAAAATCTTAGGACATCAGAAACAAGTTATACCAAAGAAATAGAGAGGAAAAGAAAAGGAATTATCAGCAAAAAGAAAAAGTTAGCAATGAATGCTGTTCAGCTGCAGTCAACGTAAAATAAATATGGCCGTGCAGCTTGCTGAGAAGAAAGCCAGGCTTGCTCAGAAGAGGAAATTCGAATTGTTGTGCAAGCAAGTACAACAAAAAAGGGGCAAAATATCTTTGAAGCAATCTGTTTAAAAACCATAACTTCTAGTCATGTTTTTTTTAAATTTGTTCATATTCAAATACATATTCCAATTATCATTTAGTAAGAATCTGTGAATTTAACTTATTTCCACACACATTTCATTTTTGAAAAATTTGGTACATTAGAGTGCTACTAAGCCAACAAGACTGACTTATCTCTTGTACTATGATGTTTGACCAAAACTAATCTGTGGATATGCTTCTAATTGCTTGACTAAATGCACAAACTTTCCTAGACAAATACTTTTCATCTCAGGATTTAGCTAATAAAGATTTACATGTATGTTTTAAACCTGATTTTTAAAAATATCTCATTTTATTTTGTTCTTGATTCCCTACTTTTCTATTGTGAATATAATAATGTGCTTCATTTTAATATTTACTTACATAATTTACAGAAAATAATTCCATATGGCTTGTGCAATTTTAAATATTGTATATGCTGTATTTGAATTTGCTCACACCGCGCGTTCGCGTGTCCCAATTTTCCACCCAGTTAAAAAATTCAGCTTTTTTGTCATCGGCCGGTCTCATGTATGTGTATGGCAGTGAAACTGGGTACTACAGAAGAAACACAGGAGTCATTTGTGTGCTGGAGAAAGGCGTTACTTACAGGGGTTTGTGGCAAGACGCGGTCTGATTGTGTGTGGAATGAAGATGTGTTGTAGATGTGTAATGTGAAGCAAAATGTTGTTAGCAAGGTGGAGACTAATATGCTTCCGTAGTTTGGCCATGTTGAAAGAATGAGTGATGGGATGCTTACTAAGAAATTTTTTAGCCCAAGTGGCAGGAAGGAAAAGCAGAGGAAGGCTAAGGACGTCATGGGAGGATCAGATTCAGGAATGTCTGCATGAAAAAAAGATCATGAGTATGAAGTATAGAAGATCGAGTGATGGATGCCAGCGAAGCCCAAGTTGTGTGTCAAGATCGCTGTAAATGGAGGAGTTTGATGTGGCAACATGCATGTATACATATATACATACATGCTGGCAGTAGAGCTTTGTTATCTGTAAATGGTGTTTTCTCGATTTGCTTTTCCATTGGTTCAGGAGTCTGTCAAGGTTGTGTAATCTTGCCATGGTTGTTCAGTATTTTTATGGATGCACATGAGTGTGAAAATAGACAGTAAAAATAGACAGTACGGGTTTATGTCTTAGTAATTTCCATGAGTGCAGGTTGTGTATGATGATGACACAGACCTTTAGTCTGAGTGCAAAAGTCAGTGTAGAGTGTTGTCTAGCTAGCATGAAGTTTGCATAAAATTCAACATACATACATACATACATATCCATAAGCTGTTCTCTGGGATTCAGAGGTTAGCTCCACAAAGAAAAAAACTACCAGATAATTTTGAACTGATTATTTACTTACTGTTGCTGTATCAAACTCCTCCATTTACAGCGATCTTGGCACACAATTCGAGCTTCACTGACATCCATCACATGACGCACACAAGATCTTCTATACTTCATACTCATGATCTTTTTCTCATGCAGGCACTCCTGGATCTCATGCACCGTTTAGAAATTCCAGGTCTATTCCATGGTGGATCGTTCTTCTCAAGTGTGGTAGGTCCACCATATCCCGCACTCAAGTAATTTTTAACATTTCTTTGTGTCTTTTTAATCAGGTAGGTACATCAGTATGGAGGATTAGCCCACAGCTGATGGTTCCAGTTGGTCATTCAACCTAAGGATTCTGGAACAAAACCTAGTGAGTTCGGATCTTTATGCCAATGTCACACAGAACTATCTGGCACCTCTCCAGAATTCAAACTGAGCATAAATAAGGAGAAAAACCAAAGTCATGGTTTCTAAGAAAGGAACTGTTTGTATTGAATGTAAGATCAGTCTGAATGGTAGAAAGTTAGACAAAGTGAGTGAGTTTGTGTATTTAGGAAGCATGTTTGACATAGAAAACAGGTTAAATGGTGAAATTAGTAGGCAAGTGAATTGAGCTTTGAAAGTCATTGGTCCTCTAAGAGGATCACTGGACTGATGAGGTGCTTGAAAATGTCCCAAGTAACTGTGTAAGAAGGTGTAATTGTTATTACTGTGATGTATGGCAGTAAAACCTAGGTTCTGCAAAAGAGACATACAGGAATCGTTCATGTGCTGGACAGATGTGTGGAGAGATTGCAACAAGATACATTCTGATCATGTAAAGAACAAAGATGTATTGCAGATCTGTAATGTGAAGCAAAATGTTGTTAGTTAGGTGAAGACAAATATTCTGAGGTATGGTTTGGCCATGTTGAAAGAATGAGTGGTGAGCTAAGAGAATTATTCAGCCCAAGTAGCAGAAAAGAGAAGTATAAAGAGGCATGGAAGGACCAGATTGAGGAATGCAAACAAGAGAAAAAGTAATGAGTGTGAAATAAAAAAAAAAAAACAGATCTTGTGTGAGGCATGAGATGGATGTAGTGAAGCCTGAGTTGTGTGCCAAGAGACATTTGGTACATCAACAGTAAGTAATATGTAACTCATTGGTAAATTTGATCAGATTATCTTACGATCTTGCTTTGAGGAGTTAGCCTCTGAAATCTAGTAAACAGCTTAATGATATGTACACTGAAGTGCCAGAAAAAATGATACAGACGAACTTATGCAAAATACATAGCAACGTCACATATGCGCATATTCGGTTGCGTCTGCCAGTCTGTATATAAAGCAATAGACATCCTTGCCAGCTGTCAGAGCTGTTTTCGGCATGAAAATGACAAGTAATAATGATTTAAGCGATTTTCAACGCAGTGTCATAGTTGGCGCTCGTGAGATGGGCCATAGTATTTTGGAGGTAGAAACGAAGTTTGAATTTTCACGAACGACCATTGCAAGGATGTACCATGACTACAAGAATTCCGGCAAACCCTCCAACCTACGATACCAGTGTGGCTGTAAAAAGACATTGGGTGAACGTGACCATTGTCGACTGTCAATAATCGTTTCACGCGATAGGCGTGCAACACTCTCGCAGGTATCATCGGAATTCAATGCTGGAGCCTCAACAAGCATCAGCGTCCGGACTGTGCAACGTACCCTGCACGATATGGGCTTTGGCAGCCGACGCCCAACTCGAGTCCCCTTGATGAGTGCACGACACAGAGCCATGCGCCTCGCTTGGGCACGGGAACACCGCCACTGGACACTTGATGACTGGAAATAAGTAGCCTGGTCTGATGTGTCACGTTTTCAACTGTATCGGGCAGATGGAAGGATTCGTGTGCGGCGCAAACCCCATGAAGCCATGGATCCTGCTGTCAACAGGGAACTGTACTGGCTGGTTGGGGGTCTGTAATGGCATGGGGTGTGTTCAGCTGGACTTCACTGGGACCCCTGTTACATCTACAAACGTCTGTGACTGGCCAACGCCACGTGCGCATCCTTTCTGACGAGGTACGCCAGTTCATGTCCTGCATTCATGCTGCTGGGTTGGGCCTATTCCAACAGGACAATGCACCTTCACACAAGTGCCGGGATGCCACATTATGGTTAGAGGAGCATTCATCTGAGTTCGGGGTGCTTCCATTCCCACCCCAGATCTGAACGTGATAGAACACATTTGGGATGCCATGCAATGCGCTATTGAACACCAGAATCCGAGACCTTGGAATGCACCCAAATTGTGGAACGCTCTGCAGGAAGTATAGCATGCATTGTCTACAGCATATTTCTAGAAGATAGTGGAGTCCATGCCCCATTGTATTTCTGCAGTCCTGAACTCCCATGGGGGACCCACCAAGTATTAGACTGGTGTACCAGTTTTTCTGGCATTTCAGCACTGAAGTGCCAGAAAAACAATTCGGGTGTATTCCGAGGTCGCGGATTCTGGTGCTTGATAGCGTGTTGCATGGCATCCCAAATGTGTTGTATCATGTTCAGATCTGGGGACTTGGGTGGTGGGTATGGCAACACCCCAAACTCAGATGAATGCTCCTCTAACCATAATGTGGCGCATTGTCCTGTTGGAACAGTCCCAACCCATCAACATGAATGCAGGACATGAACGGGTGTACCTCGTCAGAAAGGATGTGCACATAGCGTTGGCCAGTCACAGACATTTGTAGAGGTACCTGGGGTCCCAGTGAAGTCCAGCTAAACAACCCATACCATTACAGACATCCCACCAGTCAGTACAGTTCCTTGTTGACAGCGGGATCCATGGCTTCATGGGGTTTGCGCCACACACGAATCCTTTCATCTGCCTAATACAGTTGGAAACGCGACTCGTCAGACCAGGCTACTTGTTTCCAGTCAATCAAGTGTCCAGTGGCGGTGTTGCCGTGCCCAAGCGAGGCGCATAGCTCTGTGTCATTCACCCATCAAGGGGACTCGAGTTGGGCATCGGCTCCCAAAGCCCATATCGTGCAGGGTACGTTGCACAGTCCGGACGCTGGTGCTTGTTGAGGCTCCAGCATTGAATTCGATGATACCTTGCGAGAGTGTTGCACGCCTGTCATGTGAAACGATTATTGACAGCCGACAATGGTCACGTTCACCCATTGTCTTTTTACAGCCACACTGGTAGAATAATAGCTATATACTATACGCACTACTGTTTCACACGTTATATACGTTCCATGCGTTGTGTGCATATTTGCAGCAAAATCATCTTGGCATTTATATATCATATATGTCTAGGAATATTACTACAAGTTTCAATTATTATATCATTAAGGACTCACCTTGTATCAGTATTCCAAATTAGTAAGCTTCATCCTGTATCTTGAAATAAAATGTGTATCTAGCGTGTTACCACGTAGCATCGTATTGCAAATAGGCCCAATTGAAATTTGCGACCAGGGTTTAAACTCAAATAAAACACGACTATGGATATCATACAAAGAGAGTGTGAAAGAATTATATACAATGCAATTAAGAAACCATTTACCATCAACAGGTGTCGTCAATCTTTAAAAGAAGGAATGGACATAATCAATGACAAACCAAACAGACCTTAAATAAAATTTTGTCAATTATTGAACAATGCCAGCCACTCTCTGCAACACGCACACGACTCCACATAAACCACCGGACATGTTTCGGCACGACTGACTTTCGGCCATTATCAACGGTATGCATCCTGGATCAATGTTCAAAGTTGTTATATATCTGTCACCTCGGCATCACCTCCGCTACAGTTGCTCCACGTCGACTTCTTCCGTCATCGTTACATATACGTGTATTCACGTGTGAGTCACATCCACACCATCTATTGGGTTCATTCCGGAATTGCTGTCGCTGTTCTTATTTCGTAAGTATATGTTATTTCTTTTATTTTCCTTTTTGTTGTTATATTTCGTATTATTTTCTTGTTGTATTAGATATTTCCACGGATATGGGATATCTTTCGGAGTAGACGTATTGCAATTGGAGCTTTGGGTTTTCTCAATTGTTATAGCTTCAGACCACAAAATTTGATTATGTTTATTGTGGGAAGTCAAGATTTTACTATTTTCCCAATCGGGTATTAACTCATTTATCATACAATGTTGTATAAGTGATGTTTTTTCTTCCTTTTTAATCCAATTACTTGATAATGGCCGAAAGTCAGTCGTGCCGAAACATGTCCGGTGGTTTATGTGGAGTCGTGTGCGTGTTGCAGAGATTGTCTGGCATTGTTCAATAATTGACGAAATTTTATTTAAGGTCTGTTTGGTTTGTCATTGATTATACCATTTACCATCAACACGTGTCATCAATCTTTTAAAGATTGATGACACGTGTTGATGGTAAATGGTTTTTTAATTGCATTGTATATAATTATTTCACACTCTCTTTGTATGATATCCATAGTCATGTTTTATTTGAGTTTAAACCCTGGTCGCAAATTTCAATTGGGCCTAGTTACAATACGATGATTCTACGTGATGACATGCTAGATACACATTTTATTTCAAGATACAGGATGAAGCTTACTAATTTGGAATACCGATACAAGGTGAGTCCTTGATGATATAATAATTGAAACTTGTAGTAATATTCCTAGTCATATATGTTATATAAATGCCAAGATGATTTTGCTGCAAAAATGCACACAACGCATGGAACATATATAACGTGTGAAACAGTAGTGCGTATAGTATATAGCTATTATTCTATTATATAATACCACATATTTTTATTTTTGGTTATTTTTACTAACCAAAATCAATTATAGTCACACTGGTATCGTAGGTTGGAGGGTTTGCCGGAATTCTTGTAGTCACAGTACACCCTTGCAATGGTTGTTCATGAAAATCCGAACTTCGTTTCTATCTCCGAAATACTATGGCCCATCTCACGAGCACCAACTATGACACCGTGTTGAAAATCGCTTAAATCGCTATTACTTGTCATTCTCATGCCGAAAACAGCTCTGACAGCTGGCAAGGATGTCTATTGCTTTATACCTGGTGTCCAAGAAAAGGTGTTAAACAGTAAAATGACACAGCTTCGTTATTACTGGATCAAATTTACTGAAAATTTCAGAGAAACTCAAGCAGTAAGTGAAATTAATAGAACAGATTTTGAAAATGGCCACCGTCTCCACAAACCATCATATAGAGATGGGACTGGAACTTGCTGATGCTGCAACACGTCCTTTTTGATGGCCTGGATTTCATCTGCAATGGCTTTTTTGAGGTCCTCCAGTGTCTTGGGGCCAGTCTTGAAGACTCTGTCCTTCAAATAACCCCACAGAAAAAAATCACATGAGTTCAGGTCAGGACTATAGGCTGACCATTCAGTACCCTGTCCAATGAACCTCGCAGTGTTCAAAGCGATGACACGGTCCTGAAAGGTGTCCTGTAGCCAGGAAAACACATCAGCAACTCTATGTGGACGTGCACCATCCTGCATGAACCAGTAGGTGTTGACCATCCGATGATGTCTTGCTCGTGGTCCGAACTCCTCGGCCAGTAGCTGCCTTTAATTTGCACCAGTAACAGTTCCCCTGATGAAGATGGGTCCGATTATACGTTTTGCGTTGATTCCATACTGGCACAATATTCTTTGTTCAATTCGTGTCGAACCATGACGTTACTGTGGCCAAAACCATAATATTTTTGCACTATAAACAGTCGCTGCTCCATGCTGAGGGACTCCATTTTGAAAAGGCGTTTTCTGTAAATGGTGAGGCGTTTTCAACTTTCAATCGCTGTACTGTCCTGTGAAAAAAACATACCGGAAATATAGAGCTCAGTGACCTGATGAGAGCACTTTACTTTTTAACACCTTTTTTCGGCCACCCTGTACACGCAATGGTGGACGCAACCGAGTAAGTGCATAGGTGATGTTGCTATGCATTATGCATAAACTCATCTGTACCAGGTTTTCTGGCACTTCAGTGTACATGCAAATGAGGAAAGTTCCCCAGTGATTGGTCACATAGACACTGGCTCATCAAGGTTTAAAGGCATTGCAGATACAGACATGTCTCATAGTAAATTAGATATTTTAGGGTTGAGTGTGTTCTTTAGACATGTTCCAAATGTTCCATGGGTATGACAGTGGGACCTCTTGTTCAACGAGCTGACTTAGGGTGGCAGAGGATTGTTGATATGCAAGACTGGGTTTCTGCTTATGACTAATTTTTGCACATGTATGGTGCAGTGTGACTACAGTGCAACATTGTGTGTCATACTGTTGCACAGAGCACTGTTTGATATAATGAGAAGGCAGTGGACCAAGATGCTGGAACATAGTATGTGAAGGACCACTCTGTAGAGGGGTTATTCACAATTTGTTCGCCATGGCGTTCTTTCAGTATTATGACATACAAGCTGCTATGTGTGCAGTAGTGTCCCCCAAATGATGTGATGGTGTTTGCATGATGTGGAATAGTTGGTCAGATACCCAGCCTAGGACCTCCTGTTGCTGTCACATCACATTTCTTATCATTGGGAAGCAGAGAGAGAGAGAGAGAGAGAGCACGCTCTGCAATGCAGAATGAAATAGCATGCGATTCACAAATGAGTCCAGGTTCTATTTCAGTGTACTGTAGTTATCAACATTATGCAAAAGCATTTACAATCAGCCATCATGCTGATTGTAAATGCTTCTACATGTACAGTCAGCATGATGGCTGATTGTACATCTTATGGAATCTGATTCATCAGCATGACGTTTCTCATCTAGATTCTAGCACTTTGATCTTCAGATTCTACATTGATATCTTTGTTGATCCTGTCACACCACCAATTTCTTTGCTGCTATGGCAGGAACAATCATGCAACAGGACACCCATTTGCTCTCTGCTCATGTTACAAGTACAATCTTGAGGGTGTTGCCATTTTCTCATGGTCACCAGACTCACCAGACTTGCTGCCCATCAAGCACGTGTGGGAGGGACTTCACGAGTTGTCACCTCTGCTGATTCTCTCTGTAGGAAGAAAAGAGCTCTGTTGATTCCCTCTTGTTGCTTCTTTGAATGCCATGCCCCAGTACACCATTGATGATTTGATTGATGAAATGCCTCATGGTCTGTATATCTATATAACTGGCTGAAGTGGACCAGCTCCATACTGAACAACCCTAAATAAAAGCAGGTGTACTGTAGCCTCTCATTTCATTTTTTGATCACTTTAACATGTTCATCAGCTCTTTGCATCCTATGATTTTTGTGATTATGTCAAATATCTGGAGCAGTGCAAGATTGGGCGAATCTTATGTGCACTGATTTTGGATGGGGGAATGGAAATGGTGGTATGCATGACTAAGCAAGGGAATGAACAAAGATACTACCAGTTTCCAGGAAAATAGAGTGTTTGGGGTGCATGGACATACGCAGGAATTTCTGGATGACGACTGTAGCAATTTAAATGTGCTGGAATGCTGATTTTGTGAGGGAAAAGTAAATTAGAACTCATATGAGTGTGCCTACTGTCACACCCTTCACACAATTTAATGACTTTTGTAGGAACAACTGAAACTTTGTTAAAATGTGTGTGTGTGTGTCTGGCATTGTTTGAATGACTTAAAGGCAGTTAAGTTGATAGAAGCAGCTGAGGCAAGTGATGAAAGAGTAAAGAGGATAACAGTCAGCCATCAATCATCATGTGTAACAGTGGTAGAGTTTCTGCTTAATGAGATTAAATTATCATAATTTTCTGAAGTAACAGAGCACAGTGAGGACAAGGTGTTTGTTGTGTATGTGTTTTTTTTAACAAAAATTAAGGAAATATGAAATAAAACAAACACGTACTCTCTTCTATGAAAGTGTTTACAGAGTAATGCCTGATTTCGAATTTGCTGCTATCTTTTATGGGTGGCTGTCTGATGTGTTTTGCATAAGTGTATTTCATTTTAACTTGCCATAGTTCAATTAATCAAATATTTCAGGTGTACACAATCATTATGGATTTATATTGTTGCAGTGCTCCATGAGATGTTTTCAGTAAATTTATGGTAGCTTGCAAAAGTCGAACTGAACACCCCAGGATGGAACAACTAAATGAATTTCACCAAATCAAAACTTGTGAGTGTTACCATTTGCTGAAGACTGAAATTAATGGGATTTGCACTGAGCACACTTATTAAAGCATCCAAATAACTGCGAGATTTTTGGGCACTAAATACTGGTACTTTTAGCTACTGATACAAAAATTTACATAATTTGTGAAAATTTTACGAAGACGTGTTTGCGATTTTTATAGGTCGCTGTGACCATTGACTGATACCGAAAAAGTCAGCTGATTGACATTCCACAAGTATGCTGTGTAATAAATTAGGTATGAGGTTCCTGTATCTAAGAGCAACTAAACATAAAAGTAAAAATGTCATTTACAGTCTCAGTTTAGCACTGGTTTTGGTTTTTATTTTTAAACAAACATTTTAGAGGTAGATTCATGCCTTTTTCCCACTTTTATCACACCCACATGGGACATTTAATGGATTTAACATCGTGATTTCAAGATACTTGGCCACATTTACACATATATAGACTTCCTTTTACTTGCAGGGCTCAAGCTGGTAGAGGACGATTGCTATGGCTGAACCTCTGTTTCTTTTGGGAGTTGTAGTGAATAGCTGCTGATTAACGACCTTTCCCATTGCTCTCTCAGTTGGCTGTGATGCCATCAGGAACTCATACGATCTCTGGCCAGGCTGTTTCTCGCCAGCCTTTAAAGAAGACATCTTGCATTCACTGATTGCGCACTATTTTAAATGGGTTTTTCAGTGATTATTCTTTATTGACATACATTGCATTTTATGTCTATGGTATTCTTGGTTGTTCAGTTCTATGCCGTTGACTGAGAATTCTTTTGAGTCCCTTCTTTTGGGACACTGGAAGGGACAACAAACCCTTGCTTCTGTGTCTTTTTTTTTTTTTTTTTCCAGATCTGTAAATGTAGCAAGACCCTCTTGTCTTGAGTCTTAGGAAAGCAACTAATGCTGTTCCAATTCTTTTCCTTCTTGCAGTGTTTTGGGACGTGTTTTAGCATTTTGGAGCACTCCAGAATGCAGGGTACTTCAGATGCCTTCAGCCTTTTAAAGTGACTAACATTATGAGCACTAGTGACCTCTGTGCTTCCCTCTTACCATAATTTCTTTACAAGTGGTGTGTCTCAGTCAACCCCAGCTCTTTTAGACCTAAGAACATGACTTTGTTTAGTCCGCAAAGGGAAAAGTGGCCATCCCAAAATGGAATCATGGCAATTTATGGTGCTGCTTTTCTGCCTTCGCAGGCCACACAAAAGTCTGCAATGGCAGCTTGTTCTACCAAGTCCTTAAACTGGGTGAAACTTTCCTTATCTTTCTACCCCAATCAGCGCCTGTGAATTAATTAATTGTTTTATAAAATTAATTAATTCACAGGCGCTGTTTTAATTGTTTTAATTAATTCAGCCTTACGACCATGCCCATTTGATCTAAAATAAATGGAGGTTAGATCATTACAATATATTTATTTAAGTATTGTTATCATGTAGGGAAATTATTTACATATTGAACCCCCCCCCCCAAAAAAAAAAAGAAATCGAAAAAAAGAAAAAGAAAACCATATTTAAATAGCATTTTCATGTGCTCTAAGCACATTATGAAAACTAGATTCTGCCATACTTGTATTGTTCCAACATTTTTTGTTTGTACAAGGTCTCTTTTTATCTGACCTCCAAATTTTATTTCAAAATTACATTACACTATGCAGTGGCATTGATGTCTCAGTCTGAAGGGATGTTTGAAGTTTAGGATATTTTTTCATTTTAATGTCATTTTGAAAAAAATAAATAAACTGTTTTTATTCAGATAGAAAATTTAATTCATATTTATTTTATTACATGTTTAAAAACATATTTTATATATGCACATGTGTATGGGCAATCTATTTTGCATTTTCTTGTTTCCTCTTCATTAATGAAAAGAAGGGAACCTAGCAGTTAGTAAGTGTAAATGTAGTGTTTTCACCAAGTGATATGTATTATTATATTTGCACTTTTAAGGTATTGACCTCCTGCAAAGTGCGCATAGTTTACGTGCAATTCATAAATGAAAAACTATTAGAAAGTACCAATCACTCACCCTAAAGATCATGGTAACCTCCATCGACAACACACTTCCAACACGTCAATCATCGTTATGTTTCTGGGCTTCCAAGGTTTACAAACATCTTGCTTACGATTCTTACTTCCGGGTGTGAAACATCGTTTTTTTTTTGTTTTTTTAGCCTTATGATATGTTACAATAAAGCTTGTCAATTCCATAAAAAAACACACATACTACTCATTCATACAATTCAATTAAAAACTATGTACATAATTTACATAACCTTACATTCCTAGGTGGTTAAACCTTTGTCAACTGTAAGTACTAAACTGCTCCTTCTGTTTCACAACCCCTGCCACTCCCACTGCAAATGTCACACCCATTCAGCCCCTCACACACAATCCTCTAGTACTTTCAACAGACCTCTGTCATCATCAGGAGGCAGGTGTGTCTCACCCGCCCACCACAGCTCAAGTGAGCAGAGCCATCGAGGCACGGGCCCCAGTCGCTATCTCTGAATCATTGTGTCTCTGGCGCCATCTATTGTCCCTGCTGCTCTTTATATGAATGAGTAGTATGTGTGTTTTTTTATGGAATTGACAAGCTTTATTGTAACATATCATAAGGCTAAAAAAAAACAAAAAAAAAAAATGATGTTTCACACCCGGAAGTAAGAATCGTAAGCAAGATGTCTGTAAACCTTGGAAGCCCAGAAACATAACAATGATTGACGTGTTGGAAGTGTGTTGTCAATGGAGGTTTCCATGATCTTTAGGGTAAGTGATTGATACTTTCTAATAGTTTTTCAAGTGATATGTATGTGTGTACAATTTATGACAAAATTAGAAGGGCCCCTTGATCTTATCTGCTTAGGGGGACCATCATTCTCTGGCTATGCCACTGTTTGAAAACTGAAACTTTTTGTTTTGAAGATTTATATTTTATGATTGCTTATTTTTCTGCATATTACAGTGATGAAAATTAAGATACTTGCATGCATTATTTTAAAGTGTGTAGTTAAACCATTGAGCCTCCTGTGATCATTTTAAAGAGATATTTTATGCCATACATCAAGGGGTGAGAGAGAGAGAGAGAGAGAATTTTTTTTTTTTTAATTATGTTTTGTATTCTTTTTGCTCTATTGGGTAAGAATTAAGTTAGGAAGTTACTGATCCTCGGTAATTGCTTCCTTAATAAATTACACATTACACTAAAAACTGAAAGTTCAATTCATATTCATTGAAGTTTATTATTTATTGAACATAGTTATAACTAAATTCTTATATATTTAATTTTGTTATAGTGAAAGAAATAGCAAACGAGCAAGAGATTTGCACTTATTAAAGGAACTCCGAATCACTCTGAAAAATAAAGCTGAAGGTAATTATGACTGAGTATTTGCACTGAATAAGTAACTAAAGAGTCCTGTTCATGTACTGTAGCCATGCTTAACATATTTTTTTCCTGTGTTAACAGTAATTACAAAGAAAAACTTTGCAGTTGGGGCATTTTAAAGCAATCCTCTACACTGCAAATTTTGAAATGGTTCATGGATCTTTAATTATCCTTTTAATGTATCTTGCCAGTTTGTTTGAACAATAATGCTTGAGTTTCATTCCTGATTTTTGTGGTTATTATCTTGCTATTGCACTGTCATTATCACCTTTCTTTTTATATTTAACAACTATGTTTCATTACCTACTGTGTACAGTTGAGTGCATTTTTTTCTGTCTTTCAAAATACATAATTTTATTAGTTTGTGATGGAGTCATGAAGGAATGAACAAAATGAGACAAAACTTATCACACATGTAGAAAAGTTGGTGGGAAAGAAGTGATTTAATTTCTAAGAGGTTACGTGAATGCAATGGGTAAGGAGACAGTATAAAGTGGCCTGAGTTAGTAGGTCATATGACTATAATGCCAGACTATACATTCAGCAATATGGCATGCCATCGAGTCAATATCTAAAGTTCAAAATGCAAATCTTGCATTGAACATTATACGTGGTACGATATATTTCAAAAATACTACTTAATATAAGTAGTGATAATTCTGTTTTACACATTAATATAACTAATGCATGGATACTAGAAATGGTCGACTAGGCTAAAACATTGATACTAAGAAATGTGGCGTGTATACATAAAACTCACCTATTTTAGTGCCGAAGTTATTGGGTTGTCGGAAAAGTCATGACTTATTTTAGCCATGTTTTGCAAAAGTCATTTGTTGATAGAAAGAACAAAGATCAATCAATGATATAATGCTCGTTTTGTTCGATAACCTTTTGCCATCTTTCAGTGAGCTGCAGAATGCCTCATTCACAGAAGGACTTGTCTTTCATGGCGAAAAACTGTACAAGGTGCTGATTTACAGCCTCATCTGAATCGAACGTTATACCACGCAAGGACTGTTGAAGAGAGCAAAACAAGTGGAAGTCTGACGGCACAAGGTCAGGCGAGTATGCTAGGTGTGGCAACACATCCCACCCAAGTTCCAATAATTTTTGGCGGGTGATCAAACTTGTGTGTGGTCTCGCGTTGTCGTGATGGAACACAAGACCTTTACGATGAACGAGCTCTGGACGTTTCTGGATGATGGATTCGTTCAAACTGTCCAATTGCCGACAGTACACATTTGAATTGATTGTTTGGTTCTGTGGTTGGAGCTCGAAAAATACGACACCTTTAAAATCCCACCACACTGAGACCAGAACCGTCCGCAGATGAATGTCTGCTTTGGATGTTGTTTGAGGCGAAGCAGCATGTCAAGACCAAGACCGTTTGTGCAGCACATTGTTGTACACAATCCACTTTTTGTCACCAGTTATCAGTCGCTTCAAAAAGGATCGTTTTCCTCACATTTAATGAGCATATCGCAGATGTTTATACGCACCGTCAGTTGAGCTTCTTTGAGTTCATGAGGAACCCACACATCAAGCTTGCTTACGTATCTCAGTGTCTGCAATCTCTCATGTCATGTAACGTAAGTTTGACTCGATCAATGCCTTGATTTGTTCTTCAAGAGCGTCGGTGGGCCTCCCGACCGAGGAGCATCGTTGAGGTCAAAATCACCAGCACGGAATTTTGCGAACCTGACATTTTTGTAGAGCATTATCACCGTACACTTTATGCAATTTTTCACAAGCTTGATACACGTTCTTCCCTTTACGGAATAAAACAGTAAAATGTGGCAAAAATGCACAGTTTGGTCTTCCATTTTCAACTTGATGTCAAATCTCCGCAAATCAACCAAATCGCTCACTATTCCTTTTAGACTGCAGCTAGAACTGGCACTTGTCGAATGCCATAGCAATAACAGAGCGGCACATGCCTCTAGTACTTCCAAAACCGCCCAACCGCCATTGTGTGCCAAAATACGTCATGACTTTTCCGACAACCCAATATGTAGAACCACGTTGAGTATGCAATATTATATTGCACGAGAAGTTGAACACAAGGATAAAACTCTTTGAAAAACTTTAAGCAAATAAACAATGAAGGATGATAACATTTCCTATGCAAATGAATCTAGAAACGGTATGTAGACAAGAATGAATATCTTCAATTCCAGAAAGATGAAAAGAACAAGTGAATGAAACGATATTTAAAATACTGAACTAATAAAAATTTAAAAAGCCTAATCCACACATCTCCAAGTGAGCCATACATCTCCAGACCAGTTTCGACATGTATTCATGTCATTCTCAATGGAAGTGTAAGGTTCGAATGTTGCCTCGAAAGCTCAATGTTGCAGTGAGATTCGATTGTTAGTCATGCCACACCCAAAAACGGCAGGGTTGCAGTGTATTGGTGTTTTGAGTTCTTTTAAGGCAAACAATAAGTTTGCCTTAAGAACTCAAACTTCTTAAGGCAAACAAACAAAATAAGTGTTAAAGCAAACAATAAGTGTCATACCAGCTGACGAATATGAAAATAATGTATCCTTTCAAAATACTCCACAAAATAAAATGATTTTGGGAAACGCCAAAATAAATTGGAAACAACAGCAGTTCAAAGTTAATAAAATAAACCAACTGGGGGCAAGGGGTAATGGGCAGGTCATCATTGAAGGTGCACCCTCACCAGCTAAGATTAATGGTCTGAACTTACTAAAATACCTACCTACTGACCGACTGACACTACGCACACATGATAGTTCGGTTTTAAAAAGTGCTTACAAAGTGCGTGAATTTATTTTGCTTGGAAGAGTATGAACCTTGGACTGAGTTCTCCAAGGTCCCCTCTTTTATGCAGCAGGATCACTGTAGCATTGTTCCAGTCATCAGACTGCAAAGGCAGCAAAAACTTCCTTACCAACAGATAAATATTGGGTTGGTGCAAATGAAATGTCTGGCACGAATGAGCAGTGGAAAGAGGCTCCCCACCACAGCGGAATGGAACCACCCACAAGTGTTGCAGGTATTGCGTCACAGAGTTACTATAAATAGCTAACACGTGTGTAAAGAACAAGGTTCAGGCGTGGTTTGTTTGGATGTAACGTGGCTTGCAAAGGAAAATGCAGATGCCGGATTTGAGAATCGTCTTCCTGTATGAATCTACACTTGGCCATTCTTCAGGAATTGCCATTCGAAACGTTAACAAAGCATTTGGGGAGAATACAGCCAACAAACGAACCCTTCGGTGATGGTTTGTGAAGTTTCGAAGCGGAGGCATGAACCTGCAAAATGAAGCACGTGGTCACCGACTTGTTGCTGTTTCTGGCGATGTTCTGTTACGTGTGGTTGAAGCAGACCCCTGAGAAACGTGTTGTGAGATAGTGGCAGAGATAGGTGTCCATCACATGACAGTTGTTCGGCGTCTGGCTGTGCTGGGTAAGGTCAAAAAGCTGGAGATGGGGCTGTTGCATGAGTTGACAACTGTCAACAAGACTAAGCATTTGGAAGTCTGTACGTCGCTGCTTGTCCGTAATAAACAGGAACCTCTACTGCATTGAATCATCACCTGCGATGAGAAGTGGGTCCTTTATGATAATCGCAAGTGATCTGCACAATGGTTAAGCAAGGCACAGCCTGTTGGACGACATCCTAAGCCACCCTTACACATCAAGAAGATTATGATCCTTGTCTAGTAGTCCACAGCCGGGATAATTCATCGGAGCTTCTTGGCAAGAGGCAAAACCATCACTGCAGAACATTATTGTGCTGAATTACACCAGATGCACTGGAAATTGCTGCAGAAACAACGGGCTTTGGTCAACAGACATGGTGTTCTTCTGCTCCAGGACAACATCCGCCCTCATGTTGCACAACGAACGATGCTGAAACTAAGTGCCTTGGGCTATGAATAAGCACTGCTTCATCCTGCCTATATCCTGGACTTGTCTCCAACAGACTTTCATCTGTTTTGTTGCCTGGATCACTTTCTGTCCAGGAAACAGGTCAGGACAGACAATGAGGTTCAACGTGCGGTTGATGACTTCAGTCCCAGCCACAAGACTTTTTTTGTTCCGGAATCATGGCCTTGCTGGACAGATGGCAGCTATGTGTTGATGCCGAGGGGGATTATTTTGCCTAGGTAAGTTGCCCTACTTTTCCGTTCTCACCGTCCACGTGTACTGGTCCTTTGCCGGACATTTCATTCGCACC
This sequence comes from Macrothele yani, assembly GCA_039090855.1. NCBI lineage: Eukaryota > Metazoa > Arthropoda > Arachnida > Araneae > Macrothelidae > Macrothele > Macrothele yani. The sequence goes on from CM077028.1 coordinate 52,188,051, forward strand.
AACTCAGTACTTTTGACTCGTCTTATACACTCAATGGACAAAACATTAGAGATACCTACCTAATAGCTTGTTATCCTCCTCTAGTGCGAACAACAGCCTGTACACGCTAAGGCACCGACTCTACCAGATGCCGAAGAGTTTCCAGAGGTAATGCCAGCCATTCCTGTGGCAGCATTGTCCACAACTTCACCCGAGATGTCAGTCCAGGATCCATGGATCTGATGTTCCACATCACGGCATCCCAGATAATTTCCACGCTGTTTAAATCTGGGCATCTTGGGGCTGATTTCAAAGTCAGATGAGTGTTCCTCAAGCCATGCCTGGATGTTTGCCAGCCAGTAGAGCAATACATTGTCCTGCTGAAACAGACCATCAGCCGCAGGACACTCGAAGGCCATGAAAACAGCTAGGTGATCAGTCAGCACATGCTGGTTGTGCAAAATGGTTAAGTGCCTCTCCAGACACACTAAGGGACCTAATGTGTCCTATGAGAAATCTTCCTAAACCATCACAGAGCCACTGCCTTGAACAGAGCCACCCTGGCATGGCGGAACCATGACCTCATGTTGTTGGTGTCACCCCCGCACCCACCTGTCAGCTTGATGCAGCTAAAAACAGGATTCATGTGACCACATGATGTGGCACCATTCTGCAGAGGCCCAGTTTTGATGTTCCTAGCCAGACAAGGCATAATGTCCAGTGGCGAGCTGTCAACAGTGGTACATGAGTAGGGCGCTGTCTCCTGTAGCCCAGGGTATGCAGTGTATGCTGTACTGTTCACTCCTGTAGCCCAGGGTATGCAGTGTACACTGTACTGTTCACTCCTGTAGCCCAGGGTATGCAGTGTATGCTGTACTGTTCACTCCTGTAGCCCAGGGTATGCAGTGTACGCTGTACTGTTCACTCCTGTAGACCAGGGTATGCAGTGTATGCTGTACTGTTCACTCCTGTAGCCCAGAGTATGCAGTGTATGCTGTACTGTTCACTCCTGTAGCCCAGGGTATGCAGTGTATGCTGTAGTGTTCACTCCTGTAGCCCAGGGTATGCAGTGTATGCTGTAGTGTTCACTCCTGTAGCCCAGGGTATGCAGTGTATGCTGTAGTGTTCACTCCTGTAGCCCAGGGTATGCAGTGTACACTGTACTGTTCACTCCTGTAGCCCAGGGTATGCAGTGTATGCTGTACTGTTCACTCCTGTAGCCCAGGGTATGCAGTGTACGCTGTACTGTTCACTCCTGTAGCCCAGGGTATGCAGTGTATGCTGTAGTGTTCACTCCTGTAGCCCAGGGTATGCAGTGTATGCTGTAGTGTTCACTCCTGTAGCCCAGGGTATGCAGTGTATGCTGTAGTGTTCACTCCTGTAGCCCAGGGTATGCAGTGTATGATGTAGTGTTCACTCCTGTAGCCCAGGGTATGCAGTGTATGCTGTAGTGTTCACTCCTGTAGCCCAGGGTATGCAGTGTATGCTGTAGTGTTCACTCCTGTAGCCCAGGGTATGCAGTGTATGCTGTAGTGTTCACTCCTGTAGCCCAGGGTATGCAGTGTATGCTGTAGTGTTCACTCCTGTAGCCCAGGGTATGCAGTGTATGCTGTAGTGTTCACTCCTGTAGCCCAGGGTATGCAGTGTATGCTGTAGTGTTCACTCCTGTAGCCCAGGGTATGCAGTGTATGCTGTACTGTTCACTCCTGTAGCCCAGGGTATGCAGTGTATGCTGTACTGTTCACTCCTGTAGCCCAGGGTATGCAGTGTATGCTGTACTGTTCACTCGCCGACGCTGCTTGGGCCTCCAACATTTAACTTGGGTGTAATCCAACAATAATCAACAATGTCACTGCATGATTTAAAATCCAATATAACAAGGTCACATTAAAGGTTTATTACATTAAAATATATAATTTACAAGTTAAAATCTACTAGATTTTTCGGGCCGTCAAACATGCCCATCTTCAGGTAAAATATAAGGAAGGTATACAGACAGCAGGAACTTACATACAGTTGGTTGTTGGTTGGTGACGTAAAAAAGCCATCCAAGTGCATGCTTAAACAGTTAGAGTCTTAAAGGATTGAGGTGGGCAACTCCACTTCCATGGCAATATTGGGATGTCCTTGTCGTCAGTTATGGTGTCTTGTAACGTTCCTTCCATGAGGGATTTCCATGGTTGTGGCACTAAATAAGGCGAATCCTCATTACAACATTTATCACCAAAGGTAGATATGTACAAATTCTCTGCAAAAAGGGTTGAGGCCTTGGTTTTTTGACTACCCAATATTAAAGTTTCATTCCATATTGCTGTACATGAGCCTTCTCTTGAGAGATGAGAGAGGGAGGTAGTTGTTGAATGGTTTCTAATGTTATATTTATGTTCATTTATTCTTACACCCAAAGTACGTAAAGTTGATCCTATGTAAACTTGGGGTTTATCTCCTGGGTCATAGCTTTCCAATGGTATACAATATATACCAGATTTATTGATATCGTCAATCGAGTCCCGATCTTTTTTAACCATTGAAAGCAGATTTGAAGTGGTTTCGCCGAAATCCAAGTCATATTTTGTGTAAGCATTCCTTAAAACTGGTGTTACGGTGAGTAGATAGTTCATAGTGCCTACAGATTTCATGTGTCGTCTCTCACATTCCAGAGTTGTAAATTCCGAGCATCTTACATTTTTAATGATCTTATATATGCACTCTGCGGGGTACCTGCACATCGTTACGATGTTGAATATTGTTTTGAACTCCAACTGTCGTAATCGTACCGTGGAGGAGTGTGCACATGCCCGACAAATCATGTGCTGGAAGGCTGCTAATTTATGTTTCATTGGTTGTGCAGATCGCATTGGAATTGGATGAACTTAGATGTGATGTGTGCCACCAATGCCAATGGTTGTTCTGTATGAGCCTGAATTGCCTACATTGACCCAAGTCATCAATCGCATGTGGTCGGCCACTGCTTGTTCTCTGGGTGCTAGTACATCCATCGATGGTATACTTGCAGAACACCCTTGATACAGGTACCCTCGGGAACCCCTGGATTCTTACCACTTGGGTAATAGAGTGACTCATCTGTCTTGTACTGACAATGTGTCCACAATAAAAGTTGCTCAGATCACCATGTTTACCCATGTTCACTGATTGCGACACACTTTTGGGAAGTCCTGCTGTCCACCTATTTATTGCCTGCATTCGGTTTCAGTCTGTTCCACTCTGTGCAGGGGATGTCCACGGCAACTGCCCATTGTCCCTATCTCTAATGTTTTGTCTACTGAGCGTATAATGCAAAAAAAAATATATATAGTCAAAATTATATATGTATTTTTTTGCTTAGGTATCTTCTTTATAGAATATATATATATATATATATATTAGTGCAGCCCTCATCAGGCATAATACCACTCTGTACATCTTGCACCTTCTCTGATGTAAAGCCTCATACAATATCAATAATAACTTTTCGAAACACTTTTCCTGGCACAGTCAGCATTCTGATGCCATAATAATTCTTACATTCAGTCTGATCACCTTTATGCTCATACAAAAGAACAGTGATAAGCATGTCTCCAATCCTCAGGAAAAACTCCCAACATAGCTGACAAATTTCAGTTAAACAGTCAATAACAGAGTCACCATCATATTTAAACATCTCAGCAGTTATGCCATCTACTCCTGGGCCCTATCATTTTGAAGAGATTTTATTGTTTTACAAATGTCTTCTGTTGAGATCTCTGCAGTGTTTTCTCCTCTCTCTGTGACATCATCTGGTCCTGTACCCAAATTGTCTTTGTTTTCATATTTTGATAACTCACAGAAGTATTCACCCTATCTTTCACTTAACTCATTCAGCTCTCAAGTCATTTGAGGTATGATTTGTTATTTAATAATACAAATAAATGTCAGTCTCCCAGTTCTGTTTCAAATACACAAATGAAAACTTACACCATGTGTAACAGATATCGAGATATACATTCGGCATTGAAGTTACCCCGCCCAGTAGGAGTCAGCATACATGCATGTGAATTAGTAGGTGTGTGCAGGCAGGTGGGATATACAAACAGTTCAAGTATGCAACTGACTGCATGAGATGTGCGAGAGATATAAAATCAAGCAGGAGCTGCCAAAGCCACAGTGTGTCCCATGCTCCAGGTCTTGCAGAACAAAACAGTGTGTGTTGAGGGCTGCTATTACATATCTAGGGAATGACGATTCCATATAGACCTCAACAGTAGTAGTGCTACATGTAGTGCACTACTTCCGGTCACAGGTAGGAGCAACATAGCAAATGCCATATAGTCGGGTAACACTGATATTTCCACTATCATTAGGTAGTAGTCCAGTGGGATATGATAAATATCATAGAAGTCTATGGAAAATGGAAGTTCCAAAGTTTTTGAGGAGCTGTCGTCATTCAGGACAGTTAATTGCACCATTCCCGTGCAGAAAGAGATTATTTTGAGGCATGATATAGTATATCATGATGCTGTGGCTATTGCATATGCTAATAGTAGTCAGTGTATCCTACTTAAAAACATGATGAATAATCTTAATTAATGGGAAGTGTGAAAATGTTTTAAAATGATGTCACCTGGCTTTTCAGCAAATAAATAGTATTTCGTGCTGCTAAGTATGAATAAGCACATACCTGCACGATCGAGGTCCTCCAGTGTTAAGTATTCTGCTGTTTCACTTATCCTCCCCCTTTTTTTTTTAGCAAGTCTTTAGTAAAAAAAAAAAAGTATGTGTTTATTGTATCATTATGTGTCTGTCTGTCTGCCTGTGGACACCATATCTCTGCTACTGTTAGTTCTATTTGAAAAATTCTTTTTGCATCAGAAACCTATGAGAACTACAGCAATCCACGTGTTGCATATGCTGTTAAATTCAAAATATTTTCTACACTATACAGTTGCTTTAAAAAACGGTTTAAAAAATTGTTATCTTCCAATACCTTTTACTTCAAAGTCCATTTTACATATAGTTTCTGTTTGAAATAATGCTAAGTGTTACTGCTAAGGAGCGTAATTGTTGTATATTGGGGTTTTCCTAACGTCTCTACTTCTAAAAATCATATTTAAAAATTTATTTTTGCATTAGTTGTCACAACAATGAATGTTTTGCTTGCATTTACAATATTTTGTGACAAAATGCTTTGCCACAGGGGAGCATGAGTGCATATTTCAGTTTTCACCATGCTTGAAATTGTGAATCTTTGCTTCCACAAATCTTAACCGAAGAAGAAAAAAAAAAATCTTTTTCAATCAGATGCCACTCACCGCGGAAAACATTTATTTGTACTTTTTTTCCCATCAAAATAATGTTTAGTATTCCTTACTAGTTAGTGTTAATGTAAATCTTTGTAATGGTGATATATCTCTGCTTTTAAAAGCCTGATAAAAAAATAAAAATTTTCTTTTTGGTAATGATAGCATTTGTGGTGAGGAATATGTTTCATGCATTTACCAAATTTTGTACCACATAATTTTTCCACTAGAGGGTGTAAGTATTCATTTCTATTTGTACCGCACTTGGAAACCGTATCTTCATTTCTAAGAACTTGATTTGAAAAATCCCTTTTGCCTTGCATATCTGCTGTTATGAGAAATGCTTTGTGCACAATATGTGATTTTTCATAGCACACATTTCAGCCACTAGTGACCAAAATTTCTATTTCTGTATGTTTTACCAATTGTGTAGAAATCTGGTGCAATTCAGGCTGAATAACACTACTTAAATCATGCATTTTAAATTATGCATACATTTTCTCTAGCAGGTGTAAATGCACTCTCTTTTTTGATAATTTTTTCCTTCTAAAAATCTGCGTTGAAATACTTTTTTTTTTTGTGTTGGAAAGGTTTCAAAAGATGTGCTCATTACACCCAGGAATTCAATGTCATCTTTCTTGTTTAAATCTCCAGGTACTGCCACCTCTTTATAATAGAAGTCTTTGAAAGATCATTTGCAAGAAAAAAATATGTTGCAGATAAGAGTTCCCAGAATAAAAGAAAAATCTAAAAGAAAAAAGAACCATTGCTGGTTGTGTCATGTGACTGTTCTCTGTGTTTTGTACATTCATTTGGTTTGTGCTTTTCTTTTATCTGAACATTTTCATGTGTGCAATACTTAAAGATTATTTTGACTTTTAATAAAATACAGACATTTTACACTTACATCATCAGTAAGATGTGTATTTTCATGTAGTAAATATTGTGAGTATTTTGTTATACGATCATATTAAGCAAAGGCTGTAAACACAGCTGCTTATCAGTTTCTTTTTCCTGATGAACACATTTCAAGCTATACAGATTATGAACTAAAGCTGATGTTTTTTTAATTTTACCTGTAGATAAATCTCAGGAAATAGTGAAGATTTTGAAAGATATGAGGACTTCTAGTGTAAGAATACAGGTAAGAATTTAATGGAATTTAAGTTTGTTGTAAATTATGTTCAGAAATAAATTAAATTTTTTTGAAGTACATGTCTGTGAACTCTTTATTTTCTGTGCAATGTAAATTGAATTTGTTTCCATTTGAGAAAATGGTGAAAGAGTAAGCAGTGATTTCTATAAATGAGACACAGGTTGCTTGTGTGTGGCTAAAGGTTTGCTTTTTGGTTGTCTTTGTGTAGACTGTAGTAGTAGACACGTGTCATGGCATTATTCAAAATGTTGTTCCAGGTTTCATGAGGAATACATTGTGACTACTGTGTGCACCCTGAAAAAAAAAGCTTTGTGTATTTTTGGCATTATGTATCATCACCCTTTCAACAACATCATTCATTATCCATATACTGCATGAATTCAAAATGAATTTGGAATAATTAACATTTGTTTGCTGCCCCTGTGGTTTAGTCAGAGGTGTAGGTTTCTGGATAGTCATCTGAATTGCTGTGGTTTGAGTCCAGGATGAGGCATGGGTGGTGTGTGCTGTATGGTGCTAGCTCTCCCCTTTTCTACAGGCAGTGCTCTAAATTAGGAATAGGTGACAGCATATAAACCTTAGAGTTGCCCATGGTAGTTGTTAAACCCCTAGACAAACGAAGGCATTTGTTTAATTAAAACTTAATAATTTTGACAGCCTAACGTCTGATGTCACCAAAATCAAGTTTTCCTGCAATCAACAGTAGAATCACTGTCAACAATTTTTAGGAGTTATAGTTTATTGGGGTTGGGAGAGAAAATGGCATGTACTCTGTGTTCCCTTTAAGTAATGAGACAAACATTATTATATCAAAACAACAAACTATATTTTGAATTGTCGCTTACACAGATTCAAAATAATCTCTGTTGAACTCCACCCAACAGTGAGTCATTTGTATAGATGTTTGAAGGCACAGTGGAAGTCTTGAACCGGAACCTCCTTCAGTCTCTTGCTTCACACCTCATTGCAAGTCCTGAATGTTGCTGAAGTGCTCCCCTTTCAAGGCTCACTTAACCTTTGGGAAGAGGAAAAAGTCTGTGAGAGCCAAATCTGGCAAATAGGGTGGATGTTTGATCACACAGATCGACTTTGAAGCCAGAAACTGCTTCTCATGCGGCGCACAGCGTACAGGCGCGCCCTCGTGCTATAGAAACCAATTGTTCTTGTGGAACAGTTTCTCCTGACATGTTGCATGCTGACATACTGACGTTGCATTACACCTAAATAATACTGACTGTTAACTGTGGTGCCCTCAGGAACAAGTAAAAAAAAAAAAACGGCCGTTGTCTTGACACTTGATGTTTGCAACTGGACTTTCTTCTGCCAGGGAGAAAATGTTCCATACCATTCCATGCTCTGGCATTTTGTTTCAGTATCAAACTGAAAACACCAACTTTCATCACCAGTGACAATTCTTCGCAACAAAGCACGATCATGATCAACTACATGGATGAAATTTTGACAATGAACCTGGTGCTCTTTCTGTTTATGTGTCAATGTGCGTGGCACAAACCTTGAACCAATCTTTCTCTTGTGCACATCTTTCTGTAAGCTTACCCTGGCTGTTTCCTTACCAATACCTAACTGTTTGGTGAGTAGTTGTATTTCTTTGCCTGTCATGGGCAACAATTTGGCTGGCCTTCACCATATTTTCATTTATCCATGCAGTAACTAGACGTCCAGTGTGTGATTTATCCTTGAGGGACTCCCTCCCAGCTTTAAACATTGAAAACCAGTGGAACATGTGTGCACAACTCAGGCAGTCATCGCCGTAAACCTTTTTTTTTTTCAGTTCTTGGTACACTTCTGTGTCAGTTTTCCCTAATTTACTGTAAAATTTTATCATAGCTCTTTGCTGCATTATGCAGCTTCTGACATGCTCCACTCACACAGTTTTACTTCAGTGGTGGCCACACGAAAACTGCTGCCTCACCCGACTCGAAAGTTGGTCCTGCGTTACAGCACACTCTAGTGGTTGAAGCTATAAACAGGTTTGTTACTTTTATTCAAAGGGCTGTCCCATAAAAATCAGTCTCATTACTTAATAGGCACAGTGTGTACGTATACCACCTCCCCACTGAGGGGAAATCCTTTCTCCTGCATTTTAACACTTGTTAACTGTTCACAGAAGGCATTGCTCCTCCCTCTAAACCCAGTAGCCTATCAGCAGTAGGCTGAGCAGTGGTTTAAAAAATATGGTTACGACTCTGGAGATTTTCATGCCTGGTCTTGGCTTCCAGACTCACGAGATTTGAATCTTGTTGAACTTCTTCACGACAAATTGGAGTAAACTATCAGGCATGATGACACATTATTAGCCATTGCCCCAAACATGAATGTTTTAAAAATTTGCATCTTTTCACAACAATTGCTGTCACATCCAGATGTTGTTCCAACTTTTTTTTTTTTTTTTTTTGGAAGTTCAATTTTTAGAAGCATTGTCATTGTGTACTTTCAGGCATATATCAGACTGGCGAAGAAATATGTCCTGATTGAACCATTCATGTGTGGCAGATGGGCCTTTTTATTTTTATTTATCTTACATTACTCCTGCTATGGAACACATGCTTTGGAACAAAATACCAACTACTTCAGTATCTTAATTGCATAAGCATGAAATATGAAAGTCCCTAAATTGGTTATTATGATTGATTTGTTATTTAGTGTAAGCTAAATAATGGGTACAAAATAGAACAGGGTTCTCACAGTCCTTATAAATCCTTAAAAGCCTTCACCTTTTTTTATTAGGGTGCTTAGAAGTTCTTATTTTTTGCCAGAAACTTTTTGTAACTGGCTGCACAAAATTCAAAAGTTACGATATAACACCTAGAACTTCTGTTGCTGGTTGGGTACGTTGATGATGTCAGTGTGAGATAAGTAATTTGCTTAAAAAAAAGTGAAAGACCATGTGCTAAATTAAGCACATTCAGCAGATCCCACCCACCAAGCCCCATCACCATCTCTTGGTACTGATATTTCACTTTTTTATTTCCCCTTTCTGTATACACAAATAGCAATTATTCAATTATATCATGGCAAAATTAAGTGTAGAATTCAAAAATCTTGAATTCATAATTTTTACTTTGGTTTTGCAATTTAAACCATGAGATGATTATGCACAAATTTCAGATCTTGAACTCATAACTTTAACTACAGTTTTACAATTGACATACACTGTATCACGTGTGACTATTCTCTCAGATAGGAAAACTGATTTGACCAGAAGAGCTGTCTTTTAAATTAAATTTCATAAATTCTAACTTATTACATCCACAAACATAAATTATATAGAAAAATATTGCGTATATTAATTCACATAATTAAGTCGTGTGTACAAGTATATTTGTGCATGTCATTGTTCTGTATGCAAGTGGTAAAGTCCTTCAAAAATTTTTTTTGGTGGTGCTTAGAAGTCCCTGAAAAGTGCTTATTTTTTGTTGGAGAAAACGAATGGGAAACTGGTAGAATCTGAAGTTCATTTTTCTTGTGTTTTTTGCGTATGTAGATTAGTAGATTTATGTGTAAATATGTATGGAGGCTGAGAAAGAGTATATTTTTAGAGAAAACAGTTTAGTATTTTTTTCTTTAGTTAAAATTTAAGTTACGTGTGCACTGATTTTGAGTTAAAAATAAATTTATGCCTGCCTGCTTGCAGTTATCCTGTTTTACCAGCATGGTTGAGTTGGATTTTAGATTTTTTTTTTAATTCACTTTCCAGTGTATTTAATGTGTACTGTGTGTTAATAATAATTACAGAGCAAAGTTAAAAGGATCTTACCTCAGTGCAGGGCCTTAACTCCAACATTGCATCTAGAGAGGAGGTATGTGCAATGTTAAATGGGAGAGACCTGCTCTGAAAATGTTCTGGTCTAGGTGAAAGGTCACAGTATGACTCAAGGGTTTCTCATTGAAAGTCCAGGCTATATGTTTTCTTTTAATATATCATAATTTTAAGTGTTTGAACTCTTATGCTTTTGTATGTGTTTTATTTTTATGACACGTGCTTGTCAAAGTTTTTAGGGTCCGTAGTGGGTGGGACTATGTGATTTGGGCATGTTTGTCTTAATTAAAAAACAAACAAAAAATTAGTTACATAAGGGTTTTTAATAATCACAAGCTTTTAAATATTTAAATGTTTTAACTCCTACCTTGTGCATTGTGGAATTAAGGGAGTTCATACAGCCTGGAGGATCATTAGAGTTATATGTTGATATATCCATGTTAAATCATTGTATTTGATTTAAATATAGGTAAGATTCTTTTAACTTGGCTCTGTGACTTTATTAAAGTTGGTAGAACATTCATGTAAGATATTTTCGGTTTTCATGAGCCAAAATATTTAAATTAAATATTTTATATTTTTTAGCAGTTAATTTATCTTGCATATTAATCCCAAAAATACAAGGGGAAATAAAAATGTATCATACATGCAGGGATTTATTAAAATAATGGAGACACTTATTGTATGTGGAGGAATTTTTATTAATGAGCTGTAGGCCCACCTCATGTTTTCAACAGAAGGCACCCACAAGCAAAGGTGCAAAATCGCCACTCTCCTGATGATGCCCAAAGTTTTGGGCGAAAAATTTCGAGCAAAGAAAACGGTAAAAGTTGGTATTAACGGAACCTAATCGAAGTTTAGTGAAGCAAACCTGCATTAAACGAGAATAGCGCCAAGAACAGCTATACCTGAAACGGACGATTGGAACGATAACATCAGCGACAACCGGACCACGTGCAGGAAATGTAAAGTCAAGCAAGATAGAAATGCAAAGGTAAGCATTATCTAGCTGAAATATCTAATATGATGAACATATGCACGTTTAAAGGACAGTAGTTTTTTGATGATATCAGAATTAGAACTACGAAGATTTTACTTTTTTTTCTTTATTCTTTTTTTTCTGTTTGAGGGTTTGTGGTTCAAGTATTATTTATTTATTTGAGAGTTTTTGTTGGCTTATTCTCTTTATTGTGCTTTGCTTATCGGTTTATTGAACGAAGTTTTTTAATATATATATATCATCATCATCATCATCATAATTGTCCACCATTATCAATCCACTGCTGGACAAAGGTCTCCCCAAGTTTCCTCCACAACGGTCTGTCTTGTGCCAGTCTCCTCCATGTCACTCCCGCATACTTTCGAATTTCATCCACCCATCTCCCACGTGGTCTTTTTCTGGGTCTTTTCCTGTCCCTTGGAATCCAATCTAAAATTTCGGCTGTCCATCGATGGTCTGTCCTTCTGGGAGTATGTCCAGCCCATTGCCATTTTAGGGATTTCACTCTGATCATGATGTCTTTCAATTTTGTGTATTTTTTTGATCCATGAGTTCCTCTTCTTATCTCTCCTGGTTACACCAAGCATGTACCTCTCCATGTTTTTTGAGTTGTCTGCAGCCTTTGTATGTCTCTTTTAGTTAAGGTCCACGTCTCTGCACCATACGTAAGCACTGGAAGGATGCATTGATCAAACACTTTTCTTTTAAGACATAATGGCATATTGCTCTTGAAAATTATGCTGTTTCTTCCAAAAGCTCTCCAGGCAAGTTTTGTACGCCAATTAATTTCTTCATCAATGTGACCTTCACTTGATATCTGCTGTCCAAGATAAACGTACGTGTCTGTTATCTCCAGCTTTTCTCCATCAATCGATAAATCTTCATTTCTTGTAAAAGCATTGAACATCACTTTTGTCTTCTGAAAGTTCATTTTTAATCCCACTTCTTTACTCTTGTCAGCAAGTTCCTGGATCATACTCTGTAGCTCTGATGGGGTAGTTGCAAAAATGACTACATCATCAGCAAAACGAAGGTGGGTTAGATAATCTCCATTAATCTTTATTCCTTTGTTTTCCCAGTTCAGTGATTGAAAGACATTTTCCAATGTGGCATTAAAGAGCTTTGGAGATATGGTGTCACCTTGTCTCACTCCAATTTTTATGTGTGTTGTATTTTCAAACAGCTGAATCTTTGAACTTACATTTTCATAGATGTTATTAATAATGTATGCATCTTCAATACCGCAGGATTTCAGAGCCATTGTAACTGCTGATGGTTTCACTTAATCAAAGGCTTTTTCATAATCAATAAAAGCCATGCACAATGGAAGTTCATATTCCCTCGTTCTTTCAATTAGTTCTCTCTGTACGTGGATATGATCTATAGTGCTGTAGCCACTCTTGAATCCAGCTTGTTCTCTCGGTTGAGCCATGTCCAGTGTTACCTTCAAACGGTGTGAAAGAACTTTAGTGAAGATTTTATAAACCACTGATAGGAGGCTAAATAGGTCTGTAGTTCCTGAGATCCTCAATGTCACCCTTTTTATGTAGAAGGATCATTGTAGCGTCGTTCCAATCCTCAGGAATTTTCCCTTCATTAAGGCATCGAGTGAAAATTTGGGCGAGTACTGTTTCGATTTCTCCACTTGCTTCTTGTATGATGTCTACAGTAATTCCATCTTCTCCTGGAGCTTTCCCCCGCTTCATGTTCTTGATTGCATGTGCAACTTCTGCTGGGAGAACAGGAAGAACTCTGGTACTGGTACTTTTCATGATGTCTGGAGTACATGTATTATCCCTTTCATATAATTTGGAGTAGAAATCTTTCACTCTTGTCAAAATTTCGCCTCTATTTCTTGTTACAGAACCATCTTCTTTTCTCAGTGCCATAATCTGTTTTCTTCCCTTACTGAGATGTCCATTTGCTATCTTTAGGCTTTGGTTGTTTTCAATTGCTTTCCTCACTAGTTCACAATTGAATTTCCTTACGTCTTCAGTGATACTTTTTCGTACAGTCTTGCATAGCTCTATATATTCCACTTTGGAAATCACATCTTCTTTAGTTGTCCTCATCTCTCTTCTTTTTTACATCAACATTTTGGTTTTTCCTGATAATTTGTTCACATGCAACTTGTTCTTAGACCCAGCTACTTTTGTTGCTGTTTCCATAAGAGCTTTGGTTACTTTTCTGTTAACTTCAGAAATATCCACTTCTTCCGATGTTAGGCCTTCTAAAGCAGAGAATCTGTTCTTCAGTTCCAACTTGGAGGTATTATGGTGTTTTTTAAGGTTGGTTATGTCAATAAATTTTGTTTGTCTTATGAGCTTGCCACGTTCGAGTTTAGTGTTGAGGTGCATCTTACATCTCACCAATCTATGGTCACTACGTGTGTTAAACTTGTTTAGCACACTGCAGTCTTCTATGACGAATTTTTTGTTGCACATAATAAAATTAATTTCACTTGTCGTCCCATTTGGATGTCTCCATGTCCATTTCCTGTGTGGCTTTTTCTTGAAAAAGGAGTTCATGATGAAAAATCCTTCTGCCTCTGCAAACTCAACGAGAGTATTTCCACGCTGGTTTCTGTTGCCGTGACCAAATTTACCTACTGAAGTTTCATTCTGTTGCCGTTGCCCTATTTTTGAATTGAAATCTCCCATAATTATCTTCAAGTGCTGCTTACCTTTATTATTTAGATGGCAAATTTCCTCATACAATTCTTCAATTTCTTCTTCAGGATGACTTGTGGTGGGTGCATAAGTTTGAATAATCTGAGCCTGGTATCTTCTCGAGAGTTGGATAACGAGTCGTGCAGCTCTGTCAGAGGAACTTTCAACTTCTACAACTTTATCCTTCAGTTTCTTGTTTATTATAAATCCAACACCACTAGTTCTGCCAGTATCTGTCCCACGATAGTAGAAGAGATGTCCACTTTTCAGTTCAATGAGATCTCCTTTTCTCCTTACCTCACTTATCCCGACGATGTCCCACTTGATCCTTTGTAGTTCCTCTTCCAATTCAAGAAGCCTTGAATCAGAAGATAGGGAACGTCCGTTATACATAGCCAAGGTCAGCATCAGATGGTAGCCTAGTCCGGTCCTCCTGGGATTCTTAGCACCCTCTGCTTTCATGTCGCACTGGCCGCTGCCTTGGCCAGGTACATTCCAGCTGCTGGAGACTGAGGGCCAAGATTTAAGTTGTGGAGTCATTTTGGAGGGGTTTGGCCATAACTCACCACGCTGGCCAAGCGGGTTGGTGAGTGTGGGATAGCATTTCCTCTAATCCCGATGGTATAGTTATACCGCTATTGGCGGTCGTCAGAGCCCCTTTAGTGGGAACAGGATGCACCACGAGAAGGCGGGGTTGACATTTGTCAAGGAGAGGCTGTGATGTTACGCATCACCTGACCTTACATCCCATATATATATATATATATATATATATATATATGCAACTACCCCATCAGAGCTGCAGAGTATGATCCAGGAACTTGCTGACAAGAGTAAAGAAGTGGGATTAAAAATGAACTTTCAGAAGACAAAAGTGATGTTCAATGCTTTTACAAGAAATGAAGATTTATCGATTGATGGAGAAAAGCTGGAGATAACAGACACGTACGTTTATCTTGGACAGCAGATATCAAGTGAAGGTCACATTGATGAAGAAATTAATCGGCGTACAAAACTTGCCTGGAGAGCTTTTGGAAGAAACAGCATAATTTTCAAGAGCAATATGCCATTATGTCTTAAAAGAAAAGTGTTTGATCAATGCATCCTTCCAGTGCTTACATATGGTGCAGAGACGTGGACCTTAACTAAAAGAGACATACAAAGGCTGCAGACAACTCAAAGAAGCATGGAGAGGTGCATGCTTGGTGTAACCAGGAGAGATAAGAAGAGGAACTCGTGGATCCGAAAAATGACAAGAGTGGAAGACATCATGATCAGAGTTAAATCCCTGAAATGGCAATGGGCTGGACATACTGCCAGAAGGACAGATCATCGATGGACAGCCGAAATTTTAGATTGGATTCCAAGAGACAGGAAAAGACCCAGAAGAAGACCACATAGGAGATGGGTGGATGAAATTCGAAAGTATGCAGGGGTGACATGGAGGAGACTGGCACAAGACAGACCGTTGTGGAGGAAACTTGGGGAGACCTTCGTCCAGCAGTGGATTGATAATGGTTGACAATGATGATGATGATATATATATATATATATATATATATATATATATATATATATATTTGTTCTTGTTTTTTTGTATTTCCCTTTATTTGCTTTTGCTATATATATATCTTTTCCATTTCAGTAAAACATCATATAAAAAACACTTAAAGCATGGCCATTTCAAGGGGTTTAACTCAATCGCCGGCAATGCCCTACCACAGTCATGTTAAGAAATGAAGTTTTTAATGATGATCGTATCTCCACCCGCAGTCAATTTAATTTTTATTTCGAAAATTAACTCTCTCAGTTTTGTTTGTCGATTGACACCCCAAGAAAATGCACATGAGATTTTTTTCTCTTCTTGAATATTTTATGCATAGCCTACGTTTTTTAGTAACATGACCTAAAAGCCTGCCATTCTCTGCTGCGACTGTCGATTCTGTTTGTATGGATCAGTAGTGCCATCTGGCATCCGTTTCCGCAGAGTTTTGTCCCGCTCTTGGACAAAGGAAATTCGGGAAAACGACAGGCATCCTTCTATTACAAAGGCTATGGTTCAACTGTGCTGCTATTTGTAGTGCATGGCATTCTGCTGTTATTGTACAATCAGTGCCAAAGTTTGCCTATCCCTGTCTGACACATCTTTGTATGGCATCCACAATCTACATCTTTTTGTATGGCATTCACAATCTACATCTTTTTGTATGGCATCCTTATCTGACATCTTTGTATGCCATATCGAACAATGGAGTTCCCGACGAACTGTTATGATGGAAATGGGATGATTCTGATTAGTGTTCAACTGTGCAGCTATTTGTGGTGCTGTGGTATTCTGCTTCCATTGTACAATCAATACCAAAGTTTGCCTATCCGTATCTGATATTTTTGTATGGCGTCCACAATTTTCATGTTTAGAAGCAATGCCATGCCCTTTTTGATAGGTAGTCATAATCCCATGTTAAACATACTATTTCTGCCATTTTAGTTACTGAAGCTTCTGCAAGATGCGTACCAATGATCATGTGCTTTCTGAAGTCACTGAGATCCACATTGTCAACAGTTACTATGCAACAGCTGTTTCATGTGCAGCTGTGGCACTGCTACATGATAGCTGACATCATACTGTACCCCTTTTTATACCTCACATCACGGGTAACATCTTTGTGATTTGATGGTGCATTGTATTTACTCCAGTCACAGTTGGTGTTTCCATTATTTTGATGAACCCCTTGTATATGTAGATTCATTGGTGGTGTGTCATTCTGTAGAGCATTCATCAATATGTACATGATATTTTCTGTGCTAAATGTGGCAGTTGGAGCTATAATATTTTGAGCTGTGTTTTTATAAAACATTAGCATTAGACAAAAGTGGACAAAATCTATTTGATAGAATACTCTGAAAAATGAATGTGAGGCACAGGCTGTTTACACAAAAAAGAAATGTGGACTTTGCAACTCCTTTGATCATCAAAATGTACATTTTCATATAATATGTATGTACGAAAATGCAATTTTGCCACATTCGTTAATCTATGTGTATATTTTTGTTAGACACAGTGAGTTGTCCAGAATAATTCTGTTAAATATGCTCACAGACATGCAGACATGTCAAGGTACACTCGTGAATTTCTTCTGCACAATTTGTTTTATGATGCAAAAATAATATTTGTGCTGAAAACATAATTAGAAAAAAATGTTCTGCATTGAACTTGAAAATTGTATTTCTATGAGACAATTCAAGATTTATCCATATGAAATGGAAACTGCTTCTTCTTGGTTTTCTGCGATGTCAAAAAAATAATTTTATTATGTGCAGCTAGCTCTTTTCTTTTCATCTAGGCTCTTGACAGTATCTTTAACAGCAGGCGTTCGACAGTGGATCTGATTGAAGAAGTAACTTTCTCATTGCTAGATCACCTTCTGAAACAAGGTACTTATGTTCCTGTTCTGAAAAAGTTGTAGGGATGTATGTATTTGTAAATATGTTGTCATTTTTAATCAGAATTGCCTACAAGTTTTATTTGAGCCTTGTTTAAAATAAAATGCATGTCTTGTGCATGATACTAAAGTAATGTAAAATATGTTTCTTGTAAGAATATTTTGTTCTGTTTTATATGTTATATATATACACTGAAGAGCAATTGAATTAGAGACAGCTGGCATTGTGCAAATGTGGCACTGTGGGCGGCCCTGTAAACGGAAACGACATGACGTATGCAACGATCCGACAATATAAAGAGTGATGCGAAGGGAATCAGTATGGGTAAGACGAAGGATCTAAGTGCATTTGATTGTGGGCAAATTGTTGGGGCCCAACAAATGGGTCACTCCATCTCGGAAGTCATGCAGGCACTGGGATTTTCACAAACCACTCTGTCACGGGTGCATCGTGAGTACATCGGATCCAGTAAAACCATCCCTGCAAGGGCCAACTGCCGTGGACAACAGCGTGTGGATGAGCGGGGTCATTGTCGGCTAGCTCGCATTGTAACAGCGGATAGACGGGCCACAGTGCAAGAAATCACTCGGCAATTTAACGCTGGTGCACAAAAATGTGTAAGCAGCCACACCATCCAGAACCATCTCCTCGCTATGGGGTACAGAAGCCATCGTCCCACAAGGGTACAGCTGCTGACCGCACATCACAGGGTGCAAAGATTAGCATGGGTGATGGAAAATCGCCACTGGACCGTAGACATGTGGAAAAATGTTGCCTGGACTGATGAGTTGAGATTCACGTTGGTACATGCGGCAGGATACGAGTACGCGCAAACCACATGAAGCGATGGATCCTTCTTTTCAGCAGGGTACTCTTCAAGCTGGTGGGGGTGGCATTCTCATCTGGGGACTGTTTATGTGGTCTGAAATGGGACCCCTGGTACGTGTGACATCATCCGTCACAGGCCAACATTACCGGGATATCCTGGACGACCATTTGCTCCTGTTTGTACGTCTTCAACATCACACTGGGGACCTCATCCTGCAACAAGACAATGCACCGTGCCATCTCTCCCAAATTGTATCTGAATGGTTGGATGAACACTCCACTGACTTGACCGCGCTTCCTTGGCCAGCTAGGTCACCTGACCTCAATCCCATCGAGCACATCTGGGATGCCACCAAGAGAGATGTTCGAGGCTCTGACCCCCTTTCATCAAATCTTCGTGAACTGGTGAACTGTGGGAGCTTGTTCAGGGGTCGTCGGTCCGTATGGCTTCCCAACGCTTCCGGTGTCTTGTCGAGTCCATGCTGAGACGAATCACCGCCGTCATCAGGGCAAAAGGTGGTGCTACACGTTACTAGACAGGTATCTCTAATTCAATTGCTCTTCAGTGTGCATAATACCAAAAACTTTTTCACAACCATGTATGCATTTTCAACCTCTTTAGTTGTTTTTTGTGTGCTGTATCCATTAACAGAGAGAGAGAGAGAGAGAGAGAGAAGAAGGGAGGGAAACAGGGAGGGGGATGCAGAGAGAGAGAGAGAGAGAGAGAGAGAGAGAGAGAGAGAGAGAGAGAGAGAGAGAGAGAGAGAGAGAGAAAGAGAAAGAGAGCCATCACCACTCTTATCATTCATTACCTTGGAGAAAAAAGTTTTGCATTTAATGTAAATTTATCTTGCATTCATTTGCCATTTGACAGCCATAGTAACTTTTGTGGCAGAGGGTTGTAATGTGGTATCTTAGACCTGAGACACTTGAAATGTGTATTGATTTCATATATCTGATTCAGAATTCAGAGTCATCTCTACTTTGATTGAAATTTTTCCCCTAATGGGAGTGAAATATATACCTGTGAATGACTCATTGTTTCCAGTTTAATTTGTTTGAGACTTTTACATACTTAGCAATATTTAGTTTCACAGAGACTCCCATGAAGGAGTTTCATTTTCTGATTTTAAAACTGAAGCATGCAGTTTTAAGTATATAGCACAAACCTTATAACTTTGGCAGCTATACTGTATTGAGTTATCATACAAAAATTGATGTTCTTGTGCTTATCACTGATTTTAAGCACTCAGTTTCCTGAATTCATATACTTGGTATGCTCCTCACAAGGGTTTCCAAAAATACGGTCGTCAGTGGCGACTAAAATTTTCTGCCTGGCGACAAGCATTTTAGTTTTTTAAAATTTCTTTTTTTCACTCAGAGAAAAGCACTTTTTTTTTCGTGTTTTCTAATTGCAATCGGTTTATTTTTGATCACAAATTCAGCAAGGGAAAAAAATTGCAAGATGCGTTTAATTATGGCAGTTAAGAGAGAAAAACTTCCCATCTGGTCAATGTACTCTCTGTGATAACTACAATCTGTGAAGGCCGAAACCATGTATTAGTCGGTGTTCGCGGGTGCACGTGTGCCAGCTTCACAAATTTCCCCACGCGAAAGTGGGGATGGCATTTGTGATGGCGACGCACATCACCACCCTGACTGTGATAGCGAAGGGAGGGGTTGGGAGCAAGTTCACGGTGCTGTTTGCTGAGTTTCTCTGCTGATGTATTTATCATAAAGTTATGGTATGCTCATTGTGAAGCGTCATTGAGTGCACTTTGATCTTACAATTGAAGGTTGAGGTTCACTTCATTCTCCTGTTCAATTCAGTCATCTTCCTTTCCTCAGTATTTGATGATTTCTTTCCATGTTTATTGTTCACACCCCTTGATGTATGCAATTGTTTCCCTTTGAGTGGATTATTAGAATGACAAGTTTTTAAATATGGATCAGAAAAGTATACTTTCGTTTTTCCAGAAGAGAAATATTATGACCGTCAGTGACATGTCAAATGAGAAATTATCCATTGAGGCAGTGGTTCATGAGAAAGATTGTACTATATCTCAAGGCAGATCTGCATTATGTGAAAATGTTGAAAAAAGAAAAGATGGCAAAAGAAAATTTCGGCAGAAATGGTGTGACGAATTTTTGTGGCTAGTATTCGAAGATGGTATGGCCCAATACAAAATATGCTCCAAGTGTCCAGATATTTTTGATAAAAACTCTAAAATTGTTCAAGGATTTCAAGGGCCTTTGAAAATTAAAACTTTTAAAGTACACCAGAAATAAAAAATGCACAAACATTGTATAGATCGTGACGCAGCTAAAAAAAACAACAACAACAACAAAAAAAAAAAACCAGGAGTGCACTCCACTGGCAATGTGTCATAAGAAAATGGATGAAAAAAATGTTTAAACATCTTGGAAAGCTTTTCAATACAGCATATTACATATCAAAATATAATAAGCCATTCACTGATTTTGAAAATCTGATTGTTCTTTTAAATAAATTTGATAAGGACGTTGGTCTTTAACAGTATCAAAATGACATGCAATGCAGAGAGTTTATATAACACATTGCAGATGTAATAAGGCAAGAACTAATAGTGGAAATCAAAGAATGTAGTCATGTAAGTCTTCTTTTAGATGCATTGACAGATAAATCTACAGTAGAAGAGCTAGTAATTTATGTTCAATTCATCAGAGACAGGAAAGTCAAAGAAGTCTTTCTCTCAGTTGTCTCCCTTCGGATATCTACTGCAGAAGGCTACTATATGGCTTTAGATGAACACATGAAGAATCTGGGAATTGATTGGATAAAAGGACAATGGCTGGTTGGACTTGGCACCGACGGTGCAGCAAATATGGTTGGAAAAGAAAATAGGCTTATAGCTGAAGTAAAAAGAAATGTTGCTTACAAACTGAATCTGAGTGTCCTGAGTTCAGTACGAAATGTGAAGTTCCTTGATGAATTAGATCCTGTTTTGCAGAAACTGTACAAGTTTTATAGCAATTCAACCAAAAGACTGAAACAGTTAAGCCAAGTAGCAAAACTTTTTAGAATCAAAGATTTTGAAATTCCAGTATCTTCATAAAGTTTGCTGGGTTTCTAGCAAAGTTAGAGCTTTTAGAGCATTAATAAAAAAATTCAATGTAGTTATTACTCACTTGGAGGAAGTTTCAAATGAGAAAGGGGATGATGTTGCTGTTGCCAAAGGCATTTTGAAAAAAAAAAAATGACAAGTTTTCGATTTGTGATTACTCTTCATTTTCTGCTTGGTTTTTTTAGTATTTTTAAGGAAATTTCTTTAATATGTCAAAGAGAACAGTTGCTTTTAAGCCAAATTGCAATACACATCAAAATAGCCATAAATGAATTGCAAAACTTGGAAATTTGTTCTGGCTCATATGAAAGTTTGTTTGTAAATTCAACCACTATTGCTGGCATGTGCAAGAATATCCATCCAACACTGATCACAAAGTGTTTGAGTTGGATAAAAAGAAAATGATCAATGATGGGGTGAAATATCTTCAAGTAAGGTTTTTAGAGTCTGACAATCAGGTTGTACAGTTAAGACTACTTCTGTATTTGATACCTTTACCTGGCCTCAAGAAAATCTAGAAAGTTTTGGTAATGAGGATATAAAAATTCTTTCACAGCACTTTCAAAGGTATCTTTCCCCCATTGTAGTGAAACTTCATGGGAGAGGGAAATGAAGTCCCTGATGAATGAGTGGTACGAGTTCAAAGCTGTCGGAAAGAACTCGCGGATTGCTGATTTACTCAAAAAGGCATTATCTAACCAGCAGATATTTCCACTTCTTAGCCATTTAATGGAATTTGTGTCTGTTTTACCTATGTACATCTACCTCATCATGCGAACGTGGTTTCAGCCACACGAACTTAATTAAAAGCACAAACAGAACATGCATAGGAGAATCAGTGTTAAATGATCTGACAATGATTCATTCAAATGGGCCAGCACTCAAAGATTGCCTCCCACAGAGAGCTGTTGATAGCTGGTACTTTTGATCCAAAACAGTGAGACACACAGAAGGGCACATGTCAATCAAAAGAAAATTATCCCTAACAAAATTTGATGAATCACATCAGAAACACGGTTGAGCATCTTTTTTCCAAAGAGAAATCATGTAGAAGATACAGTTATTATTTTTGCAGCAAATTTCTTGGATACAAGGAATTAACAATTTTTATTTATGATTACTTTTCTATTTACATTTTTGCATTTCTGATGAGACTTTCCCTACCAAGTTTTTCCCTAAGCCCTGGTGTTGCCAAAATGCAAGCTCTAGGATCATCAAGGATTCAAGGGTATAATAATTTCATTTACTTCTTGGACTAATTCTTGACTTGTTTCTTCACATGCACAATTTTTGAAAGAAAATACGTAAATACATAAACTCTTTTTGCTGAGTTTATTAGATAATTCAGTATGAGGTAAAAAACTAATTAGAACATCTCATTCATGAAGGGCTTTACTATCTCAGTTTAAGTATGCAATGATATTTGCCAGACTAATGGGAAATCATCTTTCAGAATCCACAGAGGTTATCTGAAGTATGCTTTTTTCCTGTTATGTACCAAGTAACCTAGTATTTTTACTCAATTATCTGAAATTTCTATCTATAATTATCATCAAGCTATCAGCTGTACACATGTCACAGTTAAATTTTTTAACTAAAGCTTATCAGTAGATAAACTTAATCAATCATCTATATAATTGATGCACAATGATCATTAGTCATTACTCATTACATTAATTAATTATAAAAATTTATTTTAATAAACTTATACCTGAGTATATTAATTTAATTAATAACGTGATTATGCAAACTGGTGACAATTGAAATAAGAATATATATATATACACTATCTACCAACAAGTAATTGAACACCCCTGCAATCGACGATGTCTGCGTTCCTGATACACGTCACGACCGCCGCCGTTAAATATTGTGTGGGAAACAACAACGCAACCAGTTGCATGCAAGATGCCACGCAGTTCGGAGCTCTCTGATTTCGAGAAAGGTGTAATCGTCGGGTATCACAGAAATGGCCGGTCCATACGTGACATATCCAGCGAGTTGAAGTACCCAAAATCGACAGTGGCCTACGTGATTGGCAAGTGGAAGATGAGAGGTGACTGTCGGAAGGTGCCCCGACCCGGCAGACCCACAAAACTGGGAGTTAGAGACCGACGGGTGCTGGCCTGAGAAATTCGGAAGAACCCCAACAAATCGATGGGCCACATCCACGAGGAGTTTCAACAGGCATCCGGGAGTGTTCTTTCGATGAATATCATCCGTAAGGAAGCCCATCTGCTCGGTTATAATGGGCGTGCTGCCGCTCACAAGCCTTTGATCACCAAGTCCAATAGCGCTGCTCGGCTAACGTGGTGCAAAGAACATCGACAGTGGACCATTGAACAGTGGAAACAGGTTCTCTGGAGCGACGAATCAAGGTTCACCCTCTACCGTTCGGATGGCAGAGTTTAGGTTTGGCGTCTGCCTGGAGAACGCCTCCTGCCGGAATGTATTGTTCCAACTGTGAAGTTCGGAGGCAGTGGAATTATGCTATGGGGGTGTTTCTCCTGGTATGGCACGGGACCCTTGTCGCAATTCCTGGTAGACTCAACGCCGAGACCTACTGCACCATTTTAGATGACCATGTGCTTCCTGTGTTGTGGCAGTTTTACGGGGTGGACCCATGTTACTTTCAGGATGGCAATGCCATCTGTCATGTTGTGAGGTCCACCATGGCTTGGTATGGTGACAATGGGGTTAATCAAATGGACTGGCCTGCGCAGAGCCCGGACCTTAACCCTATCGAGCACCTCTGGGACGAGTTGGAGCGTCGACTTAAGGGGTGCCCCCACCGTCCGAAATCGGTGAAGGAACTGACCTGTCTTCTCCAAGCCGAGTGGAAGAAAATACCGCTAGCCGTCGTACAATGCCTGGTTGAGATTATGCCCTGGAGGGTCGCAGCTGTAATCGCCGCTCGTGGAGTCTCCACCAACTATTGAAGGTGAATAAACTTTGTTTTCCTTTGCTATCACAGGTGTCCAATTACTTGTTGGTATATAGTGTATATATATATTCGTTTCTTACAGTTTCCACTTTGTAGCTGGCTACCATTTTTAAAAAAAAATTTGGAGTCCTGCTCCTCACTTATATTGGTAGTTAAATTTTAATTAATTTTTTAGTCACAAGCTCAACGAGTCTGTGTTGATTTTTTTGAAGGACATAAATTTAGAGCCTTGTTTGATTGATCACACATTAAATCAAGACCACATTTTCCAGATAAAAAGTTAACTAAGTTTTCACGTCTTGGTTACCATTAAAGTTTCATTGTATGTAATATCTGCTACTGAAAGGAAACAGAAGTAATTTGTGAGCTGAAGTAATTATGAAGTGATTGAAACACCACCAGAAGAAATGTCCTAACTCCTTTAAGAATCATATTATTTGCATCTTTAAAGGTATTAAATACCAACAAAGTGCGCATATTTACGTGCAAGTCATTAATGACATATCAATAAAAAAAAAACCAACCACTTACCTAAAAGCTCTTGGTTACTTTTTTGCTATACACTTCATGCACGTCGATTATAACATCATGTTATGTAGCTGGCCTTCAAAGGTTGAAAAACTCCTTGCTTATAGGGCGTTGTTTTATATTCGTTCTTCCGGTCATGAAACATCGTATTTTTATTCACAGGACACAAACGCTGACTTCAGTCTGCCGTCTGAGATGTAACATAGCTCGTCATCACAAGGTGTATACTCACTATAACGTGAGTGTTGTCAACTTTCATTACGCCAATTTTTTTTTATCGTATTCTTCTTTCACTCCCCCATATGCAACATGGCCTTAAAATTCACAATTTGAAAAATGGTATTCACTTCAAAAACACTTATTCGCCCACATAATAAATACTCATATATAGTACTCTCAACCATTTACACTCCCCATTAAAACCACTTTAAGGTACACAACATACAACACATTCATACACTCAATTAAAACCACTATGTACATAATTACACTATTTACATTCCCTGGCAGTCAAACCGTTGTCAACTGTGACTAATGTAGTGCTCCATCTGCCTCATACACCGCACAAACCCTACAGCAAACGCCAACCTCATTCAGCCCGTCATACACAATCATCTAGTGCTTTCAACAGGATCTCTGTCGTCCTCAGGAGGTCGATGTGTCTCTCTGCCAACCACAGCTCAAGTGAGCAGTCATTGAGGTTCCGGCTTCAGTCGCAATCTCTGCATCTTTGTGTCTCTGGCGCCATCTATTGTCAGTGCTGCTCTTTGTTTCCCTTTTTCTCTCTTAATTGTTGTTCAATTTTTATTAAGGCTTTCCACTGTTTGTTTAAGTTGCTTGGTTCATTAATATTACACACTCTTGATCTGTTTTTTTCAATTAATACTGATTCCGCAATTCTCAAATGCCTTTCATTTTTACAGCTCTTAATAATTTTAATATCTATGAACTTCGGACATTGGTGATTTTCTAGACAATATTGGGTTAATGCAGTCTTAGCTTCTTTTTTATTCCAAAATTACTCATATGTTGGTGTAATCTATACTTTAACTTGTTCTTAGTGCTGCCTATATATGACAAAGGTGGTTTCTGATTTATAGGAATCTCATATACACCTGCTCTATCTTTTTGGCTGATTTTTTCGTTTTTTATTACTATATTTTTTAGAGTATGTACCTGATTTCCTACTTGCATGTCATATTTGTCACAAACCTTATTAATTTCAGCAGAAATACCTTCAACATATGGAATTGCTCCTATATATTTTAATACTTTTTTACCATCTTTTGATGAGTGTGTTAAACTTCTTTTAATTAGTGTTTTAACACTATTTTTTTATGTGTTAATTATTATGGTAATTATTATGATATTATGGCAATCAAAACAAATGACAATATACAATACAGAGTGCATAGAAAATCATAATATATTTCTGTATTAATGCCTTTTCAGTCATCCCACCCAACACATAAAAAAAATAGTGTTAAAACACTAATTAAAAGAAGAAGAACACACTCATCAAAAGAACAATACACAAAAAGAAGAAATTGAATATATTGAAAAAATTGCACATGATTTTGGTTACCCTAAACAGGTATTAAAGAAATGGTTTTATGAAGTAACTCAAGCAAATAATAAAGGCAATAATGGTAAAAAAACTATTAAAATATATAGGAGCAATTCCATATGTTGACGGTATTTCTGCTGAAATTAATAAGGTTTCTGGCAAATATGACATACAAGTAGGAAATCAGGTACATACTATAAAAAATATAGTAATAAAAAAAATGAAAAAATCAGCCAACTAGATAGAGCAGGTGTATATGAGATTCCTATAAATCAGAAACCACCTTTGTCATATATAGGCAGCACTAAGAACAAGTTAAAGTATAGATTACACCAACATATGAGTAATTTTGGAATAAAAAAGAAGCTAAGACTGCATTAACCCAATATTGTCTAGAAAATCACCAATGCCCGAAGTTCATAGATATTAAAATTATTAAAAGCTGTAAAAATGAAAGGCAGTTGAGAATTGCGGAATCAGTATTAATTGAAAAAAACAGATCAAGAGTGTGTAATATTAATGAACCAAGCAACTTAAACAAACAGTGGAAAGCCTTAATAAAAATTGAACAACAATTAAGAGAGAAAAAGGAAACAAAGAGCAGCACTGACAATAGATGGCGCCAGAGACACAAAGATGCAGAGATTGCGACTGAAGCCGGAACCTCAATGACTGCTAACTTGAGCTGTGGTTGGCAGAGAGACACATCGACCTCCTGAGGACGACAGAGATTTTGTTGAAAGCGCTAGATGATTGTGTATGACGGGCTGAATGAGGTTGGCGTTTGCTGTAGGGTTTGTGCGGTGTATGAGGCAGATGGAGCACTACATTAGTCACAGTTGACAACGGTTTGACTGCCAGGGAATGTAAATAGTGTAATTATGTACATAGTGGTTTTAATTGAGTGTATGAATGTGTTGTATGTTGTGTACCTTAAAGTGGTTTTAATGGGGAGTGTAAATGGTTGAGAGTACTATATATGAGTATTTATTATGTGGGCGAATAAGCGTTTTTGAAGTGAATACCATTTTTCAAATTGTGAATTTTAAGGCCATGTTGCATATGGGGGAGTGAAAGAAGAATACGATAAAAAAAAATTGGCGTAATGAAAGTTGACAACACTCACGTTATAGTGAGTATACACCTTGTGATGACGAGCTATGTTACATCTCAGACGGCAGACTGAAGTCAGCGTTTGTGTCCTGTGAATAAAAATACGATGTTTCATGACCGGAAGAACGAATATAAAACAACGCCCTATAAGCAAGGAGTTTTTCAACCTTTGAAGGCCAGCTACATAACATGATGTTATAATCGACGTGCATGAAGTGTATAGCAAAAAAGTAATCAAGAGCTTTTAGATAAGTGGTTGGTTTTTTTGATTGATATGTCCTTTAAGAATGTGTTCCTGGAGATTTAAGAATGGTCTATTTCTGTAGTGCAAAGCAGGAACATCACAACTTATACATATATAGACTCTTTGCAGAAAAAAAAAAGGGAAAAAAAAAAAGAAATGCCTCAAGAAAGTTATTCAATCCTGATGAAACTCTGCATGTAAGTACCTCAGGACTAAATATTCAAATGATTAAAAAATACTGACTAATGATGTAATAGTAACTCACCACAGAGCATGAGAATCATGTATTCATGGTTCGTACGCTCCTTGAAAAGTCCTTGAAAAAGAAAAGTTCATTTTCCATTCCTTGAAAGTACTTGAAAAAGAAAAGTTCATTTTCCATTCCTTGAAAGTACTTGAAAAAGTTTAAGGCATTGTAAAGAGTACTTGAAAAAGATGTCGTTTTGTTTGTAAGTTATGATATGAAAGAGCATGTGTGTGCGTGTCAGTTTAAAATAATTGTTTCTGGTGAAAAATTGTGTAGGAGATTTCTGTGTAGTTCTGATAAAAACATCAAGTTGATCAAATAGCTCAGAACTTGTGTTCAACTCAGGGGAGCACGTGGACAGCTTTACCTTGGCCATGATGCCATTACGGAGTAAAATAAGTGGAATGGTGTATTTGCGAATTGTGATGGGTTTCTGTTGACTGGGGTTAGGGAAGCAATCTTTGCTGGAGGGTGAATGCAAAAATAACGTACCTTTTCAAAACATTCCACAAAATAAAATTATTTCAAAAAACACCAAAACGGAGGAGCGATTCAAAGTTAATAAAATAAACTAACAGGGAGGCAGGAGGTAACTGGCTGGTCATTAAAGCTGTGCCTGTCCCAGCTAAGTTTAATGGTTTTGAACTTGTTAAAACACTTACCTACTGACGGCACACACACACATACGATAATTTGGTTTTAAAAAGTGCTTGAATTTATTTTTCTTGGAAGAGTACGAACCTTGGTATTGAGAAGGGTATATCAAGAGCAAAGCTCACATGCAGGGAACAATTGTAACAGCAGATTGTAGTTGCATTAACCTCCATGGACTGTGAGGAGGCCTAGACATCGGATCTGTGCACAATATGAGCAGTTAAGTGAGTTTGAGAGAGAACGTATAAATTGTTCTCGGAGAAGCTGGTTTGCCAAGTCGCCGTATTGCCAAGCATTTGGGTCGGAGTGATGCGTCAGTCAGATGATGTTGGCACTAATGGGTCGAAGAGGGCACAACCTAGTAAAACACAGGCAGTGGACGGCCGAGGGCAATAACAAAACACGAGGATCGAGCAATTGTGAGAGAGCCGTGAAAACAGAACTGAATCTGCCTCTTTCAACCATCCATCACCATGTTGCGTCATCTATAGGTAAGGAAGCGGCCATTCAGACCGTTGCCAGATGACTTGTGGCATGGTGACTACATTCAAAGAGGACACCCTGCCACCTACCACTGACTAGCAGCGAGCATTGCTGGCCCTGGTTGCAGTGGTATCTGGCTCGATCAACGTGGGATAGTGTCTTACGGCATTGTGTTGTCTTCAGTGATGAGTCACGGTTTGCACTTGGTGCTGATGACCAGCACATGTATCTGGAGAGAAGCTGGCCTGCACGCGTATTCTGCCTTTACCACGGGAATGGTATATGGCTCGCACACCGAAAGTGATTGTCTGGGAGCCATTTTCTGTGACACTGTTGGTAGTTCTTCGTTCCACCTTCATGGTTCAATGACACATCAATAACAATCAGCGACCTGTTGTGTTGCCATTTGTATCGCAGCATCACTGAGCAATTTGCAACAGGATAATGCCCGGCCACACATGGCATGGCTCTGTAGGGCTACTTCTGTAATGTCAACACCCTTCCATGGCCAGCCTGATTGTTCGACCTCTCACTGATTGAGCATGTTTGGGACATGCTGTGACACCACCTATTCCCATCCTGGAATGTCGGTAAATTGGCTGGCAATTTGGACACCATTTGGAATGCTATAATACCTCAGGAATTGTATGCATCTGTGCAATGCAGGGTAGCTGTTTTTATCCGAACCATAGGTGGCGCTACAGCGTACTTACTTGTTGCACTTGTGTAGCTGTCTTATCCAAATAAATGGCACTACTGCTCTGGAATTACAATAATTTCCTTTCCTATACATATATGTTGCACAATTTTCATCTTGATTGGATGATTCCTTCTGGGTCCTTATTTTTTTTTTTTTGCCAGAGAGTGTGTATTATAGTATTATAGTATTTTAGGAGGGGGGGGGGTATGGCTTTAGTATAAGACTTCCTGCATGGTTTGGAGTGGTATGTATGATGTTAGGGAAGTGAGAGGCTGCTGGGGAGGAGCCCAATGTGGCATTTTCTTCTCAGTCAGTTGTGTATTAGTGCCATCAACACTAAGCATATTGTTAGACCTGCTCCTGATGAAAACATAACTGTAGTTGTGTCAAAACATGTAGATCATATTAGTGTTTTGTAAGTTTCTTAGCTTACAAAACACTAATATGTGTGTAAAATAAAAAATCGCCATTCCCAGTCAACATTCTATTGATATCACAAACAGAAATTATTATGAAGTTTATATTTGCAGGCACATTACTGTTTCACACACCAAATCACATTTGCTGTCAGTTTCTCTTTATGATAAAAAAAATAATGGGCATTTGAATGATAATTTTTCCCACTGATACTATAAATTTCCATAAAATTTGTAGCAATTAATTAAAATTAATCAACTAATTTTTGTGTTGCTGTCTGTGTCTTTTCTGTTGAGCACAAAAACTTTGAGAATTTTTTTCTTGGCTAAATGATTAAAAATTTAGCTGATGATTCTCTAACATGGCTAAAATACTTGATAGTAATAATTTCCCAGAATGAATTAAAATTAATTAACTAGTTCTCATGTTCTATATTTTCTGTTGATCACAAAAACTTTGAGCAATATTTTTAATTAACTGTTAAAAATTTGGCTGCTGATTTTCTAATTTGGCTGCAAGCAAAGTTATCACATTGATCTTTTAGTGCTGCTTCTGTTCATGTATGTTTTTATCATCATTGTCAACCATTATCAATCCACTGCTGGACGAAGGTCTCCCCAAGTTTCCTCCACAACAGTCTATCTTGTGCCAGTCTCCTCCATGTCACTCCCGCATACTTTCGAATTTCATCCACCCATCTCCCATGTGGTCTTCTTCTGGATCTTTTCCTGTCCTTTGGTATCCAATCTAAAATTTTGGCTGTCCATCGATGGTCTGTCCTTCTGGCAGTATTTCCAGCCCATTGCCATTTCAGGGATTTAACTCTGATCATGATGTCTTCCACTCTTGTCATTTTTCGGATCCATGAGTTCCTCTTCTTATCTCTCCTGGTTACACCAAGCATGCACCTCTCCATGCTGCTTTGAGTTGTCTGCAGCCTTTGTATGTCTCTTTTAGTTAAGGTCCACGTCTCTGCACCATACGTAAGCACTGGAAGGATGTATTGATCAAACACTTTTCTTTTAGGACATAATGGCATATTGCTCTTGAAAATTATGCTGTTTCTTCCAAAAGCTCTCCAGGCAAGTTTTGTACGCCGATTAATTTCTTCATCAATGTGACCCTCACTTGATATCTGCTGTCCAAGATAAACGTACGTGTCTGTTATCTCCAGCTTTTCTCCATCAATCGATAAATCTTCATTTCTTGTAAAAGAATTGAACATCACTTTCGTCTTCTGAAAGTTCATTTTTAATCCCACTTCTTTACTCTTGTCAGCAAGTTCCTGGATCATACTCTGCTGCTCTGATGAGGTAGTTGCAAAAATGACTACGTCATCAGCAAAACGAAGGTGGGTTAGATAATCTGCATTAATCTTTATCCCTTTGTTTTCCCAGTTCAGTGATTGAAAGACATTTTCCAATGTGGCATTAAAGAGCTTCGGAGATATGGTGTCACCTTGTCTCACTCCTTTTCCAATTTTTATGTGTGTTGTATTTTCAAACAGCCGAATCTTTGCACTTGCATTTTCATAGATGTTATTAATAATATTAATGTATGCATCTTCAATACCACAGGATTTCAGAGCCATTGTAACTGCTGATGGTTTCACCGAATCAAAGGCTTTTTCATAATCGATAAAAGCCATGCACAATGGAAGTTCATATTCCCTCGCTCTTTCAATTAGTTCTCTCAGTACGTGGATATGATCTATTGTGCTGTAGCCACACCTGAATCCAGCTTGTTCTCTCGGTTGAGCCATGTCCAGTGTTACCTTCAAGCGGTGTGAAAGAACTTTAGTGAAGATTTTATAAACCACTGATAGGAGGCTGATAGGTCTGTAGTTTCCGAGATCCTCAATGTCACCTTTTTTATGTAGCAGGATCATTGTAGCATTGTTCCAATCCTCAGGAATCTTCCCTTCATTAAGGCATCAAGAGAAAATTTGGGTGAGTACTGTTTCGATTTCTCCACTTGCTTCTTGTATGATGTCTACAGTAATTCCATCTTCTCTTGGAGCTTTTCCCCGCTTCATGTTCTTGATTGCATGTGCAACTTCTGCTGGGAGGACTGGAAGAACTCTGGTACCTTTCATGATGTCTGGAGTACATGTATCATCCCTTTTATATAATTTGGAGTAGAAATCTTTCACTCTTGTCAAAATTTCTCCTCTATTTCTTGTTACAGAACCATCTTCTTTGCTCAGTGCCATAATCTGTTTTCTTCCCTTACTGAGATGTCCCTTTGCTATCTTTAGGCTTTGGTTGTTTTCAATTGCTTTCCTCACTAGTTCACAGTTGAATTTCCTTACGTCTTCAGTGATACTTTTTCGTACTGCCTTGCATAACTCTATATGCGCATATGTATATCCACTTGAGTAATTTTTAAATTGAGCACTGAATAAGTTTCTTTTAAGCCTGTATTTCAGGTTTTTAATGTTGTTGATTAAGGTGTTAACAAACTTGACTGCTTTTTTTTTTAAATTAAATCACATTTGATGATTTTTTTGTGTCCTGTTCCTTTGTTATAATCTTGAAATTTGAAAATATATGGTGAGCTGTTCTTGAACTTCTCCGAATAGAATATTGCACCAAAACGCTGCTTGGTTGGTTTTATGTTGAATCACACATATACAATAAATTCATGACATGGCATATGCCAACTCTAATATTTACTGCATAAACACAGAAAATTTCATATTTAAAAAGGTGTGTTGATTAATATGTCAAACAAAACTTGTGTCAAACAAACAAACAAATAAATAAATAAAATTGTAACATGTAAGATATTTTGAAACTTTCATGTACAGGCTCAAAGATTCTCCATTCTGTTATTATCATGTTGTTGTAAATAATATTTTAAAATATTTTCTTTATTATGCATTTTGTGTAAACAGAAAACTAATATTTCATTTATTGTAAATATGTGATGACTTTTTTTGGAGTTTCAAAGCTAGTCATGAGAGTTCTTTCCATCTGCAGTGTAGGTTACAGAAAGCTATTTATTGAGTATCTCCCTCCAATAAGTTTAAAATATTGGTGGAAAAAGTCCTGTTCTGTTTTGTCATGGTTTGTTTCATTCCTTCCTTTCTGGAGTTCTGTGGTTTGCCATTTTTTTTTTTTTTTTTTTTTTTTTTTTTAGTTCTGATGTTAGGCACCATAGTTCTAAAGTCATTTCCTTCCCTTGCAGGATTTTTAGCGTTAGTTATTGGTATTCTTTCTTTCTAAATTGCAGTTCTAAAAATTCTATTGTTCAAAAGACTGTGCCTCTGAAATCTTTAAAACTTCATAAATTGGAGGTCACCTCCATTGATGTTCAATATGTACTGATGCATTTTGAAAGTATGCAGCCCTACCTCTCTCAGGAGCCTTCGCTTGACATTGTTCCCATCAGTGAATTGTAAGTGTTGTGCTATACATTAATACAACACTGTTGTATGTTATATACGTGGCTAGTTGAAAATATAATGTTTCTAAATTAATAGTTAAATACTGTTTCACACATCATTTGAGTTTATGTTGCATTTATGGTTCTCTAGTTTTTAGTTGAAGCTTTTATATGTCTACAATGTTTTTTTGTTTTTTATCTTTTATAAATTTTACTTCATTTCTGCTTGTTTGGTTTTCATTCTCTGTAATTTGGTGTCTTGTCATGCCTCATAATTTTTGCATGTTATTTGAGTTTATGTTGCGTTTATGGTTTTCTAGTTTTCAATTGAAGCTTTTGTATGTGTACAGTGGTTTTTGGTTTTTCATTTTTTGTAAATTTTTCGTCATTTCATTTTCTGCTCGTTTGGTTTTAATTCTCTGTAATTTGGTGTCTTATCATGCTTTGTCGTGGAGCGCATGCACTTGATGTTGTTGCAACATGATCTATTTCAGTGCACATGCACTTAATTACTGATCTGGATGAACTGCTGCTGGTGAGTCTTAATGCTTCATTTTATTTCATTTTTGGTACATTGTGTTATAGATATCAACAGTTGTGTTCTATGATACTTTGAAACAAGCACCCATGCGATCTCAAATAATGTGCGAAACAGTATTTTAACTATTAATTTCGTAACATTATATTTTCATAAGTGTTGTTCTTGTTATTATATATATAATGAAAACTTGTTCTTCCTCATTCTTCCTGTGGTGGTGATCTCTTCCTAATCCAGTCACGGAAAAGACATTTACATGCTAACCATGTGCTTAGAAATCCTGATCCAGTCAGGTAAAGACATAGACAGTGTCATGAGGAAATGTAGCTTTGTCCAGATTAGATCAGGAAGAAGAATGTCACAGCGTAGCTGAGAAAGAACATGTTTCAGTTACACATCAGCAGATATTTAAGTGTTTAGGTCATTCTCTTCCTCACCAATCAGGAAGAGACAACAACAATGATGAAGAGAGGCTGAAAAAACCCAACTAAGATACACCTTTAAATCATTTCACAGGAAGTATAGTGAGGAGTTCAAATCTGTAAGCATATTTTTGATACTTTTATTGGATCAACAAGCCCACTTCAACAGTTGCCAGTTCAAGGTTGGTGTAATCAATCAACCTGGAGCTTGCACTCTGAAGTTTTAAGTTTCCATTTTACAGTAGGGTGATGTGAGACATGTGCACACCTGTGTGTAATGCATTAATTCACTTTCAGATCCTGAGAAAACCGACCATGAAATGAAGCTCCTGAAACAGAGTTGCGTTAGAGCTCAGCAGCTTGTGAAACTCTATCGTGCTGTTGATGAAATTAATAACAAGGTGGTTGCTGCTGCCAGCACTCAACCTACTGTCGACATTCAGGTATTATGTACCTTTATCTTAGTGTAAATGACAGTTTAAAAATGTATGCTAAATTAATTTGTTACAAAGTTGATATACAAATAAATTAACAGAATGCGTGATGTACTGAATTGCAGAAAATTTAATGACTGGGCCTCTGCAGGACATTTAAAAACCATGTGCTTTTAAATGTCTTGCAATGGCTGGGCTTTCTATATTATGGCTTTTAAGTGTCCTGCAATGGCTGGGCCTCTGCAGGACATTTAAAAACCATGTGCTTAGCCATAATGTGATGACTTAAACTCAGTGGTGAGGCTTGACCTTTTGATAGTATTGCCAGAATCTTACAGAAGGAAGTATAAGAGGTAATGTATAAAAATAAAATGCTATTAAAACAATAGTTTATTATCATGCTAGGGTTTTTTCTTTGCCCATTGAAGCTGAGAATTTCTTTTGTCAGCAGGATTTTCTTTATGTTGCTTTTCTCACAGGTATTTTTTTCGGGGTTGGGAAGAGGGCACTTTAAAGCACAAATTTCCATGTATACTTCATATTTACAGTGTTTTTACTGCTTGCACTGCTTTTTTGTTTTGTTTTGTTTTTATGTTCGGCATGTTAAAATCGTAACATTACACCTTATTATCTTTACTACATTAGCTGTAGTTATCTTACTGTTACACAAGTTTAACAATGTTAATTATAAAACAAATAAGCAAATTTTAAACGCAGAAGCATTAACCATCGAAAAATTTAAAATCCACCCGTGGATATGCCTTTTGCTTGGAGATACTTGATAGATCTTGAAAATAAGAAAGATAAAACCAAAAGAAATAAACATAATTACTATAACAATAGGACTGATAACGTAGCAATAGATTGCAGCACAGATCAACGCGAAGCGAACCAAAGCAAACACAATAGCAACGATGACGTATATGACACTGGCCATGGCGGGCAGTGTGCAAGTACAAGCAGAGTCTCACTAGAGCTACAGAGACCAAGTGGTTAGAAAGCCTCAACACTCCATTGATAATGACACAAGCTAATGTCGAAACATGTATGGATGGTGGTGTTCACGATGTTGAGGATTCCCCAGTTGTGTTCAAATACTACGGACTCCAATTCTAATGATATCACAGGTTTTTGTATGGCCAAGTTTGTGCATTTTTTCTTATTTCGGTTTCTTTTGTTCCATTTGTATGTAATTTCTGAATATTAATTTTTAGTTACGCACTTCGTTTGACTTCGTGCATATTATATCTCGAGATGAAACTCCTGTTTTTTGGTTATATTTTCCAATTGTCATGGCAAAATAGTGATGGTTGTTTTATCAATATGCATGTATAATGCTGCATTCTACGTATCTGGAGTGTTTGGCAACCAAAAATTGGGTGAGTACGAATGAGACATATTCTTGAATACTTAACTCTAAAGTAGTCCTCGACGGACGGCCACTACATTAACATTGTTGAACGTATGTAACAGTAAGATAACTACAACTAATGTAGTAAAGATAATAATTATTATACCACGTAAAATCTAGTTCACAGAAGTAATAAGGCTTATTTGAATTATATATCTAAACATTACACCTTTTGGCCCCTCCGTACAACGAAATTCATGGAATTTTTTTTACAACACATTTTATAGAATTCTTTTTTATAGTTCATTCTAAATTCTATAAATTTTGTTGTACAGAGTGGCTTAAAAGGGTAATGTTATGATCTTGTCGTGTTGAACAGAAAAAAAAAAAAAAAAAAAACCCCAAGAACAACGGTATATATACAGTAAAAGAATGCTGTAAATACAAAATACACACAGGGTTTGCATGGCCCCTGGAATCCTGGAGGTCTCGGAATTTGACTTTCCGGTTTTCCAGACCTAGAAAGCCCTTAATTTTTCATATTTTTGTGAAAAGTCCTGGAATTTTTTCTTCCAATGAAAGAAAAATTGGTTAAAATGTTTGGATTGATTACATCACTTTGTTCTAGCTCTCATTGGTGTCTGCTTGTGATGATGACATCACTTCCTTCCATGGAGTGTGGAGATGTGATGTCATCTTCAGACCTGTTTCTAATCTGGGTGTAACCTGGAATTCTGGGTTTTTTGTCTCACTCTAAACCCAGAAATCTGGGTTTTTAAGTTTTAGGAGAATTTTACATTCCATGGTCGTTTCATTTCTAAAAATGCTACGAAATTATAACTAAAATTTCCTTTCGAATTCCATTTTCTTTGGAAGTTACACTGTTTGATTGAAAACACCGCATTTCTGTGTAAATGGTGAATGCAGATGATTTGTGACACCTTGAGAGTTTGTTTTGTTATAAAACAAGCTGTCATGCTAAAAGGAAGGCTTTTTAAACCATCTTGGAAGTTGCATCTCTAACAAATAATTTGGCTATACACCGATGAGGCATTACATTATGACCACCCCCAGCCTAGAGAAATGAGCACACCTGGAGACTGAATGGTCGTGCAGGTGTAGTTCACAGAATAGTATGTATGCAATCCAAGGACCTGTTTTATCAGGATGGGGAAAGCTGCCAGTTTATCGGAGTTTGATAAACGACACATTGTGATGGCACTGTGCCTCGGAGTTACGACCTTGGAAACAACGCTGCTTGCGGGTTGTTCACGTGCTGCTGTAGTGAGAACATATCAAAAGTGGTGCACAGATGGCCAAACAATGAATCGTCGTCCTGCTGTGTGCTGTCTGCAGCTCATTGATGCCAGAGGGGAGCAGAGACTGTTGCCCATTGTTCACAATGACTGCACGGCCACAGTGCAATGAATCACCTGCAGCTACAACAGTGGTGATCAGGGCAATGTGTTACAGCACACAGTTCATCGCAGCCTTCTGCGCTTGGGTCTGCATAGCTGAACACCCAGCCAGGTCCCCATGCTCACTGCACGTCATTGCGAACCACGCATGAAAGGGGCCCAAGATTGTCGAGATTGATCTGTGGATGATTGGAAGAAAGTGGTCTGGGGGACGAATCAAGATACCTGGTGCATCACATAGGCTGCCGAGCGCGGATACGCCAATTGCCAACGGAAGCTATGGCACCTGGATGTACTGTTGGGCGGAAACAGGCAGGCGGCATCGGTGTTATGCTGCGGGTGATGTTCACATGGGACACTTTATGCCCCATTATTCCAATGTCACAATCCCTGACAGCTGTCAGGCATCTGAACATCTTTGCATACCAAGTTCTCCCATTCATGGCAATTGTGTTCCTTGCTGGTGATGGCCATTGCCAATAGGATAATGTGCCATGCCACATTAACAAAACCGTCAAGGAGTGGTTCGAGGAACATGCTGGTAACTTTCTGTTAATGCCCTGGCCTCCAAATTTACCTGACATGAACCCAATCGAACATTTGTGATTCGACTTAGAAAAGTGGATTCGTGCTAAATCACCACCACTCCGAAATGTACAGGAACTGGAGGACCTTCTGTTGACATTATGGTACCAGATACCCCAGAATACCTATCGCCCTCTCATCAAATCGATGCCTTGCTGAGTAGCTGCTGTTTTGTGGGCTAAAGGGGGTCCTATAGCTTATTAGGTAGGTGGTCATAATGTAATGGCTCAACAGTGTATTAGGTTCAGTTAATCCAATGAGCTATGTTTAGAAATTGAATGGAAATCATTGTATGCTTCCAATAGAACTGATCTCATAAACTGCTCAATTAATATATAATATGAGATGCAAAATTTTACTTCAAAAATGCAATGTCTGAAGGATTTTTTGGCACATTGAAAGAAAATTTGGTACAAGAAATGATGTTAAGTTAAACTGCATGGACACTAGTGCCTATTCGCTATGTAGCTAGTTAATATGTGCGTAATATACACAGTCATATCAGAATAATATGACCACCTACCTAATAATGGGAATAACCACCCTTGGCCCGGACGACAGCAGCGGGACAGCATGGCATGGATGTAATGAGGCCCTGGAAGGTTGCCCGAGGCAAACATGCTCATTTGGACTGCAGCCTAGCACAGAGGTCCCGGAGGTAACGTGGTTGCGGGTCAGCACGTTGAACCTGTCAATCCAAATAGTCCCACAAGTGCTCTTTGGCATTGAGGTCAGGTAATTTTGCCAGCCAAGGGAAAACAAAGACTTCACGGTTGTGTTCCTGGAACCAGTCATTCACTACCTTGGCGACGTGGCATGGCACATTGTCCTGTTAGTAGACACCATCACCACCAGGGTAAATGTCCAAAATGAAGGGATGTATGTGGTCAGTGAGGATGGGCAGGTAGTCATTGGCATTCAGGGATCCATCCAGTGGTACTAGCAGGCACAGGTCATACAAGGAAAACATCCCCCAGACATGCACACGGCCACCGCCAGCCTGTACTTGACCGACAAGCATGTCCGGGTGTTGGTTCTCATGTGTCCGACTCCGTATGCGCCACCACCCATCACTTCTGTTGAGTAGGTACCTCGATTTGTCGGAGAAGGTAACCTTTTCCCACTCTTTCACTGTCCAATGACAATAGTCCCATGCGAAGTGCAGGCGACGTTGCCGGTGGACCTGGGTTAACATGGGCGCCTTGACGCAGGCTACGGGTTCACTCTACCGTTATCAGGGACACATACCTGGGTGCCTCAGCGTTCATTTGCGTGGTCAATTGCGGCACAGTTGCGTTTTTCGATTGCCCTTTACCAGTCAACATTCTCCTGGGGCCGATGGTTTTTAGGGCTCCATAGTTATGACATCGGGTGGTCCTGCGGTCCATTCTTGGTACACCCTTACTACAGCACCTCGTGAACAGCCCACAAAGTCTGCTGTTCCTGAGATGCTTCCACCCTTGGTGCAGTAGCCGTTGATCATTCCTTTTTGAACGTCCATCAAATGACTACCTTTGACTATTGCGCTCACATCATGCACTATTGCTCATCTGTCCTGGCTAACCGCTTATAGCTCTGTGTGGTTGACCTTGTCATGTACACTCTGTGATGCCCCTGGGCGGGTAAACTGTGATTCCAGGGGTGGTCATATTATTCTGATATGACTGTATAAGCTGCCCCGGTGGCGCAGTGGTCTAAGCGATGGCTTATGACCATTCGTCCATGAAGGGTCCGGGTTCGAATCCTGGGATGTTGTGTTTGTCTTATGGCACTGGCTCTCTCTCTTCCCTGGAACCAGTAGCCCTAAATTAGGGATGGGTGACTGCTTATAGCCCATTGAGTTGGCATGTAGTTGATGCCCCATGAAAGCGAAAAGCACTGGCCGACACAAGCAAGAGTACAGAGTGAGAAGAATGCCGGGTACACACCAGAGATGTTGATTTATGCAGCGTATGGACTTTGAGAGAGGCCGGATCATCGGGCTGAAAACCGCAGGGTGGTCAGCATGCCATATAGCCCGCCACATGGATTGTTCTGACCATACCATCGGACTGATTTGGGAGTAGTGGACACGTGACGGTACTGCCACACAGTGGAGCTGCTCTGTACGGACCAGGAGGACCACTGGTAGAGAGAATTGATGGATTGTCTGCCAGGCACAAATGGATCCCACTGGGACCCAGTCCACTATACAGGTAGATGTAACGGCTCCTGTGTGCCCACGGAATATTTCCCGATGCCTCGTGGAAGCTAATCTGCGATCTCAGCACACCTTACGTGTACTGCCATTAACACCGGAACATCGCCAGCTCCGTGTGCAGTTATGCAAGACCAGAGGGATGTAAAACACCATAGACTGGTGACGTGTGGTGTTTAGCGATGAGTTCGGCTTTGCTTTGGGGACAGATGATCATCATGTCCTGGTGTGGAGGTCCCCGGGTCAACGGCACAATTCTAACCTCACTATCAAGCGCCTCACCTTCCCCACTGCAGGCATTACGGTCTGGGGAGCCATTGCCTACGATAGCCGATCAGCTCTAGTAGTGGTATGTGGATCATTGACGGACCAGCCAATGGCGGCTTTTGGGAGGAGGCAAGGGAGGCAGTGCCTCCTCAGAATTTTAAGACTCTTAGTTAGAATTATTTGTTTTGTTCATTCAGTACTTTTGGGTATAGGAGAGCAAACGTTTATGCTAGTTAACTCTTTTGAATTAAATGTCGTCTATATGTTCATTGTTTTTTAAATTGACGCTTTTCGAAAACAATCGGTAGCGCGTAGTTGCAAATTGTCCTGAGCTTGCGATCTCTGTCCTTGAGGCAGGAAGCGAAATGGCTCTCGTACATTTTGCACCAAACCCATTTACTCCCACTGAATCAATAGATACGAAGGTTGGCGGTGGAACTGCGAACACAAAGAGCGCACACGCACTGTGGACTTCCTGTGAGGCAGATGTTATCTTGCCTCATGAGAACAGCTGTTTCCCTGTTGGCAGCTCCACTGTGTTAACTCCTCATTCTGGCAGCTTCGAGCATCATTACATAGCGTCTTCTTCTTAGTTACTTTTCTTTCACACTAATGTTTGTGTAACTAATTTTATTTATGTTTTATGAAGAGTTGTTTATCAGACCATGGCCTCTGCTTCAAACATATCTAATATGGTGGATAGCTTACTGGAAAAGCCTTTCAGTAGGAGAGATTTTGAAGAAAAGAATCAAATTAAAAATGATGGTAAGCCTACACCTGAAATGAAAAAGATGACTTCAAAGGGCAAAACTTCAAACAGAGGTTTTAATATTGACTGGTACAGAAAAGAACAATGGCTAACTGGTAGTGAATCAACGAACAAACTATATTGTTGGCCATGTTTTCTGTTTCCTGTGAGTGGCAATGAAGTCTGGCAAGAGAAAGGTTTCAATGATTTGAAAAATTGACCACGTGCTTTGGACAGGCACAAAAAGTGTACAGATTACATTCTGGCAGTTGTTAAATTAGAGTTGCTAGGCAAAACAAGGATAGACTACTCTCTCAACGAAGTGAAGAGAACAAGTGACTTATGTCATAATGAAAAAGTAAAAAGAATCGTGATGAAATGAAGAAGTTGATTGATATTACAACACTACTGGCCCGGCAAGAGCTCCCACTTCATAGACACGATGAGAGCGAAGTCTCTGAAAATAAGGGAAATTACCTTGAGATGATTGATTTACTCTCCAAGAGTGACGAAACATTGAGAGTGTTTATGGAGAATAGTACAACATTTTCAGGAACTTCAAAAACAAAACAGAATGATTCAATCGAATCAGTTGCTCATATAATTAGGAATGAAATCAATGCAGATATTGAAAATGTCCAGTTTTTTCTTGGCAGATTGCTGAAGCAACAGACATTAGCTCCCACGCACAAGTATCAATTATAGTTTGATTCGTGAAAGATGGAGTACCAGTAGAAAATTTTTGGGATTGTTTGACGTAAGTTCTGATTGGTGTGCTACTTCGCTTAAAGAATTACTGGATCGTGAGCTGGAAAGATTTAGCTACAAAGAAAAACTAGTTGCACAGACATATGATGGCGCAGCAGTGATGGCTTCAGAGCTGAATGGATTGCAAGCAAAAGTGAAGTGTGATGCCCCTCAAGCATTATTTGTTCATTGCTATGCACACAGGCTGAACTTAGTTTTGAGCAGAGCAGCATCAGTGTTGAAGGAATCCCGTATTTTTTTTGCAAATTTAAATGCAATTTGTGCATTTTTTTCCAAATCGACAAAGCGTGTTCATTTACTAGAATCTGTTGGTGGACCCAGACCACCTCGTGTATCTCAGACCAGGGGGAACTTCAAATCTCGTTCAGTGTCTACCATAGCTGACCACAGGTGCCTGCTAATTGAAGTATTTGAAAAAATTGAGGATGATTCCATCTATGATGATGAGACAATTCACGAAGCAGCAGGGCTAAAACGGTGGCTCCAAGATTTTAATTTCGTTTTTCTTCTCTTCTGATATAAATTTTTTTTTTGATTTAACTGAGGTTACTTTCTCTGTACTGCAATCAAATAGTTCCGATGTTACATTCTGTAACAAACGAATTACTGGCTTATGTGAAAAATTGTTGTACTTTCGAGATCAGAGACAGTTTGATGATCTCTATCATAATGTGTGCAGTGAGGTTGGTTCTCTAAATAAAAGATTTAAAGGAAGCAATGATATTCCAGCCACAGTGTAATACAGAAGACTGTATTATGAGGTAAAAGACAATGTTACAACTCAGTTAAAATGCCGGTTTTCTGACATTGAGAAATTAAAATTTCTTCAGCTGGTCAATGTACACTGCTTTGAAGCTCATTCTAGAATTTTTCTTGAACACTGTTTTAAAGCTCTGCTTCAAACTTATGAAAAATACTTTGACAGCACCAAACTGCATAGTGAGCTGCAGGTTCTGTATTCAGACAGAGATCTGTGGAACAATGCCAAAAGTACAACAGAACTTCTATCTGCCATATACAATAATAATCTAGCACAGGCACTGTCGGAGAGAGCTATTTAGACGTCTTTCCCTCGTAGTAACAATTCCTGCAACATCGGCTTCTGTGGAACGCAGTTTCTCGTGCCTGAAGAGGATAAAAAACTACAAGAGAAACTCCATTGGGCAAGAAAGGTTGTATCAGTTCTGTCCATTGAGAAGGCACTTGTGAAGAGGATGGAAGCAGAGCAGACATAGTATGACCATATAATAAATCACTTCACCAAACAGAAAGAATGAAAGATAGACCTCATATACAAGACAATATAAGTGTAAGGTAAGCTTTCTCTCTTGCTGTATAGGTAAACGCTGTGTGCAGAAGTCTTCAAGACTTTTTCTTTTGGCGTCGAAGGTAGAGGTGTACATAGAATTTCATTTGAGATGAAAAAGATGTATAGTTCAGTCCTGCTTTTTATCTTCTGTTGATCTCTTTAATAAAAATCTATTTCGATGTAATATATTTCATATTCAAACTGGCTTAACAGTTCCCAAATAGTCCAAGAGGGCAATTCAGACTGAAAAAGATATATTTAGGCGAAGGGCGCGGAGCCTTGCATAAACAGGTTTTGTGTTGGTCT
Organism: Macrothele yani; assembly: GCA_039090855.1. Taxonomy (NCBI): domain Eukaryota; kingdom Metazoa; phylum Arthropoda; class Arachnida; order Araneae; family Macrothelidae; genus Macrothele; species Macrothele yani. The sequence goes on from CM077028.1 coordinate 52,231,915, forward strand.
CAAAGTCATGTAAAACGTGCGTTTCCGGTAAAATCTTTATGAATCTTTTCATGGGTCACGTTACTTATTTCATACTTCGCACATGAGAAAGCAAATAAAAAAATATTATAAGGTAAAAAAAATGGCATTAAATTGAATACATTTATCATGAAAGAAATACGGGATTACACCATATAATACAAATTTTGAAGATGACTATCCGATTTTTGGCGTAAATGTGACAAGGATGGTAAGTCTGATAATATCCGAAAACTTGAAAATTTTCATCGTCCTGGATCGGGACTCGAACCTGCGTCTCCCAGATAGCGCCCGGATATGCTAACCACTACACCACCCAGAACGACCAAGTTTCAAGTTTGCGATTAATTTGAATATAACCATCACAGGATTCGCTAGTCGAAGCAACTGGCATTCATGTTTAGCGAATCTACAGGTTAAGAATCCTATCCCATGATTGCCCGGAGTAGCAGATAAATCATGAAAGAAATATGGGATTACAGCGTATAATACAAATTTTGAAGATGACAATCCGATTTTTGGCGTAAATGTGACAAGGATGGTAAGTCAGATAATATCCGAAAACTTGAAAATTTTCATCGTCCTCAAGCGGGACTCGAATCTGTGTCTCCCAGATAGCACCTGAGTATGCTAACTGCTACACCACCCAGGATGATGAAAATTTTAAAGTTTTCGGATATTATCTGACTTACCATCTTTGTCACATTTACACCAAAAATCGGATTGTCATCTTCAAAATTTGAATAAATTTATTTGAATCCAGGCTGAAAAGTAGTTTGCCTCCCCAGCAATTTTGGTCACGGTCCGCCACTGGGACCAGCGGTATGTGGATGAGATCCTACGTCCCCATGTGCTCCTGTTCCTGGCCAGGATTCCAGGTGTGCTACACCAGCAGGATAACGCTCGCCCACCACACACGGCTCGGGTTGCCCAGTACTGCCTATGTCATGTCCAGACACTTCCATGGCCTGCCCGCTCCTCAGACATGTCCCCTATCGAGCATATGTGGGACCAGTTTAAACGCCGGCTGCCACTGTGCCAGACTATTCGGGATTTGGAGCACATCCAACACGTGTGGGCCAGTCTGCCACAGGACAATATCAGGCGTCTTTTTACCTCCATGCCAGATCGTATTGCAGCATGTATCGCCGCACAAGGTGGTGCAACGCGCTATTGAAGATGACCGGACTTTGTGCCACAGATCCCTCTGTAAGTGTCCTGCAGCTCTGTTTTTGCCATCATGCGTATCATTCATCTGCATCATTACATCCATAAAATTTCAGTTCAATCCAATGCTTTCTTCTTGGTGCGCAAATTTCATTATCCGTGAGTGTATATATATATATGTTCGCTCTAAGCTCAAAGTTTATGGGATTTTTGTCTTACCACACAATCACCCCTTCATCTCTTTCATCTCATGTGACAGTGCAATACAAGTTGTTTGAGTGTCATATTTCCAGAAACCTTGGTTTATGGCAACACAGTTGTGTACAGTTGGACTCACAACAGTATGTGGGAATCTTCTTGTAAATGCAAGATATATATGACTCTTCCTTCTAGCACTCACTTTCCTCACTGAAAGAAGATTGACATCTGGCCTCTGTGCTGCCAGTGCACATGGGTATATATGACTGTGGAATGGTGAATCTTTAGTGCCATTGCAAAATTGTTTTTGTATTATTATCATTATGTTAAGTTCCAGATAGCTTTGTAAGTTTCATACAGAACAATTTTTATTGGAGGAGAATTTGCCACTTCTTTGAAGATTTAACACACTGAAGAACATTCTGTAACAGCGACTTCTTCTAACAAAATTTATAACAGCGAAGTTTTATGAAATCGCTCATAAGATTTCATAAGAATTCTAAATGTACAGTAAATTTCACTCCAATTTGCAAATATAAAACAACAGTGTTTCTGGTAAAAATTTAAGCTCCTAGAATTTTTTGATGAATTCTTGGGAAACCCCCTGAAATTTATTTTCTGTAAATGTGTGTGAACACCATACATAAGAATTGAACCATGTAGACAACACAATATTTTTCAATATTTAATGAGTATTGAAATGACAAATTTTGATATTTTTATTTTCAAAAACTTTTCCTCTAGAAAAGTAGGAAAATACAGCCTCATATTTTTGACACCAGAACTGTGGGGATCATTCCGCAGTCGAGGAATTTGATGGTGGATTGGGAAATTAAATAGAAGAGAGAGAGAGAGAGAGAGAGAGAGAGAGAGAGAGAGAGAGAGAGAGAGAGAGAGAGAGCTCAAATAAAATTCTATTTCTTTTTTTCTAAATGGAATCAGATCAGCTGTGGAATTAGCATACCCTAGAGATAAGATGTTGTTTCAAAACTCTGAAACTGTCTAATTAGCGCATACCATTTGTAGTCCAAGTGTTTGTTTTTGGAGAAAGCAAATAACAGTAAAGTTATTTTTTTTTTTTTTCGCAGGCACAACAGAAATACTGAGAATCATGAAAGTGGCAGCCAACATTTGTAGATTGTTTTTTAGTGTTTTTAGTGAAAGAATAGGTCTGCGCTTTTTAATTATTTCCTTCTTTTCATCATAATTTCTGGTAGAAAATGGAAAATTCAGTGAACTTGTAACCATTTAATCACATTCATTCACAACTTTAGCATTCAAAGGATTCGATGTTGGTGAAGCACTACCATTCATTGTGATTGTTCGAAGCACAGCTTGAAGATAGAAAGAAACAGAAATAATCTGCTAAGTATTAGGGGTATGCATAAGTTTCTGCAGTTTTAAGGAGAAAGGAGACAGGAATAATCAGGAAACCAGTGCACATTTATTCAACAAAATATTAGCAGTTAGCATCAATGACCTTTTGCCATTTTTCAGGCAAAAAATAAATGCCCCTGTGACAGGAGGACTCTGATTTGAGCTCAAGAACGCAGTGATAAAATTTTCGGCCTCTGCACCTGTGGTGAACCGCTAGTGGGCTTGGGGATGTTGTATAGAGCGAAACAGATGAAAGTCTGATGGTGCAATGTCCGGGGAGTAAGCCGGGTGTGGTAAAACCTCCCAGTGGAACTGTTCAAGGGTTAATTTTGTGGTGGCACCGACATGTGGTCTGGCATTATCGTGTAACACGATGACTGGGCGGCGTCCTTTACCTGTCCATGGGCGTTTTTGCTCGATTGCTGGGTTCAGTTTCATCAACTGATCGCTATATCGTTGTGCAGTGATTCTTTCGCCCGGATTCAACGGTTAAAAGTACAGCATGCCATGCATATCCCACCGCACACACAACAGCACCTTTCCTCCGTGGATATCCTGTTTTGCAGTAGATGTTGATGGCTGGCCTGGGTCAACTCAGGATCGCTTTCATACGGGTTTGTCACGATAGACCCATTTTTCATCCCCGGTGACAACGCTCCACAAGAAATTCTTTCCTTGAAATCTCTTCTTCAGCAAAGACATGCAGATGCCCAATCGTTGACCAATATTATGCTCCATTAAAGTATGCGGAGCCTACTTACCAATCTTCTGGATCTTCCCCAAGGCCTGTAGACGCCGTTCCACCGTTGATTGAGCCACTTTTAAACGTATCGCCAGTTGTGTGGTCGATTGTGTGGCATCCTCTTGCAACAGTGATTCCAGCTCCTCCTTCCAAGCTTAGATCACCTTTCTTAAACCTGGCAAACCATTCTTGACACGTCTGCTCACCCATAACCATTTCGCCATATGCCTGACATATTAAACCGCATGCTTCACTCGCACTTTTCCCTAAATTAAACATGAATAACGAACAGTACCACAAATAAACTTTATCGACTGCCATGCTTCGCTTCATGTATGAACTCTACAGCACGGGTTGCCAGATGGTTAGACTCCTACAGCCTCGGATAGTGGGGCCGGTGGAAACTTTTGCATACCCCTAATAGTATACTTCACCCCTGCTTAAATTACAGATATGGTAATGCATTTTAATGGCAGATTATTTTTTAGGTGCTGCCAGTAATTAATATATATTTTTTCTAAACAAGTATATGAGGGTTGTACAGAAAGTAATGCAAAAATAGGCATAACTTTTTATTAACAGAGGTCATTCAAATTGTACATGTTGGTAGAGTAACTTTTTCTCTATAGTAACCCTTCTTCTTCATTGCAGGTAAATAATGGATTCCAAGCAGAAGCAACGTACCGCCATTGAGTCTGATGGTGCCAAGTCTGCGCTGTAAGGTGGATGCTCTAAAACTTCCCAGTGAAACTCATCAAGCAGCTACTTTGTCTTCCTAGCAGTGGGCGGGTGGGCATTCATGGCATTCTTCCACGATGAAAGGAAGCTCCCTGACCACTCCTCAACATGAAAGTTTGTTCTTCCATTTTTAAACCTTCTGTACCACTTTCTGACACTGGATTCCATTTATAACACTTTCTTCATACACTTGAACAAGTCTCTGATGAATGTCGATAGGCCTGATGTTTTCAGCCGTCAGAAAACGGGTAACTGACTGAACTTCGCATTCGGCAGGATTTGTAATTCACGTGTTCATTTCAAAAGATGGTAACTAGCCACAAACGGATAATAATGGTACCAGGGGATATCCAACAGCAAGCGCATTGGGCTCGGATGACCTTGATTGAGGAAACCCGCACAGATGTTATGTGCAAACGTTCTTTACTTTCTAAAGGACCTATGTAAATAAAGCAGGGGGGGGGGATTCTCTGAGTAGTAAGAAAATTGACTGGAAAATAAAAAACATTACTTTTTTTAAACTTTTATCCTATAAAGAGGTTGATTCCAACTGAGCACATAGGACAAAAGCAACAACAAGAAAAAAATATGTATTCGTGGACAAGCCCCAGGCATCTTGGGCAATATAATTTTTGAGCCCTGGTGCATATAATTTTGTACAAATTGCCATGTATTCAGACTGCAATAGTTTAAACAATGCAGTTCTTTTCATTTTAACATTTTTAGTTTGCTGCAGTTTCTTTATGACCATTGTAACTAAAGTAGTATGTGTGAAAAATATATTAGTTTTGTCTCTATCTTTCCTGTGTGAAAAATAACTTTATTTGGAAAACAGTTAGTGACCATATATCTACTGTTTTAATTTCATTTGCTCATTCTAATCTTAATTTGCAGTTATACTCCGGTAGTTTGTGCATCTCCGAAACTGAAATTGGACGCATATTATCTTTGGTGACTCTTCATCAGACGGTTGTTCCTGTATCAAAAAAGCATGTAAGGTTTCAGGATGATGTAGTCACCGATATGTCCTTCTGTGATTTTATGAGTTGTTTTACTGTGAATGACAGCCATCTGGTTAAATCAGGAGAGGAAATGCTCCTTGAGAACTTACCTGTGATGCTTGTTAATGGGATATCAGAGAAACAGATTGAATCTTTGGGTGGGTACATTCAGCTTGTACTAGTGCTATGTATTATTTGTTTTCTATGAATGTGTTTTAGGGCCAGAGAGGCAGTGCAATTTATATCTTAAAACAGCAAGTTTTGTATGTATGAAAATGCATTTGTATGACATACATAAACAAGGTTATTCAAAGCAATCAGAATTGTGTACTGATTTGCCTGTAGTTTACTGGTCTCCATTAACATCTCCTAAGAAAACTTGAAAATTACTTGGCATTGTAATTCAGGGCAATGTAATTTTCAAGTTTTCTGATTTTCATGGAGACCAGTAAATTACAGGCAATTCAGAACACAATATTGGTTGCTTGAATAATCTAGTGAACTTTCCATGTGTTTCTAAGAAATGTTTCTTCCTTAATTTCTATGCATGAAAAAATTCTGTTTTTTTTTACTACAGTCGAACCCATATATGATGAAGTTGAAGGTGGAATCAAAAACATTTGATTTGATATATATGCGAACTTCATTATGACCAGACACATAAAAAAAGGGCGCTATTTTGGGCATATTACATTATTCCAGGTTAAAACCAGTCAACCATAAACTGTTTATCAATTAACCAAGGATAAAATATACTTGTTAATTGAAAAGTATTGCTAGCAAAGTAATATGAGTGAGATCTGCAATAAGCAGAATGCTTTAAAAATAATGTAAAAATTATAGTTACTGTAAAAAATTTGAAATTTCACTTGTTACATGTGATGCCAGATATATGAGCCAATTCTTCCTTGTTTTGTGCTTTATCACGATCAATATTTTAAATGTTTTTCAGCGTACATGGTGGTTAAGATATTTCTAGATGCAAAATAAACTGTAAGATTTCCTAAACTAAGATTAAGTGATTGAAAGGCAGTGAGGGGATTGCATAAAACACAGCATTCTCCCAGGAAATGTATGTTTGGCAAGCATGGGGTGGGGAGCAGGAGGTAGTAAAAAACAACAAGTGAAGCATTTTTGTCTTCATAAGAACTGACCTTTTTTGTCATCATTTGAGTGGTTCTCGAGGTTGATGCAAAAATAAAGAGAAATTTCTTTTTCGGGGGGGGGGGGTGGGGGGGTCTGTCTGGGGATGGTATTTCATCTTTTAAAACTTTTGAAAACAGAAGTTTAAGGAGAAAATCTTCCCTGCGATCAAAAATTTTTGTTCTCACGATGTTGGATCTGGCCAGGATTGTTGTGAAATATCATTTTATTGCATAAATGTTTGTATTTCAGCTTGAAACTGCAGGCAACAGTTTATCAAAATGGAAGTTAGATGGTGCAAACATTTTCCTGTAACCATCAGGCATGAGATTCTTTAGCGGTTTCCAAGAATTCTGCCTTTTCCATTATCATTTGCATCATTCACAAGATCGATGCACAACTGAACAGAAATTTTTGGGGGAATGGTGACAGTGGGGAGGGGACCGCTTTCTGTCAGAAGACAGAATTCCATCCTTTAAAACTTCAGAAAACAGAATAGACGGAGTGAAAATTTCTCCTGTAGGTGTTTTTTTTTTTTTCTCCTGCCACGATTATTCTACCCAGCAGTGTTGTTAAATATAATTTTAATTCCATAAATATTTGTAATTCAGGTTAAAAATGTTGGAAAATTTTCCAAAAGCGGAATTGGATGGAGCAAAGGTTTCTCCCATAATCATATTTTTTTTTATTTTTTTTGTCAGCAATGTTCCAAATCTCCTGTGTTGTCGTTAAGTGTTATTTCCCCCATAAATATGTGGATTTAAGATTGGTAAGGGAGGGGGAAAATCCCATAAACAGAAGTGATGAAGTTGAAAAATTTGTAAGAATTGATTTACAGTGTTCAAAAGTATTCGTAAAGTTATACCATTTATCTAAAAGAGTGAAAGCTTTGATATCAGCATTCGCTGTCCTCAGGCTGAAAGTTCTTTCAGCTTGATGAATGAAATTATTGTCATCTGAGGGCATAAAAAACAAAGTGACAAAGAAATGGGAAGGGAAAGATATCAGCAGAAAGAAAATTTAAGCAATGGATGCTGTGCAGCTGCAGAGTCAACGTAAGACAATATGGGTGTGAAGCTTGCTGAGAAGAAAGAAGACTTGTTTGCAAGAGGAAACTTGAGCTGTTGTTCTTGCAAGTATAACAAAAAAAAAAAAAAAAAAAAAGTGAAGAAAGGAAAAAAAAATGCTTGAAGCTATGTCTTTTAAAAATATTTTGTTTTGTTTTGAAATTGAAATCAGTAACAGGGATCGCATTCCTCCTAAAATTCCTAATATTTTGTGACCCTCCTTAAATTCCTAAAATTATACCTAAAATTTGCTATTCATCCTAAAATTTTCGTAAGCTTATTTATTAAAAACACAACCGTTATTAACGCCAATAAATTTACCATTACGCAGGGTGCGCACGCGTGCTTGAAAACCTGGAAAGTCCTGGAAAATCATGATTACGTTTTCAAGGCCTGGAATATCCTGGAAAACGGTGTTTTTTTAATGCCGTCTTGAAAAGCCTTGAAATTTGAAATTAGTGCTTAAAAATGCCCTTTTAGGAAATCGTGTTACTGTTACCCCTTCATTTTTTAAAGTTCCTTTTCTCTGTTCTCAAAGAAACCACCGGCAGCGGTTTCCGATGTGCACCAAATCCTAATTTGGCTTGGGGGAAAAAAAAGAAAAAAAAAAAGCACTACTTCCAGTGCAATAAAATTGGATGATTACTAGTAGGTCGAAGGGGAGCTTGATGTCCGTCCGACAATTGAGAACAGAAGGGGAAAGAAGAGGCATTTAGCATTTGCAGGGGGTCGCATATGTACCAAGTCAGCTGGCATCCACCAGTGAGGAGTATGCCTGAACAACACATTCATCTACTTCTTGTTTATGTGCATGCCACCCTCCCTCCCCTCAAGAGACTTCCACTACTTATGATAAAAAATAAGAAAACTATCTTTGCGAATTTTTCACGAAAGTGGCTGAAATTTTTACATTCACTGTAATTGGATTACAGAAGCTCACTTCCAAAATTCCAGTTGAATCGGTTTAAAACTTTAAAAGTTAGCATTGGTAATTTTTATTATAGACAAGTATGTGTGCCTCTTTGGACAGAGTGAGCCTCCGGCAGAAAGGGTGTTACCATAGCAACGGTTGATTGACAGCTGGGAGCGCTGATCTGAAGCCCTTGGTTGGGAAGAAAGCAAACACCTGTTTATCACTTCCACAGCACAAAAGGACTAGGAGAATATTTTCAGAAATCCATTTTTCTGAATTTGAAAATAACACAGTAAAATTTTTACAGTAGTTAAGATACATCACAATAAAGTTCTAGTGCAAATTTCGCCAAATTCCGTTAGGAACTTTAGCAGATGCAAAAAAAAAAAAAAAAAAAAAAAAACGTTGCATAATCGGATTGAAAAAAAGAAACAGTAATTATAAATTACGGGAAAAGCAAGTGAATTATTTTTTTTAGATGCCATGGTTTATTTAAACAGAGTGATCCTTAAATTTTTTTTCTGTGATGATATGGACTCTATTTGAATTACAAACACATTTTTATTCAGACGTCTGAGTTACTGTTTTAATAAAAAAATCATCTATAATTAAAAAGTTTTCAATGGATTTAAGCAATATTCAGCAGATAAACAAACGTATTTTAGTAAATTGCAACATCATGACGTAAATTTGGTAATTTAATTTTGTCGAAAATTGGGGAGCATTTTTTTTTTTACAGTTTCTATTATAGTTAAAGTAAGGAGGAAGGGTGCAACTTGACAGTTCAGTGAGCTGCAGGTGGTGATTTATGGCGATGTGCCAAATGAAAAGAAGCCATTCCATCAGGTAATTCCAAAGGTTGTGTTGTGTGGACGCGTCCTCCTGCTGTTTGATCTTAATTGGAATGTTTTTGTGCATGGGGGGGGGGGGGGGTTCGAGAGAAATATCCGTTTCAGCTTTACAGCTTTCACTGCTCTTTTTTTTTTTTTTTTCTTGGTAATAAATAAAAATCATAGTTGCTGCATTCACCATTGATCCATGTTTGCATTTCTTGAATATAAACAGCAGACAATCAGAAACATAGTGTTGGGCGGGTCTTGATGATCTTCATTTTGCATATGCTGAATTCAGTTCTGTGGGAATAAGGAATGACTTATACTGTGAATATATACAAAACTACATATTTTTTAGCTGAAAAAATAGGTCTACTTGTACACAGTAGCTAAAGTGTGAACTCAGATGAAGACAGACATACGGACGTCTGATTCCATAAAAAAAAATCAACATAGTTTTTTTATTTACACTACAGGTAAAAAAGCAAAAACACGTTTTTAAACGTTATAAAGGAAAACGGATTTTTGAAACGCATGACTTGATGATCTTAATTTCTGAAAGTTTCTTTTTTCCACATCCTTTTTTTTTCAATTACAATACACTGTAACAGGATACTGTGTGTTATATCACTTAGAGATATGGTAGATTTTCGGTTGCTGATATCCGCGATCGTAAGCGGTAGTTGCATTGCGATTGTTGATGATGACAAGATAAATACTGGAGTGATGTAAAATGTTGCATAAACTAAAAAATAAAAAAAATAAAGCCCTCCCCCCACCCCGAACTTTTATGCGGTCATCATAGCTGATCAACCATTTCATTCCATGAACATCAGCACATTTCAATCATTTGAACATTGGGGGTATCTGAAGGAATTCAGCCGTGCTTAAGCGCCCTAGCGCAGCGAAAACATGCTAATTTTGGACAGTTCTATTCCCTTCCCCTCTACCATCCCTAATAATTGAGAGTGTTTCAAATATTCTATTTATGAGCTAGTTTTCGCGCTGTTTGTTATGCTTTTATTTTCGAAGAAAGAGAGGGAAAATAAGGAAAAGCAGCTAGAGAAAAAAGAAAAGCTGAGTTTGATGACAAAATAAAAGAAAATGATGCAGAAATAAATAGGCTTAAAAAAGATAAAGAAGCCTCCCTAGCAGTAATTCAAGAGGGAACAGGAAGAATGAGAAAAGCTGTAGAAAAACAAAATACTGTTGAAATAGCAGTTGCCTCTAACTTGATCATACAAGGTTCAGCTGAAATAAAGAAAACTGAAAGTAAATTAGTTGTGGTGGAAGCAGAAAAAGATAGGCTAATCAGGAAAAGGTTAAAACAATAACATGAAAAAAGTAATTCAGTGAACAATTGTACATAGTTCTTGGTTTTCAATTACCTTTTTAGGATATTATAGTTTAATGTGAAACCTGAAAACTTTACTGTGAAAATCGTGAATTGCTTCTGGTTCAACAGCATATTAATGTTCAAAGTGAAACTTGAATGTGGTAAATATACTTGAATATGATAATAACACGTGAAAAGATAAGAACTGAAACATTAGAAGTAAATCATACTTAAACTTTAGACATTAGACGTTATGCAAAAAATTTGGGTGTGAACTTCGACCATATATATACTAATGGACTGCGCATTGGCAATAGCTGCATCAAAGCCGCCATGGCTCAAACATTGGGCACGTCATCATCAGACTCAAATTTCGTGTACAAATGCTGTTATGATTACTAATTTACGCTGCAGAACTTCAGTGTTTTCGGTGTATTATGTGAATGCACCTCATATATAATGAAAACTCTTCAGGTAAGTTTACTTATGAGCTATATACATGCATGATCGTGTTGTTTACATTTTGTGATTTATAATGTGATGAACATTTGCGAAGAATTTGGAACATGCATTCCATTTTTTTTTTCTTAAGTTACTATATTTTTATATCAATAGCTGCAAGTTTCTGGTTAAGTAATTGAACTTTATTGACTTAGGTATTTAATTCGTTTCTTACCCATGAAAAATCATAGAACTTTCTTTACTATATCGGTCAGAACAACCATAAGCACAGCAGGTGTAACCCATCTTTTTGACTGTTGTCATGTGATTTTATGTTGGAGCTAGAAATTTTGATGTCATGCGCAGTCTATCAGTATATATGGTTGAAGGGTGTGAAGCAAACTCTTTACAATGTATACAAAGTTGTTTTACTAGATGTATACAAATATATACATCTAGTTTTTATTGAAATACACTCCTAAAATTTTCCTAAAATTTTTCTAAAAATTCCTAAAATTCCTAAAATTCTTACCTAAAATTTTCCAGAAGTATGCTATGATCCCTGCAGTAATTTTATATTGTGAAAATAGTGTTGTGCTCCAGTTTCATATTTGCATAAATAAATTACAGGAAACTATTTAATCTTTCATCTTATTGATGCATTAATTAACACTTTCTAGCTGCATGTTCTGATATTTCACCTGGTTAAAAAGTTCAGCTTTTTTTTTCCTTCGTCGGTCTCACGTATGGGTGTTGTCAACAGCAGGTAATTTCTTGTTTTCCAGTGAAAGTAAAAGATATAAAAACTGAGTGTGAATGTCACTTATTATGTTCATACCTGCCAAGTTTTATGGTTCACCAGTAAAATATACGGAAATTCTACTTGTTTTACGGTTCACCAGTAAAATATATGGAAATTCTACTTGTTTTGCGGTTATTTTATGGGTGATATATTGTTTTTTTTCCTTCTTCTTCTTCTTCTTTTTTTTTTTTTTTTTTGGAAGGGAGAATAATAAATTTCAGAGGCCACCATGCCTTTGTATTCTGATTTACCTGACCTCTATTCTGCATCCCTAACTGTTTTACTTGTACTCCAGTGGGAAAGAATAGTTAAAAATGATGCACAATTTGGGTTGGTGATAACTGCGAAAAGAGAAGAGAGAGGAAGAGGAATGAAAAAATGTAACATTCATTTTTCATTCCTTTTCCTAAATTTTAAGTTGGCCTAACATTAGACTTAAAATTGAATTTTTTAAAAGTATTCTAACATGTTAGCACAAAATTTTAATTTGAAAACCTCATAAGTTACAGTAAAAGGTTACGGCGCAATATATTGCCATAATTTTGTGGTCACAAATGAAATTTTTATCTGTGTTTGTAGCATAATAATGAGATGATTATGTATTGATTACATTTTAATTGCTGTAACACCATGAAGTAGTGTTAAATGTTTTAATAATAACCTATGAAATCAATTAAAATAGACAAACTACAGTGGATCCCGCTTAAGAAGTTTTCGTTGGGACGAAGTGATGAAAACTTCTTAAACGGGAAGGGTCTGATTGGGTTTTGTAAGACTTTAGCGATTAAAAATGTAAAGTAATATAAAAAATTTCACAACTTACTCATTTAATTTTAAAGTATAATAACAAAAAAATTCACAGCTTACTCATTTAAACTTGAATATGAGGATTGAAAGCTACATTTATTATGCTACAGGATTACAAAAAAAAAAAAATCCTGATCTAAAAGCGTTTGTTTTTTCCTTTTTTCAGCTAGATTCACAAAGTACGTGTCCATTTCCCTCAAATTTCTCAATATGTCCGCTGGAACACATTCGTGGTTTTCTATAAAATGGCGAAAAGTTTCTAATGCTTTACCAGCTTCAGCTGAAATTGGAATTGGCCTGCATTCATCTTCTTGTGTTTCTGGTTCATCGTCCTCTTGCGTTTTGATGTTGCAAATATCATTGATATTTTGCATTTCAAAAGTGGGAACATCTTTGTCAACATTTACAAACTCTTCAAAGGAAGATTTGAAGTTTAGTTTTTTTGCAAACTTTCCCAAGCTTCATTGTTGTCATGACTGTTTTCTTCATCAGAAAAACTAAGCTCATCAGCGTTGAAACCAGCTTTCCTGAAGCAATTTGTGATCATCGAAGATGATACCTTTTCCCAAGAAGAAACAATAAAATGCATAGCATCTAATAAATTCAATTTCAGTGCACATCTGGTGTAACTTTAGTCTGATTCAAGCTTCTGCAGTAGCCAATATACTAAACGTTACCTGTAGAATTGTTTCATGGTTTTAATTATTCCTTGGTCCATTGGTTGTAACATTGAAGTCGAGTTAGGTGGCAGGAAAATTACTTACATTTTCCAGATGATTCATGTTCTTTGAATGGACTGTGCAATTCTCCAAAAAATAACAAAACATTTCTATTTTTTTTTTGGCCATTTTCTTCTGAAACTCCATTAAAAAGTCTTCAAAAATCTGAACTGTCATTCACGCATTTTTGCTATTTCTGTAATTGCATGGAAAAGTTTTCACATTTTTGAAGCACCTGGGATTCTTCGATTTTCCAATGACCAATAAAGGCCACCTTTCTATTCCTTCCATTATTAGCTCCTACCAGAACTGTCAATCTTTCTTTATTTACTTTGACTCCATGGCTGCTATCTCCTGTGAAAGAGTAGGTCTTGTCAGGAATAAAGTTTTAAAACAAAGCACACTCGTCAGCGTTGTAAACATATTTTGTTTCGTATGCTGATAACTGTTCTGGTATAACATTAGATTTCCCATCATCTACTTCTTCGACGTTAACACTTTTTGATTCTCCACAAACAGTTTTATAAGTCAGTCGTGCTCTTTTCCTAAAGTGGTCAATCCATCCATAGGAAGGATTAAAGTCAACATTTAATTTCTTGGAAATCCCTTCTGCTTTCTAACAAAGAATTGGTCCGCTGATCGGAATGTAATGTTAGCGCTTCTTGCTTGCTTAAACCACACAAGAAGTTTTTCTTCGACATCCTCGTATTTACCCTTCTTAATCTTTTTTATTTTTATTGAATGGGAAGCATTTGCAAGCCCAGTGTGCCGTTTTGCCACTATACCGTTGAGGGTTGTAACAGGTAAATTTAGTTCTTTTGCTATCTGCACCCTAGTTAAATGCGGGTTTTCATCAACTTTCGTAATAATGTTTTGTTCCTCAACCACAGATAAAGCTTTTCTTTTGATGCCTTTAGACGCCATATTTCTAGCTACGCATTTCAACAATAAAACTAAACGTTTAACTCCACGTATGCGAGGTGCAACATCTGAGCCTAACTCTGACAGAATGACTAACTTTCAGCAGGTGTTTCCTTTCCCAGCCTTTCCCCAGCCCCAAAGATAAGGCGATTGTGATACACAAAGGGCAGACGAAGAAGAAGTGAGGGAAGTAAACATGGCCCCCTGCGTTAACCATTGGAAGCCGGCAGGGGCTTCGCTTGCTACATGTACGGGGAGAACAAAGAAACGTTTCTTCCCAACTTCTTGGACATGTATTTATCTGCTGGATGAGTTCCAAAATCGTATGTTTTTACTTAGAAACTTGTGTCAAATACAACTTCTTAAGTGGGAAAATTTGAAACATCGTTACTTCTTAAGTGGGAAAAATTAACATTAGCACTATGGAAAAAAACAGGGCTCTAAAAATAAAACTTCTTAAATTGGAAAACTTCTTAAGCAGGAGCTTCTTAAGTGGGATCCACTGTATCTGCATAATGTATCAATTTTTAATCAACATGTTCGAGACATGTAATCGCTGAATTTGATAAAGGTGCCATTTGAACACATTGATTAAATGTTCGCTGAATTTTTTTTTATGGATTTCAATTCTTGAAAGTGGGCAGGTTTGCATGTTTATATCAAGTTGGAAAACACATGGAATAATAAATTAGACAAATCAAGCTGTTCTTTGTATGTAACATAACCACAGAAATTTGATAATTTAATTGTCCTGGAACGGGAATTGAACCCGCATCTCCTGATTTTGTGCTTGAGTATGCTAACCATTTTTAATGCTTAACATATAACCATTTTATTGGTTAGCATACTCAAATGCAAATTGGGAGATGTGGGTTCGATTCTTGTTCCAGGATGATTAAAATTTTGCTTGTTTGTTGATA
Organism: Macrothele yani; assembly: GCA_039090855.1. NCBI lineage: Eukaryota > Metazoa > Arthropoda > Arachnida > Araneae > Macrothelidae > Macrothele > Macrothele yani. The sequence goes on from CM077028.1 coordinate 52,247,058, forward strand.
ACTGTGCTAAACTTTAATATATGCAATGTATCCAAAAACTATTTTTCATAATTATGCAGTAAAAATAGCAAGGGAAAATATTACGAAATTTAGGGGATTTGTAAAAAGTTCACTTTATGCAGAACTTTGTGTTATCTGAGCTTGTTATATGTGAGTCCAACTGTAGAATTTTGTTTCAGGAACTAATGTGTTTTTTTTTTATCTTTTCATATGTCAGTTCATCTTTAGATAGATACAGGCCTTGATTTCATTTTTTTTTTTTTTAGCTGTAGCAACACTTGCTAGTGGCCTTAGTTTTTACTAGCAAATTGCATTATCTACTATCTAAAGTTTATTAATATTATACAAAAGAAACTGAAGCATGTCCCCCTCCATTAGTCAATCATGACAAATTTTGATTTTACCCCTGTAATTGTCACATTGTAATGCTGAAAAGATTACAAATATTTAGATATAACTCACCTTTTCATGACCTGACAGATTAATTCTAACAATATAATTTGAATGCAAATATTGAAAAAAAAAACATTTTTTTTATTCAACTTTATTCACAAAATTCAAGAACACTATTCAAAATCTTAAGTTATTTTCTGTATGGTTTACTATCTGGGTTTTGGGTCTTTTCATAATACCACTTGAAAACAGCAGGCCTGGGGTCAAACTTATCTTCGGACGAACTTTCAACCTCAATACTCATGATAGCATTCAATGCTTGTAAGTTTAAACTGCCCCTCCAATTACCCAGGATTCTCTTCATGAAACTGAACCCAATGTCTCATGCAGAAGTGGAAAAGGGAAATATACTGGATATTTCAACTAGTGCTAAAATGTTTTTAAAATGTTTGTACCTTTCAAGAAACATTTGTTTCCAGGAAGCAGTTGCTCCTTTTTGTATGTGTCTAAAATATTCCGCACACCCAATGCAGTGGCGCTTTACAGTTCACACTAAAACATTCAAAATTTTTCCACTAGCAACTTCTGCTGGAACCACTTTTTATCACTAGCAAAATGCATTTGCTTGCTAGCAATTTGCTACCAACTACTGGTCGAAATCGATCCCTGAATAGGTACCTTCTTCATGAAGTTGTATTGCAAAAAAATTCTTTATGTATTAGTATTAAGTTGTTGCAGATAAAATGTTGGACTTTGCAGACTCGTGCAGTTCGTAAATATCAATAATTTAAAGTAACACATACAAATATGGCTTGTGATATCCAAATTTAAAGCATCAAGAGTGCTGCCTATAAAGCACTAATCATTTTGTCCATGGAATTAGGGCCATTTCTAGATCTCAGGGTGTGGTTAAGAGTCATCTGGGAGTGGCTCTGTATTCAACTATAAACAGTATTTCCCCCACAAATACAGACACAAGTTTTGCTTTGTTTTTAATCTCCTTTTGTTAATTTACTTCATTAGTGAATAATTATGCTTTAAAAGTAAAAACAATTAGATAAAATGCAAAAACTGGAATAAAAAAGGCAACAGAGAAAATAGAACTCTCTTGAAATATTAAAAATAAATGACATTCTTTTAATTTGCTTGATGGTGGTTCAGCTGCACATTCCCTTTCCTCTCTTATCCTCCCTTTCCTTCTGGCCTCTCAAATGCTCTGGCTGTTGCTGCTATTGCTTATAATTATTTTTCTTTGTACTTATGTTTTGTTGCAACCATCTTATTAAAAAATATTACACTACTCCTTGTAGATGTTTTTCCTAAAACAAACACTAAAAAAATATGATGTGAAATAATGAAGAAAGTATTTTCTGAAACTCATGGCAGGCATACAAGCACATTTTTTTCAGCACCCAAGTATCTTATTGCAATGTATTTTTTTATGGTTTTCTCCTCAGGAAACTTGAAAGTTTAATTGTCTTGCACAATGAATTGAACCGGTATCTCCTGACTTCTGTTTGAGTATGCCACCATTACAGTACCCAGGGTAATAAACTTCCAAGCAATAGAAGTGATACAGTTGGAGCTCAGGAATCTTAAAGAACTTAGAATAGACTTTTCTGAGAAGAGCAGTGCTTGGAAAATGGTGAGGTAAGAAGGGTTGGTATAGCACTTGGAATCCTGATAAATGGGAAACATGTCACATAGAATTAAACAACTTACATAAGGCTTTACTCAGATTAATGTATTTAATTCACTTCCATCTTGAAGAACTTTACTTTATGTCTTCACTTCCTCTGAGTTCTTTTATTTTATCAGACATTTCTGGCCTCTAGATTTTTCTCAATGACTAATTTTTGTCAAGGCCTGTTCATTGAGAACAGGCCTTGACATTGAGAACAGGCCTTGACAAAAATTAGTCATTGAGAAAAATCTAGAGGCCAGAAATGTCTGATAAAATAAAAGAACTCAGAGGAAGTGAAGACATAAAGTAAAGTTCTTCAATCTGGAAGTGAATTAAATGCCACATAGTTTTGCTGGAGAATAGAATGGTGTGTGTCATTGGTAGTAGTTGGTACTTGACTTGTTCTTGTCATTTATTTTTACTTTGATAAGACAAATATTGGCATAGCTGGTGACATTTTAATAAAAACAAGATTTGTCAATGCAGATATGTGTTTCATTTACATTACACTGTGCAGATGAATGTTATGTAATACATAATTGATGTTTTTAAAAAAAGCAACTTATGATAAAGTTATGTGTTACAGGAGGCTTTCTTTTCCATACCTGTATCAAAGTTGGGTCCAGCTTGAGTTCACTCCACACTGCCCTGAAGGATAGTGGGATACATCCTAACAAGCTTTTGGTAAGTGTTTCTTAGGTGATATATACAGTATTCGCCTACCTAATAACATGTTTGCCCACCTTTCTGTGCAGTCATGCTCACAAACACTTTGGAACAAATTTTACATGGTGTCGACATCTTCCATGCATAACTTGACCCATGTCTGCTGCAGCAGCTCTGTTAGTTTGCGCTCATTCTGTGGAAGAGGATCAGCAGTTCTCACACCGACCCATTCTAGCATATCCAACAAATCTTTAGTTGGGTTACAGTCAGGGAAGTTTGGGGGCCAAGACAATGTGGCAAATTCATTGTCACGTTTCTCTAATCATTCAGTAGTTATATAAGCCCAATGACACAGTGCATTGTCCCATTGAAAGATGGCACTGTGGTCTGGATAAATCTGCTACAGATTTGGATGGAGATAGTTGCCTAACTGGTCCCTGTAGTGTCCATCATTCAGTGTGTGTGGCATAATAACCAGTAGACCTAGGACTTGCCAAGAAAAATTTTTCCACACCAGAACACCACCCCCACTGATCTGCTGAACCCCAACTGTGCAACCAGGGGGTAGGGCTTCATGCTGTTTACGCCATATGTGAACCTGACCATCAGCATGGTGCACAAGGAAATGTGATTCATCATTCCAGACGACCTTCTTCCATCTGTCGACTGTTTGTTACCGACATTCCTAGGCCCTTGTGAGGCATTGTTTGCAATGAATGAGCGTCATCATGGGTACCTTCCCAGGTAGCACACTTACATTGGCCCTATGTAAAACACAAAACGTTGGCAAAACGTATGGTTACTACGATGGGCCTTCCTCCATATGTCTTGCTGGCCACTTACCAGCCTCCGGTAGGCCTAGTGTACTAGCCAGCATTGATCCAACATAAGGATGAATGTTTATATAACATTGTGCCAGCATTAAACCAATGTTTCATACAACATAAATCTACCAATCCTTCAACAGAGCCACTTTTACAACATTGAGCCATCAGTGGAATAACATTATGCCAACGCAACACAACGTCAATTCATCAACCATCGTTTGGATAACCTTGTGCCAACATCATTTACACCATTAAGCCACCACCCATCTAACATTATGCCGCTGTTGCAACGACGAGCCGACGTCTTTATAGCTTTGAGCCAGCGTATAACACAATGTTAAACCATCATTTGGACAACATTGTACCAACACCTTTTACGTCATTAAGCCATCCCTTCCACAACGTGGAGCCACTGTTACAATGTTGAGCCATCAGTTTCATGACATTGTGCCAATGTATTACACAACATTCAGCCATCACCTTTATAACAGTGAGCCAATTTTTTTAATGCAAGAATAGTACTTGCCCAGTGCTCTCAGCAGCTTTGTATGTTACATCCTTTATGTTTGTAGCTTTTCATTTTTACTTGGAAGTGTCACAATGTAGTCTTTTGTCCCATACTGTTTATGTTCCAGTGTATGAATGAAAACGCATGATTGTGTAAAAACAGGTGAGTCGGAAGTTAGCTATGTACAGTTTACATAAATTTTTACTTCTATGTATGTACAGCAAGAAATGTTACACATTCTTGTGCACACGGATGTAGCAATTTTTTTAATGATGCACGTGGAGGTGATGTTTTGATAGTAGCATACTGCGATGATTGCAAATATGGTGAAAACCATGCTATAACAAATTATGTTTATAACAATTCTTTGACTACTTACCATCCATTTTTCTGGTATAAGAAAAAAACACTTCTGGAAATAATTATCGGTTGGTTATAATGAAACCTGAATATAACAACGCATAATTCACACACACACACACACACACACACACACACACACACACACACACTGAAATAAACTTTAACCCATGCCCATATGTTAAATAAAAATGTTTGAAATTGCACTGATGAATACAACACAACAATCGCAGTTGATAAAGCCTGAAAAAAAAAAAAAAACATTTTTGAAATCTGATTTACATTTATTAAGCTAAAATAATTATCAATGACACATTCCATACTAAACCACACATGAGAAGTAAAATCTGCTGGAAAATAATATTATATTCTCTAAAAGCACAGTATTCATCTTAAGTGTTATGGTGAGATGGTGATCAAAGACTGCAAATGCGCTTCTACACCTGCCAGTCTAACTGCTGGATACAACTGGATTTTCACAACAGTCGCTAAAATGGAAACACAAGAAGGAAGGGAAAATCACAACACATAATTCCTTAATGCACAAAACCACAAATACGCTGCTGGCCACCCAAAATGCAACACCAAGAAGGAAGCCTCCGATTGGCCTGAAATTTGCAGCATGCGTCACCCGCGAGAGGACATGCAAACGATTAGCATTGCAGGGCATATGCAAATCATGTGCGCCTGGCATGCCACCAAGAGGCACTATAAGAAAGGTGTACAGAAGGTGGGGTGTAAGTAGTGGAAGTGTGTTGTGCTGCCGGACCTGTGCGTGGGAAGCTTCCTGATGCCTCGTCGCAGAATACGACAGTCATTCCAACACATTTCTGAGTTCGACAGAGGACGAATAGTGACTTGTCGCGACAGCGGTTTATCGTACCGAGACATCGGCGCCCATGTGGGACGACATCCAGCCACAGTGAGGTGAGGATGGATTCGATGGGTGCAGGAGGGACTGACAGACCGACGTGAGCGATGGCCGCAGCCGTGGCACACCACCGAATGAGAGGACCGGCATGTTGTGCTCGCACCGCCACATCACGAACCTTAGCGCAGGAATTAGGGTGTGTTGGGCAACAACCTGTGTCAGCACGTACCATTCGACGTCGTCTGTAGGAACGGCGACTTGTCGCACAGCGCCCATTGCTCCAATTACCATTGACGTTACACCACTGACGAGAGCGGCGGCAGTGGGCCGTTGAACGCCGCCCCTGGACTACGGAATGGCATGACATTGCCTTCTCCGACGAATCCTGCTTCTGCCTTCAACACCACGACGGTCGGATCCGCATGTGGCAGCACCGCGGCGAGAGACTGTATGACGCCTGCATTATGCATCGCCATACCGGTGCGTCGCCTGGCGTTATGGTTTGGGGTGCAATTGGATAAGCATATGTCGTTATGGTTTGGAGTGCAATTGAAAGCACCCTCTGCAACCCTCTGGTATGCATCGCCGGTACACTCAACAGCCACCGCTACTTCTCTGACGTTTTGGAGCCTGAAGTCCTCCCTTACCTGCAGGACCTGCCAGCCACCACGTTTCAACAGCACAATGCTTGCCCGCACGTGGCACGCATCGTGCAACAATTCTTCACGGCCCACCAGGTGTCACTGCTGCCGTGGCCCGCCTGTTCTCCCGATATGTCGCCCATCGAACACGTCTGGTCGCTGATCTGCAACTGAGTGGCCCTGCAAGCACCACCCGCGGCTACGCGTGATGAACTGTGGCAACGTGTAGAAGCAGCCTGGACTGACATACCCCATGGACCAACATACCCCAAGCCCACTTCCAAAGCCTCTTTCGTTCGATGCCGCTGCGTGTAGCGGCTGTTGTTGCCAGCCATGGAGGTCACACGAACTATTGATGTCTTTGTGTTCCGCAAGTCGCACGTGCCTGTAAGCTCAATCGTTTCATCTTTGTATCTGTTGTTATGTGTTCAGTAAATCTGACTTTGCTATCTCATGTCCTTCTTGGTGTTGTATTTTGGGTGGCCAGCAGTGTATATATGCATAAATATTGCCCATTTAATATAGCAGCAGGATACACTAACATAAAACATTAACTCTCCAATGCAGTTTGTGAAACAAGATACCCCATAAATATTAAAAACTGATAAACAGTATGAAAAAAAGAACTGTTACATCTAAATTTGATTGTTTTTATTAGATAGTTTTTGTACTTTCTTTGATGAATAAACATTGAAAAAAATTTACTGTTCCAGGAAAAAATGAAATACAGAATTTTAGAAATACCTCTGTGAGCCAATTAGCACAAACACAGCATCTCTCAAATAAATACCAGCTATTCAGGAAATTTAGTAGAAAATTGGATAAAATTTCTTCAGATCAATTATGATCAGAAAAATGTTTAAAAAAAAAAATCTTGAAAAACAGCAAAAGGCACAGATTGTTTTCAAGTGATCTGAAGCAGGAAAACATATGCAATTGTGCTTAGATATTTCTTGAGATTTTAGTTTGTAAGTTTTTGATAATTTGTTTATTTTTCATAAGGAACATAATCATGCAATTTTCCAATTAAAAGTTAAGATATTCAGAGCCCCTAACATTGAGCAATCACTGTTCTTTTTGAAGGATCTTCATTGATTTAAATGCTTCATGCAGCTGTTATATATTTTATTTACATCAATGTACTCTGCATTGTCATTTTGATCATGAGAAATCTGGACCACTGTTTGGTATAAACATTTTTAACAGGAAAAAATGTATATTTCACAAATGAAGATATTCTGCCTACATCCAGTTACAAAATTGTGCTGTTTTCGTAATTTCATATCGCTATTAATGATGTTTACTATGAAAAATATTATTTTGACAATATGACAATATATTTCCAGGCCACCTCAGCAAAAAAAAAAAAAAAAAAATAAATAAATAAAATAAATACCATTGTAACCATTTGACTAAACCTAGTCTAAGCCCTTTAAAAAAATTTGACAGCAAAAGTCAGTGTAAAAAATCACAAAATACCAAAATCAGTTTTCATTCAAAAATGTTGATATTGTGCCCTGTTGTTTTAGTAAAAACACAAAAAAAAATAATATCCAGATTTATACTACCATTAACAGTGTAAAAGTATGCAACTTTCACTGAGGTAATGTTACAAGAAATCTTTCTGAAGAAATCATCATGAAATCAGTTTACAGCATAACCGAAAATTTACTTCAATGTTTATGTTTGCAGTTTTTACTGAATTCACATCATATTTTGAGATAGCAGTGCTGAAATTCTGGAATATTAAATTTTGAATTATGGGAATATTCGTCTCTTCTTTACACAAACTCACATGCTCATATCATATCAGAGTGGATAATATAGTTAATTTGTCATTTGTAATTAACCAGTAGTTTAAACACACTTACTTCCTTGTCACTAAGAAATTATATTGTAACAAACTTACCTATTTACATTTTCCTCTCTGACATCGCTGAAAAAATAGCCCAAACAACTCTCATCTGTCATATTCATCGTTTTTTTACTTCGTGTATGCAATAAAAACTATCTGTAGGATGAACAACAGCAGATCGTTGAATTATATTAGACATGTTGTACTTAGCCTCCAAATTCAGTTTGATACTGCAGAAATATAGCAGCATCTATAAAAAATATGCTATTGCAATTTAGCAAGAGCTATTTTAAAATTATTTTATGTGTGATAAAAACTTGAAGAAAATCTAATAAGATTTTTTCTACTTACATGAAAGTTCCAGTTAGCACGTGCTCTGTGAACGAACAATGGTTGACCCACAGACTGTTGAACAAGAGTCGTCCACCTGTTGCCTCAGGCAAAACCTCCCTCCGTGCTGATGACTCACACAGAGATAGGCTGGAGCTGAGGTCATGCTTGACTGTAATCGAATTACCCAAACCTCCTCCTCAGTAGCTCATCCGTTGGAAAATCGTTGGCTTTACGTGAACATTCAATGATAACGTCTTACCCACCAAATTGGGAATAGAATACGGTGGCACAGCGTCGCGCCAACGTTAATTTGCAAGGGTGTGCTACTTGGGTTAGTTGGTCTCTGGCTGTAAAACTGCAGGCAAAGCAAGGTACGGTACATGTGGAAATATTGGGTTGGTGCGAATGAAATGTCTGGCGAAGGACCAGCGCACATGAACGGCCAGAACAGAAAAGTAGGATGACTAACCTAAGTAAAATTATCCCCCTTGACATCGACACATAGTTGCCATCTGTCTAGCAAGGCCATGATCCCGGAATGAAAAAAGTCTTGTGGCTGGGACTCAAAGAAGTCATCAACTGCACATTCAACCTCGTCTGTCGTGAACTGTTTCCTGGACAGGAAGTGATCCAGGCAACAAAACAGATGATAGTCTGTCGGAGACACGCCCGGGTATTAGGCAGGAAGAGGCAGTGCTGCATAGCCCAAGGCACTTAGTGTCAGCATCGTTCGTTGTGCAACATGAGGGCATGCGTTGTCTTGGAGCAGAAGAACACCATGTCTGTTGACCAAAGCCGGTATGTTTCTGCAGCAATTTCCAGTGCACCTGGTGTAATTCAGCGCAATAACGTTCTGCAGTGATGGTTTGGCCTCTTGCCAAGAAACTCCGACGAATTATCCCGACTGTGGACCACCAGACAAGGAGCATCATCTTCTTGGTGTGTAGGGGTCACGTAGGATGCCATCCAGCAGGCTGTGCCTTGCTTAACTATTGTGCAGATCGTTTCCGATTATCATAAAAGACCCACTTCTCGTTGCAGAAGACGATTCGATGCAGTAGAGGATCCTGTTTATTTCTGGCAAGCAGCGACGTGCAGACTTTCAAACGCCAAGTCTGGTTGGCAGTTGTCAGCTCATACGCTTTTTGACCTTACCCAGCGCAGCCAGGCGACGAACAACTGTCGTGTGGTGGACACCTACCTCTGCCGCTATCTCACGACACGTTTTTCGGGTTCAACCACACGTAACAGAACATCGTCAGAAACAGCAACAGATTGGTGACCATGTGCTTCATTTTTCAGGTCCATATCTCTGCTTCAAAACTTCATAAACCATTGCTGAATGGTTCACTCATGGGCTGTATTCTCCCCAAATGCTTTGTTAATGTTTTGAGTGGCAATTTCTGCAGAATGGCCCAGTTTAAATTCATACAGGAAGATGACTCTCAAATCCGGCATCTGCATGTTTCCTTTGCAAGCCACGTTACGTCCAATCAAACCATGCCTGAACCTTGTTCTTCACACACGTGCTAGCTATTTATTGTAACTCTGTGACGTAATACCCACAACAGTGGGTGGTTCCATTCCGCTGTGGTGGGGGCCTGTCTCCACTGCTCGTTCGTGTCAGACATTTCATTCGCACCAACCCAATAGGTGAAACTGCTTCGCTGTTGTACTGGTGGGTGAGCTGGGTGACTGTTGCACATTTTTGCTGATGCTATACCAGTCGTGACACCTGACACTCACCTCTAGGATCAACTGTGCATGGCTGACCAATGTGTGTCTTTGTGCCGGATGTCTGTGCATGGTTAATCCAGTCCTGGAACACTCTTGACACGGTAGTACGGGAGCAGTCAATGATTGTGGCTGTGTCTGAAATACTGGCACCTGCCTTCCATTCCCAAACTATCTGGCCAGGGTCAAGTTAGCATGCATTGCCATGTTTCCCCATTACTGGCAAATGTTTGCTGATTATGCACAGATTATAGCTGTGCACAATTTATAGTAGCTGCATGTGATGTTGATATCAGATGGTACCTCGTTATCGCTCTGACTATGTAAAACGTGAGGGTGTTCCTAATGCAAAGCTAACACTCTGTGTTATGTAACATATTATACATACATACATATCATTAAGCTGTTCTCTGAGATTTGAGGTTAGCTACTCAAAGAAAGACCACGTGCCAAGTATTAGGTGCTTGAATTAATTCCCCCTGTAGCCCAATAGAGCGCAGCAGTGGTGCGCTGTGACCCAGGCCACACGTGACCTCCCTTGGGCACGCACGTACCGTCCGTAGTCCGGGCGAAGCAGTGTGTGACATGCGATCGGAGGGCACAGAACACGAGTTTGTATCGCATTCACGATGTCGAGTTTCGTACCGAAAAAGGAGCATTTGCGGGTAGCATTATTCTTCTGCTTTCGTCTCAATAAATCTGCAGCAGAAAGTCATCGTTTGCTAGTACAGGCCTATGGGAAACATACCCTTTCAGAAACAACATGCAGAGAGTGGTTCCGATGCTTCAAAGCCAACGAATATGACGTGAAGAACAATGACCGCCCTGGGCAGCCGAAAACGTTCGAAGATGGCGCATTGGAGGCCTTATTGGACGAGGATTCATGTCAGACGCTCCACGAGTTGTCTGAAACACTACGGGTCGATGAGTCAACGGTTAGCAAACATTTAAAGGCAATGGGAATGACCCAGAAGCTCGGAAACTGGATCCCACATGACATGGTTATTCTTCTCCACGACAACGCTAGACCTCATGTCGCCAAATCCGTGAAGGAACTCATGGAGGCACTTGGCTGGGACTTCTTACCCCACCCACCTTATTCCCCGGACATTGCTCCCTCGGACTTGCATTTGTTCCGGTCGCTACAACATGACCTGTCAGAGCAGTACTTCCTTTCTGTCGCGGATATCCAAAAATGGCTCGATAAATGGTTCGCCGTGAAAGAACCTGCATTTTTCTACCGCAGAATCCATTTGTTACCCCAACGATGGGAAAAGGTCATAGCTGCCAACGGACACTACTTTGAATAGACTATCCTGTACTGTTCTGTGGCAACACACAGGTGTTTCTGTGACAAAAAACAGCGGGAATTAATTCAAGCACCTAATACACATTTAACTGATAAAACTAGTATTTACTTACTAGTATCAAATGTCTCCATTTACAACATTCTCATGAGGCAGCTCAAGCTTCATTAACATCCATCACATGCTGCACACAAAACGTTTTGTACTTCATACTCATAATCTTTTTCTCAAGCAGACATTCCTGAATCTGGTCTTCCTATCAGAGGCGTAACTAGGGCGGGGCAGGCAGGGCGGCTGCTCCTGGCACAGCTCAAGAGAGGGTGCGAAAATCACTGCTTATAATCTGATTAAAATTGGGATTGAAACTTTTGCTGTAGTTTCTGGTACAATTTTTTTTGCACCATACTTTTTCATTCGGCTATTTACAGAAGTTTCTTTATATGCTTCACCAGTTTCGAGTACATTGGCAAATTAAAATTTACATTTCTTTCTCAAAATGTTCAAGGGATATTAGTTGCTGACATTAAAAAATGAAGGTGCTGTTGTACATACGTTAGGAGAGAAGAATGCCGTTCACATTGTTGAAGATTTTCTGAGGGCTATTTTATCATTACTGCGACTACGAGCCACGACTTGGAGCTGCCTTCGGTTCATGTAATGTGGTACTGAGGCCGAAAAAGTTAGAAAAAGCTGTAGCAACAATCAGTCTGACATGGAAGGGACAAAGGCATGAAAGAAATTTTGGAGACCGTCTAGCAATGGACTAATAATGGTTATAATGATGGTATGTATATATATGGTATAATGGGGGCGCAATATTTTGTGGTTTGTCCTGGGTGCCGAAATGCCTAGTCACACCTCTACTCCTTGGCGTTCCTCTACCTTTCTTTCCTGCTACTTGGTCTGACAAAATTATCTTTATCAGCACCTCATCGCTTATTCTTTCTGCATGGCCAAACCACCTAAGAATATTAGTCTCCACCTTACTAGCAACATTTTACCTTACGTTACACATCTGCAACACATCTTTATTTCTCACATGATCAGCACGTGTCTTACCACAAACCCTCATAAGTAACGCATCTCGTCAGCACACAAACGACTCCTATGTCTTTTCTGCAGTACCAAGGTTTCACCGCTGTACATCAGAGTAGGAACAATCACACTTTTGTACACAGCCATTCGTGATTTCCTTGAGAACCCATCATTCCTGTGAAATCCTCCTATAAGACAGCTATGACTTGCAATGAAGAATTCACTCGCCTACTAATTTTGCCATCTAATTTTGTTCTCTCCGTCAACCATACTTTCTAAATATACAAACTCATTCACCTGGCCAATCTCTGTGTCATTAAGACTTATCTTGCATTCAGTATGAACAGTTCCTTGCTCAAAAACCATAACTTTGGGTTTTCCCTTATTTATACTCAGTTTGAATTTCATACTGACTTCATACATCCGGTACAACATGCTCTGCAACTCACTTTTGCTCTCTGCTAACAGGACTGTGAATATAATATAATATAATATAATATAATATAATATAATATAATATAATATAATATAAAAATTATGCAGACTCTCCAGTTCTTCTGGCACAAGTTGCTCATGATATTAAGAACATGAAACAGGAATGGTAGAATTATCATGGACATTGTACAGGTGGCCGGTAAAGAAATTAGAACTACACTCACCCAGGTTTTCTCTGAATGACCCAACAAAGGAAAGATTTCTGATGACAGAAACAATGTTACAGTCATCCTGTTGCATAGAAGAGGAGATCTTGAAGATCTGCTTATATCACTTGTTTACAAAATCTTTACTAAAGCACTGTCACACCACTTGAAGGTAACACTGAATATGGCTGAACCAAGAGAACAAGTGGGCTTCAGGAGTGGCTATAGCACCATAGAACATATATACAGTGGAACCTCAGTTATGCGTTTCTCTTGGGGATGGCCTTAAAAACATACATATAAAAGAAATTTCAAAACGTTAAATAATATTCTAAAAGTTTGAATGCCCCCAAAAGGATAAAAAAGCCATGTAATTTTTGATTATGCTAATTTATAATGTAAGACATGCATACATGCATGAATACTTGATTTGCTACCTTAAGTTTATGTCTATTTTGACTTTTGTGTTAGTTTTTTAATTCTAATTTTCAATATCTGTATTACACATTTTTTTCTTATACTAGCACGTTCAAAAAGTTCCGGAACTTTTTGAATATTTGCCAAATGCCAGTGAATTACGTCATTCCCCGCTGAGCAAGCGAAGAACATCATGTGACCGACTAGCCAGAACCGGTTTGATCCAGATCCAACACGTACAGCGTATGTGCATAGTTTGTGATTACAGGCATTCAAGCCTCTCTGTCGCGAAGACAACAATGTCAAATTTCGAACAGCATTCAAGTGTAAAATTTTGTGTTCTGCTCGGAAAATCTTTTGCTGAGACTTTTCAAACGATTAAGTCAGCGTACGGTGAGAGTGTAATGAGTTGAACTAGAGTTTATGAGTGGCATCGACGATTCAAAAACGGGCGACAGTATCGAAGATGATGAGAGGACAGGACAGCCTTCAACATCCACAACGGATAAACAAATCACCATTTTTAAAGAAATTGTAAAAAATGACCATCGAAAAACTGTTGCTGTGATTGCAGAAGTTGCCGGCATCTCAGTTGGAAGTTACCATGCTATTTTAACAGAGAAACTGGGCATGCATCATGTGTGACAACAAACTGTTCCCAAAAACCTGACACAAGAAAAACTGGATGAGTGCGTGCAAGTTTACGAGGATAACATTGATGCAGTGCATTCAGATCCAGATCTTGAATCAATTGATCACTGGTGAGGAGACTTGGTGCTTTCTGTATGACCCTCAATCCAACCGACAGTCAAAAGTGTGGAAATCACCGTTGTCACCACGACCAAAAAAATTCAAGGCTGACCGCTCCAAAAGAAAGGTCTTGTTAACAGTTTTCTTCGATTGCAAGGGGTCATACACAAGGAATTCCTTCAACATGGTTGTACAGTCACTAAAGACGAGCATGTCAACGTCCTGAAACATCTCCGAGAATCAGTGAGACGCAAGAGACCTGATCTTTAGAAGACCAACTCATGGGTGCTCCATCACAATAATGCGCCGGCTCACAGATCCTTCCTGGTGTCCGATTACCTGTCCAAACATCACATTCCCGTTCTTCCACAACCAGCTTATTCCCCTGATCTCGCCCCATGTGACTTTTCCCCCAGATGAAGAATTTACTTAAGGGGCGCCGCTTCTCAAGTTCCGAAAAAGTGCAACGAGCTGCGACTGAGGCACTGGAGGATGTGGCAAAAGAAGGCTTGCAATCTGCATTTAAATCTTTGTATGAGCATTGGCAAAAATGTATAGTTGTGCAGGGTAACTACTTCGAAGGAAATACCGCATAAACAGGTATTATCTGTACTCATTCTTTTTCAATATAAAAAGTTCCGGAACTTTCTGAATGTACTGGTACAAGCATTGGTCTTTTCAAAGCTGTTTATCCACCAGTTGATTTAACATTCATCATCATTGTCAACCATTATCAATCCACTGCTGGACGAAGGTCTCCCCAAGTTTCCTCCACAACGGTCTGTCTTGTGCCAGTCTCCTCCATGTCACCCCTGCATACTTTCGAATTTCATCCACCCATCTCCCACGTGGTCTTCTTCTGGGTCTTTTCCTGTCCCTTGGAATCCAATCTAAAATTTCGGCTGTCCATCGATGATCTGTCCTTCTGGCAGTATGTCCAGCCCATTGCCATTTCAGGGATTTAACTCTGATCATGATGTCTTCCACTCTTGTCATTTTTCGGATCCACGAGTTCCTCTTCTTATCTCTCCTGGTTACACCAAGCATGCACCTCTCCATGCTACTTTGAGTTGTCTGCAGCCTTTGTATGTCTCTTTTAGTTAAGGTCCACGTCTCTGCACCAGACGTAAGCACTGGAAGGATGCATTGATCTCTCTCTAACATTTCTTGTTTCAAACTTTTTAAATGCAAAGAAAATAGAGAACAGTGATCATCATTTAGTAAATTTTTAATTGCGTTATCTATTTCTTGGGTGAAAAAAAAAAAGAAAAAGAAAAAAAGAACACTGTCACAATTCTCTCCGGAGTTGTAATGTACTGGGCTACGTATATAATAAAGGAATCCAAAAATTGTGTATTTTTGATAATCAATATTAAAAATTTAACTTATAATTAGAAAAAGCATATAAATGAATTACATATAACTGAACTGAAAAAGTAATAGAAACTGCAAAAAAGTATCAGGACTAGCGCAGAATTACATGTGAAAGTGAAAAATGTGTAACTGAGGTTCCATTGTACTGCCAAAAGAGCTAATTGAAGGAGTGAAAGTATATAAACTTCCAATATGTATGGCTTTTGTTGATTACAAAAAACTTTTGATTCTGTGAAACCATCTGCAGTTATATTGAATTCCTTGAAACTCAGTGGTTTTGAAGATACACATGTTGATATTATTAATAACATCTATGAAATGCAAATGCAAAGATTCAATTGTTTGAGGGCACAATACAAATAAAAATTGGAAAGGGACTGAGACAAAGTGACATCACATTTCCCAAGTGCTTCAGTGCCACATGGCAGAATGTTTTCCAGTCACTGAACTGAGAAGACAAGGGGATAAAAATTAATGGAGATGAATTAACCCACATTCATTTTGCTGTTGACATAGTCATTTTTGCAAGTATCCCCTCACAGCTGTGTGGATGATCTAGAAATTTGTTGACAAGAATAAAGAAGTGGGGTTAAAAATTAACTTATTTGAAACAGAATTGATGTCCAATACTTTTACAAGAACTGAAGATTTAGTTATTGATGAGCAAATCTAGTAGTAACCAATGCCTGCATTTACCTTGGACAACAGATATTAAGCAAGGGCCATATCAAAGAAATTAATAGGCTTATAAAACTCGGTTGGAGAGCTTTTGGAAGAAACAGTACAATTTTCAAGTGCAATATACCACTATGTCTTAAAAAAGTGTTTAGTCAATGAATTCTTCTGGTTCTTACATATGGAGCAGAGACTTGAACTTTAATTAAAAAATACATACAAAGGCTGAAGACAACTGAAAGAAGCATGGAGAGATGCAGACTTGGTATAACCAGGGAAGGTAAGAAGAGTAACTTGTGAATGACAAGAGTGGATAGCTTCATGATCAAAGTAAAGACCCTCAAGTTGCAATGGGCTGGACATTAGGGTGGGCCGAAAAAAAAACCGAAAATGCTCAGAATGGTTTGGTGTAGTGAAGAAAAGTTGTGAGCCCTCACCCCTAAACGGTAAAATTTTTTTTTACTGTGAGTTAATATCTTCTGTTCTGGCAATGGGCTTGAAATTTCAAAAATTAAGTTTAAAACATCTATGAGTAATTGAATGTCTAAAAAACTGAAAATTGGTATATCAGCTTGGTGTAGTGCAGAAAAGTTGTGACCCCTCACCCCAAAATACTTAGCAAATGTTTTTTTACTGTGAGTTAATATCTTCTGTTCTGGCAACGGGTTGATTTTTTTGTGTGTTTCTAATCTAACCCATTAGATGGCACACTCCTATCAAACTGCAGGCGTGCACGTGGACACTGCATTGCATCTTTCATCATTCTCTTGACAGTCATGGAGTGAACACGGAACAACATTCTTTCATTACGCTATCTTCTTGAGTGTGTATCGTACTTATTCTCTTGACAGTCGTGGAGTGAAAGCGGAACGACATTTGTTCATTACTCTTTCTTCTTGAGTGAGTAGTATCGTGCTTATTTTCATTGATTGTGTTCAGATAATTGGCTTAAATGGTGGACTAAATTAAAACTGCAGCAATCTTTCAAGAGCTGTATATTCGGAAGTCCGAAATAATTTAGTCCTTTCTTGCCAACATATGGTGATGTAATGAGGTGTTGCTCGTATGAGAGGCATGGAATTGGTATGGAGATAGGTGGTAATAAGGAGCCCTTCTTTTCTATCATTGCTGAAAGAGTGGCATTGAAGGTTGAAGAATTATATAAGGCTGCCTCAATTCCAACTCTCTGTCACAGATGTATTCTTGACATGATTTATGCATATCACAAAAAATGTATGTCAATCAAAGATGTTCTGAAAAGGGTTGAGATGATGCAACCAGCTAGGGTTGAGAAGTTTACGGAAGATACTGCCCTGCTATCTGATATATCTGTTTGCAAGTGTAGTGATTTTGAGTGTTGCACTTGTCCCAAAGGGAGCAAGTTCCCAGTCAAAGAACAAATGTTTCTAACTGATCAGAGAACTATCCAACACATGGCCATAGGCTCTGTTGATGTTCGGGAATCCAAAATTCTACAAAAATGGGCAGAGAGAGAGGCACGCGATTTTCGTCGTTTGACTCAAAATAATCCTTGATATTTCTTCATCTTCACAATCATCAGGACTTGTCAGTTATCCTTCTGTGAACACACATCAGCCTCAGATGATTTTAAGATGGTGGACTGTGATGATGACATTGATGAATATGATAATTCCTACCACCCCTCTAGTAAAGTCTTAACCTCAAGTTCCTAGCAAATATGAGTGAAACTGACTAACACTGCTCTAATGAGTCAAAGATTTGCGATATCAAACAGAGCAACAGCTGTTATTGCCTCAATGTTTTGCGAGATTTTGTCATGATATCTGTATCAGACACTTCTCTTGTTACAGATAAAAACACAATTTCTAGCGAAAAACATAGAGCTGAAAAAGAATTAAAAGCCAGATCTGTGAGCTACGAGTATAATGCACTTTCTCTAGTAGCTCTTTACTTTGACAGCTGTCACGATAAGACATTGTCACTGCAGAAATATGGAAATAAATACTGTCTCAGAGTCATTGTTGAGGACTACTACTCCTTAGAAAAGGAACCTGGTTCACAGTGTGTTGGTCATGTCACTCCAAAGCCCAGTACAGCACTGGATATTAGTGGCTCCATTTATGACTATGTGGAATCGGAGGTTCCCGGTGGTTTCAGTAATCTCCTTTTACTTGGATGTGATGGGACTGTAGTTAATACCGGTGTTAACAATGGGATCATTCGTCGCCTTGAATTGAAGCTTGGGAGACCGCTACAATGGACTATTTACCTCCTCCGTTTCACCGAACTTTCCCTGAGGCTTCTGTTCCAAAATATAGACGGTCCAACAAGCGGGCCCAATTCATATTCAAGCATTATTGGGAAACAATTGCTGGGTTGCGAAAACCTGTCTGTAATTCGATTCCACGCTCTGAATTGCGATATTCTGGCAGTCGATCGCGACAATAGATAAAAAATATTTGCACATTTCCTTCGCAATAAAGTCAGGTGTTTGTCTCCTGACCTTGCCAAGCGTGATCCAGGTTACCTTAATATGTTTCGCTAGTTGGCAATGGCAAACAGGATTATAAGGTTCTATGTATCTAGTCAATAGGAGTCGTTTGTGTGCTGGAGAAATGCGTTACTTGCGGGGGGTTTGTAGCAAGACACGTTCTGATTGTGTGAGGAATGATGATGTGTTGTGTGATTTGAAGCAAGATGTTGTTAGCAAGGTGGAGACTAATATGCTTCGGTGGTTTGGGCATGTTGAAAGAATAAGTGATGAGGTGCTTACTAAGAAAATCTTTTTAGCCCAAGTGGCAGGAAGGAAAGGCAGAGGAAGGCCAAGGAAATCATGGGAGGATCAGATTCAGGAGTGTGCATGAGAAAAAAATTATGAGTGTGAAGTATAGAAGATCTTGTGTACAGCATGTAAAAATGGATGTCAGTGAAGCCCGAGTTGTATGTCAAGATCGCTGTAAATGGAGAAGTTTGATACAGCAACAGTAAGTAAAAATTATCTGGTAGTTTTCATTTCTTTTTGGAGCTAACCTCTGAATCTCAGAGAACAGCTTAGTGATGTATGTATGTATGTATGTATGTATGTATGTATGTATGTATGTATGTATGTGTGTGTGTGTGTGTGTGTGTGTGTGTGTGTGCGCGCACGCATGCATGCCTGCACTGAAGTGCCAGAAAAACTCGTACACCAGTCTAATACTTGATAGGTCCCGCACAGGACTGCAGAAAGACAACGGGGCATAGATTCCACTAGCTTCTGGAAATATGCTGTAAGCAATGCACACCATACTTCCTGCAGAGCATTACACAATTTGGGTGTATTCCGAGGTCTCGGATTCCTGTGTTCGATAGCGCATTGCATGGCATCCCAAATGTGTTCTATCACGTTCAGATCTGACGACTTTGGTGGGAATGCCAACACCCCAAACTCAGATGAATTGCTCCTCTAACCATAATGTGGCGTCCCGACACTTGTGTGGAGGTGCATTGTTCTGTTGGAACAGGCCCAACCCATCAGCATGAATGCAGGACATGAATGGGTGTATCTCATCAGAAAGGATGCACACATAGCGTTGGCCGGTCACAGACGTTTGTAGACGTACCAAGGGTCCCAGTGAAGTCCAGCTAAACACACTCCATACCATTACGGACCCCCCACCAGCCGGTACAGTTCCCTGTTGACAGGCGTGATCCATGGCTTCATGGGGTTTGCACCACTCACGAATCCTTCTATCTGCCAGATACAGTTGGAAATGCGACTCGTCAGACCAGGCTACTTGTTTCCAGTCATCAAGTGTCCAGTGGCGGTGTTGCCACGCCCAAGCGAGGCGCATAGCTGTGTGTCGTGCACCCATCAAGGGGATTCGAGTTGGGCGTTGGCTTCCAAGGCCCATATCGTGCAGGGTATGTTGCACAGTCCGGACACTGATACTTGTTGAGGCTCCAGCATTGAATTCCGATGATACCTTCGAGAGTGTTGCACGCCTATCGCGTGAAATGATTCTTGACAGCCGACGATGGTCACGTTCACCCAATGTCTTTTTACGGCCACACTGGTATCGTAGGTTGTTGGAGGTTTTGCCGGAACTCTTGTAGTCACGGTACACCCTTGCAACGGTCGTCCGTGAAAATCCGAACTTCGTTTCTACCTCCGAATACTATGGCCCATCTCACGAGCGCCAACTACGACAAGCAATAATGATTTAAGCGTTGAAAGTCGCTTAAATTGTTATTGCTTGTCATTCTCATGCCGAAAACAGCTGTGACAGCTGGCGAGGATGTCTATCGCTATTTATATACGCACTGGCGGATGCAACCGAGTACGCTCATAGGTGACGTTGCTATGTACTTGTATTTTGCATAAGCTCGTCTGTACCAGTTTTTCTGGCACTTCAGTGTATATATCTAGTCAAAGACCATCGACTGGCTTGATGACATTAGTGAAGTTCATACTAACAGTTTATGCTCCTTCGTGGTTCGACATTAAAATTGGTTATTCTCTAAAGGACCGAACAAAGCACTTATTTGAGTTCATTAGGTCATCTAGATACTTGCCGAAGAAGTGCCTGAAAGTAATCGATCCAGTGATAAGTCACAATGCTTACTTTGCCTCTCCAGAAAACATTTTCTTGAGCATGTTAGCAGATGAGAGAGCACATGTGCGTAAGCTTGGAATTCTTAGGCTTCTCAAGGCAAGAGACGCTGCTGATGCAACTTGTTGGTGTTCGATAAACTTTCAGGCCAAAGATTACATCGAACTGATTGATTGGTCTACGTGCAATCGAACATCTCCTCCGGTTTTAAGCGACATGGATTCTCAGCTGTTACGAAACATGCTAATTGTGAAAGACATCCCTCGACAATGGGGTTCCGTTGATTTTCCTTTGGCACACACAAGCTGTGGAACGTATGGTAAAGCTTGTCGCAGAGGCATCATCGGAAGTTTGCGGGGCACCAAACAGGAACGGGTTTATTTGATCAGCCCTGCAGCCACACAATTTAATGCCCGTCTTTGATCACAAGTGCGATTACAAGTGCAAATAAATTACATTTTTTTAATACTGTGGTTTGTCCTTTGTTAGTTATGATTTAATAATTAGTATGACATAAAAAACAGTTACTTATAGGTAGGTGTATTTTATGCAAATTTTTGAAATTTCAAGCCCATTGCCGGAACAGAAGATATTACCTCACAGTAAAAAAAAATAAAATTTTTTTTAAGTGTTTAGGTATGAGGGTCACAACTTTTCTGCACTACAGCAAACAGGTCTGCCAACTTTCGGTTTTTTAGACATTAGGTTGTTCACAGCTGTTTTAAACTTAATTTTCGAAATTTCAAGTCGTTGCCGGAACAGAAGATATTAAATTAACTCACAGTAAAAAAAAAAAAAAAAATTGCACGGTGTTTAGAGTGAAGGGTAACAACTTTTCCACATTACACCAAACCAGTCTGCTCACTTTCGTTTTTTTGGCCCACCCTACTGGGCATGCTGCTAGAAAAACATAGGCTGGATACATTGTACTGAACTTAGACTGGATACCTAGTCCCTTGCTATCCAGTCTAGTATTTCAGTTGTCTGACCACTGTTAGACAACTGAAACACTGTACAGGATACCAAGGGACAGGAACAGACCCGGAAGATCACATGGGAGATCGGTAGATGAAATT
Organism: Macrothele yani; assembly: GCA_039090855.1. Classification (NCBI taxonomy): domain Eukaryota; kingdom Metazoa; phylum Arthropoda; class Arachnida; order Araneae; family Macrothelidae; genus Macrothele; species Macrothele yani. The sequence goes on from CM077028.1 coordinate 52,268,779, forward strand.
CGAAAGTGTGCTGGAATAATCATGAAGAACATTGTTCTAGACATAGTTGTGGAAGAGACTTGGGACGGTTTTCATCCAGCGGGGATTGAAAATTTGTTGATGAATCTACTCTAATATAATATAATATAATATAATATAATATAATATAATATAATATAATATAATATAATATAATATAATACAGTAAAACCTCTGAAATCTGTCATCCAGAAAACCGGCAACTTCCAGCACAAATCCAGCACTTTTCTGATTTCGTTTTGCGAGAACATTTGATATTTCCGCAATAACCATGGAAATCTTCCGGGGCCTTCTCAATAACACATCGCAAGATCATCCGATCTCAGCGTGTGAACTGCCGATAGCCACCTATGTGTAACATCGAGAGGTTTCTCAAATTCGTCATCTCACTGGGCCGCGTCGAAGTGGCAGGGACCAATGAGGCGGCGAATCAGCGTGTACGTTTGATATGATTGTTGAACATGTACTGATGATCTGTGCTTGGTGGTGACGGCAGTATGTGGATTCGATAGTGTAACGACATCTACATCGGCCTTCATGATGCATCGCGGTACTCACCCTCGCAATGTATTATAATTTTGTCAGTCAAAAAACCGTAACATCAATGTAAAATTCACATCGGGTTTTCTCGATGCATCGCCCAGCCCTAGCGGTTGTTCTGGCTCTTTTCAAGTTTTTGCCTAACCATTCACCAAATTCAATATTTTTTGAGAGAGTTTTATAATAAATAGCACAAAAAAAGTAATCCCCAATATTTTCGCCAAAACTTTTTTCCATTGCCAGAAAGATTTTTTTTTTTTTGCAAATTGCGAAGAATGCGATCAGCAGCGCTACCCCTGCATATTTATTAGGCGTAGACGCGCACATTTTCGTTAAAGTGACCTGTTATGTGCAAGTGCGTGCTTTACGCAACGCCGGTTACACAATTTTTGAATAGCTTCAGAAATCCGGAACTTTCATAAATTCGGCACTCGTTCGGTCCCGTTGATGCCGGATTTTTGTGGTTTTACTGTATAATATGACATAATATAATACACTGAAGAGCAATTGAATTAGAGACAGCTGGCGTTATGCAAATGTGGCGCTGTGGATGGCCCTGTAAACGGAAACGACATGACGTGTGCAACGATCCGACAATATAAGGAGTGATACGATGGGAATCAGTAAGAGTCTGACGCAGTACGGGTAAGACGAAGGATCTAAGTGCATTTGATTGCGGGCAAATTGTCGGAGCCTGACGAATGGGTCACTCCATCTCGGAAGTCGTGCAGGCACTGGGATTTTCACGAGCCACTGTGTCATGGGTGCACCGTGAGTACATCAAATCCGGTAAAACCATCCCTGCAAGGGCCAACTGCCGTGGACAGCAGCGTGTGAATGAGCGGGGTCATCGTTGGCTAGCTCGCATTGTAACAGCGGATAGACGGGCCACAGTGCAAGAAATCACTCGGCAATTTAACGCTGGTGCACAAAAACGTGTAAGCAGCCACAACATCCAGAACCATCTCCTCGCTATGGGGTACAGAAGCCATCGTCCCACGAGGGTACTGCTGCTGACCGCACATCACAGGGTGCGAAGAGTAGCATGGGCGCGGGAACATTGCCACTGTACCCAAGACATGTGGAAAAATGTTGCCTGGACTGATGAGTCAAGATTCATGTTGGTACATGCGGATGGCAGGATACGAGTACGGCTCAAACCACATGAAGCGATGGATCCTTCTTGCCAGCAGGGTACTCTTCAAACTGGTGGGGGTGACATTATCGTCTGGGGACTGTTTATGTGGACTAAAAGGGGACCCCTTGTACGTGTGACATCGTCCCTCACAGGTCAACGTTACCAGGATATCCTGGACGACCATTTGCTCCCGTTTGTGCGTCTTCAACATCCCACTGGGGACCTCATCCTGCAACAAGACAATGCACCGTGCCATCGCTCCCGAATTGTATCCGAATGGTTGGATGAACACTCCACCGATGTGACCTCGCTTCCTTGGCCAGTTAGTTCACCTGACCTCAATCCCATTGAGCACATCCGGGATGCCATTGAGAGAGATGTTCGAGGCTCTGACCCCCTCCATCAAATTTTCGTGAACTTTGGGAGCTTGTTCAGGGGTCGTGGATCCGTATGGCTTCCCAATGCTTTCGGTGTCTTGTTGAGTCCATGCCAAGACGAATTGCCTCCGTCATCAGGGCTAAAGGTGGTGCTACACGTTACTAGACAGGTATCTCTAATTCAATTGCTCTTCAGTGTATAACATAGCATAACATAATATTATATAGATTTTTAAAGCAGCAAACAGACTTGTCATTGCTTTATATTCTGTTTAACATGTATCATTACATCAGAAATCTTGAAAATTATATCACCGTGAAGCGGGGGATGTAAAAGAAAACTTGAAAATTACATTGTCCTAGAGTGATGTAATTTTCAAGTTTTCTGATGTTATGTTACGTATTAAACAGTAAGCAAGGCAGTAGCTATTCTGTTTTCTACCTTAAAAATGTGGTAGTTTTTTCATGTATTTGTGAAGAATATTTCTTCCACAATCTCCATAATATAATATAATATAATATAGTACAATTCCGAAAATCCACACAACTTGGTTCCAGAGGTTGTGCAGTGCAGATTGTAGAATTTTGCGGATTTTAGAGAACCTGTGTGTGTTTACTAGACATACGTACTGTATAATACTAGTTCAAATAGGATGATATGTATGTACGAATTATAGTCTTTCATTTGTTTAATAATTAGTAAAATTAATTAGTAATATGTATTTAATACTGTAATTAGTAGTATTTGGAATTTATATAGATATATATACATATATACAGTATTTAATAAGTAAGTAAAATATAGGGAACAAATTCATAATACAGTACTGTATTAAATAATTGAATTTTTATTTACCAAATACTGTATATGTCAATCAAACATTCTGGCTGGCAAACATTCCATCAATGGTCAATTGTTTTAAATTTGGTTTCTCTCATTGAAGTTTTTTCTGAAGTCTATAAATCATCATTATTTCCTGTGCTGAAACACATTTCTGCTGTTCTAAAAAATTAATGTATTGTTCTTCCAACAAAATTCCATAACCTAAGGATATTTTTTTGGTAGTAGAATCCTCGCTGTCAGTGTCTGAATCGCCTGCATCAGGATTAATCACACTAGCTATGATTTCATCATCAGTCATCGTTTGGACTTCACTCTCGTCTGAAGATTCCATCTATTCAACTATATCTTCTTCTCTAAACACATTCATCATTGACACATTTGCTTGTTTGGCATATGCTAGAAGCTCCGTAGCCTTTGATTTGGCCTTCAAAGCTGTGAAACCTTTGAACTCATAATCCTCAGGTTCAGAGTCAATAAATATTGATGCTGGCCATAACTTATGCCATGGGTTTATCAGAGTAGAACGTTTCACATTGTTCCATGAACCTGCTATTGAGTACAGGCAGTACTTCATTGGAAATCTTTAATGAACGTTTTGATTGTTTGAAACAATTTATCAGAGTTCAACAGTTTCCTTAGTAATTCTCCTTTGTAGTCGCACTTCCAACTGTTAACTATGCCCTGTTCCATGGGCTGAATTAATGAAGTTGTGTTTGGGGGTAAGAACATAACTGTAACATTATTTGAAGTTAAATCTTCAGGATGTGACGTGCAGTTGTCACCATACCAACAAAATTTTACAGTCTGGAGCAAGTCCGACCTCCTCACAGTGCCTTCTGGCGTCTTTAACAAAGTGATTATTGAACCAGTCTGTAGCGAGTCCTTTGGTCATCCATGGTTTTTTATTACTGCGGTAGATCACTGGTAAGACCTTCAAAGCCCTAGGACAAGCACTTTTTCCAATCACAAATGGCATACGTTTATGATTTCCAGAGGCATTGGAACAAAGAGCAACTGTTACTCTTTCTTTGCCTTCCTTAACACCGGAAGCTCCTACTTCATCAGCACACACTAGAGTATGTCTTGGTAGACAATGTTAGACAAGTCCAGTTTCATCCATGTTATAAATTTGATCAGGAGAAAGAGGTTTCTCCTGGACAAATTTGGCAAACACATCCAGAAACTCTTCTGCAGCTACCACATCTGCTGATTCTTGCTCCTCGCAGGATTTCAAGTAACAAATTCTATGTCTTTGTTTGAAGCGGGATAGCCATCAAACTGAAAAATTACAAGGCTCGTCAATCTTCAGTTGCTGATGAAATAGCTTGGCTTTTTAGCATAAGAGTGGACCTGTAATTGGCATACCATCGTTACGCCTTTGCTGAAACCACTCGTAAACAACAGCATCGAGGGTGGAGTTTCTGGCTTCATGCATCGTTTTGCGATCAGCAATTACAGAATTGCTATCACTCATTGCATAGAATTGCAATATCTTGTCTCAGTTTTTCTTAATATCGTACACAGTCCTAACAGCAATACCAAAAATCTCCGCAACATGCTTTAGTGCACTGCCATTATCAAGGTTTTGCAACAAGTCCACTTTCTGCAGAATTGTTAAAGAGCTATGTTTTCTCTTCACTCCTGCCCTTTTTTCAAATTTCCAAACAATTATTCAAAAAATTTCACCTTAAGATGTGGAACAAGACATAAAAAATCAGGTTCTCACAGCACGTGTACCAGAAAAAAATGTAAACACGCAATGCTAAGTTGGCAGATTGCCCGCTTGATATGTGCTTTATTTGAACTTCAATCTCTCAATACTGTACCATAGTTTTTGATCAAAAATAATTTATGACATTAGTTAATATTTTTCAAATAGAGAAAACACATAAAAATATTTTAAAAACCTTTAAAAAGATCTTAAATTTTTTTATATGTCAGCTGGAAAATAAAAAATTTTGATTTCTGAAACCTCTTTTTTTTTTTTATTTTACCTGTCTGTTAACTGTAACTGTGACCGGTGTTCGAATCCATGCAGATTTTAGGCAATTCCGGATTTTAGGAGTGCAGATTTTTGGAATTGTACTGTATAATATAATATAATATAATATAATATAATATAATATAATATAATATAATATAATATAATATAATATAATATGATATGATATGATAAATGTGATGTAATATAATGTATGCTTAGATGTTATTTGACATACTGTACACTGTTGTCAGCACATGTAGACTACTTTAGAATATTTCTGGAAGTGTTGATGTACTACTTACTGAAAAGCACAGTTATTCCAGAAGGTGCTATAGTCAACAAACAAAGCTATTTCAAAATGCTTACCCATCTACAAGGCAAGTGTAACTCTGCTTTTACATGTTCTCTGTGTCCTTGGAGTGTTCTTACGATCTGACAGATGTGAAACGAGTTAAAAAGCATGTGATGCAGGGTCGGATGAGTACTGGGTGGTGTGAGAGCACCACTACAGTGTGTCTGGTAAACTGATTTTTAGATGTTGTACCATCTTTTTTTTTTTATTTTTATTTTTTTTTTTTTTGAATACAGAAACAAGTTAAAGATATGATGCTGAACAAACTGTTTCTTTTATTTGCTATGATGCTGAACAAACTGTTTCTTTTCAATGCTGATAATTAAACAACAAATAACCTAACTGTTAACTGCAACATCCAGATGCTATGACATGAAAATGTTTAACTTGGGTTAACAAAATGAGTCCTTTTTATTTGTATGAAGGCGTGAATGAATGAACTTATGAATGTAATGTAATGGGTGCTCATTATCATAATTAAAAATTGCATAAATATGTACCTATTAGCAAAGTTTTTATATAGTTCACATTTCTGTGCATATATCTTAATCTCTCTTACAGTTATACTTCTTAAAATTCATATGATTTGTGCATCACCATTATGTATGACATACACCTTTCCATTTTGTGGAATGTATAGCAGAAATTCTGGTAATAAAAAGTATTTCAATTTTGCAGTTGTTGTTACTTCACCACTGGGTTTCTGATATTGGATTTTGTTCAGATGCAGACAAATGGCTCAATCTTCAGCAAGTAATGAAACACATCAGCTCTCTAACTGGTATGCCATTTTCTTGTACCTTTAGTTCTGTACTGCATTGAAATTGATGTGATTTACTAATAGATATTTTGTACTCTTGTATCTGATGTCCTGTGTCGTGAATCCGTGTGATACTCATGCAGTGCTACCTTGAGAATTTTAGGATAAAATGTGTTCTAATGAACTTGTACAATTCATCAGTAAGCAGGCTTTGATGTAGGTGTTTATGAAGAACTTATAAGAAAATTTTAGAGTGGATGGGAAGCTAAAGAAAAATTTTACTTAAAGAGGGATTTCCCTTTCATTTTTTTCCCTCCTTTTTAGCACGTCTTTTGTAAAAGAAGATCGTGCTTATGTTATTGGTTTGTCCGTCCGTCCGTCCGTCCGTACCCACGGTATCTCTGCAACTATTAGTCCGATTTGAAAAATTCTTTTTGCATTCGAAAGCTTGAAATATGCGAATGATTATCCTTTATTTCGTTTTTTTTTTACAATGTACAATTTTGCTGCTAGAGGGCGTAAATGCAGATGATGGCGAATTCAAAAATACGTTTTATTCCATATATTTGCTTCTAAACATCCGATTGAAAAACATCTTTTATCTTTCGATTCTATTTATGTCGAAGAGTATTTTAGATATAGTTACTTTTTCAAATCACGCATAGATTTTCCGCTAGGGGCGTAAAAGTAAATTGCATTTTTTCCGATAACTCTTCTTCTAAAACTACGATTTGAACCTTTTTTTTTTCAGCGGATACATCTCTTGATGCACAATCTTTTGCATATAATTTCGAATTTTTGGAAAATAATACTTTGGCCACCAGGGGGTGTAAGTGTTAATTTTTGCTTCTGATGTATTTGCCATAAAATCTAAGCTTCTAAAATATCGATTGAAAATTTTTTCATGGACTGATGCCACTCCCATCGATTAACCTTTTCGGAATATTTTCTTCCTAAAATATTCCACAGTTTCTCCGCCAGGGGGCGTAGATGTATATCTTATTTTTGTCAATATCTCTACTTTTAGGAGTCCGATTTGAAAATTTCCTTCTTTGTTGAATAGTGTTTTCTGTGTGACATGTTTTTCATATAATTTCAAAATTTTCAAGTAATTCAGAGACTTTCCGCTAGGGGGCGTAAAGGTAAATTGCATTTCCCCCTATATCTCTGCTTCTAAATCTCCGATCTGAAAAATTCATTCTGCACCGGATACACCTCCTAATGGGAAATCGTTTGCACAGAATTTCTAATTTTTGTAAACAAATGGTTTGGCCACCAGGGGCGTAAACCTTAATTTGCTCTTCTGATGTATTTATGTATTTGCAGCAAAATATGAGCTTCTAAATTCTCGATTGAAAATAACGTCGTTTGTAGACCGATACTGCTCATGCCGACAAACTTTTTAGAAACTGTTTCTTCTTATAATAGTGCACGGTTTCTGCGCCAGGGCGTAGACGTATATGTTATTTTTGTCAATATCTCTACGTCTAGGAGTCCGATTTGAAAAATTCCTTCTTTGTTGGATAGTGTTTTCCGTGTCGCATGTTTTTATTTCATATAATTTCAAAATTTTCACGTAATTCATAGACTTTCCGCTAGGGCGTAAAGGTAAATTGCGTTTTCCCCTATCTCTCTGTTTCTAAATCTCTGATCTGAAAAATTCTTTCTGCACCGGATACAGCTCCTGATGGGAAATAGTTTGCATGTAATTTCAAATTTTTGTAAAAAAAATGGTTTGGCCACCAGGGGGCGTAAACCTTAATTTTCGTTTCTGATGTATTTGCAGCAAAATATGAGCTTCTAAATTATCGATTGAAAATAACATCTTTTGTTGACCGATACTACTCATGTCAGCAAACCTTTTAGAAACATTTTCTTCATAAAATAGTGCATGGTTTCTACGTCAGGGGCGTAGATATATATCTTATTTTTGTCAATATCTCGACTTCTAAGAGTCTGATTTAAAAAATTCCTTCTTTGTTGGATAGTGTTTCTAGTGTGACATGTTTTTCCTATAAATTCAAAATTTTCAAGTAATTCATAAACTTTCCGCTAGGGCGTAAAGGTAAATTGCATTTTCCCCTATATCTCTGCTTCTAAATCTCTGATCTGAAAAATTCTTTCTGCACCGGATACACCTCCTGATAAGAAATCGTTTGCACGTAATTTCAAATTTTTGTAAAATTGTTTGGCCACCAGAGGCGCAAGTCTTAATTTCCGCTTCTGCTGTATTTGCAGCAAAATATGAGCTTCTAAAATCTCGATTGAAAAAAGTCTTTTGTGGACCGATACTACTCATGTCAACAAACATTTTAGGAACATTTTCTTCTTGAAATAATGCATGGTTTCTACGCCAGGGGCGTAGATGTATATCTTATTTTCGTCAATATCTCTACTTCTAAAAGTCCGATTTGAAAAATTCCTTCTTTGTTGGATAGTGTTACTGATGTGAAATGTTTTCCCTATAAATTCAAAATTTTCAAGTAAATCATAGACTTTCCGCTAGGGCGCACAATGGTAAATTGCGTTTTCTGCTCCTAAAACTCCGATTTGGAAAATTCTTCCTGTATCGCATACAAGACCTGACGGAAAATATTTTTCACGTAATTTCTAAATGTTTGGTAAAGAATGGTTTGGCCACCAGGGGTCATAAGTGTTAATTTCTACTTCTGATGTATTTGTAGCAAAATCTGGGCTCCTGAAAACTCGACTAAAATTTTTTTCTTGGACCGATACTGCTCATATGGATAAACCTTTTGTGAATACTTTCTTCCTAAAATAATGCATGGTTTTCCCACCAAGGGACGTAAAGTCACATCTTATTTTTGTCGATAACTCTGTTTCTAAGAGTTTGTAAAGCTCATGATTCCGTAAGTCTGTTTCTAAGAGTTTGTAAGCTCACATTTCAATCAAAGTAAAATTCCCTGAAATGGCAACAGGCTGAACATATTGCTAGAAGAATGGATCACCGATGAACAACTGAAGTATTGGAAAGGATGCTAAGGGAGAGGAGAAGACCATGTGGGAGATGAGTGGATGAAATTCGAAAGCAGGCAGGAGTGATATGTAGCAGACTGACTCTAGACAGATAGTTGTGGAAGAAACTTGGGGTCACCTTTATCCAGCAGTGGATTAGTAATGGTTGACAATGAAGATGTCATAAGTCCATACATCATTTCAAGTTATAATGCTTGGTTATGATAAGCCATCATCTATTGATCATGAATGTAGTCTCATTTTAAGAGTTATTTATTTAGTTTTTCTATATCCAGCTCTGAGTTTTGCCAAAATCTGTAGTCATTTTGCAAGTTAATATTCTTGTTTAGTATGTTTTTGTGTGATTGTGAGACACTGATATGTTTGTGTCTTATTTTCTTATCCCCATATTCAATCTTGTAGCCAGTTTCGTATTCTCAATCAATGCTTTCTGACTTCTTTTGTAGTTTGTAGTAACTGAAAAGCTCATATAATTTTTGTAAATGACCTTGCTTTTCAGTCATTCCTGGTGTTAGTGTCAGTGTATTTTAAGTATTTTAAGCAAGCAACCTTTTTTTTTAAACGAATGTTGCTGTTAGTACTACAAAGAGTGAGAGATTGTAACATGTAATTATTTCCTTTTTCTATCTTTCAGATCCAAAGATTGTGAGCTCAGATTCAGATCGCATTTCGACATGGTGGGAAGCAGTGCGTGAGATCCTTGTACAGTCAACTAGTAATTTAGCTGCTTTCGTTGGTGCAGTAGTGGCTCGTTCTGTATCAGTGGTGATGTCGGCATCATTCAACGTGGAAGAAAAGAGTACAGTAAATGTGCACAAAAATGGGAACGAAGATAAGACTCCTGATGAAAAAGCTGAAAGTGGGGACAGTGACTGGGAAGCTGTTTCGCTCGATTTGGAGCAATGGAATCTTTTATTAAGACAGCTGGAAGACATGCTGCTTCTTAGTATGCTTCTCAGGAGTCAGCCTTACGGAAAGACTTCCACAAAAGATACCAATATCTCTGTTAGCTCTGTGATCAGTGGTGGACCAGGTAAGGTGTAAAAATACAGGTGAAAAAAAATGGTGCTGCTAAATTATTGGGGAGTAGGAGGATCAATTGTTGTAGTTTTGTGTTATGTGTTCAAGTACAGTAAAACCTCGAAAATCCAGCGTAGATGGGACTGGAGGAGTGCCGGATTCATGAAAATTCCGAATTTCTAAAGCTATTGTGCAACGGGCGTTACGTAAAGCATGTACTTTCACATAACCGGACACTTTAACGAAAATTTGAGCATCTACACTTTATGAATATGCAGGGATCATGCTGCCAATCTCATTCTTTGCAATTTGCGGGGAAAAAAATATCGTTTTATTGATGGAAAAAAGTTTTGGCGAAAATATTGGGGATTACCTTTTTGTACTATTTATTATAAAACTCTGTCAAAAAAAAAAAAATTGAATTTGGCGAATGGTTAGACAAAAACTTGAAAAAAAACCAGAGCAACAGCTAAGGATGGGAGATGTATCGATACATCACAAAAACCCAATGTGAATTTTACATCGATGTTACGGTTTTTCGACTGACGAAACTATGATACATCGCGAAGGTGATTACCGTGATGCATCATAATGAGATGTCATTACACGATCGAATCCACATACTGGCACCACCAAGTACAGATCATCACACGTTCGACACGCATTTCAAACGTAAACGCCGATTCGTCGCCTCATAGGTCTGCGGCACTTCAGCGCGGCTTAATAAGAAGACGAATTTGAGAAACCTCCCAGTGCTACATGTAGGCTGCTACGGCAACTCGCACGCTGAGATCGGATGATCTCGCGATGTGTTGTTCAGATGGTACATCGGGCGATTTCCATGGTTACTGGGAAAACATCGGCTGTTTTCACGAAAACAAAAGTGCCGGATTTCTGAAGTTGCCGGTTTTGTGGATGCCAGATTTTCGAGGTTTTACTGTATAAACTTTGGGCTTGAATGTCTCCTACCTTTCCCCCTCCTGTTTCCTGGATCAACTATAACTTGATGTCATTCAGAATGTAGATTGCACTTTGTAATCTGTTTACTATTGATTGAAATGATATCAAATGCTAGTTCTGCTTTCTACTACGAAATACTTGTTCATAATCTAGTAATTTGTACTTCTTAGTGGAAACATTTTGTACCAAGTTGACCATTTCTAAAAACTTTGAAGGCCTGATCATGGGCTCCAAAATTTGACCCTCTGAACATGTGTGTACCTGACTTTTACTATGTAAACACCCTTTGTGATGTTAAATCTGACCATAACAGCTGCAGTGTTTTGGATATAACTCTTGTTTCCTATGCTTTAATTCCTGCAATTTAAGCTTTTGATGCATGCATGGGATTGTATTTTGATTGTACTAACCATTGTTAAGTCTGATATACAGTGCTGGCCACGCAAATTGCAACACCAAGAAGGACACGAGATAGCAAAGCCAGATTTACTGGACACATAACAACAGATACAAAGATGAAACAATTGAGCTTACAGGCCCGTGCGGGAACACGCAGACATCAATAGTTCTTGTGGCCCCCATGGCTGGCAATAACGGCCACTACACGCCACAGCATCGAACGAAAGAGGCTTTGGATGTGTGCTTGGGGTATGTCGGTCCAGGCTGCTTTCACATGTTGCCACAGTTCATCAGTCTTAGCCGAGGGTGGTGCTTGCCGGGCCACTCGGTATCCGAGCAGCGACTAGACGTGTTCAATGGATGACATATCGGAAGAACAAGTGGGCCACGGCAGCAGTGACACTAGGTGGGCCGTGAAGAATTGTTGCACGATGTGTGCCACATGCGGGCGCACATTGTCCTGTTGAGACGTGGCCACTGGCAGGTACTGCAGGTAAGGGAGGACTACAGGTTCCAAAAAGTCGGAGATGTAGCGGTGGCTGTTGAGTGGACCGGCGATGTGTACCAGAGGGGTGCAGGTGTCATATCCAATTGCGCCCCAAACCATAACGCCAGGCAACGGACCGGTATGGCGATGCATAATGCACGCATCATACAGTCTCTTGCCGCGGTGCTGCCACACGTGGATCTGACCGTCGTGGTGTTGCAGGCAGAAGCGGGATTCGTCGGAGAAGACACATGTCATGCCATTCCATAGTCCAGGTGCGGCGTTCAACGGCCCACTGCCGCCGCACTCGCCGGTGGTGTAACGTCAGTGGTAATCGTAACAATGGCCGCCGTGCGACAAGTCCCGCTCCTGCAGATGACGTTGAACGGTACATGCTGACACAGGTTGTTGCGCAACACACCCTAATCCTGTGTTAACGTTGTGATGTGGCGTTGCGTGCTGTCAATGCCCGCAGCACAACATGCCGGTCCTCTTGTTCGGTGGTGTGCCACGGCTACGGCAATCGCTCACGTCGGTCCGTCCATCCCTCCTGGACCCACCGAATCCATACTCGCCTCACTGTGGCTGGATGTCGTCTCACACGGGCGCCGATGTCTCGGTACGATAAACCGCTGTCGCGATAAGCCACTATTCGTCCTCTGTTGAACTCCGAAACGTGCTGGAATGTCTGCCGTATTCTGTGATGAAGCATCAGGAAGCTTCCCACACACAGGTCCGGCAGCACAACACACTTCCACTGCTTACACCCCGCCTTCTGTGCACCCTTCTTATAGTGCTTCTCGGTGGCGTGCCGTTTGCACATGATTTGCATATGCCCTGCAATGCTAATTGTTTGCATGTCCTCTCACGGGCGACGCATGCCGCGAATTTCAGGCCAATCGGATGCTTCCTTCTTGGTGTTGCATTTTGGGTGGCCAGCAGTGTATTTGTTTTTTCTTCAAAAATACACCCTGATTCATAAAGAAATATACAGTTTCCAGATGCTGTAAAATAGTAACAGTTTAAGACACGGACCACAACTGCAAACCGTTAGGTAGATGTACTCATAAAGTTTGTGTCCTGCTACTGAGGGAAGCGACGCGGGCGATAGCGCGCATGTCACTTGACTAGTCAGTCAAAATGGCAACTTCTGCAGCGGAGAAGGTGTTTTGTGTTCTTGAATTGAGCAAAACTGAATCTGTAACTGTTGTGCAACGGCATTTTCGATCACGATTCGGAAAAGAAATTCGAACCAGAAAATTATCTACGATTGGCATAAAAAATTTTAAACTACAGGCTCTTTGTGCAAACTTAAAAGTCCTGGACGACCGTGTGTATCAGAAGAAGTCGTCAATAGTGTTTGCACCACCATGCAACAAAACCCGGGAAAATCAACATGGAGGGTGAGTCGTGAAGTGCAGATTTCACAGCCTGATATATTTGTCTGGAGAATTTTGAGAAAGAAGCTGAAAATGATTCCATACAAAGTGCAGAGTTTGCAAAATCTTACCTCGTGTTTGGGCGGAAATGGATTACCGGCTCGATGTGTGTCGTGTGACTAAGGGTGCACTCATAGAACATCTGTGACTGTTTCTAAAAAAACTTGAAACATTCCTCTACAATTCTGTTACAAGTAACATAAAATATCTTACATTGTTCTTGTTTTATGGTGCGTTGAAACTGTATACTTCTTTATGAATCACCTTGTATATCTTTTTTTTTTACTTCAAACATCACAATGTGCGTGACATTTTGACTGTAAGATCATGTACGTTCAATTCTTTTCCAGTGTCTTAAGGATTGTTTTACCATTCAGGTTTTTCTTTTGATCAAATAGTCCATTTTCTCCTGGGTCCTAATCTTTTGGTCTTCTCATTGTGTTGTTCATTTGACTAAATTAAGTAAACTTATTTACCAGAATATCTTTTCCTAAAAATGTTGACAACTTTTATTTATTAGTTGTTCTCAAAATCTCTCTCTCTCTCTCTCTCTCTCTCTCTCTCTCTCTCTCTCTCTCTCTCTCTCACACACACACACACACACACAAAAGAAGTAGATATGATGCAATGCACTTGTAACAGATACATATGCGTATAGATTGCAGACATGCCAACTCTCTGGATTTTCAGCTCTTCCTCCCGCCCTTCGGATGACTATCAAATTCTCCTGATTTTCACCGAGAATCAGCCGTTGGGATGGTCGAAATTCTATCAACCCCCACCATGATTTTGAACCACCTGTGAAATCTTTTCTTTCTGCGTTGATGCCAGGCGGCATTATAGTAATCAGTTTCATACTTTTCCTCTCCTATCTGCAAAAAAGAAAGTCACCCCATGCAGTGCTCTAGGCGCTGATTTCTGAAATTTGCTTTAAAATTTTTTTTTCTCTTAGTCCGATTGTCATACGATGCTTTCAGTAAAGAGCTCCCCCGCTCTGTCACTAGAATGCCGGGGAGGGTCATTAATTGATTGACAGATGGGAGCTGCCCTGCCTTCTCCATGCAGCTCAGTCTTTCAACCCCTTGCATAAACAGAGCAGCACACCAATCTAAGTGTTGATAAACAGTTGAGTTGGGGCAAATTCACTTAACCACAAAAGGGAGTAGTTACAGTTGGCCTTGTCTTGTAACAAAAGGCAATGTTAATACTATGCTTTTTGTAATCTTCGCCTTCGCGCACAACCTAAAGAAGAAACGAAAAACAGTTGTGAAAACGAATTTCGGTAAGGTGAGGGGTGTTGATTTTCGCGCCGTTTTTTTCTCCTCTGGAATTTTTAGTGGACCAATAATACTACCACCGGAAAATTGTTTCTACGCCTGGAAAATGTCGATAAAAAAATAGCGCTCGTGTGACTTTCTGAGCTGTAAAAATCTCACGATTTTCATATTTTGAAGGTTCGCACTTCTGAGATTATGATGGAACTTGCATGTTACATTTCAATAGATACTAAAGATGCACAGAAGCTTTCGACCCAACTTGAGTCTTAATCAGTTGTAAATCTAGACGGGTTGCCATATTTGGTTTTCAAGTTCTTTATTATTATGGTTGTTGTGAAATGATTCGAGGGATTTCCAAATGATGAGGACAAAATAGCCACCTCTTCAAACAGCAATCCTTTATTTTATCTCTGTCATTTGGAAATCCCTCCTATCATTTGGCAACATCTATAATCAATTAAATGTCCATTGAAATTCCCACAATACCCCTTTTTACGATCTTTTTAAAAGTAATTTCTTCTCAATTTTGTGTATCTTGTACGAAATTGAGAAGGAATGACGCTTGCAGCTTATTTGCATTAGAAGGTTATGGAAGACTCGAGCAGAACTTTGACGAAGCGAAAATGCGTTGCGACGTCAGAATTCTCGTTTAGTTTGCTGATATGACTTCATGCACTTAAGCTATCCACTATCAAGTTATCCCATATTTTTTATTAGCTACTTTTTGCATGAAAGTTGAGTGAACTGCCATTTTCAAAATTTTTTTAAAATTCAGAACCATACTTGATGCATTCACAGGATGTGTTAGTTCTCAGTGCTGTTTGTAATTGTAATATGCATTTGTTCTTGAAAATTCCTTGAACTTGTACTGTGCAGCTAAGACAATATTCATGCATATACACTGTTGATATTGTACTTCATTAAAGAAGAGTTTTACAAAAAAAGGAGTGGGGATTTAAATTGAGTTGGGTTTAACTGCAGGCTGTGGAACTGATAACGTTTTTCACTTTTTGTCACAAAAATCAGCAAGTTTTTACTTCTTAAACATCTTTGTCACTATTAAAAACTCATTTTGCATGTAATCTGGTCAGTATATAGTTTTGAGTGTAAATAGTGCCTTGGATTACTTTAGAGACATAATCTGTGCTTCAGGGTAATGTAATGCAAAGCCAAAGTTTAGTATATCAAAAACATAAAAAAAAAAATATTATATAAATCATATTATTGTATGTAATATGTAAATTACATAAAATTAAAAAAATCTGAGTGAGGAAATCAAAGACAAAAGAAATAGTAGTTTAATGGTTAATGCGAAATTAAAGTTAGGAAAATGGTACTAGCTGATCAATTTGCAGAGAAAATTACTTCACGGGTAACGAAAGATGGAGACCCCGCACGGGGATAACTGGTTTTCCAGTTATTTGGGGATCGGCGCCCCCACGGCCCGAGCTGACCTTGTGACGGATCATTTTGTCATTTCGACTTGAACGATTACATCACTGAAGGGACAGCTGTTCATCCAGCTGATGGGGGATGGCGTCCCCACGGCCCGAGCCGACATGTACTAGATGTGAATTTTCACATTTTTTATGTTTTTTGTTTTTTCACTTGACACGCTCCCGCCTCAGTTGTAGGTTGCTGAGGTTGAGATTATGCGCCAGCTCAGGATTTTAGTTTCTCGTTTTCTTTCCTGTCTTCTCCATTTCATGTTTCTTTCTTTGTTTTTCCGAGCTGGTTAGCTAGACCTGCCTGCACGTTTGCCGTGTGCGGGGACCCGTAAGGTGGAAAAGGGGATGCTGGAGGCCTGGGTGTTGTTGTCGCCAGTTGCCAACACTCCTCTTTGCCCCCTGCTTCACCCTAAACGGGCGGCTGGGAACTAACCCACTCCTAGTCAATGAGGTCTGTGGCCGAGTGGAGCCCAGACCTCTAACGGCTTGTCGTCTCGTACGACAGGGTGAGTCTGGGGATAGGGTGGGCATGCCAAAGGGGTGTTCCCCAGGCATGGGAAAGTCTGGGTGCTCGCCGAGCGCATGTCTGCCCTATCAACTTGCTATATCCGCTTGCTATCCCTAGAGTCGTGTCCTGCGTCCACTTGGGCTTGCGGACCTCCGGCTCTCCCTCGTTGGGCTCGATTGTGGGTGGGGAAGTCGGCGGACGAATTATTAATTTTTCTTTATGGATGACAAAGTTTCCCACGAACCAAAAAGCAAAAGAAGTAATGAGGAAGGCTCATCCCCTTCCGCTAAAAAGCATGTGCCTGACTTTTCGAATGCTCGTTTCTTTTTTGTTCATTCATTAGACCCTTCAAAGCCTCTGAGTGCCAAAAGTCCATTTTGGATAAATAAAGCACTTCAATCCATCGCAAGCTCTCCTAAGAGCGTAAAGAAGCTCCAATCTGGAGATCTTCTGGTAGAAATGTCCACTGTGGCCTACAGCTCTACACTTCTTAACACCACCACGCTGCTTGAGACTCCGGTAAAAATAACACCTCATGGATACCTAAATTCATCTCAAGGTGTTGTCTCCTCTCAGGACCTCATTGAGTGTGCTGAGGAAGAATTACTTGAAGAACTGAGGAGTCAACACGTTACGGGTGTGCGGCGTATTCTATTCAGGCGGAATGGGCAGTCCGTCCCATCCTGGAACATCATTTTAACTTTTGATAGCCCTTCCCTGCCTACATCCATCAAGGCAGGGTATCTCCACCTCGAGGTACGCCCGTACATCCCTAACCCTTTGAGATGTTTTAGGTGCCAGTCTTATGGCCATTCTCAGCAGTCGTGCAGGAGCAATCCCCGGTGTGCACGCTGTGGTGCCACAGAACATCTTCTGCAGGAATGTGTGGCCGAGGCTGAGTTTTGTGTGAACTGCAAGGGTTCACACGCGGCATCAGCCAAAGATTGTCCCAAGTGGAAGGAGGAGAAGGAAATCCAAAGGATCAAAACGGTGGAAAATATTTCCTATCCTGAGGCCAGAAGAAAAGTGGTTCCTGTTACATCTGATCGGCGATCATACGCTTCAGTGGTGGTTGCCAAATCTACGGTTGCCATTCAGACCGACATTCTGATCCCCCTTAAATGTCCATTCAATGTTAACGACATCATCGCAGCCGGACTGGAGGCACTCCAGTCTCGAGCTAGGGGTCTGAAAGCGCCACCCACCACTTCGCCGAAGCAGACTCATCCCACCACCAACAAGGGAACTCAGGCCACTTCTTCTAACAAAAAGACCAAAGCCCAGGATAAGAAAAGCATTTCTTCTCCTACAAAATCTCAGGAAACGACTCAACGTCGTGCACCTCCCGGTAAGACACTTGGGACAAAACATGCTCCCATCTTAGCCCCTGGTCACACGCCTCCAGATCTGGGGGAACCCCCAGCAGAGGCGATGGAGCCGGACTTTGTTTGATCATTTTCATTTTCATTTCACTTATAACCATGGCTTCAATCATTCAGTGGAACTGTCGGGGTTTTCGGACGAACTTTGATGAAGTGAAACATCTGCTTTCATTTTACTCTCCGGTGTGCCTTTGTCTACAGGAGACAAAGCTTAAACCATCGGACCTGCTTTCAGTTCCAGGCTACAGTGCATTTCGGACAGATAACTCGTCTGGAAATATAGCCTGTGGGGGAGTCGCTATTCTCGTCCCTCACAGGGTTCCGGTATCTTCCGTCGCGGTTTCCACAACTGTGCAGGCCGTGGCGGTTCGTATTTCTATGCCTGTACCTCTTACTGTCTGCAGTGTCTATCTGCCGCCGGACGAGAACGTGAGCGTCTCGGTACTGGAGAGATTGGTTGATCAGCTGCCTTCACCCTTTCTAATACTAGGTGACTTCAATGCCCATCATCATTTGTGTGGTAGTGTCAGCATCAGCACGAGAGGTCGTCGCATAGAGTCTCTTCTGTCCTCGGCCTCTTTGTGCCTTTTTAACACCGGTGCTGACACGTACTTCCATGAACCGACACGATCCTTCAGTGCGATCGATTTGACCTTGGGATCACCATCAATTATTGCTGACTGGTCGTGGGCGGAGTGTAACGACCTCCACGGGAGCGACCACTTTCCAATTGTCCTCTCGCATCATGCGAACATGCCATCTTCTGCCTCCCGCCCTCCTCGTTGGAGGATGGAGCGTGCGAGATGGGAGGTCTTCACACCATCAGCTGTGATATTTTCTGCAATGGTGACCCAAGAGTCAATCGACGCAGCGGTTCTTGAAGTCACAAATTGTATTCTTCAGGCAGCTGATCTTTCTATACCAAAAACATCGACGACACTCTCCAGAAGTCCGAAGCCTTGGTGGACCCCTGAATGCGCAGCGGCTAGGAGAGCTCAACATAAGGCCTGGTCTACGTTTCGGCGTTATCCAACCGATGCTAATCTCGTTACCTTCAAACGAGCAAAATCCTATGCTCGGTTGGTGCGTCGACGTAGCAAGAGGGAGTCTTGGATCCAGTATGCTTCATCTCTCACTTCACGTGCCAGTTCGAAAAGTGTGTGGGACAAGATTCGTAAGATCCGGGGTAACTACAGCTCTCACCTGATCTCCATTCTCGAGAGTAACGGCTGCACATATGCTGGAGTCGGGAGATTGCTGATTGTTTGGGGGAGGCGTTTGCCTCCGTGTCGAGTGACCTGGCGTATCCTTCCTCCTTTCTGAGGATTAAATCCACTGCGGAATGCCAGAGAATCTCCTTTGCGCCTTTTCTCGACACTGGCTATAACTCCCCCTTCAGCATGGTTGAACTCAGGGTTACTCTGCATCGGTCCGGCGCTACATCGGTCGGTCCCGATGGCATCCATTATGACATGCTCCGTCATCTCTCGCAGTCGTCTCTCGAGAATCTCTTAATCCTTTACAATCGTATTTGGTCGGAGCACAGTTTCCCGGAGTTTTGGCGAAAAGCTTTTGTTCTGCCTTTTCCCAAACCTGGCAAGGATCCCAAGTCTCCCTCTAGTTATCGTCCAATTGCTCTCACTAGCTGTCTGTGTAAAGTTCTTGAACGCATGGTTAACTCCCGGTTAATTCATTTTTTAGAATATCATCAGGTTCTTTCACCATCACAAAGCGGCTTTCGCCGTCATCGTTCACCTCACGATCATCTCCTGCACCTTGAGACATCTGTGCGCGAGGCGTTCGTGCGTAGGCAGCACCTGGTTTCTGTATTTTTTGATATTGAAAAAGCTTATGATCGAGCGTGGCGGCACGGTATTATCCGTGACCTCCACGCATGCGGATTGCGAGGAAATCTTCCGACATTTATTTTAAATTTTCTTCGCAATCGGGTGTTCCAGGTGCGCCTGGGTACGACGCTATCGGCAACATTCCATCAAGAACAAGGTGTTCCTCAAGGTTGCATTTTATCTGTCACATTGTTCATCCTTCGCATTAATTGTCTCCTCACAAATCTTCCTCCTGCGGTTTCGGCTACTGTCTATGTTGATGACTTGCACATTTTCTGCTTGTCATCAAGCATGCATTTTATTGAAAGGCAGTTGCAGTCTGCAATTAATCAGATCTTTAAAACGGCGAATAGCAATGGTTTCGTTCTTTCTCCCGACAAGACAGCGTGTGTCCATTTCTGCCGGAGGCGCAGCCTCCATCCTGACCCAGAGCTGTTTTTAGACCGTGCAGCCATACCAGTTTTGCCGGAGACCAAGTTCCTTGGACTGACCGTCGACCGCGCGCTTACATTCCGTGCGCACGTTCGGCGGCTCAAGATTTCCTGTCTGCGGGCTCTATCTATTCTTAAGATCCTTTCGAGAGTCTCGTGGGGCGCAGACAGGATGTCTTTGATTCACATTTACCATTTCTTAATACGGTCGAAACTGGATTATGGTTGTATCGTGTATGGCTCTGCGCGTCCTTCCGTTCTCCGGCCTTTGGACACTATTCACCATCAAGCACTGCGTCTTTGTTCGGGAGCATTTCGAACATCTCCGATTCCCAGCCTTTACGCTGACGTGAACAAACCATCGCTTGAATTACGCCGTCTGCAGCTGTCTATTCAATTCTACCTGAAACTTAGATCTCTTCCAGACCATCCTTTATACGATGCAGTTTTTCATCCCCAGCATGCTCGTTTATTCGGGAACCGGCCCTCGTGCGTTTCAACCTTCGGTCTTCGTATGGCGGCCGTAGCCCGTGATGTAGGGCTCGACTTGTCACTTGTTGGAGAGACCAGGGGCTTTGGGGATCCGCCATGGCACCCACTTGGTGTCATGGTTGATACCACCTTTACATCTTTCAATAAATCCTCAACCCCTGCGTCAGTGTACCAGCAGCTCTTCGCTGAGCACCGTGACCTACATTCTGATTACACTCCCATTTTTACTGATGGCTCCAAGATGCATGGAGTCGTTGGATCCGTGGCTGTCTGTGTAGATGACGTTTCAGTAGCGCGGATTCCAGCTGAGGCCACTGTGTTTTCAGCGGAGATGCATGCTGTGTATCTCGCCCTTCTCCATGTTCAGTCGAGTTCTCATCACCGGGCTGCGGTGTACACTGATTCCTTGAGTGTTTTACAGGCTTTGTCATCGTTGGACTGCTGTGACCACCCTTTTCTTTTTACCGTACGAAGCCTTCTTTGTTCTTTTGCTCGAGGCCGGTGTCCAGATACAATTTTGTTGGATTCATGTTGGAATCTCGGGTAACGAGTGTGCTGATGCGGCTGCTAGATCTGCTTCCTCTTTGGTCGTCACACCCTTGCCACTGTTTCACCGGGATTTCCGCTTTCTGGTTCGCGACCATATCAAGCGAACGTGGCAAGGTCTGTGGGACCAACAGGTGGAAAATAAACTGCATCGTATTAAACCTAATCTTGAAGTCTGGAAATCCTCATATCGTCGGAACCGTAGGGAGGAAGTGGTGCTTGCTGGTCTCCGCATTGGGCATTGTCGATTCACTCACCGCTTTTTGCTGTGTGGCGACACTGCGGCGATGTGTGAGACGTGCAACTGCCGACTCACCGTCGCTCATCTTTTGTGTACCTGTGTTCGTTTTCGTGATGTACGTTTTCACTTCTTTCATTCTCATTTGTTGAACGAGGACGCCGCTACACTGCAGCGGCTGCTAAATGACCACTGCAATACTGTTGCTGTTTTTTCATTTTTTAAACAAATTGACTATTTTAAATGTATCTAGATTTTAGCCCTATCATCATCCTCATTTCTCAGTTTTACTGAATCAGCTAGATTTTAATCATTGTATCATGTTTTTAATACTGTTTGTTTCATTATCTTTTTTAGCCCTTTCATCGTTCTCATTCTTCAGTTTTATTTGATCAGCCATATTTTAAGCTTCATCGCACGTTTTTAATACTGTTTGTTTGTCTGTCTTTTGTCTGGCGCTCTTTGGCCAACCATGGCCCTTGCGCCATTAAAATCAACCAACCAACCAACCAACCAAAGATGGAGATTTTTGATTTTGAACTTTCTTTTTAAACAAGTGGAAAAAATGCTTTCTCATTTTGTTTCTTGATATAGCCAGAAGTGACTGAATGGAAAAGCATGCATTTTAAGGGAAATTAAATTAAAAAAATCAGCTGTATCATTCATTTTGCCACAAAAACAATTTAACAGGTTACAAAAATGGTGCTGATTCCATCTTGGATGCATTAAGTACTGATTTTGAAATTTGATTTCACTTTAAAATAAAAGCAAAAATACTTGATTGGTGTTATGAGTTGGCAAGACTAATGCAATCAATTTTGACCCTTCCTCACTCAAATGCAGAGTATGATAAAGTCCAGCAAAGTTGAAAAAAATGAGAACTCAATTTAATCATAAATGACTGCTGACATGCTATAAAAAAATTTCATAACAAAACTGTGCCATCAGGGCCAAAAGGGCTTCAAAATTTCTCACAACCAAAAATTTCTTGCAGAAACAAAATCATGCATATATGTTATTTTAACTATGACTGCATTATATAACTTATATGATTATCTAATACTTGTACAGTTTCCCAAATGACTTGTAATAATATCTTGATAATTTCTAACTCTGTACTTAGAAGATTCTGAGCAAATCTCCCTATTTTTGGCTTTTCTAGATTTGCAGCTATGAAAACTGGTAATGGTCCTGCTTTTAAACAAATGTGATTTTTCTTAAGAATATAACTTAAAAACGTTATGCAATAGTAAAAAATAACACTTTAAGATTGCAACAGATGTTCAGGAAAATATTATGTACAGGAACCTCGAGGCCTCTGTTCATCAGGGTCCCATTGCACCATGAGGTCTATAGGTACATATATGCTACACCATTGTTCTGCCTCTATTGTTTAGTGAGGAAAAGGCACTAACATCTTTCTTGTCTAATGAATGCTAGAGTTTGACAAATGAATGTCCAATTCATTGATTTGGAGTTGCTTTAATACTAGCAAAACTATTGCTGTTTTTCCCAATTGAAGAAATTTAATGTAGTCAGATCATGCCTGTTATTCTGTTGTGGACTATGCTATTTTTGTATTGACTTCAGCACAGCTGCATGCTGTTTTGTCCCATTCATTGCATATTAAATAGCAAATTTCCAGTTCAAGTATTTGTCATTTATGCTTTCCACTTGTAGGTTGAAGAAGCGTATGTGCTCCAGCCTTTGTCCGTCCACACGATAACTCGCGTAAAAAGGGTTTGATTTCAATGAAATTTTAGTATGTGGTAGCGGACCACCTGGGGACGAACCCTATTGAGGCGAAATGGGGTCAAAGGTCAGGACATAGGAGCAGGATCCATTCCATTGGCCTTATGCATCATAACTTGCATAAAAATGGTTTGATTTCGATGAAATTTTCGTATGTGGTAGGGGACCACCTGCAGACGAACCATCATTGAAAATGGGCGAAATGGGGTCGAAAGTCAGGACATAAAAGTGGGATCCATTCCATCGCCCTTATGCATTATAACTTGCATAAAAATGCTTCGATTGAGACAAAACTTTATCATGTTGTTTCGGAAGTATACTTAACTGGTTCTGTTGAATATAATTCAAAGGTCAGGTCATAGGAGCGAGATTTATTCTACAGCCATTATCCTCATAACTTGAGTAATGATTTCTGGTATGTTGGAAAGCGTATCATAATCAATGCATTGCATGATTTTACTAACTTGATTTTCTATTGATGTTACAAAACAAACATTAACATATCTTCTGGGCTTCAGTAACAGCTGTCTGCGAAGTGGTGATTAGTACACAGGCAGGAAGAGGAGTTTTGGTATGTTGAGCTTAGGGTTGGGGGACATAGGAATACCAGAGTGCAAAATGCTGGAGAATGGGAGGAGGGGGGGGGGCATGTGAATGGGAAAATTTAATAGTTTCAAGGACAATCACCTCATTTTCCAAGGACAAATAGAGAAACTAATAAATGTTGTGGTAGGCAGTGTCCTCCACATTTCTCAAGGGAAGGGGTATATGCAAATTAGCTGGTCTGCGGCTGAAAAGTAGGTGTATTGAAAGCTCATTATTGTTATCACCTTTGTGACCAAATAGTCAGAAGTGCATCCTTCTGACTGTGTGAGAGTTTGGTCTGAGTCCAAATCCTGGAGGTGGAAACACCCCGCTGTAAAACACAATCTCTCCTCCACCTCCTGTAAATTGGATGTGACTATCCCCAAACGGAACTTCTTTTACTCATTAGGAGGAATAATAGTTAACACAAATGCAGCAATGAAGCAGTGGTGATGAACGCCATTTAGTGCATGACTTTCCTCGCATCGAGAGTGCTTTCACCTCTGATGTAATTTTATGTGAGATGTGCTGGCAATTTGATGTGTATTAAAATTAAATAAATAGTTTTCCTTACACCTCCCTCCATTATATCCTTTCATACATGAGATTCTTCTGCAAAATTAGCGGAATTCTGATTTTTTCGTCACCATTTGGGTCATTCTCGAGTTCAAGGCAAAACAAAATGAATTTTTTGGGGGTAGGGAGGGGTCGTTTTCCGTCTGGGAACGGTATCTCGTTTTTCAAAACTTGCGAAAACGGAAGTTAAATGCAGTGAGGATTATCCCCATAGTCGTAATTTCTTTTACTTATGAGGTTGCCCATGTCTAGTATTGTTAAATATAATTTTAGTGCATAAGCGTTTGTATTTCATCATGAAATTGTGGGCAACGATTTCTGAAATCGGAAGTTTAGGACAGCGCGAAGATTTCCTCAGGCATGAGTTTCTTCTGTGGATTCGACCATTTCTGTTGTCATTTTGGGTATTTTTGAGTTCAATGCACAACTGAATGGCAATTTTGCAGGGGGAGGGGGGGGGGTTCGCTTTCCGTTTGAGGAAGAAATTTTACCCTTCGAAACTTTTGAAAATGGAAGTTAGACAAAGCAAAGATTTCTCCTGTAATCCTTTTTTTTTTATAGCAATGTTCTTTCTGCCCAGTATTGTTCTTATATATGGTTTTATTCCCAAAACACTGCATTTCAGTTTAAAAATGGAGGAAAAAGTTTCCAAAAACGGAAGTCGGTCGAAGTGAAGATTTCTCCCGGTAATCACATTTTTTTTTCCCTGCGATGTTCTCACTATCCAGTGTTGTTTTTAAATGTTACTTTC
The DNA here is from genome assembly GCA_039090855.1 of Macrothele yani. Taxonomy (NCBI): domain Eukaryota; kingdom Metazoa; phylum Arthropoda; class Arachnida; order Araneae; family Macrothelidae; genus Macrothele; species Macrothele yani. The sequence goes on from CM077028.1 coordinate 52,293,927, forward strand.
TCCCATAAATGGTTTGCACTTAACCTTAATAAGGGAGGGGAAATTTTTCAAAAACGGAAGTGACGAAGTTTGAAAATTTATTGAAATCAATGCATGGTGTTTGAAAGTATTCATATTCTGTAAGTTACACTATTTATTTAAAGTAGTGAAAGCTTTGATATCATGCATTTATGGTCCTCAGGCCAATAGCTCTTTCAGCATGATGGCTAAATTATTGTCATCTGAGGGAATAAAAGGGAAGACAAATAAGAAGAAAAGTGATGATGAAGTGGAAAGGGAATGATATTAGCAGAAAGGAAAATTAAGCAAAGATTGCAGTGCAGCTGCAGAGTCAACAAAAGACAAATATGGCCATGTAACTTGTTGAGAAGAAAGCAACACAAGAGGATAATCGAGCTGATGTTCTCGCAAGCACAAAAAAAAAAAAAAAAGAAAAAGAAAATCGAAAAAAACCGAGTGGTGTGTTTTCTTTTTTCCTTTCTTCATCACTTTTCTTCTTATCTACATAAATAAATTTGAGTGAACAACTCCATCTTGCTCATGCTGTGTTATATACACACTTTCTCATCGCATGTTCTGATTTTTCTTCACCTGGTGAAAAAGTTCAGCATTTTTGTTCCTTGGTTGGTTTCATGTATGTCCTTTGTTAAAATTCACACAGTGTACTACACTATCATGTGGGGGTGGGTGCGTGTATGTGGTTAGGTTCATAATGGTGTCCCAGGTAAAAATTACTCTGCAGTACGTTTATACCTGTGGCTTTAAAAACTGGCTGTGGTGTTATTTCCGACAACAAACCAACAAGATGAATGGGACTGCTGCATTTACTCTTGGAAAATATAATAAATCTGCATTATTGTGATAGAGCTGATGTTACATGTGAATATACATCTCTGTAAATCTTTTCACACACATATAGAGCAAATGTGTTCGTAAATGAAAGTCAGCAGTGCTACACATTCAAATTACTGTTGAATTTAAAAATCAGGTCTTTCTTTATGCTAAAAAGATTCATAGCTTTTCAATTTTAAATTGCTCTCATTTCAGGCATGGTAACAGATCTGGTTGCGGTGTGGGCAGTATCAGTTGGTATTGATGCTCGAATGTTGTCAAAGTTTGTCACAAAAGGAAGCAGTGAGAACGACTCTTCATCGGTTACTGAGACATCGGACAAGGAGTCATCAGGTCCACAAGCTCTGGGCTTTGCGAAAGGTATTCTGGTTTTACTGTTATGAAAATGTTTGTGAAGTTCGATACCTAGTGGTATGGTACTATTTTTATGATATTAATATTATGTATATTTATTATAATGGCTTTACCATTGGGTGTAACTAAATTCCTGGAATCATTGTCCCCAGCGCTTTTTTATTACTGTGCTGGAACTTTTAAACATAAGTTGCTGTAAAAGAAGGAAGGTTGACCTAATAAAAAGCAGATCATTTATGTGAACTTTGTTTTAATCATTATTACTACTGCATGGTACAAAATGCCAAAATATAATTTACCTGTGAAAATCCTCCAAATACGTGGCATCAGTGAATAAACAAAGACATCGCTCTTTCCATGTTTTAGCAACACATAGCACACATGACCAAATAGCAATTTTTCGGTTGCTATGTGTTGTTAAAACGTGGAAAGAGTGATGTCTTTGTTTATTCACTGACACCACATATTTGGAGGATTTTCACTTTGGATCTCGCCCTTTGTATTTAGCCGCTATAATTAATATATAGCCAGTGTTGTTAATGCCCACCAGAGGGAGACATCTCAGTAGCTGAGCCCATTTTACGGATTTATGATATCAGATGCTGACAGAAAAACACACATAGTGCCGTGGATTGTTGGCCACCATAGTGTAAGGCTAATGCGCTCGGCTTAATATTGAGAGATCTGGGATTCGGATCCCCAGTGGTGACTGAATAACAATTTTTCGGTTGCTATGTGTTGCTAAACCGTGGAAAGAGCGATGTCTTTGTTTATATAATTTACATGATCACCTTATGTTAAATTATTATATCATCATCATCATTGTCAACCATTGTCAATCCACTGCTGGACAAAGGTCTCCCCAAGTTTCTTCCACAATGGTCTGTCTTGTACCAGTCTCCTCCATGTTACTCCCACATACTTTCGAATTTCATCCGCCCATCTCCCATGTAGTCTTCTTGAGATAAGCTAACATTTGCATCTGTTCTTGCTTTTTGTATTCAGTGCTACATGGTGTCTCCGAAGGAGCCACAATCAGACTTATCTTGTAGGATCAAACTGCATTAGCTAAGGCCCAACGATTTTTCTGGATAACAAGGAGGTTCTCAAAATAGCATAACTATACTAGTAATCTGAATTTATTGGCGTAGAATAGAAATCAAAGTTTCCAAGCTTTCACACATCAACCAGATGGCTTTTTCAAGGAAGGTAGACAGCAGTTTGCTATCTACCTTCCTTGAAAAAACCATCTGATTGATGTGTGAAAGCTTGAAAACTTTGATTTTTATTCTACAACAAGAAATTCCGATTACTAGTATAGTTATACTATTTTGAGTATAGTTGATGTACAGTCCTTTGTGATTAATAGCAAGAGGTTATTGCTGTGACTGAAAAAGAAGACCTAACTGGAGAGATTATGAAATTCATAGGAAAAAATCCCCCTTTCACTTTACCTAGAAGATCCAGCAGTGGTTTGTAAAGTTCACTTCAGTTGTAAAAGTTGCTTAGGTTTTTCTTTTCCTTGAAGTTGTAGGTATTGTATACCTGGCAAGGTTTACAGTTCCCTTGTAAAATTTACAAAAATTCTACTTGTTTTAGGGTTATTTTACAGACAACATATTTCACAGATTTCCGTCCTACCCACCTCCAATTTTGAGGGACCAGTAAGTGTCTTTAAGGATCATTGCACATGTTTAATCTGATTAATACATGTATGTGATCCTAATATATGCATTTTAGGATCACTGTTTTACTCCTTTTTGTGCCTCTAAACCTCTCTGCCCACAGCGTACGTATAAAAACTCTTTAAGAACACTCTAGGATTAGGATTGGCGGTAGCTGCTAAAAGATAGAGGGAAAAAGAAATTCAGCATTATATAGAACTTAAAATTGAGTTTCATAAACATGTTGGCTCAAAAATGTAAGGCCAAATTCTCAGTTAAAAGCTAAGGTGAAAAACTATTAAAATATTTAACGTCACAATAATTTTGCAGTTACAAAGGAAATTTTGATCTGTGTATGTAACATAATGATAGGGTATTAATGAGATGATTATGTTTGCATTTTAATCACATTGTAAGTGTGAAATACACTGACGGAAAAAAATCACAACACCACGAAAAAATAGTTGTAGAGGAATGAAATGGCGGCAATACATTTGTATAGGTAACATATTTAATCGATTAAGACTTCAAGATCACAGCTTATTGTAAGCGCGAGAAGAGCCATTTTAAATGTGAAATGCTGGTACATTAATAACCGGTGTAACCGCCAGAATGTTGAATGCAAGCACGCAAACGTTCATGCATTGTGTCGTACAGGTGCTGGATGTCAGTTTGTGGGATGGAGTTCCATGCCTGTTGCACTTGGTCGGTCAATACAGGGACGGTTAATGCTGGTTGGGGGTGACACTGGAGTTGTCGTCCAATGATGTCCCATACGTGCTCGATTGGTGAAAGATCTGGTGATCTAGCAGGCCACTGCAACATGTCGACACTCTGTAGAGCATGTTGGGTTTCAACAGCAGTATGTGAGCGAGCGTTATCCTGTTGGAAAACACCCCCTGGAATGCTGTTCATGAATGGCAGCACAACAGGTTGAATCACCAGACTGACGTACAACTGTGCCGTCAGGGTGCGTGGGATAACCACGAGAGTGCTCCTGCTGTCATAGGAAATTGCTCCCCAGACCATAACTCCAGGTGTAGGTCCAGTGTGTCTCGGCCGCAGACAGGTTGGTTACAGGCGCTCACCTGGCCTCCTTCTAACCAACACACGGCCATCACTGGCACCCAGGCAGAACCGGCTTTCATCAGAAAACACAACAGATCTCCACTCCGTCCTCCAATGAGCTCTAGCTTGACACCACTGACGTCGCAAACGGCAGTGATTTGGTGTAAGTGGAATGCACGCTACAGGGCGTCTGGCTCATAGCTGTCCTTCAAGTAACCGATTTGTAACAGTTCGTTGTGTCACTGTGGTGGCAACTGCAGCTCAAATTGCTGCCGCAGATGCGCTATGATGCGCCACGGCCATCCGCCATACACGGCGGTCTTCCCTCTCAGTAGTGCCACGTGGCCGGCCGGAACCCGGTCTTCATGAGGTAGTACCTTCCCTTGACCACCCCTGCCAACAATCGTGCACAGTGGCTACATTCCTGCCAAGTCGTTCTTTAATATTGCGGAAAGAAAATCCACCTTCTCGTAGTCCTATTACACGACCTCGTTCAAACTCTGTGAGCTGTTGATAATGGCTTCTTCGTCTTCTTAAAGACATTCTTGACCAACATCAACACACTACGTCGAATCTCAACGATAACTAACGCTCACGAACGTTACAGCATGTATTTACAGCAAACCTGCTTTGCATGTTCCGAGGCGCTACTAGCGCCACACGTATGCGCCAAGCGCGAAATTTGCATAGACGTCATCTTACAGATGTACTCTCACCGCCTACCAACTGTCGTTTATCTAACACAACCCCTTCTTGGTGTTGGGATTTTTTTTCCGTCAGTGTAGTTCCAAAATCTTAACTATACATATGAAACCGATTAAAATCAGTAATCATTTGCATAATAAATAGGCTTTTAGTTGATATGTTCAGTACATACATTCAATATTACAGTCAATCAAATATACTGATAAAATGTTCTCCGAAAAGTTTTCATGGTTTTCAATTCTTGAAAGTTGGCAGGTTTGCTGTTCTCTAAAACCACTGATGTTTCTTTCATTAAGTTGAAGCCTGTTACATAACTTTCTGTTTTTGGTTCACAACATAGTATAATTCTCCTTATATGTAATGTATTTCTGTACAAATGTTGTACAGTGATATATTATGTACAGGAAAGGAACTTTTCTGTATAAAACTTGAAAAAGAAAAAAAAAGTCAAGCTCAACAGGTTAACTCCTGCCATCTCCCACCGTCACATGCTACAGTAATTATATGTTGTTATATATTACGACTGTTACAGTATCTTAATTATCCCCCGAAACTCAAAACCAAAGATTTTGTGTTAAAAATGTGTCAAAACACTTGTCCCAATGCATTTCAACAGAAAGAAAGAAAAAAAAAAAAAAAAAAAAGGCTGTGATTGTCCCACATGCAGATTAGGTGTCTTCTAATAAGTCTTGATCACATGTTATGCTCTTCCTTCTTACACTTGAATGTTTAGTGAACTGCTTTGCAGTTCTTCACCAGCACAACAATATAGGAATGCAAATAATCAATATTGCACATTTCCATAATTTTTGGTTCTTGCTGAAGTAACCACTTTGTCATTGAACCAATCATTTTTTGTTTCTTGCTAAAGTAACCACTTTGCCATTGAATCAATAATTTTTTTTTTTTTTATGTTCCTTTACAGTTTGTACTTTGGACTTGCTAATCAGACATGCAACTATTGATGCAGTAGCAGAAGGTGGATCTTAATTTTTTTTGGTTTTTTTTTGTTCATCCTCTTTTTTGCATGTCTCTTGAATAAGAAATGTACTTGCTTGTAGTGTCATTATTTGTCTGCTTGTGCACACTATATAATATCTTTGTAGCTATTAGCTTGATTTAAAAAAATTCCTTTTACAGTTGAAAGCCTGAATTGTGAGAATGATGATCCATACATTTTGGTTCAAAATTAGTATTCAATTCAAAATTCATTTTACTCTATACAGTTGCTTCAAAAAAAAAAAAAAAAAAAAAAAAAGATAAAAAATTATTTTTACCTTTTTATACCTTTTACTTACCATGATGGCTATTTTATACATAGTTTCTATTTGCATGGTACCACGGCTAGGAGGAGTAAATGCATATTGCAATTTCTCCAAAATATCTGCTTCTAAAAATCGGATTTAAAAAACTCTTTGCATTAGATAGAGGTCACGAAGCTGAACATTTTGCATGCATTTTACAATATTTTGTGACAAAATGCTATGCCACTAGAAGGTATAAATGCATGTTTCTGTTTTTAACTTGTTTGTAACAATTGCTTCTAAAAATCTAAGTGAAAAAATTATTTTTCTGTGAGATGCCACTCACTGTGAACAACATTTATGTGTACTTGTCATGCATGAGATTCTTCCGCGGATTTGCGAAATTATACTTTTTTGTCATCATTTATATCATTCTTGAGATTAATGCAAAACTGAAGAAATTTTTAGGGGATTAGTTGGGGGTCGTTTTCCGTCTGCGTACAGTATTTTGTCTTTTAAAACTTTAGAAAACAGAAGTTAAAGGTAGCGAAGATTTTTTCCGTAATCATAGTTTTTTTCTCGTGATGTTAGACTCTCTCCACTATTTTTAAATTTCATTTTACTGCATAAATGTTTATATTTCAGATTTAAACTGTAAGCAACAATTTACGAAAACGGAAATTAGATATTGAGAAAATTTCCCTATAATCTTCAGGCATGATATTTTCCCGCAGATTTGAGAAATTCTGCCTTTTTCGTTATCATATGGGTCATTCACAAGATCAATGCACAGCTAAACAGAAATTTGGGAGGCTGGGGGTTTGTGGAGGTAGGGGGCCATTTCCCGAAGAACAGAATTCCATCTTTTGAAACTTTCAAAAACAGAAGGTAGACGAAGTAAAAATTTCTCCTGTAGTTGTATTATTTTTCTTACAATATTTCTTCTGTCCAGTATTGTTGTTAAGATATCATTTTATTCCATAAATATTTGTATTTTAGCTTGAAAATGTTAGAAAAATTTCTGAAAACAGAAGTCGAATGGAGCGAAGATTTCTCCTGTAATTGTAAATTTTTTTCCAGTGATGTTCGAATTTTCCTGTGTTGTTCTTAAATGTTGTTTCTCCCATAAATGTTTGGGTTTAAGCTTGATAACGGAGGGGGAGGAAATTTCTGAAAATGGAAGTGGCGAAGTTGGAAAATTTGTAAGAATTGATGCAGTGTGTTCAAAATTATTCATACTCTCAAAGTTGCTCCATTTATCTAAAACAGTGAAAGCTTTTATATCAGCATTCATTGGCCTCATGCTGAATGTGTTTTCAGTATGATGGATGAAATCATTGTCATGTGAGGGGAATGAAAAAAGCGACAAAGAAATGGGAAGGTAAAGATATCAGCAGAAAGAGAATTTAAGCAGTGGTTGCTGTGCAGCTGCACAGTCAATGTAAGACAAATATAGCTGTGAAACTTGCTGAAAAGAAAGCAAGGCTTGCTCCCAAGAGGAAACTTGAGTTGATGTTCTTGCAAGTGTAACAACAAAACGATAAAAAAAAAAGAAAAAGAAAAAGGAAAACTATATTTGAAGCAATGTCCTTTAAAACCATTTTATTTTGTTTTGGATTCAGTAATTTTGTATTTAGAATACAGTAGTGTGCTCCAGTTTAATGTTTATAAGTAAATTGCAGTGAACAATTTTGTCTTGCTCATGCTGCATTATATTCACACTTTCTTGCCGCACATTCTGATTTTTCACCCAGTTAAAAAGTTCAGGTTTTATTTTCTCTTTGTAAGTCTCACATATTATCCTTGTCCCAGCAATTTCATTTAAAAATATCTACTAATTCCACATCTTACAGGAAAAGAACACCTGCTGAGTAAGAAAAAGCATTAAGACACTTACAAGCTCCTGCTAGAAAACACCTGCACTACAAACACACTGGAGTTAACATGTATAGTGAGTTCTGATGTGCTGCCATCTGTTGGCCTATCTGTAATAACTGTCGATCAGAGCCTGCTAGGGTTGGAACTATAGTCATGATCTCTTTCATTTCATGTGACATCATTGTGCAAGTTGTTTGAATGCCACATTTCCAACCACCTTGGTTTGTGGTTTTGCAGTTGTGAGCAGTTGCGAGTCACAACAGCGTATGGAAACTTTCCTGTGCATCGAAGATAGTCGTTCCTCCTAGCACAGGCTTTCCTCACTGAAAGAGATTGATATCTGGCCTCTCTGTTGCCAGTGTACACGGGAATAGAAGGCTGTGGAAATTCAGTGCCATGGAAAAATAGTTTTGTATTATCATCATTGTGCGAAGTTTTGCTTCATGTAACGGGGTGCTTATTTTCCTGTATTTCCGGAAATTCTGGAGTTCCTTTTTTTTTCAAATTTTTTACATTTTTCTCTTGAAACAAAAATTTAAACCAAACTCAAAAAAATATTTTTCTTTTTGTATTTTACTGTACCCCAACAGAGGAGAAGAGACAGAGTTCCACTATGTGTCTGCTCAATTCCACTGGGAGAGATCCCCTACTACCCCCAATCCCATGTTATGTTTCTCTTCTGATAGTGTGTTAACTGTTTGCTTTCCTTCGGGATTTGGTGCTGGGTTTCCCCTGAGCTACTCCAAATGAAAGAAGTTCCGCTCCCCTTTCTTTTCCTGGCAGTGCCTCTTTGCTCCTGCCCCACCCCAGGGCTTAGTAGCCTGCCCACACTGCTGCAGTAGTCTATTCCCTTGCCTGCTGCTTTTGACCTTCAGGACTTCTCATCTCATTAGGAGAGATTCAGGGAGGGTCTCTGTCCTGACTATTTTTTCACTCCTCCCTTTTCCCTTTCCCATGCCCACCTGTTACTGCTCAGAAAATCTTTGTCACTGGTTTCAATGCATTTTTTGATCCACCCTCCTCCTTCAGAAGTATAGTAACTTGAGTTTGCTGCACTCCTAGGTACTTCAGCTTGTTCCAGCCCCATTGGACCCCTGCTGCACTAGGGACCACCGCTTATCCTTGCTGCCACTAGCCTTGGTGAAGGGCCATTCTACAGAATAGGCTCTGTTCCTGACATTGCATATAATCCATTGAAAACATTTTTTTCAACTGCATTCATTGAAAACATTTTATTCAACTGCATTCATTGAAACATTTTATTCAACTGCATTCATTGAAACATCTTACTCAACTGCATTCAATGAAACATTTTATTCAACTGCAACTACTAGTTTATTCTGTAGTTATACTACACCAAAAGTGAGTTTATAGAGGCTATGACTTATTACATCATCATCATCAAGCTGTTTTCTGAGATTCAGAGGTTAGCTCTACAAAGAAATACAAACTACCAAATAATTTTTACTTACTGTTGCTGTATCAAACTTCTCCATTTATAGCGATTTTGACATACAACTTGGGCTTCACTGACATCCATCACACACCGTACACAAGATCTTCTATACTTCATACTCATAATCTTTTTCACATGCAGACACTACTGAATCTGATCGTCCCATGACTTCCTTGGCCTTCCTCTACCTTTCCTTCCTGCCACTTGGGCTAAAAAGATTTTCTTAGTAAGCATCTCATCACTTATTCTTTCAACATGGCCAAACCACTGAAGCATATTAGTCTCCACCTTGGTAACAACATTTTGCTTCACATTACTTATTACATGAATATAAAAATCATTTAAAGTATAAATTGAACAAACTTTGTCATATACATTTCATTGTCTTTTCTGCACAACAAAATGAACCATTGACACAGGCAGGCTGGAAGGCAGGCAAGCATCAATTATGTAAGTTGCCCCTTTTAATTTTTTTCCTCGTTATTTTACTTTTTATAAGTATTGTAGCTTTGACGGGTCAAACCCTGGAAATTTTCAATTAACAAAATTTTATAAAGGCCACTGTTCTTTAAAATGAATATCAGAACTTGGGAATAAATTGTGAATGTAACACATACATATTCTGACTTTTTTTTTTTTTTTTTTTTTTTTTTTAACTGCTGATCTACGTTAATTTCAGAAAATTTGGGTTTGGTTTCAGGAAATTTGATTTCACAGAATAAGCATCCCTGACATAAGTTTTGTACAGAGCAATTTCTATACAGGAAAATTTTGCCACTTTGTTGAAGATGTAACACACACTGAAGAACATTCTGTAGCAGTGGAACCCATGGTACTTCATAAAAGTTCTAAATGCATAGTAAATTTCACCCCAATTTGCAAAATATGAAACAAAGTACTAAAATTCTAGCAAAGATTTAAGCTGTTGGAATTTTTTGATTAACTTCTGAGAAAAGTCCTGGAATTTAATTAATTTTTGTGTATATTATATGTGCAAACTCTGTGTATGACCTGCAGTTATTTCATTAGACTATCAAGATCTGAATAAATGAATTCCTTTTAGTTCTGAAAAGTGTAACAACAATGGTAATGATTTCCTTTTTTTTTTTTTTTTTTTTTTTTTTGTTCCTCCTCCAGGCTTAATACTTGAAGTGAAGAAGCGTTTCCCATGCAGTATGAATCATGATCCTTTCTTGGCCAACTGCTGTTGGGAAAATATGATGCTGTGGAGCAAAAATAAGGATACTACAGTTCACCTTGATCAAGCATTAGCTTGTTTGCTCTTAGTAAATAGTTCTGCTGTTAAAAATGGTGAGTTTTGCTCACAGAATTTTTTTCTCATAACTTTGGAATGTAATTTCATTTGTGTGAAAAAATGCAGGCATCGGACCTCATTTTCAGTACATACATACATATCATTAAGCTGTTCTCTGAGATTCAGAGGTTAGCTCCCCAAAGAAAGACCACATGCCAAGTACACATTTAACTGATAGAAATATAATTTACTTAACTGTTGGTGTATCAAATGTCCCCATTTACAATGATCTCGGCACACAGCTCGAGCTTCAGTAACATCCATCACACGCAGCACACAAGACCCTTTGTACTTCATACTCATATTCTTTTTCTCAAGCAGACATTCCTGAATCTGGTGCTCCCATGATTTCCTTGACCTCCCTCTACTTTAATTCATTATTCTGAGAGGAGATTCTTCTCATGTAGCATTTAGTGTGCAGCATTATGCTTCTGTTGTGCACAAGTTCCCTAATGCATAAAGCATTCATGCAATCAGTGTTTTTCAAGAGTGTAATAACAAGTTTCTTTAGTGCTGAAATGTAATAACAGTAACTTTTAGTTTTCGAATCTGAAATTAATTGAGTTTTTATTGCAAGTTTGTTTCCTTTAAGTAGTGTTTCTTAAAGTTGTTGATGGATTACACAGACATCCATTAGTATAGGGATGTTGGAATGTAATGATGTCACAACCCAAGTGTATGTGGAATATTCTGTGAAATATCATTTTATTGATTTTAATTTGTTATTTGCATCAATCAAACTTTTCATACTATACATGCTATCCACGCAAAAAGTGCCTTAAATGCTAACCTATGTTTTCCTCAAGGTTAATTAAGGGTAAACTGGTTTTTGAAAAGATAGTCTAATCTTCCATCAGAACAAACTCCATGGGACCACCAAAATACACTGGTCACAAAAAGTTAGTCATATTGCTTGAAATAAAAGATATATGTATCTGACTCAATGAAATAACATCAGTGAGGCTACGTAACATAAATGATAAAGAGTGCACTTACAAAAAACAATTTATTGCGTAATTTCTGCATACGACAAAGTAGCACTACAATATAGACAAAATGATAAATTCAGAGAATGTCGATATATCTGTGATAAATTCGATAATGATAAATTCGGAGAATGTCGTATAAAATGTGGTTACCTACGTCTGTGTCAAAACAACGTCTTCACACCTACAAGGCATATTTGCAATGGCATTATTCATGAGTGTTGGGAGCAGCTTGTCCCATATTATAAGCAACACATTACAGAGGTCTGGCTGTGTATTGCGGTATAAAATGTGGTTACCCAGACGTAGCTATACAGCGTTCCCAAAGTTCTCAATATGATTAAGGTCAGGGGACATTAGAGGCAGCTCTAATGATTCAATCCTATTGTTTTACAGCTCCTGAAGCATGTTCCAGCTGGGGTGAATAATTGCATTGTTATCAAGAAAATGGAATCCATGCCCAATAGCTGTGTGAAATAGTGTTAGAGTGGGCACAATGATCTCGTTTTGGCACACCAAGGCATTCGTGTTGCCTTGACAAACCTACAAGGAAGTATGGCCATTAAAACACACTTCTGCCCAGACCAGAACTTACTGCCACTGGTAAGAGTGGACAGACTTCACATAGTGGGGTTGCATTTGTGTGCTGGATCTTTACACGTGTGCCCGTCGAGTATCAGGATGAAGAGTAAAATGACATTTGTCTTTCAAAAGTACATGATGCCACTCTGTATTCTATGACATGTACTTTTAGACCCAGGTATATCTTTGACAGTGGTGAGCTGATGTCAGTGCTATACATCTCAACAGCCTCCTTGCGCTGAGTATGTACGTGTGAAGATGGCTTCGTACCATTTGAGTACATACTGTGACACCAGAAGCAGCGTGAAGTAATTCCTGGAATTGGCTACTGTTGATACTAGTTCTTCTCCAAGCACTTACCTGTCAGGTAGCAATATTGCCTCCTTGTGGTTATCCTTGGGCGACCAGTCCTGGAACATTTCCATGCCATAGAAATCTTTTGTGTAGCCAACTTACTACACTTTGCAAAACTCCTGAAACAGGAGCCACATTGATCTGCCACACACCTGCCTGTAACATGCCAACAGCCCCATTTCTATTTTCAATGCTTAAACATCTGGACATCATTTCAGGTTAATCCCACACTGAAGGCAGGCAATACATTCAGCAAAATTTAGACCAAGCAGTGAAACAACCTGTTTTCCATTTCTTGCAGCATATTTTTATTAGAACTCACACATCATGTGTTGTGTTGTCGATGCTAATTTGCGCATGATGTAGATACCCATACTGAGAACCAATCTCCAGTAGTCGCTAAATTTGCATTTCTCCACGTTTTCCATTCCAAACCAAAATATTCCTACTTTTTGTGACCAGTGTATTTCCAGACATATCAAGTGCTTCACTTTAAGATGAGTTCCTCCGTTTTTGATGGCTAAATCCGCATGCTTCACACAAGTCTTTTAAGCTCTAGTTATATTAGTAGTTAGTTGGATTTATTCATTATCCTTATGTTCTTAAAAGGTTAATTGAATTTTTTTATTATTCTTTGTTTTTTAAAAGGTTAAACTTCATATATGGCACCTTTCAGTATGTGTATTCCCAATAAGCATCCAGTTTCAAACTACCGAAGAATGTGTTATTTCATTTTTGGCACCTGTCGATTGACCCCAAGGTCAAGCTATTGGGATTGCATATACTGTATGTTCTAGTTTGTTTACAAAATGGAATGCAGCAGACAGCCAAACTAATCTTGCGAGAGTGAGAGTAGAATGAGGGTTAAATATACTCCAAAAAAGGCTTTGCACAGAGCAAGGCAACCTGAATTGAAGGGAGGTATGTGAATTGGCTTCTTCACACAGTGCAGGTTGGAAAATTTCAGCAGTAGAAATAGAGTGAATGTAATTTTTCACAGTTTTCACTGTAGTGTAGTGCATTGTTTGAAGAACTTAAAATTATTTTTTGCACATTATGTCAAAAAGTTCATATAACCAATGCTTTACAGATACTTACAAGAAGCCATAGTCCGTATTGAAGCATTTCAGGAAATCCAAAATACATGCTTATATTGTTCTGTTTGTGAAATTGATTTTAATAGAGCATATGGTGGTTTAAGTGACTGCAAACTGTATGTGGCCTGCCACCATCACAAGGATAATGCGAAAGTAAAGGCATTTTAGTCGAACCCTTATCTTACATCTTTGTTTGTTTTGACATTTGAGGATGTCCACATAATGCATGCAAAACACTGTTTACAGCTTTTAAAATAGAGCATCATTTGTAGTCTCTGTGGCAGACCACGGCAAGGCCTTTGTTTATTTAAGATGTTTCTGCATTCTGACATTGTTAAAACCAAAAATATGGGATGTGCATGGATATTTGGTAATTGAAGAAGTATAACTGCTTGTAAATTACAAAACAATGTTTATACTGTGAGTATAAAGATTAAGTAATGTATTTTGTCTTCTCTATATGATGTGTATTTTATTTTTTAAATACATGGGCATTCACCATGGGTAGCTGGCAAATTGAAGTTGAAGGGTGGTGGGGTGGGTGCATGTGTGCTGTAATAATAGCCAATTTCTTTGTTTTTTTAGAAAGGTTTTTCTAAATGTACTGGGAACAACAAAATTTCTAAGTGTATTGAATAAATGCATATCTGAATGCTTTACAATATTAGAAATATGGAGGGTACTCAGAAATATATATATATATATATATAGGGATGTAAGGTCAGGTGATGCGTAACATCACAGCCTCTCCTTGACAAATGTCAACCCCGCCTTCTCGTGGTACATCCTGTTACCACTAAAGGGGCTCTGACGACCTCCAATAGCGGTATAACTATACCATCGGGATTAGAGGAAATGCTATCCCACACTCACCAACCCGCTTGGCCAGCGTGGTGAGTTATGGCCGAACCCCTCCAAAATGACTCCACAACTTAAATCTTGGCCCTCAGTCTCCGGCAGCTGGAATGTACCTGGCCAAGGCAGCGGCCAGTGCGACATGAAGGCAGAGGGTGCTAAGAATCCCCGGAGGACCGGACTAGGCTGCCATCTGATGCTGACCTTGGCTACATATAACGGACGCTCCCTATCTTCTGATTCAAGGCTTCTTGAATTGGAAGAGGAACTACAAAGGATCAAGTGGGACATCGTCGGGCTAAGTGAGGAAAGGAGAAAAGGAGAAGATCTCATTGAACTGAAAAGTGGACATCTCTTCTACTATCGTGGGACAGATACTGGCAGAACTAGTGGTGTTGGATTTATAATAAACAAGAAACTGAAGGATAAAGTTGTAGAAGTTGAAAGTTCCTCTGACAGAGCTGCACGACTCGTTATCCAACTCTCGAGAAGATACCAGGCTCAGATCATTCAAACTTATGCACCCACCACAAGTCATGCTGAAGAAGAAATTGAAGAATTTTATGAGGAAATTCGTCATCTAAATAATAAAGGTAAGCAGCACTTGAAGATAATTATGGGAGATTTCAATGCAAAAATAGGGCAACGGCAACAGAATGAAACTTCAGTAGGTAAATTCGGTCACGGCAACAGAAACCAGCGTGGAAATACTCTCGTAGAGTTTGCAGAGGCAGAAGGGTTTTTCATCTTGAACTCCTTTTTCAAGAAAAAGCCACACAGGAAATGGACATGGAGACATCCAAATGGGACGACAAGTGAAATTGATTTTATTATGTGTAACAAAAAATTCGTCATAGAAGACTGCAGTGTGCTAAACAAGTTCAACACAGGTAGTGACCATAGATTGGTGAGATGTAAGATGCACCTCAACACTAAACTCGAACGTAGCAAGCTCATAAGACAAACAAAATGTATTGACATAACCAACCTTAAAAAACACCATAATACCTTCAAATTGGAACTGAAGAACAGATTCTCTGCTTTAGAAGGCTTAACATCGGAAGAAGTGGATATTTCTGAAGTTAACAGAAAAGTAACCAAAGCTCTTATGGAAACAGCAACAAAATTAGCTGGGTCTAAGAACAAATTGCATGTGAACAAATTATCAGGAAAAACCAAAATGTTGATGCAAAAAAGAAGAGTGATGAGGACAACTAAAGAAGATGTGACTTCCAAAGTGGAATATATAGAGCTATGCAAGACAGTATGAAAAAGTATCACTGAAGACGTAAGGAAATTCAACTGTGAACTAGTAAGGAAAGCAATTGAAAACAACCAAAGCCTAAAGATAGCAAAGGGACATCTCAGTAAGGGAAAAAAACAGATTATGGCACTGAGAAAAGAAGATGGTTCTGTAACAAGAAATAGAGGCGAAATTTTGACAAGTGTGAAAGATTTCTACTCCAAATTATATGAAAGGGATGATACATGTACTCCAGACATCATGAAAGGTACCAGTACCAGAATTCTTCCAGTCCTTCCTGCAGAAGTTGCACATGCAATCAAGAACATGAAGCGAGGAAAAGCTCCAGGAGAAGATGGAATTACTGTAGACATCATACAAGAAGCAAGTGGAGAAATCGAAACAGTACTCGCCCAAATTTTCACTCGATGCCTTAATGAAGGGAAAATTCCTGAGGATTGGAACAACGCTACAATGATCTTGCTACATAAAAAAGGTGACATTGAGGATCTCAGGAACTACAGACCTATCAGCCTCCTATCAGTGGTTTATAAAATCTTCACTAAAGTTCTTTCACACAGCTTGAAGGTGACACTGGACATGGCTCAACCGAGAGAACAAGCTGGATTCAGGAGTGGCTACAGCACTATAGATCATATCCACGTACTGAGAGAACTAATTGAAAGAGCGAGGGAATATGAACTTCCATTGTGCATGGCTTTTATCGATTATGAAAAAGCCTTTGATTCGGTGAAACCATCAGCAGTTGCAATGGCTCTGAAATCCTGCGGTATTGAAGATGCATACATTAATATTATTAATAACATCTATGAAAATGCAAGTGCAAAGATTCGGCTGTTTGAAAATACAACACACATAAAAATTGGAAAAGGAGTGAGACAAGGTGACACCATATCTCCGAAGCTCTTTAATGCCACATTGGAAAATGTCTTTCAATCACTGAACTGGGAAAACAAAGGGATAAAGATTAATGGAGATTATCTAACCCACCTTCGTTTTGCTGATGACATAGTCATTTTTGCAACTACCCCATCAGAGCTACAGAGTATGATCCAGGAACTTGCTGACAAGAGTAAAGAAGTGGGATTAAAAATGAACTTTCAGAAGACAAAAGTGATGTACAATGCTTTTACAAGAAATGAAGATTTATCGATTGATGGAGAAAAGCTGGAGATAACAGACACGTACGTTTATCTTGGACAGCAGATATCAAGTGAGGGTCACATTGGTGAAGAAATTAATCGGCGTACAAAACTTGCCTGGAGAGCTTTTGGAAGAAACAGCATAATTTTCAAGAGCAATATGCCATTATGTCTTAAAAGAAAAGTGTTTGATCAATGCATCCTTCCAGTGCTTACGTATGGTGCAGAGACGTGGACCTTAGCTAAAAGAGACATACAAAGGCTGCAGACAACTCAAAAAATCATGGAGAGGTGCATGCTTGGTGTAACCAGGAGAGATAAGAAGAGGAACACGTGGATCCGAAAAATGACAAGAGTGGAAGACATCATGATCAGAGTAAAATCCCTGAAATGGCAATGGGCTGGACATACTGCCAGAAGAACAGACCATCGATGGACAGCCGAAATTTTAGATTGATGATGATGATCATCATCATCATTGTCAACCATTATCAATCCACTGCTGGACGAAGGTCTCCCCAAGTTTCCTCCACAGCGGTCTGTCTTGTGCCAGTCTCCTCCACGTCACTCCCGCATACTTTCGAATTTCATCCACCCATCTTCCATGTGGTCTTCTTCTGGGTCTTTTCCTGTCCCTTGGAATCCAATCTAAAATTTCGGCTGTCCATCGATGGTCTGTTCTTCTGGCAGTATGTCCAGCCCATTGCCATTTCAGGGATTTAACTCTGATCATGATGTCCTCCACTCTTGTCATTTTTCGGATCCACGTGTTCCTCTTCTTATCTCTCCTGGTTACACCAAGCATGCACCTCTCCATGATTTTTTGAGTTGTCTGCAGCCTTTGTATGTCTCTTTTAGCTAAGGTCCACGTCTCTGCACCATACGTAAGCACTGGAAGGATGCATTGATCAAACACTTTTCTTTTAAGACATAATGGCATATTGCTCTTGAAAATTATGCTGTTTCTTCCAAAAGCTCTCCAGGCAAGTTTTGTACGCCGATTAATTTCTTCACCAATGTGACCCTCACTTGATATCTGCTGTCCAAGATAAACGTACGTGTCTGTTATCTCCAGCTTTTCTCCATCAATCGATAAATCTTCATTTCTTGTAAAAGCATTGTACATCACTTTTGTCTTCTGAAAGTTCATTTTTAATCCCACTTCTTTACTCTTGTCAGCAAGTTCCTGGATCATACTCTGTAGCTCTGATGGGGTAGTTGCAAAAATGACTATGTCATCAGCAAAACGAAGGTGGGTTAGATAATCTCCATTAATCTTTATCCCTTTGTTTTCCCAGTTCAGTGATTGAAAGACATTTTCCAATGTGGCATTAAAGAGCTTCGGAGATATGGTGTCACCTTGTCTCACTCCTTTTCCAATTTTTATGTGTGTTGTATTTTCAAACAGCCGAATCTTTGCACTTGCATTTTCATAGATGTTATTAATAATATTAATGTATGCATCTTCAATACCGCAGGATTTCAGAGCCATTGCAACTGCTGATGGTTTCACCGAATCAAAGGCTTTTTCATAATCGATAAAAGCCATGCACAATGGAAGTTCATATTCCCTCGCTCTTTCAATTAGTTCTCTCAGTACGTGGATATGATCTATAGTGCTGTAGCCACTCCTGAATCCAGCTTGTTCTCTCGGTTGAGCCATGTCCAGTGTCACCTTCAAGCTGTGTGAAAGAACTTTAGTGAAGATTTTATAAACCACTGATAGGAGGCTGATAGGTCTGTAGTTCCTGAGATCCTCAATGTCACCTTTTTTATGTAGCAAGATCATTGTAGCGTTGTTCCAATCCTCAGGAATTTTCCCTTCATTAAGGCATCGAGTGAAAATTTGGGCGAGTACTGTTTCGATTTCTCCACTTGCTTCTTGTATGATGTCTACAGTAATTCCATCTTCTCCTGGAGCTTTTCCTCGCTTCATGTTCTTGATTGCATGTGCAACTTCTGCAGGAAGGACTGGAAGAATTCTGGTACTGGTACCTTTCATGATGTCTGGAGTACATGTATCATCCCTTTCATATAATTTGGAGTAGAAATCTTTCACACTTGTCAAAATTTCGCCTCTATTTCTTGTTACAGAACCATCTTCTTTTCTCAGTGCCATAATCTGTTTTTTTCCCTTACTGAGATGTCCCTTTGCTATCTTTAGGCTTTGGTTGTTTTCAATTGCTTTCCTTACTAGTTCACAGTTGAATTTCCTTACGTCTTCAGTGATACTTTTTCATACTGTCTTGCATAGCTCTATATATTCCACTTTGGAAGTCACATCTTCTTTAGTTGTCCTCATCACTCTTCTTTTTTGCATCAACATTTTGGTTTTTCCTGATAATTTGTTCACATGCAATTTGTTCTTAGACCCAGCTAATTTTGTTGCTGTTTCCATAAGAGCTTTGGTTACTTTTCTGTTAACTTCAGAAATATCCACTTCTTCCGATGTTAAGCCTTCTAAAGCAGAGAATCTGTTCTTCAGTTCCAATTTGAAGGTATTATGGTGTTTTTTAAGGTTGGTTATGTCAATACATTTTGTTTGTCTTATGAGCTTGCTACGTTCGAGTTTAGTGTTGAGGTGCATCTTACATCTCACCAATCTATGGTCACTACCTGTGTTGAACTTGTTTAGCACACTGCAGTCTTCTATGACGAATTTTTTGTTACACATAATAAAATCAATTTCACTTGTCGTCCCATTTGGATGTCTCCATGTCCATTTCCTGTGTGGCTTTTTCTTGAAAAAGGAGTTCAAGATGAAAAACCCTTCTGCCTCTGCAAACTCTACGAGAGTATTTCCACGCTGGTTTCTGTTGCCGTGACCGAATTTACCTACTGAAGTTTCATTCTGTTGCCGTTGCCCTATTTTTGCATTGAAATCTCCCATAATTATCTTCAAGTGCTGCTTACCTTTATTATTTAGATGACGAATTTCCTCATAAAATTCTTCAATTTCTTCTTCAGCATGACTTGTGGTGGGTGCATAAGTTTGAATGATCTGAGCCTGGTATCTTCTCGAGAGTTGGATAACGAGTCGTGCAGCTCTGTCAGAGGAACTTTCAACTTCTACAACTTTATCCTTCAGTTTCTTGTTTATTATAAATCCAACACCACTAGTTCTGCCAGTATCAGTCCCACGATAGTAGAAGAGATGTCCACTTTTCAGTTCAATGAGATCTTCTCCTTTTCTCCTTTCCTCACTTAGCCCGACGATGTCCGTAGTTCCTCTTCCAATTCAAGAAGCCTTGAATCAGAAGATAGGGAGCGTCCGTTGTACGTAGCCAAGGTCAGCATCAGATGGCAGCCTAGTCCGGTCCTCCGGGGATTCTTAGCACCCTCTGCCTTCATGTCGCACTGGCCGCTGCCTTGGCCAGGTACATTCCAGCTGCCGGAGACTGAGGGCCAAGATTTAAGTTGTGGAGTCATTTTGGAGGGGTTTGGCCATAACTCACCACGCTGGCCAAGCGGGTTGGTGAGTGTGGGATAGCATTTCCTCTAATCCCGATGGTATAGTTATACCGCTAATGGCAGTCGTCAGAGCCCCTTTAGTGGGAACAGGATGTACCACGAGAAGGCGGGGTTGACATTTGTCAAGGAGAGGCTGTGATGTTACGCATCACCTGACCCCTCCAATATTTCAATATTTCTAAATATTGGAGGGGACATACCCCTCCCCCACCAGTGACGCCCATGGCATTCACCTACTTGAAAAAATATCCCCTCACTGACGCTGCTGCTCCTGACAGCCTCTTCTAAATGTTGGTAGTTCTGTATTTCATTAGAACAAAATTTGTGGATTCGAAGAATTCCACCATTTCCGTTATCATTTTGGGCATTCTCAAGATCAGTGCACAACTGAACAGATATTGGGGTGGAATGGTGGGGGAGGGGGATTTGTCTTCTGTTAAAGGACAGAATTCCGTCTTTCAAAACTTTCTAAAAACAGAATTGACGAAGTTTGAAAATTTGTTAGGATTGATGCATGGTGTTCAAAGTATTCATATTCTTTAAGTTATCGAAAGTAGTGAAAGCTTTGATATCATGCATTCATGGTCCTCAGGCTGAAAGTTTTTTCAGAATGATGGATAAATTATTGTCATCTAAGGGGGGACTGAGGGAATAAAAAGTGGGGGGGGAGAAGAAAAGTGGTGAATAAATGGGAAGAAAATGATATGAACAGAAAGAAAAACTATGCAAAGATTGCTGTGCAGCTGCAGAGTCAATAAAAGGCATGGGCATTTAACTTGCTGAGAAGAAAGCAACACAAGAGGAAAATTAAGCTGCAAGTAAAAAAAAAAAAAAAGATGTGTTTGAAGCAATGTCTTTTAAAACCACTTTATTTTGTTTTGAATTCAGTAATTTTATATTGTGAATACAGTGAACAATTCTATCTTGCTCATGCTGTGTTATATTTACATTTTTTGGCACATGTTCTAATTTTTTGCCCGATTAAAAAGTTCATTTTTTTTTGTTCCTTGGTCGGTCTCATGTATAATACAATTTCAATCTACATGTGCATTTATTTTGAAAATTTCAAGTCAAAAATTTTAATCCAAAGCATTTTGCTTATTATAAAGTAAAAATAATGGAACTATACACAGTAAAATTGTCAAATCAAAACTGCACTTGTAACTGTTATTTTCAAATCCTTGTTTGTAAAAAATCAGTGACCTTTTTAATTTTTAACAAGGCAGTTTGTAGCTGCAGCTATTAAAATCATTCGACGAAGCATGCATATGGGAAAACATATCTCCTGGAATGTTGATTTGTGATGACACAAAATGAGGTGAATTTTTTCAAAGCACAAAAGTGCTTCTGATGCACTAACATATGTCAAGCGTAGTTGTAGCATCATCTTCACCGCTTTCAGCATTTCCAATCTTTCATTGTCCTTTATTGACTGGATGATATCCACATAAGTCATTTTGTGAGAAGTAGACACTTCTTCATCTGCAAAGAAAGGACCTTCCAGTTGCACGTCCTTAGGGTGGAAATTGACTTAGTGACTGATTTCCATGATATTTCCACTAATGAATTTGTCTCCTTGAAATATTAATGCTTTCTTTGGCTGGAGTTAAGAAAATATCACTGCCTCATCAGCATCAAGCACTTCATCTGGACTGTATGAGCTTATAAGGGCAGCCACTTCTCTCCATTCATTCATACTTTCCTCTTTTTTTTTTTTTTTTTTTT
The DNA here is from genome assembly GCA_039090855.1 of Macrothele yani. NCBI lineage: Eukaryota > Metazoa > Arthropoda > Arachnida > Araneae > Macrothelidae > Macrothele > Macrothele yani. Next base: position 52,315,939 of record CM077028.1, read on the forward strand.
TTTTTTGATTGGGGGGTTTAGCGAGCACCATGAGCAACTCAATGGGCTATAAGCAGTCGCCCGTCCCTAATTTAGGGTCACTGGTTCCAGGGAAGGGTGAGAGCCAGTACCGTAAGACAAACACAACATCCATGCCTCACCGGAATTTGAACCCGGACCCCTTTCGGACGAATGATCAGAGGCCATTGCTTAAATTACTGTGCCACCGGGGCAACAGAGAGATTTCACTATGCAATTGAGTGCATCAATGGAGAGCTAGTAGGAAGAGTGGATTTGAAATCAATGGATGATATAGTTATTGTTGTTTGGGGGTTTAACGACCACCGTGAGCAACTCAATGGGCTATAAGCAGTTGCCCGTCCCTAATTTAGGGCCACTGGTTCCATGGAAGGGAGAGAGCCAGTGCCGTAAGACAAACACAACATCCATGCCTCACCGAGATTCGAACCAGGACCCATCTCAAACGAATGATCAGAAGACTTCGCTTAGACCACTGCGCCACCAGGGTGGCCATACTTTCCTTAGACAGAGCACCTCCTACAGATTATTTTGGTAATGCCACCATACTATTTCTTGAAATGACTTATCCATCCAACACTGGCCTGAGGGTGTAGTATTTTCATTTGTTTTGTTTTGCACTATTTTAATCATTTTTCGCAGATTAAAAAAAACAAGGAAAAAAATATTAAAAAAAAAGAGAAGCATATTCTATTTCTGCTATCAGCAAAACAACTTAATTGAAGGTTTGGTTATATTGGCAGAACAAAGGAACAAAGTAGGCATTACAATACAGGTTACACCAATGTAGGAGAAACTGGAATGACTGGAATGCGTTGACAGTGCTAATAGAGTTTTGTTAAAATCACAATTATAAACCTGATTTCATAAATATTAAACAAATAACACAGCACAAATCTGAATCAAAAATAGATGTGCTGAAACAGTAACTGTTGAAAAATATATATACATACTCGTACATATCACTAAGCTGTTCTCTGAGATTCAGAGGTTAACTCCACAAAGACAGATAATCTTCCAGATAAATGTTTAGCTGATTACTTACATACTGTTGCCATATCAAACATTTCAGTTTGCAGAGATCTTGGCGTACAGCTTAAGCTTCACCGACATCCATCACACGGCCTACACAGGACCTTCTGTACTTCATACTCATAATCTTTTTTTTCATGCACACATTCCTAGATCTGGTCCTTGCATGATTGCCTTGGCCTTCCTCTACTTTTCTTCCTGCTACTTAGGCTGAAATTTTTTTCTTGTAAGCATCTCATGACTCATTCTTTCAACATGCCCAAACCACCTAAGAATATTAGTCTCCACCTTACTGAGAACTTTTTGCCTCACCTTACACAACTGCAACACATTTTCATTCCTCCCATGTTCAGAGAGTGTCATGCCACAAACTCCCTCCCCCCCCCATAGGTAACATATCTCTCCAGCTACATTGTGTATTTATGCATAATGAAACCTATTTGGTAAGGACTTTAGGCCTAAGTGTCAATGCTATACAATCTGACCTTACTGCAGTAGGCTTTCTTGTGAATCCTACCCATTTTATCCACTACAATAGTACATATGTTTCAAAGAAATACATTTGATGTAGATTACCCCACTCGACATAACAAATGTCTTCTGTCCCAAAACTACATGGCTGCATGCCGACACAACATGCAAATAACAATATCAACAAGAAAGATGGCACCGAATTTTTGGGTGTAATAAGCACGTCTTTTGAATCCGTTCTGACGCAAATTAAATTTATCAAAGCTATTCAAAATCAATGGAACCAGTATGGAAAACAATAGTATCTGACAGAAGAAAGAAGTTTATCAATCAGGTTTTTAATCCCTCAGATATTGCTGTAAACGAAATCGTGAGCTTACGCTCTCTGGTTGCAGACTTGTGCGTTAAGAAAAACATTAATTTATATGAGAAACATTTCGCACCAGAAACGCTCTCCAACACAGAAAGAGTTTTTCAAATTGGACTCTTAGAAACAGAGATATCGACAAAAATTAGATGTGACTTTGCGTCCTCTGGTGGGAAAACCAGGCATTATTTTAGGAAGAAAGTATTCTCAAAAGCTTTTCCATATGAGCGATATCGGTCCAAGAAAAAAAAAAATTTAGTTGAGTTTTCAGGAGCCCAGATTTTGCTACAAATACATCAGAAGCAGAAATTAACACTTATGCCCCTGGTGGCCAAACCATTCTTTACCAAACAGAAATTATGTGAAAAATATTTTCCATCGAGTCTTGTATGCGATACAGGAAGAATTTTTCAAATCGGAGTTTTAGAAGCAGAAATAATGCAGAAAACACAATTTACCTTTGTGCCTCCTAGCAAAAAGTCTACGATTTACTTGAAAATTTTGAATTTATATGAAAAACATTTCGCATCGGAAACACTATCCAATAAAGAAGGAATTTTTCAAATCGGACTCCTTGAAGTAGTGATATTGACAAAAATAAGATACACATCTACGCTCCCTGGTGTAGAAACTATGCATTATTTCAAGAAGAAAATGGTTTTAAAAGGTTTGTCGATAGGAGCAGTATCGGTCAACAAACGACTTTTTTTCAGTCGAGATTTTAAACGCTCATATTTTGCTGCAAATGCATCAGAAGCGGAAATTAAGATTTACACCACCTGGTGGCCAAACCATTTTTTACAAAAATTAGAAATTATATGCAAAGGATTTCCCATCAGGAGTTGTATCCGGCGCAGAAAGAATTCTTCAAATCAGAGATTTAGAAGCAGAGATATAGGTGGAAAGCAATTTACCTTTACGCCCCTAGCGGAAAGTCTATGAATTACTTGAAAAATTTGACACTATATGAAAAACATGTCACACTGGAAACACTATCCAAGAAAGAAGGAATTTTAAAAATCGGACTCCTAGAAGTAGAGATATTGACAAAAATAAGATATACATCTACGCCACCTGGCGTAGAAACCATGCATTATTTTAAGAAGAAAATGTTTCTAAAAGGTTTTTCGACATGAGTAGTATCAGTCTACAAAGGACTTTTTTTCAATCGAGAATTTAGAAGCTCATATTTTGCTGCAAATACACCAGAAGCAGAAAATTAAGGTTTACGCCCCGTGGTGGCCAAGCCATTTTTTTTACAAAAATTAGAAACTATGTGCAAACGATTTCCCATCAGGAGCTGTATCTGTTGCAGAAAGAATTTTTCAAATCGGAGATTTAGAAGCAGAGATATAGGGGGAAACACAATTGACCTCTACGCCCCTAGCGGAAAGTCTACGAATTACTTTAAAATTTTGAAATTATATGAAAAAACATGTCAAACTGAAAACACTATCCAACAAACGAATTTTTCAAATCTGACTCCTAGAAGTAGAGATATTGACAAAAATAAGATATACATCTACGCCCCCTGGCGGAGAGCTATGGAATATTTTAAGAAGAAAATATTCCAAAAAGGTTTATCAATGTGAGTGGCATCAGTCCACGAAAGAATTTTTCAATAGATATTTAAGAAGCTCAGATTTTATGGCAAATACATCAGAAGCAAAAATTAACACTTACGCCCTCTGGTGGCCAAAGTATTCTTTACAAAAAATTTGAAATTATATGCAAAAGATTTTGCATCAAGAGGTGTATCCGCTGAAGAAAAAAATTTCAAATCGGAGTTTTAAAAGAAGAGTTATCGGGAAAAATGTAATTTACTTTTACGCGCCCTAGTGGAAAATCTATGTGTAATTTGAAAAAGTAACTATATCTAAAATACTCGTCGACATAAATGGAATCGAAAGATAAAAGAATTTTTTCAATCGGATGTTTAGAAGCAAATATGTGGAATAAAACATATTTTTGAATTAGAAATCATCTGCATTTATGCCCTCTGGTGGCGAAATTGTACATCATAAAAAAAATGAAGGTTCATCATTCGCATATTACAAGCTTTCCAATGCAAAAAGAATTTTTCAAATGGGACTAATAGTTGCAGATATCGTGTCTACAGACGGACGGACGAACAAACCGATAACATAAGCACAATCTTTTTTTACAAAAGACGTGCTAAAAAGGATCTCCAAACTATGCTTATAGTATTTAGTAAGTTAAAATTCACACTTAGATATTACCCAGTACTTAACTTGTTTCGTAAATGAATGTTACGTATATTTTTGATATACATAACACACACAACTTGCAAAACGCAGAATAACACATGAAACAGCAGTACAAAGAATAGTTGACCTATTGTTCAGTCATGTATTTAGCCACACAATTGATTTGGTTATATTTTATTATCAAAATTTATTACCTATTTGCTTTGAATATTCTATTGATTTCCCATGTACTATGAAGAATATTTCTTCTTTCATTGCTTTTTGAGTATTTCCTTACAATGTTTTTCCCCAACTGTTCAGAATTTTATAAAGGTTTTACTAAATATTTGAAGGGTTTGCCTCCATGATGTGGAAAGGATGTGTACAAAAAGATTTGAAGCTCTTTGTCTCCTTGTAGACAAAGTAAGTATTTTGTCATTATTATTATTATTATCTATATATTTAAAACACAAGGCCATTTCTTTCTACAATCCGCCAGCACCACCCACTGGAGTGGTTTTCATGATTTTTTTTAAATGAAAGTTACGACCCACAGATTTGTCATCGCTGACTTTTATTGTCATAAATAATTATTTTTTATGTTGCCATCGCATTTTCTTTGTACAATTCACCATTTGTTATTCTGGCGTTTGTTCTTGCTTCAGTACTTGCAGCACCATCTGCCATTCTGTGGTGGTCGGACTTGGAACTAAGTGCTACCAACTACGTAGTTGTAATTATCTGAATCGGTTCAGTAATTTTTGAGATTAGTAAAAACAATTCTGTACATTATCGTATCGTAACTACTTTCTTTCATGTTGGGTGTAATCAGGTTGCATGTAAACAAAGCGGAACTCTATATGGGAAATTGGGTACTTGAAAGCCATCTGATTTGGTAGTAAAGCCAAAAATAATAATGCAATAATAATAAATATACATAATATCCTATGTCCACCGGAAAGAAATAAGCTTCCCAATGGTGAAAGAATTATCTAGATCTGTTCAGTAGTTTTCGAAGTAACCTCAAACACACAAAGTTTCTGTCTTTTATGTATTATTAGTATTAGTATTAATATTAGTATAGATAAACGGAATGTCTTATGTCCACCGAAAAGAAGTAAGCTTCCCAACAGTGAAATAATTATCCAAATCGCTTCAGTAGTTTTCGAGATTACCTCAAACACACAAACAAATTTTCTCTCTTTATATATTAGTATATATTATATAATGATACAAAAAAAAATGTTAAAAGCAAACTGGCAAAATAAAACACATTTTTTACCCCATTCTATAGTTATCTAGACACAATATCATTTTGGGTCACTGAAAGAATACCTCAATACTCCAATGTAAGCCTGTCAACAGCAGGTAAGCATATCTTTATACAATAATGAGGAAGGTCATCGTTAAATTTGTATACAAGTAGTTGGAAAAATTAATGGGAATATTACAAAATTTTTGATGTTGGTGACCCATCTTATACACTGCCCATTAATAATTCAACAGTTAATTATAGTTATGCATTTTATTACGATTCATGTTATATAACAAGAAAAAAATTCAGTCACAGCTTTTTCAACCATGCATGGCACAGGTTACGGACTAATTATTATTATGTGAAAGCCTGTCAATAATGATGAGGGAAAATAAGATATGTAGGGTAATTTTTTAATAACCAGGTATTCTTTTTGTTTGTGATGTCCAAATGTGAAAGTATGTTTCATGAACATTACAACAACAACAAAAAAGTTCTACATCATATAGTTGTTACATCAGTGACATAATTCATAGTTCCCATTTACAAAACACCTGCTTCAAAACATGAAAAGCTAAGTGGGACATCACAAATATGTCTTTTTCAGTCAGTGCCAGGGTGATTACATCACATAATTATATCCGGGAAGCAGTTTCCATTCACTGAACACCTGAATGAAAACCTAATAACTAAGCATGCCATCATAAATATTTCTTTCTCAGTTGTTGCTAAGGTGATGACGTGTCATAATTTAATCTGTAAAGCAGTTTCCATTCACAGAACACCTGCATGAAAACACAAAAAGCTCAGCATGGCATCATAAATATTTATTTCTTGGTTGTTGCTATGGTGATGACTTTCTACTTTTCCACCAAAGTGGGACAAATGTTCAAACAAAACAAACTGTATTGTTTGTGATTATTATTATTATTATTATTATTATTATTATTATTGTTATATTTTGAGCTGTAATCGTTTTTGAAATGCCCTTAGTCATGAAAATATAAAGGAACTGTTTTCAGTAGAATGCATCTGATAGAGACTCAGATGCATACAACTTCATCAATATTCATATCTCAAAGCTAATTGGTATCATTTTCATCAGTGAATATGGAAAAACTGAAGTAAGAATGAAACTAAAAGTGATGCTGATTTTACCCTATCATGTAATTTCATTTTACAGGGAAATTGAGGATGAAAGTATCCTATTTTGAACCTCTTTGTGTTCAGCAGAAATAAGTAAAATGATGAGAAGAAAAGGTCTTATAATTTTGAACATTAATATTAGGTGCTCATTCATGAAGCATCTTTTTTAAGACATCTTTCACCTGTTGGTCACAATTTTGAACATTAATATTACAAGCAATGCCCAAAATGTGTTTGAAATTGTCATAGTTCTATTTGTTATTCACTAGATTGGTTTATTGCACTCTCAACAGTGCGGATGTTCAGATTTCTTTTTAAAAATAATTTCTGAAAATGTGAAATGTTCAAGGAGTAGGATAATAAGTTGCTATATCTGTTCAGAAAGTATTTGAACATACATGTGGTTGTTGTGTCATGACATTTCATTGCTGTTTATTATTTTAATTTTGCATTTGTGTTTTTATAGGTTGGAAAAACACCCAAAGAAAGATTATGTAAGAAAGTAAGTTCAACTGCCTTACTGTTGACTTCATTAATTATTGTTTAATTTTATTTTTGACACAAAAGTGACACATTTTTACTGTTTCCCATGTAAGCACCTTTTCAAGAAACTTGAAAATTACATCGCTCTGGAGCAGAAACAAGCTCCAGTGTTTCAGTGAACATCTTTGATATCAATGGAAGCAAAAGAAGACTTGATGGCTTATGCATGGCAGTGGAATAGTGTATTTGGTCAAATTACACAGGGCTGTATAATTGCTCCTGATCTCAAGAGGTAGTTTCACCAGAACTCCAAATTCTTTCTGATGTGCTTGCAGATGACTTAGATCCATAACTCTTATAACATTTCTAGCTATGCAAAGTTAATTCACACACCTCTGAGACATAACCATAACAAGATGTAGGTATGAGCATCATTAACTGTGGAATATTTGGCATCTGAATCACTCACATGCTGACCATTCAGGGATATATAGATACATGACTGAATCGTGATCAGTTTTCATTTCGGAAAAGTCCAGGAAAAAGAAGGAAGGATGGAATATAAACATATAAAACGAGCGAAACACACAGAGTCACGTACGGTAAAAGGTTCGTTTACCGGTAGCTTTCGGTCATCCTACGACCTTGATCACCCGCGATCGACTGGATGGGCTGGTTGCCAGAACTACAATTTGAAGTTAGGGTGTTGGAACTGTTGCCAGATTTTAGAAGAGAGATCCAAATAAATGGGATTTGGTGAGGGGTCTCTGAATTGCAGTTTTTAGTGAACAAAATTTCTGTGGATGGAGTATTGCGAAATGAGGACCTAAAGTCCAGCATTTCTTGTTTTTGTATATTTCATCATTCAGCAGAGAAGAAAATGGTTTCGAACAACATGTCTTGTTTTTAAGTTTTCTCTAGTTGAAGACTTCTCTTCTTCTTCTGTGAGTGTTTCATTTTCTTGCAGACATTTCTGGTCTTTTGGTGACTATTGAGGCCTGTTATTACTGCTTCACTTTGCTCCACTTTTGTTATTGGAACAGAATGCCTCTGTGTCAACAACAAAGGTGGAGCGAAGCAAAGTTGATGACAAGACTTGTTAGTCACCTAAAGGCCAGAAATGTCTACAAGAAAATAAATCACTCAGAGAAGGAAGTGAAAAAGAAGTAAGTAAAGTCTTCAGTTAAGGAAAACTAATAAATAAATGAGTAAGGCCAATAAATCTAACTTTCTGATGTCTTCTTTTGTGTAGCATTTATGATTAATCTGTAAAAAAAACTGCTTGTACTTCATCTATTTTGTCATTTACGCTCTTGCTATGTGCAGATTATTTTGAAAAGTTGTGTTTTAAAGAACAACATTCTCTTTTACTTTTTATGTTTATGTTAGGAACTAGAGATGAGTGACACTTGCTTGGAAGGCTTCTTAGATTTCTGTTGTCAGATCTTAAATATTATTTCAGAGGTAGGTGCACTTTTAGTTTTCAGTTTTGGTGTAACTTCTTTGATTAATTTTATCATAAGTAATCACATTTTCAAGATGTGAAATGCTATTTGTAAATATGCAGTGCCACTTTATTAACATCTTTGTGGAAAGAAGCATTTGCACTGTCATGGTTACATTTTAAACTATTAGTCACATAAAAATGCACTGAAGTTGGGTTGAGTTTTAAATTAATTATTGAAAGTACTGAAGTATGAGTATGACATAATTTATTTTTTGAATTGCCAGACAAGAGAACTTGTACATTGGTGCCAGTGTCACAATGTTATTCCCCCCACCCCCTCAAAGTTTTTGGTGAAATGTGTTCATATTAGGGCCTTTTAGATATGTACTAAGAGATGCTGAAAAGTTCTCAGCCTCATCAAGAAGGAAATGGGATAGAGCCATGAAACTTACAGATTATTCCACATATTCACCCCAAAGTTCAAACACTTGGTGCAGCATTTCTGAAATTTCTTTACATACATGCATACATACATATCACTAAGCTGTTCTCTGGGATTCAGAAATTAGCTCTACAAAGAAAAAACAAACTATTAGATAATTTTTAACTAATTACTTACTTACTGTTGCAATATCAAACTTCTCCATTTACATCGATCTTGACATACAACTCGAGCTTCACTGACATCCATCACACGACACACACAAGATCTTCTATACTTCATACACATGATCTTTTTCTCATGCAGACACTCCTGAATCTGTTCCTCCATGACTTCCTTGGCCTTCCTCTGCCTTTCCTTCCTGCCACTTGGGCTAAAAAAATTTTCTTAGTAAGCATCGCATCACTCATTCTTTCAACATGCCCAAACCACCAAAGCATATTAGTCTCCATCTTGCTAACAACATTTTGCTTCACATTACACAACTGCACATGTCTTCGTTCCTCACACGATCAGAACATGTCTTGCCACAAACCCCCCTTAAGTAATTCATTTCTCCAGCACACAAATGGCTCCTATGTTTCTTGCTCTGCTGCTGATATCACCTCCGAACCATTCGAAAAATGTTTCCCTTTCAAACTTTTTTTTTTTAAGGTTTGGGAACAGGAAATAGTCCGATGGAGCAAGGTCTGGTGAGTAGAGTGGATGGTCTATTTACCCTCAAAACATTCATTGTCTTGCCAGCCTTGTGAACCAGTGCATTGTTTTGCAAAAAGATAACAGCTTTCCACAGTTTTCCTTGCCTTTTTCCCTTCAACACCTTTAATCGGCACAGTAAGTCAGAATAGTATTCAGCATTTATTGTTTGGCCCTTTGGGAGATAGTCAGTCAGTAAAACTCCTTCCGAAACTCAAAAAACATTGCCATGACCTTTCCTGCAGACTTTTGAGTTTTGAATTTCTTTGGCTGCGGAGAACCCAAGTGCCACCACTGCAGGGACTATTGTTTTGTCTCTGGATCGTAGTGATGTAACACGTTTCATCAACAGTAACAAGTCACTGCAAAAAATGATCACCAGATAGCTCAAAATGCTGCAAAACTGAATTGAAAGTGTCCACTCGTTTTCTTTCTTGTCGATGTTCACACATTTGGGCACCCACTTCACTGACATCTTCTGCATATCCAAGTGCTCATGAATTATGAACCCAGCACGTTCCCTGGATATCTCCAATGTCTCAGCTATTGTTTTAGCCGAGATTCACCCATCTGACAAAATCAAGTCATGAACAGGATCAACAATTTCGGGTGTTGTCACTGTTAAAGGCCTCCCAGATCTTGCTGCATCCTTGGTCTCAAAGTCTCCACACTGAAAGTTGGCACACCATTTCTTCATAAGGGAATAGGAAGGGCACTTTTCACTTAATGTTTGCGTCATACACTTGTAGATTTCCTTTGCAGTTTTCTTCTGCAAGAACAGAAATTTCATGACAGCCTGGAGTTCTACATTCGAAAGTTCACCACTTTGCATTGACAGAATGTCAAACAACTGCAAAAAAAAAAAAAAAAAGCTTTTAGTCTGAAAATTTGGACTTAACAATACAAAAGAACACTCTTTTGAGCTGCACCGACAAAATAAGGCTACAATTACAAGAAGTGGGTTAGTCCAAGAACTTTTGAGCATTCTGTCGTGTCTTGATGGCAGTGACAATGATGAGATGGCACAGCACTTTTCATGCACTGTAAATCTTTTGAAATGAGAGTTTTCAGATATTGTCTTTATAAATTATGCTTAATAGATACTAATAAATTGTGTCTGAGGAAAAATGGATGCATTTCAAACATTTTCATTAGATGAAAAAGAAAATTAGGAGAATATAGTTTTCACCATATTAAAAAAGTAACGTAAAATGAAAGTGAATAACATCACAAGAGTATGGTTTTCACCACATGACAGTGGTTCTTTCTAAGCCGAGAGAGTAACCTGGTACTCTTTGTAGACAATTTAATGCTGTGCATTTTTGGCATGCCAAGATCTTCGTGTGTGTGAAATAAAAATGAGTGTTTCGAGAGTATACATTTATTTATGTACAACAAATTGCATTTATTCATGTCACTCATGACCACACCGAGTTTCAGCCTGGTACATACTGAGTGGAATTAAATCATAACAAACAAATAAGGTTTACTAATTCCTGACCATGAGCGGTATTCCTGACATTGAGCGACACATTCACATATCATTCCATCCTTAAGTTTCATCAGTATTTCCTTGCTTATTGCTCTTTGGGCACTCACATAATGGTTGACACTTTATTAAATCTTGGCATAACTTTTCTTATTGGTAATCTGTTTCTGAACCCATTTGGGTGAATTGAAGTTAATGTGCTGCTGCTTTAGTGTGTGTCACAGTATTGACAGACTGAATGATCATTCAGAATGATAGAGTGAACCATTCACCATTAAGAGTCATTCTTTGTGAATGAATCGCTCATCTCTACTACATAGTGGCCAGTGTATGAATTCAAAATGAAGAGTATATATAGATGAGATATTTCCCCCTTGTTTTCAGGTTATTTTACATTTTTATGTAACTGTGTCATGTGGGAATTCAGAGGTCAGTAAATAACTGGAGGCACCTACTATAGGGATATCCTCCTTGTGTTCATATGATATGCAAGCAAACAGTAGTTGACAAACAGAAATAAGTTAATAACTGACTTTTGGGTGCACTGTACCTACAAAGTATTAGAATATAAAATCTTGCATTTTTGTTATAGTTAAACTAAAAGTCTCTCTTGATGGGACATCACATTTCCAGGATATTGATTCTCTAGGGCTGATTGATGGAGTTAAAAAATGGCGAATTTGGTTGGTCTTAGAAGTACAAATTTCCCTTGCATCTCTCGGGGATGTTTATTACACATTTTGGTGCTCTAAGAACAGGCAGAGGAAAGTCACCAAACTGATCTACTTCCCACATACAGACTACATTGTCTTTGCACAAGTAGAGAAAAAAGATGAGCTTACAAGGCGTACATAGAAAATACAATCATCTTTGCAGAAGAATTCAAACATGTGCCATAATACACAGGGTGTTCATAAAGTTTTTCCCACATTAAAATATTAATATAAAAAATCTATGTAAGTTAAAATAAAATGGTTGGCAACATAATATAGCAGCACTCATAATTTTTTTTGTTCTTTTTTTTGTTCTTTAGGTGAGTACTACTGCTGAATAAGAGGAGCATTTCATTGATAATGGCTTCCATGCAAGAAAAAGCGGCGTGCGTGTTGTAGTTCCAATGAGACCAAATTGGCAGTTACTGTCCAGTGTCACTTCAGAAAAAAGTACAGACGATTACCACTGGACCAAAAAAGCATAAAAGTTTGGCATGAAAAGTTTAAAGCGACAGGTAGTTGGTGATTTCCCCCGAGCGGGCTGACCACCAGTTACACAAGAGACAGCTGCAGCTGTTCAGGAGACATATCCGCGAAGCCCCTGGAAATCCGCTCATCTTGCTTCACTGGAAACTGGAATTCCCCGTGCAATGGTTCACAAAATTTTACACAAACTTCTTCATCTGTATGCTTATAAGGTACAGATTATTCAAGCTTCTTCAGCCTGATGGCCAGCCTTGTCGTGCTGCATTTGCGACGAAAATATTGCAACGTTAGCTCATGATAGTGATTATCTGCACCGTGTCTGTTTCTCAGATGAAGCCACATTCCATGTCTCTGGTACTGTAAATGGGCACAATGTGCGAATCTGGGGATCCGAAAATCCCTATTATGTCATCAAACAACTGAGGGCTAGCCCGAAAGTGAGCATATGCATATGCTGCAGCCTGATGCATGACAGAATAATCGGACCCTTCTTTTTTACAGAGCCCACAGTAACGTGTAACATGTACCTAGACAGGCTGGAACTTTTTGTAGCACCTCAGTTGCATGCACTCCAACCTTCGGTTATTTTTCAACAAGACGGTGCCCCACCACATTGGTCAATAATAGTTCATGAGTTCCTGAATGCCACATTTCCAGACAGGTGGATTTTTCGCAACAGTCCCATGACATGGCCACCTTGATCGCCCGACATAACCCCTCTAGACTTTTGCCTGTGGTGTTATGTGAAAGGCCAAGTTTACTCTAGCAGTGTTCCTGATGTCAAGACTTTGAAGAGCAGAATAACAGACATCATTGGCTCTGTCTCTGCTGAGATGTTAAACAAAACGTGGCGTGAAATCGAATATTGTGTAGATGTCCTCTGGGCCACAAATGGCGCCCATGTGGAGGTGTACTGACACTGGAAAAATAACTTGTGCATCATCATTGTCGGGCAATCTCTTTGTTGTACCTGTAATACATTTTTATGTTAATTTTTGTAATGTGGGAAAGACTTTATGAACACCCTATATACTCAATTTTGCTATAAAATTACATTTAAACTCTGGTCATGCAAAATGTTGAGGGGGATGAGACAATGCAAAAGATACAGTTGTGCTTTAAAAAAGTTTGCACATGAGCAATCACAGTCACACACTAAGCTGTTCTTGATTCAGAGGTTAGCTCTATAAAGAAAAAAATCTGCTAGATGAATGTTAGTAACCTGTTATTTACTTACTCAGAGCTTGAAAAATATCATGCCTGAGATGCCCGGGGCATGTAAATTAGTGACCCTGGGCAGGTAAACAAGAAATTTAGTTGCCTGGTCTGCTTAACTAAATTAAAAAAAAAAAAAGTTTAGAATATAATTTTCTGCTACAAAAAAAAAAAAAAAAAAAAGGAGGACAATCATTGCATGTTCATTTCACTGCTAATCACTGGATGTTGTATTATTGTTATAGAGTGCCAAGGACAGAAGAATATCACTTCTTTTATTTTATTATGCTCTAGGACCAGAAATTGGAATGATATGTAGTTTTGCTCCAAATGTTATTTATAGTCAGTGATGGGATGCATGCCTCTGATGGAACTAGCCTTGTATGTTTGGTGTCAAACAGTGAAAACTCTGACAAATGGAACATGGCCGAATTACTAAATTACTCAAATACCAGTTTCATGTCATATCATTTCATACCGATTTCAGCATCATCATCATATTAAAACTTGAGATACATGCTTTTGTGCATTGAACATTTTGCAGACCCTTAAAATGGAAATACAAAACATGTAAAAAAAAAGTTCATTATATTTTTTTAACTTAAAAAAAAAAAAAAAAAAAAAAGAGTTCTGATTCTTTGCTTTAAAGATAAATTTTCTTGGGCATCCAGCTTTTACTACCTGTGCAGGTGAATAATTTCTGCACATGCCCAGGTGGGGATGTACCTTTTTAGATTCAAGCCCAACTTACTGTTGCAGTATCAAACATCTCCATTTACAGTGATCTTGGCACACAGTTTGAGCTTCACTGACATCCATCACATGATGTACTCAAAGCCTTCCGTACTTCATACTCATAATCTTTTTCTCATGCAGACACTCCTGAATCTGTTCTACCATGATTTCCTTACCATTCCTCTGCCTCTCCTTCCTGCCACTTGGGCTGAAAAAATTTCTTAGTAATCACCCATTCTTTCAATATGGCCAGACTACCTAAAAATATTAGCCTCCACCTTACTAACAACATTTTCCCTCACATTACACATCTGCAACATATCTTCATTCTTTACATGATCAGCGAGTGTGTCCCCCCCCCCATAAGTAACTCATCTCTCCAGCACACGACTCCTATGCCTCTTGTTCAGTACCCAGGTTTCACTGCCATATGTCAGAGTTAGAGCAACTACACTTTCATACACAGCTGTTTGGAACTCTTTTGAGAAACCATCATTCCTCTGAAATCCTCCTCAAGCAGCTATGACTTTCAATGAAGAATTTACTCACTAATTTCGAGTGAATGTGACATGAGCAGACTACATAAAAGCAATATGAAACTACAGGTTAAAACAAGAAAGATCACACTAAATTTTTGGGTGTAATGAGCACGTCTTTTGAATCCGTTCTGAAGCGAATTAAATTTATCAAAGCTATTCAAAGTCGGTGGAACCGGTGTGGAAAACTATAGCATCTGACCGAAGAAAGAAGTGTTTCATTGAGTTTTTAATCCCTCAGATATTGCTGTAAACGGAATCGTGAACTTATGCCCTCTGGTTGCAGACTTGTGCATTAAGAAAAACATGAATTTATATGAGAAACATTTCCCACCGGAAACGCTCTCCAACACAGAAAGAATTTTTGAAATTGGACTCTTATAAACAGAGATATCGACAAAAATAAGATGTGACTTTACGTCCCCTGGTGGGAAAACCATGCATTATTTTAGGAAGAAAGTATTCTCAAAAGGTTTTTCGATATGAACAGTATCAGTCCAAGAAAAAAGAAATATTTTAGTCCGAGTTTTCAGGAGCTCAGATTTTGCTGCAAATACTTCAGAAACAGAAATTGACACATGCCCCCTGGTGGCTAAATTATTCTTAACCAAATATTAAAAATTATATGAAAAACATTTTCCTTCAGGAGCTGTATGCGATACAGGAAGAATTTTTCAAATCGGAGTTTTAAAAGCAGAAATATCGGGAAAACACAATTTACCTTTGCGCCCCCTAACGGAAAGTCTATGATTTACTTGAAAATTTTTAATTTTTATGAAAAACATTTCGCATCGGAAACACTATCCAACAAGGAAGGAATTTTTCAAATCGGACTCCTAGAAGTAGAGATATTGACAAAAATAAGATATACCGGGGCGGAGAATTCATACAATATTTTAAGAAGACAATATTTGCTGCCCCTGTGGCGCAGTGGTCTAAGTGATGGCCTCTGATCATTCGTCCGAAATTGGTCCGTGTTCGAATCCCGGTGAGGCATGGATGTTGTGTTTGTCTTACGGCACTAGCTCTCTCCCTTCCCTGGAACCAGTGACCCTAAATTAGGGACGGGCGACTGCTTATAGCCCATTGAGTTGCTCACGATGGTCGTTAAACCTCCAATCAAAAAAAAAAAGAAAGAAAAAAAGACAATATTTCGAAAAGGTTTATCAGCGTGAGTGGCATCGTTCCACGAACAAATTTTTTCAGTCGAGAATTTAGGAGCTCAAATTTTATGGCAAACACATCAGAAACAAAAATTAACACTTACGGCCTCTGGTGGCCAAAGTATTCTTTTCCAAAAGTTAGAAATTATATGCAAAAGATTTTCCATCAGGAGCTGTATCCGCTGAAGAAAAGATTTTTCAAATCGGAGTTTTAGAAGAAGAGATATCGGGGGAAACATAATTTACTTTTAACCCCTCCCCCAGCGGAAAATCTATGTGTAACTTAAAATACTCTTCAAATAAATGGAATTGAAAGATAAAATAATTTTTTCAATCGGATGTTTAGAAGCAAATATATGGAATAAAAATGTATTTTGAATTCGACGTCATCTGCATTTACGCCCTCTAGCGACAAATTCGTACATTGTAAAAACAACAACAACAACAAAAAAATGAAATGAAGGATCACATTCGCAGATTTCAGGCTTCCGAATTCAAAAATAATTTTTCAAATCGGACTAATAGCTGTAGAGATACGGCGTCTACAGATGGACGGACGGACAAACCGATAACATAAGCACAATCTTTTTTTACAAAAGATGTGCTAAAAAAATGGGAGGAAGGGCAGCTCAGATTCCTTGGGTCCTCCCCTTAAGTATGCTCATTATGACTTGTGTAAAACTTGAGAAGGGGAGCATAAACAAGAAAGCTGCATGTCTATTTTATAGCTGAGGGAAATGAAAATGCAATTTATGTATTAGGTGTACAAATAAGTTTTAAAGCATTTTAAGACAACACAACATGCAATTTGAGAGAAAACAACAATACCATTACGAATCAAAATATGAGCCGTCATTACCTAACACCTTCCGCTGTCGGTTGAGCAGCTGACGGATTCCAGCCATGAAGAATCTGAATACTTCGTCGTGTGTTGTGATGAAGTTGTCAACCCATTTTTGCACTTCGTCACATGTCCGGAACCGTACAGCAGGCAAACCATTTTGCATCGATCGAAACAAATGATAAAAAAAAAAAAACAACGTTTACCACACTCAGAGGTTTATTATATATCGACTATAGTTTCGCAGAGCTATGCTCCGCATCATCAGGACGAATCATTCGTCCTGATGATGCCGAGCCAATAGCTGTGTGAAACTATAGTCGATATATAATAAACCTCTGATTGTGGTAAGCGTTGGTATTTTTATTTAACCTCAAAACCACAAGTTTTGTAGTCATAAATTATATATAACAAATGATAGTCTGAAGGGGCTATGTCGGGACTATACGCCAAATGCTGCAGAACTTCTGAGCCATGCGTCAATAACGTTTCCTTGACCAATTTCGCAACATGCGGCCTAGCATTGTCATGCAGTAATTTCACGGGACGCAATCCTTTGTCTGTGAATGGACGTTTCTGGCAGATTTCCAGGTTCAATCGCAGCAATTTCTTGTAGTGAACATCAATAACAGTTTGACCCTGTTCCAATAGTTCAAATATTGAGTTTCAGTGTTGAAGTCATTGCTTCACTGGGTTCTACCCAGTGTTTTTTGCATTTGGGATTGTCGTACCATATCCACTTTTCATCACCTGTAATGATTTTCCACAGGAAAGACTTTCCGTGTTGTTTATTCAACAGATTCAAACACTTCATGGCACGCTCATCCTTGTTCCTCTGGCTCAGGTTATGTTGCATCCATTATCCTTCCTTCTGAATCTTTCTCATTGTGCATAAACGATTGGAAATGGTTCGTTGAGTTACCCCTAGTTGTTCAGCTAGTTCTTTTTGCATTTGAGACGAATCTTCAGCCAGCAGTGCGTGCAGTTCCTCATGTGCAACCTTCTGCGGGGCGCTGCTACGTTCTCGATTGCTAACATCAAAATCGCCTGCTTTAAACCATTTAAACCAAAACTCACACGTGCTTTTTGATACAATATTCTCCCCCAGAAAAAAACAGATCGATGCACATACTTTTGCAGCACTTTTTCCATGATGAAATTCATAATGAAGGCAGTGTCGAATAAATGCGATATCGCTTGCCATCTTTCACCTACCAATGTGCAAGTGCATTTGACTATTGGGCAAACTTCTGTGTCACATTTTATACTCGACCAGTTACTGTCAAGATACGGCGTCTACAGATGGACGGATGGACTCTACAGATGGACGGACGGACAATGTGGGGGATGTTGGATATGTAGATTAGTGGTATACATCACACAAGAAGTACTATAAAACTTATTTGTGTACATTATACATTAAATCAGTCAATAATAAATCATCTGCATCTATTTCTTTGTATGCTTTTACACATGTTGAGCTGCAGTTTAGCTTATCTGTTTTTTTGATTGTTTCAGACCAGCAGAGCTCTTGAAATTGAAGATGTGCCAAAATTTGTCTGCGAGTACCTGTGGCAAGACCGAGAAGGTGTGGGACCCACACCATTGGTTGTCATGGCTCTGGGGCAGAGGGTATCTGCAAATAATCTAATCTATCAACATATGCAGCTTTCTTTGGTGCTTCAGATGATTGTCACCTTCCAGTTAAAGAGTGTGAAACCTTTAGCATTGTTCAGTGATAATGTAAGTACAACTTATACTATTGTAAAATTTATGATGTAGATAAAATAAAATAGAAATTCTGGCTGCATTTGAAATTCAAGCCTATGGAACATTTTAAATCTGTTCATACATGCATTAGAAATGGTGTATTTTTTCTCACTGTTATTTACTATTCCTAATAAGTTGGAAGAGACTGAACTTGATTGTGTGTTGTTTTTAGAAGCAAACATTCTGAGCTTTTTGTGGAAAGTATTTATATCAGTGAATTCTTTGCAAGATATCGCAGAAATCCCGTCATTCTTCTGTTCCTCACATTTTTAAAAAAGTTCGTTAAAAATCACGATGTCCGGACTCCATAGCTTCCTATTTAACCAGTGGATGTCATACTGTGAGTAAATGATATATTTATCAAAATATGAACTAAAAGCAATTGATTCTTGAAAAATGAGGATAAAATAATAGCTTTGTTACCTTCTTTTGGTAAGCAGCTTCTTTCCGACTAGTTGCTCTTGGTATAAATTCATTATTACTATTGACCCTCGATAAATCGGTATTCTTCAAGAATGAATTGTGTAGTCAAATGATTTCACAAATGAAAGTCCCCGCAAGCAACATGTAGGTAGCAGAAGGAATTGTAGGTGGCAGTTAATTTGCAACGGAACCTTAGCAATTGACCATCGAAATACGTATTCATGATAGCCAAAACCCATAAAAATATTAATTGAAAAAACTTGTCTTCAAAATAAAGATTTGAAAGAAATTAATCAAATGAAGTAATAAAATCAAACTAAAATCCATTAGTCCAACCTCAACTTCAAATGAAAATGATATGCAAAAACTTCCTTACCGAGGAATCCAAACTTCGAATTTCCGACGCGCGTTTTGGCACACACTTTCCGTGGCCATTTTCAAGGGTATTTCGTGCTGTAATGCTCCTTGCACGTTACCTACTAGTTGAGTCGATGGTGCTGCCATCTCTATCGTCGGTGTCGCCCTTGTGCTCATCACGTAAAACATTGTTGGCGCCATCTAGTGTCGTTTTTTAAAAGTTCGTTAAAAACCACGATGTTTTACGTGATGAGCACGAGGACGACACAGACGATAGAGATAGCAGCACCATCAACTCAACTAGTAGGTAATGTGCAAGGAGCATTACAGCACAAAATACCCTTGAAAAATGGCCACGGAAAGTGTGAGCCGAAACGCGCGTCGGAAATTCGAAGTCTGGATTCCTCGGTAGGGAAGTTTTTGCATATCATTTTCATTTGAAGTTGAGGTTGGACTAATGGATTTTAGTTTGATTTTATTATTTCATTTGATTAATTTCTTTCAAATCGTTATTTTGAAGACAAGTTTTTTCAATTAATATTTTTATGGATTTTAGCTATCATAAATACGTATTTCGATGGTCAATTGTTAAGGTTTCGTTGCAAATTAACTGCCACCCACAATTCCTTCTGCTACCTACATGTTGCTTGCGGGAAACTTTCATTGTGAAATCATTTGACCACACAATTCATTCTTGAAGAATACTGATTTATCGAGTCAATAGTATTAATGAATTTATACCAAGAGCAAACTAGTCTGAAAGAAGCTGCTTACCAAAAAAAGGTAACAAAGCTATTATTTTATCCTCATTTTTTAAGAATTAATTGTTTTTTGTTCATATTTTAATAAATATATCATTCACTCACAGTATGACATCCACTGGTTAAACAGGGAAGCTATGGAGTTCGGATATCGTGATTTTTAAGAACTTTTTAAAAAACGTGAGGAACAGAAGAATGACGGGATTTCTGTGATATCTTGCAAAGAATTCCTTATAATAAGCCACATAGTGACGTTCAAGGGTTAGAAATAACGATTTGAACCGATATTAGTATTTATATCAGGCTAAACCTTACATTATACTCTCCGATTGGATATGACACCCGCACCCCTCTGGTGGGCATCGCCGGTACACTCAACATCCACCGCTACATCTCCGACGTTTTGGAGCCTGTAGTCCTCCCTTACCTGCAAGAGAATTAATGTCAGATCGAATTCCCTTCGTATTTTTATCTCCCATTCAATACTGAGAAAGATGTATGGGTTTCTATAATTTGATGACAAACTTCTTAGTGTCAGAAATTCAGACTATTTACCAGAAATTTTGAATTTTGTGGCGTGCTTTGCAGTAGCCTATTGTAAATAGTGAAATGTCGATTCCTGAAAGACCCCACAGTCGTAAAATTCTTAAATATGAAGCATAAGATCTTATGGGGAAAGTAGGGTTAGGGCCTTGTGTAGTTAGAGCAGTTGACTGTTGATCTGAAGATTTTGTAAATTTGATTTGCTCAAACATTTGAGCTGACAACATGCAAACATAAAAATTAACAGGTTGTTGAAAATCACCAAGGAGATAACTGAACTTTTTGAATTTTGTCCATGTTTTGTTTTTTGGAATCACTACATCTCAGTGCCATTTAGGCAGACCTTTTTAAATAAGAATAAATAAATGATTGAAAAAAATTCTAGATGGAACTGAATATTAAAAAGGGTAATATTACTTGGTTGTGTGCTTGCATTTGACAGCTGCAGTGCATAAAAGTCAAACCAGTGCTGAAATTGGGTATCGAAAACCACCATGATAGAGGAATTCCTTTAGGAACTGTAGTTAATGCCACAAGAAGTCAAGCGAAGCAAAAACGTGAAACACCAATTGTAGCGATAAAAAGGCTGGATTAAAACATAGTTGAATAAAAACAGCTTTAAGAAACTGAAACAAAGACACAGCAAGGAAGCAGGAGGGAAAGGCCAGCAAGGCCTGACAGGGTCCCCTGCTCCCTAGACAAATTTTACACAAAGGTCAATATTTAAAGTTACAAACAAATCAGTATTTCATAGAAACAAACAACAACAGAAAAAAAAAGGTAATGATATATAAGAAGATGATAAACATTACAGGTGATAAATACTATTGAAAATCAATTTACATCGAGATATACAAGTCATATTTCCCCTCCACTGCAATCATCAATTTGAGGAGCCCCAATTCATTATGAAGTTATTTTGGTTTTTTTTAAAGGTTAAAGTTATTTAAAGAAGTCAGTTCTGTTTTTAATGAGTTCCAGTAGTGTGGGGCAATGTAATTTATGCTTTGCTTCATGGTCTCCGTCTTTGGATGAATAGGCCGAATATGTGATTTAGTGCGTTTACTATATGATTTTACAGGAGAAAACAGTAAAATTATATTCTATATGTAAAATTATATTCAAATATTTTACTATATGATTTTTAAAGGAGAAAAAGAAAACAGTAAATTTTTTTCTATTCCACCAGTTTTTAAATTAAGGTAAGCAGTTTATTAAAAAATGTCTTAAGTTTTATTAAGAAAACCCACTGTTACTGTTTTTCATCTGAGACTGTCTGTTTTATAAAAGCATTAACATGTGGCCAAAATTGTGGAAACCTATTGTATTTACTACACACAATGTGTAGCAGGAAATTACTGTTACATACGTAGTGGTTGTTTAGGGTTACGCTATTGCTATATTTGATAAGGGATTCGGACTTACCCCATACGGCCTTGGAAGCTCAGAATTTCTTGGGTAGGATACGAATAGCATTCAAATCGTTGTTCTGACTTCACTATTTAAGTCTTCTTTTTAAAAAAAACTTGCAGTAAACGAAATTATGTACAATAAAAGCAGGGATCGCATTCGTCCTAAAATTCCTAATATTTTGTGACCCTCCTTAAATTCCTAAAATTAGACCTAAAATTTGCTATTCATCCTAAAATTTTCGTAAGCTTATTTTTATTAAAAACAACCGTTATTAACGCCAATAAATTTACCATTACGGTAAGGTAAAAAGACCTGTTATTGTAGAAACACAGCCTATATGCTGTGCTGCTGAAGGAGGGAAAAATGACGCCATCGAGATGCACTTGCTTCGGGGCGGGCGTTCCATTTTTTTGCCTTCGAACAGTTTTCGAGAGTAACAAGAGATCTAAGGGAAAAGGGGAGGGGTCATTTTCACCCCTGGTTTGCGCTTTGCAGACGAACTCCGTGGCACGCAGAAGATCGTACTTTATTTTTGTACATGCCTTGTGGAACCTCCTCTTTCTGCTGATGTTTTGTTATTGTAAACCGCAGGTGGGTGGAAGCAAGAGGAAACATGTGGTCTTTTTCCGTAACCTCCGGTAATGACGATGGGATGGTAGCTGAGTTATCTTGGCAGGCAGTAGAGCACGTGATCATTGACCTTCGATCATGCGTCGGCGACAGCGACCTTCGATGCGCAATATATCTCGGCTCCGACTCGCTGACTGAACTTGCGTGAGATGCGTATGATAGTTTCTGGTTTTACGTCTTTTATGGTGTTCTCTGTGCAGGTTCAGTTCTCTAGTGGTGACCTGCTTTTTTTTTTTTTTTTTTTTCATATCTTCTGACATCCTCGCAGCCAAATTTCGGGAAGTTGTCTGGTTTTGCAATATTGGAACGTGTTTTTGTACTTCCCTTTCATTTTCTGGTTAGTAATACAAGTGTTTAAGATGCCTAAATCCAAAACGAAATTTCAAGATGCGTGGCTCGCCAAAGAATTGGACGGAGTGAAGTTGAAAGAATGGTGTTCTGCAACTGAAACAATATTTTCTGCTAAGTGTATATTGTGTTCAGAAATTTTCAATATTTCTAATAGTGGCTTTTCACAAGTAAAAGCGCATCATAAAGGAAAAAAAAAGTTCCCATAACAAGAAATTCCCATAACAATAAATTTGTTAAATAGTGTTCGTGATTCACATAAATTTTATAAAGAGTATGTTGATAAGCTGAAGGAAGAACAATCAAAAAAGGTAAAAGAAAGGAAGCAGAAAGAGAGGGAAAATAAGGAAAAGCAGCTAGAGAAAAAAGAAAAGCTGAGTTTGATGACAAAATAAAAGAAAATGATGCAGAAATAAATAGGCTTAAAAAAGATAAAGAAGCCTCCTAGCAGTAATTCAAGAGGGAACAGAAAGAATGCGAAAAGCTGTAGAAAAACAAAATACTGTTGAAATAGCAGTTGCCTCTAACTTGATCATACAAGGTTCAGCTGAAATAAAGAAAACAAAGTAAATTAGTTGTGGTGGAAGCAGAAAAAGATAGGCGTATCAGGAAAGGTTAAAACAATAATATGAAAAAAGTAATTCAGTGAACAATTGTACATAGTTCTTGGTTTTCAATTACCTTTTTAGGATATTATAATTTAATGTGAAACCTGAAAACTTTCTGTGAAAATCGTGAATTGCTTCTGGTTAAACAGCATATTAATGTTCAAAGTGAAACTTGAATGTGGTAAATATACTTGAATATGATAATAACACGTGAAAAGATAAGAACTGAACATTAGAAGTAAATCATACTTAAACTTTAGACATTAGACGTTATGCAAAAAATTTGGGTGTGAACTTCGACCATATATACTAATGGACTGCGCATTGGCAATAGCTGCATCAAAGCCGCCATGGCTCAAACATTGGGCACGTCATCATCAGACTCCAAATTTCGTGTAAAAATGCTGTTATGATTACTAATTTACATTGCAGAACTTCAGTGTTTTCGGTGTATTATGTGAATGCGCCTCATATATAATGAAAACTCTTCAGGTAAGTTTACTTATGAGCTATATACATGCATGAACGGGTTGTTTACATTTTGTGATTTATAATGTGATGAACATTTGCGAAGAATTTGGAACATGCATTCCATTTTTTTCTTAAGTTACTGTATTTTTATATCAATAGCTGCAAGTTTCTGGTTAAGTAATTGAACTTTATTGACTTAGGTATTTAATTCGTTTCTTACCCATGAAAAATCATAGAACTTTCTTTACTATATCGCTCAGAGCAACCATAAGCACAGCAGGTGTAACCCATCTTTTTGACTGTTGTCATGTGATTTTATGTTGGAGCCAGAAATTTTGATGTCATGCGCAGTCTATCAGTATATATGGTTGAAGGGTGTGAAGCAAACTCTTTACAATGTATACAAAGTTGTTTTACTAGATGTATACAAATATACATCTAGTTTTTATTGAAAATACAATCCTAAAATTTTCCTAAAATTTTTCTAAAAATTCCTAAAATTCCTAAAATTCCAACCTAAAATTTTCCAGAAGTATGCTATGATCCCTGTAAAAGCATTTAGGCTTGGAACGTATTGATTGACGGAAATGCAATATAAGTTAACAATATTCAAAGTCTTGTTAAAAGGAATGAAATTTACAATGAAAGATACGAAAGATAAAACCTAAAAATCTATGAAAGATAAAACCTAATTAAAACCTGAATCCTAAGAGAAAACCATAAAAACGAAATCCTCCTCCAACATCACCACCACAATCCAAACATGTTTCGACATTAGGCTATGTCTTCTTCAATGGAGTACTTTGGCGTTCAAAATATGTGATCTTTACAGCTCAAAAGTATCACACAGATTCACTATCTACCATGGCCCGCGTCATGTGCGTCATAGTCGCAGTATCTGTTTGTTCCGTCATTCCAGCGTCGACTTGTAACGCCATCTATTGTTCTTATTTCCTAATTGTTCCTATATATTATTTATGTTTCTTTCGTCTTTCTCTTTTTATTTTTAAACGTCTTGGTTTTTGCTTTCTCAAATAGATGTTTCCATGCATATGGTATTTCTGTTGGTGTATTATTGTTACAGCATTTTGTTTTAAGATTTTCAATAGTTAAAGCCTCAGCATTTAGAATCTGCTTATGTGTTTTATGTGATGTAATGATCTTAGCATTTTCCCAATTAGGCTGTGCTTCGTTGTCTAAACAGTATTGTATCAATGATGTTTTGCTCTCTTTCGTGTTCCAGTTATGCATATGCTCTTGTAATCTAGTACGAAAATGTCTTTTAGTACTTCCGATATATATGCGATCATGATTGTCGTTGGCTGCAATTGTTGGTATCATATATACACCTGCTCTGTCCAATACTGATGTTTTGTTGTTGCATGTTAGTAGCTTGCCATTATCTATGATAGTTTCGGCCAGATGTATATTATAATCTTTGCATTCCTTTTTAAGTATATTACTTAATGGTGGTAACAAAGGAAAGGATTTGTATGCTTTTATGTCATTATTTTTGCTGGTATTTCGCTGCATGTTTCTTGTATTATTATAGATGGAATCTACCAATTTCATTCTGTAACCAAATTGTATAGCAGTTTTTTGTATCCAGTATATTTCTTTATGTTCCAATTCATTAGATGATGTATGTATTGTTGCACGTTTTATATAGTACTGAAAAGCAGCCTTTTTGCATTTCCATGGATGTGCCGAATCAGAAGGGATTAATGCTGGAATGTATGTAGGCTTTCTTATATACTGTATACTCAATGCTTTGTTTTTTTTCTATGTATATTGATGTCCAGAAAATGTAGTTTATTAATATTTTCTGTATCGATTGTTGTTTTGAAACAACAAAACCTTTTCGAAAAAGTGTTTTTTTGAGAAAGATCAAAAAGTATATATTAAAAATGTATGTTTACTATTTCCAGGCCAAGAAAAACTTTTTTAGGGAATTGCATTACAAATTTTCATCACAAGATGACACCAAAGATTCAAGTCTTCAGACTCTGAGGACACAATTTTTAATGAAAGTTATTGTTGCCATTGCCCAAAGTGCTCCTGAAAATGTGCCAGACTCGACTTCCGTGCCCAAATTACTTGGAAGTTTAGATCAGCCTGATAGTGAGCAGCATGAAAAGCCACAAGGCACAACAAGCCTTGCCGGACAGCGGTTGGCCAGCAAGTGGTTTGGCCGTGTCCTTGAATTAAGCCATGAGTGGGGACTCAATATGGATGAACTTCGTAGACATTATGTGTGTGAACTCTACTCCGGTGGTCAAGATTATTTAGCTCAAGAGGTAAACTAGATTTAATGCTATTAATCATCGTAATTGTGTTCTAAACATATTACTTTTTTGGCATAGAAGCACTGTGTTCAACTGTTAGTACTGTTTATCTTGGAGAGGGAACTAAACCCATATATTCCGGATGCCATCCAAGTGTGATCACTACTACACAACTCGAGGCAACCCGTTTTCAAGTAACTTGAGCATAGGAATCTGAACAAATATTGGATTGTGCAGGTTAAGATGTCCAAAGCATCTCTTAGTGATGACAACCTTTCCAATCTAACGATGGATCCAGACAAATGAGTTGTTCTTCAGAAAATGTCATAAATATTAATGAAGAATATACACTGAAATAGCAAATTGTTATGAGCAGCCAATGACAATGAGACACGTGCTGTCCTCACATTTGTATACAACTGTGACATTGAGATGGCTTTATAAACAACTCACTGCAAAGAATTCAGACGTATATGAAGCGGAGATGGTGGCAGTATGGGAATGACTTTTGATTTAAGGTACTTTGAAAGAAGCATCATAGGCAGGCTGGTACAACCATCTCAGAAATGGCAAGCCTTTGGAGCTATGCAAGAACAGTTGTGTTGAGGGTGCACAATGAGTGGTGCACAATCAACAAAACATGCAATCAGTGGCCTTCCTAGGGAAAAGTGACTGGTCAATGTTCGAGGGCAACAGAGGCTGGAGAGGATTGCACAAGGTAACAGATGAGCTCATTTGCATTAAGTAACCATGTAGCATAACAACAGTATCGAGAGGAGAAGTCTAGCATACCCAGATCATTACTCATTGATATGAATGAGCGATAACAGCAGGCATGCTCTTTTACCACTCATCTTCACTAAAAACTGGCAAATTCTTCTGCAGTGGGTGCATGACCACCAAAATTTGACCCTTGATGGACTGGTGAAATGTCCTCTGGTCCCATGTATCACATTCTCAGGTAGTGCACATCAATGGATGAGCCAGAATATGGCGTCAAGAGCACAAATCGATGGATCCCAGCTGCCTACCATTAACTGCACTGGTTAGTGGAGGCAATGTAATGGTGTGAGTTATATTTTCATGGAAGGTATTGGGTTCCTTAATTCCTCTAGAATAGCATTTGGATACTACAAGGTATTTTAACATCATGGTGCACCAGGCACACCTGTGCATGGTGTCTCCTGATGGACAAGACTACTTCCAGCAGGATAATGCACCATGCCACAAGACTCGGATCATCCCACAGTGGTTATAGGAGCACGACATTGATTTCCGAGTGTTAAAATGGCCCTTATAGTTCCCTGATCTTAACCCAATGGAACACCTGTGGGATCAGATTAAGAGAGCCATTCATAACAGGGATCCTCCTCCAGTGAACATTTGGCAGTTGATGGACACGATGATGTTCGCATGGCTGGACGTACCTGTGGAACAATATCAGCACCGCATTGAATCCGTGCCACATCAAATCAAGGCTGTTTTGAAAGGCCAGTTGGCCAACACGTTATTATGTAGATGTTCCTAATGGTTTGCTACTTCAGTGTGTTTCCTCGCAATATACATGTATGCCAAAGGCATACATGCATAGTATTTCTTGTCACAGGAGTGCTGTATTCTACTGTTACTATGTGGTCAGCTGCTCGGTAAACTTAAGAACTGCTTTGTCATAGAGTGGGAATTGAACCTGTATCTCCTGATTTTCTTCTGAGCTTTCCAACTTACACACCACCCAGAAAAGCCTATTTCCAAATAGCTGAAATACAGAATCTGCACTGACATCAGACTACTTTATTTGAGATCTCCAAAGCCTTAAGGCGATAACCATTTTAGCCTGACAACAGATTCAGGGCAAGAATCACCAGTTCATTAAATGATGTCATTCATGCTAACAAAGTAGAAATCTTACTATGAAACAGTGCCTTAGAAAAGTATCATTTATTTATTTTAGCCCTGTCCTGTCATACAGGGCTATAAGTAATCCAGGCATGTACTGGGTGATTCAAAAGGTTATTGACAAACTTAAGGAACATACAGAGGGGTCGGAAGATGGCAACTGTTGAACAGGAACCCGTGTTCTCTGAAGTAATCTTGAGTCAGTACAAATTTCTGAATGCAAGGAACTACGCTGTGGTCATAATCATACTGTGCAAAGAGGCATTGGGTTACACGTGCTTGTTATTCGTGTGTGCAGAAGCCCATGGGTCATTTGTGTTGTTGAGTTATAACTAACTGGTGTCTTGGTGCTTTCGTAATCTCCTGCCATTCGTTATATGGAACGATACACTTATGCAGAACTCCAAGACATACATTTCATCTAGGATTCAGCCGCTGGAAATGCACAGGAAGCTGAAGGCCTGTGCCAAGGATCATGTCCAAACAGGTGTCACCCCGTGCATACAACATTCCAAAAGCATTCTGGGAAACAGGGTTCCCATGGTCCTTATAAATCCTTAAAAGTCCTTATCTTTTTTAAGATGCTTAAAAGTCTTTAATTTTTGCCAGAAATTCCCCAAAGTGCTTAAAAAGTACTCCCCCCCCCTCTAATGCCTGCGCGAAATGCAGAAGTAACAATGAAGGGGATACAACTTCTGTTGCTGGTTGGCTATGTTGATGGTGACACCATGTGATGTCAGTAGAATTTCTGTGGGACAGCATGGGGCAGGAGGAGCTCTCGTCAGTGACTCATGGCAAACTTGACTTTGATTTTGTAATTTTGACTTTGGTTTTACAATTCAAGCCATGAAATAGTTATGTGCAATATCCAAATCTAGATCTCATAACTTTAACTACAGTTTTATGATTCACATTCTTTTTTGTTGCATATGTGATTCTTCTCTCATATGAAAACTGATTTGACCAGCAGAACTGTCTTTTAAATGGCATAAATTCTAATTTATTACATCCACAGACTTGAATTATATGCAACAATATTACAAGCTTTATCAACAGACTTCAGTTTGTATAATTAAGTCATGTGTAAAAATATTTTTGTATATATGTTATTTTTGCATGTGCAACTTGTAAGGACCTTAAAAAAAATTGCAGGGTGCTTAAAAGTCCTTAAAAAGTGCTTATAGTTTTTGAGAGAAAATGAGTGGAAACCCTGAAACAGGTTCCCTGCATGCAGCAACTTCATGTAGGCCCAAAAATGCAAAAAAAAAAAAAAAAAAAAAAAAATACTCCAAAATACAAATGTCATTAAAGTCTGGGCTCTGGTTATAACTGATATGTGTTTGTTCTAGAATTACCAGGTTATCAGTTTATTATCACCATGTGTGCCATCGGTGTCACTGTGTGTTGTATTTGTGTTTTTCTATATCATCATCATCATCATTGTCAACCATTATCAATCCACTGCTGGACGAAGGTCTCCCCAAGTTTCCTCCACAACGGTCTGTCTTGTGCCAGTCTCCTCCATGTCACTCCTGCATATTTACGAATTTCATCCACCCATCTCCCATGTGGTCTTTTTCTGGGTCTTTTCCTGTCCCTTGGAATCCAATCTAAAATTTCGGCTGTCCATCTATGGTCTGTCCTTCTGGCAGTATGTCCAGCCCATTGCCATTTCAGGGATTTAACTCTGATCATGATGTCTTCCACTCTTGTCATTTTTCGGATCCACGAGTTCCTCTTCTTATCTCTCCTGGTTATACCAAGCATGCACCTCTCCATGCTACTTTGAGTTGTCTGCAGCCTTTGTATGTCTCTTTTTAGTTAAGGTCCACGTCTCTGCACCATACGTAAGCACTGGAAGGATGCATTGATCAAACACTTTTCTTTTAAGACATAATGGCATATTGCTCTTGAAAATTATGCTGTTTCTTCCAAAAGCTCTCCAGGCAAGTTTTGTACGCCGATTAATTTCTTCATCAATGTGACCCTCACTTGATATCTGCTGTCCAAGATAAACATACGTATCTGTTATCTCCAGTTTTTCTCCATCAATCGATAGATCTTCATTTCTTGTAAAAGCATTGAACATCACTTTTGTCTTCTGAAAGTTCATTTTTAATCCCACTTCTTTACTCTTGTCAGCAAGTTCCTGGATCATACTCTGCAGCTCTGATGGGGTAGTTGCAAAAATGACTACGTCATCAGCAAAACGAAGGTGGGTTAGATAATCTCCATTAATCTTTATCCCTTTGTTTTCCCAGTTCAGTGATTGAAAGACATTTTCCAATGTAGCATTAAAGAGCTTCGGAGATATGGTGTCACCTTGTCTCACTCCCTTTCCAATTTTTATGTGTGTTGTATTTTCAAACAGCCGAATCTTTGCACTTGCATTTTCATAGATGTTATTAA
Organism: Macrothele yani; assembly: GCA_039090855.1. Lineage (NCBI taxonomy): Eukaryota > Metazoa > Arthropoda > Arachnida > Araneae > Macrothelidae > Macrothele > Macrothele yani. The sequence continues at coordinate 52,346,595 of CM077028.1, forward strand.
TAATATTAATGTATGCATCTTCAATACCGCAGGATTTCAGAGCCGTGGTAACTGCTGATGGTTTCACCGAATCAAAGGCTTTTTCATAATCGATAAAAGCCATGCACAATGGAAGTTCATATTCCCTCGCTCTTTCAATTAGTTCTCTCAGTACGTGGATATGATCTATTGTGCTGTAGCCACTCCTGAATCCAGCTTGTTCTCTCGGTTGAGCCATGTCCAGTGTTACCTTCAAGCGGTGTGAAAGAACTTTAGTGAAGATTTTATAAACCACTGATAGGAGGCTGATAGGTCTGTAGTTCCTGAGATCCTCAATGTCACCTTTTTTATGTAGCAGGATCATTGTAGCATTGTTCCAATCCTCAGGAATCTTCCCTTCATTAAGGCATCGAGTGAAAATTTGGGCGAGTACTGTTTCAATTTCTCCACTTGCTTCTTGTATGATGTCTATAGTAATTCCATCTTCTCCTGGAGCTTTCCCCCGCTTCATGTTCTTGATTGCATGTGCAACTTCTGCTGGGAGGACTGGAAGAACTCTGGTACCTTTCATGATGTCTGGAGTACATGTATCATCCCTTTCATATAATTTGGAGTAGAAATCTTTCACTCTTGTCAAAATTTCGCCTCTATTTCTTGTTATAGAACCATCTTCTTTTCTCAGAGCCATAATCTGTTTTCTTCCCTTACTGAGATGTCCCTTTGCTATCTTTAGGCTTTGGTTGTTTTCAATTGCTTTCCTCACTAGCTCACAGTTGAATTTCCTTACGTCTTCAGTGATACTTTTTCTTACTGTCTTGCATAGCTCTATATATTCCACTTTGGAAGTCACATCTTCTTTAGTTGTCCTCATCTCTCTTCTTTTTTGCATCAACATTTTGGTTTTTCCTGATAATTTGTTTACATGCAACTTGTTCTTAGACCCAGCTAATTTTGTTGCTGTTTCCATAAGAGCTTTGGTTACTTTTCTGTTAACTTCCGAAATATCCACTTCTTCCGATGTTAGGCCTTCTAAAGCAGAGAATCTGTTCTTCAGTTCCAACTTGAAAGTATTATGGTGTTTTTTAAGGTTGGTTATGTCAATACATTTTGTTTGTCTTATGAGCTTGCCACGTTCCAGTTTAGTGTTGAGGTGCATCTTACATCTCACCAATCTATGGTCACTACCTGTGTTGAACTTGTTTAGCACACTGCAGTCTTCGATGACGAATTTTTTGTTACACATAATAAAATCCATTTCACTTGTCGTCCCAATTGGATGTCTCCATGTCCATTTCCTGTGTGGCTTTTTCTTGAAAAAGGAATTCAAGATGAAAAATCCTTCTGCCTCTGCAAACTCAACGAGAGTATTTCCACGCTGGTTTCTGTTGCCGTGACCGAATTTACCTACTGAAGTTTCATTCTGTTGCCGGTGCCCTATTTTTGCATTGAAATCTCCCATAATTATCTTCAAGTGCTGCTTACCTTTATTATTTAGATGACGAATTTCCTCATAAAATTCTTCAATTTCTTCTTCAGGATGACTTGTGGTGGGTGCATAAGTTTGAATAATCTGAGCCTGGTATCTTCTCGATAGTTGGATAACGAGTCGTGCAGCTCTGTCTGAGGAACTTTCAACTTCTACCACTTTATCCTTCAGTTTCTTGTTTATTATAAATCCAACACCACTAGTTCTGCCAGTATCTGTCCCACGATAATAGAAGAGATGTCCACTTTTCAGTTCAATGAGATCTTCTCCTTTTCTCCTTACCTCACTTAGCCCGACGATGTCCCACTTGATCCTTTGTAGTTCCTCTTCCAATTCAAGAAGCCTTGAATCAGAAGATAGGAGCGTGCGTTGTAGGTAGCCAAGGTCAGCATCAAATGGCAGCCTAGTCCGGTCCTCAGGATTCTTAGCACCCTCTGCCTTCATGTCGCACTGGCCGCTGCCTTGGCCAGGTACATTCCAGCTGCCGGAGACTGAGGGCCAAGATTTAAGTTGTAGAGTCATTTTGGAGGGTGTTTGGCCATAACTCACCACGCTGGCCAAGCGGGTTGGTGAGTGTGGGATAGCATTTCCTCTGATCCCGATGGTATAGTTATACCGCTATTTGCGGTCGTCAGAGCCCCTTTAGTGGGAACAGGATGCACCACGAGAAGGCGGGGTTGACATTTGTCAAGGAGAGGCTGTGATGTTACGCATCACCTGACCTTACATCCCGTTTTTCTATATAGTAAAAGTTGTATCAGTAAGTCACATTGCCTATGAACCATTAACATGTATGCATGTTGCGACGGCCCAACTGGCCTAGCTCTTTCACCCGGCCCGACTAGCTTAAACCCTGCAGGAAGGACTGTCTTAAACTAAGTTGACATGCTAAATTAAGATATCTACAGTGCACAAGAATTTTAACAAACACAATTTTTTAGATTTCAACTGTTGAATTCCCCAAAACATTAGTTTTGAAAATAGCAACATTTACCTGGAGAAGCCTTTACACTGCAGAAGAGGCTCAAAACAGTTAACTTGGCCAGTACACCCTCCTCGTCCCAATGTAACCAAAGGCAGGTGGACGAGAACCAAAGTACAGCAAGAAGCAGTCAGCTCTGTCCAGTTCAGCACGAAGCAGTTGACTTGGCTCGTGCACCTCTCCACGGCAGATGCACTTAGCGGCAGACAAACGAGAACGGAATTCAACACGTGCTTGGCCTGAACACCTCTCCTCGGCAGATACACTTAGCAACAGGTGGATGAGAACTGAAGTGCCGAAGCACTGACAGCAAGTGCAGCAAGAAACAGTCAACTCAGTCCAGTTTGGCATGAAGCAGTTGACTGGGCCCATACACCTCTCCTCGGCATATGCAACTAGTGGCAGGCAGAGATGAGAACCAAAGTTCAACTTCTGCATCACTAGCCACTTGCAACCATACTCAGCCTGTCCTGTATTCCTCAAACTGCAGAACGCCAGCAATGTCGGCTGACTCCCAACTTCAAACATAATGCAGCAATGGCTACACAAACAAGTGAAGATGCATAGCGCCAGCAAGGTCGGCTACACAAAAAAGCGAAGAGTCTTTCATTGCATGCTCTTTTATCTTACTTCATTTAGTAGCCAAGGAACATGCATCCAAGAATATGCAAATGCACACGAAGATGATGAACTATTGGGTTGTCGGAAAAGTTATGACGTATTTTAGCCATGTTTTGCAAAGGTCATTTATTGATAGAAAGAACAACGATCAATCAATGATATAATGCCCGTTTTGTTCGATAACCTTTTGCCATCTTTCAGTGAGCTGCAGAATGCCTCGTTCATAGAAGGACCTGTCTTTTGTGAAAAAAAACTGTACAAGGTGCTGATTTACAGCCTCATCTGAATTGAACGTTATACCACACAAGGACTGTTGAAGAGAGCGAAACAAGTGGAAGTCTGACAGCGCAAGGTGAGGCGAGTATGCTGGGTGTGGCAACACATCCCACCCATGCTCCAATAATTTTTGGCGGGTGATCAAACTTGTGTGTGGTCTCGCGTTGTCCTGATGGAACACAACACCTTTACGATGAACCAGCTCTGGATGTTTCTGGATGATGGATTCGTTCAAACTGTCCAGTTACCGACAATACACATTCAAATTGATTGTTTGATTCTGTGGTAGGAGCTCGAAAAACACGACACCTTTAAAATCCCACAACACTGAGACTAGAACCTTCTGCTGATGAATGTCTGCTTTGGATGTCGTTTGAGGCGAAGCAGCACGTCGGGACCAAGACCGTTGCAGCACATTGTTGTGCACAATCCATATCAGTCACTTCAAGAAAGGATCATTTTCCTCATCACGTTTAATGAGCATATCGCAGATGTTTATACGCACCGTCAATTGAGCTTCTTTGAGCTCACGAGGAACCCACACATCGAGCATGCTTATGTATCCAAGCTTCTTCAGGTGGTTGTGAACGCTTGAATGATGGATGTGAAATGTGTCTGCAATCTCTCGTGTCGTGTAACATGGGTTTGACTCGATGAATGCCTTGATTTGGTCATCATCAACCTCGGCGGGCCTCCCGACCAAGAAGCATTGTTGAGGTCAAAATCACCAGTACAGAATTTTGCGAACCACTGACGTTCTTGTTGAGCATTATCACCGTACACTTTACGCAACTTTTCACAAGCTTAACACGTGTTCTTCCCTTTACGGAAGTAAAACAGTAAAATATGGCGAAAATGCACAGTTTGGTCTTCCATCTTTAACTTGATGTCAAATCTCCGCAAATCAACCAAATCGCTCACTATTCCTTTTAGACTGCAGCTAGAACTGGCACCGGTTGAATGCCATAGCGATAACAGAGCTGCGTATGCCTCTAGTACATCCAAAACCGCCCAACCGCCATCGGGTGCCAAAATACGTCATGATTTTTCCTACAACCCAATAAAGAAGAGGTGCCAAAGGATAAAGTGCTTAGATGGCTTTAAATTTTATTTAATGCTTTTCTCTAATTACCTGTAATGTGACAAGTATGTAGCACCTGCTGTTGCATGAAGGTCATTTTTTTTTTTTTTTTCAATACGGGTAGCAGTAGAGGTAAAGCTGTTCAGTGCAGTTGCATTGCTAGATGACAGTGGCATTACATGTGTTTCACAGTAGCAGAATGTGTTTATGGTTTGTAGATATGAGCAAGGTCTTGTACGTATCATTATAAATTTTCCTTTTGAGATATTCAGGGCAAGCACATGCACAGTTTGATACCTTTTCAGAGAAAAATGGCCAGTAAAATAAGGAAGTGTCAAAAGTTTTGGACATACTATGTGACTATTAGGTGCTTGAATTAATTCTCGTTGTTGCCCAATAGAGCACAGCAGAGGTGCGCTGTGACCCGGGCACGCACGCACGCACCGTCCTTAGTCTGGGCAAAGCAGTGTGTGACACGCGATCGGAGGGCACAGAACACCAGTTTGTATCGCTTCACGATGTCGAGTTTCGTACCAAAAAAGAAGCATTTGCGGGAAGCATTACTCTTCTGCTTTCATCTCAAGAAATCTGCAGCGGAAAGTCATCGTTTGCTAGTGCAGGCCTATGGGGAACATGCCCTATCGGAAACAACATGCAGAGAGTGGTTCCGGCGCTTCAAAGCCAACAAATATGACGTGAAGGACAAAGAGCGCCCTGGGCAGCAGAAAAAGTTCGAAGATGGTGCATTGAAGGCCTTATTGGACGAGGATTCAAGTCAGACGCTCCACGAGTTGTCTGAAACACTATGGGTCGAAAGAGTCAATGGTTAGGAAACGTTTAAAGGCAGTGGGAATTATCCAGAAGCTCAGAAACTGGATCCCACATGGGGAAAGCGACATCACCAAACGTGGAAACTATGTGTGAATTGCTGCTGCAACGACACAAACGGAAGTCGTTTTTGCATTGAATAATGACTGATGATGAAAAATGGATTCGTTACGACAATCCTAAGCGCAAGAAATCATGGGTTTGTCCCGGCGAGCCATCAACCTCCACGCCTAAACCGGACATCCATGGCAGGAAGGTGATGCTGTGCATTTGGTGGGATCAAGTCCGTGTTGTGTATTCTGAGCTGCTGCAACCCAGTGAAACCATCAGTGCTGAACGGTACAAACATCAATTACTCGTTGTAAAACGTGCACTCACGGAGAAACAGCTGCAATACGCCAAAAGACATGACAAGGTTATTTTTCTCCATGACAATGCTAGACCTCATGTCGCCAAATCCGTGAAGGAACTCTTGGAGGCATTTGGCTGGGACATCTTACTCCACCCGCCTTATTCCCCGGACATTGCTCCCTCGGACTTCAATTTGTTCCGGTCATTACAGCATGGCCTGCCAGAGCAGCAGTTTCCTTTCTGTCGCGGATATCCAAAAATGGCTCGATGAATGGTTCGCCTCGAAAGAACCTGCATTTTCCTACAGCAGAATCCATTTGTTACCCCAACGGTGGGAAAGGGTCGTAGCTGCCAACAGACACAACTTTGAATAGACTATCCTGTACCGTTCTGTGGTAATACACAGGTGTTTGTGTGGCAAAAAACAGCGGGAATTAATTCAAGTACCTAATATATGAAAAAAAAAAAAATCATCATCTAGATTTAGGTGAAATTCACCATCTGCAACCATGATTTTCAACATATGAGAAGGAAGATGTCATTATCATACAACAACAAAAGAACAGAGAAAGAATATTACAAGAAAAAAAAAATTATATATCAAAGTTTGCTCGGTTTACTAATTAAATGTCATTATTGAGGCATTTCTATTATAAACCATTTTGCTGAAATCTTGATGTATTGGATGGTACAGATTGGGTAACTAAATTGGATCTGGCACCAATGCTACTACTAATAGATAACCTGTGGTTTAAAAAGTTAATCAACCAGTTCTATTATCACAGACTTTTTGTTATCAAGGCTTTGCTGTGCTATGGGTAGAAAAAGGATAAGTGCTAAGTCCTTATTTTAACCAGATCTGGATACCATTCTTCCATTGTTTTTATTTTTCATATATGGCTATTGGTTAAGTGAAAAAGCATTTCTATTGTGGAGTTTTCCTGTATATAGTGCAGTTATTACTATTACATTCATTTCATTTTTTTATTTGAAAATGTACATGCTGTGCGTGATTGCCACTCAATTTTAATCTCAGTAAACATTATTACTTCCCTGTTAATATTTTTATTTTCATCTAGATTATGCCATCTGTTTCTGACTCTGATTTCCTTGGGTCACAGTTACTTCTGTTGGCTGGACAGAGGGTCCATAACATCATATACAACAGTTCAGATCCTGCCAGCAAGTTAGCATGTTTTCCACCTGATTTAACTAAGTGGCTAAAAAGCTTGGTATGTTATCCTATTTGTACATTCATAAAATGTTCTCAGTTCAGTTTTCATGGTAATTTATTGTGGAATATAAAAGAAATCTAAAATGATAATCTAAAGGAAATCTAAAATGATACAGCTTGCAAAGAATCTAAAGCCATTCTGCTGGTTTCCCTTTTTGATTACAGTTAAAAAAATTTTTTTTTGTATGTATGCTTAGGAATGCTTTATTTTCTTTTTTTATTATTGTAAATGCATTTAGGAGGTTTCATTGCAAAAGACTAAATATTTGTATTTTATTTGATTTTTTTCTGATTTGATACTGGCAATGTACGTAAATCATGAACTGTGTTTGGATTTCCAGATGGAGTGTCAAATCATAAACTGTGTTTGATATTACATGGGGGATTTTTCTTTCTCGTGTGGTTAGATTTAGTGCTTTTCTTAGCTAGGGATACAGCAGTAAAACAAAGAATACTATTAAGGGAAGCTGACCTTTTGTGAGGTTCTTTTCCACTTAAATATATGTATCCCACACTCACCAACCCGCTTGGCCAGCGTGGTGAGTTATGGCCAAACACCTCCAAATGGACTCTACAACTTAAATCTTGGCCCTCAGTCTTCGGCAGCTGGAATGTACCTGGCCAAGGCCAGCGGCCAGTGCAACATGAAGGCAGAGGGTGCTAAGAATCCCCGGAAGACCGGACTAGGCTGCCATTTGATGCTGACCTTGGCTACGTATAATGGACGCTCCCTATCTTCTGATTCAAGCCTTCTTGAATTGGAAGAGGAACTACAAAGGATCAAGTGGGACATCGTCGAGCTAAGTGAGGTAAGGAGAAAAGGAGAAGATCTCATTGAACTGAAAAGTGGACATCTCTTCTACTATCGTGGGACAGATACTGGCAGAACTAGTGGTGTTGGATTTATAATAAACAAGAAATTGAAGGATAAAGTGGTAGAAGTTGAAAGTTCCTCTGACAGAGCTGCACGACTCGTTATCCAACTCTCGAGAAGATACCAGGCTCAGATTATTCAAACTTATGCACCCACCACAAGTCATCCTGAAGAAGAAATTGAAGAATTTTATGAGGAAATTCATCATCTAAATAATAAAGGTAAGCAGCACTTGAAGATAATTATGGGAGATTTTAATGCAAAAATAAGGCAACGGCAACAGAATGAAACTTCAGTAGGTAAATTTGGTCACTGCAACAGAAACCAGCGTGAAAATACTCTCGTTGAGTTTGCAGAGGCAGAAGGGTTTTTCATCTTGAACTCCTTTTTCAAGAAAAAGCCACACAAGGAAATGGACATGGAGACATCCAATTGGGACAACAAGTGAAATTGATTTTATTATGTGTAACAAAAAATTCGTCATCGAAGACTGCAGTGTGCTGAACAAGTTCAACACAGGTAGTGACCATAGATTGGTGAGATGTAAGATGCACCTCAACACTAAACTCGAACGTGGCAAGCTCATAAGACAATAAGACAAACAAAATGTATTGACATAACCAACCTTAAAAAACACCACAATACCTTCAAGTTGGAACTGAAGAACAGATTCTCTGCTTTAGAAGGCCTAACATCAGAAAAAGTGGATATTTCTGAAGTTAACAGAAAAGTAACCAAAGCTCTTATGGAAACAGCAACAAAATTAGCTGAGTCTAAGAACAAGTTGCGTGTGAACAAATTATCAGGAAAAACCCAAAATGTTGATGCAAAAAAGAAGAGAGATGAGGACAACTAAAGAAGATGTGACTTCCAAAGTGGAACATATAGAGCTATGCAAGACAGTACGAAAAAGTATCACTGAAGACGTAAGGAAATTCAACTGTGAACTAGTGAGGAGAGCAATTGAAAACAACCAAAGCCTAAAGATAGCAAAGGGACATCACAGTAAGGGAAGAAAACAGATTATGGCACTGAGAAAAGAAGATGGTTTTGTAACAAGAAATAGAGGCGAAATTTTGACAAGAGAGAAAGATTTCTACTCCAAATTATATGAAAGGGATGATACATATACTCCAGACATCATGAAAGGTACCAGAGTTCTTCCAGTCCTCCCAGCAGAAGTTGCTCATGCAATCAAGAACATGAAGCGGGGGAAAGCTCCAGGAGAAGATGGAATTACTGTAGACATCATACAAGAAGCAAGTGGAGAAATTGAAACAGTACTCGCCCCAATTTTCACTCGATGCCTTAATGAAGGGAAGATTCCTGAGGATTGGAACAATGCTACAATGATCCTGCTACATAAAAAAGGTGACATTGAGGATCTCAAGAACTACAGACCTATCAGCCACCTCTCAGTGGTTTATAAAATCTTCACTAAAGTTCTTTCACACCGCTTGAAGGTAACACTGGACATGGCTCAACCGAGAGAACAAGCTGGATTCAGGAGTGGCTACAGCACAATAGATCATATCCATGTACTGAGAGAACTAATTGAAAGAGCGAGGGAATATGAACTTCCATTGTGCATGGCTTTTATCGATTATGAAAAAGCCTTTGATTCGGTGAAACCATCAGCAGTTACAATGGCTCTGAAATCCTGCGGTATTGAAGATGCATACATTAATATTATTAATAACATCTATGAAAATGCAAGTGCAACGATTCGGCTGTTTGAAAATACAACACACATAAAAATTGGAAAGGAAGTGAGACGACAAGGTGACACCATATCTCCGAAGCTCTTTAATGCCACATTGGAAAATGTCTTTCAATCACTGAACTGGGAAAACAAAGGGATAAAGATTAATGGAGATTATCTAACCCTCCTTCGTTTTGCTGATGACATAGTCATTTTTGCAACTACCCCATCAGAGCTGCAGAGTATGATCCAGGAACTTGCTGACAAGAGTAAAGAAGTGGGATTAAAAATGAACTTTCAGAAGACAAAAGTGATGTTCAATGCTTTTACAAGAAATGAAGATTTATCGATTGATGGAGAAAAACTGGAGATAACAGACACGTATGTTTATCTTGGACAGCAGATATCAAGTGAGGGTCACATTGATGAAGAAATTAATCGCCGTACAGAACTTGCCTGGAGAGCTTTTGGAAGAAACAGCATAATTTTCAAGAGCAATATGCCATTATGTCTTAAAAGAAAAGTGTTTGATCAATGCATCCTTCCAGTGCTTACGTATGGTGCAGAGACGTGGACCTTAACTAAAAGAGACATACAAAGGCTGCAGACAACTCAAAGAAGCATGGAGAGGTGCATGCTTGGTATAACCAGGAGAGATAAGAAGAGGAACTCGTGGATCCGAAAAATGACGAGAGTGGAAGACATCATGATCAGAGTTAAATCCCTGAAACGGCAATGGGCTGGACATACTGCCAGAAGGACAGACCATCGATGGACAGCCGAAATTTTAGATTGGATTCTAAGGGACAGGAAAAGACCCAGAAGAAGACCACATGGAAGATGGGTGGATGAAATTCAAAAATATGCGGGGGGGGGTGACATGGAGGAGACTGGCACAAGACAGACCGTTGTGGAGGAAACTTGGGGAGACCTTTGTCCAGCAGTGGATTGATAATGGCTGACAATGATGATGATGATACAACATTTCTAGCATGTAGAGTCAATATAGACTTTTTTGAAATGCTGCCGTGGAGATAATTATACACGAACATTCCGAACATATCTTATTATTAAAATAACTAAGTAAGATATGTGTTGCAGTTGTGTGATGTGAAGCAAAATGTTAGCAAGGTGGAGACTAATATGCTTTGGTAGTTTGGCCATGTTGAAAGAATGAGTGATGAGATGCATACTAAGAAAATCTTTTTAGTGCAAGTGGCAGGAAGGAAAGGCAGAGGAAGGCCAAGGAAGTCATGGGCAGATCAGATTCAGGAGTGCTTGCATGAGAAACAAATTATGAGTATGAAGTATAGAAGATCTTGTGTACAGCGTGTAATGGATGTCAGTGAAGCCCGAGTTGTATGTCAAGATCGCTGTAAATGGAGAAGTTTGATATGGCAACAGTAAGTAAAAACTATCTGGTAGTTTGTATTTCTTTTTGGAGCTAACCTCTGAATCTCGGAGAACAGCTGAGTGATATGTATGTATGTATGTATGTATGTATGCATGTATGCATGCATGCATGCATGCACTAAGTAAGATATCCCCAAAACTTATTATTTTCAACTTAATTGCCTAATATTTACACAAATTTACAATTCAAGCGATTTTATAGGCATATATCCATTCTTTCCTTCTTTATGTAATGTCTATAGAACGACTTGAATTGTAAATTTGGGTAAATATTAGGTAATTAAGTTGAAAATAATAAGTTTTGGGGATATCTTACGTAGTTATTTTAATAAAATAAGATATATCTGGAGTGTTTTTGTGTGCAATTGCCCCCATGGCAGCATTTCAGAAATGGCAATATGACTCCATGTGCTACAAATGTTTTATACATACATTTAAGTGAAAATAAACCTCATAAAAGGTAAGATTCCCTTAACAGTATTATCTACACTGAAGAGCATTTGAATTAGAGGCAGCTGGCGTTATGCAAATGAGGCGCTGTGGGCGGCCCTGTAAACGGAAACAACATGACGTATGCAGCGATCCGACAATATGAGGAATGATGCGACAGGAATCAGTAAGAGTTGGACGCAGTATGAGTAAGACGAAGGATCTAAGCGCATTTGATCATTGGCAAATTGTCGGGACCCAATGAATGGGTCACTCCATCTCAGAAGTCATGAATGCACTTGGATTTTCACGAGCCACAGTGTCACGGGTGCACCGTGAGTACATCGAATCCGGTAAAACCATCCCTGCAAGGGCCAACTGCCGTGGACAACAGCGTGTGGATGAGCGGGGTCATCGTCGGCTAGCTCGCATTGTAAGAGCGGATAGACGGGCCGCAGTGCAATGAATCACTCGGCAATTTAACGTTGGTGCACAAAAACGTGTAAGCAGCTATACCATCTGGAACTATCTCATCACTATGGGGTACAGAAAATATAGTCCCACGAAAGTACAGCTGCTGACCGCACATCACAGGGTGCAAAGATTAGCATGGGCGCAGGAACATCACCACTGGACCCCAGACATGTGGAAAAGTGTTGCCTGGACTGATGAGTAGAGATTCACATTGGTACATGCGGATGGCAGGATACGAGTATGGCGCAAACCACATGAAGCGATGGATCCTTCTTGCCAGCAGAATACTCTTCAAGCTGGTGGGGGTGGCATTCTCTTCTGAAAACTGTTGGCGTGGACTGAAATGGGACCCCTGGTACATGTAACATCGTCCCTCACAGGTCAACGTTACAGGGATATCCTGGACGACCATTTGCTCCCATTTGTGCATCTTCAACATCCCACTGGGGACCTCATCCTGCAACAAGACAATGCACCATGCCATCGCTACTGAATTGTATCCAAATGGTTGGATGAACACTCCACCGGCGTGACCTCGCTTCCTTGGCAAGCTAGGTCACCTGATCTCAATCCCATCGAGCACATGTGGGATGCCATCGAGAGATATGTTCGAGGCTCTGACCCCTCCATCAAATCTTCGTGAACTGTGGGAGCTTGTTCAGGGGTCGTGGATCCTTATGGCTTCCTAACACTTCCGGTGTCTTGTCGAGTCCATGCAGAGATGAATCGCCGCCGTCATCAGGATGAAAGGTGGTGCTACACATAACTAGACAGGTATCTCTAATTCAATTGCTTTTCAGTGTATATGTGCAGCACATTTATTTCTGATATTGAATGGTGCACTTAATATTTCACCCGCCAATATTGTTTACAAAGCAGTGAAACAGTTCTATGATATGTTTGTGAGACCTAAGTTTGATTGTAATCCCTCAGGAAGCTTTTAACATTAGCTGGTGTGTGCCTTGAAAGCCATAAAAGTACATGAAAGTGGGGGATGAACCCAGAGCTGATAGTTCGACATGGTTATTCCGCGTAAAGGTTCTGAAACAAAACTCAATGAGTTGGAATTCTTTTGGCTAATGTCACACAGAACTAGCTTGGCATCTCAAGAATATTTATTCTGAAGCTTAATTTTGCATCAGCTTCTCAGATACATAGAGGCCCTTTTGCTGTTTCATGTGCCATTGTTGCTCATCTCTTGCTACAGTCCCCTTTCATGACGAATGTCTGAAAACCTTGAGCTGTGATCCGAGGTCACTGTAAACAGTTTGATACTGTTGTCTTTGACTCGATGATGTGAAGTCAAAGACACCTAAAAACAGTTTTTTTTTCAGGCTAATTTAAAGTGCTTACAGAAATTTAACATTGCAAGTAAATTTATGTATGAAATACACATTTATTAACCCTACATTCAGTGTAGGACTATTTTTATAGCATGCTTTTTTTGCCAATTTGCAACATGAACCACGTGTACCTCACCTTTGTTTGATATTAAAAAATGTATATTTAAGAAGATCGAATATTAATAATAATTTATTATACTGTAATCAAAATGATATTTGGTTTAAGAAAATACTGTTACTATCGATAAATTTAAATTTAACTTACCTTAAGACCACATGGTTTGAGAATTCTTACTTGGTTAGTTGTATTATTGATGCCCAAAGACGTTTTTTACACATACATACTTTTTAAGTTGCTTTTTACAAAATTTTAACCGAAAATACTTGTATATGAGGTACACAGTAAGTTCGATCTTGAATGTGGCTTGATAACCTGTATCCCAGGTTTTTGGTGCGTCCTGTGGCAACGTCGTCAGCATTGTTCTTATGTGCTCACACACACACACACACATCAAAGAATTGCAAATGACGAGTATTTGTCCTCATCTCAATTTTTAGCGGCAGTATCAATGCGCGGGCGTGCGCGCACATTGTTAGTTCTTCTAAAAGAGTTTCTCACATCAAACATCTTCTATTGGGTTTAATAACGGTTGGAAAATTGATTTAATTTAAATTTAATGGATTATTATTGCTCGATACTGGGACTGTGCGAACCTGCAAACAGGGTTCGCACAGTCCCTGAAATCCGGGAATTTGACCCCCCCCCTTTTTTTTTTCTTTCTTCAGTTCTGGAAAACCCTTGATTTTTCATATTTTTGTGAAAGATCCTGGAATAGTCCTGGAATTTTTTCTTGCAATTAAAAAAATAGACCGAAATGTTTGGCTTGATTGCTTCACTTTGATCTAGCTTCCTGTGGCATTTGCTGATGATGACATCACTTCCTTCCATATAATGTGGAGATGTGATGTCATTTCTTTCATATTATGCAATGCTGCAGTGCAAGAAGTTTGAGTGCTATATTTCCAGCACCATTGGTTTGTGGTATAGCAGTTGTATGCAATTGGGGTGTACAACATGCAGAATTTTTTTCTGCAGGTCCAAGATGGCCCTTCTGTCTTGCTTTCCTCACTGAAAGAGATTGATATTTAGCCTCCCTGCTGCCAGTGTGTGTGGGAATAGATGACTGTGGAATAGGGAATCTTCAGTGCCATGGCAAAATTGCTTTGTGTTATTATTATTATTATTATTATTATGCTAACCTCCAGATTGCTTCATATAAGTTTTATAAAGAGCAATTTTTATGCAAGAACATTTTGCCACTTTATTGAAGGTGTTACACATACTGAAGAACACTTTGTAACTACAGAACCTATAGGAATAGACAAAGCCATCACTCTTTCCACGTTTTCTTTAATTAACACACAGCAACCGAAAAATTGTTACCCAGACACCGTTGGGATCATACCCCAGATCTCTCAATAACTAGCCGAGTGCGTTCGCCTTACACTACGGTGGCCAACAATCCAGAGCACTATGTGTGTTTATCTGTCAGCATCTGTCTTCACAAATCCGTAGAGATGGGCTCAGCAACTGAGACATCTCTATCTGGTGGGGCTTAATGGCAGAAGCTATTAAATTATAGCTAATTAAGCCAAAGGGCGAGAGTGATAGTGAAAATCTTCCGAATACGTGGAGACAATGTGAATAGACAGTCATCTCTCTTTCCAGGTTTTCTTTCATTAATACACAGCAACCAAAATTTTTTTATCTGGACACCACTGAATCATACCCTAGATCTCTCGATGATTAGCTGAGTGCCTTTTGCCTTACACTATGGTGGCCAACAATCCACAGCGCTACATGTGTTTATCAGTCAGCATCTGGCAGATCTGTAGAGATGGGCACAGCAACTGAGACGTCTCCATCTGGTGGGGCTTGACGGCACAAGCTATTAAATTATAGCTAATAATCAGGGTTGGCAAGGTAATTTACTTGTTACATATTTTACATAAATTACGCATAATATATAAAGATAATTTACTTGGCGTAGAAAACCAGTTTTTTACACAGACGTAAAAAACTAATTTTCTTTCATGTGTGTGTATAAGTAATATAATATATAAACCACTTTAATTATATTACATTCTAAACTTAAAATTTCTTGGATATTTCACTACAAAATCATTATTCTCTTAAGATTGTTCATACAGCTCAGCCACCTATTAACAGATTTCTTTTTAGAAATTAAAATGTATCTGTTCTTTCTTGTATATTAAAAATGGAGAAAATAATCTACCTCTTGCACTAGCATCGATTAAAATCACAATGTATATTGAATAGAATTCAAGATTTTATTAACAGCTTCAAATTCGTCGAGTGTATTTTCATATTTATGTAATAAAATAAACAATTTTATGTTCAGTTTATTCACCAAAGATAATATTTGGACATGAATGTCTATGGCATGTCTATAATGCAAAACATTGTACATTTTCATTTAATAATATTTGTGTTTGACATGTTATCCAGGTGTATACTTCAAAATCATAATTTTACTCTTTTAAAACTCACATTTTTTCATATTGATTGTGCTATACTTATACCCTTAAAGGGGAAAAAATACTCTAGATTTGATAAAACATTAAACTACTTGTTTTAAATGTAACTTTTTAAATGTTTATAATTGTCAGTCTTAGTTCTCACCTACCCTTAATCACACTAATAATCCTCACTGTTATGAACTTTTAACTTAAGAGTATAATATATTTGAACCAGTTCCTTCGAATGTTCGAAGCTGAGCCAGTTTCTTGTAGTATTATGTACAAAAGTCCAATTAGAGAAAAGTCTTTCAAGTTGGGCTGAAGATGCTGGGATGTTGATTAACTTCAAAGCAACTGCTGACAACTCCTTATGGTGCCAACTGATGAAGTACCAGAATGCTCGTGGTGATTTTACGCCCTTCTTCATAAGCGCTCCAAACTTTCTAGATTTTTCTCGATATTGTTGAAAACTGGTTATCCCCGAGGGGTCGAGGTTCTCTAAAATGAACTCCTCTACTTATTCATGATGTTTCTCATTCATTTTCTGCCCCTGGTACACAGGATGGAGAACATTGGCTGCAAGGCTGTATACATTTAGCGATTGGTTTCCCCTTTTTTCTACATGTGGCATGCGGTCTTTATGGTCCTCAGGTAGACGTAAGTCCATCCACAATTCAACTGCATCTGCAGCAGTTGCTTCTATTTTTCTGGCATATATTTATTAGCTACTTACTGGATTAAGCACTGCGATTGTATCGGCAATTTCTTTGAGAAAGGTTCTATCATAGAGGAGGGACTTAATTTCAGAAGACAATTTCTCAGCTTCATCAGTGGCAGCAACATTCCTCATTGCACTTAGATTGTTAGTCAAGGACAAACAGGCATCCCTCTGAGAACACCAGCGAGTGTCTGCAGTGAGGCATACTTTAGAGCCACCATTTTCTGTCGGTTCATGTTCTTGATCAGGGTGCTTGAAAGACCTGAACACCATGCTCACACGAGATACAATGTTTTTCGAGAGAAAATCCTTAGCTAGAAGATTTCCAGTACAGGCATTGCAGGCAGAATGCCACTGGCTGTGATTTTTACCCATTTTAACCATGTTACTGGCATTGTTGGAAACTGTACAATAAATATTCACATTGTATCGTTCTTTAGCTAGCTTTTGTGATTCACTGACCACACCACAAAGTGCTTCACCTGTTTCTAACGAACCAGACATGTCGAAAGCATCAAGAAAAACACTTTCAGCTTTGCCACTACTTCCACAGGGATTGTGAAGAAGTACAACATTTTTCGTGTTGTTCGATTCATTTTTCCAACTGTCTATGAGCAAAACGGAGTCTGTGTCTGCAGTACTGATGGTGATCTTAGTAACTTCATCATACACTTCGTCCAGAAGTTTATCAGAAAGGGATTTTCTTGTTGGTGGTTTATAGACAGACCGCATTTTTTGACAGAACTGTTTAAAATGCACCGATTCTACCACACTAAACTAGATGTTGCAACCATAGAAAACCTTGGCAATAGCAAGATCTATTTCCTGCTTTGTGGAGGCATTCATCCTGTCCAAAAAATCGATTATCTATCGTTTAACCGTGGAAGGTTTAGAACTTACAGTGATGGATGATTGGAGGTAGAAACTGTCTTCCACTTCATGAGATGAGGAGGGTACACTCGTCACCACGGACACGGTTGAGCAGGAACTGGGGCTGGGGCTGGGGCTTGCAACTGGAACCAGAGGATCGTCAATGTCTATAGACATTTCCGAGTTCGATCGATGCAGGGTAGAACTGGAACTCAGTGGCAGCGGTTCAGGAGCTTTGGCAGAAGTCCGGGCGCAGACCTTCTTGTGGGTTTTTAGACACTCCCTTGCTGTATTCTTGACAGTTAATCCACATTCACAACACTTGGCACAGTTCTTGTGTTCCACTTTAAGTGGAATAAATCCGAGTTCCTCGTACACATAATGAAGAGGTCGACCGCCGCGATTCATAGTGGGAAGAGTCTTCAATTAGAATGTTGAGCCTCCTTCAACGACTAGTGAGGATGGAAAAAAACTGTGTTTATTAAGAACACTCTCAGCTTTGAACTGAAGCCAACACTAAAACCTCCCGCATTTAAATAACAGAAAACATGTAGTTCGCATAGTTGTAGTTTTACCGCTGAGTCAACGAGAAGTTGTCTACGATTTTTCAGCGGCCGGCGCTGTTGAACTTCTGCATCTGCGTAGCAGTGAATCAATGTAGAGACAGGAGCCGCCAGCCGGCAGCACGCTCATGGATATCAAAGGCGAGCAGCGAGGCAACGTCGCATTTTGATTGTTCCCACGTCTCGTTTCACTTTAAACTACACCGCGGCGTGGCTTCTGACTTCCTTTGCCGAACATAATATTTTAAAGTGGGCCCCACACTAATTATCATAAAGAAAAGGATTTCCTCGTGTGAATATGAAGGCTAGTAAAAAAAAAAAAAAAAAAACAATATTACGTGATACTGATGTGTTTGTGGTATCCTGGTGGTATGTCACGTGGACATGGCAGTTTGCACTGTTCCAATAAGATCATATAAAAATACCAAAGGGTATGTTGGTTTTTAAAGGATCTCCGTTTTTTGTGGTATTCGTACATAGCAAGTTAATTAACAGCACGAAGCTATGTTTTTAAAAATTTTTTTAAAAGTATTTTACGTGTTTTTTACGTTTTCTACGTATTTTACGCGTAATTTATGTGTCACATAGAAAACCTTTTTTTACACATAATTGCACAACCCTGCTAATAATCCAAAGGGCGAGAGCGATAGTGAAGATGTTCCAAATATGTGAAGACAATGTGAATAGACAAAATCATTGCTTTTTCCACATTTTCTTAAAATAAATAAGTCTATTCACATTGTCTCCACACATTTGGAAGACTTTCACTATCACTCTCGAACCTATAGAACCTAATAAGAATTGTAAATCCGTAGAGAATTTCACCACAATTTGCAAAATATAATATAAAACACTATGATTCTAGCAAAAAGTTAAGCTCCTCGAATTTTTTTAATCAACTCCTAGAATAGTTCTGGAGTTTATTTTCTTTAAAGGTGTGTGAAATCTGTTAGTGTAATGTGAAGCAGAATGTTGGCCATGTTGAATGAGTGATGAGATGCTTACTAAGAGAATTTATTCAACACAAGTGGCAGGAAAGAAAGGCAGAGGAAGGCTAAGGAAATTATGCTAGGATCAGATTAAGGAAGGCTCACCACAGAAAAAGATAATGAAGTACAAAAGATCTTGTGCGAGACATGGGATGGATGTCAGTGAAACTCGGGTTGTGTGCTGAGATCTCTGTAAATGGAGTTGTTTGATACACCAACAGTGAGTGAAATCAATATTAAACAAATAGACTAATTACTGGCAAACTGCATGTATTCAAAACCCATTCTGAAGAACCATACATGAGATTCTTCCGTGAATTTGCAGAATTGTGCATTTTTTTTTATCATTTGGGTCATTCTCCAGATCGATGAAAAACTGAAGAGGATTGGGGGGGATTTTCCGTCTGGGGATGTTATTTCTTCTTTCAAAACTTTCGAAAGTGGAAGTTAAACGGAGTGAAGATTTCCCCCATAATCCTAATATCTTTTCCTCATGATGTTTCTTTTGCCCAGTATTATTGTTAAATATCATTTTTTCATAAATATTTGTATTTTACCTTGAAAATAGAATTTTTTTTTACAAAACGGTAGTTAGACGGACCAAAAATTTCCCTGTAATCTTCAGTCATCCGGTTCATCCATTTGTGTGAATTTTGAGATCGATGTATAAATGAACAGATTGGGGGGGGGGTCGTTTTCCATTGGAAGACAGAATTCGGACTGTCAAAACTTTCTAAAACGGAAGTTAGATGGAGTGAAGATTTTTCCCGTAATCGTAATTTTTTTTCTCACAATGTTCCTTTCCCCCAGTATTACTGTTAAATGTCATTTTATTCCATAGAAATTTGTATTTTAGCTTGAAAATAGGTGTAAAATTTCTGGAAACAGAAATCGGAGGGAGCAAAGATTTCGCCAGAAATCGTAATCCCCCAATCATTGTTTTATCTGTCCTGTGTTGTTATCAAGTGTCAATAATTTTATATTTTGAATGCAGGAATGTGTTTCAGTTAAATATTTACATAAATAAATCACAGTGAACTATTCCATCTTGCTCACGATGCATTATGTTCACACTGTGTTTCGCCACGTGTTCTGATTTTTCACCCAGTTAAAAAGTTCAGCTTTTTTTTCTTTTTCGGCCGTCTCATGTATAGAAGAACACATTTCATGCATGCGGCTGTTTCAAACTTAGGCCTAAAATCCATGGTATTTAACGTCCTGCTTAACCTCCTGGCAGTTTTAGGCGTACACTCAAAACAGCCATTTGCATGAAATGTATTCTTCAGAATGGGATTTGGCAACATGCAGTTTGACAGTAGTAAGTTTCCTATTTGTTTAATATTAGTTTTAAGCTGCACCTTTTTTTTATATTTTTGAAATGGAGGGTAGAACATATGTGTTCACCCAACACATTTCTTTCTCGAGCAAGTAAAATCTGGCACCATCAGTTTTAAACTTTAAGCTGGCAGATAAGCTTTCTTTGTAGAGCTGATTTCTGAATCTCAGAAACAGCTTAGTGGTATCTACCTAGTCTTACCGTAAATACTGTTACAAGGTATTCAACGAAATAACAAAAGAAATTTAAAGATATTTTAATATACCTGTGATGTGATATGTAATACACTTGTGAATACATGGCACCAATCACTTTTCAAAATAAGAATTACAAGGTTGCTTACGTATTTTCACATTTCACTGCACGTTTCATTCTTTCTGCCGTCATGCATGGTTCAAGCCTCTGGTGCGGTGCTCTATTTTTGGTCTTCAGGTTCTTTCAAATGTTCTACGAACACTCAAGTCCATGAAGTGCCTTGTTGTCCAGGTTGCAAAATTGTATCCTCCTCTCCCACCCTTCCCACCAGCGTGTAAAACCTAACCTTCATTGCTAAAACCCAATTCTTGAACACAAAAAAACTTTTGATAATATCAACGAACATAAGCAGCCTATTTACAAACATACAAAATACCGAACGAAAATGTTAAAAACGTATATACAACTTGTATATACGTTTTTAACATTTTCGTTCGGTGTTTTGTATGTTTGTAAATAGGCTGCTTATGTTCGTTGATATTATCAAAAGTTTTTTGTGTTCAAGAATTGGGTTTTTAGCAATGAAGGTTAGGTTTTACACGCTGGTGGGAAGGGTGGGAGAGGAGGATACAATTTTGCAACCTGGACAACAAGGCACTTCATGGACTTGAGTGTTCGTAGAACATTTGAAAGAACCTGAAGACCAAAAATAGAACACCGCACCGGAGGCTTGAACCAAGCATGACGGCAGAAAGAATGAAACGTGCAGTGAAATGTGAAAATAGGTAAGCAACCTTGTAATTCTTATAATTGTGTGCACGTAAATTTAAGAACAACTATGGTTCTGCTATAGATGTTTTAACCTGAACTTTTCAAAATGGCATCCTTTTGCCTTTATACAATCTCTGTGGCCACTCGTCAATAGCTTTACGCAGGGTCTCCTCAGGGAAAGCTGCTACTGCCTGCACCAAAGAGTGTTTGAGACTGTCAATACTGGGGTGTTTCTTCTTGCAGGCCATGTCCTCCAGTGTGGCCTT
Source organism: Macrothele yani (assembly GCA_039090855.1). NCBI lineage: Eukaryota > Metazoa > Arthropoda > Arachnida > Araneae > Macrothelidae > Macrothele > Macrothele yani. Next base: position 52,367,917 of record CM077028.1, read on the forward strand.
GCAACTTGTAGTCCAATGGGTTGAGGTCTGGGTTTCTTGAAGGCCAATCAGCTGGAGAAATGAAGTCTGGCAAATTAGCCTGAAGCCACTCCTGGGTTTACTTACTTGGGCAGGTGTGGAATCCTGCTGTCGGTTTTGGAAGAGGATATGACTCAGATTTTTGACCACTGGCTCCAAAACCCTGTCCTGGTAGACTTTGGCGGATGTTTTCACTCCTTTCTCACAGAAATGGAGCTCCGTGGAACCCTCGTAGGAGACTCCCCACCGAACCGTGACAGAAGCAGGATGATGGCCCCTCATGATCCTTGGAGCTTTCTCCTGAGCTTCTTGTGAGGTTGACGCATACACCCTGTCATTTTGGCGGATAAAAGCCTCTTCAATAGTGAAAATGTTTTCACCAGAGAAAAGTACCTGTGTGTGGTGATTACCTGCGTAACACTGCAACAAACGTTCAGCTTTTAGCACCCTCTGCTGCTTCAGTTGTGGGGTGAGGAAGTGTCCTGTACACTGCTTGCTGGTAAGCTCTCACCCTCAGGTCACTCCGCAGCACATGTGACATTGACATTATTGAAATGTTCAGCTCTCGAGCCATCCCCGATTGTTTTCTGACAGGATTTCATTGAATACGGGCTGCCACTGCCTTCGCCAGGCGAGCACTCCTCATGGTACGCGGCTGAACCTTTCTGGGGTGGTCAGGAACGATCCCAGTCTCAAGGAACCTTTTTTAAAAAATGATTTTCAGCTTCTTCAGCATGTTGAAAATATCGGAAGCTGATTTTCCAACTTTGTGCGGCAATATTACAGCAACACGATTCTCATAACCACCCCACTCCATGGCAAGTACTTCACGAAACATGTTATCTCCTCTGTGACTGAACACAGAATTATTCACTAGCTGCTTCAATACCTCCTTGCTGGCCGGTGACGTTGCACACCAGTTCGTGCCATCTGTTGAACGCTTGTAACAGTATTTATGCTAAGACTGGGTATGTGTAAACTGAAGACTCTTAATCCTTCCCCCCCCTATCTTTTTATGGACAGGCTAAATTTGTAACAGTATTTATGGCAGTATTGTATACAATTAAATGACAAAACAACAAAAAGTAGTTTTTTTTCTTCTTAATTTCATGTTATTGAGTTTGTTCTGTATTCCTTTCAGGATGGTGTAACCCTACGTTGCAACATTGCGCCTCTTGATGTAACTACTACTCTTATTGACCATATACTAGCATTCCTCGATGACGGGAAGCGAGAAAAGGTTCTTGCCCAGTCGCTGCGTGATGCTGTCAGCAGACTGTTAATTTCAGAGCCGCCTCATTCTTGATGACCGCACAGTGGACTCTCTATGGATCTCAGTCAAGTTTAGGAAAATTTGAACATTGCACATATATTATGTATATTACTGTACAGAGTTGCAAAATTGCAGAATATATTAATGAAAGTTTGCCATTGTGTTCATTAATTAGGATGGATTATTATGTTAGGTACTAAAAAATAACCCATCAGAATTGTTATGACTCAACCCCATTATGATATATGCTTTGTGGCACAAAAGATTTTTATATTCTTGGAAATGTACTGCATATTATAGATGTAGAAAATGCTGCTAAGACTGTAAGCATATTTATATAGGCATCAGAGGCTGAATGAACTAATTTTTCTCAGCTAATACCATTTTTTATGATGAAATAAATTAACGGTTTTATTTTGTACAGTGTAAATTTGCACTTAATGTGATCTTTGTTAAAAAAATAACCTAAATGATTATGAAATCAAATTTGTTACTACTACTACAATGATCACTGTGGTTTTATTTGCTGAAAATTAAAAAAAATATTCAATTTTAGAATACGAACGTTAGTTATTTTTGAATTCTTTCTTACGTGTTGATATGCATGGTTTATTGAAAATTTAGTTGTTAAGTGTAAAAATGTGAGTGGTATTTCAGAGTTTACTGATCTCAAAATTCAGCCTTGAGATTTCCCTTTCATCAAACATGAAAATTTTAAAGTTTTGTGTCTTGCGTTGGTTTTTGGAAAAAAATGCTGCAGTTTAGACATTTTCCATGATTCTTTTTTTTTTTTTTTTTTTTTTTTTTTTTTTATATGGCATTTTGCAGGTGATACTACACATACATTTTCATTATATATATTTATATATACACTGAAGTGTCAGAAAAACTGGTACACCAGTCTAATTCTTGGTAGGTCCCCCACGGGAGCGCAGGACTGCAGAAATATGACGGGGCATGGACTCCACTAGCTTCTTGAAATATGCTGTAGGCAATGCACACCATACTTCCTGCAGAGCATTCCACAATTCGGGTGTATTCCGAAGTTTTGGATTCCTGTGTTCGGGTTCGCCTTTGCATGGCATCCCAAACGTGTTCTATCACGTTCAAATCTGGGGACTTGGGTGGGAGTGGCAACACCCCAAATTCAGATGAATGCTCCTCGAACCATAATGTGGCATCGGGACACTTGGGTGGAGGTGCATTGTCCTGTTGGAACAGGCCCAACCCATCAGCATGAATGCAGGACATGAACGGGTGTACCTCGCCAGAAAGGATGCGCACATAGAGTTGGCCGGTCACAGACATTTGTAGACGTACCAGGGGTCCCAGTGAAGTCCAGCTAAACACACCCCATACCATTACTGAGCCCCCACCAGTTGGTACAGTTCCCAGTTGACAGGCGGGATTCATGGCTTCATGGGGTTTTCGCCACACACGAATCGTTCCATCTGCATGATACAGTTGGAAACGCTACTCGTCAGAGCAGGCTACTTGTTTCCAGTCATCAAGTGTCCAGTGGCAGTGTTACCGTGCCCAAGCGAGGCGCATAGCTCTGTGTCGTGCACCCATCAAAGGGACTTGAGTTGGGCGTCGGCTCCCAAAGCCCATATCGTGCAGGGTATGTTGCACAGTCCGGACGCTGATGCTTGTTGAAGCTCCAGCATTGAATTCCGATGATACCTGCGAGAGTGTTGCACACCTATTGCATGAAATGATTCTTGACAGCCAACGATGGTCACGCTCACCCAATGTCTTTTAACGGCCACACTTGTATCGTAGGTTGGAGGTTTTGCCGGAATTCTTGTAGTCACGGTACACCCTTGCAATGGTCGTCCGTGAAAATCCGAACTTCGTTTCTACCTCTGAAATACTATGGCCCATCTCATGAGCGCCAACTATGACACTGTGTTGAAAATTGCTTAAATCGTTATTACTTGCCATTCTCATGCCGAAAACAGCTCTGCAAGCTGGCAAGGATGTTTGTCGCTTTATATACACACTGGTGGATGCAACCAACTAAGCGCATAGGTGACGTTGCTATGTATTTTGCATAAGCTCGTCTGTTCTGGCACTTCAGTTTATATGGTAAACACACACACACACGTACAGTAGAATCTCTATATAACGAACTTCCACGTAATGAAATGTTCTATTTAACGAAATTTTCTGCAGAACCTTGACTTTGAATGATATTTACATGTAAATTAATCTCCATATTAGGAAAATCAATTTCTCTATAACAAAGTTTTTTTGAACTAAAAATTACCCTTTTGTGTTTCAAAAATTTTGCTTTACAAAAAAAAAAAAAAAAAAAAAAAAAGATGAAAAGATGGGAACAAAGTGTCCTTAATTCCTTATCTTGAAACTTTTAGTTCTGTGAGGTGCACGGAATCTTGTTGGAAGAGGAACGCCACACTAGGAGTTATATCCATGGGGACTTTATGAAGCAGTTGTTTTTCCTAATCTGGATATGTCCATCGTAGAAACTGCATGTTTTTCACAGGGAAAAACTGGTTGTAACTGGTGTGAGCCTGACTCTGTAGGAGTTACATATTCATTCTCATTTAGTCAGTACACACTTGACTTGCCTGTGTTGTTCACTCAAAATGTCCAAAAGAAAATGCCTGTCTCTTGCGGATAAAGTGAAACTTTTAGATGATGTATATCCAGGATAAAGAAGAAAGTTGTGGCTATTAAGTATTAAAACAGCAGCAGCTAAAAGACAAAGGAAGTTCTGAAGAAGGTGCAGAGCTCTCTGACAACGTTGATGAAAATGTTGTGATCGCTGATTATCTTACAGAGAATGATTCGGTACTATTCGATGAGGATTACAGTTTCAACAAAGTGTTGTAAACATCAAAATTAAACATTTTTGTAAACATCGGAATGTTCCGATGTTTTCAAAACTGTGAAACTTTTTATGAACAAAACACTTTTTATTAGAAATTTGTGCATAGCAGAATTACGGAATTTTATGTATATTAGGATAGTGAAAAGGCGAGGTAAGCTTTAGTCTTTGCTTCCTTCTCTTCATTAATTTGTTTATTCAGACAGTGTATTCAGTTCTACTTCTACGAATATATGCATGAAAAAAATATTTAAACTCATTTATGAAAAGTTCCTACTCAAAAGTTCAATTTACTGTCCAAATTCAACTACATTTCACGGTGTTTTTAATTTTATTTGATTAAGTTTTACAATTTAAGTTCATTTCTGTTTAGCAAATTTTCTTTATAACGAAGTTTTTAAGTGGAACGATGGGACTTCATTATATATATATACTATAAAATGTGTGTTCTGCTAATATTCACCAGGAAAGATGAGGATGTCTTTTTGCTGCTGCAATTAATCATGGTGCTATTTCCCAGTTTCTCTGGTAAAAAATAAAAACGGGTGGTCCGTGTGTTTAAGTTTCAATAATAATTGTAAATTACTTTCATTTCATTACAAACTTAATTCATTTTATAGTTGTTAAAACCACAAAAGTTTCATAACCCATCAGATAATCAAATCCTATGATTAAACAGATACTTTGAGATTTTTTTTTATTGCCATTTGAATGAACTTACTAGAAATTTGCCTCTTACTAGCCACTTCACCACTGTGTAAATGCAGAGCTTTGTGCTGGTTACCCATATCTTCATGAAAACACAATAAAAAGAAAGATTTTCAACAAAATCTGAAAGTGCTTAAATGTTACTATTTAATTAAACTTCTAATATAGTTTTTTTTTCTTCTAGGAAATATTTATTTTAAATCGCAAATTTTCAGAGGAAACTTTTCTCCTTCAGGTTGTCTTTTCTTGTCACTTTTTCTCCATTACTACTTCGGTTATGGTTAGCCTTGATAGTTAATGGTTATTTTTCACCAAATCTTGCCAGATGTTAGGCAGGGACAAAACCTCTGCAGTCATTGAGGATGGAATTCTGATTTTTCTCAATTTCTATTCTTTCTTTTAATTTTATTTTTCGAAAGGTGCCTTGGAAACTGATGACTTTAAGGGAATTCCAGTCCATGTTGTGACCAGTTTCTCTAACATGTCTATCTAAACCTGTCTTGTTGGAGCTATTTTTTTATAGCTGCTTTATGTTCTGCTGTTCGAGTTTCTAGTCTGTAACCTGTCTCACTTATGTAATATAGTTCACAACTATGTTTTACTTCATAGACTACTTGCATTTTTAAAATGTCTTCTTTTCTTTGAACTATCTTTGGGAAATTTTTTTTAGCTTTTTTCTCTAAACTTGGAGCTAGTGTTATATTTCTTACTAATTCTTTTTAAAGATTTGAATACATCCTTGTGATAAGTAATTTTTCTAGTGAATTTTATTTGTTGCTGTTGTATGTTCTTTTTAACAGAAACATTTAGAAGCTTTTTAATTTCATTTTTAGGATAGTTATTTTCTGTAAGGATATCATTAAATTGTTCCTTGTGGGCTCTTTTCATCACTTCTGTAGATACCACTTTATTTATTTTTTCTAAAAACTGACTTTCCACATTTTTCTTTAAGGCAGTCTTTGAATGAGTGTTAGGGTTCATCTTCTGTGATAGATGGCACAAAATATCACTCCTTGGCTGTGGCTTTTTACGCCTTGAGAGACTGTCCCAGAAGTAGGCGTGAGCGAATCACTGCAGACCTCACCTATTCAGAATGGAAGTTGTCTCTCATTGGCTCCAGAATGAAAAGACAAAATATGTGCTGTTATGTTTTAACCAATGACGTTCTTTGGGGGTGGAGCTCTGCAAGTAGGTTGAGTTTTTATAGCTCAAATTCAGGGGTTCTCTGCTAATGTACACATTTTCGCTTCAAAAGATGAACATGCAATAGGATCTAAGATGATTTATGGAAGAAGATATTCCAATTTCAATTTGCCCCCTTTCATTTATTTCTATTTGGCACAGATAATTAGAAAAATCAGACAGAAATGAGAAATTTTGTTTCTTTCCGACAGAAATACTGCGAAGCTAACTTATGGCGCCATCTAGCGCCAAATTGGAATACTTTTGAGTCAGATAAATTGAATTTTAAGAAAATTCTAACAAAATTTTTGGAATAATAACTGTGGCATATACATGTATTAGCAATGGGTCGTTTTTATTTGTGCTTAGAATTTCAAACACTACAAAGTAATAGTCTTCAGGAAAATGTGTACAAAATAATTTACATTGCAGATATAGGATACGAAATTGACCCTAACACACATTCAAAGACAGCCTTAATAGAATATGAATGATAGGAATTGGAATCTAATAATTTATTCGTATTCAATGTTCTGTTTTGTACAATTTTGTAAGGAATTTTCCATCTTCATAATAGATTGTAATATCTGAGAAGTTAATTTTTCTTTCTTTTTGAAGTTCCAATGTGAAATTGAGGGAATCGTCTAATTCATTGAATGAGTCTAGATTTTATTTCTGGAAAATCTTTTTCTGAGCTATCTATTCTAAATAAAGTTTCTGTCATGTACCTACTATCTAGGCAAAGATATGTGGGTTGTGTTAGGATTCTCTTCAAGTTTTCCCATGCAATAATTAGGTAAGAGTGGGGAGCTTATAGCAACTCCAGATTTTTGAATAAAAAATTTAAATTGAGAGTAGTTGTTCAGCTAAGTGAAGGTAAGCATTTCAAAAGTTCCAACTAGTATGTTTCTATCTTTGTTATGAGAAACTTATTAAGTCTTTAGCAGAACGTAAAGCAGCTATAAAAAGTTGCTCCAACGAGACAGGTTTAGATATACATGTTAGAGAAACTGGTCACAACATGGACTGGAATTCCTTTAAAGTCATTAATTTTCAAGGCAACTTTCAAAAAAGAAAATTAAAAGAAGGAATAGAAATTGAAAAAAATCAGTATTCTGTCATCAGTGACTGCGTAGGTTTGTCCCTGCTTAGCATCCGGCAAGATTTGGTGAAAAATAGTCGTAACCGCGATAGTGATGGAGAAAGAGTGACAACAAAAGATAGCCTGATGAAAGAAAAGTTTTTTCCAAAAATTTGTGATTTAAAATAAGTATTGCCAAGAAAAAAAAAATCAATATTAGCAGGGGCGAATATTGGGGGTGTGCTAGGTGTCGGCGCACACCCAGAGTCGCAATTTAACCTATATTATCGATATTGTTTTTTCGGATTTGTTTCTAATAAAACTTGCCAGAGTTCGTCCTAAGGCTTCTAGTGTTGGTTAAAATTAATTTCTTCACATAATGTTTTCATCAATAAGAAAAAGGTTCGTTCAGTAAGCATATCGCATTCGAGCTAGAATTCTTGGGTGGGCTGTACTACATCCGACGACCGTAAAATTGCTGTGGTACAAGCGCTTCCCAGATGGCGCTGCAGGTCACAGTCTTATTTCCCTGTGGTCTCAATTGTACCAGCAGAAATTTCAAGATGTGCTACCTAAAATCAAGCACCGCTTGAGTCTCGCGGAGCAGCCAATTGCTGTTATGTTGTTGTTTTTTCTTTTTATGTATTTCCAGTAAGACTCACTGAAGTTTGTCCGCTAAACTTAATTTCCTTGTGCAATATTTTCGTGAAGAGAAGGTTCGTTGCTTCGTGCAGCAAACAAAACTTAGTAAGTAATATTTGCAGTTGCAGGAGTGCTATTTTAACAGCGGATATCCTAAGTCCTTAAAGCAATTGCAATTCAAAGCTCTCCAGATGGCGCTACAGGTCATGTTTCTATTTTCTCATGGATCCAACGCAGAGGTTTAAATTCCCAGGGTGTGCGAGCTTAAAACAGCGCCACTGGTCATACTCATTTGCGTTTGGAATAGCGTGGAGTCGTAAATACACTTCAGCGTCTGCTATGCATTTTCTATCTTTCCATCTCTGTGTGAATCGATGTGTTTATGAGCACAGATACAATTGAATTTTGACATCCATTTAGATTGACGATGTACTAAGTGTCCCATTTCCCCCAGAGATTTTGCAGATCATGTAAAGCGGGTTAAAGAAAGTAAGCTTCATGCTGTATTTAAAACTTGTATATAAATAGAAAAAGACACCAAACATTCATTCATCACTCTAGTATTTGCATAGGAAATTCATATTTTTCTTACAATGGAGTGTACATAAAAATTTCTATCGTAAGGTATTAGATGACAGCTAAATAAAAGAAATGTTTTTCGTATGTTCAAAATTAATGCGTGAATTTTGCAGCTCGGGATACATAATATAATTTTTGCGTGTTTTTTCCCATAACAGCGCACACCCAAGCTAAATGGGCATGCGACGCCACTGAATATTAGAAGTTTAATTAAGTATTTAATTTAAGAAACCAGGAGTCCAGTCTTCAACATGAGCTTTATTCAAAGAATTATTACCATGCTTTAATCTTAAACTGTTCCAATGTAATTTTCTTGAGGAACTGTTGTTTTCAGTTCACAGCACCCCTGAGGTAAAAGCAAGAGAACTCTTGAGGTTCTATGAAACACCTTTTGGTATGTAGAATGGCTTTTTCAGTAACAATCAATAGAAGTCATAATGCCATACTTTTGATAAAATGCACCTTATTGTTTTTCTTCATAGGCAGTTAAATGTTGCTCTGTGAAGAATCAGATCATTTGATTCACTTTAGTGTAGTATCAGGGAATGGGGGAGGAGGAGAACAACCCAATAATTGTATTCACAGAAATCTTTTAATAAATTTCAATTTTGTAATTTAATGTTGTAATCTTTAGTTGAGAAACCTCTGGCAGGGGTCTGTCCAGGAATTTGAAATTGGCGGGAGAAGGGATGAAAGCAGTTTTTTCACATGCTGAAAGTTTTTATAATGAAATATTAGGGGTTTAAACTTTGGATTAAAAAGTGAGGAAAGCTTCAGTAAATGGGAACTGTTGATTTTTTTATAGTTAACTGGTTAAAACTAGGAATCTTTTCACTAAAACTACATGAGGTTATTTTGTTTTTGTGCTGATTTCATTTTTATCTCTCAGATGTAAATGCTTACCTAAACAAGGATAAAGCAAAGAAGTATTAAAATGGGTTGCTGAAACAGTGGATATTGATGTTTTCACAAATCTTGTGCATTCTGAAATAATACAGAAATATATCTGCAAAATTTGTAGCATACTAAAATGAATATGAATAATCATATATATATACACATGTGTATATATGGTTTGCGGTTCCAATGATTAACTTTAAACGAAGAAAACTGAAAAAGAAACATTGTGCTATATACATAACTTCATATTTAAAAAAACAAAACAAATCAACTTCAAGGTAAAGCTGAGGAATCCATGTAAATGCTGACCGATATTGATCATTGTACTTTATAATAACAAAAAGGACTAATACTTAAAAATTAAAAAAGTACATCTGTGTGTGTGTGTGTGTCATACTCTTTCAAATTGAGAGGGTGTGTATATATCCTTGATCTCTGGCACTGCAAGTTCATGATATGCTAATACTGGGTTCAGGTAATTGAATTAAATTACCGTATTTTCCGGGTATAATGATGCAGTTCCATTTATCTGCTTACTTTGTTATTGGAAATTACACTGCACCCAGTTTAAAGTCACAGATAAACTTACCACAAAGCAATTTTTATTTGATGACCATTTCAAGCCCCCTCCCCTCTGATATGGTGATTAAATACATTGTTTGACTTTCACTGAACATAAGTGACACAATGAGTGGAGGCTGTTCGGATAACTATTTGATAGCATTTGATAGAGAGTGGAAACATATTCTTACCACTAAATGTTTAGGTGTGGATCTCCATAAAGAACCAAGTCATATACATTGTATCTTTAAAAATATTAGTAATCAAGAAGTTATTTTAAAAGTAGGGATTTTTACGTGTGCACATATGTAAGATCTTGGAGGTGTATACTGGAAGTCTGCTGGGACCTGGCTCAGTCTGTGCCCAACCTGGCCTGTTCGTGGGCTTGAAGATATAGCATTTTGCTGGCTGGAGAAAAAGAAAAACATGTCAGCTGGCAAAATAGAGATTGATATGTGATTACATGTTCATTATACAGGTTGTTCGGAAATGATGTTTTTAAAGTTGAATAGTACAAACAGTATTTGCAATACGAATGTTTTATACGTTTTGTCCAAGATTAAGCAAGTTCTAAAGTTTATAGATTTGCAGTCAGTACACTTCCACATGTGCTCCATTTGTAGCGCGCAGGATGTCGAGGCAGTAGTTGATTCGGACCAAGTACAGTGCAGAATGTCTGGGGTGATGTGGAGAAAGGCTGCGGTGATGTGCGTCTTGAGGTCACCGAGGGAGGCAAACTTTGTCCGGTAGACAATGTCTTTAAGGAACCCCTATAAAAAAATTCACAGGGGGTTATGTCTGGCGAACGGGGAGGCCATGTCATTGGACCTACGTGTCCCATCCACCGACCAAGAAAGTGGTGATCCAAGCATGCATGAACGTCTGCTGACCAATGAGGGGGAGCCCCATCTTGCTGGAAAATGACGTCTGAAATCTCCTGCAGTTGCAGAATGACGAACAGTTGTAACATGTCCAGGTATGTGCCACCAGTTACGGTTCGTTCAACGAACAAGAATGGTCCAATCACTCTGTTCTGCATAATGCCGCACCTAACATTAACTTTGGGGCTGTATCTTGCGTGTTCCAGGACAGCAGGGTGATTCTGCGAACCCCAAATTCGGCAATTATGCTGGTTGACGGTACCTGACACATGAAATGTTGACTCATCACTGCAACAGATTCTTGACTGGAATGTGGGGTCGCTATCAATGCGACAAAGCATTTCTATGGCAAATGCTGCACAACACGCTTTGTCGTTGGGCCGCATCCTTTGCACCAGCTGCATTTTGTAAGCATAAAGACGAAGTCATTTATGTAGCACTGTGTGAACTGTTGTGGCAGGTATCCCTAGTTCATGACTAGCTGAACAAATGGACGTCGATGGGTTCTGTTGGTACACCTGACGCACAGCCTCCACGGATTCTTCTGACGCAGATGGTCTGCCGCTGCTCATCCCTTTCAACACACTACCGGTAGCTTTGAATTTGTCTACCCACTTCTGGATACTCCTTTGTGTTGGTGGTTTCCTCTTGTACTCCCTCCTGAAATTTCTCTGGACTTGGGTCAGCGATTCGGACTCTGCAAACTACATCACTCAAGCAGCTTATTCCTGTGGCATCGCCATTTTCGCTATATTGTGTCACACTGCGGTACCAGCACTTAGCATCACCTATCAAAGGAAAAATAGAACTTTAGAACTTGCTTAAACTTGGACAAAATGTAAAACATTCATATCGCAAGTACTTTTTGTACTAATCAACTTTGAAATTGTATACACCATTTCCAAACACCCTGTATTACCTCCCAGTACTAGTGTTTCAGAAAGTTAGCAATTAAAATGTAACAAAGTTGATCTTGTAAGAGAAACAAATTAAACTGAAATTTAGTTTACTCTTGTAGGTTTTTCTTGAAATAAATAAACTTTTAAGAGTCATTTGATTTACAGTTTTTAATAGAAAAGTCACCATCTTTCTCTTTCTCATCACCACCCAAGCTCCCATCCAGTTGAAAAACTGAACTCTGAAACAAAATGAAATTTTGTCTTCACTCTGTGATTTTTTTTGTTGGCTTTAATCATTCTTCAGAAGGAACAGGAGTGACAATGATCACATAATGGAATGCAAGATACGGAAATTCAACACGAACTGAGTATGTTCATTAATCATAGCTGAAATCAATGGGCTGGACTACAAATTGAAATTCTTAAATGGGCTGGACTGTAAATTGAGTCTGAAATGTGCTGGACTATAAACTAAGAGACTTAAATGGGATGGTGAAAGTCTTAAATATGTCAGACTGTAAACTGAAAGTCTTAAATGGGCTGGACTGGAAATAGAAATTCGTAAATTAGCTGGGCTATAAATTGAGAGACTTGAAATGGGTCAGATTGTAAATACTGTAAATTGAAAGCCTTAAATGGGCTGAACTATAAATTGAAAGCCTTAAATGGACTGGACTATAAATTGAGTATGAAATGAGATGGACTGGACTATAAATTGAGTATGAAATGAGATGGACTATCCTATAAATTGAGAGACTTAAATGAGATGACATGTCTTAAATATGTCAGACTGTAAACTGAAAGTCTTAAATGGGCTGGACTATAAATTGAGAGACTTGAAATGTTCTGAATAAAGTCTTAAATAGGCCAGACTGTAAATACTGTAAATTGAAAGCCTTAAATGGACTGAACTATAAATTGAAAGTCTTAAATTGGCTGGGCTATAAATTAAAAAGCTTATATAGGCCCTACTGTATATTTGTAAGTCCAAAATAGGCTGGGCCTTAAGTATTTGGGTATGTGCCAGGCCTTGCTTCCTAGATTAAAGGCCCATGAAGATCTCTAATGTCCATTCAGCTACCATATGGTCGCTATTGTTTTGGACCAGTCTTGAATTGCCCTAGGTCAGGTTAAGCATACATGGACTTGAAGAAGGTGTATCTGATTCTGTTAGTGAAGTGGTAAGCATTGTATCAAACATGGGTAAAAGCCTGAAGAAGGTGGATGAAGTTGTTCTGGTGCTAGATGTTGAAATTGTCATTGGAAATGACTGTCAGTCCAATCAATACAAAATAGAAATCAGTGAAGTACTCTGATCTCTTTACCCCTCTGGAGTTTTAACTTTGCCCTTAAGCATTAGTTGATGTGATTGATCAAACGACTACAGTCTGCTCCTGAAACTTGATTTGGACTTCTGTGTTGTTACCTGTTGAAGGATATAAGTCCAGTCAGTTAAAAATTAAGCACAATCATTATTTTCTTCTTGCGTTACCTTCCAAGTAAATGGTGGTAAGAAATCTTTGTGGACCTTTGTATTATGTCAATGGTTAAGAAATATGTGCTACAATTCACTTTGTTTGATCAGTTAGTAAATGTTTTTATTGTTAAATGTCATTTTCCAGAACACGTACTTGATATACTTTTGAATGTGGAATACTGGGCCCGAGTGACAGTGACTGCAAAATCAGTAACAAGCTCCTGTGCAGAATAATTTCTTATACTAGCCTATTGGGTGGCTGTGTCCTGCTTGTCTGGCATATCCATTTAAGTTTCTTGCTGATCTTGTGTTTGGTGTTCTGTGCTATATCTTGCCCTTACACTTGAGAGCTATGTAACTCATTAACCTCTATGTGAACTTACAGTGTAGGGTTAATCATAAGGTAAAAGCAAATAAAAAATTCATCTACAAGATTTCAAGGAATCAACACATTATTATGCTGTTGAAACAGGACGGTTCCAACCAAATAGTGGGAGATATAAAAATACTTTGTTAATTGCAGTATGTTGATTGTTCTCACTAAACTGTATGTATATGAAATGCTGTGCTTCATCTCTAATAAAATTAAAAGAGTGTCAAAATAAATATGTGAAAACTAAGATACTATTTTTTGTTCGGATCATTGTTGCCAGAGTTACTTTCAGCAAGATAGCCTTAAACTGGTTATGCCACTGGCGTGTAAAACTGTTACACTGTAAAATCCACTTTTTCATTATTAGTAAATATAAACATGAAGGAGTTCAATGTTTACAAGAAATTTATTCATGTACATTCTGTTACTCTCACTAAATTTGTATTTTCACTTTGACACTTTCAAAAAGTGCCACCACACATGAAATTGAAGAATTACAAATCTGACAACTCAAATGTTTAGCGGTAAGTTGTACTGTAACACTATTTAAAAGCAGTTAGGAATATCATTGAATCTTTTTCTCAATCCTTGTGTTTTTAAAGTTAACAAAGTTCCCTTACAGCTCATATGTATTTGTTCTCTTCTCACGGAGTGATTTCTAGTTCTATAACCTAGTTTGTTGCTTTGCATGAACATTTTTATATGCTAGTCATAACTCCAAGTAGCTGCTGACTTTTTTTTTTTTTGCACACAGAAATTCGTACTCCGTGTGACGGTAATTGTGTAGTGGTAATGAAAGGTCAAGTTGAAGAAAATTTATTAAGGAGTAATCATTATCATTATCATGATAATGATTACTCCACAGTGGTGATTCTCATTGGAAACCAAACTCTCTTTGAAGTTCATGTTATTTTATGCAGTACCCAATCTCCAACTGAGTTTTGAATCTGAAACTATTTATGTGCTTTCTTTTGTGTGTCTATATGCTTGTATGATTATCTGGTGTCCATCAGTTGGTTAAGTATATTGTAGAATGTCTTTTATGTTTTTTTGCTGATTTAATACTGTGTCAGTTCTGAAAGAGAGGATGAATTTTCTTTTAAATTCTTCCCAAGGAAAGAGTAAACAAACCACTTACCTGTTTTTAACTGAGGCACTTGCCCATACCAATAATTATACTTGACTATTTCTTTGGTGGTGTAACTCTGTACATGGTGGTGGATCTGCTGTATGAGGAGGAATCAAAAGTTCGTCCCGTTTTGAGCTACACATAATGTTGGGCCTCCATTCTAGTGTGAAACGCATGTCGTCATCGACTGGGTACCAAAATAATGTGCATTTGGCATGGAGCCACACTGTATTATCAGGTGAGCGGAGGATGAAGGTCAATAAATGTGCTGTTCAGGTGTTATGCCATTATTGGAAAAAAAGGTTTAAACAGCAACAGTGAAGGTAAGGAAACAATGGACAGCAACACTGTACAAAATTGGTTCCAGTGTTTCAGTTCTGTGAACACCAGTATTGAAGACAATCCAAGGTCAGAGCGTCCCATGACCACCAACACTGACACCTTAGTTGAAGTTGTAACAGCAAACTGTGGTGCCAGTATAGGACAATTGGCAGCTGAGGTGGGGTCTTTCCAATCCTTCATAGTTTGTCTCTTGCACCAGCTTGGTTTTCTCCTCCAGGTGCCATTGAATGGTTCCTCATGCATTACACCCCAGCAGGCAGAATATCATCTTGCTCTCTGTTGCAGAATGCTGTCAAATCCACAGGATGATAGGTTTTGGTGTTGTATCACCATAAATGACGAAAAGTGGGTGATCCTATGTTATCTTACCACTGAGAGCCAGTAGCTGAGACCACAACTGTTGCACAAAGAGGGTGGTTCAAGAGGGAAGTCATGCTGTTCATATTTGGTGGAATTGTGAGGGTCCTGTGCATTGGGTACTCCAACCAGATGGTCAGGCTGCGGATGGGAACTTCTATGCTGAACAACTGCAGTAGTGCCATGATACTCTGTGCCAACACTACCCAGTGCTATAAATAGGAAGTGGGCATTGTTGCAACATAATGCCCCAAATAACACCTGCAGACTGATTTGCCAAAAGCTACAGGAATTGGAAAGGGTTGAGAACCTACCCCATCCTCCATACAGTCCAGATCTTGCTCCATCTGACTAACACCTGTTTAACTCCATGACTCATTTCTTACAAGGATGGCACTTGGCTTCAGTGGTGGATGTAGAATATGGAATCAGAGAGTTTCTGTCATCGATACCTGCTGAGTAGAATCACTGTGGAATCATGGAATGTTAGCAAAGGCCTATAGAAGACATACGTAGGCATACCTTGTAGAATGAATTAGGTGTATACGTATACCTTGTGTACCTAGGCCCATACCTTATAGAATGAATTAGACATGTATGGCTTTCTTGCATTGTTAAACTTTTTAGCTACAAACAAGACAAACTTTCAACTCACCTTGGCACTTAAAAACATAATATTCCATAAATCTATGAAGAAATATTCTTCATAATACATGGAAATTTCACAGAATAATCAAGCAAAGCAAACTCGAGAGATGCGGGGTTCGGTTCCCGCTCCAGGACGATTGAAAATTTCAAGTGTTCTGAGAAGTGTTACATGGATGACCAGTAAGTTGTACAAGCAAATTCAGTTTGCTTTGCTTGAATATAATATTCCATAATGTTTTTCCAGTATTGAGTTGCCATTTGGAGGGTAAAGAGGCTTATGCATTGATGAACATTGTGTTTCCTCAACCTCCTGATTCATATATTTAAAAATTTCAATATTTTACAACTTCTCGGATTTCCAACCATGACGCAATTATTCAACTACCAAATGTGTCTCATTCGAACAGAAAATATCTAGGAACAAAAGATTCTCTCCCCCTCTTCCATGGAACAGATCATGTGTTTTTACCATCCAACCCGTTGTGAATTTGAGGCAGTGAGTTCTGAACCACAGATAAAAAAAGAGTTGATAGTGCCAAATACTGTTCATTAATTACCATGTACAACCGTAAAAAATATAGTGTGGGAGAATTATGTTTTGATTTGTGGTTTTTAACTGAAGTATTAGTGAATTACCTTCTGGAATGTATTCTGAAAAAATGATAGGACGCATTTTGTGGTTTTGTAATTTTACTCTTTACAAGTTGATTTATTGTACAAAATAACCTCATTTATATAGAATCTTTTATTTATTATTAGAACCTTAAGTATTCATACTGTCATCATTAGCACAAGCAACTTATGGTATATGTATCTTACACTTTATTATGTTGGTGAATCCTTTTTTGTATCTGCTTTAGTCAGTGGCATTTTGTATAAATAGAAATTGTGATAAAACATAAATTCTTGGTGATGAGCTTTTTGTTATTTACTTTGCTTTGGCTTTAAATATGTACATTATCTGTGTATCGAAAAGGAAACGAATAGTGTGCGCCTATTCGTTGCTTCGAAGTTTGTGCTTCAAACAATGTGGCCAGTTCATTGTTTTGATAAATTTCCATGTACCGGGGTTGTATATGTTGTAAATGTGGGTTAAAGTAGTGTTTTATATGATAAAAAAGTAGAAACTTATTGTAAACATATTTTTTTTTGTAGTTGGATGTTATTTTATTACATTCATTATACATTTATTCAAAAAAAGGAAGTTTATTACTTTTAAATCTGAAAACCGGAAATAGGTACTACAATCGAATTTTCTGTTTTGATCTCAGTTTTTAGAGCTTGAATCTCAGAGCAAATGAAGACACTTTTATGGTGTTTTAAAGATTCTTGTTTGAACGTGATTTCCATCTGAAGAATTTGCACCTGGTCACTTGAATTATTAAACGAGGAACTAGCTAACATGAGATATCTGTTAACTTGAAGTGAAGTCATGTGAGACAGGCCCCTTTTGATGCTTATCTTTTTCACTGAATATTTCTTTATTGAAGTCAAAATGTTTGAAATGTTAAACACAGTTTATTTTCATTTAAAGTTCATCATTATTAAAGTTATAGTACAGTACACTGTAGTCCATATAAAGGCGACTAGTCAATTTATTAAGTAAAATACTGTACCCAGTCTTAGCATAAATACTGTTACAAACGTTCGGCAGATGGCGCGCAACCGGTGTGCAACGTCACCGACATTGGCGTACCAACGGAGGGAGCTTTGGGGGCTTAAGTCCCTTCCAAGGAGATTAGCTACATAAGTCACAAATTAAACATTCAAAATTATTATTTTACATGTTCAAAAAATTACATAGTGTCTTGTTCCCAAAGCCCGAAGAGATTAAGAGTGACGTATGTCACAACCATATATAAACTATAGGCACACACTATATATATACAGTATATGTATGCGCATTGTGTACATTTGCTATATATATATATATAGCCCTCCAACAAGAATTCCTAGGTGCACCACTGGTCACCGACTAGCCATGAAGCATGAAACAGCTATTAAATCATTATGCGTTCAGTCACAGAGGAGATAACATCATGATATAATCAGCACAGCAATCAGACAGCACTGAATAGACTGTAATTACTGTTTCTTATGTAATAGAGAGAGCGTGTTTTGTGAAGTACTTGCTATGGAGTGGGGCGATTATAAGAATCGGGTTTCTGTAATAGCCCTGCACAAAGTTGAAAAATCAGCTTCTGAGATTTTCAACATGCTGAAAATCAGCCGAATTTTTGTCTACCGGACCATAAAAAGGTTCCTTGGGACTAGGACCGTAGCTGACTGCCCCGGAAAGGGCCGGCCACGTACCATGAGGACTGCTCGCGTGGTGAAAGCAGTGGCAGTCTGTATTCGACGAAATCCTGTCAGCAAAGAATCAGTGATGGCTCATGAGCTGAACATTTCAAGAATGTTGATGTCATGCATGATGCGGAGTGATCCAAAGACAAGAGCTTACTGGCGGCGTGCAGGGCACTTCCTCACCCCACAACTGAAGCAGCAGAGGGTGCTCAAAGCTGAACGTTTGCTGCGGTGTTATGCAGAAAATCACCACAGACAGATCCTTTTCTCTGATGAAAATATTTTCACTATTGAACTGCTAAAATGACAGGGTGTATGCGTGAACCTCACAAGAAGCTCAAGAGAAAGCTCCAAGGATTATGAGGAGCCCGTCATCCGTCTTCTGTCATGGTTTGGCGGGGAGTTTCCTATGAGTGTACGACAGAGCTCCATTTCTGTGAGGGAAGAATTTTAATATCCGCCAAAGTCTACCATGACTGGGTTTTGGAGCCAGTGGTAAAAAATGTGAGTCATACCCTCTTCCAAAATCGACAGTGGAGTTTTCAGCAGGATTCCACACCTGCCCACAAGGCAAGTAAACCCAGGAGTGGCTTCAGGCGAATTTGCCAGACCATTTCTCCAACTGATAGGCCTTCAAGCAGCCCAGACCTCAACCCATTGGACTACAAGTTGTGAGCCACACTGGAGGACATGACCTGCAGAAAGAGGCACCCCAGTATTGACAGTCTCAAACACTCTTCAGTGCGAGCAGTAGCAGCTTTCCCTGTGGAGACCCTGCACAAAGCTATTGATGAGTGGCCACAGAGACTAAAGGACTGTGAAAGCAAAAGGATGCAATTTTGAAAAGTGATTGGTGCCATCTGGAGACCCTGCGCAAATCCCTGTGGAGACCGTGCGCAAATCCCTGTGGTGACCCTGCACAAATCCCTGTGGGGACCCTGCACAAGGCTATTGATGAGTGGCCACAGAGACTGAAGGACTGTGAAAGCAAAAGGATGTGATTTTGAAAAGTGATTGGTGCCACGTGGAGACCCTGCGCAAATCCCTGTGGAGACCCTGTGCAAATCCCTGTGGAGACCCTGCACAAAGCTATTGATGAGTGGCCACAGAGACTAAAGGACTGTGAAAGCAAAAGGATGTGATTTTGAAAAGTGATTGGTACCATGTGGAGACCCTGCACAAAGCTATTGATGAGTGGCCACAGAGAGTGAAGGACTGTGAAAGCAAAAGGATGTGATTTTGAAAAGTGTTTGGTACCATGTGGAGACCCTGCGCAAATCTGTGGAGACCCTGTGCAAATCCCTGTGGAGACCCTGCACAAATCCCTGTGGAGACCATGGACAAAGCTATTGATGAGTGGCCACAGAGAGTGAAGGACTGTGAAAGCAAAAGGATGTGATTTTGAAAAGTGATTGGTGCCATGTGGAGACCCTGTGCAAATCCCTGTGGAGACCCTGCACAAAGCTATTGATGAGTAGCCACAGAGACTAAAAGACTGTGAAAGCAAAAGGATGTGATTTTGAAAAGTGATTGGTACCCTGCGCAAATCCCTGTGGAGACCCTGTGCAAATCCCTGTGGAAACCCTGCACAAATCCCTGTGGAGACCATGCACAAAGCTATTGATGAGTGGCCACAGAGACTGCAGGACTGTGAAAGCAAGAGGATGTGATTTTGAAAAGTGATTGGTACCATGTATAGACCCTGCGCAAATCCCTGTGGAGACCCTGCACAAAGCTATTGATGAGTGGCCACAGAGACTAAAGGACTGTGAAAACAAAAGGATGTGATTTTGAAAAGTGATTGGTACCCTGCGCAAATCCCTGTGGAGACCCTGTGCAAATCCCTGTGGAGACCCTGCACAAATCCCTGTGGAGACCCTGTGCAAATCCCTGTGGAGACCGTGCACAAATTCCTGTTGATGAGTGGCCACAGAAACTGAAGGACTGTGGAAGCAAAAGGATGTGATTTTGGAAAGTAATTGGTGCCATGTGGAGACCCTGCACAAAGCTATTGATGAGTGGCGACAGAGGCTGAAGGACTGTGAAAGCAAAAGGTTGTGATTTTGAAAAGTGATTGGTACCATGTGGAGACCCTGCACAAAGCTATTGATGAGTGGCCACAAAGACTAAAGGACTGTGAAAGCAAAAGGATGTGATTTTGAAAAGTGATTGGTACCCTGCACAAATCCCTGTGGAGACCATGCACAAAGCTATTGATGAGTGGCCACAGAGACTGAAGGACTGTGAAAGCAGAAGGATGTGATTTTGAAAAGTGATTGTTGCCATGTAGAGACCCTGCACAAATCCCTGTGGAGACCCTGCACAAAGCTATTGATGAGTGGCTGATTTTGGATGTGATTTGAAAAGTGATTGGTGCCATGTGGAGACCCTGCACAAAGCTATTGATGAGTGGCCACAGAGACTGAGAGACTGTGAAAGCAAAAGGATATGATTTTGAAAAGTGATTGGTGCCATGTATTCACAAGTGTACTACTTATGTCACAGCACATATATTAAAATATCTTTAAATTTCTTTTGTTATTTCATTGAATTCTTTGTAACAGTATTTTTGGTAAGACTAGGTACTTCTGAAAGTGAAAATGCTGCTGCTACAAGGAGTTGATGCTGATAATACATCGACTAAGCTCAGTGCCGGATTTAAGGCTTTTGAGGTCCCTAGGCCAAATTTTCTATGCGCCTCCCCCTCCCGGCTACCCATATTTGAATTTGCTCCTATAAGATTTTCTAATAAACTTATCTTTAAGTTAAGAATATAATAATTGGTAGTGTTTCTTGAATGTTTTCAATATCGTGGCATGTCTTCCATGATTTTTAGCACGTCTTTTGTAATAAAGATCGTGCTTATGTTATCGGTTTGTCCGTCCGTCCGTCTGTAGACACTATACCTCTGCAACTATTAGTCCGATTTGCAAAATTCTTTTTGCATTGGGAAGCTTGAAATACGCAAATGATGCCTCTATCCTCTATTTCGTTTTTTTATGATTTACAATTTCGCCACTAGAGGGCGTAAATGCGGATGATGTCGAATTCAAAAGGCATTTTATTCCATATATTTGCTTCTAAACATCCGATTGAAAAAATTCTTATCTTTCGATTCCATTTATGTCGAATAGTATTTTAGATATAGTTACTATTTCAAGTTAAGCATAGATGTTAATCTAGGGATGTAATAGTAAATTACGTTTCCTCCGATATCTCTTCTTCTAAAACTCCGAATTGAAATTTTTTTCTTCAGCTGATACAGCTCTTGATGGAAAATCTTTTGCATATAATTTTTAATTTTTGGTAGAGAATACTTTTGCTACCAGGGGGCGAAAGGGTTAATTTTTGCTTCTGATGTATTTGCCATAAAATCTGAGCTTCTAAGATCCCGATTGAAAAAACTCTTTCGTGGACCGATGCCAGTCAGGTTGATAAACCTTTTATTTTCTTCTTAAAATATTGCATGGTTTCTCCGCCAAGGGGCGTAGATGTATAACTTTTTTTGTCAATATCTCTGCTTCTAATGGCCCGATTTGAAAATATTTTATTGGATAGAGTTTCAGATGTGACATGTTTTTTCATATGATTTCAAAATGTTCAAATAATTCATAGACTTTCCACTAGCTGTAAAGGTAAATTGGCCGCCCCGGTGGCGCAGTGGTCTAAGCGATGGCCTCTGATCATTCGTCCGAAAGGGGTCCGGGCTCGAATCCCGGTGAGGCATGGATGTTGTGTTTGTCTTACGGCACTGACTCTCTCCCTTTCCTGGAACCAGTGACCCTAAATTAGGGACGGGCGACTGCTTATAGCCCATTGAGTTGCTCACGGTAGTCGTTAAACCTCCAATCAAAAAAAAAAAAAAAAAAAAAAATAGAGGTAAGTTGCGTTTTCCCCGATATCTCTATTTGTAAAACTTCAATTTGAAAATTTCTTTCTGCACCGGATACAGCTCCTAATGGAAAATCTTTTGCACATAATTTCTGATTCTTGGTAAAGAATACTTTGGCCACCAGGGAACTTAGTGTTAATTTTTGCTTCTGATTTATTTGCCATAAAATCTGAGCTTCTAAAATATCGATTGAAAAATTCTTTCGTGGACCGATGCCACTCACGTCGATAAACTTTTTTTCAATATCTTCTTCTCAAAATAATGCATGGTTTCTACGCCAGGGGGCGTAATGTATATCTTATTTTTGTCAATATCTCCACTTTAACAGTCCGATTTGAAAAATTCCTTCTTTGTTGGATAGTGTTTCCGATGCGAAATATTTTCCACATAAATTCAAAATTTCCAAGTAAATCATAGACTTTCCGCTAGGGTCGCAGAGGTAAAGTGCGTTTTCTGAGTTATTTCTACTTCTAAAACTCCGATTTGGAAAATTCTTTCTGTATCGCACACAACTCCTGATGGAAAATGTTTTTCATATAATTTCTAACATTTGGTAAAGAATGGTTTGGCCACCAGGGAGCATAAGGGTTAATTTCTGCTTCTGATGTATTGCAACAAAATCTGAGCTCCTGAAAACTCGAGTAAATTTGTTTTTTCTTGGACCGATACCACTCCTATCGAAAATTTTTTTCAGAATACTTTCTTCCTGAAATAATGCATGTTTTCCCGCCAGGGAGCGTAGATGCATATCTTATATTTGTCCATATCTCTGCTTCGAAGAGTCCGACTTGAAAAATTCTTTCTTTGTTGGAGAGCGTTTCCACTGCGAAATGTTTCTCATATAAATTAACATTTTTCTTAACGCACAAGTCTGCCACCAGACGGCGTAAGTTCACGATTCCGTTTACAGCAATATCTGCGGGATTAAAAACCAGATTGAAAAAATTCTTTCTTCGGTTAGATACTACTGTTTTCCGTACCGGTTCCATTGACTTTGAATAACTTTGATAAATTCTTTGAACAGCTTTGATAAATTGTATTGTTTTCCGTACCGGTTCCATAGACATAGCTTCCATGGACTTTGAATAGATTTGATAAATTTAATTTGTGTCAGAACGGATTCAAAAGACGTTCTATACACATTACACCCGAAAATTCGGTGTCATCCTTCTTGTTCAATATGTTTTGGGTGTCTAAGCATTTCTGGCCACGTGCAGTGTTATCACAGCCCATGGAGTCCCGGAAGCGTACTGAAATTTTAGTTCCCTCTCCAGATCTTGGGAAGTCTTTAATTTTCATGTTTTTGTTTAAAGTCCTGGAGAAGTACTGGAATTCTTCCCTTCAACTAAGAATTTTTTTTCGTTTATTGCTGGAAAAAAAACTACATTTGTTTTTTATTCTTTTTTGGGGTTTCAAGACAACCATAAACAACTTCCAATCTGTGTAGGCACTTGCTATGTTTACCGTAAGGTACTCAAATGGAACATGCATTGTGTGTGTGTGTAAGAGAGAGAGAGAGAGAGAGAGAGAGATTTTTGAGGTAAACTAGAAAAAAAAAACCGATAAAAAAATATTGGAGTCATTTAGTGTTTTTCACAGAATATCTTCAATTTTTGGACCATTTTTTAAGCAAAAATCTGTATTTTTTTGTGAATTTGCAGTGCCGTTTTGCTGCCCTGACAATTTGTTTTTACCGTGTATATAATTCATGCTGAAAACTACAGATTTTTGTAGTTTTCTCTCCTGAAAAAAAAAGTTAAGAGCTATGGATGTTTTTAGCGTTTACTACTGAAAATTGCCTATCAGTGTTGGAGCCTCTGCACTCACAGCCATTCGAGACCTTGGTGAGATTCCATCATTTTTGTGAAATCCTCCAAGACAGCTGTGACTTTCAAAGATGAATTCACTTGTCTGCTAATTTCACCATCTAATTTGTTCTCTCTGTCAAACATGCTTCCTAGGTAAAGCAATTCATTCACATGTAATACTAGTGATCCGATTTATTGGGGTAGGAAATCAACATATAAGCGTTTCCGAGCTTTTGCACTTCAACCAGATGCCTTTTTCAAGGACGTTAGACAGAAACTGCAAACTGAAAAATAGAACGCTTAGCAATTTGAATGCGGGAACTTGAAAATAAATAGATGCGACGTTATGTTCATTTAAAGACGAGTGTTTATTTCATGTGTTTATTTCCTACGCCAATAAATCGGATCACCAGTATTACTACTTAATTGTTGTACTGTTCCTCGTTATAAATTCATTCACTTGGTTTATCTCTATACTTAGACTGATCTTGCATTCAGTACTAACAGTTTCTCACTCTTTGGTTTCCCCTTATTTGTACTCAGTTTATTCAAACTTCGACAACATACCCAGCAACTCATTTTTGCTCTTCACCAAAAGGAATGTATCCAATCTGACTGTTGTATCCAAGCACACAGCAACCTGCATACATGGATATTACTAAGACATAAACTTATATTATTACTTTAGAATCACGTACTCACAGAAAACCATTTTACTTGATAATATAAACTACACAAAAATTAATGAAAAAAAAAAAAAGTCGAATGTTACTGAAAAGGATAGATCAGAAGCAACAATTATACACTATCTACCAACAAGTAATTGGACACCCCTGCAATCGACGATATCTGCGATCCTGATACACGTCACGGCCGCCGCCGTTAAATATCGTGTGGGAACCAACAACGCAACCAGTCGCATGCAAGATGCCACGCAGTTCGGAGCTCTCTGATTTTGGAGAAAGGTGTAATCGTCGGGTATCACAGAAATGGCCGGTCCATACGTGACATATCCAGCGAGTTGAAGTACCCAAAATCGACAGTGGACTACGTGATTGGCAAGTGGAAGATGAGAGGTAACTGTCGGAATGTGCCCCGACCGGGCAGACCCACAAAACTGGGAGTTAGAGACCGACGGGTGCTGGCCAGAGAAATTCGGAAGAACCGCACGAAATCGATGGGTCACATCTGCGAGGAGTTTCAACAGGCATCCGGGAGTGTTCTTTCGATAAATACCATCCGTAAGGAAGCCCATCTGCTTGGTTATCATGGACGTGCTGCCGCCCACAAGTCTTTGATCACCAAGTCCAATAGCGCTGCTCGGCTAACGTGGTGCAAAGAACGTCGACAGTGGACCGTTAAACAGTGGAAACAGGTTCTCTGGAGCGGCGAATCAAGGTTCACCCTCTACCTTTCGGATGGCTGGGTCTGGGTTTGGCGTCTGCCTGGAGAATGCCTCCTGCCGGAATGTATTGTGCAAACTGTGAAGTTCGGCGGCGGTGGAATTATGCAATGGGGTGTTTCTCCTGGTATGGCACGGGGCACTTTGTAGCAATCCTTGTAGACTCAACGCCGAGACCTACTGCACCATTTTGGATGACCATGCGCTTCCTACGTTGTGGCAGTTTTACGGGGTGGATCCATGTTACTTTCAGGATGACAATGCCACCTGTCATGTTGCGAGGTCCACCATGGCTTGGTATGGTGACAAAGGGGTTAATCGAATGGACTGGCCTGCGCAGAGCCCGGAACCTTACCCTATCGAGCACCTCTGGGACGAGTTGCAGCGTCGACTTAAGGGGTGCCACCGTCCGAAATCGGTGAAGGAACTGACCTGTCTTCTCCAAGCCGAGTGGAAGAAAATACCGCTAGCCGTCGTACAACGCCTGGTTGAGAGTATGCCCCGGAGGGTCGCAGCTGTAATCGCTGCTCGTGGAGGCTCCACCAACTATTGAAGGTGAATAAACTTCGTTTTCCTTTGCTATCACAGGTGTCCAATTACTTGTTGGTAGATAGTGTATTTTATTATTGATAACATAGAATGCGGAATGCAAAAAAGACTTGAGATAGTCAGAGAAAAGTTGTTGCATGATATTTTTGTCATTCAAATGAAAGAACACCTCACTGATGCAAAAGGAATGTGAAGCATATGGGGCTTACTTATCTTGAACAGTCATTACACTGTAACACCTCATTGATTGTTCACAACTGTAACACCTCCTGGATTGTTCACTACTGTGACACCTCCTTGATTGTTCACAACTGTGACACCTCCTGGATTGTTCACAACTGTGACACCTCCTTGATTGTTCAAAACTATGACACCTCCTTGATTGTTCACAACTGTGACACCTGTGTTGCACACTGAGATGGGATGATTCAGCTGGCTTCGTTTCAGTGCCACCCACTGATGAGGCAAAACAGTATCAAAATTCTGAAAGTGTTACATGGGCCGAGTGGTACCCGTTCAAGCTCACCTGAAGTGTATCCCAGACATCCTCAATGAGGTTATATTCAGGTGACCTTGGAGGTAGGGAAACAATGATGCAGTTGCTGCAAGGGGAGCTTGTGAACCACAAAGTGAGCTTGATGAGGCTGTGCATTATCGCACACAAAGAGCTATGGCCTTTTGCAATGTAGAAAAGTTTCACAGTACTTCACATTATGTCTTAAGTGTATGTAGCATTCTTGTGCCCTTGACATGCATACATATATGTGCTGCTATCAAAGCCAATCGCTCCTCCACTGTGGAATGAACACACAGACTGGCACTAATGCTGATTTCTGCATGATCCTGAGGTTCTCCGGACGCTAAGTTGCCAAGTATCGGAATGTGGGCTAAATCTCTAACCATTAAAGAATGGACGTTTTACCACTCTTTCTACTACATAGGTGTCACACTCACTTGCATGATTACTACACTCAACGGTATGCAGTGCAATGTCCATTTCGACCATAAAGCATGATGCAATCGATTACAGACCATTTGATCATTTATTGCTGTGCTGTCCAATGATCACCATGGTTTTTAAAAGAATTGGATGGCGGGTCACATTTCTTTTAATCTATATAAGATGATGTAAATATAAAGATGTCCTGCATAATTTATCAAACCTTTAAACTCATTTAATTAATATTAGAACAGTTGGAATTTAAAATTTGCAAACAAACAAACTAACATCTGATGAGAACACTGTGGTTATGTGGTTAACTCTATTAATTGTTGCATCGATTATCAATTAATTGCCGTTAATGTTTTTTGTTCCCATCAATTATTGTTTTCGGTACTTGTCAAAAGTCGAAGTAATTGTTCTAGAGCAGAGTCATTCATACTGTTCCTGTGTTTTGACTTTATGTATTTAATGTCTTAAAACACATGACTTATGTACTTCCAAACATTGAAATAACTTACTTTCAATCCAAAACTCTTTAAGTTTGAGTATATCTCAATGAAAATAATTTTAAAACAATTCTGCTCCAATTCTCTGATTTAGCTCTAATAAATTTATCATATGGAAGATCACATAATAGCTCTAATAATTTATGGAAGTTCACATATCGAGCTCTACTAATTTATTATATCGAAGCTCACATAATTTTATTTGATAAATGGGAGTTGTACTTCAGTGCCAGCTTGCGTTACATTGCTGAACAGGCATGAGCTTGGTTTGAGTTCATCAAATTGTTTATACCTCTCATAAAATTTCTTAAAAAGAGTGTCTAGCTAAGGAAGCAGTCAGTTGTTGTTTACTGGAAAACCGGCTCCTCTGTACAATCCTCCTCAGCACGACGGTCACACCTTTTAAGTGTAGTTCTTGTGTGTCATTCGAGTGGAAGTTTCCTGTTCCTGGCCTTAGTTGAATTTAGCAGTCAGTTGCTGCACACTGATTATACCTATTCCTTCGTACAATTCTCCTCATAGCACGACGGTCACGCTCCTTAAGCCGAGTTCTTATAATACTTTAAAGTCTGTACTTTCAGCAGGTGTTGTCAGTTCATCAGAAGGTTCAATGAAGGATTCGAAGTGAGTCAAACTGTTTCTTTCTACAAGGGGCATCCTGAAAGTAATGCCTCCTCCTTAATAATTTTTGAAATTTTGAAGTGATTTTAATTAAACTGCATTGATATGTGTGTACTGTGATATGTTACCAATGTGGGAACAGATTTTTTTCAGAATGGGAAATAAAGATCATGAATGACAGAGAAAAGCAGTGAGCCGTAATTGAATTCCTGGAAAAAGAGGGATGTGAGGCTCCAGAAATCCACAGAAGACTCCTGGCGGTGTATGGAGCTGCCACAACCGATATCAGTAATGTCCGAAGTAGGATGAAGAGGTTTTGAGAGGGAGAAAGTTCAGTGTCGGACAAACAACGGAGTGGAAGACCCGCAACTGTAGTGACAGATGCCAACAGGCAACGAGTGAAAGACTTTATCACAGCTGATCGTCGTGTCACCATCTAGGAATTGCGTGATGCAATTCATTGTGATCATAGTGCTATGGAAACGTCAATTAGGGATCTGGGGTCACAGAAAACTTTGTTCAAAGTGGGTCTCAAGAAACCTAACACGTGAACAATGTGAGCAAAGGGTGGACCTTTGTCGGAACCTTTTGGACTGTAATGAGAGGCAGGGTGAGGTGTTTTTCTCTAATGTCGTAACTGGGATGAAACCTGGGCGTTCTTTCATGACCCAGAAACAAAACGTGCGTCAATGGAATGACACCGCACATCTTCACCTTGACAGAAAAAGGTAGTGATGGTGACAATTTTCTGGGACAAACATGGTGTCATTTTGACTGATTTCCTTGAACGGGATGCAACAATAAACAGTGATCATTATGTGCAGACATTGAAGAATCTGAAGGAAGCTATTAGGAGGAAAAGACGTGACATTCCACTTCATAGTGTTGTTTTACACCATGATAACGCATGTCCCCACACCTCAATGGAGACTTCACAGGCTATTGCCAAAACGGTGGGACGGTGATTCCTCAACCCCCCTACAGTTCTGATTTGGCTCTCCTCAGACTTTTTCCTGTTTGCCCCTTTGAAAAACACCTTTTGCGGGGAATGTTTCGACGATATGACAGACGCTAAACTGGCTGTGGACTCATGGGTGAAATGACAGCTTCAGGAATTTTTCCAAAATGGACTATACCAATGGGCTCAAAGATGGCGGAAATGTATAGAAGGTGATGGACAATACGTTGATATAGGCTAGCGTTTTTAACAATATGTCCAAGAATTTTGCCACCAAGTTTCACATTTATGTTGCTACGAATAAAAATCTTATGAAGAAGGACAAGGCATTACATTCAGGATACCCTTTGTAGATTTGATTTTAACAATGGCAGCTTGTTCCGAAATCAAAAACCTATGTGTTTATTTATTTATTTGATTGGAGGTTTAACGACCACCGTGAGCAACTCAATGGGCTATAAGCAGTCGCCCGTCCCTAATTTAGAGTCACTGGTTCCAGGGAAGGGAGAGAGCCAGTGCCGTAAGACAAACACAACATCCATGCCTCACCGGGATTCGAACCCGGACCCCGTTCGGACGAATGATCAGAGGCCATCGCTTAGACCACTGCGCCACCGGGGCGGCAAAAAAACCAAAAAAAAAACCTATATGACTGTAAATGTTATAGGTATTTTGGGCTTTCCCTAGCAGAGCAATATTTGGCGCATTTAAATACTGCATGATATCAGGTAGAAAAGCTAGTGAGCTACGAAATGCGATATCACTGATTCTTTCATTTAGATCAGTATCACATTTTATTTCTTCCAATAAAAAGAGATAAAGTTTCTTCCGAAGTAGGAAACATCTCACTAAACATTTTCCAGCCCTCAACCAACAGATTCGATTATGCAGAATCGAACCTGAGGTCCTTTCCGTGGCAGTCACGAACGTTGCCCACTAGGCCACCCGCGGCCCCCGGAATTTGAAGCTATAAATCTCAAGAATTATTATACAGCACTTGTTGACTATATTGCTAATGCATCCGTTTTTCTGGAATTATTATAATTTTTTATTTCGATGAATACCTAAGACCTCAATCGGAATTCGACTACGATGAGGTCACCCTGGTGGTCAGAGGTGTAGGATTCTGGTTAGTCATCTGAGGTAACATGCGTTCAAGTCCTGGATGAAGCATAGGTGGAGCTTGTCTTTTCACTCTGACTCTTTCTTTACCATGAAACCAGCAACCTTAAATTAGAAGTGGGACCGCTTATAGCCGGCACTTTTGGATAAATACGTCACCAATGCCTCATCTGGAACTGGAACTCCAGCTCAGATCGGATGGTTGCCAGAAACCCACATCTCTGACCACTTGGCCACCAGCATATTTAGGAATCGTCCAATTTGCAAACCGAAGTCCATGCCTCCGGGCATTTGGCCACCAGCTCGGCCTTCTTATATGAGGGACATAACAAGAGTTCTGCACACATTAATCTAAAACGGAAGCGGAAGATGCAATCTAGAAAATGATTGCGTCACGCCAAGGTCAGATTCTCAGCAACGCAGTGGTGTCCGAACGACGCGCTATAATTTGCTGTGTGGGCGTAGAAGGGTTTGGAAATGGAAGCGTGCAGCTCCTCAGGTTGAGTCACCGCGTTAGACCAGCGCTCGTACGTGAAAATAGAAACTCTGCGGGGAAAAAACGCCGACACAGATCCACGCTGCCTTACAAGAAGTTTGTGGTGAAGGAACTCTTGATCGAAGCACAGTTTCTTTCTGAGGGCAAAGTTGAGACCGAAATTTCGTCAAAATCGCACCAACTTGTTGTAAATAGGAGCAATCCTGCGGCATGACAACGCATCGTGTCATGGTGCAGCGTCGGTACGGGGACTTTTGTCGAAATATGGCTGGGAAACTTTATCCCACCCACCATACAGCTTCTGATCTCAGTCCATCCGACTTTGATCTTTTCCCAAAGTTAAAAAATCGGCTCCGTGGCATCCGCTACGAATCGCTGGACGAACTGTCATTGGACGTGACCCGAGTAATATGACAGCTGAACAAAGATGGCGTACAATGGGACATTCAGTACCTACCTCACCGCTGGCAAGCTGTCATTAGCAGCGGAGGGTAGTACACTGACCCGCAATAAGGTAAGTTTTCTCCATTACGTAACACTTTTCTTAAAAATGGACAGTGTGCAGAACTTTTGTTATGATCCCCGTAGTTGGTCAGGCATAAATTAATCTGCAAATTTTGTCGAGTTATGAACTGAGATAAATTTTATAAAACTTAAAAAATCCGACCTTATATGTCTTCAGTGCCAGTACAGTTGTATTAAAAAAGCCAGTACGGTATATTGCTCCACTAAAATTTCGAAGAATAACCTGCACAGGCCAAACGTTGAAATTGGTATCGTCAGTTATTAAGGACGCATTATGAAACAGTTTGCTGTAATGAATGCCCTCTAAAGGAAGGCAAGAAAGTCATATCAGTCGAATTTGTGTGTAAATTGATAATTTGTGTATACATTATATGGGTTCGAGTTCTGGATCAGGAATTCTAAATCTCAGTAGATTGAAAGAAAAGTTTTCTTCGCTGAGTAGATCGATGACTTCGATTCTGATGTTTGTGCGTACATCGTTGTGCTGTGCGATTGAGTGGTCAGAAGTGCTGGTTTCTATCAATAGCTAGCCATCCGAACTGAGCCTGGGTTTAAGTCTTGAATAAGGCATGCCGGTGTACTTGTCTGATCATTTCAAGAACCAGTGGACGGCTGAGTGACTTGTTATAACCTTAGATGCTCATCAGAGCTTTATTACTCCACCCCGAGAAAATTTTCGTTGCAACAAGAATTCTGGTAGTGCAGTTATCGTAATGATGAAGATATGGAGAAGCAGATCCCATAAGGCTTTTTCAAGAATAATATGGTAGATTGAAAAAATTCCTAATTTTTAAAAACGTTAATTGGAAGTACGATAAATCGCACTATGGGAATAAGTGCACTATATCGCCCTACAGTAATAAATATGGATATATTGCAGCAGGCTGTTTATCTTGAGAATACAGCGATCATCATAATTCTCTTGGACTATAAAGTAAAATACACGGTCTAGTCACATTATTGTGACCACCAGTTAATAAGCCTGAGTAACCGTCGTGTGCAGCGCGGACAGCAGCTAGACGGGCTGGGAGTGACCCAGTAAGATGCTGAAAGGAGTCATGCTGACTGCAGTGCATCTGACAGCTGCTGGAGGGTACATGATGGAGGATCCATAGAGCGAACGACACGATCGAGGTGGTCCCACTGATGCCCAATCGGGTTTAACTCTGGGGAATTAGGGGGCTAGGGAAGTACTTTGAAGTCTTCATCGTGCTCATCTGACCACTCTCGGACATTTCCAGCTGTGTGACACATCACATAGTCATGCTGGATGATTCCATCCGCCCCTAAGGAAGACAATTAGCATGTATGGGTGTATGTGGTCTGCACGGATAGGCTCATAACGAATTCGGTCCATAGTGCCTTCCACAGGTATGAGTGGACCCAGGGAATGCCATGAACACATTCCCCAGACCATAACGCTGCCCCCACAGCTTGTGTTTTTCCAGCAATGGTTGAAGAGTGTTTGTTCTCCGACATTTCTCGCTTTATACGCCAACGTCCATCCGTTCGATGAAGCAGAAAACGTGACTTATCGGAAAAGGTAATCCTTTGACAATAAGCGGAGGTCCAATTCCGATACTGCCGTGCAAATGTAAGCCTTTTTTGCCGATGCACCTTCGTTAGCATAGTTGCAGTGACCATTCGTCTGCATCGGAGCCCGATACGCAGCAGGATTCGCTGAATCGTGGTTTTAGACACACTTCCGGTAGCCCCTGGTTCATTCGGCCAGTTAGTTGTTCCAGTGTAGTGTGCCGATCGGCCCTCACGCATCTTCAAAGCCGACGCTCACCTCTGACATCAATGGCACGTGGTGCTCCGGAGTTTCCACATCGCTTATTCGCAATGATGCCATTTCTCCAATCACGATACACTTTAACTACAGCAGCACGCGAACAGTTCACGAACTCCGATGTTTCAGAAATACTGCCACCCTTGTTCCGAAAGCCGATAATCATCCCTTTTTGCAAATAAACTGGCGGAAAGTGAAAAAAGAACACCAAGAAGGAATTGGGAATTGCCGGACGATCATGAAATTTACATATGTTAATGGGGTCGAGTTTACGTAGGTGTGATGTTAATTTCGGGACCAACCGGTGAGCGCTTACGCCACAGCACGGCATAAAATGCAAATTATCGTCGGTGGTATTTTAGGAGTATGGCGAAGTGAATGTAATCAGTCGTCGGCGTACGGACACGTGCGAAGACCCTGAAGAAGCTGCAATGCCTGGACATGGAAGACGTGTACGATTTCAGCAGTTATCGGACTTTGAGCGAGGTCGTCTAGTCGGACTCCGCGAGGCCGGGTGGTCGTATCGTCGTATTGTGGAGCGAATTGGACGGGAAGTATCGGTGGTGGTACGATGGTGGCGTAGATGGTCCGAGGAACATTCTCACACGAGAAGACGTGGAACCGGGAGTCACAGACGGACAGATGAGCGGGCCGATCGACGAATAAGAAGAGCGACGTTGTCAAGCAGAACATCCACTGCGACGCAAATCCGAGCTGCCGTTGCACCTGAAGTGACTGTGCGAACAATCCGCAACCGTCTACTGGATGCAGGACTACGTGCACGTGTGCCTCTGGAATGTGTACCTCTGACTCCAGCCCACCGTCAGTAACGGCTGCAGTGGTGTCGCCAACGTCTGCACTGGAGAACGCAATGGCGATCTGTCGTGTTCAGCGATGAAAGCAGATTCCGCTTGGGAGCCTCCGATGGCCGTATGCATGTTCGCAGACGCACAGGGGAGCGTCTCCACCCTTCTTGCATCCGCCAGCGACACACAGGGCCTACACCTGGTCTCCTGGTGTGGGGAGCGATCAGCTATCACTCCCGTACACAACTAGTATTTGTACCGGGTACGTTAAACAGCACCTCCTACATCAACAACATCATTCAGCCCGTTGTTGTGCCATTTGTAAGGTCGGTCCATCGTGGTGTTTTCCATCAAGATAACGCACGCCCACACACGGCACGTGCAACGCAACATGCACTTCAGGGTGTGAGACAACTTCCATGGCCTGCACGTTCACCGGATTTGTCCCCCATTAAGCACGTGTGGGATTTTATGGGACAACGACTTATCCGGTCTCCACGGCCAGCCACGACCATCCCCGATTTACGCGTCCAGGTTGAGGATGCTTGGAACTCAATACCCCAAACTTACATCCAAAATCTGTATGACAGACTCCATGCCCGAATTGCACAGTGTAGCGCAGTTCATGGCAGTTCAACCTCGTACTAACCATGTTTCATGGAAATGTCATTTTTGAGTTTACCAGCAAATACAACTGTATTTTGCCATAATGTTTTGATCACGTTATCCTCTGTATTCCGTTATTATGCTGTTTAAATTTCGTTGGCATCAGACGTCTCCTTCTTGGTGTTCTTTTTTCACTTTCCACCAGTGTATGATAAATCGCTCCTTTTATCCATGACAGCAACGAGTGCTAGGTTTTCAGATTACCTACAGCACACCTTATATACCCTCCAAGCCAGCTCACGACACGTTTCTTCCTTCACTGGCTATGCGCTGTTGACGTCAAAAGTAAGAGGTGGCCACATTAATGTGACTCGACTGCGTAGCAGGCAAATTAATGCAGCATATAATTCGTAAGTCATGTGTGTCATTCTGGTATGAAAATTTGCTGTATTTTATTCCTTCATACCCACATCATTTCTTATCTTAAACCTGAATGCAGGAAAGTCTAATTATTAGGAAGCTGCATCTGTTTCTAAAAATGGTATTCTGACAATTCAAAATGAAGAAAAAAATACCTCCATTTCTTTCTCCCTTCTTCTTAGTTTTAGAAGCTGTCGTTTTTAATGGAAAAAGTTGTGAGAATCGTCAGTATTTCGATTTCTGAGGATTAGAGGCATTAATCACAGCGCAAAACACCATGGTCCCAATTTTGCATTAATTAATTATGATCACCATGCGCAGTAACTTTTTCATGGATAATCCATATACCGTGTGTGACTTCTCCAAATTTTAAAACAAGTAACTATTCTGAAACATATGTGGTACAGTTGTAGCAACATTTAGAGGTCAGGGGCCAAAAAAGTAGGGCAGCAGCTCATGCGTGAAGATTGTGGTTTCAAAAGATTATTCAGTTGCATAGGCGTAGCAAAGGGGGAGGGTGGGGGGTTCTGCAGGTCTGGAACCCCCATACTTGAAGGTGGATTGAGTACTAATTTAAAGTGATATACATATATGAAGGTTTCACCAAGGAATCACATCCATCCCCATTAAGAAATTTCTGGCTAAGACAATGTTCAGTTGTACATTTTCTAAATAATAAACAAGAAACAAAGTATTTAAGATATAAAAAATTATTTGCTAAAATTGTTTTATTCTCCGTTACAATTCAAACATATTATTCATTACATACACTAACAAATTTCTTTACACATAAAAGCAAAATTATTTACAATCTGCGCATTGCGCATATCCTCTTGGTTGTAGACTTGTCTTTAATTTTTGACCGAATGATGACAGAAATGAAGATCATCTTAGGCATATGTAGAATAAAAGTCGTGAAAACCTCATCAAAAAGCATTCATTTTTTGTGAAAGCGAGGAAACGTAGTTGGCAGGTGTGACCGTAACCTGGAGAACATGTTTTTTATGTTGCTGCTCTTTGAACTTCTCTGTGACGAAATTTGTGTTGGTGAGGGAAATTCAGCAAAGTCTGAATTTTCTTCAGAATGTTGACTCTGACTTTCTGATATCCCTGAACTGGACTCCGACAGCCAAGTAATTTGAGTTTCTGCTGACCCACCTGATAATGAGTTTAGATCGTCATCCTTTACTTCTATTTCAAAATCGTCAGGGATAAGAAGAATTGGAGTGTTATCATCACTGTCATGGTCCGATGAAGGAAAAGCTGTATCTATTAACAGAGTGGAGGAAAATACTATATCACCGTTGCCATCTATAACAGGTGCTCCTTGAAGCGAAGCTAACATATACTGGGATGGTGAAAGTTCATTGAACTCAGACGATCGGGGAACTGTGTTGGCAACGGACTTAATACATTGATATTCATACTTTGTGTTAAGTCCATGCTTCTCAGGAATTAAAACTGCTGTACTATCATCACTTTCAGGAACTGTTCTTGAAAAAGCTGTATTCAGTTCTGAGGTTTGAAGTTCCTTAGAACTGTAACGGAATTCTTTACTTTTCGGAGATGGCGTGAGTGATGAATAAGGCGAAGTTAGGTTTGCCACGGACTCTGACTCGGATTCGCAACTCGGACATCCTTTTAACACTTTTCTGTCTGATTGTTTCTGAGCTAATCGAGAAATTCTATCACCTTTTGACGAACCTTGACCTTCAATCTTTGAACCAGCACCACATGAGTCAGGATTGAGAGCTGTTGTGCTATACTTGCCTCTTGGAATAGCTGAAAGGAACGTGGGTAACATATTCACGGAATGGGAAGGCAGGTCTGCGGAAGGAACCATCTGATCCTTGTTGGCACTTAAGCTGGACGTTTCTGGACTTGTCTGAGCTAAAGCTGCCGGAGAGGAAAACGAACTGTGGCTCAGTTCCATAGTAGGTGTAGAACGGTGGAAATAACTTTCTGATATTTCTGTGCTTAAACATGACGGTGAAAACAAGGAAACGTCTACCTGTGATGTTTTTACACTTTCATTTGTCAAATGCTTCCTACTTGAAATTGTGGTTTTACCTTCGTTGTCGAGAACGGCTTGAATGAAAGCCTCATCTGTAGACAGAAAAAATAACCCAGAAGAAGAAGCTTTAGCCTTTTTGGCATCGCAGTCTGCGGTTTCTTCATTTGGCCGTGGTGTGGCCAGTGGGCAGTAAAACTGAACAGACTTCAAGATTTCTTCAGTCTGGTGATACTGGTGTTTCGGTACTGGACTATCTAAATTTGACTGCGGTGTCAGATAAACCTTGCTATCTGCTGCGTCATGCTCTGAGGTTCCTTTCCTTTGTACCTTCGGACCTGCTTCAGATGTTTCAAAGACGGAAACCGCAATATCATCACCGCTGGCAGGAACTTTCGAAGGAAAAGCTGTATCGAAAAATGTGAAGGATGATCTTAAGGATAACTGTGCTTCAGAGTTGTGATTATCTGTGCCATTTTGTTCATGACTCGGTTGAGATGGTGTGAGTAAAAATAAAGGAGCAAAAATTTGGTCCAGTACTGAATAGGATTCAGCGCGATGAAGCTCTGGTGCCTTTCTCTGTGTGTTAGATGGTAGTTGTCCAAAAATGCTATCCTTTGGCACACATTGTGATGGCTTTTCCCCTTCACCATTTAAATTTACTCTGCATGGTGCAGTACGTAGATCTGTACCACTACTCTTACCTTCTGAAGTGGCCGGAGAGGAATTCGCATCTACAAGTAATGAAGACAGTGTTGGGGAATCAAAGGTCTCAGATTTTTCTAAAAATTTTCTATCTGAACTTGCCTGTGGTGCCGATTCACACGATGCAGTTCTTTCACTGTCATCCTTTAAATATGTTACATGGTGGCCAAAATTCAAAGATGTGGTGTTGCCATTGCCGTCATGAACGGCCAGAGGGAAAGCCGCATCCATCGACCGAGTGGATATTTTTGTGAAAAAGGGTGGTTTTACGCTTCCGTCATTTTGATAAACTGCCTTTTGACATTTTCGAGGAGGCGACACTAAAGCTAAGACGTTAGAAGGAAATTCACTTGACTTCCAAGTGGATCCAGTCTTATCACAGTGACCCTTGCTGAAAATCAATCCCGACTGAGGAACTACATGCACTGCTGATTCGTATATTGGCATGCTTTGTTGTCGTTCGTCCATTAAATGTGTAGTACTACTGTTAGCATCAGAAACTGGTGAAGCAAAAACGGTGCTAACGGGCGATAAATATGCATCAGAACTAACATTTATTTCGTCACTTGACTGGGTTGAAGCTAGTGGAGTGCGGAACGTAGAGCTTTGACTGACACCAAGCACTTCTCGCCATTTACTGGTTGCTGCGTTCCCAGACAAGGATAACTCATTTGAGGACAAATGCGTATCACAATGGTTAGTTGTAATCAGGTTGTTTATCTCTTTACTCGACTGAGGCGGGGTGATTGCAGTGAAGAACGTCGAGCTTTGTTTGGCGAGCAAACTTGATTGACATTTACTAGTCGGAGCATTCAAAGATGAGGCTGACACACTTGAAAGAAAATGTGGATCGGCATTACTATAATTTAAGTCATCACATATTTCTTGGCCTGACTTAGACGAGATAAGTGGATTGAAGAACAAAGAGCTTTCTTTGGTCACCAAAACTGATTGACTTCTACTTTCTAATGCCCCTGTATCGACAGTCTGTTTTGGTAACTGGGTAATTGTGTTACCCGCTGTCTTGACGTTCGGTGTACACTGATCTTTGTCCGGAATGGCTAATCCAAACTGGTCTATCATTAGAGCTGTTGCGCTGCTACTTGCTTCATTTAAGGCTAGATCAGAATTCCCATTTAACGACGAAGAAGATAGTTCTGACTTGAAAAATGTCTGAGGATGATTAACTTTCAAGCAGCTAGTTTCTTTGTTTTTCTCTGGTGAAGCTTTCAAAGAGGACTTCGAACTTGACTCTGACAAATCTGTACCAAAGTGGCCACTATAATTTTTTGTCAAGACCAGACTGGATGGCGACCACGGACTCGTATTACTTGAAACATCAGATTCTGAAATGTCCGCATACGTACCATCTGGTGATACAGAGGAACTTCTTTGCGAGTGTGTTCCTAACGACTGAGCATTCTCTGAGTGTACCTCTTGCGCTGCTGTTCTCCATGAGTCTATACTGCTCGAACCCTCCGATTGTGGGGACTTCACGATGTTATCATACGACCTGTCAGTCGACTGCACTTGCGGTAGCATCTCAGTTATGAGTATATTCTTATTTTTTGTAATGATCTGTTCCTGCGACTTTAACCAAGAGGCTGTTTTTTTTAAACGTTCAGACTGCAATATGCTGTTATCATTTTGAAATCTCGTTTGAACTCCTGAAAACATTTCCGCCTTCGGAATACTTTCAGATTGTGATATTATCTGTTGCTGGTGTAACGACAGCACTGAACAAGAACTGTTTTTGCAGTGAGACGGTTGAATATTACCAGTGGGATCTAGTGTGTCAGTGTTGAATAATGACGAAGTCTTCGCAAGACATAGTTCTTCCTCTAATGAGTCATCCTTCAGTGATATTAATTGCAACGATCTAGTACTTGAACGTTCCAAACGTGGCGAGGAATTGTACGTACAGTCCGCAAATCTTTCCAGTGGCTTTGCATCTTGAACGGATCCAGCTTGTTGGTGCAGTACTTCTGGAGATAATGCGCTGACACATTTAAATGCTCTTACATCATTAAGATCCGGAAGTTCCTTAGCATTTATTTGCGACGATGCGTCTGGCTTTAGTATGGGCAGATTGCAGCTATGTTCTTCTGCTCCTTTCCCGAGCTGTGACGATGGTGAAGCGGACGTACTTTTAGAGATTTCATTCTGCGCCGCACCACCACTGCTATCATCCGGTGAAACAGACGATGTCATCTGATCTGCCAGTTTGGTTAATGTATCATCGTATTCCATCGCGACAGGCTCAAAAGAAATCGGTG
Source organism: Macrothele yani (assembly GCA_039090855.1). Taxonomy (NCBI): domain Eukaryota; kingdom Metazoa; phylum Arthropoda; class Arachnida; order Araneae; family Macrothelidae; genus Macrothele; species Macrothele yani. Next base: position 52,407,560 of record CM077028.1, read on the forward strand.
ACTTTGTTCCATTTGAACGCTTGAATTCCATCTGATTACTGCTGGAATCAGCTAGCGTTTTGAATGAGGGTAATTCTGGTGGCTCTGATTTGGAATCTGATATGCCCTCGTAATATTGTACGATTTCTATCATCTGATTCTGATCAAACGCTTTCAATTTGGATGTTCCATTTGAACGTGGTAATGGTACTGCCTTGCGAATGACGCCGTTTGATGATTTTAACGTTGTGATTTGTCGTAATGGCTCAGACTTTGAAAACACCTGAAGGGTATCTTTCCATTCAGACACAATTTCAGCCTCATACTTCACTAAACACCTCTCTTCTTTGCCTAAGTCTTGTACCTGCATTTTCTCGCAACTGCTGCTACGTTCCAAATTAATCTTTCTTCTTGTCTGAAACCAGTTTGACTTTGCAAATACTTGGTCGCCGTCAACTGCTGGGTTTTCTGTCCACACTCCCTCATTTGGCATATCTGGTGAACTATCTGTACGTGATTCCGAAGACATCTGTGTTACCTCCATTCGATCCTTCGTTAACTCAGGTAGCAGCGATGTCTGTGGCGTGGACTCCTCCCTCAAGTTAAGTTCGTTTTCCAGTGAGTTTGTAGTAAGTGCTGGTAAACTGTTGTCAGAAATCTCAAAACGGAACTGTTCTTCTAAGTTGCCATTTGGGAGAACTAACTCCTGCAGCATTTGTAATGACTCAGACGCCACTTCCTCTCCTGATTTTTCCTCCAAAGCTACTTCTTTAACTGAAAGCGAAGATTGTGGTGTGTATGCGTGATTGCGTTCACTCTCTTCTTGTGAGGACAGCATAGTTTCTAAAAGTTCAATCACTGACTGTGAAATCGACTGCACCTGGAGATCATCTGACGTCGTTTCTGCTTCTGGCGCCGATGATTTATGTTCTCCTAATGAGATCGAATGAGATAATTCTGTTTCTCGATTGTTTCCAGGCGATGAATCGTGCATGGTAATTGTCTCGAAGTCTATCTGCTGTACAACAGAACAGTCTGTGTTTATCCCGGACATTTGAGCCCCACCATCAAGAACAGGTACCGTAATGACGACTGATTCGTGTGGGAGTGGAGACTCCGATATAGTTTCATTGTGTGGTAAGTTTGACGCATGGGCTGATTTCGGTTCCAAAACAACTGAAACTGCCTCCGTGCGTTTCTCTTCTTCCTTCGTCAGATCCTCATACGGTGTTCCCAAGGACAATGCATTGAAACTGGAAAGAGAAGGGCGTGTTGTTTCCTCATTGTTTTCCTCCAGCAAATCTGGAAGTGACTGATATGTGCTGTCGTCTTCTAGCTTTTCATCCAGTTCACTTAGCTGTGCTGGCTTCCGACCAACTACACCTTCAGAATAGCCAGATTCAAATATTTCTGCTACGTTATCGTTTGCTACATCAATTCTGTTCTGGCGCACAGACTCTAAAATAAAACCACTGTCTCTGTTTTCTGATTCTTCTGTTCGAGTGGTTTCAGATGATCTGCATGAACGCAGTAGATATGGATACTTCGAAATTTGTTTTCCATCTTTTGACAAGAGTTCCAGGAATGAACCGGATTTACTCTCGAGAAGATAGCGTGCACTGCCTCTTGAAGAATCAGTTGGAACTTCTGTTTGTGCCGAAAGTTCATATATATCACTGGAATACTCTGAATGTGAATTCACCTCTCGGTTGTCGATTGGTTGTGGTAAATGTGAATGACTTTGTTGCTTTACATCTTTCAAAATACCTTTCTTCTCCGTCCTAAACAATGGCGATTCCCATGAACGTACGTGACGTGGAAACCGCGACATTTCCTCTTCCGATAAGAATGCTTGGGATGACATCGATTTTCTGAAAAGAGAGTGGTGTAGAAAGCTTGTTAGGGCTTCCGCAGTCACATCTGTTTGCGGAGAAAATTCCGTGTGTGAAACTGCCACAAGTTTCTCTTTCGGTACATTTTGGTGATCGACAGGCTGCGGAGATTCAGTTTTTTCACGATTTCCCTCTTCCTGATCTTTTGTGTCTTCGGTGGCTTCTTCAGCTACGGACACACAGCGTGTTACTTCCGACTGTGAATAGCCAGCAACTTCTTGTGAGTTTGACACTGAAGCTTCTTGGTCAGGTGGATCCCGAGAACTTCCAGCAACTGCGTTTCCGTCTTCTGTCGTTGCAAGGTTCTCCGGGTCTTCGAATTGGGGCCATATTTTCCCGAAAATTGCGAAAAGTGTGAAACCACATACCACAACTAACACCAACCCTATGGCCGCTATGAACACTGCAAACCAAGCAGCAGTTATACCACGCAGTAGTTCACGACAGAAACTCGTTGCCGATCTGACGTATACTCCCCAGAGGCTAACACATCTCGTCATTTTTTGTCGAACGAAAGTCAACCAATAATCTGCGATGAACTTCAAACCATCAATGGAATCTTGTTTGACTGATTCCATTGCCGTGAGAATAACATCTTTCGCTTGATGTTTTAAAAAGTAGTTGATATCGCTTTCCATTAATCGAAGATTCCGCAAGTTTTTCATAATTTTGTTTAACCGATATTTCGTTTTGGTTAAGGCATCATTGTAATCCATTTTGTACTGACCGGTTAGTAACCGTGAAGCAAATTCAGTCACATTACGTAAAATGTCGTTCATGGCAACTGCTCGAAGATTCAGTTCACGTAGTTCAGAATGTTCTGACGAAATGTTCAGTCTATCCAAAATGGAAAATAATTCAGTGGTATTTCTGATGAAGCGACTCCAGTCTGAGAAAACGGAGTCGAAATCAAACTTATCCAGAATTACGGGAAGATCCCTTTCGTTGCCAGCAGTCAGCGACAAGTTCAGCTGCGGTAATTCTTTCAGTTCGTCCTTTATTTTTGGTTCCATGTCCGAAAAGTTTAAATTTATTCCTGACACGTTGAGGGTAAATTCGGGAAACACACTGTCGAAATTAAAAGCCTCATACATGCTGCTGCCGTTTTTGCACTTCCACAAAGATCTTCCAAATTTGACGTCCCATTGTCGAGGAGCAAATGCACTTCTCCACGGTAAAGAAGAATAGGTCGTATCTTTCCAAAAGAAGGGGTTGTCAAGTGTATAATCAACTATATCGCCGTTTCCGAAACTCTCGCACATGAGCAAAGGTATAAGGGACAGTAGGTACCCTATCGGAACCAGAACCCACAATACGATTACGAAAAATGCAGCAATGCCCAGGGTGGACTTAAGGATTTTTAATCCACATCTGTTGACTTTTGAGAGTGTAGTTTCTAATGGGAAACGTCGTGCACCGACGACACTGAAGCCTACACCAAGCGCTAAAATACTAACAAGCAGAATGACACATACGCCAAGCACTGATAGAACTGCATATAAGTGTCCAAAGCTTTCTTGTGTTCCCTTCTCATAACTTGTGATGTCTTGTGTCAGTCGAATCATCATTGTATCAGGAAAAGTTCTTTGAATCACGTCATAAGTTTCTTGGCTCATATTATACATTTGTTTCTTTACTCCGGCAGCAGCGTTTTGTAGATAATTTAATAAGTTGTACGGGAAAATAACTATTTTCCCAAGTACGATGCTAAAGTTGCTTTCTAGTTGCGCGATGTCCCACTCGACTTTTCGCGAGCCGATTTCTTTGGCTGTTGCAGCAAGAGACTCGAGCACGTCGTCTTCGATATTTAATCTAGGGAAGCGAACTGTTTCGTTCAATATCCACAACACAGGGGAAGATGTGTCATTTTTGTAGATTTTCTCGACTACCATTTTAATGCCTTCCCATACTTCCCGAAGATCTGCTGTGTCTCTGTTCAGACTGTTAGCTGTTTGGTTAATCTTATCACGAAAACTGTTCAGGGAGTTTAAAAATGGTTCCAAATCTGAAAAAAAGAAAAGAAAAAAATATTAGAATTTAGGTGTTTATTCAAATTTATGATTTAATCAGTGTTATTTAGACTCGTGTTGCAAAATATATTGTATATGCATTGCTTTCTTTGCCTCTCTAGTGCAGTGGTCTAAGCGCTGGCTACTGATCATATTCGTCCAAGATGAGACTACTTTCGAATGAATACCTGTGAGGCATGGAAGTGTTTGTTTTAAAGCACTGGCTCTTTGCCTTCCTTGAAAGCCGTGGCCCTAAATTAGGGACGATTGGGAAACGACTCCACCGCTACGGTGGCTTAGTGGTCTAAGCGCTGGCTTCTGACCATTCGTCCAAGATAGGTGAAATTTCGAATCCCGGTGAGGCATAGATGTTGTGTTTGTATTACAGCGCTGGCTCTCTCCCATCCCTGGAACCCGTGTCCCTAAATTAGGGACGGGTGGCCATTTTTAGTCCACTGAGTTGCTGATGGTGGTTATTGAACCGCCAGACAAAAAAATGAAGCATTAATGTTTTCTATGTATTTCATAAATTTCAAAGTCGGAACACAGGATTTTGAAATTTTTTATCATAGAATTCAGTCTTCTTGTATTATGAATTCTTCGCTAGGTAAGGATAACTCTTTCTCTGCTTTCGGATATATGTTAGAACTGCTTCCGCCTAACTGAGACGCCAACATCTGTATCTGATCTCGTTTGAAATGCATAATCTTTGTTTAACCCAAAGACATGGAAAACGAAAGTAGAAAACAGTTCAATTTGTTAATAAAAAAAAAGGTCAAAGTCGTACGTAAGTTATGATGCATAAGAGCAATGGAATGGATCCCACCCCTATATCCTGACCTTTGACCCCATTTCGCCCATTTTCAATAAGGTTCGTTCCCAGGTGGTCTCCTACCACATACTAAAATTTCATCGAAATCGAACCATTTTTACTTAAGTTATGACGCATAAGGGCAATGGAATGTATCACGCTCCTATGTTCTGACCTTTGACCCCATTTCTCCAATTTTCAATGGGGTTCGTCCCCAGGTGATCTCCGAATACATCTAAAATTTCATCGAAATTGAACCATTTGTACGGGAGTTATCGTGCGGACGGACATACGGACAAAGCTGGAGCATATACGCTTCTTCAACCTAAGGTTGGAAAGCGTAAAAAAAGTGGTCAAAGTGCAAATCCTAAAAAAAAAAAAAGCAAAAAGGGCGATGTTTCAACAGCATTTAGCGCAGCTGCTTGAGTACTAAGATTTTGTAATATCACGTTAAAATAGAAGACATGGCAACAAATCAAGTTTTGAGATCTCGGTAAAAATTAGAAAAGGGAAGAAAAGCAAATGAAATGAAAACAAACAGAGAAGGTAACAAAAGGTAGGGAAGCGAAGAAAACTCGCAGTGAATCAAACGCGACGTAGACAAAGTTACTAATATTTGCTTTCAATGTATTCGGGCAGGAAACAAATCAATCAGAGTTCGAATATCACTAGAAAGAAAACAAAAAGAGAAAATCGAAAGAGTACCCCCGTATTCTGTGTAGGTAATTTATCCTACGCATCTTTCTCATGCCAAGATCTTTGTGAAAGCGAAATAAACGCGTTATTTGAAAGTGTACAATGTACATTTATATACGTACAACACATTGCATTCTTATCAAGTAAAGCAGATATAATAAGCTTACGGCAACTAAAGTTCGATACACCGATAAGCCATTTTATTACGACCACCCTCAGCCTAGAGAAACGAGCGCGCCTGGATACCGAACCTTTGTGGCACAAGCAATGGCGCACCCAGGAATTCTTGTTGGAGAGGGCTGTATGTGTGTACAAATGTATTGTGCACGCCTATAGTTTATATACGGTTGTGACATACGTCGCTCTTAATGTCTTTCAAGCTTTGGGAAGAAGACACCATGTAATAGAAGACACTATGTAATTTTTTGAACATGTAAAATAATATTTTCGAATGTTTAATTTCTGACGTACGTCGCTCTTAATCTCTTTGGGGCTTTAGGAAGAAGGCACTATGTAATAGCAGACACTATGTAATTTTTTGAACATGTAAAATAATATTTTTGAATGTTTAATTTGTGACGTACGTCGCTCTTAATCTCTTTGGAGCTTTAGGAAAAAGGCACTATGTAATAGCAGATACTGTGTCAGACACTATGTAATTTTTTGAACATGTAAAATAATATTTTTGAATGTTTAATTTGTGACGTACGTCGCTCTTAAACTCTTTGGGGCTTTAGGAAGAAGACACTGAGTCAGACAGTATGTAATTTTTTGACATGTAAAATAATATTTTTGAATGTTTAATTTGTGACGTACGTCGCTCTTAATGTCTTTGGGGCTTTAGGAAGAAGGCACTATGTAACAGCAGACACTGTGTCAGACACTATGTAATTTCTTGAACATGTAAAATAATATTTTTGAATGTTTAATTTGTGACGTACGTCGCTCTTAATCTCTTTGGAGCTTTAGGAAGAAGGCACTATGTAATAGGAGACACTGTGTCAGACACTATGTAATTTTTTGAACATGTAAAATAATATTTTTGAATGTTTAATTTGTGACGTACGTCGCTCTTAATCTCTTTGGGGCTTTAGGAAGAAGACACTGAGTCAGACAGTATGTAATTTTTTGAACATGTAAAATAATATTTTTGAATGTTTAATTTGTGACGTACGTCGCTCTTAATGTCTTTGGGGCTTTAGGAAGAAGGCACTATGTAACAGCAGACACTGTGTCAGACACTATGTAATTTCTTGAACATGTAAAATAATATTTTTGAATGTTTAATTTGTGACGTACGTCGCTCTTAATCTCTTTGGGGCTTTAGGAAGAAGGCACTATGTAATAGCAGACACTATGTAATTTTTTGAACATGTAAAATAATATTTTTGAATGTTTAATTTGTGACGTACGTCGCTCTTAATCTCTTTGGAGCTTTAGGAAGAAGGCACTATGTAATAGCAGATATTGTGTCAGACACTATGTAATTTTTTGAACATGTAAAATAATATTTTTGAATGTTTAATTTGTGACGTACGTCGCTCTTAATCTCTTTGGGGCTTTAGGAAGAAGACACTGAGTCAGACAGTATGTAATTTTTTGACATGTAAAATAATATTTTTGAATGTTTAATTTGTGACGTACGTCGCTCTTAATGTCTTTGGGGCTTTAGGAAGAAGGCACTATGTAACAGCAGACACTGTGTCAGACACTATGTAATTTCTTGAACATGTAAAATAATATTTTTGAATGTTTAATTTGTGACGTACGTCGCTCTTAATCTCTTTGGAGCTTTAGGAAGAAGGCACTATGTAATAGGAGACACTGTGTCAGACACTATGTAATTTTTTGAACATGTAAAATAATATTTTTGAATGTTTAATTTGTGACGTACGTCGCTCTTAATCTCTTTGGGGCTTTAGGAAGAAGACACTGTGTCAGACACTATGTAATTTTTTGAACATGTAAAATAATATTTTTGAATGTTTAATTTGTGACGTACGTCGCTCTTAATCTCTTTGGGGCTTTAGGAAGAAGACACTGAGTCAGACAGTATGTAATTTTTTGACATGTAAAATAATATTTTTGAATGTTTAATTTGTGACGTACGTCGCTCTTAATCTCTTTGGAGCTTTAGGAAGAAGGCACTATGTAATAGCAGACACTATGTAATTTTTTGAACATGTAAAATAATATTTTTGAATGTTTAATTTGTGACGTAGGTCGCTCTTAATCTCTTTGGGGCTTTAGGAAGAAGGCACTATGTAATAGCAGACACTGTGTCAGACACTATATAATTTTCTGAACATGTAAAATAATATTTTTGAATGTTTAATTTGTGACGTACGTCGCTCTTAATCTCTTTGGGGCTTTAGGAAGAAGGCACTATGTAATAGCTGGCACTGTGTCAGACACTATGTAATTTTTTGAACATGTAAAATAATATTTTTGAATGTTTAATTTGTGACGTACGTCGTTCTTAATCTCTTTGGGGCTTTAGGAAGAAGACACTGTGTCAGACACTATGTAATTTTTTGAACATGTAAAATAATATTTTTGAATGTTTAATTTGTGACGTACGTCGCTCTTAATCTCTTTGGGGCTTTAGGAAGAAGACACTGTGTCAGACACTATGTAATTTTTTGAACATGTAAAATAATATTTTTGAATGTTTAATTTGTGACGTACGTCGCTCTTAATCTCTTTGGAGCTTTAGGAAGAAGGCACTATGTAACAGCAGACACTGTGTCAGACACTATGTAATTTCTTGAACATGTAAAATAATATTTTTGAATGTTTAATTTGTGACGTACGTCGCTCTTAATCTCTTTGGGGCTTTAGGAAGAAGGCACTATGTAATAGCAGACACTATGTAATTTTTTGAACATGTAAAATAATATTTTTGAATGTTTAATTTGTGACGTACGTCGCTCTTAATCTCTTTGGAGCTTTAGGAAGAAGGCACTATGTAATAGCAGATATTGTGTCAGACACTATGTAATTTTTTGAACATGTAAAATAATATTTTTGAATGTTTAATTTGTGACGTACGTCGCTCTTAATCTCTTTGGGGCTTTAGGAAGAAGGCACTATGTAATAGCTGGCACTGTGTCAGACAGTATGTAATTTTTTGAACATGTAAAATAATATTTTTGAATGTTTAATTTGTGACGTACGTCGCTCTTAATGTCTTTGGGGCTTTAGGAAGAAGGCACTATGTAACAGCAGACACTGTGTCAGACACTATGTAATTTCTTGAACATGTAAAATAATATTTTTGAATGTTTAATTTGTGACGTACGTCGCTCTTAATCTCTTTGGAGCTTTAGGAAGAAGGCACTATGTAATAGGAGACACTGTGTCAGACACTATGTAATTTTTTGAACATGTAAAATAATATTTTTGAATGTTTAATTTGTGACGTACGTCGCTCTTAATCTCTTTGGGGCTTTAGGAAGAAGACACTGTGTCAGACACTATGTAATTTTTTGAACATGTAAAATAATATTTTTGAATGTTTAATTTGTGACGTACGTCGCTCTTAATCTCTTTGGGGCTTTAGGAAGAAGACACTGAGTCAGACAGTATGTAATTTTTTGACATGTAAAATAATATTTTTGAATGTTTAATTTGTGACGTACGTCGCTCTTAATCTCTTTGGAGCTTTAGGAAGAAGGCACTATGTAATAGCAGACACTATGTAATTTTTTGAACATGTAAAATAATATTTTTGAATGTTTAATTTGTGACGTAGGTCGCTCTTAATCTCTTTGGGGCTTTAGGAAGAAGGCACTATGTAATAGCAGACACTGTGTCAGACACTATATAATTTTCTGAACATGTAAAATAATATTTTTGAATGTTTAATTTGTGACGTACGTCGCTCTTAATCTCTTTGGAGCTTTAGGAAGAAGGCACTATGTAATAGGAGACACTGTGTCAGACACTATGTAATTTTTTGAACATGTAAAATAATATTTTTGAATGTTTTTTTTGTGACGTACGTCGCTCTTAATCTCTTTGGGGCTTTAGGAAGAAGACACTGTGTCAGACACTATGTAATTTTTTGAACATGTAAAATAATATTTTTGAATGTTTAATTTGTGACGTACGTCGCTCTTAATCTCTTTGGGGCTTTAGGAAGAAGACACTGAGTCAGACAGTATGTAATTTTTTGACATGTAAAATAATATTTTTGAATGTTTAATTTGTGACGTACGTCGCTCTTAATCTCTTTGGAGCTTTAGGAAGAAGGCACTATGTAATAGCAGACACTATGTAATTTTTTGAACATGTAAAATAATATTTTTGAATGTTTAATTTGTGACGTAGGTCGCTCTTAATCTCTTTGGGGCTTTAGGAAGAAGGCACTATGTAATAGCAGACACTGTGTCAGACACTATATAATTTTCTGAACATGTAAAATAATATTTTTGAATGTTTAATTTGTGACGTACGTCGCTCTTAATCTCTTTGGGGCTTTAGGAAGAAGGCACTATGTAATAGCTGGCACTGTGTCAGACACTATGTAATTTTTTGAACATGTAAAATAATATTTTTGAATGTTTAATTTGTGACGTACGTCGTTCTTAATCTCTTTGGGGCTTTAGGAAGAAGACACTGTGTCAGACACTATGTAATTTTTTGAACATGTAAAATAATATTTTTGAATGTTTAATTTGTGACGTACGTCGCTCTTAATCTCTTTGGGGCTTTAGGAAGAAGACACTGTGTCAGACACTATGTAATTTTTTGAACATGTAAAATAATATTTTTGAATGTTTAATTTGTGACGTACGTCGCTCTTAATGTCTTTGGGGCTTTAGGAAGAAGGCACTATGTAATAGCAGACACTGTGTCAGACACTATATAATTTTTTGAACATGTAAAATAATATTTTTGAATGTTTAATTTGTGACGTAGGTCGCTCTTAATCTCTTTGGGGCTTTAGGAAGAAGGCACTATGTAATAGCAGACACTGTGTCAGACACTATGTAATTTTTTGAACATGCAAAATAATTTTTTTGAATGTTTAATTTGTGACGTAGGTCGCTCTTAATCTCTTTGGGGCTTTAGGAAGAAGGCACTATGTAATAGCAGACACTGTGTCAGACACTATATAATTTTTTGAACATGTAAAATAATATTTTTGAATGTTTAATTTGTGACGTACGTCGCTCTTAATCTCTTTGGGGCTTTAGGAAGAAGGCACTATGTAATAGCTGGCACTGTGTCTGACACTATGTAATTTTTTGAACATGTAAAATAACATTTTTGAATGTTTAATTTGTGACTTACGTCGCTCTTAATCTCTTTGGGGCTTTAGGAAGAAGACACTGTGTCAGACACTATGTAATTTTTTGAACATGTAAAATAATATTTTTGAATGTTTAATTTGTGACGTACGTCGCTCTTAATCTCTTTGGGGCTTTAGGAAGAAGACACTGTGTCAGACACTATGTAATTTTTTGAACATGTAAAATAATATTTTTGAATGTTTAATTTGTGACGTACGTTGCTCTTAATCTCTTTGGAGCTTTAGGAAGAAGGCACTATGTAATAGCAGACACTGTGTCAGACACTATGTAATTTTTTGAACATGCAAAATAATTTTTTTGAATGTTTAATTTGTGACGTACGTCGCTCTTAATCTCTTTGGGGCTTTAGGAAGAAGACACTGAGTCAGACAGTATGTAATTTTTTGACATGTAAAATAATATTTTTGAATGTTTAATTTGTGACGTACGTCGCTCTTAATATCTTTGGGGCTTTAGGAAGAAGGCACTATGTAACAGCAGACACTGTGTCAGACACTATGTAATTTTTTGAACATGTAAAATAATATTTTTGAATGTTTAATTTGTGACGTACGTCGCTCTTAATCTCTTTGGGGCTTTAGGAAGAAGGCACTATGTAATAGCTGGCACTGTGTCAGACACTATGTAATTTTTTGAACATGTAAAATAATATTTTTGAATGTTTAATTTGTGACGTACGTCGCTCTTAATCTCTTTGGGGCTTTAGGAAGAAGACACTGTGTCAGACACTATGTAATTTTTTGAACATGTAAAATAATATTTTTGAATGTTTAATTTGTGACGTACGTCGCTCTTAATCTCTTTGTGGCTTTAGGAAGAAGACACTGTGTCAGACACTATGTAATTTTTTGAACATGTAAAATAATATTTTTGAATGTTTAATTTGTGACGTACGTTGCTCTTAATCTCTTTGGAGCTTTAGGAAGAAGGCACTATGTAATAGCAGACACTGTGTCAGACACCATGTAATTTTTTGAACATGCAAAATAATTTTTTTGAATGTTTAATTTGTGACGTAGGTCGCTCTTAATCTCTTTGGGGCTTTAGGAAGAAGGCACTATGTAACAGCAGACACTGTGTCAGACACTATGTAATTTTTTGAACATGTAAAATAATATTTTTGAATGTTTAATTTGTGACGTACGTCGCTCTTAATCTCTTTGGAGCTTTAGGAAGAAGGCACTATGTAATAGGAAACACTGTGTCAGACACTATGTAATTTTTTGAACATGTAAAATAATATTTTTGAATGTTTAATTTGTGACGTACGTCGCTCTTAATCTCTTTGGGGCTTTAGGAAGAAGACACTGTGTCAGACACTATGTAATTTTTTGAACATGTAAAATAATATTTTTGAATGTTTAATTTGTGACGTACGTCGCTCTTAATCTCTTTGGGGCTTTAGGAAGAAGACACTGAGTCAGACAGTATGTAATTTTTTGACATGTAAAATAATATTTTTGAATGTTTAATTTGTGACGTACGTCGCTCTTAATCTCTTTGGAGCTTTAGGAAGAAGGCACTATGTAATAGCAGACACTATGTAATTTTTTGAACATGTAAAATAATATTTTTGAATGTTTAATTTGTGACGTAGGTCGCTCTTAATCTCTTTGGGGCTTTAGGAAGAAGGCACTATGTAATAGCAGACACTGTGTCAGACACTATATAATTTTTTGAACATGTAAAATAATATTTTTGAATGTTTAATTTGTGACGTACGTCGCTCTTAATCTCTTTGGGGTTTTAGGAAGAAGGCACTATGTAATAGCTGGCACTGTGTCAGACACTATGTAATTTTTTGAACATGTAAAATAATATTTTTGAATGTTTTTTTTGTGACGTACGTCGCTCTTAATCTCTTTGGGGCTTTAGGAAGAAGACACTGTGTCAGACACTATGTAATTTTTTGAACATGTAAAATAATATTTTTGAATGTTTAATTTGTGACGTACGTCGCTCTTAATCTCTTTGGGGCTTTAGGAAGAAGACACTGTTTCAGACACTATGTAATTTTTTGAACATGTAAAATAATATTTTTGAATGTTTAATTTGTGACGTACGTCGCTCTTAATCTCTTTGGGGCTTTAGGAAGAAGACACTGTGTCAGACACTATGTAATTTTTTGAACATGTAAAATAATATTTTTGAATGTTTAATTTGTGACGTACGTCGCTCTTAATCTCTTTGGGGCTTTAGGAAGAAGACACTGTGTCAGACACTATGTAATTTTTTGAACATGTAAAATAATATTTTTGAATGTTTAATTTGTGACGTACGTCGCTCTTAATCTCTTTGGAGCTTTAGGAAGAAGGCACTATGTAACAGCAGACACTGTGTCAGACACTATGTAATTTCTTGAACATGTAAAATAATATTTTTGAATGTTTAATTTGTGACGTACGTCGCTCTTAATCTCTTTGGGGCTTTAGGAAGAAGGCACTATGTAATAGCAGACACTATGTAATTTTTTGAACATGTAAAATAATATTTTTGAATGTTTAATTTGTGACGTACGTCGCTCTTAATCTCTTTGGAGCTTTAGGAAGAAGGCACTATGTAATAGCAGATATTGTGTCAGACACTATGTAATTTTTTGAACATGTAAAATAATATTTTTGAATGTTTAATTTGTGACGTACGTCGCTCTTAATCTCTTTGGGGCTTTAGGAAGAAGACACTGAGTCAGACAGTATGTAATTTTTTGACATGTAAAATAATATTTTTGAATGTTTAATTTGTGACGTACGTCGCTCTTAATGTCTTTGGGGCTTTAGGAAGAAGGCACTATGTAACAGCAGACACTGTGTCAGACACTATGTAATTTCTTGAACATGTAAAATAATATTTTTGAATGTTTAATTTGTGACGTACGTCGCTCTTAATCTCTTTGGAGCTTTAGGAAGAAGGCACTATGTAATAGGAGACACTGTGTCAGACACTATGTAATTTTTTGAACATGTAAAATAATATTTTTGAATGTTTAATTTGTGACGTACGTCGCTCTTAATCTCTTTGGGGCTTTAGGAAGAAGACACTGTGTCAGACACTATGTAATTTTTTGAACATGTAAAATAATATTTTTGAATGTTTAATTTGTGACGTACGTCGCTCTTAATCTCTTTGGGGCTTTAGGAAGAAGACACTGAGTCAGACAGTATGTAATTTTTTGACATGTAAAATAATATTTTTGAATGTTTAATTTGTGACGTACGTCGCTCTTAATCTCTTTGGAGCTTTAGGAAGAAGGCACTATGTAATAGCAGACACTATGTAATTTTTTGAACATGTAAAATAATATTTTTGAATGTTTAATTTGTGACGTAGGTCGCTCTTAATCTCTTTGGGGCTTTAGGAAGAAGGCACTATGTAATAGCAGACACTGTGTCAGACACTATATAATTTTCTGAACATGTAAAATAATATTTTTGAATGTTTAATTTGTGACGTACGTCGCTCTTAATCTCTTTGGGGCTTTAGGAAGAAGGCACTATGTAATAGCTGGCACTGTGTCAGACACTATGTAATTTTTTGAACATGTAAAATAATATTTTTGAATGTTTAATTTGTGACGTACGTCGTTCTTAATCTCTTTGGGGCTTTAGGAAGAAGACACTGTGTCAGACACTATGTAATTTTTTGAACATGTAAAATAATATTTTTGAATGTTTAATTTGTGACGTACGTCGCTCTTAATCTCTTTGGGGCTTTAGGAAGAAGACACTGTGTCAGACACTATGTAATTTTTTGAACATGTAAAATAATATTTTTGAATGTTTAATTTGTGACGTACGTCGCTCTTAATGTCTTTGGGGCTTTAGGAAGAAGGCACTATGTAATAGCAGACACTGTGTCAGACACTATATAATTTTTTGAACATGTAAAATAATATTTTTGAATGTTTAATTTGTGACGTAGGTCGATCTTAATCTCTTTGGGGCTTTAGGAAGAAGGCACTATGTAATAGCAGACACTGTGTCAGACACTATGTAATTTTTTGAACATGCAAAATAATTTTTTTGAATGTTTAATTTGTGACGTAGGTCGCTCTTAATCTCTTTGGGGCTTTAGGAAGAAGGCACTATGTAATAGCAGACACTGTGTCAGACACTATATAATTTTTTGAACATGTAAAATAATATTTTTGAATGTTTAATTTGTGACGTACGTCGCTCTTAATCTCTTTGGGGCTTTAGGAAGAAGGCACTATGTAATAGCTGGCACTGTGTCTGACACTATGTAATTTTTTGAACATGTAAAATAACATTTTTGAATGTTTAATTTGTGACGTACGTCGCTCTTAATCTCTTTGGGGCTTTAGGAAGAAGACACTGTGTCAGACACTATGTAATTTTTTGAACATGTAAAATAATATTTTTGAATGTTTAATTTGTGACGTACGTCGCTCTTAATCTCTTTGGGGCTTTAGGAAGAAGACACTGTGTCAGACACTATGTAATTTTTTGAACATGTAAAATAATATTTTTGAATGTTTAATTTGTGACGTACGTTGCTCTTAATCTCTTTGGAGCTTTAGGAAGAAGGCACTATGTAATAGCAGACACTGTGTCAGACACTATGTAATTTTTTGAACATGCAAAATAATTTTTTTGAATGTTTAATTTGTGACGTACGTCGCTCTTAATCTCTTTGGGGCTTTAGGAAGAAGACACTGAGTCAGACAGTATGTAATTTTTTGACATGTAAAATAATATTTTTGAATGTTTAATTTGTGACGTACGTCGCTCTTAATATCTTTGGGGCTTTAGGAAGAAGGCACTATGTAACAGCAGACACTGTGTCAGACACTATGTAATTTTTTGAACATGTAAAATAATATTTTTGAATGTTTAATTTGTGACGTACGTCGCTCTTAATCTCTTTGGGGCTTTAGGAAGAAGGCACTATGTAATAGCTGGCACTGTGTCAGACACTATGTAATTTTTTGAACATGTAAAATAATATTTTTGAATGTTTAATTTGTGACGTACGTCGCTCTTAATCTCTTTGGGGCTTTAGGAAGAAGACACTGTGTCAGACACTATGTAATTTTTTGAACATGTAAAATAATATTTTTGAATGTTTAATTTGTGACGTACGTCGCTCTTAATCTCTTTGTGGCTTTAGGAAGAAGACACTGTGTCAGACACTATGTAATTTTTTGAACATGTAAAATAATATTTTTGAATGTTTAATTTGTGACGTACGTTGCTCTTAATCTCTTTGGAGCTTTAGGAAGAAGGCACTATGTAATAGCAGACACTGTGTCAGACACCATGTAATTTTTTGAACATGCAAAATAATTTTTTTGAATGTTTAATTTGTGACGTAGGTCGCTCTTAATCTCTTTGGGGCTTTAGGAAGAAGGCACTATGTAACAGCAGACACTGTGTCAGACACTATGTAATTTTTTGAACATGTAAAATAATATTTTTGAATGTTTAATTTGTGACGTACGTCGCTCTTAATCTCTTTGGAGCTTTAGGAAGAAGGCACTATGTAATAGGAAACACTGTGTCAGACACTATGTAATTTTTTGAACATGTAAAATAATATTTTTGAATGTTTAATTTGTGACGTACGTCGCTCTTAATCTCTTTGGGGCTTTAGGAAGAAGACACTGTGTCAGACACTATGTAATTTTTTGAACATGTAAAATAATATTTTTGAATGTTTAATTTGTGACGTACGTCGCTCTTAATCTCTTTGGGGCTTTAGGAAGAAGACACTGAGTCAGACAGTATGTAATTTTTTGACATGTAAAATAATATTTTTGAATGTTTAATTTGTGACGTACGTCGCTCTTAATCTCTTTGGAGCTTTAGGAAGAAGGCACTATGTAATAGCAGACACTATGTAATTTTTTGAACATGTAAAATAATATTTTTGAATGTTTAATTTGTGACGTAGGTCGCTCTTAATCTCTTTGGGGCTTTAGGAAGAAGGCACTATGTAATAGCAGACACTGTGTCAGACACTATATAATTTTTTGAACATGTAAAATAATATTTTTGAATGTTTAATTTGTGACGTACGTCGCTCTTAATCTCTTTGGGGTTTTAGGAAGAAGGCACTATGTAATAGCTGGCACTGTGTCAGACACTATGTAATTTTTTGAACATGTAAAATAATATTTTTGAATGTTTTTTTTGTGACGTACGTCGCTCTTAATCTCTTTGGGGCTTTAGGAAGAAGACACTGTGTCAGACACTATGTAATTTTTTGAACATGTAAAATAATATTTTTGAATGTTTAATTTGTGACGTACGTCGCTCTTAATCTCTTTGGGGCTTTAGGAAGAAGACACTGTTTCAGACACTATGTAATTTTTTGAACATGTAAAATAATATTTTTGAATGTTTAATTTGTGACGTACGTCGCTCTTAATCTCTTTGGGGCTTTAGGAAGAAGACACTGTGTCAGACACTATGTAATTTTTTGAACATGTAAAATAATATTTTTGAATGTTTAATTTGTGACGTACGTCGCTCTTAATCTCTTTGGGGCTTTAGGAAGAAGACACTGAGTCAGACAGTATGTAATTTTTTGACATGTAAAATAATATTTTTGAATGTTTAATTTGTGACGTACGTCGCTCTTAATCTCTTTGGAGCTTTAGGAAGAAGGCACTATGTAATAGCAGACACTATGTAATTTTTTGAACATGTAAAATAATATTTTTGAATGTTTAATTTGTGACGTAGGTCGCTCTTAATCTCTTTGGGGCTTTAGGAAGAAGGCACTATGTAATAGCAGACACTGTGTCAGACACTATATAATTTTTTGAACATGTAAAATAATATTTTTGAATGTTTAATTTGTGACGTACGTCGCTCTTAATCTCTTTGGGGTTTTAGGAAGAAGGCACTATGTAATAGCTGGCACTGTGTCAGACACTATGTAATTTTTTGAACATGTAAAATAATATTTTTGAATGTTTAATTTGTGACGTACGTCGCTCTTAATCTCTTTGGGGCTTTAGGAAGAAGACACTGTGTCAGACACTATGTAATTTTTTGAACATGTAAAATAATATTTTTGAATGTTTAATTTGTGACGTACGTCGCTCTTAATCTCTTTGGGGCTTTAGGAAGAAGACACTGTTTCAGACACTATGTAATTTTTTGAACATGTAAAATAATATTTTTGAATGTTTAATTTGTGACGTAAGTCGCTCTTAATGTCTTTGGGGCTTTAGGAAGAAGGCACTATGTAACAGCAGACACTGTGTCAGACACTATGTAATTTTTTGAACATGTAAAATAATATTTTTGAATGTTTAATTTGTGACGTACGTCGCTCTTAATGTCTTTGGAGCTTTAGGAAGAAGGCACTATGTAATAGGAGACACTGTGTCAGACACTATGTAATTTTTTGAACATGTAAAATAATATTTTTGAATGTTTAATTTGTGACGTACGTCGCTCTTAATCTCTTTGGGGCTTTAGGAAGAAGACACTGTGTCAGACACTATGTAATTTTTTGAACATGTAAAATAATATTTTTGAGTGTTTAATTTGTGACGTACGTCGCTCTTAATCTCTTTGGGGCTTTAGGAAGAAGACACTGAGTCAGACAGTATGTAATTTTTTGACATGTAAAATAATATTTTTGAATGTTTAATTTGTGACGTACGTCGCTCTTAATCTCTTTGGAGCTTTAGGAAGAAGGCACTATGTAATAGCAGACACTATGTAATTTTTTGAACATGTAAAATAATATTTTTGAATGTTTAATTTGTGACGTAGGTCGCTCTTAATCTCTTTGGGGCTTTAGGAAGAAGGCACTATGTAATAGCAGACACTGTGTCAGACACTATATAATTTTCTGAACATGTAAAATAATATTTTTGAATGTTTAATTTGTGACGTACGTCGCTCTTAATCTCTTTGGGGCTTTAGGAAGAAGGCACTATGTAATAGCTGGCACTGTGTCAGACACTATGTAATTTTTTGAACATGTAAAATAATATTTTTGAATGTTTAATTTGTGACGTACGTCGTTCTTAATCTCTTTGGGGCTTTAGGAAGAAGACACTGTGTCAGACACTATGTAATTTTTTGAACATGTAAAATAATATTTTTGAATGTTTAATTTGTGACGTACGTCGCTCTTAATCTTTTTGGGGCTTTAGGAAGAAGACACTGTGTCAGACACTATGTAATTTTTTGAACATGTAAAATAATATTTTTGAATGTTTAATTTGTGACGTAAGTCGCTCTTAATGTCTTTGGGGCTTTAGGAAGAAGGCACTATGTAATAGCAGACACTGTGTCAGACACTATATAATTTTTTGAACATGTAAAATAATATTTTTAAATGTTTAATTTGTGACGTACGTCGCTCTTAATCTCTCTGGGGCTTTAGGAAGAAGGCACTATGTAATAGCTGGCACTGTGTCAGACACTATGTAATTTTTTTAACATGTAAAATAATATTTTTGAATGTTTAATTTGTGACGTACGTCGCTCTTAATCTCTTTGGGGCTTTAGGAAGAAGACACTGTGTCAGACACTATGTAATTTTTTGAACATGTAAAATAATATTTTTGAATGTTTAATTTGTGACGTACGTCGCTCTTAATCTCTTTGGGGCTTTAGGAAGAAGACACTGTGTCAGACACTATGTAATTTTTTGAACATGTAAAATAATATTTTTGAATGTTTAATTTGTGACGTACGTTGCTCTTAATCTCTTTGGAGCTTTAGGAAGAAGGCACTATGTAATAGCAGACACTGTGTCAGACACTATGTAATTTTTTGAACATGCAAAATAATTTTTTTGAATGTTTAATTTGTGACGTAGGTCGCTCTTAATCTCTTTGGGGCTTTAGGAAGAAGGCACTATGTAATAGCAGACACTGTGTCAGACACTATATAATTTTTTGAACATGTAAAATAATATTTTTGAATGTTTAATTTGTGACGTACGTCGCTCTTAATCTCATTGGGGCTTTAGGAAGAAGGCACTATGTAATAGCTGGCACTGTGTCTGACACTATGTAATTTTTTGAACATGTAAAATAATATTTTTGAATGTTTAATTTGTGACGTACGTCGCTCTTAATCTCTTTGGGGCTTTAGGAAGAAGACACTGTGTCAGACACTATGTAATTTTTTGAACATGTAAAATAATATTTTTGAATGTTTAATTTGTGACGTACGTCGCTCTTAATCTCTTTGGGGCTTTAGGAAGAAGACACTGTGTCAGACACTATGTAATTTTTTGAACATGTAAAATAATATTTTTGAATGTTTAATTTGTGACGTACGTTGCTCTTAATCTCTTTGGAGCTTTAGGAAGAAGGCACTATGTAATAGCAGACACTGTGTCAGACACTATGTAATTTTTTGAACATGCAAAATAATTTTTTTGAATGTTTAATTTGTGACGTACGTCGCTCTTAATCTCTTTGGGGCTTTAGGAAGAAGACACTGAGTCAGACAGTATGTAATTTTTTGACATGTAAAATAATATTTTTGAATGTTTAATTTGTGACGTACGTCGCTCTTAATGTCTTTGGGGCTTTAGGAAGAAGGCACTATGTAACAGCAGACACTATGTCAGACACTATGTAATTTTTTGAACATGTAAAATAATATTTTTGAATGTTTAATTTGTGACGTACGTCGCTCTTAATCTCTTTGGGGCTTTAGGAAGAAGGCACTATGTAATAGCTGGCACTGTGTCAGACACTATGTAATTTTTTGAAAATGTAAAATAATATTTTTGAATGTTTAATTTGTGACGTACGTCGCTCTTAATCTCTTTGGGGCTTTAGGAAGAAGACACTGTGTCAGACACTATGTAATTTTTTGAACATGTAAAATAATATTTTTGAATGTTTAATTTGTGACGTACGTCGCTCTTAATCTCTTTGGGGCTTTAGGAAGAAGACACTGTGTCAGACACTATGTAATTTTTTGAACATGTAAAATAATATTTTTGAATGTTTAATTTGTGACGTACGTTGCTCTTAATCTCTTTGGAGCTTTAGGAAGAAGGCACTATGTAATAGCAGACACTGTGTCAGACACCATGTAATTTTTTGAACATGCAAAATATTTTTTTTGAATGTTTAATTTGTGACGTAGGTCGCTCTTAATCTCTTTGGGGCTTTAGGAAGAAGGCACTATGTAACAGCAGACACTGTGTCAGACACTATGTAATTTTTTGAATATGTAAAATAATATTTTTGAATGTTTAATTTGTGACGTACGTCGCTCTTAATCTCTTTGGAGCTTTAGGAAGAAGGCACTATGTAATAGGAGACACTGTGTCAGACACTATGTAATTTTTTGAACATGTAAAATAATATTTTTGAATGTTTAATTTGTGACGTACGTCGCTCTTAATCTCTTTGGGGCTTTAGGAAGAAGACACTGTGTCAGACACTATGTAATTTTTTGAACATGTAAAATAATATTTTTGAATGTTTAATTTGTGACGTACGTCGCTCTTAATCTCTTTGGGGCTTTAGGAAGAAGACACTGAGTCAGACAGTATGTAATTTTTTGGCATGTAAAATAATATTTTTGAATGTTTAATTTGTGACGTACGTCGCTCTTAATCTCCTTGGAGCTTTAGGAAGAAGGCACTATGTAATAGCAGACACTATGTAATTTTTTGAACATGTAAAATAATATTTTTGAATGTTTAATTTGTGACGTAGGTCGCTCTTAATCTCTTTGGGGCTTTAGGAAGAAGGCACTATGTAATAGCAGACACTGTTTCAGACACTATATAATTTTTTGAACATGTAAAATAATATTTTTGAATGTTTAATTTGTGACGTACGTCGCTCTTAATCTCTTTGGGGTTTTAGGAAGAAGGCACTATGTAATAGCTGGCACTGTGTCAGACACTATGTAATTTTTTGAACATGTAAAATAATATTTTTGAATGTTTAATTTGTGACGTACGTCGCTCTTAATCTCTTTGGGGCTTTAGGAAGAAGACACTGTGTCAGACACTATGTAATTTTTTGAACATGTAAAATAATATTTTTGAATGTTTAATTTGTGACGTACGTCGCTCTTAATCTCTTTGGGGCTTTAGGAAGAAGACACTGTTTCAGACACTATGTAATTTTTTGAACATGTAAAATAATATTTTTGAATGTTTAATTTGTGACGTAAGTCGCTCTTAATGTCTTTGGGGCTTTAGGAAGAAGGCACTATGTAACAGCAGACACTGTGTCAGACACTATGTAATTTTTTGAACATGTAAAATAATATTTTTGAATGTTTAATTTGTGACGTACGTCGCTCTTAATCTCTTTGGAGCTTTAGGAAGAAGGCACTATGTAATAGGAGACACTGTGTCAGACACTATGTAATTTTTTGAACATGTAAAATAATATTTTTGAATGTTTAATTTGTGACGTACGTCGCTCTTAATCTCT
The DNA here is from genome assembly GCA_039090855.1 of Macrothele yani. Lineage (NCBI taxonomy): Eukaryota > Metazoa > Arthropoda > Arachnida > Araneae > Macrothelidae > Macrothele > Macrothele yani. The sequence goes on from CM077028.1 coordinate 52,429,669, forward strand.
TTGGGGCTTTAGGAAGAAGACACTGTGTCAGACACTATGTAATTTTTTGAACATGTAAAATAATATTTTTGAATGTTTAATTTGTGACGTACGTCGCTCTTAATCTCTTTGGGGCTTTAGGAAGAAGACACTGAGTCAGACAGTATGTAATTTTTTGACATGTAAAATAATATTTTTGAATGTTTAATTTGTGACGTACGTCGCTCTTAATCTCTTTGGAGCTTTAGGAAGAAGGCACTATGTAATAGCAGACACTGTGTCAGACACTATGTAATTTTTTGAAGATGTAAAATAATATTTTTGAATGTTTAATTTGGGACGTAGGTCGCTCTTAATCTCTTTGGGGCTTTAGGAAGAAGGCACTATGTAATAGCAGACACTGTGTCAGACACTATATAATTTTTTGAACATGTAAAATAATATTTTTGAATGTTTAATTTGTGACGTACGTCGCTCTTAATCTCTTTGGGGCTTTAGGAAGAAGGCACTATGTAATAGCAGACACTGTGTCAGACACTATGTAATTTTTTGAACATGTAAAATAATATTTTTGAATGTTTAATTTGTGACGTACGTCGCTCTTAATCTCTTTGGGGCTTTAGGAAGAAGACACTGTGTCAGACACTATGTAATTTTTTGAACATGCAAAATAATTTTTTTGAATGTTTAATTTGTGACGTACGTCGCTCTTAATCTCTTTGGAGCTTTAGGAAGAAGGCGCTATGTAATAGCAGACACTATATAACGAAGTAAATTTCTCCATCATTTTTATCCGCGCCGGGATTCGAACCCGGATCCCCTCATTCCGGAATAAGTCACTCTACCAATTGAGCTATGTAGACGTTTTATTCTGATTCCTATCTACCTTTATGTCGTGCGCGTCCTTCTGGCAGGTACGTCACATCTCCTGGTACGTTACATAATCTCCCCTTTATTCTTTTTTTTTTTTCGAAGTGCTGGAGAAGGGATTCTTTGATTTTTCTTATCTCGCGGTGTGGAAATAACATCACACCATTACGAGATTTTGAACGGTCGGGTCATCCGGATAGTTCAGGCGCCATTATAACGAAATAAATTTCTCCGTCATTTCTGTCCAAGCCAGGATTCGAACCCGGATCCCCTCATTCCGGAATAAGTTGCTCTACCAATTGAGCTACGTGGACGTTTTATTCTGATTCCTATCTGCTTCTATGTCGTGTGCGTCCTTCTGGCAGGTACGTCACATCTCCTGGTACGTTACAAATATGTAATTTTTTGAACATGCAAAATGATATTTTTAATGTTTAATTTGTGACGTACGTCGCTCTTAAACTCTTTGCGGCTTTCGGAAGAAGACACCGTGTAATAGATGACACTATGTAAATTTTTGAACATGTAAAATAATATATGTGAATATTGGATTTGTGACGTATGTCGTTCTTAATCTCCTTGGAGGGGGCGGGGCTTAAGCCCCAAAGCCCCATCTTTGAGTACGCCAATGGGCACAGGTGAAGTTCACAGAGCACTATATATATAACCCTAGGACCGGCCTTCGGTTAGTAGAGTGTTAGGAGTCAGAGTGGGAAAAGCTGCCGATTTATCGGAGTTTGATAAAGGACAAATTGGGATGGCACGTAGCCTTGGAACGACGATCTCGGAAACGGCGTGGCTCGTGGGTTGTTCACGTGTCCCTATAGTGAGTACGTATCAAAAGTGGTGCACAGATGGCCAAACGACGAACCGTCGTCCGCAGCTGATTGATGCCAGAGAGGAGCGGAGACTGTCGCGCGTTGTTAACAGCAACCGCAGAGCGACGAATAAAAAAATATGAATTATGGCTCAATAGCCATATTCGTAGAAATAAAGCTATTAGATTTATTTCTACAAATATGTACACAACCGTAGGAGTTTACGAAGAATTATGTTGGATTAGAGAAGTGAAAAGGTTTTAAGTTGTTTAAAAAATGAAACATTTATTCAAAGTGTATAATAGGTTTACAAAACTTTTACAATGTAATATATTTATAATATTTGTGTATAGATATATTTAAGAATCGTTTTCATCTTTTTTTTTTCTTGTAAAAATTGTAAACTTAGCTTTATGATTGGAAAAATAGATCGCAAAATTGCGTGTTAAAACATTCTGTAGGTAAGTAAGTATCTATAACGTCGATGCGGCTATAAGAGCCAAGCATGGAGGGCTCTGTTAAACATTCATTTGAAAGTGTAAGTCCAAATTGTTCTTGCATGAAGGTGATGAATGATTCGTTTTCCGTTGTAGACAAATCAATTTTTAAATCGCCAACTAACAAGATCGGTAACTTACCTAAATTCAAACGACGAAGTAAACTGAAAGATTCAGCCACTTTAGGTGTATAGGCTAACAGTTGCCGTAATATAATACGTTTAGCATTATATAACTTAGTTCCTGGGGTAATATACAGATTGGTTCAGCTAAACGTGTACAAAATTCTGGGAAGGGTAGGCTGCCCAAAGACAAATCGGAATCACATAGCAATGCAGGGTCGGAAACGCCATCTTCATGCGGTAGATGGCGTTGTTCGGCAGCGAGACTGCTCATACGTTCTTTCAGGATACCGTCATTTGTAAACCGCCAGCAGAGGTAGTAGTAGGATGGCTGAGTTCACGAACGCGGAAATGTCCGATATGCGCCTCGTACACGAAGCAACGGACGAGCCGCCGTGCGACTGTACCAGGAACGATACCCGATGAGACGAGTGCCAAACCACCAAGTGTCCCAAGTGCCAGCACACGAGCAATTGCCCATCGGCTCGGTCTGTCCCAATCCACCGTATGGAGGGTTCTGCACGAAGACCAATTGTATCCATATCATGTGCAGCGTGTTCAGACACTAAGCTCTTGAGGATTACCCTCAGCGCATTGCATCTGCGCAATGGTACCTGCAGAAGAGTGCGGCAGAACCCCAATTTCCTGCTTCTGCGCTGTTCACAGAGGAAGCGTGCTTTACACGGGAAGGTTGCTTCAATGCACATAACGCGCATGTATGGGCGGTGGAGAACTCCCATGCTCTACGACCACGTGCAGCAGAAAACCGTTTTCCTGTTAATGTTTGGGCCGGCATTGTCGGGGACCACTTAATTGGTTCATACCTCATGCCTCCTCGTCTGGACGGAAGGAGTTAACGGATATTTCTGGAGGACGTCTTGCCTCAGCTATTGAACAAACAACAGGTCCCTCAGTCGCTGCGCCATGCAATGTGGTTCCAGCACGATGGGTACACCGCCCATTTCAGCAATGACGTTCGTCATCACTTAAACATGACCTTTGGACATTAGTGGATCGGGCGTTGTGGTCCCGTTCTTTGGCCTGCAAGATCGCCGGACTTAACATGCCTTGATTATTTCTTCTGGGGTTACATCAAAGAATAGGTGTGCGACACCCCAGTTGAAAGGGATGAGGACCTTGTAGCACGCATCTCTGTAGCTGTTTCAGAAGTCCGAGACACGCCAGGAATTTTCCAAAGTGTACGTGATTCCATGCGCTGACGATGTCAAGCGTGTGTTACAGCTCATGGTCGCAACTTTGAACACCTTCTGTAACCTCAACCCATTTCGCAAATGTCTTGTGAGTAATAAAAAGCAGTTTGTTCTCTTACGTGCTGCTCTTTCATTTCTCGTCCTCTCTGTACACTAGCATATGAAGATGGCGTTTCCTATCCTGCATTGCTATATTATTCCGATTTGTCTTTGTGTAACCTAGAAGTTTGTACCCGCTTAGCTGAATCACCCTATATACACACACTAAAAACACTTTATCGGGTTCGTTATAACCAGTAAATATTGGGTTGGTACGAATGAAATGTCCGGCGCGAACGAGCGGTGGAGAAAGGGCCCCACCACCGCGGAACGGAAACACCCACAGGCGTTGCGGGTATTACGTCACAGAGTAACTATAAATAGCTAGCGCGTGTGTGAAGAACAAGGTTTGGGCCAATGGTGGCCTAGTGGTCAACTTTCGTGACTGCCACGGAGAAAACCTCAGGTTCCATCCCAGGCAGGAACGGACGCTCGAACCCCTAAATATCCGCCGTGCGTCCGATGGGCACGTTAATCCATCGGACCCCGGGTACTGCCCCCGGTAATAAATAAGGGCGTCTTTCTACCTTGCTTCCGTGTGACTTTCCTATCGGGCACTTTAGCCCAAATCTCCTAGCTTCCTATTTCTAAGGGTTGTTTAAGACCTGGGGTCAGACACTCCCTTACTAAAACCCTCTACATATGATCTGTTCTGATCTGATGAAGAAAAAGGTTCAGGCGTGGTTTGTTTGGACGTAACGTGGCTTGCGAAGGAAACTTGCGGACGCCTGATTTGAGTGCCATCTTCCTGTTGAATTTAAACTAGGCCATTATGCAAGAATTGCCGCTTGAAACGTTAACAAAGCGTTTGGGGAGAATACAGCCAACGAACAAACCATTCGGCGATGGTTTCTGAAGTTTCGAAGCGGTGATACGGACCTACAAAGCGAAGCACGTGGTTACTGACCTGTCGCTGTTTCTGACGATGTTCTGTTACGTGTGGTTAAAGGGGACCCCCGGAAAACGTGTCATGAGGCAGCGGCAGATGTAGGTGTCCACCACACGACAGTTGTTCGGCGTCTAGCTGCGCCGGGCAAGGCCAAAAAGCTGGACATGTGGCTGCCGCATGAGTTGACAACTGCCAACAAGGTTAGGCGTTTGGAAGTCTGCACGTAGCTGCTCGCCAGGAATAAACAGGAACCTCTACTGCATCGAATGGTCACCTGCGACGAGAAGTAGGTCCTTTATGATGATCGGAAACGATCTGCACAATGGTTAAGCAAGGCACAACCTGCTGGACAGAATCCTAAGCCACCCCTACACACTAAGGAGATGATGGTCCTTATCTGGTGGTCCACAGTCGGGATATAAGAGGCTAAAGCATCACTGTAGAACGTTATTGTGCTGAATTACACCAGATGCACCAGAAATTTATGCAGAAACAACCGGCTTTGGTCAACAGTCATGGTGTTCTTCTGCTCCTGGACAATGGCCGCCCTCATATCGCACAACGAACGATGCTGACACTAATTGCCTTGGGCTATGAAGCACTGCCTCGTCCTTCCTATACCCAGGACTTGTCTCCGACAGACTATCATCTGTTTAGTCGCCTGGATCACTTCCTGTCCGGGAAAAAGTTCACGATAATCAACCAGGTTCAACTTGCAGTTGATGACTTCTTCGGTTCCCTGCCACAAGACTTTTCTTCGTTCCGGGATCATAGTCTTGCCGGACAGATGGCAACAATGTGTCGATGCCAAGGGGGATAATTTTGCCAAGGTAAGTCGTCCTACGTTTCCGTTCTCGCTGTCCACGTGTGCTGGTCCTTTGCCGGACATTTCATTCGCACCAACCCAATATATCAACTGCACAAATATCACCGAACTTGCCTTTAACACTTGCAAGGTAATCCATTTCATCAGCGTAACATGTTTCAAGTATGTGTTGAACGATGGAAACAGGAGAACCGTTCTTCTTGTACAGGGTGTCCCAGAAAGGACTCCCTGATTTTAAAATGAAATAACTCGGAAACGGAGATCGAAAGAAGTTTGAAACAAGTGGTATGTTTATTTGGAAAGCCGTAAAAATCTGATACAAAAGTTTCAAAATTACTTACAAATGTTGCCGACAGGTGGCGCTGTACGCTGTAGTCGCAGTACGGAGTCCGAGAAATAGTCTGTCCTTTGCAAGCAGTCGTTGCAATCACATGACAATCGCTTCAAAATGGCCACCTTTCGCAGCACAGAGATGGCGCAAACGAAGAATTAAATTTTCAGTCAACCTCTGTAGAGTGTCAACGGAAATGGACGCACATGCCTCACCGATCAACTCTTCAAGCTCGTCCAGTGTTGCAGGATTGTTCCGGAAAACAGTGTCTTTCAATGTGCCCCACAAAAAAGTAGTCGCTGAGGGTAAGATCGGGTGAGTGTGGAAGCCAATCCATGCCTTTTCCAGTAAATGTGGAATAGTTCAAAGCAATGACTCTATTCCCGAAGTATTCCTCAAGAAAGGCAAAAACCGCTGGGGTACGGTGTGGTCGGGCCCCCTCTTGCATAAACCACGAAGTGCCTGGTCGATCCTCCAACGCTTGTAGTGTGGCGACAAATTGTTCCAAAACCGCAACGTACCGTTCAGTATTGATGATTTCTCGCAAGAAAAAAGGGCCAATGATGCCTTTGCTGGAAACTGCAGCCCAAACAGTAACTTCTGGGGAATGTAGTGGTCGTGCTTGACACAAATGCGGGTTTTCGGTACCCTAAATCGCCAGTTTTGTCTGTTCACGAAACCATCCAGGTGAAAATGGGCCTCATCTGTGAACGATATGCATCCAACATCGAATCCATCATGATCAATCATTGAGAGCATATCGTTCGTGAACTCCTCTCTTTGTCGCACAGCTCGACCTGTTATGGCTTGGTGACATTGGATCTTGAACGGAAACATGTGTATCGTGTTCAGTATTCTGTGCGTGCTGGATCGCTTTAATCCGGATGCCGCTGCAACTCTTCGTATGGATTTCCTCAGATTATTCTGAATAACTGCAGAAACTGTCGCGCCATTTTCAGGAGTAACTGCAGATTGCCTGGGCCAACATTTCCCACTAACTCTTGAGTCACGCTGCCTGTCCGTTGAAATTTGTCGAAAAGCTGGCGAATTGTTTTCGCATCAGGACCTTTTGCAACTTTAAATTGGGGTTGAAAACTACGCCTTGTTGCCGTAGGACTTCGATTTAACTGGTGATACGCGAGTACCAGAAAAACACGTTGCTCCACGGAATACATGACTTCATTCATACAATTCCTTCAGTACGTTAACCTCCTTTCACGTTTCAACAGCGAAACTGTCCGAGACTGATCGCTCTGTGCTTCACAGCATTATTTATAGGACTCCGCACTGCGACTACAGCGTACAGCGCCACCTGTCGGCAACATTTGAAAGTAATTTTGAAACTTCTGTATCAGATTTTTACGGCTTTCCAAATAAACATACCACTTGTTTCATTCTTCTTTCGATCTCCGTTTCCGAGTTATTTCATTTTAAAATCAGGGAGTCCTTTGTGTGACACCCGTATATAGCGACACCACCTGCTCGCTGAGATGGCCGCATATACTGCGAAATTCAACTGTATCCCTCGATCGGAATGGTATTGTCGTCGTGCATCCAATTTTCACTGAGAACCATAACATCGGATCGGTTTATAACATGGTCGACTAGTGATTCTGCATAGTGAGCATGTAAGCTTTGTAAGTTGAATGATAAAACACGTACAGTTAGTTGTTAATAAAGGAGAATCGAAATTTTTTGTTTTGCCGTGTTGTACGCGTTTGAGTAGTTGTTTTCCTCTTATTTTGAAAAATTTCTCCGCTTGTAGATGGTTATGACTCCATAGCAGTGGAGGTGAACAGCTGAACACGCCGCGCCTCCTCTTGCGCGCGTTTCTTTTTCCGCTGTCTGCACAATGTCATCTTTTCAGATGGGGTCAAAGCAATTTTTTTCGAACTCTCTGGCCTGCGATCTTCCTCCGCTTTACGTTTTCTGTGTTTTTTTTACAGGTTCCATAACAGTTTTTCTAGGCATCTTCAATTTCTGAAAATGTTTAAAAATAAATTTATTTATAAAAATTTTAAAAAATTAAAAAAACAAACAAATGTGAGCTTTTCTTACAGAGTTTTGAAAGCTCTATCCACAGATATTTTAGTTTTAATCGTACGATAAAGAGTTAGATCATATTGATCAATTGTAGCGGATTTTAGGAAGGGAGTGTCTGACCCCAGGTCTTAAACAACCCTTAGAAATAGGAAGCTAGGAGATTTGGGCTAGAGTGCCCGATAGGAAAGTCACACGGAAGCGAGGTAGAAAGGGGGAGGAAGACGCCCTTATTTATTACCGGGGGGCCAGTACCCGGGGTCCGACGGCTTAACGTGCCCATCCGACGCACGGCGGGTATTTAATATTTCGATCGTTCTTACCTACTCAGGATCGAACCTGAGGTTATCTCCGTGGCAGTCACGAACGCTGACCACTAGGCCAACCGCGGCCCACGATAAAGAGTTTTCGAGATATTCACCTTTTAATGCTGACACAACGTCAAAATCGATGTTCAAATTTTCAAGGTCATAACATTTAATCTAATTAACGGATTTTAACAAATGAAGCATTTTTGGGGTCCGAAGTACGTCAGCTGTTAAATACTTTTAATCCGATGTGAATAGGTTGAACGATTGTTGAGTGCTGAGCGCGAACTTGTATTACAGCATTTGGTAAGGCTCCCAACGCTAACATGACACCCGGCTCAATGAGACATTAGACGTAATTCTACGTCAAAAACAACAACAGCCCTAGGTTTGGTGTTGTGTTTGGAGCTTCGACCATATTTACTGATAGACTGCGCATGGCATCAAAATCGCTGGCTCCAACATCGAAAGCCACGAAATCATGTGACATGTGTCAAAAAGATGGGTCACACATGCTGTGCTTATGGTTGCTTTCAGTAATTTAGTAAAGGAAGTTCTACAACTTTTCATGGGTAAGAAACGAATTAAACACCTAAATACACTGCTGGCCACCCAAAATGAAACACCAAGAAGGGCACGAGATAGCGAAGCCAGATTTACTGGAGACATTAAAACAGATACAAAGATGAAACGATTGAGCTTACAGGCCCGTGCGACTTGCGGAACACGCAGACATCAATAGTTCGTGTGGTACCCATGGCTGGCAATAACGGCCGCTACACGCCGCGGTATCGAACGAAAGAGGCTTTGGATGTGGGCTTGGGGTATTTCGGTCCAGGCTGCTTCCACACGTTGCCACACTTCATCAGGCGTAGCCGCGGGTGGTGTTTGCCGGGCCACTCGATTGCCGATCAGCGACCAGACGTGTTCGATGGGCGACATATCGGGAGAACAGACGGACCACGGCAGCAGTGACACCTGGTGGGCCGTGAATAATTGTTGCATGATGCGTGCCACGTGCTGGCGCGCATTGTCCTGTTGAAACGTGACCGCTGGCAGGTCCTGCAGATAAGGGAGGACTACAGGTTTCAAAACGTCGGAGATGTAGCGGTGGCTGTTGAGTGTACCGGCGATGCGTACCGGAGGGGTGCGGGTGTCATATCCAATTGCGCCCTAAACCATAACGCCAGGCGACGGACCGGCATGGCGATGCATAATGCAGGAGTCATACAGTCTCTCGCCGCGGTGCCGCCACACGCGGATCCGACCATCGTGGTGTTGCAGGCAGAAGTGGGATTCGTTGGAGAAGACAATGTCGTGCCATTCTGTAGTCCAGGTGCGGCGTTCAACGGCCCACTGCCGCCGCACTCGCCGGTGTTGTAACGTCACTGGTAATCGGAGCAATGGGCGCCGTGCGACAAGTCTCCGCTCCTGCAGACGACGTCGAACGTTACGTGCTGACACAGGTTGTTGCGCAACACACCCTAATTCCTACGCTAACGTTCGTGATGTGGCGGTGCGAGCCGTCAATCTTCGCCGCACAACATGCCGGTCCTGTCGTTCGGTGGTGTGCCGCGGCTGCGGTAATCGCTCACGTCGGTCCGTCCGTCCCTCCTGCACCCACCGAATCCACACTCGCCTCACTGTGGCTGGATGTCGTCCCAAACGGGCGCCGATGTCTCGGTACGATAAACCGCTGTCGCGATAAGCCACTATTCGTCCTTTGTCGAACTCCGAAACGTGATGGAATGACTGCTGTATTTTGCGACGAGGCATCAGAAAGCTTCCCACACACAGGTCCGGCAGCACAACACACTTCCACTACTTACACCCCGCCTTCTGTGCACCCTTCTTATAGTGCTTCTCGGTGGCGTGCCGGGCGCACATGGTTTGCATATGCCCTGCAATGCTAATCGTTTGAATGTCCTCTCGCGGGCGACGCATGGTGCAAATTTCAGGCCAATCGGATGCTTCCTTCTTGGTGGTGCATTTTGGGTGGTTAACAGTGTAGATTCTTTGGATGCTTTATAATAATTTCACTATAGCACTTCGGTGTCGTCATCTTAAAATTTAAGGCTAAACGCCTTTTTTTTTTTAAGGTGACCAACAGGTGTGAGACACCGCATAGTTTCAGTTTTTGATGTATTTATAGCATGAATTTTGTGTTTTACTTTATGATTTCTGCTTTAACAGTTTCCCGAAAGACAAAGCACGAAGAAAATTGGGGAAATTTTAAATTTCAGGCAAATATTTTTTTTTCTTTTTGACTGGAAGTTTAACGACCACCATGAGCAACTCAGTGGGCTATAAGCAGTTGTCTCTCCATAATTTAGGGCCACTGGTTCCAGGAATGAGTGACAGCCAGCGCTGTGAGACAAACACAATATGCATGACTGACCGGGATTTGAACTCTGACCTATCTCGGACTTAAATAGGAAGCTTGTCCATAAAAACATGATAGTACTTATGACATGACATGCTAGTCCAAGCTCTTGTTGCTTTGCGGAACTTTACTTTTCTGCTAGATATCATGCGCATTTGATTCCGAAATATGAAAATTATGGAATGGTGTTTACTTAACAAGTATAGTATTTGACAGAACACGGTTTTCAGTAAGTATAATGTTTATAGTTCATCAGAAAACTTGTCTGTTTGGAATAGAGCGATTCAAAGTTTGCATAAGTTTTCATTCGAGTAGCAGGTGCAACCATTCCACTTTTTGGGCCTGTTTTTCATATTTCCAATAATTATTACTGTGAGGCAGAAATAATCAATAAGGTTCAATTACTTAATCAGAAAACTTGTGGCTATTGACAGAAAAATATAGTAACTTAAGAAAAAACAAAAAAACAACCGGAATGCATGTTCCAAATTCTTCGCAAATAACGAAATGTAAACAACCCAATCTGTGCATGTATATACGTATCTCATAAGTAATCTTACGTGAAGAGTTCTCACGATATATGAGGAGTTTTCACATAATGCCCTGAAAATACTGAAGTTCTGTAGCGTAAATTATGTAGTAGCCATAATACCATTTTTACACGAAATTTCGGGTACAAACAAACGAATTCGCGTTAGAACACATACGGAACTTACTACCACTTTTCGATCTAATTAGTTCTAAACGATAGCAATAAAATTTTGACTGAGGTAGTTTTCTCAACGAGTATATCCATATATACAATATTCCTAAAACCCACAGTTCAAATGTACACAATTTACTAATTCCTAATCCTTTAAAACGGCTTATCAGTTCATAGGAAAACGTTGGAATTAAAAGGCATGCGACCACTTCTGGCTCATGTCACGTGATCTGATGCCCTCTCATGTTGGGACCACCGCGGCTCTGATGCAGCTATTGCCAGTGCGCAGTCGATTAGTATATATGGTCGAAGGTTTGGAGTAATAAGAATTTTCTACGGAATTCCGGTAGAATTTTGCTCCTGAAATGTTTTGTTTGAGAATAACGAAAATAATTTGTAATCCTTTGAAGTTCAGCACAACGGGGCTTCATCTATTTTGGTGCCAGAAAACTTAAAAATCGTGTAACGATGTTTAATGGTCGCTAAATTGCGGACAAAAAAATGCAGATAAAAGAAACAGTAAAAAAAGTACGGATCTTTTATGTCATAAAACAATTAATTTATTTCGTGTAGTTACTTAAGGATAAAAAAAAAAAACAAAAAAAAAAGTCTTACCTTTCTGCACTGCTCTAAATTGGTCACTAGCATTTCGGAGTATCGGATGTATTTCGTTGTAAACCCTCATTTTGTATTTTTTGGTGAAATCTGTAAAAACAAAGCCATGTGATAAACAGAATTGTGAATGATGTTCAAGTCGTCACCGTTTTAGCACAGTTTAGTCGACATACTGATTTTTAACGAACATTTCAAAATATCAGAATGAAAGGCAAATATCTCTAAAATGTTTTACAATAGTTCTGACGTAGGACTACTTCTAACTCCGCAGATAGTATGGGGCGACTTACCGCCGACGGCCTGTGACAAAAATAGGTCCCAATTGAAATCATTACAGCGTTAAAAATACATGCCGCACACTAATCGTGTTAGCATATTCGTGAACAGCATGGAGTTCAATTCGCGTACTGCGCAATACATCGTGCGGGCGACTATCCCCTCGCTCTCTGTACGCGGGGGGAGATGACGCAATATTTATGGGTGTGCCGCCGCGTTTGACTCAGTCTATCTCTGCAACCGGGAACGCAACACGACTGTGCGTGGTATCGTTTTAAAGCTCTCGACGAGATCTATATAAATATATGAAAAATATTTCGCTGTAGTTTGATTTTAACATTTGAAAAATTGTGTCCTTGTGAACCGGTGAACACTTTTGAAAATATTACGGTTTATCTGGACAACCGTGAGTGTAAAACGACTGTGCGTGGTATCGTTTTAGAGCTCCCGACAAGGCCTATTCAAATGTATAAAGAACATATTGCCGTGGTTTAAACTAAATTTGTTAAAAAGTGTTTTAGTGTGAAGGGGTTAATATTTTCGCGGAATTCGCAGAATGAACCCGAGCAAAAGTGAAGAAAATCAAAACGAGAGGTAAGAGCAAGTGATGAGGAATGTAAGAAGCCCAAGAAGACTGCAGCCCAACGAACTAGAGAGTATGAAGAACGCCTGAAAGCATCCGCCGCCAAACAAGAATCCATCACATCGATCGTATTCCTACGCTCCAAACAGACGGCTCAATCAGAACTGAGCCTTCTTGTTTTGCAAATTTTGAAGATGACAATCCGATTTTTGGGGTAAATGCGACAAGAATGGTAAATCGTGATGGTATCCGAAAACTTGAAAATTTCATCGTCCTGGAGCGGAACTCGAACCCGCGTCTCCCAGATAACGCCCGGGCATGCTAACCACTACACTACCCAGAACGACCAAGTCTCAAGTTTCCGAATAATTTGAATATAACCATCACAGTATTCGCTAGTCGAAGCAACCGGCATTCATGTTGTTTGTTTTGTGGTTTAACTATCACCGTGAGCATCTAGGGCTTTAAACAGTCAGCAGTCTCTGATTTGGAACCATTAGTTCCGGGAAGGAGAGAGCGCAAGCACCCCGGGCATTCATGCATCATCTTCGGCACTGGTTGGTGACTAGATCCAGCGATTAACCAGAAGTTAGCACCCTTGAGCACTAGTCCACTGAGCCTACCTTCTGAGTTACTTGTAAGATACCTAGAAATGGGCTCAGAGGATTACTTTTATTGAAGCCCGTGGACTTCAGCAGAAATGGTTATTGCAAGAAGAAACATTTGTCAGCATGCCTGTTTAATTTTTCTGTGTTGATTTTCCTTCTAGAAGTGAAGTTATATTTTGTCATTTTGTAAACTGTGGTCTTGACAAAGCAGTTACTATTCTCCTTACGCTAAAACTCCTGAGATTCATGCACGCAAAAAAAAAAAAAAAAAAAAAAGCACTTTATCACCTCTAAGGTCCTTTTACAACACTGAGTGACAATGTCTAGGAAAGAATTATTTATGCCGAGAAAACAATGCAGTGCTTCTTTACGCTTTCCAACCGTAGGTTGAAGAAGCGTATATGCTCCAGCTTTGTCCGTCTGTCTGCCCGTCCGCACGATAACTCGCGTAAAAATGATTCGATTTCCATAAAATTTTAATATGTGGTAGGGGACCACCTGGGGACGAACCCTATTGAAAATGGACGAAATGAGGTGAAAGGACATAGGAGGGGATCAATTCCATCGCCCTGATGAATCATAATTTACGTAAAAATGCTTCGATTGCGACAGCACTTTATCATGTTGTTCTGGAGATGTACTGAACCGGTTCTGTTTAATAGAATAGAAATGGGGTCAAAGGTCAGGGCATAGGAGCGAGATTTATTCTACAGCCATTATCCTCATAATTTGACTAAAAATACTTCTATTGCGACAAAACTTTAGTATGTTGTTCCAGAGGTATACTGAACCAATTCTGTTTAATATAATCGAAGTGGGGTCAAAGGTCAGGACACAGGAGCGAGATTTATTCCACAGCCATTATCCTCATAACTTGAGTAATGATTTCTGGTATGTTGGAAAGCGTATCATAATCTACTGTATGCATTGCATGATTTTACTAACTTGTTTAGTTAAGGTCCATGTCTCTGCTTCGTACGTAAGTACTGGAAGGATACAGTGATTAAGCACTTTTCTTTTAAGACATAATGGCACATTGCTTTTAAACATTATACTGTTTCTTCAAGAAGCTCTCGAAGCAAGTTTTTTACGCCAGTTAATTTCCTCATTAATGTGACCCTCGCTTGATATCTGCTGCCCAAGGTAAATGTAGGAATCGGTTATCGCCAGCTTTTCCCCATCAATTGATAAATGTTTATTCCTTGTAAAAGCATTGTTTACCAGTTTTGTCTTCTGAAAGTTAATTTTTAATCCCATTTTTTTTATCCTTCTCAGGAAGTTCCTGGATCATACTCTGCAGCGCTGAAGTATTGTATTACACTCATTGTCATAAAAATCCGCCCACCAAGAAGGAGGCGTTGGATTGCAATAAGATTTTAGTAATGAGATGGTACGTATCAAGGACAGAAGTGATTACAATATCACAGCAGCAGGACGATATCCCGCAGGCATACGGTACACATTGCGGTCAGCGTTAGTACCGCGTCGCGCTCGGATAGATGCGGTGATACGGTCCGGCATGGGGTCAAAGAGACGCAGTACGTTATTCTGGGGCAGATTGGCCCAAACGTCTTGCAACTGACGCTCTAAATGACGAACACTGGGACATGGAGAAACTGGCTTACCATCTGGCCCAACACGTGCTCGATGGGCGAGAGATCATGCAATCTGGCAGGCCACGGAAGCGTCAAATCATGACATAGACAGTCCTGGGGAACCAGAGACGTGTGCGGCCGGTTGGAAAATCTAGTTGGAAAATGGCTCCGGGCCACCCTTCCAGGAAAGGCAGCACGTGGAGCCGCAGGACCTGTAAATAGCGCTGGGCTGTCGATGTCCCTCAGATCACTGCGAGGGAAGTCCGGCTGTCATACGCGATGGCTCCCCAGACCATCACGCCTGCGGTTCGGGACGTGTGCCGCTGTACAGTGAGATTGAGATCGTAGCGCTCACCTGCGGTCCTCCACACTCTGACACGGTGGTCGTCCGTTCCCATACAGAAGTGTGATTCGTCACTGAACACTATACGTCGCCAGTCCTTAGCATTCCACATTGCTCGCTGCTGACACCACTGCAATCTACACCGACGATGGTCAGGTGTTAATGGCAGAAAACGTAAGGGCCGTCGAGAGTGCAGATTCGTCTCTGCCAAGCGTCTGAAAATGGATCTGGCGGACACAGGAATCCCTTGTATAGCTCACACATGTCTCTGAATATTGGACAAGGACGTCGTTGCTTCTGTACGTACCGCTCTCACGATCCCATCTGCTGGTGCTGTGTCTGGGTCGTCCAGAGCCAGTCCGCCGTGTCTGCGTGGCTTCCCGTGTCCATTGTTCCCAACACGATCACACCGTACTGCCAGACCGGCCCAAATGGCGGCCGATTCGGCGCGCAGGCCACCCTTCCTGTCTCATCCTAACGATACGGCCTTGTTCGAACTTCGTCAGTTACGCGTACGCCTCCGCGGCATGTCTATTGCTCTTCTCACCTGTCTCAAACCGTGCACTTCGGCACGAATGTAGTAGGTTTATAAGCCCCACGGATTACAATTGCAGCTCCGGTCTTGGACGCTTGGGAATGCGGAATCGCACGAAACTTTAATCATTTGCAGTTCCGCCCTCCCCAGAGCTTTTCTCCTAGTTTCGCGTTAATCGCACGGTTTTTTCTTGGTAAGTGGATTTTTATGACAATGGGTGCAATTTCAAGCACCTCTGAAGCGTTCTTTGAAATTCTTTTTTCTTTTCAAAATTAAAACGGAATAAAAACGGAGTTGAAATAGGGTCAGGAACACTTTGACCTTACCCGTTTGACCCGCAAAAAATTGTCGACACGCTGACCCGTGACCCGTTCTATCTCTGGAACAGAATGCTAAGTAAACTTTGTAGGTTCCCTGTCGTTGATTGCCAACATTATTCTCTCCACTATGGCCTGTCCGGACACGAGAGATGCGAATATAAGCGAAACCCAATTTTCCCTGAGGCTGCTGGTTTTACCAGTTTTGATGTAGAATTGCTTCACATGGGTAACGGTCACTCGCGGAAATCGCAAACGCTGTGCAGTTGCGAAGATGGAACACACCTATCTTCCTTCCACTGACCATTTGCCCATGATTGAACTCCCCACGTTTACCACTTATCAAAGTCGCGAATACGTTATGAAGGGGATTCAATCTACACCCAGCAGTTTCTCGTAGGGTTTACACCAACAGAGAATGTTTAGACACAACTATGTCTACGTACCATGGCACTTTTGTGCAGCATATTAGAAACGAAGTTACGTTAGAGTGAACCTAGATGATGAGATACTAAAAAGGGTGGACGGATCAGAGAAGTTTGAATGCCAGTCTGAAAGTGTGAATCGGCGCTATTGGGAGTGCCAGACTATGACGTCATAACGAGCACTTTCATAGCCCACTGAAACCAGGAGGCCCTGAAACGAACGGTCTTCATGTGACCAAAAGGGTTCCAGCTTTGTGAAATCTCTCTAAGTTGTTACCGGAAGTGAATACAGTTCTTATTCTTGTGATTAAAGTATCTTAAAAACCGTTGTTGCATTATGTTTTGCAGTCAAAACTGGCTTATTCTTGTGCCAGTTTTGTGTAAAAAATATAAGTGGGTGTAATATCAAATTTTGTGTAGGGTTTAGATTACTATATCCGTGGCACTCATAAGCATAATTTGCTTGCAGTAGTAAAACATAATACATGAGTACAAATAATAAGCTGAGAGTTTCGACTAAGTTGGTCACTTGATCTTGGTGACAGCCGTTCGTTTCAGGGCCTTTTCTCTGCAGTGGGCTATTGAGCACTTCCAGGGAGAGAAAACAAGGGAGGGGAGAAGGAAGGAAGAAATGACCTTATTTGTATCTTGCGGTCTAATATTCTGGGGTGCTGTCCATCGGACTCACATGGAGTATTCAGCAGCTCAGAGCAACTCAATCTACCTGGGAGCTGAAGTCTGGTTTAAAAGCTGTTGCTCTATAGCCAATCGGGTGGACCAGTGGGAAGGTACTTTTGTGCAGCATATGAGGGTGTGAGTCGTTCCAAATTATGACGTCACAACGAGCGATTCTGGGGTGTGGCAGGGGCTGGAGAAAAATGCAGATGACTTTATTTGTACCGGGAATCCAGTTCCCCGGGGGGGGGTCACTGGATCACCCTGCAAATAGTTGTTGCTAGGAAGTCTCAGTGTTGAAGTGTAACTTGTCTAGTTCGAACGCTTTTAATTCGAATTTTTCATTTGGTCCCTTGAATTTTCTATGTAAATAATGTTAAAAAACCCTTTAATTCGAACTTTTTTGTTTAATTCGAAGAAAACCCCATTTTTGCATTCTCGTATTTTCAACAATTACCTTTTAAAATGCGTACGTACTGTTCTGGATGAAGTTCCGAGTTCTGGATGAAGCAACAAGTTAACTTGAAACTATAGGAAACTGCTTCGGAAAAGCAGGCTTCCAGCACTCCGATGATGAGTCTCAACTACATCAAGGTAATGGTGGCGAGGAGATCATACCCACTGTGGAGTACTGGGAAGACGTAGGCCGTGATGTACCGCATGAGGCTTTTGTGAGAGTTGATGACAATTCAGCTGTTTGTGGTGAGCTCACAGATATTGAAATCTTGGAATAAGAAGACCTGCTTCAGATAAAGAACTGGAACGGCCAGAATTTCCTGACGAGGGCCTTCCAAATTTAGTAGAGGCCTTGGTTCACCTCCAACAATTAAGGAAGTTTGTTGAGGAACAGCAGAATGTAAGTGACTCTCTGTTTCATTCACTCAGTAAACTTGTAGAATTTACACTTACCCATAACACAAATTCTAAGAAGCAGGCCAAAATTTAAAGCTTTTTTTACAAAAAATTTGTAAATTTGCCGTACTGTACTTTTTTTTGTATGTTATGAATAAACATGTTGCTTTTTACAGTACTTGAGTGCACCCATATTCAAACTTGCCTAATTCGAATTTGTCGATAATTCAAATTATTTTTGTGGTCCCTTCAGCTTCTAATTATCCAAGCTACACTGTATAAATATAGACTGACACTTCCTAGCAACAGAACTGGCTGCCGATGGCCTAAAAGTCAACATTCATGACTACCACTGAAAAGTCTGTGGATCGATCCCAGACAGGTGTGAACGCTCGAATCACTAAATATCCAATGTGCGTCGGATGGGCATGTTAAGCTGTCAAACCCCGGATACTGGCATCCCGGTAATAAATAAGAGCGCCATCCTCCCCCTTTCTGCCTCGCTTCCGTGTAACTTTCGTGTCGGGCACTCTAGCCAAAATCTCCTAGCCTCCTACTTCCAAGAGTTGTTCAAGACCTGGAGTCAAACACTCCCTTTCTCAAAAAATTCCATACATAAATCTCTAAAATCTCTAGTAGGAGAACTGCGCGTTATGAAATAAAGAAAATATATATATCAACAAATTCCTTGAACTATGAACTACGCGATGGAAAACGAATTTTTCAAATTCGACTTTTGGCAGCAAAGATAGCAAGAAAGCAGTTTATACACATTCTATTCTTCCGGTAGAAGGAAAACAGGACATCATTCAAAGTGGATAGTATTAAAAGTCTTGAACGTAACGAATGGTATACAGTGCAAAACGAATGTTTTCCATCGAATTCTTAGAAGCGCAGATGCAGCTGCAAGCAGAAACGTACCCTAAGTGGCAGAACTGTGCATTGTGAAATATTCAAAATGTATGCGAACTATTCCAGGAGAGAATGGTATTCGATGTAAAAAATAATTTTTCAAATCGAATTGTCAAAAGCAGGGATATCATGGAAAATAGAGTGTATATTTAAACATTTAAACCGTTTAGCGGAAAATTGCGAATTAGTGTAAGGAAAAAAAAAAAAGAAAACAGTTTTTCTTTGGCGTGCGCTAACTGACTTCAAAAGAATATTTTCAGTCTGGTTTTCATGCAGGCAGGTACAGTTGTAAATACGTTGCCCTTTCTTCCTGTAGTGTAAAACTCAAATTTGTCTCCTTAACTCATAAAGTTCTTTTTTGAGAGGTGACCTTTTCGATTGTGTTGTTAGAATACTACAATAAGGAGAATAAGAGGCAATGGATGAAAATAAAATGCTATTAAAATGATTCTTTGTTATTATATGTGTTAAAGTTCTTTTGATTACTAAAAGATGAGAGTTTCTCTCATATGAATCTTTTTTTCATGTTGCTTCTCTAGCAGGTTTTTAGTTCATTTTGAGGAACACATATCCTTCTGTTTTTGAAATACTTTGTCTCTAGGAAGGCATATAACATAATCACACAAACACTTTCACTCACGACATTAATATCCGAAGAGTTCGACGCAGATGAAACACTACCGTTCATTCTGGTTGTTCTAAACGCAGCTTGAAAAATAGAATTAAATAAAAGTAAATCGCTAAATAATGCTAAACAGTAAGGGGTAAAATGATTAACAACCTAAAAGACGCCGTGTTACCAAATTCTGGAACGGCGACAGCGTAAATAGGCTCTTTGCGCAAGCGCAGTCGACATAACTCGCACTACGTCGTAACCACTATCGGAAGTGGAAACATACTGCGACGGTCAAACCCTGTCTAACTTTTCCTCCCGGTCCAGACTTACTCAGTCCCGCAGGAAGGACTGTCTTAAGTTGGCATGTACATTAAATCCTAGACAGTGCACAAAAATATTTACATCATCAAATTTGGATTCAACTGTTTAATTTATATTTAATATATTAGTATCAATACAGAGCACCACATTTACCTTATCAAAAGGTCTCACAGTCACATCTGTAGAACCAGGCCTTACAACACTGTTTGAACCACATCCACATCCGGACATCATGTAGTCTCAACCATCAGATAAACGTATTTCTATTCGACTGATAATAAAAGCTTTAACAGAAGAAATTTGAAGACGGCAGTCAATATTAGGTGTACAACTTAATTCTCGGCCACAGGCGCGACACGTTGAGAGAAAATTATAGCAAATCGAATACGTACCTAATCAGGGAAATAATCCCCGTCGTGTTGGATACATTTGATTCATCGGTCAGGGAGCTGCCGAATATCACTGCTGAAAAAAGAGGGCTGTTTCGAGTTGATAAAGTCATCAATACTTGTGTGGACTTCCTCGACAGAAGTGAAGTGCGTATCACTCAGGGGATGTGATAGGGAGAGCAAAAGGTGATAATCCGACGGGGGTGAAGTCTGGAGAATACGCCGGGTGGGACAAAATCTCCCATCCCAGGTCGGTGATCGTGTTTAAAGTCGTTTTCGCGGTGTGAGGACGCGCGTTATCCTGAAGCAACAGGACCGACCTTCTGCTCGTGCCGGTGTATGGCCTTTTCGTCTCCATTACGTCACTCACACGAATGAGTTGCTGACAATAACGCTCAGCATTGACCGTTTCACCAGGTTTGAGCAACTCATAGTGTACTACACAGCGCTGATCCCACCATATGCACAGCAACAACTTCCTGGCATGGATATTCGGTTTGGCGGGACTGGTGGTAGGCTGACCTGGATAAACCCACGATTTGCGCAGTTTAGGATTATCGTAGAGGATCCACTTCTTATCACAGGTCAAAATCTAGTGGAGGAAATCCTTCTTCTTGAATCTGGATAGCAAGGCCACAGCAACATCGTAGCGCCTAGACTTGTTTGCAGCTGTGATTTGGTGGGGCACCAACGGCCCTCCTCGTGAATCCATCGAAGCTTGTGCAGGCGCTTTGCAATGGCTTGCTGTGTTACTCCGAGTTCCTGGGCGAGCTCTGACTGTGTGCGACAGGGATCCGCTTCCAACAGTTGTTCCAGTTTCTCAGCGTCAACTTTCTGTGACTGTCCCGGACGTTCCGCATCACGGAGATCGACATTTCCCTGCTTAAACCCCTGGAACCACTTTTTACATGTACTGTAGGACACAGCAGCCTCACCCAAAGCAGCACAAATCCTTTGCTAGGCTTTCACGGCACTTTTTTTCAGCTGAAACGCGAACAGGAGGCAGTGTCTCAAATGTTGCTTCTCAAACGACATTGCTTTCACCGTCAACTTTCGTCCCTTCTGCCACTGCAGCTGTGAGCGGTTATGGTTGCCTGTAAAGCTGTTGGATGAAGATGCAACCAGCCATTATTGCACACAGCTATTTGCATTTGCCGACGTTCTATGATCGCTTGCGGTTAGGAGCCGAGAATTAAGTTGCACACCTAATACTAGCAGAAAACAGTTGAGAACGATAGTTTCGCGCCAGTCAGATATCACTCCATCATCGTACCTGGTAGTCGGTCGGTCACACTTCTTGGAACCATAGTCTAGGACGACCCGAGCATATATATCGTTCCAAAGACGACCGCAACTGTAGCAGGAAAACAGCAGAGTACGATAGTTCTCACCAGTCAGACATTACTCCATCATCGCACTGGGTCAAGGCATCACACTCATACGCATCCAACCAACAGTTCGGGGGCTCGATGTCCAAACGATCACTGGCAGCAAAATGCGATGATCCAACAGACCCCCAGCGAGATGAGACAGTCCAACTGACCTCCGGCTTCAGACTAGTAGCGGCAAAGAGCAGCCACTGAGAGCAGCTTACACACTTAAGCAACAAAATCTCAGCAACAGTCCCTTTTATCACAGTTTCTGAAGTAGCAGTTTCTGAAGTAGCTTACACACTTAAGCAACAAGATCTCAGCAACAGTCCCTTTTATCACCGTTTCTGAAGTAGCAGTTTCTAAAGTAGCTTATACAGTTAAGCAACAAGATCTCAGCAACAGTCCCTTTTATCACCGTTTCTGAAGTAGCTTACACACTTCAGCAACAAGATCTCAGTAACAGCTCCTTTTATCACAGTTTCTAAAGTAGCTTACCCACTTAAACAACAAGATCTCAGCAACAGTCCCTTTTATCACAGTTTCTGAAGTAGCTTACACACTTAAGCAACAAGATCTCAGCAACAGTCTCTTTTATCACAGTTTCTGAAGTAGCAGGTTCTGAAGTAGCTTACACACTTAAGCAATAAAATCTCAGCAACAGTCCCTTTTATCTCAGCTTCTGAAGCAGTAAAGGTACGTCCATCCGGTATCATTCAAATATTTCCACATGGATATGCAAATACGACACCAGGAGAATAAGTGAAGAAGAGGATTCAAGAAGTACTTGAGACCTTTAGTTGCCACTCAGTATCAATGAATGAACAACCCTGTCATCATTTCAGGTATCGAGAATGTAATCCTCTGATAGTATTAAGGGAAGGGGGCGGGGAGGAAAATAATGTCGTTTTCGGGTGCTAAGTTTGGGAGAAGTTGTGAGGTGTTTATGTACGTTCAATGTAAAATAAGTGTATGTACAAGTGAATGAATTATTCGTCTTTAACTAATGTAGGTGTTTTTGTCTTCCAGATTTGCAGAACAAAATGAGTGACATAAAACCCGAGGAGAGCCATGTTCGTCATTGTATGCTGTATCAATTTCACAAGGGGAATAATGCAACCGTGGCCACCAATAACATTTGCGCTGTTTAACCGCATGCGTTAAATGTCCGGAAGTACCAGCGGTGGTTCGCCCAATTTCGGTTGGGCAATTTTGGCCTCTCCGATTCCCCTCGTGCAGGAAGGCCTATGGAGCTGGACAATGACCTGCTCCGTGCAGCCCTTGAGGCAGATCCTCGTCAAACCATTGATGAATTATCCCAACATCTTACTGCATCATGGGCTACTGTTCAAGAGCACAGGTAGGGAAGATTTATAGACAAGGGGTTTGGGTTCCACACCAACTTTCACCTGACAGTGAAGCTCAGCTTTCCACCATCTCCAACTCTTCGCTCAGCCGACAGGAAAAGTATCCATTTCCCCATAGAATTGTCACTGGAGATGAAAAGTGGGTTCTTAACGTGAACAACAAGCACAAAAACCAGTGACTTCCTCCATGTCAGACACCAGTTCCTACGCCAAAACCAGGCCTACACCCCAAAAAGGTTTTGCTCTGTGTTTGGTGGATGACCGCTGGCATAGCTCACTTTGAGCTCTTGGAACCCGGTCAGACCAGATCGGGAGACCTCTATTGTCCACAATTGGACCGTTTGAAGCAAGCTGTTACTGTAAAACATCCAGCACTGGTCAACAGAAAAGGTGTCATCCTCCAGCATGGCAACGCGAGACCTCACACGGCGAGACGGACCCAGCAGACGATCAGAGAATTTTGCTGGGAATTTCTGCCCCATCCCCCTTATTGCCCTGACATTGCACCATCTTATTATTATTTCTTCAGATCTCTGCAGCACTTTCTTAATGAGAAAAGATTCCACAATACTGATGATGTCAAAACGGGGCTCTCGGACTTCTTTGCATCACAGTCAACGTCTTTTTATAAAGACGGCATTGAAAGTTTGGTTTCACGATGGGCAAGTGTGATCGATAATGATGGCGATTATATAATCGATTAAGAAATAAGTTTCTTCTGTTACAAACAGTGTTTCTCTTCTTTTCCAAAGACGACATTACTTTCCGGCTCCCCCCCCAATATCTGTTATTTTATACCGCATACCCAAAACGTGACAACGCACACCTGACCTTGCCAGTGGGTCCACTACCTGCTCATTCCCAAGAGAGATCAGCGCGTTAAATCTTCCGACTGCTAGTATGGAGTGAACTTCATAGGTAATTTGCATCGCATTACTGTTCCATATTTGAATAAATTATTTTGGTTTATGTAAAACTGTTGCTAGTGGTAACAATGTATACTAGCAAGCTTCGCCCATGATTGGTGGATTTCAATATGCGCTCCATGGATATCAACTGATTGGTCTTTGATTTCTCTTCATGCATTAGCAAGAGTATCAGGTGTAAGTGTAACAAGCGCGTCAAATATTACAGTTCTTAGGATATCCACGTTTGGTACTTTGGTCTTTCCTAAATACACTGGTGTTCAAAATTAAGAGAATTTGCACATTTTGTCGATTTTCCACAAAAAGTACGCACCCAAAGATACACATTATGCCGCCAAATAAGAATGCAAATTTGCAGTGTCGAATACGTAAGCATACACGTGCGTGTGGGCGGAGCTGTGACAGCGGAGGGCATGAAAATCACACGTGGGTTTTTCCGCGATTAGTTCGCTTGTACTCCTTGACCACATTCGTTGTGTTTCTTGCAGGAGTTGGTTCAATTTCATAAGTAGTCAGGTAAAATGAGTTGCCACGAACGTGTTGATAACGGAATGAGGTGGAGAATCGTCGGTAGATTGGAGGCAGGGCAATCGCAAGTGCAGGTTGCTACAGAGCTCAATGTAACGCCCAGTGTCATCTGCAATTTGTGGAAACAGTTTAAAGACACCGGACCCATATCGAGAAGGTTTGGGCAAGGTCGTCCAAGAGCCACGACGGCCAATGAAGATCGTTATTTGGCACTTTCAGCGAGGCGCCACATGACTGCTACAGCTGCACAGCTATCTCGTGAGCTGCATGCCGCCACTGAAACCCGAGTTTCAAGGGTCACTGTTTCCCGAAGGTTTCTTGACAGAGGGCTTTTTGCCAGAAGACCCGCTGTTTGCGTTCCGCTCGCTTCAGCACACAAGAGAGCGCGTTTAGCATGGTGCAGACAACATAAACTTTGGACCAGACTTCAGTGGGGTAACGTTCTCTTCAGAGACGAATCGCGATTCACCCTGGACACTGATTATCGACGTACCTTCAGCTGGAGAGAACCTGGGACCCGATACCTTTCCTCCAACATCCGAGAAAGGGACCGCTATGGCAGCGGAGGTATCATGGTCTGGGCAGGCATCATGTTGGACGGCCGCACACCTCTCCATGTGTTTGACAGAGGCTCCCTGACTTCTGAGAGGTATGGGGATGAGATCTTACAGCCCTATGCCTGAATTTTCAGGGGCGCTGTTGGTCCCCTCAGAGAACCATCCAGGAGCTGAAAACTGCCACAGGGATGACTGGGACCAACTGCCACAGGGATTCATCAACTGCCTCGTTTCCAGTATGACGTCGAGCTGTGAAAGCTGTACGACTGTGATAGGGGACCGTACCCCATATTAGAGTGATTTTATGTTCGATCTTGAAACGTGGATTCTGGACATTCCTGAGCTGATGAGCCTTACTGACAACCATGAGTGCGTACCATGACTGTTGTATGGTATAATTTTTTCTCTTATATAACTGTGTATCCATACCAAATTTCATTAAAATGTGTCCATTAGATTTTCAGAAATTCGACAAAATGTGCGAATTCTCTTAAGTTTGAACATCAGTGTATATACTGACGTCCCGAATTCTTGAACACTGTCCTTGAATTTAGTTCTTAATTCAGCACGTGCACTTCAGACAGGGCGTTCCACTTCTGCCAACAATATATGACTCTGTTTTGTCTGTACAAATTAAAAACATTCTACAAGATACAAATTTTTAAGATACAAATTTTCAGATGTAAATCAAACTCACAGAAACGATACAGTCTTGTGACAAAAGCTTTCGCTTATTCAGTCTGAGCATGTATGTGTCCCCAGGCGCCATTTTCTCCTCAAATCAGTGTTCCAATGTTTGGTCATCTTAGGCATATAGGTCATCCTTGTGAAATCTCCTGCGCACAGTGGCTGCAATTAGTTCTGAACGCAGTTTAGACGACGACGTCAAAATCTGTGCCGTTGTGCTGTAAGGTGACGATATCAATCTTGATTTACTTCAGCCGGGTCTTTTGCCCACAGTCTCTATTTTCTAGAAGTACCTCCAAAGTTTGTGCACGACGGAATGATCAACATTGAGCCATCTGGCAACAACTGCTTGGTGTTGCCCGGAATCAAGCCTTTCAGCAGCTCGCTATAGCAAACGCGAAGGCAGATGATTCCTATCGGAAATGTTTAACATGCAGACGATGTTACTGTAAATGGTAGCCTGGCTGCAACGCAGATAATCTAGCCTTCGTGGCTAAGGAATATGGTATGTCCATTGTCCAATCGCCTTTGTTTCCCTGTCGCGTTTGGGCTGTCTTCCCACGAGCTGAGGTATGACATCACGGTGGCCATGAACGTTCGCTGGGGCAAACTCAAAACTCTTCAATAGCATCTGCAGTAATATAGATTAGTGATTAGGCCTTAATTTGAAAAGCATAGTCCGGACCAAGCCTTGCCCAACTCAGAATTTTCAGTTTACGGCCCGACCAGTTTTATATTTTTATCAAGTTCCGCCATTTTTTTCAAATAACGCAAGTGTTCCTTTAGAACAGGAGTCTTCATCCCGTGGCTGGTGGAGCAGTTTTGGTTTTTTTAGTTTAGAGAACAAAGCAGCGCCCGGCCAGGCCGAGCTTTTCCGCCAGACACCCACGGCCGGGCCAAGTCGACCCATTTTTTTTATCGCAATAGTAAAGAAAGAAAAAGTCACGTTTCCTGATTTTCTGGTCTGTTTAACGGTTTTACTGGCTTTATGTGCTTCCACGACATAGCCCAGGGTGCAATCACAGAGGCGAGGAGAGGAACTCAGTGTTTTAACAATCTGTAGGCATTAAGATGGTAAAAACACTTTAGGGTTTGCTGACAACAAAAAGATTCGACACCGAGCGACTGTGTGGAGTGGGGGAAGAGGGGTGTCTGTAGTGGGATGGTGTGTGCGTGTGTGTGTGTGTGTGTGTGTGTGTGTGTGTGAGAGAGAGAGAGAGAGAGAGAGAGAGAGAGAGAGAGAGGGACGACATCGATTGTTTCTCCTATCCTTAATCACTATAGGGATTGACTTTTGTAGTGTTGCCGCTTGTTAAATTCCTTTTTGTTTGCTCTGCAGTTTATCGGGCAAAATTGCTACTTAAAACCAATTTTCAAATTTTCAGAGCGTTTTTAAAAATAAATTTGATATGAGAAGTTACTCAGTCAAGAGCCTCTCACGTTACGCTGCAGATTGTCCATCTGGGAAATGTCCTTAACTCGGAGAGGAGAGAAGGGATGGAAGACTTCTCCCAACATTCGCAACACAGAGACAATAAATGGACAATAGGGGAAACTTGAAAGGGTGGAATACTTAAGCAGCAGCACAGGAAGAATTTCTCTGAAGTTCGGGCTCCACCACAACCTCATTTTGTTTTATACTCACTGATTATCTTGAAACGGAACCCTGTAAAAGCCTCTTTCAGTTTCTTGTTGTGTTAGATTAAATTCGATTCTCTGTCTGCGTGGGTGAGGGAGGATCGAAGGTCAGCGAGGGAGTAATTGCTTGACAGAAAGGGCACAGCAGGATTGTAGTGCGACGCGGATTGATACCGTTCTTGCGTTTCACGCAGAGGCTATGAACTGGCTTCCCTACCTTTAGCAACGGCACACACTCTAAGGGTGACATGGAGTATAAGTACATTGTTCGTTGCTGCTGTCCAGAAACGAAGAGAAAGACAATTGCGTCAGTGATTGTGTCACCTTAGCTGCAAGGTAACCGAATTTACACGTGGCCTTATACAATATCATTATCAATATAAATATCATTATGCGTATAGGTCAGAGGTGGGGAACCTTTTCATGTTGGAAGGCCACATTAAGTTCGCTGTAATCTAACAAGGCCGCATTCAAGAAACTTCAAGTTGATACCCTTCGAAATGTACATTATTTTGTAAGAATCTTACTACGTACTTAGTAACCTTAAAATTGAAAAAAAATGAATTGTAAAGTTAACTAACTATTTAATGATTTTGTTGTGACTGCTTTTTGTTGGAAAGCACTTGAATATTTGGTTGCAAAATGGAGGTCCGTAATTTCAGCTAATCTCCTATAATAGATGTTTGGGTATCCGTCATTTGTGACCTTAAAGGCGTCTTGATTTGGGTTAGATAGGATAATGTAGATTTATAGATAGGATAATGTAGATTTGTAGATAGGATAATGTAGATTTGTAGAATGAGCGATTGAAAAGCAAGAAAACGTTTTTCGTGCATGCTGCCGAAGGAGTGGGTATTCTAATGCATTTTTCCATATTTCAATTAGATCTTTCTTAGCATCAAATAAAGACTTTAAAATGTCATCTCCTGAGAGCTCAATCAATTCCATCTGTAGTTCTTTAGGAGACATAGAACGAAAGCATGAACGCAGCAGGTGTCAAAATAGCCCTTATGACTCACTAATGTTTTAATTGTGGCCGTCAGTCGGGGAGTATCATCTCGTTGAATCTTCTTTTCCTCTTTGGTATTTTAAATATGGCCATTTTAAGATAAAAAAGAATTTGTACTGCAAAATTTGTATTCGCTCAAAAGGCCGCACTTAACGGCCTAGAAGGCCGGAGGTTCCCCACCCCTGGTATAGGCTGTAATTCACAATTCCGGGTGACCTTATTTGTAACGGGGGGGGGACTGCGATACCCAGGGACCAACGGCTTAACATGCCCACCCTACGCACGCGGTGGGTATTCAGTCGCTCAGAGCAGCTCCTGGGATCGATCTCGCGACCATTCAGAAAGAAGGCGGTTGTTCTAGGTTACTAGGCCACTCGCGACTCCATAAATTTGTTCTCTAACACGCTGTCTTTTTATACAAACAACGCCGTTTTGTCTGGAGAGTGTAATGGCGTTGAGACACACCGATTTACATATCCCTAATCAGCCGCCAAAGGTCATTGGTAGGCACTTAGCGCACAGCCCTATTATAATATTTCTCCGTGCACATGTTTAGACCCTCTTTTAACGTGCTGCACACTGGCGATGAATTATTCCATGCTCGTTGCAAACGTAAGCAGTGTAACAGAATTATTTTTCAAAGTGAAGTGTTATTTTAACTTGTTAAACCTAGAATAACTAGCACATAGCTCAAGCCTTGCGCGGGTGAAGAAGCTGTGACGGAAATTTTTATATCACGAATCGTAAAATACATATACATAACTATAAAAACGATTGAAGTATTAATGTCTATAAGATAGGTCACCAAGAGCAAAATTTTCGCAATATTCCCATGACAGAAGCCTATTATATCTCATATATAAAACACAAAAAGTCTGTTTGTCTGAAGCAGCAAAAACTCTCGAACGCCTAGATGTGGCACCGTGAAATTTGCATAGCTTATTAATACTGGAATTTCTAGGTCAACGCCATTATTGTAAGATCTCTACGTTGTTCCGTTCGCGAGTTATGAATTAATTAATAAGCTAATCAATAAAGTCAGCGTCGTTTGCTACGTCATCGTTATCTGTTCCAAATCTGAAAGCACGTGACTGCATTCATCCACAGGTTGATAACAAGGAACAGTACACCAATAAAGTAGTAAACAGTAACACTGTACTAGTAATCAGATTTATTGGCGTAGAAAGTAGACATATTAGCATTTCCATCAACCAGATGGCTTTTTCAAGGAAATTAGACAGAAACTGCGTTAGACAGTTTCTGTCTAACTTCCTTGAAAAAGCCACCTGGTTGATGTGCGAAAGCTTGGAAACGCTAATGTGTCTATTTTTTACGCCAATATATCGAATCACTAGTACAGTGTTACTATTGATACGCAGTTGTTTCTATTCTTGGAGAACTGTGCAAAAAAAAAATGCAAAAACGAACTTTGCGAAATCTTAACGAAACAGGCTGAAATTTTTATGAACACCATGAATTGGTAATAAAAGGAGTCCCTCAAAATTTCACCGGGATCCGGTCAAAACTTTTTAAAATAGGCATGTAATTTTTAATTCATCAGTAAACAGAAATATTTACGCAGAAACGGTTAATAAAAATTTGACAGCTAATTTAAAAAGTTATTTACCGATTCAGCAGAAATTTGGAGGTCATATTCCTATTAACGATTTATGGTGTTCATTAAAATTTCAGCCAGTTTCACAAAATATTCGCAAAGATACGTTTTTAACTTTTTTACCCCAGAGATTCGCCCCTCAAAAACGTCTGAAACTGAAATCATGTTATGCATTTGATCGTCCATAAGAAATTGTTAACGAATTTTGTTCAGTCAGTGTTCTAGTGCTGTGTCTCCTGGACGCGTGTTAAATAACTCGTAACGCTTTTAGTCCGTTTGATTCAACAGATTCCATACATTCTGTACCGGGCAAAGCCGGGTAGTAAAGCTAGTTGGTTAATAGATCTTAACTCGTCATATGACAGTCACAGAACATTAAAAATCGTATAATGTAAAAATTTAGGTAATAAAAATGATGTTAATTAAAGGTCATGAAAGACTTCTTGATATAGGTACAATGTTTTGTGTTATTGTCATTTGACTGTTCAAAAGATTTCCTTACAGTTCAAACGTCGCATATAGTTTTTCGAGCATGTGAGTGTTGCCACGGGTATCGTTCACTTCATCGAAAGACCATTTGACCGAAAATGAGTTTACCGAAAATCACTTGACTGAAAGGTAAATTTCACCGAAGGGTCACTTGACTGAAAAGTTCATTTCACCGAAGGGTTACTTCACCTAAAAGTTCATTTCATCGAAAGGTTATTTGATCAAAAAGTTCATTTCACCGAAGGATTACTTCACCTAACAGTTCATTATAACGAAAGATCATTTCACCGAATGATCAGTTTATCGAAAACTTAGGTCTTAGAATTTTGTTGTTAGAGATTTGTTGGGGGTGTGGTGCGGGATTTTGAAAAACTGGCCATCCTAAATCTTACGGATTGTATAAA
Organism: Macrothele yani; assembly: GCA_039090855.1. Lineage (NCBI taxonomy): Eukaryota > Metazoa > Arthropoda > Arachnida > Araneae > Macrothelidae > Macrothele > Macrothele yani. The sequence goes on from CM077028.1 coordinate 52,460,397, forward strand.
AAATGCACTTTTAATTTCTATGAAACACCTCTCCATAAGTAGGTTTTCGAAATACAACATTATTTATAAAGCCTAGATCTGGGACTTTTATCAAATTTTAATCCTACGAGCTCATATTCACAATGGTTACATAGCAAGCCAAGTAAATAATGTTCCACTTTTACTCAACCACAAAACATTAATTTTTTGACCATAGGCCTACATACATACCATTTTAACAGATTTTAACCTTACTCATATTCATAAATCTTGCATAATATTTAAAGTAAAGTATGTTGCGCTCTTGTTCAAGCCTAAAACATTAATTTTAACGTTTTAGGCCTAGATCTGGGAAATTTTTAATGTTCATAAGGTTTTTATGTAAATCTTATGAACATGAGCACGCACGATTAAAATTTTCTAAAAGGCCTAGGGTCCTAAAATTTTCTTTTTGCCAAAATAAATGTGCAACATTATTACCTTGCCTTTTTATGTAAACCTTATGCACATGAGCACACACGCTTAAAATTTGCTAAAAAGGCCTAAGCCGAGGCCTAGGGTCCTAAAAATGATTCTTTGACTCTTTTATACCTGAATAAATGTGCAACATTATTAAATTTACATTTCATGTAAACTTTGTGAACATGAGCACACACGCTTAAAATTTGCTAAAAAGGCCTAAGCCTAGGCCTAGGGTCCTAAAAATGATTCTTTGATTCTTTTATACCTGAATAAATGTGCAACATTATTAAATTTACTTTTCATGCAAACTTTGTGAACATGAGCACGCACGACTAAAAATTTTAAAAATGTCTAAGCCGAGGCGGCGCGCAGGGACTTAAAATTAATTATTTTTGTCTTAAAACTAAATCTTTGTGACACGCCGAATTCAAAAGTGCAATTTGAGTATGGTCCCCTAAAGTTTCGGTGGTCTGCCTTTCGAACTAGCAACATGCTTCAACAGATCCTGTAATGAAATCCAAAGTTTCGATAAACTCACCCTTCGGTGAAATGACTCTTCGATGAAATGAATTTTTAGGTAAAGAGACCTTTCGGTGAAATGAATGTTTTGGTCAAGTGATCTTTCGGTGAAACAATCTTTTCGGTGAAGTGATTATCGGTCAAGTGACCCTTCGGCGAAAAAAACGTGGAGCAAATGAACCAGACCCGTGTTGCCACTGATTAAGTCTTACCAACTTTATTTCATTTTTCGGTATTTCTCCTTGATTTTACGTATTGTGCGACAGCGGTGAGCTTAGTTCCGATTTCTGCCTCCCCGATAAAATAACGCTGAGTCATTTTCATGAAATTACTCTGCAATTTGATTTTCTTTTTTACGAAATTATTCTACAGTGCAAAGAAAATGAAATAAAGTACAACATAACACATACGTAACAGAACAAACGTCGCAGACAGTTGTTCGAGCACGTGCGTGTTGCCACATATGAAGTTGTTTGCCTCCTTACTATCTTTTCTTTTCTGTTATTTCTCCTTGATTTTACGTATCGCGCGATAGCCGTGAGCTTAGTTCCGATTTCGGCCACCGGGTAAAACTAGATGGCGCTGCAAGTACTGAATGATGTCAGCAGAGCTTTAAGAACAGACGTAGCCTGTTATATAGGTTAATGGCAGAAGTGTCGTAGTAGTTGAAGGTTCTGAGTTACTGATGTCCTTTGAACTGTGCTCGTATTGCTTTGGGAATTCGGGCTGCGTGCTACTCTAAATGAAGCGTATTCCCTCGCAAATTTACATCACATGCATTTATATTTTCATTACATGTAAAAATATCAAGCGTAAGAAAAACAGCTTTTCGGTATATAAATTGAATGCACATCCATACTAACCGAAAGTGTTTTTGATTCCTTTTCCCAAGTTCGCTACCAATTGTTCATAAGATGCGGCGAGATCCTAAAGAGAAAAGACATGAACATAAAAAGCACTGTAACTGCAAGCGAAACATCTTTCACGCAAGTTCTGCTCAGTATAAAATATTATTATTTCAAAAGTGTGTTCAACGAATGGTTTTTCACAAAGTTACGAGAAGAGTACTGTCACATATACAAGTAAGCTGCTTCCTGAAAATAAAATCACATTTGTGACATTAGCAAATCCAAGGAAGGCCCGCGGACGGCGCCCAGCGCTGATGAAACGTTTTTTAGTCTACAGGATGATTACGATAAGTTTAATACTTTTTAAAACCCCGCATCCTGTTAATCTACAGCTAGGGAAGAATTTGCAGGAAAGCCAACGTAACCCTGGTGCGAGGCCCCAACATGCTGCAGGATAAGAGGTAATTTGCATAACAGCTTTTACGAAAACTAAGTTACATAAAAATATATATAAAACTGAATAACGTGCTATAATATGCATTCACTATCGGCATTTACCAGAATATAATATTGGAAACATGAACTCTTTGCACGTTCACATATGGAGTGAATTTGCTTATCGGCATATAAGAGAGTCTGAGTGCTATTAAGTACACGCATACACATAATATGTCAGTTGTTGCAATCTTCAAATCATGTCGCATTAACGAAGAAAAAGGGAACACCTGCTACCGTACGAAAGTAGCCCATATATAAAAGATACTGGTCAACGTTAGCATATTATTAACTTTTACCCATTTGCAGAATTAACAGTAGTACTTACAGGATAAAACGAGTACATTACTTACGTTGGTAGTCCTGTATTGCGACAGTCCTATGACTTCCACATGTACATATACACTATCCACCAACAAGTAATTGCACACCCCTGCAATCGACGATATCTGCGGTCCTGATACAAGTCACGGTCGCCGCCGTTATATATCGTGTGGGAAACAACAACGCAACCAGTCGCATGCCAGATGCCACGCAGTTCGGAGCTCTCTGATTTCGAGAAAGGTGTAATCGTCGGGTATCACAGAAATGGCCGATCCATACGTGACATACCCAGCGAGTTGAAGTACCCAAAATTCACAGTGGCCTACGTGATTGGCAAGTGGAAGATAAGAGGCGACTGTCGAAGTGTGCCCCGAACCGGCAGACCCACAAAACTAGGAGTTAGAGACCAACGGGTGCTGGCCAGAGAAATTCGGAAAAACCGCACCAAATCGATGAGCCACATCCTCGAGGAGTTTCAACAGGCATCCGGGAGTGTTCTTTCGATGAATACCGTCCGTAACGAAGCCCATCTGCTTGGTTATAATGGACGTGCTGCCGTCCATAAGCCTTTGATCACCAGGTCCAATAGCGCTGCTCGGCTAACGTGGTGCAAAGAACGTCGAAAGTGGACCGTTGAACAGTGAAAACAGGTTCTCTGGAGACGAATCAAGGTTCACCCTCTACCGTTCTGATGGCAGGGTCAGGGTTTGGCGTTTGCCTGGAGAACGCCTCCTGCCGGTATGTATTCTGCCAACTGCGAAGTTCGACGGCGGTGTAATTATGCTATGGGGGTGTTTCTCCTGGTACGGCACAGGGCCCTTGGTCACAATTCCTGGTAGACTCAACGCCGAAACCTACTGCACCATTTTGGATGACCATGCGCTTCCTACGTTGTGGCAGTTTTACGGGGTGGACCCATGTTACTTTCAGGATGACAATGCCACCTGTCATGTTGCGAGGTCCACATGGCTTGTTATGGTGACAAAGAGGTTAATCGAATGGACTGGCCTGCGCAGAGCCCGGACCTTACCCTATCGAGCACCTCTGGGACGAGTTGGAGCGTCGACTTAAGAGGTGCCCCCACCGTCTGAAATTGGTGAAGGAACTGACCTGTGTTCTCTAAGCCGAGTGGAAGAAAATACCGCTAGCCGTCGTACAACGCCTGGTTGAGAGTATGCCCCGGAGGGTCGCAGCTGTAATCTCCGCTCGTGGAGGCTCCACCAACTATTGAAGGTGAATAAACTTCATTTTCCTTTGCTCTCACAGGTGTCCAATTACTTGTTGGTAGATAGTGTATATTTCTGTGATAATCTCACACTCCAAGAAATCCCAGTTTGGTCTTCACATTTATACACTGTGGCCACCCAAAATGCAACACCAAGAAGGACACGAGATAGCAAACCCATATTTACTGGACACATAACAACAGATACAAAGATGAAACGATTGAGTTTACAGGCCCGTGCGACTTGCGGAACAAGCAGACATCAATAGTTCGTGAGGCCCTCATGGCTGGCAATAACGGTCGCTACACGCCGCATCATCGAACGAAAGAGGCTTTGGATGTGGGTTTGCGGTACGTCGGTCCAGGCTGCTTCAACACGTTGCCACAGTTCATCAGGCGTAGCCGCGGGTGGTGCCTGCCGGGCCACTCGGTTGCCGATCAGCGACCAGACGCGTTCGATGGGCGACATATCGGGAGAACAGGCGGACCACGACAGCAGTGACACCTGGCGGGCTGTGAAGAATTGTTGCACGGTGCGTGCCACGTGCGGGCGCGCATTGTCCTGTTGAAACGTGGCCTCTGGCAGGTCCGGCAGGTAAGGTAGGACTACATGCTCCAAAACTTCGGAGATGTAGCGGTGGCTGTTGAGTGTACCGGCGATGCGTATCATAGTGGTGCGGGTGTCATATCCAATTGTGCCCCAAACCATAACGCCAGGCGACGGATCAGTATGGCGATGCATAATGCAGGCATCATACAGTCTCTCGCCGCGCTGCCGCCACACGCGGATCCGACCATCGTGGTGTTGCAGGCAGAAGTGGGATTCGTTGGAGAAGACAATGTCGTGCCATTCCGTAGTCCAGGTGCGGCGTTCAAGGGCCCACTGCCGCCGCACACGCCGGTGGTGTAACATCAATGGTAATCGGAGCAACGGGCGCCATGCGACAAGTCCCAGCTCATGCAGACGACGTCGAAAGGTACGTACTGACACAGGTTGTTGCGCATCACACCCTAATTCCTGCGCTAACGTTCGTGATGTGACGGTGCGAGCCGTCAATGCCTGCCGCACAACATGCCGATCCTCTCGTTCAGTGGTGTGCCGCGGCTGTGGCAATCGCTCACGTCGGTCCGTCCGTCCCTTCTGCACCCACCAAATTCATAATCGCCTCACTGTGGCCGAATGTCGTCGCCCACAGGCGCCGATGTCTCGGTACGATAAACCGTTGTCGCGATAAGCCTCTATTCGTACTCTGTCGAACTCCGAAACGTGCTGGAATGACTGCCGTATTTTGCGACGAGGCATCAGGAAGCTTCCCACTCACAGGTCCGGCAGCACAACACACTTCCACTACTTACACCCCGTCTTCTGTGCACCATTCTTATAGTGATTCTCGGTGGCGTGCCGGGCGCACATGATTTGCATATGCCCTGCAATGCTAATCGTTTGGATGTCCTTTCGCGGGCGACGCATGCTACGAATTTCAGGCCAATCGGATGCTTCCTTCTTGGTGTTCATTTTGGGTGGCCAGCAGTGTAGTTTAGTTGTCTGTTGGCGTGTTATTTATTGAGTATATGGAGGTGAAGAAGAGGTGGGGGTTGGTTGAGTGTCAAGCAGTTTTCCAGTAGTTAAACATGTCGGTACATCCAAATTTTGAGTTAACCCAGGTATTTTACGCATATGTACACAGTTATTACGTTGCACAGCTTGAAACAGAAGTATGAACAAGAGAAGAAATTTCGAATGGTTATTGAAAAATTACGAAAACACTACAAATTCCAAAATAGCTGAGAATGACTGCAACATGTTCGCTGACTATAGCGCACGAAGACTAAAAACACAGGAACGGACACCCAAAACCGAATACGAATAAACTCCAACGGAAATGCTAAAACAACATTAAACGACAGTCGTAGTTCTTATCACAGCGGTGCGTTTTAGTGCGTCTGCACCATCTTCAGGCTGGGGAACTCCTCCACTTTTCCGTCCAATTAACATCCACGAAGTGTCTTGGTGATTAGGTAGCCGGTTGTCTATCCCACATCCCACGTGTTGGGCTAATAAAAAAACCGCGAAGGGGGAGTTGGTAACTGGTTTTTTTTTTTTGATTGGAGGTTTAACGACCATCGTGAGCAACTCAATGGGCTATAAGCAGTCGCCCGTCCCTAAATTAGAGTCACTGGTTGCAGGGAAGGGAGAGAGCCAGTGCCGTAAGACAAACACAACATCCATGCCTCACCGGGATTCGAACCCGGACCCCATTCGGACGAATGATCAGAGGCCATCGCTTAGACCATGTGCCACCGGGGCGGCCTAGTTTTTTCGATCATTACGGATGTACCAAAGTCTTTATTTTCTTGATGGCATTCTTTCTTTAGAATTGTGTTGATACGTGAAATATGCGGTAGTTGTCTACGACATTCGATATCTCTGCTGGCCTTAAGTTTCGGATGTTTGTAGTCATAGATCAGTTTCTTGATTATTGATGTCTTATATCCGAATTCTTTAGCTGTATGAAAGATCCATGTTAATTCTTCATTTTTATATCTATTACAAATATACAAATATTTAAAATTTCGTGCTGAATAGTAAGCAAAACAAACAGCTGTCGAAGCACGATAAAATATACGATGCAAATCTCAAAGCATCTAATAAATCCTAAAATACACTGACGTGCAAAAATTAAGGCCGAGACGGTTTTTCGAATGTAACGTCGTGCAGAAGTGCTCAATATGGACTCAAATCATACCATAAGATCCCCAAGATGTAAGAATATGGGACAAGTGAGCAAAACCGTCCAAACAAGGAATCCAAAGGATACAAAGGTACTTTATTGAAAAAGTAGCTTCGAGCACAACTGGACAGAAGACAGAAACGTCCATGTGACAGGCGGCTGCCAAGAAAACATCCAGTTTTTAGTAGGGGATATGATCACCCCTGACTGCGTTGCAGGATTTATAACGTCTGTCCATGTTGAGGACAAGGTTGTCAAGGAGCTGTTGAGGCATCGCGGCCCATTCCTCTTGTAGCGCCAATCGCAGCTGCGGAATCGTTGCTGGCGGCTGGTGACCTGCTGCCAAGCGTCTCCCGAGAAGGTCTCACACGTGTTGGATTGGAGTTAGGTCCGGGGACCTTGCGGGCCAATCCATGCGTTGAATATCTTCACTCACCAACAGCTCTGCGACAGCCACTGTACGATGAGGTGTAGCGTTGTCGTCCATAAAGAGGGACTCAGGACCCACAGCACCTCTAAACAGACGCACGTGAGGCAGGAGAACCTCGGTACAATAGCGGACACCAGTGACTGAACCTCCTTGGAAGATGTGGAGGTCAGTACGGCTAACAAGCATGATACTGCCACAAACGAGCTCCAAACCGGTCCCTTTCGATGATGTTGGAGGTGTGATTCCGTGTTCCCTGCTTTCTCCAGATGTGTATACGTCCAGAATCGCTCGTCTAAAAAAGGTTGGGTTTGCTGAAGCCTGAAGCCCACCGTCACGTCGTGCTTGTCAGCAAGCATTAATTTACTGGCTCAAACGTATTCTGCCCGAAAATCATTTTGAGAGTGATATACTTAATACTAAACTACAACTGAGTTCAGAGATTGGGGTGTTATTGCTGTCCAATTTGTTTAGAATGTGGCGAACATTTTGCTCTTTAATTCGGCAGCATTTAAAATTTCTTTTCCCTCATTTAGTCCCGTTTAAGAGGCAATCATGACTGTTACCGAGCGAGTAAAATAGCACAGTTAAGTTTCGATAATCCGAGTTCCGAGAAACAGAGTTCCGCCTAATCCGAGGTCATTCGCGGTAAAACATTAAAAAAAAAGTATGCATCATGAAAAAAATAATAAAAAATTCCAGCCGATTTGAAAGTGCAATTTTTTGAAACAGAGTTGAAAAAGGCCCTTTTCAGATAATTTAGAAGGCAATACCAGGGACTGTTGAAAGACAGCCAAGGGACAAAACGTGCAACCATGCCTTCTTAAAATTCTAGGAAACCCGTTGAAGCTGGGGACCGTTCGAAAAAAAAACAATACATTTTGATGCCAACTGGGAAGTCGAAAGGGGAGGAGAGGCCTCTAGAAGGAATGCTGGCGTAATCTGCTCAAAACTGAAGAAGAAAATCAGACTTGGATGATGAAGAAAACTCTGGAAAAGACGATCTCGCAGACCTATTGCTAGTTTCACAGATACCCGGATGTGAGGATGCACCAGAAAATTACGTGACCGATTGGCTTTCCTGCAATGACCAGGAAGAAATTACAGATGAAGCAGTTATTCACATAGTTGCAAATGAAAAGGATTCGGAATCGAATGAAGAAGGAACTGACTGTGCAGAAAAAAATTTATCATGTGGAAGCTACGACGGCACTAGACCCTTATACACGTAGGGCAGCAACCGAAATCATTGCCAGCTAATGTTATTTTTCAAAAAAAAAAAAAAAAAAAATGCTCAGCGAAAAAGCAGAAGACATCACAGGATTTTTTTCGTCGTTGATATGATGTAAGTCATAATCCTCGTTAAATTCATTTTTGCTATACTCAAGAGACGCATTTAGCGTATTAATTCCGTTTATTTTTGTGGTGTAGTCAGTACAAAGAATCGCCAAGAAATCGTATAATGTCAGCAATAACAAAAACGCCTAGTAAAGCAATGAGATAAGCAGGATCCATCACATGTGTCCCGGGCTTTACATATTGGTTGAAGAATTTATTACGCAAATACAACATATTAATAGCATTAAAGTTCCCCGACCCCGTTATCACATATAATATCAAGTTGTAAGGAGAGACAGTGTGAGAAAGAAAAGGCGTGTGTGTACACTATACCTTTAGTATATCCTAACACGGAAAAGGTATATATCGGAATGACAAAGCGATCCTTGGACACTAGATGTAAAGAACACGTACGAAATGTCAACCAAGACATGCAGAATACAGCCCTCTCCAGAGAAGTCATGCATTGCTCGGCTGCTCCTGTGTGGAATAATACACTGAGTGGCCACTTTATTATGACCACCTGACAGTTTTAAGTAAATGAGCTATGGCTTCACGCTGTTGCCGCCAGAGGACGTGGCTAGTATAAATAGGGAAAGCTTAGTACTTGCGACAGTAGTAGAAGTGATTTTTGGTGTGACGAGATGAGTAAAAAATGCGATTTGACGGACTTTCACCATGGGATGATTGTAGAAGCTCGGAGCCATGGAACGAATATCACCGAAACCGCCGCATTCCTGAAATGTTCCAGAGCAGCTGTTGTTAAAGTGTTTAAAGACTGGACTGTCAGCCAAAATACTGGGTCTCTACGTGTAACGTGTGGTCGTCATCGACTAGTGACTGCTCGGGCGGAACAGAGAGTCATACCTAGACTGGTAACAGACAAAAGATGGGCAACGGTGCAGCAAATTACAGTCCATCTTAAACAAGGATCCCCTCAAATGATCTCTGCACGCACTGTTTGCCGTACACTGCATCGGATGGGATATGGCAGCCGAAGGCCTGTTCGAACACCTTTGCTGTCTGCAGTTAACAAGAGAAAACGTCTCCAGTTCGCACAGGAGCACAAGGATTTGACATTCGATAATTGGAAACAAATTATGTGGTCCGATGAATCACGTTTACAGTTGCACCATGCCGATGGCCAAGTGAGAATTTGGCGGAAACAGCACGAAAGCATAGACTCCAAATGCATTGCTACAACCCTTCAAGCTGGTGGAGGCAACGTTATGGATTGGGGAATGTTTTCCTGGCATGCTTTGGGCCCTTTAATTCGTGTTGATCAACGTCTGACTGGCACATCATATCTAAACATCGTTGCGGACCAAGTGCATCCTGTCATGTGGATAGTTTATCCCAATGGCGATGGCTACTTTCAACAAGATAATGCGTCCTGCCATAGTGCTCGTATTGTACAGGATTGGTTTCAGGAACATGCCGGTGAATTTACTTTGCTTAGGTGGCTCCCACAATCTCCAGATTTCAACCCCATTGAGAATTTGTTGGATGAAGTTGAACGAGCCATCATACAGCTGGATCTACAACCCTGCAATCTCACACTCCTGGAAAGTGCTATTCATCAAGCATGGTCTCAGATTCCGCAAACCACCTATCAACATCTCGTGGAGTCAATGCCACGAAGAATCGACGCAGTATTAAAGGCAAAATGTGGCCCAACAAAGTACTGAGAGGGTGGTCATAATAAAGTGGTCACACAGTGTATTAGAAGAATTGCCCTTTACACGGATTTTAAAGAGACCGCCATCAGGGAAACAGCCGAAATCCTATCCAGCAAACTGGCATGCAATGATATAGTTTCTACTGAACTACCAATGGTTTGGCATGCCTTATTAAAAGATGGAAACACATCGCGACGCACGGTATAATTGTGTGACAAAAATTCATGTAAAATGCTCGTGGTGTCACGCGCGTTATTTTCAAAAATCATCTTCGTTCTTTACGTGTTCCAATTCCCTGCATTTTTATGCCTACCATTGCCTTGAAAAAGCCTCCCAGTGGAGTGCGGAAGCTTGGCGAATCTTTGTACTGACTACATTACAAAAATAAACGGATTTAATACGCCTAATGTGTCTTTTGAGTATTCAAAAACCGGTGTATTTCAAATAAAGTTCATTTTTGCTAACATCTTCATTGATCATTAAAAATCGTTTCTACGAGTTTTAAGTTCATATTTAATTACCTTCGTGTATTTGAAGAAATCAGAATCGTGCGGGTGTTTTGAAATTATTCTTAATCCGAGTTGGTTCCGGCCCCGATTACCTCGGATTATCGAGACTGCTGTATTGGTAAAACTGGTTCTACGAGATATGCTAACTGATTGCAACTGTCAGTGGGGTGGAATCTGATGATACATGCAGCAGCATAACGTACCCTGCATGTAGTACAAATGTTAATTAAACTAGTGCTGTAAACTAACCGTATGTGTCGAGCAAGCAAAATGAGTCATTTCAGTGGAGTGACTAAGGAACAGTGCGTGTTGTTGTTTAACGAACCACAACGCGTAGTATCGGAGCCCGGGGGGATTCTATTACATGGTCTCCAAGGTCATTAGGCTTAACACCTCTAGCTTTATAGGGATATGTTATGTAAAGGATAGTGTCCGTTGCTCAACAGTGATGCTGAGGAGAAATACCGGAATTCACAATCCATTTTGCAAGTGAACGAGGCAATCTCCCCAGAAATGGATTTTTGCTTGGTTATACACTAAATTTACAAAAGTCACCGGACACCTAGAAGAGAAACACAACATAGCATTTATTGACATACACTAGTACGGTGTCGGTCCACCTTTTTCCTTAATGCATGCACTGACCCTTCGAGACATGCTTTCGACAAGGTTTTGGAACACAGCGATATATATGCGCTTCCATTTAGTACATGATGCTACCGCTAACTGTTGCATAGTAGTAGGTCTTGGTTCCAAACTTCTTACGCGTAGCTCTAATTCATCCTATAGGTGCTCTATGGGATTAAGATCAGGGCTCTGTGCTGGCCAGTACATACATGATACGGGAATTATCGTCCTACCACGCCGTTAGAGTCCTTGCTTTATGGCTGGGTGCATTATCCTACTGGTACCAACAAGGCTCAGTCCCATAGTATTGCCACAGAGTTGGTAAGGTATAATTGTCCAGAATATTGAGGTAGACTTGCTGGTTAACAGGTTTGTCCACGATAACCAATGGGCAGGGTCCATACCACGAAAAACACCCCCACACGAGTACGTTGCCAGCTCCAAACTTGACCGTAGGAACAGTACACTGCCAGCTCCAAACTTGACTGTAGGAACAGTACAAAGAGGTAAATAGCGTTTCCCCGGCTGCCGCCATACCCACACATGGCCATCTCGCTGATAGATCGTGTATCTGGATTCATCAATCCATAGGAGCTGTTTCCATTGATCTATGGTCCACGATAAATGTTCTTTACACCATGCTGAACGACGAGTAGCATTCCGAGTGGAAATGAAAGGTTTGTGAACAGCCGCACGACCACGGTAACCCATGGATTGAAGTATTCTGCGAATGGTACGCGTACATATTCGAGGTTCCAGCATTTTTACTCACCTGTACACTGAGGTCTTGTGCAGTACTTCGTCGATTAACTGTAACGACTCAGGCACGTCATGTATCTTCCACTAATTCAGTACATCCAAAATAGTTGACTTGGGTATGTTTAAACGCCTCTCGGTTTATCTTATGGACAACACACTAATATAACACCCTACAATCTTTCCTTTCTCATAGTCAGTTCTCTCCCGCCGCGACATTTTCGCCCAACCTCACATTGCGATATGATCGCGGTCAGCTGCAGGCTTGTTTTTATACAGTTTGCAGCTGTACTGCGCATCTCAACAACGCAGCGGATCCGTTCATTTGCTTTTGAAAGGGGGTCCGGTGACTTTTGTCAATATAGTGTATATGCCTTATTGGAGCAGTTTGAACACATAAAAATACCGTGAAACCTCCATTAACGGACACCTCCGAACAACGGTAACCTCAGAACAACTGCAAGTTTTGATTAGTACAGAACAGCTACCGCAGGATAAAATTAACAATAACCTCTGAACAACGAAACCTCTGAACAACGAAACCTCTCAACAGCGACTAACGGACACCCTAATCAGTTTTGAAAGAGATTTAGCGGATGCCTTGCCCTTTTCAATTGTACGGAGTTCTTTCGGCACTTCGGCGAGAGGGATAATATATGGTCAAATAAAATTATTGTTAAAAGAAATATGTCTCGAGAAGGATGGGTTGGATTACGGCAGGTAGAATGGTGTGCTTCAGTGGAAAGAAAGGAGGCAAAGTAGTTTTACGTGAGGCGAGCTGTATATGTTTCTGTCGCAACTTGGGGAGCAGGGAAAAGGGGTTGCTGGTGTCTGAAACGCTTTCCGTTGTTGGTGGTATATCTTTGTTTGGTCCCTGTGGGTTCTGTTCCTATTTTTCGGCACGCGGCCAGCTAAATGTGTTTTTCGATCAAACACTTTTCCAATTTTTTACGCTTTCCAACCGTAGGTTGAAGAAGCGTATATGCTCCAGCTTTGCCCGTCTGCACACGATAACTCGCGTAAAAATGGTTCAATTTCAATGAAATTTTAGTATGTGGTAGGGAACCACCTGGGGACAAACCCTATTGAAAATGGACAAAATGGCGTCAAAGGTCAGGACATAGGAGCAGGATCCATTTCATCACCCTTATGCGTCATAACATGACTAAAAATGACCCGATTTCGATAAAATTTTAGTATGTGGTGGGGGACCACCTGGGGATGAACCCTTTTCAAAATGGATGAAATGAGGTCAAAGGTCAGGACATAGGGGCGGAATCCATTCCATTGCTCTTATGCGTACTAACTTGCGTAAAAATGGTTCGATTTCGATGAAATATTAGTATGTGGTAGGAAACCACCTGGGGACGAACCCTATTCAAAATGGACGAAATAGGGTCAAAGGTCAGGACATAGGAGCTGGATCTATTCGATTGCCCTTATGTGTCATAACTCGTGAAATTTTAGTAGGTGTTAGGGAACCACCTGGGGACAAAACCTATTGAAAATGTGCGAAATGGGGTCAAAGGTCAGGACATAGGAGGGGGTTCCATTCCATTGCCCTTATGCGTCATAACTCACGTAAAATTGCTTCTATTGCGACAAAACTTTGTCATGTTATTTCGGAGGTATGTGACGTACCTGCCAGCAGGACGCACATGACATAAAGGCAGATAGGAATCAGAATACATATCTGCGTAGCTCAGTTGGTAGAGCTGCTTGTTCCGGAATAAGCGTACTCGGGTTCGAATCCCGGCGTAGACCAAAAATGACGGAGAAATTTACTTCGTTATAATGGCGCCCGAACTACCCGGACGACCCGACCGTTCAAAATCTCGCATTGGTGTGATGTTATTTCCACACCGCGAGATAGGAAAAATCAGAGAATTCCTTCTCCAGTGCTTCGAAAAATAAATGTGTGTGACGTTGCATTCCACACACCAGATTGACTGGGAGTTCTCAAGTGCACGTTCTACAGTGGATGGCTGCCTGCAACGATTCATGGTCACGGCTGATCCGTGAGTCATGCCCCCGGCCCTCTTTCGGGGGGGGAGATGTGACGTACCTGCCAGCAGGACGCACATGACATAAAGGCAGATAGGAATCAGAATACATGTCTGCGTAGCTCAGTTGGTAGAGCTGCTTGTTCCGGAATAAGCGTACTCGGGTTCGAATCCCGGCGTAGACCAAAAATGACGGAGAAATTTACTTCGTTATAGGTATACTTAGCTGGTTCTGTTGAATATCACCGAAATGGGGTCAAAGGTCAGGGCACAGTGAGCCAGATTTATTCCACAGCCATTATCCTCGTAACTTGAGAAATAACTTGAATAATGTTTTCTGGTATGTTGGAAAGCGTATCATAATCAATGCATGCATGATTTTACTAACTTGTTGTTGGTATATCTTTGTTTGGTCCCTATGGGTTCTGTTCCTATTTTTCGGCGCGCGGCCAGCTGACTGTGATTTTCGACTTCACAGTCTACGCTTTCCAACCGTATCCCGAAGAAGCGTATATGCTCTAGCTTTGTCCCGTCTGTCCGCACGATATCTTGCGTAAAAAAGTCCGATTTCGATGAAATTTTTGTAGGTGGTAGGGGACCACCTGGGGACGAACCCTATTGAAAATGGGTGAAATGGGGTCAAAGGTCACGACATATAGGAGCGGGATCCACTCCATTGCCTTTATGCAACATAACGTATGTAAAAAGGCTTCGATTGCGACAAAACTTTATCATGTTGTTCCAGAAGTATACTTAACCGGTTCTGTTTAATTTAATCAAAATGGGGTCAAAGGTCAGGACACAGGAGCGAGATTTATTCCACAACCATTATCCTAATAACTTGACTAAAAATGCTTCTATCGCGACAAAATTTTAGTATGTTGTTCCGGAGGTATATTGAACCAATTCTGTTTAATATAATCGAAGTGGGGTCAAAGGTCAGGGCACAAGACCGAGATTTATTCCACAGCCATTATCCTCGTAACTTGAGTAATGATTGCTGGTATGTTGTAAAGCGTATCATAATCAACGCATTGCATGATTTTACTAGCTTGTTTTGTTTTTCCTTTAGCGTACCCTAAATTTAACCTCTTAGCTTATTATTTCTAATGGGAAGTTTAGAACAACGGGTTAAACACCTAAAATCTTCTACATATGACTTTTTAAAAGTGTTACATTGAATTTTATTCAGCATTCTGCATTTGGAGAAAGCTCTAAAACGGTTTTCATTGTACGTAAGCCTCGTACAATTATTCTCCTTTGTACCAAAGCAATGGACTAGAAATGTTAATCTAGGCCTAACCTGCGATCAATGGCACCACTCAACAACGGTCACTTTTGACGTAGAACGACGTCTTACGGTATGATACAGATTAGCGTTGGACACGATACAATTGTGTGACCCATTTCAACTCGCAACAACTCCGGGGTTATCGGGGGCGTGGCAACGGCTCTAGTATCGTTTGATAGCGCATAGATGACATTTTGTGACAATTATGGAGTTTGCAGCAAAAGGGGGGGGCTTCATTTTTGGTCGATTTTTACGTAACATGTTTACTAATCTAAGAATAATATGCTGGATCGACTGGTGCAAAATTGAGGCAGATCCAATCATAAATGAGTGAGATATTAATAATTTGGGAGCTTCCCCCATCACCATTTGGTACAAATACGATGCTGGTCGATGAATAAAATTGTAATATTTTATTTCTTTATTAACAAAGATATATGCAATGTTGTTTAGTGGTCATTAAATACATTTTATTAACATAAAAATATTTATTATTTAGTTGTTAGTTGTTGACATTATTTAGTTTCTTATCCTTTAGTAAATGCAAAATTTAATGAAATTTATGATATTTTGGTGGAAAAAGGGGGCAGCTCCAATTTATTTATATTTATCCTATATTCATTTTACAGACAAAACATTCAGAAAGTACATGCATTTATTAGAAATAATGTCATCTTTACAGTGGGAAATTTTTTGCCAACCGCAGTTAAACCGTATTTTTTTCGGAAATTTTTTATTACCTCAGTTAAAACCATAAAATTTTTCGAATTTTTTTTCGGGAAATTTTTTTAATTTTCAATAAAAATTATTATTTTTAATTTTTTAATTTAAAAAATATATATTTTTTAATTTATTATTACTTATTTTTTTCGGAAATTTTTTATAACCTCAGTTAAACCATATTTGTTAGGAAATTTTTTGCCAACGCCAGTTAAACCGTATTTTTTCTATCCTTTACTACATGCAAAATTTAATGAAATTTATGACATTTTCGTGCAAAAAGGGGCAGCTCCAATTTATTTATTTTATCCTGTCCTCATTTTAGGGACAAAACATTCAGGAAATACATGTATTTATTAGAGACAACGTTATTTTTACACAGGGGAATTTTTTCGCCAACCTCAATTAAACCGTATTTTTTTCTTATTTCCCACAAAATGTCGAAAAGGGAGAGATGGCCCCCACGTTGCCTCAAGTTCCTGAATTATAAGTGATGGGGCCGGCGCATCAATGGCAGCTCATGACAGAGCGCCGAAGTGGATGGTCATAAATAGTAATACTATACTAGTGATCTCATTTATTGGCGTAGGAAATAGACACATAAGCGTTTCCAAGCTTTAGCACATCAACCAGATTGGCTTTTTCAAGGAAGTTAGACAGAAACTGCAAACTGAATAATGGAACGCATTAACAATTTGAACGCGGCAACTTGACTTGACAATAAATAGATACGGCGTTATTTTCATTTAAAAATATACGAGGCATCACGTTGGTTGCGCGCGCGGTATCCTGGTAGGAAGAAGGCTTTACTTGTAGAATTGGTTCCAAATTCGTGGCAACTCGAGTGAGACGCAATCATTGCAAGTATCGCTGTTGGTAATGATCTCCAAGGTTTCCCGAATGGCTATACATTTAGAGGTAGAGTAGGTAGCTAATTGCTTTATATCATCCCACGTAGGAGTATAGCGGACCTGAATTTGACTTCTCTTGATAGTGCAGTGGCTACGTTACCGTATTTTGTATCCCATTTATGTTCGTTGACTCTGATTCCAAACGAACGCTTGGTTATTCCAATGTAGTATCGTCTAGAGCCATCCAGATACTATAGGGGGATCGCATAAACACCTGCTTTGCAGGAGAGAGGTGGTTTTTCACTATTTCTTTTTAGTATAGTATATAAAGATGCAGGAGACCTTATGCCGACGCCGTATTTCCTCTTCTTGAGGGCGTTTTTGAGTTTGTAAGGCACATTTGGTATGTAGAGAATTGAGCCTAAATAGTATTGTTAATGCGTCTATTATTCAGTTTGCAGTTTCTGTCTAACTTCCTTGAAAAAGTCATCTGGTGGATGTGCGAAAGCTTGGAAACGCTTATGTGTCTATTTCCTACGCCAATAAATCGGATCAGTATAGTATAGTGTTACTATTTACTACTTAATTGGTGTACTGTTCCTCGTTATCAATTTGGATGGTCCTTTTTGTGCTCTGCGCCGCGAGTATACTTTGGTTTTCGTTTTCAATACTTCTGAACTAAAGGTAATTGAACATTGATTTTGACATGTAATTAATGTTAACATATGTACTAGTCGTGTGAATTGAAAAAATTACAATTACAACTATTTAACAATAAGAGTATATGGTAATGTAATTGTACTTTATTATTTTCCCCCCGCAGATTTGTACAATAACCGTAAAAAAACCCATCAAAATGCCACGAAAATGCGAAGTTGAGAGCAGAAAGAAGCTGCGGAAAGTAAGAAGACTGGCAGAACAGGAAATTTGAGGACCCAAGATACCCCGAACTGCTAATGCCGAGCTCTATCGCGATGCCAAACGAGCGCGTCAATAAACGAGCGCGTCAGTAAGCCCGGTCAATAAACCTTCAATAAAAAAAAGAAAGAAGTCAGCCCGTCGCGAGCACCACTGAGCAGCGGTCGACGCCGCGGGGAGAATGGACGTTCATATGGACTGACTGGTGTCAAATAAAGGAGCCGGATTACGTAAAGCCAACGACTTATAAAAATATTTATGAACAAGTTAGTGAAATCATGCAATGCATTGACTATGATACGCTTTCCAACATACCAGAAGTCATTACTCAAGTTATGAAGATAATGGCTGTGGAATAAACTTCGAAATGGGGTCAAAGGTCAGGACACACGTGTCCTGATCTTTGACCCCATTCCGATAACATTCAATAGAACCGGTTCAGTATACCTCCGGAACAACAGACTAAAGTTTTGTCGAAATCGAACCATTTTACGGAAGTTATGACACATTAGGGCAATGGCATGGATCCCGCTCCTTTGACCCCATTTCGCCTATTTTCAATTGCATTCGTCCCCAGATGGTCCCCTACCTCATTTTATAATTTCATCGAAATCGAACCATTTTTACGCGAGTTATCGTGCGGACGGACGGACAGACGGACAAAGCTGGAGCATATACGCTTCTTCAACCTACGTTTAGAAAGCGTAAAAAGCAGCAGCAGAATTCCAGAAGAAATTCATCAACAACGAGTTTGGTCGGGTATGCGACGACTGCGATCGGCTGTGATTTGCGAGTGATTCGCGGCCGACAATGAGCAGCAACAGGCAGTTATTCGACATGTATTTCCCGACGTAGTGTCGACTGACTTTCTGGCAGCCGTTACTTGCAGAACTGACTTAAAGAACAGCAGGGTGACTGCGTTATCGAAATTTAACGACTTCATATATACAGGGTACCCAAACGAACGAGAAAGGCAGACTGCGGCGTCGCGATTTACGAGAGAGAGGATGCTGTCACCACGGCTTCACCGCGTATGCTGGTCAAGTGGGATAACGGCAACACTTCGATGAAGACAGACGTCGACGACTACGGCGACATGTGTGCGATACGACCAACTTCAAGGGCCATGAATACTTGATCGTCAATCTCTGCTTGTTGCCACAGAACACACCTAAGCGAGCACGATAGTTCACGCTGCGGAACTTTTCTTGTTACACACGCAAGTTTGCACAGATGTTCAGTGACTTCGAAGAGTTACGTTTGTGGGACCTACCAATCATTCTTACAGGAGATTTCAATATAGACATCAGCAAATCGGACAACCATTGGTTTCTCAAGTTTATGCACTAAGAGTTCCAGATGAATCTAGCGACTGATCCGGCTGAACACACAATACTGGGAAGCACGACTGTCAATGCGATATTCACACGCGGCATACAACTGTTCCGTATAGTCAACTGTGTCTCTTATTTCTTGTATCATCGACCACTGTTCGCCATAACTCACAGCTCATCGACTTCACGCACAACAGCAACTGCAAATAATAATATAAGCATTGCGAATACAGATCTTTTTTTGACGTGCGTCTAACCCTGCGGATAGCATGGGGCTACCTACAGCCGACCTGTGAAAAAAATGCCCAATTGAAATCATTACAGCGTTAAAAATACGGGCCGCACAATAATCGTGTTAGCATATTCGTAAACAGCATGGAGTCTAATTCGCGTACTGCGCAATACATAGTGCGCGCGACGTTACCCTCGCTTCCTGTGAGCGGGGGAGGTGATGCAATATTTCTAGGTGTGCCGCCGCGTTTGACTCAATCTATCTCGGCAACCGTGAGCTCAACACGAGTGTGCGTGGTATCGTTTTAAAGCTCTCGACGAGATCTATTCAAATATACAAAAAACATTTCGCAGTAGTTTGAAATGAACATTTTAAAAATTGTTTTCTTGTGAACCGGTGAATACCTTTGACAATACCGCGGTTTATCCAGACAACCGTGGATGCAAACGACTGTGCGTGGTATCATTTTAAAGCTGTCGACAAGTTCTATTCAAATATATAAAGAGCACACCGCAGTGGTTTAAATAAAATTAAAAAAATGTTTTCGTGTGAACGGGTTAACATTTCCGACAATGCCGCGGAATTCGCAGAATGAACGTAAGCAAAAGTGGAGAAAATCAAAACGAGAGGCGTAGTTCTACGTTCCAAACTGACGGCTCAATCAGAACTGAGACTACCTGTTTTTTTTTTTTTGGGGGGGGGGTGGTTTAACGACCACCGGGAGCAACTCAATGGGCTATAAGCAGTCGCCCGTCCCTAATTTAGGGTCACTGGTTCCACGGAGCGAAGAGAGCCAGTGCCCTAAAACAAACAACATCCATGCCTTACCGGGATTCGAACCCAGACCCTTCTCTGACGAATGGTCATAAGCCAGCCTTACGCCACCTGGGCGGCCGATGGTGATTATAACGATGATTCTGACCTGCACATGTAATACCACCGACAAAATGAATAAACATTACCAACACCCACTGTGTATTTTACTCACGATCTTATCATAGTCGTAAGACAGGGCATAGGTAGTTCTACGTTTAAACACAGAGGGCGCCACTTTGGCCTCATCGGTTTTGTTCCGGTTCGAGTAGCAACTGTTATTTGGAGGTTTCTCTGTGTTAAGTACGAGTATATACATCAGCATATTTCACATGTTTCAAATTCAAATGTGAAGTTTAACATGAGCCGTGAATTTTTAAATTGTGACCTAAGTTTGAAACTACCCGGCATTAAACATTTTACAAAAACTGTTGAGTTAAAAACTGGCAACATCTCAAGTTAATATCAATATTTCGCGTTATAAACTTATAGTAAACTAATGATCCGTCAAACCGTAAGAAGAGTGGAAACCTTTTTTACGTTAGTCAGGCACTAGTGACACACAACTGCGAATTGCTTATTCACGCTATTCTTCCCCTAAAGTACAGTAAATGTTGGATCCTCTAGCTAGTTATTCTTTTTGTCTAAGACACTGGCGTCTGACGCCTTGTGTGGTTGGGTTTAGGTTCGAGCGAGACATCAGTCTCATGTTAAACGGACTGATTCGTCGGTGTCGTGTTTGACGTGATTAACGACAGCGTTGGAAATCGATCGGAAGCTTTGGTTTCCGCGTGACGTCACAAAAAGAGGGAACTCATCTCTCTAATATAATGGCCTTGTATTTTCTAGACGGCCTTGGTTCGAATCCCAAGCGAGCTGTCTTACCATTAAATATCTGGACACCAGCTTGTCTACAATAAATAGCCTGTATTTGTAGAAATTTTAATATTGTGTTGCGAAACCTTTGCCTCCTCATGACGACCTCTAGTTTTCCTGGAATACTGTCCACCAATTTTCAGTTGTGACCAGTTCAACTTGATTTGTTGGGCGATCTCTTCTCCCAGGTACCCGACGATCCAATTCGTCCCGTAGGTTCTCTAGATGATTCAGTGCAGGACTCTGAGCTCTCCATTCCAACCTTTCTACGTTCGTGTCCTTAAACCGATCTATAACAACTCGAGAAGTATGACATGGTGTGTTGTCCTCCTGATAGAGGTATGGGTCTTCCAAGAAGTACTGCCATAACGCTGGTAGAGTATAATTGCCCAAGACATCTAGGCAAAGCTCAGAATTTATGGTTTTTTTTCCAAAAAGATCAATGGGCCCAAGCCAAGTAACAAAAAACAGCTCCATACCGCCAGGCTGCCTCCATCAAACTTCAATGACGGGACGATTCAGACCGGAAGGTACCTGTCTTCCGGCATCTGCCATATTCAGCAACCATCAGACTGGTAGACTGTCTACTATCCGACTAGTAGACTATGAATAACCACTAGTGTACTGTGACTCGTAAGTCCATAGCATGGTTCCTCCATTAGTTAACAGTCCACGATCGACGTTCCCTACACCACGCTAATCTGCGTATGTCATTAGTAGAAGTGATTAACGGTTTGTGGATGCCTTTCTCGACCATGGGTATCCACGTTGTGCAGCATCATGTGCACTGTAATCGTTCCAGATAGTCATTCCTTTGCAAAGCTCTTCTCCTGTTAAATTCGGAGGTTTACCAGGTCGTTTCTTGACAGCTTCAGTACCAGCCAATTCCATTGGCATATCACACCCTAAGCGTCGACCTAGTGATCTTCAATGCTATTTCACGTTCGGAGGGATAGCTTAGGTGGCACCCTGTTATCAATCCGTGTTGGAAATCAGTTAATTCTGTAGATCAAGGCATCTTTCTTTCAGAGTCGTGCAATTGCCTTATTGTAGCCCTGCGAGCATATTTATACACAGTTGGGTCTCTGACGTGTGTTTGCATAGGATCTACTTCACTATCGATAGAGGGGTGACAGAATCATTGCACCGAGCCACATGTTTCAAAATGCTGTGTTCCAAGAGAATTCCCATTGAGTAATACGAGCTGTATGGCCCACTCCAACAATAGGCATTCAGGCTAAATTAATTTCTGTTCGTACCTATGGACCGATCAACTTTCTGAACTGCGAGTTACACAGCACCTATAAAAATAGTAAAGGGGGTGAGACAAAGTAAGACAGCGGGTGGCCTAGTGGCCAGCGTTCGTGACTGCCATGGAGACAACCTCAGGCTCGATCCTGGGTAGGTACGAACGTTCGAACCACTAAATACCCGCCGTGCGTCGGATGGGCACGTTAAGCCGTCGGATTCCGGGTACTGGCCCCCGGTAATATATAAGGGCCTCTTCCTCCCCCTTTTACCTCGCTTCCGTGTGATTTTCCTATAAGGCACTCTAGCCCAAATCTCCCAGCTTCCTATTTCTAAGGGTTGTTTAAGACCTGGGGTCAGACACTTCCTTCCTAAAATCGTTTACATATGATCTGATCTGATCTGACAAAGTAAGACACCATAACTCCCAAAATCTTCAATTCCACGTTGAACAATGTCTTTTGAGTCATTCATCTTGGAAAAGACGAAGGGATAAAGATTAATGGAGATTTTTTAAGCCACCTTCGTTTTGATGACGGCATAATCATATTTGCAAGTACCTCCTCATAGCTGCAGAATACCCAAAGCAGAATTGATGTATACTGCTTTTAGAAGAATTGAAGATTTAGAGGTTGATAGAACAAATTTAGAAGCAACTGAAGCTGACATCAACCTTGTGAAACTAATATCAAGCGAGGACCATCTTGAAGAACAGATTAACAAAGTATAAAACTTGGTTAAAGTGCGTTTGGAAGAAACAGTACAATGTTTCTCGTTATGTTTAAAATGGAAAATGGCCGCCCCGGTGGCGCAGTGGTCTAAGCGATGGCCTCTGATCATTCGTCCGAACGGGGTCCAGGTTGGAATCCCGGTGAGGCATGGATGTTGTGTTTGTCTTACGGCACTGGCTCTCTTCCTTACCTGGAACCAGTGACCCTAAATTAGGGACGGGCGACTGCTTATAGCCCATTGAGTTGCTCACGGTGGTCGTTAAACCTCCAATAAAAAAAAAAAAAAAAAACCTCCAACAAAAAATAAAATAAAAAAATAAAATGGAAAATGTTAAATAAATGCGTGCTTCCAGATCTCACTTATGGGAATGAGACGTATGGTCCTTGACGATAAAAGACTCACTGAGGCTGAGGGCAACTTACAGAAGCACGCTGAGATGCACGCTTGTTGCAACCCAGAAAGAGAGGAAAAGGAACACATGGCCGCCCCGGTGGCGCAGTGGTCTAAGGCGCTGGCCTCAGATCATTCATCTGTAAGGGGTCCGGGTTCGAATCCCGGTCAGGCATGGATGTTGTGTTTGTCTTACGGCACTGGCTCTCTCCCATCCCTAGAACCAGTGACCCTAAATTAGGGACGGGCGACTGCTTATAGCCCATTGAGTTGCTCACGGTGGTCGTTAAACCCCCAATCAAAAAAAAAGGAACACATGGATCAGAAAAATGACAGAACTGGGTGTCACTAGGATCGAAAATCTTCAAGTTAGAAAAGTCCGCAGGCGATGCCTGCTTTATTGTAAACAGAATAATGAAAATATAACAGAATTGACAAAATTTAACATTTCCTCATAAAACATGTCCATCGAAAAAGATTAAAATAAAACATTATCATATAAATGAAACAACAAAATGATAGAAGATCGTAAATGACAAATGAGCATACACTAAGTCGTAACAATGAATGGTACATATATCGTAGTATTACAACGAGAAGTAAACAACACAGTTATCATAACTCGACAAACACAGTCTTATACACCGATTAGACATTACATTATAACCACCCCTAGCCTAGAGAAATGAGCGCGCCTAGAGAAGGAACGGTAGTGCAGGTGAAATTCACAGAGCAGTATATATACATATAACCCGATGACCGGCTTTCGATTAGTAGAGTGTTCGGAGTCAGAATAGGAAAAGCTGCCGATTTATCGGGGTTTGATAAAGGACAAATTGTGATGACACGCGCCTCCGAACTACGATCCCTGAAACGGCGCGGCTTGTGGGTTGTTCACGTGTCGCTGTAGTGAGTACATATTAAAAGTTGTGCACAGATGGCCAAACGACGAACCGTGCGTCGCGTCGTCCAGTCGTGTGTCGTCCGGAGCTCATTGATGCCAGAGGTGAGACTGTCGCGCATTGCTTCACAGTGACCGCAGGGCCACAGTGCGACAAATCACCTGCAGCTACAACAGTGGTGATCAGGGCAATGTATCACAGCACACAGTTCATCGCAGCTTTCTACGCATGGGACCGTGTAGCCCAAGACTGAAGCCGTGTCCCCATACTCACTGCACGTCATCGTCAACAACGCGTGAAATGGACCCAAGATCCTCGAGGTTGGACAGTGGATGATTGGAAGAAAATGGCCTGGTCTGACGAATCAAGACTCCTGGTGCATCACGTAGACGGCCGAGTGCGGATACGCCGATTAACAACGGAGGCTATGGCACCTGGATGCACTGTTAATCGGAAACTGGCTGGTGGCAGCGGTGTTATGCTGTGGACGATGTTTTCTTGGGACACTTTAAGCCCCATTATCGCAATAGCACAATCCCTGACAGTTGTCAGGTATCTGAACATCGTTGCGGACTAAGTTCACCCATTCATGGCAAATGCGTTCCCTGCTGGTGATGGCCATTACCACACTGCCAGAATCGTCAAGGAATGCTTGGAGGAACATGATGGTGAATTTCTGTTAATGCCCTGGCCCCAAAATTCACCTGACATGAACCCAAACAAACATTTGTGGTTCGACTTGGGAAAAGCAAGGTTCGCTTTAAATCACCACTACCCAGAAATGTAAGGGAACTAGAGGAACTGCTGGTGACATAAGGCACCAGATACCCCAGGATACCTATCGCCACTTCATCGAATCGATGCCTAGGCGAGTGACCACTGTTTTGCGGGCTCTCTGCGAGGCATCGATTCGATAAAAAAAGATTTTAAAGCACGCTTACAAAAAAAATTACTTATTAATACACTGCTGGCCACCCAAAATGCAACACCAAGAATGACACAAGATAGCAAAGCCAGATTTACTGGACAGATAACAACAGATACGAAGATGAAACGATTGAGCTTACAGGACCGTGCGACTTGCGGAACACGCAGATATCAATAGTTCGTGTGGCCCCCATGGCTTGCAATAACGGCCGCTACACGCCGCGGCGTCGAACGAAAGAGGCTTTGGATGTGGGTTTGGGGTATTTCGGTTCAGGCTGCTTCCACACGTTGCCACAGTTCATCAGAAGTAGGCGCGGTTGGTGCTTGACGGGCCACTCGGTTGCCGATCAACGACCAGACGTGTTCGATGAGCGACATATCGGGAGAACAGGCGGGCCACGGCAGCAGTGACACCTGGTCAGCCGTGAAGAATTATTGCACGATACGTGCCACGTGAGGGCGCGCATTGTCGTGTTGAAACGTGGCCGCTGGCAGGTACTGCAGGTAAAGGAGGACTACAGGTTCCAATACGTCGGAGATGGTGCGGTGGCTGTTGAGTGTACCGGCGATGCGTACCAGAGGGGTGCGGGTGTCATATCCAAATGCGCCCCAAACCATAACGCCAGGTGACGGACCGGTATGGCGATGCATGATGCAGGCGTCATACAGTCTCTCGCCACGGTACCACCACACGCGGATCCGACCATCGTGGTGTTGCAGGCAGCCGCGGGATTTGTCGGAGAAGACAATGTCGTGCCATTCCGTAGTCCAGGTGCAGCGTTCAACGGTCCACTGCCACCGCACTCGCCGGTGGTGTAACGTCAATGGTAATCGGAGCAATGGACGCCGTGCGACAAGTTCCCGCTCCTGCAGACGACGTCGAACGGTACGTGCTGGCACAGGTTGTTGCGCAACACACCCTAATTCCTGCGCTAACGTTCGTGATGTGGTGGTGCGAGCCGTCAATGCCCGCCGCACAACATGCCGGTCCTCTCGTTCGGTGGTGTGCCGCGGCAGCGGCAATCGCTCGCGTCAGTCCGTCCGTCCCTCCTGCACCCACCGAATCCATACTCGCCTCACTGTGGCTGGATGTCGTCCCACACGGGCGCCGATGTTTCGGTACAATAAACCTCTGTCGCGATAAGCCACTATTCGTCCTCTGTCGAGCTCCGAAACGTGCTGGAATGACTGCCATATTCTGTGACGAGGCATCAGGAAGCTTCCCACACACAGGTCTGGCAGCACAACACACTTCCACTACTTACACCCCGCCTTCTGTGCACCCTTCTTATAGTGCTTCTCGGTGGCGTGCCGGGCCCACATGATTTGCATATGCCCTGTAATGCTAATCGTTTGCATGTTCTCTCGCGGGTGACGCATGCTGCAAATTTCAGGCCAATCGGATGCTTCCTTCTTGGTGTTGCATTTTGGGTGGCCAGCAGTGTACATTAAAAATACCCGGACATTCTTCAAATGAGTTGTGAAGTCTATACATTTTGTATAATGGAGAATTTTGCCAGCATCAGTCCTGCAGAATGACACTACAGATACTTCACAATTTATCCTTAGTGAAAGTGACACACGGAAACTTAATAGGTTTATAATGTGACTATCATAGATCTTTCCACTGATGATCCCGAACCGAAACTTAAGTTGGCGAGCCTTCCTTCTCGATTGTAGTGAGGCCATCTTGAAGAATGACAGGTCAGCCGTCAGGATTTCAGCGTTATAAACATCAGTAGATTTGTGAAAAAGGTGGACTTAATCTTTTTTGGATTTTTCTCAATTTCATTTATTAGTGTTACGAAGCTAGGGCTCTAAATGATCGCAGAGTATTCTGCTCAGGATCTGGCCGTTGTCTGAGAAATGCGAATAAGTTTCTGAGGATTGGAAAAATGCTTAGAACGTCGCATGAAGAATCCAAGATTTCTATAAGCTGAACGTACACTTCTTTTGATATGACGTTTGAAATCAAAGTTGGAATCAAGTGTGACTCCAAAATCCTGGACATCGTTTGTCCGGCTGAGACAATAGTCGCAGCTTTGTAGTCAAAAAGAATTGGGTTCTTTTTCCACGAAAAGGAAAAGACATGACACTTGGAGATGTTGAGGTGGAGATGGTTTAACGTGCGCACCACTGAAGCAGGTTACTGATGCCAGTTTGAAGAGAAAGACAGTCATCAAGAGTCTGTATACTGTGACAAAGCTTGAGATCATCAGCAAACAAGAGACAAGGGCCATCAATGTAAAAAGGAAGGCCATTAATGTTATGGAAAACAAAAGTGGTCCCAAGTTAGAGTCTTAGGGTATTCTAGACGTGGCGACATAGGGATCAGAAACGTGGTTGTTATAAGTAACAGACTGGGACCGGTGAGAAAGATAGGATTTAAACAAGAACAGCAGATTATCCCTGAGGCCAAGAAAGTTTAGTTTCTTTAGTAAAATGCCGTGACAAACTTTTTATTTTAGAAAAGTCCGTTTCATGCTTTTCCCGTTTTTATACAGTAATTTCACAAAATCCAAGACGCTGAATTTTTTAGCCCTTAGGACAGGGAATCCTTTCGCACCAGTAGGACTCAAACCAATGTCGTCTGGATTGGCTTCTAACAACATCGGTTTGAGTTCCACGAACCAATGTCGTTAACCTACGAGTCCCACGAAACAATCTTGTCAACCTACAAGTCCCACAAAACTGATGCCGTTAACCCGCGAGTCCCACGAACCAATGCCGCTAACCCACGAGTCCCACGGACCGATGCCGTTAACCTACGAGTTCCACGGACCGATGTCGTTAACCTACGAGTCCCATGAACCAATATCGCCAACCTACGAGTTGCACAAAACGATGTCGTTAACCTACGAATCCTACAAACTGATGCCGTTAACCTACGAGTCCCTCGAACCAATGTCGTCAACCTACGAGTCCCACGAACCAATATCGTAATCCTACGAGTTCCACAAAACGATGTCGTTAACCTACGAATCCCACAAACTGATGCCATTAACCTACGGGTCCCACGAACCAATGCCGTCAACCTATGAGTCCCACGAACCAATGCCGTTAACCTACGAGTCCCACGAACCGATGCCGTTAACCTACGAGTCCTACGAACCGATGCCGTTAACCTAAGAATTCCACGGACCGATGTCGTTAACCTACGAGTCCCACGAACCGATGCCAGTAACCTACGAGTCCCGCGAACCGATGTCAGTAACCTACGAGTCCCACGAACCGATGTCAGTAACCTACGAGTTCCAGGAACCGATGACGTTAACCTACGAGTCCCACGAACCGATGTCGTTAACCTACGAGTCCCACGAACCGATGTTGTTAACGTACGAGTCCCACGAACCGTTGTTGTTAACGTACGAGTCCCACGAACCGATGTTGTCAACGTACGAGTCCCACGAACCGATGTTAACGTACGAGTCCCGCGAACCGATGCCGTTAACCTACAAGTCCCACAAACCGAAGTTAGAAACCTACGAGAACTAGGCAAGAAACTCGGAGTACACTATGCAACCATTTCTCAAACATTTAATGGCCATGGCCAAAAGGAAGAAGATGGATAAGTTCCTCATGGGTTGACGGAGCAGCACAAAACATGGCGATGTGATGTCTGCATTTTCCTGCTTATCCGCAACCAAACGAGTTACCTTTTGACGGGTCTCGCCACGTGTGGTGAGAAACGGATGCTGTGCGACAATCGAAGACATTCGGCGCAATGGTTCGACCCAAGGCTAACCTTGGGTTCGACCGAGGTGAAGCCTCGAAACACACCCCAAGCAGGTACTCCATCCCAGGAAGACAATAGTCAGTGTTTGATGTTCCGCAGCTGGCGTGATCCACTTCTCCTTCTGACAACCGGTTCAAACCATCACGGCCGACAGGTATGGTCAAGAACTTGACATTATGCCGGCATTTCGCAATCGCCATAGGGTCCGTATTTCTCCATGATAACGCGACACCCCACATTTACTCTCCAGAAGACCCCAAAACTGCACCAATTGAGTTAAGAAGCCTTACCTCACTCGTATTTTGAACGAACTATCACTTCGTAAAGCACCCGGACACCTTTCTACAGGGTAAATCGTTTCGGAATCAAACATCAGTTGAAACCGCATTTCATGAGTTCGTTGCATCCCGAAGCTCAACTTTTTTTCACGACAGCATACGGAATTTTGTATTCTCGTTGGCGAAAGTGTATCGGTGATTATTTTGATAAACAACGTTTATTTTGTACCGTATTTTGGGTGTTTGACGTTTCCATCATTGTATTGCGATTTTTCATCACCTATTATTTTTGAAGTGTCCATATTTTGAAGTATAATTTTTATCTTCGTAGGCGATCTCATCCATTCTGATAATAGCCAAGCAGGTAAAAAATAATCAATTCGGTTGGGTGAAGATATCGGCGAAAAACAAGTTAATAATTGAACACGTAAAAGCGTGGTAATAAAAGGAACCTCATTTTTTAGCACAGAAGTGTCGTATGAAACATGAATGCAATTTGTTCAGGAATGGGAAGTAGAACTACTATTGTAGCACAGTAACATAGCATCTGGCATCGCTGCTGTAAAACCATCTGTTTTCTTACGCACGGTTACCGGTTGATGAAGGTTTTCGTCGTACGATTCACCGTAAGTTCAGCTCTTGCCACAGTTCTGCTTGAAAAAACAACAACAAGAGCTCTACCGTTAAGGAGATTCTTGAATCTGCATTCCTGGCTCCAACTGTCACACCACGTTCACAGTAGCTCAGATCCCTCGTGTTACCTATTTTGACCTTCAGTCCAATGCTGCCTTCAGATACGAGTATTTCAGCAAAAAAAAAACAACAAAAAAAACAAAACAAAAAAAAACATTATGGACTGGTTTTGGAATAAATGTACGGTAAAAAACATGGGAAATTTAGGTTTTTCATGCTACTCTTGGAAAAGCAAATTACATAGACTGCCGTGAATGATGAAAAAATTCTATGAAACAAACTTTTAAAAAAAAAAAAAGCACAATCTATATATGTATATAAAGCAAAATGAGAAAATGCAAGTGTTTCCGTCCCCGAATTGTTCGACCACATCTAAATGACCTAGAGATCTGAAAATTGGTATGTTGATAGGTCTTAACGTCCGTTATACATAGAAAAGTCCGAAAACAACAACAAAAAATTAAATGGCGGCTTTGGAACACGTCCTGCTCGAATTTTTCCCGAATTGTTCGACCACTGCTTAATAATCTAGAAATCTGAAAATTGGTATACTAATAGGTCTTAAGGTCTGGATACCTAGAAAAGTTCGAAAATTAAATAATGATAATAATAAAAATAATAATAATCAAAATGGCGGTTTTAAAAAATTGTCTCGTTAAATTTTTCGTGAGTTGTTCGATCACTTCTAAATGACTTAGAGATCTGAAAATTGGTAAGGTCCGGATACCTAGAAAAGTTCGAAAACTAAAAAAATCAAAATGCCGACTTTGGGACATTGTCTGTTTGAATGTTTCACGACTTGTAAAAATATAAAAGAAATATATCCAACTGTTTTCATAATAAGTTTAGAAAACCAATATTAGGTTTGTGACGTACCTACTTGAGAAGTGACGTACATGTCAAACCGTCAAGTAGTAGCGATTAGCCATTGCCGGCGTAGTTCAATCGGTAGAATGGCAGACTCCGGAGGAGGAAGATGTGTATTCGAATTCCATCACCGGCAGAAATTGACTCTTTCGCTATAGGTTAGAGAGCTTTAGCATGGGCTTAAAAAACGTACACTGTCCTAAACGCCGTCGACATTTTTTTATCAAAGAAAAAAACCCCCAAAAACATGGAGTATTTTTTAAAAATTATCAAAAAAATATCGTATCTGTAGACGCTTCCTGACATGCTGCTAAAACAAATGCAAACTTTCGTGTGAGAATCATACATAATTCTGTAGGGCAAACAAATACTATGGACTACGTTTTTAAAATAAGCCTGGTAAAAAAACAACAACATAGTTTAGGCAATTCATGTCTCACTTCAAACACTCACCCACGCTGCTGTGAGGTATGTGAACAACTCTGCATTCAAAAATGGCCCAAAAAATGCTGTACCACATATGAACACGTATAAGAATTTAATAAAGTAAGTACACATTATGAATCATTTTTTTAAGTAAGCAAAATAAAAAAACCCCGCGAACCATAAATACAATGGATTATAATTTATTCTAGGAGATTTTATTTTCGATTAATAAGGAATTTTTTTTCAGGAGGGTAGGGGTAAACAACCACCATAAGCAACTTTTATGGATATAAGCAGTCACCTGCCTCTAATTTGGGACCACTGGTTCCGTAGAGAGAGGTAGGGCCGGGAATTAGTGGCGTTGGACAGGACCACTACCAGTACTTAGAGATTCTGGCCCAGCTCGAACGATGAGCCACAAACCAGCACCTCTGACCACTAGATAACCGGGGCTGTCGAACACGAAAAATTAAGGCAGAGCTGTAATGAGAGAACTTAAATATATAATTCATGTAATATTTACTTACGGTAAGGTAGCTGTGTTTTAATTGAAACGCCGCGCTCACAGTGTTGTTCGTCCAATAGAAGCCCTCAGGTAATGTGCTATTCACCTGGTTCTGACTCAGAAGAAGAATACAACCGGAAAACCTACAGGAATAAATTAAAACAAAATTCAATGAAATCATAATATGACAAAAATTCCAATATCAAAGAAATTCTAGGAATAAAGTTACACTGGCGTGCAAAAATTAAGGACCAGACGGTTTTCCGAATGTAACGTCGTGCAGAAGTGCTCCACATCGACTCATATCATACCATAAGATCCCCAAAATGTAAGAATATGGGACAAGTGAGCAAAACCGTCCAAACAAGGAATCCAAAGGATACAAAGGCACTTTATTGAAAGGTAGCTTCGAGCACAACTGGACAGAAGACAGAAACGTCCATGTGACAAGCGGCTGCCAAGAAAAATCCAGTCTTTAGTAGGGGATATGATCACCCCTGACTGCGTTGCAGGATTTACAACGTCTGTCCATGCTGAGGACGAGGTTGTCAAGGAGCTGTTGAGGCATCGTGGCCCATTCCTCTTCTAGCGCCAATCGCAGCTGCGGAATCGTTGCTGGCGGCTGGTGACGTGCTGCCAAGCGTCTCCCGAGAAGGTCCCACACGTGTTCGATTGGATTTAGGTCCAAGGACCTTGCGGTTCAATCCATGCGATGAATATCTTCACTCTCCAACAGCTCTGCGACAGCCACTGTACGATGAGGTGTAGCGTTGTCGTCCATGAAGAGGAACTCAGGACCCGCAGCACCTCTAAACAGACGCACGTGAGACAGGAGAACCTTGGTACAATAGCTGACACCAGTGACTGAACCTCCTTGGAAGATGTGGAGATCAGTACGGCTACCAAGCATGTTACCGCCCCAAACGAGAATTCCGCCACCTCCAAACCGGTTCCTTTTCGATGATGTTGGAGGTGTGATTGCGTTTTCCCTGCTCTCTCCAGGTGCGTATAAGTCCAGAATCGCTCGTCAGACTAAATCGGCTCTCATCCGTAAAAATAACTCGACCCCATTACTGATTTGTCCAGTTCTTGTGTTCCTGGCACCACAAAAACCGCCATCTCCGATGAGGAGGCGCTAATGGCACACGCCGTACTGGTCGTTGTGCAAATAGACCACCTTTGTGCAGCCTCCTGGCCACGGTAAATCGCGATAACGGATGTCCAGTTGTCTGTTGCATGTGCCTTGAGATTTCTCCCGCTGTCTGCCGTCTGTCTCTTCTCGCCTGTAGGACAATATACTGGTCGCTCCGTGGTTGCTCGTGGACAACCACTGCTAAACTTTCGAACAGCTGTTACTGTCGTTTGAAATGCTCTCCAAGCTCATAAAACGATGCTGTGAGCAATCCCAAACTCCTTGGCCACACTAGTCACACTTCGACATTCTTCCAAATTCCCAATGACGCGACCTCGGGTAAAGGCATCCAGATGTCGTCTACTAGATTGCTTGTTGGCCATATCACACGGTGGCAGCAACTCGACGTCGTTCAAACCGATGTACACCGCGCAATAGCTTTCACCGAATTGCTGAGCGTACAAATCCCGTGTGCTTTATACCCTTCCGACACTCCCCTCCCGCTATGTCATTTTGCATGTATGCACAAGCTCTTCCGTACCGAACCCTAGTCTATCTCATGAGTGGTCTTCCGGTTCGTTCTGCCTGCTCGTTCCACTGTTATGCTAATTTCTCCTCTTAGTCCTTAATTTTTGCACACCAGTGTATTACAAAACCAACTAAAGAAAAAAAAATAAGGCAATAAATTTACATCAGGGCATTTAGTTGCATCAGGATTGGTCAGTAAATAATTGTTCAAGACATGTATTTTTGGTTGTAATAAATTTCATTATCTATCCCAGTAATTTCACTCCATAGTTCTGGGCCAAAACGGAGACACGTCTAATGCTGTGAGACAAGCTTCCGGATTTCCTTGCCCGTGATCTAATGTTATCAACATATTGGGAAATCATAAATACAGAAACAACGCAGGCAAGATGAAGTGCTTCTGACGTCACGATTCCAATGTGTAACGCAGGATATGTAATGGCATGTCCCTGCTGATGCTTGGTACACTGGTGCTCAAAAGTAAAGGATAATCTACGTAGACGCATGTCCCACATTTATGTTGGTCGCAGGTAAGCCGAAATATGCAAATTGTGATTGCGTTAAAAATACGCACCGGTCTGCTTGCATCTTTTAGCCATTTTAGGCAACCGTTGCTTTCACTTCAGTGGTACGTGGAACTGATGACGTCACAAAGACATCGTTTGGATAATTTTTAGCGGCGGAGAGCGTGTGTTAGGTCGAAAGCAGGTAAGTCCCGGACAAAAGTTTCTACAGCATTAAATGTTATACAAAATGTCCTGCCAAGATTCTGGAGTCAACAGGATATGTTCTTTGTCGAACGGACCAAGGTTGTCTCAGTGACACAACTTCTGCAGGCGATTGCTATATCGACGAAGAGCATTCGACGTACGAAGATTTGCTTAAAAAGCATTCGTCGTACGAAGATTTACCTAAACAGCATTCGTCGTACGAAGATCTGCTTAAAGAATATTTGACATACGAAGACATGTTTAAAGAGCATTTGAGGCATGAAGGTTTGTTAAAGAGTATTCGACGTACAAAGATTTGTGTTAAGAGCATTTGGCAAGACTGGGAAATGGCAGCAGGCGCCCATATCGAATGCCCTTCTTATTAGTATGTCTCCGAGCTGTGGGGTTGTATTGGGTGAAGGAACATCGACATAGCGTACAAGACTGGAAACGGATATCTTGGTCCTACGAATCGAGGTTCCAATCACAACATGCCTACAAGAGGGTATAGAGATAGCCTAGACCACACAAAACCATGGACTCCAACTGTCAAGCCAGATTGTTGCAGACTAGCGGAGGCGGCGTGATGGTACGCGTTTACGTGAGCCACCTTGGGGTTCCTTGTGCTCATTGAAAACATCAACAACTCCGGAGGCTATGTTGACATATTCGCCGCCGAACATCTGCACCAGTTCATGCCTATAGATTTCTCAATGCAGGATGCTTTCTTTTGCCAAGATAACGTCACGTCTCATCGCTTCCGTCTGAGAACGGACTGGTTGAAGGAACATTCCAGTAAGTTCGCAACTCTCGAGTGTCCCTCTCATTCTCTGGATTTGAACCCAGTTGAGCGATGAAGTGGAGAGATGCATACCACTGGCAACTATGTGCGATTTAAGTACGGCAGTTTCAGAATAGTGGGCGGCGACAGCACCCTAACATTTACAAGACCTGGTACGCGACGCGTTGCTACTGTTGTGAGGGAGGTGAAATGTGGGCCATCATGTTGTTAGATGAGTATGTATAAATAATTCTCCTTCCAGTGCAGATTAACACAAACTTCACCACTTGGGGAATGTGTTTCTTTTATTAAAATTATTAAAATAAAAACTGTAGCGACCTTTTATATCGAAAGTTAGTTCAAAATATAATTTAGCTATGAACTATCACGCGTAAAAATAGAACGAAACAAAACAAACTTTTGAAGAAACTTGTGCTGGTACAATAACCACATTACTAAAAGAGAAAAATTTCCAGCTTGCACACTTCTTAGCAAATCTGCTTTTTCAGGTGCGTTAATCTAGGCATTTGGCACTTTTGAATAACTGATGTGCTCTGGAACCACTGTGTGGTGATCCAAGCATTGTGGCATGAAGCAAAATTGTACGAGGAGGTACGAGGGCGTATCAAAAAATAAGTTTCACACAGCGGAGACTATCGGAAATGGAAACAAGGACCTCGTTTGCGGAGTGACGTCATAAGTCTCGTTATCAGCTTTTTTTTTTTTTTTTTTTTTTTGATTGAAGGTTTTTTTTTTTTTTTTTTTTTTTTTGATTGGAGGTTTAACGACCACCGTGAGCAACTCAATGGGCTATAAGCAGTCGCCCGTCCCTAATTTAGGGTCACTGGTTCCAGGGAAGGGAGAGAGCCAGCGCCGTAAGACAAACACAACATCCATGCCTCACCGGGATTCGAACCCGGACCCCTTTCGGACGAATGATCAGAGGCCATCGCTTAGGCCACTGCGCCACCGGGGCGGCTGATTGAAGGTTTAACGACTACCGTGAGAAACTCAATGGGCTATAAGCAGTCGCCCGTCCCTAATTTAGGGTCACTGGTTCCAGGGAAGGGAGAGAGTCAGTGCCGTAAGACAAACACAACATCCATGCCTCACCGGGATTCGAACCCGGACCCCTTTCGGACGAATGATCAGAGGCCATCGCTTAGACCACTGCGCCACCGGGGCGGCTATCTGCTTGTTGAAGGAATGTTGCTCAATTGTGCCGCGTAGTGCATTCTTTAAGGTGGTTCCATCTAAAATCTTTGCCTTGTATTTCCAATGGGCAAACTTCTGTATCCATTTTCTTCATAATTAAAGCGTTTCCAAGGATGCAAATTTGAACATCGATACAAATTACTTCATATTACAGCCTTGTATACTTAATATTTTATAACATATAACCATAAATATATTAAAAATCAATAACCTTTCCTTTGGTGGTGTTGAGACCCAAAAATAGATCGCGCGACTTGTACATTGATGACGTCAGTAGACAAATGTTGGATTGCTTGATTTTGGTTAAATTTTAGAAAATATTAAATGTTCTAGGCTGTAATATGAAGTTATATTGATCAGTGTTAAAATTTTCATCCTTGGGAGCTCATTAATTGTGAAGAAAATGGTTACAGAAGTTTGTCCATTGGAAATGCAAGGCAAAGGTTTTAGATGGATCCACCTTAAAGGTCGTTTTTTATGGCCCAGCAGCTGGAGTATTACTCAAAATTCGAAGTTTGCGGAACATTGCGTTTTTTATGGGCAAAAACGTTTGAATCCAATTGAAATCCATCGTGAAGTGCCGGCTGTTTATGAAGAAGAGACTGTGTCTCGCCAGGCAACTGGAGAATGGTGTAAGCAGTTCGAAGAAGGACGAACGGATTTGAGAGATGACCTTCGACGACCGTTGATCACATCTCGCATATCAAGGAGTTGATTAGGGATAAACGCCTCATTGAAATTCATGAAATTGTCGAAGATTTGAGCGTGTCATATGGTAGTGTACACGCTATCATTCACGAGCACCTGCATTTCAGAAAAGTGTGTGCAAGATGTGTTGGACGATCTTTAACGGAACAGCACACAAATCGGCGATTTCGAATCCAGTCTTGCGTTCCTGCAACGTTGTTCTGAAGGTGGCACAGATATTTTGCAGCGTATCGTTACCGGCGATGAGACGTGGGTACATCACCTTGCACTAGAAAGCAAATCGTCATCCATGGTGTAGAAACACCCAGCTTACAAACTGCAAGAAAATTGAAAGTCGTCCATTTCTGCCGGAAAAGTGATGGCAACGATCTTTTGTGAGGGAGAGGAGTCAGTGTACACATTGTTTATGACAAAAGGGGGTACGATAAACGCTGCAAGGTACTGCGAGACATTGAAGATGTTAAGGATCGAAGATGAGGAAATTGTCAAAAGGAATCAGTTTGTTGCACGACAACACAACCCCACGCAAAGCTGCTGCCACGGAGGACCTGCTTTGCAATTTCAAGTGGGAAGTATGGCCTCATCCCCTATACACTTCTGATTTAGCCACCTGCGATTACCACTGGATCACCAAATTGAGAAAAACGACCTTGGGGTAAGCATTTTGCAAATGACGATGAAGTGAAAAGCTGTGTAAATATGTCTCCGAGAACTTGGAGCAAACGTTTACTTTCTCGTTACAGAAAAACTGGTTTCTAGTCCGGACAGGTGTTTACTAAAACTTGGCGATTGCGCGGAAAAATAAGGGAAAGACATACACTATATTGACAAAAGTCACCGGACACCTAGAAGAGAAACACAACATAGCGCTTATGGACATACATTAGTACAGTGTCGGTCCACTTTTGGCCTTAATGCATGCACTGGCCCTTCGAGACATGCTTTCGACAAGGTTTCGGAACACAGCGATAGGTATGCGCTTCCATTCAGTACATAATGCTGCCGCAAACTGTTGCATAGTAGTAGGCCTTGGTTCCAAACTTCTTATGCGGCGCTCTAATTCATCTAATGGGTGCTCTATGGGATAAAGATTAGGGCTCTGTGCTGGCCAGTCTACACACGATAAGGAATTATTAACAAACCGCGCCGTAACAGTCCTTGCTTTATGGCTCGGTGCATTATCCTGCTAGTACGAACAAGGCTCGGTTCCATAGTATAACCACAGAGTTAGTAGGGCATAATTGTCCAGAATGTCGAGGTAGACTTGCTGGTAAACAGGTTTGTCCACGATAACCAATGGGACCGGACCATAGACCATACTACGAAAAACACCTCCACACGAGTACAGTGCCAGCTCAAAACTTGACAGTGGGTAAAAAGCGTTCCCCCGGCTACCGCCATACCCACACATGGACATCAGACTGATGGATTGTGTATCTGGATTCATCAGTCAATAGGACCCGTTTCCATTGATCCACGGTCCACAATAAATGTTCTTTACACCATGCTAAACGACGAATAGCGTTCCGAGTGGAGATGAAAGGCTTATGAGCAGCCGCACGACCGCGGTAACCCATGGAATGAAGTTCTCTGCGAATGGTACGTGTACATACCGATGTTCCAGCACTTTTGCTCTCCTGTACATTGAGGTCTTGTGCAGTACTCCGTCGATTAGCTGTAACGACATCCAAAACAGTTGAATTAGGTATGTTTAAATGCCTCTCGGTTTCTCATATGCACAACCCACTAATATAACACCCAACAATCTTTCCTTTCTCAAAGTCAGTTCTGCAACATTTTGACTTAACCTCACTGTGTGATATGATCGTGGTCGGCAGCAGGCTTGTTTTTATACCGTTTGTAGCTGTACCGCGCAAATTAACAATGCAGCGGATCCGTTCATTTGCTTTTGAAGGGGTGTTCGGTGACTTTTGTCAATAAACTGTATGTTCCAGAAATTATATCCTTTGTTTCTCGTTGTTAAAGAAAAGTTATGTGGAACTTATTTTTCGATGCGCATACGTAGCTCTCTCTCCATCAGGAAACACCATGCACATGTACGGATGTGCCCATTATTCAGTAATGTCCAGATACCACGTGGCATCAAAATTCTGGCCCAGAAGTATTAAAGAATATGTTATTCAGATCCTGTTGTTCAGTAATGTCCAGATACCTCGTGACATCCAAATGTTGGTCCAGAGGTATTAAAGAATCTGTTATTCAGATCCTGTTATTCAGTAATGTCCAGATACCTAGTGACATCCAAATGCTAGTCCAGAGATATTTCCTGCTATTCAGTAATGTCCAGATACCTCGTTACATCCAAATGATGGTCCAGAGGTATTAAAAAATCTGTTATTCAGATCCTGTTATTCAGT
The DNA here is from genome assembly GCA_039090855.1 of Macrothele yani. Lineage (NCBI taxonomy): Eukaryota > Metazoa > Arthropoda > Arachnida > Araneae > Macrothelidae > Macrothele > Macrothele yani. The sequence goes on from CM077028.1 coordinate 52,499,511, forward strand.
AATGTCGAGATACCTCGTGACATCCAAATGCTGGCCCAGGGGTATTAAATAATCTGTTGTTCGGTAATGTCCAGATACCTCGTGACATCCAAATGCTGGTCCAGATGTATTAAAGAATCTGTTATTCAGTAATGCCCAGATACCTGGTGACATCCAAACGCTGGTCTAGAGGTATTAAAGAACCTGTTATTCAGTATTGCCCAAATACCTCGTGACATTCAAACGCTGGTCCAGAAGTATTAATGAACCTGTTATTCAATAATGTCTAGATATCTCGTGACATCCTAATGTTGGTCCAGAGGTATTAAAAAATCTGTTATTCAGATCCTGTTATTCAGTAATGTCCAGATACCCCGTTACATCCAAATGCTGGTCCAGAGGTATTAAAGAATCTGTTATTCAGTAATGTCCAGATACGTCGTGACATCCAAATGCTGGTCCAGAGGTATTAAAGAATCTGTTATTCAGTAATGTCCAGATACCTCGTGACATCCTAATGCTGGTCCAGAGGTATTAAAGAACCTGTTATTTAAATCCTGTTATTCAGTGATGTCCAGATATTTCGCGACATCCAAATGCGTGTCCAAAAGTATCAAAGAATCTGTTATTCAGATATTGTTATTCAGTAATGTCCAGGTTCCTCGTGACATCCAAATTCTGGTCCAGAGGTATTAAAGAATATGTTATTCACATCCTGTTATTCAGTAATGTCCAGATACCTCGTGACATCCAAATGCTGGTACAGAGGTATTAAAGAATCTGTTATTCAGTAATGCCCAGATACTTCGTGACATCCAAATGCTGGTCCAGAGGTATTAAAAAAACCTGTTATTCAGTAATGTCCAAATAGCTCGTGACATCCAAATGCTGGTCCAGAGGTATTAAAGAACCTGTTATTCAGATCCTGTTATTCAGTAATGTCCAGATACCTCGTGACATCCAAATTCTGGTCCAGAGGTATTGAAAAACCTGTTATTCAGAAATGTCCAGATACCTCGTTACATTACTGAAGATTCTGTTATTCAGTAATGTCCAGATACCTCGTGACATCTAAATGCTTGTCCAGAGGTATTAAAGAACCTGTTATTCAGTAATGTCCAAATACCTCGTGGCATCCAAATGCTGGTCCAGAGGTATTAAAGAACCAAAAGCTTGGCCGCCCCGGTGGCGCAGTGGTCTGAGCGATGGCCTCTGATCATTCGTCCAAAAGGGGTCCGGGTTCGAATCCCGGTGAGGCATGAATGTTGTGTTTGTCTTACGGCACTGGCTCTCTCCCTTCCCTGGAACCAGTGACCCTAAATTAGGGACGGGCGACTGCTTATAGCCCATTGAGTTGCTCACGGTGGTCGTTAAACCTCCAATCAAAAAAAAAAAAAAACAACCAAAAGCTTGTGGAAAGAGATCCCAAACCATTATACATTCTCTACCAGGTTTTGTACCGTTAACGCTCGGCAGCTGGGATATATTCATTCGTGACGTCATATTGCGGCCTGTCCAATAACAGAAAAAGCGATTCATCGGGCACGTTACCTTTTCCCAGTCATCAACGGTCCAGATCAGGGGTGGGGAAGCTGCGGCCTTCTAGAGCGTTAAGTGCGGAGTTTTGAGTGAATCCCAATTTTGCAGAGCAAATAACTTTATTTACGCTTTCCAACCGTCGGTTGAAGAAGTGTATGTGCTCCAGCTTTGTCCGTCTGTTTGTCTGTCCGTCCGCACGGTAACTCAAGTAAAAATGGTTGGATTTCGATGAAAATTTAGCATGTGGTAGGGGACCACCTGGGGACAAACCCTATTGAAAATCGGCGAAATGGGGTCAAAGGTCAGGACATAGGAGCAGAGCCCATTCCATCGCCCTTGTACGTCATGACTTACGTAACAATGCTTAGATGGCGACAAAACTTTAGTATGTTGTTCCGGAGGTATACTGAACCGGTTTTGTCCCTCATAACTTCAGTAATGGTTTCCGGTATGTTGGAAACCTTATCATATTCAATGTATTTCATGATTTTACTAACTTGTTTTTACTAACATATTTTTTTTTCGTCTTTTACACTTATCGTAAAAAAAAAAAAAAAAAAAAAAGTTGCACCCAGAAGGAAGCAAACGACAGGAAACTTTGTGGGTAGGTTTGACATCGTGAGACATGCAAATGATTCAAGTATCACGCTCGGCCGCTCATTTGACGCTAGCAAGGAGGTGTCGTAGCAGATCAGATCAGATGTAGAGGAATTTAGGAAAGGAGTGTCTGACCCCAGGTCTTAAACAACCCTTAGAAATAGGAAGCTAGCAGATTTGGGCTAGAGTGTGTGATAGGAAAGTGACACGGAAGCGAGGTAGAAAGGGGGAGGAAGACGCCCTTATTTATTCCCGGGGAGCCAGTACCCGGGGTCCGACGGTTTAACGTGCCCATCCGACGCACGGCGGGTAATTGGTGGTTCGAACGTTCGTACCTGCCCAGGATCGAACCTGAGGTTATCTCCATGGCAGTCACGACGCTGAGCACTAGGACACTCGCGGCCCGAAGTGTCGTAGCGTTCTGCCTAACCGTCTATATAGGGTCGTAGCGTTCTGCCTAACCGTCTATATAGGGTCGTAGCGTTCTGCCTAACCGTCTATATAGGGTCGTCCCTTTGCACGTGCTTGCCATTATGACTTGTGCTGTTGTGCTGGTTCTATCATTTGCAAGTGAAATATGGCACCGTGAAAATTTCGGGAACAATTCGAGCAGTTGGTGGAATTCGAGAGGGGACGCATCGCCGGCTTTTAGGGAAGCGGGATGGTCTTATCGCCGTATTGCTCGCCATACTGGTCTTGCGGATATCACCATAGCACGCTGTTGGCGGCAGTGGATAGAACAAGGTACGCAGAAGCAACAGGAAGGGTCTGGGAGATCTAGACTAACCACGGAGAAGGAGAGGACCGACGGGTTATTCTACATGCGAGGAGTGACCCAACAGCCACGAATGCGGTTATTCAGTGAGTACTGCTGCCCTCTATGCATCGTCCAATTAGACCCAGTACCATTGGCAGACGGCTGTACGACGTAGGAATATACACAAGTAGACAGTTCCGACGTGTACCTTTAACACCATTGCATCGTTGCCAAATAATGCAGTGGTGTCGTGCCAGATTGTCATGGAGCCACTCAGAATGGCAGCGGGGGATCTTCAGTGACGAGTCCCGCTTTTGTCTTGAAGGAGACCATCACCGAATCCGTGTGTGGTCAACGCCAAGATGAACGGTTTGCTATCGAGCGTCACACACGTCTAGGAGGCCTGGCTTCATGGGGTGGGGTGGGATGCAATTGCCTACGATACCAGATCACCTTTGGCGTTCATTACAGGCACTTTGACAGCCCAACGTTACGTTAATGAGGTACTGCAACCAGTGGCCCTACCTTTTCTGAACGCTCCCTCCTGTGCGATTTTCCAACAGGACAACGCACGTCCGCATCCTGCTGCTGTCACGAGAGCTTGCCTTCAAGACAATGACACTCTGCCATGGGCAGTTGCATCCCCAGACCTATCGCCGATTGAAAATGTGTGGGATGCTATTGAACGTGCTATCCACACTCCACTCTTACTGCATAATCTGCAGGAATTGCGTGGGAAGATTCAAGCTGCATGGGATGGCTTATCGCAGGACACCATTAGGAACCTGTACAACTCCTTGCCGAGACGTCTGGCATGCTGTGTGAGCAAACATGGCGGCCCGACGTCATACTGAGACACACTACTTATTGGCGTGTAGCTCAATAAATATTGTCCATACCAGTCTCAATATTTAATCATTTATTGTTACTGGTAACATTTATCTTCCTCCCGAATAGCATTGCGATCCGACATGTCCTACTGGGTGCAACTATTTTTTTGATGATGAGTGTATTACAGTATTTTTATTTTAATCTTAAAATGACCGTATTTAAAATATTAAACAGTAAAAGAACACTCAACGAAATAATACTCCCCGACTGACGCCACAATTAAAACATTAGTAAAGTCATAAGGGCTATTTTGACAAATGCTACGCTCATGATTTTGTTCTATGGCTCCTAAAGAACTACAGATGGAATTGATTGGGCTCTCAGAAGATGGCATTTTGAAATCCTCATTTGACGCTAAGAAAGATCCAGTTGAAAGGTGGAAAAATGCAATAGAATCTCGCCTTCGGGAACATGCACGAAAAATGCTTTATTGTTTTTCAACTACTTATTCTGCGAATCTACATTCTCTTAGCTAACAGAAATCATGGTTTCCTTAAATTGGAGATAAAGGCATATGCAGCTTTCTGCTCATAGATGACGCTGAAATTCGCTCTGCTTTTGCGATCCCTTCTTGTGCGGGGTTTTAGTTTCGTGAGTGAATTTCGTGTATCAGATGGTGATTTCTGAAAAAGCTTCTGTCAGCATCTGAATTCTCATTTGCATAAATTTGCGGGTAGAAAAACCAGTAAACTGTAATGTAAGTGATATAAATAATTTCTGACATCTTAAACAAAAGTCTATAACCGCTCAGTTATTATTGTTTGTATGAAAACTTTTAATATTCAAGGAAAAGTGTAAGGAAGAGCCACGTTTCCAGTATTTGACGTACATAGAGCGCCACCTATTAATGATATTTTTTTTTTGATTGGAGGTTTAACGACCACTGTGAGCAACTCAATGGGATATAAGCAGTCGCCCGTCCCTAATTTAGGGTCACTGGTTCCAGGGAAGGGAGAGAGCCAGTGCCGTAAGACAAAAACACAACATCCATGCCTCACCGGGATTCGAACCCGGACCCCGTTCGAACGAATGATCAGAGGCCATCGCTTAGACCACTGCGCCACCGAAGCGGCATTAACGATATGCAGCACAGCTTCAACTCGCGGAAATTTAATTTCAAAATATTTCTTATCTTTTTTTTTTCTCAAATTTGTAAGCCACTGATTATAGTTCACTGTGCCGCCCCGGTGGCGCAGTGGTCTAAGGCGCTGGCCTCTGATCATTCGTCCGAAAGGGGTTCGGGTTCGAATCCCGGTCAGGCATGGGTGTTGTGTTTGTCTTACGGCACTGGCTCTCTCCCTTCCCTGGAATCAGTGACCCTAAATTAGGGACGGGCGACTGCTTATAGCCCATTGAGTTGCTCACGGTGGTCGTTAAATCTCAAAAAAAAAAAAAAAAATAGTTCACTGTCTTTTTCGTCAGTGGGCCAATTTTCATGAGTCAGGAAGCATTTCTACCAAGTGAACTTAATGCAACTCAATTTTCACTATCGCTAGCATAGCGGTGCATTTTTACTTGACGTCCACCTTAAAGTTAAAAATGATGAATATCCATTTAAAGGATCACCTAAAACTGCGGACCTCCACGTTGGCACCAAATATTCAAATACTTTTCAACAAAAAGCAGTCACAGCGGAGACATTAAAAGGTTAGTTAACTTTAGAATTAACATTTTTTTTTCATATTTTGAATTTAGTACATAGTAAGATTTTTACAAAATAATGTACACTTAGAAGTACACTATATTGACGAAAGTCACCGGATACCCCTTCAAAAGCAAATGAATGGATCTGCTGCGTTGTTAAGATGCGCGGTACAGCTGCAAACGGTATAAAAACAAGCCTGCGGCTGACCGCGATCATATCGCACTGTGAGGTTGAGTGAAAACGTCGCAGAACTGACTTTGAGAAAGGAAAGATTGTTGGGTGTTATACTAGTGGGTTGTCCATAAGAGAAACCGAGAGGCATTTCAACTGTTTTGGATGTACTGAATAAGTGGAAGACACATGGCGTGCCTGAAGCAGCAAAACGTACCGGCAGATCAAATAAAATCAGTGATAGAGGACGTCGAAGCCTCAGGAGAGTTGTTACATCTAATCGACGGAGTACTGTACAAGACCTCAGTGTACAGGTGAGTAAAAATGCTGAAACCTAGGTATGTAGACGTACCATTCGCAGAGAACTTCATTCAATGAGTTACCGTGGTCGTGTGGCTGCTCATAAGCCTTTCATCTCCACTCGGAACGCTACTCGTCGTTTAGCATGGTGTAAAGAACATTTATCGTGGACCGTAGATAAATGGAAACAGGTCCTATGGACTGATGAATCCAGATACACAATCCATCAGTCTGATGGAAGTGTGCATGTATGGCGGTAGCTGGGGGAACACTTTTTACCACAGTGTACTGTTCTTACGGTCAAGTTTAGAGCTGGCACTTTACTCGTGTGGGGGTGTTTTTCATGGTATGCTCCCGCCCTATTGGTTATCGTGGACTAACCTGTTAACCAGCACGTCTACCTCGATATTCTCAACAATTGGGCTGTACCAACTCTGTGGCAATACTATGGAACCTAGCATTTTTTGTACCAGCAGGATAATGCACTGAGCCATAAAACAAGGACTGTTACTACGAGGTTTGACGATAATTCCGCATCGTGTGTGAATTGGCCAGCACAGAGCCCTGATCTTAATCCTATAGGGCACCTATGAGATGAATTAGAGCACCGCACAAGAAGTTTGGAGTCGAGGCGTACTACTAAGCAACAGTTAGCGGCAGCATTATGTACTGAATGGAAGCGCATACCTGTCGCTGTGTTCCAAAACCATGTCGAAAGCATGTCTCGAAGGGTCAGTGCATGCATTAAGGCCATAAGTGGACCGACACCGTACTAATGTATGTCAATAAATGCCATGTTGTGTTCCTCTTCTAGGTGGCCGGTGACTTTTGTCAATATAGTGTATATCTAATTGAAGTTTCTTGAATGCGGCCTTGTTAGATTACAGCTAACTCAATACGGCCTTCTAACATGGAAAGGCTCCCCACATGTGGTCTAGGTTTTGGTGCCCACTCAGGACGAACTTTTGTTAGCAGATTCGAGTGGCAGACAAAGGGGATATCTGCTGCAGTTGCGTACGGAGAAAACTCGGGGTCCTCCCCCCCCAAATATCTTCGCGACCCTTTTGCGAAAATCTATTAGATTTCAATTACTAAAATTTTAAATTCCATATTATTAACTAGGTATGGTCGTTTTAGTAATTCAAGTTCTTTGGAACCTATAGGTACTTTTTTGATTGGGGGCTTTAACGACTACGGTGATCTGATCATATATAGAGGATTTTAGGGTGGGAGTGTCTGACCCCAGGTCTTAAACAACCCTTAGAAATAGGAAGCTAGGAGATTTGGGTTAGATTGCCAGATAGGAAAGTGACACGGAAGCGAAGTAGAAAGGGAGAGGAAGACGCCCTTATTTATTACCGGGGTCCAGTACCCGGTGTCCGACGGCTTAACGTACCCATCCGAAGCACGGCGGATATTTAGTGGATCGAGCGTTCGTACCAGTCTGGGATCGAACCTGAGGTCCTGTCCGTGGCAGTCACGAACGTTGCCCAATAAGCCACCCGCGGCCCTTTGACTACCGTGAGCAACTCAACGGGCTATAAATAGTTGAGTTGCTCACGGAGGGTCTCTTCCTTCCCTAAAACCAGTGGCCCTAATTTAGAGCCACTGGTTCCAAGGAAGAGAGAGAACCAGTGCCGTAAGGCAAACACAACATCCATGCCTCAAATTGTTGAAACGTTCTATTATCCAGTTTGCAGTTAGCTGCCTACCTTCCTTGAAAAAGCCATCTGGTGGATGTGCGAAAACTTGGAAAGTTTTGTTTCTATTCTACGCCAGGAAATGTGTAGGATTATTAGTATAGTTATATGATTTTGAGTATAATTGGTGTACAGTTTCTACTTATTGAACTTCATTCGAAGCTATTTCCTTAACCAGACGCATATGAAATTTCCGTTAAAAATTTTGTAAAATCTTTTTGCTGAGGTAGAGGCCCACTCACCCCTGATCCCCCTCCCCGAACGTGGTGGTTGCGGGGGCTATCAGTACGCCCCTGATGTGGTGTTACAGCCCATTCATTCCATGTGTTGTGGGCTGTGTGTGTTAAAATTATCTCGATACTTCTGTTATACTGCGCAGTTACTTAATGAAACGGAAATCGTCTGTTACCTCGTGCAATCCTCTCCAGTTTCCGTTGCCTGTAGCATCTACCAGTCGTTTCCGCCGACGGGTGCATGACTCAGTGTGTACCCATGATACAGTTTTTCTTACATAGCCAAAAAAATTTGCAATTCCCAAGGTGCTTGCACCTGCCAATCTAGGACCCACTATCGTACCCACTGGCGCCAACTACGGGGGTGCTCAGGGTCTTCAGCATTCCTTGAAATCATTTGGGGGTGCCCCACACCCCTCCGAATTTTCGTTATGTGTCCTGGATTCATACTTAAATATTTAGTTCCACTTTGCAAAAAATTAAATAAGGTAATCGGGAATTTAGCGCAAATATTTGGTTTCTATAAAAAAATAATCAATATCTTCAAAAAATCGTGTTCTAACCACTGATACCAAATAAACACTTAAGAAATAAGACAGCCAAGCAAGCGAGAAATTGGGGTGTGGGATGTGGTTTGTACCCTACCTTCCTAAATGCTTGAAGCTACAGGTTTTATTTTTATTTTTCTCGCAATCACGTTCCTTGCACATCAGTAAATTGTCAGCTGCTCACCGTGCACGCAATGAGCTTCGGAAGGGTCCTAAAGCCATAAATGTCAGAGCGGGAGTAATAAATGACCGTCCGAGAGCAGAAGACACACAGCGAGATTGTGAATGACATTTTTTCGCTCAAAGGATAATTTTGAAGGCTTTTTTTATGCTGTTTGTTATTGCAGTTACTGTTTGTTTGTTTGACATAATTGTGTTGAGACTTTTTTCCCTCTCCCTAGCTTTATGAAACATATAAGCAGTCACCAATAGTAACACCAGTCAATCCACGCAGGGGTGATATACACTGCTGGACAATTGCTAAGGACGGATCATAAACGGCTATATAGCGCATAAAAAAGTTAGTGTGGTTGGATGCCAAGTGAAATAAAATAATGTCAGAATGCCAGGACATTACAAGAAAGACAATTTATTGTGCTCTGAAATCCAGAAGGCTTTGGAACGTGTTCAAGGGACAAACAGGCCATTTTGTGCAGAATACGTAAACGTAAAAAATGCAATTACCGTCCGCAGGCGTTCCGGCGTAAAATGTCAATACGGGATATGGCCACCATGGAGGGCGATGCAAGATTCCACACGTCGTGTCATGCTTTGCACAACATTATCAAGCAGCTGTTGGGGTAATTTATCCCATTCCTCTGTCAGTGCACGGATGAGGGTGTCCTTGTTTATTGGAGGGCATTGGCGACCAGCAAGACTCCTCCCCAAAGCATCCCACACATTTTCAATGGGATTCAGATCTGGAGAACGTGCTGGCCATACGAAGCGTTGAATATCCTCGCTCTCAAGATACTCCTGGACAGCGACTGTTCGATGACATGTTGCGTTGTCGTCCATGAAAATGAATCTACCACCGAGAGCACCACGGAACATGCGAACATGAGGTAGCAGAACATCATTAATGTATCGTTGGCCAGTCACAGTCCCAGTTGGAAGCACATAGAGGGACGTACGGCCATTGATCATGATGCCAGCCCATACCATGACACTTCATGTCGCATATCGGTCCCTTTCCTGTATGTTTGCTGGACATTATGCAGTACCACTATCACGCCAGATCAGTTGTCGTCGACAATCAGATGATAGACCTTATCTACTCTTATCTGAGAAGAGGACAGCAGACCAGTCGTTATCAGTCCAATTGCGATGTTGATGGCACCATTGCAAACGGGCGGTACGGTGACGTCTGGACAATGGGATGCACACAACAGGACGGCGGGCGTATAGTCCTCCTTCATGCAAACGTCTGGCGACAGTTTTTCGGGAGATCCGCTTGCCAGTAGCAGCCATAAACTGATCTGCTACCTCACTAGCTGTGCTGCACCGGTGTCTTTTTGTTGATAGCACTATGTACCCATCTTCTGCAGGTGTCGTACTGCGAACACGACCTCCCCCGTGACGTTTGCTACACTCTCCATTTGTTTGAAATGATTTCCAAAGCCTTGAAACAACACTGTGGCTGACGTCGAACTCCCTGGCAACATCTGTTATTTTTCGCCCTTCTTCAATCTTGCCAATAATACGGCCGCGCGTAAAATCATCTAGGTGATGTCGGGAAGACATACTGAAAATTGCAAGTTCGTCAATTGATTCTTTCCCTTTCAACTTTGTGTTTGAACAACAACGGTCAATACGCGTCAAATCCTTTACATCTCTTATCAGCGCTATGACGTCACGAACAAGTTCCGCAATCCAAAATTTGCATACGCACAACACGTCTTACTGTATCTCGCACTTATGCTTATTTCCACATTTTTCTGCCTTCCATTTTATGGTTGCTATCGTTGCTATTGTCATCCGTCCTTAGCAATTGTCCGGCAGTGTACCAAATCGATAACAACCGGTTCACAATAACTGCAAGATGAATGATGGCGGGGTAGAGGGTGGAGATTTACAAGTTACACTTGTTGATCAAAGCAGAAATTTCATTGTGATATATGCTGCGTTATACGCTAAAGGCTAACAATAACAAGTAGGGAAAATAATACAGTGCAATGATTATGAAGCGCGTTCCATTCCAACACTGAACACGTCAGTTTGTTTGCTACTGCTAGAGCGAGCTTCTCAAAGGTATCGTTATTAGCCTACTAACTGTTTTGACTAATGATATATACCGCCAATCTCAGCCTTTTTGAACAGGTTTGATTTTCTGGTAGTAGTCCCCAACACAATGCTCAAATTTTGTCCAAGAGTAAAAAAGTTATGGAGCTCTTGTGCCCACATTACAGAAAATTAAATCGGAAGAATTAAAACGGGGTTCAAGAATTTGGTTGCTATATAAAAAAATTAATATCTTTATCATGTATCGGTTTGTTTGCGTTTACACTGAAGACAAGGTCCGTTTAAACATCTAAAATTTCAACCCTGGAAATGATACCAGCCTTTTGAATTTCAGCACCCCTCGAAGTTTTCAGAAGTCGGCGCCTATGATCATACCTGTTTCAAGGTAGCTTAAATCACGAGCATTTCCCATATTAACGCTATCTCCGCTTCGTACTCGCCTGAATCCTATGCAGTGAGTTGTTTGCAAAGCCATCTGTACGTCATAGTTGCGTACGTAAGCGAAAATGGGACTTGTTTGATTGCTATTGGTGCTTCCAATAATTTTCTACTTCAGTGTAGAGTGAGAGCGTAAAACTGAAGTCGACATTCTCCATGTAAAACATGAAAAACACGCTAGATCATAAATGAAACAATATAATTTCCTTTGTCTGAACGTACGAACATTTGCCCCACTGTTGTGGCGCATCGGAAAATCGTCATCAAAACAACAACCATGTTTGTGACGCCACTCTTAGCTTTTCGTATAGGTGACCTCATCACCTGCCCAGCGCACGCGTGTAGCACTTTGTTTTGCTGTCATAGCAACGAAGACCGATTTTTCACAGCTGCTGGTGAGACGTCATCTCATGCAAATCATTCTTACATGACGTCAGAGTTGCGTTACGTCACACGGTGAACTCTTTAGAAATAGGAAGTTGTCGTTCATAAATGGAGTACAGAATTTTTCATTTAGAATCCTATCGTATGAAATTTAATATCAATATTCTCCTTGGAATCCTAAGATGATTATTTCAGATTGTCAAACCAGATTATTTTCTAATTTAAGTCTAAAAATTGAGAGTTCCAATACAGTAGGCAACAGTGTGTTATTTACGCTTTCCAACCGTAGGTTGAAGAAGCGTATATGCTCCAGCTTTGTCCGTCCGTCCGTCTGCACGATAACTGGCGTAAAAATGGTTCAATTTCGATAAAATTTTAGTATGTGGTAGGGGACCACCCGGGGACGGAACCCTATTGAAAATGGGACAAATTGGGTCACAAGTTACGACGCAGGAGCGTGATCCATTCCATTGCACTTATACGTCATAACTTGCGTAAATAGAGTTCGATTTCAATGAAATTTGACTATGTGGTAAGGGACCGACTGGAGACGAACCCTATTCAAAATGGGTGAATAGGGGTCAAAGGTCAGGACATAAGAGCGGGATGCATTCCATTGCCTTTATGCATCATAACGTGTGTAAAAATGGTTCGATTTCGGCGAAATTTCAGTATGTGGTAGGGACCACCTCGGGACGAACCCTATTGAAAATGGACGAAATGGGGTCAAAGGTCAGGACATAGAATTGGGATCCATTCCATCGCCCTTATCCCATATTATTAAGGTGGACGTCAAGTTATTTTGCTTCCTATACTTCCAATGGAAAAACTTTCGTACACATTTCCTTCACAATTAATGTGTCCCCAAGAATGAAAATTTGAACATCGATTAAAATAACTTCTTATTATCACTTGGAATACTTAATAATTTTTAAAACATAACCATAATTATATTAAAAATCAATAACTTTTCCTTTGGTGGTGTTGAAACCAGAAAAAAAAGATGGCGCGACATGTACTTTGATGACGTCAGTAGACAAACAAATGTTGGATTGCATAATTATGGTTACGTTTTAGAAAATATTAGGCATTCCAAGTTATAAAATGAAGCTATTTTAATCGATGTTCAAATTTTCATCCTTGTGAACGCATTAATTGTCCAGAAAAAAGATGGCGCGACCTGTACTTTGATGACGTCAGTAGACAAACAAATGTTGGATTGCATGATTATGGTTATGTTTTAGAAAATATTAGGTATTCCAAGTTATAAAATGAAGATATTTTAATCGATGTTCAAATTTTCATCCTTGGGAACGCATTATTTGGGAAGAAAATGTGTACAGAAATTTTTCCATTCGAACTACAGGAAGCAAAATTACTTGACGTTCACCTCAAAGGAGCAATTCTTGTATGTACGTAAATTTTATTTTGAAAACGGCTCTAAGGATTTTGAAAGTCGTTAACCTACCGTTTTCTGGTAATAGAAATCGTTTTAGCTTGATCTCGACTTTAGGAAAATTCGTTTAGTGGGTTAATAACCACCCCGAATTACCACGTTTTTAGTGTAATGTCATGGCGTCGTCCGATTAGATGTTGGAGCGCTGTCACGCCATCTGTCTCATTACGTCACGCGTTGTGTGCGGATCCTATTAAAGTTTTATGACGTCACAGTTTTGCCAGCAGATGGTCGCGATTCCCATCTGCCTCATTACGTCACGCGTTGTGTGCGTATGTTCGTCCGCACGATAACTTACGTAAAAATCTTTCGATTTCGATGAAATTTTAGTATGTGGTAGGGGAACACCTGGGAAGGAACCCTAGTGAAAGTGAACGAAATGGGGTCAAAGGTCAGGACATAGGAGTGGGATCCATTCCACTGCTGGTATGCGTCATAACTAACGTGAAAAAGGTTCGATTTCGATTAAATTTTAGTATGTGGTAGGGGATCACCTGGGGACAAGCCCTATTGAAAATTGACGAAATGGGGGTCAAAGGTCAGGACATAGGAGCGGAATCACTTCCATCGTCATTATGCGTCATAGCTTACGTAAAAATGTTTCGATTTGGATGAAATGTTAGTATGTTGTAAGGACCTACCTGGGGACGAATCCTATTGAAAACGGGCGAAATGTGTCAAAGGTTAGGACACAGAAGCGGGATCTATTCCATAGCCCTTATGCATCATAACTTACGTAAAATTGCTTCGATTGCGACAAAACTTTATCATGTTATTTCGGAGGTATACTGAACCAGTTCTGTTGAATATCATCGAAATGGGATCAAAGGTCAGGGCACAAGAGTGAGATTTATTCCACAGCCATTTTCATCATAACTTGAATAATAACTTGAGCAATGGTTTCTAGTATGTTGGAAAGCGTATCATAATCAATGCATTGCATGATTTTACTAACGTGCTATTATGTGAGGCGTATGGTGAAGAAATATGATTTGGGAACTTTCTTTTTCCTTAAGCCACGAAATTCTCAGAATATAACTACATTGTTTTTCCCGGAATATAACCAGGTATTTTTTTATTTATACCTGTAGAAGAAAAGAAAAAAAAGAAAAGAAAAAAAATGCTATTTATGCTTCTGCGCATAAACTACTGTAACATTTTAACATTTGCAACTGCGCAATTCTATGTTCACAAACAAAAAGAAAATACCTGGTGGTTAAAAAATTACCCTACATATCTTATTTTGTTCCGTCATTATTGACGGGCTGTCACCTAGTTATCTAATATTTATACACAGGGTGATAGAAAAGTTCCCGAACCCTGATTTGAACAATTTTTATTCGCATTATACAGATACATAAAGTTTACTTACAGCTGTGATACATCTTCCATCGACTTTTGAGCAACTGATGTTGCCCTAAAGAAGCTGCTGGAAATGACCTCTGTGTCGCTGGCGGTAAATATCTCCGCGGCGACACATGTTTTTCGTAACGCGTTTCAGCATAGATGGCGTGATTTCCGCTATAGCCTTGAATAATGTTTGTTTTTAAGGACTGCAGGTCATACGGGTTGTTTGCATGAACACGGTTCTTTAAATATCCCCACAGGATATTTAAAGAACCGTGGGCAACTTTCGTGACTGCCACGGAAAAGGCCTCAAGTTCGATCACAGGCAGGTACGAACGCTCGATCCACTAAATATCCGCCGTGCGTCGGATGGGCACGTTAAGCCGTCAGTCCCCGGGTACTAGCTCCCCGATAATAAATAAGGGCGTCTTCCTCCCCCTTTCTACTTCGTTTCCGTGTCACTTTCCTATCGGGCGCTCTTGCCCAAATCTCCTAGTTTCCTATTTCTAAGGGTTGTTTAAGACCTGGGGTCTGACACACGCTTCCTAAAATCCTCTACATATGATCATGATCGAAAACATTATTCCGAAAAGAAAACATTGTTCAATAAGCCCTTGTTGCATCGAGTAAATTTACAAAACCAACGACAGCAGGAGCTTATGCGTATCAGATGCCTTCAGTTCTTGGGCAACTATTACTTCGTGTGCATGAAGCTGCAACCTTTTAGTCGCTTTCTGTACTGAGCCGTAAGAAAGTTTCCCTTGCTGAGATAAGCGACGAAGCGATTTTGTAGGTGATTGTCGCAAACGTTCTTCAAATAATCGTTTTCACTTCCAGCGTTAACACACTTGGCCGGCCATTTCTAGGCATATCAACAACACTTTTAGTTTTCGGAAATTGTACGAGTAAACTGTGTATCTTTGATTTACTTACCACAGTATGCTGAGGGAATCTTTTCCTGAACTCTTCTGCACACTGTTTGTAAGACTGTGTTTGCAAATAAGCTTCAAGTAAACAAATTCTCTGCTCCCTCGTTAAACCCATGCCTCTGTGCAATTGGTGGCACTAAAGTGGGCAAACTGCGTAGCACACATGGAAACGGCTTTTCATTTCTGGCACTCTATCAAGTTTCTTCAGACATTCGACAAGCGCAGTATTTGATCTCGACGAGTTGCTGAGTCGTGTTGCCACATCAATTTGTTGAACTTTTTCTTACAGTATGCGCAATAATTTTTTAAAATTCAGGGTTCTGGAACTTTACAATCTCTCTGTATATGCAAAAAACTGATTACGGTATCAGTGTCGTATTGAATTTTAATGAATTTCTTTTTCTTTTAGAAGCGGCATTAAGAAACAATATGTCATCAAGTGACGATCATTCCAAAAGTCCATTTCGTATCTGTACTCTGTTTCGCCGTCTCTCCTCTTCCCAAACATCATTATTCTTGCCGATATAATTTGAAGTTGCATTAGAAGTTCCATTACTCTATCTATCTCATGACGTGATTGATCATTAGAAAATGTTTAGGTTCCTTTATTTTTCGTTCTTCCTTTGCTGCTTTCTTCTCTTTACCCAATGTTGCAGAAACATCAAGATAATCTTAGTTCTTGTCTCAGTGACCGCAACACTCGTATTTGTGGCAATGATGTGAGGCATGTTGTTCGAGCTCCTCTTCCTTCAACATTGGGAATCTAATTGAAAATGTGTGCCATTTGTATTGATCCACTGAAACTGAAGAAGAATGAAAATGTAGATACCAAAATACTCTGGTCGACATATAAGGCGATTAACGCGGTACTGAACACTTATTTTTTTAATTAGCTCACGATTGCTAAGGCACATTTGAACGAAATGAATGTAAAACATACCTTGATCCATTACCAAAAAGGAATGTCTCATAGAAGATGCTGGAAGTGCCCACCGCCAGCGTCCAGGCACATATTCAACCGACGCTCCATATTGACGAATGTGCGATGTAGCGTAGCGACGTAGATGGCAGCAATTTCACGCGTGATGCTGTCTTTCAGTTCCTCAATCGACCTTAGCTTGTGAGCACATACCTTGCTTTTTAAAAGTCCCCAGAGAAAGAAATCTGACCGCCCCAGTGGCGCAGTGGTCTAAGCGGTGAGGGATGGGTCCGGGTTTGAATCCCAGTGAGGCATGGATGTTGTGTTTGTCTTACGGCGCTGGCTCTCTCCTTTCCTGGAGCTAGTGGCCCAGGAAAGGGAGAGAGTGCACGAGCGACTGCTTATAGCCCAATGAGTAGCTCCCGGTGGTCGTTAAACCTCCAATTAAAAAAAAAGAAATCTAGGAGTGTCAGGTAGGAGACCTTTTTCCAGGACAGCATTATCTCCACAGGTCTTTGGAGATAATCCTGTCCTGGAAAAACGCTACGGATTTCTGCCATGTTCTTATTGGAGATGTGGCACTTTGCACCGTCCTGTTGAAAGTAACCATCTGCAAGTTCTTGATCATCCAGCTGGTTTACTAACTCATTAAAGAAGTATCTGTCGGTATTCGCCGTGTCTTCAAAATAGATTGGCCCCATGATACGGCGTCGGGACACCGCACATCAGACATTGATGTTCACTGGGTGTAATGGTTCTTGATGGATGGCGTAGGGATTATTACTTGCCCACACCCGTGTATTTTGCGAGTTTCCATAGCCGGATAAATAAAATCATGCTTCGTCAGTAAACCATGTTATGTCCAACAGGGCGGGGTTTTCGTCGAAAAATTTGGGAAACCATTGACAATATGCCAATCACTTTGCAAAATCCGGTAGCTGTAAATCTTTCACAGCCGTGATACAGTACGGCTTAATCTTCGCCTGTTTGGCTGCTCTTTAGGATGTCGAATACGATCGGCCAGTCTCTTAGGATATCCGCCGAAAAGATTTTCGTTTGGATGACCAATAACCGCTGCTTCACATCCTCTATTGTGTCCTCCGCCACCTGGGGTCGTCCGCCCGTATGCGGATCCACCAAGCTTCCCGTTCTCTCCACCTACTTCGCCAATTTCGAAATGCTGGCTCTGATGGGTGGTTTACGCCCACCAAATGTCTTCAGAAATTCATTCTGACATTGTTTAAAGGAGACTGTTACCCAGTACTGAAGCACAATGAACACACGCTCTTCAATTGAGTACACCATCTTCATTCGACCCACTCACTTAAACTGTCTGCGGAGACATGCTATTCAGACACTACTAATAGACAGATGGCGCGTCAGTGCGGCGCCACTCATTTGCCAGGGAGATAATTTATTCACAGGTAATGCATGTCGACTGCTTTGTCAGGGAATAAAGATTCGCTCCGTTCGTATTTCACGCTCATCGTATATTCACCATCTCATATATTCCACATAATAAGTGTTCAATCCCGAGTGAATCACCTTGAAGAAAATGACACACCACAAAGGAATGCACGAAATAAAACGAACTTACCACACATGTATACAAGCTAGTGGAGAAGAAGTGATTTAATTTCTGAGGGATAACATGAATGCGATGTGCGAGAGACAGTATAATGTGTCCTGAGTCAGCAAGTCGTATCACCGTCATGCTGGGCTTTACATTCAGAAACACGGCGTGTCATCGAGCGGAAAATTTCCTGGGTGGTGTCCTGGTATCGCTGACCAATCGTTGTTGACCTGTGTCCATAATTTATCGACATTGCGGAGGTGTTAAGTCGTTTTCCAAGGACGTCACACACGTTCTCTGTTGTGGAAGCTCTGGGGATCCGCTGGACAAGGTAACACCTGGACACCTAGCGGACACTATCTGCTGGTGTTGGCAGTATGCGGGCTGGCGTTTTCTTCTTGAAACTGCGGATTAGGGATACCACCAAAGGACAACAACAAAGCTCGCTGCAGCACCTCATCGGCGTATCGCCTGAAACTGATAGCGCCCCAAAATATGACCCGAGGATGAGAAGCCGTATGATGATCACGGATGGCAGCTAGATCTGCCCACAGACTATGTTGTCTCCAGACAGACAACTGGCGATCGTCCTCATTGAGAAACAATCGTGACTCGTCGCTGTACACGACATGGTTCCATTCGTCCTTCCACGTATTTCCCTGTAGCGGACACTATCTGCTGGTGTTGGCAGTATGCGGGCTGGCGTTTTCTTCTTGAAACTGCGGATTAGGGATACCACCAAAGGACAACAACAAAGCTCTCTGCAGCACCTCATCGGCGTATCGCCTGAAACTGATAGCGCCCCAAAATATGACCCGAGGATGAGAAGCCGTATGATGATCACGGATGGCAGCTAGATCTGCCCAGAGACTATGTTGTCTCCAGACAGACAACTGGCGATCGTCTTCATTGAGAAACAATCGTGACTCGTCGCTGTACACGACATGGTTCCATTCGTCCTTCCACGTATTTCCCTGTACTACGAAATCACTGCAATCTTTCGCAACGATGTGACGTGGTGTAAGGTAGTCGTCCCAATGTATGGCGTCAGCTCAAATCTGCCTCATCCAACCTGCGATTCACAGTCCGTGTCGATAGGGGATGCCCATAGCTGCCTGTTCACCTCATCGAATGTCGTCCTTTGTGGATGGTGAGGCGGCTATGGCTTGCCGTAGAATGTGGTATTCTGACATTCCCCTACGTGCACCAGTTCCACTACTAAGACACATGTTACCTTTCTCCAACCACTGTCGCTACATTCGATTGACAGTGGTTGCATCCTGACGCCATGCCAGACATTAGAGGTCTGCACGAGCCAGGGCCGGCCCGAGGGCTGGGTCGGGCCTTTGATCATGTCTAAGTTGGGAAACCGGGTCGGGCTTTAAATCATGTCTAAGTTGGGAAACCGGGTCGGGCCTTTGATCATGTCTAAAATGTGAAACCGGGCCCGGGCCCGGGCCTTCAATATTTATTGTAAAACAGACACTGCCCGAGCAGGGATTTCAAAATTATGAGCAAAACAATCGCTGTACGGTGCAGTGCCTTTCTCGTTTGGAAATCTCACAAGTTACAGCAGCAGGATAAGATTGAATAATTTCCGCTGATGGAAAAAATATAAGTTTTACGACATCCTCTCCTCCTACAAAACAATTGGAGTGGGTCAGCTCTCTTAGTTTTCCAATGTGAATGTGGTCCCTTCTCTCTCTATAACTTTCACCCTCCTCTCATGCTTCAGAGCAGGCTATTAACTGCAGCATTTATAAATCGAGCCACCCGCTCGTAGACGATCTTTTTTATTGTTCTGGTGGGCGGCACTTTGTTCTTTAGATGTGTGAAAAGTTTTTAAGTTGTCTTAAATGGCACGGGAGAAATGGGCAAGTAGAAACTTATTTCTGTGTAAAAATCTGCCCAGTATTTTTCCCATTTGTACTTTCAGGGCGTCAGCAGATGGCAAATGAACCCTTAGGTATCGCAGCCCAGTGGTTTTCAAAACTTCTCTGACACTGGTTAGCTGGGTAGTCTGTCGTTTCCCTCCTCTAGCATATGCTCAGTTCAGTGTTGCTGGTAAATACTCTTCCATACTTATTATAGAGTTCAAGAAAGCGAAAGATTTTCGTGAAAAAATCGCTTCCGGAGAATATGAGCACGTAGAATACGTAAAGTAGAGCGATCGGACTCATAATTCTTGATATTTCGTACTTTTCGAATTAACTGCAACCCCTCCTTATCCCCAAGGATATTCCGGGTCCGGCGGTAGGCAATGATAATTTGAAAACTCAGAAAATTTGAAAGGCATGGAAATTGTCGTTTACATAGAATATTTCTGAGTGTCCAAGCAACCCCAACCCCTCTTCAGACGTCACGTGGTTTACACAGAGTCACAGAAATATTCCGAATTAACGTTTATTGTAATAGAATACGTGTAGCAATTAAGAAAACGAAAACTCTTCAGGAGTCGAATGACGGAGTGCACCAGGTGTGAAATTCGTGTTTTAGTAATTGCTGAAAGTTTGCAGGCCGGCTCGGGCCTTGGAATCAGGAGAAAAATACGGGCCGGGCTTTCCAAATTAAAGCCCGTTTAGACCTCTACCAGTCAGACACCAACCAACCGTACTTATCCGTTCGATGAAGCCTCTGATAATGGTGTCAGCGTGAGGCGTCGCCCAGGTGTTTGCACTCTTTGCACGTGTTTTTGTCACTGAGATATCTCCAATGCAATGGTTCATACGCCTGCGTGAGGACGACCAAACTTAGCAACGTCGAGCGGTTTCTCCCTTTAACTCGCTCACCTATCGCGTGATTGGTTCGTAACTGCAATGATTCAGATAGCCCAACTGTCGACATGTAGCCTCCAAAACGCATGTTGCTCCTAGAGGTACTTTCTCGTATGACATTTTGTACTTATAACGAAGTAAATTTCTCCGTCATTTCTGTCCACGCCAGGATTCGAACCCGGATCCCCTCATTCCGGAACAAGTCACTCTACCAATTGAGCTACGCGGACGTTTTATTCTGATTCCTATCTGCCTTTATGCCGTGTGCGTCCTTCTGGCAGGTACGTCACATCTCCTGGTACGTTACATACTATATGTGGAGCACTGTAATATTTATGTACTATGGAATCTTTCTTCTTGGCGCAACAGCTTACGCTTCCTCCATTTTGAGGCTCGTAATTCGATAATATATCAGATTGAGTGGCTAGTCTAGTGTAAGGGGAAACGCCCCAAATCTTAGGAGCAACCGCTGTAAACTGTTTATACGTCCAGTAACGATTTTCGGGGATACACCCACACATTCGTGTTAAATTCATGATAAACCGTGGAAAAACCGCCAATAAGATGGTAGACAACGGGATTAGAACCCTCAACAGACGCCCACTGCACAAGCACGAGGTTAACGGTTATCCAGGTGTGCTAGTAGAATAATTTAATTTTTTCTATATGTTGAGCACTGTATTTTTTCTGTACTCCATCAACTTAATTGTACCATGGAATCTTTCTCCCTAGCGCAATAGCTTACGCCTCCTCCATTTTGAGGCTCCTAATTCGGGAATATATCAGATTGAGTGGCTAGTCTAGTGTAAGGGGAAACGCCCCAAATCTTAGGAGCAACCGCTGTAAACTGTTCATACGTCCAGTAACGATTTTTGGGGATCCACCCGCACATTCGTGTTACATTAAAAACCGCGAAAAAACCACCAATTAGATGGTAGATAACGGGGCTAGAACCCTCAACAGACGTCCACTGTACGGGCACGAGGTTTACGATTATCCAGGTGTGCTAGTAGAATAACTATAGCTGATTTTATACTTATGCTGCACTTCCGTTTAATTCGCGACTTGCTTCACTCTCACTCGATTATCCGACATTTTCGGTAATTCGATCGCCTATTAGTTTAGGTCGCATAATCAAGACTCAACTATAATTTGAAATGTAACACGGCACAACTGGCCGGGATTCGCCCATGATAACAGCAACACAAATTAAAGAAACTTTTAATATTTACACATCAATTTTTCAAATACTGTATTAAGCAGAATCATAATTTGTGAAAATTAAAAAAAACAAAACAACTTACATGCAGGCGGCGAGGCCCAGAAGTAATGCAAGGAGGATTGCAAGACATTTCAAATGGACTAGAAGTGGTGATCTACCGCAATCTTTATTCCTTAGGAGAAAAATGTACCCTGCCATGGGCAATATGATTACCCAGATTAGGAAAAGAAATCCTATCACTACTAAGGTCAACATTTCCACGTTTCCCAATTTGTGAAGGAGCTGAAAGGATGAAATTTTTTTTATGCAGCATCTACGCACAAGCAGAAAGTAAAAAGTAAGCTATAACATTAAATGATGAAATTTCAATTTTCTAAAATGCCAAACAAATGCATGACCACAAAATCTTCTGACTTGAACATGCAGAACAATGTTTGCCGTAATTTCACAAGTATCACCAGCAATAAACAACAACAAAAAAAGCTATTTTGTACAAATTTTGAAGATGACAATCCGATTTTTGGCGTAAATGTGACAAGGATGGTAAGTCAGATAATATCCGAAAACTTGAAAATTTTTCATCGTCCTGGAGCGGGACGCGAACCCGCGTCTCCCAGAAAACGTCCGGGTATGCTAACCACTACACCACCCAGAACGACCAAGTTTCCGATCAATTTGAATATAGCCGTCGCAGGATTCGCTAGTCGAAGCAACCGGCATTCATGTTTAGCGAATCTGGAGGTTAAGAAACTTATCCCGTGTTTGCCCGGAGAAGCAGATAAATCATGAAAGAAATACGGGATTACGCCATATAATACAAATTTTGAAGATGACAATCTGATTTTTGGCGTAAATGTGACAAGGATGGTAAGTCAGATAATATCCGAAAACTTGAAAATTTTCATCGTCCTGGAGCGGGACGCGAACCCGCGTCTCCCAGAAAACGTCCGGGTATGCTAACCACTACACCACCCAGAACGACCAAGTTTCCGATCAATTTGAATATAGCCGTCGCAGGATTCGCTAGTCGAAGCAACCGGCATTCATGTTTAGCGAATCTGGAGGTTAAGAAACTTATCCCGTGTTTTCCCGGAGAAGCAGATAAATCATGAAAGAAATACGGGATTGCGCCATATAATACAAATTTTGAAGATGACAATCCGATTTTTGGCGTAAATGTGACAAGTATATTCAATTTTATATTCAGTTATATTCAATGCCGGTTGCTTCGACTAGCGAATCCTGTGATGGTTATATTCAAATTGATCGGAAACTTGAACCTTGGTCGTTCTGGGTGGTGTAGTGGTCACCATACCCGGGCGTTTTCTGGGAGACGCGGATTCGAGTCCCGTTCCAGGACGATGAAAATTTTCAAGTTTTCGGATATTATCTGACTTACCATCCTTGTCACATTTACGCCAAAAATCGGATTGTCATCTTCAAAATTTGTATTATATGGCGCAATCCCGTATTTCTTTCATAAATCTATTTTATGTTTATTACTCCCTTTTGATCGATATGATTTATACAGTGACGTGTTCTTACATGTTTCTATTTGCTTTATTCGCGCTTTTGCATCTGGTTTTCACTCGACTGCGATAACAGCTGCAAAATGAAATAAGGTACCCGTGCGAAACGATGAATTTGACGAGGCTGAGGTATCGTTTCGTCATAGTTTCTCAAAAAATAAAGGAACGCGTGATGTACTGGAGAGGTGAATAGACGACAAAGTTGCAGCCATAAATTCCGTCGGTGTAGCTGAATTGGGAAAGCATTCTGCTGCAGAGCGCAAGGATGCGCTTCGATATTCGCCACCGGCAAATTTTTGTTTTCACAAACGAACCAATGGATATTCATGAAAGGATGTCCGCCGTAAAGAGTGATTCTACACTTTCTGGATTCCAGGTGAAATTTGGGTAAGTGGAATCAACAGTGTGCCGTTTAAGAGTTCTTCAAGGAGGAAGGAAAGCACTTCATTATCTTCTGTATTTCCTCTTTGCCTTCTAGCAAGTCCAACATTCGGGAGACTACATTGAAAAGCATTTTACAAACCTTTGCTTCCAGTTCAGCTTTTTCACGGCTAGGTCGACAGCTTCTTCTAGTGCCGTTAGAGAGCGATCTTCTGTAACGGGCTCTAGAAGAAGCTTCTTCTACAAGATCAGAAACTTAACGATCAAAAACTGATCATCTAGAAGAAGCTTCACAACTGATAAGATCAAAACTGATCATCTAGAATACTGTCATCTAACTGATCATCTAGAAGAAGCTTCACAACTGATAAGATCAAAACTGATCATCTAGAATACTGTCATCTAACTGATCATCTAGAAGAAGCTTCACAACTGATAAGATTAAAACTGATCATCTAGAATACTGTCATCTAACTGATCATCTAACGATCAAAACTGATCATCTAGAATACTGTCATCTAACTGATCATCTAACGATCAAAACTGATCATCTAGAATACTGTCATCTAACTGATCATCTAACGATCAAAACTGATCATCTAGAATACTGTCATCTAACTGATCATCTAACGATCAAAACTGATCATCTAGAATACTGTCATCTAACTGATAAGATCAAAACTGATCATCTAGAATACTGTCATCTAACTGATCATCTAACGATCAAAACTGATTATCTAGAAAAACTGTTCTAACTATCTGATCATCAAAACTGACAATACCATCATCTAACTGACCATCTATCATAAAAAAGGCGTTATTGAAGTGAAATTTAAGAGTATGAGGCGCTATTAAAGAAATGAGGCGTTATTGAGAGTTTATATACTCTCAATAACGCCTCATATTATGAAAGATAAGTAAGATATACTCATATTACTGACAGATAAGAAATATATATTCTTCGTTATTAGAGTATATATTTCTTATCTTTTCAGTATCCTCCATTATCAGATTACCTGTAGGTGACAATACACGATAGCTTCTTCTAGTGCCGTTAGTACACACAGTACTAGACATAGAAAATTGCCTCACCAGGAAGTACATTCGGAGCGTCACGGAAATTGGTGGACTCGTGCGACAGTTGGGCGATGTGATGTACACGCATCAGCCATTATATTATGACCACTCCAGCCTACAGAAATGAGCGCTCCTGGAGGCCGAACGGTGGCGCGGGCGAAGTTCACACAGGTATATATATATATATATATATATATATATACAACCAGAGAACCGGTTTTCGGTTAGTAGAGTGTTCGGAGTCAGAATGGGAAAAGCTGCCGATTTATCGTAATTTGATAAACGACAATTTCTAATGACACGACGCTTCGGAACTACGATCTCAGAAACGACGCTTTGGGTTGTTCACGTGCAGCTGTAGTGAGTACGTATCAAAAATGGTGCACAGATGGCCAAACGACAAAGCGTCGTCCAGCCGTTTGTCGTCCTCAGCTTATTGATTTCAGAGAGGAGCGGTGACAGACCATCTATGGTCTAAGTTAAGGTATCATGAGATAGTATACCAAATTTGGTGGTTCTTAATTGAAAACTGTAGATTTTACGAAAATTTTGTAGGGGGTGGGTGGGTTCCTTTAACCCCAGGCTTCGACCCTTTCCCAAAAACCGTCTACGGTCTGATTTAGAGTGTCGTGAGATAGTATACCAAATTTGGTAGTTCTAAATTGAGAACTGTAGATTTTTATAACGGACATACAAACAAACAAACATTCAATTTTATATACACTGCTGGCCACCCAAAATGCAACACCAAGAAGGACATGAGATAGCAAAGCCGGATTTACTGGGCACATAACAACAGATGCAAAGATGAAACGACTGAGCTTACAGGCCCGTGCGACTTGCGGAACACGCAGATATCAATAGTTCGTGTGGCCCCCATGGCTGGAAATAACGGCCGCTACACGCCGCGGCATCGAACAAAAGAGGCTTTGGATGTGGGCTTGGGGTATGTCGGTCCAGGCTGCTTCCACACGTTGCCACAGTTCATCAGGCGTAGCCGCGGGTGGTGCTTGCCGGGCCACTCGGTTGCCGATCAGCGACCAGACGTGTTCGATGGGCGACATATCGGGAGAATAGGCCGGCCACGGCAGCAGTGACACCTGGTGGACCGTGAAGAATTATTGCATGATGCGTGCCACGTGCGGGCGCGCATTGTCCTGTTGAAACGTGGTAGATAGCAGGTCCTGCAGGTAAGGGAGGACTACAGGCTCCAAAACGTCGGAGATGGTGCGGTGGCTGTTAAGTGTACCGGCGATGCGTACCAGAGGGGTGCGGGTGTCATATCCAATTACGCCCTAAACCATAACGCCAGGCGACGGACCGGTATGGCGATGCATAATGCAGGCGACATACAGTCTCTGGCCGCGGTGCCGCCACACGCGGATCCGACCATCGTGGTGTTGCAGACAGAAACGGGATTCATCGGAGAAGACAATGTCGATCCATTCCGTAGTCCAGGTGTGGCGTTCAACTGCCCACTGCTGTCGCACTCGCCGGTGGTGTAGCGTCAATGGTAATCGGAGCAATGGGCGCCGTGCGACAAGTCCCCGCTCCTGCAGACGACGTCGAACGGTACGTGCTGACACAGGTTGTTGCGCAACACACCCTAATTCCTGCGCTAACGTTCGTGATGTGGCGGTCCTCTCGTTCGGTGGTGTACAACATGCTCGTTCGTACAACATGCCGGTCCTCTCGTTCGGTGGTGTGCCGCGGCTGCGGCAATCGCTCACGTCGGCCCGTCCGTCCTTCTTGCACCCAAACGAATCTATACTCGTCTCACTGTGGCTGGATGTCGTCCCACACGGGCGCTGATGTCTCGGAACGATAAACCGCTTTCGCGATAAGCCACTATTCGTCCTCTGTCGAACTCCGAAACGTGCTGGAATGACTTCCGTATTCTGCGACGAGGCATGAGGAAACTTCCCACGCACAGGTCCTGCAGCACAACACACTTCCACTAATTACACCCCGCTTTCTGTGCACCCTTCTTATAGTGCTTCTCGGTGGCGTGTCGGGAGCACATGATTTGCATATGCCCTGCAATGCTAATCGTTTGCATGTCCTCTCGCGGGCGACGCATGCTGCGAATTTCATGCCAATTGGATGCTTCCTTCTTGGTTTTGCATTTTGGGTGGCCGACAGTGTATGTAGATAAGCTGTTTTTAAGTAAATGAAGAAAACTATTCTTTCGGTTTATTTCTTAAACATTTTATATCTGAAAAAAAAAAAATCAACGGGGCACAGTTGGAACTGTGCCGCAATTACAACCTACGGCTGCATCAGCTGTTCTCCACTGAATACTTTTTAAGGACGTAGAACTAGTGAGATAGTACCGTGAAATAGCGACAGTTGACGTAGTTCTACGTTTTAGGTTGCGGCGCAGTTGCTACTACGAATTATTGTGTGTGAAATCATCATCATCATTGTCAACCATTATCAGTCCACTGCTGGACGAAGGTCTCCCCAAGTTTCCTCCACAACGGTCTGTCTTGTGCCAGCCTCCTCCATGTCACTCCTGCATACTTTCGAATTTCATCCACCCATCTCCCATGTAGTCTTCTTCTGGGTCTTTTCCTGTCCCTTGGAATCCAATCTAAAATTTCGGCTGTCCATCGATGGTCTGTCCTTCTGGCAGTATGCCCAGCCCATTGCCATTTCAGGGATTTAACTCTGATCATGATGTCTTCCACTCTTGTCATTTTTCGGATCCACGAGTTCCTCTTCTTATCTCTCCTGGTTACACCAAGCATGCACCTCTCCATGCTTTTTTGAGTTGTCTGCAGCCTTTGTATGTCTCTTTTAGTTAAGGTCCACGTCTCTGCACCATACGTAAGCACTGGAAGGATGCATTGATCAAACACTTTTCTTTTAAGACATAATGGCATATTGCTCTTGAAAATTATGCTGTTTCTTCCAAAAGCTCTCCAGGCAAGTTTTGTACGCAGATTAATTTCTTCATCATTGTGACCCTCACTTGATATTTGCTGTCCAAGATAAACGTACGTGTCTGTTGTCTCCAGCTTTTCTCCATCAATGGATAAATCTTCATTTCGTGTAAAAGCATTGAACATCACTTTTGTCTTCTGAAAGTTCATTTTTAATCCCACTTCTTTGTTCTTGTCAGCAAGTTCTTGGATCATACTCTGCAGCTCTAATGGGGTAGTTGCAAAAATGACTATGTCATCAGCAAAACGAAGGTGGGTTAGATAATCTCCATTAATCTTTATCCCTTTGTTTTCCCAGTTCAGTGATTGGAAGACATTTTCCAATGTGGCGTTAAAGAGCTTCGGAGATATGGTGTCACCTTGTCTCACTCCCTTTCCAATTTTTATGTGTGTTGTATTTTAAAACAACCGAATCTTTGCACTCGCATTTTCATAGATGTTATTAATAATATTAATGTATGCATCTTCAATGCCGCAGGATTTCAGAGCCATTGTAACTGCTGATGGTTTCACCGAATCAAAGCCTTTTTCATAATCGATAAAAGCCATGCACAATGGAAGTTCATATTCCCTCGCTCTTTCAATTAGTTCTCTCAGTACGTGGATGTGATCTATTGTGCTGTAGCCACTCTTGAATCCAGCTTGTTCTCTCGGTTGAGCCATGTCCAGTGTTACCTTCAAACGGTGTGAAAGAACTTTAGTGAAGATTTTATAAACCACTGATAGGAGGCTGATAGGTCTGTAATTCCTGAGATCCTCAACGTCACCTTTTTATGTATAGCAGGATCATTATAGCGTTGTTCCAATCCTCAGGAATCTTCCCTTCATTAAGGCATCGACTGAAAATTTGGGCGAGTACTGTTTCGACTTCTCCACTTGCTTCTTGTATGATGTCTACAGTAATTTCATCTTCTCCTGGAGCTTTTCCACGCTTCATGTTCTTGATTGCATGTGCAACTTCTGCTGGAAGGACTGGAAGAACTCTGGTACTGGTACCTTTCATGATGTCTGGAGTACCTGTATTATCCCTTTCATATAATTTGGAGTAGAAATCTTTCACTCTTGACAAAATTTCGCCTCTATTTCTTGTTACAGAACCATCTTCTTTTCTCAGTGCCATAATCTGTTTTCTTCCCTTACTGAGATGTCCCTTTGCTATCTTTAGGCTTTGGTTGTTTTCAATTGCTCTCCTCACTAGTTCACAGTTGAATTTCCTTACGCCTTCAGTGATACTTTTTCGTACTGTCTTGCATAGCTCTATGTATTCCACTATGGAAGTCACATCTTCTTTAGTTGTCCTCATTTCTCTTCTTTTTTGCATCAACATTTTGGTTTTTCCTGATAATTTGTTCACATGCAACTTGTTCTTAGACCCAGCTAATTTTGTTGCTGTTTCCATAAGAGCTTTGGTTACTTTTCTGTTAACTTCAGAAATATCCACTTCTTCTGATGTTAGGCCTTCTAAAGCAGAGAATCTGTTCTTCAGTTCCAACTTGAAGGTATTATGGTGTTTTTAGGGTTGGTTATGTCAATGCATTTTGTTTGTCTTCACGTTCGAGTTTAGTGTTGAGGTGCATCTTACATCTCACCAATCTATGGTCACTACCTGTGTTAAACTTGTTTAGCACACTGCAGTCTTCTATGACGAATTTTTTGTTACACATAATAAAATCAATTTTACTTGTCGTCCCATTTGGATGTCTCCATGTCCATTTCCTGTGCGGCTTTTTCTTGAAAAAGGAGTTCAAGATGAAAAACCCTTCTGCCTCTGCAAACTCAACGAGAGTATTTCCAAGCTGGTTTCTTTTGCCGTGACCGAATTTACCTACTGAAGTTTCATTCTGTTGCCGTTGCCCTATTTTTGCATTGAAATCTCCCATAATTATCTTCAAGTGCTGCTTACCTTTATTATTTAGATGACGAATTTCCTCATAAATATCTTCAATTTCTTCTTCAGAATGACTTGTGGTGGGTGTATCATAAGTTTGAATAATCTGAGGCTGGTATCTTCTCGAGAGTTGGATAACGAGTCGTGCAGCTCTGTCAGAGGAACTTTCCACTTCTACATCTATATCCTTCAGTTTCTTGTTTATTATAAATCCAACACCACTAGTTCTGCCAGTATCTGTCCCACGATAGTAGAAGAGATGTCCACTTTTCAGTTCAATGAGATCTTCTCCTTTTCTCCTCACCTCACTTAGCCCGACGATGTCCCAATTGATCCTTTGTAGTTTCTCTTCCAATTCAAGAAGCATTGAATCAGAAGATAGGGAGCGTCCATTATACGTAGCCAAGGTCAGCATCGGATGGCAGCCTAGTCTGGTCCTCAGGGGATTCTTATCACCCTCTGCCTTCATGTCGCACTGGCCGCTGCCCTGGCCAGGTATATTCCAGCTGCCGGTGACTGAGGGCCAAGATTTAAGTTGTGGAGTCATTTTGGAGGGGTTTGGCCATAACTCACCACGCTGGCCAAGCGGGTTGGTGAGTGTGGGATAGCATTTCCTCTAATCCAGATGGTATAGTTATACCGCTATTGGCGGTCGTCAGAGCCCCTTTAGTGGGAACAGGATGCACCACGAGAAGGCGGGGTTGACATTTGTCAAGGAGAGGCTGTGATGTTACGCATCACCTGAATTTACATCCCGTGTGTGAAATATTAGAGTATATATATATAAAATATAAAGAAAAAAATTCACAGCTATTATTGTAATTCAACACGATGTGAGCGATGCTGATCATCACAATAAAGTATATTTACAATTAAGCACACGCTCACACTCACACAAGAAAAGAAAAAAAGAACGTTGTTTTTGGCGTTGACATTGGGATCGACTTCCGCTACTATTAATTTATATTGTGCATCGTTCATGTGTCGCTGAAAAACCATACGATCCAATACACACACACACACACACACACAAAGCTTGTTAGGGCGTCAACAAGTGTGGTTGCACCGAGCGTCACGAATACTAAAGCTGGCCCTGATTGTGGATGGGTAGAGCATGAAAATCTTAAAAACATAATAAAACAAAACAATAAGAAGATAAAAACTAAACATGATGGTTGGCATTGCTCTTCGTCGGACAAATTAAATCTGAAATGGTTGAGTGATATCCGAGAGCCTCCTTCTCTAGATAGTTTACGGCGAGTCCTGATCGCTATTAACTCTATTAAATTCCAGTGCGTGGAACCAATTAGCAATGTTACTTGAATGTGTCACAAAAAAACGGCGTCATATGTATAAAAGAACGGATTTTCTGTGTTTGTTTAGTTAGGAGTGTCGTCTCTTAGAAAGAACAGAACTTCCCGTAAAAATAGACGAATAAGCAGTTGAGTATCGACCATCCTCCATAGCACAGATCAGAATGACAAAGCATTAGAGTGTTGAACACCCACTGCAGTGACGTGCAATACAGCGTAATGCATCCACAGCCATGCAGAAAGCCAACAGTACCAGCAAACCACAGAAAGGCAAACACACGAATAACAAGAAATGCGCTTAAAAAAGAGTTCAGTATCCTAATATAGGCTTTGACACTTAATTTAGTGGACCGGTTAACGTGAGTGTTCCAGTTCGCAGAAGCATCAACGACTGGTGTGATGTACACTCTAATTTAACTTTCTTTTTCGGTTACTTTCTCTATGTAAATTTGAGTTCATTCTCCTTAGGGTTTTCAAACTTAACGTTATGGTTGGCAACACCTTCAGGTTGGAACGTATGACGTGAGTATGGTTCGATGAGAACTGGAAGAGATGTAAGGTTTGAGCAGCAGCAAAGGAGGCAGATGGTAGTACATATAATGATATA
Source organism: Macrothele yani (assembly GCA_039090855.1). Lineage (NCBI taxonomy): Eukaryota > Metazoa > Arthropoda > Arachnida > Araneae > Macrothelidae > Macrothele > Macrothele yani. The sequence goes on from CM077028.1 coordinate 52,530,894, forward strand.
ACAGGAGCTGCGGAAGTTGAGTTATTTGAAGATGTGATCTCTTGACGTCTGCGCATTATCTTTAGTGTTTGTGTTTTGTTTTTCATGAATTGGGCCGCGGGTGGCCTACTGGTCAGCGTTCGTGACTGCCATGGTGATAACCTCAGGTTCGATCCTGGGCATATATGAACGCTTCAACCACTAAATACTCGCCGTGCGTCGGATAGGTACGTTAAGCCGTCGTACCCCTGGTACTGGCCCTCCGGTAATAAATAAGGGCGTTTTCCTCCCCCTTTCTACCTCCCTTCCCTGTGACTTTCCTATCAAGTACTCTAGCCGAAATCTCCTAGCTTTCTATTTCTAAGGATTTTTTAAGACCTGGAGACAGACACTCCCTTCTGAAAATCCTCTACATATGATCTGCTTTTCATTAACCAAGTAACTTCACATTAATTGGATTACGTCAATAATATTGTTAAAGAGTGAATTGTGCCAAAGGAGTTTTGGCTGAATACAGACTAACCGTAAGTAACTTTTTCTCGACGTTTTCTTGAATGACTCCTGTTTCACTGTAGGTGAAGTTTTTTGAGAACTGATTTATGTAGTGTTAAGTCAGCTACATGTACACGAACATTACACTGGGTTGAAGCAGTCACCACTGGAAATAATACAGCAACGTAGTAGAAAGAAGTATTTCGAAAGGGTTACGTTACACGGTTACCAGGAGGCAATGCAAGAGCCTTGCATCACGTGTTCCTCTCCTCGAGTTTGATGCCAATAGAGATGAACTCTTTGAAGATAGTGCTCAAAAGTCAGGGTGGAGTGACGGATCTCGCTACTTACTCTTTCGTTTGGATAGAAGTATTTGGACGTTACGTTTTCCAGGGGATCGCTGTCAAGCGGACTTACAGTAAAGTTCGGTAGGAGATCTCTGATGACATGGGGTTGTTTCTGTGGGAAAGGACTCCGTTCTTTGGTTTTGCTGTGCTCTCTGGCCTTGCTGCCACCAGGTATAAAGACATTCTGAATAACTCCGCACTACAAACGTTGTTAAAGTACTTCGGTAGAAATCTCGGCTTGTTTTAGTAATACCGAGAGCCTTGTCGCATTGTAAGGTCTCTCCAGGCCTGGTTTGAGGAGCACGACGCCCAAGGATTGGATTGGCAGCCCCTGATTCCCGATCTAAGTTCAGCATGGCACCTCTGGGATTAGTCAAAACGGGCTGAATTTTATCCCGCCAGATATGGGCTTCCTCTACGGTAGCCCTGGAAGAAGCTGTCGTTGAGGTCAAAGACTGACCGCATATGCATTTATTTCAACTGTTTCCTTTCGATGTATGTGTTCAAATACTGTTACGAGAGTGGATCGAAAAGTAACGGACACTACTGTTTTTGCAACAATTTAGCAGATAGACAAAACAAACATGTACACAGTGAAGCTACACTATCTACCAAAAAGTAATTGGACACCTGTGATAGCAAAGGAAAACGAAGTTTATTCACCTTCAATAGTTGCTGGAGCCTCCACGAGCGGCGATTACAGCTGCGACCCTCCGGAGCATACTCTCAACCAGGCGTTGTAGGAAGGCTAGCGGTATTTTCTTCCACTCGGCTTGGAGAAGACAGGTCAGTTCCTTCACTGATTTCGGACGATGAGGGCACCCCTTAAGTCGAAGCTCCAACTCGTCCCAGAATTGCTCGATAGGGTTAAGGTCCTGGCTCTGCGCAGGCCAGTCCATTCGATTAACCCCATTGTCACCATACCAAGCCATGGTAGACCTCGCAACATGACAGATGTCATTGTCATCCTGAAAGTAACATGGGTCCACCCCGTAAAGCTGCCACAACGTAGGAAGCGCATGGTCATCCAAAATGGTGCAGTAGGTCTCGGCGTTGAGTCTACCAGGAATTGCGACCAAGGGTCCCGTGCCATATCAGGAGAAACACCCTCATAGCGTAATTCCACCGCCGACGAACTTCACAGTTGGCAGAATACATTCCGGCAGGAGGCGTTCTCCAGGCAGACGCAAAACCCAGACCCTGCCATCCGAACGGTAGAGAGTGAACCTTGATTCGTCGCTTCAGAGAACCTGTTTCCAATGTTCAACGGTTCACTGTCGACGTTCCTTGCACCACGTTAGCCGAGCAGCGCTATTGGACTTTGTGATCAAAGGCTTGTGGGCGGCAGCACGTCCATGATAACCGAGCAGATTGGCTTCCTTGCGGATGGTATTCATCGAAAGAACGCTCCCGAAAGCCTGTTGAAACTCTTTCGCAGATGTGGCCCATCAATTTGGTGCGGTTCTTCCGAATTTCTCTGGCCAGAACCCGTCGGTCTTCAACTCCAAGTTTTGTGGGTCTGCCGGGTCGGGGCACATTCCGACAGTCACCTCTCATCTTCCACTTGCCAATCACGTAGGCCACTGTCGATGTTGGGTACTTCAACTCGCTGGATATGTCACGTATGGATCAGCCATTTCTGTGATACCCGACGATTACACCTTTCTCGAAATCAGAGAACTCCGAACTGCGTGGCATCTTGCATATGACCGGTAGCGTTGTTGTTTCCCACACGATATTTAACGGTGGCGGCCGTGACGTGTATCAAGACCGCAGATATCGTCGATTGCAGGGGTGTCCAATTACTTGTTGGTAGATAGTGTACATTTCTTAGCTATTTTTCAACATACGAACTGAGGCGCTCCAGACATTCATTTCAACGTTGTACCAGTTTTAGTATACCTTTTTTGTTTTTTATAAAAGTTCGTTTTCTGCGCGTATAGCCACCTGCAGACAACCGATTTGACTTCGTCCGCCGAATCGAAGCGTTTTCCGCCCAGGAATCTTTTCAAAGGACCAAACAGGTGAAAGTCCGAAGAAGCTAGTCCGGATTGTAAGGTGGGTGTTAGAGCCTTCCCAGGCAAATTGCGCAATTTTCTCTGTTCCTTTTGGTCGTCTGTCAAATCCTTGGGCAACCATCGCGCACTGACCTTGAGAAATTACTATTTGTCTAGCACAATATCGTACACTATACCGTACGAAATGTTGAACTTCCGTGCCAATGTTCGCAGATGGATTCTCCGGTCAATGCTTCTCACAATACCAGTTGATGACGCGGTTACAGGTCAAGCGGAACGTGGCAAATAGGTGAGATTGCCACGACCCTCTGCAAAGAAACTGCACCAGATGGAGATGTTGCGGCAATCCAGGAAATCACCTTCATACACTTCGACCATTTCTTTGTAAATTTCCGTCGGAGTTTTCCGTTTAGACCACAAAAATCAGACTACGCCGCGTTGCTCTTCATTCTTAGACGACGCTAACAAACGCGACATCTTTGTGCCATCGTTCACACTGTCTTCCACCACGGCAACACCTGATCCAGCCAAACACGTCTATAGCGTGATATTCAAACTCGTTGTCTGCCAAATTGCAACCTGCAAAGTGTTGTAGTTTGCCCTCTCTAGTATTTACATGGTGTATTTCTTCAGCGATGCTAGCACCTTTGTTTTTAGAAAAGGGGAGGATCATAATGAGAAGCTCTAACGTCTATAAACACCCTCCCGTTCCTTACTTATAGAGCAGCTAATTTTTGAGAGTGGGTAGAGTCAGAACTGTCTAGTAAGCAAGGTACAGCTGCCTCTGCTTCATCCGGAATTCGAACCCGAGCCAAGACCGCAGCCCACGTTTAAAAACAATCCAGCAACGGGGCAGAAATTCTCGTATCTGAGAACGGTTGATATCCGTCCAAATTGGTTCCCTGCTTCAAGTGACAAAATCTACTGACAGATACCGTGATTAGTGCAATATGAAAGTTGTTCGGATTTCTCTTATACAGGTTGCAGTTGCTTGGATCTTCAATGTACGCAATTTTGACATTTTCGAAGAGCTAGACACAACTCAATTCCGGTAGCTCTATGAAAAAACAGAAACAAAAAAGATGACATCGAATTTTCGGGTGTAATGAGCACGTCTTTTGAATCCGTTCTGACGCGAATTACATTTATCAAAGCTACTTCAAAGTCAATGAAACCGGTATGGAAAACAGTAGTATGTGACCGAAGAAAGAAGTTTTTCGATCGTGTTTTTAATCCCGCATATATTGCTGTAAACAGAATAGTGAACTTACGCCCTCTGGTGGCAGACATGTGCGCTAAGAAAGATTTGAAATTACATGAGAAACATTTCGCAGCGGAAACGCTTCCCAACAAAGAAAGATATTTTCAAATCTGACTCTTAGGAGCAGAGATATCGACAAATATAAGATATGCATCTACATCTCCTGGTGGGAAACACATGCATCATTTTAATGAGAAAGTACTCTCAAAAGAGTTTTCGATGTGAGCAGTATCGGTCTAGGAAATAATTTCTTCAGTCGAGTTTTCAGGAGCTCAGATTTTGCTGCAATTACATCAGAAGCAGAAATGAACACTCATGCCTCTGGTAGCCAAACCATTCTTTACCAAAAACTATAAATTATATGCAAAAGATTTTCCATCAGGAGCTATATCCGCTAAAGAAAAAATATTTCAAATCGGAGTTTTAGAAGTAGAGATATCGGGGAAAACGCAATTTACTTTTACGCCCCCTAGTAGAAAATCTATGCGTAACTTGAAAAAGTGACTACACTGAAGAGCAATTGAAATATAGAGATACCTGTCTAGTAACGCGTAGCACCACCTTTCGTCGTGATGACGGCGGCGATTCGTCTAGGCATGGACTCGACAAGACACCGGAAGCGTTGGGAAGCCATACGGATCCACGACCCCTGAACAAGCTCCCACAGTTCACGAAGATTTGATGGACGGGGGTCAGAGCCTCGGAAATCTCTCTCGATGGCATCACAGATGTGCTCCATGGGATTGAGGTCAGGGGACCTAGCTGGCCAAGGAAGCGAGGTCAAGTCGGTGGAGTGTTCATCCAACCATACGGATACAATTCGGGAGCGATGGCACGGTGCATTGTCTTGTTGTAGGATAAGATAACCAGTGCGATGTTGAAGACACACAAACGGGAGTAAATGGTCGTCCACGATATCCCGGTAACGTTGACCTGTGAGGGACGATGTCACACCTACTAGGGGTCCCATTTCAGTTCACGTAAACAGTCCCCAGACGAGAATGCAACCCCCACCAGCTTGAAGAGTACCCTGCTGGCAAGAAGAATCCATCGCTTCATGTGGTTTGCGGTACTCGTATCCTGCCATCCGCATGTACCAACGTGAATATCGACCCATCAGTCCAGGCAACAGTTTTCCACATGTCTAGGGTCCATTGGCGATGTTTCCGCGCCCATGCAAATATTTGCACCCTGTGATATGCAGTCAGCAGCGGTACCATCGCGGGACAATGGCTTCTGTACTCCATAGCGAGGAGAAGGCTCTGGACGGCGTAGCTGCTTACACGTTTTTGTGCATCAGCGTTAAATTGCCGAGCGATTTCTTGCACTGTGGCCCGTCTATTCGCTGTTACAATGCGAGTTAGCCGACGATGACCCCGCTCATCCACACGCTGTTGTCCACGGCAGTTGACCCTTGCAGGGATGGTTTTACCGAATTCGATGTACTCGCGGTGCACCCGTGACACAGTGGCTCGTAAAAATCCTAGTGCCTACACGACTTCCGAGATGGAGTGACCCATTCGTCGGGCCCCGACAATTTTCCCACGATCAAATGCGCTTATATTCTTCGTCTTACCCATACTGCGTCCGACTCTTACTGATTCCCGTCGCATCACTCCTTATATTGTCGGATCGCTGCATACGTCCTGTCGTTTCCGTTTACAGGGCCGCCCACAGCGCCACATTTGCATAACGCTAGCTGTCTCGAATTTTTTTTTTTTTTTTTTTGATTGGAATTTTAACGACCACCGTGAGCAACTCAATGGGCTATAAGCAGTCGCCCGTCCCTAATTTAGAGTCACTGGTTCCAGGGAAGGGAGAGAACCAGTGCCTTAAGACAAACACAACATCCATGCCTCACCGGGATTCGAACGCGGACCCCATTCGGACGAATGATCAGAGAGCATCGCTTAGACCACTGCGCCAACGGGGCGGAGTCTCTAATTCAATTGATCTTCAGTGTATACCTAAAATATTGTTCGACATAAATGGAATCGAAAGGAAAAATAATTTTTTTTCAATCGGATGTTTAGAAGCAAATATATGGAATAAAATGTATTTTGACTTCGATATTATCTGCATTTACGACCTCTAGCGGCGAAATTGCACATCACACAAAAAAAAAAGAAATGGAGGATCATCATTTGCATATTTCAAGCTTCCCAATGCAAAATGAATTTTTCAAATCGTACTAATAGTTGCAGAGATATGGTGTCCACAGGTGGACGGATGGACCAACAAACCGATAACATAAGCAGGATCTTTTTTTACGCTTTCTAACCGTAGGTTGAAGAAACGTATATTCTGTAATTTTGTCTGACCGTCCGTCCGTCTCTCTGAATGTTCGCACGATAACTGGCGTAAAAATTGTTCGATTTCGATGAAACTATAATATGTGGTAGAAGACCACCTGGGGACGAACCTTAAGGAAAATAGGCGAAATGGGGTCGAAGGTCAGGACATAGGAGCCGAATCCATTCCACTGCCCTTATGCGTCATAACTTACGTAAAAATGCTTCGTTTGCGACAAAACTTTAGTATGTTGTTAAGAAGGTATACTGAACCGGTTCTGTTGAATATCATCGAAATGGGGTCGAAGGTCAAAGCACAGGAGAGAGATTTATTCCATAGCCATTATCTTCATAACTTGAGTAATGATTTCTGGTATGTTGGAAAGCGTATTATGATCAATGCATTGCATGATTTTACTAACTTGTTTTATGAAAGACGTGCTAAAATGCTGAGGAAGGAAATATTTCCACATGATGTTCTACTGTCAAGGATATCTAAAACGCGCTACAAGTAGCCCAGCTTGTACATAACAGTTACCAAGCGTACAAAGAAATATTTTATTGGAACTTACCTCTTTGATAAACTGCCCGGATGAGCGCTGAGAAGATATTGTCCCATTGAAGACATCTGCAAAAACAATTCAAAGAGAAACACTAACATCAGAACACGTTTAGCAATTGTAATTTAGACGAGATTAAAACAACTTCATCTTAAGGTAAAATATTTTACACAGAGGTACAGCACCTAAATACCCTTGAAAATATGCGTTGCACAGTCATCTTGTCGTATGTTAAACAAAAGTTTCCAACGAATTCTTGACATGTTCATCTTTTGAAAATCACATGCGCTGAATAAATTTTCAGATAGTATGCAATCAGTAAATCTGAAAGTTTCTTAGTCGACATGTGAACGAACTTTCATCATCATCATCATTGTCAACCATTATCAATCCACTGCTGGACGAAGGTCTCCCCAAGTTTCCTCCACAACGGTCTGTCTTGTGCCAGTCTCCTCCATGCCACTCCCGCATATTTACGAATTTTATCCACCCATCTCCCATGTGGTCTTTTTCTGGGTCTTTTCCTGTCCCTTGGAATCCAATCTAAAATTTCGGCTGTCCATCTATGGTCTGTCCTTCTGGCAGTATGTCCAGCCCATTGCCATTTCAGGGATTTAACTCTGATCATGATGTCTTCCACTCTCGTCATTTTTCGGATCCACGAGTTCCTCTTCTTATCTCTCCTGGTTATACCAAGCATGCACCTCTCCATGCTGCTTTGAGTTGTCTGCAGCCTTTGTATGTCTCTTTTAGTTAAGGTCCACGTCTCTGCACCATACGTAAGCACTGGAAGGATGCATTGATCAAACACTTTTCTTTTAAGACATAATGGCATATTGCTCTTGAAAATTATGCTGTTTCTTCCAAAAGCTCTCCAGGCAAGTTTTGTACGCCGATTAATTTCTTCATCAGTGTGACCCTCACTTGATATCTGCTGTCCAAGATAAACATACGTATCTGTTATCTCCAGTTTTTCTCCATCAATCGATAAATCTTCATTTCTTGTAAAAGCATTGAACATCACTTTTGTCTTCTGAAAGTTCATTTTTAATCCCACTTCTTTACTCTTGTCAGCAAGTTCCTGGATCATACTCTGCAGCTCTGATGGGGTAGTTGCAAAAATGACTACGTCATCAGCAAAACGAAGGTGGGTTAGATAATCTCCATTAATCTTTATCCCTTTGTTTTCCCAGTTCAGTGATTGAAAGACATTTTCCAATGTGGCATTAAAGAGCTTCGGAGATATGGTGTCACCTTGTCTCACTCCCTTTCCAATTTTTACGTGTGTTGTATTTTCAAACAGCCTAATCTTTGCACTTGCATTTTCATAGATGTTATTAATAATATTAATGTATGCATCTTCAATACCGCAGGATTTCAGAGCCGTGGTAACTGCTGATGGTTTCACCGAATCAAAGGCTTTTTCATAATCGATAAAAGCCATGCACAATGGAAGTTCATATTCCCTCGCTCTTTCAATTAGTTCTCTCAATACGTGGATATGATCTATTGTGCTGTAGCCACTCCTGAATCCAGCTTGTTCTCTCGGTTGAGCCATGTCCAGTGTTACCTTCAAGCGGTGTGAAAGAACTTTAGTGAAGATTTTATAAACCACTGATAGGAGGCTTGATAGGTCTGTAGTTCCTGAGATCCTCAAGAAACTACAGACCTATCAGCCTCCTATCAGTGGTTTATAAAATCTTCACTAAAGTTCTTTCACACCGCTTGAAGGTAACACTGGACATGGCTCAACCGAGAGAACAAGCTGGATTCAGGAGTGGCTACAGCACAATAGATCATATCCACGTATTGAGAGAACTAATTGAAAGAGCGAGGGAATATGAACTTCCATTGTGCATGGCTTTTATCGATTATGAAAAAGCCTTTGATTCGGTGAAACCATCAGCAGTTACCACGGCTCTGAAATCCTGCGGTATTGAAGATGCATACATTAATATTATTAATAACTTTAGCATACCTTAAATAAAGAAAATTTAAATACGAGCTGTAATAGAAAATACGCGTACACTGCTCGACACAGGAAATGAAAAACCGAAGAGTATTTCTTTGTCGGAGGCATGTGTCGACATTTGGGTTATGTAAATGAACATATGACGTGCCTGCACCGCAGGACGCACATGAGATAAAGAAGATAGCAATGAGAGCACATGTCCGCGTAGCTCATTTGGGAGAGCGGCTTACTCCGAAGTGAGGGGAACGGGGTTCGATGCCCGGCGTGGACAAGACTGTGTTTTCACAACCGCAATTGCGAATCAATCACGCAATAGGTGAGCGACATAAAAAAGCCAAATCCCCACCTGGGTGTTCGAACCACTGCATGGAAGTGATCTCGGTGACGAAGGTGCGTGTAAATCCTACGTACGGCTGGTTGTTCCCTGCGTGTTATCAAAGCGGAAACGCATTGGCACGCATCAACTGTCGGCAGAATGTGGTGTCAGTGGTTGGAGGAAGGTAACCGTAATGGGACTGGTGAACGCATGAGTACGAACGTATCATTCTATTTCCGCACTCGACGCCTAACCGTAACTGCCCTACAGTTCACAGCGACCAACATTCAAAGAGGTGCACATGCAGCTGTGGACATCCCCGAATCTACACGAACAAATTGGCTGAGGCAGTTTTGCGCTGTCATAAGCCATCGCCACGACTGCCACTCACCGCAGCAAAACGTCGCACAAGGCTGCAGTAGTGTCGCTACAGGCATGCGCGGCGGGACGGATGAGAATTTGGAGACGAAGTGGTCACTGAGTTGAGCTTTCTGCCATCCGCGAGCATCAGACGGCTGCTCTGCCTACCTTGTTAAAAATTCTGTGATAGGTTGCACGAAAAAGTGGTGCTACATCAGCTGCTCCACCTTCTCAGAAAATATACACTATCGTGTGGCGTAAACGAAACCGAACAGCATGGTGAAACCTTGCACCATTATGTGGTACAACCTTGAATAACAACGTGATGTAAAACTATACTAGTAATCCGAATTTCTTGGCATAGATTATATAACAAAGTTTCCAAGCTGTTGCACATCAACCAGATGGCTTTTTCAAGGAAGGTAGATAGCAAACTGAATAATAGAATGCTTCAAAAGTTTTTACTTTATTTTATTGTTTGCAGTCTACCTTCTTTGAGAAAGCCATGTGGTTGATGTGCGAAAGCTTGCAAACTTTGTTTTATGATCTACGCCAAGAAATTCGGATTATTCCTATAGTTATACTATTTTAAGTGTAGTTGATGTACAGTTCCTTTTTTTATTTTTTAACGTAGTGTAAAGTTGCACTGTGTTGTTGGGTTATGTTTGTTTGTTTGCACCACACAGTGGTGTATCTTTTATCAGAAAGTAGTGCAGCTGGCGTAGCACCACTTTTTGGTGCAACCTATAACGAAACTTTTAATAGTGTAGTGTCATGGTTTTGAGGCATTGCAGTTTCAACAGCTTTTCACCAATCGTATTCATACTGCAATCAGTTTCGTATTCATACTGCAATCAGTTTCACCAGCTATTATCACTCGTCCTCACATGCTATCAGTTTCAACAGATATTACCACTCGTACTCACATGCTATCAGTTTCAACAGCTATTCACCACTCTTTCCCATAGTGCTACTAGTTTCAATAGCTATTCACTATTCGTACTCATAGGGCTATCAGCTTCAACAGCTATTCATCACTCTTCCTCATAGTGTTAACAGTTTCACCAGACATTACCACTCGTACTCACAGTATTATCCGTTTCAACAGCTGTTCTCCACTCGTACCCACAGTGCTATCAGTTTCAACAGCTATTCACCACTCGTACCTACAGTGCTATCAGTTTCAACAGCTATTCACCACTCTTTCCCATAGTGCTATCAGTTTCAACAGCCGTTCACTACTCGTACCCACAGTGCTATCAGTTTCAACAGCTATTCACCACTCGTACCCACAGTGCTATCAGTTTCAACAGCTATTCACCACTCTTTCCCATAGTGCTACTAGTTTCAGCAGCTATTCATCATTCGCACTCATAGGGCTATCAGTTTCAACAGCTCATCACTCTTACTCATAGTGCAAACAGTTTCACCAGCAATTTTCACTCGTCCTCACAGGCTCTCAGTTTCCCAGACATTATCACTCGTACTCACAGTATTATCCGTTTCAACAGCTGTTCACCACTCGTACACACAGTGCTATCAGTTTCAACAGCTATTCACCACTCTTTCCCATAGGGCTATCAGTTTCAACAGCTATTCACCACTCTTTCCCATAGTGCTATCAGTTTCAACAGCCATTCACTACTCGTACCCACAGTGCTATCAGTTTCAACAGCTATTCACGACTCGTACCCACAGTGCTATCAGTTTCAACAGCTGTTCACTACTCGTACCCACAGTGCTATCAGTTTCAATAGCTATTCACCACTCGTACCCACAGTTCTATAAGTTTCAACAACTATTCACCACTCGTACTGATAGTGTGTACAATGCAAGCATGACGATACGTCGATTAAAGTGCTGCAGCCAGTTTCGTTGCCAAATTTCCATGCTATCCCTGGGGACCAGTGTCAACAAGATAACAGCCAAAATTCGCGGAGATTCGTGTCAATAAAGTATAATAACCACCTTCACAATGCTGTCGTTATACGATTTAAAAAGCAGGTCTCAGTTGCAATAAAAAAATGAACTTTATTTACATCTAAAACCATCACAGGAAATATGCTAGTACTTTCGGACCCACACTGGGTCAATCATCGGGCAACATATTAGGCCAAACTCCCGTTTATAAGAAGGTGGTTAGTCACCTAAAGTCACTGGTTGGATGACGTAGTTCCATTTGACGCAAGCGCACTTCAGCATGATATACACATACACAAATAAAAATCACTACATGTTAATATGATGGTATTTTCATAATTCATACCATCATATTAACCTGTAATGATTTTTATTTGTGTATGTGTATATCATGCTGAAGTGCGCTTGCGTCAAATGGAACTACGTCATCCAACCAGTGACTTAAGGTGACGAACCACCTCCTTATAAACGGGAGTTTGGCCTAATATGTTGCTCGATGATGGACCCAGTGTGGGTCCGAAAGTACTAACATGTTTCCTGTGATGGTTTTTAGATGAAAATAAAGTTCATTTTTTAATTGCAACTGAGACCTGCTTTTTAAATCGTGTAACGACAGCATTGTGAAGGTGGTTATTATAAGATAACAGCCGCCCGCTCTGTCAACATTAGCAGATAGTACATACAAGACTGACGGTACCCACAACTGCTACCCTGGCCAACGCGTCTTTACGCCTCTGCACAGACGACTTAACACCTATCTACACGACACCCTCTGAAAGTCGAAGAACTGTGGGAAGAGGTCAACGACGCACGGCCAGTGGCACTTTAGGGCAACATTCGGGAACCTCCCCTAGATGCCACGCCGTGTTGCAGAATGTATAGCCCCACATTGGCATTCATGCGAACTACTGACTTAGGGCACATTACACTGTATTCTCACATGGTAATCCCTCAGAAATCAAATCATTTGCTTCCCTCATATTTGTACATGTATTGAAAGTTTTGTCTGATTTCCTGCATTCCTCTATGGTGTGGTATCTTCCCTGGCGAACAGTGTACGTATACATAATTTATGACTACACAACTTGTGGAGTTGATATAGAATAAAAAAAGCAACGTTTATCCACAATTAAATGCTTATTTAACATCGACCAGTTTTGCTGAGCGTTTGGCTCGGCATGATCAGGACGAGATGAGATTCGTCCTGATGCCATTCTGTAGAGTACATAAACGCCACGAAATACAAAAAGGCGTACCAAAATAATGTTAGTATTATTATACACAGTCGAGTCACATATAGTTACCACCTCCTACTTTTGACGTCAACAGCGCGTAACCAATCAAAGAAGGCACGTGCCTTGAGCTGTCTTGGACGGTATATAAGGTGTGCTCTAGGCATTCTGAAAACATATCACTCGTTGCTGTCATGGATAAAAGGAGCGATTTGTCAGATTTGCAAAAAGGGATGATTATCAGCTTTCGGGCAAAGGGTGGCAGTAATTCTGAAACAGCGCAGTTTGTGAACCGTTCGCGTGCTGCTGTGGTTAAAGTGTATCGCGATTGGAGAAATGGCACCATTGCGAATAAGCGACGTGAAAACTGCGGAGCACACACGTCCCGTTGCTGTGCTAGGTGAATGTCGCCTGCGAAGTTGCGTGAGGGCCGATCGACACGCTACAGTGGAGCAACTCCCTGGCGGAATGAAGCAGGGGACTACCGGAAGTGTGTCTGAAACGACAGTTCGTTTTTGCCTGCTTGTGACGTCACTACCGGAAGTGTGTCTGAAACGACAGTTCGTTTTTGCCTGCTTGTGACGTCACTACCGGAAGTGTGTCTAAAACGACAGTTTAGTAAACTCTGCTGTGTATGGGGTCTCCGATGTAGACGGATGGTCACTGCACCTATGCTAACGAATATGCATTGACAGAAAAAGCGCACATTTGCATGGCAGTATGGGAATTGGACCTCCGCTTATTGGCAAAGATTAGCTTTTCCGATGAGTCAGGTTTTCCGCTTAATCAAACGGATGAACGTTGACGTATAAGGCGAGAAACATCAGAGAACAAACACTCGTCAACCATTGCTGGAAGAACACGAGCTGGTGGGGGCAGCGTTATGGTCTGGGGAATGTTTTCGTGACAGTCCCTGAGCCCACTCATACCTGTGGAAGGCACTATGGACTGGATTCGTTATGAAAAAATCCTTGCAGACCACGTACACTCATACATGCTGATTTACCGCCCTGGAGCGGATGTGATTTTCCAGCACGACAATGCGACGTGTCACACAGATAGAAGTGTCCAAGAGTTATTGAAAGAGCACGATGAAGATTTCAAAGTACTTCCCTGGACCCCTGATTCCTCAGACTTAAACCCAATGGAGCACCTGTGGCACCACCTCAATCGTGTCGTTCGCTCTATGTATCTTCCACCACGCACGCTCCAGAAACTGTCAGATGCAACGCAGTCAGCATGGCCCTTATCCTAACACTGATATTGTGCTGCGTATTTTCCTATCAAATTTTGCAACCAACAGCACGGGAGAACGGTCATTTTCTACACTTAAAAGGATCAAGAATGAGTTACGTTTAAACATGAGTGATTCTGGACTGACTGTCAGCTTTGACTTTACTGTCGATAGAGAACGATATTTTAGACCAATTATTAATTGATAATGTTGTAGTTTACTTTGCAGCAGCTAAGGCTAGAAAAAAGCTATTTTTAATAGTCAAAGTGTCTTTGTCTAGCAAGATTTGGCATTAATAATTTGTAAATTGTAACTCAGCCGATAAATATAGAAAAAAGCTATTTTTAAAAGTCAAAGTGTCTTCAAGATTTGGCATTAATAATTTGTACTTAGCATTAATAATTTGTAAATTGTAACTCAGCCGATAAATCAATGAATGACCGTTGGTGTGCGTCTAGGCTTCTGCAGTTATTTAATAATTAAAAGTGCAGTTTTATCAAAATTTGTGCAACAGGTTTATTTCATTTCAAGGACCGAGAAAAAGTAGAGGCGCGCAAACTTAGTTTGCCTCAGGACGCATAGGGAGTTAGTCCGGCTCTGTTCACACCTCGTAGTGTATGTTACTCTGTACCCTTGTTAACTAGTTAACTACAGGGAATACCGTATGAGAATAACTAAAGCCTTTAAAAAAAATACTGAAGTGCGTAACTTTCCATTTTAGTTACAATTTCTATTTTTTACGTCCCACAGAGCATGAATTTACGTCCCAGGAATAAAAATTCCGGGAGGGCAACCAACCTCCCTGCCCTCCCGGTTGCTACGGCCTTAGTTTCGAAGCAGTCTTACGAGAGCTAGTGCAGCTTTAGACTCTATTTTCCGTGTTGGAATCCCCTACTTTGTCAAGAAAACAGAGCAGTAAAGTAGTGACCCCTCAGTGAATTTCTATCCACCCTCCTCATTACCCTTGTGAACGTACAAACATGGAAACGTCACATTATTGTGACCACCCGAGTGACGGCCGTATGCAGCGCGGGCAGCAGCTAGACGAGCTGGAAATGACCCAATAAGGTGCTGCATGGTGTTCACAGGTATGTGCATCCATGCTGACTGCACCGCATCGCACAGCTGCTGGAGGGTGCGTGGTGGAGGATCCATAGAGCGAACAACACGATCGAGATGGTACCACAGATGCTCAATTTGGTTTAAGTCTGGGGAATTAGGGAGCCAGTACTTTGAAGTCTTCATCGTGCTCTTCCAACCACTTTCGGACATTTCTATCGGTGTGACACGTCGCATTGTCGTGCCGGAAGATCCCATCCTCTCCGTGGAAGACAATCAGCATGTATGAGTCTCCAAGGATGGATTCATAACGAATTCGGTCGATAGTGGCTTTAACAGGTATGAGTGGACCCACGAAAACATTCCACAGACCATAACGCTGCCCACACAGGCTTGTATTCTTCGAGAAATGGTTGAAGAGTGTTTGTTCTCCGGTTTCTCACCTTATACGCCAACGTCCATCCGTTCGATGAAGCAGAAAACGTGACTCATCGGAGAAGGCAATCCTTTGCCAATAAGCGGAGGTCTAATTCCGATGCTGCCGTGCAAATGTAAGCCTTTTCCTGCCTATTCACCTTCGTTATCATAGGTGCAGTGACCATCCGTCTGCATCGGAGTCCCATACGCAGCAGGGTTCGCTGAATGGTCGTTTTAGACACACTTCATGTAGCCCCCGCTGGCTCATTCGGCCAGTGAGTTGCTCCACTGTAGCATATCGATCGGCCCGCACGGACCTTCTAAGCCGACGTTCACCTCTCATATCAGTAGCACATGGTGCTCCGCGGTTTCCACATCGCTTATTCGCAATAGTGCCATTTCCCCAATCACGATAAACTTTAACCACAGTAGCACGCGAACAGTTCACAAACTGCGCAGTTTTAAGAAATACTACCACCCTTGGCCCGAAAGCCGATAATCATTCCTTTTTGTAAATCTGATAAATCGCTCCTTTTATCCATAGCATCAACGAGTGATATGTTTTCAGAATGCCTATAGCACACCCTATACACTGAGCGGCTACTTTATTATGACCACCTGACAGTTTTAAGCAAATGAGCTATGGCTGCCCGCTGTTGCCGCCAGAGGGCAAGGCTAGTATAAAAAGGGAAAGCTTAGTGCTTGCGACAGTAGTAAAGTGATTTTTGGGTAACGAGATAAGTAAAAAATGCGATTTGACGAACTTTCAACATGGGATGATTGTAGGAGCTCGGAGCCATGGAGCGAGTATCACCGAAACCGCCACATTCATGAAATGTGTCAGAGCAGCTGTTGTTAAAGTGTTTAAAGACTGGACTGTCAGCCAAAGAACTGGGTCTCTACGTGCAACGTGTGGTCGTCGTCGACTAGTGACTGTTCGGGCGGAACGTAGAGTGATATCTAGACTGGTAACAGACAAAAGATGGGCAACGGTGCAGCAAATTACAGACCATCTTAATCAAGGATCCCCTCAAATGATCTCTGCACGCACTGTTCGCCGTACACTGCATCGGATGGGATATGGCAGCCGAAGGCCTGTTCGAACACCTTTGCTGTCTGCAGTTAACAAGAGAAAACGTCTCCAGTTCGCACAGGAGCACAAGGATTGGACATTCGATAATTGGAAACAAATTATGTGGTCCGATGAATAACGTTTTCAGTTGCACCATGCCGATGGCCAAGTGAGAATTTGGCGGAAACAGCACGAAAGCATGGACCCCAAATACATTGTTACAACCCTTCAAGCTGGTGGAGGCAACATTATGGTTTGGTGAATGTTTTCCTGGCATGATTTGGGCCCTTTAATTCGTGTTGATAAACGTCTGACTGGCACATCATATCGAAACATCGTTGCGGACAAAGTGCATCCTGTCATGTGGATGGTTTATCCCAATGGCGATGGCTACTTTCAACAAGATAATGCGTCCTGCCATAGTGCTCGTATGGTACAGGATTGGTTTCAGGAACATGCCAGTGAGTTTACTTTGCTTAAGAGGCCCTCACAATCTGCAGATCTCAACCCCATTGAGAATTTGTGGGATAAAGTTGAACGAGCCATCAGACAGCTGGATCCACAACCCTGCAATCTCACACTCATGCAAAGTGCTATTCATCAATGCCACGAAGAATCGATGCAGTATTAAAGGCAGAAGGTGGTCCAACGAAGTACTGAGGGGGGTGGTCATAATAAAGTGGCGACTCAGTGTATACCCTCCAAGCCAGCTCACGACACGCGTCTTCTTTCATTGGATACACGCTGTTGACATCAAAAGTAGGATGTGGTCACAATAATGGGACTCGACTGTGTACGTAGGGTTACATGAAATGAAACACATGACTTATTAATTTGCAAAGGGCAAATTATATTTTAAAATGAAATATAATGAAAAAATGGCACCTATTAAACTTGGTGGGCAGCAAGGTAAGCAAGGCAAATTTGTGTCCGCCCTCGCACCCCATTGGCGACGTCCCTGCCCTGCAGTAAAAGATAGCGTAGAGAAATAAGCCTCAAAAATGCAAACACGTTCCTGTTGTGATCAGATGATTTGTAGAGAATTTTAGGAAGGGAATGTGTAACCCCAGGTCTTAAGCAACCCTTAGAAATAGGAAGCTATGGGATTTGCGCTAGAGTGCCCGATAGGAAAATGACACCAAAGCGAGTTAGAAAGGGGAAGGAAGACTCCCTTATTTTTCCCCGGGGCCGGTACCCGAGGTCCGACGGCTTAACGTGCCAATCCGACGCACGGAGGAGATTTAGTGGTCCTAAGATCTTAAACTTACGAAGCTTATATTTTGCCTAAACTAATCAACCAGGCCCCAAAGGGATCTTAGTGGTCCTAAGATCTTAAACTTACGAAGTTTATATTTTGCCTAAACTAATCAACCAGGCCCCAAAGGGATCTTAGTGGTCCTAAGATCTTAAACTTACGAAGTTTATATTTTACCTAAACTAATCAACCAGGCCCCAAAGGGAACTTAGTGGTCCTAAGATCTTAAACTTACGAAGTTTATATTTTACCTAAACTAATTAGCTGGGCCCCAAAGAGATCTTAGTTATCCTAAGAACTTAAACTTACGAAGTTTATATTTTGCCTAAACTAATCAACCAGGCCCCAAAGGGATCTTAGTGGTCCTAAGATCTTAAACTTACGAAATTTATATTTTACCTAAACTAATCAACCAGGCCCCAAAGGGATCTTAGTGGTCCTAAGATCTTAAACTTACGAAGTTTATATTTTACCTAAACTAATCAACCAGGCCCCAAAGGGATCTTAGTGGTCCTAAGATCTTAAACTTACGAAGTTTATATTTTACCTAAACTAATCAAACAGGCCCCAAAGGGATCTCAGTGGTCCTAAGATCTTAAACTTACGAAGTTTATATTTTACCTAAACTAATCAACCCGGCCCCAAAGGGATCTTAGTGGTCCTAAGATCTTAAACTTGCGAAGTTTGTATTTTACCTAAACTAATCAACTGGGCCCCAAAGAGATCTTAGTTATCCTAAGATCTTAAACTTACGAAGTTTATATTTTACCTAAACTAATCAACCAGGCCCCAAAGGGATCTTAGTGGTCCTAAGATCTTAAACTTACGAAGTTTATATTTTGCCTAAACTAAACAACCAGGCCCCAAAGGGATCTTAGTGGTCCTAAGATCTTAAATTTACGAAGTTTATATTTTGCCTAAACTAATCAACCAGGCCCCAAAGGGATCTTAGTGGTCCTAAGACCTTAAACTTACGAAGTTTATATTTTACCTAAACTAATCAACCAGGCCCCAAAGGGATCTTAGTGGTCCTAAGATCTTAAACTTACGAAGTTTATATTTTACCTAAACTAATCAACCAGGCCCCAAAGGGATCTCAGTGGTCCTAAGATCTTAAACTTATGAAGTTTATATTTTACCTAAACTAATCAACCAGGCCCCAAAGGGATCTTAGTGGTCCTAAGATCTTAAACTTACGAAGTTTATATTTTACCTAAACTAATCAACCAGGCCCCAAAGGGATCTTAGTGGTCCTAAGATCTTAAACTTACGAAGCTTATATTTTACCTAAACTAATCAACCAGGCCCCAAAGGGATCTTAGTGGTCCTAAGATCTTAAACTTACAAAGCTTATATTTGACCTAAACTAATCAACCAGGCCCCAAAGGGATCTTAGTGGGCCTAAGAACTTAAACTTACGAAGTTCATATTTTGCCTAAACTAATCAACCAGGCCCCAAAGGATTTTCCCAAAATCTTAAACTTAAGGAGTTCATATTTTATCTAAACTAATCAACCAGGCCCCAAAGGGATCTTAGTGGTCCTAACATCTTAAACTTACGAAGTTTATATTTTGCCTAAACTAATCAACCAGGCCCCAAAGGGATCTTAGTGGTCCTAAGATCTTAAACCTGCGAAGTTTATATTTTATCTAAACTAATCAACCAGGCCCCAAAGGATTTTCCTTACACTCTGCTTTCAAAGCAGAATCTCTAGGGCCAATTTATTACCCAATCTTGAACCCTCTTTACCCTTCAAAACAATAAATATAAAAAAATATATATAAAGCTAAAATAACCCCTAAATCTCTAAATGGAAGCTCGACCTCCCGAGCTTCCTTTTAGAGATTTAGGGGTTGTTTTACCAGTGTTTACGGCGTGATGCAAACCTGCCTGGGATCAAGCGTTCGTATCCGCCTGGGATTGAACCTGAGTTTACCTCCGTGGCAGTCACAAACGTTCACCACTAGGCCACCCGCGGCCCTCCTCTTGTGATAAAACCATCTTCACGCTCGCATCGTGCCTTAAATACTGCTAGCGTCGTAATAGCTGCAGCGATGGGTCTGTTGCGTTGAAGAGATGTCGGGTCTTTGGACGAGTCGATTCCTGCTTGCAGTATGGTATCCTTGTCAATAATTCGTTATTTGCAGATAGCTGATGGATGGATTGCCTAACCCTGTATCCTTGCTATTTTCTTTGAGCTGTTTACATAGCATGTTTTCTGAATTCGCGATTTATAAATACATATTTTATGCAGAATGACACACGGGTAAAATTATGTATTTCAGAAAGCTTTACCTTTGTCAGTATAGCTGATGGCAAGGAGCATTTTTTTCCCAACGTCCCCGACTTTATCTACTATATAGGAATATTTCTCGCCTTCAGGGTAGATTACATCAAGATAGTTCCCGTCCATCATGCGTGATTGGTGGAACTAAAAATGATTCAGAATCACGCCGATTACAGTTTCCGCAAAGGGATATCCTAGGGAAAGTAAAGAATTAAGAGCAAAATTGATTCTTCAAAAAAAAAAATTATGGGTGCACATGTTTTGAATCTAATAACGGTTTCAAAAAGTACTCAGATTTTGAAATTTTTTATGATGAATGCTGAAATTAAATGAAAGAACTTACTCCAGTCTACATACAGTATATAGCGAATAAAGGAAAAAAAATATGCCACATCTTGCCAGTATGACAGGTGTGATATTTGTGATAATGATACTGGGCTTGCTAGAAGCAAAAATACACTAGAAAATAGTAACAGTATACTAGTGATCCGATTTATGGGCGTAGGAATATACAGGGTTCTTAGGAAAGTCCGTTTAGCCCCCTCTAACTTTTAAACCGCGTATCGTACCGCCACGGAAGTAACGTGTACCTATAGGAAAGTGACAATGCGCAATCGATTGGACGTTCTTGCAGCGCCCCTATTGGCGAAATTCGGAACTTGGCAAAACTAACTCAGAAACAAAGAGAGATACGCGAAATGGTCCAAATACAAAATCAAAGTGCGGTGCTTAGTTAGTATAAAACGACACTTGGTTTAACAGAAACACTAAAAGAAAAGACAAGAAAACGCGAACAAAGTGGCAGATGTCCGGCTGCTAGCACGCGACAGCAATATAAAAGTGTTTACGTGATATATAACACGTAGTTATGCTAATTTCAAGTTTGACATAAAATGACGTCAGACAGCCGAAGAGCTAAAAATGATGGGTAGGAATTGAGAGTAAATCAGAGTATGAAGTCGGCAGGTAGATGGCTATCTTCACGAATGACGAGTACTGTGATATGGTGTTGCTGTACGGCGAATGTCAGCAGAATGCAAAAAAGGCTACGAGGTTGTATAGAGTACAATTTCCCATTCGTCAGCATCCCGTTGCACAGACGGTTGCCAAAGTTTTCCGGTGCCTGCGAGAAACAGGAAGCGTTACTGAGCGTCATCGTTCCGGTCGTTCCATTGGTGCCGGTGTGCGAGTACATCCTGCGGATGTTTTGGGCTACGATCTTGCAAATCCCCGTAGTAGTACGACGGCAGTGAGCCGTGCGTGTGGATTATCAGCATCACGGGTGTGGCAAATCTTGAACGAACATGGTGCGCACACCTACCGTGGTGCTGTCGTGTAAAACGTGACGCTAGGAGGCCGTCAAAGGCGCATGACTTTTGTAACTTCGTCTTTAACACCTTACAGGAACAGCCGTGGTTTGTGAACAACATCCTATGGACTGACGAGTCAACATTTACAAGGGGCGGGCGGGATCATCAATCACCAGAACTCCCACTACTGGAATGTGAGAAATCCACACATGACGAGACAAGCACGCCATCAAGTACGCTGGTCACTTAATGTGTGGTGTGGAATGTGGTAAACATTCGTAATTGGACTTCGTGTTTATTGAGGGAAATTTAACAGGTCGGCGTTATTTGCCGATGTTATGTGGTCTAGTAAGCGACTGGTTAGATGATGTTTCTTTGAATACGTTACCACACATATGGTTTCAACATGACGGCTGTCCTTTCCTCAAAACCTTTCCAGTTCGCTCGTTCTTATCTCGCACGCTCGGCAAAAATATTATTGGGTATGATGGCTGTACGAAATGGCCACCACGGTCACCCGATCTAACACCGATGGACTTCTTCCTTTGGGGATACCTGAAGGATCAGGTGTACTCAACGGAACCTTTCAGCGTGGCAGATTTAAAGGAACCCCTTCCTCAGGGCCTGTAACCCCTGGTGTTCGAGATGCATTTCTGTCCCGAGTCCAAATGTGCATCGTCGCTGATGATGCACACTTCGAACAATGTGTACGGTAGACTACTCGCCAAGTTAGTTGCACCTGAACTGCACGAACTGTGTATTGCGTCTGTGTTGTTTTGTGTGTAATTTAAAATTTACTACTTTAACATGTCTTGACTTTTCTGTAAGTGCTTTTGTTGAACCAAGTGTCGTTTTGTACTAATTAAACACCGCTCTCTCATTTTGTAATTGGAGATTTTTGCATATCTCTCTTGGTTTCTGAGTTAGCTTTGCTAAGTTCCGTATTTCACCCACTAGGGGCGCTACAAGCACGTTCAATCGATTGCGCATGGTCACTTTCCTATAGGTACACGTTACTTCCGTGGCGGTACGATACGCGGTTTAAAAGTTAGATGGGGATAAACGAACTTTCCTAAGAACCCTGTATACATAAGCGTTTCCAAGCTTTCGCACATCAACCAGACGGTTTTTTCAAGGAAGTTAGACAGAAACTGCAAACTGAATAATAGAACGCTTTAAAAATTTGAACGCGGGAACCTGACTTAACAATAAACAGATACGACGGTATATTCATTTAAAGATACGAGATATCACCTTGATGCACTTCGCATAGATTTCATCTGAAGGTGGTTCCAGCTGAAAACTGTAAGCTATGTTTCTAATTGTAAAAACTTCTCTAGACATTTTCTCCACAGTGAATGCATTCTCAAGGATGAAAATTTGCACATCAGCAAAAATAACTTTAAAGTATAGTATGGCATACTTAATATTTGCTAAAACGTAACAATAATTATATTAAAAATCAATAATGTTTTCTTGGGTAATGTGGAGACCTGCTAATAGATGGCGCTACCATGTACGTCGATGATGTCAGTGGACAAACACATGCTTGATGGCTTATTCATGAATTGGAAATCATCAGTACCTACAGTTCTACTGACATTTTCAGCGAAATTATTGGCAGAATATTTAATCTAAGTATCTCAAATCATTCTAAACATTCCAGACTATTGCACGTATACTCGAAATTTGATTGCTTTCCGAAAATTAATGAAATTATTGAAAATGTTTTTTAGAAATCAGCAGAACTGCAAGTACTTCTGATTTCTGGTTCCGAATTTCATTAAGTATTTGTTTGCCCACTGACGTTATCGACGTACAGGTCGCGCCATCTATTAACATGTCTCAACGTTATCCAAGGAAATATTGTTGATTTTTAATATAATTACGGTTAAGTTTCAGCAAATACTAAGTATGTCATGCTATAATTTAGTTATATTTATCGATGTGCAAATGTTCATCATGGGAAATACATACATTAATTGCGAAGAAAATGCTTACAAAATTTTTTACCATTGGAAGCATAGGGCAAAGTTCCTGGATGAAACCACGTTAATGAACAAAAACATAAGTCTTCAAAGAGCTAACGTCGTCGATGCATTGAGAAAAGAGGTACACAATGAGTAGAGTGGCCTAGAATTTGCTCAGACCTCAATCCCATTATACATTATACTGACAAAAGTCACCGGGCACCCCTTCAAAAGCAAAGGAATGGACCTGCTGCGTTGTTAAGATGCGCGGTACAGCTGCAAACTGCATAAAAACAAGCCTGCAACTGACCGCGATCATATCGCACTGTGAGGTTAAGAGAAAATGTTGCGGCGGGAAAGAACTGACTTTGAGAAACGAAAGATTGTTGGGGGTTATTTTAGGAGGTTGTCCATAAAAGAAACCGAGAGGCGTTTAAACATAACTATGTCAACTGTTTTGGATGTAATGAATAAGCGAAAGACACATGGCGCGCCTGAAGCAGCAAAACGTACCGGCAGACCAAAGAAAATCAGTGATAGATGACGTCGAAGCCTCAAGAGAGTCGGTACAGCTAATCGACAAGACCTCATTGTACAGGTGAGTAAAAATGCTTGAACTTCGGTATGTACACGTGCCATTTGCAGAAAACTTCATTCTATGGGTTACCGTGGTCGTGTGGCTGTTCATGAGATTTTCATCTCCACTCGGAAAGCTACTCGCCGTTTAGCATGGTGTAAAGAACAATTATCGGGGACCGTAGATTAATGGAAACGGGTCCTATGGACTGATGATTCCAGATACAGGATCCATCAGTCTGATGGCCATGTGTGTGTTTCGCGGTAGCCGGGAGAACGCTATTTACCACAGTGTGCTATTCCTATGGTCAAGTTTGGAGTTGGCAGTGTACTCGTGTGGGGATGTTTTTCATGGTATGCTCCCGGCCTATTGGTTATCGTGGACAAACCTGTTAACCAGCACGTCTACCTCGATATTCTGGACAATTATGCCCTACCAACTCTGTGGCAATACTATGGAAAGAAGCCTTGCTGCTACCAGAAGGATAATGCTCTGAGCCATAAAGCAAGGAGTGTTACGGCGGGGTTTGACGATAATTTCGTGTCGTGTGTGAACTAGCCAGCACAGAACCCTGATCTTATTCCCATAGAGTACCTATGGGATGAATTAGAGCGCCGCATATGAAGTTTGGAACCAAGACCTACTATTAAGCAACAGTTAGCGGCAGAATTATCTACTCAATGAAACCTATCGCTGTGTTCCAAAACCTTGCCAAAAGCATGTTTTGAAGGGTCAGTGCATGCATTAAGGCCAAAAGTAGACCGACACCGTACTAATGTATGTCAATAAATGCTATGTTGTGTTTCTCTTCTAGGTGTCCGGTGACTTTTATCAATATAGTGTATATTTATGGAATGTTCTAGAGCGGAGTGTATAACCTCTTCCTTCATCCCAGCCCATCGGGATCTCAGGACGGCTCTCATTATCCAGCAGCAACTGTTTCGATCCCACTCTCTGGATCATTTTAATTAGCGTACGACCAAAGCCAAAAGGCCACGGCTTCATAGCGACGAGTCATAGCGACGAGTTTCCTCTTTTAGTGAAATAACTTAAGAACCAAGGCTTCCGATTGGGTTCCAACGTTGTCGTGTGTAACGCCTAATATGACACTGACGTAACCTGAGAGTGACGCCTAATATGACACTGATAATGTAACCTGAGAGTGACGTCACGAATGGAGGAAACTCGATTCTGCATTGCCATGGCCTTTTGCTTTCCAGACGGCCTTGGAATGATTTACCTGCGTTACTTCCAAAGGAGGTAACACCCAGTGCTCGAAATGCAAATTTTGAAGTGCTGGTATGCTCATATTTAGCTGAAAATGCTCCGGAAAAATACCTTCGCCAGAAAATCTCCAAAACTGTGAAGGTGAAGAAAAGAAATCCCCCGAGAAAAACTCCTTGGTATGCAAATCAGTGGCGTAACTAGCACACCGCTTGCCCCCCCCCCACTCTGCCCGCAAGATTTACTTCAACGCCTCTAAGCGCAGTAATTTTCCAAGGATTTCAAGCACGAGGAAGAATGCATTTCTCTCGGTGTATATGTGGTGGAAAGGGAAGGTCAGGAAGTCAGGGAGAGTGTCTGGAAAAATAATGCCGGTACCTAGAGCTCTGTAGTTTTAACTTTTTAAGTAATAAATTTAACAATACTTGTAATTGTTTCGTACAAAACTAAAATAAATCGCTTGAAGAAATCACCCTCTTGAACATTGGCAGATCTGCGGCTGCTGTGAATAAACGTTGGCGTCTGTCGTGTACGTAATCCTAGGTGACCAACCGACTGTTTCCCCACATCTTCCATGGGGAATCCCCATGTGGCCTCGCGCTTTTCCTCAGCAGCGCAGAGAGAAGGCGATTGGAGACCGATCGTATTAAAACTCGGAGCCAAAGGGACGGGCAAAGCTAAATGTTCCTTGAAAAAATATGTGAACTTTTGGGTTTATTATTTGTTTGTTTGTCTTTTTGAGTGTTCGAATTTTTTCAAAAAACAATAACTGGAAGCTGCGTTACGTCCTTTGGCTACCTGCGCCCCCCTCGCAGCTTCTGTAGCCTACACCACTGATGCAAATATAATAGACAATTCCGGGGAATACTATTGCGTCATACGAGGGCGGTCGATTAGAGTTGGTTGGTTTATGGACCCCAGAGGGCGCTACTTATGCTGCACCAATTACTGGGGTTAGAATTGTTTATGACAAGAAGTCTCTACCCCGAGACCAACTGATTAATGAGACTTTCGAACCTCGGCTAATCATTAGTGATTCAGCTGAACTTGAACCCAGAACTTCAAGGTCCCGAGCCGAGAAAGCAGTCCTCTTCCAAAAGGGACTTTCATGAAGTAGAATGTCGGGCATTAGAACTTCCCCAACCAAAATAAATATTCAGTATTAATTAATAGCAGCCTCACCGTCTTCCAAATGCGTACGCCGCAGCGGTGGTCTAAGCGATGGCTTCTGATCATTCGTCGGAAAGGGGTCCGGGTTCGAATACCGGTGAGGCATGGATGTTGTGTTTGTCTTACGGCGCTGGCTCTCTCCTTTCCCTGGAACCAGTGACCTTAAATTAGGGACGGGCGACTGCTTATAGCCCATTAAGTTGCTCACGGTGGTCGTTAAACATCCAATAAAAAAAATGCATACACCACTCCCCTACTCTTTATGGTTCCCACATAAGTATTTCTCAAGGGCACGAGGCCCATAAGGTTTCTATGTTTAAGAATGCGCTCTCAAAAGTCAGTGACAATAAATCTTCATTTCTTCAGTTCTCACTGCTGAAATTAGTCACCGTCAGGGGCGCCGACGTCACCGAATTATTGAGGAAGCAGGCATGAAAATATCAGACGTGGGAGGGGCATGTCTCTTCCATTGTCAGGAGAGAAATTAAAGAAAAAAAAAAGGGGGGGGGGATAGACTACGTAATTCAACGTACATTTTAAAACACAATGATAATTGCTCATCGCCTCCCTGGTGGCGCAGTGGTCTAAACGATGGCTTCTGATCATTCGTCCTGAAGGGGTCCGGGTTCGAATCCCGGTGAGGAATGGATGTTGTGCTTGTCTTACGGCGCTGGCTCTCTCTCCTTCCTTGGAACCAGTGGATCTAAATTAGGAATGGGCGACTTCTTATAGCCCATTGAAGTGCTCAAGGTAGTCGTAAAAATTCCAATAAAAAAACAACAACAAAAAAACAAAACAACTGCTCATCGGCAAGGAAACGGAAATATTCTTTTAGAAAAATATTAATATTAAAAAAAAATAAAATTCAGCCTGTGATTTTATAAAAAACACCCAGAGACATATTATTTCAAAACGTTTATAGAAAAAATGAGAAATTAGCTGGGTTGCTTAAACAAAGAGCAAGAGCCGCCAAAAAATACACTGGCGGAAAGTGAAAAAAGAACAATAAGAAGGAATTGGCGGACGATCATGAAATTTACATATGTTAATGGGGGTCGAGTTTACGTAGGTGTGATGTTAATTTCGGGACCAACCGGTGAGAGCTTACGCCACAGCACGGCATAATATGCAAATTATCGTCGGTGGTATTTAAGGAGTACGGCGAAGTGAATGTAATCAGTCGTCGGCGTACGGACACGTGCGAAGACCCTGAAGAAGCTGCAATGCTTGGACATGGAAGACGTGTATGATTTCAGCAGTTATCGGACTTTGAGCGAGGTCGTCTAGTCGGACTCCGCGAGGCCGGGTGGTCGTATCGTCGTATTGCGGAGCTAATTGGACGGGAAGTATCGGTGGTGGTACGATGGTGGCGGAGATGGTCCGAGGAACATTCCCACATGAGAAGACGTGGAACCGGGAGTCAAAGACGGACCGAGGAGCGGACCGATCGACGCATAAGAAGAGCGGCGTTGTCAAGCAGAACATCCACTGTGATGCAAATCCGAGCTGCCGTTGCACCTGAGGTGACTGTGCGAACAATCCGCAACCGTCTACTGGATGCAGGACTACGTGCACGTGTGCCTCTGGCATGTGTACCACTGACTCCAGCCCACCGTCAAGAACGGCTGCAGTGGTGTCGCCAACGTCTGCACTGGAACACGCAATGGCGATCTGTCGTGTTCAGCGATGAAAGCAGATTCTGCTTGGGAGCCTCCGATGGCCGTGTGCGTGTTCGCAGACTGACAAGGCAGCGTCTCCACCCTTCTTGCATCCGCCAGCGATCTCCTGGTGTGGGGAGCGATCAGATATCACTCCCGTACACAACTAGTGTTTGAACCGGGTAGGTTAAACAGCATCTCCTACATCAACAACATCATTCAGCCCGTTGTTGTGCCATTTGTAAGGTTGGTCCATCGTGGTGTTTTCCAGCAAGATAACGCACGCCCACACACGGCACGTGCAACGCAACATGCGCTTCAGGGTGTGAGACAACTTCCATGGCCTGCACGTTCACCAGATTTGTCCCCCATTGAGCACGTGTGGGATTTTATGGGACAACGACGTATCCGGTCTTCACGGCCAGCCACGACCATCCCCGATTTACGCGTCCAGGTTGAGGATGCTTGGAACTCAATACCCCAAACTTACAATCAACATCTCTACGACAGACTCCATGCCAGAATTGCACAGTGTGACGCAGTTCATGGCGGTTCAACCTCGTACTAACCATGTTACATGGAAATGTTATTTTTCAGTTTACCAGCAAATATAGCTGTATTTTGCCATAATGTTTTGATCACGTTATCCTCTGTATTCCGTTATTATGTTGTATAAATTTCGTTGGTATCAGACGTCTCCTTCTTGGTGTTTTTTTTTTCACTTTCCGCCAGTGTAGATAAATAAAGGCGCTAGAGATTATATATTTCTGTGTTTTTATTTATTTTATATTCGATAATTGTTTGAAACATTTAACACATATCACGAGTAAATGCTAAACACAATACAGTTTCTAATCCAATGAGCAATGCTGAATATGGGGGAAAAGGTTTTATTTATTTTGTTATTTATTAATTTTTAAAAATGAATCGCTTTGGCCTCATAAGGTGAAGCTTGGTCTGACACCTTACGAGGCTAAAGCGATTATTTAATTAAACAGGGCGAAAAATATTGGGTGGGCACTGCCCCCCCAGTAAAATTACCGTAGGGGCAAGATTCACCATGCCCCCCCTACTAGGCGCCTATGGTCCCGGTATGTAAATGTCGGGTAAAAAAAGTGCCGGTATGCCATATTGGCGTATACCGGCCCATTTCGAGCACTTGTAACCCCTCATAGTGGATGTATCTTTTGCATTCACTAAGCGCACCCAAATTTGAGGTTGGCCGCCCCGGTGGCGCAGTGGTCTAAGGCGTTGGCCTCTGATCATTCGTCCGAAGGGGTCCGGGTTCGAATCCCGGTGAGGCATGGATGTTGTGTTTGTCTTACGGCACTGGCTCTCTCCCTTCCCTGGAACCAGTGACCCTAAATTAGGGACGGGCGACTGCTTATAGCCCATTGAGTTGCTCACGGTGGTCGTTAAACCTCCAATCAAAAAAAAAAAAAAAAAAATTGAGGTTGTGTCTTTAAAACCTGAGTATTTAGATTCACACGTTTCGGTACTGTTTCATATCTCTAAGGCGTATACACTGTACACCATTTACCATTTTATAATGATTGACATAAATTGATTAATAAATACATCCATTTTCGTGCTTAGAGCTGAACTTTTTAAGGTTAGTACACTGAAAGGACAAATTATTACGTACACCAGGTAAATATACGCAAAGCAGCAGGACAGCAGCAAATCGCTGCGTACAGGAAAACCGGTTGGGGTTATAAACACAGTGAGTCAGTACGCACAGGAATACATTCCGTCAAATGCCAGAATGGGTCGAGGACGAGTCTTAAGTGAGGTTGATCGAGGTCAAGTTGTGGGAGCCAGGAAGGCCGGATGTTCAATCAGCGCAACGGCGAAACTCTAAGGAATTCCGCGACAAGCCATAGTAAGTGTGTATCAGGAGTACGTTAAACCCAGCAAAACCGCTAACAGTCGGATGAAATGTGGCCGTAAGAGTGCATTGGATGATCGAGGGAGCCGACGATTCGCCTGCATCATACAGACGAATCGGAAGGCTTGCTTGCAGCAAATGACGTCACAATTTAATAATGAAGGAGCATCCACAAGCCTATGCTCAAAGACAAATCTGTTGACACATGGGACGACTAGGCTGGGACAGTCGACGACCACATCGTGTCCCGATGTTAACAGCACAGCATCGCATGATTCGGTTGTAGTATGCAAAGGTTCACCGAAACTGGAGCATGGATGATTGGAAACCCGTCATGGATGATTGGAAACCCGTCATGGATGATTGGAAACGCGTCATGGATGATTGGAAACGCGTCATGGATGATTGGAAACGCGTCTGACAAATCCCGTTTCACACTGTATCACGCCGATGGCAGGCAGCGTGTGTGGCGTAATGCCAAGGTGAGGTACTAGAGGCCTGTGAAGGGGTGTAACTGTTTGGGAAGCTTTCACGTGATCCGGTCCGGGACCCTTGGTACCCTTTGAGTCTTCCGTCACTGGTTCCAGCTATGGGCAGATCGTGGCCAACCAACTCTACCCTTTCATTGCGTGCCTCTGTCGGAAATAAGTTCCGATCCTTCAACAGGATAAGGCTTCACCCCATCGGTCCCGGCTAGCGACCGACTGGCTCCAGGAGCATAGAAGTGAGCTGACCATACTCGCATGGCCCCTTGCTCACCGGACATCAACCCAGAGAATTTATGGGACATATTGGAACGAGCTGTTCGTGATCAACCATTCCCACCTGCATCTCTGCCTGCTCTACGCCAAGCACTCTTAGATTGTTGGTCAGCGTATCCTGAGTCTGTGTTTTGGAACCTTATTGCGTCCGTACCACGACATTTGAATGCTGTCCTGCGTGCAAAAGGTGGTGCCACGCTATTAGGTGGGTGTACCTAATAATTTCTCTTTTAAGTGCATATGACAAATTGGTCACTTTCTGTTTAGTGTTTCGAATTTAAAAACAACCCTGAGCATCTGAGGCGGCTAAGGGGAGCTCTCGTTTCCAATTTATGCCACTAGTTACAAAAACAACAACAACAAACAAACAGAAAGCTAACCCGCTGGCGCTGTACTCTAAGCGCCGGGTTCTGAACATTCGTCCCAAATGGGTCTAGATTCGAATCCCGTGAGGCCTGGATAGTGTTTTTGTCTTACAGCACTGGTCCTCTCACTTGCCTGAAGCCAGTGACCCTAAATTAGGGACGGTAGACCGCATATGACTCATTGTGTTGCTCGTTGTGATTGTTAAACTCGCAATAATAGCAGAGAAGTAATGTCGTAAGGAAGAACATAACATCGTTGTCCTTTGGGGGACCGAGTGAATGAACTATTCGCCTTTAACTTATGTAGGTGTTTTTGTCTTCCAGATTTGCAGAAGAAAATGAGTGACATAAAACCCGAGGAGAGCCATGTTTGTCATTGTATACTGTGTGACTTTCCCAAGGGAAACAATGCAACCGTGGCCACCAATAACATTTGCGCTGTTTATCCGAATGCGTTAAATGTCCGCAAGTGACAGCGTTGGTACGCCCAATACCAGTTGGGCAGTTTTGAGCTCTCTGATGCCTTTCGTGTAGGAAGGCCCATGGAGCTGGACAATGACCTGCTGCGTGCAGCCCTTGAGGCAGATCCTCGTCAAACCATTGATGAATTATCCCAACATCCTAATGCGTCATGGTCTACTGTTCAAGAGCATCTGCAAAATATAGGGAAGGTCTATAGACAAGGAGTTTGGGTCCAACACCAACTTTCACCTGACAGTAAAGCTCAGCGTTCCACCATCTGCAACTCTTTGCTCAGCCGACAGGAAAAGTATCAATTTTCTCATAGAATTGTCACTGGAGATGAAAAATGGGTTCTTTACGTGAACAACAAACACAAAAACCAGTGACTTCCTCCAGGTCAGACACCAGTTCCTACGCCAAAACCAGGCCTACACCCCAAAAAGGTTTTACTCTGTGTTTGGTGGACGACCGCTGGCATAGCTCACTTTGAGCTCTTGGAACCCTGACAGACCATATCGGCAGACCTTTATTGTCCACAACTGGACAGTTTGAAGGAAGCTCTTACTGTAAAACATCCAGCACTGGTTAACAGAAAAGGTGTGATCCTCCAGCATGGCAACGCGAGACCTCACACGGTGAGACGGACCCAGCAGACGATCTGAGAATTTTGCTGGAAATTTTTTCCCCATTCCCCTTATTGCCCTGACATTGCACCATCTTATTATTATTTATTCAGATCTCTGCAGCACTTTCTTAATGGGAAAAGATTCCACGATATTGATGATGTCAAAACGGGGCTCTCGGACTTCTTTACATCACAACCAAAATCTTTTTATAAAGACGGTATTGAAAGTTTAGTTTCAAGATGGGCAAGTGTGATGGCCATTATATAATTTATTAGGAAATAAATTTCTTCTGTTACAAACAGTGTTTCTCTTCTTTTCCAAAAATGGCATTACTTTCCGGTCGCCTAATATTTGTTGAATCCCATTTCAACTTTGTGAATCGTTAAAAGTCGCGGAGTCGGGTAGTAGAACTAGCAATCAGTGACACAGTTAGAAGATATATTAGTGCAGAAAGTATTAAAAAATAAAGCGAAAACGCCTTAAAACGAATCCCGAGAAGAAATCTTTGGCGCAGTGGTCTAAGCGATGGTTTGTGACCACTCGTCCGAGATGGGTTCGGGTTCGAATGCCGGTGAGGCATGGATGTTGTGTTTGTCTTACGGCTCTGGCTCTCTCCCTTCCGTGGAACCAGTGGCCCTAAATTAGGGATGCGCGACTGCTTATAGCCCATTGAGTTGCTCCTGATGGTCGTTAAACCTCCAATAAATAAAAAAAAAAAGAGAAGAAATATTTTAATTTGGCTTCTTATAAAATCACAGGCGCCCTCGTTATACGCTATCTAACTATGCATGTTTTTAGCTATAACGCAATTTCCAGAAAAAATAAAGATAAAACTGCATAACTTTACGAACAACTGAACTAAAGCAAATAGCATTTCATATGCAGACAAGGCGATCTATTGTGAGTGAGAATGACTCGTTGCTCATGCCAAATATACAACACAAATCATCGTGCGCGCTCATTCTGAATTTATGTAGCATGTGGTATGTACTGTCACTCGTCTTATAATCCTCAGAATGCTTTGCTTTTTGTGCGATAGGGGCTGCGCCTCTAGGCTAGCTACGCTCGTTTCCAGAGTAGCGCTTGGTTCTATTTTTATTGAAGAACTTTGTTGTCGACAAATGTGTTCGACTGTCTCTTTCCGGTGATGCCATCTGGCGAAATGAAAATGTTCTCCTAAGTGTTCAATACGTTTTTGCGCTGTGTCGATTCCAAGATGATGGCTTATTTACAGTTTTTGTTTCGCTCCTGGTGAACTCCCTGTTGGATTTCTGCGGAACCTTTTTCAATTTCCTTCTATTTTTATTGAAGGACTTTGCTCCGCCACCATTCCGAAGTTTCCGAGTGTTTTTACTGTCGTTACGTTTTGAAAGGTGAACTTTTGTCGTTTAAACTTATAGCACTTACTGAATTTACCACTAAGGAAAACAAAAGCGGCACAAGAAGCATTTCCGTAAACCGTTATGCTAAACCATTAAACAACTGAAATAGCTTTACCAAGAAAAGATATGCATAATAAATTCTATGCGTCACCATGGCAGCAGGTCACGGGACCAGAACGTTCCTCTTTGGTTATCGTGAAAACAGAAAAGCCATTCGTTTCTTTAAAAATGCTACAAAAATCAGAAAATGATTTTTTCTTAAATTTGTTTTTGTAAAAAAAGGATGATAGTTGTAAGCTTATGCTGTAAAAATTGCAATGCGTTATGGTTTATAGTTTCCCATATATACGTTTTTTCAAATGGATCCCATCGCAAAATAGAGAATTTTGTTAAATTTAAAAATTTAATTTCTCGTAAACTAAATCGAAATTCAAAAAAAGGGTGACGAGGTGCATCAAATCTTCGGGAACAATGGGAACAAGCTCCGACTGTTCCCGAAGATTTGATGGAGGGGGGTCAGAGCCTTGAACATCTCTCTCGAGGGCATCCCAGATGTGCTCGATGGGATTGAGGTCAGGTGACCTAGCTGGCCAAGGAAGCGAAGTCACGTCGGTGGAATGTTCATCCAACCATTCGGATACAATTCGGGAGCGATGGCACGGTGCATTGTCTTATTGCAGGATGAGGTCCCCAGTGGGATGTTGAAGACGCACAAACGGGAGAAAACGGTCGTCCAGGATATCCCGGCAACGTTGACCTGTGAGGGACGATGTCACACGTACCAGGGGTCCCATTTCAGTTCACACAAACAGTCCCTAGATGAGAATGCCACCCCCACCAGCTTGAAGAGTACCGTGCTATCAAGAAGGATCTGTCTCTTCATGTGGTTTGCACCGTACTCGTATCCAGCCATCCCCATGTACCAACGTTAATCTCGACTCATCAGTCCAGGCAACATTTTCCCACATGGCTAGGGTCCAGTGGCGATATTCCAACGCCCATGCTAATCTTTGCACCCTGTGATGTGTGGTCAGCAGCGGCACCCTCGTGAGACGATGGCTTCTGTACCCCATAGCGAGGAGACGGCTCTGGATGGTGTGGCTACTTACACGTTTTTGTGCACCAGCGTTAAATTGCCGAGTGATTTCTTGCACTGTGGCCCGTCTATCCGCTGTTACAATGAGAGCTAGCCGATGATGACCCCGCTCATCCACACGCTGCTATCCACGGCAGTTGGCCCTGGCAGAGATGGTTTTACCGGACTCGATGTACTCACGGTGCACCCGTGACACAGCGGCTCGTGAAAATCCCAGTGCCTGCACGACTTCCGAGATGGAGTGACCCCTTTGTTGGGCCCCGACAATTTGCCCACGATCAAATGCTCTTAGATCCTTCGTCTTACCCATACTGCGTCCGACTCTTACTGATTCCCGTCGCATCACTCCTTATATTGTCGGATCTCTGCATACGTCATGTCGTTTCCGTTTACAGGGCCGCCCACAGCGCCACATTTGCATAACGCCAGCTGTCTCTAATTCAATTGCTCTTCAGTGCAGTTCCCTAATTGAAGCACACCATCAATGCCTCATCCTGAACTAGAGCCAAGGTTGATCTAAGACGAATGGTCAGAAGCCAGCGCTACATATTACTCGGGCAGACAGGTCTTTTTTGAACGCATCCCGCTTACCTATTTTACCTACTGTGACGTACTTGCCGTTTTGACATGTGAAGAGACGAACATGTAAAATCGGCAAGTTGTAGCGTTAACCCGTGGCCTACGGAAATCGTTCATGAAACCTGTTGTTTTGGGCCACATTCCCTGAAAAAAACGGAAACACTTTGTGATTTCCTCTAACGCCACCAGAGGTCACTTTTAACGAGGACAACATTGCCTTCCCGTTAGTGCTTTTAGTATACTACTGTAGGTGGTAACTCATGCTGGGTATTTTTGAATTGCGTCGTTTTTGTTTGCATAAATCGTGCTAATATCAAACCGGAACGAATTATACTTCGTAAAAGAGTGAAGTTTTTAATTTTAACGTTATATTTGTTTTGAACTTGCACGAACGTTTCGTGAATTTTAATTCAAAATAGAAATGGGTAGATGCCTCAAAATAATTACGATTTTTATAAAATCAGCATTGTCTCCTACATCGGCTGCAAGTTACGATGCAAAATTAGACACATTTGTGACGAAACAGTTCGATTCAGCCAACACAAAATGCATTGCAATAGCCTTGGAAACCACCAGCTATCCCACACTGTAATGACCGCATCCCGCGGTTATTGGCTTTACGCAAAGTGGTACTGCTAGATTGAGAAGAGCGTATTTCCATATATCCTATTCTAACCTCCTTGGGTATAAGCAACTGACACATACCATTATATTTATTTGGGTGCTGGATGCGTTCTAATATGAGGAATTACCATACTGCATCATTTTATAATATAAGATTTTTAACCAAATTGTGGACAATTTCCTCGATTTAATTTAATTGAAAATTGGGTAATTCAGACAGTGCATCACGCTCCTCTTAAATAAGTATTTTTGTGCGGAAAATCGTGCCGCCTGCAAAGCCTGAGCATAACGAACCATTTAAGGGTGGAAAACGTTCAAATAAAGAAGAAAGTAGATAGTTATGTAGTTTTACGTTTCAAAATGATTTGAGAAGAGTGAATTACTGAAATATATATGTATATACTATAACGAAGTAAATTTCTCCGTCATTTTTGGTCTACGCCGGGATTCGAACCCGAGTACGCTTATTCCGGAACAAGTCGCTCTACCAACTGAGCTACGCAGACATGTATTCTGATTCCTATCTGCCTTTATGTCATGTGCGTCCTGCTGGCAGGTACGTCACAATACGTATATCAAAATTCTATATAGCACGCTATCGATGTGTTTCATACGCTCCGTAACGCGTAACTCCGTTCATCCAGAACATATCGGAATGCTGGATTATGGGAGAACACTGATAAACTATAACCATGAATGTTATTTAGTCATATGATATTATTAATAGTTTTCTCAAGAGAAAATAAACCAATTCCGGCGATTATGGGGAAAATTTATGTGATTTAACTCTTTTAAGACAGCACACTCACTCACCACCACCACCAGCTAATCAGATCAGATCAAATCATATGTAGAGGATTTTAGGAAGGGAGTGCCTGACCCCAGGTCTTAAACACCCTTAGAAATAGGAAGCCAGGAGATTTGGGCTAGAGTACCCGATAGCAAAGTGACACGGAAGCGAGGTAGAAAGGGGGAGGAAGACGCCCTTATTTATTACCGGGGGCCAGCACCCGTGGTCCGACGTTTTAACGTGCCCATCCGACGCACGGCTGATATTTAATGGTTCGAGCGTTCGTACCGGCCCGGGATCGAACCTGAGGGTTCTTCGTGACAGTCACGAACGTTGACTACTAGGCCACCCCTTTTCCACCAGCGGCTAATCGTTGCTGTCGTCCTCGGTAAAAGCGCCACCTCGTGAACTTTTCGGCGTAAGTGCTTCCTGGTTTTAAAGTAGAAAATAGCAGGCTTCTTTCACGAGTGAGATCCCCGTAGGCTACGGTAGTTTAGTAGGGAGAAGGAGACGAGCGAGGAGACGTGACTTCGAATTTCACCACCCGAATAAACGGCTTATTTTCACACCGGCGCCCGAACTTAAAAATCAATTTCCTTGCTGTGAGGTTCGAGAATAAAGCATGGACTTCAAACCTGTGATTTCGTGTCCCTAACCCTTCTCGGGGAGAGGCGGGAGGGGGGGGGGATAGAGATGACGCACATGCCGAAAAGGCAAGTTGCAGCAGTAAGCCAAGGTCGACGTAATTCTGTCTAACTGTTTCCGGGACTGGGGGTGAAGTTTGGAATCCCACCACTGGCAGAAAGGGCTTATTTTCACGCTACGTTAAAATCAATTCATTTTATGCTGTGATATCTCGAAAACAATTAGTCCCGTAATACGAGAGATACCTGTATTTTCCATTGTAAAAAGGTATACGATCACCACAAAGCTTTTTTAAAAGGTATAAAAATTGCGGAGAAGTTCGTTGAGCATAAATTATTGTAACATGTGGTTTGTAACATGTTACAATAATTGTAACATGTGGTTAAAAAAGTCGCATTTTTTAGATCAATTTGGTTCTCCATATAATAATTATTATAATTTTCTAAAAATATGTCTTCCTGCTAATCTGATTTTTCGTTGTTCCTGCAGTTGTATGTACATTTTGTGTACTGAACGGTAAAGTGCTTTGTACAACTAACAGAGCGCGAAGTTATAGCTGACATCCGAAATTAATACTTTTTCGACGTTATAAAATTTTACTTTAAAACACTCGGAAATGAAATGACGTAGGATTATATAAATTAATTACAATTGGCAAGCTTTTAAGCCCACCACGGTAACTTTTTTCACTAACTAAAAAATCAGAACTGCGAATCTAACTACTTGCACTTTTTTAAAAATCGTATTCATTGTGGAACTTTTGCTTACCGGTTTAAAGATGACTATAATCCACAATATAAATTGGAGAACACATCTGAAAGATTAAAATACTTATGAATATAAACGTGCTTAAGAAAACATTATTTTTTCACTCACAATAACCGTCACTTTAACGACATATTCTTTTCTTTATTTACACCTTTTCAATCTCACACGAACACATCATGTATCACTCCACCATTTAATATAGTCTATTGGAATCTTGGATCATTTTCTAGAGATTTTAACTGCTTCGTTCCCAACAGTTTAAATTCAGACGTTCCGAAAGTTTCAAGCTTTCTGACAAGTAAATAAATAAATAATTTTGTACCATAAAATGTAATACAACTCAATTTATTAATAATGTCAGCGCATGAATAAAAAAATACGAAAATATAAACCGCTTTGTGCGATTGAGATTACGATTATATCTTTGCAGATATGAGCTCGTCAGAATGCGCATTATTGCAACTATGTTTTGAAGGCGAGAAAGAGTCAGCTTTTGAAAGTTAATAAATAGTGCCAAATCAGTGATGCCAATAGTGCCAATATCTCTCTCAATCAGAGCAATCAGTGCCAATCTCTCTCCAAGGTCTTTGGTATAAGGCCATGACATCAGAGAGTTGAGTTCCCTCAGTTCGTGACGTCACTCTGTAACGTACCAGGAGATGTGACGTACCTGCCAGAAGGACGCACACGACATAAAGT
The DNA here is from genome assembly GCA_039090855.1 of Macrothele yani. Classification (NCBI taxonomy): domain Eukaryota; kingdom Metazoa; phylum Arthropoda; class Arachnida; order Araneae; family Macrothelidae; genus Macrothele; species Macrothele yani. Next base: position 52,569,561 of record CM077028.1, read on the forward strand.
CAGATAGGAATCAGAATAAAACGTCCGCGTAGCTCAATTGGTAGAGCAACTTGTTCCGGAATGAGGGGACCCGGGTTCGAATCCTGGCGTGGACAGAAATGACGGAGACATTTACTTCGTTATAATGGCGCCCGAACTATCCGGATGACCCGACCGTTCAAAATCTCGCAATGGTGTGATGTTATTTCCACACCGCGAGATAGGAAAAATGAGAGAATCCCTTCTCCAGCACTTCGAAAAAAAAAAAAAAAAAAAATAAGGGGGAGATGATGTAACGAACCAGGAGATGTGACGTACCTGCCAGAAGGACGCACACGACATAAAGGCAGATAGGAATCAGAATAAAACGTCCGCGTAGCTCAATTGGTAGAGTGACTTATTCCGGAATGAGGGGATCCGGATTCGAATCCTGGCGTGGACAGAAATGACGGAGAAATTTACTTCGTTATAACTCTCTTATTATACGCTGATAAGTCGGTATCGGATTTGACGTCATAAACGGCCGCATTGGAAACCATTCGGAAGCTCTGGTTTCTGCGTGACGTCACTAAAAGAGGGAACTCATCTCTCTATTGTAATATCCTTGTTTTTTCTAGACGGCCTTGGTCAGACTTGGTAGATATATCGATGGCCGGGGTCTGATCTGTTGTCGTTAACAAGTTTATTTTTAGTTTCAAACATTTAGCTGAAAATATGGGTGGAAAGGAGAAGAACGATAATTCACGTTCGACGCAAATTCTACTGACGTCAAACACAGCTTTGTGATATTCATGACGCTAAAAAACCCTGTGTGCATGTAAATGATGTTTTGCAGATTTAATTTTCTGTTAGTGCAAGGGATAGACAGCGTTTTTTTTTTGATTGGAGGTTTAACGACCACCGTGAACAACTCAATGGGCTATAAGCAGTCGCCCGTCCCTAATTTAGGGTCACTGGTTCCAGGGAAGGGAGAGAGCCAGTGTCGTAAGACAAACACAACATCCATGCCTCACCGGGATTCGAACCCGGACCCCTTACGGACGAATAATCACAGGCCATCACCTTAAACCACTGCGCCACGGGGCAGCATGCCATCACTTAGACCACTGCGCCACCGGGGCGGCGATTGGAGGTTTAACGACCACCGTGAGCAACTCAATGGGCTATAAGCAGTCGTCTATCCCTAATTTATGGCCACTGGTTCCAGGGAAGGGAGAGAGCCAGTGTCGTAAGACAAACACCACAAAACCCTCTCGCCGCCCTGGTGGCGCATCTCTTAGACCACTGCGCCACCGGGGCGGCGACAGGGTTTTCAATATTCACTTCTCGACATAGAAAATACCACACCATAAAGGAGCAAACGAAATGGCCGTCCCGGTGGCGCAGTAGTCTAAGCGATGGCTTATGATCATTCGTCCGGGAGGCGTCCGGGTTCGAATCCCGGTGAACCATGGATGTTGTGTTTGTTTTACGGCGTTGGCTCTCTCCCTTCCTTGGAACTAATGGCCCTAAATTAGTAACGGGCGACTGTTTATAGTCCATTGAGTTGCTCACGGTGGTCGTTAAATTTTCAATAAAAACAACAACAACAACAACTTCTGGAGTCTCTTAACCGTGAAGCCGCAAAGTGTGGGGATTGGAGGTTGTTTACATGATACTCATGTAGTTTCAGCCACGTGTATTTTGGAACTGCGTGGTTTTGGGTTGCAGAAATCGTGTTAATATAACACAGGAATGAATTAACTTCCAACAAGAACGAAGCTTTCAATTTTTAACGTTATGTTCTGTTTTGAATTGGCACTAACGTTCATGTATTTCAATTTAAAATAAAAATGAGAAGGAGAAAATAGTTAAGAATTTTATAAATCCAGCGTTTTTTCCCACATTGACAGCATGTTACTATGCAAAATTAGAAACATTTGTGATTAAAGAATGCGATTCGGCCAACACTAAATGCATGGCAGTAGCTTTGAAAACTACTAGCTTTCCCACACTTTAACGGCCGTCACTCGCGGTTCCATTAACAACGGCATCTCCAGATATCTTATTCTAACCTCCCTAGTAGACATGTACGTGGGAAAGAAGAGATTCAATTTTTGACGGATTAGACGAATGTGATGGGTGAGGAGACAGTTCAATGTGGCGTGACAGAGTAGGTCGTATGACCTACACGCTGAGCTATACATTCCAAAACGTGGCGTGACATCGAATGAAAAAGCCTCCAGATTCTGTCCTGAGGTATCGCTGAGTATGTGTTGCTGACCTTTGTGTCCATAATTCATAGAAACTTTGAGAGGAGTCGTTCAGAGGCGTCAGATCTTCTGTCAATACACATCACACTGTCTCCATTGGGGAGAAATCTGGAATATAGCGCTTGCTAGGGCCTGTACCACACGGGCTCTATTGAGGAGAAGTCTGGGATATAGCCCTGGAATACCTTGTAGGTTCTGTCTACTGATATTATTAGCGTGCGGGTGGGCGTCATCTTGTTGAAACTGGGCATTAGAGACATCAAGGAGATACGACAACAAAACAAACTGCGCACCTCAACGTATCGTCGTGCTGTCAGTTTACCCGCTATGTGCAGGGATAGGAGAGTATAATGTGAACAACGTTCAGCGACGTGACTTTTAAGGCATATGCGTACGTCGCAATACGCAAAGGTATCCACCACTTTTTGGTTGTGATAGCTTTGTCTAGAACTTTCCGGTCCTGTTTAAGTGCATTTAAAGAGTCTTGTTGCAAATTTTCTTTCAGGGTGACGACGAAATGAGAGATCCAAGGGACTTCGAAAGAGTGCTATTTGGTGGTGACCGGCTAGTTGGCACCTCTGTGACTACAGTCGCCAGGATAGTGGGGGTATCCAGAACTACTCTGTCTAGCGTCATGGCTCAACCTAGTATGCGAAACACAAGAGCGGCCGGAAAACGACCTTGACTGATAGGGACAGGAGAGCATTAAAAATGATTGTTACCCGTAAATAAGAAGGCCACAGCACCGAAAATTAGTGCGGAGCTCAATCTGCATCTCCGGACCCCAGTATCAACCAAAACAGTGAGCATGAGCAAAAAATTCATGGCAGAGCTGCTATTGCAAAACTTCTGGTGACCGAGGTGAAAGCACAATGGCAACAGAAAAGGTGCCAGGAGCATACAACGTGGACTACCGGTGCATGGAATCGTGTAATGTAGTCGAATGAGTCCACATTCACACTATTCCTCACCGCATGACGTGTTTACGTGTGGAGAACACCGTCAGAAGCGTACAACCCAGACTATTTGCTCCCAATAGTGAAGCATGGTGGTGGTTCTGGTATGCTCTGGGCGGTAATAGAGTGCTTTTCAGAAGGTTCCCTGATTACCTTGAAAGGACGGATGACTGGAAATGCGTATGCAATCATTTTGGCCGACCAAGACCATCCAATGGCTCAGGCATTGTTTTTTTGCAGGGGATGCCATTCACAGAGCTCGAAATGTCCAATCATGGTTTGGGCAACATGAGGAGGAACTTTCACACCTTCTTTGGCCTCCCCAATCACCAGAATCAAACATCATCGAGCCACTGTGGTCTGTGTTGTAAAACAGAGTAAGATCCCATTATCCTCCTCCTTACATCTCTGAAGGTCCTGAAGCAGTTTCTGCATGAAGAATGGTGTAAAATCCCACTAACCACCTACACGATTTGTATGAGTCCATTCCAAGGAGGATTCAGGCGGTTTTGAATTGTAAAGGTCGTCCCACACCTTATTAGGTACGTAAAACCTTCTTTTCCTAGGTGTTTACATTATTCTGTCCAACCCCTGTATATCAGCGGTGAGCAGCTGTCGAAACTAATAGCACTCCAAACAATGACACCAGACTGAGGAGCCGTACAACACTAATTGATGACATCAAGATGAGCCCTGTGATGACGTCATCTCCAGGATCTTAATCAGCGATCATCGCCGCTGCGACAGAAGCGAGACTCGTCGCTGAATACGAAATGGTTCCATTCGTCCAGACACACATGCCTTGCACGGTACAACTGCAAACTTGCGCGACCATGTGCTGCGGCGAGTGACAGTCGTCGTAATGGCTGTAAAGAGCATAAAACTGCTCCAGCGAATCTGCGACTCACAGTCCGTATCGATGCTACGGGAATGTCCACAGCTGCCTGCACACCTCGTCGGCAGTCATCCACTGTGGATTGTGGGGCTGCTACGCCTTGCAATTTAAAAGAACGATTGAGGCGTTCGGAAGTCCGCCTGCATGCACCAGTCCCACTATGGTGACATTCGTTACTTTCCAGCAATTACAGTCGCTGCATTCGGAAGACAGTTGTAGCATCCCGATGCGACGCAGATACAAACCACCAGAACGTAGCCCTACGATGGAGCCTCTGGTAAATGCGTCCGTGCGATGCTAGGATTACCGATGACGTCACCCAGGAATTCACACTCTTCACACGTGCTTTCGCCACCGAGATAACACCGATGCAGTGGTCTACATGCACAGGTACGAACGACCAAACTTACCTACGTCGAACCGTTTTGCCCTTTTATCTACCTCACCTATCACGCGATTGGTTCGCAAATGCGATGGTTTACATAACTCAACTGTCAACCATCTGCGTCTTATCCCAGAACCCAGGCAATCAATCAGAAGCCGGCGCCTCTGACCACTCAACCAGCTGAGCCACAAATTTATAGCTGATCAGGACATAATCCGACGAGCCAAAATCCCGACAGGCGAAATCCCGACAACCCAAAATCTAGACAACACCAAAATCCCGACAACCCAAAATCCCGACGACACCAAAACCCCGACAACCCAAATTCCAAATTTCAGTATTTCTTATTATAATAAATCAAATAATTGATCAAATATTATTATATACATATTGTTCAAATAATACTATTAGCTAAGTAATACTTATTATATTTCCATAACTAAAATTCACTTTTTGTTCAAATCACTATCCAATCAAACTCAAACGTAATGTAACATTTAGTTAAATACGGCATTTAATTAAGCCAAATATAACGTTTGATTAAGGCATGAGCTCATCAGGTGTTTCATTTTCGGGGTTTTGGATTGTCGGGATTTTTGTAGTGATGAGACCATGGATGTGTCGGGACTTTGGGTAGTCGGGATTTCGGCTTGTCGGGATACTGTTTGTCGGGATTTTGGGTAGTCGGGATAGTGTCTGTCGGGATTTTGGGTAGTCGGGATAGTGTCTGTCGGGATTTTGGGTAGTCGGGATTTCGGCTTGTCGGGATAGTGTCTGTCGGTATTGTGACCCAAATCCAATCTAGAGATCAGAAAATATTATATAATTTATGACTACAAAAATGTGTGATGTTGTGATTAAATAAAATTAAAAACGTTTGTTCACAATTAAATGTTTATCGACTATAGTTTCGCAGAGCGTTTGGCTCGGCATCATCAAGACGAATGGAGCGTAAACATTCAAATCGTTGTGACATCATCAGAGTTCTGACGGTTACGGATTTTGGTGAGTTGTTTCCACGCGCTTGAAAGAATTGGAGTAGACGCCACGTTGTTGACAAGCAGTGAAGAGTTCCGGCGTATGTGGAAAGCTTCTAATACATTAAGCCCGATAGTCGAATCAGATTTATCAATAAGCGTAGCGTTTCCGAACAAAAATTTATGGTTAATTTCGTGACAATGTTGATCTATAGACGACTTCTTCAGTTCATAGTTCCGTACGTAAGCCTTGTGTTCCTTCACACGAAAACTTAAAGCCCTGCAGGCCTGTGGTTTATGTTAAAACCCCCATTCACAAAGCATCTGATAAATTCCCTAGGAATTTATGTCTTCGACGTAAACTTTTGATCCGCAAAAATTCACCTTGTTTATGAGTTTGAAAATCACTCTGAAATTGAAACTTTTGAAATTACCAAGCAAATCCTAGGAGCAAATGGAATAACCGCCCAATTCGCTCGTACTGCGAGGTCTATTAACATGAGCTAGCAGACAGGCTTTGGTTTCCTAAATTTTTGGACAGTTGTTTAGCACTGGCCAGTCATTTAACAGGCCAGTCATTCAGCTGTCATGTCACAAAAACACAATTGAGTCACATTATTGTGACCACTTCCTACTCTTGACATCAACAGCGCGTAACAAATGAGAGAATGCACGTGTTGGGAACTGGCTTGGAGGGTATATAAGGTGTGCTGTAGGCATTCTGAAAACATATCACTCGTTGTTGTCATGGATAAAAGGAGCGATTTATCAGATTTGCAAAAAATGATGACTATCGGCTTTCGGGCCAAGGATGGCAGTATTTCTGAAACACCGCAGTTTGTGAACTGTAAGGGTGCTGCCGTGGTTAAAGTGTATCGTGATTTGAGAAATGGCACTATTGCGAATAGGCGGCGTGGAAACCGAGGACCACGACGTACCACTGACGTGAGAGGTGAACGTCGGCTTCGAAGGTGCGTGAGGGCCGTTCGACGCGCAACCGTGGAGCAACTCACTAACCTAATGACCCAGGAGGCTACCGGAAGTGTGCCTAAAACAACAGTTCAGCGAACCCTGCTGCGTATGGAGCGGCGATGCAGACGGATGGCCACTGCACCGGCAGAAAAGACTTATATTTTCACGGCAGTATCGGAATTGGACCTCCACTGATAGCCTTTTCCGGTGAGTCCTGTTTTCTGCTTCAACGAACGGATGGACGTTGGCGTATAGGGCGAGTAACATCTGAGAACAAACACTCTTTAACCGTTGCTAGAAATACACAAGCTGGTGGGGGAGCATTATGGTCTGGGAAATGTTTTCGTGGCATTTTGTGAGTCCACTCATACCCGTGTAAGGCACTATGGACCGAGTTGGTTATGAATCCATCCTTGCAGACTACGTTAACATATACATGCTGATTGTCTTCCCTGGGGAGGATGGGATCTTTCAGAACAACAATGGGACGTGTTACACAGATAGAAATGTCGGAGAGTGGTTGAAAGAGCACGATGAACACTTCAAAGTACTTCTCTGGCCCCCTAATTCTCCATACTTTAACTCAATTGAGCACCTGTGGGATCACCTCGACCGTGTTGTTCGCTCTATGGATCCTCCACTACGCACCCTCCAGCAGCTGTCAGATGCACTGCAGTCAACATGGCTTCACATACCTGTAAACATCTTCCAGCACCTTATTGAGTCACTCCCAGTCCGTCTAGCTGCTGTCCGCGCTGCACACGGCGGTTATTCTGGATATTAGCTGGTGGTCACAATAATGTGACTCGATCGTGTACGTTCGAACAGGGATAAATCTGGAAAACGTGCAGGGCAAGAAAGAAGCGGTATCTTCCGTGTATGGAAGAGGTTTTGGCGTTTCATGGCCACATGTGGTCAAGTATTTTCCTACTGGAAAACCTCGCCTGAAAAAGTCAGAGGAAAAGGACATCACCTCAGCTTCTGAAATATTCCTGATGTATCGCTGGCTGTTGAGGATTCCTTCACTTCGTTTCAGGCGAGATCTCGATTCAAACCCAACGACGCCCCACCCATGACGCTGCAAAATGCACATTGCATGTTGCCGTTCACCATAATGTCATCGAACACGTATACGACCATCATGGTGCATCAAGGTGAATCGTGACTCTTCAGAAAACACGACCTGTTGCGAATCAGCGAGCCAATGTGTGCCTGTGTTCGAGACACCATTGCAGCCTGAGGCATCTGTGATTGATGGTCAAAGGAATGCGCAGCAATCGGCTGATAGATACCAGTCCTTTGTAAAGCAGACGATACCGAACTGTACTGGAGAACAAAGCCTGACCTGTGACAGTCCTCCACTGATGCTCTGACAGTATGTACACTGACAGAGACAGCTGGCGGTATGCAAATGTAACGCTGTAGGGGGCCCTGTAAACGGAAACGAAATGACTTATGCAGAGATCCGACAATATAAGGAGTGATTCGACGTGAATCAGTAATAAGAGTCGGACGCAGTATGGGTAAGACGATGGATCTAAGCGCATTTGATCGTGGGAAAATCGTCGGGGCACGACGAATCGAATGGGTCACTCCATCTCGGAAGTCGTGCAGGCACTGGGAGTTTCACGAGCCGCTGTGTCACGGGTGCACCGTGAGTACATCGAATCCGGTAAAACCATCCCTGCAAGGGCCAACTGCCGTGGACAACAGCGTGTGAATGAACGGGGTCATCGTCGTCTAGCTTGCATTGTAACAGTGGATAGACGGGATACAGTGCAAGAAATCACTCGGCAATTTAACGCTGGCGCACAAAAACGTGTAAGCAGCCACACCATCCAGAACCATCTCCTCGCTATATGGTACAGAAGCCATCGTCCCACGAGGGTACCGCTGCTGACCGCACATCACAGGGTGCAAATATTAGCATGGGCGCGGGAACATCGCCACTGGACCCCAGACAAGTGGGGAAAATTTTGCCTGGACTGATGAGTCGAGATTCACTTTGGCACATGCGGATGGCAGGATACGAGTACGGCGCAAACCACATGAAGCGATGGATCCTTCTTGCCAGCAGGGTACTCTTCAAGCTGGTGGGGGTGGCATTCTCGTGTGCGGACTGTTTACGTGGACTAAAATGGAACCCCTGGTATGCGTGACATCGTCCTTCACAGCTCAACGTTACCGGGATATCCTGGACGACCATTTGCTCCCATTTGTGCGTCTTCATCCTGCAATAAGACAATGCAGCTCCCGAATTGTATCCGAATGGTTGGATGAACACTCCGACGACGTGACCTCGCTTCCTTGACCAGCTAGGTCACCTGACCTCAATCCCATCAAGCACATCTGGGATGGCATCGAGAGAGATGTTCGAGGCTCTGGCCCGCCTCCATCAAATGTTCGTGAACTGTTGGAGCTTGTTCAGGGGTCGTGGATCCGTATGGCTTTTCAACGCTTCCGGTGTCTTGTCTAGTTCATGTCGAGACGAATTGCCGCCGTCATCAGGGCAAAAGGTGGTGCTACACGTTGCTATACAGGTATATCCAATTCAATTGCTCTTCAGTGTATGTCGCTGTGGGATTTGTCACTTCCATGTGGTACACGTGCCTGTCATCCCGTGAAGTCGTGCGAAATTGCGGTTTATTTCCAGGATTTCTGTGCGTCTCAGCCTCATTTGTACACTGACGTCCCGTGATCATTGCTGTACTGGTGTTTCGTCCCATACGTGTGACAGTTTTGCGGTAGGAAAATCTAGCTTCTCTCATCCCAACAATCATTCCTCTCTCAACGTCCATCAGGTGTTCACAACGCAACCTTCCTCGACGACGAGGCATAGTGAGGCACAAGAAACACCTTAACACCCTTGCGACTGAATGTCGGCTCTTCACAAATTGCAACATCTCGTTTGTGCCAGTCATTTACACCCAAGACCGGAGAGTTCAGGGGGCACTGTGCCAAATACCGCATGCGCATTTTCAATGGCATTTTAATCATTTGCATGTTCTGTGAGTTTCAAGCTAATTCCAGCAGCCCTTCATGCTGTGCGTAATTTCAACAAACATCATTTGTTAAAATGGTGCTAATATGGTGTAATATAATTTTGGAAGATGACAATCCGTTTTTTGGTGTAAATATGACAAGGATGTTAAGTCAGATGATATCCGAAAACTTGAAAATCTCGTCGTCCTGAAGCGAGAATCGAACCCCGCGTCTCCCAGATAGCTCCCGGGTATGCTAACCACTACACCCAGAACGACCAAGTTTGAAGTTTTCGATTAATTTGAATATAATTGAATCTGACTTGACATACTTGTCATATTTACACCAGAAAACGGATTGTCATGTTCCAAAATTGTATTGTATGGCGTAATCCCGTATTCCATTCATGGTGTAATATGCTTTTGCATTCCAAAAGAATCTGTAGGACTCCACAGCTGTTTAGGTGATTCCAAATATTTTTTTATTAGAACTCTTTTGCTGTACAATGTCTTGACATCCTTGTCATATTACACCAAGAAACGGATTGTCATGCTCCAAGACTTGACATCCTTGTCATATTACACCAAGAAACGGATTGTCATGCTCCAAGACTTGACATCCTTGTCATATTACACCAAATTGTCATGCTCCAAGACTTGACATCCTTGCCATATTTACACCAAAAAACGGATTGTCATGCTCCAAAATTGTATTGTATGGTGTGATCCCTTATTCCATTCATGTTGTATTATGCTTTTGCATTCCGGAAGCATCTGTAGGACTAGACAGCTGTTTAGGTGATTCCAAATATTTATTTATTAGAACTCTTTTGCTGTACAATATGTTGACATCCTTATCATATTACACCAAAAAACGGATTGTCATGCTCCAAGACTTGACATCCTTGTCACATTTACACCAAAAATTTTCATGCTCATGACTTGACATCCTTGTCATGTTACACCAAATTGTCATGCTCCAAAACTTGACATCCTTGCCATATTTACACCAAAAAACGGATTGTCATGCTCCAAAATTGTATTGTATGGTGTGATCCCGTATTCCATTCATGGTGTAATATGCTTTTGCATTCCGGAAGCATCTGTAGGACTAGACAGCTGTTTAGGTGATTCCAAATATTTATTTATTAGAACTCTTTTGCTGTACAATATCTTGACATCCTTATCATATTACACCAAAAAACGGATTGTCATGCTCCAAGACTTGACATCCTTGCCATATCCAAGACTTGACATCCTTGTCATATCCAAGACTTGACATCCTTGTCATATCCAAGACTTGACATCCTTGTCATATCCAAGACTTGACATCCTTGTCATATTTACACCAAAAAATTTTCATGCTCATGACTTGACATCATTGTCATATTACACAAAAAACGGATTGTCATGCTCCAAAATTGTATTGTATGGTGTAATCCCTTATTCCATTCATGGTGTAATATGCTTTTGCATTCCGGAAGAACTTGTAGGACCCCACAGCTGTTTAGGTGATTCCAAATATTTATTTATTAGAACTCTTTTGCTGTACAATTTCACATTACAACACCCAAAAGAACGAACAATATGTCACATAATCTAAGGCTAATAATAACAAGAATGTATAATACACCAATGAAACCAATGCAAGACAATTTTCCAGTTTTTAACAATTTAATTTCCATTTTACGAAGATAAATACTTTACAACATAAAATACAGGAACAAATTCACCCTCAAATGTTGTCAATATGACTAAAACACCTTCAATATCAATCATTTAACATCATTTTATTTTATGTGTTACAGTTATTTGACTGCTAAATTTCTGCACAGTACCATTTGGTTTACTGGTTGTTGTATGTGTGAAATATACGTTTTTTTGTGCTGGTTTCCTGTTCGTAGCGTTGCATTTAAATGCACTGAATCTTTTTGCTCTTAAAGTTACAATACGATGTCGCAAAATATTATGCTATTTCGCTAAAGAGCTGACCCGGTATCTGGACAGGTCCAGGAACTTTATTGTTCAGAACTACTCATAAAACATTCGGCTTGTCAGTTCCTGGGACTGAAAGTTCTGTGCGTTAAAATAGCACACAATGAGTAAGTAGACACTTTACGAAGAGCCCCAATTATTCTAACTGACAAGGCTTCAGTGTTATCAGCCGTCAGCTTCATTGATCTTTCAGTACGCGACATTATGCAGTGCGGCTGAAATACGGTTGAAAAGTACTTCGCTTTAGTGAGGAGGACTTCAGAAAAGTTTTCCTTCATCCATGTGTGTGTTGTGGCGTTCTGAAAATTTAAAATCAACGAATCGAGAATTCAAATGTCAAGAACGTGGTAAGAGGCTCAAAATTTTGTGGTTGGGAAAGGAAAGTGCTCAAAGTGTTTTTTGAGGCGAAGCATGATAATTAGTTGCTGAGTTAAGCAAAATTTCAAGCTATGATGTACAAGAATTAAAAGAATGTACAATAAAAAGATTTAAAAGAATGCACGATAATTTTATTACTACGAAGTAATTAATAACGAACACTTTACCACTTTCACAGTTTGGAAATACACTGCCGGAAAGTGAAAAAAGAACACCAAGAAGGAATTGGCGGACGATCATGAAATTTACATATGTTTATGGGGTTGAGTTTACGTAGGTGTGATGTTAATTTCGGGTCCAACCGGTGAGCGCTTACGCCACAGCACGGCATAATATGCAAATTATCGTCGGTGGTATTTAAGGAGTACGTCGAAGTGAATGTAATCAGTCGTCGGCGTACGGACACGTGCGAAGACCCTGAAGAAGCTGCAATGCCTGGGCATGGAAGACGTGTACGATTTCAGCAGTTATCGGACTTTGAGCGAGGTCGTCTAGTCGGACTCCGCGAGGCTGGGTGGTCGTATCGTCATATTGCGGAGCGAATTGGACGGTAAGTATATGTGGTAGTGCGATGGTGGCGTAGATGGTCCGAGGAACATTCCCACACGAGAAGATGTGGAACCGGGAGTCACAGACGGACTGATGAGCGGACCGATCGACGCATAAGAAGAGCGGCGTTGTCAAACAGAACATCCACTGCGACGCAAATCCGAGCTGCCGTTGAACCTGAGGTGACTGTGCGAACAATCCGCAACCGTCTACTGGATGCAGGACTACGTGCACGTTTGCCTCTGGCATGTGTACCTCTGACTCCAGCCCACCGTCAGGAACGGATGCAGTGGTGTCGCCAACGTCTGCACTGGAGAACGCAATGGCGATCTGTCGTGTTCAGCGATGAAAGCAGATTCTGCTTGGGAGCCTTCGATGGACGTATGCGTGTTCGCAGACGCACATGGGAGCGTCTCCACCCTTCCTGCATCCAGCAGCGACACACAGGGCCTACACATGGTCTCCTGGTGTGAGGAGCTATCAGCTATCACTCCCGTACACAACTAGTGTTTGTACCGGCTACGTTAAACAGCACCTCCTACATCAACAACATCATTCAGCCCGTTGTTGTGCCATTTGTAAGGCCGGTAAATCGTGGTGTTTTCCAGCAAGATAACGCACGCTCACACACGGCACGTGCAACGCAACATACACTTCAGGGTGTGAGACAACTTCCATGGCCTGCACGTTCACAGGATTTGTCCCCCATTGAGCACGTGTGGAATTTTATGGGACAACGACTTATCCGGTCTCCACGGTCAGCCACGACTATCCCCGATTTACGCGTCCAGGTTGAGGATGCTTGGAAATCAATACCCCAAACTTACATCCAACATCTGTACGACAGACTCCATGCCAGAATTGCACAGTGTGACGCAGTTCATGGCGGTTCAACCTCCTACTAACCATGTTACATCGAAATGTTATTTTTCAGTTTACCAGCAAATACAGCTGTATTTTGCCATAATGTTTTGATCACGTTATCCTCTGTATTCCGTTATTATGCTGTATAAATTTCGTTGGTATCAGACGTCTTTTTGTTGGAGTTCTTTTTTAACTTTTCTCCAGTGTATATCTAATACAACCGTCGCCAAAAGTTGACCTAAAGTCAAAAATTTGATGTTTGAAGTCAACTTATACAGCGTAACGGTAAAGTCAGGAATACATATCATACATCATTTTAAAGGAAATTTTATGATGAATTCAAATATTTTTATAGAATGTAAACAGAATTGAAGTTACAACGTCTAGTTATAAAAAGCAAAAAACAGTGACATTAGTGTACAATGCATTTAACGTAAAATTACTGTACAGTACATTATTGAAACTTGCAGGGTACTTGAAATAACTAACAAACAAGCAAAATACGTTTTAATATTTAATTGGATAACAACGGTTACTTAGTAACAAAGTGAACCTTCTTAGCATGGAACTAATGATTTTCTCTAGTTGTCCACTGTTGATAACACGGTACCATACGGCCCTTGCAGACGCAATTAAAATCTTTAATTAAAGTCTTAATTGAGTCTGTAAGGGCCATATGGTACGTGTTATCACCAATGGACAACTAGAGAAGCTCATTAGTTCCATGCCAAGAAGGTGCACTTTGTTACTAAGAAACCGTGGTTATCTAATTAAATATTGAAGCATATTTTGCTTGTTAGTAAGTTATTTCAACTGCCCTGCAAGTTTCAAAGTTGTACTGTTCTGTAATTTTACGTTAAATACATTGTACACTAATTTCCCAAGTTCCACTATTTTTTGCTTTTTATGACTAGATGCTGTACTTTTGCTTGTAACTTCACTTCTATTACTGGTAATAACATTCTGTAAAAATATTTGAATTTAGCATACAATTTCCTTTAAAATGATGTATAATATGTATTGCTGACTTTACCATTACACTGCAAAAATTGACTACAAAAATCAAAAATTTGATTTTCAGTCTGCTGGTGTAGGACTTTTGGCCACGATTGTATATAAAGTTGAATGTTTGTTTGTTTGTCCGCTATGCAAAACTACAGTTTTCAATTTAGAACCACCAAATGTGGTACAGTATCTCATGGTACTCTAACTTACCCGTACACGGTTTCGGAAGGGGTCGGAGCCCGGGGTCAAGAGGCCGCCATACAAAAGTTTCGTAAAAAGCTCGAATTTTTACTTTTTTTATTTTGAATTCTAATTTAACACTTTTTGTTGTAATAGGTGCAAGAATTGGCTTTCGTGACAAGTGCTTTCCAGTGAAGAACTGCAAGACAATTCAGCATCGAAACTGAAGGTAAGTGAACAACAAAAATCAAACGGAAAAAATAAAAAGACTGTGTGTCCAAAGACTCTACAGAGAATAAAATTCAAATTCAGTGAAGAAATGAAATACAGTATTAGGTACGGTTCATGTCGTAAAAAAATAATCGTTTTCATTTGATTTGTACAAAATTTAGACAGTGAATTATCAACAAATTCTCACGAGCAACTCCTGGCAATTCAGCTAGTACGATGATAAAATTAATAATAATAAGGAAAGAGAATGTGTGTGTGTGTGTGTGTGTGTGTGTGTGTGTGTGCTAGTCGTAACTCATCGGAAAATACACCAAAATTTGAAAGAGTATTTTTCAGTGGCCAGTTACAAGTAGAAATCCCCAAACAGTGTGGGAGCTTGTTAGAAGTGAAAATATTTACCATGCTATACTTAGGTGAATCATGACGACAGCTGAGTACATTTACACTGAGAGGACAGTAATAATGGACACCTACCTAGTACCGGGTAAGCCTATCTTTCGCCCGGATAAGGGTAGTCACACGGCAAGGCATTGAGACCACTAGGTCATGAAAGCGTTCCTCAGGCACTCCCACCCAGGCTTGACACACCCCTGTCAATGCTTCCTTTTTTAAATGGAGGTTTGACGACCACCGTGAGCAACTCAGTGGGCTATAAGCAGTCGCTCGTCCCTAATTTAGGGCCACTGGTTCCAGGAAAGGGAAAGAGCCAACGCCGTAAGACAGACACTACGTCCCCACCCCACTGTGAGTCAAACTCGGACTCACCTCGGACGAATGATCAGAAGCCGTCGCTTAGAACACCGAACCACTGGAACAACGTCCATGTTTTCCGTCGCATTCCTGGGTGAGGGCTCCAAATCTCGAACGGATCTTTTCACAGCATCCCAAAGATTTTCCACATGGTTCATGTCCAGTGAACGAGAAAGCCATTCCAAGGTGGGAACTTGTGCGGAACGATATTCTAACCATGTTATAGTCATCAAGGCTCTGTAGGAAGGCGCTTCTGAAAAAGTCCATTGGCCTCTGAGTGCATGGTGTCCATGAACAGATACAGATGGTCTACAGGGAAAGGCACGTAGCGTGGATCGTTCAGAGACGCATCTAAACGTACCAGAGATCAGAGCGTGTGCTAGTTGAACACACTCCAAAATATAACGGCCGCCCCGGTGGCGCAGTGGTCTAAGCGATGGCCTCTGATCATTCGTCCGAAAAGGGTCCCGGTTCGAATCCCGGTGAGGCATGGATGTTGTGTTTGTCTTACGGCACTGGCTCTCTCCCTTCCCTGGAACCAGTGACCCTAAATTAGGGACGGGCGACTGCTTATAGCCCATTGAGTTGCTCACGGTGGTCGTTAAACCTCCAATCAATCAAATACAACTGAGCCTCCACCAACCTGAACTACTTCTTATTTAAATGCCGTGCCCATCGCTTCTTGCGGCTTCCGCCCGATCCGCATTCTGTGGTCTAGTCGAAGTAAAGACAAACGGGAATCATTGGACCAACACATCCATTTCCAATCATCCAAGGACCAGTGCCGATGTTCTTTCTTCCAGTATCTGATTATATGGCGTTAGTAGTTGGACTCATGTGGGTCGGCGGCTCCCAGAACTTACAGCTGCTACTAATCGCTGGATGCTCTCGATGGAGACGTTTCTGGTACCTCCCTTGTTGAATATCAGGTGTAATATGTGCTTCTGTCGCTCTTCTGTCTGTTGTAACTATGCGAGACAGACAGCGACGGCCACGTTCATTCACTACCTTCCTCCGCCCACAGCTCTGTCCACTATGGAATTTATTCTGGAAATGACGTGTTCCAGATACACTCTCGATACTGTAGAAAGTGGATGCTGAAATTCCTGTACCACTCCCGCGATGGAGTGACCCATTTGTCAGGCATCCACTGTCATTCTTCTATCAAACGTTGTAACTCACGACGTTCGTCCATAATGAAATCGAGGTATACCGTATACGTCAATGGAGTGATATCCTCCTACTTATGTACCTGCCGAGCTGAGTTCGTCCACTAGCGAGAGGGGCGATAGCGTCACGTTGCCCAAGAAGTAGGCATCCGATGATTTCTGTCCTCTCAGTGTGTATATCTATACAATATATGTATATGCATCATTGTGTCGATATATTATATATATACGTATATACCATATATACAGGGTGAGTCAAAGGTTCCAGGACACCCTTGTATTTCGGCAACGGGAAGAAATATCTGAATATCCCAGCAAAAAACTGGTGAGGGGGCCTATCTTTTAGGCTATTTCCAGAACATGGCCGCCATCTTGAAATCCGCCATATTGGATCAAGGTCAAAGTTTTGAAATGGTAAGGGGGTCATCTCGCATATCAAACAAGACTAGAATTTTCTCAGAAATTGATTGCCGTAATGAGATTTGATATATGAGTTGTGGTTCACAAGTTATCAACACAGAAAGATGAAATAACAATTGTTTGTTGCAGGTAACTAAAGATGGCACTGACGAAAGAGGAGAGGATTGAGATAATCCT
Source organism: Macrothele yani (assembly GCA_039090855.1). Lineage (NCBI taxonomy): Eukaryota > Metazoa > Arthropoda > Arachnida > Araneae > Macrothelidae > Macrothele > Macrothele yani. The sequence continues at coordinate 52,586,676 of CM077028.1, forward strand.
AATGTCTAGGGAACGCAGCTGACGTATCATAGAAGCAGACGTCAACAACCGACACCCAGAAACACCACCAATTACACACATCGACAATTATCTAAATGCTCAGCGCCACCTGGAAATGCTACAAGAAACGGTGTTACCCTCCCTTCTGAATTAAGATGGCAGTTTCTCCTGTTATTTCCAACATGATGGGGCTGCACCCCACTATGGTGCAACTGTTCGTCAATGGCTATCAGTTCAATTCACTGTTCATTGGATTGGCCGGCGTGGTCCTGTGGAATGGCTACCCATATCACCCAACCTCACACCACTCGACTTTTATCTGTGGGATCATTTGAAACACTGATGTATGATAAGAAAATCCGCGTCAAATACCATCTTCATCAACACATCCTGGGCCTCCCCGGTGGCGCAGTATTCTAAGTGATGGCTTCTGGTCATTCGTCCGAGATGGGTCCGGGTTCAAATCCCGGTGAGGTATGCGTTATGTTTGTCTTACGGCACTGGCTCTCTCCCTTTCCTGGAGCCAGTGGCCCTAAATTAGGGACTAGCGACTGCGTATAGCCCATTGAGTTGCTCACGGTGGTCGTTAAACATTCGTTAAAAAAAAAACGCATCCTGGAGACCTGTAACCGCAGTTCTTACAGTATCCTCGTGCGGGTGCATAACGATTGGTTCAAGCGCCTTCATCTCTGTGTTCAGCAACAGGTACAACGCATCTCAGACATTGACTACCGAACACATCAAATAGCTGCGCATCACAGGGTACTTTAGAGGTTGTTATTTGAACATTCGGTGTTGATAACTTGTGAACCACAACAAATATGTCAAATTTGATTACGGCAGTCAATGTCTGAGAAAATTCTGGTCTTGTATGATATGCAACATAACCCCTTACCATTTGAAAAATTTGATCTTGATCCAATATGGCGGATTTCAAGATGGCGGCCATGTTCCAGAAGTAGCCTGAAAGATAGGCCCCATCACCGATTCCTTGCTGGGGTATTCAGATATTTCATTTTTTCTCCCGTTTTTGAAATACAAGGGTGTCCCGCGACTTTTGACTCACCCTGTATACATCATATAAGCCTACTGTATATATTTATTTATATCCCACCTATCATTGTATAAATGTATAGGCCAATAAAACCTAATCACTTATGGCATTATATGATTACGTTTTATTGACCTTTGACCTACTGCCACAGATGCCAAACTTAGACAATTCGTCGGGGGAAATATTGTGTCGTTAAATCAGGAAACGTTTAACGAAAAGAAACCTAAATTACACAGTAACACAGAAACCAAAAAGGGAGGTTAAGTTAGAAGTATACCTCACAGATGTAACAAGAGAGATGACACCGAATATTCGATCGTAATATGCATGTCTTTTGAGTCTTTTCAGATACGAAACAAATATTTCAAAGCAGATTTTTACGAAACCAAAAAGTGCAGCCAAAAAAGAAAACACTTACAGCAGCTATGGAAAAACTCGCATAATTTAAAATACGCTGTGTTATCCCGGCTGTTCGTAGTGAACGGAACCCATTGCAAAAGAACACCCCCCACCCCACTCGTATTTCTACAATCGATAAGACATTCACAAATAGAAATAACTACTTACTCCTACTATCAGCTGAAAAGTCTATTACTAAAATTAACAAATTGTGCACAAAACATTTATCATAGCAGAATGTCATCATCATCATCATCATTGTCAACCATTATCAATCCACTGCTGGACGAAGGTCTCCCCAAGTTTCCTCCACAACGGTCTGTCTTGTGCCAGTCTCCTCCATGTCACTCCCGCATATTTACGAATTTCATCCACCCATCTCCCATGTGGTCTTTTTCTGGGTCTTTTCCTGTCCCTTGGAATCCAATCTAAAATTTCGGCTGTCCATCTATGGTCTGTCCTTCTGGCAGTATGTCCAGCCCATTGCCATTTCAGGGATTTAACTCTGATCATGATGTCTTCCACTCTCGTCATTTTTCGGATCCACGAGTTCCTCTTCTTATCTCTCCTGGTTATACCAAGCATGCACCTCTCCATGCTACTTTGAGTTGTCTGCAGCCTTTGTATGTCTCTTTTAGTTAAGGTCCACGTCTCTGCACCATACGTAAGCACTGGAAGGATGCATTGATCAAACACTTTTCTTTTAAGACATAATGGCATATTGCTCTTGAAAATTATGCTGTTTCTTCCAATAGCTCTCCAGGCAAGTTTTGTACGCCGATTAATTTCTTCATCAATGTGACTCTCACTTGAAATCTGCTGTCCAAGATAAACATACGTATCTGTTATCTCCAGTTTTTCTCCATCAATCGATAAATCTTCATTTCTTGTAAAAGCATTGAACATCACTTTTGTCTTCTGAAAGTTCATTTTTAATCCCACTTCTTTACTCTTGTCAGCAAGTTCCTGGATCATACTCTGCAGCTCTGATGGGGTAGTTGCAAAAATGACTACGTCATCAGCAAAACGAAGGTGGGTTAGATAATCTCCATTAATCTTTATCCCTTTGTTTTCCCAGTTCAGTGATTGAAAGACATTTTCCAATGTGACATTAAAGAGCTTCGGAGATATGGTGTCACCTTGTCTCACTCCCTTTCCAATTTTTATGTGTGTTGTATTTTCAAACAGCCGAATCTTTGCACTTGCATTTTCATAGATGTTATTAATAATATTAATGTATGCATCTTCAATACCGCAGGATTTCAGGGCCGTGGTAACTGCTGATGGTTTCACCGAATCAAAGGCTTTTTCATAATCGATAAAAGCCATGCACAATGGAAGTTCATATTCCCTCGCTCTTTCAATTAGTTCTCTCAGTACGTGGATATGATCTATTGTGCTGTAGCCACTCCTGAATCCAGCTTGTTCTCTCGGTTGAGCCATGTCCAGTGTTACCTTCAAGCGGTGTGAAAGAACTTTAGTGAATATTTTATAAACCACTGATAGGAGGCTGATAGGTCTGTAGTTCCTGAGATCCTCAATGTCACCTTTTTTATGTAGCAGGATCATTGTAGCATTGTTCCAATCCTCAGGAATCTTCCCTTCATTAAGGCATCGAGTGAAAATTTGGGCGAGTACTGTTTCGATTTCTCCACTTGCTTCTTGTATGATGTCTATAGTAATTCCATCTTCTCCTGGAGCTTTCCCCCGCTTCATGTTCTTGATTGCATGAGCAACTTCTGCTGGGAGGACTGGAAGAACTCTGGTACCTTTCATGATGTCTGGAGTACATGTATCATCCCTTTCATATAATAGCAGAATGTATCAGAAGCAAAAGGGATTTTCAAATTGAACAGTTAGTTAGAACAAGGGATATAGAGCCTAACGTGATGTAATTTTACGTGCATCAGCAGAAAAGTTGTGAGTTACTTGAAGAAAGAAAAATCAAAGAATAACCACAAGAAATTCAATCACCGCTCTGAAGTTAGTACAATATATAACCGTTCATACACTCATTGTCATAAAAATCAGCGCACCAAGAAACAACGGTGCGATTAACGCTGAACTCAGCGAATAGCTACGAAGAGGACAGACATGCAAATGATTCAAGTTTTGTGCGAACCCGCATGCCCGCGCGTCGGAGACCAGCGCTGCAATCCTAATTCTTGGGGCTTATAAGGCGCCACGCAGGGGACTCCACATTCGTGCCGAAGTGCACGGTAATAGTCAGGTGAGATTCCTGAGTAGTAGACATGCCGAGGAGCCGGCGTAGATGTGCGTACGGGCAACTGACGGAGTTTGAACGAGGCCGTATCGTCGGGATGAGAGAGGCAGGGTGTCAGGATCGCCGAATCGGCAGCCCATTGGGCCGGTCGGATAGTACCGTGCGATCATGTTGGGAGCAATGGACACGGGTAGGCACCCAGACACGGCTGACTGGCTCTGGACGACCCAGACACACCACCAGCAGAGAGGACAGTGGGATCGTGAGAGCGGCACGCACAGATGCAACGACGTCCTTGTCCAATATCCAGAGACATTTGGCGGCTGTACAAGGGACTTTTGTGTCCGCCAGAACCATTTCCAGACGCCAGGCAGAGGCGAATCTACACTCTCGACGGCCCTTACGTTTTCTGCCCTAAACACCTGACTATCGTCCGCGTCGATTGTAGTGGTGTTCGCAGCGAGCAACGTGGAATGCTACGGACTGGCGACGTATATTGTTCAGCGACGAATCCCGCTTCTGCATGGGAACGAACAACCACTGTGTCAGAGTGTGGAGGACCGTAGGTGAGCGCTATAATCCCAACCTCACTGTACAGAGGCACACGTCCAGAACTGTAAGCGTAATTGTCCGGGGAGCCATCGCGTATGACAACCGGACTTCCCTCGCAGTGATCAGAGGGACGTTGACATCCCAGCACTACGTGCAGAAGATCCTGCGGCCCCATGTGCTGCCTTTCCTGGCGGGGCTGCCTGGAGCCATTTTCCAACTAGTTAACGCCCGTCTGCACACGGCTCGGGTTTCCCAGGATTGTCAACGTCATGCTTCGACGCCTCTGCGGCCTGCCAGATAGCATGATCTCTCGCCCATCGAGCACGTGTGGAACCATATGGGACGCCAGCTTTCTCCATGTCTCAGTTTTCGTGATTTAAAGCGTAAGTTGCAAGAAGTGTGGGCCAATCTGTCCCATGATACCACACGGCGTCTCTTTGACTCCATGTCGGATCGTATCACCGCATGTATCCGAGCACGAGGCGGTACGACGCAGTACTAACGCTGACCGGAGCGTGTACCGTATGTCCGCGGGAAATTGTCCTGCTGCTGTGATATTATAATCACTTCTGTCCTTAGTATGTACCATCTCACTACTAAAACCTCATTACAACCCGACGCCTCCTTCTTGGTGCGCGGATTTTTATGACAATGAGTGTATTTCCAGTTTGATAATACTATCTACGTCAGACTGAGGGCGCCCCCATGGGATCTCCCTTTCAGGTATCTTAGCTGAAATTCTGCTACAGCGAATAGAGGAGAGAGTTCTTTGCAACTTTAAGCCTACACCTACCTTATACATCAGATACGTTGATGACGTTCTCAAGATATGGCCTCATTCACTCAAGGAACTAGAATCACTCACAAAGAACCTTTCATCCCAGTACAACAACATAAAATTTACTATTGAACTTGGAACTAATGGTTGCCTAACCTACCTCGACTTTTTGATAGAAAAGAATACAGATAACACTGCAATACATTTCTCTGGTTATCGTAAACCTTCGGCCTCTGCTTCTATCATACCAGCTTCATCAACCCACCCCCAAAAATACAAACTTTCAGCTATCATATTTATGATACAATAACTCACTTGTCTGACGAAAAACGACGACGCATTGAAATAAAAAAGCTTTTCGAAATTACTTCAGAGCATGGATATTCCAATTTCACAGTGAAGAAAGTTCTCAAAAAATTACATTTCTATGACCATACAACGCTGCAAAGAGGCATTAAGCAACATGCATATGTAGGATCTATGAAGTACCATCCTTATATTGCACCTATTCACAAAACATATTTGTAAGCACTTTAAGTTTGACTTTGGAATCCAGACAACTAATATCTTCACACTAATCAAGAAGGATCGTGACCGTATACAGCATACCTTTAAAAAGTGTGGATGAAAATGATTGTAATAGGATATACACTATCTACCAACAAGTAATTGGACACCTGTGATAGCAAAGGAAAACGAAGTTTATTCACCTTCAACAGTTGGTGGAGCCTCCACGAGCGGCGATTACAGCTGCGACCCTCCGGGGCATACTCTCAACCAGGCGTTGTTCGACGGCTAGTGGTATTTTCTTCCACTCGACTTGGAGAAGACAGGTCAGTTCCTTCACCGATTTCGGACGGTGGGGGCACCCCTTAAGTCGACGCTCCAACTCGTCCCAGAGGAGTTCGATAGGGTTAAGGTCCAGGCTCTGCGCAGGCCAGTCTATTCGATTAACCCCACTGTCACCATGCCAAGTCATGGTGGACCTCGCAACATGACAGGTGACATTGTCATCCTGAAAGTAACATGGGTCCACCCCGTAAAACTGCCACAACGTGGGAAGCGCATGGTCATCCAAAATGGTGCAGTAGGTCTCGGCGTTGAGTCTACCAGGAATTGCGATCAAGGGTCTTGTGCCATACCAGGAGAAACACCCCCATAGCATAATTCCACAGCCACCGAACTTCACAGTTGGCACAATACATTCCGGCAGAAGGCTTATTCAGGCAGACGCCAAACCCAGACCCTGCCATCCGAACGGTAGAGGGTGAACCTTGATTCGTCGCTCCAGAGAACCTGTTTCCACTGTTCAACGGTCCACTGTCGACACTCGTGCACCACGATAGCCGAGCAGCGCTATTGGACTTGGTGATCAAAGGCTTGTGGGCGGCAGCACGTCCATGATAACCGAGCAGATGGGCTTCCTTACGGATGGTATTCATCGAAAGAGCACTTCCGGATGCCTGTTGAAACTCCTCGCGGATGTGGCCCATCGATTTGGTGCGGTTCTTCCGAATTTCTCTGGCCAGCACCCGTCGGTCTTAACTCCCAGTTTTGTGGGTCTTCCGGGTCGGAGCACATTCCGACAGTCACCTCTCATCTTCCACTTGCCAATCACGTAGGCCACTGTCGATTTGGGGTACTTCAACTCGTTGGATATGTCACGTATTGATCAGCCATTTCTGTGATACCCAACGATTACACCTTTCTCGAAATCAGAGAGCTCCGAACTGCGTGGCATCTTGCATGCGACTGGTTGCGTTGTTGTTTCCCATACGATATTTAACGGCGGCGGCAGTGACGTGTATCAGGACCGCAGATATCGTCGATTGCAGGGGTGTCCAATTACATGTTGGTAGATAGTGTATATCGGCCCTACTCTACGCACATTGAGAACACGGATTCGTGAGCACAAATATTATATCAAAAATTGATCACGGAAGACGATTAGTGACCGACGGTATGCATTTTCCGCTGTGGAATGAAACCTCAATTATTACAATCCTCACCACTAAATTCTCATTATTATTCACTGAGAGTTTAGCTATGCATAAATGTGACCAAATATGGTGCAATGATAACCCTCCACTGCTGATTTCTTTACCGTGGAAAGTTTTGCTGTCTTCTGATACTTACGACCAGACCAACGAATTTTGCTGTCTTCTGATACTTACGACCAGACCAACGAAGTATTGCTGTCTTCTGATACTTACGCCAGATCAACGAAGTTTTAGTGTGTTCTGATACTTACGACCAGACCAACGAAGTTTTGCTGTCTTCTGATACTTACGACCAGACCAACGAAGTTTTGCTGTCTTCTGATACTTACGACCAGACCAACGAAGTTTTGCTGTCTTCTGATACTTACGACCAGACCAACGAAGTTTTACTGTGTTCTGATACTTACGACCAGACCAACGAAGTTTTACTGTGTTCTGATACTTACGACCAGACCAACGAAGTTTTGCTGTCTTCTGATACTTACGACCAGACCAACGAAGTTTTGCTGTCTTCTGATACTTACGACCAGACCAACGAAACATCGTATGATCCCGACGGAAGCCATGTATAAGACGAATTAATCAAGCCAAACCTTCCTACTCCTCTCTAAGAAAGGACATCGTATCAAATAAAAAAAACTATGCCCCTTCTGATATGCATAATTAAGGATCGAACCACGGACCCAGAATATTTAGGATTTAAGCAGAAACTGATATTTATAATTCAAATAATTAAATTTATTAATGTGTTATATGATTAGCCATATACACTGCCGGACAATTGCTAAGGACGGATGACAATAGCAACGATAGCAACCATAAAATGGAAGGCAGTAAAATGTGGAAATTAGCATAAGTGCGGGATACAGTAAGACGTGTTGTGCGTATGCAAATTTTGGATTGCCGAACTTGTTCGTGACGTCATAGCGCTGATAAGAGATATAAAGGATTTGGCGCGTATTGACCGTTGTTGTTCAAACGCAAAGTTGAAAGGGAAAGAATCAATTGACGAACTTGCAATTTTCAGTATGTCTTTCCGACATCACCTAGATGATTTTACGCGTGGCCGTATTATTGGCAAGATTGAAGAAGGGCGAAAAATAACAGATGTTGCCAGCGAGTTCGACGTCAGCCACAGTGTTGTTTCAAGGCTTTGGAAATCATTTCAAACAAATGGAGAGTGTAGCAAACGTCACGGGGGAGGTCTTGTTCGCAGTACGACACCTGCAGAAGATCGGTACATAGTGTTATCAACAAAAAGATACCGGCGCAGCACAGCTAGTGAGGTAGCTAATCAGTTTATGGCTGCTACTTGCAAGCGGATCTCCCGAAAAATTGTCGCCAGACGTTTGCATGAAGGAGGACAATACGCCCGCCGTCCTGTTGTGTGCATCCCATTGTCCAGACGTCACCGTACCGCCCGTTTGCAATGGTGCCATCAACATCGCAATTTGACTGATAACGACTGTTCTGCTGTCCTCTTCTCAGATGAGAGTAGATACAGTCTATCGTCTGATTGTCGACGACAACTGATCTGGCGTGATAGTGGTACTGCATATTGTCCAGCAAACATACAGGAAAGGGACCGATATCCGACATATAGTGTCATGGCATGGGCTGGCATCATGATCAATGGCCGTACGTCCCTCTATGTGCTTCCAACTGGGACTATGACTGGCCAACGATACATTAATGATGTTCTGCTACCTCATGTTCACATGTTCCGTGGTGCTGTCGGTGATAGATTCATTTTCATGGACGACAACGCAACATGTCATCGAACAGTCGCTGTCCAGGAGTGTCTTGAGAGCGAGGATATTCAAAGCCTCGTATGGCCAGCACGTTCTCCAGATCTGAATCCCATTGAAAATGTGTGGGATGCTTTGGGGAGGAGTCTTGCTGGTCGCCAATGCCCTCCAATAAACAAGGACACCCTCATCCGTGCACTGACAGAGGAATGGGATAAATTACCCCAACAGCTGCTTGATAATGTTGTGCAAAGCATGACACGACGTGTGGAATCTTGCATCGCCCTCCATGGTGGAAATATCCCGTAATGACATCTTACACCGGAACGCCTGCGGACGGCAATTGCATTTTTTTCACGTTTACGTATTCTGCACAAAATGGCCTGTTTGTCCCTTGAACACGTTCCAAAGCCTTCTGGATTTCAGAGCACAATAAATTGTCTTTCTTGTAATGTCCTGACATTCTGACATTATTTTATTTCATTTGGCATCCAATCACTCTTACTTTTTTCTGCGCTATATAGCCGTTTATGATCCGTCCTTAGCAATTGTCCAGCAGTGTACATACTATTAACTTATTACCTCAGTGAACTTTTACATCGAAAATGCATAACAACTGTGGCTGTAACCTTTATATACGACATACATGCTTTGAATGTTAAATATCCAATATAACATACAAGATGTTATCTTCATGCGCACAAATTAATGCTCGACTCATTCAGCAATTGCACATGCGATACGTCACGCGCACACTACATCTGTAAATTTAAAAAAATCCTCTCAATGTAGTCGTTTGTGGTTTGTGACCGCGGATGGCTTAGTGGTCAACGTTCGTCACTACTACGAAGGAACCTCAGGTTCGATCCCAGTCAGGTACGAACGCTCGAACCACTAAATATCCGCCGTGCGTCGTACCCCGGGCAGAGTTGGAAACGGGTCAAAAATTTCGGACCCGGACATCCCATAACTGGACCCGATCCGGACCCGTAACTGACCCGGACAAATCTTTTTTGAACTATAAATTCGAAACTCAATTTATCTATATATATATACATATAAACGTAATATATATATTCATCCCAATAACTGTTTGATATTTAATAACTGAAATCCTTTTTTTATAATAAATTTGGTTACTTGCTAAACTTTAGTGCCATTTTTAGTGACACTATTTTGCGTAATCCAGAAGTAATGGCTGACTATGACCGTGACACCATGGGGTATATTACAAATGGGAATCATTATTTACGATTACACAACTGTATTTTTTAAAATGTATTTAGATTGTCAGGGGTCGTGGATCCGTATGGCTTCCCAACGCTTCCGCTGTCTTGTCGTCGTCAGGGCGAAAGGTGGTGCTACACGTTACTAGACAGGTATCTCTAATACAATTGCTTATGAGTGTATGCAGGCATAATAAACATAAGTCGAAAGGGAGTGAGTGTTTCTTCCCAGCTGGACTTATTACATCGTGCTATGGGTTATTGGCTGCCCTATCATTTTCGAGTACTGAAGTTAGACAAAGCGAATTTTTAAAAACGGAAATTCCGTTAAAAGGCGTACACTTGCTGGCAACTTTACTGCACGCTATTTTTAGGAATTTTTCGCGAATTCGTTGCACTTATTTTTTACAGTGTAGGCTACTTCCTTTCTCTGGACTCAACCCTAAATTAGGGAAGGGTGGTTTCTTCTAGATTCTGAAGCGCACACTGAAAAAACAAACTAAGATGGAGCAGCAAAACCAATTTCGCCGCATTGAGTTTTGCTCGAAATGCCAAATAATTTTTTGCTCTACCAAACAACAATATTTCTTTTTTTTTTTTTTGGTTTTTATAGCAAAGACCTATTTAGGTACTTGAGCAATTTTGTTTTGCTGACAGAAATTTACTTACTGCAGCTGAAATTTGGTTGGCAGTACGAATCACTTTGCTGAAACAACCAAATGCTTTTGCTATGTCTGCCATACCAGCTGCCATAAAAAATGAGTAACTGCAGCAAACGTGTCTGTAATATTCAGCAAAATTCAAGATGATAGCGGTCTGGTCTGCCGGGGGGAGGGGGTGTGTGTGTGTGACGTGCCTGCACTGCAGGATGCACACGAGATAAACGCAGATAGCAGCGAGAGCATACGTCTGCGTAGCTCAGTTGGGAGAGCGACTTATTCCGGATCGAGGAGACCTGGGTTCGATACCCGGCGTGGACGAAAATTGTCGGAGAAATTCACTTCGTTGTACACACCGGAAATGTTGATTTTCCAGGAAACGAATAAATGGAATTTAGCAAATTCCATTTATTAAGTTCCAACAAGGAAATCAACATTATTATAGATTTGTGTTTGTAGCATTACATCTTGGCTGAAGTAGAAATTCAACATTGCAAAGAATTTTGCTCTGTAGCAGAAGATATTTGCTACAGTAGCAAAGTTTGTTTGCTGGAATAGCACGCTGACATTGCTGGAGATCGGCATCTGTAGCAGAAATATTTGCTGAAGTAGTAAAGTTGGTTTGCTAGACGAGCAAAAAAAAAAAAAAAAAAAAAAAAAACTTGCCACAGGAAACGGATATCTTGCTGCTGCAGCAAAATTTTTTTTTCAGTGCATAGAGATCGTTAAAACGCGTAACAAAAATGCATCTGCATGATCCCTTAAGGGGAATTCACGCATTAAATTTCATGAAAATCCGTCTAGATAAAGAAATGGTACGTTGTGTTGCCGAGCAGACCGATGGACGGACTGACATATTTCTAAATGAAGACTTCCGGCAAAAATGGAGTTTGTTTATTTATCCTGAACGATTTTCTGAAAGTCCTTTTAGTCATGGAAGAAGCATTTCTTTTTTCTATTCTGCGACATAATGTTTTACAGCAGGTTCCCTTTGCTTAACACGGCACTTTCAATAAATCAGATAAGTGTCCATCATCGTTGCGCTGTTTGAATTCCGGGACTGTAAGTTTGCCAGTTATGCCCGCGAAATTCCCAAGAAAGCGATCGAGCGCGACATATTTATAACGAAACGCTACTTCTCTTACGTTGCGCTGTTTTCGTTTGGGAACCATGAATTCTCCCATAGGCGCCGGAGGTCCTGAAAAATCAGATGTTTCTCTGGTGGTTATTTGCTGCCTTTTGATTGCCGAAAAGTTTCTGGATGTAGCTTGCATGTATGTATGCATGTACATATGGCGACACACTGCAGTCAGTGTGGCATGCTGTTGTGGTGAGGAAGGCAAGCGTCTTGTGATGTGGAGGGAAAAGGGGGGGGAGAAGAACTACGGAAGACATTCAGAGACTCCAATGTTCTCAAAAGATTCTCTCTCTCTTTCTTTCTTTCTCTCTCTCTCTTGTGTCTCCCCTACCATCGCATCGGGAGAGAAATATGATTCGTTTTCCATTGTTTTTGTCGGTGGACACGCAATAGAAAGATTTTTGGCGCCGATCTAAGATCCTTTTTGGAATGATAGACAGGCAGCTTTCACCCTACGTTGGTCTCCTCGAACGACATTCAAACATCCTTTTCATGAAGGAATCGACAAACGTTAACTTTCTTGCTGTAGAAGCCAATTTTCATGCTGAAACTATGGTGCTACATTAACATACACTTATGCAGAAATGCAATTCTTTTTTTTTTTTTTTTAATTTACGGCGAAGCATGTGAAAACAGGAGTTTGTCTGTGACGGAGGTCGAACCCCGTCTCCACGCTCCGGAGTGAGTTGCTGTAACCAACTAAGCTACACCGACGGAATGTATCTCTGCCGTCTTTACACGTGCTTCACCACTGTAGAACGTCCCATCATCTCCGTCTTAATTTTTTTTTTGAAGCAAAGTAGGAGCCTCTCATTAATTCCAGGATATGCGTGGAACGAATATCATACATTTTTCGAAGAATCCAAATGCTAGTAGTTCCATTTTTACGTTCGGGCGCCAATGTGAAAACAGAACTAGTCTCCACGCTCTGGAGTGAGTTACTCTAACCGACAAAGCTACACCGACGGAATGTATCTCCGTCTTGAGAAGTGCTTCACCTGTGTATAGAACGTCACATTATCTCCCTTTTAATTTTTTTGAAGCGAAGAAGGAACCTCTCATTAATTCCACAGGATGTGTGGAACGAATATCGCACATTTTTCGAAGAACCCAATGGCCACTGAATCCATTTTTACGTTCGGGCGCCAATGTGAAAACAGGAATTTGTTGGCTACGGGGATCGAACCGAATCTCCACGCTCCGCAGTGAGTTGCTCTAACCGACTAAGCTACACCGACGGAATGTATTTCTGCCGTCTTGACACCTTCTTCACCTCTGTAGAACGTCACAAACAACAATATGTAATGTCTTAAACTTTTGACACCAGTGGTTTAAGTGGTTACCTAATTAGGCAAATAATACCCTTAAAGAACTTTTAGATTACTTCTTTGAGTATAGACATTGGTGTAATCACTGGAAGGTCGGGGAGTCAGGCCCCCCATCCTACAGTTTTTTAGAGTCAGGGATCCCCAATGTAAAGGACCCCACAATTTTTTCGGGTATATAATGATCTAACGCACACTTTTTTTCTGATGTGAAGCAAATAAATTTAATAATAATAAGATTGCAATTTTTCGCAGAATGCAAACACCTGTATAATGTGCACTATCTTATCTATCATAGTTTTACAGTTGTGTTCGCTAAGTTACACTGTAACGTATACTCCAGATTCACTTTCCTTTTGATTTTTACTATCTCTGGTTATTTTATTTTACTATGTAAATTATCTTCTTACTGAACGAGATGTTATTTCACCCGCTGAATGAGATCTGGCAATGAGTGTAAGTCATGACGTGGTGGTAGCCAGTATAAATAGGCGCGTTCAACGATACGTAGGGAGAGCTGTTGTTGTACGAAGTGAGCTGTTGTTTATGTGTCAGAGAGCTGTTGTTGTATAGAGAGAGCGGTTGTTTATGTGCGTGAGAGCTTTGTTTCGTGTGTAAAGAGATCTTCGTTTATGTGAGAGCCAGAAGTTTACCAAATAAAAGATTGACTTAGTAAGTACATCTTTCTCAGTTCATAGTTTTGTCAGATCTCTGTCTGGCTGTTAGGTTAATTTCATTAGTTGATTATTATTAACAACCAGCATAAGACTTTATTCATCTTAATTACTACTACAACATTACTAGCAGTTAAAAGCTTGTTCATTATTATTACTACACTACTAGCAGGAAAGTTTATTCATGATATAATTAACAAACAACAAGCATTAGAAGAAGCATTAGCTTAGAAGAAGCTGAATTCATTATAATTCAGTAGCAGAAGCGATATATTCATTATAACACAATTCGCCAACAGAGGCGCCTATGTCGTGCCCGTTAGATCACGCCTCAGCAACTGCTTTACTCCTGCGTGTGTGTGTGTGTAGGGGGAGGGGGTCCCAAACTCTATCTTATACAGTGTGTATACAGGGTGCATAGGAAAGTCCATTTCGCCAGAAATAACTTGCGAACGGAGAGAGGTACAGTTATGTAATTGAGATAACGGTATAGTAAAGCGACTACGCCCGATCGAATGCAACCAATAGCAGCGCCCCTAGTGGCGAAATGTGGAAGTTACCCATTGCAAATCGAAAACGAAAAGAGATAGAGCAAAATTTCCAATAACAAAGTTGTAGAGCATCAATTGATTACTACAAAACGACATTTGTTTCACACGGGTAAGATAAATAGTGGTTCGAGCGTTCGTGCCTGCTTGGGATCGAACCTGAGGTCCTTTCCGTGGCAGTCACGAAAGTTGCCCACTAGGCCATCCGCGGCCCTTTGGAGTGATGAATCTACGTGCAGGTTATTTCAATGGGAAGGAAGAACCGGGATCTGGAGATGAAGATCTTCTAGCGGGACTACATTGTTTCATGGAAATCTTTGGGAAATTGTGTAATGAATGGAAGTGTAATGATGTGAGTATGAAGTCACTGCTGTTCCGGAATACTACCCCCTGTCATAAAGCAAAGTTCAGTATTACTTGATTTGAAGATTATGTAATAAGGAACCCAAAGCCCAATCTGAAACCTATTATAGAGTTCAGGGATGTATTGGAAAGACATGTGAAGAACTCTCCCAAGAGAGATTTAATGACCATATGCGGAACTTGGTCCTTCCTTCATTTTTCACACTCAGTAGGCAAAACGTTAGAGATAGGGGTGATGGGAAGTTGACGTGGGCATCTCCCGAGCTGAGTGAAACACACCCAAACCGAACGCAGGCGATAAACAGGTATTCAACATCGTTTCCCAACTGTGTATCGCTATCGAAGAACATGGGTAAACGTGGTGATCTGAGCAACTTTGATCGTGGACGCATTACCGGCGCAAGACACATGGGTCATTCTACCGCCCAAGTGGTAAGAACCCTGGGGGTCTCCAGGGCAACCTTATCAAGGGTGTACCGCGAGTATACCATCGACGGATGTACCAGCGCCCAGAGAGCAAGTGGGGACCGACCACACGCCATTGATGACCGCGGTCGATGTAGAATATCCAAGCACGTGCAGACTGACCGCTTGGCAGCGGGCGGCGGCGCAGTTCACATCCAGGTTAAATGTCGGAGGCCCAACGGTATACGTACGATGGGCCACAGGAGCCAACTCCCTACTCGAGTGCCACTGTTGACTGCTCGTCATCGGACATTACGATTCGTCTGGTGCCGGGAACATAAAAACTGGACCGCTGCAAAGTGGCGTTGCTGCGTCTTGTGATCAGGTGAATCCCATTGTACCGAGCTGACAGGAGGGTGCGGGCGTGGTGACGATATAGTGCGTCGCATAAACATAGAAACAGAACGAATTCTCGAATAAAAAAAGAAACAACAACGAGCTGAATTGTACAGCTCATATTTATAGCAAAAATAGCATAGGACACGCAGCTGCATAATAGTTTGACGGAAACAGAAAAAATAGTTTGACGGAAACAGAAAAAAAGAAAACAGAAATACGCTGTCTCAAATATATAAAGACTTACTAGTTATGAGCACCTCCGGTACGAATAGTGGAGCCGTTGTTCCGAAAAACACTGAAAACCTAATTGGGCATGCTGTCCACCAAGTGATGTAAGTGTTCTGGACGGAGTGCGTACCAGCTTCGTTTAATCTGCTCTTTCAATGCCACCACACTTGAGAACTGCCGTTCATTCGCATACACATCACGAGCTAGGATGCCCCAGAGGTTCTCGATAGGGTTCAGATCTGGACTGAGTGCTGGTCAATCCATTACGGTCACATGATGAGTGTTAAACCAACTTTTCGTTGATGCAGACCGACGGATAGAGGCATTGTCTTGCTGGAACAGATAATCAACACCCGCTAGAGTTTCGGCAAACGGTAGAATGTGGCTGCTGAGTATGTCCTGATACGTTTCGGAGTTTTGCCTGCCTTGCAGGAAAGCGATATCCGTTGTCCCGTTGAACGCAAAAGCTCCCCAGACCATCACAGATCCCCCATCTTTCTGTCTGCTGAAGAAGGTGCGTGGCTCGTGTCGTAAATCATGCCAATAGCAGTTCCGACAGTCAGGGCCGTCCAGGTTGAACTTTTTCTCATCGGAGGAAATAGTTATGATCCACTCGTCAGTCCCGAGCATGTGGCTGCTTGCCCATAACAATCTAGCTTTCTTGTGGCGCCGCGTGAGGTGTGGCAGACAACGCATTTTACGGAGCACAATGTTGCGACTTTCCTTGATTCGTCGATGAACTGTGTTCTTTGAGACCGTGACACCAACAGTCCGAGAAAATTGACGTAGTGATAACATTTGGGATAAAACTAAACGCATGATGGCACGATCATCTCGTTTGGTTGTTATTCGAGGCCTACCAGGCCGTTTTCTGGCAGTTGACGCACCGCGTTTCGATAAAGTCTTATAAATGACTGCCCTACTCCTCCCCATGGCTTTACAAATTGTCGCTACAGGCAATCCATTTGCTCTCAGTCTCCAAATCTTCTGCACTTCCTCACCAGAAAGTTGACTTTTGCGTGGCATTTCGGCAAATGAATGTCTGACGGCAGGTCCGCTGTCTTTTATAGGCATGGACCGAATTACGGCCCATGCGCGTGCGTACAACATGCTAATTTGTACATCTCATTTGCATGTGGCTACTTTACATAGTTGTGTTTATATTTATGAGACACCGAAAATTGCACTATTTCACTTTGTGGTGTTCTTTTCACACAATCCGGTCATCTCGACGGATCGAAACGTTTGTTGTAGGATTCTGTCTAATTAGGTACCACTTCAGCTTCCTACCTATATTCGCATTGCGTACACGGCGCAAAGTAATTTGTCTCTATATTTATGCGACGCACCTTAGCATGCGAACCTGGCCCGTCTGGCTAAATCGGCTCTGTTCAAGGCGGTGGTGTCTCTGTAATGGTTTGGGGAGCCTTCTTGTGGGACACATTAAGTCGCTTAATGGATCTTTAGAGGTCCTTAACAGCTGCGCGCTACCAGCAAGTGCTGGCTGATCACTTCGCGCACCCTGCTACCGTTGGTCTGTTTCAGGAGGGCACCACCATCTGAGTTTGGAACCATCCAGTGGTCAACCCTAGTTCCCTGGATTTAACCCCTCGCTGGAATGCTGTAGAGTGGAACAACAAGTCCATGGATCCTGGACCAACGTCTCGGGCGGACTTGTGGACAATGTTGCAACAGGCATGGCTGGCATTACCTCAGGAAACCCTCCGACATCTAGTGGAGTCGATGCCTCGGCGTGTATAGGCTGTTATTCGCGCTAGAGGAGGACAAACACGCTATTAGGTAGGTATCTCGAATGTTTCAGTCCACTTAGTGTATTATGCTGGTAGGATAATGACAACACAAAGTTCAAGAGATTTTAAGTTTATGGATGTTAAACGTACAGAAAGTTTTAGAGCAGTTAACAAGTATGAGAAGCTTTTTCAAAACATGAATTCTTTTTTAAGAAAAAAAAAATGTAACCATCTTTTCGTGATGATTCAACAACGAATTTTTGTTACAATTTTATCTTGACAAAACTGCGTCTGGAGTCAGTTATTGTTTTTAGAGAAAAACATGGTTGGGAAATAATCAAAATTTAATTTTTTGCAAAAGTGAAAAATAGTGGAAGGGCAATTATACTTTCTTGAAAATTCACGTCATGCTTATGCCATTGGCTTCATTTTTTAAACACTAATTGGTTCTCGCAACGATCAATTCTATTTATGCTTTCTCTGATTTCCTTGATGCAATGTTTTTCCGCTAGGGGGTGTAACAATATACTTCCATTTGATACTAGAACTATATTTATAAAAAAAATGTATTTTCACTTTTTTGTTTGTATCCCTCCGCGGTTTTCCGTGTTTCCTTTTTTTGAACTAAAGTATAATTCTCCTTCCACTCGCCCAGATACCCGAGTGGTCAAAGGCGCAGATTTCTGACTAGTCATCTGAACTGTGCCATTGTTTGAGCTCCAGATGTGGTATGGGTGATTGTCTATAATTTTTAGATTGTCTATAATTTTTAGATTTGCTCGTGGTGGTCGTTAAAGCCTGAAACGAAAGAAAGAAATAATTTTCCCTTTTCCTAGTGTGGAATTTTTTTCAGAAAACTTTTAATCTTAGAATTTAGAAACAGAAAAGAGAAAAAAACTCTTGAAATATCTTTGACATTTTGGTTTTGAGACTTTTCTCTGGGCTTTACCACCGCACGCAAGAATTCAGTGGTGCTCATCTTCCTAAGATAAAATTCGGAAATCAATATTTCCGGGGAGAACACTGAAATAAACCTGGTCTGAATAAAGAAATTTCATTTGTTTTTCCCTATCCGTGAGAAAATGAAGGAGAAAAAAATTCAGCATGTCCGTTCGGTTTTTTCACTCGTGTACACACAATGTACAAGTGCTTTCTCTCTTGGTCTGTGACACTTGGTTGAGGTCAAAACCCCTTACCGATCAATACACTCAAATACGCTTCAGTAAAATCAAGACAGCACTCTTTCTTCCTCGAACAAATTAGACTATCTTTGTGTAAGGAGTTAGAAAAGTCGCCGAACACAAATACTGAGACAAATATATCAGTTCGCCTTATCTCAGAAGTTTCAATATTTTTCTTTTTTCGTTTACCATTATTTCTTTGTACAACTTGTCTCAAAAGCCACTTTACCTGTATAGTAGGACGTACATTAGTACATTAGTACATTAGTTGAACTCATCTCGGAGATTTATTTCTTTTTTTGAATGGAAGTAAGAAGTATCTTTGCAACAATTCAGTAAACTGGGATTAGTGATGATTAATCAGAGTGGATAAATGATTACTATAAAATAAAAAATAAAATATTGACTCTGTTGGATTTAGAATGGAACTTTCAATTTAAATCAGTGTGTTACATAAGTTTGTCTCCATGCGCCGTAGGTCATTTTATTCAAATGTTTAATTTGAAGCGGGTTCTGAGAAACTAACCAACCGGATGAGAGTAAATGTTTTTTCTTTTTTTTTTTTTTGATTGAAGGTTTAACGACCACCGTGAGCAACTCAATGGGCTATAAGCACTCGCCCGTCCCTAATGTAGGGCCACTGATTCCAGGGAAAGGAGAGATACAGTGCCGTAAGACAAACACAACATCCCTACCTCACGGGATTCGAACACGGACCACTTCCGGACAAATGGTCATAAGCCATCGCTTAGACAACTGCGCCACCGGGGCGGCGCAAATGTTTATATATATATATATATATATATATTTTTTTTTTTTTTTTTTAAGAGTGGAAGACATCATGATCAGAGTTAAATCCCTGAAATGGCAATGGGCTGGACATACTGCCAGAAGGACAGATCATCGATGGACAGCCGAAATTTTAGATTGGATTCCAAGGGACAGGAAAAGACCCAGAAGAAGACCACATGGGAGATGGGTGGATGAAATTCGAAAGTATGCAGGGGTGACATGGAGGAGACTGGCACAAGACAGACCGTTGTGGAGGAAACTTGGGGAGACCTTCGTCCAGCAGTGGATTGATAATGGTTGACAATGATGATGATGATGATGATGATAAATATATATATATATATATATATATATATATATATATATCTGTGCCAAAAATAATGATTTTGTCTCCTTGCCATGTGTTTTGAAGATTACTTCTTCATTACTTCTTGAACAAGTTTTTTGTTATTTATTCAAGGTTTTTTTCATTCGCATAGGTAACTTCTTTTCTAAATTACATCAATACAACATTCAGAATTATAAATTTTTGGGATTTTTTGAATTGCACCAGCACTGGTTTGGCCGATCAAATTTTGCATAGCTGCCACGAATGGATTTAACGAGAAAGATGACAACGAATTGTCGAGTGCAATAAGCACTTCTGAATCCTTTCTGACACGAAGAAAGTGCTTTAAAGCAGATTTTTAGAAGAAAAAAAAATGAGGCAGTGAAAAAGAGAATACATGTACGCTCTCTAAAGAAAATCTGCGCATGATTTAAAATGCGCAGAATGTAAGCAGTGTTCTCCATAGTATATTGAAGCGGCAACAAATGCACTGAACGGACCAAACATAAGACATACCTATCTAAGAGTTTGTTGGTCCTCCTCTAGCGCGAACGATATCCTGTACACGACGAGGCATCGACTATACCAGATGCCAGAGGGTTTCGGGGGTGATGCCTGTTGCAGCATTGTCCACAACTAGCCATGCCTGTTGCAGCATTGTCCACAACTTCACCCAATACCTGTTGCAGCATTGTCCACAACTTCACCCAATACCTGTTGCAGCATTGTCCACAACTTCACCCAATACCTGTTGCAGCATTGTCCACAACTAGCCATGCCTGTTACAACATTGTCCACAACTCCCCTCAATGCCTGTTGCAGCATTGTCCACAACTAGCCATGCCTGTTGCAGCATTGTCCACATCTTGCCATGTCTGTTACAGCATTGTCCACAATGCTGCACCATCACCGCCAGGGTAAACGTCTAAGATAAAGGGATGCATTATATCAACGAGGATGGACAGGTAGCCATTGGCGTTCAAGGACCCATCCAGTGGTACCATCGGCCCCATGTCAAACCAGAAAAACATCCCAGATACATGTACACTGACACCGCCGGCCTGTACTTGACCGACAAGCGTGCCCGGATGTTGGTTTTTGTGTGTTTGACGTCGTATCCGCCACATCTCGTTACTTCTGTGGAGTAGAAATCTCGATTCGGCGGAGAAGGCAACTTTTTTTCACTCTTCCACTCCAACGATGGCAGTCCTGCAGGGGTCGTTGCCAATGGACCAGAGTTAACATGGGTTCCTTGACTGAGCGTCGACTCCGGAGACCTATGCGTCACAGGGTTCGCTCTACAGTTGTCAGGGACACACACCTGGGTGCCCCAGCGTTTACTTGCGTGGTGAATCGCTGCACCGCTGCGCGTCGATTGCCCTTTACCAGCACACGAAGACGACGTCATCCTCTGGGGTTGATGGCCTTTGGGGTTCCACAATTTTGGGCACAAATTTGGCAGAGACGCGTCTCATACGTAAATTGTCCTTGAGAATCGACTGAACTGAACATAAACTAATGTTGAAGTCTTCAGATAATTCACGAATAGTAATTCGGTGATTTTTCCGGACAGCCGTGCGCACAAGTTCGACATTGTTTTCACTTTTGCTGGTTCAGGGCCTCCCCGACCGTTCATCACTTTCACGACCATCTTTAAAAAGTTTACGCCACTCATAAACTGGGGACGACTCATACAATCTTCATCATAGTCTCTCGGTAACGTTTGTGTCTTTGCAAGTTTTTGATGAAACCTGATGAAAAATCGTTTATCAATTATTTTTTCCGACATGACCAATGCGACGAACAGCTTCATACACGTAGGAACAAAGCATTGCTGTAAAAAAAATCGGATGAGCTAGGAAGACGTTATTCACGGCACCTGCTTATGACACCAGTCTCGATACTTTTTTATTACACTTCGTACAGTGGAACTCCGGTTATACGTTTTTACTGGGGATAGCCAAAAATAAAGTACAGAAGAAATTTCAGAATGTTAAATATTATTGTAAAATTTTGATTGCCTCCAAACAGCAAAAGAAAAAAAAAACGAGGGAAAAAGAAACACATAATTTTAGATTTCGATGATTTATAATATAAGGTATACGTATATACACTATACTGACTAAAGTCACCGGACACCCCTTCAAAACCAATGGAACGGATCCACTGCGTTGTTAAGATGCGTGGTACAGCTGCTAACGGTATAAAAACAAACCTGCAGCTGACCGCGATCATATCACACTGTGAGGTTGAGTGAAAACGTGGCGGCGGGAAAGAACTGGCTTTGAGGAAGGAAAGAGTGCTGGGTGTTATATTAGTGGGTTGTCCATACGAGAAACCGAGAGGCGTTTAAACGTACTCAAGTCAACTATTTTGGATGTGCAGAATAAGTGGAAGACACATGGCGTGCTTGTAGCAGCAAAACATACCGACAGATCAAAGAAAATCAGTGATAGAGGACGTCGAAGCCTCAGGAGAGTCGTTACAGCTAATCGATGGAGTACTGCATAAGAACTCAGTGTACAGGTGAGTAAAAATGTTGGAGCTTCGGTATCACAGCAAAAACAGTCTTGCTGGCCCAGCACTATGTTGCCGCTGCCGAACCGTCAATAAAATGTCCGGGCGGCCAACGGAAGGGCTAGCAGTTCAGGCCAACAGCTGGCAAACAGTTGGCACCCCATCAGTTGTCATATGCCACAACAGGGCCATCAGATATCCATCCCAGGCAGTAGCTGCTACAAGTGGCTCTTCAGTGGCACTGCAAGCACGTGCCAGAAATGATGGCTAACCTAATGTGGTCCGCTAGTTTGCCGGTAGTGGCAGCCGGCAACCACGTGACGTAACTGATGGCTTACCGAATCTCGTCCACCAATTTCTCAGTAGTAGCCATAAAAAAACAACCAAGTATAACCGCAGTTTCCCTAAGCTGCAACTGTTTTTTCCCCTCCCCTTACGTAACTTGTGAATTACAGTACTGCGCTGGGGAAATTTTCTCAACAGACCGGAAAAACGCCCGTTTGGATCTGGGTGGATACGAACCAGGGCTGTCAGCGTGGGAGCTGAGCTCTCTACCGACCGGACCAATTTGCCACGTACGAGCGGGTGCTTGAAGCTGTCTGTTTCGTGCGGAATGTGTAATCGAATGTTTCTCTTTCATTTTACAATATTGCGAGGTATTTCTCATAAAAGTCAGTTTCATATAATTCATAAATTTATTTTTTCAACATAACGAGGGAACTTCACTAATTTTCAAGGAGTGTACCAATTTAGAGTCGCTTTCCAAAGTTTTGTACTGTCCTTGTCGTCTTGAAAGGCGATTGTTGAATTAATATATATTTACCCGGGTTCATGTCACATTCTGTTACATTTGTAACGTTGTATCTTTCCTTTCCGTTGTCCGAAGCTACATTTGTTTTAAAAAGAAAGATATTTTATTTTACTTCTCGTTATTTTTAGAAACGAATTCCTCCCAGTCTTGTGTATTCAACCCATGGATGAGTACATTATATCCACATAGCGTTGCTTTTTTTTTCTTTTTTCAAATAATTAATAAATTTTGTACGCATATAATTCTTTTTTTCTCCAACAAACGTTTTTTTAATATTTTTCCAAGACATTTGTTTCAAGAGGTTTCAAACTCTTTCTTGTTATTCACCCACTCCATTTCATGAATTGTTTTTCATGGGAATGGAGTGGGGGTATTTCATGGCTATAATCTAGTATTTCATGGCTATAATCTAGTATTTCATGGCTTAATCTGATATCTTCGTCGACGTGGAATTTCATTAGGAAATTAATTCGCCTCTCTACATATGGATTTTTTTTAACATCCACTAAAATAAGACGATGACGATAGCGTCGTCTTCAACTAACTAGTACCATGAGCGACAGAGCAAGCATTGTTTCTGCGAATGCGCAGTCCAGTTGCTTCCAACTGATGTTGGGGTTGTATTGGTTGCCAGCAACGGGCCACTAGTGGCACTTGCTTGGAGTCCCATAATTCACGGCGATGCTGCAGGAGCATCAATGGCTCTCCAACTGACAGCGCTGCCACCAACGGACCGCTACCCGGCCGTGAGCGGCGGATTTCAGCCAGCAGTGATGCATCCCTGCCAGCTGGTGGCCAGCAGTTTCCCAGCACTTGTGTTTTTGCTGTGATGTGAACCTACCATTCGCTGAGAACTTCATTCCGTAAGTTACCGTGGTCGTGCGGCTGCTCATAAGCCTTTCATCTCCACTCGGAACCCTACTCGTTGTTTAGCATGGTGTAAAGAACATTTATCGTGGACCGTAGATCAATGAAAACGAGTCCTATGGACTGATGACTCCAGATACACGATCCATCAGTCTGATGGATCGTGTGTAGGTATGGCGACAGGCGGGGGAACGCTATTTACCACAGTGTACTTTTCCTACGGTCAAGTTTGGAGTTGTCAGTGTACTCGTGTGGGGGTGTTTATCGTGGTATAGTCCCGGCCCATTGGTTATCGTGGGCAAACCTGTTAACCAGCACGTCTACCTCGATATTCTGGACAATTATTCCATACCAACTATGAGATGAGTTCGAGCGCCGTATAAGAAGTCTGGAACCAAGGCCTACTACTAAGCTACAGTTAGCAGCAGCATTATGTACTGAATGGAAGCGCATACCTATCGCTGTGTTACAAAACCTTGTCGAAAGCATGTCTCGAAGGGTGAGTGCATGCATTAAGGCCAAAGGTGGACCGACACAGCATTAATGTATGTCAATGAATGCTATGTTGTGCATCTCTTCCACGTGTCTGATGACTTTTGTTAATATAGTGTATATTATTACTTTGTTTGCTACCTGAAGCTTATGACCTCTACTTTATTTTTTGAATTCTAATTTCATTGCAAAAACTTAAGAAATTCTGTACAATTTCATATTTTCAATATATGAAAGAAGACTAAATGCCTTGAAAGTGCACGTGGTAAATCCACACCATTTTATTCTATATTCAATCCCTTACCACACATCGTTTACTTATAAGAATCGCTCTTTTCGAAGTAGTTCTCCCATAGTTGATTCAGCATTAATGTCTAGTAAACTAATTAACAGCAAAGAACTATACATGAATTATATTTAAAATACACGGTCGAGTTACATTATTGTGACCACCAGCTAATATCCAGAGTAACTGCCGTGTGCAGCGCAGGCAGCAGCTAGACGGGATGGGAGTGACTTAAAAAGGTGCTGGAAGGTGTTCACAGGTATGTGGAGCCATGCTGACTGCAGTGCATCTGACAGCTGCTGGAGGGTGCATGGTGGAGGATCCATAGAGCGAACAACACGATCGAGGTGATCTCAAAGACGCTTAATTGGGTTTAAGTCTGGGGAATTAGGGGGCCAGGGAAGTACTTTGAAATATTCATCGTGCTCTTCCAACCACTCTCGGACATTTTTAGCTGTGTGACACGTCGCATTGTCGTGCTAGAAGATCCCACCCGCCCCAGGAAAGACAATCAGCATGTATGGGTGTACGTGGTCTGCAGAGATGGATTCATAAGGAATTCGGTCCATAGTGCCTTCTACAGGTATAAGTGGACCCAGAGAATTCCACGAAAACATTCCCTAGACCATAACGCTGACCCCACCAGTTTGTGTTCTTTCAGCAATGGTTGAAGAGTGTTTGTTTTCCGATATTTCTCGCCTTTTACGCCAACGTCTATCCGTTCGATGAAGCAGAAAATGTGACTCATTGAAGAAGGCGGCAATACTTTGCCAATCAGCGGAGGTCCAATTCCGATACTGCCGTGCAAATGTAAGCCTTTTCTGCCAATGCACCTTCGTTATCATAGGTGCAGTGACCATCTGTCTGCATCGGAGCCCCATACGCAGCAGGGTTCGCTGAACTGTCATTTTTGACACACTTCCGGTAGCCCCCTGGTTCATTTGGCTTGTGATTTGCTCCACTGTAGCGTGTCGATCGGCCCTCATGCACCTTCGAAGACGACGTTCACCCCTCACGTCAATGGCACGTGATGTTCCTCAGTTTCCCCTTCGTTTATTCGTAATGGTGCCATTTTTCCAATTTCTCCAATCACGATACAGTTTAACCACAGCAGCATGCGAACAGTTCACAAACTTCTCTATTTCAGAAATATTGCCAACCTTGACCCGAAAGCCGAAAACACTGAACAACAATGGTTTTGTTACAAAGAAAACTTTGACTGTTTTGTATGTGTATACGGGTGCTGGAACCAAATATGAAGTCACAGTTGTACAACTGGGCTACAATTTCTTGTAATGGAACTCTCTATTGGAGTGAATGTTGTGTTACTTTAAAGAATTACCCCATGTTTCTCAACAGAAACATCTGTCTGCATTCAGGATAACTGTGTTTCTGAGAGTAGGCATACCGGCGCCATTACTTCATTTTGTGCAATTCCTTCTGGGAAGGGGGAACAAAGCAGAATTTTTGTCATTCGAATGCATTTAATCGGTACTGATGGACGTGCGTATTATCGTGGTTTCAAAAAGTAGTGTGGATTGTGCAAAGTGTACATTAAGTAATGCCGCACACTTGGGTAAACCATCCAAACAGTTTCTTACATTTGTGGACAATCTACTTTAAAGTCTCACAGACGACATTTCACGCCGTTGATAAGAAAATCGTATGAACTTTATTTCCAGTGCAAAATGGGTTACGAAGATAAATCTTGGGCGCCTCACATTTCTTGTAATTCATGTGCAACTTCGTTGACTGGCTGGTTGAAGGGATCACGTCAAATGCCATTTGCGGTACCAATGGTTTAGAGAGAACCGAAATACCACTCAAGAGACTGTTACTCTGCATCACTAACATATCTGAAATTACAGCTCATGGTACAGAAGATCTTCCTGTTCCTGCACCTCTACAATCATGGAGTTTAGATGTTAGTGATACTGATGCAATAAATCCTCACAGCGAAGAAAATATTGAAGTAAAAGACCCTGACTTCTCGTAAGATCCTGTGCCTCACCTTATAAGTCAGGAAGAATTAAATGATCTGGTTCGTGACCTTTATTTAGCAAAACGTCAGGCCGAAATATTGGTTCCAAAATTGAAGGGATGGAATCTGTTACAACCAAGTACAAAAGTATAGAGTTTTCGACGACGACAGCAAGAGTTTGAACACTTATTTTCGAAAGGTGTGGATCTTGTGTACTGCAATGGTATAGACTTATTGTTTGAAGCCTTAGGACAGCAACACAAACCTGAAGAATGGAGACGTTTTACAGATTCCTCAAAACTAAGCGTAAAAGCTGTCCTTCATAACGGAAACATGTGTTCATCAGCACCTGTTGCATACGCTGCATACATGAAAGAAGCATATGCAAATATTAAACTGTTGCTTCAAAGTATAGTACAGAAAAAACACTCATGGAATATTTGTGGCGATCTTAAAATGATAGCTTTACCCCTTGGTCTACAACTTGGATACACAAAATACTGCTGCTTCCTCAGTGAATGGAACAGTAGGGACAGAAATTCGCATTACATTAGAAAGACCTGGCTTAAAAGAGAGTACTTAATTCCAGGTAATCAAAATGTTGTAGCTGAGCCTTTAGTAAGTCCTCAGAATGTGTACTTACCACCGCTTCACATCAAACTGGGTTTGATAAAACAATTTCTAAAAGCACTGAATAAAGATGGAGAAGTCTTTCGTTTTCTAAAGAACAAGTTCCCCAAAATATCCGAAGCCAAAATTAAACAAGGTATTTTTATTGGTCTACAAATAAGGGAACTTATGCGTGATCTTGCATTTGAAGGCGCTTTGAAAGAGATTTTGCTGCATGGAAGTCTTTTAAAGATGTGGTGCCGCCCCGGTGGCGCAGTGGTCTAAGGCGCTGGCCTATGATCATTCGTCCGTAAGGGGTCCGGGTTCGAATCCCGGTCAGGCATGGATGTTGTGTTTGTCTTACGGCACTGGCTCTCTCCCTTCCCTGGAACCAGTGACCCTAAATTAGGGACGGGCGACTGCTTATAGCCCATTGAGTTGCTCACGGTGGTCGTTAAACCTCCAAACAAAAAAAAAAAAAAAAAAAAAGATGTGGTACTGACCTTTTTAGGTAACCGGAAGGCAGAAAATTATAAAGAACTTGTTACTGAGCTTCTAGAAAACTATGGATGTAATATGTCCCTTAAAATACATTTCCTTCACTCGCATCTGAACATTTTCCCACAGAACGTAGGAGCTGTAAGCGATGAGCACGGAGAACGTTTTCATCAGGACATATGTATAATAAAAAACCGCTATAAAGAAAAATGGAGCCCTAAAATGTTAGCTGATTAGTGTTGGACTCTAAAAAAGGGATGTAGTATAACCAAAGTACAAAATAAAATAAAAAATAACTACTTTTTAAAGTAAGTATAATTAATTGCTTGTAGCGAAATATACATAACAAAGTGAAGACTTATTGTACACTGAAACAACAGATTACTCGAGAACTATGCCCAATAGCACAATTTAGCAAGCAGATTTGTAATCAGCATGACAAATACTGTATCATTCGGATTATGCAGTCTTTGTAACAAAAAAAGTGTGTTTTTGTTGCTCAGTGATAATCATCCCTTTTTGCAAATCTGATAAATCGCTCCTTTTATACATGACAGCATCGAGTGATATGTTTTCAGAATGCCTACAACACACCTTATATACCCTTCAAGCCAGCTCACGACAGTGCCTTATTTCATTGACCAAGCGCTCTTGACGTCAAAAGTAGGAAGTGGTCACAATAATGTGACTCGACTATGTAGTATAAGTATACTAGTAATCGGAATTCCTTGGCGTAGAATAGAAATCAAAGTTTCCAAGCTTTCGCACTTCAACCGCATCGCTTTTAAAAGGAAAGTAGAAAACAAACTAATAACTGAATAATAGAACACTTCAACAATTTGAACGCGGTGACTTGACTAGACAATAAATTAATAGATACAAATGCGATTATTCAATGGAAGAAACAAGGAGTCACGTTGGTTGGGCACGCGCCAAAGTGTGATAAAATGCAGCGTTATTTGAAGAATTAATTCCAAATGCGTGGAAACTCTAGAGAGACGCTAAAATGGACGTTATTCATTTGATTAGAATCATGGAGGTAGGAATAAAGGGAGAAAGTATGACGTCACAAACTTGAAGCTTTCTTAGCAGACGACGCTGACGGCGTGACGGCCATCTTAAGACTCTGATAGTCATTTTGAGCTATTGGGTTACGTATAATACGTGACAAGTTTGAATTTCTGAAATCTGAAGTTATTGCTTTTTTTAGAAATGGTGTGTTGTTGCGCTTACGGATGCCACAACAATTCCGGGCGACCACCTCCTGGAGAAAAGTTTACTTTTCACAGGTAAGTAACGGAGAAACATTTAATATGAAATCTTTTCTTTTCCGAAGACCAGACAGTAGTCAAGAGCGTATATGAAGTCAATTTCGATATGACCAGCTTAATTCCCCATTTTCCCATTTTGATTGACAGAATGCCTCTGAACAGTATGATATTTTGTTCTGCTAACAGAGATAAAAATTATAATTGAAACTCGGAAAAGTCATGTTTCAGAGCAT
This sequence comes from Macrothele yani, assembly GCA_039090855.1. NCBI lineage: Eukaryota > Metazoa > Arthropoda > Arachnida > Araneae > Macrothelidae > Macrothele > Macrothele yani. Next base: position 52,616,013 of record CM077028.1, read on the forward strand.
ATGCTTCCTGGTATTTAGAATTTAGAAAACATGAAATGTTTCTTAAATTCTGAATGCCGCCCCGGTGGCGCAGTGGTCTAAGCGATGGCTTCTGATCATTCGCCCGAACGGGGTCCGGGTGCGAATCCCGGTTAGGCATGGATGTTGTGTTTGTCTTACGGCACTGGCTCTCTCCCTTCCCTGGAACCAGTGACCCTAAATTAGGGACGGGCGACTGCTTATAGCGCATTGAGTTGCTCACGGTGGTCGTTAAAACCTCCAATAAATAAAAAAAAAAGCCGCCCCGGTGGTGCAGTGGTCTAAGGTGATGGCCTGTGATTATTCGTCCGAAAGGGGCCCGGGTTCGAATCCCGGTGAGGCATGGATGTTGTGTTTGTCTTACGGCACTGACTCTCTCCCTTCCCTGGAACCAGTGACCCTAAATTAGGGACGGGCGACTGCTTATAGCCCATTGAGTTGCTCACGGTGGTCGCTAAACCTCCAATAAAAAAATAAAAAAAAATTCTGAATACTTGGAAGCAGTCGTACCGCCCTAAACATTGATAAATCAACTAATAATATCCTTCAGAATAGTATATCAACGATTAATATAATAAAGAAGGGCAAATTTATTAATATTAAAAGCAAATTGCCAACTTCAGGTTTCGCACAGCGTTAGCAGCTATTGCATAGTCTGCTCATATCAGTCTTAAGATGGTTGCCATTGACGTCACAGGCGTGACGTGTAACTGGCTTCACTTGGATTGCATTGAGCCAACGGATAGTGCGTTCTCCCCTTATTCCTACCTTCATGGTTAGAATTCTGCGGACCAACATAGCTGCAGATTCAATGTTGATGCAACTTGATTAACCCGTACTATTGGCTAATTTTTGCAATCTTGACGTCATGGAGTCTGTCAACGAATTAATAGAGCTACAGTGCAAAGAAGAAGAAAGTAACTTCTTAGAAGAACAAATCAAGGTTGTAAAAATATTCAAAGGCAATTTTGTGTTCGATGTTTATTTCGCATGACGCAGGAGAACATCGCCATTAGTCATCATGAAGTTTTTAATGGAGTATTTCTCGTACACGGTATATACATTTTTCATGTTCTTATTGTCAGACATTGGCGGCATATCTGAAACACAAACTTGGGAACCTTTTCTTAAAAAACAAGACATTTCGAAGCCCAGACAAATACGTAATATGGAAAGAAACTAGGGTTCGCACATTAGGCAATCTGCTTAAAAATTAAATGAATGCGTAATATTAAATAACAGAAAAATTATGGATATGTTTGTTCAAGGCTGAACTGGATGAAGAACAGGCTATAGCATTAACCTTAAAGACAATATACTTTAGGTGATTGGCCAGTGATTAATTTCTGCCGTTAGATGGCACTGCGTCCCAAGGTATAAACAATACCGTTTCTGTGTTATTTGAATGATTGTGTTTGTTAAGAAATTTCCACTGCAGTTTTAAAACAATGCCTTGTTTTAACCACAAAATATAATCTGTTTTCAATACGGTTTACCGCTATTTGCCGATGTGAACGTCTTCAAATCAGAAATATGTGGGAATGTCATTACACAAGTTCCCCTCAGGTCAGGCCTGAAGCGACTGTATTTGAAAGTAATAGAGCTACAGTGCAAGATTTTTAGCCAAATGACAATCATCATCAAGTGTTTTTTTGTGGTAAGTATTTTCATCCTGATAATTACGTACCAAGCGTGTAGTACAAGCGACTGAAGGGAGATGTACCATCCATACTTTTCCAGGTTATTCACATCATATAGAAAGCGGCTCCTACAAAAGATAGCAGACATGTTCTTAAGAGGAGTGATGCCGCAGGATACTTTATTAGCACAAAAATGAAAAAAAGAGAGTGAAACATACTTGCATAATGCAGAGTTATGAGTTCATTTGGTAAATACTGCCAGGTATTACTTTAATGAGAGATTTTATCATGTATTCTTAATCAGTAGCCATGTTATGCCTAGTAACCATGATAATGCATTTTATAGAAAAAGTAGCTTCTTCGCGTGTTTCATTCTGAAAACTATGTAATAGTCTTATGACCTATTAAACGAGGACAGATTTTCCTCTGACCCAATGATACGAGTTCAAAATATCTAACTGATAAGAAGGTAAGGCTCAGCGAGACGTAACTAGCGCCACTATATTATGCGGCAAAGAATTACTACACAGAAGCCAACATTACAGACTGATGCCGCAGGATGCCGAGCAGACTGAGTTAGACTGAGCATGCGTGTTTGTGTTCAAAGAATATAAACGCTTGTTTGTGTTGGCGTTTTGTTCAAAGGTTTTGTTGTTCTCATCTAGATCTGCGTTTATATTACAGCAATGAAATACACCCACTCCATTCCGATGAATAACAATTCATGGAATGGAGTGGATGAATAACAAGAACAAATTTGAAACCGTTTGAAACAAATATCCTGGAAAACCATTAAAACAACGTTTGCTGAAAAAAGCTATCGTTACGTTGAAAAAATTAATTTATCAATTATATGAAACTGACTTTTATGAAAAATACCTCGTAATATTGTAAAATGAAAGAGGGAAGCATTCGATCACACAATGCATACCAAACAGACAGCTTTAAGCATACACTCAATCGTGGCGAGTTAGTCCGGTCGGTAGAGAGCTCAGCTATCACGCCAGCGGCCCAGGTTCGAACCTACTCAGATACGAACGGATGTTTTTCCGATCTGTTGAGAAAATTTCTCCAGCGCAGTGCGTTTAATTTACAAACTTCGGAAGGGTAGAAAAAAAATTGTAGCTTTGGGAAACTGCGGTTGTCTTTGCTTTTTTTTTTTTATTATTATGGCTGCTACTGGGAAACCAGCCTCAGCATTTTTGACATTTAAGGTATATTGTAAATATGAAATTCATGCCAAGCAACCTGGTATTACTACGGTGCTTAAAGTGAGAATAAAACTGCTAAAATTTCCTTAAAATAATATTAATTGCTAATGTATATATTTGTTTCACCAAAAGAAGGGACAGGAGGGATACTCAGAAAAGAACAACAAAAAAAAAAAAAATGCTTTAGTAGACCCAATGAGACCGAAGGAAACAGTCGCAGATCAAAGCTTAGCTTCCTTTCCGTGAAATAGGCTTCCCGTCCCGTGTCTCCTACGCTTTTTGCGCCTGAATGTTAACTTTCCCGCAGAGCATCTGCTGCCGCATTACATGGTGGCGCTGCTGTCGCCTGTTTTACATTATCTCTACGAGAGTTGAGCTTCTTCACGCGAAGCGTTTATATTCTTTGTCAAAATGTTGGTAAAATCCGTTTGTTCGAATTATGTAAATAATGATACAGAAACAACGAGCTTGTTTCTAAGTCAAACGCCAATAGATGGCACTGCGTCCCAACTCCTAACTTTTGTCCTCGCTGTTTTTGCTTAATGTTACAGCCTGGTAGGGAATCCAGTTCAGCCTTGGTTTGCTTCGTTTTTTGGGGGAAAGAACGTAGAACGTAATTCATAATTTACTGATCCAAATATGCCATTAGTTTTCTCCTTCTACCTGTCTTTTTTTTTTTTTTTTTTGAAATTGAAATTGAAATTGAAAGGAAGGCTACGAGGTTTCAACTGCCTATGATTCGTAGTCTCAATAATATCCAAAATAATTTTCGTTAAAGTAGGCAGAACCTATTGGAGAACGAACTTTGGGATGGAAATAATCGCGTTACCTTTTGCCCAGCCATTACTTTAATTATTTCTTCCTTTTCAGAGGAAAATGAACGTTATTCCTTCCTCTATACAATTTAGGTGGTAGGATGCATTAGCACAACCATACGATTAGCAAAAGTTAGACACGTCGTCAATCAATTTTTAAAAATCGCGATTTTCCTGGACCTCTGCAACGTAACGCCATGTTAAGCAATGGGAAAACGCATGTAAACAAACTATTGTTGATTAAATATCCCAAGTGATGCATTCTGTAATATATGATGATTTTACGAAGTCAGACACTCGGTGAGATTGATTACGTACCGGTTTATGTTTATAGAATAAAGTTCATACCATCTAGGCACGTTAGAAATATTTTAATTTTCGCTAAAACACACTAGCGCTTTCGAAACTGACACTTATCGGGAGGAAGAAATAAAACGAATTAGGACATTAGCACATGATAATGGTTATGATCCTAACTTGGTCGATACATTACGTGCCAAAAAATCCATGTTTTGCAAAACATCTTTAAAATCTCTAAAGAAACCTAAAAGGTTTATCGGTTCAATGCAATATATACCAACAGTTATCAATTTATTGCAATATAATTGTCAAAGACATTCACTGAGTCTTGGTTTAAACACAAGGAACATCTTTTCGTACATCAGAAAAGATAGAGACCCTCCAAGTATTCATACATCTGTAAGTATCTACTTGGTGCTATTGACTAAAAGTGTACATTGCAGTTCAGAAGTCATAAGAACCTTGTACATTGGAAGTACAAACAGACGTTTACGTACTAGAATCATGGAACTCAAACGAACAATTACTAATAATTGTCGCTCAACAGCACTAGCTAGAGCCTGCACGGACGAGCAATTCTATCCGTTATGGGAAGACATATCCATTGTAACTGGATACACTAATGTTTGGTCTCTTCGATATGGCGAAACAGTCGTAATACATAGATTTACAAACACTTGCTGTAATGAGGAACCCCCTATTATTTTACCCCATCCTTGGAGACACCTCATTGACGAAGAGACTACTTTTCGTGAACTGACGAAGAAATCTTAACAAAAACTATAATATGCTGCTATGTTAAATATCTCATCTTCATCAAAAACCGCAACTGCTCTTTATAGCTAACTTCGACAACAATTTAATATTTAAATCAAATACGCACCTCAGTGTTCCAAATCATAACCATCACGTAAATATATTACTTGCCGTTTTAACCTCAAGGAGTATTTTGAATAGTGTGTATTTGAAAGGATCTGCATTTTATTTGTACATCTGATGATGAAACGATATAGTTTCGAAAGCGCTAGTGTGTTTTAGCGAAAAAATAAAATATTTTTAACGTGCCTAGACGGTATGAACTTTATTCTATAAACTATTGTTGGTCTGCGGCCACGGAAAATCTTTCCCATGATGCAATGCGAGGTAAATAAGGTCCACTGCAAGCCTTGCTGCTGATTATGATCTCTGAGATTTCGCGAATGGCAGTAAATTGGGTGTGGAGTATGAAGCTAATTTCCTATTATCATTCCTTGAAAAAGCCATCTGGTTGACGCGCGAAAGCTTGGAAACTTTGATTGACTGTACTTCCGAATCAGGACGTTTCAAGTAGTTCCCGATTTCTCGTGAATCGTTCCCCTTTGCTTACATACAACCTGATCACGCCCAATGTGAAGGATCAGATCACATGTAGAGGATTTTGGGAAGGGAATGTCTGACCCCAGGTCTGCAACAACCCTTAGAAATAGGAATCTAGGAGATGTGGGCTAGAGTGTCCGTTAGGAAAGTGACACGGAAGCGAGGTAGAAAGGGGGAGGAAGACGCCCTTATTTTTTACCGGGGAGTGGGGAGGGGCGCAGTACCCGGGGTCCGACGGCTTAACGAGCCCATCAGAAGCACGGCGGATACTTAGTGGTTCAAGTGTTCGTACCTGCGTGAGATCGAGCCCGAGGTCTTCTCCGTGGCAGTCATGAACGTCGGCCACTAGGACAACCGTGGCCACCCAATGTGAGAAAAAGTTGATCGCGACAATATACGGAATTTGTTTTTTTAATTTTATCGAAATCTTATTGTAATGGAAATAATTATAGGAATTTATTTTATTATGGAAAATAACAATACATTTTTTCATCACAGATATACTGTATGAATCATGATTCCCATAAAGTAAATGCAGCGTCCTTTTCACGAAATTAATGTGTCAAACATTCATTTTTTCCACTTGTTAAAACGAAGTACTTCATTGAACTGTTTAAATGGATCTAAATTTTGTTTTTTACAAAATTAACGGAACAAATATTCCATTAGGTTATCGGCCAATAGTTCTTCCGATTTGTTAGTTGGCTTCCGTTATTTCGTTAGAGAGCTCTCCAATTGGCTTCGATATTTTGAGTATGAACTCCAGTACTCCACTGTCTAACATTCACTCTGTTATTTGATATATTTCCTTCATAAAATGTATTTACAAATAAAAATAGTCATTAAGGCGTCAATTATAACAAAATTCTAAAAAAAGAAATGCCTAAAATTTATCGTGAACTACTTTCCTTTACCTTGGGTGTGATGAGGTAGTACATAAACAAATCGGAACGACACATGGGAAATCGGGAACTACTTGAAAGCATACTGATCCGGAAGTACAGACCTTTGATTTCTATTCTGCGCCAACAAATTCGCATTACTAGTATTGTTATATACTATTTTAAGCCGAATAAAGTATTAACTAGCCTTTCTTGTTTCAAATTTCTTGAATTCAGATAAGAGAACTCTGAATGTTATTTAATAAAATATTTAGTTCCATTATCAAGTTTATGATTGTAAAAGAAAAAGCAAAACTCTGTTTCGATTCCCTCAGAGTCGTAGCATACCGAGTTACGTATAAACGAATCCATGAATCGTATATTTTTGTTAATCTGAAATTCAAAATTAAACATATGATCTAAAAAAACAGTATAATTGAATTACGTATAATCTAACTGGAACAGCGATAGAAACTACAGAAAAGTATCGGGACTAGCGCAGAAGAGTGAAAAACGTATAATCGAGGTTCCATTGAAATTGCCATAAACCCTTTATCAATTATTCAACGAAGTTTTCCTAGGACAAATTAGAAAAGTGTAAGCCTTTAATAAAAAAAAGAAAGAAAAAAATACAGGATTGCTGAAAATTTTGATGTTATTTGCGAGAGAGTCAAACTTTCTGGCACAACTCCATATCAGATACAAAAAAAAAAAAAAAAAAAAAAATTAAGAACGATCTCAGTTTGATCAGGACATTTTTCTCCTTTAGTTCAATCTTCTGGAAAACGTTTAAGTGCGTAGTTGTTATAATCTGTCCTGTGGATTTATTCAGAGTTATCCTCCTCTAAACCTTGAAGCTGTGTTAGTTCCCACAAAAGCATACCACCCTTTCCTTTTCTGAAAGAAACATTTCCCCAACCATCCATTCATCTGAGAAAGGATCATAAGTATCAAAAGAGGCGATGCCATCTTTTCTCGGAGCACCGGTAGCATATAACTTTCCACAACACGGAACCAAGTACACAGGGTAGCGTAGTTCAGTTTTCATTGGGGCCACATATGTCCACTGATCACTCAAAGGGTTGTACTTTTCCATTGAACTTAAAGGCTGTCTTCTCTGGCCCCGGTATTTCAAATTATATCCGCCACATACATATAGTTGGTCATTGAGTGCGGCTAATGCGTGACTCTCACGTGCATTTAGCACGTCGGATATTTTAGTACCACCTAGTGATACGGGTTCGTACCGTTCGCAGTATGCATATGGATCTCCGGATGTACCGGTCCTTCCAGGGATGAAGATGTAGTTTCCCAAGGACACAGCGCGAAAGAATCTGTGCGACGCACTCCTTCTGGGAGCGTCACTGTATCTCTCTTGCTGAAGACACAAAGAAAACACAGAACAGTTTGGTGTTAGAAAATATATTAAACCACGATGCAAAGTAACTTGGGCATCAAACGGAAGACCGTTGCTTCTCAGCAAACGAGTGTATTGAAACGTTTTCAGGCAAAAGGTGCCTATATGACTGCTACTTATGAGTATAATTTGTTCTTCCGTGCATACAGCGTAAAATATACCATCTTCTTGGATGTTGCTCAAACTGAACCATTTCTTTTTATGGATGGAATCGTAAAATTTAACTTCTAGGGAAGAGCCGGATGCGCAAATGCAATACAGGACGTAAGTATTAAGTTTTGCATGACTTATGTGTTCTTTGGTTTTGCATAGTCTTTCTTTCCCCGTGAAACATCTTTGCATCGAAACACATTTTAGAAACTCTTTGTAGTTCTTCTTGCAAGCAAAGTACGACCCAATAAGTTTCTCATTCGGCACATTATTTTCTAAATAATTTGTGCTCAGAAGTGTCATTCGGACACAATCCAACAGATCGGGCAAGTTGTGGATTCTCTCCATTTCTTTCGCCTTTACCCATCTCATGACTGCTTCAAATACGACGCTTTCCTTTAAAACGAACAAGTCATCTCTTGCTATTAGTTGTCTCAGCTCGGAGAAAGGCAAAGTTAAGAAATCTTCCGACAGCGAAACTTCTTCAAAAATTTCTCGTACATAACGGCTGCATTGTTCAATCACACTTGAATACTCTGTTCCGCATGTGAAAGGACGTTCAGCACGGTTGAAGGAGTCAGCCTTCCCGACTTGAATTCAAAACATGCTTCAACAATTTTGTTACACTGCAAATACCCAGCAGTAGTGGTCAAACCTTTTACGTTAGCAGCTGTAATGGTTATCTTTCCGCTGTACAGAAAATCGATCAGGGAATGGAGGGAATCGGGATCTACAGAATTCAGTGAGATTTCGGGTTTTGCCCTCTCTGCGAAACTTCTCATGAACATGGCTCTGAAGTAGGGGATCCTCCAAGCCAAGATTATGCGATGAGCTGTTAACGTTTTTTCTCCAGCTCTGATTGTGACGTCGCATAGTCCTCCGCGTTCTCTTATTCCTTCAATCGTGGAGAATGATTCGCATAGAAATTCAGTACTAGATAGATGTAAAGTATCTTCAGAGTTTTTCATCCTGAGAAAGAAGTTTGAGTTTCCAAGGAAATATACGAAAAAGATTAAATTTGCTAGCTAACGACTTAATCACTCATCAAAAAGTCATTTAAAAGCTAGCAATCTCCAGAAAAGGTAGCGTGAGATAGGAAGTTGTCATACGTGCGTGCACTCACGTAGAGACAAGAGTTAATTGGAAAAACCCAACGAGATAGAAATCTCGGTGCGGAACAATACTTTTGGTACATACATACATACATACATACATACATATCACTAAGCTGTTTCCTGAGATTAAGAGGTCAGCTCCACAATGAAAGACAATCCACCAGATACATTTTTAACTGATTATTTTTTTACTGTTGCCGTATCAAACGTCTCCATTTACAGCGATCTTGGCCCACAGCTCGGGTATCACTGACGTCTATCACACGACGTACACAAGACCTTCCTTACTCCGTACTCGTAATCATTTTCTCCTGCAAACACTCCTGAATCTGGTCCTCCCATGATTTCCTTGGCATTTCTTTGTATTTCATTCCTGCCACCTGTGCTGAAAAAGTTTTTGAGTAAGCATCTCGTCACCCATTTTTCAACATGGCCAAACCACCTAACAATATTAGTTTCCACCTTATAACGAAGTAAATTTCTCCGTCATTTTTATCCACGCCGGGGCTCGAACCCGGGTCCTCTCATTCCGGAATAAGTCACTCTACCAATTGAGCTACGCGGACGTTCGTTCTGACTGCTATCTGCCTGCGTCCTGCTGGCAGGCACGTCACATCTCCCCCCCGAAAGAGGGCCGGGGACATGGCCCACGGGTCAGCCGTGACCATGAATCGTTGCAGGCAGCCATCCGCTGTAGAATGTGCACTTGAGAACTCCCAGTCAATCTAGTGGGGGGAATGCAACGTCACACACATTTATTTTTCGAAGCGCTGGAGAAGGGATTCTCTTATTTTTCATATCTCGCGGTGTGGAAAGAACATCACACCATTGCGAGATTTTAAACGGCCGGGTCATCCGGAAAGTTCGGCCACCATTATAACGAAGTAAATTTCTCCGTCATTTTTGTCCACGCCGTGGCTCGAACCCGGGTCCCCTCATTCCGGAATACGCCACTCTACCAATTGAGCTACGCCGGCGTTCGTTCTGACTGCTATCTGCCTTTATGTCGTGTGCGTCCTTCTGGCAGGTACGTCACAACCTTTCTGACATTTTGCCTCACATTACACATGTGCAACACATCTTCGGTCTTCACATGATCAGAGAGTGTCTTGCCACAACCCCCCCCCCCCACCGTACGTAACGCATTTCTCCATCACACAAACGACTCCTATGTCTCTTCTGTATTACCCAGATTACCCTGGCGTACATCAGAGTAGGAACAATTACACTTTCATACATAGCCATTCGGGACTCTCTAGAAACCATCATTCCTATGAAATCCCCTAAAGCAGCTATGTCTTTAAATGAAGAATTCCCTCGCTTACTAATTTGACCATCTAATTTGATCTCTCTGTCAAACACACTCTTACTAAATACACAAACTCGCTCATCTCGTCATTTGCTGTGCCATTTAGACTTATCTTGTATGCAGTACTAAGATTTCCTTGCACAAAATCCATAACTTTCGTTTTCCCCTTATTTATACTCAGTTCGAATTTCACGCAAAGTTCGTACATCCGGAACAACATATTCTGCATATTACTTTAGCTCTCTGCTAAGAAGCCTGTGTAATCAGCAGCAATGTGCACATACGGATGTTACCAAGACATAAACAAAATGCCTTGATATTACCAAGATATGATACAGCAATCTGCACACACGGATATTACCAAGACATAAACCAGTACTGTCCATTTTAGCATCACGCATGCACGCATCCATAAATACACTGCTGGCCACCCAAAGCGCAACACCAAGAAGGAAGCATCCGATTGGCCTGAAATTCGCAGCATGCGTCGCCGCGAGAGGACATGCAAACGATTAGCATTGCATGGCATATGCAAATCATGTGCGCCCAGCACGTCACCGAGAAGCACTATAAGAAGGGTGCACAGAAGGCGGGGTGTAAGTAGTGGAAGTGTGTTGTGCTCCCGGACCTGTGCGTGGGAAGCTTCCTGATGCCTTGTCGCAGAATACGGCAGTCATTCCAGCACGTTTCGGAGTTCGACAGAGGACGAATAGTGGCTTATCGCGACAGCGGTTTATCATACCGAGACATGATGCATGACGCCTGCATTATGCATCGCCATACCGGTCCGTCGTCTAGCGTTATCGTTTGAGGCGCAATTGGATATGACACCCACACCCCTCTGGTACGCATCGCCGGTGCACTCAGCAGCCACCGCTACATCTCCGACGTTTTGGAGCCTGAAGTCCTCCCTTACCTGCAGGACCTGCCAGCGGCCGCGTTTCAACAGGACAATGCGCGCCCGCACGTGGCACGCGCCGTGCAACAATTCTTCGCGGCCCACCAGGTGTCACTGTCTGCCTGTTCTACCGATATGTCGCCCATCGAACACGTCTGGTCGCTGATCGGCAACCGAGTGGCCCGGCAAGTACCACCCGCGGCTACTACTGATGAACTGTGGCAACGTGTGGAATCAGCCTGGACCGACATACCCCAAGCTTACATCCAAAGCCTCTTTCGTTCGATGCCGCGGCGTGTAGCGGCCGTTATTTCCAGCCATGGGGGCCACACGAACTATTGATGTTCCGCAAGTCGCACGGGCCTGTAAGCTCAATCGTTTCATCTTTGTATCTGTCGTTATGTGTCCAGTAAATCTGGCTTTGCTATCTCGTGTCCTTGTTGGTGTTGCATTTTGGGTCGCCAGCAGTGTATATTAAAAAGCTATGACATGGTCGATACTTTGGTGACTTCCTAAAGAAACAAAATTTACAGAAAATTTTGTATTGAATGCCAAATTGCCGATAAAAAGTTACACCAGCAGGTGCTTTAGTTGATAACTTGCCATATCCAAACGTACAGCACTATACCATTTTTAAGGAAGTGTAAATGTTTTGAGGGAAAATGGTTTATTTCCTATTCCAACAATGCCGGAAAAGTACAGAGGTGTGCAAAAGTATTACATCACCAGCAAAAACCGTGAATGTTTAAGTTTAACTCTTTTTTTAGCTAATTAATATTTATACTTACACTGAAGAGCAATTGAATTAGAGACAGCTGGCGTTATGCAAATGTGGCGCTGTGGGCGGTCCTGTAAACGGAAACGACATGGCGTATGCAGCGATCTGGCAATATAAGGAGTGATGCGACGGGAATCAATAAGAGTCGGACGCAGTATGTGTAAGACGAAGGATCTAAGCACATTTGATCGTGGGCAAATTGTCGGGGCCCGACGAATGGGTCACTCCATCTCGGAAGTGGCGCAGGCACTGGGATTTTCACGAGCCACTGTGTCACGGGTGCACCGTAAGTACATCGAATCCGGTAAAACCATCCTGCAAGGGCCAACTGCCGTGAACAACAGCGTGTGGATGAGAGGGCTCATCGTCGGCTAGTTCGCATTGTAACAGCAGTTAGACGGGCCACAGAGCAAGAAATCACTCGACAATTTAACGCTGGTGCACAAAACGTGTAAGCAGCCACACCATCCAGAACCATCTCCTCGCTATGGGGTACAGAAGCCATCGTCCCACGAGAGTACCGCTGCTGACCGCAAATCACAAGGTGCATAGTTTAGCATGGGCGCGGGAACATCGACACTGGACCCCAGACATGTGAAAAAATGTTGTCTGGACTGATGAGTCGAGATTCACGTTGGTACATGCGGATGGCAAGATACGAGTACGGCGCAAACCACATGAAGCGATTTATCCTTCTTGCGAGCAGGGTACTCTTCAAGCTGGTGGGGGTGGCATTCTCGTCTGGGGACTGCTTACGTGGACTGAAACGGGACCCCTGGTAGCTGTGACATCGTCCCTCACAGGGCAACGTTGCCGGGATATCCTGGACAACCGTTTGCTTCCATTTGTGCGTCTTCAACATCCCACTGGGGGACCTCATCATGCAACAGACAATGCACCGTGCCATTGCTCCCGAATTGTATCCGAATGGTTAGATGAACACTCCAACGACGTGACCTCGCTTCCTTGGCCAGCTAGGATACCTGACCTCAATCCCATCGAGCACATCTGATATGTCATCGAGAGAGATTTTCGAGGCTCTGACCCCCTCTATCAAATCTTCGTGAACTATGGGAACTTGTTCAGGGGTCGTGGAACCGTATGGCTTCCCAACTCTTCCGGTGTCTTGTCGAGTCCATGCCGAGACGAAATTCGCCGTCATCAGGACGAAAGGTGGTGCTATACGTTACTAGACAGGTATCTCTAATTCAATTGCTCTTCAGTGTATTTCATCGTTTATATGTCATTAGATGCCAACTTTGATGGAGATTTCAAAAATGTCTTAGTTTTTCATGTAGCTACTTCTGTTCTTAAGATACATTGAAAAAGTCCTGACCAAGTCGAAATTGTTATGAAAAGAATAATTTATCCAATACTTAGGTTTACAGCAATAAATTTTTTTTGTAATTCAAAAGGAATGAAATAACATTTAAATACAGAAATATAATGAAGCCAAATTATAAAATGTACCGAATATTTTGTTGCCCAGGCTTTAGCTTTTATCACAGCTTTGCATCTTGCTGGTATATTGTGAACAAGGTTTTGTAAAAGATTGGGTTGAACAATACGATTTCAAATTTGAATTACATCTTCAATGAGTTGATATTTTTTGGTTGTTGGCTTCTATTTTGGTAGTACATGCGACACTTTAAACCACAAATGTTTGATCGGGTTTAAGTCCAAGGACTGCGGTGGCCAATCAAGATGCTGACCATTTTTTTCTTGAAACCACTTTTTCAGATGACAGGGAGCATTGTCATCTTGAAAAAATAAAATTGGCGTCATAAAGTCTTCTAGATGATGGTAGCATATTGTTTTCTAAAATCCAGATGTAATTTCTGGGCATTTACAGTACCATCGACAAAATGGAAGTTCCCAGCGCCATGTGAACACAAGCAGCTCCAAATCATGACCTTTATCGAATGCTTAACAGTAGTCACTAAGGAACATGGATGGGATTCTTCATGCTTGAATCTCCTTACATAGGCTCTACTCTGATTCCCATTAAGGCAACATTCTGATTCGTCACTGAAAAGAACATTTTCTCGTTGCTTGGTTGTCCATGAGACATGCTGTTTTGCCCACGGAAGTCTACGCTGTCTTTGATTTGCAGTTAACATTGGTTTAAACCTGCCTTTCCACCCACATAAATCATAGTGAAGTAGCCTCCTCCTAACAGTAGATGCACCAACAGTAACATCAGTCACTTGAGACCATCTTTGAAGCAATTCAGGTGAATTGAGCCTCCTGTCGGCGAAGCTAAACTTTCTGAGCATTCTATCGTGCCTCGTTGTAGTGGATCTGGGCGTTCCACTGCGACGCATTTTTTTAATATCAGCAGTCTTTTATTTTGTTCAGTAGCCTAATAACTGTAGATTGATGACAGCCCAGTCTTTCAGCGATTTGCCTTGAAGAATATCCGTCTTCATGCAGAGAAACTATTTTCACTTCCACTGCAGAACAACTATTTTCACTTCCAATTCCGCAGTTTTAACCATTATAGAGAACGTACACAAATTATACCCTAATAAACACGCGACCACAACAATGCTCTCGTAGCTCTGTGTATACCTTTATAAAGGCCGGAGTAGGATTACGACAACATCAGGTAGAAGCCAATCAGATAACAGAATGTCTATGATTGGCTGTAACAACTGACACGCGGTTAACGTGAATTTCAGTGTGTTTGTCAAACCCCATATTTTATGTAATATCTTAAGAACAGATGCAGTTACAGAAAAAACTAAGACATTTTTGAAATATCCATTGAGTTCGCATCTAATGAAATGTAAACGATGAAATAACTATAAAAATTAGTTAGTAAAAAGAGTTAAAATGAACAATTTACGGTTTTTGCAGGTAATTCAATACCTTTGCACACCTCTGTAAGAGCAATATCTCACTGGGAGAGGCTATTAGCTTCACGTTGTCTGCTCAAAAAGCTTGAAGTTTGTGACATCATTCTTAACCCTTTAAGCGGCAGATGTACCAGAAACAAATGATGCCCCACACTTTCTGCGCTCCGCAAAGAGAAATGTTCACATAGCGGCCGGGTTTTAGGAAAGCTGTGGCAAAACAATTCCTTTCCCGCTCTCATCTCCATAGTTCTGATTTCAAACCTGTCACAACCAATCATCCCCAATGCCCATCATAGATAGTCCCCATGGCTATACGAGCTCCTTTCTAGTCCTCTGTTCTTTGGCCCATGATCCAAGGAATGATGGAGAAGAACAAGTACCTCTGACACGGACATCATGCCCTTATTGACTCGAAATAAGTGACTCAAACATCTATCTCTTTTCTTAGGATCTTAGCTATTATCACAGCCTTTTCAGTAGGTCATCAGTCCGTACATTAGTGTCAACCATCCCCATAAATGACCACTTTGAATAAGAAAGCTAAAGGGAAAAGCAACGCTTTCTGATGCGCAGGTTCACTCCAAACCGTGTTAAGGCTACATAATAGATAGCGAATATGTTCGTTCAAGCTGATTTCAGCCAACTGTTAACTCGGTTGCAGTGAGCTAACTGTAACTCCGAGTTAACTCGTTGCAATCGGTTAAAAGCTTAATCCATCTATTCTAACCTTCTTGACGATAACAAGCCCTTGTCATAATATCCAATGTCAACTGTTTGTGAATCTATGATAAGGTCGTGACTATTGGAAATGCTATAATGGCGTAGGTTATATCATCGAAGAAGTAGGAAACGGAAGTGCATCTTTACAGGAAAGAAAGAAGAAAGATAACATCGAAATTCTGTTGTAATGAGCAGGCCTTTTCAATCCTACCAAAGGCGAAAGAAGCATTCAAAGAAGATTTTTATATAACCAAAAAAATCAGCTCAAAAAAGAATAAACTTGCAGGTCATAACTTGCATAATTTCAAACACCCATTGTGAGCGGGCTTATTCATAGCGAATAGAAGCGGTTAAAAGAAAAGCCGCATTTCTACAATCGATAAAACACCCACAAATAAAGATGGCTACTACCACTAGCAGCTGAAAAATGTGTTTCGAATATTAACAAATTGTTTAAGAGGAAGTTTCTCATAGAAGAAAATATCATAGAACAAAAGGGATTTAGAAATTGAGAGGTATTGAGTATAACGTGATATAACCAAAATGGTTAGAATACATTGCCGTCGTGTGATAAAAATGGAGCTAACGAAACGTCACGATCGTGGCGTCACAGCATAAAAATGGAGCCAGCGAAACGTCACGATCGTGACGTCACATCATAAAATTGGAGCCAGCGAAACGTCATGATCGTGGCGTCACAGCATAAAAATGGAGCCAGCGAAACGTCACGATCGTGGCGTCACAGCATAAAAATGGAGCCAGCGAAACTTCACGATCGTGGCGTCACAGCATAAAAATGGAGCCAGAAAAACGTCACAATCGTAGTGTCACAGCATAAAAATGGTGCCAGCGAAACGTCACAGTCGTGGCGTCACAGCATAAAAATGTAGCCAGCGAAACGTCACGATCTTGGCGTCACAGCATAAAAATGGAGCCAGCGAAACATAACGATTGTGGCGTCACAGCATAAAAATAAATGGAGCCAGCGAAACCTCACGATCGTGGCGTCACAGCATAAAAATGGAGCCAGCAAAACATAACGATCGTGGCGTCACAGCATTTGTCGCAGTCTTGGTGAGACGATTGATATCAAAACATCACATATGTGACGATTATATAGATTAAGATAATACAACGCAGTTTGTCACAAATATTTATTTTTTCAAGTCGACAATGGTTTCGTTGGGTATTGACCTACCTTCATCAGGACGAATGGCACGTAAATATTCAAATTGTATATGACATCATAAATGGTGTTTACAGTCACGTGTTTTGGTTAGAAGCTTCCACGCACTTGATAAAAATAGGGTGGATGCCGCGTCATTAACAAGTGGCGAAGTCTTCTGATATACACTGAAGAGCAATTGAATTAGAGACAGCTGGCGTTATGCAAATGTGGCGCTGTGGGCGGCCCGGTAAACGGAAACGACATGACGTATGCAGCGATCCGACAATATATGGAGTGATGCGACGGGAATCAGTAAGAGTTGGACGCAGTAAGGGTAAGACGAAGGATCTAAGCGCAAGTGGCCACTCAATGTATATAAAAAACTTAATGTTTCTTTAAAAATTCTTATATTCATTGAAATGTATATATTTTAATGTATGTAAAACAAAATCGCAAAGAACGTTGCACGTGTAGGCTCAGCGAAATTTTTAAAAATTCGTTAAAAAGAACATATGCCTCAGCCCTACATAAGGACTTCCATTTCTGGTTCTGTAGGGCCTACTATTCCACATCGCGTGGAAAAAGTTTACAAAATCTAGCCCCGAGTTGAACTGAAGATTTAACAAAAAACTCAGTTTCAATTCCCTCAGAGTCGTAGCATACCGAGTTACGTACAAACAAATCCATGAATCGTATACTCTAGAAAATCTGAAATTTAAAACTTAACGTATAATAGCAAAAAAGGTATAAATCGATTACGTATAACCAAACTGAACGAGCGAATTTCTTTTAATTGAAGGTTTAACAACCATCATGAGCAACTCAATGGGCTATAAATAGTCGCCCGTCCCTAATTCGGGGTCACTGGTTCCAGGGAAGGGAGAGAGCCAGAGAGCTGTAACACAAACACAACATCCATGCCTCACCACCGGGATTCGGACCCGGACCTTTCTCGGACAAACGGTCATAAGCCAGCGATTCGACCATTGCGCCACCGGGGTGGCAAAAGAACGATAGAAACTACAGTAAAATATAGAGACGAGCGCAATAAAGTGTAAAACGCATAATTGAAAAACGTATAATCGAGGTTCCATTAAAATTGCCATAAACACTTTATCAATTATTTAACGAAACTCTCTTAGGACAAATCAGAAAAGTGTAAGCCTTTAATAAAAAAAAAAAAAATGAAAAAAAAATAAAAGCAAATACAGGAGTGCTGAAATGTTGATGTCGTTATTTGCGAGACAGTCCAACTTTCTGGCACAAGTTCCCATCAGATACAAATAAAAATATAAAAAAAAATTAAGAACGATCTCAGTTTGATGAAGGCATTTTTCTCCTTTTGTTCAATCTTCTATAGAACGTTTAAGTGCATAGTTGTTATAATTTGTCCCATGGATTTATTCAGAGTGATCCGCCTCTAAACCTTGAAGCTGTGTTAGTTCCCAAAAAGAATACCACCCTTCCGTTTCTGAAAGAGACATTTTCCCAACCGTCCATTCATTTGAGGAAGGGTCATATCTATCAAAACAAAGGATGCCATCTTTTCTCGGAGAACCAGTAGCATATAATTTTCCACAACATGGAACCAAGTACACAGGATAGCGTAATTCCATTTTCATTGGGGCCACATATGTCCATTGATCAGTCAAAGGGTTATACTTTTCCACTGAACTTAAAGGCTGTCTTCTCTGGCCCCGGTATTTCGAATTATATCCACCACATACATATAGTTGGTCATTGAGTGCTGCTAATGCGTGACTTTCACGTGGTTCTAGCATGTCGGATACTTCAGTACCACCCTGAGTCACAGGTTCGTACCGTTTGCAGTATGCGTAAGGACCTTCAGACGTACCGGTTCCTCCAGTGATGTAAATGTAGTCTCCCAAGGACACAGCGCGAAAGAATCTGAGCGTCACAGGCCTTGTGGGAGCTTCACTGAATTTCTTTTGCTGAAGACACAAAGAAAACACAGTTCCTCCTGGTCTTAGAAAATATATTAAACCACGATGTAAAGTAACTTGGGCATCAAACGGAAGGACGTCAGTTCTCTGTAAACGAGTGTACTGTAAAGTTTTCAAGCAAAAGATGCCTATGTGACTGCCACTTATGAGTATAATTTGTTCTTCCGTGCAACCAGCGTAAAATACACCATCTTCTTGGATGTTGCTCAAAGTGATCCACTTCTCTTTATGGATGGAATCGTAAAATTTAAGTTCTAGAGAAGAGCCTAATGTGCAAATGCAATACAGGGCGCAACCATTGAGTTTTGCATGCCTTATGTGTTCTTTGGTTTCGCAGAATCTTTCTTTCCTCGTGAAACATCCTGGCATAGAAACATATTTCAGAATCTCTTCGTAGTTCTTCTTGCAGGCAAAGGATGATCCAATAAGTTTCTCATTCAGCACATTATTTTCTAAATAATTTGTGCTCAGAAGTGCCATTCGGACACAATCCAATAGACCTGGCAAGTTGTGGATTCTCTGCACTTCTTTAGCCTTTACCCATCTCATGACTGCTTCATATATGACGCTTTCCCTTAAAACGAACAAGTCATCTCTTGCTATTAATTCTTTCAGCTCGGAGAAAGGCAAAGTTAAAAAATCTTCTGACAGCGAAACTTCTTCAAAATTTTCTCGTACATAACTGCTGCATTGTTCAATCACGTTTGAGTACTGGTACTGTTCCGCTTGTGAAAGGACTTTCAGTACGGTTGGAGCAGTCAAGTTTTTCACCATGAATTCCAAACATGCGTCAACTATTTGGTTAAACTGTAAATACGCAGCAGTAGTGGCCAAATCCTTCACATTAGCAGCTGTAATGGTTATCTTTCCACTGTACAGAAAATCGATCAGAGAATGGAAGGAATCGGAATCTACAGAGTCCAGTGTTATTTCGGATTTTGCGCTCTCTGCGAAACTTCCGATGAACATCGCTCTGAAGTAAGGGGATCCTCCAGCCAAAATTATGCGATGAGCTGTTAACGTTTTTTCTCCAGCTCTGATTGTCACGTCGCATAGTCCTCCGTGTTTTTTTATTTCTTCAATTGTGGAGAATGATTTGCATAGGAATTCAGTACTAGATAGATGTAAAGTATCTTCAGAATTTTTCATTCTGAGAAAGGATTTTGAGTTTCTGAGGTAATATACGAAAGAAGATTAAATTTGCTCTTTAACGGCTTAAACACTTAACAAAAAGTCATTTAAGAACCAGCAATCTTGAGAAATGAAACGTCAAAAAGAAATTTGCCATCCGCGTGTGAACTCACGTGGAGACGCGAATTAATTGCCGAAAACCAAGGAGATGGAGATCTCGTTGCCGAATGATAACTTGATACATACATACAAGGAGGTTAGAAGAAGGAGGAGGTGGCAACAGCGCCTCTGCTGTGCTTCTAGCATGACGCCACGTTTAGTCAGCTGACTACGCCAATGCGCCCAATCCGAGAATCTCCTGTATATCTCTATAAGAAAATCGCGATTTTGAACGGGATTTTTGGACCCTTACTCTACCCATACAGTCACACAAAAAAAAAAAAATGGCCATGAAATAAGCATTCCCATAGTTAAAAAATTCCAGAAAAAATTGGAAAATATGTATTGGTATTTCTTAAAAAAATGAACAAAATAATGATTTTTTGAGCCGAAATGCATACTGAGAATGGTTACTTTCATACTGCACAACAGCTGATCTGTTTTGGCTTCACACAAAACGGGTCCTTTCACCTCCTCTTCTTCTAACCTTCTTGCATACATACCACTAAGCTGTTCTTTGAGATTCAGAGGTCAGCTCCATAAAGAAAGACAATCCACGAGATATATTTTTAACTGGTTATTTATTTAGTGTTGCAGTATCAAACGTCTCCAGTTACAGAGATCTTGGCACACATCTCGGGCATAACTGACGTCCATCACATGTGATCATGTTCACAAAACCTGCATAGAAACTCTTCGAAGTTCTGAGATGTTAGCTGATTGGCTGAAAATCCGTGACGTATTTTCATCTTTCTCGCTGCTGTTCAGAACAAACCCAACAAACCATCAACCTTGCATACAGGTATACTGCATAGCCCACTGGAAACACGAGGACCTGAAACGAACGGCTGCCACTGAGATCATGTGACCAACTTAGTCCCAGCTTTTAGTCTCACTACCGTGTATGCGTCGTCTCAGCTATAAGTAATGTGCTGATGGGCTGACAGAATAGCGGGAGAATTTCATATAACGTGAGCTGATGGAAACTTCGAAGATTGTGTTGCAATATGTATAAAATGTGCTAATATTTAGTTCACAAATTACTTTGAAAGTTTTACACAGAATGGAAGAAATTCTAATGTTTTAACGAAACTGACAAAGTACGTATTTGCGAAGTTTTCGCTTAGAATTTTAGCTGATGGGAACTTTACAATTTGCCGCACAAAATAAATGAAATCTGCTGTTGTTTTGTTGACAAATTACTTAAAAAGTTGTGGTACGAAATGCGAATATTTTAATGTTTTTGATGGCATACGTCTGTATAGATTCCAAAATAGCGGCTTGTTTACAATTTTTGTTTCGCTCCTGAGGAACTCCCTGTTGAATTTTTGCTGAACGTTTTTCAATTTCCTTCTATTTTTATTAAAGGACTTTACTTCGCCGCCATTGCCGAATTTCCTGCGTCAGTATTTTTGGTTTCGACCTATACCTGTAATGTTAGCATTACCGGTGTGCAGTGTTGGTGTGTTCCTTATTCATGGATTTAAGAAAGGAAACCTACGTACTTTTTGTATTTCCTTCGCTTGACGTGAACATATTTTCAGAGTTTTTTTTACAGTCGTTATATTTTTGGAAAGGCGGATTTTTGTCATTTGAACTTACATAGCACATAGTAAATCTACCACTAAGGAAAACAAAAGCAGTGCAAAAAACGTTTCCGTAAGATGTATACATCTTACCGAAATGCTAAACCGTTAAACAACTGAGATAGCTTTACCAACAAAACATATGAGTAACAAATCCTTTTTCCAATGTATATATAAATAACTAAACTTCGCATGTTATATTACTTAAGGCAGAAAAGGAATTTTGTACATCAGTAACAGAAGGAACCAGCAGGTAGAAATAATAACGCTCCAACATTTTCTTCTGTTGTAGTGGTAAATGAACGATATATGTTATTATGAGTGTTAATTTGTTTTTCTTTGGAAAGAAAATCACAATAATAAATCAAAATAATAAAATATAAACAACTTCACAGCAACATACTAATGGAGTTCACCTTCAGTTCGGAGCATGGAAGTTGAGACCTTCTTGGTCACATGACTAAATCGTTTCAGGGTCTCTTGTTTCCAGTCGGCTATGGGTAGACTGGGAATGACGTCACAGTTCCTGGCTCCAACATCAGAAAGGGAGATGTCACGTGATCGTAGTAAAAAATGTTGAAAGCAAATTGCGCAACTTATAACCGGTGAGAAACGAATTAAGTTCTTAAGCAGATTCTATGCCTGAGTGGTAATAACGTGATTCCAATCTGCAGTTAATTTTTATTCCTGTTAGTATGGGTCGCCATGCTACCTGAGTTTTCCATATTTGCAGTAATGATTATCATATACGGGGAGAAATAATCAAAAGTGAGGTCCAATTCCCAATCTAGAAAACGTGTGCCTATTAAAGAAATAATATAGCCATTCGCGTTAAAAAATGAATCTACGTATTTCAAATTTTCACAAATATTTATCGCAATATTCTAATCATGACCTATAATAAAGTCTACTTATCTGCACATAGATACATATTTTATGAAATTAAAGTTATTTGGAGTACGGCAGGATCATTTCCGTATATTTTACGTAGTATTTAACTGTGCACTTCTGGATTTTTCACATTATAACACACTGGAAATAGTGTAGCTCTGTATCATAAATTATTCATGAGAACACCTTACATAAAGTACTAAGTACCAACGTAGTCGGTTCATACAAGAAAACACACTAGAGAAATGACCTCCTTCGTCTTAACGACTCATCTTGTAACTTTGAAATGGTTGCAATTAAATTTCTGTAAATGACAATTTCTTGATGAATATATCCTTAGGTTTATTAATCCTAAAAAACGCACTTGTTACCTACATGATTTACTAAATGGGGATATTTAAAAGTATCCTGGCCGCCCCGGTGGCGCAGTGGTCTAAGGCGTTGGCCTCTGAACATTCGTCGGAAGGGGTCCGGGTTCGAATCCCGGTGAGGCATGGATGTTGTGTTTGTCTTACGGCACTGGCTCTCTCCCTTCCCTGGAACCGGTGACTCTAAATTAGGGACGGGCGACTGCTTATAGCCCATTGAGTTGCTCACGGTGGTCGTTAAACCTCAAAAAAAAAAAAAAAAAAAAAAAAGTATCCTGTCAGATCATAAGGAAGTATTGAAACTAAATAGCACTAATTGAAACTAAATAGCCTAATGTCACGTGATCTGACGGCTCTCATGTTGGGACCACGGCGTCTCAATGGCAGCCACTATCACTGCGCCGTCTGTCACTCACTATACAGGGTGTATAGGAAAGTCCTTAAACAGGGAAATAACTGTTGAACGCAAAATGCTGGAATTGTGGAAGTAGTGTGTACATATAGTAAAGTTGCTATGTTCATCAGATGAGACCGATTGCAGCACCCCTTGCGGCGAATTTTGGAAGTTAGCGATCCTGTCAGATCATAAGAAAGTATTGAAACTAAATAGCACGAAATCCCTTCAGCCTAATTTCACGGGATCTGACGGCTCTCATGTTGGGACCACGGCGTCTCAATGGCAGCCCTATCACTGCGCGGTCTATCACTATACAGGGTGTATAGGAAAATCCTTAAACAGGGAAATAACTTTTGAACGCAAAATGCTAGAATTGTGGAAGTAGTGTGTACATATAGTAAAGCGACTATGTTCTATCAGATCAGACCGATTGCAGCATCCCTAACGGCGAATATTGGAAGTTAGCGATCCTATCGCGAGAACCAAGAGAGATAGCGAAAAAAAGTCAATAGCAAACGTGTAGAGCGTCGCCGATTTAGTATGAAATGACGCCCTACATTCACCAAAAACTCCAAAAGAAGTCCGGAAATGTAGATCTCTCGGTATCCGATCACCGGTATACATACGACACTTATCGCGTGCAGAAGTGTGACATTATAAGGTGATGCAAATTTACTAATAAGTCACCGCCCGTGCTGCAGGTGACGTCATATCCAGGCAAGAAGCAGCTTTGAAACTACTGAAACTAATGAAACAAAAGCTTCAAGGTGCACAGACAGATAAACCGAGGCGTTTAATAATCTTTATCGATTATACAAGCTTATTGTTTTGTCAACTGCATAATTTAGTTTGTTTTTGCCTGTATGGGACCTTACGCCAAAGATTAGCTGTGACTTGTGACGACAGAGTCAGTGGTATCTCCGCCTAATATAAGCACGATGATTTTATCCAAAGGCTTTGGAGTAGCATACATTGGCAAATGTAATGCTAGCGGTTTTGAAACGACGGATACCAACTGAACGGGCAAAGCCAGGCGCGGACTGGGACGCTGGGATACCGGAATATTTCCCGGCGGGCCGCCATATTCTGGGTCGGTAGGCCCCATGGTAACCCAAGAAAAAATTACATTAACATATACTGTATTTGTACTTCACCATAATTATAGAAGGAAACTACGTTATGCTGAAACGGCAAAGTTCACCAGTTTGACGGCTTCTATAAAAAGAAAAAAAAATGTGTTAAATGTTCTGTTAATCCAAGCATTGTTTTTGATTCAAACTCTCCCCCTCCCCCTCCCCACTTTACTAAAATCAAATATACTATTAATAATCTGGGACAGAAATTTGTGACGTACTACAGAGGGGAAAACATGTGTCAAGACGACAAATCTGTAGCCAGACATTCTGTCCGCGTAGCTCAGTTGGAAGAGCGACTTACTCCGGAGTGAGGGGACACGGTTTCGCTCTGTCGCGGACAAATTTGTGTTTTCACAAACTCGGTATTCAATGGATATGTTAATGCATTCAGGTTCATGTTCGATAAATTTCGGGGTTGATTTGTGTACATGCTTCTTTTATAATGAGATCTGAATCTGATTCATTACGTTTTTGGCTTTACAGGTACATGAATTCTTGAATTAAAGTTTTGTTAAGTCTGTTTCAGTTACAGGAAAACTGCTTTCCACTTGAAAATGAGCACTAATCTTCGCATTCTTTATTTCCTCTCACTCTGTAAATTTCCACTAAAATTCTTGCAATTCCAGAAATTTTCACTTTTTTTCAAGATTTCAAGATGGTTTTTCTTGCATTTTTTTTATGACCGGTGAGTCCTGAAAAAAAATCGTTTTAACACATTTGGATTTCCAACTTCACAAAATGGCCGCGGGTGGTCTAGTGGTCAACGTTCGTGACTGCCACGGAGAAGACTTCGTGTTCAATCCCAGGCAGGTACGAACGCTCGAACCACTAAATATCCGCCGTGCGTCGGATGGGCACGTTAAGCCGTCGGACCCCGGGTACTGGCCTCCCGGTAATACATAAGGGCGTCTTTCTCGCTTCCCTGTCACTTTCCTATCGGACACTCTAGCCCAAATCTCCTAGTTTCCTATTTCTAAGGGTTGTTTAAGACCTGGGGTCAGACACTCCCTTCCTAAAATCCTCTACATATGATCTGATCTGAACTTCACTGAAAGTGAAGAAACTATTACAAGTCTGAATTCAGCAATCGCAATATTATTTATAAAAAATGGAATAAAATCTTCAACAGTCTCTGTCAGAGAGTGTATCTTGCCTTGTATGTTGCTTCAGCAACGGAAGTAATTTTTTTCTTGCATTAAATTTAACTGGGAATACCTCGTGGTGCGGTCCAAAATATTGGTAAAATGTAAGGTATTTATTACCTCAATGCAAACACTACAGTAATTCGTAGACTTGGGTTGAAGTTGTAATGCTAATAAACCTTTACTTTTAGGGTTGGGGTACTTTCACGATTTGTTCCAAAAGTGGGCAGCAAAACTTCCGCTACCAGGGCCGTTTATGAATCGCCAGTCTGCCCACTCTGCAACGCCATCTATGAATGAGGGGGAGTTGCCAGTGAAAAGATGCCTATTGGAAAGCAACAATGGCTTTCTGCAGAAATTACGCAGAAAAAATGTTGGCGTACGACCCGAAAACTTTCTAGATCAAATTGTACCTAATAAGTACAGTATTCATATCCGAGAAAAACAAAACAAGACCAGTCTGCAGGAAAATACGAGGCTATATCGCGGCCGGCCGTATACACGGAGCAGAGAAATAAAGAAAACTACAAAACAAGAAAGTTTCACGAATTTTGCTTCATATACACTTACAAATGATATATCAAAACCTTAAGGTGGACGTCAAGTAATTTTGCTTCCTATACTTCCAATGGAAAAACTTCTGTATACATTTTCTTCACAATTAATGCGTTCCTAAGGATGAAAATTTGAACATCGATTAAAATAACTTCATATTATAACTTGGAAAACTTAATATTTTCTAAAACATAACCATAATTATATTAAAATCAATAACTTTTCCTTTAGTGGTGTTGAAAGCAGAAAAAAGATGGCGCGACTTGTAATTTGATGACGTCAGTAGACAAACAAATGTTGGATTGCATAATTATGGTTATGTTTTAGAAACTATTAAGTATTCCAAGTTATGAAATTAAACTATTTTAATCGATGTTCAAATTTTCATTCATTGCCGCCCCGGTGGCGCAGTGGTCTAAGCGATGGCCTCTGATCATTCGTCCGAAAGGGGTACGGGTTCGAATCCCGGTTAGGCATGGATGTTGTGTTTGTCTTACGGCACTGGCTCTCTCCCTTCCCTGGAACCAGTGACCCTAAATCAGGGACGGGCGACTGCTTATAGCCCATTGAGTTGCTCACGGTGGTCGTTAAACCTCCAAATAAAAAAAAAAAATTTCATCCTTGTGAACGCATTAATTGTCGAGAAAAAAGATGGCGCTACCTGTACTTTGATGACGTCAGTAGACAAACAAATGTTGGATTGCATAATTATGGTTATGTTTTAGAAAATATTAAGTATTCCAAGTTATAATTTTTTTTTTTTTTTGATTGGAGGTTTAACGACCACCGTGAGCAACTCAATGGGCTATAAGCAGTCGCCCGTCCCTGATTTAGGGTCACTGGTTCCAGGGAAAGGAGAGAGCCAGTGCCGTAAGACAAACACAACATCCATGCCTGACCGGGATTCAAACCCGGACCCCTTACGGACGAATGATCAGAGGCCAGCGCCTTAGACCACTGCGCCACCGGGGCGGCAGTTATAAAATTAAGCTATTTTAATCGATGTTCCAATATTCATCCTTGTGAACGCATTAATTGTCCAAAAAAGATGGCGCGACCTGTACTTTAGTGACGTCAGTAGACAAACAAATGTTGGATTGCATAATTATGGTTATGGTTTAGAAAATATTATTCCAAATTATAAAATGAAGCTATTTTAATCGATTTTCAAATTTTCATCTTTGTGAACGCATTAATTGTCCAAAAAAAAAAAAAAGATGACGCGACCTGTACTTTGATGACGTCAGTAGATAAACAAATGTTGGATTGCATAATTACGGTTATGTTTTAGAAAATATTAAGTATTCCAAGTTATAAAATGAAGCTGTTTTAATCGATGTTCAAATTTTCATCCTTGGGAACGCATTATTTGGGAAGAAAATGTGCACAGAAGTTTTCTCATTGGAAGTATAGGAAGCAAAATTACTTAAGGTCCACCTATTCTCCTCAAACACGGCAACACACTAGTTACTTCCCACAGTGGCGGCTTTCAATATATACCGGAAGTATTGGGTGTGTGCATAAGTTCTACCCATTTTTATAGACTATGAAGAAAGGAGGATAACACTATAAATAACGTACCTAAGACTTCACATAATTGCCATCATTCTGTATGACCTCCTGTCTATGAGCAGATGAATCCCACGCCGGAAAAACTCATATGTTTTACAGTAAAAAAAGTTATGTAATGCCGTTTTCACATCGTTCACATCATCGAAGGTTTGGAGAGCGAAGACGTTCTGTAACGATAGAAAAAGGTGGTAGTCCGTAGGTGCCAGGTCAGGCGAATATGCCGGATGAGGTAACACTTCCCAACCAAATATTCCGGATGAGGTAACACTTCCCAACCAAATGTTCCGGATGAGATAACACTTCCCAACCAAATATTCCGGATGAGGAAACACTTCCCAACCAAAGCCCAGTAATTTTTGCCGAGTGATTAAAGCAGCATGAGGTCTGGCGTTATCATGATGAACGATCTCGCCTTTGCGATTGACGAGTGCTCGCCGCTTCGATGTCGGTTGTTCTCGCAATCTATCCAACTGTTGGCAGTAGAGGTCCGCATTCATCATTAGGTTAGGTGCCAATACCTCCCAGTTGATTATTTCTGGACATTCCAACAAACACTCAACAAAACCTTTTTGGGATGCAGTCCTCCTTTTGAGGTCGATGGAGTAGGCTCTGCACCTTTACGTTACGGCGCACTACCCATTTCTCATCACCCGTTACAATTCGTCCCCAAAACAATTCATTTCTGTGACGAGAAAGCAAAGAAACATAGGTACGGATTCTCTCCTCTCGTTGCTTTGCAGAAATCTGGTGCGGTACCCAATTATTGAACTTGGTGATGAACCCAAGCACATCCAACAAAGTTTCCGTTGATTCCTGTACGGTTGGATGTGGGTTATTTGTTATGACTTGGCCCACATCCTCGTCAGAAACAACGGATTGACGTGGTTGACCTTTACAGCTTCTGTCTCCGGCCCGGAATTTCCGAAACCAACGGCGACATGTGCTATCATTAACTGCATCCTCCCCATACACTTGACAGATGTTGCGGCAAGCAGCGGCTGCAGTACTGCCTTTATGGAACTCGTACAGTAAACAATGCCTAATGTGCTCCTTATCGCATGCCATGTTACACAGTCCGTGATTTCCGTTACGAATGACTTACTCGGACAAACTTAGTGTCTCTATGTGCTCTACTGCTGCACGCTTTATTGGCAGAAAATTTTGCAACGCAGCGTCATGTGTGACGTAACTACTCCGATCGCCATTTGTATCTATTACAAAAACGGGTAGAACTATTACACACACCCAAGAGCATGCTTTTTTGCCAGTCTATTCTCCTCTAATATCTTTGATTCTAATCTTGTAGGATATAACACCCCCCCTGGCGGAAAAGCCGTGAGTTAGTTAAAGAATAAAATTGATGCAAAATACTCTTCATTATGAACATCATTTTTGTAATGAAGCGTTTCCTAAGAAAATTCGATTTTCCTCAGGTAGTTTTAGACTCGAACAAAATATTCACATCGAATTATACTCTGACGTCTTTGGTGGAAGAAATTTGAACAATAGAAAAATAGAATATGTGCAAAAAAAATATTCTTGATAACAAAAATTGCGCTTAAGAAAAATAACTTTTAATTCGTTTTTTTACAGCAGAGATAGCATGGAAAAATTTTAACATTTACGTTTTCTAGAGCAAAAGCTGTGTATTATTTATAGAGGATAATGATCTTAATATTCACCGTAGCGAATAGTAGACATTAAAAGAAGAAATCGTTCGATAGGATTCATAGAACGGGAGATACAGCTGGAAAAAGAAATACACACCAACACGACCTAGTGTCCTAACTGTAAAATGCAAACAATCCACGAGTACTTGAAAATTGTTAAAAAAGGTGAATGGTATCTCGTGCAGAAAGGATTTGTTAAATCGGACTTTTGGAAGCAGAAATATCAAGAAAAAATGAATCAAACATTTGGTGACCCTAAGAGAGGAAGTTTATGTTATTTTGGGCAAAAATGCACTCAAAAAGTTTTCATAGTTAGTATCTGATCGAAAAATGATTTTTTAAGCGGATTTTTAGATGCGCAGATATTGCTGCAAATGGAAACTTGAGTTTATGATGATCATGATCATATGTAGAGGATTTTAGGAAGAGAGTGCCTGACCACAGGTCTTAAACAACCCTTAGAAATAGGAAGCTAGGAGATTTGGGCTAGAGTGCCCGATAGGAAAGTGACACAGAAGCGAAGTAGAAATTGGGAGGAAGACGTCCTTATTTATTACCGGGGGAAGGGGCAGTGCCCGGGGTCCGACGGCTTAACATGCCTATCCGACGCATGGCGGATATTTAGTGGATCGGGAGTTCGTACCTGCCTGGAATCGAACCTAAGGTCCTTTCCGTGGCAGTCACGAACGTTTCCCACTAGGCCACCCGCGGCCCAAACTTGAGTTTATGCCCTCTAGTGGCAATCTTCTACGTTAAGAAAAATTTTAATTTTTATGCACAACATTTCGCAATAGAATCGATCTCCGACAAAGAAGGAATTTTTCAAATCATATTTTGAGAAGCAGATATATCGAGAGAAGTAGAATATACTACTACGCCCCTGGCGGCAAAACAGTGCCTCGTTTTAAGCTGGAGGTACTGTCAGGAGTTTTTTCATGGTGAGCGATATCTTATGCCAAAATAATTTTATCAGTCCAGTTTTCAGATGCGCAGATGGTGCTACAAATACACTGGTGTGCAAAAATTAAGGACGAAGAGGAGAAATTAGCATAACAGCGGAACGAGCAGGCAGAACGGACCGAAAGACCACTCAGGAGATAGACTAGGGTCCGGCACGGTAGGGCATACGCATACATGCAACATGACATAGGGCGAGGCGGGGGAGGGGGGATGTCGGAAGGGTATAAAGCACACGGGCGGTGTACGCTCAGCAATTCGGTGAAAGTTATTGCACGGTGTACATCAGTTTGAACGACGTCGAATTGCTGCCACCGTGTGATATGGCCAACAGGCAATCCAGTAGACGACATCTGGATAACTTTACCCGAGGTCACGTCATTGGGAAGTTGAAAGAAGGTCGAAGTGTGACTAGTGTGGCCGAGGAGTTCGGGATCGCTCACAGCATCGTTTCACGAGCTTGGAGAGCATTTCAAACGACAGGAGCAGCTGTCCGAGAGTTTAGCATTGGTCGTCCACCAGCAACCACGGCGGCGGACGACCGGTATATTGTCCTACAGGAGAAAAGAGACAGACGGCAGACAGCGGGAGAAATCGCAAGGCACATGCAACAGACAACTGGACGTCCGTGATCGCGTTTTACCGTGGCCAGGAGGCTGCACAAAGGTGGTCTATTTGCACGACGACCAGTACGGTGTGTGTCATTAACGCCTGCTCATCGGAGACGGCGGTTTCTGTGGTGCCAGGAACACAAGAACTGGACACATCAGCAATCGGGTCGACTTCTCTTTACGGATGAGAGCCGATTTAGTCTTTTGAGCGATTCTGGACGTATACACATCTGGAAAGAGCAAAAGAGCAGAGAATACGCAATCGCACCTCCAAGAACATCGAAAGGTACCGGTTTGGAGGTGGCGGAGATCTTGTTTGGGGCGGTATCATGCTTGGTAGCCGTACCGACCTCCACATTTTTCAAGGAGGTTCAGTCACTGGTGTCCTCTATTGTACCAAGGTTCTCCTTCCTCACGTGCGTCTGTTTAGATGTGCTGTGTGTCCTGAGTTCCTCTTAATGGACGACAACGCTACACCTCATCGTACAGTGGCTGTCGCAGAGCTGTTGGAGAATGAAGATATTCAACGCATGGATTGGCGCGCAAGGTCCTCGAACCTAAGTCCAATCGAACACGTGTGGGACTTTCTCGGTAGACGCTTGGCAGCACGTCACTAGCTGCCAGCAACGATTCCGCAGCTGCGATTGGCGCTACAAGAGGAATGGGCCGCGATGCCTCAACAGGTCCTTGACAACCTCGTCCTCAGCATAGACAGACGTTGTAAATCCTGCAACGCAGTCAGGGGTGATCATATCCCCTACTAAAGGCTGGATATATCTTGGCAGCCGCCTGTAACATGGACGTTTCTGTCTTCTGTCCGGTTGTGCTCGAAGCTACCTTTTCAATAAAGTGCCTTTGTATCCTTTGGATTCTTCGTTTGGACGGTTTTGCTCACTTGTTCGATATTCTTATACGTATCTTGGGGATCTTATGGTATGATTTGAGTCGATGTGGAGCACTTCTGCACAACGTTACATTCGAAAAACCATCTTGTCCTTAATTTTTGCAAGCCAGTGTACAATTTAAATGTACATTTACGCTTTCCATATAATGGCAAAACGGTTGTTCTCAAAAATTAGAATTTTAAGCAGAACATTTCCCAGTGTGAACTTTATTCGGTGCAAACAGAAGTTTACCCATCTTGCCTTTGCAAACAGAGATATTGCGAAAATTGCAATTGCAATTTATGCCCCCTTGCGGAAAACGTGCACTACTCGAAAAAGAAACTCTGTTCAAACTAGTCTTCATTATAAGAGGTATCGATGGGAAGAAAGAATGTTTTCAACATGATATATAGAAATAACTATATGGAATAAAATGTATTTTGAATTTGATTGCATCTACATCTACGGTCTACAGCAGCGAAGTTGTGTGTCGGGCGAAAATAGGAATGAAAGGATTATCGTTCTCACATTTCAAACTTGCAAAAGTAATTTTTTGAATCGGACTAATATTTGCACAGAGATATCGTACACACAAGCTAACAGACGACGGACAGACGGATGGACAAAGGGATAGATTTAGCACGTACCATTTGACGTAGAACTTCGTCTAACTCCTCGGATAGTATGGGACGACTCACCGCCGATCACATGTGATGAAAATACGTCCCAATTGATATCATTATACCGTTAAAAATACGTGCCGCACGCTACTTGTGTTAATACACTGGCGTGCAAAAATTAAAGACGAGACGGTTTTTCGAATGTTACGTCGTGCAGAAGTGCTCCACATCGACTCAAATCGTACCATAAGATCCCCAAGATGTAAGAATATGGGACAAGTGAGCAAAACCGCCCAAACAAGGAATCCAAACGATACAAGGGCACTTTATTGAAAAGGTAGCTTAGAGCACATGGACAGAAGACAGAAACGTCCATGTGACAGGCGGCTGCCAAGAAAATTCCAGTCTTTAGTAGGGGATATGATCACCCCTGACTGCGTTGCAGGATTTACAACTTCTGTCCATGCTGAGGACGAGGTTGTCAAGGAGCTGTTGAGGCATCGCGGCCCATTCCTCTTGTAGCGCCAATCGCAGCAGCGGAATCGTTGCTGGAAGCTGGTGACGTGCTGCCAAACGTCTCTCGAGAAGGTCCCACACGTGTTCGATTGGATTTAGGTCCGGGGACCTTGCGGGCCAATCCATGCGTTGAATATCTCCACTCTCCAACAGCCACTGTACGATGAGGCGTAGCGTTCTCGTCCATGAAGAGGAACTCAGGACCCACAGCACCTCTAAACAGACGCACGTGAGGCAGGAGAACCTCAGTACAATAGCGGACACCAGTGACTGAACCTCCTTGAAAGATGCGGAGGTCAGTACGGCTATCAAGCATGATACTGCCCCAAACGAGAACTCCGCCACCTCCAAACCGGTCCCTTTCGATGATGTTGGAGGTGTGATTGCGTGTTTCCTGCTCTCTCCAGATGTGTATACGTCCAGAATCGCTCGTCAGACTAAATCGGCTCTCATCCGTAAAGAGAACTCGACCCCATTGCTGATGTGTCCAGTTCTTGTGTTCCTGGCACCACAAAAACCGCCGTCTCCGATGAGCAGGCGTTAATGGCACACACCGTACTGGTTGTCGCGCAAAAAGACCACCTTTGTGCAGCCTCCTGGTCACGGTAAAACGCGATAACGGGCGTCCAGTTGTCTGTTGCGTGTGCTTTGCGATTTCTCCCGCTGTCTGTCGTCTGTCTCTTCTCGCCTGTAGGACAATATAGCGGTCGTCCGCCGTCGTGGTTGCTCGTGGACGACCACTGCTAAACTCTCGGACAGCTGTTCCTGTCTTATGAAATACTCTCGAAGCTCGTGAAACGATGCTGTGAGCGATCCCGAACTCCTCGGCCACACTAGTCACACTTCGACCTTCTTCCAACTTCCCAATGACGCTACCTCGGGTAAAGTCATCCAGATGTCGTCTACTGGATTGCCTGTTGGCCATATCACACGGTGGCAGCAACTCGACGTCGTTCAAAGCGATGTACACCGTGCAATATCTTTCACCGAATTGTTGAACGTACACCGCACGTTGGCTTTATACCCTTCTGATACTCCCCCCCCCTACGTCATGATGCATATATGCGCATGCCCTACCGTACCGGACACTAGTCTATCTCCTGAGTGGTCTCTCGGTCCGTTCAGCCTGCTGGTTCCGCTGTTATGCTAATTTCTCCTCTTCGTCCTTAATTTTTGCACACCGTATTCGTAAACAACACGGAGTCCAATTCACGTACTACGCAATATATCGTGGGCGCGACGCTCGCCTCGCTCCCTGTGCCCGATGGAGATGATGCAATATTTCTGAGTGTGCTGCCGCGATTGACTCAATCCATCTCGGCAACCGTGAGAGCAACACGACTGTGTGTGGTATCGTTTCAAAGCTCTCGACGAAATCTATTCGAATATACGAAGAACATTTCGCAGTGGGTTGAATCAAACATTTTAAAAATTGTCTTTTTGTGAACCTCTGAACACTTTTGACAATATCGCGGTTTATCTGGACAACAGTGATGCAAAACGACCGTGCGTGCCATCGTTTTAAAGTCTCGACGAGATCTATTAAAATATATAAAGAACATATCGCAGCGGTTTAAACTAAAATTTCAAAAAATTGTTGTCGTGTGAACTGGGTAAATATTTTGGACAATGCCGTGGAATTCGTAGAATGAACGCAAGCAAAAGTGGAGAAAATCAAAACGAGAGGCAAGTGACGAGGAATGTAAGAACTGCCCAAGAAGACAGAGCACCACGTTGGATAATTCGTGTATCGATCTTCTTTGTCTTCACAATGTATCCAGCATCATTTGTAAAATTATGTAAGCTACTTTTCGTGTTGGCTATAACAAATTACATAAACGCTTTGAAACCACTCTTGACTAGCTCATTTCAACTCTCCGATCTGCAAGTCGTGCCAAACTGACGGCTCAATCGGAACAGAGCCTACCTGGGTTTTTTTTGGTTTTTTCGCAAAGGGCGTGCTAAAATATGTTACAGAAATAACAGATTTATTTTGAGCATAAATGAATACAAGTTTAATGCGATAAATCTTTCTAGCACGTCTTTTGTAAAAAACAATCCTGCTTATGATACCGGTTTGTTCGTCCGTCCGTCCGTCCGCCTGTAGACACGATATCTCTGCAACTAATTGTCCGATTTGAAAACATTCTTTTTGCATTAGGAAGCTTGCAATGTGCGAATGATGATCCTTTATATTGTTTCGTTTTTACGATGTACAATTTCTCCGCTAGAGGGCGTAAATGCAGATATCAAAATCAAAATACATTTTATTCCATATATTTGCTTCTAAGCATACAATTCGAAAAATTCTTTTGCCTTTCGATTCCACTTATGGCTAAAATTATTTTAGGTATAGTCACTTTTTAAAGTTTCGCATAGATTCTCCGCTAGGGGGCGTAATAGTAAATTGCGTTTCCCCCGATATCTCTGCTTCTAAAACGTCGATTTGAAGGATTCTTTCTGCAGCGGATACAGCTCCTGGTGAGAAATACTTTGCATATAATTTCTGAATTTTGGTATGAAACGGTTTGGCCACCAGGAGACGTAAGTGTTAATTTCCACTTCTGATGTATTTGCAGCAAAATATGAGCTTCTAAAATCTCGATTGGAAAAATTCTCTCCTGGACCGATACTACTCACTTCGACAAACCCTTTCGGAATATTTTCTTCTTAAAACAATAGATGGTTTCTCCGCCAGCGTAGATGCATACAATATTTTTGTCAATATCTCTGTTTCTAAGAGTCAGATTTGAAAATGTTCTTCTTTGTTAGATATAGTTTCCGCTGCAATACGTTTTTCATAGAAAATCGAAATTTTCAAGAAATT
Source organism: Macrothele yani (assembly GCA_039090855.1). Classification (NCBI taxonomy): domain Eukaryota; kingdom Metazoa; phylum Arthropoda; class Arachnida; order Araneae; family Macrothelidae; genus Macrothele; species Macrothele yani. The sequence continues at coordinate 52,651,633 of CM077028.1, forward strand.
CATTGACTTTCCGCTAAGGGGAGTAAAGGTAAAATGCACTTTCCTCGATACGTGTGCTTCTAAAACTCCGATTTGAAAAATTCTTCCTGCACCGGATACAGGACTCGGTGGGAAATATTTTGATTGTAAATTCTATTTTTTTTTTAATAAAATATGATTTGGCCACCAGGGGGAGTGAACCTCAATTTCTACTTCGTAGAAATTTCCAGCAAAATCTGAGCTTCTAAAAGCTCGATTGAAAAAATCTTTAGTGGACCGATAATGCTCATGTCGAGAAACATTTAAGAATATTTTTTTTCCTCTCCGTCAGGGGGCGTAGATGCTTATCCTTTTTCTGTCAATATCTCTGCTCCTAAGAGTCGGATTTGAAAAATTCCTTCTTTGTTAGATAGCGCTTCCGGTGTAAAACACGCTGTCATAGAATTTCAGAAATTTCAAGTAACACATAGACTTTCCGCTAGGGGACGTTAAGGTAAATTGCGTTTTCCCTGAAATCTCTCTTTCTAAAATTCCGATTAGAAAAAAATTTCTGCACCGGATACAGCAGCTGATAAGAAGAATTTCTAATATTTGGTAGAGGGTGACTTGGCCACCAGCAGGAGTAAATGTTAATTTCTGCTTTTCATGTATTTGTAGCAAAATTTGAGGTCCTGAAAACACGACTGAAAAAATTATTTCGTTGACCGATACCTCTCACATCGACAACTTTTTTGAAAATATTTCCTTCTTAAAATAATGCATGGTTTTTACACCAGGGGCGCGAACGCGTATCTTATTTTTGTCGATATCTCTGCTTCTAAGAGTCCGATTTGAAAAATAATTTTTTTTGTTGGAGAGCGTTTTCGTGGGGAAATGTTTCTCATATAATTTCAATTTTTTCTTAGCTCACAAGTCTGCCACCACATTTCTGTTTACAGCAATATCTGCGGGACTAAAAACCCAATTGATAAACTTTTTCTTTCCGTCAGATACTAATAACTATGCAAACTGTGTGTGTATTTTCTTTTCAAAATAGTGCACAATTTCGCCGCTACGAGCGCATATGCTTATTCTGATTTTCTTAAAATCACTGCTTTCGCATGTGCGATTTAAAAAATTTTTTCATCACCGGATGCCATTTACCTTATAGGCTAATATATGAAGAATTTTGCAGTTCACAGCTCTGTCGGTAGGGGGTTTGTGTACATCAGTTTGCAGCTGTATCGTTGCTTCTAAAAACGCTATTGAGAAATTTCTTTTTCCCTGTATGCTATTTGCTACAACAAAGATGTGGAGCAGTATCCTCTTTAAATAACGCAAAGATTTCCCACTAGCTGCGTAAAAGTCGAACCCTTTTTCCATGAAGAATAATTTTCGCCTATTTTTTACTTTTCCGTTATGCAAATTTTTTCCGCTAGGAGATGTAGACTTATATCCTGTTTCGTTCTACATTTCTCCTTTTAACTGTTTGATTTGTAAATCTCTTTGTCTCTGGTGCCTTCCTTGTAGTATGAGAAACTTTTTGTTCGCCATTTGTTAATCTTCGTAACATGCTTTTCAGCCGCTGGTGGAACTAAGTAGATGTTACTATTTCTGGATGTTTTATGGATTGTTGGAACCAGTTGATTGTTTTCCAAACAGGATCCATTGACTTTGAATAGCTTTGATAAATTTAATTCGCTACAGAACGGATTTAAAAAAAGACGTGCTCATTACATCCGCAAATTTGGTGTCATCTTTCTTGTTCTGATTTAGTGCAACTAAAGTCTTGCTCTAATATCACGTTAGATGTACACAGTTTTCATTTTCGCAACACCTAAAATACGCGAAAATAAACAAGGCTAATTTTTCAGACAATATTGAACCATATATTGTGAAATAAGCACAGTTCAGTAAATGCATGCCAAAAATTTGTATTGAGTTCTACATATACAACTAATCCGTATGCATCGAACAATTACGACTCTCAGCTGAAATTCGATGTAAACGTGTTTGACTGTATTTTGTAATATCATTCAGCATATCTATAATAATTACACTCCCTTCTAGCGATTTATTCGCTGCTCCCTGAGAGAAGGTATGATGAGGAAAGGTTAGTTTCACTGACACGGACATCATGCCCCTGGGTAAAAATAAATTTTCCAAAAACATTTCTCTTCTTTCTTAGGTTCGTCGCTATTGTTATACTAGCAATTTCAGCCGATACTTAGCCAAAAAGGATTAGTATCAAGAATTCCCTTAAATGAGCATTTTGAATAACAAAGTTAAAGTAAAAGCAACGCTTTCTGGTGAACAAGTTCACTCGTTCCATTCCGTTTTACCCAATTCTTAGAAAGCGAATATATTCGTTCGTGCCGATTTCAGCCCGTTTTGATAACCCCGAGTTAATTCGTTTCAGCCGGTTAAAAGGTTGAATCACAGGGGCTTGTTTGTGATTAAATTCCATAGCTAAATTTACTGTTTCAGCATCGAACTTATGAAAAATTGATTAAAATTCAGTGCATTTTTGGACTAACGTCTCAAAGAAGACACGTCACTGGACGTATTGAGTTCATAGACCGGGAAGGATGATTAGTTGTGACAGGGCGGAATGTCGCTCGGGAACGTTTTGGAGTGAAAAAACTAAAATCAGCCCCATATATCGAGTAAGATGTCGTTGGAAGTGGAATCTAATTTAGAGCGCTAAGGTGGAAACCTTATTTATTACTGGGATTCTTAGTTCTGGATATATTTGGATAGGGGCAGTATGGATGCAGCGCATCCAATTCTGTAGTCCACCTGAAAACCACCGGTAGAACAGTCGGAAGATTTATTGCTTCTCCGGGTTTTTTCCGCCTCTGTGAAACGGGCCTAAAGCTCCGGAAGCAGAATTATCTCCTCTGCTTCCAGCGTAATTATGGCGCACCCGTAACTCGACTAAATTCACTGAGACTCAAAAATAGACTCCTTAATAATGACTAGATTAATTAAATTCGGAATTAAAATAATTTACCAGTGCAATATCCCCACCTTAAGGTTCTTAAAAAAGTAGAAGTAGTTTAAAGGGACTGCCAAGTGAGAATGGATTTAGGGACTAACTCTATACCGTCAAACAAACATGGGACGTTCATTCCACTAAATGTGCAGTTTTCCTGTTGTATGTATGTTTTTTTTTTGTTTTGTTTTGGAAAAGAATTATAGCACGTATGTGCAGTTTAAAAAAGGAAACAAATTATCCTGTATAAGGTTTACCGGAATAGGTGCCGGCTGGAGAAAATCGTACCGGAACGCCATTCCGGCCCCACTACATCCCTGGTGTCACGTGACTGTAATTGAAACTACATTTGCTTCGGGTGCAACAGGCAGGAGCCCCCGAAGTGTGTGAGTTGCCATAGAAAAATTAAATACTACTGGTAAATATGAAAGTAAAAAAAAAGTATTTACCAGTTGTATTTTAATTCGCATTACAAATTAAACTGTTGGCCACCCAAAATGCAACACCAAGAAGGAAGCATCCGATTGGCCTGAAATTCGCAGCATGCGTCGCCCGCGAGAGGACATGCAAACGATTAGCATTGCAGGGCATATGCAAATCATGTGCGCTCGGCACGCCACCGAGAAGCACTATAAGAAGGGTGCGCAGAAGGCGGGGTGTAAGTAGTGGAAGTGTGTTTGCTGCCGGACCTGTGCGTGGGAAGCTTCTTGATGCCTCGTCGCAGAATACGGCAGTCATTCTAGCACGTTTCGGAGTTCGACAGAGGACGAATAGTCATCGGCGCCCGTGTGGGACGACATTCAGCCACGGTGAGGCGAGTATGGATTCGGTGGATGCATGAGGGACCGACGTGAGCGATTGCCACAGCCGTGGCACAACACCGAACGAGAGGACTGGCATGTTGTGCGGCGGGCATTGACAGCTCGCACCGCCACATCACGAACGTTAGCGCAGGAATTAGGGTGTGTTGCGCAACAACCTGCGTCAGCTCGTACCGTTCGACGTCGTCTGCAGGAGCGGGGACTTGTCGGATGTCGCCCATTGCTCAGATTAACATTGACGTTACACCACCGGCGAGTGCGGCGGCAGCGGGCCGTTGAACGTTCTACCTGGACTACGGAATGGCACGACATTGTCTTCTTCGACGAATTCCGCTTCTGCCTGCAACACCATGATGGTCGAATCTGCGTGTGGCGGCACCGCGGCGAGAGACTGTATGACGCCTGCATTATGCATCGCCATTCCGGTCCGTCGCCTGGCGTTATGGTTTGGGGCGCAATTGGATATGACACACGCACCCCTCTGGTACGCATCGCCGGTACACTCAACAGCCACCTCTACATCACCGACGTTTTGGAGCCTGTAGTCCTCCCTTACCTGCAGTACTTGCCAGCGGCCACGTTCCAACAGGACAATGCGCGCCCGCACGTGGCACGCATCGTGCAACAATTATTCACGGCCCATCAGGTGTCACTGCTGCCGTGGCCCGCCTTTTCTCTCGATTTGTCGCCCATCGAACACGTTTGGTCGCTGATCGGCAACCGAGTGGCCCGGCAAGCACCACCTGCGGCTTCGCCTGATGAACTGTGGCAACGTGTGGAAGCAGCCTGGACCGACATACCCCAAACCCACATCCAAAGCAACTTTCGTTCAAAGCCGCGGCGTGTAGCGGCCGTTATTGCCATCCATGGGGGCCACACGAACTATTGATGTCTGCGTGTTCCGCAAGTCGCACGGGCCTGTAAGCTCAATCGTTTCATCTTTGTGTCTGTTGTTATGTGTCCAGTAAATCTAGCTTTGCTATCTCGTGTTCTTCTTGGTGTTGCGTTTTGGATGGCCAGCAGTGTACATAGAAAAAGACTATTTTAAAACAAAAACATCGACGTTGATTGCCATTCGGGATTTCTTATTATTTGAAGCATTTCTTTGCAGATGTCTGTGCTCCTAGCACTACGTTTCCTTCGGAATATGAATTCCATCAATCGATCACCTAGATTGTCTTTATGTACACCTTGTTTCATTATGCTACGTTCTAAATTTCTCCAAAAACATCCTGCTTGCGTTCGAATGAAAACAGCAACAGATCAGTTGTCACATCGAAAACAATAGCTTGATACTTCTGGTGCATGCTGTCGTAGCTAACTAGCGTCTCGCGACAGCGATATCCACAGGTATCGAGTTATCTCATTGGCAGCAATAATACCGGCACCCACCAATTGGCGACCGGTACTGAAACAGCACTTGTACTTCGTATATGTCGTCGAAGTCGTGACTCAGGTTGTTTACATCTTAGTTATCATTAGTTTCTTCATTGGCGGCTGTCTGTACAAATCGAACAATTTAACCTGTTTGCAGTATACATCCAAATATAAAAATGGCTATTCTTCCACAAACGGGCGCATTCCTCATTTCTCACAGCTAAGACAGCGGAACGCTAGAACAGCTCCGCGAGCAATCTACTGTTTTCGATCTGGCAATGCATCTGTTGTTGTTTACATTCGAATGCAAACGTTATTAGTGATTATGTTTGCATTCTGTTTTTATTTTTATATTCATCATGATGACTAACGTTGGTTTCATCAAAAAAAAAATATTTCGTGTACTAAATGAAAACTATAACTGAGATGTTGAAAAAGAACTAAAAAAAATGAACGATCTTACTGCTATATACGTTGGGAGACTGATAAAAAATTATACTTTCGTATTTACAGTAAGTATTTTAATTCGTACTGAGAATTATATAGAAAAAGACAAAGAAGAAAAGCAGCGATATTTATCGCCATTCGTGATTAATTATTATTTTAAGGGTGGGTTGCGAACCATATCTTTCACACCATGATATGCATGTTTTTCTATCTCGTACGACATCGTTAACGAGACTATACAAATTCCATTGAGGCATTATAAAATACAACAGACCAATTCAACGACAACTTCATGGAATTTTAATTCTATCGAAGGGTAAAATGGACGGACAACTTAATATTTACTGAGCGTTGCCAGATCGAAAACAGTAGATTGCTCGCGGAGCTGTTCTAGTGTTCCGCTGTAAACAGCAAGTGACGTTTCAGTGCCGGTCGTCAATTGGTGGGTGCCAGTTTTATTGCTGCCAATGAGACAACTCGATACATGTTGATATCGCTCTCGCGAGACGCTAGTGACGTAGCTGGGCTAGCGTTCCGCTGTCTTAGCTGGGGAAATGAGCCGTGCGTCCGTCTGCGGAAGAATAGCCGAGTGTATCGTTCCTCTTTTATTACACTGAACCTGCACACACCGAAGGTGAAAGAAAGTAGTTCACGATAAATTTTATTCGGATTTTGTTCAGAATTTCGTTATAATAAACGCTTTAATGAAGGATTGTATTTGTTAATATATTTTATGGTTAAAATATATCGAATGATAACTCTTTGTTTTTTTTGTTTTTCATCCGGAGCTAGTGTGTTTTCTATGCGAAGCTATTTCCAACTTTTGTTCGAGAATTCGTGTTTCAGTCATTTAATAGTCAATCACACGAAAAATTTTACAGATCCGGACAGTGGTGCCCTTACCCAAAGTATGGAATCCAATTTAACAGCTCTCAAGCAAAATCTGAGAAGCTATATGTACTTCCAAACCGGAAGGCCGCCCCGGTGGCGCAGTGGTCGTAGAGATGGTTTCTGATCATTTGCCCAACGGAGGGTCTGAGTTCGAATCCCAGGTGAGGCATGGTTATTTGTGCTTGTCTTTCGGGGTTTTTTCCGTTGTGTTCCTTGTTCACCCGGCATACTGTATTCAATGTTCATTAGGTACATTGCTGACGTCGAAACACAAAATGTCTATACTATACATGTCAATGTATCTGTCAACCAAGTCCGATAAATAATTTAAGCCTCCAATCATGAAAAAAAATCGGAAAAAACTATTGGCCGATAGCTTAGTGGAATATTTGTTGCGAAGATTATGTAAAAACAAAATAGAGTCGTCTAAACAATTCACTGAAATATTTCTACCGAGTGAAAAAAATAAATGTTAGGCATTAATTTCGTGCTGCTACATTACACCAAAAAGGGCGCTGCATTGGGATTCTTTATGGAAGTATGATGTATAAATCTGCGATATCAAATAAATATAGTATTTTCCATAATAAAATAAATGTCTACAATTATTTCCATTACGATAAGATATATTTCGATAAAAATAGTAATTAACATTCCGTATCGTATTGAGAACTATTTTCTTTGTGGTTGATGTGATCAGGTTCCTTGTAAACAAAGCGGAACGCTATGCTCGAAATCGGAAATTACTTGAAAGTGTTCTGATTCGGAAGTCCAACCTCGTAACATTTTGATTGCCTCCAAAAAGGAAAAAAAAAAAATGAAGAGAAAACCACATAATTTTAGGTTACGCTAATTTGTAATGTAAGACATACATACAGATATGAATACTTCGTGTGTTACCTCAAGCTTATGTCTTCTATTTTGACTTTTCTATTAATTTTTTTAATTTTGATTTCATTGCAAAAACTTTATATCTCTTCTTCTCTAAATGCAAGAAATTTGAAACAAGAAAGGTTAGTGAATAGTTTACTCGGCTTAAAAGGCTATAACTTATACAAGTAATCCGATTTTTTTGGCGTAGAATAGAAATCAAAGCTTCCGCACATGAGCCAGATGGCTTTTTCATGGAATGATTATGGAAATTAGCTTATTCTCCACATTCAAATCTACGGTCTTTCGCGAAATCTTAGGATCATAACCAACAGCGAGGTTGGCAATGATAGCAACTCTCTAGAGTTGCCACGCATTTGGAATCAATTCTTCAAATAACGTTGCGTTTTATGGCACGGTACCAACCAACGTGTCTCCTCGTTTCACCGGTTAAGTAATCACATTTGAATCTATAACGTACGAAAGTTCGTTTATTGGTGTAAGTAAACGCAAGAATAACAAATGCAAGCTTTCGCCACAAGACGGGAGGCTTCGTCAGCAGGTTGATCACGATAAAGTAAACAGATCAGTTCTAAATAATTCAAAATCTAAACAATACGATACGTAAGACGCACGGATCAAAACACGTGAAGACAAAACATTAAAAGCTGATCACGTTCGTGGAACACCGAGAAATGCACTCCAAACCATGTCTATACTATACATGTCAATGTATCTGTCAACCAAAAGGTCATTAAATATCCACATTGAAGGCTTTTGGGTTGATGAGAATTTCTATTGATTTTCTAAATGCGGTATTGCGTGGATTGTCATAGGGGGTGAGTTTGTTGATATCACCCAATTTTGGGATAGCCACGTGGTTCATAACCTGCCGTTCTAATGCTGTTGTTGGCTTACCTTTGTTTGCCATCACGCTTGTGTTCCGAAAGTCTTAACTTAAAAGATCGCTTAATCATACATAATATTTTAAGGAACCATCAGAGTACTGATGGTTCTTTAAATATTATGGATGAGATCAAGAAAGTCGTCTCATATGACAATCCACGCACAACCACATTTAGAGAATCAACCGAAATTCTCTTCAATCCAAAAGCCTGCAACGTGGATATTTCCAGTGACCTTCCGATGGTTTGGCGTGCACTTCTGGGTATTCCATGAGCTTAATTAGTTTTTTAAATATTTTGTCTATACGTGTTTAGATCTGTGCGTCTAACATATATGTATAGATTTTGAATTATTTAGAACTGTTCTGTTTACTTTATCGTGAACAACTGCCTAACGAAGCCGCCCGTCTGGTGGCGAAAGCTTGAATTTGTGATTCTTGTGCTTACTTACGCCAATAAACAGACTTTTATACGTTGTAATTACTTCGGTGTATTCTACCCATAGTTCTGCGCTACATTTGTATCTATTCATTTATTGCCTAGTCAAGTCACCGCGTTTAAATTGTTGAAGTGTTCTATTATTCAGTTTGCTGTCTTCCTTCCTTGAAAAAGCCGTCTGGTTGATGTCCGAAAGCTAGGAAACTTTGATTTCTATTCTATTACACCAAATGTAAAAGAAAGTAGTCCACAATAGATACCATTTTTTTTTTACTTTTTTCATCGAAATAAGTCTTATTGCAATGGAAGTAATTATAGGCATTCATTTTATTATGGAAAGTAATCATACATTTATTTCGGTAAGCTAGGCTTCTGACTCTACCTGCACCGTCCAAATGCGGAACTCTCGAAAAATAGTGCTGAAGGCGTTGCGAGAACAATCACACTAAGACCCGGTGGTCCTTCACCCTGACAGGATCGGTCCAGAAACCAGGAGGGATCTGCCGCCCCCACGGAACCCTCACTTCCCGCCCCTTTACCATAACCCGTACGTGTGACGCGCTAATAGGCCCGGGCTCTTTTTTTTTTTTTTTTGATTGGAGGTTTAACGACCACCGTGAGCAACTCAATGGGCTATAAGCAGTCGCCCGTCCCTAATTTAGGGTCACTGGTTAAAGGGAAGGGAGAGAGCCAGTGCCGTAAGACAAACACAACATCCATGCCTGGCCGGGATTCGAACCCGGACCCCTTACGGGCGAATGATCAGAGGCCAGCGCCTTAGACCACTGAGCCACCGGGGCGGCCCCGGGCTCTGATTTTGTGTCTGGCTGGGAGATTTATTCTCCAGTGCGATATTGAATGAGGCTAAGGCCCTTTATTAGTTCTTGGCTCAATAGATACCAACACATATACGCACTGGGGTTCCCGTGCTATGGGAAAACTCCTTTGTTTTCACGAGCTCCCTCACAGAGATAAGAAAGTAAAATTTGCAAAATATTTAAAGTGCAGCACTAGGGCCCGTGCTGCTAAGACGCCTCTAGAAAAAGTCGTCGCTGCTCTTCGGTCTTCGATCTTCTGACGTTACCCTTCTCTTTTTAAAAATTCTTCCTGCCTCGCCACGAAGTTTTGACCAGCTCGATGAGTCCTTGACGCGCTCTGTGATACGCAATCAAGATCGACAGGTCCTTCGTTTTTCATAGATCGGGGGCGAGGACTTGCTCCGTCCTGAAAGAGAACATTTATTTCGGTAGTACTTCAGTTAGTCTCGGACCAGGATTCCCTTTTTACGCTTTTTTTTGGATTGGATTGGAGGTTTACCGACCACCGTGAGCAACTCATTGGGCTATAAGCAGTCGCCCGTCCCTAATTTAGGGTCACTGGTTCCAGGGAAGGGTGAGATCCAGTGCCGTAAGACAAACACAACATCCATGCCTGACCGGGATTCGAACCCGGACCCCTTACTGACGAATGATCAGAGGCCAACGCCTTAGACCACTGCGCCATCGGAGCGGGACGGCTTTACGCTTTCCACCTGTAGATTGAAGAAGCATACATGCTCCAGTTTTGTCTGTCTGTCTGTCCATCCGCACGATAACTCGCGTAAAAATGGTTGAATTTCGATGAAATTTTAGTATGTGGTAGGGGAGCACATGGGGTCAAACCATACAGAAAATGGGAAAAATGGGATCAGGACATAAGAGCGAGATTTATTCCACAGCCATTATCCTCATAACTTGGCGAAAAATGCTTCTATTGCACAAAACTTTTGTATGTTGTTTCAGAGGTACACTGAACCGGTTCTGTTGAATATCATCGAAATGGGGTCAAAGGTCAGGACACAGGTGCGAGATTTATTCCACAGCCATTATCCTTATAACTTGAGTAATGATTTCTGGTATGTTGGAAAGAGTATCATAATCAATGCATTGCATGATTTCAGTAACTTGTTTTTTTCACGAGTTGCTATGGTGCACTATTAGCCACTTTTGCAATTCGTTTGTAGAGCAGGTGCGTATTGTTTTTATTTTATGGCGAATTTTTAAAGTTTGCTTTACTTTCCGGGCATTTCCGGGCAAGAGGCTTTAACGTTGGAGTTGTGTTTTGACGCTGTGAATTCCAATTGTAAAAGAGTTTGTCCTTACTATTTATCATGGCTTTGTCAACTCTAGGAAATTTTTCCACTTGAGTCCACATCGGTTGTTTGCGCTGGCAGTCCGTTCACACTTTTTGAGTTCGTCGAAACGGTTTCTTGTTCGTCAACCGCTGCAATTGCTTTTGCCCAGCGGCATGGTTGTATGAATTCAACAGTGTCCTGCTCTACTTGTAATTGACAGAGTTCTTTAGATGAGGAAAAGATTATTCATTTAAATTATTATTCATTTAAATGTATTTATATGTTAATAAACAAAGACATCTTTATATAAGACAAAATCGCAAACATAGCTGCACGTGTAAGCTCAGCGAAATTTTTAAAATTTCGTAAAAAAAAAAAAAACAACAACAAAAAAAAAACAATGCCTCAGCCACAATAAGAACTTCACTTTCAGGTTCTGTAGGGCGGACTATACCATATAGCGCGGAAAAAGGCTTAAAAACCTAGGTCCGAGTTAAACTGTAGAATTACCTTTATTTCATATCACAGATTTATGCATCATAATTCCATAAAGTATCATAATGCGACGCCCTCTTTCATGGTACATAATAGCACGAAATTAATATGTCTAACATTCATTTTTTCACTCCGTAGATCGAAGTATTTCAATGAACTGTTCAAATGGATCTAAATTTTGTTTTTACAAAATCGTCTTTGCAAATATTCTATTAGGCTCCCGGCCAATTACTTTTTCGATTTAGAAGTGTAGCTTCTCAGATTTTTCCGGATGAAAAACAAAACAAAAAGAAACGTAGTACTATTTGATTCCACATATTTTCTTAATAAAATCTATTTACAAATAAAAATTGCTATTAAAACGTCTATTATAACGAAATAGAAAAAAAAATCCGAATAAAATTTATCGTCATTTTACATCCTTGTCATATAATTTACCATCCTTGTCATATTTACACCAAAAAAAAAAAAAAAAAGGATTGTCACCTTCAAAATTTGTATTATATGGTGTAATCCCGTAATTCATTCGAGACTTTCTTTCACATTGGGTGTGATGACGTCCTATCCCAGCAAAAACAGACTTGCTGGGCCAGCACTGCCAGCAATGGCCCATCACTATGTTGCCGCTGCCGAACCGTCAATAAAATGTCCGGGCGGCCAACAGAAGAGCCAGCAGTTCAGGCCAACAGCTGGCCAACAAATGGCACCCCATCAGTTGTCATATGCCAGAACAGGGCCATCAGTTGTCCATCACAGGCAGTAGCTGCCACAAGTGGCCCTTCAGCGGCCCTGCAAGCACGTGCCAGAAATGATGGCTAGCCTAATGTGCCGGTAGTGGCAGCCGGCAACCACGTGACGTAACTGGTGGCTTGCCGAATCTTGGCCGCCAATTTCCAGTAGTAGCCATAAAAAAAAAAGTCTAGGGTAACCGCAGTTCCCCAAAGCTGCAACTTTTTTTTTTCTACCCTTACGACATTTGGCACTGCGCTTGGGAAATTTTCTCAACAGACCGGCGCAGTTTCATATAATTCATAAATTTATTTTTTCAAACGATAGTTTTATAGTTTTTTTTTTACCTTAAGGGAACTTCTCTCATTTTCAAGGAGTGTACATACTTAGTCACTTTCCAAAGTTTTGTACTGTCCTTGTCGTCTTGAAAGGAGATTGTTGAATTAATATATATTTACCCGGGTTCATGTCACATTCTGTTACATTTTTAACGTTGTATCTTTCCTTTTCGTTGTCCGAAGCTACATTTGTTTTAAAGAGGAAAGATATTTTATTTTACTTCTCGTTATTTTTAGAAGCGAATTCCTCCCAGTCTTATGTATTCAACCCATGGATGAGTACATTATATCCACATAGCGTGGGGTTTTTTTTTCTTTCAAATAATTAATACATTTTGTACGCGTATAATTCTTTTTTTTTTTTCCAACAAATGTTTTTTCAATGGTTTTCCAAGACACTCGTTTCAAGCGGTTTCAATTTTTTTCTTGTTATTCACCGACTCCATTCCATGAATTGTTATTCATGGGAATGGAGTGGGTGTATTTCATGGCTGTAATCTAGTATTTCATGGCTTAATCTGATATCTTCGTCGACGTGGAATTTCATTAGGAAATTAATTCGCCTCTCTACATATGGATTTTTTTCTTAGCATCCACTAAAATAACACGATGGCGATAGCGTCGTCTTCAACTAACTGGTACTATGAGAGACACAGCAAGTGCTGCTTCTGCGCATGCGCAGTCCCGTTGCTTCTACCTGCTGTTGGGGTTGCATTGGTTGCCAGCAACGGGCCACTAGTGGCACTTGCTTGGAGGCCCACATTTCCCGGCGATGCTGCAGGGCCATCACTAGCTCGCTAACTGATAGCGCTGACACCAACGGACCGCTACCGGGCCGTGAGCGGCATGTTTCAGCCAGCAGTTTCCCAGCACTTGTGTTTTTGCTGGGATGTCAACAAAGCGGAACGATACACTCGAAATCCGGAACTACTTGAAAGCGTTCTAATTCGGAAGTACAGCCATTTTTGATAATTAGAAATTCAAAATTTAACGTATAATTGCAAAAAGGGTATATGAAACAAAAACAAAATTACGTATAACCGAACTGAAAGAGCAGTAGAAACTCAACTAAAATATCGAGGCCAGCGCAGAAAAGGGAATAAACTATAACTGAAAAACGTATAATCAAGGTTTCACTGAAATTGCTATAAACACTTTATCAATAAATCAAATAGCTAATTAAATATATTACTTATCAATTATTCAACGAAATTCTCCAAGAACAATTTAGAAAATTGTAAACCTTAATATTAACAAACAACAACAACAACAACAACAACAAAAGAAACAACAGCACGAGAGCTGAAAATTTTGATTTCGTTATTTGCGAGACATTCAAACTTCCTAGCACAACTTGATATATGATAAAAAAAAATATTAAAAACAATAAGAACGATCTCAGTTTGATGAGGACATTTTTCTCCTTTCGTTCAAACTTCTACATAACGTTTTGATGCACAGTTATTATAATCTGTACCGTGGATTTAGTCAGAGTGATCCGCCTCTAAACCTTGAAGCTGTGTTAGTTCCCAAAAAAGTATACCACCCTTCCGTTTTTGAAAGAAACATTTCTCCAACCGTCCATTCATCTGAGGAAGGGTCATAGGTATCAAAAGAGACGACGCCATCTTTTCTCGGAGCACCGGTAGCATATAACTTTTCACAACATGCAACCAAGTACACAGGGTAGCGTAATTCAGTTTTCATTGGTGCCACATATGTCCATTGATCAGTCAAAGGGTTGTATTTTTCCATTGAACTTAAAGGCTGTCTTCTCTCTCCCCGGTATTTCGAATTATATCCACCACATACATAAAGTTGATCATTGAGTGCGGCCAATGCGTGACTCTCACGTGCTCTTAGCATGTAGGATACTTTAGTGCTACCTTGAGACACAGGTTCGTACCGTTCGCAGTATGAGTAAGGACCTTCGGACATACCGGTACCTCCAGTGATATAAATGTAGTCTCCCAAGGACACAGCGCGAAAGAATCTGTGAAACGCACTCCTTTTGGCAGCTTCACTAAATCTTTTTTCCTGAAGGCACAAAGAAAACACAGAAGTGCTTGGAGTTAAAAAATATAATAAACCACGATGTAAAGTAACTTGGCAATCAAACGGAAGAACGTTGCTTCTGAGCAAACGAGTGTACTGTAAAGTTTTCAGGCAAAAGGTGCCTATATGACTGCTACTTATGAGTATAATTTGTTCTTCGGTGCAAACAGTGTAAAATATACCATCTTCCTTTATGTTGCTCAAACTGATCCACTTCTTTTTATGGATGGAATCGTAAAACTTTAGTTCTAGAGAAGAGTCTGATGTGCAAATGCAATACAAGGCGCAACCATTGAGTTTTGCATGCCTTATGTGTTCTTTGGTTTCGCAGAATCTTTCTTTCCCCATGAAACATCCTGGCATGGAAACATATTTTAGAATCTCTTCGTAGTTCTTCTTGCAAGCAAAGGACGACCGAATAAGTTTCTCTTTCAGCACATTATTTTCTAAATACTCTGTGCTCAGAAGTGTCATTCGGACACAATCCAATAGTTCGGGCAAGTTGTGGATTCTCTCCACTTCTTTCGCCTTTATCCATCTCATGATTGCTTCAAATACGACGCTTTCCCTTAAAACGAACAAGTCCTCCCTTGCTATTAGTTGTCTCAGCTCGGAGAAAGGCAAAGTTAAGAAATCTTCTGAGAGCGAAACTTCTTCAAAATTTTCTCGTACATAACGGCTACATTGTTCAATCACACTTGAATACTGGTACTGTTCCGCTTGAGAAAGGACGTTCAGTACGGTTGGAGCAGTCAAATTTTTCACCATGAATTCAAAACACGTGTCAGCTATTTTGTTAAAGTGCAAGTACCGAGCAGTAGTGGCCAAATCGTTCACGTTTGCAGCTGTAATGGTCACCTTTCCGCTGTATAGAAAATCGATCAGAGAATGGAGGGCATCGGGATCTACAGAATCCAGTGTTATTTCGGATTTTGCGCTTTCTGCAAAACTTCCGATGAACATTGCTCTGAAGTAAGGGGATCCTCCAGCCAAGATTATGCGGTGAGCTGTTAACGTTTTTTCTCCAGCTCTGATTGTCACGTCGCACAGTCCTGCGCGTTCTTTTATTTCTTCAATTGTGGAGAATGATTTGCATAGGAATTTAGTACCCAACAGATGTAAAGTATCTTCAGAATTTTTCATCCTGAAAAAGAATTTTGACTTTCCAAGTTAATATACGACAGAAGCTTGAATTTTCTACAAGTTCAACGGTTTAAGCACTCATTAAAAAGTCATTTTAAAACCAGGAATCTCGAGAAATGAAACTTCAGAAAGGAATTTTCCATTCGTGCGTGCAGTCACGTGGACACACGAGTTAATTGAGAAAACGTAACGACATAGAAATCTCGTTGCAGAATTATACTTTGGTGCATACATACGTATAAACACATCACTAAGTTGTTCTCTGAGATTCAGAGGTCAGCTTCACAAAGAAAAAATCTACCAGATAAATATTTAACTTATATATTATATTTACTGTTGCCGTTTCAAACGTCCCCATTTCAGCTCGATCTTCACTGATATCAGTCCCATGACTTACCCGATATTTCTTTATTTCATACTCGTAATCTTTTTCTCATGCAGACGCTCATGAATCCGATCCTCCCATGATTTCCTTGGCATTCTTTTCTGTCACCTGGGCAGAAAAACATTTCGTAATAAACATCTCATTACTCATTCTTCTAACATTGCCAAACCACTTAAGAATATTAGGACCTTACTGACAGCATTTTGCCTCACATTACACAACTGCAACGCATATTTATTCCTCAGACGATCAGAGAGCGTCTTTCCACAAAGCTCCTGTAAGCAACGCATCTCTCCAGCACACAAACTTTCAAAATGTTTCATTCGTAGCGAAAGTTACAGGGAACGAAGGCGGTAGGCGGCATGTGCCTTTACAATGCATGGAATCATAATAACATGAGTTAGATAAATACTTTTACATTAAGCAAGGGGTATATACAATGCAAGTGAAATAGATGAGCGGACTACAAAACATAATTACCGTAGTACGTATACAAGAAGTGCGCTATTTACAGTATGAGAGGTGTATATATACAGCAAGTGCGCAAGTTACAGTATGAGAGGTCTATATCTAATACAGCGCTAGTGAGATAGATGAGCAATGATACAACATAAGTGCACCAGTGCAGGGTGTGATAATGGAAAATATATACGTGACACTAAATAAATGTACAATTTACGCGAAGCACACTGGCGGAAAGTGAAAAAAGAACACCAAGAAGGAATTGGAGGACGATCATGAAATTTACCTATGTTAATGGGATCGAGTTTACGTAGGTGTGATCTTAATTTCGGGACCAACCGGTGAGCGCTTACGCCACAGCACGGCATAAAATGCAAATTATCGTCAGTGGTATTTAAGGAGTACGGCGAAGTGAATGTAATCAGTCGTCGGCGTACGGACACGTGCGAAGACCTGAAGAAGCTGCAATGCCTGGACATGGAAGACGTGTACGATTTCAGCAGTTATCGGACTTTGAGCTAGGTCGTCTAGTCGGACTCCGCGAGGCCGGGTGGTCGTATCGTCGTATTGCGGAGCGAATTGGACGGGAAGTATCGGTGGTGGTACGATGGTGGCGTATATGGCCCGAGGAACATTCCCACACGAGAAGACGTGGAACCGGGAGTCACAGACGGACTGACGAGCGGACCGATAGACGCATGAGAAGAACGGCTTTGTTTAGCAGAACATCCACTACGACGCAAATCCGAGCTGCCGTTGCACCTGAGGTGACTGTGCGAACAATCCGCAACCGTCTACTGGATGCCGGACTACGAGCACGTGCGCATCTGGCATGTGTACCCCTGATTCCAGCCCACCGTCAGGAACGGCTGCAGTGGTGTCGCCAACGTCTGCACTGGAGAACGCAATGGCGACCTGTCGTGTTCAGCGATGAAAGCAGATTCTGCTTCGGAGCCTCCAATGGCCGTGTCCGTGTTCGCAGACGCACAGGGGAGCGTCTCCACCCTTCTTGCATCCGCCAGCGACACACAGGGCCTATACCTGGTCTCCTGGTGTGGGGAGCGATCAGCTATCACTCCCGTACACAACTAGTGTTTGTACCGGGTACGTTAAACAGCACCTTCTACATCAACAACATCATTCAGCCCGTTGTTGCGCCATTTGTAAGGTCGGTCCATCGTGGTGTTTTCCAGCAAGATAACGCATGCCCACACACGGCACGTGCAACGCAACATGAACTTCAGGGTGTGAGACAATTTGCATGGCCTGCACGTTCACCGGATTTTTCCCCCATTGAGCACGTGTGGGATTTTATGGGACAACGATTTATCCGGTCTCCACGGCCAGTCACGACCATCCCCGATTTACGCGTCCAGGTTGAGGATGCTTGGAACTCAATACCCCAAACTTACATCCAACATCATGTACGACAGACTCCATGCCAGAATTGCACAGTGTGACGCAGTTCATGGCGGTTGAACCTCGTACTAACCATGTTACATGGAAATGTTATTTTTCAGTTTACCAGCAAATACAGCTGTATTTTGCCATAATGTTTTGATCACGTTATCCTCTGTAATCCGTGGTTATGCTGTATAAATTTCTTTGGTATCAGACGTCTCCTTCTTGGTGTTCTTTTTTCACTTTCCGCCAGTGTATATACAGATGTGCGTGAAGCTATATAGGAACAGGGAACGAACTATGCGCAGCAAGTGAGATATACATACAATACAATGAGAATAAATACAAATGACGCAGAACATAATAATGCAATTGAAAATGTGTACTATATACAAGAGGTGTGCAAAAAATGCGTGACTGAGATATGCATGATGCAGACAGTAAAGAATGAGCTTGTAGGAGAGCTCCGAAACGGAGCATACACAGTACCAATGAATATGTATATGTACAGAATGAACAGCTAAATATATACAAGATGTGTATGTACATTATATGAGCAATATGACGGACCAATGAGCAAAAGATATATGACGAAATTAAAACATTGAATATACAGGTACAATGCGAGGCACACAGAAGAAATCACTACAAAGATCACTTATTCAGAAGAGGGCACCACAAAGTAAGTGCACGTGAATACACTGCAAACACTATCAGTAAAAAGATAAATTGGAGATGCGAGTATGAAGAATGTACAGAAGAACTAAGTCTGACAAGCTTAGGAGGACACTCTCCGGATCCGGTGAGCCAGTCCAGTGTTCATCACAAAGATCAAAGCGGGGAAGGTCCCGACGTACAGGATGGAAGTCAAATCAGAAGATGTAGGTCTGCAGAAGGCCCGGAAAACCAGCGGTGTAATGGTGACCATACGCTCAGGAACTGCAGGCTCTGGTCAGTGGCCCGGGCTGCGGTAAACGCCAATTGGAGCCTGGAGGTCAGCCGGTTGCGAAATTCGCACAGAATGTATCTCCTGCTTGAAGGAGCGTAGACGAATTAGAGGTATGACGGAGTTGCAGATAGAAGCAGTAAATCACATGCTTTGCGAGTACAAAGATGTTTGCGCATGGCTCAGATAAAGGCACCGGTGGTGAACAAGAAACCAGCAACGTATTGTACGAAGAAAAAAACAGCTCTTTGGCAAAGAGACACTTGGCAACGGTAAATGCTAGGTGTAGTAAAGGAAGGATCGCCGGGCAGTACTGGAAGATGTGTAGAACATCAGCATGCTCAGACAGAAGATGCAGGTGGGTGAGGCTGCCAGCGTCATCAGAAATAACGTGGCCGGCACTGGCAGGTGGCGGTGAAGGAAGAGCCAGTGAATATTCCTTTCATCTGGTGTCGAGATGGGTGAAGCTGTTGCCGACCACACACTCGGAAGAGCGGCGGGCGGCACTCCTGAAATGAGCTGGGGTGCGGGTGGCGATGGATCCTGAAGGAGAAAACGATAGAGAGTATGGACAGTGAAACTGGAGATCGGAAGAAATGAGCAACGAACAGGAAGAAAATAAGGAAGGGGAAAAGAAGCAGAGGAAACGAGAAAGAGGCCAGCCGGAGTAGCGAGAGCAGGAAAAAGAGTAATGATCGAGGAGCGCAGAGAATCGTAGAGTGCAAGAGAGGCAGAGGTGCGTGGAAGGAAAGGAGAGAGGTCGGGAAAGAGCTTCCATGTTAGATCGGAGGAAAGTAAGTCTCGGACGAATACGATCCCAGCGGGGAGCCAGGAAAGGTCAGTGAAATACGGTGCGTTAGGAGGATGGAGGAGTAGAAGAGGGGTTCAGTTAGAAGTTCTGAGGTGGCAGCGGGTGTGGCACGGAGTAGTGGCAGAGAGCGAAGAAACGAAAGCGCCTCCGAATAAACGGGGGAAAGACGAGAGCGGAGGAGAGAAAAGCGATTCATCAGTAGAAAGTTGTGAATTTGAAGCGGGGGCTCCGGTTAGAAATCATCACGTCTCGGAGAAGAGAGGCTGCGGATCTTGGTTCGCAGAGTAGACGCAGAAGGGATACTAGCCGGTGTGCTTTGTAGAACTGGCGGACATCCAGGAGCGCAATACCACCAGTGGAGATCGGACGACTTAGAGTTGAGACTTGTATCCAATGATGAGCTGACCTGATCATAGTTGAAATAATCCGTGTGACTTCAGCAAGATAGTAAGCTGGCATGCGAGCAGCTGCCCACACATGAAGACAAGGAGATAGAATATATGTACGAGCAAGGCGTGCCCGGGTGACGTTAGAGGCGCTGAACTGAGCTTTCCGCCAGAAGACAGCCGATCGAGCAAGGCGATTACGAAGAGCAGCCCACGTGTTGTTTCTGGCAGCTATGGGAGCTTCCAGGTGTACACCAAGAAATTTCTGAGAAGAGGCATTCAAGGAAGCGCCCCATGGGGAGTCCGTCCTGGATTCCCAGGCACCACACCACATGCCAGCACTCTTGGTAGTGTTGAGCATCGCTGAGGAGCAAGAAGAGTAGAGTTCATATATATGAGCGAGGGTATTAAATTGCGACTCCATCCGGACGCAGAAAGTCGCGTCGTCGGCGTAGGCGGAGTAGGTTATAGAGAAGTGCCTGGTGCTTGCCGTGGGAGAAGGAAGAGCCGCAAGAAATGCACGATGTACTGTGCGTAGGAAAGGCTCAAACGCCAGAGCGAATAATTGCCCAGAAAGTAGACACCCCTGTCGTGTTTCACGACGGAAAGAAATGGGTGGTGTCAGAAAGGCGGCTGTTTTGACCTGAAAGACGGCGTCGCGATAGAGAGCAAGAATAGTGGTAACGAAGACAGAAGGAAAGCCAAAAGCGTGTCAAGTAGTTGAGAGAAATGAATGGGAGATATTATCAAAAGCTGCACGTTGGTCTAAATTTAGTAGGGCAAGAGATTCAGAATTAGTCCGGGCAAGATACAGAAGATTACGAAGGAGGTGAAGGTTAGTAGCGATAGAACGACCAGGTACCGTGTAGGACTGGTTTGAAGAGAGAAGATACGGAAGAACTTGATTTAGGCGGTGAGAGAGAATTTTAGTGAACAGTTTGTAATCAAGATTTATTAGTGAAATCGGACGCCAGTTCCCAAGGTCAAGGAGGTCGCCCTTCTTAGGGAAAAGTGCCATGTGAGCAAAAGTGAAGCCCCTCGGAAGGGAGATAGATGCAAAGGCAGAAGAGTAAGCAACGAGAAGGAAAGGAAGGATAGAAGGTAAAAAGATAAGGTAAAACGATAGAGGGAGGCCGTCAGGACCAGGGACGGCTTGAGGATTGAGAGAGGAAAGTGCAGTCCTAAGTTCAGATGGAGAGATAGGCTGCAGAAGAGAAGGGGATAGGTGAGAGGGGACTTGAGGGAGAGAAGAAAGTAAAGTATTACACGGAGTAGCAGAAGGTGGAGGGGTATCACTGTATTTGTCGGAGAAGTCTTGACGAACATGGGAGCATAGCACATCTGTGTCAGAAGCCACATGACCGTCAGGCAGACGCAGCACACGGAGTCAATGAGAAGTACGGCGCTGATCCTCTAACGAAGACAAGAACTCAAAAGAGCAGTCTTCGGGAGACAAGTGTTGGAGACGAACTCGTAAAATGGCCTGCCGGGCTCGAGGTCCAGAAACGCACGGAGGTCTACCAAATATGCTGGATAAAGGGGTGAGAGGTTCCAAGCTGGGCGAGAACTTGTCGGAGATTGCGTTCTTCCATGGTTTGCAGATTGGCAACTGTGAACGAGTGGCTCTTGAGAAAGTGGAGCAGGTGTGACTTGACATCCAGCCAGTAACTTAGTGCACAGGATACAGTGGACAGTCCTGGGTGATAATAGTGAAGGAGATTCTGGACGTTCGAACACAAAGTCTATTCTTCCAGGAGAGAGGTATCTAATGTCCAGTAGTGAAACTCGGAGCCTTGACTGAAAGAAGAGGTGAAGGTGGCCACAGCGGCACAATGGTCAGAAGAGGCGGTGGGTAGATGCTGACAGTCCGTGACCACGGGCAGAAGGGCAGTGATTGCGTAGAAACGATCAAGTCTAGCGGAAGATGATGAGGTGGCAGCTGAAGACCTCCAAGAATGGGAGACCGTTGCAGGATAAATTTGACGAAAGACGTCCCGAAGATCAAACTCCGTGATGAGGGAGTGTAATTGCTCCACAAGACGTAAGCGAGTTTCTTTATGAATTGGAGCACGATCAAGATCAGGGTCAAGCGTGCAATTAAAATCGCCGCCGATCAACACGTGATCCGACGGCAACGTTGACTGAAGAGCTGAACGGAGTGCCATGAAAAGGAGGGTGTGATGTTGAGGTGTGCACGGGACGTAGATATTGAAAACGTTATAACGACGCTCGTCCAGAACAAAGGTAAGGCGCTGTAGTAAGTCACGGAAGAGATGCTGCATCGTCACTGAAGATAGAACTTGACGGAACTGAGTGCGGATGCCGATGGCCAGACCGCCGATTGTAGAGTGTCGGAAAGCGTGGTGGAACTGATAGTTCCACGTACGCCATCGATTGAAGGGCGTTGTAGACAGGAAATTTGTTTCTTGGAGCAGAAGAATGTCTGCTGTGAGGTGATGGAGATCCTCACGAGCAAACGAGTTCGCCAGAGGGAACCCAAAACCCCTACAGTTCAGTGTCGTTATCTTGAACGGAAATGTCCGACGGCGGTTCAAGGAGCTTGTCAGAGGCTCGTTGGAGCCGAGAGAGACGATCGCAGATTTTTTGAGACATCCGCTTTCTCCGAACGATGTGGATGGTAAGGCTTGGAGGTGAGATCGAACAACCGCCACTTGCGTCATAGTCACTGCAAGCTCCGTGAGATAGGATTGGAGAAAATCATGAGACATGGTTTTACTACGAGAACCGATGAGATAGGGGCATAACTCCGCACCAGAAATCGGTGTCTGTGGTAGTGAGGAATCTTCCAGTTGCTGTATGAAATCCTCTAGAGTAAGCAGGACCAGTGTACTGTCGTCAGAGTCGGAGATGAAGATGCTAGAAGCGTCAAATGCAAGTGAACGACTTTCCGAGTGATCACGTCCTCCCTGAAAGGGGGAGATGTGCGTGTCTTCTTATTGCGACGTCGAGTAGTCCGACAACGCTTCGAGCGTACCCTCTGTTGCTCGGGACAAAAGCCAGGATTGTCTGGACTGTGAAGGCATCAGACGTATCGACCCCATTATCGGGCTCTGAAGGGTGCTGTGGAGTAATTGTAGAAAGCAGAGGAAAGTTCGACTGGTCTCCGGTCGAAGAATTCTCCTGCTGTGGGCATGTTTGGAGTGTAGAAGCTGAGTTGGAAGCGGAAGGTTGGGACGAGGTCACGCGTTGACCAACGGCTTTATGCATACTTTCGGAATAACTCGACTGCCGCTGGTGAGAGGCGCAAGATGAAGATGCCGGGGGTCCAGTTGACCGTTGAATAGGCTGTACTGAAGATTTGGAGGCAGTAGCTGCCCGATGAGGGCATAGCGCACTAGGGTGACCAGTGCTCTTACATACCGAACAAAGGGTGGCCACAGTAATGTCAATGCGCCTAATATGAGTGTCACAGCGTACATTGAGTACCGATGGAACACGTAACATGGCTTCCTCCGAGGGAAAGATCACACGTACGTTACGGCGAAATCCTAAGAGATAACGGTCCTCAGGGACTCCCGGAAAGGAGGAGTACGTGATGACCGATCCGACAGTACGTCCATAATTCTGAGCGACGGAAAGCAACAGGTCGTCGGATACTTCCGGAGGAAACAGGAGCGAAACTGACTGTAGTAGGTGCTTGTGTGAGTGGGGTCACAAGGAGATGGCGATCGCCGATGGAAATGCCTTCGGTCAGAACTCGAAGAGCGAAGGCAGGAGTAGCAAGATAAGCAATTACTTGACTGGTTCTTCTACCCAAGTGAGTAACAGCCTCTTTTGGAACAATTTGTCGAAAAGAAGCGCTGTACGCCGTCAGCTTTGTGTTGGGGTGGCTGCGGAAAAATAAACCCAGCCCGATTTTGTCAAGAAAAAGCTGACCTTGAGGGCAAGTAGTCGGAACATCCACGTAGATCTGGTCTGTACCATACGTCATCTGATAAGGGCACTTTGAAGAAGGGAGCTGGTGAGAAGAAGAAGTTAACGCATCTGAGGTGACGGCAGCATACGACACACCTGGCGCGCGTTGTGATGACGCGGAAGTGGCTGGTGGAAGTGTGACGTCCATGGCGTCATCAGAAAGTACAGGGGAGCACCTAGGTACTGTCATACATCAGAGTAGGAACAATTACACTTTCATACACGGCCATTCAGGATTCTCTTGAAACCCCATCACTCCTGTGAAATCTTTCTAAAACAGCTATGACTTTCAATGTAGAATTCACTCGCCTACTGAATACACCATCTAACTTGTTCTCTCTGTCAAACATGCTTCCTAAATACACGAACTCATTCATCTGGTCAATCACTGTGCCATTCAGACTTATCATGCATTCAGTACTAACAGTTCCTCGCACAAAACCGATCTTTTGTTTTTCCTTTATTTATACTCGATTCGAATTTCACACACACTTCGAAGTACATGCGAGACAACATACTCCGCGACTGATTTTTGCTCTCTGCATCAGTCCTGTGCCATCAGCATACAGCAATATGTCCACACGGATATTGCCAAGACATAAACCAGTATTGTCCATTTTAGCATCTCGCATGCACGCGTATGTTAAACAGCCATGACGTGGCCGATATTTTGGGGACTTCTTAAAAAACAAAATCTATGGAAAACTTAATATTGAAAGCAAAATTGCCGATGAAAAATTACACCAGCAGGTGCTTTAGTCGATAAATTGACATATTCAAATGGACAGCACTATACCATTTTTAAGAAAGTGTAGTATTTTGAGGGAAAATGGTTTATTTCCTATCCCCACAATGCTGAAAGAGTAGTAGTAAAGTCTCATTGGGTGTGGCTATCTCCTTCATTTCTTTTTTGGCATCCCTGGTGGAGCAGGGGCCTAAACGATGGCTACTGACTTTTCGTCTGCGATGGGTCTGGGTTCGAATTCCGGTGAGGCATGGATGTTGTGTTTGTCTTACGGCACTGGCTCTCTCTCCCTTCCTTGGAGCCCGTGGCCCTAAACTAGGAACGGGCGACTACTTTGCCGCCCCGGTGTCGCAGTGGTCTAAGCGATGGCTTCTGATAATCTGTCCAAAAGGGGTCCGGGTTCGAATCCCGATGAGGCATGGATGTTTGTGTTTGACTTTCGGCACTGGGTCTCGATATGTTTCTAGGTCAACACTGGCTCTCTGTGTACATTGATTATTTGACACACTGTGTACCATGTTTGATATGTACTTGTTTATGTTAATAATTTGCATATACTGTCTAATATCTGCCGGTCCGTCCTGTCAATGTAGTTGTCAACCAAGTTCAATTAACCATTTAAAAATTTAAACCCCCAATAAAAAAAAATATTCACTTTGTTTGCTCGAAAAGCTTGAAGTTTATGATGTCATCCTTACTCGATCTATTGTAACTACCTTGACGGTAACAAGACCTTAACTTTAAATCCAGTGTCAAGTGTTTCTGAACCTACGATCGGTTCGGGACTATTGGAAATGCTGTAATGTCGTAGGGTAGAACATTGAAGGAGTAGGGCACGGAAGTGAGCCTTAACAGGAATGAAACAAGAAAGATGACACCGAAATTCTGTTGTGATGAGCACGTCTTTTTAATAATACCAGGGGCGAAAGAAATATTCAAAGATTTTTATAAAACCTAAAAATTAATCTCAAAAAAAGAATAAATTTACAGGTCAAAACTTACATAATTTCAAACAAACATTGCGAGCGGGGTTATTCATAGCGAATGGAAGCGGTTAAAAAAATACCGTATTTCTACAATCGATACAAACACCCGCAAATCAAAATCGGTACTATCACTAGCAGCTGAAAAGTGTTCTTCGAAAATTAACAAATTCTTTGATAGAAAGTTTTTTTTATAGAAGAAGATATCAGAGAACAAAAAGGGATTTGCAAATTGAACAATTAGAAGAAGAGGTATAGAGTATAACGTGATATAACAAAAAAGGTTAAAATAGATGGAGAAAGAGCTCGCAGGGCCGCCCCGGTGGCGCAGTGGTCTAAGCGATGGCCTCTGATCATTCGTCCGAACGGGGTCAGGGTTCGAATCCCGGTGAGGCATGGATGTTGTGTTTGTCTTACGGCACTGGCTCTCTCCCTTCCCTGGAGTCAGTGAGCCTAAATTAGGGACGGGCGACTGCTTATAGCCCATTGAGTTGCTTACGGTGGTCGTTAAACCTCCAATCAAAAAAAAAGAAAAAAAAAAAGAGCTCGCCGTTGCCGTCGTGTGATAAAACTGGAGCCATCAAAATGTCCCGATCATGACGTCACAGCTTCTGCCGCTGTCTTTGTGAGATGATTGGGTTCAAAACATCACATTGAGTTGTTGGGATGGGGCTGTGATCGAGTATTTTGCTCTATATCTTTAAATTTCAACTTGTGGATCAGTTAAAAATGATAGCAATTCTTAGGTAACACATAATAAATGTTTAAGGTTCGCAATAATACATGTGTATTGATGCCTGGTGTTCTTAGATTATTATTAGACATCATACATTTGCCTTCAAAATAGTTTTCCTAGGTATCAATTTATGTGTCGCACGTATGCAAAATCAAACTCCTCGGAACACATGCATTTAATATGAACAAGAAAGATGACACCACATTTTCGGGTGTAATAAGCACGTATTTTGAATCCGTTCTGACGCAAATTAAATTTATCCAAGCTATTCAAAGTCCATGGAACCGGTATGAAAAACAATAAAATATGACGGAAGAAAGAATTTTTTCAATCGGGTTTTTAATCCCTCAGATATTGCTGTAAACGGAATCGTGAGCTTACGCCCTCTGGTTGCAGACTTGTGCGTTAAGAAAAACGTGAATTCATATGAGAAACATTTCTCCAACACAGGAATTTTTTTCAAATCGGACTCCTAGAAGTAGACATATTGACAAAAATAAGATATACATCTACGCCCCCTGGCGGAGAAACCATGCATTAGTTCAAGAAGAAAATGTTCCTAAAAGGTTTGTCGACATAAGTAGTGTCGGTCAACAAGCGACTTTTTTTCAATCGAGATTTTAGAACATCATATTTTGCTGCAAATACAACAGAAGCGGAAATTAAGATTTAAGCCCACTGGTGGCCAAACAATTTTTTACAAAAATTTGAAAATATGTGCAAAGGATTTCCCATCAGGAGATGTATTCGGTGCAGAAAGAGTTTTTCAAGTCGGAATTTAGAAGCGGAGATATAGGGGGAAAGTAATTTACCTTTACGCCCCCTAGCGGAAAGCCTATGAATTACTTGACAATTTTCAATTTATATGAAAAACATGTCACACTAGAAACACTATCGAACAAAGAAGGAATTTTTCAAATCGTACCCCTAGAAGTAGTGATATTGACGGAAATAAGATATATATCTATGCCCCCTGGAGGAGAAACTGTGGAATATTTTAAGAAGAAGATATTCCGAAAAGGTTTGTCGATGTGAGTGGCATCAGTCCACGAAAGAATTGTTTCAATCGATATTTAAGAAGCTCAGATTTTATGGCAAATACATCAGAAGCAAAAATTAACACTTACGTCCCCTGGTGGCCAAAGTATTCTTTACCAAAATTTTGAAATTATGTGCAAAAGGTTTTCCGTCAGGAGGTGTATCCGCTGAAGAAAAACGTTTTTAAATCGGAGTTTTAGAAGAAGAGTTATCGGGAAAAATGTAATTTGCTTTTACGTCCCCTAGTGGAAAATCTATGCGTAATTTGAAAAAGAAACTATATCCAAAATACACTTCGACATAAATGGAATCGAAAGATAAAATAATTTTTTCAATGGGATGTTTAGAAGGAAATATGTGAAATAAAACGTATTTTTGAATTCGGCATCATCCGCATTTACGCCACCAGTGTAATCGCGAATGCGTTATAAACCGTGACCATCTGCTTGCTTTCTGCCAAAAGTACTGCGCAGTTCTTAAAGTAACTCAAACAAAACGGCCGTTCATTAGAGAAGTAAAATGTTTTTCATGTCGAATTATTAAGATGGAACAAAGGGCTGTTATTAAATTTAACGCAAAACTTGGTAAAAGTGCCTCGGAAACGTACCAAATGATGAAACAAGTTTACGGTGAGTTTTGTTTAAGTAGATCAAATGTTTTCCTGTGGCACAAACGTTTTTTGGACAGAAGAGATACGCTAGAAGATGATAGGCATACAGGAAGACCAAGTTCATCTAGGACACCTGAGATTATTGAAAAAGTGCGTGATTTCGTGTAAAACAATCGATGTGCGTCACTAAGAATGATGGAAGAGTCTTTAAACATCCACAAAGAAACGATTCGAACCATCCTGCATGAAGATTTGGGCAAAACAAAAAATCTATGCTAAATTTGTTCCACACACGTTAACCAATGAACAAAAATCAAGGAGAAGTGCACATTGCAGAGACATCAATTTCAGCCGCTGAAAATGATCTAAACTTCTTAGAATCGGTTGTTACAGGTGATGAAACATGGTGTTTTCAATATGATCCTAAAACAAAGCGACAAAGTGTAGAATGGAAGTCAAAACACTCACCACTAGCCAAAAAAAAAACAAAACAAGAAAAGTTCCATCGAAAATCAAAACAATGCTCATTACATTCTTCGATAGTAAGGGTATTATCCACAAAGAATTTATTCCAAGTGGACAAACAATTACTGGTGAGTTTTAGTTAAATGTTTTGAGGCGTTTGATGGGCAGAATTCGTCGCATTCGTCCAGAATATCGGAATGAAAACAGTTGGTGTTTGTTGCGCGATAATGCACCCAGTCACACCTCACTTCTTGTTCATAGATTTTTGGCGAAAAATAACGTCTGTGTTGAATCATCCACGGTATTTGCCTGATTTAGCACCCTGCGACTTTTCTTTATTCCCAAAACTAAAAATGACGTTAAAAGGGTGATATTTTGATGATATTTCGACCATACAAACAGCTTCGACGCGTGCTTTGGAGGCAATTCCGCAAAGTGAACTGGAACAGGCATTCAAATCATTATTAAATCGCTGTAACAAGTGTATTGAAGCCGCAGGGACTTATTTTGAATAACAAACCAAAACAAATTATAATTTCTTGTTTCTATTTCATTTTACAAACCCAGTCTTAAAAATTCTTTGCCACACTGTGTAGATCAGGTTATCCTTTTCAAACTGATGACACGGATGACAGTTGTTAGGCAGACCCACTGTTTAACAATATCCCTGTAGATCTTAGATGTGTGTTCGTACAAAGTAATGATCTGCGTCCGCTTTCTTGGTGACACGTCCCTTGTGAATGAAGGTTCTGAACATCTAATGCAATACCGATGAAGTAGTGATTGAGGACAGCCAACCCCAACATGCGTATACGCATGCGCCATTGGCAACTTGCCAACCAACACGGCTAAGGCAAATTGGTGAACGCCTCCGGTGAACAAATGCGATATTGCTTGTTTTGTAGTGTATTTCGGAATGAGAAATCTAACCGAATGAAAAGAAGCGAAAACAGCACTTTATATCTATTAATTTGCAGAAGGCTATATATATGGGAGACAGAAATAAGAAGTTATCCCTGCTAGTGACAGAACTGTTAGCAATGGAAAATTGTAAATATATACGAAGCATTCACCCATCGAAATCTATTCGGCGCAAGAAGAATTTTTCAAATGGGTCTTTTAGAAGCACAAATAAAAGAGTGTACGGATAGCCCGCGAAACCCCAGCATTCTGGAGGGTCATCACGGCTATGAGAACTTCCAGCATCAACAAAAAGATTTTACAAAATCTTTTTCGAAAACTTCGTATGAAACTAGTTAAAGAAATAGCCAGGGATTTTTGACTGTAGCTTTGAATGAAGTCTTAAAAACAGAAGCTATATATTTTTCCCCGGATTTAGTTAATAATGCTGGATGATGGGAAACAGCTGTTCCAGAGGACTCGAGGCTCTTTTTCACAGTAGTATCAAAAGTTCCTATACATGTATGTTAACAAAAATTGCGAAACAAATATGAGGTTGAAATTTTTATATTAATGATGATAAGGTGTTATGCATTGTTTGCACATAACTAAACTACGAATTCTTCCGAGTTAAATGAACTGAATGTTGTTCTTCCCGGCGATGAAAAAACAGACTTGCGCCATTTTTATTACAACAGATTCGAGATAAATTTTTACTGTGCGAAATATTGTAGCATAATGTAAATTGTTTTTTTATATTCAAGTGTAAATAGTTTAAGTAATTTTAAGTTTTTGTTGTACACTTATTAATTGTTACTTATTTATTTGCTTAAATATCTTCTGTGTATTCGTATGAATCGGAAAAGGTCATTAGACACTGTCATCCGGCAGTTAGCCGTTTCGTGTCTGCGATCGTGAGACATTTCAAAGACGCTGTCCTTACTTCTCTAAAAGAACAAAATCTGCATGATATGATAGACTTTGGTTGCGGTGTGATTTTGTCGTAAATGTATTTCTATTGGTATAAAACTATCTTAATAGCCACGTGAACTTTTGTGTTACGCGCATTAAAGTGCAGTAATTTTGGTTTTACGAAAAATGCCAGTAGGTTCAAATGAATTTTAATTATTAAAACGCCTATAAAACCTAGTTAATAAATATGGAATTAAAAAATTGCAGTAACTGAAAATTTTCGCTAAAGGGTCTCGACAACCTATTTTGCTGGAGAGTGGGGAGTTGGAGTTGTTATGGTACACCCCCGCACAGATGTTTGGAGAAAATGCAATACACGTTTATTACACTTAGTGGCAAAATCGTTCATTATTTACTGAACAATTTTTCAAGCAAAACAGTCTTAGTTCTGAAAGCAATGGGAATGGAGAATTACTTCAATCCGCTTATTAAGAGCAATGATATAGAATAACATATATTTTGAATTTGGTAGTATCTGAATTTGCGCTCCTTAGCTGTAATGGCATGCGTCGGAAAAAGACCAAAAGGCAAAATATTATATTATCACATAAAATAATTCGCAAAATCAGGCCGATAGGTGCGGATATACTGTATGGTGTGCATTAAAATGCTCCGTGACTAAGGGAGGTGTTCCTTAAGAAGCTCTGGCTGACCCACTCCTGGAATATCTATTTAGAAGGAACTGCAGAATGAATAAGACTGAAGTTTTG
The DNA here is from genome assembly GCA_039090855.1 of Macrothele yani. Classification (NCBI taxonomy): domain Eukaryota; kingdom Metazoa; phylum Arthropoda; class Arachnida; order Araneae; family Macrothelidae; genus Macrothele; species Macrothele yani. Next base: position 52,682,694 of record CM077028.1, read on the forward strand.
CAAGAATTGTTAACGGTCATAAAAATCACTGACTGAAATATGTAAAAACTGGTTTCCAGTGAACGAAATGTAAGTTCCCTAGTTACAGAAAGATGCTGAATCTGTGGAATATAGAATTAAAAATGTTTCTCTGATATTATGGAATCAGTGCTGTTGTGCATTAACGATATTCTTTAAATGATCGTCTGTATCAATATTACGTATTTCATCGTAACTGCGTCATAGGAGCGTCATCAGTTATGTTGGCGGTGGGATTCCCGATGTTCCACGCGTCGGAAGAACGCCCGGGATGGCCTTAGATACGTGTAGAAGTGAAATAAAGTATATGAGAAATTTCCGAATGTTAAATATTACTGTAAAAGGCTGACCTTCGAAATCAGAACTCTTTCAAGTCGTTCTTGATTGCGAGTGTATCGTTCCTCTTTGTTTACACTGAAACGTGCACACCCGAGGTGAAAGAAAGTAGTTCACGGTAAATTTTATACTGATTTTGTTTAGAATTTCGTTATAATAGACGCTTTAAGGAATTTTTTTATTTGTAAATATATTTTATGGCTAAAATATATCGAATGATAACACTATGTTTTTTATTGATTTTCATTCGGAGCTAGTGGGTATTTTATGCGAAACTATTTCTAACTTTTGTTTGGAAAGTCGTCTTTCACTCATTTAAGGTGGACGTCAAGTAATTTTGCTTTCTATACTTCCAATGGAAAAACTTCTGTACACATTTTCTTCACAATTAATGTGTTCCCAAGGATGAAAATCTAAGCATCGATTAAAATATATTCATTTTATAACTTGGAATACTTAATATTTTCTAAAACATAACCATAATTATATTAAAAATCAATAACTTTTCCTTTGGTGGTGTTAAAACCAGAAAAAAGATGGCGCGACCTGTACTTTGATGACGTCAGTAGACAAACAAATGTTGGATTGCATACTTATGGTTACGTTTTAGAAAATATTAAATATTCCAAGTTATAAAATGAAGCTACTTTAATCGATGTTCAAATTTTCATCTTTGATTGTGAAGAAAATGTGTACTGAAGTTTTTCCATTGGAAGTATAGGAAACAAAATTACTTGACGCCCACCTTAACAGTTAATCACACCAAAATATTTACAGATCCGGACAGTGGAGTCCATACTCAAAGTATGGAATCCAATTTAACAGCTCTCAAGCAAAATCTGAGAAGCTAACTTCCAAACTGGAAGGCAGTCCCGGTGGCGCAGTGGTCAAAGAGATGGTTTCTGATCAATTGCCAAACGGAGGGGTCTGAGTTCGAATCCCAGGTGAGACATGGTTGTTTGTGTTTATCTTTCGGGGTTTTTTTTCGTTGTGTTCCTTGTTCACCCGGCATAATTTATTCAATGTTCATTATGTACATTGCTGACGTCAAAACACAAAATGTCTATGCTGTCCATGTCAATGTATCTGTCAACCAAGTCCAATAAATAATTTAAACCTCCAATCATGAAAAAAACATCGGAGAAACCGATAGCTTAATAGAATATTTGTTGCGAGGATTATGTAAAAAAAAAAAAATAGTCGTTTGAACAGTTCACTGAAATATTTCTACCGAGGAAGAAAAATAAATGTTAGACGTTGATTTCGTGCTCTTACATTACACCAAAAAGTGCGCTGCGTTGTGATTCTTTATGGAATTATGATGTATAAATCTGTGATATCAAAAAAATATATTATTTCCCATAATAAAATAAATGCCTATAATTATTTACATTACGATAAGGTATATTTCGATAAAAATAGTAATTAACATTCCGTATCGCATAGAAAACTATTTTCTTTCTGGTTAGCTGTGATTAGGTTCCTCATAAACAAAGCCTAACGCTACGCTGGAAATCGGAAATTACTAGAAAGCGTTCTGATTTGGAAGTCAAGTCTTGTAAAATTTTGATTGCTTAAAAGAAAACCACATAATTTCAGATTACGCTAATTTGTAACGTAAGACATACATACATATATGAATACTTTGTATGTTACCTGAAGCTTGTGTCTTCTATTTTGATTTTTGTATTAATTTTTCTAATTTTGATTTCATTACAAAAATTTTTTGTTCTCTTCTTCGCTAAGTGCAAGAAATTTGAAACAAGAAAGGTTAGTGAATAGTTTACTCGGCTTAAAATACTATAACATATACTAGTAATCCGCATTTTTTGGCGTAGAATAGAAATAAAAGTTTCGAAGCTTTCGCACATGAGCCAGATAGCTTTTTCAAGGAATGATATATGGAAATTAGCTTATACTCCACACTCAAATCTACCGCCATTCGCGAAACTTAAGAGATCATAACCAATAGCAAGGCTTACAATGATAGCATCTCTCTAGAGTTGCCTCGCATTTGGAATCAATTCTTCAAATAACGTTGCGTTCTATCGCACGGTACCGCGTGCCCAACCAACGTGATTCCTCGTTTCATCGGTTCAGTTATCACGTTTGTATCTACGTATAAGGTCCGTCTATTGGAGTAAGTAAACACAAAAATCACAAATGCAAGCTTTCTCCACAAGACGGGCAGCTTTGTCAGGCTGTTATTCAAGATAAAGTAAGCATAAGAGCTCTAAATAACAATTCAAAGTTTAAACAATACGATACGTAGGACGCTCAGATCAAAACACGTGAAGACAAAACATTTAAAGCTGATCACGTTCGTGGATCAACGAGAAGTGCGCGCCAAACCATCGGTAGGTAATTGGAAATATCCACATTGCAGTCTTTTGGGTTGATGAGAATTTCTATTGATTTTCTAAATGCGGTATTGCGTGGATTGTCATATGGGGCGAGTTTGTTGATATCATCCCATTTTGGGAGAGCCACATGGTTCATAACCTCCCGTGCTAATGCTATTGTTAGCTTTCCTTATTTTACATCACGCTTGTGTTCCGAAAGTCTTAACTTAAAAGATCGCTTGGTCATACGTATTATTTTAAGGAACGATTAGAGTACTAATGATTCTTTAAATATTATGGATGAGATCAAGAAAGTCGCCTCATATAAGACAATCCGCGTACAACCGCATTTAGAGAATCAAAAGAAATTCTCACCAATCCAAAAGCTTTCAATATGGATAGTTCCAGTGACCTTCCGATGGTTTGGCGTGCACTTCTCTGTATTCCATGAGTTTAATTATTTTTTTAAATGCTTTGTCTATACGTGTTTAGATCTGTGCGTCTAACATATCGTATTGTTTAGATTTTGAATTATTTAGAACTGTTTTGTTTACTTTATCGTGAACAACTGCCTAACGAAGCCGCCCGTCTGGTGGCGAAAGCTTGCATTTGTGATTCTTGTGTTTACTTACGCCAATAAACGGACTTTTATACGTTGTAATTATTTTGGTGTATTCTACCCATAGTTCTACGATACATTTGTATCTATTAATTTGTTGCCTAGTCAAGTCACCGCGTTTAAATTGTTGAAGTGTTCTATTATTCAGTTTGCTGTCTTCCTTCCTTGAAAAAGCCGTCTGGTTGATGTCCGAAAGCTAGGAAACTTTGATTTCTATTCTATTACACCAAATGTAAAAGAAACTAGTCCCCGATACATAACTATTTTTTTCTACTTTTTTCATCGAAATTAATTTTATTTAAATGAAAATAATTACAGGCATTTATTTTATTATGGAAAGTAATCATACATTTATTTCGGCAAGCTAGGATGATGACTCTACTTGCAATATCATCCCATTTTGGGAGAAAAAAAAAGTAGTTCTATTATTCGACATATTTCCTTCATAAACTATATTTACAAATAAAAATAGGGATTAAAGCGTCTATTACAACGAAATTGTAAAAAAAAAAAAACACCGCATAAAATTCATCGTTAACGATCTTATTTCATGTTGGGTGTGATGACGTCCTATGTAAACAAAGCGGAATGATACACTACAAAACAGGAACTACTTGAAAGCGTTCTTATTCGGAAGTACAGCCATTTTTTATAATAAGAAGTCCAAAATTTAACGTATAATCCCAAGATGGGTATAAATGAATTACGTATAACTGAACTGAAAGAGCGGTAGACTCTACAATAAAATATCGGGGACAGCCCAGAAAAGTGAAAAAACTATAACTTTAAAACGTATAACTAAGGTTCAACTGAAATTGCCCTAAGCATTTTACTAATTAAATAAATAACTAATTAAATACATTATTTATCAATAATTCAATGAAATTCTCTCAGAACAAATTAGAAAACTGTAAAACTTTATTATTAGCAAACAACAACAACAACACCAAAAAATCAAAAACAGGAGCGCTGAAAATTTTATTTTGAGGTCGTTATTTGCGAGACAGTCAAACTTCATCGCACAACTTGATATCAGATACCAATAAAGATATAAAAATAAAATAAAGAACGATCTCAGTCTGATGAGGACATTTTTTCCCCTTCGTTCAAACTTCTACAGAATGTTTTGGTGGATATCTGTTACAATCTGTACAGTGGATTTAGTCAGAGTGATCCGCCTCTAAACCTCGAAGCTGTGTTAGTTCCCATAAAAGTATACCACCCTTCCGTTTCTGAAAGTAACATTTCTCCAACCGTCCATTCATCTGAGGAAGGGTCATAGGTATCAAAAGAGACGACGCCATCTTTTCTCGGAGACCCGGCAGCATATAACTTTCCACAACATGCCACCAGGTACACAGGGTAGCGTAATTCAGTTTTCATTGGAGCCACATACGTCCACTGATCAGTCAAAGGGTTGTACTTTTCCATTGAACTTAAAGGCTGTCTTCTCTCTCCCCGGTATTTCGAATCATATCCACCACATACATACAGTTGGTCATTGACAGCGGCTGATGCGTGACTCTCACGTGCTCTTAGCATGTGGGATACTTCAGTACTACCTTGAGAAACAGGTTCGTACCGTTCGCAGTATGAATAAGGACCTTCGGACATACCGGTTCCTCCAGTGATGTAAATGTAGTCTCCCAAGGACACAGCGCGAAAGAATCTGTGCGACGCACTCCTTTCGGGAGCTCTACTGAATCTCAATTGCTGAAGACACAAAGAAAACACATCAGCATCTGGTGTTAGAAAATATATTAAACCACGATGTAAAGTAACTTGAGCATTAAACGGAAGAACGATATTTCTCTGTAAACGAGTGTACTGTAAGCTTTTCAGGCAAAAGGTGCCTATATGACTGCTACTTATGATTATAATTTGTTCTTCCGTGCAACCAGAAAAAAATATACCATCTTCTTGGATGTTGCTCAAAGTGACCCATTTCTCTTTATGGATGGAATCGTAAAATTTAATTTCTAGAGAACGGCCGGATGTGCAAATGCAATACAGGGCGCAACCATTGAGTTTTGCATGCCTTATGTGTTCTTTGGTTTCGCAGAATCTTACTTTCCCCGTGAGATATTCTGGCATGGAAGCATATTTTAGAATCTCTTCGCAGTTCTTCTTGCAGGCAAATGACGACCAAATAAGTTTCTCTTTCAGCACATTATTTTCTAAATAATTTGTGCTCAGAAGTGTCATTCGGACACAATCCAATAGATCAGGCAAGTTGTGTATTCTCTCAATTTCTTTCGCCTTTACCCATCTAATGACTGCTTCATATATGACGCTTTCCTTTAAAACGAACAAGTCGTCTCTTGCTATTAATTCCTTCAGCTCGGAAAAAGGCAAAGTTAAAAAATCTTCTGAGAGCGAAACTTCTTCAAAATTTTCTCGTACATAACGGCTGCATTGTTCAATCACACTTGAATATTGGTACTGTTCCGCTTGTGAAAGGACGTTTAGTACGTTTGGAGCAGTCAGTTGCTTCACCATGAATTCAAAACATGCGTCAGCTATTTTGTTAAACTGCAAATACCGAGCAGTAGTGGCCAAATCCTTCACATTAGCAGCTGTAATGGCCACCTTTCCGCTGTATAGAAAATCGATCAGAGAATGCAGGGCATCGGGATCTACAGCATCCAGTGCTATTTCGGATTTTGCGCTCTCTGCAAAACGTCCTATGAACATTGCTCTGAAGTAAGGTGATCCTCCAGCCAAGATTATGCGATGAGCTTTTAACGTTTTTTCTCCAGCTCTGATTGTAACGTCGCATAGTCCTCCGCGTTCTTTTATTTCTTCAAATGTGGAGAATGATTTGCATAGGAATTCAGTACCAGCCAGATGTAATGTATCTTCAGAATTTTTCATCCTGAAAAACAATTTTGACTTTTCAAGGTAATATACAACAAAAGCTTGAATTTTCTGCTAGGGCAACGGCTTAAGCGCTCATTAAAAAGTCATTTAAAAACCAAGAATCTCGAGAAATGAAACTTCAGAAAGGAATTTTCCGTACGTGCGTGCACTCACGTGGACACACGAGTTAATTGAGAAAACGCAACGACATAGAAATCTCGTTGCAGGATTATACTTTGGTACATACATGTACTAACCTCTTCTCTGAGATTCAGAAGTCAGCTCCACAAAGAAAGACAATGCACCAGATACATTTTTATTTAATTATTTATTTCCTGTTGCCGTTTCAAACGTCCCCATATATAGCTCGGACTTCACTGATATCCATCACATGACGTACACAAGAGCTTCTCCATTTCATACTCGTAATGGTTTTTCATAGAGACACTCCTGAATCTGATCATCCCATGATTTCTTTGGATTTTTTTTACCTTTATTTTCCTGTCACTTGGGCTGAAAAACATTTGTTAGTAAACATCTCATCACTCATTCTTCTAATATGGCCAAACTACTTAAGAATATTAGTTTCCACCATGCTGACAACATTTTGTCTTACAATACACAACTGTAACACATCTTCATTCCTCACATGATGAGATAGTGTCTTTTTACAAAGCCACCATAAACAACTCATATCTTCAGCACACAAACGAGTCCTATGTCTCTTCTGTAGTATCCAGGTTTCACTGCCATACATCAGAGTAGGAACAATTACGCTTTAATATATAGCCATTCGGGACTCTCTTGAGAACCCACCATTCCTGTGAACTCCTTCTAAAATAGCTATGACTTTCAATGAAGAATTCACTCATCTACTAATTTCACCATCTAATTTGTTTTCTCTATCAAACATGCTTTATAAATACACGAACTCATTCACCTGGTCATTCACTCTGCCATTTAGACTTATCTTTCATTCAGCACTGAAAGTTCTTCGCTCAAAAACCATAACTTTTGTCTTCCCCTTATTTATACTCAGTTCGAATTTCAAACAAACTTCGTACATCCAGGTCAGCATACACTGCAACTGACTTCTGCTGTCTATTATCAGGCCTGTGTCATCAGCATACAGCAATCTGCACACACGGATATTTCCAAGACATAAACTAGTATTGTCCATTTTAGCATCACGCATGCACGCATGCATAAATATGTGAAAAAGCCATGACACGGCCGATACTTTGGTGACTTCCTAGAGAACATAATCTATAGAAAACGTAATATTGAATGCAAAATTGCGAATGAAAAGTTACACCAGCTGGTGCTTTAGTTGATAAGTTGACACATCCAAATGCACAGCACCATACCATTTTTAAGGAAGTGCAGTTTTTCGAGGGCAAATGGTTTGTTCTCTATCCCCACAATGCTGAAAATGTGGTAGCAACGTCTCGTTGGGTGTGACTACCTCCTCCATTGTTTTTGGCAGCCTTGGTTGAGCAGTGGTCTAAACGATGGCTACTGACCATTCGTCTGCGATGGATCCGTGTCGAATTCCGGCGAGGCATGGATGTTGTGTCTGTCTTTCGGCACTGGCTCTCTCCCTTCCCTGGAGCCAACGCCCCTAATTGGGGACAGCAACTGCTTTGCTGACCTGGTGGCGTAGTGGTTAAAGCGATGACTTCTGATCCTTCGCCCAGGGAGTTGTCTAGGTTAGAATCCCGAGTTAGGCATGGATGTTTGTGTTTGTCTTTCGGCACTGGCTCTCGATATGTTACTTGGTCAACACTGGCTCTCTGTGTACATTGATTATTTGTGTACCATGTTTGATATGTGCTTTTTTCTTTGTGTTACTTGATCAACACTGGCTAAATTGATCATTTGACATACTGTGTACTATGTTTGATATGTACTTGTTGATGTTAAAAATCTGCATATACTGTCTAATGTCTGCCTGCCTGTCCTGTGAATGTATTTGTCAACCAAGTTCAATCAATAATTTAGAAATTTAAACCTAAAATAAAAAAAATAAATAAAAAAAATCTGCAAATTGTCTACTCGAAAAGCTTAAGCCGCCCGCCCCGGTGGCGCAGTGGTCTAAGCGATGGCCTCTGATCATTCGTCCGAACGGGGTCCGGGTTCGAATCCCGGTGAGGCATGGATGTTGTGTTTGTCTTACGGCACTGGCTCTCTCCCTTCCCTGGAACCAGTGACCCTAAATTAGGGACGGGCGACTGCTTATAGCCCACATTGAGTTGCTCACGGTGGTCGTTAAACCTCCAACCAAAAAAAAAAAAAAAAAAGCTTAAAGTTTGTGACGTCATCTTTACTGCATCTTTTGAATCCTTTTTGACGATAACAAGAGCTTAACTTAAAATGCAGTGTGAAGTGTTTGTGTACCTACGATCGTGTCATGACTATTGGAAATGTTATAATGACGTTGAGTATGACATTGAAGGAATGGGGAACGGAAGTACGCCTTAACAGGAAAGAAACAAGAAAGATGACACCGAAATTATGTTGTGATGAGCACGGCTTTTCATCCTACTAGAGGCAAAACAAATATTCAAAGGTTTTTACAAAACTTAAAAATTCATCTCAAAACAGCATAAACTTACACGGAAAAACTTGCATAGTTTTAAACAAGCAGTGCTAGCGGGGTTATTCATAGCGAAAAGAACCGGTTAAAAAAATACGGTGTTTTTACAATCGATGAAACATCTACAAATAAAAATAGATGCTACTTCCACCAGCAGCTGAAAATCGTATTTCGAAAATTAAGAAATTGTTTGACACAAAGTTTCTTATAGAAGAAGATATCACAGAGCAAAAGGGATTTACAAATTGAACAATTAGAAGAAGAGGTATACAGTGTAACGTGCTATAACAAAAGAGATTAGAATAGATGGAGAAAGAGTTCTCCGTTCTCGTCGTGGGATAAAACTGGAGCCATCAAAACATCCCGATCATGACGTCACAGCTTCTGCCGCTATCTTTGTGAGATGATTGGGTTCAAAACATCACATTGAGTTGTTGGGATGGGGCTGCGATCGAGTATTTCGCTCTATATCTTAGAATTTCAACATGTGGGTAAGTTTAAAATGATAGCGATTCTTAGGTAACGTATAATAAATGTTTAAGTTTCGCAATGATGCATGTGTATTGATGCCTGGTGTTCTTAGATCATTTAGCATCATACTTTTGTTATGAAGATAGTTTTTCTAGGTATCAGTTTATATGTCGCACCTATGCGAAATCGAACTACTCGGAATACATCAACTACAACATTTAATTTGAAAAATGCTTAGTCTATTGAAACTTTTGCCATTTTGTAATTTTTGCAAGAAAAATTTCGTTTAAACGTTTATCAGAACTGATTAACATAATGGACACTAAACATACGACCACTCATTTTTCCATTTATATTAAACACTTGCTCAGCGTATGACATATAAAGTTGTTATAGAAAGATCCGAGAAAAAAACAACCGTTTTGCCGCGGTGTCCTCTCTCCGCCGACAAAAGCACTGACCGGAATCCTCATTATTTCTTTGATTCTGTGTAAAAATAGGCGGCATAGTCAGTGGTGTCCCCACCTAATATAATCTCGATTATTGGAAACGAGACTTAGGAGTAGCATTGACTGGCAAACGCAATGCTAGCGGTTTTGAAACGAGGAACACCAACTGAACGTGCAGTGCCATCTATGAATGGGGGAGTTGGTAGTGAACAGATGCCTATTGGAAAACAAGAATGTTGGTTCAATTCATAAGTATTGCAGAAGTTACGTAGAGAGAATGTCCATGTACGACCTAAAAACCTTCTACATGAAATTGTAATTAGCAAGAATAGTGTTCATATCCGAGAAAAGAACAACAAGACTAGTAAGCAGGAAAACACAAGTTTATATCAGGGCGGGCCATACACAAAGAGCAGAGAAACAAAGAAAACTACAAAACCTAAAGATTTAACGTCACATATTACAATTAAATTTTAAAGATATATCAAAATCTTAAAGATTTAGAACAGAAAAAATCGCGCAAACACTTCAACACACTAGTTACTCCCGATAATGGCGGATTTCAATGAATGCAGGAAATAGCATGCTGTTTGCCAGTCTATTCTCCTCCAATGTCTTTGATTTTAACCACTTTGGATATATGCTGCTGTGGTTAAAGTGTATCGTAATTGAAGAGAAATGGCACTTGTGCGAATAAGTGACGTAGAAACTGCGGAGCACAACGTGCCACTGATGTGAGAGGTGAATGTCTGCTTCGAAGGTGCGTGAGGGCCGATCTACACGCTGCAGTAGAGCAACTCACTGGCCGAATGAACCAGGGGGCTACCGGAAGTGTGTGTAAAACGACAGTTCAGCGAACCCTGCTGCTTATGGGGCTCCGATGCAGACGGATGGTCACTGCACCTATGATAACGAACGTGCATCGGTAGGAAAGGCTTACATTTGCACGGCAGTATTGGAATTGGACTTCCGCTGATTGGCAAAGGATTGCTTTCTTCAATGAGTCACGTTTTCTGCTTCATCGAACGGATGGACGTTGACGTATAAGGCTAGAAACATCGGAGAACAAATACTCTTCAACAATTGCTGCAAGAACCCAAGCTGGTGGGGTCAGCGTTATGGTCTGGAGAATGTTTTCATGGCATTTTCGGGGTTCACTCGTAATTGTGGAAGGCAATGTGGGCCGAAATACTTATGAATCTATCCTTGCAGACCACGTACACCCATACGTGCTGATTGTTTTCCCTGGGGCGGATGGGATCTTCCAGCACGACTATGCGACGTGACACATAGCTAGAAATGTCCGAAAGTGTTTGGAAGAGAACGATGAAGACCTCAAAGTACTTCCCTGTTCCCCTAATTCCCCTGACTTAAACGCAATTGAGTATCTTTGGGACTACCTCGATCGTATTGTTCGCTCTATGGATCTTCCACCACATACCCTCCAGCAGCTGTCAGATGCTCTGCAGGCGGCATGGCTCCACATACCTATGTACCCCTTCCAGCACCTTCTTGAGGCACTCCCAGCCCGTCTAGCTGCTGTCCTCGCTGCACACGGCGGTTACTCTGGGTATTAGCTGGTGGTCACATTAATGTGACTCGACCGTGTATAAGTGTACACTTACACGTTCTAGTGGCAAAACCGTTGTTCTGAAAAATTTGACTTTTGTGCAGGACATTTCTTGGAAGGAACCTTATTGGGTGCCAACATCATTTTTCAAATCTTAATTTTGCAAGCAGAGATATTGGGAAAATTGCAATTAAACTTTACGCTCACTAGCGGAAAAGCGTACCTTACTTGAAAAAGAAAATCTATCCAAACTAGTCTTCGTTATAAGTGGTATCGATGGGAAGAAATAATTTTTTCAATCGGAGAAATAATTGGATGAAATGAAATGTATTTTGAATTTAGTACCATCTGCATTTACAACCTCTAGCAGCGAAGTTATGCATCAGAAAAAAGCATGAATGAAAGGAACAACGTTTCCATGTTTCAAACTTTTTAATTCGAAAAGAAGTTTTTGAATAGGACTAATATGTAGCGCCGAAAATTGCTCGGAAACTCTAAAACGTCTTGCACGGAAATGCTGAATCACTTGCGATGATAAGCACTACGCGGAGCAAAAAAGAGTCCAAACTTTAAAAATCCGTAAAAATAAAAATAAAAAAATAAAATGTGCCTCAGCCCCACATAAGGACTTCATTTTTATGTTCCATAGGGCTTAATATTCCATTCAGCGTAGAAAAAGTCTACAAAGCCTAGGTCCGAGATAAACTGAAGTACAACCGGCTTGGCGTCTTTCATGATTCCTGTAGGCTACGGTTCTATTACTCAGTTTGCTATCTACCTTCACTGAAAAAGCCGTTTGGTTGATGTGCGAAAGCTAGGGAACTTTTATTTCTATTCTATTACTCCCAATGTAAAAGAAAGTAGTCCACGTTACATACCAAATTTTTCTTACTATTTTCAGCGAAATAAATCTTATTGTAATGGAAATAATTATAGGCATTTATTTTATTACGTAAAATATTATTACATTTATTTCATATCACAGATTTATGCATGATAATTCTGTAAAGTATCGTAATGCGATGTCCTTTTTCATGTTGTGTTACAGCACGAAATTAATATGTCTGGTATTCATTTTTTCACTCGGTAAAACGATTTCAATGAAATGTTCAAACGGTCGAAATTTTGTTTTTTACAAATTTGTCTGAGCAAATATTCCATTTGGAAGTATGGCTGCTAAGATTTTTATGGATTAAAAACCAAACCAAAAGAAACGTAGTGCTGTTATTCGACATATTTCTTCATAAAATATATTTACAAACAAAAATAGTCTTTACGGCGTCTATTATAAGGAAATTGCATAGATAAAAATAAATCCGCATAAAATTGATCGTGAATGTTGAGTGATTCTTTCATGTTGAGTGATCCTTTCATGTTGAGATTGATTCTTTCATGTTCAGTGTGATGAGGCTTTATGTAATCAAAGCGGAACGATACACTTGAAATCGGTAAGTATACTTGAAAACGTTCTGATTCCGAAGTACAGCCATTTGTGGTAATCTGAGATTCACAATTTAACGGATAATCGCAAAGAAAAAGGTATAAATGAATCACATACTGTATAACCGAACTGAAAGAGCGATAGAAAGTACAGTAAAATATCGGGGATAGTGAAGAAAAGTGAAAATCGTATAACTGAAAAACGTAAAATAAAATTGTCATAAACACTGTATCAAATATTCAAAGAAATTCTCTCAGTACAAATAAAAAAACTGTAAACCTTAAATTAAAAAAATCCGGATGCTGAAAATTTGATGTTATTTACGAGACAGTCAGACTTTTTAGCACAATTTGATATCAGATACAAATAAAAACATAAAAAATTAACAACGATTTCAGTTTGATGAGGACATTTTTCTTCTTTCGTTCAATCTTCTGTAGAACGTTTAGCTGCATAGTTGTTATAATTTGTCCCGTGGATTTAGTCAGAGTGATCCGCCTCTAAACCTCGACGCTGTGTTAGTTCCCACAAAAGTATACCACCCTTCCGTTTCTGAAAGTAACATTTCTCCAACCGTCCATTCATCTGAGGAAGGGTCATAGGTATCAAAAGAGACGACGCCATCTTTTCTCGGAGCACCGGTAGCGTATAACTTTCCGCAACATGGAAACAAATACACAGGATACCGTAATTCACTTTTCATTGGGGCCACATACGTCCATTGATCAGTCAAAGGGTTGTACTTTTCCATTGAACTTAAAGGCTGTCTTCTCTCTCCCCGGTATTTCGAATTGTATCCACCACATACATACAGTTGGTCATTATCAGCGGCTGATGCGTGACTCTCACGTGCTCTTAGCATGTGGGATACTTTAGTACTACCTTGAGACACAGGCTCGTACCTTGCGCAGTATGAATAAGGACCTTCGGACATACCGGTTCCTCCAGTGATGTAAATGTAGTCTCCCAAGGACACAGCGCGAAAGAATCTGTGCGTCGCACGCCTTTCGGGAGCTTTACTGAATTTCAATTGCTGGAGACACAAAGAAAACACATCACCATCTGGTGTTAGAAAATATAATAAACCACGATGGAAAGTAACTTGGGCATCAAACGGAAGAACGATATTTCTCTGTAAACGAGTGTACTGTAAGGTTTTCAGGCAAAAGGTGCCTATATGACTGCTACTTATGAGTATAATTCGGTCTTCCGTGCAAACAGCGTAAAATATACCATCTTCTCGGATGTTGCTTAAACTGATCCATTTCTTTTTATGGATGGAATCGTAAAATTTAAGTTCTAGAGAAGAGTCGGATGTGCAAATGCAATACAGGGCGCAACCATTGAGTTTTGCATGCCTTATGTGTTCTTTGGTTTCGCAGAATCTTTCTTTCCCCGTGAAACATCCTGGCATAGAAACATATTTCAGAACCTCTTCGTAGTTCTTCTTGCAGGCAAAGGAAGACCGGATAAGTCTCTCATTCAGCATATTATTTTCTAAATAAGTTGTGCTCAGAAGTGTCATTCGGACACAGTCCAATAAATCGGGCAAATTGAGGATTCTCTCCACTTCTTTCGCCTTGACCCATCTCATAATTGCTTCAAATACGACGCTTTCCCGTAAAACAAACATGTCGTCTCTTGCTATTATTTTTTTCAGCTCAGAGAAAGGCAAAGTTAAAAAATCTTCTGAGAGCGAAACTTCTTCAAAATTTTCTCGTACATAACGGCTGCATTGTTCAATCACGCTTGAATACTGGTACTGTTCCGCTTGAGAAAGGACGTTCAGTACGTTTGGAGCAGTCAACTTTTTCACCATGAATTCAAAACATGCGTCAGCTATTTTGTTAAACTGCAAGTACCGAGCAGTAGTGGCCAAATCCTTCACATTAGCAGCTGTAATGGTTACCTTTCCGCTGTATAGAAAATCGATCAGAGAATGGAGGGCATCGGGATCTACAGAATCCAGTGTTATTTCGGATTTTGCGCTTTCTGCAAAACTTCCGATGAACATTGCTCTAAAGTAAGGGGATCCTCCAGCCAAGATTATGCGATGGGCTGTTATCGTTTTTCTCCAGCTCTGATTGTCACGTCGCACAGTCCTGCGCGTTCTTTTATTTCTTCAATTGTGGAGAATGATTTGCAAAGGATTTCAGTACCAGCCAGACGTAAAGTATCTTCAGAATTTTTCATCCTGAGAAAAAATTTTACTTTCCAAGGTAAATATACGACAAAAGATAAAATTTTCTGCTAGTTCAACGGCTTAAGCGCTCGTTAAAAAGTCACTTAAAACCCATCATTCTCGTGAAATGAAACTTCGTAAAGGAATTTTTCATACTTGCGTGCTCTCACGTGGGAACACTAGTTAATTGCGAAAACCCAACGAGATAGAAATCTCGTTGCAGAACGATACTTTGATATATGCATAACACTAAGCTGTTCTATGAGATTCAGAGATCAGCTTCACAAAGAAAGACAATCCACCAGATAATTTTTTAACTGATTACTTACTGTTGCTGAAACAAACGTCTGGATTTACTGCGATCTTGACACACAGCACGGGCTTCACAGATATCCATCACATGGCGTACACAAGACCTCCATTACTTCATATTTGTAATATTTTTTCTGATGCAGACACTCCTGAATCTGGTCCTTCCATGATTTTCTTGGCCTTCCTCTACCTTTCTTTCCTTCCACCATGGCTGAAGAGTTTTTGGTACTTACGTATTAAACAGAGGCCCTCGGCAGAAACCGCCTTTGGCGCAGATCTAACCACGGCAAGTAAACGTACAAGAGTGAAACAGTTTAATATTAAAAAAATAAACATATAGAACCCCGTAGCCTTTTTATAGATTGTGTGTGTGTGCCCACATTCGGGGTCACAAAATTGTATTTGTGATTCACAGTAAAGTGATGAAAACCAGCCTCTTTTATTTCATTAGATTTATACGGCCGCCACGAATCCGAATCAACACGCATACCACTTTGCTCTAACAGCTTTATGCATTACACTGCCAAGATTTAAATGAAAAGGATAATTTCATATTATGGCCATTCTTACATTCACGCTGTCTTGGCAATATTCCTATACTCTGAAAAATACTCACTGCCTCTTCCTCAGTGTTAGATAGATCCCAAATTTTTATCAGATTTTTACAAAATATCGAAAGCTAACTAAGTAAGCTTTCGATATTATCAATAAATAAATAAATAAATACATCGCTCTTTTCGCGTTTCAGAAACACATAGCAACCGAAAAATTATTTTCCAGCGGCCGCCGGGGAATTGAATCACGGAACTCTCGATACCTAGCCGAGCGCGTTAACCTTACACCACGGTGGCCAACAATCCACGGTGCTATGTGTATTTTTTAAGTCAGCTTCTGACATCATAAATTAACGATTGAAGCACAATTATAAATTAACGATTGAAGCACAATTATCAATTAACGATTAAAGGACAATTATCAATTAACGATTGAAGGACAATTATCAATTAACGATTGAAGCACACAGAATGCGGAACAAAGTAAGAACGAGAAACAAAGAACCGGTTCCTCAGTGTTAGGTAGATCCAAAATTTTCATCATATTTCCACAAAATCTTACTCACTTAAACAGCATTATCAATTAACGATTGAAGCACACAGAACGCGAAACAAACTGAGAACGAGAAACAAAGTATCCAATGAAGTTCTCACGGAAACAGGAAACAAAGTATTCAATGAAAATTTTGAGGTCGATTGAAGCACGTGAAGACCGCCTCGGTGGCGCAGTGGTCTAAGCGACGGCCTCTGATCATTCGTCCCAAAGGGGTCCGGGTTCGAATCCCGGTCAGGCATGGATGTTGTGTTTGTCTTTCGGCACTGGCTCTCTCCCTTCCCTGGAACCAGTGGCCCTAAATTAAGGACGGGCGACTGCTTATAGCCCATTGAGTTGCTCACGGTGGTCGTTAAACCTCCAATCAAAAAAAAAAAAAAAAACACGTGAAACGCGAAACAAACTAAGCACACGGAATGGGAACCAAAGTATCCGATGGAGTTCTAACGGGAAAGAAAGTATCAAAGAAGTTCTCGCGTGACGTCACGAGCTCATTACGAAGAACGGAACAAATGACGTTCGAGGGCGAACGTCACGACTGAGACGGCCCCGGAACAACGGCCCTTGAGCGCGATGGTGAGATGGGCCTCAGTTTAATACGCAAGTACCAGTTTTTTCTTAGTAAGAATCTTATGACTCATTCTTTCAACATGGCCAAGCCCTTTTAGAATATTAGTCTCCAACTCACACACATTTTGATTTACATTAACCGCAACTGTAACACATCTTCATTCCTCACATGATCAGGGAGTGTTTTTCCACAAAGCTCCCGTAAGTAACGCATCTCTCCAGCACACAAACGACTCCTATGTCTCTTCTGTATTACCCAGATTACCCTGCGATACATCAAAGTTGGAACAATTTCAATTTCATACCAATCCATTCCGGACTCTCTTGAGAACTCATCATTCCTGTGAAATCCTGCTATCACAGTTATGACTTTCAACGAAGAATTCCTTTTTTTTTTTTTTTTTTGATTGGAGGTTTAACGACCACCGTGAGCAACTCAATGGGCTATAAGCAGTCGCCCGTCCCTAATTTAGGGTCACTGGTTCCAGGGAAGGGAGAGAGCCAGTGCCGTAAGACAAACACAACATCCATGCCTCACCGGGATTCGAACCCGGGCCCCTTTCGGACTAATGATCAGAGGCCATCGCTTAGACCACTGCGCCACCGGGGCGCCAACGAAGAATTCACTCGTCTACTAATTTCACCACCATCCAACTTGTTCTCTCTATCAAACATGCTTTCTAAATACGCAAACTCACTCACCTGGTCAATCACTGTGCCCTTTAGACTTATCTTACATTCAGTACTAACAGTTCCTCGCACAAAATACCATAACGTTTGTTTTTCCCTTATTTATACTCAGTTCGAATTTTGTACAAACTTCGTATATCCGGAAAAACATACTCTGCAACTTATTTCTGCTCTCTGATATCAGACCTGTGTCATCAACATACAACAATCCGATCACACGGATATTACAAAGAAATAAACCAATATTGTCAATTTTTGCATCAAGGCATGACATTGTCGATAGATTGATGACTTCCTAAAAAAAAGAAATTTATGGAAAACTTAATATTGAATACAAAATTGCCGATTAAAAGTTACAGCAGCAGATGCTTTAGTTGATTAGTTGACACATCCAAATGCACAGCACTTTACCATTTTTTACCCTTTCCAACCGTAGGTTGAAGAAGCGTATATGCTCCAGCTTTTTCCGTCCGTCTGTTCGTCCGTCCGTCTGTCGGCACGATAACTCACGTAAAAATGGTTCGATTTCGATGAAATTTTAGTATGTGGTAGGGGACCGCCAGGAGACGAACCCTATTGAAAATGGTTGAAGTGGGGTCAAAGGACACGACATAAGAGCGGAATTCATTCAATTGCCCTTATGCATCATAACTTGCGTAAATATGGTTCGATTTCAATGAAAATTTAGTATGTGGTAGAGGACTGCCAGGGGACGAACCATATTGAAAATGGGTGAAATGGGGTCAAAGGACACGACATAAGAGCGGAATTAATTCAATTGTCCTTATGCGTCATAACTTGCGTAAATATGGTTCGATTTCAATGAAATTTTATTTCTGTGGTAGGGGACCACCTCGGGACGAACCCTATCGAAAATGGGTGAAGTGGGATCAAAGGTCAGGACATAGCAGCGGGATGCATTCCATTGCCCTTATGCGTCATAAGGTGCGTAAAAATGGTTCGATTTCGATGAAATTTTAGTATGTGGTAGGGGACCACCTGGAGAGGAACCCTATTGAAAATGGGACAAATGGAGTCAAAGGTCAGGACATAGGATCGGGATCCATTCCATCGCCCTTATCCCACACTATTAAGGTGGACGTCGCCGCCCCGGTGGCGCAGTGGTCTAAGGCGTTGGCCTCTGATCATTCGTCGGAAGGTGTCCGGGTTCGAATCCCGGTGAGGCATGGATGTTGTGTTTGTCTTACGGCACTGGCTCTCTCCCTTCCCTAGAACAAGTGACCCTAAATTAGGGACGGGCGACTGCTTATAGCCCATTGAGTTGCTCACGGTGGCCGTTAAACCTCCAATCAAAAAAAAAAAAAGGTGGACGTCAAGTAATTTTGCTTCCTATATTTCCAATGGAAAACCTTTTGTACACATTTCCTTCACAATTAGTGTGTTCCCAAAGATGGAAATTTGAACATCGATTAAAATAACATCATACTATAACTTGGAATACTTAACATTTTGTAAAACATAAGCATAATTGTATTAAAAAACAATAACCTTTCCTTTGGTGGTGTTGAAACCAGAAAAAAGATGGCGCGACCTGTGCTTTGATGACGTCAGTGGACAAATAAATGTTGGATTGCATAATTACGGTTATGGTTTAGAAAATATTAAGTATTCGAAGTTATGAAATGAAGCAATTTTAAACGATGTTCAAATTTTCATCCTTGGGAACGCATTAATTGTGAAGAAAATGTGTACAGAAGTTTTTCCATTGGAAGTATAGTAAGCAAAACTACTTGACGTCCATCTTAAAGTAGCAATTCTTGTATGTATGTATGTATGTACATTTGATTTTGAAAACGGTTCTAAGAATTTTGATGAAAGTCGTTAACCTACATTTTCTGTTACTAGAAATCGATTTAGCTTGATCACGACTTTAGGTGAATTTGTTTAGTGAGTTAAATAACCACCCCGAATTATAACGTTTCTAGTGTCATGGCGTTGTTCCATTAATGTTACCAATGCTTAGAAACCTTATGACGTCACAATCTCGCGTTTGAGAATGTTGGCGCGCGGTCACGCCATCTCTCTCATTACGTCACGCGTTGTGTGGGAATCCTATTAAAGTTTTATGACGTCACTCTCTTGCGGCGAGTAGATGGTCGCGATTCCCATCTGCCTCATTACGTCAAGCGTTGTGTGCGTATGTCCGTCCGCACGATAATTCGCGTAACAATCGTTCGATTTCGATGAAATTTTGGTATCTGGTAGGGTATCAACTGGGAAGGAACCTTATTTAAAGTGAACGAAATGGGGTGAAAGGTCAGTACATAGGAGCGGGATCAATTCCACTGCTGTTATGCGTCATAACTAACGTATAAAAGGTTCGATTTCGATGAAATTTTAGTATGTGGTAGGGGACCACCTGGCCACAAACCGTATGGAAAATGAGCGAAATGGGGTCAAAGGTCAGGACATAAAAGCGGAATCACTTCCATCGCCATTATGCGTCATAACTTACGTAAAAATGCTTCGATTTGGATAAAATGTTAGTATGTTGTAGGGACTTACCTGGGGACGAATTCTGTTGAAAATGTGCGAAATCGAGTCAAACGTTAGGACACAGGAGCGGGATCTATTGCATCGCCCTTATGCATCATTACTTATGTAAAAATGCTTCGATTGCGACAAAACTTTATCATGTTATTTCGTAGGTATACCGAACCAGTTCTGTTGAATATCATCGAAATGGGATCAAAGGTCAGGGCACAGGACCGAGATTTATTCCACAGCCATTATTCTCATAACGTGAGTAATGATTTCTGGTAAGTTGGAAAGCGTACCATAATCAATGCATTGCATGACTTTGCTAACTTGTTGAAGAAGTGGAAGTTTTTTGAGTGAAAATGGTTTACTTCGTATCCCCACAATGCTGAAAAAGTAGTAGCAATGTCTCGCTGGGCGTGGCTATCAGTTTCACGTTGTCTGCTCAAAAAGCTTTAACTTTATGACGTCATCGGTACTCCATCTGTTCTAAATACCTTGGCGATAACAAGTCCTTGACTTAAAAGCCAATGTCAAGTTTTCGTGAACATACTATTGGGTCGTGACTATTGAAAATGCTATAATGACGTAGATTGTAACATTAATGGAGCAGGGAACGGAAGTGCGCCTTAACAGGAAAGAAACAAGAAAGATGACACCGAAATTCTGTTGTTCTGTTCTTTTTAATCCTATCAAAGACGAAGCAAATACCCAAAGAAAATTTTTATAAAACCTAAAAACTTAGCTCAAAAAAGAATAAACTTAGAGGGAAATACTTGCATAATTTCAAACACGCAGTGTCAGTGGGGTTATTCATAGCGAATGGAGCCCGTTAAAAAAAATACCATATTTCTGCAATCGATGAAACATCCACAAATAAAAACAGCTACTACTCCTACTAGCAGCTGAAAAGTGTGTATCGAAAATTAACATATTGTCTGACATAAAGTTTCTCGTAGAAGAAGGTATCAGACAGCCAAAGGGATTTACAAATTGAACAATTAGAAGGAGAGGTTTACAGTATAAAGTGATATAGCCAAAGAGGTTAGAATATAGATGGAGAAAGAGTTCGCCGTTCCCGTCGTGTGGTAAAAATCGAGCCATCAAAACGTCCCGATCATGATGTCACAGCTTCTGCCGCTATCTTTGTGAGATGATTGGGTTCAAAACATCACATTGAGTTGTTGCGATGGGGCTGCCCTTTGTCGAATATTTCGCTCTATTTCTTTAAATTTCAACATGTGAACTTTTTAAAAATGATAGGGATTTTTAAGTTACATTTAATAAATGTTTAAGGTTTGCAATGATATTTAAGGTTTGCAATGATACATGTGTATTGACTTCTTGTGCTCTCGGATTATCAGGATGCATACAGTAGCCATGAAAACAGTTTTCATAAGTATCAGTTTATGTGTCGTACCCAACGAGATAGAAATAGGTACAGTGTTCGAGAAGACGCCATGTTCAAACGAGATTGAAAGAGCGGCGGCCATCGCTATGACGGGCGGAAACAGAGAACCGGAAGTCTGAGCAAGATCTGTGCCAGTGTGAAAACTAATGTAAAATTAAACATTTGCATCAGTTTTACCTAAAAATAAATGCCTAAAAACATGTGCTATAAATATCAGTAGTAAATGCGCTTAAAAGTTAATATGATTAGTTGGGCTCGGATTAAAATGTAGGTAAAGATTTTCATATATTTTTGCATATTTAGCGTGTTTTGCCGTTATTATACACATTTACTGTCTTACAACATATTTACATATTTTCGCATTATCTAAAAATATATTTACAAAAAGCGCCAGTTTTTATGCAAAACCTTCCAATATTTTTTGTTGTAGCATTCTGTGAGCAGACAGATGGCAAGTTTCGGATCTTCAAGTTTCGCAACACATCAAATCCTACAGATGGCAGCACCATACCAGCACCTGACTGCTTCTCATCTCAGATGAGAGATGAGGAAAGTAGACTGAGTCATCTGTCAATTAATGCGCAGTTTTGTTTGTGTCCGGAGTCTTCCTAAATAATTTCGTTCACGTCATTGTTAGAAGTTTGTGTTTTCCTCTTCAAATTGTTAAGTAAACCGACATGCCCAAAATTAAATCAACTATATCGTCTAAATTAAATTAGGCATTTATTAACGAGTTTTCTCGATGAACGACTGAGAACTGACTGAAATATTTTGTTTTGTTGTGTGTCTTGGGAAAAGTACCAGGCCATATTGAAGAAATTGTAAAGCACAAGCTGTTTAACAAAAAATTACATGCCTAGAAACCATTGCAACTGTAAAAATCATTCTCCGGTGAACTTCAACTGACAATTGTGCTGTTTTAAATGACAAGGAATTCTGGCCATCGGATATGGTGGGGTTTAAGTTTTCGCCAATCATCGCATGTGACGTTGAGCGGTCGTTCAGCTAATTTAAAGTTATTTTGAGAGAAAAAAAAGGAGCTTTGTTTTTGACAACCTGAAGGGCTAGGTTGTTGCTGGTTGTAACAGCAGTAAGTTAGTTGAAAATCCTGGTTTTCTGTACAGTAATTTAAAATTTGTAAAGCATTTTTTTAAATTTCTTATGGCTGATAAAGTAAAGAAATTATAGAAAGTTATCAAAAATATATATAAAAAAGAAATATATAACATATTTTAGTAATTTCGTTTTTTCCCTACATATTTCCTCACTTTTAATAAATATTTTATGTACATATTTTGAAATTTTTATTACATATAAATCCTAACCCTAATGATAAGTATTTCCCAGAACAAGTTGTGCGCGTATGCAACGCGAAACAGAGATAATCATCAGTGTTCTGTGTTGCAATATAGACGTCTTTTTTTTTTTAAACAAAAAGAAAAACAGATCTGCGTATGTTATCACTATGACTATCTGCTTGTGGACACCATATTTCTACGCATATATGTTCCATTTAAAAATTTATATCTGTATTGAGAAACTTGAAATGTGAGGATCCCCAACAAAAACACAAGTGTTGGGAAACTGCTGGCCACCAGTTGGCACTGATGGGTCACTGCTGGCTGAAATCTGCCACTCATGGTACGGTAGCGATCCGTTGGTGGCAGCGCCATCAGTTGGCAGACATTGACGGCCTGCAGCATCTCCGTAGACCACAGGCCTCCACGCAAGTGCCACTAGTGACCCGTAGCTGGCAACCGAAGTAACCCCAACAGGAGGTAGAAGCAGCGGGCATGCGCTGAAGCAACACGTGCACAGTCTTTCGTGGTAGCAGTTAGTTAAAGACGACGCCCTCGCCATCGTGTTGCTTTAGTGAATGTTAAAAAAAAAGCCATATGTAGACAGACGGATTAATTTCCTAATGAAATGCCGCGTTGACGAAGATTACTGTCGGAGGAAAATTATATAAATCATTAATGAACTGTAAGAAATAATGAGTTAGTCTCATGTACTTATAGAAACTCATTTCGTAGCAAAACTTCTGCCCTAACACACGAAGAATCTAGTATTCAAACAGCCATGAAACACACTCTATTCCAATGAATAACAATAAATAATTTCTGCATAACCTTCATACACTAAACCGCTTCAAACAGAAGCCCCGAAAAGACATTAAAAAATCTTTGTGTTGTAAAAAAAATAAGAATTATAAAAGTATAAACTGGATATTTTCGTTACAAAATTATTTAGTATTTGAGAAAAAAAACAACGCTTATGTGAATATAACGCTTATGTGAATATCATCCATGCGTTGAATACACAAGATTCGAGAAATTCGCTGCTACAAATAACCGGAAGCAAAATAAAATATCATTCCTATTTAGAACACATGTCGTTTCGGACCGTGGAAAAAAACCAAAAAAACTTTAACAATGCAACAGAATGTGACATGAATGTGTAAATACACTGAAGAGCAATTGAATTAGTGACAGCTGGCGTTATTCAAATGTGGCAGTGTGGGCGGCCCTGTAAACGGAAACGACATGACGTATGAAGCGATCCGACAGTATAAGGAATGATGTCAAGGGAACCAGTAAGAGTCGGACGCATTATGGGTAAGACGAAGGATCTAAGCGCATTTGATCATGGGCAAATCATCGGGCCCGACGAATGGATCACTCCATCTCGGAAGTCGTGCAGGCACTGGGATTTTCACGAGCCACTGTGCCACCGGTGCACCGTGAGTACATCGAATCCGGTAAAACCATCCCTGCAAGTGCCAACTGCCGTGGACAACAGCGTGTGGATGAGCGGGGTCATCGTCGGCTAGCTCGCATTGTAATAGCGGATAGACGGGCCACAGTGCAAAAAATCACTCGGCAATTTAACGCTGGTGCACAAAAACGTGTAAGCAGCCACACCATCCAGAACCATCTCCTCGCTATGGGGTACAGAAGCCATCGTCCCACGAGGGTACCGCTGCTGACCGCACATCACAGGGTGCAAAGATAAGCATGGGCGCGGAAACATCGCCACTGGACCCTAGACATGTGGGAAAATGTTGCCTGGACTGATGAGTCGAGATTCACGTTGGTACATGCGGACAGCAGGATAAGAGTACGGCGCAAACCACATGAAGCGATGGATCCTTCTTGCCAGCAGGGTACTCTTCAAGCTGGTGGGGGTGGCATTCTCATCTGGGGACTGTTTGCGTGGACTGAAATGGGACCCCTGGTAAGTGTGACATCGTTCCTCACAGGTCAACGTTACCGGGATATCCTGGACGACCGTTTTCTCCCGTTTGTGCGTCTTCAACATCCCACTGGGGACCTCATCCTAAAACAACACAATGCACCGTGCCATCGCTCCCGAATTGTACCCGAATGGTTGGATGAACACTCCACCAACGTGACCTCGCTTTCTTGACCCAGCTGACCAATCCCACTGATCACATCTGGGATGCTATCCAGAGAGACGTTCGAGGCTCTCTCGATAGCATCCCTGATGTCCTCCATCAAATCTTCGTGAACTGTGGGAGCTTGTTCAGGGGTCGTGGATCCGTATGGCTTTCCAACGCTTACGGCGTCTTGTCGAGTCCATGCCGAGACGAATCGCAGCTGTCATCAGGGCGAAAGGTGGTGCTACACGTTACTAGACAGATATCTCTAATTCAATTACTCTTCAGTGTATATTAATTAAACAATCGCCTTTCAAGACCACAAGGACAGCACAAAACTTTGGAAAACGTCTTTAACTTGGTACATTCGTTGAAAGTGAGTGAAGTTCCCTTAAAGTAAATAAAAAAAATCGTTACATTGAAAAAACATATTTAGGAATTATATGAAACGTACATTTACGAAAACGAACTCGCAATATTGTGAAATTAGAGAGAGAACCCTGAGTTTCACATCGCGCAGAAGAGAGACTCAAAGCAGCTGGTCAAGCTTGGCAAACTAGTGTAGTGCTCAGAGCGTTCGTTTCGGACACAAGTAGTCTTCGGTTCGTTGCCTGTCTGATCCATCGGGCGATTTGACGGACTTGTTGAGAAAATTTTCTCAGCGCTATGATAAGCATGTAGTAGTTTCGTTGGTAAAAAAGCAGTTGTGTGTGTGCGCATTTGGTGATCTGTGATTTTCTATTTTCTTTTTGAACCACTACTGGGAAATTAACGGACTAGATTCCACAAGCCATCAGCTACGTCACATGATTGACGGCTGCCTCTTCTGGGACACTAACGGACCACATTAGGCTAGCCATTATTTATGGCACGTACTTCCTCTTAATGACCGCTTGTGGCTGTCACAGCCTATGATTGATAACTGATGGCCCTGTTTTGGCATATGACAACTGATGGGGTGGCAACTGTTGGCCAGCTGCTGGCCTGAACTGCTAGCCCATCTGGTGGCCGCCGGGACATTCTAATGACGGTTCATATAACGGCAACATAGTGCTGGGTCATTGCTGGCACTGCTGGCCCAACAAGACTCTTTACTGGGTGGTAATCCTTGCCTTTTGGCCTTTTTCTGATGCATTAATTTCGCAATCTCGTTTCTGATGCATAATTTCTATCTCGTTGGTCATACCTATGCGAAATCGAACTCCTCAGAACACATGAATTGCAGCACTTAATACGAAAAATGCGGTAGTCTACTGAAAATTTTGACATTTTGTAATTTTTACAAAGAAAATTGCGTTTAAACCAACTGATAGAACTGATCAACTTAATGAGCACTAAACATACGATCATAATTTATCCCGTTATTAAATATTTTTTCGCGTATTACACGCAAACATGTGTAAGAAAGAGCCACCGAGAAAAATCAAACATTTTGCCGCGGTTTACTCTTTTTGCCGACGAAAGAACTGATCGGAATCCTCATATGTTAGTATGATTTAGTATACAAATAACAAAAATGTGCATAATGTACCCAGCAAAAACAGTCTTGCTGGGCCAGCACTGGGCCATTGCCGGCAGCCAGCACTGCCAGTAATAGCCCAGTACTATTTTGCCGCTGCCGAACCGTCAATAAAATGTCCGGGCGGCCAACTGCAGGGCCAGCAGTTCAGGCCAACAGTTGGCACCCCATCAGTTGTCATATGCCACAACAGGGCCATCAGTTGTCCATCACAGGCAGTAGCTGTCACAAGTGGCCCTTCAGTGGTCCTGCAAGCACGTGCCAGAAATGATGGCTAACCTAATGTGGTCCGCTAGTTTGCCGGTAGTGGCAGCCGGCAACCACGTGACGTAATTGGTGGCTTGCCGAATCTTGTCCGCCAATTTCCCAGTAGTAGCCATAAAAAAAAATCAATGTTAACCGCAGTTCCCCAAAGCAACAATTTTTTTTCTACCCTTTTGAAAGTAGTCAACTACCGTACTGCACTGAGGAAGTTTACTCAACAGACCGGGAAAACGCCCCTTTGGATCGGAGTGGATTTGAACCAGGGCCGTTGGCGTGGGAGCTGAGCTCTCTACCGACCAGACTAACTTGCCACGTACGAGCGTTTGCTTGAAGCTGTCTTTTGCGTATGGAATGTGTAATCGAATGGTTCCCTCTTTCATTTTACAATATTGCGAGGTATTTTTCATAAAAGTCAGTTTCATATAATTCATAAATTTATTTTTTCAACGTAACGACAATTTTTTTTTTTTTACTTTAAGGAAACTTCACTCATTTTCAAGGAGTGTACATACTTAGAGTCGCTTTCCAAAGTTTTGTACTGTCCTTGTCTTGAAAGGAGATTGTTGAATTAATATATATTTACCCGGGTTCATATCGCATTCTGTTACATTTTTAACGTTGTATCTGTCCTTTCCGTTGTCCGAAGCAACATTTGTTTTAAAGAGGAAAGATATTTTATTTCTCGTTATATTTAGGAGCGGATTCCTCCCAGTCTTGTATATTCAACCCATGGATAAGTACATTATATCCACATAGCGTTGCTTTTTTTTCTTTCAAATAATTAATAAATTTTGTACGATTATAATTATCTCTCTTTTTTTTTCCAACAAATGTTTTTTTAATGTTTTTCCAGGACATTTGTTTCAAGCGGTTTCAATTTTTTTCTTGTTATTCACCTACTCCATTCTATGAATTGTTATTCATGATAATGGAGTGGGTGTATTTCATGGCTTAATCTGATATCTTCGTCGACGTGGAATTTCATTAGGAAATTAATTCGCCTCTCTACATATGGATTATTTTTTCTTAACATCCACTAAAATAACACGATGGCGATAGCGTCGTCTTCAACTAACTGGTACCATGAGAGAGACAGCAAGTATTGCTTCTGCGCATGCCCGTTGCCTCCACCTGCTGTTGGGGTTGCATTAGTTGCCAGCAACGGGCCACTAGTAGCACTTGCTTGGAGGCCCACATTTCACGGCGATGCTGCAGGGCCATCAATGGCTCGCCAACTGATAGCGCTGCCACCAACGGACCACTACCGGGCCGTGAGCGGCAGATTTCAGCCAGCAGTGACCTATCACTGCCAGCAGTTTCCCAGCACTTGTGTTTTTGCTGGGTAGCAATTGTTAGTAAATGAATACATTATTGTAGATGTTTTTTATACTAAATTCTAGTATGCTAAAACTTTAAATAAGTTTCAAAACCAACACTTTCCTAACGATACTTTGGCGACTTCCTAAAAAACAAAATTTAAAGAAAACTTAATATTGAATGCAAAATTGCCGATGAAGAGTTGCACGAGCAAGTGCTTTAATTGATAAGATGACACATCCAAATGTGTCATCTTATCAATGTCAGTCATTTTAAAGGAAATGTAAATTTTTTTGTCGCAAAATGGTCTATTCCCTATCCCCACAATGATGAAAAAGTAGTAGCAACCAAGGTTCTTACATATCTCTTTAGATTGCGCCATTTCGGATACGAGCTGCTATTGGCTGGAGAAACGACGTCACACAGAAAGCAAAGCAGATAGCGGCGGAAGCCATTGTTCGTAGGGTTACACATTAGCAAGGAATGTAAACAAAAAATGCGATGGAAAATGTAAAATGTTTTCAAATTCTTGTAATTTCGAACTTCAAAGATTAGCATATTTATCAGCGATGTCTTATTTCCTGTTCCACGAATTAAATTAATTTTGAAAACAAAGTAAATTAACAACTTTCTCGAATAAATATAAAGTCGTTGCTGTAAACAAACACATATTGGCTGCACCTCGTAGTTCTCAGAAAGTTATATTTATAAAAATTTAATGTCAGCGCAACTGTGAATTCTTAAAAATCCAAAAAATTAAACTTTTTTTTGACTGAAGGTTTAACGACCACCATAAGCAACACAATGGATGGGCTATAAGCAATCGCCTGTCCCTAATTTAAGGCTATTAGTTCCAGGGAAGGGAGAAAGCCAGTGCCGTGAGAGAAACACAAAATCCATACCTCGCCTCGATTCGAACCCATACCCTTTCATGGATGAATGGTCAGAAGCCATCGCTTAGACCACTGTGCCACAGGGGCGGCCCAAACAATTTAAAGGCAAGCATTTCGATTAATTATCAGCCATCAAGTAGTTCCCTTAAATCTGTCTTTGAATGAGTTAGGGTTTTTTTCTTTTGCGATAGATGGCGCAAAAAAAAAAAAAAAAAAAAACACTCCTTGGGCGTGGCTTTTATGTCTTGAGGGACTATCCCAGAAGTTGGCGTCAGCGAATCACTGCAGACATTACCATATTCAGAATGGAAGCGGTCTTTCGTTGTTGGCTCCACAATGAAAAGACAAAATACGCGCTGTTATGTTTTAACCAATGACGTTATTTGGGGTGGAGCTTAGTAGCTAGACGTAGTTTCTGCTTTAAATTCCAAGGTTCTCTGCTAATGTACACATTTTCCCTTCAAAAAATGAACGTGCAGTAGGATTTAAGATGATATATGCGAAACAAGTTTCCAGTCTCAATTTTGGGCCCATTTAATTATTTTTATTTCGCCTAGAAAATTAAAAAAAATCAGACAGAAATGAGAGATTTCGTTTCTTCCAGACAGAAATGCTACTAAGCTAACTTATCGCACCATTTGACGTCCAAATTGGAATACTTTCGAGTCAGATAAGTTGAATTTTTAAAAAAAGTTCTAACAATTTTTTCGGAATAATAACTATGTTTTTGTTTGTGCTCAAAATTTCGAACACTACAAAATAATAGTCTTCCAGAAAATGTGTACAAAATAATTAACATTTCAGATATGGGATAGAATTTCTCTTACACTCATTCAAAGACAACTTTAACGGGCTGAACAAACAAGAAGCAGGTAACATGTACTTTATTATTCAATGTTTTGTTTCTACAAAGCAACTTTTATTATTCTTTACAGAAATCCACTTATTAGCGTTCTAATTCAAACACAAATTCGCACGTAATGTAGGGAAATACTTGACGCGCTGACAATCGGAATGCTTCTCACTTCACGTCCATGTTATCTGTTTGCTGCAGGACTAACACTTACAGCGCTAGGAATGAATGGTAACGATTCATGAGGATTAGCAGTTGTAATATGCTAATGTCCAATTTGACCTTGAAGGTTGACTGTAAGTACAGCATCTGTTTTCAGTTTCTTTTTGCCAGGTGATCCAAGTAAAACTGATTTTAAATCACGAATATAACTATCAACAGTAAAATGTTTAGAGTGAATTCTTTAATTTTTTACTTTGAAATGATATTTTCGTTTACATTTCAGTACCCAGATTTTTTTCAAATCAGGATCTACAGGAAAATGATGTTAAACTATATCCGAATCTTTAGTCTTCCGGCTGTAGGATAAACAGCCCATCCAGGCATATTGAGCTACAATGATATAAAGCAATAATAAAGTGTGACGAAAAGTAACGAATTATGAAGAAACAGTAATTGCGAAATAAAAATCCATACAGGCCTATTCACCGAGGCGAAATGCTTTCCTAAGTATTTGAACGAGCTTGCAGCTTCGTTGTACCAGCCAAGATTAGTACGTAGTTATAAAATACATTTACCAATTATTCATATTTAACTTAGAAATGTATATGCTGAAGAAATTTGATTTGGGAACTTTCTTTTTCCTTAAACCACGAGATTCACAGAATATAAATAAATCTTATGCGCAGATTATAACCTGATATTCTTTTATTTATATTTGTAGAAGAAATGAAAAAGAAAGAAAAGAAAAGAAAAAAATACTGCTTGATCTTCTGCGCATAAGCTACCATACCATTTTCACATTTGCAACAGCGCAATTCTAAGTCTCCGAAAATTCTTTTACTATTTTAACACTTTTCTGCTGTCTGGCAACAGCAGGAGCAAGGGAACGTAGTTGCTTGCGAGATGCGTAATTATTTTTTTTTACAGTAAATGAAGCAATGCGCGCTTTAGGACTGGTATTCCTTTTTTAGGATGTATGAAGGATGGGAACCACTGACAAGGCTACTAACGACTTCATAAAAGAAAAACAATGTCGGAAATATTGCGACTGGCTGCTGGGATTTGTTTTCTACATTTAATCAGTTGCTGTAGATGCATCCGATATGCGGCAAACGAACACTCGGAAAATGCGAGCGCTGGCCTGTTTTAATTGTCGAGTCGCTGCCTCAACCAATGTAGTTTTGTTTATTGCTGTAATGTTCATGAAACACACATTTACATTTGGACATCACAAACAAAAAGAAAACCTGGTTATTAAAAAAATATTTTATTTCTTCCCGTCATTATTGATGAGCTTTCACATAGTACAGTATATACACTATATTGACAAAAGTCACCGGACACATAGAAGAGAAACACAACATAGCATTTATTGACGTACATTAGTACGGTGTCTGTACATCTTTGGTCTTAATGCATGCACTAACCCTTCGAGCCATGCTTTCGACAAGGTTTTGGAACACATCAATAGGTATGCGCTTCTATTCAGGACATAATGCTGCCGCTAACTGTTGCTTACTTGTAGGCCTTTGTTCTAAACTTCTTATGCGGCACTCTAATTCATCCCATAGGTGTTCTGTGGGATATCAGGGCTCTGTCTGTGCTGGCCAGTCCACACACGATACGGAATTATCGTCAAACCACGCAGTGACAGTCATTGCTTTATGGCTCGGTGAATTATCCTGCTGGTACCAACAAGGTTGGGTTCCATAGTATTGCCACAGAGTTGGTAGGGCATAATTGTCCAGAATATCGAGGTAGACGTGCTGGTTAACAGGTTTGTCCACGATAACCAATGGGCCGGGACCATACCACGACCCCCCCCCCCACACACACACGAGTTCACTGCCAGCTCCAAACTTGACCGTAGGAACAGTACACTGTGGTAAATAGTGTTCCCCGGCTGCCGCCATACCCACACACGCCCATCAGACTGATGGATCGTGTATCTGGATTCATCAGTCCATATGACCCGTCTCCATTGATCTACGGTCCACAATAAATGTTCTTTACACCATGCTAAACGACGAGTAGCATTCCGAGTGGAGATGAAAGGCTTATGAGCAGTCGCACGACCACGGTAACCCATGGAATGAAGTTCTCTGCTAATGGTACGTGTACATAACGAGGTTCCAGCATTTTTTACTCACCTGTACACTGAGGTCTTGTGCAGTACTCCGTCGATTAGTTGTAACGACTCTCCTGATGCTTCGACGTCCTCTATCAGATTTTCTTTGGTCTGCCGGTACATTTTGCTGCTTCAGGCACGCCATGTGTCTTCCACTTATTCAGTACATCCAAAAGAGTTGACTAGAGTTTGTTTAAACGTGTCTTGGTTTCTCTTATGGACAACCTACTAATGTAACACCTCACAATATTTCCTTTCTCAAAGTCAGTTCTCTCCCGCCGCGACATTTGCACTCAACCTCACAGTGCTGTATGATTGCGGTCAGCTGCAGGCTTGTTTTTTTTACCGTTTGCAGCTGTACCACGCATCTTAACACCGCAGCGGATCTGTTCATTTGATTTTAAACGGGTGTCCGGTAACTTTTGCCAATATAGTGTGTATATATATACAAATTTGTCTATATACGAGAGATAGTCCGAAAATAAATTTCGAGGTGCGATATTTTAGGAGTTGATGTAACGATGGGGAAAATTATACCGTCCCCAGTTTCCGGGGAACGTACTCTTCCACTGAGCCACGCTTGGTCTGCAGGGTAAATGTCGAGCATGCGCAGAAGTAGGTGGAAGTGAGCGACCTTTGCACAGAGCGTGCCCTCGTCGTAAGAGAAGGAGTCGTGATCGAGACCAGTCGCGTGTTACAGATGTGGATGAAAGCTGAAGTGAGGTCTGTTGTCCAATACGAGTGGGAACGTGACACGAGTGGTACAGAAATCCATAAGCCCATAAGGGGCTTGATGAGGTTTATGGTCCGGACTTGATGTCGGAGCAAATGGTGCGCCGATGGTGTTAGCAGTTTAGTGAAGGGCGTGAGAGTGTGTCAGACAAACAAAGATTTGGAAGACCGTCGACGTCGACTACAGAGGGGAACGTCGAACGACCGATGGATCACTGTGGATACGTTTGCCTCAGCATTGCAAATTGTACATGCCGGAGCACACCACATCATCCGAGATATCCTGGACTACCGCAAAGTGTCAGCACGGTTGGTGCCTAGACAACTGACTACCGTTCACATGGCGCACAGAATAGGAACAAAGAGTATATAACGCGGGAAGAAGCCCAACTCTCATAGAGATAACGTAAAATAGGCGACAACAGCGCCACCACATCTTAAGAGGTACTATGCTCTGCGGGAAAGTTAACATTCAGGAGAAAAACACGTTAGGGGGACTACGGCAGTGGAGCTTTTCTTTGATCCACGATGGTTCTTGTCGATCTGATGACTCTTTGCTTAGAGCAGTTTTTTTCTTCTTGTTGCTGTTTTCTGATATCCCGCCCATCCCTTATTTTGGTGAGAAAAATATGCAATAACATTAGTATTACTATGAAAATTAAATTTTAGCAAATATTATAGTTAGGCCTAAGGATCCGTACAAAATGCAGACATTCCCTAGTATTTGGCATTACTGAAAATGTTTCTGAAAAACTGAAGAACAAACAAAAGCCTTAACTAACCGGATTGGCGTAAGAAAACTAACATATCCGATTTGCTAAGTGAATATACTACCGAGAAGGTAACAATCACGTGTTGTGAGTAGCTCGGCTGACTGTTCTTTACCCAAAGAATCGAAGTCGACAGAAATACGCATGCGCAGTCTGCTCCGGCATCAGCCTGTATGTTGGCTTCTGTGCACTGCATTTTAACTCTTAAGGTATGGCGGCGCTAGTTACGTCTAGCCGAGCCTTAACCCCTTCTCAGTTAGATATTCTTTGATGGGAAACAGACTGCAACATCTCATGCGTTACGAGCAGGAAGACAATCCGTTTCTGTTCCGCATTGGGACGGGGGACGAAAACTGGATCCACCATTACACCCCCGAGTCAAAGTTAGCCTCCATGAAATGGAAGCACCCCAGTTCCCCGGGGAAAAAGAAGTTCAAGGTTACCCAGTCTGTCAGCAAGATCCTCTTGACTGGCTTTGGGACGCTAAAGGGGTTCTGTTGCTTGACTTACTGGAAAGCGGAACAGTGAAAGCCTCTAGGCACTGTGATACACTGAAACGGTTCAGAGCCAGCATTCGACGAAAGAGGCTAGGCCTTCTTATTTCTGGTGTTGTGCTTCTGGATGACAAAGCGAGATCCCATGTGGCGGGTCCAATAGCAGCTCTGCTGGACAGGTTCGGTTGAGAACGCATTAACCCCCTGACCTTGCGCCCAGCGACTTCCACTTTTTCCTAGCTTTGAAGAAGACGCTTGCTGGACACCATGACTCCAGGAATGATGACGTGAAACGCGCAGTTCGCAAATTGGTTCGTATGCAGGGCACGGACTTTTACGAGAGGGGCTATTTCAACCTGGTACACCGGTACGACAAGTGCCTGAATGTCCATGGGGACTACGTTGAAAAATAGGTAAGTCATGATCTTTACGTCCGTAGCGTCATTTTTCGCCAGCATGAACATTTCTGCCGTTAACGGAACCGCGAAACTTATTTTCGATCTAACCCTCGTATATTTACGTCACCTAACGGCGACACCATGCATTATTCCAAATGGAAACTATCCGTAAAATGACGTTCGTGGTAAGAAGTATCAGAAGGTAAAAACAAGGGGCGTACTGATAGCCACCCACATCCCAGGCATTGTGGTGGGCTTCACGGATAAGAGAACATCTAACCTCAGGGAAAAGTTGTTACAAAACTTTTGGGGAAAACTGCATATGAACCTGATTATTTCTTAAAATAGAAAGCTCACGAATCTAGGAATTTTTGACGGCAACTCTGAATAAAATATTAAAAAGAAAAGGAATTTATGGTATGTTTTTCAATAAATAAGCAAAATATAAGGAAATCATTTTTTAGTTTTTAATTTCTAAAATGCAGATGACGGGAAAGCTGCTATTCCAGGAAACTTAAGGTTCTATTTCAGATACACATCAATAGTTCTCATACATGTACATGTGTATACTATCAATTCATCCAGAAAGTGCCGCCTGCCGCCCCGGTGGCACAGTGGTCTAAGGCGTTGGCCTCTGATCATTCGTCCGTAAGGGGTCCGGGTTCGAATCCCGGTCAGGCATGGATGT
This sequence comes from Macrothele yani, assembly GCA_039090855.1. Classification (NCBI taxonomy): domain Eukaryota; kingdom Metazoa; phylum Arthropoda; class Arachnida; order Araneae; family Macrothelidae; genus Macrothele; species Macrothele yani. Next base: position 52,717,781 of record CM077028.1, read on the forward strand.
TGTGTTTGTCTTACGGCACTGGCTCTCTCCCTTCCCTGGAACCAGTGACCCTAAATTAGGGACGGGCGACTGCTTATAGCCCATTGAGTTGCTCACGGTGGTCGTTAAACCTCCAATCAAAAAAAAAAAAATCCCGAAAGTAATGTCGTTTTGCGCAAGCCCAATAGTGATTCCCCTGGTGCCCAGACTATGACTTCGACCACGGTGAGTATAAAAGGGATCACGCGAGCAGACATTCAAGTCTCTTGAAACCGCAAACAGGAGTTCTAGGTGCATTCGTTGTGTACTTAAACCTCATAGGAAATGGAAGTGTCAGAAAACCATATTAGGCACATTATGCTGTATGAGTTCCGCCATCGACATTCAGCGACGCTAGCAACACGAAACATCAATTCTGTATATGGGCCAGGTACCCTGAATGTCAGGAAATGTCAACACTGGTTCCAGAAATTTCGAAGAGGGGACACCAGCCTCAAGGATATGCAGCGACCTGGACGGCCTGTTTAGCTCGATAACGCCGTGCTGAAAGTTGCTGCTGAGGTCGAGGAATTGGCCACACTTGTTCATTCAACCCATTTCACTGTTCACCGGCATCTGCAGGAACTCGGTTATGTGTCGAAACTGGATAAGTGGGTACCCCATGCTCTCACTCCTAACAGCGTGTGGACATTTGCACTTCTTTGCTCTCCCGTGAAAAAAGGAAGCCGTTTTTGCACAGAACTGTCACAGGCGATGAAAAATGGATTGTTTGTCACACCATTAAGTGTAAACGGCAGTGGCTTCCCAAAGGAAATGTGTCTGCAGCAGTGGCGAAACCAGGACGTTTCCCACGAAAGGTTCTGTTGTCTGTGTGGTGGGATATGCAAGGCATTATCCATTACGAGCTGCTGCCACCCAACAAAACCATTACAGGAAAAGTCCAGCAGCTGTAACGTCTACCCACTGCTTTGCAGGATAAAAGTCCAGCACTCGTGAATCGTAAAGGCGTGTTTTTGCAGCAGCACAACGCAAAACTACACACAGAGAAAATGACCAGTGCCACGGTTCAGGACTTCGGATGGAAAACACTTCCGCATCCACCATATTTCCCTGACATCGCCCCATCCGACCACCATCTCTTTCGTAGAGTGCAAAACCATCTTGCTGGGACTACACTTCGAAATGTGGAGGAAGTACGGCGAACCCTTTCTGCCTCTTTTGCATCGAAACCCGTGGAATTCTACAAGTCTGGGATTCAAAACCTCGTCGATCGACGGGAGAATGTTGTAACTACCGGGGACACTTATTATATGGATTAAAACATCTGTTCCAGGTACGTGTTTCTTTCTTTTCTTCACACGCTGAAAAAACGACAGTATTTTTGGGATTACCTGATATATTAATAAGAGGATGTGAAAGAGATTGAGATATATCAAATTTTGAAGATGACAATCCGTTTTTTTTTTTTGTGAAAATGTGACAAAGATGGTAAGTCAGATAATATCCGAACACTTGAAAATTTCGTCGTCCTGGAGCAGGAATTGGACCCGCGTCTCCCAGATAGCACCCGGGTATGCTAACCACTACACCACCCAGAACGACCAATTCGCAAGTTTCCGATTAATTTGAATATAACCATTATAGGATTTGCAAGTCGAAGCAACCGGTATTTATGTTTAGCGAATCTGGAGGTTAAGAATCTTATCCCGTGATTGCCCAGAGGAGCAGATAAATCATGAATGGAATACGCTATTACACCATACAATACAAATTTTGAAGATGACAATCCATTTTTAAAGTTTTCGGATATTATCTGACTTACCATCCTTTTCGCAATTACACAAAAAAAAACGGATTGTCATCTTCAAAATTTTGTATTATATGGTGTAATCCCGTATTTCGTTCATGAGATATATGAGTTCAGCAAATGAAATTCTTATAGCAATCACGATAAGGTGTTACGTGTTTTACAGTTGTATGCACATAACTACGCGTCCTTCAGAATATTATGAAGCGAAAGGTATTCTTCATGGAGACCAAGAAACAGACAGGCCTGTGTCAGTTTTTCTTTTGGGGGGGGGGGATAGTCTAGAGAATTTGCTTTTACTACGTACAAAATATTGCGGCATAATATAAAGTGTGTTTTCCATATTAAACACTAAAGAGTTTAAAACTTCCACTTTTTTTAGTGCAAGAGTTCTTAATTGTTCTTATTTACTTTACAGCTTTTTTGGTACTAGAGTTCTTAATTGTTCTTTCTGTATCTTTTTTATTATTACGTGTGTTCTGTATCTTTGTAAATAAATCGGAAAAGGTAACCAGACACTGTTACACAGAACTATGTGCCTTGTGTGTGTGATCGTGAGGCATTTAAAAAAAGCTGGCATTAGTTCTCAAAGAGAATAAAATTTGCATGATATGATTAACTTTGGCGTAAATGTTTTGTGGTATTTAGTATTGGCATAAAACTGTATTGGTATAAAACTTTAGAATTGGTATCAATTTTTTGTATAAAACTAGATCGTTTAAATTACAGCATGCACGTTTGTGTTACACACAGAAAGCGCAGTAAGTTTAGTTTCACGAAAAATGCCTGTATGTTCCAGATAATTTGAATTATTAAAACACCCATAAAACCTCATAAGTTAAATATTAAATAAAACCGAACTTAAAAATTTCACTAATTGGATGCTAATAAATATTCGCAAAAGTGCCACAAAGATATTCTTCGTTTCCTGGTACGCCATTGGTAAAAACGAATTTTTGTAAGTAAGTACATAGAGCAAAATATATTTTGAATTATATAGCGTATGTATTTACGCCCTCTAGCGGCGAGATTATGCATGTGAACAAACCCTGAAACGCCCGGATCATCAATTCTACAGATGAATTTTTGAAATCGCGATTTCAACTATTCCACCGCGCGGGCGGTCAAATACACTGCTGGACAATTGCTAAGGACGGATTATAAACGGGTATATAGCGCATAAAAAAGTAAATGTGGTTGGATGCCAAGTGAAATAAAATAATGTCAGAATGCCAGGACATTACAAGAAAGACAATTTATTGTGCTCTGAAATCCAGAAGGCTTTGGAACGTGTTCAAGGGACAAACAGGCCATTTTGTGCAGAATACGTAAACGTGAAAAAAATGCAATTACCGTCCGCAGGCGTTCTGGCGTAAGATGTCAATACGGGATATGGCCACCATGGAGGGCGATGCAAGATTCCACACGTCGTGTCATGCATTGCACAACATTATCAAGCAGCTGTTGGGGTAATTTATCCCATTCCTCTGTCAGTGCACAGATGAGGGTGTCCTTGTTTATTGGAGGGCATTGGCGACCAGCAAGACTCCTCCCCAAAGCATTCCACACATTTTCAATGGGATTCAGATCTGGAGAACGTGCTGGCCATACGAGGCGTTGAAAATCCTCGCTTTCAAGACACTCCTGGACAGCGACTGTTCGATGACATGTTGCGTTGTCGTCCATGAAAATGAATCTATCTCCGACAGCACCACGGAACACGAGGTAACAGAACATCATTAATGTATCGTTGGCAAGTCATAGTCCCAGTTGGAAGCACATAGAGGGACGTTCGGCCATTGATCATGATGCCAGCCCATACCATGACACTACATGTCGGATATAGGTCCCTTTCCTGTATGTTTGCTGGACAATATGCAGTACCACTATCACGCCAGATCAGTTGTCGTCGACAATCAGACGATAGACTGTATCTACTCTCATCTGAGAAGAGGACAGCAGACCAGTCGTTATCAGTCCAATTGCGACGTTGATGGCACCATTGCAAACGGGCGGTATGGTGACGTCTGGACAATGGGATGCACACAACAGGACGGCGGGCGTATAGCCCTCCTCCATGCAAACGTCTGGCGACAGTTTTTCGGGAGATCCGCTTGCCAGTAGCAGCCATAAACTGATTTGCTACCTCACTAGCTGTGCTGCGCCGGTGTCTTTTTGTTGATAGCACTATGTACCGATCTTCTGCAGGTGTCGTACTGCGAACACGACCTCCCCTTGACGTTTGCTACGCTCTCCATTTGTTTGAAATGATTTCCAAAGCCTTGAAACAACACTGTGGCTGACGTCGAACTCCCTGGCAACATCTGTTATTTTTCGCCCTTTTTCAATCTTGCCAATAATACGGGCACGCGTAAAATCATCTAGGTGATGTCGGGAAGACATACTGAAAATTGCAAGTTCGTCAATTGATTCTTTTCCTTTCAACTTTGCGTTTGAACAACAACGGTCAATACGCGTCAAATCCTTTATATCTCTTATCAGCGCTATGACGTCACGAACAAGTTCGGCAATCCAAAATTTTCATACGCACAACACGTCTTACTGTATCCTGCACTTATGCTAATTTCCACATTTTCCGGCCTTCCACTTTATGGTTGCTATCGTTGCTATTGTCATCCGTCCTAAGCAATTGTCCGGCAGTGTAGTTGCACAGGTAAGCCATTTACAAACGGACCGATATTGTGATATAATTAGAACGTACTTTTTCTCAGACTTGCTGAAACGTTTTAAATGTGGGCTTATTAAAATTCGGCGTCTTTGAACTGTGAACAGTTTCTTCCTTTAAACAATTGCGAGTTATTAAGTGTCTAATACTCAGTCAAATCACATTATTTTGACCACCTCCTACTTTTGACTTCAACAGCGCGTAGCCAATGAAGGAAAGCACGTGTCGTGAGCTGGCTTGAAAAGTATACAGGGTGTGCCATATAAAAGAGACCCGAGTATAATGAACGACAACAGTCAGGCAATGTTAATATACACGGTATAGAATAGTTGAAATGACAGAAAACAGGAGTAATTTACTTGCGTTTACAACAATTGCTGAAAGTGCTGTCCTCCAACATCAAGACACAGTTGCACATGACGGAATATGTTGTTCGTAACGCGCCATAACTCATCGGCAGTAATCTGCGCTATGACATTCGTAATGTTCACTTTTAATTCATCAAGGGTGTGCGCATTAGTTGCGTACACTTTTCCTTTCAATACTCCTCACAGATAAAAGTCACAGGTGGAGACATCGGGTGATCTGGGTGGCCATAGTGCCTTCGATACAGTTAATACGCGAAACACTTCATGCACAGCACGTATACTGTTCCGCGCAGTATGCGCCGTTGCACCATCCTGCTGAAAGAAAGCATTAGTTCGCTCTTCTTCTGTAAGTGCGGCAACAAATGGGTTGAACAGTTGCTGAACATAGGTCTCCGAGTTGATGGTGTCAGTGAAAAGGAATGGGCCGACTATCCTCTTAGCAGACACAGCACACCAAACGCATATCTTTTAGTCGTACAGAGGAGTCTCCATTGTCCGTCTGGGATTCGTGTCGGCCCTTATCCTGCTGTTTTGCGCATTGACATACTCGACATTCCACAATAAAAATCCAGTGTTCCGTACTTAAAACCATTTCCGTTGCCTTTTTACTTTTCACTTACACTTATGACCAGGTACATACACTGCTCTGGCTGTGACTAACCATTCCGGAGAAATCTTTTGAAGCTGTGCCCGCAGAAACCGGTTAGAAGTGGAGCAAAGCGGTTTTAACTGGAAACCCGCCAAACAACTTTAACCCGCCTAACACGGCGCCTCTTTTATATGGTTCACCCGGCATAAGGTGTGCTGTAGGCAATCTGAAAACATATCATTCGTTGCTGTTGTGGATAAAAGGAGCGATTTATCAGATTTGCAAAAAGGGATGAATATCGGCTTTCGGGCTAACGGTGGCAGTATTTATGAAATAGCACAGTTTGTGAACTGTTCGCGTGTTGCTGTGATGAAAGTGTGTCTTGATTGAAGTAACGGCACCATTGCAAATAAGCGACGTGGAAACTGCGGAGCACCACGTGTCATGGATATGATAGGTGAACGTCGGCTTCGAAGGTGATTGAGGATCGAATTACACGCTACAGTGGAGTAACTCACTGGCCGAATGAAGAACGGGAATGCCGGAATTGTGTCTAAAAGTACGGGTTCAGTGAACACTGCTGCGTATGGGGTTCCGATGCAGACGGATGGTCACTGCACCTATGCTAACGAAGGTGCATCGGCAGAAAAGGCTTACATTTGCACGGCAGTATCGGAATTGGACCTCCGCTGATTGGCAAAGGATTACCTTTTCCGTTGAATCACGTTTTCTGCTTCATCGAACGCGTGGACTTTGGCGTATAATGCGAGAAACATCGGAGAACAAACACAATTTAACCATTTCTGGAAGAACATAAGCTGATGGGTGCAACGTTATGGTCTTGGGGATGTTTTTGTGGCATTCTCTGGGTCCACTTATACCTGTGGAAGGCACTATGGACCGAATTCGTTATGAATCCATCCTTGCAGAGCACATAAACCTATACATGCTGATTTTCTTCCGTGGGGCGGATGGGATTTTCCAGGACGACAATGTGACGTGTCACATACCTAGAAATGTCCGAGAGTGGTTGCAGATGAAAACTTCAAAGTACTTCCCTGGGCCTCTAATTCAACAGATTTAAACCCAATTGAGCATCTGTAGGACCACCTCAATCATATTGTTCCCTCTGTGGACCCTCCAGCAGCTGTCAGATGCACTGCAGTCAGCATCCCTATGAACACCTTCCATCACCTTACTGAGTCAATCCCAGCCCGTCTAGCTGCTGTCTGCGCTGCACACGGCGGTTACACCGGATATTAGCTGGTGGCCACAATAATGTGACTCGATAGTGTAAATTAACATTCTAAGAAAAGCTTTACATGAAATGCATCGCAAATTAGTTCCTTTGCTCATTAATGGTGGGTGTGAGCTGGCTGTATGTAAACATAGCTCAGCGATGCACGCGAACTTCGGGATTACGTACATGAAAGCGTTTGTCATCGTAAAACCACCCATGAACAAGATGTGATAAAAAAAATATCCAGGCCGGATTCATTACAGAACTTATAGATTTATACCGCCGAGCGGCCTCGTCGTATTCTGTTGTACTTCCTCAATATCTTAAAATATTTTTCCTTTGAAAGGTTATTTGATTTTTGTGAGGAGAAAAAAGTAGCAGGGAGCGAGTTTTTGTAAATATGGCGGCTGTCGGACTTGTGCTTTGCGTCGTCATAGTGTAGTTGCTATTCGCCATATTCATACAATGCTGGCCTTTTGCGAGAAACTGCGTCTCTCAAACTCCGAAACACTTGACAGTAGTACTTACTCCTTTTGAAGATGATAATCCGTTTTTTGGTGTAAATATGACAAGGATGCTAAGTCAGATAATATCCGAAAACCTGAAAATTTCGTCGTCCTGGAGCGAAAATCGAACCCGTGTCTCCCAGATAGCGCCCGAGTATGCTAACCACTAAGCCACGCAGAACGACCAAGTCTCAAGTTTCCTATTAATTTGAATATAACCATAACAAGATTCGCTAGTCGAAGCAACCGGCATTATGCTTAGCGAATCTGGAGGTTAAGAATCCTATTTTGTGATGGGTATATTCAAATTAATCGGAAACTTGAGACTTGGTCGTTCTGGGTGGTGTAGTGTTTAGCATACCCGGACATTATCTGGGAGACGCGGGTTCGATTCCCGCTCCAGGACGACGAAAATTTAAAGTTTTCGGATATTATCTGACTTACCATCATTGTCATATTTACACCAAAAAACGGATTGTCATCTTCAAAATTTGTATTGCACAATGGTGTAATCCCGTATTCCTTTCATGAGTACTTACTCCTTTTTCATTGTTTGGCCTGATGGTGTGTATTAATGATTAAAAAATCCCTCACGATCGAAAAAAAAAACCCCCAAGAAAGTAAAAGGCGTCTGAACATTGTTGTGGCATTGCCGTGCTCGTTTGGGTGTGGGGGAGTTTGGGGTCGTCCACTGTGAAGACTGGGCCATAGTTTCGGGGTCATACCATTAAATCAACGATTCATCACCAGTTATGATAGTTTTTAAAAAGTTTTCACCATTTTCGTCTCACTCAAGTAAGCCACTGGAAACTGAAGCATAGGCCGGTTTTTTGTTTAGCTGAGAGACACGCGTCTCATAACAAAATGGTCCGTAAGAATCAACTGAGCTGAACAAGAACTAATGTTAAAATCTTCAGGCAATTCACGAATAGTGATTCGGAGATTTACCCTCACAGATGTGCTCACAAAATAAACCCCACCCCTCTTCTGATTTAGCTAAGCATTTTCATGTAGGACTTCCGTCCACATAGAAGGTATAGGCCCAAACCACCTACAGCGGGTCCGCCTTTTGGTCAGAGCACAGAAACAGAAGGAGTGAGGGCAAGTCTAGCGACTTTGACAGAACAGTTTTTAAGTGAGAGAGAGCACAGTAGATGGCGCCACCATACAAGTACGATGTTGCTCATAGAGGTGTTAGGGAGAATCAAGGGGGGTAGGTAGTAGGAACGGATACCCAACGTAACCAGGGGGCCATCATTTAACGTACTCGTCTGATGCACGGCGGATATTCAGCGATTGTTAGAAAATCACACCACCTCTAGAAGATCAGCCCAGGCTTGAACCTGGGGTCCTCCCAGAAGTAGTCTGACAGCTGTGCTCACAAATACGATATTGTTTTCAATATCGTGTTTTGCTGGTTGCGGGCCTCCCAGATCGATCATCACTTTCACGACCATCTTTAAAACGTTTATGCCACTCAGAAACTGAGCACAACTTATACGATCCTCCGCATACATTTTCTGTAACTTGAAGTATCTGTCTTTGGAAGTTTCGCCAAATTTTCCATAAAATCTGATGAAAACTCGTTGATCAATTCTTTTACGACATGACAAATGCGACGTATAGCTTCACACATGTAGGATCAAACTGATGGTTGTTTGGTTGCACAGTGGTTTGTTGGTGGAATGGTTCGGTTGATTAAATTGTATAATTTCATATTTTTGATGTGTTATATAACCAAAGTACTACTCCACCTTTATTACAATCACCTTAGAAAAACACAACAATTTTGTTAATGACATAACATGAAAAATGGTGAGCTCGGTAACCTCTCGTTTCCTCGGTTATCGGTTCCCCTTATCGGGTGGTTCGTTGAGGTCCATTCTCCCTATGCATTTATACACTGGTGTGCAAAAATTAAGGACGAAGAGGAGAAATTAGCATAACAGCGGAACGAGCAAGCAGGACGAACCGAAAGACCACTCAGGAGATAGACTAGGGTCCGGTACGGTAGGGCATGCGCATATATGCAGAATGACGTAGGGGGTGGGGTGTCGGAAAGGTATAAAACACACGGGCGGTGTACGCTCAGCAATTCGGTGAAAGCTATTGCACGGTGTACATCGGTTTGAACGACTTCGAGTTGCTGGTACCGTGTGATATGACCAACAGGCAATCCAGAAGACGACATCTGGATGACTTTACCCGAGGTCGCGTCCTTGGGAAGTTGGAAGAAAGTCGAAGTGTGACTAGTGTGATCGAGGAGTTCGGGATCGATCACAGCATCGTTTCACGAGCATGGAGAGCATTTCAAACGAGAGGAACAGCTGTCCGAGAGTTTAGCAGTGGTCGTCCACGAGCAGCCACGGCGGCGGATGACCGGTATATTTTCCTACAGGCGAGAAGAGACAGGCGACAGACAGCGGGGACAATCGCAAGGCACATGCAATTGACAACTGGACGTCCGTTATCGCGTTTTAACGTGGCCAGGAAGTTGCGCAAAGGTGGTCCATTTGCACGACGACCAGTACGGTGTGTTCCATTAACGCCTGGTCATCGGAGACGGCGGTTTCTGTGGTGCCAGGAACACAAGGACTGGACACATCAGCAATGGGGTCGAGTTCTCTTTACGGATGAGTGCCGATTTAGTCTGACGAGCGATTCTGGTCGTATACACATCTGGAGAGAGCAGAGAACACGCAATCACACCTCCAACATCATCGAAAGGGACCGGCTTGGAGGTGGCGGAGTTCTCGTTTGGGGCGGTATCATGCTTGGTAGCCGTACTGACCTCCAAATCTTCCAAGGAGGTTCAGTCACTGGTATCCGCCATTGTTCCGAGGTTCTCCTGCCTCACGTGCGTCTGTTTAGAGGTGATGTGGGTCCTGAGTTCCTTTTCATGGACGACAACGCTACACCTCATCGTACAGTGGCTGTCGGAGAGCTGTTGGAGAGTGAAGATATTCAACGCATGGATTGGCCCGCAAGGTCCCCGGACCTAAAGCCAATCGAACACGTGTGGGACCTTCTCGGGAGACGCTTGGCAGCACGTCCCCAGCCGCCAGCAACGATTCCGCAGCTGCGATTGGCGCTACAAGACGAATGGGCCGCGATGCCTCAACAACTAATTGACAACCTCGTCTTCAGCATGGACAGACGTTGTAAATCCTGCAACGCAGTCAGGGGTGATCATATCCCCTACTAAAGACTAGATTTTTCTTGGTAGACGCCTGTCACATGGACGTTTCTGTCCAGTTGTGCTCGAAGCTACCTTTTCAATAAAGTGCCTTTGTATCCTTTGGATTCCTTGTTTGGACGGTTTTGCTCACTTGTCCCATACTCTTACATCTTGGGGATCTTATAGCATGATTTGAGACGATGTGGAGCACTTCTGCACGACGTTACATTCGGAAAGCCGTCTCGTCCTTAATTTTTGCACGCCAGTGTATATTCCCGGTTCCCATAATATTGCAACTGCGATTCCCGTTTTCCCTAATGTAGTTGGGTCAGAAGTTACGATTCCCGTTTCCCCTAATAGTTCGGTCAAAGTTACGATTAATACCACAACGTCACGTTCAGTTCTTATTTATATTGGTATTCTTATTTGAATTTGCAAAGGAATAGCGTTACGACTTTCTTTACACATATAGACTACATACATATATTTTGCCCTAACTGGTAGGTAGAAGCATAGCTACAATAACATTTATGTACAGTTTGACATAGAACAAAAAACATTAAAACACTTATGGCATTGAAAATAAGATACGTTGTAATAATTTGTTCAAGACTAATTAAATCAGCATTTATTAAGCATTGAATGGCACTCAGAATAAACCAACGCTAACTGCCGCCTGAAATCCCTGTCCGGAACGGTAATATTGTACTGCCTTTCTTGTTTGAAACTATCCGAGGTTGTCTATAAATGACCAAAATCGTAGATTTGCCCTTTTCTCACCCCATCCTCAAACAAAGGATTAATGGAAAACGAGTAAGCCAGCAGAGAGAAGGCAAAATAACCTTAGGGCAAGATTACGTATTAGGGGAAACGATATTCGGGGGAACGGTGAGCTCTTCGCTTCATAATTCACACAACCTCTCTCTACCGAGGCTAATCCCAGAGTGATGCTGTTACGTCATGCACAGAAAGTCTGCAGTGCGGGGCGCATCTGGCGCCATCTGTTAATCAGAAATGTATGTAAAAAGATTGAGGATTACAAAAAATGTACAACACAAACCACTACTGTAAAAAAACCTGGCGAGCTGGGCCATCACCCCTAATAGCTTAGAAGGCCCGCGCACCGAACGCCGGAAGCTGCGTGACGTAGGGGAGAGTAGGCTGATGTCCGTGGTGGGTGGTCGAGCATGCATGAGCTTGCTCACTCCGTGTAAGCATGACTACGGATGTGCGTGGTTGTTGTTGTCAAATTGTCAACTAAATTTATTTTCATAGAGGAATATTAAAAGTATTCAAATTCCCTACTAATGGGGAGGTTCTCAAAATGGATTACAGCAATAAAGCGTGAAAATTTTTCAACTCTAAGGTACGTGGAAACCTTTTGTTAACCTTATTTTAAACTACTCGTAAAATAAAAATTTTGAACTAGAAAATTTAAATTTGGCTAATTTTATAATCTAATGCATCTCACAACGGGAAGTCAAAGCACTGAAAAGATTTTTGAAAAATGAAATTTATGTTTGTAATGGAAAGAATAGATTACTTGTGTTGTTATAGTAACCCATAACATGTTTTTGCCAATGTATTAAATAAGTTCAAAGTAAAATATGTATATTTAGGAAGGGATTTTAAACTTTTTTTTATTATGGACACAGAATAATAAGGGTTGCATGTTTTTGATCCCAAGAGTAATATGTTGATACATTCGTACTTAGTTATTTAAGTGTTTAGGCAGCGTCAGATTAACTTTTTTGGGGTCCCTATTTCTGGGCACAAATGCTTGTAAAATACTTATATCCTATACGAAATATATGTATGTCATGTACACATCTAACATGCCTATGTCCTTTATATAAATGCTAAGGCCTTGTTGCCATGTGAAATACATCTTTTGTGTTTGCAGACATAGAGAATTGCATTGAATTATCATTTTTAATATTTATTACTAAAGGAACACAAACACTGAATCAAGTATAGACAGCAAAAATTAGATATGAATGCACAAAAACAGAAGTTCACACATAGTTCAGGAGTAAGTTTGCCTTTAAAATGTCCGTTTAAAGATTTTGAAGCATTTTTCTACAAACCAACACATTGAAGAACTCTCGTGTGAGCAGTGTGTATGCTCTATCTGTGGTAGGATGGGAATTTATCAAAACCATTCAATTTCTTAAAAATTAGGTGAAATATATCAGTACTACCTGGGCAAGAAATTATTTACTTGCCCAGGTAGTAAAAGCTGGATGCGCAGGAAAATGTATCTTTTAAGATAACAAACCAGAACCCTATTTTTTTTAAGTTAAAAATATGAACTGTTTTTACATGTTTGCACTTCCATTTTAAGGGTCTGTATTACAAATGTTCAATGCACAAACGTGTGTATATCAATTTTTAAGATGCTGATGCTAAAATTGGTATGAAATGGTACGATGATGAAACTGGTGTTTCGGAAATTTAGTGATTCTGCCATGTTCCTTTTGTTAAAGTTTTCTCCCTTTGTCACTAAACATGAGAGGTCAGTTACATCAGAGGCATGCATACTGTTGTTGATTATAAACAAAATTTGGAGCAAAACTAGGTTTCCGATTTCTGGGCGTAGAGCATAACATAATTAAAGATGTGATATTACTCTTTCCTTGGTACTTCGTAACAATAATACAACTTCCATTAATTAACAATGACATGAAACACGACATGTGATGACTGTCTTTTTTTCTTGTGTAGTAGGAAATTTTAGTACAAACTTTTTTTTTTAAAATTTAGTTACCATGCACAGGCAATTAGATGTTTTATTTACCTGCCCAGACGAATGATTTACATGCTTTGGGCATTTCGGGCATGGTATTTTTAAGCCTTGGATATTGTTATTTTTAAGAGAAAGAAAAGTACGTAAATCGACATGAATCCACATATTGTGGAAACTATGTTCTAAACAAACAAGATTTTTAAAATACAAGTAGAAATATATACTCGCTTCTTTTTTTTTTTTTTTTTTGAAAATATTTGCTTAAAATCAGAGATTAACGTTTTATTCATTTATCTAGACTGATCTGTTTCCAGACTTCCTGCACTGTGTCTTCACAAGCTACAGCAATAATAACTGGAACTAATATATCTCATATTATCCGATAACTACTGGAAAGTGTGCTTCCAAACGTTAGGGTGGGTGTCAATTTTTGTATAGGGAAAAACTTCTTCAATCCTTCATAGAATTTATTTTGAAACCAAAATCATAAAAAAAGGAAAAAACAATCTTTTTCAATAGCTTTAGCAAAGACAAACATTTGTGCAAAATTTTATACCATTGCTTTTTATAGTTCCTGAGAAAATGGTACATCAAGTTAGTCAATTTATAATGAAACATGTACATCTTTTAAAATACATCCTATAGTACCAAAACAATCGCTTAGATTTATTCAGTACAATAACTACTGCATCTGCATTTGTCAGGTTCTCAAAAAATATAATAATTATCTGAAAAAATACTTTAAGAAATTATTGGAACAAATTTCAGATTTTCTTAGAAACGTGTCTTTGAAATTCTTCAAGGAACAGCTAACGGACACATAATCAAATTGTGCTTGTGATACACAAAGAACTACACAACCATAATTATTTGTACATTGGCAGTTTTGCTGAATACTTCTTGAAAATCAAATTTCAGGAAATTTCTGCCAATAAGTTACTTGTATTTTTCCAGATAAAATGAAATGCTTATATTGTGGATCCAAATAGTTTTGCTTAATGCTACTAATATACTTAATACAGATGTGTTGAACTTTGACAAGGTAACTTTTTTGAAATAGTGCTCTGGAAAACAAAAATTATAAACTTTACATTTGCTTATCAAAATGAAGTTGTCCAAACACGTAACTAGATGGTACTAAAATTAGGAAAACTTGTTATGTCATTATTGTACGTTTAATAATGTAGCAATGGCATAATTTTCTTGAAATCTTAATTTATTTGATGCAATCAGTGGATCAAGCAGCAATTCACTGTATGTATGTTAAAACGTGTTTTATTGAGCGTTTGGTAATAATTAAAAAACACAGAAAAAAATTCAGTTTTTCTTGACCTTTTTTCATAATTAGTGATCACGGATTGCACATAAAATACATTTTCACTAAAGGAATTATTTCATTACTAAAATTTTCATAGTCATAAGTTTGCAATGAATGAAAAATCTGATTCCTTAAATATGTCAATCGACATCTTTTGAAACGACGGCGATACGTCGTAATGGACCCTCAAACTAATCTTTTAAGTACAAGAACGATTTGTTCACAAGTACAGGAATCGTTCGGTTAACTATAAAGATACTATAACTTCAAGTGAAACTACGACAACAGTTTATAATTTCGATTATAGAAATGGTTTATCACTTCCAGTGAAATGACAGGGATGCTTTCATTAAACTGACGAATCTGTGTTGCTTACCCTTTCAAGTCGAAATTATTGCTACGCTAAATTTTACGCTGTAATTTCTTTTTCTTCTGTATTTTAAAAGATTATTAAACAAACTTGTTAACTCTGCAGTTATTTGAAAACTAACACACAAGTTCTTATTTAAATGCAGTGAAACTCTAAAAGAACGCACGACCTGGTTAGTTGGTGTACGTAAAGACGCGTTCGTTCGCACATCGCCGTAATGCTCCTCTCCGAGACTACGGACTACTCTAGTGACGTCACAAATCGGTGCGCGGGCCTGCTAAGCTATTAGGAGGTGATCGCTGGGCACGTAACACACGACACATGCTTAGTAAGCATCAAGGTCAACATATGCCAAAAGGTTTCCCGATGTGTCGCGCTATTCCGAGCATATGCCACTAATCTAGATACTTTTTTTTATCACACCTCGTACAGTGGAACGTCAGTTATACGTTTTTACAGAGGATGTATTTAAAAACATATCAACGTGAAAAACGTTTACAAGAAATTTCAGAATGTTAAATATTATTGTAAAATTTTGATTGCCTCAAAAAAAAAAAAAAAAAAAAAAAGAAAAAAAAGAACCACATAATTTTGAATTTCGCTAATTTATAATGGAAGGCATACATGCGTACAGTATATAGATACTTTTTTTGCTACCTCAACCTTATGCCTTCTATTTTGACTTTTGTATTAATCTTTTAAATTCTAATTTCATAACAAAAACTTAAGAAATTCTGTACGATTTCACATATTCAATACATGAAGGAAGACAAAACACCTTGACGAACACACGTAGTAAATATACACACGGTTTTATTCTATATTCATTCCTCCACTTCGCTCTTATCGAAGGAGATTGCCCACCAGTTTATTCAGAAGAAGTGCCGAGTGAACAAATTGAGTGAAGTGAGGCCTAAGGCCGAGCGGAGCTCACTTTACGAGACTCAAGACAATTAGTTGTTCGGGAATAGGTACGAGATAACACTTCCGATCACCGTGATTAATTGTCCAAAAACTTGCATTTTTAGGGGGTTTCCGGGTTTTGAGAAGGGGTCGTTTGTTACCTATCTCCTCCAAAGATCTTCAGCCGATCGCGGTGACACTTGCCACAGAGAAAGGGAAGGACATGGTGAGTGCCATGGAGTTGGTATCATGGTCATCGGTCATGTCGTATGAAAATAATGGCCATTAAAATACTGACCAATTTTAAAAATAATTGAAAAAACCTGCTCTCTATACTCAAGGCAATTACTTGTTCGGGAGTAGCTACGACATGACACATCCTATCACCGTGATTTTTGGCATGCGATTGGATGTATCCCATGGTCAGGTTCTGACACCTTCGGATTCCCGAAATTCCTCGTCATTGAGGAATTTCAATTAAAACTAGATGACCTTTTATTTGAACCGTTTCACGAAAGTCGGCTCACTAACATAAATTTAAAAAATCGTTTGAATTAAATAACGAAGAAATGGAAAGACTCCGTCTGTTAGCTCAGCAATTGCTTAATCTATAGTAATAAAAGGAAGTTTGTGTATGTGTGTCTGTCTTTCGCGATACAAAATGAAAAACAACGTGGTTCCCGATCCGAGTGTGTCTTTCCGCTTTCTTTACATGCAACGTGGTCACAAATAACGTGAAGGCGTGAAGGAAAGTAGTTCATGATAAATTTTAGGCATTTCTTTTTTAGAATGTTTCGTACTTTTGTTCTGGAACTCATAAATTTCACGCGTTCGTTTTTTAGAATTTTTTATAATAGACGCCTTAATGAGCTTAGATTTTGCAATAGCTTCGCTCAAAATTTGCCAACTGTACCCGAGTTATCGGTTACATTTGGCGGCTTGTCCTAGTCAATAATAAGGATCAGTAGCTTGCGGTCGTTGTATGCAACGCATGCCACTAGCTTGCACAAATTTGCTCGAAAAAAAAAAAAAATCGTACGGAGAAAAACTTCGCGCTGCAGTATTTTTTTACTCGAAAATTTAAACAATGTACTGATTTCATTTAAACGAAATTCACCCATTTGGATGCATTTTTAGAAATACAGCGCTATTAGGAAAACTTCCTTCGCATCATCATTATTATGCCTGTAGCCATGTGAGATTGTGCCGTGTGAAGTAACCGATCTTAGGCAAGGAAATGTCAACGGTAAGAAGAAAGCATTGTATGCCAAGTCTCTCTTTGCATTTCCCTTTCGGACATCCACAAATTAGATCTTGTCGCTCTGCCCCCTCTGTTTATTCCCACGTAGGATGCGCCTATGTTAAGTACCGCTGAAACACTCCCCGAAATGCGAAAGAGCGCATCGCATTGATCAATGGAAAGCAGAATTTCTTTCGACGGGGACCTTGCCTGGGATTACTGTCCTGTTCGTAATTTGAGAGGGATCTTTTTCAATACAGCTGGAAAAAAATTCAAGGCTACTTTTTTTTGTATATTCCTTGGATTTTTGAAGCTCAATAATGCTTCAAGGTATGTATATTCTAAATTAACTTTCCCTTTTAGTTTCCTTCCTTATGTAAATCTTGAGTTTGTTCTCAGTTATACTTCACACTTAACGTGATATCTTCTCTCTCAAACGAATAGTGTTGGCAACACAATTGAGGTGAATAAACGTGACGTATGCCTGTTACGAGATAAGAACCAGAGATATAAACTACGAGACAACAGTTGCTCGTGTGGAGCGTGGAGCGTGGGGTGTAGAATGTGGATATGGTTGATACTGATTTGTTCAGTAAAATGTGAAGTGCTATGATGTATTGATGAAAACATCTGGAATAAAGCCAATTTCCGTAAGTTTGACTTCTGTTTAAATGTTTCTTCTGGCCGTTAAGGTTTAATTTAGGAACTTTTTCATCGTATGGTGATGTTTTTAAAATAACGTAAGAAGAGCGACAAAGAATCAGTACAAAAAGACATTACGCTATAGGTAATTTAATCAAACCGCAAAAGTAAAATAAGGAAATAGATGATGCAAAATTAATAAGTCTTCCGATTCCCGAAGCCTTAGAGAAAAATGCGAATGTGTGAGCAACGAAAGATCAACCTCAAACCTGAGTGACATAACATCGTTATTAAGCATACAGGTAAAAACATAGGAACTTATTACAAATTTCTACGCTTCTATTTACCAAACAGACAGGATTTGTAGTGTTTTGAAACTCCAAAAGCTGTTTTGTTGGCCGTGTTTATTTTGTAATGAAATTGTGAGAAACTCTTTCCTAAAAAAAAAAAAAATTAAAATTTAAAAAAGTAGTCAAAATTTATAAACTGTTGATTTTCCCGCATTTATCTGAGTGTACTTCAAGATTCTGTATTTTTTTTGTTTTTTTGATTGGAGGTTTAACGACCACCGTGAGCAACTCAATGGGCTACTAGCGGTCACCCGCCCGTTATTTAGGGTCACTGGTTCCAGGGAAGGGAGAGAGTCAGTGCCGTAAGACAAACACGACATCCATGCCTCGCCGGGATTCGAACCCGGACCCCTTTCGGACGAATGGTCAGAGGCCATCGCTTAGACCACTGCGCCACCGGGGCGGCCTGTATTTTGTATTCCATCCCCTCGAGAGGGTTAGGTTTTCCCGTTTGATAGTTCACAATTCATAATCATACCCTATAAATATTCTATGTGGAAATGGTCAAACAAATTACGATACAAAAAACATGGGGTTTCTCGAAGGGCGCCTGAATTCCCTCAAAGAAACATATCCCACTCACTTTCACTTTGGTAAGTTAAAAAGTGATTTTTTTTATTCTTTCTCTGGATTAAGCCCTAAAATATTTTGCAAATTGTTCAAAGCTTCGCACGAACTTGGTTTGGATAAATGCTTTAGGAAAATACCACGTTGTGCTATTAAACTGAGCTAATAAAAACCTGTTAAAGCTGTGTACACAAAGACAAAACTGATTACCTAAACTTTTTCTATTGAAAAAGTTCTATTGATGATTTGATGCCATCTTCAATAGAACTTTTTCAATAGAAAAGTTCTATTGAAGATGGCATCATCTTCAATGAATAAAAAAATTCTTTATTCTTTCCCTGGATTAAGAACTAAAATATTTTGCAAATTGTTCAAAGCTTCGCACGAACTTGGTTTGGATAAATGCTTTAGGAAAATACCACGTTGTGCTATTAAACTGAGCTAATAAAAACCTGTTAAAGCTGTGTACACAAAGACAAAACTGATTACCTAAACTTTTTCTATTGAAAAAGTTCTATTGATGATTTGATGCCAAATCCTAAATAAAAGCGGAGTAACTAAAGAATGAAAAAAAAAATAATCACAGGATATCATTTCCTTACAAATGAGAAATGTTTTTTTTTTTTTTTTTTTTTTGCTTGCCTACACGTTACTTTAACCGCACGCATTTGATAAGGATCTACGCGGATGAGCCAATTATGTCCACCCCAAGCCTAGAGAAATGAGCGTGCCTGGAGACCGAACGATGGCGCAGGAGAAGGTCACAGAGCTGTATATACACAACCCGAGAACCGGCTCTCGCTTAGTAGAGTGTTCTAAGTCAGAATGGGAAA
Source organism: Macrothele yani (assembly GCA_039090855.1). Lineage (NCBI taxonomy): Eukaryota > Metazoa > Arthropoda > Arachnida > Araneae > Macrothelidae > Macrothele > Macrothele yani. The sequence goes on from CM077028.1 coordinate 52,737,103, forward strand.
AGCTGCCGATTTATTGGGGTTTGATAAATGACAAATTGTGATAGCACGGCGGTGCCTCAGAACTACGATCTCGGAAACGGCGCGGCTTGTGGGTTGCGCATCCAAAGTGGTTCTCAGATGGCCAAACGACCGTCTAACCGTGTGTCGTGCGCAACTTATTGATGCCAGAGGTGAGCGGATACTGCCGCCATTGTTCACAGCGACCACAGGGTCACAGTGCGACAAATAACGCACAGCTGATTAGGGCAATGTGTCACAGAATACAGTTCATCGCAGCCTTCTGCGCATGGGCCTTCGTATGCAAAGACCCAGCCGAGTCCCTATGCTCACCGCACGTCACCGCCAACAACGCATGGAATTGGACCAAAATAATCGAGATTGAACCGTGGATGATTGGAAGAAAGTGGCTTAGTCTGACGATCTGACGAATCAAGATTCCTGGTGCATTACGCAGACGGCCGAGCGCGGATACGCCAATTACTAAAAGATGCTGTGGCACCTTGATGCATTGTTTGTCCTGCTGTGGGCGATGTTTTCTTGGGGGCACTTTTGGCCCTATAATCCCAATAGCACAATCTCTGACAGCTGTCAGGCATCTCAACATCGTTGCGGACCAAGTTCACCCATTCACGGCAACTGTGTTCCCTTCGCTGGTGGTGGCTAATACCAACCGGATCATGTGACATGCCACACTGCTAGAATCGTCAAGGAGTGGTTCGAGGAACATGCTGGTTACTTTCTTTTAATGACCTGGAATCCAGATTCACCTGACCTGAACCTAATCGAGCATTTGTGGTTCAACTTGGAAAAGCGGGTCCGCTCTAAATCACTACCACCCCGAAGTGTACTGGAACTGGAGACCTGCTGTTGACATTATGGTTTGTCAGATACCCCAGGATACCTATCGCCACCTCATCGAGTCGATGCTTCGCCGAGTGGCCGCTGCTTTGCTGGTTAAAGGGGGTCCTACAGCTTATTAGGCAGGTGGTCATAATATAATGGCTCGTTGGTGTATACACGAACTATACTTAAAATAGTATAACCATATTAGTAATCCGAACTTCTTGGCGCAGAATAGAAATAAAGGTTTCCAAGTTTTCGCACATCAACTAAATGGCTTTTTTCAAGAAGAGAAGACAGCAAACTTACAACTGAGTAATATAACTTTTCAACATTTTGAACACGGTGATTTGACTAGACAGTAAATGAATAGATACAAATGTGATTATTCAGTCGGAAAAACGAGGAGTCACGTTGGTTGCTACCGTGGGAGAAAACGCAGTGTTATTTGAAGAATATATTCCAAGTTCGTGGCAACTCTAAAGAGACGCTGTCATTGCAAGACTCGCAGCTGACTCGCAGTTTTGCTAACAGCAGTACATTTTGGTGTGGAGTATGAAGCTAATTTTCTTATATCATTCCTTGAAAATGCCATCTCGTTGACGTGCAAAAGCTTAGAAACTTTTATATTTATTCTACGCCAAGAAATTCGGATTACTAGAATAGTTATACTATTTTAAGCAGAGTAACCACTTCACAAATCTTTCTTGTTTCAAATTTCTTGAATTCAGAGAAAAAAGAGCACTGTGAACGTTATTTAACAAATGTTTAGTTGCATTTTCTGGCTGGACGTTCGAATCAGAAAGCTTTAAAGTAATATCGATTCCGAATGAATCGTTCCGCTTTGTTTACACAGAACTTGATCTCACCCGATGTGAAAGAAAGAAGTTCATCATTTGAAACGAATTTTTATGACGTTATTTTTAATGCACCACAATATGAATACTCAAGAAACGCATCATCATCATCATCATCATTGTCAACCATTATCAATCCACTGCTGGACGAAGGTCTCCCCAAATTTCCTCCACAACGGTCTGTCTTGTGCCATTCTCCTCCATGTCACCCCTGCATACTTTCGAATTTCATCCACCCATCTCCCATGTGGTCTTCTTCTGGGTCTTTTCCTGTCCCTTGGAATCCAATCTAAAATTTCGGCTGTCCATCGATGATCTGTCCTTCTGGCAGTATGTCCAGCCCATTGCCATTTCAGGGATTTAACTCTGATCATGATGTCTTTCACTCTTGTCATTTTTCGGATCCACGAGTTCCTCTTCTTATCTCTCCTGGTTACACCAAGCATGCACCTCTCCATGCTGCTTTGAGTTGTCTGCAGCCTTTGTATGTCTCTTTTAGTTAAGGTCCACGTCTCTGCACCATACGTAAGCACTGGAAGGATGCATTGATCAAACACTTTTCTTTTAAGACATAATGGCATATTGCTCTTGAAAATTATGCTGTTTCTTCCAAAAGCTCTCCAGGCAAGTTTTGTACGCCGATTAATTTCTTCACCAATGTGACCCTCACTTGATATCTGCTGTCCAAGATAAACGTACGTGTCTGTTATCTCCAGCTTTTCTCCATCAATCGATAAATCTTCATTTCTTGTAAAAGCATTGAACATCACTTTTGTCTTCTGAAAGTTCATTTTTAATCCCACTTCTTTACTCTTGTCAGCAAGTTCCTGGATCATACTCTGCAGCTCTGATGGGGTAGTTGCAAAAATGACTACGTCATCAGCAAAACGAAGGTGGGTTAGATAATCTCCATTAATCTTTATCCCCTTGTTTTCCCAGCTCAGCGACTGAAAAACACCCTCCAATGTGGCATTAAAAGAGCTCCGGAGATATGGTGTCACCTTGTCTCACTCCCTTTCCAATTTTTACGTGTGTTGTATTTTCAAACAGCCTAATCTTTGCACTTGCATTTTCATAGGTTATTAATAATATTAATGTATGCATCTTCAATACCGCAGGTTTTCAGAGCCATTGTAACTGCTGATGGTTTCACCGAATCAAAGGCTTTTCATAATCGATAAAAGCCATGCGCAAAGGAAGTTCATATTCCCTTGCTCTTTCAATTAGTTCTCTCAGCACGTGGATATAATCTATTGTGCTGTAGCCACTCCTGAATCCAGCTTGTTCTCTCGGTTGAGCCATGTCCAGTGTTACCTTCAAGCGGTGTGAAAGAACTTTAGTGAAGATTTTATAAACTACTGATAGGAGGCTGATAGGTCTGTAGTTTCCGAGATCCTCAATGTCACCTTTCTTATGTAACAGGATCATTGTAGCGGTGTTCCAATCCTCAGAATCTTTCCTTCATTAAGGCATCGAGTGAAAATTTGGGCGAGTACTGTTTCGATTTCTCCACTTGCTTCTTGTATGATGTCTACAGTAATTCCATCTTCTCCTGGAGCTTTTCCTCGCTTCATGTTCTTGATTGCATGTGCAACTTCTGCTGGAAGGACTGGTGGAACTCTGGTACTGGTATCTTTCATGATGTCTGGAGTGCATATATCATCCCTTTCATATAATTTGGAGTAGAAATCTTTCACTCTTGTCAAAATTTCGCCTCTATTTCTTGTTACAGAACCATCTTCTTTTCTCAGTGCCATAATCTGTTTTCTTCCCTTACTGAGATGTCCCTTTGCTATCTTTAGGCTTTGGTTGTTTTCAATTGCTTTCCTCACTAGTTCACAGTTGAATTTCCTTACGTCTTCAGTGATACTTTTTCTTACTGTCTTGCATAGCTCTATATATTCCACTTTGGAAGTCACATCTTTAGTTGTCCTCATCTCTTCTTTTTTGCATCAACATTTTGGTTTTTCCTGATAATTTGTTCACATGCAACTTGTTCTTAGACCCAGCTAATTTTGTTGCTGTTTCCATAAGAGCTTTGGTTACTTTTCTGTTAACTTCAGAGATGTCCACTTCTTCCGATGTTAGGCCTTCTAAAGCAGAGAACCTGTTCGTCAGTTCCAACTTGAAGGTATTATGGTGTTTTTTAAGGTTGGTTATGTCAATAGATTTTGTTTGTCTTATGAGCTTGCCACGTTCAAGTTTAGTGTTGAGGTGCATCTTACATCTCACCAATCTATGGTCACTACCTGTATTGAACTTGTTTAGCACACTGCAGTCTTCTATGACGAATTTTTTGTTACACATAATAAAATCAATTTCACTTGTCGTCCCATTTGGATGTCTCCATGTCCATTTCCTGTGTGGCTTTTTCTTGAAGAAGGAGTTCAAGATGAAAAACCCTTCTGCCTCTGCAAACTCAACGAGAGTATTTCCACGTTGGTTTCTGTTGCCATGACCGAATTTACCTACTGAAGTTTCATTCTGTTGCCGTTGCCCTATTTTTGCATTGAAATCTCCCATAATTATTTTCAAGTGCTGCTTACCTTTATTATTTAGATGACAAATTTCCTCATAAAATTCTTCTCAATTTCTTCTTCAGGATGACTTGTGGTGGGTGCATAAGTTTGAATAATCTGAGCCTGGTATCTTCTAGAGTTGGATAACAAGTCGTGCAGCTCTGTCAGACGAACTTTCAACTTCTACAACTTTATCCTTCAGTTTCTTGTTTATTATAAATCCAACACCACTAGTTCTGCCAGTATCTGTCCTTAATGATAGTAGAAGAGATGTCCACTTTTCAGTTCGATGAGATCTTCTCCTTTTCTCCTTACCTCACTTAGCCCCACGATGTCCCACTTGATCCTTTGTAGTTCCTCTTCCAATTCAAGAAGCCTTGAATCAGAAGATAGGGAGCGTCCATTGTAAGTAGCCAAGGTCAGCATCAGATGGCAGCCTAGTCCGGTCCTCCGGGGATTCTTAGCACCCTCTGCCTTCATGTCGCACTGGCCGCTGCCTTGGCCAGATACATTCCAGCTGCCGGAGACTGAGGGCCAAGATTTAAGTTGTGGAATCATTTTGGAGGGTTTGGCCATAACTAACCACGCTGGCCAAGCGGGTTGGTGAGTGTGGATAGAATTTCCTCTAATCCCGATGGTATAGTTATACCGCTATGGGCGGTCGTCAGAGCCCTTTTAGTGGGAACAGGATGCACCACGAGAAGGCGGGGTTGACATTTGTCAAGGAGAGGCTGTGATGTTACGCATCACCTGACCTTACATCCCAGAAGAAACGCATATAGCGTATTAAATCCGTTTATTAGCACGTCTTTTGTAAAAACAGATCGTGCTTATGTTATCGGGTTGTCCGTCCGTCCGTCCGCCTGTACCCACGATATCTCTGCAACTATTAGTCCGATTTGAAAAATTATTTTTGCATTGGAAAGCTTGAAATACATTGGCGAAAAGTGAAAAAAGAACACCAAGAAGGAGACATCTGATACCACCGAAATGTATACAGCATAATAACGGAATACAGAGGATAAGGTGACCAAACATTATGGCTAAATACAGCTGTATCTGCTGGTAAACTGAAAAATAGCATTTCCATGTAACATGGTTAGTACGAGGTTGAACCGCCATGAACTGCGTCACACTGTGCAATTCTGGCATGGAGTCTGTCGTATAGATGTTGGATGTAAGTTTGGGGTATTGAGTTCCAAGCATCCTCAACCTGGACGCGTAAATCGGGGATGGTCGTGGCTGGCCGTGGAGACCGGATAAGTCGTTGTCCCATACAATCCCACAGGTGCTCAATGGGGGACAAATCCGGTGAACGTGCAGACCATGGAAGTTGTCTCACACCCTGAAGTGCATGTTACGTTGCACGTGCCGTGTGTGGGCGTGCGTTATCTTGCTAGAAAACACCACGATGGACCGACCTTACAAATGGCACAACAACGGGCTAAATGATGTTGTTGATGTAGGAGGTGCTGTTTAACGTACCAGGTACAAACACTAGTTGTGTACGGGAGTGATAGCTGATCGCTCCCCACACCAGGAGACCAGGTGTAGGCCCTGAGTGTCGCTGGCGGATGCAAGAAGGGTGGAGACGCTCCCCTGTGCGTCTGGGAACATGCATACGGCCATCGGAGGCTCCCAAGCAAAATCTGCTTTCATCGCTGAACACGACAGATCGCCATTGCGTTCTCCAGTGCAGACGTTGGTGACACCACTGCAGCCGTTCCTGACGGTGGGCTGGAGTCAGAGGTACACATGCCAGAAGCACACGTGCACGTAGTCCTGCATCCAGTAGACGGTTGCGGATTGTTCGCACAGTCCCCTCAGGTGCAACGGCAGCTCGGATTTGCGTCGCAGTGGATGTTCTGCTTGACAACACCGCTCTTCTTATGCGTCGATCGGTCCGCTCATCAGCCCGTCTGTGACTCCTGGTTCCACGTCTTCTCGAGTGGGAATGTTCCTCGGACCATCTACGCCACCATCGTACCACCACCGATACTTCCCGTCCAATTCGCTCCGCAATACAACGATACGACCACCCGGCCTCGCGGAGTCAGAGTAGACGACCTCGCTCAAAGTCCGATGACTGCTGAAATCGTACACGTCTTCCATGTCCAGGCATTGCAGCTTCTTCAGGGTCTTCGCACGTGTCCGTACGCCGACGACTGATTACATTCACTTTGCCGTACTCCTTAAATATCACCGACGATAATTTGCATATTATGCCGTGCTGTGGCGTAAGCGCTCACCGATTGGTCCTGAAATTAACATCACACCTACGTAAACTCGACCCATTAACATATGTAAATTTCATGATCGTCCGCCAGTTCCTTCTTGGTGTTCTTTTTTCACTTTCCGCCAGTGTATGGGAATGATGATCCTTCATTTCGTTTTTTTTTACGACGTACAATTTCGCCGCTAGAGGGCTTAAATGCAAATGATGTCGAATTCAAAAATGCGTTTTATTCCACATATTTGCTTCTAAAAATCCAATTGAAAGAAATCTTTTATCTTTCGATTCCATTTATAACGAAGAGTATTTTAGATATAGATACTTTTTCAAATTATGCATATATTTTCCGCTAGTGAGCGTAAAAGTAAATTACGTTTTCCCGATAACTCTTCTTCTAAAGCTCCGATTTGAAAAATATTTCTTCAGCGGATACACCTCCTGATGGAAAATCTTTTGCATATAATTTCTAATTTTTGGTAAAGAATATTTTGGCCACCAGGGGGCGTAAGTGTTAATTTCTGCTTCTGATATATTTTCCATAAAATGGAAGCTTCTAAAATATCAATTGAAAAAATTATTTCGTGGACTGATGCCACTAACATTGATAAACCTTTTCGGAATATTTTCTTGTTAAAATATTCCACAGTTTCTCCTCCAGCGGGCGCAGATGTATATCTTATTTTTGTCAATATCTCTACTTCTAAGAGTCCGATTTGAAAAATTCCTTCTTTGTTGGATAGTGTTTCCAGTGTGACATGTTTTTCATATATTTTTAAAAATTTCAAGTAATTCATAGACTTTCCGGTAGGGCGCGTAGAGGTAAATTGCGTTTCCCCCTACATCTCTGCTTCTAAATCTCCGATTTGAAAAGTTCTTTCTGCACAGGATACAGCTCCTGATGGGAAATCGTTTGCACATAATTTCTAATTTTTGTGAAAAAAATGGTTTAGCCACCAGGGGACGTAAATCTTAATTTCCGCTTCTGATATATTTGCAGCAAAATATGAGCTTCTAAATTCTCGATTGAAAAAAACGTCGTTTGTCGACCGATACTACTCAAACATACCTTTTAGAAACATTTTCTTTTTAAAATAATGCATGGTTTCTACGCCAGGACGTAGATATATATCTTATTTTTGTCATTATCTCTACTTCTAGGACTCCGATTTGAAAAAATCCTTCTTTGTTGGACAGTGTTTCCAGTTTGACATGCTTTTCATATAATTTCAAAATTTTCAAATAATTCATAGACTCTCCGCTAGGGGTGTAAAAGTAAATTGCTTTCACCCTATGTCTCTGTTTCTAAATCTCCGATTTGAAAAACATTTCTGCACCGGATACAGCTCCTGATGGAAAATCCTTTGCCCATAATTTCTAATTTTTGTAAAAAATGGTTTGGCCACCAGGTGGCGTAAGTCTTAATTTCCGATTCTGATGTATTTGCAGCAAAATATGAGCTTCTAAAATCTCGATTGAAAAAAAAGTGGTTTGCTGACCGATACTACTCATGTCGACAAACCTTAAGGCACATTTTCTTCTTGAAATAATGCATGATTTTTACGCCAGGGGGAGTAGATGTATATTTCATTTTTGTGAATATCTCTACTTCTAATAGTTCGATTTGAAAAATTCCTTCTTTGTTGGATAGTGTTTCCGATGCAAAATGTTTTTCCTATAAATTCAAAATTTTTACGTAAATCATAGACTTTTCGCTAGGTGGCACAAAGCTAAATTGCGTTTTCTGCGTTATTTCTACTCCTAAAACTCCGATTTGAAAATATTCTTCCTGTATCGCATACAAGACCTGATGGAAAATATTTTTCACATAATTTCTAATGTTTGGTAAAGAATGGTTTGGCCACCAGGGGTCATAAGTGTTAATATGTGCTTCTGATGTATTTGTAGCAAAATTTATGATCCTGAAACCTCGACTAATTTTTTTTTTCTTGGACCGATACGGCTCATATGGATAAACCTTTTGAGAATACTTTCTTCCTAAAAGAATGCATGAATTCTCCCACCAGGGGACGTAAAGTCACATCTTATTTTTGTCGATATCTCTGTTTCTAAGAGTCCGATTTCAAAAATTATTTCTGTGTTAGAGAGCGTTTCCGGTGTGAAATGTTTCTCATGTAAATTCATGTTTTTCTTAACGCACAAGTCTGCAACCAGAGGGCGTAAGCTCACGATTCCGTTTACAGCAATATCTGAGAAATTAAAAACCCGATTAAAAAACTTCTTTCTTTCGTCAGATACTATTGTTTTCCATACCGGTTCCATTTACATTTAATAGCTTTGATAAATTTAATTTGTGTCTGAACGGATTCAAAAGACGTGCTTATTACACCCGAAAACTCGGTGTCATCTTTCTTGTTTTTATGGTGTAATTAGCACAGAGATTCGCCAAGCTTTCGCACTCCACTGGGAGGTTTTGTCCAGGCAATGGTAGACCTAAAAATGCAGGGAATTGGAACACATGAGGAAGAAAGATGATTTTCGAAAATATAATAACGTGGGTGACATCACGAGCATATTTCATGATTTTTTTTAGCACGTAATTGCACGTTGCGCCTCGACGTGTTCCCGTCTTTTAATAACGCATGCCAAACCATTCGTATTTCAGTAGAGGTGATTTCATTGCATGCTATTAATACTTTGCTGGTGGAAAGGATTTCGACAGTTTCCGTGATGGCAGTCTCTTTAAAGTTCGTGTAAGGGGAAATTCTTCTAATATTATTCCACACTGGAGCGGCCGATGAATGTACGACTTCTCCGGCGAGGGATAATGTATGACTTATGTGGCGAGATGTTACAATTCCCTGCATTTTTATGTCTACCATTGCCTTGAAAAAGCCTCCCAGTGGAGTGCGAACGCTTGGCGAATCTCTGTGATTATTACACCATAAAAACAAACGGATTTAATACGCTGTATGCGTTTCACTGGACATGGCTCAACCGAGAGAACAAGCTGGATTCAGGAGTGGCTACAGCACAATAGATCATATCCACGTACTGAGAGAACTAATTGAAAGAGCGAGGGAATATGAACTTCCATTGTGCATGGCTTTTATCGATTATGAAAAAGCCTTTGATTCGGTGAAACCATCAGCAGTTACCACGGCTCTGAAATCCTGCGGTATTGAAGATGCATACATTAATATTATTAATAACATCTATGAAAATGCAAGTGCAAAGATTCGGCTGTTTGAAAATACAACACACATAAAAATTGGAAAGGGAGTGAGACAAGGTGACACCATATCTCCGAAGCTCTTTAATGCCACATTGGAAAATGTCTTTCAATCACTGAACTGGAAAAACAAAGGGATAAAGATTAATGGAGATTATCTAACCCACCTTCGTTTTGCTGATGACATAGTCATTTTTGCAACTACCCCATCAGAGCTGCAGAGTATGATCCAGGAACTTGCTGACAAGAGTAAAGAAGTGGGATTAAAAATGAACTTTCAGAAGACAAAAGTGATGTTCAATGCTTTTACAAGAAATGAAGATTTATCGATTGATGGAGAAAAACTGGAGATAACAGACACGTATGTTTATCTTGGACAGCAGATATCAAGTGAGGGTCACATTGATGAAGAAATTAATCGGCGTACAAAACTTGCCTGGAGAGCTTTTGGAAGAAACAGCATAATTTTCAAGAGCAATATGCCATTATGTCTTAAAAGAAAAGTGTTTGATCAATGCATCCTTCCAGTGCTTACGTATGGTGCAGAGACGTGGACCTTAACTAAAAGAGACATACAAAGGCTGCAGACAACTCAAAGAAGCATGGAGAGGTGCATGCTTGGTATAACCAGGAGAGATAAGAAGAGGAACTCGTGGATCCGAAAAATGACGAGAGTGGAAGACATCATGATCAGAGTTAAATCCCTGAAATGGCAATGGGCTGGACATACTGCCAGAAGGACAGACCATAGATGGACAGCCGAAATTTTAGATTGGATTCCAAGGGACAGGAAAAGACCCAGAAAAAGACCACATGGGAGATGGGTGGATGAAATTCGTAAATATGCGGGAGTGACATGGAGGAGACTGGCACAAGACAGACCGTTGTGGAGGAAACTTGGGGAGACCTTCGTCCAGCAGTGGATTGATAATGGTTGACAATGATGATGCGTTTCTTGAGAATGTTTATGACTATTTTCATCGAAATAAATCTTATCGTAATGGAAATAATTATAGGTATTTATTTTATTATGGAAAGTGATAATACATTATTTTCAGATAGAAAATTGGATTGTGGGTTGTTCGCCACTTACAATAATACGATATAACAAACTAATGTTGTTGTTTTTTAATCCGTTAATATATAGGCGTAAAATTACAAAAGTTTCGCAAGCTTTCACTGCCAATGGACAGCTTCTTCAGGCTTCTGAATATAAACACTTAACAGAAATAAACAAAGAATAAATGCAAATGTAAAATTTAAAATCCTCATAGCATAGCATGAGACTCGTATATTACGCCTCTTGCTCATCGATTGTCCAGCGAGCTCTTAATGTTTAATACCTTGTGCCAGATAGGTGAAATTTCAGTAGTTATGTCTGTGTTACATACGTCACTGCCTGATATAATCTCGATTGATTCTCTGACTGCTGTTGACCTAGAACCGCTGTTGGGCGCAAGTCTTCTTATATCCTTCCAGATCGGTTGAGCATCCTTAAAATTCACGTGTCGTGCTAACGTGGTAGTTAGTTTTCTATTTTTTTTTATTCCGTTTGTGCTCTGCCTCACTGATGTGGAAAGACCTCTTTGTCATTCCGATATGCCACTGTCCACCCAAGCCGGGGTATACGGCATCTCATTAATATACCCGGACGCATCCACAAGGTGGTATATCGGAATGACAAAGAGGTCTTTCCACATCAGAGAGGCAGAGCACAACCGTGATAACAAAAATAGAAAACTAACTACCGCGTTAGCACGAGACGTGAATTTTAAGGATGCTCAACCGATCTGGAAGGATATAAGAAGATTTGTGCCCTACAGCAGTCCTAGGTCAACAGCAGTCAAAGAATCAATCGAGATTAGTTCAGGCAGTGACGTATGTAACACAGACATAACTACTGAAATTTCATCTATCTGGCACAAGGTATTAAACATTAAGAGCTCGCTGGACAATCGATGAGCACGGGGCGTTATACGAGTCTCATGCTATCCTATGATGATTTTAAATTTCACATTTGCATTTATTCTTTGTCTGTTTCTGTTAAGTGTTTATATTCAGAAGCCTAAAGAAACTGTCCGTCGGCAGTGAAAGCTTGCGAAAATTTTGTGATTTTACGCCTATTAACGGATTAAAAAACACATTAATGTGTTATGTCGTACATTTATTTCATATCACAAATTTATACATCATAATGCCATAAATAATCTTACTGCAAAGCAGTTCTGGCTAATTAATAGCTGTATCCGAATCTTTGGCTGTCAACCCACAGAAATCGCGACTGATTCCACTAATTTCAGGCCGGCATGATTTACAAAATCAGAACAGATATTACCCGAAAAATGAGGCTTTAAATTAGCCACCTGGACTTCCCAAAAAAAGTTGAAAATAACTTCGCATATAAAAAACAAAACAAAAAACGCTAGCACAGAAAAAAAAAAAAAAGGAAAACAGCTAACAAAAAAATAGTGCTACTATTCGATATATTTCCTTAATAAAATATCTTTAAAAATAAAAGAATTATTAATCATTAAGGCGTCTTACATAAATATCTTCACAAATAAAAAGAATCATTGCTTCTGAAAAAACTTCTCATAAAATTTATCGTGAACTACTTTCTTTCACGTTGGCTGTGATCAGGTAATTTGTAAACAAACCGGAGCGTTACACTCGAAATCGGGAACAACTTGAAAGCCTTCTAATGGAAACAGCAAGTATGAGTCATTTTCTTGTAGGACTTCCGTCCACAGTGAGTAGATTTTAGGTCCCAGCCACCTACAGCGAGTTCGCCTTTTGGGCAGGACAAAGAAACGGAAGTAATGAGCGCAAGTCTAGCGACTTTGACGGAACAGTTTGTAGTGAGATTAGAGTACAGTAGATGTCACCACCGTACAAGTACGATGTTGCACATAGAGGGGTGAGAGAATTTCAGGGGGCATAGGAAAGGATACCCATTTAACCAGGGGGCCATCACTTAACGTGCTCGTCCGATGCACGATGAATATTCAGTGATTGTTAGCAAATCACACCACCTCCGCAAGATCAGCCCAGGAACGAACCTGAGGATCTTGCATTGGTAGTCTGAACTGCTAACCACTCCGCCATTCGCGGCTGGGGGCCTTCTAATTCGAAGTCCAGCCCATTATATATTTCATAGCTGCGAAAGAAAAAGAAAAACTGTTTCGATGCTCTGAGAAATGTAACATACTGAATAACGTGTAAAAAAATCCATGAATCATATACTCTTGAAAATCTGAAATTCCAAAATTTAACGTACAATTGCAAAAAATGCATAAATGGATTAAGTATAACGAAACTGAATGAGCTATAGAAACTAAAGTAAAATATCGTTGCTAGCGCAGAAAAGTGAAACACGTATAAATGAAAAACATATAAACAAGGTTCAACCGATATCGCCATAAACACTTTATCAATTATTGAACTAGATTCTCTAGGACAAATTAGAAAACTGTAAACCTTTAATAAAAGAAAAACAGAAGTGCAGAAAATTTTGACGTCGTTATTTGCGTGACAGTCAAACTTTCTGACACAACTTGATATTGGATACAGGCAAAATAAGAATGATCTCAGTTTGATGAGGACATTTGCTCCTTTCGTTCAATCTTCTATAGAACGTTTAGCTGCATAGTTGTTACAATTTGTCCCTTAGATTTGGTCAGAATGATCCGCCTCTAAACCTCGAAGCTGTGTTAGTTCCCACAAAAGTATACCACCCTTCCGTTTCTGAAAGAAACATTTCTCCAACCGTCCATTCATCTGAGGACGGGTCATAGGTATCAAAAGAGATGACACCATCTTTTCTCGGAGCACCGGTAGCATATAGCTTTCCACAACATGGCACCAAGTACACAGGATAACGTAATTCAGTTTTCATTGGTGCCACATACGTCCATTGATCAATTAAAGGGTTGTACTTTTCCATTGAATTTAATGGCTGTCTTCTCCGTCTCCGATATTTTGAATTGTATCCACCACATACATAAAGTTGATCATTGAGTGCAGCTAATGCGTGACTCTCACGTGCTTCTAGCATGTCGGATACTGCAGTACTACCTTGAGAAACAGGTTCGTACCGTTCGCAGTATGAATAAGGACCTTCGGACATACCGGTTCCTCCAGTGATGTAAATGTAGTCTCCCAAGGACACAGCACGAAAGAATTTATGCGACGCACGCCTTTTGGTAGCTTGACTGAATCTATTTTGCCGAAGGCACAGAGAAAACACATCACAATCTGGTGTTAGAAAATATATTAAACCACGATGTAAAGTAACTTGGGCATTAAACGGAAGAACGAGATTTCTCAGTAAACGAGTGTACTGTAAGGTTTTCAGGCAAAAGGTGCCTATATGACTGCTACTTATGATTATAATTTGCTCTTCCGTACAACCAGCGAAAAATATACCATCTTCTTGGATGTTGCTCAAAGTGATCCATTTCTCTTTATGGATGGAATCGTAAAATTTAAGTTCTAGAGAAGAGCCGGATGTGCAAATGCAATACAGGGCGCAACCATTGAGTTTTGCATGCCTTATGTGCTCTTTGGTTTCGCAGAACCTTTCTTTGTCAGTTAAACATCCTGGTATGGAAACATATTTTAGAATCTCTTCGTAGTTCTTCTTGCAGGCAAAGGACGACCGAATAAGTTTCTCATTCAGCACATTATTTTCTACATAATTTGTGTTCAGAAGTGTCATTCGGACACAATCCAATAGATCTGGCAAGTTGTGGATTCTCTGCACTTCTTTCGCCTTTACCCATCTCATGACTGCTTCAAATACGACGCTTTCCATTAAAACGAACAAGTCATCTCTTGTTATCAGTTCTTGCAGCTCGGAGAAAGGCAAAGTTAAAAAATCTTCTGACAGCGAAACTTCTTCAAAATTTTCTCGTACATAACGGCTGCATTGTTCAATCACACTTGAATACTGGTACTGTTCCGCTTGTGAAAGAACGTTCAGTACGGTTGTAGCAGTCAACTTTTTCACCATGAATTCAAAACATGCGTCAGCTATTTTGTTAAACTGCAAATACCGAGCAGTAGTGGCCAAATCCTTCACATTAGCAGCTGTAATGGTTACCTTTCCGCTGTATAGAAAATCGATCAGAGAATGGAGAGCATCGGGATCTACAGAATCCAAGTGTTATTTCGGATTTTGCGGTCTCTGCGAAACTTCCTGTGAACATCGCTCTGAAGTAAGGTGATCCTCCAGCCAAGATTATGCGATGGGCTGTTAACGTTTTTTCTCCAGCTCTGATTGTCACGTCGCATAATCCTCTACGTCCTTTTAGCTCTTCAATTGTGGAGAATGATTTGCATTGGAATTCAGTACCAGACAGACGTAAAATATCTTCAGAATTTTTCATCGTGAGAAAAAATCTTGAGTTTCCGAGGTAATATACGACAAAAGCTTAACTTTTCTGCTAGTTTAACGGCTTAAGTGCTAATTAAATATTCATTTAAAACTCAGCATTCTCGTGAAATGAAATTTCGGAAAATAATTTTTCATACTTGCGTGACCTCACGCGGGAACACGAGTTATTTGCGAAAACCCAACGAGATACGCATCTCGTTTCAGACCAATACTTTGGTACATACATGACACTAAGCTGTTCTCTGAGATTCAGAGGTCAGCTCTACAAAGGAAGACAATCCATCAGATAATTTGTAACTGATTATTTACTTACTGTTGCTGAATCAAACGTCTCCACTTACTGCGATCTTGGCACACAGCCGGGCTTCACAGATATCCATCAAATGGCGTATACAAGACCGTCATTACTTCATATTCGTAATACTTTTTCCCACGCAGACACTACTAAATCTGGTCCTTCCATGATTTCCTTGGCCTTGCTCTATCTTTCTTTCCTTCAACTTTGGCTGAAAAGGTTTTCTTAGTGAGCATCTTATGACTCATTCTTTCAACAAAAACTCCTTATAATATTAGTCTCCAACTCACAGACATTTTGCTTTACATTGCCCAACTGTAACACATCTTCATTCCTCACATGATCAGAGAGTGTCTTTCCACAAAGCTCTCGTAAGTAACGCATCTCTCCAGCACACAAACGACTCCTATGTCTCTTCTGTATTACCCTACCGTGCATCAGAGTAGGAACAAATTCACTTTCATACCCAGCCATTCAGGACTCTCTTGAGAACTCATAATCCCTGTGAAATCTTTCTAAAACAGTTATGCTTTCAATGAGGAATTCACTCGTCTACTAATTTCACCATCCAATTTGTTCTCTCTATCAAACATGATTCCTAAATACACAAACTCATTCATCTGGTCAATCACTGTGCCATTTAGACTTATCTTACATTCAGTACTAACAGTTCTTCGCATATAATGTTTGTTTTTTTCCTTACTTATAGTCTGTCCAAATTTCATACAAACTTCGTACTTCCGGGACAACATACTCTGCAACCTACTTTTGCTCTCTGATATCAGGGCTGTGTCATCAGCACACAAAAATTTGCACACACGGATTTTACCAAGACATAAACCAGTAGTGTCTGTTTTAGCATCACGCATGTACGCATCCATAAATATATTAAACATCCATGCCATGGTAGATACTTTGGTGACTTCTTAAAAATCAATGTTTGAAGAAAGCTTAACATTTAATGCAAATTGCCGATGAAAATTTACACCAGCAGGTGCTTTACTTGATAGGTTGACACATCCAAATGCAGAACACTATATCATTTTCAAGGAAATGTAGTTTTTTGAGGGCAAATGGTTTATTCCCTATCCTCACAATGCTGGAAAAGCTATGGCAACATCTCTCCTCCACGTAGTCTGGTCAAAAACCTTAAATTTTGTGACGTCAACTTTACTCCATCTATGCTAAATTTCTTGACGATAACAAATCCTTGATATAAGACCCAGTGTCAAATGTTTCTGAATCTACGATCGGATCGTGGCTATTCAAAATGCTATAATGTCGTAGGTTATTAAACTGAAGGAGTAGGAAATGGAAGTGCGCCTTACCAGGAAGGAAACAAGAGAGGTGACACCGAAATTCTGTTGCAATGAGGACGTCTCTTTAATCTTACCAGAAGCGAAACTGATATTCAAAGATGATTTTTATAAAACCTGAAAATTCAGCTCAAAAAAGAAAAAAACTTACAGGCCATAACTTGCATAGTTTCAAACACCCCGTGTAAGCGAGCTTATTTTTTTTTTTTTTTTTTTTTATTAGAGGTTTAACGACCACCGTGAGCAACTCAATGGGCTATAAGCAGTCGCCCGTCCATAATTTAGGGTCACTGGTTTCAGGGAAGGGAGAGAGCCAGTGCCGTAAGACAAACACAACATCCACGCCTGACCGGGCGGGATTCGAACCCGGGCCCCTTTCGGACGAATGATCAGAGGACATCGCTTAGACCACTGGGCCACCGGGGCGGCACCGCGAGGTTATTCATAGCGAATGGAACGGATTAAAAAAATACTGCATTTCTACAATCGATAAAACGTCAAAAATAAAAAATGGGGGCTACTCTTACTAGCAGCTGAAAGGTGTTCCGAAAATTAACAAATTGTTTGACACCAAGTTTCTCATAGAAGAAGATCAGACAGCAAAAGGGATTTACAAATCGGACAATTAGAAGAAGTGGTATATAATATAACGTGATATCATGAAAGAGGTTAGAATCGTCGACCATATATACTAATGGACTGCGCATTAGCCATAGCTGCATCAGAGCACAGCCTTCTATATATACAGTACACTGCCTGCCCAGTCGATCTCGTTTCAGTGTTAAGGCGTGATCACGATCCTTCAGCCATTGGCCGCGTGTGGCGCTAGATATGTTGACTCCGTTCTGATATGCAGAAGATAATCACAAGCTTGTTAGTGTATCAAATTATTATTGTTTCGAAATGAAAACATTTTCACAAGGAAGCGTTATTTTCTGATTTATATTGGTGTCATTTTGTAAATTCAGATTTTCTCTCCATTGAGAGCTCGCTTCGGAAAATTAAATTTCTGATTTAAAAGGAATTACATGCAACGGATTTTCTCAACATTTTGTTAAAGAATTGGCAGAGCAGACGAGAATTAAATGGAAACATAGCAAAGGAGAATTAAATGGAAACATAGCAAAGGAGAATTAAATGAAATAAGTAAAGAAAAAAAAAAGAATTAAATGAAATAAGTAAAGAAAAAAAAGAATTAAATAAAATAAGTAAAGAAAAAAAAAAGAATTAAATGAAATAAGTAAAGAAAAAAAAAGAATTAAATGAAATAAGTAAAGAAAAAAAAATTAAATGAAATAAGTAAAGAAAAAAAAGAATTAAATGAAATAAGTAAAGAAAAAAAGAATTAAATGAAATAAGTAAAGAAAAAAAAAGAATTAAATGAAATAAGTAAAGAAAAAAAAAGAATTAAATGAAATAAGTAAAGAAAAAAAAGAATTAAATGAAATAAGTAAAGAAAAAAAGAATTAAATGAAATAAGTAAAGAAAAAAAAAGAATTAAATGAAATAAGTAAAGAAAAAAAGAATTAAATGAAATAAGTAAAGAAAAAAAGAATTAAATGAAATAAGTAAAGAAAAAAAAAGAATTAAATGAAATAAGTAAAGAAAAAAAAGAATTAAATGAAATAAGTAAAGAAAAAAAAAGAATTAAATGAAATAAGTAAAGAAAAAAAGAATTAAATGAAATAAGTAAAGAAAAAAAAAGAATTAAATGAAATAAGTAAAGAAAAAAAAAGAATTAAATGAAATAAGTAAAGAAAAAAAGAATTAAATGAAATAAGTAAAGAAAAAAAAAGAATTAAATGAAATAAGTAAAGAAAAAAAAGAATTAAATGAAATAAGTAAAGAAAAAAAAAGAATTAAATGAAATAAGTAAAGAAAAAAAAAGAATTAAATGAAATAAGTAAAAAAGATCTCAGTTCAGTTTACTCGTGTCGTATTTATAAACGATCGACGACTGCCAACGATAGTTACGTGCACTGTGGACATTGATAAGCACTATACAGTCGTTCTTTTTTAGAGCAACTAAGCTCATATTTTCATCACATAGAAAGAGCGATCGACAAGTAATGTCATTTTTAAGTGAAACACAAAGTCAGCGTTATTACACGTACTGGCGTCTGATAAGCACAACGTCAAAATTATGACTTAATAATCCCTCATAGTCATAGCATTCCTAAATTATACCTAAACACGTGCAGTTATTTCGTTTTAAATTCAGAGTACACATTAAAATGCTTACAAACCACTTTTTTCCAGGATATTAAAAGTTGATACTTATTTGTCGTTTATCTGACGGCAAGTTAGGAGACAGAAGCTTAGTGAAGCAATATATTATACTAAAATCAGTTTCTATTGCTGGGATAAGCAAAACGGTAAATGCGTAGATTAGCGTTCCAAATTATTTCGTCGGAAAAATATTAGTGCCTAGAAAAAGTGCGACGTACAGATTTTAGAGTATGGAAATGAATGGCAAATGGCGCAGAAATTTTATATTTTTATTGTATTTTTAAGATTTTTATTGTAATATTTACGTGTAAAGGCGATGATGTGAATATACGCTGCGGTAAGCCTAACGCATCACTACGGCGACGATGGGAAGCTTTGCACCGTTGAAAGTAAGATTCGCTGCGGTGTGCAATTCACGCGCGGACGTCTACAAGTGCAACCGCGTATGTTCTTGCCATGAGAGCAAACCATGTTGTACTCATAAAATATAGTTCGTTCATGTTTTATCATTATTTCTAAACCACCCGTTGAGAAATTTTTCGTTCTTTCGCATAGGATTCCCTGATTCTAAACAAAAGTGCGACTATGCCTTTCGATGTTGTACAGAAAACTGGGGAAGTATAACTTTCCGTTATGCTTTCAACGGCTTCCATTCGTAGCTGATTTGCAGTACCATTGTGGTTTTGGTTCTCCTCTTAACACGTTCTCTGCAGGCCACTCCACTTTTCATCTCACTGATACGTATCTTTTGCAAATCAAGGACGTTTTATCCGGTTTTTCATGCCAACAACGTACAGGACACACACACACACAAAAAAAAAAAAAACAAGAAAGATGACACCGAATCTTCGGGTGTAATAAGCACGTCTTTTGAACCCGTTCTGACGCAAATTAAATTTATCAAAGCTGTTCAAAGTCAATGGAACCGGTATGAAAACAATAGTATCTGACGGAAGAAAGAAGTTTTTCAATCGGGTCTTTAATCCCTCAGATGTTGTTGTAAACGAAATCGTGAGCTTACGAACTCTTAGAAACAGAGTTATCGACAAAAACAAGATGTGGCTTTACGTCCCTTGGTGGGAAAACCATGCATTATTTTAGGAAGAAAGTATTCTCAAAAGGTTTATCCATATGAGCGGTATCGGTCCAAAAAGAAAAAAAAAAAATTTAGTCGAGTTTTCAGGAGCCCAGATTTTGTTACAAATACATCAGAAGTAGAAATCAACACTTATGACCCCTGGTGACCAAACCATTCTTTACCAACATTAGAAATTACGTGAAAAATATTTTCCGTCAGGTCTTGCATGCGATACAGGAAGAATTTTTCAAATCGGAGTTTTAGGAGCAGAAAACCCAATTTACCATTGTGCGCCCTAGCGGAAAGTCTATAATTTACTTGAAAATTTTGAATTTATAGGAAAAACACTTCGCATCGGAAACACTATGCAACAAAGAAGGAATTTTTCAAATCGGACTTCTAGAAGTAGAGATATTGACAAAAATAAGATATACATCAACGCCCCTGGCGTAGAAAACCATGCATTATTTCAAGAAGAAAATGTTCCTAAAATGTTTGTCGACACGAGTAGTATCGGCCCATAAAAGACCTTTTTTCAGTCGAGGTTTTAGAAGCTCATATTTTGCTGCAAATACATCAAAAGCGGAAATTAAGACTTACGCCACCTGGTGGCGAAACATTTTATAAAAATTTGAAATTACGGGCAAACAATTTCCCATGAGGAGCTGTATCCGGTGCAGAAAGAATTTTTCAGATCGGAGATTTAGAAGCAGATATATAGGGGAAATCACAATTTACCTTTACGCCCCCTAGCGGAAAGTCTATGAATTACTTGAAAATTTTGAATTTATACGAAAAACATGTAACACTAGAAGCACTATCAAACAAAGCAGGATTTTTTTAAAATCGGACTCTTAGAAGTCGAGATATTGACAAAAAAAAAAAAAAAAGATATACATCTACGCCCCTGGCGTAGAAACCGTGCACTTTTATAAGAAGAAAATGTTTCTAAAAAAATTGTCGACATGAGTAGTATCGGTCTACAAACGATGTTATTTTCAATCCAGAATTTAGAAGCTCATATTTTGCTGCAAATGCATCAGAAGCGGAAATAAAGGTTTACGCCCCCTGGTGGCCTAACCATTTTTTTTTTTTTTTACAAGAATTAGAAATTACGTGCAAACGATTTCCCATCAGGAACTGTATCCGGTGCAGAAAGAATTTTTCAGATCGAATATTTAGAAGCAGAGATATAGGGGAAATCGCAATTTACTTTTACGCCCCGTAGCGGAAAATCTATAAATTACTTGAAACTTTTGAAATTATATGAAAAACATGTCACACGGAAAACACTATCCAAACTAAGAAGGAATTTTTCAAATCGGACTCCTAGAAGTCGAGATATTGACAAAAATAAGATATACATCAACGCCCCTGGCGGATAAACTGTGGAATATTTTAGGAAGAAAATATTACGAAAAGGTGTACCGATGTGAGTGGCATCAGTCCACGAAAGAATTTTTTCAATCGATATTTTAGAAGCTCAGATTTTATGGCAAATACATCAGAAGCGAAAATTAACGCTTACGCCCCTGGTGGCCAAAGTATTATTTTGCCAAAAATTCGAAATTATATGCAAAAGATTGTGCATCAGGAGATGTATCCGCTAAAAAAAAAAAAAATTTCAAATCCGAGTTTTGGAAGAGTTATCGGAAAAAATGCAATTTACTTTTACGCCCCCTAGCGGAAAATCTATGCGTAATTTGAAAAAGTAACTATATCCAAAATACTCTTCGACATAAATGGAATCGAAAGATAAAAGATTTTTTTCAATCGGATGTTTAGAAGCAAATATGTGGAATAAAACGTATTTTTGAATTCGACGTCATCTGCATTTACGCCCTCTAGCGGCGAAAGTGTACATTGTAAAAACAACGAAATAAAGGATCATCATTCGCATATTTCAAGCTTTTGAATGCATAAAGAATTTTTCAAATCGGACTAATAGTTGCAGAGATACTGTGGGTACAGACGACCGGACGGACGGAGAAACCGATAACATAAGCACGATCTTTTTTTACAAAAGACGTGCTAAAAAGGAGGGTGGATGATGTGGACCTATTTTCTGTAGCGCATCACTACAATATTTGTTGCTCTCCTGCTAACAACGTAACCGCTTACTGTTGTGCGATGCATTAGGTTTATCGTGGCGTCTCTTCACAGCATTGCACTTCCAAGTAAATATTACGATAAAAATTTTTTAAAAGACATCTAAAATATGGAATTTCTGCACCATTTGCCATTAATTTCCATACCCAAATATCTGTACGTCGAACTTTTTCCAGGTACTAACATTTTTCCGACGAAATTATTTAGGATGCTGATCTACACATTTACCAACAAAACAGATCGTTCCCAAAGAAAACAGAATAATAACTTGTGAGGAAACCACAGGAAAATGAATTTCCAACCTCTCAATGGACTTTGTGGAGAGTAAAAAACCTAGTTAATATAATTTAAACTATCTAAACAGTTAAAATAAAATTACTGATGTCAAACTACACAGGTAAACAAATACGAAAGAGGTCAACTAATGTAACGCCACCTTGAGGACGTTTAGATCATAACCCGAAAACAACGTTTGAGCACGATTGGGCAGGCAGTGTATATATAGAAGGCGGTGATCAGAGCCGCGGATGGCTTAGTGGTTAGTGAGTCCGACTATCAATGCAAGGTCCTCAGGTTCGAGCCTGGGCTGCTCTTTCAGAGATGGTGTGATTTACTAACAATCGCTGAATATCGGACGAGCACGTTAAGTGATGGCCCCCAGGCTGGACCCACTGGTTAAATGGGTATCCTTTCCTATGCCCGCCCTGAAATTCTCTCACTCCACTGTGTGCAACATCGTACTTGTACGGTGGCGCCATCTGCTGTACTCTAATCTAACTACAAACTGTTCTGTCAAAGTCGCTAGATTTGCTCTCATTCCTTCCGTTTCTGTGTCCTGCCCAAAAGGCGATCTCGCTGTAGGTGGCTGGGACCTAAACTCTACTCACTGTGGACGGAAGTCCTACAAGAAAATGACAAATACTACTGTGGAGCCGCCGTGGTCCCAACATGAGAGGGCATCAGATCACGTGGCATGAGTCAGAAAAATGGTCGCATGCCTTTTAATTCCAACGTTTTTCTATGAGCTGATAAGCCATTTCAAAGGATTAGGAATTAGTAAATTGTGTACATTTGAACTGTGGGTTTTAGGAATATTGTATATGAGGATATACTCGTTGAGAAAACTACCTCAATCAAAATTTTATTGCAATCGTTTAGAAGTAATTAGACCGAAAAGTGGTTGTAAGTTTTGTATGTGTTCTAACCCGAATTCGTTTGTTTCTACTCGAAATTCCGTGTGAAAATGGTGTTATGGTTATTAATTTTCGCTGCAGAACTTCAGTATTTTCAGTGCATTATGTGAAAACTCCTCATATATAGTGAGAATTCTTCAGGTTAGTTTACTTAGGATATTTTTACATGCGCAGATCGGGTTGTTTACATTTCGTTATTTGTAGTGTGATGAACGTTTGTTAAGTTATTATATTTTTTATATCAATAGCCACAAGTTTTCTGGTTAAGTAATTGAACCTTATTGACTACTTCTGCCTCACCGTAGTAATTATTGGAAATATGAGAAACAGGCCCAAAAAGTGGAATGGTTACACTTGCTACTCTAATGAAAACTTATACAAACTTTGAATCGCTCTATTCCAAACCGACAAGTTTTCTGATGAACTAAAAACATTATACTTACTGAAACCGTGTTCTGCCAAATACTATACTTGTTAAGGAAACACCATTCCATAATTTACATATTTCGGAATTAAATGCACATGATGCTTAGCAGAAAAGTAAAGAAGTTCCGCAAGGCAACAAGAGCTTAGAGTAACATGTCATGTCATAAGTACTATCATGTTTTTATGGACAAGCTTCCTGTTTAAATATTTAGCCTTTGTCCGAGATGGGTCAGGGTTCGAATCCCGGCGAGGCAGGGATATTGTGTTTGTCTTACAGCGCTGGCTGTCACCCTTTCCTATAACCAGTGGCCCTAAATTAGGGACAGACGACTACTGAGTTACTCATGGTGGTCGTTAAATCTCCAATCCAAAAGAAAAAACAAACAAACTTTTAGCTGAAATTTGAAATTTCCACAATTTTCTTCGTGCTTCGTCTTTCGGAAAACTGTTAAAGCAGAATTCATAAAGTAAAACACAAATTCATGCTATAAATACATCAAAAACTAAAACTATCCCGTGTCTCACACCTGTTGGCCTCCTTAAAAAAAAGTTTTTCTTTAAATTTTAAGATGACGACACCGAAGTGCTATAGTGAAATTACATGTATTATAAAGCATCCAAAGAATCTATTTAGGTATTTAATTTGTTTTTTACCCATGAAAAGTTATTGAACTTCCTTTACTAAATCGCTCAAGGCAACCATAAGCACAGCATGTGTGGCCCATCTTTTTGACACATGTCACGTGATTTCGTAGCTTTTGATGTTGGAGCCAGAAATTTTGATGCCATGCGTAGTCTATCAGTATATATGGTCGAAGGTTAGAATAGATGGAGAACGAGTACGCTGTTCACGTCGTGTGCTAAAAATGAAGCCAGGGAAACGTCACGATCATGACGTCACAGTGTCTTTCGCCATCTTGGTGGGACGTTTAAGATCAAAAGATCACACTTAGTTGTTGGGATGCGGTTGCCCTTTGTCCAATATTTCGCTCCATATCTTTAAATTTCAACATATGGATCAGTTAAAAATGATAGGAATTCTTAGGTAACATACAGAAGGTGAGTCGAGCATTTTGCAATATTTTGATCACTTTAGGTCTCTTTACGACGAAAGCTGACTATCATTCAAAGTACAGGCCATCGTGTTGCACCGTCTTTAGCCATCTGTCTATGCCAGTTCTTCGATTCCCCGCCGGTACCAGTTGTTGTTCTTCGAGGCGAAGAACTCATTCACCTGAGCTTTCACCTCTTCCTAGTTGTTGAAGTGCCTCCCGCGAAACAAGTGGAACACAGACCGGAACAAGAAATAATCCTATGGGGCAATGTCAGTACTATATGCTGAGTCTGGCATCAATTCGATGTTCTGAAGGTTCCAGGGAAGCGAGACAGCCAGTGCCGCAAGACAAACACAACATCCATGCCTAACAGGGATTCGAACCTGGACCTCTTACGGACGAATGATCAGAAGCCATTTCTTAGACCACTGCGCCACCGGGAGGCGTAAATTTTTGTTTGCGTCTTCTCAACCAACAACCAACAACAACCTGAGGCATGCGGTCTATCATAGCCAGAGTAGATCTATCTTGTTGAGATGTTTGAATATTCGGTATTCTAAATCCGAATATCCGAAGTTCGAAATCCGGTTATCCGGAGTTCTAACTATTCGAATACTAAAAACCGGTTTTCGGATAGTAAAATATCCAGAAATCCGAAAATCCTCAGTTCATAATCCGGATATCCGGAGTTCAAACTATTCGAATGCTAAAATCCGGTTTTCGGATAGTAAAATATCCGGAAATCCGAAATCCGTGAACAGCTCTTCCGAAGTTCGAAATCCGGATAATCGGAGTTCAAACTATTCGAATGCTAAAAATCCCGTTTTTGGATAGTAAAATATCCGGAAATCCGAAATCCGTGAACAGCTCTTCCGAAGTTCGAAATCCGTTTATCCGCAGTTCAAAATCCGGATATCCGGAGTTCGAACTATTCGAATGCTAAAAATCCCGTTTTTGGATAGTAAAATATCCGGAAATCCGAAATCCGTGAACAGCTCTTCCGAAGTTCGAAATCCGTTTATCCGCAGTTCAAAATCCGGATATCCGGAGTTCGAACTATTCGAATGCTAAAAATCCCGTTTTCGGATACTAAAATATCCAGATATCCCAAAATCCGAAATCCGTGAACAGCACTAATTTTGAGTATACAGTAATTTAAAATTTGTGAAATATTTTTTTTTTCAAATTTCTCATGGCTTTTCCAGTAAAGAAATTACATAAAATTATTATAAATACAAAAAGAAATATGACACACATTTTAGTAATTTTTGTTTTAGCCCCGTACATATTTATTCAGTTTTGATAAATATGTTTTGTACATATTTTGAAATTTTTATTACATGCAAATCCTAGCCCTAATGATAAGTATTTCCCAGAATAAGTTTCGCGCGTATGCAACGCAAAACAGAGATTATCGTCAGTGTTCTACGTTGCAATATAGTGATGATCCTCAGTTTCTCAATTTTTTATTAAAAAAACAAAAGCAGAGCATGTTATGTTATATTATGTTACCCCTATGCCCACCTGTCTGCGGACACTATATTTCTACACCTACAGTCACGGAAAATGAAATTTGCGCACCAAGAAGGAAGCATCGGATTGAACTGAAATTTTATGGACGTAATGATACAGATGAATGATACTCATGATGACAAATACAGAGCTACAGGACAATTACAGAGGGATCTATGGCACGCAGTCAGGTCATCTTCAATAGCGCGCCGCATCGCCTCGTGCGGCGATACAGGCTGCAATACGGTCCGGTGGAGGCGAACAAACGGCTGATGCTGTCCTGCGGTAGAATGACCCACACGTGTTGGACGGTATGCTCAGAATTCGTGACAGTGCGACACGACGGCAGCTGGCGTTTCAACTGGCCCCACATATGTTCGATAGGAGACATGTCCAGGGAGCGGGCAGGCAATGGAAGTATCTGGACATGACGTAGGCAGTTCTGGACAACCCCGAGCCGTGTGCGGGCGTACATTATCTTGCTGGTATAGCGCCTCTGGAATCCTGGCCAGGAATGGGAGCACATGGGGCAGTAGGATCTCGTCCACATACCGCTAGCCCGTCAATGATCTACGTACCCCTACCAGAGCTGATCGGCTATCGTAGGCAATGGATCCCCAGACCATAATGTCTGCCGCGGGGGAAGCGTGGTGCTCGATAGCGAGGTTGAGATTCTGCCGTCAACCCGGGCACCTCCATACCCGGAAACGATGATCACCTGTTCCCAAAACGAAACGGCACTCATCGCTAAACACCACACGCCGCTAGTCTTTGGGGTACCACGACGCTCGGGCCTGGCACCACTGCAAACGGAGCCGGCGATTTTCCGGTGTTAATGGCAGCACACGTAAGGGGCGCTGGGGTCGAAGATTCGCTTCCGCGAGGCGTCGGGAAATGGTTCGGGGGCACATAGGAGCCACTAAATCTGCCTGTATAGTGGACTGGATCCCCGTGGGATCCGTTCGTGCCTGGCTCACGATCCGTCGATCCTCTCTACCGGTGGTCCTCCTGATACGTCCGGAGCCACTCCGCCGTGTGGCAGTGCCGTCACGTGTCCACTGCTCCCAACACAGTCGGACGATAGGGTCAGCACGATCTACGTGGCGGGCTATACGGCGCCCCGACCACCCTGTGGTTTTCAGCACGATGATGAGGCCTCTCTCAATGTCCGTAAGGTGTGTAAATCGAGGTCTCTGGAGTGTAACCGGCATTCTTGCCACTTTGCATTCTTGCTTGCGTCGGCCGGTGCTTTTTGCTTTCTGGGGGCATCGACTACAAGCCGGTTTATGAGGCTGCCGGTTCGTGCTAGGAGTGTCACCACAGGGTGTGCGGTCATGCGCAATCGCACCAAACGTGGATCATTTGCATATCAGCACGCACTCTAGCTATTTGTTAAGTTTCGCGGTTGTGGCACGTATTCTTTTGGGTGCGCGAATTTCATTGTCCGTGAGTGTACATGTCCTATTTGAAAAAAAAAAAATATATGCATTGAGAAGCTTGAAATGTGAGGATGGTGATCCTTGTCTTTCGGTCTTCTTCTATGCATAATTTCTATCTCGTTGGTGGTACCTATGCAAAATCGAACTCCTCCGAACACATGAACTGCAGCACTCAATGTGAAAAATCAGATGGTCTATTGAAATTTTTGCCTTTTTACAAAGACAATTTCGTTTAAACGTTTACTAGAACTGATTAACATAAAGAGAGCTAAACATACGATCACTGATTTAACCCTTTATATTAAACATTTTGTTTGCGTATTACAGGCAAACATGTGTGAGAAGCTCCGCCGAGAAAGAATCAAACATTTTGCCGCAGTGTTTGCATTCCACCGACGAAAGAACTGATCGGAATCCTCATATTTTAGTATGATTAGGTATAAAAATAACAAAAATGTTTACATTATAGCAATTGTTGATAAGATGACAAATCCAGATGCACAGCACTACGCCATTTTAAAGGAAATGCAATGTTTTTGACGGCAAAATGTCTGTTCGCTATCCCACAACAGTGAAAAAGTAGTAGCATATCACTGGCGTGGCCATCAGCTTCACGTTGTCTGTTCAAAAATCTTTAAGTTTGTAACATAATCCTTACTCCTAACCATCGAGGTTATTGTTAACAAGTTCGTTGCTATCTTTTAATTCTTGTTGTTAACTTCATAAACATTGCGTGGTTGAGTTGCTAAGTCTTATATAGTTGAAGATGATAGTAAAATTGTATGCAAATAGTATTTGATTCGATGCTAAAGCTGAGCTTAGGGCAACCTTGTGAATTACATAAATTCCATTAATGTACATTACATAGCTCGATTTTACCTACATGCGGAGGTTTAACAACACAGGATATTTTTGAAGTATGCAAATTCATGTCTTTCATATTTACATTGCTGAGATACTTCAGGTCAATTCATTAATGACAATTGAATTAATCATTACTTGATACGTAAGTGAAATAGATCATATGAGCAAATGGTTTGTATTTGACTTTCTTCATGTTCCACATTACTTGATACGTAAGTGAAATAGATCATATGAGCAAATGGTTTAACAAATCGTTTTCATTAATAAGAAAGGTGTACTAGCCGCTGATGGGTTCCGGAAAAATTTCCAGCATTACACATATGCAAGTTGAACTATTCGTTACAGTTAAAATAACATGACATAACACATTTCAACAAATTGTTATGTACTTCCTATTCAACTCGATGCCTCTGAAATACAAATAAAAAAGAGAGAAAAAAAAACGCTTTCATCTTTCTTCAAGTTACATAC
Organism: Macrothele yani; assembly: GCA_039090855.1. Taxonomy (NCBI): domain Eukaryota; kingdom Metazoa; phylum Arthropoda; class Arachnida; order Araneae; family Macrothelidae; genus Macrothele; species Macrothele yani. The sequence continues at coordinate 52,766,124 of CM077028.1, forward strand.
TTCTCTGATAATTATCTTTAACTCTCTCTAAGCTAATCAACTTACATTAACCCATAACATGATTTTTACTGCTCCACTATGAAAATTATTGAAATACCTATGCTCAGAATTATTCCAATCACTTACATGCTATCTGTCTGAAACACAAAATATCTCTTACGAAAGGAATGATTTCTAACTTTCAAATACGTTGACTACTAAATAACCTGGGTGACCTTACTCATCACCTGAACCATGAAATACATTAAATAAACCAAAAATCAAAATGAAATATCAAGAATTCGAGCGTGCAAAAGTCCTTGCATGAAAAAATTGAGAGTTCATATGTGCTGAGTAAAAGTAATCGTTTCGTAATCAGTTCAGTGTATATTTGCATTTTTCAAAAGTTTTGTGCTACTAAAGTTTCAAAATAGTATCATTGTAGATCGCAGTTGATATACCAGAAATTGTCTGTTAAAATTGTGCACGTGAGTTCATGTATTGACTAATATACATATTTTTAAGCGAAGCTTATTTAAAAAAAAAAGGTGTGTCTGACACAGAGTTTATCAAAACGTTCGCATAAAATGCATAAGTTCTCCACTGTTTGCTGATAAACAAGAGTTTATTTTCAGTTTTTATGAGCATTATATTATACGTGGAATTCACAATCGAAATTAATATAGTAGCACCTGTGTGAAATCGAAGATTACGTTTCACCTGCATGAATTTTTTTTTTTTTTTTTTTTGCATTATACACATACACATATGATAGGATAATAACCGCGTTCATAGTCTGTTTCCGTTCCCGTAATGTTCCAATTTTGCAAAATTTCCCCCGTGTGAATGATTGGCTTGGCTTATTGCGGTTTGTATTTGACTTTCTTCGTGTTCCACATCATGAACTGCGTGAATTTAAGAGAAGTTACATTTTGCGGGGTTTGGTAATCTGGATTAACTTGTGTTGTAGGGAAAGATGATTACATAAATGATCTGTGATTTCTGTCATAAGTTTTACAATTCAGTTCACTTAAGAGGGATTTTTTTGTTTGTCACATTAGGAAGAATTTTATTTACAGTTTTGGGTTTAACTGATGACTCATTTTCAACACTTTTGGCTAGATTGGAATTTTTTGTTAGGTATTGTTCACTAGAGAATTCATCTTTCATAGAGTCAGCTTCAGCTTTGTATTGATCTATCTTAGAAAGATCAGGAATGATTTCTGTAGGATTCACATTAATTATCCTAGAAATACTTGTAGGAGCTTTGTCATTTTCCTTCGAATCCTTATTCCCATCATCAGAAGTATTTTGAGTTTCATGAATGATAGTGGGCTGATTTTCTTCAGGAATGACAGTTTCAGGCAAAATAATTATCCTATCAATTTCTGTCGCTAGTGGTTTATTAGTAACAAACGCAGGTAAACTATTAACGATAGGAAGAGCACTTGTGTTTGTAGTTTCAGAATTTTCACTAGAATGTGCTTTACTCTCTTCTTCCAGGCATATACTTCGCGCTTCTGCCTCGTCACATGGCGGGCTTCGCAGAGGGCCATTTTCATATGCGCTGAAATACGGGGAGGGAGAAGTTGTATCCATCACGACGGAATTCAGACCCATGAACGCCGTCGGTCTTAGTTTAAATCCTGCTGGCTTCTAAAGTTGGCTGATCGCTCCGATTACCACGCCTCTGTTCTAAAACGGTGCTCTTGCGAGTGGGAAGGATATCAAATCGGATCAGGGATGACTTCATAGTGTTGGATGTGATTAGGCCTGGTTTCATAACGATCGGGATACGATTTCTCTGGGCAATAACGTTGGATGTGCCGAACGGAGCCACAGGTCCAACCTTCTTTGTTGGTTTTATATCTGTTTCTTCGGTTATCTGACAAGTAGCGCTCCGTCGGTTCTGAAATTCTATCACACTGGCCTATATTTTGCCTTGTTTTCCGAAGTTGCAAATCCTTTATTTCCTCCGACAAGATTCTAATGCTTTCGTTCCTTTCGTCAATTTTTCTCCGAGCAATACGTCTTTCCTGGAAACTGGCTAGGGGGACGTGTAATAAGATTCAGCTACTGGGATGGGTTGTGCTGCAGATTTGGTATAACTGTCTTCGCTAATAGCTCTAATCACTGCTGTTGCATAATCCTGGGGATTCGAAGATAATACCCATCCCCTGAGGTCTGGTCTCAAACCTTGTAAGAATAGGCCTAATTTCGTTTGATCTTTGAAATGCCGCAATTGCGGTGGATCATCCGGAGTAACCTTTAAGTAACTATCAACAAGAGCACTGAGTCTCGCTGCAAATTCTTTAACTGCTTTATCTTCTCTTTGAAAAAAAATTAGAGAGTGCCGATAGACGCATAGCTAGAGGCTCTTCATCGTCAAAACGCTCTGTTAGTGTTGCTTTTAAAAGTGTCGTAGCTGTTTGTCGTACGCAACAAAGTATTTGAAAATAAATAATCAGCTGCGGCTCCTCGTAATTTCGTCCGCGCAATAATGATTTTTTTAGCACGTCTTTTGTAAAAAATGATCGTGCTTCTGTTATCGGTTTGTCCGTCCGTCCGTCTGTCTGTACTCACGATATCTCTGCAACTATTAGTCCGATTTGAAAAATTCTTTTTGCCTTGGAAAGCTTGAAATATGCAAATGATGATCCTTTATTTCGTTTTTTTTTTTTACGATGTACTATTTCGCTGGTAGAGGGCGTAAATGCAGATGATGTCGAATTCAAAAATATGTTTTATTCCACATATTTGCTTCTAAACATCCGATTAAAAAAAGCTTTTATCTTTCGATTCCATTTATGTCGAAGAGTATTTTAGATATAGTTACTTTTTCAAATTACGCATATATTTTCCGCTAGGGCGCGTAAAAGTAAATTACATTTTTCCCGATAACTCTTCTTCTAAAACTCCGATTTGAAGAAAAAAATTTTCTTCAGTGGATACATCTCCTGATGGAAAATCTTTTGCATATAATTTAAAATTTTTGGTAAAGAATACTTTGGCCACCAGGAGGCGTAAGGGTTAATTTTGCTTCTGATGTATTTGACATAAAATCGGAGCTTCTGAAATATCGATTGAAAAAATTATTTTGTGGACTGATGCCACTCACATCGAAAAACCGTTTCGGAATATTTTCTTCTTAAAATATTCCACAGTTTCTTCGCCAGAGGGCGTAGATGTACATTTTCATCTCGTCAATATCTCTACTTCTGGGAGTCCGATTTGAAAAATTCCTTCTTTGTTGGATACTGTTTTCCGTGTGACATGTTTTTCATATAATTTCAAAATTTTCAAGTAATTCATAGACTTTCCGCTAGGGGGCGTAGCGGTAAATTGCGTTTCCTCCTGCATCTCTGCTTCTAAATCTCCGATTTGAAAAAATATTTCTGCACCGGATACAGTTCCTAATGGGAAATCGTTTGCACATAATTTCTAATTTTTTGTAAGAAATGGTTTGGTCACCAGGTGGCGTAAGCCTTCATTTCCGCTTCTGTTGTATTTGCAGCAAAAATGAGCTTCTAAATTCTCGATTGAAAAAAACGTCGTTTACAGACCGATACTACTCATGACGACAAACCTTTTAGAAGCATTTTCTTCTTAAAATAGTGCATGGTTTCTACGCCAGGGGGCGTAGATGTATATCTTATTTTTGTCAATATCTCTACTTCGTCTCCAAGAAATGCCCTTAAGCATATCCTCATGTTCCCCGAGAGAAAGAACCACACCGCTTTTCGGTAAATCTTAAGCCTCAAAGTAAAAATGTGAGGGCTAATGCATTAGTTGGCACCATTGAAATTAAAACCTGAAAAGCACCAAAAGAGGCGCGATAGAGTTAATCTCCATGCAACATACAAAGGGCAAATACTACGAATAGACAAAGTGTCGTCTTAGTAAATAACCGTGCATCCGGTGTCTAATGGAGAACTGACTCTGAGAAATTTCTCTCACGCTTTGTGGAGACAAAGGAAAGTGGAGCACGAGATGGAATAAAAGTTACATTTTGAGATTTATATGAAATCCTAAAACCTCGTATAAAATCTCTGTAACATTATATTAGGCGGAGACACCACTTCTATCCACGTAGCCCGGGCCGCCGTACGTTACCGCCCGTGCTGTAGGTGACGTCACATCCGGGCAAGAAGCAGCTTTGAAACTACTGAAACTAATGGAACAAAAGCTTCGAGGTGCACAGAGAGATAAAATGAGGGGTTTAATAATAATTTTTATTGATTATACGAGCTTATTGTTTTATCAATTGCATTATTTAGTTTGTTTTTGCCTGTACGTGACGTCACGCCAAAAATTAGCTATCAACTACGGCGGCAGAGTCAGTGGTGTCTCAATCTCCTTGGCAAGAATGCAGCAAGCTTTTCTTATCTTGGCGGCTGAAACTTGAAATTACACCCCTTCGAGTTCAAAATGACGCCCCTTCGAGTTCCACTCAAATAATACGTAGCTTTTACGTTCTCACACACCGCCATTATAGGAAAACCCTAAGATCGTTCAACAGTTGCACTTCAGGGTTTTGACATAATTTTATAAAAAGCGTAAGAACTAGGTAAATATTCGAGAACCACAGGTTGTAAATACTAAGTAAAGGGTAACAATTATGTGAATGTTAACAACACCACACTCCACAGAGATGCAGAAAGAAAAAAAACCACAGCTCAGAATCAGTAAATATCAGATAGTGAACGTAACCATAGGAAGAAGCTTTAGGGGTAGGGCTTGGTAAAAATTCCGTTTGAGGTTAAACGCTCAGAGTACTTTGTGCGACAGAGCACCGATGATTAATTAGCTCTTAATCGCAACAACATGTTCGGAAATATCATGGTGGTTAGGCATATTAGAATAACGTATTTTATGCTGCCATCCACTGTTTTCAAGGATATGAGATGTTTATATCTTAATATATTTGAATTTGAATTTAAATATAATGAAAATTCTGCAACACAACACAGTACATCTATATATATAACAAGACACAAACATCATGAGTTGTCATATGCACTAAACTAAATTTAAATATTAACACAATTTTAACACAAAGGAACAAAAACATGAAATCGCAGTAATATCACAAAGTTCAATATAAATTCTTAACATTTAATACTAATTATATTTACTCCAAAAGAAAACAAAGGCTCAACCACCTCAAATGTCTCGCATAATAATCATAAGCATACAAGCACTAATCCTGTTTCCAATTGACCAAAAAAATCGATACAATGTAATTCATTAAAAAAATAAAGTAATGCACTATGTAACTTACTATGTGCATGGAGCCAGGGAAAAAGGCTTAAATTCGAGCCTGACGAACCCCGATCTCCAAGGTAGATGTGTCAAGTCAAAATGATAAAAATAGCAACATTACAAATGCGACCGGTGTTGAGCTACCGCGAAAGAAAGAATACAGAAACTGAATCAAACAACAAAAACTCTCGTAGCAGATTTCTTAATACCCTAGAGTCCACAACTTCCCTGATATATAATGGCAGACTGTTACTCTTTTTCCTGGCTAACTACATGGAATACTGTATGGAATAAACTAGTCCTGATTTTGGGGGGTGGGATAGATGAAAATAATGCCGATATATTTCACATCTGGCAAACATTGCGCCCTTTTGGTTTCAAATAGTACATGTGTAGACGAGTCTAAAAAGCCCGGGACACAAATCTGAACGGCCCTCATCGACTACGGTGGCACAATTCCTGGAAGTACCTTATTTAGCGTTTACTCTGAAAGTCTGACTGAGCCTCCTAGAGAAAAATATGCATTGGTATGACCGCCTCCCCAAATATAACCATAAGACATTCATCTCCCCCCCCTTTAATAAATGATGTGAAGCACTATTAGCCGTCTCGGTGGCCCGGTGGTTTAAGCGATGGCTACTGATCGTTCGTCTGAAATGGATCCGGGTTCGAATCCCGGTGAGGTATGGATGTTGTGTTTGTCTTACGGCACTGGCTCTCTCCCTTCCCGGGAACCAGTGGCCCTAAATTAGGGACGGGCGACTGCTTATAGCCCATTGAGCTGCTCACGGTGGTCGTTAAACCTCCAATAAAAAAAAAGCACCATTAGGCATAACCGTGCTTTTAATACATCAGTACAAGAATGAGAAACAAACAACTTTCAAATGTAATAATATCCAACTTATATTAAGGCTGCAAGGTAGTTGCTCCTAAATTACCGATCACTTTCAGAGCATTGTCCTTCACATACACAGAGCTTTGTACATGGCATCCCCATTTTCACACATTTACAAGATACGCATCGCTTGAGACGTGTACAGGAAGTCAGTTCAGTACGGTGTTTTGAAACTTCTGGAATTGTTGTCCATACAGGTTGATATTCTCCAGAGGTTTGTATCCATCCCCAATTGCCTGGAGAAGGTATTGATTAGCGCTCTACGAGGTTGTTGTCCCAAATTCTTGCTCGGAGGGTAGCTCGTTTGACGTGTTATATTAAAGCATCTGGTGTTAGAGGTATGTTTTCGATTGCATGGTTCTTTCTTGTAAATAACACTCGTCTTCACTCAATACTCTCTAGATGTGACGTTCGATCATAGGGAAGAATTACAAAACATTGCATCATATCATGACATTCATCATTAATATCAGAGGCACCTGTACAAAGTTGATGCCACACACAGTTAACCCCACGAAATGACACCCAGATCTTCCAAGCTGTCTTCTTGCCAATGCCACGAAATGTTGAAACTGTGTCGGAACCAGCAAAAGAATGTAAACCTACCAAATTCTTGCAAATTCCTGATGAGAGTTTGGCACAAATCTCATGAATCGGAACGAATCTCCTGAATTTCCCACAACCATACTCAATTCATAGCTCTTCAAGATCTTCCATTTGTGAGAATTTAGTGATACTGAAATAAGCACTACATCCAAGTCCACAGTTCTGATGAGGATATGTGTATGTCAATTTCCTACTGCATACATAACATGTAAAACTAGGCGGCAATTTGCTTCTTCATATGAGAAGGAGGAAATGCTGTCTACATCAATAGTCCGTGACGTGAGCACTCTGTCATCATAGGTACGAATTTGTACAAACAATAAGTTTTCCTGGAAACTCATTTCGCACCATTTTCTTGGCTAGCAATTAGAACAACTGTTGCTTGTTTTCGTTAACACACAAAAATGGCTTAAATTGCTTTGGAATTGTTGTAGATTCTCTGACTTCAATAGTAATGCCACTTCCCCTTGATTCTGGGGTATCTGCTTTCAAACTGTTTCCAGTGTATATGTCGAACACAATATCTAGTCGTGAAACATGGATTGAGGATGTGGATTACAGCTGCTTCAGCCGCCCCGGTGCCGCAGTGGTCTAAGGCACTGGCCTCTGATCATTCGTCCGTAAGGGGTCCGGGTTCGAATCCCGGTCAGGCATGGATGTTGTGTTTGTCTTACGGCACTGGCTCTCTCCCTTCCCTGGAACCAGTGACCCTAAATTAGGGACGGGCGACTGCTTATAGCCCATTGAGTTGCTCACGGTGGTCGTTAAACCTCCAATAAAAAAAAACAAAAAAAAAACAGCTTCTTCATCAAATATTTTGACTGTTACATGTGGTTCGCTGTGATTAAAGTTAATGTCACCGCATTTTGTTTGAATACACTCTATAATATCAGACTTGTTGGTTGGTTTTCGTAGTTTTCCAATATCTGAAATGAAGGATGGGTACAATTGATTTTCATGAGAAAAGAAATCATCAACACCCCGTGATTCAGATACGACATACAGTATGCTGAAGAAGTTGGAGTCTTTACGCAAGTTAGTAATCTTTGACTTTGTCTTATTGGTGCTTTCTGTTTTATTCTTGAAAATGTGATTGTTGCTCCCTGGAATTACTTTGTGAATTGCATTTCGAGCTTATTCAAGATGGTACACAATATATTCTTCATACTGTTTCAGTCCTACAGCAAATGCTTTTGTAACACGCTTGATAGCCTCGACACTTCGAATAACTTTTGAGCCCCCAATTAACAACAAGTCATGTTCTTCAAAAGGAATTCCTTTTTACGTTAAGACGTTGATAATTTCTCTGACATGGGCCAAGAACCTTTTTTTAAATGCATTTATATTTTCATGATGTCTTGCACCCACGAATGGCTTGACATCTTTTAAATTTGATTTTTCTTGAATTTTCTTCAAATGCCTCTATTAAAGAACTGATTCTAGGACCTGCTACCATCCATTTCAACAAAGCATTTCCACTGTCAAGGATTCCGATAGCTCCACCATCACCCTTATCACTTTGTTATTGTGTTCATGAAGCTGATCGACAGATATTGCAGAAAATTGTGAATCAGGTTTGGTGCTCAAGTACCGGCGTAAAAATTCAGCATGTATATCTGGGTGTTTTTCTGGAAGATCCTGAAGAGTGTGTACAAATATTGACAACCAGCGGGAATAATGGACTGCATCTAAAGTAAATGTCCGCGGGCATATTAGATGGAATACTTAATATAAGTTGTACTAGGACGGACCCGAGTTTGATAACTGTGTTCCAATATTGGAAATGAAGAGGTTCAGATGTTTTCCACGTAATCCATAGTTCAATATCTTCGTCACTGATGGTGGAATCTGTTTCACATGCTTTATGAAACGCTTGTACCTGTAGATAATACAATGCAGTTAAAGAAACTTCATGAGCATACCCAGATCTTTTTACATGTGACGATGTGCGACAGGATCCTGCAGCACCAGAACTGGCAATACCAGCGCTTGTTACTAATTCAGTCCATTCACTGCAAGTGAACTACTTGCCAAGTAAGTTAATGACCAACATTTCAATATGAAGGCCACCCATCATGAATATAATGTGATCCTCGCTGTATTTGTCAGGAAACCGCCACTGCAATTGCTTCCCAATTGCAAACACTGGTTGGTCACATGTAATCACTGGCGTTTGATGGTCCATTTAATTTAGCTGTTGCCATTACTAGGATATCCATTATATGACGTACCATTGCTGGTGTTGCAATTTCGTCATTTAAAAGCGGAAGTAATGTTACGTTACATCTTAATATTCCTATTTCAGGTTCCTTTTTTTGCATGAAACAGAGCAAAGGATACTCTAGATACTTCCTCAATTCTTTGTGTGTCTTAAACATGCGTTGTCTCCTAAACAGAGTTCAGCCAAAGATATAAAACTTTCCTAGCGGCGAAGGCAGGATCATGATCAATGTACATGGATTAACAGATGGGAAAGTGGATCACTTGTGACTTTACCAGTTACAGGAAGAATAGTGCAATATTCTGGGAGGCAATTGACTATTTTCGGGCTCCAGTCCTGGATATGAATGCTGTCGTCGTCAATCTCCATATCTACTTCACTTTGAGGATGCTGAATAGCCGTAATACTTGCACCATGGAAAGAGGTTACGGCAGTAGAAGATGATTGATTGTCATCAATGTTATCTACGGCTGACTTTACAAACCCGTTGGGACACAGCTTTGGCGGGCAGACACCATCTTCCACGTATTGTTTACACAAAACATTCGTTACTGTGGCTGATACTTCTTCCACTCGATTATATGTAATAACCAGGCTCGGATTATGCAGTTAATCTACCGTTTGTTTCTTCTTGGTGACCGTGTGAATCATGAGACCTATATACAGTGGTAGAGGTGTTTCTCCCTCTGGAACGTGAAATACACTCCGAAGGTTTCCTTTTCTTTCCATGTTTGATGCTGTTAAATCTAATAAGTTGTGCAATTGAAAATGCTGCATTATGTTCGGGTTTTACATTCCACTCGATTATGTGTAATACTCATGCCTAGATTATGCAGTTTATCTACAATTTGTTTCTTCTTGGTGACAGTATGAATCATGAGATCTATATAGAGTGGAAGAGGAGTTTTTTTATTTTGTTTTTATTGGAGGTTTAGCAACCACCGTGAGCAGCTCAACGGGCTATAAGCAGTCGCCCGTTCCTAATTTAGGGTCACTGGTTCCAGGGAAGGGAGATAGCCAGTGCCGTAAGAAAATTTTCTAACAAGTTGTGCAATTGACAATGCTACATTATGTTCTGGTTTTACAGATAATACATCCGAGTCAAATGTGGGTTCTCAAATAAAATACATACAAAATGCAGTAGTACAGTTGGTAGAGATTTGGAAGCAGTAAATTCATTGTTGAAGGATCCTTCAAATATCGGAAATTCTTTAAAGTGTTGTCTTCGCAATATAGCTACTGCACATCCCAGACACATACCATCACTAAAGTCATTATATTGACAGGCATCACGAATTGCATCGCCAACATCAGCTTCAAAATTGAAAATAATTTCACAACATGACGTATCTGCCCTAAGGCCAGGTATAAATGCGAAGAGTTGTTTTTTAAGTCGTGTTCTTCTGACGTGTTTTTCTTCAGTTTGTATTTTCATGTCCATTATGCGCTGAGCCACTAATTTGGTAAGATGGGACAAATTAAACACTGGAGACGTACTTCTGTATGGGCACATATCCTGCATGTATTGAACCAATTCCGTAATAATCGTACCATATGCAGTTTCATCAGGATTTTGGATATCTTTTTTCGAGTACGTACAGCAGCTCAGGCACGAGTAAGAAAGCGTGTGACCGCGTAACATGTTTCATCTTGTAGCTGTTGAGCATGACTGTGAATGTTATGTCTAATACCCAGCGTAGATGCAGCGACAGGTTTGTCTCTATCTTCTCCATCACAAAACAGATACACCTTTTTCACATCTGAACAAACTAATGACGATCTTGTTAATTTGGATGTAGATGCAGCTGTGCCTGCACACGGGGTAAGTCCTATTTGCTTCTTTTAACTAGAATCTTTCTGCCTTTTGATTGTCATATTTGTCTTTGCAAGATTTGTGATATTTTGCTGCACGTGATATTAGTGTTTGCAAAAGACCATTTATGTTATCGAATTGATCCAATTTTCTTATGTCGGTTGGAAGCTCGCCATATTCAGCAAAAATGGCAAGATTCTTTGCAATTGTAACGCAACCTTCATACTTTGGGATAACTAAACGCTCATTTAAACGTTTGTGGCATAACAAACACAAGTCTCATATAAACGGCGCCACTTCGGGGTCTTTTGGTTTATCAACAATTTCATGCTTCCTCTTCATAGACATGATTCGCAATTCGCTGTCTTTCTCCGAAGCAGAGACCAGCAATCGCTCCTTGACACAATAATGTTTCCAGCCTGATGATATGGGCAGCTTTCGGTCCCACCAGTTCCCTTAAAAACAAAGAGAAAATTTAGTATTTCTAAAATCTTGCATATTATAAGTAAAAATTAGACTATGGCCTAACAGAGCCTCATATCATTCATCAAGGGGAGACGGACGGATGTTTTACGGTTATATTTGGGCGGGAGGGGGGTCACAATTATGTATATTTTGCTCTAGGAGGTTCAGTTTAGTCAGAATCGAGTATACACTTTCTGAGTTAATGCTGAATGAGGTACTTCCTGGAAATGTGCTCTAGGATGTTCAGTTTAGTCAGAATCGAGTATACACTTTCAGAGTTAATGCTAAATGAGGTACTTTCTGGAAATGTGCTCTAGGAGGCTCAGTTTAGTCAGAATTGAGTATAGACTTTCAGAGTTAATGCTAAATGAGGTACTTCCTGGAAATGTGCTCTAGGAGACTGAGTTTAGTCAGAATTGAGTATAGACTTTCAGAGTTAATGCTAAATGAGGTACTTCCTGAAAATGTGCTCTAGGAGGCTGAGTTTAGTCAGAATCGAGTATACACTTTCAGAGTTAATGCTAAATGAGGTACTTTCTGGAAATGTGCTCTAGGAGGCTCAGTTTAGTCAGAATTGAGTATAGACTTTCAGAGTTAATGCTAAATGAGGTACTTCCTGGAAATGTGCTCTAGGAGACTGAGTTTAGTCAGAATTGAGTATAGACTTTCAGAGTTAATGCTAAATGAGGTACTTCCTGGAAATGTGCTCTAGGAGACTCAGTTTAGTCAGAATTGAGTATAGACTTTCAGAGTTAATGCTAAATGAGGTACTTCCTGGAAATGTGCTCTAGGAGGCTCAGTTTAGTCAGATTTGAGTATAGACTTTCAGAGTTAATGCTAAATGAGGTACTTCCTGGAAATGTGCTCTATGAGGCTCAGTTTAGTCAGAATTGAGTATAGACTTTCAGAGTTAATGCTAAATGAGGTACTTCCTGGAAATGTGCTCAAGGAGGCTCAGTTCAGTCAGAATCGAGTATACACTTTCAGAGTTAATGCTAAATGAGGTACTTCCTGGAAATGTACCAACATAGTCCCTAGAGGGTCGTTAAAATTTGTGTCCCGAGCTTTTTAGACTCATCTACCCATGTGCTTTCTGAAACCAAACGGACGCATTGGTTGCCGGATGTGAATACCTTTCATCTCTCCCATTCCACTATTAAAAGGAACATTTTGAAGGGTATAACTTCTTTTTTAGCTACATTTCCATTTCTACATCCCCTACAACAATAATTTACGCCACTGAAATAATGACAATTCTTGGAGGGCAACCGCGCTCCGTGCTCTCCTTGTAGCTACAGACTTTTCCCTTTAATATAACATTTCACCCCTAGAAGAAAAGCTGTGCTTTATTTAAAGAAGAAAATGCATGCAAAATACTATTCATGATGAAGAGTATTTTTGTAATGAAGTGTATCCTACCAAAAAAGTATTTTTCTAAGGGATTTTTAGAATCGAATAAAACATTCACATTGAATTAAAAGCTGATGTCCCTTGGCGGAAGAATTTTGAATAATGGAAAACTAGAAAATGTGCGGAAATTATTCTTCATGGCAAAAGTTGCACTAAAGGAAAGGAATTTTTGAAATACGTCTTCTCACAGAAGAGATAGCATGAAAAGTTTTCACAAAAAAAGATGCATGAAAAGTTAGCAAAATTAATAAGTCTTCCGATTTCCTAAGCCTTACAGAAAAATCCGAATGTGTGTGGAACGAAAAATCGACCTCAAACCTGAGTGGCATAACATCGTTGTTAAGCATTCAGGTAAAAACATAGGAACTTATTATACAGGGTGATTCATAAAGAAGTATACAATTTCAACGCACTATAAAACAAGAACAATGTAAGATATTTTATGTTACCTGTAACAGAATTGTAGGGGAATGTTTGAAGTTTTTTTTAGAGACAGTCACAGATGTTCTAGGTGTGCACCCTTAGTCACACGACACACATCGAGTCGGTAATCCATTTCTGCCCAAACGCGAGGTAAGATATCTGAATCAAGTGCAGTGATAGTGGCTGTGATACGCTGTTTCAGCTCCGCTAGATCAACAGGAAGGGAAGGGGCGAATACCTTGTCCTTTACGTACCCCCACGGGAAAAAGTCACAAGGTGTTAAGTCAGGACTTCTGGGTGGCCATTGGGTCAGTGGCATGTTGTAGTCCGCGGCTCGTCCAATCCATCGGTGAGGAAGATGCTCATCGACTGACTAGTCACGTGACCTACGCGCTCTCGCCTACGTCACTTCCCTCAGTAGTGGGGCACAAACTTTATGAGTACATCTACCTAACGGTTCGTAGTTGTGGTCCGTGTCTTCAACGGTAACTGTTTTGCAGCATCTGGAAACTGAATACTTCTTTATGAATCACCCTGCATATTTCAACTCTTATATTTACCAAACAAACAGGATTTGTAGCGTTTTAAAATTCCAAAAGCTGTTTTATTGGCCGTGTTTATTTTGTAATGAAATTATGAGAAACCCTTTGCAAAAGAAAAAAATGTAAAATTGAAAAAATAGTCAAAATTCATGTACTGTTGATTTTCCTGCACTCATCTTAATGTACTTCCACATTCCGTATTCTGTAACCCATTCCCTCGAGAGGCTCAAGTTTTCTTCTTTGGTAGTAGTTCCCAATTCATAATCATACTCTAGAAATATCTTATATGGAAATAGTCTAAAAAATTACGATACAAAAAACATCAAGTTTCCCGAAGTTAGCCTGAATTCACTCAAAGAAACACATCTTACTCGCTTTCACTTTGCTAAGTTAAAAAGTTATTTTTTATTCTTTCCTTGGATTAAGCCCTAAAACATTCTGCAAATCGCTCACAGCTTCGCTCCAACTTGGTTTGGATAAATTATTTAGGGAAATAACACGTTGTGCCGTTAAATGGAGCGAATAAAAACTTATTAAAGCTGTATATACAAAGACAAAACTGATTACCTAAACTTGTTTCTATTGAAAAAGTTCTACCGATGATTTTGACGCCAAATAATATATTTTAAGGCGAAGTAACTAAAGAATGAAAACAAAAATCGCAAGATGGCATTCCCCTACGAATGAGATTTTTTATTTTATTTTTACTTGCCTACACATAACGTTTACCGCACGCCATTGATAAGGAACTACGCGGATGAGTCATTACATTACGACTACCCCCAGCCTAGAGAAATGAACGCGCCTGGAGACCGAACGGTGGCGCAGGTGAAGTTCACAGAAGAGTATATATACAACCCAAGGACCGACTTTCGGTTAGTAGAGTGTTTGGAATCATAATGGCGAAAACTGAAAAATTATTGGGGTTTGAAAGAGAACAAATTGTGATGGCAGGGCGCTCCGGAACTGTGATATCGGAAACCGCACGCAGCCCCGGTGGCGCAGTGGTCTAAGCGATGGCCTCTGATCATTCGTCCAAAAGGGGCCCGGGTTCGAATCCCGGTGAGGCATGGATGTTGTGTTTGTCTTACGGCACTGGCTCTCTCCCTTCCCTGGAACCAATTACCCTAAATTAGGGACGGGCGACTGCTTGTAGCCCATTGAGTTGCTCACGGTGGTCGTTAAACCTCGAATAAAAAAACAAACAAAAAAAACCGCACGGCTTGTGGGTTGTTCACGTGTCCCTATAGTGAGTACGTATCAAAAGTGGTGCACAAATGGCCAAATGACGAACCGTCATCTAGCCGTGTGTCGTCTGAAACTCATTGATGCCAGAGGGAAGCGAAGACCGGGGACTGTCGCGCATTGTTCTTCCCTTTTTTTTTTTTTTTTTTTTTGATTGAAGGTTTAACGACCACCGTGAGCAACTCAATGGGCTATAAGCAGTCGCCCGTTTCTAATTTAGGGTCACTGGTTCCAGAGAAGGGTGAGAGCGAGTGCCTTAAGACAAACACAACATCCATGCCTCAACGTGCATGGACGAATGGTCATCAGCCAGCGCTTAGACCACTGCGCCAACGGGAGGGCCATAGTGCGGTAAATCATACACAGCTACAACAGTTGTGTGAGCCGCCCCGGTGGCGCAGTGGTCTAAGCGATGGCCTCTGATCATTCGTCCAAAAGGGGCCCGGGTTCGAATCCCGGTGAGGCATGGATGTTGTGTTTGTCTTACGGCACTCGTTCTCTCCCTTCCCTGGAACCAGTGACCCTAAATTAGGGACGGGCGACTGCTTATAGCCCATTGAGTTGCTCATGGTGGTCGTTAAACCTCCAATAAAAAACAACAACAACAAAAAAACAGTTGTGATCAGGGCAATGTGTCACAGCACACAGTTCATCGCAGTCTTCTGCGTATGGACCTGCGTAGCCGAAGACCCACCCGGATCCCCATGCTCACCACACGTCACCGCCAACAACGGATGAAATGGGCTGAAGACCATCGAGACTGAACAGTGGATGACTCATCACGTAGACGGCCGAGGGCGGGTCCGCCGATTGCCAACGGAGGCAATGGCATCTGGATGCTAGGGTCTGGATGCACTGTTGGGCGGAGACATGACGCACCTTGATGCACTCGGTGGCGGTGTTATGCTGTGGGCGATGTTTCCTTAGGACATTTTAGGCCCCATTATCCCAATAGCACAATCTCTCACACCTGGCAGGCATCTGAACATCGTTGCGGACCAAGTTCATCCATTCATGGCAACGCTGTTCCCTGTTGGTGATGGCAATTACCAATGGGATAATGCGCCGTGTCACACTGCCAGTGTTTCGAGGAACATGCTGGTGACTTTCTATTAATGCCGTGGCCACCAAATTCAACCCAATAGAACATTTGTGGTTCTACTTGGAAAAACGGGTTCGCGCTAAATCACACCTTCCCCCGGAAATGTACAGGGACTGGAGGACCTGCTGTTGACATTATGGTACCAGATTCCCCAGGATACTTATCGCCACCTCATCGAATTCATTACTCGCCGAGTTCCCGAGGTTTTGCTGGCTAAAGGGGAGGGGGGGGGGTCCTACAGCTTATTTGGTAGGTAGTCATTATGAAATGGTGCATCGGTGTATACACAAAATATACTTAAAATAGTATTACTGTACTAGTAATCCGGATTTCTTGGCGTAGAATAAAAATAAAAGTTTCTAAGCTTTCACACAATAACAAGATGGCTTTTTCAAGAAGGGAAGTAAACAAATTGCAATCTGAGTAACAGAAGTCTTCCACAATTTGAACACGGTGACTTGACTAGATAGTAAAAACAGGTACAAAGTGATCATTGAGTGGAAAAAACGAGGAGCCCCGCTGGTTGTTAGCGTGGGAGAAAGCGCAGCGTTATTTGAAGAATTGATTCCAAATGCGTGGAAACTCTAGAGAGACGCTGGCATTGCAAGACTCGCTGTTGCTCAAGGTTAGTAGATGACAAGGTTATGCTCATCCTGCACTTCCGATGACTGCTTTGTGACGTCATTGTCCAAATCGCCGTCGTAAGACGGACTACCCCTAATTGCCACGTTTTTTTTTTTTTTTTATTGGGGGTTTAACGACCACCGTGAGCAACTCAATGGGCTATAAGCAGTCGCCCGTCCTTAATTTAGGGCCACTGGTTCCAGGGAAGGGAGAGAGCCAGTGCCTTAAGACAAACACAACATCCATGCCTGACCGGGGATTCGAACCCGGATCCCTTACGGACGAATGATCAGAGGCCAGCGCTTAAGACCACTGCGCCACCGGGGTGGCACGTTTCTTTGTATCTGCACCGTAGCAGCGTGTTGGAATTATTATTCGTAAACCAGCTGGAATAATCTTCATAAATTCTACCAGATTTTTAATACATAATGTTTTCAATTTATAATTTAAAAAAAAAATTGGGGAATGTTTTCGAAATGCTTTTCCTATTCTTCATAAAGAAATTATTTATTATACGACGATAATATATATGTATGACCTACTGTGCGTTTTCCCTTCCAAATTTATATAAAAACAGCAAAAATTCCCTTTATAACTAAATCAGCATTTAAAAGTATAACCGTTTTCCCGCTCTTTAGGTAACGAAAATGTACGGGAGATATTTTTTGAAATCTCCGTTACTAAAATATTGACATGACTGTGAATTTCTTCTGTATTTAATGTAAATGTGCTTTTGCATATGCCTTTGTTCTGTGTTTGTTATAAAAATTGTTGACAAGACATCTTCCTCCATAGCTACAGTTCGAATCTACGATTCACATGTTAGGACGGTGACGTCACGATTATTCGTCTGCGAAGAAGGCGGGATGAGCAAACCTTACTGTCTATTAACCTTGGCTGTTGCTTACGGTCTCTCAATGTTTCGCGAAAGGCAGCAGATTTGGGTTGGGAGTATAAAGCTAATTTCCTTATGTAATTCCTTTAAAAAGCCATCTGGTTAATGTGCGGAAGCTTGGAAACTTTTATATCTATTCTACTCCAAGAAATTCGGATTACTGGTATAATTATACCATTTTAAGCCGAGTGACCTATTCACTAACGTTTCTTGTTTCAAATTTCTTGAATGCAGAGAAAAAAGAGAACCGTGAACGTTATTTAGCAAATGTTTAGTTGCATTATCCGGCTGGACTTCCGAATCAGAACGCTTTCAAGTAGTCTCGATTCCGAGTGAATCGTTCCGCTTTGTTTACGTAGAACTTGATCTCATCCGACGTGAAAGAAAGTAGTTCACCATTTAAAACGAATTTTTACGGCTATTTTCAATGAAATAAATCTTATCGTAATGGAAATAATTATAGGTATTTATTTTATCATGGAACGTAATTATATATTCATTTCATATCACAAATTGTTACATCATAGTGCCATAAAGAATCTTACTGCAACGCCCTTCAGTCCACTTAATATCTGTATCCCAATCTTTGGCTACAACACGCGGAAATCGCGACCGATTCTACCAATTTTACACCGGTATGACTTACAAAATCAGAACAAATACTACCCAAAAATGAGGCGTAAACTTAGACTTTTCGAAAATGGACTTTCCGAAAAAAGTTGGAAATAGCTTCATATATATATATATATATATATATATATATATATATATAATTAAAGAAGTGGGATTAAAAATGAACTTTCAGAAGACAAAAGTGATGTTCAATGCTTTTACAAGAAATGAAGATTTATCGATTGATGGAGAAAAGCTGGAGATAACAGACACGTACGTTTATCTTGGACAGCAGATATCAAGTGAGGGTCACATTGATGAAGAAATTAATCGGCGCACAAAACTTGCCTGGAGAGCTTTTGGAAGAAACAGCATAATTTTCAAGAGCAATATGCCATTATGTCTTAAAAGAAAAGTGTTTGATCAATGCATCCTTCCAGTGCTTACGTATGGTGCAGAGACGTGGACCTTAACTAAAAGAGACATACAAAGGCTGCAGACAACTCAAAAAAGCATGGAGAGGTGCATGCTTGGTGTAACCAGGAGAGATAAGAAGAGGAACTCGTGGATCCGAAAAATGACGAGAGTGGAAGACATCATGATCAGAGTTAAATCCCTGAAATGGCAATGGGCTGGACATACTGCCAGAAGGACAGATCATCGATGGACAGCCGAAATTTTAGATTGGATTCCAAGGGACAGGAAAAGACCCAGAAGAAGACCACATGGGAGATGGGTGGATGAAATTCGAAGGTATTCAGGAGTGACATGGAGGAGACTGGCACAAGACAGACCGTTGTGGAGGAAACTTGGGGAGACCTTCGTCCAGCAGTGGATTGATAATGGTTGACAATGATGATGATCATGATATAAAAAAAAACGCTGCCTGAAGATAAAAAAAACAGCAAAGAAAAAAAAGATAGTGTGATTATATATAATGTATGACTACTAAACTTGGAGTGTTAATATAGAATAAAAATACCAACTTTTCTCACAATGAAATGTCTATTTTATATCGACTATAGTTTCGCAGAGCGTCTGGCTCAGCTTCGTCATTACGAATGGAGCGTAAACATTTAAATCATTGTGACATCATCAGAGTTCTGACGGTCATGGATTTTGGTGAGTTGTTTCCACGCGCTTGAAAGAAATGGAGTCGACGTCATGTCGTTGACAAGACGTGAAGAGTTCCGGTATATGTGGAAAGCTTCTAATATATTAAGCTTGATAGTTGAATCAGGTTTATCAATGGACATTGCGTTTCCAAACAAAAATGTACGGTTATTTTCATGACAATGTTGGGCTACAGATGAATTTTTCAGTTCGACTCTATTTCTTTCAAGCGCGTGGAAACAACTCATCAAAATCCGTGACCGTCAGAACTCTGATGATGTCACAATGATTTAAATGTTTACACCCCATTCGTCCTGACGAAGCTGAGCCAAAGGTTCTGCGAAACTATAGTCGATGTAAATTAAACATTTCATTTTGAGAAACGTTGGTATTTTTTTTCGATAGTGCAATTATTCGATATATTTCCTACATAAAATATTTTACAAATAAAAATAGTCATTTAGGTGTCTATTCTAGCGAAATTATATAAAAAAAAAACTTCGCGTAAAATTTATCGTGAACTACTTTCTTTCACGTTAGGTGTATTCAGGTTCTTTGTATACAAAGCGGAGCAATACACTCGAAATCGGGAGCAACTTGAAAGCTTTCTGATTCGTAAGTCCCGCCCATTATCTATTTCTTGACTGCAAAAGCAAAAGAAAAACTCAGTTTCGATTCTCTCAGAGTTGTAACATATCGAGTTACGTATAAAAGAATTCATGAATCGTATACTCTTGAAAATCAGAAATTCACAATTTAACGTATGATAGCAAAAAGGGAATAAATGGATTACGTATAAGCAAACCGAAAGAGCGCTAGAAACTCCAGTGAAATATCGGGGCTCACGCAGAAAATTGAAACACGTGTAACTGAAAACAATATAATCGAGGTTCCACTGAAATTGCCATAAACACTTTATCAATTATTCAACGCGATTCTTTCAGGACAAATAAAAAAACTGAAAACTTTAATAAAAGAAAAACAGATGTGCTGAGAATTTTGATATCGTTATTTGCGTTATAGTCAAACTTCCTACCACAACTTGATATTAGATACAGATACAGTAAGAACGATCTAAGTTTGATGTGAACATTTTCCTCCTTTCGTTCAATCTTCTATAGACCGTATACCTGCTTAGATGTTATAATTTGTTCCGTGGATTTAGTCAGAGTGATCCGCCTCTAAACCTTGAAGCTGTGTTAGTTCCCATAAAAGTATAATAGCCTTCCGTTTCTGAAAGAAACATTTCCCCAGCCGTCCATTCATCTGAGGAAGGGTCATAGGTATCAAAACAGATGACGCCATCTTTTCTCGGAGCACCGGTAGCATATAGCTTTCCACAACATGGAACCAAGTACACAGGATAGCGTAATTCAGATTTCATTGGAGCCACATACGTCCATTGATCAGTCAAAGGGTTGTAATTTTCCATTGAACTTAAAGGCTGTCTTCTCTCTCCCCGGTATTTCGAATCATATCCACCACATACATACAGTTGGTCATTGACTGCGGCTAATGCGTGAATCTCACGTGCTCTTAGCATGTGGGATACTTCAGTACCACCTTGAGACACAGGTTCGTACCTTTCGCAGTATGCATAAGGACCTTCGGACTGACCGGTTCCTCCAGTTATGTAAATGTAACCTCCCAATGACACAGCTCGAAAGAATCTGCGCTACGCTCTCCTTGCGGGAGCTTCACTGAATTTCTTTTGCTGAGGACACAAAGAAAAGACAGAACGGTTTGGTGGTAGAAAATATATTAAACCACGATGTAAAGTAACTTGGGCATCAAACGGAAGTACGTTGTTCCTCAGCAAAGGAGTGTACTGTAAAGTTTTCAGGCAAAAGGTGCCTATATGACTGTTACTAATGAGTATAATTTGTTCTTCCGTGCATACAGCGTAAAATATACCATCTTCTTTGATGTTGCTCAAACTGATCCATTTCTTTTTATGGACCGAATCGTAAAATTTAAGTTCCAGAAAAGAGCCGGATGTGCAAATACAAAACAGGGCGCAACCTTTGAGTTTTGCATGCCTTATGTGCTCTTTGGTTTCGCAGAACCTTCCTTTCTCCGTGAAACATCCTGGCATGGAAACATATTTTAGAATCTCTTCGTAGTTCTTCTTGCAAGCAAAGGACGACCGAATAAGTTTCTCTTTCAGCACATTATTTTCTAAATACTCTGTGCTCAGAAGTGTCATTCGGACACAATCCAATAGTTCGGGCAAGTTGTGGATTCTCTCCATTTCTTTCGCCTTTACCCATCTGACGACTGCTTCAAATACGACGCTTTCCCTTAAAACGAACAAGTCATCTCTTGCTATTAGTTGTCTCAGCTCGGAGAAAGGCAAAGTTAAGAAACCTACTGACAGCGAAACATCTTCAAAATTTTCTCGTACATAACGGCTGCATTGTTCAATCACGCTTGAATACTGGTACTGTTCCGCTTGAGAAAGGACGTTCAGTACGGTTGGAGCAGTCAAATTTTTCACCATGAATTCAAAACATGCGTCAGCTATTTTATTAAAGTGCAAGTACCGAGCAGTAGTGGCCAAATCCTTCACATTAGCAGCTGTAATGGTTATCTTTCCGCTGTATAGAAAATCGATCAGAGAATGGAGAGCATCGGGATCTACAGAATCCAGTGTTATTTCGGATTTTGCGCTCTCTGCGAAACTTCCGATGAACATCGCTCTGAAGTAGGGGATCCTCCAGCCAAGATTATGCGATGAGCTGTTAACGTTTTTTCTCCAGCTCTGATTGTCACGTCGCATAGTCCTCCGCGTTCTTTTATTTCTTCAATTGTAGAGAAGGATTTGCATAGGAGGAATTCAGTGCCCGCCAGATGTAAAGTATCTTCAGAATTTTTCATTCTGAAAAAGAATTTTGGCTTCCCAAGGTAATATACGACAAAAGCTTAGATTTTCTGCTAGTTCAACGGCTTGAACGCTCATTAAATGCCATTTAACAGCCAGGAATCTCGAGAAATGAAACTTCACAAATTAATTTTTCATACGTGCGTGAAGTCACGTAGAAACATGAGTTAATTGCGAAAACCCAACGAGATAGAAATCTCGTTGTAGGACGATACTTTGGTGCATATATGCAGATCACTAGTAGCCCAGTAAATAACGGACTTAACCCGGAACAAATTAGGTAAAAGCTGAATTTTTGCAGGCTGGTAGAACTCATTGGGCTTAGCATTTTCACAAAAGTTTCCACCTCCCTCGTACATCTTCATAAAGTGGGGAAATTAAGTCTAATACTAATCCACTCATAACTCCCGAAATAATTAACGCACAGCGATAATTTTTTTTTCAATTTATTCCTTTTGGTACGATCTATAAACTTAATCCTTTTCATTTTTAATATATCTCCTATAGTTTTGCTGCAATTTGCGAAGTCCCACAAAGTAACACCCTTTTTCCTCGACGTTTTATCCATGAATCGCAATTACCGCTTCACAGAGCCAAAACTGCTGAAAAAGGCTCATAATAAAAGTTGTAGCGAATTTTATAACCTTTACAACGATATATTATTTGTCTTAATACACTTTATAGTTTACTTTCTATTGTACCGAAACTTCTAGCCGCAAAATGACAAAAAATCGGGTAAAACATGCCATAATTTTGCGAGGAGTATAATTTTCAACTACAGGTAAAAAAAAAAAAAAAAAAGAAAAAAAAACTCAGCTTTGCACTTGCAAAAAAGGCACCGATTCTTGCCTTTTTGCTTAACACCCAACGCACCCCCTCCCCTGCAGAGGTGGGGCTAATGATTATTATGCACAAACGAATTGTTGAATTGAAATATGACAATATAATTTTTCCGTTTATACATTTGTTATAAAGTGTGAATTTAGTCCTATGCACTGCTGCTGTTTCTACAATTTCAAAATAATTAAAAAAAAAATAAAAGAAAAAAAAGAACAACACATTTTTATTTTCAAATTTTCTGAATGAACTGAGATTAAAAGTGCCTGTAATTAAAAAAGAAAAGGCTGCAAACGAAAGAGGTGATGATTAAATTTATAACTTTTAAAATTATATTTGTTTTGTGTTACATTGCTTCTGTGGTTCTTCTGAATACCGCACAGTTGTGGCAGAAATATAAGTCAACTAGCTTTACTACCCGGCTTTGCCCGGGATTTAAGTTTATTAATTTCATATTCCCTTATATGTCACTGAAAAAAATCGGGAAACAGTTGATGCTTGCAAGAAAGAACAAGAAAGATGACACCGAATTTTTGGGTGTAATAAGCACGTCTTTTGAATCCGTTCTGACGCAAATTAAATTTATCAAAGCTATTCAAAGGCAATGGAACCGGTATGGAAAACAATAGTATCTGACGGAAGAAAGAAGTTTTTCAATCGGGTCTTTAATCCCACAGATATTGGTGTAAACGGAATCTTAAGCTTACGAACTCTTAGAAACAGAGTTATGGACAAAAATAAGATGTGACTTTACTACCCCTAGTGGGAAAACCATGCATTATTTTAGGAAGAAAGTATTCTCAAAAGGTTTATCCATATGAGCGGTATCAGTCCAAGAAAAAAAATTTAGTCGAGTTTTCAGGAGCCCAGATTTTGCTACAAATACATCAGAAGCAGAAATTAACACTTATCACCCCTGGTGGCCAAACCATTCTTTACAAAACATTAGAAATTATGTGAAAAATATTTTATATCAGGTCTTGTATGCGATACAGGAAGAATTTTTCAAATCGGAGTTTTAGGAGCAGAAAACGCAATTTACCTTTACGCCCCCTAGCGGAAAGTCTATAAATTACTTGAAAATTTTGAATTTTTAGGAAAAAACATGTCACACTAGAAACACTATCCAACAAAGAAGGATTTTTTTAAATCGGACTCTTAGAAGTCAAGATATTGACAAAAATAAGATATACGTCTACGCCCCCTGGCGCAGAAACCATGCACTATTTTAAGAAGAAATGTTTCTAAAAGGTTTGTCGACACGAATACTTCGGTCTACAAACGACGTTTTTTTCAATCGAGAATTTAGAAGCTCATATTTTGCTGCAAATACATCAGAATCGGAAACTAAGATTTACGCCCCTTGATAGCCAAACAATTTTTTACAAAAATTAGAAATTATGTGCGAACGATTTCCCATCAGGAGTTGTATCCGGTGCAGAAAGAATTTTTCAAATCGGAGATTTAGAAGCAGAGATATAGGGCGAAACGCAATTTACCTCTACGCCCCCTAGCGGAAAGTCTATAAATTTCTTGAAAATTTTGAAATTATTTGAAACACATGTCACACGAAAAACACTATCCAACAAAGAAGGAATTTTTCAAATCGGACTCCTAGAAATAGAGATATTGACAAAAATAAGATGTACATCTACGCCCCCTGGCGGAGAAACTGTGGGATATTTTAGGAAGAAAGTATTCCAAAAAGGTTTATCGATGTGAGTGCATCAGTCACGAAATAATTTTTTCAATCGATAATTTAGAAGCTCAGATTTTATGGCAAATACATCAGAAGCAAAAATTAACACTTACGCCGCCTGGTGGCCAAAGTATTCTTTGCCAAAAATTTAAAATTATATGCAAAAGATTTTCCATTAGGAGATGTATCCGCCGAAAAAAAGATTTTTCGAATCGGAGTTTTAGGAGAAGAGTTATTGGAAAAAATGTAATTTACTTTTACGCCCCTAGCGAAAAATCTATGCGTAATTTGAAAATGAAACTATATCTAACACACTCTTCACATACACATGTACATGGAATCGAAAGATAAAATAATTTTTTTAATCGGATGTTTAGAAGCAAATATGTGGATTTCTTTTTTTTTTTTTTTGATTGGAGGTTTAACGAGCACCGTGAGCAACTCAATGGGCTATAAGCAGTCGCCCATCCCTAATTTAGGGTCACTGGTTCTAGGGAAGGGAGAGAGCCAGTGCCGTAAGACAAACACAACATCCATGCCTCACCGGGATTCGAACCCGGACCCCGTTCGGACGAATGATCAGAGGCCATCGCTTAGACCACTGCGCCACCGGGGCGGCAGTATGTGGATTAAAATGCAATCTTGAATTCGACATCATCTGCATTTACGTCCCCTAGCGGCAAAATTGTGCATCGTAAAAAAAAAAAAACGAAATAAAGGATCATCATTTGCATATTTCAAGCTTCCGAATTCAAAAAGAATTTATCAAATCGGACTAATAGTTGCAGAGATTCCGTGGGTACAGACGGACGGACAAACCGATAACAGAAGCACGATCTTTTTTTACAAAAGACGTGCTAAAAAGGTCAAAAATCTGTCATAAGAATTAAACATTTAAGCCACTCTTGTGAAAGAAAGCTGATTTCACAAATTCGGTCATTTCAAATTATTTATTCATAGTGTGATTATTTCAGCTCTCGAGTTTGAAGCTCGTCGGCGATCGGACGTTCGGCGCTCGTTCGTCTCTTCAGCAGTCTCATTGCTTCGTCTTGTAGCAGTTCAAAATCGTTGTTCAGCAAGTCGCGCCTGTTTCGTCAGCAGTTTCGTTGCTTCGTCGAACACCTTGTTGAGTTCTGTCCGATGCACGTGCTTGTGATCTTTCCTCTTCTGATTGCTTGGCTCGTGATATCTTTTGCCGTTTTGTGTTGATTCGTATTTGATTAAAAATTGGTCTTTTCCTTTTGGGCATTGCTGTCACAAATATTTGTCGAGAATTAAAGCAACGAAATGTACAGAATGTATGGAATCTGTAGAATCAAATGGACCAAAAGCGTTATGAATTATTTAACACGCGTCCAGGAGAGACAGCATTAGAACACTGACGGAACAAAATTCGTTAACAATTTGCTATCGACGATCAGATGCATCATGTGCTTTCGGTTTCAGACGTCTTTGAGGGGCGAATCTCTGGGATAAAAAATTTAAAAACGTATCTTTGCGAATATTTTATGAAACTGGCTGAAATTTTAATGAACACCATAAATCGTTAATAGGAACATGACCTCCAAATTTGGCCTGAACTGGTAGATCACTTTTTAAATTAGCCGTCAAAATTTTATTAACCGTTTCTGCTCATATATTTCTGTTTACCGATGAATTAAAAATCTTATGCCTATTTTGAAAAGTTTTGAGCGGATTCCGGTGAAATTTTGAGGAATTCCTCTTATTACCAATCCATGGTGTTGATAAAAAATTCAGCCTTTTTCGTTAAGAATTCGCAAAGTTCGTTTTTGCATTTTTTATGCACAGTTCTCAAAGAACACAAACACCCGTGGATGTGCGGCGGCGATGAATGCAGTCACGTGCTTTCAGATTTGGAACAGATAACGATGACGTAGCAAACGACGCTGACTTTATTGAATAGCTTATTAATTCATAACTTGCGAACGGAATAACTTAGAGATTTTAAAGTAGTTGCGATGACCTAGAAATTCCAGTATTAATAAGCAATGCAAATTTCACGATGCCACAGTTCGGCGTTTGAGAGTTTTTGCTGCTTCAGACAAACAAACAGACGTTTTGTGTTTTATATATTAGATAGGAGTATCGTCACTTATATCAGGTTTTTTTGTGCATGACAGTCCACTGCAACGTCCTCACATAGGGGAACATGAGAATCCGGCTTTTCGGCAAACTGCAGGAAATCCCAGATTCTTTCTTACAGTTGCATGAAATAAAACATAAAAGTTCATCTTTTACCCGTGGTAAAGTGGTCGTAATTGGTTTTAGTCTTCCCCCCTCTAACTTCCAACCCCAAGTTTTTTCCCTGACCACATCTGAACTTGAATGTATACCAGCTGCTACTGTAAATGAAAGTTTTCCAAATTCAAAGTTTGATCTCAGTGACAGTTTCACAATGTATATTTGTAATAAAAATTCGCTTAATAGAAAAGTTAAAATTATATATTTTCAAATTCTTTTCCTTTCTTTTCGTCATATTTTAATCGCTAAATTTTGATAACTTTAAAAATCGGCACCTTATTTAATGCAAAGAAATGCTTCTCTCACTCACTTTAAATATCTGGCATCATCTAAATTACCGTGTTTGCTCAAACCATATAAATGCAAAAGCAAGCTTTCTCCATTTTGAAAGATTTCTTTTGAAGCATTAATGCGGTTGAAAATCGTTGCTTGTGACTGAGCCTCCTGAGAATTTTTTATTAGGTTAACAGCATTTTGCTTCCGAAGTCCGTTTTGACATGTCGCAGCCAGCGTATGCTACTGCAATCACCTCAGATGCTCTGAAGAAAAGCGGTTGATCAAAAGTAACAGTACATGACTGCTTCCTCTTTTTACATTGTTCTGCTGCAAAACACACTGCAGTGTAAATGAAAGGGTTTTCTGGATCAATATCGATGAAGAGTATAGGTAAAATGTAATTCCTTTCACAGCCATCTAATTGGCCCATGGTTGCATTCTTTATGAATGCCACTCCAGCCTAGTTGAGGCTTTGAAACAGCGGCAAAGACAATCAGCTACAGATAATTTAACGGAAACAAAGTCTTTAAGGCGGACGTCAAGTAATTTTGCTTACTATACTTCCAATGGAAACACTTCTGTACCCATTTTCTTCACAATTAATGCGTTCCCAAGGATGAAAATTTGAACATCGGTTAAAATAGCTTCATTTTATAATTTAGAATACTTAATATTTTCTAAAACATAACCATAATTATGCAATCCAACATTTGTTTGTCTACTGACGTCATCAAAGTACAGGTCGCGCCATCTTTTTTCTGGTTTCAACACCACCAAAGGAAAAGTTATTGATTTTTATTGTAATTATGGTTATGTTTTAGAAAATATTAAGTACAAGTTATAATATAAAGTTATTTTAATCGATGTTAAAATTTTCATCTTTGGGAACACACTAATCGTGAAGGAAATGTCTACAAAATATTTTCCATTGGAAGTACAGGAAGCAAAATTACTTGACGTCCACCTTAAGGATGCTTGCGTACTATCTGTCATCCTTATGTTACTCAGGTCTTGAACTCTTATGTTCTGTAAGACGAATAGCCTTTTCTTAGGATAAGCGCTATGTCTTATGCTTACCCGAGGTTTAGAAATGTTTCCAAATTGTAGTCGTGAAACATCAACCTTCGTGTCAACACAGGTGGCTGGTGTAATGCACTGAATTCATCCCATTGCATGAAAAGTGTTAAATCCATCTAAAGCACATGCATTCACATCTGCGTTTTCAAACACGTACTGAATAAAGACTTCATTACTCACAGAAGGTACTCCTGCACTAATTAGAGAATTTCGATATTGCTCTGCTTCGCAGTATGAAGAGCACATACCCATCGATGATAACAATTCAGCTAAATGTCTGGAACCACATCTACGACTTAAATACAACGCAATGCAGATTTAAACAGCTGACAAAAATGATCTAGGTCTTACAGCAGATATTATAGCATGGTTTATTACAGTTCGTTTTGCAAATAATCCAGGATGTGCTGCCATCACCCCGTCTTTTTTTCGTAGCCATGTAAGTAAATATTTGCAGCGTTTCCGGAATAACATTTAATCCACCCATCTTGATATCGTTTACATTCGGATATTTAGTACTGTCGTAAATCATTTTCTGTATGTCCTTTCTAAATATGTCTGCTGCTGCTTCAACAACTCGTCTTCGTTCACAAACTTTACCTTTCTTTTACCTCTGATCAGTCAGCAATTTGTGTTTGGCTTCTATCATACATTCAGTATTCTTCTTTCCAGAAATATATGTCATCACTCTCCTATCTCCGAAATGCTGTAACAGTCGCTGCTTCAAATATTTATCAGTAATGGGTGTAGAAAGGCCATGATCTTTCATGACATTTTGTAAATCATTTAGGGTGTATTGCCATTCTTCTGCTTTTTTAGCACGTCTTTTGTAAAAAAAGATCGTGCTTCTGTTATCGGTTTGTCCGTCCGTCCGTCCGTCTGTACCCACGGTATCTCTGCAACTATTAGTCCGATTTAAAAAATTCTTTTTGCATTGGGAAGCTTGAAATATGCGAATAATGATCCTTCATTTCGTTTTTTTTTTACGATGTACAATTTCGCCGCTAGAGGGCGCAAATGCAGATGATGTCGAATTCAAAAATACGTTTTATTCCACATATTTCCTTCTAAGCATCCCATTGAAAAAATTCTTTTATCTTTCGATTCCATTTGTAACGTACCAGGAGATGTGACGTACCTGCCAGAAGGACGCACACGACATAAAGGCAGATAGGAATCAGAATAAAACGTCCGCGTAGCTTAATTGGTAGAGCAACTTATTCCGGAATGAGTGGACCCGGGTTCGAACCCCGGCGCGGATAAAAATGACGGAGAAATTCACTTCGTTATAATGGCGCCCGAACTATCCGGATGACCCGACCGTTCAAAATCTCGCATTGGTGTGATGTTATTTCCACACCGCGAGATAGGAAAAATAAGAGAATCCCTTCTCCAGCACTTCGCAAAAATAAAAAAAAATAAGGGGGAGATGATGTAACGTACCAGGAGATGTGACGTGCCTGCCAGAAGGACGCACACGACATAAAGGCAGATAGGAATCAGAATAAAACGTCCGCGTAGCTTAATTGGTAGAGCAACTTATTCCGGAATGAGTGGACCCGGGTTCGAACCCCGGCGCGGATAAAAATGACGGAGAAATTCACTTCGTTATACATTTATGTCGAAAAGTATTTTAGATATAGTTACTTTTTCAAACTACGCATAGATTTTCCGCTAGGGGGCGTAAAAGTAAATTACATTTTCTCGATAACTCTTCTTCCAAAACTCGGATTTGAAAAATATTTTCTTCAGCGTATACATCTCCTGATGGAAAATCTTTTGCATATAATTTCAAATTTTTGGTAAAGAACGCTTTGGCCATCAGGGGCGTAAGTGTTAATTTTTGCTTCTGATGTATTTGCGATAAAATCCGAGCTTTTAAAATATCGATTGAAAAAATTCTTTCGTGGACTGATGCCACTCACATCGATAAACCTTTTTGGAATATTTTCTTCTTAAAATATTTCACAGTTTCACCGCCAGTGGGCGTAGATGGACATTTAATTTTTGTCAATATCTCTACTTCTAAGAGTCCGATTTGAAAAAATTCTTTCTTTGTTGGATAGTGTTTTCCGTGTGACATGTTTCTCATATAATTTCAAAATTTTCAAGTAATTCATAGACTTTCCGCTAGGGGCGCAGCGGTAAATTGCGTTTCCCCTATATCTCTGCTTCTAAACATCAGATTTGAAAAGTTCTTTCTGCACTGGATACAGCTCCTGATGGGAAATCGTTTGCACATAATTTCTAATTTTTGTAAAAAATTAGTTTGGCCACCAGGGGCGTAAACCTTAAATTCCGCTTCTGATGTATTTGCAGCAAAATATGAGCTTCTAAATTCTCGATTGAAAAAAACGTCGTTTGTTAACCGATACTACTCATGTCGACAAACCTTTTAAAAAATTTTCTTCTTAAAATAGTGCATGCTTTCTACGCCAGGGGGCGTAGATGTATATCTTATTTTTATCAATATCTCTACTTCTAGGAGTTCGATTTAAAAAAATTCCTTTTTTGTTGGATAGTGTTTTTAGTGTGACATGTGGTTCATATAATTTCGAAATTTTGAAGTAATTCATAGACTTTCCGCTAGGGCGCGTAAATGTAAATTACGTTTTCCCCTATATCTCTGTTTCTAAATTCCCGATTTGAAAAATTCTTTCGGCACCGCATACAGCTCCTGATGGGAAATCGTTTGCACATAATTTCTAATTTTTATAAAAAATGGTTTGGGCACCAGATGGCGTAAGTCTTAATTTCTGCTTCTGATCTATTTGCAGCAAAATACGAGCTTCTAAAATCACGACTGAAAAAAAGTCGTTTGTTGACCGATTCTACTCATGTCCTGTTTCGTCAAGGCAAAATTTCACCGCTAAAGGACGCCAACGTTTTTCTTAGTATCGCTGCTTTTAAATGTGCGATTTAAAATCGGATGCCATTTACCTTGTGTAACACTAGGTTAGTATTTGAGGAGTTTTACAGTTCACAGTTCTGTCGCTAGGTGGTGCTTGTGTACTTCTGTTTGCAGATGTATCTTTGCTTCTAAAAACCCTATTGGGAAATTTTTTTTTTACTGTATACCATTCACGACAATAGAGATGTGGAACATTATCTTCTTTAAATAATACGCAGATTTCCCGCTAGGTGGTGTGAGGGTTAAAGGTTTTATTTTTCGCTACCCCTGCTGGCGGGAGACGTATTTGAAAATTTGAATAGTTCTTTTCCTTTAGCATAGCTTTTTCCATGAAGAATATTTTAAGCCTACTTTCAACTTTCCTATTATGCAAAATTCTTGACCTAGAAAGCGTAGAATCATATCATGTTTCGTTCTACATTTGTTTTTGTTTTTAACTGTTTTATTTGAAAATCTGTTTGCCTCCGATATCCTTCTGCTATGAGAAAATTTTTGTGCGCTATTTGTTAATTTTTGTAACGTGCGTTTTAGACAGTGTTACAAGAAATGTAGCTGTTTCTATTTCTGGAGGTTTTATTGATTGTAGAAATCCGGTTGATTTTTTCTAACTGGTTGCAGTGACTTTGAATAATTTTGAAAAAATTAATTCACGTCAGAAACGGTTCCAAAGATGTGCTCATTATGCAACAGAAAATTCGGTGTCATCATTCTTTTTATTTCAAATATTTTGAAGTCACACTTATAGAAAACGAGGATGTAAATATCAAATATAACTATAAATACATATAAAACTCTATGCTCCTTGTCATTGGTCACGTATTACGAGATCCAGCTGAAAAGTCCACATTCGAGCCGGGCACAGCCACACATGAACACGGAGTCCCAATAGTTCAAATTAGGACAGCGGCTGTTTCTACCAAATGAAATAAACCCGCAAATATAGTTTTAAATATAGTTAGGTATATCAGA
Organism: Macrothele yani; assembly: GCA_039090855.1. Taxonomy (NCBI): domain Eukaryota; kingdom Metazoa; phylum Arthropoda; class Arachnida; order Araneae; family Macrothelidae; genus Macrothele; species Macrothele yani. Next base: position 52,798,243 of record CM077028.1, read on the forward strand.
TATACTCTGATATACCGAACCGTGAAATGGTTCTTTGTCACAATGATTAAAGTGGTTAACTCTTATATATACCATGTAATATACACTTAGTGGCCACTTTATTATGACCACCCCCTTCAGTACTTCGTTGGGCCATTCTTCGTGGCATGGACTCCACGAGATGTTGATAGGTGGTTTGTGGAATCTGAGACCATGCTTGATGGATAGCACTTTCCAGGAGTGTGAGATTGCAGGGTTGTGGATCCAGCTGTCTGATGGCTCGTTCAACTTCATCCCACAAATTCTCAATGGGGTTGAGATCTGGAGATTGTGGGGGCTACTTAAGCAAAGTAAATTCACCGGCATGTTCCTGAAACCAATATTGTACAATACGAGCACCATGGCAGGGCGCATTATCTTGTTGAAAGTAACCATCGCCATTGGGATAAACCATCCACATGACAGGATGCACTTGGTCCGCAACGATGTTTAGATATGATGTGTCAGTCAGACGTTGATCAACACGAATTAAAGGGCCCAAAGCATACCAGGAAAACATTCCCCAAACCATAACGGTGCCTCCACCAGCTTGAAGAGTTGTAGCAATGCATTTGGGGTCCATGCTTTCGTGCTGTTTCCGCCAAATTCTCACTCGGCCATCGGCATGGTGCAACTGGAAACGTGGTTCATCGGACCACATAATTTGTTTCAAATTATCGACCGTCCAATCTTTGTGCTCCTGTGCGAACTGGAGACGTTTTCTCTTGTTGACTGCAGACAGCAAAGGTGTTCTAACTGGCTTTCGGCTGCCACATCCCATCCGATGCAGTGTACGGCGAACAGTGCGTGCAGAGATTATTTGAGGAGATCCTTGATTAAGATGGTCTGTAATTTGCTGCACTGTTGCCCTTCTGTTGTCTGTTACCAGTCTGGACACTTTCCGTTCCGCCCGAGCAGTCGCTAGTCGATGACGACCAAACTTTGCACGTTGAGACCCAGTTTTTTTGGCTGACAGTCCAGTCTTTAAACACTTTAACAACAGCTGCTCTGGAACATTTCACGAATGCGTCGGTTTCGGTGATACTCACTCCATGACTCCGAGCTCCTACAATCATCCCACGTTGAAAATCCGTCAAATTGCATTTTTCCTCCATCTCGTCACCCAAAAATCACTTCTACTACTGTCGCAAGCACTAAGCTTTCCCCTTTTCATACTAGTCTCGCCCTCTGGCGGCAACAACGTGCAACCATAGCTGATCTGCTTAAAACACTGTCAGGTGGTCATAATAAAGTGGGCACTTAGTGTATAAGAACTGGCGCTTCTGTTAACTAACTGAATGCTTACAGATACGAAGACCTACTGAATGGTCTACGTGCACCAAAAGACACATAACATGTTTTAAGTCAAGTTTCACTTACCCAAAATCCACTATTTAAGTAAATTAGGGCATTAGTACAGTTAAAAGGATGCAGATGCTTGATCCATGCCCTATTTCGAGAATTTCTTTTATAGCAGTTCGTGGCGTTTCATCATGTGTTCCCAATGGAACACGTTGATAAAAGGTTGACAACTCATTCGGTAACACATCGAGAAAGTAATTCCGGAAAATGTATTCGTAGAGTGCTACGAGTGTTCCACGCTTTTGCCACCAAGTGTCCCGAATGTGTTATGTAAAAATGCTAGTATCTTCTACCATAAAATATTTTATGGTGGAAAGAGCTTTAATAACACATGCGAAACAGGTTGATGCACATTCGGAAAACTTTGGCAACATACGAGGAACGCAATGATCACCCAATTTTTGGAAATGGTTTTCGCAAAATGTTAAGAAATTGTGCGATCTATTCCAAATGATTTGTTATTTTCTACCTCAAACGCTCACTTCTCTTTCATATTTATCGTGCTTAGCAAACGAATTAATGGGAACAGCTATGTCTTGTAATTTAAATTTGTACTTCTCAATATTAATTCCACGTGTTAATCTAAAACAATAAACATTTTTTTTTCGAAAGTATGAACGTTTGTCCCATTTTTTCGCCCACAGCGGACGCGCATACCACTTTTCTTTGTTGTTTTAGCAAAAAGGGCCGATTTTCAATAGCTGCTGGTGTGACGCTATCTCATCTAAATCATTCTGACATGACGTCAGAGATGCATTGCGTCACATGATTTACGTCACAGGATCAACTCTTTTGAAACAGGAAAACGTTACGCCAGGAATTTTTATTTCTACTTTGTCGTTCCTAAACAACATATAGAATTTTTCATTTAGAATCCTAGTGTCTGTCTGTCTGTCTGTCTGTCAGTCTGTCTGTTAACCCTTTTTATAGCCACTTCTAGCGATAGGTATCTCCCATTTATTTATTCGCGAGGGTATTTGTCTAATTTCCGACGTTGACCGGACGGCTTGGGAAATGCATTTTTCTGCTACTGCCAGCATAAGGAGAAATAAAGTGCATCCGAGACCGAATTGACAGGAAACTTCTCGGCATTGGCGTCCCCAAGCCAAGGGAGGCTGTGGAAAACCCCGGAAAAACAGCAGACTAGATGGCCGGTAGGTCCAAAATTCGAACACCCGACAAGAATTCTGTCGTATGAAATTTAATTTTAAAATTTCCCTTCTGAACGTAAAATGTTTATTTTAGATTGTCAAACCAGATTCTTTTCTCATTTAAGTTTAAAAATTGGAAATTCTAATAAAGTAGGTAACAGTGTGTGTTTCTATTATTTCATGCCCATGCTGAAGAAACATGATTTGGGAACTTTCTTTTTCCTTTTACCTTTAACTACGAAATTCTCAGAATATAACGAATTTTTTTCACAGAGTATAACCAGTTATTATTTTACACTGCTGGCTACCCAAAATGCAACACCAAGAAGGAAGCATCCAAGTGGCCTGAAATTCGAAGCATGCGTCGCCCGCGAGAGAACATGCAAACGATTAGCTTTGCAGGGCATATGTAAATCACGTGCGCCTGGCACGCCACCGAGAAGCACTATAAGAAGGGTGCACAGAAGGCGGGGTGCAAGCAGTGGAAGTGTGTTGTGCTGCCGGACCTGTGCGTGGGAAGCTTCCTAATGCCTCGTTGCAGAATACGGCGGACATTCCAGCACGATTCGGAGTTCATCAGAGGACGAATAGTGGCTTATCGCGACAGCGGTTTATCGTACCGAGACATCGGCGCCCGTGTGAGAAGACATCCAGTCACAGTGAGGCGAGTATGGATTCGGTGGGTGCAGGAGGGACTGGCGGACCGACGTGAGAGATTGCCGCAGCCGCGTCACGCCACCGGACGAGAGGACCGGCATGTTGTGCGGCGGGCATTAACGGCTCGCACCGCCATATCACGAACGTTAGTGCAGGAATTAGGGTGTGTTGCGCAACAACCTGTGTTAGCACGTACCGTCCGACGTCGTCTGCAGGAGCGGGGACTTGTCGCACGGCCCCCATTGCTTCGATTACCATTGACATTACACCACCGGCGAGTGCGGTGGCAATGGGTCGTTGAACGCCGCAGGTTATGACACTCGCACCCCTCTGGTACGCATCGCCGGTACACTCAACAGCCACCGCTACATCTCTGACGTTTTGAAGCCTGTAGTCCTCCCTTACTTGCAGGACCTGCCAGCGGCCACGTTTCAACAGGACAATGCGCGCCCGCACGTGGCACGCATCGTGCAACAATTCTCCACGGCCCACCAGGTGCCACTGCTGCCGTGGCCCGCCTGTTCTCCCGATATGTCGCCCATCGAGCACGTCTGGTCGCTGATCGGCAACCGAGTGGCCCGGTAAGCACCCCCCGTGGCTACGCCTGATGAACTGTGGCAACGTGTGAAAGCAGCCTGGACCGACATGCCCCAAGCCCACATTCAAAGCCTCTTTCGTTCGATGCCGCGGCGTGTTGCGGCCGTTATTGCCAGCCATGTGGGCCACACGAACTATTGATGTCTCCGTGTTCCGTTAGTCACACGGGCCTGTAAGCTCAATCGTTTCATGTTTGCATCTGTTGTTATGTGTCCAGTAAATCGGGCTTTTGCTATCTCGTGTACTTCTTGGTGTTGCATTTTGGGTGGCCAGCAGTGATTTATATTTGACAAAGAAATGCAAAAGAAAACAGAAAGAAAAGAAAAATTCAATTAAATCCCTATTAAACTACACTAAGTAAGCTTAATGCTACGAACGCTAATGGTTACGGTTATTTTCTTAACCGGTAGTCGAAAACTTTTAATGCCGAAGAGGCGATTTGCATACAGATCAAAGCTACACGCATAGATTTGGCTTCTGTATTGCAGCGAAAGGCAGTTCCGCTTTGTGTATTGCAGACAGTTTAAGCAGTATAACTACAACGGAAAAAATCAATGAATCGGAACAATAAACAAATACACGCTGATTACAACTTCATTCGGGACGGAATGTATACAAGAGCAAATCTGCAATAGAAAAAAAAATCAGGCACACGGATTCACTCGTGCAGGAAACAATTTGCAGTTTTCATTTGCATGATAACATTTTCATAATTTGACTAAGCTGTAAAGGTATTTATGTAAGAAATATACAGAAAACACGTTTATGCGCGGCTTTCGTTTCATGGAACGTACTCTTTATTTGCGTTTTTGAATTTAACAATATACAGGAGTCAGCTATGTAACCAGTAGAAAAAAAAATATGTAACTGCAGGAACTATACGTCGTAAGTGGAGTTATTTTCGTGCAAAATTATGAACTTATAATGTTTATCATTAAAAGTTGCAATTTTGCATTGGAGTTCCTCATATTAATTAGCATATTTTCTTCACATCACATAATAGTTCCCTTCAGATGCTTTCCAACGGTACATTACCTGTTTACATGCGGCAAATTGTTCGAAAGTTAAGGGGGGGACTTTTTTTATTTTTGATGTCTGTTCATGTTTTACTTCTTTTTACTATACGTGCAAATTGATGTATTGTTATTATGTTTGCTCTCCAGTTTCTGTTGTATTGTGGATGTACCTGTTTTTTTCCTCTTTATGTTTTCTGTGTTGCAATCTTCAGGGATATCTCCTATGTAGGTATGTATCCCATGATAGCAATAAACTAGGTTCCTTGATACCCACAATTACCAAACCCCAAACCATTGCCATTTCAGGAATTTTACCCTGATCATGATGTGAATATCATGTATACTTATACCAAGTAAAAGACTCGTAACTTCTGAGAAACCAATGGATGTATATAGCATATACCACGCAAAATTAATTGAGCATATCTTGTGATGTCAGAAACAGGAGGTTACTTACCTACATGACTGGTAATTTAATGCATTTTCCATTAGATTCCCCCTTAATATTGGGTAACTTTGAAAATCTGAACACCTTGAAATATTCCAATTAATTAGTAGAACTGCAGGATAAGAAAAAGCGAAATTTATTTTTTAAGAGAACAAACCACAGGTACAAAAACGCATAAAGAAAACTTCGTATTTGATGATTGCTTCAACGCTATTGTTGTGCAAGATGACGTCACCGTCAGTCATGGTGGCTGAAATTTTAAGAAAACCTTCTCGTACTCGGAAAGGGCTCAATGAATTACTTTTTAATGTAAATAAATTTGTGAAAAAAGATATTTAAAGTTCAAAACAATCTGACTATCACATGATTACAGTTCTTAAATGCAGCATTTATCTTTCCCTACTAAGACTGTTTATTTATTTAATTATTTATTGGGGAGTTTAACGACCACCGTGAGCAACATGATGGGCTATAATTAAGGAGGTTAGAATAACTCTTCTGGAGATGCTGTAAGTCTCTTAACCGTGAAGCCGTAAAGTGTGGGAATTTGAGGTTGTTTAAATGATACCTGTGTAGTTTTAACTGTGTGTATTTTAGAATTGATGTGATTCTTGGGTACAGAAATCATATTAATATCAAACTGAAATGAATTATACTTCTTTCGCGAGTGAAGTTTTAGATTTTAACGTTATGTTGTGTTTTGAATTCACACTAACTTTCAAGTATTTCAATTCAAAATAAAAATGTGAAGGAGCCTGAAAAAAAATAAGAATTCTATAAATCCAGCATTTTCTCAGATATCGGCAACAAGTTACGATGAAAAAATTAGAAACGTTTGCGACGAAAGACAACGATTCGGCCAACACAAAATGCATTGCAATAGCCTTGAAGCCGCCCCGGTGGCGCAGTGGTCTTAGCGATGGCCTCTGATCATTCGTCCGAATGGGGTCCGGGTTCGAATCCCGGTGAGGCATGTATGTTGTGTTTGTCTTACGGCAGTGGCTCTCTTCCTTCCCTGGAACCAGTGACCCTAAATTAGGGACGGGCGACTGCTTATAGCCCATTGAGTTGCTCACGGTAGTCGTTAATAAACCTCCAATAAAAAAAAAGCCTTGGAAACCACCAGCTTTCCCGCACTTTAACGGCCGTCACTCGCGTTTATAGGCTTCACGCTAAGTGGCACTGCTCCATTAACAAGGGCATTTCCAGGTATCTTATTCTAACCTCCTTGGCTATGAGCTGCTGCCCATCCATAATTTAAAGCCACTGGTTCCAGGGAAGGTAGAAAGCCAATGCCGTAAGACAAACACAACACACATGCCTCAACTGGATTCGAACCCCGACTCAGTTCGGAAAAACGATCAGAAACTAGTGCTTAGACCATTGAGCCACTGGGGCTGTTACTAAAACTGCAGGATTGGCAGATTAATCCCTATTTGCAAATTAATTTGCAGAATTTTCTCAACCAAGCGCAGAGAAAAGTTACGCTTGTCGTTCATAAATGTACGAAAAACCGTGGCTTTCCTGAACACATGTAACGTAACATCTTGTTAAGCAATGGTAAAATGGATGTAAACAAAATATTATCTGTTCGCAACTAGTGACCCTTCTTCCATTGATACAATGCGAGGTAAATAAAGTCCATTAGCGAAGTGTTTTGCTTGACCACGATCTCATTCGATCAAGCGTGAGAGTCAGGCCGTAGCTTGACAAAGGAGGTTAGAATAATACTTCTGGAAATGCCCTGAGTCTCTTAACCGTTAAGCCGCCAGGTGTGGGAATTTAACGTTGTTTACGTAACATCTATGTAATTTCAATGTGTGTATTTGGCAGTTGCGTGGATTTTGGTTGCAGAAACTGTGTTAATATCGAACTGGGGATGAATTAGGCTTCATAGACGAGTAAAGTTTTCAACGTTATATTTTACTTTGAATTCGCACTAACATTCGTGTATTTCAATTTAAAATAAAAATGGGAAGGGGCTTCAAAATAATTGAGAATTTTATAAATTCAGCATTTTCTCACACATCGGAAGCAAGTTCTGATGCGAAAATTCGAAACATTTGCGACGAAAGAAGGCGCTTCGGCCAACACGAAATGCATTGCAAAAGAATTGGAAACCATCAGCTTTCCCACGCTTTGACGGCTTACGCTCGCGGTTACAGGCGTCACACAAAGTGGTACTGTTCCATTAACAAGGGCATCTCCAGATATCTTATTCTAACCTCCTTGGCCTTGACTGACCATTTAATATCTTAACCAACAAGGTAGAAAGTTGCTCTTAACACTTCTGTGCACGAGTTTGTACTTTTCCTTCATCATTTTGGCACGAACTTGTAATTCGACAGCCCCTCGCAAACTGCAAGAATAGAAGAACGCGAGTGCGACGTTAATGTTATTTATTTAAATTGTGTCTTCTTGAGATTCCTGAATTTGAAGCACTTTTTGACGATAAGTCCGATATTCGCTTTGGTCCAAACGATTGTTTTCTATGAGTTTCGTAACGCATTTCTGGTGAGCTACAAATTTTAGAATGGAAGGTACTGATAGTGATTCTGAATTCTCTGATGAAGAGTTTCTGAGCGAAACATTTTCCACGATTGAAGAAATACAGAAATCAGAGGAGCTTTGCGACGTGGTCATAAAGGTTGGGAAGAAATCTTTCAATGTTCATCGAATAATCTTGGCTGGTGGATCCCCTTACTTCAGGGATATGTTCACCGGGAATTTTGCAGAGAACACCAAGTCAGAAATATCCTTAGAAGATGTAGACTCGGATGTACTTCAGTGCTTGATAAGTTTTCTCTACAGCGGCGATATAAACGTCACGTCTGCCAACGTTGAGAAGTTAATATCTAGTGCAGTGTATTTACAGTTAAACAGCGTCGTAGATGCCTGTTTCCAATTCATGCTTGAAGAACTAAATGCGGGAACTGTGCTCTTCGTTTACATGCTAGCAAAACAGCATGAACATTTTATTGCGTTCACGATTTGCAGTCTATTTATCTGCGAAAATTTCGAGGATGCTGCTTCTTCGGAGGCGTTCTTGAGCTTGCCTTTCTCCACACTAAAGACGTTAATAGAAAGAGACGACTTATTCGTAATGAATGAAAGTGTCATTTTCGAAGCAGTGATGAGGTGGGTGAGAGCGAACGAGAGCGAAAGGATGTTGCACCTAGCTCGTTTGTTGGAAAGCGTTCGAATGCCACTATTGAATACAGAATATTTGGAAAAGAATGTGCTAACAGAAAAACTCATAACGACAAATGAAGCTTGTAGCGAAATGTTAAAGGAAATTAAGAAAGGCCATTCCCTGCCGGGATGTTTCACAGCTGTTGCTGAAAGGTGGTGCAAATCCAGAGAGCACCTGAAGCATTCAAAATTAATGGGTTGCACCGTTTATTGTATTTGTCAATCCAATTTTTCTTACACGCTTAGATTTTATGACACCGTCCACGAAAGTAAATGGATAGATTTGCACGATTTGGAGGGAATTGAGCCTCTGCTGTCATTCGGACTTTCTTATATCTTTGCCATTGACGATTCATTGATATTCGTCCAAAACTCACGCGTCTGTACACTGTGCTTGAAGACATTTGTGCGCACTGATATGAAGTGGGAATTTAGTATTCCAGCCTCTGAAGTTACTGTTCACCAGGGTTTTATGTACTTCCTAGGGTGTAATGGTGCTGTGTACAATTTGAGTGTTGAGAAAAAAAGATTTAGTGAAGTTTTCAGCTTGTTAAGAAGAAGCAGTAGTTTTGCAGTTGCGTCTCTGGGAAGTCACATCTATGTCACAGGAGGTAGGCAGAACGGTAAACCCCTCAAGAATTGCGAACGATACGATCCCTTAACAGGACATGGTGCTGAAATATCTCAGATGCTCCAAGCGAGAGAGGCGCACGCAGCTACGGTTCTCGACGGAAAAATGTATGTCTGCGGTGGATATGAAAAGGAGACTCATTCTTATCAGGAGCCTAACCTTACAGCAGAAATGTACGATCCTATGACTGACGAATGGACCTTTTTAGCCCCGATGAATACTGGAATGGACTTCATGACCATCATGGTTTCATGTTGCGGAAAGTTGCATGCAACCGGTGGTTTCATAAGGAGTGGTTCCGTTGCTTTCGAGACGTACGATCCTGCTGAGGACAAATGGACTTCTGGTCAGGTGTTTCTCTCAAACTTTCCAGGGAGCTTCACTTTTGTAAGAAATAATGCAGCTTCACAAATTTCAGGTTGTTTCATCATGTCTTAATAAAAAACAATGCGAGTGCTTGGATGTCTGAAAAGGTTTTATACGCTGAATGGTTCCTTGTTTCGTCAGCAATCTATAAGTAGCGAAATTCGCTGGTTGTACTGAGTTTTTTATTCACTGTTTGATCTCATTAATAAAAATAACAATAAAACACTGCGGCTTTACAATGGGTTTTATAGGTAAAACCATCGCACGTATTAAACTGAAAATTTAATGTCCTTTGCTTCGTATTTTTAAAATTTCTCTTGCATCACTTTATGGATATGAGACACGGTGAGTATATTCAAATACGTGGTGAAATGCAAATACGACGAAGTCATCGCTCGTCCACGTTATTTTATAAACAACGCAACTGAAAAACTTTTATTCCGACACCCCTGGGATCGAATCCCAGATCTATCTCCATGTATTTGAAATATATTCACCATTTCTATCTGCATTTGAATTTTTCAGCTATAATTAAATAGCATGTTCAGTTAAATACCACCAGATGGAGACATCGAAGCTGCTGAGCACATCAATACAGATTTGTGTAGTTAGATGCTCAGTGATTAACCACGGATAGCACTGTGAACTGTTGGCTCCGTAGCGTGAAGCGAACGTACTCGCCTAGTTATCGAGAGATCTGAGGTTCGATCCCAGCGGTGTCGGAACAACAATTTTTCAGTTGCTATGCGTTGTCTATAAAATAACGTCGATAGAGCGATGGCTTCGTCTAGTTGGACATGAGACATGTTATTTAACTTCGCCTGGACTACCGAATCAGAACGCTTTCAAGTAGTTTCCGATTTCGAATGTAATCTTCTGCTTTGTTTACATAGAACGTGGTCATACTCAACACGAAAGAAAGTAGTTCGCGATAAGATATGGAATTTTGATTACTATTTTTTTCTCGAAATAAATCTTATCGCAATGGAAACAATTATATGCATTTATTTTATTATCGAAAATGATAGTAATATATTAAATAAATAATTAAATAAATAACGTATATTTATTTTATTATGGAAAATAATAGTAATATATTATATATAAATAATGCATATTTATTTTATTATGGAAAATAATAATATATTGTCCAGCAGCAATCTCGACCAATTCCACGCTGGCATAATTTACAAAACCCGAATAAATACTACTAAAAAATGAGGCGTCAATCTTAGCCGCGAACAAAAGTTGGAAATAGCTTCGCATAAAAACACGCTGGCTCCTGTTAAAAAAAAAAAAGAATAATGACTATTATTCACTATATTTCTTCATAAAATATATGTTTACAAATAAAAATAGTCATTAAGGCGTATATTATAAAGAAATTCTAAAGAAATTCCTTTAAAATTTATCATGAACTACTTTCTTTTGCGTCGGATGTTAATAAGGCTCTGTGAAAGCGGAAGAAAACACTCGGAATCGGGAACTACGGTATATGTAGCACGCAGGCTTACATCTTAAGAAACACACACACACACACACACACACACACATGCATGTATATTGTGTACATTTGTATAAAGATGTATAGTATACGTGCATTTAAAAATACAGTTGAACCACACGAAACTTTTGTATCGAATCAAAGGAGACAGTCGTGATTGTTCGAAATACCGAATAGTTTGATGTATACGAAATACTAGCCCAATATACTTCAGAGTATTGGGTTGTAGCGTTTTTAGACGTTCACTGGGTCCGAAACTGGAATGTTAGGAACTCTGACGTTGATAAACCATTTATGAAGGGTTTTTGCCATCTCATCGTAAGCATACGCTTAGCAACATCAGCGTTTGGAAGTTAACAATACTCCTTTTTGATATTTTAGATTTTCAAATTGTTCTTAAAGTACTCTCCAGTACCTAAAAATGATTTTCAACATTACATTTTTTTTCACCACTCTCAACTTTGAATTATATCGAGCTTTGCTGAAAACTGTAGGTTTTGTCGCGTTTCTTAAAACAGTATTACACCTATGAGAGCTAAATTATCGAACCGAACCTTCCTTATCCCAATTTCGATCTTTCTCGCACTCGATCACGTGGTCAACTTTCAGTGTCCCAAAGACAGTCTTTTCAATAATAGAATCCTCCCGCGTGACCTTAGTGCTCTATCTGGAGATTAATAGGATCAACTTCTTTCTTCTCATTTTATTCCGAAGTTCTCCAGCAGTAAAAGAATTTGTACACGTCCTTCACTAAGCACATGACGCTCGATTTTTGAAGTCTGTGGTGGTATAGTGCAGTTGAGCACTGGATTCTGTAATTAATTAGAGCCACTGGGAGCATCAAATATTCGATATATGTATTGTGACTGCTATGTTTTGTTCTATGTAACCTTTGTTCTTACTAGATTTTTATAATGTAATTTTTCCGGTGATCTTCTGAAGTCGATAAAGGAAGTAATTTGGTGTATCCGTCCGTGTTCGATATAAACGGGTTTGATGTATATACACTATCTACCAACAAGTAATTGTACACCCCTGCAATCGACGATATCTGCGGTCCTGATACACGTCACTGCCGCCACTGTTAAATATCGTGTGGGAAACATCAACGCAACCAGTCGCATGCAAGATGCCACGCAGTTCGGAGCTCTCTGATTTCCAGAAAGGTGTAATCGTCGGGTATCACAAAAATGGCCTATCCATACGTGACATATCGTAGGCCACTGTCTATTTTAAAGTACCCAAAATCGACAGTGGCCTACGTGATTGGCAAGTGGAAGATGAAAGATGACTGTCGGAATGTGCCCTGACCCGGCAGACCCACAAAACTGGGAGTTAGAGACCGACGGGTGCTGGCCAGAGAAATTCGGAAGAGCCGCACCAAATCGATGGGCCACATCCGCGAGGAGTTTCAGCAGGCATCCGGGAGTGTTCTTTCGATAAATACCATCCGTAAGGAAGCCCATCTGCTCGGTTATCATGGACGTGCTGCCGCCCACAAGCCTTTGATCACCAAGTCCAATAGCGCTGCTCGGCTAACGTGGTGCAAAGAACATCGACAGTGGACCGTTGAACAGTGGAAACAGGTTCTCTGGAGCGACGAAACAAGGTTCACCCTCTACCGTTCGGATGGCAGGGTCTGGGTTTGGCGTCTGCCTGGAGATCGTCTCCTGCCGGAATGTATTGTGCCAACTGTGAAGTTCGTCGGCGGTGGAATTATGCTATGGGGGTGTTTCTCCTGGTATGACACAGAACCCTTGGTCGCAGTTCCTGGTAGACTCAACGCCGAGACCTACTGCACCATTTTGGATGACCATGCGCTTCCTACGTTGTGGAAGTTTTACGGGGTGGACCCATGTTACTTTCAGGATGACAATGCCACCTGTCATGTTGCGAAGTCCACCATGACTTGGTATGGTGACAATGGGGTTAATAGAATGGACTGGCCTGCGCAGATCCCGTACCTCAACCCCATCGAGCACCTCTGGGACGAAGTGGAGCGTCGACTTAAGGGGTGCCCCCACCGTCCGAAATCGGTGAAGAAACTGACGTGTCTTCTTCAAGCCGAGTGGAAGAAAATACCGCTAGCCGTCGTACAACGCCTGGTTGAGAGTATGCCCCGGAGGGTCGCAGCTGTAATCGCCGCTCGTGGAGGCTCCACCAACTATCGAAGGTGAATAAACTTCGTTTTCCTTTGCTATCACAGGTGTCGAATTACTTGTTGGTAGATAGTGTATAACATGTATACACACCGAGTGATCACTGGATTATGACATTCCCATCAAGAGTGGATGCGGCCCGTTTACCACGTGATTTCCGAGAAGCCGTGATTAGCCGACCGACACAGCATATATAAGGTGTGAGTGGAGCAGTGGGTAGTAAAATTCGGAGGGCGATGGGTAAACGGAAGAATTTATCGGACTTTGAGAAAGGACAGATTGTGGGAGCTCGGACAGCAGGTGACTCGATTTCTCAAACGGCTGAACAGCAGGTTGTTCCAGAGCCGCCGTAGTTAAAGTGTATCATGACTGGCGCGAAAATTGTAAACAACGACCCGGAGGCACAACTGCGCAGGTCAGCGAAAGGTTAATGTGAGAGGTGGGTTCGGGTCTCACGACTCGTACTGGTCAAGAGACGCAGCCCTCTTCGACAGTTAACTACCCAATACAACAGAGGTGAACCCGGAACAGTATTTGTCATGATCATGCGTCACACGCTCGAACGTATGGACTATAAAAAGATACACCCCCAACGACATCCTCTCTAAACACGGTTCATCGGCGCAAAAGACTCGCCTGGTACAAAGATCATGCAAGTTGGACGTCGGATAATTGGAAAAAAAGTGTGCTGGTCCGACGTTTTTCACTCCACTCCGTGATTGGTCGTGTAGGTATTTGGCGCAAACGACATGAAGCACTCGATCCGTCATGCATGGTTTCCACACTGCAATCCGGTGGAGGCGGTTGCATGGTGTGGAGCAATGTTTACCTGCCAGGAACTTGGACCCTTGATGCATGTGAAGCAACGTATTACTGATGCCCACTATCATGAATTGCTTTCTGACTCTGTATACACAAAAATGCCGAACTTTTTACCAAATCGCAACGGTGTCTTCAAAGATGACACTGCGCCGAGTCACAGGTCCGATGTTGTATAAGAATGGTTTGAGGAACACAGTTCCGTGTTAACCACAGCAATACAGCACTCGCCAGAAATGTAGCATTTGGAACTGTTCAACCTGACTGGAACGACATGTGGAACTGTTCAACCTGACTTACCCAGGATTTGGAAACGACATATTATAGTTATGAACTTAAATAACAATATCTATTGTCAACATGTGAACTTTGACAAATACACATAATCTGGGGTTTAATTTGATCTGTAATTTAGCTGTGACGCGATGGCAACAGTACAGTACCCTTGCGATGCTGCTCTGCACTTACACGTCATCACACTCTGCTGTATATACTGGAGTACACTAGCAGCAACTACTAACTTCCATCTGAAGACGGGAGCGACTGTCGACCCAAAAGTGCTTATGGGTTTTTAATCTTTTTAACTTTGTAAATATCTGTCATCTTGTAAAACATTAAATTATCGTGCAAAGACGGTGTAAGTTTCAATGTATTATATATAGCACGAAATTAATTAGTTCTACAGTTCAGACTTCCAGCATACCGATTGCCACCCCTCCCACCCCCGATATCAATCGCGAAGAGCACTCCTGGGGCACTATGGAACGGTATATTAGGCATCTAGATACACCAATCGCCTCCATACCGGCATTGAAGGCCGTATTACACACAGCGTGGTTGGCCATATCTCAAACCTGTTTCCGGCATCTTATTGAATCGATGCCAAGTCAGATAGCTACTGTTCTGAGGGAGAAATGAGGACCTACGAAGTATTAGACAGGTGGTCATAATTTAGTCATCATTCAGCGTATACATACACACACACATACGAATTTGAAGATTTTTTTTTTTTTTTTTTTTTTTTGAGTGGAGGTTTAACGACCACCGTGAGCAACTCAATGGGCTATAAGCAGTCGCCCGTCCCTAATTTAGGGTCACAGGTTCCAGGGAAGAGAGAGAACCAGTGCCGTAAGACAAACACAACATCCATGCCTCACCGGGATTCGAAACCGGACCCCTTACGGACGAATGATCAGAGGCCAGCGCCTTAGACCACTGCACCACCGGGGCGGCAATTTGAAGATGTGATTTCGTATATTGGTGTAAATTATGACGAGAATAGTAAGTCAAAATATTATCCAGAAACTTGAAAATTTCGTCGTCCTGGGGGAAGAACCGAATCCGCGTCTCCCGGTTTACGCCCGAGCATAATAACTAATGCACCACAAAGAACGACCTCAAGTTTCCGAGAAATTTGAATTTAACACATCACAGGAATCGCCATTCGCAGCAACGGCATTCGTATTTAGCAAATCAGGATGAATAGAATTCACTGTTTCCCGTGATTGTCCGGAGAAGCAGATAAGATACGTTTGTATTGTACACTGGTGTAATCGCATATTTCATGACATAAACACATAGTATTCACGATAGAGTCACATTATTGTGACCATCAGCTAATATCCAGAGTAACCGCCGTGTGCAACGCACACAGCAGCTAGACGGGCTGGAAGTGACTCAATAAAGTGCTGGAAGACGTTCAAAGGAAGGTGGAGCCATGCTGACTGCAGGGAATCTGACAGCTGCTGGAGGGTGCGTGGTGGAGGATCCATAGGGCTAACAATACGATCGAGGTGGTCCCACAGATGCTCAACTGGGTTTAAGTCTTGGGAATTAGGAGGCCAAGGAAGTACTTTGAAGTCTTCATCGTGCTCTTCCAACCACTCTCGGACATTATTAGCTGTGTGACACGACGCATTGTCGTGCTGGAAGATCCCATCCGCCCCAGGGAAGACAATCAGCATGTATGGGTGTGCGTGGTCTGCAAGGATGAATTCATAACGAATACGGTCCATAGTGCCTTCCACAGGTATAAGTGGACCTAGAAAATGCCACAAAAACATTCCCCAGACCATAACGCTGCCCCCATCAGCTTGTGTTCTTCCAGCAGTGGTTTAATTGTGTTTGCTCTCCGATGTTTCTCGCCTTATACGCCAACGTCCATCCGTTCGATGAAGCAGAAAACGTAAGAATTAAGGGTATTTCGTGCTAAGTTGTAGAAAAGAAGATTTGAAAGCTGTAGAAGTACGATAACTTTTCTGGAGCAGCCAAAGCATACACACATAACACTATAAATTTCCTTTTAAAAAAACGTCTTTATTTACGATTTAAAAATATGGTAGATAAAAGCTATGGCGAGCACTTTCGCGACCACTATGGCAGCATCATCAGGCCATTGAGTGAAACCAGATTAGAAAGGCACAGATTTAAATAGTAACAGATAGGAGCACAAGTAAACCACATGAATGACTTCTGTGTTCATTTCTATAATGTGTATTACTTGTGCTACTATCTGTCACTACTTGGCTGCTGCAGAAAAGTTACCGTGCTTCGACAGCTTCCATATTTTCTTGTCGATAAAACATAAACTCCGCTGTTTCAGAAATACTGCCACCCTTGGCCTGAAAGCCGATAATCATCCCTTTTTGCAAATCTGATAAATCTCTCTTTTTCTGTATAACAGCAACGAGTGATATGTTTTCAGATCATATGTAGAGGATTTTAGGAAGGGAGTGTCTGACCCCACAGGTCTTAACCCTTATAAATAGGAAGCTAGGAGATTTGGGCTAGAGTGCCCGATAGGAAAGTGAAACGAAAGCGAAGTAGAAAGGGGGAGGAAGATGCCCTTATTTATTACAGGGGTCCAGTACCCGGGGTCCGACGGCTTAACGTGCCCATCCGACGAACGGCGGATATTTAGTGAATCGAGCGTTCGTACTTGCCTGGGATTGAACCTGAGGTCACAAGTAAAACACATGAAAGTCACGACCGTTGCCCACTTGGCCACCCGCGGCCTGATATGTTTTCAGAATGCCTACAGCACACCTTATATACCCTCCAAGCCAGCACACGACACGCGCCTTCTTTAATTGGCTACGCGCTGTTGACGTCAAAAGTGCCGCCCCGGTGGCGCAGTGGTCTAAGGCGTTGGCCTCTGATCATTCGTCCGTAAGGGGTCCGGGTTCGAATCCCGGTCAGGCATGGATGTTGTGTTTGTCTTACGGCACTGGTTCTCTCCCTTCCCTGGAACCAGTGACCCTAAATTAGGGACGGGCGACTGCTTATAGCCCATTGAGTTGCTCACGGTGGTCGTTAAACCTCCAATAAAAAAAAAAAAAAAAAAAAAAAAGACGTCAAAAGTAGGAGGCGGTCACAATAATGTGACTCGACTGTGTATATCATCACCATCTTCATTTTTTGATTGGAGGTTTAACGACCACCGTGAGCAACTCAAATGGGCTATAAGCAGTCGCCCGTCCCTAATTTAGGGTCACTGGTTCCAGGGAAGGGAGAGAGCCAGTGCCGTAAGACAAAACACAACATCCATGCCTCACTGGGATTCGAACCCGGACCCCGTTCGGACGAATGATCAGAGGCCATCGCTTAGACCACTGCGCCACCGGGGCAGCCATCAGCAACTTCGTCAACAACTCTATTATGGAAGGAACTTTTTTTTTTTTTTTGATAGAATGTTTAACGACCACCATGAGCAACTCAATGGGCTATAAGCTGTCGCCCGTCCCTAATTTAGGGTCACTGGATCCAGGGAAGGCAAAGAGCCAGAACTGTAAGACAAGCACAACATCCATGCCTCACCGGGATTTGAACCCGGACCCTTCAAGAACGAATGATCATAAGCCAGCGCTTAGACAACTACACCACCGGGGAGGCACGGAAGGAATAATGAGACACATTAGAATATTAGGAATGTCTTTTTCCTTCTCAAAAAGATATCTATCAAAATATTTCTCACTGATAACCTGGCAGCTTAGGTTGGACTTCCGAATCAGAGAACTTTCAAGTAGTTCCGGATCTCGAGTATATCGCTCCGTTTTGTTTACATAGAACCTGATCACACTTAACGTGAAATGAAGTAGTTCAAGATATGATAGGGAATTTTTATTACCATTTTCATTGAAATAAATCTGTCCTAACGGAAATATTACGCGTCAGTCGCGGTAAAGACTTTAATGAACCATTTTTCTTACGTTGAAAAGTAAATATTCACGTTCTTTTTGTTAGATATTGGGAAAAAATCTGAATAATTAATCTGGGAAAGTTTTTTTTTTTTTTCAAAAACGACGTATTTAGAAACCCAGGCAAATGCTTAATATAAAAGCTAACTGGGGTTTAAAAGAAATTAAACTTTACACTGTGCAGCACTGGGTGATCTACTTAAAAATATAATGAATGTGAATATTTAATAAAATAAATAATAGATATGTTTCGTACTTTGGAGAAAGATGGTACAAAGTAATACGCAGCTCACCGATCCAGATATGTAGCCTTTTTTTTTCTTTGATTGGAGGTTTAACGACCACCATGAGCAACTTGGTGGGCTATAAGCAGTTGCCCTTCACTAATTTAAGTGTCACTGGTTCCAGGGAAGGGAGCAAGCCAGCGCCGTAAGACAAACACAGCAGCCGCCCCGGTGGCGCAGTGGTCTAAGCGATGGCCTCTGATCATTCGTCCTGATGGGGTCCGGGTTCGAATCCTGGTGAGGCGTGAATGTTGTGTTTGTCTTACGGCACTGGCTCTCTCCCTTCCCTAGAACCAGTGACCCTAATTTAGGGACGGGCGACTGCTTATAGTCCGTTGAGTTGATCACGGTGGTCGTTAAACCTCCAATAAAAAAAACAAAAAACAAAAAAACACAGCATCCATACTTCACCGGGATTCGAACCCAGACCTATCTCGGACGAATGATCAGAAGCCATCGCTTAGACCACTGCACCACCGGGGCGACCAATCAGTTTACTCTTGCTGCCATGTTTATGGAAATTAAATATCAAAGGAACACTAGGAGGTTCAAACTGCTTTCGACCACCCCGATGGCGCATACGTCTAAGCGATGGCCTATGATCATTCATCCGAAAGGGGTCCGCATTCAAATCCCGTGAGGAATGGGTGTTGTGTTTGTCTCACGGCACTGGCTCTCTCCCTTCCCTGGAACCAATGACTCTAAATTAGGACGGGTGACTGTTTATAGCCCATTGAGTTGCTCAAGGTGGCCGTTAGACCTCAAATAAAAAAAATAATAACCTCCTTGGGCAATTCCCACTTAAATTTCTTCGGATCACCATCATAAATTCATAGCTTAACGTTTTTCCTGAGAAACGACTTAAAGGAGCTAGGTCTAGCAAGGAGGATAGAATATGGGAAGCAGGCATGTGCTCTTAGCGCTGAAGCTAGTTGAGTCAATGCTGTCTCGAGTATTTGAGGCTCGAGTCCTAAGCCAACGCGATTTTCGCATCTGTGACGTCAGCAACCGGGTCATAACAAACCAGACCCTCTACGATTGAAACCGAGAAACAGTCTGTTTGCTCGACGTGTGTCTTGTACTGAGAGCGCTGAAAGCATGATGTGCGATAAGACGATTAGAAGAGGAGTTAGTATTTTTATTAATTTAGATCATATATTTTCTATGAATTGATAAACTAAACAATTTTTTTACAGACGTATTGGTTCCCACGAAATTTAGTAGGCCGCCACGGTGGCACAGTGGTCTAAGCGCTGGCTGTTAGCCATTCGTCCGAGAAGGGTCAGGGTTCGGGCATGCCTTCTTAAAAGACTATTTAACACAACATAGCGGCACAGTTTTAGCAGTCGTATTGATCCACTACGACTGTTAAAGCAATCGCATTTAATACATTGACAGACTTGGCAAGCTTTTCGCTGTTTTCGCAAAAGGAACTTTCCAGAAAGAACATGCTGCAGAAATAGTTTTCTATATGCAATCCTGAAGCTTCTGATGATACCGTGGTCCACAGGTTGCAATACCTATATTTTGAGGTGAAAAGAACACCAATTTCACGGATTTTGGTTTCCTATCAGTGTTCCTAAAATAGAATGACCCTTTAGCCCCATACACTACCCAAATTAGGACTGCTATTAGAGAATCAATCAAAATACTGACAACACAAAGTATGCATGCAACGATTCTATCTCACTTGACTTGCATCGCCTCTGGATATATATCCTAAAGCAAAATTAGTAGATAACAAGGTTATACTCATCCTGCACTTCCGGTGATTGCTTTGTGCCGTCACTGTTCAAATCGCCATCGTAAAACTAAATTGGATTCGATCCATGGAGGTAGGAATGAGGAGAGAAAACACTCTCCGTTGGCTCAATGCAATCCAAGTGATGCCAAAGATAAGTCACGCCTGTGACGTCAAGGCAGCCATCTTAAGACTAACATGAGCAGATTATGCAATAGCTGTTAACGCTATGCGAAACATGAATTAGACAATTTGCTTTTAATATTAATAAATTTGCCCTTCTTTATTATATTAATCGTTGATATACTGTTATGAAGGATATTATTAGTTGATTTATCAATGTTTAGCACGTACGTAAATCAATGGCTCAAAACGACTATCAGAGTCTTAAGATAGCCGTCACACCGTCAGCGTGCCGCCCCAGTGGCGCAGTGGTCTAAGGCACTGGCCTCTGATCATTCGTCCCTAAGGGGTCCGGGTTCGAATCCCGGTCAGGCATGGATGTTGTGTTTGTCTTACGGCACTGGCTCTCTCCCTTCCCTGGAACCAGTGACCCTAAATTAGGGACGGGCGACTGCTTATAGCCCATTGAGTTGCTCACGGTGGTCGTTAAACCTCCAATCAAAAAAAAAAAAAAAAAAAAAAAAAAACACCGTCAGCGTCGTCTGCTAAGAAAGCTTCAAGTTTGTGACGTCATACTTTCTCCCCTTACTCCTACCTCTTTTTTTTTTTTTTTTTTTTGATTGGAGGTTTAACGACCACCGTGAGCAACTCAATGGGCTATAAGCAGTCGCCCGTCCCTAATTTAGGGTCAGTGGTTCCAGGGAAGGGAGAGAGCCAGTGCCGTAAGACAAACACAACATCCATGCCTCACCGGGATTCGAACCCGACCCCGTTCGGACGAATGATCAGAGGCCATCGCTTAGACCACTGCGCCACCGGGGCGGCACTCCTACCTCTGTGATTCGATACTTTGAGTATGAGCTCCACTGTCAGGATCTACAAAGTTTTGGCTATAGAGCCTTTGCGCCGACGTCCTTTTTGACGTCACGGATACTTCCGGGTGATTAAGAGAAAGCTGGGATGCTAAGGTTTCCATAGGATTACCATGGGGAAGCGATGTCTGGACCCTCTGTCACTCGATTGTTTGAAGTTTTAGAAATGGTTGAAAGTTGTGTGGCGTAGGGATGCTTCTCAAAGTACGAGTAAAGTAGTGGAATTTCCTTTTATCGCTTTCCAAAGGCAGAAAAACGCCTGATTGTGTGGAAAATACCCGTAAATCGGAAGGCATGGTTGCCCAAGCCGTATGACAGGATCTGCAGTAAACACTTCATTTCAGGTATCGTAAATCTGCATATTTTACTACGTTAATAGTCGAATTTATATCGGTACATTTTTTCTTGCTTACTCTTATGTATTACTTTTAAGTTTTTACGTAAATTCTTGTTATTCTGTTTAAATGCTCTGAATGCATGACGGCGCCGCCCCGGTGGCGCAGTGGTCTAAGGCGCTGGCCTCCGATCATTCGTCCGTAAGAGGTCCGGGTTCAAATCCCGGTCAGGCATGGTTGTTGTGTTTGTCTTACAGTACTGGCTCTCTCCCTTCCCTGGAACCAGTGACCCTAAATTAGGGACGGGCGACTGCTTATAGCCCATTGAGTTGCTCATGGTGGTCGTTAAACCTTCAATCAAAAAAAATGCATGACGGATTAACTTTGCTGTCGAATCGGAAATTGTTAAGCTTTCGTGAACTTTCAAGATTTTGTACTGTTACTGAATTCTAAATACTGAAACCGGTGCCTTTTTTTCGAACCGAAATTTAAGGATACACGTCCACATAGAATTAGAGGGTGCTGTCATGTACATTATTGTGTCGTCCGTTTTCGCGGATCGGTTTTTTTATTCTTTTCCTTTTTGGTGAAAAAATAGTCAGTTTTTCGGGATGTGAAAAGTCGGTATTTTCTTTTTTTTTAATTGCAATACACACTGGAACCACCCATACACACTGGAACCAGTCAGAAATGTAACAACTTACCTTAGACCGGATAAGAAATTTTTCGTTTTCAGTCTTCAGAATTAATATATTTCTAACCCACCCATTGGTAAAATATTTATGTGCATCAAGGCTTTTATAAGCTTTTAGAGCTTTTCCGGTATAACACGAAAAACTGTCTATTAAATAGTTATAAATGATAATTCAGATCAGGGAGGTCCGTAGCAACGCAGACTTCCAGACGATAAAAATATCTTTCAGGTATATCATATGGATCTTCTATGCCACTATTTCTAAGCTTTTCTTCATAACGTTGCTTTTTCACCACATTAAGATGGCAAACTTAGTCAGATAGAACAGTTTTTTAACTCTATTTACAGCAGCAGCAACCATTGAAAAGTATGGAGAGAGACCAGCTTGGGTACTTTCTAACCACCCGGAAGTCTAGCAGACAGTATTGTGACTTCACGTGGAAAAGCTCTATTTTCCGCAGACGAACGCAGGGCTCATTTCCCACAGCTAAGACAGCAGAACGCTAGCACAGCTCCATGAGCATGTACCGGAAGCATCAAGCTACTGTTTTCGATGTGGCAACGGATCCGTTGTTTGCATTCGAATGAAAACACATGTTTTTTTTATTGGAGGTTTAACGACCACCGCGAGCAACTCAATGGGCTATAAGCAGTCACCCGTCCCTAATTTAGGGTCACTAGTTCCAGGGAAGGGAAAGAGCTAGTGCCGTAACACAAACACAACATCCATGTCTCCCGGGATTCGAACCTGGACCCCTTTCGGACGAATAATCAGAGGCCATCGCTTAGACCACTGCGCCACCGGGGCGGCCCCACACGTTTTGGGAGACATTTAAAAAGCAGCATAATGAAATAAGGTGTACATAAGGACAACCTACGTGATCGCTTGATGCAATTCATATTCCAAAGGGAATGTAATGCCAAGAGCCCAGACGTCTTCAAAGAGATACGTCAAATAATAAGAAATCCCGAATGGCAATGAACGTTCCGTACTTTTGGTTTAAAATTGTCTGTTTCTATATACTTGCAAATGCTAATTAAAATACTATTTGTAAATACGAAAGTAAATTTTTTTATCGGTATCCGAACGTATATATATGTAAGTTCATTCTTTTTTTTAGTTTTCCAGTGTCTCAGTTATTGTTTTTCATGTAGTCCTTGAAACATTTTGAAAGCAATGCCAGTCATCATAATGAGATAAAAAAATAAGCACAGAATGCAAAGATAACCACTTTGCCACTTCCCATAATGTTTGCATTAGAAAGACAACAACAACGGATCCGTTGCCACATCGAAAAGAATAGCTCGATGCTTCCGGTACATGCTCACGGAGCTGTGCGAGCGTTCCGCTGTCTAATGGACCTTATTCATGTGACGTCAGAAGTGGATTTCTGCGGACCAACATGGCTGCTGATTCAATGTTGTCGCTATTAGATTACCCCTTACTGTTGGCCAATTTTTAAAATTTTAACGTCTTGGAATATGCCAACGAAGTAATAGAGCTACAGGGCGAAGAAGACAAAATTAATTTCTTAGAAGAACAAATCAAGGCTGCAAAAACATACCAACCCAATTTTGTGTTGGATTTTTATTTCAACTGATGTAGGACAACATCGCCATTAGCCATGGCGAAATTTTTATTGAAGTGTTTCTCAAACACAGTATATTAAATTTTACGTTCTTATTGTCTGACGTTGGCGAAACATCCGAAACATAAACATGCAATTCTTTTTTGCAAAACGAAATATTTAAAAGTCCAGACAAATAGGTTACACGGAAACGAACTGGGATAAAAAGAAAAAAACTAAAAACTTCCCATTGTCGCCTGCTAGGCAATCTGCTTAGAAATGCAATGAATGCGTAACATTAAGGTGGTTCCACCTAAAATCTGTGCCTTATGTTTCCAGTGGTAAAACTTCTGCACATATTTTCTTTGCAATTAATGTATTCCCAAGGATGAAAATTTGTACATCGATAAAACTAACTTTAAGTTATAGCATGGAGTAGTTAATACTTGCTAAAACATAACCACAATTAAGCAATCCACCATTTTTTGTCTACTGACGTCATCAATGTACAAGTCGCGCCATCTATTAAAAGGTCTGAACATTACTCAAAGAGCCGCCCCGGTGGCGCAGTGGTCTAAGGCGTTGGCCTCTGATCATTCGTCCGAAGGGGTCCGGGTTCGAATCACGGTGAGGCATGGATGTTGTGTTTGTCTTACGGCACTGGCTCTCTCCCTTCCCTGGAACCAGTGACCCTAAATTAGGGACGGGCGACTGCTTATAGCCCATTGAGTTGCTCACGGTGGTCGTTAAACCTCCAATCAAAAAAAAAAAAAAATTACTCAAAGAAAAATGATTGATTTTTAATATAATTATGTTATGCTTTAGCGAGTGTTAAGTATCCCGTGCTATAACTTACAGTTCGTTTTATCGATGTGCAAATTTTCATCCTTGGGAATACATCAATTGTGAAGAAAATATGTAAAGAAGTTTTACCATTGGAAACATAAGGCAGAGATTTTAGGTGGAACCACCTTAAAAAAAAGAAAAATAATTGATATGTTCCGCTCTTTGAGGTAGGAACGTAGAAGTTAATACTAAATATCGAAGGAATACTACCAGGTTTTAACCGTCTTCTATTCTTAGTATTATATTCAAAACCTTCCTCGTTAAAACGGGTAGAACATATACGAGAATGCACGTTTGGATAGAAATCATCGCGTTTCATTTTACACAACCATTCCTTTAACAGTTTCGGCCTTTTCATAGGAAAATTATAGTAAATTATTCCTTCTTCTGTATATTTTAGATGACAGGATGTATGAGCACAATCATACGACGAGAAAAAGTTAGGCATGTCGTTAATAAATCTACGAAAATTGTGATTTTCCTGAACCCCTGCAAAGTAACGCCATGTTAAGCAATGGGAAAACTCATGTAAACAAACTATTGCTGGCAGGCAGACACGGAGAAGTTTTCCCATGATGCAACGCGAGGGGAATAAGGTCCATTAGCTGTGAGCAATGAGTCATGCGACCGTCTGATGAAGAATAGCCATATTTTTTTTGTGTGATTGACCGTTAAATGAGTTAAACGGCATAATTTATAAAAACCGAATAAATACTTCCAAAAAGCGAGCCGACAGTCTTAGCCACTTAGACTTCCAGAGCAAAAGTTGGAAATAGCTTCGCTTAAGAAATACTTTGGGTCCGGATTAAAAAAAAAGTAGTACTGCTATTAGATATATTTCCTTTATAAAATGTATTTACAAATAAAAACAGTCATTAAGGCGCTTATTATAACGAAATTCTAAAAAAGATGCTCATAAATTTTATCGTGAAATTTTTTTGAAGGTTTAACGACCGCCGTGAGCAACTCAATGGGGTGGCGCAGTGGTTGAAGCGATGGCCTCTGATAATTCGTCCGAAAGGGGTACGGGTTCGAATCCCGGTGAGGCATGGATGTTGTGTTTGTCTTACGGCACTGGCTCTCTCCCTTCCCTGGAACCAGTGACCCTAAATTAGGGACGGGCGACTGCTTATAGCCCATTGAGTTGCTCACGGCGGTCGTTAAACCTCCAATCAAAAAAAAAAACTCAATGGGCTATAAGCAGTCGCCCGTTCCTAATTTAGAGTCACTGGTTCCAGGGAAGGAGAGAGAACCAGTGCCGTAAGACAAACACAACATCCATGCCTCACCGGGATTCGAACCCGGACCCCGTTCGGACGAATGATCAGAGGCCATCGCTTAGACCACTGCGCCACCGGGCGGCTACCGTGAAATACTTTCTTTCACGTTGGATGTAATAACGTTGTATGTAAATAAAAAGGAATGATTCACGGGAAATTGGGAACTTCTTGAAAGCGTTCTGATTCGGTAGTGCAGCCAGAAATATTATTTTATATGACAAAAACATGTCCTGCTGTGCGTTTTCCATTCTAAATTTATATTCAACTTTATATTAACAGCAAAAATTTCCCTTGTAAGTAAATTAATATTTAAAAGTATAACCGTTTTCACGCCTTTTACGTAACAGAAACATGCGGGAGGTATTTTTGAAATCTCCGTTACTAAAATATTTACATGAACGAATTTCTTCCGTATTTAATGTAAATGCGCTTTTGCTTAAGCCTTTGCTCTGGATTTGAGCTATAAAAATTGTTGACAAAAACATCTTCCTCCATAACTACAGTTCGGATCTACGATTAACACATGAGGAAGGTGATGCCACTTAGTGACGTCACAATTATTCGCCTGCGAGGAAGGCGGGATGAGCAAACCTTACTGTCGTGAATGGAATCCGGGATTACACCATGCAACACAAATTTTGAAGATAACAATCCATTTTTTGCTGTAAATGTGACATGGATGGTACGTTGATAATATCCGAAAACTTGAAAATTTCATTGTCCTGGAAAACCTTATTGTCTGTTAACCTTGGCCTCAAGTAATAAGACCTTATGGCTTTTTGTTTGCTTATTTTTTCCCTTGGAAATCTAGAATTTACGCGCAATTTTAAATTAACCCAACACAAGTATTTCTTAGTGGATCCACCTAAAATATTTGCCTTGTATTTACAATAGGCAAACTTCTGTAGCCATTTTCTTCACAATTGATGCGTTCCCAAATATGCTAATTTGAACATCGATAAAAACGACATCATATTATAGCCTAGTATACCTAATAGTTCTTAAAACTAAACCATAACTACATTAAAAATCAATATTTTTTCCTTTGATGTTGAAACCAGAAAACAATTGGCGCGACCTGCACATGGATGACGCAGTAGACAAACAAATGTTGGATTGCTTAATTATGGTTAAATTTTAGAAAATATTAAGAAAATATTAAGGCTATAATATGAAGGTATTTTTATCGATGTTCAAATTTTCATCCCTTGGAAACGCATTAATTATGAAGGAAATGGCTACAGAAGTTTGCCCATTGGACCTGCAAGGCAAAGTCTTTAGGTGGATCCACCTTAATATCACCCTGCCCCGACAAATCCACCGGCTGGGGTGCGACAGCTTCCTAATATCAGTTGTTTACGCAGATAAATAAAACGGATTTTTCTAATATCCTGTATTTCTCGCTTTTACTCTGTCGCGTGACAGATGTCGTGATATTAGCTCCTCGTGTTTCAATTTGATCGCCCGTTTAATGATTTTAAATTCGTTATAAAGTGATTACATCCTTCTATTTGCTCAGAATTTAACGTATTTCGCTGGAGTTACGTGACTTTGTTATAGTAAAGCAGAAACTAAGCGGCTTTTTACAATGGAAGGTTCCAGAAACGGTCGTAAGCGGCCTAAACATGAGTTTTTGTGCAAAACACTCGCAACGATTAAGGTAATAAAATATTTTGGAAAACTATGTGACGTGACTATCAAAGTTGGAGAAAAATTGTTCCCAGCACATCGCATTATCTTGGCAGGCGGATCCCCTTACTTCAGAGCCATGTTTACAGGACATTTTGCTGAATGCGCAAAATCTGAAATTCCTTTGGAGGGCTTAAATCCAAGTGCAATCCAGTCGCTCATCAGTTTCCTGTACAGCGGAAGGATAAGAATCACGTCATCTAACGTGAAGGACTTAATGATGGCTGCAGGATATTTACAGTTTAGTAAAATAGTTGACGCATGCTTTAAGTTTATGTTAAAGAGATTGAGTATTTCATCCGCTTTGTTTGTTTTCTCACAGGCAAACCAGTATCAAGATTCGAGTGCTATTGAAAAATCCAGTCCTTACGTACGGGAAAACTTTGAGGATCTCTCCATGTCCCAGGAATTTCTTGCTTTACCTTTCTGGATATTAAAAGCTATAATAGGAAGAGATGATTTGTTTGCAATGAGGGAAAATCTCGTATTCGAAGCGGTTATGCGGTGGGTAAAAGCCGAAGGAACCGTTAGAAAAGCGCATTTACCCGATCTGTTGCGCCTTGTTCGATTCCCACTTTTGTCTGCATCTTATGTAGAAGCGAATGTGCTAAACGAGGAACTCATTTTGTCGTCTCACGACTCCCGATTGATGTTAAACGAATTTAGGAAGTGTTCAGTACATCAATGTTCCACGTCGTTGGAAAGGTACTGCGAAACCAAAGAGCATCTCAAGCATGCAAAAGTGATGGGTTGCTCTGTCTTCTTCATTTACAAATCCAATTCGTCACTGGCAATAAAATTTTATGATTCTGCCCATGGGAAGAAATGGATTAGTTTGTGCTGTCTGAAAGAACAGAATGCTAATTACGTCATTTGCACTGAAGATGAGATGATATTCGCCGGGTACAAACGCATGTGGACACTTTGCCTTAAAACGTTTAAATGTACTCCACTTCCGTGCAAAGCCAGTGTCTCTCCTGTTGCCGAAGTCGTCCTACACAATGGACTCATATTTTTTCTGGAAAGCAACGGCATTGCATATTCCTTAGACATCAACAAAAACGCATTTGGTGCAGCCTTCAGAATGCTGATAAAACGCAGCAATTTTCGGGTAGTATCTTTAGGAAATTACATCTACGTCACTGGAGGGAGACTTGAAGATGAAGTTCCACTTCGCTATTCTGAGCGGTACGATCCTACAAGTGCAGATGTTTTTGAGATATCACCGATGCTCGAAGCAAGGAGGTGCCACTCATCGGCTGTTGTTGATGGCAAAATATACGTATGTGGTGGGAACATTAGAAGATCTTGCGGTCACACTAACCACGCAACACTTTCTGCTGAGATGTATGACCCTTCGGATGATCATTGGACTAGAGTAGCTCCCGTGAGATCTCAAGTAGAGTGGCCATTGCTCTTCGTCTCGTGCTGTGGGAAGTTATACGGCTCTGGTGCACACTGGGACAATGGCTTCGTTTGTTTCGATGATTACGACCCTGCTACTAATAAATGGATTCCAGGTGAGATATATCTGTCAGAAAGACCAGGATGGCACATTTTTGTGAGTACTAACACAGCTACAAGATTCAGAGGCTGCTGGGTCAGATAAAGAAAGTAATAGCAGGTGAACTGACACGTGACGAATCAGAAAAGTTGCCGTACTTTGTGCTATTAGAATTTGAGAAGGAAATTATTTCCAGAAGTGTCATGAAATACGTTCACCATTGCGTCGGATTACTTTTTCTAAATTAGAAGTGAGATAATTAAGAAATATGGATGAACTTCCGATTGGAAACGTTTTCACGTTGTTCTCAAGATCGCGTGAATCGCTCCGCCGCGTTTACATAAAGCCGGCTCACACCCATCATTCAGGATCAAAGGAAGTAGTTCCATATAAATTTCATGCCAACTATTAAAAAATACTTTTAACTTTGTAATAATACAAAATCTTTTATGCATAAAAATGCGGCTACTTTTATACTAAGGAAATACAGAATATTAACAAAAAGGACATTTATTTTCAGCTAAACGTTACCTATCAGCCCATTCTTTCCGATCTGTAGCTAGTTTCTACTTAATTTCAGCTCCCCACAGCTGCATACTCCTACGAGAAAGGAAATGCTAACAGTACTAATTTCGCAAAGAGCAGAACAACAACTGCCATAACAAAACGAGCACATATTTAGAAAAACGGGAAGCACTGCCGAAGTGTAACGTGTATCCTTCCGCAGCAGCTAACAGCAGGTTTGTTCATACATGACACCGCTGCTCTCTGGGGGTCCAAAACATTTTTCTATCCTCTGCTGGATCTCGCACAGCAAAGGATATGAGAAGATCTAAAAGCCATCTCGTAGTAACACACAGAGTGCCGCGGTCTAAGACGTAAACAAACACGCGGCATCCCGTAACACTTCGGAAGTCCAGCCAAAAACTGTGCAACACTGCTGAAGAAAGGCGATTAAAACACACACAAAAATATTTCAAACACTTCGTTTTTAGCGCAAACTGTATTTGAACCATGAAATACAGAACAAAACCATTTCTTTTCCCGCAGAAACTGAATTTAAACGATAAAATAAAGAAAGGAACAACATATGAGTCTTGAAATACAGTCTTATCTGATTTTTTCTCCGAATCCTCGGCAGCTTCACACACCAATCGCGACAAATTCCGTTCTAGTATTATTCGATGATTTTCCTTCTTAAAATACATTCCAAGTTTGTTCCTTTTGAAAATCCAACTCATTACGGAGTCTAATTATTCTAAGAAAAACTTCACATAAAATGTATCATGAACAGATTCCTTTGCCTCTTCATGCTGAGGCGTGATCAGGCTCTGTATAAACATGGTGAGATGATAAGTGCGAAGTCTGGAACTACTTCAAAGCGTTCGGGATGGACTTCAGAATCAGATCGCTTTTCAAGTAGTTCTCGACTTTATGTGCATCATTCCGCTTCCGCTTTGTTTCCATACAACCTGCTCACACCCAGGATGGAATGGCAAAAGAAGTAGCTCACGATAGCTACTTTTATAGTAATAGGTACTTATCTTAAGTGATAATACGTACTTATTTCATTTACAAGGTTTATACATCCTAATTCGATACAGAATTTTATGAAACACAGTTCTCATTGGGTACAAATTTTCCAATGAATCATTTTCTTCGAATCGACTGTAGTACTTTTGCAAATAATACATAATTAAAAAGAAGTTCATAGTACTATAATACGATAAAGTTCTTCATAAAATGCATTTAAAAATATCATTTAGGTATCTACAACAGGGAAATTCTAAACAAAACACGTCATAAAGTTAACGTGGACTACTTCCATCGCCATGTCATGCTGGGTGTGAGAAAGTGATATATATAAACAAAACGGAACGAATCAGGAGAAACCGGGAACTACATGAAAAAACGTTCTGATTGGGAAGTCCATCCAACATTCGTAATCAGAGGTCCACCCCAAAAAATATAAGACTGCTTCTGTACTAGGCAGATTTTCATTCAGTATTTTCTGTTGAACACGTGCATTAATTTACTTTTTCGGATTCCTGTTCGTCACTAATAAAATATATTTCGGACCTTGGAAATCCGAATTTCTACTAAGAAACTTCACGGTAATTCGGCACTCGGCGGTTGTCCATAAATGAGGCACGGATATAGATACGATCCTTTTTAGAGCATGAAAATATCAGACGTTGTATTAGGCCAAGGCTGAACAGGATTCCCTACCAGGCTGTAACATTAAGCGAAAACTGCGAGGACAAAAGTTAGGAGTTGGGACACAGCGCCATCTATTGGCGTTTGACTTAGAAACAAGCTCGTTGTTTCTGTATCATTATTTACATCATTCGAACAGACGGCTTTTACTAACATTCTGAACTCGTATCATTGGGCAAGAGGAAAATCTATCCTCGTTTAATAGGTAATAAAACTGTTACATAGTTTTCAGAATGAAACACGCGAAGAGGCTACTTTTTCTATAAATGCATTATCATGGTTACTAGGCCTAAAATGGCTACTGATTAAGAATACATGATAAAATCTCTCATTAAAGTAATACCTGGCAGTATTTACAAAATGAACTCATAACACTGTATTATGCAAGTATGTTGCACTATCTTTTTTCCTTTTTGTGCTAATTCAGTAATCTGCGGCATTACTCCTTCTCTTAAGAACACGTCTGCTATCTTTTGTAGGAGACACTTTCTATATGATGTGAATAACCTGGAAATGTGTCGATGGTATATCTCCCTTCAGTCGCTTGTACCACACGCTTGGTACGTTATTATCAGGATGAAAATGCTTACCACAAAAAAAAAAAAAAAAAAAAAAAACCACTCGATGATGATTGTCATTTGGCTGATAATCCTGCCTAGATATTACTTTCAACCACAGTCGCTTCAGGACGGATCTGAAGGGAACTTGTGTAATGACATTCCCACATATTTCTGTTTTGAAGACGTGCACATCGGCAAATAGGGGTAAACCGTATTGAAAACGGATTATATTTTGTGGTTAAAACAAGGCATTGTTTTAAAACTGTAGTGAAAATTTCTTAACAAACACAATCTAACCATTCAAATAACACAGAAACGGTATTGTTTACACCTTGGGACGCAGTGCCATCTAACGGCACAAATTAATCACTGGCAAATCACCTAAAGAATATTGTCTTTAAGGTTAATGTTACAGTCGGTTCTTCATCCAGTTCAGCCTTGATTAGGCGCGCACACCGATTAACGAAGAGAATGTAACCACCAGGTACAATATGGTGTGCCATATTTTATTTAGTTTAGCCAGTTGATTGTACAATCTGATTTTTGAATAAAGCATTGTATACAGCTACTTCTGAGTTTCTGTATAATACGATCTTTTAACAAACTGGGGGTTTCTGTTCTGCAGACTTACGTGTGCTGTTGTTCCGCGTTTATCACAGATTCTTTCCAGTGCATTACCAGGTTTCCTCAGCGCGTAGAAAAATGTGCTTTATACGTGTTTCCTGAGACTAGTTTTTGTTTCTGTGCATGATTGTAAACTGATATGTATTTCCATAGTACGACGTGTATCCTTCCTTCGTAGTCGCCGGCTGGTATGTCAACGTTTCAGATAGTTCAGATAGTAACTCCCTCTATATCATTATGTGGTACGAAATAGTTTCATAACGAACTGCAGAGGATGGCCGGATATTTCAAGAATAAATAAATGTATATTCCATGAACTGAGAGTGAAATACACTGAATGGAATGTGTGGAAAATATAAATTTTGAAGATGACAATCCGTTTTTTGGTGTAAATATGACAAGAATGGAAAGTCAGATAGCCGCCCCGGTGGCGCAGTGGTCTAAGGCGCTGGCCTCTGATCATTCGTCCGTCTGGGGTCCGGGTTCGAATCCCGGTGAGGCATGGATGTTGTCTTTGTCTTACGGCACTGGCTCTCTCCCTTCCCTGGAACCAGTGACCCTAAATTAGGGACGGGCGACTGCTTATAGCCCATTGAGTTGCTCACGGTGGTCGTTAAACCTCCAATCAAAAAAAAAAAAGTCAGATAATATCGGAAACCTTGAAAATTTCTTCGCCACCCCGGTGGCGCAGTGGTCTAAGGCGTTGGCCTCTGATCATTTGTCGGAAGGGGTCCGGGTTCGAATCCCGGTGAGGCATGGATGTTGTGTTTGTCTTACGGCACTGGCTCTCTCCCTTCCCTGGAACCAGTGACTCTAAATTAGGGACGGGCGACTGCTTATAGCCCATTGAGTTGCTCACGGTGGTCGTTAAACCTCAAAAAAAAAAAAAAAAAAAATTCTTCGTCCTGGAGCGGAAATCGAATCCGCGTTTCCCAGAAAGCACCCGTGTATGCTAACCACTATACCACCCACAACGACCAAGTCTCAAGTTTCCGACTAATTTGAATATAACTATCACAGGATTCGCTAGTCGAAGCAACTGGCATTCATGTTTAGCGAACCTGGAGTTTAAGAATCCTATCCCGTGATTGCCCGGAGGAGCAGATAAATCAGGAATGGAATACGGGATTACACCATACAATACAAATTTTGAAGATGACAATCCGGTTTTTGGTGTAAATATGACATAATTATCATGATTTATATCACGATAATACACGTAATGATTTATAACGATTTACATCATGATAATATAATGATTTATAACGATTTACATCATCATTCATGATTTATCTGCTCCTCTGGGCAATCACGGGATAGGATTATTAACCTCCAGATTCGCTAAACATGAATGCCGGTTGCTTTGACTAGCGAATCATGTGATGGTTATAATCAAATTAGTCGGAAACTTGAGACTTGGTAGTTCTGGGTGGTGTGGTGGTTAGCATAC
Source organism: Macrothele yani (assembly GCA_039090855.1). Classification (NCBI taxonomy): domain Eukaryota; kingdom Metazoa; phylum Arthropoda; class Arachnida; order Araneae; family Macrothelidae; genus Macrothele; species Macrothele yani. The sequence goes on from CM077028.1 coordinate 52,832,146, forward strand.
CCGGGCGCTATCTGGGAGATGCGGGATCAAGTCCAGGACGAAGAAATTTTGAAGTTTTCGAATATTATCTGACTTACCATCCTTGTCATATTTACACCAAAAAACGGATTGTCATCTTCAAACTTTTTATTGTATGGTGTAATCCCATATTCCATTCATGTGTGGAAAATACTAAAATCAATTAATAACAAGGAACAATACACCAACTGTACTTAAATAGTATAACTATACTAGTGATCCGAAATTTCTTGGCGTAGAATAGAAATCAAAGTTTCCAAGCTTTCGCACATCAACCAGATTGCTTTCTCAAGGAAGGTAGACAGCTAACTGTCTACCTTCCTTAAAAAAGCCATCTGGTTGATGTGCGAAAGCTTGGAAACTTTGATTTCTATTCTACGCCAAGAAATTTCGGATCACTAGTATAGTTGTACTATTTAAATATTTGAGATCGTAATCTTTTTAGTTTTTCTTTATAAAATCACGGTCACTTTCTGAGGCGCTCGAACGCCATTGGTTGTTGGAAGAAGTGACATTTCTCTACGATAACTCAGGAGCTGAATAATCATACGTCATCGTCGTTGGCTGAACTTCCGGAACTGACCAGTGAAGTAGTTTCAGAAGTCGTATCTTACACTACTATGTATCCGTACGCTGAACGCATTACTCACACTGCTACTCCGCTTCGGGAAAACTCCAGGCAAATAGACGAGACAAGTCCGCATAGACGAGACCAGTCGGCATAGACGAGACAAGTAAGCTTTATTTTAAAAAATCGAGAGAGTACCCTGGTACACTTTCGCATGCCAAGATCTTTGTCAGTGTGCAATAAAACGAGTGATTCCAGAGTATACATTTATTTACGTTGAATACCTTTCATTTATTCGGTCGCGATCATAAATAGCCAATGTCCGAACCCACATTCTAAGTCGAATTAAATCATAGTGACAAACATAAAGATTACTGATTTTTAACAGGGAGCTCAACTTAAGTGGGTGGCTTAACGGATGTTATGGTCGTAAAACCAATGATACGATATGATATCATCATGCAGAATATTTTAGGAAGTGAGTGTCTGACCCCAGGTCTTAAACAACCCTTAGAAGCAGGAAGCTAGGAGATTTGGGCTAGAGTGCGCCACAGGAAAGTGGCACGGAAGCGAGGTAGGAAGCGGGAGGAAGACGCCCCTGTTTATCACCGGGGGGGGGGGGCGATATCCGGATTCCGACGGCTTAACGCGCCCATCCGACGCACGGTGGTACAAGCATTGGTACCTGCCTGGGATCGAACCTGAGACCTCTCCGTACCTGTCACGAATGTTGACCGCTAGGCCATCAGCGGCTTTTCGTTTATGACTTACATATCTTCTTTTATTGGTTCAAAACAAATGAAAGAAGATATGTAAGTCAGAAACGAAAATATTCATAAAGATATGGCGGCAATAGTTAAATATTTCGACTGTCTAGTTTTTCAAAAACAATATTTATTATTATTATTATTTGTTATTCTGATTTAGACGTACTATTCAAACGTTGGGAGAAACGACCCTGACACTAATGAAATGTGATGTAGCTACGAAAGTCCATCTCCGCATGCGCAAACTGGAATCTGGCCTCAAGATGGAAAGAAAAACTGTGTGTTAGTGAGAGGGATTGATAGCTTTTGGTCTAGGGTACGTACAGGGTACCCTAGACCCCATCGTGTTATACAACATTTTAAAGCACTCGTCAATAGCAGGTATCCTTCCCCAAAAGCTCGCGAGGGATCAAAAATGCATTTTTGTAATGGCTTTTATCACATTTAGCATCAGGTTCTCGTAATTTACGCAGATTGCAATGAGATATTGTTACGTTTACGTACAACCTGATGAAAAGATGAGATGTTCAGCGATAGTTTAGTAAAATATATTGTCGAGTAACAATGAAATTAACTAATGTTGCGTTACTTCATGGGACAAAATTCAAAAATAAGATTCGGACCACGGTTTTGACTACTTGTGAAAACACACGTTCGTCCGCGACGGGCATCGAATCCGTGTTCCCTCACTCCAGAGTAAGTCGCTCTCCCAATTGAGCTACGCGGACAGAATGTCTCGCTGCAGATTTGTCGTCTTGACACATGTTTTCACCTCTGTAGTACGTCACATCATCTCCCTCTTAATTTTTTTTTTTTTATCTTTGAAGCGAAGAAGGAATTTTTCATTAATTCCAAACAATGTGTGGAACAAACATCACACATTTTTCGAAGAACACAACGGCCAGTGGATCCATTTTCCACAATCGGGTGCCAATGTGAAAACACAAGTTTGTCCGCAACGGGAATCGACGTCGTGTCCCGTCACTCCAGAGTAAGTCGCTCTCGCAACTGAGCTAAGCGGACAAAATGTCTCGCTGCAGATTTGTCGTCTTGACACGTGTTTTCACCTCTGCAGTGCGTCACATACTTCCGTAATCCATTTTCTTTACATCAAAATCTTTTACTTCGGATTTATTTTACTCCTGTCAGGGAAAGATGCATAGCGTTAAAACTAGAAAAAAAAAAAACCAAAAAAAAACCCAAGAAAGATGACACCGAATTTTCGGGTGTAATAAGCACGTCTCTTGAACACGTTCTGACGCAAATTTAATTTATCAAAGCAATTCAAAGTCATATTTATCAAAGCTATTCAAAGTCATATTTATCAAAGCTATTCAAAGTCTATTCAAACCACTACACCACCCCAAGAACCACCAAGTCTCAAGTTTCCGACTAATTTGAATATAACCATCACATGATTCGCTAGTCGAAGCAACCGGCATTCATGTTTAGCGAATCTGGAGGTAAATAATCCTATCCCGTGATTGCCAGAAGGAGCAGATAAATCATGAACGATGATGTAAATCGTTATAAATCATTGTATCAACATGATATGAATCATGATAATCATATGGAAAACAATAGTATCTGACATAAGAAAGAAGTTTTTCAATCGGGTTTTTAATCCCTCAGTTATTGTTGTAAGCGTAATCGTGAGCTTACGCCCTTTGGTTGCAGAATTATGCGTTAAGAAAAACATGAATTTTTATGAGAAACATTTCGCACCGGAAACGCTCTCCAACACAGAAATGTTTGCCGCCCCGGTGGCGCAGTGGTCTATTTTTTTTTTTTTTTTTTTTTTGATATTTTGCTTCAAATACACTATCGCTTAGTCCACTGCGCCGCCGCCCCGGTGGCGCAGTGGACTAAGCGATGGCCTCTGATCATTCGTCCGAACGGGGTCCGGGTTCGTATCCGGGTGAGGCATGGATGTTGTGTTTGTCTTACCGCAACTGGCTCTCTCCCTTCCCTGGAACCAGTGACCCTAAATTAGGGACGGGCGACTGCTTATAGCCCAGTGAGTTGCTCACGGTGGTCGTTAAACCTCCAATCAAAAAAAAAAAAAAAAAAAAAAAACAGAAATGTTTTTTCAAATTGGACTGTTAGAAACAGAGATATCGTCAAAAATAAGATGTGACTTTACGTTCCCCTGGTTGGAAAACCATGCACTATTTTAGGAAGAAATTATTCTAAAATTTTTTTCCATATGAGCGGTATTGGTCCAAGAAAAAAAAATTAGTCGAGTTTTCAGGATCCCAGATGTTGGTACATTACCAAACAGAAATTATGTGAAAAATATTTTCCATCAGGTCTTGTATGCGATACGGGAAGAATTTTTCAAATCGAAGCTTTAGAAGCAGAAATAACGCAGAAAACGCAATTTGCGTTTGTGCCCCCTAGCGGAAAGTCTATGATTTACTTGTAAATTTTGAATTTATAGGAAAACATTTAGCTTTGGGAACACTATCCAACAAAGAAGGAATTTTTCAAATCGGACTCTTAGAAGTAGAGATATTGACAAAAATAAGATATACATCTACGCCTCCTGGCGTAGAAACCATGCATTATTTCAAGAACATTTTCCTAAAAGGTTTGTCAGCATGAGTAGTATCGATCAACAAACGATTTTTTTCAATCGACATTTTAGAAGCTCATATTTTGCTTCAAATACACCAGAAGCGGAAATTAAGACTTACGCCACCTGGTGGCCAAACCGTTTTTTACAAAAATTGAAAATTATGTGCAAACGATTTTCCATCAGAAGCTGTATGCGTTGCAGAAAGAATTTTTCAAATCGGAGATTTAGAAGCAGAGATTTAGGGGAAAATGCGATTTACATTTACGTCCCCTAGCGGAAAGTCTATGAATTATTTGAAAATTTTGAAATTATATGAACCACATGTCACACTAGAAACACTATCCAACAAAGAAGGAATTTTTCAAATCGGACTCCTAGAAGTAGAGATATTGACAAAAATAAGATATACATCTACGCCCCTGGCGTAGAAACCATGCACTATTTTAAGAAGAAAATGTTTTTAAAAGGTTTGTCGACATGAGTAGTATCGGTTAACAAACGACGTTTTTCTTCAATCGAGAATTTAGAAGCTCATATTTTGCTGCAAATACATCAGAAGCGGAATTTAAGGTTTACGCCCCCTGGTGGCCAAACTAATTTTTAACAAAAATTAGAAATTATGTGCAAACGATTTCCCATCAGGAGCTGTATCCAGTGCAAAAAGAACTTTTCAAATCGGATGTTTAGAAGCAGAGATATAGGGGGAAACGCAATTTACCGCTACGCCTCCTAGCGGAAAGTCTATGAATTACTTGAAAATTTTGAAATTATATGAGAAACATGTCACACGGAAAACACTATCCAACAAAGAAAGAATTTTTCAAATTGGATTCTTAGAAGTAGAGATATTGACAAAACTAAGATGTACATCTACGCCCATTGGCGGAGAAACTGTGGACTATTTTAAGAAGAAAATATTCCAAAAAGGTTTATCAATGTGAGTGGCATCAGTCCACGAAAGAACTTTTTCAATCGATATTTTAGAAGCTCGAATTTTATCGCAAATACATCAGAAGCAAAAATTAACACTTACGCCCCCTGGTGGCCAAAGTGTTCTTTACCAAAAATTTGAAATTATATGCAAAAGATTTTCCATCAGAAGATATATACGCTGAAGAAAATATTTTTCAAATCCGAGTTTTGGAAGAAGAGTTATCGAGAAAAATGTAATTTACTTTTACGCTCCCTAGCGGAAAATCTATGCGTAATTTGAAAAAGTAACTATATCTAACACACTCTTCGACATACACATGTAAATGGAATCGAAAGATAAAATAATTTTTTCATCGGATGCTTAGAAGCAAATATGTGGAATAAAACGTATTTTTGAATTCGACATCATCTGCATTTGCGCCCTCTAGCGGCGAAATTGTACATCGTAAAAAAAAAAAAAACGAAATGAAGGATCATCATTCGCATATTTCAAGCTTCCCAATGCAAAAAGAATTTTTCTAATCGAATTAATAGTTGTAGAGATATCGTGGGTACAGATGGACGGACGAACCGGTAACATAAGCATGATATTTTTTTTTACAAAAGACGTGCTAAACAGGGCTGAAGGGAACCACTACTATAACCGCCAAAGCCAAATGAAAAGAATCACGCAACCTACTGCTGGAAACGGATGTTAACTTGTTTGTGTCAAGCCTAAGTACAGAAACGAGCAATGCTCCCCTTCTTCACGATAACGTATACTCACGCAGAGCAGTTTAGCGTACAGCAATTTCTGGTACGAAAAACGTGTGTGTACCGGAGCCCATTTAAGAAACCGAGGGGGGGGCTGCCCCGGGTCCCCTATTTTCAAGGAGTCCCAGAATTATGTAGGATGCTTGAGGAATTAACAGAATTCTAAATTTTTTTTTTTTTGCAGATAGCACAACGGAAACTATAAGAAACTGCCTTGTAGAAAAAAAAACCTTCTATTTCTTTACGGTTTTTCAGAAATAGTCGTCTCTAGTCCATCCTCAAATCTTCCGAAAGCATTACAGAAGCTTTTGTGTGAGTGGATGAGGATGGGGGGTGTGTGTTAAGAAGAACTGAACCGATATCCATTTTTCAACCATGCATCTTTACATGTTCTTTTTTTTTTTTTTTTTTTTTTTGGAGGTTTAACGACCACCGTGAGCAACTCAATGGGCTATAAGCAGTCGCCCGTCCCTAATTTAGGGTCACTGGTTCCAGGGAAGGGAGAGAGCCAGTGCCGTAAGACAAACACAACATCCATGCCTGACCGGGATTCGAACCCGGACCCCTTACGGACGAATGATCAGAGGCCAACGCCTTAGACCACTGCGCCACCGGGGCGGCTACATGTTCTTGCTACCGTTCATGAATCATGGGAATACATTTCAATACGGCGGGAGGGGGGGGGATATTTTTATGGTTTTCAAAATGTCTTAGGAATGTTTTCTCCTGGGTATTTTTATTTTTCCACCCATAGTGAAATCTCAGATGTGCCATTAATACTGGGGCCCCAAAATACTATCCAGAGCCAGGATCACCTGTCTCCTTAAATGTGCTCTGGTGTGTACGCAACCATCCCCCTATTCTCCAGATTTGTCACCGTGTGATTACTTTCAATTCTCTAAATTAAAGCTGCCTTTTAAGGAATTTTTTTCAAGATATTGAAGAGATATGGAAAGAACCGTGACATCATCTCTTCACTCCATGCCAATACATGACCTCTGCGACTCCTTCTTTAATTGGTTGATCGTGCCCCTTCTTGTATTAACGCAAAAGGAATGTACTTCGAATGAAATATATTCACGTAAGTTCTCATACCTTTCAATTTTGAACACAAAACTCAATCTAATTACTTAATTGATGTACAGGGTGAAATAAATGATTTTGAAATATATTTATTCAAGAGTAGATTGCTGATTATCTGTTTAGTCGTTCTGCTCTTTGCGGAACTAATATTGTGCGCAGTTCATTTTACGCAGGAATTTGCAGCCTGCAGAGGGATGAAGATACATAGAAACCAGCAGCCTATTGAAGTGAATGGATTAAAGGGTAAAGTTTAACCGAATAAAACGTGCGTTTTATTAATATTCTGTATTTATTTAATATAAAACTAAATGGATTCTTTGTTTTTATACTATTATACTAATATATACTATGCATATTTCGCATGCCATGATCATGCGAAGAAATTCGTATTAATACAGAGTTGAAATTGTTATTGTGGCTTGTAAAAATTGTCAGCATGCAATTTATGCGGAACTACTTTATTTGCTCGTCGATGGTTCGTTTGAGCCTGTTCAAACGTATCAAACCAACCATCAATGGCGCAGCGATACACGCTAACTTGGGGACTACATCTACGTGAATGCGTTTGAAATCGGAAAACCACGCGTATTTTGTGCTAAAACAACTGCTTAAAAAAAGGAAACATATCTCTTCCCGAACATCAAATAGAAAAATCAAGAGAGTACCTAAGTACTCTTCTTAGATAATTTATACTATGCATCTTTCGCATTCCAAGATCTTTCTGGCTGTGAAATAAAAGAACTGATTGGGGAGTATATACATTTATTTACGTACTACACGTTGCATTACACACGTGACCACACCGAGCCACTGTCCGGTGCATGCTAAGTGAAATTAAATCATAACTACAAATGGTAAGGTTTACTAATTCATGACACTGTCCAGTGCATACTAAGTGAAATTAAATGATAACAACAAAGGGGAAGGTTTACTAATTCTTGACACTGACCGGTGCTTACTAAGTGAAATTAAATGACAACAACAAATGGTAAGGTTTACTAATTCCTGACACTGTTCGGTGCATACTAAGTGAAATTAAATCATAACAACAAATGATAAGGTTTGCTAATTCATGACACTGACCGGTGCGTACTAAGTGAAATTAAATCATAACTACAAATGGTAAGGTTTCCTAATTCATGACACTGTCCGGTGCATACTAAGTGAAATTAAATGATAACAACAAAGGGGAAGGTTTACTAATTCTTGACACTGACCGGTGCTTACTAAGTGAAATTAAATGACAACAACAAATGGTAAGGTTTACTAATTCCTGACACTGTTCGGTGCATACTAAGTGAAATTAAATCATAACAACAAATGATAAGGTTTGCTAATTCATGACACTGACCGGTGCGTACTAAGTGAAATTAAGTCATAACAACAAATGACAAGGTTTACTAATTCATGACACTGACCGGTGCATACTAAATGAAATTAAATCATAACAACAAATGATAAGGTTTACTAATTCCTGACATTATCCGGTGCATACTAAGTGAAATTAAATCATAACAACAAATGATAAGGTTTACTAATTCATGACACTGACCTGTGCATACTAAGTGAAATTAAGTCATAACAACAAATGATAAGGTTTACTAATTCCTGACATTATCCGGTGCATACTAAATGAAATTAAATCATAACAACAAATGATAAGGTTTACTAATTCATGACACTGACCGGTGCATACTAAATGAAATTAAATCATAACAGCAAATGATAAGGTTTACTAATTCCAGACACTGTCCAGTGCATAATAAGTGAAATTAAATGATAGCAACAAATGATAAGGTTTACTAATTCCTGACACTGACCGGTGCTTACTAAGTGAAATTAAATGACAACAACAAATGGTAAGGTTTACTAATTCCTGACACTGTTCGGTGCATACTAAGTGAAATTAAATCATAACAACAAATGATAAGGTTTACTAATTCATGACACTGACCGGTGCATACTAAGTGAAATTAAGTCATAACAACAAATGACAAGGTTTACTAATTCATGACACTGACCGGTGCATACTAAATGAAATTAAATCATAACAACAAATGATAAGGTTTACTAATTCCTGACATTATCCGGTGCATACTAAGTGAAATTAAATCATAACAACAAATGATAAGGTTTACTAATTCCTGAGACTTACCGGTGCATACTAAGTGAAATTAAATGATAACAACAAATGATAAGGGTTACTAATTCCTGACACTGACCGGTACTCAGGTAGATTAATGAATCTTATTGTCGTAAAACCAATGAAAGAAGATACGTGAGTCGTAAAACCAATGAAAGAAGATATGTGAGTCATAAAAGTAAATAAGGTGTGTCACAAATTGATAGAGCCACTAGAATGGCTGTGAAGTTTCCAACCCAATTGTTGAAATCAGACAATATTACAGAGATAGGCATTTCAAATAGGTGTTCCGGCGTTGTATATGAAAAATGGTAGCAAATGTCATATAAATAAATGAGTATGATAATTATAAAGATATTTACATCAGAGATACGTGTACCAAAATGTTTGAACCACTCGTGCATACCATCTTGTAAAACAAATGTTACCGCAGCTACGCAGCAGATCGTTGTTGTGGGACTGCAGGCGCAAGAATTGCCAATCGTTTCAGTACGTTGGAACTGCGTAGTTGGAATTCGTTAACGGCAACCGAAAGTTTATGCGACATGGGCCATGAAAAGTCATTGACGTCGCCCGAGCAACGGACAAGTGATGCAATATACCGGAATAAACTGTCCATTCGAGGTATTGTAAGGTGTATTAATCGTTCCCATCATGTGGTTGCACACTATTTGACATCAAATGGATTGTACGGCAGCAAGAAATCTACTGGCCGGCATTCAGATTTGACTTAACTTCAGAAAAGGTTGATTATGCTTCGGATGAGTAACTCAACATCCAGTATCAGCCAAGTTTCGTCTGTTGTGGACATAAACGTATCGAAATCGACAGTACATCGTGTTCTAAAGAAGTGTCCATTCATCAGCCATCGGAAAACGCGGTGCCGCCCTAAGCTAAAAGAAACACATAAACCGAAAAGATGTAACTGGGCTGAATATCATATGTCATGGACTGAAAAATGGCATAAAATTATTTGGAGTGATGAAAAGAAGTTTAATTTCGATGGTCCGGATGGGTGGAAATATTATTGGCACGACCTTCGAAAGGGAGAATTGAGTTACTCCAAGCGCCAACAAGGTGGTGGAGGTGTAACAGTGTGGGGGGCATTCAGTGGACGTGGCAAAACACCATTAGCCGTTCTAACTGGACACTTGAATACTGTGAGCTACCAGCAGCTGTTGAATAAACATGTCGTGCCGTATTTTGAATCATTAAATAACTCTGAAGTTCAGTTTCAATAGGATAATGTACATTCTCACACTGCGAACTCGACCTGGGAGTGGTTTCTTGCCAACGGAATTCCTGTCATGGACTGGTCTGCATGTTCTCCAGATCTGAATCCTATGGAAAACATGTGGGCAGCTGTCGCACGTAAGGTGTATGCACATGGGAGGCAATTCAACAGTGTTACGAACCTTCAACGTGCAACTTTGAAAGCTTGGGACAATATTTCCCTACAGCAGTGTCAGAAACTAGTGGGCTCCATACCGACATGTGTCTTTGATGTCATCCAGGAAAACGGATGTTTTATTGGCCGTTAAAAAACTGGTTTGACACACATTTGTGACAGCAGTTCTATCTTTTTGGGACAGTCTTCAGTTCAATGTATTTGTTTGGAACCCTCGAACAAGTACACGTTTTGTTATTTTACTTTTATTTTGGTGCACACATATGTCTCATTGCATGAATATTTATATGCAATCCTGTACAATCACTTGATTGAATAATATTTTGCTATGTATCCACTTTCTCCTTTGGCTCTATCATTTTGGGACACACCTTATTTATTAAGCTATGTCGGCGGCAATGGCACATATTCCGACTGTTCAGTTTAAAAAAAAATTTATTGTTATTATTATTATCATATGTTATGCAGACTTAGATGTCCTATTCAGATTTTATAAGAAATGACCCTGATACCGATGAAATGTCATGCATCTAGGAAAGTCCATCTGCGCATGCTCAACCTAAAATATGATCTTAATATGGAAAGAAAAGCTGAATCGTAAGTGCGTCAGTGAGGACGAATGGTAATATTTGGTCTGGGATATGTACAGGTTACACACCCCATAGTGTTATACATCATTTTAAAGCTCTCGTCAATAGTAAGTAACATGCCGACCTTGCGGGGTTGAGAGGCAGCCATTTCGCTACGACGCATTACTAAGTGAAATTAATAGATACTTTCGGAAAAGATGCATATCATCAAAATGCATTTTTGTAATGGCTTTTATCACATTTTGGCGTCAGGTTCTCGTTATTTACGCAGATTGCAATGAGATATTGTTACGTTTACGCAAGATGTGATGAAAAATGCTCGGCGGTAGTTTAGTAAACTATATTGTTGAATAAAAATGGAAGTAACTAGTATTGCGTCATTTCATGGAGCCATCATTCAAATATCAGATTACAGCAATGGTTTAGACTACTTCCGTTACCCAGTTTTGTTACATCGATTTTTTTGCTTTGGCTTTACTTTACTACTGTCGGCAAGATGCAGAATCATAAAAAATTTGAATGTTTTTTCTGGTATACGTGGAATGTAAAATTTAGACGGGTACAGAATTTGGTCTGTTCTGCGCCCTCCAACCGACTATCTCAGAGGTTGTGCAGATATGTGATAGAGATAAACCGGAAGCCACGTCACTACTATATTATCACTGTTACTGAAAAGTCACTGTCACTGCTATGACCAGTGATGAAAGTGACAATTCCAAATTCACTGATAATTATGTTACCGTTAGCGTATTAAAGCAGTGCTTGGGGCAGCGTTGCATTCAGAGAGTTTTTTCCTGGGAAGCAATTACAAATTTTCAGGGGGCTAAAACTTCTTGACTGATTATATACATATAATCACAATTTTATTTTTTATATATACACAAATACAGGGTGTCCGAGAATTATTGGACACATTACAAAATTATGTAAAAAAATATACCTATGAGCATTGTCTGTTTTTCTATGTCACGTATTACTAACACGGTTTCTATATTTTTGTTTTGCAGAATTGTTATTCCCAGAATTCGATAGATGGCGCTAGGTGTGGCCTGATGAGGAATGTATGGGAAATGCGCAATCAGTAGTCATGACATCCGTAGAGTAGAAGGCGATGTGTGTGTTATGGCTTGCGGAATTAAAGTCTGTCATTAAAGTTAAAAGGCGGTACCCTTTAGAGTATGGTTGTAATCCTCCGTCAACAAATTCAATTAAGCGGTGGATGAAACAGTTTAAAGAAACTGGCAATGTGGAACATCGTGGAGGAGCCGGTAGGCCTAGCGTCAGCGGTGAGACGGTTGACCAAGTTAATGAAAGTTTCCAACGAAGCCCCAGGAAATCCGTTCGTAAAGCAAGCAGAGAACTGGGCACTCCGAAATCGACAGTTCACGATATCTTGCACAAGGAATTAAAGTTTCATGCTTATAAAATTCAAATAGTGCAAAAGATGCATGTAAAGGATCACACTCTGCGATACGATTTCGCTGTGGATATGCTGAATCGAGTGGAAAACGACGAACACTTTCTCAGTACTGTAATTTTTAGTGATGAATCCACATTTCATGTATTTGGCATTGTGAATCGTCACAACTGTAGGATATGGGGCAGTGAACCGCCTCATGCTGCTATTCAACTGTTACGTGATTCTCCAAAAGTTAATGTGTGGTGCGCCCTATCAAAAAGAGATGTGATTGGCCCTTTCTTCTTCTGCGAAAAAACCATAAATGGTGACATTTACTCGGATATGCTAGAAAATTACGCTATACCCTAAATCAAAAGATATGACAACGTCGTTTCGAACAAGACGGCGCACCTCCGCATTGGTCAACGTGTGTACGTAAGTGCCTAAATGAGCATTTCCCCAACAGATGGATTGGGCGTGGTGGTCCCATTCCGTGGCCTCCTCGCTCTCCAGATCTAACTGCATTGGATTATTTCATGTGCGGTTATGTGAAGGATCGTGTCTATCAGACGCCATGTACTTAATGTCAGGAACTGAAGTAGCGTATCACAGCTGCTATTAATTCCATAACTCCTCAGATCCTTGCCAATACATGGCAGAAAAACGAGTATCGCTTGGACGTACTACGAGCAACCAAGGGATCTCACATCGAAATTTATTAACTTGTGTAGTTACATTGTAAGTTAGTACAGTCGGCTTCTTTCTATCTGCTTAATGTTTTGCTTCATATAATTTTGTAAAGTGTCCAATAATTCTCGGACACCCTGTATTGTATACAGTATATATGTATAAATTTTAAATAGAATATAAAAGTTTTCTTATGCTCGTATATTCACAAATGCAAATTCCAAGAAACCTTACGCATATAAGTGATTAAAAAGGTTAAAATATTGTACCTTTGCTTTATTTCACTAATGCATTACTGATATCACCATTAGGTTATGCAAAATATTGAGGATGCTTGTAACATAACACTGTGCTGAAGAAAATCCCACCAAAACATTGGTGGTAAAAATGACCTGGCCTTACTACAACCGTGTTTCTGATTATTAAGGAATCCTTACTGTAGAAATAAAGAAAGTTCGTGCTGTAGTGGAAGTTAAATGACAATTGCCGTCTTAGCACGATTTTGAAGTATAAAATCTTATATATAAAACACAAAACGTCTGTTTGTCTGAAGCAGCAAAAACTCTCGAACGCCGAACTGCGGCATCGTGAAATTTGCATAGCTTATTAATACTGGAATTTCTAGGTCAACGCAACTATTTTAAGATCTCTACGTTGTTCCGTTCGGGAGTTATAAATTAATTAATAAGCTAATCAATAAAGTCAGCGTCGTTTGCTACGTCATCGTCATCTGCTCCGAACCTGAAAGCACGTGTCTGCATTCATCCACAGCTGTTTCAATTCTTTCAGGAACTGTGCATAAAAACAATGCAAAAACGAACTTTGCGAAATCTTAACGAAACGGGCTGAAATTTTTATCAACACCATGAATAGGTAATAAGAGGAGTCCCTCAAAATTTCACCGGAATCCGGTCAAAACTTTTTAAAATAGGCATGGGATTTTTAGTTCATCGATAAACAGAAATATATACGCAGAAACGGTTAATAAAATTTTGACGGCTAATTTAAAAATTATTTACCGATTCAGGAAAAATTTGGAGGTCCTATTCCTATTAATGATTTACGGTGTTCATTGAAATTTCAGCCAGTTTCACAAAATATTCGCAAAGATACGTTTTTGACTTTTTTATCCCAGAGATTCACTCCTCAAAGACGTCTGAAACGAAAAGCACGTGATGCATTTGATCGTCGATAAGAAATTGTTAACGAATTTTGTTCAGTCAGTGTTCTAGTGCTGTGTCTCCTGGACGCGTGTTAAATAACTCGTAACGCTTTTGGTCCGTTTGATTCTACAGATTCCATACATTCTGTACCGGGCAAAGACGGGTAGTAAAGCTAGAATTTAATATAAAAACGTTAGTTAAAATCACATACAGATTTAAAGCATATAAGAACTCTCAGGTCCGCACCGAACCCTTCCTCAAGTGTGATTAGCAGCATGTGAAGGTTGTGGTTAAATGACGCGTGCATGCGTAGTACAGACATGCGCATATAGGTTATATTATAAGGAGGTAACAAAAACAAACGTAAACAATAAAGTCAATTATTCATGGGTCTTTTTGATCCCCTGGAAAGAACTCTTCAAAAAGACTCATGAATAATTGACTTTAAGACTATTGTTTACGTTTATTTTTGTTATCTCATTATAATATCACCTATATGCGCATGTCTGTACTACGCATGCATACGTCATACCCATACCCAGTGTATTTAACCACAACCTTCACATGCTGCTAATCACACTTGAGGAAGGGTCCGGTGCGGACCTGAGAGGTCTTATGTGCTTTTAATCTATATATGATTTTAACTAAAGTTTTTAAATTAAATACTTCATACTTCAAGATCGTGCTAAGACGGTAATTGTCATTTAACTTAGGAATGCTTACTGTGTTACCTGAAAGCGTATCCTTCCCCTGCCTTTGGTTTCAGCCCTTTCAGATTATTTAGATTAGCACATAGTAGTAAATAAACCTCAAAACTAACCGTGTGGATGCCGGTTTGAGGTGCCTTGATTTTTTTTTTTTCACAATGTGTAAAACACAGACTTCCAGGGGTAAAAAAAGTCCCTTTTATGGGAAAAATTCCTAATAATCTGCTACGGTTACAATTTAAGTAGCAAATATTTTGTTGTATTGGAAGCGCAAACGTCATGTTAGCTACACTGAGGCCTAACCGTGTGCATGGAAAGTCGGCATCCAGAAGACTGAAATAAAGCTGAAAACCAGCTTTCAAAATATGATGATGATGATGATGATGTATTACAGTGCAAACATCTCTACTCTGTGCATTTAGGTTTTTATTGCGGAAGTAGTCTTGAAAAGTTGCCCCTTCAGTGAGAGCTTTTTATTGTTTTATTGAAAGATAGAAATTTCAGATTGAAGTCCATGTGGATGATTTTTTTATTACTATGCTTTCCCTTATTTTCTTAAGTTTTTTTAAATTAATTTCTCCAAATATTCAGCTATAAACGAAAACAATTCGACATAATATAAGGCAAGATCGCCCAAAAATCCTACGGAGGGGGGGGGGGGCGTCTATGGATTTTCTGGGGTTGAGCACCCCCGGGAAGATGCCTGAATACATCACTGACTTGGGGTCCGAAATCACTGATACGCCATAGTTTCGGTCACGATACCTAAAATATTTGTCTCATTTCCTTTTGAACAATCATACAGGTAGCTAGTAATATGAGTTTTCTTTCAGTCTCCCCCTTTTCTCCACGCTTAAGACAGTTTTTGTTATGGCTTTCACTGAGCGTTCTCTCGTAAGTAAAGCATTCAAATCTAGCCGATTGTAGATCGCCGTTGCAAACGAGACGGTGACTCGCTGATCTCTTTCTGCTCTGTCACCTCTATTTATTTTGTCAGTGCTACACAGGGCATCCTGAAAGTAACGCCTTGTCGCTCATAAGATTTTTATTTCTAGCAGCAAAAATATGAAACTTGGTGGCAAAACACTTGGACATATTGTTAATAACGCTAGCCTATTCAAAGTATTTTCCATCACTTTCTATACATTTCCACCATCTTTGAACCCATTGGTAAAATCCATTTATAAAAAATTCCTGAGGCTGTCGTTCCACACATGAGTTCACAGCCAGTTTAACGTCTGTCACATCGTTGAAAAGTTTCACACGAAGGTTGTTTTTCAAAGAAGCAAACAGGAAAAAGTCCGAGGGAACCAAATCGGGACTATAGCGGGGGTGGGGTAACACCGTCCAACCCATTTTGTTAATAGCCTGTGAAGTCTCCATTGGGTGTGAGGGCGCGCGTTATCATGATGTAAAACAACACTATGAAGGGCAATGTCACGTCTTTTTCTTCTGATAGCTTTCTTTAGCTTCTCCAATGTATATATATATAATGATCACTGTTTATTGCTGCAGCTCCTGGATGGTGACACGACGATCAGTTGTGATGAGGTCTTTCACTCATTGCCTGTTGGCATCTGTCACTGCAGTTTCTGGTCTTCCACTCCGTTGTTTGTCCGACAATGAACTTTCTCTCTCTCGAAACCTCTTCATCCATCTTCGGACATTACTGATATCGATTGTGGCAGATCCATACATCGCCAGGAGTTTTCTGTGGATTTCTGGAGCCTCATATCCCTTTTTCTCCAGGAATTCAATTACGGCTCGCTGCTTTTCTCTGTCATTTATGAACTTTATTTCCTATTCTGAAAAATTTTTTATTCCCACATTGGTAACATATCATAGCACACATACCAGTGCAGTTTCATTAAAATCACTTCCTAATTTAATTAGCACGAGGCATTACTTTTAGGATGCCCCTTGTGCAAGTAGTTCCGGATTTTTTTACAGCTATATCACAGCTGTTGTAAACGGTATTTTTGTCACCGTTTAAATTTCCCGTTACTTCTGTGGAACTGTCACCATTGTCACTCCGACAGGAAAATCACTGTTACGTCCACCTCTTACACATACCTGTAACGTACCAGGAGATGTGACGTACCTGCCCGAAGGACGCACACGACATAAAGGCAGATAGGAATCAGAATAAAACGTCTGCGTAGCTCAGTTGGTAGAGAGACTTGTTCCGGAATAAGCGGCCTCGGGTTCGAATCCCGGCGTAGACCAAAAATGACGGAGAAATTTACTTCGTTATAATGGCGCCCGAACTATCCGGATGACCCGACCGTTCAAAATCTCGCATTGGTGTGATGATATTTCCACACCGCGAGATAGGAAAAATAAGAGAATCCCTTCTCCAGCACTTCGAAAAAAAAAAAAAAGGGGGGGGGAGATGATGTAACGTACCAGGATATGTGACGTACCTGCCCGAAGGACGCACACGGCAGATAGGAATCAGAATAAACGTCTGCGTAGCTCAGTTGGTAGAGCGACTTGTTCCGGAATAAGTGGCCTCGGGTTCGAATCCCGGCGTAGACCAAAAATGACGGAGAAATTTAATTCGTTATATACCCCGTATAGTAAACTGCCCTTTTCATTGTGATATTTCGTTTTCATAATTTAGCCTTTTTTGTTGATTATGCTTAACTTTTGGACACCAGTATATTTTAAGAATGTATGACCAAATTATTTTCTATAGTACCTACGTATTTATGAATCTTTTTGCTCGTGTATGCTAAGGTAGGTTTCTCAGGGATAATGGGATTTCGTAGGAAGCTTGTTTCATTTCCTTAGATATTTCCCCTTTTTCAACTATCATATTTGCAATATTCTTTCCACATTATTGAATACAATAAATCTACATTTCTCATTTCGAAATGGGACCACTGATTCTTCATCAAATTTGTGTACGATTTCTAGCGATTTTTCTATGTTGCTAATTGAATATCCAAAGGGAGAGTCAAATGAAAACATTAAATAATTTTTTCTCAAAATTTATTGAACAAAAGTGGTACGCAGCTGTATGACATAATCTACATTTTGTGCAATATGAGTCCTCCAGTGCTTACAAATTACATAGATTCATGTAGGAAAAAATTCTTTCGGTCACTTGTGGAGCCACTGATGCACCACCTGCTGCACCTCTTCATCGGACCTGAAATTATTTCCTCTCTTCGCATCTTTGAGTGCTCCAAAAATGTGGCAATCACTTGGGGGCAATGTCTTATGAAAACTGCGTATGTGGAAGACACTCGGAGTGCAACTCTTGTATAGTTGCAACAGTTGCACGGGAAGTATGGGGCCGAGCGTTGTCATGCTGCAACAAGACACCAGCACTCAGAAGTCCACGTCGTTTAGATTTGATAGCAAGTCGAAGGTGATTCTTGATGAAATTTGCATTCGTGTCACTGTTTACAGTGCTCCTCCTGGGCATGCAATGCTCCTAAATTACGCCCTCGTTCATCCCCAAAAATAGTCAGCATAGCCTTCCGTGCGGTTGGCTGCCGGAACTTCTTCGGTTTTGGTGAAGAGGAATGGCACCATTCTTTGCTCGCACTCTTGGTTTCTAGCTGATGATAGTGAACCCAGGTTTCACCATCCAGTAACAGTTCTCCGTAGAAAGCCATCATCTTCTGCTTCAAAGCACCGTAAAAGCTCTTGACAGGCATCTACACGTCACTGTTTCAATTCTGCAGTCAGTTGGCTTGGCACCCACCTTGCAGACACTTTGTTGAACTGGAGTACATCATGGATGATGTGGTGAGATGAACCGTGATTGATGTTCCAAAGTGCG
This sequence comes from Macrothele yani, assembly GCA_039090855.1. Classification (NCBI taxonomy): domain Eukaryota; kingdom Metazoa; phylum Arthropoda; class Arachnida; order Araneae; family Macrothelidae; genus Macrothele; species Macrothele yani. The sequence continues at coordinate 52,850,736 of CM077028.1, forward strand.
GCTATTTCGTGCACCGTCACTCTGCGATTTCCCATCACAATGACTTCTACTGTAATGAGTTCTGGTGTCACTATTCTGTGTGCCTGACTCGCTTAAGGAGAATCTGTCACAGAACTCATGCCATTTCGAACTTTCTAATCCATTCGTACACTTGCTGGAGTGAGAGACATGTATCACCACACTGCAGCTTCCATTCGACGACGCATTTTAATAGGTTTCACGCCTTCACTACCCAACAACAAACGGACGACAGAACGTTGCTGCTCTTCGATGCATGACTCAGATCAGATCAGATCATATGTAGAGGATTTTAGGAAGGGAGTGTCTGACTCCAAATCTTAAACAATCCTTAGAAAAAGGAAGCTACGAGATTTTGACTAGAGTGCCCGATAGGAAAGTCACACGGAAGCGAGGTAGAAAGGGGGAGGAAGACGCCCTTATTTATTACCGGGGGGGCAGTACCTGGGGTCCGACGGCTTAACGTGCCCATCCGACACATGGCGGGTATTTATTGGTTCGAACGTTCGTACCAGCCCAGGATCGAACCTAAGGTTATCTCCATAGACGTCACGAACTTTGACCACTAGGCCACCCGCGGCCCTCGATGCATGACTCATGTGGGGCGGACATCTTTATACTGCTACTGTGACGTCTCTAAGTTTGTCTACACCGTGCTGCCATCTGAAAGAAAATCGTTTAGTCATTGGTAACAATATTGCGAAGTTCAGGACAGTGACTTTGCATTTTGAATTTTTTATCGCACTTTTAATGTTTTCATTTGACTCAGGCGATACAATATCGTCTGGGGATAGCATACCCGGAATACCGTTACTAAAAGCTTAACTTGAAACATGACGTGCGTTGGATGTCATCCTCTTGTTCTCTTGTATTTAAATGAATCACGCAGAAAAAAACATCTACAAACAAAACGTGAAATCTTGTACATAAACACAATTGATGGAAAAACTGGTTTTTGTACGCCAAGGCAGTGAGAAGACAAAAAAGAATTAAACCCCGTTTATTTGACCTATAAATAACGAAAGCATGAGCTGCTAGCAGTTGATTCTGTGATCTTAACTACTAACTGCGTGGTGAAACTAAGCGGAGGTAGCGAAAGCTAGCAGCTCATGCTTTCGTTATTTATACGCCAAATAAACGGAGTTTAATGGTCCTTATTCACCTCGTATTGCATCATGGGAAATATTTTCCGTGGTCGCGGACCAACAACAGTTTGTTTACATGCGTTTTCCCATTGCTGTACGTTGCAGAAGTTCAGGAAAATCGAGATTTTTAGAAATTTATTAACGACATGTCTAACGTTTGCTGATCGTATGGTTGTGCTAATAAATCCTATCACTTAAATTGTATAGAGGAAGAAATAATTTTCCATAATTTTCGTCTGAAAAGGACGAAATAATTAAAGTAAAGGCTGTGCAAAATGAAAAGCGAGGATTTCCATCCCAAAGTTCGACCTCCAATATGTTTTGCCTACTTTAACGAAAAAGATTTTGGATAGTATGATACTACGAAACAAAGGCAGTTGAAACCTCGTAGCCTCCCTCTCAATTTCAATTTCCAAAAAAAAAATAATAATAAATAAATAAATAAAAAGGTAGAAGCAGAAAACTGATGGCATATTTGGATCAGTAAATTATGAATTAAGTTCTACGTTCTTTCCCCAAGAGACGAAACAAACATAACTGTAATTTTTGTGAAAGAAATACGGGATTACGCCACATAATACAAATTTTGAAGATGACAATCCGATTTTTGTTTTATTTAATGTTGCGCATTCATTTAATTTTTAAGCAGATTGCTTTATGTGCTAACATATTTGTCTGCGCCTCTAAATGTTTTATTTTCATAAAAAGAAGTTCCCAAATTTATGTTTCAAATGTTTCGCCAATTTCTGACAGTTAGAACATGAAAAATTAATATACCGCTTACGAGAAATGCTCCATATTAAAAACTTCATGATGACTAATAGCGAGTTCTTCTAACGTCATGCGAAATAAACATCGAACACAAAATTGCCTTGGTATATTTTTGCAACCTTGATTTGTTCTTCAAGAAATTAATTTCTTCTTCTTTCCTCTGTATCTATTAATTCGTTGGTAGACTCCATGACGTTAAGATTGCAAAAATTAGCCAACAGTACGGGATAATCAAGTTGCGACAACATTGAATCAGCAGCCATGTTGGTTTGCAGAAATCCACTTCTGACGCCACATGAATAACGTTCATTCTTCTTTTTTTTTTTTTTGATTGGAGGTTTAACGACCACCGTGAGCAACTCAATGGGCTATAAGCAGTCGCCCGTCCCTAATTTAGGGTCACTGGTTCCAGGGAAGGGAGAGAGCCAATGCCGTAAGACAAACACAACATCCATGCCTCACCGGGATTCGAACCCGGACCCCTTACGGACGAATGATCAGAGGCCAGCGCCTTAGACCACTGCGCCACCGAGGCGGCTCATTCTTCTTTGTCTTCACATGAAATCTGTTCACATCTTTGCGCTTTACCGGGGACTATTTCATCGTACAATGCACGTTACTTTTGCATCAGAACCACCATTTTGGAATGCGCGCTGGTATGAACAACTCGTGCCTTAATGTCAGAAAAAACGCGCATGTTATATTTACATTCGACATTTGAATTTATGTATTTTGTTGTTTTGAAACCACTTTTATGAAGAGGTTTAAACCGTCAAATGTGAATAAAGTTTATCCTTTGTAATCGGATATTTTTCTAGCTATAAAAAGAGCCGTGGACTGTCTTACAGCATGGAAGATTTGCAAGATGTTTTGCTGTTACATGATGACGAGTTTCTATGCAAAACGCGCTCCACCATTGAAAATATTAAAGATTCTGGAGGGCTATGCGACGTGACCATCAAAGCTGGAGAGAAATCGTTCTCAGCCCATCGCATTATCTTGGCTGGTGGATCCCCCTACTTCAGAGCAATGTTCACAGGATATTTTGTAGAGAGAACCATGTCCGAAATAACTTTGGAGGGCATACATCCAAATGCGCTCCACTCTCTCATTAAGTTCTTATACAGCGGCAAGGTAAACATTACGTCTGCTAACGTGAAGGACCTAATCGTCTCTGCAAGATTTTTACAGTTTCATAGAATCTTAGACGCGTGTTTTGAATTTATGCTTAGAAGGTTGAGCGCTGCAACTGCATTGTTTCTTCTATTACAGGCTGAATTAAATCAATACTCAAGTGTTGTAGCAGAGTGCGCTAAATGCGTACATGAGAACTTCGAGGATGTTTGCAAGTCAGAAGACTTTTTGACATTACCTTTCCCCACCTTAAAAGAATTAATAGAAAGAGATGATTTATTCGTTCTTAGAGAAAGCACAGTATTTGAAGCAGTTATCAGATGGGTGAGAACTGATAAAACGAGAATCGTCCATTTGTCCGATCTGTTGCGCTGCGTTCGAATGCCTCTCCTTCCTGCAGAATATCTGGAAAAGAACGTGTTAACAGAGGAACTAATTTTATCGTCTGATGCCTGTAGGGAGATTTTGGCAAACATTAGAAAATGTCCTTTTGAAGCGAGCGATTTCTGCAAAACGGAGAGATACTGCGAACTAAAAGCGCACATGAAACAAGTTAAACTGAGCGGCTGTGTCTTATACTGCATTCAGACATCGTATTCTTCTGCAATTCTTAAATATTATGATTCCGTACGAGGGAAGAAATGGGTATACTTGTGTGATCTGCAGGAGTATAATGCATCGCATGTTGTTTGCACGGAAGAAAAAATTATATTCGTTTGCGAAAGACGCATCTGTATCTTGTGCTTAAAAACCTTTGAGTGTACTTCTTTTTCATACGATTCCATAATACCTTCTGATGCTGAAGTCATCATACACCGTGGAAAGGTATATTTCCTACGAGAAAACGGCACTGTATACGCTCTTGAAGTGAAGAAAAAAAAATTCACAGAAATGTTTGCGTTGTTAAAGCACCGAATTAATTTTGCTGTTGCGTCTTTAGGAGAACATATTTACGTTATCGGAGGCAGTTCTCCAGATGGTATTCCTGTCGCGTATTCCGAACAGTACAATCCGCAGAAAGGAGTGTATGGCGAAATATCACCATTGCTCCAAGCGAGGCATTTCCATACATCTGCCGTGGTTGGTGGAAAAATCTACGTTTGCGGTGGATCGACGAAAAGATTTGATGGGCATTTCCGGCCAACTCGTTCAGTAGAAATGTACAACCCTTCGACTGACCAGTGGACATTTGTAAATGAATTGAAAAGAGCAATGGAATGGCCAGTACTATTGGTTTCGTGTTCCGGAAAGTTATACGCTACTGGAGGAATTGATCGGAAGGGCATAGTTGCCTTCGAAACTTACGATCCCGTTGCTGATGAGTGGAAGTCATCTAAAACGTTTCAGTTGGATCTGGAAATCGCTGGATGGCATACATTGATTGCGACAAACGCCGCTTTAAGAATCAGAAGCTATTTCTATGTTGCTTGAAATACCCCGTAAATAAATGGTGGTGTGGAAAATCAGCGTGCTGAGAAATCACCTAATTATAAACTGGAACGTGAACCATTTAGATGTCACATACAGTACAATGTAGGTTAGTTACTAGACAATGTAGGTTAGATGATAATATATATGTATTTGAAAGTCATAATGAAATGAAATGTTTAGAAAATAATGCAATTTCATGAAAGATTATATTTAAAAAAATTATCATATTGAATTAGGATTTAATCTCGAGAATTTTCCATATCCCGAGGGGCTTTTCCCCTCTTTTCTTTTCTTTTTTCTTTTTTTTTTCATTGATAGGTTTCAGTTATTTTCACCCATCAAATGCCATATTCCAAAAATATCTCAGTTTAACTAACAACAATATAATATCAATATACTTATCAATTTGCATGAGAGATGAGCATGGGGTGTGTTCTTTCCGATAGCGCCTGCGCTTGACTGCTCGTGTAGCGGCTGTGTTCGCTAACGATGTTCTGCATCAACTTTGTTCTTGGATTGAAAGGTTTCCTTTCTGAGGGACGATGGATCGGGGTGCAGTTTTATATAATTAGCTAAAGAAGTAGTGAAAGATTCACAAACCTGCGTATCTTAGATCAGTGGAAGGCATATGCCAGTTCGTCGGATGACGGTTATTACATACACCATGATGACAAAAGTCACCGGACACCACTTCAAAAGCAAATGAACGGATCCGCTGCGTTGTTAAGATGCGCGGTGCATCTGCAAACGCTATAACACCAAGTAGCTGACCGCGATCATATCGCACTGAGAGGCTGAGTGAAAATGTCGTGGCGGGAGAGAACTGACTTTGAGAAAGGAAAGATTGTTGGGTGTTATATTAGTGGGTTGTCCATAAGAGAAACAGAGAGGCGTTTAAACATACCCAAGTCAACTGTTTTGCATGTATTGAATAAGTGGAAGACATATGGAATGCCTAAAGCAGCAAAACGTATCGGCAGACCAAAGAAAATTAGTGATAGAGGACGTCGAAGCCTCAGGAGAGTCATAACAGCTAATCGACGGAGTACTGCACAAGACCTCAGGTGTGTAGAGGTGAGTAAAAATGCTGCAACTGCGGTATGTACACGTACCATTCGCAGAGAACTTCATTCCATGGGTTACCGTGGTCGTGCGGCTGCTCATAAGCCTTTTATCTCCACTCAGAATGCTACTCGTCGTTTAGCATGGTATAAAGAACATTTATCGTGGACCGTTGATCAATGGAAACGGGTCCTATGAACTGATGAATCCAGATACACGATCCATCAGTCTGATGGCCGTTTTTCTGTATGGCGGCAACCGGGGAAACGGTATTTATCACAGTATACTGTTCCTGCGGTCAAGTTTGGAGCTGGCAGTGTACTCGTGTGGAGGTGTTTTTAGTGGTATGATCCCGACCCATTGGTTATCGTGGGCAAACCTGCTAACCAGCACGCCCACTTCGATATTCTGGATAATTATGCCCTACCAACTGTGTGGCAATACTATGGAACCGAGCCTTGTTGGTACCAGCAGAATAATGCCTCGAGCCATAAAGCAAGGACTGTTACGGGGTGGCTTGACGATAATTCCGTATCGTGTGTGGACTAGCCAGCACAGGGCCCTCATCTTATTTCCATAGACCACCTATGGGATGAATTAGAGCGCCGCATAAGAAGTTTGGAAGCAAGGCCTACTACTAAGCAACAGTTAGCGGCAAAATTATTTACTGAATGGAAGTGCATACCCATTGTTGTGTTCCAAGACCTTGTCGAAAGCATGTCTCGAAGGGTCAGTACATGCATTAAGGCCAAAGATGGACCAACACCGTACTGATGTATGTCAATAAATGCTATGTTGTGTTTCTCTTCCAGGTGTCCGGTGACTTTTGTCAATATAGTGTACATCAAACTATTAACCATTCGGTGCATTTTGTGGATCCAAAATGAGGTGCACATGCACAAAATATTGAACCTAATTGGCGTGCTATGAAACTCGTACTTCATTCAGGCGGCATTAGAAAAGAAGACATGGCTGAGAGCCTATACTTGTGTACTTATTCTGAATAATTTGTAGAGTTTATAAATAATTAGATATTTTTTCACAAATGTTAAATGTCATCAAAAACACAGAGTGGAGCAAACAATAAAACTTTATGATTTCCGTGTTTTACTGTTTCCAGTACTTGAATAAATGATTTAGTGATTTTACTGTAACGTTTCCAATTATAATTACCGATGTAAACTTCATGCAGCTCGTTGTAACATCTCCGAGTGGAGGAATCCTTATCATTTTCAGGAATCTTTAATTTTTTTTCGTAATCGATAGGACATGGAAACAATGAAATTCAGCGCTAGCAAATGCAACCGCTACGTGAGCAGGAAAGCGCTGGCGCTATTGGAAAAACACCAAGTAGCATTAATACAATTACACCTCAGTGGCGTAACTACCAAACCCGCAGCTCGAGGGGGGGGGCGCAGGTAGCGGAGGGGCGTACTGCAGCTGCCAGTTATAGTTTTATGAAAAAATTCGAACACGCACAGTAATTATCCCAAAGATTCATATTTTGCATTAAGATATACACTACTGGACAATTGCTAAGGACGGATCATAAACGGCTATATAGCGCATAAAAAAGTAAGTGTGGTTGGATGCCAAGTGAAATAAAATAATGTCAGAATGCCAGGACATTACAAGAAAGACAATTTATTGTGCTCTGAAATACAGAAGGCTTTGGAACGTGTTCAAGGGACAAACAGGCCATTTTGTGCAGAATACGTAAACGTGAAAAAAATGCAATTACCGTCCGCAGGCGTTACGGCGTAAGATGTCAATACGGGATATGGCCACCATGGAGGGAGATGCAAGATTCCACACGTCGTGTCATGCTTTGCACAACATTATGAAGCAGCTGTTGGGGTAATTTATCTCATTCCTCTGTCAGTGCACGGATGAGGGTGTCCTTGTTTATTGGAGGGCATTGGAGACCAGCAAGACTCCTCCCCAAAGCATCCCACACATTTTCAATGGGATTCAGATCTGCAGAACGTGCTGGCCATACGAGGCGTTGAATATCCTCGCTCTCAAGACACTCCTGGACAACGACTGTTCGATGACATGTTGCGTTGTCGTCCATGAAAATGAATCTATCACCGACAGAACCACGGAACATGCGAACATGAGGTAGCAGATAATCATTAATGTATCGTTGGCCAGTCATAGTCCCAGTTTGAAGCACATAGAGGGACGTACGGCCATTGATCATGATGCCAGCCCATACCATGACACTATATGTCGGATATCGGTCCCTTTCCTGTATGTTTGCTGGAAAATATGCAGTACCACTATCACGCCAAATCAGTTGTCGTCGACAATCAGACGATAGACTGTATCTACTCTCATCTGAGAAGAGAACAGAAGACCAGTCGTTATCAGTCCAATTGCGATGTTGATGGCACCATTGCAAACGGGCGGTACGGTGACGTCTGGACAATGGGATGCACACAACAGGACGGCGGGCGTATAGTCCTCCTTCATGCAAACGTCTGGCGACAGTTTTTCGGGAGATCCGCTTGCCAGTAGCAGCCATAAACTGATTTGCTAAATCACTAGCTGTGCTGCGCCGGTGTCTTTTTGTTGATAGCACTATGTACCGATCTTCTGCAGGTGTCGTACTGCGAATACGACCTCCCCCGTGACGTTTGCTACACTCTCCATTTGTTTGAAATGATTTCCAAAGCCTTGAAACAACACTGTGGCTGACATCGAACTCCCTGACAACATCTGTAATATTTCGACCGTCTTCAATCTTGCCAATAATACGGCCACGCGTAAAATGATCTAGGTGATATCGGGAAGACATACTGAAAATTGCAAGTTCGTCAATTGATTCTTTCCCTTTCGGCTTTGCGTTTGAACAACAACGGTCAATACGCGTCAAATCCTTTATATCTCTTATCAGCGCTATGACGTCACGAACAAGTTCGGCAATCCAAAATTTGCATACGCACAACACGTCTTACTGTATCCCGCACTTATTCTAATTTCCACATTTTCCTGCCTTCTATTTTATGGTTGCTATCGTTGCTATTGTCATCAATCCTTAGCAATTGTCCGGCAGTGTACATATCACTAAGCTTGTCTCTGATATTCAGAGGTTAGCTCCTCACAGAAAGAACTCACTGTTACTGTATCAGATGTTTCCATTTACAGCGATCTCGGCACACAGCTCGAGCTTCATTAACATCTATCACACGCCGCACACAAGACCTGTTGTACTTCACACTCATTATCTTTTTCTCATGCAGATATTTCTGAATCTGGTCCTCTTATGACTTCTTTGGCTTTCTTCTTACCTTTCTTTCCTACCACTTGCGCTACATAAATTATCTTAGTAAGCATCCCATCACTCATTCTTTCAACATGGCCAAACCACCTGAGAATATTAGTGAATATATTTAGTGAATATATTTCAAATACGTGGAGATAATGTAAATATATGATGTCATCGCTCTGTCAACGTTATTTTACAAACAACTAATAGCAACTGAAAAATTGTTCATCCGACACCGCTGGGATCGAACCCCAGATCTCTCGATAACTAGCCGAGTGCGTTCGCTTTAAGCTACGGTGCCAACAATGCACAGCGCTATTCGTGGTTTATCAGTCAGCATCTGACTACCCAAATCCATATTAATGGGCTCAGCAACTGATGTGTCGCCATCTAGTGGCATTAAACAAAGCAAGCTGTTTTAATTACAGCTAGATGGCGACACATCAGTTGCGGAGGCCATCAATATGGATTTGTGTAGTCAGATGCTGACTGATAAACAAGAATAGCGCTGTGAATTGTTGGCACCGTAGCGTAAAGCGAACGCACTCGGCTAGTAATCGAGAGATCTGGGTTTCGATCCCAGCGCTGTGGGATACACAATTTTTCAGTTGCTATTCGTTGTTTATAAAATAACGTTGACAGAGCGATGACATCGTATATATATTTTTTTTAAGAATATTTTTTAGTCTCCCCTTACGAACAGCATTTTGGCTCACATTACGCATATGCAACACATCTTCTTTCCTCACATGCTCACAACGTGTCTTCCCACAAACCTACTGTAAGTAACGCATCTCCCCACCACACAAACGACTGCTATGTCTTTTCTGCAGTACTCAGGTTTCACTGCTATACATCAGAGTAGGAACAATTACACTTTCATATAGAGCCATTCGGGGGTTACTTCAGAATCCATAATTCCTGTGAAATTCTCCTAAAGCAGCTATGACTTTCAACGAAGAATTCACTCACCTACTAATTTCGCCATCTAATTTCTTCTCTCTGTCAAACATGCTTCCCAAATGTACAAACTCCTTTACCTGATATTATTATTATTATTATTATTATTATTATTATTATTATGTGCATCATGTTCAGGTAAAAAAATGTCCTACATTTTTTTCTCAAGTGTATCAGGTTAATTCCTTTAACTCGGCGCACCTTCATGTTTTCACAGAATGACAGAAAATTCCCATTTTTTACGCATTCCAACCGTGGATTGAAGCGCATATACTCCAGCTTTGTCCGTCTGTCCGTCCGTCTGTCCGCACGAAAATTCTCGTACAATGGTTCAATTTCGATGACATTTTAATATGTGGTAGGGGACAACTGGGGACGAACCCTATTGGAAATGGACGAAATGGGGTCAAACATAGGAGCGGGATCCACTCCATCGCCCTTATGCGTCATAACGTACGTAAAAATGCTTCGATTGCAACAAAACTTTATCATGTTGTTCCTGAGCTACATTGAACCGGTTCTATTGAATATTATCGGAATGGGGTCAAAGGTCAGGGCACAGGAGCGAGATTTATTCCACAGCCATTGTCCTCATAACTTGACTAAACATGCTTCTATTGCGACAAAACTTCAGTATGTTGTTCCGGAGGTATACTGAACCTGTTCTGTTAAAATTCGTCGAAATGGGGTCAAAGGTCAGGGCACAAGAGAGAGATTTATTCCACAGCCATTATCCTCATAACTTGAGTAATGATTTCTGGTATGTTGGAAAGCGTATCATAATTGGCATTGCATGATTTTACTGACTTGTTCACATTGTGTAGCTAGCAGAACTTTAAATTTTAGTTGCCAGAAGACTATATACTGACAGTTTTTATCTAGGAAATAATACATAGTTGTTATTTGAATCACTCAGAGACGTTTTTGCGTTACGAAATGCACGCGAAATACGCAATAAACAATAATTCAGAATTTTAGGCAAAGAACAAAAGAGAGACTATAACCTTAATATTCAGTTATGCGTTTCCCATTGCGTTTTTTAATTCAGTTAGCAGTGTTAAATAAAATTAATTAAAAAAGTGAAACTGAAAATTAACTGGATCCCGACCCGTACGGGTCCAGGTTTTAGTCAAAGATTTGATAAAAGAGCCAGGCAGGGCTCGTGCTCATAATACAAAAAGAAATTTGGACTTTAAAAATTAAATTAATAAAATGAGTAAACAGCACACAACAAAACAAAACAAAACAAAACAAAACAAAACAAAACACGCGTCCTGTTCTCCCCATAAAAGAATAATGTACTGTATAATAATAATTCTTTATCTTTCTCTCTCACTTTTTTTTTTTTTTTTTTTTTGGAAAGCGGGAGGCGGTTGACAATAACGGGAAACCCTAACATTTTTATCTGATGATGAAAATATAAATACGTGTAAAACAATATGCTTAATTTTTTCTTCATTCACACAAGAAAAATTTGCATAAATGTTTAAACCCGTAGCGGGCCCAGGCCAGTCATAAATAGTGATATAACGGGCCCGGGCCTTTAAAAAGGAGAAAGGAGCCCGTGCTCATCTCTGATTTGAATAGCTTAATGTTATGAAGTTTTCAGAAATCCCATTAACCTAGAGTGATTTGCTATTTAACGCCCAAAGCGACCGATCCTTCTGAACCAAATGGTGCCCTAAAATTTCTAAGCTCCCCAAACAGAAATCTTCACGTAGTGGTTGGGTTTTACGAAGCTACGGGAAAAAAATCCTCCCCCTACCCCTTCATCTCAGAAGTACCAACCATAAACCTTCTACGATTACAAGCGCTCCCATCTAGTCCTTTATTCTATGCTCCATGATCCGAGGCATGATGGGTAAGGGACAATTCCTCCCTCTCCCCGCGAGACAGATGTCATGCCACTGGGTAAAAGCCAGTGATTCGAAAATCTTCTCTCTCCTTTCTTAGATTCTTCACCATTTGTATAGCCCTTTTAGCAGGTAATCAGTCAAAAACAAGCAGTGTCAGTTATCCGCGTAAATGGCCACTTTGAATGACGAAGCTAAGGGGAGAGCAACGCTTTCTATGGCATACGTTCCCTTTTCCAGGTTCCTTCTAGAAGAGGAGTGTCTGAAGTTCGAATAACGGAGCTGGAGGGCATTGTACAATGTAACGCAGTGTAATTTTTAGCACGCCTTTTGTAAAAAAAAAAAAACATCGTGCTTAGTGTTAACGCTTTATGTGACAATTTCATTAGAACACTCATGGACAATGAAATTTGCGCACCTAGAAGAAAACATACTATAACCGCGAAACTTTGCAAATAGCTAGAGTGCGTTCTGGTATGTAAATGATAATTATTCGGTGCGATTGCGCATGACTGCACATTCTGTGGTGGCGCTGCAAGCATGAACCGGGAGCCTTACAAACCGCCGTGTAGTCGATGACCCATGAAAGTTAAAAGCACCTACCCATGCAAGCGCAAGAGTACAGACTGGCAAGAAAGCCGGGTAGACGCCAAAGACGTCGATTTACGCAAACTTACGGACATTGAGAGAGGCTTGATCATAGAGCTGTAAACCGCATGCTGGTCGGCGCGCCGTATAGCCCACCACGTGGATCATTCTGACAATATAGTCCGACTGTGTTGGGAGCAGTGGACATCTGACGGCTCTGCCACACGATGGAGCTGCTCTGGACGGACCAGGAGGAACACAGGTAGAGAGGATTGACGGATCGTGCGCCAGGCACGAACGGATCACACAGGGACCAGGTCCTGTATATAGGCAGACGTAGCGACTCCTGTGTACCCACGAACCATTTCCTGACGCCTCGCGAAAACGATTCTGCGATTCCAGAACCCCCTTTACGTGTGCTGCCATTAACACCCGAACATCGCCGGCTCCGTTTGCAGTGGTGCCATGCCAGTGCGACGTGGTGCTCGACTGACTGGGGACGTGTGGTGTTTAGCGATGAAGGCCGCTTCGTTTTGGCGACCGATGACCACCGTGACTCGGGGTGCAGGTCCCCGATCAAACGGCACAATCCCAACCTTGCTATCGAGCGCCACACCTCTCTCCCACTGAAGACATTATGGTCTATAGACATCATCATCATCATTGTCAACCATTATCAATCCACTGCTGGACGAAGGTCTCCCCAAGTTTCCTCCACAACGGTCTGTCTTGTGCCAGTCTCCTCCATGTCACTCCCGCATATTTACGAATTTCATCCACCCATCTCCCATGTGGTCTTTTTCTGGGTCTTTTCCTGTCCCTTGGAATCCAATCTAAAATTTCGGCTGTCCATCTATGGTCTGTCCTTCTGGCAGTATGTCCAGCCCATTGCCATTTCAGGGATTTAACTCTGATCATGATGTCTTCCACTCTCGTCATTTTTCGGATCCACGAGTTCCTCTTCTTATCTCTCCTGGTTATACCAAGCATGCACCTCTCCATGCTACTTTGAGTTGTCTGCAGCCTTTGCATGTCTCTTTTAGTTAAGGTCCACGTCTCTGCACCATACGTAAGCACTGGAAGGATGCATTGATCAAACACTTTTCTTTTAAGACATAATGGCATATTGCTCTTGAAAATTATGCTGTTTCTTCCAAAAGCTCTCCAGGCAAGTTTTGTACGCCGACTAATTTCTTCATCAATGTGACCCTCATTTGATATCTGCTGTCCAAGATAAACATACGTATCTGTTATCTCCAGTTTTTCTCCATCAATCGATAAATCTTCATTTCTTGTAAAAGCATTGAACATCACTTTTGTCTTCTGAAAGTTCATTTTTAATCCCACTTCTTTACTCTTGTCAGCAAGTTCCTGGATCATACTCTGCAGCTCTGATGGGGTAGTTGCAAAAATGACTACGTCATCAGCAAAACGAAGGTGGGTTAGATAATCTCCATTAATCTTTATCCCTTTGTTTTCCCAGTTCAGTGATTGAAAGACATTTTCCAATGTGGCATTAAAGAGCTTCGGAGATATGGTGTCACCTTGTCTCACTCCCTTTCCAATTTTTATGTGTGTTGTATTTTCAAACAGCCGAATCTTTGCACTTGCATTTTCATAGATGTTATTAATAATATTAATGTATGCATCTTCAATACCGCAGGATTTCAGAGCCGTGGTAACTGCTGATGGTTTCACCGAATCAAAGGCTTTTTCATAATCGATAAAAGCCATGCACAATGGAAGTTCATATTCCCTCGCTCTTTCAATTAGTTCTCTAAGTACGTGGATATGATCTATTGTGCTGTAGCCACTCCTGAATCCAGCTTGTTCTCTCGGTTGAGCCATGTCCAGTGTTACCTTCAAGCGGTGTGAAAGAACTTTAGTGAAGATTTTATAAACCACTGATAGGAGGCTGATAGGTCTGTAGTTCCTGAGATCCTCAATGTCACCTTTTTTATGTAGCAGGATCATTGTAGCATTGTTCCAATCCTCAGGAATCTTCCCTTCATTAAGGCATCGAGTGAAAATTTGGGCGAGTACTGTTTCAATTTCTCCACTTGCTTCTTGTATGATGTCTACAGTAATTCCATCTTCTCCTGGAGCTTTCCCCCGCTTCATGTTCTTGATTGCATGAGCAACTTCTGCTGGGAGGACTGGAAGAACTCTGGTACCTTTCATGATGTCTGGAGTACATGTATCATCCCTTTCATATAATTTGGAGTAGAAATCTTTCACTCTTGTCAAAATTTCGCCTCTATTTCTTGTTATAGAACCATCTTCTTTTCTCAGAGCCATAATCTGTTTTCTTCCCTTACTGAGATGTCCCTTTGCTATGTTTAGGCTTTGGTTGTTTTCAATTGCTTTCCTCACTAGCTCACAGTTGAATTTCCTTACGTCTTCAGTGATACTTTTTCGTGTTGTCTTGCATAGCTCTATATATTCCACTTTGGAAGTCACATCTTTAGTTGTCCTCAGCTCTCTTCTTTTTTGCATCAACATTTTGGTTTTTCCTGATAATTTGTTCACATGCAACTTGTTCTTAGACCCAGCTAATTTTGTTGCTGTTTCCATTAGAGCTTTGGTTACTTTTCTGTTAACTTCCGAAATATCCACTTCTTCCGATGTTAGGCCTTCTAAAGCAGAGAATCTGTTCTTCAGTTCCAACTTGAAAGTATTATGGTGTTTTTTAAGGTTGGTTATGTCAATACATTTTGTTTGTCTTATGAGCTTGCCACGTTCCAGTTTAGTGTTGAGGTGCATCTTACATCTCACCAATCTATGGTCACTACCTGTGTTGAACTTGTTCAGCACACTGCAGTCTTCGATGACGAATTTTTTGTTACACATAATAAAATCAATTTCACTTGTCGTCCCAATTGGATGTCTCCATGTCCATTTCCTGTGTGGCTTTTTCTTGAAAAAGGAGTTCAAGATGAAAAATCCTTCTGCCTCTGCAAACTCAACGAGAGTATTTCCACGCTGGTTTCTGTTGCCGTGACCGAATTTACCTACTGAAGTTTCATTCTGTTGCCGTTGCCCTATTTTTGCATTGAAATCTCCCATAATTATCTTCAAGTGCTGCTTACCTTTATTATTTAGATGACGAATTTCCTCATAAAATTCTTCAATTTCTTCTTCAGGATGACTTGTGGTGGGTGCATAAGTTTGAATAATCTGAGCCTGGTATCTTCTCGATAGTTGGATAACGAGTCGTGCAGCTCTGTCAGAGGAACTTTCAACTTCTACCACTTTATCCTTCAGTTTCTTGTTTATTATAAATCCAACACCACTAGTTCTGCCAGTATCTGTCCCACGATAATAGAAGAGATGTCCACTTTTCAGTTCAATGAGATCTTCTCCTTTTCTCCTTACCTCACTTAGCCCGACGATGTCCCACTTGATCCTTTGTAGTTCCTCTTCCAATTCAAGAAGCCTTGAATCAGAAGATAGGGAGCGTCCATTATAGGTAGCCAAGGTCAGCATCAAATGGCAGCCTAGTCCGGTCCTCCGGGGATTCTTAGCACCTCTGCCTTC
The DNA here is from genome assembly GCA_039090855.1 of Macrothele yani. Lineage (NCBI taxonomy): Eukaryota > Metazoa > Arthropoda > Arachnida > Araneae > Macrothelidae > Macrothele > Macrothele yani. The sequence goes on from CM077028.1 coordinate 52,866,506, forward strand.
ATGTCGCACTGGCCGCTGCCTTGGCCAGGTACATTCCAGCTGCCGGAGACTGAGGGCCAAGATTTAAGTTGTAGAGTCATTTTGGAGGTGTTTGGCCATAACTCACCACGCTGGCCAAGCGGGTTGGTGAGTGTGGGATAGCATTTCCTCTGATCCCGATGGTATAGTTATACCGCTATTGGCGGTCGTCAGAGCCCCTTTAGGGGGAACAGGATGCACCACGAGAAGGCGGGGTTGACATTTGTCAAGGAGAGGCTGTGATGTTACGCATCACCTGACCTTACAGACATATAGACATATAGCCTACGATAGCCGATCAGCTGTAGTGGTGGTATGTGGATCATTGACGGGCAGCGGTATGCGGATGAGATGAAACGGCCCCATGTGCTCTCATTCCTGTCCGGGATTCGAGGTGCGCTATACCAGCAGGATAATGCCCGCCCGCACACGGCTTGGGTTGTCCAAGACTGCCTACGTTATGTCCAGACGCTTCCAAGTCCTGTTTTCTCCCCGGGAATATCCCCCTTCGAGCATATTTGGGAACAGTTGAAACGCCAGCTGCCGCAGTGCCACACTATCCGGGATTAGAGCACACCGTCCAACATGTGTTAGCCAGTCTGCCGCAGGACAACATCAGGCGTCTGTTCACCTCCATGCCGGACCGTACTGCGGCATGTGTCGCAGCGCGAGGCGGTGCGACGCGTTATTGAAGATGACCGGACTGCGTGCCACAGATACCTCTGTTATTGTCCTGCAGCTCTATTTTGCCATCATGTGTATCATTCATCTCTATCATTACGTGCATAAAATTTCAGTTCAATCCGATGATTCCTTCTTGGGCCGCCCCGGTGGCGCAGTGGTCTAAGCAATGGCCTCTGATCATTCGTCCGAAAGGGGTCCGCGTTCGAATCCCGGTGAGGCATGGATGTTTTGTTTGTGTTACGGCACTGGCTCTCTCCCTTTCCTGGAACCAGTGACCCTAAATTAGGGACGGGCGACTGCTTATAGCCCATTGAGATGCTCACGATGGTCGTTAAACCTCCAATCAAAAGGAAAAAAATTCCTTCTTTGTGTGAAAATTTCATTGTATTGTCTGTGAGTGTACATATGACGAAAAATACGGTGAATTTTTTTCGGGCAATAAATTTCATTAGTAAGTAACCTCTTCATGGGAATGCTCTTTACTATTTATTTACGGATTATTTAAGTTTTATTTTTGTGTATTCACAAGGTATGGTTAGAAGAAATCCGCTGCGTTGTTAAGATGCGCGGAACAACTGCAAACCGTATAAAAAGAAGCCCGAAGCTGACCGCGATCACATTTGCACTGTGAGGTTGAGTGAAAATGTCGCTGCGGGAAAGAACTGACTTTGAGAAAGGAAAGATTGTTTGGTGTTATATTAGCGGGTTGTCCGTAAGGGAAACCGAGAGGCGTTTAAACATACCCGAGTCAACTGTTTTGGATGTACAGAATAAGTGGAAGACACATGGCGTGCCAGAAGCAGCCAAACATACCGACAGACCAAAGAAAATCAGTGATAGAGGACGTCGAAGCCTCAGGAGAGTCGTTACAGCTAAACGACGGAGTACTGCACATGACCTCAGTGTACAGGTGAGTAAAAATGCTGCGACCTCGGTATGTACACGTACCATTCGCAGAGAACTTCATTCCCTGGGTTACCGTGGTCGTGCGGCTCCTCATAAGCCTTTCATCTCCTCTTGGAATGCTACTCGTCGTTTAGTATGGTGTAAAGAACATTTATCCTGGACCCTAGATCAATGGAAACGGGTCCTATGGACTGATGAATCCAGATACGCGATCCATCAGTCTGATGGCCGTGTGTGGGTATGGCGACAGCCGAAGGAACGGTATTTACCACAGTGTACTGTTCCTACGGTCAAGTTTGGAGCTGGCAGTGTACTTGTGTGGGGGTGTTTTTCGTGGTATGGTCCCTACCCATTGGATATCGTGGACAAACTTGTTAAGCAGCACGTCTACCTCGATATTCTGGTCAATCATGCTCTACCAACTCTGTAGCAATACTATGGAACCCAACCTTGTTGGTACCGGCAGATAATGTACTGAGTCATAAAGCAAGGACTGTTATGGTGTGATTTAACTATAATTCCGTATCGTGTGTGAACTGGTCTGGAACAGAGCCCTGATCTTAATCCCATAGATCACCTATGTGATGAATTAAGGTTCCGCATAATAAGTTTGGAACCAAGGCCTACTACCTGGTGTGCGAAAAGTCACTGTGCACCTAAGCTTTGCACTTAGAAAAAAAATTCGAAATGATCTCCACGAGCGTCCATACAGCGCTGAACCCGTTTCAGTTTATTCGCAAACACTTGCTGCAGCTCTGCTTGTGAGATGTTTCTGATGAACGTAGTTATTGCAGTTTGTAATTGATCAAGCGTGCGTGGGCGATCACGATACACAGCAGATTTTGCTGCACCCTACAGAAAAAAGTCTGGTGGAGTAAGGTCCGGGGAGCGAGGGGGCCATAGGTTTTTTGAGATGACACGTTCGCCGAAAACCTCATTCAGAAGTTTCATGGAGGCGTGAGCTGTGTGCGCAGTAGCGCCATCTTGTTGAAACCAGCTGTAGGTGATTTCGTCTTCTTCAAGGCGGCCGATGAAGTCGTGGAGTATGGAACAGTAACGTGCACTATTCACGGTGCCCTGAAAGAATAACGGCCCGACAATGCGCTGTCCGGATAGCGCAACCCACACTCCGATTTTCTGGTCATGCAAGGGTCGTTCCGACACAGCATGAGGAGTCTCTGTGGACCACAATCGTGTGTTTTGTGCGTTAACATACCCAGAGAGGTGGAACCACGCCTCATCTGTAAAGAAGGTGACATCAAGAACAGCAACAGTTTTCGTTTGAATAAAATTGTTAAACCATTCACAGTACCGGAGTCGTTTTACGTGATCCGCCGGTTGCAATTGTTGTACCGCTGTTACTTTGTATGGGTAGAGGTGCAATGATTCTCTCACCGCTTTATGCGCTGTCGCACGCCCGATATTTTCCTCTTTGCGCCAACTTGCGCAATGATTTTGATGGACTCCGCAACAGGGAGTCAGAGATGTCCATCAACTTCCCATCGGTAAGTTTAGTTGGTCTTCCGCTTCGTTCGGCACCGAACACTGAGTCTGTCGCACGAAATTTCTCAATGAGTCGACGAACTGCATTACGACGAGGTACAGGTGTGTCTGGGAATTTGGCAGCAAATTGCTGCTGCACTAAATCGGTGTTTTCATTGCCTTCTCGAAAGACGTATTCAACCAGAAACACACGTTCCGCAATTCAAAGAACCATAGTGCGTAAAACTGAACAACAACAGCACACACGATAACTTCGATACTTACAGTAACAACGACTCGTCTCTGTTGACCTCTAGAACTCAACTCCGCAATGCGGCAACCGACGTTTCGAGCAGCTTGCTGCGCATGCGCAGTGAGCCCCATGGGTTCCCTCGATCGGCTGCGACTGGGAGAATCCACTTTATTACGTTCCGGTGGCTCATACTGCACTTGATAACTGCGAAAACAAAACGGTAGCCTAGGTGCACAGTTACTTTTCGAACACCCTGTACTAAGCAACAGTTAGCGGCAGCATTATTTACTGAATGGACGCACATTCCTATCGCAGTGTTCCAAAACCGTGTCGAAAGCATGTCTGGAAGGGTCAGTGCATGCATATTAAGGCCAAAGGTGGTTTCAAAATATCTTTATTCAAGGTAGAAATCAGGAGACGAACTAATAAGGACGTCTAAATACAAATAAAATACGATCAAAGATCGTTAAACTACTAAAACCTATATAAAAATATACAGCATAGTGCACAAGTTGAAAAATGGAGCAAAATTACAGCTCGTGATAAATGAACAGCGACAAGCATGTCTGGGCATTTAGGAAGGATTTTAACAAAAAAACTTATTGCTCATAAGTGCATTGCTGTGCGATTAACAAAACTGTTCAAGAAAATATTGAGAGCTTCGGGAGACAACATTTCCCTTGAAAAAAAAAAAAAAAATACAATAAGACAGTAAGGTGTAACACATCATAGTTACAAGAATGTACAGTACAAAGCAATTGACAAACTGATCATAAGACAAATCAATGAAATGATGAATATCAGGAGAAGAACAAACTTGGACTTCCTGGTGTAAATATAATATATTACCTGTTCGGCAATATTCAAAAACAATGTACAGATATACAGCACAGTGTCAACATGTTACAAATCAAAATCGGACCATATACAGAAATGTAACACTATTCTGTTGACCAGATAGAAAATGTAAGTATAATAAGAAAACACACGATGAATAAAGCTTTAACATATTCTCACTATCCATATGTAGTAATAGAAGAATGATAGTACCAAGCATCACCTCACACAAAAGAACAAAATAGGTAAAATGTTTTTCAAAATATATTACTCATGAGTACAACACCATGCAATTGACTAACTTGTGCAAAAATAAATACAGTAAGAATCATTAGTCAACATGTCTCTTGAAAGAAGGTACGATATGACAGTGAGTTTTAACACAACATATTTACAAGGATGTACAGTACTATGCAATTTAAAAAACTGATTATCAGACAAATCATTGGAATGTTTAATAACAGGAAATAACTAAACTTGGACATTCTGATGCAAATAAGATGGATTACTTGTTCCGCAATATTTTGAAAACTATGTACAATTATACAGCACAGTGCAAACATGTTCGGGAAACAAAATAGAACAAAATTACAAAAAACTACACTGCAGAAACAATTTCTATGTTTATACAGCACTATGCGAATGATTAACTGCAATATTTATACTCAAAATGTAAACTAAAGACGAACTAACTTGAACGTCAATGTAAGAAAAAAAATACAAGATGAGTGTCACAAAAAACAATTTGCTGTGTAAACACGTACAGCCCTTTATAAAAAAACCCATGCGGTAAATTTCCAAGCTGTGCAAAGATCTTGAAAACAGATTGTTGATATTGACATATGCATTTCTGATTCAAAAAGGTCAAATACCAAATCTGCCGACCGTCAGGTACAATGACGCTGGCGAGCTGGTAAACCATGAGGCAGCCGGTGACCAGGTGGCAAGGAACTGGCTCTCCCGACGCTGAGTAACTGCAACAGAATACTCTAGCCGAAGTCGAGATGTCAGACGGTCGCGGAAATGGCATAATAATGCCGTAGAAGCTTCATGCACAGTCAGAGGAGTAGTCAAATATCTGCAGCGTTGATGAAACACGTAGATTACATGCTTCGCTAAAATAAAAATATAGGCACAGACTGATGGGAGCTTGACTGGGGGATAGTTCTGTAGCAGAAGAGTCCGATATGCATCAAATGTAAGATCTGCTGTAATGGAGCATTGGGCGACAGTAAATGCTAAGTTCAGCATTGGGAGTAATATAACACAGTGTTGATAGACATGGGAGACATCAGCCTCCCGAGCACAGAAAGGGCAAAGAGGGGAATCGAGAAGAGACATTCGGAAAAGAACGGAGGGAACAGGAAGGCGGCGATGGAGGAAAAGCCAATGGGTATTAATTTCTAGAGGAGCAGAAAGAGGAGACAGGGCGGCTGACCACACCGTAGCAGTGGCAGCAGGGGGAACATCAGGAATGGGGAGAGGAGGAGAAGAATGGGACATAGAGAGGAACCGATAAAGAGCTGACACCGAGAGAGAAGAAATGGGATGAGCTGAGCCAGAAGTAAGCAAGAAAAGAGGAAATGGGAGAGAAGCAGAAGGAACAAAGGAAAGACCTGAGTGGGAAGCAAGATGAGGAAATTGAGAAATGATAGATGAAAGAATAGAGTCGTATATGTCACGAGAGGAGGAGGAGAGGAGAAGAGAGGGAGGGAGACTGGCGAAGGGTCGCCAAGAAAGGTCAGGGTTAGTGAGATCTTTAACTGTTACCACACCTGCTCGGAGCCAGGTAGGATAGGCAAAGTACGGAAGATGAGAGGGGTGAATAATCGAAGAATAAAAGAGGGGTTCAGCAAGGAGCTCAGTTGTGGAATCAGGTGGAGAACGAGAGAGAGGGAGGGAACGAAGGAAAGTTAGAGCTTCACGGTAAACAGGGGGAAGTCGAATGAGGGTGAGGGGTCGGTGGTCCATGAGTAGTAAGGAGAGAAAAGAAAAGTTAGGGTTGCTCGGGGAGGCGATGACGTCCCTAGCTAAAACGGCATCTGGTACTGGCGACGTGAAGAGACGGAGAAAAGTAGTGATTCTGACGGCCTTGTAGTACTCCTGTGTATCAAGGAGTCCGATGCCGCCGTGATCCGGAGGAGGCAAAGCTTTGTGACACTGACCCAGTGGTGGCAGGTCCAAATCAGAGAAGTAAGACAACGGGTAATTTCATGAAGGCGGAGTTGTAGAGACTTGACACCAAGCCAAGAGTGTGTGCACAAGGAAATCAGGTAAGTTCGAGAGAGGCGAGCTCTCTGGAAGAATGATGAGCAAAACTGGGCTCTCCTCCAGGAGGCAGTTGACCTGAGCAAGCGTGGGTGAATAGCATTCCACGTGTAGAGGGGGCAGCTTGCAAGGAACCAAGATGAACTCCAAGGAAGCGCTGTGAGATGGACGACCAGCTTGCTCCCCAAGGGGTGTCTACACGATGTGCCCATGAGCCGCACCATAAACCAGTGCTTTTAGTAGAGTTGAGCACTGCACCGGAGCATGAGGCATAAGCTGCGAATAGACGTTGGAGACACGGAAACTGTGAGTCATGACGGATGCAGATGGTGACATCATCTGCGTATGCAACAGAGGTAGTGGCATGATGTCTTGTGCAGGCAGAGAGTGGTGGCAGAACTGCTGTAAAAGATTGGTGTACAGAGCGGAGGAAGGGTTCAATTGCGATTGCAAAGAGTTGTCCGGAGAGTGGGCAACCCTGCCGCACTCCCCGGCGGAAGGGAATAGGCGCTGTGAGAAAGGTGGGCAGCTTGACCTGGAGAACGGCGTCTTGATAGAGTGAGAAAAGAAGAGAGACGAAGGAAGGAGGAAAACCGAAGTGAAGGAGTGTAGCCGATAGATAGGAATGTGAGATATTATCAAAAGCGGATTGTTGGTCAAGAGAGAGAAGGGCGAGGGGTTCAGAGCGAGATCGGGCAAGATGGATTAGATCATTTAGTAGATGGATGTTATGAGAAAGTGAACGGCCGGGAACTGTGTAAGTTTGATTTGGGGAGAGAATGTGAGTGAGAATGGGGTTAAGGCGTTGGGAAAGAAGTTTAGTATAAAGTTTATAATCTAGATTTAAGAGGGAGATAGGGCGCCAATTCCCCAGGTCAAGGAGATCCCCTTTCTTAGGGAATAGTACAACATATGCTACTGTGAATCGCCTCGGTAGAGGGGAGTGATTGAAAGCAGCAGAAAGTGCAGAAAAGAGAAATGGTAGAAGGAGAGGTAAAAAGGTTTTATAGAAGAGGAAAGTGAGGCCGTCCGGACCCGGTGCGGCTATAGAGTTTAAAGAAGAAAACGTAGAGGATAGTTCAGAGAACGTGGGAGGAAGGAGGAGAGAAGAGGCAAGATGGGGAGGAACTTGTGGTAGGTTAGAAAGAAGTGATGCCAAAGCTGAAGAGGATGGCGGAGGAGATTCACAGAACTTCTCTGTATAGAACTTTCGGACCTGGGAACATAGAGTGAGTGGATCATCAGACACCTCTCCAGATGCGAGGCGAAGGTGCCGAAGTGAATTCGATGCTGTTCGTGTTTTTTCCATGGATGTAAGGAAATCGTAATTGGATGCGTCTGGCGATAGATGTTGTAGCCGGAGACGTCGTAGAGCTTGTTGAGCCAGAGGAAGGAGGATTGATCGCAGTTCTTCTTGATAGTGGCAGAAGAGAGGATCACTTAGGCTTAGGATGGAGAGCATGGAACGGACATGGTTGAGACGCATGTTTTGAAGCGTTTTTGCTTTAAAAGAAAGATTGCGAACGTGGAGAACGAGTTGCTGTTTAATGTCCAACCAAAAAGTCAGACCACAAGGAGCTGATTGAAGTTGAGGTCGTTTGTCCTTAAGGAAGGAGCGTACTGAAGTACAGAAGTCTGGATCTGTAAGAAGAGTGTCGTCAAGAGTCCATGGACGAATTGTACGGGGTTGTGCTGGAACTGCTTGAATAATAAGAACGATGGCACAATGGTCAGAAGAAGCTGTAGGAGTGATAATAGATTCTGTCACAGCTGTAAGCAGAGTAGATGAGGCGTAGTATCTGTCAAGGCGAGCTGTGTACGGATTTTGATTATGTTGCGAGCGCCAAGTATGTACAGTCGATGAAGGATGGAAATGACGGTGAACATCAATGAATGAGTTGTCGGAGACCACTGACTGAAGAAGATTCACCAAGTTAACACGGCGTTCTCTGGTGGAAGGAGATCGGTCCAGGGTAGGATTCAGAGTGCAATTGAAATCCCCTCCAATTAAAACATGATCTGTGGGAGGAATGCGAGACAAGGCACGACGAAGGCGAGTAAAAAGTATTGTCAAGTGGGTTGAAGAGCTTGGAATATAAATATTAAATATATGATAAGATGTGGAAGCTATGGTGAATGATGCACACTGTAATAGGTCTCGACATAAGTTTCGAACCGAAAAAGAGGTGATTATGGAGTTGAAAGTATGGCGGATACCTATAGCTAGACCACTATGGGATGATAGTTGGTAGGCGTGGTGAAATGTGTAGTTCCACTGGCGCCATCGTGAGAATATCGTAGTGGATTGGCAATTCGTCTCTTGTAGTAAGAGAAGATCAGCTCCTAACGGAGTGAGGTCTTCATGTACCAAGGCATTAGAAAATGGGGATGCAAATCCCCTGCAATTAAGCGATACAATCTTGAAGACTTTTTTCCAGTAATGCTTGCTGAAGAGCCTTCACAACAGGAGGAAATGATTTGAGTCGATTAAAATAGGTTTTAGCCCACGGATGTTCCTTGCGAAGGTGGGAGATGCATTGATTAAGGACTTGGATCTGATCATGCACTAGAGGGAGAAACGATGCATACTTTGAGAGTAAAGCATGCGTTGTGGAGTGGTCTGTCTTATGTGACAGGTATTGATGTAAATCTTCAAATGAAATCGGCCCAGTAGGAACCGAGCCATCCTTAAGGTGTTCGACAAGATCCTCAAATTTAAGAAGAGGCTCTTCGTTGGCCTGGACAGAAGAGGTAGCAGCCTTTGATGGTGAATTCTTTCGAGAGGTACTACCAGTACGGGGAGAGGTGCGGGGTGATGCGGCAGTCGGCTTCTTCGGTGGGCGCCTTCGAGAAGAACCACGACGTTTCAGCGAAGGCTCAGTTGAGCTCTCATTAACTCGAGATTCGTGGCCAGAAAATCCGTCATCAGCAGATTTAGAAGTATCAATGATAAGGGCAGTGGAGAAACCCCCTGAAGGGGACTCCGCTACAGAATGACGACTCATGGGAAGCGAACAATTAAGTGAGGGAAAATCCAGTTGCTGGTCGAAGGATAAAGGGTCCGTAGACACGCGTTGACCAACTCCTGCAGTCGACTTTTGTGAAAGTTTCGATTCTGAAGCTTTCTGTGCAGTGGAAGAAGGTGTTGCTCGGCTCAGAAGAGGGCCAGAAGTTGTAGGAGAATTATCAGGAGCCTGTGATGCTAGATGTGGGCAATGCACACGTAAATGATTCTCTCCGTGGCAAAAAGTGCAGTGGAGGAAGGTAGTCACTTCAATTCTCCTACGTTGCTGTCCACAACGAACGTTGAGCACCTTTGGGCAGGCGAGCAAATGTTCATCAGATGGAAAGATCACTCTTGCACTTCGGCGAAATCCTCCTATGGATTTATCGTCTGGATCTCTTGGCGCGGCTGAAAGAGTAGTAACTGGCCCAACAACTCGGCCGAACTTACTGAGTACAGTGCACAGCGCAACGTCTGACACCTCAGGTGGAACCGGATAAAATGTAACCTGGATTGGACGCTGAGAGACAGGTTCTGGTAGAAGATGGACGTCTTTGAGGGACAAACCTTCTGTCAAGACAAGATCCGCATGCTCTTTAAGAGCAAAGTACACCAACACAGCTCGAGGTTTTCGAGCCATGTGAGTAATACTGGCTCCAGCTGGAAGTATCTGCTTGAGAGCCATACTATATTCTTTCAACTTTGTGTCTGGGAGCGCATCAAAACACACTCCGAAGTCCATTCTAGAATAGAATTGTTTTCCCGCTGGGGAATCTTCGGGAATATCTATGGTGGCAGTAAGGCCATCAACAATGACGTACGAGTCTGGTAAGACTTCTGCAACAAACTTGGAAGGAGCTTTTGTTCCAGTAAGAGCGGCAGAGTATGCCCTAGGAGCAGGACTCGAGCGTGAAGGCTGCAACGCAACCTGCTGTTTGAACTGAGTGGAAGTAGAGGGTAAATTAGCAGCGCTGTCAGACACATCCATGTCTTCACTTAAAGCAACAGAGAGTTGCGCTGCACTGACGTCACTGGTCGAAGCAGGGCAAGAAGCTTGAGCTGTAGTTGAGGAGTCACTTTCCACTTCTAGTGGTTGGGTGACGTCACCTACAAGCATTGGAGGAGATTGGTCTCGTGTCGAGGAGGAGGAGGAGGCGGCAGGAAATGCCTCGCTGATATGGGCGTGGACATCGCTCTTATCAGCAGCAGCCGCCGCCATTGTTAATGACGAGGGCTGCCTGAGAAATCGACCAGCTAGGTCGACAATTCAAATGATGATAACAGAAAGAATAAACTACTCACCAACTTGGGAGATGTATCAAAACAAAGCACGAACCTTCAGCTTGAAGGAACACGAAAGGAAAATGACGAACCACACGATGAAACACACTAAATAGGCACACAACACGGAGCTCAGAAAAACGTGACTTAGGCCAAAGGTGGACCGACACCGTACTAATGAGTGTCAATAAATGCTATGTTGTGTTTCTCTTCTAGGTGTCTGTTGACTTTTGTCACTATAGTGTACATGCCCTATACCATACAACCACCTGTTGACGTCTGTTGTATTGGGGTAGTCAACTGTTGAACCATCTTCACGCCAGTCCTGATGCATTTTAACTACGGCGGCTCGCGAACAACCCACCAGTTCAACCGTCTGGGAAATCGAAGCACACGCTCTCAGACCTCCCACAATCTGTCCTTTCTCAAAGTCCGATAACTCCTTCCGTTTACCTATCGCCCTCCAAATTGTACTATCTACAGCGCCACTCACACCGTATATATGCTAGGTGGGTCGACTCATCACGTTTTCTCGGAAATCACGTGGTCAACTGGCCGCATCCACTTTTGATAGGGGTGGTTAAAATTCAGCAATCACTCGGTGGATGCGAAAATGTCAGTTTACTAGAACACAAACATTACGTAAATCTTGATGAGCTGTCGTATTTGATTCGTTTTATCTGAAACCCAAGGCAGCTAAAAAGTTAATGTCCTTACTTAAGGACAGAAATCTCACTTCAAGAATATATCTCGAGATTCAACAAATGCACTTACAGAAGCGTCAGCGTTTATTCAGTCCCTCAGTCACTTTGAGAGAGAGAGAGCAGAGCCTCTATTATTCATATACACTGAAGTGCCAGAAAAACTGGTACACACGAGCTTATGCAAAACACACAACAACGTCACCTATGCGCGTACTCAGTTGCGTCCCCCAACGCGTATATAAAGCGATAGACATCCTTGCCAGCGGTCAGAGCTGTTTTCTGCATGAAAATGACAAGTAATAAAGACAAGCGATTTTCAACGGGGTGTCATAGTTGGTGCTCGTGAGATGGCCCATAGTATTTCGGAGGTAGAAACGAAGTTCGGATTTTCACGGACGACCATTGCAAGGGTGTACCGTGACTACAAGATTTCCGGAAAAACCTCCAATCTACGATACCAGTGTGGCCGTAAAAAGACATTGGGTGAACGTGACCATTGTCGGCTGTCAAGAATCGCTTCACGCGACACTCTCGCACGTACCATCGGAATTCAATGTTCGAGCCTCAACAAGCATCAGCATCCGAACTGTGCAACGTACCCTACACAATATGGGCTTTGGGAGCCGACGCCCAACTCGAGTCCCCTTGATGGGTGCGCGACACAGAGCTATGGGCCTCGCTTGGGAACGGCAACACCACCACTGGACACTTGATGACTGGAAACAAGTAGCCTGGTCTGACGAGTCGCGTTTCCAACTGAATCGGGAAGATGGAAGGATTCGTATGTGGCGCGAACCCCATAAAGCCATGGATCCCGCCTGTCAACAGGGAACTGTACCGGCTGATGGGGTTCCGTAATGTTATGGGGTGTGTTTAGCTGGACTTCACTGGGACCTCTGGTACGTCTACAAACGTCTGTGACCGGCCAATGCTATGTGCGCATCCTTTCTGACGAGGTACACCCTTTCATGTCCTGCATTCATGCTGATGGGTTAGGCCTCTTCCAACAGGACAATGCACCTCCACACAAGTGTCGGGACGCCACATTATGGTTAGAGGAGCATTCATCTGAGTTTGGGGTGTTGCCATTCCCGCCCAAGTTCCCAGATCTGAACGTAATAGAACACATTTGGGATGCCATGCAACGCACTATCGAACACTGGAATCCCATACCTCGGAATACACCCGAATTTTGGAACGCTCTGCAGGAAGTATGGTGTGCATTGCGTACAGCATAGTTTCAGAAGCTAGTTAAGTCCATGCCCCGTTGTATTTATGCAGTCTTGAGCTCCCGTGGGGGACCTACCAAGTATTAGACTGGTGTACCACTTCGGTGTACATTTTTAGGGAAAATTTGATTTCAATTATGCAAGTTTTGATTTGCACGATGTCTTCAGGAACATATCCCTCGGATAAAATGCTACCGATTTGTACTTCCAATAAGTAAAAGCATCCTCGTTCTAGCACGAGCACATGACAACCCATAGCGTATCTCCCTTTGTCAACGTGGTTGGTTTTTAAATAATTTATCAGCAAGTGCCTAGGTTCTTAAATTGGCAACAACCTGTTTATTTACGTTTTCCGTGTGTTTTGAGTGAAGAGTAAAGGGCCTTGCAGGATGATGGAATCAGGCAATTGTTTTTATTTATCTGATGATGAGTTTCTGTGCGAAACGTTCTCCGCGATTGAAGAAATCAAAGACTCCGGTGCATTATGCGACGTAACCATAAAAGCTGGAGGTCGATCTTTCCCAGCTCATAGGGTCATCTTGTCAGGCGGAATTCCATACTTCCGAGCGATGTTCACAGGAAGTTTTGCAGAGTGCACGATGCCCGAAATTATTTTGCAGGGCGTTGATCCTGACGTACTCCAGTCCCTGATCACTTTCCTGTACACCGGCAGGATGAAAATCACATCAGCTGACGTGAAGAATTTGGCCATTACGGCAGGGTATTTACAATTCAACAGAGTCGTTGATGCATGTATCAGATTCATGCTGAAAAGACTCAATGCTTCAAATGTTCTATTTGTTCTCTCACTAGCTGAGCAGTATCAAAATCTGTCTGCAGTCGAAAGGTGCAATCGCTTCGTCAAGGAAAACTTCCAGGACGTTTCTTTGTCTGAAAGTTTCCTGACCCTGTCGGTCTCCGAGCTAAAAGCTTTAATAGGGCGAGACGATTTATTCGTAATAAGAGAAAATGCCGTTTTCGAAGCTGTTATGAGGTGGGTGAAAGCTGAAGAAAGGATCAGAATCCCACATTTACCTGATCTATTGCTGCATGGTGTTCGAATACCACTCCTGTCCACTCCTTATTTGGAAAACAATGTGCTAGCCGAGAAACTTATTCTGTTATCCCCAGCTTGCAAAGGTGCTCTGAATCAAATCGAAACGTGTCACTACATGCCTAAATGGTTCACAGCGAGACAGAGGTATTGCGAATCTAAAGAGCACATAAAACATGCAAAACTAAATGGTTGTGCCGTGTACTGTATTTTTACATCCACTTCTTCATTCACTCTGAAGTTTTACGATTCTATTCACGCGAAGAAGCTGATCGATTTGTGCATTTTACCCAGAACTGATTATACTTACGTCGTTTGCACGGAAACCGAAATGTTGTTTATAAGAAGCGGACAAATCTGCATCCTGTGCCTTAACACATTTCGGCAGAAGATTTTGAGATGGGAGTTTGTCATCCCGCCCGATGCCGAAATTACGATTCACCGTGACGTTGTGTACTTTCTAGGCGGATCCAATGGCCAAGATGTTGTCCATTCCCTGCGTGTTCAGCAAAACCGATTCAGCGAAGCCTTCAGAATGCCAGTAAAACGATCCTGTTTTGGCGTTGTATCGTCAGGAAATTACATTTACGTCACTGGCGGATATAGCAGCTGCATCGCTCAGTCTCTTAGGTATTCCGAACTGTTCGATCCTGATACAGGAATTGGTGTTCAAATATCGCCCATGCTACGAGTGAGACACGGTCACGGATGTGCTGCTCTTGATGGCAAAATATATGTGTGTGGAGGATTCGTCATGGTCTTTGGCTGTCCTATACCTACGTCTTTAGCAGAGATGTACAGCACAGTTGCTGATCAGTGGACTATCGTGGCTCCAATGAACACCATTTTTTCAAAGGTCAGTTTGCTTTCATGTTGCGGAAAATTATACGCCACTGGTATTTACTTAAGAAACAGCTTCTTTTCCCCAATTCCCATTGAAACTTACGATTATGTGACTAATTGCTGGATGTCCGATAAAATATCTGTTACCGAAACGGAAGTAAATTTCACATTTGTACGAACCAACACAGCTTCAAGATTTACATGATATTTTTCTATTCAGCTGTTTAGAATCAACACTTTATAAATTACGAGCTCCGTGGATTTGCGCGAAAACTAAAACACAGATTATTTTATGGACGATAGCTTTGTATGGTGTTTCACATTAGTAGATATCTGTAGAATTGTACCTTTGCAGAAATCTGTGATGAAATAAATTTATATTCCTTAAATGAAGATTCCATACCTGAGTTCTATATATCAAAGCCTTGTTTTTTTTTATATTTAGCAAGACATCTAGTGTTTTTATCATAGGTGGCTATGATGAAAACGGCTGGACTTCCGAATCAGAATGCTTTCAAGTAGTTCCCGTTTTCGAGTGCATCGTTGCGCTTTTTGTTTTACATCGAACCTGATCACACGCAACGTGAAATAAAGTAGTTCACGTTACGATACGGAATTTTTATTACTATTTTCAACGAAATAGATCTTTTCGTAATAAAAATTATTATGGACATTTATATTATTATGGAAAATAATAAAACATTTATTTCATATCACCGAATTATACATCATAACTCCGTAAAAAACCGTAATGCAACGTACTAATAGCACGGAATTAATGTGTCTAACATTAATTTTCTCCACTTGGTTGAGCGAAGGGCTTCAGTGAACTGTTCAAATGGATCTAAATTTTGTTTTCCACAAAATCGTCGGAACAAATATTCCATTAGGCTATCGACCAATAATAGATCATCTGATCTTTAGATTTAGATTCAAGGTTTAACGACCACCGCGAGCAACTCAATGGACTATAAGCAGTCGCACGTCCCTAATTTAGGACCACTGGTTCCAGGGAAGGGAGAGAGCCAGTGCCGTAAGACAAACACAACATCCATGCCTCACCGGGATTCGAACCCGGGCCCTTCATGGACGAATGGTCATAAGCGAGCGATAAGACCACTACGCCACCCGATCTGGAAGTATGACTCATCCGATCTGGAAGTATTACTTCTCGGATTTTGATTGAGAGCTTACCAACTCGATTCGATATTTTGAGTATGAGCTGCACTGTCAGGATCTATAAAATGTTTTGTGTGATTGACGGTTAAGGTGGTTCCACCTAAAATCTCTGCCGTAGGTTTCCACTGGTAAAACATTTTTACATATTTTCTTCGCAATTAATGTATTCCCAAGGATGAAAATTTGCACATCGATAAAACTAACTTTAAGATATAGCATGGGATATTTAATACTAGCTAAAATATAACCATTGTTATATTAAAATTCACTTTTTTTTCTTTGAGTAATGTTTAGACCTGTTAATAGATGGCGCGACTTGTGCATTGATGACATCAGTTGACAAACAAATGTTGGACTACTTAGTTGTGGTTATGGTTTAGCAAGAATCAAGTATCCAATACTATAACCCAAAGTTTGTTTTATCGATGTGCACATTTTCATCCTTTGGAATACATTAATTGCAAAGAAAATATGTAAAAGTTTTACCACTGGAAACATAAGGCAGAGATTTTAGGTGGAACCACTTTAACTACGAAAACATTTTGCATGCATTTTCTGCTCGAAATAACGCACAATGTCTCCGGTAGGTGTGCAAATATTTAATCTGTTTTCATCAACAATTCTGCTTCTAAAAGTCCTACAAAAAAAAAAATCTTTCTACACCGGATATCATTCACCATGTGAAACATTTTGCATGCAATAGTGGGTTGTCTGTAGTTCACAGATTTAGCGCTAGGTGGTGATAAAATCTATTTATGTTTGCAACCGTGTATCCACTTTGTGACGTAAATTCTAAATTAAATTTCATTTTTAAATCCTTTTCCTATGTACGTTTGAGTTTGTTCTCCTTATACTTTCAAACTTAACGTTATGTCTTTTCTCCCCAAACGAGGAAACTGTTGGCAACAGTTGAGGTCAGAGTAAACGTGACGTGTGAATGTATGAGATCATAGCCCACTGGAAACAGGAGGCCCTGAAACGAACCGCTGCCACAGAGGTCATGTGACCAACTTAGTCTCAGATCTGAGTCTCACTACCGCGTGGGCGTTATCTCAGCTATCAGCAGGGGCGGGCTTCCCATTGGGTTAACCTGGGCCATAGCCCAGGGCGCTGCACATAAAGGGGCGCCAAAATTTTGAGAATACATGTGGCACAAGACGTTTTATCTCATCCCCCCACTCCAAAGAAAAATGAAATAGGATTTTTCATTTCTACAAATTATAAACTGAGTAGTATAATACCTTTAATACTTAAGAAAATATTAAATGGTGTTAATACATTCGATGTGTTTAATTAATAAAAATAATAATTCATTCTGAAAGTGAGTTCAGTAAGACTCAGGAGCCCCCGAGGAAGTTATTTCTTCCTGCTTCCTGGCAAGGTCGAAACTCAGAAGAGGGCGGAGCATTTCTTTTACAGAGCTCGCAGACAACGGGGAACAAGAGTGGGAGGCAAGGGGAGGGGCACTGAACTGGCGCATGGTTTTTACAAGGCATTATAAAACCTGAGCGTGAGGACAGCCTTGGGATGTGGGTTCAAAGATCGAAATCGAACTCCATGAATTCAAGGTCAAAGCCCCAGTGGGTGACAAGAGAGGACAGAATACTGGTTAGAATGCATTCCAATTCAGCTTATTACACCAGCTGCCTGCTTTGGGATTCATCCCCCCTCCCCTTCTGCCGTCCCGTCAATTTACATGTGTGTTTTCATTCTCGCTGTGTTCTTTTGGGGGAAATCATTACTATTAATCACCGTCAGCGAAAACGTCGACTTAAAAAAAAAGCTTCAAAAAATTGGAAAAGAAGGGCAACTGTTAAAAAAAAATACCAAAACTGGAAAACTTTTTTAAACCGGCATAAGATGACACAGTAAGTGAAAAGAAAATGCAATGTTTGGTCGCAAGATCTACCGATGAAGAAGTAAAGGAGCCAACTGAACAAGAACTAAGGGCTCAGGGCGAAGATTAAATTTGCCGCCCCGGTGGCGCAGTGGTCTTAGGCGCTGGCCTATGATTATTCGTCCGTAAGGGGTCCGGGTTCGAATCCCGGTGAGGCATGGATGTTGTGTTTGTCTTACGGCACTGGCTCTCTCCCTTCCCTCGAACCAGTGACCCTAAATTAGGGACGGGCGACTGCTTATAGCCCATTGAGTTGCTCACGGTGGTCGTTAAACCTCCAATCAAAAAAAAAAAAAAAAAAAAAAGATTAAATTTGTGAGTCTTCCGATGGTGAGGATGAGGAAGATAAGTCTAACATAAATCTTGGAGGAAATCTTCAAGATGTTGAAGGAAATGGGCTTTTGTTACATCATATGATATTAGATCCTGCTAAATGGGAAGTAGACGAATCATTTGTTGATTATATTACAAAAAATCCTCTGAATCAAACTTTAAACGAAATAGATTTTATAGCTTCAAAAAGATCTTATAGTGATCGATTTAGATCTGCCTCAAAAGGCTTGTTTTATAACCGTCTTCAAAATGGTGAAATTAAAAGAAGAGAATGGCTATTGTATACTGAGTCAACTGGACGTGCTTTTTGTTTGTCATGTAAACTGTTTGCAAAGCGATAGAGTTCTTTCTCAAGTATGGGCTTTAATTATTGGAAACACGAAAACCTTATACGAGCATACAGTGCTTCATTTGAGCATGTAGATTCTGTAAAGTGTTTCATAACACGTGCAGAGAATAGTGGAGAAATTGATTCTGCTGTAATTAAGCAACTGATGAATGAGAAAAATGATTGGAAAGCAGTACTTTTACGGATTATCGAAATCATTAAATTTCTGTCTTCCCGTGGATTAGCATTTCGTGGAAATGGAGCGAACCACAAGTTAGGGAATAATAACAATGGCAATTATCTAGGTATCCTTGAACTGATAGGATAATTTGGCCCTTTTCTAGAGCAACATTTGAAAAATTTTGGAAATAAGAGAAGTGGAAATGTTTCATACCTTCCGAAGGATGTATGTGAAGAACTCATTTCATTAATGGCCTTATCAGTCACTGACGCAATAATTAAAGAGTTGAAGTCGAGCAAATATTATTCTATTATCAACTCCACTCCAGATTTGTCAAAAGTTGACCAGTTGACTGTTATTTTTCGTTATGTTTTGAAAAATGGAGAACCAGTGGAACGATTTATTTGTTTCTTGCCCAACACTGGTCATAAAGCAGAAGACACAGAGAGGGCTTTATTGAAGCTGTTACAAGATTTAAAAATAGATGTTAAAGACTGCAGAGGCCAAAGTTATGACAATGCGAGAAATATGTCTGGTGAATATTCAGGTCTTCAAGCTCTATTAAAAAGTCATAACAGTTTAGCATACTATATTCCATGCGCAGCATACTCTCTTAATTTGGTTGGGAAATCCGTAGCGGAATGCTGCCTTGAAGCTACATCTTTTTTTATGTTGGTACAGGAAATATACAACTTTTGATCATCTTCATCACATAGGTGGCAAATCTTGAAGACAAGTCTTCAAGATAGTTCTGAGCTCCACAGCGAATCTGGAACGCAATCGCCACTTCTTGCACCCAAAACGTTATGTGAAACCCGATGGTCAGCAAGGGTTGATAGTAGTATAAAAGGACGGGTTCTGCGTCAAGGATGCATCCTTCAAGAGAAGGATGGGGGCGTGGCTTGCGGCAGAAGGATGGGGGCGTGGCGTGTGCCCGAAGGATGTGGGGGCGTGGCAGATGACGTAAGTGTGTTGGGTCGATGCTGCCCCCTTCAGCGGTGCTTCTTGGAACTTTCGATGGATTTTTGAGAGATGGCAACGACCGAGTCGGGGAAAGGAAATGTGCTGCCCCCTAGCGGTGCTTCTTGGAACTTTTAATGGACCTTTGAGAGATGGCAACGACCGAGTGGGAGAAAGGGGGTGGATATAGGGGGATGTCAACTCGATGTGCTGCCCCTAGCGGTGCATCTTGGAACTTTTAATGGACCTTTGAGAGATGGCAACGACCGAGTCGGGGAAAGGAGATGTGCTGCCCCCTAGCGGCGCTTTTTGGAACTTTTCTCGGGAGATTTACTGGACTTTGTCAAATTTTTGAAGGAAGTTTTTTTGTCGTTTCCAATTTTTTTTTTACTCGTATTTTTTTTTGTCCTATTTTTTTCTCTCTAATTTATTTTATTAAATTTATATTTTCAGGAATTCCCTGAGGTGTTATAATTTTTATAGACGTTGCATTATTTTTTTAATTCGTATATTTGTCCTCCCTCCAATTTTAATTTAGACGAGGAAAGGCTTTGTTTGAAAAAATTTCGTTCCTGTTGATTCATGTTCCGCAATCTTTTGTCCGACATGTGTTTTGGGATGACTCACCATTTTCTCTTTGACTCAGAAAACTTTGTATGACACGTGTTTTGGGAAGAGTGACTATGATGTGTGACGCATGTCGTGATAGCAGACATGACATCAGCCAACGCCATAAAACCAGTTCAAGGTCCGATCCCGAATCCAAGCGAGTCCTTCACCACGCCAACCCAATCTCATGAAGTTATATCATATGCTTATTTCATAAAAGATGCGGAAGGTCGTTATGATGTTTTCCGAACTCATAGAGCAGAGCAGGGAGTTGTGAGTCATTTCCTTCACACTCTCAAAGAAGATGTGGAAGTTATTGAAAAAAATTATAAAATAAATATCCCTATAATTGCATTGACGGAGGCTGAAAAAGATGTCTATCGGAAAGCGAGCATATGTCATATTTGTGGTGAAGGTGGATATAACTCATGCAGCAAATCCAAAAAGAAAGTGGCGGACCACGATCATCGAACTGGAAAATTCAGAGGACCCGCACATGCTTCCTGCAATATCAATTTCAAAAATCCTTCCTTTGTTCCAGTTCTGATGCATAACCTTTCGGGATACGACTCGCATTTTATCATCAAGGAATTAGATTGCCTTCCAGGAGAAATTAGCGTGATCCCCGAGTCGACCGAGAAATTTATTTCTTTTTCTAAAAAGATGGGTGGGTTTGAAGTTCGTTTCCTGGACAGTTTTCGATTCATGCCAAGCAGTTTATCGAAATTAGCAAATAATCTTCCGAGAACGCATTTTAAAATTACACGACAGCTTATTCCTCATGATGAAGAATTCAATCTCCTCACGCAGAAAGGCATCTTTCCCTATGACTACATTTCGTCGTATAACAAGTTAGAAGAAACTTCTTTACCTCCCCAAAAGGATTTCTTCAACAAATTAACGAATTGTCATATAACAGATGAAGAATATGAGCATGTCAAAAAAGTATGGGCGGTCATGAAGATTCAGAATTTAAGCCAGTATGCAGATGTGTACTTAAAAACAGATGTGCTCATTTTGGCCGACGTGTTTGAAAATTTCCGAAATATTTTCCAGGACACTTATACTTTAGATCCTGCCTGGTTTTTCAGTTGTCCTGGCTTAAGTTGGTCCGCCATGCTCAAATGTACTAAAGTTCCTCTCCAGCTTTTAAGTGACTACGATATGCTACTTTTTCTGGAGAGCGGAAAGCGGGGTGGCTTGTGTATGTGTGTGAAGCGGTATGCTCAGGCCAATAATAAGTATCTGAAAATTTTTGATGCCTCCAAAGAAACCAGCTTCATCTCTTATCTCGATTGTACGAACCTTTATGGGTTTGGAATGCATGAGTCACTTCCGGTGAATAACTTCCGGTGGCTTTCCGATGAAGAACTGAAGCAGTTGGATGTCACGTGTATAGCGGACGATGCCAGCACGGGATACTTTCTCGATGTTGACATCAGCTATCCTGACTCCCTTCACGATCTTCATTCGGATTTGCCTTTCTGTCCGGAAACGGAAGTAGTACCTGGAACCAGGCAGGTCAAATTATTAACTACTTTAAATAAAAAAATCCAGGTACGTGGCTCATTATCGTCTTCTCAAACAGGCAGTCAAAGCGGGTCTCGTCATAACAAAAGTGCATCGAGGAATAAGCTTTTGATCAAAGGAAGTGGTTGCAACCTTATATTCAGCTTAATACTGAAATGAGAAAGAGGGCAAAAAATGAGTTTGAGAAAGATTTTTTCAAATTGATGAACAATTCCGTTTTTGGCAAAACAATGGAAAATATTCGCAACCGAACCAAAGTTGAGCTGGTGTGCGAAGACAATCGACTGGAAAAGCTGCTCAGTAAGCCCAATTTTAAAGACCGCTCCATACTAAAAGATGAAGCTGATGGAAATTTTCTTGTGTCTATGCATTTTAATGTCACTCACCTCACCTTCAACAAACCCATTTATTTGGGAGTCGCCATTTTAGACATCTCTAAAACTAGAATGTACGACTTCCATTATGAAGTGATGAGGCCTTTATATCGTGACAACATTTCCATTCTTTATATGGATACTGATAGTTTCTTCTATCACATCAAGACAGAAGATCTATATAAAGATATGGAAATATTAAAGATGAATTAGACACGAGTGATTTTTGCACAAGCCACCCGCTCTATTGTCTAAAAAATAAAAAAGTAATTGGGAAATTTAAAGACGAGACCAAGGAAGAGCCATAAAAGAATTTGTTGGTCTTAGACCGAAGATGTATGCTTTTGCTACAGAAGAAGAAGAAGTCAAAAAAGCTAAAGGCGTGAGCAAAACAGTAGTTTCTCAACAGCTTCGTTTGAATGATTTCAAGTCATCACTCATTCATATGCAAGAAAAGAAGAACATGAGCTATTGCATTCGAAGCATGAAACATTCGGTTTTCACTGTTGCCACAAACAAAACATCTCTTAGCCCATATGACAACAAGCGAGTCGTATCCCAGGACAATATTCATTCTCTTCCTTATGGGCATTATTCGTTAGAATCGGAAGAGCCTCCCCGGAAGAAATTTAAAACAAAATAGCTGCCTGTATTCGAACCACTCCATGTCGATAAACTGCTTGGCATGGGGGTCCACACGGCACACTTTGCCCAGGAAGAGAATGAATAATTCAAGTCTTCACTCATTATTCGAGAAAATTTCCCTCAAGAAAAAAAAATTCTCTGCTCTATGAAATGCCTCCGTCATTTTTGCTGCTGCTGCTCGCTTGGATTCATAGAAAAAAAATTTCGTCTCAAAATGTTTGTTTTGCTCACGTGAAGATATTTCATCTCAGTTGCATATATATTTCGTCTCAAAATTTTTACTCTGCTCATGCGATGATATTTCGTCTCAAAATTTTTACTCTGCTCATGCGAAGATATTTCGTCTCAAAATTTTTACTCTGCTCATGCGAAGATATTTCGTCTCAAAATTTTTACTCGGCTCATGCGAAGATATTTCGTCTCAAAATTTTTACTCTGCTCATGCGAAGATATTTCGTCTCAATTTACTCATGCGAAGATATTTCGTCTCGATTTGCTCACGCGAAGACTCAAAATTTTTACTCTGCTCGCATACATTCTTTTCCTGTTGGAAGAAATTTGCCATGAAAAACCTCCTCTCAAATGACGTCATTTTAAAAATATGTGGAGACAGTCCAATGTTTTTCTTTTTTTTCAAATTTGTTGCTGATCATAGTTTTAACTGTCTGTACAGAAATAACGAGTGATCACGTTGCTTTGAATCTGCATTCCTCAGGGAGTGAACCCCTTTCGGAACAAATCATTTTGAAAAGAACAGAAGTTCAGCTTTCGGGGTTGTCAAAGATGCATTTAGCGAGAAAAAAAATGACAAGAGAAGGAACTTTAAAACCAGTAGAGGTTTTTTTTTTTTTAATATAAATTGAGGAATGTTGTTACTTTAATATTGTGTCTTCATGTACGCATTTCTAGAAAATTTCTTTGTCAACGTAATTGGGGGTGGGGTAATTTTCCCCCAACATTTCAAAAGGGTAGGACCTTCTGACAGAACAAGCAGGTGGGGAAAGGGGGAAAAGCTGCTTACTCATCTCTCGGAAACCTGACGTCATACGCCTTATCGCAAGCCTGCCTGCCTGCCTGACTCATTATCGCTTCGGTGCTTGGTGTGAGTGTGTTGACCTGAAAAAAATGTCTCTTCGTCATAACAAGGAAAATCTGAATTTTCGTTACTCTCAGCTCTTCTCCCTTGCTCAAGCGATTCATTACTATTCTCGTTTGGAAGATGAAGTGCAATATTTGAGTGGTGACTTCTCAAAAATAAAAATTTTCGGAAAGTGTTATAACATTCCTAGACAGCATGTTGCCTTCGGGGACCCCAATCTGAAATACACTTTTAGCGGTTTGAGCTTGGACCCCATTGCTTCAAGAAATCAAGCTCGCTGTTGAGAAAGAATGCGAGGAGACTTTCAACATTGTTTTAATAAACAAATACCGAACTGGAAAAGATAGCATCGGATTTCGCATGGACAATGAATCAGATTTAGAACCTTTGTCATGCATTGCTCTCGGGCAAGAAAGAGATTTTGTTTTTAAGAGAAACGGATTTAAACCAGTTTCATTAACTCTGAGATCAGGATCTGTACTTCAGATGCTTCCGCCAACAAATTCTTATTGGAGTCATGGTCTACCGTGGCAAAAGAACGCTCAGCCCACTGTTTCAATGTCCGGAATGTCTCTTGCCTTATCGTGAATTGCCTAACAACATCATGGGGCATGCCTGCTCTGATTCCATGAATATTAAGTTTAGCACTCACTTTGCCTGCGCCGTTGCTGTGCTGCAGCCTGTGGTTGTAGCGGAATCTTTCGTTGCTGCTTCGAAGGGACTCATCTCCAAAGAATTTTTAGAATCTCTGGACATTACGAACTTGTTGAAAACGGTTCACGACATGCACGTAGCCCAATACGACTTGTATTGAGTTGGAGGAAACAGCAGCTGTTGAAAAAAAAGTCCTTTTTAGGGCTCCTAAAAATTTGGGTAAGGGTAGGGGGAGGGAGGGAGGTAAATTACTGAAAAAAAAAGTGAGAATTCAAGTTTTTAAAAAAAAAGTAAATATTTTTTTGGAAATGTTTAAAGTAATTTTTTTTTCTATTTCCAGAGCCTAAATTTAAGTGTAAGTATTTTATTCATTCTAAGATATAAATTTTGTGAAATTATTTTTTTAATAACCTAAATTTAGTGAATATATGTTTTTTTTTATTGAAATGAGTCAAAATAATAAGCTTTCAAGAATTTTAAAAGTAAAAGAAATTTCTTTTTTAAAATAGTAACAGAATGAATTGATTTAATGGGGAACTAGTATTTTTTTGCTAAAGACTTTTCTTAAGGATATTTGGGTATTTATTAAGGGAAATGGGCCTGATGTTTTCCATCAGGCGGCCAATCGGGGGGATTTCCGACTGGTCTGAGAGCAATGCTTTACAGTATTGAGCCGAAACCAGAGTACACGGCTTATTTTCGGGGAGTTTGAAATGTTTCAAACTGACTCGCTTCATTCTTTGTATTGAAAAAGAAGAAGCGCTCTCACTGAAGACTCCTCTAGCCTGGGAAAACTAAAACAGTTGTGTTTTATAAAAATTCTTTCCTTAGACATTTTTAGTACATCCAATTTTCAACTTTCAGGAACTTGCTGTGACTGTTTTTACTATATTCTATTTCCAACTTTTTCGAAAACGAACTTCAACAGATTTTTACTCGTTTCGAAACAGTCTTTTTATGTATACTAGTTTTCCCATGTTATTCTATGAGAATTTCCCTGCTTTTAATGAAATGTGTTTTCTCAAAGCTGTCCACTAAGAAAAAATGAAGTGTTCCATTTTTAACCCTAAGAAAGAATGAACTGTTCCGAAAGTGCATACATTTAAAAAAAAGAAAAAAACTGACACTTTTGTTCAACTAATTTTTTTAATATGGAATCCAATGAACATTTTTACATATTTTCTTAGAATTTGTCTTTTTTCGTTTAGAAGTTACAACAGAATTTCCTTCTTGTACAGGAACTTTCAACATTTGTTTATTTTTAATGTACTTTTTGGGTAAATTAATGTCTTTTAATGCTTTTACAAATTCAGGAGGTATGTACAGCTTAGATCCCTTGCTTCGAAACATAGAGTCTATGAGGTCTACTATATTCGTGTTTTTTACAATGCGTCCATTATATTTAAATTCGGCCTTGGGACTCCAGTCAATAATATCAGAGTTCGTTTTAAAGACGTCCAGCACATTTCTTGCATTTCGTTTCAAGTTAGAAGGAACGGACTGAACGATAAGGTCTTCCACAACGTCTTTTACTTTCTCGTCTTTGACATGTTCTTCTTTCACTGGTTCTTCAGTTCTCGATGGGGTTTCGTGAGATGCAACTGGAGGATTAAAACTGGAAACATGAATGCGCTTATTCAAGACTTGATTATATAATTTCACCTTTACTTCGTCAGACTCTTTGCTTAGGAGAATTTTTTTTCATTTCTTTGTCCAAGTCCGTTAGCGTTTCGTCTGTGGGCATATGACGGGAAATCCGTTCTTCGGGAATCAGAACCATTTTCTTGGCAAATTCCATTATTTCGTAAGCAGAGTCGTTAATACACTGAGAGCAGCGGGAATCAACACACCTAAAAATCCCCCTTTTTGAATAAGGAGTTTCCTCTTTTTATACAGAGGTGTCTTTTTTCGAGAGAGAGCTCGCAAGGTGTGCTTATGCCGTTGCAATGAATGTTTCTGGGTTTGAGTAAGCGGAACATTTCCTTTTAACGTATTCATACAAACTTCACATAGTGCTTTAATTCCACTTTTTCTACACTTCGATATTAGGTCTTTTAATACTTTTTTTGGACAGTGTTGAATCATACATAAAAGTTGGACCTGCTGCTTAGACAGCGTCATGATGAAAACTGAGACTTATTTCATTTCACCGAGGTTGATATATTACTTGAATGTCTCCGGGAAGTATCTGGGAGCGTAATCTTAATTCTTCCTTTGTCTCAGGTTTTAGATCAATCAATAAATAGCTGTAAGGGGATTTAGTGGCATCCATATACACTTCTTGAAAAATTTGAGTTTGCTAGGGTACAACTGCCTCCCTAAATGAGTGATTTGATTCACATCTCTTCGTGATTTAAACAGAAACAAGTAATGAGCATTCAGGGAAATTTCTCGCATTTCTTTACCCTTTTGAAAAATATTTTGAGTAATGAATATCACGGACACATTGAAATGATGACTATCTCTAGTGAACAAGTGAGTCAATTTTTTATCACTTCCGCATTCAGTCATGAGACCGTCAATGACAAACAGCGTTCTTCCTTTCACATAGTCACGGAAATTAGAGGGGATGCCTTCCACAAATGTCACGTTTTCTATATCATCATACAATGTTTGGTGAACCCCATAGAACCACACCACGTCTTCGGGAGGGGGAGAGATGACTTCCCCTTGATGCTGAAGTAAGCGCTTTACAAACTGGGTCTTTCCACTTCCCGTAGGACCCGCTATCAGAGCTGTGAAAGGATGTTGTAGTCTGGGCACTTCCATGTTGTCAACTGAGGTCAATCAAGAACTTACAAAATAATTTAAAGACACATAAATTAGAGTTGAAATCAATTTTTATTTTAAATTCTAAATTTTGTTACAATTCCAAATTTATTTCGAACAAAATAATAGACACGCACGTCGTTTGTTTCAGATTTCCATCGAAAATTTCTTACAATGGAGTACAAGCTTTTTCCGCGACATCTAGAATAAAGGAAGAAAATACAAAATTGACCACATACGGCCGTAAACAAACTTTGAAGAGGTACATCATTAAAATTCATAGTTTCAAACTTGGAGACAAATTGAGCAATAGGTCCTTGAAAATATTCTGGAGAATGTCCGAAAGAATCAAAAAATTCCATTGTTTTTGGGTTTGACATATACATAGCCAACCAGTGTTTTCCAGGATTTCCATGTCGGTCTGTATTCACAACAAGGCATGCTGGGAACTTGACAATTCTCTTGGGAAGGCGGTCACAGGCAAACACTCCGAGGAAGGAACGTCGGGTCACGTTATCTTGCTTTAAGGACTTGGTTATTTGTATACTGTTCATTTCTTCAATTGGAGAAATCACAAAGAATATTTCTGGACTTGGAAATTTCAATAATGTTCTGGAACTCTGCGTAGATTAGCACAGAAATGGTTTTTACCAAAGCTTTTCCAAATTTGATTTCCACTCTTAAATTTCCTTAATGGATCAGGTTCAAATGTCCTCCATCGCATAGGTCCGGACTGAGTTCGAATGCATAAAGAGTGTATCCCTCGGAAAATTCCGCACGATCGATAAATATTCCACGGTCCTGACCCAGTTTCTCGGTGCCTTGAAATAGACTGTGGAAGGAACGAATTGTGCTTCCCTTTTCAAAATTGGGTTCTAGAGGTTTATGAGGAACTGGCTGTCAGTCAACGTACACGGCGATAAAGTTGACATCATAATGCTTGAATTCAAATGGGTTGGATTTATATGTACCATTAAAAGCGTCGTTGTCTACACATCCAATAACCAGTCTTTTGGGCATTTGTCCGAGGAATACGTTGTCTTGCACGAAGGACATACTTCCTTGAGAGACGGAATACACTTTGCATAAAACTCGATCAATGGGATACTTGGCAGTAGATTTTTCTAATGCTTTTGCATGACCGATGGCAACTCCAGGGTTGACTTTCACTTTTCTCACAAAAATGGATGCGTGTTCGATGAGAACTCTGTAACTGGGGATCTCGGAGGAGGAAACAAGGCAGAAATCAGGTTTACTTCGAACCAGTTTGATTTTCATATCCACTAAATTGAGCAGCAGTCTGTTTTGATAAAATAAATCGCAGTGCAAGGTTCCAATCATATCCAGCGTCTTGCTTTCTTTTATGAGTTCGTAGCGTTGATGTAATCCCTTGTTTGTTGCATCATTCGTGGGATTAATTTCGTGTAGATGTCCGGCTGTATCCTTGTAAAAACCTTCACATGATAAATAGGATTTCTTTGCTTCTTCTCCGTAATTCAGTAGAGTTTCGATATAAGCTCTGTAGGGATACGTGTTGCTTGATGAGGAAATCACTCTTTCGTTTAAACTGATGTCGACTTGAGAAAACAGAGAATAAAGAAAACAGTTAATGGGACCCACGGGCTCTTTTTCAGGTAGGGAAGAATTGTCAGCTTTCACAATTTTAATTTTCACATAGAGTTGGCTGGAAGACAAATCCATGTATTCTTCTCCACTCCCAGAAATATTAAATTCCAGAGGTCCTCCATCTCGAATGTTGGCCAAGGGGTGATATTCGATCCATTGTCCTTTTTCTATGCTCGTTTGGGTAGGCGGTAAAGCAAATAAATCCAATTCCGACTTGAGACATACGGAAGAATGACTGTGAATCATAGCCATGGTTTACGGATCAAAAATATCGCGTGCGGTCCTCTTGGCTTTCTTTGAACGAATGATACGTTTCTTCGTTTTTCTCTTTCTTTTAACGCTTCCCCCCAACATTTTCTTCACTTTAGAAGCTGCTTTATCAGTGAGAATTTGTCCTGCTTCTTTAGCTCGTTGTTTGGCTGCCGTTTTCACATCTTTACCGAGAATGACGTCATTGGCGAGATCCATACCCGTTCGTAAGACTTGTTTTCCGAGCGTATTAGCACCTTGTTTAAATAACGGTACCGCCGCTCTAAATAATGAACGAAAAAATCCTCCAAGTCCATAACCTTTTTTTAGTGGTACTCCTTGATAGTAAACTATTCCTTTTCCCGTTTGACTGACGTAATAATCTTCGAAGGATTTCGTACAGCAGCGGTATGGTTCGTACATGATTAGAGATGCTTGAGACGAAAATGAAGTTTCACGATCGCTGTTCCACGTTCAAATGGCACTAATTGGCCTATGTGATTCCTTAAAACGATTTCAATGGTTTGAAAATTTTTTCTTGCAAGAGACAAATAATGAAGTCGATCGAACAAAGCGCTCACCATCTCTCCATCCACACCACTCACTTTAACGATGCGAAGGAGAGGAGCAACCATGTCTCCTACCGGTTGCGGTTCCACAATATCACTGTACACATACAACAGAGAAAACCGACCGTTTAGATCTGCGATAAATTCACCATTTACCGAGACAGCTCCACTCACGGCTGAAAGTTGCATGGGTTGGTATCCTAAGATTTCCGCAATCCCTGGGGGGAAAACCAAGCGCGTACCTTTCAGAAGAGTTGACTTGACCTTTTGAGTCGCTTTATTATAATTCAAAAAGATTTTACTGGCAAAATGATTGCTCATGGATTTAACAATGTCCGCTATAGACTCGTAATGACCTGGAGATATTCTTCCCGTCTTAAACTGACCTGTTCCCAAATCGTATTCGAAATGGTTGGAATTTTCCGTGATATTATACCACGAATGGGGGTAGATGAGCTCGACGAGTCCCACTTCCCAGTCTCCATTCAGTTCGATTGGGGAAGGAAGACGTGTTATAAAATGGGATATTTTGTTGTCCAAAAAGTATCCGAGAGAGCTGTCGCTCGGTAGTGTCAGATAAAAACTCATCTTGACGAATGACGTTTCATTTAAAAATAAGGCCGGTTTTATAGCGAGGTCAAGTCTTCCGCGGGGATCCATGCGTTGAATTTATCGGAGTAGCCTTTAAATTTGACAAAGTATTCCATTTTTCCTTTTCTTTTGCGTTTCTTTAGAACACGTTCCACAGAAAATGTCTCGGAAAGTGTCACTTTTTGAAGCTCTTCGGCGTAGAATGTCCCTTCCAGCTCTTCGTTCAATAAATCTTTTACTTTGTACACGGGGGAGGGGATCTTGGAATGAGGTCACTCACCACAAACACTTCTTCCGTCCAATTTGATTCGTATCCTTTTTCAAACGTTAATTTGGTTTTAGAAATCCTTACGTGATCGCCGACTTTGAATTTATAGGAGGTTTTTCCCTCTTGAAACCACTATATAGATTGTCAAACACTTGCTTTTCATTGTTTTCGTTCACTTCCACAGGCTTCATTTTTATACTTCGATGGGGAGAATGATTGTAACTGTGGACTAAATCGTCGAGCACGTCGATGAATCTGAAGGTGTTTTGACTTGTAAAGTAGCGCCACATTCTAGTTTTCAACGTGCGATTGAATCTTTCCAAAACACTTGCTTTTGTCTCGTTGTTCGTCGTAAAGAAATGCACCTCGTGCTGTTTTAAAAACTTTTGGAATTATTTGTTCTTAAATTCAGTTCCTTTATCAGTTTGCAGTTTTAAAGGTTTTCTCTGTTCGAAAATCTTGGAAAACGCTTGAACGATATGGAACCCCGACTTTTGTTTTAGGGGAATCACCCACGCATATTTGGAAAATATATCAATACACGTCAACAAGTAACGAAATCCATTATTATGTCGACTCAAACTGGGAAGGTCAACCAGGTCTGCTTGAAACTGTTGATCTATTTTATTCACCAACACTCTGTTTCTCGGAAAATGACGTCTCGTCGGTTTGTGGAGGGTGTACGTTTTCTCCCCCTTCAGCCATTTTTCCACGTCTTTTTTCTTGACGCCTTCTTTCTTGACAACACGGAATAAAGCATTCACCCCACCGAGACTTCCTTCTTTTACGGCTGTAAGATACGCCTGTTTCATTACATCCTTCATTACAACAATTCAACGAGAGATGTTCCACCGTAACAGAAAAATTCATGTTCACACCAACTCGTTCACAACTCAAATAACGTCCACTCCCCTCACACTGCATTTTTAAATAAAATTCCAAGAATTTTATTAAAAATGCTTCCTCTTTCAAACATATTTCCTCAATGGTCTCGCCGGGACCACCAGGTCATTTTTTATGAACCTGAGGGGGAAAAAAATACTGCAACGTGTATTAAAATTCCTAACACCTCAGGGAATTCCTGAAAATATAAATTTAATAAAACAAAACATATTGGAAACGACAAAAAAGCTTCCTTCAAAAATTTGACAAAGTCCAGTAAATCTCCCGAGAAAATTAAAAAAATAAATATTGGAAAGACTTGTTTTTAAAATTTGTCAACGTCCACTAAATCTCCCAAGAAAAGTTCGAAAAAGCACCGCTAGGGGGCAACGTACACACCCCTTTCCCCACTCGGTCGTTGCCATCCCTCTAAAATCCATCGAAAGTTCCAAGAAGCACCGCTAGGCAGCACATCTCCTTTCCCCCACTCGGTCGTTGCCATCACTCAAAAACAAAGATCTAACATAATAATAAAGTTCCAAGAAGCACCGCTAGGGGGCAGCACATCGAGTTGACATCCCCCTATATCCACCCCCTTTCTCCCACTCGGTCGTTGCCATCTCTCAAAGGTCCATTAAAAGTTCCAAGAAGCACCGCTA
Source organism: Macrothele yani (assembly GCA_039090855.1). NCBI lineage: Eukaryota > Metazoa > Arthropoda > Arachnida > Araneae > Macrothelidae > Macrothele > Macrothele yani. The sequence continues at coordinate 52,898,471 of CM077028.1, forward strand.
GGGGAGCAGCACATCTCCTTTCCCCCACTCGGTCGTTGCCATCTCTCAAAAATCCATCGAAAGTTCCAAGAAGCACCGATAGGGGGCAGCATCGACCCAACACACTTACGTCATCTGCCACGCCCCCATCCTTCTGCGTCAGGCCACGCCCCCATCCTTCTCTAGAAGGATGCATCCTTGACGCAGAACCCGTCCTTTTATACTACTGTTGATGCATGCAAGGCCTTACGCTCTAGTTATTTCTGCATTAGAGATGCACTTCAAGACTTCGCAGAAAACACCGGTGAAAAACTAGAAGCAAGAGTAGAAGCATAAGATGAATTTGTTAGAAATGGGCATTCTCTTATAGCTTTGGAGTGATATTTTACAAAGAATTTATAGTTGCAATAAAACACTGCAGAAAGTGAATATTGACCTTTCAGTTGCTGTAGAACTGTACGATTCACTTATTAAATATTTAAGTGATCTCCGGAATAAATGCGATAAGTATGAGGAAGATGAAAAACTTTTGTCTCAGTGCGACGAATATAAGAAAAATGTTGCTAGGACCCGTCGGAAAAAACTACAATTTCAAGAGATGAATGGCAATAAAGAAACTGTTTTCACTGGAAAGGAACATATGCGAATATGCGTTTTCCATACGATCATTGATAATTCGGTGCAGCAGTTGAAACGTCAACGAGATGCGTATTCCGGTGTGGATAGCATGTTTGGGTTTCTAACGCAATTATCAGATGTTGATGAGACAACAGTATCTCAAAAGACAACAAACTTACTGACAGTTTACTGTGAGGATTCAGGCCCAGAATTTGAACAAGAATGTCTTCATTTCCTGAAGTTTTGGAATGATTCAAGTGTTAGTGTTCCTGATTCAACTTTTCCTAACATTGATGTTATTTTGATTCAACTTTTCCTAACATTGATGTTATCCTAAAGATTTACGTATGTATACCCATCACTAATGCCTCTGGAGAAAGAAGTTTTTCTCTTTTGAAAATCATCCACAAATATTTGAGGACATCTAGTTCTGAAGAAAGAACGAGTGCATTAGCAACTTTGTCACTTAATTCGAACACTGTAGAAACATTAACATTTGATGATATAGTAGAGGATTTTGTCACAAAGAAATCGAGAAAAAAATATTTTAGCGGTGCTTAATTTTACTATATATAAGTTATGTTCATTCATTTCTTCTATCTCTGTCACTTAATAGATATACAATAAACATTGGTAGCAGCACTATCATCATATTTTTAAAAATTCTAAAAGTAATATTGCATACGTTGTAAATTTAAATCCGAAATTTTGCAGGCAAAGGTTTCAGAAGTGTGTTAAAAAAACAATTTCATTTGTAAATATAAATATTTACTGTGAAATGTTGTTTTAAAATTATGCGAATTAAACATGTGAGAAAACGACATTTATAAATTTTTATTTCAATGCCCAGTTTTAAATAATACATGTGCTAAAACGTTTACGGGTTTGGGTTGTCCTTGAGAATATGCTGATTCTTTGCGTGATAAAATTTCTATATGTAATATGTAATTTAAGTATGAAATTCTAATCGGTCTCAAATTTCTTGCAATAAGTTTACTTACGGGCGTCTTATTATTATTTTTTTTTTTGGCCCAGGGCGCTGTAATACTTAAACCCGCCCCTGGCTATCAGTAATGTACTGATGGGCTGACAGAATAGCGGGAGAATTTCATAAAACGCGAGCTGATGAAAACTTCGAAGATTGTGTTGCAATATGTATAAAATGTGCTAATATGTAGTTCACAAATTACTTTGAAAGTTTTACACAAAATGAAAGAAATTCTAATGTTAAGCTTGACAAAGTATTTGCGAAGTTCTCGCTTAGAATTCTAGCTGATGGGAACTTTGAAATTTGCCACACAAAATAAATGAAATCTGCTGTTTTGTTGACAAATGACTTAAAAAGTTGTGGCACGAAATGCGAATATTTTAATGTTTTGGATGGCATATATCTGCATCGATTCCAAAATAGCGGCTTGTTTACAATTGTTTTTTTCGCTCCTGGGGAACTCCCTGTTGAATTTTTGCTGAACGTTTTTAAATTTCCTTCTATTTTTATTGAAGGATTTTGCTCCGCCGCCAACGCCGAAGTTCCTACGTCAGTATTTTTGGTTTCGGCCTATACCTGTAATGTTAAAATTACCGGTGTGGGGTGTCAGTGTGTTCCTCATTCATGGAGTGCTCAAGGAAGAAAACTTAAGTACTTTTTGTATTTCTTTTGCTAGACGTGAACATATTTTCAGTTTTTTTTCTTTTCTGTCGTTATTTTTTGGAAAGGCGGACTTTTGTCAATTGAACTTACAGCACATAGTAAATCTACCACTAAGGAAAACAAAAGTAGTGGAAAAAACGTTTCCGTAAGATTATATATCTTACCGAAATGCTAAACCGTTAAACAACATGATATAGCTTTCCCAACATAACATATGAGTAGCAAAACTTTTTTTCAATGTACTCGTATATATAAATAACTTAACTTTGCACGTTATATTATTAAAGACAGAAAAGGATTCATACTTGTATATCAGTAACCGAAGGAACCAGCAGGTAGAAGTAAATAAAGTTTTTTTTTTCTTTAAATAAGACGCTCTAACATTTTATTCTGTTGTAGGGGTAAATGAATGTTATATGTTATTACGAGTGTTGATTTGTTTTTCTTTGCAAAGAAAATCACAATAATAGATCAAACTAATAAAATATAAACAACTTCAGAGCAACATACTAACGGACTAATGAACTTCACCTGCAGTTCAGAGCATGTAAGTTGCGACCTTCTTGGTCACATGACTAAATCGTTTCAGGGTCTCTTCTTTCCAGTGGGCTATGGTATAAGATAAGAACGATAGATAAAAGGACGAGATAAAAGTTGCTGGTGTTGTGGATGTCTGTTTAGACATTCGATTGTTAAGTTAAATGTGAAGAAATCAACAACTGTAGTGCCATATTGTGCTGTATTGTGGAGTTCTACTTAAATTCGTGTGGAACCAATTAAAGGATTCTCGTAAGTCTGAATTCTGTTTAATGTTTCGTCTGGCCGTAAAAAGCTTTATTAGGAACTATTGCATCGTATTCTTATTTTACACTGGCGGAAAGTGAAAAACGAACACCAAGAAGGAGACGTCTGATACCAACGAAATTTATATAGCATAATAACGGAATACAGAAGATAACGTGATCAAAACATTATGGCAAAATACAGCTGTGTTTGCTGGTAAACTGAAAAATAACATTTCCATGTAACATGGTTAGTACGAGGTTGAACCGCCATGAACTGCGTCACACTGTGCAATTCTGGCATGGAGTATGTCGTATAGATGTTGGATATAAGTTTGGGGTATTGAGTTCCAAGCATCCTCAACCTGGACGCGTAAATCGGGGATGATCGTGGCTGGCCGTGGAGACCGGATAAGTCGTTGTCTCATAAAATCCCATACGTAATCAATGGGGGACTAATCCGGTGAACGTTCAGGCCATGGAAGTTATCTCCCACCATGAAGTGCATGTTGCGTTGCACGTGCCGTGTGTGGGTGTGCGTTATCTTGCTGGAAAACACCACAATGGACCGACCTCACAAATGGCACAACAACGGGCTGAATGATGTTATTGATGTAGGAGGTGCTGTTTAACGTACCCGGTACAAACACTTGTTGTGTACGGGAGTGATAGCTGATCGCTCCCCACACCAGGAGACCAGGTGTAGACCCTGTGTGTCGCTGGCGTAGGCAAGAAGGGTGGAGACGCTCCCATGTGCGTCTGCGAACACGCATACGGCCATAGGAGGTTCCCAAGCAGAATCTGCTTTCATCGCTGAACACGGCAGATCGCCATTGCGTTCTCCAGTGCAGCCGTTCCTGACGGTGGGCTGTAGTCAGTGGTACACATGCCAGAGGCACACGTGCACGTAGTCCTACATCCAGTAGATGGTTGCGGATTGTTCGCACCAGTCACCTCAGGTGCAACGGCAGCTCGGATTTGCGTCGCAGTGGATGTTCTGTTCGACAACGCCGCTCTTCTTATGCGTCAATCGGTCCGCTCATCAGTCCGTCTGTGACTCCCGGTTCCACGTCTTCTGGTGTGGGAATGTTCCTCGGACCATTTACGCCACCATCGTACCACCACCGATACTTCCCGTCCAATTCGCTCCGCAATTCGACGATACGATCACCCGGCCTCGCGGAGTCCGACTAGACGACCTCGCTCAAAGTCCGATAACTGCTGAAACCGTACACGTCTTACATGTCCAGGTGTTGCAGCTTCTTCAGGATCTTCGCACGTGTCCGTACGCCGACGACTGATTACATTCACTCGCCGTACTCCTTAAATACCACCGACGATAATTTCCATATTATGCCGTGCTGTGGCGTAAGCGCTCACCGGTTGGTCCCGAAGTTAACATCACACCTACGTAAACTCGCCCCCATTAACATATGTAAATTTCATGATCGTCCGCCAATTCCTTCTTGGTGTTCTTTTTTCACTTTCCGCCAGTGTGTTTCAACATTAACTTAGTAATGGTTTAGACATAACGTAAAACCAATATTGCTTGTGAAAAGACATTACGTTATAACTTCTAAAAATCCAATGAAAATTTTCTTTTTGTTTTATTGTATGCCATTCACTACAGAAAAGATTGGGAATATTATCCCTCTTAGGTAACCCACAGTTCTCCCGCTAGGGACGTAAATGTCAAACATTTTTCTCTCTACCTCTGCTTTAACCAGACGAATTTGAGAAATGCATTTGCCTTAGCATAGCTTTTGTTATGAAAAATACTTCCAGCATATTTTCTACTTTTCCATTGTTCAAAATTCTTCCGCCAAGGGAGCCAGTGTATATTTCTATTTAAAAAAGTTAATACGATTTAAAAAAAACCCTTAGAAAATTCTCATTTGGCACGATACTCTTCATTATGAAGAGTATTTTGAACCTATTTTCTTCTTTAAGTAACACAAAGAGTTTGCTCTAGGAGGTGTAAAGTTACATCATGTTTTCTTCTATATCTTGTTGTCTAACTGTTTGATTTAAAAACCCTGATCCCCCTTCCGGTATGAGAAACTTTATGTGCAAAATTTGCTAATTTGCGTAGCGTACTCCTCAGCCGCTAGTGTATACCAGTATCCATTTCTAATTCTGGATGGCCACCCCAAGTGGAATAGCGGTCGGCTTTGTTTTCCACAAGACGGGCGCACGGCTCAATTCTCACAGGTAAGACAAGGAAACGCCAGCCCAGCTCCGCGAACATGTACCGGAAGTATCAAGCTACTGTTTTCAATGTGGCTACTGATCTGTTGTTTACATTGGAACGCAAACCGCATGTTTTTGGAGACATTTAAAAAATAGCATAATGAAACAAAGTGTACATAAAGGTAATCTAGGTGATCGATTGATGGAATTCATATTCCAAAGGGAATCTAGTGCCAGAAGCACAGACGTCTTCGAAGAAATGCTTCAAATAATAAATCACGAATGGCAATGAACGTCGATGCTTCTGTTTTAAAATTGTCTTTTTCTATATATTTGTAATACGAATTAAAATACTACTTGTAAATACGAAAGTAAAATTTTCTATCAGTATCTGAACGTATATAGTGGTAAATTCATTTTTTTTCTAGTTTTTTTTTCAGTATCTCAGTTATTGTTTTTTATGTAGTCCATGAAATATTTTCTTTGATGAAAGCAACGTCAGTCATCATGACGAAGTAAAAAAGTAAGCACAGAATGCAAAGATAACCACTTTTCCACTTCCCATAATGTTTGCATTCGAATGTAAACAACAACAGATACGTTGATCCATCGAAAAAAGTAGCTTGATGCTTCCGGTACATGCTCACGGAGCTGTACTAGCGTTCCACTGTCTAATTAGCTGTGAGAAATGAGCCGTGCGCCCGTCTGCGGAAGGTCAAGCGCTGGATTCTAACCATTCGTTCGAGTGAGTCTGGGTTCGAACACCGGTGAGGCATGGATGTTGTGTTCATCGTACGGCAACGGAACTCTCCCTTCGCTTAACTAGTGCCGTACATGAGTAACGAACTCTCTTCGCTGAACTAGTGGCTCTCTTCGCTGAACTAATGGCCGTAGATGAGTAACTAACTCTCTTCGCTGAACTAGTGGACGTACATGAGTAACGAACTCTTTTCGCTGAACTAGTGGCCGTACATGAGTAAGGAACTCTCTTCGCTAAACTAGTGGCTCTCTTCGCTGAACTAGTGGCCGTACATGAGTAACGAACTCTCTTCGCTGACCTAGTGGCCGTATAAGAGTAACGAACTCTCTTCGCTGAACTAGTGGCCGTACATTAGTAACGAACTCTCTTCCACTGAACTAGTGGCTCTCTTTGCAGAACTAGTGGCCGTACAAGAGTAACGAACTCTCTTCGCTGAACTAGTGGCTCTCTTCACTGAACTAGTGGCCGTACATGAGTAACGAACTCGCTGAACTTCCGTACATTAGTAACGAACTCCCTTCCACTGAACTAGTGGCTCTCTTTGCTGAACTAGTGGCCGTACAAGAGTAACGAACTCTCTTCGCTGAACTAGTGGCTCTCTTCGCTGAACTAGTGGCCGTACATGAGTAACGAACTCTCTTCGCTAAACTAGTGGCTCTCTTCACTGAACTAGTGGCCGTACATGAGTAACGAACTCTCTTCGCTGAACTAGTGGCCGTACATTAGTAACGAACTCCCTTCCACTGAACTAGTGGCTCTCTTTGCTGAACTAGTGGCCGTACATGAGTAACGAACTCTCTTCGCTGAACTAGTGGCTCTCTTCGCTGAACTACTGGCCGTATATGAGTAACGGGTGACTACTTACAGTCCATAGAGTTGCTCACGGAAGTCGTTAACGCTACCCCCCCTCCAATGCATTTTTCTGGACGTTTTATAGATTCTGGAAATGCGAACGATGTTTTTTAATCAGTTCCATTGACTATGGATAACCGAGTTCACAATACGTATTTTAAATTTCGAGCAGTTTTACTTCGGGCGTAGCAAGTGATTTTTTTTTTTTTTTGCTGAATTTTTAGATTTTCTAAAAATCTGCTTTGAAATATTTTTCTGTGTCGGAAAGGGTCCTAAAGATGTGCTCATTAAATCGGAATATTCGGTACGATTTTTATTCTGACGACGAACTACGTGTTTCTCCAAGCTGGGCAGGGGTTAACATAAGGAACACCGATACAACGAAAAGATGTCACATTTTGACCGCTCATATTTTTGAAATTAATAATCATAAAGTAATAAATAGTACATCATTACATAGCTTATAGAGTCCCATTTATAACAAAATAAGTTTCATCCCTCCACTTCTTAACCTTTCGATACAACAGTGTTAGAAAGTTCAACTAAATTTCTCATGATTTTGTTTCGCCGCACGCTGTTTTAAGGTTGATAACTAGTAAATAGATACCGACAGCGATGACTTCAGCTCCGCATTCCGTGGCTGACGGTCATAGCCCACGGACGTATGTCATCAAAGGAAATAAAGTGGATTTAAAATTTATTTATTTAAAATTTGGTGACAAAAATGTAAAAATGGCGCAAAAATCCAGGAAAAATTGCTGTAAGAACAGACGAAAGTTAAAGAAACAGCTAGAGGAGAACAAGCGAAATCTGTAAAGGCCTGCTAAGTGCTCAGCCGACAGGTCACAGGAATGTAGGGAGCGTCAGAAGATCGCACGCCAGAATGCATTTCACCCGCATTCGACTCTAGAGCCACAATCTTCCACTTCAACTGCACAAATTGAGCCTGAACAGCAAAAACAGATGGCGATGGATGTCATCGATCTAAATTTTTAAATTTTCACACCGAGCATTGAATACCAATGTACACCGCTGGCTGGCTACCCGAGATGCAACACCAAGAAGGAATCGTCCGATTGGCCTGAAATTCGCAGTATGCGTCGCCCGCGAGAGGACATGCAAACGATTAGCATTGCAGGGCATATGCAAATCATGTGCTCCCGGCACGCCACCGAGAAGCACTATACGAAGGGTGCACAGAAGGCGGGGTGTAAGTAGTGGAACTGTGTTGTGCTGCCGGACCTGTGCGTGGGAAGCTTCCTGATGCCTCATCGCAGAATACGGCAGTCATTCCAGCGCGTTTCGGGGTTCGACAGAGGACGAATAGTGGCTTATCGCGACAGCGGTTTATCGTACCGAGACATCGACGTCCGTGTGGGACGATATCCTGTCATAGTGAGGCGAGCATGGATTTGGTAAGTGCAGGAGGGACTGACGGGCCGACGTGAGGGATTGCCGCAACTGCGGCACACCACCTAACGAGAAGTCCGGCATGTTGTGCGGCGGGCATTGACGGCTCGCACCGCCAAATCACGAACGTTAGCGCAGGAATCAGGGTGTGTTGCGCAACAACCTTTGTCAGGACGTACCGTTCGACGTCGTCTGCAGGAGCGAGGACTTGTCGCACGGCGCCCATTGCTCCGATTACCATTGACGTTACACCACCGGCGAGTGCGGCGGCAGTGGGCCCTTGAACGCCGCACCTGGACTACGGAGTGGCACGACATTTTCTTCTCCGATGAATCCCGCTTCTGCCTTCAACACCACGATGGTCGGATCCGCGTGTGGCGGAACCGCGGCGAGAGACTGCACGACGTCTGCATTATGCATCGCCGTACCGGTCCGTCGCCTGGCGTTATCGTTTGAGGCGCAATTGGATATGACACCCACACCCCTCTGGTACGCATCGCCGGTACACTCAACAGCCACCGCTACATCTCCGACGTTTTGGAGCCTGTACCTCCCTTACCTGCAGGACCTGCCAGCGACCACGTTTCAACAGAACAATGCGCGCCCGCATGTGGCACGCATCGTACAACAATTCTTCACATCCCACCAGGTGTCACTGCTGCCGTGGCCCGCCTGTTCTCCCGATATGTCGCCCATCGAACACGTCTCAACCGAGTGGCCCGGCAAGCACCACCCGCGGCTACGCCTGATGAACTGTGTCAACGTGTGGAAGCAGCCTGGACCGACATACCCTAAGCCAACATCCAAAGCGTCTTTCGTTCGATGCCGCGGCGTGTAGCGGCCTTTATTGCCAGCCATGGGGGTCACGCGAACTATTGGTATCTGCGTGTTCCGCAAGTCGCACGGGCCTGTAAGCTGAATCGTTTCATCTTTGTATCTGTTGTTATGTGTCCAGTAAAGCTGGCTTTGCTATCTCGTGTCCTTCTTGGTGTTGCATTTTGGGTGGCTAGCAGTGTAGATTGCCAGTTTTCACAACTTCGCTGGATAATGAATGTATTACGTCTCAAACCTTTACACCGCTGCGATGTGTTCTGAATCTAGACAACAAGAGCAATAGCACGAAAAGTAAGTATGAGGATGTAGCTCGTGACGTCATCGAGAAGTTTAAGTGAAGTCGCAACAATATCTACAAGTTTCTGAAGCACAAGCATAGCTGGCTGTCCTACAGTTAGTGCGTAAAGTGCGATCATTAGCGTTCGGTGTTTATAAATATTCGAAGCCAAAATGCCTAGATTTTGTGGCATTATTTATTGCGGCAATAAAGGAAATCGAGACCGTAAGTTTGTTTGTGTTTTTTCATCACTTTTTTCGAAAAACAAAGCATCAGATTTTGTTCTAAATATTTCTAAGCCTTGAAAAGCGCTTCCCAGAGTTTAGAAAAACACTTTTTATTCAAGTGTTAAACTTTCAAAAAGGCAGGGGAAACTTTCAAGGGTCTGTTTTACCCAGAATCAGCGATTCCTAGAAAGAAAGAAAACCTATCTTTTTTAAGCAGGTCTCCGCACCTGGGAGAAAAGGGAACCTAACTTATTAAGGCAGTGTACCTATTTTCTCCATAAATTACTGATTTCTCACGAATTAGTGATCTCACTAAATTACCCTGTAAAAGAATTCCGACAATGAGAAGTTGTTATATGCTTCGACACTTTTATATGCCTCGAACTGTTCTGCGGTAAAGGCACTTCGACCAAAAACGAAGTAATAGGAAATACACTGCTGGCCACCCAAAATGCAACACCAAGAAGGACACGAGGTAGAAAATCCAGACTTACTGGATACATAACAACACATACAAAGATGAAACGATTGATAATACAGGCCCGTCCGACTTGCGGAACACGCAGACATCAATAGTTCGTGTGGCTCCCATGGCTGACAATAACGGCCGCTACACGCCGCAGCATCGAACGAAAAAGGCTTTGGATGTTGGCTTGGGGTATGTCGGTCCAGGCTGCTTCCACACGTTACCACAGTTCATCAGGCGTAGCCGCGAGTGGTGTTTGACGGGCCACTCGGTTGCTGATCAGCTACCAGACGTGTTCGATGGGCGACATATCGGGAGAACAGGCGGGCCACGGCAGCAGTGAAACCTGGTATGCCGTGAAGAATTGCTGCACGATGCGTGCCACGTGCGGGCGTGCATTGTCCTGTTGAAACCTGGCCGCTGGCGGGTCCTGCAGGTAAGGGAGGACTACAGGCTCCAAAACGTCGGAGATGTAGCGGTGGCTGTTCAGTGTACCGGCGATGAGTACCAGAGGTGTACGGGTGTCATATCCAATTGCGCCCCAAACCATAACGCCAGGCGACGGACCGGTATGGCGATGCATAATGCGGGCGTCATACAGTCTGTCGCCGCGGTGCCGCCACAAGTGGATTCGACCATCGTGGTGCTTCGTGCAGAAGTGTGATTCGTCGGAGAAGACAATGTCGTGCCATTCCGTAGACCAGGTGCGGCGTTCAACGGCCCACTGCCGCCGCACTCGCCGGTGGTGTAACGCCAATGATAATCGGAGCAATGGGCTCCGTGCGACAAGTCCCCACCCCTGCAGACGACGTCGAACGGTACGTGCTGACACAGGTTGCTGCGCAACACACCCTAATCCCTGCGCTAATGTTCGTGATTTGTCGGTGCGAGCCGTCAATGCCCGCCGCACAATATGCCGGTCCTCTCGTCCGGTGGTGTGCCGCGGCTGTGGCAATCGCTCACGTCGGTCCGTCCGTCCCTCCTACACCCACCGAATTCCTATTTGCATCACTGTGGCTGGATGTCGTCCCTCACGGGCGCTGATGTCTCGGTACGATAAACCGCTGTCGCGATAAGCCACTATTCGTCCTCTGTCGAACTCCGAAACGTGCTGGAATGACTGCCGTATTCTGCGACGAGGCATCAGAGAGCTTCCCACGCACAGGTCCGGCAGCACAACACACTTCCACCACTTACACCCCATCTTCTGTAGTGCACCCTTCTAATAGTGCTTCTCGGTGGCGTGCCGGTAGCACATGATTTGCATATTCCCTGCAATGCTAATCGTTTGCATGTCCTCTCGCGGGCTACGCATACTGCGAATTTCAGGCCAATCGGATGCTTCCTTCTTGGTGTTGGATTTTGGGTGGCCAGCAGTGTATTTATTATTTGCACTTTCGGAAAACCTTTCGCGTCACCTTCGAAGATACTTGCATTCAGCACTTAAGGATCTTTTTCTTCAATCTCTTTAATTTTTTCCAAATGCCACATTTTGTACTCGGAAGTTAAACTTTCAAAGAAAGACGCCATCATTTCAACGGTCTGGTTGTCCTTCTCTTATGTTGCTAAGGCTTGTTACCATGCTGAGAGTCACGTGTCTGCTACATCCTCGTTAGGCCCGAGTCGTATCGTCAAATCTATAACAGGGCAATTAAGGATTTTGAAAAAATTGTTTCTGACTTCTTCAGAAACAATTTTAGCAATAATTATACTAACAACTATGATGCTACGCCTTCTACTTTTACTAACATTAATTTATAATCAGTATAAGTTACTATGAATTGTGTAAAGTTGATTTTAAGTAAATAAAGTAAAACATTTCTTTCCTTTTGTTTCGTAAAGATTGAGGGCCACAGTAACAACTGTGCCGGAACCTAGGACGTAAGGCTACGTCAACCGTCCTTTGCTGAATACTTTAAGGACGTAGAACTAGTGAGATAGTGCCATGAAATACACTGAAGAGCAAGTGAATTAGAGATACCTGTCTAGTAACCTGTAGCACTCCCTTTTCGTTCTGATGACGGCGGCGATTCGTCTCGGCATGGAATCGACAAGACACCGTAAGCGTTGGGAAGCCATACGGATCCACGACCCCTGAACAAGCTCCCACAGTTCACGAAGATTTGATGGAGGGGGATCAGAGCCTCGAACATCTCTCTTGATGGCATCCCAAATGCACTCGATGGGATTGAGGTCAGGTGACCTAGCTGGCCAAGGAAGCGAGGTCACGTCGGTGGAGTGTTCATCCAACCATTCGGATACAATTCAGGAGCGAGAACACGGTGCATTGTCTTGTTGCAGGATGAGGTCCCCAGTGGGATGTTGAAGACGCACAAACGGGAGCAAATGGTCGTCCAGGATATCCCGGTAACGTTTACCTGTGAGGGACGATGCCACACGTACCAGGGGTCCCATTTCAGTGAACGTAAACAGCCCCCAGAGGAGAATGCCACCCTCACCAGCTTGAAGAGTACCCTGCTGGCAAGAAGGATCCATCGCTTCATGTGGTTTGCGCCGTACTTGTATCCTGCCATCCGCATGTACCAACGTGAATCTCAACTCATCAGTCCAGGCAACATTTTCCCAAATGTCTAGGGTCCAGTGGCGATGGTCCCGCTCCCATGATAATCTTTGCACCCTGTGATGTGCGCTCAGCAGCGGTACCCACGTGGGACGATGGCTTCTGTACCCCATAGCGAGGAGATGGTTCTGGATGGTGTGGCTGCTTACACGTTTTTCTGCACCAGTGTTAAATTGCCGAGTGATTTCTTGCACTGTGGCCCGTCTATCCGCTGTTACAATGCGAGCTAGCCGACGATGATCCCGCTCATCCACACGCTGTTGTCCACGGCAGTTGTCCCTTGCAGGGATGGTTTTACAGGATTCGAAGTACTCACGGTGCACCCGTGACACAGTGGCTCGTGAAAATCCCAGTGCCTTCACGACTTCCGAGATGGAGTGACCCATTCGTCGGGCCCCGACAATTTGCCCACGATCAAATGCGCTTAGATCCTTCGTCTTACCCACACTGCGTCCGAATCTTACTGGTTCCCGTGACATCATTCCTTATGCTGTCGGATCGCTGCATACGTCATGTCGTTTCCGTTTACAGGGCCGCCCACCGCGCGACGTTTGCATAACGCCAGCTGTTTCTAATTCAATTGCTCTTCAGTGTAGTGACAGTTGGTGTAGTCCTACGTTGTAGGTTGCGGCACATTTGCTACTGTGGCCGTTTGATTTTTTTTTCTTTTTTAGTCTCCGGCGATCAAAGACTTCCGTGAGTATTCAAGGCTGCAAATAGATCTTTCGTTTCTAATTTGTGGCTACTGATTCCACGGAATGGACCGAACCAATGTAATGGGACAGGCACATTACTGGCACAAGAACGGACTCGAAAAACAGACCAGAATATAATTCCTCTAACTACTCGGCCACCGGGACCGAAAATTAACAGTTCCAGAACAGCTGGAATACCTAGGCTTTGCAATCTGTTTAATGTTTAAATGGCGACGCCATCGTACTTTTATTGTGTGTTACATATTTTCTCATGCATTTTTTGCGAGATGCGATTAAAAGATTCAGCTGTTGGAGGAAGCTATGAAAACAAACAAACTATCGTTCATGAAGTTAAGTACATAGAACTTGCTACTGTGCTGCCTCAACGTGAAAAACAGGATCGAATGCTTTTTTTTTTATTTGATTGTAGGTTTACCGACCACGGTGAGCAGCGCAGTGGGCTATAAGCAGTCGCTCATTCCTAATTTTGGGCCACTGGTTCTAGGGAAGAGAGAGAGAGAGAGCCGGAGCCGTAAGACAAACACAACACCAATGCATTACGGGGATTCGAACCCGGACCCTTCTCGGACGAATGATCAGAAGCCATCGCTTAGACAACTGCGCCACAGGGGCAGCAGGGTCGAATGTATTCAGAAATAAACCAGGAAGTGATACAAGGGTTGTTCAACAAATGAGGCAACATGACATTCGACATCAAAATTTTTACCCACCAATGAAGAGTTAAAGACCGCCCCGGTGCCGCAATCTTCCGACCATTCGTGCGGGAGGGGTCCGGGTTTCGAATCCCGGTGAGGCATGGATGTTGTGTTTGTCTTACTGCGCTGGCTGTCGCCCTTCCCTGGAAACAGTGGCCCTAAATTAGGGACGGGCGACTGCTTATAGCCCATTGAGGTGCTCACAGCGGTCGTTAAACCTCCAATCAAATAATAAAAAAATAATCAGTAAGTTTCGTCCCCAGGTTGTCCTTTACCACATACTGAAATGCCATCGAAAGCGAACCATTTTTACGCCAGTTATCGTGCTGACAGTCAGACGGACAAAGCTGGAGCGTACATGCTTTTTCAATCTACGGTTGGAAAGCGTATAAAAGAGTTAAAGTGTGTTCCTGTGCATAAAGAGTCAGGAACATCATTTCGTCACCTGAGGGTTTTGTTCCCGGTCGTTTATTACGAACTGCTTTACACCAAAGTGAAGATCCAGAGGAAAATATCCCATAGAGGCTAGTGGAAACCGGTTGTCTTCGAAACTCTCGAAAGAAGAGCGCGGGACGAGCATGGAATAAATGCGCCGTAATCGCAGTTGTGAAAGTTTAAAGTTTTTATTTACGCTTTCCAACCGTAGGTTGAAGAACCGTCTGTCTGTCTGTTCGTCCGTCCGCCTGTCCGCACGATAACTCACGAAAAAATGATTCGATTTTGATGAAATTTTAACATGTGGTAGGGACCACTGGGGACGAACCCTATTAAAAATGGGGCAAATGGAGTCAAAGGTCACGACATAGGGTCGGGATCATACCACTGCTCTTATGCGTCATGACTTGCGTAAACATGGTTCGATTTCAATGAAAATTTAGTATGTGGTAGGGAACCACCTGGGAACGAACCCTGTTGAAAATGGGGGATGTGGGGTCAAAGGTTCTCGACATAGGAGCGGGATGTATTTAATTGTTCTTATGGGTCATAACTTGCGTAAATATGGTTCGGTTGCGACGAAATTTTAGTATGTTGTGGAGGACCCACCTGGGGACGAATCCTACTGAAAATGGGTGAAGTGGGGTCAAAGGTCAGGACATAGGAGCGGGATGCATTCCATTACATCTTATTAAAGGAGCAGTTCTTGTATATATGTACATTTTATTTTGAAAACGGCTCTAAGGATTTTGATGAAAGTGGTTAACCTAACGCTTTCTGGTACTAAAAATCGATTTAGCTTTATCTCGACTTTGGAAAAATTCGTATAGTGGGTTAAATAACCACCCCGAGTTACCACGTTTTTAGTGTCATGGCATCGTCCTATTAATGTTTCCCATTCCTAGAAATCTTATTACGTCACACTGTCGCGATCGACTCGCGATTGAGATGTTGGTGCGCGGTCACGTCATCTGCCTCATTACGTTCCGCGTTGTTTGTGGATCCTATTAAAGTTTTATGACGTCACACTCTCGCGACCATCTGCCTCATTACGTCACGCGCTGTGCGCGTATTACGCAGTAGTTCTATTTTCTTCTAGAATAAAAAGTGAGTTGTGCCAGTTGCTTGAAGTTGATGTGTAGTATAAGCAGCGGAACGCTGATTTCGCATGTTTTTCCTTTTCAAAATTTAAACTTTATACAGCATTTTTTTGTTACATTTGTTAATAGTCACTTGATGACGAGCGTATCCGCTGTATTAAACTGTGATCAGTTTATTTTTAATAATTACTATTAACAGGGTATCACGTAGATGGTAAAACAATATAAAACATTATATATATAATTAATCGACCCCTACGAATCGTTCACGTTTCAACTTTAATAAGAATAATAAGAAGAATACGGCCCTGTTGGAACAAGAACAAGCGGAAGAAGTAAATATGGAACAGCTTGGACATTCAAGAGCCGATGGTTTCCGATCACTTTCCAGTCTTGAAACACATGACCTTCCATTGGAAGAAGATCAGCCTACAAAAACACCATTCCGAGCAGCTAAGGTGAGGAATATGGAAATAATGTCCGACGTTATTATAACCCTCAATGAATCTATTTCGGAAGAAAACCTCGATCAAATGCGGCGAATAAATAGACAGCGATGAAGAACCAATAAATGTTAACATGGGGTTCGATGAAGAACTCCATGTTAACATTTATTGTTTGGTGTTTCATGTTCGGAAATAAATAATAAAAACAATTTAAAAAAATTTCTTACTCTAACACAAATAAAAAAATATTATTCATCTTTGTTTTGATGTTTATTCTAAATTAATTTGTCTCTAATTCGTCTATCATTATTAATCTTGATGGTTTAGACTTAGCATTACAATACTTGGAAATAACATATCAAAATGTAATTTTTTTTGTGCCTTCATCCCCCTTTACCCGAGCGATGCTCTGTGTTCCTGATATATGCCCTTCATAACTTGCGTAAAAATGATTCGATTTCGATGAAATTTTATTATGGGGTAGGGGACCATCTGGGAACGAACCCTATTGAAAATGGGTGAAATGGGGTCAAAGGTCAGGACATAGGATCGGGATCCATTCCATTGTCCTTATGCGTTATAACATATGTAAAAATGCTTCAATTGAGACAAAGCTTTTCATGTCGTTCCGGAAGTATATTTTACCGGTTCTGTTGAATATCATCGAAATGGGGTCCAAAGGTCGGGTCAGAGGAGCGAGATTTATTCCACAGCCATTATTCTCATAACTTGAGTAATAACTTGAGTAATGATTTCTGGTATGTTGGAGAGCGTATTATAATCAATGCATTGCATGATTTTACTAGCTTGATTTTTCAAGAGAAAAATCTCTCTCCTTGAGGTACTGCTTTTACAGCACCAGGTTCGTATCATGGGACAGACGCTAACGCAGTTTCAGGTTCGACCACTGGCGCGCAATTAAAAAATCACGTGGCTTTCCTCTGTACATTCTACTATGCGGGCTGTTAAAAGATCACGAGTAAGTACGCGAGCATAATTAACGTTTTTCATGGAAAGCGTGCTTCCCCGGTATAAAATGCTTTGGGTGGTTTAACGACCATCGTCGCCGCTGGTGGCCTAGTGGGCAACGTTCGTGACTGCCACAGAAAGGACCTCAGGTTCGATCCCAGGCAGGTACGAACGCTCGATCCACTAAAAATCCGCGGTGCAACGGATGGGCACGTTAAGCCGTCGAACCCCGGGTTCTGGCCTCCCGGTGATAAATAAGGGCGTTTTCCTTCCCCTTTCTACCTCATTTCTGTGTTACTTTCCTATCGGGCACTCTAGCCCAAATCTCCTAGCTTCCTATTTCTAAGGGTTGTTTAAGACCTGGGGTCAGACACTCCCTTCCTAAAATCCTCTTCAAATGATCATTTAATCATGATCAACGACCATCGTGTGAGCAACTCAACGGGTTGCAAGAAAGCCGTCTAGTACTAGAATGTCTTAGTCATCCATTCATGACGTCACCATCAGGGTCATAACAAACGCTTCCGTAATTGTTATTTTAGCTAGCAGCGAGGTTAGAGCGAGACAATATGAGAGTTCTAATTTTTCGTAACTTCACAATATCGATATCAAACGGTTATAAATTTCGGTAAATGCAAAACATTTGTTCAAAATCAAAACGCAAACACCTTATGACCCATAGGAGCGATGAATTCAGTGATTACTTCATATCTACAAACTAATTCAGATATAAAAGAGGATTAGCTTTTTTTTTTTACGCTTTCCAACCGTAGGTTGAAGAAACGTATATGCCCCAGATTTGTCCGTCTGTATGTCCGTCCGCACGATAACTCGCGTAAAAACGCTTCGATTTCGATGAAATTTTAGTATGTGGTAGGGGACCACCTGTGGGCGAACCCTATTCAAAATGGGACAAATGGGGTCAAAGATCACGACATAGGAGCGGGATCCATCCCATTGCCTTCATGCGTCATAACTTGCGTAAGTATGGTTCGATATAAATGAAATTTCAGTATGTGGTAGGGTACTACCTGGGGACGAACCCTATTTAAAAAGGGTGAAGTGGGGTCAAACGTCAGGACATAGAAGCGGGATGTATTCCGTTGCTCTTATGCGTCATAACTTGCGTAAATATGGATCGATTTCGATGAAATTGTAGTATGTTGTAGAGGACCACTTGGGAACAAAACCTGTTGAAAATGGGTGAAGTCGGGTCAAAGGTCAGGACATAGGAGCGTGATACTTTCCGTTGCCTTATGCATCATAACTTGCGTAAAAATGGTTCGATTTCGATGAAATTTTAGTATGTGGTATCGGATCACCTGGGGACGAACCTTATTGAACATGGGTGAAATAGGGATAAAGCGCAGGATATACGATCGGGATTTAATACATCGCCCTTATGCGTTATATCTTATGTAAAAACGCTTCGAATGAAACAAATCTTTATCATGTTTTTCCGGAAGTATACTTTACCGGTTCTGTTGAATATAATCGAAATGGGGTCAAAGGTCAGGTCATAGGAGGGAGATTTATTCTACAGCCATTCGAACTGCGGTTATCCTTGATTTTTTTTTTATTGCTACAACTGAAAAATTGGCGGAAAATATTCGGCAAGCCATCAGTTATATCACGTGGTTGCCGGCTGCCAGTACCGGCAAACAAGCGGACCACATTAGGCTAGCCATCATTTCTGGCACGTGCTTGCAGGGCCGCTGAAGGGACACTTGCCTGTGATGGATAACTGATGGCTCTGTTGTGGGATATGACAACTTATGGGGTGCCAGCTGTTGGCCTGAACTGCTGGCCCTTCAAAATAGTGCTTGGCCATTGCTGGCAGTGCTGGCTGCCAGCAATGGTCCAGCAGAACTGTTTTTGCGGGATATATATATATATATATATATATATATATACATATATTTCAGCATGACGTCGGAAAAGCACACATCTAAATATTTCATACAAGTTTGCAAAATTATGCAATGCTTTAATTACGATTCGCTTTCAAATATACCAGAAATCATTACTCAAGTTATGAGGATAATGGCTGTGCAACAAATCTCGCTCCTGTGCCCTGATCTTTGACCCCAATTCGATGATATTCAACAGAACCGGTTCAGTATACCTCCGGATCGACATACTAAAGTTTATCGAAATAGGAGCATTTTGAATCAAGTTATGAGGATAATCGCTGTGGAATAAATCTAGCTCCTGTGCCCTGACCTTTGACTGCATTTCAATGATATTCAACAGAACTGATTCAGTATACCTCCGGAATAACATACTAAAGTTTTGTAGCAACCGAAGCATTTTTACGTAAGTTGTGATGCATAAGGACGATGGAATGGATCCCTCTCCTATATCCTGACCTCCTAAATTTTCATCGAAATCGAAATATTTTTACGCGAGTTATCGTGCGGACAGACAGACAGACGGACGAAGCTGGAGCATATACGCTTCTTTACCCTACGGTTGGAAAGCGTAAACAAGTTAGTAAAATCATGCAATGCATTGATTATGATACGCTTTCCAACATACCAGAAATCATTACTCAACAAGTTATTACTCAAGCGATGAGGATAACGACTGTGGAGCAAATCTTGCTTATGTGCCCTGACTTTTGACCCCATTTCTATGATATTCAACTGAATTGGTTCTGTATATCTCCAGAGCAACATATTAAAGTTTTGTCGTAATCGAAGCATGTTTACATAAGTTATGACGCATAAGGGCGATGGAATGGATCCCGCTCCTATGTCCGGATCTTTGACCCCATTTCGTTGATATTAAACAAAATTGGTTCAGTATATCTCCTGAATAATGTACTAAAGTTTTATAGTAATATAAGCATTTTATTCAAGTTATGAGGATAATGACTGTGGAATAAATCTCGCTCCTGTGCCCTGAGCTTTGACTCCATTTCGATGATATTCATCAGAACCGGTTCAACATCTACGGAACAACATGATAAAGTTTTGTTGCAAGCGACGCATTTTTGGGTAAGTTATGACGCATAAGGGCGATGGAATGGATCCCGTTCCTATGTCATGACCTTTGATCCCATTTCGTTAATTTTCAATAGGGTTCGTCCCCAGACTGTCCCCTACCACATACTGAAATTTCATCGAAATCGAAACATTTTTACGGAGTTATTGTGCGGACCGACAGACAGACGGACAAGGCTGGAGCATATACGCTTCTTCAACCTACGGTCGGAAAGCGTAAAAAAGGAAACAACACTGGACAAGAAACAACGCATAGTGATGAATAAAATGTTGCTAAGCCTAATGACTCATGAAACGTTTCTGAAGCCTAATGATACATGGAATGTTACTTAAACCTTCTTAGTTTCTTTGTTTCTTTAATGTTTAACGACCACCGTGAGCAACTCAATGGGCCATAAGCTGTCGCCAGTCCCTAATTCAGGGACACTGGTTCCAGGGAAGGGAAACAGCCAGAACCTTAAGACAGACAGGACATCAAAGCCTTACTAGGATTCGAACCCGGACCCTTCTCGGACGAACGGTCATAAGCCATCGCTTAGACCACTGCGCCACCGGGGCGGCATTACCTAGTTAATCAATTCATAGGAACTATATGATCTAAATTAATAACAACTTAGTAAAACCATGCAATGCATTGGTTATGACACGCTTTCCAATATACCAGAAATCATTACACAAGTTATTACTCAAGCTATGAGGATAATAGCTGTGGAATAAATCTCACTACTGGGCGCTGATCTTTGACCCCATTTCGGTGATATTAAACATAATTGGTTCAGTATACCTCCGGAACAGCATACTTGAAGTTTTGTCGCAATAGAAGCGTTTCTAGTCATGAGGATAATGGTTGTGGAATAAATTTCGCTCCTGTGCACTGACCTTTCATCCCATTTCGATGATATTCAACCGAACCAGTTCAGTGTATCTCCGGACATGATAAAGTTTTGTCGCAAGCGAAGTGCTTTTACGTAAGTTATGACGCATAAGGGTAATGGAATAGATCCCACTCCTATGTCCTGACCTTTGACCCCATTTCGTCCATTTCCAATAAGATTCTTTCTCAGGTGGTTCTCTACCACATAATAAAATTTCATCGAAATCGTACCATTTTACGTAAGTTACGACGCATAAGGGCAATGGAATGGATCCTGCTCCTATGTCCTGACCTTTGATCCCATTTTTTCCATTTTCAATAGGGTTCGTTCCCACGTGGTTCCCTACCACATACTAAAATATCATCGAAATCGAACCATTTTTACCTACATTATGATGCGTAAGGCGATGGAATGGATCCCGCTCCTATGTCTTGACCTTTAACCCCATTTAACGCATTTTCAATAAGGGGCGTCCCCATGGTGATCCCCTATTATATACTGAAATTTAATCGAAATCGAACCATATTTACACGAGTTATCGTGCGGATAGACAAACAGACGGATAGACAGGCAGACAGACAGACGGACGGACAGACAGACAGACAGACGTACAAAGCTGGAGCATATACGCTTCTTCAACCTACGGTTGGAAAGCGTACAAATTACTAACTTCTCTTGTAATTCTCACATCGCACATCAAGACTTCAGCACTCTCAGTACAAGAAACACGTCGAGCAAACAGACTGTTTTCGGTTTCAATCGTAGCGGGTTTGGTTTCTTATGACCCGGTTGCTGACGTCACAAACGGGAAAATCGCGTAGGTTTAGACCTCTAGCACTCGAGACAGCTTTCGCTATAGCAGTCGGCCATTTGGCTGATGTGGGAAAGCTTGGAAACTGATTTCTGTTCTGCGCCAAGAAGTTCGGATTACAAGTATAGTTATACCATTCTAAGTATAGCTGGTGAACAGTTTCTTGTAATTAAATTTTTTTTTTTGTACATTGTATTTGTGTATGTTATTTGTAGTTACGATTTCTATTTACATCCCGGAAATTAAGCTATGAGCACCCAAATTGGGTGCTTCACAAATAAGATCTCCATTTGTTCTCTGTTTGTATACTCACCTTATAATAACAATGGAGCTTTTGCTTAAATTTCCACGGTAACTTTGTGGAATTTTAAAGAGAACACGCAGTTACCCTTGTGCATTATGCACTCCATTTACTACATAAATACATCTTGAACAGAGGTTTCCCATTTGTGCAATGTCTCCCAAACTGATGGCCCAATTCTGCATGAGTTTTACGGAGCAATTTCTCGAGGTTTTCATAGCCCAATTCCGCATGGGTTTTATAGCCAGTAGTTTCTGTGGAAGTGCGTACTGTATATGCTTAGCCAATGAGCAAGGCTTTGCAGAAACAAAGGATTTAATCGTGCGCAAATCTTGAAAATATATTTACCACCATTTCTCGGACCGTTGTTGTCGAAGTCGGAATCCCTGAATTTTTACCTACATTCGTTTCTTTGGAAGTACGTACTATGCATGTTACGTCATTTCTTTCTTTTTTTTTTGATTGGAGATTTAACGACCACCGTGAGCAACTCAGTGGGCTATAAGCAGTAGCCCGTTTCTAATTTAGGGCCACTGGTTCCAGGGAAGGGAGAGAGCCAGCGCCGTAAGACAAACACAACATCCATACCTCACCTGGATTCGAACCCTGACCTGTCTCGGGCGAATGATCAGAAGCCCTCGCTTAGACCACTGCGCCACCGGGACCGCATATGGTGTATGTATTGTACACTGAGTGGCCACTTTATTATGACCACCCCCTCAGTACCTCGTTGGGCCACCTTTTGCCTTTAATACTGCGTCGATTCTTCGTGGCATGGACTCCACGAGATGTTGATAGGTGGTTTGTGGAATCTGAGACCATGCTTGATGAATAGCACTTTCCAGGAGTGTGAGATTGCAGGGTGGTGGATCCAGCTGTCTGATGTCTCGTTCAACTTCATCCCACAAATTCTCAATGGGGTTGAGATCTGGAGATTGTGGGGCCACCAAAGCAAAGTAAACTCACCGGCATGTTCCTGAAACCGATCCTGTACACTACGAGCACTATGGAGGACGCATTATCTTGTTGAAAGTAGCCATCGCCATTGGGATAAACCATCCATATGACAGGATGCACGCGGTCCGCAACGATGTGCCAGTCAGACGTTGATCAACAGGAATTAAAAGGCCCAAAGCATGCCCGGAAATTATTCTCCAAAGCACAACGTTGCCTCCACCAGCATGAAGGGTTGTAGCAATGCATTTGGGGTCCATGCTTTCGTGCAGTTTCCGCCAAATTCGCACTCGGACATCGGCATGGTGCAACTGAAAACGTGATTCATCGGACCACATAATTTGTTTCCAATTATCGACTGTCAAATCCTTATGCTCCTGTGCGAACTGGAGACGTTTTCTCTAATTAACTGCAGACTGCAAAGGTGTTCGAACAGGCCTTCGGCTGCCATATCCCATCCGATGCAGTGTACGGCGAACAGTGCGTGCAGAGATCATTTGAGGGAATTCTTGATTAAGATGGTCTGTAATTTGCTGCACTGTTGCCCTTCTGTTGTTTGTTACCAGTCTGGACACTCTCCGTTCCGCCCGAGCAGTCACTAGTGGATGACGACCACACGTTGCACGTAGAGACCCAGTTCTTTGGCTGACAGTCCAGTCTTTAAACACTTTAACAACAGCTACTATGGAACATTTCCCGAATGCTGCGGTTTCGGTGATACTCGCTCCATGGCTTCGAACTCCTACAATCATCCCACGTTGAAAGTCCCTCAAATCTCATGTTTTACCCATCCCGTCACCCAAAAATCTTTTCTACTACTGTCACCAGCACTAAGCTTTTCCTTTTTATGCTAGCCTCGCACTCTGGCGGCAACAGCGTGCAGCCATAGCTCATTTGATTAAAATTGTCAGATTGTCTTAATAAAGTGGCCACTCAGTGTATATGTTGTGTCAATGAGAAGTTTTTGTGGGTGTGGGCGTACTGTGTATGTTTAGTCAATGTTTCTGTGGGTGTGGATGGAAGTGCGTACTGTGTATGTTCAGTCAATGAGAAGTTTCTGTGGGTGTGGGTGGAAGTGCGTACTGTGTATGTTCAGTCAATGAGAAGTTTCTGTGGGTGTGGGTGGAAGTGCGTACTGTGTATGTTCAGTCAATGAGAAGTTTCTGTGGGTGTGGGTGGAAGTGCGTACTGTGTATGTTCAGTCAATGAGAAGTTTCTTTGGGTGTGGGTGGAAGTGCGTACTGTGTATGTTCAGTCAATGAGAAGTTTCTCTGGGTGTGGGTGGAAGTGCGTACTGTGTATGTTCAGTCAATGAGAAGTTTCTCTGGGTGTGGGTGGAAGTGCGTACTGTGTATGTTCAGTCAATGAGAAAGTGCATAATGGATAAATAATCCATGCTAGGCAATATACAGTGGCAGTGTATATTTTATTTCCTTGCTGAAGTTGGCCGGACCGTTGTTGTCGAAGTTGGAATCCCTGAAAACACTCATGCGGAGTTAGGCTATCAGATTAGGGGAGGAGGAGGGGGAGTAAAAATACGTATTCTTGCGGAAATGAGTGACCTCCATCTGAACAGGGTCTGTTACCTTAATTTTTGAACAATCATGAATCGCTTTCTATTCGTTTTGCGATACAGCTAGTCATTCCACGTGATTTTTGCACGTGGAATACAGCTTTTGTGTGCTTCAAGGATTTAAAATAATCTTTCAAGAAGTGTTTAAACTGTTGGATGTGAGAGTTGTAAAATCTTCGATTGTACTTGTATTGGGCTGTCAAACAAAAGCCTAACTCTTGCCGAAGATGGAAGATTCCGAAGATTGCTTGCGTCTTTCTTCTACCGAGTTTCTGTGCAAAACATTTAAGACGATGGAAGAAATAAGAGAAATTGGTTGGCTATGCGACGTGACCATCAAAGTTAGAGAAAAATGCTTCGCAGCTCATCGCATCATCTTGGCTGGCGGAACCCCATACTTCAGGGCGATGTTCACGGGACATTTTGCAGAAAGCGCTAAGTCTGAAATAACGCTGGAAGGTGTCGATCCCAATGCACTGGAGTCTCTGATAGGGTTTCTATACACCGGCGAGATTAAAATCACGCCCAAGAATGTGAAGAACTTGATGGCCAATGCAAGATTTTTACAGTTTAATGCAGTAGTTGATGCATGCTTTGAATTTATGCTAAAGAGAATGAGAGCTCATTCGGTACTGCGCGTTCTTTCGCAAGCAGTGCGATACCAGTACTCTGGTGCCATTCAAACGTGCGAACGGTACGTCCTGGATAATTTCGAGGATGTTTGCATGTCAGAAGAATTCTTAGCACTGCCTTTTGTCACGGTAAAATCTCTGATAGAAAAAGACGATTTGTTCGTTATGGGAGAAAACGCCGTATTTGAAGCAGTCATGAGGTGGGTAAAGGCCAAAGAAAAGGAGAGAATTCCCTACTTGCCGGACCTACTAAGTTTCGTTCGAATGCCACTTATGAGCGCAGCTTATTTGGAAAATAATGTACTCAATGAAACACTCCTTCTGTTGACGGATGCTTGTGGCATGATTTTGGAAGAAATTAAGAAATATCATTCCACTCCGACACGTTTCAAAGTGGGAGAAAGGTACTTGAAATCCAAAGAACACCTGAAACACACAAATTTGAAAGGTTGTGCCGTATATTGTATTTATCCGTCCGTGTCTTCCTTCTCCCTTAAGTTCTATGATTCTGAGCATAGAAAGGAGTGGATCAATTTATGCAATTTGCAAGAGAAATATGCATTTTACGCCGTTTGCACTGAAGAATATATTATATTAGCAAGTGATGTACGCATTTTTATCTTTAGCCTGAGAACATCTGAGTTTACTTCGTTGGATTGCAAGTTGGACATTTCGTTTGGTGCTCAAGTTGTCTTACACCGTGGTTTGATATATTTCTTGAAAGAAGACGGTGTTGGGTACTCGCTGCATGTAAAAGAAAGAAAATTCGGCGAAGCATTTAGAATGCTGATAAAACGCAATTATTTTCGCGTTGTGTCTTTAGAAGATCACATTTATGCTATGGGAGGAAGCCGATTAGAAAGAGTTCCAATCCGGCAATCTGAAAAATATGATCCTTTGACGGGTGTTGGTGCAGTAATATCGCCGATGCTCGAAGCGAGAGAAAGTCACGCATGTGCAGTCTTTTGTGGACAGATATATGTATGCGGAGGCTATTCTACGAAATACCATGGCAACCGTAGACGTCCTACACGTTCAACGGAAATGTATAATCCCTTGATTGATCAATGGACTTTACTGGCTCCAATGAAAACTGGAATGCGATATCCAGTATTCTTAGTTCCGTGCTGTGGAAGGTTATACGCTTCCGGTGGCGGTTTTAAAAACAGCTTCATTGCTTTCGACACGTACGATCCTGCCACTAATGAATGGTCTTCTGGTGAAATGTTCCTGTCAGAAAATGCCGGGTGGTATGCGCTTGTGGGTACTAACACAGCGTCATGTCTTAGGAAATGTTCCGCTATGCATTGACTAAAACTGAACCGACGCTTATCTTTGGGAAACTGCAGGTTTTATTGGAAACTGAAGCAGGTATTATTTCAAGGACAGTTTCTAAATGCAGCATATTAGACAGTTTCTAAATGCAGCAGTCATCTTGAAATGCTTCTTCCCGATTTTTGAAACGAATTATGAGAACAAAAATTATATATGACAAAAATTAAAAATCCTCATTCTAAAATTAAAAATCTACAATTGTTTTGAAGACACGCTTTTTTTTGTACGCTTTCCAACCGTAGGTCGAAGAAGCGTATATGCCCCAGCTTTGTTCGTCTGTCTGTATGCACGATAACTCGGGTAAAAATGGTTCGATTTCGATCAAATTTTAATATATGGTAGGAGACAACCTGAGAACGAACCCTATTGAAAATGGACGAAATGGGCTCAAAGTTCAAGACATAGCAACGGGATCCTTTCCATCGCCCTTATTCGTTATAACTTACGTAAAAATGCTTCGATTGCGACAAAACTTTATCATGTTGCTCTGGTGGTATACTCAACCGGTTATGCTGAATATCATCGAAATGGGGGTCAAAGGTCAGGGCACAGGAGCGAGATTTATTCCACAGCCACTATCCTCATAACTTGACTAAAAATGCATCTATTGCGACAAAACTTTTATTTAATATCGTCGAAATGGGGTCAAAGGTCAGGGCGCAGGAGCGAGATTTATTTCACAGACATTATCCTCATCACTTGAGTAATGATTTTTGGTATGTTGGAAAGCGTATCATAATCAATGCATTGCATGATTTTACTAAATTGTTTAATTTTGACTGCGCTTCCTAATAAGAACGCTTTCAAGTATCCCGATTTTCAGTGTATAGTTCCAATTTTTTTTTACATAGAACCTGATCTCCCCCAACGTGAAATAAAGTAGTTCACGTTACGATCCGGAATTTTTATTACAATTTTCACCAGAATAAATCTTATCGTAATGGAAATAATTACTGGCATTTATTTTATTATGGAAAACTAGCTCATAGCTCGTGCCATGCACGGGTGAAAAAGCTGTGACTGAAGTTGTTATAACACCAATCGTATAATACATGTACATAACTATAATAAACCGTTGAATTATTAATGGGCAGTCTATAAATTAGGTCATCGACAACAAAATGTTCGTAATATTCCCATGACGGAAGCCTATTAGACAGTTTTTTTAACATGTGCGTGTTGCCACAGATGAATGCGTTTGTCTTACTAATTTATTTTATTTTCCGGTATTTCTCCTTGATTTTACCGTAGCCACCGTAAAGGTAAATGCCTTCCGATTTACTTGCGAACCCTTTGTTTCGGCGGCAACACGTTACACTGCGAACCGCCGCTAGATGTCAGGCCCGGCAAGCTGTAGGACGATCGGATCTGAACAGTAACCTCCTATTACAGCATGGGCACCGACATCTATTACAATATAACTTTCGATAAAATTTCGAGGCGCAAAAAATAAGAAAGAATAAGGGAATGTTAGAAGAATGCATACTACACTGCTGGACAATTGCTAAGGACGGATCATAGACGGCTATATAGCGCATAAAAAAGTAAGTGTGGTTGGATGCCAAGTGAAATAAAATAATGTCAGAATGCCAGGACATTACAAGAAAGACAATTTATTGTGCTCTGAAATCCAGAAGGCTTTGGAACGTGTTCAAGGGACAAACAGGCCATTTTGTGCAGAATACGTAAACGTGAAAAAAATGCAATTACCGTCCGCAGGCGTTCCGGCGTAAGATGTCAATACGGGATATGGCCACCATGGAGGGCGATGCAAGATTCCACACGTCGTGTCATGCTTTGCACAACATTATCAAACAGCTGTTGGGGAAATTTATCCCATTCCTCTGTCAGTGCACGGATGAAGGTGTCCTTGTTTATTGGAGGGCATTGGTGACCAGCAAGACTCCTCCCCAAAGCATCCCACACATTTTCAATGGGATTCAGATCTGGAGGACGTGCTGGCCATACTAGGCGTTGAATATCCTCGCTCTCAAGACACTCCTGGACAGCGACTGTTCGATGACATGTTGCGTTGTCGTCCATGAAAATGAATCTATCACCGACAGCACCACGGAACATGCGAACATGAGGTAGCAGAACATCATTAATGTATCGTTGGCCAGTCATAGTCCCAGTTGGAAGCACATAGAGGGACGTACGGCCATTGATCATGATGCCAGCCCATACCATGACACTACATGTCGGATATCGGTCCCTTTCCTGTATGTTTGCTGGACAATATGCAGCACCACTATCACGCCAGATCAGTTGTCGTCGACAATCAGGCGATAGACTGTATCTACTCTCATCTGAGAAGAGGACAGCAGACCAGTCGTTATCAGTCCAATTGCGATGTTGATGGCACCATTGAAAACGGGCGGTACGGTGACGTCTGGACAATGGGATGCACACAACAGGACGGCGGGCGTATAGTCCTCCTTCATGCAAACGTCTGGCGACAGTTTTTCGGGAGATCCGCTTGCCAGTAGCAGCCATTAGCTGATTTGCCTCCTCACTAGCTGTGCTGCGCCGGTGTCTTTATGTTGATAGCACTATGTACCGATCTTCTGCAGGTGTCGTACTGCGAACACGACCACCCCCGTGACGTTTGCTACACTCTCCATTTGTTTGAAATGATTTCCAAAGCCTTGAAACAACACTGTGGCTGACGTCGAACTCCCTGGCAACATCTGTTATTTTTCGCCCTTCTTCAATCTTGCCAATAATACGGCCACGCGTAAAATCATCTAGGTGATGTCGGGAAGACATGCTGAAAATTGCAAGTTCGTCAATTGATTCTTTCACTTTCAAATTTGCGTTTGAACAACAACGGTCAATACGCGTCAAATCCTTTATATCTCTTATCAGCGCTATGACTTCACGAACAAGTTCGGCAATCCAAAATTTGCATACGCACAACACGTCTTACTGTACCCCGCACTTATGCTAAGTTCCACATTTTCCTGCCTTCCATTTTATGGTTGCTATCGTTGCTATTGTCATCCGTCCTTAGCAATTGTCCGGCAGTGTATTATATTATACAGGGCCGAAACTTATATAGCTCACATCTTCAAAATTTTTATTATATGGCGTAATCCCGTATTTCTTTCAGGATTCATCTGCTTCTCCGGGCAAACACGGGATTAGATTCTTAACCTCCAGATTCGCTAAACAAGAATGTCAGTTGCTTCGACTAGCGAATCCTGTGATGGTTATATTCAAATTGATCGGAAACTTGGTCGTTCCGGGTGGTGTAGTGGTTAGCATATCCGGGCGCTTTCTGGGAGACGCGGGTTCGAGTCCCGCTCCAGGACTTTGAAGATTTTCAAGTTTTCGGATATTATCTTACTTACCATCCTTGTCCCGTTTACGCCAAAAATCGGATTGTCATCTTCAAAATTTGCATGGTAATGATATTTTAAGAAACATAGAAATAAATATTACTTCAAGACCAAAAAAATAATAATAGTCTATGGATTAATAATTTCGATTCGTTTTAACTAATGACTTTTTGATCACATTTAATTTTAAAATTTTCATCCTGAGAAACCGATCATTGTACAGGAATGGCAAAATTTCACCATTGTCACAAACCTGGGGATTTTGCTGTGATCAAATCAATTTATTTTGCATCATTTTGCTTACATTCTATTTTTGGGTTTAATACCCTGCAGTGAATTCCAGAAAGCTTAAAACACAAAATATCTTTGAGAAATGAGCATAAATACTTACATACGGTACGTGATGTAAGTGAGTAAACAACAGGTATTCCTACTTATCTAAATTGAAAAAACGAACAAAAAACGAAAAACCGCAGTTTGTTGTTTGTTGTCTACAATGGACTTTTTTTTTTTTTTTTACGAAACGTTTAATTTTGATTTCTATTTAATGTGATTCTATGATTCTGGTTGTGTTTCTTTAGTATGGTAACACTCTTAGATATAGACGATTATCGAAAAGACACAGAGTGGTTTACCATGAGCAGGTGAAAACATTCTGGCATTGTCTTGTTATCGACAATTAAGGTACAAAAGAAACACCAAAGCAGCCATCCTTCTGACATGTACAAAATATGAAGTAATAAAAAAATTAGCCTGGTTCTAGAGCTATTTCAGTTAGGAATGTACTGTGATCAATGGATTTACATGGAAATTTAATGTAGTCATAATCAAGGTACAAAATACCATTTCGATATGGAACAGAAGGCAGCCTTTGAAACCAAATTGGCAAACAACAAAAGTAAATAAGTATATAGCTTAAATGATATCATGTTTCCTCCTCCTTACAACCGATTCAATGGAAATATAATGCCCATTCCAGTTGATTGCGTTTCAAAGGCTGTATACTAATTATTTTGTTGTTTGCTCATTTGGTTTCAAAGCCTGTCGTCTGCTCCATATTGAAATGGTATCCTGTGCTTTGATTATATATGTGTATGTATAGCTAAGAAATAGTAGAAATTAGCTTCTGCAGCCTGGAGAGAGTTGTGCTTATCAATGCTTACTTTTAATCTGAATTCTTTGAATCATTTCGAGAAGGCATAAATATCCGAAACAAAATCAAATACT
Source organism: Macrothele yani (assembly GCA_039090855.1). Classification (NCBI taxonomy): domain Eukaryota; kingdom Metazoa; phylum Arthropoda; class Arachnida; order Araneae; family Macrothelidae; genus Macrothele; species Macrothele yani. The sequence continues at coordinate 52,929,513 of CM077028.1, forward strand.
AATTCATAAAAGAAAATGACCGCCTAAACAATCGCCAAATCACAACGTGATAAACTACGGACCACAGCACAAATAATGCGAGCGAGGCTCAGCTAGTGCTTATAACGGCCCTTGGCGAGCGATAAAGGCAAAAGGTGTGGCTGGTTTTTCGCAATTACGGAAGGCATTTACTGATCGGGGGCTACGAGTTTACATATCGTGCGATAGCGGTGAACTCAGTTCAGATTTCGCCCTCCGCATAAAAGCAGATGGCGCTGCAATTACTGAATGACGTCAGAGCGTCATTTCTTTTTATTAAATTATTCTGCAATGCGAAATAAATGAAATAAAACACGACAAAACACTTACGTAACAGAACAAACGTCGCAGATAGTTGTTGGAGCGCGTGCGTGTTGCCACAGATGAAGTCCTTTGTCTTACTAACTTTATTTTACTTTCCGGTATTTCTCCTTGATTTTACGTATCGTGCGATAGCGGTGAGCTTAGTTCCGATCTCGGCCACCAGGTAAAAGCAGATCGCGCTGCAAGTACTGAATGACATCGGACCGATAGGAACAGATGTAGCCTATTATACAGTATAGGTTTTATAATGATACATTCATTTCATGTCACCGACTTATACATCGTAATTCTATAAGGAATCATCATGCAGAGAACTTTTAATGTGGTGCACTAGCACGAAATGAATGTATCTAGCATTCATATTTTTCACTCAGCAGAACGTACTTCAACGAAATGATTAAATACAATAAATACTACTAAAAAATGTGGCATCAATCTTAGATGCTTTGACTTCCAGAACAAAAACTGGAAATAGCCTCTCATAAAAAAATACGCAAGCTCCAAATAAAACAACAACAAAACGTAGTACTACTATTAGACATAGATGTAAAAAAACCCCATGAAGGCGTCTATTATAGCGAAATTCCAAAAAAGTCAGCATAAAATTAATCGTGAACTACTTTCTTTCACGTTAGGTGTGATCAGGTTCTATGTCAACGAAGCGGAACGGTGCACTCGATATCGGTAACTACTTGAAAGCGTTCTGATCCGGAAGTCCAGTCTTCATTTTTAATGTGCTATTTTTATAGAGTAATCGTAGTAATCCTGCGGTATTGAAGATGCATACTTTAGTACTATTAGTAACATCTATGAAAATGCAAGTGCAAAGGTTCGATTATGTGAGGAAACAGCACCAATAAAAATTGGAAAGGGAGTGAGACAGGGTAATATCATATCTTCCAAATTTTTTAATGTCACATTGCAAAATGTCTGTCAATCATTGAGCTAGGGAAACAAAGCGATAAAGATTAATGGAGATTATTTAACTCACCTTCGTTTTGCTGATGACGTAGTCATTTTTGCAACTGCCCCTTTAGAGTTGATGATCTAGAAACTTTCCCACAAGAGTAAAAAAGTAAGATGAAAAATTAACTTTCAGAAGACAAAACTGATGTACGATGTTTTTACAAGAAATGAAGATTTATCGAATGATGGGGAAAAGCTGGAGATGAACAATTGTTACATATTCCTGGGGCAGCAGATATCAAAGCGAGGGTCACATTGATGAAGAAATCAATTGACGTAAAAAACTTTCTTGGAGAGCTTTTGGAAGAAACAGTACAATTTGTAAGAGCAATGTGTCATTATGTCTTAAAAGAAAAGTTTTTATTAAATGCATACTTCCAATGTTTGCGCACGAAGCAGAGACGTGGATCTTAACTACGAAAAAACATACACAAACTGTAAATAACTGAAAGAAGCATGGAAAAATGCATGCCTAGTGTAAGCAGGAGAGATAAGATCATATCATATGCAGAGGATTTTAAGAAGGGAGTGTCTGACCCCAGGTCTTAAACAACCCTTAGAAACTGGAAGCTGGGAGATTTGGGCTAGAGTGTCTGATAGGCAAGTCACACGGAAGTGAGGTAGAAACGGGGACGAAGATGCCCTTATTTATTACTGGGGGCCAAGAGCCGGGAATCCGACGGCTTAACGTGCCCATTCGACGCACGGCGGATATTTAGTGGTTCGAGCGTTCGTACGTGCCTGGGATCGAATCTGAGGTTTCTCCGTGGCAGTCACGAATGTTGACCACTAAGCTATCCGCGGCCCAAAACTAAGGAATAAAGATTAATGGAGATTATTTAACTCACCTTCTATTGTTTCACACGCAGGAGGGATAAGAAGAGGAACTCGTGGAAAAGAAAAATGACATCAGTGGAAGCTGTCATGATTAGAGTAAAATCCCTGAAATGGCAATGTGCTGGACATGCTGCCAGAAGAACGGACCACCGAAGGACAACCGAAATTTTAGACTGGATTCCAAGGGATAAGAAAAGACCCAGAAGAAGACCTCATGCAAGATGAGTGTAGGAAATTCGAAAACATGCGGGAGTGACATTGAGGAGACTTGTGAAAGATAGACCGTTGTTGGAGAAACTTGGGGAGACCTTCATCCAACAGTGGGTTGATAAATGGTTGATGGTGATGATGATGAATTGTAGTAAAGGTGTTTACTCATAAGCTGGACGCATATGAAATTTAGTGTCTTGTACATTTGTGTTTCTGCATATGTGTAAAATATAATTCCTCCTGAGTTTTAAATCTAAATCGTTTCACGTTAAAGAATTCAAACCATCTAACCGAAAGTGCAAAGATGATGCCGGCTTTTGGTGTTGAAATCCATACATTCGTGAGCCATAATATTAGGACCACTAAGAGGCGGATACCGTGGAACATCTTGTGCTCGACTTGTCAGGGCTAGAAGACCAAAGGAATATTTGGAATTGGCCAGACTGTAGTTACAATTAGAGCAACGAAAAACGGCTTGCACGGAGACTGGGATTTAAAGTTGAGAATGCCTCCCCGGTGGCGCTGAGACTGACAATTAAGTCTGTTTCATCGCCACCGGGGCGGCATAATTATCATTCTCAGCGCCACAATACTCACTACAGCGGCACAGAGACAATTAAGAGAATGGGGCGGCTTAATTGTCAGTCTCAGCGCCACAATACTCACTACAGCGATACTGAGATAATTAAGAGAATGGGGCGGCTTAATTGTCAGTTTCAGCGCCGCAATACTCACTACAGCGGTACTGAGATAATTAAGAGAATGGGATGGCTTAATTGCCAGTCTCTGCGCCACCGGGGCTGCTTAATTGTGAGTCTCAGCGCCACCGGGGCGGTTTAATTGTCAGCTTCTGACATGAAACTAATGAGTAGCTTCTTGACATGAAAGTAATGAGCAGCTTCTTGACATGAAATTAATGAGCAGCTTCTTGACATGAAATTAATGCAGAAATTGTCAGCTTCTGACATGAAACTGAGTGCAGTTTTTTGACATGAAACTAATGAGCTTCTCTAGTCCGGGACAGCTTAATCGTCTTAATTGAGAGTTGTTCACACCGGGGCGGCTTAATTGTCTCAATTGAGAGTTGTTCACATGCCGCTGTAGTGAGTACGTATCAAAAGTGGTGCACAGATGGCAAAACGACAAACCGTCGTCCAGCCGTGTACCATCCGTAGCTCATTGATGTTAGAGGGACCGGGGTGGCATTCTCTTAATTGTTCAACGCATTCTCTTAATTGTCTCAATGCCAACGCTTAGCGTCAGTCTCAGCGCCACCGCTGAGACTGACGCTAAGCGTTGGCTTGTAATTATTCTTCCGAGTTGGGTCCGGGTTCGAATCCCGGTGAGGCATGGCTGTTGAGTTTTCTCCCTTTCATGGAACCAGTGGGCCTAAATTAGGGATGGGCGATTGCTTATAGCTCATTGAGTTGCTCACGGAGGTCGTTAAGTCCTTAACCAAAAAAAAAAAAGTTGAGAATTACGCCATTCCTCCTGTTGAACTAAATATGGTGCAGGTATGTTTCGAACGTTTTCAGAAGAGGTTTAAAAAAAAACAACAACTTAAATTGATGCCTAATCCTTCCGATAATCAGGGAGGAAATAAAACCTATCATCACCATCACCGCGGAAGTTACCCTCAAATACACAGTTGTATCACAATAATATGACCAGCTACCTAATTATGGAAATAACCACCCTTGGCCCGGATGGCAGCGGTGAAATGGCGTTTCATGGACGCATTGAGTACCTGGAAGTTTGCCCGAGGCACACGCGCCCATTCGGACTGCAGCAGGGCACGAAGTCCCAAGAGTTACGTGGTTGTGGATCGGCACGTCGAACATGTCGATCCAAATAGTTCCTCTAGTGTTTTCAAACAAGGTTACGCCCGTCTGCACATGATTCGGGTTTCCCAGGACTGTCTACGTCATGCTTCGACGCTTCGGTGGCTTGCCAGATCGCCCGATCTCTTGCCCATCGAGCATGCATGGGAGCAGATGGGATGCCAGCTTTCTCCATGTCCCAGTGTTAGTGGTTTAGAGCGTTAGTTGGAAAAAGTGTGGGACAGTCTGTCTCAGAATAACACACGGCGTCTCTTTGACCACATGCAGGACCGTATTACAGCATGTATTCGAGCACGAGGCGGTCCGACGCGGCACTAACGCTGGCCGGAATGTGTACCGTATGTCCGCGGGAAATCGTCCTTCTGCTGTGATATTGTAATCACTTCTTGCCTTGGTATATACCATCTCACTACTAAAATCTCATTTCAATTCAACGCCTCCATCTTGGTGCGCGGATTTTTATGATTATGACTGCATTAGGTTTCCAGCATGTCATTTTTCACGTTTTTCTGGCTAAGGATATAAAAATTATATCAGTTTCGCATTTATGTCAACTCAAAGCGTAATAAAATTAATTATTAGGAAAATAACTACCTTTATGGGGAAATTTAAACTGATGTACAATGCTTTTTACAAGAAATGAAGCTTTATCGATTAATGCCGAAAAGCTGGAGATAACCGATACTTACATTTATTTACCTTTGGCCGCAGATATCAAGCGAAGGTGATATTGATGAAGAAATAAATCAACTGAAAAAACTTTGCTAGAGAGCTTTTGGAAGAAACAGTACATTTATTAAGAGCAATATGTCATTATGTCTTAAAAGAAACGTGTGTAATCAATGTATCCTTCCAGTGCTTACGTACAGAGCAGAGATGTGGATCTTAACTAAAAAAGACATACAAAGACTACAGCCAACTGAAAGCAGCCTGGAAAGATACATGCTTGGTGTATCCAGGAGAGGTAAGAACAGGAACTAATGGATAAGGAAAATGACAGGAGTGAAAGCCATCATGATCAGAATAAAATCCCTGAAATGGCAATTGGCTGGACATGTTGCCAGAAGAACGGAACACCAATGAACAATCGAAATTCTAGACAGGATTCCAAGGGACAGGAAAAGACCAAGAAAAAGACCACATGGCAAATGGCTGGATGAAATTCGAGAGCATGCTGGAGTAACATGGAGGAGACTAGCACAGGATAGACCGTTGTGGAAGAAACTTGAGGGGACCTTCATCCAGCAGTGGATTGATAATGGTTGACAATGATAATGGGCAAATTTAGCCGTCGATTGATTGATTTACAAATTTAGCCATCGGTCAGCGATTGCCTAAGGCGTAAATCGATGACCTCGTGACGCTAGTTTATGTGCTCTGAAATATATATATACCCCATATGTTTTCAGAAATGGGTGAGTAGCTCTTACTAGAGGTCTGCACGGGCCGGGCTGGCACGCAAAGCCCGGCCTAGTCGGGCCTTTTTTAGTTTAGAAAACAAAGCAACGGGCCGGGCAGGTCTCTTCCCTAGACATTTACGACAGGGCCGGGTCGGGACGGGCCAAGTCGACCCATTCTTTTTATCGCAGTGGTAAACAAGAAAAAAATCGTGTTCCCAGATTTTCTGGTGTGCTTAATTGTTCCGTTAGCTTTACTTACTTCCATGACATAGCCCAGGGTGTAATCAGAAAAGCAAGGAGAGGCACTCACGGTGTTTTTGCCAATCTGTATGTAGGTATTAAGATGGTAAAACCATTTTGGGGCTTGTTGACAACTAAAAAGATTCGACCCCGAGCGAGTGTGTATGTCTGTTGTGTAGAGTGGGGGACAGATTATGTCTATAGTGGGGTGAGGATGTTTTTTGTATGAAAGAGTAGAGCGACATGGATATTTTCTCCTATCCCTAATCTGTATAGGGATTTACTTTTGCAGTGTTCCCTCTTACTAGTTCAGAGAAAGAGAGATTCTGAACACGCTTAGTCTTCCTTTTTCTCTCTTTTTTAAAGGTTATATTTTTCGATAATTGTCAAAGCTCAGTTAATATTTTTAGGCTTACATTTAACTGAATATTTTCAATAACATCTCATTTCATTATTTAATTTCCACATTTTAATAAAATACAATAGAAAGACAAAATAATACCAAATGGCACATCATGGGCCGGGCCGGGCCGGGCCGGGCCTAAATAACAGCTTAAATTGACAGGCCCGGGCCCGACCGGGCCGAGTGTCTGATATTTGAAACGGGCCGGGCCGGGCTGGTCCTTAAACGCCCGGCCTCACCAAATTAGGCACGTGCAGACCTCTAGCTCTTACTGAAGTCCTTTAGGCTGTAAAACGTAATACGGCACCCATGGTGGCGCAGTAGCCTAAGCGCTGGATTCTGACCATTCGTCCTAGAGGGCTTATGCTCAAGTCCCAGATGAGGCAAGGTTGTGCCTTTGCTTACGACACCGCCCCCCTCCTAATACAGGAACCAATGATCCTAAATTAGAGACTGAGGACTACTCATGTCCTCTGGAATTGCTTCGCGGTGGCCGTTAAAGCCTTCGACTTTATACAGTGATAGACTGCGTACTGGTAATGGCTGGCAATGAGCCGCCGAGGTCTCAACAAGACAGCTGTGAGATCACGTGATATTAGGCAGAAATGATATCGTGCTATCCGATTTCAGTGCTTTCCTATGACCTGACAGGTTACCTTTATATATTTAAATATTAGACAGCTGTGAGCCCACGTTATATTAAGCAGAAGTGATGTCGTGCTATCCGATTTCAGTGCCTTCCTATGACCTGACAGGTTACCTTTATATATTTAAATATTAGACAGCTGTGATGCCACGTTGTATTAGGCAGAAGTTATGTCGTGCTATCCGATTTCAGTGCTTTCTTATGACCTGACAGGTTACCTTTATATATTTAAATATTAGACAGCTGTGATGCCACGTTGTATTAGGCAGAAGTTATGTCGTGCTATCCGATTTCAGTGCTTTCCTATGACCTGACAGGTTACCTTTATATATTTAAATATTAGACAGCTGTGAGCCCACGTTATATTAAGCAGAAGTGATGTCGTGCTATCCGATTTCAGTGCCTTCCTATGACCTGACAGGTTACCTTTATATATTTAAATATTAGACAGCTGTGAGCCCACGTTATATTAAGCAGAAGTGATGTCGTGCTATCCGATTTCAGTGCCTTCCTATGACCTGACAGGTTACCTTTATATATTTAAATATTAGACAGCTGTGATGCCACGTTGTATTAGGCAGAAGTTATGTCGTGCTATCCGATTTCAGTGCTTTCTTATGACCTGACAGGTTACCTTTATATATTTAAATATTAGACAGCTGTGATGCCACGTTGTATTAGGCAGAAGTTATGTCGTGCTATCCGATTTCAGTGCTTTCCTATGACCTGACAGGTTACCTTTATATATTTAAATATTAGACAGCTGTGATGCCACGTTGTATTAGGCAGAAGTTATGTCGTGCTATCCGATTTCAGTGCTTTCTTATGACCTGACAGGTTACGTTTATATATTTAAATATTAGACAGCTGTGATGCCACGTTGTATTAGGCAGAAGTGATGTCGTGCTATCCGATTTCAGTGCTTTCTTATGACCTGACAGGTTACCTTTATATATTTAAATATTAGACAGCTGTGAGCCCACGTTATATTAAGCAGAAATGATGTCGTGCTATCCGATTTCAGTGCCTTCCTATGACCTGACAGGTTACCTTTATATATTTAAATATTAGACAGCTGTGAGCCCACGTTATATTAAGCAGAAATGATGTCGTGCTATCCGATTTCAGTGCCTTCCTATGACCTGACAGGTTACCTTTATATATTTAAATATTAGACAGCTGTGAGCCCACGTTATATTAAGCAGAAATGATGTCGTGCTATCCGATTTCAGTGCCTTCCTATGACCTGACAGGTTACCTTTATATATTTAAATATTAGACAGCTGTGATGCCACGTTGTATTAGGCAGAAGTTATGTCGTGCTATCCGATTTCAGTGCTTTCTTATGACCTGACAGGTTACGTTTATATATTTAAATATTAGACAGCTGTGAGCCCACGTTATATTAAGCAGAAATGATGTCGTGCTATCCGATTTCAGTGCCTTCCTATGACCTGACAGGTTACCTTTATATATTTAAATATTAGACAGCTGTGAGCCCACGTTATATTAAGCAGAAATGATGTCGTGCTATCCGATTTCAGTGCCTTCCTATGACCTGACAGGTTACCTTTATATATTTAAATATTAGACAGCTGTGAGCCCACGTTATATTAAGCAGAAATGATGTCGTGCTATCCGATTTCAGTGCCTTCCTATGACCTGACAGGTTACCTTTATATATTTAAATATTAGACAGCTGTGATGCCACGTTGTATTAGGCAGAAGTTATGTCGTGCTATCCGATTTCAGTGCTTTCTTATGACCTGACAGGTTACGTTTATATATTTAAATATTAGACAGCTGTGAGCCCACGTTATATTAAGCAGAAATGATGTCGTGCTATCCGATTTCAGTGCCTTCCTATGACCTGACAGGTTACCTTTATATATTTAAATATTAGACAGCTGTGAGCCCACGTTATATTAAGCAGAAGTGATGTCGTGCTATCCGATTTCAGTGCCTTCCTATGACCTGACAGGTTACCTTTATATATTTAAATATTAGACAGCTGTGAGCCCACGTTATATTAAGCAGAAATGATGTCGTGCTATCCGATTTCAGTGCCTTCCTATGACCTGACAGGTTACCTTTATATATTTAAATATTAGACAGCTGTGATGCCACGTTGTATTAGGCAGAAGTTATGTCGTGCTATCCGATTTCAGTGCTTTCTTATGACCTGACAGGTTACGTTTATATATTTAAATATTAGACAGCTGTGATGCCACGTTGTATTAGGCAGAAGTGATGTCGTGCTATCCGATTTCAGTGCTTTCTTATGACCTGACAGGTTACGTTTATATATTTAAATATTAGACAGCTGTGAGGCCACGTCATTTTAGGCAGAAGTGATGTCGTGCCATCCGATTTCAGTGGTGCTTTCTTATGACCTGACAGGTTACGTCTATATATTTAAATATTAGACAGCTGTGATGCCACGTTGTATTAGGCAGAAGTGATGTCGTGCTATCCGATTTCAGTGCTTTCTTATGGCCTGACAGGTTACGTTTATATATTTAAATATTAGAAAGCTGTGAGGCCACGTTATATTAGGCAGAAGTGATGTGCTAACCGATTTCAGTGCTTTCCTATGACCTGACAGGTTACCCTTATATATTTAAATATTAGACAGCTGTGAGGCCACGTTATATTAAGCAGAAGTGATGTCGTGCTATCCGATCTCAGTGCTTTGCTATGACCTGACAGGTTACGTTTATATATTTAAATATTAGACAGCTGTGAGATCACGTTATATTAGGCAGAAGTGATGTCGTGCTATCCGATTTCAGTGCTTTCCTATGACCTGACAGGTTACGTTTATATTTTTAAATATTAGACAGCTGTGAGATTACGTGATATTAGGCAGAAGCGATGTCGTGCTATCCGATTTCAGTGCTTTGCTATGACCTGACAGGTTACGTTTATACAGTATATTTAAATACTAGACAGCTGTGAGATCACGTTATATTAGGCAGACGTGATGTCGTGCTATCCGATTTCAGTGCTTTCTTATGACCTGACAGGTTACCTTTATATATTTAAATATTACCTCTCTGTAAATATTACCTCATGTGAGTTACAAGTGTGATTTTTACGAATGATAACCTTAAGGATATATTCATTAATAAATTGCCATTTACAAGAATTTAAATTCAACTGTTTCGATGTTACAGGATAAGTCGTTAGGACGAAGTAAGTATTTTGCTTTGTGTGCGTCCTTGTGTGAACCGGCTGAGCTTCTAGTTGAAACTTGGTGCTAAGTGGTGTTCTCATTCATAGCTTATGATACAGAACTACATTTCCAGTGTATTACATTTACTGTGAAAAATTCCGATGTGCACAGTTAAACGATAAAAATATACGCCAGCGACATTGCCGTTTTCAGCCTAAGTTTGCTTAAAATATGCCATCGCATGTTTTCGAATTTCATCCATCCATCTTCCATTTTGTCTTCTTTTGGGTCTTTTCCTGTTCATTGGAATCCAGTCTAGAATTTCGATTGTACATCGGTGGTCCCTTCTTCTGGTCGCATGTCAGCACTCTGTCATTTGAGGGATTTTATTCTGATCATGAAGGCTCTTGTCAGTTTCCTTATCTGTGACTTCACCTTCTTATCTCTCCTGGTTACACCAAGCATGCATCTCTCCATGCCTCTTTTAGATGTCTGAAGTCTTTGTATGTTTTTTTAAGTTAAGGTCCACGTCTCTGCTCCGTACGTAAGCACTCGAAGGATGCACTGATTAAACACTTTTCTTTTAAGACATAATGACATATTGCTCTTAAAAATTGTACTGTTTCTTCCAAAAGCTCTACAACCAAGTTTTATATATAGATTAATTTCTTCATCAATGCGACCCTCGCTTGATATCTGCTGTCCGAGGTAAATGTAGGATTTGGTTATCTTCAGCTTTTCCGCATCAATCGATAAAGCTTCATTTCTTGTAAAAGCATTGTACATCAGTATATCATCTGAAAGTCCGTTTTTAATACTACCTTTTTACTCTTGTGAGAAAATTCCTGGATATTAATCTGCAGCTCAAGGGGCAGTTGTAAAAATGCCTACGCCACACCGGTGGAGCAGTGGTGTAAGCGAAAAGGGGTATGGGTTCGAATCCCGGTGAGGCAAAGATGTTGTGTTTGTCTTACGGCACTGGCTCTCCCTTCCCTAAAACCAGTGACCCTCAAATTAGGGACGGGCGAATGTTTATCGCCCATTGAGTTGCTCACGGCGGTCGTTAAACCTCCAATCAAAAAAAAAAAAAAAAAAAAAGAATTACTACGTCATCAGCGAAACGAAGGTGAGTTAAATACGGTCCATTAATGTTTAATCCTTTGTTTTCCCAGTTCAATGATTGAATTACGTTTTGCAGTGTGGCATTAAGGAGTTTGGAAGATATGGTGTCACTTTGTCTTACTCCCCTTCCAATTTTTATTGGTGCTGTATCCTCAAATAACCGAACCTTTGCACTTGCATTTTCATAGATGTTGGTAATGATACTAACGTATGTATCTTCAATACCACAGGATTTCAAAGCCATTGTAAATTCTGATGGTTTTAGGAATCAAAAGCCTTACCTTTACAATATGTATGTGCATAAATAGACTTTTTTACAGTCCGTGATTAGAATATTGTGATGAATATGCGCAAAAAAATTAAAACTCGTAGATTCATTTTTATCGCGAATCATTATAATATTTTTTTGATACGCACACGTTTTGTAGATTTGGTATCGAACTTCAATATTGATTATTTCTTCCAGTATATGATAAATATTATTGCAAATATGGAAAACTTAAGTGAAATGGTCGACATTACTAAACGTAATAAAAAATTACGGAAAACTGGAATCACTTGTTACTATAAATACATAGATTCTCTTTAATCATTTACTTCGTATCTCACCGGTGAAATGTTGTAGAATTGTTTTTTAACATTGTCGCATAAGATCACGTGACATTCCCTTTTCTGATGTTGCAGCAAAAAACTGTGACGTCATTCGCAGTCTACCTGTATGCATGGTCGATGGGTAAACCCGAAACAAACGGACAAACAACTTCCTGTTTTTTTCCCCTGACAAACCTTTTGAATAAGGTCAGCTAGATTTATGAAATGAAAAAAACTTTTTGTCACCCATTAATGCGCACTTTTGGAAATTTTTCGCTTCCTTGTCCTTCCTCTTCGCAGTAGACTTTCACTCGAAGAGCGTCAAGGTGAAGGATATTTATGGTTGGCATTCAAGCTTGGTTGATCACAAATGAATATAACATAATTGCGGAAATTATGAACAATTGACGTCACTCATGCTGCAGTTTCGCCATTACAAGCTGTCAAGAAATCATCTTCATTGTCTTACAACGAAAGCATATGTTATTCATGACCTGATTCCTAATTTCAAAATGTCACAATCGCAATCATTACTTTTTGGGGAATACGCATTTATCAAAATATGACTAATTCAAGAAAATGATAGTGATTAATTTCAAAATGTCACTATCGTAATCACTACTTTTTGAGTGGAATCTGCATTTCTCTCAAAAAGTAGGAATACACTACTTTTTGAGAGAAATGCATATTCTAAGCATTCGCCCATGAAAACGTACGTTTTCTTGCGCAAATGCTTGGAATATGCGAGATCTGAGAAAAATTGGGAATATTTTAATAAACTTAAAGATTGTCGTGTACGATAAAAAATTTCCCTATAAAACGACCTAAGCCGTTCCGGGCCTCCCGGGTGGCGCAATATTCTAAGCGATGAATTCTGATCATTCGTCCAAGATGGGTCCGGGTCCGAATCCGCGTGAGGCATGAGTGTTGTTAATGTCTTACGGCCCTGGATCTCTCTATTAACAGGAACCAGTGGCAATAACTTAGGGACGGCGACTGCTTATAGCCCATTGAGTTGATCACGGTGGTTGTTAAAAAAACAACCAAAATAGTGAAATCATGCAATGCATTGATTGCGATACACTTTCCGATATACCACAAATCATAGAAAAATGCCTTACTTTTTGAGGGGTTGGTTGGTTGGTTTGTTAGTTTTTATGGCGCAAGGGCCATGTCTGGCCAAAGAGCGCCAAACACAAGACAAGACAAGACACAGGATTTGAGGGGACTACACTATGGTATAACATTTGAGGTTCACATACACCAAAATTAAATCGCTTTGTGCCCGTGTTACCTATTTCTATTATCAAGAGCTACCACACATAAGCCGTTTGATAATTAAAAATCTCATTTGAATCGGGCAATTTTCACGGAAGTTATCGTGCGAAAATAATGGCTAACGAATCTTGCGCATGCGCACTGCCCGCAATTTCTGCTAAAAAACCGTTTTGGAGGGAACTGCTTTCAAAGTCGTTACGGAACAACGTATTGTATTTCGTCGCAATCGAAGCATTTTTACGCACATTATTACTCATGTTACAAGGATAATGGCTGTGAAATAAATCTCGCTCCTGTGCCCTGACCTTTGACCCCATTTCGATGATATTAAACAGATTTGGTTCAGTATATCTCTGGAACAACATACTGAAGTTTTATCGCAATCGAAACATTTTTACGTAAGTTATGACGACTAAGGGTGATGGAATAGATCCCGCTCCTGTGTCCTGACCTTTAACCCCATATCGTCCATATTCAGTAGGGTTGGTCCCCAGGTTCACCTCTTTTACATACTAAACTTTCATCAAAATCGAACCATTTTTACGCGAGTTATCGTGCGGACAGATAAAGCTGGAGCACATATCTTCTTCAGCCTACGGTTGGAAAGTGTAAACAAGTTAGTAAAGTCATGCAATGCATTGATTATGATATGCTTTTAACATACCAGAAATCCTTACTCAAGTTATCACTCAAGTTATGAGGATAATGGCTGTGGAATAAATCTCGGTCCTGTGCCCTGTCTTTGATCCAATTTCGATAATATTCAACAGAAGCGGTTCAGTTTACCTCCGAAATAACATGATAAAGATTTGTCGCAATCGAAGCATTTTTACATAAGTTATGAAGCATAAGGGCTGTGGAATAGATCCCGCTCCTGTGTCCTAACCTTTGACCCCATTTCACCCATTTTCAACAGGTTCCGTCCCCATGCAGGCCCCTACAACATAGTAACATTTCACCCCAATCGAAGCATTTTTACTTAAGTTATGACGCATAACGGCGATGGAAGTGATTCCGCTCCTATGTCCTAACCTTTGACTCCATTTCTGTGATTTGGAATAGGGGTTGTTCCCAGGTGGTCCCCTACCACTTACTAAAATTTCATCGAAATCGAACCTCTTTTACGTTGGTTATGACGCATAAGAGCAGGGGAATGGATCCCACTCCTATGTCCTGACCTTTGACCCCATTTCGTTCACTTTAAATAGGGTTCCTTCCCAGGTGCTCCCCTACCACATACTAAAATTTCATCGAAATCGACCAATGTTTACGCGAGTTATCGTGCGGACGGACATACGCACACAACGCGTGACGTAATGAGGCAGATGGGACTCCCGACCATCTGCTCGCAAGAGTGTGACATCATAAAACTTTAATAGGATACACACACAGCGCGTGACGTAATGAGACAGATGGCGTGACCGCGCGCCAACGTCTCAATAGCGAGAGTGTGACGTCATAAGATTTTAAGCATGGGTTACATTTATAGGACGACGCCATGACACTAAAATCGTGGTGATTTGGGGTGGTTATTTAACCCACTGAGCGAATTTTACTAAAATCGAGATCAAGCTAAATCGATTTCTAGTACCGGAAAACGGTATGTTAAGGACTTTCATCAAAAATCCTTAGAGCCGTTTTCAAAATAAAATTTACCTACATACAAGAATTGCTTCTTTAATAGTATGGGATAAGGGCGATGGAATGGATCTCGACCCTATGTCCTAACCTTTGACCCCATTTCGTCCATTTTCAATAGGGTTCGTCCCCAGGTGGTCCCCTACAACATACTAAAATGTCATCGAAATCGAACCTTTTTTACGCACATTATGACGCATAAGGGCAATGGAATGCATCCCCTTCCTATGTCCTCACCTTTGACTCCACTTCACCCATTTTCAATAGGGTTATGTCCCACGTGGTCCCCTACAACATATTAAAATTTCATCGAAATTGATCCGTATTTACGCAAGGTATGACGCATAAGGGCAATGGAATGGATCCCGCTCCTATGTCGTGACCTTTGACCCCGCTTCATCCATTTTCAATAGAGTTCGTCTCCAGGTGGTCCTCTATCCATACTAAAATTTCATCGAAATCGAACCATTTTTACGCGAGGTATCGTGCGAACAGACAGACGGACGGACAAAGCTGGAGCAAATACGCTTCTTCAACCTACGTTTGGAAAGCGTAAAAAAGCCGTTCCGGTTGTGCAGTGGTCTAAGCGCTGGATTCTGATCATTCAGTCGAGATGGTCCCGGGTTAGCCATGGCTGGCTTGTTTTAATGATAGCTTAAATCATTCTTTTGAGAGAACATTCACGCGAAAGAGGAATTCACTAGTGATGACTTAAACGAATTAGCATTCATTTAACAGGCAGTCTCTACGCTCACGGAGTAAACCTTTCGCTGCATTTCGTATTTAAGACGAAAACGCTTTCAAGGATATAGCTCTTTTTTTCCGGCAAATTGCCCAAAAGATCGCAAGCTCTTCAACCATTTATCATTCACGATTAATAATTTGAAGCGATTGGGGCACACTTTTAAAATGAATGGTATTCATGTATCATCTCCATTCTTAAGTTTTGTCATTATTTCTTAGCTGACTGCTTTTTGCTCACTTACATAATTGTTGACATTTATTAATTGATTTAACTCTCGACAGTACTTTTCTTATTAGCAACTTGTCCCTGAACTCATCCTAGCAGAAGAAAGTTAAACGCGCTGCGACCAAGAACGTTAGAATAATACTTCTGGAGATGCCCTACTCGCTAAGCGTGAAGCCGCAAAGTGTGGGTATTTGAGGTTGTTTACACTATGCCCATGTAGTTTCAACTGTGTTTGCTTTGGAATTGCGTGGTTCTTCGTTGCTCAAATCATTTTAATATCAAACCAGAATGCATTATACCTCATACACGAGTGAACCTGGTGAAAACAGTGTTGCTGGGTCAGCCCTCAAGCCAGCAGTGGCCCAGCACTATGTTGACGCTTCCCAACCGTCAAAATAATATCCCGGCGGCCACCAGAAGCAGCCCTTAAACGATCCTGCAAGCACATGCCATAAATGGTGGCTAGCGTGATGTGGTCCGCCAGTTTTCCGGCAGTGGCAGCCGGCACTCACGTGACGTAACTCATGACTTGCCGAATCTTGCCCGCCAATTTTCCAGTGGTAGCCATTAAAAAAGAAATAATAACCACAGTTACCCAAAAGCACAACTCCACTTTCTTTCCCAACGAAATTTCTGCATGACGGCGCGGCGCTGGAGAAATTTTCTCAACAAGTCCTCTAAAACGCCAGTTTGGATAAAGGTAGTATCGAACCAACGACAACTTGTTTGCGAAGCAGACACTTTAGCCATTACATTAGTTTGCCACGTGAATACGGGTGCTTGAAGGTAAGCCTCTTTCTTGCGCAATGTGAAACGAAGGGTTCTCTTTTTAATGCTACAATATTGCGAGTTATAATTCATCATTTTATATAATTCATAAATTTTATTTTTCAACGTAACGATTATTTTTATTTATCTTAAGGGAACTTCAGTCATTTTCAACGAGTGTATCAACTTAAAAACGCTAACCAAAGTTTTGTGCCGTCCTTGTGGTCTTGAAAGGCGATTGTTTAATTAACATATTAATGCGATTTCGAGATCCAACCGCGAACCACCAGTTGATGCCGTATCGTGCCGAGCAATGTTATGCATAAATTCCAATGCTCTCCTCAATGGAGGCGTGTCCGAGCGGGTTTTTTTTTGTTTACCAGGGGCGCAGCCCCTAGTAAAAAAAACGGTTCAGTAGTAAACAAAAAGAACCGGTTCAGTATGCTTCCGGAACAACCTGATAAAGTTTTGTCACGATTGAAGCATTTGTACGTAAGTTATGACGCATAAGGGCGATGGAATAGATCCCGGTCCTATGTCCTGACCTTTGACCTCATTTCGCCCATTTTCAATAGGCAAAATAGACTAAGACTTAAAGTTTCAAATATGTTTTAGCGCTAATAGAGTCAAAGACTTCAAATACTGAAAGTTTCTTCAATACTTTCAAATTACTCAAAGTTTCTTCAATACTTTCAAGCGCTCGGGCCCTGCAGCCCGATCTCCAAGTATATCACATGAAATAAAAACTGGAAAATTCATATAAATTTCAATTTTTATTGCATGTCTAAGCAAATAAGGCTTGTTATTCCGAAATTTCAGAGTTTTTTTTACTGTTGTTAATTTTTGGAGTGTCGGACTTATGTCGTTTGAACTTATAACACTTATTAAATTTGCCACTGTGGAAAACAAAAGCGGTCCAAAAAGCATTTCCGTAAACCGTAA
Source organism: Macrothele yani (assembly GCA_039090855.1). Lineage (NCBI taxonomy): Eukaryota > Metazoa > Arthropoda > Arachnida > Araneae > Macrothelidae > Macrothele > Macrothele yani. Next base: position 52,946,882 of record CM077028.1, read on the forward strand.
ATTTTCATCCTTGGGAACACAATAATTCCTTCACAATTATTGTGTTCCCAAGTATGAAAATTCGAACATCGATTAAAATAACTTCATATTATCACTTGGAATACTTAATATTTTCTCAAACATAACCATAATTATATAAAACATCAATAACTTTTCCTTTGGTGGTGTTGGAACCAGAAGAAAGATAGCGCGACCTGTACTTTGATGACGTCAGTAGACAAACAAATGTTGGATTACATAATTACGTTTATGTTTTAGAAAATATTAAGTATTCCAACTTATAAAATGAAGCTATTTTAATCAATGTTCAAATTTTCATCCTTGGGAACGCATTAATTGTGAAGAAAATGTGTGCAAAAGTTTTTCCATTGGAAGTATAGGAAGAACAAATTACTTGAAGTCCACCTTAAAAAACTGAGATAGCTTTACCAACAAAACATATGCATAACAAATTCTCGGCGTCACCATGGCAGCAGGTCACGGGACCAGAATGTTCCACTGTGGTTATCGTGAAGACAGACAAGCAGTTCGTTTCTTTCCTTGCGTCTGTAAAAAAAATGTTTTTTTCCTGTGAATTTATCGTCTGCTTTAGTGGTTCGTGTTGACTACGTTGTGGTTTCACCGTTTTGCCTCACTTGAAGTGAGTGTGTGTGCCTCCTGTTACGTTATTTTGTGTTTCTTCTGTGTGACGCAGTTGCAGCATGCAGTGTTGTGTTGTTCGGCTTAGCGGCCATGATGGCTGCTTCCCAAGTACAAATGCAGTTTCCGTCTGCTGATTTTATCTCCGCTGGATTTTCGTTGGCTACATCGACCGCTTGTGAGACAACTATGACCTCTTCAAGTGTGGATTTGTCTACTTCTAATAGTGTTTCTCCTTCTAATGTGCTTCGTCCTAATGTTTCTGCATTGAATGTTCTTCGTCCTAATTTGCATATCCTGGATGCCGAGTCACGTTCTGCTGCCAAGGATGCTACTCCTCCACGCTCGTATGCTGCGACTGCTCGTCCAAACCAATCTCATACACCTCTTTCAATGCAACCAGAATTTTCTAGAGAAGATAAAGTTCTCAAGATTCGGATTCCTGACGACTCACCAGCAGGTAAAGAACTTTCCTCAGCTTTGTTATTAAGTGTGTATTTTCCGTCTCTTCGTGACATCCCACTCCCCCTCTATTTGGAGGCCTTGGTTAAAGTTGTTCCCAAGGAAAGCATCGTTTCAATTATTCGCATTGGAGGGGGTGTTGTCGTTCATTTTGTTCACCAAAAAGCCACCGACACCTTTCTTGCTACAGGCATTGATGTTGGCTCCTTTCACTTGCAACCTGTCGCTTCTGCACAGCGACCGGTCACAGTGACATTATCTCCTGTGCCTACTGCTATTCCTGACAACTTACTTGTTGCTGCACTCGGCACTCTTGGTCGAGTAGTGGGAGAGACTAAATTTCTCCCAGCTGCTGCCAGAGACTCTCCATTCAACTTTGTGCAAGGAGGACGTCGCCAATATCGTGTTATTTTCCCAACTGACCAAGCCATTTCTAACCGCCCCACATCTCTGCAACTTGTTACGGACACACGAACATACGTTTTCAACTTATTTGCTGGTGTCCAGTGTTTCCGGTGTAGAGCTGAAGGACACCTGGCTTATGAGTGCCCTCAGGGCACACTTGCGCAAGGTGCTGTCCCTTCGTTGAAGGTTCCTGACACACCTCCATCATACACTTCCTACTTCCTTACTACTGAACAAACTGTTTCCCCAATGTCAACCACGTCACCATCTCTGCTACTTGCTACTTCAATGACTGCAGATATTTCGTTGTCTTCACCTGTTTCAGTTCCGCCACTGCCATTCAACTCCGAGCAGTCGCTGTCTTTCAAAACTCCTACGCAGTTATTGCCAAGCACTAAACAGCTATTACCATACAATTCCGAGCAGGCGCTTTCTTTCAAAACAACTACGCAGTTATTGCCAAACACTGAACTGCCCTTTCCATTCAACTCCTAGCAGCCGCTTTCTTCCGAAACTACTGCGTCATCATTGCCCAGCTCTCACGCGCCAACACCAAGCAACAAATTGCCTCCCGTTTCGCAGCCTGTTTCGCAAGTGCAAACACCTGCTTCTGAACTGTTCAAATCTGCTCTCATTGTTGACATGTCATTTCCACCTCTTCCTACTTCGGTGGGCTCCTCTGGACCCAAAACTGCCGGGAAACGCCCAAATCCTGCCGAGTCTTCTCCTCTGCCTACGCGTCGCACTAAGCGTTTTCGGACCAAATCTTCTGCCACTTCCTCTGGAACCTCACATGGCGTAGAAAAATATTTCTTCTCAACTTCGTACAACAAACAGATTCGCTTGCCTCCCTACTGATGATGATTTGGATGTTGCTGCTAATTTAAGTGAATCAGCATCGATTGCTTCGGATGTTGTTGGAGATGATTCTTCTTTTCCCACCATTCCCAAACTTTCAGCTCTGTTCAAAGACTGTTCTGTTCCAATGCAACCGCTCACATTTACTGAACTTCTTAAATTAATTCAACGCCCTAGGATTGACAAATTTCTAACAATCCCGTGTATTCAATCTAAGTTAAATTGGTTACCTGAAATGCTTCAACAACTGCAATTGCTTGATGAATTTTTGATTAACGTTTCCGTTCCTCCTGAAGATGCCCAGCTTCAGCATCGTCTGTGGTACATGCTGAAGTTGCTCACAGCTGAACTCGTAAACAATCTACAGCCTGTTCATGATTTCCCAACTGACTGAGTTTTTTTTTCTTCTGAATAAACGTTTTGTTTTGAAATTGTTTACCTTTGAACTTGTACTGCTTTACGGTCTGTTTTTGTTTAGTTTTCGGCGAACTCTTAGACACAGTTTAATACTATTGTTATCAACGGACTCATAGACTTTTTTTTTACTACTGTTCAACTGGGCAGCCTGTGAGCGCCCTCTTTTTCACACCCTTTACACTGTTGTTATTGTTTTTTTTAATGCTTGCGTATACCTTGTTCTCTCCCACATCTTGTTACTGTTTTGTATTCTGTACTTGTTCATATTTTGTAAAGGCGTTTTTTATACCTAACATTTTGAGCAATAAATACCTTATGAAGACAAGCCTCGTTCGCATCTTTCTTCTGCGTCTGTAAAAAAAAATGTTTTTTTTCCTGTGAATTTTTCGTCTGCTTTAGTGGTTCGTGTTGACTGTGTTGTGTTTTCACCATTCCACCTCACTTGAAGTGAGTGTGAGTGCCTCCTGGTTCGTTATTTTGTGCTTCTTTTGTGTGACGCAGTTGCAGCACACAGTGTTGTGTTTTTAGGCGTGCGGCCAGGATGGCTGCTTCCCAGATGCAAATTCCAGCTCCTACCGCTGATGTTATCTCCGCTGGATTTTCTTCGTCTACTTCGGCCGCTCCTGAGACTTCTATGACCTCATCAAGTGTGAATTTGTCTACTTCAAATTGTGTTTCTGCTTCTAATGTGCTTCGTCCTAATGTTTCTGCATCGAATGTTCTTCGTCCTAATTTGCATATCCTGAGTGCCGAGTCACGTTCTGCTAACCTGGCTGCTTCCCTTCCACGCTCGTATGCTGCGACTGCTCGTCCAATCCAATCTTCTCATGCACCTGTTTCAATGCAACCAGAATTTTCTAGAGAAGATAATGTTCTCAAGATTCGGATTTCTGACGATTCACCTGCAGGTAAAGAACTTTTCTCAGCTTTGTTCTTAAGTGTGTATTTTCAGTCTCTTCCTGACACCCCCTCCCCCTCTGTTTGGAGGCATTAGTTAAAGTTGTTTCCAAGAAGAGCATTGTTTCAATTATTCGTATTGGAGGGGTGTTGTCGTTCATTTTGTTCACCAAAAAAGCCACCGACACCGTTCTTGCAACAGGCATTGATATTGGCTCCTTTCACTTGCAACCTGTTACTTCTGCACAGCACCCGGTCACAGTGACATTATCTCCTGTGCCTACTGCTATTCCTGACAACTTACTTGTTGCTGCACTCGGCACTCTTGGTCGGGTAGTGGGAGAGACAAAATTTCTCCCAGCTGCTGCCAGAGACCCTCCATTCAAATTTGTGCAAGGAGGACGTCGCCAATATCGTGTTATTTTCCCCACTGACCAAGCCATTTCTAACCGCCCCACAACTCTGCAAGTTGTTACGGACACACGAACATACGTTTTCAACTTATTTGCTGGTGTCCAGTGTTTCCGATGTCGAGTTGAGGGACACCTGGCTTCTGAGTGCCCTCAGCGTACACCTGCACAAGGTGCTGTCCCTTTGATGAAGGTTCCTGACACACCTCTATCATCCACTTCTTCCTCCCTTATTACTGAACAAACTGTTGCCCCAATGTCAACCACGTCACCATCTCTGCTAATTGCTCCTTCAATGACTGCAGATATTTCGTTGTCTTCACCTGTTTCAGTTCCGCCATTACCATACAACTACGAGCAGGCGCTATCTTTCAAAATAACTACGCAGTTATTGCCAAGCACTGAACTGGCATTACCATACAACTCCGAGCATCCGCATTCTTCCGAAACTACTGCGTCATCATTGTCCAACACTCAAGCGCCACCACCGAGCAACGAATTGGCACCCGTTTCACAGCCTGTTTCGCAAGTGCAAACACACCTGCTTCTGAACTGTTCAAATCTGCTCTCATTGATGACATATCATTTCCACCTCTTCCTACTTCGGTGGGCTCCTCCGGACCCAAAACTTCCGGGAAACGCCCAAATTCTGCTGAGAGTTCTCCAAGGCGTTCGCGTCGCACTAGGCGTTTTCGGACCAAAACTTCTGCCACTTCCTCTGGAGCCTCTGCTGGCGTGGAGAATTGTTTTTCTCCGCTTCGTACAACAAATAGATTCGCTTGCCTCCCTAAAGACGATGATATGGACGTTGCTGCTAATTTAAGTGAATCAGCATCAATTGCTTCGGATGTTGATGAAGTTGATACTTCTCTTCCCACCATTTCCAAACTTCCCGCTCTGTTCAAAGACTGTTCTGTTCCAATGCAACCACTCACATACACTGAACTTCTTGAACTAATTCAACGCCCTAGGATTGACAAATTTCTAACGGTCCCGTGTATTCAATCCAAATTAAATTGGTTACCTGAAATGCTTCAACAACTTCAATTGCTTGATGAATTTTTGATTAAAGTTACCGTTCCTCCTGAAGATGCCCAGTTTCAGCATCGTCTGTGGTACCTGCTGAAGTTGCTCACAGCTGAACTCGAAAACAATCAACAGCCTGTTCATGATTTCCCAACTGATTTGTGTTAGTTTCAACTGCCGCGGTTTTCCGGCATCGGCAGCTTATGCTCTTGTCTTCGTAGATTTCGTTATCTTGGAGCTGACATCATTCTCCTGTAGGCATGCATACTTCATGTGTCTGATGTTTCAGACCTAGTTCTCAGTGATGTTCTCTCTCCTTCAAAAAGTTTGTGCTCACCTTCACATCTTGTCACAGTTCCTTGTGTTTCGTCACCACTATCCGTCGGCTCCCACGAATAATCAAGTGTGCTACTTCCTAATTCTTCAAGCGAAGTGTTCAATCTACCTGTGCTATCATCGCAGCATCGACCAACCATCCCTTCGCAGTTTTCACCGTGCTCGTCGTTTCCTCTGCCGCAGATTTCGTCATTCGGCTACAGCCAGCCTACAACTCGAATTTGACACCGCACGGGTAAAACTTCATGTCAATTTGGTCACCTCAACAGCCTTGGTTCCAAGTCGTCGAAACTGGCGTGGAACTGCTGGATTAACCTTCAGCTCTCTACTACAATGTTTTTATTCCATTATAAGTGTTCTTCATTAGTGTTCTGTGTCTACGTTATTTCCCATGTGTGAGACAGTTTTTCTTCTGAATTCACGTTTTGTTTTGAAATTGTTTACCTTTGAACTTGTACTGCTTTACCGTCTGTTTTTTGTTTCGTTTCCGGCGAACTCTTAGACACAGTTTAATACTAATGTTATCAACGGACTCATAGGACTTTATTTTTACTACTGTTCAACTGGGCAGCCTGTGAGGGCCCTCTTTTTCACACCCTGTACATGTTTTTTGTTTTTTAAATGCCTGCGTATACCTTGTTCTCTCCCACACCTTGTTACTGTTTTTTATTGTGTACTTGTTCATATTTTGTAGAGACGTTTTTTATAACTAACATTTTGAGCAATAAATACCTTATGAAGACAAGCCGTTCGTTTCTTTCCTTTGCGTCTTTAAAAAATGCTTAAAATTCAGAAAACGACTTTTTCTTAATTTTTTTTTTGTAAAAAAAGGACGATAGTTGTAAGTTTATGCTGTAAAAATTGCAATGCGTTATGATTTATAGTTTGCCATGTATCCGTTTTTTTAAATGGATCCCATCGCGAAATAGAGAATTTTGGGAAATTGAGAAATTTAATTTCTCCTAAACTAAATCGAAATTCAAAAAAAGGGCAACGAGGTGCAAAAAATTCGGTCATGGCACTACGTGCCTACAAAGTTTCGTGGTTCTGTTGCTGTTAGTGTGTCCCGAACGCGACCTGATAGCACTTTTTTGCTTACCTTAACTTTGAAATACAATAGCTCTTGAAGTATCGCTAGAATCGAGAAACGGTTTATTTCAGCGTACTCTCCGAACAATTCTCTACAAACGACGTAAATTTCATATTTATGTGTTCAATACGTTTTGCGCTGCGAGCTGGGAAAGCAAGAGTGTCGCGAAATTTCTAAAACAGCGGCAGCAGCAGTAGCGGCGGCGGCAGTTACTTCTTTACGCTTTCCAACCGTAGGTTGAAGAAGCGTATATGCTCCAGCTTTTTCCGTCCGTCCGTCCGTCCGCACGATAACTGGCGTAAAAATGGTTCGATTTCGATGAAATTTTAGTACGTGGTAGGGGACCACCTAGGAACGAACCCTATTGAAAATGGGACAAATGGGGTCTAAGGTCACGACGTAGGAGCGGAATCATTCCATTGCCCTTATGCGCCATAACTTGCGTAAATATGGTTCGATTTCAATGAAACTTTACTATGAGGTAGGAGACAACCTAGGAACGAACCCTATTGAAAATGGGACAAATGGGGTGAAAGGTCACGACGTAGGAGTGGGATCATTCAATTGCCCTTATGCGTCATAACTTGCGTAAATATGGTTCGAGTTCAATGAAAGTATACTATGTGATAGGAGACCGCCTGGGGACGAACCCTATTCAAAATGGGTGAAGTGGGGTCAAAGGTCAGGACATAAGATCGGGATGCATTCCATTGCCCTTATGCGTCATAACTTGCGTACAAATGGTTCGATTTTGATGAAATTTCAGTATGCAGTAGGGGACCACCTGGGGACGAATCCTATTGAAAATGGACGAAATGTGGTCAAAGGTCAAGACATAGGATTGCGATCATTTCCATTGCCCTTATCCCATATTATTAAGGTGGACGTCAAGTAATTTTGCTTCCTATACTTAAAATGGAAAAAGGTTTGTACACATTTCCTTCACAATTAATGCGTTCCCAAGGATGAAAATTTGAACATCGATTAAAATAACTTCATATTATAACATGGAAAACTTAATATGTTCTAAAACATAACCATAATCATATTAAAAATAAATAACCTTTTCCTTCGGTGGTGTTGAAACCAGAGAAAAGATGGCGCGACCTGTACTTTGATGACGTCAGTGGGCAAAAAAATGTTGGATTGCATAATTACGGTTATGGTTTAGAAAATATTAAGTATTCCAAGTTATGAAATGAAGCTATTTTAATCAGTGCTCAAATTTTCATCCTTGTGAACGCATTAATTGTCCAGAAAAAAGATGGCGCGACCTGTGTTTTCATGTCGTCAGTAGACAACCAAATGTTGAATTGCATAATTATGGTTCTGTTTTAGAAAATATTAAGTATTGCAAGTTATAAAATGAAGATATTTTAATCGATGTTCAAATTTTCATCCTTGGGAACGCATTAATTGTGAAGAAAATGTGTACAGAAGTTTTTCCATTGGAAATATAGGAAGCAAAATTACTTGACGTCCACCTTAAAGTAGCAATTCTTGTATGTATGGATGTATATACATTTTATTTTGAAAACAGCTCTAAGAATTTTGATGAAAGTCGTTAACCTACCGTTTTATGGTACTAGAAATCGATTTAGCTTGATCTCGACTTTAGGAGAATTCGTTCAGTTTGGGTTAAATAACCACCCCGAATTATAACGTTTTTAGTGATAGCGTTGTTCCATTATTCCATTAATGTTACCAATGCTTAGAAATCTTATGACGTCACAATCTCGCCGCTTTTGAGAATGTTGGCGCGTGGTCACGCCATCTATCTCATTACGTCACGCGTTGTTTGTGGATCCTATTAAAGATTTATGACGTCACACATTGCTAGCAGATGGTCGCGATTCCCATCTGCCTCATTACGTCACGCGTTGTGTGCGTATGTTCTCCCGCACGATAACTCGCGTAGAAATCGTTCGATTTCGATGAAATTTTAGTATCTGGTAGGGGATCACCTGGGAAGGTACCCTATTTAAAGTGAACGAAATGGGGTCAAAGATCAGTACATAGGAGCGGAATCCATTCCACTGTTGTTATGCGTCATACCTAACGTAAAAAAGGTTCGATTTCGATGAAATTTTAGTATGTGGTAGAAGACCACCTGGCGACAAATCTTATTGAAAATGGGCGAAATGGGGTCAAAGGTCAGGACATAGAAGCGGAATCACTTCCATCGACATTATGCGTCATAACTTACGTAAAAATGCTTCGATTTGGATGAAATGTTAGTATGTTGTAGGGTCTTACCTGGGGACGAATTCTGTTGAAAATGGATGAAATGGGGTCAAAAGGTAGAACACAGGAGCAGGATCTATTTCATAGCCCTTATGCATCATAACTTACGTAAAAATGCTTCGATTGCGACAAAACTTTATCATGTTATTTCGGCGGTATACCAAACCGGTTCTGTTGAATATCATCGAAATGGAATCAAAGGTCAGGGCACAGGACCGAGATTTATTCCACAGCCATTATTCTCATAACTTGAGTGATAACTTGAGTAATGATTTCTGGTATGTTGGAAAACGTATTATAATCAATGCATTGCATGATTTTACTAACTTGTCTTGCTTTTAGAATAGAGAGATTACGAGAGATTTGGCGTCCGTACTATCCGGGAGCTGGAATGTATAAGCGAGATCGCTGTCCGCTCGCTGAAACACAAGGACTTTTAATACCAGAGCCTATGGAGAAAAGAGAGTAAGAGTAAAACACTTAGACATTTTTATTATAAGTATGACCTTCCGTTCGGGGCGTTGTCTTCGGCGTACAGATAGGAGCTATTCTCCTTCTGAAATTGTTAAAGTCTACCCTAGATTTTGAGAAACAGTCTTTCGCCGCTAAGCGTATCAGAGTTCCAAAAGTTTGGGCTCCGCTCTTGTATTCAGTTCGCCCAGCCAAACGAAATGATAACAAATAAACAAAAAGTATTCACTTATTGCTTGCAGCGGGTTAGTAATCCAGGGTGTAAGAGATGGCTTAAATCTTTTAAGAGAAGCTGTTACCACACACACACACACACACACACACACACACACACACACACAAACGCGGAAAAGCACTTTATGTGGCTTTGAGTAGCCTATCATCTGTGTGATATAAAGGAGGATGGTCATTTCCTTCGTTTCACTGTCTTCGATGAACTGAAACCCGACGCGGATGGGGTCAGGATGAACGGGGATTAGCACTCTTTGACCGCGCAGAGAGTCTGGTTGCAGCTTGGAGCGTGTAACTGGTTGCTGTTTCGCGGAGGTCAGCGACCTCCGCCTCTCTTCGGCTGAAGACGATGCTTTCTTGGTGTCGCCCTTAGGCTGGAAGCAGAAGATCTTTGCTGGGCGCACAGACCCCGATGCCTTATTTCTTGTTTGCGCCTTGCTATAGATTCTTGGCGGGAGCAGTATATGCGATGATAGACACTTCAACTGTGACCAGATGCTCTGACAATGGCTTAGGACCTCTTGCAAATCAATCACGCAGCTCTTTTCGAAAGCGGTCTACCCGCTATTTGAGGCGGCTTAGTTCCTAATTTCGCTAGCTCCCTCAATTTTGAAATTTCGGGGGGCTTGCTTCAGCCACCTAGTCATGGTTAGGCTTTGCTACCCCTTTACCCAAAACGTCTTACACCTGCGAAACGGGTACTGTCGCTTGTATTCTTTTCCGGGCTGTTCCTCGCGGCCGTCTTACTATTGCGGGCCGCGAAAACCAACTGACTTATTTATCCCCTGCCCCTTCACGGGGACGAACTAAAATTGCCTCTTTCCGTTGTCAAGTGGCTTCGCCTTGTCTCTTTTCTGTCAACAGCTTAGCGTTGCCATATTCCCTTTCGTACAGGGCGCTCTTCGCCTTCGTGAGGCTGGTGTCGTTTCCGACCTTCGACCCCCCTAACCATAATTTGAACGCCGACTAAAAGCTTTTTGACTTAAATTGCATAAAAATAGGCATATTTATGAGGGCCTGCACGCCGCTGCATCGCAGAACTGGGCAGGCTTCCACCGGTAGCCTCCCAATTCCTTTGTTTCCAACCAGCTGAAACGAATTATCCGACTTCCCCAATAAAACGTGTTAATTTCTCCAATTCATTTTGTAATATGCCAAATGCTTAATTTAACCATTATCATAATTTGGCCACGCCTATCGAGTCCGTCCCCCTTTTATAATTAATTAATTTAGACCCAACTTTTCGTATCAATATTTTCCCGTTCATGTCACATTCTGTTACATTTTTAACGTTGTATCGTTTTTCCGCGGTCCAAAGCTACATTTGTTCTAAAGAGGAAAGATAATTTTTTTTACTAGCTGTTATTTTTAGCAGCGAATTCCTCCAGTCTTGTATATTCAACCCATGGATGAGTACATTGTATCCACATAGGGTTGCTTTTTTTATCAAATAATTGAAAAATTTTGTACCCTTATAGTTTTTATTTTTTTTCAAACATAACGATTTTTTAATGTCTTTCGGGGACTTTTGTTTGAAGCGGTTTAGTGTATGTTAAAACCAAATATTATACAGAACTTATTTCTTGTTATACATGGGAACGGAGTGGAGTGGGCGTGTTTCATGGCTGTCTGTATTCTCGATTCTTTGTGTGTTAGTACAGGAATTTTGCTATGAAATGGGTTTCTATAAATACGTGAGAGTAATTGACTATTTTTTTACATAAAGAAATAGTCAATTACTCTCATTTCTTTCTTTTCTTTCATTTTTTACAGTTCATTAATTATTTTTATCATTTTCTTCCGACGGTAATCTTCATCGACTTGGCATTTCATTAGGGAATTAATTCGCCTCTTTATATATGGCTTTTTTTTTCTTAACATACACTAAAATAACAGGATGGCAATGGCGTCGTCTTCAACTGACTGGTACCACAAGAGACTGCGCACGTGTTGCTTCTGCACCCGCTCAGTCTCGATACTTCCACCTCGTGTTGGGGTTGCTTCGGTTGCCAGCTACGGGCCACTAGTGGCGCTTGCTTGGAAGCTCTTAATTCACAGAAATGCTGCAAGATTATCGGTGGTTGCCAACTGATGGAGCTTGCACCAACGCATCGGTACCGTACCGTTAGCGGCATATTTCAGCAAGCAGTGACCCATCGCTGCCTGCTGGTGGCCAGCAGTTTCCCAGCACTTGCGTTTTTTCAGGGAAGTTTTCAATTTTAACGCTATGTTTTGTTTTGAATTATCACTAACTTTCATGTATTTCAATTTAAAAAAGATGAGAAAGAGCCTCAAAATAATTAAAAATTTTATAAATCCAGCATTTTCTCACACAATGGCAGCATGTTACGATGAAAAATGAAAAATATTTGCGACGAAAGAATGAGATTCGACCAATACAAAATGCATTGCAATACTCTTGAAACCTACAAGCTTTCCCACATTTTAACGACCATCGCTTACGGTTAAAGGTTTCACACAAAGTGGTACTGCTCCATTAACAAAGGGCATCTCCAGATAGATATCTTATTCTAACTTCCTTCGCTGCAACGTCAGTGCGTGTAACAGTAATGGCGGATAGAATGATTATTCACATCAGTGATAGCGAACCAATCACAGTGAAGAGTCATTCATGGGGAAAGAACCGTTCACGAATGGTCCATCACTATTGTGTTTGTTTTATGGCTTGACTGACTCACTTTTCTGGAGCCAGTGACTCTAAAATAGAGTCGGGAGACTGACTGCATAGAGCCCATGGAGTTGCTCAAACCCAGCATTAAAAAAACAACAAGTTAGTAAAATCATGCAATGCATTGATTATGATACGCTTTTCAACATACCAGAAATCATTACTCAAGTTATTACTTAAGTTATAAGGATAATGCCTGTGGCATAAATCTCGCTCCTGTGCCCTGACCTTTGACTCTCTTTCGATGATATTAAACAGAATTCGTTCAGTATACTTTCGGAACAGCATACTAAAGTTTTATTGCAATAGAAGCATTTTTAGTCAAGTTATGAGGATAATGGCTGTGAAATAAATCTCGCTGTGGTGCCCTGACCTTTGACCCTATTTCAATGATATTCAACAGAACCGGTTAAGTATACCTCCAAAACAACATGATAAAGTTTTGTCGGAATAGAAGCATTTGTACGTAAGTTATGACGCACAAGGGCGATGGAATGAATCCCGCTCGTATGTCTTGACCTTTCACCCCATTTCGTTCATTTTCAATAGGGTTCGTCTGGAGATTGTCCCCTACCACATACTAAAATTTCGTCGAAATCTAACCAATTTTACATGAGTTATCGTGCGGACAGGGAGATAGACAGACGGACAAAGCTGGAGCATATACGCTTCTTCGAATTACGGTTGAAAAGCGTAAGCAACCCGAGAAATCAGGTCTATTTAAAAATTTTCAATTCATCCTAATTAAGCGATTAAAGGACATTTCACGATGTAATTTGGAAATCATTGTACTGAAAGCATTAGACACTACAATGCATTGACAGAATTTTTCAAATTGAGTAGAATACGTTCCAAAATTAAAAAAAAAGCGTATCATAATCATGCAATGCATTGATTGTGATACGCTTTCCAAAATACCAGAAACCATTACTCAAGTTATTACTCAAGTTATGAGGATAATGGCTGTGGAATGAATCTCGCTCCTGTACCCTGACCTTTGACCCCATTTTAATGATATTCAACAGAGCCGGTTCAGTGTACTTTCGGAATAACCTGATTAAAGTTTATCGCGATCGAAGCATTTGTACGTAAGTTATGACGCATAAGAGCGATGGAATGGAACCCGGTCCTATGTCCTGACCTTTAACCTCATTTCGCCCATTTTCAATAGACAAAATAGACTAAGAATCAAAGTTTCAAATATATTTTAGCGCTAATAGACTCAAAGACTTCAAATACTGAAAATTTCTTCAATACTTTCAAAACACTCAAAGTTTCTTCAATAGACTGAAAGTTTCAAATATATTTTTAGCGCTCAACTTTTCAAGCTTAAGTATATACCATAGTTAAATAATTCTTTTATTAAGTGCTCCTTTCATATACAATAATGCAACATTACTGTTAGAATCGCGCTTTTCAAATGAAATTTATATCACAGATTCGTCATGTTATAGAAGATAGCTGATTGCATTTGTTGAGCTATACGATTTTTTTCCTTTGAAGCTCAGAATCGTGTGAAGCCATCTCTAGCAAGAACAAGAGCCTTTACATGCCATAGCGTTGAATGGAAGATATTTTTGGATATCGTCCTGAGGAATAGACTGCCAGGCTGCTTCTATGAGTGACCAGAGTTCATTTGTGGTGACTATGGGAGAGACTTGAAGGGCAAGTCGCTTAGCTACCATGTCCCAGACATGTTCGATCAGCGGCCTATCTGGCGAACGTGCAGGTCAGGGAAGAAGCGATATCTCCTGTGCATGGAAGAGGTCTTGAAGATTAAGGGTCACATGTGGCCGAGCATTTTCCTGATAGAAAATAGTGCCAGCAAAACTCTGAAGGAAGTGTCTCAACTCTTCCTCTAAAACATCCCTGATGTGTCACTGGCTTTTGGGGGTTCCCTTAATTCCTATCAGGCAAGATCGCGAATTGAACCCAATGGAATTCTAAACCACGACGCTTGGCGTTATGTCGGTATGACGCTGCAAAACGCACGCTACAAGGTGTTGTTCACTCCGATGTCTCCGAGCACGTGTGCGACTATAATAGTGCATCAAGCTGAATCGTGATTCGACAGAAAACACGATCTGTTTCCAATCAGCACGCAAACATGGTGTGTCATCTTGCAACATCATGTGTCTTCTGTCAACATATTGTGTCTTCTGGCAAAATATTGTGTCTTCTGGCAACATGATGTTTCGTCTGGCAACATATTGTGTCTTCTGGCAACATGGTGTGTCTTCTGGCAACATATTGTGTCTTCTGGCAACATGATTTGTCTTCTGGCAACATATTGTGTCTTCTGGAAACATGATGTGTCTTCTGGCAACATGATGTGTCTTCTGGCAACATATTGTGCCTTCTGGCAACATATTGTGTCTTCTGGAAATATATTGTGTCTTCTGGCAACATGATGTGTCTTCTGACAACATATTGTGTCTTCTGGCAACATGATGTGTCTTCTGGCAACATATTGTGTCTTCTGGCAACATGATGTGTCTTCTGGCAACATGACGTGTCTTCTGGCAACATGACGTGTCTTCTGGCAACATATTGTGCCTTCTGGCAACATATTGTGTCTTCTGGAAACATATTGTGTCTTCTGGAAATATATTGTGTCTTCTGGCAACATGATGTGTCTTCTGACAACATATTGTGTCTTCTGGCAACATGATGTGTCTTCTGGCAACATATTGTGTCTTCTGGCAACATGATGTGTCTTCTGGCAACATGACGTGTCTTCTGGCAACATGACGTGTCTTCTGGCAACATATTGTGCCTTCTGGCAACATATTGTGTCTTCTGGCAACATATTGCGTCTTCTGGAAATATATTGTGTCTTCTGGCAACATGATGTGTCTTCTGACAACATATTGTGTCTTCTGGCAACATGATGTGTCTTCTGGCAACATATTGTGTCTTCTGGCAACATGATGTGTCTTCTGGCAACATGACGTGTCTTCTGGCAACTTGACGTGTCTTCTGGCAACATATTGTGCCTTCCGGCAACATATTGTGTCTTCTGGAAACATATTGTGTCTTCTGGAAATATATTGTGTCTTCTGGCAACATGATGTGTCTTCTGACAACATGACGTGTCTTCTGGCAACATATTGTGCCTTCTGGCAACATATTGTGTCTTCTGGAAATATATTATGTCTTCTGGCAGCATGATGTGTCTTCTGACAACATATTGTGTCTTCTGGCAACATGATGTGTCTTCTGGCAACATATTGTGTCTTCTGGCAACATGATGTGTCTTCTGGCAACATGACGTGTCTTCTGGCAACATGACGTGTCTTCTGGCAACATGACGTGTCTTCTGGCAACATATTGTGCCTTCTGGCAACATATTGTATCTTCTGGAAACATATTGTGTCTTCTGGAAATATATTGTGTCTTCTGGCAACATGATGTGTCTTCTGACAACATATTGTGTCTTCTGGCAACATGATGTGTCTTCTGGCAACATATTGTGTCTTCTGGCAACATGATGTGTCTTCTGGCAACATGACGTGTCTTCTGGGAACTTGACGTGTCTTCTGGCAACATATTGTGCCTTCCGGCAACATATTGTGTCTTCTGGAAACATATTGTGTCTTCTGGAAATATATTGTGTCTTCTGGCAACATGATGTGTCTTCTGACAACATATTGTGTCTTCTGGCAACATGATGCATCTTCTGGCAACATATTGTGTCTTCTGGCAACATGATGTGTCTTCTGGCAACATGATGCGTCTCTACTAGAGGATTTCCGTTTGAACATTTCTTCAGTGATTCCCACCATCTCCTTCAACTCCATCTCCTTTCAATTTGCAGAAAACCTACCCATGTCCCAATTATTATTCCCAATTTTTCAATTCACCCACCCCATCATAAAACCTCAGCATTTCACTTCTATGTTAGACGTGCTTTTATGTGCACCTCTTCTACAGAATTCAGGGAACAGGAGTTTTCCATATTTAAAAACCTTTATCTTCAAAACGGTTTCTCACCCTCTCTGATTGATGACTTCTGTTCTAGGGTTTCTCACCCATTTCTTTCAGATGTGATTAAACTTCTTTCGGGTTATGGAAACGAATGGTTTTTGAGATGTGGGGAAACTGTTGTCATTCACAGATTGTCGAATTCCTGCTGCTACGATGATTACCCTGTTAACCTTCCCAGACCTTGGTTACAGCTCATAAACTCTATTGAACATCGCCAGCGTAATCTGACGTCATAATCACAGCATTTAAATTCATGAGGTCTTCTGATGTCCAGCGTGTTAACCGTGCATTTATTTTTTACGCTTTCAAAGCGTAGGTTGAAGAAGCGTATATGCTCCAGCTTTGTCCGTCTATCCGTCCGTCCGCCTGTAAACACGATAACTCGCGTAAAAATGGTCCAATTTCGATGAAATTTCAGCATGTGGTAGGGGACCCACCTGGGGACCAACCCTGCTGAAAATGGGGGATATGGGGTCAAAGGTCAGGACATAGGAGCGGGACCCATTCCATTGCCCTTATGCGCCATAACGTGCGTAAAAATGGTTTGATTTCGATGAAAGTTTAGTATGTGGTAAGGGACCACCTGGGGATAAATCCTATTAAAACTGGGCGAAATGGGATCAAAGGACCGGACATATGAGCGCGATCCATTCCATCACCCTTATTCGTTATAACGTAGGTAAAATGCTTCGATTAAGACAAAACTTTATCATATTGTTCCTGAAGTACACTTTACCGGTTCTGTTGAATATCATCGAGATAGGGTCAAAGGTCAAGTCGTAGGAGTGATAATTATTTCACAGCCATTATCCTCATAACTTGAATAATAACTTGAGTAATGATTTCTGGTGTGTTGGAAAGTGTATCATAATCAATGCATTGCATGTTTTTACTAACTTGCCTTAAAGAAAATGGAAGTCATTGTCAATTTAAAAAGATCTCGAGTTCCAAAGCATTCTGTTATTTCGAAGAAAAAAAATCATGATAAAAAAAATGCGTGATCTGTACATATTAAACTGAAAGCCCTCACTGACTCACCGACTCATCACCGTATCTAAGAAACTACTGAACTTAGAACTGTCATAATTGGCAGGAATGTTCCTTTTATAACATAGAGGCGCACTAAGAAATGATTTCTTTTTACGATAACTTTAAGTGGGTCGAAATGGGTTTTTTATATAACCCAGCTTTGATAACGCTCGGAGGTTTTGCGATGATTGAGTCATTGTTTTCCAGCAACTGAAGCCCCACCCTAAGTTTTGAGTGACTTGAGTTGACCTACACAGTATGTAATTTGTTCTAAATTTGTTTGTTCTGAATTTATTTAACAAAAAGCCTTAAAAATCACGTAAAAAGCGTTGTATCATAATATGCTTTGCATTTAAACATTTATATTATCGTTTGACATATAGAATGTCAAGGTTTTTTGAGTCAAAATCAAATTACCAACATTCGTTTTCCCCGAAGCAACCGTGAAGTCATATAAGTGTTTTTTTTTTTTTTTTTTTTTTTTTTTTTTTGAGTCAAAATCAAATTACCAACATTCGTTTTTACCAAGGAGGTTAGAATAAGACATCTGGAGATGCCCTTGTTAATGGAGCAGTACACTTTGCGTGAAGCCTATAACCGCAAGCGACGACCGTCAAAGTGTGGGAAAGCTCATGGTTTTCAAGGCTATTGCAATGCATTTCGTGTTGGCCGAATCGCCTTCTTTCGTCGCAAAGGCTTCCGATTTCGCCTCATAGCTTGCTGTCAATGTGTGAGAAAATGATGAATTTATGAAATTCTTAATTATTTTGAGGTTCGTTCCCATTTTTATTTTAAACTGAAGTATACGAACTAAGTTAGTGCGAATGCTGCACAAAACATAACGTTAAAATTGAAAACTTCACTCGTGTAAGAAATATAATTCATTTCGGTTTGATATTAACACGGTCTCTTCAACCAAAAACCACGCAATTCCAAAATACACACAGTTGAAGTTACACAGGTACAGTGCCTAGAAGAATTAGTGTGTCGTGCTCCCTAAGATGTCCCTCACGGTTTTGTGACCAATCGTCATGAAATGACAGAGGGCGCTGGCATCGGAAGTTACGTTAGGATGCTTCATCGGCTTCATGTTATTCAATGGTGGGAAGTTTGTTTACCAAGGATTTGCTGCCTTACAAAACTTCAAATTTTCACAAAACAAAGGTTAGTGGACGGAAATCTTTTTGGCAGTATCTTTGCTAACTCGTTGTAGCTCGATCATAACAGTAATACACTAGGTAATTCAACAGTTGATCACTGAAACGCAATAGGCTTATTCCGGTGTTAGTTTTATTCAACTGTGAACTGTGGATTGTTTATAACGAAATTTATTTCCGAAATTAGTAACTTTTTATTCATGAAGATGTAGAAGTTGATCAAGTATTGGCTGTCACGCGTTAAACCTACTGTGTGGTTAAACTTAAGTGCAGTACTGAAATCGACTGCAACAGTTGTAAGATCATAAGGAAATAATGTCAGCTGTGAAAGGACTGGTAAATTCTGCATTAGCAAATAATAAAAAACATAGAAAACGGAAAAGGCAAAGCAGCTGTTTTGTGCCAGGATGTAATACTGGCTATAAATCCTGCAAAAATAAAATATCACTCTTTGCTGTCCCCAAAATACCTGATATGTTGAGCAAATGGGATAAGGCAATTCCCAGAGCTGATAAGAAACTTGATGAAAGTTGTGTTGTATGTGCCTTGCACTTTGAATCTAAATTCATTGAGATGCATTATCGTTCCACTATTCAAGGTAAGGAAGTTCTAACATGCCGAAACAAACCATTACTCAAGCCTGACGCCATACCTACTATTTTCCCAAATTTACCGAAATATTTAAGTAAACCTTTACCAAACAAACGTTCTACAAGGATTACATCTTCTGTACCAGAAAAAAAGAGAAAATTGGAGGACAATCCTCGTTTAATAGATACCAACACAAAAATGAATGAAGGCCTTATTTCATTTGAAGAAATATGCAACGTTACTTTCCCAACAAAATTTTGGGTAACTGTTACATATGAAGAATCTCCAAATGTTGTGTGCTTTATGAAATGGAAAACATACTCGAAAGAACATACCAATCCTGATACCAAAATTGTTGTTGAAAAATGTTCAGAATCTGAAATTTCATGTATTGTGTACCATAAAGGTATAGAAATTGTTAAAGAGAAAGTAAATTCATGTAAAAGTTTGGAAACCATACTGGAAAAGGCCAATTCCTATCACAGCTGTCGTGGTGTTGGAACTCTTGAAGAATTTCCAGAAATACCTAAGCACAAAACAGGTGAGCAACTCCTTACTCGAAATCGAAAGTTTTGGCAAAACAGGAAATGTGTTGGTCATGTTAGTGAAAATGGAGCAATATGTTCAGCATGTCAGTACCAGCGCAAGCTTTTATTAAATCACAGATCTGTGTTAAAAAGACGAAGAAATGGTAGACCTGTTCTGACATGTGGAATAAAGTTAAAAATGGCACATCAAACTTCAAAGCGATTAAAACAACATACAGTCTTTTTGAGAAATAAAATTAAAAACTTAAAAGTTAGAAACAAAAAATATACATCTAATAACTTGACTAACAAGTTGAAATATTTATCTCATAAGCAACAATTAGCCATAGGTGAATGCATTAAAGCTTCAGAGCGAAAGAGTGTAAAAGGTATGAGGTATGACAGCAGTTGGTTGTTAGAATGCATTAGAATGAGAATGAAAAGTCCCCGGCTCTATGAGCACATGAGGTTAAACAAATTACTTATTTTGCCTAGTCGAACCTGTTTGAAAAAATATGTAAAATCATATCAAGCTGGTTATGGATTTAATAAGAAAATGTTTGAAACTTTGAAAGGTAGACCTGCTGAATTAAATTCTTTCGAAAGGCATGGTTGCATAGTTTTTGATGAGATGAAACTTTCTGAGCACCTGCAACTAAAGTCAAGTGGGACTATTCAGGGATATGTTGATTATGGATTGTTTACACCTGCGGAGAAAATACATGAGTTATGTGACCATGGTTTGGTATTTCTATTTCAGCCGTTTACTGGGGATTGGACCCAAATTTTAGCAGTATTTGCCACAAAAAGTAATATGAAAGGGGATATGCTCAGTAAATTTTTAACTGAAGCAATAATATTATCCGAAAAAGCTGGATTATTTGTGGATGGCATAGTAGGTGATGGAGCATCATGGAACAGATCCATGTGGCGTAAATTTGGCATTGGCGTGACTAGCGCAGGAGACATTAAATGCAAGGCGCCTCATCCTGTTGATGGACACAGATATCTGCACTTCTTTTCAGATTTTCCCCATTTAATCAAATGTGTACGTAATGCATTTTTAAAAAATGGATTCAGTCTTTTAGAAGGTCGAGTACATTCAGAATTTATAAAAGCTGCATGGAAGTTGGATCGAAACACTCTTAGTTTAATAGAGCAATGCCAAAAATAACTCAAGCTCATCTTACTCCAAACAATTTTGAAAAATGAAAGTTAACTTGGCATTTCAGATATTCAGTTTAGAAGTTCTTAAAGGCCTGTTTATTTATAAAGACCAAATAAGTTTTCAATACGGGGATCCAGAGCCAACTATTATGTTCATAACAAAAATGAATGCACTCATTGACATAATGACATCAAGAACTCCTTATAATTCTTTATACCTGAATAGCTCAAAATATGAGTTTCTTAAAGAGTTCTTGCAGTTCTTAAATATTTGGGAGATGCATGCCGAAGGTAATGGTTTCATCTCTGAAAGTACTGCTACAGGTTTAAAGGTATCGATTAGCAGCGCTTTATCCCTTGTTGAATACTTGACGCATAGTGCTCATTATTCTTACCTTTTAACATCTAGACTAAGTCAGGATAAAATTGAAAACCTTTTCAGCATTATTCGCCAATGCAAAGGATGTAATGATCACCCCAATAGCACTGAATTTCTGACAATTGTAGAAATGCTAAGTTTTTATAACCTTGCTAAACCTCCAAGAGGTGGTAATGCTCCACCTTGTGTTGTAAATTCACTAATCAGTGTCCCACCAAAGGAACCAGAAGAATCAGCTCTTTCGGTTATTGATTCATTTTTTGAAACTGGAAGTCCTAATGAAAATTCTTCTGACCTTACGCGCAAAGAAAGCAGTTTGGAGCATAATATTCTGGTCCAGCAAAAGAGTGATGTTCGTCTCATATATTATATTTCAGGATTTGTGGCTCGTGTTTTTAATAGAAAAAATGTGTGTGAAACTTGGAAAAGCCTTCTTCAACAGGATAAGGTGTCTATCAATAATGTTAATGCAGAATACACAAAACATTTTGATCAGGGAGGGCTGACATATTCGTCAAACAAACTTTTTTCCTTGATCTATGAAATTGAAGAAAAATTTACTAAGTGCTTCAGTTTTCTTGAATTGCACCGAGATAGCATTTTGGACATCATACAGGCTTTACGTGGTTCCACCTTGAAAACAGTTGGTTTCAAAAATCATGAAATAGAGACCACTAGTAAAATTATTCAGTATTACATTATGACAAGACTTAATTTCTATTTAAAACAACAAAATAAGAATCGTTCATCCAAAAGGGAACGGCAAAAACACTTAAAAATGCGGAGGTGCAATTGATCCTGCAATTAACAGTTTACTGAATTCAGTTTCATATGCAAATTGTCAAAAAAACTTTTTGAGTCAGTCCATTAAATTTATACTGGAAATAGTAACAGAGAGAAGACATTCAAATACAGTAATAATATAATTGTGATACTTCGGTTGTAATTGTGATTATACATATGGATTCCAAATACTGCATGATTAGTTTTATATCCCACCTACTTTTATATCTGTGCTGATATACACAGTCATAGGTATTCTGCATATAATACTAAACTTGCAGCATGTTTCTAATTTCTGAAAGAAACCGAACAAAATTATTGTGTTAACATGTACTGCATATCGGATACTCCTGAAGAAATGAAGCCTGTGCTGATACACATAACTAGGCATTCTTCGAACCAAGTTTGAAACAAACTGTTCAAGTGTAATTTTTTTATTTATTCATAACAAACTAATAGATTTAGATCTTGCATAATCTTACAGCTTTGTTTATTTAACTGCAACAGATTATGGTAAGCTTAACTATCCTAAAGATTCAGTAGTGTTAACTACCATTGCCTGCTATTGTATTTTCTTGTGGCTGTTAAAGGAAGAACATGAGCACAAATTTATTTCTCTCACATCAAAAGGAGATTATCAGTTAACTCTGCATCATCCACAAGACTGTGTGAAAGTGCAATCAAAAGCAGGACCACAATTCATTATTACTTATTGCAGGGCTGGGAGTGAAATATGTGATCGAAAAGCCTAACATCTATTCAATGTTACATATTGAAAGGGGGAAATGTGCAGGTTGAATGGAAACAATCTTAGCTATGTACATTTTTTCTGGTCGTGTAGAAAATAGATCTGTGAAGGCAGTACAAGAAGAGGTAAGCATGAAAAAATTCATAATAATATTTTTTATCACAAATGTTTAAAACCAGCATTCTGTGTCTCACTATTACATGGAAGTTGGCCATGTATTCTAATAAAACATCAATGCCTTGAACTTTAGCTTTGAGTCACCCTGAAATTTCTGTGCTTAATCTTTTCAGTAACAATTCATTAAGTATTTAATTCTCCTGACATGTATGCACATAGGCGTAGTGTGACCAAATTTTTTTCTGGGGGGGGGGGGGGCGCGGATAAGTGTAAACTGGTGTTTTCTTGTTGGGTTGGGAGAGCATTTTTGAAAATATTTTTCCTGAAAAGGCACCTGTACAGTTGCCATTGGTGCCAAACCTGTAAGGTGTGCCAGGATTTGTTGATTCACCTTAATGAATACAAAAAAAGCAACTCCTTTCGAAGCACCTCATGCATGGCCATCTTAGGGGTGGGCCAACGGGGCTGGTGCCCAGGGCCCCTAACGTCCCAAGAGTCTTATGGGTTTACAAAAAGTTAAAATCTTTTACCACTCACCAGCAGGTTTTTTTATTTAAAGAAAAGAAGAAACACCAATCCAGAAAGTTGGAAGTTTTTTTGCCTTTTTTTTTTAAACCTTGCTCATAGCTTCGATTTCCCGAGGAGGCAGGAAGAAAGTTCGGGTGGATCTTTTGTGACAAAATAAAAAACAAAGCCGGCATCCCTCCCGATCTTAAATGCGGGTGAGGCCTGAGGGCCACGCACAAATTGCATTTTTTCGGAATCATTTTTTAACTTTTAAACCGTCATTTGTGTTATATATATGAAGAAGCGCACGTATGTTTATCACTAGGGTTTGCCCACCTGGGCTACTTTTATATTTTTTTACATCGTCGCTGTTTACACAAATAACTGATGGGGGCTGCATATCCGCATTTTCGTCCAGTGCGTCATGTCTGAAAAGGGCGCTGGTTGGTATCTTTCTTCGGTTTCAATTTAATTTTCGTTTAATAATTTGTAAGATAGGGAAGAAATATTATATCTTCCAGCACCCATTTTCTTGTAATTTGCTGAACAACAAAATGTGAATGCAATTTGGTACACTTCATGAAGTTCTACAATTTTTGTCATGTACCATTTTTCCAGTGATCGAAGTGGCACAGAGCTACTGCCGATATGGTCGACACCAAGATTTTAAATCGAAAGCCATTCTGCTTCAGTATGTTAAGTGCTCTGCTGCTACACTAAAACTGTAGTGTAACAGCAGAGCACTTAACGTCTTTTCAGTCCCAGCTGCTAATCATTTTTCAATTTTAGCCATTAAAAATATCATTTGCTGATTTTTGCGTTAAAATTTGTGCTTTCAACCTAATTTCTTTACGTAGTTTGTGACGGGTTTATAATTTATTACATACCAGGATGGGTAAACAATGTTTTTGTAACTGCCGGTATGCTCACTTCCATTTTTGTTAACTACCAGTATGCCATACCTGCCCACTTCGAACACGGCATTTTTCGTTCAAGTGGTATTTAAAAAGTTACTGGATATTGAATATTGCTTCTCATAGGGGTAACATAGTAATGGTGGTGTATATAATAATTATGATACATTGTATATATATATCCATATGTTGTATATGTTCTGTATATACATAATCGGGGGCCTCGAAAAATATGACGGCCCAGGACCCCCAAAAGCGTTAAGACGGCACTGACCCTCATGCTGTCATCTGATGATGAAACCCATCGTAAAGATGACTGCATGCTATTGCGCATGAATTTCTGCTGGAAAGCAGTCATAACAATGATGGCTATTACGTAGTGTTCCCTTCTGCTGTATAACATACTTTATGGCATTTAAAAGGAGAACGACTAATTAGTTTTTCCAATTTTTAAGTGGTGAGAGGGGGGCACATGCCCTACTGTGCCTTCCCCATGCTACGCCTGTGTGTATGCTACATTAATAATTTCCTTTTTTTAAGGGTAAAAATAGTTTACAAGGACTGCATAGAATTATCCCATTTAGACAGACTCCATGAACACCTACTTCTTAATTTTTACCTCATTAAACTTTTTACTTAAGGTGCAAAACAATTTTCCTCTCTTCACTGCAAACCCATTTGAATAGCAAATTTAATCACATAATTATTATAAGGTGAAGAAAAGTAAAGAAAAATGTTATAATTATTTTTCTTTAAAAGAATGTCATCATATACATTCAGGTTTTGTATATTTACTTCTGTTCAGTATGATTCATTTTGTTTATCGTGTCACAGGCAAAGGTTTTTTAGGAATGATTTTTAAAAATGGATTACAGTTGGTATATTATTAGAAAATAGACCAATTTTAAAAATAGTAATCGCACTTGTTGTATTCTATTTTTAACTCATTAAAAGGCTTCTTTTCAAAGCCACACTCTGCAACTAAATGGAAAGCATTAAGTTTCAATATTTATTTTGATCCCATGTTCTTACCAAGAAATTTAGTCACTCATTGCTCAAAAATGAAGTACATTATTAAATAATTTTAAGTTTTTAGGTTACTGAATTTCATGACCTATTTGGATTATTTTAATGCAAATTATAAAGCCCATGTCTCATTGAGAAAATATTTCCCCCTTTTTTTTCCGGTAAGGTTTTGAGGGGCAAAATATTTTCTTTTTTTAATTTTTACTTTATACTGTAAGTTGATGTTTCAGTGATTGTAAACTGCATATTGGTCTCCAGTGTTTTTGCATAATGTAACCCATGTATGACTCTAAAACTTCCGAAATATCTAACATTAATGTTGACGTTAGCACAATGCAAAGCTTAACTTAAACTACGATAACCTTATTAATGAATCTTGAGCACCCCGTTCGCTCTTTTTTTGGGGGGTGAGGGAGTGGTGAAAGAGGTGTGTCGATTATTTCGCAAATACTTAAGTTATCTGCTTATAAAATATCGTTCAAGGAGTACACATAATGCTGACGAGCTGGGTGTGTGTCATAGAAAGATGTGCATTTTCGTCGTCCTTCCTCCCGAAAAGCGACGTGACATCCGATCGCAGCGCCATCTACCGCTTTCATGATTGCGGGCAGCAAGTTTTTCTGCGAGCACGACACACTAATTCTTCTAGGCACTGTAACACAGGTATCATGTAAACAACGTCAAATTTCTACACATTGTGACTTCAAGGTTAAGAGATTCGAGGCATTTCCAGAAGTATTATTCCAACCTCATTGGTTTTCATCGAAGCAACGGTGACGTAACATAAGTGGTAAGGAGATTGCCATGGAGGTAGGAATAAGGGGAGAAAGAACTCTCCGTTGGCTCAATACAATCCAACTGAAGCCAGCGGAACGTTACGTAAGTGACGTAACGGCAGCCATCTTAAGACTGACATGAGCAGACTATGCAACAGCTGTTAACGTTGTGCGAAGCATGTAGTTGTCAGTTTGCTTTTAATATTCATAAATTTGCCCTTCTTTACTATATTAATCGTTGATATACTGTTCTTAAGGATATTATTAGTTGATTTATCAATGCTTAGGGCTTTACGGATACTTCCAGGTATTTAGAATTTAGGAAACATTTCATGTTTTCTAAATTCTAAATACCTGGAAGCATATGCTCTGAAAAAGGACTTTTCCGAGTTTCTATTAGAAATTTTTCCCTCTGTTAGCACAACAAATGTCATACTTTTCAGTGCCATTCTGTCAATCAAAATGGGAAAATTGGAAATTAAGCTGGTCATATCTAAAGTGACTTCATATACGCGCTTTACTACTAAATACTCTTCGTAAATTAAAAGATTTCATATTAAATGTTTCTTCGATACTTACCTGTGAAAAGTAACTCCAGGAGTTAGTCGTCCGGAATTGTTATGACATCCGTAAGCGTAACAAAACACTATTTCTAAAGAAAAAACTTCAAATTTCGAAAATCAAACTTGTCACGTACGTAACCCAATGGCTCAAAACGACTATCAGTCTTAAGATGGCCGTCACACCGTCAGTGTCGTCTGCTAAGAAAGCTTTAAGTTTGTGACGTCATACTTCCTCCCCTTATTCCAACCTCCATGGTGACTGCAATAAACGTTTTTGTTTGTAATATGAAAAACAAAAACGTTTCCCCCTTTAGATATTAGCGATAACAACACAATTTCGCTCACGCATCCGAAAACACCTGACTTGCTAGCTTTTAAATGTACAGTTTCGAACGAAATTGTTAATAAGCAAGGTTCTTATATTTATGCTGAAAGATTTTTATATAAAATCTGAACATATTTATCTGAAATATTTTCTTCTGTTTTCTATTATTATTTTGTTTTCTTGTCTGTTAATATTTTGACGATGAAAGTGAAGAGTAAGGATGTATTTTGATTTGTGTCGTGTAGGCTTGAAGTTTTAAATTTACAGTTATGAACAAAATTGCTTATGTGTCGTCTGGCAGAATAAGTCAGGCAGACGTGTTTTCAAAAAGAGCGAAGAAATATGCAGTGTATGACCATTTTATCTGTATGTCATATATATCATCTGTATTTCAACTTTATTTTAATATCATCACGTTCGAAGAACTGGTATTTAGCTGGTTTGTAATAAATCCTCCAACAGAAAAACATAAAATTATTACAAACGTATTCAGAAAAATAATAAGGTCCAACAGAAAATAAAATGAATAACACACCAATACTAATAACAAATAAATAAATAAGCATCGTGAAATTAGTGTTGTACCTTGCACGCGAGCAATGTTAACTAGAATTTGTGGCTCCGTGGTAAGACACTCGCTTCATAAGGTCGCTGGTTCAAATCTTGCTGGAGCGAGTGAGGAAGGTTTCGTTGTGTCAGACTGGTAAGCTGGAAGGAGGAATTTTCCGTAAACTCACGCCACTTAATGTTTTCTTTATAGTGTAGCACACATGACGTGTGATGGACGTAACTAGTCTCACGTCCATTTACCGTCTATGCGTTGCACCCAGTAAACGTAGATTTAACGTAATCGGGTAAGACATTGGACAGCCATTGAATATCTCGATTACGTAGATTAAACGCAATCTGAACTTTCATGGTGGACGTCAAATGGACGTCTATTAGATGTGACTGTGTTGTGTGGGCATTCACTGGATAACTACGATTATATTTATCTCCAGGCCCAGAGTTTAGATCTTTGATGATGAGCATACTAATATCAATACACTGTACTACGAGTTTTGATTTGGTAATAGTAAAACAGGGTTGAAGTAAATATAATGTATAGATTAAGATAATACAACGTAGTTGTCACAAATGTTTATTTTTTCAAGCCGACCATGGTTTCGCTGGGTATTGACTTAGTGCTGCAGTACATCTTACCGAACTTTATACTGTATAATTGAAATGCAACCGAATACCTACTCAGAACGTAACAAGAGCAGTGAGCAATGCTTCTTTTGCGATTCTTAGAGCTGTTATTAAGGTCACTCGGAAGAACATTGCGAAGGTGGAACATGAACTTTAGGATCTACATCTTTGGTTAGCTAACAAATTAGCAGATTTTGATACATTAGACATAAACAATTCAGTTCGTAGTATCAACATGCCATCGAATCACAAAATTTCACTCGAAAGAAAATTCCAAAATTTGATAGCAGGTAATAAGAATAAGCATGCTTACACCAATAGTAATAATACCGGAATAGTGTATCCAGATAATGAAGTGTTTGTCAACTTGTTCGGTCATAGTCTCACTGAAATTGAGAAGAGGACTTTATGATATAATTCGAATTTTGCTATCTTTAGAAAGATACCGGTATCAGACATAGTTGCTTCAGTTGAGGAATCCTTAATACAAATCAGTCTCAACTTTGAAGGAAAAGAAATAGTTAGACATTGTATCAGCCAAATGATAACCGCAAATCACGCTACATTACCTAAACCAAATTTAACCACCAAAGAAATTAATGCGCTTAAAGATTTGCGCTCAAATTCAAATTTAATCATTACTAGAGCTGACAAAGGAGGTCAGGTGGTTGTGTTAGATAAAAAACATTATGATAGCAAAGTCAAAAATCCTATTTCGGGTGGACCTCACAAATAAATAAATAATGATCCTTTAGATAAACAATTGAAAGAAATACAGAAATTGATCAAAAACTCAGAAACTCTGAGCCAAAACATAAAAAACAAACTTAAACCTTCATACGCCCATTGTGCGAGATTCCATGCTCTCCCTAAAATACATAAATCTGTAATTCCTTTCCGGCCTATAGTAAGTAATATCGGCACAGCAGCATATAAGTTATCGAGGTTCTTATCTTTAAAATTATCTACCTTGGCCACTCCAAACGAAACATCTGTGAAAAATTCCATTGAATTTACCAATTGACTTAAACTATACCCCTACGTAGATCAACTAATGCTATCCTTTGATGTGGTATCGATGTTCCAGTAAAAGGAGCTCTGGAATCTCTAAAATCAAGTCTTGTAGAGCATCATTACAGCCAACCTGAAGTTGAGGAAATAACAAGACTAGCGGACATTTGCATAAAACAGAACAGATTTACTTTCCGTGGAACGTTTTATGAACAGTCGGAAGGTCTAGCCATGGGCAGCCCACTGTCACCTATATTATGTGAGATCTACATGCGTCGATTTGAAGAAAAACTTTTCAAACTCGTGAAATTTGACATATGTATACAATATGTAGACGATACTTTCGTTCTATGGAAGGGAAAACATTCTGAAATTCCAGAATTAGTCAAACTTATAAATTCCATTGATCCTCACATTCAATTCAGCTACGAAACTGAAAATAACGGACGCCTACCATTCCTTGACGTCCTGGTAACTCGCTTAAATCAATCTCTGGCAACCACAATTTATTGGATGCCTTTCGCTATTTTTTCACCTCCACATGCAAAGTCTAATCACCCTTATAAAAAAAAACTCAGTGCCTTTTGCAGTTGCGCATATCGCGCGATACATATATGTTCAGATAAGGACAGTTTGGAAAAACAACTTTATTTTCTTAAACGTGTTGCAGTACAGCGAGGATACAACCCTTCCATTATAGACAAGGCTCTGACAAAATTCCGGAAACCGAAGCCCATCTCCACATTAACTCCTGTGATGCGCCCACTGCGAGAGAAATTTGCCATTATTCCATTTTCCCGTGAAATTGACTTCAAAATTACAAAAATTGTCAAAACCTTTAATTTTAAGGTTATTTTTAAACCCATAAACAAAATGAGATTTTTAGGATCAAAGGACTATGTTGAAGACAAAACCTCGTGCAGAATTTATCAAATTCCATGTTAATCTGGCGCTTCGTATATAGGACAGACCCGTGGAGCCTTGCGTTTTCGATTGAAGGCGCACAAGACCTGCATTCGGAATTGTGACTTAAAGAAGTCATCGACTGTTAAACACTGTTACGAAAAGGACCACAAATTTCTCTTTGAGGAAGCAAAACTTATTGACAAGCCAGATTAAACCACCAAACTTAATATTTTGGGAGCTTTCCATATATATCAGAAGTCTTCGCAACTTGTTAATGACATGGCATCCACGCCATTTCCATCAAACGCGTGGAAGCATTTAACCAAAACACGTGACTGTAAACACCATTTATGATGTCACATACAATTTGAATATTTACGTGATATTCGTCCTGATGAAGCTAGGTCAATACCCAGCAAAACCATGGTCGGCTTAAAAAAATAAACATTTGTGACAACTACGTTGTATTATCTTAATCTACACTGCTGGCCACTCAAAATGCAACACCAAGAAGGAAGCATCCGATTGGCCTGAAATTCGCAGCATGCATCGCCCGCGAGAGAAAATGCAAACGATTAGCATTGCAGGGCATATGAAAATCATGTGCGCCCGGCACGCCACCGAGAAACACTATAAGAAGGGTGCACAGAAGACGGGGTGTAAGTAGTGGAAGTGTGTTGTGCTGCCGGACCTGTGCGCGGGAAGCTTCCTGATGCCTCATCGCAGAATACGGCAGTCATTCCAGCACGTTTCGGAGTTCGACGGAGGACGAATAGGGGCTTATCGCGACAGCGGTTTATCGTACTGAGACATCGGCGCCCGTGTGGGACGACATCCAGCCACACTGAGGCGAGAATGGATTTAGTGGGTGCAGGAGGGACGGAGGGACCGACGTGAGCAACTGCCGTAGCCGCGGCACACCACCAAACAAGAGGACCGGCATGTTGTGCGGCGGGTATTGACGGCTCGCACCGCCACATCACGAACGTTAGCGCATGAATAAGGGTGTGTTGCGGAACATCCTGTGTCAGCACGTACCGTTCGACGTCGTCTGCAGGAGCAGGGACTTGTCGCACGGCGCCCATTGCTCCGATTACCATTGACGTTACACCACCGGCGAGTGCGGCGGCAGTGGGCCGTTGAATGTCACACCTGGACTACGGAATGGCACAACAGTCTTCTCCGACGAATCCCGTTTCTGTCTGCAACACTACGATGGTCGGATCCGCGTGTGGCGGCACCGCGGCGAGAGACTGTATGACGCCTGCAATATGCATCCCCATACCGGTCCGTCGCCTGGCGTTATGGTTTAGGACACAATTGGATACGACACCCGCACCCCTCTGGTACGCATCGCTGGTACACTGAACAGCCACCGCACCATCTCCGACGTTTTGAAGCCTGTAAGTCCTCCCTTACCTGCAGGACCTGCCAGCGGTCACGCTTCAACAGAACAATGCGCGCCCGCACGTGGCACGTATCGTGCAACAATTCACGGCCCACCAGGTGTCACTGCTGCGGTGGCCAGCCTGTTCTCCCGATATGTCGCCCATCGAACACGTCTGGTCGCTGATCGGCTACCGAGTGGCCCGGCAAGCACCACCCGCGGCTACTCCTGATGAACTGTGGCAACGTGTAGAAGCAGCCTGGACCGACATACCCCAAGCCCACATCCAAAGCTTCTTTCGTTCGATGCCGCGGCGTGTAGCGGCCGTTATTGCCAGTCATGGGGGCCACACGAACTATTGATGTCTGCTCTGCGTCTTCCGCAAGTCGCACGGGCCTGTAAGCTCAATCGTTTAATCTTTGCATCTGTTGTTATGTGTCCAGTAAATCTGGCTTTGCTATCTCGTGTCCTTCTTGGTGTTGCATTTTGGATGGCCAGCAGTGTATATATAATCGTCACAAGATTGTAGTCTTTCAGATAAAAAGTATAATGGTTGTATTTCCGAATCAGGATATTTTAAGTAATTCCAGATTTTGAATGTATTGTTCCGCATTGTTTACACAGAAACTGATCACTCCCAAAGTGAAAGGAAATAGTAGTGAAAGAAAGTAGTTCATGAAAAATTTTATGCTGATTTTTGTTTTAGAATTTTGCCATAATAGACGCCTAATGACGATTTTTATTTGTAAATATATTTCATGAAGGAAATATTTCAAACAACAGCACCACGTTTGTTGTTGTTTTTTCATCCGGAGCGAATGCTTTTTTATGTACTTAGATCAGTGAAAAGGATATAAATATTTGTCAGAACATGGTTTCACTCATTTTTTAGTCATGCACACAAAACAATTTATAGATTCTGACAGTGGGGTCCATATCCAAAGTATTGAATCCAATTGGAGAGCTCTCAAGCAAATTCTGAGAAGCCATTCTTCCAGATCGGAAGAACTATTGTCCGACAGTCTAATGAAATATTTGTTCCGACCTTTTTGGAAAAAACAAAATTTCGATCTATTTCAACAGTTCACTGAAGTACGTACTTCCCTCTATCGAGTGGAAAAAATGAATGTTAGACACATTAATTCCGTGCTATTACAACACATGAAAAAGTGTGTTGCATTAGGATTCGTTATGGAATTATGAGATGTGAATCTGTGATATGAAGTAAATGTGTTATTGTTTTCTATAATGAGGTAAATGCCTATAACAGACCTTATTCACCTCGCATTGCATCACGGGGAAACTTTACCGTTTCTGAGGACCAGCAATAGTTTGTTTACATGCGTTTTTCCATTGCTTAACAAGACGTTCCGTTGCAAGGGTTCAGAAAAATAGAGATTTTCGTAACGACATGCCTAACTTTTTCTCATCGTATGGTTGTGCTAATAAATCCTGTTACCTAAAGTGTACAGAAGAAGGAATGACCTTCCACAATTTTCCTCTGAAAAGGCCGAAACTGGGAAAGGAATGGCTGTGTAAAATGAAACGCGACGATTTTCATTCCAGTGTGCATTCTCGAATATGCTCTCTCCTCTTTAAGGAGGAAGATTTTGAATATGATGTCACTAAGAATAGAAGGCGGTTAAAACCCGGTAGTATTTCTTAAATGTTTAATTTCCAAAAAAAATGTGAAAAAGGGAAAACGAATTGCATATCTAGATCGGTATGTTGCGTATTAACTTCTACGTTCTTTCCCCAAAGAGCGAAATATGTCTTTAATTTTTCTTTCATTTAATGTTACGCATTCTTATTATTTTTCAGTAAACTGCCTAGCATGCGAAAATGAGAAGTTTGCTGTTGTTGTTGTTTTAACCCTATTTTGTTTCCGTATTAAGCATATTTCAGGGCTTCTAAATGTTTTGTTTTGCAAAAAAGATTCCCAAGTTTATGTTTCAGATGTTTCACCAGTGTCTAAACAAACAATAGGAACGTGAAAAATTGATATACCGTGTTTGAGAAATTCTTCATTAAAAACTACATCATGACTACTCAAGAGACGAATTTTTGCTGTAAATCCGTTTATTTTTGTCGTGTCGTAAGCGCTAAGATTCGCCTTGCTCCACTGGAGGCTTTTTCTAAAAAGCCTCCAGCTTTCGCACTCCACTGGAGGCTTTGGAATAAAGTCTCCCAGGGGAGTGCGGAATCTTGGCGAATCTTTGCGCTTACTACACCACAAAAATAAACGGATTTAAATGCGTTATGTGTGTCTCTTGAGTATTCACAGTGTGATGTATTTATAATTACGTTCCATCATGACTACTGGGGATGTTTTCCTGTATCGTGCGAAATAAACATCGAGCACAAACTTGTCTTGATATATTTTTGCAACTTTGCTTTGTTCTTCTATAAAATTAATTTCTCCTTCTTCGCCATGTAGCTCTACTAATTCGTTGGCATAATCCAAGGCTTAAAAAATTTAAAAATTGGCCAACAGTAAGGGGTGAAGGTTCATTTCATGATATTAAATACCAATATCAAATGGTTACACCGTTTGCACAAGACACAAAGCTCAATAGGAGCACAATCCTATTATCATCGTGTTTTTTTTATCGTGTGCAAACGGTGTAGCCATTTGGTATTGGTATTAGTAAGGGGGCTATTCTTCCACATACGGGGGCACTGCTCATTTCTTACAGCTCAGACAGCGGAACGCTAGCACAGCTCCGTGAGCATGTACCAGAAGAATCAAGCTACTGTTTTCGACGTGGCAACGGATCTGTTGTGTTGTTTTCATTCGAATGCAAACAGCATGTTTTTGGAGTAATTTAAAAAGTAGCATAATGAAACAAGGTGTACATACAGCCAATCTAGGTGATCGATTGATGGAATTCATATTCCGAAGGGAATATAATGCCAGGAGCACAGACGTCTTCGAAGAAATGCTTCAAACAATAAGAAAACACGAATGTCAATGAACGTCGATGCTTTTGTTTTAAAATTGTCCTTTTTTATTAAAAACGAATTAAAATACTTGTAAATACGAAAGTAAATTATTTTTATCGGTATCCGAACGTATATAGTTGTAAGTTCATTTTTTTTTTAGTTCTTTTTCAGCATCTCAGTTATTGTTTTTCAAGTTGTCCATGAAATATTTTCTTTGATGAAAGCAACGTTAATCAACATGATGAATAAAAAATAAGCACAAAATGCAAAGATAACCACTTTGCCACTTCTCATAATGTTTGCATTCGAATGTAAACAACAACATATCCGTTGCCACATCGAAAACAGTAGTTTGATGCTTCCGCTACATGCTCACCGAGCTGTGCTAGCGTTCCGCTGTCTGAGCTGTGAGAAATGAGGTATGCACCCGTCTGTGGAAGAACAGCTGTAAGGGGTAATATTGAATCAGGAGCCATACTGGTCCGTAGAAATCCACTTCCGACGTCGCATGAATAATGTCCAGTATTTCCATCACGGTAAGATTTATTTCGATGAAAATAGTAATGAAAATTCCATTTCGTATCGTGGACTACTTTCTTTCACGTTGGGTGTGATCAGGTTCTACATAAACGAAGCGAAATGATACACTCGAAATCGGGAACTACTTGAAAGCGTTATGATTCGGAAGTCCATCCGAAACAATTCTTGTCTAATCTAGAAAGTAAAAAAAAAAAAAGCTTACGAAAACTTTTTTCAAGTCTTGGGTGCCCTAAATTCGGAATTATTTTTATTTGATGATTCAAATTCTGTATAATGCTGCGATTTTATGTACCTCTAGTACGAGCTTCAATCACAGGAAAGCTAGGTTTTCGTATTCAAGAGTAACTCAGTTCCGTGTAAATGTGTGGAGAAATACGGAGCGGCATGGCGAGATTAATCTCTTGGAGTCACTAGAATGTTACTTCATATTACCATCAAACAGCCTGTGATCTTCGAACCCATGTTAGTGCCCACTATATTGTAATTCAACGGAAACTCCGAAAGAAACAACTTATCAGGCGTCCATTCGTTTGAAACAGGGTCGAAAGTATCGAAAGCTATGGAACCATTCTCTATCGTGCCACCAGTACAATACAACTTTCCGCAACACGGAATCAAAGTTGTTTTGAAATGCATTCCCGTTTTCATAGGAGCTACGAAAGTCCATTGCCTAGTCAAAGGGTTGTACATCTCTGATGAGAGCGTAGGCCTTCGATAACAGTCAGATTTTCTAGCGTATCCCCTGCATACGTACACCTTGCCATTAAAAGCGGCAGATGCGTGTCGCATTCTGGCTTGTAGCATCGGTGATATTTCGGCACCATGACCTGTCCCAGACTCGTATCTTTCAGAGTACTGCAGTGGTGCTCCTCCGGACGTTCTTCCGCCAGTGACGTAGATGTGATTTCCTAAAGACACAGCAGCGAAGAAGGGACGGCTCATCAACATTCTGAAATCTTCGCTGAGTCTTTGTAGCTCGACGCACAGGGAATACACAACACCGTTTTGCCCCAGGAAATATATCACTCCACGATGTATTGTGATGACAGAGTAAGGGATAACGAATTTCCACCGCGTAGATATAATACCAAAGGTTTTGAGGCATAGTGTACACACCTGTCCATCACTGACGAATATTAATTTCTCCCCAGTGCAAACGATGTATGAAACTTTGAAAGAAAGCAAGCTGTAGATTTCTTGTAAGTTGCACAAATGAACCCATTCAGCGCCGTGAATCGGATCGTAAAACTTAAGGTCGATTGAAGAGAAAGTTTTAGAAATAGAATATATCGCACAACACATTAGTTTTGTGTGTCTGAGGTGTTCTTTGGATTGGCAGTATCTTTCCCTAGTTCTGAAACACCCAGGCATGGAGTGGTGCTTCTTAACTAAGCTTAATATCTTAATGTGAGCTTGAGTTGACACAATGAGTTTTTCTGTTAGCACATTCTTTTCCAAATAATCTGTGCTCAGGAAAGGCAGGCGGACACAAGTCAACAAATCATGCAGGTTCCAGCTCCTGTCACGTTCTTCAGCTTTCACCCACCTCATAACTGCTTCGAATATGATATTTTCGCTCATAACGAATAAGTCGTCTCTCCTTATTAAACATTTTAGCTTGGAAAATGGCAAGGTTAAGAAATCTTCCGATTTTGAAACATCCTCGAAGTTTTCTCTGACGTAGATTAGGCATTTTGTGATTGCAGTTTGATCTTGATATTGTTCTGCTTGTGAGAGAACGAAAAGAACGTTTTCGGCACTTAATTCGCTCAGCATTAATCCGAAACATGCATCAACAATTCTGCTAAGCTGTAAATACCCTGCAGTACATATTAAGCTCTTCACATTTCTCGACGTGATGATTAACTTGCCGCTGTACAGAAAGTTTATGAGACATTGGAGTGAATTAGGATCTACAGCTTCCAATGTTAATTCCGATTGTGTGCTCTCTGCAAAATTTCCAGTGAACAGTTCCCTAAAGTACGGGATTCCACCGGCCAAGATTATGCGATGAGCTCTGAAGGTTTTCCCTCCAGCTTTGATGGTAACGTCGCACAGTTGTCCAGATTCTTTTAGCCCGTCTATCGTGGAAAATGTTTCGCACAAAAACTCATCATCAGAGAGATTTGACTCGTTATCAGAATCTTCCATACTGCTGAACATATCTCAGCTTTCTGATAACTCGGGAAAAATGCAACGAGGAAGATCTAACAGAAAATTCAAAACGTTTAAATCGTACCACCAAGTGATTCAAAGTTGTGTACGGTAGACGTGACTCTGTCACGGGTCTGTATTTCAGAATCAATGATCACGAGGATGAAATTCACCAAGCGATGTAAATATTCCACGCGCCTTTTTACCCACGGCGAAACAATAGCTAATTAATAAATAGGATCTGTACACCAAGTAAACTCAAAAGTATAACTATACTAATGATCCGAATTCCTTGGTGCAGAATAGAAATAAAAGTTTCCAAGGTTTCGCGCATCAACAAGAAGGCTTTCTCATGGAAGGTAGGCAGCAAACTGTGAACTGAATAATAGAACACTTCAACAATTTGAGCGCGGTGACTTGACTAGACAATAAATGAACGCGCGCAAATGTGATCAGTGATTCGAAGAAACGAGGCCCGGTGGCGCAGTGGTCTAAGGCGCTGGCCTCTGATCATTCGTCCGAAGGGATCCGGGTTCGAATCCCGGTGAGGCATGGATGTTGTGTTTGTCTTACGGCACTGGCTCTCTCCCTTCCCTGGAACCAGTGACCCTAAATTAGGGACGGGCGACTGCTTATAGCCCATTGAGTTGCTCACGGTGGTCGTTAAACCTCCAATCAAAAAAAAAAAAAAGAAACGAGGTCACGATGGTTGGGCACGCGATACTGTGTTAGAAAACGCAGCGTAATTTGAAGAATTGATTCCAAATGCGTGGTAACTCTAGATAGACGCTATCATTGCAAACCTCGCTGCTGGTCAAAATTTCCAAGGTTTCACGAAAGGCAGTAGATTTACGAGTGGAATAGGAAGCTAATTTCTTTATACCATCCCATATAGGATCAGCGGAATTGAACTTGACTTCTGGGGATAGGGCAGTGGTTACTTTTCCATCCATTGGGTCTCTTTTATATTCGTTGTGTCTAATTCTGAATAAGACCAAGCGTTCGTTCAGAATTAGATTCAACGAACATAAAAGAGACACAAGAGACGAAAGCGTAACACCACTGCCCTGTGCAGAGAAGTCAAATATAAGTTCTCTGATCCTGTGTAGGATGATATAAAGAAATTAGCTTCCTACTGCACGCCTAAATCTACTACCACTCGCGAAACCTTAGAAATCGTTACCAACCGGGTGGCTTGCAATAATAGCGTCTCTCTAGAATTGCCACGAGGTTTGAAATCAGTTCGCCAAATAATGCCGGTTTTTTTCCCACGATACCGCGTGTCCACCAACATGACTTCTCGTTTCTTCGAATGAATAATCACATATTCATCTATTGTGTAGTACAATCACCGCCGTGTTCAAATTGTTGAAGTGTTCTATTATTCTAGATAGAATATCGTGCATAGTACAATTTGGGTAGATAAAGAAGCCGTCTTTTTACTTGTAGGATTGAACACATATCTTACTACTAGGATTGAACACATATCTGTACTCAATTATAGCAAAGCATAATTTGTTATGCTTTGTTATAATTCTCCTTGATGTAAGATGTACATCATCATCAGGTACATCTTGATGTGAAATGTACCTGATGATGAAATGCTCAGCATTTTGAAAATCTTGTTCGATATATATCTGCACTTAGTATTAAATTATTAAATTATGCTTTATCATAATTGAGTACAGATATGTGTTCAATTCTACTGATCATCGTGTAACCGCCTTGGTGGCGCAGTGGTCTAAGCGATGGCCTCGGGTCATTCGTCCGAGAGGGGTCTGGGTTCGAATCCTGGTGAGGTATGGATGTTGTGTTTGTCTTACGGCGCTGAGTCTCTCCCTTCCCTGGATCAAGTGACCCAAAATTATGGACGGACGACTGCTTATAGCCCATTGAGTTGCTCACGGTGGTCGTTAAACCTCCAATAAAAAAAATCAAGTTGTAAAAGGACGGCTTCTTTATCTGCCCTAAAAAGTTCTATTATTCAGTTTGAAGTTTGCATTCTACCTCCCTTGAAAAAGCCGCCTGGCTGATGTGCGAAAGCTTGAAAACTTTGATTTCTATTCCACGCCAAGAAATTCGGATAATTATTATAGTTATACTATTTTGAAAACAATAGCTGTTTGAAGCGTACTTTATCATAAGGTGATGCAACTTCATTTGTTGTTAGGGGCACTGAGTATGATACTCCTTTTGCAAGGGTTTATCAGAATAACTGAAACACCGATTGCGGTTGGAGGACACGTGATGCTCAGTACGCCAATCACAGGGATGACGTTACCTTCGATGTGAGGTATATAAAGGGCTGCAGTACAATGTAGGCTATTACTGCTAGCCTAGAATACTGTTTACTTCTTATGATATAGCAATTACTAAAGCAACTCCTTATTCTGCAATGCTTTAGGTTAATCCTTATTAGCAACTGAAATTGTGTTGATGATTCTTCACTCTAGGTTATTCCTTATTGTCAACAGAAATTGTACTGCTATCGCTGCACATTAGCTTTAGGTTAATCCTTATTAGCAACTGAAATTGTGTTGATGATTCTTCACTCTAGGTTATTCCTTATTGTTAACAGAAATCGTACTGCTATCGCGGCACATTAGGTTATTCCTTATTGCCAACAGAAATTGTACTGCTATGGCTGCACATTAGGTTATTCTTTATTGTCAACAGAAATTGTACTGCTATGGCTGCACATTAGGTTATTCCTTATTGCCAACAGAAATTGTACTGCTATGGCTGCACATTAGGTTATTCCTTACTGTCAACAGAAGACATTGTACGGCTATCGCTGCACATTAGATTATTCCTTATTGTCAACAGAAATTGTACTGCTATCGCTGCACATTAGGTTATCCCTTATTGTCAACAAAAAGTGCACTGCTATCGCTGAAAATTAGGTTATCCCTTATTGTCAACAGAAATTGTACTGCTATGGCTGCACATTAAGTTATCCCTTATTGTCAAAAGAAATTGTACTAATATCGCTGCACATTAGGTGATTCCTTAGTGTCAACAGAAATTGTACTGCTATCGCTGCACATCTAGTTATTATTTATTGCCAACAGAAATTGTACTGCTATGGCTGCACGTTATGTTATTCCTTATTGTCAACAGAAATTGTACTGCTATGGCTGCACATTAGGTTATTCCTTATTGTCAACAGATATATATAGGTTATTCCTTATTGTCAACAGAAATTGTATTGCTATTGCTGCACATTAGGTTATTCCTTATTGCAAACAGAAATTGTACTGCTATCGCTGCACATTAGGTTATTCCTTATTGCAAACAGAAATTGTACTGCTATCTCTGCACATTAGGTTATTCCTTATTGTCAACAGAAATTGTACTGCTATATCTGCACATTAGTTGTCAACAGAAATTGTACTGCTATGGCTGCACATTAGTTGTCAACAGAAATTATACTGCTATGGCTGTACCTTAGGTTATTAATTAATGCCAACAGAAATTGTACTGCTATCGCTGCACATTAGGTTATTCCTTATGGTCTACAGAAATTGTACTGATATGGCTGCACATTAGGTTATTCCTTATTGTCAACAGAAATTTTACTGCTATCGCTACACATTCGATTATTCCTTATTGTCAACAGAAATTGTACTGCTATCGCTGCACATAGGTTGTTCCTTATTGCCAGCAGAAAGTGTACTGCTATCGCTGAAAATTAGGTTATCCCTTATTGTCAACAGAAATTGTACTGCTATGGCTGCACATTAAGTTATCCCTTATTGTCAAAAGAAATTGTACTAATATCGCTGCACATTAGGTGATTCCTTAGTGTCAACAGAAATTGTACTGCTATCGCTGCACATCTAGTTATTCCTTATTGCCAACAGAAATTGTACTGCTATGGCTGCACGTTATGTTATTCCTTATTGTCAACAGAAATTGTACTGCTATGGCTGCACATTAGGTTATTCCTTATTGTCAACAGATATATATAGGTTATTCCTTATTGTCAACAGAAATTGTATTGCTATTGCTGCACATTAGGTTATTCCTTATTGCAAACAGAAATTGTACTGCTATCGCTGCACATTAGGTTATTCCTTATTGCAAACAGAAATTGTACTGCTATCTCTGCACATTAGGTTATTCCTTATTGTCAACAGAAATTGTACTGCTATATCTGCACATTAGTTGTCAACAGAAATTGTACTGCTATGGCTGCACATTAGTTGTCAACAGAAATTATACTGCTATGGCTGTACCTTAGGTTATTAATTAATGCCAACAGAAATTGTACTGCTATCGCTGCACATTAGGTTATTCCTTATGGTCTACAGAAATTGTACTGATATGGCTGCACATTAGGTTATTCCTTATTGTCAACAGAAATTTTACTGCTATCGCTACACATTCGATTATTCCTTATTGTCAACAGAAATTGTACTGCTATCGCTGCACATAGGTTGTTCCTTATTGCCAGCAGAAAGTGTACTGCTATCGCTGCACATTAGGGTATTCTTTATTGTCAACTTAAAATGTGTTGCTGCTTACTTCTTATGTTTTTTCTCTAAAACCTATCCCGGGTCTATCCTTAGCAATAATTTACACCTATGGCCCAGTTTGGCCCTTCAAAGTATGGGATAACTGAACTCTCCTAATCATGCAATTTCTGCCGTATGGCAAAACTCAGCATGTGATTCTCCTTATCTGAACTTCTTACTGTAAGTTTTTACATGTCTTTTAAATTCCCGCGAACACGGATACCAGCACCGAGCAAAAGTCAGTTTAGCTCTGTCTTGTTTCTGGAGTCGGCATTCTGCCTCCTACCAGCAAACCAATGATAATTCACGGTTTGGCAATTTGCCGATATTCATTTCCCAAGTATATTTTTCGGTTTTTTTAGTCTTCAGTAATAATTTCCTGTCTCGTACTCTACCTACAGCTGAGGAATTACCAAAAATAAAGAAATACCGATCCCCTGTGGAGCCTCCCGCACCTCCCCGGCTGGATCACCGGCTGTCACGGCTGCCTCGTCTTGATTTTCCCTCCTTCCACCGTCCTATCCAGACATGGTTTCTAAATTCAATGATTGCCCCGCAATGGTACTTTCTACTTAGTTACACGAATAGCGATATTTCCCAATGAGGCATACCCTTCAACACTTATACTCCACCTTCACCTTTAATATCTATCCTATCAAGGCGCCGTGCCTACTACTAAAATTATTTCATTCTTCAAGTCATACAGCAGTTGGTGAATTGACTTCTAAACCTCCCGGATATTTTTATATTTTTTTGTCGGCGATCACGTAGCAGTGCCTGCAGTCGCAGGTGTAACAGCTGTTGGTCGGTAATTGTCGACAACGTCCGACTTCAGTGACCTCCAAAAACTGCATGATCGCATGGTCTTGCAGGATCTACAATAATCGTCTTGCAGGATCTACAATAATTAGAACGGAAGAAATAGCAGATGTAACACGATATACTGTATCAAAGATTATTACCTATCAAACAGGACACCGTGTTGCATCCAAACCAGAAAATTGCAGACGCCACATTATTATTAATTATTATTTACTATGCTTTATTTAAAAGAGAGTTAAAGGAATACTTGATACACAGTTAATATGTTTCTGGTTTGATTATCTACAAATGTGATTATGTAAATTGCAGTTCTATAGGAGTATAATTTCTTGACTTGGCACTTTTGTTTTTTTTATTTGGGGACCAGGGGCTCATCAGGCCTACACTAGCCCTTTCCCCTGGCTCCCTGCTATGTTGCACTAGAGTTGATTGAATAAGTGCTTGTAATATACGTAGTACCATTCGTATTGTCATACGTGTTTTGGTATTACTATAACTTCATTTGTACTTTGCACTATATGTAAATTATTATTGTATAATATTTGTATTTGCATGTTTGATGGTTTGTGTTAGTTGTATTATTATTCACATTTTTGCATTTATGTGTTATATTAATGCATTTCTTACATGCCCTGAAGTGCCAGAAAAACTGGTACACCAGTCTAATACTTGGTAGATCCCCCACGGGAGCGCAGAAATACGACGGGGCATGGACTCCACTAGCTTCTGGAAATATGCTGTAGGCAATGCACACCATACTTCCTTCAGAGCGTTTTACAATTCGGGAGTATTCCGAGGTTTCGGATTCCTGTGTTCGATAGCGCGTTGCATGGCATCCCGAATGTGTTCTATCACGATCTGGGGACTTGGGTGGGAATGACAACACCCCAAACTCGGATGAATGCTCCTCTAACCATAATGTGGCGTCCCGACACTTGTGCGGAGGTGCATTGTCCTCTTGGAACAGGCCCAACCAATCAGCATGAATGCAGGACATGAACGGGTGTACTTCGTCAGGAAGAATGCGCACATAGAGAAAGGGACCCCTGGTACGTCTAAAAACGTCTGGCCGGTCACAGACGTTTGTAGACGTACCAGGGGTCCCATTGAAGTCCAGATAGACACACTCCATACCATTACGGACCGCCCTACCACCAGCCGGAACAGTTCCCTGTTGACAGGCGGGATCCATGGCTTCATGGGGTTTGCGCCACACACGAATCCTTCCATCTGCCCGATTCAGTTGGAAACGCTACTCGTCAGACCAGGCTACTTGTTTCCAGTGGTGGTGTTGCCGTGCCCAAGCGAGGCGCATAGCTCTGTGTCGTGCACCCATCAAATAGACTCGAGTTGGGCGTCGACTCCCAAAGCCCATATCGTTCAGGGTACGTTGCACAGTCCAGACGCTGCTGCTTGTTGAGGCTCCAGCATTGAATTCCGATGATACCTGCGAGAGTGTTGCACGCCTATCGCGTGAAACGATTCTTGACAGCCGATGATGGTCACGTTCACCCAACGTGTTTTTACGGCCACACTGGCATCGTAGGTTGGAGGTTTTACCGGAATTCTCGTAGTCACGGTACACCCTTGTAATGGTCGTCCGTGAAAATCCGAACTTCGTTTCTCCCTCCGAAATACTATGGCCCATCTCACGAGCGCCAACTATGACACCGTGTTGAAAATAGCTTAAATCGTTATTGCCTGTCATTCTCAGGCCGAAAACAGCTCTGACAGCTGGCAAGGATGTCTATCGTTTAATATACGCACTGGCGGACGCAACCGAGTACGCGCATAGGTGACGTAGCTATGTATTTTGCATAAGCTCGTCTGTACCAGTTTTTCTGGCACTTCAGTGTATATGTATGGTATTTCTTTTGTGTTTGCATATGGTGCGTGTAGTTGGTTAATCTGTTATTGGTACAGAAATTGCATGTACGATTTGATTGTATGCTAGATAGTGTAACATGGCCAAATTAAATTCAAATTCAAGATGTCGGATAAGGATAGGCTTACGTTGGCACTGAGTTTACAAAAGGAGCACAAGACCACGGCATCGCAAATAGCACTAGAATTGAGCACCAGTCGGAATGATCCAGTTTCCTTCATAACTGTTCGTCGGGAACTCCGTCGTGCCGGTGTTTAAGGACTGTGCTGCGGTGAACAAACCTGTGATTACCAATATCAATGCAATAAAACGTGTACTGTGGTGCAAGCACATGAAAACTAGGATTCTGAAGATTGGTAAGGTGTCATTTGATCTGATGAATCGTGCTGCATGTTGTTACCCGCCATTGGTAGAGTGTACGTCTGGGGAAAACCTGCAGAAGCGTACCACCCCGATTTTGAAGCATGAAGGTGGATGATCCCTGATGCTGTGCGGTACAATATCATGGCATTCCTTAGGGTCAAAGGTTACTCTGCAGGGTT
Source organism: Macrothele yani (assembly GCA_039090855.1). Taxonomy (NCBI): domain Eukaryota; kingdom Metazoa; phylum Arthropoda; class Arachnida; order Araneae; family Macrothelidae; genus Macrothele; species Macrothele yani. The sequence continues at coordinate 52,991,551 of CM077028.1, forward strand.
TTGCCACGTCTACCAAGTACGAATACAGTCTTACGGACCATCTGCACCCAATGTTGTAGGCATTGCTCCTTGCTGACTGACTCTGGCTTTAAGCAGATAACGCACGCATGCGAGACGTGTAAAGTTGTGGTTCGCAGAGCATGAAATGGTGTCCACATTGCAGAATGGTGGCACCGAAGGGCTCGGCAATTGTGAAGTCAGTTTTTAACACGTCTTTTGTAAAAAAAAAAAAAAAAAAAAAAAAAAGATCGTGCTTGTGTTATCACTTTGTCCGTCCGTCAATCAGTGGACACCATATCTCTGCAACAATTAGTCCAGTTTGAAAATGTTCTTTTTGCATTGGGAAGGCTGAAATGTGGAGACGACGATCTTTGCTTTTCGGTTTTTCTACGACGCACGACTTCGCCACCAGAGGGCGGAAATGCAGATGCTAACGACTTCAAAATACATTTTGCTCCATATATTTGCTTCTGAACATCCGACTGAAGACATTCTTTCTTCCAATCGATAACATTTTTAACGAAGACTATTTTGGGTACTGTTTCTTTTTCTAGTAATGCATAGTGTTTCTGCTAGAGGGCGTAAAGTTAAATTAAATTCCGATATTTCCGCTTCAAAAAGACGATTTCAAAGATTCTTTTTGCATAAGATACAGCTCCTAGTGGGAAATGCTTTGCATATAATTTTGAATTTTTGTAAAAGATGATTTAGACACTAGGAGGCGTTAGTGTATATTTTTGTTTCTGATATACTTACAGCAACATCTGCGCTTCTAAACGTTCGATTTAAAAAATTCTTCCGTGGTCAGATACCATCACTCACCACGACAAGCTTTCCGAGAATACTTTGTGCTGAAAATAGTGCATAAGTTTCTCTCCAGGGAGCGTAGATGTATATCTCTTATTTTTGACGATATCTCTACTTCTAACAGTCCGATTTGAAAAATGTTTTCTTTGTCGGAGAGCCCTCCAGGTGCGAAATGTTTTGCATATGATCACAAATGTTTCCAAACTAACACGTGTGCCACTAAAGGTCATAAGTTCACGTTTCCTTTTGCAGCAACATCAGTGCGTCTCAAAGCCCGATTGATAAAATAAAAGTTTTTCGGTTAGATACTGCTAACTGCCAAAACATTTTGTGTATATTTATTGCCAAAAACAATGCACAATTTTTCCGCAGGCATGGAAAATGTCCAAGTGTCTTATTGGTTTTTGTTAATATCTCTGATTTTAAAAGTCCGATTGAAACAATATTTGAACGCCATATGCTATTTACTTTGTAAAACACTTTGTCTCTACTCGTGGGGTTTTGTAGCACTCAGTTCTGGCGCTAGGTGGTGTTAGTGCTTATTTTTTTTCATGCTGAATCTCCACTTTTAAAAATCCTTTTGAAAAATTTCTTGCTTTGCTGTATACTGTTCGTTACAATAAAGATGGTAAATACACGGCCGAGTCACATTATTGTGACCACCAGCTAATATCCAGAGTAACCGCCGTGTGTAGCGCGGACAGCAGCTAGACGGACTGAGAGTGATTCAGTAAGGTGCTGGAAGGTGTTCACAGGTATGTGGAGCCATGCTGACTGCACTGCATCTGACCGCTGCTGGAGGGTACGTGGTGGAGGATATATAGAGCGAACAACACGATCTAGGTGGTCCCACAGATGCTCAATTGGGTTTAAGTCTGGGGAATTTGTGGGCCAGGGAAGTACTTTAAAGTCTTCATTGTGCTCTTCCAACCACTCTCGGGCCTTTCAAGCTGTGCGACGCGTCGCACTGTCGTGCTGGAAAATCCCATCTGCCCCAGGGAAGACAATCAGAATGTATGGGCGGATGTGGTATGCAAGGATCGATTCATAAGGAATTCTGTCCATAGTGCCTTTCACAGGTATGAGTAAACTCAGGGAATGCCACGAAAACATTTCCAAGACCATAACGCTGCCCCCACCAGCTTGAGTTTTTCCAGCAATGGTTGCGTTATGTCTTTCCCCCGATTTTTCTCGCCTTATACGCCAACGTCCATCCGTTCGATGAAGCAGAAAACGTGACTCATCGGAGAAGGCAATCTTTTGCCAATCAGCGGAGGTCCAATTTTACTGCTGTGCAAATGTAAGCCTTTTCTGCCGATGAACCTTCGTCAGCATAGGTGCAGTGACCATCCGTTTGCATCGGAGCCCTATGCGCAACAGGGTTTGCTTAACTGTCGTTTTTGACAGACTTCTGGTAGTCCATTGGTTCATTCGGCCAGTGAGTTGCATCCACTGTGACATGTCGATCGGCCCTCACGCACCATCGAAGCCGACGTTCACTTCTCACATCAATGGCACGTGGTGCTCGGCAGTTTCCACGTCGCTTATTCACAATGGTGCCATTTCTCCAATCACGATACACTTTAACCGCAACAGCACGCGAACAGTTCACAAATTGAGCTGTTTCAAAAAGACTGCTACCTTTGGCCCGAAAGCCGATAATCATCCTGTTTTGCAAATCTGATAAATCGATCTATTTATCTATGACAGCAACGAGTGATATGTTTTCAGATTGCCTGCAGCACACGTTATATACCCTCCAAGCCAACTCACGAAACGGGCCTTCTTTCATTGACTGCGCGCATTTGACGTCAAAAGTAGGAGGCGGTCACAATATTGTGACTCGACTGTGCATCTTTTCAAAATAAGCACACCGGACAAAAAAATTAGTCACTACCTAACAGAAATGGCAGTAGGAAGTTACCGGTTGTACAGAGGGTGCCGTGATAGCATAGTTGGTTGATAAATAGAACTGACGTGGTCTACGGGATCATTTCTGTCTCGTGCAGTGGTGAAAAGCAACGTGTGTGTTGAATTTAGTCTGCAATATTTGTCGTAAGACAGACGGTACTGTGTGGTAAAAAGGAGCCATCGTGTTTGGCCTGCGCACGGACACAAAGTGAATGAAGTCGCCCCCAATTTGTTGGCGTGTTCGAAGCTTACTGTCTGGCGGGTCTACAAACAGCTGTGTAGTTCGGAGTCAACTGAAAATCGGCGACGTAACTGTGACCGGAAAACGATTCTCACCAACAGGGACCGCCGCCATGTTTCACGCCTAGTAACTGCAAATCGGTTTCAACCCAGGCAACAATTGCTCCAAACAGTCGACGAAAGTCAACTCCAACCAATTTCCGAAAGAACATTGCGACGGGAATTGCATGCAATGGACATCTGGAGTAGAGTACCACGGAAGATGCCTCTTTTAACAACAAGTCACAAAGTCGCACTTTATCAATGGGCTCGCAGGCACCAAACCTTTACTATGGAGGATCGGAAACGAGTAATTTGGTGTGATGAGTCTCGTTTTTTATCCTTTCGAACCGTAGGTTGAAGAAGCGCATATGCTCCAGCTTTATTCGCCCGTCCGTCTGTACGACTGTCCGCACGACAAGTCCCGTAAAAATGGTTCGATTTCGATGAAATTTTAGTATGTGGTAGGGAACCACCTGGGAATGAATCTTATTGAAAATGGGGTTAATGGGGTCAAAGGTCACGACATAGGAGTGGGATCCATTCCATTTCACTTATGCGTCATAACTTGCGTAAAAATGGTTTAATTTCGATGAAATTTTAGTATGTGGTAGGGAACCACGTGAGGACGAACACTATTGAAAATGGGCGAAATGGGGTCAAAGGTCAGGACATAGCATCAGGATCCATTCCGTCGCCCATATGCGTTATAACACGTAAAAAAATACTTCGATTGCGACAAAACTTTATCATGTTGTTCCGTAGATACATTGAACCGGTTCTGTTGAATATCATCGAAATGGGATCGAATGTCATGGCACAGGAGCGAGATTCATTCCACAGCCATTATCCTCGAACCTCACTAAAATGTATCTATCGCAACAAAACGTTAGTATGTTGTTCCAAGGATATACTGAACCAATTATGTTTCATATCGTCGAAATGTGGTCATAGGTCAGGGCACAGGAGTGAGATTTATTTCACAGCGATTATCCTCATAACTTGAGTAATGATTTCTAGCATGTTGGAAAGCGTATCATAATCAATGCATTGCATGAATTTACTAATTTACGCTTTCCAACCGTAGCTTGAAGAAGCATATATACACTAGCTATGTCCGTCTGCCTGTTCGCACGATAACTCATGTAAACATGGTTCGATTTCAATGAAATTTTAGTATGTGGTAGCTAAGAACCTAGGGACGATTGAAAATGGGCAAAATGGGGTCAAAGGTCAGGACATAAATTGAATCACCATTTTGTGCAATACAAGTCATCCTGCACTTACAAAGTGCATAGATTCCTGTAGAAAAAAATTCTTTCGGTCGCGTGCTCTACTTGCTGCACCGCTTCATCGGACCTGAAAGTCTTTCCTCCCATCGCATCTTTGAGCGCTCCAAAAATGTGGTAATCACTTGGGGGCAAAGGTCTGATGAAAACGGCGGATATGGAAGACACTCGGAGTGCAGGTATTATATAGCTGCAACCGTTGCACTGGCAGTATTGGGCTGAGCGTTGTCATGTTGCAACAAGACACCAGTACTCAGAAGTCCACGTTGTTTGGATTTGATAGTAGGTTGAAGATGATCCCTGATAAGATATGAATACGTGTCACTGGGTACTGTGGTCCGTTGGGCCTGTAGTGCTTTAACATCACACCTCGTACATCCTAAAGGAGAGTTGGCATAACCTTCCCCGCAGTTGGCTGAGTATGGAATTTCTTCGGTTTTTGTGAGGACAGATGCCTTGCTCGCTCTCTTGGTTTCTGGTCGATGATTGTGTACTCAGGTTTCATCTCCAGTAACAATTCTCTGTAGGAAGCCATCACTTTCTGCTTCAAAGCGCCACAAAGGTTCTTGATAGTCATCAACACCTCTTTGTTTCAGTTCTGGAGTGAGCTGCAGCGGCACCCACCTTGCAGACACTCTGTTGAATTGGAGCGCATCATGAATGATGTGATGCGCTGAACCATGACTGATGTTAAAAAGTCCGGCTATTTCATCCACCGTCACTCGGCGATTTCCCGGCAAAATTTCTTCAACTACTGTCACAGAACTCACGCCCTTTAGAAACTTCCTAATCCATCCGAACACTTGCTGGAGTGACAGACATACATCGCCAGCTTCATTCGGCGATGAATTTCAAAAGTCGCACGCCTTCACCACTCTAAAAACGGATGACAGAACGTTGCTCCTCTTTGGTGCATGTCTCAAGTAGGGCGACCACATTTACATAGCTACTGTGACGTCACTAAGCGTGACAGCAACGTGCTGCCACCTGTAAGAAAATATTTTAGTTAATGGTAACAATACAACTAAGTTACAAGACAAACACACTGTTTTTTGGATTTTTTATCGCACTTTTAAGGTTTTTAATTGACTCATGTGTAGATACACTATCTACCAACAAGTAATTGGACACCCATGCAATCGACGATATCTGCGGTCCTGTTACACGTCACGGCCGCCGCCGTTAAATATCGTGTAGGAAACAACAACGCAACCAGTCGCATGCAAGATGTCACGCAGTTTGAAGCTCTCTGATTTCGAGAAATATGTAATCGTCGGGTATCACAGAAATAGCCGATCCATACGTGACATATCCAGCGAGTTGAAGTAACTAAAATCGACAGTGGCCTATGTGATTGGCAAGTGGAAGATGAGAGGTGACTGTCGGAATGCGCCCCGACCCGGCAGACCCACAAAACTGGGAGTTAGATACCGACGAGTGCTGGCCAGAGAAATTCGGAAGAACCGCACCTAATCGATGGGCCACAACCGCGAGGAGTTTCAACAGGCATCCGGTAGTGTTCTTTCGATGAATACCATCCGTAAGGAAGCTCATCTGCTCGGTTATCATGGACGTGCTGCCGCCCACAAGCCTTTGATCACCAAGTCCAATAGCGCTGCTCGGCTAGCGTGGTACAAAGAACGTCGACAATGGACCGTTGAACAGTGGAAACAGGTTCTCTGGAGCGTCGAATCAAGGTTCACCCTCTACCGTTCGGATGGCAGGGTCTAGGTTTGGCGTCTGTCTGGAGAACGCCTCCGGCCGGAATGTATTGTGCCAACTGTGAAGTTCGGCGGCGGTGGAATTATGCTATGGGGGTGTTTCTCCTGGTATGGCACGGGACCCTTGGTCGCAATTCCTGGTAGAGTCGACGCCGAGACCTACTGCACCAATTTTAATGATCATGCGCTTCTTAGGTTGTGGCAGGTTTACGGGGTGGGCCCATGTTACTTTCAGGATGACAATGCCACCTGTCATGTTGCGAGGTCCACCATGACTTGGTATGGTGACAATGGGGTTAATCGAATGGACTGGCCTGCGCAGAGCCCGGACCTTAACCCTATCGAGCACCTCTGGGACGAGTTGGATCGTCGACTTAAGGGGTGCCCCACCGTCCGAAATCGGTGAAGGAATTGACCTGTCTTCTCCAAGCCGAGTGGAAGAAAATACCGCTAGCCGTCGTACAACGCCTGGTTGAGAGTATGCCCCGGAGGGTCGCAGCTGTACTCACCGCTCGTGGAGGCTCCACCAACTATTGAAGGTGAATAAACTTCGTTTTCCTTTGATATCACAGGTGTCCAATTACTTGTTGGTAGATAGTGTATATGATATCCTGTAATATTTATTACAACTTAAACAAAATGAATAGGTACATTATAAAATAATATCAAAAGAACACCATGTTTTCACTCTTGTTCGGTATCATTTTCAAGGAAAGCATTATTTTATATCCAAGTAAATAGAAAAGCACGCATATTATTTCAGGCAATGTAATTTATTTTCTAAATACAAGTATAAACAATTACATCAATATTTTCGCAGAGCATTTTCAGCCCACGGCTCAATGGAAGATTTTCGTAAGTTGACTGTGAGGCAGGTACAAGTTTTGCTCTACACAAATCAGCTTAAGCCTCTTGCTTCAAGCTAGGAACCTGTTTTCATACAAGTATGTTCGAGCTATGTAAAAAATTAGCTGGAAGTTGCATACGAAATTTTTGACATGGTTTCAGATGGTGTACAATAACAGTATTAACAGTCAACCGAAGTTCGTTTTCTAAATTAGCGATACATACCGGACTCTACATACATGTTGGTTTACGCCTGTAAAACATTATCATCTTCAGTTAAGGAATCTACATTTCTATCTATTTGTACTTTGTGTACATGTAGTGAGAAACAGTTGGAATAGAATTATATGATGTCAAGACACAGACGAAATTCTCTGAAAGGAAAAAATCGTATTGAAGAAGCAAAGGTGTTTGTGTTTGGGGTCGGAATGTAGAATATGCTACTATGTGACTCATCTTTCGGATAAACACTGGACTTTCAAATAACAAAATAAAAAAATAAGAAACGTCATTGCTGAAACTTTGGCAACTTGAAAAGAGTAGTGGCTAGAACAGATAATGTGCGTGTTAGTACATCACTGTTTAAATTTTAGCTCCCTCTTTTCATGAAACCGCGAAATGGCGCCCCTGAGAGTTTTGATGCTATGATTTCTAAACATTAGCATGCTTTTCTATGGCGTGGTCGGTGAATAGCGATTGAAAAGGCGATTCATTTGTTAGATCCGTCATGAAAAGTAATTGTAAACGTTGAGAACGTGTTTTGTACCTGGATGCAACAGGTCATGAAAAGTAGTAATAATAAGTAATTCAGCAAATGTATTGGTCATGAAAAATAGTAGTAATAAGTAATTTAGCAAATGTATTGGTCATGAAAGGTAGTAGTAATAAGTAATTCAGCAAATGTATTGGTCATGAAAAGTAGTAGTAATAAGTAATTTAGCAAATGTATTGGCCATGAAAAGTAGTAGTAATAAGTAATTCAGCAAATGTATTGGACATGAAAGTAGTAGTAGGTGTAAAGTCATGAAATGTAGTAGTAATAGGTGTAAAGTCATGAAATGTAGTAGTAATAGGTGTAAAGTCATAAAATGTAGTAGTAATAGGGGACATCATCATCATCATTGTCAACCATTATCAATCCACTGCTGGACAAAGGTCTCCCCAAGTTTCTTCTACAACGGTCTGTCTTGTGCCATTGTGCCAATCTCCTCTATGTTACTACCGCATGCTTTCGAATTTCATCCACCCAACTCACATGTCATCTTCTTCTGGGTCTTTTCCTGTCCCTTGGAATCCAGTCTAAAATTTTAACTGTCCATCGATGGTCTGTCCTTCTGGCAATATGTCCAGCCCATTGCTATTTCAGGGATTTTACTCTGATCATGATGTCTTCCAGTCTTGTCATTTTTCTGATTCACAAGTTCCTGTTCTTATCTCTCCTGGTTACACCAAGCATGCACCTCTCCATGCTTTTTTGAGTTGTCTGCAGTCTTTGTATGTCTCTTTTAGTCAAGGTCCACGTCTCTGCACCATATGTAAGCATTGGAAGGATGCATTGATCAAACACTTTTTTTAAAACATAATGGCATATTGCTCGTGAAAATTGTACTGTTTCTTCCTAAAGCTCTCCTGGCAAGTTTTATACGCCGATTGATTTCTTCATCAATGTGACCCTCACTTGATATCTGCTGTCCAAGATAAATGTAGGTATTGGTTATGTCCAGCTTTTCCCCATAAATCGATAAATCTTCATTTCTTGTAAAAGCATTGTACATTACTTTTGTCTTCTGAAATTTCATTTTTAATCCCACATCTTTACTCTTGTCAGCAAGTTCCTGGATCATACTCTGCAGCTATGATGAGGTAGTTTCAAGAATGACTACGTCATCAGCAAAACGAAGGTGAGTTAAATAATCTCCATTAATCTTTATCCCTTTGTTTTACCAGTTCAGTGATTGAAAGACATTTTCCAATGTGGCATTAAAGAGCTTCGGAGATATGGTGTCATCTTGTCTCACTCCCTTTCCAATTTTTATGTGTGTTGTATTTTCAAACAGCCAAATCTTTGCACTTGCATTTTCATAGATGTTATTAATAATATTAATGTATGCATCTTCAATACCGCGGGATTTCAGAGCCATTGTAACTGCTGATGGTTTCACTGAAACAAAGGCTTTTTCATAATCGATAAAAGCCATGCACAATGGAAGTTCATATTCCCTCGCTCTTTCAATTAGTTCTCTGAGTACGTGGATATGATCTATTGTGCTGTAGCCACTCCTGAATCCAGCTTGTTCTCTCGGTTGAGCCATGTCCAGTGTCCCCTTCAAGCAGTGTGAAAAAACTTTCACACAAAAGTAGTAGTAATAAGTGTAACGCTGAGAACGTGTTTCGTACCTGGATGCAACAGTGGTTACAGGTCCTGTAAATAAAATATAATTATTTTGCGTGCCGAAAGACGAGACAGGGAGGATCGAATAAATTTCTTCTACTTGGTCTAAATCAAGATGGCAGCCACTCAGTAATTATTTATTTACGTATGTCACATTTCTTTAGTCTTTCTATATATTATCGTATCTTGTCTAAAATTATTGAAATTGAGTGTTGCTGTTTTTTCGTCAAAAATTCTGTAAACTTTATCATGGGAAGATTAGGCCTAAGTACAGTATCGTGTGACATCCAATTAAACATTTTTTATCCTATAGAGATAGAGAAAAGAGTTGCAACAGAATCAGAACAGAATTCAATACGATGATTTGGACAAAAATCCCAATAATTACGGCGAAAATTTGCTACCAGTAATGTATTTGTACTAACCAGCCTTGTGACACGTAGATTCAATGCGAGATAATGCATTTCCCGAATAGAGCTGACGAAGCTTCCGCAAAACATGCCCATTTGGTCGAATATTCACTTATTATCCATACATGACATTAATCACTTTTAATATAACTACAGGATAAAATAAAAAAGATATTTTGGTAAAAGTTTAGTGAAATTACTATACTGCACGCAAAGAGATACACGTATATCTATGATCATGGTTTACAGCACTAGCATCGAAGATGTCTTCAGCTCCCTGTCTGATTTTATGATTTCAAGAACTCATCTGCAGAAGCGCAGGGCATACTATCTCTTCTAGCCACTGTATTGAAAAGTTTCATCAAAATCCTGGGCAAATAATAGTCAAATACAGTCATTTTTTCGCACCCAATCTGAGATCCTGAAAAATCTTAAAATTTGACTGTCAGCGAAAGTAAGTTTTACATACGGCAGAAAAGCCTCAGTAAGGTAATCATTCTTATTTCCACAATAGCCTTCGTGTCTTATAAGTTTCTAAAGAGTCTTGTAAAAATTTGAATTACTACCACCATATTCTTCACATGATCCAATGTTTCTGGATTAATCGAAAATTTGTGAACATCCAGTGCTAAAAATTCAATTCCATGCCTTTGTTTCTTTGAAATCGTTTGTCCTGATGTGATAACCTGTAAGGTCACCGTAGGATCCATTATACTTCAGTAAGTTTTCAAATGGTCTTATTGATTTTAGATGAAGTCAGTAATTATATACTACCTGCAATTTTTCACCCTAAATTTGTTGATGAGCATTTCCTACATTTAATGCTCTTTGATGAACTCTTAGCATGGGTGCGAGTTCCTCAAAATATTTCTATAGTTAAAAATTCACTAGTGTCCTAAATTTTGGAAACATTTCGGAAAATTAATGTTTCTGAGGTTTGATGTCTCATAACATCTGTCTTTTTAGAATAATACTGTAAAATTGTATATCATTGGAAAGATAGTTTAATGGAAAAAGTAGTGCAGCACACTTTATTAAAAAAGATGCATTTAAAAAGAAATGATACATAGAAAACCATGATACACCGTATTTCATAATTTGTCGCCATTTCTGTTAGCACTTAGTCGCGAAACCTTTTCCCGTAATTACAGAATTACAACGGCGTCCCATGGTTTAGTTCATCAGGTGTTATATTGTGAAACCAAGATTGTATGACTGTTTCTATCAATTATTGTGTTTTATTCCTGACTAACAAGTTTCTTTAATCGGCTCCACAGATTTTCTATTGGATTCAAGTCAGAGCTATTACATGACCATTCTAGTGGTGTAATATGATTTCCTGAAACCACTTTTACATTACCATTCTAGCAGTGTAACATGATTTTCCTGAAACCACCTTTTGCTGAAACCATTTTTACATGACCATTCTTGCGGTGTAATATGATTTTCCTGAAAACACTTTTACATGACCATTCTAGCAGTGTAATATGATTTTCCAGAAACCACATTTTGCACACTGCAGTAAAGTGACAAGGATCTGAATCCTGTTGAAATATACAGGCTCCATTTTTTTTATTGAAGTTTGAGCGACCACCGTGAGCAACTGAATCGGCTATAAGCAGTCACCCGTTCCTAATTTAAGCTTAGTGGTTCCAGGGAAGGGAGAGAGCCAGTACCGTAAGGAAAACACAACATCCATGCCTCATCGGGATTCGAACCCGGACCCTTCTCGGACGACTGGTCATAAGCCAGCGCTTAAACCACTGTGCCACCTTGGCGGCGTATATAGGCTTCATTATCCTGGAAAAGATCATAACCAGAAGGCTTCGGTTTTGGCTCAAGTATATCAATGATGTATTTTTTGCCATTTAAATTACAATTAATCACACAAATTCTGCCCACACCCCTCGCTGTCATACAACCTAGGATCACGACACTAACTAGATGCTTCATGGTAGATGTAATATCTGCATTCAGACAGAAAATCTTCTCATTTCTTCTTGCATATACGTACTTTATCCCATCACTACGAAATATGGATATTCTAGTCTCATCACTCTAGATGACTCTGTCCCATTGTTCTTCACATAAATTAACATGGTTTTTAGTCCATTCTAATATCTTCCTTCCTTGTTTGGGAAATAGGAATGGCTTCTTCCTTGGAATCCTAGAATTTAAACCAAACTCTTTGAGTCTGCGCCTAACAGTCCTAACACTCATCTTCACACCACATTGAGATAATTCATTTTTAATTGACACAAATAAGAATTTTTCTGTCACTTAAAAACAGTCTTTTAGTTCTTCTATCACCACATGCTGTTGCGCACCTCTTCCTGCCTTTACCAGTTTGGTTTTGGATTGACTGCGTCCGCCGATACGTCTTTTACAGTTTAGAAATACCTCCTTTGGCTAGATTTCCATCTGTTTTTCTTATGATTTCCTCATAAATATAGCCTTCTCCCCACAAAGTTGGTACACAGTCGTATCAGAAAAATATGACCACCCTCGGAATCACAGTGTACCCGCCCAGGCGCGTCACAGAATGCGCGTGACAAGTCGACCACAGGGTGATATAAGCAGCCGGCTAGCACAGTCGAGCCATTGTGCGTTACGCGGGCACAATGGGCAGAGGTAGTGATTTAATAGACTTTCAAAAGGAATCATCATCGGCTACCATGCCAATGACGGAAGCATCTCAGAAACGCCAGACGTCGTGGGATGTTCACGAGGTGCTGTAGTAAGGGTGTATGTATCAAGAATGGACAGCTGGCACACCGAGTACCTCGTGACGTCATAACTGTGGAGCCCCAAAGGGGATCCACCCCAGAGGAGAACGTCGCCTCTGTCGACTGGTAAAGGGCAATAGAGCAGCAATTGACCACACAAATGAACGCAGGGGGACCTAGGTACGTGTCCCCGATAACAGTAGAGCGAAATCTGTCACGCGTGGGTCTCCGGAGTCGACGCTGCTTCCTGGCGCTCATGTTAACCCAGGCCCATCGGCAACGTCGTCTACAGTTTGCTTGGGAGTACCGTCATTTGAAGTGAAAGAGTGGAAAAAGGTTACCTTCTTCGACGAATCAAGGTTCCTTCTCCACAAAAGTGACGGGTGGAGGCGGGTGCGGCGTCAGATACACGAGAACCAACACCCTGACACGCTTGTCTGTCAAGTACAGGCCAGCGGTGTCAGTGTGCACGTCTGTGGAATGTTTCCAGGTATGACCTGGGACCACTGGTACCACTGGATGGGTCTCTGAACGTCAATGGCTACTTGTCATTACTCGCTGACCACATGCATCCCTTCATGTTAGACATTTACCCTGGTGGTGATGGTGTCTACCAACATAATAATGCGCCGTTCCACGTCGTTGAGGGAGTTTCGTGACTGGTTCCAGGAACACGACAGCGATGTCTCCGTTCTCCCTTGGCCGGCAAAATCGTCCGATCTCAATCCGATAAAGCACTTGTGGGACTATTTGAATCTACAGGTTCGACGTGCCGATCCACAACCACGTTATCTCCGTTAACTCCGTGCTCTGCTGCTATCCGAACGGGCACGTGTGCTTCGGGCAACCTTCCATGGCCTCATTGAGTCCACGCCACACCGTCTCGTAGCTGTCATCCAGGCCAAGGGTGGTTAATCCCATTATTAAATGGGTGGTCATATTACTTTCATACCACAGTGTATTTTACATCGCTTTCTAGGTGGCCAGTAAATTCTTTTCACTCTGTTTTTCAACGTACTGAGCTAAAGAGCTTATTAAGTTATCGAGGAACAGAAAAATCCGTGAAAACAACCAGTGGACAACTTGATGACACTGATACAACTGAATAAGAGTTTTAGTATTAGTTCTGATACCTAGAAATGTAAGCTGACTCATAAGAACGTCTTATTGCTTCCATGCTGTGTTACAATAATACCTGATTTTCTCTCAGAATAATCAGTCTCATTGGTCAGTTATGAGTTAAGGACATCACACTTCTTGTTATACATAAGACAGTTGTGTTTTCTTTTTCTGGTTATTTAGCTGTAACTTTTGATAGAATGAATATAATTCAACACAGTTTGCTGCATTAAATTCTACGTTAAATTCTTTTATACGGCTAATGCTCTACCTTAAATAGCATTCGCAATTATAATATTTGCTTCGGCACTAACATTAGCGTTACTATACGTTAATTCTTTACGGACTGTTCTTCAGCAACGCAGAATGCACTTGTCTATGTTGAATGTCATTCCGGACTGCAAAGTGTAAGGCAGGAAAGTGCAAATAAATAAAAAAATTGTGAAGTGGTTGTACGAAAATGAAAAGGCTTTGGTAAGTTGGATAAATCCTTCTCCAAAAAGGAGTACTGGGTATTTAAAATACGCCCATTTACTTATATTTTTGATCAGACCAAAGAATTGAAGTACTTTTCAGTAAAGATGGAAGAGTTGGACTGCACTTAAATTTTTTCAGACAGCATATGCACTGTTTCCACAAAATAATTCTTATATTACAAATGCACTACTTACAAACTGAATAATTTGTGACAAAGGAAGGAATAATTATTGTGAAGAATGGTTGGGAGTGTAAGATTCTCTTCTCTGTTGGGGGTATTTCTTCTTCTTCCATCTTCCTGTAGATACAGTACAAACAAAGTCTGTCTAAAACTTTCAATGATATGCTATCTTTCAGATATCGATCTACAATGTATAAGGTTTCAATTTTTTTTTATAATTTTTAAACAGCAGATGTATGAACATCTAAAATGATTCAATCGGACGTGGCAGAAATGGCTCACTTACACGTATTTAAAGACTCACGGATCTCGCTTTTTTTTTTTTTTGTAACTTCTCGGGATTCTATTTCTCAATACTGTTGACATCTTTCAATTCATCATCACTGCTTGGTATATTTACCATCAGATATCTTTGAAATGCAAATTTAAATTTTCAGTAAAATAGCTGATTCAGGTTTTTATTAGCATAAAAAGCACTGAGTTTCTATCTGCAATCCTTTTTTTTTTTTTGTTTCGGGATTTAACGATTATCATGTGTAAACCGGAAGCTATATAAGCAGTCGCCTATCCCTAATTTTGGAATATTGGCTCCAGGAAAGGGACAGAGCCGCTGTTAGTTAAACACACCACCCGTGCCACATCCGGTAGTAGAAACCCGGCCAAACTAAGACGAATGATTAGAAGCTAGCTTCTCTGAACAATTGGCCACTCTACTAGCACTTCGAATTTCCACTGAAACAACTCTAATGACAACTGATTATAATTACAGATTCCGCCCCGGTGGTACTGATTTCTGACCATTCGTCCGATATAGGTCCGGGTTCGAATCCCGGTGAAGCATGGTTGTTGTGTTTGTCTTACAGGCACTGGCTCTCTCCTTTCCCTAGAACTGGTGACCTAAAATTAAGGACGGGCAACTACTTAAAACATATCAAGCTGCTCTCGGTGGTCGTTAAACCTCCAATAACAAAATAATCGTAGACAATAAATTACCCAGGCGTGACAGTGAGTCTGAAATGTTCAATCCACTGACGTCACGGAGTGTCACAATTACCCGCTGTCTTACGGAAGAAGTTCGGTCACGCACACTCATGTGCATTTATGGACATATCTGACTATACTCCGCGTCTATCCAATAGTATATATACTACTGTGGAAGGTATGGAACAGCCTCCTCCGGAACGAAAAGTAGCCCCTGACGTTTAGAGCGATAAGCAAAAGAATTATTGCTCAGAATCCGGTTTTTCTTGCCCAGCAGTTTATACGACACAACTGCTATTCAAGACAAATTTTTCAAGATGTCTGAGGGAGTTTTAGAAATAGATTTGATACGAGAAGTTACTCAATCAGAGCTCCATGCACTTTCGGCAGCTGAGTGTCCGGCCGGGAAATGTATTTAACTTAAAGAGGAAGGGGCGGGATGGAAGCGACATAAGACTTCTTCCAACATTCTCAATACGGACACAATAAATTTAGTGAAATGCGAGAGGGGTGTACTAAAGCAGCCTTAGAGGAGAGAGAGAGAGAGAGAGAGAGAGAGAAAGAGTATAACGAAGTAAAGTTCTCCGTCATTTCTGTCCACGCCAGCATTCGAACCCGGATCCCCTCATTCCGGAATAAGTCACTCTACCAATTGAGCTACGCGGACGTTTGTTCTGACTTACTATCTGCCTTTATGTCGTGTGCGTCCTGCTGGCAGGTACGTCACATCTCCCCCCCTCCGAAAGAGGGCCGGGGGCATGGCCCACGGGTCAGCCGTGACCATGAATCGTTGCAGGCAGCCATCCACTGTAGAACGTGCACTTGAGAACTCCCAGATAATCTGCTGTGTGGAATGCAACATCACACATTTTTATTTTTCGAAGCGCTGGAGAAGGAATTCTCTGATTTTTCCTATCTCGCGGTGTGGAAAGAACATCACACCAATGCGAGATTTTGAACGGCCGGATCATCCGGATAGTTCTGGTGCCATTATAACGAAGTAAATTTCTCCGTCATTTTTGGTCTACGCCGGGATTCGAACCCGAGGCCGCTTATTCCGGAACAAGTCGCTCTACCAACTGAGCTACGCAGACGTTTTATTCTGATTTCTATCTGCCTTTATGTCGTGTGCGTCCTGCTGGCAGGTACGTCACATCTCCCCCCTCCGAAAGAGGGCCGGGGGCATGGCCCACGGGTCAGCCGTGACCATGAATCGTTGCAGGCAGCCATCCACTGTAGAACGTGCACTTGAGAACTCCCAGATAATCTGCTGTGTGGAATGCAACATCACACATTTTTATTTTTCGAAGCGCTGGAGAAGGAATTCTCTGATTTTTCCTATCTCGCGGTGTTTAAAGAACATCACACCAATGCGAGATTTTGAACGGCCGGATCATCCGGATAGTTCTGGCGCCATTATAACGAAGTAAATTTCGCCGTCATTTTTGGTCTACGCCGGGATTCGAACACGAGGCCGCTTATTCCGGAACAAGTCGCTCTACCAACTGAGCTACGCAGACGTTTTATTCTGATTCCTATCTGCCTTTATGTCGTGTGCGTCCTGCTGGCAGGTACGTCACATCTCCCCCCGAAAGAGGAATTATAACGAAGTAAATTTCTCCGTCATTTCTGTCCACGCCAGGATTCGAACCCGGATCCCCTCATTCCGGAATAAGTCACTCTACCAATTGAGCTACGCGGACGTTTGTTCTGACTTACTATCTGCCTTTATGTCGTGTGCGTCCTGCTGGCAGGTACGTCACAAGAGGGAGAGAGAGAGAAGAAAAGAAAGACAATGCAGTGAGCTTCGGCTAGGCCATAAAGCAGTAAACGGATGGTGAGTTAGTGCTGTAATTTAACGCTGATTGATACCGCTCTTGTGTTTCGCCGCAAACACTGTCCAATACACTCTTAGGTTGACTTAGAGTATCGGTTCCCAAACTGTGCTCCGCGAAGAAAGTTTGGGTTGCAAATCCAAACTCTGCTGTGTCAGAAAATCCAGACTGCCTGACATCGCAGCAGTATGAGTGCTTGATTGATTTTACTGCAGATTCTGCGATAACAGAGAATTTTGAAATTAAGAAGTCACTATCAGAATTTTGGTGTCAGCAAAGTGACGAATTCAAAATTTTGTCAGATACAGCGAAATCATTCTTTTGCCCTTTGGAACAACTTACTTAGGTGAATGAAGATTCTCTGCCTATGTGGTTACTAAAACGAAATACAGATCCCGTCTCAATGCAGAGCCAGATATTCGGTTGCAGCTGTCCTGAATTCTACCAGCCGCACTGGTGGCGTAGTGGTCTAAGCGATGGCCTCTGATCATTCGTCCGAAAGGGGTCCGGGTTCGAATTCCAGTGAGGCATGGATGTTGTGTTTGTCTTACCGCACTGGCTCTCTCCCTTCCCTGGAACCAGTGACCCTAAATTAGGGACGTGCGACTGCTTATAGCCCATTGAGTTGCTCACGGTGGTCGTTAAACCTCCATAAAGAAAAAAAAATCTACCAGATACAGCCACATTGTGCAAATCAAAACAGTTCCATCCCTCTCATTAAAATCAAAGTTTCCGGGCTATGCTTTATTCTTATTTTTCGATGCCACGTGACATTTTTAGTTTTGCAACTGTAAAAATGGTTTTAAATATCATATCTTTGAAGCTAACATATTGTGAATTTACAATACTTGCTTTGCTTTATTCATTCTCAAATGTGTTGCCTTACTTTGTTTTTTGTTGTTGTTTTTCATTTATGTAGTTAAGTAAGTTCCTTATTTCTCTGAAAGTAGTAGAGAAAATAACATGAAAGAAATACGGGATTACACCATATAATACAAATTTGAAGATGACAATCCAATATTTTGGTGTAAATGTGATGGTTATATTCAAATTAATCGGAAACTTGAGACTTGGTCGTTCTGGGTGGTGTCGTGGTTAGCATAACAGGGAGCTATCTGGGAGACTCGGGTTCGAGTCCCGCTCAGGACAATGAAATTTTCCAGTTTTCGGATATTATCTGACTTACCATCCTTGTCACATTTACACCAAAAAATCGGATTGTCATCTTCAAATTTGAGAAAATAACACTTCCAATGAAATAAAACTTTATGCTTAACATGCCCAAATGCTTAAAAATGTCTTCTATCGTCAATACTGCTGTCATTTTATTTAGTACCTATGCAGGTACTAGGTGAAAATATTTTCGCCTTTATGCCAAAGACACGTATGTGCAAAATTGATGTTTTGAGAAACGATATTTAAGTTTCAATGTTTAATGGCTTTCAATCGGAAAAATTAAGTTTAGATCACAATTTAAGCTATTTAGCGTTCTAAAACATTACTCGTGCATTTGCGTTACGATAAAATATCGACTAACAAATAGAAAAATATTGTTAGGTAAAAACAGCTAAAAGTACACACAAATGCCTGTGGCATAAGGACGACGATAGTGCTCCGTGAAGAATTTCTGCCCTAAAAAGTGCTTGGCGACTCAAAAAGTTTGGGAAAAGCTGACCTAGAATATAGCTGCAAGCTGTAACTGCCAAGTAAGGAACTACTTCGCTAGTGATTTTCGTTCCCATATCATAAGCTGCGATATTACTAGAGGTGTTGAAATGAAAAGGTACGAAACGACACTGTGGGTGTAAATGAAGACTTTATTCAAAGTATACACCATAGGCCGTAGCACAACTATCCCATTGATTAACGAGCCGAAGGATTCCTTGTTCCCAGAATTCCTGTGGCCGTGACGAGACCCAGTCCTGCACAGCGTCCTTGAGTTCGTCGTCCGAGTGGAAGCGCTTCCCTTTCAGATGTTTTTTCAGGGGACCAAACACATGGAAATCGCAGGGCGACATGTCCGGGCTGTAGGGCGGATGGTCAAGCTGCTCCCACTGGAACTTGGCCAGTTCCGCGTGTGTGACCCTGGAGACGTGTGAACGCGCGTTATCATGGAGCAGAACCACACCCTCCGTGAGCAGCCCCGGTCTTTTGTTCTTGATGGACCTGCGTAGGCTTCGGAGTGTCTCACAGTACACATCGGAGTTAATGGTTCGTCTGTGCTGGAGGAATTCAACAAGTAGTCAATTGGACGGCGCTCTTTATAAGAGCCTCTGCTCTCTCCTGCGCATGCGGGCGCCCGCGCATGCTCCGATCCACGCCGGCGACTCCAATCGCATCCCTAGATGTGTCGCTACGTTCTCCCATAGCTGCATAGGCAAATATGTTAACGGTTACGTTCTTATGACGTTTCGTACCTTTTCATTTGAACACCCCTAGTATCTATGAATTTCTTAAGAGTTTCTATTATCCATATGGCACTCTCATGTCTATTTCATCTATTGTTTATGGATTACAATTTAGCAAAAATGTGATGAATTTGTGTACGCAATAGATTTTGTGAGTGCACACATACCGCTTTAATAAGTTGGTTTCAAATATTACTGAGGAAATGCTCAAGCTATTTGGTAATTTAAGCGGAGCAACCCGTAGATCCCACGTTAAACTGTTAAACCCAAATTTGACAGATTATACTCCGAGCAGTCGTTAACAATTTTATATTACTTATGCATTTTATTTCTCCCTGTGTGTATTTGCTTTTGAAATACCGGCATTCTTTCGTGGAAACGCTGTATACTGCTTTAATGTATCAATATTTTTTTTTGTCTATTCATACAGCTTTGGGATTAGAGATTTATACATAATTAGTGGCGGAACTTCGACCTCCGCCAATATTTGGAGGAAGTAAATTCCAGTCACCGAAATCCAGTGTTTATAAAGGCTATTCTTTGGTTCATTATTTTACAGACGGTTTTTCTAAAAAAGCAGATGACGGGAACACAAGTTGCAACATGACATTTTTTTTCTGGTGTCCGATATTCTCGAGGATCTAAAGCGGCAGGTTAAAAGAAGTATTAGTACGCTTCATGCGATTCCTCAGATAGGACACAACGTCGATGTTTTCAAACAGGCATTGCACAGTTTTCAGTCATCTGAAAAGAAAGAAACAATGTCAAAAATAAAGTGTGGCAGACTGGAAGCTCTGATGACCTGTAACGGAAAGAAAAAAATTCCACAGGAAAAATTAAAGTCCTCTGAGAAAATATTTCAATCACTTACAAAGAAACTAGAACGTCATTTGTTAGTAATCAATTTAGAGAATTACATAAAAGTCCATTCTACCCGTACATTTAAATGAAAAAAAGGTTTTGGTTTGTGGAACTTTGAGATGCCACTAAATCATTCGGTCAAACGAAATCAAAATTTATTAACACGGAGATGTATTGTTATTTTTGGTAGTCACAACCAGAAGTACACTCTGTGGGCAAAAGTGACTAGACAACCCCACGGAGGCTCAATGGTGTGGTCGATAAGTTATAATAGCTGGCTGGGTTGCTTGGTTCGTTTATTTTTCTGTCGCAAGGGACATGTTTTGCCAAAGAGAGCCAGACACAAGACCATTAAAGAAAGATAATAAAAGCAGGCACGTCGTCGGTAAGATATAAAAAGGGAAACGGGAGTACGCTATGATCAATCGCTGATAAAACGGCTAGCAGGAAAAAGCTCTCACTATTTAAAAGGAAGTTAGTAAAATCATGCAATGCATTGATTATGATACGCTTTCCAACATACCAGAAATCATTACTTAAGTTATAAGGATAATGGCTGTGCAATAAATCTCGGTTCTGTGCCCTGACCTTTGACCCCATTTCGATAATGCTCAACAGCATTGGTTCAGTATATCTCCGAAACAACATACAAAGTTTTGTGTTGCAATCGAAGCATTTTAGTCAACTTATGAGGATAATGGCTGTGGAATAAATCTTGGTCCTGTGCCCTGACCTTTGACCACATTTCGATGATATTCAACAGAACTGGTTCAGTACATCTTCAAAACAACATCATAAAGGGTTTTTTTCGCAATCGAAGCATTTTTACGCAAATTATGACGCATAAGGGCGATGGAATGAATCTCGCTCCTATATACTGACCTTCGACCCCATTTCAAATCAATAGGATTCGTCCCCAGGTATTCCTTTACCACATACTAAAATTTCATCGAAATCGAACCTGTTTTACGTTAGTTATCGTGCTCACAGACGGACGGACAGACAGACAGACGGACAAAGCTGGAGCATATACGCTTCTTCAACCTACGGTTGGAAAGCGTAAAAAAAGGCGTTATAGTAGGCTGCTCAATTGGAGGTATGAGCATACGAAGCATTGCTGATGTCAGAAAGGTCGCTAAATCGACTGTGGCCTTTGTCATCAACAAGTGGAAGAAGACGGACATTGCAGGAATTCACTTTTACCTGGAAAACCCACAAAATTGCAACTCAGCAACCTGAGAGTGCTGCAGAGGAAGGTCCAGAAAACCAGGTCCCGACCAATGCACGCCATAGCACATGAGGTCTATATGGCCACAGATGTTATGGTCTCCACCATGACACTTCGAAGAGAAGCCCATGCACTTAGGTATCATGGCCGAACGGCTGGCCATAAACTCTCATCACAAAGACCAATAAAGTTACATGGTGTCAACAGTACAAAAGTCGGGCATTAGAGCCATGGCGTCAGGTGTTACGCAGCTACGGAATTCGATTCACACTATTCCGATTGGATGGACGTATCTGTGTTTGACGGTTACCCGGAGAACATCTGCTTCCGGAGTTTACAGTGCCGACTGTGAAACACGGAGGCGGTGGTGTTATGGTATGGGGCTGTTTCGGTTGGTACGGTGTGGAACCACTGGTTGTTGTTCATGAAAACATGAACTCTGTGCTGTATAGATATATTCTGAATAACTCAATGCTCCCAACGTTGTGGGAGTATGGACACGACGATTGTTTCTTCCAAGACGACAGTACTATTTGTCATGTTTCCAGGACTACAATCGAGGGGCATGAGGAAAATTAGGTCTCGCGGATGGAGTGGCCCGCTCAGAACGCGGGCCTCAATCCCATTGAACACCTATGAGATGAACGTAAACGACGTCTGAGGTCTAGACTAACACGTCCTTCTTCACAGACAGAGCTGGTTGATGTACTCATGGCGGAATGGAGGATCATCGCGCTCTCCACACTCCATGGGCTTGCAGACAGTTTACCTTAACGGGTGGCAGCTGCAATCTCTTCAAACGGAGGACTTACCCGCTAATGATGTAAATGCAATACTGTGCTTCTATTTAGTTCCAGTGTCCAATCCCTTTTGTCCACATAGTGTACATTAATAAAATTAAATTTCCCTATTGAGGAATTCAACTTGTTTTTCTGCTAATGAAAAGCAATAAAAATCGGAATTTATATACACTGGTGTTCACACTTAAAGATAACGCTGGAGAACACAGCGTTTGGTGCTTAAGATGTTAGACCCTCTTAGGGGTACTTTGGGGTCACATATTCAGAAAATGGCATTAGGTTTTGTCCATCAGATCTGCTTCTCAAGAGATTACATATGCAGAGAAATCCCAAGAAGCCTAGCACACGAACAACAACACAGAAGTTTCGTTGTTCAGATATGCCGCTGAACCCGCGTTTCTGTGATTTCCTGCAATGCGACGTTCCTGTACATTCGTGGTGGATGCTCTAACAATAGTTTGCCGTCATAGGCATATCCCATGGCCCACGGTACCATTCTTCCATTGCCCTTATTTTCTGGTGAAATCGCTCACCTTGTTCATCGCTGATATCACCAAGACAGCATGGAAATAGATCCAAATGACTGTGGAGTTAATTCAATTTGATGCTCATGTTACAACCAAGTGTACAAAACGCAGTTAGCATATTCTAAACGCAGTTAGCATATTCTGCATGGGATACTCCTCAGAGTATCCCATGCAGGCTCAATGGGACTGATATTTGCGGTTCTGGGTGGCCACTCCATTCGATGCATATACACTGAAGAGAAATTGAATTAGAGATACCTGTCTAGTAACGTGTAACACCACCTTTGGCTCTGATGACGGCGGCGATTCGTCTTGGCATGGACTCGACAAGACAACGGAAGCGTTGGGAAGCCATACGGATCTACGACCCCTGAACAAGCTTCCACAGTTCACGAAGATTTGATGGAGGGGAGTCATCTCTCTCGATGGCATACCAGATGTGCCAAGGAAGCGAGGTCACGTCGGTGGAGTGTTCATCCAACCATTCGGATACAATTCGGGAGCGATGGCACGGTGCATTGTCTTGTTGCAGGATGAAGTCCCCAGTGTGATGTTGAAGACGCACAAACAGGAGCAAATGGTCTTCCAGGATATCCCGGAAACGTTGACCTGTGAAGGACGATGTCACACGTACAAGGGGTCCCATTTCAGTTAACGTAAACTGTCCCCAGACGAGAATGCTATCCCCACCAGCTTGAAGAATACCCTGCTGGCAAGAAGAATCCATAGCTTCATGTGGTTTGCGCCGTACTGGTATCCTGCCTTCCGTATGTACCAAAGTGAATCTCGACTCATCAGTCTAGGCAACATTTCTCCACATGTCTAGGATCCAGATGCGATGTTCCCGCGCTCATGCTAATCTTTGCACCCTGTGATGTGCGGTCAGCAGCGGTACCCTCGTGAGACGATGGCTTCTGTACCCCATAGCGAGGAGACGGCTCTGGATGGTGTGGCTACTTACACGTTTTTGTGCACCAGCGTTAAATTGCAGAGTGATTTCTTGCACTGTGGCCCGTCTATCCGCAGTGGCAATGCGAGCTAGCCGACGATGACCCCGTTCATCCACACGCTGTTGTCCACGGCAGTTGGCCCTTGCAGGGATGGTTTTACCGGATTCGATTTACTCACGGTGCAATCGTGACACAGTGGCTAGTGAAAATCCCAGTGCCTGCACGACGTCCGAGATGGAGTGATCCATTCGTCGGGCCCCGACAATTTTCCCACGATCAAATGCGCTTAGATACTTCGTCTTACCCATACCACGTCCGACTCTTACTCATTCCCGTCGCATCACTCCTTATATTGTCGAATCGCTGCATGAGTCATGTCGTTTCCGTTTACAGGTTCCCCCACAGCGCTACATTTGCATAACGCCAGCTGTCTCTATTTCAATTGCTCTGCAGTGTACATCTTATTAAAGCTCTCGTTAATAGTAGGCAATCCCTCTGCGGGAGGGGGGGGCGGAATTAGCTACGCCGCACCGTTTTGGTGGCATCAAAAGTACACCTTTGTAATCACTTATCACATTTAGCATGAGGTTCGTGTAATCTACGCAGATTGTAACGAAGTTTTACGTTTACGTAAAACGTGATGAAATAATGTTTGGGGATAATTTATCAAAATATATTGTCGAGGAACCATGATATTAACTAATACTACATCACTTCATGGGACAGCATTCAAAAGTCGGATTTCAACAATGGTTTTGACTACTTCCGTTACCCATTTTCGTTACATCGAAATGTTTACTTAGGTTTTACGTGGGTTATACCGAAAGTAATGCAAAAATGGACAAAACTTTATTATTAACTCACAAAGGTCGTTCAAATGTTACATGTTGGTAGAGTGACCCTTCCTCTATAGTAATCCTTCTTCTTCGTTGCAGGAAAATAATGGATTCCAAGCAGAAGCAACGTGCCGTCATTGACGAAGGAAGGGTGCAGGCTGCCTGACATCCCTAGAGGGCTACAGCATGTTTGCGGAGATGACACCATTGACAACAGCAATGTGCACCGATGGATGAAAAAATTTAAAGGGGAAACCAGCGTTGAAGACAAACCACGCAGTGGGAGACCATCATCTGCGACCACTGACACGAATCATCAGCGAGTGGATGAACTGATTCGCGTGGAGAGACGAGTCACAATCCATGAGCTTGTTGCACAACTGGACTGTGGTCACAATGCCCTACTGGACTGTGGTCACAATGCCCTACAACTGGACTGTGGTCACAATGCCCTACATACACACAATTGACGTGGATTAGGAACGTCAAATAGAAGTAATCGCTCTTTCCACGTTTATAAGTGAGTCACTGAAAAATTCTCATTGGCCGCCACGCGAATCGAACCCAGGGTCTTCCAGTTAGAGCATAACTGCAAGAGATGGTGGAAGACTTAGGGTATAGGAAAGGGTGTGCAAAGTGGGTGTCTCGGCAGTTGACACCCGATTGGAAAGAGAGAAGTGTGGAACTCTGCTCTGATCTGCTGGAAGCGTCTGCAATCAATGGAGACATTTTTTGTGTTTCGATCTGGTGACAGGGGATGGAACGCGGGTGTATCTTTATGATCCGGAAACGAAGAATCAATCCATGGAATGGCGTCACACCTCTTCACCAAGGACAAAGAAGTTAAAGAGCCAGCTATCAGCACAGAAAGTCATGGTGACTGTTTTTTTTGGGATGACAGCGGAGTCATTCTCCTTGATTTTCTGGAACGTGGCCGCACCGTGACCAGCGAGCGGAACATCGAGACACTCAAGAAGGTTAGAGAAGCCATAAGGAGGGAGAGACCGAACAAGAATATGAAACGGATCCACATTCACCATGACAATGCGAGATCACACATATTTTTGCCAACAAATCAGGCGATCAGCAAATCAGGCTGGCCGGTTGTCCCCCATGAAACCGTAGAGCCCAGATCTGGGGCCCTCCGACTTCCACTTGTTCGGTCCAATGAAGCAATGTCCCAGGGGACAAAGATTTGATGATACAGACGATGTGGAAGTGACTGGGAAGAAGTGGGTACAACGGTCCACACATGAATTTTTTCAAAGAGGATTCGAGAGTTGGGTTCAACGATGGCGCAAATGCATCGCCTGTGATGGAGACTATGTTGAGTAAGTACCTTTGTATAGATAAAGATTTACTCTACCAACATGGGCAATTTGAACGACCTCTGTCAGTTAATAAAAATGTTGTGCCCACTTTTGCATTGCTTTCGGTAAAACCCTCGTAATTTACTTCTGTTGGAAAGGATGCATAATATCAAAAACGTGCTTACGATAATTAAGTCAGTGTATTTACAATGGCTTGATACGCAACATAAATAAAAAAATGCAGGAAAACATAGGCTAGCACGTTAGAATAAAATTAATGTACAGGTAAGTCAACGTATCCACATGAATTAATGCACTGCCGGACAATTGCTAAGGACGGATGACAATAGCAACGACAGCAACCATAAAATGGAAGGAAGGCCGCCGCGGTGGCGCAGTGGTCTAAGCGATGGCCTCTGATCATTCGTCCGATAGGGGTGCGGGTTCGAATCCCGGTGAGGCATGGATGTTGTGTTTGTCTTACGGGACTGGCTCTCTTCCTTCCCTGGAACCAGTGACCCTAAATTAGGGACGGACGACTGCTTATAGCCCATTGAGTTGCTCACAGTGGACGCTATACCTCCAATCAAAAAATAAATAAATAAATAAAATGGAAGGCAGGAAAATGTGGAAATTAGCATAAGTGCTGGATACAGTAAGACGTGTTGTGCGTATGCAAATTTTGGATTGCCGAACTTGTTCGTGACGTCTTAGCGCTGATAAGAGATATAAAGGATTTGACGCGTATTGACCGTTGTTGTTCAAACGCAAAGTTGAAAGGGAAAGAATCAATTGACGAACTTGCAATTTTCAGTATGTCTTCCCGACATCACCTAGATGATTTTACGCGTGGCCGTATTATTGGCAAGATTGAAGAAGGGCGAAAAATAACAGATGTTGCCAGGGAGTTCGATGTCAGCCACAGTGTTGTTTCAAGGCTTTGGAAATCATTTCAAACAAATGGAGAGTGTAGCAAACGTCACGGGGGAGGTCGTGTTCGCAGTACGACACCTGCAGAAGATCGGTACATAGTGCTATCAACAAAAAAGACACCGGCGCAGCACAGCTAGTGAAGTACCAAATCAGTTTATGGCGGCTATTGGCAACGGATCTCCCGAAAAACTGTCGCCAGACGTTTGCATGAAGGAGGACTATACGCCCGCCGTCCTGTTGTGTGCATCCCATTGTCCAGACGTCACCGTACCGCCCGTTTGCAATGGTGCCATCAACATCGCAATTGGACTGATAACGACTGGTCTGCTGTCCTCTTCTCAGATGAGAGTAGATACAGTCTATCGTCTGATTGTCGACGACAACAGATCTGGCGTGATAGTGCTACTGCATATTGTCCAGCAAACATACAGGAAAGGGACCGATATCCGACATGTAGTGTCATGGTATGGGCTGGCATCATGATCAAGTGCCGTACGTCCCTCTATGTGCTTGCAACTGGGACTATGACTGGCCAACGATACATTAATGATGTTCTGCTACCTCATGTTCGCATGTTCCGTGGTGCTGTCGGTGATAGATTCATTTTCATGGACGACAACGCAACATGTCATCGAACCGTCGCTGTGCAGGAGTGCCTTGAGAGCGAGGATATTCAACGCCTCGTATGACCAGCACGTTCTCCAGATCTGAATCCCATTGACAATGTGTGGGATGCTGTGGGGATTAGTCTTGCTGGTCGCCAATGCCCTCCAATAAACAAGGGCACTCTCATCCGTGCACTGACAGAGGAATGGGATAAATTACCCCAACAGCTGCTTGATAATGTTGTGCAAAGCATGACACGACGTGTGGAATCTTGCATCTCCCTTCATGGTGGCCATATCCAGTTTTGACATCTTACACCGGAACGCCTGCGGACGGTAATTGCATTTTTTCACGTTTACGTATTCTGCACAAAATGGCCTGTTTGTCCCTTGAACGCGTTCCAAAGCCTTCTGGATTTCAGAGCACAATAAATTGTCTTTCTTGTAATGTCCTGACATTCTGACATTATTTTATTTCAATTGGCATCCAACCACACTTACTTTTTTATGCGCTATATAGCCGTTTATGATCCGTCCTTAGCAATTGTCCAGCAGTGTACAAAGATTAAAAAAAAACAAGTGCATAGAGGAAAGCATGGATCAGGCTTATGTCAGATCATTTTTACATATTCAGTTCTGCAGTGAGTAAGTGGTAGTACAAGAATAATGTGGCCGCACCGTGGCAGAGTGGTCTTAGCGTTAGGCTATTTTACGCTTCCCAACCGTAGGTTGAGGAAGCGTATATGCTCCAGCTTTGTCTGTCTGCCCGTCCGCACGATAACTCGCGTAAAACTGGTTCGATTTCGATGAAAGTTTAGTATGTGGTAGGAGAAAATCTCAGGATGAACCCTATTGAAAATGGGCGAAATGGGGTGAAAAGTCATGGCATAGCAGCGGGATCCATTCCATTTCCCTTATGCGTCATTCCATTGCCCTTTGCGCAAAAAAATGGTTCGATGTCGATGAAATGATAGTATGTGGTAGGGGACCACCTAGGACAAACCGTATTGAAAATGGGCGAAATGGGGCCAAAGGTGAGGACGTAGGAGCGAGATCCATTCCATTGCCCTTATGCGTCATAACTTGCGCAAAAAATGGTTCGATATCGATGAAATTTTAGTATGTCGTAGGGGATCACCTGTGAACGAACTCTATTGGAAATGGGTGAAATGAGGTCAGAGGTAAGGGCATAGGAGCGGGATCCATTCCGTTGCCCTTATGCGTCATAACTTACGTAAAAATGCTTCGATTGCGACAAAACATAATCATGTTGTTCCGGACGTATACTGAACCGATTCTGTTGAATATCATCGAAATGGGGGTCAAAGATCAGGACACAAGAGCGAGATTTATTCCACAGCCATTATCCTTTTAACTTGAGTAATAACTTGAGTACTTATTTCTGATATGTTGGAAAGCGTCACATAATCAACGCATTGCGTGATTTTACTAACTTCTTATCGTCCGTCCGTGGTAGGCATGGGTTGGAGCCCGGGATGAAACCCTGATGGCTTATTTGTCTTGCGGCACCGACTATCTCTCGTCTCTAGAAGCAGTTGTTACAAATTAGGGACAGAGAATGCTTAGAAGACCACAGATTTGTTTTCTATGGTCATTAACTTCCTTATGTCAAAATGTCATTTATGGGTGGAATAGTGAGATTGAAGAGGCAGTAAAGAAAAAGAAGGAAGCCTATTTGGGGATGTTGCAAGGTAGAGTCTCTGTGGATGAATATCGCTGTAAGAAGCGTGAAGCTGCTAAGCCGGTTCGCCACAGTAAGGCAAAAGGTAGGAAGGAGAAAGTGGAAAGGCATGAACTGGCTTTTTGGAAAGATAGAAAGTCCTTCTGGAAGTACACGAGACTCAGGAAAAATAGGGGAAACAAAGTTGTAAGTTGTGTGAAGAATGAGAATGGGGAAATGATATGGGAGCCCAATGAGTTAAGTGACAGATGGGGCGAATACTTCTGTGAGTTATTAGATCAGGAAAGCCAAAAAGTTTCTGAGACAGACGCAGATGATGTCACAATGAGGGATGAAAGCACAGGAGGGATCTCAAGAGAAGAAGTGGGTAAAGCTCTAAAATCTCATCAGAATGGTAAGGCTCCGGGAGTTGATGGCATAACTGCAGAGATGTTGAAATATGGTGGTGACTCTATAATTGACTGGTTAACTAAAATTTGCCAGTTGTGCTGGGAGTTAGGAATGGTCCCTCGGGATTGGAAGGATGCTGTTATTGTTCCCTTGTATAAGGGAAAAGGTGATCAGGCTAAATGCAAGAACTATCGTGGTATTAGCCTACTGAGTGTGCCAGGGAAAGTGTTTGGTAAGGTTGTTATTGAAAAAGTACGGGGTCTTACATAATTGAAAGTGTGGGATGTTTAGAGTGGTTTTATGCCTGGTAAAGGCTGCACTAACCAGATTTTTGCATTACGCATGAAGATTGAAAAGTATCTGGCTGTTGGAAAGAAAGTTTTTACTGCCTTCATAGATTTAGAGAAAGCTTACGACCGAGTCAATAGGACACTTTTGTGGAAGGTATTGAATGAATATGGTGTTACTGGGAATCTAATTAATAGTGTAAAAGCCATGTATGCTGGTAGTAGAGCTTGTGTACGAGTGAATGGTGTTTTATCAAAATGGTTTTCCATTAGTGCAGGAGTTAGACAAGGTTGTGTAATGTCACCATGGCTGTTTAATATATTTATGGACGCATGCATGCGTGATGCCAAAATAGATAATAGTGGTTTATGTCTTGGTGATATCTGTGTGTGCAGATTGCTGTATGCTGATGACACTGTCCTGTTGGCCGAGAGCAAAAGTGAGTTGCAGAGTATGTTGTCCCGGATGTACGAAATTTGTATGGAATTCAAACTGAGTATAAATAAGGGGAAAATCAAAGTTATTATGTTTGAGAGAGGAATCGGTAGCACTAAATGTAATGTAAGTATAAATGGCTCTGTGATTTACCAGGTGAGTGAGTTTGTGTATTTAGGAAGCATATTTGACAGAGAGAACAAGTTGGATGGTGAAATCAGTAGGCGAGTGAATTCTTCCTTGAAAGTCATAGCTGCTCTGGGAGGTTTTCGCAGGAATGATGGGTTCTCTAGAGAATCCCGCATCGCTGTGTATGAAACAGTAATTGTTCCTACTCTGATGTATGGCAGTGAAACCTGGGTACTGCAGAAGAAACATAGGAGTCGTTTGTGTGCTGGAGAAATGCGTTACTTACGTGGGGTTTGTGGCAAGACACGATCTGATTGTGTGAGGAATGAAGATGTATTGTAGTTGTGTGATGTGAAGCAAAATGTTGTTAGCAAGGTGGAGACCAATACGCTTCGGTGGTTTGGCCATGTTGAAAGAATGGGTGATGAAATGCTTACTAAGAAAATATTTTCTGCCCAAGTGGCAGGAAGGAAAGGCAGAGGAAGGCCAAGGAAGACATGGGTGGATCAGATTCAGGAGTGTCTGCATGAGAAGAAGATTATGAGTATGAAGTATAAAAGATCTTGTGTACGGCGTGTAATGGATATCAGTGAAGCACGAGTTGTATGTCAAGATCGCTGTAAATGGAGAAGTTTGATACGACAACAATAAGTAAAAATATCTGGAAGTTTGTATTTTCTTTTTGGAGCTAACCTCTGAATCTCAGAGAACAGCTTTGTGATATGATGTATGTATGTATGTATGTACCATGCCCCGTGTACTGCTATAAAAGACGTAAAAGGATATGCTATCCCTAAATGGGATGAATTAAAGAAAATCGCTTCATAACACTAACGCGAGGTCCACTTCTTGTAGGAAGACTATTGAGATTCTGTCCGACCTGAATGTTTGCAACCAAGACGTTTCAACTGACTTACCTGCTATTTGGCGCGGGCTTCGGGGTATTGCGTACGTTTGATCCTGAGAATGTTCTAACCTGCTCGAGGCTTTACTCTTAGCACCTAGAACATTTTCATTATTGCTTATGTTTTTAAATTTTAAGTATAACCTCTCATTCTTCACACTGAGCTAGCTATTTTTCTGATGAAGCCACCCGTCTGGTTCTGAAAGCTTCCATGTTTTTTCTTCTTCACTTTTTCCAACCCTTTTTATAGCAAACTAAAGCTATAGGTTTCTCTCATCTCTTTCCAAACGTTCCTGTCCTGGGCTTAGCTTTTCTACAGTTTTTTTAATATGATCCATCCATCTTCTCTCTGGTCTTACTACTCCTCTCTTTCTTTTATATGATCTCCATTTTGTTATTATTTTAGTCCATCAATCATTTTCCATTTTTTGCTATATGGCCAGCTTGTTTCCAAGACAAAAAGATGTTTATGCTTGAATATTAATTAACACCAAATGAACGTAAATTTTTTAGTACGATTGCACGTACTACTCTTGGTGTGTTCTGCCCAACGCTATACTTTGGTTTACTTAAGGAAATAGGTCGTTCAAATATTTGGCGGGACCGTTGCCTACGAGGATCGTTAAAGAAGCCTGCTATTTTGGGCCAAATTTCCTTTAAAAAGCGGAAGCACTTTGTGATTCCCCTAAACGCCACCAGAGGCCGCTTTTACCGAGGACAACATTGCCATACCGTTAGTGCTTTTAGTATACTGCCGTAGCTTACGAAACTGCGTACTTCTAGTTATTTCCAGTTATTTCTATATAAAAGAAATGAGGTATTGCTGTGTGCATTTTGTACATTCTCACAAGCAAGTTTAAAGCAGGTAACTGCGGAAAAACTTTGATTTGTTTGCATGATACTCATGCAGTTTCAGCTGAGTGCATTTTCGAATTGCGCGGTTTTTGGTAGCAGTAATCGTGTTAAAAACAAACCGGAATGAATTATACTTCATAAATGAGGGAAATTTTTAATTTTAATTTGTTTTGAACTTGCACGAACGTTTCATGAATTTCAATTTGAAATACAAAGGGGTAGGTGCCTCAAAACAATTACGAATTTTAAAAATTCAGCAGCGTTTTCTAACACATCGGCGGCAAATTACGATGGACAATTTGAAATATTTGCTACGAAAAAGTGCGATTCAGCGAAAACAACGTGCATTGCACTAGCCTTGGAACTTTAATAGCTGCCGCTCGCGGTAGTAGGCTTCAACCAAAGTGGTGCTGCCGGATTAACATTATATTTGTCTTGAATTTTCACGAACGTTTCATGGCGGCAGGCTCCAGATATCTTATTCTAACCTCCTTGGGTATAAATGATTCTTACCTCTTTGGGTATAACTGGCTGATACAAACCATCATATTCATTTGTGTACACCATGCATTCTAATAGGAATTACCTTACTGCCTCATTTTATAATATAAAATTTTTAACCAAATTGTGGACAATTCCCTTGATTTAATATAACTAAAAATTGGACAAGTAAGCCAGAGCATCACCCTCCTCTTAAATAAATAATTTCACACAAGAAGTTGCGCAGACAGCAAAGCATGAGCATAACGAACCCTTTAAGTGTAGAAAGCGTTCAAATAAAGAAGAAAGGAGGTAGTTATGTAATCTTGCCTTTCAAAATGATTTGGGAAAAGTGAATTACTAAAAAATATGTATTAACAATTCTTAAATTTCTGCATAGCAGGCTATATGTCTAACTAATGTGTCCCGAAATGCATAAATCATTCATTGATGCAGAACATAACAGAATGCTAGATTATGGGTGAAAACGGATAAACTATAAAATCAATGTTATTTATTAGTCGTATAATATTATTATTAATCGCTTTTGTAAGGAAAAAATAAAAAAATTCAAGTGATTATGGAGAAAATTTATGTGTTTTAATTCTATGTCAGTACACTCACCTGCCACCATCAGAAGCTAATCGTTGTTGTTGTCCTCGGTAAAAGCGTCAGCTAGTGAGCTTTCCAGCGTAAGTGCTTCGTCGTTTTGAAGGCAGAAAAAGCAGGCTTCTTTCACGATCACCGTAGGCTACGGCTGGACTTTCGATGTGTTACGTGTATTCCTCCGCGGAAGTTGCTGGAGGGTTTGTTTACGTTTGACATCGTTACTCTCCGTGTGTCACTACACAATATAAAGTTTCACAATAAAATGCAAAAAAAAAAAAACGCGTGCCTGCGCATGTGTGCAGTGACGTCACAGTGTCGTACAGTCAATGGCGTTCTTCGTTGGTTTTGATGGTCTTAATTAGACAGTTTAACCAACTTTCAGAACTGCGCAATACATTTGTTTTCAAAAATAAATCGTTCCTCTACATTTCGTGTGTACCGCTCAGGTAGCACAGTGGCGTAAGGAGCTGGCTTCTAACCCTTCGTTAGAGATGGTTCCGGATCCGAATCCCTGTGAGGAATGAATACTGTATTAGGAATGTTAATTCTTTTGTACACATTTTCTCGAAGACTATTACTTTGCATTGTTTGAAATTTTGGGTACACATAAAAACGACTTATAGCTAATAAGTGTCACAGTTATTATTCCGAAAAATTTGTTAGAATGTTTTTAAAAATTCAATTAATCTGACTCCAAAGTATTCAAATTTGGGCGCTAGATGGCGCAATAAGTTAGCTTAGCAGTGTTTCTGTCTGGAAAGAAATGAAATCTCTAATTTCCGTCTGATTTTTTTTAAACTATCCAGGTCAAATAGAAATAATTGAATGGGGTGCCAAAAGTGAGACTGAAATCTTGTCTCCCATAAATCATCTTAAATTCTACTGTGCGTTCATTTTTTGAAGAGAAAATGTGTGCATTAGCAGATAACCCCTGAATTTGAGTTATAGAAACTCCGCCTACCTAATAAGCCCCACCCCCAAACAACGTTATTGGTTAAAACGTAACAGCACGTATTTTGTCTTTTCATTGTGGAGCCAACGAGAGACCGCTTCCATTCTGAATATGGCGAAGCCGGCAGTGATTCGGTGACGCCAACTTCTGGGACAGGCCCTCAAGACGTAAAAGCCACGCCCAAGGATTGATTTTTTGCGTCATCTATCGCAGAAAATGAACCCTAACACTCATTCAAAGACAGCCTTGAAACTCCTCCCATAGAACGGGGCGCCCACATCGGTCCGACACCAAAGCTAGACGTGACGTGCACAGTGACGTCAGCAATGGTTTCTATGGCAACCCAGCGGTTGAACTACATAGCAAACATTTGGTCGTTTTGAGATGAGTGTAGTTAACTGAGAACAACATAGTGAAAAATAATAGGCCAGGTAGAGGGGAAAGGTTTTCAGTTAGTAGGCTAAAAAGAAAAGGCAGGTGGAAAGTGCTTCGAAAATAAAAACAAAATCGCGAAATAAAAACAGGAGACAAGTTTCCATAAATATATCTGCCAGTTAGGAACAGAAACGCGATAACACACGAACGCTCAGTACAAAGAGAAAACACAAGAAGCTATTGAAAAAGATAATGTAGATATAGAAACAGATAATAAAGGAATGCAAATGAGATTTGAAAGTGAGATTCACGAGTAACAGTTTTATATAAAAATGGAAAATATTACTGAAGAAAAGAATGATAAAATGCGCGGAAATGAAATTGAAAACTAAGACTCTTGGAAACCTAGATTCTGGAAATCGAAAGAAAATATAAACGATGGAGTGAAGAATAAGCAAGAATAATTCCACTTATTAGGATGTTAAAAGAAAAGAATAGCTGAAGAATGATACCACTGTAAATAGTTGTCTTTAGTCCACGAGTTCCGAAATAGGAATGGAATGGTGGCCACGAATGGAAGCAGCCAAAACCATATCACCAGCTGTGGTAGAACCGGTAATCAAACACACATACCAGAGGAAACCAGCAACGCAGCCTTGAATCGGTAGTCAAAAAAATATGCCACGGTAACACAGTAAGACAGGCTAGAATCGGAAATACACACCTCCTAATTTGATGCACCTCACTGTACGGTATTCACCTTCTGCATGGCTCTTGCAAGCCGGCTGTCAGTCAGCGGCTCGTCCGGTGGCGAGCCGATGGTGCGCTACAGTCGTTTTCATGTTGTCATATAAAGGTCGCCCAAATGCAAGTGAGACTCGCTTAACAGCGTCGTTGTATAATACACTGAGCCGTGCATTCGAGCCGGTAGATAGCGTGTCATGTCAGGAAGCACCCTGTTATCGGCGGCACGTGTCAGTGTGCTATTTGCACGTGCGGAGGCAAGTTGACTATGTAGGGTCGTGACATGGTTTGGTGCAAACAGGTCCAGCGGGCAGTTATGGAATTTTTGACGGCAGAAGGTGTTAGTGGAGCCGAAATTTATCTTCGTATAAAGGATGTGTATGGGAATGAGGGTCAGTCACGGTGCACATACAGTGTTCCACTGGTGTAGTGAATTTCGTAATGGACGGGTGAGAGCGGTGGATATATCGAGACCTGGGCAAGCACAGGTGGCTATCACCATGAAATCTATCGCTGCCATGGACAACTTTGGGAGGGAGAATCACCGAATGATCACTCTCGAGATTGCGGCAACATTGTCCGTGTGAAAAAGAACTGTTAACACCATTCTCCATCGCCGAATGGGATGCAGAAAGGTTTGCGCACAATGGGTCCCCAAGCATCTCCAGAAGACTCGGCGAATGGGTTCTTGCCAGGAGCATCTGCTTCGTTACCACGCAGAGGAGGGATAGTTTCTTTCCAAGATTGTGGCCGCAGATGAAACTTGGTGCCGCCACTTCGACCCGGCCACAAAACGATTGAGTATGGAATGGCGGCATCCTAACTCTCCACGCCCCAAAAAGAGCTCAGTCCCTCTTATGAGCTGCGAAAGTGATGCTCACGGTTTTCTTCGTCAAGAATGGTCAATTGCCGTTGGATTGCCTGGACGCAGGAAGTACGGTCAAGGCAACCACGTACTACAATACGCCACGCAACCTCAAAACGGCCATCAAGCATAAGCGATCCGGTATGTTGTCGATTGGGGTTATTTGCTGCACGACAAAGCACGCGCGAATGTGGCGATAGTGTGCCAGAATTTCTGCTGGGAGGTCCTCGTCCATTCTCCATATAGCCTTAATCTATCTCCCTAAAATTAGCACATCTACGGGCCACTGAAAATTGCTCTCAATGGTTGCTGGTTCACTAACGACGCTGAAGTCCGGGACACCGTTGAAGACTGGTTCCACAGCCAACCACGGACCTTCTTCGCTCAGGGTATCCACATCTCGGGCCGCGCTAGGACACTTGCTTGAATCGACAAAGTGGCTACGTGTAGTGGGTATATAGCCCATGTATCACTCTTACTTCCTGTATGTCTACATTTTCCAACCTATAAACCCTTACGGGAAAAAATCGACAGTCTTAGTTTCATCTGGGCGATCCCAATTACACGCTGTGTCCACTCTGTATATTTCGTTTTTTTATTAGAAGGAAGAAGGTAAAATGTTGGAGGCATTTGAAATGTGTTTACCGGGAAGAATGGAGAAACTGAAGTGGATTGAAAAAATTACCAATGATGAAGTATTGCAAAGAGTTGAAGAAGAAAGGATTTTACTAAATTCCGTAGGGAAAAGAAAATGTAACTGGGTAGGACATCTGTTAGAAGGAGACAGCCTACTGAAAAGAATAATAGAAGAAAATATTGAAGGAAAGTGACCAAGAGGAAGGAGAACACTAATGGCGCTTGATGATATAATGGCACAAGAGGCTATCAAGAAATGAATGAGGAAGTAAGGGACAGAGGAAACTGAAGGAAGAGATCTTGCTGACATACCGTTGGACTTATCAAGAGACAGAACACAAATGATGATGGGAAGGGCTTTCGAATTGCCTTCAATTTAATTTTTGTTAAGCCTCATCGAAGGCTAGCCTTCCGACTGTAGATGTGTGAAGAAAAGCCTTTGGAACCTGGGAATTTAAGAATATGAGCTTTCTTTCTGGAATGATACTGAACATTAATTAGAAACATTTCTGCTGCTGAACTGGATTTGTTTCTAATAAAGCGCTGATGAAATGCTCGGTTTAAGAACGGTGCTAGCTTTATTTGACATCATAACAATGAACGCCCTAGTGCTCATTTCAAATACAGGAAACGATATCTTCAAAATGGCCATCATATTCGACGACTGTACTTCGGAAGACTTGTTAAAATTTCTAGCAGTGAATGAAGTTAGCAAAGCGCATGCAATTTGACATAAGTGAATTAGATGAGAGTCGACTTCAAGCGATGATAACACATCCTGTAACCTTGGTGCCTGAATTAGTTCTCACGAAAGAGTAATTCAGTGGAAATTCGGGGAGAAACACCTCACCAGACGTCCATTCCTCTGAATCAGGGTCATACGCTTCAAAAGCAACGCTATCGTGTTTCACAGCGCCACCTGTGCAGTATAACTTTCCGGAACACGCAATCAAAACGGTTCTGAAATGTATTCCAGTTTTCATAGGAGCTAAGAAGGTCCACTGATCAGTCGAAGGGTTGTACATTTCTGTCGAAAGTGTTGGCCTATGATAAAAGTCAGATTTTCTAGCGTATCCACCACATACGTACATTTTGCCGTTGAAGAAGGTGGACGCATGACGCGTTCTGGCTTGCAGCATTGGAGATATCTCATTGCCATAACCTGTCACAGGATCGTATCTCTCAGAATACTTTAGAAGTGCGTCATCAGTATGGTTTCCGCCGGTGACGTAAATGTAATCTTCTGAAAACGTAACATCAAAATCAGTGCGCTGCAATAGCAAGCTGAAAACTTCACTGAATTTCCTTTGCTCCACTTTCAGACAGTATCCGTTACCATCATCTCCTATAAAATATACCCTGCCTCGGTGAACAGTGACTTTGGCACGCGGAATAGAAAAGTTCCACTTCACAGAAGTATGCTGCAGCGTCTTGAGACATAAAGTACATATCTGTCCATTAGTGATAAACAGCAAGCTCTCTTCAGTGCAAACGACATAAGAAACTTTATACGAGAGAGAACTGTAAATTTCAGTCAAGTCACACAATTCAATCCATTTCTTTTCACGCATAGAGTCAAAAAACTTAAGCGTGATGGTACGAAAGGTTTTGCAGATACAATACACGGCACAACCCATTAGTCTTGTGTGCTTAAGATGTTCTTTGGATTCGCAGTATCTCTCTTTTATAGTGGGACACTGAGATACGGAATGATAATTCCTAACTTCGTTCAAGATCTTTCTGCAACCTTCAGATGACAACATCAGTTTCTCAGTCAAAACGTTATTCAAGTAAGCTTCTGGAAGAAGAGGCATTCGAACGTGTTGCAACAGCTGAGATAAGTGGGCGACTCTGCTCGCTTCCTCGGCTTTAACCCACCTCATCACCGCTTCATACACGACACTTTCCCTTGTTACGAACAAGTCGTCTCTTCTAATTAAATCTTCTACCTTCGACAAATGCAAAAGCGGGAACTGTTCTGACATGCATACATCCTCGAAATTTTCTCGAACGTAGCGACTGCATTTTAAGGTGCCAACTGAATCGTGATGCTTTTCCGCTTGTGAGAGAACGAACAAGACGGTTTTGACACTCAGTCTCTTTAACATAAATTCTAAGCATACATCCACGATTCTCTTGAGTTGCAGATATCCTGCCGTAGCTGCTAAGATCTTAACGTTATCGAATGTGATGTTTATTTTGCCGCTGTACAGGAAACGGATCAGAGATTCCAGTGCGTCCGGATCAACGTCTTCTAAAGTTACCTCGGACATTGTGCACTCTGCAAAATTTCCTGTGAACATCGCCCTGAAGTACGGAATTCCACCAGCCAAGATGATGCGATGAGCTGGGAAAGATCTTCCTCCAGCTTTAACAGTAACGTCGCATAGTCCTCCAGAATCTTTTATTTCATCGATGGTGCAGAACGTTTTGGACAGAAACTCGTCATCGGAGAGCTGCAAAACATCTTCAGAACCTCCCATTCTAGGAAATAGTTCGCAGCTTTTTTTATATCTCAAAACAGTTTGATTTCACTGGTTAAATTCAACAGTCGAACGATGGCCTAAGAACCATTTCAGAAAGGAGATTTAAAATCAAAAACGGCGGAGAACAATCAAAATGTACAACGTGATCATGATGCGCGTGTTTTACGTTACACCTAATAGCGAATTGCTTGAATGAATGACAAAGATGCAAACCGAAGTGATGAACGCTATAGCGTGGGACGATCACGAGGCAAACTGAAAGAAAACGATTAGTCAAGTGTTTACTAATAAATATAGCTCTTAACGTGAATATCTAGTGATTTTGCTTCCTATACTTTCAACGGGCAAACTTCTGTGCACATTTTCTTCACAATTAATGCGTTCCCAAGAATGAAAATTTGA
This sequence comes from Macrothele yani, assembly GCA_039090855.1. Lineage (NCBI taxonomy): Eukaryota > Metazoa > Arthropoda > Arachnida > Araneae > Macrothelidae > Macrothele > Macrothele yani. The sequence goes on from CM077028.1 coordinate 53,031,235, forward strand.
ACATCGATTAAACTACCTTCATATCATAACTTGGAATACCTACTGTTTTCTAAAACATAACCATAATTAAGCAATTCAAAATTTGTGTATCTCCCGACGTCATCAATGTACAGGACGCGCCATCTTTTTTCTGGTCTTAACACCACGAAAGGAAAAGTTATTGATTTTTAATATAATTATGGTTATGTTTTAGAAAATATTAAGTATTCTAAGATATAATATAAAGTTATTTTAATCGATGTTCAAGATTTCATCCTAGGGAACGCATTAATTGTGAAGAAAATGTGTACAGAAGTTTGCTCATTGGAAGTATAGGAAGCAAAATCACTAGACGTCCACCTTAATAAATATACATACATCTTAAAAAAACATAACCGAGTAAAGGTTATGTCCTCTTCAGCAGCAAAAGTATACCGTTTATTTGTTATCACAACAGTAATAGTTGCTAAAGTAGATGACTTTTATTTTAGAAAATGTATATATAGCCTATACTGACAAAAAAAGTCGGACAGTTAGCTACCTGCGTAGTCTCAACAAACTTTCAAATAAATATATCGGTAGAGATAAAAATCAAGCTATTCTTTCCAAGTAACATAACCACTGAAATTTGAAAATTTAATCGTACTGGAACGGAAATCGAATCCGCATCTCTCGATTTGCTATCCAGTATGCTAACCATTACACCACCCAGAACAATGAAATCCAAATGGAAAGAAAAAGCTGGAAATAACAGCTTGATTTATGCCTCTATTATTTATTCCATATGTTTTTAACTTGTTATGCACTATATTAACAAAAGTCACTGGACACCTAGAAGAGAAACACAACATAGCATTCATTGACATGCATTAGTACGGTGTCGGTTCACCTTTGTCCTACACGTGTCTTCACGAGCTCTGTGTTTGAGTGCTTCACGTAGGTGTTTTGCGTGTCACATGATTGTTCTTCTCTGTGTGTGTGCCGACGTTAAAGGTCTGTGCTTTCGTTTAAGATCTCTCACGACTGGGTGAGTGCTCATTTTTTCATTATCACTGTTTTTATTTAGACACTGAGCTGGTCGTTTTTCTTCGTTAACCCTTGCCATTGATTACGGCATCTGCCGAAGAGGGCGCTGTTCCCGCCCGCATCGCTGCAGCTACTCACGTCACCTCTTCAACGACAGACGCAGCCGATCAATCATCTTCGCTTGCTAGTGGAGAGCCTCTTAATTTTCCTCCTGGCATTTGCACGTCTTCTCCCACTCAGGTCTCCGACTCTGCCATTGGGAACGTGGATGTGACGTCCCTGGCCTCTGCTAACGATGATGAATTAATGTACATCTCGGATGGCGTCGCTAATCTGCCCTCTACAGTCTCTACTGCCTCTGCTCCCAGTACATTGTCACATGCTGCGTCAATGCCTTCCAGAGGAGACACTTCTGCACGCACGTATTCTGCGGCCGCCTCTGGTATTCCACCGTCTTCCTCCTCGTCTCGTCTGTCCCCTATGGATTCTTACGTTACTCACAACGGTGACACCACTTTATTAGACATTCCTGAGAACTCTCCTGCTGGTCAACGTCTTCATTCGCCCCTCGAGTTGGGGGTTTGTTTTGATGCGCTGCCCAATACTCCTTTGAAACAGTACAACTCCGGTCTCAAGAAGATGCTTCCTTCTGGTGCTATTACCCACCTCACCCGAAAGCCACGAACTGTGAGTGTTTATTTTTCGAAGCAAGTATGTGCCGAGCATGTCTTGTCTCGGGGCCTATCAATTGGCGATCGTCACCTCTTAGCCGAATCTATCGCCCGGCGTCCTGTTCTGGTCTCTCTACATCAGGTACCCCCGAAGATCTCTGATGATATGCCGTGTGCTGCGCTTAGTCGATGCGTCAGAGCAGTCGACCCAGTGAAGACTCTCTTCTCTTCCCCCTCTGATTCCGGTGATACACATATCTGTGGCTTCCGTAGAACTGCTCGCATCATCTTCCCGTCGGAAGAATATCTCATAAAATTTCCACGGTTCCTCGATGTTCGTTGTGGTAACGAGCACCGCCGGATTGAGCTCCTCATCTCTGCTCATTACTCACGCTGCAAGGCTCACGGTCATCAGCAGACTCATTGTCTCCATGTAGAGCCAATGATTCCTGCAGCTCCAAGGCAGCATTCTACCTCTTCCTCCGTCTCTGCTGCCATGCCTCTTCCTGCGTCTGCACCTCCTGGACCCAGTTCGGCCGAAAATCTGATTAAAGCCTTCGATCAACACGCGTCTTCCGATGTTGCTTTCTCCACTCTGTCGGATTTTCTCTACTTGACTCCTCCTTGCCTTACCGTGATCACTCTACATCAGAGGACAGCATGGCTGATCTTCAAGCTTCATTCACCGTCGGCACTTTTGCTCCCGGCGATGAGGTGGACCTTTCCTCTGATTCCACATCTCGTGTGTCATCGATCCACGGCAAACGTCGCTCTACTACCAGTACCGAGGACCGGAGGAAAAAGAAGGTCACCTTATTCGACTGGCCGCTCACATCGTTCCACCCGTCTAGCAGGCTCCAAGTCTTCGCTATCACGTTCTAGCTCTTCCTCTTCAAAGTCCTAGGGTCGTCTGCCGACGTTTGAAGATTTCTCGACTCTGCTTACAAATGCCTCTCTTCCTTCAGAACCTGTCCCCTTTGAAGATCTTTACGAGTTTCTCACTCATAAAACATATCGGGAGGCTTCTCTCATCTTTTTACAGCAGCTTGAAGCAGTTCTTACCGAGGTTTTTGACAAAGCAACCTCCATCCTCAAATTCCTTCGGCATAATGCCAAGCAACCCGACTACGTCTTGTGGTGTCGTGGTATCATCAATCGCCTCGACACATTCCAGAAAGCTGCCATAGCTGCCCTTCATACGACGTCGGACTTACCCATTCAAGGTCGCCACTCTAAATTTTAGGAGGGTTGCTAACCCCCTCACTAACGCTTTCGTTCTGGAAGATCTCTTGCCTCTTGGGGCCGTCTTACTCCTTCTACAAGAGACGAACTGCCACTCCTGGACACTTTTTCATAGATGGCGCACTTGGGACTTGACCTTTCACGACTTCACTTTTCACCATGATTTACATTACTCTGTGCACGGTGGTCCAGCAGGAGTATCAGTCTGCCATATCCTCATGCCGTGAAAGCTCCTTCTATGCTGCGTGGTCGCCAGTGACCCAGTGGTTCGCTGTTACACCAAGTCCGTTACATCTCACGGGGAGTTAAGACTCTGCATTAACGTTTTGATGTTCTTTCGTACTGCAGTGCCCCGCTTGTGATCATTTTGTTCTTCCTCAAGCATTGCTCTCTTTGCATCACGTTGTAAATTTGTCATTACTCATTCAATGTACATATCATTGCTTTTATCAGCTTGTATCATTCCTGTTCTTTTTTTCTTTGAGACGATTCCATGTTGCTCGTCTCCTCGGTTTTGTTATATTAAAGCGATTCTGAAACCACCTTTGGCCTTAATGTATGCACTGATCCTTCGAGACATGCTTTCGATAAGGTTTTGGAACACAGCGATAGGTATGCGCTTCCATTTAGTACATGATGCTGCCGCTAACTGTTGCTTAATAGTAGGCCTTGGTTCCAAAAATTTTATGGGGCGCTCTAAATCATCCCATAAGTGCTCTATGGGACTACGAATAGCGCTCTGTTCTGGCCAATACCCACACGATACGGAATTATCATCAAACTACGCCGTAACAGTTCTTGCTTTATAGCTTGCTGCATTATCGTGCTGGTACCAACAAGGCTTGGTTCCATAGTATTGCCACACAGTTGGTAGGACATAATTGTCCAGAATATCGAGGGAGATGTGCTGGTTAACAGGTTTGTCCACGATAACCAATGGGCCGGGACCATACCAAGGAAAACCCCCCTACACGAGCACACTGCCAGTTCCAAACTCGACCGTAGGAACAGTACACTGTGGTAAATAGCGTTCCTCCGGATGCCGCCATACCCACACTCGGCCATCAGACTGATGGATCGTGTATCTGGAATCATCAGTCCATAGGACCCGTTTCCATTGATCTACGGTCCAGGATAAATGTTCTTTACACCATGCCAAACGACGAGTAGCATTCCGACTAAAGATGAAAGGCTTATGTGCAGCCGCACGACCACGGTAACCCATGGAATGAAGTTCTCTGCAAATGGTACGTGTACATACCGAGGTACCAGCATTTTTACTCACCTGTACACTGAGTCTTGTGCAGTACTCCGTCGATTAGCTGTAACGACTCTCTCCTGAGGATCCGACATCCTCTATAACTGATTTTCATAGATCTGCCGGTACGTTTTGCTGATTCAGACACTCCATGCGTCTTCCACGTACTCAGTTCACCCAAAACAGTTGACTTGGGTATGTTTAAACACCCCTCAGTTTCTCTTATGGACAACCCACTAATACACTGCCGGACAATTGCTAAGGACGGATGACAATAACAACGATAGCAACCATAAATTGGAAGGCAGGAAAATGTGGAAATTAGCATAAGTGCGGGATACAGTAAGACGTGTTGTGCGTATGCAAATTTTGGATTGCCGAACTTTTTCGTGACGTCATAGCGCTGATAAGAGATATAAAGGATTTGACGCGTATTGACCGTTGTTGTTCAAACGCAAAGTTGAGAGGGAAAGAATCAATTGACGAACTTGCAATTTTCAGTATGTCTTCCCGACATCATCTAGATGATTTTACGTGTGGCCGTATTATTGGCAAGATTGAAGAAGGGCGAAAAATAACAGATGTTGCCAGGGTGTTCGACGTCAGCCACAGTGTTGTTTCAAAGCTTTGGAAATCATTTCAAACAAATGGAGAGTGTAGCAAACGTCACGGGGGAGATCGTGTTCGCAGTACAACACCTGCAGAAGATCGGTACATAGTGCTATCAACAAAAAGACACCGGCGCAGCACAGCTAGTGAGGTAGCAAATCAGTTTATGGCTGCTACTGGCAAGCGGATCTCCCGAAAAACTGTCGCCAGACGTTTGCATGAAGGAGAACTATACGCCCGCCGTCCTGTTGTGTGCATCCCATTGTCTAGACGTCACCGTACCGCCCGTTTGCAATGGTGCCATCAACATCGCAATTGGACTGATAACGACTGGTCTGCTGTTCTCTTCTCAGATGAGAGTAGATTCAGTCTATCGTCTGATTGTCGACGACAACTGATTTGGCGTGATAGTGGTACTGCATATTTTCCAGCAAACATAAAGGAAAGGGACCGATATCCGACATGTAGTATCATGGTATGGGCTGGCATCATGATCAATGGTCGTACGTCCCTCTATGTGCTTCAAACTGGGACTATGACTTGCCAACGACACATTAATGATGTTCTGCTACCTCGTGTTCCGTGGTGCTGTCGGAGATAGATTCATTTTCATGGACGACAACGCAACATGTCATCGAACAGTCGCTGTCCATGAGTGTCTTGAAAGCGAGGATTTTCAACGTCTCGTATGGCCAGCACGTTCTCCAGATCTGAATCCCATTGAAAATGTGTGGGATGCTTTGGGGAGGAGTCTTGCTGGTCGCCAATGCCCTCCAATAAACAAGGAGACCCTCATCCGTGCACTGACAGAGGAATGGGATAAATTACCCCAACAGCTGCTTGATAATGTTGTGCAAAGCATGAGACGACGTGTGGAATCTTGCATCGCCCTCCATGGTGGCCATATCCCGTATTGACATCATACGCCGTAACGCCTGCGGACGGTAATTGCATTTTTTTCACGTTTACGTATTCTGCACAAAATGGCCTGTTTGTCCCTTGAACGCGTTCCAAAGCCTTCTGGATTTCAGAGCACAATAAATTGTCTTTCTTGTAATGTCCTGGCATTCTGACATTATTTTATTTCACTTGGCATCTAACCACACTTACTTTTTTATGCGCTATATAGCCGTTTATGATCCGTCCTTAGCAATTGTCCAGCAGTGTATAACACCCCACAATATTTCTCTTCTCAAAATCAGTTCTCTCCCGCTGCAACATTTTTAATCAACCTCACAGTGCGATATATACCGCGCATCTTAACAAAGGAGCGGATCCGTTCATTTGCTGGTGATCTAACTTACCACTGCGATGAAGCACGTTTGTTTCCACTGGTGCAGTGAAATCAAAGTTTGACGTATCAGATTGATGCCTCAGTTGTGTGGATTTCATTGTCCTGGGTGGTGTAATGGATAGCATACTTGAGCGCAAATATGGAGATGCGGGGTCGATACCCGTTTCAGGACGCTAAAAGTTTAAAATTTCTGTGGTTTCGTCACATGGAAAGAACAGTTTGATTTATATCTGTAATAATTATTTCATGTGTTTTCAACTTGATAAATGTATCAGTACATAGAAAAGCTTATTTTGGTTGGTCTTTCAAAGTGCTACGTGTATCCTTCGGCCGCAGTTATCGGCCAAAGTGCTACGTGTATCCTTCGGCCGCAGTTATCGGCGGGTTTGTTTACGTTTCAGACCGCGGCTCTCCGTATGTCACTACGCGACATAAATAGTTCCACAATGAAATGAAGAGGGTCGGCTGTTTCGTTCAAGGCTGTCTTTGAATAAGTGTAAGAGAAATTCTATCCTATATCTGCAATTTAAATTTTTTTGTACACATTTTCTCGAAGACTATTGCTTTGTTGTGTTTGATATTTTGAGCACAAATGAAAAGGACCTATAGCTAATATGTGCCACAGTTATTGTTCTGAAAAAATTGTCACAATATTTTTTAAAATTTAATTCATCTGATTCGAAAGTATTCGAATTTGGGCGCTAGATGGCTAGATAAGTTACCCCGCACGGGGATAACTGGTTTTCCAGTTATTTGGGGAGCGGCGCCCCCACGGCCCGAGCTGACCTTGTGACTGGTCAACATCTGATGTCCTGCCACCGCTTTGCTGTCGGTGTTTGCAGGGACGGCTGTTCATCCAGCTGTTGGGGAGTCGCGGCCCCACGATCCCGAGCTGGTCTTGTGTCTCGCTTTTTCGTTTTTATTTAGTTTCTCCACTGGCTAGTTGCCCGTGTTGTATACTTTACCTAATCGCTACCACGTTATGCACTAACACCCCGGTCTTGTTTTTTTGTTACCCTCCACCACTAACTGTATTATATTAACCGCTCAGTTCGTAGGTTGCTGAGATTCCGTTTAGGTTCCCATCCAGGATTTGTCTTCTTTGGATTTCTTTTTTCCTTTTAGCTGGTTTGGGTGCTAGACCTACCTGCATGTTTGCCGCGTGCGGAGACCCGTGAGGCGGAAATGGGATGTCTGGCGGCTGAGGTCGCAGGAGACCGGATAAGTGCCTCCTGTGTACCAACACTCCTCTTCGACCCCGGCTTCGCTGTAAACGGGAGGCTAGAGACTAACCCACCTCTAGTCAGAAGTCTTGTACCAAGTTGTGTACACGGCTTTAGCGGCTTTTTTGTCGTATAGCACGGCAGGGTGAGCCCGGGGGCTGTGGGATCATGCCAAAGGCGTTGGCATGACGGTACCCGGAGGCCGAAGTGTCCGCCGAGTGCGTGTGATCACAGCCAACGGACTATATCTGCAGCGTATAAGCTCCAGAACTGTGTCCAGCGTCATTTTCTTGGCTTGCAGACCTCCAGTTCTCCCTTGTAGGGCTCGGTGGTGGGTGGAGTAGTCTGCAGACGAATCTTCCTCCTTTTTTCCATGGGTAAAAAGAACAAAAACTCCAAATTTAAGTCACCTGACAAAATGATAGTTGACAACGACTGTCCTTCGTCTTCTCAACCTCCCAAGTCTCATACCCTTAAACGGTCTTTAGACCTTGACCTGGACCAAGAATGTGGAACCTCTTCTTCGGCAGCTGTACCAGTCGCTCCGAAGCGTCGTCTCCCCTCGATTGCTGTGACTACGCATGCTACTCACTTGCTTGTAGAATCCATCGATCCGCATGAGAGACTGTCCACCAGATCTCCCTTTTTCATTTCTAAAGCTTTGGACGCTGCGGTTGGCCCCTTGAAGTCTGTGAGGAAGCTTCGCTCTGGGGACCTGCTTGTCCAAACTTGCAGTGTTTCTCAGAGTAACACTTTTCTGAACCTCACTAGTCTTCAAGGCATTCCTGTAAAAGTGACACCTCACCCGTTTCTTAACACCTCTCGGGGTGTTATTTCGGAGTTTGATCTCTTGCCATGCAGTGAAGACGAATTCGTGACTGAACTTGCTGATCAAGGTGTTATTGCTGCACGTCGTATGATGTTCCGGCGTGATGGTTCCATGATTAAGTCAAAAAATGTCATCTTGACTTTTAACTCCCCGAAAGTTCCGACCGAAATCAAGGCTGGCTACTTGGTCTGTGGAGTTCGCCCGTACATTCCCAGTCCTCTGCGCTGTTTCAGGTGCCAGAGGTACGGGCATTCCCAACGTTTCTGTAAGAGTTCCGCTCGTTGCGCAAATTGTGGCTCCAGTGAACATGACGGGGAAGGTTGCACTTCTGCGGCCTGCTGTGTTAACTGCGGTGAGGCCCATGCAGCTTACTCCCGCAACTGTATGAAATGGAAGGACGAGATGGCGATCCAGCGGCTCAAGACCCTGGAAGGCCTCTCGTACCCTGCTGCCAAGGCCAAGTTGGGTATACCCACCACCCGACAGCGTACTTTTGCCGCAGTAGTTCAGTCTCTGCCACAACCCGTGCAGCCCTTTGTTCCTCGCCCTGTAGCTCTCGCCGCCCTTGCCAAGCGATCTACAGCTGACCAAGCGACACAGGTGTTTTTCCCCGAGCTCGAGATTTTTCGAATACCTGATTCTGGGCCTTCTCTTTTGCTGCCGACCGTCTCTTCCAGTTTCCAGTCGAAAGCCTGCACGTGCGGAAGACCCGGCCCTCAATCCGCAAAGGTGTGCAGTGTCCATCCAACTGTCTCGGCCTCAGCGAGGTCCCCACCCTCAACCAACATTATAGAGGAACATAGGGGGAGGAGAGTGACAGTTCGTCCCCAGCCTCGAACAACATTGCAGAGGAACATGGGGGGGAAGAGAGTGACAGTTCGTCCCCGCCCTCTGCCAGCATTGCAGAGGAGTGTGGGGGGAGGAGAGTGACTCATCCTTTGTGTAGTTGTGTTTAAAGAAAAAAATTATAATTATAATAGTGAATTAATACATTTTTATATAAACCTGGTTAACTACCTTGTCTTCACAGCTTTCATCATGCTCTTTTTCGGCTTTTACCGGGCCTGTCTGCTCTTGGTCATTTTCCACGTTTTTAAAAATCTGTGGCTGATAGTTCTTTGTCTGGCGCTCTTTGGCCAAACCTGGCCCTTGCGCCAATAAAATCCAACAACCAACCAACCTAGATAAGTTAGCTTCGCAGTGTTTCTATCTGAAAGAAACGAGATCCCTCATTTATGTCTGATTTCTTTTAATTGCCTAAGCCAAATAGAAATAATTAAATGGGACCAAAAGTGAGATTGGAATCTTGTCTGCTATAAATCATCTTAAATGCATCAGTACGTTCATTTTTTGAACAGGAAATGTGTACATTAGCAGAGAACTCCTGAATTTGAGCTGTAGAAACTCCTCCAACCTACTGAGCTCTAGCCCAAAACAACATCATCGGTTAACACGTAACAGTGCGTATTTTATCTTTTCATTGTAGAACCAACGGGAGACTGCTTTCGTTCTGAATATGGCGAGGTCTGCAGTGATTTGCTGACGCCAACCTTTGGGACAGTCCCTCAAGACGTAAAAGGGGGATTTTTTGCGCCATCTACCACAGAAGATGAACCCTGACACTCATTCAAAGACAGCTTTAAGAATTAAACGAGAACAAATAGGTATATACACTGCTGGCCACCCAAAATTCAACACCAAGAAGGACACGCGATAGCAAAGCCAGATTTACTGGACACATGACAACAGATACAAAGATAAAACGATTGAGCTTGACTTGCGGAACAAGCAGACATAAATAGTTAGTGTAGCCCCCATGGCTGGCAATAACGGCCGCTACACGCCGCGGAATCGAATGTCGGTCCAGGCTGCTTCTACACGTTGCCCCAGTTCATCAAGTGTAGCCGCGGGTGCTGCTTGCCGAGCTACTCGGTTGCCGATCAGCTACCAGACGTGTTCGATGGGCAACATATCGGGAGAACAGGCGGGCCACGGTAGTAGTGACATCTGGTGGGCCGTGAAGAATTGTTGCAAGATGCCTGCCACGTGCGGGTCCGCATTGTCCTGTTGAAACGTGGCCACTGGCAGGTCCTGCAGGTAAGGGAGGACTACAGGCTCCAAAACGTCGGAGATGTAGCGGTGGCTCTTGAGTGTACCGGCGATGCGTGCCAGAGGGGTGCGGGTGTCATATCCAATTGCGCCCCAAACCATAACGCCAGGCGACGGACCGGTATGGCGATGCATAATGCAGGCGTCATACAGTCTCTCTCCGCGGTGCCGCCACACGAGGATCCGACCATCGTGGTGTTGCAGGCAGAAGCGGGATTCGTCGGAGAAGACAATGTACCGCCATTCCGTAGTCCACGTGCGGCGTTCAACAGCTCAATGCCGCCGCACTCGGTGGTGCTGCAACGTCAATGGTAATCGGAGCAATGGGCGCCGTGCAACAAGTCCCCGCTCCTGCAGATGACGTTGAACGGTACGTGCTGACACAGGTTGTTGCGCAACACTTCCTAATTCCTGCGCTAACGTTTGTGATGTGGCGGTGCGAGCCGTCAATGCCCGCCGCACAACATGCCGGTCCTCTCGTTCGGTGGTGTGCCGCGGCAACGGCAATCACTCACGTCGGTCCGTCCGTCCCTCCTGCACCCACCGAATCCATAATTGCCTCACTGTGGCTGGACGTCGTCCCACATGGGCGCCGATGTCTCGGTACGATAAACCGCTGTCGCGATAAACCACTATTCGTCCTCTTTCGAGCTATGACTGCCGTATTCTGCGACGAGGCATCAGGAAGCTTCCCACGCACAGGTCCGGCAGCACAACACACTTCCACTACTTACACCCCGCCTTTTGTTCACCCTTCGTATAGTGCTTCTCGGTGGCGTGCCGGGCGCACATGATTTGTATATACCCTGCAATGCTAATCGTTTGCATGTCCTCTCGCGGGCGACGCATGCTGCGAATTTCAGGCCAATCGGATGCTTTCTTCTTGGTGTGGCATTTTGGTGACCAGCAGTGTATATATAGATCTCCGAACTCTTACTCATAAGCTTTTGTATAGTAAATTGAGTGGGAGAGATGTTTATCTAATGGAAATTAAATAAATTTCTTGAATATTGTTCTTTGAGCGTAATTATTGTTACACGTTATAAAATGAAACGAAAAACATAATTTACATGCTCATATTATATTAAATTGTTATATTTAAAATATTAGCATTTCGTAATAGTTTTGTAATACATAGCAAACACTGAAGTTAAAATTTTTTTCAAGGTTGCCCCCTAAAGTGAGTTAAATTTGCAGTAAGGATTTCATTACACTGAGGAACAGAAGGGGACTGCATTTTATTTCTAAAATACAGTCCAAATTGTTTTCAACCCCGGAGATATTTCAGCCGTTTTGTGTATTTCACTGAAACACAAGTAAACATACAAAGAATGAAATATGAAATACTTTCGTGTTTCGCTGGCGATAGTTTTCTGGTCTGTCAGATATATCTCTTAGCTGCACGGGAACAGCTATGGATAACGAAAAATAAAAGAGAAACTAATTTTTAAATAATGATAGTCTAATTTCACTGAAAGAAAACACAAAAAATGAAATGTGTGACACTTTCCGCGTGCGACTACGCGATAGTTTTTTGTCCTATCAGTTTTATCCACAGCTATGGAGGATGGTGAAGAGGGGGGAGCTGTGGATAATATCTGGCACGCGTGTGACTACTCGATAGTTATTGGATTCCCGTAGCTATGGGGGAGGTGCAGCAGTAGAGAATATCTGGCAAGCGTGTAGCTACACAGTAGTTGAGATCATATGTAGAGAATTTTAGGAAGGGAGTGTCTGACCCCAGGTCTTAAACAACCCTTAGAAATAGGAAGCTAGGAGATTTGGGCTAGAGTGCCCGATAGGAAAGTGACACGGAAGCGAAGTAGAAAGGGGGAGGAAGACGCTCTTATTTATTACCGAGGGGCCAGTACCCGAGGTCCAACGGCTTAACGTGCCCATCCGACGCACGGCGGATATTTAGTGGAACAAGCGTTCGTACCTGCCTGGGATCGAATCTAAGGTCCTTACCGTGGAAGTCACGAGCGTTGCCAACAAGGCCACACGCGGCCCATCTACACAGTAGTTATAGGATACCCGTAGCTATGGCGGGGACATCTGCGGATAATACCTGGCACGCGTGTAACCACTCGATAGTTATAGGATACTCATAGCTATGGGGGGAAGCTGCGGATAATACCTGGCACGCGCGTAACCACTCGATAGTTATAGGATACTCATAGCTATTGGGGAGGGGGGAGCTGCGGATAATACCTGGCACGCGTGTAACAACTCGATAGTTATAGGATACCCATAGCTATGGGGGGGGGAGCTGCGGATAATACCTGGCACGCGTGTAACAACTCGATAGTTATAGGATACTCATAGCTATGGGGAGGGGGGGGAGCAGCGGATAATACCTGGCACGCGTGTAACAACTCGATAGTTATAGGATACGCATAGCTATGGGGGGGGGAGCTGCGGATAATACCTGGCACGCGTGTAACAACTCGATAGTTATAGGATACCCATAGCTATGGGGGGGGGGAGCTGCGGATAATACCTGGCACGCGTGTAACAACTCGATAGTTATAGGATACTCATAGCTATGGGGGGGGGGAGAAGCTGCGGATAATACCTGGCACGCGTGTAACAACTCGATAGTTATAGGATACTCATAGCTATGGGGGGGGGAGAAGCTGCGGATAATACCTGGCACGCGTGTAACCACTCGATAGTTATAGGATACGCATAGCTATGGGGGGGAGCTGCGGATAATACCTGGCACGCGTGTAACGACTCGATAGTTATAGGATACCCATAGCTATGGGGGGGGGGAGCTGCGGATAATACTTTACACGCGTGTAACAACTCGATAGTTATAGGATACTCATAGCTATGGGGGGGAACTGCGGATAATACCTGGCACGCGTCTAACTACTAGATAGTTAATTACCCGTAGCTATGGGGGACGCAGCTGTGGATGTTAATACCTAGCACGTGTGTAACTACTCGATAGTTATTGGATTCCCGTAGCTATGGGGGGAGGTGCACCACTAGTTAATACCTGGCAGGTGTGTAACTACACGGTAGTTATTGGGTACCTGCAGCTATGGCGGGGACATCTATTGACAATATCTGGCACGCGTGTAACCAGTCGATAGTTATAGGATACCCATAATTATGGGGGGGGAGTTGTGAATAATACCTGTCATGCGTGTAACTACTCCATAGTTATAGCATACCCATAGCTATGGCAGGGGGACGCAGCTGTGGATAATACCTCGCGTGTAACTACTCGATAGTTACAGGATACCCGTAGCTATGGTGGCTACAGTTGTGGATAATACCTGGCACGCGTGTAACTACTCAATAATTTTTGGATACCGGCAACGCACATCCAGTTTCTTCTACGGGGAGTATAGGGCTATGTCAGGACATTTTGGCCTTTTCCCTTGTCTTCCCTGTTGTTACAGTCTATGTTCATCGTCTATGTACTGTCAATTTTTTTTCCCACTCTTTTTTTTTCTTTTTTCTTTCTTTTCTTCTAAGAGCATGTAACAAAAAAAAAATAATAATAATAAAAAATGCATTCATTTATTCTTAAACAAATCCGTTCCTTTTCTGCATTTCATTACGGAACTATTTTTATCGCGTAGTAACACACAAAGCCGCAGCCTAAAACATAACAAAACCAGGTCGCAACTGTGGTGGAAAGATACACGTAATACTTCGGAAGTTCTTCTCTTGTTATAGTTTGCTTGTGTGGGTTTAACGTTAACGACCATCGTGGGCTTATCGATGAGCAGTAGACAGTACCAAAATTAGAGCCATAGGTTACGGGGAGGGGAGTGCTTTAAGACAAACACACCTATCATCGCTGACCACGATTCGAAACCGGACCCATTTGGGAAGAAGGATTAAAAACCAAATCTTCGTACCACTCGGACACCGCGGCAGCCCGTACAGAACAGCCACCTTTGCCACTAACAACAAGTAAAAACCCTTTAAGGTCGTTAAACTTCCAATCAGAAAAACAAACAAAAAACCCTTTAAAGCATTCTTTGTACTAAACACCGGTTAATCTTGTCCTCCATTCTTCCTGCAAAACTACTTGCATTCTAAAGCTTTTTTACGCTTTTCAACCGTATTTTGAAGAAGTGTATATGCTCCAGCTTTGTCCGTCTGTCGGCACGATAACTCACATAAAAATGGTTCGATTTCGATGAAATTTTAGTATGTGGAAGGGGATCACCTGCAAAGGAACACTATTGAAAGTGGACGAAATGGGGTCAAAGGTTAGGACATAGAAGCGGGATCCATTACAATGCTCTTATGCGTAATAACTAACGTAAATATTGTTCGATTTCGTATTAAATTTTAGTATGTGGTAGGGGACCACTTGGGGACAAACCCTATTGAAAATGGACGAAATGGGGTCAAAGGTCACGGACATAGGAGCGGAATCACTTCTATCTCCATTATGCGTCATAACGTTCGTAAAAATGGTTCGATTTCGATAAAATTTCATGATGTGGTAGAGGACCACCTGGGGACGATCTTATGACGTCACAATCTCGCGTTTGAGATGCTGGCGCGTGATCACGCCATCTGTCTCATTATGTCGCGCATTGTGTGTGAATCCTATTGAAGTTTTATGACGTCACAGTCTTGCGCGCAGATGGTCGCGATTCCCATCTGTCTTAGACGTCACGCGTTGTGTGTGTATGTCCGTCCGCACGATAACTCGCGTAAAAATCGTTCGATTTCGATGAACTTTTTTATGTGGAAAGGGATCACCTGCAAAGGAACACTATTGAAAGTGAACGAAATGGGGTCAAATGTTAGGACATAGGAGCGGGATCCATTACACTGCTCTTATGCGTAATAATTAACGTAAAAAAGGTTCGATTTCGTTTTAATTTTAGTATGTGGTAGGGGACCACTTGGGGACAAATCCTATTGAAAATGGACAAAATGGGGTCAAAGGTCAGGACATAGCAGCGGAATCACTTCTATCTCTATTATGCATCATAACTTACGTAAACATTCTTCGATCTGGATGAAATGTTAATATGTTGTGGGGGCCTGTCTAGGGACGAATCCTATTAAAAATGGGCGGAATGGGGTCAAAGCTTAGGACACAGGAGCGGAATCTATTTCATAGCCCTTATGCATCATTACTTACATAAACTGCGACAAAACTTTATCATGTTATTTCGGAGGTATACTGAAAGATTTCTACTCCAAATTATATGAAAGGGATGATACATGTACTCCAGACATCATGAAAGGTACCAGAGTTCTTCCAGTCCTCCCAGCAGAAGTTGCTCATGCAATCAAGAACATGAAGCGGGGGAAAGCTCCAGGAGTAGATGGAATTACTATAGACATCATACAAGAAGCAAGTGGAGAAATTGAAACAGTACTCGCCCAAATTTTCACTCGATGCCTTAATGAAGGGAAGATTCCTGAGGATTGGAACAACGCTACAATGATCCTGCTACATAAAAAAGGTGACATTGAGGATCTCAGGAACTACAGACCTATCAGCCTCCTATCAGTGGTTTATAAAATCTTCACTAAAGTTCTTTCACACCGCTTGAAGGTAACACTGGACATGGCTCAACCGAGAGAACAAGCTGGATTCAGGAGTGGCTACAGCACAATAGATCATATCCACGTACTGAGAGAACTAATTGAAAGAGCGAGGGAATATGAACTTCCATTGTGCATGGCTTTTATCGATTATGAAAAAGCCTTTGATTCGGTGAAACCATCAGCAGTTACCACGGCTCTGAAATCCTGCGGTATTGAGGATGCATACATTAATATTATTAATAACATCTATGAAAATGCAAGTGCAAAGATTCGGCTGTTTGAAAATACAACACACATAAAAATTGGAAAGGGAGTGAGACAAGGTGACACCATATCTCCGAAGCTCTTTAATGCCACATTGGAAAATGTCTTTCAATCACTGAACTGGGAAAACAAAGGGATAAAGATTAATGGAGATTATCTAACCCACCTTCGTTTTGCTGATGACGTAGTCATTTTTGCAACTACCCCATCAGAGCTGCAGAGTATGATCCAGGAACTTGCTGACAAGAGTAAAGAAGTGGGATTAAAAATGAACTTTCAGAAGACAAAAGTGATGTTCAATGCTTTTACAAGAAATGAAGATTTATCGATTGATGAAGAAAAACTGGAGATAACAGATACATATGTTTATCTTGGACAGCAGATATCAAGTGAGGGTCACATTGATGAAGAAATTAATCGGCGTACAAAACTTGCCTGGAGAGCTTTTGGAAGAAACAGCATAATTTTCAAGAGCAATATACCATTATGTCTTAAAAGAAAAGTGTTTGATCAATGCATCCTTCCAGTGCTTACGTATGGTGCAGAGACGTGGACCTTAACTAAAAGAGACATACAAAGGCTGCAGACAACTCAAAGTAGCATGGAGAGGTGCATGCTTGGTATAACCAGGAGAGATAAGAAGAGGAACTCGTGGATCCGAAAAATGACGAGAGTGGAAGACATCATGATCAGAGTTAAATCCCTGAAATGGCAATGGGCTGGACATACTGCCAGAAGGACAGACCATAGATGGACAGCCGAAATTTTAGATTGGATTCCAAGGGACAGGAAAAGACCCAGAAAAAGACCACATGGGAGATGGGTGGATGAAATTCGCAAATATGCGGGAGTGACATGGAGGAGACTGGCACAAGACAGACCGTTGTGGAGGAAACTTGGGGAGACCTTCGTCCAGCAGTGGATTGATAATGGTTGACAATGATGATGATGATACTGAACCCTGAACCGGTTCTGTTAAATATAATCGAAATGGTATCAAAGGTCAGGGCACAGGGCCGAGATTTATTCCACAGCCATTGTCCACATAACTTGAGTAATGATTTCTGGTATGTTGGAAAGCGTATTATAATCAATGCATTGTATGATTTTACTAACTTGTTTGTCTTTTTTTATTAGGCAGACGTACTGACTTTTAGTTAGCCTTCCGTATTTTATGCACTGCTGTCCACGAACCAGGTTTGTACACATTGTGCAATGTGGCACAGAGCGCAGTCGCGCTGAAATAGGCAACGGTCCGCGAGGTCCTTCTGGAGTTCAGGGATTGCGGAATCTCCCAGAATCCTCAAGCAGAAGTTGAACTTCATGGCTCGAGGTACAACAACAAATGAACAGGTCTCGTGTAACTCACACAACTCTAAACCATTAGAGAGCCGCCAAACTTGGATAGTTTGAAAATTCAAGTTTTGGTTTCCTCCATCAGAGTCAAATACAGTAAAACCTGCGTAAGTTGGACACCCGTGGTTTCCCCTAAACGTGTCCAACTTAGGAAAGTGCCCAACATATACAGTACGATGTCATGAATTTCTTTTTCAGTAAAACGTTAAAAGACTCCTTATAACATGTGTTAAACAGATGGTTTAAATTAAATACTTTAATTACTATTGCACAAAGGAAGTGTATATTACTATTACACAAAGGAAGCTCAATTGCTTCTCATTGTATATACACTTAATTGCCTGTCCGCACAATCACAGGGTAGTGTAACACAAAAATTGACTGCGCATACAATGCAATTTCTGTTATACACATATATGTACACTCATTGTCATAAAAATCCGCGCACCAAGAAAAAACGTGCGATTAACGTGGAACTCGGCGAATAGCTACGGAGAGAGCTGACATGTAAATGATTAAAGTTTCGTGCGATTCCACATGACCGCGCGTGCAAGACCGGCGCTGAAATTGCAACCATTGGGGCTTGTAAGGCGCCGGGTAGGAGATTCTACATCATGCCGAAGCGCACGGTAAGGGTCAAATGAGATCCCTGAGCGATAGATATGCCAAGGAGCAGCCGTAGATGTGCGTACGGGCAACTGACGGAGTTTGAACGAGGCCGTATCGTCGGGATGAGAGAAGCAGGGTGGCCGGCAGGTCGAATAGGCCGCCATTTGGGAGGGTCGGACAGTACACGGTGCAATCGTGTTGGGAGCAATGCACAAGGGAAGGCACCCAGACACGATGGACTTGCTCTGGACGAAACAGACACATCAGCAGCAGAGAGAACCGTGGGATCGTGAGAGCGGCAAGCGCAGATGCAAAGACGTTCTTGTCCAATATCCAGAGACATGTGGCGGCTGTATAAGGGACTCCTGTGTCCGCCAGAACTATTTCCAGACGCCTGACAGAGACGAATCTGCTCTCTCGACGCCCCTTGCATCTTCTGCCATTAACAGCTGACCATCGTCGGCGTCGATTGCAATGGTGTCAGCAGTACAAGCAACGTGGAATGCTACTGACTAGCGACGTATAGTGTTCAGCGAAGAAACCGGCTTCTGTATGGGAACGGACGACCACCGTGTCAGAGTATAGAGGACCGCAAGTGAGCGCTAGAATCCCAATCTTACTGTACAGCGACACACGTCCCGAACTGCAGACGTGATGGTTTAGGGGGCCATCTCTTTGACTCCATGCCGGACCGTATCACTGCATGTCCCGAAGCACGAGACGGTCTGACTCAGTACTAACGCGGACCGGAATGTGTACTGTATGTCCGGGAGAAATCTTCCTGATGCTGTGAGATTTTAATCACTTCTGTCCTTGGCATGTATCATCTCACTACTAAAATCTCATTTCAATCCGACGCTTCCTTCTTGGTGCGCGGATTTTTACGACAATGAGTGTATGTAGTATGACGGATGAAATTCATCTACCTAAAGCGGAAATAAAGAAAACCGCATGCATACACTTACTTCTGTAACAATGACTAGGCATATTTAAAGAATGAACTGATACAGTCAAGTTTATGCAGTAATCATTTGTACTATTTGGATATGTACTCTGTCAGAAGACTTGGCTCAACAGTCAGGAATGAATGCGGGGAAGTGGAGAGGCTCCTGAGGGTATCGTCTCCGTATCGGGGGGCTGATTAAGAGGCTCCTGGAAGTGATAACAACTGAGGGATTATCCATGGGGACAGATAATGAAGGTAAAAGGCGTAGGAATAAAATAGCCTTCCAATTGATTCTATATACACTTATCTGCCTGTGCGCACGATAACTGAGCAGGTGCGACTTCTTTCGTGCTTAATACACAAAAGACTATTTTATGGAACTTGTTCAATTTAGCACGTAAATAGCGTCCAACTTCCAAGATAGGGAGGTGTCCAGTTTAAAGAGTACTGCATACATGTTAAGACATAGGATTTTGTTCTGTTCCACCTAACTGTGTCCAACGTAGGGAGGTGTCCAATATAAAGAGCTGTCCAACCTGACAGGTTTTAACGATAAAAGAATGACTTAACACAATACATCAAATGAAATTAAAACCTCACTGTCTATGTACGATATTTAATAAAATATGAAAGATATTTTCCGTCAAAATAGCCCACTAGCACTTTCGGGTTAACATTTACCCCATCATCAGGTGGAATAGAGCAATGCAGTACTCCTTTATATAGTAGTGCAACGATGCATTATGGGTATAAGTCATCGAACGTCGCATGGGTCGTGACCGTTGCCATTATAACAGCAACTTCCAAGATAGGGAGTTGTCCAGGTTAGAGAGTATTGCATACATGTTAAGACATAGGAGTTTGTTCTGTTCCACCGAACTGTGTCCAACTTAGGGAGGTGTCCAATATAAAGAGGTGTCCAACCTGACAGGTTTTACTGTAGCATGAAACGTGATTCATCGAACCGTAAAACATGTAACGTGCCTGTGCCGCAGAACGCACATGAGATAAAGGCAGGTAGCAGTTAGAGCACATGTCCACGTAGCTCAGTTGGGAGAGCAACTTACTCCGGAGTGAGGGGACCTGGTTTCGATGCCCGGCGTGGACAAACCTGTGTTTTCACAAACACACTTCTTCCTATGTTTTACAGTCCAGGAACGACAGGAAAGGAGCTATTGAAAATGTCGTTGAAGATTTACAGAAGTGATACATGGCAGCAATGCCATAGAAATCTGAGGAATTCAAATATCCGAGGACGGTTCTAGCGCTGACTGTTTTTCCCTCGGCACTTCTGATCCCAACAAATCTGCTCCAGACGACATACTTGATTCTTGAATTCTCCCCAAGAGGGTTGTTTTTGGTTTTTGTTTCGGGATTTATGAGCATGAGCAACTCTAAGGGATACCAGAGGTCGCCCGTTCCTAATATTTGGCCACTGGTTCCAGGGAAGAGAGAGAACCATTACCACAAGACAAACACACCATCTCTGCGTCATCCGGGACCCAAACTTGGGCCGACCTCAGACGAATAGTCAGAAGCAGCCCTTACACCATTGCGCCATCGTGGTGGCCAACAGGGTTCTTCGAACCAAGCCAGAGTATGTGTTTAAGGCCGTCTGGAAAGAAGGTGATAATGACATTAAAAAGATGAGTTCCTTTCTTTAGTGACGTCACGCGAAAAACAAAACGTCCGATTGATTCCAGCTCTTCGGATGTAACGCAAAACAGAGCATCCACGTATCAGGCCATGAAGCCCGAAAGTGACGTCACAAAAGGAGTGAACTCACATCTCTCTTACCATGGCCTCCTCCCTTATAGATGGTGTCGGTTTGTAACACTTCCTAGTGCGTTTCTTACTCGTCTTTCTTTTATGCGGTAGCACTACCATCGCTTTTCATGTTCGAATTCCATCAGCTACAGTATATATTGGTATATTAACCCTTTAACGACCATGACTCCAAAATATTGTATCACTCTATATACCATAACACCCAAAACTGTCTATTGGGTCACTTCTTTTTGTAATAACAACAATAGTGACTGAGGGTGGCCCTTGCCGATCCCTCATAGGTCGTGCAAATTTGAAGAACAGGTAAGGGTAAGAACTCTGACTCCCTAAAGAGAAGCGTTTCGGGCGTCTATCTTCGTTTGTATGTAGAACATTTTAGGCGTCATGGTCGTTAAAGGGTTAAGGCGATTTGCAATTCGCGTACAGAAAGGTCACTAATCGGGTATTCAAACATCGTCTTGCATTGAAAGTCGACACGTGCCGATTCAGGGCCTATTCACTTCCTGTATACTACTAAATCTTCAGCAAATACATGTTTTTAATGCAAAACTCGTACAAACACAGCGCGTGTAAATGTGAACATGTGATTTCAAAATTTGCGCTATCAATCAGGTATCCGAATACCTTTAGAAAAGTAGTACAGGTATATTAAATGAACAGTGCTCCCCCAAACCCCGATAATCGCTAGTTAACAAAGAAGCAAGTGTTGTTACTAGGATGAAATGCTACATGAAGCGGCAGCAGCGATCAGCTCATGGCTAAACTGTTACTTAGTTTAAAACTGGACTAGCGAGAAAAGTAGGACCTCTCAAGCAGCCTTTGATACTATTTGCTGGTGTTCGTTTGTTCAATACTCTAGGAGGAAATTGAAAATTATCAGTTGTTGGCTAACTGAAGTCACATTCTCTCTGACGACACTGAGCATTGTTATTATGTTAAAGCTAGGAAAGATCATATCCTACTAGAAGTCAAGCAAATCTCTCTTCCTGGTTAAACATAACAGTATTTTTAGAGACATCGCTGAAACCACAGTTTACAGTTGCGTTCATTATTTATTTAGAGTATCTACAGAGTGACACACATAATGGAGAAAGACTTCCGTCCACTGGATCATATCTTGCGAGGCACTCAAAAACAGAATAATTAGGGGCATGATTGCTCTTACGGGGGTCATAGCAAAGGTTCTGTACACTGTCCATTTTTGAGAAAAGTGTAAAGTGACGCTGAAAACCTACCTTATTGCTATTCAACGTACTCCCCTCCGCTGCTAATGACAGCCTGCCAGCGGTGAGGTAGTTCCTGGATGCCCCGTAGTGCGCCATCTTTGTTCAGCTGTCGCATTACTCGGGTCACGTCCAATGACAGTTCGTCCAGCGATTCGTAGCGGATGCCACAGAGCCGATTTTTTTATCTTTGAGAAAAGATCAAAGTCGGGTGAACTGAGATAAGGGTTGTATGGTGGGTGTGATAAATTTCCAAACCATATTTAGACTCACAAACTTCCTGCAAGGCAGTGTGGATCTGTGTCGGAGTTTCCCCCCCCCCGGAGTTCCTATTTTCACGTACGAGTGCTGGTCTAATGCCGCGACTCGACCTGAGGAGCTGCATGCTTTCATTTCGAAACCCTCCCACGTCCACACATCAAACGATAGCGCGTCGTTCTGACACCACTGCGTTGCAAGCACTCTGATTCTGGCATGAATCAACTGATGTCTCAATTGCATCATCCGCTTCCGGTTTAGATTAACATGTGCACATCTTTTGTTATGACCCTCGTAAGAGCGAATGTTCGTCAGAATCTACTGGGAATTAAAGATGCATTAGTGAAGACGAATTGCAATAGTGTCTAAATTCATCATGAACTAGAGTGATGTTCAACAGACTAAGTTCATCAGAGACTTGTGAGACGAAACTTTATCGTTTGCATGTCTGTCCTACCCGTAGCTCTTCTCAGAGTTTCGCGTTAATCGCAAGGTTTCTTCTCTGTGGGCGCGGATTTTTATGACAATGAATGTATACACTAGCCATTTATAACTTTTTCTGGAGCAGGTATATAAAAATATGCAAGAGGAATTTAGAAATTCTTGCTGGTGGAAATGTCCAAAAACATACACGAGGCATTTCAATCTTTTTTGTTACTCTTGTACAAATAACGCAGCAGAAAATCTTATCCCTGTTGTCATAGGAAAATATAATAATGCATACAACGCATACACTCCCACACGCAAACCTGCGCGCGCAAGGTTCTTCTTTCACGAAGGTCACGCATGTGCTAAATTCTTGATGTGTCGAGGAAGCTGTCAAATATCTGCTCGATTATGATTCTGCTGCATGCGATACAAGTCCAATAATTTTTCTCATGCAGATTACAGTCTTCACCTTAAGTTACAGCGCTCTTTTCGTGGTTGAACGTGAATTATTGGCAGTCAGGCGTGTTTCATGGCGAAGCGTTGGACTGTATCGATTCCTCAACAGCATTATGTGAGCCTTTGTTTCAGCTTTTTGTGAAAGGTTACGTGATGTGGTTCCAAAACGTTAACAAACCATGGAATGGTTGCAACAGGATCAATTGTTGATGTCATAATGTCTCCTTGACGGAACCTTCTGATGTTGGGGTAATTTTCAGCAACATCAGGATGTACTGTTTATACTGAGTAAAAATTTATCAGTATCGGGGATAGAGACACAAGTTTGTACCAATAAAAATATTGTCCTGTTCCTTCATCAGCTTAAATCGCCCCTACTACCCTGTCTGAAAAGTCTTTACCTAATGTTCTGATGCCAGCGTATCCAAGACCGGCGCTGCAATCGAAATCCTTGGAGCTTATAAAGCGCCAAGCAGGGAACTCCACATTTGTGCCGAAGTGCACGGTAAGAGTGAGGTGAGATCCCTGAGCGATAGACATGCCGAGGAGCCGCCGTAGATGTGCGTACGGGCAACTGACGGAGTTTGAACGAGGCCGAGACATGTGACGGCTGTACAAGGAACTCCTGTATCTGCCAGAACCATTTCCAGACGCCTGGTAGAGGCAAATCTGCACTCTCGACGGCCCTTACATTTTCTGCCATTAACACCTGACCATCGTCGGCGTTGACTGCAGTGATTAATTTTTTTTGTAAACACACTCTTTATTGTTTGTTTTACGTAGCCTCACTGATGTTATTTCAATGCGTGCTGCTGGAGTCAAACATATAAATCCTTTATCTCGTGCAATATCCCGGACTTTTGTGACCAGTATATTAGTATTACTGTTTGATACATGTTCTCTAATTTTTACAGAATTACACTTCAGTAGATATCTTCTTCTCGTTGTGGTATGTCGCTTAGAGCTGAAGATTTTCTGCAACTTCGGCAGTGGATAAATACACTGGTGTGCAAAAATTAGGGATGAATAGGAGAAATTAGCATAACAGCGGAACGAGCAGGCAGAACGGACCGAAACACCACTCAGGAGATAGACTAGAGTCCGGAACGGTAGGGCATGCGTATATATGCTGCATGACATAGGGGCGGGAGTGTCGGAAGGGTATTAAGCACACGGGTGGTGTACGCTCAGCAATTCGGTGAAAGCTATTGCACGGTGTACATCGGTTTGAACGACGTCGAGTTGCTGCCACCGGCTGATATGGCCAACAGGCAATCCAGTAGACGGCATCTGGATGACTTTACGCGAGGTCGCGTCATTGGGAAGTTGGAAGAAGGTCGAAGTGGGACTAGTGAGGCCGAGGAGTTCAGGATCGCTCACAGCATCGTTTCACGAACTTGGAGAGCATTTCAAACGACAGGAACAGCTGTCCCAGAGTTTAGCAGTAGTCGTCCACAAGCAACCACGGCGGCGGACGACCGGTATATTGTCCTACAGGCGAAAAGAGACAGACGGCACACAGCGGGAGAAATCGCAAGGCACATGCAACAGACAACTGGGCGTCAGTTATCGCGTTTTACCGTGCCAGGAGGCTGCACAAAGGTAGTCTATTTGCACGACGACCAGTACGGTGTGTGCCATTAACGCCTGCGCATCGGAGACGGCGGTTTCTGTGGTGCCAAGAACACAAGAACTGGACACGTCAGCAATGGGGTCGAGTTCACCTTACGGATGAGAGCCGATTTAGTCTGACGAGCGATTCTGGACGTATACACATCTGGAGAGAGCAGGAAAAACGCAATCACACCTCCAACATCATCGAAAGGTACCAGTTTGAAGGTGGCGGAGTTTTCGTTTGGGGCTGTATCATGCTTGATAGCCGTACTGACCTCCACATCTTCCAAGGAGATTGAGTCAATGGTGTCCGCTATTGTACCGAGGTTCTCCTGCATAACGTGCGTCTGTTTAGTGGCGCTGCGGGTCCTGAGTTCCTTTTCATGGACGACAACTCTACACCTCATCGTACAGTGGCTGTCGCAGAGCTATTGGAGAGTGAAGATATTCAACGCATGGATTGTCCCGCAAGGTCGCCGGAACTACATCCAATCGAACACGTGTGGGACCTTCTCGGGAGACGCTTGGCCGCACGTCACCAACCGCCAGCAACGATTCATCAGCTGCGATTGGCACTACAAGAGGAATGGGCCGCGATTCCTCAACAGCTCCTTGACAACCTCGTCCTCAGCATGCACAGACGTTGTAAATCCTGCAACGCAATCAGGGGTGATCATATCCCCTACTAAAGACTTGATTTTTCTTGGCAGCCGCCCGTCACATGGACGTTTCTGTCTTCTGTCCAGTTGTGCTCGAAGCTACCTTTTCAATAAAGTGCCTTTGTATCCGTTGGATTCCGTTTTTGGACAGTTTTGCTCACTTGTCTCATATTCTTACATCTTGGTGATTTTATGGTATAATTTGAGTCGATGTGGAGCATTTCTGCACTACATTAAATTCCAAAAACCGTCTCGTCCTTAATTTTTGCATGCCAGTGTATGACGGCGACTGAGTCTTCCCTTCGTCTTTACCACAAATCTCAGTATTTTTTAAGACTAAACTGTGTCTACAATATCGTCATCAGAAAGACTACCAGAGGTAGCGACAACACATCGTTTGCTCTGGCGAAAAACACAGTTGCCAGAACATCTTTAAAACGTGTGGAGAGTGCGGCTGTTTATCAGTTCCAGGAGCTACGAGTCATATTGAGAAAGTAAGTACCGTTCGCGAATATTTCTGCTGCAGCACTGCGGTCGCGATATCGCGCCAGCCCGCCTACTTTCCTCATTTGCGGAAAGTAGGCGGGCGGGCGCGATCTGATGTTCTGTGCGTTTAATATGTTTAAGACGAACGAGTGTCTGGCCGACTGAGAGATAAGGTCCAGAATTCGGTTTTTGAATGCAAGAAATATGAAACCAGCTAACTTTCATCGTCAGACTTCTGAGGTCTACGGTCAAAACGTTTCTGCACAGACTCAAGCACTCGTCATTCCATTTAGCTGGTAACAAATGGATCACCCCGTACAGCCCAAATCTAGCACCTGTTCTTGCATCTGAAGACGTTTCTTGCTGGTTGGCGTTTCTTTGACGATGACGAAATCAAAGAAGTAGTGCAAAAATGGCTGTTTTCACAGACTGTCTCGTTCTACGACACGGGGATACAAAAACTGGTGCACTGTTGCGTTAAATGTCTTACTAATGGAGGAAACTATGTTATAGAAATGTAGTTTAAGATACAGCGGATTTGAAAAAATCAAAATATTTTGCAAATACATTCTCATTTTATTTTAATAACCCAATGGTGCTTACTTTCCGAATATGCCTCATAGTAACGCCTGTTTCCCTGGCAATCTTATTCCAACATTCCCTTTTCAATCGTCCACCAGAAATTTGCTTACATGTGTATGCACCAAGTCTCTTGTTTTTATCCATTGTTTTGCCTAGAGGCATGTAGTTTACCTTCCAATACGGGAGAAGAGCGGTTTGAAAACTAGCCTGTTAAGAAAAATATTATTTATTTCTTTGATGGTCAGGTTATCTCCAAATTAAATTGCGCGCACTGCCATTTCTTTCTTACACCTCTAAGCTAGTGCTCAGATTTTCTCTGTCAGACGAATTTCATGAACTTTTGCTAGCTAAAAATGGATCAAACTATCCCTGAATTACCGTAGTTTTCTTCGTACACTTCTCAGATCGTGAAATCCAGGGAAAGAAATTGCCTTATAATCCGTATAACCGATGTTGATCCCGAACAAGTACATTAAAGTCGTGATTTACTCGATGACCCAGCAGTCCAAAGAAACAGAAAAAAAAAGTTCTGATTAAGCAAAAAGTTCTCATTTTTAAATGATTTTATGTTACTTTCAGGTGAATAATTCGCAAAAACTATGAGTTTTTGCAGCATTACGGTAACTTCGCAGTTAGACCAGTGAGTTCTATAGTTAGATTTCGTAGCATGTAGTCTGTAGATAAGCCTGAGGTCCCTGCAAACGTGTGACGCTGAACTTCTCACAGCATGTGATCGTCCGCTGGAGCAAATAGTATCGCTTTGGTTGCATCGTGTTTTTTTGACAAAATGCTCATAAGTCAAAACAAAACAAAAAACTTCTTTCCAAATGTTTGCAGATCTTCATCTCAACATTGCATTGCATTTTCCTGTTATTAACTTATTTCTGCTAATTTTTGAAATCTGATTTTTTAAAAATCGATATGCTAAAAAATCATGTTTTTTTTTAAAGCGACAGATTTTCGCGTTCAAAGTATGACCAACAGAACTTAAATTTATAACTTTTTTAACGGATTACAGGACGAAAAATATGGTAATTTTATGCCAAACAACTGCTAAATTCGAATTCTTTGTCTGGTCCTAAGTGGATTTTCCTGCTTTTATAAAACTTTCATACACAACGGGAAGTTCAAATCTAACGAAGAGTTATCCCCAGACATCTAAGTTTGAAGCAAAATGTGGGCGTAACTTTGAGGCTCTGAGGAACGCTTAATACAATACATAATACAAAATAATTCTTGTGTTGACATTACTACCTAAAAAAAGGTGAAAAAAATGCACTTACCTAAATATTTCTCTCTTGGACAACCCTCTCTAGCAGGTGCAAGTACATTCTTTGACCATGGGATACCTGACTTTGATCCAATCACAGTTCTCCTGAGTCTCCCAGTTTTGGCAGTGCCACCTCAACAGGGTCTTCTCTTCAGATTTATGTGGTTGGCATGTCATGCCTTTTGGGAAAGAACAGGTTGCTCTAGAAGCGCAAGAGTTCTCCAGAATCCACCTCGGCCAAAACCTCAAGCCAAGATCCTTCCATTTCTGTGATAAGGGGCAATAACTCTGAAGCCAGAGGAGGTCTTTGAATTTCCGCTTCATTTTGTTTCCTATGGAGAGCGGGATCTTCTTCCCTCCTCCTAGTCGGATGTGTTTAAGCTGGAGACGCTGGATATATTTTGGAGACGGTCCCTCGGGAATCATGTGTCCTGCTCTGGTTTTTCTCAGATTCAAAAGAACTGTCCCGTTGTTGTTTGCTCCTTTAGGCTCTGTTTCTTTCATGATATCGGGATCGTAATCGTTTCCGAGTTTTAGCCGGAGGTAGGCGGCATCGATGTCCTCTGGTCGTGGATCGTAGACCTCTCCTTGGGGTTCCATGAGTCCTAAAACAGGTAGCTGGTGTGATGGCGAAAGGCGCGAGGGTTTGGATTTGTTGAGTTCACATTCGACCCTCTTTGGAAATCCCAGAATCAGACTGATGGTTATGAAATATTTAACAGTGAGGGATGCTCTTAAATAATTACATAGGCACATCTGAAACGAAAATAAAATGGGAACTTTATTAAGTAACATATACATCGAAACATCCGTTAATATATAGAGGAAAACATGGAAAGTCAAAATGCTTGAAGTGCAAGTGTACATACTGTGAAAACACAAATTTGTCCGCGCCCCTCTCACTCCGGAGTAAGTTGCTCTCCCAACTAAACTACACGGACAGAATATATCGCTGCAGATTTGTCATCTTGACACGTGCTTTACCTCCGTAGTACGTCACACATCTCTCTTAATCTCTTTTTTTTTTTACGCTTTCCAACCGTAGGTTGAAAAAGCGTATATGCTCCAGCTTTGTCCGTCTGTCCACACGACAACTCGCCTAAAAATGGTTCGATTTCGATGAGATTTCATTATGTGGTAGGGGACCACCTGGGGACGAAACCTATTGAAAATGGACGAAATGGAGTCAAAGGTCTGGACATAGGAGAGAGATCCATCAATTGCTCTTATGCGCCATAACTTGGGTAAAAATGGTTCGATTTCCATGAAATTTTATTGTGTGGTAGCGGTCCATCTATGGACAAACCCTATGGAAAATGGTGGAATTGGGGTCAAAGGTCAGAACATAGGAGAGGGATCCAATCCATTTCCGTTATGCGTTCTAACTTACGTAAAAATGGTTCGCTTTCTATGAAATTTTAGTATGTGGTAGTGGACCACCTGGGCACGAACCCTATTGAAAATAGACGAAACAGCGTCAAAGGTGAGAACATAGAAGAGGGATCCATTCCATTATATTGCCTTCATGCGTCATAACTTGCGTAAAAATGGTTCGATTTCGATGAAATTTTAGTATGTGGTAGCGAGCCACTCGGGACGAATTGTGTTTGAAATGGGAGAAATTGGGTCAACGTTCAGGACATAGGAGCGGGATCCATTCCATTGTCCTTATGCGTCATAACTTGCATAAAAATGGTTCGATTTCGATGAAATTTTAATATGTGGTAGGGGACCACTGGGGACGAACCCTATCGAAAATAGACGCAATGGGTCAAAGGTCAGGACATAGGAGCGGGATTCATTCCATTGCCGTTATGCGTCATAACTTGACTAAAAATGCTTCGATTGGGACAAAACTTTAGCATGTTGTTTCGGAAGCATACTTAACCGGTTCTGTTGAATATCATCGAAATGGGATCGAATGTCAGGACACATGGGCGAGACTTATTCCACAGCCATTATCCTCATAACTTGAGTAACGGTCTCTGGTATGTTGGAAAGCGTATAATAATCAATGCATTGCATGGTTTTACTAACTTTTTCTTTCTTTTTTGAAGCAAATAACACATTTTTCATTAATTCTAGACGATGTGTGGAACAAACATCACACATTTGAAGAAACCAACGGCCGGTACAGCCGCTTTTTATATTCGGGCGCTAATGTTAAAACACAAATTAGTCCGTGACGGGGATTTAACCTCACTCCGGAGTAAGTTGCTCTCCCAACTAAGCTACACGGGCAGAAAGTAACGCTGTAGATTTGTCATCTTGACACGTGCTTTATCTTTGCAGTGCGTCAAAATATGCATTAACGTATGCGTGAATATTCACATCGTCTTACTCAAAGCTCCTAAGTGTCTGACGCAAATGACTAGAAAAAGAAAAGGAAAAGAGAAAACCATAATTTTTTCAGGAAATTGGAATTTCACGAAGTACCTATAAAGGACGTTCACAAATAATTTCCCTGATTGTAATACACTATAATATTTTTTTTTCAAGACGTCTCTTACATCCATTTTCTTTTTGTAGGTGATCTCGTGCGTGCATAAAGTTTCTATGCAGGTGTGTTTCGTCAACAGCAGCCGTCACAAGCAGCGCTGTAACATCTGTGAAGTTAAGATGGCGTCTGAGACGGAGAAGGCCTCGTATGTTTTTTCTATCGTTGCCGCCACTAGGAGCGCTGTAGTAGCTGTGCAGTTAACATGGCGTCTGTAACAGAGATGATCTGGCATGTTTCGTCTACCACAGCCGCCACAAGGGGTGCTGAAGCATCTGTGCAGTTAAGTTCGCGTCTGTGACATGTGACGTACTACAGAGGTGAAGGCATACATTTCGTCAGCGTAGCTGAGGTGGCTAGAACAACTCACTCCAGAGCGAGGAGACGCGACTTCGATCGTCGTCACCGGCAATTCGTGAATTTCACAGACAAAGACTGTCTGGTATGTTTCGTCTGCCGCAGCCGCCTCCAGTAGCTATGCAGTTAAGACAGCATTTGTGACAGTGAAGGTCTGGTATGTTTTGTTTACTGCAATCGCCACCAGGAGCGCTGTAGCAGTTGTGAAGTTAAAATGACGTCTGTGACACTGAAGGCCTGGTATGTTTCGCCTACCACAGTAGCCACTAGAAGCGCTCTACTAGCTGTGCAGTTAAAATGGCATCTGTGACAGAGAAAACACAATGTGTTGTGTCTGGCAGAAACAAAATCTCGATTCAATGTTCAGTGAAAGTTCAGAACAGGGTATGGAAAGAAGCCACCTGGTGCGTAGAGTTTTAGTGATAAATGGATATAGCATTTGCTTATGGTACAAATTTGTACAACTCGAACCAAACTATCACTTAACTGTAAAGCACTCCTCTTACTGAAGCGCAAATCTGTCACATTAACTGACTTCATTGCAAATCTTGCTGAAATGTTTCGGATAGCTTAATTATACACGGCACAGCTAATTCGGCACTGAATAAAGATAATGGCGAGTTAAAATGAAAAAAAAAAAAGCACAATGTCTACTTTTTTATTGGTACTTAGTAGTCACACGTAGTTCAGCAAAACATCACATGCAGAACGTAACACCAATTCATAACCAATCAGCAATCTTGTGACAGAAAAATAATCCAGTCTTGGTAAATTCGACAATCATTTGAGACTTATAGAAAAAAGAAGCGTAATACTCAGGGTGAGTAACTCAAATCAAATGACCTTCTTTTCGGGTGGGGTGCAGTTTTTGCTTACTATTTTTCCTGTTTCCCTTTCTGTTATTTTGAATTTTTGCTCGGTAAAACAAGATTTGATAAAATGAACGAGTAACGTGTTCTAAATTGCTGCATTTCTTCGGGATATTTTTCTGAAGTACATTTCTGTGATGCA
Source organism: Macrothele yani (assembly GCA_039090855.1). Classification (NCBI taxonomy): domain Eukaryota; kingdom Metazoa; phylum Arthropoda; class Arachnida; order Araneae; family Macrothelidae; genus Macrothele; species Macrothele yani. Next base: position 53,062,818 of record CM077028.1, read on the forward strand.
GTTCATCGTTTTATTTTAGTGTAGGCTGTTGTCAATGCTTTCTATTGATTTTTGAATTTCATGTATTTTATTTGCATTTCATTGTAAATCGGTAATTTCGTATGATCTTGATTTTGTGCGTGTTCACTAACATTATTTATTTACTTCCCATTTTTTATTTGTCTGGTGTGCTGTGCGTTTCGGCTTTTTAGCAGCCTTGGAAGATAAAACCACACCAATCAATCAATATAACGGAAAACCGTATTGTTAGTTAGTACGTTCAACATTAGGTGCTTTCTTTTCTTTCCATTGCCTCCATAGACTTTTCAGTGAATGGAAATTAATCAAATTTACAGCGGAATTTTTTTAATGCAGAAACGTGTTTAAGACGTTGCCACCTGTTATCTCTGAAGAAAAAAACAGTTGAAATAATTCGATTTATTGTTAACATCAGGTAACTCCCACTCGAGCGAAAGTGCAAAACAATAAACACTATTATACGAAAAGTAATATGACATTTGTAGTGAGAAGTAGAAAGTCTTCTTTACTGAAAGAAAATAAAACCGTGTACCGTTAATGACTTTCGTGCAGATACGGTTGCGCAATGGTCTAAACGATGGCTTGTGACCAATCGTCCGAGAAGAGTCCGGGTTTGAATTCCGCTGAGGCATGGTTGTTGTGGTTGTCGTACACCACTGGGTATTTCCCTTCCTTAGAGCCAGTGGCCCTAAATTAGGGACGGGCGACTGCTTGTAGCTCACTGAGTTGCACACGGTGGTTGTTAATCCCCCCCCCCTTAAAAATTAAAAAAACTTTCGCAACACCTTTATTCTATTTCTGGTAGATGGATGTCTCCATTTTCTTCTTTCAGCTGTGCCATGAATCTACGATACAGTTCATCAAGAAGGTGATCCAAGGGGTTGTATTCCGTACTCTTCTCTAGCCCGTGCAAAGCTTCAATGTTGTTCTCATCAATTGAACCGTAACCATCCAGGTGGAGGAAAGATCAGAAGCGCTGTTTCTCGCTATTCGTCAGAGCTGGATCATGGCTCAAGTCATGTATGGCGCATGCGTGGAAGGCTTGTCTTTCTGCGCTGGTTCCCACATAGGAACTTTGAACTGGTGTTCTCGACACACACAAAAAGGGCTGTAAAACAATGACAATATAGAAGGCTACAGATAATAATATCATCATCATCATCGTCAACCATTATCAATCCACTGCTGGACGAAGGTCTCTCTAAGCCTCTTCCACAACGGTATGCTTTGTGCCAGTCTCCTCCATGTTACTCCCGCAAACTTTCGAATTTCATCCACCTAACTCCCATGTGGTCTTCTTTTAGGTCTTTTTCTGTTCCTTGGAATCCAATCTAAAATTTCGGCTGTCCATCGATGGTCTGTCTTTCTGGCAGTATGTCCAGTCCATTGCCATTTCAGGCATTTAACTCTGATCATGATGTCTTCCACTCTTGTCATTTTCCTGTTCCACGAGTTCCTCTTCTTATCTCTCCTGGTTACACCAAGCATGCACCTCTCCATGCTCCTTTGAGTTCTTTGCAACCTTTGTACGTCTCTTTTAGTTAAGGTCCACGTCTCTGCACCATACGTAAGCACTGGAAGGATGCATTGGTCAAACACTTTTCTTTTAAGACATAATGACATATTCCTCTTGAAAATCATGCTGTTTCTTCCAAAAGCTCTCCAAGCAAGTGTTATACGCCGATTAATTTCTTCATCAATGTGACCCTCACTTGATATTTCCTGTCCAAGATAAACGTAGGTATCTGTTATCTCCAGCTTTTCTCCATCAATCAATAAATCTTCATTTCTTGTAAAAGCATTGTACATCACTTTTGCCTTCTGAAAGTTCATTTTTAATCCCACTTCTTTACTCTTGTCAGCAAGTTCCTGGATCATACTCTGCAGCTCTGATGGGGTAGTTGCAAAAATGACTACGTCATCAGCAAAACGAAGGTGAGTTATATAATCTCCATAAATCTTTATGCCTTTGTTTTCCCAGTTCAGTGATTGAAAGACATTTTCCAGTGTGGCATTAAAGAGCTTGGGAGATATGGTGCCACCTTGTCTCACTCCCTTTCCAATTTTTATGTGTGTTGTATTTTCAAACAGCCGAATCTTTATAGGTGCATAAGTATTCACCGGTTTCTAATGTGATGTCATTTGTTCTATTGGGAGCACGCGCACTAAGACAAACTCTCCACCCATTCCTCATCCGGAACTCAAACCCGAAGACCATCTTCTAAAAATGATCAGAATCCAGCTTTTTAGATCAATGGTACATAGCGGTAGAAAGTACACTGATCGACATAACAAATATCACACCATGAAGAAGAGCATTAAATGAGACAATACTTACCACACATTTCGAAAAGGAGCTGGAAAAGAAGTGACTTAATTTTTGAGTGATTACATGAATGCGATAGGCGAGAAGATAGTATAATGTGGCTTGAGTCAATAGGTCATATGACCGTCATGCTGGACAATTTATTCAGCAACACGGCGTGGCATCGAGTCGAGAAGTCCCCGGATGCTGTCCAGAGGTATCGCTGCCTATGCATTTTTGATATCTATGCATCACTCGTCGACATTGCGAGGGTGTACGACTTAACTCCTGTGCAAATAACGTCCCTCACGTTCTCCACTGATGAGAAGTCTGGGGATTGCTCTGGCCAGTGCAGCATTAGGCTACCTTGTATGCACTGTTTGTTGATGTTGGCAGTGTGCAGGAGGGGATTATCATGTTGAAACTGGGCATCAGGCATACCACGGAGATACGCCAACAAAACGGGCTGCGGCACCTCATTGACGCATCGTCGTGCTGTCAATATATCCATTATGCGTAGGAGCGATGAACGGCTGTTGAAACATACTGAGACAAACCCTGATAGCCGGCTGAAGAACTGTATGACGTTCATGGATGACAGCAACATCAACTCAGTGAAAGGAACTCGTGGATCAGGAAAATGACAGGAGTGGAGGACATCATGGTAAAAGTAAAATCCCCGAAATACCATTGGGCTGAGCATATTGCTAAAAGAATTAACTACGGACGCATAAGTGAAATATTAGACTGCATACCAAGGTACAGAAAAGACATGAAATTAAATTTATGCTACATGATACAAATTTCGGATGCCGTATATTAACCTCTTGGTCACACTCAGGTTACAGCATATTAATCACCTCCACATCTTAAAACAAAGTAGAAAATTATACACTGGTGTGCAAACATTAAGGACGAAGATGAGAAATTAGCATAACAACGGAAAGGCAGAACGGACCGAAAGACCACTCAGGAGATAGACTAGGGTCCGGTACGGTAGGGCATGCGCATATATGCAGCATGGCGTTGGAAAGGGGGTGTCGGAAGGGTATAAAGCACACGGGAGGTGTACGCTCAGTAATTCGGTGAAAGCTATTGCACGGTGTACATCGGTTTGAACGACGTCGAGTTGCTGCCACCATGTGATATGGCCAACAGGCAATCCAGTAGACGACATCTGGATGACTTTACCTCAGGTCGCGTCATTGGGAAGTTGGAAGAAAGTTGAAGTGTGACTAATGTAGCAGAGGAGTTCGGGATCGCTCACAGCATCGTTTCACGAGCTTGGAGAGCATTTCAAACGACAGGAACAGCTGTCCGAGAGTTTAGCAGTGGTCGTCCACGAGCAACCACGGCGGCGGAAGACCGGTGTATTGTCCTACAGGCGATAAGAGACAGACGGCAGACAGCGGGAGAAAGCGCAAGGCACATGCAACAGACAACTGGACGTTGTAAATCCTTCAACTCAGTCGGGGTTGTTCATATCCCCTACTAAAGACTGGATTTTTCTTGGCAGCCGCCTGTCACATGGACGTTTCTGTTTTTTGTCCAGTTGTGCTCGAAGCTACCTTTTCGATAAAGTGCCTTTGTATCCTTTGGATTCCTTGTTTGGACGGATTTGCTCACTTGTCCCATATTTTTATATCTTGGGGATCTTATGGTGTGATTTGAGTCGATGTGTAGCACTTCTGCACGACATTACATTCGAAAAACCGTCCCGTCCTTAATTTTTGCACGCCAGTGTACATATAGATTACGAAGAGTTAGTGCCCTACTCTAAGAGTTAACATCTTCAGCATGGTTTAAGTTCTCTTTTTAGAATGAAAACGTAAGCTGCTGAGCACTGGGAGGCACATTTTCAACCTTTGAAATATGTCAAGATATCCAGTAACGGAGTGCACCTTGCAACAACACCGTAAGAGGAGGTATACAAGAAGGAAGAAGAACTTGTATGCTCTTCAGATTAGAGAAATGTATTCGGAAGGACACAACGATGTTTGAAATAAATTCCGTCTCGTCGGTTCATCCATACATGCTCCGAAAGTAAGAAAGGAAACAAAGAATAAGGTTCACCTCTGAAGATAATTCGGTGTTACATACGTAGTATAAACATCCAAATGATGAATTTCGTGTGTCAACGTCGTGCAAAGACTTAAGCAGAAAGTGTGTAAGGTCTCTTCAGAATTAGGAAATGTATCATAAACAGCACAAAGGAACAATAAAATTAAATAAACACTCACGCGACGAACATATGCTGATATCATCATCATCATCATTGTCAACCATTATCAATCCACTGCTGGACGAAGGTCTCCCCAAGTTTCCTCCACAACGGTCTGTCTTGTGCCAGTCTCCTCCATGTCACTCCCGCATATTTACGAATTTCATCCACCCATCTCCCATGTGGTCTTTTTCTGGGTCTTTTCCTGTCCCTTGGAATCCAATCTAAAATTTCGGCTGTCCATCTATGGTCTGTCCTTCTGGCAGTATGTCCAGCCCATTGCCATTTCAGGGATTTAACTCTGATCATGATGTCTTCCACTCTCGTCATTTTTCGGATCCACGAGTTCCTCTTCTTATCTCTCCTGGTTATACCAAGCATGCACCTCTCCATGCTTCTTTGAGTTGTCTGCAGCCTTTGTATGTCTCTTTTAGTTAAGGTCCACGTCTCTGCACCATACGTAAGCACTGGAAGGATGCATTGATCAAACACTTTTCTTTTAAGACATAATGGCATATTGCTCTTGAAAATTATGCTGTTTCTTCCAAAAGCTCTCCAGGCAAGTTTTGTACGCCGATTAATTTCTTCATCAATGTGACCCTCACTTGATATCTGCTGTCCAAGATAAACATACGTATCTGTTATCTCCAGTTTTTCTCCATCAATCGATAAATCTTCATTTCTTGTAAAAGCATTGAACATCACTATTGTCTTCTGAAAGTTCATTTTTAATCCCACTTCTTTACTCTTGTCAGCAAGTTCCTGGATCATACTCTGCAGCTCTGATGGGGTAGTTGCAAAAATGACTACGTCATCAGCAAAACGAAGGTGGGTTAGATAATCTCCATTAATCTTTATCCCTTTGTTTTCCCAGTTCAGTGATTGAAAGACATTTTCCAATGTGGCATTAAAGAGCTTCGGAGATATGGTGTCACCTTGTCTCACTCCCTTTCCAATTTTTATGTGTGTTGTATTTTCAAACAGCCGAATCTTTGCACTTGCATTTTCATAGATGTTATTAATAATATTAATGTATGCATCTTCAATACCGCAGGATTTCAGAGCCGTGGTAACTGCTGATGGTTTCACCGAATCAAAGGCTTATTCATAATCGATAAAAGCCATGCACAATGGAAGTTCATATTCCCTCGCTCTTTCAATTAGTTCTCTCAGTACGTGGATATGATCTATTGTGCTGTAGCCACTCCTGAATCCAGCTTGTTCTCTCGGTTGAGCCATGTCCAGTGTTACCTTCAAGCGGTGTGAAAGAACTTTAGTGAAGATTTTATAAACCACTGATAGGAGGCTGATAGGTCTGTAGTTCCTGAGATCCTCAATGTCACCTTTTTTATGTAGCAGGATCATTGTAGCATTGTTCCAATCCTCAGGAATCTTCCCTTCATTAAGGCATCGAGTGAAAATTTGGGCGAGTACTGTTTCAATTTCTCCACTTGCTTCTTGTATGATGTCTATAGTAATTCCATCTTCTCCTGGAGCTTTCCCCCGCTTCATGTTCTTGATTGCATGAGCAACTTCTGCTGGGAGGACTGGAAGAACTCTGGTACCTTTCATGATGTCTGGAGTACATGTATCATCCCTTTCATATAGTTTGGAGTAGAAATCTTTCACTCTTGTCAAAATTTCGCCTCTATTTCTTGTTATAGAACCATCTTCTTTTCTCAGAGCCATAATCTGTTTTCTTCCCTTACTGAGATGTCCCTTTGCTATCTTTAGGCTTTGGTTGTTTTCAATTGCTTTCCTCACTAGCTCACAGTTGAATTTCCTTACGTCTTCAGTGATACTTTTTCGTGCTGTCTTGCATAGCTCTATATATTCCACTTTGGAAGTCACATCTTCTTTAGTTGTCCTCATCTCTCTTCTTTTTTGCATCAACATTTTGGTTTTTCCTGATAATTTGTTTACATGCAACTTGTTCTTAGACCCAGCTAATTTTGTTGCTGTTTCCATAAGAGCTTTGGTTACTTTTCTGTTAACTTCAGAAATATCCACTTCTTCCGATGTTAGGCCTTCTAAAGCAGAGAACCTGTTCTTCAGTTCCAACTTGAAAGTATTATGGTGTTTGTCTTATGAGCTTGCCACGTTCCAGTTTAGTGTTGAGGTGCATCTTACATCTCACCAATCTATGGTCACTACCTGTGTTGAACTTGTTTAGCACACTGCAGTCTTCTATGACGAATTTTTTGTTACACATAATAAAATCAATTTCACTTGTCGTCCCAATTGGATGTCTCCATGTCCATTTCCTGTGTGGCTTTTTCTTGAAAAAGGAATTCAAGATGAAAAATCCTTCTGCCTCTGCAAATTCAACGAGAGTATTTCCATGCTGGTTTCTGTTGCCGTGACCGAATTTACCTACTGAAGTTTCATTCTGTTGCCGGTGCCCTATTTTTGCATTGAAATCTCCCATAATTATCTTCAAGTGCTGCTTACCTTTATTATTTAGATCACGAATTTCCTCATAAAATTCTTCAATTTCTTCTTCAGGATGACTTGTGGTGGGTGCATAAGTTTGAATAATCTGAGCCTGGTATCTTCTCGATAGTTGGATAACGAGTCGTGCAGCTCTGTCAGAGGAACTTTCAACTTCTACCACTTTATCCTTCAGTTTCTTGTTTATTATAAATCCAACACCACTAGTTCTGCCAGTATCTGTCCCACGATAATAGAAGAGATGTCCACTTTTCAGTTCAATGAGATCTTCTCCTTTTCTCCTTACCTCACTCAGCCCGACGATGTCCCACTTGATCCTTTGTAGTTCCTCTTCCAATTCAAGAAGCCTTGAATCAGAAGATAGGGAGCGTCCGTTGTAGGTAGCCAAGGTCAGCATCAAATGGCAGCCTAGTCCGGTCCTCCGGGGATTCTTAGCACCCTCTGCCTTCATGTCGCACTGGCCGCTGCCTTGGCCAGGTACATTCCAGCTGCCGGAGACTGAGGGCCAAGATTTAAGTTGTAGAGTCATTTTGGAGGTGTTTGGCCATAACTCACCACGCTGGCCAAGCGGGTTGGTGAGTGTGGGATAGCATTTCCTCTGATCCCGATGGTATAGTTATACCGCTATTTGCGGTCGTCAGAGCCCCTTTAGTGGGAACAGGATGCACCACGAGAAGGCGGGGTTGACATTTGTCAAGGAGAGGCTGTGATGTTACGCATCACCTGAATTTACATCCCTGATATATATACATGCTGATATATATACATATATATATATATATACATGTATATATTGGAAAGCAATTGGAATAATCATTTATACTTTGGAAAGCAGTTGGAAAATTGTTATAACCATTTCCCAATGTAATTCTTTCAATGTACAGTATTGCTTTCTATTGTGAAATTTTGGAAATAAATTAGTGATAACTCTTCTCTTCCTTAAGTGAATATCTCACTCTTTAAAAGTTACCACTTTGTTATAGAGTTAACAAAGAATGACAGCAAGTTTCTGATGCTTTGAAACGCTTTAACACGAAGAACATTCTTTGTTCAGTAGTGTGTGTGTGTGTGTGAGTGTGTGTGAAAACCCGATGTGTTAGTGTCCTACTCTAAAAAAAAAATTCTAAAATTTTAGGGCCGCTCCGGTGGTGCAGTAGTCTAAGTACTGGATTCTGACCACTCGTTGGAGATGGGTCCGGGTTTGAATCCCGGTGAGACATGAATGTTGTGTTCGTCTTGTGGCAGTGCCCCTTCGTAGGAACCAGTGACCCTAAATTTGGTATAGGTGACTGCTTATAACCTATCGACTTACTCACGGTGGTCGTTAAACTCCTCCCTACCTAAAAACTATTTGTAGTAGTTCAAATTTTAAGATTTTGAAAATTTTCTCAGCCACGAAATTATTTGACGCAGACGTGAAAGACAGTGCATTTCATTTAGTCACATCAAGAGCAAATGAATCTTGTTTAGCGGAATTCATCCTTAATTGCCATTTACACAAAGGTTAAAAAATATGGATTAATTAGATTTTGTTGCACTTACAGTTGATTCCAGTGCTTTACTGTTAATAAAAAGGTTTGTTAAATTTTTGCGCGCTAAATCCATGTGAAAAAACTCGTTAATCTCTTGAAGAGTCAAAATTGCAATTAAAAATGCGAATCGGAGACTTTTTATACTTATCTACAAAAGACAACTTTTATACTTTATCTAAAGTATAAAAGTTATAACAACTTTTATACTTTATCTAAAGTTTCATTTGGTACATTTAGGTAGCATGCAATGATAAGTTCTTCAAAATTTAAATGCTTTATGTTAATTGTGTAGAAATGAATTATTGTTTCGGTGGTAATTTCTTACACTGTAATAATTTCTAAATTGCTTTCATTGAGTAAAACGTATAGATTGAAACTTTGAAGATTTAGCGTAGTACTTTGTAAAATTCACTCTTTTTCTACGATAAAAAAACTAAACCTTTGCTAACTTGAAGGAATTTGTTTTTTTACCGAGAAATAAAATCGCACATTAAACAATCACGCACCGCAATATATGAGATCTGTAGTAACCAATAAATTTTCTGGAAGTGTCCTATCTAGTCAGTTTTCAATTATTATTAACGCATGAAATTTTTATAATAATATTCATTTTAAGTTACATAATTATTTGAAATGTAGAGAAGAAGTAATAACTGGAGTAATACAGACACTCAGTTTCGAAAAAAAGAAATTAAAGAATTTTGAATTTTGAATGCAGTTAAGGCATTAATTTAATTAAGTTCGGTGAACTGACTTCTGTAGTTACTTTTTTGACGAAGTTAGAGATGGCTTCAACCATATTTTATTTTTAGAGATGGCTTCGACCATATTTTATTTTTAGAGATGGCTTCGACCATATTTTATTTTTAGAGATGGCTTTGACCATATTTTTAGAGATGGCTTCGACCATATTTTTAGAGATGGCTTCGACCATATTTTCGAAGTTAGAGATGGCTTCGACCATATTTTCAGTTTTGTAGCAAAATTTTAGGAAATTATTGCACCTCATATTCATGTGCAAAAAAAGAAATAATTTAATAATTTACAAACATTTTAGGGAATCAAAATTGTACGTTAAGGAACAATGAACTGAAGACCACGACGCAGAAATTGGTGAGATTTAAAAATAAATTCTGAACAGTCATTTGAACAGATTATTATGATTATTATATACGTTTAAAATAACGTTTTAAATTGCTTAAAGCTGCAGTTACTTGAAACATCGCGGTATAAATAATTTAAAGATTTGAAAAATAAACCAAAATTACATCCGAAATTATGCAGTAGCGTGAGGTGCAAACAATAATTGAAGAATCCATTTAAACTTATAATGTAACTGATCGAATTAAATTTATGAAATTAAAATTGATGTCACTTTCAGTTAATTAATGTGCAGTCATAAAAACTTTGAACGCTTACTTAGTTTTGTAAAATTTGTCAGCCCATAATTGCACATGAAAAAGAATTTTCTGGAAGCATATATCGGTGAATCAAAACTATACGTCACTTAACATGCATCAAGGCATTTAACTTTCTTTAAATCACTGTTTCATGCTTAAAATGACGTCTGAATGATTTGAATCTAAAGTTACATAATAAATTAAAGTATAAACAATATCTGAATAACTGCTGCAATTTTTGCTAACTTATGGCACAAACAAGAATCAAAGATTTTACGATGGAGTTTAATTTTGCTTCAGAGATCCCTTATTCAAGCGTTATTTACTTAATATAATATATAACTGCCAAAATATTCAGTGGCACCAAGTTTCAATTCTCACAGTTCGCTGGCACTTTTTTTGTCCGATTCGAATGTCCGTCATAGTTAACTAAAAAACGAATTCGCCTGTTTGCAAGCATTTATCGGTTATTTAAGGTGGACGTTAAGTAATATTGCTTCCTATACTTCTAATGGAAAAACTTTTGTACACATTTCCTTCACAATTAATACATTCCCAAAAATGAAAATTTGAACATCGATTAAAATAACTTCATATTATAACTCGGAATATTTAATATTTTCTAAAACATTACCATAATTAAGCAAGCCAACATTTGTTTTTCTACTGACGTCATCAAAGTACAGGTCGCGCCATCTTTTTTCTGGTTTCTACATTACCAAAGGAAACGTTATTGATTTTTAATATAATTATGGTTATGGTTTTGAAAATATTAAGTATTCCAAGTTATAAGATGAAGCTATTTTAATCGATGTTCAAATTTTCATCCTTTGGAGTGAATTAATTGTGAAGAAAATGTGTACAGAAGTTTTTCCATCGGAAGTATAGGAAGCGAAATTACTTGACGTCCACCTTAAACGTGAACGCTAAGGTTCATGCATTAAAACTGAGCCCCTTTTAATTTGTTATTTGTAATTAATATAACTATTTAAACTACTTAAATGAAAAATCATGCACTAAATTAAGAAGTTATAAACATCTCAATAACTGCAGAAATAGCAAAGAATTATAAGTTTAATGCCATTCTGATATATCAAACTATAATTTTCAGTGTTACAGCTTTTTGTGAAGCTTTTGAAGCTTTACTCTAGAACAGAATTTGCAAAAATTTTACTTTTATTAAAAACTGCGTGCAAACTATTATGCGTTAAAATGATCTTCCTTAAACAGCTGCTTTTACTTAAAGTAATAACTTTTAAAATATTTTGACCTGAAATCTTACAAAAAAAGCACTTGAACAATTTCAAATAATTGCAATACTCTTAGAATAAATCACGATGTGCAGATAATTCTAGAACATAAAATAAAGGTTTTAACATTTCATTTCCCATTGCAGTTTCCAGCTTTCCTTATAAAGTTTTATGGCACTACACTTTGTTTTATGCTTAAAAAAGTTGTCAGATTACTAGAATTTATTGGTGACTGGAAAGTGAAAGTCAAAAGTTAAATAATATTAACTTTATAATTATCATTAATAAAATTAAATAATTTTCTCAATGATAATTATAAAGTTAATATTATTTAATTTAATATTGGTGATTGAAAAGTGAAAGTCAAGTAAGAGGCATTATACTTGACTTTCACTTTTCAATCACCAATATTAAATTAAATATTATGAACTTTAAAATTGTCATTGATAACATTATTTAAATGAAAATTCATAAAATAAATCAAAAACAAGCAACATGTCGATATTTTCAGAGTGATCAAAGAAGATCCCTTTAGCGTTATTATGCAACAATGAGCTGCCATTTTTAGCGTTAAAATTTTCTATGAAATTCCTGATGATTTACCCTAAAACCGAATTTGGAAACATTAATCTTTTATTCAAAACTGCATGCGAACTATCATGCATCGAGACTGAGCTTTCTTAAATTGCTGTTTATACTTTAAAAAATTAACTTTAAAAAATCTTGAGATCAAATCTTACAGCAAAGGACTTAAATAATTGCAATCATTGAAATTATTATGGACCGTAAAATAGTTTTAACATTGTATTGTACCAAGCCACAGATTTCAGTACAACCTTTTATGTTATCGTACTCTATCTCTATGCCTGAAAAGGAAGTTTCCAATTACTTATCGGTGATTGAAAAGTGAACATTAAATCACATGCTTTATTTTTTGTATTGCTGCAACAAAACAAACTTTGCAAACATTTATCTTTTATTAAAAACGGCATCCAAACTATCAAGCATTGAGGCTGAGCTTCTTTAAATTACTATTTATACTTAAAATAATAACTTTTAAGATATTTTGATATAATGATATTATGCAACAATGATCTGCAATTTTTAGCGGTTTTATGATATTAAGTAACAATGAGCTGCCAGTTATAGCGATTTTATGATATTAAGCAACAATGAGCTGCATTTTTTAGCGTTATTATGCAACAATGAGCTGCAATTTTTAGCGTTACAATTTTTTAATTAAATTCCTGATGATTTACTCTAAAACCGAATTTGGAAAACATTTACCTTTTATTCAAAACTGCATGCGAACTATCATGCATCGAGACTGAGCTTTCTTAAATTGCTGTTTATACTTTAAAAAATTTACTTTAAAAAATCTTGATAGCAAATCTTACAACAAAGGACTTAAATAATTGCAATCATTGAGATTATTATGGACCATAAAATAGAGTTTTAACATTGTATTGTAATAAGCCACGGATTTCAGTAAAACTTTTTATGTTATTTTACTCTATCTCTATGCTTGAAAAAGAAGTTTCCAATCACTTATCGGTGATTGAAAAGTGAACATTAAATTACATGCTTTATTTTTTTATATTGCAACAACAAAACAAAAGTTGCAAATATTTATCTTTTATTAAAAACTGCGTGGAAACTATCATGCATTGAGGCTGAACTTCCTTGAATTACTATTTATACTTAAAATAATAACTTTTAAGATATTTTAATCTGAAATTTTTCAAAATAAAGAACATGAATAATTGTAGTAACCATACAATAAATTACAACGGATATATATAATAGTTGCTCAACATAAAAACGTTTTAAGATCCCATTGCACGAAGTTATAGTTTTCATATTTTAGTATAACTTTTGGTGAAGTTACTGCACCCTGTCTTTATGCCTAAAGATGAAGTTTGCTAATACTTATTAGTGAATGAAAAGTAAACGTTAACTTACACGCATTATTTTTTGTTTTGTTACAGCACAATAAAATTTGCTAACATTTAATTTTTTATTAAAAACTGCATGCAAACTCTCATGCATTGAGGCACAGCTTCATCAAATTGATGTTTATATTTAAAATAATAACTTTTAAAATATTTTGATCTGAAATTTTGCAAATAAGGAACATGAATAATTGCAGTAATCATACAGTAAATTACAATGCAGAGATAGTTACTCAACATAAAAACTTTTTAACTTACGTTGCACGAAGTTACAGTTTTCAAATTTTAGTACAAGTTTTTATGAAGTTATTGCACCTTGTCTTTGTGCCTAAAAATGAAGTTTGCGAGGACTTATCGGTGAAAGAAAAGTGCACGTTAACTGACATGCATTACAGGAAGCGATGCAGAAATTGGTGCTACTTATAAATTTTTTTTAATTGTGTTACCTTTTGTTCCTATTGATGCTGCGTGGAGATGTTGCTTATCCTGATCCTCCTCTTCGTCTTCTTGGAGATGTGGTCGACCATCTGCGGGATCATCGCTCATATGGGGATCAGGATGCCCGGGAGGAGGACGTCACCTAGTCTAGACGCGTGAGCCCAGGAGACAGACACCCGTCGCCTCCTCCACATACAGCGCGCCCCTTATTCTTTATGTAAATAGCTCCCCCTCCTCCGAAAGCCTCGGTCCCCAGATCACTCCCGGCCTCGGTCCAGGGAAGCAGCGGGGGTCGGAGTGGAGGGAGAGGCATCATAGCTCAGGTCAAGAAAGGGGTCGCCTTCTAGTCGTTTACTGAACGAAGTCCAAGCCACGCCGTCGCAGAAACTTTTAAGGAGAAAGAAAAAAAGTCCAGAACTTTTACATTCCTATCACATATTGGGAGCGCACTGCACTTAAATCTCCACTCGGCAACATCACAGACAGCCGTTATCAAGACGACTATCTTAAAAAAACCAAATAAAGAACAATAATTTCTTACTTTCATTTGATCTTTCAACACAAACTGCAAGAATAAGAACATTACGATATTGCTTGAAAGCACGTTATTTCCTTTTTCAACGCAAACCAGACTATATTTTTGTAAGAAAAAATTGCAGCAGCATCGAATAGAATTAGGGTCATATTTTTTTTTTCTATAAAAATAAATCCGCCGCTGTGGTGGCGCTGTGGTCTAGGCGATGGCTTCTGATCATTCGTCCGAGATGAGTTCGGGTTCGAATCCCGTGAGGCATGGATGTTGTGTTTGTTTAACGCCGCTGGCTCTCTCCCTTCCCTGGAACAAGTGGCCCTAAATTAGGGACGGACGACTGCTTATAGCCCACTGAGTTGCTCATGGTAGTAGTTAAACCTCCAATAAAAAAAATCATACCGTTTGAAAAAGTGAGTCATTAAAAAAAATGTGAAACTGTTGAAAAGTATGACGTCCCGGTGGCGTAGTGGTCTAAGCGATGGCTTCTGATCATTCATCCGAAAGGGGTCCGGGTTCGAATCCCGGTGTGGCATGGATGCTGTGTTTGTCTTACGGCACAGGCTCTTTCCCTTCCCTGGAACCAGTGGCTCTAAATTAGGGACGGGCGACATCCTATAGCCCATTGAGTTTCTCATGTTGGTCGTTAAACCTCCAATCAGAAAATAAAGTATTTAATTATTACTTTTTTGATTAAGAAATTATTACCCAAATTAATGTGCAAACTGCACCAAAGTTTCGAAATGATGGGGAAGAACATGTTAACTCAGTTACATGCAAAATACATATTATCTCATATGCGTTAGTAAAATGAATCTACACTACAGAAAATACTTTGCTATAACAAAAAAAATGCTATAACAGCATTTCGCTAGTGAAAAGGGCCTCAGTAAATAGCAATGCTTTGCTTACTTCCTGGATTAGCTGAATCCAATTTGCAACAGAAGCAAGATTTCTCGTTTCTGTAGCAAGCCGTTTTTATTGCCCTAGCAATAATTTTGCTGCCTGTAGCTCAGCAAATTTTCTTCTACAGAGAATTTTTCAGTCATGAACAAAGATCACTAGCTGTTTAAAAACACACTTCAAGAAAGATCACTAGCTGTTTTAAAATATACTGGAACAAAATAATATTTTATATTTAAGTCAAAAATACCCTAATGCTGCGTAGGAAGATTAAATATCTTTCTTGTTCTGGTAATTGTTATTCATGTGATTAGCTTTCAGATGAAGCCACGTAAATTACCTCATTTTGGTAAACAATTAAAGCCACGTAAACTACCTCATTTTGGTAAACCACTAAAGCCACGTGTACTACCTCATTTCAGTAGACAATTAAAGCTACGTAAACTACCTCATTTTGGTAAACCATTAAAGCCACGTGAACTACATCCTTTTGGTAAAACATTAAAGCCACGTGAGCTACCTCATTTTGGTAAACAATTAAAGCCACGTAAACTACCTCATTTTGGTAAACCCCTAAAGCCACGTGTACTACCTCATTTTAGTAAACAATTAAAGCCACGTGAACGACCTCATTTTGGTGAACAATTAAAGCCATGTGAACTACCTCATTTTGGTAAACGATTAAAGCCACGTGATTACCTCATTGTGGTAAACAATTAAAGCCACGTGAATTACCTCATTTAGGTAAACGATTAAAGCCACGTGAATTACCTCATTTTGGTAAACAATTAAAGCTACGTGAACTACCTCATTTTGATAAACAATTAAAGCCACGTGAACTACCTCATTTTGGTAAACAATTAAAGCCACGTGAACTACCTCATTTTAGTAAGCAATTAAAGCAACGTGAATTACCTCATTTTGGTAAATATTGAAATACGTACAGACACAGGCTTAACCCCTTTCAGCAACTTTCAGAATGATATTGCAATAAATACTAAAATTTATTCGAAAATTCCATTTCGGTGAAACTTCGTATTTGTATAAACATAGGTTTAATCACTCTTAGCAACTCCAAATACGATATTACAACAAATGTATTAAAATTTGCTTCCAAAAACCACCACGAAATTATTTTTTACGTAGAGATTTGTTAAGAAAGCTTTCGTGGTAAAATAACTTATGCCATTAAATGCATTAAGACTTCCCTACCTCCAAATATCTAAGTAATCTCACATGGTAGCTCACAGCTGTTTGTTGCTGTTATATTTGACAAAGCTGTTGTATTTGAAAATTCCATAAGTATACTATGATACGAGCATACAGAACAAATAATCCCCAGAACAACCTCCTACTACAACATGCATGCCGCGATGACCTGGTGATGCACGTGGAGGATGGGATGTTAATGCATTTAGGTAAGACAAAGGCATACGGTCATGGATAGTGTATGTCGTCGTCGTCTCCCTCTTCCGCTCAGGACGGCTTGAGTTCCTCAAAGACAAATTTTCCATCTATAAGGATGTTGGCGAGGACAGTATATGTAGCAAAACGTATTTACCTGGTGGAAGTTTCCAGTGTCAGCACGTCTGCTGACCACAACTGAATACTTAGCCAAATGTTTAGCTACAAGCTTGCTAAAATTGCAGAATTCTTAATAGCAGTTACAATGTTCTTACGTTAATTATGAGTAAATCTGTGTAAAGAGCCAGTTTCTCTAGAACATTATATTAAGTGAATAAGAATAACTCTGAAAACTGTTAATGACAGTTATAATGTTCTTACGTTAATTATATGTAACTATGTGTAAAAAGCCAGTTTTTCAAAGTTATTCTTATTCACACTATATTAAGTGAATAAGAATAACTTTGACTGAAATGTTCGTAGCATTTATTTGATGCTTCGGATAGCTAAGAACAAATGCTTCTTAATTACTAAAGTCCGGATGCATTAAAACCTCCAAAATATTAGCAAGCATTTATTCACTAAAAATAAAAAAAAATATATATGTGCTAAATTAGAAGAAATGTGCATTTAAAATTCCTGAAAGTTTTGCAGTAGTATTTATATACACTATCTGAACAGAAGTATCCAGACACTAGCCTATCCGCGAGCTCCATGTAACAGGAAAGGGGTTAATATCGAGTTGGTACATGAATGCTACTATCACAGCCTGCACTCTACTGAGAAAGCTTTACACTAGATTTTGGTGCGTTGCTGCGGGTATGGCCTACCGTTTTGACACAAGTTCATTAGTCAGGTCGGTCACCGAGGACAGTAGGTTTTTTCTGTCTCGCCGTCGGAGTTATAATACATCCCAAACGTGCCCGGTAGCACAGTAATGTCGAATCGACGTCGATTTTTGATTACCGATTCGATATTACGTCGAGGCATAGCTTTCGACGTAAAATCGATGAGACGGAATGTCAAGAAAAATCATTACATTGAATTTCAGTATAAATGTAGACGGTTTTACGCATTTATCCCTTTAGATACATTAGGTCGAATCGATGTCTTTTACGCGATCTGTAAGCATCGCGCGCATGCGTATTTGCAACCATTACGCCAAACAAACTTTTTGGATGCTGGGGTGTTGGTCGGTTGTATCATTTTTGTTGTAAGACGAGATTCTTACCTGTATCATTTTTCGCCGGTAAGTTAAATGTTTTTTTTTTTTTGCTTAAGTATGCCTATAAGAAGTTGAGTCTCTTTCCTCTAAGTAGAATTACTTTTTAAGATATATAATTTGTACGTACGCATATCCCAATTAGCTATAGGCCTAGCGCAATGCTGACAGATCCCCAAAAAATTCTGTGAAATTTTTGAGAATTATGTGTCTTTTCGAATGCGTCCGAATAGACTTGAATTTTAAAAAAAAATAACAAAAATATGTGATTTTAAATCGTACAGAGCGTCGTAGAACCGTACTACAAATTCGAATACATTCTACATTTTTGCTACGATTAAAAGTTTAGAATTTCATGTTTCAACACCTAAATTGTAGAGTGAACGTAAATTCGACATTACAACATTACTAGAATCGATGACTAAACTGCGAAATATCAACGTAGAATCGACGTCTACACTACGTAACAACGATGTACATGTTTCCCTCGAAAAGTGGAATCTTCGTCTACTGTTGACTGGATATCGGTTTACAATTCGACGTCGAAAAGACGTAAAAAAGTGGACATAGATATCTATATTCGACGTTTCATATCGACCTAAAAATCGATCAAAAATTTAACTCCAGGGAACACCGGGGGTGTTCCATGGGGTTGAGATCGGCGTTCTGTGCAGGGCAGTCAAGTTCTTGCACACCCATCTAATCAAACCATTCCTACACAGACAGGATTTTATATGAGGGGGCACTGTCTTGTTCGTAAGGGAAAGGGCCTTACCCCAGGCTAGGAGCTAGACAAAGAATTTGGAAGAGCCGACCGATGATAAAAGTCGAGTAAAAGATGTGAAACAGGTCGAGTAAAAGATGTGAAACAGTTCGAGTAAAAGATGAAAAAAGAGGTCGGCGACTAGACTCGAGCGTAAATCGGTATTACGTTGAAAAAAAAACGGGAGGGTGAACCTTTCCCTGTTATGGGCCTGACTTCATCGAACGATTGCCATAAATCTGGGAGCACAGCCTTTTTTTTTTTTTTTTTTTTTTTTTTTTTTGAGGTTTAACGACCACCGTGAGCAACTCAATGGGCTATAAGCAGTCGCCCGTCCCTAATGTAGAGTCACTGGTTCCAGGGAAGGGTTAGAGCCAGTGCCGTAAGACAAACACAACATCCATGCCTCACCGGGATTCGAACCCGGACCATTTCCGACGAATGATCAGAGGCCAACGCCTTAGACCACTGCGCCATAGGGGCGGCACAGCCTTTTTGAGAATGACATTATGAACATTAACGTTGATTCCCCAGCATTGAAATTGGGAGGCTCAGCGCAAAACTATGAAAAACAGCACCTCAACATGCTTTCTCTTCGTTTACTGGACAGGAAACTAAACGTTTCTTTTTTGATTAGAAGTGGATTTGTTTCAGTTTCGCCTTTCTGTAATGGGGCGAAATTCTTAGCAAGTGTCATATATTGTTGTCAGCAGTCACTTCCAGCTCTCGAGGAAGACGAGCGTTAGTAGAATCCATGTTAATTAAACTATAAATTTAACGCAGTTGCTTCGAATTAATCATAACACCACGAAATTCACGATCCCACAATCTGACACCATGTAATAACAACTCAATTATCACTCACTAAGAATAAACTGCCATTACAGATCACAACCACCGGACTGATGGGTGTTGCCAATCTCATTTATTCATCTACAAATTAGCTATGTAAGAATACAGGAGAATATGACAACAATGTATGACATCTTTCTTTCTCTTTTTAGATTTTAGAGATTCAGTTTATCAGGTGAATGAAGTTTTCGTGCAGAACGAGTGTTCACAAAATTAGATAACTTAGTAGGTGTGCTAATGCACTGCATTTGAAGGGGTGTCCGGTTACATTTGCCAATATAGTATATACATATATATATATGGTAGAGATTTAAGTTGTGGAGTCATTTTGGAGGGGTTTGGCCATAAAAATCCCTGAAATGGCAATGGGCTGGACATATTGCCAGAAGGACAGACCATCAATGGACAGCTGAAATTTTAGACTGGATTCCAAGGGACAGGAAAGGACCCAGAAGAAGACCACACGTGAGATGGGTGGATGAAATTCGAAAGTATGCGGGGGTAACATGGAGAAGACTGGCACAAGACAGACCGTTGTGGAAGAAACTTGGGGAGACCTTGTTCCAGCAGTGGATTGATGATGGTTGACAATGATGATGATGATGATGATATGGTAGAGACATGTCTTAAACAACTCTTCAGGTGGCGGTGAGGTGGGGACGGCTGTTATGATTAAAGGAAATATTTAAATTCATTCATACAGTATATAATCATCATTGTTAAACATTATCAATCCACTACTGGATGAAAGTCTCCCCAAGTTTCTTCCCTAACTGCCTGTCTTCATCCAATCTCCTCCATGCAGCTCCAGCACGTTTTCGAATTTCATCCTCCAGTCTTTCGGTTATCTTCTCCTGGGTGTGTTTCTATCCTTTGGTATCCAGTCTAATATTTAAGTTGTCCGTCTTTAATTCTCTAGTAATATGTCCAGCGTATGGCCATTTCAGAGATTCTACTTTGATCATGATATCTTCCACTCTTGTAATTTTTTTAACCACGAGTCTCTCGTATCTTTTCTGGTTGCTCAAAACACGAATCTCTCCATACTTCTATCTATTTATCTATCTATCTATCAGGTCGTTCTGAAAATAATGGTCGACTTGGAGGAGGAAAATGAAAGAGATGTACCTCATAGCACACAACCTTGTTAATTCGAAATGGGGGCATTCAGCAGTTACACACTTCTGACAGGAAGTGACAACCCGGAAGAAAATCTAAACTGGATCTCTGGAGAGTGGCACCCCGACGAGTGGTCAGATGAAACCCGTTTTCGGCTGTGCCGAGCTGACTGGAGAGGGAGGATGTGGGGGTCAACAGAATGAAGCTATGGCCTCGTCGTGCCAGATCGGCTCTGTTCAAGACGGCAGTGGCTCTGAGATGATTCGAGGAGCCTTCTCACGTGATATATTAAGTCCCTTATTGTGTCGCGAGAGGTCCTTAACCACGGCCCGCTACCAGCATGTGCTAGCTGGTGATCTACACGCTTTCACGGCCATCGCACATCCTGCAGGTGATAGCCCACTCCAGAAGGACAATGCGCCGCCTCACCGGGCTGGAACCACTCAAGCATGGCTCGAGGAGCACTCATAAGAGTTCGAAACTATCCAGTGACCCCAAGATCCGGGATTCAAACCCTGTGGAAGCTCTTTCGCGATGCTATGGAGTGGAACATCAAATTCATGGATCGTTGACCTACGTCTTGGGCGGAGTTTTGTACTAGAGCTGAGTTTGTGCTCAATTTCAAGAGCCCGAGCCAGAAGTATGGTCTTCCCGCGTGCGAATTTTATATCGCAAGGTACAGCCAGGGCCCGAACGAGCCTGAAAATGTTATTAACCCACTTAGGCATTAAAAGAAACAAAAAACCTCTTCCAGACTTCCACTCTTTTTCCCCCGGCAGTTAACAGATGTCGTTCTCAACTACGGAGTAGGGAAAGGATGTCTATCTATTTCTATAAATCTTTGAGGATTCATTTCTTCCTGAAATGCTTCTGGAGGCAGGTCATTAGAAAAAATCGTGAGGCACTGCAATCTAGTCTTACGTTGCCCAACAGAATTAGCAGGGAGTGCCCCGTTGAGGTAAGGAGCAATATTTCATCAGCTTGCTATCTACTATCCGTAGGTCTTAACGAAACTTTTCCTTCGCAGAAATTCGGTAATTCATTGCCTATGGTATTTGTTACCCAATCCCAGGTCCGAAGAATTCTATTTGACAACTAGAAAGTGTAAAACTATCGTGTGATAAATCATACAAAATCATACACTATCGTGTGATAAATCATAATAAATCATACAAAATCAGAATAAAAAAAATGGAAGAAAATTCTCTCCCTCTCTCAGAGACCGACTCCGCCCGAGCCCGTACTCCAGTAAGTATTATGCAGCCCGAGCCCGGTTCGGGCATGCGCTTGACTTCGGGCTTTCGGGCTCGGGTTCGGCTCGTCTCAGCACTGTTTTTTACAATGCTGCAACAGGCGTAGCAGGCATTACCTCCGGAAACCCTTCGGCGTCTGATGGAGTCGATGCCTCGACGTGTACAGGCATTACCTCCGGAAACCCTTAGGCATCTGGTGGAGTCGATGCTTTGACGTGTACAGGCTATTATTCACTCTACACGAGGACCAACGTGTCATTAGGTAGGTATCTCTAATGTTTTGCCCATATGTGGTTTGTAGAAAGGGTGAGAGGATGGAATTAGAGAAGAGTTGGTGGAGAGTAGATTATTAAACGTTATCGTAAAATCTGTTAAGATATACGTGATCAATCAACAAACATCATTGTTATGAGACTGATGTCTGTGTTTAAGCCAACGAGTTCATATCCTGGCAAGAGATTTTCTTGATGTCGTGAAATACAAATGCTTAAAAAATAAATTGGGCGAGCATCGTGAGTTGACTTACTGATTCTTTATACCTCACCGTTTGGTTATTTGATTCTAAAGTGGGATTTGTGCGCAACGCGAAGCTATTCAAGAACATTAGCCAATTACTAGGTATTTAGAACGGCAGCTAAGAGTGCTTAAAACTCCACACACACACACACACTGAATAGCGAACCGTTTTGGTAAAGCGAAACATGACTAAAGTTTTCGTCGACAAACCTATATTAACATCTAAGACTGGACGTAACCACTGAGAAATAATTTAGGATTGCGGACTCCAGCAAACGGAGATAACCAGGACCGTGAGGACAAACACAACGTTCTTTCCATAACAGAGTTGAAGAGCAGGTAGACCCAGAAGGCGGTGATTTAGGTCAGTCGGCAAAAAGTAAACAACTGATGTTTTATACACTCAATGGACAAGTTTTGTTTTTTCGTCTGTAAATTAGACAAAACAAATGGATCTATATATGTTGACAGAACTTTGCGAATCTTGTTCTTTAATGGAGTTTAAATTCATATGGATAACAGCAATTACTTGTTTTCAATATCATGTAGAAATACTGAATTTTAAATTATTACTACACAATAAAACGATGTTGCCTTGTTTATCATTCATTCAAACACGTTACTATGTTAGTAGCATTTCACTGGAAGGATTTCAAATGCAAGGCACAAACGTTTATTCTAACTTGTGAAAGACATAGCTGGAACCTTGGGAACGACACTGCGGGACGCAACAATATAAACTGTTCTTCTTCACGGAATTCTCAACTATACTACTCTATAATTCCAGAATGTATGCAAGAATACCTCAAAAACAAGCCAACCGAACCTAAGCAACGATCTAACAACATCTAGGAATCTTATCCGTACTATAGTAATTTTTCCTTTCGCCGCTAGAGAGAGAGCGGATTGCTGAGATTGCCAATAGCATGGGATACTTAATACTTGCTAAAAAACATAACCATAATTATACAAAAAAATCAATTATTTTTCTTCGAATTATGTTCAGACCTGTTGATAGATGGCGCGACCTGTACATTGATGACGGCAGTAGACAAACAAATGTTGGATTCCTTTAATTATGGTTATGTTTTAGCAAGTATTAAGCATCCCATGCTATAACTTAAAGTTAGTTTTATTAATGTGCAAACTTTCATCCTTGGGAATACATTAACTGCGAAGAAAATATGAAAAGAAGTTTTACCATTGGAAACATCAGGCGGAGATTTTAAGTGCAACCACCTTAATCTGCCAGACATTTTTATTAGAAAAAAAAGTATTCATTTTTAAAGACATTTTTAATGTCGTTACCACACTGGTTTCATTCCCAAATTCACTTATTTAATTCCCTAATAGTCCCGAATTTTACATCCATTACATTGTTACTCCTTCGAGAATGAAATTAAAGTGGAAGTTTTAATAAACTTTCATCCTTTGATTCCCTGAAACTTTTTCATCAGTTGCATTTCTTAGTTATGAATAGGAGTAACACAGCAAACGTATGTACAAAATTTCTCCGATTATTCAATAATACTGCTAAGTATATTTTTACTTATTCTGAGATGTTGGCTTTAAAGATGTCATCACGAAATTAAAAAAATTCAATTGATATAATTTAAATTGCGGGAATTTTATCCAAGATCTTCGAAGCGATATTGAATAAATTATTATTTATCGATATAAAAAGGAATTTTCGAAGATCGAACAATTCTTTGAATTTTGAAGTTGTTTGTATTGATTAGGATAGATTAGAAACTTGGTGGGTATGTTTGATATCGTGAGACATGCAAATGATTCAAGCGTCACGCGCGGAAGCGCACGTGACGCAAGCAATGAGGGGTCGTAGCGCTGTGCCTGACCGGCTATAGTAGGTCGTCCCGTTGCGCGTGCTTGCCATTCTGACTCCTGCTGTTGTGCTGGTTGCATTCTTTTCAAGTGAAGTATGCCTTGGAGAAAAGGTCGGAAGGAATACGAGTAGTTAGAGGAGTTCGACAAGGGCCACATCATCGGACTCCGGGAAGATGGATGGTCTTATCGCCGTATTGCGCGCCATACCTGTCGTGAGGTTATCGCCATAGCACGCTGTTGGCTGCAGTGGTTAGAACAAGGCACCCAGTAGCGACAGGAAGGTTCTGTGAGACCTAGACGAACACGGAGAGGGAGAACCGACGGGGTGTCCGACATGCACGGATTGACCTAACAGCCACGATTGCGGATATTCAGCGAGCAGTGGTGCCCTCAATGCATCGTTCGATTAGTGCCAGCACCACTGACAGACGCCTGGACGACGTAGGACTATATGCACGCATACCTTTATGACGACTGCCTTTAACACCATTGCATTGTCGCCAAAGACTGCAATGGTGTCGTGCCAGACTGTCACGAAGCCACTCAGAATGGCAACGGCTGATCTTCAGTGACGAGTCCCGCTTTTGTCTTGACGTCAACAACCAACGAATCTATGTGTGGAGGCACCGTGATCAGAGCTAAGATGAACGGTTTGTTGCCGAGCGTCACACGTCTAGAAGGCCTGGTGTCATGGTGTGGGGCGCAGTTGCCTAAGTTGCCAGATCACCTTTGGTGTTCGTTGCAGGGAATTTGACAGCCCAACGTTACGTTAATGAGGTCCTGCAACCAGTGGCTTTAACTTTTCGAACGCTCCCTCCGGTGCGATTTTCCAACAGGACAACGTTCGTCCGCATACTGCTGCTGTCTCGAGAGCTTGCCTACAAGGCACTGACACTCTGTCATGTCCAGCCGCATCGCCTATCGCCGATTGAAAATGTGTGGAATGCAATTGAACGCGCTATCCACACTCCACCTCTACCGCAAAATCTGCAGAAGCTGCGTGAGAAGTTCAAGGCGTAGAATGGCTTATCGTAGGACACCATTAGCAACCAGTGCAACTCCATGCCGAGACGTCTGGCATGCTGTGTGAGCAAACATATCTGCCCGACGCCATAGTGAGAGCCACGACTTATTGGCGAGTAGCTCGATAAATATTGTCCACATCAGTTTCAATGTTTAATCATTTATTGTTGCGGGCAACCTTTACTTTCTTCCCGAATAGCATTGCAATCCGACACGTCTTTCTGGGTGCAACAATTTTTTTTTTTTTTGACGGTGAGTGTACTTTTCATCTAAAATAATTTAAGCTGCAGAAATGTTTCCCGATAATTTCGAAGCAGAATTTAACTCATTTTAAACGCAAAAAAGAAAACAAGGTTTCCAGAAGTTTGAATTTAATCAAACTAGAGGTCATCGCTCTTTCCACGTTTATAAGTGAGTCACGGAAAAATTATCATTGGTCGCCACCGGGAATCGAACCCAGGGGTGTGTAAGTCTGGAGGAATTCGAGGCCGCTGTGGTGCAGTGGAAGCATATCCGGCGCGTAACTGGAAACCCCTGGGTTCGATTCCCGGTGGCGGCCGATGATAATTGTTCCGTGACTCACTTATAAACGATGACCTTTGATGTTCCTGGTCCACGTCAAGTGTCTGTATTAATTGAATTTTTAACCATTTAATTAAAAAACAATATTCGAGAAGAATTAAAAATTCTAGTTGACATGAAAAAAAAATTCTTACTTGAAAATCATGTACAACACCATACAAGATATTTATGACCAAAACATAATTTCAATTACTTTTTATACGATTTAGGTTCCTTGGAACATCAACGGTGAGCCTGTAACTGGATCATTGCTCCGCGGGCTTCCTTGGAGCGTATTTGGTTCTTCCGTTACATATACACTCAGTAGACAAAATATTAGAGACAGGGTTGATGGGCAGTTGACATGGGGATTCCTCGTGCAGAGTGGAAACGACCCAAACCGAACGCAGGCGATAAATAGGCAGAGAGTAAGGCTTCTCAACAGTGTATCGAAATCGACGAACATTGGTGAACGTAGTGATCTGAGCGACTTTGATCGTGAACGCGTTGCAGGCGCAAGACAGATGGGCCATTCTATCGCCCAAGTGGTAACAACCCTAGGGTTCCAAAAGGCAACAGTATCAAGGATATAGCGCGAGGAGTATACCATCGACGGTCGTACCAGCACCCAGAGAACAAGAGATGGCTGAACACACCCCATTGCTGACTGGGGTCGACGTAGACTATTCTGGCTCGTACCGACCGTCCACTTGGCAACGGCGGCGCGAATCATATTCAGGTTAAATGTCGGAAGCACAACCAGCGTCAACGAGTGAACGGTACTGTGTACACTGCATACTTTGGGGTACGATAGCCAACGCCCTACTCGTGTGCCACTGTTCACTACTCGTCATTGGTCATTACTCTCTCCTGGTGCGAAAACATCGAAATTCGACCTGTATAGAGCGACACCGCGTTATACGGTCAGATGAATCCCGTTTTCAGCTGTACTGAGATGACTGGAGGGTGCAGATGTGGGGTTGACAGCACGACGCCATTACACGGTCGTGCCAGGTTGGCTCTGATGGTTTGCTGAGTCTTTTCGTGAGATACATTGGCTCCCTTAGTGTGTCTGGAGAGGCCCTTAACCACTTCGAGCTGCAATTACACTGAGGGAAAAAAATCCCAACACCACGAAAAAATAGTTGTAGAGGAATGAAATGGCGGCAATACATTTGTATAGGTAACATATTTAATCGATTAAGGTTTCAAGATCACAGCTTATTGTAAGCGCGAGAAGAGCCATTTTAAATGTGAAATGCGGGTACATTAATAACCGGTGTAACCGCCAGAATGTTGAATGCAAGCACGCAAACGTTCATGCATTGTGTCGTATAGGTGCTGGATGTCAGTTTGTGGGATGGAGTTCCATGCCTGTTGCACTTGGTCGGTCAATACAGGGACGGTTAATGCTGGTTGGGGGTGACGCTGGAGTTGTCGTCCAATGATGTCCCATACGTGCTCGATTTGTGAAAGATCTGGTGATGTAGCAGGCCACGGCAATATGTCGACACTTCGTAGAGCATTTTGGGTTACAACAGCGGTATGCGGGCGAGCGTTATCCTGTTGGAAAACACCCCATGGAATGCTGTTCATGAATGGCAGCACAACAGGTTGAATCACCAGACCGACGTACAACTGTGCCGTCAGGGTGCGTGGGATAACCACGAGAGTGTTCCTGCTGTCATAGGAAATTGCTCCCCAGACCATAACTCCAGGTGTAGGTCCAGTGTGTCTCGGCCGCAGACAGGTTGGTTGCAGGCGCTCACCTGGCTTCCTTCTAACCAACACACGGCCATCACTGGCACCCAGGCAGAGCCGGCTTTCATCAGAAAACACAACAGATCTCCACTCCGTCCTCCAATAAGCTCTAGCTTGACACCACTGACGTCGCAAACGGCATTGGTTTGGAGTAAGTGAAATGCACGCTACAGGGCGTCTGGCTCGGAGCTGTCCTTCAAGTAACCGATTTGTAACAGTTCGTTGTGTCACTTTGGTGGCAACTGCAGCTCAAATTGCTGCCGCAGACGCGGTACGATGCGCCACGGCCATACGCCGTACACGGCGGTCTTCCCTCTCAGTAGTGCCACGTGGCTGGCCGGAACCCGGTCTTCTTGAGGCAGTATCTTTCCTTGACCACCGCTGCCAACAATCATGCACTGTGGCTACATTCCTGCCAAGTCGTTTTGCAATATTGCGGAAAGAAAATGCACCTTCTCGTAGCCCTATTACACGACCTCGTTCAAACTCCGTGAGCTGTTGATAATGGCTTCTTCGTCTTCTTAAAAGCATTCTTGACTAATATCAACACACTACGTCGAATCTCAACGATAACTAACGCTCACGAACGTTACAGCGCGTATTTACAGCAAACACGCTTTGCATGTTCCGAGGGCGCTACTAGCGCCACACGTATGCGCCGAGCGCGAAATTTGCATAGACGTCATCTTACAGATGTACTCTCACTGCCTACCAACTGTCGTTTATCTAACACAACCCCTTCTTGGTGTTGGGATTTTTTTTTCCGTCAGTGTATGTGCTGATTGGTCACCTACACGCTTTCATGGTCTTGGCTCATATTGCAGCCGATGACCAATTCCAACAGGACAATGCGCCACCCCACCTGGCTGCAGTAACCCAGGTATGGCTCGAGAAACACTCATATGAGTTCGGAACCATCCAGTGAAACCCAAGATTCCGGGATTTAAACCCTGTGGAATCTCTCTGTGATGACGTGGAACGGAACATCAGATCCACGGATCTGCACCAACGCCCCTGGTGAATTTATGGATAATGTTGCAACAAGGATGGCTGTCGTTACCTTCAGATACCCTCCAACATCTGGTGGAGTCGATGCCTCTGAGTGTACAGGCTGTTATTCGGACTAGAGGAGGAACACCACGCTATTAGGTAGGTATATGTAATGTCCATCGAGTGTATACACGCGTTTTGAAAGTTTACACCATAACATGACGAAACTGAATATCTTTTAAAGCCGGATTTTAAAATTATATAACTGCCGATATCTAATGTGGGATTTTCACTGAAATTCCTTCCTCTGGATATTTTTTTTTTGTGCTCACGAAAATCGATGGATTCATTATTTTGTACTTGTTAGACGAAATTTCTTTTTTACGCTTTCCAATCGTAGGTTGAAGAAGTGTATATGCTCCAGCTTTGTCCGTCTGTCCGTCTGGCTGCTCATCCGTCCGCGCGATAACTCGCGTAAAAATGGATCGATTATGATGAAATTTTAGTATGTGGTAGGAGACCACCTGGGGACGAACCCTATTGAAAATTGGCAAAACGGGGTCAAAGGTCACAACATAGGAGTGGGATCCATTCCATTGCCCTTATGCGTCCTAACTTGCGTTAAAATGATTCGATTTCGATGAAATTTTAGTATGTGGTAGAGTAGTACCACTTGGGGACGACTCCTATTGAAAATGGGTGAAATGGGGTCGAAGGTCAGGACATATGAGCGGGATCCATTCCATCGCTCTTATGTGTTATAACTTACTTAAAAAGGCTTTAATTGAGACAAACTTTATCATGTTATTCCGGAAGTATACTTTACCGGTTCTGTTGAATATCATCGAAACGGGATCAAAGGTCAGGTCATACGAGCGAGATTTATTGTACAGCCATTATCCTCATAACTTGAGTAATGATTTCTGGTATGTTGGAAAGCGCATCATAATGAATGCATTGCATAAGTTTACTAACTAGTTTTTTTTTTCTGGAGTTCACGAGGTTTCATTTATTTTCCCATGTTTGGATTAGGCTAATCAGTTTGCGTTTACAAGAAGTAATTGGATTCAATTTAGTCGCTGTTGTATGAAATAATGAAAGTACATTTTTTTTCGTTACAGCAGCTAATGCGAGTCAGATTCTTTGCTCTTTATGAGAGTGAATGTTTCGCCTTTTACAGGATGTGATAGACAGAATTTCTCTGCAACTTTTACATATAATGAATATAAATTTCTTTCCTTTGAAGGAATTACGGAGATTGTGCTTTCTTCCTCTTCACGAGAACCAGTTTTACTTCTTAAGTACATAACGCGTTCAATCCTTTGGTCTTGTAGAAATTCATGGAGTTAAATTTTTTAACGTTGTAGAAGATACAGAGTTTCCATTAAAATGCTTTCACAGAATCTCGTGAAGCTTCTCAGAAAATTCTACATTTCTAGGGATTGCAGTAATTTGAAACCAATGAGGCATCAGAAAAATACGAGCGTTGTGCCGAAAGTAATGCACAAGTGGGCATAACTTTTTTATTAACTGACAGAGTTTGATCAAATTGCACATGTTGGTAGAGTAACTCTACCCAACATGGTCTATATCACAAACGATGCATTTGCGCCATCGTTGAACCCAACTTTCGGTTACACAGCACAGAATATTTCGTATATGTTACAAGTACGTAGCACTGAAACATTGAGACTTTTCAGATACGTTGCGCAGTGTAACAGTAATATTTCAGAAACCTTACGGTTACGTCAAAATGTCCTCAAACGTTACAAAATTTTGAAACATAACCTTTACGTTACGTCTTTGTAACTTCAGCATACCGACTTCGTGTTACTATTACGCATTTGAAAGATATTTGTAACTTCGTTACATTACTGTTACCTATTTGAAAGATATTTGTGACATCATCATATTACTAATACGTATTTACTACGTTGAACGTTATAGTTTTAATAAACTTAAAAACTATTATATTACACTCGACAGCTGTTTCAAAAGCAACAACAGTCGTATTACGACTTAAAAAGTATAACTATACTAGTGATCCGAAATTTCTTGGCGTAGAATAGAAATAAAAGTTCCAAAGCTTTGGCGCATCAACCAGATGGTTTTCTCAAGGAAGGTAGACAGCTAACTGCCCGGTGAATGTCTCATAATTGAGGAGCGCGCAAGCAAAATCAAACATGTCACAAAAATGCGAATTATCAAGTAAGCATTGGATATGATGAAGGATGATAGTCTGATTCCGTTTCTGTATCATAAGCCGACCCAAACCAAACACCTCTTACTAATTTTATAGGCGAAAATACGCGATTGAAGCAAAAACGAACATGCTCCAGTTGCAGACTCAAGCAAAATCAAACATGTCAAGTGAACCAATCAGAGCTCCAAAATTCGGTCACGTGACGAAGCCGATAAGAGTGACGCAGTGGCATTCACGTTTTCAGACGGTCGACGTTATCTGTTCAAACGTGGTGATTATTTTCGTGCGTTTGTCATAGTTTTAGAGATGTGGAAGAGGTCGGAGATGGTTTAGTAATAGTGAAGGAAGGTTCAAAAGGACAAAGGAAAAGAACCAAAAGAGAAAGTGTGAAAGAAAATGCTAGGAAAGAACGCTATAGTGCACCAGATGGTTCCAAAGTTTTCATGGATTGCAAACATCAGAATACTCGGTTCTTGTGCTATAAAATTCGTCCATGTGATGCATTTTTCGTCCATGTGAACATCAGGAATAAGGTGACTGCCTGGAGGACGACTGTGGTCTGCATATTTGATTTTTATTAATGTACTTGTTTTCTAATTTTCATAAAAATCCGTTCTTCTCAGTCAAGCATTTCTTTATACCACCTATTATTATTTTTGTTAATTTGTAATAAATTGAGCAAGATAAAGACATACCAACATGTAACAGCAACTTTGATAAATAATGAAAAAAAATTATAAAAAATAAATAAATAAAAAACATCAACTGAAAAGTGAAAATGCTTCTCTTTCTCTATCAGCTTTTTTTTCAAACCTTGAGATTTTTGTTAGAGAATAGGTATTCTATTAAAGGCAGGTTGATTATTGAACAGATAGGTAGATTAAATTCAGAATATGTCCGAGCAATGGGCATCTGATCAAAAACAAGCATGTCACTTAAAGGCCCGAACAAAAACAAACATGTCAGCAACAAAGAGTTTAATATTTTGATTTTAAAATATTTTTGATCTGAATCACATAAACAGACGTGTTTAGAGCGTCAAAAGGAAAGTGGCTGATAGTTCAACAGTACGAAATTCAGTGCGCATAACTCAATGAACGCTTTTTCTGCCTACTGCAAATCTAGATCTGATGTACATGTTTGGTTTCGTTTGTGCGCTCCTCAATTATTACGAGTTGTTTACATTTTCACAGGTTCAACGCAGTCCGCTGTTCATTGGGAACAGTGGCGGCGTTTATATATTGTCAACGAAAGAAATAAAAATCGGTCCCAAATCAGGGTGGCCGCCCCGTTGGCGCAGTGGTCTAAGGCGCTGTCCTCTGATCATTCGCCCGTAAGGGATCCGGATTCGAATCCGGGTCAGGCATGGCTGTTATGTTTGTCTTACGGCACTGGCTCTCTCCCTTTCCTGGAGCCAGTGACCCCAAATTAGGGACGGGCGACTGCTTATATCCCATTGAGTTGCTAACGGTGGTCGTTAAACCTCCAATAAAAAAAAAAAGAAATAAAAAAAAATTAGGGTGTCGAATTTCTATTACACTGTACATGTGGAATAGACTATATTTCAGCGAAAAAAAGAAAAATCAAATTCGTCATTTCTCTAAATGCCTATCAATATGCAATTTTTCAGCTCCAAGTAAAAAAAAAAAATGCTGGTATAGTATGCTAACACAACAACACAGCCACTACTTAGAATTTATAAAATGCTTTTTAGAATTTAAAAATTGTAATAATCAAAACAGTTACTTACTTTCAGGTGAAAAGTATACTTACATCTACTTTCAGATGAAAAGTATACTTATTACTTACTTTCAGATGAAAATCACAAAAAAAGGGTGAAATATTAAATCAACCAACTAGCTAACTCGAATACGACAGTATCACCAAAGAATATCCCAGTAGCACGTGGAAATACTACTACCAGAGTGTCTCGGTGAAATGGCAAAAATGCGCCTGCGCATCCACGCCGTTGCCAAACCAAAAATCTTAAATATCGCCGGAATGTAACATCAAGGTAGCAATTATGTACAATGGAAACTTTAAAACAGTAGTATCGGTGAAGGCTATTTTTTAAGTAACCGTAATGTACAAAGAGTTATGTTCTAAAATAGGTGTTGTTGAAACGTAATTGTAAGATATCTCTGAAAGTGTAACGAAAATGAGGGATTGTAACATTATTGATATACATATCTGAAACGTTTTTGTGCTGTATGTGCGAATCCACTTTGAAAATATTCAGGTGTGGACTATTGTACCCAGTTCTTCACAGCCACTTTCGCCGCGTCTGTGTCATCAAATCGTTGACTCCGGAGACTGTCCTCAATTGTATCGAACAAGCGGAAGTCCGATTGCGCCAGATCTGGGTTCTACGATGGATGGGAAACCACCAACCAGCCTCACTAGCTGATCGCCTGATTTGGCGCAAAAGATGTGTGTAGTGTCGCATTGTCATTGTGAATATGAATTATTTTCAGATTCTTGTTCGGTTTCTTCCTCCTTATGGCTTCGCTAAGCTTCTTGAGGGTCTCAAAGTACCGCTTGCTGGTCACGATACGACCACGCTTCAGAAAATCAAGCAGAATGACACCTCTGTCATCCTAAAAAACAATCACCATGACTTTCTATGCTGATAGCTGGCTCTTTAACTTCTTAGGCCTTGGTGAAGAGGTGTGACGCCATTCCACGGATTAATTCTTCGTTTTCGGATCGTAAAGATACGCCCACGTTTCATCCCCTGTCACTAGATCGGAAAAAGACGTGTATTCCTTGGTTTCAAACGCTTCCATCAGATCAGAGAAGACTTTCACCCTTCTGTGCTTCAAATCGAATGTCAACTGCCGAGGTATCAACTTTACACACACTTTTCGATACCCTAAATCGTCCACCATCTTCTATGTATGGCATTGCGACCACAGTTCAGTTGTGCAACAAGCTCACGGATTATAACTCGTCTCTCCGCGCGAGTCAGTTCATCCACTCGCTGACGATTCGTGTCAGTGGTCGCAGATGACAGTCTCACACTGCGTAGTTTGTCTTCATTGCTGTTTTTCCCTTCTTTAAACTTCTTTATCCATACGTGCACATTGCTCTTGTCAGTGGCGTCATTCCAGTAAACGTTCTGTAGCCTTCTGTTGATATCGGACAGCCTGAACCCTTCCTTCGTCAAGAAACTCAATTGCGGCACGTTGCTTCTACTTGGAAACTATTATTTACATGCAATGAAAAAGAAGGATTACTATAGAGGAAGAGTTATTCTACCAACACGTGCAATTAGATCGACCTCTGTCAATTAACCTTTTAACCGGCTGGAACGAATTAACTCGGGGTTAGGAAAATGGACTGAAATCAGCTCGCACGGATCACTGTCCAAGAAGTGGACCTAGAGTTCCTGGAACGAGTCAACGTTAGCATGAGAAAGCTTTGTTTCTCCTTTTAGCCATGCCATTCATGGAGATGATTGACACTAATGCTTTCTGGCTGATTACCCTTTAAAAGGGCTCTAATAAAGGCGAAGAACGTAAGAAAGAAGAGAAATGATATTTAAGTCACTTGTTACTACACAGTGGTATGATGTCCCCTTCATTTCTTGGGAATAAAGAACTTTGAATGCCTATCACCAAGCAAGGACTATTGGGATACCAATCACCAAATATTAATGGGATACGTACCACTATCGATTAGTGGGATGCCTATCAACGGTTACAAATTCATGGTCAGTAGTGATCACGTGAGAGCGGAAACGAAATTGTTGCGCAGTAACTTTCGTAAAACCCGAACGCTATGTGAATATTTATGTTTGGAAAATGAGGAGAGTTTTGAAAAAGAATTACTTCGGATTCATCAGCCGCTTAAACGGAAAGAAGCTATGCCCACTTTTGCATTACTTTCGGTACAACCCTCGTAATATTTCCGGGAGCCCAATCATTAAACGTAAAGAAAAACTGAAAAATGAGAAACATTTAAAAGAAAATCATCTTGAATGTGATGAATCAATTTTGTATTTATTACTTAGGAAATTTAGATAATTTAACGTCATACATACGTAAAATAAACTGACCGCACGAAAAATTACGGAATGCCGATTAAAATATATACATAAGCATTTAACCCAGAAATTCTTGAACGTAATGAAATGAGTTGTACGAATATAGAGAGCGAAACTGCTGGATTATGACTGAGGATGTATTTCCCTTCACAGGTACAATTTTCAAGTGGAAGAAGCATGGAAGCTATCACTGTAGGCGGAGCAACGGTGGTAGAAGTTATATGATAACAAATCGGGATCGCAAACGTTTGGGACGATTAGCAACTCTTGGAAGTTTTCAGATTTGTCAAGAACTGCTCCAACAGTACAATGCTGGACCCAGTAAACCAGTCTCAGAAGAATCAGCGCTAAGGAGAGAATGGCATGGATTGGGCATTTTCAGTCCTGTTTCCCGGATACGTCCGAAGTTAACCACTATCCAAAAGAAAAATCGCCATGTTTGGGCAAAAAAGCATCGTCACTGCTCCATTGAACTCTGGCGACGAATAATATGGTCCGACGAAGGCGCATTCTGCTTATATTCCAAGATGGTCACTTCAGGGTCGTGCGGAAGGCTACAGAAGCATTAAACCGAGAATGTGTCCAAAGAGATGCGCAAAAAATGAGACAGAAGTTTCATGTTTTGGAGATGTATTTCAAGTACTCGTGTCGGGGCTGTATTTCGAGTATTGGTGTTGGAATTCTGGAGTAGCATTAAACCGAGAATGTGTCCAAAGAGCTGTGCAAGAAAGTAGATGGAAGTTTCACGTTTTGGGGCTGTATTTCAAGTACTGGTGTTGGGACTGTATTTGAAGTATTGGTATTGGAAGGCTGGAGGAGCATTAAACCGAGAATGTGTCCAAAGAACTGTGCAAGAAAGGAGATGGAAGTTTCACGTTTTGGGGCTGTATTTCAAGTACTGGTGTTGGGACTGTATTTGAAGTATTGGTATTGGAAGGCTGGAGGAGCATTAAACCGAGAATGTGTCCAAAGAACTGTGCAAAAAAGGAGATGGAAGTTTCACGTTTTGGGGCTGTTTTTCAAGTACTGGTGTTTAGACTGTATTTAAAGTACTCGTGTCAGGGTTGTATTTCAAGTACTGGTGTTGGAAGGCTGGAGGAGCATTAAATCGAGAATTGGTCTAAAGAGCTGTGCAAAAAGGGAGATGGAAGTTTCATGTTTTGTGGCTGTATTTCAAGTGCTGCTGTTGGGACTGTATTTAAAGTATTGGTATTGGAAGGCTGGAGGAGCATTAAACCGAGAATGGGTCCAAAGAGCTGTGCAAAAAAGGAGATGGAAATTTCATGTTTTGGGGCTGTATTTCAAGTACTGGTGTTGGGACTGTATTTAAAGTATTGGTATTGGAAGGCTGGAGGAGCATTAAACCGAGAATGTGTCCAAAGAGCTGTGCAAAAAAGGAGATGGAAGTTTCACGTTTTGGGGCTGTATTTCAAGTACTGATGTTAGGACTGTATTTGAAGTACTCGTGTGAGGGTTATATTTCAAGTACTGGTGTTGAAAGGCTGGAGGAGCATTAAACCGAAAATGGGTCCAAAGAGCTGTGCAAAAAGGAAGATGGAAGTTTCATGTTTTGTGGCTGTATTTCAAGTGCTGGTGTTGGGACTGTATTTCAAGTATTGGTATTGGAAGGCTGGTGGAGCATTAAACCAAAAATGTGTCCAAAGAGCTGTGCAAAAGAAGAGATGGAAATTTCACGTTTTGGGGCTGCATTTCAAGTACTGGTATTGGGGCTGTATTTAAAGTACTGGTTTGGAAAGTCTGGAGAAGCATTAAACCGAGAATGTGTCGAAAGAGCTGTGCAAAAAAGGAGATGGAAGTTTCATGTTTTGGGGATTTATTTCAAGTTCTGGAATTTCAAGGCTGGAGAAGCATTAAACCGAGAATGTGTTCAAAGAGCTGTGCGAATAAAGGAGATGGAAGTTTCATGTTTTGGGGATTTATTTCAAGTTCTGGTGTTTCAAGGTTGGAGAAGCATTAAACCGAGAATGTGTTCAAAGAGCTGTGCAAAAAGGGAGATGGAAGTTTCATGTTTTGTGGATTTATTTCAAGTTCTGGTATTTCAAGGCTGGAGAAGCATTAAACCGAGAATGTGTTCAAAGAGCTGTGCGAATAAAGGAGATGGAAGTTTCATGTTTTGGGGATTTATTTCAAGTTCTGGTGTTTCAAGGCTGGAGAAGCATTAAACCGAGAATGTGTTCAAAGAGCTGTGCGAATAAAGGGAGATGGAAGTTTCATGTTTTGGGGATTTATTTCAAGTTCTGGTGTTTCAAGGTTGGAGAAGCATTAAACCGAGAATGTGTTCAAAGAGCTGTGCGAATAAAGGAGATGGAAGTTTCACGTTTTGGGGCTGCATTTCAAGCACTGGTATTGGGGCTGTATTTAAAGTACTGGTTTGGAAAGCCTGGAGAAGCATTAAACCGAGAATGTGTCCAAAGAGCTGTGCAAAAGAGGAGATGGAAGTTTCATGTTTTGGGGATTTATTTCAAGTTCTGGTGTTTCAAGGTTGGAGAAGCATTAAACCGAGAATGTGTTCAAAGAGCTGTGCAGAATAAAGGAGATGGAAGTTTCATGTTTTGGGGATTTATTTCAAGTTCTGGTGTTTCAAGGCTGGTGGAGCATTAAACCAAAAATGTGTTCAAAGAGCTGTGCAAAAGAAGAGATGGAAATTTCATGTTTTGGGGCTGCATTTCAAGTACTGGTATTGGGGCTGTATTTAAAGTACTGGTTTGGAAAGCCTGGAGAAGCATTAAACCGAGAATGTGTCCAAAGAGCTGTGCGAATAAAGGAGATGGAAGTTTCATGTTTTGGGGATTTATTTCAAGTTCTGGTATTTCAAGGTTGGAGAGGCATTAAACCGAGAATGTGTCCAAAGAGCTGTGCAAAAGAGGAGATGGAAGTTTCATGTTTTGGGGATTTATTTCAAGTTCTGGTGTTTCAAGGCTGAAGAAGCATTAAACCGAGAATGTGTTCAAAGAGCTGTGCAGAATAAAGGAGATGGAAGTTTCATGTTTTGGGGATTTATTTCAAGTTCTGGTGTTTCAAGGCTGGTGGAGCATTAAACCAAAAATGTGTCCAAAGAGCTGTGCAAAAGAAGAGATGGAAATTTCATGTTTTGGGGCTGCATTTCAAGTACTGGTATTGGGGCTGTATTTAAAGTACTGGTTTGGAAAGCCTGGAGAAGCATTAAACCGAGAATGTGTCCAAAGAGCTGTGCAATAAAGGAGATGGAAGTTTCATGTTTTGGGGATTTATTTCAAGTTCTGGTATTTCAAGGTTGGAGAATCATCAAACCGAGAATGTGTCCAAAGAGCTGTGCAAAAAGGAGATGGAAGTTTCATGTTTTGGGGATTTATTTCAAGTTCTGGTATTTCAAGGCTGGAGAAGCATCAAACCGAGAATGTGTTCAAAGAGCTGTGCGAATAAAGGAGATGGAAGTTTCATGTTTTGGGGATTTATTTCAAGTTCTGGTATTTCAAGGCTGGAGAAGCATTAAACCGAGAATGTGTTCAAAGAGCTGTGCGAATAAAGGAGATGGAAGTTTCATGTTTTGGGGATTTATTTCAAGTTCTGGTGTTTCAAGGTTGGAGAAGCATTAAACCGAGAATGTGTTCAAAGAGCTGTGCAAAAGAAGAGATGGAAGTTTCATGTTTTGGGGATTTATTTCAAGTTCTGGTTTTTCAAGGCTGGAGAAGCATTAAACCGAGAATGTGTTCAAAGAGCTGTGCGAATAAAGGAGATGGAAGTTTCATGTTTTGGGGATTTATTTCAAGTTCTGGTGTTTCAAGGTTGGAGAAGCATTAAACCGAGAATGTGTTCAAAGAGCTGTGCAAAAAAGGAGATGGAAGTTTCATGTTTTGGGGATTTATTTCAAGTTCTGGTGTTTCAAGGTTGGAGAAGCATTAAACCGAGAATGTGTTCAAAGAGCTGTGCAAAAAAGGAGATGGAAGTTTCATGTTTTGGGGATTTATTTCAAGTTCTGGTGTTTCAAGGTTGGAGAAGCATTAAACCGAGAATGTGTTCAAAGAGCTGTGCAAAAAAGGAGATGGAAGTTTCATGTTTTGGGGATTTATTTCAAGTTCTGGTGTTTCAAGGTTGGAGAAGCATTAAACCGAGAATGTGTTCAAAGAGCTGTGCAGAAAAGGAGATGGAAGTTTCATGTTTTGGGGATTTATTTCAAGTTCTGGTGTTTCAAGGCTGGTGGAGCATTAAACCAAAAATGTGTCCAAAGAGCTGTGCAAAAGAAGAGATGGAAATTTCACGTTTTGGGGCTGCATTTCAAGTACTGGTATTGGGGCTGTATTTAAAGTACTGGTTTGGAAAGCCTGGAGAAGCATTAAACCGAGAATGTGTCCAAAGAGCTGTGCAAAAAAGGAGATGGAAGTTTCATGTTTTGGGGATTTATTTCAAGTTCTGGTATTTCAAGGCTGGAGAGGCATCAAACCGAGAATGTGTCCAAAGAGCTGTGCAAAAAAGGAGATGGAAGTTTCATGTTTTGGGGATTTATTTCAAGTTCTGGTGTTTCAAGGTTGGAGAAGCATTAAACCGAGAATGTGTTCAAAGAGCTGTGCAAAAAAGGAGATGGAAGTTTCATGTTTTGGGGATTTATTTCAAGTTCTGGTGTTTCAAGGTTGAAGAAGCATTAAACCGAGAATGTGTTCAAAGAGCTGTGCAGAAAAGGAGATGGAAGTTTCATATTTTGGGGATTTATTTCAAGTTCTGGTGTTTCAAGGCTGGTGGAGCATTAAACCAAAAATGTGTCCAAAGAGCTGTGCAAAAGAAGAGATGGAAATTTCATGTTTTGGGGCTGCATTTCAAGTACTGGTATTGGGGCTGTATTTAAAGTACTGGTTTGGAAAGCCTGGAGAAGCATTAAACCGAGAATGTGTCCAAAGAGCTGTGCAAAAAGGAGATGGAAGTTTCATGTTTTGGGGATTTATTTCAAGTTCTGGTATTTCAAGGCTGGAGAATCATCAAACCGAGAATGTGTCCAAAGAGCTGTGCAAAAAAGGAGATGGAAGTTTCATGTTTTGGGGATTTATTTCAAGTTCTGGTATTTCAAGGCTGGAGAAGCATCAAACCGAGAATGTGTTCAAAGAGCTGTGCGAATAAAGGAGATGGAAGTTTCATGTTTTGGGGATTTATTTCAAGTTCTGGTATTTCAAGGCTGGAGAAGCATTAAACCGAGAATGTGTTCAAAGAGCTGTGCGAATAAAGGAGATGGAAGTTTCATGTTTTGGGGATTTATTTCAAGTTCTGGTGTTTCAAGGTTGGAGAAGCATTAAACCGAGAATGTGTTCAAAGAGCTGTGCAAAAAGGAGATGGAAGTTTCATGTTTTGGGGATTTATTTCAAGTTCTGGTGTTTCAAGGCTGGAGAAGCATTAAACCGAGAATGTGTTCAAAGAGCTGTGCAAAAAAGGAGATGGAAGTTTCATGTTTTGGGGATTTATTTCAAGTTCTGGTGTTTCAAGGTTGGAGAAGCATTAAACCGAGAATGTGTTCAAAGAGCTGTGCAAAAAAGGAGATGGAAGTTTCATGTTTTGTGGATTTATTTCAAGTTCTGGTGTTTCAAGGTTGGAGAAGCATTAAACCGAGAATGTGTTCAAAGAGCTGTGCAAAAAAGGAGATGGAAGTTTCATGTTTTGGGGATTTATTTCAAGTTCTGGTGTTTCAAGGTTGGAGAAGCATTAAACCGAGAATGTGTTCAAAGAGCTGTGCAGAAAAGGAGATGGAAGTTTCATGTTTTGGGGATTTATTTCAAGTTCTGGTGTTTCAAGGCTGGTGGAGCATTAAACCAAAAATGTGTCCAAAGAGCTGTGCAAAAGAAGAGATGGAAATTTCACGTTTTGGGGCTGCATTTCAAGTACTGGTATTGGGGCTGTATTTAAAGTACTGGTTTGGAAAGCCTGGAGAAGCATTAAACCGAGAATGTGTCCAAAGAGCTGTGCAAAAAAGGAGATGGAAGTTTCATGTTTTGGGGATTTATTTCAAGTTCTGGTATTTCAAGGCTGGAGAAGCATCAAACCGAGAATGTGTTCAAAGAGCTGTGCCAATAAAGGAGATGGAAGTTTCATGTTTTGGGGATTTATTTCAAGTTCTGGTGTTTCAAGGTTGGAGAAGCATTAAACCGAGAATGTGTTCAAAGAGCTGTGCAAAAAAGGAGATGGAAGTTTCATGTTTTGGGGATTTATTTCAAGTTCTGGTGTTTCAAGGTTGGAGAAGCATTAAACCGAGAATGTGTTCAAAGAGCTGTGCGAAAAAAGGAGATGGAAGTTTCATGTTTTGGGGATTTATTTCAAGTTCTGGTGTTTCAAGGTTGGAGAAGCATTAAACCGAGAATGTGTTCAAAGAGCTGTGCAAAAAGGAGATGGAAGTTTCATGTTTTGGGGATTTATTTCAAGTTCTGGTGTTTCAAGGTTGGAGAAGCATTAAACCGAGAATGTGTTCAAAGAGCTGTGCAAAAAAAGGAGATGGAAGTTTCATGTTTTGGGGATTTATTTCAAGTTCTGGTGTTTCAAGGTTGGAGAAGCATTAAACCGAAATGTGTTCAAAGAGCTGTGCAAAAAAGGAGATGGAAGTTTCATGTTTTGGGGATTTATTTCAAGTTCTGGTGTTTCAATGTTGGAGAAGCATTAAACCGAGAATGTGTTCAAAGAGCTGTGCAAAAAGGAGATGGAAGTTTCATGTTTTGGGGATTTATTTCAAGTTCTGGTGTTTCAAGGTTGGAGAAGCATTAAACCGAGAATGTGTCCAAAGAGCTGTGCAAAAAAAGGAGATGGAAGTTTCATGTTTTGGGGATTTATTTCAAGTTCTGGTGTTTCAAGGTTGGAGAAGCATTAAACCGAGAATGTGTTCAAAGAGCTGTGCAAAAAAGGAGATGGAAGTTTCATGTTTTAGGGATTTATTTCAAGTTCTGGTGTTTCAAGGTTGGAGAAGCATTAAACCGAGAATGTGTTCAAAGAGCTGTGCAAAAAAGGAGATGGAAGTTTCATGTTTTGGGGATTTATTTCAAGTTCTATTGTTTCAAGGTTGGAGAAGCATTAAACCGAGAATGTGTTCAAAGAGCTGTGCAAAAAAAGGAGATGGAAGTTTCATGTTTTGGGGATTTATTTCAAGTTCTGGTGTTTCAAGGTTGGAGAAGCATTAAACCGAGAATGTGTTCAAAGAGCTGTGCAAAAAAGGAGATGGAAGTTTTATGTTTTGGGGATGTATTTCAAGTACTAGTGTTTCAAGGTTGGAGAAGCATTAAACCGAGAATGTGTTCAAAGAGCTGTGCAAAAAAGGAGATGGAAGTTTCATGTTTTGGGGATTTATTTCAAGTTCTGGTGTTTCAAGGTTGGAGAAGCATTAAACCGAGAATGTGTTCAAAGAGCTGTGCAAAAAAGGAGATGGAAGTTTCATGTTTTGGGGATGTATTTCAAGTACTAGTGTTGGGGTTGTATTTCAAGTTCTGGTGTTGGAAAGCTGGAGAAGCATTAAAGCGAGAATGTGTCCAA
Source organism: Macrothele yani (assembly GCA_039090855.1). Lineage (NCBI taxonomy): Eukaryota > Metazoa > Arthropoda > Arachnida > Araneae > Macrothelidae > Macrothele > Macrothele yani. Next base: position 53,104,868 of record CM077028.1, read on the forward strand.
AGAGCTGTACGAAAGAAGGAGATAGAAATTTCAAGTTTTGGGGCTGTATTTCAAGTACAGGAGCTGGATCGTTCGTTGAGGTTTTGAGTCGCATGAAATCTATTGATTATGTGCTACTTTTAAATAATGCATTGTTGCCATGTGCTTAGGTTTTGGAACAAGAAGGACACATAGTGGATCCTGTGTTTCATGATGATAACACTCGTGTCCGTCGAACTAGAACTGTACTAGATTGGTTTGAAGAATACGGCAGAGATGCTCCACGTCTCAGTTGGCCTGCAAATTTACCCGATCTAAATGTGATCGAAAAAAATCTGGTGCATGTTAGAAAAGGCCTTGAAGAACAAAAAACAACGCCCTTCAAAGTTAGCAGAATTAAGGGATCTCTTGAGCATGGAGTGGAATCAACTTGATACGCAGGTGTTCATACTGATAGCGTGCAAACAAAACTAAAACTGTAATTAAAGCAGGCGGTAAGATGACTGCATATTAAGGAATAAAGTGTACATGCCATAATTGTTTTTCCGGTGTGCTTAAATACGATGTTAAAAGCTGGGGTTCTGCTGTGGAACTGAATTTCCAACTGGAGGTGTTAATATTTATTTATTTGGCTGCTGACACCTCAGCAGGAGTGCTTAATACGTCCCTAGCTTGTAGTGTTTTGAAGTAGACACATGCTGTGTCAAATTAATAGTTGAGCAAAAATCTAAGATCTAACAACGTAAAGGACGCCCTGGGAGTGCAAACTACTAATGTTATAGTCCAAGTGATTTATTTTTCCCAAATATCGATGCCACACGGTTGTGGAACTTTATATAACATCAATAGTTTGCAGAAGCAATCACATCTACGCTTTATAATTTCGTAGTGTCCAGTTAACAAAAAAATCAATTAAATACCCTGACGATGATATCAACATGCTCTTTACAATCTCTATACACTCTACATACTTTGTTCTAGACCTAGTTTATACTTACTCCTTGACTGACTGTAAGTGTTGCCAAAACATACAAACAAAGCACAGCATCACAGATCCTCGCCAAACTTTACTGTAGGGACGACGCAATCCGCCTGACAGCGTAGGTTAGGCAAACACTACAGACAGCCTCTGCGGCGCATTGGTCTGAGCGCTGGCTCCTGATCATTCGTCCGAGGTGGGTCCGGGTTCGAAACGCCAGTAAGGCATGGGTGGTGCGTTTGTCTTACGGCACTGGCTCTCTTCCCTACCTGGAAGTAGTGACCCCCGAATCAGGGACTGGGAACTACTTACAATCCTTTGAGTGGCTCAAGGTGGTCATTAAACCCCAGACGAAACATACACATAAATACGTCCATCTAAACAAAAGACTGAGTAGAGTGACTGCTCATCATTTTACACCCTCTACCAATGTTCTGTCTCCAACGAACGGCGAACAAGGCCCTAGCGCAGTCGCCTTCTGGCATGCCTAGAGTGATATGGGGATTTTGCGTAGCTGATCTATCATGGTAACCATGGGGCATACGGTTCCCGACGGACTGATTTGGTAAACATAGCTATTTCAGTGCTGTGGGCGCCGCAGCCAGCCAGGTCTCTGGCGGTGGACGTGCGTGCCACCTTCACATTGCGCAGTAAGCTTCGTTTGGCACTATATGTCAGTTTTTTTGCTGTCTTCCAGAGAGAGGCTTCGCTGTACTGGCACCATTTGCTTTCCATCGAGGAAGAACATCAAGCACAGTGAATTTTGGGAATTCCATAGGAGCGGCAATGTTATTGAATAATTGATTACTCAGATGGAAACCAATCATCATGCACCTTATAAAGTGGATCCAATCATCGTGCACCTTATAAAGTGGATCCAATCATCGTGCACCTTATAAAGTTCGTTAGTTCAGCTCTTCGTGGCATCGTATCATCTAATGTGGTCTGACAGGTAAAAGGACGAACGAGGTGAAGTGTACTTTACACGATTAAATATAATTAAACCAAGTAAACAAGGCTAAAACAACATACACACTGAAACGGGTCCTACCCTCCGCATAATAAAAAATTCTAAGCAAGAGGACCAAGGTTGAGCTAGCATAGAGCTATTTGCACAAGAAATACACTGCTGGCCACCCAAAATGCAACACCAAGAAAAGAAGTATCCGATTGGCCTGAAATTCGCAGCATGCGTCGCCCGCGAGAGGACATGCAAAGGATTAGCATTGCAGGGCATATGCAAATCATATGCGCCCGGTACGCCAACGAGAAGCACTATAAGAAGGCTGCACAGAAGACGGGGTGTAAGTAGTGGAAGTGTGTTGTGCTGCCGGACCTGTGCGTGGGAAGCTTCCTGATGCCTCCTCGCAGAATACGGCAGTCATTCCAGCATGTTTCGGAGTTCGACAGAGGACGAATAGTGGCTTATCGCGACGGCGGTTTATCGTACCGAAACATCGGCGCCCGTGTGGGACGACATCCAGCCACAGTGACGCGAGTATGGATTCGGTGGGTGCAGGATGGACGGACCGACGTGAGCGATTGCCGCAGCCGCGGCACACCACCGAACGAGAAGACCGGCCTGTTGTGCGGCGGACATTGACGGATCGCGCCACCACATCACGAACGTGAGCGCAGGAACTAGGGTGTTTTGCGTAACAACCTCTGTCAGCACGTACCGTTCGACGTCGTCTTCAGGAGCGGGGAATTGTCGCACGGCGTTCATTGCTCCGATTACCATTGACGTTACACTACCGGCGAGAGCGGCGGCAGTGGGCCGTTGAACGCCGCACCTGGACTACGGAATGGCACGACATTGTCTTCTCTGAAGAATCCAACTTCTGCCTGCAACACCATGATGGTCGGATCCACATGTGGCGGCACCGCGACGAGAGACTGTATGACACCTGCATTATTGCCTCGCCATACCGGTCAGACGCCTGGCGTTATGGTTTGGGGCGCAATTGGATATGACACCCGCACCTCTCTGGTACGCATCGCCGGTACACTCAACAGCCGCCGCTACATCTCCGACGTTTTGGAGCCTGCAGTCCTCCCTTACCTGCAGGACCTGCCAGCTGCCACGTTTCAACAGGACAATGCGCGCCCGCACATGGCACGCATCGTGCAACAATTCTTCACTGTCCACCATGTGTCACTGCTGCCGTGGCCCGCCTGTTCTCCCGATATGTCGCCCATGGAGCACGTCTGGTAGCTGATCGGCAACCGAGTGGCCCGGCAAGCTCAACCCGCGGCTACGCCTGATAAACTGTGGCAACGTGTGGAAGCAGCCTGAACAGACATGCCCCAAGCCCATATCCAAAAAACTGTTTCGTTCGATGCCGCGGCGTGTTGCGGCCGTTATGGCCAGCCATGGGGGCCACACGAACTACTGATGTCTGCGTGTTCCGCAAGTCGCTCGGGCTTGTAAGCTCAATCGTTTCATCTTTGTATCTCTTGTTATGTGTCCAGTAAATCTGGCTTTGCTATCTCTTGTCCTTCTTGGTGTTGCATTTGGGTGGCCAGCAGTGTAAAAAAAAAATTAGGGGTGAACCTATGATGTCTCAAATAAATAAAGTGAGTAGGCCTAAAAAACGCAAAAAAAGTCTGCCTAACCAACTTTGAAAAGGGAAAATTTAAAGCCAAAAAAAAAAAAAAAAAAAAGGAACATGGATATGGAATACACTAACGTGGACTCCCACCCGGGAAGGGCTCTGGAAGCAGTGTGCAGGGAAAAAAACTTTTTTCTTTTAAGAGGACTTGGTACGAGTGACTCCGTTAGCCAATACAAAATGTTTGGTCTAACAGGTGTGGGAACTCTCCTCTTTATGTACAGAAAGCAACACAGAGAGAACGTGTTCGTTTGGTTCACATCAGATCAGAACATAAGTAGAGGATTTTACGAAGGAAGTGTCTGATCCCAGGTCTTAAAGGACCTTTAGAAACAGGAAGCTAGGAGAGTTGGGTTAGAGTTCCCTATAGGAAAGTGACACGGAAGCGAGGTAAAAAGGGAGAGGAAGATGCCCTTATTTATTACCGGCGGGCCAGTTTCCAGAGCCCGACGACTTAACGTGCCCATTCGACGCACGGCGGATATTTAGTGGTTCGAGCGTTTGCACCTGCCTGGAATCGAACCCGAGGTCTTCTCCGTGGCAGTTACGCACGTTGACCACTAGGCCACCAGCGGCCCACTCGTCTGGTTCTGTAAATAAACGTTTACTTATACTTTTGTATATATAAGGTCAATCTCTCGTAACAGCTGGTAGTTACCTACCAACTACCTCGAGGAAAGAACAACGAAAACGGTAAACGGAACACATCACAGCTGGTCAAAATTAGAGTACTTTCCAAGTATGAAGACCGCACATTCACCAAGAATGTAATTACGCGTATTAATCACTTGCTGAATTTATTTCATTTCATTCTGTTATACGGATTTTAGATGCAGTCCTCCACAGAAATATAGGTCCCACGTTTTGTTGATCTGAGATCGTACAAAAATCGTCTATTAATGATATTTGCATATGTAAGAAGACTCATTGCTAGGCTCACCAGACTATGAAAATCGACCTGTTGGACGACATGCGTGTTGTCTACCATAAATATAGGTCCAGATGTGGTAGCTGTTCGAATGGCACTGCATACATGCCAAAGGCCACTTTTCCTTTGAAGTTGAACTATGCAGTATGGTGTGCAATTATCTGAAAGCGAAAATGTATTTTTTTTATTTGAAGTTTGACGACCACCATGAGCAACTCAATGGGCTATAAGCAGTCGTCCGTTCCTAATTTAGGGTCACTGGTTCCATGGAAGGGAGAGAGCCAGTGCCGTAAGACAAACACAACATCCATGTCACACCGGGATTCGAACCCGGACCCCTTTCGGACAAATGATCAGAGGCCACAGCTTAGACCACTGCGCTACCGGGGCAGCGAAAAAGGTTTAATCGAAGCTTGTCATCGGTGTGAGAAAAAGGTGTTTGGGAAATTGCATGAGTGACTGAGAGATCTCATAATGTCGCTGACAATTTCCTGCGTAATAGGGTAACATATGGGACGGTTAAACGTCCGGGACTTCCTTCAATCCTATCTGTAAGGATAAACGCGACATTTTCCGAGCAGCATCGAATTTTTCGCTATCTACGACGGAGATAGCGATACGGTGGAGGTGCAACCTCAAAGTCTCCTCGGAAATCATTCGGCGGGTTAGAAAGTCGCACCCTCCCATTGTTCGAGCAAAATTGCAGAAATCGCCGTATTTGAAACCCATTCACAAACACAGACGGCTGGAATTTGCTCGTAAAAATTTGGACAGAGATTGAAGCAATGTAAGACAGTTTTCTCTACCTTTCATTGAATTAATTTGGTTACTTTTTGCGGATCCCAGTGTCTAATTATTGTTATATGTATCTCTAGGTCGTGTTCACTGATGAGAAAAAGTTCAAACTAGACGGTCCGGATGTATTTAATTCCTATTGGCACGATTTGCATAAAGAGCCGAAGTTTTTGTCTAAGAGAAATTTTGGAGCAGGGTGAGTTGCATGGTTTGAGGAGACATCAGTGCTCGTGGAATTGTTTCCTTGGAGTTTATGTCAACCAAAATGAACAGCGGTTCATATCAAACTATTTTTTCAAAAAAAAAAAAAAAAAAAAAGGAGGAAAGAAAACACCTTTTGCCGTATTTTTGTAACTCTTGCCGAAATCGTCCCATTTATCAGCAACGCATCGATCCACGTCAGCAGAAGCACTAAACAATGGTTGTTGGTTCAGAGCGTGGAGGTACTAGACTGGCCACTTGTTCGCCCGACTGCAACCCTACGGAAAATATTTGGGAACTCCTCGTTTGCGAAATCTTAGTGAATAGCATGACTTACGGTTCTGTTGCAGAATAACAGCGAGCTATTCAGAATGCATGGGCTAATTTGGACCGTACTACCCTCAAAAACCTTGCTAACAGTATTGAACACAGAATTTTCAATCTAATTCAAAACAATAATGTTTCCATTAATTATTAGTGTGCATGGATCTATATTAATGTGTAAGACCACACATGGCCTTTTTTTTTTCATTTTCAGATCATAAAACAAATAAACACTACTGAAGATGACAATCCGATTTTTGGCGTAAATGTGACAAGGATGGTAAGTCAGATAATATCCGAAAACTTGAAAATTTTCATCGTCCTGGACCGGGACCCGAACCCGCGTCTCCCAGAAAACGCCTAGGTATGCTAACCACTACACCACCCAGAACGACCAAGTTTCAAGTTTCCGATCAATTTGAAATTAACCATCACAGGATTCGCTAGTCGAAGCAACCGGCATTCATGTTTAGCGAATCTGGAGGTTAATAATCTTATCCAGTGTTTGCCCGGAGAAGCAGATAAATCATGAAAGAAATACGGGATTACGCCATATAATACAAATTCTGAAGATGACAATCCGATTTTTGGCGTAAATGTGACAAGGATGGTAAGTCAGATAATATCCGAAAACTTGAAAATTTTCATCGTCCTGGACCGGGACCCGAACCCGCGTCTCCCAGAAAACGCCTAGGTATGCTAACCACTACACCACCCAGAACGACCAAGTTTCAAGTTTCCGATCAATTTGAATTTAACCATCACAGGATTCGCTAGTCGAAGCAACCGGCATTCATGTTTAGCGAATCTGGAGGTTAATAATCCTATCCCGTGATTGCCCGGAGAAGCAGATAAATCATGAAAGAAATACGGGATTACGCCATATAATACAAATTCTGAAGATGACAATCCGATTTTTGGCGTAAATGTGACAAGGATGGTAAGTCAGATAATATCCGAAAACTTGAAAATTTTCATCGTCCTGGACCGGGACCCGAACCCGCGTCTCCCAGAAAACGCCTAGGTATGCTAACCACTACACCACCCAGAACGACCAAGTTTCAAGTTTCCGATCAATTTGAATTTAACCATCACAGGATTCGCTAGTCGAAGCAACCGGCATTCATGTTTAGCGAATCTGGAGGTTAATAATCCTATCCCGTGATTGCCCGGAGAAGCAGATAAATCATGAAAGAAATACGGGATTACGCCATATAATACAAAATTTGAAGATGACAATCCGATTTTTGGCGTAAATGTGACAAGGATGGTAAGTCAGATAATATCCGAAAACTTGAAAATTTTCATCGTCCTGGACCGGGACCCGAACCCGCGTCTCCCAGAAAACGCCTAGGTATGCTAACCACTACACCACCCAGAACGACCAAGTTTCAAGTTTCCGATCAATTTGAAATTAACCATCACAGGATTCGCTAGTCGAAGCAACCGGCATTCATGTTTAGCGAATCTGGAGGTTAATAATCTTATCCCGTGTTTGCCCGGAGAAGCAGATAAATCATGAAAGAAATACGGGATTACGCCATATAATACAAATTCTGAAGATGACAATCCGATTTTTGGCGTAAATGTGACAAGGATGGTAAGTCAGATAATATCCGAAAACTTGAAAATTTTCATCGTCCTGGACCGGGACGGACAATACTAGTAATTACATTAAAAACGCTCTCCGAGTGCCCGGTTTGAGGAGAATCATGGAGGACCTATACACTTTTGTGGAGCACTGTAGTTGTAATGTTTTTAAATAGTATGAATTCTCCTTACTTATACTAAGGGCTTAGGAATCTGTACTCTTAGAACATTATCGTGCATCTGTAATACTTTTAACACTGGAGTTTTTGAACGTTATCCTCTGGATAACTCGCGCAAAAGCCTTAATTACACAAAGAGCAATATTAGGCTTTTTAACGGCCAGAAGAGAGTAAGTAGTCTTTACTTACGAAAATTGTCTTTATTGCTTCCCGAGACACATTAGGACTACACTTTAAAAAAATTCAACAGTATCATCAAACTGAACTTCTGTAACGTGAGACTCACATTGTCTCACTGCTAATGTAATTTAATCAGATATACAGTCAAACCCCTATTTAACGGACTGCGATTTAACGAATTCCGCGATTTTACGTACATCTTTTACAGTCTCGATGGAATCACATTGAAATTAATGCTTGGCGTTTCCCGATTTAACGAACACATTTCCTCAATTTAGCGGACATTTTTAATTTTATTTTTTAAACCACAGAACCATGTTAACCAGCATTTTCACGCAAATAGTTAGTCCAAATGCAATCCCTTGATGATGTTTTCCGTGGACAAATTGGATTAAATGCATCAGATTCTGATGAAGCAGAACTGAAAGTTAGCTGCTTTATTGATGCTTGTAACAGCATAGAATGTGCTAAAAAGTACTTGAGGCCCTTCGATATTAATCATGCGCTTCATAAAATTGAAGCTGCAATTTATAAAGCTAAATGTTCAGAAAAACATGAGCAATCTTCCCTAAAGCATTTGTTTTCTGCAATGTAAAAAGGTAATCAATACATATTCTGTTTTTACAAGTTAATTAGTACTAATTGATGTTCTATTTCATGCCGTTTAGGATAGTGAAATCATTAGTTCAGAAGCTAAATGCTGGGGAAAAAATCAACTATCATATTTTTCTCGCAATTTTAAAGTACGCCTAAATTTTGATGCTACATATTGAAGTCTAATATCTACGAATTATGTACTTAATATGCACGTATTATACAATTTTTGATAATAGATTTGTTTTTCTTTGAGGTTTAACGACCACCGTGAGGAATTCAATGGACTATATATAAGTAGACGCCCGTTCCTAATTTAAGGTCACTGGTTCCACGGAAGGGGGAGAGAGCCATTGCGGTAAGACAAACACAACATCCATGCCTCACCGGGATTCGAACCCGGACCCCTTTCGGACGAATGATCAGAAGTCATCGCTTAGACCACTGCGTCACCGGGGCGGCGATAATAAATTCGTAATTGAAAGCACTATACATAATTTAAATGCCACTGAAAGAAAGAGAACATAGCTCCTTTCGTATTCTATTACGAACACTAACTTCATTTGAAGGTTTCATTCGAAAGGCTTCCTCGATTTAGCGAATCCCGCGATTTTACGTACAAAACTGTTGTTCCCTTGAAGTTCGTTAAATCGAGGTTTGACTGTATATACATACAGCTAGTCTTGACGAAGGTATAACTTACGACACATAGTTGCACTAATCTACCCACACTTAGCACTGCTCTCTCAACTCATTATATACATCGTTCGTATCTTGTCAAAACGTACACACGTCACTCAAACTTGACCTCAAGACTGTTGCCACATAACATTCAGTAAGCGCAAAAAATATAACGTTAAGGTTGAAGCATTTAAAGAGAACGAACTTAAAATTTACATAGGGAAAGAAACTAATAATGAAAATTAAATTAGGATATATGTCATATAATGTAACATAATATAATGTAACATAACATAAAGCTAGTGTCGTTAATGCCCACCAGATGGAGACGTCTCAGTAGCTGAGCCCATCTTACGGATTTATGATGTCAGAAGCTGACTTAAAATACACATAGCACCGCGGATTGTTGGCCCCCGTGGCGTAAAGGTAACGCACTCGGTGCGATACCGAGAGTTCTGTTGGTTCGATTCCACAGCGGCGGCTGAAAAACAATTTTTCGGTTGCTGTGTGTTCCTGGAACGTGGAAAGAGCGATGTATTTATTTATTAACATAAACTTTACAGGGAGTAAATTTGTCAAAACCCGCTGCATCTGTTGGATGCACGGACATTTTATTGACTCTCGATTAGTTTTATTCACCAACATGTATTCGCGTTCTAACTATAGCTTCTAACTGGAAAAACTTCGGCAATCACAATCTGTAACACAGAGATGTTGTTGACGCCGGTAGTAGGTTATTATGCGTGACATCTTTGAAACTTTGTTATTAGATTTAATTCAGCTGGCTTCCAGTGACACGAGCCATTCATCCTATCTTACTCGTAAACTAATGACATTGCTTGCGTGCCAACTGTACTTGGCAACTCCAGAAACTAACCCAATTTAAATCGTAGTCATTTTCTCAGCGAAGTTAATCCAGTCAAAATTTAGAAGGAACGCAATTCATCTCTGTTCCACAATAACATTTTTACTAGTTCTGTGATTGCGGTTTTGTAAGATGTATATAACCAGTGGTGAAAGTAAATTATCTGTTTTGGGGGAACGCAGTTTTCAGCGATTCAAGTCTACGCGAGTTTGCACAAACACACATTTTATACGTCTGTGTTCTTATAAACGAGTATATACACTCATTGTCATAAAACTCCGCGCACCAAGAAGGAGGCGTTGGATTGAAATGAGATTTTAGTAGTGAGATGGTACATACCAATGACGGAACTGATTACAATATCACAGCAGCTGGACGATTTCCCGCGGACATACGGTACACATTCCAGTCAGCGTTAGTACCGCGTCGTGTTCGGATACATGCTTTGATACGGTCCGGCATGGAGTCAAAGAGACGCCGTATGCTATCATGGGACAGATTAGCCCACACTTCTTGCAACTGACGCTCTAAATCTTGAACACTGGGACATGGAGAAAGCTGGTGTCTCATATGGTACCACACGGGCTCGATGGGCGAGAAATCAGACGATCTGGCAGACCACGGAAGCGTCGAAGCATGATGTAGACAGTCCAGAGAAACTGGAGCCGTGTGCGGATGGGCGTTATCTTTTGTAAAGTGGTTCCTGGCCAGATGATCTTTTGTACGTAGTTCGAGACGTGTGCCGCTGTACAGTGAGGTTGGGATTGTAGCGCTCACCTAGGGTCCTCCACACTCTGACACGGTGGTGGCCCGTTCCCATACATACAGAAGCGGGATTCGTCCCTGAACACTATACGTCGCCAGTCCGTAGCTTTCCACGTTACTCGCTGCTGACACCAGTGCGATCGACGGCGACGATGGTCAGTTGTTAATGTTAGAAAACGTAAGGGACGTCAAGAGTGCAGATTCACCTATGACAGACGTCTGGAAATGTTTCTGGCGGACAGAGGAGTCCCTTGTACAGCAGCCACATGTCTCTGGATTTTGGACAAGGACGGCGTTGCATCTGTGCGTGCAGCTCTCACAATCCCATGGTCCTCTCTGCTGGTGGTGGTCAGCAAGGATGGATTTATAACGTCTTCGGTCCATAGTGCCTTCCACAGGTATGAGTGGACGCATAGAATGCCACGAAAACATTCCTCAGACGATAACGGTGCCCCCACAAGCTCGTTTCTTTCCAGCAATGATTGAACAGTGTTTGTTCTCCGCTGTTTCTCGTCTTATACGTCAACGTCTATCCGCTCGATGAAGCAGAAAACGTGATTCATCGGAGAAGGCAATCCTTTGCCAATCAGCGGAGGTCCAATTCCGATACTGTCGTGCAAATGTAAGCCTTTTCTGCAGATGCACCTTCGTCAGCATAGGTGCAGTGAACATCCGTCTGCATCGGAGCACCATACGCAGCAGGGTTCGCTGAACTGTCTTTTTAGACACACTTCCGGTAGTCCCCTGGTTCATTCGGACAGTGAGTTGCTCCACTGTAGCGTGTCGATCGGCCGTCACGCACCATCGAAGCTGACATTCACCTCTCACATCAATAGCACGTGATGCTCCGCAGTTTCCACATCGCTTATTCGCAATGGTGCCGTTTCTACAATCACGATTCACTTTAACCACAGCAGCTCTCGAACAGTTCACAAACTGCACTGTTTCAGAAATACTGCCAACCTTGGCCCGAAAGCCGATAATTATCTCTTTTTGCGAATGTGATAAATTGCTCCTTTTATCCATGAGAGCAACGAGTGATATGTTTTCAGGATGTCTCCAGCACACCTCATATACGCCACCCCGGTGGCGCAGTGGTCTAAGGCGCTGGTCTCTGATCATTCGTCCGTAAGGGGTCCGGGTTCGAATCCCGGTGAGGCATGGATGTTGTGTTTGTCTTAAAGTACTGGCTCTCTCCCTTCCCTGGAGCCAGTGACCCTAAATTAGGGACGGGCGACTGCTTATAGCCCATTGAGTTGCTCACGGTGGTCGTTAAACCTCCAAACAACCAACCAACCAACCACCTCATATACCCTCCAAGCCAGCTCACGACACATGCCTTCTTTTATTGGCTATGCGCTGTGGACCTCAAAATTAGGGGATGGTTACAATAATGTGGCTCCACTGTGTATACTAAACCGCAATGGTGACGTTACACAACCTTGTCCGACTTCTGCACCAATAGAAAATCATTTCGATACAACATCATTCACTCATACCCATGCTCTACTGCCGGCATACATGGCTTCGTACTACTACGTAGATTCTCAGTAATACCATATTTATTTAGTACCTTCCACAGAGGAATCCTATTTACTCGGTCATAAGCTTTCTCTAAATCTATAAGTGCAGTAAAAGCTTTTTTATCAACAGATAGGTTCGATTCCATGGTGGACCATCCTTCTGTGTCGTAGGTCCACATTGAACACAGTGGTCGTTAAACCTCCATATAAAAACAAACAAACAAACAAAAACGATCCCTGTTCGTCTTAGATCTATATGGAATCGCCTGATGAGGGTAACTGTTTTCAGGGAAAAGACAGATGTGGTCGTTACATGGGGGACGCCAAGGTATTCTCAGCCTCCCTGAAAGGCTTTTAGACTCGCTTGTGAAAGAATCAACAAAGATAATCATAATTCGCACATGACACATTAAAAACAATTATTAGCAAAATAATTAGGTGTGCAACTTAATTCTCGGTAACAGACACGACACGTTGGCAGCAAATTATAGCAAATCGAATACGTACCTAATCAGGGAAATAAACCCCGTTGTGTTGGATACATTTGAGCCATCGGTCAGGAAGCTGCCGAATGCCACCGCGGAAAAAAGAGGGCTGTTTCGAATTGATAGTCGTCAATACTTGTGTGTACCACCTCGACAGAAGTGAAGCGCTTATCACTCAGTTGGTGTTGCAGGGAGCGAAAGAGGTGATAATCCGACGGAGCGAAGTCTGAAGAATACGCAGGGTGGGACAAAATCTCCCATCACAGGTCGGTGATCGTGTTTAAAGTCGTTTTTGCGGTGCAAGGACGCGCGTTATCCTGAAGCAACAGGACCTACCTTCTGCCCTTGCCGGTGTATGACCTTTTCGCCTCCATTGCGTCACTCACACGAATGAGTTGCTGACAATAACGCTCAGCATTGACCGTTTCACCAGATTTGAGCAACTTATAGTGTACGACACCGCGCTGATCCCACCATATGCACAGCAACAACTTCCTGGCATGGATATTCGGTTTGGCGGTACTGGTGGTAGGCTGACCTGGATAAACCCACGGTTTGCGCTGCTTAGGATTATCGTAGAGGATCCACTTCTCACCACAAGTCAATATCTCGTCGAGGAAATCCTTCTTCTTGAATCTGGAGAGCAAGGACACAGCAGCATCGTAGCGCCTCTACTTGTTCGCAGCTGTAAGTTGGTGGGGCACCCAACGGCCCTCCTTGTAATCCGTCCAAGCTTGTGCAAGAGCTTTTCAATGATTTGCCATTTTGCTCCGAGTTCCTGGGCGAGCTCTGACTGTGTTCGACAGCGTTCCGCGTTCAACAATTGTTCCAGTTCCTCACTGTCAACTTTCTGTGGCTGTCCCGGAAGTTCTGCATCATGGAGATCAAACCTTTCGTGCTTAAACCGCTGGAACCACTTCTTACACATTCTGTACGACACAACAGCCTTACCGAAGGCAGCACAGATCATTTGCTGCGCTTCCGCGGCACTTTATTTCAGCTGAAAAGCGAACAAGAGGCAGTGCCTCAAAATGTTGCATCTCGATCGACATTGCTTTTACCGTCAACTTTTGTCCCTTCTGTCACTACAGCTGTGAGCGGTTACGGTTGCCTGGAAAGCTGTTGCATGATGGCGCTGCAATCAGCCATTATTGCACACAGCTATTTGCATTTGCCGACGTTCTATGATAGCTTGCGGTTAGGGGCCGAGAATTAAATTGCACACCTAATTATTTCAATATGACACTTAAATCGCTATATATCGATAGGAATGCAGTTTGCAGATCAATTTGTCACTCTGACTTACATGATAAACTGATGCAATCGTACACTGTACACCCATCCATTTCCCCGTACATATATTATAGTTACTCATTTTCGAAATGCTTTGCATTTAGTGAAGCCCAACGTAAAAGTTTGAGCACGAATAGATATCGATGCAAAAATGTAAAATTTTAAAACAAAGGAACACAAACATTGAAAAGTAAGTGAAACATTCCAAGCTGTTTCGCCATACGCAATGGGAAACCAATACATCCCGGGTAGCACACTACATCGATTCGACGTCGAAGTTTTGAAGGAGTTTTGGTCGATATGAAACGTCTAATATAGATATCCATGTCCACCTTCGTTACGTCCTTTCGACGTCGAATTTTAAACCTATTAGTCGATATCAAGTCAACAGTAGACGTAGGTTCCACCTTTTGAGAGAAACATGCACATCGTTGCTACGTAGTGTAGACGTCGATTCTACGTTAATATTACGCAGTTTAGTAATCGATTCTAGTACTGTTGTAAAGGCGAATCTACGTTTACTCTACAATTTAGATGTTCAAACATGAAATTTTAAACTTTTAATCGCGGCATAAAACGTAGAATGTGTTCGTATTTGTAGTATGATTCTACGACGCTGTCTACGATTAAATGATCATATACTTTTTTTTATTGTTTCAACATCCAAGTCTTTTCGGACGCATTCGAAAAGACACATAATTCTCGAAAAATTCACAGAATTTTTGGTGATCTGTCAGCATCGCGCTAGGCCTATCCGCGATTGGGATATGCGTACGTACAAATTATATATTTTAAAAAGCAATTTTACTTAAAGGAACGAGTCTCAACTTCTTATAAACACACTTAAGAAGAAAAAAGAAACTTCTAAATTACCGGCGAAAAAGGAGACGGGTAAGAATCTCGTCTTACAACAGAAATGACACAACCGACCAACACTCCAGCATCCAAAAAGTTTCTTTGACGTAATGATTGCAAAGGCACATGCGCGTGATACTTACAGATCACATAAAAATATTGATTATTCGACTTAATGGAACTAAAAGCATAAACTGCGCACAACCGTCTACATGTATACTGAAATTCAATGTAATGATTTTTCTTGAGGTTCCGTCTCATCGATTTTACGTCAAAAATCATGCCTCGACGCAATATCGACCTGGTAACCAATTAGCGACGTCGATTCGACATTACTGTGCTACCAGGGGTGTAATGGATATAGTTATACATGGTTATGGAGAGAAAGGTGTAGCATCTACATGTATCAAAAGTTTAGACACAACAGAAGCGGGTTGCAAAATAGATCATAATTACGCATGTATTGTATTTCCAGAGACCTGAATGAGTTCAAAGACATATTTTTCTTGAATAAATTAAATCCTGTAGTTATCAGTTAATACAATTTTAGTTTAATAGTTAATTAACGATTTATCGTGTAACATTAAATCGGTGTGTTGTCTTTGGTTTTGCTTAAATGATTTCCCTTTGGTGTTCTCAAAAGAACACTTCGTTCATTTAATCCTACAACTGTGTGTTTTAACGTTTTCTCTGCGTAAACAAACATCGCTCGGAAACAACAGTCAGGTGTTGTACGACATCTAAAGATCCTGACTAATGTCAGATTCCCATTAATTATCGCATTTTACATGAAATCTGTAAAGCAGTCAAGTTGACCGCTGAGGTCGTTTTAGGTTTGAGTGGTCATTAGCAGGTTTCCTTCCCAAATTGTAGCATGCTCGAAATAAAATCAGGAGATGAGGGATTAATTCCTGCTCTAGGGCGAAGTAATTTTCAAGTTTTTCGATGTGATAATGGTACGTATTGAACCGTAAAACTGGCGATTCAGGCATATCTGATTGCCAAAATCCATTTGGTCCGATATTTAAAAAATCGCCTAGCCTAAAGGAAACAAACAACTTTGTCGTATTATATAAACAATTTGGTAAAATCATGCAATACATTGATTATGATACGCTTTCCAACATACCAGAAATCATTACTCAAGTTATGAGGATAATAGCTGTACAATAAATCTCGCTCCTATGACCTCACCTTTGACCCCATTTCGATGATATTCAACAGAACCGGTAAAGTATACTTTCGGAAAAACATGATAAAGTTTTGTCTCAATTGAAGCATTTTTATGTAAGTTATAACGCATAAGGGCGATGGAATGGATCCCGATCCTGTGTCCTGACCTTTGACCTCATTCCCCCCTTTCCAATAGGGTTCGTCCCCAGGTGGTTCCCTACCACATACTAAACTTTCATCGACATCGAACCATTTTACGTAAGTTAGGACACCTAAGGGCAATGGAATGGATCCCGGCCGCCCCGGTGGCGCAGTGGTCTAAGCGATGGCCTCTGATCATTCGTCTGAAGGGGTCCGGGTTCGAATCCCGGTGAGGCATGGGTGTTGTGTTTGTCTTTCGGCACTGGCTCTCTCCCTTCCCTGGAACCAGTGACCCTAAATTAGGGACGGGCGACTGCTTATAGCCCATTTGAGTTGCTCACGGTGGTCGTTAAACCTCCAATCAAAAAAAAAAAAAAAAAAAAAAATGGATCCCGCTCCGTTGTCCTGACCTTTAACCCCACTTCACCCATTTTCAATAGGGTTCGTTCCCAGATGGTCTCCTACCCCATACTAACACGTCATCGAAATTGAATTATTTTTAAGCAAGTTATGACGCCTAAGTGCAATGGAATGTATCCCACTCCTATGTCCTGTCCTTTGACCCCATTTCGCCCATTTTTAATAGGGTTTGTTGCCAGGTGGTCCCCTACCACATACTAAAATTCATTGCAATTGAACCATATTTACGCAAGTTGTGACGTATAAGGGCAATGGAATGGATCCCTCTCCTATGTCGTGAGCTTTGATCCCATTACGCCCATTTTCAATAGGGTTCGTCCCCAGGTGGTCCCCTACCCCATACTAAAATTTCATCGAAATCGAACCATTTTCACGCGAGTTATCGTGCGGACGGACGGACAAAGCTGGAGCATATACTCTTCTTCAACCTACGGTTGGAAAGCGTAAACAACACTATTGCGGAATTTCAACCAACTTTTTTAAAACAAAGCTTAGAAATATTAAACTTGTATTTATAGGGAGAGGTGTTGAACAGAATAATAAGAACACCACGCTCAGAGACGTGACTTTTAATACTGTTGCATACGTCGTAATACGCAAAAGTATCAACCACTTTTTGGTTGCAATATCTTTGTTCAGAACCTCAAACAAAGCTATGACAACTAAAACGTGTTGGATCTAGGCCGCCATTAAGCTCATGTTGGTGGCCGGGTAGTAGGTGCCTCCGAGGAAACAGTCGCCAGGGTAGTGGGGTTATCGAGAGGTACTGTGACTAGTGTCATGACAGCATACCGTGTTCGTGGCAAAACCTCGTCTTCGAAACACAAAAGCACCCGGAAAGCAACCCTGATTGATTGCGACAGGAGAGCATTAAAGGGGATATTGTTACTCGTAATAAAAAGACAACGGAGCCGAAAATTAGTACTGAGCTCAATTTGCATCTCCAGACCCCAGTATCAACAAAAATACTGCCCAGGGAACTGCATAAATAATGTATTCATGGCAGAGCTGCTATTGCAAAATCTTTGGTGAATCGGGTGAATGCCCAACTGCGAGGGCAGTGGTGCCAGGAGCTTACGACGTAGACTGCCGATGCATGGAAGCGTGTAATGTGGTAGGATGAATTCACATTATCCCTATTCCTCTCCAAAGAACGTGTTTAACTGCGGAGAATACCGCCTGAGCGTACAACCTAGACTGTCTGCTCCCAACATTGCAGCATGGTGGTGGTTCTGTCATGCTCTGAGAGGTCATGTCGTGATTTTCAGCGGGCGCCCTGATCACTTTGAAAGGATGGATGACACGCAGAGCGTATGAAACCATTAACCATTTTTGCCGGCCAAGTCCATCAATGACTCAGGCATTGTTTCCTGGGGGATATCATCTATTAAGATGATAACGCAATTCACATAGCTCGTAATGCCCAACCGTGGTTTGCGAAATGTGAAGATAAACTTTCACACCTTCCTTGGCCTTCCCAGTCACCAGATTTAAACATCATCGAGCCACTGTGGTCTGTGTTAGAAAACAGAGTAAGATCCCGTTATACTCCTCCTGCATCTTTCAAGGATCGTTTCTGTATGAAGAAAGGTGTAACATTCCCACTAACCACAGAACAATCAAGCTATGTAATAAGCATACAGAACCGCATTTTTCAAGGGAGCTCGGTTCTCTAAATGAGGTGGCGTTTCTGTTGTCAGAAATCAACAGGTGGAACTCCAATGTTGACTGACTAAGCTCCCGAAGCCACACAACCTCTTAAAATTCAAGTCAGGAACCCAACAAATACACAACTAAATATGAACACGATATACCTTGAAATATATACCTCCTAATCCACAAATAAGAACACCAGCAGCACAAACCACAGGAGTAAAAACCCAAACTGTGCGTCATTGTCGAGATCCCCTACTGCATTACTATTCAGTCAGCATTGGAGTTTCTCCTGTTAATTTCTGACAGTAAGCTATGTAATATGCATACAGAACATCCGTTATCAAGGGATCTCGGTTCTGTAAATGAAGTGGCGTTTCTGGTGTCGCAAATCAACAGGGGAGGAACTCTAATGCTGACTGACTAAGATACACATAGTGAGTCAATGTCAAATGACTCCATATATATACAGTATACAGATACTCCTATATACACTGTCGAGTCACATTATTGTGACCACCATCTAATATCCAGACTAACCGCAGCGTGCAGCGCGAACAGCAGCTAGACGGGCTGGGAATGACGCAGTAAGGTGCTGGAAGGTGTTCACAAATATGTGGAGCCATGCTGATTTCAGTGCATCTGACAGCTGCTGGAGAGTGCGTGGTGGAGGATCCATAAAGCGAACAACACGATCGAGGTGGTCCCACAGATGCTCAATTGGGTTTAAGCCTGGGGAATTAGGGGGCCAGGGAAGTACTTTGAAGTCTTCATAGTGCCCTTCCAACAACTCTCGGACATTTCTAGCTGTGTGACACTTCGCCTTGTCGTGTGGAAAATCCTATCCGCCCGAAGGAAGACAATCAGCATGTATAGATGAACGTGGTCTGCAAGGATGGATTCGTAACGCATTCGGTCCATTGTGCCTTCTACAGGTATGAGTGGACCAAAAGAAATGTCACGAAAGCATCCCCCAAGACCATAACGCTGCCCCCACCAGCTTGTGTTCGGCCAGCAATGGTTGAAGAGTGTTTGTTCTCCGATGTTTCTCGTCTTATACGCCAACGTCTATCCGTTCGATGAAGCAGGAAACGTGATTCATCGAAAATGGCAATCCTTTGCGAATCAGTGGAGGTCCAATTCCGATACTGCCATGCAAATGTAAGTCTTTTCAGCCGATACACCTTCGTTAGCATAGATGCAATGACCATCCGTCTGCATCAGAGACCAATACACAGCAGGGTTCGCTGAACTGTTGTTTTAGACACACTTCCGGTAGCCCCCTGGTTCATTCGGCCAGTGAGTTGCTCCATTGTAGCTGGTCAATCGGCCCTCACGCATCTTCGAAGCCAACGTTCACCTCTCATATCAATGGCACGTGATGCTCCGCAGATTCCACGTCACTTATTCGAAATGGTACCATTTCTCCAATGACGATGCACTTTAACCACAGTAGCACGTGAACAGTTCACAAAATGCTCTGTTTTAGAAATACTGCCACCCTTGGCCCGAAAGCCGATAATTATCCCTTTGTGCAAATCTGATAAATCGCTCCTTTTATCCATTACAGCAACGAGTGATATGTTTTAAAGATTGCCTAAAGCACACCTTATATACAGTACCCTCCAAGCCAGCTCACGGCACGTGCCTCCTTTCATTGGCTACGCGCTGTTGACGTCAAAAGTAGAAGGTGGTCACAATAATGTGACTCGACTGTGTGTATACAGCGCTTGAAAAATGTGCTCACCTGCTCGTCCGTGACGAGTGAAAAGGTTTAATTCAGTGAAAAATTCAGTAGAGTCCGTTTAAATTCAATCGGCAATTATTTATACGTTATTATACCTATTTTTTTATGCGTAAAACTATCAGTTTCTTAATAAACCTTATTCTACTTCACAGAAGTGATGCGTGATTGTGTGCCAAAGTGGGAAACCAGTTTCTCCGCGAATGAAATTGGACAGGGAATGCCGTAAGTCAAAACATCCGGGCACGGTGCGCCAAACAAGGAACACGAGGCAAGAACCCACGAACCCGGTAGAATAATTTCCCCAAACGCTGTGTGAACCGATAGGCAGAGTGTAAGAGTAAGATGCGCCTCGCGAGCTGCCGCTTAGCCAATTGCTGTCGTAGGTCAAAGGCAAACACGAAAACGGGTATTCCTGCGGAGCTGTTAGGAAAGTTCTCGAAAAATTCATTCATCATGAACTCTACAGAGGGAGAAAATTGTATTTGGTTATTATACAATGGTTAATCGTTTAAATTAGGTTAGCGCTAAAATATTATTCCAGCGATGTGCATAGATTTTCAACAAATCAAACTTGAAACAAAATCGGGGCTGTCGATTTTCAGCTGGCGAGTGAGATATTTGCCTGACTGGTGAACCAGTATGAAATTTTGGCACAACGCAAGGCTGCACTAATCTATACCCACACTTTACGCTGTCCGCTGCACATCATGCATCGTTCTTATCTTGTTAAAACATGCACACGTCATTCAACCTGGCCTCAAGACTGTTGCCACATAACATTCAGTTAGTGACAAAAATATAACGTTAACGTTGAAATGCTTAAAGAGAATAAACTCAAAATTTACACAGGGAAAGCAATTTAAGATGAAAGCTTAAATTTTGTTTTTATTTATTTCCATTTTTAGCAGAAATAGCACGGAGAATCAAGGAAAAGGTCTACATGACTTTTTTTTTTTTTTTTGATTGGAGGTTTAACGACCACCGTGAGCAACTCAATGGGCTATAAGCAGTCGCCCGTCCCTAATTTAGGGTCACTGGTTCCAGGGAAGGGAGAGAGCCAGTGCCGTAAGACAAACACAACATCCATGCCTCACCGGGATTCGAACCCGGACCCCTTACGGACGAATGATCAAAGGACAGCGCCTTAGACCACTGCGCCACCGGGGCGGCCTACATGACTTAACCTTGAAACCCCGAAGTCATAGTCAAATAGAGCCCAGCGTTTGACAGATCGTGAGAAGAAAATCGAAGTATCAGGATAAAACCGGCAATGTTCGGTTTTTTTTTGCCGCCCCGGTGGCAAAAAAAAAAAAAAAACAGTGGTCTAAGCGATGGCCTTTGATCATTCGTCCGAACGGGGTCCGGGTTCGAATCCCGGTGAGGCATGGATGTTGTGTTTGTCTTACGGCACTGGCTCTCTCCCTTCCCTGGAACCAGTGACCCTAAATTAGGGACGGGCGACTGCTTATAGCCCATTGAGTTGCTCACGGTGGTCGTTAAACCTCCAATCAAAAAAAAAAAAATGTTCGTTTTACATTATTCACCCACCCCTTTCTGGCTTCTTGTTTACTCCTATACCCATTTCTTTTTAAATAATAATAAGATTATTAGTGTGCAAGTAAGTAGCTTTTCAGTTTCTTTTTAAATAAATTATAATAATTGTTAATTATATTTATTTCAGAAGGTAAATGATTTCAATAGTGTGGGGCCTGATAATTTATGCTTTGCTTAATCAGTTCAGTTTTTGGCTTTTGTCTGGTATCGTAATTTTGTTTAACCCTATGAATATCAATTATTTCACACTTGATATCATTCTTTATTCTTATTTAGTCCAAGGTTATAGTTAATTAGTTGTTTAATATTTAATATACCATATTTATTAGGATTAAGGCGCGTATGAATGTGAAGATCAATGATATGCCATATTAGTGTTAGAATTATATTTAAGATCCATTAGTCTGATATATTTGTTTTGTAGAACTTATAATTTTTTGGTATTTGATTTCGTTGTTGGTCCCCATGATGAAAGACAATAAATGAAATGCGTTTAGAATATACGTCATAAGGATCTAGGATGTGTTTCTAGCGTTGTCTTTACAGAGATTGATTCCTCAGCGTATTCGCGTTAACAGAAATCAATGGAAAAGTCGGGGACAAGATAAATAGTTTCAACTCGATTAATGGATACGAACTCGATTCTTTCGCTTTTCAAACTGTGGTAATTTCTTTTCACATTAGAAAATCTCATTCATACTTTACTATTTCTTTTATCCTTCAGGAGCCTTCCTCATAAAGTAGAAACATAGATACCATCGTCAGAGATAAAGAAAACCAAAACCTAAGAAATTGGTGGAAGCTATGTCCAACTCGAATCATGTTCTTATCATATTGATAGCTTGTAAATGCATATTGGAAGAAGATACTGCAGATGTGGCATGATTTATTAACCTTACAAAGGATCATTTATCAATGAAAGGATGGTTGATATGCAGACGATCGTCAATCATTCAAAAGCAACAGTTTGTCTGATTTACTCCGACATTTGTCGTCCCGCTAAATTTCTTTCTCGTAGGCCTGAGGTGATAGCTCTGCGTAATTGTGTGTTGGAAGGGTAGCTCGCATTGGACTAAAGCGCTATCAGCCATTGTAGCTACTTTGATTTAGCCCTCCGCGTGGAAAGAGACCGGTCACAGATCGCTTATCTTCTATCCAACAGAGTAAATTCCCTACTGGTGTTTTCCACGTTCATTCCTGCTACATGCAAGTAGCAGATATAGCGGAGAGTGACTGGGGCGATCGCCCCCCCTCCCCTCCCCCAAAGCAGATTTTTACCTTTTAAATGGCCAATATCTATCTGTAAAATTATAGAAATAAATCCACTGGTTTTCTTAAAAATTTTTCAGAATAACTGAAATTTGCTGTAAATTTGGAGATAAAGCGTAGCTTCAGCAATAAAAAACAACAGAAACTAGAGTTTCAGAAAAAGAGAAAGACGAGAGTGGAAGTGAAAAGAGTTTTTTTCATTGATCATGAAAAGCAATTAATGAACATTTTTCTGTTCTTGTATTGTCTGACATCATTACCCATCTGAATAGAAAGGATCAAAATTTTATTTTCAAAGATTTTATCCAGAGGTGAGATTTAAAAAGCATCAAGTTGGTTTCTTCAAAAAGCGGGCAATTGAAGTGCCCCATGGAAATAGCGATGATTTTCGCAGTTTGTTATTTAAAAATTTACAATAAGTTTTATTGGAAATTTTTAAGAGGCCTTTTACGATGACAGGAAGGGGCAGCGTGCAAGTTTTAAAAGCCTGCAAATTTTAAAAAGCTTTGTGAAACCAGGAAGGGACAGTGTTGCAAGTTTTAAAAAGTCTGTAAATTTATGAAGCCTTGCGAAGCCAGGAAGGGGTAGCGTTACAAGTTTCAGAACGCCTGAACATTTTTAAAAGCCTTGCGATGACAGGAAGGGGCAGGCAGCGCTGCAAGTTTTAAAAAGCCTGCAAATTTTAAAAAAGCCTGCAAATTTTAAAAAGCCTTGTGATGTCAAGAAAGGACAGCGCTGTAAGTTTTAAAAAGCCTTGCGAAATGGCAGGAAGCAGCGTTGCAAGTTTTAAAAAAGCCTGTAAATTTTAAAAAGCCTTGTGATGTCAGGAAAGGGCAGCGCTGTAAGTTTTAAAAAGCCTTGCGATGCCAGGAAGGGGCAGCAGCATTGCAAGTTTTTGAAAAATCTGCAAATTTTAAAAAGCCTTGCGACGGCAGGAAGGGGCAGCGCTGCAAGTTTTAAAAAGCCTGCAAATCTTAAAAAGCCTCGCGATGCCAAGAAGATTCATTGCTGCAAGCTTACACTGTGTATGTTCCTGTGTCCACCACAAACTTTCTCGCTTTTTTTTTTAGACCTGAGGAACCGCCGCCCTAGAGGACAATGGACTTTTTAGATCCACTACTGCTACATGGTACAAGAAAACTTTGTAATTCTTTCCCGAGTTGCATTTTACCTGGATATTGTGATGTTCAGCAGTCTAATTCTTTACCAATCAAACAGCTTTTCATTAGTTTTATGTCATTACGAAGGGAAAACACAACAGAGTAATAAAATTTTCACAAACTCCCCTTTAAAAATAAATAAGATATAAAAAAAGAACGATTGCGACCCATTCTTTTTTTTTTTTTTTGAATTCATGAATATCTATCTAACCGTACGTCATCATCGTCGTCCCTCTTTCCGATTCATTGCTTGATGACTATCTCCTCTACCACTTTCTCTCTCTCTGTCTCAGTCTCTCTCTCTCTCTGTCTCTCTTTCACTCTCTCTCTCTCAATCTTCAGCAATTTTCTTCCATGTCACTCCAGCATGCTTTCGAATTCCATCCACCCATCTCCCCCGGGCTCTTCTTTTGTGTCTTTTCCTGTCCCGTGGTATCGAGTCTAGTATTTCGCGGCCCAACGGTCAGTCCTTCTAACAATTACGCCCAGCCCATTGCAACTTGAGGGTCTTCACTTCGATCATGATTGCATCCGGTCTTGCCATTTTATTGATGCCGCAACGGTGGCGCAATGGTCTCAGCGCCGCTGGCTTCTGACCATTCTTTCAAGATGGGTCTGGGTTCAAATCCTAGTAAGGCGTGAATTTTGTGTTTGTCTTACGGCACTGGATCTCTCCATTCCCTGGAACCAGTCGCCCTAAATTAGCGAAGGGTTACCGTTTATAGCCCGTTTATTTGCTCACTGTGGTCGTTATACCCCCAAACAAACAAATAATTCCTGATACAGAAGTTTCTTTTCCTATCTTTCCTGGTCTCAGCAAGAATGTATCTCTCCATTCTCCCTTAAGTTGTCCGTACCGTATGAATGACTCGATGCAATGAGAGGTCAGTGAAAACTCCACTACCCCTATGCAAGTGCGTTACACCCGATACTGAAGTAACGAGGAGGTGGGCGTGGCTTGTAGGCTAAAGTGGGTGTATATAAGTGCTTGAGTTGAGAGCGAAGTTGCGGACGTGATGTTGATGTGTCCATTTCGGTAAATGGTGACACTTGTGAGCTTTTCAAGGGCCGCTGTGGTTGGCTAAACAAACAAATGGCGACACAATTGTAAAAGGTCGCGTAGAGAGTAGTTTAGTAGTTCACGACCCAATGCAATATATATCAACCACGAAGTGTATCTCGCCGAACTATCGCTGGAAGCCGGTGTGTTGATCCGATGAATCACAATGTGTAGTTCATTCTGTCAATTGTCGAGTCCTTATTTGGCGTCAGCAGCACGAGCATGAGGGATCCATAACCTCATGGACATATTTAACTAACCTTTGGTGCATGTTGACTAAAGCATGAACGTCGGCTACTACCACGGATTGCTTGCTCAGCATGTATACCCTACAATGCTGTACCTTCCCGGACGACAATACTCCATCCCATCGGGCCAGCATCGTGAAGGAACAGTTAGACGAATGCAATTCTAATATACTGTGACATACTACAGAGGTGAAGCAAATGTCAAGACGGCAAAGTTGTAGCCATACATTTCGCAGGTGTAGCTTAATTGGGAAAGTATTCGGCTCCGGAGCAGAAGGATGCGGAATCTATCATCGCCACAAGCAAATTTAATGAAATCAAACATTTCTTGATTTCAGCCCCACTGAATATTTGTAGGATATTGTGAAACTCCAGGTGAGGTAGCTGGATACACCATCCCTCTCCATACCTGAACTGTGTATCGCGATACAAACAGATTGATTGCCGATCCACACACCACTGTACAGGCACTGCCTGGTTGAAACGTATATCGACAATGAAGTAGCGATAAGCTTGCCGGAGTAGTTCAACTTGGTGAACTGCCACTCCAGAGTAGGAAGATCAAGTTTCGAATTCTACAACCAGCAAAATATTATATGCTATATTAGCACCTGAATGAAAATGAATCTCCTGTCAGGTAGCTTTAAAAAATTGTGTGATAAGCAAGGAAAAGATTTATAGGAGCTAAAAAACAGAAAAATATTTATTTTTTATAGGCTGATTGTCTCAAAAATGGTTGCTAAAAATAAAAAGATATTTGTTAAATGTAAAACACATTTACTAAAAATAGAAATATATTTTCTTCAACGATAATGTAACTAGTTGAGCGAAGCGAGGCCGAAGGCACAGCGGACTCTTTGTACGAGACTCGAGAAAATTAGTTGTTCGGGAATAGGTACGAGATGACACATCAGATCACCGTGATTTTTTACATGCGATTGGACATCGTCCATGGCCAGATTTTGACGACTTCCGCTTCCCGAAATTCCGTGTCATTGAGGAAAATCGTCGAAAAACCTGCATTTTTGAGTGAAGCGAGGCCGAAGGCATGGCGGAGCTCTCTTTACGAGACTCGAGACAATTAGTTGTACGAGCATAGGTACCAGTTCATAGATCCGATCACCGTGATTTTTTTGCGTGAGATTGGACATCATCCATGGTCAGATTTTGAAGGTTTCCGATTCCCTAAATTCTGCTTCATTGGGGAATAATCGTCCAAAAACATGCATTTTCAGGGTTTTTTCCGGGTTTTGAGAAGGAGGCGTTTGTTACCTATCTCCTCCAAAGTTCTTCAACCGATTGCGGTGACAATTGCCACAGAGAAAGGAAGGGACACGGTGAGTGACATGGGGTTGGTATCATGGTGATTGGTCGAAACTGACCAATTTAACGATAATTGAAAAAATCCGCTCTCTACACGAGACTCGGGAGAATTAGTTGTTCGGGCATAGCTACGACATGATGCATTGACATGCTTTCGGCAGGCGATTGGACAGCGTCCATGGTCAGGGTTTGACGCCTTCCGATTCCAGAAACACTGTGTCATTGAGGAATTTCAATTAAAATGATTAAAACTGGTCTGTTTTATAATGGTTATTATTCCTATAGGAGAGTGGAAGATAAGCTATCGTGATCAGAGTAAAATCCCTGAAATGGCAATTGGCTGGACATATTGCCAGAAGGACAGACCATCGATGGACAGCCGAAATTTTGGACTGGATTCCAAGGGATAGGAAAAGACCCAGAAGGAGACCACATGGGAGATGGGAGAATAAAATTCGAAAGTATGCGGGAGTAACATGGAGGAGCCTGGTACAAGACAGACCGTTGTGGAAGAAACTTGGGGAGACCTTTGCCCAGCAGTGGATTGATAATGTTTGACTATGATGATGATGATGATTCTTATAGGACACAACCAATCACCATGATATCAACTCCATTCACTAATTATTGATTTTTTCAATTAAAAAATCACGCGCGAACATTCCATTACATTTGTTTTCATTCCATAGTCTCAATTTTTCACGACGCAATTTGCTCAAGTGTTTTAGTTATTTTGCTGTCAATTTGAAATTATTTACGTACAAACTGATAAACAAAGGAAACGGAGCACATTGTGGGCACAAGAAAAAACGTTAGAATTGGCACCAGTAAGCTTTTTTTTTGTTGTTGTTGTTTTTGTTTTTGTTTTGCTTTTGTTTGTTTTTTTGTTGTTTTTGTTTTTGTTTTGCTTTTGTTTCTTTTCTAACTGTAACTTCTGAAGTCGCGGTCGAGGCCAGCAATATCGCATCAATGACGTCACTGGTTGGTTCGGTGAATCTTGATGAAAAACGTGGTTCCCGATCTGAGTGTGTCCTTTTAGGCCGCGGGTGGCCTAGTGGACAATGTTCATGACTGCCGCGGAAAGGACCTAAGGTTCGATCCAAGGCAGGTACGAACGCTCGATCCACTAAATATCCGCCGTGCGTCGGATGGGCAAGCTAAGCCGTCGGACCCCGGGTACTGGCACCCCGGTAATAAACAAGGGCGTCTTCCTTCCCCGTTTCTGCTTCGCTTCCGTGTCACTTTCCTATCTGGCACTCTAGCCCAAATCTCCTAGCTTCCTATTTCTAAGGGTTGTTTAAGACCTGGGGTCAGACACTCCCTTTCTAAAATCCTCTACATATGACCATTTGAGTGTGTCTTTCCGCTTTGTTTACATGCAACCTGATCACAACCAACGTGATGGCTTGGAGGAAAGTAGTTCATGATAAATTTTAGTCATATCATTTTTAGAATGTTTCGTACTTTTGTTCTGCAAGTCTATAAATTTTACGCGTTCGTTCTTTAGAATTTGTTGTAATAGACGCCTTAATGAGCTTTGATTTTGCAATTGCTTCGCTCAAAATTTGCCATCTGCACCCGAGTTATTGAGCGGAGCTCTCTTTACGAGACTCGAGGCAATTAGTTGCTCCGGCATAGGTACTAGATGACACCTCCGACCACCGGGATTTTATGTATGCGATTTGACTTCGTCCATGGTCAAGTTTTGACGCCTTCCGATTCCCGAAATTCCGTGTCATTGAGGAATAATCGTCCAAAAACTTGCATTCTTTGGGGGTTTTCCCGGGTTTTGAGAAGAGGTCGTGTCGGAAGAGGAACAGCTCCCGAAGAGAAATAATAAATAAAATCCGAGCAGCTGTCAAAACCGTTTTCTGATAGAGGGCGCTGTCGTCCCGTGTGAAAGGAGAACTCGAGTGTTTTGAACACGATGAAACTCACGATAAAAAAAAACGCCGGTGTTTTATGTTATGTATCTTTAGTATGTGTGCGGTCGGCCATCTGTGTCATGTATTAAATGTAGGTTTGATGTTTATTACTGCCTCTTGAGTGATTCGTGTCAACTTCGGAGGAATGTTGATTAATTTGCTATTGTTAATTGATTTAACGACCTCAACACACGGCACCCAAGAACCGTCGTTCAAAAATTGAATGTAAGGTAAGAAGTACTTTATCTTCAATACTGTGCATTCCTGATTGATTTGAACGGCGACACGTTACATAATGGCATCCCTGCCGGGACTTTTGAGTTGAGGTATTTTGAACATAGCACAGAATTCGTAGCCGAGAGAATTCTTCCGTTTGTTGACATTCTGATATATTGTTTCGAACGAAAAGATGGCCGAAGAAATTAGAGCTAGATTGAGACAGAAACGCGGCGTGATGAGAACTTCCGTTACCAAAATTATTAAGCGATTGGAAGCGGAACTGAAACTAACTGATGTGGATATAGATAATCTTGAAGAACTTTTAGAACATCTTAATGAAAAATCAACAGAACTAAAATTAATTGATTCCGAGCTGGAAAATGTTTTAGACCCAGGGGACTTGCAGTCTGAGTTAGAAAGTGCTGAAGAATATCGTGAGAAAATAACTACATGGAGATATAGAGCGTCCAAACGAGTTCATATATTAAAGCAAAATGTTGTGAATAATGGCGTGTCTCTTGGTCAGAGCCCCGAGCTACATGAATCGAAAGAAGAACGAGTGAAGGACTCTGTGACTATAAAATTGCCGAAGCTATCTGTTTCCACGTTTTACGGGGATGTGAGTCAATGGCTTACATTTTTGAATTCTTTTGAATCGGCAATTCATAAGAATGATCCTTTGAACAAAGTAGATAAATTTAATTATCTTAAAGCTCACTTAGGAGGTACGGCTATAAACGCTGTACAAGAATTTGCTATCACACCGGAAAATTACGACATTGCTGTAAACATGTTAGAAGAGCTATTTGGGAGAAAGGATTTGTTAATAAATGCACATATGAGTAACTTGCTTGATCTTTCCCCTCTCAAGAATTCCAGTGATATCGGAACATTTCGAAAGTTGTTTGATAATGTTCAAACGCAAATAAGAAGTTTAGAGTCGCTGGGAGATTTGTCAGACACGTATGGAAATCTTATGTGTCTGATGCTGTTAAAAGTGCTCCCCCGCTGATCTCCGACCTCCAGGGAGCGCACTTCTGCTAGTGTTTCGGTCACCAGAGACTGGCACAACAGTTTTCCAGCCACTTTTGCTCCTCGGTCAGGTGGCTGTGGCAGGAAGCTCTCGCGTTACTCGAAAGAAAAGGGAAATACACCGACAGCAGCTGAGCTATTTAGTACTGAACTGAAAGAAAAGAAAAAACTCGTTTGTGTTCTTTGTGACAAGCCTCACGCAAACTCTGAGTGCAAAGAAACTCGAAATCTGTCTCTGGAGGAAAGAAAATCTATTCTGTTAAAAAGCGGATGCTGTTTTAGGTGTCTTAAACCACGACACGTTTCACGTTCTTGTAAGATAAGAATTACCTGCTCACACTGTGGTAATAGACATCTATCTATTATGTCTTTTCATAAACACGAAGAGAAAAATAAGAAACCAGAAATTAATAAAGAAAATGATAGAGCTCTGGAAGCCAGTGTTTTGACTAACAATTCCTGTTCCAAGGAGGTGTATTTACAGACTTTAATTGTTTGTATTAAGGAGAATGATATCAGTCGTTATGTACCAGGGATTATTGATACAGGTAGCTCGAGATCATATGTAAGTGAATTTGTCGCTAAAGCACTGAAGTTTAAATGCAAAGGGGAAGAAAAAGTCATTCATGGACTTTTTGGAGGAATAAAAAAAGTGAAAAGCACAAAAGATATTCGATTCAATTAAGCAATCTTGACGGCGATTATATTTGCGAATTAGAGGTGATGGATCAAAAAAGAATCTGTGCTTTCATTCCGAGGTTAGAGGACTCTAAATGCATAAAAGAACTGACAAATCGTGGAGTTTTCATCAGCGATATTTCCATAAATGAACATGACTGTCTGTATGAGAAAGATCCGACGGAAATTCATTTTCTGATAGGAGCTGACTTCGCAGGGAAGTTATTTACAGGTGAAATTGAGCACCTTTCCAATGGATTGGTGGCAGTAAACACACGTCTGTGATGGACGTTTATGGGAAAAACAGAAGAAAAAGAAGCCAGTAAATCTAATGTCCTTATCTCTCTCCCCGTTGGCGAATTAAACCTTTCTGATTTGTGGAGACTTGATACTTTAGGGATTCTCGATCCAGGCGAAAAGATTGCGAGAAAGGAGCTCGAAGACGCTGCGAAAGATCATTTTATTCGTAATGTTTCAAGAGACCAAGAAGGAAGATATATGGTTTGTTTGCCATGGATTCAAGATCACCCTCCTCTGTCGGACTGCAGGGAGATAGCAGTCAAAAGATTGAAGAGCTGTGTGTTAAATCCTTAGAACGGACTGAGAAGTTAGATGCTTATGAAGATGTTTTCCGGGAGTGGCTGAAGGAGGGCATTACAGAAGTTAAATCTCCTGAGGAAAATGTAAAAACTGAGCATTTTTTACCACACCATCCTGTTTTTAAGGAGAACTCAACGACCAAAGTGAGACCTGTCTTTGATGGCTCGGCGAGAGGGAAGAATTCTCCCTCCATTAACGATTGTCTGGAAAAGGGGCCGAATATTGTAGAACTTATATCCTCAATTATAAACAGATTTCGGATGGGAAAAATTGGGGTAACTGCCGACATTAAGAAAGCTTTCTTACAGACTGGACTTCAGGAGCATGATAGACCATTTTTGAGGTTCCTGTGGTGGGAGAACGGTAAGGAAGAAAATCTTAAAACCTTCCAGTACCGAAGAGTTGTTTTCGGAATTTCTTCGAGCCCTTTCCTGCTGGGAGCAACAGTGGAATTTCACCTGAAGAACGCGCCGGATCATCTGCAAGAAACGGCGAAAGAGCTCCTGAGGTCGTTTTATTTTGACAATTGTGTTTCTAGTGTGAATAGCCGAGAGGAGCTTGAAAAGTTCATTTTTGAGTCACGAAGTATCCTCAGTGCAGCCAGGTTTGATTTGCGAGGGTGGGAGCATACTCCAGCGTCGACAGAAGTGGAGGATGAAGATGGAGATGAAAGGAAGGCCCCAGTGCTTGGATTAAGTTGGACACTGAGTTCAGATGAGCTGTCTGTTGACATGAAGGTGCTCTCTAGCGATGAAAAGTTCCCATTGACAAAACGAGAGATCCTCTCAGTCATCCATCGAGTATTCGACCCCATTGGATTAACGTGCCCGGTCACACTGGGGCCAAAGGTTTTGCTGCAAGAATGTTGGAAGAACGGGATCTCTTGGGACTCTAAGCTGCCACCGACTATATCTAAAACATTTGAACGTTGGAAGACGCAATTGGAAGGCTTGAGTGATGTGCTGATCCCACGATGCATACTAGAGGATGTTTCAGCCAATTCGGAGGTATCTCTACATATGTTCTGTGATGCAAGAAAGATAGCATTTGCTACTTGTATTTTTGTCCGATGTCAAAATGATCGGTCCACGACGTGTCAGCTAATACAAGCACGTTGTAGAGTCGCCCCTTTGATATTACCTTCCATGCCCAAGATGGAACTCTTGGCCTGCACTATTGGAGCTAGGTTAGCAGAAACAACGAAATCAGACTTGGGGCTGGGGAACGTGCCTACGTACTATTGGTCTGATTCTGTGAATGTGTTATACTGGATAAAAAGAAATGAAAATTGGGCAACCTTCGTTTACAATCGTTTTCAGGAAATTCGGCGGCTAACAGACCCAGAACATTGGAGGCACATTGCCGGGTCAATGAATCCTGCGGATATCCCTTCGAGAGGATGTACAGTGAAAGAGTTGAAAAACTCTCGTTGGTGGGAAGGTCCGGAGTGGCTAAAATTACCGTGTGATGAATGGCCAGCCTCAGAAGCGCTTCCAAATTTGGAGGTTGTGAATTCAGAAAGGCGAAAAACTATTGTGTCTGTTACTAACACAGAAATTGAGAAGGTTTTTGAATATTCTACGAAGATCTCCTCGTATAGCAGAATAATCAGAGTCATGGCGAGGATTTTTGGTTTTTACAGGAATGCAAAGGCCAAACGAACTGAAAGAAGTTTCGGTGAGTTAAGTGTAGAGCAAGTCTAAAAGGCCGAAATGGGAATGTTGAAAGAAGTCCAAAGACAGAGTTTTGGAGAAAATAGAGAAACTTCTCTGAAAACCTTTATCGACGGAGAAGGGCTGCTTCGAGTCAATACGAGAATGAGAAAGGACTCGGAGGCATTTCGTCATCCAGTAGCACTGCCTTCTAAACATCACATAGTGAAAAAATTAATTTGGGAAAAACATGTTGAACTAGGCCATGCTGGTCTGCAGGTCCAAATCTCGACTCTGCGTGAACGTTATTGGATAATAAAGTGCAGAAAGACGATACGGCAAGTTATTAAAGAATGTGTCAGATGCAAAAGGTATACTGTTCTTCCTTTGGAACCACTTAGTTCGCCTCTTCCTGAAGATAGAGTTAGAGATGCCCTCGTCTTCGAAGTGGTTGGCATCGATTTGTGTGGACCGTTGTTTTTGAAAAATAATGAAAAGAGTTGGATAGTACTGTTCACCTGTGCAGTTTACCGAGCGGTTCACCTAGAGCTGGTAACTTCTCTGTCGACCGACGGATTTCTTCTGGCACTTAGAAGATTTATTGCACGCAGAGGACGTCCAACAACCATTTATTCCGACAATAAAACAAACTTAGTGGGAGCAGCTAAGAACTTGAAATCCATTCATTGGGATAGAGTACAAAGGATTGCTACGGGGGGAAAATTCAATGGAAGTTCAATCCACCCTTTGCCCCTTGGTGGGGAGGATTCTGCGAAAGGATGATAGGCATGGTGAAGACTGCGCTCAGAAAGGTACTGGGTAAAGCCAGTCTACAGTACGAAGAACTGTACACGATTCTCAGCGATGCGGAAGGTGTGATTAATTCGAGACCGCTAACATACCTTTCTGAGGTCAGTGATGACCTCGTTGCCCTCACACCGGCTATGGTTTTGCAAGAGATCAAAGAGATAGGAGTCCCCGATCTGGATTTGATTGACACCGAAAGACTGAACAAGCGATTTAGCTTTAGACAGAGGATTTCGCAGGATCTCAGAAAACGCTTGAGTCGTATATCTGGGGCATCTCAGAGAATTTTCAAAGGCTAAAAGGAGATCCAACATTGCGGAAGGCGACGTGGTCTTAGTGGGTGACGACAAGACTAAGAGACTCAATTGGCTTTTGGCCAAGGTGCAAAAACTTATTCCGGGCAAGGACGGTGAAGTCCGTGTTGCGGAAGTTAAGACAAAAACAGGATCCTTATTGCGACCAGTGAAGAGACTTTATCCTCTTCGCTTAAAATTTGCCAACTGTATCCGAGTTATCTGTTACCGTTGGCCGCTTGTCCTAGTTATTTTCTGTGATAGAAAGATGTTAGTTAGTACTCATCTTACTAATCACAGCTATAAATTTGATGAAAAAAGATCTTTAGATTTGCAGTGGACGTTTGTTTTTCGTTTAGTCTCAATTTTCTTGGGGACGGTAATGCCTCATGATGTCGCGTTCTTCTAAGTTTATTTTTATATAGGATGCTGTTACGGTTTCATTACATTCTATTCTACTACGTCACGAAATAATGGAGCCGCATAGTTACGCCTCAGAGATTTATCAATTTTTAAATAGCGTGTGTGTGTGCGTGTGTGATGAAATGCGAAACTAATTCTTCGTCCCAACAGAAAGTAAACAACATACCCTCTTCTGATGGGATCAATGTTCAATTTAGGCTGCACTTAGAAGAAACACACCAAGTCTGTCTACAAATTCAATCAAAGTTATCACGATCGGGTTATGTATAAATGAATCAAAGAAAAGTGAATTTTTGGTAATCGGACAATTCAAGATTTAATGTATAACCGCAAAAGGCTTAAAAATGAATTGCGTATAACCGAGTTAAAAAGCCGTTAAAAACTACAGTAAAATATCGGGGCTAACGTAGAATGACGCATAAAAATAAAAAAAAACGTGTAACTGAGAAACGTATAACCGAGGTTTCATTGGACACTCAAGGACAATGAAATTTGCGTACCAAGAAGGAAGCATCGGATTGAACTGAAATTTTATGGGCGTAATAATACACATGATGGCAAAAACAGAACTGCAGGACAATTACAGAGGGTCTGTGACACGCAGTCCGGTCATCTTCAGTAGCGCGTTGCACCGCATCGTGCGGCGATACTTGCTGCAATATGGTCCGGCATGGAGGCGAACAGACGCCTGATGTTGTCCTGTGGCAGACTGGCCCACACGTGTTGGAAGGTGTGCTCCAAATCCCGGATAGTGCGGGATGGCGGCAGCCGGCGTTTCAACTGGTGCCATGCATGCTGGATATCCAAGGAGCGGGCAGACCATGGAAGTGTGTGGACATGACGTAGGCAGTCCTGGGCAACCCGAGCCGTGTGCGGGCGGGCATTATCCTGCTGGTATAGCGCATCTGGAATCCCGGCCAGGAATGGGAGCACATGGGGCCGTAGGATCTCATCCACATATCGCTGGTCCGTCAATGATCCACGTACCACTACTAGAGCTGATCGTCTATCATAGGCTATGGCTCCCTAGACCACAATGCCTGCAGTGGGGGAGGTGTGGCGCTCGATGGCGAAGTTGGGATTGTGCCGTTAACCCGTGGACCTCCATAAAAACCTCCATAATAGCAGCACACGTATGAGGCGCTAGAATCGCATATTTCGCTTCCGCGAGGCGTCGGGAAATGGTTTGTGTGCACACAGGAGCCTCTACATCTCTCTGCATAGATGTCCGGGTCCCCGTGGAACCCGTTTGTGCCCGGCACACGATCCGTCGATTCTTTCTATCGGTGGTCCTCCTGATCCGTCCGAAGCCGCTCTGCCGTGTGGCAGGGCCGTCACGTGTCCATTGCTCCTAACACAGTCGGACGGTATTACGGCGGGCACACCAATACCTTCCGACTGTGGTGGGCTACACGGCGGGCCGGACACCCTGCGGTTTTCAACCCGATCAACAGGCCTCTCTGAAAGCCCGTAAATTGCGTAAATAGACGTCTATGGCGTCTACCGGGCATTCTTGTCACTCTGTACTCTTGCTTGCGTCGGCCGGTGCTTTTCTCTTTCATCGGGCATCGACTATACGCCGGTTTATAAGGCCAACGGTTCGTGCTTGCAGGGTGTGCGGTCATGCGCAATCGCACTGAACGTGTATCATTTGCATACCAGCACGCACTCTAGCTATTTTCAAGGTTTCGCGGTTGTAGTATGTTTTCTTCTATACTCCAAGTCAACCTAAGAGTGCCGCCCCGGTGGCGCAGTGGTCTAAGCGATGGCCTCTGATCGTTCGTCCGAAAGGGGTCCGGGTTCGAATCCCGGTGAGGCATGGATATTGTGTTTGTCTTACGGCACTGGCTCTCTCCCTTCCCTGGAACCAGTGACCCTAAATTAGGGACGGGCGACTTCTTATAGCCCATTGAGTTGCTCACGGTGGTCGTTAAACCTTCAATCAAAAAAAAAAAAAAAAAAACCTAAGAGTGAACCACTATGAGCCGCCCCGGTGGCGCAGTGGTCTAAGCGATGGCCTCTGATCATTCGTCCGAACGGGGTCCGGGTTCGAATCCCGGTGAGGCATGGATGTTGTGTTTGTCTTACGGCACTGGTTCTTTCCCTTCCCTGGAACCAGTGACCCTAAATTAGGGACGGGCGACTGCTTATAGCCCATTGAGTTGCTCACGGTGGTCGTTAAACCTCCAATAAAAAAAAAAAAAAAAAAAAAAAAAAAAAAAGAACCACTATGAAGGGTACGAAACAGCTACCTCCGCTACGAAAAATAGTCCCTAGCGTTTAGAGCGAAAAGCATCAGAATTATTGTTTAGAATCCATTTTTGTTTGCTCAACAGTTTACCAGACAAAATTGCTATCTAAAAAAATTCTAGCAGTTAGAGCGCTATTAGAAATAAATTTGTTTTGAGAAGTTGCTGAATCAAGAGCTTTGCACTTTCGGCTATTTCTACCCACTTGAGATACAACTCGGACCGAGGGAAGGGATGGAAGACCTTTTCCAACATTAACAACACAGAGACAATAAATTGACAATTGGAGAAAGAATGAAGGATGATATGTAGAGGATTTTAGGAAGGGAGTGTCTGACCCCAGGTCTTAAACAGCATTTAGAAATAGGAAGCTAGGAGATTTGGCCTAGAGTGCCCGACAGAAAAGTGACACGGAATCGAAGTAGAAAGGGGGGAGGAAGACGCCCTTATTTATTACCGGGGAGCTAGTACCCGGAGTCCGACGGCTTAACGTGCCCATCCGACGCACGGCGGATATTTAGTGGATCGAGCGTTCGTACCTGCCTGGGATCGAACCTGAGGTCCTTTCCGCGGCAGTCACGAACGTTGCCCACTAGGACTCCCGCAGCCCACAATCAGGGAAACTCGAAGGGCGTGTTACTCAAACAGGCAGTAGGGGAAGCAGTTCGGCCCTCACCAGACTCCCACTGCTTGTAAGATGAGTGGGTGGGGGTGGGGGGATCAGAAAGGGGAACAGTAGAAGAGCACATTGACGCGGATGGATACCATTCTTGCGTTCCACGACGAGATGTGACAAGGCTCTCCCGCCTTTCCCAGTAGTGCACTTTTAGGAAGAATTGGAGTATAGATGCGCAAATTTCATTGTCCGTGGGTGTATTTATTTTGCATTTCTGCTGTCCGTCACGGTAAAACAACGAGCATTGTTTTGTTTTCTTTCTTTTGCTGTTCTTATGACGAGTGAATACAGTATATTTATTTACTGATGTTCAGAAAAGCAAAACACTTGAAAGGAGTAGAGATACGACCTTGATCTTTACAGGATACGTTCATTAGGCCTTAAAGAACAAAATATTAGCATGTAGATGGCATACGTACCAGGTGCGTCGATGTAGCTAATAATAGGTGTAGCCGCCTCTGGCTTGTATCACTCGCTGGAAGCGCGGATGCATCGAATCAAATAATGTATCAATAGTGTCTTGTGGAACAGCCATTCAAGCTGTGCTGACCCGCATTCAAAATCCATCAAGAGTTGCTGGTGGACGGTCGTATCGCTACGCTTGTGCATTGAGCATGCCACAGAGTTTTTCTATGGGTGATAAATCTGGCGATCAAGAAGGCTAAGGCAGAAGTGGATAAAGAATACACATGCTGATCATGAAGAATGCTGTCCTTCATAAATTACTGTTGTGCATGAAGAAGACATATGTTGTCGCTGCAATATGCGGTGTGGCATTATCCTGCAGAAATATAGCCCCGAGGAGGTCCTGCAGGTACGGAAGAGTGACCACCCTGCTGCAATATGCAATGTGGCATTATCCTGCATAAACCTGGCCCCGGAGAGGTCCTGCAGGTACGGAAGGGTGACCAGCCGTAGAATGTCATTGACGTAACGGACACTCGTTATGGTGGTACGGACTCTCACGAGAGGAGATCTGCTTTCGTACCCGATAATACTCTAGATCATAATGCCTTGTGCTGGTGCGGTATGTCTGGTGCAAATGCACTCTTCTCGATGACTCTCCCTGCTTTCGGCGGACACAGATGTGGACATAATCTTCGCCTAAACAGAATATTGTGGCATTTGTCACGCCACTTCCTTCGTTCGATGCACCATTTAAGCCTGGCAGTCCGTTGCTGCTGTTTCAAAGGTAGCCTGAAGAGAGACTGGCAAGCGTGCAAATGGAACTACAATAACCGGCGACGTTCTGTTACAGCTGACAGAGGAGAATGCTTTACAGTTTGCCAATGCTGCGCTAACGCCGATGATCACGAAGAACAGACATATCAACGGCGTTAGACACTTGCCACTGTTACGGAGATTCTATACAATAAGTTTTAAGAAAAGATATTAAAACTCATTCCGAACCTTTATTTCGCATTCGTGTTCCATTTCCTTTGTTTCCACGATGCGTGTCAAATACAATTTGCACCCTTTCGGCTCTAGGCTCAAAGGTACTAAAGAGTATGCTGGAGCGACAATCCTGAGCTGTGAGACTTTTGTCTTGGAACGCGGCACTTTTAATCTGTAGGAGAGGAAATATCGCTGTCTGTGAGTTAGAAAGCTTTGGTCATCTTTTCTCTTGGGGCAAGGTGGCGTGGGAAAAGGGCTCTGAACTCGTTGAGATAGAAGGCATGAGGCGTGCGGAGAAGGCAGAGGTCTTTGTTTCGAGGACAAAAGTTTCTAAGCAGCGGGGAAGAGAGGGTCTTTCCCGATGGCCGGAAGAAAAAGGGTAAAAATAGTTATCTTTAACGAGTATCCATAGGGAGTGAAAATATATGTCAATGACATCCTCATCAGATGACGGCCGTCCCCCGGCCTTGTCTGTGTATGACGTCCAGAACGAAAACTCTTGCCAAGGATGTCAATGACATCCTCATCAGA
This sequence comes from Macrothele yani, assembly GCA_039090855.1. NCBI lineage: Eukaryota > Metazoa > Arthropoda > Arachnida > Araneae > Macrothelidae > Macrothele > Macrothele yani. The sequence continues at coordinate 53,143,924 of CM077028.1, forward strand.
TGACGGCTGTCCCTGGCCTTGTCTGTGTATGACGTCCAGAACGAAAACTCTTGCCAAGGATGTCAAAGACATCCTCATCAGATGAGGGCTGACTCTAGGTATTGTCTTTGTACGACATCCAGAACCTTTTCTTCGTGTTCTACGTTCTTCTTCGTACCATTCCCCGCACACTCTTGCCACGACGGACACACTGCGTCCCAACACGACCGGAAATATTTCCGGAGGGAAGTATTGCAATCTCTCATGCTGATAATGCGACATTTGTCGAACTCGCTGATGTGACTGTATGACTCTCTAACACGAAGACGAGACATTCTTACCCACTGCTGACCTAGCACTGACATACCTGCCGAGCCACGCGACCTTATAACAGAAAAATCGCCGGTGTCCGGATCTGTGACGTTGCACGATCTCATTTGGCCTGACATCATACACTTTAACCTATGACGCTGAAATTTTTATCATTTCTGCGATATTTCCTGATTAGCATGTCCTGCAAAATTCAAATTCGTAGCTGGACTCCTTCCAGGTGCTCTGGTTTTTATGAACATGAGTGTATATGGAGTACAACCTCGTTTATACGTTTCTCACGTATATTTTTCTCATTTATATGTAACAGTAGCAGAAGTACCCGGTATTTCCGGGGTAAATATTAGTGTTCGTGGAATCACCAAGTTCAGCGGAGGAAAGTTCATGAATGAAAACGATATTTCTGAAAATTTCCAGTAAATTTATTACAATTAATTTAGGTTATTGCTTCTTGGTGAACAATATTTCTAGTTTTTCTCTTGGGACCAAAAACGCAGAGATTTCTAAGATTGCCAACCCTTGAGTAGGCGACGTAGAGTTGTCCGTGTGAAAAGCAGGTTTCCGCCAAATTAATGTCAGCCACTACCAATGACTGACTGATGTAGTAATATTTCTGCCAAAAACAAAAAAAAGGAGCCGGGTTGCCTGCATTGTGGAAAATGAAAACAATTGATTTAGTTAATTTACCTTTACGAAACAAAGTAAAAGGAAAAGGAATGAAAAATGTACCTTCGAGTAGACATCAACGGTACTGCCATACATCTGGCGCGTGCTTCTGAGAATCCCGCGGCACTGAAATGCAATGTACCTATGTCATGTCGCGTGTGTGCGGCTCGGCATTGGCATTGATCATCCTTTTGCTTACCGTACCGGACTTTGAATATCTGGAACTCTCTATTTACATTAGATTGTATTTCTGCCTGATGAAGCCGCCCGTTGGTTGTGAAAGCTAACGTTTATTCAGCTGTGTCTAATACACCATTAAACGGATATTTTACAATTTATTTTTATCTACGGTCTACAACTTAGACCGTAGATCGGGTATTGGAGTGCTGAATTGTGTTGAACTTCTTAAAAGTAAAAAATGGAACTTTTTAAGAAAATTTTGTATGGGGGCCCCTTGACCCCGGGCTCCCACCCCATCCGAAAACCGTCTACCGTCTAAGTTACAGTACCATGATATAGTATACCAAATTTTGAGGTTCTAAATTGAATACTGTAGATTTTACGGAAATTTTGTGTGGGGGCCCATTGACCCCGGACTCCGACAGACTCTGGGCTCCTACTCCTTCCAAAAACCGTCTACGGTCTAAGTTAAGATACCATGAGATAATATACCAAATATGTTGGTTCTAAATTGAAAACTGTAGATTTTACGAAAATTTTGTATAGGGGCACTGGATTCCGGGCCATGATCACTTCCAAAAACCGTTCACGTCTAACGTAGAGTACCGTTAGATGGTATACTAAATTTGTTGGTTCAAAATTGAAAACTGTATATTTTACAAAAGTTTAGTATGGGGGCCCTTCGACCCCGGGCCCCGACCCCTTCTAAAAACCGTCTACGCTATAATTTAGAGTACCATGAGATAGTACACCAAATTTGGTGGTTCTAAATTGAAAACTGTAGATTTGTATAGAGGACATACAAACAAACATTTAATTATATATATATAAATATCCAAAAGTTCTGAATTGCTTTAAATGTTGAACTTTCTCTGTTTTGTTTATACATTTTTAGAGTTATACGTTTATCTAATTTGGTCTCTTGGAAAACTTATTAACGAGGTTTCACTAAAATACGACTTTTCAGATAAAAAGGGGGAAAAACAAACGAAAAGAATTTGTACTTTTATGTAATAATGGTTGAGTTATAATTCCTAGAAATATACTGGCCAGAATATTTTTTATAGATGGAGGTTACTCAAATATTTTCTTCCGTAAATGCCAGAAGTGGTTGTGTTGTGAAGAAGAATTAAAGGCCGCCGAGTGTGTGTGAGTGTCTGTTGGCGGCCAGCATTACATTCCTCTTTCACAGCGATAAAGATGAAGGAAGTCATTAATCATCATCGATAACCACTGGACCTGACGTGTGACATTTTCGGTATCGTTCTTTTCTCGGAATGAATAGGGACTGAAATTGATTCTTGTTTAAAATCGATTACGATACTTGGGCGGCACCACTTCGACGCGCTGTCAAAAAGGTACGCTAAAAGATAAACTTTGAAATAAATAATCGCCTCCATGAAAATAAAAAAATAAAAAAGCAAAGAAAATGAGCGTTTTGTGAAACATTCGAAACGTAAGAAGTGGAATGAGTTTACGCTCTTTGCTTTTCTTTTCTTTTCTTTTGCTGCTCTTCTAAGAACAGAAATCAACATAACAAGAAAAATTTTCTGCTGGTGTAAAGACTCTCTGCTTCATTCCAAATTATCAGGACCTCAGAAATGGTCGTTAAGATGTCTGGAAATTCTGAGTGCTTGAAACTGTATATGAACTTCTAATCTAAAATAGCTCTTTATAGTCTCACGGCGGATCTTAAAGAAACAACTGGATATACACTGACGGAAAAAAAATCCCAACACCACGAAAAAATAGTTGTAGAGGAATGAAATGGCGGCAATACATTTGTATAGGTAACATATTTAATCGATTAAGGTTTCAAGATCACAGCCTAATGTAAGCGCGAGAAGAGCCATTTTAAATGTGAAATGCTGGTACATTAATAACCGGTGTAACCGCCAGAATGTTGAATGCAAGCATGCAAACGTTCATGCATTGTGTCGTACAGGTGCTGGATGTCAGTTTGTGGGATGGAGTTCCATGCCTGTTGCACTTGGTCGGTCAATACAGGGACGGTTAATGCTGGTTAGGGGTGACGCTGGAGTTGTCGTCCAATGATGACCCATTCGTGCTCGATTTGACAAAGATCTGGTGATCTAGCAGGCCACGGCAATATGTCGACATTCTGTAGAGCGTGTTGGGTTACAACAGCGGTATGCGGGCGAGCGTTATCCTGTTGGAAAACACCCCCTGGAATGCTGTTCATGAATGGCAGCACAACAGGTTGAATCACCAGACCGACGTACAACTGTGCCGTCAGGGTGCGTGGGATAACCACGAGAGTGCTCCTGCTGTCATAGGAAATTGCTCCCCAGACCATAACTCCAGGTGTAGGTCCAGTGTGTCTCGGCCGCAGACAGGTTGGTTGCAGGTGCTCACCTGGCCTCCTTCTAACCAACACACGGCCATCACTGGCACCCAGGCAGAACCGGCTTTCATCAGAAAACACAACAGATCTCCACTCCGTCCTCCAATAAGCTCTAGCTTGACACCACTGACGTCGCAAACGGCAGTGGTTAGGAGTAAGTGGAATGCACGCTACAGGGCGTCTGGCTCGGAGCTGTCCTTCAAGTAACCGATTTGTAACAGTTCTTTGTGTTACTGTGGTGGGAACTGCAGATCGAATTGCTGCCGCAGACGCAGTACGATGCGCCACGGCCATATGCCGTACACGGCGGTCTTCCCTCTCAGTGGTGCCACGTGGCCAGCCGGAACCCGGTCTTCTTGAGGCAGTACCTTCCCTTGACCACCGCTGCCAGCAATCATGCACAGTGGCTACATTCCTGCCAAGTCGTTCTGCAATATTGCGGAACGAAAATCCATCTTCTCGTAGCCCTATTACATGACCACGTTCAAACTCCGTGAGCTGTTGATAATGGATTCTTCGTCTTCTTAAAGGCATTCTTGACTAACATCAACACTCTACGTCTTATCTCAACGATAACTAACGCTCACGAACGTTACAGCGCGTATTTATAGCAAACCTGCCTTGCATGTTCCGAGGGGCGCTACTAGCGCCACACGTATGCGCTGAGCGCGAAATTTGCATAGACGTCATCTTAGAGATGTACTCTCATCGCCTACTAACTGTCGTTTATCTAACACAACCCCTTCTTGGTGTTGGGATTTTTTTCCGTCAGTGTATATCGATGAGCCATTACATTATAACCACCCCCAGCCTAGAGTAAAGAGCTCGCCTGGAGACCGAACGGTGGCGCAGGTGAAGCTCACAGAGCAGTATATATACAGTCCTGAGACCCGGCTTTCAGTTAGTAGAGTGTTCGGAGTCAGAATGGGAAAAGCTGTCGATTTATCGGAGTTTGATAAAGGACAAATTGAGGTGGCACAACATCTCGGAACTACGATTTCGGAAACGGCGCGGCTTATGTGTTGCTCACGTGCCGCTGTAGTGAGTACGTATCAAACGTGGTGCACAAATGGCCAAACGACGAACCATCGTCCAGCCCTGTGTCGTCAACAGCTCACTGATGCCGGAGGGGAGCAGAGACTGTCGCGCACTGTGCACAGCGACCGCAGGGCCACAGTGCAACAAATCACCCGCAGCTACAACAGTAGTGATCAGATCCATGTGTCACAGAACACAGTTCATCGCGGCTTTCTGCGCATGGGCATGCGTAGCCGAAAACGCTGCCGGGTTCTCGTGCTCAGTCCACGTCAGCGCCAACAGCGACTGAAGTGGGCTCAAGATCATCGAGATTGGGCCGTGGGTGATTGGAAGAAAGTGGCCTGATCTGACGAATCAAAATTCCTGGTGCATCACGTAGACGGAGAATACGCCAATACTAACCAAGGCTATGGCATCTGGGTGCACAGTTGGGCGGACACAGGCAGGCGGCGGCGGTGTTATGCTGTGGGCGATGGGTTTTTTTGAAACACTTAAGGACCCATTATTGCAATAGCACAATACCTGACAGCTGTTCGGAATCTGAACATCGTTGCGGACCGAGTTCACGAATTAATTGCAACTGTGTTCCCTGCTGGTGATGGCTATTACCAACAGGATAATGCGCCATCGCACACTGCCATAATCGCCAACGAGTGGTTCGAGGATCACGCTGGTGACTTTCTGTTAAAGCCCTGGCCTCCAAATTCACCTGACATGAACTCAATTGAACATTTGTTGTTCGACGTGGAAAAGTGGGTTCGTGCTAAATCACCACCACCTCTAAATGCACGGGAACTGGAAGACCTGCTGTTGACATTATGGTACAAGATACCTGGAATACCTATTGCCACCTCATCGAATCGATGCCTCGCCGAGTGGCCGAAGTTTTGCTGGCTAAAATGGCCTCCAAATTCATCTGACGCCATGGCAGTGACGCTTTACGCCACTTCCCTTTTATGAAAGACCTACATTAGTACCTGTTTCCGCTATCCGAAAGAAATCCGAAGAGGATTTTCGCTTTAATGACATGATGATGAAGAGGTTGGTTTTGGCATCGCATGTGCAATGACTGACTGATGAAAAGTTGATACATTTGAAAGAGGAAAGGATACGAATCGAAACTGAACGCAGTAGTCAACGGCCTGAAAGCTGAATCGTGCAGGAATTGAACGTGAAGGTTTTTGCGTGAAATTTTCGTTACAACTGACAGTGCTGCAATGGTTGCAGAAAAGTGTGACATTCTTCCTCTCTTTCCTAAACGTGAAATTTCGCTACAACTGACAGTGCTGCAATGATTGCAGAACTGTGCGACCCTCTTCCTCTCTCTCTCCTAAACGTGACATTTCGCTACAACTGACAGTACCGCAATAATTGCAGAAAAGTGTGACTCTCTTCCTCTCTCTCCTAAACATGAAATTTTGCTACAACTGACAGTGCTGCAATGATTGCAGAAAAGTGTGAACCTCTTCTCTCTCTCTCCTAAACGTGAAATTTTGCTACAACGGACAGTGCTGCAATGATTGCAGAAAAGTATGACCCTCTTCTCTCTCTCCTAAACGTAAAATTTCACTAGAACTGACACTGCTACAATAATTGCAGAAAAGTGAGACCCTCTTCCTCTCTATCCTAAACGTGAAATTTCACTACAACTGACAGTGCTTCAATGATTGCAGAAAAGTGTGACCCTCTTCCTCTCTCTCCTAAACGTGAAATTTCACTACAACTGACAGTGCTTCAATGATTGCAGAAAAGTGTGACCCTCTTTTTCTCTCTCCTAAACGTGAAAGTTCACTACAACTGACAGTGCTTCAATGATTGCAGAAAAGTGTGACCCTCTTCCTCTCTCTCCTAAACGTGAAATTTCACTACAACTGACAGTGCTTCAATGATTGCAGAAAAGTGTGACCCTCTTCTTCTCTCTCCTAAACGTGAAAGTTCACTACAACTGACAGTACCGCAATAATTGCAGAAAAGTGTGACTCTCTTCCTCTCTCTCCTAAACATGAAATTTTGCTACAACTGACAGTGCTGCAATGATTGCAGAAAAGTGTGACCCTCTTCTCTCTCTCTCCTAAACGTGAAATTTCGATACAACTGACAGCAATGATTGCAGAAAAGTGTGAACCTCTTCTCTCTCTCTCTCCTAAACGTGAAATTTTGCTACAACTGACAGTACCGCAATAATTGCAGAAAAGTGTGACCCTCTTCCTCTCTTTCCTAAACGTGAAATTTCGCTACAACTGACAGTGCTGCAATGATTGCAGAACTGTGCGACCCTCTTCCTCTCTCTCTCTCCTAAACGTGAAATTTCTCTACAACTGACAGTGCTGCAATGATTGCAGAAAAGTGTGAACCTCTTCTCTCTCTCTCTCTCCTAAACGTGAAATTTTGCTACAACTGACAGTACCGCAATAATTGCAAAAAAGTGTGACTCTCTTCCTCTCTCTCTCCTAAACGTGAAATTTCGCTACAACTGACAGTACCGCAATAATTGCAGAAAAGTGTGACTCTCTTCCTCTCTCTCCTAAACGTGAAATTTTGCTACAACTGACAGTACCGCAATAATTGCAAAAAAAGTGTGACTCTCTTCCTCTCTCTCTTCTAAACGTGAAATTTCGCTACAACTGACAGTACCGCAATAATTGCAGAAAAGTGTGACTCTCTTCCTCTCTCTCCTAAACGTGAAATTTTGCTACAACTAACAGTGCTGCAATGATTGCAGAAAAGTGTGAACCTCTTCTCTCTCTCCTAAACGTGAAATTTTGCTACAACGGACAGTGCTGCAATGATTGCAGAAAAGTATGACCCGCTTCTCTCTCTCCTAAACGTGAAATTTTGTTACAACTGACAGTGCTGCAGTAATTGCAGAAAAGTGTGACGCTCTCCCCCTCTCTCTCCTAAACGTGAAATTTCGCTACAACTGACAGTGCTGCAATGATTGCAGAAAAGTGTGTTCCTCTTCCGCTCTCTCTCTCTCCTAAACGTGAAATTTTGCTACAACTGACAGTGCTGCAATAATTGCAGAGAAGTGTGACCCTCTTCTCTCTCTCCCTAAACGTGAAATTTTGCTACAACTGACAGTGCTGTAATGATTGCAGAAAAGTGTGACCCTCTTCCTCTCTCCTGAACGTGAAATTTCACTACAACTGACAGTGCTTCAATAATTGCGGAAAAGTGTGACCCTCTTCCTCTCTCTCCTAAACGTGAAATTTCACTACAACTGACAGTGCTGCGATAATTTCAGAAAAGTGTGACCCTCTCCCCCTCTCTCTCCTAAACGTGAAATTTCGATACAACTGACAGTGCTTCAATGATTGCAGAAAAGTGTGACCCTCTTCTCTCTCTCCTAAACGTGAAATATTGCTACAACTGACAGTGCTGCAATAATTGCGGAAAAGTGTGACCCTCTTTCTCTCTCTCCTAAACGTGAAATTTCACTACAACTGACAGTGCTGCGATAATTTCAGAAAAGTGTGACCCTCTCCCCCTCTCTCTCCTAAACGTGAAATTTCGATACAACTGACAGTGCTTCAATGATTGCAGAAAAGTGTGACCCTCTTCCTCTCTCTCCTAAACGTGAAATTTCACTACAACTGACAGTGCTGCAATAATTGCAGAAGAGTGTGACCCTCTCCCCCTCTCTCTAATAAACGTGAAATTTCGCTACAACTGACAGTGCTGCAATGATTGCAGGACTTTCTGAGCCTACAAAGAACTGTACGATGGAAAAAGGCGTGAGACTAAGCAGTTAAGCGTACTGTCGTATTTCAGGCGTTCCACATCAGCCACAGCAGACGACGAACCTCGACCTTTGACATCGAGACAGTCAGACATAAAAAAGGGTGTAGACGTTAGTGACCTGCTTGCCCTGATGTATTCAAACGACGAGAGAGAGAGATGAGATGAGATGGTTAATAGATGAGAGTGTGATCCTCTTTCTCTCTCTCCTGAACGGGTTTGGTCCATTTCACCGAAAATCTCTTGACCGAAGGGTCATTTCTTCGAAAATCACTTCACCGAAAAGTACATTTCACGGAAAGCTCGTTTCACCGAAAGGTTAATTTCACCGAAAGGTTAATATCACCGAAAGTTTATTTCATCGAAAAGTTTATTTCATCGAAAAGTTTATTTCATCGAAAAGTTTATTTCATCGAAAAGTTTATTTCATCGAAAAGTTTATTTCATCGAAAAGTTCTTTTCGCCGAAAACTTCACTTCACCGAAAGATCACTTTATCGAATGTTCACTTCAACGAAATATCGTTTTAACCAGCTGCTGATTTCGATCGAAAGGCAGAATTCTTTGAATATGAAACTCAAATTTATTTATTTATTTTCGTGAGATGCAACCTAATGTCTATCTCATCCACAGATTTGTCTCCCAATTCCTCAAATATTAGTACTACTCTAAAAACATGTATTTCAGTGAAATCTCATATATGGAACATTTGCCCATATTTAATCTTATGAAGACTAAACTATATAGGTATTTATTTACACTGAAGAGCAATTGAATTAGAGACAGCTGGCGTTATGCAAATGTGGCGCTGCGGGCGGCCCTGTAAACGGAAACGACATGACGTATGCAGCGATCCGACAATATAAAGAGATGCGACGGGAATCAGTAAGAGTCGGACGCAGTATGGGTAAGACGAAGGATCTAAGCGCATTTGACCATGGGAAAATTATCAAGGCCCAACGAGTGGGTCACTCTATCTCGGAAGTCGTGCAAGCACTGGGATTTTCACGGTCCACTGTGTCACGGGTGCACCGAATTCGGTAAAACCATCCCTGCAAGGGCCAACTGCCGTGGAAAACAGTGTGTGGATGACCGGGGTCATCGTCGGCTAGCTCGCATTGTAACAGCGGATAGACGGGCCACAGTCGAAGAAATCACTCAGAATTTTAACGCTGGTCACAAAAACGTGTAAGCAGCCACACCATCCAGAACCATCTCCTTGCTATGGGGTACCGAAGCCATCGTCCCACGAGGGTACCGCTGCTGACCGCACATCACAGGGTGCAAAGATTAGCATGGGCGCGGGAACATCGCCACTGGACCCTAGACATGTGGAAAAATGTTGCCTGGACTGATGAGTCGAGATTCACGTTGGTACATGCGGATGGCAAGATACGAGTACGGCGCAAACCACATGAAACGATGGATCCTTCTTGCCAGCAGGGTACTCTTCAAGCTGGTGGGGGTGGCATTCTCGTCTGGGAACTGTTTACGTGGACTGAAATTGGACCCCTCGTACGTGTGAATTGTCTCTCACAGGTCAACGTTACCGGGATATCCTAGACGACCATATGCTCCCGTTTTTGCGTCTTCAAGATCCCACTAGAGACCTCATCCTGCAACAAGACAATGCAGCGTGCCATCGCTCCCGAATTTTATCCGAATGGTTGGACGAACACTCCACCGACGTGACCTCGCTTCCTAAGCCAGCTAGGTCACCTGACCTCAATCTCATCGAGCACATCTGAGATGTCATCGAGAGAGATGACCCCTCCATCAAATCTTCCTGAAATGTGGGAGCTTGTTCAGGGATCGTGGATCCGTTTGGTTTCCCAACGCTTCCGGTGTCTTGTAGAGTCCATGCCGAGACGAATCGCCGCCATCATCAGGACGAAAGGTGGTGCCACATGTTACTAGACAAGTATCACTAATTCAATTGCTGTTCAGTATATATTGCGCGAATTTAGCGCCCTAAGTCTAAAATCGTCTATATGCATAAACGGAAGTTTCCAGGAAGCCTCTCACTTTGAATCTTTAGATAACATGAACCTTTATTGAGCTTCATTTACATTGAGGTGTGATATATCATGAAAAAAATACGGGATTACGCCATATAATACAAATTTTGAAGATGACAATTCGGTTTTTGGTGTAAATGTGACAAGGATGGTAAGTCAGATAATATCCGAAAACTTGAAAATTTTCATCGTCCTGGAGCGGGACTCGAACCCGCTTCTCCCAGAAAACGCCCGGGTATGCTAACCACTACACCACCCAGAACGACCAAGTTTCAAGTTTTCGATCAATTTGAATATAACCATCACAGGATTCGCTAGTCGAAGCAACCGGCATTCATGTTTAGCGAATCTGGAGGTTAGGAATCTTATCCCGTGTTTGCCCGGAGAAGCAGATAAATCATGAAAGAAATACGGTATTACGCCATATAATACAAATTTTGAAGATGACAATCCGATTTTTGGCGTAAATGTGACAAGGATGGTAAGTCAGATAATATCCGATCGAAAACTTGAAACTTGGTCGTTCTGGGTGGTGTAGTGGTTAGCATACCCAAGCGTTTTCTGGGAGGCGCGGGTTCGAGTCCCGCTCCAGGACGATGAGAATTTTCAAGTTTTCGGATATTATCTGACTTACTATCCTTGTCACATTCACGCCAAAAATCGGATTGTCATCTTCAAAATTTGAGGTGTGATATTTGTTTTAATGATTCCTGCGTTCTTGCATCGATTAAATCTGAGATTTCTTTTCTCTTTGCTGTTTTTGTGAAACCTGGGTGTAAAAATGCCGTTGCCGATTGATTGGTTCCTGTACGTTATTAAGTAGTCCAATTAGGGCAAATTTGTTGGCTTTAATGAAGTGATTAATTGGAAGAGAAGATACCTGGAACAATTACGCATTAGTAAACTGTCGCGGACTGATAACAATTAATGATTATGTAAGAGATACATTAGGAACATTGTGGTCTTGCCGATTAAACATCTAAAAAATTCCAGACATCGCTTATAGAACAGACTACAATGGTGACACTACGTTTCGGTGAAACGACCTTGTGCTGAAATGAACCTTTAACTGAAACCATCTTTCGGTGAAATGAACTTTTCGATGAAATGACCCATCGGTGAAGTGAACCTTTCTATGAAACGAACTTTCGACTAAATGAACTTTTCGATGAAATGACCCTACGGTGAAGTGAACCTTTCGATGGAACGAACTTTCGATTAAATGACTTTTCGATGAAATGACCCTTCGGTGAAGTGAACCTTTCGATGGAATGAACTCTCGATTAAATGAACTTTTCGATGAAATGACCCTTCGGTGAAGTGAACCTTTCGATGAAACGAACTTTCGATTAAATGAACTTTTCGATGAAATGACCCTTCGGTGAAGTGAACCTTTCAGTGAAATGACATTTTGGCGAAATGAACTTTTCGGTGAAGTGATTCTCGGTGAAGTGATTCTCGGTGAAGTGACCTTCGGTGAAATTATCTTTCGGCTAAATGAGCGATACCTCTCCTTAACCAGCCTTCTGGACCTTCCACCACCACAACCTCCGACGACACAGCCTAACACACCATCATCAACACCACCACCACCTTGCAGCCTTCCAGTGGGCTCGCTGTCTTCCCGATTCTGGTAAGTGGAACAACACTGTACATACTTTACCTTTACTTAAAAAAGGCTGTGTATTTATCATATCATTCCTGTTTTTACCATATGTTAGTGTTATTTTAGTTTTATGTGTTATTTGGTAGGTTATTATTTTAGGTTTGGGAACGCTCAAAATTTCCCCCATATATGTTAATGGTAATTGCTTCTTCGCTTTACGCTATTTCGGCTTATGAAAGGTTTCATTGGAACGCTGTACTTTCGGATAGCGGGGGAAAACTGTGTTGTATTTACCTCTGCGGGTCTGTGTTAAATCTCCGTTCCAGATGTGAATGCCGTCTTTGTTGTTCCGCCGCTGGTTCAAACGTGCAAGCCAGACATGAATGACGTGTTAGTCTTTCCGGCACTGCTTGTAATATTGCGGCAGGTCATGTACGTTGAGTTTGTCTTTCCGACGCTTGTTCGGGCCTCTGGACCAGATATTAATATCTAGTTTATTCTTCTGGCGCTGATTCGAATCCTAGGTCCAGACATAGACGTTGTGTTTGTCTTCCAGCGCTGGTTAAAATCTCCGGACGAGATATCGTGTTTATTCTTCTGGCGCTGATTCGAATCCTAGTGTCAGACATAGATGTTGTGTTTGTCTTTCCAGCGCTGGTTAAAATGTCCGGGTGATATATCGTGTTTATTCTTCTGGCGCTGATTCGAATCCTAGTGCCAGGCATACATGTTGTGTTTGTGTTTCTAGCGGTGGTTAAAATCTCCGGGCGAGATATCGTGTTTATTCTTCCGGCGCTGATTCGAATCCTCGTGCCAGACATAGATGTTGTGTTTGTCTGTCCAGCTCTGGTTAGAATCTCCGGGGCAGATATGTGCTTATTCTTCTGGCGCTGATTCGAATCCTAGTGCCATACATAGATATTGTGTTTGTGTTTCCAGCGCTGGTTAAAATCTCCGGGCGAGATATCGTGCTTTTTCTTCAGGCGCTTATTCGAATCCTCGTGCCACACAGAGATGTTGTGTTTGTCTTTCCAGCGCTGGTTAGAATCTCCGGGGCAGAAATCGTGTTTATCCTTTTGGCGCTGATTCGAATCCTAGTGCCAGACATAGATGTTGTGTTTGTCTTTCCAGCGATGGTTAGAATCTCCGGGGCAGATATCGTGTTTATTCTTTTGGCGCTGATTCGAATCCTAGTGCCAGACATAGATGTTGTGTTTGTCTTTCCAGCGATGGTTAGAATCTCCGGGGCAGATATCGCGTTTATTCTTTTGGCGCTGATTCGAATCCTAGTGCCAGACATAGATGTTGTGTTTGTCTTTCCAGCGATGGTTAGAATCTCCGGGACAGATGTCGTGTTTATTGTTTTGGTGCTGATTCGAATCCTAGTGCCAGGCATAGATGTTGTGTATGTCTTTCCGGCGTTTGTTAGAATCTCCGGTGCCGATATCGTTCTTATTCTTCCGACGCTGATTCGAATCCTAGTGCCAGACATAGATGTTGTGTTTGTCGTTCCAGCGCTGGTTCGAATCTCGGGGCCAGATATTAATATCGTGCTTATTTTTCTGGCGCTGATTCGAATCTTAGTACTAGATATAGAGTATGTGTTTGTCACTGCGGCACTGGGTAGAATCTTGGTGCCAGACATGCGTGTTTTCGTTGTTCTGGGACTTGTTCGAACTCCGGGGCCAGATATGGGTATTGTGTTTGTGCTTCTGGTTGTGATTCTCTACCCTTTACGTAACCAGTGGCCCTGAATTAAGAATCAGCGAATCCTTATATGCCTAGATGCTTGTCGAGCTAGTTTTACCATGAAACAAAATGCCCATATGAAACATAAAATTTTAACAGTCGACAGTTTTTTGTTACTAGCGTAACAATTAAAAGAACTATCGGACTGATGAGTATTGTCATGCGACTGCAATTTTAGTCGCAGCTAATTTAAAAGATGTGGTATATAATTTTGTTTGTTCCCCGTTTTGGTCAACGATATTGCTGCATTTACAGAAATTATAATTAAATTTCTCTTGTGAAGGATAACTCTATAAGGTTTGAGATTCAATTGTATGTATTCTCACCTTTCCTCTAGTCCAGGGGTTATCAAACGTTTTGAGACCGCGCCGCCCTTCACATGCCACATTTTTCGTGCGACGCCCCTGTACCCAAAATTAAAAATAAAATTGCCCAAATTCGAGTTTGCGGTATTTTGTTAAAAGAAAATAGTCATTTACATTACTAGCTTGTTTTCTTTTTAATGTAAAAAAAATACAAAATTAGAATGAAATTACAGAAATGAATAAAAAGAAATTGATGAGATAGGCATATTTTCAAAATGGTAACACTCTTCATTTGGCTTTTACATTTTTACAGTGAAACTGCCTAACAGAGATATTTGCGTCTTAATGGGATGTTGGAGTTTGTTTCTTGTGACACAGAATATCGAATCTGGGGACAATGTTCGATAAAGCTACGCGGATCTCTTTCTCAACGTTAACTTTGGTTCTACCTATATCTGGATTTTATTACCGCCAGAGCTGAAAATCCTGCCTCGCATAGGTAGGATGTGGCAAAAGGGAGAATTACTCTTACGGCTTTCGTACTCAATTCTGGGTGTTCCTTTGCCATACTGTTACAAAACTGTGGCAGAGTTCCGGAAGAGAATGTCATTTTTAGTGTAGAGTCTGAAAAAATGTCTATTAACTGTTCCTGCTCAGCAGTAGTGAAGGTTGATGGTGGATCTACTGTAAACGGATCTGTAACACCCTTGCGTTCATCTGTTTGTGGAGGAAAATATTGGTCAAATTGAACGTTGAGTTGAGGAAGATGCTCCAAAATCACAGATTTCAATTTCGCACTTAATAGGGTCTCGTGTTCTTGTATACACTTGTTAAACGCAGGAAAACATTCAAAATCACCTGATTTCGTACTGTTCTTCCACAGAAGTAGCTTTCTTTTGAAAGCCAGAATCTTGTTGGAATTGTTTCTTTAACATTCTTTCTTACAATTCAGTCTTTAAAATATGAACACGTCTTGAAAATTTGCATGTTGGGTTTCACCATAAATTATAAGTTTTAGTTTTTCCTTATAGTCGCGACGCCCAGGACCAAGACCGGCGACGTCCTGGGGCATTGCGACGCACATATTGGGAACCCCTGCTCGAGTTGTCACTCGAAATTTTATTCTGCCCTTTTTCTGTTCTTTATTTCAGGCAGCTGAAGGTTTCAAAATCGCTTTATTCTAATTTATCATAAGAAAACATAAGAGGGAGACGTACAGTATTGGGCGTCTCACTGGGAAATAATACAAAACTGTTAAAAACATGATGGTATATACACTGCAATGACAATGGGGATGAATAACAAAATGCTGCAAGCAAAGCTTATTGAATAAAAATTGCAGAAGTGACAAAGAGAAACACATCGTGTCACATGACATTGGCTGGGCATGATTTACAGGATAACACAGGCGAAACAATAGTACACAATTAGAAAAAGAACAGCACAAACACCGCCGTGAAGGTAAAACATTACATACATGAGATAAAAACACAGCGTGCACAATTGTGCAAGTTATTTAACGAGGGCACCAAAGCAACATAATACAGGCGGGGTGAAAGTAAGTAATGTACACGAGTAAGCATGAAAATACACTGAGATGGCATTAGCATTCACAATTCAACGGTAGCGTGGATTGCACGAGTCGTAGAGTGGAGGAGGGCCACCAGGGTGCCACGGAACTCAGCAAAGGAGGTGTAGAATGTCCTAGGGTACTGATAGGTGTAGCAGTCCAGAATCAATCGCAAACCATGGAGCGGCCGGCGCCCAGGTAGCATAGAAGGTGGCTTCTCGACGACTGGAAGAAGCCGACTGGTACTCCAGGCGGAGTCGAGAAAGCAATCGATCTTGAAAATGGCACAAAAGTGCTGCGCTGGCCTGGTGTAAAGAGACCGGCGAGGAAATGCTGCGGAGTTGTTGAAGGTATACGTAAATAACGTGTTTAACCAGCACGAAAAGATAGGCACATACTGAAGGAAGAGTTGTAGGTGGATGAGCCCGCAGAAGAAGATGTCTGTAGGCAGTGAACGGAAGATCTTGAGAACAAGAGCGACTGGCAATCCGGAAAGCCTGGTGGAGGAGAGGCATCAGGATGGGACAGTAAAGGTAGACGTGAGAAACGTCTGCCTCCTGTGCGCAGAAGGAGCAGAGAGGGGAGGAGAGAAGAGACATGCGAAAGAGAAAATACGGAACAGGGAGGCGATTATGCAAAAAGAGCCAGTGGGTATTAATTTCAAGAGGGGCAGATAAGGGTGAGCGGGCAGCGGCCCAGACAAGAGGAAGAGAAGCAGGGGGAACCTCCAGAATAGAAAGCGGTGAAGGGGTGGCAAGGTGCACTAGAAAACGATAAAGAGATTTAGAGGAGAGAGAGGAGAGAGGAAGAACCGAGTTTGTGAGTCGGAGGAAAAACGGCAGCGGAAGAGGGGCAGAAAAGACAGAGACGAGACCGGTGGGGGAGACAAGATCAGGGAAAAGCGAAAGAAGTGCAGTTAGCAGAGAGTCATAGACCAAATGGGCGGATTGGGATGAGAGAATAGCAGGGGGGAGGCCAGAGAAAGGGCGCCAGGATAGATCCGAGTTAGTGAGGTCTTGTACAGTTACTACACCTGCTCGGAGCCAAGAGGGGAATGAAAAACAGGGGAGATGGGGGGATGAACAAGGGAGTTGAAGAAGAGGGGTTCAGAAAGAAGCTCTAGAGTTGAAGAGGGAGGGGAGCGAATGAGGGGGAGAGAGCGAAGGTGAATGAGGGCTTCAGAATATGCAGGTGGGAGTTTGGAGGGGGGAAAGGACAGCAATCCATGAGAACTAAAGAAAGAAAGGAAAAATGTGGGTTACGCAAGGAGGCAAGAACGTCACGTACCTGAACTGCGGAAGCCACTGGAGCCGTGAAAAGGTGAATGAAGTTGATCACTCGGCTTGCTTTGTAGCACAGCGGGACATCAGGTAGGCCAGCACCACCATAGGAGGGAGGAGCACAGAGCTTGTGGACGTTAATCCAGTGATGACCCGCCCACATTACTCGAGTAAGGCAGCGTGTAACCTCCTGGAGACAGAAAAGCGGGGTCGTAGATGCAATCCAAGAATGCTTGCAGATGGACAGAAGGTATGTCCTGGTGAGATTTGCACGCTGGTAGTAGGACGTACAGAACTGCGCACGACACCAGAATGCAGCTGTGCGGAGGAGGCGAGGATGGAGTTCCGAGCGAGTTGCACTGGATGTAGCTTGTGGTGCACCTAAGTAGTGCTATGTGTCAGCTTGCCCGTATGCTGTTCATAGCGACCCTACGCTCCGATCTGACAGCTCGTCATTGATTGGAAGGAGCTGCTGGTTTGAGGTGTCAAGGAGGTTTCCTTGGAATCCGTTTGTTGTCCAAGTTGTACTAACAGCTCTTTGATGAGGCTCTTGTTCTTGCATTCAGAGTAAGTCCTGATTTTCACCGACGAGTCAAAAATGAGCGGATTCCAGGATTCCACTTCTGTCTGTATATATAATGTTTCTTGCCGAGAGTATTCGAACTCAGGTCACAGTGTTTTCGGCGGAGATGCATGCTGTTTACTTTACCCTCCATCACGACCAGTCGAGATCCCATCGTCGCCGTGAGGACCCCTGGCGTGATATGGTTCATTTGGATTTCTTGAGTGCTTTGTAATCTTCTCTGAAGGTTGTGGTGATCCACTCCTATTTTATGTGAGATGCCTGTCTGTTGCATACACGAGGCCGGTTTTGATGTTTGGTTTTGCTGGGTTCACAGCCATGTTGCGTCCAAGGGAATGAGTGTCTAACACTGCAGCCAGGTCCGTATCCTCGTTGGAGGCCATAGCCTTGACACTGTAGTACCGGGACTTGCGTTGTAATGTGCTGGAGCATATTAAACGTACGTGGTAGGGTCTGTAAGAAACTACGTCGTACGAAGCTATGTCTGAGAGTCAGTGTACTTGAACCTCTCCGCACTGGGCGTTATTGTTTCACTCACCGCTGTTTTTGTGTGGTGACACTGCTCTTATGCGTGAGATATGTAATTTACCTCTGGCTTTGTGTTCGTGTCGTCGCTATGTTCAAAGTCTTGGTTTTCTACTTTTACCCACTCTACAAGACGGCTCAGAAGACTTTTTAAATGTTGATGGTGATGTACCCTCTGTGATGTATTTTCCCGTAATACCGGTGTTCGACGATTTGTGTGTTATATTCTTTTACTGGCTTTTTAAACAGTTTTAATATTTCCTGTGTGCTAATGTTCCTATTTCATCTACTATACCAGATTTCCTGACATTTTAGGGGCTCTTTTGAAACGTTCGGCATCGTTCGTTCTTCTGTTTCGTCTTTCACGTGTCATGCCTGTTTTGCAGGTAATGTAGTTCTTTGTACCAGCTGTTCCCATCGTTTTTCTATTTTTTTGCATTGTGCACTTTGTGTTATGCTTATTATTTTGTGTTGAACCTTTTGAATTGGCGCTCTTTGGCCTCTTCAGTCCCTTGCGACAAAAAAAATGCAGGTCAATTAAGCAACCCAAATGATCTTCCAGTTTTCATAATAATCTCGGTTTTGGCACAGTATTTTCAGTTTTGGCACAATATTTTCAGTTTTCTCAGAATGTGCCAAAACCGAGATTATTATGAAAACTGGTTGAGCCTGAGATTTTACGCCACACAACCCCCTCAAATCTAATGTTAGACATCGTTCTCGGACAAATGGTCAGAATACCCACATCGTTCTCGGACGAATGGTCAGAAGCCAGCATTTAGACCACTGCGGCACCACCCTCTAACTCAGAGTTTGGTAAGGTGGTTGTTGAGGACCTCTGTTGATGAGATTCTTAAAATCCCGCATCCCAATTATGCTTCATGCCTCTCCAAGAAATGCCCATACCAGCACAATCTTGTATCTAGGTCCTTCTCCCAAATCTATGTTATTAATTTTGCTCTTATTCTCTCAGTTTTAATTCTATCTTATCTGGTTACGCCGCTCATTTACCTCAAAATATTCATTTCTGCAGTGTTAACTCCTTTTCCATGCATCTGGCCATTGGATGAAACTCATTGCCCTACAGTATTGCCTGTCGTACAACTGCTTTTCAGCCTTCCTAGCAATTTGCAGTCGTGTAATGCCCTAAATGCTTCTCTTCAGTTATTGTCTTTCTCCTGCACTCTATTACTCACTTCTTTTATACACTGGTGTGCAAAAATTAAGGACGAAGAGGAGAAATTAGCATAACAACGGAACGAGCAGGCAGAACGGACCAAAAGACCACTCAGGAGATAGACTAGGATCCGGTACGGTAGAGCATGCGCATATATGCAGCATGACATGGGGGGAGGGGGGTTCGGAAGAGTATAAAGCACACGGCGGTGTACGCTCAGTAATTCGGTGAAAGCTTATGCACGGTGTACATCGGTTTGAACGACGTCGAGTTGCTGCCACCGTGTGATATGGCCAAAAGACAATCCAGTAGACGACATCTCGATGACTTTACCCGAGGTCGCGTCATTGGGAAGTTGGAAGAAGGTCGAAGTGTGACTAGTGTATCCGAGGAGTTCATGATCGCTCACAGCATCGCTGCACGAGCTTGGAGAGCATTTCAAACGACAGGAACAGCTGTCCCAGAGTTTAGCAGTGGTTGTCCACGAGCAACCACGGCGGCGGACGACCGGTATATTGTCCTACATGCGAGAAGAGACAGACGGCAGACAGCGGGAGAAATCGCAAGGCACATGCAACAGATAACTGGACGTCCGTTATCGTGTTTTACCGTGGCGAGGAGGCTCCACAAAGGTGGTCTATTTGCACGACGACTAGCACGGTGTGTGCCATTAACGCCTGCTCATCAGAGACGGCGACTTCTGGGGTGCCAGGAACACAAGAACTGGACACATCAGCAATGGGGTCGAGTTTTCTTTACGGATGAGAGCCTATTGAGTCTGACGAGCGATTCTGGACGTATACACATCTGGAAAGAGCAGGGAACACGTAATCACAATTCCAACATCATCGAAAGAGACTCGTTCGGAGGTGGCGGAATTCTCGTTTTGGGCGGTATCATGCTTGGAAGCCCTACTGACCTCAACATCTTTCAAGGAAGTTAAGTCACCGGTGTCTGCTATTGTACCGAGGTTCTCCTTCCTCACGTGTGTCTGTTTATAGGTGCTGTGAGTCCTGAGTTCCTCTTCACGGACGACAACGCTACACCACATCGTACAGTGGCTGTTCGATAGTGAAGATATTCAACGCATGGATTGGCCCGCATGGTCACCGGACCTAAATCCAATCGATCACGTGTGGTACCTTCTCGGGAGACACTTGGTGGCACGTCACCAGCCGCCAGCAACGATTCCGCAGCTGCAATTGGCGCTACAAGAGGAATGGGCCGCGATGCCTCAACAGCTCATTGACAAACTCGTCCTCAGCATGGACAGACGTTTTAAATCCTGCAACGCAGTCAGGGGTGATCATATCCCTACTAAAGACTGGATTTTTCTTGGCAGCCGCCTGTCACATGGACGTTTCTGTCTTCTGTCCAGTTGTGCTCGAAGCTACATTTTCAATAAAGCGCCTTTGTAACCTTTGGATTTCTATTTTGGACGGTTTTGCTCACTTGTCCCATATTCTTACATCTTGGGGATCTTATGGTATGATTTGAGTAGATGTGGATCACTTCTGCATGACGTTACATTCGAAAAACTGTCTTGTCCTTAATTTTTGCACGCAAGTGTAGATTCGCGTCTCACCAACACGTAAATTTTCTGACTCTATCAGCAACAGTAATACAATTCCTCCTTTCACCTTTGTTGGTGCACTTGAACTCTGTTTTGGTGTCCCTTATCTTTTTCTTTGTCTCTTATGCTTTTCTTCAAATTTCTAAGTTTTCTTCTGACTTTTTTACGCTTTCCAACCGTAGGTTGATGAAGCATATATGTTCCAGCTTTGTCTGTTTGTCTGTCTGTCCGTCCGCACGAAAACTCACGTAAAAAGGGTTCGATTTCAATGAAAGTTTTACTATGTGGCAGGGGACCGCATGGGGACGAACCCTATTCAAAATGGGTGAATTGGGGTCAAAGGGCAGGACATAAGAGCAGGATGCAATCCATTGCCCTTATGCGTCATAACGTGCGTAAAAATGGTTCGATTTCGATGAAATTTTAGTATGTGGTGCGGTACCACCTGGGAACCAAAAATATTGCAAATGGGCGAAATGGGGTCAAAAGTCAGGACATAGGAGTGGGAACCATTCAATTGCTTTTATGCGTTATAACGTACGTAAAACTGCTTCGATTGC
Organism: Macrothele yani; assembly: GCA_039090855.1. Classification (NCBI taxonomy): domain Eukaryota; kingdom Metazoa; phylum Arthropoda; class Arachnida; order Araneae; family Macrothelidae; genus Macrothele; species Macrothele yani. Next base: position 53,165,165 of record CM077028.1, read on the forward strand.
AAGAAAACTTTAGTATGTTGTTCCGGAGGAGGTGTAGTGAACCAATTCTGTTAAATATCATCGAAATGGAGTCAAAGATTAGGACACAGGAGTGATATTTATTCCACAGCCATTATCATCAAAATTTGAGTAATGTTTTTTGGTATGTTGGAAAGCGTATCATGACCAATGCATTGCATGATTTTACTAACTTGTTTTGGATGTCGATGCTTATTTCACTGCTCTTATTACCACCTCGCAAGATGGGGCTCAATTCTAATGTATGATTAACTACCACCTCCTTGTAAAATTGCTCTGCATGTCCTTCCTACCTTACCTACAAACTTTCGGATTTCAGTATATTTTCTTTAGCAATCTTTGCTCCATTTCCCTCAACTCCGTGTTTCCCAACGAAAAATTCTGCCAAATCCCTTTTCTATTGAGATTCACCATTCAATTATTAGAAATGTTTTGTTCGGGCGAATTCGTGATCCGCAATTCCATAATGTCTTTCCAGCGAGAAAGAACAGAAAACGATTGCGTAGACAAGACGTGGAGATAGGCATAACAAATTTGTGCATAAAACTGCTCTATTTAAGTCGTCATCAGAGCAGGAAATGACTCCCGTATTTATCACTGGGCGACCTATGGAGATGGATATGTGTTGTGTCATATGTATGTATGATTGAGAGTTATTTCACCACTTCTTTTTTACGCTTTCCAACCGTAGGTTGAAGAAGCGTATATGCTCCAGCTTTGTCCGTCCGTCCGTCCGCAAAATGGTTTCGATTTCGACGTTCGTGAAAATGGTTCGATTTCGATGAAATTTTAGTATGCGGTAGGGAACCACCTGGCCACGAGCCCTATTGAAAATGAGCGGAATGGGTTCAAAGATCAGGACATAAAAGCGGGATCCATTCCATTGCCTTTATGCGTCATAACATGCGTAAATATGGTTCGATTTCGATGAAAGTTTAGTATGTGGTAGGGAGCCACTGGGGCCGATCTCTATTGAAAATGGGTGAAATTGGGTCAAAGGTCAGGACATAGGACCTGGATCCATTTCATTGATTTTATGCGTCATACCTTGCGTAAAAATGGTTCGATTTCGATGAAATTTTAATTAGGGAACCACCCGGGCACGAACCCTATTGAAAATGGGCGAAATGGGGTCAAAGGTCAGGCAGGGCATAAGAGCGGAATTTATTGCATTGCCCTTATGCATCATAACTTGCGTAAAACTGGTTCGATTTCGATGAAATTTTAGTATCTGGTAGGGAGCCACTGGGGACGAACCCTATTGAAAATGGGCTAAATGGGGTCAAAAGTCAGAACACTGGAGTGGGATCCATTCCATTGCCCTGGTGTATCATAACTTACCTAAAATGCTTGGATTGCGACAAAACTTTATCATGTTGTTCCGGAGGTATAGTGAACCGGTTCTGTTGAATATCAACTAAATGGAGTTAAAGGTCATTGCACAAAAACCAGATTTATTCCACAGCCATTATTCCCATAACTTGCGTAAAACTGATTCTATTGCAACAAAACTTTATCATGTTGTTTCGGAGGTATAGTGAACCGCTTCTGCTGAATATCATCGAAATGGGGTCAAAGGTCATGACACAGGAGCGAGATTTATTCCACAGCCATTATCCACATAACTGGAGTAATAATTTCTGGTATGTTGGAAAGCGTATCATAATCAATGCATTGCATGATTTTACTAACTTTTTTATTTCTCATAGCATAAAGGTCAGATATGTGTTTTCAACTACATAATGCCGCCCCGGTGGCGCTGTGGTCTAAGCGATGGCCTCTGATCATTCGTCTGAAAGGGGTCCGGGTTCGAATCCTGGTGAGAATCCTTGCTGTATCAGTGATCTTTCGTTTTTGTCCGAAATAAATACATAAATCAGTTGGGCAAAAAGAAAGCGTTATTGTACATAGATATAAGGATGCATATGATAAGTACAAATAATATATAGTTAAACGCACCAAGTTAACCTTTTGTGGACCTGTTTTGTGGACAGATGGCGCTGAGGCATGCAAGGTCATTTATCGCCAGCAGAGAACGCGCGATCGCACCCATTACCATTATTTCATTGTTCCCGGTACGATGGCGACGTTCAGCGGCGCGGGAAAAGAGGAAAGCTGCCTGTGCTTTCACGACGCGCATTCAGCAAGGCAAGTGTAACGACATTTTATCCGAGAATACGGGAAAACTGCACCGAAAATGGACACGATTGTAACATAGTACAAACGATTTACCGAGACTGGATGTGTGGCTCATAGGAAGAGTGGCCAAGGGAGACCTGGAATTCCCGAGGAGACGGTAGATGCAGTGCAAGCAGCATTTCTTTGAAGCCCCCGTGAATCGATTGCACGAACAAATCTGGAGATCAGAGTTTCAAACTCAACAGTGACAAAAATCCTACGGAAACGTCTGAAATTTTGGCCTTACAAATTGCAGCTCGTTCAAGCTATGAAGTATGGAGACGAGAAGCAGAGAGGAGAGTTTTGCAGTGACATGTAAAATCGCATGAAAAATGATGATGACTACTTGTCGAAGTTGGTGTTCAGTGACGAGGTGACCTTTCACTTAAATGGCAAAGTGGATAGACACAATGTGAGGGTTTAGGGATCAGAAAATCCGCATACCATCTTGCAACATGAAAGGGAGAGTCCCAAGGTTAACGGTTTTTGTGCCGTGAGTTGTGTTTCCTTTTTTGGCCCTTTTTTTTTTTTGCTGAAAGAACTGCTACCTGAATCACATACCTCGACATACTTCAGGTTTACCTAATGCCAATCCTCAAGAAAACAATGGAAAGGTGTTTCATTTACCAGATTCCTCACCCCCACAAGGACGTCATTTCTTACCTGGATTCTGAAATCCCAGTTTGGATCGGTCGCTACGGCCTAATTGCATGCCCTCCCCCCACACGATTACCGCCCTTATATTTCAGTCTATCGGGTTTTATTAAAGATCAGGTTTACCTTCCGCCGCTTTCCAAGACTCTTCCTCAACTGATATCAAGAATCACCGCTGCACTAGCATTGGTGGATGTCGACATGCTGACAGCAATTTGGGAAGAACTGATTTACAGATGGGACTTTTGGAGAGTAACCAAGAGAAGCCACATCGAGCATTTGTGAAATTTTTTTAAATTGGTGTGTTTAACTATATATTATTCGTGCTTATTATCATATGTATCTTTACAACTACGCACAATAAAGTTTCCCTGTTGCCCAACAAATGTATAACCACCCTGTATATTATACTGCACGGACATTGCTGGAATTTGAAAATATTATAAGCACACCGGACAAAAAACTACGGAATGCTCATTTTATTGGTTAATATGGGGTTACATCACCACGAGCTCGAAGCACAGTCTTGATTTTCTTTGGCATGCTGTCAATATGGGAGCGGATGGCATTAATGTCCAGTTTGCCCCACGCCGTGAACAACTGGTCCGCAGGGCAGTCAAATTGGGAGGGTGTTGTTGTTTGTCCGTAACGGCCCGTTCAAGCATGTCCCAAATTTTCTCTATAACATTGAGATCAGGCGAATTGGCTGGCCAGGTGTGATGTGGGACGTCGACGTCATGTTCTGGAAACCAATCCTGCACAATGGCAGCTAGGTGAACAGTGCAGCTTTCGTCTTGGTAACGTGGATCTGGAATGGCGGCATCTTGGAGGAACTGGACATATGGCAACACCTCGTTATCCAACAGTTTCACGTAGTCCACCGCTTTCATGTCATTAGACACGTGAACTAAGGGACCCACCCCAGCACTGGATATACACCCACAAAACATGGCACTTCCACCCCCCGTTCTGTACATCCCTTTGCACACGCTCTGCGTTGAAGGCTTCTCCGGCATTCCGCATGACCCTGGATCGACCATCATCGGAATACAGGCAGAACCTGGACTCGTCCGACCACATGATGCGTCGCCACTGTTCTGTGGTCCAGTGTCGGTGTTCCCTCACCCTTTTCAGCCGCTTTTTCTTGTGTATGGCAGAAAGCTCGGAGCGTACCCTAGCTACATGACTGAATATTCGTACACCATGCAGTTCTCGTCGAAGCGTTCGTTCGGAAACAGGCTGACTGGATCCCGCATTGTACTATTGCAGCAATTTCTTCCGGGTTTGGAACCCTTTTGCGGTCGATAATCTCCCCCAGACGTCGACGATCACGGTTGCTCATGATGGTTTTTTTGCCGCAGCTGCTCCGACGGGAATTGTCTCTGGCCGACTCCTTCCACGCTAAATGAACACTACTTATAACGAAGTAAATTTCTCCATCATTTCTGTCCACGCCAGGATTCGAACCCGGATCCCCTCATTCTGGAATAATTCACTCTACCAATTGAGCTACGCGGACGTTTTATTCTGATTCCTATCTGCCTTTATGTCGTGTGCGTCCTTCTGGCATATACGTCACATCTCCTGGTACGTTACATCATCTCCCCTTATTTTATTTTTTTCCGAAGTGCTGGAGAAGGGATTCTCTGATTTTTCCTATCTCGTGGTGTGGAAATAACATCACACCATTGCGAGATTTTGAACGGTCGGGTCATCCGGATAGTTCGGGCGCCATTATAACGAAGTCAATTTCTCCATCATTTTTATCCGCGCCAGGATTCGAACCCGGATCCCCTAATTCCGGAATAAGTCACTCTACCAATTGAGCTACGCGGACGTTTTATTCTGATTCCTATCTGCCTCTATGTCGTGTGCGTCCTTCTGGCAGGTACGTCACATCTCCTGGTACGTTACATACTGACTGTGGACTTGGATACGCCAACGTACTCCGCCACCTCCCTCAACGAATGGCCATGTTCACGACCAAAGACGATAGCTCCCTTTTTGCCACTCTGTTACGTCACCATTCCTAAACATGGTACTACCTGTAAGCAACAATAAAACTCATTAGGCATGCACGTCTTACAAGGCTGAAAAAGAAACATGCAATATTTTCCATTCCATTATATACACGCATATTTCTCTGCCTGACCAGTTTCCAACTGTTCCTCCGGATGACAGCATTCCGTAAGTTTTTGTCCAGGGTGCTTACCTTAATTAATAAACACAACTATGATTTTACTCAATAATAAAAACCTTGCGAAACTGTGTTTTCCTTTTATGTATTTCTTCATCAAATACTCATGGAAAATATGTTACCTGTGGTGCTTCTTCCCAGCATGAATTCGAACCTTTTTTTCTATGAGCCTCTTGCCTAATACTCTATTCCATTTCTTAATAGTATTCATAATTAATTATTTATTCCAGAAATTTCTAAAATCGTACTTGTTTTTCCAGTCCCCACGAAGAAATGATTGTTATAGCTGTGTACAGTAGATTACGGTTAATTGGGCCGCCGATTAATCTCCCAGATGAGCTTTTCTGGGATAGAGCTCTGCATAATTGGGGCAGCCGTTTATCTGGGATAATTCTTGAAGAACAACACAATTTAGTTCTGTGGGATATAGCTCCGTATAATTGGGATAGCCGCTTTATTGCGCCAAAGTGCTTTCTAGCCTAGGTGTGTCCCAGTTAACCGGAATCTACTGTATCTCATAAGAGCTCATTAGGAAGCAGTACGATATATCATTCAGAATACATATTTAATGAGATGCTAGTTTATTATAAACACCTGTCTTCTTAACAAGAGTGGCTCACCCCAACATGTCAGACGGTACGTGAGAGTGTTGTGCGGCATGCATCAAGCAGCATTAGCTCGCCAAACATCAGTAAGCGTTCTATTGAAGAATGGAAAGGGCAAAACCAGTGATCTAAGGGAATTTGAGCATAGAATGATAAATGCGCGCCGGTTCGAACATCTACCAAATCGCTGTTCTCCTGGAATTTGCACGCAGAGTGGTAGCAAGGGTTTACCGTGAGTGATGCAACACCCAAAAAACGTCAATTCGTCACGATCCTGGGGGCCAAAACAGCTAGCGAGTTAGAAGGGAGAAAAAGATTGTCGATATTGTCGTTGGAAGTTGTAGCCCGTTCGTGATATGATTTGATACATGGTGTGTTTAGAGGTGAATGTTGAATTTTGCTGCGATTTTCAGGATTGTACGTTCATGTGCACGATTACCACGGTCTCCTTTAATCCCTCCGATTCACCAGCTGTTTTAGTTCACAGTATCACCACCTGCTGGAGTTTTTCCGAATGCTCGGACCGGTAGGCCTGGCGCCAACTCTCATACCACACTCAAATTCGCTGATGTTGCTCGTTCTGACCGTTTTGACCCTCATTCCAACCCTACCTGATCCACACGTTACATGGTCAAATACGTGGTGAGCTCAGAGGCGATTGACACGCGACTGTTGAATTTTACTGCGGTTTTCAGGGTTGCTGCCCGTCCGTTTACTTTCGCGATTCTCGCTGTCACCTTTAACACCTCTGATCCTCCAGCTGTTTCAGTTTACAGGATCACTAACTGCTGGAGATTTTTCGTGTAGTGCCATTTATGGCAACTACACCAGGGCTACCGGTGTTAACTCCAACATGGTAGTTGGCACCCGTAGCACTGGTGCCAACTAAAATGCCACGTTTCAAGTAACTAGATCACTCCTATTGCCCATTCTGATTCTCATATGAAACTTTAACTGATGCTGTACGTGATTGTTTTCCTGATTTACACTGCATTCTAGGTCCTAGCTGTTGGAGTGAGCCTATTTATATGACACACACACACACACACACACACACACACACATATATATATACACTGAAGTGCCAAAAAACTGGTACAGACGAGCTTATGCAAAATACATAGCAACGTCACCTATGCGCGCACTCGATTGCGTCCGCCAGTGCGAATATAAAGACATAAAGAGATAGACATACCTGCCAGCTGTCAGAGCTGTTTTCGGCATGAGAATGACAAGTGATAACGATTTAAGCGATTTTCAACGCGGTGTCATAGTTGACGCTCGTGAGATGGGCCATAGTATTTCGGAGGTAGAAACGTAGTTCGGATTTTCACGGACGACCATTGCAAAGTTGTACCGTGACTACAAGAATTCCTGCAAAACCTCCAACCTACGATACCAGTGTGTCCGTAAAATGACATTTGGTGAACGTGACCATCGTCGGCTGTCAAGAATCGTTTCACGCGTTAGGCATGCAACGCTCTCGCAGGTATCATCGGAATTCAATGCTGGAGCCTCAACAAGCATCAGCGTTTGGACTGCGCAACGTACCGTGCACGATATGGGCTTTAGGAGCCGACGCCCAACTCGAGTCCCCTTGATGGGTGCACGACACAGAGCTATGCGCCTCGCTTAGGCACGGCAACACCGCCACTGGCTACTTGATGAATGAAAACAAGTTGCCTGGTCTGACGAGTCGCGTTTCCAACTGTATTAGGCAGATGGAAGGATTCGTGTGTGGCGCAAACCCCATGAAGCCATGGATCCTGCCTGTCAACAAGGAACTGTATCGGCTGGTTGAGGGTCCGTAATGGTATGAGGTGTATTTAGCTGGACTTCACTGGGACACCTGTTTCGTCTACAAACGTCGGTGACCGGCCAACGCTATGTGCGCATCGTTTCTGACGAGGTACACCCGTTCATGTCCTGCATTCATGCTGATGGGTTGGGCTTGTTCCAACAGGACAATGCACCTCCACACAAGTGTCGGCATGCCACATTACAGTTAGAAAAGTATTCATCTGAGTGTGGGGTGTCCCTGTTCCCACCCAAGTCCCCAGATCTGATCGTGATAGAACACATTTGGGATGCCATACAACGCGCTATCGAACACAGGAATTCGAGACCTAGAAATACACCCATATTGTGGAACGCTCTGCAGGAAGTATGGTATACATTGCCTACAGCATATTTCCAGAAGCTAGTGGAGTCCATGCCCCGTCGTATTTATGCAGTCCTGCGCTCCCGTGGGTGACCTAGCAAGCATTCGACTGGTGTACCAGTCTGTGTGGCATTTCAGTGTATATACATCTTGGGTATATGGATTCAGTTTCCCATTTACCACAGTTATCTGAAGTTCGTGAATAATTAACTGGTGATTTAATATAAAAATTACGTTTCAGTGTTTCAAAGGTTCAGGACAAATTCACAGTGTATGAATAAATGTTTAGCCACCCCCCCCCCCCCCCAAAAAAAAAAAAAAAAAGAAAAACAATTTTTCGGTTGCTGTGCGTTGCTTAACGTGGAAAGAGCGGTGAATTTATTTATTCAACTGACGCCACGTATTTAAATGATGTTTACCGTCACAATGTAAAATATTGTTCTTAAATTGATTTGTATATTTTGGGGTGTTTGACCACTTTATTTAAGTTGTTAGGTAATTTTCTCTTGGACTAGTTATTGAGTAAGTGTGTGAGTTCTGTGCTTTAATAATAGGGTACAATTAGCTAGTGTTTTTATTTAAAATTTTTCTCAAGGTTTCAATGCTGCTGGACATGTGGTTCAGCATACGTTTTCCTTTTCTTTAGACTTAGCTCTTCACTTTTTTTTTTGGAAATTATTATTATTATTTTTTTTTTTTTTTGGTGAGTTTGGTAGTAATAGGGGTGGTTGTCCGCCGGTCTTATGCGTTGTTTGGTAAAAATTCTCCTGGACTGGATATTTTGCGAGTTTGTGGGTTCAGTGATTTAATACTCGTGCGCTATTAACTTGTGGTTTTATTAATTGGTGAAATTTTCAGTTATTCAATGTCTCAGAACTGTTGTTTCTGTATAACAGTTTTTTTTGGACAAACTCTTCAATTTTCTTCAGTAAATAAATTTCTTTTTTCGTTTTAGTACTATAAGAAGTGTTCGTCCTCCTTCTAAAGTGTTGTTTGCTAAAATTTCCTTGGGTTGGTTATTTTGTTTGTGTGTGAGTTGGGCAATGTAGTTTAGTTTGCTGTTTTTAGGTTGTCTGTCCCCTTTTTTTTAGTCGAATTTTACCTTAAAACTAAATTTAATTAGTCTTTAAAGCACACTAGACTGGCAGAAACCCACACTTTTCTGGTCTTTGTGGGTACGTGACTGATTTTCTTCATGCTTGCCCCTGACGAAGCCGTAAAGAGAATCAGTCATTGTTCTGCATCGCGATGTTCTTCTGGTTGTCTTTTTCCCTTTTATTATTTTTTTTATTTTATTTTGTGTCTTTAGCTTGTTCTGAAGCTGTTTTGCTTCGGACGTTGGAGTTTGTTTTGTTTTTCTGTTTTGTTCTCGGTTTTTATTTGTTTCATGTTTAGTCTTTGATTTAAAAACTCTTTCCTTTCTTTAGGTTTTGCATTATTTCTGTATATATATATATATACATACTGTAGGTGTTGGAGTGAGCCATTTTTATGCCATTTATATATGTTCCAACTTCCAGCATGGTAGTTGGCACGGGTAGCCCTGGTGCCAACTACCATGCCACGTTCCAAGTCGTCACTCAGATCACTCCATTGCCCATTCCGATTTTCATATCGAGCGCTAACTGATGTTGTGCCAGCTGGTATTCCTGATTTACACTGCAAACCACGTCATAAGTATTGGAGTGGGCCATTTATGTGATACCGGTGCCAACTCCAGCATGGTACTTTAGCATGGTAGCACACCACGTCATAGGTGTTGGAGTGAGCCATTTATGTGATACCGGTGCCGTCTCCAGCATGGTAGTTGGCACCGGTAACCCTGGTACCAACTACACCGCACACCACGTCATAGGTGTTGGAGTGAACCATTAATCCCACGAGGGCGAGTTTACCTAATAAATTAGTAGCAACAGTAATGTTCTTTAAACAGCCACATAATTGTGAATGTGAAGTTTCTTTGGATATTTTAGAATGTCATCCTGGTTCACACAAGGAAGAAAAATAAGAGTAACGGAATGGTAAATATAGCAGCATATGAGAAGAACGTAGGAGCAATGAAATCGGAAAGAAAACTATATAAGGAGGAATACAGAACGGAATGATAAAGAAAGATTTATGAGGCAGAATGCATGGATAAAATGCAACACTAAGGAATAACACAGTAGGAAAAATGCTTGAGTACTGGAATTATAAGAAAGAGTATAAAAGGAACAATATATGAGAAATGAAAAGATGAGACATTTTATATAAGTAAAAAAAGTGGGAGAAATTTACTTATAATGAAAAACATGAAGAGCAAAGTAACGGAATGATAAGAAAGAATGAACGACAAAGAATAAATGGTAATGCGACGATAAGACGATTGAAGAAGAATAGTCGTAAAAATGAATGATAAGGAAGGGAACATAAGGAAGGATATATGAGTAAGGAAATCCTAACGAATTTCATACATCGTATAACGGAAAATATATGAACAAAGGGGCGTAATGAAAACGAAGAGTGTGTAAGGCCGAATGCATGAGTGTGTAACCTACTACAGAGGTGAAAACATGTGTCAAGACGACAAATCAGCAGCCAGACATTTTGTCCACGTAACGTAAGTGGGAAAGCGCCTTACTCCGGAGTGAGGGGACACGGAAAAATTTGTGTTTTCACATAGGCTCCCGATTGTGGAAAATGGATCCACTGGCAGTTGGGTTCTTCGAAAAATGTGTGATGTTTGTTCCACACATTGTTTGGAATTGATGAAAAATTCCTACTTCGCTTCAAAAAAAAAATATTAAGAGGGAGATGATGTGACGTACTACAGAGGTGAAAACATGTATCAAGACGACAAATCTGTAGCGAGACTTTCTGTCCTCGTAGCTCAGTTGGAAGAGCGACTTACTCCGGAGTGAGGTGGACACGGATGCGATGTCCGTCGCGGACGAAATTGTGTTTGTACAAGGGTTTGAATGAAATTGAAGACTATCTAAGGAAGAGAGCATGGATAATGGAAAGAATAAGAAAGACATTTTGAGCAAGAATAAATCAGTAATGCGATGATAAGGGCTAATATACTGTTCTCCATATAGAAATTGCCACACCATGAGGGGATGCACAAAATCAGACCAAACTTACCATCCTTATAGACAAATACAGTAGATGGAGAAGAAGTGATTCAATTTCTGAGGAATTACAAGGACACTTTAGGCGGGGAGCCAGTATAATGTGGAGTGAGTCAGACCGTCGTCTGACAACCAGTATAATATGGGGTGGGTCAATCCGTCGTCTGACGCCCAGACCGGCAGGGATATTCGACAACACGGTGTGGTATCGATTGGGAAGAACCAAAGTATGCTGACCATGCGCCTTTGAATTATGTCTATAATTCATCGATATTGAAATGGGTTGTGCAGAGGCGTCTAGTCGTCTGCCAATGATGTTCCACGCGTTCTCTAGTAGGGGAAAATTTAGGAATCACGGAAAATCTAGGAATCGCGTGCCCAGGGCAGCACCTAGATATGTTGTAGGCCCAGTTTGCCGATGTTGGCAGCGGGAGGATGGGGTTTATCTTGTTGAAACTGGGCATTGTGAATAGTACGGAGATATTGCAGCAAAAAGGGCAGAATCACCTGATCAACGTATCGTCGTGATATTATTGTACCCACCATGCATACGAGCAGTAAACAGGTGTTGAAACTGATAACGCCCCAAACTGTGACATCAGGCTGAGAAGCAGTGTGAGTGGAGCTCACGGAGGGCAATAAGATCAGCCAGGTGACCACTTCGCCTCCAGACTCTCAATTGACGACGTTTGGAGCGTCACCCCGGCAGCCTTGCGTGACGATGTGCAACGTTGAGAGATGAAACCTGCCTCAGCCAATCTGTGATTCACAGTCCGTGTCGATATGGGGATAATAACTGCCTGCATAATAACTGCCGTATCGATATGGGGGAAGGGGAAGGGAGGGGTCCATAACTGCCTGTACATCTCGCCGAATGTCGTCCGCTGTGGATTGTGGGGCTGTTATGGATTGCTGTCAAATACGGAGGTCGAGGCGTCAGGACGTCCTACTACATGCACCAATCCCTCTACGGTGACGCTCCTCGCGTGACCTTCTATAACGAAGTAAATTTCTTCGTCATTTTTGTCCACGCCGTGGCTCGAACCCGGGTCCTTTTCATTCCGGAATAAGTCGCTCTACCAATTGAGCTACGCAGATGTTCGTTGTCGCTGCTATCTGCCTTTATATCGTGTGTGCGTCCTGTGAGACAGGCACGTCACATCTCCCCCCGAAAGAGGACCGGGGCATGGCCCACGGGTCATCCGTGACCATGAATCGTCGTAGGTAGCATTCGCTGAAGTACGTACACTTTAGAACTCCCATTCAATCTAGTGTGTGGAATACAACGTCACACACATTTATTTTTCGAAGCGCTGAAGAAGGGATTCTTTTATTTTTCCTATCTCGCGGTGTGGAAAGAACATCACATCATTGCGAGATTTTGAACGGCTGGGTCATCCGGAAAGTTCGGGAGCCATTATAGCAAAGTAAATTTCTCCGTCATTTTTAGTTCACGCCGGGGCTCAAACCCGGGTCTCCTCATTCCGGAATAAGTCACTCTACCAATTGAGCTACGCGGACGTTCGTTTTGACTGCTATCTGCCTTTATGTCGTGTGCATCCTGCTGGCAGGTACGTCACACTTCTTTCAGACACTGTCGCCACATTTGGCCTCCAGACTCTCAAATGGCGATGTTTGGAACGTCACCACTGCAATCATGCGGGACGATGTGCGACGTTAAGGGAAGTAGGAAGAACCCTGCCTCCGCCAATCTGCGATTCACAGTCCGTGTCGATACGGGCATTTCTGTTGCTGCCTGTTCACAACGTCGAATATCGTCTGCTGTGGATTGTGGGGCTGATATTGCTTGCCGTCGAATACGCAGATCGAGGCGTCCGAACGTACTCCTACATGCACCAATCCCACAAGGGTGACGCCCTCACGTTACCTTCTTCCACACAGTATCGCCTCATTTGGCCAACAGTTGTTGCATCCACACGCGTTTCCGCCGCAATGCGACAAAGGGACAAACCAGCCCTGTGATGAAGCCTTTGGTGAAGGTGTCCGCGTGATGGGAGGATTCTCAATGAGGTCATTCAGGCATTCTCACTCTTAAACGTGCTTTCGCTGCCGAGATCACTCCGATGCAGTTGCCCACTTGCCCAGGTGAGAGCGACCACACTTAACTACGCAGGGAAGTTTTACCCCTTTTATCTCTTATATATCACGATATTGGTTCGCTACTGCAATCATTCACATAATCCAACTATCGACGCATACCAACCAATTTGCATGCCTCTCCGAGAAATACGTCTTGGTGTGTCATTTCCTATGTCGGATAGAGTGAAAATAAAATAAAATACTTGAAGAATTAAATGTAAGTGAAATTTGTGCGACATATATCTGTAGTTTAACCTCCCTTTTGAGTTTCTATTGATATGTAAGTTTTGTTATTTCGGTTGGTTTTCGTTTTAAACGGAACATCATTTCCCTAAATTTCTTTTACGTTTTGGCAAGACTGAGAGAGGGTCAAACCAAAGAATATATAACGCTTCGCGTGAAGAAGCTCAACTCTCGTAGAGATAATGTAAAACAGGCGACAGCAGCGCCACCATGTAATGCGGCAGCAGATGCTCTGCGGGAAAGTTAACATTCAGGCGCAAAAAGCGTAGGAGACACGGGACGGGAAGCCTATTTCACGGAAAGGAAGCTAAGCTTTGATCTGCGACTGTTTCCTTCGGTCTCATTGGGTCTACTAAAGCATTTTTTTTTTTGTTGTTCTTTTCTGAGTATCCCTCCTGTCCCTTCTTTTGGTGAAACAAATATATACATTAGCAATTAATATTATTTTAAGGAAATTTTAGCAGTTTTATTCTCACTTTAAGCACTGTAGTAATACCAGGTTGCTTGGCATGAATTTCATATTTACAATATACCTTAAATGTCAAAAATGCTGAGGCTGGTTTCCCAGTAGCAGCCATAATAATAAAAAAAAAAAAGCAAAGACAACCGCAGTTTCCCAAAGCTACAATTTTTTTTCTACCCTTCCGAAGTTTGTAAATTAAACGCACTGCGCTGGAGAAATTTTCTCAACAGATCGGAAAAGCATCCGTTCGCATCTGAGTAGGTTCGAACCTGGGCCGTTGGCGTGATATCTGAGCTCTCTACCGACCGGACTAACTCGCCACGATTGAGTGTATGCTTAAAGCTGTCTGTTTGGTATGCATTGTGTGATCGAATGCTTCCTCTTTCATTTTACAATATTACGAGGTATTTTTCATAAAAGTCAGTTTCATATAATTGATAAATTAATTTTTTCAACGTAACGATAGCTTTTTTTTCAGCAAACGTTGTTTTAATGGTTTTCCAGGATATTTGTTTCAAACGGTTTCAAATTTGTTCTTGTTATTCATCCACTCCATTCCATGAATTGTTATTCATCGGAATGGAGTGGGTGTATTTCATTGCTGTAATATAAACGCAGATCTAGATGAGAACGACAAAACCTTTGAACAAAACGCCAACACAAACAAGCGTTTATATTCTTTGAACACAAACACGCATGCTCAGTCTAACTCAGTCTGCTCGGCATCCTGCGGCATCAGCCTGTAATGTTGGCTTCTGTGTAGTAATTCTTTGCCGCATAATATAGTGGCGCTAGTTACGTCTCGCTGAGCCTTACCTTCTTATCAGTTAGATATTCTTTGGTCAAACTGCAAAATGAATACTACGCGGTATTAACAGCGATTGTATAGACAGTATTGATTGTAGCGAGAGCGTGATGATAGGATTTGAGATAAATTAGCATTATTAGCTTGATACTACGAAATTTCGTAGATCCATGGAAGTGCTGTAGATTACTATTTAAGCTGATTCAACCTTCTACACTGGTGTGTCTTTTGTAAATTACAACAAATCATTTCGACCTTTCACGCAAGTTGTTTGATTCATCAGGATTGTTCGTTTTCTATTTTTTTAGACTTAGTGACTGTATAATCTGTTCAACAAGAAATTTTTGTTAAAAACATTTTCCAGCTTCAACATATTGAAACACCACACAGTACAGCAAGAAAGAATATGTCAGTAATTGAACGCAAGGGGTATATAAGCATAAGGAAGAGTATACAAGTGAAAGAATGCAGGATTTATTGTACGATAAGAAAAGTTATACAAAGAAGAAAACATGTGTAATAGCATGATATGAAAAGGTATACACTGAGTGGCCACTTTATTATGACCACCTGACAGTTTTAAGTAAATGATATATGGCTGTATGCTGTTGACGCCAGTGGGCGAGGCTAGTGTAAAACGGGAAAGCTTAGTGCTTGCGACAGCAGTAGAAGTGATTTTTGGGTGACGAGATGGGTAAAAAATGCGATTTGACGGACTTTCAACGTGGGATGATTGTAGGAGCTCGGAGCCATGGAGCGAGTATCACCAAAACCGCCGCATTCGTAAAATGTTCCAGAGAAGCTGTTGTTAAAGTGTTTAAAAACTGGACTGTCAGCCTAAAAACTGGGTCTCTACATGCAACGTGTGGTCGTCATCGACTAGTGACTGCTCGGGCGGAACGGAGAGTGTTCAGACTGGTAACAGACAACAGAAGGGCAACAGAGCAGCAAATTACAGACCATCTTAATCAAGGATCCACTCAAATGATCTCTGCATGCACTGTTCGCCGTACAGGGCATCGGATGGGATATGGCAGCCGAAAGCCTGTTCGAACACCTTTGCTGTCTGCAGTTAACAAGAGAAAATGTCTCCAGTTCGCTCAGGAGCACAAGGATTGGACAGTCGATAATTGGAAACAAATTATGTGGTCCGATGAATCACGTTTTCAGTTGCACAATGCCGATGGCCGGGTGCGAATTTAGCGGAAACAGCACGAAAGCATGAACCCCAAATGCATTGCTACAACCCTTCAAGCTGGTGGAGGCAACGTTATGGTTTGGGGAATATTTTCCTGGCATGCATTGGGCCCTTTAATTCGTGTTGATCAACGACTGACTGGCACATCATATCTAAACATCGTTGCGTACAAAGTGCATCCTGTCATGTGGATAGTTTATTCAAATGGCGATGGCTACTTTCAACAAGAAAATGAGTCCTGCCATAGTGCTCGCATTGTACAGGATTGGTTTCAGGAACATGCAGGTGAGTTTACCTTGCTTAGGTTGCCCCCACAATCTCCAGACCTTAACCCCATTGAGAATTTGTGGGATGAAGTTTAACGAGCCATCAGACAGCTGGATCTACAACCCTGCAATCTCACACTCCTGGAAAGTGCTATTCATCAAGCATAGTCGCAGATCCCACAAACCACCTACCAACATCTCGTGGAGTCAATGCCACGAAGAATCGACGCAGTATTAAAAGCAAAAGGTGGCCCAACGAAGTACTGAGGGGGTGGTCATAATAAAGTGGGCACTCAGTGTATAAGGAAGAACACATCAGTAATGGTACGATAAGGAAGACTATGCAAGAAAGTGTACATGATGAATGATATGATAAGAAAGGATGTATAAGGAAGACTACATGAGTAATGGTGCGATACGAAAGAGTGTGCAAGAAAGAATACACGAGTAATGGTACAATAAGGAACAGTATGTAAGAAAGGATACATCATTAATGATGGCACAATAAGAAAGGTTATAGAAGAGAAAGAAAACAGGAGAAATAATGCGATAAGAAAGGGTATGCAAGAAAGAATACAAGAGTGATGATACGATAAGAAACAATACATGCGAAAGAATATAGCAGCACTGGAATGAATGCTAAGGAATGTTACAATACATAAGAAAGAATATACACTGAAGAGCAATTGAATTAGAGACAGCTGGCGTTATGCGAATGTTGCGCTGTGGGCGGCCCTGTAAACGGAAACGGCATGACGTATGCAGCGATCCGACAATATAAGGAGTGATGTGACGGGAATCAGTAAGAGTCGGACGCAGTATCTAAGCGCATTTGATCGTGGGCAAATTGTCGGGGCCCGACGAATGGATCACTCCATCTCGGAAGTCGTGCAGGCACTGGGAATTTCACGACCCACTGTGTCACGGGTGCACCGTGAGTACATCGAATCCGGTGAAACCATCCCTGCAAGGGCCAACTCCCGTGGGCAACAGCGTGTGGTTGAGCTGGTGTCATCGTCGGCTAGCTCGCATTTTAACAGTGGATAGACGGGCCACAGTGCAAGGAATCACTCGACAATTTAACGCTGGTACACAAAAACGTGTGAGCAGCCACACCATCCAGAACCATGTCCTCACTATGGGGTACAGAAGCCATCGTCCCACGAGTGTACCGCTGCTGACCGCACATCACAGGGTGCAGAGATTAGCATGGGCGCGGGAACATCGCCATTGGACCATAGACATGTGGAAAAATATTGTCGGGACTGATGAGTCGAGATTCACGTTGGTACATGCGGATGGCAGGATACGAGTACGGCGCAAACCACATGAAGCGATGGATCCTTCTTGCAACCAGGGTACTCTTCAAGCTGGTGGGGGTGACATTCTCGTCTGGGTACTATTTACGTGGACTGAAATGGGACCCCTGGTACGTGTGACATCGTCCCTCACAGGTCAACGTTACCGAGATATCCTGGACGACCCTTTGCTCCCGTTTGTGCGACTTCAACCTCTCACTGGGGACCTCATCCTGTAATAATACAATGCACCGTGCCATCAGTCCCGAATTGTATCCGAATGGTTGGATGAACACTCCACCGACGTGACCTCGCTTCCTCGACCAGCTAGGTCACCTGACCTCAATCCCATAGAGCACATCTTGGATGACATGGAGAGAGATGTTCGAGGCTCTGACCCCTCTCCTTCCATCAAATCTTCGTGAACTGTGGGATCTTGTTCAGTAGACGTGGATCCGTATGGCTTCCCAACGCTTCCGGTGTTTTATCGAGTCCATGCCGAGACGAATCGCCGCCGTCATCAGAGCGAAAGGTGGTGCTACACGTTACTAGACAGGTATCTCTCATTCAATTGCTCTTCAGTGTATGAATGATGAGGATTTTTATGCACATGTGTAGACTATATTATCTGAAGTATTCGGACATTACCAAATAAAGGGCAAAGAACTGTTGCGCAGAAAGGTGCGCTGTGAGTGGGATTGGGAGGTACGCATATAAAGCTGAGGTGTTCTGTCGTGTTAAACGGTACCCACGTGAACGTGTACTTTACGAATTCCAGCGTGTGGACTGGTCATAGGATATCATTTAAGTAACGTTTTCATATGGAGCATTGCAGGTGAACTAAACGTACCAAAATGTATTGTAAGCGATGTCATGAAGAGATGGAAGCAGGACCGTGCAACTACAGAAAACAAAATCATTCGTAAAGGTCGCACAAACTCACGGAACGTGAGAGGGAGCCATGGTAAGAAATGTGAAGATATCCATTTCTTCTTCTGTCGTTTTCTCTGCTGCTGAAGTAGAAAATACTGGTAATGCCGTTAATGCGAAGCGCTGTTTTGGAGTGGTATGTGTCCAGTCGTTCCTAGACTGTGGGTGACTGGAAAACTGGAAGGCTGTTCTTTGGAGTCATAAGTCCCGCTTTTCGCTCTTCCAATTTAATCGGCGAAGATTTTCATCAGACTTGGTTGTTCCAACTGTTAAGTTCTGCAGAGTTTCCATCATGGTATGTAGTTATTTTTCGTGGATGGGACTCGGCCCGTTGGGTCTTATTCCAAAAACCATGAACTCTGAAGTGCACCTCTAAGGACTGGAAGTGGACTGAAGAGGACTGAAAAACTGGAAAGCTGCTCTTTGGAGTGACAAGTAGCGCTTTTCGCTCTCCAAATTTGATGGGCATGTTAGGATTTCGAGTCAGCTAGGCGAAGATTTTCGTAGGACTTGGTTCTTCCAACTGTTAAGTTCTACAGAGTCTCCATCATGGTATGTAGTTAGTTTTCGTGGATGGGACTCGGACCGTTGGGTGTTATTCCAGAAACCGTGAACTCTGAAGTGTACCTCTAAGGACTGGAAGAGGACTGAAGTGGACTGGTAAACTGGAAAGCTGTTATTTGGAGTGATAAGTCCTGCTTTTCGCTCTTCCAATTTGATGAGCGAAGATTTTCGTCGCACTTGGTTCTTTCAACTGTTAGGTTCTGCAGAGTCTCCATCATGGTATGTAGTTTTTTTCGTGGATGGGATTCGGCCCGTTGGATATTATTCCAGAAACCATAAACTCTGAAGTGTACCACGACGTTCTGGATAATTATACCCTACCAATAAGGGAACAGTATTATCGAAATGAACACTGTCGAGCTCCCTGCCACGAGAACGGCGCATGTACAGGACTGGTTTCTTTAAAATGAGGTGGAACTGTTAGACTGGCCTGCTCAGAGTCCGGATCTTAATCCCATAGAACACCTCTGGGATGAACTATAGCGACGGATACTAAATCAACCGCAACTACTGTTTTCACTCTCCACTCTGGCAATAGCTTAGCAGGATGAATGGCGAGCCATACCTGTCGAGACCTACCAGAAAAAAAGTGGACCGACTAACTACGAATAGCGATAATAAAGCCCTTTGTCCCGAAACATTGTGGTGTCCTAATACTTTCGATAATATAGTGTATAAGAAAGAACAAGTAATGCAATGACATTGATGAGTAAGTGAAGAAGAATAAAGAAGTATATAAGGGAAAATACAGGAATAGCAGAATTATAAGGAAGAACATATGATTAATGTAATGATAATCAAGAGAGAATGAGAACGAATATATGAATAATGGAACCATCATTAAGAGTATATAAAGAACACATGCTTTTTGGGATGATGAGGCATGTTATATAAGAAATTAAGTAACATACATGAGCAATGGAATTACGGAGAATTATATGCAAGAAAATACACACCGATGACCCATTACATTATCACATACCTAATAAGCTGTAGGACCTATCTTTAGCCCGCAAAACAGCGACTATTCGGTTAGGCATCGATTCGAGGAGGTGGTGATAGGTTATCCTGGAGTATTTGGTACCATAATGTCAACAGCAGGTCCTCCAGTTCCCGTACATTTCGAGGTGATGGTGATTTAGCGCGAAACCGCTTTTCCAAGTCGAGCCACAAATGTTCGATTGTGTTCATGTCAGGTGAATTTCGAGTCCAGGGCATTAACAGAAAGTCACCAGCATGTTATTCGAACTACCCTTTGACTATTCTGGCAGTTTTGCATGGTGCATTATCCTGCTGGTAATGACCATCACTAGCCTGGAACACAGTTTCCATGAATGGGTGAACTTGGTCCGCAACGATGTTAAGATACCTGACAGCTGTCAGGAATTCTGCTGTTGGGGTAACAAACATCGCCCACAGCATAACACCGCCACCTCCGCCGGCCAGTTTCTGTCCAGCAGTGCATCTAAGGGCCATAGCTTCCGTTGGTAATCGCCGTATCTGCGTTCGGCCGTCTACGTAACGTGCCAGGAATCTTGATTAGTCAGACCAGGCCACTTTCTTCTAATCATCCACGGTCCAATCTCGATGATCTTGGGCACATTCCATATGTTGTTGGCAATGACAGACAATGCGCTTGAGGACCCAGCTGGGTCTTCGGCTACTCAGGCCCATGCGCAGAAGGCTGCGATGAACTGTGTGCTGTAACACATTGCCCAGATCACCACCGTTGTTGCTGTTGGGGATCTGTCGCACTGTGGTTGTGAGGCCGATGTGAACAATGCGCGACAGTCTCAGCTCCCCTCTGCGTCAATAAGCTGCTGGTGACCCGCAGCTAGACGACAGGTCGTTGTTTGGCAATCTGTGTACCACTTTTGATACGTACTCACTACAGCGGCACGTGAACAACCCACAAGTCGCGCCGTTTCCGAGATCGTAGTTCCAAGGCGCCGTGCCTTCCCAGTTTGTCCTATATCAAACTCCGATGAATCGGGAGCTTTTCCCATTCTGACTCCGAACACTCTACTAGCCGAAAGCCAGTTCTGGGATTGTATATATACTGCTCTGTGAACTTTCCCTGTGCCACCGTTCGGTTCTCATTTCTCTAGGTTGGGGGTGGTCATAATATAATGGCCCATTGGCGTGTATGAGCAATGGTGGGGAATTATGTCTTTATGTATGAGACATAGAATGAAAATTAAGAGTGCATGGAGAAGAATACATGGCTAATGGAATAAGAACATTTTAGGAAAGATCCATGGATAGCGGAATGATTTTTAATATTGAAGAAAATATTCATTTTGATGTAAACATACATCCTTGAAATTAAAAAGGAAGTCTTAACAATCACAATAAATGTTATTTTGAATCATCGCTGCATATTGCAATTGAAATTCTTGGTGACGGAGAGAACATTCGCTGAAAGTCGCAAGAAAAATTCTAGGTGATAAAAAAACGCTTAATAAGTCTCATGAACTTCTTCGAACAGTGTACCAGAAAATGACACATATTCATATAAAATGCACGCATTTTCAATCTTACGACGTCATTTCTTCCTCCAAAGTACGCACATTTGCACGAAAACGATCTCTCCAAAATTCACATCGATAATCCCCTGGTTTCTTTTGTACTTTTTCTTCTGCATCGATTACGAGATAATTTGGTTCGTTCCATTTGTACGGAGGCCAGTAAAGTGCCCCTGGAATGTTGGGATTTCTGAAAAGGAGAACACAGAAGGCCGTTATAGTTGTTACCAGAATTACAGTGAAGTAAACAATTGTTTAACTATACCTCGCTCCAACAATATGCATTCTTAGATTTCACAAACTTTTTACACTGCTCGACATAGAAAATGTAACACCAGAAATTATTTTTCGGAGCGCCATCAAATTGGTGGGCATGGTTTTTGAGTTGGATTATGTAACCGATTGAAGTTGCGAACCAAGCACGTGGTAGGTGACAGAAATAGAAAGGGAAACGGTTCAGGGAACATTACTCTAGTCGTGCATGCCCAGGCGTGTAGAGCATTACATCGGAGTGATCTCGGTGGCAAAAACAAGTGTAAGAAATGACAATGCCTGGCGAAATCATCGGGAATCTTACCATCACACGGATACCTTTATCAGAGGCTTCATCATACGGCTAGGTACGGCTGATTTCATCATGCGCCTAAGGTACGGTTGATTTTATCATACTGCTAGGTACGGCTGATTTTATCATACGGCAAGTTACAGCTGATTTCATCATACAGCTAATTACGACTGATTTCGTCATAAGGCTAGGTATGGCTGATTTTATCATAGGCTAGGTACGTCTGATTTTATCATATGGCTAGGTACGGCTGATTTTATCATACGGCTAGGTACGGCTGATTTTATCATACGGCTAGGTGCGACGGATTTCATCATATAGCTAAGTACGGCTGATTTCATCATACGGCGAGGTACGGCTGATTCATGTTGTGGCTAGATGCGCCTGATTTCATCATGCGGCTAGGTACGGCTGATTTCATCATACGGTTAGGTACGACTGATTTCATCATATGGTTAGGTACGACTGATTTTATCTCACGGCTACGGCCGATTTCATCACGCGGTTAGGTACCGCTGATTTCATCACACGGCTACGGCCGATTTCATCATACGGTTAAGTACGGCTGATTTCATCATTCGTCCAGCTACGACTGACTTCAACATACGGCTAGGTACAGCAGGTTTCATCATACGGCTAGGTACGACTGTTTTCATTATACGTCTAGGTACAGCAGATCTCATCATACGGCTAGGTACGGCTGATTTCATTATCCTGCTAGGTACAGCTGATTTAATTATACGATTAGGTACGGCTGATTTCATCATTCGTAGAGCTATGACTGACTTCATCATACGGCTAAGTAAGGTTGATTTCTTCTTACGGTTAAGTACGGTTGATTTCATCATATGGTTTGTTACGGCTGATTTCATCATACCGTAAGGTACGGCTGATTTCATCATATGGTTTGTTACGGCTGATTGGTCCCTGTTCCGCATTGCAGCAGAAACAAATCTAGATGCAACAATTCTCGGCAGAATGTGGCGACAGTGTTTGGTGGAAGGTAACGTGCGTCGTCGTAGTGGGACAAGTGTACATCTACGGACGTCCACACGCCTCTATCGCCTCATTCGAAGGCAAACCGTAGCAGCCCCACATTCCACACCGGACGGCATTCGACGAGCTGTACAGGCAGATATGAGCATCTCCGTATGGACACGGATTGTGAATTGCAGATTGAGTGAAGCAGGTTTACGCAGTCGCCAGCCATTGCGACGACTGCCACTCACCGTTCCCCACCATGGCAAAAGGTTGCAGTGTAGTGGAGCTGCATCATACATACGTGGTGGCATGAGTGGAACCATGTGATATTCAGCGACGAGTCTCGCTCTTATCTCAGCGCCTATGATCTTCGATTGAGAGTCAGGAGACAACGTGGGCACCAGACTGATCTTGCTGCCATCCATGAGGGTCATACAGCTCCTAAGTATAGTGTCATAGTTTGGACAGCTAAAGGTTTCATACGCCGTTTGTCGGTCGTACACATAGTGGGTACAGTAGCAGCACGAGGAAACGCTAACGAAGTGCGGTGCAGACTTTTATTGTTGCCATATCTCAGTGTTGCCCCTGATGTCCAGCGTCGACAAGGCAACGTCCGTCCGCACACTGCCAACATCAACAGACTGGGCCTACAAGGCGTCCAGGTGCTTTCCCTGCCAGCACGTTCCTCAAGCTGCTCACCAGTAGATAACATGCGGGATTTCATTGCCAGACAATGAAATTCCTCTAAATGGCTCCCTCGCTATGTATAACTGTGGACACAGGTGAACGACACAGGGTCAGCAATACCTCAGGACATTGTCCGGGGACTTTCCCACTGGAAGCCACGCCGCACACGACCTACTGACTCAGGACATTTTATACTACGGTATATCCACGCCCATTGCAGTCATATAATCCTTCAGAAAATCATATTATTTTCTTCCCATTTATTTGTCCACATGTGTGGTAAATTTTGCCCCATTACGTGCATTCCTTCATTTTGTGGCATTTTATATGTCGAGCAGTGTTAGTATATGTTAAGAGTAATAAAATTCAATGATTAAGTGAAGTGAAAAACGTAATAATAGGTGGAGCAAAATGTGAGCCGCCGCGGTAGCCGAGTGGTATAAAGCGCTGGCTTCTGACTATCTCACCGAGATGGTCCGAGTTCGAGCTCGGGTGAGGCGTGGCAGTTGTATCTGTCTCGCATATCACTGGCTCAGTCTACTTTCCTGAACACGCGTAGTCCCAAATTAGATACGGGCGACAGCTCATATCTCTCGGAGCTGCTCGTGATGCATCGTCAAATGCCGAAACTAAAATGAAAACAATTCTGGAATTTAAAGTAGTCCTACACATTTCACCGCAGCACTCGCTGCCATCTTTCATGCCCCCCCCCCTCCGTTTCTGTTAACAAATATTTTATTCGTAATTTTGGAAATACATGTTTGGAAATGAAAGTCTTGTAACTATTTGAAGAAGTTACTTTGCGATTTCTTTTGCTGCAATAGCAATAGGATATCCTTAATTTACGGTGCAGTCAAATAAATTCTTGTTTTTCGTCTAAAGTGTTAACTTTTAGGAACTCTTTGATTGCCTTATCTCCGCTCCAGCACGGGGAGGGACTCCTTCGCTGCTACTTTGTGCGATTGGGTGGTAGCGTCCTTACGGCTCAAACAGAACGCTAACTTTATTTTCTGTGTGTATGGCCATGTGATGACACTTTTTTTTTTTTTTTTTTTTTGATTGGAGGTTTAACGACCACCGTGAGCAACTCAATGGGCTATAAGAAGTCGCCCGTCCCTAATTTAGGGTCACTGGTTCCAGGGAAGGGAGAGAGCCAGTGCCGTAAGACAAACGCAACATCCACGTCTCACCAGGATTCGAACCCGGACCCTTCGCGGACGAATGATCAGAGGCCAGCGCCTTAGACCACTGCGCCACCGGAGCGGCATGTGATGACATTTCTGGCGCTACTGGCAATATAGGTCCATGACTGACACCGTATGGCGCATTAGGAATACGCTGATTGCATTGGAGCAATGGCGTATGAGGGATTCGACTCTCCTAAACCAGATTTTTTTGTTTTAAATAGTCAATATCTAAAATAATTAAGGTATTAATTTTTGTAATATTATAATAATAAGTGCACAGATTTTCGTAAACGTTTTGATAACAACTAAAATTTGCGGTCATTTTTTTTTTGATTGAAGGTTTAACGACCACCTTGTGCAACTCAATGGGCTATAAGCAGTCGCCCGTCCCTAATTTAGTGCCTCTGGTTCCAGGAAAGGGAGAGAGCCAGTGCCATAAGACAAACATAACATCCATGCCTCACCGGGATTCGAACCCAGATCCTCCTCGAACGAATGGTCATAGCTGTAAATTTGGAGATAAAATATTATATTGCAGCTTCAGCAGAGATAAAGCAAAAAAGCTGGAGGTTCAGAAATAGAGAAAGCTGCGGGCGGAAGTGAAGAGAGATTTTGACTGAACATGAAAAGCAATGGGTTTGTTCTGTTCTGTTGTTCAGTATTGTCTGGCATTGTTTTTTTTTTTTTTGTTCTTTTTGTAAAGCAAGGGAAGTTGCCGTTTGCGTTAGATTTTGGAATGCGGGTGACAGGGCGAAGTACGCACCTCGATTGGGCAATAAACAAAATATCGTAACAAATTTCCTAACTAGAATTAAATTAACTTATCTGAACAGAAGGAATCAAAATTTATTTTGAGCAATTCTGTCCAGATGTGATATTTGAGAAGCATCCAGCTAGAGTCCACGGAAAGCGGGAAATCGAGAGCCATGAAAAAATAGTGCTAATTTTTAGTTACTGTTTGCAAAATTTAGACCAATTACAAATTTTGAAGATGAGAATCCGATTTTTGGCGTAAATGTGACAAGAATGGTAAATCGTGATGGTATCCGAAAACTTGAAAATTTTCATCGTCCTGGAGCGGGACTCGAACCCGCGTCTCCCAGAAAACGCCCGGGTATGCTAACCACTACACCACCCAGAACGACCAAGTTTCAAGTTTCCGATCAATTTGAATTTTTAACCATCACAGGATTCGCTAGTCGAAGCAACCGGCATTCATGTTTAGCGAATCTGGAGGAAAATAATCTTGGCCGCCCCGGTGGCGCAGTGGTCTAAGCGATGGCCTCTGATCATTCGTCCAAAAGGGGTCCGGGTTCGAATCCCGGTGAGGCATGGATGTTGTGTTTGTCTTACGGCACTGGCTCTCTCCCTTCCCTGGAGCTAGTGACCCTAAATTAGGGACGGGCGACTGCTTATAGCCCATTGAGTTGCTCACGGTGGTCGTTAAACCTCCAATTAAAAAAAAAAAAAGAAAATAATCTTATCCCGTGTTTTTCCGGAGAAGCAGATAAATCATGATTCTTAACCTCCAGATTCGCTAAACATGAATGCCGGTTGCTTCGACTAGCGAATCCTGTGATGATTAAATTCAATTTGATCGAAAACTCGAAACTCGGTCGTTCTGGGTGGTGTAGTGGTTAGCATACCTGGGCGTTTTCTGGGAGACGCGGGATCGAGACCAGGAAGATGAAAATTTTCAAGTTTTTGGATACCATCACGATTTACCATTCTTGACGCATTTACCCCAAAAATCGGATTGTCATCTTCAAAATTTGTATTTTATGGCGTAATCCCGTATTTCTTTCATGATTTAGACCATTTATTTTAAAAGAGAAGTTTCAAAACCTTGCAATTTTAGAAAGGGATAGCGCTGCAAGCTTAGAAGTTTACAGCGTTCATGTGTGGCCTCCGTGAAGTATCTCTCTCTTTTCTTTGGACGGGAGCACTTCTCCGCCTCCCCCCCCTCACACACACACACACCTAAGATATACTTTTCGATCCGCCCCTGCACTGAAGTTCAGTTCTTGCGCAGTACATATGTTTTCATGATATTAATTCTGACGGTCACCATTCTCCAAATGCAGCACTAACTTGACTCATTTGATTGCCCGCAATCGAGGAGGTGTCTTTTACTGTATTAAGATGCACCTGAATCAAATGGTGCCCAAAAGATTCCGCGATCATCATCATCATCAACCACGGGTACAATTCCCATAAATGTCTATCGCCACTTTAACTACACAGTCGAGTCACGTTATTGGGACCACCTCCTACTTTTGACGTCAACAGCGAGTAGCCAATGAAAGAAGGCCCGTGTCGTGAGTTGGCTTGGAGGGTATATAAGGTGTGCTGTAGGCAATATGAAAACATATCACTCGTTGCTGTCATGAATAAAATGAGCGATTTATCACATTTGCAAATTTATCGGCTTTCGGGGAAAGGGTGGCAATATTTCTGAAACAGCGCAGTTTGGGAGCTGTTTGCGGGCTGTTGTGGTTAAAGTGTATCGTGATTGAAGAAATGGCAGAATTGCGAATAATCGATGTGGAAACTGCGGAGAACTACGTACCATTGATATGAGAGGTGAACGTTGGCTTCGAAGATGCGTGTGGGCCAATCAATACGCTACAGGTGGAGAGTTTCACTGGCCGAATGAACCAGGGGGCTACCGGAAGTGTGTCTAAAAGGACAGTTCAGTGAACCCTGTTGTGTATGGGACTCCGATGCAGAAGGATGGGCACTTCACCTATGCTAACGAAAGTGCATCGGCAGAAAAGGCTTACATTTGCACTGCAGTATCGGAATTGGACCTTCGCTGATTGGCAAAGGATTGCCTTCTCCGATGAGTCACGTTTCCTGCTTCATCAAACGGATGGACGTTTCAGGTGAGAAACATCGGAGAACAAACTCTCTTCAACCATTGCTAAAAGAACGCAAGCCGGTGATGGCAACGTTATGGTCTGGGGAATTTTTTATTGGCATTTCCTGGGTTCACTCATAACTTTGGAAGGCACTATGGACCGAATTCGTTATGAATCCATCTTTGCAGACCACGTACATCAATACATGCTGATTGTCTTCCCTGGTGCGGAAGGGATCTTCTAGTACGACAATGCGACGTGTCACACAACTAGAAATGTCCGAGAGTGGTTCAAAGAGCACGATGAAGACTTCAAAGTACTTCCCAGGCCCTCTATTTTCCCAGACTGAAACCCAATTGAGCATCTGTGGGATCACCTCGATCGTGTTGTTTGCTCTATGGATCCTCCACCACGCACCCTCCAGCAGCTGTCAGATGCACTGCAGTCAGCATGGCTCCACGTACCTGTGAACTACTTCCAACACCTTATTGAGTCACTCCCAGCCCGTCTAGCTGCTGTGCGCGTTGCACACGGCGGTTACTCTGGATATTAGCTGGTGGTCACAATAATGTGACTCGACCGTGTATTTTTAATTTCATCTCCTTTCATACGGTACATTATGTAAGCTGTTTTTCAACATGCAACAGGAAATATCCTCATTACTTTTTTTACTCTTTCCAACCGTAGGTTGAAGAAGCGTATATGCTCCAGCTTTTTCCGTCCGTCTGTACGTCCGTCCTTCTGTCGGCACGATAACTCACGTAAAATTGGTTTGATTTCGATGAAATTTTAGTATGTGGTAGGGGACCACCAGGGGACGAACCCTATTCAAAATGGGTGAAGTGGGGTCAAAGGTCACGCCATAAGAGCAGGATCCATTCAGTTGCCTTTATGCGTCATAACTTGCGTAAATATGGTTCGATTTCGATGAAATTTCAGTATGTGGTAGGGAACTACCTGGGCACGAACCCTATTGAAAATTGGAAAATTGGGGTCAAAGGTTAGTCAGGGCATAACAGCAGGATTTATTCCATTGCCCTTATGCGTCATAACTTGCGTAAAAATGGTTCGATTTCGATGAAATTTTAGTATGTGGTAGGGAGCCACTGGGGACGAACCCTATTGAAAGTGGGCGGAATGGGGTCGAAGGTCAGGACACTGGAGGGGGATCCATTCCATTGCCCTTGTGCATCATACCTTACCAAAAAATGGTTCGATTGCGACAAAACGTTATCATGTTGTTCCGGAGGTATAGTGAACCGGTTCTGTTGAATATAAGCGAAATGGGGTCAAAGGTCATTGCACAAAAGCAAGATTTATTCCACAGCCATTATTCTCATAACTTGCGTAAAACTGCTTCTATTGCGACAAAACTTCAGTATGTTATTCTTGAGGTGTACTGAACCGGTTCTGTTGAATATCATCGAAATGGGGTCAAAGGTCAGGACACAGGAGCGAGATTTATTCCACAGCCATTATCCTCATAACTTGAGTAATCATTTCTGGTATGTTGGAAAGCGTATCATAATCAATGCATCGCATGATTTTACTAACTTGTTCAATGTGTAATAGGAAATTTCGTCATTAATTTTTACTGTAAAGTTTTGCTTTTTCTACTGGAAATTTCCAATGCTTTTCAAGTTTTTACGGCATACCAACACATCCAGAAGTTCTACAGATAAATTTGCATCCAGAATGAGAGTTATCGCGAAAGTCTCTGTCGTACCATTCAAGAACACACAGAAAAAGAAGACAAATCCCCCCCTTCCTCGCCTCGCTACATAGGCTTCCATTCTTGGCTTTTAAGTAAGTACTGGCCGTGTATCAGAGGAATGTGCCCCAACACCATCGTGCTATTCCTTTCTCAGTAATGTCAAATTTAGTGACATTACGCTGAATATCGATATCTATCTATTAATTCTATAAGGTTTTTTTAGTCTAAGACCAGTTGTGAGGGAACGGCTAAACGTAAACATATGGTTGAGATATCAAAATAAAGGTCTTACCATGTAAATGTGCCAGTCGAAGAGAAACATGAGATTGGGGCAACGTTTCGTGCGTTATGGGGCGGCAAAGTTCCCATGTAAAGTCAATGGGAGAAGCGTGCGGTTGACATCCGATCGCCTGCGGTTGACTCACGCGCTGTTGAAGGCGAAGGTATGGAGGGACTCAGATAGTCCGAAATCTCTCTTCTCAGCGAACTGTTGTGCAAAAGAACGCTAGCAGGAATTTTTTGAAAGTTCTTATCGGAACAGCAAACACTCGAAGGCCTGATTGCGTTGTGCTATTGGACTGTGTGATGTATATATACAATTTAACATTCATTCGATCCAGTTTTTTCACGTAGATAAGACGTTTCCCATTATGTAAAGATGTAAATGAACGTTTCATACGAGTTTATTCTTTTCAAAAAATAAATAAATAAACTAATTGTCGATTCCGTCGGGTTTCGTCTACCGGGAAAAAAAAAAAAACTATTCGTCGATTCCGACGGGTTTCGTCTAATGGGTTCGAATCCCGGTGAGGCATACATGTTGTGCTTGTCTTACGGCACTGGCTCCCTCCTTTCCCTGAAACCAGTGACGGGCGACTGCTTATAGCATAAACGTTGGCTTATGATCACTCGTTCGTTAAGGGTCTGGGTTCGAATCCCGGTGAGGCATGGATACCATCTTTGTCTTACGCCACTGGCTCTGTCCCTTCCCTGGAACTAGTGACCCTAAATTATAGATGGGCGACTGCTTACTCACCAAGACCAGCTTGCGTCATTGGACTATGTGATGTATACTGTATATACAATTTAACATTCATTCGATCCAGTTTAGTCACGTAAGTAAGACGTTTCCCATTATGTAAAGATGCAAGTAACGTTTCATATGAGTTTATCCTATTCGAAAAAAAAACCCAAAAAAACTATTCGTCGATTCCGACGGGTTTCGTCTACCGGGTTCGAATCCCGGTGAGGCATGGAAGTTGATTTTGTCTTACGACACTGGCTCTCTCCCTTCCCTGAAACCAGTGACTCTAAATTCGGGACGGGCAACTGCTTATAGCCCAAGCGTTGGCTTATGATCATTTGTTCGTTAACTGGGTGTGGGTTCGAATCCCGGTGAGGCATGCATGTCGTGTTTGTCTTACGCCACTGGCTCTGTCCCTTCCGTGGAACCAGTGACCCTAAATTAGGGACGGGCGACTGCTTATAGCCCATTGAGTTGCTCACGGTGGTCGTTAAATCCGCAGTCACAAAAAAAAAAAAAAAAAAAATCACGAACTAGGACTATTGTCTTTACTGAAGTGGTTGAATGAATTTGTCAATCAAATAAAGTTTACATTTTTTTTTTTTGCAATTTTAACGACATGAGCAACCCGTGAGCAACTCGATGGGCTATAAACAGTCCCCGTCCCTAATTTTGGGTCACTGGCTCCAGGGAAGGAAGAGAGCCAGTGCCGTAAGACAAACACAACATCCATGCCTCCCCGAGATTCGAACCCGGACCCCTTTCGGACGAACGATCAGAGGCCATCGCTTAGACCACTTACATTTGTTGTTTCACATGAGTTTATTATTTCCACAAAAAAAAAAAAAAAAAAAACTGATTACCGTCGATTCCGATGGGTTTCGTCTAATTTTTGATAGTTTTCGCCTGCTTACTTCAGCACACAGCAGTTTTGTAAGAAAAGTAGGAAAGACAAGGCACAGTGTGGGAAAATGGCAATGCTGGATTTTTCTCTTAGTCTCAATAATATTGCAGCAATAAACGTACGATCCAAGAAGAGGAGGAACTATTTATGAAACTTTGCTGCAAGAGCAATATTTACAGACAAATTTTCAATTGACTAGTATAACATAAATCTTCTTGCTGGTGGTGGGATTGGAATACACGTCTGCTTATTCCGGAGCTGCTATTCTCCCAATTGAACTACACCGTCTGGCTTACACGGTCGTGTCAGAATAATATGACCACCTACCTAATAAAGGGAATAAACACCCTTGGCGTGGATGACAGAGACAAGACGGCGTAGCATAAACGCAATGAGGCCTTGGGAGGTTGCCCGAGGCACACGTGCTCATTCGGACTGCAGCAGAGCACGAACGTCCCGGCGATGACGTGGTTGTGGGTCAGCACATCGAACCTGTGGATCCAAAAAGTCCCACAAGTGCTGTAAGGGATTGAGGTCGGGCGATTTCGCCGTCCAAGGGAGAACGGAGACATCACTGTCATGTTCCAGGAATCAGTCATGCACCCCCTTAACGACGTGGCAAGGCGCATTGTCCTCTTGGTAGACACCATCGCCACCAGGGTAAACGTCTAACACGAAAGGATGCATGTGCTCAGCGAGGATGGACAGGTAGCCATTGGAGTTCAGGGATTCATCCAGTGGTATCAGTGGTCCCAGTCATACCAGAAAAACATCCCCCAGACATGCACACTACCACCACCGGCCTGTACTTGACCGACAAACGTGTCTCTGTGTGTTGGTTCTCGTGTGTTTGATACCGTGCCCGCCACCGCCCCTCTCTTTTGTGGAGTAGAAGCCTCGAGAAGGCAACCTTTTCCACTCTTCCACTATCCAGTGACGGTAGTACCATACGAAATGCAGGCGCCGGTGCCAATGTACCTGGGTTAACATGGGTGCCTTGACACAGCGTGATCAGCGACCATGCGTAAGAGGGTTCTCTCTACTGTTATCGGGGACACGTACCTGGGTGTCACAGGGTTTATTTGCGTGGTCAGTTGCTGCACTGTTGCGCGTTGATTGCCCATTACCAGTCGACAGAGGCGACGTTCTACTCTGGGGTTGATGGCCTTTGGGGCTCCACAGTTATGACGTCATGAGATACTCGGTGTGCCAGTGGTCCACTTGGTACACCCTACTACAGCACCTTGCGAAGAGCCCATGTAGTCTGCTGTTTCTCAGGTGCTTCCGCACTTGGCGAAGTAGTCGATGATCATTCCTTTCTGAACGTCCGTCAGATCCCTACCTCTGCCCATTATGCTCACGTAACGCACTATGGCTCATTTGTCGTGACCGGCCGCTGATATGTCCGTGTGGTCGAGCTTGTCACGTGCTCTCTGTGACGCGGCTGGGCTGGTACACTGTGATTCCAGAGTTGGTCATATTATTCTGATACGACTTTGTATAGCTGCTACACTGTTGATTTGACTTATGAGTCATCTTAGTACCACGTAATGTATGTTATTCCTCGTAATATGTTACATAATCCTCCTTCCCCCCTTTAGAGAGATTGGTGCAAGATATCGGAGGTTGCTGATCAGCTAACAGCCCTTTCTAAGGACCATCTCATCGCTGAAGAACTGATTTTATTAATGACGTACGTTGTGGGGAAGAATCATCACACAAATATTTGAAATCAAACGACCAGGAGAGTCACTTGGGCGCCAACATAACATAAAACGTTTATAGTCGGTGAATTCGAAACACGTCTTCCTAACTCCTGACAAGCTGTTCTCCCAGCTTAACTACGCCGGCAGCTTTATCGCTGCATCATTGTCGATTCGACTCATGTGTCACCTTAGTAATACGTCATTTACGTCATGTCACGTGGTACCTTACACTTTTGCTAAACACCTGTTTAGAAAAACATTCTGGGAAAGCACAGCATCAGCATAAAGGCCTTAGGAAGGGAAAATCTGCACTTTATTTTATTATAGGAACCACAGCTCTTAGCCGGAAAATTCCTGTAATTTCAAGACAAGTTAGTAAACTCATGAAATGCATTGATAATTATGATACGCATTTCAACTTACCAGAAATCGCGTGCAGATAAACCCTCCTCTCTACTGTGATTATCGATTGGTTCAATATACCTCCGGAACAGCATGCTAAAGTTTTGTCGCAATCGAAGCAATTTTAGTCAAGTTACGAGGATAATGGCTGTGGAATAAATCTCGCTCCTGTGCCCTGACCTTTGACCACATTTCGCTGATATTCAACATAACCGGTTCAGTATACCTCCCTCCGGAACAACATGGTAAAGTTTTGTCGCAATCGAAGCATTTTTACGTAAGTTATGACGCATAAGGGCGATGAAATTGATCTCACTTCTATGTCCTCACCTTTGATCCCATTTCGTCCATTTTCAACAGGATTCGTCCCCAGGTTGTCCATTACCACATACTAAAATTTCATCAAAATCG
The DNA here is from genome assembly GCA_039090855.1 of Macrothele yani. NCBI lineage: Eukaryota > Metazoa > Arthropoda > Arachnida > Araneae > Macrothelidae > Macrothele > Macrothele yani. Next base: position 53,198,922 of record CM077028.1, read on the forward strand.
AATAATTTTTACGCGAGTTATCGTGCTGACAGGCAGACAGACGGAAAAGTCGTAAACATATACGCTTCTTCAAATTACGGTTGGAAAGCGTAAAAAAAGGATGGTCGAATAAGAGATTAAGTGAACAATAAAAGTTGACAAACCACTCACCCTGTTTTGACAAATGCGATCCATCTATCCATGATGCTGCTACTGACTTCCTTATCGTCTTCCGTGAAATTTTGTCCGTTGATTAGAGGACGTCCAAATACCAACGGCACTTCAGCGTAATGCGTCACTCCCATCCATTCGACGAAAAACGTAGAACTGGGACGGTGCGTGAAGGAGTAAAAATAAACTGGCTTCGATTTGGTTGACATAAAATCAGCTTGAAAAACTGTGGGGCAGTAAATGAAAAAATCCCCTATGGCATCATACAAAGAAATTTTCATGTAGTCCACTGTATCATCCGTTTTATTTCCGATCTTCCTGCTGCCCTTACCTTCCAGGTAGAAGTTGGCAATAGCTTCAGGGTTCTCCTGATTCATCATCTTAAAAAGGTTATTGATTAAGTAATATGTTAACTTTTTTCTCAAAACAGGTGCGTTAGCTCCATTTATCCCAAAATAGCCTGAAAACGCAATTGCGAGAAGGGCAGAACCTTCGTCTTTGTTGCCACCGAGTAAAACTTCCGTGTCTTGGAAAAAGCCATCGGACAACAGCTCTACCGGATCACGTGAGAACAAGACTCCATCATTGTAAGCAGATGCCGTGATTGGAATCGTGCTCTTCATAAACCCCTCTGCCTCAGATATTACATTCGGGGGCAGCTCCTTGAGGCAGTCCACCACCATTTTGGGGTTAGAGGTTAAGTTGACGTCACCGTTGGAGCAACCAGTCTTACTTGCTATTTCGTCTGCTACTTTTATCATGTTCTCGGTTGTTGTTAACCACATGGGGAAAACAAGCCCACCACTTTCCAGTATAGCTCTCTTGATTAATCCACGTGTGAGAGGTGATAAAAGAAATAACGCAGCTGACACTGCGCCGGCGCTTTGTCCTGCTAGAGTAATTCGGTTAGGATCACCCCCGAAAGCTTCCACGTTTGCCTTTATCCACTTCACAGCCATAATTTGGTCATATATCCCCATATTACCTGCAGCTTCGGGCATAGAAGTTGTAAAAAATCCAAAAATTCCTAATCTGTAGTTCATAGATGCCACTATAATATTACCTCTACTAGCAAGCAAGGCACCGTTGTAATCTTCCGTTGTTGAAGATCCCATAGTGAACGCTCCACCATGTACCCAGACGAATACTGCTTTTGGCTTTGTGTCTTGAAGAGAACCAGGCACCCACATGTTCAAATAGAGACAATCTTCCGTCATTATGTCGACATCAGGCGTCAAGAAAAACTTTTCGGTGTAGTTCTGGTAACACGGTGGTGGTAAAACTGTTGCGTTGTATTCTCCTTCCCATGGTGTGATGGGTACGGGCTTCTGAAATCGCAGTTTTCCGGTAGGTGGCTCTGCAAACGGGATACCCAAATATGCTTCGACTTCTTTACCATCGGGTAACTGAGCTGAGACGCCACGGACTTTTCCGGTCGTTGTGCTCACCGTTCGGTCTCCCAGAACAAATATTCTGCAGAACAAAAGGAAGGCTAATATACACTGGGAATGCTTCATAGTGACGGATTCCTGTAAAGAAAAACACGAAAGGAGAAGAAATCTTTAATGAGAGGAACAGAATTTATTAAGTGAATTGAATCTCTTAACCTTTTTATTTTAAGTAGAACTGATTTAAACGCATAATGACACTCAAATACTAGTTTTAACATTGAATGGAAGAATCTGTAAATCAAATGCTGACTGATTGTCATTGTCATTGTTTCTCACTTTTTGTAATCATCTCAATCCACAATGAATAACGAACACAAACAAAAATTATGCAGGAATCACAAAAACACATGTAAGAGGTAAGCAAACATTACTACAATTATTTTTTTCATCAGAAATATGGCCCGTGCTTTTTTTTGTTTGACTGGGGGTTTAACGGCCACCGCGAGCAACTCATTGGCATTGGGCTAGATCCCTGCACAGGTCGGACCTGCCTGTAATTTAAGACTTAGGGGCCGGGCCTACAATTTCGCAGGCGGGCTTGGGTGGGCCTGCACTTGCATGTGTACCGTGTAGTCAGGTTGTTTATAAATTTAGGTCATTCTGTTTTTGAAGTCTGTCTTTCCTTTCTCTTGATCATATTTCTCGTTTCTCGCAATCATTCTTCTCTCCCGCCTTGCGCATTTTTTTATTTATTTATTTATTTATTTTGCGCGCGTCTTTTCGCTTTCGATTTTTGGCAATCGCACTCACCTTTGAATCCATATTCCATTTACTTCGGAAGTTTACACCAGAAAAAAAACTTGCTCCGTAGGATGATTTGCATTTTTAGGAATTAGGAATCACTTAAAGCTTCCATATGCGCTAGTAAACTATTGTTAGGCTCTGTCTTATAATTTTGATTTGCTACTTGCTTCGTTTTAAAAATGGATGAATATTGGGTTGGGTAAATTTGAGGTTCGAGGAGCAAAACAATCGGAAAATTGTGTTACATTTGGATTTTGGGAGTTATATCCTAAATTTGAAGAATTAAAATCAAAGTCGTCGGGCCAACAGAACGGAATCATATTCTGCGTACGAGAGTTTGTTGTATTAACTATTAACCATTAAGCATGTTATTGTGTGTGCGTGTGTGTAACTGAGCATCAATTTATATTACACTGAAGAGAAATTCTATTAGAGATACCTGTCTAGTAACGTGTAACACCACGTTTCGCCCTGATGACGTAGGCGATTCGTCTCGGCATGGACTCGACAAGACAACGGAAGCGTTGGGAAGCCATACGGATCCACGAACCCTGAACAAGCTCCCACAAATCACGAAGATTTGATGGAGGGCGTCAGAGCCTCGAACATCTCTCTCGATGGCATTCCAGATGTGCTTGATGGGATTGATTTCAGGTGACCTAGCTGGCCAAGGAAGCGAGGTCACGTCGGTGGAGTGTTCATCCATACATTCGGGAGCTGCATTGTCTTGTTGCACTATGAGGTCCCCAGTGGGATGTTGAAGACTCACAAACGAGAGCAAATAATTGTCCAGGATGTCCCGGTAACGTTGACCTGTGAGGGACGATTTCACACTTACCAGAGGTCCCATTTCAGTCCACGTAAACAGTCTCCAGACAAGAATGCCACACCCACCAGCTTGAAGAGTACCCTGCTGGCAAGAAGTATCCATCGCTTCATGGGGTTTGCGCCGTACTCGTATCCTGCCATCCGCATGTACCAACGTTAATCTCGACTCATCAGTCCAGGCAACATTTTCCCACATGTCTAGGGTCTAATAGCGATGTTCCCGCGCCCATGCTAATCTTTGCACCCAGTGATGTGCGGTCTGCAGCGGTACCCTCGTGGGACGATGGCTTCTGTACCCCATAGCGAGGAGATGGTTGTGGTTGGTGTGGCTGCTTACACGTTCTTGTACACCAGCGTTAAATTGTCGAGCGATTTCTTGCACTGTGGCCCGTCTATCCGCTGCTACAATGCGAGCTAGCCGACGATGACCCCGCTCATCCACACGCTGTTGTCCACGGCAGTTGGCCCTTGCAGGGATGGTTTTACTGGATTCGATGTACTCACGGTGCACCCGTGACACAGTGGCTTGTGAAAATCCCAGTGCCTGCACGACTTCCGAGATGGAGTGACCCATTCGTCGGGCCTCGACAATTTGCCCACGATCAAATGCGCTTAGATCCTTCGTCTTACTCATACTGCATCCGACTCTTACTGATTCCCGTCGCATCACTCCTTATATTGTCGGATGGCTGCATAAGTCGTGTCGTTTCCGTATACAGGGACGCCAGGATTATAAGGACTGCCGAAAGGAAGAGACTACTTCAACAGATCAGAAGTAAGCGCAGCAGTATTGACTTCTTTAATAAGAAATGCTATACCTGTTTTTACCTGAACCTTGGAGCAATCTTGTTGGGAAGGACAGCACAATAGCAATTGCTTCTGTTAAGTGATCATTGGCCAACTATGCCTTTTTTTTATTGTCTTGTTATCTGGTATATCATGTAACATTGACATTACCTTTCCCATGATGCATCTACTCCACGTACTTAAGACCAGCATGTAGCCACATGGTGAAATTACATCTGATGAAGGTGTCAATGTGACACCGAAAGTGCTCATGTGTTTTTAAACTGTATATAGATTTCATTTTTTAGCTGAATAAATATCATCGTGCAACAAGACGGATTTCTTTTAATACTAAATTTTTTACCATTACTTGCGAGAGTTTTGTAATTCTTTAACCTTCAATGTTTCTAAAACAAATTGTGTTCTTTTTTCTGGTTTCAAGGTTGAGACAGAAACTATTCCTAGGATCTTTTTGAATGATATTCCTTTGGTTTTTCGGGCTAATGTTAAATTTTCGGGAGTTCATTTGCATGACAATTTACGGTGGGATGCACATGTTGATGCCTTGGCACTAAGGTTGAGATCGCGTATTGGAGTTTTGTCGAAGATTTCGAGTTATTTGCCAATTAAGATAAAGTTAGTACTTTACTACTCTTTTATTTACGAATTTATGAATTTTAGCTTGGGGAATGACAACTAGGGAAAATATTAATAAAACTTTTGCTTTGCAAAAAAGATTTGTTCGTTTGTTAAATCAATCAGAAAATGTGGATTGCTTGTTCCACCGTTATAAGTTACTGATTTCTGAGAAACTGTACATCTGCATAAGCATATCTATGCTAATATAATCATTTAAATCTAATTACTGTGTAAAGTCCTACTCATGCTTATCACACTCGTGGATATACCGATTTGCTGATCCCCAGAGCTCGGACAAACGCGTTAATATCAATGCTACTTAACCTCGACTCTGGAACGGGGTGCCGATTTATATTAGATCAATAGTTAATTATACTTCATTTAAAAGAGAGAGTTAAGGAAATACTTGATATATAGTTAATTTGTTTCTGGTTTGACTATATACAATTGTGATAACCTAAATGCAGTTCTATAGGTGGTCAATTTCTTGACTTGGGATTTCTACTTTTTTTATTAGGGGACCAGGGGCTTGTCAGGCTTACATTAGCCTTTTCCCCTGGCTCCCTGCTATGTTGCACTACAGATGCTTGCTTAAGTGTTTGGTACTATACGTGGTATTATTTGTATTGTTATATGATTTTTCGTATTACTACTACTTTATTTATAGTCTGTATTATCCACTACGTTGAAAAAAGTACACCCTTTCAAAAGCAAATGAACGGATCCACTGCGTTGTTAAGATGCGCGGTACATCTGCAAACGGTATAAATACAAGCCTGCAGCTAACCGTGATCATATCGCACTGTGAGTTTGAGTGAAATGTCGTAGCGGGAGAGAACTGACTTTGAGAAAGGAAATATTGTTGGGCGTTATATTACTGGGTTGTCCATAAGAGAAACCTAGAGGCGTTTAAACATACCCAAGTCAACTGTTTTGTATGTACTGAATAAGTGGAAGACACATGGCGTGCCTGAAGCAGCAAAACGTACCGGCAGACCAAAGAAATTTGTGATAGAGGACGTCGAAGCCTTAGGACAGTCGTTACAGCTAATCGACGGAGTGTTGCACAAGACCTCAGTGGAAAGGTGAGTAAAAATGCTGGAACCTCGGTATGTATACGTACCATTCGCAGAGAACTTCATTTCATGGGTTACCGTGGCCCTTCAATAGTATGAGATAAGGCGATGGATCCATTCCATTGCCCTTATCTCATACTATTAAAGGAGCAATTCTTGTATGTATGTAAATTTTATTTTGAAAACGGCTCTAAGGATTTTGATGAGTCGCTAATCTACCGTTTTCTTTCATTAGAAATCGATATAGCTTGATCTCGACTTTAGGAAAATTCGTTTAGTGGGTTAAATAACCACCCAGAATTACCACGTTTTTAGTGTCATGACGTCGTCCCATTAATGTTACCCATGCTTAGAAATTTTATGACGTCACACTCTCGCGATTGAGATGTTGGCGCGCGGTCACGCCATCTGTCTCATTACGTCACGCGTTGTGTGTGGATCCTATTAAAGTTTTATGACGTCACAGTCTTGCGAGCATGTGTTCGTGATTCCCATCTGCCTCATTACGTCACGCGTTGTGTGCGCATGTCCGTCCGCACGATAACTCACGTAAAAATCGTTCGATTTCGATGAAATTTTACTATGTGGTAGGGAAACACCTGGGAAGGAACTCTATTGAAATTGAACGAAATTGGGCCAAAGGTCAGAACATAGGAGCCGAATCACTTCCATCGCCATTATGCCTCATAACCTACGTAAAAATGCTTCGATTTGGATGAAATGTTAGTATGTTGTAGGGGCCTGCCTGGGGACGAATCCTATTGAAAATAAGCGAAATGGGGTCAAAGGTTAGGACACAGGTGCGGGATTTATTCCATAGCTCTTAGGCATGATAAATTAAGTAAAAATGCTTCGATTGCGACAAACCTTTATCATGTTATTTCGGAGGTATACTGAACCGGTCCTGTTGAATATCATCGAAATGGGATCAAAGGTCAGGGCACAGGACCGAGATTTATTCCACAGCCATTATCCTCATAACTTGAGTAATGATTTCTGGTATAATGGAAAGGGTATCATAACCAATGCATTGCATGATTTTACTAACTTGTTACGTTTATGTACCCAGTTAGTACTTTGTCTTTTACATTTTAATAAACTAGGTGTGCTCGTCTACACCTATAATATTTTACCCATTTTACACTTCCATCTGCATAGTGAAGTTGAAAACGTGATTCGTCGGACCACATTTCCCTTTCCACTCATTCACTGTTCAATTCTTGTGTTCCTGAGCGACCTGGAAGCCTATATTCTTGCTCACTGCAGATAGCAATGGCTTAAGGTTAGGCCGTCTGTTTCTGTAGCTTATACGGTGTAATGTGCTGCGAACTGTATTTCAAGAGGCCGTCGGACTTGGTCCCTGATTCAGATTACAGTCGAACCCGCTTAATGGAATATCGGATATTGGAATATCCCGCTTAAAAGAATAAAATTCCTGTGTCCCAAACCGCAACCTTTGTACACAATGATAAAACGCTCCGGCTTATAGAACAAGAATAATGGATTAATCCCGGTTACTGGAATACATTTTTGCTCTTTAAAGGTTACAAAGGAGAAAAGCAGTTTCTTCATTCAATGCGTCTTTCTTGGAATTTGTGTTGTGATTTTTCACAGACAGAAACACACGTACAGTTTGTGGTGGGCTAAGACCACTGCGCCACCCCGGTGGCTCAGTGGTCTAAGGTCGGGCTTATGACCTTTCGTCCGTGAAGGGTCCGAGTTCGAATCCCGGTGAGGCATGGATGTTGTGTTTGTCTTACGGCACTGGCTGTCTCCCTTCCCTGGAACCAGTGGCTCTAAATTAGGGACATGTAATAGCTCAGTGAATTGCTCACGGTGGTCGTTCGTCAAACCTTCATTAATAAAAAAAAAAAAAAAAAAGAACGGGCCCCTCTCACTTGCAAACAATGGTCAGGTTAAAATGGTAATTTTCCCCAGACTTGACGTCAACCTTATTTCACCGTACTGAAAAGAAGTGGGCCGCCCCGGTGGCGCAGTGGTCTAAGTGATGGCCTCTGATCATTCGTCCAAAAGGGGTCCGGGTTCGAATCCCGGTGAGGCATGGATGTTGTGTTTGTCTTACGGCACTGACTCTCTCCCTTTCATGGAACCAGTGACCCTAAATTAAGGACGGGCGACTGCTTATAGCCCATTGATTTGCTCACGGTGGTCGTTAAACAACTTCCAACTCCAACCAAAAAAAAAAAAAAGAAGTGTTTAAACAGATGTTTGCCTGTTTGGATTTTATTGGTAATGCTGCTGAGGCTGGTGACATTATTAAGCAAATATTAATACTTACTGTGGTTTACATGATGAATAAATCACAGAAAGTTTAAAAAAATTGTTTTTCTTATGTGAAAATATTTGGAATATGCTACTCTTGAAGAAGTGATTTTACCTCTCCTCTATCCCGCACCTGAGGAAATGATGGAAGATGACTTTTCTAATTTCGTAAACTTTGTTGATGACTTTTCTAATTTCGTAAACTTTGTTGATGACTTTTCTAATTTCGTAAACTTTGTTGATGACTTTTCTAATTTCGTAAACTTTGTTGATGACTTTTCTAATTTCGTAAACTTTGATGATGACTTAGAGGTGTTTGAAGAGATATCTGATAGTGAAATCCTGCAAAATGAGATTATAGAAGATGATGAGGATCATCATCATGTGGATACTGAAGTACCTTCTCATACGGAAGTGAATAATGCATGCATGCAGCATTTTAAGACGCTTTGTGGAAAATAAGAATAATGTGAACTTCTCCATATATTATAAACTGAAAAATCAGGTAATAAATTAATTATATTCCGAAAAAAAAGAAATGTGAAATAACTGATTATTTTGTGAAGCCATGAATGTTACACCTACAGCACTGTACATATGTACTGTACTGTACTTTATCAAATTGGACGCTATTATACACTGTATAACGAAGTAAATTTCTCCGTCATTTCTGTCAACGCCAGGATTCGAATCTGGATCCCCTCATTCCGGAATAAGTCACTCTACCAATTGAGCTACGCGGACGTTTTTTTTTATTCTGATTCCTATCTGCCTTTATGTCGTGTGCGTCCTTCTGGCAGATACGTCACATCTCCTGGTACGTTACATCATCTCCCCCTTATTTTTTCTTTTTTTCGAAGTGCTGGAGAAGGGATTCTCTTATTTTTCCTATCTCGCGGTGTGGAAAGGACATCACACCAATGCGAGATTTTGAACGGTCGGGTCATCCGGATAGTTCGGGCGCCATTATAACGAAGTCAATTTCTCCGTCATTTCTGTCCACTCCAGGATTCGAACCCGGATCAACTCATTCCGGAATAAGTCACTCTACCAATTGAGCTACGCGGACGTTTTTTTTATTCTGATTCCTATGTGCCTTTATGTCGTGTGCGTACTTCTGGCAGATACGTCACATCTCCTGGTACGTTACATCATCTCCCCCTTATTTTTTCTTTTTTTTTTCGAAGTGCTGGAGAAGGGATTCTCTTATTTTTCCTATCTCGCGGTGTGGAAAGGACATCACACCAATGCGAGATTTTGAACGGTCGGGTCATCCGGATAGTTCGGGCGCCATTATAACGAAGTAAATTTCTCCGTCATTTCTGTCCACTCCAGGATTCGAACCCGGATCCCCTCATTCTGGAATAAGTCACTCTACCAATTGAGCTACGCGGACGTTTTATTCTGATTCCTATCTGCCTTTATGTCGTGTGCGTCCTTCGGGCAGGTACGTCACATCTCCTGGTACGTTACAACTGAAGTGCCAGAAAAACGGGTATAGACGAGCTTATGCAAAATACATAGCAACATCACCTATGCGCGTACTCGGTTGCATCTGCCAGTGCGTATATAAAGCGATAGACATCCTTGCCAGCTGTCAGAGCTGTTTTCGGCATGAGAATGACAAGTAATAACGATTTAAGAGATTTTCAACGCGGTGTCATAGTTGACGCTCGTGAGATGGGCCATAGTATTTCGGAGGTAGGAACGAAGTTCGGATTTTCACGTACGACCATTGCAAGGGTGTACCGTGACTACAAGAATTATTCCTGCAAAACCTCCAACCTACGATACCAGTGTGGCCGTAAAATGACATTGGGTGAACGTGACCATCGTCGGCTGTCAAGAATCGTTTCACGCGATGGGCGTGCAACACTCTCGCAGGTATCATCAGAATTCGACGCATGGGGCCTCAGCAAGCATCAGCGTCCGGACTGTGCAACGTACCCTGCACGATATGGGCTCTGGAAGCCGACGCCCAACTCGAGTCCCCTTGATGGGTGCACAACACAGAGCTATGCGCCTCGCTTGGGCACGGCAACACCGCCACTGGACACTTGATGACTGGAAACAAGTAGCCTGGTCTGACGAGTCGCGTTTCCAACTGTATTAGGCAGATGAAAGGATTCGTGTGTGGCGCAAACTCCATGAAGCCATGGATCCCGCCTATCAACAGGGAACTGTACCGGCTGGTGGTGGGGGGGGGAAGTTGTAATGGTACGGGGTGTGTTTAGCTGGATTTCACTGGGACCTCTGGTTCGTCTAAAAACGTCTGTGACCGGCCAAAGCTACGTGCGCATGCTTTCTGACGAGTTACACTCGTTCGTGTCCTGCATTCATGCTGATGGGTTGGGCCTGTTCCAACAGAACAATGCCGCTCCACACACGTGTTCGGGACGCCACATTATGGTTAGGGGAACACTAATCGGAGTTTTGGGTGTTGCCATTCCCAACCAAGTCCCCAGATCTGAACGTTGTAGAACACATTTGGGATGCCATGCAACGCTATTTCAAACACAGGAATCCGAGACCTCGGAATACACCCGAATTGTGGAACACTCTGCAAGAGGTATGGTGTGCATTGCCTACAGCATGTTTCCAGAAGCTAGTGGAGTCCATGCCCTGTCGTATTTCTGCAGTCCGCTTCCGTAGGGGACCTACCAAGTATTAGACTGGTGTTTTTCTGGCACTTCAGTGTATGTACAGTACTGTATAAAATTTCAAGCCGCTATAAAGCAACATTTCACTTAGTTTTACCCGTTCTTTTAAGCGGCCGCTGTTCTTAAATCAAATGGTGCCCAAACGTTTCTAAGTTTCCCAAACAGAAATTGTTCACATAGCGACTTTATTCTACGAAAGCTACGGTAAAGCAATACCTTTACCTCTCCCACGTCAGTGGTACCGAACATATACTTGTCGCTAGTGATAAAATCTCGCTTCTATAGTCCCCCGTCCTCTGCTCCATGACCATGAGAAGGAAAGGTTTCTTCCCGTGACTAGGACAACGTCCTACTGAGTAGAAACAAGTGCCTCAAACATCTTCTCACATTCATGTTTTAGGTTAGTCGACATTGTTGTAGTCTTTTTAGCAGATAAATCAGTTAGAAAGTGATTATTGTCAATTTTCCTCTTAAATGACCATTTTGAAAAAACAAAGTGGTCATTTAGAGGTGGTCATTTAGTGTCAGTCATCCCCCTAAAGGACCACTCTGACAAGGAGAAACCATCGCTCTCTGACGAGCGTGTTCACTCATTTGAGACGCGTTCGACAGGCTTTTTAGACAGCGAATATATTCGTTCGAGCTAATTACAGCCAAATTTTTTCTAACCCCGAGTTAATCTGTTCTAGCCGGCTAAAGGGTTAAGCCGGCCCCGGTGGCGCAGTGGTCTAAGCGATGGCCTCTGATCATTCGTCCGAAAGGGGTCCGGGTTCGAATCCCGGTGAGGCATGGATGTTGTGTTTGTCTTACGGCACTGGCTTTCTCCCTTCCCTGGAACCAGTGACCCTAAATTAGGGACGGGCGACTGCTTATAGCCCATTGAGTTGCTCACGGTGGTCGTTAAACCTCCAATCAAAAAAAAAAAAAAAAAGGGTTAAACATTGTTTTATTCACTACGTATTTACGTACTGTACTTGAGTTCGTATGTGAATTTATTTGGAGAGATCCCGGATAATGGAATATCTGGCTTATTAGAATAATTTCTTGTGACAAATAAACTATTCCATTCAGCGGGTTCTACTCTTTCTGTAATCTAACGAAGTGTTGCTCGTCTGTCGGTCTGAACAAGTCTGCTTACTCTCCGTTCAGCTGGAGCATCCAGTAGATGCTGAAGATCACATGCCTTGCGCTCAAACCCGGTTTTTTAGCAGGTGGATTGGATTGGATTGGATTGGAGGCTTAACAACCACCGTCAGCAACTCAATGGGCTATAAGCAGTCGCCCGTCCCTAATTTAGGGTCACTGGTTCCAGGGAAGGGAGAGAGCCAGTGCCGTAAGACAAACACAACATCCATGCCTGACGGGATTCGAACCTGGACCCCTTACGGACGAATGGTCAGAGGCCAGCGCCTTAGACCACTGCGCCACCGGGGCGGCTTTTGGCAGATGGTTCACTCTCTGTAAAGTTTAATAACTACTGCCCTCGAACATTTCAGGCGTTTTGCTAATGCTGGCATCAATGCTTCGTGCACCCGCGATCACACCACGTTAAAAAATCCGTCAGATCGCGTCTTTTGCCTATTATATCTTGTGCAGTGCACTTTATTAGTCTCTGCGTGCTTTCAGCGTTCCCTTTTTGTACCGATTCAGCCATCTTGGGTCAGCAGCATCTGCGGTATAGCTACCTGGCATAAAATGGTCCGGTGGCCATAATAATTTGTCCACTCGGTATATAAATCCGTTTATTTATTGGCGTGATATACAGTATAAACTATATTGACAAAAGTCACCGGAAACCTAGAAGGGAAACACAACATAGCATTTATTGACATACATTAGTACGGTGTCGGTGCATCTTTGGTCTTAATGCATGCACTGACCCTTCGAGACATGCTTTCGACAAGGTTTCGGAACACAGCGATAGGTATGCGCTTCCATTCAGGTCATAATGCTGCCGCTAACTGTTGCTTAGTAGTAGGCCTTGGTTCCAAAATTCTTATATGGATTTTTAATTCATCCCATAGGTGCTCTATGGGATTAAGATCAGGGTTATGTGCTGGCCAGTCCACACACGATACGAAATTATCGTCAAACCACGCCGTAACAGTCCTTGCTTTATGGCTCGGTGCATTCTCCTGCTAGTACCAACAAGAATCGCTTCCAAAGTATTGCCCAAGAGTTGGTAGGGAATAATTGACCACAATATGGAGGTAGACGTGCTGGTTAACAGGTTTGTCCAGAATAACCAATGGGCCGAGACCATACCACGAAAAACACCCCCACACGAGTACACTGCCAGCTCCGAACTTGACCGTACGAACAGTAAGTACACTGTGGTAAATAGCGTTCCCCGGCTGCCGCCATTTCCACACACGGCCATCAGACTGATGGATCGTGTATCTGGATTCAGCAGTCCATAGGATCCGTTTCCATTAATCAACGGTCCACGATAAATGTTCTTTATACCATGCTAAACGACGAGTAGTATTACGAGTGGAGATGAAAGGCTTATGAGCAGCCGTACGACCACGGTAACCCATGAAATGAAGTTCTCTGCGAATGGTATGTATACATACCGAGGTTCCAGCATTTTTACTCACCTGTACACTGAGGTCTTGTGCAGTATTTCGTCGATTAGCTGTAACGACTGTCCTGAGGCTTCGACGTCCTCTATCACTAATTTCTTTGGTCTGCCGGTACGTTTTGCTGCTTTAGGCACGCCATGTGTCGTCCACTTATTCAGTACATCCAAAACAGTTGACTTGGGTATGTTTAAACTCCTCTCGGTTTTTCTTATGGACAACCCACTAATATAACAGCCAACAATCTTTCCTTTCTCAAAGTCAGTTCTCTCCCGCAGCGACATTTTCACTCAACTTCAGAGTGCGATATTATCGCGGTCAGCTGCAGGCTTGTTTTTATAAGGTTTGCAGCTGTACCGCGCAGCGGGTCCGTTCACTCGCTTTTGAAGGAGTGTCCGATGACTTTTGTCAATATAGTGTATGTTACGGCAAAAGTGATTAATCCGCAATTTATGCATAATGACCGGTCATCTTGGTGAGTTTGATAAATTTCATTAAATTTCTCACTTTTACCGGCGAGTTTACATAATTCCCAAAGGAAGATGGTAAATTTATTTGATAAATATGCCAGAATTTCTCACCTTTACCGGCGAGTTTACATAATTCTCTAATGGTGTTGGCAAATTTGATAAATATCCCAGAATTTCTGATTTCTTATGATAATCGAGATACAGTGAAACTAAGAATACCAGAAGTGGACAGGGTAAGAGACGATTCACGGAATGTATTGGCAGTAATATTAGCTGCTGAAAATGATCAGTGATATCAGTTGGGAAGAAAGGACAGACGTATTTCACAATTCCATACCAGAAACCAGTTTCTGCTGTGTGACGGAAAATTTTCTTACAGTAGAGAATGTACCAAATATGACTCTGTTTCTTAAGGAGTGCGCAAGAAAAACCTCGATTTTAGGAGGTCAGAGGTAACGAAGGTGCTCATGTTTAGGAAAGTGGAATTCAACAAAATGCAAATACAGGAAAAATGAAAAACTATGTAACTCAAAATGTCATGATAGTTTGCCATGCTTCAATAAGTAGTAAGAGTTATTAGAGTTTTATGTTTTTCCCGATAATGTTTTTGAAACATCTGTACATTTTTAGTTTCCTTATATTCATTAAATCGTTCTATATTAATAAAACAAAAAATGTATTTCTGATTTATTTCATTAAAATTAGTTTAACTCCTTAAGTATTTAACAATTTCATTTCGAAATTAGACATAATCACTGGTAAAAGTAAGAAATTCTAGGGTATTTATGAAATTTACCAACTTCATTTGGGAATTATGTAAAATCGCCGCTAAAAGTAAGAAATTCTGGCATATTATCAAATTTACCATCTTCCTTTGGGAATTACGTAAAATCGCCGCCAAAAGTAAGAAATTCTGGCATATTATCAAATTTACCATCTTCCTTTGGGAATAACGTAAGCTCACAGGTATAAAAGTGAGAAATTTAGTGAAATTTATCAAACTCTCCAAGATGATCGGTCATTATGCATAATAACCAGCGATTATGTATAATCACCCGATAATCACTTTTACCGTAACATATACGTATAACCAAGCTTTCGTTTTCTATTGGGAGGATTTTTCAAGGGAGTGGTTGCACACCAAATGTATTTCACGTCGCATATTATGTCTAACAATTGCTTTGAGAAAATGACTCCAAGAAGTGAGCGAAAGCTTGGCGATTGGTGTGCATACACTGAAGAGCAATTGAGTTAGACACAGCTGGCGTTATGCAAATGTGGCGCTGTGGGCGGCCCTGTAAACGGAAACGACATGACGTATGCAGCGATCCGACAATATAAGGACTGATGCGACGGGAATCAGTAAGAGTCGGACGCAGTATGGGTAAGACGGAGGATATATGCGCATTTGATCGTGGGCAAATTGTCGGGGCCCGACGAATGGGTCACTGCATCTCTGAAGTCGTGCAGGCACTAGGATTTTCACAAGCCACTGTGTCACGGGTGCACTGTGAGTACATCGAATTCTATAAAACCATCCCTGCAAGGGCCAACTGCCGTGGGCAACAGCGTGTGGATGAGTGAGGTCATCGTCGGCTAGCTCGCATTGTAACAGTGGATAGACGGGTCACAGTGCAAGAAATCATTCGGCAATTTAACGCTGGTGCACAAAAACGTGTAAGCAGCCACACCATCCAGAACCATCTCTTCGCTATGGGGTACAGAAGCCATCGTCCCACGAGGGTACCGCTGCTGACCGCACATCACAGGGTGCAAAGATTATCATGGGCGCGGGTACATCGCCACTGGACCCTAGACATGTGGAAAAATGTTGCCTGGACTGGTGAGTCGAGATTCACGTTGGTACATGCGGATGGCAGGATACGAGTACGGCGCAAACCACATGAAGCGATGGATCCTTCTTGCCAGCAGGGTACTCTTCAAGCTGGTGGGGGTGGCATTCTCGTCTGGGGACTGTTTACGTGGACTGAAATTTGACCCTTGGTACGTGTGACCTTGTCCCTCACAGGTCAACGTTACCGGGATATCCTGGACGACCATTTGCTCCCGTTTGTGCGTCTTCAACATCCCACTGGAGACGTCATCCTGCAACAAGACAATGCAGCTCCCGAATTGTATCCGAATGGTTGGATGAACACTCCACCGACGTGACCTCGCTTCCTTGGCCAGCTAGGTCATCTGATTTCAATCCCATCGAGCACATCTGGGATGCCATCGAGAGAGATGTTCGACTCTCCATCAAATCTTCGTGAACTGTGGGAGGTTGTTCAGGGGTCGTGGATCCGTATGGCTCCCCAACGCTTCCGGTGTCTTGTCGAGTCCATGAAGAGACGAATCGCCGCCGTCATCAGGGCGAAAGGTGGTGCTACACGTTTTTGGACAGGTATATCTAATTCAATTGCTCTTCAGTGTATACTGTTACTATGTCATTAAATAAACATATTTGTGCAACCTATAAGCGTTCTGAACAATATTTTGCTTGTATTACTTATTATTGCTTAAGATACTAGCAGTTACGCCCGTTTTCCGAACACTGAATCTATAATTTTTTTAACATAAAATTAAAGAAAGGAAAAGTAATTAAGGAACAGAAAAGTAATTTAAGATCCGTAACTATTTCAAAATTTAGAAAAGGGTCGTGACGTCAATGCATACGGTTTGCCGTAAAACGGATCAGGCTATGGAGCCCCTTAATTTTAAATCACAATTCCATGGAATTTTTACAGCATTTTAACGTTTCTGGCATAATTATCTTTAAAAGTATCAGCATTTTGAAGGGTAAAACTAAGCCTCCTTTTTGAAGTGTTCGGTTTTTAGACCTTTTTAGGTATCCAGACCTTAAGGAATACCAGCATGCCAATTTTCTGATCTAAAGGTCATTGTGAAGTGGTCGAACAATTCGCGAAAAATTCAAGCCGAGAATTATTCGAAAACCGCCATTTAGAATTTTTTTTGTATTTGGACTCTTCTATATATTCGGACCTTAAGACCTATCAACATGAAAAATTTCAAATCTCCAGGTCAGGTCGAACAATTCGCGAAAATTTCTAGCAGAGAAATGTTCCATAGCCACCATTTTTATTTTTATTTTATTTTATTTTATTTTATTTTATTTTATTTTATTTTATTTTATGCCGGCGTAAGACACCGAACTTTAAAAGCGTCGCTACGTCATTAAACATTGCGTCATTACCAGTTTGAATGTAGCATGTCCTTTCACCCAATCATAAGGGAGTGCTAAATATAGCTGAGTCAAAATGGCTGCAGGTCACGGGATCAGAACTTTCCTGCGTGGTTACCGTTGAAGACAGAGGAAGGCATTCATTCTTTTCTTTTGAGTCATTAAGAAATGCTCAAAAATCAGAAAATGAGTTTTTCTTAATTTTTTTAAGAGAGGGATCATAGCTGTGAGTTTATGCTATAAAAATTGCAATGCGTTATGATTTATAGTTTGTCATATATCCGTTTTTTTTTAAATGGAACTCATCTCGGAAAAGAAAATTTTTGTGAAATTTACAAATTTAATTTCTCGTAAACTAAATCGAAATTCAAATAAAGGGCGACGAGATGCGAAATTTCAGCTATGGGCCAACATGCCTACAAAGTTTCGTGGTTCTGTTGCTGTTAGTGTATCCGGAACATGAATTGATACCACCTTTTCGCTTACCTTAACTTTAAAATAAAATAGTTCTTGAAGTATCGCCAAAATTGAACAAGTTAGTAAAATCATGCAATGCATTGATTATGATACACTTTCCAACATACCAGAAATTATTACTCAAGTTATGTGGATAATGGCTGTGGAATAAATCTCGCTCCTGTGTCCTGACCTTTGACCAAATTTCGATGATATTCAACAGAACCGGTTCACTATACCTCCGAAACAACATGATAAAGTTTTGTTGCAGTAGAAGCATTTTTACGCAAGTTATGAGAATAATGGCTGTGGAATAAATCTCACTTTTGTGCGACGACCTTTGACCTCATTTCGTTGATATTCAACAGAACCGGTTCACTATACATCCGGAACGACATGATAAAGTTTTGTCGCAATCCAAGCATTTTAGGTAAGTTATGATGCACAAGGGCAATGGAATGGATCCCACTCCAGTGTCCTGACTTTTGACCCCATTTCACCTATTTTCAACAGGGTTCGTCCTTATGTGGTTCCTTACCACATACTAAAATTTCATCGAAATCGTACCATTTTTACGCACGTTATGACGCATAAAGGAAATGGAATAAATCCCGCTCTTATGCCCTGCCTGACCTTTGACCCCATTTCGCCCATTTTCAATAGGGTTCGTGCCCAGGTGGTTCCCTAACACATACTAAAATTTGATCGAAATCGAACCATGTTTACGCTTATGACGCATAAAGGCAATGGAATGGATCCAGCTCCTATGTCCTGACCTTTGACCCAATTTCACCCATTTTCAATAGGGTTCGTCCCCAGGTGGTTTACTACCACATACTAAAATTTCACAGAAATCGAACAATATTTACGCAAGTTATGACGCATAAGAGCAATAGAATGAATCCCGCTCCTATGTCCTGACCTTTGACCCTGCTTCGCCCATTTTCAATAGGGTTCGTCCCCAGGTGGTCCCCTACTACATACTAAAATTTCGTCGAAATCGAACCATTTTCAAGTGAGTTATCGTGCGGACGGACAAAGCTGGAGCATATACGCTTCTTCAACCTACGGTTGGAAAGCGCAAAAAACGGTTTACCTCAGCGTCTTCTTCAGATAATTTTCTACAAACGATATAAATTTCATATTTTTGTGTTTAATACTTTTTGTGCTGCGAGCTAGGAATGCGAGAGTGTTGCGAAATTTCTAAAACAGCGGCGGCGGCTACTTTTTTTTTTTTTTAGAATAAAGAGATATTTTGCATTTGAGTTGTATTAAAGTAAATCATCTTTTTTTTTTTTTTTTTTTTTTTTTTTTTGCGGATTGTTGGATATTGACAATGCTAAATAAAGTTGGTCATGAGAAAAGATAACCCGTGACCGATTTGTCAAAAAAAAAAAAAAAAAAAAAGAAGGAAAGAAAAAAACAAGAAAAAAACGTGTTAAAGCGAATGCATGACGCATATATTCACAAAATTTTAAAATTTTGTGACCTATCGTGAAATCACATCGCCATGCAGGTCCGTGTGTTACAGCGAAAGATAATTATTCAATTTTGTTTGTGTAGACCCTTTTGTAAGTCATTTCCTTATCACTTTGTTCCCTGCTGTACGTCCTGGAAAATGACGTCATAGAAAATTTGGTATTCAAATCTTGTTTACCTAATGCGACAGCCTGGAATTTCTTCACACTGTTTACACTCCATAAACGCCTTTGAAGGAAATAATTTTAATTATATAACAGAGAAATGTATATTTAAAGAAAAGACGTGCATATTAAATGCTTAATGGTACTAGTCAATTTATTATAGAGGAAATTCACGAACAATTAAGTCTTTTACGATACCTGAATATTTCAGTGTAAAGGAAAACTTGCTTCGCGCAGCAACACGTCCTTTGATCGCCGTAGTGCTTTTCTTAGTCCCTGAATCTTTATGATTTTTGCTTATCTCAAAGTATTTCCTTCATCTAACCAGGGATTCTTTTTTTTTTTTTGTTATCACAAGAGACGTAAGAAATGCTGTCATTTTCGATACCGAAGAATAGAATCTAAAAAGTAAAATAGAAAAAAAAAAAAAAAAAAAAAAGAGGGAAAGAAAAACAATAAGATGAAGAATGGAGATTCTTTCTTCTAAGGTGACCTCCACAGCAAAATTTGTTTTTTTATTTTAATGATTCATTAAATGCACATCGGAGGAGTGCGCATAAAAAGTTTGACCTTGACAGGATAAGTAGGTTCAATTATTATTCTGAATTGCGTTCCACAGCCCAGGCACGTACGACAAGAAATGAAATGACGCAACGTCGAATGGCTGATGCCATATTTTACTGAACTCAAGATAACATTCGAAAAAAAAAAAAAAAACTACTACTAAAACGTACTATTTGCACTTCACAAATGCCCTCTAATGGTGAGGGTTCACTCCTTATCTTAACATGACTCTTCATCTGCTCTATAAATGTACGACAACAAGTTAGTAAAATCATGCAATGCATTGATTATGATACACTTTCCAACATGCCAGAAATAATTACTCAAGTTATGACGATAATGGCTGTACAATAAATCTCGCTCCTATGACCTGACCTTTGACTCCGTTTCGACTATATTCAACAGAACCGGTAAAGTATACTTCCGGAACAACATGAAAACGTTTTGTCCCAATCGAAGCATTTTTACGTAAGTTAGGACGCATAAGGGCGATGCAATGGATCCCGCTCCTATGTCCTGACCTTTGAACCCATTTTCAATAGGGTTCGTCCCCAGGTGGTCCCCTACCACATACTGAAAATTCATCGAAATCGAACCATATTTACGCAAGTTACGACGCATGAGGGCAATGGAATGCATCCCACTCCTATGTCGTGACCTTTGACCCCACTTCACCCATTTTTAATAGGCTTCGTTCTCAGGTGGTCCCCTACCACATACTGAAACTTCATCCAAATCGAAGCATTTTTACGCACGTTATGACGCATAAGTACAATGGAATGCATCCCGCTCCTATGTCCTGACCTTTGACCCCACTGCACCCATTTTTAATAGCCTTCGTTCCCAAGTAGTCCCCTACCACATACTGAGATTTCATCCAAATCGAACCATATTTACGCACGTTATGATACATGAGGGCAATGGAATGCATCCCGCTCCTATGTCCTGACCTTTGACCCCACTTCACCCATTTTCAATAGGGTTTGTTCCCGCGTAGTCGTCTACCATATACTGAAAATTCTTTGAAATCGAACCATATTTACGTACGTCATGACGCATAAGGGCAACGGAATGCATCCCGCTTCCATGTCCTGACCTTTGACCCCACCTCACCCATTTTCAATAGCGTTCGTCCCAAGATGGTCTCCTACGACATGCTAAAATGTCATCGAAATCGAACCATATTTACGCAAGTTATGACGCATAAGGGTAATGGAATGCATCCCGCTCCTATGCCCTGACCTTTGACCCCATTTCGTCCATTTATAATAGGGTTTGCCCCCAGGTGGTCCCCTACCACATACAAAAAGTTCATCGAAATCGAAAATTTTTTACGCGAGTTATCGTGCGGACAGGCGGACAAAGCTGGAGCATGAACGCTTCTTTAGTTCAACACAATTTTATAAACAAGGTTGGGTTCAGGAGGCGAAACATGGACGTCCTGATACATATATTGTACGTTAAAATATACAAACTCTAAAATCTATGTACATTATATACAGCACGGTGCATTGATTCGCAAATGAGCACCGTGGTAAGCGGTGCAGACATTTTGCACAAGAACAATAAGAGAGATTGTCGAAACATTTCGTCTCGAAGCATAAGTATATTATAGTGCTGACAAATAACAGAACGAGAATATTATAATGAAGCACTGTGCAAAAGGAGAACTGTAGATGACAAAGTAGACAATGTGAAACCTAAGGCAAACGGAATTAGGATGTCTTAGTACTGGGAGATATTATGATAATCATAGGGAAGACAAGTGAGACTATATACATTTGTACAGCATGGTGCAAATTATATACACATTTGTTAGAAGATATAAGCTTTATGTTGAAGTTTGATTTAAAGAACATTCTAACGAGTTTTTCCGGAAACAAAGAATTTGCAGTAAATGTGAGAAGGGTCGAGATGTAATGCAACTTATGTACAGCACGGTGCGATGAAAAAAATGATCGAAAATTAGTGAAGAGGGAACTCATAGTGCTATATGCAATCAAACAGAGGAGATAGATGATCGTGGCACATATGATACAAGGTGCAATATTGCGATAACGAACAATAGAATGCATTTACAGGGTACGTACAGCTTTGCGCATTCATATCTGAGTGAAAGATGTCAGTAATGAGAAACATGAGATTGACGGAACATGTTGATCTCGACACATGAGAAGTTCACATAGACGTGGAAGAACTGAACACAAACGATACTGAAATATAACCGTAATGAGGAATCACAACACGTTAGTAGTGAAGACAAGAACATTTAAACACTGAAGAGCAACCGAATTAGAGATACCTGTCTAGTAACGTGTAGCACCACCTTTCGCCCTGATGACGGCGGCAATTCGTCTCGGCATGGACTCGACAAGACACCCGAAGCGTTAGGAAGCCATACGGATCCACAACCCCTGCGAAACCTCCCACAGTTCACGAAGATTTGATGGAGGTGGGTCAGAGTCTAGAACATCTCTGTCGATGGCATCCCAGATGTGCTCGATGGGATTGACGTCAGGTGACCTAGCTGGCCAAGGAAGCAAAGTCACGTCGGTGGAGTGTTCACCCAACCCATTCGGATACAATTCGGGAGCGATGGCACGGTGCATTGTCTTGCTGCAGGATTAAGTTCCTTAGTGGAATGTTGAAGACGCACAAACGGGAGCAAATGGTCATCCAGGATATCCCGCTAACGATGACCTGTGAGGGACGATGTCACACGTACCAGGGGTCCCATTTCAGTCCACGTAAACAGTTCCCAGACGAGAATGCCACCCCCACCAGATTGAAGAGTACCCTGCTGGCAAGAAGGATCCATCGCTTCATGTGGTTTGCGCCGTACTCGTATCCTGCCATCCGCATGTACCAACGTGAATCTCGACTCATCAGTCCAGACAACATTTTTCCACTTGTCTAGGGTCCAGTGGCGATGTTTCCGCGCCCATGCTAATCTTTGCACCCTGTGATGTGCGGTCAGCAGCGGTACCTTTGTGGAACGATGGCTTCTTTACCCCATAGCGAGGAGATGGTTCTGGATGGTGTGGCTGCTTACACGTTTTTGAGCACCAGCGTTAAATTGCCAAGTGATTTCTTGCACTGTTGCCCGTCTATCCGCTGTCACAATGCGAGCTAGCCGACGATAACCCCGCTCATCCATACGCTGTTGTCCACGGCTATTGGCCCTTGCAGGGATGGTTATAATGGATTCGATTTACTCACGGTGCACCCAAGACACAGTGACTCGTGAAAATCCCAGTGCCTGCATGGCTTCCGAGATGGGGTGACCCCTACGTCGGGCCCCGAAAATTTGCCCACGATCAAATGCGCTTAGATCCTTCATCTTACCCATACTGCGTCCGACTCTTACTGATTCCCGTCGCATCACTACTTATATTGTCGGATCACTGCATAGGTCATGTCGTTTCCGTTTACAGGGCCGCCCACAGCGCCACATTTGCATAACGCCAGCTGTCTCTAATTCGATTGCTCTTCAGTGTATAAATACAACATTGTGCAGTGCTTTGATGCATTCGATGAAAATCAGCTTAACATGAGAGTTGAATTTAACTTTAAACCCACGAGTATTATTTTATACAAGTGAAATTCTGTGATAAAATAACGAATCTCTAAAGATTGAACAGTTGATTTACAGAGCAGTGCGAAGGTCGGACAAATCATTACTTTGAGAAGTGCACACTTATTAATAAAACGAGTTAAGGAGACAGACGAACAGGCCGTCTCAAAACAAAGCTGCAGCATGTGATAACAAACAACGGAACGTGGAAAAACCATATACACTGCATTTTGCAAATTGCAATGCAAGCAAATAGAAACATTAATGTGAAAACATAAGGCGAACGGGATATTACCGTCGCAACATAAGAAAAAACATACACTTGAGATGCGGTGACTACAACAATAAGTCTCGACAAATATTTCGCACAGAGAGGGATGTGACATTAGAATTGAGAGTATGACTAATGCCGATGGCAAGGCCGCTATGAGATGTTAGTCCATAGGTATGATAAAACACAAAGTTCCACTGGCGCCATCGAGAATAGACGGTAGTTGGTTTGCAGTTTGTCTCTTGAAGGAGCAGAATATCAGCCCTTAACGGGTTGAGGTCTTCATATGCCAGAGAGTTGTTGAGGGGGGGGGAGCGAATCCCCTGCAATTAAGTGACACGATCTTGAATAGTGGGGTTCCTTGCCTCCTAGCTGAAGATCTTTCAGAGCTGGAGGAAAAGACTTGAGACGATTATAGAAGATTTGTGCCCACGGATGGGTGGGAACATTCTGACGGCAGAAATGTGACACATTGAAGATCTGCTCCGGCACAAGTTGGCGAAGCGAAATATTCTTGATGGCTAAGGCACGTGCTATTGCGTAGCTGGTAGTATTCGTTAAATATGTATGGAGATCAATGTATGAGAGTGGCACGGGAGGTATGTTGGCTGCCTGGAATGATGCAGCGAACTCTTCGACCGTGGGGAAGGAGACTTCGGCTGGCGAGGTGTGTCGAGAAGAACTGCTGGAGAGGGAGGTTGAACGAGGTGAGGTAGAGTTTTGCTTCTTCGCCGCTCGCCTGCTGCGACCAGAGCCGCGGAGCTTCATTGCAGCCTCGGCCGTCTCATACTCAAACTGGGTCTCTGGACTAACGGACTCCACATCAGCTATTTCGGAGGTTCTAGTGGTAATTGCTAGTTGTAAACCTTCTGAAAGGGACTCAGTGGTGGAGCGACGACGTTACGGGAGTGATGAGGCAATTCTAGGAATGTCCTCTGGTGAAAAGGAGGAAGCGGTCGTGGGAGCGCCGTGTCGACCAACGTCTGTAAGCGAAGTTTTTTCATCATATCTTGTCTCAGAGGCCTGCTGTGCTGAAGCAGATGGTGTGGTACGCTTCGAGGTAGGAACAGCACCTGATGGAGCGCCGGTCGGAGTCGGCGGAACTTGATGTGGGCAGTGCACGCGGAGATTATTTTCGCCATGGCAAAAACATGCAGTGCAAGGAGGTAATGACGTCAATTCTCCGACGCTACTGACCACACCGTATGGTTAGGACCTTCGGGCACGCAAGCAGATGATCGTAAGAAGGAAAGATGACACGGTTACTTCGACGAAACCCTGCAATGGATTTGTTATCGGGGACTCTGGGCACCGCTGAAACAGTCGTTATTGGTCCGAATACTCGGCCAAATTTGCTGAGTTAAGTGCATAGAGCGACATCGGAGACATCAGGCGGGACTGGGTGGAAAGAGACCTGGATAGGTCACTGCGTCACAGGTTCAGCCAGAAGATGCACATCTTCGATGGATAAGCCATCAGTCATCACAAGGTCTGGATGTTCTTTACGGGCAAAATACACTAATACGGCCCATGGCTTCCGGGATATATGAGTGATATGAGCTCCTGTAGGAAGCATTTTCTTTAGGGCAATACTATATTCCTTGAGCTTCGTGTCTGGTAAAGCATCAAAAGAGACACCGAAATCCATTGTGGAGAAAAATTGTTTCCCAGCTGGGGAGTCCTCTGGAATATCGATGGTGGCAGAACTGCCATCAACACTGACGTGTCAGGAAAAACCGGAGCAATAAACTTGGAAGGAATTCTCGCTCCGGAGGTCACTTTGGAATAAGTGAGAGAAGTAGAGTTGGCAGGAGAGGGCTGCGATACAGTGCTGATTACTGGTAGCGGCTTGGTGAACTGAGTTGAGCCACTGGAAGGCAACGCGACTGTGCTATCGGTCCCATCCATGGCTTAGTCATATGAACCAGGGACGTGAGTCAAAGTCACGTCACTCTCCTGGGTAGGGATACCAGCTTGAGCCTTTGCAGAGGAGTCGCGCACCACAACTTGTGTGCGTATGACGTCTCTGACGTGCGTTAATGTTGATTGGTTTCCTGAGAGTGAGGTGGTGGAGGAATTTGAATGAGCATCACTGATGTGGGCGTAGACTTCACCCTTATCAGTGCCCGCCATTGTTAATGGCGAAAGCTAACTTATGGATTGATCAGCTCGATCGAAAATAATAAAACGCTGAATACAAACAAAATATGCTACTCACCGACTTGGGAGCCGAACTAAGAGAAAGAACAGTCCTTCTTCTTGAAGGGCAACACAAAAAAATAGGAACAACACGAACTATACACTTCCAAAACCGGTCACAAACACAGAGCTCGAGACGAACGTGACTATAGCTTTTATACGCTTCTTCAACCTATGGTTGGAAAGCGTAAATAAGATCTCCCTTCAAAATCACTTCACGCCATTGATGAAATCATATGAATACAAACTTGGGAGATGTGAATCCGTGTTTTTACCCTTTACAACCGTAGGCTGAAGAAGCGTATATGCTCCAGCTTTGTCCGTCTGCCTGTCCGCACGATAACTCGCGTAAAAATTGTTCGATTTAGATGAAATGTTAGTATGAGGTAAGGGGCCACCTGGGGACGAACCCTACTGAAAATGCGCGAAATGCTGTCAAAAGTCAGGACATAGGAGCGGGATCAATTCCATTGCATTTATGCGTCATAACTTACGTAAAAATGCTTCTATTGCGACAAAACGTTAAGTCTGTTATTCTGTAGGTATACTGAACCAGTTCTGTTTAATATCATCGAAATTGGATCAAAGGTCAGGGCACAGGAGCGAGATTTATTCCACAGCCATTATCCTCATAACTTGAGTAATAACTTGAATAATGATTTCTGGTATGTTGGAAAGCGTATCGTAATCAATGCATTGCATGATTTTACTAACTTGTTGCTGTAAATATGACATGGATGTTAAGTCAGATTATATCCGAAAGCTTGAAAATGTCGTCGTCCTGGTGCGGGAATCGAAACCGCGTCTCCCAGATAGCGCCCGAGTATGCTAACCACTACACCACCCAGAACGAGGAAAAATGAACAGTGTGCAGAACCTTTGTTAGGACCCCACCTTAGATATCTTAGTTCTTTTTACCACCTAAAACGCGCCCAAATGGAACCTTATATTTTACGGTTATATTAAAATTAATCGGAAACTTGAAACTTGCTCGTTCTCAGTGGTGCAGTGGCTAGCATACTCGGGCGCTATCCCGGTGACGCTGGTTCGAATCCCACTCGAGGATGAAGACATTTTCAAGTTTTCGGATATTATCTGACTTAACATCCATGTCATATGTCCACTAATATAAGGATTCACATCTTCCAAATTTGTATTGTGTAATGGTGTAATCCCGTATTTCATTCTCTGAGATCATCTGATTTCATTGCAGCCTTACTTTAGAAGTTTTTCTAGTTTCACATCGTAGTCACATTCTAAAGTGGTCTAAGCGCTTGTTCCTGACAGTTCGTCTCAGATGGGTTTAAGTTCGAATCCCGGGGAGGCATGGATGGTGCCACTGCTCTCATGGTCTTACGCACCTGGCTCTCTCGCTCTACTGGAAACAATAGCCCTAAATTAGGGACGAGCGACGGCTTGTAGTTCGCTCATAACGGTCGTTAAACCCTCAAACAAACAAAGAATGACTGTTTACTTCATCGTAGATTTGATAAATGACTTCTAAAAAATACTCAAAGCAATACTCCCAACCAAAAGAAATCTGTGAAACAAAAACGGTCATTTTTTATGTGGGTTCGCAGAGTAGTTATATCGTGGAGGAACGTTTTTAGATGTTTAACGACTACCATGAGCAAATCGAAGAGCTTTAAGCATTCTCATGTCCCTAATTTAGAGATGCTGGTACCTAATTCAGTGAGAGGAGCAGCGCTTAAAAAAGGACGTACCATCCATGCCTCATCCGGTGTTTGAACCCGGGCCCTGATAGGACGACTAGTCAGAAGACAGCTGCACTGACTATGTGGCCACCGGCGGGGCGTGGAGAAGTTCAAAGTGCATGTTACCCTAAAGTAAGGTGCAGTTACTCGTCCTAACGTTGAATGTTAAGCTCTTAATAGGTTTAGGGCATCGTGGGTGTAGTGAAAATGTTACGCTAAAGTAAGGCAGAGTGACTCTTTTTAATCTTGAATGTTAAGCTCTTAATACGTTTAGGGCACCGTGGGTGTAGTGAAAATGTTACGCTAAAGAAAGGTGGAGTGACTCTTCCTAACCTTGAATTTGACTCTTCCTAACCAGCTCTTAGCAAGTTTAGGGCGCCATGGGTGGAGTGAAAATGTTACGCTAAAGTAAGGCAGAGTGACTCTTCTTAACCTTGAATGTTAAGCTCTTAATAAGTTTAGGGCATCGTGGGTGTAGTGAAAATGTTACGCTAAAGAAAGGTGGAGTGACTCTCCCTAACCTTGAATTTGACTCTTCCTAACCAGCTCTTAGAAAGTTTAAGGCGCCACGGCTGGAGTGAAACTGTTACGCTAAAGTAAGGCAGAGTGACTCTTCTTAACCTTGAATGTTAAGCTCTTAATAAGTTTAGGGCACCGTGGGTGTAGTGAAAATGTTACGTTAAAGTAAGGTGGAGTGATTCTTCCTAACCTTGAATGTTAAATTCTTAGTAAGCACATTTCCACAGAACAGTAAACTCTTTGTCAGCTGATAGTCTCAGAATAGAAAGCTGTTAATATGATAATTTTTAAATTTAATTCCTTTTTTTTTTAATCTTCGAAATTTCGATAGCAAAATTGCTTTCACTGTAACATTAAGAATGCTTTACTGTAGTGCAAAAATCAGTGCAATAACCCTATTTCCGAAAGAAGGAACTTTCGACTACATTCCGCATTTTTGAGGTGATGGATATTGTAAAGCAACTTAACTTTCCGAAGACGCTAAGTGGATACTGTAATGAAAATTAATTTTAGGAAGACGAAATTCTCTATCTGTATATATCTCACTATCTCTATCTCTGTCTCTTTGTGTGTATATATCCTGTGTGTGTGTGTGTGTGTGTGTGTGTGTGTCTTTGTGCACATATCTCACTATCTGTATATCTGTCTCTGTGTGTGTGTCTTTGTATACATATCTCACTATCTGTATATCTGTCTCTGTGCGTCTGTCAGAGTTTATAATACTAGGGGTGTTCAAATGAAAAGGTACGAAACGTCATTAGAACGTAACCGTTAACATATTTGCCTATGCCGCTATGGGAGAACGTAGCGACAGATCTAGGGATGCGATTGGAGTCGCCGGCGTGGATCGGAGCATGCGCGGGCGCCCGCATGCGCAGGAGAGAGCAGAGGCTCTTATAAAGAGCGCCGTCCAATTGACTACTTGTTCAATTCCTCCAGCACAGACGAACCATTAACTCCGATGTGTACTGTGAGACACTCCGAAGCCTACGCAGGTCCATCAAGAACAAAAGACCGGGGCTGCTCACGGAGGGTGCGATTCTGCTCCATGATAACGCGCGTCCACACGTCTCCAGGGTCACACACGCGGAACTGGCCAAGTTCCAGTGGGAGCAGCTTGACCATCCGCCCTACAGCCCGGACATGTCGCCCTGCGATTTTCATGTGTTTGGTCCCCTGAAAAAACATCTGAAAGGGAAGCGCTTCCACTCGGACGACGAACTCAAGGACGCTGTGCAGGACTGGGTCTCGTCACGGCCACAGGAATTCTGGGAACAAGGAATCCTGCGGCTCGTTAATCAATGGGATCGTTGTGCTACGGCCTATGGTGTATACTTTGAATAAAGTCTTCATTTATACCCACAGTGTCATTTCGTACCTTTTCATTTGAACACCACTAGTATATCTCACTGTCTGTGTCTCTGTCTCTCTATATGGGTCTAACTCTCTCTCTCTCTCTCCTTCTCTGTCCTATCTCTCTATTATCTCTGATGAAACTTAATTTTCCAAAAATGCCGTTTGTGAGGATATCGTAACGTAACTTAATTTTCTGAAGGTGCAGTTCGAATATTATAACTGACTTAAATTCTCCCAAGGAAGTATCTTGGATATTGTGGCATAACACAATATCCAAGATACTTAGTCTGGGTACAAGAGTCTGGGTACTTTTGAGTGACTTGAATTTCTGATTGGATATTGTATTATAACAAGACGTCGCCAGGGTATTTTAGCGGAACTTAATTTTCCAATGACATCGTTCGTATATTGTAATAGAACTTAATATTCCAAGGACACATCATGGATATTTTATTATAACATAATTTTCTCAAAGCAGGATTTGGATGCCGTAAGATAACTTATTTTGCGAAAACGGCGTTTGGATACTACTTATAAGGAAGTTAAATCTTTCACGGTCGCCATTTCAATATTGCAATGAAAAAATTCGGGGTAGGTAGTGTTGGGGTCACTTCCGCTGAGATTTTTGGCGGAAAACGTCTTACCCAGGCAGTGTGTCGGGGCGGGGTGTTTGTAGGGTTGGTGAGAAAGAAATGTGCGCAACGAACTTGCTTGTCTTTAATTTTATTTATTTCTCACAATGCTGACTAATTTGTAAAGTTTTGTTGAAGACAGGACAATGGCACGAGTAGTACGATATGTAAGACTTACATGCTACACTTATATCTCTAGAAAACGTTAAGTCTATCGTGGTATTCTCAAAAGTTGTGAAGTCAGTTGAATCCGTGGCCAACACCAATGTGAACTTGTCGAGACGATCGTTCGACGTCCTCGGTGAGAAGAAGCGGTATGCTGGGATCGTAGAGCTAGTCGCTAACTGTTGTTCTTTCATGCTCTGTGTCGTAAAGCATTAGTTGAAAGAGAAACATCTCGATGTAGTTGATTGGTGTCTGTGGATGAATATAGACTGACACTAGAACGAATATGAATTGGTTGGGTATCTCAACTTCCACTAGTGCGCCTTTGCCTACATGAATATCCTGTAGACAATTGAATCCAGAATACTTGGGCATTGGCCGTCGTGGAACGGGTATAGCGACATGAGCCCTGCACGTTTTCTGATTCTTGAAGACTAACGTGCCACCGTAAAGTCCACTAAGCTTCTTCTTGCCAGTGTCACGACTCGTACTGAGCTGTTGGTCATCATCATCGCCGTGTCTGTCGCACTCTTTGGACTCAATGTGTTTGAAGCCGAGTATGTCGACGGTTTGTCTTTATCCATCTAAGTCTGCGTGAGTGCCAAGTAGTCGGAGCGTGATACGTGAAGCCATTACTCTTACTCAACGTTGGCACCTTTCCTTGCTTTACTGATGTCCAGCAGTTTGAGCACAACATAAACTGTTGAACGTCTTCATCTGTTAGTCCCTGTTGTAAGAATGCAACATAGCTGCATTGGGCCGTTTTAAAACATTTTGGAACCATATGTGATCACAAACTCCACAAACAAAACCCAACTTGTTAACATAGAACGACTTTTCAAAGTGCTTCGTCGCCAGACGCCAATGGGTTATAAACGCTGAATCTCGATTCTCAAATGTCTCATCTGCTTGTATTTTGTCGCATTCCATCGGTTCTACATCATTGTCGACATCCATTGCCTATGAACTCGCGTTAGGCGTTGCGGCGTCTGCGCGACTAATACTTGCCTCAACTTGTCGACGCTGCCTCATCCTCCGCATTCGTTCTGCTGCTGTCATAGGGGCCCTTTTTGGATTCCTAATTTATTCTTCTTTCACTTTGTAGGTGTTTACGATAGGCGTTTACCTTCTTGTTTTGAAGATGTTTTGACATTTATGAAATTTTAACGGAAATTTGTCCAAGTTCAACAATTTGCCACTGTATATATTTTCAAGTTCCTTTTACTATTGTCACTATGAGTGTTTTATTTTATCGTACTCGTCGAGTTCTGTTAAACGACATCTGACACAACGTCCTACGCGTACGCGTTCCCAAGCCATACTAATTTTGCCGGGCGGTGAACCGGTAATTTTCCACTTAAACTTGACAACCATCTTGTGGCGGCGTGTGACGTCACGCACTCAAGGCTAATGACGCGTGACATTCTTTCACCCTTGCTTTTTTAAACCGTGTATTGCTTGTATCGATATGCATTATAGTTTTTAAAGTTATTCAGATTTGTCTAGTATACACAACATCGTGACATCGACTTTCGCATAGTCCCCCCTCCCCCTTATACCGGACCCGCGGGTTAAAACGTTTTCCGTTAAAAAAAGTTTCCGAATTTTTTTGCGAAGCTTCTACACTATCTACCAACAAGTAATTGGACACCTGTGATAGCAAAGGAAAACGAAGTTTATTCATCTTCAATAGTTGGTGGAGCCTCCACGAGCGGCGATTACAGCTGCGACCCTCCGGGCATACTCTCAACCAGGCGTTGTACGACGGCTAGCGGTGTTTTCTTCCACTTGGCTTGGAGAAGACAGGTCAGTTCCTTCACAGATTTCGGACGGTGGAGGCATCCCTTAAGTCGACGCTCCAACTCGTCCCAGAGGTGCTCGATAGGGTTAAGGTCCGGGCTTTGCGCAGGCCAGTCCATTCGATTAACCCCATTGTCACCATACCAAGCCATGGTGGACCTCGCAACATGACAGGTGGCATTGTCATCCTGAAAGTAACATGGGTCCACCCCGTAAAACTGCCACAACGTAGGAAGCGCATGGTCATGCAAATTGGTGCAGTAGGTCTCGGCGTTGAGTCTACCAGGAATTGCGACCAAGGGTCCCGTGCCATACCAGGAGAAACACCCCCATAGCATAATTCCACCGCCGCCGAACTTCACAGTTGGCACAATACATTACGGCAGGAGGCGTTCTTCAGGCAGACGCCAAACCCAGACCCTGCCATCCGAACGGTAGAGGGTGAACCTTGATTCGTCGCTCCACAGAACTTGTTTCCACTGTTCAACGGTCCACTGTCGACGTTCTTTGCACCACGTTAGCCGAGCAGCGCTGTTGGACTTGATGATCAAAGGCTTGTGGGTGGCAGCACGTCCATGATAACCGAGCAGATGGCCTTCCTTACGGATGGTATTCACCGAAAGAACACTCCCGGATGGCTGTTGAAAATCCTCGCGGATGTGGCCCATCGATTTGGTGCGGTTCTTCCGAATTTCTCTGGCCAGCACCCGTCGTCGGTCTCTAACTCCCAGTTTTTGTGGGTCTGCTGAGTCGGGGCACATTCCGACAGTCTCCTCTCATCTTCCACTTGCCAATCACGTAGGCCACTGTCGGTTTTGGGTATTTCAACTCGCTGGATATGTCACGTATGGATCGGCCTTTTCTGTGATACCCGACGATTACACCTTTCTCGAAATCAGAGAGCTCCGAACTGCGTGGCATCTTGCATGCGACTGGTTGCGTTGTTGTTTCCCACACGATATTTAACGGCGGCGGCCGTGACGTGTATCAGGACCGCAGATATCGTCAATTGCAGGGGTGTCCAATTACTTGTTGATAGATAGTGTATTTGGGCGCTTTTTGGTTGGTAAAAAGAACTGAGATGTCTTTATATTTTTGAAAACGCTTTGTTTTGGAAGATATTTGTTGCAACCCATGTGCCTTCATAGCTGTTTCAATAGAAAAGCAGATGGAATTATTTGTTTCTGCTCAGAAATTTCATTAAAAATTTCCAAATCTTGCCACTGATATGCGCACTCAACACCTATGGCAAGTGGATGACGCAGCTTTAGTCAATGGGCGACATGCCAATGTAAAATCACCATAACAGGGACTACTCGTCCGTGCCGCCGCAAGCTTAAGCGAGGCCCTCTGGCAAACTAATATTTTTGCTAAATCAGCCTGGCTAACGGTATTTTGCGCACGTACGCAATAGAATATTTCTATTTTCTGATAAGGTGATGATAAGGTTTTCACCCATTTATTTGTTATAGAAGGAATTGATATTTTTCTTAAACTTGTCACTGTAACTGCTATTATTATTAAGCTCAACCGTCGATCTCCTGTGCAAAATAAAAACAAGTTAGTAAAATCATGCAATGCATAGATTTTGATACGCTTTCCAACATACCAGTAATCATTACTCAAGTTATGAGGATAATGGCTGAGGAATAAATCTCGGTCCTGTGCCCTGACTTTTGATCCCATTTCGAAGATATTAAACAGAACCGGTTTAGTATACCTTCAAAATAACATGATAAAGTTTTGTCGCAATCGAAGCATTTTTACGTAAGTTATGATGCATAAGGGCTATGGAATAGATCCCGCTCCTGTGTCCTAATATTTGAACCCATTTCGCCCATTTTCAAGAGTATTCATTACCAGGCGGTCCCCTACCACATACTAAAATTTCATTGAAATCGACATTTTTTTTTACGTTAGTTATGATGCATAAGAGCAGTAGAATGGATCCCGCTCCTATGTCTTGACCTTTGACCCATTTTGTTCACTTTCAATGGGGTTCCTTCCCAGGAGTTCCCCTACCACATACTAAAATTTCGTCGAAATCGGACAATTTTTTACGAGAGTTATCGTGCGGACGGACATCCGCACACAGCGCGTAACGTAATGAGGCAGATGGGAAGCGCGACCGTCTTCTCGCAAGGGTGTGACGTCATAAAACTTTAACAGGATCCACACAAAATGTGTGACGTAATGAGATAGATGGCGTGACCGCGCGCCAACATCTCAATCGCGAGAGTGTGACGTAATAAGATTTCTAAGTATGGGTAACATTAATGGGACGACGCCATGACACTAAAACCGTGGTAATTCGGGGTGGTTATTTAACCCACTAAACGAATTTTCCTAAAGTCCAGATCAAGCTAAATCGATTTCTAGTACCAGAAAACGGTAGGTTAACAACTTTCATCAAAATCCTTACAACCGTTTTCAAAATAAAATTTACATACATACAAGAATTGAAACCCAAAATGCAACAACACGAAGGAAGCATCCCATTGGCCTACAATTCGCAGCATACGTCGCCCGCGAGAGGACATGCAAACGATTGGCGTTGCAGGGCATATGCAAATAATGTGCGCCCGGCACGCCACCGAGAAGCACTATAAGAAGGGTGCACAGAAGGCGGGGTGTAAGTAGTGGAAGTGTGTTGTGCTGCTCGACCTGTGCGTGGGAAGCTTCCTGATGCTTCGTCACAGAATACGGCAGTCATTCCAGCACGTTTCGGAGTTCGACAGAGGACGAATAGGGGCTTATCGCGACAGCGGTTTATCGTACCGAGACATCGGCGCCCGTGCGGGACGACATCCAGCCAAAGTGAGGCGAGCATGGAGTCGGTGGGTGCAGGTGGGACGGACGGACCGACGTGAGCGATTGCCGCAGCCGCGGACACCACCAAACGAGAAGACCGGCATGTTGTGTGTCGAGCATTGACGGCTCGCACCGCCACATCACGAGCGTCAGCGCAGGAATTAGGATGTGTTGCGCAACAACCTGCGTCAGCTCGTACCGTTCGGCGTCGTCTGCAGAAGCGTGGACTTGTCGCACAGCACCAATTGCTCCGATTACCTTTGACGTCAAACCACCGGTGAGTGCGGCGGCAGTGCGCCGTTGAACGCCGCACCTAGACTACGAAATGGCACGACATTGTCTTCTCCGACGAATCGCGCTTCTTACCGCAACGCCAAGATGGTCGGATCCGCGTGTGGCGGCACCTCGGCGAGAGACTGTATGACGCCTGCATTATGCATCGCTATACCTGTCCGTCGCCTGGCGTTATGGTTTGGGTCGCAATTGGATATGACACCCGCATCCCTCTGGTACGCATCTCCGGTACACTCAACAGCCACCGCTACATTTCCGACGTTTTGAAACCTGTAGTCCTCCTTTACCAGCAGGACCTGCCAACGGCCAAGTTTCAACAGGACAATGCGTGCCCGCACGTGACATGCATCGTGCAATAATTCTTCATGGCCCACCAAGTGTCACTGCTGCCGTGGTCCACCTGTTCTCCCGATATGTTGTCCATCGAGCACGTCTGGTCGCTGATCGGCAGCCGAGTGGCCCAGCAAGCACCACCCGCGGCTACGCCTGATGAACTGTGGCAACGTATGGAAGCAACCTGGACCGACATATCCCAAGCCCACATTCAAAGCCTCTTTCGTTCGATGCCGCGGCGTGTAGCGGCCGTTATTGCCAGCCATGGGGGCCACACGAACTATTGATGTCTGCGTGTTCCGCAAGTTGCACGGGCCTGTAAGCTCAATCGTTTCATCTTTGTGTCTGTTGTTATGTGTCAGCAAATCTGGCTTTGCTATCTCGTGTCCTTCTTGGTGTTGTATTTTGGGTGGCCAACAGTGTAGTATGGGATAAGGGCGATGGAATGAATCCCGATCCTATGTCCTGACCTTTGACCCCATTTCGTCCATTTTCAATAGGGTTCCTCCCCAGATTGTCCCTTACCACATACTAACATTTGATCGAAATCGAACCATTTGTATGCAAGTTATGACGCATAAGGGCAATGGAATGGATCCTGCTGCCTTGTTTTGACCTTTGACCCCACTTCACCTATTTTCAATAGGATTTGTCCCCAGGTAGTCCCCTACCACATACCAAAATATCATCGAAATTGAACCATTTTTACGCGAGTTATCGTGCGGACAGACAGACTGACAGACCAACGGACGGAATGACAGACAGACGGACGGACGGACGGACGGACAAAGTTGCAGCATATACGCTTCTTCAAGCTACGGTTGGAAAGCGTAAAAAATAAAGTAAACGTTAGTAATACTATGCACTATGCAGTGTGAAAGTTTTTAATCTGTTCTACTATAGCTGTGTATCTTAAAAACGAAACCTATGCGGAACAAAAGAAAAATGTTTTATATAGGTACATCCATTTCCTAGTAAATTGTAACACAATAAAACGATGTCCTTTAAGAATTAGAGAGACAGTCATCGTATTGCATGAATGTACTGGTATGTAAAAGGAAAACTTCAGGTTTTCTCTCTCACGGAAAGGAGACCTTTCTCGCGTTTTGTCCAGCAAAATCTTCAATAATATCATCGTAATTTAATTTAGATGCCACATCACGTTCTATTGACAATGTAGCGAGTGCAGTTAACTTTTCGCAAGACATGCTTGTCTTCAGATACAATGTGATTAATTTCAAGCGAGATAAACTTCCTTCCGCACTCGCGACTGTTATCGACACAGTTAACATGATTCTGTACGCGATAGTTACGTGAGGAAAGGGATTTTGCATTCCGTTTAAAAATTGCAATACTTGGATGGCAGTATTGGCGTCATCCGAAACTAGTTCTCTAACTATTTTCAATTCTGTGAATATCTCCTCTCCGCATATATCGCAGAAATTTACCGAACGAAGGGTAAAACCCAATTTTTTGCAATTTTTTATTAGATCTTCGTCATTCATTTGTTTCATTTTCGGTAGAGAACAGAAAAATCCAAACTTGTCATTGAACTCCTTACGTTATTCAAAACGAGATTTTAGAGATTGTAAAGCAGTGTCTATAATAGGATAGAAATACTCTATTTTGAAGACTTCCTCTGCAGATTTTGTATTTCTCAAGGGCTCATCGTCTACTTCGTAATCAAAGATTCTTCTTTTTTTAGCCAATCTATGCTCAGAACATTTTAGTTCAACACCTCACTGTTCACAAATTTCACGAACGGCCAGAATAGCTGAATTGAAGCCTTCGTTTCGAAATTGGTCCAAAAATTTAATAACCCCCTGAAACATATTATCTGCCATGTCAAGCTGCATGCTCTTTGATTGAAGTGGTTTGCTTACACTTTTGCAGAAAAGAGTACTACATACCATATAGCAATACCCGATGAGAATAATTAACTCCGAAGTTCATGTACTGCCAATGAGAGAGTTTCACATTTGATTTTAGGATTTTTCACTGTGTCCGCAACTTCAAGAAGTGCGTCCCTTACTTCGTTTGCTTGGTATCTAATGGGTTTAAGACTTTTTACACGGCTTTACCATCTAGTGTCATAGGACATCTTAACAGTATTATAAGGAAAATATTTGAGCATAATGTTCCATCAAGTAGAAGATGCTGCAAATATAGAACAGATTCTACCAATTACACCAAAAAAAGTAATCGCCTTTGCAGAACATTTAACCATGTCTCCTAAGAGTAAATTTAAATTGTGGTATTCACATGGCATGATTTAACTGAAGAATTCGAGCTTGGACACCATTATTTACACCGTTCATTTTAGCGCCGTTATCTGGACCCTGCATTTATTAATTTAAGTTCAAACCAAGCTTTTCCAGGGCTACCAAGAGACGGACAGACAGGTGTTTTCCAGTAGATGACACAATTTCTATGAATTTAATGAAGTGTTCTTCCACTTTAAAATTTTCCTCTGAAATGTTAGCAAATCGAACGATCAACGATATCTGCTCCTGATGACTTAAATCGGGAGTGCAATCTAGTGTAACTGAAAAGTGCTTTGATTTCGTAACATGATCTACATTTGATTTTGTTACGTTCGATGCCATTAGATTAATGAGTTCATTCTGAATTTGGCTACCCAAATAATGGTCGTGAATTTCGCTATTTTTGATGCGTTTTAAATGCACTTGTAAAACGGAGTCAAATTTGGCAATCATTTTCATCAACCCAAGAAAATTGCCATTGTTGGGCGAGTACGGAGTGTTTTTATCACACCTAAATCCGAGGTTATTCTCAGCCAAATACTGAATAACATATAAAATGCGTTTCAAAACTTCGCGCCAATGTTGCTTTTCTTTAAAACGGAGTGACCTTTGTTTGTCGTCAATGGTGAAGTTCTTCGCAAGTTAAAGCTTGCACTCAGTCCACCTTTTGATACATTCTACATGTTTTGGGGAAATTTCATGACTCTTCAACCTATGACTTAAATGTTTTCAGTCGCAAAGCCCTTTACGTGCTAACATGCCCCCCACTTGTGTTTCAGAATAATTTACAGCAGAAACAGAAAACTTTATCTTTTTTCTTTGAGTAAATCAACCACCTCTTGTCTACTGTTTCTCCGTTGTGTAAAATACGCTTATAGTGTTCTGGCGAAAATTCCGCTTCTCGTCATCATTTGGGTAATCATAGTTTACCACACAAATGGGGACCTTTTGCAAGATTACATCCAACTGTGCGTTGTTTAAAACAGGCGGCCATTCACCTGGATCTAACAGTAGAACAACATCTTCACTTGTTTGAAATAATGAATCACATTCTTTCACATCAGATATTCGTGTAAGCTGGTCAGAGACACTCGCAACATTGTTATCACTTGCTCTGACTTGAACCACATCCACATTGTTATCACTGGATTCTTTATCTTCGATGCAATTTGAAGAAAACGATGAACTGCTGGCCACAGGAACTGAAGCTGAAGGCTTTAAAAATTTATCGAAGGCACCTTCATGACTTCGTAAAAACATTTCTCTTTCTTTCCCTTTACTTTACTGTTTTAATAATCTGATTCGAATTTACGGAACTTATTCCGTTCTGTAGACATCTCAACTCAACTCACTTAACGCAAACTCCATTCTTAAAAAGGTTATTAGTTACATTCGAAGTAGAGAAGTGAACCTGGTTAAAACGTTTAAAACAAGCAAGAATGAGCAACCAAAGAAAGTTAATAGATTGCCAAACACAGCGGCCAGTGGACTTCACACACACACACACACCCGCACACACACACACACACACACACACACACACACACTGTTTTGCTTTGTAAAAACAGCTTGATAATATCCACAAAAGTGGTTCCCAAGATAGGCGGTAAAACTCAAAGAATGTCGCTATGTGATGTCCACTCACACCCGTCAATCACATAGTTTCCAGCGGCGAGAAGAAAATATATTGCTGTCGGTGCTGCGGCGTGTATTGGACTTATCAAGGTAACACCATCTGGCCGCGCCCACCAGAATCAGGGTCTCTCAGGGATACAGAAGCGCCGATCTTACCGCTCTGCACTTTGAATCAGGAAGGGGGAGCGTATGAATGACATCACTGTGATGTTTGTGTATGCTGACTCACGGACAACTGGGAACGTTCTCTTCAGAGACAACTGTAACGTTCTCTTCAGAGACGAGTCACGATTCAGCCTGGACACTGATTCCCGACGTACCTTCAGCTGGAGAGAACCTGGGACCCGATTCCTTTCCTCCAACATCCGAGAAAGGGACAGCTATGGCAGCGGAGGTGTTATGGTCTGGGCAGGCATCATGTTGGAAGGCCGCACACCTCTCCATGTGTTTGACATAGGCTCCTTGACTGCTGAGAGGTATTGGGATGAGATCTTACAGCCCCATGTTCGACTTTTCAGGGGCGCAGTTGGCCCTCGGTTCCTTTTTTATGGACGACAACGCTTGTCCACATAGGACTCACCTGGTCAACGATTATCTTGAAAGTGAGGATATTCGCCGAATGGATTGGCCAGCCAGATCGCCAGACCTAAACCCTATCGAACATGTTTGGAACGCTCTTGGGAGGGCAATTGCAGTTCGCCTTCCCCTCCCAGATCCATCCAGAAGCTCAAAACTGCGTTGCTGCAGGAGTGGGACCGACTGCCACAGGGACTAATCAACTGCCCTGTTTACAGTATGACGTCTAGCTGTGAGAGCTGTATGACTGTGAGAGGGGATCATACCCCATATTATAGTAATTTTATGTTCGATCTTGCAACGTGAATTTTGGACCTTCCTACGCTGATGAGCCTTACTGACGATCATGAGTGCGTACCATGACTGTTGTATGGTATAATTTTTTATCTTATGTAACTGTGTATCCATACCAAATTTCATTCAAATGTGTCCAATAGTTTTGTAGAAATTCGATAAAATGTGCAAAATTCTTTTAATTGTGAACAACAGTGTGCATACATACATATCACTAAGCTGTTCTCTGAGATTCAGAGGTTAGCTCCACAAAGAAATACAAACTACCAGATAATTTTTACTTACTGTTACCGTATGAAATTTCTCCATTTACAGCGATCTTGACATACAACTTGGGCTTCACTGATATCCATCACACCCCGTACACAAGATTTGAACCTCAGAGCTAAAAGTGTTGGTAATCCAGACGGTACCAAAAGGAGTTCCACCAAACATTCGTATATAAGTACAACGATTTCTTCCCAGAAAAAAATAATTGGGACCACTTTTACTCATCATTAAATATTTAGCGTGATATGAAACCTTAAAAAATATTATGAGATTTCATATTACACTAAATATTTAATGATGAGTAAAAGTGGTCACAATTTTTTTTGTGGGAAGAAATCGTTGTACTTATATACGAATATTTGGTGGAACTCCTTTTGGTACCGTCTGGATTACAAACACTTTTAGCTCTGAGGTTCAGAAATTTTTTAAACCAACTAAAAAACTTACTTGGGAGTTCTTTAGTTTTTCTAGCAAATATTTATTTCTATATTTTTGGAACATGATCCTGCGGTTATTATTGTGCTCTCAAGCACGGTTGCCAGACTTTTTCATAAGAAAGGCCTGGATGAAGTACAAAAAGGCCAAAGCAGGCCTTCAGTGACGCATTGCCAGTCATTCTCGGCGTAGTTACGTTTGGTAAAGGCCTTAAAAGGGATATAGGCACAACTTACATGAACAACATTCACTTCTATTGAATTAACAATGAAACTTCGTATTTCTCATTAATCTTGGTTACGTGAGAGAACCAAGAGGAAAAGTAATATAATTTACTGTGTTTGGTTCCAATAAAATTAGGTTTCATGTTTATGAAATGTACTCTAATATAATAATTTCTTTGGATTTACATGTTATAAAAATTAAATTAAGTAGCAATATGGAAATATTTATAAATTTATAGGTTCACTTTTACGAGTAAATGAAAAAAATCAAAATACAATAAAAATAAAGGCCTTAGGCCTTTTCTTAAGAAATGAAAAGTCCTTGCTGCTCAGATAAAGGCCTCAGAGGCCTTAAAATGATGTGTTGATTTAAGGTTTCAAAGGATGTGTAGATCCTGTGTATCGATTTAAGGCCTTAGAGGTTTATAGATTTAAGGCTTCAGAGGATGTATAGAGCCGATGTTTCGATTTAAGGCCTCAGAGAATGTATCGATTTAAGGCCTCAGAGGATG
The DNA here is from genome assembly GCA_039090855.1 of Macrothele yani. NCBI lineage: Eukaryota > Metazoa > Arthropoda > Arachnida > Araneae > Macrothelidae > Macrothele > Macrothele yani. The sequence continues at coordinate 53,240,335 of CM077028.1, forward strand.
TATCAATTTAAGGCCTCAGAGGACCGATTTAAAGCCTAAAATGATGTATCGATTTAAGGCCTCAAAGGCCTTAATGGATGTATCGATTGAAGAGCACTTGGATATGTACATATTATGTTTAATATACAACCAGAGTTTTATTTTGTATGAAATCTAATAAAAAGTTATTTAAGTTGTGAGGATAAGCGTCATTAAGTGTTTTATATTGGCCTAAATGATAGAGAAAATAAAAAAAAGCTAAATCTTAATTTCACAAAATCACGAGCTTTAAATATGTTATGGTCTTCATTTGATACGTTGCGATCATTTCGTGTTGAGTTGTGATTATTTTTGTGAACGTTCGGCAAAAAAATTCATAGTGCTCCCTAAGAAATTTCAGTGAAGGCCATTTATTTCAGGTGTTGCTCAATGTTCATAAGTATCACACAGATAAGAGCATATACAAAAAATGAAATAATAAACAGAATAATCTTTACGAAACCAATTACATCTCAGGCAAGAAATAAAACTTGCTGGTGTGAAGATTCTGTTAGGTTTGCAAAATTGTAAGAGTTCCCTCCTTTTCGGAAAACATTTCTATTCTTCCTATTCGTAAATTTCACATTTCTAAAGTTTTGTGGATTACGGCCCACATAGTTACAACTGTGGCCTCAAATTCTAAAGATACTTCTGATCAATCGATACAATACATCGATTAGAAAAACGATTTTAAAGCGCAAGACTTACATTCAACAACACGCAAGTTGTCAGAACCAGCAAAGAAAGTCTTCAAAGTATTGCTAGAAACATGAGAAATCGGAGAAGCGGGAAAAGTTGTTAAAGAGTTATCAGTAGTAGCAGGAATTGCAACGTTAAAACAGTAGCATTGCATTTTCCTGAAAATTACGAGTATGAAAGTATTAAATTAGAAAAGATGGAAGGCCCTAATTTTGTTTGCCTTTTTTAAAGTACAATTACTAACAAAAGAATCAGTTGAGGTAAATTTTCTGCAAGTTTCAACACTAATATTTGATTAATGGGAATAAAAAGATTGACCTTATAAAAATGTTTCTGAAAAAGTTATGAAAACACAAATTTGTCCATGACGGAATTCGAATTCGCGCCCCCTCGCTCCGGAGTAAGTTGCTCTCCCAGCTAAGCTACACGGACGGAATGTATCTCTGCAGATTTGTCGTCTTGACACGTGCTTTACCTCTGTAGTACGTCACAAAGTATATATTCCCTTAAAACCCCCGAAAATATACATACAGTACACTGAATTAAAAACCTTTATGCCGATGTACGTAAATGTCACTTACGCAGTGAATATGCAAAATATGTGGCCACGTCACCACGTGGTCTAAGTAAGAATTTAAGACATCTGCTCGTCAATGAGCTTGAGCAGCGTTAATAACAATGGGAAAATAAATCATCTTTTGGAGTTCGACAAAAAGCTTATTGTGGGTGCCCGTCTGGTTAGACCGACGATTTTAAACAGACAGGTTTCTCAAAAGGTGAGATATCTCGGGTCTTTAATCGATGGAAAAATAATGCGTATTGCTTGTCTGAGAGGTGTAATTGTGGCGCGACTTCAACCTGTCAGGAACGAGATCACCGTCTTCTGAGAAAGCTTGTATGGAGCAGCAGCGCGGTAGTACATTACATCGATTAGCGGTCCAGTTTTTGATCGAATTTTGGTCGATATGAAACATCGAATATAGATATCCATGTCCACTTTTGTTGCGTCTTTTAGACGTTGAATTTTAAACCTATTAAGTCGATATCAAGTCAACAGTAGACGAAGATTCGATCTTTCGAGAGAAACATGTACATCGTTGCTACGTAGTGTAGACGTCGATTCTATGTTGATATTACGCAGTTTAGTCATTGATTCTAGTACTGTTGTAATGTCGTATCTACGTTTACTCAACAATTTAGATGTTGAAACACGAAATTCTAAACTTTTAATTGTGGTATGAAACGTAGAATGTATTCGTATTTGAAGTACGATTCTACAACGCTGTCTGCAATTAAAAAATCATATAATTTTTTTTTATTGTTTCAACATCCAAGTCTTTTCGGACGCATTCGAAAAGACACAATTCTCAAAAATTTCACAAAATGTTTTGGTGATCTGTCATCATCGCGCTAGGCTTATCCCTAATTGGGATATGCGTACATACAAATCATATATCTTAAAAAGTAATTCTACTTAGAGAAAAGATACTCAACTTCTTAAAAGCATACTTAAACAAAAGAAAAAACAACTTTTAACTTACCGGCGAAAAAGGATGAAAGAACTTTTAACTTACCGGTGAAAAAGGATGTAGGATATAAGAATCTCGTCTTACAACAGAAATGATACATCTTACCAACACCCCAGCATCCAAAACGTATGTTGTCGTGATGGTTACAAAAGCGCATGCGCGCGATGCTTACAGATTGCATAAAAATCATCGATTATTCGACATAATGGAACTAAAGGGATAAACTGCGTAAAACCGACTACATGTATACTGAAATTCAATGTAGTGATTTTCCTTGACGTTCAGTATCATCGATTTTACTTCGAAAACTATGCCTCGACGTAATATCGACCTGGTAACCAAAAATCGATCTCGATTTGACATTACTGTGCTACCGGGGATGAGTTCCTGTGAGCAGCAATTGACAGAAGCATTCAATCAAGTCTGTTACCGACAATGCGGAAGGAATTGAAGAGGATCGGTATTGGCAGCCACATGGCTATATGGAAAACAATTATTTCTGCGAAGAACCGGGAAGTTCGTCCACAGTGGTGTCAGGCACCCCATGCCCACAAAGTGGAGAAACTGGGAAAAAGGGTCGTGTTGCCCGACGTGTCGCGGCGCACTTTGTTCTGTACAAACGGTAGGCAAAGAGTTTAGTGGGATCCCCATGAAACAACGAACCCAGCTTGCCACGTAAACACAACTCAAGGTTCTGGAGGTGGTGTCTAGGTGTGGGGCGCATTATGTTGGTACCGAACGGGTCCCCTGATATTTCTGGAAGGTCAGGTGTACTCCAAGGATTACCCGAACATTATTGCTGATCGCGTCCATCCTGTAATGTTGACTTTTTATCAAGAAGGTGAAGGCTGTCTTCATGGACGCTAATGATACTGTCCATCGCACAAGATGTGTTTAGCAGTGGTACAGTGAGCATGACAGAGACCTCCGCCACCTTCCCTGACCACCCCAAAGCCCGGATCTGAACCCCATTGGTATTGTATAGGATATGTTTGAAAACCAAATACGGAATCGAAGTCCTCTTCCAGCAAATCTTAGCTGGTTAAAGGACTGCCTAGTGAACGCCTGGTATGCTATAGACCAGGGGTGCACAAACTTTTGACACTTACGGGCCAATTTTAGATTAAGTGAACAACGGCAGGCCGCAGCTGGTACTCCCAACGAAAAATTCTAAAAATATCCCCAAACTAAAATACACTGCTGGCCACCAAAAATGCAACATCAAGAAGAAAGCATCGCCCGGCACGCCACCGAGAAGCACTATAAGAAGGATGCACAGAAGGCTGATGTAAGTAGTGGAAGTGTGTTGTGCTGCCGGACATGTACGTGGGAAGCTTCCTGATGCCTCGTCGCAGAATACGGCAGTAACTCCAGCACGTTTTGGAGTTCGACAGAGGACGAATAGTGGCGTATCGCGACATCAGTTTATCGTACCGAGACATCGGCGCCCATGTGGGACGACATCCAGCCACAGTGAGGCGAGTATGGATTCGGTGGGTGCAGGAGGGACGGACGGACCGATGTGAGCGATTGCCGCAGCCGCGGCACACCACCGAATGAGAGGTCTGGCATGTAGTGCGGCGGGCATTGACGGCTCGCACAGCCACATTACGAACGTTAGCGCAGGAATTAGGGTGTGTTGCGCAACAACCTGTGTCAGCACGTACCGTTCGACGTCGTCTCCAGGAGCTGGGACTAGTCGCACGGCGCCCATTGCTCCGATTACCATTGACGTTACACCACCGGCGAGTGCGGCGGCAGTGGGCCGTTGAACGCCGCACCTGGACTACGGAATGGCACGATATTGTCTTCGACGATGAATTCCGCTCTGCCAGCAACACCACGATGGTCGGATCCGCGTGTGGCGGCACCGCGGCGAGAGACTGTATGACGCCTGCATTATGAATCGCCATACCGGTCCGTCGCCTGGCGTCATGGTTTGGGGCGCAATTGGATATGAAACTCGCACCCCTCTGGTACGCATCGCCGATACACCCAACAGCCACCGCTACATCTCCGACGTTTTGGAGCCTCCATCGACTGGTAAAGGGCAATTGACGCGCAATAGTGCGGCAATTGGTCACGCAAATGAACGCTGGGTTACCCAGATACGTGTCCCTGATAACGGTAGAGCGAACCTTATTACACATGGGTCTCTGAAGTCCACGCTGCATCAGTGCGCCCATTTTAATCCAGGACCATCGGCAACGATGCCTTCAGTTCGCATGGGACTACCGTCATTGGACAGAGGAAGAATGGAAAAAGTTTGCCTTCTTCCAGGTTACCGTATCCACCACCGCCTGTCACTTCTGTAGGTTTCTACTCTACAGAGGTGACAGGCGGTGGTGGATATGGTAACCTGAGAACCTTCATATTTGCGCTAGTCGGAGCTATTCCTGCCCCACCGTAGCGTCTCACGACCTTTTCTCACATCCTGGGTCAGATGTAGGTCACAAATTCCAGTGATGAAAAATTCAGTGATGGGGCAGGAATAGCTTCGACTAGCGCAGAAGATTCTCAGATATCTATGTTCAGTTGCTTGGAATTGCCTTGTCCTGGGTAGTGTAACGACTAGCATGCTCGACCGGAAATCGGGAGGTGAGGGTTCGGCTCCAGGACGATGAAAATGTTCAAGTTTTCTGAAAGAAGTGGTTTACGTGGAATACAGTGAAAATATGCCAATATTAGCATTTCAATGTCTACCATGTATTTATGAATAATTATTTCTTCGGGGGAATTCGTTTCCCAATTGTATATGACGATATTTTGGACAGGTTTTGAATACTAAAACTAATGTTTCGTGAAAAGAAACTACGCAGTTAACATGATATCTGTGTTACAAAGGAATCCGAAGTAGGTACATGATAAGCCTAAATTCTTTAGCACTTAAAAAAAAAATTGTGTGTATGGATATCATTTCTCCGTTTCGAAAATGTATTTTCTTCCATTTTAGAATTTCCTTTGTGGAGAACGTCCCGTGAGCCATTGAAAAGTGTTTCGCGGGCCACGGTTTCGAAATCCCTGCTCTAAAAGAATAATTGTGTTATTTCCAATAAATGGTGGAGAACGTTTGATGAAAGTACAAGCCGAGCCTTAAACTGAAACTTCTGAGCCTCAGGGGCACCTAAAGTTCGGGCACGAGCTGGTCCGATCTTTTCAAATGAAAGCCTGTACAGACCTCTAGTTAAAAGTACAGTATATCATTCGATCACGGAAATGAGCTCCGCTATGTTTTACAGAAAATGCAACCGAAAAATAACCTTTCCTATTTTAAACATACCCAAATAAATCCTCAGTGAACAATGGCGTCATCTGTGGCGTTTCCGACCGGTACAGTAGCTAAGCAGCGAGACAAGATGGAATTACGTCACGCATTTTCCGCCAATTAAGTAACGTTTTAGGATCTCCGAAGACTTTGTAGGTTCTGAGAATTTGTGTTCAACACATAACCGAAATATGATTTCACATGAAATCTAAAAACAATAAATTCCAATTAAGCATTGACTTAAATTACATATTTAATAAATGAAAATTGATGAGTATTATTTGTACAAAACTGATTCTTGAACTAAATTACTTTGTGATTATTATTTTGTCCGTTGTGGTCATTTTTGCAAATCTTCTCCGATGCAGAATTTAAGAAAGAAGTACACTGGCTGCTTCAGATGTTATACAATGTTTTCAAAACATCACAAAGGTGGAAGTATGAGAGGAATAATAAAATATCTACAATCATCTTTGAATAAAGAATCACAGTTCAGACAATGCTCATTGTTGATGGAATTACGTTGTGTCACCTTCTAGCATCATTAGAAACATCAGGCAAAAAGTAAGTGAAACGCAAGATGCCTTTACTTGAGGTGAAGCGATACCATGGCTAACAAGGGAATCGGCTTGGAAATGGCTCATATTGGCTCGGAAACGGTCCCTCCAAAACCCGCATCGGTAATCGTTTGGTTTGTTTTTCACTTTCTCATTTATTCCGATATCGAGGTAAACGGGTTCATTCCACTTGTATTGTGGCCATTCAACCTCATCTGGAATGTTGGGATTTCTGCGAAGGAAAAGATGGAAAGCATTAGAAAGTCGAGACACTCTGAATTACAATAAATTCAATTCAATTCAGTTCATTTTATTTAACTGTTACATTAAAAACAAAAATATAATGTAATATAACAAGTGTGTATAGGTAATTGTAACAGGAAGGGAGATCTGGAAAAAGGGCCACAGAAGTCCTGACAAGACCCGGATTTCCCTGTACAAATGAAGGCAAGTCAGAATCACACTTGAAAGCATGGCAGATAACATTCAAAGATATTAGTAGAAATTAGAAGGAAAAGATAGAAAACATTAGAAAACCGAGACACTCTGAATTACAATAAATTCAATTCAATTCAGTTCATTTTATTTAGCTCTTACATTAAAAACAAAAATACAATATTATATAACAAGTGTATGGGTAATTGTAACAGTAAGGGAGATCTGGAAAAAGGCCACAAAAGTCCTGGCAAGACCCGGATTTTCCTACACAAATGTAGGCAAGTCAGAATCACACTTGAAAGCATGGCAGACAACATTCAAAGATATTAGTAGAAATTAGTGTTAGAAAAGTTGTTCCCTCTCCCCGTATTTATGTACAATCCTCCCAACCTTCCCCACTTTCGCACTACTTCGCCCTTTATGAACCCAATTTCCCAGTTTATCCCTTTGAACTTCCCCCCCCCATCTTTTCCCCTCATTTTTTTTTTTTTTGACATTTTCCATTTTATTTCTCCTTATTCCCTTTTTTTATATTCCTGGTAATCCATATCGTAAGATTTTAATTTTTTAAAAATAGATTGAATTTGTTTATTAATGTAAGATCATGAGGCAGAGAATTCCAAAATTGAGGCCCAGTATAACTTAGACTGTTTAACATACCGAGTCCTGGGGAAAATTTGTCTCAGTTGAGATTCACCTCTAGCATCATAGGCATGGGTAATTAGTGAAATTTCAATTAATGTATGATCCATATAATTTTTTTATTCTTCTATACATGCCCTTTCCCAAATTATAATTATATAATTGTTTCAATGAAAATATGTTATATTTATGTGGGTCATTGCGTACATATAGTGGTGATTTCATTAGTGAAGAGTGATTCATATCAGAGTTATGTTTTAATTCCAAGAGTCTAATATATTTATTTTGTTATCTCTGAAGTTTCCTAAAATTAGACTTAGCTGTTTGTCCGCAAAATAAAATACAAGAATTTTAATGTGATTGTACCAGAGAATATTATGGAAGCTTTAGTGTTGAAATTGATAAGTTAGTAAGAACACGACTAACTATCCCAGTACTTGAAGATACTTTATTCATTAAGAAGTTAATATGGTTATTACACTTTAAGTTAGACTGTAATTTTATTCCTAAATATGTGAAATCAGTTACTATTTCTATTGCCTTATCATCTAAAAGAATAGAATTAGGAGATGTTAGATTTATTTGGCGATTTGTAAATATTATTGCCTTGTTTATTTTTCTTTTTTTTTTTTGTATTTACCACAAGCTCATTTGAGGTCAACCAATTAAAGTATTTTAATAACTAAAGATTACATCGGTTAATAATTTCAGAGATGTCTGAACCAGTAAAAAGAATATTAGTTATTAAACATTAGCCACTCCTCACTTTAGGCAAACTACTTCTCAAATACGCTCACGATAGCATTCTTTGACGTTATTATTCCCTGAGAATGAAACAGCATATATGTATGTTGTTATTATTCTCTAAATATGAAGAAGTATACCAATGAGCCATTATATTATCACCCCACCCAGCTTAAAGAAATGAGCGCGCCTGGAGACCGAACGGTGGCGCAGATGAAGTTCACAGAGCAGTAAATATACAACCTGAGGACCGGCCTTCTGTTAGTAGAGTGTTCGTAGTCAGAATGGGAAAAGCTGCCAATTTATAGGAGTTTGATAAAGGACAAATTTTTGATGACACGGTGCCTCGGAGCTACGATCTCGGAAACTGCGCGGCTTGTGGGTTGTTCACTTGACGCTGCAGTGAGTACGTATCGAAAATGGAGCACAGATGGCCAAACGACGAACCGTCGTCCAGCCGCATGTCGTCCGCAGCTCATTGATACCAAAGGGGAGTGGAGACTGGTGCGCATTGTTCACAGCGACTTCAGGGACACAGTGCGACAAATCCCCCGTTGCTACAACAATGGTGATCAGGACAATGTATCTCAGCACACAGTTCATCAAAGCCTTCTGCGCATGTGCCTGCGTAGTCGAGGACTCACCCTGTTCCAAATGCTCACTGCACGTCATCGCAACAACGCATGAAATAGGCCCAAGGTCATCGAGATAGGACCGTGGATGATTGGAAGAAAGTGGCCTGGTCTGACGAATCAAGATTCATGGTGCATCACGTAGACGAACGAGTGCGGATATGCCGATTACCAACGGAAACTTGGGTGCACTGTTGGGAAGAACCAGGCCGGCGGCGGCGGCGGTGTTATGCCGTGGGCGATATTTTTTGGGACACTTTAAGCTTCATTATCCCAATAGCACAATCCCTGACAGCTGTCAGGTATCTGAACATTGCTGCTGACCAAGTTCAGCTATTCATGGCAACTGTGTTCCCTGCTGGTGATTACCAACAGGATAATGCGCCATGACACACTGCCAGAATAGTCAAGCATTGGTTCGAGGAACATGCTGATGAGTTTCTGTTAATACCCTGGCCTCCAAATTCAACTGACATGAATCCAAATCGAAGATTTGTGGTTCGACTTGGAAAAGTGTCTTCGCACTAAATCACCACCTCCTCGAAATGTACTGGAACTGGAGGACCTGCTGTCGACATTATGGTATACCAGATACACCAGGATACCTATCGCCACCTCATCGAATCGATGCCTCGCCGAATGGCCACTGTTTTGCGGGCTAAAGGGGGTCCTACACCTTATTAGGTAGGTGGTCATAATGTATTGGCTCATTGGTGTATTTTCGTTATTTTCCGCTGAGTATGCTAGGAAACAGCAATCCTTTAAGTAGGACCCTAACGAAAGGAAAATACTGTATAAATCAGTTGTGGTTAACCATCGCGGTTACAGTGCAGTTCTAATTTTTATTTTTCTAAAATATCTCTTCAAACCTGTTAAAGAACAGCATCATCTAATTAATTCCAAAATTCGCATTTCGTGTTATACCACCTCAATCAAAGAATAGTTAAGGCTCCGCGAGACGTAACTAGCGCCGCCATATCTTAAGAATCAAAATGCAGTGCACAGAAGCCAACATACAGGGTGATGCCGGAGCAGACTGCGCATGCGTATTTCTGTTAACTTCAATTCTTTGGATAGAGAACAGTCAGCCGAGCTATTCCAGACGTGGCAACATAGGAATCAGAAATATGGTTGTTATAAATAACAGACTGGGATCGGTTGAAAAGCTTTGGCCGCATTTCATCCATTTTCAATAGGATTTGTTCCCAGGTGGTCCCCTAAGTATACTACAATTTCATCGAAATCGAGCCATGTTACCCAAGTTATGACGCATAAGAGCAATGGAATGCATCCCGCTCCTGTGTCCTGACCTTTAACCCCACTTCACCCATTTTAAATAGGGTTTCTTCCCAGGTGGTCTCCTACAACATATAGAAATTTCATCGACATAGAACCATATTTATGCAAGTTATGACGCACAAGGGCAATGGAATGGATCCCGCTTCTATGTCGTGACCTTTAACCCCATTTCGTCCATATTCAACAGGGTTCTTCCCCAGGTGGTCCCCTACCACATACTGAAATTTCATCGAAATCTAACTATTTTTATGCGAGTTATCGGGCCGACAGGCAGAAGGACGGGTAGACGGACAGACGGACGGGCAGACGGACAGACGGGCGGGCAGACGGACGGACACAGCTGGAGAATATACGCTTCTTCAACCTACGGTTGGAAAGCGTAAAAAAGTATCATTAATACAGATATCGTACTATTGTCGTTTCCTAATATTCTACGTTTTTACAAAACTAGGAAACATCTGCGTGCAACAGACTAATTAGTTATCTAGAATAATAAAACAAACATATTTCATGACAACCGGTATGAATTTTAAGAAATGATAGGTAGCAGGTTTTGAATAATTTTAGTCTCCATCACATTTTATTTTAGAGAAAGCTTACGACCGAGTAAAGTATGGAATGAATATGGTGTTACTGGAAATCTACTTAATAGTGTAAAAGCCATGTATGCTGGCAGTAGAGCTTGTGTACGAGTGAATGGTGTTTTATCAAAATGGTTTTCTACTGGTGCAGGAGTCAGACAAGGTTGTGTAATGTCACCATGGCTGTTCAATATATTTATGAATGCGTGCATGCGTGATGCCAAAATAGATAGTAGTTGTTTATGTCTTGGTGATATCCGTGCGTGCAGCTTGCTGTATGCTGACGACACTGTCCTTTTGGCAGAGAGCAGAACTGAGTTGCAGAGTATGTTGCCCCTGATGTACGAAGCTTGCATGAAATTCAAACTGAGTATAAATAAGGGAAAAACCAAAGTTATGGTTTTTTGAGCGGGGAACTGGTAATACTGAATGCAGCATAAGTCTAAACGGCATCATCATTGACCAGATGGATGAGTTTGTGTATTTAGCAAGCATGTTTGACAGAGAGAACAAATTGGATGGTGAAATTAGTAGGAGAGTGAATTATTCATTGAAGGTCATAGCTGCTCTGGGAGGTTTTCACAGGAATGATGGTTTCTCAAGAGTCCCGTGTGGCTGTGTATGAAAGTGTAATTGTTCCTACTCTGATGTATGGCAGTGAAACCTGTCTACTAACAGAAGAAGCATAGGAGTCATTTGTGTGCTGGAGAAATGCATCACTTATAGGGGGTTTGTGGCAAGACATATTCTGATTCTGTGAGGAATGAAGACGTGTTGCAGTTGTGTAATGTGAAGCAGAATGTTGTTAGCAAAGTGGAGACTAATATGCTGTGGTGGTTTTGCCATATTGAAAGAATGAGTGATGAAATGCTTGCTAAGAAAATCTTTTTAACCCAAGTGGCAGGAAGAAAAGACAGAGGAAGGCTAAGGAAGACATGGGAGGATCAGATTCTGGAGTGTATGCGTGAGAAAAAGATTATGAGTATGAAGTATAGAAGATCTTGTGTACGGCGTGTGATGGATGTCAGTGAAGCCCGAGTTGTATGTCAAGATCGCTGTAAATGGAAAAGTTTGATACGGCAAGAGTAAGTAAAAATTATCTGGTGGTTTGTATTTCTTTGTGGAGCTAACCTCTGAATCTCGGAGAACATCTTAGTGACGATGTGATGTGATGTATCAGATTTTATTATTGAGACCAATTCTGAGGTGAGTCTTGTCGATTGGATCAACAGATGGTGAGTACTGTAAGAATGCAGATGTTCTTAGACAGCATGCCCCTGAGAATGGGATCAGGGATGGCAAACCTTTTCCGACTAGTGTACCACTTAAAGTTTGCTCCACTGCTTTCAAATGCCTAGTCTGCGACCTCTTTTTTTATTTTTTTTTATTTAACTTTTCGTTAGGAAACTGTTTTTGCGAATACCATAAAAATAATATTAACATAATAGGTAAGTAGGTGAGTTTCAAGACAAAGGCAGTTTTTTTCTTTTTATTGGAGGTTTAACGACCACCGTGAGCAACTCAATGGGCTGTAAGCAGTCGCCCGTCCCTAATTTGGGGCTAATGGTTCCAGGGAAGGGCGAGAGCTAGTGCCTAAAGACAAACACAACATCCATGCCTCAACGGGAGTCGAACCCGGACCCCTTTCAGACGAATTGGCCAAAAGCCATCGCTTAGACCAGTGTTACGCAACCGGTGTGCCTTCACAAGGTGAAAGGTGTGACGCGAACTTTTACCTATTATCCTATTGTAAGAAACTAATTGTCGAGTTTTATTTTCTTAATTTTATCCCAGTCACTGTATTTCATGTGCTTGTATTTCATTCTCTGCCGCTGCATTGAATAAATAAGATGATGCTTGTTTATTATTCATTACATGACGTAAATTTTTATGTATTCTAAGAAAATAAATGTTAATTATTTACTCACAGTTGTTGTTATATCGTAATCTTGCTTATTGATATACTTGTATTTCTCGCCTCTACCTCTGCGCTATGCGGCTCCTTTGTTACACTTGCCGCATTTATTTTACCTAAAAGTGCTGGGATTAGCAAAACTTTCCCTGTATTTCATTATTTTATTACGTTGTTTTGCTATTTGTCCCTGTTTGTTAGTGCTTCTTCAACTTTATAACTTTTTTCCTATTCCGATGCATTCACCCATTGTTTGACTTTATTTTAAATAAGCCGGTCTATGTGTCCCTTTTTCTCTTTGAAGAGTACAGATCCCGCGTCTTACAATTATTTAAGTTTTATCACGACTGGATCTATACTCTTGACGGAGTCCAAAAATTGTGATTGCTTGTCAGTCTTGCTATTTTCTATATTACTATTAAACTACACTGCTGGCCACCCAAAATGCAACACCAAGAAGGAAACATCCGATTGGCCTGAAATTCGCAGCATGCGTCGCCCGCGAGAATACATGCAAACGATTAGCATTGCAGGGAATATGCAAATTATGTGGGCCCGGCACGCCATCTAGAAGCACTATAAGAAGGGTGCACAGAAGGCGGGGTGTAAGTAGTGGAAGTGTGTTGTGCTGCCGGACCTGTGCGTGGGAAGCTTCCTGATGCCTCGTCGCAGAATACGGCAGTTATTCCAGCACGTTTCGGTGTTCTACAGAATACGAATAGTGGCTTATCGCGACAGCGGTTTATCGTACCGAAACATCGGCGCCCGTCTGGAACGACATCCAGCCATTGTGAGGCCAGTGTGGATTCGGTGGGTGTAGGAGGGACGGACGGACAGACGTGAGCGATTAACGAGAGGACCGGCAATTTGTGCGGCGGACATTGACGGATCGCACCGCCACATCACGAACGTTAGCGCAGGAATTAGGGTGTGTTGCGCAAGAACTTGTGTCAGCACGTACCGTTAGACGTCGTCTGTAGGAGCGGGGACTTGTCGCACAGCACCCATTGCTCCGATTTCCATTGATGTTACACCACCGGCGAGTGCAGCGGCAGTGGGTCGTTGAACGCCGCACCTGGACTACGGAATGGCACGATATTGTCTTCGACGATGAATTCCGCTTCTGCCAGCAACACCACGATGGTCGGATCCGCGTGTGGCGGCACCGCGGCGAGAGACTGTATGACGCCTGCATTATGCATCGCCATACCGATTCGTAGCCTGGCGTTATGGTTTGGGGCGCAATTGGATATGACACCCGCACCCCTCTGGTACGCATCGCCGGTACACTCAACAGCCACCGCTACTTCTCCGACGTTTTGGGGCCTGTACTCCTCCTTGACCTGCAGCGGCCACGTTTAAACAGGACAATGCACGCCCGCACGTGGCACGCATCGTGCAACAATTCTTCATAGCCCACTAGGTGTCACTGCTGCCGTGGCCGGCCTGTTCTCCCGATATGTCGCCGATCGAACACGTCTGGTCGCTGATCGACAACCGAGTGGCCCGGCAAGCACCACCCGTGGCTACGCCTGATGAACTGTGGCAACGTGTGGAAGCAGCCTGCACCGACATACCGTAAGCCCATATCCAAAACCTCTTTCGTTCGATGCCGCGGCGTGTAGCGGCCATAATTGCCAGCCATGGGGGCCACACGAACTATTGGCGTCTGCGTGTTCTGCAAGTCGCACGTGCCTGTAAGGTCAATCGTTTCATGTTTGTATCTGTTGTTATGTGTCCAGTAAATCTGGCTTTGCTACCTCGTGTCCTTCTTGGTGTTGCATTTTGGGTGGCCAGCAGTGTATTTTATTTTTTTCAAGATGAACAAGTTCCTTGTACGGAGTGTTCCCTCCTAATATTAATAGGTTGATTACATTGCGAATTTATATTAATAGTGTCATATTACACGTTTTTGAGGGGATTAACATTTTGGTGTGCCGTGCTGAGTCATAGATAATTTATGGTGGGCCGTGCTGAGTCATAGATAATTTATGGTGTGCCGTGCTGAGTCATAGATAATTTATGGTGTGCCGCAAGTTGAAAAAGGTTGCGGAACTCTGGCTTAGACCACTGCGCCACCGGGACGGTACAAAGACAGTTTCAATTAAAACCTGATTTAATTTGTAAGAAGATAATTGAAAAATCATACTTACATAATCGAATTAGTGTGAAACATGTTTCTGAATGCTACTAGCCAAGGCATTTATGTTCGGTTCATAACTTATTGTCTTCAAGGTTATGGGCACCATCAGTAGTCACAGACACCATTTTATTTAAGTCAATCCCCATTTTTACAACAAATTCCTGTTTCACTTCACGTATTATATCTTTCATTGTGATCGTAGTTGGCAAACTCAGTAATTTAGTTAATTCCTCCCTCATCACATTTCCACAAGGAAATCTAACAAAAATATCCAACCTTGCTTGTGAGGTCACGCATCAATGCTTTCATCAAGACATAGTGAAAACAAATTGGCGTTGTCCAAATCAGATTTAATTTGGTCCGAAACATCTTGACTCATTCTTGTTATTCTATCTTTGATAGTGTTCCTGCTGGCTGGCATTTACTGAATTCTGTTCACGCTTGTTGGGAAAATCTTCCAATAATGTTCGATAACGAGGAACAGTACACCAATTAAGTACTAAATAGTAACACTGTACTAGTGATCCGATTTATTGACGTAGGAAGTAGACACATTAGCGTTTCCAAGCTTTCGCACATCAACCAGATGGCTTTTTCAAGGAAGTTAGACAGAAACTGCAACTGAAAAATAGAACGCATTAACAATTTGAACGCGGAAACTTGACTTGACAACAATAGATACAACGTTATATCCATTTAAAGATATGACGCATCACGTTGGTTGCACGCGCAGTATTCTGGTAGGCAACAGGCTTTACTTGAAGAATTGGTTCCAAATTCGTGACAACTCGAGTGACACGCAATCATTGCAAGTATCGCTGTTGGTAATGATCTCCAAGGTTTCCCGAATGGCTGTACATTTAGGGGATAGAGTAACTAGCTAATTTCTTTATATCGTCCCACATAGGAGTAGCGGACTTGAATTTCACTTCTCTGGATAGTGCCGTGGCTACTTTACCGTATTTTGTGTCTCTTTTATGTTCGTTGACTCTGATTATAAACGAACGCTTGGTCATTCCAATGTAGTATCGTTTATTCCAATGTAGTATCAATTCTTCAAGTAAAGCCTTTTGCTTTGCCCATACCAGAATACTGCGCGTGCAACCAACGTGATGCATCATATCTTTAAATGAATATAACGTCGTATCTATTGTTGACAAGTCAAGTTTCCACGTTCAGATTGTTAATGCGTTCTATTTTTCAGTTGCAGTTTCTGTCTAACTTCCTTGAGAAAGCCATGTGGTTGATGTGCGAAAGCTTGGAAACGCTAATGTGTCTACTTCCTATGCCAATAAATCGGATCACTAGTACAAAGGTTACTGTTTAGTTCCAATAATGTGTTAGACGCGGTTAAGAAAGTCCCCTTCAAATATCACTATCACAAAGTGGTTTCCCATGCTGTGCTATACAGCGAGATACATGAAAACTAGCAGCAGTAATATTATTCCTTGGCCTGAAAGAAATGCAAAACAATTTAATTGCTTTTTATATTGTTTCACTTTTTGTTAAATGTACTCCCTTCTTTCTTCATTTGACATGGAGTACACATTTTTATGATCCCTCTAAAAATGGCCCTTTACATTGAATTTGACGGACACTAATCTTTCCGTACACAGGCAACATAAAGCTTTATTGTTTTTTCAAACACTCTGAACTCCAATGTCCTTTGTTCTTGAAATACTCGTTGTGAAGCTACCTTTAACAGCGAGCCATCGTCGTCACCCCTTGGTGTGGTGTCACTCCAGCGCTGCGTGTGGTGCCGAATGAACAATGTGGTGTTCAGCGACGAATCGCGGTTCTGGTCTCACCACGGATGATCGCCGTGAGAGAATTTGGAGGTGACGTGGCCAACGGGCGGATTTCTCCCCCATTGTGGAAGGCCACACGGCCCGACAACTTAGAATCATGGTGTGGGGTGCTATCAATGCCAACAGCCGCTCACAGCTGGTACGCATTACAGGCACATTGAAGGCACGCCGCTATGTTGACGAGATGCTACGGCCCGTGACACTATCGTATCTGCAGAGCATCTCAAATGCAGTTTTTTGTTTCAACAGGATGACGCCCGGCCGCATACTGCTCGGATCAGACTGAATGCTTTACACGGTGTGCGGATGCTTCCGTGGCCAGTACGATCCCCCGACTTCTCGCCCATCGAGCATCAGTGGAACACGATTAGACGTCGGTTGAGTACCCTTCCATCCCCGCAAAATGAAGATGAACTGTGGACTCGCATCAACACCACATGGTCCCCGATAACCCAGGTCCCAATTCCGACTCTCATTGCCTCGATACCACGTCGGATTCAACGCTGTATCGCCCAAAATGGGGGCTCCACACTCCTTATTGATCATCCTGTATATTCGGCTAGTGGAGCCTAATCTGTATGTGGCAATTAAATTATTTGTACAGGACCTAGCTGTTTCTGCAGTTTGGTCTGTTTTCGAGCATTTTTTCATGGTGTGGCATTTTGTCCGTCAGGTAGTGTAAGATGCCTTCCAATAATGGGTTTGAAATGATGATGCTGCTGGGCAAGATTGGGGAAAGCAAAAGAAGGGGATGACAGAGAACAAGATGGTTGGATGAAATCAAAGACGCTTGTGGAATAACCGTAGAAGAGCTGTCAGATTTTTGCTGAGAACAGATCGAGATGGCGAGCCTTTGTTCCTACAGTAACCGCGAGTGGAACATGACTCGATGGAATCTGACAAACAGTTTGGTGTAGTTCTTCTAGCATATATCGGCAAATATTTTAATAACCTTTTGAAGGATATAAGGCAATTCAGTTTTACACCCTAAAGGCACTTTCTGATGAAGTTCCCACCGTAATGGCTGAGTGATCTTGAGCGTTTGCTTTCGTCCGAGATAGGCCCAGGTTGGAGTCCTCGATGAGGCATGGATGGTGTGCTTTCTTTTCAGCACTGGTTCTGACCCTTCCTTCGAACCAGTGACCATGAATAATGGACGGGCGACTTGAACCAGTGACCGTAAATAATGGACGGGCGACTGCTTATAACAGCACAAGTTACTCATTACTTCCGTTCATAATGGAAATAATGGACAGGCGACTTGAACCAGTGACCGTAAATAATGGACGGGCAACTGCTTATAACCGCATTAGTTACTCATTGCTTCCGTAAATAATGGAAACATTGGACGGGCGATTTGAACCAGTTACTGTAAATAATGGACGGGCGACTTGAACCAGTGACCGTAAATAATGGACGGGCGACTGCTTATAACCGCACAAGTTACTCATTGCTTCCGTAAATAATGGAAATAATGGACGAATGATTTGAACCAGTGACCGTAAATAATGGGCGGGCGACTGCTTATAACCGCACTAGTTACTCATTGCTTGCGTTAACCCGTATGTTCCGCAGAAGTAGTTTGATTTTTTAAAAGAAAATATTTTATTTAAAATATTCAAAGCAAACTGGATTTTCTTGTACTGTTTACTTGTCATCTATGTAAAACTTCTCAAAAAACTTGAAAATTTCATCGTCCTGGAACCGGAATCGAACCCCGCATCTCCCGACTGCCGGTCGAGTGTGCTAAACATTACACTACCTAAGACAGCGTTTCAAAGCGATACGAGTAAGCAGGAATGCTTCGACTAGCGAAAATCTGAGGACTTTCAGATTACTATGTCTCAGTTGCTTGGAACTTCACTGTCCTGGGTGGTGTAATGGTTAGCATACTCAACCGGTAATCGGGAGATGCTAGGTTTGATTCCCGTTTCAGGACGATGAAATTTTCAAGTTTTCTGAGAAGTGTTACATGGATGACCAGTAAGGAGTTCAAGCAAATTTAGTTTGCTTTGAATACTCTGTCTATTTCCCATGTATTACGAAGAATATTTCTTTCTTGATTTGATTTATATTTTATTTAATTTTAAAACCAATTCCTGTTCGGTAGGGGAAATAAATATCAATAGCTTTCATGTATTTTGAAAGGTCACATAATTTAGTGAAATAGCATAATGACTATTTCGTTCCAAACATGCTTGAAGCCGCTTCTGCTATCCAAGTTAAAATATTGCTGAACATTCCTGTCATTGGTCAAATGATACTTTGCTTCATGACCAAAGATTCTAATATTTCTATCGTTAGTTGAAAAGAAAAATCGGGCCCTGCACGCAAAACAACTAATTTCAAGTTTGTAAATGCAATAACCTGTTCCTTAAATTGAAATATCTTGACAATTTTCGTGAATCATGCAAACGCTTGTGTTTTCTCAAAATATGTACTAGAAAAACGTGCTGTACCAATATCTGTTTCGCACTGAATGGCAAGAATACGAAACTTTTGAACGGGGATTTTTTTTTCAGTCTGTTTTAAGCGCAGCAGAAGAATAAGTTTTATTCGCAATTTTTCTTTCGATTCTAAACTATGTTGTAGAAATATGAGAAAATTGTATCTCTTCACCTGATGCTATTCTCCGAGCCTGGTTTTTGACAACATAGTATAACAAAGTAAATTTCTCCGTCATTTTTGGTCTACGCCGGGATTCGAACCCGAGGCCGCTTATTCCGGAACAAGTCGCTCTACCAACTGAGCTACGCAGACATGTATTCTGATTCCTATCTGCCTTTATGTCATGTGCGTCCTGCTGGCAGGTACGTCACATCTCCCCCCCGAAAGAGGGCCGGGGGCATGGCCCACGGATCAGCCGTGACCATGAATCGCTGCAGGCAGAAAACCACTGTAGAACGTGCACTTGAGAACTCCCAGTCAATCTGGTGTGTGGAATACAACGTCACACACATTTATTTTTCGAAGCATTGGAGAAGGGATTCTCTGATTTTTCCTATCTCGCGGTGTGGAAATAACATCACACCATTGCGAGATTTTGAACGGTCGGGTCATCCGGATAGTTCGGGCACCATTATAACGAAGTAAATTTCTCCGTCATTTTTGGTCTACGCCGGGATTCGAACCCGAGGCCGCTTATTCCGGAACAAGTCGCTCTACCAACTGAGCTACGCAGACATGTATTCTGATTCCTATCTGCCTTTATGTCATGTGCGTCCTGCTGGCAGGTACGTCACAATAGTAGTTCACAGTTGGCTCTAGTTTTCAAGAACCATGAAACTCGTGACTGGGAAACAGATAACGCAATACGCAACAGAAGATTACATCTTACGTTCTTGACCCCTTTCTCTTCCGTGTTGAAATCAATCAATTCCACGTGTTCATGTAATTTCTGCATTGTTTCTGTTCGAATCGCTTTGTTCGCTTGTGCGTGAGAGGAGCCCATTCGGAAATGACTGTGTAAACAATAATGATTTCTACCATATTTGTGGTGAAATTACTTTTGCACCAGGAAAAGCGAAATATCTCTCGAATCATAAAGATGAGTTACAACCTTTATTATGAGTGCGATATTGGAGACCAGGACAGGACATGCTTTACACACATATATGTTGTAATTACTGTTCTGTGTATCTTCGTCAACGCTTATTGCCTTTTGCTGACCCCATGGTCTGCACGGAGCCAACAGATAACGTAAGTAACAAGCTATTTTCCCATGTATTTCCAGTCCAGGAAAGCCTTGTCCTCGTGTTCCTCAAACGATGATTGCACATTCCAATCTCTGTGAATTCGGACGTTATCATCTTGATAGATGGCATCCCCTGCAGGAAATAATGCCTGAGCCATTGGATGGACTCGGTTGGGCAAAATGGTTTCATACGCCCTGTTACTCATCCGTCTTTTTTTCAATGTGATCAGGGGACCTGGCTGCTACAAACCGCGATATGACCGCCCACAGAATGACAGAACGACCACCATGCTGCACTATTGGGAGCAGACAGTCTGGGTTGTACGCTTCTGACAGCGTTCTCCACACGTAAACACGTCCTGCGGTGGAGAATAGTGTGAATGTGGATTCATCGGACCACATTACACGCTTTCATGCATCGGCAGTCCACTTTGTACTAGGGGTGTTCAAATGAAAAGGTACGAAACGTCATAAGAACGTAACCGGTAACATATTTGCCTATGCCGCTATGGGAGAACGTAGCGACACATCTAGGGATGCGATTGGAGTCGCCGGCGTGGATCGGAGCATGCGCGGGCGCCCTCATGCGCAGGAGAGAGCAGAGGCTCTTATAAAGAGCGCCGTCCAAATGACGCGGCAGTGCGTGTGAGGACAGGATGGCGTTCACATTGCAAAATTCGACGATTGAGGAGCAGCGAGGCGTTATCCGATTTCTGACAGCTGAAGGTGTTAAACCGGTCGCTATTCATCGCAGAGGGTGTGGTTCTGTTCCATGATAACGCGCGTCCACACGTCTCCAGGGTCACACACGCGGAACTGGCCAAGTTCCAGTGGGAGCAGCTTGACCATCCGCCCTACATCCCGGACATGTCACCCTGAGATTTCCATGTGTTTGGTCCCCTGAAAAAAACATCTGAAAGGGAAGCGCTTCCACTCGGAAGACGAACTCAAGGACGCTGTGCAGGACTGGGTCTCGTCACGGCCACAGGAATTCTGGGAACAAGTAATCCTTCGGCTCGTAAATCAATGGGATCGTTGTGCTACGGCCTATGGTGTATACTTTGAATAAAGTCTTCATTTATACCCACAGTGTCGTTTCGTACCTTTTCATTTGAACAATCCTTGTATATTCCTGGCTCCACTGTGGTCGTCCTTGTGCATTCACACGGGTCACCAGAGGTTTCGCAATAGAAACTCTTCCATGAATATCTTGTTTATGCAGTTCCATGCTCACTGTTTTCGTTGATACTGGGGTCTGGAGATGCAGATTGATCTTCGCACTAATTTTCGGCGCAGTGGTCTTATTCCGGGTAACAATCTTCTTTAATACACTACGGTCTCTATCAGTAAGGGTCATTTTCCGGCCGCTTTTGTGTTTCGCAGACGAGATTTTGCGACGAACGCGGTATGCTGTCATCACGTTAGACACAGTAGCATCCGATATCCCCACTACCCTGGTGACTGTTGTCACGGAGGCACCGACTAGCCGGCCACCAACAATTAGCCGTCTTTCGAAGTCCGTTAGGTATCTGATTTCGTTATCACCCCGAAAGAAATTTTGCAAAAAGACACCGTGACGTATTACAGAGGTGAAAACATGTGTCAAGATGGCAAACCTGCAGCGAGACATTCTGTCCGCGTAGCTCAGTTGGGAAAGCGACTTACTCCGTAGTGAGAGGATACGGATTCCATGTGTGTTTTCACTTTGGCGACCGATTGTGGAAAATGGATCCACTGCACGTTGGGTTCTTCAAACAATGTGTGATGTTTGTCCCACACATTGTTTGGAATTAATGAAAAATTCCTACTTCACTTCAAAACAAAAAATAAATAAATAAATAAGAGGGAGATGATATGACGTACTACAGAGGTGAAAACATATGTGAAGAAGACAAACCTGCAGCGAGAGATCCTGTCAGCGTAGCTCAGTTGGGAGAGCGACTTACTTCTGAGTGAGGTGACACGGATTCGATGAGGACAGACTTCAGCTTTCACAACACTTTAAATGCACTTAAACAGGACCTTGAGGTTCTAAACAAAGCTACTACAACCAAAAAGTGGTGAATACCTCTGCATATTGCGACGTACGCAGCTGCTCTAAAAATCACGTCTCTGAACGTGCTGTTCACATCATTCTGTCCAACTCCTGTAATTATCCAATGCAGAAGACTTCGTGCTACGTGACTAAAAGCATAAACATCACGACCGTCTAAACACGATACAAAAGGTGAATTTAATGACACACTTGAACTAAGATGACATAGTTAAAAATATTTAAAATGCATGAGACCTATCGGCTCCTGCCTGCAGGTACAAAGACATGGGGTTTACCTTGTCCCCCTTAAATCCCAATCCCCAGACCTTAATGACACCTGTTATATTGGCTCCACAACCAGGTCACTCGGGATTCGTTTAAACGAACATCAATATGACTGTCGCAATGGACCTTCCTCTACTGCTCTATCCCGTTTCTTACTCAAGGGCAATCACACCCCCATTTGGGACGAATCCAAAATCCTCACAACTCCTCACACTAAATCTCAATTATTGTTCACTGAAAGCCTATACATAGACAAATTTTCCGATACTTGCTGTAATGATGAACTACCCAGAAATATTCCCCGTCCATGGAAACACCTGATCTCGGCCACATGCATATTATCTCAACCTCTCTGAATCCGCCCCCCTTCTCTCATCCCTCCCACCCCTTTCTTGTGATGACATGGCACACGTGGTTCATTTGATCATCCATGGACACGTCATTTACGCATCATTGTAATTACTTTTCATTCGACCATTCACTATTACGTCATTTGTTTAACTGTGTAATTCTTTATATGTGCTGCTTCTTCCATGATGTGTGGTTCTTTTATCGCGTCTGATGATGGGTACCTGCAGGCAGGACCCGAAAGGTCTCACGCATTTTAAATATTTTTAACTATGTCATCTTTGTTCAAGTGTGTAATTAAATTCACATTTTGTATCGTGTGCAGGCGGTCGTAATGTTTATGCTTTTTCCTGTAGTTATGGTTCTGTTTCAACTATTAAGCATACTATGCTATAACTCAAAGTTATTTCTATCGAAGTGCAAATTTTCACCGTTGGAAATGCAAATTGCGAAAAAAATGTCTACAGGTGTTTTACCATTGAAAATACGGGGCAAAGGGTTTTTGCTGGAATCAGCTTAAGCTGCGCGCTTCAAATGATTTTAGTTTATAACCAATTATTTTAAATGCTAAAACAAAAGAGTTCGCGTAACGTTCTGCTGTATCATTTAAAACTAAAGATAAAAAAAATTTGATTGTCCACTTACCCTGTTCTGACAAATGCAGACCATCTGTCAATTACCCTTCGACTAACTATTTTGTCATCTTCCGAATGGTTCTCGTGACTGGTTAAAGGACGTCCAAATACAGACCATACTTCCGTATAATGTGGGACTCCCATCCATTCAGCAAAAATCTTCACACTGGGTCTGTGCGTGTACACGTAAAAGTACACAAGCTTCGATTTGGTTGACATAAAGTCTGCCTGAAATACTGTAGGACAGAAAGTGAGAAAATCTCCTATGGAATCGTACAAGGCTATTTTCATATAATCCACATTGTCATCTGTTTGATTTCCTGCCTTTCTGTTGCCTCTGCCTTCGACGTAAAAATTGGCGATAACATCAGTGTTCTGTTGACTGAAGATCGCAAAAATATTCTTAATCATATAGTAAGTTAATCGCTTTTTCAGAACCGGAGGATCTTCCCCTTGCATACTGAAATAGTCTGGTGCTGCAAATGCGAGAAAAACAGAGCCTTCGTCTTCGTTGGCACCTAGCAAGACTTCCGTTTCTTGGAACATACCGTTTGTTATCAGCTCTACAGGATCGCGTGGAAGCAGGGTTCCATCGATATGGGGTTCAGCGGTTATTGGATTCGTAATCTTAACAAAGCCTTCAGCCTCGGATATTGCGTTGGGAGGCAACTGCTTGAGACAGTCCACAACCATTTGAGGGTTAGAGGTCAAGTTGGTGTTCCCTTTGGAACATCCAGTTGCTCTTGCTATTTTATCTGCTACTTTTTTCATCTGCTGTGTAGTCGTCGCCCAAAGGGGATGCACTATTCCTGAACTTTCCAGTATAACTCGCTTCACTAATCCACGTGTAAGTGGCGACACAAGAAATATTGCAGAACTCCAAGCGCCGGCACTTTGTCCTGCTAATGTTATTAGATCAGGGTTTCCTCCAAAAGCTGCAATATTTGCTTTTATCCACCTCACAGCCAGAATTTGGTCATATATCCCCATATTACCTGCAGCTTCGGGAATAGAAGTTGTCAAAAATCCAAATATTCCTAATCTATAGTTCATAGACGCCACTATAATATTGCCGCGACTTGCTAACATGGCTCCATTGTAATCTTCCGACGCTGAAGAGCCCAGAGTGAAGGCTCCACCGTGTATCCATACGAACACGGCTTTTGGCTTGGTGTCTTGTAGAGAACCAGGCACCCATATGTTCAGATAGAGACAGTCTTCTGTCATTCTTCCAACTTCAACAGACCAATTATATTCGGTGTAATTCTGGTAGCAAGGCGGCGGCCAAAACGTTGCATTATGTTCCCCTTCCCATGGTGTAATGGCAATTGGTTTCTCAAAGCGTAGTTCTCCGACAGGTGGCTCTGCAAACGGAATACCCAGGAAAGCTTCAACAGATTCACCGTCAGACAACTGGACTGTTGTCCCACGAACCTTCCCAGTTGCCGTCCGCACTGTTCGGCCTCCGTAAGTGCAGGTCATGCTTAGCAGGATGAAAAGTGAGATCCACTTGATGTACATTGTACTTACACCGCCCTATAGATAGACAGAAACCCATGACACAACGTATAAAATCAAATGTTTCAGTTACAAGAAATAATTACACTTTTTTAGCGAAAGCAAGTTTAATCCAATAAGAAATAGAGAGTAGAAAATCCAAAGGTATAAAATTAAACATTAGGATTACACAAGAAAGAAATTAAAAAGCACATGGATGGATGGTGGGAAAAATGAAACTTTTCTCCCGAATCATTGTATAATATTTGCATTTTTCTGCTGTACAATGGCATAAGAAACCTCTGCTTAATGATACAGTATCTAGAACAAGATTATCGGATCTAGGAATGGTAGATACCCTTGTATAGTGAAACTTGTCTGGAAAGGTCACAAAAGATTCTGTGGGAAAATGGACGTCTTTACAGGTGATCGCCAAATACAGTGGTTCAAATTTCCAAATTAACTCCCATCTTGAAAATAAAATAAAACAGATTTACCTTTTTAAAACAGCTTTATTTGAAATTCTCGTTCTTTCTTTCTTCCCTGCCATTTTGTTATTTAGGAATGTTATTCACTAAGAGCGAGAACTAAGACTAATGAAAGGGGTAAGATTTTCGGAACATACGTAGCTCGTGGCAAATCGGGAGCATGTTCCTCCGCAGGAGATGAAAGGTAAGGAGATGCCGAGCGCAGTAGTAGTACTACTGCGGTTGAGCTTTGAAGCCATTCACCCTTCCCTCCTTTTTCTTCTTTAAAGTTAGCGATGTTTTGGTGCGCCATATGGAGCGGATCATCAAGCATGCTCAAACAATATGACCACTAAGTGAGAAGGCTAGGTTCGTTGGCATCAGGGCAATGAACCCCTACTTGGGCATCAAACAAAGACCTTCGCTCTTTCCACATTTATAAGTGAGTCACGGAAAAATTCTCATTGGCCGTCACCGGGAGTCGAACCCAGGGTCTTCCAAAAGAGAGAGAGAGAGAGAGAGCCTGTGGTGTAGCGGAAGCATATCCGGCGCGTAACTGGAAGACCCTGGGTTCGACTCCCGGTGACGGCCAATGAGAATTTTTCCGTGACTCACTTATAAACGTGGAAAGAGCGAAAATCTTTGTTTGATGTTCCTGGTGCACGTTAAATGTCTGTATTAACCTACTTGGGCTTCAAGCTCCCATGCAAAACAAAAAGAAGACTAAACATAGACGTCCTAAGCGGCGCAGTGACCTAAACGCTGGTTTATGTACATTCGACCGAGATGGTTCCAGGTTCGAATCCCGGTGAGGTATGGATATTGTTTATGTTTTACGGCAATGGCTTTCATAGAACCAGTGGCCCTACATTAGGGACGGGGGACTTCTTATAGCTCATCGAGTTGCTCATGGTTGTCGTTAAAGTCGTAAGCTGCGACCCTGGTGGCACAGTGGTCTAAGCGCTGGCTTATCACCATTCGTCCGAGATGTGCCTAGGTACGAATCCCACGTAAGCATGGATGTTGTGTTTGTCTTACAGCACTGGCTCTCTCTCTCTCTCTCTCTCTCTCTCTCTCTCTCTTCCCTGGAACCAATGATCCTAAACTAGGGACGGTCGACTGCTTACAGCCTACAGAGTTCCTCGCGGTGGTCGTTAAACCTCCAATAAAAACAAACAAACAAAAAGGATTGAACATGTGTACCCTTGTTAACAGAAAACCATAAAAAACCCATGGAACCCGTGTTAACAATTTTGTTAAAAACCATACAGACCGCAAGGACAACCCACCATTCACAATGTCGTAAAGGGTGGTGACAGGGAGAGTGAAAAGGAAAAAAAGGACGTTTTATGGTTTCAAAGTCACAGCCTTTTCGGTGTCTTTCTAGAACCTTGTAAACAAAATATCGCTGTGAGTTGAGCATGATGGTGCCCTCGAAATACAAGTACACTCACGGACAATGACATTTGTGCAGCAAGAAGGAAAGCGTGGGATTGAACTGATATATTATGGACGTAATGATGGAGATGAATAATATACATGATCGCAAAAACAGAGCTGCAGGACAACTACAGGGGGATCTGTGGCACGCAGTCCGGTCATCTTCAATAGCGCGTCGCACCGCCTCGTGCTGCATTACTATTGTCCGGAATGGAGGCGAACAAACGCCTGATGTTGTCCTGTGGAAGACTGGCCCACACGTGTTGGATGCTGTGCTCCAACTCCTGGATAGTGGGGCACGGCGGCAACCGGCGTTTCAACTGGTCCCACTCATGCTCGATAGAAGACATGTCCGGAAAGGGCGGGCAAGCCATAGAAGTCTGGACATGAAATAGGCAGACCTGGGCAACACGACCCGTGTGTGGACGGGCATTATCCTGCTGGTATAGCGCACCTAGAATCCCGACTAGGAATGGAGCACATGGGGCCGTAGGATCTCATCCATATACCGCTTGCCCATCAATGATTCACGTACCACTACTGTAACTGAACCGCTGTCGTAAGAAATGGCTCCCCAGATCATAATGCCTGCAGTGGGGGAGGTGTGGCGCTCGATAGCGAGGTCGGAATTGTGCCGTTGACTCGGGGATCTCCATACCCGGACACGATGATCATCTATCCCAGAAATAAAGCGGCACTCATCGCCAAACACCACACGTCGCTCAGGCCTGGCATCACTGCACACGGAATCAACGATGTTCCAGTGTTAATGGTTGCACACGTAAAAGGCGCTGGAATCGAAGATTTGATTCCGCGAGGCATCGGGAAATGGTTCGTGGGCGCACAGGGGCCGTTACATATGCGTGTAGTGGACCGGGTCCCCGCGGGATTGGTTAGTGACTGGCGCACGATCCGTCAATTCTCTCTACCGGTGGTCCTATCCACCGATCCCAACACAGTTGGACGGTATGATCAGAACGATCCACGTGGCGAGCTATACGGGAGCCTACCACCCTGCGGATTTCAGCCCGATGATCGGACTTCTCTTAAAGTCCGTAAGTTGCGTAAATCGACGTCTCTGGCGTATGCGGCATTCTTGTTACTATGTACTCTTGCTTGCGTCGGCCGGTACTTTTCCCTTCAATGGGACATCGAGTACACGCCGGTTTATAAGGCTGCCGGTTCGTACTTGCAGCGCCACCACAGGATGTGCGGTAATGCTCACTCTCACCAACCGTGGATCATTTGCATACGATCACGCACTCTAGCTAATTGCAAAGTTTGGCGGTTGTAGCATGTTTTCTCTTAGGTGCGCAAATTTCATTGTCCGTGAGTGTATATTATTTTATGCATTTCAAAAATGGCTGACCTTGGCCGTCAAGAGTGGGGTCTCTTGCTTATTGTTTCTATTTGTGATAACATCCGTGCAAGATAAAACTGCCCGCTCTGATAGTTGATCGCATAATAAGAATGACCGCAAACACAGGTTTCACTGCACATTCCTACAAGAGATGCAGGAGAAATTTCATTTGTATTGAGGCAATCGACATTAGCTGCAAAATACATTTACTTGCGCCAAAAACTTAAAACTGCGAAAGAAAGGCGTATTTCATAATTAAAAATAATACACATGCGACAGATGTCCAAAACTACATAGACCGATAAGTCATTCCATTGTGACCATATAACGAAGTAAATTTCTCCGTCATTTCTGTCCACGCCAAGATTCGAACCCGGATCCCCTCATTCCGGAATAAGTCGCTCTACCAATTGAGCTACGCGGACGTTTCTTCTGACTACTATCTGCCTTTATGTTGTGTGCGTCCTGCTGGCAGGTACTTCACATCCCCCCCGAAAGAGGGCCGGGGGCATGGCCCACGGGTCAGCCGTGACCATGAATCGTTGCAGGCAGCCATCCACTGTAGAACGTGCGCTTGAGAACTCCCAGTCAATCTGGTGTGTGGAATGCAACGTCACACACATTTATTTTTCGAAGCGCTGGAGATGGGATTCTCTGATTTTTCCTATCTCGCGGTGTGGAAAGAACATCACACCATTGCGAGATTTTGAACGGTCGGGTCATCCGGATAGTTCGGGCGTCATTATAACGAAGTAAATTTCTCCGTCATTTCTGTCCACGCCAGGATTCGAACCCGGATCCCCTCATTCCGGAATAAGTCGCTCTACCAATTGAGCTAAGCGGACGTTTCTTCTGACTACTATCTGCCTTTATGTCGTGTGCGTCCTGCTGGCAGGTACGTCACAACCACCCCACAGCTTAAAGAAATGAGCGCGCTAGAAGACCGAACGGTGGCACAGGTGGAATTCCCAGAGCAGGATATATACAATCCGAGAACTGGCTTTCGGTTGGTAGAGTTTTCTGAGACAGAATGTGAAAAGCTGCCGATTTATCGGAGTTTGATAAAGGACAAATTGTGATGGCACGGAGTCTCGGAACTACGATCTCGGAAACGGCGCGGTTTGTTGGTTGTTCACGTGCTGGTGTAGTGAGTACGTATCAAATGTGGTGAACAGATGGCCAAACGACGAATTGCCGTCTAGCCGTGTATCGTCCACAGCTCATTGATGCCAGAGGGGAGCGGAGACTGTCGCGCATCGTTCACAGCGACCTCAGGGCCACAGTGCGACAAATCACCCACAGCTACAACACTGGTGATCAAGGCAATGTGTAACAGCACACAGTTCATCGCAGCCTTCTGCGCATGCGCAGCTGAAGACCAGGCCCGGGGTCCCCATGCTCATTGCGCGTCATCGCCAACAGCGCATGAAGTCAGCCCAAGATCATTGAGACTGGACCGTGGATAATTGGAAGAAAGCGATCTTGTCTGACGAATCAAGATTCCTGGTGCATCTCGTAGACGGCCGAGAGTGGATACGCTGATAACCAACGGAGGCTATGGCACCGAAATGCACTGTTGGGATGAAACCGACCGGCGGCGGCGGTGTTATGCTCTGGGTGATGTTTTCTTGGGACACTTTAGTTCCCATTATCCCAGCAGCAGAATACCTTACAGCTGTCAGGTATCTGAACATCGTTGCGGACCAAGTTCACCCATTCATGTCAACTGTATTTCCTGCTGGTGATAGCCATTACCAAAAGGATCCTGCGCCACTGCGAGAATCGTCAAGGAGTGGTTCGAGGAACATGCTGGTGACTTTCTGTTAATGTCGTGGGCTCCGAATTCACCCTGACATGAACCCAATCTAATAGTTTTGATTTGACTTGGAATGTAGGGGAACTAAATCATAAATCAGCTGTAAAGGTTTCTGCTATTTGGATAATGGAGGACCTGCTGTTGATGTTATGGTACCAGATACTTCATAATACCTATTGAGACTTCATCGAATATATGCCACGCCGAGTGACCGCTGTTATGCGGTCTAAAGGGGGTCCTACAGCTTATTAGGTAGTGGTCATAATGTAATAGCTCATCGGTATTTATATAAAAAATGTTACAGAAGAAAACAATTGTAAAAAAAAAAAAAAACGTTGTACCTACCAACATGTGGTTTTCTGCTCGTTATGAAACAAGAATGAGAGTTTTCTATTAGCTCTAACAGAAGGCGTTGCATACTTCAGACAAACGGTAAAATGAAAAGGAAGTGGTAAATAGTAACGCTGTACTAGTGATCCGATTTATTGGCGTAGGAAATAAACACATAAGCGTTTCCAAGCTTTCGCACATCAACCAGATGGCTTTTTCAAGGAAGTTAGACAGAAACTGAAAGCTTGGAAACGTTTATGTGTTTATTTTCTACGCCAATAAATCGGATCACTAGTACAGCGTTACTATTTACTACTTAATTGGTGTATTGTTCCTCGTTATAAATTTGAAAAAGAAGTGTTTAATCAATGCATCCTTCCAGTGCTTACGAACGGAGCAGAGACGTGGACCTTAACTAAAAGAGACATGCAAAGACTGCAGACAACTGAAATAACCATGGAGAGATGCACGATTGTTGTAACCAGGAGAGATAAGAAAAGGAACTCATATATAAGGAAAATGGCAAGAGTAGAAGACATCATGATCAGAGCAAAATCCCTGAAGTGGCAGTGGGTTGGGCATGCTGCCGGAACAACAGACCACCGATAGACAACCGAAATTCTAAATTGGATTCCAAGGGACAATAAAAAACCAATAAGAAGACAACATGGGAGATGGGTGGATGAAATTCGAAAGGATGCGGGAGTAACAGGGAGGAGACTTGAGGAGACGTCCATGTAGCAGTGGATTGGTAATGGGCAACATATGATCGGAAAGAAGGCGAAAGGTATGTGTAGTTGAAGATACACAGCGAGAGAATAATTTTCCCACTCTGACTCACGAGTACAAACATTACCATCTTAACACTTCTGGAGGCCCTGGGCCGTAACATTTTTCGGGGCCCCTGATCTTAGATATATATGCACAGTATATATACAGGGGTTGTCCAAAATATTGGAAACGCCTTGAAACAATAGGTTTTATATAAATAGGTTTTATACCTACATGTTCCCAGTCCGTAGCATTCCACGAGCAACGTGGAATGCTACGGACTAGCGACATGTAGTGTTCAGCGACGAATCCCGCTTCAGTATGGGAACGGACGGCCACCGTGTCAGAGTGTGGAGGACCGCAGGTGAGTGCTACAATACCAACCTCCCTGTACAGCGGTATACGTCCCGAACTGAAGACGTGATGGTCTGTGGAGCCGTCACGTATGACAGCCGGACTTCTCTCGTAGTGATCCGAGGGACGTTGACAGCCCAGAGCTACGTACAAGATATCCTGCAGTCCATATGTGCTGCCTTTCCTGGCAGGGCAGCCCGGGGCCATTTTCCAACAAGATAACGCCCGTCCGCACACGGCTCGAGTTTCCCAGCACTGTCTTCGTCATACTTCGACGCTTCCGTGGCCTGCCAGATCACCTGATCTCTCTCCCATCGAGCACGTGTGGGACCAGATTGTACGCCAGCTTTCTCCATGTCCCAGTAATCGTGGTTTAGAGCGTCAGTTGTAAGAAGTGTGGGCTAATCTTTGCCAGGATAACATACGGTATCTCTTTGACTCCATGCCGGACCGTATCACCGCATGTATGCATGCACGAGGCAGTCCGACACGGAACTAACGCTGACCGAAATGTGTACCGAATGTCCTCGAGAAATTGTTCAACTTCTGTGATATTGTAATAACTTCTGTCCTTTGGTATGTACCATCTCACTACTAAAACCTCATTTCAATCCGACGCCTGCCACTTGGTGCGCGGATTTTTATGAAAATGACTGTATGATACGACAGAAAATACCGAAGCAGGTTTTAATTTTCCTCAAAAATATGAAATTAGACGTAAATGATGCTAACATACAATTTGATGTTTGCTTTAAGGTTGTTTGAAAGTACTAGCCAAGTTGAACATTAAAAATCCAATATTTTTCATATTACAGAGTTATAGACTTTAGATAGCATTCAAATCCATGACTGGAAACGGCATGCAACCCCGGTTGCAAAAAAAAAAAAACATAGAAAAGTTTTGTGAGCCCTCGGAATGAAAAGAATAACTGTTTTGCATAGTAAAGATGGTGAACTTTATAAATCAGGGGAACTTTAAGGTTCAATATTGACTTTTAAAGTAGGCTTTGTGTTTAAAAGTTATTTTTAGCTTTTTCTGAAAAGGATTTTTTTTTATATTTTGCCTTCATGCAAAAAATTCATAACGCAAAAAACTATGCTTCAAATGCTTTAAACTTTACAGGATAATACCCGAATAGCACACTGACATTGGCCAACGGTTGGCCCAATGATATTTTTGCGTCGGCAGCGTTGGGCGAAGGTTGCGTTGTTTATCGAAGATTGGCCAACGATTTTTTCAACCACACATGACCAACCATTTATCAACAAATGACCACTTAACGGTTGTCCGATGGTTGTCTGATGGTTGTCTGATGGTTGTCCAACAACGCATGACCAACCATGGTTGTCCAAGAACACATGATCACATTGGAAAACTGTTTGCAGTTTTCCAATGTGGGTCCAACCGTTGAACCAACACATATACAATTTTTGGCAGCCGACTCGCCTCGTCGCTGGGCCGACCGTTGAAAGCCCACGGTTGGTTCAACATAATATTGCTACCTGGGTATTGCAAGAGAATATAAAGGGAAGAGATTATACCTATGATTCTATATCGATTGTTTTTTTTTTTTTTTTTTTTTTTTACGGTAAGAATAATGAATTGCTATAAAGTCTGAATGATTTTCTGTTCGACAGTACTTTAAATAACTGCGCTGTGCTAAAGGGAAATAGTCTGTTTCCTAGAGGATGTTACTGTCATCATAATAAAATTTACAAAATTAAAATATATTGATTTGATTTTGAGTTGCCATGTTTTGGTGAAGTGTTAATTTTTTGCTAATTTTTACCTATTTTTCGAGCTAAAAATGAAAACAAGAAAATCAGAACCCTTTTTTTTATGTTATTCCATATTTTTAGCCATATTCCATTATGAAATGCAGAAAAGACAAAAAAAAAATTCAAATAATTTGAAAAAATCCCTTCGAACGGTGTACGGATTCCTTAGTTCATTTCTAAATATGTATCTTCGACTCGTTCGTTTTTAAATACACACAAAATCCATTTCCGTGAAAAAGAAATCATCGCGTACATTTTTACGGGTAAGGAAAATTATTTGAAATAAAGAAATTTTCATCACTTTACCAGCATTTTGAGTACGAAAGCCGAAACAATTCGTCCCGGTGGCCACTTGTGAAGTATTGCGAATGACGTATGGACAAGGAAATGCAAGTGTCTCAATTGGTGCAACCTTGGATGATATCTTTCCTCTAAGAGACCGGTCAGGCTACAACAGAACAGTTTTCTTTTTTCTTTGAATTCTTTTCATCACATTATTACCTTCACGAAGAACGCATGTTGGATCTAACACTCTTAAACTGGAATTCGTTACTAATGAACGTTTCGTAAATCTCTTTTATAGAATCAAACACTTGGGTGTGCTGCATCTGTTTGTAGCTGACTTACTAAAACACTACATTGATCAAAACTTCACCTACAGTGAAATACGAGTCACTCAAATAAAGTCAGGAAGTTGTTACTTACAGCTAATCCTTTATCACTGTCAAAAGGTACTTGATCATTTGCACTTCAACAAAGTGAGATCATGAAAACGTAGGTTAATATCAACAATCAATTAACTATGAAACACAACATTAGAACTTGAATTAATATCCACTAGAACACAGCACTGTTATTTAAGTAGAACACGTAGCCTTCACAAATACTTAAACGATAATTAAGCAGTCGCGTATCCAAAAGAAGCTTTAACTTCCCATCTAACATCTCCCTTTAATAAACCACTACACTGCCTTTTTTACGCTTTCCAACCGTAGGTTGAAGAAGCGTATATGCTCTAGCTTTGTCCGTCCGTCCGTCCGCACGATAACTTGCGTAAAAATGGATCGATTTCGATGAAAGTTGTGGTAGAGGCCCACTTGGGAACGAACCCTATTGACAATGGGCGAAATGGCGTCAAAGGTCACGACATAGGAGTGGGATCCATTCCATTGCCCTTATGCGTCATAACTTGCGTAAAAATTATTCGATTTCGATGAAATTTCAGTATGTGGTAGGGGACCAACTGGGGACAAAACCTATGGAAAATCGGCGAAGTGGAATCAAAGATCATGACATAGGATCGGAATCTATTCCTTCGTTCTTATGCATTATAACTTATGTAAAAATGCTTCGATTGAGACAAAACTTTATCATGTTATTCCGGTAGTATACTTTACCGGTTATGTTGAATATCATCAAAATGTTGTCAAAGGTCAGGTCATAGGAGCGAGATTTATTGTACAGCCATTATCCTCATAATTTGAGTAATAGCTTGAGTAATGATTTCAGGTCTGTTAGAAATCGTATCATAATCAATGCTTTGCATGCTTTTACTAACTTGTTTATCTATCGTTCTTATCCGGCCACACATACGACACTCTTGTTCCGACCTCAGTATGTTGCCAACATTATTCTCGTTTGAGGGAAAAGATATAACGTTAAGTTTGGAAAGTGTAAAAGAGAACAAACTCAAATTTACATAGGAAAAGGAACTAAAAATGAAAGTTAAATTAGAATATGCGTCACAGGTGTAAACGAAGTCAGAAACAACTTTCCTCTGCACATAGGATTCACCTGGTTTTCCTTGATACTTCAGAATACAGGTCACGTGATGATTTGGCTGCCGTGGAAGCTATGGAGCAGCAGGTACCAACTGTAAACACGACATATTCGCAAATAGAACGTGTTTTAATTATTGAATATCATTTCGTACAGAAAGCGTTTTGCATGTCTGAAATACCTACCCTGGCGGATTCGGAAGTATAGAATAAGATTAGGAGTATAATACGCTATGATCATGCAAGGAACAAAGATGTGTTGCAGTTGTATAATGTGAGGCGAAATGTTGTTAATAAGGTGGAGACAAATATTCTTTGGTGGTTTGGAAATGTTGGAATAATGAGTGATGAGATGATTACTAAGAAAAAAATGTTAGCCCAAGTAGCGGGAAAGAAAGGTAGAAGAAGGCCAAAGAAGTTACGGCAAAACCAGATTCATTGAATAAGAATTTGAAGTAATTCTTATTCAATGTGTGCATGAAAAAAAGATTATGAATATGAAGCACAAAATGTTTTGTATACATAGTGTGACGGGTGTCAATGAAGCTCTAACTGTATACTAAGATCGCTGCAAATGGAAACGTTTAATTTGGCAACAGTAAGTAAATTCTAGTTCCTTCAGTTAAGCATTTACCTGGCGGATTGCATTTCTTTGAGGAGCTAACATCTGAATCTCAGAGAACAGCTTAGTGATACGTGTGTAGAACGCGCGTTCTATAAAAGCTTAGTGTAAAATCACACAAAATGAAGAAATATAGGCAAAGCAAAATATATGTTATTCTTTCTCATCGTATCTTCACTCGGATGATATGCAGCGGTCCCATTATTCAGCCCACTTTTCAAAGCATGTGGCGGCTTTTTGTGGAATCAGCTTTAGCGACCCCGGAAACAGCGTAAAAAACGTCAGCTCCTGCGTTTAATTTTGCGCCACGGAACATTGTTGGAAACAACTAGAAATCGCACGGGGCGAGGTCAGGACTGTGGGAAGCTGTGGCATGATTCCAATGCTGCATTTCGTAAGAAACTGTTGAACACAAGCAGACACGCGTGATCGGGCGTTGTCATGGTGTAGGGTCCGCTTGCCCACCAGTTCCGGTCGTTTAATCGATATGTATCGTCGCAGACGCTTCAAGGCTGAAATGTAATGCTCTGCATTGATAGTAATCTGCGGAGGAACGGCATGCTGTTAGAATACACATTTATGATCAAATAAAATTATCATCATCACCTTCCCAGCTGATTTGGTTTGGCGGAAATTTTTCGGAGGAGGTGAAACTGTGTGTTTTCAGACGCTCGTTGCGCGCTTCGTGAGGGAGTCGAAATAGTGGGCCCATGTTTCACCGGCAGTTATTACTGTGTTTAGAAAGTTTGGATCCTTTGCTATCATTTGTTTCCACTCATGACACACCTGAACTCTGGCTAACAATTGTTCTCTCGTCAGATGATGAGGTACCTATCTGGAACACACGCGATGCAGCAGTAATTTGTGGCGTAGAATGCAGAATGCCGACGTTTCTGAAATATTAGTTGCCGTAGCTACGTCATTCACACGTCATTCGTCGATCTTTTTGCAGGATTGCGCAATCAGTGTTAACAATACGCTCCGTAACAACACTTTCATGTGGACCAGGTCTAGAAGCGAGTTCTGCCGACAAATGCCCTTTTTTGAAATCATGGTGACATCTAAAAACCGTTGACTCACCCAAACATGTATCTATGTAAGCTTTCATTAAATCAACTGCTTCTGGAGCCGTTTTACCCAAAAGACAGCAAATTCTTATCGCCCAACGCATTTCACTTCTTAACTCTGAATCACTCGCTTCCATAGCTGTATGGCGAAATGCAGACGCAAAACAACTGCGCAATAACAAAACCAGAATCGTCTGCCACGGTTAATAACTGTTGCCATAGATACTTCCTTAATTCAGTTAGTCGTCTGCGTGGTTATTTTCCCCTTCGCACTGTTGCCAACTAAAAAAAATTACTCTCAGTTTTTATGGAAAGGCCTTCGTATAATGCACCGTAAAAGATTTTCTGAAATTCACGAGCCACATCCGTGATTTCCTTCGTGAATGAACGAAGCATGTTTTAGATAAAACTTTTTCCGTGAAATGACGGAGGAACACTCTGAATTACATACATTTTTCGTACGCCAGAAAGATTCTGAATATTAAGAAACCTTTTGGCAATTTCTTTCATACATTGGCGGTAAATTATCGTTTTTAACAAGTGTTAACTAATAATTCTTGATTTTAAGAAACATTTCCGTAATTCCTTTCTTATATTAACGGAAAAACCTCCATTCTCACTTTTTCCGTATCCGTATGGCGCAAAAATTTCGGTAATAGGAGAGATTCATAGGAATACTTGGGATTTGATAAACTTTTAAATTTTCATAATCTGTCGAAGTATTTGATTTTGAAATTCTGTAGGGAAATCGGATATTGTGCATAGTATATAGCATAAAGTTTTGTTACTATGTCACAGGATATTTCTTCTCCTTCTTTCCATTTTGTGCACCAGTTATTATATATTGTGTTATTATAAAAAAAACCGGGTACTTAATTGTGCAGGTGAGTGTACGATGTGTATGTATCAGTCTGTGGAGTCCTTAAGAGAAAAGCTATATAGCTATCAAGAGTAAATTTTATATTTAGAAGTTTTGCGAAATTATATTATAAAACAGTACACATTGCACATTCTCTTAAAAATAATTGAAAGTTACTGTTTTTTGGTTGGCACCGAATTTTTGGTTGGCACCGAATTTTCGGTTGGTCTTTTGAATCCGTTCTGACGCGAATTAAATTTATCAAAGCCATTCAGAGTCAATGGAAGCGGTATGAAAAACAGTAGTACCTAACCAAAGGAGGAAGTTTTTCAATCGGACTTTTAATCTCGCGGATATTGCTGTAAAAGAAAACGTTAAATTACGCCTTCTGGTGACAGACTTGTGCGTTAAGAAAAAAATGAAATAATATGAGAAACATTTCGCAGGTAAAACACTCTCCAACAAAGAAATAATTTTTCAAATCGGACTATTAGAAGCAGAGATATTGAAAAATATAAGATATGCACCTACGACCCCTGGAGTGAAAAACATGCATTATTTTTAGAAGAAAGTATTCTCAAAAGATTTTTCGATGTGAGCGGTATCGGTACACTGAAAATGTTTTTCAGTCGAGTTTTCAGGAGCTCAGATTTTGCTGCAAATACATCAGAAGCAGAAATTAATGGTTTGGTTAGCAGGAGGTTTGAGCCCCCTGGTGACCAAACCATTCTTTCAAGAATCTTAATTTCTTCGTGCAGAATAAAATATGACACTATGATTTGGAGACACTCTTTAATGCACGATGTAGTAACTTGTGATGCAAACACTCATCAGGTTTTAAAAAGATGTTTACTAAAATATAGACTAAAATATTGCACAAGTTAAAGAACACACCAGATAAACGAGATCTTTCGACCTGACATTCAGGCCATCATCAGATTTTGCTCAAAAACACTGTAGTTACAGATGGTCACCCTACATTATATATACCAAAGCAAGAATGACGTATCGCGACACTGCACATGCGCATAAATGATACAAAATACATCACCAAGAACAAAACAATACGTGGCCCACATTAAAAATGCTATTTACAATGTAAGATAGTCAGAGTTTTGTTTAAGTTGCAAGTCTGCTGTTCATTTTATGTTAATGTACGATTTCCATGCGGTAGTTATCACATATGGCATTTCATCATTACAATATTTTTCTTGCATGAGATGGATACAAATGCTTTCGGCGAATAATGTTATGTTTTTAGTGTCCGATGTTGTTATTACTTTAACTGCATTCCAGTTTGGATCAAAGACCCCGTACAGAAAAAATAAAGTTATTCGAAACGTATAAAAAAAGAATAACAAGCTCCAATAGAAAATAAAATGACTGAATCATTCGCACCACTGA
The DNA here is from genome assembly GCA_039090855.1 of Macrothele yani. Lineage (NCBI taxonomy): Eukaryota > Metazoa > Arthropoda > Arachnida > Araneae > Macrothelidae > Macrothele > Macrothele yani. The sequence continues at coordinate 53,279,143 of CM077028.1, forward strand.
AAAAAAAAATACCATCGCGTAATTAAGTTTTACCTCGAATGCGGTGCCAGTTCCTCATGCATTCTGGCGCGGTGGTTAAGACGCGCGGCTTCAACCTAAAAAAACCGTGTTCGATCTTCACTACCGGTGCAAAAGGATTGCCTCGCGCAAAGGCTAGAACATTCCTCATGTTGGATTTTACGAAATTTCAGTCTAAATACGGAAAAACTTGAAACATGGACTTTTCTGAAATAAACGGAATTACTGACTGCGAAAAAGCTGTAAAAGTACGGAAGGTAAAAACAATCTGGTACTTTTAACAAGTTCGTAAAGTCATGCAATGTATTGATTATAATACGCTTTCCAACATACCAGAAATCATTACTCAAGTTATGAGAATAATGGCTGTGGAATAAATCTCGGTCCTGTCCCCTGACCTTTGATCTCATTTCGATGATATTCAAAAGAACCGGTTCGGTATATCTCCGAAATAACATGACCAAGTAGTGTGGCAATCCAAGTATTTTTACGTAAGTTATGATGCATATGGGCTATGGAATAGATCCCGCTTCTGTGTCCTAACCTTTGACCCCATTTCGCCCATTTTCAATAGAATTTGTCCCCAGAACGGCCACTACAACGTACTAACATTTCATCCAAATCGAAGCATTTTTACATAAGTAATGACTCATAATGGCGATGGAAGTGATTCCGCTCCTATGTCCTGACCTTTGACCCATGTCACCCATTTTCAATAGAGTTTGTTGCCAGGTAGTTCCCTACCACATACTAAAGTTTCATCGAAATCGAACAGTTTTTACGTTAGTTATGACGCATAACAGCAGTGGAATGGATTCCGCTCCTATGTGTTGACCTTTGACCCCATTTCGTTCACTTTAAACAGGGTTCCTTCCCAGGTGATCCCCTACCAGATACTATAATTTCATCGAAATTGAACAGTTGTTACGCGAGTTATCGTGCGGACTGACATACGCACACAACGTGTGACGTAATGAGGCAGATGGGAATCGCGACCATCTGCTCGCAAGAGTGGGACGTCATAAAACTTTAATAGAATCCACACACAACGCGTGACGTAATTAGACAGATGGCGTGACCGCGCGCCAACATTCTCAAACGCGAGATTGTGACGTCATAAGATTTCCAAGCATTGGTAACATTAATGGGGCGACGCCATGACTCTAAAAACGTTATAATTCGGGGTGGTTATTTAACCCACTAAATGATTTATCCTAAAGTCGAGATCAAGCTAAATCCGATTTCTAGTACCAGAAAACGGTAGGTTAACGACTTTCAACAAAATTCTTAGAGCCGTCCTCAAAATAAAATGTACATACATACATACATACCAGAATTGCTACTTTAAGGTGGACGTCAAGCAATTTTGCTACCTATACTTCCAATGAAAAAACTTCTGTACACATTTTCTACAAAATTTATGCGTTCCCAAGGATGAAAATTTGAACATCGATTAAAATAGCTTTATTTCATAACTTGGAATACTTAATAGTTTCTAAACCATAACCGTAATTATGCAATCCAACATTTATTCGTCCACTGACGTCATCAAAGTACAGGTAGCGCCATCTTTTTTCTGGTTTCAACACCACCAAAGAAACGTTGTTGCTTTTTAATATAATTATGCTTATGTTTTAGAAAATGTTAAGTATTCTAAGTTATAGTATGAAGTTATTTTAATCGATGCTCAAATTTCCATCCTTGGGAATACACTCATTGTGAAGGAAATGTGTACAAAAGGTTTTCCATTGGAAATATAGGAAGCAAAATTACTTGACGTCCACCTTAATAGTGCAGGATAAGGGCGATGGAATTGATCCCGATCCTATGTCCTGACTTTTGACTCCATTTGTCCCATTTTCAATAGGTTTCTTCTCCAGGTGGTCCCTTACCACATACTAAAATTTCATCGAAATCGAACCATTTTTACGCACGTTATGACGCATAAGTACAATGGAATGCATCCCGTTCCTATGTCCTGACCTTTGACTACACTTCACCCATTTTCAGCAGGGTTCGTCCCCAGGTGGTCCCCTACCACATACTAATATTTCATTAAAATCGAACCATATTTATTACGCAAGTTATGACGCATAAGGGCAATTTAATGGATCCTGCTCTTATGTTGTGACCTTTGACCCCACTTCACCCATTTTCAATAGAGTTCGTCCCCAGGTGGCTCCCTACCACATACTTAAATTTCATCGAAATCGAACCATTTTTACGTGAGTTATCGTGTCGACAGACGGACGGAAAAAGTTGGAGCATATACGCTTCTTCAACCTGCGGTTGGAAAGCGTAAAAAACGGAAATTCCGTCAAAAGGCGGAGACTTACCGGAAACTTTGCTGCACGTTATTTTCAAAAATTTTCCGTTAATTCACACCACTTATTTTGTACAGTGTACGTAGAACTTAGAACATTAAAACTATAGTAATTATTCAAATTTATTGATGTAAAATAGAAATCAAAAGGGATTTTTCTTTCAAGGAAGATAGGCAAAAATCAATCTGGTTGATGTGCGAAAGCTTGAAAACTTTGATTCCTATTTTACACCATTAAGTTCTAATAATCAGTCCAGTTTTAGTGTTCCAAGTGTTCTATGTACAGTTGGTGCACAGTTACTTCTAATTAATTAGTACAATAAAACTCTCCATGGTCGCCGCTAGACCATTTCACGAGGGGGGGGGGTAAAGCTCCCTCTTCCAATAATTTTACAGTAACCACAAAAACATTTTTTGTTTAAGTTCAATACTAAATTTTGAAACCTTTGCTAAGTTGAGAATATTATTATTATTGTCTATTTTAAATCACTAATGTATCATCAAAAATTAAATATAAAAACTATAACGAAGTAAATGTCTCCGTCATTTTTGATCTACGCCGGGATTCGAACCCGAGCCCGCTTATTCCGGAGCAAGTCGCTCTACCAACTGAGCTACGCAGACGTTCATTCTGATTCCTATCTGCCTTTATGTCGTGTGCTTCCTGCTGGCAGGTACGTCACATCTAACCCCCCCCCGAAAGAGGGCCGGGGGTATGGCCCACGGGTCAGCCGTGACCATAAATCGTTGCAGGCAGCCATCCACTGTAGAACGTGCACTTGAGAACTCCCAGTCAATCTGGTGTGTGGAATGCAAGCAACATCACACATTTTTATTTTTCGAAGCGCTGGGGATGGGATTCTCTGATTTTTCCTATCTCGCCGTGTGGAAATAACATCACACCATTGCGAGATTTTGAACGGTCGGGTCATTCGGATAGTTCGGGCGCTATTATAACGAAGTAAATTTCTCGTTATAATGGCGTCACTTTTGGTCTGCGCCGGGATTCGAACCCGAGTCCGCTTATTCCGGAACAAGTCGCTCTACCAACTGAGCTATGCAGACGTTCATTCTGATTGCTATCTGCCTTTATGTCGTGTGCGTCCTGCTGGCAGGTACGTCACAAAACAAGACAACAAAACCAACATTTTGAACTTCGGATGCTGTGTTTCCGAAGCCTGGAACCATGTGGCGTCGGCGTCCCAGTAAAGCGGACCATTAGGCCAGCACGCAGGGAACACACAGAACCTGCGATTAAATTAAAAATATCAACTATTAATTTTAAATTCAGCAATTATATTGTTTTCATGAAGACAATGAAAAATTTGTGCTAAAAACGAGATTGATTAAGATGCCGTCTCCAACACGATAATATTAAACTCGAAATGATGGTATTTACAAGTTAAAAACACACATACGCAAGATTACTAACAGCAATTATTTTTCATATGAGATAATTTATAAAAAAAAAACATTTGGGGCGCCCATGGGCTCCCCACTCTCCTGCTTTTTGGTAGAAGTAGTATTACAGCGTATTGAAAAAACAATCTTCCAACAACCTAACCTGGACTCACCTTGTTTATACCTACGCTATGTAGATGACGTTCTTCTCTTCTGGCAACATTCTAGAGAGAAACTCTATAAGTTCATAAACGCATTTAACAGCATTTATCCTACTATTAGGACCACATATAGAAGAATAAATTGGTAGCAAGCTAAATGTTTTGGATTTGAGTTTATTCCGCTACGATGATTCTATTGAATATAGTGTTTTTAGAAACCCAACATATATTCCCGCATTGATCCCATGCGATTCTTGGCATCCCTGGAAGTACAAAACAGCTGCTTTTTCTTACTATATCAAAAGATCAATTACACATTCTTCTTCCTTACAATCAGAACATGCTGAATTGCAGTGGATCAAGAATACTGCAGTAGCATTTGGTTATAGTAGTAGATTGATTACTTCCATTTACGACAATATCAAAAATAACGTTCAAATTTTGCATAAAAAAGTGAATATAAAGCTTACTTATCAATTCCTATTTTACCACCTATTACCAATTTCTTAAAGAGAGAATGTGCAGAGCATCAAATATTTTTGGCTGAAACTATCACCGATAATGGTGCCTTATTGACCTACAAGGACAACAAGTCAATCTTCGATAAATCGGGCGTATATTGTATCCCGATAATAACGAACCCCAGTCAAAAAGATTCTATGTACATAGGTAGTATTAAGAGATGCCTTATCACTCGATTAAAAGAACATGTATACGATTGGGAAAAAAAGGGTCCAAAACAGCACTTATTCAATATTGCATCGAACTCAATGCTGTACCCGATTGGGAAAATGTCAAAATTCTAACATCACGTCGATCTCATAAACAAATTCTCACTTCAGAGGCTCTAATTATTGAAAACTATAAAGGGAAGTGTTGCAACAATAATTCACCTTTCGATATTCCACACGCATGGAGATACCTGCTACATTCTGAAAAACAATGTAATATTAAACAGAGGTCAGACAAACTCTGCTTGCTTGGCTTGGTCGATCAGCAGGACAAATTCGTCGGCGAAATCCCCACAGATGGCGCTATACAAGAACTGCGCGATAGGGTATAGGTGTTCATAGTTTATGAGATGAAGTTAACATACTGTCTTTCATTCAGGCATGTCACAAGGTGCGTCGCATAAATATAGAGACAGTCGACTTTGCGCAGTGAACGCAATGCGAATATAGGTAGGAAGCTGAAGTGGTACCTAATTAGACATAACCCTACAACAAACGTTTCAATCCGTCGAGATGACCGGATTGTGTGAAAAGAACACAGCAAAGTGAAATAGTGTAATTTTAGGTGTGTCATAAATATAAAGACAACTATGTAAAGTAGCCACATGCAAATGAGATGTACAAATTAGCATGTTGTACGCACGCGCATGGGCCGTAATTAGGTCCAGCCTACAAAAGACAGCGGACCTGCCGTCAGACATTCATTTGCCGAAATGCCGCGCAACAGTCAACTTTCTGGTGAGGAGGTGCAGAAGATTTGGAGACTGAGAGCAAATGGATTGCCTGCAGCGAAAATTTGTAAAGCCATGGGGAGGAGTTTGGTAGTCATTTATAAGACTTTATCGAAACGTGGTGCTTTAACTGCCAGAAAACGGCCTTAAAGGCATCGAATAGCAACCAAACGAGAGGATCATGCCATCATGCCTTTCGGTTTCATCCCAAAGGTTATCACTACGTCAAGTTTCTCGGACTGTTGGCGTCACCGTCTCAAAGGACACAGTTCATCGACGAATCAAGAAAAGTCGCAACATTGGGCTCCGTAAAGTGCGCTGTCTGCCACACCTCATGCGGCGCCACAAGGAAGCTAGCTAGATTTTTATGGGCAAGCAGCCACGTGAACTGGATGGACGAGTGGATCACAACTATTTTCTCCGATGAGAAAACGTTCAACCTGGACTGCCCTGACGGTTGGAACTGCTATTGGCATGATTTACGACGTGAGCCACGCACCTTCTTCAGCAGACAGAAAGGAGGGGGATCTGTGATGATCTGGGGAGCTATTGCGTTCAATGGGACAACGGATATCGCTTTTCTGCAAGGCAGGCAAAACTCCAAAATGTATCAGGACATGCTCAGCAGCCACCTTCTACGGTTTGCAGAGCCTCTAGCGCGTGTTGATTATCTGTTCCAGCAAGACAATGCCTCTATCCATCGGTCTACATCAACGAAAAGTTAGTTTAACGCTCATCATGTGACGGTAATGGATTGGCCAGCACTCAGTCCAGATCTGAACCCTATTGAGAACCTATGGGGTATCCTAGCTTATGATGTGTATGCGAATGGACGGCATTTCTCTAGTGTGGTGGCATTGAAAGAGCAGATTGAACGAAGCTGGTACGCACTCCGTCCAGAACACTTACAACACTTGGTGGATAACATGCCCAATCGGGTTTTCAAAGTTATTCCGAACAACGGCTCCACTTTTCGTACCGGAGGTGCTCATAACTAGTAAGTCTTTATATTTTTGAGACAGCGTATTTCTGTTTTTTCCTTGTACTTGGTGTTGGAATTGCTATGCTTCCCTCAAACTGTTGTGCAGCTGCGTGTCCTATGCTATTTTTGTCATACATTTGAGGTGTACATTTCAGCTTGTTGTTGTTTCTTTTTTTAATCGATAATTTGTTCTGTATCTATATTTATGCGACGCACTATATTACATCTGAGTTAACTGCGGAGGACTAGGCACTTGTGAACTCTTCCCACTGATGAAGGCATAATACATATTTGCCGAAACATGTATGGATGCTTGTAGCATGGGTAGAATGTAGATAGGTTCCGTGATTTTGTCATTTTCAACTTTAAATTTGTTGGTTTTACTTCTCAATAGATTTTAATGTTCTCATTTCATCGAATTTTACCATTTCATACTTGGTTTTGTACCGTTTAATTCACGTTTAATTCAATTGGTCGTTTTTACCGTTCGTTGTGATATGTGTCTTATCGACCCCTGATATTCGTTCTCTAACTGAGGAAGCCGGACGACAATGGATGTAGGCCTACTTTTCAAAGTTGGGGTAAGTCCTTTTGATTGCGCTGCTTGTAGTTTGCTTTTTGTTAATATTACCAGGAATCTGTTGACTTCTGCTTAAAATCTCCAACACGTATAATATTGCGAAAAACAGTATTTTGCTACTGTAAATAGTAGTTATAGATTCATACGCAAGATCTTTCGGACCCTGTCGAACAGGTCCATCATCAGGTGAAACTAATACAGTGCAAATGCCTTAAGTAGGAGTTCAAAATGACGTGTAGCTCATGCGCGGAAAGGCGAAAACTGAAAAGGTTCCCCGAACATAAAACTAATTTGAAGGGGGGACATCAGGAGGTTATTGTATTAAAAGGGGGATGCTTGTACACTGACATAGTCTTTGCAACACAGATTTCCATACCGTAAACTGAATAAGCTTTCAGTAAGAAGTAAACGGGATTGATAGGATGCCGTATCCAAAATAGTAGCGCTTGATCTGTACCGACATTAGCCAGAGAGTTTGCCGGGAGCCCCGTGTGCACACAGTTTGCATTGTAAACACAACTCAAAGTTCCGGGGGTGATATCATGGTGTAGGGACATGTTCTGTGGGTATGAAACGGGTCCCCGGATATTGCTGGATGGTCGGGTGTCCTTCAAGGATTTTCTGAACATTGTTCCCGTCAAGTCCATAGTCCATCCTGCAATGTTGCAGGTGCCAGCTGTTTCATGGACGACAATGCTACTGTCAATTATCCGGGGAAGATGTGCTCAGCAAGTGGTTCAACGAGCATGAGAACAACTTCCACCATCTTTCATGACCCACCACAAAACATTAATCTGAACCCCATTGAGATTGTATGAAACACCCTAGAACATAGTCGTCTTCGTCAAATCTGATCCACGTATGCCTGATATCTTGTAGACGCAGATGCACTCAGTACTTTGTGGAATCTATGCCAAATCGCAAGCATACGTGCTGAAATTCGATCTATATGATGCCAACCCGTTATGGAATAAAAGTTTTAAATTCAGTGGCCACAATGTGTAGCTCTAATAATTTTTTTGCCTATGAAGTTTGAGTGCAACTCCCCAATGGCGCAGTGGCCTAAGTGTTAGTTTGTTATCATTCGTCCGATATGGGTCCGGGTTCGAATCCCGTGAGACATGTATGTTGTAATTGTCTTACGGCACTGGTTCTCTCCTTTCTCTGGAGCCAGTGACCCTAAATTAGGAACGGACGACTACTTATAGCCTTTTGAGTTGCTCACTGTGGTCGTTAAACCCCCGATCAAAAAATCAAAAAAAAAAGAAATAAAGCTTTGAATATTTTCTTAGCAACTGTTTTCAGAGTTATACTTGTTCAAAATGGATAACATGAGTAGTTTGAATGGTGAGTTCGAAGAGCATTTAATAATCAATCAATCAATCACTTGTTTGCGCTTTCGTGTTACTGCTACCATTCACCCTGTGAAGCATCATATGTAGCCGTGAAATTTTTTACTTGGATCAACAAAAGTGACCAGAAAGCGAATCTCGACTTCACGACCATCATTCATTGAGGTCAGTAAGAACCTATTTAATCTATTTAGCATATCGCAGAATTTTGCACAGAATTCATTTCCGATTTCACGTAGAATGTGAGAAGTTATTAATGATTCAGTGGAGACGACAGAAGCAAGGAAAAGCCTGCTCTTGAATAATGATGAAGGATGGGATATTCTTAATGGTAATGAAATTTTTTTTAATCTAGCCATGCCGCACAAAACATGGTCTTCAAAAGCTGGTGCTAGCCAACTCTGAAGAAAGAATATCTTAGTTTTCGTGCATGTTGAAATCAATTACCTGCAGTTATCATACATACGTAGTATAAAATTAAGTCCCATGTATGCGTCTGTCTGTTTGTTTGGGCTAATCTCAAGAATCGCTGGGCGGATTTTGATGCGGTTTTCACCATTCCATAGAGCATTTGTCGAGGAAGATTTTGATGTATGAAACATTAATCTATGACAAAAAGGAGTCGAGCAGTAACGATTTTTGTGACAGCTCAAAGAAAAAACCGCCGTTCGCATTCTTTCGTGACTTCCACTGCCTAAGCAACGATACGCGGCGACCGGTTAACGAAACATTTTTGCTCACTGGCAAAAAGACGCGAGGCGCATGCTCGGCGACCGGTCTGACAGCATGTACGGCCACAGACTAAATGCGTAGTTACAGCGGACGCTGCCGCCCCGGTGGCGCAGTGGTCTAAGGCACTGGCCTCTGATCATTCGTCCGTAAGGGGTCCGGGTTCGAATCCCGGTCAGGCATGGATGTTGTGTTTGTCTTACGGCACTGGCTCTCTCCCTTCCCTGGAACCAGTGACCCTAAATTAGGGACGGGCGACTGCTTATAGCCCATTGAGTTGCTCACGGTGGTCGTTAAACCTCCAATCAAAAAAAAAAAAAACATCGGACGCTGAAAGAGAACTGGTTTATCGGTGCTCGCACAGACTAAATGCGTAGTTGTTTTTGTCCACACGTATGTATCTCTTTGAGTAGCTCTTTAATTAAAATTTAAATATTGTATTAACATTATGCCGGGACGAAAATCGAATATAGGTCTTAGTACATCGGACGCTAAAAGAATTTGTTTATCCCGTCATAATGAAACTTTCCGAGAAACAGAATCTGGATTGGCAAATGACAGACAAAGAATGGCTTTACAAAGAGAAAGTCAGTCACCTGTTGAACGTAATAATCGTCTATCTTTAGATCAAAGTAGACATAATTCTCAGAGAGAAAGGGAATCGTATGTTTAGAGCAGCAATTGTCTATCTGCTGACAGGACCAGATATGTTAATCTAAGAGAGATGAGACGACTAAGTCGAACTGAAAGAGCAAATGTTCGTTGGCGATATCGGCCAATTGGTCATATTGCCATCGTCTTTTACAGGAGGGCCAAGATATTTTCATGAACGAACACAAGATGCGATGACTTATATCAGGAATTATGGCAAACCTGATTTGTTTATTCTATTTATTTGTAATACCAAGTGGAATGAAATTAAAGAAAACCTACATGCCAATGCAACACCACAAGACAGATACGACAGAGTAAACAGAGTATTTCATTTGAAAATTAAAAGAAAACTGATGATCTTCATTATAGTGGAGCAGATAAGTGCATATTTTCAGACGAATTGTTCAGATCTGGATACATGTGTACCAAAGTTGGCACAAATACTCATTGAAAATCGCACTTTTCGTACAAAACTTTAAGCACTCGAAAATTCAAAACGGCAGCCATTTTCAAGATGGTCGTCACATGATAATCGAATATTTGAAAGAAATCGTTCTAATATTTATGCAAGTAATAAACTTTATCATTGAAAATTACACTTTTCATGCAGACCAGTAACCAATCAAATATTTAAGATGGCGACCTTTTCCAATATGGCCAACACGTTTACGAGGACAGTACTCCATGTTTAATGTTTGAACATTACAATAAATGTGTTTCTATTATTTTCCTGTTTGTAATGCTAAAAACTACAATTACGAGTATGATCTTCTGTTCCAGGTATTGAAAGAATAAATCCTCGACAGTGAAAGACGTACAATTCAAGAACATGGCGAATTCTTCAACATTATCTCTAACATGGCGAACTGTCTGGACCAAATGCTGTTTGCGCCAAAAGGACAAGAACGAACAACTGAAATCACCACAAACACGTTATAACTGTGAAAATGATGGATATAACATGATTGGGACCAATGTTCCACTCTTTCATGCCGTACATGATTTATCCATAGTTCTGGATCCTGGAAAACTGGATGAAGGTGGTGGTATAAAAGAAACTGTAACGTACCAGGAGATGTGACGTACCTGCCAGAAGGACGCACACGACGTAAAGGCAGATAGGAATCAGAATAAAATGTCCGCGTAGCTAAACTGGTAGAGTGACTTATCCCGGAATGAGGGGATCCGGGTTCGAATCCTGGCGTGGACAGAAATGACGGAGAAATTTGCTTCGTTATAATGGCGCCCGAACTATCCGGATGACCCGACAGTTCACAATCTCGCAATGGTGTGATATTATTTCCACACCACGAGATAGGAAAAATAAGGGCAACACTTCAAAAAAAAAAAAAAAAAAATAAGGGGGAGATGATGTAACGTACCTGCCAGAAGGACGCACACGATATAAAGGCAGATAGGAATCAGAATAAAATGTCTGCGTAGCTCAACTGGTAGAGTGACTTATTCCGGAATGAGGGGATCCGGGTTCGAATCCTGGCGTGGACAGAAATGACGGAGAAATTTGCTTCGTTATAAAACACTGAAAAGAAACGAAGCCCAGTACCACCAGAGCTGCCGTCTTCTGTTCAACAACACCAAACTCGATCGGGCAAGAAAGCGAAAAATACATGCAGAGAGCAGTACTGAGGATGAAGGAGCGAGCAGCAAGCTTCCAAGACGTAGCCATGAACGACAGGAATCTCAGTGCTTCCTATGTGAAAAAGAAGCTCCAACATCCGAAATGAGACAAGCTATGACAATGCATCTTAATCAAAGACTGAAAGAATGTGCCCATAGTCTTAACGATGAAAAGTTCTCTCAAAGGTGATTGGTGGAGATGCCATTGCACATGAGCTGAAGTACCGCATTCCATGTTTGGCTGACGTGTACAACAGAGAGAGAGAACACACCTCAGAAACATCAGAAGACAGAAAAAAGGACCAGGCACCAGAATATGAATCTTACCCACTTGCATTTTCTGAACTAATGATCTACATAGTGGAGACAGAATCCAGCACTGGAGGTCCTGCTGTCTTCCATATTGCAGACGTGCTTCATCTTTACCAGCAGCGGCTAGAGCAGCTTGGTGTCCAGGCACCTCATGTAAACTCCACTAAACTGAAGGAGAAATTGATGGAAGGAATGCCTGAGCTGGCAGATCACAAGCAAGGAAGATATGTCTTTCTGGCATTTATAGAACACGCTGGTTTCGCCTTATCACAAGTCTCAGACTACAGAGAAGACATCATCCTGGTTAAGGCTGCAAAGATTTTGCGAAGGCACATGCTTGAATACAAGTCTACATTTGGTGGGACATTCCATGGTCGTTGTGTTGATGAGGCTATTCCTCCTACTCTTCTCCATTTCGTTTGCATAGTTGAACATGGGACTGATATAAAATCTCAGCTTACATTTGGTTCCACGAAAAACGATCTGGCACAGCTGTTGCAGTTCAACCGCTACACAAGGATAAAGGGAAGGGCATCTACTCATGGACATACGATAAACCATGAAACACTATTCCCTCTTTACATGGGGATACTCGTCCATGCAAAGACAAGGAAGAGATCGTTGGTGGATCAGCTTCATGAGCATGGTCTCAGCATTTCCTATGACAGAGTTTTAGAAGTATCAGCACAGTTAAGTAATGCAGCAGTTAGCACATATGTGGAAGATAGGCTGGTATGTCCAACAATTTTGAGAAGACAGTTGTTCACCATAGTAGCCATGGACAACTTCGACCATAACCCTACTGCAATAAAAGCAAGCACCTCTTTCCATGATATCAGTATCTCTATGTTTAAGCACATAACCTTAAACAGCAAAGGTGAACATCGCGAGAAGCTCAAGTTCAGCAAGGAGAAAGTGAGGAAAGTTCCTGAACTCCCTGACTCTTTCACAAATATCCGCCCTGCCTCCTTTACCAAGAAGGATATTTCACCTCCAAAGACAAAATTCAAAGATACTACAGAGGCAGACAAGACTGTGACAGATAATGGAACATGTCTGTTAAGATCACAACTGACACTGCAATATGAGTGGCTGGAGAAGGTAGTGTGACTGATGGCCCAGTGGATGTTACTTGGCCGGCTCTCCACGCATCAAAAAAAGAGAAGCCTTGGATTTCAGGTCAACATTACCTCAATTTTGCCTCTGCTTCGAGATCAGGCCCACTCAGTTGCAACAATCAGACATGTCATGGACAAGATCAGGGACATAGTTTCATTCTTGAACCCAGGTCAGGTACCTGCTATTGCAGTTGACCAAGCCATCGATGCAGTAGACAAACAAATTCAGTGACACTGGCCTGAGAACTATGGGAAAGATAAATTTGTCATAATGTTTGGATTCCTACATACAGAGGTGGCTGCATTGAAGTCACTCGGTACTATACTGAAGGGCAGCAGTTGGACTGGTGCTCTTGTTGAAGCAGGCATAGCATCTCCCGGTACTGCAGAATCATTTTTAACAGCCTCCAGTGTAACTAGAACATGGCATATGTACCAAGCAACAGCATGCGCTTTGTACAAGGTTTGAAGGAATCCTACTCTGGCTACTGTAATGAAACATGTGGCAACACTGAGGAAAAACTAATATTCGAAGATTGGTGTAAGGAGCTGTGTATTGCTTTCGGATAAGAACTGAACCAGAGGTGGATCTCAGTACACGACCTTTATCTGTCTATTGGACTGGAGAAGAACAGAGAGATTCTCTTCTTCCATGCTTTCACCGGCTGTGATGTTGTTTCAGTATTCCGTGGTAAAGGGAAGAAAACAACTTGGCAAACATGGGACGTATATGATGACGCATCTGATGTCTTCATCAGACTCACTCATAACCCAGAAAACAGTAGATGATGATGACATGAGGATCTTGAAGACCTTTGTGGTCCTGATGTGTGATAGGTCAAGTGCATTTCAAGGGGTTAATGATGCAAGATTGGACGTGTTTGCACAGAAACAGAGACCGAACCAAGCCATTCCTTCTACTAGAGCTTCTCTACTGCAACACGTGAAGCGTGCAGCCTACCAGGCTGGCTGGATATGGGGTCAGTCAGCATCATGTCCTGCAGATATACAGAGTCCTGCTGAATGGGAATGGACCAAAAATGGGGATTTCTGGCGTATCATGTGGAGTAAACTTTCACCGATTACAGAAAGTTGCCAGCAGCTTATTGAGTGTAGATGCAAGTTTGAATACCGTGGAAGATGCATTTGCTTCCGCTTCGGTCTTACGTGCACGCGTACATGCACCTGCAACTGCGAGGACTAGGTGCTGCTTACAGTATGACTTTAAATATCACTAGACTTGCATTAGACTTATCCAAACATATTTCATTACATCGTGCTTGGTGTAATTATATTAGTTTGTGCATTGCTAAAATTAATGCATTGCTAAAAATTTAACAAAGAAACTTAAGATGTTTTATACTTAGTTGCACATTTAAATTCATCATTTATGTGACAAACGAAGGTGTCAATAAAAGTAGTTGAAACATGTCCAGTGTTTTTTTTTTTATTCTGTGGCAGAAATACTGGGAATGGCAGCCATGTTGGAATATGGCGGCCATCTTGGGCATTCATGTGGCTAATGTGATTTCTCAAATTACTGAACCATGACTGATAACCACACCAATTTTAGGACTTGTATCCACACTTGAACGATTTTATCTCTTATCTGCCCCACTAAATACTTGGTTCACCTCGCTGCCACATGTACACTGTCGAATGGCGGAAACGTGGACTGCCTGACGTACGTATTGTGCTATGGTTGCAGAACAAAATTACTCCGGACCACAAAGACAGTGTAATTTCAGCAGAATTACCAAATAAACAGACAGACCCAACATTACATGATATTATGTCAAAGCAAATGATTCATGGCACATGTGGCACTTTCAACACAAATTCGCCTTGCATGCGTGACGGACTGTGCAGCAAAAAATGTCCAAAACATTTTCAAAGCTGCACATCTACTGGTGATGATGGATATCTCAAATACCGTAGGTTGTCACCTCATGACGGCGGAGAAGCTGTAACTATCCGGAATCACGAAATACATAACGGATGGGTTGTACCGTATAATTCGGTTCTCCTTAGAATTGTTCACGCTCACATCAACGTTGAATTATGTAGTTCTGTCAAATCCATGAAATATGTGTTTAAGTACATAAATAAAGGCAGCACTCAAGCTACTATCACCTTAGAATCTACAAATGAGGTTCAACAAATCTGGAAGATATACTTGCACCTCGGAGGCAGTGTGGCGAATTTTATCCTTCAGTGTACACGAACGAGCGCCTGCAATCACTCACTTTGCGGTACATTTAGAAAATGGGCAATGCGTGTATTACACTGAAAGTAATTCCTATGATATCGTAAATAATCCATATGATACAACGCTAACAGCATTTTTTAAAATTATGTACAGAAGATGACTTTGCAAAAAATATTACTTATGACAAAGTTCCAGGTTTTTATACTTGGAATCTAAGTAACAAGGAATTTCAACGGAGGAAACAAGGAATGCCGGTTGAGGGCTATGGCGACTTGAAAAAACAGATGCTCTTAGCCGATTGCATGTAGTCCATCCCAACAACATTGAATGTTTTCATCTAAGGATGTTACTTCATGTGGTTAAAGGATCTACTTCTTTTATATACACTGACGGGAAAAAAATCCCAACACCACGAAAAAATAGTTGTAGAGGAATGAAATGGCGGCAATACATTTGTATAGGTAACATATTTAATCGATTAAGGTTTCAAGATCACAGCTTAATGTAAGCGCGAGAAGAGCCATTTTAAATGTGAAATGCTGGTACATTAATAACCGGTGTAATCGCCAGAATGTTGAATGCAAGCACGCAAACGTTCATGCATTGTGTCGTACAGGTGTTGGATGTCAGTTTGTGGAATGGAGTTCCATGCCTGTGGCACTTGGTCGGTCAATACAGGGACGGTTAATGCTTTGTTGGGGGTGACGCTGGAGTTGTCGTCCAATGATGTCCCATACGTTCTCGATTGGTGAAAGATTTGGTGATCTAGCAGGCCATGGCAACATGTCGACACTCTGTAGAGCATGTTGGGTTACAACAGCGGTATGTAGGCGAGCGTTATCCTGTTGGAAAATACCCCTGGAATGCTGTTCATGAATGGCAGCACAACAGGTTGAATCACCAGACCGACGTACAAATGTGCCGTCAGGGTGCGTGGGATAACCACGAGAGTGCTCCTGCTGTCATAGGAAATTGCTCCCCAGACCATAACTCCAGGTGTAGGTCCAGTGTGTCTCGGCCGCAGACAGGTTGGTTGAAGGCGCTCACCTGGCCTCCTTCTAACCAACACACGGCCATCACTGGCACCCAGGCAGAACCGGCTTTCATCAGACAACACAACAGATCTCCATTCCGTCCTCCAATGAGCTCTAGCTTGACACCACTGACGTCGCAAACGGCAGTGGTTTGGAGTAAGGGGAATGTACGCTACAGGGCGTCTGGCTCGGAACTGTCCTTCAAGTAACCGATTTGTAACAGATCGTTGTGTCACTGTGGTGGCAACTGCAGCTCGAATTGCTGCCGCAGACGCTGTACGATGCGCCACGGCCATACGCCGTACACGGCGGTCGTCCCTCTCAGTAGTGCCACGTGGCCGGCCGGAACCCGGTTTTCTTGAGGCAGTACCTTCCCTTGACCACCGCTGCCAACAATCATGCATGGTGGCTACATTCCTGCCAAGTCGTTCTGCAATATTGCGGAAAGAAAATGCACCTTCTCGTAGCCCTATTACACGACCCCGTTCAAACTCCGTGAGCTGTTGATAATGGCTTCTTCGTCTTCTTAAAGGCATTCTTGACTAACATTAACACACTACGTCGAATCTCAACGATAACTAACGCTCACGAACGTTACAGCGCGTATTTACAGCAAACCTGCTTTGCATTTTCCGAGGGGCGCTACTAGCGCCACACTTATGC
Organism: Macrothele yani; assembly: GCA_039090855.1. Taxonomy (NCBI): domain Eukaryota; kingdom Metazoa; phylum Arthropoda; class Arachnida; order Araneae; family Macrothelidae; genus Macrothele; species Macrothele yani. The sequence goes on from CM077028.1 coordinate 53,295,779, forward strand.
GTCGAGCGCGAAATTCGCGTAGACGTCATCTTACAGATGTACTTTCACCGACTACCAACTGTCGCTTATCTAACACAACCCCTTCTTGGAGTTGGGATTTTTTTCCGCCAGTGTATTTAAGAACTGTGGCAGGAATAACGTACGACACATTCCAAACGGAGTGCAGAGCAATAGGATTGCTGGAAGACGATTCTCACTGGGAATACACATTATCGGAAGATGCACTACGTAGTTCTGCAGTATCGCTTAGATATTTATTTTCCATCATAATCGTTTTTGCCAAGTTTCTGATCTGTTGAATCTTTGGAATAAACCTCAATCACCGATAAAACATGTCTGAAGATATATTGTACCGAAAACGAACAGAAAGAAGCCTTCAACTATACCATGAAGCATTGATTGAAGTCAACAGAATAGTACAATAATTTACAAGCAATTCTTTCAAAGAGTTTGGACCTCCTTTGCCAGATAACAATAACCTACAGTCGAACAACAGTGCCTATTTAAGAGAAATGTCATATGATCGATCTCAGCTGTTACAAACCGTCGCTCAGGAAGAACACCGTCTCAACCCCAATCAGAAAAAAGTTTATGACGTCATAATATGTAGCATAACAAACAAGGAAGGTAAGATTTTTCCCCCTAGATGACTCTTAAGGCATGGTAAAACATTCTTGATAAATTTGTTGCTCGCCAAAGTGAGGTATGGTAGTACTATTGCTCTTGCAGCCGCATCATCTGGAATTGCAGCCACTCTTTTGGAAGGAGGAAGAACTACACATGCCACATTTAAACTTCCTCTAAAAGTCTCTCATGATAATACAAGAGTGTGTACTGTTTTAAAACAAAGTAACACCGCCACATTAATCCAAAACTGTTTATTAGTAGTTTGGGAAGAGGCTACAATGTTGCACAAAACTTCGGTCGAAGCCCTAGACAGGACCACGCGTGATCTCAGGAATACAAACAGACATATGGGTGGATGCACAGTTATGTTCTCCGGAGATTTCTGTCAAATCTTGCCAGTTGTGACGAGAGGAACGAGAGCTGACCAGATGAACGCTTCTTTAAAAAAGATCTTACATTTGGCCGGATGTAACTAGATTATCACTCAAAAGTAACATGAGAGTATTCTTATCTTCAGAAGATAATAGTAGTGTTGCTGAAATGTTACTTAAAGTTGGGAATGGAGATTTTTTTATCTATGCATGAAGGTAAAATTAACCTCAATCATGATTTATGTGTTTTAGTCAGCAACATTCAAGAATTGATTACTAATGTTTATCCCGAAATCCATGACCTTTCAAATAAGTAGCTTTCATGGTTTAAAGAAAGAGCAATTTTATCGCCGACAAATGGACAGGTTCGGAAATTTAACGACTTGGTGCTCTCCAAATTCAATGCCCAAACTCAAGTTTATTACTCAGTAGACACGGAAGTGGATACTGAAGAGGCCGTTCATTACCCAACAGAATTTCTAAATTCTTTATATCCTTCCAGCATGCCAGCACACAAACTGATTTTGAAAGTGCGGGCTCTATTATATTGTTACGTAATCTAAACCCACTGAAGTTATGCAATGGGACGCTATTGAAAATAAAAACTTCGAAAAACTTTTTGAATGAAGCTACCATTTTAACTGGCTGTGGCACTGCAGAAACAGTTTTAATACCGAGAATCCCAATGATTCCATCAGATTTGCCATTTCATTTCATACGTATCCAATTCCCGGTAACACTCTGCTCTGCCATGACAATAAATAAATAACATGGTCAAACACTTAACGTGGCTGGCGTTGACCTAAATAAAGACTGTTTTACCCATGGGCAACTTTACGTGGCTCTTTCGCGTGTCACGGCAAAACAAAACCTTTTCGGACTCACGTCTGGAGGAAAAACGACAAATGTTGTCTACATGGAAATCTCATAACACCTTGGTGAAAAAAACATTTCCCTGTAAATTCCAAATTGCTACCGTGTGAAGCCGGGCCGAGTCGCTAGTAATCTATACGTTTGTTTCTCAAGCATTAAAATGAACGGTTATTTTTGCTTACTTAAAATCTTCTTGAACACCCATTAAACGGACACAAATGGGTAAAGGCAAATTCACTGTTGAAAAATTAGTTAAAGCAGGAAAGCTGGTTTTAAAGAAAAACCGGCGAAATACTGCTTTGGATTCCTGATAAGAATATCGTCATAAAAGAGCTAATCTGGTGTATATTTCCTCAGTTACCATGTCATTAGCAGACAGTAGTTCTGCATCTCTGAAGTGAATTCAAATGTTACTTCTCTGCTCTCGAGGTCAATAGTGCTACATTAAGTGAAATCCTTGACGGTAACCTTAAGAAAGAAGTTGAAGTCTAGTTCTTTTGAACTGCTCAGGGAAAGAATTCGAACCAATAATTAAATGGATAGGTTTCTCTTTCAAGTAATGAACCTGTGCTAAAAAGTATTTTAAAACCTGCTTTCCTCGAAGAATATCGACATTCGTTTTAAGCGACTGCACAGTTATCTACGTAACATAACTTATCAACATTACCAACCATTATCAAGCCATAGATGGATGAAGATCTCTTCAAGTCGCTTCCACAACTTTTTGTCTTTAGCCAGTCTCCTCCATGTCACTCCGACATGCTTTCGAATTTGAGAAACCCATCTGCCACGTCGTCCTCTTCCGGATATTTCCTATTCTTTGATATCGAGTCTAGTATTTTACTTGTCCTGAAGTGGTCAGCTCTTCTAATATCATGTGCAGCTCATTGCCATTTCAGGGATTTAACCTTGATCATGATGCCACCAACTCATGTCATTTCCCTCATCGATTATTTCGACTTCCTTCCTTCCTGGTTACGCCATGCTAGAGAATATACCATGATACTTCATATTTCACTGATCAACAGTGTTGTATTTCCAATAGTTCTTCTTTTAGCTCTGGCATTAAATTAAGAGCATTTAACTTTGAATTTATCTCTAATATAGATTGTCTTAAAAAGCCCATGTCAGCCATTTCACCTTCTGCAGCAGGAAATGGAGCGAGCTTAGGTATAGTAGCCTGAGCAGAGGATTAATTTCTTCTAGATATCATAACAGGGAAAACAGAGATCAATTATAAACAGAGCACAAATGCCACAATATGATTAATAAGCTGCATGAAGAAAATTGAATATTATTGTATAATCATGTACGCCATCCTCCCTCACTTCTGAATTAATCAGCCAAAATGGATATTCAGAGCTCAGTCAAAACCACCTGTATGGGCAAACATCAGATATCTCAGGATCTCATGATCAAAGGGAAATCATAGCAAGGACTGTTCTTTAAGTAAAAAGTAAGAAACCTTGCAAACAGTTCACAGTAAGTTAATACACTTCCATAACTAGTAGTTGGGACACATACCAGATATAGATGGCAGCACAGTACCCACGATGTAAATGTCACGAAGCCATAAAACTGAAAAGCTGATTTGATAATAAATAATAAATGCCTCAAAAAAGTAAGAGACCAGTTTAGTTACTTACGTTGTGAAGTTGAAGAAAATAGAGAAAATTTCAAATGAGGTATCCAGTTGATGAATTGAAAATCCAGTTAGGGTGATGAATAAATCCACGTACTTCAGAATCTTCCTTCACAACCAATGAGGTCAGTAATACAGAACCCTAAAAGCAGATAAATGTTACAGTTCATAGTAAGTCAGTGCAATTCCAACAACGTAGTAGTGAGGGGCAGATTCTTGGTAGCAAGTTGTTAATCCAGTTAGAGAAACAGTTCAATCTCAGGAAACCCGAAATCTTCCTTCACGAAGCAGTGGAGTCCCCCGCACGGGGATAACTGGTTTTCCAGTTATTTGGGGATCGGCGCCCCCACGGCCCGAGCTAACCTTGTGACGGTTTCTCTAGCCTCTGCGGCTTTAACGATTACATAACCGAAGGAACAGTTGTTCATCCAGCTGATGGGGGATGGCATCCCCACCGCCCGAGCAAATTTTCTCTTATACTTTTGCTTTTTCGTCTTTAGTTCATATATTGACATGTACCCGCCTCAGTTGTACGCTGCTGAGGTTGTGATGAGGCGCCAGCACCGGGTTTTGTTCCTCGTTCCCTTCCCTGTCTTTTCTCTTTTATGTTACATTTTCTGTTTTTTCCGGTACTGGTTAGCTTAGACCTACCTGCACGTTTGCCGTGTGCGGTGACCCGTACAGGTGGAAATGGGGATGCTGGAGGCTGAGGTATCTGGGGGCCGGCTTGTAGGGTCTCCAGATGCCAACACTCCTCTTCGCCCTCTGCTTCACCCTAAATGGGAGGCTGGGAGCTAACCCACTCCTAGTCACGAAGTCTGTGGCCGAGTGGCGTCCAGACTTCTAGCGGCTTGTTGTTCTGTTCGGCAGGGTGAGTTTGGGGGTAGGGTGGGCATGCCAAAGGGATGTTCTCCGGGCACGGGAAAGTCTGGGTGCACGCCGAGTGTGTGTCTGCCCTACCAACTTGCTATATCCGCTGACTATCCCTAGAGCCGTGTCCTGCGTCCTCTTGGGCTTGCGGACCTCCGGCTCTCCCTCGTTGGGCTTGGTAGTGGGTGGAGAGGTTGGTGGACGAATCTTTTTTCTCCCTCATGGCAACACAAAGTGTTTCCCATGCTGTAAATCTGAAGCGCCGTGTGGAGGAAGGGACACCCTCCTCCACTAAGAAACTACTAACTACGGACTGCAATGCTCTGTTTCTTCTCATTCATTCAGTTGATCCTGCTCAGTCTCTCAGTTCGAAGAGTCCTTTCTGGATTAATATGGCTCTTCAGGCCGTTGCGGGCTAACCAAAGAGTGTTAAGAAGCTCCCGTCAGGGGATCTTCTTGTGGAGACATCTCATCCATGTCACAGTGCCACCTTGCTGGAGACGACCGTTCTGCTGGACATTCCAGTACAGATCTCACCCCATGGATACCTCAATTCCTCTCGCGGTGTCATCAACTCCCGCCACCTGCTCGATTGCAGTGAAGAGGAATTGTTGGAAGAACTTAGGGACCAACATGTCACTGGGGTTTGGCGTATTCTTTTCAAGTGGGATGAGAAGTCTATTCCCTCCCAGGACATCGTACTGACCTTCGACTCACCTACCCTGCCAACTTCCATCAAGGCGGGGTACTTGCGTCTAGATGTTCGGCCATGCGTCCCGAACCCCTTGAGATGTTTCAAGCGCCAGCATTACGGTCACTCCCAGTAGTCTTGCCGTAATGTAGCAAAGTGTGGGTGCTGTGGTTCCACTGAACACTCTTTAGCGGACTGCTCCGCTGAGTCGGATCATTGTGCGAATTGTGAGGGCTCCCACTCTGCGTCTTCTAAGCAGTGTCCCAAGTGGATCGAGGAGCAGGCTATCCAACACCTGAAGACCACTGAACATCTGTCATACCCTGAGGCCAGGCGGCGGATAGATCCTCTTCCACCCGGCCGGCGCTCCTATTCCTCGGTTGTGGTGCAGAAGGCTACTGTTGCGGTCCAGACGGAGGTGACCATCCTGGCGCGGTGTCCTTATGATTTTGAGGACATCGTCGCTGCTGGGCTGGAAGCACTGACGTCTCGCCGCATTTCATCCAAGGCGACATCAACATCGTCGCCTAAACCATCCTCTATGCCGAAAACATCTTCTGCCATCACAGGGACCCAGGTCCAGGGACTGGAAAAAGAAGCCGGAGAAGGTGAAACCAGGCGCATCCTCCCCGAAACAGAACAGGCGAAAACCACCTCTCAACACAGGGGGTAAACACAGCCCTGTGTTACCTCCAGACACTGCGGATGGATTGGAGGTGACGGACGACATGGAGACTTTCTAGTCGTCTGTCTTTTTCATTCTTTCATTTCATTTTTCATTATGGCCACACTCATTCAGTGGAATTGCCGAGGTCTGCGATCACGCATTGATGATTGGAAAGGCTTACTGTCTTCGTACCCACCTGTGTGCGTGTGTCTCCAGGAGACAAAGTTTCGCACGACGGACACTCCTTCGCTACGGAAACATTCTTTTTCCGCAAAGATCACCAGGACAGCGTTATTGCCTGCGGAGGAGTGGCCGTCGTTGTTCCTCATGGTGTTCCTGTCACTGCGGTTGCCCTTCGGACGACTTTGCAGTCAGTGGCAGTGAGACTATCTGTGAACACTCTGTTCACGGTGTGTTCCATCTACATACCTCCAGATGAAGCTGTAAGCCTTTCGGATCTGGAAGATTTAGTTGACCAGCTGCCGCATCCTTTCTTCATCTTAGGAGATTTCAATGCACACAATCCGTTGTGGGGTTTTACCACTCGCGACTCCAGGGGCCGTGTTGTTGAGTCCCTTCTCTCCAACACGTCCCTCTGTCTCCACAACACCGGGGCAGTCACTTATTTTCATGAACCCACCCGCTCGTACTCAGCCATTGATCTGTCTTGAGTTTGCCATCGTTATATCCGGACTGGTCCTGGAGCGTGTCTGATGATCCCCTTGGCAGTGATCACTTTCCCATCTTTCTCCGTCTAGCAGGTGACGGGTACCGTCATCCTACTCGCCCTGCTAGATGGGCTATCGATCGAGCCAAGTGGGCCTCATTCACGGCTTCAGCGACAATTGCTCCAGACATGGTGACCTCGGGTACGATCGATGAAGCTGTTGCGGCGGTAACAGATTGTATTGTGCAAGCAGCAGAACTTACCATCCCCAGGACGTCAACTAAACATCCACGTTGCCCGAGACCTTGGTGGAATTCTACTTGCATGGCAGCTCGTCAGGCCCAACATCGGGCTTGGGGTAGGTTTCGACGGTACCCCACCGACGCGAACCTACTTGCTTTCAAGAAACCCAAGTCCTACGCGCGATTGGTTCGTAGGCGTAGTCAACGAGAGTCCTGGATACAGTATGTATCCGGGATTAACACCAACACTAGCGCTAAGATCGTTTGGGACAGGATCCGTAAGATTCGGGGACAGTACCCATCTGGGGAAATCTCCATTCTTGAGAGTGTAAGAGGAACGGTTGCTGACGCTCAGGGTATTGCTGACTGTCTGGGCGCCGCTTTTTCTTCGGTGTCCAGCAGCAGCAATTACCCTGCTTCGTTCCGGCAGTTACAGCCGCGGCTTGAAAGGCCCAAGATTTCTTTTGGACCGTTTCCTTCCGCAGATTACAACAGCCCGCTGACTGCCGTGGAGTTGAAGACCGCTCTGATGAGGTCCGGCCGGACATCTGTCGGACCAAATAACATCCATTACGAGATGCTGAAGCACCTTTCTCCGTCTTCTCTTGAATGTCTGCTAATCCTGTTTAACAGGATTTGGCAAGAGCATGTCTTTCCCGAATCTTGGCACACTGCCATTGTCGTTCCTGTTCCCAAACCTGGTAAAGATCCCACCAACCCATTGAACTACCGGCCAATTGCTATGACGAGCTGCCTTTGCAAAGTACTTGAGCGTATCATTAATTTTCGTCTCATTTTTTATTTGGAGTTTCATCACATTTTTTCACCTCATTAGAGTGGATTTCGCAAATCTCGATCCACCACCGATCATCATCTTCGCCTTGAGACATCTGTCAGGGAGGCGTTTTTCTGGCGTCAGCACATGGTCTCCGTATTCTTCGACATGGAGAAAACCTATGATCGTACTTGGAGATAAGGCATTCTCCGTGATCTGCACGAGTACGGATTGCGGGGAAACTTACCATCTTTCATCGCCGGATTTCTCCAGGACCGGAGTTTCCGTGTGCGCATCGGATCGACCCTCTCTGCGATGTACCCACAAGAACAGGGTGTACCTCAGGGCTCCATTCTTTCCGTTACGTTGTTCATCCTTCGTGTAAACCATATTTTCCAACTGCTTCCTCCGACGGTTCGTGGAACCATGTACGTGGATGATCTGCAGATCTCTTGCGCCTCTGTTAACATGCGCACCATCGAGAGACAGCTCCAGTCTGCCATTACCAAGATCTCTCACTGGGCTTCCCGAAATGGATTTGGCTTCTCGACGCAGAAGACCGTTTGTGTGCATTTTTGTCGCAAACGGGGTCTTCACCCAGATCCCAGCCTCCGTCTGGGGTGTTCTACCATCCCTGTGGTGTCAGAAGCCAAGTTCCTTGGGCTAACTTTTGACCGAGCGCTCCCCTTCCGGCCTCACATTCAGTCTTTGAAGGTGAAGTGCGCGAAGTCATTGAGTATCCTGAAGGTCCTCTCTCGAACATCTTGGGGGTCTGACAGGTGCTCAATGCTTCGCATTTACCACTCTCTCATTCGGTCAAAGTTAGACTTCGGATGCATTACGTACGGTTCAGCACGTCCATCAGTTTTAAAGCCTTTGGACCCCGTCCATCACCAGGCATTGCGGTTATGTACTGGTGCTTTCCGTACTTCTCCCGTGCATAGCATGTATGCGGAGGCTCATCAGCCGCCGTTATGCATCCGTTGTAAGCAGCTGTCTCTTCAGTTTTTTACAAAACTGAAATCTCTTCCTGATCATCCACTGCATGGTTCCATCTGTAACGTATACTCTCGATTCACTTTCCTTTTGATTTTACTATCTCTGGTTATTTTATTTTTCTATGTAAATTATCTTCTTACTGAACGAGATGTTACTTCACCCGCTGAATGAGATCTGGCAATAAGTGTAAGTCATGACGTGGTGGTAGCCAGTATAAATAGGCGCGTTCAGCGATACAAAAGGAGAGCGTTTGTTGTTGTACGGGGAGAGCGTTTATTGTTGTATAGGGAGAGCGTTTGTTGTTGTAGAGGAGAGCTGTTGTTATGAGTATAGAGCTTCGTTCATGTGCAAGGAGCTACGTGTTATTTGAGTAGCTGTGTGTGAAGTGTGTATACCAGTTGAAGTTCATAATAAAAGGGTTACGTAAGTACGTCTTTCTCAGTTCATAGTACTGTCAGACCTCTGTCTGGCTGTTAGGTTTATTTCATTTAGTGTTATTAGTAACAACTAGCATAAGACTTTATTCATCCTAAATACTACTACAACATTACTACCAGTTATAAGTTTGTTCATTACTATTACTACACTACTAGCAGGAGACTTCATTCAGGATCTTAATTAACTAGTAACAACAACCATTTGAATTCACTATTAGAAGCATAGTACAAGCATTGAATTCATTATAATATTAGTGAAAGCTATATTCACGACAATTAGCGTTAGTGAAAAGCCATATTCATTATAATTGGCGCCCGAACTTTTCTCGAACACGAGGTCTTGACAATTATTACCCATGTCTTCACTACCTGAGACAACTTCAATGTTTCACCCTAAGACAAGTTTCAGTGGTGATGGGATTAATTTCGAACATCTGCAAGAAGCCTGTGGGGCTCACTTTGATATGGATGATCTACATGTACCCAGACATTCTTCACAATTTCGTAATTCACCAGCTTCCTATTACTCTGAGTCGCGGGTCGTACCTGAGGGAGTTCAATCCTCTCAGCGAAGCAGAATGCTTGCCCATTTCGTGCCGCATGCAGGAACAATTCATTTCAATGGGTTGGAGGGATTCTTAAAGTTCCTCGAAGATTTGGAAGATCATTTTGATATCTACAATATTCCTGAAGACTGCAAAGTACAAATCGCAGGCACTTGCTTGAAGGATACCGCTAAGACCTGGTATCGGCAGTGGAGAGTGTCGAACCCGGATTCTCATTATGAGAATTTCCGAGCAGAATTTATGGAGGTCTTTCCTTTCGGCCTCAGTCGAGCTAGCCTTGCACAACAACTTTTTTCTCGTCAGCAAGGACCCAACAATAGCCCTGTTGCATTTGCGTTGGAAACAACACGCTTATATAACTTATGGGATCCACATGCCAGTCATGTCGACATGTTGGATACCCTATTGCAGCAGCTCGACCCATTTTTACAAGATTTTCTTGAGGTTCGACACCCTGCTACAATTCATGAATGCCTTCGCCTCATACGAACGTATGAAGAGCGACATGGCAAACATGGTTCAACTCACCATGCTCGGGCACCCCGCGAGGCTTATTACGAAAACCCTCAGCGGCATAATAGGCATAATAACTTTCAGCGCGAGCATGCACAAGTGCACACCCAAGCTTCATACGTTCCACAACACAGAAGAGTGGCAAACCAACAGCGAGTTTCTGAACAATCTTCGGGATATCGTACAAATGCACAGTATGCTCGACCCCGGTCCAATCCGCAGCATTCGGAACGTTTTCATGCTCAAGGCAATAATGATTTTTCTGCCCGTGCTGAGGGAAGAAGTAATAGATATGACAATGTAAACAGACACGCGGAGTTCCCGACTCAGGTTTCACGCAGTTTTCCTCATCGTGAAAATTTTCCCGATACCCGGCAGGGTCGAGGTTTCAGACCGCATGATAATCCAACCAGGAATCCTTTAAACTTCCAAAGGAAGTAGACCAAGGGTCGGTCCTGCTTCCTGATACCAAGCATTCTGACCCTAAAACAGTATTAGTGACTGTTCAAACTCCTCAGTTGCCTGATGTATTCTTGACAATTGAAGATATTATTGTCGAGACAAAGTTCGACACTGGTTCTGAAATATCAGCCCTAAATACGAAGTTTTGCACTGACAATTTTCCTGCAATACTCATTCAGATTGCGACGCAGTATTTGCGAGGTGCAAATAACGAAATCTTCAGTATCACAGGAACTGTCACATTATCTCTAGGGCTGGGAAAAGCTCGTTTTACGCATTCTTTCCTGCTTATAGACGAACTACCTGTGAAATGTCTAATGGGCATGGACTTTATTCATACGTTTCAAATAACTTTGAATTTCGTACAACATGTGATTTCCTTTCCGGAACCTGTCGAAATGATTCCTACGGTCCCTATGGATATAACGAGTTTGTTATTGAGTAACCAATTGAATGAGAGGCAACGAAACCAGCTTTCTCTACTTTTACAGGAAAGCCCTGGTTTATTTTCTGATCAACCGGGTTTCACACAGGTGGTTTATCATGTCATTGACACTGATGGTTCGAAACCGATAGCGACGAAACCTTACCCTTGTGCTCCACATAAGAAACAGGAAATGCAACGTCAAATTTCTGAAATGATTAAACAGGGCATAATCAAGGAATCCACAAGCGCCTGGGCTGTTCCTGCCTTTTTGGTTCCAAAGAAACAACCCAATGAATTTCGTTTCGTGACAGATTTCCGCAAGCTCAACCAAGTCACAAAAACGATCAATTATCCACTACCTGTAATGTCACATATTTTGCATGACCTGTCGTCAACCAAATGGATGTCAACCTTGGATTTGGCGAGTAGATATTGGCAGGTAGCAGTACATCCGGACTCTGTTGATAAAACAGGCTTTGTGACTCCTTTTGGGGCTTATGAATACCTACGTATGCTCTTTGGATTAGCTTCTGCACCTGCTACTTTCCAAAAGCTTATGGATACGGTTCTCAGACCTGTCCTGGGTCCCCATGTGCATGTCTATTTGGATGACATTATTATCACATCAGAGACTTTTGACGAGCACCTTTCTCTGCTCAAACTGGTGTTCCAACTCATATACAATGCTGGCTTGACGTTAAAACCTAGTAAATGCCAGATAGCGAGGGACGAGATTGTATATCTGGGGTTGAAAATCACTCCCCACGGCTTATTTACGGATAATGAAAAAATTAATCCTATTGTTGACTTTCCTCGGCCTAAAACAGCAAAAGAACTATCACGCTTTCTGGGAATGACCGGATGGTATCAGCAGTTCGTCCCCGCTTATGCTACAATCTGTGAGCCATTGTATGCTTTGAAACGTAAATACAAGAAGTTTGGTTGGACACCTGAGGCTAACGCTGCTTTTTAAACACTGAAGTCTGCGTTGACTCAGCCTCCGGTGTTGGCTTTCCCGGATCATACTAAGGAATTTTATATTTATACTGACGCATCCGGAGTTGGTCTTGGTTGCGTTTTGTCACAAGCTGGGCATCCAATAGCTTTTGCGTCTCGTACTTTAGCCAAAGCCGAACGCAATTATTCAGCTACCGAACGTGAATGTCTTGCTGTTGTGTATGCTCTTGATAAATTTCAATGTTATCTTAACGAATTGACAGTCAACATAATTAAGGATCATTCTGCCCTTCAGTATTTGAATTCTGCTAAGCACTTATCTCAAAGACTTATGAAGTGGGCTCTGAAGTTACAAGAGAGCAATATCAAAATTTCGTATCAGCCAGGTCATAAGAAACAATTACCGGACGCATTGTCTCGCGTTCCGATTAGTGTGGTCCCCACAGAAACTACTCCTGGATGTCAGCCTTTACTTTTAATAGCTGATATAACATCCAGAGAGCAGATAATGGCAGAATTAATAAATGATCCAGATTTCGGGGATATATATAATTTTTTGCTTGCGGGTTCGCCCCTACAAAGTGATCCTTCTCTGGCTGGAAGGTCACAACATTTTGAAGTCATAGAAGGTCTTCTTTACTATACGAAATCTAGGACTACTAGGGCAGAGTTTCGCCCATGTATTCCGCGAACCCTTAGAATGCCCTTTTAAACGAATTTCATGACAAACCTCTTGCAGGCCATTTAGGTATTCGCAAGACCCGTTGTAAATTGCGGGATGTTGCCTATTGGCCTGGCATGTACCAAAGTGTGCTCGCATACGTTCAATCATGTCACTTGTGTCAGATTAATAATTACCGTAATGTAAGACCGGCCGGTCACTTGAAATCTAGTTCAAGTTCCCATGTTTTTGATATTATTTCCATAGATTTATTGGGACCTTATCCTTTATCTGTTAAAAACAAAGCTCGTTACGTTTAGTATTAACTGATAATTTTTCTGAATGGGTTGAAGTTTTTCCCATTAAAGCCGCTACGGCAGAAGTTATTTGTAATGTATTAGTTAATGAAGTGTTCTCTAGATATGGTGCACCTAATAAAGTAGTTTCGGATAATGGTCCACAATTTATTTCTGACATTTTTGAAAGAATGTGTGCGAGACTACACATTAAGCATAAATTCATTTCCCCATATCATCCCCAGAGTAATCCTGCGGAACGAGTAAACCGCACGTTAGTGAAAATGATTGCTACATTTGTCATGGATCATCATGAACGATGGGATGACCATCTTGAGCTATTTTCGTTCGCCCTCCGCTCGTCTGTTCACGAATCTACTAAAATTACTCCTGCAGAACTTTTTCTGGGTCGCAAAATTAAAACCCCTTTTGAAAATTTAACGGGGATTATCGACGAACTAAACCAGCGACCAACTCCGCAATCAGTACGAATCATGGCAGAAAAAGCTCGTGTTGCAATGCTAGGAGCACAAGCGGCTCAAGCAAGATATTATAATCCTAGGCGTAGGGAACCAGATCTTGTCGTTGGAGATCTCACTCTCGTGGAAACGCACTTCCGGTCTTCTGTTTCTCATACTTTAGTGAAGAAATTTGCACCCAGCTACGAAGATCCATATCGGGTGGCAAATGTGTTTGAAAATAACATTGTTCTTGAAAAACCTGACAATCAATTTTAATACGTACACATTGCTCAGTGTCGCAAGTATCATGAACGAAATATCGATTTTATAATCAACCCTACTCAACCTTCTGTTCTACAGACTCAAGAGTCTATATCTCACGATCAACCTCCAGAAACTTTGGACGAACCAACAAACATTTTTGAAGAATCTCCCGTGATTTTTTGTTCACCCTCCCCTCCTCAAGACGGGTTTCCAAACACGCAACCTGATTCTCCCATGAGACCAAGGCTCGAATCAAGTTCTTCAAATACTAGTATCGTTCCTTTCCCTCCTACCATTGCCAAGACTATTGCTGCACCATTTCCCGATAACTCTGCAACACCACAAGCTCCTACTTCCTTGAATACCTCGTCAGATAGTATTCCTATAGGCAGAAATAAACAGCGCCCTGCACGACCACTAAATTACAGCAGCAACTCAGAGGCTTCGGATATTTCTGATTTATCAGTTATGAACAATAATTTGACTATTCCTAAACGTCAAACACCAATTCCAAACCGTCCAGCACCACCAAAAGCTGGTCAAAAACGTAACTTGTCTCCCCAATTTGCTTCGCCGCAACAGCGACGAAGGCAGAGATCCTTGCATCCGCCCGGGTTTCGCCCCTGGAACCTACGCTCAGGGCAAACAGGGCTAATGCCTGCTGCTACTCTCATGCCACGAGGGCGAAAACGAAAACAGACGATGTGGCCGGAGCCACGTCCGTCCAAAAGAATGCTGGAAGGACACCACGGGCCCCAGCACAAAGGGACTACAATCAAAAGCCTGGGGGAGCCCGTTCCTATCAGCCGCAGGGATTTCCGGACAGCCAGACTTCGGCCGTTCCTGATCGCCGGACTTCAGCCGTTCCTGTCAGCCGCAGGGATTTCCGGACCTCCAGACTTCGGCCGTTCTTGATCGCCGGACTTCAGCCGTTCCTGACCGTTCCTATCAGCCGCAGAGATTTCCGGACCGCCAGACTTCAGCCGTTCCTGACCGACGGATTTCAGCCGTTCCTGACCGTTCCTGTCAGCCGCCGGGATTTCTTGACCGACAGAATACAGATGTTCCAGATCCATTCAAGTCCTTGAAACGCACTACGCCACCTGAATTTACAAGTCCGATTAGGCCTGGAAAACGTTATCGTACTAGAGTTTTTTATGCGTCCTCGAGATAAGTAAGTTCTCGTGGACAGGTTCTTTTCTCCGTTTGTTGTTTTTCCTGCACGACCAGTTGGCGTGTCAGAATTTCTTTTTTTCGTGTGGGCCTATGCATTCTTTTTTGTGTATATATGTGTTTTTTTTTATATTTCTTCTATGTCCATCTACTAATCCAAATTTTTTTTTTTTATATATCTATGTGCTTAGGGGTAAAATAATAAAATTGTTACTGTTAGGCAGCTCCAGGCAATCTTCGCTGCTGATACAGTTGGTGTGTATTCACCGAATAATGAGAACGTGATTTGAAATTAAAAAAGTGATTCCTGCTAGGCAGAATAAAAGGAAGGTATGCCGATGCAGGTTTGTTTTGTTCAAAAATACAAGTTTCACAGACGAATACAGATTTCTTGATTTTGTCATGCCAAGTTTGAGATTGTAAATACTGCAGCCACCAAACAACAAAACAAAAAAGAGGTCGATAAACGTCAATCAACGAAGTGTAAGACTTACACTCCAAAATTGATAGGTTTTTCGAAAAAAAAAGAAATTAAGGGGGAGATGATGTAACGTATACTCTCGATTCACTTTCCTTTTGATTTTACTATCTCTGGTTATTTTATTTTTCTATGTAAATTATTATCTTCTTACTGAACGAGATGTTATTTCACCCACTGAATGAGATCTGGCAATGAGTGTAAGTCATGACGTGGTGGTAGCCAGTATAAATAGGCGCGTTCAGCGATACAAAAGGAGAGCGTTTGTTGTTGTACGGGGAGAGCTTTTATTGTTGTATAGGGAGAGCGTTTGTTGTTGTAGAGGAGAGCTGTTGTTATGAGTATAGAGCTTCGTTCATGTGCAAGGAGCTACGTGTTATTTGAGTAGCTGTGTGTGAAGTGTGTATACCAGTAGAAGTTCATAATAAAAGGGTTACGTAAGTACGTCTTTCTCAGTTCATAGTACTGTCAGACCTCTGTCTGGCTGTTAGGTTTATTTCATTTTGTGTTATTAGTAACAACTAGCATAAGACTTTATTCATCTTAATTACTACTACAACATTACTACCAGTTATAAGTTTGTTCATTACTATTACTACACTACTAGCAGGAGACTTTATTCATGATCTTAATTAACTAGTAACAACAACCATTTGAATTCACTATTAGAAGCTTAGTACAAGCATTGAATTCATTATAATATTAGTGAAAGCTATATTCACGACAATTAGCTTGGTAGTAAAAGCATTTATTCATTATACATCTTCCAACCGGACTGTGTCCGCTTGTTTTTCCACCGCCCCTCCTGTGTTCCGACGTTCGGGATTCGGATGTCTGCCATAGTGCGCGATGCTGGTCTAAACTTGTCTGGGATTGGTTTGACCACCTTTTTCAACCAACCTCCTTGGCAGCCCGTTTAAGCAACGGCTGACCTATCTCTTTGTGTGTGGCCAAAGTCGTCTACTCCTGCTCTGGTGTACCAGCAGCTCTTTGGTGAATTACAGTCTGTCTACCCGGATTACGTGCCTGTGTTCACCGATGGCTCGAAGTCCGGGGATGTCGTTGGATCCGCTTTTGTGTGTGGCGATGCCTAAGATGCTGAGAGGCTTCCGCCTGAATCCACCGTCTTTTTGGCAGAGATGCGTGCGGTGCACCTCGCTTTGTGCCACATAAGTCTCGATCACATCGTCGCGCTATGGTTTGCTCTGATTCCCAGTCCGTCATCTAAGTTTTATCATCTCCAGAGGACACGGACTCACCTGTCATCCGTGATGTCCGTCGTAGTCTTGGAATTTTGGAGGGTGATGGCTTCCTGGTCCGATTCTGTTGGGTTCCTGGCCATGTTGGGATCCGGGGTAACGAGCTGGCAGATCTCTCTGCCAGGTCTGTTTCCTCCATGTAGCCAGCTCGGCGGCCACTGTCTTTCCGCGATTTTAGACCTTTGATCCGGACAATTCTCCTGGACGAGTGGCAGTCCCTGTGGTCTCAGCAGGGCAGCAATAAGTTGCATTCTATCAAACCACAGATCGGACTTTGTAAGTCTAGTTTGCGGAAGAACCGTCGTGAGGAAGTTGTTCTTGCACGTCTCCGCATTGGGCACTGTCGTTTTACTCACCGCTTTTTGCTGTGTGGCGAGGGTGTCCCGGTGTGTGAGGCGTGCAACTGTCGTCTCACTGTCCTTCATGTTTTGTGTACTTGTGTTCGGTTTTGTGATCATCGTTTTCGTCATTTTCACTCTCACCTGTTGGACGAAGGAGCAGCTACGCTGCAAACTATTATTGGCGAAGCCTGCGACATGAAAGCAGTGTTTTCGTTTTTACAAGAACTTGACTTTTTTAAACTCATCTAGATTTTAACTTGTTCACTATCATATTTCCTTTTTACCACATCATCCTGTTTTTAACCTTGTGTACGTTTTTTATTGATTTTGTTTTGTTTTGATGTCCTTTGTTTGGCGCTCTTTGGCCAACCATGGCCCTTGCGCCGTTAAAATCAATTAACCAACCAACCAACCAAGCAGTAGGGTCAATGACGTAGAAACTTCACAGCCAAGAAATATTGAATCACATGATGACTTCCAGCCGCATTCCCCGTAAATAATCTTACTTTAGGTGGAACCACCTTAACTACAACAAAAGGCAAGATATTTTTACTAACGTAATTGTGCTTTTCAGAAGGCATATCAGCATATTAATTCATTGCTTTCAATGTAAACTTTTCACTCACAGAACCTTTCTTAATCGTAAATTATTTTGTTAATCTCATAAATTTTCTCGAAAAATAGAGGGTAGAGTACTTGCTAATGTGCTTCTATAGACGAGTAATCACATATTTAAATTAATTATATTTTTTCTTACACTTTACCAACTTCAACAATTCCAGATGTACTGTAATATCTAAATGCACTTTAAAAATTACGGTATTGACAGGACTTCCATGTTCCTTTAATGATAACAAAATAAAAGTTAAAAATTATACGCTTTACCGATTCAAGAATAAGGTCAATATTTACTAAATTGGTAATAATAGTAATAATACAGGGGTCTACTGATAACCCCGCAACCCTCGTAGTGCGGGGTCGGGGGTGGAGGGCTCTTGGTTAAAAGGGTCTCTAGCCTGAGCAAAAAGATTTTACAGATTTGTTTTGCAGAAACTTCATTTGAAACTGGTTTAAAGAAATAGCCAGGAATTAAGGCAGCTTTGAATGAAGTATTGAGAAGAAAAGTATTTTTTTTTTCAGTAAATACGTAAAATCTTTAGAAATCATTTTCGCTGCTTTAGTTCATAAAAACTGAATGACGGGAAATCAACTACTCAAAATAACTTCAGACACCTTGTAATAGCCCTTGCTGTTACAAGGGGGCTCAAGTTCACAGCCCTTGCAATAGTTTCTATGCAGATATGTTAACAAGAAAATGTGAAAAAAAATCAGTTTAATGAGCGGAACATTTATACCAATGGTGATAAGGTGTTATGTATTACAGTTGTTTGCACATAACTATGCATCCTTCCAAATACACAGTGTGGCAAAGAATTTTTAAGACTGGGTTTGTAAAATGAAATAGAAACACGAAATTATAATTTGCTGGTTTGTTATTCAAAATAAGTCCCTCCGGCTTCAATACACTTGTTACAGCGATTTAATAATGATTCAAATGCCCGTTCCAGTTCACTTTGCGAAATTGCCTCCAAAGCACGCGTCGAAGCTGTTTGTATGGTCGAAATATTATCAAAATAACACCCTTTTAACGTCATTTTAAGTTTTGGGAATAATAAAAAGTCGCAGGGTGCTAAATCAGGCGAATACGGTGGATGATTCAACACACAGACGCTATTTTTTGCCAAAAATCTACGAACAAGAAGTGAGGTGTGACTGTGTGCATTATCGTGCAACAAACACCAACTGTTTTCATCCTGATATTCTGGACGAATGCGACGAATTCTGCCCATCAAACGCCTCAAAACATTTAAATAAAACTCACCAGTAATTGTTTGTTAACTTGGAACAAATTCTTTGTGGATAATACCCTTACGATCGAGGAATGTAACGAGCATTGTTTTGATTTTTGATGGAACTTTTCTTGTTTTTTTGGCTTGTGGTGAGTTTTTTGACTTCCATTCCGCACTTTGTCGCTTTGTTTTAAGATAATATTGAAAACATCATGTTTCATCACCTGTAACAATCGATTTTTAGAAGTTTGGATCATTTTCAGCGGCTGAAATGATGTCTCTGCAATGGGCACTTCTCCTTGATTTTTGTTCATTGGTTAACGTGTGTGGAACAAATTTAGCACAGACTAAATGTAGCACAGACCATCCTGCATGAAGATTTGTTTTGCCCAAATCTTCATGCAGGATGGTTCGAGTCGTTTCTTTGTTGATGTTTAAAGACTCTTTCATCATTCTTAGTGACGCACATCGATTGTTTGCCACGAAATCACACACTTTTTCAATAATCTCAGGTGTCCTAGATGAACTTGGTCTTCCGATATGCGTATCATCTCCTAGAGTATCTCTTCGGTCCAAAAAAGGTTTGTGCCACAGGAAAACCTTTGATCTACTCAAACAAAACTCACCGTAAACTTGTTTTATCATTTGGTACGTTTCCGAGACACCTTTACCAAGTTTTGCGTTAAATTTAATAACAACCCTTTGTTCCATCTTAATAATTCAGCATGAAAAAAATTTTACTTCTTTAATGAACGGCCGTTTCGTTTGAGTTACTTTAACAGATGCGCACTACTTTTGGCAGAAAGTAAGCAGATGGCCACGGTTTATAACGCATTCGCGATTACACTGGTGGCGCCACCGTAGGCTGAAATTTAGCGCCAGTCTTAAAAATTCTTTGACGCACTGTGTATAATAAACTAAAAGGTGTTCTTCGCGGGAACGAAAAATCAGACACCTGTGTAATTTTTTTTATAACAGATTCAAGGGCGTCGGTACCGCGGGGGCAGAGGGGCAGTTGCCCCCGACCACAAATGAGTGTGGGGGCGAAACATCATATTTGCCCCCTCAGTTTTCTTCCTTTTCAAATTACAGAGTAAATTCCTGTGGAAGAGGTTTATTCACCTATTGAAAGAAAACTTTTAGAATGGGAACAAGTCACCTTGTAACGTACCAGGAGATGTGACGTACCTGCCAGAAGGACGCACACGACATAAAGGCAGATAGGAATCAGAATAAAATGTCCGCGTAGCTCAATTGGTAGAGCAACTTATTCCGGAATGAGGGGACCCGGGTTCGAATCCTGGCGCGGATAAAAATGACGGAGAAATTCACTTCGTTATAACCTCTTCAGAAACTTTTTCAATTATTGCAGCAATTAGGCTTATTCATAAAGGTACCTTCTTCCGGTTTCAGGGACAAATCTATCAATAACAACAGGGATCACCTATTGGGTCTCCACTCGCCCCCATGCTAGCAGAACTGCTTCCCCGTACATCGAGGACAAGGTTCTAGCAGAACACCCAAAGGTTCCACTCCTCTATGTGAGGTATGTCGACGATGTATTCCTCTCTATGAGGTATGGCGACGATGTATTCCTCTATATGAGGTATGTCGACGATGTACTCCTCCTCTGGCCACGCACCTTTACAGAACTTGAAGCATTTACTGTCCATCTATCTTCTATTTTTCCTTCTATTTCTTTTACTATAGAACTGGAAACTAATATTTCTCTTCCATTTCTGGATTTCAAACTTTGCAGGTACTCTCTGTTTAATACCATTTCATATTCTGTATTTCGAAAACCCTCTACCTCCCCTATCTTAATGCCTTCTCATTCTCATCACCCTCAGAACTACAAACTGGCGGACATTTCTTTTTCTGTTAAACGAGCTCAAATAGACAATGACTCAAGAACTTTCCTTCATTAAAAATCTGGCAAAGAACTTTGGATATCCTGATTATCTAGTCACGAAAATAATTAAGAAAACCATGAGAATGTATGAAGCCACCCTGATTTCCGAGACTTCTACCATAAGATACATTGGTTCAGTGGACTTTCATTCATCGCTAACCCCAATCCTTAAGAACATTTGTAGTAGACTGCTATGGGGAATTGTGATCCGAACCAGGAATATTTTTTTCTCTTTTACGTTCAGAAAGTGACAAAGTCAATAAGGACAAACAACATGGTGTTTATAAGATACCTCTACGAACCCTGGACCCGTCATTGCCTCCTTCCTGCTACATAGGCTCCACCCGGAGGAACTTAGGGTTACATTTGAAAGAACATAAAAACGATTTGAAACAGGGGACCTTGTCCACTGGTCTAACAAGAACTGTAAGCATGGGTAATTGAGTTCCGGGACGAAGCCATAATGATATCTTCAGCCTCTACTCAAACCATCTTGTTATTCTTGGACAGCCTGCACATTTACCATTTGGGCGACTCCTATTATAATGACATCTCCCCTCGTCCAATTTCAGGGCCCTCGCAACATCTGTTCCACCCAGTCACGTAATCTGGAACTGGAGACTTTTAAGAGTGACCATTATGTCAAGACTGATATATCTATATTTTTCTTTTTCTTTTGATGTATACGTACCATTCGCAGAGAACTTCATTCCATGGGTTACCGTCATCGTGCGGCTGCTCATAAGCCTTTCATCTCCACTCGGAATACTACTCGCCTTTAAGCATGGTGTAAAGAACATTTATCGTGGACCGTTGATCAATGGAAACGGGTCCTATGGACTGATGAATTCAGATACACGATCCATCAGTCTGATGACTTTGTGTGGGTATGGCGGCAGTAGGGGGAATTACCACAGTGCACTGTTCCTACGGTCCCGTTTGGAGCTGTGAGTGTACTCTTGTGAGGGTGTTTTTTGTGGTATGGTCCCTGCTCATTGGTTATCGTGGAAAAATCTGTTAACCACCACGTCTACCTCGATATTCTGGACAATTATGCCCTACCAACTCTGTAGCAATACTATGGAACCGAGCATTGTTGGTACCAGCAGGGTAATGAACCGAGCTAAGAAGCGAAGACTGTTACGGCGTGGTTTGATGATAATTCCGTATCTTGTGTGGACTGGCCAGCACACAGCCCTGATCTTAATCCCATAGAGCAATTATGAGATGAATTAGAGCTCCGCGTAAGAAGTTTTGAACCAAAGCTTACTACTAAGCAACACTTAGCGGCAGCATTATGTACTGAATGGAAGCCCATACCTATCGTTGTGTTTCAAAACCTTTTCGAAAGCATGTCTCGAAGGGTCAGTGCATGCATTAATGCCAAAAGTGGACCTACACCGTACTAATGTATGTCAGTAAATGCTATGTTGCGTTTCTTTTCTAGGTGTGTGGCGAGTTTGTCAATATAGTGTATATGCATACACCTGCTGCATGAACTATTTATATTAGTTTATGTAATCATCATTATTGTCAACGATTCTCTATCCAAGCGTTTTTCACAACTCTCTCTTTCTCGCTTGAAATTCTCTTCGACCACAGCTGCCAATTGTCGTGTACTGGTATTCCATGTTGGTCGTCAGAGCTTCTACCAAAGTGTCAGTGTTGATGGTTGTTGGATGTCTTGACCTGGGCTTCTTTTCGAGACTTGTGTGACAGATGGCATGGCCACCCATTTCTCCTGATAATAACCCATGCGATTATTTCCTTTGGAGCTTTATTAAGGATATGTTGAACAAGAAAAAGGTTACATCTATCACTGAGATCAAAGAACGCATTACTGCAGCCTTCCTCCTTGTTACACCTGATATTCTCCAGCGTACGTAGGTGGAACTGGACTATCGTTTGGACATCCTGCGGGCAACCGACGGAGCCCACGTGGAGACCTAATGACATTAAAAAAAATACTTTCACAGTTACCATGTGTTTTGACATTAACCCTTTAACGACCATAACGCCTAAAACGCTTGTACATACGAACTGCCGTAGCCGCCGGAAACGCCTGTCTGGAGTGAGTCAGATTTCCTACCCTTATTTTTTCTTAAAATTTTCTCGACATATGATGGATCAGCGGGAATCACCCTCAGTCACTATCGTTGTTATTAAACAAAGAAGTGAAACAACGGACAGTTTCGGGCGTTATGGTAGTTAGAGTGATACAAGATATTTGGGCCATGGTCGTTAAAGGGTTAAAAGTAAGTTGTTACATATTGTAGTTTCTTTTAAATAGCATACTGATATTTCATTTATGGACACCCTTTATATTACAATGTTAGTATATTAAATATTACTGTCAAATGGAGATTTGATATTATTGGAAACTATTTCTGTTGCTGGGAAAAGGACTGTCCCTGTTGGGAAAGCCTAAATAGCCGCCCCGGTGGCGCAGAGATCTAAGCGATGGCCTCTGATCATTCGTCAGAACGGGGTCCGGGTTCGAATCCCGGTGAGGCATGGATGTTGTGTTTGTCTTACGGCACTGGCTCTCTCCCTTCCCTGGAACCAGTGACCCTAAATTAGGGACGGGCGACTGCTTATAGCCCATTGAGTTGCTCACTGTGGTCGTTAAACCTCCAATTAAAAAAAAAGCCTAAATATTTTCTTGTTCCGAAATAACTTCTATAACACGGAAACTTATTCCATACGAAACATTTTTTTATTTCTTGAATTTCCATTTTAACAAGTTTATTATCCCCCTCCAATTTTTTTTACATATCTTTAAAACTTTGGTATAATTGCTGAAAGATAAAAGTACTGAGTAAAATGTCAAGCAACATTATAAATGTTGATAAGAATCTCCTCAGGTACAAGTACAGGAGTAATAATGAAATTGAAACAGGAACAGGAAATTTTCGAAGTGAATTGTTTATGTGGCGCAACTTTCCGGTTTTGGTGGTAAGCAGGTCATTCTATCACTTCAACAGCATTGCTAGCAATACCAGGTAGAGAACAAGTGATACTTTTTCTTTCGTGGTAGCTATCCCATTGCTTTTAATGGCTTCGGCTTTAAAGCGATCCATATTGGCTCGGTAACGGTCTCTCCAGAATTCACATCGGTAATCATCCGGTTTCTTGGCCATCTTCTCTTCCACATTGATGTCGAGGTAAACGGGATCGTACCATTTGTATGGAGTCCACTCCACCTCTCCGGGAATGTTGGGGTTTCTGAAAGAAAGGATTTGGTAAACATTGTGCAAATTTTGACAGCCCGTCGTAGCAGTTACATTAAAGTGAACCACCACACTGATGCCCAAAATTAATGGATAGTGAGCAAAATCGTATATACCTCCGAACTTATGCAAAATAATGCGCCGAAAATCAGCGTACCTGCAAATTTTGCTACGCGGAATATTATCCAGGATTTACTTTTGTCGCAGGTAAGCAGGGTTATGGAAAATAGGATTGTGTCAAGAAAACGCCCTAATCTATGTTTATCTTGTGGCTGTTCTAGGAGACCCTTGCTTTCACTTCAGCCAAACGTCGATATAATTACGTTGCGAAGACATTGTATAAATGATTTTCAGCTGTGAGGAGCGATTGGGAGGTTAGAAGTAGGGTCAGTTCCAGACGGAAGTTTTCAGAGCATTGAATGTTCAGCGAAATGTGCTGTCAAGACTCCAGGAGACATTTTCAACACATAAGGCATGTTCGTCCTTGTCCAGAGCAACAACTGCTGAAGACGATCGTGGTAGTCTTCTAACTACCAGATGTAACAGGAAGATGTCCCTAGGCACTTTTATTGCTTCTAAAGAAACGGATGTCCGTTAAATGAGATGTATCGTTAATTCAGTTTCGTTCCATGAGTTCTGACGTATACTCTAATTTAACTTTCCTTTTTTGTTATTACTAGCAGGGGTACCCGGTATTTCCCGGATAAATATTCGTGGAATCACCAAGTTCAGCGGGTGAAATTTTATGAATGAAAAATATGTTCCTGTCATTTTCCCGTTAATACCAAATTTGGTAATTCTAAATTGAAAACTGTAGAACTTTTTTTTATATCAAATTTGGTGGCTCTAAATTGAAAACTGTAGAACTTTTTTCAGAAATTCAGTATGGCTTGACCCCCGGCTCCGACCCCTTCTAAAAACTGTCTACGGTCTAAGTCGGAGTATTATGAGATTCTATACCAAATTTGGCGGTTGTAAATTGAAAACTGTAGAATTTTTTACAAAAATGTTTGTATGGGCGCCCTTTGACCCCTTCCACAAACCGTGTACGGTCTAAGTCAAAGTATCATGAGATAATATACCAAATTTGGTGGTTGTAAAACTGTAGAACTTTTTACGAAATTTTGTATGGGAGCCCTTTGACCCCCGGACTCCGACCCCTTCCCAAAAACCATGTATGGTCTAATTCAGAGTATCATGAGATACTATACCAAATTTGGAGGTTCTAAAATAAAACCTGTTAGAATTTTAACTAGAATAACGAAAATTTTGTATGGGGGCCGCCTGGACACCCTCCTCCAGCTCTAATCCCTTCAAAAACACTTCTACGGTCTAAGTTAGAGTGCCATGAGATAGTATACCAAATTTGGTGGTTCTAAGTTGAAAATTACAGATTTGTATAGCGGACAAACAAACAAACATACAAACAAATATACAAACTTTCACTTTTATATACACTATAAGTCAACAAGTAATTGGACACCTGCGATAGCAAAGGAAAACGAAGTTTATTCACCTTCAATAGTTGGTGGAGCCTCCACAAGCGGCGATTACAGCTGCGACCCTCCGGGGCATACTCTCAACCAGTCGTTGTACGACGGCTAGCGGCATTTGCTTCCACTCGGCTTAGAGAACACAGGTCAGTTCCTTCACCGATTTCGGACGGTGGGGGCACCCTTTAAGCCGACGCTCCAACTCGTCCCAGAGGTGCTCGATAGGGTGATGTTCTGGGCCCTGCGCAGGCCAGTCCATTCGTTAACCCCATTGTCACC
Source organism: Macrothele yani (assembly GCA_039090855.1). Taxonomy (NCBI): domain Eukaryota; kingdom Metazoa; phylum Arthropoda; class Arachnida; order Araneae; family Macrothelidae; genus Macrothele; species Macrothele yani. Next base: position 53,321,262 of record CM077028.1, read on the forward strand.
ATACCAAGCCATGGTGGACCTCGCAACATGACAGGTGACATTGTCATCCTGAAAGTAACATGGCTCCACCCCGTAAAACTGCCACAACGTAGGAAGCGCATTATCATCCAAAATGATGCAGTATGTCTCGGAGTTGAGTCTACCAGGAATTGCGACCAAGTGTCCCGTGGCATACCAGGAGAAACACCCCCATAGCATAATTCCACCGCCGCCAAGCTTCACAGTTGGCACAATACATTCCGGCAGGAAGCGTTCTCCAGGCAGACGCCAAACCCAGACCCTGCCATCCAAACGGTAGCGTGTGAACCTTGATTCGTCGCTCCAGAGAACCTGTTCCCACTGCTCAACGGCCCACTGTCGACGTTCTTTGCACCACGTTAGCCGAGCAGCGCTATTGGACTTGGTGGTCAAAGGTTTGTGGGCGGCAGGGTCCGTTCGTCTCTCCTGCATTCGGTGGGTGCAGGAGAGACGGACGGACCGACGTGAGTGATTGCTGCAGCCGCGGCACACCACCGAAAGAGAGGACCGGCATGTTGTGAGGCGGGTATTGACGGCTCGAACCGCCACATCACGAACGTTAGCGCAAGAATTAGGGTGTGTTGCCCAACAACCTGTGTCAGCACGTGCCGTTCGACATCGTCTGCAGGAGCGGGGACTTGTCGCACGGCGCCCATTGCTCCGATACCATTGACGTTACACCACCGGCAAGTGCGGCGGCAGTGGGCCGTTGAACGCCGCACCTGGACTACGGAATGGCACGACATTGTCTTCTACGATGAATCCCGATTCTACATGCAACACCACGATGTTCCGATCCGCGTGTGGCGGCACCGTGGCGAGAGACTGTATAACGCCTGTATTATTCATCGTCATACCGGTCGATCGCCTGGCGTTATGGTTTGGGGCGAAATTGGATTTGACACCTGCACCCCTCTGGTACGCATCGACGGTACACTCAACAGCCACCGCTACATCTCTGATGTTTTGGAGCCTGTAGTCCTCCCTTACATGTAGGACCTGCCAGCGGCCACGTTTCAACAGGACAATGCGCGCCCGCACCTGGCACGCATCGTGCAACAATTCTCCACGGCCCACTAGATGTCACTCCTGCCGTGGCCGTCCTGTTCTCCCGATATGTCACCCATCGAACACGTCTGGTCGCTGATCGGCAACCGAGTGGCCCGGCAAGCACAACCCGCGGCTACGCCTGATGAACTGTGGCAACGTGTGGAAGCAGCCTGGACCGACATACCCCAAGCCCACATCCAAAGCCTCTTTCGTTCGATGCCGCGACGTGTAGCGGCCGTTATTGGCAGCCATGGGCGCCACATGAAATATTGATGTCTGCGTGTTCCGCAAGTCTCACGGGCCTGTAAGCTCAACCGTTTCATCTTTGTATCTGTTGTTATGTGTCCAGTAAATCTGGCTTTGCTATCTCGTGTCCTTCTTTGGCCAGCAGTGTAGATTACCCGATTTTTCTCTCAAGTTTTCTAATTCTTGTAAATCGCTTCCCAGAGCATAGAAAACCACTTTTATTGAAGAGTTACTAATTGCTCACTAATTAGTGATCTCACTAAATTACCATGAAAAAGAATATGCCCGATGAGCAATTGTTACATGCTTCGAGAATTTTATAAGATTCTAATGCCTCTAACTGTTGTATGGTAATGGCGCTTCAAGCAAAGACGAAGTAATAAAAAATATTAACTATCTGCATTTATGGAAAACTTTTCGCGTCACCTTCGAAGATACTTACATTCAGCACATAGGAATATTTTCCTTCAATCTCATTAATTTTTTCCAAATACCGCATTTTGTACTCGAAATTTAAACTTTCAAAGTAAGATACCATCATTTCAACGGGGACTGGTTGTCCTTCACTTACGTAACGTTACTTATGCTCGTTGCCATGAAGAAAGTCGCGTGTCTGCTGCATCCTCATAGGTCGTGGAAGCCACGAAAGAATGCGAACGGTGGTTTTTTTCTTTGTTTTGTCATTAATATCGTTACTGCTCGGCTCCCTTTTGTCATAGATTAATGTTTCACACACCTAAACCTTCCGCGACAAATGCTCTATGGAATGCTGAAAACCGCCAGCGATTCTCGAGATTAGCCCGAACAAACAGACAGAAGCCTACCGGGGACTTTATTTTGGGCTATGCATAGATATGTATAAGAATCGCCCAAATGAAAGTGAGACTCGTTTAATAGCGTCGTTGTATAATTACACAGAATCACGCATTTGCGACGGTAGATGGCGTGTCATGTCAGGAAACACGCTGTTATCGGTGGAACGTGTCAGTGTGCTGTTTGCAAGTGCGGAGGCAAATTGATTGCGTACGGTCGTGACATGGATTCGTCCAAAAAGGCCCAACGGGTAATTATGCAATTTTTGACTGCAGAAAGTGTTAGTGGAGCCGAAGTTTATTGTCGTATGAAAGATGTGTATGGGAATGAATGTCAGTCACGGTTTACAGTGTTCCGCTGGTGTAGTGAATTTCGTAAAGGACGTGTGAACACGGAGGACATGCCGAGACATGGGCAAGCACACATGGCCATCACCATGGAATCGATTGCTGCCGTGGACAACCTTGTGACGGAGAATCTCCGAACCACAACCCGCGAGCTTGCGGCAACATTTTTCGTGAGTAAAAGAACGTGATACAGCAAGATTTGCGCACAATGGGTCCCCAAGCATCTTCAGGAGGATCAGAAGACTCGGCGAATTTTTGCGCGCGCCTGGAGCATCTGCATCGTTACTAGGCAGAGGGGCAACAGTTTCTTTTAAGGATTGTGGCTGCAGTTGTTGGATTGGCTATACGCAGGCAGTACGTTGAAGACAAGCACATACTGCAATACGTTACACAACCTCAAGACAGCCATCAAGCGTAAGCGACGCTGTATGTTGTCAAATGGGGTTATTTGGCTGCACAACAGCGCACACCATCAAGTGTGCCAAGATTTGCTGCGGAGCTTCCGCTGGGAGGTTCTCGACAATCGCCTTATAGCTCCGATCTGTCACCCTGAGACTACCACATCTTCGGGCCAATGAAAAAAGCTCTCAAGGGCCGCCGGTTTGCTAACGATGCCGAGTTCCGGGACGCCGTTGAAGACTGGTTCCACAACCAACCACGGACGTTTTTCGCTCAGGGTATCCACAAACTCGTGCCTCGCTGGGACACTTGCTCGGACCGACAAGGCGACAAGGTGCACCAGGTATGTAGCTCACGTATCACTCTTACTACCTGTATGTTCACATATTCCAACTAAACACCTTACGGCAAAAAACCGACAGTCTCAGTTTCATTTGGGTTACCCTTATACGTAATATAACGAAGTAAATTTCTCGGTCATTTCTGTCCACGCCAGGATTCGAACCCGGATCCCCTCATTCCGGAATAAGTCACTCTACCAATTGAGCTACGCGGACGTTTTATTCTGATTCCTATCTGCCTTTATGTCGTGTGCGTCCTTCTGGCAGGTACGTCACATCTCCTGGTACGTTACAGTAAATTTTACTTCGTTCTCCTTTAGCATTTTCCAAACTTCACGTTTACATTTTCTAACTCGACTGAATATTTTGTGGCAACTACATTGAGATTGGTGGTTGAATGACGCATGTGAAAAACAGAAATAATAAGTAGGCTTACGAGATATGCGGAGGCTATTTCTCGTTAGAAGTATCATGCAGTGTTTCGTTAGAAGTATTAGGTAACTCAGGTTTGTTGCATTCGGCTTGTGCTTGTAATTGATTTGTAAAGTAATTTGCTATGAGATAGTCGATGTTATATGCTTAGAAACTGATGGTATTCGAGCTTGATTGAGGCGCGTTTATTGAAAGCTGTGTTTCATTATTGATAAAGTGATCGTTATCCTTGCTGACCTGAATAAAATGTGAAGATTGTGAGTACATCTCTTAAATTATTCTATGTACTCACAATCTTCAAAAGATTTGCTATGATATACTCGATGATACAGTAGCGAACAAAAGTATTTAGCGAAACACTTTTTTGACCATATTTTTTTTTTTCTCTGCTGGACCAAATCGGGTCATTTTGGGATATGATATGTGTTGATTTGTGGGTTACAATGCCGCGCACTTGTAACCCACAAATCAACAAAAAACGACAATTTCGCTCAGAGCGAATTTGTCGTTCGAAATGGGCCATATTCAAGAATCGCCAATTATTACCCATTTGTTTGCTGCATGTATTAATGTTTTTCTTGTGATTTTTGTGGGTTTTATGATGTGTAGTGTGATAATAAGTCAATCTTAGGTTTTCAGAAAGGGGTAAAAAGGCGGAGATCCCTGTTGGAGCTCGCCAGGTGGCCGTGAACATGATGGAATCCGGAATGCGCGTCACCGACATTGCGAGGGCCCTGAAGATCCGACACAGTTCATTTCAGCTATCCTGCAACGTTATAAGAAGACTGGGACCGTCGAGAACAGTCCGCGATGTGGTAGGCCTCGTTCCACTACGTTGCTTCAGGATAGACGCATCCTCCGTCGATCTCATGCTGATCCCACCTTGACTGCTGTGGACATCGCCACCGAATTCCGCGACAGCGACGACTTGAACGTCAGCCGAATGACCGTCTCCCGTCGTCTCATTGCTGGTAGATTGAATGGAAGACGCCCCGCCAATAAACCACTCATCGGGGTCAAAAATCGACGAGCCAGAGTCGCGTTCGCGCGCACTCATCGACACTGGACCGCGGCGGACTGGAGTAAGGGACTTTTCACCGACGAGAGCAAGTTCAACTTGTTCGGAAGTAATGGCATCCAATACGTACGACGTCCGTGTGGCCAGAGATTCAACCCCCAGTTCATTCTGCTCAATGTCAAGTACGGAGGTGGATCGCTCATGGTTTACGGCGCCTTCTCTCCTCGAAATAGAATGGGCACCATAATCAAGATTGACGGAATAATAACCGGCCAGAGCTACACGAATATGCTCATCAACGATGTCTTCCCATGGGCAAACCAGAACATGCCACCCGGATCGATCATGCAGCAAGACAACGATCCGAAACACACCTCCAGAGTAGCAAAGGCAGCCTTCCAGCAGCAACAGGTCACACTTCTAGGCTGGCCAAGCCAATCTCCTGACCTCAGCCCCATCGAGCACATGTGGGAGGACCTGGAGAGACGATGTGCGAAGAAAACCTGCCGGAATAGGGCCCAGAAGTTTGACCAGCTGTCAGCAGACTGGGCGCGAATTCCGCAGGTCACCGTCGAGAAGCTAGTGGACTTGATGCCGGCCCGTTGTGCAGTTGTTATTAAGTCTCGTGGTTATCCCATTAAGTATTAGTTATTGTTTTGTCGTTTTCTCGTACTTGTTTTCTGTTATCGTTGCATTAAATGAATATGATACACACCTACTTTGTTGGTCAATTTGTATGATATTTGCGATTAAGCTCGGTACCTGATCTGTGTTAAGGTTTCTGATCCATCTGCATATGGGTCATGTTTACAACTGAATAACACATGTCATATCCCAAAATGACCCGATTTGGTCCAGCAGAAAAAAATGATGGTCGAAAAAGTGTTTCGCCAAATACTTTTGTTCGCTACTGTATATGCATATGCTTAAAGACTGATGATATTCGAGCTTGATTGAAGCGCGTTTATTAAAAGTCGTGTTTCATTATTGTTGAAGTGATCGTTATCCTTTCTCACTTGAATATAAATGTGAAGATTGTGAGTACATCTCTTAAATTATTCTTAAAGTGAGATTTCTGTTGTTGTTTTTTTATTGGAGGTTTAACGACCACCATGAGCAACTCAATGGGCTATAAGCAGTCGCCTGTCCCTAATTTAGGGTCACTGGGTCCAGGGAAGGGAGAGAGCCAGTGCCGTAAGACAAACACAATATCCATGCCTCACCGGGATTCGAACCCGGACCCCGTTCGGACGAATGATCAGAGGCCATCGCTTAGACCACTGCGCCACCGGGAAGGCAATTTCTGTTTAATTAAGGACATTTAACATTAACCTACCAAGGTTTCAGTTTGATCAGATCAGATCATATGTAGAGGATTTTAGGAAGGGAGTGTCTGATCTCAGGTTTAAAACAACCCTTACAAATAGGAAGCTAGGAGATTTGGGCTAGAGTGCCCGATAGGAAAGTCACTCAGAAGCAAGGTAGAAAGGGAGAAGAAGACGCCCCTATATATTACCGGGGGGCCAGTACTCGAGGCCCGACGGCTTAACTTGACCATCCGACGTACGGCGGATATTTAGTGGTTCGAGCGTTCGTACCTTCCCGGGATCGCACCCGAGGTCTTCTCCGTGGCAGTCACGAACGTTAACCACTAGGCCACCCGCGTCCCCAGGGTTTCAGTTAAAACGAACCCTAAATTTAAATATATTTTTTTTTCACTTTTGTCTACAAATGCGAAAATACTTTTTGCAGAAAAGAATGAAAGATTTGGAGTGAATATTGTGACTGGAACGAAAGAATTTAGACGGTAGAAATATCATAGACTCCACTTTGGCGGGACGGATTTTCACTAGATTTTGGTACGTTGGTGCGGGAATTGTTGTCTTCCATTCTTCCACACGTACGTTAGTCAAGTCGATAGGCGGTCTCGGGCAGTTGTGTTTATTAAAAGCTGTGTTTCATAGGTGTTCCGTGGGGTGCAGATCGGGCCTCTGTACAATTCAGTCAAGTTGTTTCGCACCCATCATATCGAACCATTCCTACATGCACCTAACATTGTGGACAAAAGGATTGTGTTGTTTGGAAAGGAAAGGGCCTACCTCGAACGGAAACAATCGTATTGGGAGCGTGGAGTTACCATTATAGCCCGCACCGTTAATATACCCATGAACGGGAGTTAGGCGGAGCCATCGTAAACCATGAAATGCAGTCCCCGTACATGTTGCCCTTCTCCACCAAACTTCACATTTGGGCCCAAGACAGGTGGGAAGGTATCGTTCACCTGCTATCCTGGACACCCAAACTCCTCTGCGGGACTGCTAGATGGTGAAATGTAATCCAACACTTCAGCGAATGCGTTTCCACTGCTTCAGAGCCCATTAGCGTCGAGCATTACGCCAGTACAAAGACGCTTGGCATTGATCTTGCTAATGTTTGGCTGGTGTATCTCTTTAATGTTTGGCTGGTGTATCTCTTTAATGTTTGCCTGGTGCATCTCTTTAATGTTTGGCTGGTGTATCCACGGAATGTCAAGATGCGTCTCTGACTAAGGTAGCGTTCACCAGGTATCCTGCACACCCAGACTCGTCTGTGGGACTGCTAAATGGTTAAGCGTGATCCACCATTCCTGCGAATGCGTTTCCACTGCATCAGAGTCCATTAGCACCAAGCATTACACCAGTAACAAAGACGCTTGGCGTTGATCTTGCTACTGTTTGGCTGGTGTATCTCTTTAATGTTTTGCTGGTGTATCTCTTTAATGTTTTGCTGGTGTATCTCTTTAATGTTTTGCTGGTGTATCTCTTTAATGTTTTCCTGGTGTATCTCTTTAATGTTTGGCTGGTGTATCCACGGAATGTCAAGATACGTCTGTGACTAAGGTAGCGTTCACCTGGTATAATGCACACCCAGACTCGTCTGTGGGACTGCTAGATGGTTAAGCGTGATCCAGCGAATGAGTTTCCACTCCAGCGAATGAGTTTCCACTGTTTCAAAGTTTATTAGTGCCGAGCATTAACCCAGTACAAAGACGCTTGGCGTTGATCTTGCTAATGTTTGGCTGCTTTATCACACCAATGTTTAGCTGCTGTGTCCACGGAATGTTAAGATGCGTCTGTGACTAAGAAAGCGTTCACCTGGTATCCTGCACATCCATACTCGTCTGTTTGACTGCTAGATGGTCAAGCGTGATCCACCATTCCAGCGAATGCGTTTCCACTGTTTCAAAGTTCATTAGCGCCGAGCATTAACCCAGTACAAAGACGCTTGGCGTTGATCTTGCTAATGTTTGGCTGCTGTGTCCACGGAATGTGAAGATGCGTCTGCGACTAAGGTAGCGTTCACCTGGTATTCTACATACCCAAACTCGTCTGTGGAGCTGCTAGATGGTTAAGCGTGATCCACCACTCCTGCGAATGCGTTTCCACTGCATCAATGTACATTAGCGCCGATCATTAACCCAGTACAAAGACGCTTAGCATTGATATTGCTTATGTTTGGCTGGTGTATCCACGGAATGTGAAGATGCGTCTGTGACTAAGATAGCGTTCACCTGGTATCTTGCACATCCAGACTCGTCTGTGGGACTGCTAGATGGTTAAGCGTGATCCACCACTCCAGCGAATGCGTTTCCACTGTTTCAAAGTTCATTAGCACCGACAGTAATCCAGTACAAAGACGCTTGGCGTTGATCTTGCTAATGTTTGGCTGCTATATCACTCCAATGTTTGGCTGCTGTGTCCACGGAATGTGAAAATGCGTCTGTTACTAAGGTAGCGTTCACCTGGTATCCTACATACCCAGACTCGTCTGTGGAGCTAATAGATGGTTAAGCGTGATCCACCACTCCTACGCATGCGTTTCCACTGCTTCAGAGTCCATTAGCGCCAAGCATTACACCAGTACAAAGACGCTTGGCGTTGATCTTGCTACTGTTTGGCTGGTGTATCTCTTTAATGTTCGGCTGGTGTATCCACGGAATGTCAAGATACGTCTGTGACTAAGGTAGCGTTCACCTGGTATCCTACATACCCAGACTCGTCTGTGGGACTGCTAGATGGTTAAGCGTGATCCACCACTCCAGCGAATGCGTTTCCACTGTTTCAAAGTTGATTAGCGCCGAGCAATAAACCAGTACAAAGACGCTTGGCGTTGATCTTGCTAATATTTGGCTGGTGTATATCTTTTATGTTTGGCTGGTGTATCTCTTTAATGTTTGGCTGGTGTATCTCTTTAATGTTTGACTGGTGTATCCGCGGAATGTGAAGATGCGTCTATGACTAAGGTAGCGTTCATCTGGTATCCTACATACTCAGACTCGTCTGTGGGACTGCTAGATGGTTAGCGTGATCCACCCCTCCTGCGAATGCGTTTCCACTGCTTCAGAGTCCATTAGCGCCAAGCATTACGCCAGTAAAAAGACGCTTTGCGTTGATCTTGCTAATGTTCGACTGGCGTGCTACTGCTCGGGAATGGTAACCCATTCCATTCAACACTTGATGAGCCGTTATGGTTCTTGCCTTGCTTCCAGAGACATTTTGGAACTCGATGGTGAGTGTTACAACCTACAACAGGCGATATTTTCTCACCACTCCCTTCAGATACGGCCGTCCATCCCTGTCATTTTACGGGGCTTACCATGTCGTGATTGCACCATTGTTGTTCCTGGGCATTTCAGCTTCATTATAAAATCTTTTGCAGTTGACCGACGCAAATGCAGCGAGCCAAAAGTTTCCCGAATTGACTTGTTCTTAAAATGGCATCCTATAACCGTGCCACGTTGTAAATCACTGAGTTCTGCCATACGGCCCATTGTGCTGTTCATGCTGTACTTTTGAACTGTTTCTTGCCGGGCCACGGCTGTGACTTATACGTGCAAACCCACTACTAAAGAGTGGTCTCCGGATACTTCTGCTCATATAGTGTACATTATATAAATTTTAGTTTCAAGATTATCAAGATTTCAGAATTTCCGCGTAAACGAAAGGTTGCTAAATAGCGCCGAGCAATAAACCAGTACAAAGAATAATAAACCAGTACAATAAACCAGTTGTCTTCTCACTGTGTTTATTGAAGAAATTACCTGACATTAACAAATAAAAAGTATTGACTTACAGTGCCCGAGCACAAATATGGACTCTTATACTTCTACAGAAGATGCGTAGAGAAGAAAATATTTCCTGGACATCGATCACGTGCTACAAGGAAGTCCTCGCTTTTTGGCAGCTCTTATGCTTGTGAGCATTTTTTCTCATTTAGGAAGTGCGTAAAAACATGAACTCCGGCCTAACACCTCGAAAACGCCTGGAGGTGAGCGTCGTCTACCATCGATGTTGATATTGAAAAGTTAATTACGGTCCAGTGGTATCAGCCGCCTTTGTGGCGCAGTGGTCTATTCGCTGGCTTATGACCATTCGAACGAGATGGGTCCAGGTTCGAATCTCGGTGAGACGTGGATGTTGTTTGTCTTACGCTATTGGTTCTCTCCCTTTTCTGGAAGCAGCTGCTTTAAATTACGGACTGGCAAGTGCTAATACGATGGTCATAATAAAAGTTATGCACACGTTTATCTAAAACGGAAGCGGATGATGTAATCGGGGGAAATGACTGTGTCATGTCACGGTTAAACTCTCAGTAATGCAGTGGTGTCAGAACGACGCGCTATCATTTGCTTAGTCGACGTGGGAAGGTTTGGAAATGGAAGCGTGCAGCTCTTGTGGTCGAGTCATGACGTTAGACCAGCGGTTGTAAGTGAAAATAAAAACTCTGCGGGGTAAAAATCCAACGCAGGTCCACACTACCTTGCAAGAAGTTTGTGGTGAAGGAACTCTTGATCGAAGCACAATTTCTTTCTGAGATGAAAGTTGAAAAGGAAGCATGCAGCTCCTCAGGTCGAGTCATGACGTTAGACCAGCGCTCGTAAGTAAAAATAGAAACTCTGCGGGGGGGGGGGAATCCAACGCAGGCCCACACTGCCTTGTAAGAAGTTTGTGGGGAAGGAACTCTTGATCGAAGCACAATTTCTTTCTGACAGCAAGGTTGAAAAGGAAGCATGCAGCTCCTCAGGTCGAGTCATGACGTTAGACCAGCACGCTCGTACGTGAAAATAGAAACTCTGTGGGGGGAAAATCCAACGCAGGTCCACACTGCCTTGCAAGAAGTTTGTGGGGAAGGAACTCTTGATCAAAGCACAATTTCTTTCTGAGAGCAAGGTTGAAAAGGAAGCATGCAGCTTCTCAGGTCGAGTCATGACGTTAGACCAGCGCTCGTAAGTGAAAATAGAAACTCTGCGGGGTAAATATCCAACGCAGGTCCACACTGCCTTGCAAGAAGTTTGTGGGGAAGGAACTCTTGATCAAAGCACAATTTCTTTCTGAGAGCAAAGTTGAAAAGGAAGCATGTAGCTTCTCAGGTCGAGTCATGACGTTAGACCAGCGTTCGTACGTGAAAATAGAAACTCTGCGGGGGGGAAATCAAAAGCAGGTCCACACTGCCTTGCAAGAAGTTTGTGGGGAAGGAACTCTTGATCGAAGCACAATTTCTTTCTGAGAGCAAAGTTCAAAAGGAAGCATGCAGCTCCTCAGGTCGAGTCATGACGTTAGACCAGCGCTCGTACGTAAAAATAGAAACTGTGCGGGGGAAAAATCCAACGCAAGTCCACCCTGCCTTGCAAGAAGTTTGTGGGGAAGGAACTCTTAATCGAAGCACAATTTCTTTCTGAGGACAAAGTTGAGAAAAAAATCGTCAAAATCGCCCCAACTTGTTGAAAGCGAGAGTGATCTTGGTGCATGACAACGCATTGTGTCATGGTGCAGCGTTGGTATGAGGACTTTTATCGAAATATGGCTGGAAAACTTTATCCCATCCACCATACAGCCCTGATCTCAGTTCACCTGACTTTGATCTTTTCCCAAGATTAAAAAAATCGACTCCGTGGCGTCCGCTACGAATCGTTGGACGAGCTGTCATTGGACGTGACCCGAGTAATACGACATCTGAACAAAGATGGCGTAATACGGGGCATCCAGGTTCTACCCTCACCACTGGAAAGCTGTCATTAGCAGCGGAGGGGAGTACACTGACCCGCAATAAGGTAAGTTTTCTCCGTTACTTCATACTTTTCTCAAAAATGGACAGTGTGCAGAACTTTTATTATGACCCCCGTATATATATAGCCTTTTGAGTTGTTCAGGGTGGTCGTTAAACCCCCAATCAAAAAAGAAACAAAACAAGCAGTATCACGTATTTCATTGAATGGAAATCAGAAAGAGGGACTTCACTATATGAAATACTCTTCTTTAAAATGCTGCTCTGTTAGCGTTGTATATAGGCCGACGTAGTTCCGGGCATTTTCTTAATAATGGCTCATTTTCATATTTAAAGAAGCTGTCGTGCTCATGAAGCCGTATACCAGGATAAATAAAAAAGTAAGATCAATGTTGTCGTATATTAAACTAACTAAGAGGCATACAGATAACAATTTCCTTATTTCTCAACATAGTCCGCCTGCCGTTCAGTGCATATTTTATATGTCTAGCTTCTGGATTCCTTCAGAGAGGAATGTTTTCGGTTGTTCCTGTAACCACGAATGCATCGCTTCCTGTATTTGGACATCACTTTGAAAACGTTGGCCTCGCAATGCGTCTTTCAGAGGCACGAAGACATGAAAGTAGCAAGGCGCCAGATCGGGTCTGTAGGGAGGATATGGTAACACCTCCAAATTCAACTCGGTAATTGTTGCCATCACTTTTTTAGATAACATTCACCGTTGTTCTGTGCAAATTTCTGGTTTCAATTTGTCTTTCAGCAAATCACAATATCACCAACTGTTAATTGAGTCATCCTGTATTTGATAGTGTTAAACGATGGATCCTTTCATGTCGAAAAAGACAGTCAGCATTAATTTTCGTGACGATGGGACAACTTTGTACTTCTCTTTGAATGGGGAGCTCGGATTTTTCCAATCCATGCTTTGTCTTTTGCTCTCGGATTCGTAATGATGGACTTATGTTTTGTCCCCAGAGGCAATCCTCTCCAGAATACTGGGATCTGACTCATACCGCTGCAAACAAATTCTGTCAATTTCCAGGCGCCTGCTGGTTGTGCCCCTCAGACAGCTGCCATGGCACCCCACACTTTATGATATCCGAGATCGTCATGCACTCTTCAAAATGCAGAACCATAGCTAATGTTTACGGTTTGGCCTATAAAGTAACCCGGCAATCTTCTTTAATGAACGCATCGATGCAATGCAGAAGGTCCTTTGTGTGAGAGGTCTACAGCCGGCCCGAGCGAGCTTCATCAAACACATTCAATCTGCCGCTTAAAACTTTTCTATCCACTTGTACACATGTCTATGGCCCATGCACGTGTCCTCCCCATATTGCACTAGCATCCCACTATATGAATTACAGCGGGTTGCAGACCCTCAGCCCATAAAAATCTTACGAAACTTAGCTGCTCGACGACGGAGCATTCCGACAAAAAAGCGGCCATGTTTACGCCCTTGCAACTGCTGGGTAGCTGCGTTTAGATGATTGGCGATTTCATCGGCCACGTGTCCAGGTCACGTGCCTTCTCCTCCGCATATGGCAATCTGCCGCAGCTCTGCTTGCCTACGTGACGAAAGCAGTGACTTTATCTTTCAGTTCACCCTCGTAGTTATCTGCACCACTTTTACTGTTTTCTATTGAGTCAATCATTGTAGCATTTAATCACTTGCACTTAGGCGTTTTAGTTCTCATGTGTGTTTTATTTTTCAATAAATTTAGGTGCTCATACCATATACATATAGTTTTTATAACATTCGCGAAGGTGTCAATTTCGTACATAAGCTTTATTTTTTTTATAACATTCGCGAAGGTGTCAATTTCGTACATAGCATTTCATTTCCTAGCATTTTTCGTTTTGCATTAATCTCAAGTGCACTTAGATTAATAATGGTATATCTATATATTACTTCACATTGTATATCTCATATTAAAGAGCAATTATTTTTTCTCTCTGTTCAACTTTTTTAAAGACTGTTATGGTAGTAGGTCCGCGAACTTTCAACTCCCAAGTCTCGTTGGAACAATGTCGTGATAAATTGAATATTTGACATTTTCAACGGTGCTAAAAATGCAGAGTGTTGTTCCTGCAAGGTGACTGTTGTTCCTTTATTTTTTTTAACCGCCTTGTTTCTTTCTTTTAAAATTTAGTTTTAGGATTCAAGAATTCTCTGAAACAATCCAAATTCATAATAATCACCTGCATTTCTATTCTTCTTTTTCATGTGGTCGTCCAGTCCTATTTCCATTTGTATGTTGCCTACGAATCAGAAATGATTGAAGAGCCCTGACGTAAAGGATCAGGAATTAGGAATTTAATTCCACCTAGGGCATTCGGGAATCATGTAGGAATAAGGAATGGTTATTCGATTTCATCTAAAGAATCAGGAAATGTTGTTCCAATACAACTTAAAAGATCTGGTAACGATCCAATGCCATCTACAAAATCAGGAAATGCATTTCCAATACAATCTAATGGATCTCGTAATGATTATCCAATACCATTTACAGAATCAGGAAATGCATTTTCCAATACCATCTAAACGATCTGGGAATGATTATCCCATGTCATCTAGATAATCAGAAAATGCTTTTCCATTATCATCTAAAGGCTTTTGGAACGATTATCCAATAGCATCTAGAGAATCAGGAAATGTTGTTCCAATACAACTTAAAGGATCTGGTAATGATCCAATGCCATCTAGAGAATTAGGAAATGCATTTCCAGTACAATCTAATGGATCTCGTAATGATTATCCAATACCATTTACAGAATCAGGAAATGCATTTTCCAATACCATCTAAAGGATCTGGGAATGATTATCCCATGTCATCTAGATAATCAGAAAATGCTTTTCCATTATCATCTAAAGGCTTTTGGAACGATTATCCAATAGCATCTAGAGAATCAGGAAATGTTGTTCCAATACAACTTAAAGGATCTGGTAACGATCCAATGCCATCTAGAGAATTAGGAAATGCATTTCCAATACAATCTAATGGATCTCGTAATGATTATCCAATATCATTTACAGAATCAGAAAATGCATTTCCAATATCATCTAAAAGATCTGGGAATGATTATCCAATGCCATCTAGATAATCAAAAAATGATTTTCCATTATCATCTAAAGGCTTTTGGAACGATTATCCAATAGCATTTAGAGAATCAGGAAATATTGTCCCAATAGCGCCTAATGGATCTAGTAATGGTTATCCAGTTCCATCTAGACAATCAGAAAACGATATTCCAGTACTACTTAAAGGATCTAGAAATGGTTGTCGAATAGCTAGAGGAAAAAGAAATGATTATACAATTACATCTACATAGAAGATGAGTTTCCCAAAGCCTGCAGTTGGAAGTATTTGTGCATTTGTCTTAGACACGGTTTATTAATTAATATGAGATAGAATAAAATATTTAAAAAAAATGTGGTCATGCTTGAATTTTCAAAATGCTAAGTAGGAGTATATTTTTTAATATATATGCCCATTAGATGAGAGTGAGTTTGGTGGCATCCTTCGTGTACAAGGAGTAGTACCAGATATGGTACATATGAGTAATAAATAAGAAAATTGGATAATCTTGCCTTTCTTTTGAAATGCTAATTAAGTTTACCACATAAAGGAACAATACTTTCAGAAACAGTTTTCTGCAATATAAACATGAATACGAGGTGTGATAAAAAAAGTATCCAGACTGGTTGCATAAGTTCCGAATGACACAGCAGGAAGCTTTGTGGCACAGGTTGACCTCGGAACCTACTATGCATGTATCGTGAGTCATGTCTTTCCTGTTCCTTCGGTCTTTTACAGTGGTGCTTCGTTCTTACGTGTGTGAAGTCATTCATCCGATTTGTCACGTCGGAAAAAAAATGATCAATGAATTTAGCATCAGATTTTGTCAAAAACTTGGCAAAACTTGCAAGGACACATGTTTAAAGTTACAGAATGTCTATGGGGCGGATTGTATGAGTCGTGCGCAACTTTATGTGCGATATAGACGTTTTAAAAATGGTCTTGAAAATGCTGAGAGTGATGAATGGTCTGGGATGCCTGCAACCAGCAAAAGTAAAAATAATGTCGAGCTTATGCGTACAGCTGTGCTGCAAAATCGCCGAATCACTATTCCTTGGTTATCTGATGAATAAGCCATTAATTCCGATTTAGTTTAGTTGATTCTTACAGACCATATGGGCATGAGATGCGTCTCAGCCAAATCTGTGCCAAAATCGTACTCAGCTAAGCAAAAATAGTCCCGTGTTTTAGCCGCTAGTGACTTGCTCGAGTGCGTCGAAAACGAAGAAAACTTTTTAAATACTATCATAACTGGTGATGAAACGTGGGTTTATGGGTATGAACCCGAAACTAAGGCCCAATCTTCACTGGAAGGTCCCGAAAAGCATGATAGAGCCTCAAGAATGATAAAACGATGGTAGTTGGGTTTTTTTTCAATCACGACGGAATTGTGCATCATGAATACGTTCCATCCGTCCAGACAGTCCCCGAGGGGTACTACTGTCACGTTTCATGGCTTTTGAGGGACGCAGTTCCTCGCAGAAGTCCTGCATTGCATGAGAGTGGTGAGTGGCAAATCCACCATGAAAACGAGCCTATCCATGCATTGTGCAGTAGTTTCTTGCTAAGCACCGCATTGCACAGGTCCGTCAGCAACACTATTCGCCGGATCTCGCTCCCTGCGACATTTTTCGCTTCCCCTAAATCAAAAACCGCTTGGAAGGAAAGTGATTTCAAGGTACTGAGAAGATACAATGGAATGCGATGAAGCAGCTGTTCGCTATTTCAGAAGATCAAAAAAATGCTTCAAGAAGTGGAAACAGCTCAAGATAAAGTGCGTGACTTCAGAAGGCGACTACTTCGAAGACAATTAAGTTTCAAATCTATAAGTCTTGTACTTTAAAAAAAAACCAGTCTAGATACTTTTTGATCACACCTTGAATACATTTTTCGAATTATGTGCCGTGACGAACCACAAGCACTGTCTATACAGGTATACAATCAAATCCAAAAGTGCCAAAAAGTGTTTAAAATCATTAAGCACTAGCTATACAGGTATACAATCTAATACAAAAGTGAAAAAAAATGTGATAAACCACCAAGCACTGTCTATATAGGTATTTAAGCCAATACAAAAGTGAAAAAAATGTAATAAACCACCAAGTACTGTCTATACAGGTATTTAAGCCAATACAAAAGTGACAAAAAGAGTGACAAACCAAAAAACACTGTGTATACAGGTATACAATGAATTAGCTTCGCGTTAGGAAGCCCCCTGTCCTGGTTTACATATTCGGTGCGATAACGAACTACCACGTTATATCAAAGTCACGTACGGCCACTACATATTGTGCACACCTATCCTTTGCACGTACTCAGTAAACGTTTGCCAGTAATAAGGAAACGAGGCGACTTAAGTAAATTCGACTGCGGCCCGATAGTTGGGGTCCGGAGGATAGGTTCCAGTATTTTAGAAACAGCTGCACCTGTTGGCTACTACCATACTGCTCTATCAAGGATGCATCGGGACTGGTTTAACCATGCACGGACACCTGGCAGAAGGGCATACATTGGTTAGCCATATGGGGTTGATCTTAGAGGCGAGCGTCGGGTTTCGCGACTGGTACCTCAGCAACGACTGTCACCCAGCTCACTCACCAGTACAACAGGAGTGCAGATTTCCATATGCATCAAACGCCGTACCTTGCTCCCTCTGAAGTTCCACAGCCGGAGACCAATGAGGTTACTCACGATGACCCACAGTCATCGTAAACAACGCCTTGTATGTGTCAAGGAACGTCCGCAATGCACCCATGACAGATGGAAGAAGGTCGTTTGAAGTTGTGAGTCACATCTCCTGCTGCACCAAGGTGATGGCCGGGTTTGCGTGTGGTGTAATCGGCATGAAGCCCTAATTCTCTGGTTACAAATCCGGGTTTAAACAGGCCGGTGGATGTAGTGTTATGCTCTGCGGAGCATTTTCCCGGCAAGCCCTAGGTCCGTTGGTTATCACCCCCACAAGCACTGAATGGTAGACTCTACAGGAACCTGTTAGCTGACTATCCATATCTGCAGGAGGCTTATCGGGATCACAGAGCCATCTTTCAACAGAAAAACGCACCATGTCATCGGGCTCGTATAACTACTGAGTAGTTGGAGGAACACCACAACGAAATCGCCGCATTGCTTTGTCCCCCTAACTCCGACTGACTGTACCCAGTTCAAAACTTGTGAGATGTACTAGAATGGTGTGTGAGAACTGCTGATCCTCCTCAACGGAATGAGCTTAAACTGACAGAGCTTCTACAGCGGATATGGGTCCAGTTTTTAATTATTTATTTATTAATATTTCTGCCGTTACATTTGAGTTTCATACATATATGTTATTTCAGAGTTAATTTACATAACAGCAAGAGGGAAACAAGGAAAAGGCCTAACAAACCCTGATTACCCACTTGCAATTAAACAGTTTATAATGAATAAAATTCTCCGGCTGGACGTGTAGTGCAGGAAAGCTTACGTTAAGTCACGTTAGGGTTATTGAAAGGTTACTTGAAGTAGCTAAAGTGTGATTAATCTTCAAAGTGCTAGAGTTTGTTTAGGTAAGTCACGCACGTGCAATAAATTCCAATAATATGGAATTTATTTTTACTCAGTGTTCCTCATTATCTTTAATATCAGTAATATAACTTCGGTTTGAGTACATTAGTACCTTGAAGGCTCCTTATTAGAGCGGTAAACACAATATACCCTGAACTTAACGTAAACACTCAATGAAATAGACTTAACGGCCAGACAGAGGTCTGACAATAAAATGAACTAAGTAAACGTACTCACTTTTAACCTTTGATTGGGGAGCTCCTGGTATTACTCAAATACACACTCCAAAATAACACAACTACTGATAGCCCGAACTTTCGTACAATCGTAATATCGTAGAAAGTAGGTAAATCGCATATCAATAATCAGGAAGAACCTATCACATATAAAACGAAGCTCTTTGGTATACTTGAGCGTGCCTATATATACTGCATACCACCAAGTCATGACTTACACTCGTTGCCACATATAATTCAGCGGGAGAAACAACATCTCGTTAAGTGAGAAGATAATTTGCATAGGAAAATAAAATAACAAGAGATAGTAAAATCAAAAAGAAACGGAATCTAGAGTATACGTTACAAGTTGATCACAAGGATATTAACAATGGTAAGTAGTTTAATAATCATATTATATTAGTTCCAGCATATCATTGCCTTGTAATTTTGACTTTTCAATCGCCTCCCCCTTTCCTTTTGTATTAGTGTTTCATTAGAATTTTTTTTAAATAGATTAATGTTATTTATTAAAGTTAATTCTATCGGTAAATTGTTCCAAAATTCTAGCCCAATGTAATTTATACGTTTTTTTCATCATTAAGGATCTTGGGTTAATGGGTCGTAGAAGAAATTTGCCACTGGTTCTATAGTTATGAGTAACTAATTCTATATTTATAATAATAATATATAAGTTATTTTTTATTCTTTGAAACGTTAATTTGCCAATATTAAAATTAAATAATTGAGATATCGACACAATTCCGTATGTATTAGGATCCACATATAAGTGATGATGATACTGAAGAATTTGTAAGTTATTTGGATATAAAGATTTATTTTTTAAGTCCGTTTGTCTGATAAACTTGCAGGGTTTGTTCAAAATAATGAAAACACCTCGCTGAAAACAGTGACTTTCGTATGTGCTGCTTTTTGAGCAAAACGAGTATGTAGCTACAATATTTTTTGTACAAAAATGTTGCTTATAGTGTCACGGGTCTGTGTGATTGCATTGTAAATCGGTGTTTGCATAATTTCGTTCCAGGTGAAGGCACAATGAGTGACCAGTCGGAGTTTCAAAGAAGGCAGATTGTAGGACCCCGTCTGGTTGGTGCGTCGGTAATCACAGTGGCACAGGTATTGGGGGTATCGATAGATACCGTGTCGAAAGTCATGACAGCATACAATGTTCACGGCACAGCATCATCTGCAAGACACATCTGTGGAAGAAAAACCAGACTCACTGCCAGACACAGGAAGACATTAAAGAGGATTATGACCGCGGCGGAAGACCACGGCGACGAAAGTGACTGCTGAGCTTAATGCATATCTCCCAAACCCAGTGTCGACCCACATAGTGCGAAGGAAATTGCATAAGCACAACATTTACGGCAGAGCTGCGATTGCAAAACCCCTGGTGCCACAGGTGAATATGAAACGGAGACTACAGTGGTGCCAGGAACATTATATGTGAACTGCTTATCAATGGAAACATGTTTTGTTTTCCGCTGGATCAAGTTTCTCACTATTCCCCACTACAGGACGGGTTTACGTATGGAGAACCCCCGTAGAAGCCTACAACCCAGACTGTCTCCTTCCTACAGTGAAGCATTGGGGGCGGTTCCGTAATGGTTTGGGCCATGATCTCGTGGTTTGCAGCAGGTCCCATTATCACCTTACATGGACGGATCACTAGCGGTGACTGTGTCACTCTTTTGGCCGACCATGTGAATTCAATGGCGCAGACATTGTTTACGTCAAGGGATTGCACTTCTCAAGGTGATGATGCCCCGATTCACGGAAGTCGAACTGTTCAATCATGGTTTGAAGAACATGAGGATGAAGTTGAACATCTTCCCTGGCCTGCACAACCACCGGACTTAAACATAATTGAGCCCCTGTGGTCTGTGTTGGAAAACAGAGTGCGATCCCGTTATCCTCCTCCGGCGTCTGTCAAGAAATTGGAACAGTTTCTGCAAGAAGAATGGTACAACATACCACTTACCACCATCCAGGACTTGTATGCGTCCATTCAAGCAGTTTTAAATGCCCACACCATATTAGGGGTGTAACACCTATTGTTTCGTGGTGTTTCTATTATTTTGGACAACCCCTGAATTTTGTAGTCTTCGTAATTTTAATATATCAGTTTGATCAGTTTGACCCCCATGAGGCGTTGCAATAGTTAATAGAGTATGTGACTGTACACGTATACAATAAAACATTTTTAGAGATTACGCATAGAGAATATTTGACTCCTTGTAGAATCTATTACTATGCCTCTAAGAACCGTGATTGCACAGAAAGGTGGGCCAACATGTTATTAGGTTGTTGTTCCTAATGCAAAGCTAACTCATAGTGTAGTTTAATACAAAACTGATAAAAAGTGAGTTTTGTCGCTTACCCTGTTTTGACAAATGAGATCCATCTGTCCATTATCCTTCTACTCATTTTCTTGTCCTCTTCCGTGGCAAAAGGGTAATTGTCAAAAACTCGACCGAATACAAACGGCACTTCTACGGCATGAACCACACCCATCCATTCAGCGGTGAATATCTTTTTGGGTCTGTGAGTGAAAACGTAAAAATAGACAGGCTTTGATTTGGTCGAAAAAAATCAGCTTGAAACATCGTCGGGCAAAAAGTAATGTAGTCTCCAACGGAATCGTACAAAGCGATTTTCATGTAGTCCATATCATCATCGGTTTCGCTTTGCGTTTTCCTATTGCCACTACCTTCGACATAAAATTTCGCAATTTCGTCTGTATTATTTTCATTGATCAACGAAAACATATTTTTTATCAAATATTTGGTGAATCGCTTTCTCAGTATGGGGGCGTTCTCTCCGTATATGCCGAAATATTCTGGTTGAGCGATTACAAGGTAAAGGGAGCCTTCGTCTTTGTTCCCGCCAGTCAAAATTTCTGTTTCTTCGAACTGGCCATCTGCTAACATCAGTTTAGGATCACGTGGAATTAAAACGCCATCGTTGTGCGGAACAGATGGAAATGCATTCGTTTTCATTAGTAATCCCTCAGCCTCGGAAATTGCATACGGTGGTAATTGTTTTAGACAATCAACGACACTTTTCGGGTTTGAAGTAAGGTTGAAGGTGCCATTGGAGCATCCAGTTGCACTGGCTATTTTCTGTGCTGTTTTTATCATAGTATGCGTTGATGTTTCAGAAAGGGGAATTACAACGCCTCCGCTTTCAAGTATAGCTCGTTTGGCTAATCCGCGAGTCAGCGGCGACGCGAAAAACATCGCAGCACTCATAGCACCTGCACTTTGTCCAGCTAAAGTTATTAACTCAGGATCACCTCCAAAGGCTGCTATATTAGCCTTTGCCCACTTTATTGCCAAAATCTGATCGTTAGATCCCATATTACCTGCAGCCTCTTGTATTGGAGTTGTCAGAAATCCAAATGCTCCTATTCTGTAGTTCATGGAGACCACTATAATGTTGCCATGACTAGCCAGAAAAGCTCCGTTGTAATCATCCATTGCTGAAGAACCTAGAATGAAACCTCCTCCATGAATCCACACGAAGACTGCTTTCGGTTTCGTGTCTTGAAGAGAACCGGGCACCCATATGTTAAGAAACAAGCAATCTTCTGTCATTCTGTCAACGTCTGGTGTCCAATATGCTTTCACCGTATAGTTCTGATAACATGGCGGTGGTAAAGCTGTGGCATTGTACTCTCCTTCCCATGGAGTGATGGGTACAGGCTTCTGGAATCGCAGGTTTCCGACAGGCGGCTCTGCAAACGGGATTCCCAAGAACGCTTCGACCTCTCCACCGTCAGGAGAAGAAACAGTGATACCTCGGACTTTTCCACTCGTTGTTCTCACCATTCTGTCGCCAGAAACGAAGATGCCGTTCAACAGGATGAAGGCTGATATCCATTGGAAACCCATCGTACTATGATCCTCCTGGAAAGGAATAGTTAATGGAAGAGAATCCGCAAAACACATGAAACATTACAGCACTAAATATTATTTACAATCCGTTACTACTGTTAATTACCATTTTTGAACATTAAAACAAAAAGACATACGCACAGCATTTCTTTGAAGCTTCTCTGCCGAACTCTACACACGATGTCTCCTCATCTATAGGATCGAAAACTTTCTTTTGCACCTGCTATCTTCACCAAGATATTGCCGATGCAGCCATTTTTAATGTATCGTTTTTCCGTTAAATGGCTCAAACCTATTTCTAATATTGGGGGTCCATGAAGTCTTTCCCACATTACAGAAATTAATATAAAAATCTATGTAAGTTAAAATAAAATGGTAGGCGGCATAATATAGCAGCACTCATATAAAGTTTTTTTCTGTTCTTTAGTTGAGCACTACAGCTGAATAAGAGAAACATTTCATCGATAATGGCTTCCGTACAAAAAAAGCGGCGTGCGTGTTGTGATTCCATGAGACCAAATCGGCGGTTACTGTCCAGCGTCATTTCAGAGAAGAGTACAGACGATCACCACCGGACCAAAAAAGTATGAAAGCTCGGTACGAAAAGTTTAAAGTGACGGAAAATGTTGGCGATCTTCCCCGAGCGGGCCGACCACCGGTTACACAAGAGACAGCTGCAGCTGTTCAGGAAACATTTCTGCAAAGCCCCAGGAAATCCATTCGTCGTACTTAATTGGGAACTGAGATTCCCCGTGCTACGGTTCACAAAATTTTACGCAAACGTTTTCATCTTCATGCTTATAAGGTACAGATCGTTCCAGCTTTTCAGCCTTATAAGCATACAGATGATGACTGACCTCGCCTGGCTGCATTTCCGACGGAGATGCTGCAGCGGATAGCTGATGATAGTGATCATCTACACTGTGTCTTTTGTGCATATTTACTGTACCATGTCTCTGTTACAGAAAATACACTGGTAGGCAAAAATTAAGGACGAAGAGGAGAAATTAGCATAAGAGCGGAACGAGCAGGCAGAACGGACCGAAAGACCACTCAGGAGATAGACTAGGGTCCGGTACAGTAGGGCATGCGCATATATGCAGCATGACGTGGGGGGGTGTTGGAAGGGTATAAAGCACACGGGCGGTGTACGCTCAGCAATTCGGTGAAAACCATTGCACGGTGTACATCGGTTTGAACTACGTCGAGTTGCTGCCACTGTGTGATATGGCCAACAGGCAATACAGTAGACGACATCTGGATGACTTTACTCGAGGTCGCGTTATTGGGAAGTTGGAAGAAGTTCGAAGTGTGACTAGTGTGACCGAGGAGTTCGGGATCGCTCACAGCATCGTTTCACGAGTTTGGAGAGCATTTCGAACGACATGAACAGCTGTCCGAGAGTTTAGCAGTGGTCGTCCACGAGCAACCACGGCAGCGGACGACCGGTATATTTTACTACAGGCGAGAAGAGAAAGACGGCAGACAGCGGGAGAAATCGCAAGGCACATGCAACAGACAACTGGAAGTCCGTTATCGCGTTTTACCGTGGCCAGGAGGCTGCACGGTGGTGGTCTATTTGCACAACAACCAGTACGGTGTGTGCCATTAACGCCTGCTCATCGGAGACGGCGGTTTCTGTTTTGTCAGGAACACAAGAGCTAGACACATCAGCAATGGGGTCGAGTTCTCTTTACGGATGAGAGCCGATTTAGTCTGACGAGTGATTCTGGACGTATACACCTCTGGAGAGAGCAGGGAATACGCAATCACTCCGCCAACAGCATCGAAAGGGACCGGTTTGGAGGTGGAGGAGTTCTCGTTTGGGGCGATATCATGCTTGGTAGCCGTACTGACATCCACATCTTCCAAGGAGGTTCAGTCACTGGTGTCCGCTATTGTACCGAAGTTCTCCTACCTGACGTGCGTCTGTTTAGAGGTGCTGTGGGTCCTGAGTTCCTCTTCATGGACGACAACGCTACACCTCATCGTACAGTGGCTGTCGCCGAGCTGTTGGAGAGTATAAAGATATTCAACGCATGGATTGGCCCGCAAGGTACCCGGACCTAAATGCAATTGAACACGTGTGGGACCTTCTCGGGAGGCGCTTGGCAGCACGTCACCAGCCGCCAGCAACGATTCCGCAATTGCGATTGGCGCTGCAAGTGGAATGGGCCGCGATGCCTCAACAGCTCCTTTACAACCTCGTCCTCAGCATGGACAGACGTTGTAAATCCTGCAACGCAGTAAAGGGTGATCATATCCCCTACTAAAGACTGGATTTTTCTTGGCAGCCGCCTGTCACATGGACGTTTCTGTCTTCTGTCCAGTTGTGCTCGAAGCTACCTTTTCAATAAAGTGCCTTTGTATCCTTTGGATTCCTTGTATGGACGGTTTTGCTCACTTGTCCCATATTCTTACATCTTGGGGATCATATGGTATGATTTGAGTCGATGTGGAGCAGTTCTGCACGACGTTACATTCCAAAACCCGTCTCGTCCTTAATTTTTGCACGCCAGTGTAGGCACAATGTGCGAATCTGGGGATCAGAAAATCCCCATTATGTCATCTAACAATAGAGGGCTAGCCAGAAAGTGCACGTATGGTGCGGCCTGATGCATGACAGAATAGACCATCAGACCCTTCTTTTACAGATCCCACGGTAACATGTAACGTGTACCTCGACATGCTGCACTGAGAAAGAAAGTTTGTCTGAAACAACAAAATAGTTTTGTTGGCCTATTTTGTCGATTTATTTTGTTGCTTTAGCCAAACTCCATTGGAATTGCTTTGTTGGCAACACAAAATTATTTCGTTGGCTTTAATTTGTTAATTCAACTAAACGTTTTATCACGATAACAATGTTGGACCAAACAAATCCCCCAAAATCGACATATACATTTTGTTAAATAAATAAAACGTTTTGTCATGATAACAATAAATTTTGTTGTATCAACAATAATTTTTAGCAAAATACATTTGTAAATTCAACAAACATTTTTGTTGACTGGATATCGACAAATTTTTTTGATTGATTTCACAATTTTTTTGTTGAATTAACAAAACGTTTTTCTCAGTGTTGAACCTTTTTGTAGGACCTCAGTTGTATGCACTCTAACCTTTGTTTATTTTCCCACAAGGCAGTGGCCCACCACCTCGGTCAATAATGGTTCGTGAGTTCCTGAATGTCACATTTCCGGACAGATGGATTGGACGCGACCGTCCCATGACATTCCAACCTTGAATTCTAGACATAACCCCTCTAGACTTTTTCCAGTGGAGTTATGTGAAAGACCAAGTTTACTCTTGCAGTGTTCTGGATGTCGTGACGTTGAAGAGCAGAATAACGGACGCCATTGGTTCTGTCTCTGCTGAGATGTTAAACAAAACACGGCGTTAAATCAGATATCGCTTGCTGGCCACAAATGGCGCCCATGTGGAAGTGTAATGACACCTGCAAAAGAAAACTTTACTTGTGCGCCATCATTGTCATGCAATCCCTTTATTGTACCTGTAATACATCTTTTTATATTAATTTTTGTAATGTGCGAAAGACTTTATGGACACCCTGTGTTTTAGACAATATCTGAACTCCTGAAAGTAAAACCGAAAAATGTTTTTTTTACATTCTGTTGCAGCACCAATGTGCAAAATTCTAACGCGGTTTTTTTTCCAAAGTGTACAGTTTATGTACAGTGTACATTATGAGTGTCAGAGTGGTCAGGCACCGCAGGGTTTTAACTAGACGTCCGAGCTGTACTAGTCTCCGAGTATTCCCGGATGAGATATATGTTTGGTACATTTATGGTTCCCTGCTAGCTCTCTTTCTCTCTCTCTCTCTCTCTCTCTTTCTTCACTGTAAACAGTGACGCCAAATAGCAGGGTGACGAAACCTCATAGCCAACTGAGTTCCTCATGGTGGTCGTTGAACAAAAAAAAAGCAAATTAAAAATAATCTTGCATTTTATCATTACCTCCAACCTACTGAAAACAGAATGAGACCATCTCCCAACAGAGTAAAGCAAGTGGTTCACAGTAGTGAATGCATTTTTGGCTTCTGCGATATGGCACTTTGTTCTCGGGTTGCCTGGGTGAGCAGCTAAAGGTTTATTTAGCCTTCTTGAGTTGCATTAAAACAGGTAATAATATAATTAATACAGACATTAGACGTGGACCAGGAACATCAGACAGAGGTCATCACTCTTTCCACGTTTATAAGTGAGTCACGAAAGAATTCTCATTAGCCACCACCGGGAATCGAACCCAGGGTCTTCCAACTACGCGTCGGATATGCGTCCACTGCACCACAGCGGCCTCGGATTCCTCCAAACTCACACACACTAACTGCCATCAATTTTTAGCTGCAAGAAGCAACCTGCCAAAATGGCTTGGCAGTTAGAGTGTGCCATCAATTTTTTGCTCCAAGAAACAAACTACTTTTTAGCTCCAAGAAGCAACCAACTGACATCAATTTTTAGCTCCAAGAAGCAACCTGCCAAATTGGCTTGGCAGTTAGCGTGTGTGAGTTTGGAAGCTTTTGATGCCGCTGTGGTGCAGTGGAAGCATATCCGGCGCGTAACTGGAAGACCGTGGGTTCGATTCCCGGTGGCGGCCAATGATAATTTTTCCGTGATTCACTTATAAACGTGAAAAGAGCGATGACCTCTGCGCTCCATGAAGCAAAGTGCCAAATTGGCTTGGCAGTTAGTGTGTGTGTGAGTTTGGAGGAATTTGATGCCGCTGTAGTGCAGTGGAATCATGTCCGGTGCGTAACTGGAAGACCCTGGGTTGGATTCCCGGTGGCGTCCAATGAGAATTTTTTCGTGACTCACTTGTAAACGTGGAAAGATGGATGACCTCTGTTTGAGGTATTAATATCTTGCAGGCTTCAGTATCTTTCTTCGAGATAGGATGGGAATTTGACTTGGCGCATGAAGGTTCCGCTTACTATTCCATAAGTCATCAGCTTCAATGTTTTCCTTCTTAAATATCGATGAATGGATTAGGTAAGAGCAAGCCCGAAAAATGTAGAACCCTACGGATAGTCACTGGACTTCCGGTTGCTGGCCGGACAGAGCATTCCAAAGTAAGGCCTATGGATATCTCTAAACTTCACTTTTAGAAGTCTGATATTATTTTTGAGTCTGATAACTACAGATTTGGTAAACAATTTCTGTATAATTATTTTATTGTTCGAAGCCAAATTCTGTATAATAATTTCATTGTTTGAAGCCAAATTCTGTGTAACAAGTTCATTATTTGAAGCCAAATTCTGTATAATAATTTCATTGTTTGAAGCCAAATTCTGTATAACAAGTTTCATTGTTTGAAGCCAAATTCTGTATAATAATTTCATTGTTTGAAGCCAAATTCTGTGTAACAAGTTCATTATTTGAAGCCAAATTTTGTATAATAATTTCATTGTTTGAAGCCAAATTCTGTATAATAATTTCATTGTTTGAAGCCGAATTCTGTGTAATAATTTCATTGTTTGAAGCCAAATTCTGTATAATAATTTCATTGTTTGAAGCCAAATTCTGTGTAATAATTTCATTGTTTGAAGCCAAATTCTGTATAATATTTCATTGTTTGAAGCCAAATTCTTTGTAACAAGTTCATTATTTGAAGCCAAATTCTGTATAATAATTTCATTGTTTGAAGCCAAATTCTGTATAATAATTTCATTGTTTGAAGCCAAATTCTGTATAATAATTTCATTGTTTGAAGCCAAATTCTGTATAATAATTTCACTGTTTGAAGCCAAATTCTGTGTAATAATTTCATTGTTTGAAGCCAAATTCTGTATAATAATTTCATTGTTTGAAGCCAAATTCTGTGTAACAAGTTCATTATTTGAAGCCAAATTCTGTATAATAATTTCATTGTTTGAAGCCAAATTCTGTGTTAGGGTGCAATCCTCACTACATGTACAATTTCACTCATTATCTGGGGTAATTTGTAAACTTTACATTTTCCCTTTGTGCAGTCTAATAAAATTCATAAGTTCGAAAACAGTATTGCTTGGATTGTGTGAAAATTTCTTAACTTGGAGCAATACCACTACGTTAGCTTTCTGTGTTTTTGTTGTTGGGATTTTTCTTTCAGGGTGGAGTGGTAGCTCGTATTACTCTAGGAATCTAGCCATATATATTATTTTGAATGATCTCGATTCTCCTTCGAGGAAGCCATGCTGAGCTGATGCGTTGTGGCAAATGATCAGCTGAGAACTTTCCTCACATGTACTTTGAGTCTTCCGTTATTCTTTGAATCTTGCTATACCTATTACTTTGAAAGATTTTGATTCACACAAATTTGTCGTCAATGTACACTGAAGAGCAATTGAATTATAGACAGCTGGCGTTATGCAAATGTGGCGCTGTGGGCGGCCCTGTAAACGCAAACGACATGACGCATGCAGCGATCCGACAATATAAGGAGTGATGCGACATTAATCAGTAAGAGTCGGAGGCAGTATTTGTAAGACAAAGGATCTAAACGCATTTGATCGTGGGCAAATTGTCGGGGCCCGACGAATGGGTCACTCCATCTCGGAAGTCGTTCAAGCACTGGGATTTTAACGAGCCCCTGTGTCACGGGTTCACCGTGAGTACATCGAATCCGGTAAAACCATCCCTGCAAGGTCCAACTGCAGTGGACAACAGCGTGTGGATGAGTGAGGTCATCGTCGGCCAGCTCGC
Organism: Macrothele yani; assembly: GCA_039090855.1. Classification (NCBI taxonomy): domain Eukaryota; kingdom Metazoa; phylum Arthropoda; class Arachnida; order Araneae; family Macrothelidae; genus Macrothele; species Macrothele yani. Next base: position 53,350,423 of record CM077028.1, read on the forward strand.
ATTGTAACAGCGGATAGACGGGCCACAGTGCAAGAAATCCCTCGGCAATTTAACGCTGGTGCACAAAAACGTGTACGTACCCACACCATCCAGAACCATCTCCTCGCTATGAGGTACAGAAGCCATCGTTCCACGAGGGTACCGCTGCTGACCGCACATCACAAGGTGCAAAGATTAGCATGGGCGCGGGAACATCGCCACCGGACCCTAGACATGTGGAAAAATGTTGCCTGGACTGATGAGTCGAGATTCATGTTGGTACATGCGGATGGCAGGATACGAGTACGGCGCAAACCACATGAAGCGATGGATCCTTCTTGCCAGCAGGGTACTCTTCAAGCTGCGGGGGGGGCATTCTCGTCTGGGGACTTTTACGTGGACTGAAATGAGACCTCTGGAAGGTGTGAAATCGTCCCTCACAGGTCAACGGTACCCGGGTATCCATGACGACCATTTGCTACGGTTTGTGCGTCTTCAACATCCCACTGGGGACCTCATCCTGAACAAGACAATGCAGTTCCCGAAATGTTTCCGAATGGTTAGATGAACACTCCACCGACGTGACTTTGGCCAGCTAGGTTTCCTGACCTCAATCCCATCGAGCACATCTGCGATTCCATCGAGAGAGATGTTCGAGGCTCTGACCCCCTCCCTCAAATCTTCGTGAACTGTGGGAGCTTGTTCAGGGGTCGTGGATCCGTATGGCTTCGTAAAGCTTCCGGTGTCTTATCGAGTCCATGCCGAGACGAATCGCTGCCGTCATCAGGGCGAAAGGTGGTGCTACACGTTACTAGACAGGTGTCTCTAATTCAATTGCTCTTCAGTGTGTATACGAGTAATAATAGGCCAAGTAAAATGTTCTCTTCTCATACTGTGAATTTTTCTCAGGAAAATAATACGCCCAGTCACAATATCAGCTCTTTCCAGGAGAAACCATTGTCCATCATTACACTTTCTATTTTGAAATCTAAGGTTGTTTTTAATGACCCACACCGAGTTTGTACTCCAAGAAAAATAAATTTTCTGAAGCAGCATTTCTCTTATTTTATTACACAATTGATATTCTCCTCGGTCATAAAACTCTTTAACTGTTCAACGCACCTTGTTTGTATTAAAATCATCGAACTCCGTCACACGTTTCGCTCGCGGTACGTTTTTCTTTGGTGACGCAAAAGGTGGCCTGGCTTTCTTTGCGTCACCATGGCAACTGCACTTCTGTCTTCGTCACGAATGCGTTGTACTGTCAGGTTGGAAACACCACGCCCAGGCGCTGTTGCTCTCTGAACATGGGTAAATAATTCTTTAACTGTTGCATCCCGTCTCAGTGTAACGCGCTCTTTAAAATAGCTGTACACTGTTAAAAATTTGGGTATAGGTTGCACCAAAAAGTGGTGCTACACCAGCTGCACCACTTTCTGAGAAAAAATGCACCATTATGTGGTGCAATCAAAACCCAACAATATGGTACAACAGTACACTACTTTGTAGAGTAAAGTTGCACCAGAATATAGTGAAAGGATGCACCATTTTATAGTGGAACCTTACTCCATAATATGGTGCAAAGTTGCACAACTTGTTGGTTTAACTTTTACAAATTGTGGTGCAGCTGGTGTAGTTCCACTTATTAGTGCAACATATCACCAAAATTAAGGGCAGTCTTTTTACATTACTGCTTTACGTATAAAATATTTTGAAATCAGGTGTTCTATGTACAGTTCCAAAAAGTTTGTGTTTACTCCATCAATTTAGGAATAAGAGGTTCCTTTTTAGCACGTCTTTTGTAAAAAAAGATCGTGCTTCTGTTATCGGTTTGTCCGTCAGTCTATACCCACGATATCTCAGCAACTATTAGTCCGATTTGAATTTTTTTTTTTTTTTTTGCATTGGGAAGCTTGAAATATGAAAATGATGATCCGTTATTTGTTTGTTTTTTTACGATGTACAATTTCGCCGGTAGAGGGCGTAAATGCAGATGATGTCGAATACAAAAATACGTTTTATTCCACATATTTGCTTCTAAACATCCGATTGAAAAGAAATTTAAATCTTTCGATTCCATTTATGTCGAAGAGTATTTTAGATATAGTTACTTCTTCAAATTACGCACATATTTTCTGCTTGAGGACGTAAAAGTAAATTACTTTTTCCCCGAGAACTCTTCTTCTAAAACTCCGATTTGAAAAACTTTTTCTTCAGCGGATACACCTCCTGATGGAAAATCTTTTGCATATAATTTTAAATTTTTGGTAAAGAATACTTTGGACACTAGGGGGCGCAAGTGTTAATATTTGCTTCTGATGTACTTGCCATAAAATCGTAGCTTCTAAAATATCGATTAAAAAATTCTTTCGTAGACTGATGCCACTCACATCGATAAACTTTTTCGTAGCATATTATTCTTAAAATATTCTACAGTTTCTCCGCCAGGGGGCGTAGATGTACATCTTATTTTTGTCAATATCTCTACTTCTAGGTGTCCGATTTGAAAAATTCCTTCTTTGTTGGATGGTGTTTTCCGTGTGACATGTTTTTCATATAATTTCAAAATTTTCAAGTAATTCATAGACTTTGCGCTAGGGGGCGTAGCGGTAAATTGCGTTTCCCCCTATATCTCTGCTTCTAAATCTCCGATTTGAAAAATTCTTTCTGCACCGGTTACAGCTCCTGATGGGAAATCGTTTGCACATAATTTCTAATTTTTGTAAAAAAATAGTTTTACCACCAGGGGGCGTAAATCTTAATTTCCGCTTCTGTTGCATTTGTATGAGCTTCTAAATTCTCGATTGAAAAAAACTTCGTTTGTTGACCAATACTACTCATGTCGACAAACCTTTTAGGAAAATTTTCTTCTTGAAATAATGCATGGTTTCTACGCCAGGGGGCGTAGATGTATATCTTATTTTTGTCAATATCTCTACTTCTAAGAGTACGATTTGAAAAATTCCTTCTTTGTTGGAAAGTGTTTCCGATGCGAAATGTTTTTCTTGTAAATTCAAAATTTTCAAGTATATCATACACTTTCCGCTAGGGGGCACAAAGGTAAATTGCGTTTTCTGCGTTATTTCTGCTCCTAAAGCTCTGATTTGAAAAATTCTTCCTGTATCGCATACAAGACCTGATGGAAAATAATTTTCACATAATTTCTAATGTTTGGTAAAGAATGGTTTAGCCACCAGGGGTCATATGTGTTAATTTCTGCTTCTGAAGTATTTGTTGCAAAATCTGGGCTCCTGAAAACTGGACTAAATTTTTTTCTTCGACCGATACCACTTATACGGATAAACCTTTTGAGAATACTTTCTTCCTAAAATAATGGATGGTTTTCCCACCAGGGGACGTAAAGTCACATCCTATTTTAGTCGATATCTCTGTTTCTAAGAGTTCGTAAGTTCGCGATTCCGTTTACAGCAATATCTGAGTGATTAAAAACCCGACTGAAAATCTTCTTTCTTTCGTAAGATCTATTGTTTTCCATACCGGTTCCATTGACTTTGAATAGCTTTGATAAATTTAATTTGCGTCAGAACGGATTCAAAAGACGTGCTTTTTACATCCGAAAATTCGGTGTCAACTTTTTTGCTTTTTCTTTTTAAAATTTTCTTGCATACTCGGAAGAATTTAATGCCCATCGCTTATGTCAGCACATATAGTCTCAATTTCAAGATCAATACGCTGGTTAAATTAATGCCGCAGTTTGAGCTTGTTATACTACATTGGAAACTACTTCCATGTGAACAACTTCCTCAGAAAACTAAAATTGTATTGTCCTACACGTGGACAATGAAGTAAACACAAATACGTAACATCAGAAAGTTCAACGTGAAAATAATTATGTCAGGAATACCAGATGTATGTGTGCTACAAAAATTATTTTCATCAGTTACTAACTAGAGTGAACACTTTAAAATTTTCCGAACTCGCACTCACTGTGACGACAAGACCAACATGGCGGCACAACACAACATCTGTCTCCGTCGAATGACATGATGACGAAGACGCATGCGCCGTTTCCTTCAACGCCCCAAAATGTGGTGCAAAGGAACGCCGCTCTTGCTGCATTTGGTAATTTGCACGAAAACGTGGGGTAAGTCAAACCTTTTCATGCACCACTTTACGGTGCAAGTGTAAAAATCTCACCAAATCATGGTGTAACTGTCACATGCTGCACGATATTGTGGTGCAACATTGAACTGAAATTTTTAACCGTGTACACACTACAGACGTCCAGACGATCTCCAACTGTTTTCTCATATCTGAAATCTTCGTGATGAAAAATCACACTAAAACAAGCAAGAAAGGCAAAACTCCAACACACATTAATGTCTAGCCGAAACTGAAGTGGGAGGAGGGGGACGAGTTCGGCGTCTCGATGGTTACGGTTACGGACGACTCTACCACGGTTACGGACGAAGATAGGGAGGGGAGCATGTGACTTGCAGCCGCAGATATAAAAGTAATGGGCTACATATGAGAAAACAAAAGAAGATCGTCTACAGTGAATAAGCGTATTTTCACTAAGTGCTAAAATGTACTTTCATTGGTCAAAGTGGTGAAATATGAAGAAATATTCAAAATAAGCATTTTACTTTAACATCCCAGTTTAACTACAAAGGCCATTCCGTAAAAACTGAGAGTACTTTTTTTTTTTGAGTTGGTACCAGTGCAAATGAGAAAAATAACCACGCAGACGACTAACTGAATTAAGGAATTATCTGTGGAAACAGTTATTATCCGTGGCAGGCGATTCTGGTCTTGTTACTGCGCAGTTGTTTAAGGTACGTCTGCATTTCGCTGTACAGCTATGGAAGTGAGTGATCCAGAGTTAAGAAGTGAAATGCATTGTGCGATAAAATGTTTCTATCGTTTGAGTAAACCGGCCCCAGAAGAAGTTGATTTAATGAAAAAAGCTTGCAAAGATAACTGTTTGGGTGAGTCAACGATTTTCAGATAACATCATGATTTTAAAAGAAAAGGGCTTTTGTCGGCTGAACTTGCTCATAGGCCTGGTCGACCTGAAAGTGTTGCTACGGAAGATATTGCTAACACTATTGGGCAATTCTGCAAGAAGATCGACGAATGACGTGTGAAGACATAGCGGCGTCAACTGATATTACAGAAACGATGGCATCCCGCATTCTACGCGACAAATCGCTGCTGCATCGTGTATGTTCCAGATGGGTACCTCATAACCTGGCGAGAGAACAATTGGTAGCCAGAGTTCAGGTGTGTCATCAGTGGAAATAAATTATTGCAAAAGGATCCGAACTTTCTAAACACAGTAATAACTGCCGATGAAACATAGGTCCACTATTCCGACTCACTCACGAAGCTCACAGCGGGTGCCTGGAAACACACAGGCTCGCCTCCTCCGAAAACACTCCGCCAAACCAAATCAGCTGGGAAGGTGGTGATGATAATTTTTTTGTATCATAAAGGTGCATTCTACCAGCATGCCGTTCCCTTCACAAATTACTGTCAATGCTGAGTATTACATTTCAGTCTTGAAGCGTCTGCGACGACACATATCGATTAAGAGACCGGAACTGGTGGGCAAGTGGACCCTACACCATGATAACGCCCGCCCACATATAGCTACTTGTGTTCAACAGATTCCTAAGAAATGCAGTGTTGAAATCCTGCCACAACCTGCCTACAGTCCTGACGTCGCCCCGTGCGATTTCTGGTTGTTTCCAACAATGAAGGTGAAGTTCCGTGGCGCAACATTCAACGCAGATGCTGACGTTATTCAAGCTGTACAGCGGTCGCTAAAGCAACTTCCACGAAATTCCTTCGCCACATGCTTTGAACAGCGAAGTAAATGATGGGACTGCTGAAAGTAGCTTATTCAAGCTGTACAGCGGTCGCTAAAGCTGCTTCCACGAAATACTTTGTACAGTGAAGTGAATGATGGGACCGTTGAAAGTAGCTTATTCACGCTGTACAGCGGTCGCTAAAGCAGCTTCCACGAAATGCTTTGAACAGTGAAGTGAATGATGGGACCGTTGAAAGTAGCTAATTCAAGCTCTACAGCGGTCGCTAAAGTAGCTTCCACGAAATGCTTTGAACAGTGAAGTGAATGATGGGACCGTTGAAAGTAGCTTATTCAAGCTGTACAGCGGTCGCTAAAGCAGCTTCCACGAAATGCTTTGAACAGTGAAGTGAATGATGGGACCGTTGAAAGTAGCTAATTCAAGCTCTACAGCGGTCGCTAAAGTAGCTTCCACGAAATGCTTTGAACAGTGAAGTGAATGATGGGACCGTTGAAAGTAGCTTATTCAAGCTGTACAGCGGTTGCTAAAGCAGCTTCCACGAAATGCCTACGCTACATGCTTTGAACAGTGAAGGGAATGATGGGACCGTTGCATATCATCCGAGGAAATGTACTTTGAGAAAGAATAACATATATTTTGCTCTATTTACATTTATTCATTTTGTGGGATGTTACTCTTTGTTTTTATGGAACTGCCGTTATATTAAGGTAGGATGGTGTGATGTAATAACAACGGGTAGTGAGTGCGTTTCGCGATTCGTTGGAAGTACAAAAGCGCAGAGAGAAACATTTCAGTTGATGGAATACAACAACTTGACCTGCTATGATTAGGTACTGTACTAGTGGATACTGGTTATCTGTACAAAAATTGCAATGTGAAGCACCATGCAATGGGCGAATTTCTAACGATCAAAGGAACTGCCCTGACCAATATTCATAAAACTATGGTTAGTCTTGAAAGTTTTTGCACAACGGATTTCATTATCAAATTCTTCATTAATTCTTGAACTAACTGACGAAGGACTTCTAAAAGCAGGGCCACGATTTCAAGCACTTCGTAGAGAAACTAATTATCATGAACGTACACTGAAGTGTTGCCAAAAATAAGGGACAGGTGACTGCTCACATCCCAGCCATCTATGGTGTTCTTTAAGCCCCGAAACAAAAACAAATGTTAGCAGTATGTGGCATTTTACGATCACGTACTATTCGTCTATGAGGAAACTGCTCAACAGTTGCAATGAATGAAACGGGGGAGAATAAACTTTCCTAATTATTAGAGTATCCGAAAAACAGGTACAGAATCACCGCCAAAAGTCATATTTTGTGCCCCATTAAGCAAGACAGATTAGTCAGGCCTCTTTGGGAATTGAAACGCGACAATTTCTTATAATACACTACTATTTGTGAAAATTACAATACCAAGAAAGACTTTTGCTATTCAAATGAAATTTCTATCGCAGAATCCTCATGTTACAGGAGATAACTAGTTACATTTATAGAGCTATACAAGATTTTTTTTGCTTCAAAATTCAGTATTGTGTGGAGCCACCTCGAGCAAGAATAACAGCCTTTACACAGCGTGATACTGAATGGGAGAGATTTTTGATATCGTTCTGGGAAATAGCATGCCAGGTTACATCTGTGCGAGACCAGAGTTCATTTGTGGTGGCTGGCGAAGGAGCTTGACAGGCCAGTCGCTTAGCTACCATGTCTCAGACATGTTCGATCAGGGACATATTCGCCGAACATGCACGTCATGGAAGAAGCGTTATCTGCCGCACATGTGTGTGTGTGTGATTGGAGGTTTAACGACCACCGTGAGCAACTCAAATGGTCTATAAGCAATCACCCGTCCCTAATTTTGGGTCACTGGTTCCAGGGAAGGGAAAGAGCCAGTGCCGTAAGACAAACACAACATCCATGCCTGACCGGGATTCGAACCCGGACCCCTTACGGACAAATGATCAGAGGCCAGCACCTTAGACCACTGCCCCACCGGGGCGGCCTGCCGCACATGGAAGAGGTCCTGGACCTTACTGGCCACATGTGGCCGATTATTGTCCGACTGGAATATAGCTCCAGGACAACTCTGAAAGAGATCATTCGTCCGTAAGGGGTCCGGGTTCGAATCCCGGTCAGGCATGGATGTTGTGTTTGTCTTACGGCACTGGCTCTCTCCCTTCCCTGGAACCAGTGACCCAAAATTAGGGACGGGCGACTGCTTATAGCCCATTGAGTTGCTCACGGTGGTCGTTAAACCTCCAATCAAAAAAAAAAAAAAAAACTCTGAAAGAAAGGTATCACCTCTGCTTCTAAAACATCCCTGATGTATCGCTGGCCGTTGAGGGTTCCCTCAATTCGTATCAGACGAGATCGCGAATTGAACCCAATGGCGCTCCAAACCATGACACGTGGCTTTGGTACAATGGCGCCCCAAACCATGATGCGTGGCTTTGGTACAATGGCGCTCCAAACCATGACATGTGGCTTTGGGACAATGTCGCCTCAAACCATGACATGTGGCTTTGGGACTATGGCGCTCCAAACCATGACATGTAGCTTTGGGACAATGGCGCCCCAAACCATGACACGTGGGCTTGATACAATAGTGCCCCAAAGCATGACATGTGGCTTTGATACAATGGTGCCCCAAACCATGGCACGTGACTTTAGTACAACTGCGCCTCAAATTATGACACGTGGCTTTGATATAATGGCGCCCCAAACCATGACACGTGGCTTTAGGACAATGGCGACCCAAACCATGATACATGGCTTTGGTACAATGACGCTCCAAACAATGACACGTGGCTTTGAGACAATGGCGCCCTAAACCATGACACGTTGGCTAAATACAATGGCGCCCAGAACCATGGCACGTGGCTTTGGGACGGTATGACGATTAAAGATGCCGTTTACCACGATGCCTTAGAACAGGTATGCAAACAGCATGGTGCATCAAGTTGAATCATGACTCGTCAGAAAACACGACCTATTGCTAATCAGACCTCCAATGTTCGAGACCCCTGCGATGTCTATGGTTGAGGGTCAAAGGAATGCGCATCAATGTGCTGCTAGCGACCAGTGCTCTGTTAAGCACGTGACGTCGAACTGTGCCAGCGGACAAAACGTAATCTGTAAAAGTGCTCCATTGCTGCGCTAACAGCGTGGATGTCACTATGTGGTCGGTCACTGCCATGCAGTAGAAGTATCTGCCAATTTATAATTTTTAAGTATCTGCCGTGCAGTTATGCGGTCCATTTCCCGGATTTCTGTGGGTCCGAGCCACGTTCGCATCACAATATTGGCGTTTCGTGCAGTACGAGTGGCAATGTCGCTGTAGGAAAATCCAGCTTCTTTCATCCCATCAATCTTTCCTTGCTCAAAGTCTGTCAGGTGTTCATAATGCGACATTTGTTTGGCGACGGGTCATAGAGAGACGCAGGAAACACCTTTTGGACACGATGTTCGCTTTTTACTGATTGCGAAATCTCGTTTGAGCTAGCTCTTTGTACTCATGACCGGACAGTTCAGCAGGTGCTGCGCATTTTCACTGACAGTTTAATCATTTCCATGTCCCAATTTGTGGTGCACATATCCTGCAAATTTCAATCTAATAATTTCGGGTTCACATCCTATATACACTCACGGACAATGAAATTAGCGTACCAAGAAGAAAGGATCAGATTGAACGGAAGTTTTATGGACGTGATGATACAGGTGAATGATACACATGATGGCAAAAACAGAGCTGCAGGACAATTACACAGAGATCTGTGGCACACAGCCCAGTCATCTACAGTAGCGCGTCGCACCGCCTCGTGCTGCAATACATGCTGCAGTACGGTCCGGCATGGAGGCGAACATACGCCTGATGTTGTCCTGCGGCAGACTGGCCCGTCACGTGTTGGACGGCGTGCTCCAAATCCCGGATAGTGCGGCACGGCGGCAACTGGCGTTTCAACTGGCCCCGCACATGCTCAATTGGGGACATGTTCGAGGAGCGGGTAGGCCATGGAAGTGTGTGGACATGACGTAGCAGCCCTGAGCAACCCGAGCCGAGTGCGGGCGGGCATTATCCTGTTGGTATAGCGCACCTGGAATCCCGGCCAGGAATGGGAGCACATGGGGCCGTAGGATATCATCCACATATCGCTGGCCCGTCGATGATCCACGTACCACTACTAGAGCTGACCGGCTATCGTAGACTATGGCTCCCTAGACCATAGTGCCTGACGTGGGGGAGGTGTGGCGCTTGATATCGAGGTTGGGACTGTGCTGTTGACCCAGGGACTTCCACAATCGGACATGATGATTATCTCTCCCCAAAAAACGAAGCGGCACTCATCGCTAAACACCACACATCACCAGTCTGGGGCGTTCCACGTCGCTGTGGCCTGGCACCACTACAAACGGAGCCGACGATGTTCCGGTGTTATTGGCAGCACACGTAAGTTGCGCTGGGATCGTAGATTCGCTTCCGCGAGGCATCGGAAAATGGTTTGTGGGCACACAGGAGCCGTTACATCTGCCTATATAATGGACCCGGTCCCCGTGGGATATGTGCGTGCTTGGCGTTTGATCCGTCGATCCTTTCTAGCGGTGGTCCTTCTGGTCCGTCCGGAGTCGGTAGGCCGTGAAGCATTGCCGTCACCTGTCCATTGCCCCCATCACAATCGGACGGTATGGTCAGAACGATCCACGTGGCGGGCTATACGGCGCGTCGACCACCCTGCGGTTTTCAGCCCGATGATCAGGCCTCTCTCAAAGTCCGTAAGCTGGGCAAATCGGCGTCTCTGTAGTCTCCCCAGAATTCTTGTCGCTCTATACTCTTGCTTGTGTCGGCCGGTGCGTCTCGCTTTCATGGGGCATCGACTACACTCCTGTTTATAATGCAGCCAGTCCGTGTTTGCAGCGCCAACATAGCGTGTGCGGTCATGCGCAATCGTACGAAACATGGATCATTTGCATACCAGCACGCAATCTAGCTATTTGCAAAGTTTCGCGGTTTTAGCATGTTTTCTTCTAGGTGCGCAAATTTCATCGTCCATGTGTGTATTTGTCAAAATGATAATAAATGCATCACTTATGGTTTCCCAAGTTTTAATATAATAATATCCTCAAGGGAACGCAACGTTCATCCTGACGAACTGTACATATTGTAGTCGCAGTATTCGCTAATTAATGAGAGAAATCGGAATGATTGTTCCAAAGTTTTGCTTTCGCATACCGTATGCCTACACACGCAGAAACAGAACGTATCCAAACTTGCGTCTGACTGAGGAAAGTTATTCCGATTGTCTGGGAGTATCAGTGCTGTAAATAAAAGGACTGTCAAATTTTAAAATGCCTGCGGAAGCTTTAAATAATTTTAAAAAAACTGATGATTTTTGAAATCCTTTTTGTGTGTGTGTGTCTGTGTGTTGTTGTTGTTTTATTTTAAAGGTTAATGATGACCATCTGAATCAGACATGGGTAAGCCCTTGCTTTTTGTGCCAGAAACGTTTTCGATTTGGCGTGCGAACACCGCCACTCAAGTTGTTAAATTTTTAGCAAAACAAAATTATTTAAAAAAATTCGTGACAGTTTCCGGGTACTCTTTATAGGTAATTCAAGCTATGCAACCTTCACTTGCCAAGATCTTTGTGGGTGTGAAATAAAACGAGTGATTCGAGGGTATACATTTGTTTACGCAAAACGCATTACATTTATTCCCGTCACGCACTCTCACAGCATGTCCCAGTCCGGTACATACTAAGTGGAATTAAATGATAGCAACAAAAAATAAGGATTACTAATTCCTGACGTTGAGCTGAACTTAGCTGTAATACAGATCCTAACCATAAGAACCGTTGCAATTTTGAGGTCGACCAGTTTTCTCTTCAGATTCTGTTAGGGCATGCCCAAAGGAAGGGAGGTCACTTCAGTTCCCCCCTTCTTAAAATCGAAATTTAAATAGAGCATCGTTTCGCTCCCAAGTATGGCGTTTTGCACCTCAAACCAGAAAACACTGTGAGTGTCTAAATATGGGGGGTGGTCTAACTTAAGCTTAAGATGTGTCCCCCAAATTTAAACGCTCACAGTGTCTTTTCCTTTGAGGTGCAAAACGCCATACTTGGGTGCAAAACGAGGGCAATTCAATAGTCCATTCCGTTTTCCAATTTGCCGGGCTGGGGGAGGGGGGCTTAAACTTAATTTTCCCTTCCCCCTAATTTAAACGCTCACAGTGTTTCCTGGTTTGAGGTGCAAAACGCCATACTTTGGTGCAAAACGGTGCAAAACTAAGGCGATACGATAGTCCATTCCGTTTTCCAATTTGCCGGGGTGGGGTGGGGGCTAACTTAAGCTTAAATTAACCCCCACCTCACGAATTTAAATGATCACAGTGTTTTCTGCTTTGAGGTGCAAAACGCCATAAGTGGGTGCAAAACGGTGCAAGACGATGGCAATTCGATGGTCCATTCCGTTTTCCAATTTGTCGGGGTGGGGGCCAACTTAAGCTTAAGTTAGTCCCCCTTCCACAAATTTAGACTCTCACAGTGTTTTCTGGTTTGAGGTGCAAAATGGTCTATATAAATTTCGATTTTAAGAAAGTGGGGAGGCCAACTTAAGTGACTTAAGGAAGGGTAAAATCTTGGGTAAACACCTGGCAACCCGGGCATAAGTTTTGTAAGACAACATTTGGGGGGGGGGAGGGCATGTGCGCCCAGCAGCTAATATTGAATTTAGTAATTTTTTTTTTGTTTTTGTCAGTATACCTATATTAAATACGACGTGTTTTTTGGATTCCTTATCAATTTTCCTAAAAGTTAAGACTAGTTTTACTCCTTTGGGACCTTTGACTTTAAATATTGAAGGAAAAAACAAAAAAAAACACTACAGGATGGGAACAGATAACAATGTATTGAAGTATCAGCATTAAACTGCGATATATAAAAAAGAATCACAAATTATATACGTTGTTATATGTCCAGTTTAGCCGCCCCGGTGGCGCAGTGGTCGTTGAACAGACAAGTCGCATTTTTTTCGGCTCCTGCGTAGAAGTCAACGTTCGTTTGTTTACTTGTTCTTTTTGTGGTATTTCGTCGTTTTGTGTTTTGGTTCCTGTGTTTCGTCACCTCGCTTCACGAGCAGTGAGGCTGAGTGCCGAGTGGGTGCTCATTTTTTGTTTTTTTTTAATTTTCGTGTGTCGTCAGTTACGACGCATGAGTTTTGGTGGGCCAGTGGTCGAGAATGTCCACTACCACTGTGAATAAGTCGCTGTCGTCTACAGCTGCTTCGTCGATTGCTGATATGTCTTCGCTTCTTAGTACTGTGTCTTCTTCGGGGAATGTTGCGTCGACTAGTGCTGCTAGTTTTCCAAAGACTGTGCTTCTGGCCACCCGTGTGCCGGCTGCGTCTAATATTCCTGGTTCTGCTAATTCTACTTCAACGTCGTTCGCACAAGCTGTGGGAAGTACCTCATATATTTCTAGTGATTCTGCACCACATTTCAAACGTGTAGCTTCGGCGTTGAAAATTATTCTTCCAAGTGACTCGCCGCAAGGTAAGCAGTTGTCGTCTGCCTTATTATTAAGTGTTTTCATTCCTGCTTTGCGTGACACCCCCCTCCCCCAGTATCTGCATGCTGTGTCGAAGGTTGTTCCAGCCGAAAGCATTGTGTCCATTATTCGCTTGGGTGGAGGGGTGGTTGTTCACTTCACCCACCAGCAAGCAGTAGATTTAATTATAGTTCATGGGGTTGATATTGGGTCCTTTCATCTACAACCTGTCGCTGCTGCCCAAAGACCAGTTACGGTGACCCTCTCTCCTGTACCAACGGCTGTTCCTGATTCTCTGTTGATTGATGCCCTCAACACGATGGGTCGTGTTGTGGGAGTGACCAAGATTCTTCCAGCTACAGCCCGTGATTCCCCCCTGAAACATGTGCAGGGTGGGCGCCGCCAGTACCGGGTTATTTTTCCAACTTCTCAGTCAATTGCGGAACGCCCTGCAACTCTGGAATTAGTCACTGATACCCGGACGTACATTTTTAATCTTTTTGCAGGGGTTCAGTGCTTCCGCTGTAAGGGGAAGGTCATCTCGCTTCTGCTTGTCCTCATGCTACTCCTGGTGCTAGTTCTGATTCTTCATTAGCTACTACAGTTCCGGTGGCCGCTGCCCCTGCGGATGTTGTGCAGGCCGCTGAGGCACCTGCTCACATTCTACCTTCATCAATTTTGCCTGCTGTTTCTCCAGTCGTTCCTTCCCTCCCGGTTCCTGTCGTCGTACTGGATGGTTTGGAGCCCTCCAATGAGGATTTCCCATCGCTGGAAGTGTCTGCACCTACATCACAACGTAAACGCCCCAGCTCACCTGGTGTTTCTACTCGCTCTTCCCGTTCGTCTCAATGTCTTCGGTCCAAGAAACCAGCCCATTCTGCCTCGGGTTCACCTAGCCATCATAAGCCTAATTCTGAATTACTAGTTTCGAACCGATTCGCATGTCTCCAGGATGATGATGTTATGGACACGGTTGCCCCTGATCCTGATGACACTGCAATGGTTGACTCTGACGATGATTCTCCTTCTCCTACACTTCTTGACATTTCTACTATGTTTGAAGAACTTGCGGTGCCTTTGCACCCTCTTACCTTATCTGATCTGTATGCATTGACCACTCGCCCGCGTAAGGCGAAGTTGATCACACTACCTTGCATTAAGAGTAAGCTTCACTTGCTTCCTGAAATGATTGCACAGCTAAACCAGTTCCATGCATTTATAACTAATGTTACTTTGCCTGGCGGGTCTGAGCAATATGCTCGCCGTCTGGGATACTTACTCAAGATTTTGAGGGCTGAACTGGAAGGCTGGATGCAACCTACCAGTGATGTCCTTGTTAACACTACTTAGCTTTAATTGTAGAGGGCTTGCGTCTTCTGCGGCGAATGCTTTGGTTTACGAGGACGTTCGTTACCTGGGGGCTAATATCCTCCTTCTCCAGGAGACGAACTGTTCCTTGGATGCCGGGTGTTCCCGCTGGAGACGCTGGCCGTACATTTTTTATCATAATTACCGGACCCATCTCAGGTCTGGTACCGCTATAGCGTTTCATGTGCGTTTTCATTCTTCCCTTTCTGATCCTGTTGAGTCACAGAGTCTGCTGGGTTCTTTTCAACATATTTCTTTTTGTTTTTGTTCTAAACGTATTCATGTTTTCAATATCCATATTCCGCAATCTGCTACGGATGCAGAAACTCTCCTCCAACATCTTTCTTCTATCCTTTCGACCCTCCATCCAAATGATACAGTCATTGTTGCAGGCGATTTCAATTGCACTTTGCAACCCGGTTTTGACCGAGATGGTTCAACCGAAAGCCGTTCCGACCTTGTTTCCAATCTCACTCAACTCGTTGTTAATTTTGATTTGATTGATGCATTCCGTTCCCTCCATCCCCGGTCCAAGGAATTTTCCTGGTTCCCCCGGCTGCTTCACGCTGCGTTGCAGCACGCCTAGATAGATTCTATGTTTCCAATTTTCTCCATTCCTCTCTAGTTGAAATTACTCATCATCCTTCCGTTTGGTCAGATCATCGCCCCGTTCTTTTAAAACATTTTTTGCATTCTTCCTCTGTTCCCTCTTCCCCAGTCTGGTCGCTCGACGATTCACTTTTAACTGGTCCTGTTTTCTGTGCTGAAATTCGCTCTATGATCTCGTCTTCTGTGCAACAACTTTCTTCGTCTGACGACCCAGTGGCTCTGTGGCTTTCCACGAAAATTTCGATTATTTCTTTCGCACGTCAGTTTTCTTTCTCTTCCCGTACTTCTCGCTTTCAAGATATTGATGTTCTCCGTCGTAAATTGCAGACTATTTCTCCTTCTGATCCTTCTTTTCCCGTGTTTCAAGCTCAACTTCGTCGTATTCTGTTTACTTTTGCTTCAACAGCCATTACTCGTCTGAAATTCACTCACTTGCGGTTTCACGACGACCCCTTTTCTAGTTTGAAGTCCCTTGAAGGAGTATCATGTTAAAAGCAACACGATTTCCTTTCTTTCACTACCTGACGGATCTACAGTTACCGACCCTTATCGTATCTGTGAACTTACATTTTCCCATTATTCGGATCGTTTTCAACACCGACTCCTTTCTCCTGCAGATACCTCCCCTCTTCTTCATGTCCTCCCTCAGGTTCCACATTGTTTTTTTGATTCTCTTGCTTCTCCTATCTCTCCTTCTGAAGTTCGCTCTGCAATTTCCAGTCTGAATGACCGTTCTTCCCCTGGCGCGGATGGTCTTCCGCTCTCATTTTATAAGAAGTTTCTTTCTTCTCTCCTCCCGCTTCTGGTTGCTTGTTTTAATGCCGTTTTTACTTCTTCTAATTTTAAGTCTTCTGATTTCACTTTTGCTATTCTCCGTCTCATCCCCAAAACCGGAAACCTTGGTCTTTTTTCTAACTGGCGTCCTATCTCTATTCTTAATACTGACTACAAAACCTTTGCTAAAATTCTCGCTTTTCGCCTCAATCCCGTCTTGCAGCATTTAATCCACCCCGATCAAACTTACACTATTCCCTCCCGTTCGATTACTACCAACATTTCCACCATTCGCAACTTATATTTTCTTGCTTCCCAACTTTCCGAACCTCTCGCAATTTTTAATATTGATCAGAAACAAGCTTTTGACTCCATTAATCACTCATATCTCTTTGCTGTTCTTCGTCATTTTGGCTTTCCTACTATTTTTGTCAAGCTCTTATTAATCTTTACTCTCACTCTTCTTTCCGTATTCGCACTTCCACATTCATGACAGCTACCATCCCCTTTGACAACGGGATCCGGCAGGGTTGTCCCCTTTCGGGTCAACTTTTTACGCTTGCATTTGAACCTCTCTTAATTTGTCTGCGTTCTCGTTTGTTTTCTGTGATTCCTCGCAGTATTGCTCCTACTCGTCACCACCGCATAGTGTTGTCTGCATATGCTGATGACCTCACTCTCTTTCTTCGCACTGAACGTTCTTTCGGTGTTGTCCTTTCTGCTTATCGTGAGTATGCTTCAATTTCCGGTTCCGAACTTAATATGTCTAAATCTGTCGGTCTGTGGGCCGGATCGTGGGTGACACACGGTGATCGCCCTTGGGGTGCCCGTTGGTCATCCTCGGTCATTAAACTTCTTGGTGTGTACGTTGGAAATCCCGTGGCGGTTGCTGATGCCACATGGATTCCTTTGGTTCAGCAGCTCAATCGCCGTCTTGCTCCTTTTTGCCGGTTCAAACCTTTTTTGTCCTTTTTTAGCAGAGCACATCTGGTTTCTTCCTTTCTTCTTCCCATTCTGACACATTCGTGGTTCGCTTATTTTCCCTCGCCCATTTTTCTCCAATCCGCTCAACGTTTGATTACTGATTTCATCTGGAATGAAGTTCACTGGGTTCATCGTTCTACTCTCGTCCTTCCTCTGTCCTTTGGAGGTCTTGCCCTCCCAGATCTTTTTCAAAAATCTAATGCTATTCACCTTCAGACCTTTCTCCGTTGTTTTTCTCATCCTCAGATTTCATCGCTTACTATTGTTGATACTTTACTTTTCCCTCGCAGTCCGTTTCTCACTCTCGCTACTTTCCTCCGTATGGATCTGTTCCCCCTCATTCCAGATCACTTTCCCGATACTTATCGCACCGTCTTTTCCCTCTGGCATTCCTTATGTCCCGTCCGTCTCCCACCTACCTCAACTAATGATCTGCTTGCGGAACCTCTCTTTTACTCTTCTGCACTCCGTTCTCCCTCTTCACCGTACTTGTGCTTCTCCACCTGGTTCACCAGTGGCGTGGTACAGGTATCCCAACTTGTAGATGCTTCTCTCCGCTGGAAGTCTCTTTCCAAATCGACCCCCCTCTTGCTAACACTCCCTTACATCGCGCCCAACTCCGGTTGCTTCATTTTCAGCTTCAACGCCTTTACCCGTCCCTCGTGAATTCTTTTGGGTTAATTGTTTCTTCTTCGGCGTCCCCTTGCCTTCCTTTTCTGGTTTATTTGAATGATGTTCCCTTTCTGGTGCATCAAGTTACTGCAAAACTCTTGTACCGCCACTTTCTTACTTATTTTCGAGCACCCCTCGCTATTCCTTTTGTGCCTCCTGATGAAACCTCTCAGACATGGGTCGATTCACACATTTCTCTGGCTTCCCCAAAAGCAACTGATATTCATTGGCTACATCTTCATCGCCGCTTGCTCACACCACGAACTCTTCATCGTTTTGGTCGCCTGTCTTCTCCCTTGTGTTTTTTCTGTTCAACGCTCGGTGATGTTCATCACGCATATGACTCCTGCTTAGTTTTGCAGCCTCTTTTTTCATTGATGTTTGCTCTTCTCTCCAAGGTCTGTCCTTCCTTTCACTCTGTTTCACTTTACTATTTTCTTCGCCGTCATCATCCTTCCGCTGCTGTTCACAATCCAATTTGCGCGTTTTTAATTTTGCAGGCCAAACTGACTATTTATTTATACTATCATACCAGTGTTGATCGGCCTGCTCTTCGTCGATATCATCCTGCGAGAGTTTTTCTGTGCCGTAGGTTTCGTTCCTCGATCAAGTCCGTCATCCAACTTGAGTACGAGGTAGCTCTGGCCCGGCAGGCAGTTCCTGCTTTCTTCTCGATCTGGTCCCCCCAACCTCCCCTGGTTTCGGGTTGAGCATGGGTTGATTCAATTCGTTTGATCAGTTGTTTTTTCTTGTTTTTGTTTTGGTGTACTGGTTTCTTCACTTTGTTTGTTTTTGCTTTTCCGGGTTGTTGTCTTGTTCTGTTTTTGATTGAGCTGCAGGTTTTTTCTTTTGGCTTGTCTTCATTCTTTTCTTCTAATCCTGTTGTTTTTCCTTTTTTTTTACCGTTTTCCTTTCCTTGTTTTTATGATGGCCCTTTGGTAATGTTGTACTGTTTTACTTCCTAGAGATTCCGGTCTTTTTGTTGTTTTTTCCTCTGTGCTTTGTTAGCTCATTCTACTGGTCGGTATATTCTTTCTTGGATAGTGCTTTTCTATACTTTCCTCTTACTAGCGGCCTCGGCCTCTTTGTCTGAATTTTCTTGTCGTTTTGCGCTGTGATTGGATGTTTTACAGCTAGTTGCGTTGACTTTTTTTCTGTTCGGAGTCCGTGGGCATTTGTGTTCCTGTGTTCTGTGTGTATTTTTTTCTGGTTCTTGGTGCTGCTGTGCAATCGGTTATTGTATTTTGTGTCGGTATTTTTGTTGAGCTGTTTGTCTATGTAATATTGTGTGCTTGCTTTCTATGTTTTCGTCTGCCATAGTTGTTGGTCGACGTATTTCTTGTTGTGGTGTTTTGTTGTACTGGTTGGCCACCAATTGTTTGTGATCACTGTTATTGTTTGGTATTAGTGTGATGCTTGTTGGGTGTTGTTGCTTTCCGTTGGGCTAGTCTGTGTTGTCTAGTTTTGCAAAAATTGTTTGGTGTGTTGTGTTTCTTTCGTGCTTGTTTGTTTGTTTGTTGTTGTTCCTGATCTTCTTTTTTGTACTGTTTCCTTAATGTGGTATTACCGTGTTTTTGTAATTGCTCTTGCTTTTTGCACGTGTTGTGTTCAGTTGTTCGGATGGCGGCTGTCATACTCGCTCTGCTCCTGTGTGAGTTTTTTTAATACTGTGATTGTATTTTACCTATACTGCTAATGTGATAATCTTGTTTTTTACTTGTTTGTGTATGTTCTACTTTCGTGTTTCAGTTGGCTCCGCAGTTTAGGGAGCCTTTTTTTCTCATGCCTTGTGTTTCATGTTCACTTGTTTGTCTATTGGGTTACGTTGACCCAAGGAGTTGGTCAACGCTCTATTTGCCTTGTACTTTTTTTTTACTGTGCCTCTTGTGTGTTTTTTTTTCTTGACTGTATGTGACTACATGTGTAGTGAAGTAGTCAGTTGAGGCAGTTTTGTCTTTGATTATGTTTTAAGTGCACTTTTTGTGTTTCCGTTTTTGTGTTTCTTTGCACTCAAGCTAGAGTTCTACGTCTTGCTTCGTGCTTCTCCTGTCCGGGTTTTTCCTGTAATATTGTATTTTTTCTCGGCACAGCCTTCTGTTGCCGTGCACGACTGGACGTACTTTGTGTTGTTTTCAATGTGTTATGATGCTATGCGATCTTGTTTCCGCGTGATTCTCTCTATAGCGCCACGTCGGCTTCTGGGGTTTGTCAACGCGCGTCTTCTTGTTTTGATTATGAAATTTGAATTGAGTGCGATTTTTTTGTGAACCTCGTGTGCCTGTTTGGCTACATTTATTTTGTGTGATGCAGCGGTTTTTCCCCTTATATCATGTATTCTTCTGTACAGTGTTCCTCCTGACTTACATGCGTCACTTCGTATTTCGTTTTTAGTTATAGTGGTTGGTTAACACCCCTCTTTATGTGCACGGTTTTTTTTTGTTTTTTATGTTCTTCTTGTACTAATGTTTTGGCCGCTGCTGCATGTTTTCAGAAGTGCAGTTTTGTTTCTCCTGTCACTGTCTTGCAATGTCAGTGAATTTTTGTTGTGTTGTATTGTTGTTGTGTTTTTTACCTGTCACCTTTGTGTTACGCGCTGCTATGTACTAGTTTTTGGAATGTGTTTTTCTTCCCTCACTCTGGGGTTTGGGTTTTGTAATGTGTGTGTTTTTCGTTTTTTGTTTTCTGTGTTCCTTTCTTATCTGTATATATTTTAATTTTGTTCTGATGTTACCAGTTTTCCTTCCTCCTTTCTTTTGTGTTGAGACTTCTTGGCCTAGTCTCTTTTAATACAGTCTCATGTGACTGAAGCGTATCACATGTACCTTGCTTTTAGACTAATAAAGGTTTATTTTGAAGGCAGTGGTCTAAGGCAATGGCCTCTGATCATTCGTCCGAAAGGGGTCCAGGTTCGAATCCCGGTGAGGCATGGATGTTGTGTTTGTCTTACCGCACTGGCTCTCTCCCTTCCCTGGAGCCAGTGACCCTAAATTAGGGACGGGCGACTACTTTATAGCCCATTGAGTTGCTCACGGTGGTCGTTAAACCTCCAATAAAAAAAAACAGATGGCCAATTTAAGTTTTTTATACATGTTTTTAAATGTCACAATGTATGTTGTATTTGCAAAAAGACGTACAAGAAACAATGTTTTTGCGGCACCGGTATCGTTTTGTATGAAAACTTTTGAAAGTACAGGTAAGAATCACATCTTCAGGTAGTTCACTAATGCAAGTGTCTGGCGTGAATGGTGGTCCATCAGCACTGATTGTACATCCGAAATCCGTTGGGGCAAATGGTTCGTCCATCCTCAACACTGTAGAGCATGAGTATACCATGTAAAATAATCTTTTCAGGTGAACTTGCAATGAAGAGCTTGGGCAAGGGAAGCCTTGTCAGTTTGGAATACTAGTTTTGGTCATTATTTCAAATCGAAGTGTATCAAATGTCTTGCACACTGAGCCTGGTTTTAGAACTTAATAGAAGTATTCCTCGGCTAGCTTAAAGGAATGACTACTTGGAAGAAGACACTGACCACTATTGCGCAGATATTTTTTCTGGTTCAGCCTTGAGCGATGACACTTTGGTGTCCATCTTACTGGTATCATTAGAGCCTGTAAGAAAATGGGTAGCAAGAAGGACGTCTGTAGTAGTACCTATATTGTCCACAAGAGTATGAATTGGTAGGATGCCGACATCCTCATCCATAGCTCAGAGTGTCAATGTTCATTAATAATCTTGTTGAAATGAATGAGTATTTTAAAAAAGCACAACGATACGCTGCAAGCCTTGTTTAACCCGTAGAAAACGTGTAGAATAATGCGTAAGCCGACCTCATCAAAAGTTGCGTGAAGAGTATCCTTGATTTGTGTGTAGTTCCATCTTTTATTGCTAACGCAGGAGAAGTGCTACTTTAAAGTAACACGCTGCTAAGAATAATTTCCCACTGTCTTTTCTGAAGCTGAATCAAGATTTTGTCAGTTGACGCCCAAAATCTTTTCATCTGCACCAGAAGCTCGTAGTTTCAGCAAATGGAAGTCAACGGCAGTCGTTGCACAGAAGATCTTCTTTCTCGCTCAGTATTTTTGATTGAAAATTGAAGGTAGTTGTCAAAAACATAGTCCACACGACTGAAGTTACAGACATTATTAACATTACTATCAAGGATTTTGAACAGGTCTTCAAATGTATCATTTCCCTTAACTGGACACCTTCGAAACTGATTCATGGCATCAACAGACACAGCGGTTTTCGGAGTGTGCTCCTTTTAAAAAGTTCTGTATGAGGTGTCTAATTTTTTTTGTCAACTCAGACACGAGTTGAAACGATATGGGTTTGTTTGGTAGTTGCACCATTCTCATCTAATAAGTAAGAATAAATTTCGCAGGCTAGAATTTCTGCCATTGGCTTTCCTCTGTACTTGGCAATATAAAGTTTTCTCTGAACCTGCAAATGAATTTTGATGGCGCATAGCCTTCGATAGTGGTTTTGAGCGGCTTATATACCTTTCCTCTCGAAACATGAAGAAAACTTCTTGTGCTGTCGTCAAAACGTGAAGCATCTTCTTGGCATTCAATGATGGAACACATTCATTGGTAAGAATGTTGTGAATCATAACTTCACCTTTTACAAGATATGGATTTTAACTGCTTTCGACAAACTGGAACATCTGTTGGATGTTGACTTCCATTCTATTTCTGAGGCTTCCTGTTAACTCATGATGCGTTATCAGCTCATAGTCAACTACTGTAACGTTCAGCAGCCCTTGAAACGTTTTTCTTATGAGGAGGATTTCACGGTAAGCAAGATCCCATTGGGAAATCTATTCCTTCCTTTTTGTTTGGCCAATGATCACTCTGGCTGACTTCTGAGAACGGTTTATTGTTTGTTTGAGAGCCATGTCGATCCTCACGGTATTAAACTTACCATTTGTTTTTCGAACTACAAAGTGACATTTATTGAACCGGTCCTATAGAACGTGACAAAGAGTCTCAAGATTAAGCATTTGCTCGAAAAACAGTAAAACCCATCTGAAATAGCTGACTATCAAAAATTTGGAAAATTGGTAGGGCATCTTTCACTGTTTGAAGGTAGAGCTTCCAGTTCCCGTCCCTCTCCACTCTTATGGGATTCCTCCAAATATTTTCCAGATGCAAGAATCATTCCAGATATTTGCACTGCTCAGAATTCTTAACTTGTTCCTGTGTGAAAACATCCAACGATTTCAATGTTTGTTCTGATGTTGCGATCTGCTCTTGGAACTTGAGTTGTTCGTCTTCATTTGTAGAGTGTTGCGCAGAATTGAGCACATCATAAACTTGTATAGCTAATCGGGCATCATCCTCAATGGCACTCAAAAATGCTTTCGATTTAAGCCTCTTTACATCGCACACACGGGCTATGATCGAAGGGTGCAGGGTACTGGTCCGGTGGGGGAGGCAGAATCTTACAGGTCCCTGGACCGATTCTGTCCGAGTGAAAAACTGTGGTTTCCAACGACTGACGGGCTAGCTGTCGCAGCGCCGTCAGGAATCTAAGTAAATTCCAACCTGTGAGAGAGTTCAGAACATCCCTGCGATATCTGCAATTAGACGGTGCAGGTAGTGTCATCAGCCTATCTTACCACATCTGCTGGCATAAACATTCCTTTCACTGACCTTACGTAATTTCTACCTTTGAGGACACTCTCTGCTGTTTTTGGACCAAAGACATGGGTTTCAATGAGGAGGTTTTTTAACCTGCTGCCTTTTATGTATTTTCCAATACATGCAAGTAGAATTTTAGTCATATGGAAGGGGCCCAGGTGTTGCACAATATCTAGTAATTCATTTGTGACCAACTGAATGTATGCGGCAATGTGGAAAACGCCTTCATCACATGCAACTGGCAGTGCTTGTTCATCGAGATGTAAAAGCAAGCTTTGAAAATTCTTCATACATGAATACATAGTATCATATGCTGTCACTGAGTAAGCCAGTTTTAGGAAATGCCGGACCACGCTAATGTACTCGTCACACGGTAATATGTTAGCCTCTTCAATGATTTTGAAATCTGGTGGAATATTTATGGGCTGTTGATGGCTTGCAAAAAATTCTAACCTGGAGCGCATGTTGTCGGTATTCAATTTCTCGCCATGTTTTGCCTAACATCTCTTTGGGGACTGTGGCAATATATGTAGGGCGTCGCATAAATATAGAGACAGGACAAATTCTAGAATAAAAAAGAAACAGCAACGAGCTGAAATGTACTCCTCATATTTACAGCAACAATAGCATAGGACACGCAGCTGCACAATAGTTTAACGGAAACATAACAATTCCAAAGCCAAGTACAAGAAAAAAACAGAAATACGCTGTTTAAAAAATATAAAGACTTACCAGTTATGAGCACATCCGGTACGAATATTGGAACCGTTGTTCCGAATAACACTGAAAACCCGATTGAGCATGCTGTCCACCAAGTGTTGTAAGTGCTCTGGACGGAGTGCGTACCAGCTTCGTTTAATCTGCTCTTTCAATGCCACCACACTTGAGAACTGCCGTTCATTCGCATACACATCACGATCTTGGATACCCCAGAGGTTCTCAATAGAGTTCAGATCTGGACTGAGTGCTGGCCATTATGGTCATATCATGAGTGTTAAACCAGCCTTTCGTTGATGCAGACCGATGGATAGAGGCATTGTCTCGCTGGAACAGATAATCAACACCCGCTAGAGTTTCGACAAACGGTAGAAGGTGGCTGCTGAGTATGTCCTGATACCAGTGGCGGCTTTTCAGGTAAAGTAGGTAAAGTGCCTCTTCACCTATTTTACTTAAAATAAAGTTTTATTCAGTAATTTGTATAATATATTCTTTTTTTGTCTCTATTGTGTTACAAAATACTCACAATTTTGATTAGATATCAATTCACATAGCGCGTTCAATACGGAAAACAAGTCCTCATACGCAAACCAGTGCAAGTGAAGAGCCGAAATAAAAACCCTTGGAAGTCTGCAGCTTTCGACCGAGTTGCTATGGTAACCGTGACGTCAACCTCCCTATCTGGCGCGCAAGTGAATGTTTTAGCTTTCGGCGCGGAAGCTGTGCAGATGGAATCGTGACCTTCGAAGGAGATCACGGTGAAACGAGACGGTTTACCCAGGGTATCTTGCGGTGTTGTGGTACATGCTTTACGAAAGGGATTTGTTTTTTCGTGCTTTGCGATTATTTGTCAAAAAGTTTAGCTGTTACTGTAGTTTCGTGTACAGTTTAACAGTTAGTGATAGTTTTGATTAAAGTATGTATCCAGTGAACGACATTGTTTGTAATTTACTACAAACTCCATTTAATCGGTGGAAAGATGAAAATAAAAGAGATATTTTACTTCAAGGACGACCGACGGATTCACTGACAATTGTTGCCAAAAACGAAATCAAGAAGAGCGGTAAATCTTACAATGTTAATTTTAAAAATTGTTGGTTTACTGAATATAAATGGCTTTGTAGTACTTCTGTGTTACAAAAATTATTTTGTTGGCCCTGCTTATTTTTTAGTAATAAACATTCGGCGTGAAATAAAGACATTCTCAGATTTATTAAATATAACACGCTCACTTCATAAACATGGTGATTCTAGCGAACACCTGAAATGCGAGTTAATGCTAAGGAATTTTGAAAAAAATCAGAACACCATTGCCGATGCCCTGAGGGAGAATGCTAGGCTTTTTAAAATGCATTTCAACGAAAACGTTCGTTTAAACAGACTTTTCCTGCAGACAGTGATTGATGCAGTATTATATTTGAGCAAACAAGAACTAGCATTCCGTGGCCATGACGAAAGCATGGACTCGATAAATCGGGGGAATTTCAAGGAATTACTTTCATTGTTGATATCAAGAAGTCCTTTAGAAATTCAAAACCAATACGAAAAGATAAAAAATGTCTTCACAGGTGACTCAAAAACTATTCAAAGGAATAAATTGAATGTATTTCTGAATATATAAACGAACACGTTAAAAATGAAATAAATGAAGTTCAATGCTTTTCTATTCAAATAGATGACACCACAGACATAAGTCAGACTTCTCAGTGCTTTTTAATAATAAGATTTGTTGATTCGGAAAGTGTATTGGCTTAGCGATTTTTGGGTTTCCACGACGTGAGTGGAGATCGAACGTCAGAAGCTGTATACAAAATTTTGGAACAATTCGATTATAAACACAAATTAATAGGACAATGTTACGATGGGGCAAGTGTAATGTCTGGACACTTGAATGGGCTCCAGAAAAAATCAAGGATAAAGCTTCTCGAGCTGTTTTTGTTCATTGCTTAGCACATCGTTTGAACCTTGTATTACAGCAGAGTTTTTCGAAAATTTCAAAGTGTTGTATATTTTACGCAAGCCTCACTGGAATTCCTTCGTTTTTTCACCACTCAGTGAAGCGATCTTATACACTCACATCTACAACCGCAAGACGCATACCAACCATAGCAGAAACTCGATAGTCCTCCACTTCGAAGTTAATAAGTGTAATTGTTGAAGATTGGGATAAATTGAAGGAAGTATTCGAATTTCTGACAAATAGTGAGCAATCAGACAAAAAATCAATTCAACTTGCCAAGGGGTTTTTAAACGATATGAACACTTTTGAATTTACATTTTTGGCAATAGTATTTAAGGAAATTTTTAGCCCCACCGATCTATTATTCGAAATTTTATAGAAACAATCACTAGACATAAACTACTGTGTAACTCAAATTAAAAAAAAAAAACTCGTTAAATTTTGAGTCCTAAAAGGAACGATAAAGTATTTGAAACACTGTTTGGAAAAGCTAGCAAAATCACAGAAATAAGCAGATCTAAACGGGAATATGCTGCTCTTACACAAAAAACAATTTTTCAAAATTATAAACAATTGTATTTTGAAATTTTAGACCACATTCGTATGGAAATAGATATAAGATTTCAAGACTGTGAAAAACTTCAATTTGTTTATCTTGCTGACACAACCAAATTCGAACAATTTAATTCAAGCTTTCCCTCTCACGCTTTTGAAAATCTACAACATTTTTACGGAAAAATATTTACTAAACTCCAGCGCCTCAAAAATGAACTGACTCTTGTATATGCCAAAGAAAAATTAATAAAATATATCGACTCAAGAACTTCTTCGAGTGCTTCATGAAGATAAAGACATTTTTACAGAAGCTTATAAATTGGTTGCCCTCATTTTAACCATTCCATATACAAGTGGGTCAGAGGAAAAAAGTGTTTCTTGCCTTAAAATAATGCAAACTTTCTGAAGAAACACTATTTCTCAAGACAGACTTGCTTCTTTGGCAAATATTTCTATTCAGAAAGATATTTTATTGATGCTCACGAAGAAACAATCATTCTATGACGACATAATCGACAAATTTGCAGCTTTAAAAGAAAGAAGAATTGATCTAATATACAAAAAATAGGTCAGTCTTCATATAGTGATTTTTATTGAAGACAGTAGATATCTTTTCATATTGCTCTTGTAGCTCTTCACCTATTTTTTCAACCACGAGCCGCCACTGATGTCCGCCCTATAAATTTGAATCATTTCGGCATGCACAAGATTTGCGAAAACATTAATGTCAAGTATTTCAGTAACACATGTTAATATTTATTTGCTCTAGCCTAGTTTAGGGAAGCATTTAGACAAGAGAGAAAAAAAAATTAAAAATGCCCCAAAACCGAATTACCGTGTACAGTTTTTGGAAAAAAAGATCCCCTGATATAACTAGTGTTAAGGTGGAGGCAACCTAAAAATTCTGCCCTATGTTTTCAGTGGTGAAAACGTTTGTAGACTTTCTCGCTACTGATGTATGTATTCCCAAGAACGAAAATTTGAACATTTATAAAAAATAATTTTAAATTACAGCCTAGTATATTTAATATTTGCTAAAACTTCACCATAATTTTATTAAAAATCACAAAATTATCCTTGGGATTCGCTAATAAATGGCGCCAGCTATACAGGTCGTTTACTAATTAAAATCTTACCGCATTTTTTTCAATAAGTTTCAGAATGGAATAAACAATGCGTTTTTCGGAATAGAATTAACACTTGAGTCTACCATGCGATAGCCTAGAACGATTAGAATGATTTGTGCTAGTTAGGCTAAATTTTTTGACAGTAACTTAGCGGAAAATGTAAACATAACGACAGGGTGTCGAATAACGACTGTGCACTGAATGTACAAATTGCAGTAATTTAATAATAAATACATTTTGAATGGAATTACAGTACAAGTGACCCGCCCCGTGGTAATGCTTTGTGTCTGGAAACCTTCATGTCTACACACCCTGAGGTGTACGCAGCTGTCATTCTGTGCGTAGGTCATTCGCGAGTGCTTTGTCGACGGAGGCAGACCTGTCGATTGATCACTCGTCTAGGAACAAGGACAATGGTCTTGAAGGTTGAACAGAGAATGATTTTGGTTGAACGTGTCTTTCGCCATGACGACAAGTACACGGACGAAGTGCAAAAAGAGTTCGCTAGGAAATGTTTTGATGCAGACGTCCCCCACCGTAATGCGGTACGTCAGCAGATAGCGAAGTTTTGGGAAACTGGCAGTTTTCAGGACGAACCTCTCTCCGGTACGACATCCACGGAAGACGAGACCGTACACAATAAATAGAGGAGTCACGGCCGGATCTAGAAGTTTACTCTAGGGGGCGGTTTTTCGGGTACAAAAAGGGTTGTCAACCATTATCATGACAAATGTCAACCCCGCCTTCTCGTGGTGCATCCTGTTCCCACTAAAGGGGCTCTAACGACCGCCAACAGCGGTATAACTATACCATCAGGATTAGAGGAAATGCTATCCCACACTCACCAACCCGCTTGGCCAGCGTGGTGAGTTATGGCCAAACCCCTCCAAAATTACTCCACAACTTAAATCTTGGCCCTCAGTCTCCGGCAGCTGGAATGTACCTGGCCAAGGCAGCGGCCAGTGCGACATGAAGGCAGAGGGTGCTAAGAATCCCCGGAGGACCGGACTAGGCTGCCGTCTGATGATGACCTTGGCAACGTAAAATGGACTATCCCTATCTTCTGATTCAAGGCTTCTTGAATTGGAAGAGGAACTACAAAGGATCAAGTGGGACATCGTCGGGCTAAGTGAGGTAAGGAGAAAAGGAGAAGATCTCATTGAACTGAAAAGTGGACATCTCTTCTACTATCGTGTGACAGATATTGGCAGAACTAGTGGTGTTAGATTTATAATAAACAAGAAACTGAAGGATAAAGTTGTAGAAGTTGAAAGTTCCTCTGACAGAGGTGCACGACTCGTTATCCAACTCTCGAGAAGATACAAGGCTCAGATTATTCAAACTTATGCACCCACCACAAGTCATCCTGAAGAAGAAAGAAATTGAAGAATTTTATGAGGAAGTTCGTCATTTAAATAATAAAGGTAAGCAGCACTTGAAGATAATTATGGGAGATTTCAATGCAAAAATAGGGCAACGACAGCGGAATGAAACCAGTAGGTAAATTAGGTCACGGCAACAAAAACCAGCGTGAAAATACTCTCGCTGAGTTTGCAGAGGCAGAAGGGTTTTTCATCTTGAACTCCTTTTTCAAGAAAAAGCCACACAGGAAATGGACATGGAGACATCCAAATGGGACGACAAGTGAAATTGATTTTATTATGTGTAACAAAAAATTCGTCATAGAAGACTGCAGTGTGCTAAACAAGTTCAACACAGGCAGTGACCATAGATTGGTGAGATGTAAGATGCACCTCAACACTAAACTTGAGCGTGGCAAGCTCATAAGACAAACAAAATGTATTGACATAACCAACCTTAAAAAACACCATAATACCTTCAAGTTGGAACTGAAGAACAGATATAACGAAGTGAATTTCTCCGTCATTTCTGTCCACGCCAGGATTCAAACCCGGATCCCCTTATTCCGGAACAAGTCACTCTACCAATTGAGCTACGCGGACGTTTTATTCTGATTTCTATCTGCCTTTATGGCGTGTGCGTCCTTCTGGCAGGTACGTCACATCTCCTGATACGTTACAACATCTCCCCTTTATTTTTTTATTTTTTTCGAAGTGCTGGAGAAGGGATTCTCTTATCTTTCCTATCTCGCAGTGTGGAAAGGACATCACACCAATGCGAGATTTTGAACGGTCGGGTCATCCGGATAGTTCGGGCGCCATTATAACGAAGTGAATTTCTCCGTCATTTCTGTCCACGCCAGGATTCAAACCGGGATCCCCTTATTCCGGAACAAGTCACTCTACCAATTAAGCTACGCGGACGTTTTATTCTGATTCCTATCTGCCTTTATGTCGTGTGCGCCCTTCTGGCAGGTACGTCACATCTCCTGATACGTTACAACATCTCCCCCTTATTTTTTTTTTTTTTCGAAGTGCTGGAGAAGGGATTCTCTTATTTTTCCTATCTCGCGGTGTGGAAAGGACATCACACCAATGCGAGATTTTGAACGGTCGGGTCATCCGGATAGTTCGGGCGCCATTATAACGAAGTGAATTTCTCCGTGATTTCTGTCCACGGCAGGATTCGAGCCCGGATCCTCTCATTCCGGTATAAGTCACTCTACCAATTCAGCTACGCGGACGTTCTATTCAGATTCCCATCTGCCTTTATGTCGTGTGCGTCCTTCTGGCAGGTACGTCACATCTCCTGGTACGTTACACAGATTCTCTGCTTTAGAAGTCCTAACATCGGAAGAAGTGGATATTTCTGAAGTTAAAAGGAAAGTAACCAAAGCTCTTATGGAAACATCAACGAAATTAGCTGGGTCTAAGAACAAGTTGCATGTGAACAAATTATCAGAAAAAACCAAAATGTTGATGCAAAAAAAAAGAGAGATGAGGACAACTAAAGAAGATGTGACTTCCAAAGTGGAATACATAGAGCTATGCAAGACACTACGAAAAAGTATAACTGAAGACGTAAGGAAATTCAACTGTGAACTAGTAAGGAAAGCAATTGAAAACAACCAAAGCCTAAAGATAGCAAAGGGACATCTCAGTAAATAAAGAAAACAGATTTTGGCACTGAGAAAAGAAGATGGTTCTGTAACAAGAAATAGAGGCGAAATTTTGACAAAAGTGTAAGATTTCTACTCCAAGTTATATGAAAGGGATGATGCATGTACTCCAGACATCATGGAAGGTACCAGTACCAGAGTTCTTCTAGTCCTCCCAGCAGAAGTTGCACATGCAATCAAGAACGTGAGGTGGGGAAAAGCTCCAGGAGAAGATGGAATTACTGTAGACATCATACAAGAAGCAAGTGGACAAATCGAAACAGTACTCGCCCAAATTTTCACTCGATGCCTTAATGAAGGAAAGATTCCTGAGTATTGGAACAACGCTACAATGATCCTGCTACATAAAAAAGGTGACATTGAGAATCTCAGGAGCTACAGACCTATCAGCCTATCAGTGGTTTATGAAATCTTCGCTGAAGTTCTTTCACGCCGTTTGAAAGTAACACTGGACATGGCTCAACCAAGAGAACAAGCTGGATTCAGGAGTGGCTACAGCACAACATATCATATCCACGTACTGAGAGAACTAATTGAAAGAGCAAGGGAATATGAACTTCCATTGTGCATGGCTTTTATCGATTATGAAAAAGCCTTTGGTTCGGTGAAACCATCAGCAGTTAAATGGCTCTGAAATCCTGCGGTATTGAAGATGCATACATTAATATTATTAATAACATCTATGAAAATGCAAGTGCAAAGATTCGGCTGTTTGAAAATACAACACACATAAACATTGGAAAGGGAATGAGACAAGGTGACACCATATCTCCGAAGCTCTTTAACGCCACATTGGAAAATGTCTTTCAATCATTGAACTGGGAAAACAATGGGATAAAGATTAATGGAGATTATCTAACCCACCTTCGTTTTGCTGATGACATGGTCATTTTTGCAACTACCCCATCAGAGCTGCAGAGTATGATCCAAGAACTTGCTGACAAGAGTAAAGAAGTGGGATTAAAAATGAACTTTCAGAAGACAAAAGTGATGTTCAATGCTTTTACACGAAATGAAGATTTATAGATTGATGGAGAAAAGCTGGAGATAACAGACACGTACGTTTGTCTTGGACAGCAGATATCAAGTGAGGGTCACATTGATGAAGAAATTAATCGGCGTACAAAACTTGCCTGGAGAGCTTTTGGAAGAAACAGCATAATTTTCAAGAGCAATATGTCATTACGTCTTAAAAGAAAAGTGTTTGATCCATGCATCCTTCCAGAGCTTACGTATGGTGCAGAGACGTGGACCTTAACTAAAAGAGATATACAAAGGCTGCAGACAACTCAGAAAAGCATGGAGAGGTGCATGCTTGGTGTAACGACGAGAGATAAGAAAAGGAACTCGTGGATCCGAAAAATGACAAGAGTGGAAGACATCATGATCAGAGTAAAATCCCTGAAATGGCAATGGGCTGGACCTACTGCCAGAAGGTCAGACCGTCGATGGACAGCCGAAATTTTAGATTGGATTCCAAGGGACAGGAAAAGACCCAGAAGAAGACCACATGGGAGATGGGTGGATGAAATTCGAAAGAATGCGGGAGTGACATGGGGGAGACTGGCACAAGACAGACCGTTATGGAGGAAATTTGGGGAGACCTTCGTCCAGCAGTGGATTGATAATGGGTGACAATGATGATGATGATATACGGGAAGCGTCCGTGAGGCGTGAGGGAGCAGGAAAAATAAGAAAAAAAAAAAAAGGAAGTCCTAGAAAGTCCATCTGGGAGGAAGCGGTGGGGACATTTTTACGAATTTTCTTTATGACCCAATTAAGATACGTACGTAGATCAGATTGTTATTCACAGTTTCTCCCACTTACTCTGATTTCAGTACCAAAATCTCTCTGCCTTACCCTGTTTCGAGACGTTGCAGATGCTAGACAATATGAAAATAGCAAGTAACTAACAAAGAATATCCCCATGTTTTTTACCCCTGCTGTCCCAGCTGTTCCTGTTTTCCCTTTATCTTTTGCGCTCTCTCTCTCTCTCTCTCTCTCTCTTTTATTCCCTGCTCTTTTTATTTTACTGAACCTAAATCAATGTAATAAGTTTTATTAATCCTGCGTACTAAGTTTAATTGTTATTTTTTTTTTTAGAAAACTGAAAACAAAATATGCAAAGTTAATCATTTACGATCTACGTTACTGTAAACGTAAAAATTTCGTTTAGGTTAATGGGGGGGGATTGCCCCAGTCTCCCCATCGCTGGATCCGCCACTGAGAGGTATTTGCACAAGTCCGTGAGGCGGCTGTCACAAGAAGCTAATGTGCCAAAGAGTACAACAGCCCACGACATTCTGAACAGGAAGTTGCGTTCTCACCCGTACAAAGTGTCTAT
This sequence comes from Macrothele yani, assembly GCA_039090855.1. NCBI lineage: Eukaryota > Metazoa > Arthropoda > Arachnida > Araneae > Macrothelidae > Macrothele > Macrothele yani. The sequence goes on from CM077028.1 coordinate 53,383,527, forward strand.
CGTGCATCAGCTGAAAGAAACAGACCACGTGACCCGTGTTCGGTACCGCAGATGATGCCAAGAGTTCCTCTCTGAAGAAGGTGAGGATATTATGGACGTGACTTACTGGACAACGCCTGACTTTTTTCTCTGGAGATCACTGAAGGGGAACGTGAACGCAGGTAATCCGCATATACTTTAAGAGCTACCGGCTGCAATAACGACCCACATCGAACAAATCCCACCACATACCCTGAGAAAGGTCTTCACCAACATACAGCGTTGGGGCCCATTTCCAACACCTCCTGTAGGAACCAGTTCAACAGGGTAAATTTTATTTTCTGTGCACAGCTATTTTTCGGACACCCTGTTTAAATAGGTACTGCTGTTTTTTAACTCCGGAAGAAATGAAAAAGCTCATTCTGCGATATTTTCAGCTAAATTATTGTTAGAAAATTTAATCGAAGAGGCTATCGAAGGTTATATTCAAGTGTTGATTATATACCGAAAATTAGCAAAATTATTTAAAAAAACAAGGCGTATAGACTGCAACTTGTAGGAGATCTGTGTAGTGGCGCCATCTAGCAGCAAATTTCAGCCATAATGATATTACATAGTGGCAGGGGCATATTTGGTGGGGAGCCAAGGGAGCCTTGCCCCCTTCCCCCACCCACCTACCCGAATGTGTTTCATTTGTTTGTTAAAGTGCTTTAATTTAATAAAAATGCATCAACTTACAATAGAAAATATTGCTTTAATTTTTTCATCTATTTTTCATTTACTTTTGTTTTGACCTGATAGATTTCAAGAACTTTCATTTTCGGTCGCCCCCACCCCCGAAAAAAATTTCTATATACGGCCCTGAATAGTGGCGCTATCTAGTAACAGATGTTACTACCAGATGGCACCACTAGTCGCAAATCGTAACCGTAATGTATTGATTTTTAATATATTATGGTTAAGTTTTAGCAAACATTAGGTATACTAGGTTACAATTAAAGTTGTTGGCTCAACTTCCGTATTACTGCCCCAAGACAAATATCGCTGTTCTCATGGTGATTTTTTAGCCGAAGGTTTGTTTTTATAGTTGGAATATTTAAAACATGTGGAATATTCGTCATTTAGAAAGAGAAGTCACTTGGAACAGAGAAAATGTTTGAAATGGTGTGTGGATGAGAAATTGTTACCTGCAACCAGTGGCGTAAGAACGCTTTTGATTTAGGGAGGTACAAGCTCATGAACCTTACATCTCAAGGATTAAGCCATCTATGGATGACTCCTCCGAATTTTATTTGGGGGGTAGTATATTAGAGTTTTTATAAAATACGTATACTGATCAGGAATTCATCCGCATGAACATTGTCATCATCATACTATTATTAATTATTACCATTATTATTTTTATTACTGACAAAAAGTTCACATTATTAATTTCTTATCAGAAAATGAATGGAGAAGTGTTTTTTTTTTTTGTGTTCTCTCTTGTTAATTTTTGTACTTAATTTTTTCCATTAAAATATTGAGCAGGGACAAGTCAACATTAGGATGAATTTCTGTCAGCAGGGTTTGGAAAACAGGGATTTCTCAGAAAATGTTATATAACTCTTTACAAGAACGAATTAAATTTCTTATCATTTTTGTTTACGTTAATAAAGTACAACCGCAGTAAGATAAAAACTGCTCTACCCGCGAAAATAGTACCATTAAAGCATTATGAAGTCTATATTAAAAACTTTGAACGATACATAGGCTGACAATTGATGTAAAAAGCCCATTGGTCTGGTGCAAAACTAAATGATGGTGGAGATATCGAGGAATTGGAGTTCTATGAGTGGTATGTGAAATCCGTAATGCTCTTGTCGTATTGCTACAGATCTTAAGACAGAAAACAATTTTAGTGCCGGGGCTGCGGGCGCTGAAATGTCCACTTGTGCATTAAATTTTTTTTTTTAAAGTGCAGAAAGGACGACCTGATAAAGATGCATGGAATTTGAAGAGAAAAGAAACACTGATCACAAGTATGTTATCAAGCCCTAGCCCTACCATATGCTGTTTAAAGTTATTGACAAAAACCTCGCCCTCGTCGTTTCCCTGCAGAACTAATTTTCTGGTGTTTCCCAGATGGTTGGCCAGTTTTTGGTGGATTAAAAGCCTCCCACTACAAGCTTCGGATATAAAAAAAAAACAAAAAAAAAACAGATGACCCGTTATATTTCTTTGAAAAAAAGAGAATAAAAAAAAATAAGTAGCATATAAATTTTACAGTTCACTTTTTATGAATGATTGTTTTGTGATTGCTCATATCTGGGGGGGGGGGGGTACAGTAGATATTAATGTAACCCTCTCCAAAATGGGGTGGGTACATTGACACCCCCTCCGTTCCTACGCCACTGCCTGCAACGAAGTTTTGTTCTGAAAATCATCCCATGGTTTTGAGTAAGAGCAAGAATATTCTAGGCATTTTCCGTTGTAGGAAGAAATATTCACGGCAAGGCGGAGAATGTTTTTCATACAAAAGGAACTTGCTTTCGGGTGTTAAAATTCCTCCGGAAAAAGTTTGGCATCTTTCTTTATGTTTCGTCAATAATCTCCCTTTCAATCATGCTCTACGTGAAGTTAGCTATCCAGAACGAAGCTAACCGGAGACTATATCAGATTGGTACAGAGAGAAACACATTGCATGACAAATATTGGTGCTCTGTCGCCATCTGGTGGGAGAGAAAAGCGTCAAGAGTGTTTTTTGACTTGGGCCGCAATACGGAAGTTAAGCAAAGTTGTTGTTTTTTTGCGATGAGCAAATTTTCATCCTTGGGAATACATTCATTGCAAAGAAAATATCTACAGAAATTTTTCCGTTGGAAACATAGGGCAGAATTTTTAGGTTGATTATCTGAACTATAAAAAATTTAGCAGTCCTCCGTTTTTGGTTTTAAAGAACTTTTCCTTAAATTTGATCTTAGGTTCAAACAGAGACGACTTTAGATCTTTTAGGGTTCCTAGGCGCTGAAAGTTTAAGGGGTCCTCCTCCCCCTCTTATCGCCTCAGAAATTTTCATCCGTCAGATTAACAACAACAAAAAAAAAGTCAAGAAAATGATTTTTACGTCTTTTAAAATGCCATTCCATCTTCCTATTATTAGAACGTTTTGTGAGAAACAATGCTCGTGTAATCACTTTGTCTGCCCGTGCACATCGAGCTTTTTGTTTTTAGAGATATTTCAAAAATTACTTTTGGGGCTAATAGGATATCAAAAGGGCGTTAAGTTTGGCACTTTAAATATCCGTATACTTCATGAATTTACCGCTAACGGCTGTCAAAGTCTAAGGCAAAACAGATTACTTTAGCACCTTTCCATTTGCAAGTTACTAGGCAAATTTAACGCTAAGGGCGCTGAAAGTGGAATTTCCCTAAATTTATCAATACGTTACGTATAAATTAATTGTCATGAAATTGGACTGTGTTTCAATTACAACACGTGCTTTGCTTTTTCTATTGCTTCAACTTTGGAAAATTATCTTGTTTTTCACGTTATGAGCAAATTAGTAGGCAACGACCATGGTATCAAGCAAAAATAAAATGCTTAAAGACATGGGCAACCAGAAAAGTCCTCCACGTTAAAAAAAACGTATAAAATGCAATTTGTGCACAGTACTTCACTTGAAAAAGGTGGATGACTTTTCGTGGATAAATTTTCCTGTGGCGAACAATTCCCTAAATGGAAGAGATTCAGTCGTCTATGGCATAGACGAATGCCATGGACCAAGAAAGCTGGTTAGTATGAATTTCATCAGTTACTGCCGGAAAGCGAAAATGTGAAGAGTTTCTTGAAAGCATTTTTTCTTATTATTTGCATCGGAAAATTAAGGTAAGCATTTTTTATACTGTCAAAAAGATGAGTTAATTTTGTTTTATACCTGCACTGCAGTTATCAGAAACAAAAACATAAGGATTAAATGCCAAAGATCCGGTTTGAAAATGGAAGAGTAGAAACCACAGTCTTTCGAGTAAGAGTGTTATTGAAACTTTTTAATTTCTTTTTCTGAAGTTAGTTTTATGTCGATTTACGGAATAGAAACGCTGAGAATACTTGCTGATTATTAGTATTATACCAGGGGAGGAAAAAGTAATAAGAAAATATTGTAGCAATGCAATATAAATTTCTTTTAACACTATTAAATAAGAAAAATATAGTGTGATATTCTAGAATTTCTTTATTTTTTCAGCCTAAATATTAACTCTTTGTGTTTAGGCTGGTTTAGGGGGATTAGACTGAGACAGAACTTGATTATCCTACCACAAAAGAAAAAAAAAAAAAGAACAGTAGACACCCCCGACCATCAGGTAAGTAAGTTTGTACAAGCACTCCTCATTGGAACTCTGTGGGGAAGGGGAAAAGGTTCCAACACAAATGTTTTTCCTTGGCTGGAGGTAGCGTAAAGGCAATTTACATCACAGCATTCCAGTAAGAATTCGCGTTAAGCAATGAAAAATATGGGAAGCGTGAATGCTTCCTTCCCCTAACACTAAAAGGAGAGCTAAATTATTTTAACCGTTCTTTTCAAAATAAGTACATCGATAACAACTCGAAAATTCGGAGTATCAACAGCAGCAAGAAAAAAAAAATACATTTTACTAATATATGCGAAAGTAAAATGCCAATTGATAATACAAACAAAGTAATCGCTTTAAGGATTGATTTCTTTCGATCCGTGAAAACTGAAACAAGACTGGCAATTCATTTATAGGTTTTCGGGGCCCCTCAAGCTCTCGGGCCCTAGGCGCGCGCCTAGTGCGCATGGTCGGAAATCCGCTCCTGCGTTCAAAGAATGAATATTTCAGTATAAAACCATTTCAGCTTTCGAAAACTTTCCTTCCATCCAACCCCCCCCCCCCCCCCCATTTTTTTTTTTTTTTTTTTTTTGAAACACGTACGAGAATCCTTCCGCACCCCTGAATATGAAATTCCTGAATAGACCACTGATAGGTGATATTTTAAGTGAAAAAAAGCGAGCAGATGGGTTTGGTATATAAAATCGCTAAAATCTGTAAAGAAAATAACAAGAAAGATGACAGCGAATTTTCGGGTGTAATAAGCACGTCTTTTGAATCCGTTCTGACGGAAATTAAATTTCTCAAAGCTATTAAAAGTCAGTGGAACCGGCATGGAAAACAATAGTATCTGACGGAAGAAAAAAGTTTTTCAATCGGGGTTTTAATCCCTCAGATATTGCTGTAAACGGAATCGCGAGCTTACGAACTCTTAGAAACAGAGATATCGACAAAAATAAGATGTGACTTTATGTCCCCTGGTGGGAAACCCATGCATTATTCCATATGAACGGTATCGGTCCAAGAAAAAAAAAATTACTCGAGTTTTCAGGAGCACAGATTTTGCTGCAAATACATCAGAAGCAGAAATTAACACTTATGCCCCCTGGTGGCCAAACGATTCTTTACCAAACATTAAAAATTATGTGATTTTTTTCCCCCATCAGGTCTTGTATGCGATAGAGAAAGAATTTTTCAAATTGGAGTTTTAGAAGCAGAAATAACGCAGAAAACGCAATTTACCTTTGGGCCCTATAGTGGAAAGACTATGATTTACTTGAAAATTTTGAATTTATAGGAAAAACATTTCGCATCGGAAACACAATCAAACAAAGAAGGAATTTTTCAAATCGGACCCTAAGTAGAAATATTGACAAAAATAAGATACACATCTACGCCCCCTGCCGTAGAAACCATTCATTATTTTAAGAAGAAAATGTTTCTAAAAGGTTTGTCGACATGAGTAGTATCGGTATACAAACGACGTTTTTTTCAGTCGAGAATTTAGAAGCGGGAATTAAGACTTACGCCACCTGGTGGCCAAACCATTTTTTACAAAAATTAGAAATTATGTGCAAAGGATTTCCCATCAGGAGCCGCATCCAGTGCAGAAAGAATTTTTCAAATCGGAGATTTAGAAACAGATATATAGGGGAAAGCAATTTACCTTTACGCCCCCTAGCGGAAAGTCTATGAATTACTTGAAAATTTTGAAATTTTATGAAAAAAAAGTCACACTGAAAACGCTATCCCACAAAGAAGGAATTTTTCAAATCGGACTCCTAGAAGTAGAGATATTCACACAAATAAGATATACATCTACGCACCCTGGCGGAGAAACTGTGGAATATTTTAAGAAGAAAATATTACGAAAAGGTTTATCGATGTGAGTGGCATCAGTCCACGAAAGAATTTTTCAGTCGATATTTCAGAAGCTCAGATTTTATGGCAAATACATCAGACGCAAAAATTAACACTTACGCCCCATGATGGCTAAACTATTCTTTACCAAAATTTTGAAATTATATGCTAAAGATTTTCCATCACGAGGTGCAACCGCTGTAGCAAACATTTTTGAAATCGAAGTTTTAGAAGAAGAGTTATCGGAGAAAATGTAATTTACTTTTACGCCCCCTAGCGGAAAATCTATGCGTAATTTGAAAAAGTAACTATATCTAAAATATTCTTCGACATAAATAGAATCGAAAAAATAAAATAATTTTTTCAATCAGATGTTTAGAAGCAAATATGTGGAAGAAAACGTATTTTTGAACTCGACATCATCTGCATTTACGCCCTCTAGCGGCGAAATTGTACATCGTAAAAAAAACGAAATGAGGGTTCATCATTCGCATATTTCAAGCTTCCCAATGCAAAAAGAATTTTTCAAATCGGACTAATAGTTGCTGAGATAGCGTGGGTACAGACGGACGGACGGACAAACCGGTAACATAAGCACGATCTTTTTACAAAAGACGTGCTGAAAATGGCGAACGTCTAAAGCCAGGGCGAGCTGTACTATTGTAGACAGAAGAAATTAAGTCCATACACACACACACACATGGTATCATTAGAGGTGAAATTACGTATTCTGGGAAAAGCTCTGAAATTCGGAGTATAGACAGAACATTCTCATGTTCTGCTTCTTAGAATTTCTAACTAATAAAGAAATTTCAAATTATTTTGATCATTCACCGTTATATGCGATACCTATTGGAATCAGGTGCAGTTCCAGAAGCTTAACTTGGGGGGAGGGGGGGCGCTGCTCTGGTTTACAAATAAAAGAGAGAAAAATACTTTGTGGGAGGGACACACACACACACACACACACACACACGAACGCACAGACGCACGCACGCACGCACGCCTTGGGGGAAAAGGGAAGGGTTAGAAAAAAAAAAAAAAAGAAAAAACCCCTCCGAAATACAAGATGGAAAGAAGTGCAGCTCGAAAATCTTGACAGATTTCTGTTTATGGCCCAGTCGAAATGCGAACTTCGGTTTTGTCACACACATTTCAAACATACTCCAAAGTCCACCCCACGCGGTAACCTTCCTTGTTCCCGATTACTTATTAAACCAGATAAAACTAAATCTCAATAAAGCATATGCATTGCCGTTAATGACCAGACAAAATCTCTTTTCACTTACGCCATGCGATTTCCTTTTTCGAATACCTAGGGTCTTTTTTTTTTTTTTTTTTTTTTTCCTATTTGATGAAGCTAGAGCAGAACATTTTATCTCCAAATTCACAGCAAATTTAATTCAACTGTAATGAAAACTTTTAGGAAAATGTGTGCATTCTTCTTGCCAAATAAAAAAAGACGTGACGCAGTGGCCTAAGCGATGGCTTCTGATCATTTGTCCGAAAGGGGTCCGGGTTCGGATTCCGTGAGGCATGGATGTTGTGTTTGCCCTAGGGCACTGCCTCTCTCCTTTCCCTGGAACTAGTGAACCTAACTTAGGGACGGGCGACAGCTTTTAGCCCATCGAGTTACTCACGGTGGGTGATAAATCTTCAATCAAAAAAAAAAAAAAAAAAAAAACTTAATTAAAACAAAAGCAGTAGTTTTTAGTTTTTTCATCCATTCCATGTAAAGATGTAAAGATGAACATTAAGTAAAAATAAAAAATCCCCGCTCAATACTTTTTTCGAATCGCCGCCTTTGATCATAATGATCATATGTAGAGGATTTTAGGAAGGGGGTGTCTGACCCCAGGTCTTAAACAACCCTTAGAAATATGAAACTAGGAGATTTGGGCTAGAGCGCCCGATAGGACAGTGACACGGAAACGAAGTAGATTGGGGGAGAAAGACGCCCTTATTTATTACCGGGGGGGGGCAGTACCCGGAGTCCGACGGCTTAACGTGCCCATCCGACGCACGGCGGGTATTTAGTGGATCGAACCTGGGGCCCTTCCCGTGGCAGTCGCGAACGTTGCCCACTGGGTAACCCGCGGCTCAATATGCCACAAGTTAGTAAAATGATGCAATGCATTGATTATGATACACTTTCCAACATACCAGAAATCATTACTCAAGTTATGAGGATAATGGCTGTGGAATAAATCTGGTTCCTGTATCCTGAAATTTGACCCCCATTTCGCTGATATTAAACAGAATTGGTTCAGTATGTCTTCCGAACAACATACTAAAGTTTTCTCGTAATAGAAGCATTTTTAGTCAAGTTATGAGAATAATGCCTGTGGAATAACTCTGGCTCCTGTGTCCTGACCTTTGACCCTATTTCGATTATATTCAACAGAACCGTTTCGGTATGCCTTCGGAACAATATACTAAAGTTTTGTCGTAATAGAAGCAATTTTTAAGTAAGTTATGGCGCATAAGGGCGATGGAATGGATCCATTTCCTATGTCCTGACCTATGATCCTATTTCTACCATTTTCAATAAGGTTCGTCTCTAGGTGGTCCCCTACTACATACTAAAATTTCATTGAAATCGAACAATTTTTACGCAAGTTATGACGCATAAGGGAAATGGAATGGATCCCGCTCCTATGTCGTGACCTTTGACCCCTTTCGCTCATTTTCAATAGGGTTCGTTTCCGGTGATCCCCTACCACATACTAAAATTTCATCGAAATCGAACCATGTTTACGCGAGTTATGATGCATAAGGGCAATGGAATGGATCCCGCTCCTATGTCCTGACCTTGGACCCTATATCTACTATTTTCAATAGGATTCGTCCCCAGCACATGCAAGAACTTTGACCCCATTTCACGCATTTATAACAGGGTTCGTCCCAAGTTGGTCCCCTACCACATACTAAAATTTCATTCGAAATCGAACCATTTTTACGACAGTTTTCATGCGGACGGAAAGGCAGACGGACAAAGCTGGAACATATACGCTTCTTCAACCCTACGGTTGGAAAGCGTAAAAAATGGGGGCAAAAAGATAAACTATGAAATTCGTCGTATATTTCAAAACGCAATTGTAATTGCTCATCAGCAAATGAATAAGAAAACAGAAATATTCTTTTGCTGAATATTAATATTTCTAAAAATAAAAAATTCAGCCTGTTATTTTATAAAAATATCTAGATAGATTTTATTTCCAATTAAGTTTAGTAAAAAAATATGAGCAATTAGCTGGGTTACTTAAACAAAAGGACAAGAAGCGCAAAAAAATAAATAGACAAAAATAGGTAAATAAAGGCTCTAGAGATTATACATTTCTGTATTTTTATTTATTTTATGTTTAAGACATTTACCACATATCACGATAACATGTCAAACACAATAGGGGCTGGCAATCCAGTTTCTTATCAGATGAGCAATGAGAAGAATGGGAAAAAAGTTTTTATTTATTTTGAAAATAAATTGCTTTGGCTTCATAAGGTGAAGCTTGGTCCAACTTATGAGGCTAAAGCTGTTATTTAAGTAAACAGGAAAAAAATATTGGGTGGGCACTCCCCCACCTCCCCTAGTAAAAATATTGGAGGGACAAGATTCACCTTGCCTTCCTATATTCGGCGCCTATGCTTGGACATATGATTTCTATGTGATACTTGAAGAAGAGAGTGGAGAAGTTAGTATTTTTTGAAAATATTTAAGATCTGGCTAGCAGCAATCTGAAAATTCTTTAACGATTAGGGTTAAACCAAGAGTACCTTGGTATACAGTATACAGGTTTGCACGGGCCGGTTTGGCCCGCGAAGCTCGATTACGGCCCGGCCCGCCGGCGGGTCGGGCCTTTTTTAGTTTATAGAACAAAGCAACGGACCGGGACGGGTTTTTTCGCAGACATTTACGACCGGGACGGGCTTTTCCCCAGACATTTACGACCGGGCCGGGCATTTTTTCAGCTTACAGAACAAAGCAACGGGCCGAGACGGGCTTTTCCGCAGACATTTACGACTGGGCCGGGCCTTTTTTTAGCTTATATAACAAAGCAACGGGCCGGGACGGGCTTTTCCCCAGACATTTACGACCAGGCCGGGCCAAGTCGACCCATTTTTTTTATCGCAATCGTAAAGAAAGAAAAAATCGTGTTCCCCGATTTCCTGGTGTGTTCAACTGTTTCACTGGATTTACTTATTTCCATGACATAGCCCAGGATGTAATCAGAAAAGCAAGGAGAGGCACTCGCAGTGTTTTTACCAATCTGTAGGTATTATGATGATAAGACCATTTCGGGGCTTGTTGACAACAAAAAGATTCGACCCCGAGCGAGTGTGTGTGTTGTGTAGAGTGTGGGACAGAGGATGTCTGTATTGGGGCGAGGAAGTTTTCCGTATGTAAGAGTGGAGCGACATGGATTTTTTCCTGTCCCTAATCTGTATAGGGATTTACTTCTGTAGTGTTACCTCTTACTAGTTCAGAGAAAGGGAGATTCTGAACGCGCTCAGTTTTCCTTTTTCTCTCTTTTTAAAGGATATACTGTACTTTTCGATAATTGTCAAAGTTTAGTTAATATTTTTAGGCTTACATCATACTAAATATTTTCAATAATATCTCATTTCATTATTTAATTTTCAAATTTTAATAAAATACAACGGAAAGACAAATAAGTGCTGCAATTGATGTGCCCGGGCCAAGCCGGGCTCATTGTTTGATATTTGAAACGGTCCGGGCAGGGCTGGGTCTTAAACGCTCGGGCTTGGACCGGGCCGGGCTCACCAAATTAGATCCGTTAGTATTTTATGAAAATGTCAATTACAGTTGACGTTGTGTAACTATTACCTGTACGTTACTATTTTATGAAAATTTCAATTACAGTTGACTTTGTCTAACTACTACCTGTACGTTAGTATTTTATGAAAATGTCAATTACAGTTGACTTTGTGTAACTACTACCTGTACGTTAATATTTTATGAAAATGTCAATTACAGTTGACTTTGTCTAACTATTACCTGTACGTTAGTATTTTATGAAAATGTCAATTACAGTTGACTTTGTCTAATTATTACCTGTACGTTAGTATTTTATGAAAATGTCAATTACAGTTGACTTTGTCTAACTATTACCTGTACGTTACTATTTTATGAAAATTTTAATTACAGTTGACTTTGTGAAACTACTACCTCTACGTTAGTATTTTATGAAAATGTCAATTAGAGTTGACTTTGTCTAACTATTACCTGTACGTTAGTATTTTATGAAAATTTCAATTAGAGTTGACTTTGTGTAACTACTACCTGTACGTTAGTATTTTATGAAAATGTCAATTAGAGTTGACGTTGTCTAACTACTACCTGTACGTTAGTATTTTATGAAATTGTCAATTAGAGTTGACTTTGTCTAACCTGTACGTTAGTATTTTATGAAAATTTTAATTACAGTTGACTTTGTGTAACTACTACCTGTGTAACGTATCAGGAGATGTGACGTACCTGCCAGAAGGACGCACACGACATAAAGGCAGATAGGAATCAGAATAAAACGTCCGCGTAGCTCAATTGGTAGAGTGACTTATTCCGGAATGAGGGGATACGGGTTCGAATCCTAGCGTCGACAAAAATGACGGAGGAATTTACTTCGTTATAATGGCGCCCGAACTATCCGGATGACCCGACCGTTCAAAATCTCGCATTGGTGTGATGTTATTTATACACCGCGAGATAGGAAAAATAAGAGAATCCCTTCTCCAGCACTTCGAAGAAAAAAAAAACAAGGGGGAGACGATGTAACGTATCAGGAGATGTGACGTACCTGCCAGAAGGACGCACACGGCATAAAGGCAGATAGGAATCAGAATAAAACGTCCGCGTAGCTCAATTGGTAGAGTGACTTATTCCGGAATGAGGGGATCCGGGTCGAATCCTGGCATGGACAAAAATGACGGAGAAATTTACTTCGTTATAATGGCGCCCGAACTATCCGGATGATCCGACCGTTCAAAATCTCGCATTGGTGTGATGTTATTTCCACACCGCGAGATAGGAAAAATAAGAGAATCCCTTCTCCAGCACTTCGAAGAAAAAATAAATAAAAAAAAATAAGGGGGAGATGATGTAACGTATCAGGAGATGTGACGTACCTGCCCGAAGGACGCACACGACATAAAGGCAGATAGGAATCATCAGAATAAAATGTCCGCGTAGCTCAATTGGTAGAGTGACTTATTCCGGAACGAGGGGATCCGGGTTCGAATCCTGGCGTGGACAAAAATGACGGAGAAATTTACTTTGTTATACCTGTACGTTAGTATTTTATGAAAATGTCAATTACAGTTGACTTTGTCTAACCAGTACCTGTACCTTGTCGCGATGTCTCTTTCACATGTCATGATGTAGTCATACCATTTTTCTTCTAGATGTAGTGTAGTTTTTATAGTTATGATGATGGGACCATTTAGAGTATCCCGAAAGTATTAGTGGTGTTTTAATGAAGAAACAATGAACGTGCCTTGACGGTATCTCGTATTCAGTTTCTTTGACGATGACTACTGATAAGAAAAGGTTCTGCGATGTATAAAATAAAATTTATTTTTAATTTAGAACCAAAGGTGTTTTATCCCTATAGCACTTAACTACTCCGAGGAAAGTAAAAATGAATGACGAATGGGAGAAGATTTTCCCGGAAAATCGTTGGCTATGGCGGCCGGCAACTTGTAAGAATGTTACTCAGCGAAACTTTGAGAGACAACACTCGTTTCATCATTGCCTGTTTCGTAGAATTCTTTCTTCTCTTTCAATGAAAATTTGGACGTACGCATATATATATTTTTGGAGGTAGGGATTAAGTGGTACACTTTTGGAATAAAGTACTGTATGTGAAAAAGAAAACAAATTAGAAATCTATTACAGTACCTTTATTCTCGAATAAAAATCTCCAGGGACGACTTTCAAAGCAGTTTTGTCATCACAGCTATCATACTACTACACCTTCGAATAACACCCCTCCATATGTGCAACAAAATCAAAAATAAGAACCTGTTATTTTAAAGGAAACAAATGTATATCCCAAAGGAAAAAAAAACATCCTAACACTTTTCCTTAGCTTCACCTTGAGCATAACTTCAGTTCTCATTCGCACAACAGTTAATTGCATAATTACCTTCCTTTTGACCCTGAGGTGGATCATGGCCTTGGGCAAGTACTTAGAACTCGGACGTCATGAACTTTCACAATTAAATGAAGAACAAATAAAGCATATACTCAACAGAGGGAAACAAAGTATTTTGAAAAATAATTACAAAAATGATGAAAGAAACTCAATCCATGGGAATAATGAGCGAATGTTTCGATGAATTTCATAAAGAAGTTTAGCCAAATATACACGGGCGTCCAAATGTTACGCATATAATCAACAAAAAGTGTTCAATTAGAAAAAAGAGAAGCCGCAATGTAATAGGATACTTACTATACACAGATATCTTAGTGAGGAACCAAATGTTTTCCTGGTTCATCAGTTTTTTATGCGAACCACGTAAAGAATTGATGAACCAGGAAAACGTACCAAAGTTCAAGATACAATAGTAAAACAGCAGGAATTTTTCAGAGGTGTTTCTAACTGTGGACCAATGATGTAAAAGGGTGAAAGTGCCAAAATATCGGAAATTATTATTATTATTTTTTTGGTGGAAATGGATATCCACGGTCGTATCAGAATAATACGATCACCCCCGGAATCACAGTGTACCCGCCCAGGCGCTTCACAGAGTGCACATGACAAGATCGAAAAACAGAGTTATAAGCGGCCGGCCAGGACAGATGAGCCATAGTGCGTGACGTAAGCGCAATGGACAGAAGTAGTGATGTGACGGACGTTAAAAAAGGAATGATCATCGGCTACTGCGCCAAGGGTGGACGCATCTCAGAAACAGCAGACTTCGTGGGCTGTTCGCGAGGTGCTGTAGTAAGGGTGTACCAAGAATAGACCGCTGGCACACTGAGTACCTCCCGACGTCATAACTGTGGAACCCCAAAAGCCATCGACCCCAGAGAAGAACGTCGCGGCGGTCGACTGGTAAGGTACAATCGACGCGCAACAGTGCAGCAATTGACTACGCAAATAAACGCTGGGGCACCCAGGTACGTGTCCCCGATAACAGTAGAGCGGACCCTGTTACGCATGGGTCTCCGGAGTCCACGCTGCGTCAAGGCGCCCATGTTTACCCAGATCCATCGGTAATCGGTAACGACGCCCGCAGTTCGCATGGGACTACCGTCATTGGACAACGGAAGAGTGGGAAAAGGCTGCCTTCATCGACGAATCGAGGTTTCTACTAAACACAAGTTACGGGCGGTGGCTGATACGGCGTCAGGCACACGAGAACTAACAACCGGACACGCTTGTCCGTCACGCACAGGCCGGCGGTGGCGGTGTGCATGCCTGTAGGATGTTTTTCTGCTGTTACCTGGGACCGCTGGTACCACTGGATGGGTCCCTGAACGCCAATGACTATTTGCCCATCTTCGCTGACCACATGCATCCCTTCATATTGGACGTTTACACTGGTGGAGATGGTGTCTACCAACAGGACAAAGCGACGTGCCACGTCGCTAAGCAGGTGCGTGACGTGTTCTAGGAACATGACAGCAGTGCCGCCGTTCTATCTTGGCCGGCGAAATCGCCCGAACACTTTTGAAACTATTTGGATCGACAGGTTCGACGTGCCGTCCTACAACCACGTCGTCTCCGGTACCTCCGTGCTCTGCTGCAGTCCGAGCGGGCACGTGTGCCTCTGGAAACGTTCCAGGGCCTCATTGTGTCCATGTCATGCCGTCTCGCCGCTGTCGTCCAGGCCAAGGGTGGTTATTCCCGTTATTACGGAGGTGGTCATATTATTCTGATATGACCGTGTATAAGCCAGGCTGCATACGATATTAAACGTCGAACGTGAGGGAGAAATTTACTTTAGTTCATAGAAATTGCGACAGGTCAGATATACTCAGTGGAGTTGATAGAGAAATGTGAAAATTCAGCGTCTTGCGCCCCCATTCTTGCCTCTGTTGGAGAGTGTCAAGCTGCATTTTGGTTACACTACTGTACGTGCTGTAGATAAGGGTGGAAGTGCTGAATAGCAAAGTAACTCTAAATTCGCTGGTACTGAGAAATTTTGTTTTTGGCGCTTTCACCCTTTACCATGATTCGTCCACAATTTCGTACAACAGCCTAGTGAGGCTAATGGTGACCTCTTAAAGCGATACAAGTGTCACACCGATGCCTCATGATGTTGACAAGGAAAACAAGAGGACTCTGTTGCGTCAAATCCCACTCCTGAAGAAGAGCAAATCGGAGTTACTCAAGAGTTTTGGCAGGGGTTTGACGACATACAGTGGGTCATCCCAAGACGTCCGGCACATTCTCTATAGAGTTGAGACCTGGTAAATGCACTGGTCATGGCATACAGTGGATATCTTCACTTTTCAGATAACCATCGACAACAGCAATTCTATGACGTCTTGTGTCATCGCCCATGAACAGGAAATCTGGGCCAAACGCATCCCGCAAAAGCCTCTCGCAGGAATCCAGGATCTCGTTCCAGTATTTCTGACAGTTTAAATTCCACCGAAGCGGACATGGAGCTATGTGTGCCTGCAGGATATAAAGACAATTCAGACAAGTACGCCACCAACCTCTGTAATGGTGCATTTCTGGAATGTGTGTGTGGGAGTAATCGGTTTCAGGTTCTTTCCAGATGAGAACACGACGGCGGAAATCTTCGAGACCGAACCTGGATTAATCGGAGAAGAGCACATTCGCACATAGAGAAATTCGTCCCAGCCTCGATGTTGTCTGCAACACAGTACCCTGGCATTTCTTGCTGACGGAGTGAGTGGGATGCAAACTGCAGGTTTTCTCACTTAGAGTCCTTGTTCATTAAGCCGTTTGTATCCTGTATTTTGGATTCATCGGAGAAGAGGACATTGGCCCATTGATATTCGTCCTAGTCTTGATGTTGTATTATCCACCCAGATTGCATCCCACTCACTCCGTCAGCAAGAAATAACATTAACCTGGTATTTCTTGCTGACGGAGTGACTTGGATGCAAATTGCAGGTCTTCTAACGTAAAGTCTTTGTGCATTGACCCGTTTGTATTCTGTATTCTGTCTGTATTATGGATTCATCGGAGAAGGACATTGGCCCAATGATTTTAGACCCAGTCTTGATGTTGTTTACAATACAGTACCATTGTATTTCTTGCTGAGGAGTGAGTGGGATGCAAACTGCAGATCTTCTAACGTATAATCCTTGTTCATTGAGCCGTTTGTATTCTGTATTCTGTCTGTATACTGGATTCATCGGAGAACAGGACACTTGCCAATTGAAATTCGTCCTGGTCTTGATGTTGTCTGTCACACAATACCCAGGTATATCTTGCTAACGGAGTGAGTGGGATGAAAACTGCAGGTCTTCTCACGTATAGTCCTTGTTCATTGAGCCGTTTGTATTCTGTATTCTGTCTGTATTCTGGATTAATTGGAGAAGAGGACATTGGCGCACTGATATTCGTCCTAGCCTTGTTGTTGTTTGCAACGCAGTACCCTGGCAGTTCTTGATGAAAGAGTGAGTGGGATGCAAACTGCAGGTCATATCACGTATAGTCCTTGTTCATTGAGCCGTTTGTATTCTGTATTCTGTCTGTATACTGAATTCATCGGAGAACAGGACAATGGCCCATTGATATTCTTCCTGGTCTTGATGTTGTCTGCCACACAGTACCCTGGTATATCTTGGTGACGGAGTGAGTGGGAAGAAAACTGCAGGTCTCCTCACGTATAATCCTTGTTCATTGAGCCGTTTGCATTCTGTATTAATTGGAGAAGAGGACATTGGCGCACTGATATTCGTCCTAGTCTTGGTGTTGTCTGCAACACAGTACGCTGGCATTTCTTGATGAAAGAGTGAGTGGGATGCAAACTGCAGGTCATCTCACGTATAGTCCTTGTTCATTGAGCTGTTTGTATTATGTGTTCTGTCAGTATTTGAATACATCGGAGAAGAGGACGTTGGCCCATTTATATTCGTCTTAGTCTTGATGTTGTCTGCAACACAGTACCCAGGCATTTCTTGCTGAAGGATTAAGTAAGATGAAAACTTCAGGTCTCCTCCTGTGTAGTCTTTGTTGAACCGTTTGTGTTCTGGATTCATTGGAGAAGATGATATTGGCTCATTTATTTTCGTCCTAGCCTTGATGTTGTCTGCAACACAGTACCATAGCATTTCTTGATGAAGGAGTGAATGGGATGCAAACTGCAGGTCATCGCACTGTATAGTTCTTGTTCATTGAGCCGTTTGTATCCTGTATTCTGTCTGTATTCAGGATCCGTCGGAGAAGATGACACTTGCCCATTGATTGTTTTCCTAGACTTGATGTTGTCTGCCAAACAGTACCCTGGTATGTTTTGCTGACGGAGTGCGTGGGATGCAAACTGCAAGTCTTCTAACGTATAATCCTTGTTCATTGAGCCGTTTGTGTTTTGCTTTCTGTCTGTACTCTGGATTAATCGGAGAATAGGACATTAGCCCTTTGATTTTCATCTTAGTCTTGATGTTGTCTGCCACACAGTACCCTGCCATTTTTTTGCCGAAGGAGTGAATGGGATGCAATCTGTAGGTCCTATCGCGTATAGTCTTTTTTTGTTGAGCCATCTTTATCAGTGGCGACTCCTTACCAAAAAAAACAAAAAACAGATGAAATGTCACAAATCGAGAATTCATGAAAAAAGGCATCTTTTTCTTACAAAGTAGGTTATAACGAAGTAAATTTCTCCGTCCTTTTTATCCACGCCGGGGCCCGAACCCGGGTCCCCTCATTTCGGAATAAGTCACTCTACCAATTGAACTACGCGGACGTTCGTTCTGACTGCTATCTGCCTTTATGTCGTGTGCGTCCTGCTGGCAGGTACGTCACAAGGTCAATTCTCATATCTTTGAGAAAATAGTTTCTCCGAAGAAATAATTCTGCATTTATACATGGTAGGTATGTAATGCTACGTGCCTCAGCACACATCCAGAATCGCCAAGTCATTGCTAGCTGAATATTCCACGGATTATTGGCATTCTCTTAAAGACGTGTATCATCTTTTTATATTCTTTTGCTCACGTTTAAGTTAACTACAGCCCATGGTGGTGCATAAAATGTGAAAACTACTATATGCAATTCAGTTTTAGTGTTCAACAAACATACTACTTACATAAAATGCTTCTTCACTGCCATCCATCAAACACCCCGAATTTCGTTGTAAGAATTGCGTGCGCCTAGCAGTAATCCAACGCAAATTCGTCTTTTGGCTCATCACTTCCAGTCTTGTGTCGAAGCTAGCTGTAACTTGCAGGGACTGTGAAGAAAAGTTCCTTACTATGAATTGTTATGTCCTTCTGTTGTAACAAATTGAATTCTTGAGGATTAGAACCTGTATCGTCAAGTCAGCAGCGGTACCAGTTTATAATTTCGGTTCAGTGCGGACGTGTATAGTTAAAGTTGTCAACTGGCATAACATAAGTATCCTTTATGCGAAATATAGACTGAACGAGAAAGTATAATACACAAGTTGAATATAAAGTCTCCGTGTACACCATATGCATCCACCACGCGCTGCTATCCACTACATATCCAAATCTCGTGGTGTATGTAGTCTAGCAGTAATCCAATGTAAGTTCGTTTTTAGTCCTATCACTTCCTGACTTTCGTCGAAGCCAACTGTACCTTGTAGGGCACGGTAAAGAATAGTTCCTTACTATGAGCGGTTATGCCCTTCTATCGTAACAATATTCTTGAGAACCAGAACTTGCATAGTTAAATCAGCAGCAGTGCTAGTTTATAAACTCAGTTCCGGAGAGGCGGTGGTGGGGGTGGTTAAGTTGTCAATTGACAAAACATAATTATCCTTGGTGTGGAATACAAATTAAACAAAAAATAAAAAATACAAAGGTTAAAATAAAGTATCCATGTACATTATTCACCATATATCCATATCTCATGGTGTATCCAGACGCGCGTTTCACCTGTTTTTTTTTGTTTTCTTTATTGCAGGTTTAGCGACCACCGTGAGCAATTCAATGGGCTATAAGCAGTCGCCCGTACCTAATTTAAGTCCACTGGCTCCAGGGAAGGGAGAGTGCCAGTCCTCGAGACAAGCACAACATCCATGTCCCACTGGGATTCGAACCCGGACCCATCACGGACGAATGGTCATAAGCCATCGCCCGGACGACTGCTCCACCGAGGCGGCTTCACCAGGTGTGTGTACCTAGCGTTTTCAACGGGAATGTTCATATCTTGTCCAAGTCCTATTCACTGAAAAATCATGTGCCTTAGTGCGCATGCGCGTTTATGTAACGTGGTCTTCAATGCCATCTAGTGTTAAACCAAGTTGTTCGGATGTTCGTCTGTGCTTATTTTTATTTTTTATTTTATTTTCAGTTTCAATAAGGTGCCTCCATGCGTATCTTAATTCACATGGACTATTGTTATTGCAGTTAAATGGTCTTCTATGTATGGTAACTGCTTCAGCAATCTGGGTTGTTTTTACATTATTCTGTTGGTTGATTATTTTACTTTCTTCCCAAAAGGAAGTGCAGTCATTCTTCAAACAATAGTCTACGAGTGCTGTTTTGTTTTCTTTTTTATTCCAATTGTTGTTATGTCCATTAATTCTTGTCTTAATATTATGTTTTGTTCTACTAAGGCTTTAAACTTCATCAACCACAACAATTTCTTCAAGTCTGAAAGTACAATATTTCGACAAAGTAATGGAGCTCCAATGGTTTTACCCATTTCAGGACTACTTGCAGAAGTGATTCTACAAAACATTGAAAAGCAGTGAGACAAAACATTAATATATCTCAACCAATATTATTCTGTAGATACGTAGTCGACATTTTTATGATGTGGCCACATGATGATAATCTACTGCAAACTTATACTGAAGAATATAACAGTTACTATGAAACAATTAAGATTACTACAGAGAAAGAAAAAGAAGGTACTTTACCTTACCTTGATATACTACAGTATTTCAGCGTAATGATAATAATACACTAGCGTGCAAAAATTAACGACGAGACGGTTTTTCGAATGCAGCGTTGTCCCGAAGTGCTCCACATTGACTCAAATCATACCATAAGATCCCCAAGATGTAAGAATATGGGACAAGTTAGCAAAACCGTCCAAACAAAGAATCCAAAGGATACAAAGGCATTTATTGAAAAGGTAGCTTCGAGCACAACTGAACAGAAGACAGAAACGTCCATGTGACAGGCGGCTGCCAAAAAAATCCAGTCTTTAGTAGGAGATATGATCACCCCTGACTGCGTTGCAGGATTTACAACGTCTGTCCATGCTGAGGACGAGGTTGTCAAGGAGCTGTTGAGGCAACGTCACCCATCCCTCTTGTAGCACCAATCGCAGCTGCGGAATCGTTGCTGGCGGCTGGTGACGTGCTGCCAAACGTCTCCCGAGAAGGTCCCACACGTGTTCGATTGGATTTAGGTCCGGGGACCTTGCGGGCCAATCCATGCGTTGAATATCTTCACTCTCCAACAGCTCTGCGACAGCCACTGTATGATGAGGTGTAGCGTTGTCGTCCATGAAGAGGAACTCAGGACCCACAGCACCTCTGAACAGACGCACGAGAGGCAGGAGAACCTCGGTACAATGGCGGACAGCAGTAACTGAACCTCCTTGAAAGATGTGGAGGTCACTACGGCTACCAAGCATGATACCGCCCCAAACGAGAACTCCGCCACTTCCAAACCGGTCCCTTTCCATGATGCTGGAGGTGTGATTGCGTGTTCCCTTCTCTCTTCAGACGCGTATACGTCCAGAATCGCTCGTCAGACTAAATCGGCTCTCATCCGGAAAGAGAACTCGACCCCATTGCTGATGTGTCCAGTTCTTGTGTTCCTGGCACTACAGAAACCGCCGTCTCCGATGAGCAGGCGTTAATGGCACACACCGTACTGGTTGTCGTGTAAATAGACCACCTTTGTGCAGCCTCCTGGCCACGGTAAAACGCGATAACGGACGTCCAGTTGTCTGTTGCTTGTGCCTTGCGATTTCTCCCGCTGTCTGCCGTCTGTTTCTTCTCGCCTGTAGTAAAATATACCGGTCTTTCGCCGCCGTGGTTGCACGTGGACGACCAAAGCTAAACTCTCGGACAGCTGTTCCTGTCGTTCGAAATGCTCTCCAAGCTCGTGAAACGATGCTGTGAGCGATCCCGAACTCCTCGGTCACAGTAATCACACTTCGATCTTCTTCCAACTTCCCAATGACGCGACCTCGGGTAAAGTCATCCAGATGTCGTCTACTGGATTGCCTCTTGGTCATATCATACGGTGGCAGCAACTCGACGTCGTTCAAACCGATGTATACCGTGCAATAGCTTTCGCCGAATTTCTGAGCGTACACCGCCCGTGTGCTTTATACCCTTCCGACACTCCCTCCCCTCCCCTACGTCATGCTGCATATATGCGCATGTCCTGCCGTACCGGACCCTAGTCTATCTCCTGAGTGGTCTTTCGGTCTGTTCTGCCTGCTCGTTCCGCTGTTATGCTGATTTCTCCTCTTCGTCCTTAATTTTTGCACACCCGTGTAGCATAGAATTTCAAGTGCACAGAAAACCAAAGTGCATTACTAATATTATACCTGAAAACTCATACCACCCTACAGCTTAGAAATATGCCCGTTTAGATCGTACATTAACAGGGCATTTACCTATTCATCAAATAAAGAACTAAATTTGATAAAACACACAGCGATATATTATGGTTATGATGTTATGAAAATAAAAAGAAAATATGATCAAAAGAAATAATCCAAAAAACAATATACAAAACAATGTATCTCAAAAACAGAATTTAAATACTGTGGTTCATTACCATATGTCCCAGAAATTAACAATATTTTGAAGAAAACTTGTAAAAAATTTGAATTGAGTTTTGGAGTAAAAACAAGGAAGTCAACTACAATAAAAAAACATCAATCTTACAAAAAGCTGGTGTTTACTCAATACCAATTAAGGATGATCGAAAAAAGATAGTTAGCCAATATATTAGTAGCACAAAACGCAAAATTAAGACAAGAATTATTGAACATAAGAACAATTTTAATAAAAAGGAAAACAAAACAGCACTCGTAGACTATTGTTTGAAGAACGACTGCGCTCCTTATTGGGAAGAAAGTAAAATAATCAACAAACAGAATAATGTAAAATCAACCCAGACTGCTGAAGCAGTTATCATACATAAAGCAAGACCATTTAACTGCAGTAATAATAGTTCATGTGAATTATCTACGCATGGAGACACCTCATGAAACTGAAAACAAAATAAAAAATAAAAATAAGCACAGACGAACATCAGAACAGCTTGGTTCAACACTAGATGGCATTGAAGACTACGTTGCATAGAGGCCCATGCGCCCTAAGGCACATGATTTTCGGTGAATGGGACTTTGACATGAGATGAACATTCTCGTTGAAAACGCCAAGGACAAACCTGGTGAAACGCGCGTACACCATGACATATGGATATATGGTAGCTCGTGGTGGATGCATATAGTGTTCATACAGACTTTATCTTAACCTTTGTATTTGATTTTATTTTTTGTTCAATTTGTATTCCGCACCAAGGATAATTATGTTTTGTCAACCAAGGATAATTATGAGTTTGTAAACCAGCACTGCTAGTGATTTAATGATACAAGTTTTGGCTTTCACGAATATTGTTAAAATAGTAGGACATAACAACTCATAGTAAGAGACTGTACTTCACAGTGCCCTACTAGTTACAGTTGGCTTCCACACTGAAAGTGATAGGCCTAAAAACGAACTTACATTGGATTACTGCCAGACTATACATACAAAACGAGATTTGGATATATATAGTGGATAGCAGTGCGTGGTGGATGTATATGGTGTAAACCTAAACCTAGGTCTTTTTAGCAATTTTAATTCGCTGTGCCAGTATTTATAAGATTTACATAATAAATCAAAATGATAATGTGCCCCTTGTACTGTTTCAAAAACATTAATTATAAAGGCCTCGGCCAGCGCCTTTTTAGCAAGCTTATGTCTACCGTGCTCATATTGAAAAAGTTTGCATAGCAGTTAGAGTCAATTATACGCTACCTTTACTCCATCCCCAAACAAAAATTTTACAACCATGGACGTCGGCCTTTTTGAGCAATTTTTAGTCCATGTGTTCATATTTGACAATATTCCACTTGTTCTCATTCAAAAAACATAAATTATAAGGCCCTATACCTGCACCTTTTCAGCAATTTTTAGTCTGTCGTATTCATATTCATAAAATTTACAAAGAAAGTCAAGTCAAAAGGTAATGTTCCACCTTTATTGAGGTAGGAACCAAAATTTCGCAGTAACAGGCCTTTTCGGCATTGTTTTAATCTTCCGTTTCCACATTAAGAAGGTTTATGTAATAAGTCAGGTTGATGAAGTTCTACTTCTGCTCAGGCTAAAATCAGTAATCATGAAGCCTTTTCCGGATTTTTTAATACGCTGTGCTCATATTCATAAATTGTACATAAAAAGCATAGGCGCCGGTTTTGGGAGAAGTAAGACAAACCTCCCCACCCCCTCGATTTTTCTGGAGGCGCTCATTAGAATTCCTCCCTTTAAATGAGGGCACATTTTCCAATGTGCGGCTCAAGCCAAACATTCGGGCCTCGGTTCCAGGTTTAAATAAGCTACAGCTTCTTCTGGCTTGATTAGCCTTGCTACAGCCTAGGGTAACCTAGATTTTTCGTCAAGTTGATAAAAAGCTGAAAGAAGATAAAATGTTTTATCAAGTTCTGTTGAGTCTGCGGGATAGCAAAGTTCACAGCATTTTATCTGTATATATATATCATCATCATCCTCATCATTGTCAACCATTATCAATCCACTGCTGGACGAAGGTCTCCCCAAGTTTCCTCCACAACGGTCTGTCTTGTGCCAGTCTCCTCCATGTCACCCCTGCGTACTTTCGAATTTCATCCACCCATCTCCTATGTGGTCTTCTTCTGGGTCTTTTCCTGTCCCTTGGAATCCAATCTAAACTTTCGGCTGTCCATCGATGGTCTGTCCTTCTGGCAGTATGCCCAGCCCATTGCCATTTCAGGGATTTAACTCTGATCATGATGTCTTCCACTCTTGTCATTTTTCTGATCCACGAGTTCC
Organism: Macrothele yani; assembly: GCA_039090855.1. Lineage (NCBI taxonomy): Eukaryota > Metazoa > Arthropoda > Arachnida > Araneae > Macrothelidae > Macrothele > Macrothele yani. The sequence goes on from CM077028.1 coordinate 53,407,932, forward strand.
TGTTCTTATCTCTCCTGGTTACACCAAGCATGCACCTCTCCAACTAAAAGAGACATACAAAGGCTCAAAGAAGCATATATATATCATCATCATCATCATCATCATTGTCAACCATTATCAATCCACTGCTGGACGAAGGTCTCCCCAAGTTTCCTCCACAACGGTCTGTCTTGTGCCAGTCTCCTCCATGTCACCCCTGCATACTTTCGAATTTCATCCACCCATCTCCCATGTGGTCTTCTTCTGGGTCTTTTCCTGTCCCTTGGAATCCAATCTAAAATTTCGGCTGTCCATCGATGATCTGTCCTTCTGGCAGTATGTCCAGCCCATTGCCATTTCAGGGATTTAACTCTCATCATGATGTCTTCCACTCTTGTCATTTTTCGGATCCACAAGTTCCTCTTCTTATCTCTCCTGGCTACACCAAGCATGCACCTCTTCATGCTGCTTTGAGTTGTCTGCAGCCTTTGTATGTCTCTTTTAGTTAAGGTCCACGTCTCTGCACCATACGTAAGCACTGGAAGGATGCATTGATCAAACACTTTTCTTTTAAGACATAATGGCATATTGCTTTTGAAAATTATGCTGTTTCTTCCAAAAGCTCTCCAGGCAAGTTTTGTACGCCGATTAATTTCTTCACAAATGTGACCCTCACTTGATATCTGCTGTCCAAGATAAACGTACGTGTCTGTTATCTCCAGCTTTTCTCCATCAATCGATAAATCTTCATTTCTTGTAAAAGCATTGAACATCACTTTTGTCTTCTGAAAGTTCATTTTTAATCCCACTTCTTTACTCTTGTCAGCAAGTTCCTGGATCATACTCTGCAGCTCTGATGGGCTAGTTGCAAAAATGACTACGTCATCAGCAAAACGAAGGTGGGTTAGATAATCTCCATTAATCTTTATCCCCTTGTTTTCCCAGCTCAGCGACTGAAAAACACCCTCCAATGTGGCATTAAAGAGCTTCGGAGATATGGTGTCACCTTGTCTCACTCCCTTTCCAATTTTTACGTGTGTTGTATTTTCAAACAGACTAATCTTTGCACTTGCATTTTCATAGATGTTATTAATAATATTAATGTATGCATCTTCAATACCGCAGGTTTTCAGAGCCATTGTAACTGCTGATGGTTTCACCGAATCAAAGGCTTTTTCATAATCGATAAAAGCCATGCACAATGGAAGTTCATATTCCCTCGCTCTTTCAATTAGTTCTCTCAGCACGTGGATATGATCCATTGTGCTGTAGCCACTCCTGAATCCAGCTTGTTCTCTCGGTTGAGCCATGTCCAGTGTTACCTTCAAGCGGTGTGAAAGAACTTTAGTGAAGATTTTATAAACTACTGATAGGAGGCTGATAGGTCTGTAGTTTCCGAGATCCTCAATGTCACCTTTCTTATGTAGCAGGATCATTGTAGCGGTGTTCCAATCCTCAGGAATCTTTCCTTCATTAAGGCATCGAGTGAAAATTTAGGCGAGTACTGTTTCGATTTCTCCACTTGCTTCTTGTATGATGTCTACAGTAATTCCATCTTCTCCTGGAGCTTTTCCTCGCTTCATGTTCTTGATTGCATGTGCAACTTCTGCTGGAAGGACTGGAGGAACTCTGGTACTGGTATCTTTCATGATGTCTGGAGTGCATATATCATCCCTTTCATATAATTTGGAGTAGAAATCTTTCACTCTTGTCAAAATTTCGCCTCTATTTCTTGTTACAGAACCATCTTCTTTTCTCAGTGCCATAATCGGTTTTCTTCCCTTACTGAGATGTCCCTTATATATATATATACATATACTGAAGAGCAAAACTGAAAACTAAGGAAAAACTTTAGAATTTAAAACGAAATTTGCAAAATAACCTGAAGATCAAAACGCGCAACGCAGCAGTTTTGAAAATTCAGAATTCACATTCTATTAAGAAGAGACCTAAGCAAAAAAAATACATATATATTTTTGACTCATACCAAGTACAACATAGAAAAGGTTATGTATCTACCGGTGTGAGTAAAAGGAGAAAAGATAAAAAAATAAAATAAAACAACTGAATGTAGAAAGTGTCGAGAATACTGAGCCTTGGCTTTATCAAGGACCAGCAAAAACTCTGCATTTTCTCACTTCCACAAAGACCTAGTTGGAAATGGGTTTCTGCAAGGCCATAGATGCAAGTAACAAGCCCACCAAAAATTGTTTTAAAAAATATATATATGTCATGACCTCCGCGGAGTTGTATGACCTAGCACTAGTTAACAATTTCGCTTGCATCCATAACCCTCCTGGCCCGACCCATGCTCTTCATCTGTTACTATTAAACAGAGAGAAGAAGATTAAAGAGAACTCAAGCTGTGAGAGTGACATAATAATTAGAAATAATTTTCAGCTATAACGAAATGCCAAGTTCGCCTGAGAGAGAATTTAAACCTGTAAAGCAATGCAAAAGAAATCCAAATTTTTACATTGCAATTAAAAAAGGAAATATTAATTATTTAAAACTCAGATTTTTGAAAGAAAACTTGATTCTAAAACCTCCTACTCCACAACTTCTGACAACACAAAAACGAGAATAAATTAAAGACAATAATTAACTAAAGAAATGCTTTGTGGAAGTTATATGACATAAACAATTAGTTGCAATATGTACAAAGTATTTCAGCAGTGCTTTAAGTGCATAATTAAGTAGTTATTAAGAACTTAACTACTTTGAAAATACAGCGCAAAGTAAAGGAGCTATGCTTAGCCAGCTGCTGGGCCTAAGTTTCCTAAAAGACGCGCAAAGTTACCAAGAAAAGCCTTTCTTTTCTTGGTAACTTTGCGCGTCTTTTAGGAAACTTAGGCACAGCAGATGGCTAAGCATAGTTATTCTTCTTTGCGCTGTATTTTCAAAGTAGTTAAGTTCTTAATAACTACTTAATTATGCACTTAAAGCACTGCTGAAATACTTTGTACATATTGCAACTAATTGTTTATGTCATATAACTTTCACAAAGCATTTCTTTAGTTAATTATTGTCTTTAATTTATTCTCGTTTTTGTGTTGTCAGAAGTTGTGGAGTAGGAGGTTTTAGAATCAAGTTTTCTTTCAAAAATCTGATTTTTTAAAAAATTTAATATTTCCTTTTTTAATTGCAATGTAAAAATTTGGATTTCTTTTGCATTGCTTTACAGGTTTAAATTCTCTCTCAGGCGAACTTGGCATTTCGTTATAGCTGAAAATTATTTCTAATTATTATGTCACTCTCACAGCTTGAGTTCTCTTTAATCTTCTTCTCTCTGTTTAATAGTAACAGATGAAGAGCATGGGTCGGGCCAGGAGGGTTATGGATGCAAGCGAAATTGTTAACTAGTGCTAGGTCATACAACTCTGCGGAGGTCATGACATATATATATTTTTTAAAACAATTTTTGGTGGGCTTATTACTTGCATCTATGGCCTTGCAGAAACCCATTTCCAACTAGGTCTTTGTGGCAGTGAGAAAATGCAGAGTTTTTGCTGGTCCTTGATAAAGCCAAGGCTCAGTATTCTCGACACTTTCTACATTCAGTTGTTTTATTTTATTTTTTTATATTTTCTCCTTTTACTCACACCGGTAGATACATAACCTTTTCTAGGTTGTACTTGGTATATATATATATATATATATATATATATGCGACATGAAGGCAGAGGGTGCTAAGAATCCCCGGAGGACCGGACTAGGCTGCCATTTGATGCTGACCTTGGCTACCTATAACGGACGCTCCCTATCTTCTGATTCAAGGCTTCTTGAATTGGAAGAGGAACTACAAAGGATCAAGTGGGACATCGTCGGGCTAAGTGAGGTAAGGAGAAAAGGAGAAGATCTCATTGAACTGAAAAGTGGACATCTCTTCTATTATCGTGGGACAGATACTGGCAGAACTAGTGGTGTTGGATTTATAATAAACAAGAAACTGAAGGATAAAGTGGTAGAAGTTGAAAGTTCCTCTGACAGAGCTGCACGACTCGTTATCCAACTATCGAGTAGATACCAGGCTCAGATTATTCAAACTTATGCACCCACCACAAGTCATCCTGAAGAAGAAATTGAAGAATTTTATGAGGAAATTCGTCATCTAAATAATAAAGGTAAGCAGCACTTGAAGATAATTATGGGAGATTTCAATGCAAAAATAGGGCAACGGCAACAGAATGAAACTTCAGTAGGTAAATTCGGTCACGGCAACAGAAACCAGCGTGGAAATACTCTCGTTGAGTTTGCAGAGGCAGAAGGATTTTTCATCTTGAACTCCTTTTTCAAGAAAAAGCCACACAGGAAATGGACATGGAGACATCCAATTGGGACGACAAGTGAAATTGATTTTATTATGTGTAACAAAAAATTCGTCATCGAAGACTGCAGTGTGCTGAACAAGTTCAACACAGGTAGTGACCATAGATTGGTGAGATGTAAGATGCACCTCAACACTAAACTGGAACGTGGCAAGCTCATAAGACAAACAAAATGTATTGACATAACCAACCTTAAAAAACACCATAATACTTTCAAGTTGGAACTGAAGAACAGATTCTCTGCTTTAGAAGGCCTAACATCGGAAGAAGTGGATATTTCGGAAGTTAACAGAAAAGTAACCAAAGCTCTAATGGAAACAGCAACAAAATTAGCTGGGTCTAAGAACAAGTTGCATGTGAACAAATTATCAGGAAAAACCAAAATGTTGATGCAAAAAAGAAGAGAGATGAGGACAACTAAAGAAGATGTGACTTCCAAAGTGGAATATATAGAGCTATGCAAGACAACACGAAAAAGTATCACTGAAGACGTAAGGAAATTCAACTGTGAGCTAGTGAGGAAAGCAATTGAAAACAACCAAAGCCTTAAGATAGCAAAGGGACATCTCAGTAAGGGAAGAAAACAGATTATGGCTCTGAGAAAAGAAGATGGTTCTATAACAAGAAATAGAGGCGAAATTTTGACAAGAGTGAAAGATTTCTACTCCAAATTATATGAAAGGGATGATACATGTACTCCAGACATCATGAAAGGTACCAGAGTTCTTCCAGTCCTCCCAGCAGAAGTTGCTCATGCAATCAAGAACATGAAGCGGGGGAAAGCTCCAGGAGAAGATGGAATTACTATAGACATCATACAAGAAGCAAGTGGAGAAATTGAAACAGTACTCGCCCAAATTTTCACTCGATGCCTTAATGAAGGGAAGATTCCTGAAGATTGGAACAACGCTACAATGATCCTGCTACATAAAAAAGGTGACATTGAGGATCTCAGGAACTACAGACCTATCAGCCTCCTATCAGTGGTTTATAAAATCTTCACTAAAGTTCTTTCACACCGCTTGAAGGTAACACTGGACATGGCTCAACCGAGAGAACAAGCTGGATTCAGGAGTGGCTACAGCACAATAGATCATATCCACGTACTGAGAGAACTAATTGAAAGAGCGAGGGAATATGAACTTCCATTGTGCATGGCTTTTATCGATTATGAAAAAGCCTTTGATTCGGTGAAACCATCAGCAGTTACCACGGCTCTGAAATCCTGCGGTATTGAAGATGCATACATTAATATTATTAATAACATCTATGAAAATGCAAGTGCAAAGATTCGGCTGTTTGAAAATACAACACACATAAAAATTGGAAAGGGAGTGAGACAAGGTGACACCATATCTCCGAAGCTCTTTAATGCCACATTGGAAAATGTCTTTCAATCACTGAACTGGGAAAACAAAGGGATAAAGATTAATGGAGATTATCTAACCCACCTTCGTTTTGCTGATGACGTAGTCATTTTTGCAACTACCCCATCAGAGCTGCAGAGTATGATCCAGGAACTTGCTGACAAGAGTAAAGAAGTGGGATTAAAAATGAACTTTCAGAAGACAAAAGTGATGTTCAATGCTTTTACAAGAAATGAAGATTTATCGATTGATGGAGAAAAACTGGAGATAACAGATACATATGTTTATCTTGACAGCAGATATCAAGTGAGGGTCACATTGATGAAGAAATTAATCGGCGTACAAAACTTGCCTGGAGAGCTTTTGGAAGAAACAGCATAATTTTCAAGAGCAATATGCCATTATGTCTTAAAAGAAAAGTGTTTGATCAATGCATCCTTCCAGTGCTTACGTATGGTGCAGAGACGTGGACCTTAACTAAAAGAGACATACAAAGGCTGCAGACAACTCAAAGAAGCATGGAGAGGTGCATGCTTGGTATAACCAGGAGAGATAAGAAGAGGAACTCGTGGATCCGAAAAATGACGAGAGTGGAAGACATCATGATCAGAGTTAAATCCCTGAAATGGCAATGGGCTGGACATACTGCCAGAAGGACAGACCATAGATGGGCAGCCGAAATTTTAGATTGGATTCCAAGGGACAGGAAAAGACCCAGAAAAAGACCACATGGGAGATGGGTGGATGAAATTCGTAAATATGCGGGAGTGACATGGAGGAGACTGGCACAAGACAGACCGTTGTGGAGGAAACTTGGGGAGACCTTCGTCCAGCAGTGGATTGATAATGGTTGACAATGATGATGATGATGATATATACCGAAGAGCAAAGCTGAAAACTAAGGAAAAACTTTTGAATTTAAAACGAAAGTTGCAAAAAAACCTGAAGATCAAAACGCGCAACGCAGCAGTTATGAAAATTCAGAATTCACATTCTATTAAGAAGAGACCTAAGCAAAAAAAATATATATATTTTTGACTCATACCAAGTACAACATAGAAAAGGTTATGTATCTACCGGTGTGAGTAAAAGGAGAAAAGATAAAATATAAAATAAAACAACTGAATGTAGAAAGTGTCGAGAATACTGAGCCTTGGCTTTATCAAGGACCAGCAAAAACTCTGCATTTTCTCACTTCCACAAAGACCTAGTTGGAAATGGGTTTCTGCAAAGCCATAGATGCAAGTAACAAGCCCACCAAAAATTGTTTTAAAAAATATATATATGTCATGACCTCCGCAGAGTTGTATGACCTAGCACTAGTTAACAGTTTAGCTTGCATCCATAACTTTCATGGCCCGACCCATGCTCTTCATCTGTTACTATTAAACAGAGAGAAGAAGATTAAAGAGAACTCAAGCTGTGAGAGTGACATAATAATTAGAAATAATGTTCAGCTATAACGAAATGCCAAGTTCGCCTGAGAGAGAATTTAAACCTGAATAGCAATGCAAAAGTATTCCAAATTTTTACATTGCAATTAAAAAAGGAAATATTAATTATTTAAAATACAGATTTTTGAAAGAAAACTTGATTCTAAAACCTCCTACTCCACAACTTCTGACAACACAAAAACGAGAATAAATTAAAGACAATAATTAACTAAAGAAATGCTTTGTGAAAGTTATATGACATAAACAGTTAGTTGCAATATGTACAAAGTATTTCTGCAGTGTTTTAAGTGCATAATTAAGTAGTTATTAAGAACTTAACTACTTTGAAAATACAGCGCAATGTAAAGGAACTATGCTTAGCCAGCTGCTGGGCCTAAGTTTCCTAAAAAACGCGCAAAGTTACCAAGAAAAGAAAGAGTTAAAACCCGCAAAAAAGTTAACAGACTAGCCAGTGCCTAAATGCTAAAAAGCAAAAAACAACAGAGAAAAAAAGTACAAGAAGTACAAACATTGAACTTATAAAACCTAAAACCCAAAGACAATGAAGAGAGCTTACCTCTTATGCAACTAAACTTTCTCCACACAAGAGGAAACATGGCTGACCTTTTCCCCAAACGTCCAAACACCTCTGCCACTCCCTAGTCGCTGGGGGGCAGTGTGGGTGGGGCTGATGGCCTCCTCACACTGAAAGAAACCAACTCGCGGAGATTTTAACCAGAGAAAAAATATATACTTAAGACTGTGGACCTGTATGATCAGAAAGAGCAGAATTAACTCTCCAGAATACATGAGAAATATTATAAAATACACAAGTGGTGTATTTAATAATCTTTGCATGTATTAAATCACCTTAGTGAGCTTCTATAGATTATTCAGAATCTTATTAATTTTAATGTTAGTTTTACTATTTTTAGTATAGCTATTCTAGTGAGTGAATAACTAGTTTTCTTTTTTATTTGTTTTTATTTTCTTTTATAAACAGATTTTTAAGCTTTTTTGTGATTTTGTCTATATTATTTAATTTTTTATTTTAATAGGACCTTCATATCCATAGCACTAAGGTTCCTTTTAGTAGTTAATAGGCATCCTCTAGCCAACTTCCTTACGGCTTTGATTGGTCAGAATCATATTATTAACTGTGTAGAAAATTAAAGCAGATCTGCCAACCTTACTCTATTATTCAGAATAATTTTTCTTAAAGTTCTTTTGATGAAGGAAGAAGGAATTTCGTTCTCTAGAAAACTATCTTATAGTATATTAATGTGGTAATTGAAGTCCAAATTGTTGCTGCAAATTCTTGAAATTCTTAGGACCTGAGAAATTAGTACATTCTCAATTACTTTGGTTGATATGTTATTATTCCAGTGTAGATATTTAATTACTTTGAAAGGAAAATTAACTCTTTTATCAAAGAGGCTACAGCCTCTCCTTGAGGCTGTAGCCTCTTTGATAAAAGAGTTCCTAGACTTAAGCATTAAGCTCAACAGAGGTAACCCTCTCCTTGAGGCTCAACAGAGGGTTACCTCTGTTGAGCTTAATGCTTAAGTCTAGGAACTCAAGTTCCTGATTACTGTGGTTGGTTTTACATAAGTTAAGAGAGCTAGGATAGATATTATCAAAATCACTCTCTATAACTTCTGAATTATTGATACACAGCAGATCATCAATATATCTAAATGTGTAAAGGTAGTTATCTGAGCAGGTGGGGTGATTTTTAATGAATTTATATTCCTTAAAGAACAGGAATAGATTAGCAATACTCGAAGGAGGTTAATGTTCCCATGGGTATACCGTTCACTTGCTTATAGAGAGTATTATTATATAAGATATGGTTATTTTTTATGCAGCAATTGAGATAATAGTTCCAGGCTCCTACATTAACAAATTGGTTAAGTTTAAATTCTGCATACAGCTCTTTAAAGGTAGTAATTATATCTGATAGACGCAGATTAGTATATACGTTCTCAAAATCATAACTATTAATATCTAAGGGACTTACTTTGAGTATAGTAGAAATTACTTCTGCATTATTATTATTTATCCAAAAATGTACAGAGATTTTTGGCAGAAACTGTACTAATTTGATGTACAGAGATTTCTCCTGGAGCTTTTCCCCGCTTCATGTTATTGATTGCATGTGCAACTTCTGCTGGGAGGACTGGAAGAACTCTGGTACTGGTACCTTTCATGATGTCTGGAGTACATGTATCATCCCTTTCATATAATTTGGAGTAGAAATCTTTCACTCTTGTCAAAAGTTCGCCTCTATTTCTTGTTACAGAACCATCTTCTTTTCTCAGTGCCAAAATCTGTTTTCTTCCCTTACTGAGATGTCCCTTTGCTATCTTTAGGCTTTGGTTGTTTTCAATTGCTTTCCTTACTAGTTCACAGTTGAATTTCCTTACGTCTTCAGTGATACTTTTTCGTACTGTCTTGCATAGCTCTATATATTCCACTTTGGAAGTCACATCTTTAGTTGTCCTCATCTCTCTTCTTTTTTGCATCAACATTTTGGTTTTTCCGGATAATTTGTTCACATGCAACTTGTTCTTAGACCCAGCTAATTTTGTTGCTGTTTCCATAAGAGCTTTGGTTACTTTTCTGTTAACTTCAGAAATATCCACTTTTTCCGATGTTAAGCCTTCTAAAGCAGAGAATTTGTTCTTCAGTTCCAACTTGAAGGTATTATGGTGTTTTTTAAGGTTGGTTATGTCAATACATTTGTTTGTCTTATGAGCTTGCTACGTTCGAGTTTAGTGTTGAGGTGCATCTTACATTTCACCAATCTATGGTCACAACCTGTGTTGAACTTGTTTAGCACACTGCAGTCTTCTATGACGAATTTTTTGTTACACATAATCAAATCAATTTCACTTGTCGTCCCATTTGGATGTCTCCATGTCCATTTCCTGTGTGGCTTTTTCTGGAAAAAGGAGTTCAAGATGAAAAACCCTTCTGCCTCTGAAAACTTTACGAGAGTATTTCCACGCTGGTTTCTGTTGCCGTGACCGAATTTACCTACTGAAGTTTCATTCTGTTGCCGTTGCCCTATTTTTGCATTGAAATCTCCCATAATGATCTTTAAGTGCTGCTTACCTTTATTATTTAGATGACGAATTTCCTCATAAAATTCTTCAATTTCTTCTTAAGGATGACTTGTGTTGGGTGCATAAGTTTGAATAATCTGAGCCTGGTATCTTCTCGAGAGTTGGATAACGAGTCGTGCAGCTCTGTCAGAGGAACTTTCAACATCTACAACTTTATCCTTCAGTTTCTTGTTTATTATAAATCCAACACCACTAGTTCTGCCAGTATCAGTCCCACAATAGTAAAGGAGATGTCCACTTTTCAGTTCAATGAGATCTTCTCCTTTTCTCCTTACCTCACTTAGCCCGACGATGTCCCACTTGTTACTTTGTAGTTCCTCTTCCAATTCAAGAAGCCTTGAATCAGAAAATAGGGAGCGTCCATTATACGTAGCCAAGGTCAGCATCAGATGGCAGCCTAGTCCGGTCCTCCGGGGATTCTTAGCACCCTCTGCCTTCATGTCGCACTGGCTGCTGCCTTGGCAGGTTCATTTCAGCTGCCGGAAACGGAGGGCCAAGATTTAAGATGTGGAGTCATTTTGGAGGGGTTTGGCCATAACTCACCACGCTGGCCAAGCGGGTTGGTGAGTGTGGGATAGCATTTCCTCTAATACCGATGGTATAGTTATACCGCTATTGGCGGTCGTCAGAGCCCCTTTAGTGGGAACAGGATGTACCACGAGAAGGCGGGGTTGACATTTGTCAAGGAGAGGCTGTGATGTTACGCATCACCTCACCTTACATAAATACGAGTGTATACGAACAGTGTCAATCACGTTCGGTGAATGTTGTCGTAACGCGTAAAGGGAAATGTGAAAGGTGTTGCAACTTCTACGATGCAGTCAAGCACATGAATGAACATGTCCGTAACCATCAGAAAATTGTTAAAAAGGGTCACATAGCCTAATTCGGCAGCTGATGAACATGCACGTTGTTAGCTGTCAAAAATGGAGTAATAAGCTCGAATAACCAATTCTGCTTCAAATTGAGAAAGTATGCACCGGAAACACTTGAAATGCCGAAAGAAGTTTACTGGGAGGGGGCGAAATCCCCCCACCCGAAAGTGCTTCATTGTTTTATGTTTTTGTTTGAAATGCGACTTACATTGAAAAAAAAATGTTTTAATAAAAATGCATCGACCTACATTAGAAAAAAATGCTTTAATTTTTTCTTCTATAGTTTACATTACGTTTTAAATTTTACATACGTGCTTAGGGGTCAACAATCTTGAAATATGTTTTCGAGTCGTTCAAAGATTTCTGCAAAGGAAGGGACTCTGTGGAAACACTCCCCTGGGTTGGAAGGCCCGCCACCTTTAAAAATCCTGAGAACACTGAAAAAGTGTGTGAGCTCATAGCGAATGATCGTCTACTGACTGTGCTAATGATCGCTTAAGAACTGGGTATCAATCAAAAAGCCGTACGTACAATTAAAAAAAGGATTAGGGGAAGTGAAAGATCTTGTCAAAATTCGCCTCACGTCTCCTAAGGAAGGGGCAAAAATTCCACAAGTTCTAGGCATGCGGAGATTTCCTTAGCATATGTGATTATGACCTCTCCTTCTTAGGTGAGACTAGCTAGTGCTTTAAATGCGATCCAGAGATGAAACACCAAACCATGAAATGGCGGAGCCCCGTTTCTCCAACGTGGCAGAAGCTTCGTTTCCGAAAATCAACCATGTTCATCGTCTCTTTTGACAGAGATGGAATCATCCAAAGCAAATTCCTTCCAGAAGGAGAAACTGATAATGCTAAATTCGATCTTCAAGTCCTAAGACGACTGTTGAAACACATTTGTCCAGTAGGGTCGCCCTTTGCACATGGGTCTCGTAACATGACAATGCGCAGTCCTATTCGGCAGAGACAGTAAAGAAATTTCATAGTAAGCGAGCCGTTACTGCGTTGAATAACCCACCGTATTCTCCTGATCTGGCACCGGCTCAGTGAGTGAGCCCCTCCCCTTCGATATCAGCACTAAAAGAAAGGAATTTATTGATATTTCTAACATTCAAACGACGTGACAACCCAGCTGAAGAAAATAACGAAAGAGGCCTTTTACCAGAGCTTTTAGTAATTTAACGAACGATGTCAAAAGTGTATTGTATGAGGTATTTTAAACGCCAGTAAATTAAATGTTATTAAATATTACCTGTAGTTTATTTTTACTGTGCATTCACCGATCTTTATTGAAGAGACATCACCGAATAGCGATAACTTCTAAACAACGGTGAGTTTCACATGGTACAGAACATGTGCACTACGAATAACATTAACGTTAACCTGCACACAACAGAACATCTTAACAGCGGCTAACGGGCACTCTCTTCAGTCCCGAAGAAGAAGCAACCGTCATATTGTGCTCTAGTAACGTATCACTTTCGTACTTTGTTGGAAGCGATACGTTAGTAACAAAAAACATTGCTAAAGGAACTTCGTATCCGTGGACTGAGCAGGAAAACATTGATATGTGGGGATAAAAAGAGCTGTTGAAGAATTTCACAGTTGACGTGAATATTAATAAAGCCGTTTTATTTGGTTTCACCATTCAAGCCTCCTGAAGAGTGGGAGAAAAGGTATCAATAGAGAAATAAAATGTTTTTATTAATATACACATGTAAATACATTTATACGAGTACATCCGTTAAACTTCTGGCTCTCAACTCGAATTGGAAGATGAAACGAACTGTTTCTTGTGAATTGTTTTTCCAGTTGTTTTAATTATTGATTTTCACATAACACTGAAATTTAACATATGAAAGAATAATGTGGAGTCTACTACGTGCATACGGTTTAAACCTAAGCTTGTACTAGTGTGATTATAACTTCCTAATGTACGATATTTTCTATGTAACTGAAAACGCAGATTCTTACAAATTCTAAAAAAATTAAAATCCGCTTTACAAAACTGTATTTTGAACGGTACAAACAAATTTTATTTCAGCAGTTAAAGAAGAAAAGCTTGAATCCAAAATAGAATTCTTACTATGAAATGTATATAAATTAAGAACCTTTATCAGGAGTTTTTGTTTCAATATATAAGTAAAATACACACCCCGACAGAGAAAATGCCACACCATGAAGGAATGCTCGAAAACTGACCAAACTGCACACCCACAGATAGCCAAGTAGGTCCTGAACAAATGATTTAATTGTCACATACAGACAAAAGAAATTTATAACAAATGATTTAATTGTCACATACAGACAAAAGAAATTTATAACAAATGATTTAATTGTCACATACAGACAAAAGAAATTTATAACAAATTATTTAATTGTCACATACAGACAAAAGAAATTTATAGCAAATGATTTAATTGTCACATACAGACAAAGGAAATTTATAACAAATGATTTAATTGTCACATACAGACAAAAGAAATTTATAACAAATGATTTAATTGTCACATACAGACAAAAGAAATTCATAACAAATGATTTAATTGTCACATACAGACAAAAGAAATTTATAACAAATGATTTAATTGTCACATACAGACAAAAGAAATTTATAACAAATGATTTAATTGTCACATACAGACAAAAGAAATTTATAGCAAATGATTTAATTGTCACATACAGACAAAAGAAATTTATAACAAATGATTTAATTGTCACATACAGACAAAAGAAATTTATAGCAAATGATTTAATTGTCATATACAGACAAAATAAATTCATAACAAATGATTTAATTGTCACATACAGACAAACGAAATTTATAACAAATGATTTAATTGTCACATACAGACAAAAGAAATTTATAACAAATGATTTAATTGTCACATACAAACAAAGTAAATTTATAACAAATGATTTAACTGTCACATACAGACAAAAGAAATTTATAACAAATGATTTAATTGTCACTTACAGACAAAAGAAATTTATAACAAATGATTTAACTGTCACATACAGACAAAAGAAATTTATAACAAATGATTTAATTGTCACTGTTCCATTCGGCACCCTACGCAGCCCTGGAACACCCTCCAGTTACCGAATATACAAGATGATCAATAAGAGGTGTGGCCCTCGTTTTGGGTGATACAGCGTTGACTCCGACGTGGAATCGAGGCAATGAGAGTCCGAATAGAGTCATGGGGTATCGTGGGCCATGTGGTGTTGACCCGAGTACAAAGTTCATCTTCATTTTGCGGGGGTGAGAGGGTGCTCAACCGATGTCCAATCGTGTCGCACAGATGCTCGATGGGCGAGAGGTCGCGAGATCGTGTTGGCCACGGAAGCATCCGCACACCGTGTGAAGCATTCAGGCTGATCCCAGCGGTATGGAGCCGGGCGTTATCCTGTTGAAAAACCGCGTTTGAGATGCCCTGCAGATACGGTAATGCCACGGGCCGCAGCACATCGTCACCATAGCGACGTGCCGTCAATGTGCCCGTAATGCGTACCTGCGGTTAGGGGCTGTATGCGCTTATAGCATCATACACCATGATTCCGCGTTGCCGGGCCGTGTGGCGCTGCAAAATGGAGGAGGAATCCACCCGTTGGCCACGTCACCTACAGACTCTCACACGGCGATTATCCGTGGTGATACAGAACCGCGATTCGTCGCTGAACACCACAGTGTTCCATTCGGCACCCTACGCCGCCCTGGAGCGACACCACGCCAAGCGGTGGAGACATTGGCTCGCTGTTAAGGGTAGCCTTCGCAACGGACGGCTTGACAGCAAACCAGACGCAGCCAATCGGCGCGACACTGTCCTCGTTGATATCGGAGCATCCAAGCCTCTCCGTACACTCCGCAAAATGTCGCCTGTGGGTCCGCACAGGCATGACGTCGGATGCGACGATCGGTGCGCTCTGACGTCCGTATCCGTGCTTCGGTCCCCTACGACGCTGCACAGATCCTTCCCAGGACCACTGTCTCTAAATACGACCGTCGGTTGCGGCATCGCGCTGCGTTTCTTCCGCAATATGACGCAAGGACCATCCGGCGGTACGAAGGCCTACGATGACACCTCTCGTGAACTCATCCGTTTGACGAAATCGCGTACGACGGTGTCTTAACGGCATTGACACCAATTGTTCTTTCTCCAGACACGGTTGCAGTAGAACCACTCACTTCTCGCGGGCGTGACGACGTCTCGACTGATGGCCTCACGGGCTAATTGTTCGCTTATATCCCGCGCGCCGTTCTTACGATTGGCCTGCAAATGCAATCATTTCCATAACTTGTACATGTGCACCCACCCTGCAATTTGCATGGCGCTGCGTTCACGTCTTCGTGGTGTGGTATTTTCTCTGTCAGGCAGTGTATTTAAAAATAATTTTTGCGGTTCTAGTTTGCTAACACTGGATGGCGGAAAAGCATCAGTTCCAGAGGACTTGAGGGTGTTGGTCAACTTCACTGACTCCATTACGAAAAGAATTAGCTGCCCTAGCAGCCTCTCCCGGCTAATGGGCTAACTACCCTGAACACAGACATCCTACTCCACTCCACCCCACCTAAAACGTCCATCCCCTAGAGATTACTGCACTGAGAGAACACCGAATTTCTGTTGTGTTTCAATTACCTTTTTTTGGGAGTCTGCGTTCTTCTTCAGAATTAGGACGAACATTGTGATTTGAGAGCAATTCCCTGAAAATATAATTGATATAAAAGGTTGACTGTTTATCAAAACTTAATATACGGGTCTCAGAAAAATACGCTGATTTCTTTGCCTTTTTCCGCTTTGCGAACTTTCGGTACTTTCACTATTTATTACTGCATGTTTTATATTTTTAAAGATCGGACATTGTCTCGAACTATTGATAAGTCTATTGCAATTAAGAACATTGATATTTTTACTAGTTAGTTGTGTAATCTGAGGAAACATTTGCTGGAACAGTGAACTTCGACAGAGTCTACGGTAAAATCAACAGAGTTTATTACCGTTACCCAGGGGGTGACGCGTGGAGATTGTCTCTTCATGCGCCAAAACATTTTTTTTAATTTTCTTCTACCATTTAAGTTCTTTTTTTAGTTTTTTACTTTCATTTAAATTTTTTTTTCATTTTAATTTCTTTTCTTTTTTTAGATTATTTGTTTTTCTCTCATTTTAAATTTTCTTATTCTTATTTTATCTTTTTTATCTCGCATTTTGACGTTTTTACTATTTTTTTTAGCTTTTTCTATTTTCTTTCTCTAATTCGTTTCCTTTTCTTAGCACTAATATTCCATTGTTGCTATTTATTTTTTCAATTAGTAAACAGTTATTTCCCGCCGTTGAAAACCGACGACAATATTGCCAATCTCTTTTGAAGTTCCAGCAATCGATGAAAAAACAGCTGGTGGATTATAAAAGCACGAGCTGTTTTCGTCCACAGGTTGGCCGTGGACGAAAACAGCTGGAAGTGTTTCTGTGTGTCACACAATTCACTGTTCTTTTTTTTGTTTTTTTGATTGGTGGTTTAACGAGCACTGTGAGTAACTCAATGGGCTATAAGCAGTGTAGCCCGTTCCTAATTTAGGGCCGCTGGTTCCAGGGAAGAGAGAGATCCAGGGCCGTAAGACAAGCACAAAATCCGTGCTTCACCGGGATTCGAATCCGGACCCATCTTGGACGAATGAGCAGAAGCCATCGCTTATACCACTGCGCCATTGGCACGGGCAATTCACGTTTAAACCCTTGTGCATAAAAAGCCCAGGAGTACGCTCGTTTAGAAGGTGCCCAAACCAGCTCGCCGAACGTCGGCTACCATTTCGCATTCAAAGTCGCTCAGACAATTCGTTTTACCCATTTCCGAACCTCAATCGAAAGCTAAGAATGCACGTCGATCTGCGATTTATACCGTGTCATAGGCTATTAGAGTCCACTGAGCTAGTTTTACTGAATATAAATTCATTCAAAAATGTTTTTGATAAACAATCAGTTGTTCTTTAGTTTAATAAAGAAGCGTTAAATGATTTCTTTTATTTTAATCAGAAATTTGTTATTAGTTTCCTCGTGATAATAAGAAAAACGGTAAAGGATACGTAATATATTAAAGATATAAAGAGAAAAGTGGGTTTAGAAATTAAGGACACACTCAGGAACATAGCAAGCCTTTCTTATCTGGAAGGGCGAGCTTTGAAATCACGCCCCTTTAAGTTCAAAAGTTCCTTACTTCCACTCAAATATAGTCAGCAGTTATTACTATCGTTACAGGAAAGTATTATGATCGTTAAAAAAATCTCAATTCCGGTTTTCGATATAATTTTACTCAACATTTAAAAATTGGATGAATACCTAAGAACAAACGGTTTTAAATATAAAATCAAAGGTAAATGTTATATGAACTCCGACAACACAACGCGAAGAAATGCAAAATGAAAGCAAACCAGTACAGAACGAGGGAATATTAAATAATAACAATAAGGCAATGCTTTCGGAGTAGGGCTTGGAAAAATTCCCTTCAAGGTTAAACGCTCAGAGGAACTTCCAGCTCCAGACACAAATTACTAATTAGCTATCCGTCCATACGACGTGTTCGGAAAGGTCACGGAGGTTAGGCATAAAAACATACACTGCATTGACAAAAGTCGCCGGACACATAGACGAGAAACACAACATAGCATTTATTGACATACATTAGCACAGTTTCGGTCTACCTCTGGCCTTAATGCATGCACTGACCCTTCGAGACATGCTTTCGACAAGGTTTTGAAACACAGCGATAGGTATGCGCTTCCATTCAGAACATAATGCTGCCGCTAACTGTTGCTTAGTAGTAGGACTTGGTTCCAAACTTCCTATGCGGCGCTCTAATTCATACCACAGATGCTGTATGGGATTAAGATTAGGGCTCTGTGCTGGCCAGTCCACACACGATATGGAATTATCGTCAAACTACGTCGTAGCCGGCGTTGATTTGCGGCTCGGTGCATTATCCTGCTGGTACCAACAAGGCTCGGTTGCGTAGTATTGCCACAGAGTTGCTAGGGCATAATTGTCCAGAATATCGAGGTAGACGTGCTGGTTAACAGGTTTGTCCACGATAACCATGGAGCACCAATGGGCCGGGACCATACCATGGAAAACACCTCACAGGAGTACACTGCCAACTCCAAATTTGACCGTAGGAACAGTACACTTTGGTAAATAGCATTCCCCGGCAGCCACCATACCCACACACGGCCATCAGAATGATGGATCGTGTATCTGGATTCATCAGTCCATAGGACCTGTTGCCTTTGATCTATGGTCCATGATAAATGTTCTTTACAATATGCTAAACAACGAGTAGCATTCCGAGTGGATATAAAAGGCCTATGGTGCAGCCGCTCAACCACGGTAACCCATGGAAGGAAGTTCTCTGCGAATGGTGGGTGTACATACCAAGGCTCCAGCATTTTTACTCACCTGTACACTGAGATCTTGTGCAGTAATCCGTCTATTAGCAGTAACTACTCTCCTGAGACTTCGACGTCGTCTATCACTGATTTTGTTTGGTTTGCCTGTACATTTTGCTGCTTCAGGCACGCCATGTGTCTTCCACTTATTCAGTACATCCAAAATAGTTGACTTGGGTATGTTTAAACGCCTCTCGGTTTCTCTTATGGACAACCCACTAATGTAACCCCCAACAATCTTTCCTTTCTCAAAGTCAATTCTCTTCCGCCGCGACATTTTCTCTCAACCTCACCAGGGATGTAGGAGAGCCTTAGCGCGGCTCAGAGGCGTTAAGGCATTTTTTTATCTAGGCTTAGCGGCGCTAAGGTACTTTTCGCAGTTAGGTGGTTGCAGAAGATGGGTAAAGAAGTTTTTTAGATGATAACATATTCGAAAACAGTGATGACTGTGTTTTATATGATCATAACTGAAATTATTGCAACGATGAAATTGTACTGTCGGATCACACAGTAGGACATCTCACGGATCATAAGGGCAAGACAATGCTGCCGATTTCTGTGTATAACTTCCACCTGGAGCTACAATCAGGGTCACGTGCCGTTGGCCATCCCTGGTTTTGGGTGGGTGAGAGCACTACAAAGGCTTCATGCGGAGTTCAGATCACTAACTAGAAACCTACACTTCTCACTACTTAGGCACCGGGACGGCGCAAAGTTAATGTAAAATCCAAAGTTTAATGAGTGCGAAATTTTTTTTTTTTTTTTAGTGAGCCGGCGTGTCTCTGATTCCTTAAGGATATCACATATATCTCCTTCATTTACCTCATAATCTTACTGAATAGATGTGACAATATTAGCTACATTTATTTAGTGGGACTATATTTGACGTAGTTACATCTATTCAGTGTGATTCAAATAATAATCACAATGAACATTTGAAATCGTGTGAAATGACAGAGCATTACTTTAAAAAATTCTGCATATGTTTATGGTGTGGCTAACAGACATTTCTTTCCTTCATTAAAAACTACTCAAATTAAGCAATTTAAACAAAAGTAATTAGTAATAACAGTTTTACCAAATATACTGGACAAGAAAAGTAGCAAATTAAAATTTTATAATGTATTTAAAACCTTTGTGAGTCTTCTCTCCAAATCTTTTTTATCTGATCAGTTTACCGCTAAGGCACTTTTTTAATTAGAACTACATCACTGAACCTCACAGTGCGATATGATCCCGGTCAGCTGCAGGCTTGAATTTCATACCATTTGGAGCTGTACCGCGCATCTTAACAACGCAACGGATCTGTTCATTTGCTTTTGAAAGAGGTGACCGGTGACTTTTGTCAATATAGTGTATACTGTTTTACATACCTCCATCCATTGTTTCGGGCAATTCTATGCATCCATATGAGGTGGTCCGTCACTCACAGTGTAAGTTCTCTACGCTTGTTAGCTGCGCGTAATAGTGTATGCGGTGAACTAAAGTATTTACAAAAGAAGATACTGAAGTGTAAAACTTTGCTCCTGAGTTAAAATGTTCGGTAAATTTATTCACACACTCTGTTCATTTCTATTTTTTACGCTTATAACGAAGTAAATTTCTCCTTCATATTTGGTCCCCGCCGAGGATCAAACCCGAGTCCACTTATTCCGGAACAAGTCGCTCTACCAACTGAGCTACGCAGACGTTCATTCTTGCCGCTATCTGCCTTTATGTCGTGTGCGTCCTGCTGGGCAGGCACGTCACATTACCCTCCCCGAAAGAGGGCCGGGGGCATGGTCCACGGGTCAGCCGTGACCATGAGTCGTTGCAGGCAGCATCCGCTGTAGAACGTGCACTTGAGAACTCCCAGTCAATCTGGTGTGTGGAATGCAACGTCACACCCATTTATTTTTCGAAGCGCTGGAGAAGGGATTCTCTTATTTTTCCTATCTCGTGGCGTGGAAAGAACAACACACTATTGCGAGATCTTTAACGGATGGGTCATCCGGGAAGTTCGGGCGCCATTATAACGAAGTACATTTCTCCGTCATTTTTTGGTCCACACCGGGGATCGAACCCGAGTCCACTTATTCCGGAACAAGTCTCTCTACCAACTGAGCTACGCAGACGATCGTTCTTGCTGCTATCTGCCTTTATGACGTCTGCGTCCTGCGGGGCAGGCACATCAGACGCTCCTCAGAGTATGAAATTACGTCTTTGGTATGACTATCTTGGGAGGGCAGCCGTCCTCCCTGCCCTTCCAGTAGCTACGGCCTTTGATATACTATTAGTCCTTAAATTTTAGGGCAGAGTTTCGAGTCAATAAAATAAAAGCTTATTCTTTAATTCATTGAAGAAATTCCACTTTTTGTTTCAGCCAGATATCAGGTACTGTGGAAAGCATGTCACATATAATTTTAATTCAATTGAGGGTTTGTCATAACGCAGTTTAGGCAAATTAGATCAATACCTTACTTTAGAATCTAAAGCAAGAACACAACTGATTAACCATGAATAACGGCACAAGATTTTTCTTAAATAGAGTGAATGAAGCCTTTTCAGTTAAGGCTGTCTTTGAATGAGTGTTAGGGTTCATCTTCTGCGATAGATGGCGCGAAATATCCCACCTTGTGTGTGGGTTTTACATCTTGAGGGGCTGTCCCAGAAGTTGGCGCCAGCGAAACACTGCAGATCTTACCATATTCACAAAGAAAACGGTCTTTCGTTGGCTCCACAATAAAAAGACAAAATAGGCGCTGTGACGTTTTAACCAATGACGTTATTTGGGGGCTCAGTAGGTAGACGTAGTTTCTGTCTCAAATTCAAGGGTTCTCTGCTAATGTACACATTTTCTCTTCAAAAAATGGACGTACAGTATGATTTAAGATGATTTATGGGAGACAAGTTTCCAATCTCACATTTGGGGCCATTTAATTATTTCCATTTGGCCTAGATAATACAAAAAAGTCAGATAGAAAGGAGATATTTCGTTTCTTCCAGACAGAAATGCTACTAAGCTAACTTATTCCGCCATCTAGCATCCAAATTGGAATGCTTTCGATTCAGATAAGTTGAATTTAAAACAAAGTTCTAACATTTTTTTCGGAATAATAAATGGGGCACATATTAGCTATAGGTCGTTTTTATTTGTGCTCAAAATTTCGAACACTACAACAAAAGTCTTCGGGAAAATGTGTACAAAAGAATTTACCTAGCAGATATGGGATAGAATTTTTCTTACACTCATCCAAAGACAGCCTTAAAGAAACTTAAGCATAGTAATTAAGATGAAAGTTAATTAATAAGGTAAACACCTAGATCCGTCTGCCTCTTGTAACGTACCAGGAGATGTGACGTACCTGCCAGAAGGATGCACACGACATAAAGGCAGATAGTAGTCAAAACAAACGTCCGCGTAGCTCAATTGGTAGAGTGACTTATTCCGGAATGAGGGGATCCGGGTTCGAATCCTGACGTGGACAGAAATGGCGGAGAAATTCACTTCATTATAATGGCGCCCGAACTATCCGGATGACCCGACCGTTCAAAATCTCGCAATGGTGTGATGTTATTTCCACACCGCGAGATAGGAAAAATAAGAGAATCCCTTGTCCAACACTTCGAAAAAAAAATAATAAGGGGGAGATGATGTAACGTACCAGGAGATGTGACGTACCTGCCAGAAGGACGCACACGACATAAAGGCAGATAGTAGTCAGAACAAACGTCCGCGTAGCTCAATTGGTAGAGTGATTTATTCCGGAATGAGGGGATCCGGGTTCGAATCCTGACGTGGGGAGAAATGGCGGAGAAATTTACTTCGTTATACTCTCTTTGAACGCTTGACGTCACAGCAACGTCTGCATTGTTACGCCATCACTTATTGATAAATTCGTGTGTGCTCTCGCGGTTTTAAAATACTTGCCTGCTATATAATAGCACGCGAGCACTTGTAGATGTCAAGGTGATCGCTTGCTAATTTAAAAACATTGGATCACTCATGACTAGAGTTCTGTTTTTCCGATCTACAAAATTCGAATTGAATTCTTAATATCACAGCAAGTTGAGTTTGCGCGCGATCACGTTGAGATGTCAAGGTGATCGCGAGCTAATTCAAAAACACTGGATTACCAATGACTCGGGTTCTATTTATCCGATCTACAAAATTCTTATGAAAGTCTTAATATCACGGGAAGTTGAGTTTGTACATTAATTTAATTTAGCACAATTCGAATATTAATTTGTAAGCTTTAATTATTTTTTTTTAATTTCTTAATTTAACTAACTTTCCGAGTTTAGTGCTGATTATAAAAAACATTTTGCAAAATATCGTTCTATCTAAACGCTCTAAACTACAATACAAACTGAAATCTTGAGATGTCAATGTGAGCAAGATTGCATCTAAAAGCAGATGTCGCTCCAGTAGCACATTATCTGGAATTTACATAGTTCCGATTTGTAATACCAGATGTCGCATTATTTTGTAGAAAAAGGTTCGGTATGAAGTTTCAAACCAACCGTCGAATAGGACAGTCTAGAACAAGCCGTGAAGGGAATAAGAAGTCGGAGAAAAAGTCATTTAATGCGAAAAATCAAAGTAAAAGTTATTAAGGTAAGTTTACACGAAAACTACTTTCCGAGTTTAGTGCTGATTATATTACACATTTTGCACAATATCAATCTATCTAAACTCCCTAACTTACAATTGTTAAAGAACAAATATTTTACACAGAATGTTGTTTATCGCGAGGTCTTTTGAAAAACGGAAATAAATAGCATATAATTTTTAGTTCAAACCTAAATGAGTTCTTAGTATATAAGTTTTTACTATATTTTCTTACAGGAATCCGGCGTCTATTTGATTTGTTTTTGACCTGCTTCAATTAAAAATTTCACTCCGTCATAGGACGTGCAACAACTCCTATATATTAATATTTATTTAAAGCTTAAAAACAGCCTTCCTAGGATTGGCTGTACGCTAGTTATATTTATAAAACAGATAGTCTAAGGGGCTCTTTTTACATCTGTTCAGTGTAAATGAAATGCTATAATAAATACTGAGCCATTTACGTGACGAGAGATAGGGTAGACCAAATTAACCGACATTTCAGTGTATCTAGGATCTGGCATTGGATCGTGTGTCCAATATAGACCTGAGTTTAAATACTCAGTAAGATATGGAAGCTCGGTTTGTCCAATGGAATTGGCTCTTTGCCTTCCACGGGAACTAGTGGCTCTAAATTAGGGAAGGGTGAAAGCTTTTCTTTTCTTTTTTTGACTTTCTATGATATTCAACAGAACTGGTTCAGTATAACTCCGAAATAACATAATAAAGTTTTGTCGCAATCGAAGCATTTTTACGTAAGTTATCATGCATAAGGGCTATGGAATACATCCCACTCCTGTGTCCTAACCTTTGACCCCTTTTCTCCCATTTCCAATAGGATCCGTCCCAAGGCAGACCCCTACAACATACTAACATTTAATCCAAATCGAAACATTTTTACGTAAGTTATGACGCATAATGGCGATGGAAGTGATTCCGCTCCTATGACCTGACCTTTGACCCCCCATTTTGCCAATTTTCAATAGTTTGTCCCCAGGTGGTCCCCTACCACATACTAAAATTTAATCGAAATCGAACCTTTTTTACGTTAGTTATGACACATAAGAACAGTGGAATGGATCCCGCTCCTATGTCCTGACCTTTGATCCCATGTCGTTCACTTTCAATAGAGTTCCTTCCCAGGTGTTTCCCTACCACATACTAAAATTTCGTGGAAATCGAACGATTTTTACGCGAGTTATCGTGCGGACGAACATACGCACACAACGCGTGACGTAATGAGGCAGATGGGAATCGCGACCATCTGCTCGCAAGAGTGTGACGTCATCAAACTTTAATAGGATCCACACACAACGCGTGACGTAATGAGACAGATGGCGTGACCGAGCGCCGACATCTAATGGGACGGCGCTATGACACTACACTAAAAACGTGATGATTCGGGGTGGTTATTTAACCCACTAAACGAATTTTCCTAAAGTCGAGATCAAGCAAAATCTATTTCTAGTACCAGAAAACGGTAGGTTAACGACTTTCATCAAAATCCTTAGATCCGTTTTGAAAATAAAATTTACATACATACAAGAAATGCTCCTTTAAGGTGAACGTCAAATAATTTTGTTTCCTGTGCTTCGAATGGAAAAATTTCTGTACACATTTTCTTCCCAATTAATGCGTTCCCAAGGATGAAAATTTGAACATCGATTAAAATATCTTCATTTTATAACTTGCAATACTTAATATTTTCTAAAACATAACCATAATTGTGCAATCCAACATTTGTTTGTCTTCTGACGCCATCAAAGTACAGGTCGCGCCATTCTTTTTCTGGTTTCAACACCACCAAAGAAAAAGTTATTGATTTTTAATATAATTATGGTTATGTATTAGAAAATATTAAGTATTCCAAGTTATAATATGAAGTTATTTTAATCGATGTTCAAATTTTCATCCTTGGGGACACATCAATTGTGAAAGAAATGTGTACAAAACTTTTTCCATTGGAAGTATATTAAGCAAAATTACTTGACGTCCACCGTAATAATATGGGATAAGGGGGATGACATGGATCGCAATCCTATGTCCTGACCTTTAACCCCATTTCGTCCATTTTAAAATGGGTTCGTCCTCAGGTGGTCCTCTACCACATACTGAAATGTCATCGAAATCGAACCATTTTTACGGACGTTATGACGCATAAAGCAATGGAATGCATCCCACTCTTATGTCCTGACCTTTGACCCCAATTCACCCATTTTGAATAGGATTCGTCCCCAGACGGTCCCCTACCACATAGTAAAAGTTCATTGAAATCGAACCACATTTACGCAAGTTATGACGCATAAGTGCAATGGAATGGATCCCGCTCCTACGTCGTGACCTTTGACCCCATTTGTTCCATTTTCAATAGGGTTCGTCCGCAGGTGGTCTTCTATTACATACTAAAATTTCATCGAAATGGAACCATTTTTACGCCAGTTATCGAGCGGACAGGCGGACGGACGGACAAAGCTGGAGAATATACGCTTCTTCAACCTACGGTTGGAAAGCGTAAAAATTGTTTTCCTTGTCTCCGCAAAATTACATTGTAAATCATCCTGATCTTCATAATGAATCTCAATCCTATCATTAAATTGTAGTTCCAAGCTATGCTGTTAACAGTGGCGCTTCTGTTATAAGCATCTTACTTTCCTTTATATATTTTATTCCTTTTCTTACATCTGATAGGGGTAACCAACTTACAACCAATATGTTCAGATTCCTCCTGGTGTATTGCATGTTCATATGACTGTAAGTTTTAAATATGTGCAATAATATAATCGTAATTGTAATTGTTTCCTGCATATGAATGATTGGACCCAGGCTCTTCTAGCAGAACATTGCCCAATACATTACACTTCCTCCTCCGGCTTGTTTTCGTCCCACGGTGAATCTTGGTGACAACACTTCCCCTGGTAAATCAGGCAATCATACCCGGTTGTCCGTATTGGAAACGGAATTAATCGGACGACACCACATTCTTCCAATCATTCAAGGTCCAGTTTTGAAGCTCGGTGGCCCATTGTAGGCGTTTTCGCCGGTGAACAGAGGTTTGCATGCGGCTACTCAACCCCCATCTTCAGCGGGATTCGACGCACTGTGTTCCATGACACATAACTCTCTTCGCTAGCATTCAAATTACCGGAGAGTTGCGACACAGTTATTATTTATGTTAGCTCATATTACGCGGTATAACATTCGCTCACCTCTAGCATCAATGATCCGTGATCGGTCTGCAATTTGAAAGCGGTTGGTGGTTTTTCCCCTTCTGAGACCACTTTTTGAAAGTACAAACCACGCCTAACAGAGAGTACCCCACAATCCTTGCCGTCTCGGACATGCTCTGACACAGTCGTCAGGCCATTATACGAGGGTTGTACCGAAAGTGATTCGGTACACAGTCGCTTGGCCATTATACAAGGGTTGTACCGAAAGTAATTCGGTACACAGTCGTGTGGACATTACACGAGTATTCTACCGAAAGTAATTCGGTACACAGTCGCCTGGCCATTATTCAAGGGTTGTACCGAAAGTAATTCCGTGCTCAGTCACCTGGCTATTATGCGAGGATTGTACCGAAAGTAATTCGGTACACAGTCGTCTGGCCATTATATGAAGGTTGTACCGAAAGTAATTCGGAACATAGTTGTCTGGTCATTATACGAGCGTTGTACCGAAAGTAATTCGGCACACAGTCACCTGGACATCATACGAGGGTTGTACCGCGAGTGATTCGGTACACAGTCGTCTGGCCATTTTACAAGGATTGTACCGAAAGTAATTCTGTACACCGTCGCCTGGCCACTATACGAGGGTTGTATCGAAAATAATTCGGTACACAGTCGCCTGGACAGCATACGAGTGTTGTACCGAAAGTAATTCTGTACACAGTCGCCTGGCCATTATACGATGGTTGCACCACAAGTAAATCGGTACACAGTCGCCCGGCCATTATACGAGGGTTGTACCGAGAGTAATTCGGTACACAGTCGTCTGGCCATTATACGAGGATTGTACCGAATGTAATTCGATACACAGTCGTTTGGCCATTATACGAGGACTGTACCGAAAGTAATTCGGTACACAGTCGGCTGGCCATTGTACCAGGGTTCTACCGAAAGTAATTTAAAAGTGGGCATAACGTTTTTATAAACTGACAGAGGTTGTTCAAATTGCACATGTTGGTAGAGTAACTCTTTCTCTACAGTAACCCTTCTCCTTTATCGCAGGCAAATAATTAATAGATTCCAAGCAGGAGCAACGTGCCGTCACTCAGTTTTTGACGAAGGAAGGGTGCATGCTCTCCGACATATACACAGGGCTACAGAATATTTACGGAGATAACACCATTGACAAGAATAATGTGCCTAGACGGATGAAGAAGTTTAAAGAAGGGGAAACTAGCATTGAAGACAAACCACGCAGTGAGAGAGCATGATCTGAGACCACTGACACGAGTGGATGAAGTGAGTCGCGCGGGCAGACGAGTCAGAATCCGTGAGTTTGTTACACAACTGGACTGTGGTCACAATGCCATACAGAATATGTTAGAAGACTTAGGGGTATCGGAAAGTGTGTGCAAAGTGGATACATCGGCAATCGACACCCGATTTGAACGAGAGACAGTTGGAAGTCTGCTCTGATCTGCTGGTAGCGTTTGAAGCCAACGAAGACACGTTTTGTTTTCGATCTAGTGACAGGGGATAAAACGGTGGCATCTTTTTACGATCCTGACACGAAGAATTACTCCATGGAATTGCTTCACACCTCTTCACCAACGCATAAGAAGTTCAAGAGCCAGGTGTGAGCACAGAAAATCATGGTGACTATCTTTTGGGATGACAGAGATG
Source organism: Macrothele yani (assembly GCA_039090855.1). Taxonomy (NCBI): domain Eukaryota; kingdom Metazoa; phylum Arthropoda; class Arachnida; order Araneae; family Macrothelidae; genus Macrothele; species Macrothele yani. The sequence continues at coordinate 53,435,920 of CM077028.1, forward strand.
TCAATCTCCTTGATTTTCTGGAGAGTGGCAGCACTATCATGACCAGCGAGCGGTATACTGAGACACTCACGAAGCTTAGAGAAGCCATGAGGAGGAAGAGACCGAACAAGAATCTGGAAAGTATCTACATTCTTCATAACAATGTGAGATTACACACATCTTTGGCAACAAATTAGACGATCAGCAAATTAGGCTGGTCGGTGGTCACCGTACAGCCCAGATATGGCGGCCTCCGACTTCCACCTGTTCGGTCAAATGAAGGACATTCTCCAGGGACAACAGTTTGATGACACAGACGAGATGAAAGTGGCTGTGAAGAAGTGGGTACAACAGTTTACTCCTGAATTTTTTCAAAGAGGATTCGAGAGTTGGGTTCAACGATGGCGAAAATGCATCGCTTATGATGGTGACTATTTTGAGCAGTAGCTTTGTATAGAGGAAGAGTTCCATTACCAACATGTGCAATTTGAACGATCTCTGACAGTTAATAAAAGAGTTATGCCCACTTTCGCATTACTTTCGGTACAACCCTAATAATTTGGTTTTGGTCGAATTCGCTTAAGTCCGCTGCCTTTCCAATCTGAGTAAGAATAATTCTGATTTTTACCATTTCATGACCTTCACACGCACCGTCGCTTACCTGCGGTTAGTTTGATTTGCATAAAGACGCGCTGGCCATAATGTTTTAGGTCTTCTGTGTGTATATAAATCTTGGCTCTTATCTATCTATCTATCTATCTATCTATCTATCTATCGGGTTGGTGCGAATAAAATGTCCGGTGCGAACGAGCAGTGGAGACAGGCCCCCACCATAGCTGAATGGAACCACCCACAGTTGTTGCAGGTATTACGTCACAGAGTTACTATATAAATAGCTAGCACGTGTGTGAAGAACAAGGTTCGGGCGTGGTTTGTTTGGACGTAACGTGGCTTGCAAAGGAAACATGCAGACGCCGGATTTGAGAGTCATCTTCCTGTATGAATTTAAACTGGGCCATTCTGCAGGAATTGCTGCTCGAAACGTTAACAAAGCGTTTGGAGAGAATACAGTCAACGAACGAACCATTCGGCGATGGTTTGTGAATTTTCGAAGCGGAGATACGGACCTTCAAAACGAAGCACGTGGTCACCGAGCTGTTGCTGTTTCTGACGATGTCTTGTTACCTGTGGTCGAAGCGGACTCCCGAAAACGTGTCGTGAGATAGCAGCAGAGGTAGGCGCCCACCACACGACAGTTATTTGGCGTTTGGAAGTCTGTACATCGTTGCTTGCCAGGAATAAACAGGAACCGCTACTGCATCGAACCGTCACCTGCGACGAGAAGTGGGTCTTTTACGATAATCGGAAACGATATGCACAATAGTTAAGCAAGACTCAGCCTGCTGGACGGCATCCTAAGCCACCCCCACACACTAAGAAGTTGATTCTCCTTGTCTGGTGGTCCACAGCCGGGATAATTCATCGGAGTTTTTTTTTTTTTTTTTTGGCAAGAGGCCAAACCATCACTGCAGAACGTTATTGTGCTGAATTACACCAGATACATTGGTAATTGCTGCAGGAACAACCGGCTTGACATGGTGTTCTTCTGCTTCAGGACAACGCTCGCCCTCATGTTCGCACAACGAACGATGCTGACACTAAGTGCCTTGGGCTATGAAGCACTGCCTATTTCCCAGACTTGTCTCCGACAGACTATCATCTGTTTCATCGCTTGGATCACTTCCTGTCCGGGAAATAGTTTACGACAGACAACGAGGTTCAACGTGCAGTTGATGACTTCTTCGTGTCCCAGACTTATTTCGTTTCGGGATCATGACCTTGCTGGACAGATGGCAACAATGTGTGGATACCGAGTGGGATTATTTTGCCTAGGTAAGTTGTCCCACTTTTCCGTTCTCGCCGTCCACGTGTGCTTGCCCTTTGCCGGACATTTCACTCACACCAACCGAATATCTATCTATCTATTTGTAATAATTTGATTAACGTACATCAATAAACGGATATATTATATTACGTGAATAGTAATTTTGGTGTGAAAAAAGATTCAGTTTTCTACGTTTAATAATATTTCCAATTTTTTTATAAATTTTTTACGTCAGTTTCTGTCACCAATTCTTGGAAATTGTGAAGTTGAATAATAGTCATATTTATTTAAAGATACACATATTTATCTATTGCTACCAAACTGCAAGGTAGAATACTTTGGAGTGATTTTTATTTTGGTAGGCAAAAGACTCTCACTGTTGGGAAAGCCATCATATTCACTTCTTTTGAAAGAATATAACACAGCAATCTGTTACAGTCGAAACACTCGTTCACTTGAATTTTCGTTTTAACCGTTTTACCAGTTTGACACAATATTCCCCTACTAAATGATTTACGTATTTTGTGACGTACTACCGAGGTAAAGCACGTGTCAAGACGACAAACCTGCAACGATACATTCCGTTCGTGTAGCTTAATTGGGAAAGCAACTTCCTCCACAGTGAGGAGATGCGAATTCGACCTCGTCACGGACAAATTAGTGTTTTTCCAATCTTCAAAACTTTCAGATATTTGTTGAAACATAAAAGTAATAAAAGTAAAAAGTCAAGCAAACATCTTTACAAAAAACTTTTGATCGGACGCTCACGTACAAGTACATGAAAAATAATGATATTGAAAATTTATTTGTCACGGACAAATTTGTGTTTTCACAATCTTCAAAACTTTGAGATATTTGTTGAAACATAAAAGTAATAAAAGTAAAAAGTCAAGCAAACATCTTTACAAAAAACTTTTGATAGGACTCTCATGTACAACTACATGAAAAATAATGATAATGAAAATTAATTTGTCACGGACAAATTTGTGTTTTCACAATCTTCAAAACTTTGAGATATTTGTTGAAACATAAAAGTAATAAAAGTAAAAAGTCAAGCAAACATCTTTACAAAATAAATTTTTGATAGGACTCTCATGTACAAGTACATGAAAAATAATGATAATGAAAATTTATTTGTCACGGACAAATTTGTGTTTTCACAATCTTCAAAACTTTGAGATATTTGTTGAAACATAAAAGTAATTAAAGTATAAAGTCAAGCAAACATCTTTACAAAAAAAAAAAAAACTTTTGATAGGACTCTCATGTACAAGTACATGAAAAATAATGATAATGAAAATTAATTTGTCACGGACAAATTTGTGTTTTCACAATTTTCAAAACTTTGAGATATTTGTTGAAACATAAAAGTAATTAAAGTATAAAGTCAAGCAAACATCTTTACAAAAAAAAAAAAAAACTTTTGTTAGGACTCTCATGGACAAGTACATGAAAAATAATGATAATGAAAATTAATTTGTCACGGACAAATTTGTGTTTTCACAATTTTCAAAACTTTGAGATATTTGTTGAAACATAAAAGTAATTAAAGTAAAAAGTCAAGCAAACATCTTTACAAAAAAAAAAACTTTTGTTAGGACTCTCATGGACAAGTACATGAAAAATAATGATAATGAAAATTAATTTGTCACGGACAAATTTGTGTTTTCACAATAATTCAAAACTTTGAGATATTTGTTGAAACATAAAAGTAATAAAACTAAAAAGTCAAGCAAACATCTTTACAAAAAAAAATTTTGATAGGACTCTCATGTACAAGTACATGAAAAATAATGATAATGGAAATTTATTTGTCACGGACAAATTTGTGTATTCACAATAATTCAAAACTTTGAGACATTTGTTGAAACATAAAAGTAATAAAACTAAAAAGTCAAGCAAACATCTTTACAAAAAAAAATTTTGATAGGACTCTCATGTACAAGTACATGAAAAATAATGATAATGAAAATTAATTTGTCACGGACAAATTTGTGTTTTCACAATCTTCAAAACTTTGAGATATTTGTTGAAACATAAAAGTAATAAAAGTAAAAAGTCCAGCAAACATCTTTACAAAAAAAAACTTTTGATAGGACTCTCATGTACAAGTACATGAAAAATAATGATAATGAAAATTAATTTGTGTTTTCACAATCTTCAAAACTTTGAGATATTTGTTGAAACATAAAAGTAATTAAAGTAAAAAGTCAAGCAAACATCTTTACAAAAAAAAAAAAAATTTGTTAGGACTCTCATGGACAAGTACATGAAAAATAATGATAATGAAAATTAATTTGTCACGGACAAATTTGTGTTTTCACAATCTTCAAAACTTTGAGATATTTGTTGAAACATAAAAGTAATTAAAGTAAAAAGTTAAGCAAACATCTTTACAAAATAAACTTTTGATAGGACTCTGATGTACAAGTACATGAAAAATAATGATAATGAAAATTAATTTGTCACGGACAAATTTGTGTTTTCACAATCTTCAAAACTTTGAGATATTTGTTGAAACATAAAAGTAATAAAAGTAAAAAGTCAAGCAAACATCTTTACAAAAAAAAAAAAAAAAAAAAAAAACTTTTGATAGGACTCTCATCATGTACAAGTACATGAAAAATAATGATAATGAAATATGAACAGGAAATTTTGAAATGATTCTTTTCTGCTGCACAACTTTCTGGTTTTTGTGTTAATCATGTCCTTCAATCAATTCATTAGCACTGCTAGTAATACCAGGTAGGGAACAAATGGCACTTTTGCTGTCGTGAAAGGTATCCCATTGCTTTTAAGGGTTTCCGCTTCAAAGTCGTGCATATTGGATCGAAAACGGTCTCTCCAGAATTCGCATCGGCAATTATCCGGTTTCGTGGCCATTTTCTCTTCCACATTCATGTCGAGGTAAACGGGATCGTACCATTTGTATGGAATCCACTCCACTTCGCCCGGAATATTTGGGTTTCTGAAAGAAGAACATTGATAAATATTGAAAAAAAATTTGAAAAAGCTGTCGCTGAAATTACATTGAAGTGAGCAATTATTTAATTTCAGTCGCAGATCGCCTCAAACGATGTCGTAGTTTTTTTTATAATGCTGATGCTTTAAAGTCGAGGTATCCATTTCTGCGCTAAATGACTATTAGGAAAAAAACTCGATTTCTGACCGAGATACTCGATATCAGATATACAGCTTTACTTCCTGAAAATGCTTATCTGTCAATATCGATTTCCCAAATGAATGTCTGTTATAGGAAGCATCTACTTTCGAACTAAATATCCGTTGTCGGAATTATCGATTTCTAACCTTAATGCCAAAGATGTACCGCCCCCCCCCAACAACAATAATGGTGCCTATATTCTAAATAAAGTGGTAATGGTGCGTTTAGTCTTTCACTTTTGTCTACAAATGCGAAACGAGTGTTTACACAATCCAGTACACAATATGTGTGAAGTGAAAAATCACGATTGAATGAATGGTCACTGATGGCCTTGTGGTCAACATTGGTGACTGTTACGGAAAAGCCTCAGGTTCGATCCTAGGCAGGTACGAACGCTCGAACTACTAAATACCGACGTGCGTCGGATGGGCACATTAAGTTGTCGTACCCTGGGTACTACTGCTCCCCAGTTAAAAATGAGGGCGTCTTCCTCCTCCTTTCTACCACGCTTCTGTACACCTCCCCGTCTAGCCCAAATCTCTCAGCTTCCTATTTCTGAAGGTTGTTTAAGACGTGGGGTCAGACATTCCCTTCCTACAATCCTTTACATATGATCTGATTGGATGAGTAAACGATTGACAGTAGATATGTATGAGTGTTGGAGCGTGGGGTCCTCAGTTTGAGTCGCCTGTTCCAGAGCAACTTAAAAGTGCAGCAGGCTAGGGAATTTACATTAGCATGCATTGTACATAGATTTTTCTCACTTTCTTTGCGCCAGCGACGTAAATTAAATACGAACGAGAGCTTAAGGACCTTAAAGTTAATCCCGATGGTCATTAGACACGAAACAAAATTAAAATAAAACAAGTTAGTAAAATCATGCAATGCATTGATTATGATACGTTTTCCAACATACCAGAAGTCATTACCCAAGTTATACTCAAGTTATGAGGATAATAACTTTGGAATAAATCTCGCTCCTGTGCCCTGACCTTTGACCTCATTTCGAATATATTAAACAGAATAGGTTCAGTATATCTCCGGAACAACATACTAAAGTTTTGTCGCAATAGAAGCATTTTTAGTTAAGTTTAAAAGATAATGGCTGTGGGATAAATCTCGCTTTTGTGCCATCGCCTTTGAGCACATTTCGATGATATTAAACGGAATTAGTTCAGTGTACCTCAGATATAGGGATGCAAGGTCAGGTGATGCGTAACATCACAGCCTCTCCTTGACAAATGTCAACCCCGCCTTCTCGTGGTGCATCCTGTTCCCACTAAAGGGGCTCTGACGACCGCCAATAGCGGTATAACTATACCATCGGGATTAGAGGAAATTCTATCCCACACTCACCAACCCGCTTGGCCAGCGTGGTGAGTTATGGCCAAACCCCTCCAAAATGATTCCACAACTTAAATCTTGGCCCTCAGTCTCCGGCAGCTGGAATGTACCTGGCCAAGGCAGCGGCCAGTGCGACATGAAGGCAGAGGGTGCTAAGAATCCCCGGAGGAACGGACTAGGCTGCCATCTGATGCTGACCTTGGCTACGTACAATGGACGCTCCTATCTTCTGATTCAAGGCTTCTTGAATTGGAAGAGGAACTACAAAGGATCAAGTGGGACATCGTGGGGCTAAGTGAGGTAAGGAGAAAAAGGAGAAGATCTCATTGAACTGAAAAGTGGACATCTCTTCTACTATCGTGGGACAGATACTGGCAGAACTAGTGGTGTTGGATTTATAATAAACAAGAAACTGAAGGATAAAGTTGTAGAAGTTGAAAGTTCCTCTGACAGAGCTGCACGACTTGTTATCCAACTCTCGAAAAGATACCAGGCTCAGATTATTCAAACTTATGCACCCACCACAAGTCATCCTGAAGAAGAAATTGAAGAATTTTATGAGGAAATTTGTCATCTAAATAATAAAGGTAAGCAGCACTTGAAAATAATTATGGGAGATTTCAATGCAAAAATAGGGCAACGGCAACAGAATGAAACTTCAGTAGGTAAATTCGGTCACGGCAACAGAAACCAGCGTGGAAATACTCTCGTTGAGTTTGCAGAGGCAGAAGGGTTTTTCATCTTGAACTCCTTCTTCAAGAAAAAGCCACACAGGAAATGGACATGGAGACATCCAAATGGGACAACAAGTGAAATTGATTTTATTATGTGTAACAAAAAATTCGTCATAGAAGACTGCAGTGTGCTAAACAAGTTCAACACAGGTAGTGACCATAGATTGGTGAGATGTAAGATGCACCTCAACACTAAACTTGAACGTGGCAAGCTCATAAGACAAACAAAATCTATTGACATAACCAACCTTAAAAAACACCATAATACCTTCAAGTTGGAACTGAAGAACAGGTTCTCTGCTTTAGAAGGCCTAACTTCGGAAGAAGTGGACATCTCTGAAGTTAACAGAAAAGTAACCAAAGCTCTTATGGAAACAGCAACAAAATTAGCTGGGTCTAAGAACAAGTTGCATGTAAATAAATTATCAGGAAAAACGAAAATGTTGATGCAAAAAAGAAGAGAGATGAGGACAACTAAAGAAGATGTGACTTCCAAAGTGGAATATATAGAGCTATGCAAGACAGTACGAAAAAGTATCACTGAAGACGTAAGAAAATTCAACTGTGAACTAGTGAGGAAAGCAATTGAAAACAACCAAAGCCTAAAGATAGCAAAGGGACATCTCAGTAAGGGAAAGAAAACAGATTATGGCACTGAGAAAAGAAGATGGTTCTGTAACAAGAAATAGAGGCGAAATTTTGACAAGAGTGAAAGATTTCTACTCCAAATTATATGAAAGGGATGATACATGCACTATAGACATCATGAAAGATACCAGTACCAGAGTTCCTCCAGTCCTTCCAGCAGAAGTTGCACATGCAATCAAGAACATGAAGCGGGGAAAAGCTCCAGGAGAAGATGGAATTACTGTAGACATCATACAAGAAGCAAGTGGAGAAATCGAAACAGTACTCGCCCAAATTTTCACTCGATGCCTTAATGAAGGAAAGATTCCTGAGGATTGGAACACCGCTACAATGATCCTGCTACATAAGAAAGGTGACATTGAGGATCTCGGAAACTACAGACCTATCAGCCTCCTATCAGTAGTTTATAAAATCTTCACTAAAGTTCTTTCACACCGCTTGAAGGTAACACTGGACATGGCTCAACCGAGAGAACAAGCTGGATTCAGGAGTGGCTACAGCACAATAGATCATATCCACGTACTGAGAGAACTAATTGAAAGAGCGAGGGAATATGAACTTCCATTGTGCATGGCTTTTATCGATTATGAAAAAGCCTTTGATTCGGTGAAACCATCAGCAGTTACAATGGCTCTGAAAACCTGCGGTATTGAAGATGCATACATTAATATCATTAATAACATCTATGAAAATGCAAGTGCAAAGATTAGGCTGTTTGAAAATACAACACACGTAAAAATTGGAAAGGAGTGAGACAAGGTGACACCATATCTCCGAAGCTCTTTAATGCCACATTGGAGGGTGTTTTTCAGTCGCTGAGCTGGGAAAACAAGGGGATAAAGATTAATGGAGATTATCTAACCCACCTTCGTTTTGCTGATGACGTAGTCATTTTTGCAACTACCCCATCAGAGCTGCAGAGTATGATCCAGGAACTTGCTGACAAGAGTAAAGAAGTGGGATTAAAAATGAACTTTCAGAAGACAAAAGTGATGTTCAATGCTTTTACAAGAAATGAAGATTTATCGATTGATGGAGAAAAGCTGGAGATAACAGACACGTACGTTTATCTTGGACAGCAGATATCAAGTGAGGGTCACATTGATGAAGAAATTAATCGGCGTACAAAACTTGCCTGGAGAGCTTTTGGAAGAAACAGCATAATTTTCAAGAGCAATATGCCATTATGTCTTAAAAGAAAAGTGTTTGATCAATGCATCCTTCCAGTGCTTACGTATGGTGCAGAGACGTGGACCTTAACTAAAAGAGACATACAAAGGCTGCAGACAACTCAAAGAAGCATGGAGAGGTGCATACTTGGTGTAACCAGGAGAGATAAGAAGAGGAACTCGTGGATCCGAAAAATGACAAGAGTGGAAGACATCATGATCAGAGTTAAATCCCTGAAATGGCAATGGGCTGGACATACTGCCAGAAGGACAGATCATCGATGGACAGCCGAAATTTTAGATTGGATTCCAAGGGACAGGAAAAGACCCAGAAGAAGACCACATGGGAGATGGGTGGATGAAATTCGAAAGTATGCAGGGGTGACATGGAGGAGACTGGCACAAGACAGACTGTTGTGGAGGAAACTTGGGGAGACCTTCGTCCAGCAGTGGATTGATAATGGTTGACAATGATGATGATGATGATGACCTCAGATATAACAAGATAAAGTTTTGTCGCAATCAAAGCATTTTTAGTCAAGTTATGAGGATAATAGCTGTGGAATAAATCTTCCTCCTGTGCTGTGACCTATGACCCCATTTCGATTATATTCAACAGAATCAGTTTAAAATACCTCCGGAACAAAATGTTAAAGTTTTGTCGCAATCGAAGCATTTTTTTAACGCTTTCCAACAGTAGGTTGGAGAAGCGTATATGCTCCAGCTTTGTCAGTCTGTCCGTTCGTCCGTCTGCACGATAATTCGCGTAAAATGGTTCGATTTAGATGAAATTTTAGTATGAGGTAGGGGACAACCTGGAGAGCAACTCCATTGAAAATGGGTGAAATGGGGTGAAAGGTCAGGACATAGGAGCGGAGTCCACTCGATATCCCTTATTTGTCATAACTTACGTAAAAATGCTTTGATTCCGACAAAACTTTATCATGTTCTCCTTGCAGTATAATGAACCAATTCTGTTTAATAACATCAAAGTGGGGTTAAAGGTCAGGACAAAGGAGCAAGATTTATTCCACACACACATGATCCTCATAACTTGACTAAAAATGCGTCTATTGCGACAAAACTTTAGTATGTTGTTTAGGAGGTATACTGAATCAATTCAGCTTCATATCATCGTAATGGTGTCAAAGGTAAGGGCGCAGGAGCGAGATTTATTCCACAGTCATTATAATCATAACTTGAGTAATGACTTCTGGTATGTTGGAAAACGTACCATGATCAGTGCATTGCATGCTTTTACTAACTTGTTACGTAAGTTATGACGCATAAGAGCAATGGAATGGATCCTGCTCCTATGTCCTGGCCTTTGACACGTTTTCTTCCATTTTCAATAGGGTTTGTTCCGCGGGTTGTCTCCCCACCACATACTAAAATTTCAGCGAAATCGAACCATTTTTATGCAAGTTTCCGTGCGGACAGACGCACAAAGCTGGAGCATATACGCGTCTTCAACCTACGGTTGGAAAGCCTAAATAAAACAAAAACCTGCTCTCTCTCTTCCTTGCTATTCGGGGCTGTCTTCGATCACGGAAGACGGTGGTGTGCAATACTTTTGCCCTTAAAATAACTTTGTGATGGTCAAGATCAAGTAGTCGCACCAATGTCTGAGTGGCCTGTGGTGCTGTCTCCTGACCATTCGCTCGAAACGGACGCGTAGTCGAGTCTCGAATGAGGTATGGATCGCGCATCAGTGAAATGGCGCTGGTTGTATCCCTTCCTTGGAGACAGTGTCCACAGGAGCGAGCTACTGCTTATAGCAATAAAAGCTGTTCATAATGGTCGTTAAAACCTTATAAAGTAACCCTTTTTCGTTAGGCTAGGTTTATTGTTACGTTAAAGTCCCAAATGTCCGGAGGAATAGATGTTAAACTAAGGGTAAATTCGGTGCATTAATTGTTCCGGGTAGCTCACTTTAAAATTAAGGCGTTTAAGGCTAGACGAAACATATACAGAAAGGCAGTTCACTTATGTAAACTTTTTATTGTGCCAGCAACTTTAACCCTTTAACGACCATGACCCCAAAATCTTGTATCACTCTGAGTACTATAACGACCGAAACTGTCGGTTGTTTCACTTCTTTGTTTAACAACAACAATTGTGATAGAGGATAACTCCTGCTGATCCCTCATAAGTCGAGGAAATTTTAAGAACAAGTAAGGGTAGGAAATTTGACTCACCCTAGACAGTCGTTTCGGGTGGCTATGGCCGTTTGTACGCACGGGCGTTTTGGGCGTTGCGATTGTTAAAGGTTTAAGCAAAATCATATTAGGTGTACAAATAAGTTTTAAAGCGTTTTTTGTGTGACTCATACCGCTATTTTACATATCCGACATTTCCCTGCGTTGTTGTCATGCGACCGTACCTGGTCCACAGTATAAAATGTGACACAGAAGTTTGCCCAACAGTCAAACGCACTTATACATCGTTAGTTGAAAGATGGCAAGCGATACTGCATTTATTCGACACCGCATTCGTTACGAATTTCACCACGGAAAAAGTGCTGTAAAAGCATGTACATCTGTTCTGTTTTGGGGGAGAATATTGTATCCAAAAGCACGTGTGAGTTTTGGTTTAGACTATATAAAGGAGGTGATTTTGATGTAAGCGATCGAGAACGTAGAGGCACCCCGCAGAAGATTGCACATGAGGAACTGCAAGCATTGCTGCATGAAGATTCGTCTCAAACGCAAAAAGAACTAGCTGAACAACTGGGGGTAACTCAAGAAAACATTTAAAATCGTTTACGCGCAGTGGGAAAGATTCAGAAGGAAGGAAATGGGTACCACATGAACTGAGCTCGAGGAACAAGAATGATCTTGTCATGAAGTGTTTGAATCCGTTGAATAAAAAACAGAGAAATCTTTCCTGTGGAAAATCGTTACGGGTGATGAAAAGTGGATATGGTACGACAATCCCAAACGCAAAAAGCAGTGGGTAGACTCCGGTGAAGCAACGACTTCGACACCGAAACGCAATATTCAATCCAAGAAAGTTCTGCTGTGTATCCGGTTGCATATGAACTATTGGAAAAGGATCAAACTGTTACCGCTGATCGCTGCAAGCAACAATTTCTGCGATTGAACTAGGAAATCTTTCGGAAATGTCCATTCACAGGCAAAGTATTGCGTCCCGTGAAAAAACTGCATGGCAATGCTAGGCCGCATGTCGCGAAATCGGTCAAGGAAACGTTATAGACGCTTGGCTCGGAAGCTTTGGAGCACCCGCCTTATGGTATCGACATAACCCCTTCAGACTATCATTTGTTTCATTCCATGCAACATGGTTTGTGTGCTATACGGTTCTGGACATGTGACGAAGTGCAAAAATGGGTTGACGACTTCATCGCGTCACACGACGAAGTATTCTTCATGGCTGGAATCCGTCAGCTGCCCGACCGATGGCGGAAGGTGATAGATAATGACGGCGCTTATTTTGATTCGTAAAGGTATTGTTGTTTTCTCTCAAATTACATGTTGCGTTGTCTTAAAACGCTTTAAAATTTATTTGTACACCTAATATAACGTTGTCTGTGAAATCTTAAACATATCACAGTGAGGCACATTACACACACATCTGCTGCTCAGTCGTTTTATATCTCTCGTACAATCAATAATCTCAGCAAAGGTTTGATATCACACACACACACAGTTGCGTCACAAAACATATATTTCTTCTTGTTCTTATCATCATGCATACGTCACTTACGTACTGACCTCAAGGGTGATGCCAAACCTCATTCATGTGAGAGAGAAGATATCACATTAAGTTTGGAAAGTGCAAAAGAGAACAAACTCAAATTTACATACGAAAAGGAACTAAATATGAAATTTAAAATAGAATATACATCACAAACGCCTACACATTTTTGTAAGGTCCTCAACTGCTGGTGATAGAGTATGTTTTTGACATCTTTCTCCGCACAGGGTAATAGGATGCAACGAAAACATGTCACAATTTGAACGCTTATATCTTCGAAACTAATATTGGTAAAGTAATAAATATTACATCACTAGATAGTTTATAGGGTCCCATTTGTAACAAAACATGTTTCAGCCCTCCACCCAGTAACCCTTCGAGACTGAAGCGTTAGAAAGTTAAGCCAAATTTCGAGGGATTTTGTTTCGCCACACGCCCTTTTAAGGTTGATAACTAGTGAATAGATAATGATAGCGATGACCTCAGCCCCCGCATTCTGTAGCTGACTGTCAAAACTAACGGACGTATGTGATAAACCGAAATAAAGTGGATTTATAATTAATTTTATATTGGTTTTAAGTTTACTGCGGCGAACGTTGCTTGAGAAGGCTCACGGCTCCATTACGCTTGCAAAAAGGAGTCAGCTTATTTCTGTTTAGTTGTTTCACATTCTTGTCTCATTGACGACACGCCGGAGACTGCCGTTTTTGCAGCAAATCAAAGATCTACTGGGCCAATCAGAGTGCGCCAGCGAGTTTCATCGTTCATTGATGCTGTTGATTGTAAGAGATATCCCAGTTTTGTTATAGGGCAAAGGCCGCAAGCGTTTGCATCCTGTAAATACACATCTCGTGCTGCATAGCTCCTTAGCTATCACCTGTCAACAGCCATACCTCTTCTTTTAATAGCGGAATGACGTCAACATGCTGACCCATGACCGCTTTCTCAACCCCTTAACGACCATAACGTCCAAAACGCCCATACATACAAACGAGTATAGCAGCCCTAAACGCCTGTCCGAGTGACCCATACCTGTTCTTCAAATTTGCACGACCTGTCAGGGATCAGCAGGTGTCACCCTCAGTCACTATTATTGTTACTAAATAAAGAAATGAACCAATGGAGCGTTTCAGGCGTTATGGTATTTAGAGTGATACAAGATTTTTGGGTCATAGTCGTTAAAGGGTTAAGCCTGCAACCTTGGTTATCCCGCTTGCTCCACATCCAGTGAACAGGCTTCGGATGCTGCCTCCTCAGTTTTACTTCACTCGTTGGCCCATTTGTCCGGTCAATCTTTACTAAGCAAGATGTCCACTAACTAAATCAATTCTCTCATCTAAGATTCGATCTCAAAAGTAAAATCACCGTTTTGTAGAGGACTCAAAACTGAATAAACTGTGTTAGTTCCACTGTCTGATTGCATTCTTGATACTTGGAATGAATTTTAACAACTTCGTGACCGCGCTGTTCTACCAAAGTAAGTCAAAAGTTCGACCCATTTGCAGCTAAAAAGTTCAATGATGCAAGAAAGACATACCCGCTCACCTCGTTCTTCAATATACAGTCCACTGTTTTCTGGAGTCCTATGCTAACGTTCAACCAGATCCATTCGACAGTTTTCAAGGGCAGAAACTCTTTTTGCCAGATTCCGCACCCACCTCTGAAGCAAGATGCCGCTCTTGAAGGAAATGGGCCATGGAGCGGAATAGGTGGTAGTCAAAGGACGCAAAGTTCAAACTATAGGGAGCATGGTACAGGATTTCAGAATTTTCCAATTCCTGTAGGTTTCGGGGGAGACTCTGTCGGTGTGACTAGGGACATTATTCATTAGCAGCAGCTTGCGCTTCCTATTGGAAAACACTGGACAGGATTAGCTCAAGGTATCGTGGGCCCGCTGCAGTAGTTCGGCAGAGAGGTTACCGTCCACACCTAAACCGTCTGGCACGAGTTACCACCACACAGGACCTTTACCATTCCGTAAAATGCAGAGCATGATTTTCCTGTTAAACCACCCTTTTTTTACTACTCGCTGTGCGTCCTGGCATTACCTCAGCCAGTGGCTCCTAGTGTTAGCATTGTGGTACACCTACCTCAGAGGTGACGCACATGACAAGACGGTTTGAGCCCCATCACAAGCAAAAAGTCGTTTCGCTATGTTGACGTCCGAACGTAAAATGAAGCAGTGTGACATACAAATGAGAGAGGTGACGCACATGACAAGACGGTTTGAGCCCCATCACAAGCAAAAAGTCGTTTCGCTCTTCCTGACGTCCGAACGTAAAATGAAACATTGTGGCATACCAATGTGAGAAGTGAAGCAGATGTCAAGACGGTTTGAACCCCGTCACAGGCAAAAAGTCGTTTTGCTATATTGACGTCCGAACGTAAAATGTAGCAGTGTCACATACCTTTGTGAGAGGTGACGCACATATCAAGACGGTTTGAGCCCCGTAACTGGCAAAAAGTCGTTTCACTATATTGACGTCCGAATGTAAAAGGAAGCGGTGTGACATACCTATGTGAGAGGTGACGCACATGTCAAGACGGTTTGAGCCCCGTCACGGGCAAAAAGTTGTTTCGCTATATTGACATCCGTGCGTGAAATGAAGCGGTGTGACATACCTATGTGAGAGGTGACGCACATGTGAAGACGGTTTGAGCCCCGTCACAGGCAAAAAGTTTTTTCGCTATATTGACATCCGTGCGTGAAATGAAGCGGTGTGACATACCTATGTGAGAGGTGACGCACATGTCAAGACGGTTTGAGCCCCGTCACGGGCAAAAAGTTGTTTCGCTATATTGACATCCGTGCGTGAAATGAAGCGGTGTGACATACCTATGTGAGAGGTGACGCACATGTCAAGACGGTTTGAGCCCCGTCACGGGCAAAAAGTTGTTTCGCTATATTGACATCCGTGCGTGAAATGAAGCGGTGTGACATACCTATGTGAGAGGTGACGCACATGTCAAGACGGTTTGAGCCCCGTCACGGGCAAAAAGTTGTTTCGCTATATTGACATCCGTGCGTGAAATGAAGCGGTGTGACATACCTATGTGAGAGGTTACGCACATGTCAAGACGGTTTGAGCCCCGTCACGGGCAAAAAGTTTTTTCGCTATATTGACATCCGTGCGTGAAATGAAGCGGTGTGACATACCTATGTGAGAGGTGACGCACATGTCAAGACGGTTTGAGCCCCGTCACGGGCAAAAAGTTGTTTCGCTATATTGACATCCGTGCGTGAAATGAAGCGGTGTGACATACCTATGTGAGAGGTTACGCACATGTCAAGACGGTTTGAGCCCCGTCACGGGCAAAAAGTTGTTTCGCTATATTGACATCCGTGCGTGAAATGAAGCGGTGTGACATACCTATGTGAGAGGTGACACACATGTCAAGACGGTTTGAGCCCCGTCACGGGCAAAAAGTTGTTTCGCTATATTGACATCCGTGCGTGAAATGAAGCGGTGTGACATACCTATGTGAGAGGTTACGCACATGTCAAGACGGTTTGAGCCCCGTCACGGGCAAAAAGTTGTTTCGCTATATTGACATCCGTGCGTGAAATGAAGCGGTGTGACATACCTATGTGAGAGGTGACGCACATGTCAAGACGGTTTGAGCCCCGTCACAGGCAAAAAGTTGTTTCGCTATATTGACACCCGAGCGTTATGTGAATCTCCTGGCCGTTTGGTTCTTCGAAAAATGTGTGATGTTTGTTCCACTGACATCTGGAATAAATGAGAATTCCTACTTCAGCAGTGACCTCTTTCAAGCGTGATTTTCTGGCTGAACCGGAAACCTATGATCCTGTCCAAACACTTTCTCAACGGGGGTATATATGTGACGCACCTAAC
This sequence comes from Macrothele yani, assembly GCA_039090855.1. NCBI lineage: Eukaryota > Metazoa > Arthropoda > Arachnida > Araneae > Macrothelidae > Macrothele > Macrothele yani. Next base: position 53,452,416 of record CM077028.1, read on the forward strand.
TCAGAGCTGATGCGCATTTTAAGACGACAAAGTAACAGCGATAAACTCCGTCGGTTGAGTTTAATTGGGAAAGCATTCTGCTCCGGAGCAGAAGGATGCCATTTATATAGCATAACACAGTAATGCCTATTTTTCTTCATATGAGACGACACGACACCAAAGCCTGTGGATTAGATATAAATTTGCGACAGAAAGCGACACGTTTTTCTATTAGTGGGGTGTCAGTTTACTTGAAACCATTCGATGGCGCTTGGACAAGGACGCCGCATGTAACGAACGGTAGTGAACTGAGGAGACTCCACTTTACTTTGCAATTATGGTGTACCGGCGCTGGGGTTCGATGTCACAGCCACGAGCAAGGTGTCAGTGGTGGTGGTCGTCGAAGGCCCTGAACCCAGCTTGTCTTCCAGACTAGTATCTCCAGCATTGAAACACGAAAAACGTTTTCGTACAGTTCTACTCCTTGCCTTCAAGTTCACAAAGTTTTGTACACTATCTCTTCGCCTTCAAGTTCACAAATTTCTTTCGCCGCCGTGCTTAACGCTTTTATTTTTAATAATGGCGAAGGAACACACGAACAGCACATTTATCTACCTCCATCCTCTGAACAACTGCAATATTGCTGCGTGTCATATGCGTATTATCAGCCTGGTGTGTTTCACGTCATGTCCTCACACCGTCGACTTTGGCACACGTTTCACAATGGAATAGAAGCCCAATAAAACGCGTAGTTTATACAAGGACGAAGATTTGGCTGACCCTAGTACATAAACCGATCATAATTTTTTTCGTGGGAGACCCAAAACCCTAAGTAAAAATCAGTAATGATATTCCACCTGTGTTTCACATACATGATTCCCCCGTCAAGTGGCGGCCTTCAGCAAACGGATATTGTAGAGAATTTATTGACATATGGGATTGTATGTCTAGGATCGGAGTCCTAGAAGTCCAAGATTGTCCTCATATTTCTCAGGGTTTCTCCTTTGTCGTAATTCTCCTACTTGGCGACTCAAGTGCGTAGTTATACACAGTCGAGTCACATTATTGTGACAAGCTTCTACTTTTGACGTCAACAGCACGTAGCCAATGAAAGAAGGCGTGTCGTGAACTGGCTTGGAAGGTATATAAGGTGTGCTGTAGGCAATCTGAAAGTATATCACTTGTTGGTGTCATGTATAAAAGGAGTGACTTATCAGATTTAAAAAAAGGGAGGATTATCGGCTTTCGGGCGAAGGGTGGCAGTATTTCTGAAACAGCGCATTTTGTGAACTGTGCGCGTGTTGCTGTGCTTAGAGTGTTTCGTGATTGGAGAAATGACCCCATAGCAAATAAGCAACGTAGAAACTACGGAGCACCACGAACCAAGGATGTGAGAGGTAAAATTCGGCGCGAAGGTGCGTGCGTGCCGATCGACATGCTACAGTGGAGCAACTCACTGGCCGAATGAACCAGGGGTACCGGAAGTGCGTCTAAGCCGACAGTTCAGGTAATCATGCTACGTATGGCGCTCCGATGCAGACGGATGGTCACTGCACCTATGCTAACGAAGATGCATCGGAAGAAAAAGGTCACATTTGCAAGGCAGTATCGGATTCGGATCTCCGCTGATTGGCAAAGGAGTGCCTTCTCCGATGAGTTACGTTTTCTGCTTCGTCGAACGGATGGACGTTGGCGTATTAGGCGAGGTACATTGAAGAACAAACACTCTTCAACCACTGCTGGAAGAACGCAAGCTGGTGGGGAAAGCGTTATGATCTGGGGGAATGTTTTCGTGAAATTCTCTGGGTCCATTTATACCTGTGGAAGGCACTATGGACCGAATTCGTTATGAATCCATCATTGCAGACCACGTATACCCATACATGCTATGCTGTTTGTCTTCCCTGGGGCGAACGGGATCTTCCAGAACGACAATGCGACATGTCACACAGCTGGAAATGTTCCAGAGTGGTTGTAAGAACACGATGAAAACTTCAAAGTACTTTCCTGGCACCCTAATTCTTCAGACGTAAACCCAATTAAGCATCTGTAGTATCACCTCGATCGTATTGTTCGCTCTACGAATCCTCCAGCACGCACCTTCCAGCAGCTGTCAGATGCACTGCAGTCAGCATGGCTCCACATACCTTTGAACACCTTCCAGCACCTTAGTGAGTCACTCCCAGCACGTCTAGCTGCTGTCCACGCTGCATACGGCGGTTACTCTGGGCATGATCTGGTGGTCACAACAATGTGACTCGACCGTGTAATATGTATAGCAAAATGTGTTCGCTTTTATCTTATTCATTGCAGCAGTCTATTTCGCATTTGATGATCAAAACTGTTAGTTATCAAATACCACTTGCAGTGGATCAGGAAATGATTATCTAATAGTACCAGAACACGGATTCTCGAACTGTGGGTTGCACTTTCGTAAAGCAGGTGCGCATGGAGTTCAAGGAAGTCGTGAAGTTCTGCTCAGCTGCAATTTGTTCAAATTCAAGTATACTTTACGCCGATGAACCATTACATTATGGCCACCTACCTAATAAGCTGTAGGTCCCTCTTTAGCACGCAAAACATCGGCCATTCTGCAAGGCATCGATTCGATGAGATGGCGATAGGTATCCTAGAGTATCTTGTACCATAATGTCAAGAGCAGGTCCTCCAGTTCCCGTACGTTTCGGGGTGGTACTGATTTACCTCGAACCCGCTTTTCCAAGTCGAATCACAGATGTTCGATTGGATTCGTGTCAGGCGAGTTTGGAGGCCAGGGTATTAACAGAAAGTCATCATCATGTTCCTCGAACTACTCCTTGATTATTCTGGCAGTGTGGCATGACGCATTATCTTGTTGGTAATAGCCATCACCAGCAAGGAACACAGTTGCCGTGAAAGATTGAACTTGGTCCGCAACGATGTTCAGATACCTGACAGCTGTCAGATATTGTGCTATTGGAATAATGGAGGCTAAATTGTCCCAAGAAAACATCGTCCACAGCATAACACCTCCGCCGCTGGCCTGTTTCCTCCCAACAGTGCACCCAGGTGTCATAGTCTCCGTTGCTAATCGGCGTATCCGCGCTGAGCCGTCTACATGCGCAACATTCTGCGCGCCAGAAATCTTGATTCTTCAGACCAGGCCACGTTCTTCTAATCATTCACGGTCAGATCTCGATGATCTTGGGCCCATTTCATGCGTTGTAAGCGATGACGTGCCGTGTGAATGGGGACTCTGCTGGGTCTTCGGCTACACAGTAGCATGCGCAAAAGGCTGCGAAGAACAGCTTGCCGTGACACATTGCCCTGATCACCACTGTTGTACAAAGGGTAAAAAGGCTGTCAAAGCACGATCAGATTCGTCTTATTATGGAGCACAAACACCGCACCTCCCAATCATCATCTAAAAACGTAGGTTAAAAAACGTCTTTATTTGAAATTAAAAGGGTTAGTTTAAGAGCTCTAGCGAGCACTTTCGCGAACCACTATGGTCGCATCATCAGGCTAAGGAATGAAATCACTATGAAGCGGTACATGACCTATATAGTAACAGGGAATGAGCACAAGATTACAAATATGTAAATGAGATGAGTAAAGGATATTAAATGTCAATCACTACAAACTATTTACAAAGTTACCTAAATTATTTTGAGGGTTCCTCGCTTGGATATTCCAACATGAGGTCTCTCCAGGCACTAGGAACGTAAACAGCAGCACTTAGGTTCCAGTTTTATAATGTGAAGACTCTCAGTAAGCAACATAGAACTTTTTGTCTAAGCTGTTGATAACAGGTTTGCATTGTCCCAATCCAGTTTTAGGTCTCCCTCAATGACAGTTTTTGCCAAAGTCGAAATAACTGCTCCTTTACGAATTGCATATTTATGTTCAGCCCATCTGATTCCCAGGCTTCTGTAGGTCGTACCCACGTAGCAGAGATTTGCAGTTTGTCCATTAATGTCCAACAGTGGGATACTGTAAACACCAAAATGGGATATAGTTTGTATTGTGTCTCTATCATGCCTAATCATAGAAAAAAGGTTTTGGGTCTTGACACCAAATCCTAAAGAATATTTTTTGCAGGTGTATTTTAGCAAAGTAACAACTGGTTTTAGATAGGTTATACTTCTCACGTAGGTAGTTGTGGTTAAACTTCTGGTGAGGGTTATAGAAGTCTTCCTTTTATATTGTTGTATAAGTTTTTTAACACAATCCGCGGGGTACCCATGTGTTTTTGCAATCACGTTAATCTTCATCAATTCCTGATTACAATAATAGGGATTTGAAGACTGGGTGAAGGCTCTATTAACTAGGAATCTAAGTGCTGAATACTTATAAGGGGTTGGTGTGCAAGAATTGAAGGGGATCAAAACAGGAATAGAGGTAGGCTTACGATATACAGAGAATGCAAAGTTTGTATGGTTAGAGGAGTGTGAAACCAAGAAGTCAAGGAATGGTAGTAACCCTTCTTTCTTCTCATATTCTATAGTAAACTTCATGCTAGGAATTATGGAAGATAAATCAGAGGCCAAAACATGTAATTCAGCAGTTGACTGAGGAAAACATCATCAACATATCTGATGTATATAAAACGGATAGTGATTTTCTAGGTGCTGTAGTAAGATTTGATCTAGAACAGGTGACAGTGGGGAGCCAATAGATACTCCCTCCTTCTGTTTGTAGACAGTATTTTGGAAGCGGAAGAAACTTTTGTCCCCTAGACAAGTTTTAAAGCTTGAAGGGTATAGTATCAATTTCAACTTGACTATATTGATTCTGGGAAAGTAGAATTTCCTCAATGTGGGTGTAAACAACTGAACGAGGGATATTAGGAAAGAAGTTTTCAACATCAAGGGAGGCTAAGAAAAAATGAGTTTTCAGAAATTGTCAGGATTTTATTTTGTTAATGGCTTCTATTGTACTTTTAACAGAGTAAGATGAACCAGTGGTAAAAGGCTTCAGGAAGGTTGCAAGATATTTTTCAAGATATCTAGTTGGGTTTGCATATCCTGAGATGAGCAGTCGAACAGGGTTATCCGGTTTATGAGGTTTGACCTTTCCGAAAGCTTCAGGGACTCTGGAACCCGGGAGAGGTAACATATTCCGGGAGATACAAGTTGGTAGTAACCCAGAGTTGCGTAATTTTGATAATTTAGTAATTGTATAGGCAGTCGGGTCTGAACTGAGGATAGAGTGAGGAATTTTCTGAATGGTAACTTACATTTTAGTAATATAGACAGCGTGATCCATATGGACAATTTGGTTTGTTTTGTCCGCTCCCAGAATGGCTAGGTCTGGGTCTCTTGCAAGGGCGAGTAGTTCAGATTTAGTATATTTCCAAGAAGAGTCAGACGTTACTTGTTTATTTCGCAGAAGGCCACATGTTTTATGACGAGTAAATTCCTGAATTTCTGGGAGAGGTGCTTAATATTTTCTTAAGTCTGGGGAGTAATCTTTATTAGGTTTGGGTTGAGAATTGGGAAACAGAATGTATCAACGACTATCATTCAAGATTGTAGAGAACCACTGTTGTAGCTGCAGGTGATTTATCGCGCTGTGGCCCAGTGGTCGGTGCGAACAATGCGCGACATTCTACGCTCCCCTCTGGCATCAATGAGTTGGGGACAACACGTGGCTGGACGACGGTTCGTCATTTGGCCATCAGTGCACCACTTTTGATACGTATTCACTACAGCGGAACGTGATCAACCCACAAGCAGCGCAGTTTTCGAGATCGTAGTTCCGAGGTGCCGTGCCATCACAATTTGTCTTTTATCGAACTCCGATAAATCGGTAGCTTTCCACATTCTGACTCCGAACACTCTACTAACCGAAAGCCGGTCCTCGGGTTGTATATATACTGCTCTGTGAACTTCACTTGCGCCACAGTTCGGTCTCCAGGCGCGCTCATTTCTCTAAGCTGAGGGTGGTCATAACGGAATGACTCCTCGGTGTATAGTGTAATGTAAAACCAATATAAAATCGAACATCTGAATTTGAAAAGGTTATCTGGGCTGCATGCCGGATGATTGGGTGCTTCCCACCTGAATTTGGAAAGGTAATCTGAACTGCATGCCGGACGCTGGGGTGCTTCCCACCTGAATTTGAAAAGGTAATCTGAACTGCATGCCGGACGCTGGGGTGCTTCCCATCTGAATTTGAAAAGGTAATCTGAGCTGCATGCCGGATGCTGGGGTGCTTCCCACCTGAATTTGGAAAGGTAATGTAGGCTGCATGCCGGACGCTTGGGTGCTTCCCACCTGAATTTGGAAAGGTAATCTGAACTGCATGCCGGATGCTGGGGTGCTTCCCACCTGAATTTGGAAAGGTAATCTGGGCTGCATGTAGGACGCTGGGGTGCTTCCCACCTGAATTTGAAAAGGTAATCTGAACTGCATGCCGGACGCTGGGGTGCTTCCCACCTGAATTTGGAAAGGTAATCTGAACTGCATGCCGGATGCTGAGGTGCTTCCCACCTGAATTTGGAAAGGTAATCTGGGCTGCATGCCGGACGCTGGGGTGCTTCCGACCTGAATTTGGAAAGGTAATCTGAACTGCATGCCGGACGCTGGGGTGCTTCCGACCTGAATTTGGAAAGGTAATCTGAACTGCATGCCGGATGCTGAGGTGCTTCCCACCTGAATTTGGAAAGGTAATCTGGGCTGCATGCCGGATGCTGGGGTGCTTCCCACCTGAATTTGGAAAGGTAATCTGGGCTGCATGCCGGACGCTGGGGTGCTTCCCACCTGAATTTGGAAAGGTAATCTGAACTGCATGCCGGATGCTGAGGTGCTTCCCACCTGAATTTGGAAAGGTAATCTGAACTGCATGCCGGATGCTGAGGTGCTTCCCACCTGAATTTGGAAAGGAAATCTGGGCTGCATGCCGGATGCTGGGGTGCTTCCCACTTGAATTTGTAAAGGTAATCTGGGCTGCATGCCGAATGCTGTGGTGCTTCCCACCGGAATTTGGAAAGGTAATCTGAGCTGCATGCCGAATGCTGTGGTGCTTCCCACCGGAATTTGGAAAGGTAATCTGGGCTGCATGCCGGATGCTGGGGTGTTTCCCACCTGAATTTGGAAAGGTAATCTGAGCTGCATGCCGGATGCTGGGGTGCTGCCCACCTGAATTTGAAAAGGTAATCTGGGCTGCATGCCGAATGTTGAGTGCTGCCCACCTGAATTTGGAAAGGTAATCTGGGCTGCATGCCGGATGCTGGGGTGCTTCCCACCTGAATTTGGAAAAATAATCTAAACTGCATGCCGGATGCTTGGTTGCTTCCCACCTGAATTTAGAAAGGTAATCTGAACTGCATGCCGGATGCTTGGGTGCTTCCCACCTGAATTTGGAAAAATAATCTAAACTGCATGCCGGATGCTGGGGTGCTTCCCACCTGAATTTGGAAAGGTAATCTGAACTGCATGCCGGATGATGAGGTGCTTCCCACCTGAATTTGGAAAGGTAATCTGAACTGCATGCCGGATGCTGAGGTGCTTCCCACCTGAATTTGGAAAGGTAATCTGGGCTGCATGCCGGACGCTGGGGTGCTTCCGACCTGAATTTGGAAAGGTAATCTGGGCTGCATGCCGGACGCTGGGGTGCTTCCCACCTGAATTTGGAAAGGTAATCTGAACTGCATGCCGGATGCTGGGGTGCTTCCCACCTGAATTTGAAAAGGTAGTCTGGGCTGCATGCCGGATGCTGGGGTGCTTCCCACCTGAATTTGGAAAGGTACTCTGAACTGCATGCCGAATGCTGGGGTGCTTCCCACCGGAATTTGGAAAGGTAATCTCAACTGCATGCCGGATGCTGGGGTGCTTCCCACCTGAAATTGGAAAGGTAATCTGGGCTGCATGCCGGATGCTGGGGTGCTTCCCACCTGAATTTGGAAAGGTAATCTGAGCTGCATGACGAATACTGTGGTGCTTCCCACCTGAATTTGGAAAGGAAATCTGGGCTGCATGCCGGATGCTGGGGTGCTTCCCACCTGAATTTGGAAAGTTAATCTGAACTGCATGCCAGACTCTCGGGTGCTTCCCACTTGAATTTGTAAAGGTAATCTGGGCTGCATGCCGAATGCTGTGGTGCTTCCCGCCGGAATTTGGAAAGGTAATCTGAGCTGCATGCCGGATGCTGAAGTGCCGCCCACCTCAATTTGGAAAGGTAATCTGGGCTGCATGCCGAATGCTGAGTGCTGCCCACCTGAATTTGGAAAGGTAATCTGGGCTGCATGCCGGATGCTGGGGTGCTTCCCACCTGAATTTGGAAAGGTAATCTGAGCTGCATGCCGGATGCTGTGGTGCTGCCCACCTGAATTTGAAAAGGTAATCTGGGCTGCATGCCGAATGTTGAGTGCTGCCCACCTGAATTTGGAAAGGTAATCTGGGCTGCATGCCGGATGCTGGGGTGCTTCCCAACTGAATTCGGAAAGGTACTCTGAATTTCATGCCGGATGCTTGGTTGCTTCCCACCTGAATTTAGAAAGGTAATCTGAACTGCATGCCGGATGCTTGGGTGCTTCCCACCTGAATTTGGAAAAATAATCTAAACTGCATGCCGGATGCTGGGGTGCTTCCCACCTGAATTTGGAAAGGTAATCTGGGCTGCATGCCGAATGCTGAATGCTGCCCACCTGAATTTGGAAAGGTTATCTGGGATGCATGCCAAATGCTGTGGTGCTTCCCACCTGAATTTGAAAAGGTAATCTGGGCTGCATGCCGAATGCTGAGTGCTTCCCACCTAAATTTGGAAAGGTAATCTGGGCTGCGTGCAGGATGCTGTGGTGCTTCCCACCTGAATTTAGAAAGCTAATCCCTTCCAAATTCAGGTGAAAAGTGTCTTTCCTATGCGAATGTCCTTCTGCATAGATTGCAAGTTGTGCGGCATCCACAGGGCGTAAATCTTCCGGTACTGTAGACGACCCAGGATAATGGTGTGCACACTCCCTACACTGATTATTTTGTCAACAAATGCTTCCACCGTGACTCTTTAGTCTTCTCGAATGAGACTATCCACTTCAGGGACGGAAATATCGGGGATCACACTGTGCGCTATACCCCGGCCTTAAATCATCAGTCAACGATGACCGCACATCTCGAAACCGCTTAGTCCAGTCTTCAAAACTTGAAAAAAGCCATGCAGTTCTCGCACACGTTACTCTTGCACCGATGAAGTGCTGTACTCCAGACACCTTCCGCGGTTAAAAACAAGATAACCGCTTTCTGTTCAACGTTCGTTGCATCAGTGATGACTGGTTGGACCACACACCTGCACTAGGCTCTGTACAAAGGCCAATTGCTTCTGTCGCATATAATCGCAGGCCCGCATTTCACTGTGCAATAAAACTACAGTGGTGCCACGTACGGTGTGTCGACGCTGCCGCGGTAAACCCATTCGGTAATTTATTATGTCCGTTGGCTCGTTTTAATTTAAATATCTTTACAGTCTAATGTGAAACTAATAAAAAGACCAGCCACCATTCACTATCAATGCGCGCATATGGTTTAATATGAAATTAATTAAGAAGTCAAACCACCAAGAACTATCTATGCATGCATACAATCTAATATAAAACTAATGAAAAGGCCAACCACCTGGCACTCTCTATCCATGCATATAGTCTATTAGACGGTCGAGTCACATTATTGTGACCAGCAGCTAATATCGTGAGTAACCGTCGTGTGCAGCGCGGACAGAAGCTAAACGGGCTGGGAGTGACTCAATAAGTTGCTGGAAGGTGTTCACAGGTATGTGAAACCATGCTGACTGCAGTGCATCTGACAGCTGCTGACAGATCCATAGAGCGAATAACACGATCGAAGTGGTCCCACGGAAGCTCAATTGAATTTACGACTTGGTGCCACGTAAGTACTTTGAAGTCTTCATCGTGCTCTTCCAACCACTCTCGGACATTTCTATTTGTGTGACACGTGGCATTGTCGTGCTGGAAGATCCCATCCGCCCAAGGGAAGACAATCAGCATGTATGAGTATAAGTGGTCTGCAAGGATGGGTACAAAACGAATTCGATCCATAGTGCCTTCCACAGGTATGAGTGGACCCAGAGAATGCCACGAAAACATTAGCCGGACCATAATGCTGCCCACACCAGCTTGTGTTCTTCCAGCAATGGTTAAAGGCTGTTTGTTCTCCGATGTTTCTCGCCTTATACGCCAACGTCCATCCGTTCGATGAAGCAGAAATCATGGCTAATCGGAGAAAGCAATACTTTGCAAATCAGCGGAGGTCCAATTCTGATACTGCCGTGCAAATGTAAGCCTTTTCAGCCGGTGCACTTTCGTTAGCATAGGTGGAGTGACCATCCGTCAGCATCGGAGCCCCATAGGCAGCAGGATTCGTTGAACTGTCGTTTTAGACACACTTTCGGTAGCCCCTGGTTCATTTGGCCCGTCAGTTGCTCCACTGTAGCGTGTCAATCGGCCCGTGAGTTGCTCCAAGGTAGCGTGTCAATCGGCCCGTGAGTTGCTCCACTGTAGCGTGTCAATCGGCAAGCACGCACCTTCGCAGCCGTTGTATACCTCTGACATCAATGGCACGTGGTGCTCCGCTGTTTCCACGTCGCTTATTGGAAATGCTGCCATCCTCCAATCACGATACACTTTAACCACAGCAGTACGTTAATTGTTCATAAACTCCGTTGTTCCAGAAGTACTGCCACCCTTGGCCTGAAAGCCGATAATCATCCCTTTTTGCAAATTTGATAAATCACCCCTTTTATCCATGACAGCGATGAGTGATATGTTTTCAGATCATGATCATATGTAGAGGATTTTAGGAAGGGAGTGTCGGACCCCAGGTCTTAAACAACCCTTAGAAATAGGAAGCTAGGAGATTTGGGCTAGAGTGCCCGATAGGAAAGTGACATGGAAGCGAAGTAGAAAGGGGGAGGAAGACGTCCCTTATTTATTACCGGGGGGGGAGGGCAGTACCCGGGATCCGACGGCTTAACGTGCCCATCCGACGCACGGCGGGTATTTAGTGGATCGAGCGTTCGTACCTGCCTGGAATCGAACCTGAGGTCCTTTCCGTGGCAGTCACAAACGTTGCCCACTAAGCCACCTGCGGCCTATGTTTTCAGAATGCCCACAGCACACCTTATATACCCTCCAAGCGAGCTCACGACACGTGCCTTCTCTCATTGGCTACGCGATGTTGACGTCAAAAGTAGGAGGTGGTCACAATAATGTGACTCGACTGTGTATAAAGCTAATAAAATGTCAAACCATCGAGCACTATTTATGCATGCATAAAGTCCATACAGTCTAATGTAAAACTAATAAAACATCAAACCAAGCACTATCTATGCATGCATATATTCTCATGTAAGACTAATAAAAGTCAAACCATCAAGCAGAATCTATACGTGCACATAGTCTATTATGAAGCTAATAAAAAGTATAATAAGACGCTTACCCGCTTTTGACGAATGAGATCCATCTGTCCATTACCCTTTTACTGATTATCTTGTCCTCTTCAGTGGCTATATCGTGGTAAACAAATATTCGACCAAACACATACGCCACTTCTATAAAATGCGTTACTCCCATCCATTCAGCAGTAAATGCTCCTTCGGGTCGGTGATTGAAGACGTAAAAGTAGACGGGCTTTGATTTGGTCGACATAAAATCAGCTTGAAACATCGTCGGGCAAAAGGTTAGATAGTCTCCAATGGAATCGTACAAAGCGGTCTTCATATAATCCACAGCATCGTCGGTTTTATTTTGTGTTTTCCTATTGCCCCTGCCTTCGACATAAAATTTCGCAATTTCTTCTGTATTATCTTCATAAACCAGCGAAAAAAGATTTTTTATTAAATATTTAGTGAATCGCTTCCTCAATATGGGAGCATGTTCTCCGTAAGTACCAAAATATTCTGGTAAAGTCATTACCAGGTAAATGGAGCCTTCATCTTTGTTCCCACCAATCAAAACTTCTGTTCCTTCGAAAAGGCCTTCTTGGAGCATCAGCATAGGATCACGTGGAGTTAAAACTCCATCGTTGTGCGGAATAGATGGCAATGCATTAGTTTTCATGAGGAACCCCTCAGCCTCGGAAATCGCATTGGGTGGTAGATGTTTAAGGCAATCAACCACCATTTTGGCGTTAGATGTGAGGTTAAAGGCATCACTGGAGCAACCAGTTGCACTTGCTATTTTCTGTGCTGTAATCATCATAACCTGAGTTGATATTTCCGAAATGGGAATTACAAGGCCTCCACTTTCAATTATACCTCGTTTGGCTAATCCGCGTGTCATTGGCGACATGAGAAGCATTGAAGCAATCATTGCACCCGCACTTTGTCCAGCTAAAGTTATTAACTCAGGGTCACCTCCAAAGGCTGCTATGTTAGCCTTTATCCACTTCGTCGCCAAAATTGCGTCATATATTCCCATATTACCTGCAGCCTCTGGAATTGGAGTTGTCAAAAATCCAAACGCTCCTATTCTGTAGTTTATAGAGGCCACTATGATGTTTCCATGACTAGCAAGAAGAGCTCCGTTGTAATCATCCATTGCTGAAGATCCTAGAATGAATCCTCCTCCATGAATCCACAGGAATACGGCCTTTGGTTTTGTGTCTTGAAAAGAACCGGGCACCCATATGTTTAAAAATAGACAATCTTCTGTCATTCTGTCAACGTCTGGTGTCCAGTATGCTTTCACCGTATAGTTCTGATAACATGGAGGTGGTAAAACTGTGGCATTGTACTCTCCTTCCCATGGAGTGATGGGTACAGGCTTCTGGAATCGCAGGTTCCCGACAGGTGGCTCTGCGAACGGAATTCCCAAGAAAGCCTCGACGTCGCTACCATCCGGAGAAGAAACTGTGATGCCTCGGACTTTTCCCAGTCTTTGTCCTTACCATCCTGTCTCCAGAAACGAAGATGCTGTTCCATAGGACGAACGCTGATATCCACAGGAGACGCATTGTAGTACCGTCTTCCTGAAAATGAAGAGATAATTTTAAGCATGAAACATTAAGAATTTTACAGCGCTAAATCTTCTAATATTATATGGGGGTTTAATACTCTACATTTTCTTTTAAGACATAATGGTATATTGCTCCTGAAAATAGTACTGTTTCTTCCAAAAGCTCTCCAACCAAGTTTTATACGCCGATCAATATTTTCATCAGCGTGACCCTAACTTGCTAAGGTATTGGTTACCTCCAATTTTCCTCACCAAAAGATAAATCTGCTTTTCTTTTAAAATCACTGTACAATGATTTTCTTTTCCAAAATTAATTTTCGATCCCACTTCTTTACTCTTGCCAGCAAGTTCCTGGATCATCCTCTGTTGTCCTGCAGGGGTTGTTGCAAAAATAGCTATGTCATCAACAAAACGAAGGTATGTTAAATAATCTCGATTAATCTTTATCCCTTTGTTTTCCCAGTTCAATGACAGAAAGACATTTTGTGTCAATGCATCCTTCCAATTCTTACGTACGGAGCAGAGACTGGGGCTTTAGTTGAAACAGGCACAAAAACTGCAGACAACTGAAAGAAGCATGAAGAGATGCATGCTTGGTGTAACCACGAAATGTAAGAAGAGGAACTTGTGAATCAGGAATATGTCAAGAGTGTAAGGCATCACGATCGAAGAGTAAAAGCCATGAAAAGGCAATGGGCTGGACACATTGCTAGAAGAATGGACCACCGACGGATATCCTTAAACTTTATATTAGTTACCTAGGGACATGAAAAGATCCAGAAGAAGACCACGCTGGAGATGGGTGGATGAAATTCGAAACAGGTCCAGAAGAAGACCATGCGGGAGATCGGTGGATGAAATTCGAAAAAGATCCAGAAGAAGACCTCGCGGGAGATGGGTGGATGCTTGACGGAGTGACATGGAATAGAATGGCTCAAGACAGACCATTGTGGGAGACCTTCAACCAGCAGTGGATTGATAATGGTTGATAATGATGATGATACTACTATTGCTTGCACTTCTTTTGAAAATAAGAAAAGACGTAACATTACTTCGTACTTCTGTCTGTCTCACTGTACAAACCACATCTTCTCATATAAAGTCCGTATTTGAAAAAAAAATTGTGCTGGATATCTTCACTACAACGTCGACGAAGCGGGCATTTTCGAATGTCTGTATTCTATTATGTCTTCATTAAATGGCTCAAACTTGTTTATAGTACGTCTTTTGTAGAAAGAGATCGTACTTATGTTATCGGTTTGTCCGTCCGTCCGTCCGTCCGTCCGTCGGAATGTAGATACCATATCTCCGCAACGATTAGTCCGATTTGAAAAATTATTTTTGAATTGGGAATCCTGAAATATGAAAATGATGATCCATATATTCCGCTTTTTTTTTCGCGTTGCATAATTTCGCCTCTAGCGGAATTTATCGAATTCAAAATATGTTTTATTGCATATATTTGCTTCTAAATATCCGATTGAAAAATCTGTTTTCTCCCTTTCGATGCCATTTATAACCAAGACTATTTCAGGCATAATTTCGTTTTCAAGTAACACCAAGATTTTCCGCTAGGGGGCGTAAAGGCAAATTGCGTTTTCCTCGATATCTTTGCCTCTAAAAGTCCCATTTGAGAACTTCTTTCTGCATCAGAAACTCCTCCTCGTGCGAAATGTTTCGCGTGTTACACCTGAGTTTCCTTCAGGAATGGTTTGGCCACCAAGCGAAGTGTTTATTTCTGCTTCTGATGTACTGGGTGTCCACAAAGTCTCCTTACAACTTTGCACATTTTTTTACGGACACCCTGTACTATGTACGTTCATGGTATTTATTGTATAATATACTGTAAATATCAAAGTTTTAATTGTCATTATCGTTTTTGTTTGTTATGGGTCCCTCACTGACGTAGCAGGTGCTGTTGTATTAAAATGTGGTCCGCACAAGAGAGAGCACAGTGCGTTGCTTGGTTCATTGAAACAAAATCTGATACACAAAGGCAACGACATTTCGGGACTAAGTATGGGAAAAAACCCGTCATCTTGTCCTAGTATCCGCCAATGACATCAGAAATTTATGGGGACTGGGTCCGTTTTGGATCAAGATCGTAGTGGCCGCCCACGAACATCGAATGCAGACATCGAACGTGTTCGTGATTCATTTTCACGAAGCCCGAAGAAGTCTATTCGTTCCGCTGCCAGAGAACTGCAAATGCCCTGGTCCACGGTCCACAGGGTGCTATATAGACATTTGCGCTTCTATGCATACAAAGTGCAACTGTTACAAGCACTTGAGGCGAACGATAGACCACGACGAAAAGAATTCGCAGTAACTATGCTGGATAGACTGAGTGAAGATCCCGAGTTTCTCACACATGCTTGTTTTATAGATGAGGCAACTTTTTATGTATCTGGGCAGCTAAACAGACACAATGCTAGAGGGTCTGTGTTAGAGGATCCACAGAAGATCCTCGTGCTTTTGGAACATCCGAAAGAGACTGTCCTAAAGTGAAAGTGGTGTTATGCATAATCAAGCCCATGGATCATTTTTCTTTAGTGAGAAAACAGTGACGGCAGATGTTTACCTCGACGTTTTTCGTGAGTATGCTGTGCCACAGTTGGAGGACCTTCAACCTAGCGTGATATTCCAACAGGACGGTGCCCCTCCACATTGGGGACAGCATGTTTGGGACTTTTTAAACACAACGATCCCTGAGAGGTGGATTGGACGGGATGGTCCAATTGGATGGCCACCTCCGACGTCACACCTCCGAACTTTTTTATATGGGGATATGTGAAGGATACCGTGTATCGAACAAAGGTGCAGGACATCGATGACCTGAAATCGAGGATCAACAGTGCCATTTCGACCATTACTGAGGACATGCTGAAACGCACATGGTTCGAACTGGAGTTTCGGGTGGATATTCTATGCACAACAAATGGTGCGCATATTGAGCTTTTGTAATGAAGTAGAAAAAACTTTAGTCTTTGCTCTTACTTATGGGCTGAACCACATTTGTCTGTCTCATACAGTGTATCCGTAATAAATGTGCAAAGTTGTAAAGAGACTTTGTGGGCACCCTGTATTTTTGTCGATATCTTTGCTTGTAAGAGCCCGATTTGAAAAAATTCTTTCTTTGTTGGAGAGCTTTTCCTGTGCGAAATGTTTAACATATAACTTCAAATTTTTCTTAACAAACAAGTTTGCCACTATAGGGCGTAATTTCAAGTTTCGGTTTACAGCAATATCTGTGGGACTAAAAACCCGATATAAAAAATTCTTTATCGGTCAGATAAAGAATTATTTATCTGACTGATATGTTATTTTATAAACAAAACAACATTTGTTTATTAAAAAAAACCTTAAACAATATTTATTATGATCAGCCTCATTGTAATTTTTTATTTTTTTTTCTACACAAGTATCAGCTACTTCATAAATAAATTGGAACAGGCAATGTGTTTACAAGTTCTTAAATTTACTATTATTTATTAATAATAATGATTGTAGCCCATAAAAAAGCAAATTTCTTCGTCATTTTTGTCCACGCCGGCCATCGAAACCGGGTCCCTTCACTCCGGAGTAAGTTGCTCTCCCAACTGAGCTACGCGGACGTATGCTCTCGCTGCTATCTGCCTTTATCTCATGTGCATCCTGCGTGGAAAGCACGTCACAAAGCCCTGAATCATTAAACAAACTAATGTTTGATACTACTGGGAATCTTAATGCTGAACATAACTATTCGAACTTTTTACTAATCTGGTAAAATCTTCAATGGTATTGTTTTAGTCTACATTTTTTAATATAAATAAAACAATAACGCATGGAGACGCTTCGGCAGTTAACTTGAATTTATAATGATGACTGTCTCTCATTGCTGCCAATCACTAGTATGTCTGCTCGATTTGGTGTTTGTTTCAAGGATTATTGTTTTGGGAGAAGAGGATTAGTTATCCCCATCTGGCCTTTTCCCTCTTTTCATCCCTTTGTTGCTTCTCTGCTCTATAATCACATTCAATTAATTTACGTAATTTGTATGCGACAACTAAAATGAAATAAATGAAATGAAATGAAACACTATTAATTATGAAAACACCTTGTGCGTATTTTCCCCCCAAAATAATGCATTATTTCATCGCTAGGAGGCGCAGATTTTTAATCTATTTTTCTTACTCGTAATATCTCTGCTTCTAAACATGCTATTTAAAAAATCTTTCAACACCGGATGCCATTTACCTTGTGGAACACTTAGATTAGTGTTTAAGGAGTTTTATAGTTCACAGTTCTGTCGCTAGGTGATGTTTGTATAATTCTGTTTGCTGCTGTTTATCCGCTTCTGAAAACCCTGTTGATAATTTTTTTCTTTTACTGTATGCCATTAGCTACAATAGAGATGCGAAGCATTATCCTCTTTAAATAATGCACAGATTTCCCGCTAGGGGACTTAAAGCCAAAATCTTTTTCTCGCTATCTATGCCTCCGGGAGACGTACAGTATTTAAAAAGTACTTTTTCTTTAGCATAGCTTTTTCCATGAAGAATATTTTTCGCCTATTTTCAACTTTCTATGATGTCATGTGAAATAGGCATCCAGGCTGTATTGACTCGCGTCCAAAGTTCATCAAGGGTTGATGATGGGCGGTCGTACCACTGCACCTGTCGTTTGAACATGTCACAGAGAAATGTTTTTGGGTGACCCAGTCAGAGGGTGAGTCTCAATAGATCACAGAATGGTGGTTGCTCTTCTACGTACGACACCAAGACCAATATCTAGGTCGTGTGTGGACGATTTGGTGCCCGCATGTCACACCTACACGGTTTGGATTTGGGAAGGCGGGAGTCGCACGGTCTCCACGAATCCTCGAAAGTACCCTCTCGAATAGACTTCATCGCCAGGGTAGTCTCACCCGGAAGGACGAGATGGACGTCTCGTCCTTCCGGAAACCTCGAAAACACGGGATTAGTTGAACTCACGAATCCTCGAAAGCACCTTCTCGAATAGGCTTCATCGCCAGCGTAGTCTCACCCGGAAGGACAAGAAGTACGTCTCGTCCTTCCGGGTGAGACTACCCGAAAAGACGAGACATACATCTCGTCCTTCCGGTTGAGACTACTCGGAAGGACGAGGCCAACATCTCGTCCTTTCAGTATTAAATGCTAATACCAATAACCATCACCTGTGTCACCAGAGGCATAACAGGGATTAGTTGAACTCACTTAGGTAATAGTTGAACTCACGAATCCTCGAAAACACGTAGGGATTAGTTGAACTCACGAATCCTCGAAAGCACCCTCTCGAATAGGATTCATCGCCAGGGTAGTCTCACCCGGAAGGACGAGATGTACGTCTCGTCCTTCTGGAATCCTCGAACGAATCCTCGAAAACACGGGATTAGTTGAACTCACGAATCCTCAAAGGCACCTTCTCGAATAGGCTTCATCGCCAGCGTAGTCTCACCCGGAAAGACAAGATGTACGTCTCGTCCTTCCGGGTGAGACTACCCGAAAAGACGAGACATACATCTCGTCCTTCCGGTTAAGACTGCCCGGAACGACGAGGCCTACATCTCGTCCTTTCAGTATTAAATGCTAATACCAATAACCAACACCTGTATCACCAGAGGCATAACAGGGATTAGTTGAACTCACTTAGGTAATACTTGAACTCACGAATCCTCGAAAACACGTAGGGATTAGTTGAACTCACGAATCCTCGAAAGCACCCTCTCGAATAGGATTCATCGCCAGGGTAGTCTCACCCGGAAGGACGAGATGTACGTCTCGTCCTTCCGGAATCCTCGAACGAATCCTCGAAAACACGGGATTAGTTGAACTCACGAATCCTCGAAAGCACCTTCTCGAATAGGCTTCATCGCCAGCGTAGTCTCACCCGGAAAGACAAGATGTACGTCTCGTCCTTCCTGGTGAGACTACCCGAAAAGACGAGACATACATCTCGTCCTTCCGGTTAAGACTGCCCGGAACGACGAGGCCTACATCTCGTCCTACCAGTATTAGATGTTAATACCAATAACTATCACCTGTACCACCAGCGGCATAACAGGGATTAGTTGAACTCACTTAGGTAATGGATGGGATGTCACGACAGTAACCCCACCTAGCAACCAAAAATCCGAACAATCGGTAAAACTGAACATTTAATAACTCATCTCCAACCGGGTAACCCTCGCCACACGAACATCGAGACCAACTAGGTCCTTTATTAACAAATTGATTTACAACGAATAATATACAATACAAATCCAAACAGAAAACAGGCAAATTAACAAATCAATCAGTCACTATGGTAAAAATGATATATTGGGACACTTTTCCAACAACTAAGTACCCTCACTTAGGGAATACACAAACATAGGTTCGAACTTTAAAGCTTTAAAATTCAAATAAAGTAATATCCAATTACAAAATTTGACACAGTTATGAAATGAACTCAGTAGAAGAAAGCAGAATCTCTTTTCAAATAACATGGTAGCAGTGGCGTATTCTGGTATAGAATGGAGGTCATGCGGGCCGGAAATATCCAACATTGTAAGTAATTTTCTGCCTAATACCAACCGAACCATATAATAACCCCTTATGGGTTTTAATAACAACAACGCAACACTCTGTGTAGAGGTTGTAAAATAAACCCGAGCTTCAAGGACTATCACTTTTAGAAAACAACAAACACGGCCAGCAAAATAGTTTATTTAAATATTTGCAGCCTGCTTACCATGGATACAAATCATATTGAGAAACCAGAAAATTCCGAGTATAAGTATTTCTTTTTATCCTTACATATGTCAGAGAGATAAAGGTGGGCATGGTCTCCCGTCCTTTATTATTTTCATCTTTTCCATTGTAGTCTTCATTGAGAAAAAGGTATTTCTAACAAATCTTGAATAATATTTATATCGACGTTGCCTAAACTCATTGTTCAGTGAGAAAGTTTTAAAATTCTAGAAACACTGTTCAATATGTAACGTATACTCTATATTCACTTTCCTTTTGATTTTACTATCTCTGGTTATTTTATTTTACTATGTAAATTATCTTCCTACTGAACGGAATATTATTTCACCCGCTGAATGAGATCTGGCAATGAGTGTAAGTCATGACGTGGTGGTAGCTCGTATATAGGCGCGTTCATCGAGAAGTGTGAGTTGTGGAGTTGTTGCGTTGTAGTTGTGTTGGAGGCGTTGTAGTTGTGTTGTTGCGTTGGAGTTGTGTTGCGTTGCGTTGCAGTGTGTTGTTATGTAGTAGTGATATATGAGTGCCTTAGTTGACCAGGAGTCTTCATAATAAACAAGTTGTTCTGTAAGTTCAGTCTTTCTCAATTCTTAGTTTCGTCAGACCTCTGTCTGGCTGTTAGGTTTATGACTTTGATTACTTAATATAAATAACCAGCGTTGAGACTTTGTTTAAGTTCATAATTAACGAGTAACAACACCCTTTTGGGAATTCATTACTTTGAAGCGTAGAGCATTATTCATTCATAATAATTAGCTTAGCAAAAAGATAAACAAAGCTAATTCATTATAAATATTTAAAGAAACAAACTACATAATTTGCAATAAACACAAGGATCATCACTGCTTTAGTCACTAACACCATTTACTGAATAACACACAATTCAAAATCTACAATCTGCAATCTAGCCCATAGAAGAAAAATGCTGTTTGGTTGCTGCCTGCACTCAACGGAAAAACACTTTCAAGAAAACGTATGACGTGTTTGCCTGCCGCATGACTTGATAAACTAACAGAACCTGTTTTCCCTCCCCGTCATTTTGAAGCCCACGCATGCGCTAAAGCATAATTCTGAACCGCGGTAAGGCTGTGAACTCTCAGCATCTCTAAGTTTCGAGCTTTCTATTGAATTCCCAACCACAACGAGGGCTGAGCGTTATCCATGGAATGAATGAAGCTAAGCACGTGCTCTGGCGTAATACAGCTGATTTCAGCATTTAAGCTTTTTATGAAACGGCATTTTTTTTTAATTTCGACAGTTTTAGCGGTCTGGCGGAGCACTACTAGCCATACCGCAGCATTCGCCATTGCATGTCAGATATACACTGAAGAGCAACTGAATTAGTGATATCTGTCTAGTAACGTGTAGCAACACCTTTCGACATGATGACTACGGCGATTCGTCTCGGCATGGACTCGACAAAACACCAGAAGCGTTGGGAAACCATGCGTATCCACGACCCCTGAACAAGCTCTCACAGTTCACGAAGATTTGATGGAGGGGGTCAGAGCCTCGAACAACTCTCTCGATGGTATCCCAGATGTGCTCGATGGGATTGAAGTCAGGTGACCTAGCAGGCCAAGGAAGCGAGGTCACGTCGGTGGAGTGTTCATCCAACCATTCTGATAGAATTCGGGAGCGATGGCACGGTGCATTGTCTTGTTGCAGGATGAGGTCCCTAGTGGGATGTTGAAGACGAACAAACGGCAGCAAATGGTCGTCCAGGATATCCCGGTAACGTTTATCTGTGAGGGATGATGTCATACGCCCCAGGGGTCCCATTTCAGTTCACGTAAACAGTCCCCATCCGCATGTACCAACGTGAATCTCGACTCATCAGTCCAAGCAACATTTTCCCATATGTCTAGGGTCCAGTGGCGATGTTCCCGCGCCCATGCTAATCTTTGCACCCTGCGATGTGCGGTCAGCAGCGGTACCCTCGTGGGACGATGGGTTCTGTACCCCATAGCGAGGAGATGGTTCTGGATGGTGTGGCTGGTTACACGTGTTTTGTGCACCAGCGTTAAATTGCCGAGTGATTTCTTGCACTGTGACCCGTCTATCCGCTGTTACTATGCGAGCTAGCCGACGATGACCACGCTCATCCACATGCTGTTGTCCACGGCAGTTGGTCCTTGCAGGGATGGTTTTACTGGATTCGATGTACTCACGGTGCACCCGTGACACAGTGGCTCGTGAAAATCCCAGTGCTTGCACGACGTCCGAGATGAAGTGACCCATTCGTCGGGCCTTCGTCATAGCCATACTGCGTCCAAACTCTTACTGATTCCCGTCGCATCACTCCTTATATTGTCAGATCGCTGCATACGTCATGTCTTTTCCGTTCACATGGCCGCCCACAGCGCCACATTTGCATAACGCCAGCTGTCTGTAATTAAATTGCTCTTCAGTGTAAATCCCGAAACAACAACAACTCGAAAACCACTGTCGAGTAAGAAACAGAAACAAATAAATCAAGCTGAAACAGTTTCAATAGGAAAATGAAAAAACACACACAAAAGTATAAAAGCAACACTGGTAACAATGCAAACACAACATCCAATAGAAACTTTAAAATTGTACCAATAAACAAAAAATAGAACAACTCAAAATTTGTAGCAAAAACAAACTCAGACAAGTTCAATCGAACTGTCTGTATCTTCTCAGATTTCTGATGACGAAGAGACTTCTGTACTACAAACATTTAAAACATTATTCTCGTGAAGCGTCATGAAATTAAAACATTTTGAAATCGTCGTCTTAAAGTCTAAGTTAATCACGACTTTACCAATATCATAATCAGACATCGATCCCAGGAATTGTCCTGTAACATGAACAAGTCCACTGCAGAAGAAGTCCAAATGCGACATAGTTGTCCGTCTGTTACCACACCTGCACTCCATTTGCTTAATGTTAAATCTGTTAAAATAATATGGTGATGCTCCATGCTCAGTTAATAACTGATTTAGATAACGATCATCGTAGCATCTCTCCACCGACACCTTTGGGAAAATCGAGAACGTAGTACTTGCCTACTCTCCATCCTCCCATCTTTGCTGCCATCTCTCCGCCCCGACTAAGCCACTGATATACATCGAACTTGCTCCGTCCAACCAACGGACTCAGCAAGAAAAGATGGAACTTCCCATTGGTGGACTGTGACCACAGGCCTGGATCCAGGGGCGAGTGGCACGAATCAGGAGCGTACCCAGATGAACCGTGTCTCAATGAGAGCCTCCCTGGGAGATTCGTTCGCCACACGAACGAGTGGACCAAAGACCTTTATTCACTTAGACACAACACAAACAAAGAAATGAGAAGAAAGCACATATCAGCAAAGACACATCGCTCAGTGGCATGTAATCCCAGGAGAAAATGTACAATCGGTGACAGTACATACACCCAATTATCGGGCACACATTCCAGTTACAAAGCAGCGAATGGGTAGTTAGCCATAGTCTATTCGTCGTCGTTGCTGTTCAATTTCCCACTGGAGACTAGAATAGCTTGACTCCAGACTTGAGTGGTCCGTTGAAAGTTTCAGGTAGAAGCGCTCATTTGCCTTGCGGCAGTTGGGGAAGCGAGCTTGATTGGGACATTCTCTGTGTCGGTGACCCGCCTGGCAGCATCTGGCACACTGCAGGAACTCAGCTGGGCATTTGGCTTTGTGGTGCCCAAACCCATTGTATTTAAAGCAACGGGTCTCTCTAAGGAATTATCGGCAGCTGGGAATCCTGCAGCCATGATTTACTTCGTTTGTTTTCTAAGTAGAGTTCTAAATTCATCTGGGGCCAGTTCAAGCCCCCACTGGACTTTGTCACTCTTCCTCCGAGGTTTTATGGGGAAGAGTACCCTGCACCTCTCAAGGTCCTTTAGTTCTTTCTGTCTTCGGGGGTCGAGCTCGACGACCTTCGAGTCCTCTCTATTAACTCCATAGACGATCTATAACGAAGTAAATTTCTCCGTCATTTTTATCCGCGCCAGGATTCGAACCCGGATCCCCTCACTCCGGAATAAGTTGATCTACCAATTGAGCTACGCGGACGTTTTATTCTGATTCCTATCTGCCTTTATGTCGTGTGCGTCCTTCTGGCAGGTACGTCACATCTCCTGGTACGTTACATCATCTCCCCCTTATTTTTATTTTTTTTCGAAGTGCTGGAGAAGGGATTCTCTTATTTTTCCCATCTCGCGGTGTGGAAAAAACATCACACCAATGCGAGATTTTGAACGGTCGGGTCATTCGGATAGTTCGGGCGCCATTATAACGAAGTAAATTTCTCCGTCATTTTTATCCGCGCCAGGATTCGAACCCGGGTACCCTCACTCCGGAATAAATTGCTCTAGGAATTGAGCTACGCGGACGTTTTATTCTGATTCCTATCTGCCTTTATGTCGTGTGCGTCCTTCTGGCAGGTACGTCACATCTCCTGGTACGTTACAGATCAGCCACGGGAGTCTTCGCTGGTCGCTTTAGCTGGTAAATGCCGTGCAGATACTCCTTCTGTTCATACAAATCGAACAACTTCTCCACCCCTTCCGCCTTCTGGCAATCGATGAGCACCCTTTCCTTTGCTCACTCTCTTCAATCCTTTGACTCCGATTCCAAGTTTCCCAGGATCGAAGTCAAACTCCACTTCACCTTTGAACTCCTATGGTGCTTTGATCCTGTTCTGTGTGATAGACCAGGATTGTGTGCTGTGAACGGAGCTTTCGCAGGCCCTCTGTCTTCGGCTTGGCTTCGAAGGCTTTGGCGTACGTCCGCTGTCTCGGCTGCCTGGACTTACTTTTCTCCGTCTAAATGAGTCGACCCTTCAGTAGCTCGATCTCCATTTGCTGCTTGTCAAGTGCATTCTGCATCCGATTAAGAATCGGGCGCATTAGACACCGTACGTTATGGGACACTCTCGTATTTGGGTTGTCCAGTAACTTGTTTATTTCCCTGAACAACTCAGGAAAATCCTCTCAGCTTGCACTCACTCGTCCACTTTAAGACAACACTTTGTTTCTATGGAACGCAAAGAACCCGGCGCCAGGCTCCTCACGTTGATCTGCCTTGTCTGAGAAAAGTCTCTTGCAAACAAAAACACATGTCCCTTGAGAATTCAGTATAACTGGAACTCAAGGAAAGCTGAAAGCCCTCAATCCTTCAGTTAAATATCATTACTTTGCGAACAAAGTTTCGTTCTTTCACTTTGATGAAATCGTGCAATTTCTTTTCAACCCTGACGACAATCACCCTTACTGTCAAAAAAATGCCGCATGGATGAGGCCGGCCATGCCATAAATCTTCACAACGTCCATCATCCCGGAACTCCTGATCTTGAATCCTACGGGAAGGCTCCAACCTTTCAAGGAGAAAGCTCGGTTGAATGTTAACAGCAACTACAGAAACATCTCTATTGACCCTCGAGACAGCACCGGAGAGCCTACGGCCCCGAGGGTCATTATTTTGCATTTCCTCCAACAGCCCAGCCGTCCTTCGTTCTTTTGAAGCCGCTAAAGGAATATCAATTTCAAACGCGGGTGAAAACTGTTCTTCATGCAACTCGAAGATTTGGCAACAGTAGGAAAACTCCGAGGATTTTGGACTTCACAAACACAGTTGTATAATTTCCACACTCAATTTAGTTCCTTAAAAACACATCAGGACTTAGTCTTTAAAGTCACTGAAATTCATTCTGAACAGCAAACATCTCTTCATTTTCAGAATCTTGTTATTCGTTTCATCATTTTGACTAAAATGGTCTCTTGATTTCGTTACTATTACTGTTTTCTCTTCATAGTTCTGTCTTAGTGAGACCCCACCCAGACTTTGTTTCATCTTTAGACGGCTCTGGTGTTATACCCCCCCCCCTTCCCGTAGGAGGAAGCCCCAGACCACGAAAAGGTCACCAGATCCTGTGGACGGACAATGCTAGACTTTTGGATGAAAGTTAACCGGCGGGAAGCACAGTATGCATGGGCAGTTCAACCACTTTCCCATCTATGTACTGAGGCGCTGGTAAATGTTCAAACAACTTTAAGAGAAAAAATATTTTTCTTAAACATACGCCTTAGAGACTCCGTAAGCCCCCGCGGCATAATCTTAAATTTTTCAAAAATTTTCATTTTTTTGGAAAAAATCTGGACTTCGAAGGAAATTTCAGCTTTTTCAAAATGTTTCGAAAATTTCGTTTTTCAAGTCTTTCCGTCCCCCTGGGGGCCGCCCCGGCTAAGCTATTCTGATGACTCCACCTGCACAGCCCAAATGCGGACTTCGCAGGGATATATGGAACTCTCTCGGAAAGATAATATTGAAGGCGTTGCGAGAGCAA
Organism: Macrothele yani; assembly: GCA_039090855.1. NCBI lineage: Eukaryota > Metazoa > Arthropoda > Arachnida > Araneae > Macrothelidae > Macrothele > Macrothele yani. Next base: position 53,478,407 of record CM077028.1, read on the forward strand.
CCTAACCAGGATCCAGCAGTCCTTCACTCGGACAGGATCAGTCCACAGACCAGCAGAGATCAGCCGCCCCCACGAGACCTACACTTCTCACCCCTTTGCCATAGCCCGTACGTGTGACGTGCTGATAGGCCGGAGCTTTAAACTTTACGTCTGGCTGGGAGATTTATTCGCCAGCGCGAGTGTGTATGGGGCATAAGCCCCGCCCCGGTTAAAAGTAACCTGTTTCACGACTGTCTAACCCTAGCTCACGTTCCCTGTAGGTGGGTGAACAGTCCAACGTTTGTCTAATTCTGCTTCGCAATGAAGAAGTGAAACGTTGTTATCACTGAGGAAGACACGTTCTGTCGCTGCAAATGCAGGGGTGGCATTGTGCTGCTGAAATATGGCCCCGCGGACATCCTGCAGGTACGGAGGGGCGACCGGTCTTAGCATGTCACCAACGTAACGGGCACTCGTTATGGTTGAACCGACTCACACGAGAGATGATTGCTTTCGTGCACGATATCCCCACCGGCCATAATGTCTCGGGTTGATGTGGTATACCTGGTGCGAATACACTCTTCCCGAAGACTCTCCCCCTGTTGTCGGAGGACACAGATGCGACCATCGTTTTTACCTAAACAAACGCGCGTTTCTTCCAAGAATACGATACTGACCCATTCGTCAAACCGCTCTCTTCGTTCGATGCACCATTGGCATTCCGTTGATGCAGTGTCAAAGTTAAGCTGAAGAGGGATCGACAAACCTGCAATTCTAACTGCAATAACCGGCGATGTACTGCTACAGCTGACATAGAAGAATGCGTCACAGTTTGCTACTGATGTGTCAACGCCGTTAACGATGCAGAAAGGTCACTAGAAGACATCCCTATGAGATGGCGGTTGTCCCTCGGCGTTTTGTGCGTAACTCTTGCCATCACGAATACACTGTCTCCCACTCGACCTGCAATCTCCCAGAGGGAAGCATTGCAATATCTCATGCCGATAATGCGACATCTGTCGAACTCGACTGTACCCATCATATGTTTTCTGTAGGAATGGATGTGGATACTCGGGCTTATTTTACTGCTGCGACTATAGTAATTGCTGTCCGTACTGGAATCAGGGTGCTTAGATGAATAGCGACATTTTAAAATAGATGTGTCTTTAATATGGTGTATAGGATTTGTTTTTTTATTTACTTTAGAGGGTTTAACAGGGGACAGGGAAGTGGAATGGGCGTCAATGGTATTGGGTGTATAAGCATGCTGATTTAGATAGAAGGGTTTTTGAATCTTATATATAGTAGTACCAAGAGGGGAGGAACAGAGATTTCGTTTATTAGAGGTAGATAATGTATTGAGATTACCTTTCATAAGAGGGGTTCGTATAGTCGTGACCAGAGGGGATGTTATTCATTCTTGAACACTCTTGGTGCTAGGAGTGAAGGCTGATGGAATCCCGGCACGTTTAAATTCATCAGTTTAAACGAAATGATGGATTCTAAGCTGCCATTCTGATAATATTCATGCATGGTCTTACTTCCTTTGCCCAACTTTTGCGCGTAACCATTCTCTACAACCAAGCCCACTCCCGAAATATTTTAAATTTTGAAGATTCAGTCTAACACGACGAAAAGACATACTTACTTACTGCTGACCAGGGACTGACAAGCCGACAGGGCCACGCGGCACTTATAGTATGTGAAAACACAAATTTTTCCGTGACGAAGATCGAATCCCCTCACTCGGATGTTGCTCTGCAGATTTGTAATCTTGACACATGCTTCACCTCTGTAGTACGTCACATCATCTCCCTCTTAATTTTTTTTTCTTTTTGAAGCAAAGAACGGCTTTTTTATTAATTCTACAGTATGTGTGGAACAAACATTATACATTTTTGGAAGAACCCGACGGCCAGAACATCCATTTTTACGTTCGGTCGCCAATGTAAATACAAACGTTTGTCCTGATGGAGATTGAACTCGCGCCCCCTCACTCCAGAGTAAGTTGCTTTCTCAACTAAGCTACACGGATGGAATGCGTCACTGCAGATTTGCTGTCTTGATACATACTATACCTCTGTAGTACGTCACAAATAGAAAAACGGCCTGTTTTGGGTCTGTGACGTTGAGTGATATGATTTGCCTAGACGAAGTGCGCAAGCACCTATGACAGAAATGACTAGTCACTATGACAGAAATGACTAGTCCTATGACAGAAATGACTAGTCCTATGACATAGTGTGACAGAAATCACAAGTCACATATGACATAGTGTGACAGAAATGACAAGCACATATGACAGAAAGGACTAGTCTGTACTACCTGTATAAACAAGAATAGTCATAGGTGCGCAAGCACCTATGACTAGTCTTGCATATACAGGAAGTACAGACTTCACATCCTGACAGCTGCACATATCCTCTAGATTATGTTGTGAAACATGCTACCATATCAGAAAAGAAGAGGTGTTCCAGTAGCAAGTTGCTGCGGCGAAAGACCAATCGGTTGAAGTAATCTAACTATTGTATGAGATTGTTGATTCATATCATAACCAATTATTCGCCACACTGCCTAAGGTGCGATATTGTATCGGGAATCAACATGACTTTTTACTTCGTCGTATTGCTCTGTTATATGCACATTTTCACAGTCATGACCTTTGTATACGTACTTAAAAAAGTATTTCACGCTTTTCACAGCAGCGCTCATCTCGACATTAATGTGGCAATTGTACTTTTAGCAAAAGATACGGATTATAAGGGACAATCCAGCTGTTATCAATAATTTCCCCACGTGCAGTTGTGGTTGCACCATTATTTTTACGGCGATATAAAGGATACTCGCCTTTGTTAGCTACTGTTTCATTTTGGAAAGACTTCGGAAATTGCTTGGTACATTTGCCATCTTCTATACAGGGTGAATTGTGCTTGCTTTCACGACACGGGCCATGAACCATGTGCATCGCAACAGTTGCATGTAAAACTGGTAAATTCTCTTTATCTGGAAATTCTGCAGATACAATTTGGTCAATTTTCTCAGGGAATGTTGATTTGACCTTTTCTTTCAAAATCAAAAGCATATGAGCATGGGGAAGCCCTCTTTTTTGGAATTCGATTACATGAACTTTGCCCACCGGAACTCCAAAAATATGCCTTTTGGTTATATCGTCCATTATATCGTTCTACTTTAGTTGCCAGAGTCTTGCAACTAAATCTGGACGGCTTTCGACAGATTGGCCGTTCAAGTTTTCAGTAATTTCTTCCCATTTCGAATTGCAAATCATAGTAAGGAAAAGATCAGCCTTGCCATACTTTCTGACTATCGGCATTGTTTCGTGGAGTACCTTGAAATGGTAATAACAAAACAAGCGCTTTTCCAGGATGAAGCTCATCATCTATAGCATTCTGAATTTGATCCACCAGAACTTTATACTTTTCGACCCTTAACTGAGACTGATTTTTTCATATGTAATTCAGTCTGTTACCTTCCATTTTTACATACGCATCAACCATGTATTGCTGCGTAAGCTTTCTTGCGCTTAATAATGGACTGAAGTCGTCACGGATCGAAAGAGGATGTTGAAAGTACCGCATTTGTGTAACATTGACCGTGGATTTGTACATTGGTTAACAACACTTAGTAAAGACGTTGGTCTATGTTGCAATGGAATGTCAATGGCCCAACTTTGATCATCATGTGGGAACAGAAGAGTATAAACCAAAGGCTCTAAATTTGGATCGAGAATGCTGATTCTTTCTTTTTTCTACTGTTGGTGCTTGTACTTGCACGGCAATGAATCAATAAGTCACGTTCAAGTGGAGGTTCACCATCTGAATTTTCAAATATAATGGCAACCTCATTTGATCTTGGAGCATTATAACGCCTTTCATCATTTCTACGATCTGAAGGTCCATTGATACATTAGAAGGAACAACATTATTCATTTCAGCATCTTGAATACTCTCTTGCTCGACTTCATAAAGCATTTTACATGCTTCCACAAATGGATTATTTTCTGTCATGAATGTACTCAGCGTTTGTAACAGATCTTCATTGCACCCACTATTTTCTCGCCTTTGCGCTCTTTGGGCAGCAGCCTGATCAGGATCCGATATGTTCAATTGCGCGTATTTCCGCTGTTCGCCATTATCTAGATACAATGCTCCTGCACGATGATAGATTGATCCATTTATTCTAAAACAATAAGGTTCATAACCTGATGGAGAAGCCATTTGTGCTCCAATCGATGCAAAGGCAAGAGAACTGTTAATCGACAGTATGTTAACCACAAAGATTTTTGAATGCTCATGCTGAAATTTCACAAGTTGTTCAATCAATCGGGAAGTGCGAATGCGGTCTAATTTTACTGCTCCTTTTGAGCAACATTTAGAAAATTTATCATCTGAAGGTCTCTCTCCGGCAAAAATTTTTGGCTTTACAAAATTCACAAATTTGCTCAAGAGCGCCACATGTGTGACTCGCTACAGTCTTTTCATCGTCTATATGGTTTAAAACCACATGACGTGTAGCATTTATTTGTTGTTGTCGGTTCTTTAATTTCCTCTGAACCTCTCGAGCGCAGCGTACATTCCTTTGTTCCGGGGATATATTTTTTGCCTCTACATGATGAACATTTCTCATGCGCTGGGATTCAGCTTCAATATGTTCCGGCGTCATATTAGTACGAAGATCACGCAAACGTCGACTTTCAGAATTTCTTTCAACTCCACTGTATTTTTATCGCTTTTTTCTGGTATGTTCGGCATTCCGGCGGTTAACCTCTTCTCTTTCGAATGCAGCGCGCTGTTCCCCCCTTGCTCGATCGTAATCGGCTTTGCGACGTTTATCTTCAATCTCTTCATCTAATGAAAGAGGAAGATTTAGTTTTTGAGGCGAGATTTAAAATAACACTCAAGTTCGCGAAGGACACTAACGTTCGTCCTTGCCTTACTGAAATAAAATTGATGCACGTCGGCGCAAGTACGTATTAAATTTAATTCATTTAATAAATATTAACGGCCATTAAATATTTTTAGGAGGAAAATGCATGAAAAAATATTAATCTGGTAAAACACCTTACAACCCAGAACTGCATGCTTCCACTTCCAACGCACTCGAAATAAAAAACTCTAACTTCGAATAAAAGAAAAAAGATGTAAACAAAACATTAAACAAGAACGGTTACGGATAACACGGTGTGAACACCGGGATATAAGTGTTTGTCTTTTTCTGTTTAACAACGTGATAAAGCATATCAAGGTTATGTAAAGTAAAACCAAAATTCCTGACGTAGTTTTTTTACTTCTAAAGAGTTGACCGTGTGACGTAACGCATCTCTGACGTCATGTGAGAATGATTTGGATGAGATGACGTCACACCAGCAGCTGTGTTCTTTGTTTCCATGACAACAAAACAAAGTGATATACGCGTGCACTGTGCGCGTGGAGGTGATGACGTCACCTGCACGAAAACACGAAAAGCTAAGCGTGACGTCACAAACATTTGTTTCTCGGTTGTTGCTATGACGACTTAAGAAGCGATCCACGTCGTCGGCAACATAGCCTATTATATATTAAGATGATAGCGTGTCTCTCATTATCTTCAGATCAGAGCAAGCCTGGAATCTGTCTGCAAAGCAAATTTGGACTCATCTGTGAAGAGTACTGATCTCCATTGCATTCAATCGAATTGGAGTGAATTATTGCGCCCATTCGAACGTTTACGTGACAGCAGGTAAACCGCACTCAGCGTACTAGTCACCTAGCATACCGAAATCCTTCTTGAAGCCTTCTGCAAGCAGTTAAAACAGGTACCGCCGTTTCTGCAGCCTCAGCAAAGACAGATTGCAGGTATGTCTGATGTCTGGGTAGGCGTTCTGTTCCGCTGTGAGATATCGGTTATCCGTGAATGCTGTTGCCCTACGCTTTCCTTCGCTTTACCTTCGCGGAGCTTATTGCGTATTTTAAAATCTATTCCACAGTCTGTGGACTACAGAATGATTCACATGCAACCATCTTGAAACTACTACGAGACTTTGGCCTGCCTCTAGTCTTCCGATTGCTCTCCGCCTCAGTTCATCTGTTAATTGATGTCTCGCAGCCAATACAAAAAATTGTTTCACAGTCAGTGAACCACAGATGGACTCATATGTAACCATCTTGCAACTTCCACCAGACTTTGACCTGCCTCTAGTCTTCCGATCGCTCTCCACCTCAGTTCATCTGTTAATTGATGTCTCGCAACCATTACAAGAAATCTATTCCACAGTCTGTGGACCACAGAGGGACTCATATGCAACCTTCTTGCAACTTCCACCACACTTTGGCCTACCTCTAGTCTTACGATCGCTCACCACCTCAGTTCATCTGATAATTGATGTCTCGTAGCCATTAGAAAAAAAAAACATTAAAATAAATCTACTCTCTCAAGAATCTTTCTCTGCTCTTCACAAGCCATGTGCGCTGCCCCCCGATGACGCAGTGGTCGAAGCGATGGCTTCTGATTATTCTTCCGAAATGGGTCTGGGTTCGAATCCAGTGAGTCATGGATGTTGTGTTTGTTTTATGCAGCTGGCTTTCTCCCCTCCTTGCAACCAGTGGCCCTAAATTAGGGACAGGTGACTGATTGTAGCCTATTAAGTTGCTCGTGATGGTGTCGTTAAACCTCCAATAAAAAACAAAAAAACAAACATATGATGCACACCTCTGCAACAGCCCCTTTTAGGCTGCGGATTTTGTACATAAACCGATGCCGTTCCCTCGCATTTTCGTACGATCCTATAATCCCGCGTTACGTTTCACTTCATACGTCCAACTTTCCTGCATTTCCAACTCTTCTTTCACAAATAATCGCTATTTTGATTTTCTGCTTTTTTCCATTAGTTTATGGAAACCAGTGTACACTGATGAGTCATTATTGTATTATGGCTACACCCCAGCCTAGAGAAATGAGCGCGCCTGGAGACGAAACGGTGGCGCAAGTGAAGTTCACAGAGCAGTATACACTGCGTGGCCACTTTATTAAGACCACACCCTCAGTACTTCGTTGGGCCACCTTTTGCCTTTAATACTTCGTCGATTCTTCGTGGCATGGACTCCACGAGATGTTGATAGGTGGTTTGTGGAATCTGAGACCATGCTTCATGAATAGCACTTTCCAAGAGTGTGAGAATACAGGGTTGTGGATCCAGCTGTCTGATGGCTCGTTCAACTTCATCCCACAAATTCTCAATGGGGGTTGAGATCTGGAGATTGTGGTGGCCACCAAAGCAAAGTAAACTCACAGGCATGTTCCTGAAACCAATCCTGTACAATTCGAGCACTATGGCAGGACGCATTATCTTACTGAAAGTAGCCATCGCCATTGGAATAAACTATCCCCATGACAGGATGCACTTGGTCGCAACGACGTTTAAATATGATGTGCCAGTCAGACGTTGATCAACACGAATTAAAGGGCCCAAAGCATGCCAGGAAAACATTCCCCAAACCATAAAGTTGCCTCCACCAGCTTGAAGGGTTGTAGCAATGCATTTCGGGTCCATGCTTCCGTGCTGTTTCCGCCGAATTCTCACTCGGCCATCGGCATGGTGCAACTGAAAACGTGATTCATCGGACCCCATAATTTGTTTCCAATTATCGACTGCCCAATCCTTGTTCTCCTGTGCGAACTGGAGACGTTTTCTCTTGTTAACTGCAGACAGCAAGGGTGTTCGAACAGGTCTTTGGCTGCCATATCCCATCCGATGCAGTGTACGGCGAACAGTGCATGCAGAGATCATTTGAGTGGATCCTTGATTAAGATGGTCTGTAATGTGCTGCACTGCTGCCCTTCTGTTGTCTGTTACCAGTCTGGACACTCTCCGATCCGCCCGAGCAGTCACTAGTCGATGACAACCACACGCTGCACGTAGAGACCCAGTTTTTTGGCTGACAGTCCAGTCTTTAAACACTTTAACAACAGCTGCTCTGGAACATTTCACGCATGCGGCGGTTTCGGTGATACTCGCTCCATGGCTCCGAGCTCTAACAATCATCACACATTGAAAGTCCATCAAATCGCATTTTTTATCCATCTCGTCACCGAAAAATCACTTTTACTACTGTCGCAAGCACTACGCTTTCCCTTTTTATACTAGCCTCGACCTCTAGCGGCAACAGCGTGCAGCCATTGCTCATTTGCTTAAAACTGTAAGGTGGTCGTAATAAAGTGGCCACTCAGTGTATATACAACACGAGGACCGGCTTTCGGTTAGTAGAGTGTTCGGAGTCACAATGGGAAAAGCTCCCGATTTATCGAGTTTGATATAGGACAAACTGGGAAGGCACGATGGCCAAACGAAAAACCGTCGTCCAGCCTTTTGTCGTCCGCAGCTCATTGGTGCCAGAAGGGAGCGGAGACTTTTTGGCATTGTTCACAGCGACCGCAGGGCCGCGGTGCGACAAATCACCCGCAGATACAGAAGTGGTGATCGGGGAAATGTGTCACAGTACACAGTTGATCGCAGCCTTCTGCGCATGGGCCTGGGTAGCCGAAGACCCAGCCGGTGTCCCCATGCTCACTTCCCATCATCGCCAACAACGCATGAAATGGGCCCAAGATCATCGAAATTTGACCGTGGATGATTGGAAGAAAGTGGCCTGGTATGAGGAATCAAGATTCCTGGTGCATCATGTAGACTGCCGAGCGCGGATGCGCCGATTACTAACGGAGACTATGGCACCTGGATGCACTGTTGGGCGGAAACAGACCAGCGGCGTTATGCTGCGGCGATGTTTTTTTTTTTTTTCGGGATATTTTAGGCCCCATTATCCCAATAGCAAAGTTCCTGACAGCTGTTAGGTATCTGAACATCGTTGTGGACCAAGTTCACCCATTCATGGCAACTGTGTTTGCTGGTGATGGCCATTACCAACAGGATAATGTGCCATACCACACTGCCAAAACCGTCAAGGAGTGGTTTGAAGAACATGGTGGTGACTTTCTGTTAATGTCCTGGCCTCCAAATTCACCTGACATGAACCCAGTCGAACATTTGTGGTTCGACTTGGAAAAGCGGATTCGCGCTGAATCACCACCACCCCGAAATGTACGGAAACTGGGCGACCTGCTGTTGACACTAAGATACCAGATACACCAGGATATCTACCGCCACCTCATCGAATCGATGCCTATCCGAGTGGCCGCTGTTTTGGTAGCTAAAAGGGTACTAAAGCTTAATTTTGTACGTGGTCATAATACGTATAATTGCTCACCAGAGTATGTTGCAGCTATAGAAAAATCCTATAAATGACAATTCGTTCCACTTTCCTGCTTTAAGAGATAATCGTACACTTTATTCGGCTTATTCTGAAGATAATCAAATGGATTAATTTAGAATACAGCGACAGATTTTCGGATTTTAAAACACAAGAACTTTCCTTGCATTGTTTCTCTTCTGGATTTGGCTTTAGTGCTTTAGTGTGCAGCAAGTTTCTCAGGTGTTGCAGACGGTATCAGTGGATCCGCAAGGCAATGAAGAGCTAAATGGCGAAAAGGTAATTAGTTCAGTGTGGTGCGCGAAGCGACCGTGCGCCAAGCGATCTTTTGGAAATCGTGCGCCGAGCGACCCATTGGAAATCGTGAGCGAAGCTACCCTGTAATATTTTACCGTGGACGAAGCGACCCTGTTATATTTTATTGTGGACGAAGCGACCCTGCTAATCGAATCATTTTACTTATATATATATAAATATACACAAATCGTAGTCAAATTACTTACATCTAATTAATTAATTACTTACATCAAGTTATTTATACTGAACACAAGTTTTTAATATCATTATATATATATATATATATATACAATGTGGGATGTAAGGTCAGGTGATGCGTAACATCACAGCCTCTCCTTGACAAATGTCAACCCCGCCTTCTCGTGGTGCATCCTGTTCCCACTAAAGGGGCTCTGACGACCGCCAATAGCGGTATAACTGTACCATCGGGATTAGAGGAAATGCTACCCCACACTCACCAACCCGCTTGGCCAGCGTGGTGAGTTATGGCCGAACCCATCCAAAATGACTCCACAACTTAAATATTGGGCCTCAGTCTCCGGCAGCTGGAATGTAACTGGCCAAGGCAGCGGCCAGAGCGACATGAAGGCAGAGGGTGCTAAGAATCCCCGGAGGACCGGACTAGGCTGCCATCTGATGCTGACCTTGGCTACGTATACTGGACGCTCCCAATCTTCTGATTCAAGGCTTCTTGAATTAGAAGAGGAACTACAAAGGATCAAGTGGAACATCGTGGGGCTAAGTGAGGTAAGGAGAAAAGGAGAAGATCTCATTGAACTGAAAAGTGGACATCTCTTCTACTATCGTGGGACAGATACTGGCAGAACTAGTGGTGTTGGATTTATGATAAACAAGAAACTGAACGATAAAGTTGTAGAAGTTGAAAGTTCCTCTGACAGAGCTGCACGACTCGTTATCCAACTATCGAGAAGATACCAGGCTCAGATTATTCAAACTTATGCACCCACCACAAGTCATGCTGAAAAAAGAATATGGAGAATTTTATGAGGAAATTCGTCATCTAAATAATAAAGGTAAGCAGCACTTGAAGATAATTATGGGAGATTTCAATGCAAAAATAGGGCAACGGCAACAGAGTGGAACTTCAGTAGGAAAATTCGGTCACGGCAACAGAAACCAGCGTGGAAATACTCTCGTAGAGTTTGCAGAGGCTGAAGGGTTTTTCATCTTGAACTCCTTTTACAAGAAAAAGCCGCACAGGAAATGGACATGGAGACATCCAAATGGGACGACAAGTGAAACTGATTTTATTATGTGTAACAAAAAATTCGTCATAGAAGACTGCAGTGAGCTAAACAAGTTCAACACAAGTAGTGACCATAGATTGGTGAGATGTAAGATGCACCTCAACACTAAACTCGAACGTAGCAAGCTCATAAGACAAACAAAATGTATTGACATAACCAACCTTAAAAAACACCATAATAGTTTCAAGTTGGAACTAAAGAACAGATTCTCTGCTTTAGAAGGCCTAACATCGTTCTGAAGTTAACAGAAAAGTAACCAAAGCTCTTATGGAAACAGCAACAAAATTAGCTGGGTGTAAGAACAAGTTGCATGTGAACAAATTATCAGGAAAACCCAAAATGTTGATGCAAAAAAGAAAAGAGATGAGAACAACTAAAGAAGATGTGACTTCCAAAGTGGAATATATAGAGCTATGCAAGACAGTACGAAAAAGTATTACTGAAGACGTAAGGAAATTCAACTGTGAACTAGTGAGGAAAGCAATTGAAACAACCAAAGCCTAAAGATAGCAAAGGGACATCTCAGTAAGGAAAGAAAACAGATTATGGCACTGAGAAAAGAAGATGGTTCTGTAACAAGAAATAGAGGCGAAATTTTGACAAGAGTGAAAGATTTCTACTCCAAGTTATATGAAAGGGATGATGCATATACTCCAATCATGGAAAGTAAAAGTACAAGAGTTCTTCCAGTCCTCCCGGCAGAAGTTGCACATGCAATCAAGAACATGAAGCGGGGGGAAAGCTCCAGGAGAAGATGGAATTCCTGTAGACATCATACAAAACGCAAGTGCAGAAATCGAAACAGTACTCGCCCAAATTTTCACTCGATGCCTTAATGAAGGGAAGATTCCTGAGGATTGGAACAACGCTGCAATGATCCTGCTACATAAAAAAGGTGCCATTGAGGATCTCAGGAACTACAGACCTATCAGCCTCCTGTCAGTGGTTTATAAAATCTTCACTAAAGTTCTTTCACACCGCTTGAAGGTAACATTGGACATGGCTCAACCGAGAGAACAAGCTGGATTCAGGAGTGGCTACAGCACAACATATTATATCCACGCACTGAGAGAACTAATGAAAAGAGTGAGGAAATATGAACTTCCATTGTGTATGGCTTTTATCGATTATGAAATAGCCTTTGATTCGGTGAAACCATCAGCAGTTACAATGGCTCTGAAATCCTGCGGTATTGAAGATGCATACATTATTATTATTAATAACATCTATGAAAATGCAAGTGCAAATATTCGGCTGTTTGAAAATACAACACACATAAACATTGGAAAGGGAGTGAGACAAGGTGACACCATAACACCGAAGCTCTTTAATGCCACACTGGAAAATGTCTTTCAATCGCTGAACTGGGAAAACAAAGGGATAAAGATTAATGGAGATTGTCTAACCCACCTTCGTTTTGCTGATGACGTAGTCATTTTTGCAACTACCCCATCAGAGCTGCAGAGTATGATCCAGGAACTTTCTGACAAGAGTAAAGAAGTTGGATTAAAAATGAACTTTCACAAGACAAAAGTGATGTTCAATGCTTTTACAAGAAATGAAGATTTATCGATTGATGGAGAAAAGCTGGAGATAACAGACACATACCTTTATCTTGGACAGCAGATATCAAGTGAGGGTCACATTGATGAAGAAATTAATTGGCGTACAAAACTTGCCAGGAGAGCTTTTGGAAGAAACAGCATAATTTTCAAGAGCAATATGTCATTATGCCTTAAAAGAAAAGTGTTAGATCAATGCATCCTTCCAGTGCTTACGTATGGTGCAGAGACATGGACCTTAACTAAAAGAGACATACAAAGGCTGCAGAAAACTCAAGAAAACTCAAAGAAGCATGGAGAGGTGCATGCTTGGTGTAACCAGGAGAGATAAGAAGAGGAACTGATCCACGAGATAAGAAAAATGACAAGAGTAGAAGACATCATGGTCATAGTTAAATCCCTGAAATGGCAATGGGCTGGACATACTGCCAGAAGGACAGACCATCGATGGACAGGCGAAATTTTAGATTGAATTCCAAGGGACAGGAAAAGACCCAGAAGAAGACTACATGAGCGATGGGTGGATGAAATTCGAAAGTATGCGGTAGTGACATGGAGGAGATTGGCACAAGACAGACCGTTGTGGAGGAAACTTGGGGGGACCTTCGTCCAGCAGTGGATCGACAATGGTTGACAATGATGAGGATGATGATGATATACAATGCATATATATATACACACAAATCGTACTCAAATTATTTACATCTAATTAATTAAGTACTTACATCTTCAGAATTTTGTAGCTTTTGTCCTTAGGCCAACTAGGTAAGATAGCTTAAAGCTTTCAGGAATTTTTTAAGGTCTTTAAATTTCCAAATTTGACTCGTGTTGCACAAACAACTATTAAAAGAATTACGACAACTTGGTCCAAACAGGAAGAAAATGTGTATACAAGTAGAAGAACGCATTCGTATAATCATGGCGGAATTTGGAAATTCTAAAGACCTTAAAATATACCTGAAAGCATTAAGCTATCAAAATTCAGAAGATGTAAGTACTGAAAAATGCCTGAACGCATCAAAATTCAGAAGAAGTAAGTACTTAATTAATTAGGTGAAAATAATTTGACTACGATTTATATATATAATATGTAAAATGATATTAAAAACTTGTATTTAGTATAAAAAACTTGATGTAAGTAATTAATTAATTAGATGTAAATAATTTGTCTACGATTTGTATTTATATATATATATATGTATAAGTAGGGATGTAAGGTCAGGTGATGCGTAACATCACAGCCTCTCCTTGACAAATGTCAACCCCGCCTTCTCGTGGTGCATCCTGTTCCCACTAAAGGGGCTCTGACGACCGCCAATAGCGGTATAACTATACCATCGGGATTAGAGGAAATTCTATCCCACATTCACCAACCCGCTTGGCCAGCGTGGTGAGTTATGGCCAAACCCCTCCAAAATGATTCCACAACTTAAATCTTGGCCCTCAGTCTCCGGCAGCTGGAATGTACCTGGCCAAGGCAGCGGCCAGTGCGACATGAAGGCAGAGGGTGCTAAGAATCCCCGGAGGACCGGACTAGGCTGCCATCTGATGTTGACCTTGGCTACGTATAATGGACGCTCCCTATCTTCTGATTCAAGGCTTCTTGAATTGGAAGAGGAACTACAAAGGATCAAGTGGGACATCGTGGGGCTAAGTGAGGTAAGGAGAAAAGGAGAAGATCTCATCGAACTAAAAAGTGGACATCTCTTCTACTATCGTGGGACAGATACTGGCAGAACTAGTGGTTTTTGATTTATAATAAACAAGAAACTGAAGGATAAAGTTGTAGAAGTTGAAAGTTCCTCTGACAGAGCTGCACGACTTGTTATCCAACTCTCGAAAAGATACCAGGCTCAGATAATTCAAACTTATGCACCCACCACAAGCCATCCTTAAGAAGAAATTGAAGAATTTTATGAGAAAATTTGTCATCTAAATAATAAAGGTAAGCAGCACTTGAAAATAATTATGGGAGATTTCAATGCAAAAATAGGGCAACGGCAACAGAATGAAACTTCAGTAGGTAAATTCGGTCACGGCAACAGAAACCAGCGTGGAAATACTCTCGTTGAGTTTGCAGAGGCAGAAGGGGTTTTTCATCTTGAACTCCTTCTTCAAGAAAAAGCCACACAGGAAATGGACATGGAGACATCCAAATGGGACGACAAGTGAAATTGATTTTATTATGTGTAACAAAAAATTCGTCATAGAAGACTGCAGTGTGCTAAACTAGTTCAACACAGGTAGTGACCATAGATTGGTGAGATGTAAGATGCACCTCAACACTAAACTTGAACGTGGCAAGCTCATAAGACAAACAAAATCTATTGACATAACCAACCTTAAAAAACACCATAATACCTTTAAGTTGGAACTGACGAACAGGTTCTCTGCTTTAGAAGGCCTAACATCGGAAGAAGTGGACATCTCTGAAGTTAACAGAAAAGTAACCAAAGCTCTTATGGAAACAGCAACAAAATTAGCTGGGTCTAAGAACAAGTTGCATGTAAACAAATTATCAGGAAAAACGAAAATGTTGATGCAAAAAAGAAGAGAGATGAGGACAATTAAAATGTGACTTCCAAAGTGGAATATATAGAGCTATGCAAGACAGTAAGAAAAAGTATCACTGAAGACGTAAGAAATTTCAACTGTGAACTAGTGAGGAAAGCAATTGAAAACAACCAAAGCCTAAAGATAGCAAAGGGACATCTCAGTAAGGGAAGAAAACAGATTATGGCACTGAGAAAAGAAGACGGTTCTGTAACAAGAAATAGAGGCGAAATTTTGACAAGAGTGAAAGATTTCTACTCCAAATTATATGAAAGGGATGATACATGCACTCCAGACATCATGAAAGTTACCAGTACCAGAGTTCCTCCAGCCCTTCCAGGAGAAGTTGCACATGAAATCAAGAACATGAAGCGGGGAAAAGCTCCAGGAGAAGATGGAATCACTGTAGACATCATACAAGAAGCAAGTGGAGAAATCGAAACAGTACTCGCCCAAATTTTCACTCGATGCCTTAATGAAGGAAAGATTCCTGAGGATTGGAACACCGCTACAATGATCCTGCTACATAAAAAAGGTGACATTGAGGATCTCGGAAACTACAGACCTATCAGCCTCCTATCAGTAGTTTATAAAATCTTCACTAAAGTTCTTTCCCACCGCTTGAAGGTAACACTGGACATGGCTCAACCGAGAGAACAAGCTGGATTCAGGAGTGGCTACAGCACAATAGATCATATCCATGTGCTGAGAGAACTAATTGAAAGGGCGAGGGAATATGAACTTCCATTGTGCATGGCTTTTATCGATTATGAAAAAGCCTCTGATTCGGTGAAACCATCAGGAGTTACAATGGCTCTGAAAACCTGCGGTATTGAAGATGCATACATTAATATTATTAATAACATCTATGAAAATGCAAGTGCAAAGATTCGGCTGTTTGAAAATACAACACACGTAAAAATTGGAAAGGGAGTGAGACAAGGTGACACCATATCTCCGAAGCTCTTTAATGCCACATTGGAAGGTGTTTTTCAGTCGCTGAGCTGGGAAAACAAGGGATAAAGATTAATGGAGATTATCTAACCCACCTTCGTTTTGCTGATGACGTAGTCATTTTTGCAACTACCCCATCAGAGCTGCAGAGTATGATCCAGGAACTTGCTGACAAGAGTAAAGAAGTGGGATTAAAAATGAACTTTCAGAAGATAAAAGCGATGTTCAATGCTTTTACAAGAAATGAAGATTTATCGATTGATGGAGAAAAGCTGGAGATAACAGACACATACGTTTATCTTGGACAGCAGATATCAAGTGAGGGTCACATTGATGAATAAATTAATCGGCCAACAAAACTTGCCAGGAGAGATTTTGGAAGAAACAGCATAATTTTCAAGAGCAATATGCCATTATGTCTTAAAAGGAAAGTGTTTGATCAATGCATCGTTCCAGTGCTTACATATGGTGCAGAGACGTGGACCTTAACTAAAAGAGACATACAAAGGCTGCAGACAACTCAAAGTAGCATGGAGAGGTGCATACTTGGTGTAACCAGGAGAGATAAGAAGAGGAACTCGTGGATCCGAAAAATGACAAGAGTGGAAGACATCATGATCAGAGTTAAATCCCTGAAATGGCAATGGGCTGGACATACTGCCAGAAGGACAGATCATCGATGGACAGCCGAAATTTTAGATTGGATCCCAAGGGATAGGAAAAGACCCAGAAGAAGACCACATGGGAGATGGGTGGATGAAATTCGAAAGTATGCAGGGGTGCATGGAGGAGACTGGCGCAAGACAGACCGTTGTGGAGGAAACTTGGGGAGACCTTCGTCCAGCAGTGGATTGATAATGGTTGACAATGATGATGATGATGATGATGTGTAAGTAACATTATTCGATTAGTAGGGTCGCTTTGTCCACGATGGAATATAACAGGGTCGCTTCGCGCACGATTTTCCACAGGGTCGCTTGGAGCACGGTCGCTTCCCGCACGTAATCATTAGTTCGATACTAGAATTTTGTTAAAACGTATACAGTGAAGTTTTCGCCCCCGAAGCTTAGATTGCGAAAGAAAGAGTACGTCTTTGATTGAAAGTACTAACAAATATTCTCAAAAATAAAATTTATAAAATCAAAACCCATATCTAGGTTAAGTAATAAACATCCAGAATACATTTCAGAAAATGTTATTAGAAAAACTTTGGCAAATATTGACCTTTTTCAAAATATGTTTTCAAATTTTAGTAAAAAACATATATATATTTCGATACTTAAATACAAAATTGGCAGGGTGATTTTTTTATAATCATGATTATTGGCTTTAATACTTGATTTCTATGTGGCGCTTGACCACGGAAGGTGCTGAAATTCGAGTTTTATGCTAAACATTAAGGACCTAAAAAACGTTTTGCCGTGTAAGGAAAGGTTCCTCGCCCCTGATGTAAAACTATAAACAAGTTAGTAAAATCATGCAATGCATTGATTTTACTAACTTGGTTTCCAACATACCAGAAATCATTACTCAAGTTATTACTCAAGTTATAAGGATAATGACTGTGGAATAAATCTTGCTCCTGTGTCCTGACCTTTGACCCCATTATTCAAAAGTAATTAATTAATTAGATGTAAATATCGTGCTCCAAGCGACCCTGTGGAAATATATTCAAAAGAACCGTTCAGTATACCTCCGGAACAACATGATAAAGTTTTGTCGCAATTGAAGCAGTTTTACGTAAGTTATGACGCGTAAGGGCGATGAAATGGATCCCGCTCTTATGTCCTGACCTTTGACCCCATTTCGTCCATTTTCAATAGGATTTGTCCCCAGCCAGTTCCCTACAACGTACTAACATTTCATTGAAATCGAACCATTTTTACGCAAGTTATGACGCATGAGGGCAATGGAATGGATCCCGCTATTATGTCGTGACCTTTGACCCCATTTCGCCCATTTTCAATAGGGTTCGTCTCCGGGTGGTCCCCAACCACATACTAAAATTTTATTGAAATGGAGCCATTTTTGCGCTAGTTATCGTGCAGAGAGGCAGACGGACAAAGCTGGAGCATAAACGCTTCTTCAACCTTATATTGGAAAGCGTAAAAAAAAATGATCTGCATGCAGCAATTTCACAACTTTTTGAGGGGTAAGGAAAGCTTTCTAGCCCCTGATATAAAGCTCTAAAGTATGACGACTACCTCTAACTTAGAGCCACAAGTTTTATTGTTATAGCACTTAGACGAAAGCAAAATTGAGTGACAAATGTGAGAAATTATTATGATCGACAGATCGCTGGCTAGGGGTCGGCAACGTACAAGAATGTTACTCACATCTCGTCAATGAAACAGTAAAATACAACCATTCGTTACAGCGAGACTGATTATTTCGTACAATTATTTCTTTTTTTATGACTAGCAATCATGTCCGTTCTCCGAACGTTGAATCGATAAAATCATTTTTTCAACATAAAAATAGAGAAAAGGAAAAGTAAGTAAGGGAAAGAAAAGTAATTTAAAATCCGTAACTGTTTTACGATTTAGAACAGCGTCGGGACGTCAGCATACGGTTTGACGTAAAGCAGAGCAGGCTTTGGCGCCCTCTTAGTTTTTAAATAAAAATTTGAAATTTTCAAAGCATTTCAGTGATTCTGACAAAATTATTTTTAAACCTATCAACATTTTGAAACAATAAAGCTAAGCCACCCTTTTGAATTTTTTGGTTTTCAAACTTTTTTCTATGTGTAGAAGTGGTAGAAAAATTCAAGCAGAAAATGTTTCAAAGAGCAGTTGGATTTTTTCTTTTTTTTTTTTGGATTTCGTGCATTTGCGAGCATCCGGAATTTAAGACCTACTAGCATGCCAATTTTTATATCTCTAGGTTATTAAGAAGTGGTCTAACAATTCGCGAAAAGTTCCCCTTTTTTTTTTTTTTTTTTTTTTGGTTTTCGGACCTTAAGACCTATGTGCAGGCCAATTTTTAGATCTCTAGGTCATTTAGAAGTGGTCAAACAATTTGCAAAAAATTCAAGCAATGTTCCAAAGCCGCCATTACGATTTTTTTTTTTTGTTGATTTTGTACTTTTCTAGGTATGTAGACCTTAAGACCTATCGGCATGTAAATTTTCAGATCTGTAGGTCATTTAGAAGTGAACGAACACACTCGCAATTTCCCTCTTTGCTTTTTATATACGAGGCGAAAACCAATATTTACATAGGTATTCACGTATGCCGGCGGAAAACGCCGAACTTCACAAGCTTGATACTGTTGCCTGCCTTAATGAAAATTAAAAAAAAAAAAGGACGACGAGGTGCAAAACTTCAGCCATGGCCCTACATGACTACAAAGTTTCGTGGTTCTGTTGCTGTTAGTGTTTCTGGAACGCGAACGGATAGTACTTTTTTTGCTTACCTTAACTTTGAAATACAATAGCTCTGATATCAGCAGAATCGAAAAACGGTTTATTTCAGCGGGTTTTTTTAGAATAGAGAGAAAATTTGGACGTTCGCTTCGTGAATTTTTTTTTTTTTTTACACTTTCGGAACAGAAAATGTAAAAAAAAACGTCTATATGAAGCAGCAGAAAAATTTTACAAAATGTGAAAATATCTACTACGGTACCTTAATTCTTGAGCAATAAGCAGGATGACTACTTTGGTGGAAGTTACATCACCGACACCTGTCGTCGTATTAAAGCGCTCCTGCTGAAGACCGTCGAATAACAGCAATCGCGTCGTTAAAATGAATTAGAAAGAAAAAAACCAGTTATTTTGAAGGGAAACACAAACACACACACACACACACACACACACAGAAAGAGAGAGAGAGAGAATCTGAGCACTTTCCTTTACGTCACCTTGAGAACTATTTTTAGTCACATTCACTTTTGCGTAAGAGTTGAGATGAGAATACTACTGAGAATTGTTTCAAGATCATTCAGTTTCACAATTAAGATTTTTCATTCTAAACAGCTGAAACACACATTGAACAAGTTGCATCAAAACAATAATCTTTGTTTTAAAAGATAATAAAGAAACAAAGGGAAGAAATACTGTATAACTCGTGGAAGCAGAGCCCATTTACCCACCACGGTGGTGCAGTGGTCTAAGCGATGGCTTCTGATCATTCGTCCAAAAGGGGTCCGGGTTCGAATCCCAGTGAGCGTGGATATTGTGTTTGTCTTACGGCACTGGCTTTCTCCCTTCCCTGGAACTAGTGGCCCTAAGTTAGGAACGGGCGACTGCTTATAGCCCATTGAGTTGCTCACGGTAGTCGTTAAACCTCCAATCCAAAAAAAAAAAAAAAAAAAAAAAAAAAAGGAGACAGGGGGCCCAGGGGCTGGATAGTATCTTGGGGCCCCAATATTAATGGTACATCTAGGATTTGACTATGAGTGCTAGAATAAAAACACTCTGTAGAAAACATTTCCACATTGTGATAAGAAAGCAATGAAAAATACTCCGCCATATTGAAGTGTGTATCCCATGATCATGGACGAATTAGTGTTTGCCATAAAATGTAATGGTCCAAAAAATGGACAGCACTTCAGTTCTGCTTTAATTACCCCCCCCCATCCCCACCACCACACAGGGTTCAGTTTCTTGAAATTATATCAATGAAATGGACAAAATAATATGATCCAAATATCATGATTGAAACGAATTCTTAATGTATGAAAATTTCCACCAATTACAGATGCGTACAAAACGTCTGCAATGCTTTCGAAAGATTTCAGGATGAACTGGGGACGACTATGTTTTTTGCGGACACCTTATAATACAGGGAAAGAAATAGAAAAAAACAATTCACAAGGCAGTTTCTTATAATTTTTGCTAATGGTATCTACATGGAAGTGATGATCCTGTGTTTCGATAAATCGATTAATGTCTGAAACGAGTTATTCCAAAGGTATTTTGGAATTTCTATTAAGCTCAGGAGACATTAACATTCCAAGAATTAGAATTTAATTCCACATCCAAGGAAAAAAATTTCCACTGGTAAAAAAAAAATGGAAAATGAATAGAAGATCTTAGCCGTGATTACGGAAATTAAATACAAAAAGTAATTTTTAAAGAAGCACAAGAAATTCGAATTCGCGCCACTTCGCGAGAATATTTTACATTCAATAGATTCATAAAGTAATTGTTTTCTTTCTTTTTTTTTTTTTTTTTGGATGACATTGGCTGTCGAATGCAGAAAGAATTTTCCGTAAATGATTTTCAGATGCGGAGATAAGGGTTCAAGTGGGAAAATATATTTGCGCCACCTAGCAATAAAACTGCGCAATGCCAAAAATGCATGCAAGTGGTCCACCTATCTCACTCCGTCGAAAGTAGAAATTATTTTCGAAGTCCGGCGTACAGATAGCCTGAAAATCATAAAAGTGGTCCGATTTACCTGGTGAGAAAACTGTTTACGAATCTGCACCCTCTTGATTAACCCTGTTACCGGCCGGAACGAGTTAACTGGGGTTTAGAAAAACAGGCTAAAATCAGCTCGAACGAATATATTCTCTGTCTAAGAAGAGGGCGGAACGCAGTTGGGAGTGAACCTACGCATGAGAAAGCGCTGTTTTCTCCTGTAGCTTTCTTATTCAAAGTGGTCATTTATGGTGATGATTGACACTAATCTTTTCGGAGTGATTACCTGCTGAAAATGCTGTAATAATGGCAACCATCCTAAGAAAGGAGAGAGATGTTTGAGTCACTTGTTTCGAAATAGTGGCATGGTGCTCGTGTCAGAGGTACTTGCCCTTTCCCATCATGCCTTGGGTCATGGAGCACAAAACAAAGGACTAGACGGTAGCTCCTAGCACCATGGTTATGGTGGGCACTGGTGGTGGTTGGTTGTGACAGGTTTATCATTGGTGCTGTTGAGATCATATGGCGAAAGGAATTGTTTTGCGTAGCTTTCCTAAAACCCGGCCGCTATATGAACATTTCTCTTTGGGGAGCACAGAAAGTGTGGGGCATCATTCCTTTCTGGTGAATCGAGCGCTTAACCCTTTAACGACAATGACCCAACAATATCTTATCACTCCAAAAACCATAACGCCCGAAATTGTCTGTTGGTTCACTTCTTTGTTTAATAACAACAATAAATGGGTGATTCCTGCTGATCCCTCATAGGTCGAGAAAATTTGAAGAACAAGCAAGTGTAAGAAATCTGACTCACTCTAGACAGGCGTTTCGGGCGGCTATGGCCGTTTGTATGCACTGGCGTTTTTAGGCGTTACGGACGTTAAAGTGTTAAATGGTTGAATAACTCCGACTCAAAAATCATTTTTCGAATACGACTTATATGAAATGCCAGTTTGTCCAAGGAGGGACAGACAAAGGAAAGTTATGAGCACCTGCATGCTTTCCAAAGACATTAAAAATTCTAACAGAGATGGGAAAACTTACCATATAAGATAAAAATAAAGGAAAACACGGGTAATGCAACTTACAGCAATGGCTGGTAAAGTACATCAGTGCAAATCACTTGTTTCTATTTTACAGCTGGTTAAGTATTGGGTTGATGCATAAGTTCATGCCGTTTTATTTGACAAGTGTTTCCCAGGTCAGTAGTGACTGTGCAGATGGCCAGTTGTATATCAAAATGTAGCCATTAATGTCGTGTATCTAAATTATATTGCGTTGTGTGATTGAGGTTAATGTTTCTTTTTGGTTTTCAGGTCTGGAAGTAAGGAGTGTCAAGCACAGAGGAATGAACATTTCTGACATCTGCTCCTCTACGAGTTCGACAAGAGATCCACAGCCGCCGAGGCTACTCGACAAATTTGTGCTGTGTATGGGGAGGATGCTGTTGCCCCGAGGACAGCCCGCAAAGGGTTTGAGCTGTTTCGAGGCAGCAATTTTGGCTTCAACGATTCTTCACGCTCAGGTTGTCCATCTCCCTTTGAGGAGGATCGTTTGAACCATCTCATTCACTTGGATCGTCGTCAAACTATACGCGAATCGGCAACTGAGAGGGACTGTGATCAGACCACAGTGGTGCAACACCTGGAACGAATGGGAAAGGTCCAGAAATTGGGGTCTTGGGTGCCTGACACTCTCATCGAGGACAACAAGAATCAGCGGGCTGTCATATGCGGTTCTTTGCTCGCCCATTACCGCAAATGTTTTCAGCAACACAAACCCATTCTTCCAGGTATTGCTACTGGAGATGAAAAGTGGTGCCTGTACGTGAATTTTAGGCATGGGAGGGGATGATTAAGCCCAAACAAGACGCCCACACCACGTCCAAAACACGATCTTCATCCTGCGAAGATC
Organism: Macrothele yani; assembly: GCA_039090855.1. Lineage (NCBI taxonomy): Eukaryota > Metazoa > Arthropoda > Arachnida > Araneae > Macrothelidae > Macrothele > Macrothele yani. Next base: position 53,501,556 of record CM077028.1, read on the forward strand.
ATGTTGTGTGCCTGGTGATACATGGAAGTCATTATTCACTGCAAAATGCTGCAGAAGAATCGGACCATCAACGCTGCACTCTATTGTGAGCAACTCCACCATGTGGAGGGAGCAATTCGGCAGAAACGGCCACATCGGCGCCATGGTCTTCCCCTGCAACATGATAACGCACGCCCTCACAGTGCAAACATGACCAAAATGGCCATTCAGGACATGAAATGGGAAATTCTTTCACATCTGTCCTGTTCCCCAGAGCTTGCCTCTCTTCAGAATATTACCTGTTCCGATCTATGTTGAATGTACGCCGTGGCAGAACATTCAACAATGATGTTGATCTCCAGAATTTCCTTGACGATTTCTTGGCAGCAAAACCCAGCACGTGTTTTCCAAGAATGGCATTACAGACCTGTTCAGACGTTAGGACACCATCTTAAACAATGGAGGGGAATACATAGTTGATTGATTCCATTTTTCCATCTGATGTAACACATTCCTGTAGTGCTGTGAAAAAATGACATGAATTTATGCAGCAGCCCAATACATCAGTACAAATCATTTGTTTCTATTAATTCAGCTGGTGAAGTACATCAGTACAAATCACTTGTTTCTATTAATTCAGCTGGTTAAGTACATCAGTATATATCACTTTTTTCTATTAATTCAGCTGGTTAAGTACGTCTGTACAAATCACTTGTTTCTATTAATTCAGCTGGTTAAGTACATCAGTATATATCACTTTTTTCTATTAATTCAGCTGGTTAAGTACGTCTGTACAAATCACTTGTTTCTAATAATTAAGCTGGTTAAGTACGTCTGTACAAATCACTTGTTTCTATTAATTCAGCTGGTTAAGTACATCAGTATATATCACTTTTTTCTATTAATTCAGCTGGTTAAGTACGTCTGTACAAATCACTTGTTTCTAATAATTCAGCTGGTTAAGTACATCAGTATATATCACTTTTTCTATTAATTCAGCTGGTTAAGTACGTCTGTACAAATCACTTGTTTCTAATAATTCAGCTGGTTAAGTATGTCTGTACAAATCACTTGTTTCTATTAATTCAGCTGGTTAAGTACATCAGTACAAATCACTTTTTTCTATTAATTCAGCTGGTTAAGTACGTCTGTACAAATCACTTGTTTCTAATAATTCAGCTGGTTAAGTACGTCTGTACAAATCACTTGTTTCTATTAATTCAGCTGGTTAAGTACATCAGTATATATCACTTTTTTCTATTAATTCAGCTGGTTAAGTACGTCTGTACAAATCACTTGTTTCTAATAATTCAGCTGGTTAAGTACATCAGTACAAATCGCTGGTTTCTATGCTTTCACATAAAGATAGATATCATTCAATGGATCCCATTAATTCATTCTTAATGAATTAACACAAAAACATAGGATTTCTGCTTTGTAATAACTGCGGAATAGAAAACGTAACGCTAAGAAGCATGTGCGCACTGCAATTGAATTCCTGAAGGCACGACTAGAAAAATTCAAAGTTGTTCCACAGCAGTTTAGCAAATCTGAATCTACAAAAAAAAAAAGGAGTTAAACCAGCTCATGAGGTTTCCATGCGCTCTGTAGACGATTGATGCCTCGCTAAACAACTACAAACCATCTTCAATGCAAGTTTTTGATATAAAAATAAAGTAAAAACAATTGATATACCACTCAATCAGGGCGTGCAGTGAGCATTTGAATCAAAAGAATATCTGAAACTGCAAAATGCGACAATAATCGATCGTTTGTTTGTATAATTCTTTTTAAAACTAAGCTTTTCTGAAAATTAGCAGACCGTACGTATGAGATAGCAGGACCAAGCAAAGACAACTTGCCGTCTCGGTGGTACAGTGGTCTAAACGCAAACTTCTGACCATTCGTCCGAACTCCCAATGAAACAAATGCAGCCGGGTTCGAATCCCCTGCAGCATTTGTTTCATTGGGAGTTCAAAGACTACCTCTCACAAAAATCGTGTTTTTCCTGGCTTAAACAACTTATAAACGGTTGAGTCACATTAATGTGACCGCCAGCTAATATCCAGAGTAACCGCAGTGAGCAGAGCGGATAGCAGCTGGACTGGCTGGAAGTGACTCAATAAGGTGCTGGAAGGTATTCACAGATATGTGGAGCCATGCTGACAGCAGTGCACATGACAGCTGCTAGAGGGTGCGTGGTGAAGGATCCATAGAGCGAACAACATGATCGAGATGGCCCCACGGATACCCAAGTGGGTTTAAGTCTGGGGAATGAATGGTCCCGGGAAGTACTTTGATTCATCGTGGTCTTCCATCCACTTTCGGACATTTCCAGCTGTGTTACATGACGGATTGTCGTGCTGAAAGATCTCATCTGCCACAGGGAAAACAATAAGCATGGATCGGTGTGCGTGGTCTGCAAGGATGTATTCATGACGAATTCGGTCCATAGTGCATTCCACGGGTATGAGTGGACTCAGGGAATGCCACGAAAATATTCCCCAGACTATAACGCTGCCCCTACCAGCTTGTGTTCTTCCAGCAGTGGTTAAAGCGTGTTTGTTTTCACATGTTTCTCGCCTTATGCGCCAACGTCCATACGTTCGATGAAGCATAAAACGTGACTCATCGGAGAAGGCAATCCTTTGCCAAACAGCGGATGTCCAATTCAGATACTTCCATGCAAATGTAAGCCTTTTCTGCCGATGCACCTTCGTTTGCATAGGTGCAGTGACCATCCATCTACATCGGATCCCCATACGCAGGAGTGCTCGCTGAACTGTCAGTTTAGATACACTTCCATAAGCCTCCCTGGTTCATTCGGCCAGTGAGTTGCACCACTGTAGCGTGTCATTTGGACCTCACGCACCTTCGCTGCCAACGATCAGCTTTCACATCAATGGCACGTGGTGCTACGCAGTTTGCACGTCGATTATTCGCAATGGTGTCATTTCTCCAATCACGATACACTTTAACCACAGCAGCACGCGAACAGTTCACAAACTGCGCTGTTTCAGAAATACTGCCAACCTTGGCCCGAAAGCTGATAATCGTCCCTTTTTTGCAAATCTTAAAAATTGCTCCTTTCATACATGACAGCAACGAGAAATATGTTTTCGGAATGCCTACAGCACACCTTATATGTACCCTCCAATGCCAGCTCATGACACGTGCCTTATTTTTAATTGGCTACGCGCTGTTGACGTCAAAAGTAGGAGGTGGTCACGATAACGCGGCTCGACTGTGTACGTGTCTCCTTTCACCCCCATACAGTTGGCTTTATCGAGGCACACTAATACAGTATTACAAAGCAGTGCGGGAGGACACCTATGGCATAATAGAAGCGGTAATATTAATAGGTTCCGCCAAAATTTTGAGGATGCCCTCCGGATGTGCTATGACTGTCCTTTCGCCCCAGTTGCTGGTTGATTTACGTTTTAAACAGCGGCTGTGTGTGTGTGTGTTTTATTGAAGATTTAACGACCACAGTGAGTCATTCAATGGGGCAGTTTCCCGTCCCTGGTTTAGGGCCACTGGTTCCATGGAAGAAGAGAGCCAGTGCCGAAAGACAAGCACAACATTCATGCCTGACCGTGATTTGAACTTCTGGGACGTATGGTCCTAAGCCATCGCTTTGATCACTGCTCCACCTGCGTGGCCTTCGTGTGTTACCATGCAGTACAAGTATTACATCGTTCGGAAAGTAAGTGATTACTTTCAACTTACGACAATTCATTCCATAGCAATGCAATGAACACAGCGTTTGCCGCCCCGGTGGCGCAGTGGTCTAAGCGATGGACTCTGATCAATCGTCCGAAAGCGGTCCGAGTTCGAATTCCGGTGAGGCATGGATGTTGTGTTTGTCTTACGGAACTGGCTCTCTCCCTTTCCTGGAACCAGTGACCCTAAATTAGGGACGGGCGACTGCTTATAGCCCATTGAGTTGCTCACGGTGGTCGTTAAACCTCCAATCAAAAAAAAAAAAAAAAAAAAAAAGAACACAGTGTTTGAGGTTAATTATAGTAGTTCCAATAATTATTGATAATACGTTTCCAAATTGTGGGCAATACAAAATACCATTAAAAGTACCGCTGTAATTTTAAGTCCCAAATCCTGTTTGTTGTTGTAGCAATTACCAGACACATCCCTTTTCAAATGGCTTTTTTTTTTTTTTTGATTGGAGGTTTAACGACCACCGTGAGCAACTCAATGGGCTATAAGCAGTCGCCCGTCCCTAATTTAGGGTCACTGGTTCCAGGGAAGGGAGAGCCAGTGCCGTAAGACAAACACAACATCCATGCCTCACCGGGATTCGAACCCGTACCCCTTCGGACGAATGATCAGAGGCCAACGCCTTAGACCACTGCGTTCAAATGGCTAAAGCAGCTGAAATCACAGATCTTATCTGACGAATACGATGGTTGGAAGAGCACCACCTAATCGTTCTGTTCAATGAACGCCTGCCGCCCCGGTGGCGCAGTGGTCTAAGGCGTTGGCCTCTGATCATTCGTCCGTAAGGGGTCCGGGTTCGAATCCCGGTCAGGCATGGATGTTGTGTTTGTCTTACGGCACTGGCTCTCTCCCTTCCCTGGAACCAGTGACCCTAAATTAGGGACGGGCGACTGCTTATAGCCCATTGAGTTGCTCACGGTTGTCGTTAAACCTCCAATCAAAAAAAAAAAAAATGAACACCTAAACAATCCGGGCCTTGTGCGCCTGTTCGTTGGCGTTAACGAAGACTAATCGCTGTACATGGCGTTGCAATTCCCATGCCGGTATGTGGTCCTGTAGAAACTACTTTTACCGATCTGATGTGGTGGTGATGTTTTCGTCTGTGTGTCAAAAAACTCATGCCGCAAACATTCATGCCAACAACTAGTAAGATTAAACAGCGAGTCTGTTATGTCACATAAATATCGTGTAACTAACAATCGTGGCCAAAAGTCCTGCATCAGTAGACTGAAAGTCAAATTTTTGATGTTTGAAGACAACTTATACAGCGTATTGATAAGGTCAGGAATACATATTGTTGCGACCTTTTTGGTCTTCAGATATCAGGATGCCAAATTAAATCCGGACTGCGATTCGAATCACTGGACCCGCCAATACCTCGTTAGCCAATTAGCCGACACAGTACACCAATAAACCAATGGAGGCACATTATAACAATTAAAACATGGATTTAATAGATATATGCATAAATTACACCCGACACTTCTTCTCATAATAAAGGCTATAATTTCCGGCCAGCTTTGGCCCTGTTCGGTGTTTCAGATAATATGTCCTTTCGAAACGTCTGTTTGTTCACAATGAGCCGCAAAGAATACAGGTAAAAGTACTTATATAGGTCCTCGAGTATCCACAGTACTGATGACACCAACAACACAAACACTCACTCACATTCACTAATATGTTGGCATTACGGGTAACTCTTTTTCCTCTTTGGAGGAGGCGGCGTTGCTTACGGAATCTACGCACGCATTCAAACGCACAGACTTCTTTCCTCCGTGGAACAAGAAACGGTGGCGATTCCCTTTCTCCTCTCTGCATGAGCGAGGCAATTTCGTGATTATTTGATTTCTCTTTGCATTGCAATTGAAATGGCTTCTTACGGCAGGTATCGATGGTCCGTCAAGGTGAAGAAAGTTCCCAGGCAAATCTGTTTGCTGGTTAGTCCTCAGCTTATGTTTTCAGCTGGCTTCACTTCTTATGCTCAGAATTGCAAGAGCCCATCAGACGGCAAGCATTTTTTTTATAGCGCGAAGAAAAATCGAGGCCCAGTTCTCTCGGCTATCAAAACGGATTCTGTCCCTCTCAACAACAATCTCCCGTCTCCAAGAAATTGGTAAGCGGTGAATGAATTCTAACACTTGAAACCGCGACGTATTTATTATAAACCAGTCTTCAAGTCCAAGAGCTTTCCCATTGTTTCGCGCACGGCACAGGCAAAAGCTTCAAACGCTTTTGCCGTCCAAACATTTTTGAGTCATGGGAAATAGCTTTTAAACTCTGACCCGTCCCATTTCCGTTTATGGGCTCTTTATTCTCGTGGCAAACACCTGCAACTCGCCACTTGAATTCCAAATGCCAGCTGATCTTTTCTTAATATACCGCCCCTCGCAAGTGTTTAAATTATAACTCTCTGTTAATCAAAAACCCCCAATCAAGTTTCAATTACCATTAATTAGCCAAGCCTCTAGCCAATTTATCATGCGAGGGGGGGGGGGGGTCGTCACAATATTATACATCATTTTAAAGGAATTTTTTTTTGCTGAATTCAAATATTTTTACAGAATGTTATTACCAGTAATAGAAGTGAAGGTACAAGCAAAAGCACAGCGTGTAGTCATATAAAGCAACAAATAGTGGAATTTGTGAAATTAGTGTACAATGCATTTAAAGTAAAATTACTGTACAGTACATTATTGTCACTTACAGGACACTTGAAATAACTGAGCAACAAGCAAAATACGCTTTAATATTTAATTGGATTACCAGAGAAACAAAGTGCACCTTCTTGGCATGGAACTAATGAGCTTCTCTAGTTGTGCATTGGTGATGACACAATGCCATACGGCCTTTACAGATTCAATCACTTTAACTAACTCCACTAACATCACTATTTTAAAAACAAAAGTCTCCCGATTCTTTTAGACAGAAAATATGGGTCAATGAATTGCAAATAGGATACAAGAAATGAAATGTGAGAAAAATGTGATTTTTTTCGCATTTCATTTCATCCAAACTTAACTTTGCTATTTCTCCCTTTGCGCATTCTTCCACCACCTCATCTTGACGTAATGTGGATCCACCCACAACACTACAGTGGAACACAACTGACTTTCGGGAAAACTCATATCAAATGTAATCAAGGTTGCCATTATGACTGGCATGCTGCAGTAGATTATGTTTTTCTTCCACGCATTCAAATCGTCCCATCTGACCTTCCATTTCAGTTTAGACGCCTACAGTTTCCTTTTCATCTCAGTTTCGCAATGAGTATCAACAAGCACCGGATCAATCGTTAAAAGCTATTGGACTCAACTTGTAACACTTATGCTTTTCCCATGGTCAGCTCTATATTGGTTGCTTTAGAGTTGGCAAACTTTGAAACCTCTTCATGCTGGATCAAATGGAAGCTCAAATCAACGTCGTTGACCCACAGCATTTTCAAGAATAGGGTTATTTACGCTTCGGAAGAACTGCACACTACACTTATCAAAACACAATAGAAAAATGCAGATATTTCAAAATATTTCAAATTTCCTATATTCACAGTAAATAAAAATGCCTTCCTTCAGCCAGTTGTGCCGGCACAAATACAGATTTTCTTCTTTTTTTCCTGAATTAATTTCTGTTGATTACTGGAATACAATTAAATGTTTCCGTAGAATATATCATATTCATAATTTCAGAAAATCTATCAAATTGCTGGCCTAGACACTGATAGATGCATTGTTTTGCTAAATCTGGGCTACTCCAGATTCCTTTTCTACGAAAAAAGGAGAAACGTACAAAATACAGCTGTCGTTGAAGAACTAGAGGGAACTACACTGCTGGCCACCCAAAACAAAACACCAAGAAGGAAGCATCCGATTGGCCTGAAATTCGCAGCATGCGTCGCCCGCGAGAGGACATGCAAACGATTAGCATTGCAGGGTATATGGGTATATGCAAATCTTGTGCGCCCGGCACGCCACCGAGAAGCACTATAAGAAGGGTGCGCAGAAGGCGGGGTGTAAGTAGGGGAAGTGTGTTGTGCTGCCGGACCTGTGCATAGGAAGTTTCCTGATGCCTCGTCGCAGATTACGGCAGTCATACCAGCACGTTTCAGAGTTCGACAGAGGACGAAAAGTGGCTTATCAAGACAGCGGTTTGTCGTACCGAGACATCGGCGCCCGTGTGGGACAACATCCAGCCACAGTGAGGCGAGTATGGATTCGGTGGGTGCAGGAGGCACGGACGGACGGACCGACGGGAGCGATTGCCGCAGCCACGGCACACCACCGAACGAGAGGACCGGCATGTTGTGCGGCGGGCATTGACGGCTCGCTCTGCCACATCACGAACGTTAGTGCAGGAATTAGGGTGTGTTGCGCAACAACCTGTGTCAACACGTACCGTTCAACGTCGTCTGCAGGAGCGGGGACTTGTCGCACGGCGCCCATTGATCCGATTACCATTGATGTTACACCACCGGCGAGTGCGGCGGCAGTGGGCCGTTGAACGCCGCACCTGGACAACAGGATGGCATGACATTGTCTTCTCCGACGAATACCGCTTGTTCCTGCAGCACCACGATGGTCGGATCCACGTGTGGTGGCACCGCGGCGAGAGAGTGTTTGACGCCTGCATTATGCATCGCCATACCGGTCCGTCGCCTGGCGTCATGGTATGGGGCGCAATTGGATATGACACCCGCACCCCTCTGGTACGCATCGCCGGTTCACTCAACAGCCACCGCACCATCTCCGACGTTTTGGAGCCTGTAGTCCTCCCTTACCTGCAGGACCTGCCAGCGGCCACGTTTCAACAGGACAATGCGCACCCGCTCGTGGCACGCATCGTGCAACAATTCGTCACGGCCCACCAGGTGTCACTGCTGCCGTTGCCCGCCTGTTCTCCCGATATGTCGCCCATCAAACACGTCTGATCGCTGATCGGCAACCGAGTGGCCTGGCAAGCACCACCCACGGCTACGCCCGATGAACTGTGGCAACGTGTGTAATCAACCTGGACCGACATACCCCAAGCCCACATCCAAAGCCTCTTTCGTTCGATGCCGCGGCGTGTAGCGGCCGTTATTGCCAGCCATGGGGGCCACACGAACTATTGATGACTGCGTGTTCCGTAAGTCGCATGGGCCTGTAAGCTCAATCGTTTCATCTTTGTATCTGTTGTTATGTGTCCAGTAAATCTGACTTTGCTATCTCGTGTCCTTCTTGGTGTTGCATTTTGGGTGGCCAGCAGTATATATGAGAAAATGCGCACGGAAAACCATCTTACTCGTGCTGACTGGTTTCAATACAGACATTTCACGTCAGGGGCTGTTTTTTTTATTTTTCTATAGGAGGTTTAACGATCACCGTGAGCAACTCAATGGGCTATAAGCAGTTGCAGCCCGCAACTGCTTGTGAGGAAAAATTGGTTACAGCGAATGTTTTGTATCCGCAAAACTTCTGTGGGCACTTTTGTCTTTTATTATCCTCTATTGTAAAGAATATCATACCGAGGGGAGGGGGAGATACGTGCGACTCGCATCTATTTTCATGCTCCCTACACACCATGCCTAGCAAGCACATTTTCTGGCATGCGAAGTTCGAAGGCCATTCTGTAATTGCGTTTCTTCAGTTCACTTCGAGAAAGAGGACGTTAACATCCCGCGTGCAACCAAGGCCATACGTAGACGTCCGTCGCTTCCGACAGCTAGGCCATGGAGGAGGAGCAAACTATCTATTTTAGGTTTAAGAAACAAGGAAAAAACAACGATATAAAAGTTCAAAATAAATAGGATTTTTTTTTCGGGATGTAATCCTGCATATTAAATGCCATTAATTATGTATTTAAATCGAAAAGTGGTTTTTATCTTTGCGAAAAGACGTTCAAAGCCCGCGTGTACTCAAAGTAGTTTATTGTTATTAGAACAAATGATATTGCGTGCAATTCCCGTGTAAATTTGAAATTCAGAACGATCACCGTTAACGCTTGTAACGTAAAATTAACTTTCATTTTTAGTTGAATTAAAAATTAACTGAATTAACTTTCATTTTTGCTTGAATTAAGAATGAACTGAATTAACTCTCAGTTTTAGTTGAATCAAGAATTAACAGAATTAACTCTCAGTTTTAGTTGAATTAAGAATTAACTGAAGTAACTTTCATTTTTAGTTGAATTAAGAATTATCAGTTTAACTCTCAGTTTTAGTTGAATCAAGAATTAACTGAATTAACTTTCATTTTTAGTTGAATTCAGGATTAACTTTCATTTTTAGTTGAAGAATTAACTGAATTAACTTTCGTTTTTAGTTGAATTAAGAATGAACTGAATTAACTCTCAATTTTAGTTGAATTAAGAATTAACAGATTAACTCTCAGTTTTAGTTGAATTAAGAATTAACTGAAGTAACTTTCATTTTTAGTTGAATTAAGAATTAACTGAATTATCTTTCATTTTTATTTGATGTCTCTATGTAAATCTGCGTTCGTTCTCTGTCTTGTCTCTGGAGAAATGAGGTTGACAACACTTCGGAGGTCAGAGACCATGACGTATGCATGTGTAGGTTTTTTTTAGTTAATAAAAAGAACTAAAATACACGAGGATTGTACCGAAAATAACGCAAAAGTGGGCGTAACTTTTTTTGTATACTGCATGACAGAGGTCGTTCAAATTGCACACGTTGGTAGAGTAACTCTTCCTCTATAATAAAACTTGTTCTGTAGGGGGATTTTTTTTCAGAATTCGAGAAAACCTGTTCAAATTTCTCAAAACTTTACAGGTAAAGAAAAAATCCTCACTCCAGAACACATTTTTCCTCTGAGAAGGATTAAGTGACGGAACGAGCCGCACAGTTCCTACTCTTTATCTGACCCCAAGAAAACAAAATTTCATTACAAAAAAATAATAATAATAAGTAGCTGAATTATTAGTTATAGATTTTTTACTTTTTTTTTTTCTCCTCTCAGAAAGGGTCGAGCAGGATTATTGCAATTTTTTTTCGTAATCTAAATTCTTGCTTTTATTTCATTAACTTCAGCAGTATTTTCAACACGGGTAAAATATTGTTTCTTGTGTTCTTTTGGGTGAATTTCTTTATTCCGCCATCTTGGGCAATCTCAAACGTCACCAGTTTAGGGTTTTTAAAACCCGTGAGGCAAGCATCGTTCTATTTTTGGGCCAAGGTCAACCAAACCCTGGGCGAGAGAGAGATCAAATCAGATCAGATCATATGTTGAGGATTTCAGGAAAGGTGTGTCTGACCCCAGATCTTAAACAACTCTTAGAAATTGGAAGCTAGGAGATTTGGACTAGAGTGGCCGACAGGAAAGTGACAAGGAAGCGAGGTAGAAAGGGGGAGGAAGACGCCCTTATTTATTACTTACCAGGGGGCCAGTACCCGGAGTCCGACGGCTTAACGTGCCCATCCGACGCACAGCGGGTATTTAGTAGTTCGAACGTTTGTACCTGCCCAGGATCGAACCTGAGGTTATCTCCATGGCAGTCACGAACGCTGACTACTAGACCACCCGCGACTCTCTGGGCGAAAGAGAGAGGGATATCTACTTAGCTTCACCTTTTTGACGCGAAAATGTGAGGAACGGGATTGTATACAGTCTGTTACTAGGATCAGTCTTGACCAATGAATGCGAAGGTGACCTGTAAATCATGGGGTCGGGGGGCACGCTGTTGTGACAAAGAATATACACTGTTGTGCAAAAATTAAGGACGAAGAGGAGAAATTAGCATAACAGCAGAACGAACCGGCAGAACGGACCGAAAGACAGCTCAGGAGATTGACTAGGGTCCGGTACGGTTGGGCATGCGCATATAGGCAGCATGACGTCGGGGGGGGGGTGTCGGAAGGGTATAAAGCACACCGGCGGTGTACGCTCAGGAATTCGGTGAAAGCTATTGCACGGTGTTCGTCAGTTTGAACGACGTCGAGTTAATGCCACCGTGTGATATGGCCAAGAGGCAATCCAGTAGACGACATCTGGATGACTTCACCCGAGGTCGCGTCATTGGGAAGTTGGAAGAAGGTCGAAGTGTGACTAGTGTGGCCCAGGAGTACAGGATCGCTCACAGCATCGTTTCACGAGCTTGGAGGGCATTTCAAGCGACAGGAAGAGCTGTCCAAGAGTTTAGCAGTGGTCGTCCACAAGCAACCACGGCGGCGGACGACCGGTATATTGTCCCATAGACGAGAAGAGACAGATGGCAGACAGCGGGAGAAATCGCAAGGCACATGCAACAGACAACTGGACGTCCGTTATCGCGTTTTACCGTGGCCAGGACGCTGCACAGAGGTGGTCTATTAGCACGACGACCAGCACGGTGTGTGCCATTAAAGCCAGCTCATCGGAGACGGCGGTTGCTGTGGTGCCAGGAACACAAGAACTGGACACATCAGCAATGGGGTCGAGTTCTCTTTACGGATGAGAGGCGATTTAGTCTGACGAGCGATTCTGGACGTATACACATCTGGAGAGATCAGGGAACACGCAATCGCACCTTCAACATCATCGAAAGGGACCGGTTTGGAGCTGGCGGAATTCTTGTTTGGGGCGGTATCATGCTTGGTAGCCGTAGTGACCTCCACATCTTCCAAGGAAGTTCAGTCACTGGTGTCCGCTATTGTACCGAGGTTCTCCTGCCTCACGTGCGTTTGTTTAGAGGTGCTGTGAGTCCTGAGTTCCTCTTCATGGACGACAACGCTACACCTCATCGTACAGTGGCTGTCGCAGAGCTGTTGGAGAGTAAAGATATTCAACGCATGGATTGGCCCGCAAAGTCCCCGGACCTAAATCCAATCGAACACCTGTGGGACCTTCTCGCGAGACGCTTGGCAGCACGTCACCACCCGCCAGCAACGATTCCGCAGCTACGATTGGCGCTACAAGAGGAATGGGCCGCGATGCCTCAACAGCTCCTTGACAACCTCGTCCTCAGCATTAGCAAACATTGTAAATCCTACAACGCAGTCAGGGGTGATCTTATCCCCTACTGAAGACTGGATTTTTCTTGGCAGCCGCCTGTCACATGGACGTTTCTGTCTTCTGTCCAGTTGTGCTCGAAGCTACCTTTTCAATAAAGTGCCTTTGTATCCTTTGGATTCCTTGTTTGGACGGTTTTGCTCACTTGTCCCATATTCTTATATCTTGGGGATCTTATGGTATGATTTGAGTCGATGTGGAGCACTTCTGCACGACGTTACATTCGAAAAACCGTCTCGTTCTTAATTTTTGCACTCCAGTGTATAACGCGTGAAGAAGACCAACTCTCATAGAGATAACGTAAAACAGGCGACAAGAGCGCCACCACACTTTAAGAGGTAATATGCTCAGCGGGAAATTTAACATTCAGGAGCAAAACACGTTAGGGGGACTACGGCAATGAAGCTTTTCTTTTATCCACGATGGGTTTTTTCGATCTGATGACTATTTGCTTAGAGCAGTTTTTTTTTCTTGTTGTTGTTGCTGTTTTCTGATATCCCGCCCAACTCTTATTTTGGTGAGAAAAATATGCAGTAACAGTAGTCATCATCATCATTGTCAACCATTATCAACCCACTGCTGGACGAAGGTCTCCCCAAGTTTCCTCCACAACGGTCTATCTTGTGCCAGTCTCCACCATGTCACTCCCGCATACTTTCGAATTTCATCCACCCATCTTTCATGTGGTCTTCTTCTGGGTCTTTTCCTGTCCCTTGGAATCCAATCTAAAATTTCGGCTGTCCATCGATGGTCTGTCCTTCTGTCCAGCCCATTGCCATTTCAGGGATTTAACTCTGATCATGATGTCTTCCACTTTTGTAATTTTTCGGATACACGAGTTCCTCTTCTTATCTCTCCGGGTTATACCAAGCATGCACCTCTCCATGCTACTTTGAGTTGTCTGCATCCTTTGTATGTCTCTTTTAGTTCAGGTCCACGTCTCTGCACCATACGTAAGCACTGGAAGGATGCATTGATCAAACACTTTTCTTTTAAGACATAATGGCATATTGCTCTTGAAAATTAAGCTGTTTCTTCCAAAAGCTCTTTAGGCAAGTTTTGTACGCCGATTAATTTCTTCATCAATGTGACCCTCACTTGATATCTGCTGTCCAAGATAAACTTATGTGTCTGTTATCTCCAGCTTTTCTCCATCAATCGATAAATCTTCATTTCTTGTAAAAGCATTGAACATCACTTTTGTCTTCTGAAAGTTCATTTTTAATCCCACTTCTTTACTCTTGTCAGCAAGTTCTTGGATCATACTCTGCAGCTCTGATGGGGTAGTTGTAAAAATGACTATGTCATCAGCAAAACGAAGGTGGGCTAGATAATCTCCATTAATCTTTATCTCTTTGTTTTCCTAGTTCAGTGATTGAAAGACATTTTCCAATGTGGCATTAAAGAGCTTCGGCGATATGGTGTCACCTTGTCTCACTCCTTTTCCAATTTTTATATGTGTTGTATTTTCAAACAGCCGAATCTTTGCACTTGCATTTTCATAGATGTTATTAATAATATTAATGTACGCATCTTCAATACCGCAGGATTTCAGGGCCATTGTAACTGCTGATGGTTTCACCGAATCAAAGGCTTTTTCATAATCGATAAAAGCCATGCACAATAGAAGTTCATATTCCCTCGCTCTTTCAATTAGTTCTCTCAGTACGTGGATATGACCTATTGTGCTGTAGCCACTCCTGAATCCAGCTTGTTCTCTCGGTTGAGCCATGTCCAGTGTCACCTTTAAGCGGAGTGAAAGAACTTTAATGAAGATTTTATAAACCACTGATAGGAGGCTGATAGGTCTGTAGTTCCTGAGATCCTCAATGTCACCTTTTTTATGTAGCAAGATCATTCTAGCGTTGTTCCAATCCTTAGGAATCTTCCCTTCATTGAGGCATCGAGTGAAAATTTGGGCGAGTACTGTTTCGATTTCTCCACTTGCTTCTTGTATGATGTCTACAGTAATTCCATCTTCTCCTGGAGCTTTTCCCCGCTTCATGTTCTTGATTGCATGTGCAACTTCTGCTGGGTGAACTGGAAGAACTCTGGTACTGGTACCTTTCATGATGTCTGGAGTACATGTATCATCCCTTTCATATAATTTGGAGTAGAAATCTTTCACTCTTGTCAAAATTTCGCCTCTATTTCTTGTTACAGAACCATCTTCTTTTCTCAGTGCCATAATCTGTTTTCTTCCCTTACTGAGATGTCCCTTTGCTATCTTTAGGCTTTGGTTGTTTTCAATTGCTTTCCTTACTAGTTCACAGTTGAATTTCCTTACGTCTTCAGTTATACTTTTCCGTACTGTCTTGCATAGCTCTATATATTCCACTTTGGAAGTCACATCTTCTTTAGTTGTCCTCATCTCTCTTCTTTTTCGCATCAACATTTTGGGGTTTCCTGATAATTTGTTCACCTGCAACTTGTTCTTAGACCCAGCTAATTTTGTTGCTGTTTCCATAAGAGCTTTGGTTACTTTTCTGTTAACTTCAGAAATATCCACTTCTTCCGATGTTAGGCCTTCTAAAGCAGAGAATCTGTTCTTCAGTTCCAACTTGAAGGTATTATGGTGTTTTTTAAGGTTGGTTATGTCAATATATTTTGTTTGTCTTATGAGCTTGCTACGTTCGAGTTTAGTGTTTAGGTGCATAACTATAAATTTTAACAAATATTATAGTTAGGCGTAAAGATCCGTACAAAATGCAGACATTCCTTAGTATTTGGCATTACTGAAAAATGTTTCTGAAAAACCGAAGAACAAACAAAAGCCTTAACTAATCCGATTGGCGTAACAAAACTAACATTTCCGATTTGCGAAGTTATTATGCTACCGAGAAGGTAACATTTCTGTGCTGTGAGTAGCTCGGCTGACTCTTCTTTAACCAAAGAATTGAAGTCAACAAAAAAAAAACGCATGCGCAGTCTGCTCCGGCATCAGCCTGTATGTTGGCTTCTGTGCACTGCATTTTGACTCTTAAGATATGACGGTGATAGTTACGTCTCGCCGAGCTTTAACTTCTCCCAAGCAAGTTCGCTCTTCTGTTTGTTGCTGGCCACGATGTAACATCGAAAAGAAAGAAGCTCCGTTGAGGGGCAGTCAGCTCGCCGGGGTTTGGCTTGGCCCGTCAGTAAGAATGGCGGTGTTGCCCTAGCGACAATTCTCATGGCATGGGGACTTGACTGATTCGTAACTTGAATCAGCCAGCTAAAATGATCATTTTCAAGGTTCTCATTGCTGGCGATGAAATGTTCATGGCCGCCCCGGTGGCGCAGTGGTCTAAGCGATGGCCTCTGATCATTCGTCCGAAAGGGGTCCGGGTTCGAATCCCGGTGAGGCATGGATGTTGTTTTTGTCTTACGGCACTGGCTCTCTTCCTTCCCTGGAACCAGTGACCCTAAATTAGGGACGGGCGACTGCTTATATCCCATTGAGTTGCTCACGGTGGTCGTTAAACTTCCAATCAAAAAAAAAAAAAAAGAAAAGAAATGTTCTCGGCTTTTCAACAAGAGACGGCTGCGCGTGCTGTCAATATATAGAAAAAGGGTGGCACAAGAAGAGGAGAAAAAAATCCTTAGGGACTCAAGGAAGTTCATCCAGACACAGGAATTTCCGGCAAAGTCATGGCTATTATGAACAGTACAACATGCGGTCCACTATCACCAGCAACGAAATCTAAACTGCTGTCCGACTTCTGCTTCCTGGGGGAGATAGCCAAGCATACGGTGTCAGAACCAAGGCTATTACCATATACACCAGCTTCAAGTTAAAAAAAAAAAAGTGTTTTTTAAAAAGAAAAAGGAACAATTGCGTTCTCAAGGAAAGGCCGATTTTTTTTCCGGCAGCGAACTCGGATGGGTGTGCTCAAGAGTTTTGCTGTTCCCAGTCCTAAAGGTAATTTTTTTTTTTTTTGCATTATAAACTTTATGTTAAGGTTTCTTCGAAATTATTTAACGAGTGGGCTTTGCAGTGGGCAGTCTAGTTCAATCGTATACAGGGTGATTCATAAAGAAGTATACAGTTTCAACGCACTGTAAAACAAGAACAATGTAGGATATTTTATGTGACCTGTAGCAGAATTGTAGGGGAATGTTTCAAGTTTTTTAGAGACAGTCACAGATGTTCTATGTGTGTACCCTTAGTCACACGACACACATCGATCCTCTAATCCATTTCCACCCAAACGCGAGGTAAGATATCTGAATCAAGTGCAGTGATAGTGGCTGTGATACAAACAGCCCGTAGTTTCAAATTTTTTATGCCAATCGTAGATAGATTTTCTGGTTGGAGGTTCTTTTCCGAATCGTGATCGAAAATGCCGTTGCACAACAGTTACAGATTCCGTTTGGCTCAGTTCAAGAACACAAAACGCCTTCTCCACAGCAGACGCTGCCATTTTGACCTACTAGTCACGTGACACGCGCTGTTGCCTACGTCACTTCCCTTACTAGCGGGACACAAACTTTATGAGTACATCTACCGAACGGTTCGCAGTTGTGGTCCGTGTCTTCAACTGTTACTGCTTTACAGCATCTGGAAACTGTATACTTCTTTATGAATCACCCTGTATTTCTGCTATAGTTTGTCCAAGGTTAACTGGGTATAGGAAAGAAATCAATATTCATTTTGTTATGTCTTGTGTGTTATGTCCAAGTAATATGTTAGAATGTGAAACTTCCTTTCATTTTTTTCCAAGAGCCTAAGTTTACGAAAATTGTAATTTTACATGTGTTAAGATAGTAGTATTTTAGCTCTTGTATTTTTGGAGCTTGTGTGTTGAATGGCACCAATGAAACTCAGTGTTTAAGTATTATTTTGCAAAAGAAGCTTCATGTCATATTTTATACTCAGGGGAGATAAATTACGGAAAATGAAAATTTAAGTGTGTTAGTAGCAGGGGTATATGATTTCACAATTTTGGTAGGAGCTATCTTGAGTAAGAGCAACCTTTCAAAACAGTATTTCTTTAAGTGAAATTTAAATTTCTACTATGTGTAGTGATTTTTACGTTCGTACGTTAGCATTTGTATTGCATCAGTATTTATAAATATAATGTAGGTGTCATGTAATTCAAATTTTTCCTGGAGGCAGTTTTATTATGAATTTGTGTTTTGATGAATTTTGGTGTTAAATTATTCTTTAAAATTTCGTAGTAGTGTGGGCTAGTTTCCAATATCAAGCCAGTGTATTTGGAACAACAAATTATATGAGAGGGCAGACATTAAAGTGGGCATGCATGCTGACTAGGGTGCTTATAAAGTGTTGGCCTAGATATCAACCTTGTGTAATGTTTGAATTCTTCGATAGGTGCTTTTCTGAGATAAGGGTATTGATGTATGTTTTGTTAAATACTGGTGCGACGAGATAATGGTGTTTCAAGAAATGTTCTTTTTTGGGGAGGTGGTGGACAGGTGTTCTTGAAAGCTCCGGATGTGAGATACTCGTGTCAAAAAGGTGATCTTGAGGCGATTGGAGGGATTGCTTTCAAGATCAAAGGGCTTGAGTAGAGCGACGATCCACAGAATTCGATTCAGTGCAAACTATGTGATTTTGGAGACAATTTAAGGGAATCGTGATCCAAATCAACACATCTGTATGCCGGCTAATCCCTTGGTGGTTATTCCACGCGGGGGAGTTCAGGTGTGTGGTTCCCAAAGTGTTCATAAAAGAAAATAGTACAGAATGATATCTCACACTTATATTCAATAAATACACACAATTGACGAGGATTAGGAACATCAACCGAAGACATCGCTCCTTCCACGTTTATAAGTGAGTCATGGAAAAATTATCATCGGCCGCTCCCAGGAATCTAACCCAGGGTCTTCCAGTTACGCGCCGGACATTCTACCACTGTACCGCACCGACCTCGAATTGTCCAGACTACCTTGCGACATAACTGCCAAACCACATGGCAGTATACTTCTTGGAGCCCCGCACAATCCTGGGGATTCACCAAAGATGGTAAGCAGCAACCGAACAAATAACTAAGAGGCCAATGAATAATAAACACACACAATTGACTTGGATTAGGAACATTAAACAGAAGTCATCGCTCTTTCCACGTTGCTGGGGTGAATCCCCAACAACGTGGAAAGAGCGATGGAACATCAAACAGAATTAGAAACATCAAACAGAATTAGGATTAAGAAGCATCAGACAGAAGTCGAATGCTGGGGTAAATCCCCAGCACTGTGCGGGGCTCCAAGAAACAACCTGCCATGTTGCATGAGTCTGGAGAATTCGAGGCCGCTGTGGTGCAGTGGTAGCATGTCCGGCGCGTAACTGGAAGACCCTGTGTTTTATTCCCGGTGGCGGCCGAAGGAATTTTTCCCTGACTCACTTATAAACGTGGAAAGAGCAATGACTTCTGTTTGATGCTGACGCTTATACTCCTATTTCGGTGCGTAGGCCTTATTTGATTCACGACCAAATCTCACCTTCAGTCTTAATAATGATATTCCTTCAGAGAGTAATTTTGTTTTCGAAGATATTTGAGTCTGACTAAATGAGATGTGTCTCTAGCCAGTGTATGAGTTATTGACTTCATGGATCTTTTGAATTAAGTGAAGAACTGCATTAGGTATTTTTGAAAATGTAGATTAAGTTGCGTTGTGAGTTACATGCCAGTGAAAGTTGTGTATTTTTAAATTTTGTTGAACGGTAAGTGTGCCTATTGATATCTGTTCAAGTTCAGGATTGTAGTGAATCAGTATTTGGATTGTAAAGTATTATGTATTCAGAGCAAGCTTGTGTTAGCAAGGTTATATGAATTTCGTGATGATGGTGTGAAATTTAATTCTTTTTATCAGCGTTGCAAATTACTGATAAATTTTGAGTTGGTTTAGTAACATATTAAGTGCAGTGTGTTCGGCATAGAGTCTAGAAGTTATTTTGTATTATTTAATGCTAATATTCAGGGCTGTGGAATTGTAAGGCCAATTTTCCTGTTAATGTAAGATTGTTTACTAATGTAGCTTTAGGTTATTTACAAATTCTCGCTCAGTTATTGTAATTTTAAAATTAATGTTGGCTAAGGAAACTGGTTAGATTGGTTTGTCCAAAGATTAAATGAAATCTGTATTCTTTACACATTAAGCTATAAATATATAACCGAGGTGAAGAGAAAACAAAATTACATTTCCGCTACCAGAACCAATCCACAACGTTAAATCTTACTGTGCCATCAGTCAAGGGTTTATGCGTTTCGCAAATCATTGGGATTTTTTTAAAATAAATAATGTGTCTTGTGCCACCCGAAAGGGATAAATTTGATTTTTGCATTGTGGAAGTGTGCGACCAGCTAAATATTGTTGTATAATTTGTGAACTTCAAAAATGTTTTTAGAAGGTTTCAGTTCTATAGGCCAGTTTTTTAGCATATTACTACTGTTTCTGTTGTAATTAAGCTTTATTGAGTTTTCATCCTGCCATGCTAATTTAAAATTCTAATGCAAGTACATGTTAGGCATTAATTAAAGAATTTCACATCCCTGTGTATCATTTGGTATTTTATAAGGGGAGTGGCCAAAAGTAAAAAACAATTTTCTTTTTTGAAATTTGAAAAGCTGATTGTGCCAAATAAAAAAAACATACTGGTTTACGGGTATTTCTCAACTTATTTAAATACATTGTTTTTATTTAATGGTTGAGTTTCCCAAGAAATACAGACCATGTAGATTTTCAAAAACCCAAACTTTGTGCAGCGAAAAATTATGTGTTCAGGCTGAATTCCATCCCTAGAACAAATGTATCCACCTTAGCGTACCTAAGGAAAGGTACGTAACACCGGAGTTATCGTTAATAATTTAACAAAGCATTTTTGTTCTAACCACTTCTAAAAAGAAAAAGAAAATCCAGAAGGTATTTACGCGTGTACAATGTGTAACATGAGAATTTAGTGTCACACATTGGTACACATGTAACAATAAATACCTTTTTTACACTTACAGGGTTTTCAACTCGGCTAAAACGCAAACAACGCCAACCGGCAATAATAACTTTTGGATTTCAAAGCTCAGTGCTGAATTTTATTTATCATGGCCTTAGATAGAATGTTTCCAAATCCATCTCCCAAATTTAATGTTAACCATATTTCAATATTTACCTTTATTTTAATGTTTACCTAATTTCACGAAACATACCGGTAGACCAAACGAAAATTTCTCTCCATAACACACTTCTTCTTCATTGCAGGTAAATGATATATTCCAAGAAGAAGCAACGTGGCGTCACTGAGTTCTTGTCGAACGAAGGGTGCATGCGGTCCGATATCCACCGAAGGCTACAGAATGTTTACGCAGATGACACCATTGAGAAGACAAATGTGCACGCATGGATGAAGAAGTTTAAAGAAGGGGAAATCAGCATTGAAGACAAACTACGCAGTGGGAGACCATCATCTGCTACCACTGACACGAATCGTCAGCGAGTGGATGAATTGATTCTCGCGGAGTGACGAGTCACAATATGTGAGCTTGTTGCACAACTGGACTGTGGTCACAGTGCCGTATACAGAAGATGGTGGAAGACTTAGGGTATCAGAAAGTGTGTGCAAAGTGGGTACCTCGGCAGCTGACACCCGATTTGAAAGAGAGAAGAGTGGAAGTCTGCTCTGATCTGCTGGTAGCGTTTGAAACTAATAAAGAAACAATTGTTTTCGATTTGGTGACAGCGGATGAAACGTGCGCGTATCTTTGCAATCTGGAAAGGAGGAATCAATCCATGGAATGGCATCACAGCTCTTCACCAAGGCCTAAGAAATTCAAGAGCAAGCGATCAACACAGAAAGCCATTGTGACTGTTTTTGGGATGAGAGGAGTGTCATTCTCCTTGATTTTCTGGAACGTGTCCGTACCGTGACCAGCGAGCGGTACATTGAGACACTCAATAAGCTTATTGAAGTCACAAGAAGAAGGAGACCGAAAAGGAATCCGAAAAGGATCCACATTCACCATGACAATGCGAGACCACACACATCTTTGGAAACAAATAAAGCGGCGATTAACAAATTAGGCTGGTCGGTGGTCACCCATCCACCGTACAGCCCAGACTGGCGCCCTCCGACTTCCACCTGTTTGGTCCAATGAAGGACAGTCTCCTGGAACAACGATTTGATGACACAGACGAGGTGAAAGTGGCTGTGAAGAAGTGGGTACAACAGTCCACACCTGAAAATTTTCAAAGAGGATTCGAGAGTTGGGTTCAACGATGGCGCACATGCATCGTTTGTGATGGAGACTACGTTGAGTAGTATTTTTGTATAGAGAAAGAGACACTCCAGCAACATGTGCAATTTGAACGACCTCTGTCAGTTAATAAAAAGTTATACACCCGTATATGTATAATGTTGCAGCAGCAGCAGCAAAAAAGTGTAGTATGGTTTTGTGATGTTATAGTTGCGGGAGCTGTGTTACTCTGAAGATTGATTTACTTGAAGGCAGAGTGTTACGCTGTGCCTGTTACATTTTTAGCGTTTGGAGTTAAAATTTTCTACCTACTACCGTTTAATTACTTTTTAAGTATACTGCCATTATGATTTGTTTCTCACGTGTTCTGGAGCAAAGTGCATACTTGATGGAGTAAAGAACAAGTAAGCAGCAAGTAAGTCTTCCTGAAACTTATTTGAACGACTTTGTTTCACCTCGAGAAAAATCTTAAGTACTGTTCTCAACGTTTAAAATAGTAAAACCCGTTGCACGCGTATGCAGCGTATGTGCAAAACACGAGCTAACGAGCAACATCACGTGATCTAGGCAAATCATCCATATTAATCATGATTATTTGGGAATACCCCGGTAGGCGCCTGCTGGCATGGGGCATCATATTTCATTCGTCTTACATTGTTTTACTACCAGCACATCGACACTCATGTGGTAAACTCAGGCATGCTGGGAAATTGGCGTCCAGTGACAAAGCGCGTCCGGGCCCGACTTCAGAGGAAACCATCAACGCCAAGGGTGGCCAACGTTTTTTGAAATTGGGCCAGTAACTACTTAGAAATCATTTGAAGGGCCATCGTAACCAACTTAAATATTGACAATAAATGCACGGTAGACGTGGATTAGGAACATCAAATAGAAGTCATCGCTCTTCCCACGTTTTTTCATGAGTCACGGAAAAATTCTCATCCGCTGTCACCGGAAAACGAACCCAGGGACTTCCAGTTTCTCGCCGGACATACTTCCACTGCACCACAGCGGTCTCGTTCTCTAGACTCACATACGAAAAACTGCCAAACCACCTGGCACTTTGTTGTATGTGAGTCTGGAGAATTTCATGTCCGGCGCGTAACTGGAAAACCCTGGGTTCCCAGTGGCGGCCGATGAGAATTTTTCCGTGACTCACTTATAAACGTGGAAAGAGCGATGACTTCTATTTGATGTTCCTAATCCACGTCAACTGTGTATTTATTAGTCATTCGCCTTCTAGTTATTTGTTCAGTTGCTACTGTTCATCTTTGGTGAATCCCCAGCATTGTGGGGGGATCCAAGGAAAGCAACCTGCCAGGTGCTTTGGCAGTTTGTCGTATGTGAGTCTCGATAATTTCGAGGATGCTGTGGTGCGGTGGAAGCATGACCGGCGCCCAACTGACCCTGGGTTCAATTCCCGGTGGCGGCCGATGAGAATTTTTTCATGACTCACTTATAAACGTGCAAAGAGCGAAGACTTCTATTTAAATATTGACAACTATTATCAGCTAAAAATGGGGTTATTTTAAATTTTTCTAAAGAATTGAAACCCATATACATTTTTAAACAGTCCTTTTATTAAATCATTCACATAATATTAAAATTATTATTATGCAAAAAACACTCAATTGTTATGATAAAACTTTCTTTTTTACTAGAAATTAAAGAGACAAAATTAATCAAAATATTAAAGATCCTATGAACTTTACACACCTGCAACACTAATGTGATTTTTGAACCTGCTTTTCACGTAACAATTTGACAATGTTGGATGTAATTCTCGATGTACTTAAAAGAAGCATATCACCTAGGTGTGCATGTGTGAAAGTTGAACGAATTTTATTTTTTACAACATTCATGGATGAAAATGTTTGTTCACAAATGTATGTGGATAAGAATATGCAAATAAACCTCAGAGCAAGATCATGAAGCTCGGGAAACTGTTCTTTACGCACGTATTTCCAGAACTCAATCAAATTAGGAGCAGTGGGTGATTCACATTGTTCTTTAAACTTGTCAGCCTTCACTGTTCTTTAGGGACGTATTTCCAGAACTCAATCAAATTAGGAGCAGTGGGTGATTCACATTGTTCTTTAAACTTATCAGCCTTTCCTGTTCTTGAGTGAAAGTATTTCCAGAACTCAATCAAATTAGGAGCAGTGGGTGATTCACATTGTTCTTTAAACTTATCAGCCTTTCTGTTCTTTAGGGACGTATTTCCAGAACTCAATTAAATTAGGAGCAGTGGGTGATTCACATTGTTCTTTAAACTTATCAGCCTTTCTGTTCTTTAGGGACGTATTTTCAGAACTCAATCAAATTAGGAGCAGTGGGTGATTCACATTGTTCTTTAAACTTATCAGCCTTTCTGTTCTTTAGGGACGTATTTCCAGAACTCAATCAAATTAGGAGCAGTGGGTGATTCACATTGTTCTTTAAACTTATCAGCCTTTCTGTTCTTTAGGGACGTATTTCTAGAACTCAATCAAATTAGGAGCAGTGGGTGATTCACATTGTTCTTTAAACTTATCAGCCTTTCTGTTCTTTAGGGACGTATTTCTAGAACTCAATCAAATTAGGAGCAGTGGGTGATTCACATTGTTCTTTAAACTTATCAGCCTTTCCTGTTCTTGAGTGAAAGTATTTCCAGAACTCAATCAAATTAGGAGCAGTGGGTGATTCACATTGTTCTTTAAACTTATCAGCCTTCCTGTTCTTTAGGGACGTATTTCCAGAACTCAATTAAATTAGGAGCAGTGGGTGATTCACATTGTTCTTTAAACTTATCAGCCTTTCTGTTCTTTAGGGACGTATTTCTAGAACTCAATCAAATTAGGAGCAGTGGGTGATTCACATTGTTCTTTAAACTTATCAGCCTTTCTGTTCTTTAGGGACGTATTTCTAGAACTCAATCAAATTAGGAGCAGTGGGTGATTCACATTGTTCTTTAAACTTATCAGCCTTTCTGTTCTTTAGGGACGTATTTCTAGAACTCAATCAAATTAGGAGCAGTGGGTGATTCCCATTGTTCTTTAAACTTATCAGCCTTTCTGTTCTTTAGGGACGTATTTCCAGAACTCAATTAAATTAGGAGCAGTGGGTGATTCACATTGTTCTTTAAACTTATCAGCCTTTCTGTTCTTTAGGGACGTATTTCTAGAACTCAATCAAATTAGGAGCAGTGGGTGATTCACATTGTTCTTTAAACTTATCAGCCTTTCTGTTCTTTAGGGACGTATTTCCAGAACTCAATCAAATTAGGAGCAGTGGGTGATTCACATTGTTCTTTAAACTTATCAGCCTTTCTGTTCTTTACGGACGTATTTCTAGAACTCAATCAAATTAGGAGCAGTGGGTGATTCACATTGTTCTTTAAACTTATCAGACTTTCTGTTCTTTAGGGACGTATTTCTAGAACTCAATCAAATTAGGAGCAGTGGGTGATTCACATTGTTCTTTAAACTTATCAGCCTTTCCTGTTCTTGAGTGAAAGTATTTCCAGAACTCAATCAAATTAGGAGCAGTGGGTGATTCACATTGTTCTTTAAACTTATCAGCCTTTCTGTTCTTTAGGGACGTATTTCTAGAACTCAATCAAATTAGGAGCAGTGGGTGATTCACATTGTTCTTTAAACTTATCAGCCTTTCTGTTCTTTAGGGACGTATTTCTAGAACTCAATCAAATTAGGAGCAGTGGGTGATTCACATTGTTCTTTAAACTTATCAGCCTTTCTGTTCTTTAGGGACGTATTTCCAGAACTCAATTAAATTAGGAGCAGTGGGTGATTCACATTGTTCTTTAAACTTATCAGCCTTTCTGTTCTTTAGGGACGTATTTCTAGAACTCAATCAAATTAGGAGCAGTGGGTGATTCACATTGTTCTTTAAACTTATCAGCCTTTCTGTTCTTTAGGGACGTATTTCTAGAACTCAATCAAATTAGGAGCAGTGGGTGATTCACATTGTTCTTTAAACTTATCAGCCTTTCTGTTCTTTAGGGACGTATTCCTAGAACTCAATCAAATTAGGAGCAGTGGGTGATTCACATTGTTCTTTAAACTTATCAGCCTTTCTGTTCTTTAGGGACGTATTTCTAGAACTCAATCAAATTAGGAGCAGTGGGTGATTCACATTGTTCTTTAAACTTATCAGCCTTTCTGTTCTTTAGGGACGTATTTCTAGAACTCAATCAAATTAGGAGCAGTGGGTGATTCACATTGTTCTTTAAACTTATCAGCCTTTCTGTTCTTTAGGGACGTATTTCCAGAACTCAATTAAATTAGGAGCAGTGGGTGATTCACATTGTTCTTTAAACTTATCAGCCTTTCTGTTCTTTAGGGACGTATTTCCAGAACTCAATCAAATTAGGAGCAGTGGGTGATTCACATTGTTCTTTAAACTTATCAGCCTTTCTGTTCTTTAGGGACGTATTTCCAGAACTCAATCAAATTAGGAGCAGTGGGTGATTCACATTGTTCTTTAAACTTATCAGCCTTTCTGTTCTTTAGGGACGTATTTCTAGAACTCAATCAAATTAGGAGCAGTGGGTGATTCACATTGTTCTTTAAACTTATCAGCCTTTCTGTTCTTTAGGGACGTATTTCTAGAACTCAATCAAATTAGGAGCAGTGGGTGATTCACATTGTTCTTTAAACTTATCAGCCTTTCCTGTTCTTGAGTGAAAGTATTTCCAGAACTCAATCAAATTAGGAGCAGTGGGTGATTCACATTGTTCTTTAAACTTATCAGCCTTCCTGTTCTTTAGGGACGTATTTCCAGAACTCAATTAAATTAGGAGCAGTGGGTGATTCACATTGTTCTTTAAACTTATCAGCCTTTCTGTTCTTTAGGGACGTATTTCTAGAACTCAATCAAATTAGGAGCAGTGGGTGATTCACATTGTTCTTTAAACTTATCAGCCTTTCTGTTCTTTAGGGACGTATTTCTAGAACTCAATCAAATTAGGAGCAGTGGGTGATTCACATTGTTCTTTAAACTTATCAGCCTTTCTGTTCTTTAGGGACGTATTTCTAGAACTCAATCAAATTAGGAGCAGTGGGTGATTCCCATTGTTCTTTAAACTTATCAGCCTTTCTGTTCTTTAGGGACGTATTTCCAGAACTCAATTAAATTAGGAGCAGTGGGTGATTCACATTGTTCTTTAAACTTATCAGCCTTTCTGTTCTTTAGGGACGTATTTCTAGAACTCAATCAAATTAGGAGCAGTGGGTGATTCACATTGTTCTTTAAACTTATCAGCCTTTCTGTTCTTTAGGGACGTATTTCCAGAACTCAATCAAATTAGGAGCAGTGGGTGATTCACATTGTTCTTTAAACTTATCAGCCTTTCTGTTCTTTACGGACGTATTTCTAGAACTCAATCAAATTAGGAGCAGTGGGTGATTCACATTGTTCTTTAAACTTATCAGACTTTCTGTTCTTTAGGGACGTATTTCTAGAACTCAATCAAATTAGGAGCAGTGGGTGATTCACATTGTTCTTTAAACTTATCAGCCTTTCCTGTTCTTGAGTGAAAGTATTTCCAGAACTCAATCAAATTAGGAGCAGTGGGTGATTCACATTGTTCTTTAAACTTATCAGCCTTTCTGTTCTTTAGGGACGTATTTCTAGAACTCAATCAAATTAGGAGCAGTGGGTGATTCACATTGTTCTTTAAACTTATCAGCCTTTCTGTTCTTTAGGGACGTATTTCTAGAACTCAATCAAATTAGGAGCAGTGGGTGATTCACATTGTTCTTTAAACTTATCAGCCTTTCTGTTCTTTAGGGACGTATTTCCAGAACTCAATTAAATTAGGAGCAGTGGGTGATTCACATTGTTCTTTAAACTTATCAGCCTTTCTGTTCTTTAGGGACGTATTTCTAGAACTCAATCAAATTAGGAGCAGTGGGTGATTCACATTGTTCTTTAAACTTATCAGCCTTTCTGTTCTTTAGGGACGTATTTCTAGAACTCAATCAAATTAGGAGCAGTGGGTGATTCACATTGTTCTTTAAACTTATCAGCCTTTCTGTTCTTTAGGGACGTATTCCTAGAACTCAATCAAATTAGGAGCAGTGGGTGATTCACATTGTTCTTTAAACTTATCAGCCTTTCTGTTCTTTAGGGACGTATTTCTAGAACTCAATCAAATTAGGAGCAGTGGGTGATTCACATTGTTCTTTAAACTTATCAGCCTTTCTGTTCTTTAGGGACGTATTTCTAGAACTCAATCAAATTAGGAGCAGTGGGTGATTCACATTGTTCTTTAAACTTATCAGCCTTTCTGTTCTTTAGGGACGTATTTCCAGAACTCAATTAAATTAGGAGCAGTGGGTGATTCACATTGTTCTTTAAACTTATCAGCCTTTCTGTTCTTTAGGGACGTATTTCCAGAACTCAATCAAATTAGGAGCAGTGGGTGATTCACATTGTTCTTTAAACTTATCAGCCTTTCTGTTCTTTAGGGACGTATTTCCAGAACTCAATCAAATTAGGAGCAGTGGGTGATTCACATTGTTCTTTAAACTTATCAGCCTTTCTGTTCTTTAGGGACGTATTTCCAGAACTCAATCAAATTAGGAGCAGTGGGTGATTCACATTGTTCTTTAAACTTATCAGCCTTTCTGTTCTTTAGGGACGTATTTCCAGAACTCAATCAAATTAGGAGCAGTGGGTGATTCACATTGTTCTTTAAACTTATTAGCCTTTCTGTTCTTTAGGGACGTATTTCCAGAACTCAATCAAATTAGGAGCAGTGGGTGATTCACATTGTTCTTTAAACTTATCAGACTTTCTGTTCTTTAGGGACGTATTTCTAGAACTCAATCAAATTAGGAGCAGTGGGTGATTCACATTGTTCTTTAAACTTATCAGCCTTTCTGTTCTTCAGGGACGTATTTCTAGAACTCAATCAAATTAGGAGCAGTGGGTGATTCACATTGTTCTTTAAACTTATCAGCCTTTCTGTTCTTTAGGGACGTATTTCCAGAACTCAATTAAATTAGGAGCAGTGGGTGATTCACATTGTTCTTTAAACTTATCAGCCTTTCTGTTCTTTAGGGACGTATTTCCAGAACTCAATCAAATTAGGAGCAGTGGGTGATTCACATTGTTCTTTAAACTTATCAGCCTTTCTGTTCTTTAGGGACGTATTTCCAGAACTCAATCAAATTAGGAGCAGTGGGTGATTCACATTGTTCTTTAAACTTATCAGCCTTTCTGTTCTTTAGGGACGTATTTCCAGAACTCAATCAAATTAGGAGCAGTGGGTGATTCACATTGTTCTTTAAACTTATCAGCCTTTCTGTTCTTTAGGGACGTATTTCCAGAACTCAATCAAATTAGGAGCAGTGGGTGATTCACATTGTTCTTTAAACTTATTAGCCTTTCTGTTCTTTAGGGACGTATTTCCAGAACTCAATCAAATTAGGAGCAGTGGGTGATTCACATTGTTCTTTAAACTTATCAGACTTTCTGTTCTTTAGGGACGTATTTCTAGAACTCAATCAAATTAGGAGCAGTGGGTGATTCACATTGTTCTTTAAACTTATCAGCCTTTCTGTTCTTCAGGGACGTATTTCCAGAACTCAATCAAATTAGGAGCAGTGGGTGATTCACATTGTTCTTTAAACTTATCAGCCTTTCTGTTCTTTAGGGACGTATTTCCAGAACTCAATCAAATTAGGAGCAGTGTTCCTTAAATTTAACATAAAATCCTGAGTGGCTTTGGATTTCTAATATTTCGATTTGCATTAATGGGGAATTTTTATGTACATCAGACTCTGAAATGCAAAATGGATGTATGAATAAGTCTATGTTATTCCTTTGAGATTCAGAAGCAGAAAATCGAGTTAAGAATGACTCGTACAAAGATGTAACAGCTGATTGGTATTTTAAATGATCCACGGTAAAATTAGTGCACTTAGTTAAGGGGCGATTCTTATTTTTAATGCTAAAACTACCGCTTTTTTTGGAGTGTTTATTGACGAAACTATGCAATCAATTGATTCCAAAGTAGGTACATCTATTTATTATCGTTTCAGGTATTTACAAAACAATTTTTAATAAGTTTCATGAAGAATCACGCCCGCAAATTTCCGTCGACCATGACACTCCGCGAAGATCCGCGGTCGCTGGTTGGCATGATTTCTCCACTCCAGGCGATCTGAAATAAAAAATTCGTAGGGCGTTTTAATCTATACACATGTAGTTATCGTTTGATGAACCAGAAAAGTATATAGGAAATGGTGACTTGTCAAACTCAAATTATCAATTTAGCTCAACAAATTGACAATGTTTTTCGCTATTAAAAACAATATACATAGCGTATCGCTTTTGTGGTTAACCAAACGAGAAAAGGATGTTTGCTGAACATGCATTTTTACATTTGAAGTCGATCGGTCCAATAGGTTTTGAAATATCATGCCAGCCATTCGCTAAAAAGCTCTTTCGAGAAAAACGCATTTAAAGTTTCAAGTACAGTTTACGGAGGCATATCCAGCACTTACACTATCTTTCTGCTAATCTGCTTTAACAGGGATATACAGTGTTCCTTCGTCTGCTTCGTAGAACTTGTTTAGAAACATCTGCTCGCTTCCACGCCTTGTACGATCCTCTTTTGTAGCCACGAGGCTGCGTCTCGACGATCTCTGCAGACGCTGTTGGTTCCGCGCGTTGGCAAATATCTTCGTTTGCTCGCCAACAACGATTCCTATCGTTGTCGTTTTCAGGACGGCAGAAAACAAAAAGGCTTGCTGCTTCATAAGCTGCCATTTCGACGGTTTTTTGAGCGACAGTGAAGATGTTTGGACGCGAATCGCCAAACAGTAGAATTGAAATTTTCGTTGTTGTTTTGAGTGTCACCACTCAAACACCTTTCTAGAAACTCTTTGAAAAATCGTTGTTAGTCGGCTTTATAGCATTTTCGACATATTTATGAAGTAGTGGTTCGTGATTGCATTCGTCCAGAGTTTTCTCAGCTTCGGCTTTGCGCCAGTTTCACCAACTCTGTGACTCCAATGGACAATAATAGATTATAACTTGGCCAATTTTGCGAATTTCGACTTAACATTTGGTGCACATGTAATTGTTAAGACCTAAAATAATAAAATAACTTAAAAAAATCAACTTTTTTCACAAAAAAAATGAGAATCCCCCCTTAATATTTCCTGATTGTCTGGGAAATGATCAAGTTTGCCCTGCTCTAAATTGTTACAAAACAATTTAAAATTTGATTTAAAACCGTTGACATCATTGAACATGAGTGGAAATAAAAAAATCTTTACCTTGCTATAATCTGTTAAGAACATTCAAATGATGCGTAATGTCCACTAAAAACGCAACGTCACAAATCCACTCTCGATCTTTAAGTAGTCCGCACTCCACAAGTATCTTTCAGCTCCAAAATGAAAATGCTTGGTCTTTTAATTTGAAGAACGTGACACCTCTCTTCCATTGCCCTCCCTCTCACCCCCTCCTTCCCACCTCTAACGCACGGACTCACGCTCTTCTCTAACGAGGCGAGCGTGAGTCAGTGTTTACACAAAAATGTGTCAGTATGTGTTTTTGAAATCACGACCAATTTCACATCGGCGTAATTTATAAAATCCGAATAAACACTATCAAGAATAAAATAAAATAAGATGAAAAAAATGAATCCAGAATAAAATAAAATAAAAATAAATAATAATAAATTAAAAATAATTATTATTGTCAGTAAGAGTTATATTAGAAAAATAAAGTTAGTGCTTAGGCTACTGGGGGACCATTCCAAATGTCCTGGCGGGCCAACATTTGGACCGCGGGCCTAGGGTTGGCCATTGCTGATCTACGTATTCGCGTCCACAACACGGGGAGTCCGCGGAAAACCCCTGACTAGATGATGGTCGGCATAACCGGGATTCGAACACCCGTTAGAAACGTCCGCCTCCCAGATAGCGCATGGCAATTTTACCAACTGCACTATGCCGGAGATCAGTGGCATGTCGTGGATCTAAGTCCAAGGCTAATTCACCCATCCCTTAGCCCTACAGTACTGTTTTTTTTTTCTTAATTGCGAAGTTTAATTTTTAATTGTTAAGTAATAGAAGTAACTCATTTTAGGTACATGCTATTGCTAACATGCTATCAAATAATTATGAATATCAAGATTTGAATACATTATCTGTACACGAAGTCCATTCTTCTTTTCCTTTGTGTGAACTTGAGTGTTACGCTTTCATAAAAAGTTTCTTCCGAGTACTTTTTCATATTTAAAAAGAATGTTTTTCTCTATTGACAAATCAACCAAGTTGCTTGAACGCACATGTCCTTGTATGGCTCTAAGATATATCTAGATTCTTTTTAATGCAGAAAATCTTCTTTCGGCAGTTGCAGTTGTTGATGCAAACTTTAATATTAGGTCTGCTAATATGTCATCATCATCATTGTCAACCATTATCAATCCACTGCTGGACGAAGGTCTCCCCAAGTTTCCTCCACAACGGTCTGTCTTGTGCCAGTCTCCTCCATGTCACTCCCGCATATTTACGAATTTCATCCACCCATCTCCCATGTGGTCTTTTTCTGGGTCTTTTCCTGTCCCTTGGAATCCAATCTAAAATTTCGGCTGTCCATCTATGGTCTGTCCTTCTGGCAGTATGTCCAGCCCATTGCCATTTCAGGGATTTAACTCTGATCATGATGTCTTCCACTCTTGTCATTTTTCGGATCCACGAGTTCCTCTTCTTATCTCTCCTGGTTATACCAAGCATGCACCTCTCCATGCTTCTTTGAGTTGTCTGCAGCCTTTGTATGTCTCTTTTAGTTAAGGTCCACGTCTCTGCACCATACGTAAGCACTGGAAGGATGCATTGATCAAACACTTTTCTTTTAAGACATAATGGCATATTGCTCTTGAAAATTAGGCTGTTTCTTCCAAAAGCTCTCCAGGCAAGTTTTGTACGCCGATTAATTTCTTCATCAATGTGACCCTCACTTGATATCTGCTGTCCAAGATAAACATACGTATCTGTTATCTCCAGTTTTTCTCCATCAATCGATAAATCTTCATTTCTTGTAAAAGCATTGAACATCACTTTTGTCTTCTGAAAGTTCATTTTTAATCCCACCTCTTTACTCTTGTCAGCAAGTTCCTGGATCATACTCTGCAGCTCTGATGGGGTAGTTGCAAAAATGACTACGTCATCAGCAAAACGAAGGTGGGTTAGATAATCTCCATTAATCTTTATCCCTTTGTTTTCCCAGTTCAGTGATTGAAAGACATTTTCCAATGTGGTATTAAAGAGCTTCGGAGATATGGTGTCACCTTGTCTCACTCCCTTTCCAATTTTTATGTGTGTTGTATTTTCAAACAGCCGAATCTTTGCACTTGCATTTTCATAGATGTTATTAATAATATTAATGTATGCATCTTCAATACCGCAGGATTTCAGAGCCATTGTAACTGCTGATGGTTTCACCGAATCAAAGGCTTTTTCATAATCGATAAAAGCCATGCACAATGGAAGTTCATATTCCCTCGCTCTTTCAATTAGTTCTCTCAGTACGTGGATATGATCTATTGTGCTGTAGCCACTCCTGAATCCAGCTTGTTCTCTCGGTTGAGCCATGTCCAGTGTTACCTTCAAGCGGTGTGAAAGAACTTTAGTGAAGATTTTATAAACCACTGATAGGAGGCTGATAGGTCTGTAGTTCCTGAGATCCTCAATGTCACCTTTTTTATGTAGCAGGATCATTGTAGCATTGTTCCAATCCTCAGGAATCTTCCCTTCATTAAGGCATCGAGTGAAAATTTGGGCGAGTACTGTTTCAATTTCTCCACTTGCTTCTTGTATGATGTCTATAGTAATTCCATCTTCTCCTGGAGCTTTCCCCCGCTTCATGTTCTTGATTGCATGTGCAACTTCTGCTGGGAGGACTGGAAGAACTCTGGTACCTTTCATGATGTCTGGAGTACATGTATCATCCCTTTCATATAATTTGGAGTAGAAATCTTTCACTCTTGTCAAAATTTCACCTCTATTTCTTGTTATAGAACCATCTTCTTTTCTCAGAGCCATAATCTGTTTTCTTCCCTTACTGAGATGTCCCTTTGCTATCTTTAGGCTTTGGTTGTTTTCAATTGCTTTCCTCACTAGCTCACAGTTGAATTTCCTTACGTCTTCAGTGATACTTTTTCGTGCTGTCTTGCATAGCTCTATATATTCCACTTTGGAAGTCACATCTTCTTTAGTTGTCCTCATCTCTCTTCTTTTTTGCATCAACATTTTGGTTTTTCCTGATAATTTGTTTACATGCAACTTGTTCTTAGACCCAGCTAATTTTGTTGCTGTTTCCATAAGAGCTTTGGTTACTTTTCTGTTAACTTCCGAAATATCCACTTCTTCCGATGTTAGGCCTTCTAAAGCAGAGAATCTGTTCTTCAGTTCCAACTTGAAAGTATTATGGTGTTTTTTAAGGTTGGTTATGTCAATACATTTTGTTTGTCTTATGAGCTTGCCACGTTCCAGTTTAGTGTTGAGGTGCATCTTACATCTCACCAATCTATGGTCACTACCTGTGTTGAACTTGTTTAGCACACTGCAGTCTTCGATGACGATGACACCTTACTAAACATTATGCCCAATTTATTCACTTAAAAATAATGTCTCTTACTGATTTATTTTTGTATTCATCATTGGAATAAAATACCTTCAGTTCATTTTTTAGTCGAACTGTATCAAAATTTGAAGCATAGAGTTCCTTAAGGTTTGGCAGTAGATGTTCAGGGAAGCTTCCACAAAATTTATCAAAACAGTTCGAATCCAACATAGACACGAATTTGAGATATAATGTCACTGATTTTAATTTATTGACACTTCATACAAACTGAAACAACACTCGCGAAACGCGTGCTGTTCCAGGCGGAAGCATGCGAGTGATTGAGGTAGTCGAAGTCTTCTCTTTTCTGAGCGAACCGTTGCGCAATGCAGTGGTCCATTCTACTCCATACGCTCATTCATGTTGTCGAATAAAGGCTTTGAATCACGCCGCGAATTTTATTAGTTGCAAAACAGGTTGCACAACCTCCAGTATATTATAGCAAGCCGACGTGAATTATCAGAGTTTGAACGAGGCACGGTGGGAGACAGACTGATGGGACATTCAGTTTCTGAAGTCGTGCGAACATTCAGCATTGCTCTATCCACGGTGTCACGTGTGAGCTGAGAATACCTCATGGAAGGCATTACCACCCACCGTGGTCAGCGTAGTGGCCGATCTCGGGTGCTGAATGACCGTGACCAGCGGCGTCTGACCAGGATTGTCCATGCTAACAGACAAGCGACAGTGGCTGAAATAAAATCCACATTCAATGCACGAGGTATCAGAGACATGTCCGTCAGATCAGTGCAGCGTAATTTGGCGTCCATGGGGTATGGAAGCAGAAGACCCACCATAGTGCCTTTGTTAACATCACAACATCGGACCTCACCTGGGCTCGTGAACACTGCGATTGGACTATAGAAGATTGGCAGCATGTGGCGTGGTCCAATGAGACACCACTTGTTACGAGCTGATGGTAGGGTTCTGGTGTGACGCAGACTCTATGAGGCCATGAACTCAAACTGTCAGCAAGGCACTGTGCAAAGTGGTGGTGGTTCCATACATGTGTGGGATGTCTTTACGTAGCCCGGTGTGGATCCTCCGGACCTCATAAACACGTCATTAACTTGTAATCGCCTTGTTGCGCTGCTGAGTGACCATTTGCAGCCCTTCATGGATTTCATGTACCTCAACAACGATGGGATTTTCCAGGCGAATAATGCACCATATCATCAGGCCCAAGTTGTCGAAAAATGGTTCGAGGAACATTCTGGACAGTTCCGACGGATCGTGTGTCCACCACGTTCGCCCGACACGAGCCCAATAGAGCACTTATTGGACGTGGTGGAAAAGTTCATTCGCATCCAAGATCCTACACCTATAAACACCAGAAAACTGTGGGTGGCAGTTCAGATGGCATGGCTCAACATCTCTCCAGAAATCTTCCGGCTACTCGGGAAATCGATACCACTTCAAGTTGTTGCACCTCGCCGGTCTGTAGGATGTCCTACGCGACGCTAGGTATGTATCCCATGACTTTTGGCACTTCAGTGTGTTACCCTGTGTTAATACTGATTTTGGTATAAAAACGATTCTATTATTTTGGGGTAAAAATATTCTGCTTCTCAATATCTAAAACTTTTCCGAGTAAATATTTGACGGCAGTTTCTCTCAGCAGTACTTGGAAATTATAAACTGGAATAATAGAAAAGTATATTAAAAGATATCTGTAAAATACCACCAAATTGCGCCTTAGAATAATTGAGATGATCCCTGTTGCAACAATGAGTGTCACTGCCGGAAAAGCCTTGACATTCAGTTCTTTTGAAAGAACTTCTTTAAATCGGAATTCTGTTCCAGACGAAAATGTTTTCTTTCCCTTCAATTTCCTATTTAACAGGTTTATCAGTTTAGAGATGTGCCCCTCCTGAATTACTTAAGTGTTTTTAAAATTTTGAGATAATTGTTAAAAAGTAAAAAATAAAATGTCAAGTAAACTTCCTCAAAGTAAAAATGAAGATAGGAATCGCACAGGTACAAGGGCATGGACAATAATTATGATGAAATATGAACAGGAAACTTTCGAAATGAATTGTTTCTACTGCGCAACTTTCAGGTTTTGGTGCTAAATAAATCATTAGCTCATTTTACCATCATCGCTAGCAATACCGGAAAGAGAACAAATGATGCTTTTGCTTTTATAGAAGGTATCCCATGGCTTTTAAATATTTCGTCTTTAAAGCGGTCCGTATTGGCTCCGAAGCGGTTTCTCCAGAATTCACATCGGTAATTATCCGGTTTCTTGGCCATCTTCTCTTCCACATTGATGTCGAGGTAAACGGGATCGTACCATTTGTACGGAGTCCACTCCACCTCTCCACGAATGTTGGGGTTTCTGAAAGAAGAAAATTGATAAACGGTGAAAAATAAAAAAACAGACTGTAATTGAAATTGCATTGAGCTACAATTTAGTTTCAGTCGCTAATCACCTGAAATGATTTCGCAGTGCTGGTTTTTAAATAGAAATATCCATTTTTGTGCTAATTGACCACCAGGTAGAAGATAAATTTCTGACCGAAATACTCGATATCCCATCATATACCGATTCCTGGCCGGAATACTCGTTTCCAGAAATATCGATTTGCGACTTAAATACCATTCTAAAGAAATGAAGATTTTTGACCCGAATACCCGTAATACGGAACACGAAATCCTCACCTGAAATGATTTCACAGCGAAATCGTCGTGTGAAATTATTACGCAGCGCTGGCTTTTAAGTGGAAATATCCATTTCTTGCACTAAATGACCAGCAGGACGGATATAGATTTCTGACCGAAATATTTGATATCAGATATATCGATTCCTGGCAGAAATATTTGATATATCGATTTCTGGCCCGACTATGCGTTTCCAGAAATATCAATTTTCGTCTTAAATACCGTTCAATGTAAAGAAATGAAGACTTTTTATTTTATTTAAGATTTAACGATCACTGTGAGCAATTCAATGGGCTATAAGCAGTTGCCCGTCCCTAATTTAAGGTCACTAGTTCCAGAGAATGAAGAGAACCAGTGCCGTAAGACAAACACAAAATCCATGCCTAACCGGGATTCGAACCTGGACCCCTTCACGGACAAATCGTCATAAGCCAGCGCTTAGACCACTGCCTTCAAACTAAACCTTTATTAGTCTAAAAGCAAGGTACATGTGATACGCTTCAGTCACATGAGACTGTATTAAAATAGACGAGGCCAAGAAGTCTCAACACAAAAGAAAGGAGGAAAGAAAACTGGTAACATCAGA
This sequence comes from Macrothele yani, assembly GCA_039090855.1. Lineage (NCBI taxonomy): Eukaryota > Metazoa > Arthropoda > Arachnida > Araneae > Macrothelidae > Macrothele > Macrothele yani. Next base: position 53,539,331 of record CM077028.1, read on the forward strand.
ACAAGATTAAAATATATACAGATAAAAAAGGAACACAGAAAACAAAAACGAAAACACACACATTACAAAACCCAAACCCCAGAGTGAGGGAAGAAAAACACATTCCAAAAACTAGTACATAGCAGCGCGAACACAAAGGTGACAAATAAAAAACACAACAACAATACAACACAACACAACACAAATTGACTGACACTGCAAGACAGCGACAGGAGAAACAAAACTGTACTTCTGAAAACATGCAGCAGCGGCCAAAACATTAGTACAAGAAGAACATAAAAAACAAAAAAAAACCGTGCACATAAAGAGGGGTGTTAACCAACCGCTATAACTAAAAACGAAATACGAAGTGACGCATGTTAGTCAGGAGGACTGTACAGAAGAATATATGATAATAAGGGGGAAAACCGCTGCATCACACAAAATAAATGTAGCCAAACAGGCACACGAGGTTCACAAAAAAAAATCGCACTCAATTCAAATTTCATACTCAAAACAAGAAGACGCGCGTTGACAAACTCCAGAAGCCGACGTGGCGCTATAGAGAGAATCACGCGGAAACAAGATCGCATAGCATCATACCACATTGAAAACAACACAAAGTACGTCCAGTCGTGCACGGCGACAGAAGGCTGTGCCGAGAAAAAATACAATATTACAGGAAAAACCCGGACAGGAGAAGCACGAAGCAAGACGTAGAACCCTAGCTTGAGTGCAAAGAAACACAAAAACGAAAACACAAAAAGTGCACTTAAAACATAATCAAAGACAAAACTGCCTCAACTCACTACTTCACTACACATGTAGTCACATACAGTCAAGAAAAAAAACACAAGAGGCACAGTAAAAAAAAGTAAAAGGCAAATAGAGCGTTGACCAACTCCTTGGGTAAACGTAACCCAATAGACAAAACAAGTGAACATGAAACACAAGGCATGAGGAAAAAAAGGCTCCCTAAACTGCGGAGCCAACTGAAACACGAAAGTAGAACATACACAAACAAGTAAAAAACAAGATTATCACATTAGCAGTATAGGTAAAATACAATCACAGTACTATAAAAACTCAAACAGGAGCAGAGTGAGTAGGACAGCCGCCATCCAAATCACTAAACACAACACGTGCAAAAAGCAAGAGCAATTACAAAAACACGGAAATACCACATTAAGGAAACACAGTACAAAAAAAGATCAGGAACAACAACAAACAAACAAGCACAAAAGAAACACAACACGCCAAAAAATTTTTGCAAAACTAGACAACACAGACTAGCCCAACGGAAAACAACAACACCCAACAAGCATCACACTAATACCAAACAATAACAGTGATCACAAACAATTGGTGGCCAACCAGTACAACAAAACACCACAACAAGAAATGCGTCGACCAACAACTGTGGCCGACGAAAACATAGAAAGCAAGCACACAATAATACATAGACAAACAACTCAACAAAACTACCGACACAAAAAACAATAACCGATTGCACAGCACCACCAAGAACCAGAAAAAAAAATACACACAGAACACAGGAACACAAATGCCCACGGACTCCGGACAGAAAAAAGTCAAAGCAACTAGCTGTAAAACATCCAATCACAGCGCAAAACGACAAGAAAATTCAGACAAAGAGGCAGAGGCCGCTAGTAAGAGGAAAAGTATAGAAAAGCACTATCCAAGAAAGAATATACCGACCAGTAGAATGAGCTAACAATGCACAGAGGAAAAAACAACAAAAAGACCGGAATCTCAAGGAAGCAAAACAGTACAACATTACCAAAGGGCCATCATAAAAACAAGAAAAGGAAAACGGTAAAAAAAAAAGGAAAAACAACAGGATTAGAAGAAAAGAATGAATACAAGGCAAAAAAAACCCTGCAGCTCAATCAAAAACAGAACAAGACAACAACCCGGAAAAGCAAAAACAAGCAAAGTGAAGAAACCAGTACACCATAACAAAAACAAGAAATAACAACTGATCAAACGAATTGAATCAACCCATGCTCAACCCGAAACCAGGGGAGGTGGGGGGACCAGATCGAGAAGAAAGCAGGAACTGCCTGCCGGGCCAGAGCTACCTCGTACTCAAGTTGGATGACGGACTTGATCGAGGAACGAAACCTACGGCACAGAAAAACTCTCGCAGGATGATATCGACGAAGAGCAGGCCGATCAACACTGGTATGATAGTATAAATAAATAGTCAGTTTGGCCTCCAAAATTAAAAACGCGCAAACTGGATTGTGAACAGCAGCGGAAGGATGATGACGGCGAAGAAAATAGTAATGTGAAACAGAGTGAAAGGAAGGACAAACCTTGGAGAGAAGAGCAAACATCAAGGAAAAAAGAGGCTGTAAAACTAAACAGGAGTAAAACTAATGCGTGATGAACATCACCGAGCGTTGAACAGAAAAAACACAAGGGAGAAGACAGGCGACCAAAACGATGAAGAGTTCGTGGTGTGAGCAAGCGGCGATGAAGATGTAGCCAATGAATATCAGTTGCTTTTGGGGAAGCCAGAGAAATGTGTGAATCGACCCATGTCTGAGAGGTTTCATCAGGAGGCACAAAAGGAATAGCGAGAGGTGCTCGTAAATAAGTAAGAAAGTGGCGGTACAAGAGTTTTGCAGTAACTTGATGCACCAGAAAGGGAACATCATTCAAATAAACCAGAAAAGGAAGGCAAGGGGACGCCGAAGAAGAAACAATTAACCTAAAAGAATTCACGAGGGACGGGTAAAGGCGTTGAAGCTGAAAATGAAGCAACCGGAGTTGGGCGCGATGTAAGGGAGTGTCAGCAAGAGGGGGGTCGATTTGGGAAAGAGACTTCCAGCGGAGAGAAGCATTTACAAGTTGGGATACCTGTACCACGCCACTGGTGAACCAGGTGGAGAAGCACAAGTACGGTGAAGAGGGAGAACGGAGTGCAGAAGAGTAAAAGAGAGGTTCCGCAAGCAGATCATTAGTTGAGGTAGGTGGGAGACGGACGGGACATAAGGAATGCCAGAGGGAAAAAACGGTGCGATAAGTATCGGGAAAGTGATCTGGGATGAGGGAGAACAGATCCATACGGAGGATAGTAGCGAGAGTGAGAAACGGACTGCGAGGGAAAAGTAAAGTATCAACAATAGTAAGCGATGAAATCTGAGGATGAGAAAAAGAACGGAGAAAGGTCTGAAGATGAATAGCATTAGATTTTTGAAAAAGATCTGGGAGGGCAAGACCTCCAAAGGACAGAGGAAGGACGAGAGTAGAACGATGAACCCAGTGAACTTTATTCCAGATGAAATCAGTAATCAAACGTTGAGCGGATTGGAGAAAAATGGGCGAGGGAAAATAAGCGAACCACGAATGTGTCAAAATGGGAAGAAGAAAGGAAGAAACCAGATGTGCTCTGCTAAAAAAGGACAAAAAAGGTTTGAACCGGCAAAAAGGAGCAAGACGGCGATTGAGCTGCTGAACCAAAGGAATCCATGTGGCATCAGCAACAGCCACGGGATTTCCAACGTACACACCAAGAAGTTTAATGACCGAGGATGACCAACGGGCACCCCAAGGGCGATCACCGTGTGCCACCCACGATCCGGCCCACAGACCGACAGATTTAGACATATTAAGTTCGGAACCGGAAATTTAAGCATACTCACGATAAGCAGAAAGGACAACACCGAAAGAACGTTCAGTGCGAAGAAAGAGAGTGAGGTCATCAGCATACGCAGACAACACAATGCGGTGGTGACGAGTAGGAGCAACACTGCGAGGAATCACAGAAAACAAACGAGAACGCAGACAAATTAAGAGAGGTTCAAATGCAAGCGTAAAAAGTTAACCCGAAAGGGGACAACCCTGCCGGATCCCGTTGTCAAAGGGGATGGTAGCTGTCATGAATGTGGAAGTGCGAATACGGAAAGAAGAGTGAGAGTAAAGATTAATAAGAGCTTGACAGAAAAGAGTAGGAAAGCCAAAATGACGAAGAACAGCAAAGAGATAAGAGTGATTAATGGAGTCAAAAGCTTGTTTCTGATCAATATTAAAAATTGCGAGAGGTTCGGAAAGTTGGGAAGCAAGAAAATATAAGTTGCGAATGGTGGAAATGTTGGTAGTAATCGAACGGGAGGGAATAGTGTAAGTTTGATCGGGGTGGATTAAATGCTGCAAGACGGGATTGAGGCGAAAAGCGAGAATTTTAGCAAAGGTTTTGTAGTCAGTATTAAGAATAGAGATAGGACGCCAGTTAGAAAAAAGACCAAGGTTTCCGGTTTTGGGGATGAGACGGAGAAGAACAAAAGTGAAATCAGAAGACTGAAACTTTGAAGAAGTAAAAACGGCATTAAAACAAGCAACCAGAAGCGGGAGGAGAGAAGGAAGAAACTTCTTATAAAATGAGAGCGGAAGACCGTCCGCGCCAGGGGAAGAACGGTCATTCAGACTGGAAATTGCAGAGCGAACTTCAGAAGGAGAGATAGGAGAAACAAGAGAATCAAAAAAACAATGTGGAACCTGAGGGAGGACATGAAGAAGAGGGAGGTATCTGCAGGAGAAAGGAGTCGGTGTTGAAAACGATCTGAATAATGGGAAAAAGTAAGTTCACAGATACGATAAGGGTCGGTAACTGTAGATCCGTCAGGTAGTGAAAGAAAGGAAATTGGGTTGCTTTTAACATGATACTCCTCAAGGGACTTCAAACTAGAAAAGGGGTCGTCGTGAAACCGCAAGTGAGTGAATTTCAGACGAGTAATGGCTGTTGAAGCAAAAGTAAACAGAATACGACGAAGTTGAGCTTGAAACACGGGAAAAGAAGGATCAGAAGGAGAAATAGTCTGCAATTTACGATGGAGAACATCAATATCTTGAAAGCGAGAAGTACGGGAAGAGAAAGAAAACTGATGTGCGAAAGAAATAATCGAAATTTTCGTGGAAAGCCACAGAGCCACTGGGTCGTCAGACGAAGAAAGTTGTTGCACAGAAGACAAGATCATAGAGCGAATTTCAGCACAGAAAACAGGATCAGTTAAAACTGAATCGTCGAGCGACCAGACTGGGGAAGGGGGAACAGAGGAAGAATGCAAAAAAGTTTTAAAAGAACAGGGCGATGATCTGACGAAACGGAAGGATGATGAGTAATTTCAACTAGAGAGGAATGGAGAAAACTGGAAACATAGAATCTATCTAGGCGTGCTGCGACGCAGCGTGAAGCAGCCGGGGGGAACCAGGAAAATTCCTTGGACCGGGGATGGAGGGAACGGAGTGCATCAATCAAATCAAAATTAACAACGAGTTGAGTGAGATTGGAAACAAGGTCGGAACGGCTTTCGGTTGAACCATTTCGGTCAAAACCGGGTTGCAAAGTGCAATTGAAATCGCCTGCAACAATGACTGTATCATTTGGATGGAGGGTCGAAAGGATAGAAGAATGATGTTGGAGGAGAGTTTCTGGATCCGTAGCAGATTGCGGAATATGGATATTGAAAACATGAATACGTTTAGAACAAAAACAAAAAGAAATATGTTGAAAAGAACCCAGCAGACTCTGTGACTCAACAAGATCAGAAAGGGAAGAATGAAAACGCCCATGAAATGCTATAGCGGTACCAGACCTGAGATGGGTCCGGTAATTATGATAAAAAAATGTACGGCCAGCGTCTCCAGCGAGAACACCCGGCATCCAAGGAACATTTCGTCTTCTGGAGAAGAAGGATATTAGTCCCCAGGTAACGAACGTCCTCGTAAACCAAAGCATTCGCCGCAGAAGACGCAAGCCCTCTACAATTAAAGCTAAGTAGTGTTAACAAGGACATCACTGGTAGGTTGCATCCAGCCTTCCAGTTCAGCCCTCAAAATCTTGAGTAAGTATCCCAGACGGCGAGCATATTGCTCAGTCCCGCCAGGCAAAGTAACATTAGTTATAAATGCATGGAACTGGTTTAGCTGTACAATCATTTCAGGCAGCAAGTGAAGCTTACTCTGAATGCAAGGTAGTGTGATCAACTTCGCCTTACGCGGGCGAGTGGTCAATGCATACAGATCAGATAAGGTAAGAGGGTGCAAAGGCACCGCAAGTTCTTCAAACATAGTAGAAATGTCAAGAAGTGTAGGAGAAGGAGAATCATCGTCAGAGTCAACCATTGCAGTGTCATCAGGATCAGTGGCGACCGTGTCCATAACATCATCATCCTGGAGACATGCGAATCGGTTCGAAACTAGTAATTCAGAATTAGGCTTATGATGGCTAGGTGAACCCGAGGCAGAATGGGCTGGTTTCTTGGACCGAAGACGTTGAGACGAACGGGAAGAGCGAGTAGAAACACCAGGTGAGCTGGGGCGTTTACGTTGTGATGTAGGTGCAGACACTTCCAGCGATGGAAAATCCTCATTGGAGGGCTCCAAACCATCCAGTACGACGACAGGAACCGGGAGGGAAGGAACGACTGGAGAAACAGCAGGCAAAATTGATGAAGGTAGAATGTGAGCAGGTGCCTCAGCAGCCTGCACAACATCCGCAGGGGCAGCGGCCACCGGAACTGTAGTAGCTAATGAAGAATCAGATCTAACACCAGGAGTAGCATGAGGACAAGCAGAAGCGAGATGACCTTCTTCCTTACAGCGGAAGCCCTGAACCCCTGCAAAGAGATTAAAAATGTACGTCCGGGTATCAGTGACTAATTCCAGAGTTGCAGGGCGTTCCGCAATTGACTGAGAAGTTGGAAAAATAACCCGGTACTGGCGGCGCCCACCCTGCACATGTTTCAGGGGGAATCACGGGCTGTAGCTGGAAGAATCTTGGTCACTCCCACAACACGACCCATCGTGTTTAGGGCATCAATCAACAGAGAATCAAGAACAGTCGTTGGTACAGGAGAGAGGGTCACCGTAACTGGTCTTTGGGCAGCAGCGACAGGTTGTAGATGAAAGGACCCAATATCAACCCCATGAACTATAATTAAATCTACTGCTTGCTGGTGGGTGAAGTGAACAACCACCCCTCCACCCAAGCGAATAATGGACACAATGCTTTCGGCTGGAACGACCTTCGACACAGCATGCAGATACTGGGGGAGGGGGTGTCACGCAAAGCAGGAATGAAAACACTTAATAATAAAGCAGACGACAACTGCTTACCTTACGGCGAGTCACTTGGAAGAATAATTTTCAACGCCGAAGCTACACGTTTGAAATGTTATGCAGAATCACTAGAAATATATGAAGTACTTCCCACAGCTTGTGCGAACGACGTTGAAGTAGACTCTGGAAGTCCAGCAGCACTAGTCGACGCAACATTCCCCGAAGAAGGCACAGAACTAAGAAGCGAAGACATATCAGCAATCGACGAAGCAGCTGTAGACGACGGTGACTTATTCACAGTGGTAGTGGACATTCTCGACCACTGGCCCACCAAAACTCATGCGTCGTAACTGACGACACACGAAAATGAAAAAAAAAAAAATGAGCACCCACTCGGCACTCAGCCTCACTGCTCGTGAAGCGAGGGTACGAAACACTGCAACCAAAACACAAAACGACGAAATACCACAAAAAGGACAAGTAAACAAACGAACGTTGACTTCTACGCAGGAGCCGAAAAAAATGCTACTTGTCTGTTCAACGACCACTGCGCCACCGGGGCGACGAAGACATTTGACCCAAATATCCGTCATACGGAACATCGAACTCATCACCTTAAATGATTTTACAGCGAAATCCTCGTATGAAATGATTTAGCAGTGCTGGCTTTTAAGTGGAAATATCCATTTTTGCGCTAAATGGTCAGCAGGACGGATATCGATTTCTGGCAGAAATATTTGATATCAGATATATGGATTTCTTGCCCGAATATGCGTTACCATAAATATCGATTTTCGTCCTGAAAACCATTCATTGTAAAGAATTGAAGATTGTTGACTCGAATACCCGTTATGCGGAACATATACACTGACGGTAAAAAAATCCCAACACCAAGAAGGGTTGTGTTAGATAAACGACAGTTAGTAGGCGGTGAGAGTACATCTGTAAGACGACGTCTATGCAAATTTCGCGCTCGGCGCATACATGTGGTGCTAGTAGCGCCCCTCGGAACATGCAAAGCAGGTTTGCTATAAATACGCGCTGTAACGTTCGTGAGCGTTAGTTATCCTTGAGATTCGACGTAGGGTGTTGATGTTAGTCAAGAATGCCTTTAAGAAGACGAAGAAGCCATCATCAACAGCTCACGGAGTTTGAACGAGGTCGTGTAATAGGGATACCAGAAGGTGGATTTTCGTTCCGCAATATTGCAGAACGACTTGGCAGGAATGTAGCCACTGTGCATGATTGTTGGCAGCGGTGGTTAAGGGAAGGTACTGCCTCAAGAAGACCAGGCTCCTACCGCCACGTGGCACTACTAAGAGGGAATACCGCCGTGTGCGGCGTATGGCCGTGGCGCATCGTACCGCTTCTGCGGCAGCAATTCCAGCTGCAGTTGCCACCACAGTGACACCACGAACTGTTACAAATCGGTTACTTAAAGGACAGCTCCGAGCCAGACGCCCTGTAGCGTGCATTCCACTTACTCCAAACCACTGCCGTTTGCGACGTCAGTGGTGTCAGGCTAGAGCTCATTGGAGGACGGAGTGGAGATCTGTTGTGTTTTCTGATGAAAGCCGGTTCGGCCTGGGTGCCAGTGATGGCCGTGTGTTGGTTAGAAGGAGGCCAGGTGAGCGCCTGCAACCGACCTGTCTGCGGCCGAGACACACTGGACCTACACCATGGAGTTATGGCCTGGGGAGCAATTTCCTATTACAGCAGGAGCACTCTCGTGGTTATTCCACGCACCCTGACGGCACAGTTGTACGTCGGTCTGGTGATTCAACCTGTTGTGCTGCCATTCAAGGACAGCATTCCAGGGGGTGTTTTCCAACAGGATAACGCTCGCCCGCATACCGCTGTTGTAACCCAACATGCTCTACAGGGTGTCGACATGTTGCCGTGGCCTGCTAGATCACCAGATCTTTCACCAATCGAGCACGTATGGGACATCATTGGACGACAACTCCAGTGTCACCCCCAACCAGCATTAACCGTCCCTGTATTGACCGACCAAGTGCAACTGGCATGGAACTCCATCCCACAAACTGACATCCAGCACTTGTACAACACACGGCATGAACGTTTGCGTGCTTGCATTCAACATTCTGGCGGTTACACCGGTTATTAATGTACCAGCATTTCACATTTAAAATGGCTGTTCTCGCGCTTTTAATAAGCTGTGAAATTGAAACCTTAATCGATTAAATATGTTATCTATACAAATGTATTACCGCCATTTCATTCCTCTTCAACTATTTTTTCGTGGTGTTGGGATTTTTTTCCGTCAGTGTATTTCCGGCACAGATATCATATAAGGATTGAGAAAAAGGTTGAGCGGGTCAAAGTCATCGCAGGAGCCATGTTGAGCGGGTCTAAATTAGACATCCAGCCTGTGACAGCGCAGGAAACTAAATTTCGTATGATGGTTTGCTAACTCAGGTCAGATTCTAAGTAATTGGTGCACATTTCGCGAAGAAAATAAGAATACGTATAATGAAAAACATTGATTTCTATTTGTACTGCAGTGTACATGAGGCAGTACCTTCCCTTGACCACCGCTGCCAACAATTATGCACAGTGGCTACATTCCTGCCAAGTCGTTCTGCAATATTGCGGAAAGAAAATCCACCTTCTCGTAGCCCTATTACACGACCTCGTTCAAACTCCGTGAGCTGTTGATGATGGCTTCTTCGTCTTTTTAAAGGCATTCTTGACTAACATCAACACCCTACGTCGAATCTCAACGATAACTAACGCTCACGAACGTTACAGCGCGTATTTACAGCAAACCTGCTTTGCATGTTCCGAGGGGCGCTACTAGCGCCACACGTATGCGCCGAGCGCGAAATTTGCATGGACGTCATCTTACAGATGTACTCTCACCGCCTACCAACTGTCGTTTATCTAACACAACCCTTTCTTCGTGTTGGGATTCTTTTTTCCGTCAGTGTAGTTGGCGTATAAGGCGAGAAACATCGGTGAACAAACACTTTTCAATCATTGCTGGAAGAGCACAAGCTGGTGGGGCCAGCGTTATGGTCTGGGGAATGTTTTCGTGGCATTCCCTGGTTTCACTCATACCTGTGGAAGGCACTATGGACCGAATTCATTATTAATCTGTCCTTGCAGACCACGTATACCCATACATGCTAATTGTGTTCCCCGGGGCGGATGGGATCTTCCAGCACGATAGTGCGACGTGTCCCACAATTGGAAATGTCCAAGAGTGGTTGAAAGAGCACGATGAAGACTTCCAAGTACTTCCCTGGGCACCCTAATTCCCCAGACTTAAACCCAATTGAGCATCTGTGTAACCACCTCGATCGCGTTGTTTGCTCTATGGATCCTCCAGCAGTTGTCAGATGCACTGCAGTCAGCATGGTTCCACGCACCTGTGAACTCCTTCCAGCACCTTATTGAGTCACTCCCAGTCTGTCTAGCTGCTGTTACGCTGAACACGGCGGCTACTCTGGATATTAGCTGGTGGTCACAATAATGTGACTCGACCGTGTATATATATATATATATACCAGGTCATCCAAAAGTAGCAGAGAATTGGAAAAATCAATAATTCGCAAAGTATTTACAGTAATTAGATACGGTTTTCACAGAAATGCACAGAAAGACGTGGGATTTTTTGTGCATAACGTAGGAATGTCATACCAGATTAGCAACATTTTTGACTACCAGATGGCTCTGCTCTATGTATCCAAGAGCAACTTCTGATCGTCTTAACAGTGTGGGTTCTGTAATTACCTGCCGATTCCCCGTGCGTGGACCCACCCTGTGGGTATAGTGAGTTATCAATGTTGTGTGATTGATTGGGCTGTGAGTAAAGTTCCTGCTGTTGGGGAACAAGGCAAGCATCACATTAAAGGGAACAATGGGTACCAGGTAAGTTGCTACTGCTACGCATAATCATGTTGTCTTTACGTGATGAAGCAATGTTAGTTAAATTGTTTTATCAGAACTCGCAAAGTGCAAATGCATCATTGCGCTCATTTTGTTTAATGCCGGGTATGAGACTTGGAAAGGTAGCAATGTCTTGTTCGGCACTGAAGCAGATGGTGAAAAAGTTTGAGGTCACGTGCTCTTTGGCAGCAAGTCCAACAAGAAGCGGGAGACCCCGAACATCTGATGCAATCGTGTCTGAAGTAGAAAACGAAGTCGACACTCTATCGACAACTTCAGCACATGGGGAATTCAGAGCCCGCAAGTTTCACGACGAACTGGCGTTTCGTATGGAATCTGTTCCTTACGGATCATCCTTAAGAGATATCCCTACACAATTCAACGCGTGCACAAACTGCAACCCGCCGATTTCACGAAGCGGCGAGATTTTGCGAATTGGGTATGCCAGCGCATTGAAGATGAGGCGGACTGGCTGTTAGCGATCCTGTGGACCGATGAAGCTCACTTCACACTTCATGGAAGTGTAAACACACAGGACTGCCGCATTTGGGCTACAGAGAACCCACGTGCAGTTGTGATAACCCCCTTTATCAGACAAAGGTTACCGTGTGGTTTGGTTTCACAGTCTCTTTCGGTTTGGCTCGTTTTTCTTTGAGGAAGTGTACAGCTCTGGATTTCAAACCGTTACTGTTATATGTGACAGATATGCCGCGCTGTTAAGAAACAGTATCATCCTAAACTTGCAAGAGACGCAAGCACTCCATACTCTCACATTCACGCACTATGGAGCACCGCCTCATGTTGCTGCTCCTGTGAAGCTACTGTTACGGTCAACGTTTGGAAAGAACCGTGTCCTATGTCGCTCCGTTTCGCATGAGTGGTCTCACAGGACTCCAGAACTTACACCTTGCGATTTTTGGTTATGGAGCTACTTTATGTCAAAAGTGTACAGAGGCCACGTCGAACCCTTCGACGTGGCCAATGAAGTTTTCTGCAATACCACCTGACATGTTGTTTAATGCTGTTCATAGTGTCTTATCTCGTCTGACGGGTGTGCTCATGAATGATGGGTCCCACATTGAACATTTGTAATCATGTCTTCGGTGTAAGCTATACTGCACCACAACCCCAACTACGCAATCACCTGTGGTCCATCTGGTATTCGGAAATGTAACTATTCTGGTATTTAATTTCTGCATTATGCCAAAACATCCCACGTCTTTCTGTGCATTTCTGTGAAAACCGCATTTGATTACTATAAATATTTTGCGAATTATCGATTTTTCAAATTGGCTTTTACGTTTGGATTACCCGGTATATATATATATACACTATATTGACAAAAGTCATCAGACACCTAGAAGAGAAAAAACATAGTATTTATTGATATACATTAGTACGATGTCAGTCCATCCTTTGGCCTTAATGTAAGCACTGACCCCTTCGAGACATGCTTTCGACAAGGTTTTGGAACACAGCGATAGGTATGCGCTTCCATTCAGTACATAATGCTGCCGCTAACTGTTGCTTAGTAGTAGGCCTTGGTTCCAAACTTCTTATGCGGCACTCTAGTTCATCCCATAGGGATGGAATGGATTAAGATCAGGGCTCTGTGCCAGCCAGTCCACGCACGATACGGAATTATCGTCAAACCATGCCGTCATAGTCCTTGCTTTATGGCTCGGTGCATTATCCTGGTGGTACCAACAAGGCTCGGTTCCATAGTATTGCAACAGAGTTGGTAGGGCATAATTGTCCAGAATATCGAGGTAGACGTGCTCGTTAACAGGTTTGTCTGTGATAAACAATGGGCCGGGACCATACCACGAAAAACACCCCCACACGAGTACACTTCCAGCTACAAACTTGACCGTAGGAACGGTACACTGTGGTAAATAGCATTCCCCTGGCTGCTGCTATACCCACATACGGCCATCAGACTCATGGATCGTGTATCTGGATTCATCAGTCCATAGAACCCGTTTCCATTGATCTACGGTCCACGATAAATGTTCTTTACACCGTGCTAAACGATGAGTAGCATTCCGAGTGGAGATGAAAAGCTTATGAACAGCCGCACGACCACGGTAATTTATGGTATGAAGTTCTCTGAGAAGGGTACGTGTATATACCGAGATTTCATCGTTTTTACTCACCTGTACACTGAGGTCTTGTGCAGTACTCCGTCGATTAGCTGTATCGATTCTCCTGAGTCTTCGACGTCGTCTATCACTGATTTTCTTTGGTCTGCCCGTACGTTTTAGCGCTTCAGGCACGCCATGTGTCTTCACTAATTCAGTACATTCAAAGCAGTTGACTTGGATGGGTATGTTTAAACGCCTCTTGGTTTCTCTTATGGACAACCCACTAATATAACACTCAACAATCTTTCCTTTCTCAAAGTCAGTTCTCTCCCGCCGCGACATTTTCACTCAACCTCACAGTGCGATGTGATAGCGGTTCGCTGCGGGCTTGTATTTATACCGTTTGCAGCTGTACCGCGCATCTTAACATCGCAGGGGATCCGCGCATTTGCTTTTGAAGAGGTGTCCGTTGACTTTTGTCAATATAGTGTATATATATATATATATATAATGCCTCGCACCCCAAAGGTTAAAAATAAATAAGTATAAAAGATTTCTACTAAAAATGAATTTGTTTTAATTTCCTAAATTGTTGGGTCCCCCTGAAGGCGTGGTACCAGGGGCGAGCGCTCCAAGTGCCCCGAATGGTCCAGTTGTCCCTGGCTAGCTCATTTTGGCCCAGTTAAGCGGCTGCCTCAATTACACAAAGCTTTGTCTCAAACAGCTCATTTGGAATGTTCTTCAAGAGCTGTCCACCCAAAAAATAACCTGCTGTCCCAGTAAACCGATAGTCCAATTAATTGAAATCTTCTGTAATAATATTTCGGTTAATTGAGTCCCACGTCGATAGGTGGCCGTGAATCGTGACTCCTTACTTTTGTCCTCTGTTTTTTTTGCTTAATGTTACAGCCCAGTAAGTTAATAGTTCAGCCTCGGTTTGGGTCTTTCAATGTCATACGATATCCACTGCTTCAGAAATCAGTGTTAATACTTCTTTGTATTAGTCTTGTTCGGGAAAACGCTTTACAAATGAGAGATAAAAAGTGAAAACTTCATGAAAACAAAATTACCGGGTGAGATTTTGGAAAAACGATTCTCGGTTATAGCCATTCTTAAGTAAAAACAAGAAAGATGACACCGAATTTTCGGGTGTAATAAGCACGTCTTTTGAATCCGTTCTGAAGCAAATTAAATTTATCAAAGTCAATGGAACCGGTACGGAAAACAATAGTGTCTGACAGAAGAAAGAAGTTTTCTAATCGGGTTTTTAATCCCTCAGATATTGCTGTAAACGGAATCGTGAGCTTACGAACTCTTAGAAACAGAGTTATCGACAAAAATAAGATGTGACTTTACGTCCCCTGGTTGGAAAACCATGCATTATTTTAGGAAGAAAGTATTCTCAAAAGGTTTATTCATATGAGCGGTATCGGTCCAAGAAAAAAAAATTTAGTCGAGTTTTTAGGAGTCCAGATTTTGCTACAAATACATCAGAAGCATAAATTGACACTTATGTCCCATAATGTCCAAACCATTCTTTACCAAACATTAGAAATTATGTGAAAAATATTCTCCATCAGGTCTTGTATGCAATGCAGGAAGAATTTTTCAAATCGGAGTTTTAGGAGCAGACATAACGCAGAAAATGCATATTACCTTTGCGTTCCCCCAGCGGAAAATCTATGATTTACGTGAAAATTTTGAATTTATAGGAAAAACATTTTGGATTGGAAACAGTATCCAACAAAGAATGAATGTTTCAAATCGGACTCTTAGAAGTAGAGATATTAACAAAAATAAGATATACGTCTACGCCCCTGGCGTAGAAACCATGCATTATTTCAAGAAGAAAACGTTCCTAAAAGGTTTGTCGACATGAGTAGTATCGGTCAACAAACGACTTTTTTCAGTCGAGATTTTAAAAGCTCATATTTTGCTTCAAATACATCAGAAGCGGAAATTCACTTACGCCACCTGGTGGCCCAACCATTTTTTCCAAAATTAGAAATTATGTGCAAAGGATTTCCCATCAGGAGCTGTATCCGGTGCAGAAAGAATTTTTTCAAATCTGAGATTTAGAAGCAGAAATATAGGGGGAAACTCAATTTACCTTTAAGCCCCCTAGCGGAAAGTATATGAATTACTTAAAATTTTTGAAATTATAATATCCACAAGTCACACGGGAAACACTATCCAACAAAGAAGAAATTTTTCAAATCGGACTCCTAGAAGTAGAGATATTGACAAAAATAAGATATACATCTAAGCCCCATGGAGTAGAAACCATGCATTATTTTGCAAAGAAAATGTTTCTAAAAGGTTTGTCGACATGAGTAGTATCGGTCTACAAACGATGTTTTTTTCAATCGAGAATTTAGAAGCACATATTTTGCGGCAAATACATCAGAAGCGGAAATTAAGAATTACGCACCCTGGTGGCCAAACCATTTTTTACAAAAATTAGAAATTAAGGGCAAACGATTTCGCATCAGGAGCTGTATCCGGTGCTGAAAGAACTTTTCAAATCGGAGATTTAGAAGCAGAGATATAGGGAAACGCAATTTACCGCTACGTCCTCTAGCGAACAGTCTACGAATTACCTGAAAATTTTGAAATTATATGAAAAGCATGTCACACGAAAAACACTATCCAACAAAGAAGGAATTTTTCCAATCAGACTTCTAGAAGTAGAAATATTGACAAAAATAAGATATACATCTACGACCCCTGGCGGAGAAACTGTGAAATATTTTAAGAAGAAAATATTCCGAAAAGGTTTATCGATGTGAGTGGCGTCAGTCCACGAAAAAATTTTTTGAATCGATGTTTTAGAAGCTCAGATTTTATGGTAAATACATCAGAAGCAAAAATTAACGCTTACGCACCCTGGTGGCCAAATTATCATTTACTAAAAATTTTAATTTATATGAAAAAAATTCTTCGTTAAGAGATGTATCCACTGAAGAATTTTTCTTTCAAATCGTTGTTTTAGAAGAAGAGTTATCGGGAAAAATGTAATTTACTTTTACGCCCCCTAGCGGAAAATCTATGCGTAATTTGAAAAAGTAACTATTCCAATCGGACTAATAGTTGCAGAGATATCGCGGGTACAGACGGACGGACAAACCGATAACATAAGCACGATCTTTTTTTACAAAAGACGTGCTAAAAATGCAACAGCTCTCCAATTTCCAATTTTTGAGATTTATCCCATTTTTAAACCTTGGTTTAAACCTTAAATATATCACAAATAAATATATTTAGCCTTCGAAAACTTTACTTTCATTCAACATTCACCCCCGAAAATTAATTTCCCTGGGGAAATTCGTGCTATCTTGAGCAAGGTCTTCCAAGATTAAAGCCCAAAAAATTGTGAGGTTATTCCCAGTTTATATTCTTACTTCTCATTGGTAAAGTTCAATAAATTCAATATGTTTTTCATTCTTGCATTCTTCAAAACTTGACCTTACAAATTTTCCTCATTCTCATTTTTGGCTGCCATTTCAGGCCAGAAAAAAAAAAAAGAAGATCAAAGGAAAGAAGAAAGTACACAGTGAGGTTTATGTTAATCTGAGACCTCGTGTGTTCTTTTGACTGCAAAGGGAGAGAAAGACCTCAGTCATTTGTATGCAAGAAACGTCTTTGTAATAAAAATACGAGGCTTGCCAAACTCCAAGAGCATTTCGTGGCCAGCGGAGGCGTAACAGGCATTTCTGCGCCCGGGGCAAACTACAAATTATTGCTCCCCAATCTGCTTCTCTCTCTCTATATATCTCTCTCACACACACACCGAAAGAATAACAACAGCATTGAAAATCTAAGCGAGCACAAGCTGCAGAAAGGTATTCTCAAGAAAAAGTACTTTAAATTAAAGACAGCAAAAAGTAGATACAATTTCAAAAATGTAACAGTGCCACAAATACTTTCTAATGAAACTAATCATAAAAATGCATTTCTAAGTTCTAACGAAACTAGGCGCAAAAAGGCACAGTCAAAATGTGACTGTTTTACCAGTTTTTCGCAAATAATTCGGATCTTCAACACCACATCAAGGTTACAGAATGTAGCTGGCAGTCGTGACATGTAGTCACAATAAAGATTGAGTGACCACCAGAGAATCTTCAGAAATCTGAGCATCCTTATCTTACAACGCGCGTATAGTCCATCCAACAAAAGAAATACTGCGGGTCCTATTGTTGTCGAAGAAGGCCGTGGTTAAAGATTGAGTAACCTCCAGAGAATCTTCAGAAACGTGAGCATCCTTATCTTACAACGCGCGTATAGTCCATCCAACAAAAGAAGTACTAGGGGTCCTATTGTTGTCAAAGAAGGCCGTGGTTCTTCTTCAGTAAGACGGACTATACAGCCACGCCTTCATTACTGAATGTGAGCAACTAACAACCCCTGAACATTTCGAGGAGGAAATACTGATGTTAATGGTGCCAAAAACTTGTGCAAAAGTTTCATTCCGAACTGTAATCAGATTCCAAGCGGTGATTTTTGCGCCCTCTCTTGAGCTGCCTCCGGACACCCACGCGGTCTGCCCCGTCCTAGTTAAGCCTCTGGTGGCCAGAAAATCCTGAGAAGTCGCTCAAATAACGCACAGGTTTCCTTATTGTATAGTTATAAGTATAGTTAAAATATAATCTACCATTTCATTTTGAAACAATTACTTTAAATACTAATATCTTAGAGATTTAGAACAATACCAAAAATGTTAAGCATGATGTATTGAGTTTTTTGTTTTGGATATTTTCCGTTATGGCGAAACTTTTGCATACAAATTTGTGTATTGTCTTTGCGCCTATTTATGCACCTAGGGCACAAAAGTATCTATTATTACTTGCAAATGTCTTAACGGTTTTAGAAACTCGGTTGGAACTAATTCTACTCCCTAAAAAGAACGCTACTCACAACATGCATTTTAAGTAATGCTTAATTTTACTTTTTCCGCTATGGGAGATAAGTAAATTTTCTGTATCGATTTTTTTTCTAAATTTTTGGAAAAATCTACTTTGGAAAATTCTTTCGGAGCCAGAAGAAATTCAAAAGATGTACACATTACACTCAAAAAATTTATTTTTTGTTCTCAGAAAATTGAACAATGTTTTTGATTTTCATTCCTTTGTTTGAGTTTCTTGGAGGGTTTGGAATTTTGGTTGAAAAATCAATTTTTTTTTTTTACATACGGAATTCTTTCGGCATCTTAATTAAGACTTGATGGGTTAGCAACTGTTTAATTTTTTGAGATGTGTGAACATTAAAATCGCTGTCAAGGAAGATGTGAGGACAATAAAATAAATAAAATAAAATAAAATAAAATAAAATAAAATTGAGGACCCCATATCATAGAGTCATCACTAAATATCATATGCAGGATCATGGAATGTTTATCCGACGTTTCAGAACGGATCGAAAAATCACAAAAACGTTAGAGGAAAATAGACCGGCAAATATAATGCTGAAGGTTCTGAAATGACGGGAATCAGTTGAACATGCAGCGCCATCTGTGAATGCCGGTGGTTGGCGGTGAACAGATACATGAAGGAAGCACGTCGGTTTGGTTCAATTCATAGTGTGCTTGGCCTAGTGGGCAACGTTCGTTACTGCCATGGAAAGGGCCTCAGGTTCGATCCCAGGAAGGTACGAACGCTCGATCCACTAAATAACCGCCGTACGTCGGATGGGCACGTTAAGCCGTCGGACCCCGGGTACTGGACCCCCGGTAATAAATAAGGGCGTCTTCCTCCCCCTTTTTACTTCGCTTCCGTGTGACTTTCCTATCCGGCACTCTAGCCTAAATCTCCTAGCTTCCTATTTCTAAAGGCTGTTTAAGACCTGGGGTCAGACATTCCCTTCCTAAAATCCTCTACATATGATCATGATCATAATGTGCTTCAGAAATTACGTAAGAAGAAAGTTCGCGAACGAACTGAAAACCCTCTAGATCAAATTGTAATCTGCAAGTTCTTACTAGATTTGTTTTTGTTTCGTATTTTTTAAAAAAACAAAAAACAAAGTTAGTAAACAGAAAAACCCCAGGCCATGGCGGTTTTCATTGTGTGCCGGAAACAGCCTGCTTTTTTATAGCCTGTTCTCCTCTGTCTTCGGAAAATCAAAATCCAACACAGCCTAAAGATTCCAAGAATGATTTTCCAAGATCACCTAGACGATCGCGAAATGTTTATCCAGTATCAGCTACAAAATGAGGGAACGATAACAAGAATACGTTGACGATTAGGGGAACGATTGTATAAAACCATCTTAAGGAATAGCGAAAAGTTATGCAATGCCACGTGACGAATTATGTAACTTAGTCTTGCTTTTTAGTTTTTGTCTTTATATGTAAATTTGGGTTTATTTTATCGTTAAACCTTTTTCAACCTGCAAGCCACATTTTTATCTATTGACGAATTTGTGCTTGGCAATCCTGACAACAGATCTATGTGTAATGATGTATACTAAAACTGATGATAAGAGTAGCTGTTTAGAAGTGTATCAGGGGATTTGATTGAGATGATTTGATTTGATTTAAGGGTATTCACGAATTAACGCTGACTTGAGTAGTCACTCACAATCTGACTCAGTGTTTGCGCTTCTTTGCTTTCGAGTCAGACTTGTTTGTTGGACGTTGGCGATATTTTGCAATTACGCTGCTTTAAGCACTACATTGTGGTGTGCTAATTAAGAAAATATCAAAACAATGTTTTTTTCTGAGAGAGTGAGAGAGTGAGACAGACAGAGAGAGAGAGAGAGAGAGAGAGAGAGAGAGAGAGAGAGAGACAGGGAGAGAGAGAGAGTGAGTGAGAGAGAGTGAAAGAGAGACAGGGAGAGAAAGAGAGGGAGAGAGAAAGTGAGTGAGAGAGAAAGGAAGAGAGACACAGAGAGAGAGTGAGTGAGAGAGTGAGTGAGTGAGTGAGTGAGTGAGAGAGACGGAGAGAGAGTGAGTAAGAGAGAGAGTGAGAGAGACAGGGAAAGAAAGAGAGGGAGAGGGAGTGAGAGAGACACAGAGAGAGAGAGAGTATGTAAGATAGAGAGTGAGAGAGCCAGAGAGTTAAAAGAGGGAGAGAGTATGTAAGATAGAGAGTGAGAGAGCCAGAGAGTTAAAAGAGGGAGAGAGTATGTAAGATAGAGAGTGAGAGAGCCAGAGAGTTAAAAGAGGGAGAGAGTATGTAAGATAGAGAATGAGAGAGCCAGAGAGTTAAAAGAGGGAGAGAGTGAGTGAGTGAGAGAGACAGGGAGAGAGACAGAGAGAGTGAGTGAGAGAGACCGAAAGAGAGTGAGTGAGAGAGAATGAGAGAGAGACAGGCAGAGAAAGAAGGGGTGAGAGAGAGATTGAGTGAGAGAGAGAGAGAGAGTGAGTGAGAGAGAGTGAAAGAGAGACAGGGAGAGAAAGAGAGGGAGAGAGAGATTGAGTGAGAGAGAGAGAGAGAGAGAGAGAGAGTGAGTGAGAGAGAGAGAGTGAAAGAGAGACAGGGAGAGAAAGAGAGGGAGAGATAAAGTGAGTGAGTGAGTGAGAGAGACAGGAAGAGAGACAGAGAGAGAGTGAGTAAGAGAGAGAGTGAGAGAGACAGGGAGAAAAAGAGAGGGAGAGAGTGAGTGAGTGAGAGAGACAGGGAGAGAGACCGAGAGAGACAGGGAGAGAGAGAGAGAGAGAGAGAGAGAGAGAGAGAGAGAGAGAGAGGATGTGACATACTACAGAGGTGAGTGAAGCCCGTGTCAAGACGACAAATATGTAACGATACATTTCATCGGTGTTGCTTAGTCAGTTAGAGCAATTTACTCTGGAGCAAGGAGACTGATTAGATCTCCGTCACCGACAAGTTCCCGTTTTTACAAGGATTGTGTCTAAGTTCATATGATCTGTTACCAAGCTGTTTCCTTGAGCAGAGAATTTTCCATGCTGCTCATTCTTGACGAACGTGAATAAAAGGGTGGACACTGTAGGTACGGTTTATTTGACTTTCATCTGGCCCTTATTATTCCTAGTGCTTAATTAGTTAATTCATGTTTAATTAAGAATACAGTTGCAACGAAGCGAAGCTATCCAGGATTCACAGAAGCTATTCAGTAAGCTTAAAGCTGAAGCACATTTACTTCGGAAAGTTAAGCCATAGTCTACACCTGTAAGCCATTACATTATGGCCACCTACCTAATAAGCTGTAGGATTCCCTTTAACCCGCAAAACAGAGGCTACTCGGAGAGACATCGATTGGATGAGGTGGCTATAGGTATCCTGGGGTATCTGGTACCATAATGTCAACAGCAGGTTCTCCAGTTCCCTTACATTTCGGGGTGGTGGTGATTTAGCGCGAACCCGCTTTTCCAAGTCGAACCACAAATGTTCGATTGGGTTCATGTCAGGTGAATTTGGAGGCCAAGGCATTAACAGAAAGTCACCAGCATGTTCCTCGAACCACTTCGTGACCATTCTGGCAGTGTGGCATGGGGTATTATCCTTTTGGTTATAGCCATCACCAATCAGAGAACACAGTTTAAAATCATTATCTACGTAGTCAGGGCATGAAAATTACCATGCCCGAGAAGCTCATGTAAATTACTGGACTAACCAGATAAATAAAAAATCTGGTTGCCCGGTCCGAGCAACTAAATTTAAAAATAAAAAAGTTTGGAATAGAATTTTCTGCTATAAGAAAACAGACAGTCGTCGCGTGTCGTGCTTCATTTTACAGCTAATAACCAGAAGCTGTATTATTGTTACAGAGTGCTGAGGACAGAAGATTATTACTTCTTTAATTATACAGTATTATGCTGTAGGTCCAGAAATTGGAACCATACGTAGTTTTGCTCCAAATATTGTTTATAGTCAGCGACGAGATGCATGCTTCTGATGGAACTAGCCTCCGGTAGGGCCGGATTAAGGGGGTCTATAAGGGTTATAGTCTTAGGGCCCACCATGACCAAGGGCCCACGAGGCATGCCTGGGCAAATTACAGATAGATACATATAGAGAGAGAAAGAGGTTTATAGAACGGTTTTACTTTTGTCTCGTACGATTTTCATTTGCTCAGAAACAGAGGCTGGAAGACGATCAGATTTCAAGACAGTGACTCACCACGGGAAAAGGGTTCATCTCGCTATGTACAGCGGGGTTGGTGACACAGTCTGAGTTTTTTCACTACCACCTACCCACACCTCCAAGTTTGCACTTGGAACCGCTAATGGTCGAAGTCCCCTGTATCTTCACATTGCATAACAAACAAGTTAGTAAAATCATGCAATGCATTGATTATAATACGCTTTCCAACATACCAGAAATAATTACTCAAGTTATGAGGATAATGACTGTGGAATAAATCTTTATCCTGTGCCCTGACCTTTGATCCCATTTACATGATATTGAACAGAACCGGTTCAGTATACCTCCGATATAACGTGATAAAGTTTTGTCGCAATCGAAGTATTTTTACGTAAGTTATGACGCATAATAGCGATGGAAGTGATTCCGCTCCTTTGTCCTGACCTTTGACCCCATTTCGCCCATTTTCAATAGGGTTTGTCCCCAGGAAGTTCGCTGCTACATACTAAACTTTAATCGAAATCGAACCATTTTTACGTTAGTTATGACGCATAAGAGCAGGGGAATGGATTACGCTCCTATGTCCTGACCTTTGATCTCATTTCGTTCACTTTCAATAGGGTTCCTTCCCAGGTGTTCCCCTTCAACATTACAAAAGTTCATCGAAATCGAACGATTTTTACGCGAGTTATCGTGCGGACGGACCGCACACAACGTTTGACGTAACGAGGCGGATGTGAATCGCGACCGCCGCCCCGGTGGCGCAGTGGTCTAAGGCGTTGGCCTCTGATCATTCGTCCGTAAGGGGTCCGGGTTCGAATCCCGGTGAGGCATGGATGTTGTGTTTGTCTTACGGCACTGGCTCTCTCCCTTCCCTGGAACCAGTGACCCTAAATTAGGGACGGGCGACTGCTTATAGCCCATTGAGTTGCTCACGGTGGTCGTTAAACCTCCAATCAAAAAAAAAAAAAAAAAATCGCGACCATCTGCTCGAAAGTGTGACGTCATAAAACTTTAATAGGATCCACACACAACGCGTGATGTAATGAGATAGATGACGTGACCGCACGCCAACATCTCAATCGCGAGATTTATACGTCATAAGATTTCTAAGCATGGGCAACATTAATGGGACGACGCCATGACATTAAAAACCTGGTAATTTGGGGTGGTTATTTAACGCACTAAACCAATTTTTCTAAAGTCGAGATCAAGCTAAATCGATTTCTAGTAAAAGAAAACGGTAGGTTAACGACTTTCATCAAAATCCTTAGATCCGTTTTCAAAATAAAATTTGCATACATACAAGAATTGCTCCTTTAATAGTATGGGATAAGGGCGATGCAATGGCTCCCGATCCTATGTCCTGACCTTTGAACCCATATCATCCATTTTCTATAGGGTTCGTCCCCAGGTTGTCCCTTACAACATACTAACATTTCATCGAAATCGAACCATTTTTACGCACGTTATGATGCATAAGAGCAATCGAATGCATCCCGCTCCTATATACCCCACGTCACCCATTTTCAATTTTACCCCACGTCACCCATTTTACCCCACGTCACCCATTTTCAATAGGGTTCATTCCCAGGTGGTCTCCTACAATACACTAAAATTTCATCGACATCGAACCATATTTATGCAAGTTATGACGCATAAAGGCAATGGAATGGATTCCGCTTCGATGCCGTGACCTTTGACCCCATTTCGTCCATTTTCAATAGGATTCGACCCCAGGTGGTCCCCTAACACATACTAAAATTTTATCGAAATCGAACCATTTTTACGCGAGTTATCGTGCCGACAGACAGACGGACAGACGGACGGACGGACAAAGCTGGAGAATATACGCTTCTTCAACCTACGGTTCGAAAGCATAAAAAAGATGCACTAAGAAAACTACACAATGCTAAATCATTAGAAAATCCAAGACGAAATCTAGGAATCTTAGATTTTAACTCATGTTCTTATGAGAACAATGAAAAATACAATGACTTATCCTGAAAACTCTGCAGATAATTTAGTAGTTACAGTTTCGTGTTTTAATGGATTTCAGTAATGATTCTTAGTCATAAGCTCTTTGGGGGCCCACTAAGGTCTTAATCCGGCCCTGGACAAAGGATGAAAACTTGAAAGAAAGGAACATGACACAATAACTAAATTTCTCAAAATAACAATTCCCATCATCATACCATTGCATACCAATTTATGCATCATCATCTTAAAACTTGAGATACACGCATTTGTGCATTAAACATTTTGGATACAGATCCTTAAAACCAAAATGAAAAACATGTGAAAAAAGTTCATCATATTTTTTAACGTAAGAAACATAAGGATTCTGATTTGTCCTTTTAAGAGGTCAATTTTCCTGGGCATCCAGCATATACTACCTGTGCAGGTATATCATTTCTGCACATGCCCAGCTGAGCATGTAACTTCTCAAATATTTTTCAAGCCCTGATAGTATCAGGAAAAGGATCAAGTTAAGCACTTCGAATAGCACACCTTTCAATCTTTTCCTGGGTGCTAGTTTCTCCAAATTTGGGAAGGGCTACATCTTAGAACCCTTAGAGTTGCTCATCGTTGCCGTACAACTTTGAAGATAAAAGGAAATGCCACGTTTAGAGGATCAGCGATAGTTTTCCAATAACTTCTAGAAAGTGGGGATGAGTATTCCACTATCACCACTAAATGATCAGGAGCTTACTACCCAAAACTACCTAGGGATCAAGAAACGATAATCAACTACCACCAAAGTGACCAAGGAATTATTATTCACGAAGAACACCCCCAGGGGTCGAACACACAAAACCGCACCAAACTTCCGTTATAAGTCATTTACGTACCTCTGAATTCAATGGTGATATTCATTTTTTGTTTGTAAAACTCCGCAGTTGACCAGTAGAGGTCTCTGAAGATAGGTGCCACGTTGAAGCGTAAAGAGTGGATCTGTACGAAAATAATAATCACGTGCATAGGACTGTTGACCTCCGTAACTTCATAAAGAAGGGTCAGGGTGTGGAAGTGTCAACAGATTCATTCATGTGAGGGCTGTATATAAAATGATCAAAGCAATAACCATTGCCGCAAAATGCACGATTAATAAATGCCACATCGGTACACCCACAGAATGCACACGCATAAAGAACGTTAGTGTTGAAAGAGACTACGATGACACTTTTGAAATTCTGCACAGGCTCACCACAATGGTAGCCAGCTTTCTGCCATGCGTAACGAAGCATCGGTCTGTAGATCTCCGTAGACAGTCGATTGTGGATCACAGAATGCTTCTTCAGAAGGAATATTCAGTCATGTAATTTTGGCTGCGGCATGTTGGATCGTAGTTTTATATAGTATGTAATCCTCTTTGTGTACATTTTATATTGTCTGAAAAAATGAACATCGACGGGTTGAACATATTTCGCAGTTTTTGGTGAAATGATTTTTAAATGAAATTGTTTTCCCCCGGAGAGGTATCCTGAAGTATTCGTTCATCTTTGTGCCCAGACCAGGAATCACAAAGTACGAGTGACTTGTCAGACAGATGTACACTATCTACCAACAAGTAATTGGACACCCCTGCAATCGATGATATCTGCTGTCATGATACACGTCACGGCCGCCGCCGTTAAATATCGTGTGGGAAACAAAAACGCAACCAGTCGCAAGCAAGATGACACGCAGTTCGGAGCTCTCTGATTTCGAGAAAGCTGTAATCGTCGGGTATCACAGAAATGGCCGTTGCACACGTGACATATACAGCGAGTTGAAATACCCAAAATCGACAGTGGCCTACGTGATTGGCAAGTGAAAGATGAGAGGTGACTGTCGGAATGTGCCCCGACCCGGCAGACCCACAAAACTGGGAGTTAGAGACCGACGGGTGCTAGCCAGAGAAGTTGGGAAGAACCGCACTAAATCGATGGGCCACATCCGCGAGGAGTTTCAACAGGCATCCTGGAGTGTTCTTTCGATGAATACTATCCGTAAAGAATCCCATCTGCTCGGTTATCATGGATGTGCTGCCGCCCACAAGCCTTTGATCACCAAGTCCAATAGCACTGCTCGGCTAACGTGGTGCAAAGAACGTCGACAGTGGACCGCTGAACAGTGGAAACAGGTTCTTTGGAGCGACGAATCAAGGTTGACCCTCTACCGTTCAGATGGCAGGGTCTGGGTTTGGCGTCTGCCTCGAGAACGCCTCCTGCCGGAATGTATTGTGCCAACTGTGAAGTTCGGCGGCGGTGGAATTATGCTATGGGGGTGTTTCTCCTGGTATGGCACGGGACCCTTTTTCGCAATTCCTGGTAGACTCAACGCCGAAACCTACTGCACCATTTTGGATGACCATGCGCTTTCTACGTTGTGGCAGTTTTACCGGGTGCAGCCATGTTACTTTCAGGATGTCAATGCCACCTGTCATGTTGTGAGGTCCACGATGGCTTGGTATGGTGACAATGGGGTTAATCGAATGGACTGGCCTGCACAGAGCCTGGGCCTTAACCTTATCGAGCACCTCTGGGACGAGTTGGAGCGACGACTTAAGGGGTACCCCCACCGTCCGAAATCGGTGAAGGTATTGACCTGTCTTCTCCAAGCCGAGTGGAAGAAAATACCGCTAGCCGTCGAACAACGCCTGGTTGAGAGTATGCCCCGAAGGGTCGCAACTGTAATCGCCGCTAGTGGAGGCTCTACTAACTATTGAAGGTGAATAAACTTCGTTTTACTTTGCTATCACAGGTGTCCAATTACTTGTTGGTAGATAGTGTATCTTCAAAACTGATGTAAAAAAGGTCGAACCATTTTGTCGTCTCACTACGTACACAGACAAACAAGGCACGTGATACAAGCACCTGCACATTCTGGACTGGCGTAGCAGTCGTCGGCAAGCGACGGGTGACTCAATGCAGCCCTCTAGTGAGCAACTACGGAGTTTTACAGAAAAATTAATATCACCATTGAATTCCGAGGTACGTAAATGACTTATAACGGAAGTTTGGTGCGGCTTTGTTTGTTCGAACCTGGGGTTTTCCCTTGTCAGTACTAGTTCAATGAAATCAGGAAATGATCATCCATTACTATCTAGATGATTAGGAAGTGATGATTATTCTATAAAACGCAAAAATTCAAAGACTGATTACTAATACTAAATAAAGCACGGGAAATAAATCACTGTATAATATCATCTGAAGGAACAAGAAATCATTAGTACCATCTAAACGATCAGTGTATGATTTTATATTCCCACCTAAACAGTCGGAAACGATATTCTTATACCACAAACAAAAGGAGAATGATTATTCAAAACTGCCTAAACCAAGAGTCTTCACCCCTTTCAAATGACCTGCAAGACGTAAGGAAGACACCAGAGCTTTTACTTTTTTATACATAATGATAGTTTGCATAAGGGACACTAAGGAAAACCAAAAGTTTCTTTAAATAGAAATTGTTTCACTCAAAAATCAGAAAGTGCCTTGCAATAACAACTTTTAGTAGCAAACACTGCTTGAAGGTCAAGTCCTTTAGCAGCAAGTACTGCACGAAGGTCAGGTCTGTGACTAGGAAACAATGGAAAAAGGCACATGTCCATTGTTCCCTAATCACACATTTTCTTTCTCAAAGTTCTTCTTGTGAAAACAGCAAACATCTTGCAAAGTCTGTGAATGAATTGAATGCAATACAGCGGATAACTACAACTGTTAAATATTCACCTTCAAAGTTGTGTTAAACAGTCTTTTAAAAACGCAGGCCTCACTATTTCAGTTTCCCGTGAAACTGAAGAAAATACAGCATTATCTGAACTTGTCAAAGACGGTGGCCAATACGTAACCACCTAAGGGATCCCGGAATGATTAACCACTACCATCTGCAAAATAAGGAAATGCATTTCCGATACCATCTATGGGATTTGGAAAAGTTTATCCAATACTATCTATAGAATCAAGAAATACATTGCCAGCTAAAGAAATGTGGAATTATTATCCATTACCACCTAGAGAATCAGGAAAAGTTCCAGTACCACCTGAAGGATCTGGAAATGTCTATCCAATATCTAAAGGATGTGACTTGTCTGTCCCGCAGGACGCACATGAGATAAAAGCAGATAGCAATGAAAGCACAGGCCAGAGTAGTATAGTGGATAGCACTCGGAGCTCCGGAGCCGAGAGTTACGCTTTCGAATCCCGCCCTTGGAATAAAAATGAGGGAGAAATTTACTTCGTCATAAGGAATGATTATTGAATTTCCCATCTAGGGGATCAAAGAGTTCCCTGATACTTGCAGCTGGAAGCATTTGCGTTTGATATGATATATTAACATCAGATGGAATAAAATAATTTAGAAAGATGTGGACATGTTTGAACATCCAGAGGAATCTGCGGTATTAGAGAAATCGGTAGCATTCTTCGTGTCCAAGGTGTAATGCTAGATATGGCGCCTATGAGCAATAAATCAGGAAACTGGATAGTCTTGAGTTCCTAAAGAAATGCCTGTTTAATTCACGCCATAAAGAACAAGAAAGATTACACCAAATTTTCGGTTGTAATAAGCACGTCTTTTGAATCCGTTCCGACGCAAATTAAATTTATCAAAGCTATTCAAAGTCAATGGAACCGGTATGGAAAACAATAGATCTGACCAACGAAAGAAGATTTTCAATCGGGTTTTTAATCTCTCAGATATTGCTGTAAACGGAATCGTGAGCTTACGAACTCTTAGAAACAGAGATATCGACAAAAAAAAAAAAAAAGATGTGACTTTACGTCCCCTGGTGGGAGAACCATGCATTATTTTAGGAAGAAAGTATTCTCAAAAGGTTTATCCATATGAGCGGTATCGGTCCAAAAAAAAAAATTTAGTCGAGTTTTCAGGAGCCCAGATTTTGCTACAAATGCATCAGAAGCAGAAATTAACACTTATGACCCCTGGTGGCCAAACCATTCTTTACAAAACATTAGAAATTATGTGAAAAATATTTTCCATCAGGTATTGTATGCGATACAGGAAGAATTTTTCAAATCAAAGCTTTAGGAGCAGAAATAACGCAGAAAACGCAATTTACGTTTGTGACCCCTAGCGGACAGTCTATGATTTACTTGAAAATTTTGAATTTATAGCAAACACATTTCTCATCGAAAACACTATCCGACAAAGAAGGAATTTTTCAAATCGTACTCTTAGAAGTAGAGATATTGACAAAAATAAGATATAAATCTACGCCCCCTGTCGTACAAACCATGCACTATTTTAAGAAGAAAATGTTTCTAAAAGGTTTGTCAACATGAGTAGTATCGGTCAACAAACGACGTTTTTTTCAATCGAGAATTTTTTGAATTCGACATCATCTGCATTTACGCCCTATACGGGCAAAATATCTATACCAGAGGTGTACAACCTTTAAACGCCTACGTGCCATGATTTCAGATTGACTGAACAATGGCGGGGCGCAGCGGGTACCCAGAAATAAAAAAATTCGAAAAAATCCCAAAACTGAAACATTAAAAAAAATAAACAAAAAACGTGTACAGAAATTAATTAAAAAACAACAACTTCTTTGCTTAAAATATATGCAGGCGTCGTCAAAACCTCTTTACTTTTTGTAGGTCTCTAGTCAAAAATTTGATATGTTTTTTGTATTAGTCGTTCAATATCTGGTTCAATGTTGGACGCCGCCCCGGTGGCGTCGTAGGCTAAGCGATGGCTTCTGTCATTCGCCGGAAAGAGGTCCGGGTTCGAATCGCGGTGAGGCATGGATGTTGTGTTTCTCTTACGGCACTGGCTCGCTCCCTTCCCTGGAACCAGTGACCCCAAAATTAGGGACGGGCGACTACTTATAGCCCATTGAGTTGCTCACTGTGGTCGTTAAACCTCCAATCACAAAAAAAAAAAAGAAAAAAATGTTGGGCACAGCTATCTTCAGCTCCCCCTCACCCCCCTCGCCGAATATGTTCGTCAGTTAGACAAAAAGGAATTCTTGATTTCACCCGTTTCATTAGAGAAAATTGTTGTTCACATAAGTAGTTTCCCCTGATAATGTAGCCGTTTTTTGAAAGTGGATTTTTCAATCTCTTCATTTCACAAGGCAGGCTGTTTATGTGTAATTCTAGTAAAGAAACTGCAAATTTCGCCTTCAATTCGGAGTTATTTTGAATATCAGCCTCCACCTGAAAATACACTGGCGGAAAGTGAAAAAAGAACACCAAGAAATAATTGGCGGACGATCATGAAATTTACATACTAGGGGTGTTCAAATGAAAAGGTACGAAACGTCATAAGAACAAAACCGTTAACATATTTGCCTATGTCCTATGGGAGAAGGTAGCGACACATCTAGAGATGCGATTGGAGTCGCCGGCGTGGATCGGAGCAAGCGCGGGCGCCCGCATGCGCAGGAGAGAGCAGAGGCTCTTATAAAGAGCGCCGTCCAATTGACGCGGCAGTGCGTGTGAGGACAGGATGGCGTTCACATTGCAAAATTCGACGATTGAGGAGCAGCGAGGCGTTATCCGATTTCTGACAGCGGAAGGTGTTAAACCGGCCGCTATTCATCGCGGAGGGTGTGGTTCTGCTCCATGATAACGCGCGTCTACACGTCTCCAGGGTCACACACGCGGAACTGGCCAAGGTCTAGTGGGAGCAGCTTGACCATCCGCCCTACGGCCCGGACATGTCGCCCTGCGATTTCCATGTGTTTGGTCCCCTGAAAAAACATCTGAAAGGGAAGCGCTTCCACTCGGACGACGAACTCAAGGACGCTGTGCAGGAATGGGTCTCGTCACGGCCACAGGAATTCTGGGAACAAGGAATCCTTCGGCTCGTTAATCAATGGGATCGTTGTGCTACGGCCTATGGTGTATACTTTGAATAAAGTCTTCATTTATACCCACAGTGTCGTTTCGTACCTTTTCATTTGAACACTCCTTGTATGTTAATGGGGTCGAGTTTACGTAAGTGTGATGCTAATTTCGGGACCAACCGGTGAGCGCTTACGCCACAGCACGGCATAATATGCAAATTGTCGTCGGTGGTATTTAAGGAGTACAGCGAAGTGAATGTAATCAGTCGTCGACGTACGGACACGTGGGAAGACCCTGAAGAAGCTGCAATGTCTGGACATGGAAGACGTGTACGATTTCAGCAGTTATCGGACTTTGAGCGAGGTCGTTTAGTTGGACTCCGCGAGGCCGGGTGGTCGTATCTTCGTATTGCGGAGCGAATTGGACGGGAAGTATCGGTGGTGGTACGATGGTGGCGTAGATGGTCCGAGGAACATTCCCACACGAGAAGACGTGGAACCGGGAGTCACAGACGGACTGATGAGCGGACCGATCGACGCATAAGAAGAGCAGCGTTGTCAAGCAGAACATACACTGCGACGCAAATCCGAGCTTCCGTTGCACCAGAGGTGACTGTGCGAACAATCCGCAACCGTCTACTGGATGCACGACTATGTGTACGTGTGCCTCTAGCATGTGTTCATCTGACTCCAGCCCACCGTCCAGAACGGCTGCAGTGGCATCGCCAACGTCTGCACTGGAGAACGCAATGGCGATCTGTCGTGTTCAGCGATGAAAGGAGATTCTGCTTTTGAGCCTCCGATGGCCGTATGCGTGTTCGCAGACGCACAGGGGAGCGTCTCCACCATTCTTGCATCCGCCAGCGACACACAGGGTCTACAACTGGTCTCCTGGTGTGGGGAGCGATCAGCTATCACTCCCGTACACAACTAGTGTTTGTACCGGGTACGTTAAACAGCACCTCCTACATCAACTACATCATTCAGCCCGTTGTTGTGCCATTTGTAAGGTCGGTCCATCGTGGTATTTTCCAGCAAGATAACGCACGCACACACACGGCACGTGCAACGCAACATGCACTTCAGGGTGTGAGACAGCTTCCATGGCCTGCACGTTCACCGGATTTGTCCCCCATTGAGCACGGGGGGAATTTTATGGGACAACGACTTATCCGGTCTCCACAACCAGCCACGACCATCCCCGATTTACGCGTCCAGGTTGAGGATGCTCGGTACTCAATACCCCAGACTTACATCCAACATCTGTACGACAGACTCCATGCCAGAATTGCACAGTGTGACGCAGTTCATGGCGGTTCAATGTTACATGGAAATGTTATTTTTCAGTTTACCAGCAAATACAGCTGTATTTTGGCATAATGTTTTGATCACGTTATAATCTGTATTTCGTTTTTTATGCTGTATAAATTTCGTTGGTATCAGACGTCTCCTTCTTGGTGTTCTTTTTTCACTTTCCGCCAGTGTATTTCAATAGTTGTTGCTAATAGGATTGCAAACATGACGTATATTTGTCTGCACTGCTATAAGATTTTCATATCTTTATACATATTTGTGGGCACCGCGAGTCCCCCATTAAATTTTCACATCCCTATAATTTTCCATTTTTTCTATAAATGTTTACATAATTTCCTTTTGTACTCCCGTGGGACTTTAGGCGCCCAGGCTACATACAGTCAGGCCGAGGACCGCATGTGGCCCGCGGGTCGCCGGTTTGTGCATGTCTGCTCTATATAAAAAAAAGTACCCAGTCTAATACAAAACTGATGAAAAGTGTAATAGGTTGCTTACCCTGTTTTCACAAATGAAATCCATCTGTCCATTATCCTTCTACTAATTGTCTTGTCCACTTTGGTGTCTAGAATGGGGTTAACAAAAGCTCGGCCAAACACATACATCACTTCTACAAAATGTGTTACTCCCATCCATTCAGCGGTGAATGCTCCCTCGGGTCTGTGATTGAAAACGTAAAAGTAGACAGGCTTTGACTTGGTCGACATAAAATCAGCTTGAAACATTGCCGGACAAAAGTTGAGATAGTCTCCTACCGAATCGTAGAAAGCGGTCTTCATGTAATCCATATCATCGCTGATTTCATTTTGCGTTTTCCTATTGCCCCTACCTTCGACGTAAAATTTGGCAATATCTTCTGTATTATTTTCATTTATCATCGAAAACATATATTTTATCAAATATTTAGTGAATCGCTTGCTCAATGTCGGGGCGTTCTCTCCGTATGTTCCAAAATACTCCGGTTGAGTAATTACTAGGAAAATGGAACCTTCGTCTTTATTTCCACCAATCAAAACTTCGGTTTCTTGAAACAGGCCCTGCGTTAACATCACGTTAGGATCGCGTGGAGTTAAAATGCCATCATTATACGGAAGAGATGGCAATGGATTTGATTTCATAAGTAATCCCTCAGCCTCGGAAATTGCATTGGCCGGTAGGCGTTTAAGACAATCAACCACCATTTTGGGGTTAGAAGTTAGGTTGAAGGCATCACTGGAGCAACCAGTTACTCTTGTTATTTTTTGAGTTGTCTTCATCACGGACTCCTTTGATGCTCCCAAAATGGGAATGAGAGAGCCTCCGCTTTCCATTATGAATCGTTTGACTAATCCACGTGTCAGAGGCGATATTAGGAGCAACGAAACACTCATGGCTCCTGCAC
This sequence comes from Macrothele yani, assembly GCA_039090855.1. Taxonomy (NCBI): domain Eukaryota; kingdom Metazoa; phylum Arthropoda; class Arachnida; order Araneae; family Macrothelidae; genus Macrothele; species Macrothele yani. The sequence continues at coordinate 53,572,925 of CM077028.1, forward strand.
TTTGCCCAGCCAAAGTTATTAAATCAGGATCACCTCCGAATGCTCTTATGTTGCCCTTTATCCATTTTATTGCCAAAATTTGGTCATACATTCCCATATTACCTGCAGCCTCGGGTATTGGTGTTGTCAGAAACCCAAATACTCCTAGTCTGTAGTTCATCGACGCTACTATAATGTTGCCATGACTAGCCAACAAAGCTCCATTGTAATCATCCATTGCTGAAGAACCTAGAATGAATCCTCCTCCATGAATCCACACGAAGACTGCTTTCGGTTTCGTGTCTTCAAGAGAACCGGGCACCCATATGTTAAGAAACAGACAATCTTCCGTCATTCTGTCCACGTCTGGTGTCCAATGAACTTTTTGCGTATAGTTCTGGTAACATGGTGGTGGTAAAACATTGGCATTATACTCTCCTTCCCAAGGAGTAACGGGTATAGGCTTCTGGAATCGCAGGTTTCTGACAGGCGGCTCTGCAAACGGAATGCCCAAGAATGCCTCGACTTCTCCACCATCAGGAGAAGAAACAGTGATACCTCGGACTTTTCCACTCGTTGTCCTCACCACTCTGTCTCCAGAAACGAAGATGCTGTTTAACAGGACGAAGCTTAATATCCGTGGGAGAAGCATTGAAGTTAGTCCTCCTGAAAATGAAGAGACAATGGAGGAGAATCCGCACAGCATGAAACATTAAGAACTTCACACCACTAAATCTTCAAATACAAAGGCTATTCCATAAAAACTGAGAATATTTTTTTGAGTTGACAACAGTGCGAAGGGGAAAAACAATCACGCAGACGACAAACTGAATTAAGGAAGTACCTATGGCAACAGTTATTAGCTGTGGCAGAATGTTCTGGTTTTGTTATTGCGCAGTTGTTTAAGGCACGTCTGCATTTCTCCTTGCAGCTATGGGGGTGAGTGATTCAGAGTTAAGAAGTGAAATGTATTGTGCGATAAAATTTTGCTATCAGTGGCGTAAAACGGCTCCAGAAACAGTTGATTTAATGAAAAAAACTTACAAAGATAAGAGTTTGGGTGAGTCATTGATTTTTAGATAGCACCATGATTTCGAAAAGGGGCGTCGGCAGAAGTCGCTCCTAGGACTGGTCGACCTGAAAGTGTAGTTAAGGAGCGTATTGTTAACACTGTTTGGGCAACCTCGCAAGAAAATCGACGAATGACGTGTGAAAACATAGCTGCGTCACCTAATATTTCAAAAACGTGGGCATTCCGCATTCTACGCGACAAATTACTGCTGCGTCGTGTGTGTTCCGGATGGATACCTCATCACCTGATGAGAGAACAATTGTTAGCCAGAGTTCAGGTGCGTCATGAGTGGAAAGAAATGATTGCAAAGGTTCTAAACTTTCTAAACATGGTGATAACTGCCGATGAAACATGGGTCCACTATTTCGATCCCCTCACGAAGTGTCTGGAAACACATAGGCTCGCCTCCTCCGAAAAATGTCGGCCAAACCAAATCAGCTGGGAAGGTGATGATAATAAATTTCTTTGATCGTAATGGTGTATAGTCTACCAGCATGCCGTTCCTCCACAAATTACTGTCGATGCCGAGTATTACACTTTACTCTTGAAGCGTCTAGTGACGACACATATCGATTAAGCGACCGGAACGGGTGGGCAAATGGACCCTCATGATAATGCCAGCACACATGTGGCTGCTTGTGTTCAACAGTTTCTTACAAAAAGTAGTATTGAAATCATTCGACAGCCTGCGTAGAGTCCTGACCTCGCCTTGTGCGATTTCTGGTTCTTTCCAACAGGGAAGGAGAAGTTCCGTGGCGTCACATTCAACACAGATGCTGACGTTATTCAAGCTGTACAGGGGTCGCTAAAGCAGCTTCCACAAAATGCCTTCGCCACATGCTTTGAAAAGTGCACTGAACTATGGGACCGTTGCTTACCATCAGAAGGAAGATTTCTTCATTTTGCGTGATTTTACTTTCAGTTTTTATGGAATTGCCGCTGTTTCATTTAGTACTATTGTTAACATATTTCTTCCTGTAAAAAAAGGAAAAGATATACTTACGGCATTACTTTGTGCGCCTGTCTCTCCTACTGCGCATACGGTACCTCCTGATTTGTACGAAGATATCGAAAATTTTCTTTTGTAGCGGCTATCTTCACCACGTTGTCAATGATACAGGCATTTTTGAATAGCTGTGTTATATATACCCTTTCTCCGTCAGATGGCACTAATTCATTGTTAACGCTTTCCAACCGCAGGTTGAAGAAGCCCATATGCTCCAGCTTTGTCCGTCTGTCTGCTCGTTCGCACAATAACTTGCGTAAAAATGGTTCGATTTCGATGAAGTTTTAGTATGAGATAGGGGACAACCTGGAGACGAACCTTGTTGAAAATGGGCGAAATGGGGTCAAAGGTCAGGACATAGGAACGGGATCCATTCCATTGCCCTTATGCGTCATAACTTGCGTAAACACTGTTCGATTGCAATGAAATTTTAGTATGTGGTAGGGAACCACCTGGGGACGAACCCTATTGGAAATGGGTGAAAGGTCCGGACATAGGAGCGGGATTCATTGCATTGCCCTTATGCGTCATAACATGACTAAAAATGGTTCGATTTCGATGAAATGTTAGTATGTGGTAGGGGACCCCCTGGGGACGAACCTTTTGAAAATGGGCTAAATGGTGTCAAAGGTTAGGACACTGGAGCGGGATCCATTCCATTGCCCTTATGCGTCATAACTTGACTAAAAATGGTTCGATTTCGATGAAATTTTAGTATGTGGTACGGGACCACCTGGGGACGAACCATATTGAAAATGGGATAAATGGTGTCAAAGGTCAGGACATAGGAGCGGGATCCATTAGATTGCCCTTATGCGTCATAACTTACGTAAAAATGCTTCTATTGAGACAAAACTTAAAAATGTTGTTCCGGAGGTATACTTAACCGGTTCTGTTGGATATCATCGAAATGGGGTCAAAGGTCAGGGCATAGGAGCGAAATTTATTCTATAGCCATTATCCTCATTACTTGAGCAATGATTTCTGGTATGTTGGGAAACGTATCATAATCAATGCATTGCATGATTTTACTAACTTGTTTATGTTTGGTACAGTATCTTAACTTCGAAATGTCGAATCGAAATATGATTTTTGCATTCCTTCGCAGGAACTCTATCAGAAATTCTAACTCTTTTCCTGCTTTGCCCATATGTCCAACCGCTCTCGCGTTTCCGAGGAATCAGAGACTCAGGCTTCTCTAAACTCGATTGAGCGGGACGGGGTCGAGTCAGAAGTTATACATGACTTGTTTATTTGTTTTAAAATGCTGGCTCTCTTTCTCTCTTCTTTATAATTAGTGACACCAAATCAGGAGTCAGCGATAGCTTATCGCTCTTTGGGTTTCTCATGGTGCTCGTTGAGCAAAGGAACAAAATAAAGAAAAAAGCGAATTTTGCACGTTGTCATTACTTCCAATGTACTGACAGCATAGCGAGACGATCACTCAACACAGTTATGCAAGTTACTTTACAGTAGCAAATGTACCATTTATAATGAATAAACTCTTTTACCAGCTAAGCTAATTATAGTGAATAAAGCTTTTAACTAAGCTAGTAATGTTTTATAATGTTTCTACTACTGAATTATATGCTTGTACTAAGCTTCTAATAGTGAATTCAAATGGTTGTTGTTACTAGTTAATTAAGATCATGAATAAAGTCTCCTGCTAGTAGTGTAGTAATAGTATTGAACAAACTTATAACTGGTAGTAATGTTGTAGCAGTAATTAGGATGAATAAAGTCTTAACGCTGGTTGTTAATGATAATCAACTAATAACATAAACCCAACAGCCAGACAGAGATCTGACAAAAACTATGAATTGAGAAAGACGTACTTACATAAAACCTTTTATTATGCACTTCTACTGGTATCGTCACACACAGCTACTCAAATAACACGTAGCTCCTTGCACATGAACGGAGCTCTATACTCATAAACCAACGCTCTCTTTCACATAAACCAACACTCTCCGTACAACAACAAACGCTCTCCGTACAACAACAAACGCTCTCCTTAGGTATCGTTGAACGCGCCTATTTATACTGGCTACCACCACGTCATGACTTACACTCATTGCCAGATCTCATTCAGCGGGTGAAATAATATCTCGTTCAGTAAGAAGATAATTTACATAGTAAAATAAAATAAGCAGAGATAGTAAAATCAAAAGGAAAGTGAATATAGAGTATACGTTACACATTCTCTACTTCGGTGAGGCAATTTGCTCCGCTCGAGGCGAGAGAAGCCTTCTTTAACTGCATTGCGATAAGGAGTGATATTTTTTGGACTTCAGTATCTTTTCTTTTTTGAACATATGACTGAAGTTGACTCCGCACATGGAGGTATCTCCTTAGTTTTTCATAAATCAACAGCTTCATTTTCCCCTTACCTTACAGTTAGTAAATAGGCCAGGCCAGACCAAGCCTGAATTAATGTTGAATTAATCCAGAGAATGCCACAAAAACGTTCCCCATATCATAACGCTGCCCCCACCAGCTTGTGTTCTCTCAGCAGTGGTTGAAAATTATTTGTTCTCCGATGTTTTTCGCCTTATACACCAACGTCCATCCGTTCGATGAAGCAGAACACGTGCTCATCGGAGAGATTTGCCAATCAGCGGAGATCCAATTCCGATACCGCCGTACAAATGTAAGCCTGTTATGCCAATGCACCTTCGTTAGCATACGCGTAGGTGCAGTGACCATCCGTCTGCATCGGAGCTCCATACTTACTAGGGTTCGCTGAACTATCGTTATAGACACACTTCCGGTATCCCCTTGGTTCACTCGGCCAGTGAGTTGCTTCACTGTTCCATGTCGATCGGCCCTCACGCACCTTCGAAGCCGACGTTCACCTCTCACATGAATGGCACGTGGTGCTCACCAGTTTTCAAGTCACTTATTCGCAATGGTGCCATTTCTACAATCACGATTCACTTTAACCACAGCTGCACGCGAGCAGTTCACGAACTGTGCTGTTTCAGAAATGCCGCCTCCCTTGGCCCGAAAGCCGATAATCATCCTTTTTTTGCAAATCTGATAAATCGACCTCTTTAACCCATGACAGCAACGAGTGATATGTTTTCAGAATGCCTACTACAAACTTTATATACCCTCTAAGCCAGCTCATGACACGTGCCTTCTTTCATTGGCTACGTGTTGTTGACGTCGAAAGTAGGAGGTGGTCACAATAATGTGACTCGAATGTGTATTATACAGTTAAGGAAGATAACACTTTATGGTTAGCTTACACAATATAAGTCCAGTTAGGTACGTAGCTGTAAATTATAAACACCTACCCGCCCTCCGGTTCCAGCCAAAATTGATCCAGGAAATCCGGATAAATTTTTATTTGGAAATGCTATGTGATTTCAAGAATTTTTTTTTTTTTTTAGGTAGCACGATTTGTAGCGTATTTTTCTATTACAAGCTACATTATTTTGTAGTGTGCTATTGCTACAACTACATTGTTCTATTTGTAGCGATGCAACAAGCCACGCTACTGTAAAGGTAGCATGTAGCGCACCACTTCCGATCACTGTATAGAGGGTGCAATGCGTCAGGGCCTCCTTGCTAAGAAGGATTCTAGCATCTTCTAAAGACTTATTGAAACTATCTATGGAAGAATTGTTTATAAAAAAACAGACGGAGAAACACACCTGGTTTGACCAAAACTGTTAAAATTCAGTTACGAGGGTTGTGCCGAAAGTAATGCAAAAAATGGGCATCACATTTTTTATTAACCGACACAAGTCGTTCAAATCTCACATGTTGGTACAGTAACTCTTCCTCTATAGTAACCCTTCTTCTGCGTTGCAGGTAAATAATGGATTCCAAGCAGAAGCAACGTGACGTCACTGAGCTCTTGACGAAGGAAGGGTGCAGGCTGTCAGACATCCACAGAACGCTACAGAATGTTTACGTGGATGAAACCTTTGAGAACAGCAATGCGCACACATGGATGGAGAAGTTTAAAGAAAGGGAAACCAGCTGTGAACACAAACCACACAGCGGGAGACCATCATTTGCGATTACTGACACCAATCGTCAGCGAGTGAATGAATTGATTCGCACATAGTGACGAGTCATAATCCGTGAGCTTGTTGCACAACTGAACTCTGGATGTTGTGTTTGTCTTACGGCACTGGCTCTCTCCCTTCCCTGGAACCAGTGACCCTAAATTAGGGACGGGTGATTGCTTATAGCCCATTGAGTTGCTCACGGTGGTCGTTAAACCTCCAATAAAAAAACAACAAAAACAACAACTGAACTCTGGTCACAATGCCATACAGAAGATGGTGGAAGACTTAGGGTATCAGAAAGTGTCTGCAAAGTGGGTACCTCGGCAGTTGACACTCGATTTGAAGGATACAAGGATGGAAGTCTACTTTGATCTGCTGGAAGCGTTTAAAGCCAAGGAAGAAACATGTTTTCCGATCTGGTGACAGGGAATGAAACGTGGGCTTATTTGTACATTCTGGAAACGAAGAATCTATTCATGGAAAAGCGTCACACCTCTCCAACAAAGCCTAAGAAGTTCAAGTTTCAGCAATCAGCACAGAACGTCATGGTGGTTGTTTTTTAGGATGACAGGGGTGTCATTGTTCTTGATTATCTGGAGCGTGGCCGTACCGCGACCGTGATCAAGTGGGGGTTGTTTTCCGTGCATGTCCACTTTTCTTATCGGTCGCTAAATTCACATGTATCTTGATATTTCATGATCGTTTTCTGAATAGATGTCTTGCTCACATTCACCTTTCTGCTTTTGTCACGTTCGGAGTATATTTCATGATATGAAGTCACTATCTGTGCCCTCTGAGCAACACTTAAAGACGCTTTTTTTGGTGATTTTTCGCTATATAGAAAATACGTACAAAACTTCTCAGCGTGAAAACCAGAAGCAAATTTCCGCTCGCACGCTTCCCTGAAAGCTATCAACAGCTGCCGATGTAGGATGATGTATTACCGACAGGAAGTTGAGTAACATAGACAGTAGCTGAGGCAATCGGAAGAAATCTTCTGATATCAACAGGTACCCTTAAACTTTTGCAAATGACTGTACTACCCTAACGATAACCTACGAACAACGAAACCTCTTAACAGCGGTCAACGGCCACCCCAGTTAGCCCTGGATGATATCTAATGGGCACTCTGTCCTTTTCATTTTACGAAGTTCCTTCGGTGCTTCGGCGAGCAGGATAAGATCGGAGTAAAGAATAGTAATTGCTAAAGGCATATTGGATTGGATTAAGATTGGTACAGTGGTATGCTTATAGGTGAAAAGAAAGGAGTTGAAAGTTTAGTTCTACGAGGGCGAGTTGCAGCTTACATGCATGATTCAGTCGCCCCTCGGGGGCTGCGCTGGTGGTTGATGGCACGTATAATTTGTCCCGATGGGGGAGGCGATGTTTTTTGGTTTGGTTCATGTGGACTATGTTCTGTTTTATGGCGCGCGTCGAGATTACTGCGCAGTTACGCTTTACTATTTAACGTTTTTCTTTTTCCTTTCCTATATATATATCCTAATATTTATCTCCTAGCTTGCTATTTCTATGGGCTGTTAAAACCGGACGTCACACATTGTTTTTTTTTAATTCGCTACACTTTGAAGTATTTATTTAACCAGTTTTTAGCTCGTCGCTTTGCTGACGCTGTTTGTTGGTGTAGGCTTTGTTTAGCTAGAGAAATTATCTCATTGTTAAGCTAATGAGTAAAGACAATTGGGTCCGAATAGGCCACTCTAAAGTAAATATAAACAAAAACTCAAAGATCCTTTATTAGGCGTAGAAACTTTATTTTTATTTTGCAAGCTTTCGCTTCCAACGGGAAGCTTCGTCAGGCAACAAAAAAGTAAACAGATAAAACACAACAGAATCAGAGCACAAATGCAATTCAATTATGTCAAACAATCAAACATGAGCTCGAGTGCTCACGGGCTCATAATGGTCATGTTGCTCACGCGGGGCGTGCTCGCTGTATACCAAGAATTCTGCTCCAAATCGGAGAAAGTTCCATCGTGATGTCAGTGTTGCAGCATTCATGGTGCGTCAGGTTCTCGATATTTCCGCTTTACAGCCTTACACCTTGGTCCATCGTGATTGGCTAACGTGCGCAGATCAGACCAAATGGGTAAGGCTCCCAGGCTGGCGGCATCCCGAGATAGAGCCGTGCTCAGTTTGCTGTTCCTCACAGCGCGCTGGTGTTCTTTTATACGGAACTTGAATGACCTCTTGATCGTACCGATGTAGATTTTCCTAGATCAGTCCGGGTATTGGAGAGGTAAGGCGTACACTCCCGCCTGACTCTTGACCTCCATATTACGACAGTCTGGTGCGAGTACAGCAGCTATAGTTTTCGGTGACTGAATTTCAACGTCATGGTTTAACTTTTTAAAGTAATTTTTTGATGGCATAGGTAAGCCCAAGAATGTACGGGATGGACCCAACGAACTGTTTTTCTGCGTCAGACCAATTAGCGATCTTCTCTCATCTTTTCTATATCCATTAGAGGTGATTTGCTCAATATGCACCATGTCGTATCCAGCGTTGTGTGCTAGGACACTAAGGCAGCCCAGCTCATCTTCAAGATCGTCGGAAGTAGACGTAAGGTCATAGTATAACGAAGTGAATTTCTCCGTCATTTTTATCCGCGCCAGGATTCGAACCCGGGTCCACTCATTCCGGAATAAGTTGCTCTACCAATTGAGCTACGCGGACATTTTATTCTGATTCCTATCTGCCTTTATGTCGTGTGCGTCCTTCTGGCAGGTACGTCACATCATCTCCCCCTTATTTTTTTTTTTTTTTTTTTTCGAAGTGCTTCTCTTATTTTTCCTATCTCGCGGTGTGGAAATAACATCACACCATTGCGAGATTGTGAACGGTCGGGTCATCCGGATAGTTCGGGCGCCATTATAACGAAGTGAATTTCTCCGTCATTTTTATCCGCGCCAGGATTCGAACCCGGGTCCACTCATTCCGGAATAAGTTGCTCTACCATTTGAGCTACGCGGACATTTTATTCTGATTCCTATCTGCCTTTATGTCGTGTGCGTCCTTCTGGCAGGTACGTCACATCTCCTGGTACGTTACATCATCTCCCCCTTATTTTGTTTATTTTTTTTTCGAAGTGCTGCTCTTATTTTTTTTTTTTTTTTTGTTTCCGAAAAACCTATCAATTTTGGAGTGTAAGTCTTACATTTCGGTGATTGACGTTTCTCGATCTTTTTTGATTTGCATTATAACGAAGTGAATTTCTCCGTCATTTTTATCCGCGCCAGGATTCGAACCCGGGTCCACTCATTTCGGAATAAGTTGCTCTACCAATTGAGCTACGCGGACATTTTATTCTGATTCCTATCTGCCTTTATGTCGTGTGCGTCCTTCTGGCAGGTACGTCACAATAGGCTCTGTTCGCTCAGTGTCTGAAGAGCGCGTATTTGCGCTCAAAAGCTACCGCTGATCCAGGTATTATAGAGTTTTGCACGTGAGAAGGTTTATAAAAAACTTTAGTGTGTAGTTCGCCTGTTTAGCGCCTTGATACCAGTACATCGAGGAACGGGAGGGTTCCATTTACTTCGTATTCCGCTGTGAAACGTGCGTCACGATGGGCAGCGTTCAGATCATTGAGGAACTTTTTCAAGGCCTCAAGTCCATGACTTCATACGAAAAGGATATCATCTGCGTAACGAATCCATAATTTTGGGAATGGTCCTCGCGACCGCAGTATTGAATCCTCCAAAGGGCTTAGTACAGCTTCAGCCAACACAGCGGAAAGAGCAGATCCAATAGGGGCTCCTCTCGTTTGCCGATAAATTTTGGATTCGAAAACGAAATAGTTCGATTCATTAAGAAGGTTCAGAATTTTGGCAACGGCGTTGATGGACGCCTGCTGGAACAACCCGGCAGCTTCTAGTGATATCTTTAAATAATCGGTGGCTTCGGTTACAGGGATTGACGGGTATGACGCTTCCACATCAAAACTTTCCCTCACATCCATGGTTGACAACTTGAAGCCTTTCAATCTATCAACAAAGTCCTTTGGCGACACTAGGACTCGATTCTTTGCCAGAAGAAACGGTAGGAAAACTCTTGCCATTTCTTTTTCTGAATTTGCCGCTGGGGCTTTCTTCTTTGATACAATTAGTCGCATCGGAAGCCCACTCTTATGATGTTTAACGCGGCCAAAGATCCTTGGAATGCAGGGACATGGTGGCTGCTTGGCTGCGTTCTGAAGTTCAGTCGGCAAATTTAGCGTTTTAGAGGCCCTTTGGATTTTCGTCAACCAGGACTTCAAAGGATCTCTTGGTATGAGTACGGATTCTGATTGCGCGATAAATTCTTCCCACTTCGCTTTGCATTCCGTTGTATTCATCACGGCAATCTGACCAGAACGATCAATGAGAGTGAACACGATGTTTGGATAAAGTTGCTCTCGTCCTTGAATTGGAACCTCCATTATCCGCTTTTATAGCCCTTTCTAGCAAGTGTGCGCAGTTGAATCGGATGGTGCCCCTTTCCTCAGTTGGGAAATTGTGGAGAACTCCCTCTATGGCTGGAATGACCCACTTAGGTTGTACTGTGCTTTGGGGGTGCAAATTTTGGGCCTTTCTGCAGGATCTTCATTTCCTCTCCGGAAAACTCCCTCGACGATAGGTTGACTATTGGCACTGTAAATTGAGCTGCAGGAGGTGGGCGGGCTGACAAAGGGTTTCGTAAATTTTTATTTGTTGCCGGGAAATAAAATTTAAAAAGTACAAAATCAAGCTTGAAGAGTCGAGGTGTCACCTGAATTTCCTCACGACGTGCAAAGCGTATAAGGCTAGACCTAATTGTTTGAAGATCAAGTCAGCTGTGTGAGACAGATGGTTCCAGGAAAGGATCAAACGCTTCCAGTACGATTCTCTCAGTCACCTAGCCCGCACACATAGATGCATAATGATGGCTCTAGAGTACAAGGTCTACGGACCTTTCTCGGGACTCACTACCGAAGTCACCAACCGAGAGTTAGATATTTTTCTGACAAGAGTTCTTATGCTTGTTGAGCGCTAGTCAAGAACGATCCGGTCCCAGCACTACGGAAGGATTCAAAACCTTTTGAGAGAATCGTACTGGAAACGTTTGATCCCTCCTGAAACCATCTGTGTCACACAGCTGACTTGATTTTCAAAAGATTAAGTATAATCTTATACGCTTTGCACGTCGTAAGGAAATCCAGGTGACATCTCGACTCTTCAAGCTTGATTCCGTACTTTTTAAATTTTATTTCCCGGCAACACCGAACGATCCAAAATCCTTTGTCAGCCCGCCCATCTCCTGCAGCTCAATTTACAGTGCCATTAGTCAACCTATCGTCGAGGGAGTTTTCCAGAGAGGAAATGAAGATCCTGCAGAAAGGCCCAAAACTTGCACCCCCAAGCGCAGTACAGCCTGAGCGGGTCATTCCAGCCATAGAGGGAGTCCTCCTCCATTTCCCAATTGAGGAAAGGGGCACCATCTGATTCAAGTGCGCACACCTGCTAGATAATGGAGGTTCCACTTCAAGGATGAAAGCAACTTTGTCCAAACTACGGAAAGAGGCTGACCCTCACTGATCGTTCTGGTCAGATTGCCGTGATGAATACAAAGGAATACCAAGAGAAGTTGGAAGAATTTATCACGCAATCAGAGTCCGTACTTATACCAAGAGATCCTTTGAAGTCCTAGTTCGCAAAAATCCAATGGGCCTCTAAAATGCCAAATCTGGCGGCTGAAATTCAGAACGCAGCCAAGACGCCTCCAGGTCCCTGCATCCCAACGATCTTTTACCGTATTAAACATCACAAGGGTGAGTTTCCGATGCGACCAATTGTATCAAAGAAGAAGGCCCCATCGGCAAATTTAGAAAAGTCAATGGCAAAACTTTTCCTACCGTTTCTTCCGGCAACGGATCGAGTCCCAGTGTCGTCAAAGGACTTTGTTGATATATTGAAAGGTTTCAAGCTGCCAACCATGGATGTGATGGGAAGTTTTGACGTGTAAGCATTATACCCGTCAATCCCTCTAACCGAAGCAACCGATAATCTAAAGAGATCACTAGAAGCTACCGGGTTGTTCCAGCAGGCATCCATCAACGCCGTTGCCAAAATTCTGAACCTTCTTAAAGAATCGAACTTTTTCGTTTTCGAATCCAAAATTTATCGGCAAACGAAAGGAGCCCCCATGAAAACTGCTCTTTCCGCTGTGTTGGCTGAAGCTGTACTAAGACATTTGGAGGATTCACTACTGCGGTTGCCAGGACCAACCCCAAAATTATGGCTTCGTTACGCAGATGATATCCTTTTCGTATGGAGTCATGAACTCGAGTCCTTAAAAAAGTTCCTCAATGATCTGAACGTGGCCATCGTGACGTACGTTTCACAGCGGAATACGAAGTAAAAGGAACCCTCCCGTTCCTGGATGTACTGATATCAAGGTGCCCCACAGGAGAAATGCACACTTAAGTTTTTTATAAACCTTCTCACGTGCATACAAAACCCTATCTACCTGTATCAGCGGGACCTTTTTTTCTTCAGACAGCGAGCGAACAGAGCCTATGACCTCACGTCTACCTACGACGATCTTGAAAATTAGCTGAGTAGCCTTTGGGTCCTAGCCCACAACGCTGGATACGACATGGGGCATACTGAGCAAATCATCTCTAATGCAGCTAGAAAAGATAAAAGAAGATCGCTAATTGGTCTGAGGCAGCGAAGAAAGTCTGTTGGGTCCATTTGGTATATTACTGGGCTCACTTATACCCGCAAAAATGTCTTTAAAATGTTAATCCTTGACGTTGTAATTCAGTCACCGAAAACTATAACTGCTCTACTTGCACCATACTGTCGTAATATGGAGGTCGAAAGTCAGGCGGCAGTGTACGCCGTATCTCTCCAATACCGGGAATCATCTAGGAAAGTCTACATCGGTGTGACCAAGAGGTCATTCAAGGTCCGTATAAAAGAACACCAGCGTGATGTGAGGAAGAGAAAACTGAGCACGGCTCTGACTCGGGATGCCGCCAGCCTCAGAGCTTTACCCATTTGGTCTGATCTGCGCATATTAGCCCTTTACGAAGGACAAAGATCTACGGCTGTACGCGAAAATATCGAGATCCTGACGCACCATGAATCCTGCAACACTGACATCACGATGGAACTTTCTCCGATTTGGAGCAGAATTCTTGGTATACAGCGAGCGCGCCCAGCGTGAGCCACATGACCATTATGAGCTCGTGAGCACTCGAGCTCCTGTTTGATTGTTTGACATATTTGAATTACATTTGTGCTCTGATTCTGTTGTGTTTTATCTGTTAATTTTTTCGCTGCCGGACAAAGCTTCCCGTTAAAAGCGAAAGCTTGCAAATTAAAAAATAAAGTTTGTACGCCTAAAAAAGGATCTTTGAGTTTATGTTTATATTCACTGTTAAGCTTTCATCGGCGTCTCATTATGGTTTTTGTGCAGATAAATCCGAGCAAAGAATTTAACTTGTGCTGAAACATATTTGATTTTGTGTTTACTAACTAACCCCAAGTAGTTTGCTCTTGGATGGGTGAAATATCTGACCGTGAATCGTAAGGATAGGGTAAATAATTTATCGTTAGTGAGCTTGAAGTTAAATAGGCCTAATTGCTTTTGTTTTTTTTAATTTTAGAAAAATTATTGGTTACTAAAATAGATATTAAGCCAATGCTTCTTTGCAAGCGATGTTGTGAGTTCTCCCATGTGGCACTGAAATGTAGAGATTTTGCTTTTTGCCAACTCTGGAACATACATCGTGAAATTGTCCATGGAAAAAAGCAAGAGTTTTGCAAATTTAAGCCAACTGTGAGTGACTGTCCTATAGTCTTGTTGATGCTCTTAGCGAAGCACAAGCGTACTGGAAGCAGAATTTTTTTAATTTGAAGGGCACATCAGTCGAAGTGATGGGTTTTCGGTGAATGAACACATATAGACCGAACGCATATGACGTCACAGCAAGGTAAACCATCCTAGCAGACGTCCTGGTGATCAACTGGTGTAGAAACACTGCTTGGATTTGCATTGTGTAGCGTTAAGGAAGATGGTTTTATGTGGTATTTTCGGCTAATAAAAATTTTATTGAGAAGTGCCAAAATTTGTGGTGGTCACGTAAGCAGAGTTGACATTGATAACCGGAAACAAAGGAATATTTGAGTGTGTTGTTTACATTTTGTAACAGGCGTGTTCATAAATTTACTGATGCATCATCTACAAAATTCTATGAAGATCTTTAGACAAGAATTAACTTTTCTTATGAGTAAGATTATGCTGTTCTTTATCGTGAATGTATTCACTTTTATAGGGGAATGAATATCTTATGGAACTTTTATATGTTAGGTTTCCAGGCCGATTTTGGAAAAATGATCTCATGATAACATTCTTTTTTCTGATTGGAGGTTTAACGACCACCGTGAGCAACTCAATGGGCTATAAGCAGTCGCCCGTCCCTAATTTAGGGTCACTGGTTCCAGGGAAGGGAGAGAGCCAGTGCCGTAAGACAAACACAACATCCATGCCTGACCGGGATTCGAACCCGGACCCCCTTACGGACGAATGATCATAGGCCAGCGCCTTAGACCACTGCGCCACCGGGGGCGGCTGATAACATTCAGCAGTTTATTGTGATTGTCATCATTATGTATAAAGTAGTGAGACTTTGTGCTGCTCGCCAGAATTATTATTATTATTATTATTATTATATAGCCTTACCTGTGTAAAGCTGATGATTTTTACCTTAGCTTAAGTTTCAGGTTGGGTAATATCTAAAGTATTGAAAGGTAAACTTTTAAATTAAATAATTAGCCAATGATGACAGGACGTTTTTATCTTAATTAACTGTGTTAATATGCTGTTAGCACAAAAGCTTGTGGCTGTGCTGGAGTGCAGAATTTTTGTGCCGACGCTTTTTCTAAAAAATAATGCGATATCTAGTATTACAAATCGGAACTATGTAAATTCTTGACAATGTGCTATTGGGGCGACATCTGCTTTTAGATGCAATCTTGTTCACTTCGACATCGCAAGATTTCAGTTTTTATTGCTGGTTAGAGCGTTAAGGTAGATCGATACTTTGCAAAATGTATAATATAATCAGCATTAAACTCGGAAAATTAGTTGAATTAAAAAGCAAAAAAAAAAAAAAAAAAAAAAAATTAAAGCGTACAAATTAATACAGAATTCAATTCGAATTTTGTAGATCTGAAAAAAAGAACTGGAGTCACTAATAATCCAATGTTTTTAAATTAGCACCTAGACATCTGAAAGTGATCTCGTGTTATTATATAGCAGGCAATTATTTTGACATTGCGAGAGCATACACGAATTGATCGATAAGTGATGACGCAACATTGCAGAAGTTAGTGTGACGTCAAGCGTTCCAGAGAGACGGGTCTGGGTGTTTATATTATTCATTCAAAAAAATTCAAAAATTCGGAAATCTAAACCTGAGGTGCACATCCTTGCTTATGTAAGAAACCTGAAATTTTGCACATCCTTCTCTGTGCAAAATGTCAGTTTTCTAGGTTGAGTAGTTTTTCTCTATATCGCGAAGGACACGCACACGCACTTCGTTTTATTAATATAGATTATTAAATTCAGTTTTATTCAGCAGTTGGCATTTGAAAAAATGCACGACAACGTCTTCTTTATTGCGCATAAACTTCCCGCATTTATTCTGCCTTTGCTGAAATGCAACTGCATAGCAATGTTAACCTAGGCCTAACCTCCTAAACACGGTCACTTTTTCCGGGCCCGAGCTGTGACAGTTATTCGGAGGTTTCACTGTAGTTTCTTTCCGAAAGCGACAAGAGAATCAAAAGAAGAAGAATTCACACCAGTTTGATTCTTCTCTAGTGTGTGTTCCATACCATTACGGACCCCCTCCACCAGCCGGTACAGTTCCCAGTTGACAGGCGGGATCCATGGCTTCATGGGGTTTGCGCCACACACGAATATTTCCATCTGCCCGATACAGTTGGAAACGCGAATCGTCAGACCAGGCTACTTGTTTCCAGTCATCAAGTGTCTAGTGGCGGTGTTGCCGTGCCCAAGCGATGCGCATAGCTCTGTGTCGTGCACCCATAAAGGGGACTCGAGTTGAGCGTGTCTCCCAAGGCCCATATCGTGCAGGGTAAGTTGCACAGTCCGGACGCTAATGCTTGTTGAGACTCCAGCATTGAATTTCGATGATACCTGCGAGAGTGTTGCACGCCTACATCGCGTTAAACGATTCTTGACAGCCGACGATGGTCACGTTCACCCAATGTATTTTTACGGCCACACTGGTATCGTTGGTTGGAGGTTTTGCCGGAGTTCTTGTCGTCACGGTACACCCTTACAATGGTCGTCCGTGAAAATCCGAACTTCCTTTCTTCCTCCGAAATTCTATGGTCCATCTCACGAGCGCCAACTATGACACCGCGTTGAAAATCGCTTAAATCATTATTACTTGTCATTCTCATGCCGAAAAGAGTTCTGACAGCCGGCAAGGATGTCTATCGCTTTACATACGCACTGGCGAACGCAACCGAGTACGCGCATAGGTGACGTTGCTATGTATTTTGCATAAACTCGTCTGTACCAGTTTTTCTGGCACCTCAGTGTAGTGTGGGCGTCTTGTTTGGGCTTAACCATTCCCTCCGATGCATGAAATTCACGTACAGACACCACTTTTCATCTGCAGTAACAATATGTGACAGAAAAGGTATGTGTTGCTGAGAACATTCGCGATAACGGCCGAGCAAGGAACCACATATGGCAACAAGCTTATCCTTGTTGTCCTCGGTCAGAGTGTGAGGCACCCAAGACCCCAATTTCTGGACTTTTTCCATACGTTCCAGGTGTCGCACCACTGTGGCCTGATCACAGTCCATCTCAGTGACCGATCCGCGTGTGGTTTGAAGCGGATCCAAGTGGATGAGATGGTTCAAACGATCCTCATCAAAGTGAGATGGACAACCTGAGCGTAGAGAGTCCTTGAGGTTAAAATTGCCACCCGGAACCGCTCAAACCATTTTCGGGCTGTCCTCGGAACAATAGTAACCTCCCCATACACAGCAGAAATTTGTCGAGTAGCTTCGGCGACTGTGGATCCCTAGTTAAACTCGTAGAGGAGCAGATGTCGGAAATGTTCATTCCTCTCTACTTGACATTCCATACTTCCTGACCTGAAAACCAAAGAAACCATTAGCCACAATCACACACAACGCAATATGATTTAGATACACGATATCACTGGCTACATATTGATATACAACTGGGCACCTGCACTGTCACTACCGACCTGGGAAACACTGTTGAAATAAAACGGCATGAACCTATGCATTAATCCAATGAAGAATAGAGATATAAGATCCAGAAAATTTTTTTTAGACATAGGTGAAAAGATAATTTAAAACGGAAATGGGCTGTCCATATAGCAATGATGGAAAATAATAGATGGACTAAAATGTACTAACAGAATGGAGACCATGTGAAGGAAAGAGAGGAGAAGGAAGACCAGAGGAAAGATGGATCCATAATATGAACAAAACTGTAGGAAAGCTGTGGAATAGACAAGCCCAGGGCAGGAGCATTTAGAAAGAGATGAAGAAGGCCTATAGCCCATAAAAAGGGTTGGAAGAAGAAGAAGCGCTGCATTCAAAGAGTCTTTTCGGGGGGAGGGGGATTACACATTTTGATAGGGCTGAAACCTGTCGACTGATTATACACTGTACATTTTTGTGTAACAACACAATTTTGTTATAGTATATACATGAATACATATAAAAATTTCAAATGAGTATAAAAATTTTCTTATGCTCGTATATCGCAAATGCAAATTTCAAGAAATCTGAAGTATTAGGTGTACAAATAAGTTTTAAAGCGTTTTTTGTGTGACATATACCGCCAATGTACATATCCGACATTTCCCTCGTTGTTGTCATGCGACCCTAACTGGTCCGCAGTTTAAAATGTGACACAGAAGTTTGCCCGACAGTCAAACGTACTTGCACATCGTTAGTTGAAAGATAACAAGCGCTATACTGCATTTATTCGACTTTGCATTCGTTAAGAATTTCATCAAGGAAAAAGTGATGCAAAAAGCATGTGCATCGATCTGTTCCCTTTTGGGGAAGAATATTGTATCCAAAAGCACGTGTGAGTTTTGGTTCAGACTTTTAAAGCAGGTGATTTTGATGTTAGCGATCGAGAAGGTAGCGGCGGCGCCCAGCAGAAAGTGGCACGTGAGGAACTGCAAACATTGCTGGATAAAGATTCGCGTCAAACGCAAAGAGCACAACTGGAGGTAACTCAACAAACCATTTCCAATCGTTTACGCGCAATGGGAAAGATTCAGAAAGAAGGAAAATGGGAGCCGCCTGACCTGAGCCAGGGGAGCATGGATGAGCGTGGCATGAAGTGTTTGAATGTGTTGAATAAACAACAGAGGAAATATTTCCAGTGTAAAATCGTTACGGGTGATGAAAGGTGGATATGGTGCGACAATCAAAACCGCAAAAGACACTAGGTAGACCCCGGTGAAGCAACGACTTCGACACCGAAACGCAATATTCACTTCAAGATAGTTCTGCTGTGCATCTGGTGGGATATATAGAGTATGCTCTATTGTGAACTATTGGAACATGGTCAAACTGTTACTGATGATCGTTACAAGCGAGAATTGCTGAGACTGAACAAGGAAATCTGTCGGAAACGTTCATTCATAAGCAAAACATTGCGTCCCGTTAAATTACTGCGTGACAACGCTAGACCGCATGTCGCGAAATCGGTCAAGGAGACGTTATTTACCCTTAGCTGGGAAGTATTGGAGCACCCGGCGTATAGTCCCGACATAGCCCCTCCAGATTATCATTTGTTCCGATCGATGCAACATGGTTTGTCCGCCGTACGGTTCCGGACATGTGAAGAAGCGCAAAAATGGGTAGACGATTGCATCGCGTCACACGACCGACGAAGTATTCTCCAAGGCTGGAATACGTCAGCTGCCCGACCGATGGCGGAAGGTGATAGATAATGATGGCACATACACTGGCATGCAAAAATTAAGGTCGAGACAGTTTTTCGAATGTAACGTCGTATAGAAGTGCTCTACATCGACTCAAATCATACCATAAGATCCATAAGATATAAGAATATGGGACAAGTGAGCAAAACCGTCCAAACAAGGAATCCAAAGGATACAAAGGCATTTATTGAAAAGGTAGCTTCGATCACAACTGGACAAAAGACGGAAACGTCCATGTGACAGGCGGCTGCCTAGAAACATCTAGTCTTTGGTAGCGGATATGATCCCCCCTGACTGCGTTACAGGATTTACAACATCTGTCCATGCTGAGGACGAGGTTGTCAAGGAGCTGTTGAGGCATCGCGGCCCATTCCTCTTGTGGCGCCAATCGCAGCTGCGGAATCGTTGCTGGAGGCTGGTGACGTGCTGCCAAGCGTCTCCCGAGAAGGTCCCACACGTGTTCGATTGAATTTACGTCCGGGGACCTTGCGGGCCAAGCCATGCGTTGAATATCTTCACTCTCCAACACCTCTGCGACAGCCACTGTACGATGAGGTGTAGCGTTGTCGTCCATCCCACAGCACCTCTAAACAGACGCACGTGAGGCAGGAGAACCTCGGTACAATAGCGGACACCAGTGACTGAACTTCCTTGGAAGATGTGGAGGTCAGTACGGCTACCAAGCGTGATACCGCTCCAAACGAGAACTCCGCCACCTCCAAACCGGTCCCTTTCGATGATATTGGAGGTGTGATTGCGTGTTCCCTGCTCTCTCCAGATGTTTATATGTCCAGAATCGCTCGTCAGACTAAATCGGCTCTCATCCGTAAAGAGTACTCGACCCCATTGCTGATGTGTCCAGTTCTTGTGTTCCTGGCACCACAGAAACCGCCGTCTCCGATGAGCAGGCGTTAATGGCACACATCGTACTGGTCGTCGTGCAAATAGAACATCTTTGTGCAGCCTACTGGACACGGTAAAACGCGATAACGGACTTCCAGTTGTCTGTTGCATGTGCCTTGCGATTGCTCCCGCTGTCTGCCGTCTGTCTCTTCTCGCATGTAGGACAATATACCGGTCGTACGCCGCCGTGGTACTCGTGGACGACCACTGCTAAACTCTCGTACAGCTGTTCCTGTCGTTTGAAATGCTATCCGAGTTCGTGAAACGATGCTGTGAGCAATCCCGAACTCCTCGGCCACACTAGTCACACTTCGACCTTTTTCCAACTTCCCAATGACGCGACCTCGGGTAAAGTCATCCAGATGTCGTCTACTGGATTGCCTGTTGGCCATATCACACAGTGGCTTCAGTTCGACGTCGTTCAAACCGATGTACACCGTGCAATAGCTTTCACCGAATTGCTGAGCGTAAACCGCCCGTGTGCTTTATACCCTTCCGACACCCCCCCCTACGTCATGCTGCATATATGCGCATGTCCTACTGTACCGGACCCTAGTCTATCGCCTGAGTGGTCTTTCGGTCCTAATTTCTCCTCTTCGTCCTTAATGTTTGCACACCAGTGTATTTTGATTAGTAAAGGTATTGTTGTTTTCGCTCAAATTGCAAGTTACGTTGTCTTAAAACCCTTTAAAACTTATTTGTACACCTTATATTATCGAATGGAAATCGGGAGATACTGGTTCGATTCCCGTTCCAGGACGATATAATTTTCAAGTTTTCTGATGTGAATAATGTTTGGCGAGAAACAGTAAAATATGCGCAATCCAAAGATGTCTGATTTTTGTGTTAATAATTCAGATGAATTTCCACGTAATAGTGTATGTGAAGAATATTTCTTCTGAACTATCTTCAAGAAATCTACACATACAATTGACTAAAAATATAAAAATGATATATATCATTGCTTTAATTCAATAATTACCCACGGATTTCACCATAGGGTTGTGTAAAATATTGAGGATGCTAGTAAGATAACGCTGTGTTGGAGAAAATCACTCCCCCTGTCCCCCCACGAAAAAAAACATTAGGAGTGGTAAAAATGTCCTCGCCTTACAAGCGTATTTCTGATCTCTGAGGAATCATCACAGTTTACCTGAAAGCGTATGTGTAAGTCATTCCCCTACAATTTGGTTTCAGCCAAGTTAGAATATTTAGAATACCACATAGTAGTAAAAAAAAACAAAAAAAAACTAACCAACCATTTGGATGCCAGTTTGAGGTCCCTCGATTTTTTTTATTAATTAATTAATTTATTTTTTATTTATTTATTTATATTTTTATTTATTTATTTATTCATTTATTTATCACACAAGGTAAACTTCCCACTGCCAGGAAAAAGCATTTTATGGCAACAATTTCTAATAACTTGCTAATGTTAAAATTTAGGTAGGAAATACATATTTTGTTGTATTGGGTGCCCTAACGTCACTTTAACTACACTGAGGCATAATCGTATATATGGAAAGTCGGCATCCAGAAGACTGAAGTAAAGCTGAATGCCATCTTCCGAAATATGATGATGATGTATTGCTGTGCAAACATCTTTACACTGTGGAATCAGGCTTTTATTGAAGAAGTAGTCCGAGTTGTCCGTGCTTGAAAAATTGGCCCTTCAGCCGAGGAATGTTTAATAATGTTTTATTGAAGGATGATTAGAAATTTCACATTGAAGTCCATGTGGATGTTATTTTATTTTTATTATTATTATATTTTCCTCATTTTCTCAAGTTTTTTTTTCAATTAATTTATCCAAATATTCAGCTATAAACGGAAGCAATTGGACAAAATATATGGGAAGATCGCCCAAAAACCTACGGGGGGTCGTGGAATTTCGGCGGGGCTAAGTACCCCAGACAAAATGCTTGATTACATCATTGATCTGGTGATTCCAACTGAAGCATCCCATAAACGACAATATTGTGCTCAGGCCTAATTGAATCGTGCACTTAACAACTTGTTATAATGCGAATTGGGAGGCATTCACTTCTGTTTCACTGAATAATAGCTAGATGTTACAACTTCAATTTTTATCCTTTCCTTGCCTACGTAAAACAACTGGGTGAAAGCATTATAGTAAACGATGCACAAATTGTAAACTAGGTAAAAACTTATGCTGTGGTCGTATTTTAAAGCTATAAAGCAGCGCCCATCTCCAACTTCAAAAACAGCAGGTTCTTATCCCTCTGTAGCGCTTAATTGCTCCGACTAGAAGCAAATCGGAGAAATCATTGTTAGCTAGCAGATCTCTAGCTAGCAGTCATTTACTCACATTCTGTCAGCGGAACTCCTAAAAAATAACATTCATTACAATAGCTTAAACAATTTCGTAGAATTCTCTGTTCGCCCTGCATGAAAATGTAGACGTGCGTATATATTTTTTGGGGGGAAAATTAAGTTGTACTATTTAAGAGGAATAAAATGCTCTCTCTCTAAAGCAGAAAACAAATTACAAATTAAAGAAAATTCGGCTACAGTACCTTAATTTTCGAGAAAAACACACAAGCGATGATTTTCAAAGCAGTTTTTTTCAGCACGGGCTACCGTCCTGTTTAAGAGCTTCACCCAAATGAGCTTTAAATGACAGCGGTCCAGATGTAAAGTGAAATAGGAAGGGAAACCAGTTATTTTGAAGGAAACGAAAATACATAGTTCAGAGAAATAGAAAGAAAAAAAGACCCGAACACTTTCCTTAACCTTACCTTGAGCAAAATTGTTTTTTTCTTATTCATCTATGTAACAGTTGAATACATAGTTATCTTCCTTTAAATCGATGGGAGAAACGACAGCTTTTATGTAAAGAGTTGGACCAAGGTACTTCGGAATGTCAATTAAAGTGCAAAAACAATAAAATACTCCATGATGCCCTTCACTGAAGGAGAGAAATGGGGAGGAGCTAATCATCTGCCACAGCATTTTTGAAAAAAATTACGCTAGTAATCTCACAAAAATTACAGCTATTTGCACATGTTTAAGACCACCTGTCAATTTATTGAAAATTAAGATTTTCAAAGAAACAACTAGTCAAAGATATTTGAGAAAATGACAACACAGATGAATGCTCACATTCCTTAGAGCACAAAAAAAAAAAAAACGAAATCAGTATTTTGTGTGGCCACCTTCGTTTTTTATAACGGACAGAATACGATGCGGCATAGTCTCAATGAGAGATTTGCAGTAGTTGCTTGAAATGTCTTTGCTCCATACGTACTTTACCGCGTAAATCAAAGCTTGGAATTTGATGTCTATTGTTCTGCTACGTTGTCTTTCAAAATGGTCCACAAATGTTTGATGAATTAAGGTCGGGACTATTACCGGGCCAGTCAAGCACAGCTATGTTTTCCCTCTGCAGGTAGTCCTTTACTGTCCTTGATCTGTGGCATGGAGCACCATCATGCATAAAGATTGGGCATTTGTGCAGTTGCATATGAGTTACCAGCTTCTCACGTATGATATTTCCACATAAAAAGGAACAGCCATGGTAGTGCCTGTTGGCAAAAAGAATAATGAAACAGTATCGGATGCTGACATAGTACACCATATCATCTGACTAGGAGGATGTCTCACGGTGTATTTTTCATCAAACCTTTTGCCTTTCGGTCGTCAAACATGTGATGCTTCACGTGATTCAAATTGATCCACAGTTGATTCATCGGGAAAAAGGACTTGACTCCAATTTTCAGCAGTCCACGATTGATGACGCTTCGTAAACTCGGTCTCTTCTTTTTCATGACAGAGCTTAATCTAGGTTTATGTGCAGGTTTAAAAGACTTTAATCCAAAATCTTTGCCAAGACGTCGGGAACAGTGCTGATACTATAATATCAGACCTTTTTGAATGCATGCAGAAGTTTCCGCCGATTTAAGGAGAAGGGACACAGGAACAGTCAGGAAACCAGTACATATTTATTCAACGAAATATTGGCCGTTAGCATCAATGACCTTTTGAGCCATTTTTCAGGCAAAAAATGAATGCCGTTTTGATAGAATGACTCGACGTTTGAGCTGAAGAACGCAGTCACGAAATTTCCCACCTCTGGAATTGTGGTGAACCGCTGTTGGGCTAGGGCATGTCGCATACAGCGGAACAGATGAAACTCTGAGGGTCCAATGCCCAGGGAGTAAGCCCGGTGCCGTAAAACCTCCCAGTGTAACTGTTCAAGGGTTGATTTCGTGGTTGCACCGACATGTGGTCTGGCATTATATCGTGTAAGAGGATGACTGGGCTGCGTCCTTTACCTGTCCATGGGCGTTTTAGCTCGATTGCGGCGTTCAGTTTCATCAACTGATCGCTGTATCGCTGTGCGATATATTGTTTCTCCCGGCTTCAACAGTTAGAAGTACAGCACTCCATGCATATCCCACCACGCACACAACAGCACATGTTTTGCAGTGGATGTTGAGAAAATAAAGACCCCGTGGTCTTTTTTATTATTATTATAGGCTTAACGACTACCCCGAGCAACTCAATGGGCTATAAGCGGTCGCCCGTTCCTTAATTTAGGGTCACTGGTTCCATGGATGGGAGAGAGCCAGTGTCGTAAGACAAACATAGCATCCATGCCTCAACAGGATTCGAAGCTGGACCCCTTTCGGACGAATGATCAGAGGCCATCGCTTAGACCACCACTGCGTCACCGGGTCGGCCACCAGGTCTTAAACAACCCTGAGAAATAAGAAGTTAGGAGATTTGGGCTAGAGTACCCGATAGGAAATTGACACGGAAGCGAGGTAGAAAGGGGTAGGAAAACGCCCTTATTTATTACCGTGGCCAGTACCCTGGGTCTGACTGCTCAACGGGCCCATCCGACTCACGGCCGATATTTAATAGTTCGAGCGTTTGCACCTGCCCGAAATCGAACCCTAGGTTCCTCCATGGAAGTCATAAATGTTGACCACTAGACCATCCGCGGCCCTATTTCGGAAATGGAAAAAACTTTGTTAAATGAGTTATCGAAATCTGCCAAAATGATGTTTTATATCGCGAATGGTTTTTCTTAATGAATTTTGGAAGTGTGTCAAGAACTTTCAAGACACCCTGTAAAATAAAGCGTTTCACCTTTTCTTAAAGAAAACTGAAAGTCATTGTCAGTTTAAAAACATCTCAAGTTCCGTAGCCTTCTGTTGCACTCAAAAATCACGATGAAAAAATACTTAATTTATGATAAGTTCTTCTACAGAAAACATAAAATGATTACAAATGTATTAAAAAATACGCAGTCGAGTCACATTATTGTGACCACCTCCTAATTTTGACGTGAACAGCGTGTAGCCAATGAAAGTAGGCATGAGTCGTGATCTGGCTTGGAGGGTATATATGGTGTGCTGTAGGCATTCTGAAAAAGATATCACTCGTTGCTATCACGGACAAAAGGAGCGATTTATCAGATTTGTAAAAAGAGAGGATTATTGTCTTTCGGGCCAAGGATTGCAGTATTTCTGAAACAGCGCAGTTTGTGAACTGTTTGCGTAATGCTGAGGTTAAAGTGTATCATGATCGGAGAAATGGCACCAGTACGAATAAGTGACGTGGAAACTGCGGAGCACAACGTGTCATTGATATGAGAGGTGAACGCCGGCTGCGAAGGTGCGTGAGGGCCGATTGACATGCTACTGTGGAGCAACTCTCAGGCGGAAAAAACTAGGGGGCTACCGGAAGTGTGTCTAAATCGACAGTTCAGCAAACCCTGCTGCGTATGGGGCTCCAATGCAGAAGGATGGTCACTGCACGTATGCTACCGAAGGTGCATCGGCAGAAAAAGCTTACATCTGCACGGCAGTATCGGAATTGGACCTCCGCTTATTGGCAGAGGATTGTTTTTTATGACTCACGTTCTCTGCTTCATCGAACGGATGGATGTTGGCGTATAATGCGAGAAACATCGGGGACTAAACAGTCTTCAACCATTTCTGGAAGAACAGAAGCTGGTGTTATAGTCTGGGGAAGGTTTTCGTGGCATTCTCTGGGTCCACTCATACCTATGGAAGGCACTGTAGACCAAATTCGTTATGAATCCATCCTTGCAGACCACGATGATTGTATCCCCTGGTGCTAATGGGATTTTCCAGAACTACAATGCGACGTGTCACACTGCTAGAAATATCCCAGAGTGGTTGGAAGGACACGATGAAAACTTCAAAGTACTTCCCCGGGACCCGTAATTCCCCAGATTTAAACCCAATGGAGCATCTGTGGGACCACCTCGATCGTGTTGTTCGCTCTATGGATCCTCCGCCACGCACAAGTCTGCACTCTCAGATGCACTGCAATCAGCATAACTCCACATACCTGTAAACACCTTCCAGCGCCTTATCGAGTCGATCTCATCCCATCTAGCGGCCGTCCGCTCTGCACACGGCGGTCATTCTGGATATTAGCTGGTGGTCACATTGTGACTTGATCGTGTATTTAGCAAAGTTCTGATTTCTCAGACTTTACAAACTACGAAAATGACATATTGACCTGAAATGAAAGTAAATTTCAGCTATCCGAACTTTGTACACTGGACACTGATTCCAAAGAAAGCCATCAAGTATGCTCTCTCCACTGGAAGGTATATGACGTATATTCTAAATTAACTTCCATTTGACTTCCGTTCTTATAATTTATCTTCCGTTATATTTTCTCATTCACTCAATGTTTTGCGAAAATACTCCTGAAGTCAAAACTGAATGACGTGTACAATGTTTGACTAGCTAACAACGAGATACAGAGGATTTTTACATTTTTTGAACGACTTCCCAGCAATATACTGTAATTAATGTCTAAAATAAAGTTATTTTTTTCTTAAATGTTCTATGTGATAGTCCTTTTTCTGGATATGAACCCACATCTAGATTTCCAGGATAACAGGGCATTTCTTAAAATTGGTAGTGATATTTCATTCCATTCCTCTTCTACTGTTTATCGTAGTCCAAATCATTATTTTAGATCTGTGTTTAGAAAGCGCTCTTTTTAGCAGTCCGAAGGCAAAAGGCAAAATAGTCCATTTGTGACACATCAGGGGACTTTAAAGGAGTATGACCGAAGGTGTAGACTTAAATACCCATTTTTTTTTCATTTTTCAAGAAACAGAGTTGTAGATTTGGATGTATGACTGGTAGCCTCTTATCGTTGTGGATTTCTGCTCTTTGAAGGCTCTGTGGATAAAGAAATGGTGTTTCCCCTTGAAATATAGGAGTAAAAACATTGTTTTAGTAATATGTGGAACTGATTCTGGCATTATTTTCAACTTTTCTTAACTTTAGTTTCGCATTGTGCGAGAAACCAACAAGAATCAATCATTTACTGAAACTTTGTTTAGATTCTTGGAACGAAGTTCAAAATATTTTAATGCTCTTTTGTGATAGTAAATCGACTTGTTTTTCTACAGGCGTTTAGGTAGATCGATGCTTCATCAGTAGTCAGGGTAAATTTCCATCTGCCTCAGGTAAGTGATTTTCAGAAAAAAGTCTACATTGCGTTCTACACTCAGTCACGTGCTTAGGCAAAAGGTGGTTAACATTGTTTTTTTCTTTTGTTTTTTTTAGATTCAAATCTTTGTTTATTACCTTCTGTGACATATACTCTTTGAAGATAATACAGAGATTTTTAACGATTTAGCTATTGATCTTTGAGTCGGTAGATTTTCTTTTAAAACTAAAGACCTTCGTCTTGAAATAGCCATAAAAGTACCTACCTTCTGTGACGTACTGCAGAGGTAAAAACATGTGTAAAGACGACAAATCTGCAGCGAGAACACACGGCGATTCCTCTGGATATTAGCTGGTGGTCACAATGTGACTCGACCGCGTATTTATCAAAGGTCTGAACTCGCAGACTCTACAACGGCGAAAACGACATATTGACCTCAAATCAAAGTAAATTTCAGCTACCGAAATTTCTATATAGGACACTGGTTTCAAAGATAGCCATCGAGTATACTCTCTGCACTGGAAAGTAAATGACGTATCACCATCATTGTCAATCATTATCAATCCACTGCTGGACGAAAGTCTCCCCAAGTTTCCTCCACAACGGTCTGTCTTGTGCCAGTCTCCTCCATGTCATTCCCGCATACTTTCGAATTTCATCCACCTATCTCTCATGTGGTCTTCTTCTGTGCCTTTTCCTGTCCCTTGAAATCCAATCTAAAATTTCGGCTGTCCATCGATGGTCTGTCATTCTGGCAGTATATCCAGCCCATTGCCATTTCAGGGATTTAACTCTGATCATGATGTCCTCCACTCTTGTCATTTTTCGGATCCACGAGTTCCTCTTCTTATCTCTCCTGGTTACCCCAAGCATGCACCTGTCCATGCTTCTTTGAGTTGTCCGCAGCCTTTGTATGTCTCTTTTAGTTAAGGTCCGCGTCTCTGCACCATACGTAAGCACTGGAAGGATGCATTGATCAAACACTTTTCTTTTAAGACATAATGGCATATTGCTCTTGCAAATTATGCTGTTTCTTCCAAAAGCTCTACAGGAAAGTTTTGTACGCCAATTAATTTCTTCATCAATGTGACCCTCACTTGATATCTGCTGTCCAAGATTAACGTACGTGTCTGTTATCTCCAGCTTTTCTCCATCAATCGATAAATCTTCATTTCTTGTAAAAGCATTGAACATCACTTTTGTCTTCTGAAAGTTCATTTTTAATCCCACTTCTTTACTCTTGTCAGCAAGCTCCTGGATCATATTCTGCAGCTCTGATGGGGTAGTTGCAAAAATGTCTACGTCATCAGCAAAAAAAAGGAGGGTTAGATAATCTCCATTAATCTTTATCCCTTTGTTTTCCCAGTTCAGTGATTGAAAGACATTTTCCAATGTGGTATTAAAGAGCTTCGGAGATATGGTGTCACCGTGTCTTACTCCCTTTCCAATTTTTATGTGTGTTGTATTTTCAAACAGCCGAATCTTCGCACTTGCATTTTCACAGATGTTATTAATAATATTAATGTACGCATCTTCAATACCGCAGAATTTCAGAGCCATTGTAACTGCTGATGGTTTAACCGAATCAAACGCTTTTTCATAATCGATAAAAGCCATGCACAATGGAAGTTCATATTCCCTCTATCTTTCAATTAGTTCCCTCAGTATGTGGATATGCTCTATAGTGCTGTAGCCACTCCTGAATCCAGCTTGTTCTCTCGGTTGAGCCGTGTCTAGTGTTACCTTCAAACGGTGTGAAAGAACTTTAGTGAAGATTTTATAAACCACTGATAGGAGGCTGATCGGACTGTAGTTCCTGAGATCCTCAATGTGACGTTTTTTATGTAGCAGGATCATTGTAGCGTTGTTCCAATCCTCAGGAATCTTCCCTTCATTAAGGCATCGAGTGAAAATTTGGGCGAGTACTGTTTCGATTTCTCTACTTGCATCTTGTATGATGTCTACAGTAATTCCATCTTCTCCTGGAGCTTTTCCCCGCTTCATGTTCTTGATTGCATGTGCAACTTCGGCTGGAAAGACAGGAAGAACTCTGGTATTGGTACCTTTCACGATGTCTGGAGTACATGCGTCATCCCTTTCATATAATTTGGAGTAGATATTTTTCACTCTTGCCAAAATTTCGCCTCTATTTCTTGTTACAGAACCATCTTCTTTTCTCGGTGCCATAATCTGTTTTCTTCCCTTGCAGAGATGTCCTTTTACTATCTTTATGCTTTGGTTGCTTTCAATTGCTTTCCTCACTAGTTCACAGTTGAATTTCCTTACGTCTTCAGTGATACGTTTTCGTACTGTCTTGCATAGCTCTATATATTCCACTTTGGAAGTCACATCTCCTTTAGTTGTCCTCATCTCTCTTCTTTTGATAATTTGTTCACATGCAACTTGTTCTTAGACCCAGCTAATTTTGTTGCTGTTTCCATAAGAGCTTTGGTTACTTTTCTGTTAACTTCAGAAATATCCACTTCTTCCGATGTTAGGCCTTCTAAAGCAGAGAATCTGTTCTTTAGTTCCAACTTGAAGGTACTATGGTGTTTTTTAAGGTTGGTTATGTCAATACATTTTGTTTGTCTTATGAGCTTGCCACGTTCGAGTTTAGTGTTGAGGTGCATCTTACATCTCACCAATCTATGGTCACTACCTGTGTTGAACTTGTTTAGCACACTGCAGTCTTCTATGACGAAGTTTTTGTTATACATAATAAAATCAATTTCACTTGTCGTCCCATTTGGATGTCTCCATGTCCATTTCCTGTGGGACTTTTTCTTTAAAAAGGAGTTCATGATGAAAAACCCTTCTGCCTCTGCAAACTCTACGAGCGTATTTCCACGCTTGTTTCTATTGCCGTGACCAAATTTACCTACTGAAGTTTCATTCTGTTGCCGTTGCCCTATTTTTGCATTGTAATCTCCCATAAATATCTTCAAGTGTTGCTTACCTTTATTATTTAGATGACAAATTTCCTCATAAAATTCTTCAATTTCTTCTTCAGGATGACTTGGGGTGGGTGCATAAGTTTGAATAATCTGAGCCTGGTATCTTCTCGAGGGTTGGATAATGAGTTGTGCAGCTCTGTCAGAGGAACTTTCAACTTCTACAACTTTATCCTTCAGTTTCTTGTTTATTATAAATCCAACACCACTAGTTCTGCCAGTATCTGTCCCACGATAGTAGAAGAGATGTCCACTTTTCAGTTCAATGAGATCTTCTCCTTTTCTCCTTACCTCACTTAGCCCGACGATGTCCCACTTGATCCTTTGTAATTCCTCTTCCAATTCAAGAAGCCTTGAATCAGAAGATAGGGAGCGTCCATTATACGTAGCCAAGGTCAGCATCAGATGGCAGCCTAGTCCGGTCCTCCGGGGATTCTTAGCACCCTCTGCCTTCATGTCGCACTGGCCACTGCCTTGGCCAGGTACATTTCAGCTGCCGGAGACTGAGGGCCAAGATTTAAGTTGTGGAGTCATTTTTGAGGGGTTTGGCCATAACTCACCACGCTGGCCAAGCGGGTTGGCGAGTGTGGGATAGCATTTCCTCTATTCCCGATGGTATAGTTATACCGCTATTGGCGGTCGTCAGAGCCCCTTTAGTGGGAACAGGATGCACCACGAGAAGGGGGGTTGACATTTGTCAAGGAGAGGCTGTGATGTTACGCATCACCTGACCTTACATCCCTCACCTGAACTTCCAAATCTGCAGCGAGAACACACGGCGATTCCTCTGGATATTAGCTGGTGGTCACAATGTGACTCGACCGCGTATTTATCAAAGGTCTGAACTCGCAGACTCTACAAACGGCGAAAACGACATATTTGACCTCAAATCAA
Source organism: Macrothele yani (assembly GCA_039090855.1). NCBI lineage: Eukaryota > Metazoa > Arthropoda > Arachnida > Araneae > Macrothelidae > Macrothele > Macrothele yani. The sequence goes on from CM077028.1 coordinate 53,604,243, forward strand.
AGTAAATTTCAGCTACCGAACTTTGTATATAGGACACTAGTTTCAAAGATAGCCATCGAGTATACTCTCTGCACTGGAACGTATATGACGTATACTCTAATTTAACTTCCATTTCACTTCCATTTTTATAATTTATCTTCACGTTATATATTTTCTCACTCACTCAATGTCAAAACTGAATGACGTGTACAATGTTTGACTAGCTAACAACGAAATACAGAAGATGTTCTGATTTTTGAACGACTTCGCCGCAATATACTGTAATTAATGTTTAAAATAAAGTTACTTTTTTCTTGAATGTTCTATCTGATAGCCCTTTCTCTATATATGAACCTGCATCTAGATTTCCAAGATAACAGGGCATTTCTTAAATTTGGTAGTGGTATTTTATTCTATTCCTCTTTCACTGCTTATCGTAGTCCAAATCACTGTTTTAGGTTTGCGTTTAGAAAGCGCTCTTTTAAGCACTTCGAAGGCAAAATAGTCCATTGGTGACACATTTGGTGACTTTTAAGTAATACAGTATGACTGGATATGAACTTACATCTAGATATCCAAGATATGAATTTCTTAAAACTGGTAGTGGTATTTTGTTCTATTCCTCTTCCACTGCTTATCGTAGTCCAAATCATTGTTTTAGGTTTGCGTTTAGAAAGCGCTCTTTTTAGCACTCCGAAGGCAAAATAATCTATTGGTGACACATCAGCGGACTTTAAAGGAATATGACCGAAGGTATAGACTTAATACAAATCTTTTTTTTTTTTTTCATCTTTTCAAGAAACACAGTGGTCGATTTGGATGTATGACTGGTAACCTTAGCGTTGTGGAGTCCTGCTCTTTGAAAGGCTCTGTGGATAAAGAAATGGTATTTTCTCTTTAAATATAGGAGTAAAACGTTATTTCAGTAATATGTAGAACTGATTTTGGCATTCTTTTCAACTTTTCTACCTTTAGTCTCCCATTGTACGAGAAACCAGCAAGAATCATCAACCCTTTACTGAAACTTTATTTGGATTCTTGGAACCAAGTCTGAAAATCTTTTCCTGCTCTTTAGCGATAGTAAATCGATTTGTTTTTGCTACAGGCGTTTAGGTAGATCGATGCTTCATCAGTAGTCACATTAAATTTCCATCTGTCTCCAGTAAGTGATTTTCAGAAAGAAGTCTGCATCGCGTTCTACTCTCAATCACGTACCTAGGCAAAAGGTGGTGAATATTGTTTTTTTCTATGCTTTCTAACCGCAGGTTGAAGAAGCGTATATGCTCCAGGTCTGTCCGTCCATCTGTTTTTCTGTCCGTCCGTCTTTCCTGTTCGCACGATAACTCGCTTAAAAAGGTTCGATTTCGATGAAATTTTAGTATGTGGTAGAAATCACCTGGGGAAGAACCCTATTGAAAATGGGCGAAATGGTGTCAAACGTCAAAACATTGGAGGGGGATGCATTCCATTGCCTTCATGCTTCATAACTTTCGTAATAATGCTTCGATTGCGACAGAACGTTATCACGTTGTTCCGCTGTACAGATTCTGTTGAATATCATCGAAATGGGTCAAAGGTCAGGACACAGGAGCGAGATTTATTCCACGGCCATTATTAAATAACTTGACTAAAAGTGCTTCGATTGCGACAAAACTTTATCATGTTGCCCCGGAGGTATACTGAATTGGTTCTGCTGAATATCATCGAAATGGGGTCAAAGGTTAGGACACAAGAGCGATATTTATTCCACAGCCGTTATTCTCATAACTTCAGTAATGATTTCGGGTATGTTGGAAAGCGTATCATAATCAATTCATTGCATGATTTTACGAACTTGTTTTCAGATTCCAATCTTTGTTTATTACCTTCTTTACAGTTAGTACAGATATTTTTAAAGACTTAGCGGTTGCTCTCTGAGTCGGTGGATTTTCTTTTAAGACTAAAGTCCTTACTCTTGAAATATTCGTAAAAGTACGTACCTTCTGTGACGTACTACAGAGGTGAAAACATGTGTCAAGACGACAAATGTGCAGCGAGACATTCTGTCCCCGTAGCTCAGTTCAGATAGCGACTTACTCCGGGGTGTGGGGACTCGGATTCGATATCCGTAGGGGACAAAAATGTGGTTTTTTTTTTACGATTGTGGAAAATGGATCCACTGGCCATTGGATTCTTCGAAAAATGTGGGATATTTGTTCCACACATTATTTGGAATAAATGAAAAATTCCTACTTCGCTTCAAAGACAAAAAAGAAATTAAGAGGGATTGTGGAAAATGGATCCACTGGCCGTTGGGTTCTTCCAAAAATAGGTGTAGTTTGTTCCACACATTGTTTGGAATTAATGAAAAATTCCTACTTCGCTTCAAAGACAAAAAAGAAATCAAGAGGGATTATGAAAAATGGATCCACTGCCCGTTGGGTTCTTCGAAAAATGTGTGATGTTTGTTCCACACATTGTTTGGAATTAATGAAAAATTCCTACTTCGCTTCAAAGACAAAAAAGAAATAAAGAGGGATTACGGAAAATGGATCCACTGCCTGTTGAGTTCTTCGAAAAATGTGTGATGTTTGTTCCACACATTGTTTGGGATTAATGAAAAATTCCTACTTCGCTTCAAAGACAAAAACGAAATTGAGAGGGATTATGGAAAATGGATCCACTGCCCGTTGGGTTCTTCGAAAAATGTGTGATGTTTGTTCCACACATTGTTTGGAATTCATGAAAAATTCCTACTTCGCTTCAAAGACAAAAAAGAAATTAAGAGGGATTATGGAAAATGGATCCACTGCCCGTTGGGTTCTTCGAAAAATGTGTGATGTTTGTTCCACACATTGTTTGGGATTAACGAAAAATTCCTACTTCGCTTCAAAGACAAAAAAAGAAATTAAGAGGGATTCTGGAAAATGGATCTACTGCCCGTCGGGTTCTTCGAAAAATGTGTGATGTTTGTCCCACACATTGTTTGGAATTAATGAAAAATTCCTACTTCGCTTCCAAGACTAAAAAGAAATTTAGAGGGATTGTGGAAAATGGATCCACTGCCCGTCGGGTTCTTCGAAAAATGTGTGATGTTTGTTCCACACATTGTTTGAAATTAATAAAAAATTCCTATTTCGCTTCAAAGACAAAAAAGAAATTAAGAGGGATTCTGGAAAATGGATCTACTGCCCGTCGCTTTCTTCGAAAATAGTGTGATGTTTGTTCCACACATTGTTTGGAATTAATGAAAAATTCTTACTTCGCTTCAAAGACAAAAAGAAATTTAGAGGGATTGTGGAAAATGGATCCACTGCCCGTTGGGTTCTTCGAAAAATGTGCGATGTTTGTTCCACACATTGTTTGGAATTAATGAAAAATTCCTACTTCGCTTCAAAGACAAAAAAGAATTTAAGAGGGATTGTGGAAAATGGATCCACTGGCCGTTGGGTTCTTCGAAAATAGTGTGATGTTTGTTCCACACATTGTTTGGGATTAATAAAAAATTCCTACTTCGCTTCAAAGACAAAAAAGAAATTAAGAGGGATTATGGAAAATGGATCCACTGCCCGTTGGGTTCTTCGAAAAATGTGTGATGCTTGTTCCACACATTGTTTGGAATTAATGAAAAATTCCTACTTCGCTTCAAAGACAAAAAAGAAATTAAAAGAAAATATGGAAAATGGATCCACTGCCCGTTGGGTTCTTCGAAAAATGTGTGATGTTTGTTCCACACATTGTTTGGAATTAATGAAAAATTCCTACTTCGCTTCAAAGACAAAAAAGAAATTAAGAGGGATTGTGGAAAATGGATATACTGGCCGTTGAGTTCTTCCAAAAATGTGCGATGTTTGTTCCACACATTGTTTGGAATCAATGAAAAATTCCTACTTCGTTTCAAAGACAAAAAAGAAATTTAGAGGGATTGTGGAAAATGGATCCACTGCCCGTTGGGTTCTTCGAAAAACGTGCGATATTTGTTCCACACATTGTTTGGAAATAATGAAAAATTCCTACTTCGCTTCAAAGACAAAAAAAGAAAATAAGAGGGAGTGTAGAAAATGGATCCACTGCCCGTTGGGTTCTTCGAAAAATGTGTGTTGTTTGTTCCACACATTGTTTGAATTAATGAAAAATGCCTACCTCGTTTCAAAGAGAAAAAAGAAATTAAGAGGGAGTGTGGAAAATTGATCCACTGCCCGTTGGGTTCTTCGAAAAATGTGCGATGTTTGTTCCACACATTGTTTGGAAATAATGAAAAATTCCTACTTCGCTTCAAAGACAAAAAAGAAATTAAGAGAAATTGTGGAAAATGGATCCACTGGCCGTTGGCTCTTCCAAAAATGTGTGATGTTTGTTCCACACATTGTTTGGAATTAAAGAAAAATGCCTACCTCGCTTCAAAGACAAAAAAGAAATTAAGAAGGAGTGTGGAAAATGGATCCACTGGCAGTTGGGTTCTTCGAAAAATGTGTGATGTTTGTTCCACACATTGTTTGGGATTAATGAAAAATTCCTACTTCGCTTCAAAGACAAAAAAGAAATTAAGAGGGATTGTGGAAAATGGATTCACTGCCCGTTGGGTTCTTCGAAAAATGTGTGATGTTTGTTCCACACATTGTTTGGGATTAATGAAAAATTCCTACTTCGCTTCAAAGACAAAAAAGAAATTAAGAGGGATTGTGGAAAATGGATTCACTGCCCGTTGGGTTCTTCGAAAAATGTGTGATGTTTGTTCCACACATTGTTTGGGGATAATGAAAAATTCCTACTTCGCTTCAAAGACAAAAAAGAAATTAAGAGGGATTGTGGAAAATGGATCCACTGGCCGTTGGGTTCTTCCAAAAATAGGTGTAGTTTGTTCCACACATTGTTTGGAATTAATGAAAAATTCCTACTTAGCTTTGAAGACTAAAAAGAAATTTAGAGGGATTGTGGAAAATGGATCCACTGCCCGTTGGGTTCTTCGAAAGATGTGTGTTGTTTGTTCCACACATTGTTTGGAATGGATGAAAAATTCCTACTTCGCTTCAAAGACAAAAAAGAAATGAAGAGGGATTATGGAAAATGGATCCACTGGCCGTTGAGTTCTGCGAAAAATGTGTGATGCTTGTTCCACACATTGTTTGGAATTAATGAAAAATTCTTTTTTCGCTTCAAAGACAAAAAAGAAATTAAGAAGGATTCTGGAAAATGGATCTACTGCCCGTCGGGTTCTTCGAAAAATGTGTGATGTTTGTTTCACCCATTGTTTGGAATTAATGAAAAATTCCTACTTCGCTTCAAAGACAAAAAAGAAATGTTGAGGGATTGTGGAAAATGGATCCACTGCCCGTTGGGTTCTTCGAAAAATGTGTGATGTTTGTTCCACACATTGTTTGGGATTAATGAAAAATTCCTACTTCGCTTCAAAGACAAAAAAGAAATTTAGAGGGATTGTGGAAAATGGATCCACTGCCCGTTGGGTTCTTCGAAAAATGTGTGATGTTTGTTCCACACATTGTTTGAAATTAATGAAAAATTCCTATCTCGCTTCAAAGACAAAAAAGAAATTAAGAGGGATTCTGGAAAATGGATCTACTGCCCGTCGGGTTCTTCGAAAAATGTGTGATGTTTGTTCCACACATTGTTTGGAATTCATGAAAAATTCCTACTTCACTTCAAAGACAAAAAAGAAATTTAGAGGGATTGTGGAAAATGGATCCACTGCCCGTTGGGTTCTTCGAAAAATGTGCGATGTTTGTTAAACACATTGTTTGGAATTAATGAAAAATTCCTACTTCGCTTCAAAGACAAAAAAGAAATTAAGAGGGATTGTGGAAAATGGATCCACTGGCCGTTGGGTTCTTCGAAAAATGTATGATGTTTGTTCCTCACATTGTTTAGGATTAATGAAAAATTCCTACTTCGTTTCAAAGACAAAAAAGAAATTTAAAGGGATTGTGGAAAATGGATCCACTGCCCGTTGAGTTCTTCGAAAAATGTGTGATGTTTGTTCCACACATTGTTTGGGATTAATGAAAAATTCCTACTTCGCTTCAAAGACAAAAAAGAAATTGAGAGGGATTATGGAAAATGGATCCACTGCCCGTTGGGTTCTTCGAAAAATGTGTGATGTTTGTTCCACACATTGTTTGGAATTAATGAAAAATTCCTACTTCACTTCAAAAACAAAAAAAAAAAAAATTAAGAGGGATTATGGAAAATGGATCCACTGCCCGTTGGGTTCTTCGAAAAATGTGTGATGTTTGTTCCACACATTGTTTGGGATTAATGAAAAATTCCTACTTCGCTTCAAAGACAAAAAAGAAATTAAGAGGGATTGTGGAAAATGGATCCACTGGCCGTTGAGTTATTCGAAAAATGTGTGATGTTTGTTCCGCACATTGTTTGGGATTGATGAAAAATTCCTACTTCGCTTCAAAGACAAAAAAGAAATTAAGAGGGATTGTGGAAAATGGATCCACTGCCCGTCGGGTTCTTCGAAACATGTGTGATGTTTGTCCCACACATTGTTTGGAATTAATGAAAAATTCCTACTTCGCTTCCAAGACTAAAAAGAAATTTAGAGGGATTGTGGAAAATGGATCCACTGCCCGTTGGGTTCTTCGAAAGATGTGTGTTGTTTGTTCTACACATTGTTTGGAATTGATGAAAAATTCCTACTTCGCTTCAAAGACAAAAAAGAAATGAAGAGGGATTATGGAAAATGGATCCACTATCCGTTGAGTTCTGCGAAAAATGTGTGATGCTTGTTCCACACATTGTTTGGAATTAATGAAAAATTCTTTTTTCGCTTCAAAGACAAAAAAGAAATTAAGAAGGATTCTGGAAAATGGATCTACTGCCCGTCGGGTTCTTCGAAAAATGTGTGATGTTTGTTCCACCCATTGTTTGGAATTAATGAAAAATTCCTACTTCGCTTCAAAGACAAAAAAGAATTTAAGAGGGATTGTGGAAAATGGATACACTGGCCGTTGAGTTCTTCGAAAAATGTGTGATGTTTGTTTCACACATTGTTTGGGATTAATGAAAAATTCCTACTTCGCTTCAAAGACAAAAAAGAAATTAAGAGGGATTGTGGAAAATGGATTCACTGCCCGTTGGGTTCTTCGAAAAATGTGTGATGTTTGTTCCACACATTGTTTGGGATTAATGAAAAATTCCTACTTCGCTTCAAAGACAAAAAAAGAAATTTAGAGGGATTGTGGAAAATGGATCCAGTGCCCGTTGGGTTCTTCGAAAAATGTGTGATGTTTGTTCCACACATTGTTTGAAATTAATGAAAAATTCCTATTTCGCTTCAAAGACAAAAAAAGAAATTAAGAGGGATTCTGGAAAATGGATCTACTGCCCGTCGGGTTCTTCGAAAAATGTGTGATGTTTGTTCCACACATTGTTTGGAATTCATGAAAAATTCCTACTTCGCTTCAAAGACAAAAAAAGAAATTTAGAGGGATTGTGGAAAATGGATCCACTGCCCGTTTTGTTCTTCGAAAAATGTGCGATGTTTGTTCCACACATTGTTTGGAATTAATGAAAAATTCCTACTTCGCTTCAAAGACAAAAAAGAAATTGAGAGGGATTGTGGAAAATGGATCCACTTGCCGTTGAGTTCTTCGAAAAATGTATGATGTTTGTTCCTCACATTGTTTGGGATTAATGAAAAATTCCTACTTCGTTTCAAAGACAAAAAAGAAATTTAGAGGGATTGTGGAAAATGGATCCACTGCCCGTCGGGTTCTTCGAAAAATGTGTGATGTTTGTCCCACACATTGTTTGGAATTAATGAAAAATTCCTACTTCGCTTCCAAGACTAAAAAGAAATTTAGAGGGATTGTGGAAAATGGATCCACTGCCCGTTGGGTTCTTCGAAAGATGTGTGTTGTTTGTTCCACACATTGTTTGGAATTGATGAAAAATTCCTACTTCGCTTCAAAGACAAAAAAGAAATGAAGAGGGATTATGGAAAATGGATCCACTATCCGTTGAGTTCTGCGAAAAATGTGTGATGCTTGTTCCACACATTGTTTGGAATTAATGAAAAATTCTTTTTTCGCTTCAAAGACAAAAAAGAAATTAAGAAGGATTCTGGAAAATGGATCTACTGCCCGTCGGGTTCTTCGAAAAATGTGTGATGTTTGTTCCACCCATTGTTTGGAATTAATGAAAAATTCCTACTTCGCTTCAAAGACAAAAAAGAAATATTGAGGGATTGGGGAAAATGGATCCACTGGCCGTTGGGTTCTTCGAAAAATGTGCGATATTTGTTCCACACATTGTTTGGAATTAATGAAAAATTCCTACTTCGCTTCGAAGACAAAAAAGAATTTAAGAGGGATTGTGGAAAATGGATACACTGGCCGTTGAGTTCTTCGAAAAATGTGTGATGTTTGTTTCACACATTGTTTGGGATTAATGAAAAATTCCTACTTCGCTTCAAAGACAAAAAAGAAATTAAGAGGGATTGTGGAAAAGGGATCCACTGCCCGTTGGGTTCTTCGAAAAATGTGTGATGTTTGTTCCACACATTGTTTGGAATTAATGAAAAATTCCTACTTCGCTTCAAAGACAAAAAAGAAATTAAGAGGGATTGTGGAAAATGGATCCACTGGCCGTTGGGTTCTTCGAAAAATGTGTGATGTTTGTTCCACACATTGTTTGGGATTAATGAAAAATTCCTACTTCACTTCAAAGACAAAAAAGAAATTAAGAGGGATTGTGGAAAATGGATCCACTGCCCGTTGGGTTCTTCGAAAAATGTGTGATGTTTGTTCCACACATTGTTTGGAATTCATGAAAAATTCCTACTTCGCTTCAAAGACAAAAAAGAAATTAAGAGGGATTGTGGAAAATGGATCCACTGCCCGTTGGGTTCTTCGAAAAATGTGTGATGTTTGTTCCACACATTGTTTGGAATTCATGAAAAATTCCTACTTCGCTTCAAAGACAAAAAAGAAATTTAGAGGGATTATGGAAAATTGATCCACTGCCCCTAGGGTTCTTCGAAAAATGTGTGATGTTTGTTCCACACATTGTTTGGAATTAATGAAAAATTCCTATTTCGCTTCAAAGACAAAAAATAAATTGAGAGGGATTGTGGAAAATGGATCCACTTGCCGTTGAGTTCTTCGAAAATGTATGATGTTTGTTCCTCACATTGTTTGGGATTAATGAAAAATTCCTACTTCGTTTCAAAGACAAAAAGAAATTTAGAGGGATTGTGGAAAATGGATCCACTGCCCGTTGGGTTCTTCGAAAAATGTGTGATGTTTGTTCCACACATTATTTGGGATTAATGAAAAATTCCTACTTCGCTTCAAAGACAAAAAAGAAATTAAGAGGGATTGTGGGAAATGGATCCACTGGCCGTTGAGTTATTCGAAAAATGTGTGATGTTTGTTCCACACATCGTTTGGGATTGATGAAAAATTCCTACTTCGCTTCAAAGACAAAAAAGAAATTAAGAGGGATTGTGGAAAATGGATCCACTGCCCGTCGGGTTCTTCGAAAAATGTGTGATGTTTGTCCCACACATTGTTTGGAATTAATGAAAAATTCCTACTTCGCTTCCAAGACTAAAAAGAAATTTAGAGGGATTGTGGAAAATGGATCCACTGCCCGTTGGGTTCTTCGAAAGATGTGTGTTGTTTGTTCCACACATTGTTTGGAATTGATGAAAAATTCCTACTTCGCTTCAAAGACAAAAAGAAATGAAGAGGGATTATGGAAAATGGATCCACTATCCGTTGAGTTCTGCGAAAAATGTGTGATGCTTGTTCCACACATTGTTTGGAATTAATGAAAAATTCTTTTTTCGCTTCAAAGACAAAAAAGAAATTAAGAAGGATTCTGGAAAATGGATCTACTGCCCGTCGGGTTCTTCGAAAAATGTATGATGTTTGTTCCACCCATTGTTTGGAATTAATGAAAAATTCCTACTTCGCTTCAAAGACAAAAAAGAAATATTGAGGGATTGGGGAAAATGGATCCACTGGCCGTTGGGTTCTTCGAAAAATGTGTGATGTTTGTTCCACACATTGTTTGGAATTCATGAAAAATTCCTACTTCGCTTCAAAGACAAAAAAGAAATTAAGAGGGATTGTGGAAAATGGATCCACTGCCCGTTGGGTTCTTCGAAAAATGTGTGATGTTTGTTCCACACATTGTTTGGAATTCATGAAAAATTCCTACTTCGCTTCAAAGACAAAAAAGAAATTTAGAGGGATTATGGAAAATTGATCCACTGCCCCTTGGGTTCTTCGAAAAATGTGTGATGTTTGTTCCACACATTGTTTGGAATTAATGAAAAATTCCTATTTCGCTTCAAAGACAAAAAATAAATTGAGAGGGATTGTGGAAAATGGATATACTGGCCGTTGAGTTCTTCCAAAAATGTGCGATGTTTGTTCCACACATTGTTTGGAATCAATGAAAAATTCCTACTTCGTTTCAAAGACAAAAAAGAAATTTAGAGGGATTGTGGAAAATGGATCCACTGCCCGTTGGGTTCTTCGAAAAACGTGCGATATTTGTTCCACACATTGTTTGGAAATAATGAAAAATTCCTACTTCGCTTCAAAGACAAAAAAGAAAATAAGAGGGAGTGTAGAAAATGGATCCACTGCCCGTTGGGTTCTTCGAAAAATGTGTGTTGTTTGTTCCACACATTGTTTGAATTAATGAAAAATGCCTACCTCGTTTCAAAGAGAAAAAAGAAATTAAGAGGGAGTGTGGAAAATTGATCCACTGCCCGTTGGGTTCTTCGAAAAATGTGCGATGTTTGTTCCACACATTGTTTGGAAATAATGAAAAATTCCTACTTCGCTTCAAAGACAAAAAAGAAATTAAGAGAAATTGTGGAAAATGGATCCACTGGCCGTTGGCTCTTCCAAAAATGTGTGATGTTTGTTCCACACATTGTTTGGAATTAAAGAAAAATGCCTACCTCGCTTCAAAGACAAAAAAGAAATTAAGAAGGAGTGTGGAAAATGGATCCACTGGCAGTTGGGTTCTTCGAAAAATGTGTGATGTTTGTTCCACACATTGTTTGGGATTAATGAAAAATTCCTACTTCGCTTCAAAGACAAAAAAGAAATTAAGAGGGATTGTGGAAAATGGATTCACTGCCCGTTGGGTTCTTCGAAAAATGTGTGATGTTTGTTCCACACATTGTTTGGGATTAATGAAAAATTCCTACTTCGCTTCAAAGACAAAAAAGAAATTAAGAGGGATTGTGGAAAATGGATTCACTGCCCGTTGGGTTCTTCGAAAAATGTGTGATGTTTGTTCCACACATTGTTTGGGGATAATGAAAAATTCCTACTTCGCTTCAAAGACAAAAAAGAAATTAAGAGGGATTGTGGAAAATGGATCCACTGGCCGTTGGGTTCTTCCAAAAATAGGTGTAGTTTGTTCCACACATTGTTTGGAATTAATGAAAAATTCCTACTTCGCTTCAAAGACAAAAAAGAAATTAAGAGGGATTGTGGACAATGGATCCACTGGCCGTTGAGTTATTCGAAAAATGTGTGATTTTTGTTCCACACATTGTTTGGGATTGATGAAAAATTCCTACTTCGCTTCAAAGACAAAAAAAGAAATTAAGAGGGGTTGTGGAAAATGGATCCACTGCCCGTTGGGTTCTTCGAAAAATTTGTGATGTTTGTCCCACACATTGTTTGGAATTAATGAAAAATTCCTACTTCGCTTTGAAGACTAAAAAAGAAATTTAGAGGGATTGTGGAAAATGGATCCACTGCCCGTTGGGTTCTTCGAAAGATGTGTGTTGTTTGTTCCACACATTGTTTGGAATGGATGAAAAATTCCTACTTCGCTTCAAAGACAAAAAAGAAATGAAGAGGGATTATGGAAAATGGATCCACTGGCCGTTGAGTTCTGCGAAAAATGTGTGATGCTTGTTCCACACATTGTTTGGAATTAATGAAAAATTCTTTTTTCGCTTCAAAGACAAAAAAGAAATTAAGAAGGATTCTGGAAAATGGATCTACTGCCCGTCGGGTTCTTCGAAAAATGTGTGATGTTTGTTTCACCCATTGTTTGGAATTAATGAAAAATTCCTACTTCGCTTCAAAGACAAAAAAAGAAATGTTGAGGGATTGTGGAAAATGGATCCACTGCCCGTTGGGTTCTTCGAAAAATGTGTGATGTTTGTTCCACACATTGTTTGGGATTAATGAAAAATTCCTACTTCGCTTCAAAGACAAAAAAGAAATTTAGAGGGATTGTGGAAAATGGATCCACTGCCCGTTGGGTTCTTCGAAAAATGTGTGATGTTTGTTCCACACATTGTTTGAAATTAATGAAAAATTCCTATCTCGCTTCAAAGACAAAAAAGAAATTAAGAGGGATTCTGGAAAATGGATCTACTGCCCGTCGGGTTCTTCGAAAAATGTGTGATGTTTGTTCCACACATTGTTTGGAATTCATGAAAAATTCCTACTTCACTTCAAAGACAAAAAAGAAATTTAGAGGGATTGTGGAAAATGGATCCACTGCCCGTTGGGTTCTTCGAAAAATGTGCGATGTTTGTTAAACACATTGTTTGGAATTAATGAAAAATTCCTACTTCGCTTCAAAGACAAAAAAGAAATTAAGAGGGATTGTGGAAAATGGATCCACTGGCCGTTGGGTTCTTCGAAAAATGTATGATGTTTGTTCCTCACATTGTTTAGGATTAATGAAAAATTCCTACTTCGTTTCAAAGACAAAAAAGAAATTTAAAGGGATTGTGGAAAATGGATCCACTGCCCGTTGAGTTCTTCGAAAAATGTGTGATGTTTGTTCCACACATTGTTTGGGATTAATGAAAAATTCCTACTTCGCTTCAAAGACAAAAAAGAAATTGAGAGGGATTATGGAAAATGGATCCACTGCCCGTTGGGTTCTTCGAAAAATGTGTGATGTTTGTTCCACACATTGTTTGGAATTAATGAAAAATTCCTACTTCACTTCAAAAACAAAAAAAAAATTAAGAGGGATTATGGAAAATGGATCCACTGCCCGTTGGGTTCTTCGAAAAATGTGTGATGTTTGTTCCACACATTGTTTGGGATTAATGAAAAATTCCTACTTCGCTTCAAAGACAAAAAGAAATTAAGAGGGATTGTGGAAAATGGATCCACTGGCCGTTGAGTTATTCGAAAAATGTGTGATGTTTGTTCCGCACATTGTTTGGGATTGATGAAAAATTCCTACTTCGCTTCAAAGACAAAAAAGAAATTAAGAGGGATTGTGGAAAATGGATCCACTGCCCGTCGGGTTCTTCGAAACATGTGTGATGTTTGTCCCACACATTGTTTGGAATTAATGAAAAATTCCTACTTCGCTTCCAAGACTAAAAAGAAATTTAGAGGGATTGTGGAAAATGGATCCACTGCCCGTTGGGTTCTTCGAAAGATGTGTGTTGTTTGTTCTACACATTGTTTGGAATTGATGAAAAATTCCTACTTCGCTTCAAAGACAAAAAAGAAATGAAGAGGGATTATGGAAAATGGATCCACTATCCGTTGAGTTCTGCGAAAAATGTGTGATGCTTGTTCCACACATTGTTTGGAATTAATGAAAAATTCTTTTTTCGCTTCAAAGACAAAAAAGAAATTAAGAAGGATTCTGGAAAATGGATCTACTGCCCGTCGGGTTCTTCGAAAAATGTGTGATGTTTGTTCCACCCATTGTTTGGAATTAATGAAAAATTCCTACTTCGCTTCAAAGACAAAAAAGAATTTAAGAATGATTGTGGAAAATGGATACACTGGCCGTTGAGTTCTTCGAAAAATGTGTGATGTTTGTTTCACACATTGTTTGGGATTAATGAAAAATTCCTACTTCGCTTCAAAGACAAAAAAGAAATTAAGAGGGATTGTGGAAAATGGATTCACTGCCCGTTGGGTTCTTCGAAAAATGTGTGATGTTTGTTCCACACATTGTTTGGGATTAATGAAAAATTCCTACTTCGCTTCAAAGACAAAAAAGAAATTTAGAGGGATTGTGGAAAATGGATCCAGTGCCCGTTGGGTTCTTCGAAAAATGTGTGATGTTTGTTCCACACATTGTTTGAAATTAATGAAAAATTCCTATTTCGCTTCAAAGACAAAAAAAGAAATTAAGAGGGATTCTGGAAAATGGATCTACTGCCCGTCGGGTTCTTCGAAAAATGTGTGATGTTTGTTCCACACATTGTTTGGAATTCATGAAAAATTCCTACTTCGCTTCAAAGACAAAAAAGAAATTTAGAGGGATTGTGGAAAATGGATCCACTGCCCGTTTTGTTCTTCGAAAAATGTGCGATGTTTGTTCCACACATTGTTTGGAATTAATGAAAAATTCCTACTTCGCTTCAAAGACAAAAAAGAAATTGAGAGGGATTGTGGAAAATGGATCCACTTGCCGTTGAGTTCTTCGAAAAATGTATGATGTTTGTTCCTCACATTGTTTGGGATTAATGAAAAATTCCTACTTCGTTTCAAAGACAAAAAAGAAATTTAGAGGGATTGTGGAAAATGGATCCACTGCCCGTCGGGTTCTTCGAAAAATGTGTGATGTTTGTCCCACACATTGTTTGGAATTAATGAAAAATTCCTACTTCGCTTCCAAGACTAAAAAGAAATTTAGAGGGATTGTGGAAAATGGATCCACTGCCCGTTGGGTTCTTCGAAAGATGTGTGTTGTTTGTTCCACACATTGTTTGGAATTGATGAAAAATTCCTACTTCGCTTCAAAGACAAAAAAGAAATGAAGAGGGATTATGGAAAATGGATCCACTATCCGTTGAGTTCTGCGAAAAATGTGTGATGCTTGTTCCACACATTGTTTGGAATTAATGAAAAATTCTTTTTTCGCTTCAAAGACAAAAAAGAAATTAAGAAGGATTCTGGAAAATGGATCTACTGCCCGTCGGGTTCTTCGAAAAATGTGTGATGTTTGTTCCACCCATTGTTTGGAATTAATGAAAAATTCCTACTTCGCTTCAAAGACAAAAAAGAAATAATGAGGGATTGGGGAAAATGGATCCACTGGCCGTTGGGTTCTTCGAAAAATGTGCGATATTTGTTCCACACATTGTTTGGAATTAATGAAAAATTCCTACTTCGCTTCGAAGACAAAAAAGAATTTAAGAGGGATTGTGGAAAATGGATACACTGGCCGTTGAGTTCTTCGAAAAATGTGTGATGTTTGTTTCACACATTGTTTGGGATTAATGAAAAATTCCTACTTCGCTTCAAAGACAAAAAAGAAATTAAGAGGGATTGTGGAAAAGGGATCCACTGCCCGTTGGGTTCTTCGAAAAATGTGTGATGTTTGTTCCACACATTGTTTGGAATTAATGAAAAATTCCTACTTCGCTTCAAAGACAAAAAAGAAATTAAGAGGGATTGTGGAAAATGGATCCACTGGCCGTTGGGTTCTTCGAAAAATGTGTGATGTTTGTTCCACACATTGTTTGGGATTAATGAAAAATTCCTACTTCACTTCAAAGACAAAAAAGAAATTAAGAGGGATTGTGGAAAATGGATCCACTGCCCGTTGGGTTCTTCGAAAAATGTGTGATGTTTGTTCCACACATTGTTTGGAATTCATGAAAAATTCCTACTTCGCTTCAAAGACAAAAAAGAAATTAAGAGGGATTGTGGAAAATGGATCCACTGCCCGTTGGGTTCTTCGAAAAATGTGTGATGTTTGTTCCACACATTGTTTGGAATTCATGAAAAATTCCTACTTCGCTTCAAAGACAAAAAAGAAATTTAGAGGGATTATGGAAAATTGATCCACTGCCCCTTGGGTTCTTCGAAAAATGTGTGATGTTTGTTCCACACATTGTTTGGAATTAATGAAAAATTCCTATTTCGCTTCAAAGACAAAAAATAAATTGAGAGGGATTGTGGAAAATGGATCCACTTGCCGTTGAGTTCTTCGAAAATGTATGATGTTTGTTCCTCACATTGTTTGGGATTAATGAAAAATTCCTACTTCGTTTCAAAGACAAAAAAGAAATTTAGAGGGATTGTGGAAAATGGATCCACTGCCCGTTGGGTTCTTCGAAAAATGTGTGATGTTTGTTCCACACATTATTTGGGATTAATGAAAAATTCCTACTTCGCTTCAAAGACAAAAAAGAAATTAAGAGGGATTGTGGGAAATGGATCCACTGGCCGTTGAGTTATTCGAAAAATGTGTGATGTTTGTTCCACACATCGTTTGGGATTGATGAAAAATTCCTACTTCGCTTCAAAGACAAAAAAGAAATTAAGAGGGATTGTGGAAAATGGATCCACTGCCCGTCGGGTTCTTCGAAAAATGTGTGATGTTTGTCCCACACATTGTTTGGAATTAATGAAAAATTCCTACTTCGCTTCCAAGACTAAAAAGAAATTTAGAGGGATTGTGGAAAATGGATCCACTGCCCGTTGGGTTCTTCGAAAGATGTGTGTTGTTTGTTCCACACATTGTTTGGAATTGATGAAAAATTCCTACTTCGCTTCAAAGACAAAAAGAAATGAAGAGGGATTATGGAAAATGGATCCACTATCCGTTGAGTTCTGCGAAAAATGTGTGATGCTTGTTCCACACATTGTTTGGAATTAATGAAAAATTCTTTTTTCGCTTCAAAGACAAAAAAAGAAATTAAGAAGGATTCTGGAAAATGGATCTACTGCCCGTCGGGTTCTTCGAAAAATGTATGATGTTTGTTCCACCCATTGTTTGGAATTAATGAAAAATTCCTACTTCGCTTCAAAGACAAAAAAGAAATATTGAGGGATTGGGGAAAATGGATCCACTGGCCGTTGGGTTCTTCGAAAAATGTGCGATATTTGTTCCACACATTGTTTGGAATTAATGAAAAATTCCTACTTCGCTTCAAAGACAAAAAAGAATTTAAGAGGGATTGTGGAAAATGGATACACTGGCCGTTGAGTTCTTCGAAAAATGTGTGATGTTTGTTTCACACATTGTTTGGGATTAATGAAAAATTCCTACTTCGCTTCAAAGACAAAAAAGAAATTAAGAGGGATTGTGGAAAATGGATCCACTGCCCGTTGGGTTCTTCGAAAAATGTGTGATGTTTGTTCCACACATTGTTTGGGATTAATGAAAAATTCCTACTTCGCTTCAAAGACAAAAAAGAAATTTAGAGGGATTGTGGAAAATGGATCCACTGCCCGTTGGGTTCTTCGAAAAATGTGTGATGTTTGTTCCACACATTGTTTGAAATTAATGAAAAATTCCTATTTCGCTTCAAAGACAAAAAAGAAATTAAGAGGAATTCTGGAAAATGGATCTACTGCCCGTCGGGTTCTTCGAAAAATGTGTGATGTTTGTTCCACACATTGTTTGGAATTCATGAAAAATTCCTACTTCGCTTCAAAGACAAAAAAGAAATTTAGAGGGATTGTGGAAAATGGATCTATTGCCCGTCGGGTTCTTCGAAAAATGTGTGATGTTTGTTCCACACATTGTTTGGAATTCATGAAAAATTCCTACTTCGCTTCAAAGACAAAAAAGAAATTTAGAGGGATTGTGGAAAATGGATCCACTGCCCGTTGGGTTCTTCGAAAAATGTGTGATGTTTGTTCCACACATTGTTTGGAATTAATGAAAAATTCCTACTTCGCTTCAAAGACAAAAAAGATATTAAAAGGGAATATGGAAAATTTATCCTCTGCCCGTTGGGTTCTTCGAAAAATGTGGGATGTTTGTTCCAGACATTGTTTGGAATTAATGAAAAATTCCTACTTCGTTTCAAAGACAAAAAAGAAATTTAGAGGGATTGTGGAAAAGAGATCCACTGGCCGTTGAGTTCTTCGAAAATGAGTGTTGTTTGTTCCACACATTGTTTGAATTAATGAAAAATTCCTACTTCGCTTCAAAGACAAAAAAGAAATTTAGAGGGATTGTGGAAAATGGATCCACTGCCCGTTGGGTTCTTCGAAAAATGTGCGATGTTTGTTCCACACATTGTTTGGAATTAATGAAAAATTCCTACTTCGCTTCAAAGACAAAAAAAATTAAGAGGGATTGTGGAAAATGGATCCACTGGCCGTTGGGTTCTTCGAAAAATGTGTGATGTTTGTTCCACACATTGTTTGGGATTAATGAAAAATTCCTACTTTACTTCAAAGACAAAAAAGAAATTTAGAGGGATTATGGAAAATGGATCCACTGGCCGTTGGGTTTTTCGAAAAATGTGTGATGTTTGTTCCACTCATGGTTTGGAATTAATGAAAAATTCCTACTTTGCTTCAAAAGCAAAAAAAAAAGAAAAAAAAAATTAAGGGTGACATGATGTGACGTACTACAGAGGTGAAAACATGTGCCAAGACGACACTTGTGAAAAGGCTCTCGGCTACATAGGTGAAAAGTTCTGGTTCTTGGCTACAAAGGTGAAAAATTATGGAAAGGTTCTCGGCTACAGAGATGAAAACATGCATCTTTCCGCAAAGATCAGTTGGGAGAGCGTCTTACTCCGGAGTGAGAGAACCAATGCTCGATGCCCGGCTTGGAAAAACTTGTGTTTTCACACTTCTTTGGATATTCGTTTGGTGTACTTTTTCTTGTTAAAAGCAATGCTTGACGATTCCCCCTCTATTATTAATGCAGTAGTATTGCTTATTTTGTATTTAGAAATACCAATTCCGTGAGTTTCAAAGAGTATTTTTAAGTACGGAATACTAGTATTTCTCTTCGTATAACCTTCTATCCACAGCTTGTTTACGTGCGCCATTTTCTTAGCAGACGATGTTTTTTTTGTTTTTGTTTATTTATTGGAGGTTTAACGACCACCGTGAGCAACTAATGGGCTATAAGCAATCGCCCGTTCCTAATTTAGGGTCACTGATTCCAGGGAAGGGAGAGCCAGTGCCGTAAGACAAACACAACATCCATGCCTCACCGGGATTCGAACCCGGACCCCTTTCGGACGAATGTTCAGAAGCCATTGCTTAGACCACTGCGTCACTGGGGCGGCCAGACGATATTTAACTGCAGCAGATTTTTCTTTCGTTGTCATTTAATACGCTGTTTCCAGTTTCAGTTCTTTGAACTACTTTTATTTTCTATGATTTCTTATCAAAAAAGTTCTAAAAATGTGTGAACATCCTCTATACATAAGGTATGGAACGAGCATGCGGTGTGGCTGTCGTGGTAGCTGTCGTAAGCTGTAAACGGTTTTTTTTTTCATAAAGTTAGCGTCTGTCCATTTGAATGGTGTTATTATGGATTTCCTCTCAGAATTTCGTTGATCTACGATTGTGTTTACTAACTCACATTAATCAGTTTACGTTACTATTGCTGTTAAGAGTTACTTGAGAGATTATCTGGAAATCCTTCATTAGTAAAGTACGTATTGGCTAAATAAAAAACAAAATGTAAGTAACTACTTCTTTAAAGACATTTGAGTGACTTTTTTATGTCGTAAGCTATGCAGGATTTCACTTAAAGTGAAGTAGGACAACTTAACGTAGTGCTTCTCAGGTTGAGTTGACCTTACAGAAACATATTGACATCCTTTTAAACCAAAAAACATTACAAACAATAAATTGACACAATGCAGTGCACTTTTGTGTTACTTTTTATTTTTATAGGTCATTTGGTCAAGAAGCAAATAATTCCGTCTTCAGCACGATTATTAATAACTTAAAATTACCACATATTATAAAATATATAGTTAAAAAACATTAGTACTTTCGGATTCACTAGAATCCTTCATCAGATGTATGTTAGCAGAAACCAAATATTCGTGTTCGATGATAACAACAAGAGAGTAAAATCATGCAATGCATTGATTATAATACACTTTCCAACATTACAGAAATCATTACTCAAGTTATCACTCAGGTTATGAGAATAATGTCTGTGGAATAAATCACGATTCTGTGCCCTGACCTTTGATCCCATTTCGATGATATTCGACAGAACCGGCTTGGTATACCTCCGAAATAACATGATAAAGTTTTGTCGCAATCGAAGCATTTTTACGTAAGTTATGAAGCATAAGGGCTATGGAATAGATCCCGCTTCTGTGTTCTAACCTTTCACCTCATTTCGCCCATTTTCAATAAGGTTTGTCGCCAGATGGTCCCCTACCACATACTAAAATTTCATCGAAATCGAACCTTTTTTACGTTAGTTATGGCGCATAACAGCAGTTGAATGGATCCCTCTCCAATGTACTGACCTTTGACCCCATTTCGTTCACTTTAAATAGGGTTTCTTCCCAGGTGATTCCCTACCAGATACTAAAATTTCATCGAAATCCAACGGTTGTTACGCGAGTTATAGTGCGAACGGGCATACGCACACAACGCGTGACGTTATGAAACAGATGGGAATCGCGACCATCTGTTCGTAATAGTATGACGTCATAAATCTTTAATAGGATCCACACACAACGCGTGACGTAAAGAGACAGATGGCGTGACCACGCGCCAACATTCTCAAACGCGAGTTGTGACGTTATAAGATTTCTAAGCATTGGTAACATTAATGGAACAACGCCATCACTAAAAACGTTATAATTCGGGGTGGTTATTTAACCCACTAAACGAATTCTTCTAAAGTCGAGATCAAGCTAAATCGATTTCTAGTACCAGAAAACGGTAGGTTAACTAACGCCTTTCATCAAAATTCTTAGAGCCGTTTTTAAAATAAAATGTACGTACATACATACAACAATTGCTACTTTAAGGTGGACGTCAAGTCACTTTGCTTCCTATATTTCCAATGGAAAAACTTTTTTACACATTTTCTTCACAATTAATGCGTTCCCAAGGATGAAAATTTGAACATCGATTAAAATATCTTCATTTTATAACTTGCAATACTTAATATTTTCTAAAACATAACCATAATTATGCAATTCAACATTTGTTTGTCTACTGACGTCATGAAAATACAGGTCGCGCCATCTTTTTTCTGGACAATTAATGCGTTCACAAGGATGAAAATTTGAACACCGATTAAAATAGCTTTTTTTTTTTTTTTTTGATTGGAGGTTTAACGACCACCGTGAGCAACTCAATGGGCTATAAGCAGTCGCCCGTCCCTAATTTAGGGTCACTGGTTCCAGGGAAGGGAGAGAGCCAGTGCCGTAAGACAAACACAACATCCATGCCTCACCGGGATTCGAACCCGGACCCCTCACGGACGAATGATCAGAGGCCAGCGCCTTAGACCACTGCGCCACCGGGGCGGCTTAAAATAGCTTCATTTCATAACTTGGAATACTTAATATTTTCTAAACCATAACCGTAATTATGCAATCCAACATTTTTTTGTCGACTGACGTCATCAAAGTACAGATCGCGCCATCTTTTCTCTGGTTTCAACACCACCAAAGGAAAAGTTATTGATTTTTAATATAATTATGGTTATGCTTTAGAAAATATTCATTTTTCCAAGTTATAATATGAAGTTATTTTAATCGATGTTCAAATTTTTATCCTTGGGAACACATTAATTGTGAAGGAAATGTGTACAAAAGTTTTTCCATTGGAAGTATAGGAAGGTCCGAACGGGGTCCGGGTTCAAATCCCGGTGAGGCATGGATGTTGTGTTTGTCTTACGGCACTGGCTCTCTCCCTTCCCTGGAACCAGTGACCCTAAATTAGGGACGGGCGACTGCTTATAGCCCATTGAGTTGCTCACGGTGGTCGTTAAACCTCCAATCAAAAAAAAAAAAAAAAAAAAAAAAAAACAGCTGAGAAATGCTCCATTGAGTGCCTTTTACCAGATTTATGTAAAATGTTTACAATTACTAAATATACGGAAATTATCTTTCAAAAGGATATAAAGAGGATAATAATTTAAATTATTATTCCTTTCTGGAAAATAAAAAAGTTTACACTTGGTAAGATGATAACATTGGACGAATCAGCGTTTGACCAATCATACCATTGGACGAATCGGCATTGGACCAATCGTACCATTGGGCGAATCGGCATTGGACGAAGCGCACATTGGACCAATCGTCCCTTTGGACGAATCGGCATTGGACTAATCGTCGTTGGACGAATCGTCCGGGACCGTTCTAAAGCACCCATCTTCAGGTAGAGTGACGCAGAATGAAACGCGCAGATGAACATTTATATACAAGTTGAAAGTAGACCATCATGCACCAGCCAGGAAGGTACTAACGTGCTGCTAACGGATAATCTGTAATCATGTATACAAATAATAATTGAATAATGCAAAACTTTAGTGTTTTATACAACATTAGTAATATGGTCGAACTCGTTCAGCCAGGATTGGGGGACGAGCACAGGGTTCTCATCATTACAGCAGATTGAAGCGAATTTGTAGATACATAAGCTTTCTGCAAATAATAAGGCATATTTATTTGGAGCTGTCGCAATAATTGTTGTTTGTGCCCAATTAGGGTTATAGTCACCTTCAATAACAGTCCTACTTAAAGCAGTTGACAGTAATCCTCGGCGTACAGTGTATTGGTGGTCTACCATTCTCACCCCCAAATTGAGGAGGGTAGAACCGATATAGTATGCATCTGTAAGATCTGGTACATTTGAGGAAAGCGGTACGTTGCACATACCATATTTCTTATGCAGAGGTATTCGGTCCCGATCTATGCGCACAATGTACAAGTAGTGTTCAAATGAAAAGGTACGAAACGACACTGTGGGTATAAATGAAGACTTTATTCAAAGTATACACCATAGGCCGTAGCACAACGATCCCCTTGATTAACGAGCCGAAGGATTCCTTGTTCCCAGAATTCCTGTGGCCGTTACGAGACCCAGTCCTGCACAGCGTCCTTGAGTTCGTCGTCCGAGTGGAAGCGCTTCCCTTTCAGATGTTTTTTCAGGAGACCAAACACATGGAAATCGCAGGGCGACATGTCCGGGCTGTAGGGCGGATGGTCAAGCTGCTCCCACTGGAACTTGGCCAGTTCCGCGTGTGTGACCCTGGAGACGTGTGGACGCGCGTCATCATGGAGCAGAACCACACCCTCCGTGAGCAGCCCCGGTCTTTTGTTCTTGATGGACCTGCGTAGGCTTCGGAGTGTCTCACAGTACACATCGGAGTTAATGGTTCGTCTGTGCTGGAGGAATTCAACAAGTAGTGGACCTTGGACGTCGAAAAATACGGTGAGCAACACCTTGCCTGCTGACGCCACGGCTTTGAACTTTTTAGGGGAGGTGACGACGCATGCTTCCACTGCATGCTGTCCCGCTTTGTCTCTGGCTCGTAGTGATGGCACCAGCTCTCATCACCTGTGACGATCCGCTCCAGGAAAGCGGGGTCTTCACGATACCGAAACAGATGTTGAAGTGCTAGCCCCATACACAGTAGTTCCTTTTGCTGGTCGGTGAGCTGCTTCGGAACCCACTGCGCGCACACCTTCCGATAACCCAACCTGTCGTGAACAATTTTCCACACTGTTCCAACGCTGACATCCATCTCCACCGCCAACATTCGCAATGTGACACGCCGATCACCTCTCACTAGGTTGTCCACCTTGTCGATGAGATCGGCCGTGATGACTGTGTTTTCCTGGCCTGGTCTCGGGTCATCAACCAAACTCTCACGGCCTGCACGAAAACGGGCACTCCATTTTCTCACTGACTTGTCGGACACACAGTCTTCCCCATATACGGTCACCATCCGGCGATGAATAGCGGCCGGTTTAACACCTTCCGCTGTCAGAAATCGGATAACGCCTCGCTGCTCTTCAATCGTCGAATTTTGCAATGTGAACGCCATCCTGTCCTCACACGCACTGCCGCGTCAATTGGACGGCGCTCTTTATAAGAGCCTCTGCTCTCTCCTGCGCATGCGGGCGCCCGCGCATGCTCCGATCTACGCCGGCGACTACAATCGCATCTCTAGATGTGTCGCTACGTTCTCCCATAGCGGCATAGGCAAATATGTTAACGGTTACGCTCTTATGACGTTTCGTACCTTTTCATTTGAACACCCTTTTATGTTAAAAGCGAATGGCACTGAAAGAAACCTGCAAGTCACATTTTCTTTATATACAGCTGACGCCATGCGTCTAATAGTGCTTGCATTTTAATGTTCAACCAATCACCTGAGGAGAGAGAAGGTGTGTATGGCAATGATGAAGAATTGTTGATTTTCAATAAAAAGTTAAATAATATTTAATTTCACCAAAGATAAATAACTCCTTAAGAACAATATGTACGAAGAATAATGTGGGTTTGGGGATAAAAGCCATTAATATTTTATTGAATATTAAGAATGACCCAGACGAGGTACACAGTGATAATAAATTTGGAGTATACGTAATCCCATTGAAAGCAAAAGACGAGGAAGAACTGGACCGAGTGTATGTGGGCTCAACTTCTAGAACTTTAAAGTGCGGACTGACAGAGCACAAATATAGGACTGCATCAATATCTACGGCATTAGCACGACTCTGCCGAGACGGGTCGTATATTCTGCAGGGAGAAAACACTAAAATTCTTTGTACCCCTAAGGCTAAATCCCACTTATTTATAACAGAATGTATGTTAATTTATCAATTTAAACAAAACTGATGCAATGATGATTATCCGTGTGTAATACCACCTCACTGGAAACAAATTCTGAAAATTAACAGTTCTTCATCATTACCAACCCCACTCCCTCTCACCTAAGGTGATTGGTTGAACATTAAAATGCAAGCACTAATATACTCATGGCGTCTGCTGTATATAAAGAACATGTGACTTGCAGGTTTCTTTCAGTGTTATTCGCTGTTAACATGCATCTGATGAAGGATTCTAGTGAATCCGAAAGTATTAATGTCTTTTTAACTATATATATATATTTCAGGAGTGGCTACAGCACTATAGATCATACACACGTACTGAGAGAACTAATTGAAAGAGCGAGGGAATATGAACTTCCATTGTGTGCATGGCTTTTATCGATTATGAAAAGGCCTTTGATTCGGTGAAACCATCAGCAGGTACAATGGCTTTGAAATCCTGCGGTATTGAAGATGCATACATTAATATTACTAATAACATCTATGAAAATGCAAGTGCAAAGATTCGGCCGTTTGAAAATACAACACACGTAAAAATTGGAAAGGGAGTGAGACAAGGTGACACCATATCTCCCAAGCTCTTTAATGCCGAATTGGAAAATGTCTTTCAATCACTAAACTGGGAAAACAAAGGGATAAAGATTAATGGAGATTATCTAACTCACCTTCATTTTGCTGATGACGTAGTTATTTTGGCAACTACCCCATCAGAGCTGCAGAGTATTTTCAAGAGCAACATGCCATTATATCTTAAAAGAAAAGTGTTTGATCAATGCATCCTCTTAGTGCTTACGTATGGTGCAGAGACGTGGGCCTTAACTGGGAGGGACATACAAAGGCTGCAGACAACTCAAAGCAGCATGGAGAGATGCATGCTTGGTGTAACCAGGAGAGATAAGAAGAGGAACTCATGGATCCGAAAAATGACAAGAGTGGAAGACATCATGATCAGAGTTAAATCCCTGAAATGGCAATGGGCTGGACATACTGCCAGAAGCACAGAGCATTGATGGACAGCCGAAATTTTAGATTGGATTCCAAGAGACAGGAAAAGACCCAGAAAAAGACCACATGGGAGATGGGTGGATGAAATTCGAAAGTATCCGGAAGAAACATGTAGGAGACTGGCACAAGACAGACCGTTGTGGAAGAAACTTGGGGAAACCTTCGTGCAGCAGTGGAATGATAATGGTTGACAATGATGATGATGATGATATATATATATATATATATTTATATATTATAACATGTGGTAATTTTAAGTTATTAAAAATCGTGCATAAGATGGAATTATTTGCTTCTTGTGTAACAACAGCACGAAGTTTGTATTCTTACAGATTAGGTGATTTAGATTGAATAATGTTCATGATAAGTTTTACAAAACACCAATATCAATTTAACGTTATTTCCCTAAATTGCTTTCATACCTCTAAACATTAACATAAGTGTTGAAGAACAAACAAAAAGTAGCAAAGTAAACGTCACATAGAAGCGAAAGTAGATAAGGATCCATACGAGTACATGGGCAATAATGGATTAATATGAGCTGCGAAATATCTAAAATATATCGCTTCTGTTGCACAGCATACTGAATTTGGTTATAAAAAGTTTATTCAATTCACTTCGCCAGCATCGCTAGCAATACGAGGTAGAGAACAAAGTATATTTTTATTTTGTGGAAGGTACACTATGGTTTTTGGGGGTTTTGGCTTCAAAACGATCCATATTGGCCCGGAAACGGTCTCTCCAGAATTCACATCGGTAATTATCTGGTTTCTTTCCGACTTTCTCTTCCTCGTTGATTTCTAGGTAAACGGGATCGTACCATTTATAGGGAGGCCACTCTACTGCTCCAGGGATGTTGGGATTTCTAAAGAAGAAAAGCTTTGAAAATTTTTTGAAAGAAATCGCTGAAATCGCAATGCAACGAACAAGTGTTTGTCACTTTAAATTTGGACACCAATGATTTGGTGACCAAATTTAAAGTGACACTTTGGACACAATGATTCTTTTGAAATTTGATTTTCAATTTTTTTCAATCAAATTATTTCATTTTTCAACGACATTTTTTGATAAATTACAATTTTTCAATGAAATTATTTGATTTTCAATTAAATTTGGACACAATGATTTTTTTAATTTGATTTTCAATGGAATTTGGACACAATGATTTTTTTTAATTTGATTTCAATGATTTTCAATTAAATTTGGACACAATGATTTTTGTAATTTGATATTCAATGGAATTTGGGCACAATGAGGTTTTTTTTTATTTGATTTTCGATTATTTTCAATGAAGTTATTTTATATTTCAAAGAAAGTATTTGATAAATTATTACTTTTCACTGAAATTATTTGATATTCAACGATTCTGAATAAAATTTAGACAATGATTTTTTGTAATTTGATTTTCAATGAAATTTGGACACAATAATTTTTTGTAGTTTGATTGTCAATAATTTGAATGAAATCATTTGATAAATTATTTTCTTTTCAATGAAATTATTTGATAAATTATTATTTTCCAATGAAATTATTTTAGAAATTGTTATTTTTCAATGAAATTAGTTGATTTTCAATGAAATTTGGACACCAATGATTTGGTGTCCAAATTTAAAGTGACAATTTAGACACAATGGTTTTTTGAAATTTTATTTTCAATGAAATTATTATTTTTCAATGAAATTATTTGGTTTTCAATGAAATTTGGACACCAATCATTTGGTGTCCAAATTTAAAGAAACAAGCCCAAAATCATGAATAACGCAATATACAAACTGCAGAATTTACTGAAAATTGTTACGGGCATACATATATCGATAACACAGCAGGACACGACAGAAAATGAACGCCATAATGGCATGAACATTGAGCACGGTAGCATGGCTGTTCAAAAGTGACGCAGCAGGTGAGGACGACTTCGAGTGGCTAAAAGGGAGTGTCATTACCTCGAACAGCAATGCAGCTGTCACAACGATCCCTCATGCTTCTTACAAAGCTGTGAATGAGAGTCTGGGGCAATCCGGCTTGCAGTTGCTTTTCCGAGGACATACCAGACATGCTCTATCGGGTTCAGGAAGGAGATCTAGCGGGCCGCTCCATCCTATGAATATTCTGATTCTCCAGGTATTCGTCGGCTACCTAAAACCTACGGGCACGAGAGTTAGCCTACATAAAAACAGAACTGGGGGCCAACAGCTCCCCTAAAATTCCGTGCATAGGTGTCATCCCCGTAGCGTGCACCAGTAAGGGTGCCTCCTGGAAACACGTGCAACGGAGTGCGTCCATCCATCATGATGCCAGACCAAACCAAGGGTCCTGCACCATTGTAGTGGTCAATTTGTCTAATGTTAGACGGAAAGCTTCGGCTTCCCGCCTATCTCCAAATGTACAGGGGTCGAGAACTCGTGTTTAGGCTGTACCGCGACTCCTTACTCAATAACACACAGTTCCATTGATCAGAGGCTCAAATGTGAAGCTGTCGAGCCCAATTCAGACAGAACCTTCTCAGCGATGCTGTGAGTGGGATAAAGACCAATGACATTTTTGCACAGGACTTCTCCCGTGGAGTCTTCTGTAAACTGTTTGCGCCGACATCGCGGTTCCCGTAGAAGAGGAGAGCTCCTGCGAGAGTTTTCTGCTTGTCGATTCCGTATGGCAGCGAGCTGTTAGAGACGCATATCGGTCGTCGTCTTGACTTGTGGTTCATGGGCGTCATTTGTCCCGGACTTCTGGTTATTGCTCCGGTTTCCTGGACCTGTCTCCAGAGATTGGAGATCATTCACCTCGACACATCCTGCTATATTGCTAGCTCAGATTGCGATTGCCCTGCTTCCAATTTACCAATTGCTTTCCACCGTAAATTCTTCTAAGAGATGCGGAGTCATATTTTCACTAACAGTCTAATTTAAACTTCTATTGCCGCACCCCTCTAATAATAACGTTTATCAATGTCGCGTGCTTGTCAGCTCAATGACGTACGGTCTTCATTTGCATATTTCCATAAGAGCTAGCACAATGTTGCTTGGGTATGTCAACTTAGATTCATTTGCATACTTCCACAGGAGCTAGCACAATGTTTCTTGGGTATATCTAGCTTTATTTCCATATTTCCATAGGAGCTAACAAAATGTTGCTTGGGTATGTCAACTTAGATTCATTTGGATACTTTGATAGGAGCTAGAACAATGTTGCTTGGGTATGCCAATTTAGTTTCATTCGCATATTTCCATGGGAGCTAGCACAATGTTGCTTGGGTATGTGCACTTAACTTCATTCGCATATTCCCGTAAGAGCTAGCACAACATTGTATGTCAACTTAGCTTTATTTGCATATTTCAATAGGATTTATCACAATTTTGCTTGTGTATGTGAACTTAGCTTCATTCGCATATTTCCGTAGGAAGCTAACAGAATGCTGTATGTTAACTTCGCCTCATTCACATATTTCCATAGGGGCTAGCACAGTGTTGCTTAGGTATGTCCACTTAGCTTCATTTGCATATTTCCATAGGTGCTAGCACAATGTCGCTTGGTTATGTCAACTTAGCTTCATTTGTATATTTCCATAGGAGCTAGCACAACGTTGTTTGGGTATGTCAACTTAGCTTCATTCGCATATTTCCATAGGGGCTAGCACAATGTTGCTTGGTTATGTGAACTTAGCTTCATTGGCATACTTCCATAGGAGCTTGGGTATGTGAACTTAGCTTCATTCGCATATTTCCATAGGAGCTAGCACAATGTTGCTTGGGTATGTCAACTTAGCTTCATTCGCATATTTCCATAGCGGCTAGCACAATGTTGCTTCGGTATGTCAACTTAGCTACATTTGCATATCTCCATAGGAGCCAACACAATATTGCTTGGGTATGTCAACTTAGCTTTTCCATGAAATACCGGATTACACTAGTATACAATACAAATTTGAAGTTGTGACTCCGTCTATTGGTGTAAATTATGACAAGAGGGATAAGTCAAATAATGTAGGAAAACTTGAAAATTTCTTCGTCCTGGAGCTGAAACCGAATCCGCGTCTCCGGGTTTGCGCTCGAGTATTCTAACCGCTATACCACCCAGAACGACCAAGTCTCAAGTTTCCGAGTAATTTGAATTTAACACATCACAGTAATCGCCAGTCCAAATAACGGCATTTTATTTTAACGAATCTGGATGATCAGAATTCATCCAGATTCGGATGAATAGAATTCCAATCTGATGAATAGTATTCACGTTAATTTTGGGCGCCATTTTATTCATTATTGAAATCTTCAAGTTTTCGGATAATATTTGACTTACCACTCTTGTGACATTTATACCAACAGACGGTATCGCAACTTCAAATTTGTATTAGATTTTCTATTTGCACATGTCTTGGAAAAATCTTTACAGTCGGTGGTCTCTTTTTGGAAAAGTTCTCCAATTTGTATTTTTCAGGTTAATTTTGGACACCAGCTTTTTTATTATAATTTCCATTAGATGTCACCGGGCTAAAACACTAATACCAGAAACATCGATTTCTGGCCTAAGTATACGTTATACCGGAAATATCGATTATACATCCTCAATATTCTTTACTGTAAATGAGGATTTTGGACCTGAATATCTATTCGAGGATCATCATGCCATTTTATCAGAAATCACATGATTAGCATGGCATTTTCCAGATCTATACAATTTTCAAACGTTGATGCTTGCTATACACATTTTTCGAAATATCAGTCACTGTCCCTTGGCCTTGTCCGAAATATAGATTTTTGATCAGAGCGCTGGGGATACGAAATACGAATTTTTAACATGCATACCTCTTCTAAAATATAAATTTTTTACCTAAGTAACCGTTTTCTGGAACTTCGATTTCTTTCCTTCATACCATTAATCCGAAACATCGATTTTTGACCTGAATACCCTTTATCCAAAAAACCGATCAGTGACCTAAATGCTCATTTACAAAATGATTTCTATGAAAAATGTGCACTGAGAAAAAACGTTTGTTTGAAACAACAAAATCATTTTGTTGAGCTGTTTTGTCGATTTATTTTGTTGCTTTAGCCAAACTCCATCGGAATTGTTTTGTTGGCAACACAAAATTATTTCGTAGGGTATATTTTGTTAATTCAACTACACTGACGGAAAAAAAATCACAACACCAAGAAAGGGTTGTGTTAGATAAACGACAGTTCGTAGGCGGTGAGAGTACATCTGTAAGATGACGTCTATGCAAATTTCGCGCTCGGCGCATACGTGTGGCGCTAGTAGCGCTCCTCGGAACATGCAAAGCAGGTTTGCTGTAAATACGCGCTGTAACGTTCGTGAGCGTTAGTTATCGTCGAGATTCGACGTAGTGTGTTGATGTTAGTCAAG
This sequence comes from Macrothele yani, assembly GCA_039090855.1. Taxonomy (NCBI): domain Eukaryota; kingdom Metazoa; phylum Arthropoda; class Arachnida; order Araneae; family Macrothelidae; genus Macrothele; species Macrothele yani. The sequence continues at coordinate 53,635,090 of CM077028.1, forward strand.
AATGCCTTTAAGAAGACGAAGAAGCCATTATCAACAGCTCACGGAGTTTGAACGAGGTCGTGTAATAAGGCTACGAGAAGGTGGATTTTCGTTCCGCAATATTGCAGAACGATTTGGCAGGAATTTAGCCACTGTGCATGATTGTTGGCAGCGGTGGTCAATGGAAGGTACTGCCTCAAGAAGACCGGATTCCGGCCGGCCACGTGGCACTACTGAGAGGGAAGACCGCCGTGTACGGCGTATTGCCGTGGCGCATCGTACCACGTCTGCGGCAGCAATTCGAGCTACAGTTGCCACCACAGTGACACAACGAACTGTTACAAATCGGTTACTTGAAGGTCAGCTCCGAGCCAGACGCCCTGTAGCGTGCATTCCACTTACTCCAAACCACTGCCGTTTGCGACGTCAGTGGTGTCAAGCTAGAGCTCATTGGAGGACGGAGTGGAGATCTGTTGTGTTTTCTGATGAAAGCCGGTTCTGCCTGGGTGCCAGTGATGGCCGTGTGTTGATTAGAAGGAGGCCAGGTGTATGCCTGCAACCAACCTGTCTGCGGCCGATACACACTGGACCTACACCTGGAGTTATGGTCTGGGGAGCAATTTCCTGTGACAGCAGAGCACTCTCGTGGTTATCCCACGCACCCTGACGGCACAGTTGTACGTCGGTCTGGTGATTCAAGCTGTTGTGCTGCCATTCATGAACAGCATTCCAGGGGTGTTTTCCAACAGGATAACGCTCGCCCGCACACCGCTGTTGTAACCCAACATGCTCTACAGAGTGTCGACATGTTGCCGTGGCCTGCTAGATCACCAGATCTTTCACCAATCGAGCACATATGGGACATCATTGGACGACAACTCCAGCGTCACCCCCAACCAGCATTAACCGTACCTGTATTGACCGACCAAGTGCAACAGGCATGGAACTCCATCCCACAAACTGACATCCAGCATCTGTACGACACAATGCATGAACGTTTGCGTGCTTGCATTCAACATTCTGGCGGTTACACCGGTTATTAATGTACCAGCATTTTACATTTAAAATGGCTCTTCTCGCGCTTACATTAAGCTGTGATCTTATAACTTTAATCGATTAAATATGTTACATATACAAATGTATTGCCGCCGTTTCATTCCTCTACAACTATTGTTTCGTGGTGTTGGGATTTTTTTTTCCGTCAGTGTATATGGAAGTGGCATCGACCTTACGACAAAGCGCACGTGATTACTAGCTGCTCCATGCGGGCACCATCAGACTTCTACTGACCAGAAGAATCTCGTTTTGTGCTTAAGATTTCGTTTTGAATTATGCCTGACTACGAAGTGAGTGCATTGTTAGAAGACTGGGAGCTGTCATTCAGAGGTAAGAATTTCTAATATATCTTAATAATTCCGACGTATTTTAATGCTAGTGTTTATTGTGTGTTATTTTGGTTGGATTCAATGAATTTCAGTGATAATTTGGCCTCACTTTGTAGACTTAGAATTACAATGAACACGACAGAATCCGCATCTTATTAGATGCACAGGAAAACGTATTAAATTTAAACCCAGATTTCGGATAAAGCAATAATACATTTCTTATGACGGCTTGTGGTTCCTGATAGGAAATAAAAATTTGCACATGAGATAATGATAAGAGTTGTAATTTATGTATAGCCTGATTTCATGAGATAAGAGTTGTAATTTATGTATAGCCTGATTTTAGAGCCTGATTTCATGTATAGGCTATATATACAGGGTGTTTCAAAATTCGTGCGACAACCAAAGTTTGCATGGTGACCCTGGAACATAGAGAACGTTAAGAAAAATATTACGATTTTTTTTTGTCCAACCAAAAATGTCAATAATTTGTTTCATCAAAAAACCGAGGAAAACATTTAAAAAGAAAGCAGATTTCGAAACATGTTACACACGCGTAAAATTAATCTCAATACATCGTTATGTCAAGTATAAATCGTCCGTGAACATTCCACATGGTAATAAACCGACCTTCAAATGCTGAATTCGCAGATAAGAATTTGTTCGTAAGAGCAGATATAACCGAGTGGTTAGCACGCTAGTTCCTAAGCCAAAGGTCTCAGGTTCATATCTACTCGGTCAGTGATTTTTCGCTGCCTCTCAAAAATTTCCTTGTTAGGTAATACCGTCAAAATTCATGTAAACACCACTAGAAAATAAATACGGCTGGAAAAATTGAAATACGGCGGGAAAAAAGAATGGCAGACACCGTAGGTCGAAAAGCACCGCATGAAATTACTGAACTGACAAAGTATTGCCGTCGAAAAAAAAGTTTAGGGACAAAGTGGCCCACGCTTACACAACTCTACATTTTGTTGGAGCAATAAATTACTGTTTCAAGATAACAATATGTTTGGTTGCAGCAACAAAATGTTTCATAACAAACAGTACATATTGTTGGATCAAACAAATTCCCAAAAATCCAAAAATAATAAATTTTGTAGAATCAACAATAATTTTCAGCAAAATAAATTTGTAAGTTCAACAAACATTTTCGTTGACTGCATATCGACAAAATTTACTGGTTGATTAAACAATTTTTTTGCTGAATTAACAAAATGTTTTTCTCAGTGTGGCCATGACAAATTGCCCACACCTAACTGCTTTATCGTATACTGCATGTAGACGAGTAACACACCGTTTAAAAGTATTACTTAAAACGAACTATTATGTGAATGATGTAAAGAAGTACTCTATTTAAATGATAATTGGTACTCTATCTTCGGACTTTTTCGTAGAACGAGGGCTATTTTTTCAGCTCATCCGATTCTTTACATTGGAAAACCATTAAATATGAAATTTCGTCCGATTCGGATTGTAAATATTGAAGATATTTGCACATAAGAACAGAGAGAAAATTCAAATTTCTACATCTGAGAAATGTACCTGGAATATTTTTTTCCTGCACGAACAGTGAGGATTCGGGAAGCATGCTCCTCGTTGGAATTTCGGATAGAAGGTATATTTCGCAAAATTCATTGATATGCAAATTTATTCCATAACACTTCTTCTAAGAATCAGATTAAAACAATTCTTTTCTCCTTCGATATCATTGAGAACGAAGACTATATTGCGTGTAGTTTATTTTCCGAATCATGCGCAGTTTGGCTTCTAGAGGCGTAAATATGTGTTGCATTTCCCCCGATATCTCTCCTTCTAAAAATCCGAATTGGAAATTTCTTTTTACGTACGGTGTTGAATTTTTTGTATATACACTGACGGAAAAAAATCCCAACACCAAGAAGGAGTTGTGTTAGATAAACGACAGTTGGTAGGCGGTGAGAGTACATCTGTAAGATGACGTCTATGCAAATTTCGCGCTCGGCGCATACGTGTGGCGCTAGTAGCGCCCCTCGGAACATGCAAAGCAGGTTTGCTATAAATACGCGCTGTAACGTTCGTGAGCGTTAGTTATCCTTGAGATTCGACGTAGGGTGTTGATGTTAGTCAAGAATGCCTTTAAGAAGACGAAGAAGCCATTATCAACAGCTCACGGAGTTTGAACGAGGTCGTGTAATAGGGCTACGAGAAGGTGGATTTTCTTTCCGCAATATTGCAGAACGACTTGGCAGGCATGTAGCCACTGTGCATGATTGTTGGCAGCGGTGGTCAAGGGAAGGTACTGCCTCAAGAAGACCGGATTCCGGCCGGCCACGTGGCACTACTGAGAGGGAAGACCGCCGTGTACGGCGTATGGCCGTGACGCATCGTACCGCGTCTGTGGCAGCAATTCGAGCTGCAGTTGCCACCACAGTGACACAACGAACTGTTACAAATCGGTTACTTGAAGGACAGCTCCGAGCCAGACGCCCTGTAGCGTGCATTCCACTTACTCCAAACCACTGCCGTTTGTGACGTCAGTGGTGTCAAGCTAGAGCTCATTGGAGGACGGAGTGGAGATCTGTTGTGTTTTCTGATGAAAGCCGGTTCTGCCTAGGTGCCAGTGATGGCCGTGTGTTGGTTAGAAGGAGGCCAGGTGAGCGCCTGCAACCAACCTGTCTGCGGCCGAGACACACTGTACCTACACCTGGAGTTATGGTCTGGGGAGAAATTTCCTATGACAGCAGGAGCACTCTCGTGGTTATTCCACGCACCCTGATGGCACAGTTGTACGTCGGTCTGGTGATTCAAGCTGTTGTGCTGCCATTCATTAACAGCATTCCAGGGGGTGTTTTCCAACAGGATAACGCTCGCCCGCATACCGCTGTTGTAACCCAACATGCTCTACAGAGTGTCGACATGTTGCCGTGGCCTGCTAGATCACCAGATCTTTCTCCAATCGAGCACGTATGGGACATCATTGGACGACAACTCCAGCGTCACCCCAACCGGCAGTAACCGTCCCTGTATTGACCAACCAAGTGCAACAGGCATGGAACTCCATCCTACAAACTGACATCCAGCACCTGTACGACACAATGCATGAACGTTTGCGTGCTTGCACTCAACATTCAGGCGGTTACACCGGTTATTATTGTACCAGCATTTCACATTTAAAATGACTCTTCTCGCGCTTACAATAAGCCGTGATCTTGAAATCCTAATCGATTAAATATGTTACCTACACAAATGTATTGCCGCCATTTCATTCCTCTGCAACTACTTTTTCGTGGTGTTGGGATTTTTTCCGTCAGTGTATTTCTAATTTTCTGGTACGCAAAAGAAAATTCGTTTCTGCTTTTGATTATGTATTACAGTGTTTTTGCTCCTAAAAATGGAAGAATTCCCAATTCGGCAGATACAGCTTATGAAGGAAAATGTTTCGTCCATATTTCCTGCTCATCATGTTGCACAGTGTTTCCCTCAGGACTGTAAACATGTTATCCGCCGTACCTGAATGTCTAAGAACCCGATTAAAAAATTCCTTTTGAGTCACATAACACTCCCTACAAAAACGTTCATGCAGATGTTCTGCTCAAAATATTATGCCATTTAGCCACTACAGTTCGCAAATGTATAATTTATTTTCTCGATATCTCTGCTGCCAGAAGTCTGATTTGAAAAATTATTTTAATACCGAATACCTTTATCTCTGTGGCACATGTTGGGGATACGATTGGATGTTCCATGGCGAACAGCTTAACGCTAAGTGGCGTTAATGTGTATTTTTCTTTGCAATTGTATCTCTGATTTCAGGCATTCTGTTGAAAACATTCGTGTTGTAACGTATGATATTTGTTGTGGTAAATATTGCGAACACTATAATTTTTTAAATATTGCACAGTTACCAGCTAAAAGGCATATGTGAAAAAGCGTTTTTCGATCTCGTATTTGAAGGTACTTTTTCAAGTCGTATATAAAAGATTCCTTTTATGTTGCATAACGTTTTCTATGAAAAATGTTTGGAACATAATTTCTCCGTTTTCATATTTCGCAGTAATGTGGACTGGAACAGGGGGTTAAAATTTTTTTTTTCGAAACTCAAGAAGCCTATATGCGGAAAAGTGGTCTACGTTAGTGTTTATTCACCCTGAATATTTTCAATTCGATAGCACAATATTTTCCGGCTTTAAACATTGCAAAAACTTCGAAAAATACGATTTAAAAAAATATTATATTTAGAGATAATATTTATGCAGTGAACTATATCGTACAAATACCTTTGATCTGTGCTTAGATATTTTGTGTCTATTTCTGGTAAATTTGCAGATTTTTTTAAACGCAAAAACTGGTAACTATTCGCAAAATTTAATCATTTTTCCGATTTCGCCAAAAAATCCGGAAGGTCCTGTAGTTTGTCCATCCAACTGCTGAATCAAATAATGCAATGGTAGCTCATTTAGATGCAGAAGGCATATGAACCATGGATGTTCGATGCGAGTTTCAATGCGACGAATTACTCCATTGTGAATTCCAGTGTTCACAGTAGTAGTATCACACCCTATGGCAGGCAAATCACAAAAAAGTTTATGTTCTTTTGAAGAAAAAATATCATAGCTTTCGCAATTCTTTCGGTTGTTCCAGAAAACACACTTACTTAACCAAGATATTTGGAGCCAGGTTCGGATAACAGTGCAAGATGTTCTTCAGTGACTGTCATTCTGAAAAATTTAGCACCTTTATTCTCTGCATAAGAGTCTTATTTTTTCGACTATCCAAATAAACAGCATTAACTCCTTCACTATCATCCACGGTGTTATCCATTATTTCTTGACGTTTTCTTTCCCGTTCACGTCTGACTTTATTCCGGTTGATAATGAGATTACTATTATCTTCTGTCATTTAGCCTACATCTTTTAGTATGGAACTAGCTATTATAGTAGCTGACCTATCGGAAACCCCCGTGCGATCGCATGCTTGTGTCCAAACTTGACAATGTCAGACTGATTTGCTTCGTATTCCCTTCCTTCACTGCAGATGTAGTCATTATATTGCAAACGTCGCTAAAATTGGAATCTTCTTCATCTGGTCCTGATGTTTCGCTGATGCTCGTGCTACTTAATTGATGAATTTGTTCTTCTAATTTATTAGTCGAAGGTTCAATCAAAGATTCCGCGTCCACCATCTTTCTATAAGATGAACACAAGAGGTTTTTTTTGTAGTTTTCACATCAACACCACCAATGAACATTTGTCTGTCACGACGTTGGTCCTGTAGAAAATATCTTTCGGTTATTGGAATTATCTTCTTACATTTGCAAGTCGCATAATCGCTGCACTTGCACGCAGATACGTCGAATAATTTATTTTCTACTGATTTCTTGAACTCATTTATTTTTCTACTAATAGTTGCAGCAAACCCTTTTGCTGATATTTTTACATTTCGATATTTTTTATGATATTCTTTAATCAAATGTCTCATTTGAGTGTCCGACACAGTTGAAAGAGAAGCTTAGTTCCATATAAGTTTAAGATCTGTGACTAAATTTTCAGACATTTGTCGGAGTATTGGCTCTGCATTTTTTCAGAAGCATTCAACAAATTTTATCTGATATATAAATAGTTCCGAATCATATCAGCATATGTAGGTAACAAATAAGCATGAAATTGCTTATTTGTTACCTACATATGCGACTGCCCTTCATTTGGAGCGTGAGGGCTCCAAATGAAGGGCAGTCGGATTTTTTTCTAGTTTTAGGCATATTGAAAAAGAGCCATGTCGGTAATCGGTATATGACAAAAAAGAAGAAGAACTTACGTGATCCTCGCTTTACTTTGGACCTTTCCAGAAGAGAGCAGGTGCCCAAATGACGATGTAGGTGTAAATCTTCATGGTCAAATGATTGGAAAAGCCAGACACCAGACAGGTAGTCGTCGCGCCTGGGAGGCTGGGTGCCTCAGATGCTCTATGCGGCGTACACTTTTGCGAAAATGTTTCAAACTTTACTCATGTTGCGGCACCGATATAAACGTAGTCCGAATTCTTTGAAATTTTACCCTTCCTTTTTATTACCTAATAGACCACTTTTCCGCACATAGGCTTAGTAAAAATCGAAAGTTGTTTTTTTCGGTCCACCCTATTTCCCAGTTCTCCCGCCTGGACGTGTTAGCTTATATTCTACTTGACATATTGTCTCCAATTCTAAACTCATCTCTTGGAAATTTTTTATCTTTGTAATGTATCCTTCACTAGGAATAATAATTTTCGCCCAAAGAGTTATTTCACGTTTTATATCACGTACAGTTATTTCACATTTTCCTCTATATCTCCTCTTCCAATAGTTCGAATTGCTAAGACTATTTTTTCCTCGAATACTTTCCGCTATGAAAAACATTTTGGGCATAATTCGCGAATTTTCTTAGCATACAGTTTTGCCACTAGAAGACGTAAGTAGCTGTTTCTATTTGTGGATGATATTGAACGCAGGTGGATTTTTTAAATTTTTATTTCGCTATAAATGTCGTAAACCAAAGGTGGGTTTACGACATTTTCGTTCCATGGAATTAATGGCTCATATTTTCTGCCAGTCTTTTCGCATACAATGATTTCCTGTGTCTTTACTATTCCACTAATATAGGAAACAATAAAAATTCGATTATCCAAGCTGTGAACCAAGCAAAAGAGCAATATCTTTAAAATCACCACAGATGTTCGAAGCACATGTCACACAACAGTTTGGAAGGGCCTAACTTTTATCTTGTAACGTACCAGGAGATGTGACGTACCTGCCCGAAGGACGCACACGACATAAAGGCAGATAGGAATCAGAATAAAATGTCCGCGTAGCTCAATTGGTAGAGCAACTTATTCCGGAATGAGTGGACCCGGGTTCGAATCCTGGCGCGGTAGGAAATGACGGAGAAATTTACTTCGTTATAATGGCGCCCGAACTATCCGAATGACCCGACAGTTCAAAATCTCGCATTGGTGTGATGTTATTTCCACACCGCGAGATAGGAAAAATAAGAGAATCCCTTCTCCAACACTTCGAAAAAAAATAAAATAAAATAAAATAAGGGGGAGATGATGTAACGTACCAGGAGATGTGACGTACGTGCCCGAAGGACGCACACGACATAAAAGCAGATAGGAATCAGAATAAAATGTCCGCGTAGCTCAATTGGTAGAGCAACTTATTCCGGAATGAGTGGACCCGGGTTCGAATCCTGGTGCGGTAAGAACTGACGGAGAAATTTACTTCGTTATAATCTTTGTCAAAAATAAAACTCATAACACAAAAACACCCGAAATAAAGCTCATAACACTTTTTTCTTAACGGAGAAAGGTTTCGCCTCTGAGCTTTAAAAGGTTAAATAAAGTTCATAACACTTTTTAATTAATGGAGTAAAGTTTCACCTCAGAGCTTTGCAATCGATGATATCGACGGACCTGATACACGTCACGGCCGCCGCCGTTAAATATCGTGTGGGAAACAACAACGCAACCAGTCGCATGCAAGATGCCACGCAGTTCGGAGCTCTCTGATTTCGAGAAAGGTGTAATCGTCGGGTATCACAGAAATGGCCGATCCATACGTGACATATCCAGCAAGTTGAAGTACCCTAAATCGACAGTGGCCTACGTGATTGGCAAGTGGAAGATGAGAGGTGACTGTCGGAATGTGCCCCGACCCGGCAGACCCACAAAACTGGGAGTTAGAGACCGACGGGTGCTGGCCAGAGAAATTCGGAATAACCGCACCAAATCGATAGGCCACATCCACGAGGAGTTTCAACAGGCATCCGGGTGTGTTCTTTCGATGAATACCATCCGTAAGGAAGCACATCTGCTCGGTTATCATGGACGTGCTGCCGCCCACAAGCCTTTGATCACCAAGTCCAATACCACTGCTCGGCTAACGTGGCGCAAAGAACGTCGACAGTGGACCGTTGAACAGTGGAAACAGGTTCTCTGGAGCGACGAATCGAGATTCATCCTCTACCGTTCGGATGGCAAGGGTCTGGGTTTGGCGTCTGCCTGGAGAACGCCTCCTGCCGGAATGTATTGTGCCAACTGTGAAGTTCGGAGGCGGTGGAATTATGCTATGGGGGTGTTTCTCCTGGTATGGCACGGGACCATTGGTCGCAATTCCTGGTAGACTCAACGCCGAGACCTACTGCACCATTTTGGATGACCATGCGTTTCCTACGTTGTGGCAGTTTTACGGAGTGGACCCATGTTACTTTCAGGATGATAATGCCACCTATCATGTTGCGAGGTCCACCATGGCTTGGTATGGTGACAATGGGGTTAATCGAATGGACTGGCTTGCGCAGAGCCCAGACCTTAACCATATCGAGCACCTCTGGGACGAGTTGGAGCGTCGACTTAAGGGGTGCCCTCACCGTCCGAAATCGGTGAAGGAACTGACCCAAGCCGAGTGGAAGAAAATACCACTAGCCGTCGTACAACGCCTGGTTGAGAGTATGCGCCGAAGGGTCGCAGCTGTAATCGCCGCTCGTGGAGGCTCCACCAACTATTGAAGGTGAATAAACTTCGTTTTCCTTTGCTATCACAGGTGTCCAATTACTTGCTGGTGGATAATGTATATATTAGTAGCTTTTACTCAATTTCCTATTCCGTGGTTACTCTGTACATAAGTATATATACAGTATTATATATGATATCTTCTTAATATTATATGTTATAAAATTAATATTGAAATGTGACATGGTCAAATGTAACTTCAAAACGAAAAATAAATGAAATGAAATTCTTCACTTCAAAAAGATAACATTGCACTCGCAATGCTTACACCGTGAAGGCCAGCTCACCACTGGCAGAAAAATGACGTATCAGATGTTGCCACGAGGCGTCAGTGCATGAATCATCCCTGACCATGGCTAAGCAAATACACTAGTGGCTTCATAATGATAGATAGCTTTTTAACACAATATATTCGAAATGAAATCCAAAAAAAAAAAAAAGGATTAAAATCACGTTTTATATACATTATTTCTGTTTATATACTACTTAAAAATTCAATAACCTATACTGAAAAAAATACTGTCACGCAAAACTCAATAGCGAATACTGAAAAAAACATTGTCACACAAAAACTGTAGGGGATAGAAAAGTTATGATTGCATTTTTGAATTGAGCGTAAAAATTTACGACGGTAACACATTCCACGTTGTATTTATTAAAACTTGTGTTTACCAGTGATATCTAATCAATTCCACCTTGAGGATTAGGGAATTCCCGGTCCCTTAGAAAAATCGTTTATTTGCATTTGAAACGACGATACATTACCACGAAGTGAAATGAAAAGAGAGCATGAGAAACGCCCGGAAAATCCTGTGGGATTTAATCAAGTATTAGTGCATGTCTTTAAATATCTTCAGAATGCAAAATTGCAGACCTTTGCCAAATAATGTGCTTATTGCTAGGACACGCATTCTTAGGTGTTAAAAAACAGAAAAATAATTTGTTTGCATGCTTTTTATTTAAACGATATTTGCTAAAAGCAGAAAAGTATTTGGAAAAAATATCTGCTAAAAATTGAAATATATTTTTTTCAACGATAATATAACTATAAATCAGACACTACAGTCTTGTGATGATTATATATATTAAGATAATACAACGTTTGTCACAAATATTTTATTTTTTCAAATCAATTAAGGTTTCGCAGGGTTCTGACCTAGCTTCATCAGGACGAATGATATGTAAACATTCAAAATGTACATGATATCATAAATGGTGTTTTCAGTCACGGGTTTTGGTTAATTGCTTCCACGCGCGTGATAGACATGTGGTGGATGCCATGTCATGAACAAGTTGCGAAGAATTCTGATATATATGGAAAGCTTCCAAAATATCAAATTTGGTGGTTGAATCTGGGTTGTCAATTAGTTTTGCTTCTTCAAAGAGAAATTTTTCGTCCTTTTCGTAACAGTGTTTAGCCATCGATGACTTCTTTAGGTCACTGTTCCGAATATAGGCCTTGTGCTCCTTCAACCGAAAACGCAAGGCTCTACGGGTGTGTCCTATTTACAAAGCGCCACATTCACATGGAATTTGATGAATTTCCCACGAGTTTTTGTCTTCAACATAGTCCTTTGATCCTAAAAGGTCCATTTAATGGGTTTAAGAATCACATTAAAGTTTTGAGAATTTTTGAAATTTTGAAGGCAATGTTACGGGAAAATGGAATAATGGCACTACAATAGTCAATAGTGGCCAAAATTGTGGAAACCTTTTGGAAATAGTGTATTTTTGAGGTTTGATGGCTCATAATACCACTTTTTTTTGGAGTAATATCATAAAATTATATATCAATGGAAAGATAATTTCATCAAGAATGTAATGCAATAACTTTTATGAAGGATTTTGTACCAGAACAGCAGTTATAAAGATGGAAAGTGAAACACATAGAAAAAAATGAGATATACAAAAATTCTCACCATGTCAGTTAATACTCAGTTGGGTAACCTTTAGCGTTAATTATGGCTCTACAACGCCTTCCCATGGGGTGAACCAAGTTTTTTAGTTCTGCAGTTGTTATAATGTGAAACCGAGATTGAATTATGGCTTCTATGAATTGGGTTTTATTGCTGGGTTGCTTCTGACTAACACGTTTCTTTAGTCGGCTCCACAGATTTTTGATGAGGTTAAGGTCTGGGCTATTCCCAGACCATTCCAGCAGTGGAATATGATTATCTTGAAAGCACTTTTTACACACAGCAGCAACATGACATGGAGCTGAATCCTGTTGAAGTATAAATGCTTCATTATTTTGGAAAAGATCACGTGCGGAATGCTTCAGTTTGGGCTCAAATACTTCATTAATGTATTTTTGGACATTTATATTCCCATTAATCACGCAAATTTTGCCCACACCTTTTGATGTCATACAACCCCAGATCATAACACTAACTGGGTGTTTCACGGTACATGTAAAGCAATCAGGATGCAAATCTTCTCCGATTCTTCTCCTTACGTATTTTATGCCATCACTAACAAACAGGGAGATTTTGGTCTCATCACTCCAAATAACACTGCCCAGTTTAATCTTTTCAACCTTTGTTTGAGAGATAAAAATGGCTTTTTTTGTGGAATTCTAGCTTTAAGACCAAATTCCTGCAACCTGCGCCGAACAGCCCTTGCACTCAACTTCACATTGAATTGCGCCATTTCATCTTGTATACACCCAGATGATTTTCACCTGTAACCTAGGCACAGTCTCTTAATTCTTCTAACATCACTTGCTGTTTTGCACCTTTTCCTGCCTTTACCAGTCTGGTTTTGTAGTGACCGAGTCTCCTTATACCTCTTCAAAAATTTAGAAACGCCACCTTTGGTTAAGTTTCTACCAATTTTTATTCTAATTTCTTCATAACTGAAGCCTTGTTCACTTTATAGTACTATTTTACATCGCCTTCTGGGTGACGGGTCAACTCTTTGCCCCATTTCTTTAATTTTATAACGTTTTACAAGCTCACTAAATGAAATAACACAAAAAATACCAACCAACTTGATAGCAATCACACAACATACTGACAAATGTCCTCCTCTCAGCTCCAATACATGACATCAATAGTTGAATCCTACTGTGACCTGTTTGGATCATTGCCAAAACAAGATGACACCTGATTGGCTCTCTAAACACTCATGCTCATTGGCTACATTCAAATGAAAGAAAGCTACTTCATATCAACCTGAGCAAGTTGTGCTTCCTTTTTCTGGTTATTTGGCTATCTCTTTTCATAGAATACATATAATTGAACAAACTTTGTTGCATTACATTCTTGATGAAATCATCTTTCCATTGATATATAATTTTATGGTGTTACGTCAAAACGAAAGTGTTGTTATGAGCCATCAAACCTCAAAAATACACTTTTTCCAAAAGGTTTCCACAATTTTGGCCACTACTGAAATCTCTGGTTATGGGCGCATCACAGGAAGTAACGTGAGAATAAGCTTCGGTTTCCTGAATTTTGTTAGAGCCCTTGTCAATAACGGAAGGGTTGTGTCCTCGCTGTACTGCAACATGTTTAAGGAAATTAAATTATTTTTCCAAACTGTCTTTATCTGAACATATATGTATCGCGCGATATACGCAACTGTTGAGTTTTTGTTGCCAAGGGTGATTGGACCTGGTATGTGGAAGTGAGAGAAAACAGCGAAAAGCTTCCGATAAATAATTGTAGATTCGAGAGATCTATTTGAGCGAGTAACCAGGGCGTTAAAAGAATGGTAGGCATCCGGGTTTTTCAGTTTCGTGTTTGAATTGAATGTGAAGATCAATGGAATTTATAAGTTTGACTAATTCCGGAATTTCAGAATTTTTCCCTTTTCATAGAACAAAAGTAGTCTACATACCGTATCCATAAGTGAAATTTCAAGAATTTTAAAAAGTTTTTCTTCAATTCGACGCATGCCGATTTCACATAATATAGGGCTGCCCGTGGCTAGACCTTCTGTCTGTTCATAAAACGTTCCACGGAAAGTAAAACTCTTCTGTTTTATGCAAATGTCTACGAATCTCGTTATTTCCTCTGCTTCAGGTTGGCTGTAATGATGCTTCTACGTATAAGACTTGCCTTTACGGATTCCAGAGCTCCTTTTAGTGGAATATTGGTGAATATAGATACAAAATCAAAGGATAGCATAAGTTGATCTACGCAGGGGTGTAGTTCGAGTCGATTGATAAACTCAATCGAATTTTTCACAGATGTTTCGTTTGAAGTGGCCAAGGTAGATAATTTTGAAGATAAGGACTTGGATAAATTAAATGCTCCTGTGCCGATATTACTTACTACAGGCCTGAAAGGAATGCCAGATTTATGTATTTTAGGGAGAGCATAGAATCGCGCACAACGGGATTATGAGTGCTTACGTTTGTTTTTCAGCACGCCTTTTGTAAAAAAAGATCGTGCTTATGTTATCGGCTTGTCCGTCCGTCCGTCCGCCTGTAGACACAATATCTCTACAACTATTAGTCGGATTTGAAAAATTCTTTTTGCATTGGGTAGCTTGAAATATGCGAATGACGATCCTTCATTTCCTTTTTTTTTTTTTACGATGTACAATTTCACCTCTATAGAGGGCGTAAATGCAGATAATGTCGAATTCAAAAATACTTTTTATTCCATATATTTCCTTCTAAACATCCGATTGAAAAAAATATTTTATCTTTCGATTCCATTTATGTCGAAGAGTATTTAAGATATAGTTACTTTTTCAAGTCACGCATAGATTTTCCGTTAGGGGGCGTAAAAGTAAATTACGTTTCTCACGATATCTCTTCTTCTAAAACTCCGATTTGAATTTTTTTTCTTCAGAGGATACAACAGCTCTTGATGGAAACTCTTTGGTATATAATATCTAATTTTTGGTAAAAAATACTTTGGCCACCAGGTGGCGTAAGGGTCAATTTTTGCTTCTAATATATTTGCCAAATTTTTTTTTAAAATCTCGATTGCAAAATCTCGTTCGTGGACCGATACCACTCACGTCGACACACCTTTTCGGAATATTTTCTTCTTAAAATATTGCATGGTTTCACCAGGGGGAGTAGATGTATATCTTATTTTTGTCAATATTTGTGCTTCTAATGGTCCGATTTGAAAAAATTCTTTCTTTATTGGATAGAGTCGCTGGTGTGACATGTTTTCCATATAATTTCAAAATTTTCAAGTAAATCATAGACTTTCCGCTAGGAGGGGGGGGGGGGGGTAAAGGTAAATTACGTTTTTCCGATATCTCTGCTTCTAAAACTCCGATTTGAAAAATTCTTTCTGCACCGGACACAGCTCCTGATGGGAAATCCTTTGCTCATAATTTCTTATTTTTGGTAAAAAACAGTTTGGCCAGGACGCAAGCCTTAATTTCCGCTTCTGATGTATTTGCAGCAAAATCTGAGGGTTTAAAATCCCGTTTGAAAAAATTCGTTTCTGGACCAATACTACTCACGTCGACAAACCATATAGGAATATTTTCTTCTTAAAATAATGAATAGTTTGTACGCCAGGGGGCGTAGATGTATACATTATTTTTGTAAATATCTCTACTTCTAGGAGTCTGATTTGAAAATGCCCTTCTTTGTTGGACAGTGTTTCCGATGCGAAATGTTTTTTATGTAAATTCAAAATTTTCAAGAAAATCATAAACTTTCCACTAGGGGGCGAAAAGGAAAATTGCGTTTTCCCCGATATTTCTGCTATTAAAACTCCGATTTGAAAAATTCTTCCTGTTTTGGGGCATAAGTGTTAATTTCTGCTTCTGGTGTATTTGCAGAGAAATCTGAGCTCCTGAAAACTCGACTAAAAAATTTCTTTCTTGGACCTATACAGCTCATATCGAAAAACCTTTTGAGGAAACTTTATTCCTAAAATAATGCATGGTTTTCCCGTTAGGGGGCGTAGATTCATGTCTTACATTTGTCCATATCTCTTCTCCGAAGAGTAGGATTTGAAAAATTATTTCTTTGTTGGAGAGCGTTTCCGCTGCGAAATGTTTCTTATGTAACTTCAAATTTTTCTTAACTCATAAGTCTGCAACCAGAGGACGTAAGTTCACGATTCCGCTTACAGCAATATCTGCGGGATTAAAAACCCGATAGAAAAACTTCTTTCTTCTGTCAGATACTATTGTTTTCCATACCGGTTCCATTGACTTTGAATAGCTTTGATAAATTTATTTCTCGTCAGAACGGATTCAAAAGACGTGCTTACTACACCCGAAAATTCGGTGTCATCTTTCTTGATTTTTTACAGTGTAGAGTGTGCTTGCCTTTCAGTAGAAGTGAAACTACAAGTGGAAATACTAGTTTTGCTTAATGCATGTGGAAGCATGTCACGTAGTACAAAGGTAAATCGCGTGTCAAGACAAGAAACATGCAGCGATACATTCCGTCCGTGTAACTTAGTTGGGAGAGCAACTTACTCCTGAGTGAGGGGGCGAGTTTTCGATCTCCGTCACGAACAAATTTATGTTTTCACAAGCAATATTTTCAAAAATAATGCCCAGCTGTGTAATATAGGAATAACCATTGTCGCAAAACAGAATGCTGCACACTGTCTTTACAAGTATACAGTCTAACACAGTGGTCTCAAACTCAGATCCTTGGAAGAGCGACTTTCCAATTTTGAAGGAATTTAGGACGCTGCATAAATATTAATAATTTTTTTATGAATAAATATCAACTTTACAAAACTACACCAATGGCTTGTCACTAGAGTCGAATGTTTTTTCTAATTACACAGCCCAACAAAAAAATATAAAAAAAAATTATGGTGCCTTGGAATTTAGACCTATCCGTGGGTAGATTTTTTGGGGCACTGATTCCAAAAATGGCATCAGTTTTGCCCTATCAGCTCTAGTTTTGGAGATAGGGCATTCCCGCCCTACATGCTGATGTGCAGAAAATATTGTTATTTTATGTGATATGTATTTGTTATTAATATCTTAAGTCAGTGTATATTGTTATTTTATGAGTCTAAAGCCGGTGCCTCTTAGTCTAATTGGGAGTTTGTGAACAATTATACGACAGGATAATGTAATGTGATCTAATTTTGTTTGCAGATTGAGTAGACGCCATGGCTTCCCCACGAAGAAGTTGGTTGAATCATCCAGATGTCTTTTTTTACATTTGCGGCGAGTACACACTTAAAGAAAGTAAAAAACTTATTTCTGAGTTTTTGAAGAGGGCATATCTTGGTTATTTTGGTGTTGAGCTCGAAGATTTCAACAGGACATCAAAACTATGGAAGACAGATACCAGGGTAGGTGGTATACCCACATGATGGCAGATTACTGCTGGAACCTTCAGCGGGACTGTCCTCGAAGATCTCACTCTAGAAAGTCCGATAAAAGACGTTTCTCATATGTTGAATGACTGATTATTTTATATGCACTTGTGTTGAAATATACAGATTTAGAAATATCTGCTTGTTTTGAATAGTATGTATATAGTATCAAAATTTGTCAAGATCACGTCAAAAATAGTCTTATAAAAGGCGTTTTTCATAAGTTGAATGACTGATCATTTTATATGCTTTTGTGTTGCAATATACAGATTTAGAAATATCTGCTTGTTTTGAATAGTATGTATATAGTATCAATATTTGTCAAGATCACGTCAAAAATAGTGTTGTGAAAGGAGTTTCTCATATGTGAATGACTGATCATTTTACATGCTCTTCTGTTGAAATATACAGATTTAGTAATATGTGCTTGTTTCAATAGTATGTATATACACTGCAGAGCAATTGAATTAGAGATACCTGTCTAGTAACGTGTAGCACCACCTTTCGCCCTATGACGGCGGCGATTCATCTCGGCATGGACTCGATAAGACACCGGAAGCGTTGGGAAGCCGTACGGATCCACGACCCCTGAAAAAGCTCCCACAGTTCACGAAGATTTAATGGAGGAGGGTCAGAACCTCGAATATCTCTCTCGATGGCATCCCAGATGTGCTCGATGGGATTGAGGTCAGGTGACCTAGCTGGCCAAGGAAGCGAGGTCACATCTGTGGAGTGTTCATCCAACCATTCGGATACAATTTGGGAGCTGCATTGTCTTGTTGCAGATGAGGTCTCCAGTGGGATGTTGTAGACGCACAAACGGGAGCAAATGGTCGTCCAGGATATCCCGGTAACATTGACCTGTGCGGGACGATGTCACACGTACCAGGGATTTCATGTCCCTAATTCAGGGTCACTGGTTCCAGGGAAGGGAGAGAGCCAGTGCCGGAAGACAAACACAACATCCATGCCTCACCGGGATTCGAACCCGGACCCTTTTCGGACGAATGATCAGAGGCCATCGCTTAGACCACGGCGCCACCGGGGCGACAGGATCCCATTTCAGTCCACGTAAGCAGTCCCCAGACGAGAATGCCACCCATACCAGCTTGAAGAGTACCCTGCTGGCAAGAAGGATCCATCGCTTCATGTGCTTTGCACCGTACTCGTATCCCGCCATCCGCATGTACCAACGGGAATCTCGACTCATCAGTCCAGGCAACATTTTTCCACATGTCTAGGGTCCAGTGGCGATATTCCCGCTCCCATGCTAATCTTTGCACCCTGTGATGTGCGGTCAGCAGCGGTACCCTCGTGGGAGGATGGTTTCTGTACCCCATAGCGAGGAGATGGTTCTGGATGGTGTGGCTGCTTACACGTTTTTGTGCGCCAGCGTTAAATTGCCGAGTAATTTCTTGCACTGTGGCCCGTCTATCTGCTGTTACAATGCGAGCTAGCCGACGATGACCCCGCTCATCCACACGCTGTTGTCCACGGCAGTTGGCCCTAGCAGGGATGGTTTTACCGGATTCGATGTACTCGCTGTGCACTCGTGACATAGTGGCTCGTGAAAATCCCAGTACCTGCCCGACTTCCGAGATGGAGTGACCCATTTGTCGGGCCCCGACAGATTACCCAAGATAAAATGCGCTTAGATCCTTCGTCTTACCCATACTGCGTCCGACTCTTACTGATTCCCGTCGCATCACTCCTTATATTGTCGGATCGCTGCATAAGTCATGTCGTTTCCGTTTACAGGGCCACCCCCAGAGCCACATTTGTATAACGCCAGCTGTCTCTAATTCAATTACTCTTCGGTGCAGTATCAATATTTGTCAGGATCATGTCAAAAATAGTTTTATAAAAGACTTTTTTCATATGTTGAATGATAGATCGTTTTATATGCTCTTGTGTTGAAATATACAGATTTAGAAATATGTGCTTGTTTCAATAGTATGTATATAGTATCAATATTTGTCAAGATCATGTCAAAAATAGCAAATTATGCGATGTAGGGTCCCAAATTTTGACGGATGGCCGGTGGTATCAGCATACAGCGTGGGTATGCCCTGTCTCCAAAACTAAAGCTGCTATTGCAAAAGTGATATCATATTTGGAATCAGCATCCCAAATATATCCAAGAATAGGTTTAACTTTCAAGGTTCCCAATATCTGTGTTGGGCAGTGTTATCGGTAAATAATAAAAACAAGTGCTTCATCAATCACTGAAAACAACCACTTTTACGTAACAATTATTTTCATTTAAATCTTAAAACAATCAGATTTACCAACTGAACACAGTACACGGTACATAAAATATTACTTTATCTGACCAGAAACTTGGGCTCGGTTTTTTGTCACAAACGTATCAGTATTTGAAAAAATGTCCTTTGAACATGCTACTTTTAAAAGTGAGCATAAGTGACTGTCACTTAACTTATTCCTTTCAAGACATTTTACTTGGTTCATTCCTGAAAACAACTGTTCACATGAGTATGTTGTTCCGAACATAGACAGAATCCGTGTAGCTAGGCTATGAATGTTTACGTACTTGTCCTTTGAAACTAACTTGTAAAAATCTGTTAGATTTCAGCTGTTCAATTTTTTCTTCTAGGAAAGAATCACACTGAAAGTCATATAATTCAAGCTGAAGTTCTTCATGTGCGTTTTCAGCATTGTAGGACAATAGAGACTTGAATATATTTAGAAAAAAATTCTGTCTTTGAAACATTCAAACAGAGTGCTGAAATCTTCTTTTAACATAGCTATCTTTGTTGAAAATTCACCAAAGTTGATTTCTTCTTGGGTGTGAAGCAACCGATGCGGTCGGAAGAAACTATCCACCAGCTGAGCGGAAGGTCGATCATTGTTGCCAGCGTTTGATTTCAATTCTGCACAAATAATATTCCCTTTTCAGACGACGCCCCTTCCGTACAGTGACACGGCGGTCAGCGCTCTTGGATTCGTAGACAGTACGACGGGGGAAGACATCTGCACCGTTTTCGCATTTCTTTCGATGTAACAATACGCATTCCTAAATACACTTATATTCATCGTAAACTTGTTACTTATAAAAAGAATGGCTTTGTTAAGCATTACGATGCTTATATTATACTAGCTGTAAAGCCCGTTGACATAAAAATACACTGGGTTCTAGAAATCACTTATTGCTATTCAAGCGTTGATTAACGACGTTGGAAAATATCTTTGTACACGATATTTTTTTGTAAATATCTTTTCAAAATCTGGAAGTAGTTTTCCTTGTTCTTGCCCATGGACTACTTTAACTGTGACATCAAACCGTCGAACTCTTGACAAGGGCAACATAAAGTTGTCCATGGCTAAACATTGGTTCAGGAAGGTAGATAGCTACTTTCTGCAGTGTTTGACCTTGAAACTTATTAATGGTCATAGAAAAAGCGAATTTTGCAAGAAATTGTCGTCGTCTTAATGTGAATGGGAGATTTATATCAGTAGGTGCGAGGTCAATTCGCGGAATAAAAACAGTTGTACCACTTGCTGAGCCTGTGAGTACTCCTGCAATGATCCAATTGGGTTACAGTTCTTAAATTATCGGTCTTGTTCCATTGCATAAACCTTGTTGTGTATTGGGGATCCTCAGGAGCATGATAATAGCTCCAATCTTCAACTTCAGTCGGCGAAGCGACATTTCTTATAGAGTTTGCTCATTTAAAAACTCTTTGGGATAATACTGTTCAGTATTTTCTTCGCCATCGGCATCAATTGAATCAAAGCTTAATTATGTGCTTGCTGTCCCCTCTAAGAGATCATGAACATTCTCATTCAATTTGTCAACATCAGAGTTTTTGGGACACAGAATGACTTTCTTTGCAAATGTTTTAAAGTCAGAAATTTTCAAGTTCTCACCAAATATTTTTTCAACTATATCACCATCATACAAAATATGTGTAAGTACCTCTGTCATTTTCTCTGGTAGGCCATCAGCTGTTTTATGGGCACCATTACCAAAGTCGTAAAAGCCATTCACTGAATGATGAATCAACTGATCGAACATTACTTTTGAGTCTTAAAAGCTCAAACTTCTCCCATAGTTGGTTGAATTTAATGCTGGCTTCAAGTATTTTGGTTCTGTCACCATGTTTGACAACAGGGAGAGTTTGTCTAAAAGTTTCTTCCGAGTAAAAGGACTTTGCCACCAAAAGGTTTCTGATTTCTCATAATATCTGTCAGTATTCGGTCAACTGCAAGTAAAGCAGTACCGAGGGCAACTGCACTGTAGCTTCGTCCCAAATGATGACTTTCGCAAATCGAATGATTTCGGTGTCGGTGGAATTAATCTTTATATTCGACGTAGCCGTTTCATTTAAAGGTGGCGTTAACTTAAATTGGTTAAAGTATATGTTTTGCCACCAGCTGACAGATTAGCAGCGATTCCTGTAGATGTAACAGGCAAAGCTACGTTTCCTTCTCCACGGTTAGTGCTGGGGAGAGTTTCATACAAATAAGTTTTTCCTGCGCCATCTGGGCCATTAAGGAAAAAACATCTATGAGGAAGATCATCATTAGTGGTTGCTGACATAATACCATCATACGCTGCCTTTTGCTCTGCATTTAAACTACTTGCCATTTCTGTAGCTTTTTGTCGTTTTTTTTTTCTGTTTTCTTTTTGATTGAAGGTTTAACGACCACCGTGAGCACCTCAATGGGCTATAAGTAGTCGCCCGTCCCTAATTTAGGGTCACTGGTTCCAGGGAAGGGAAAGACTCAGTGCCGTAAGACAAAAACAACATCCATGCCTCAATGGGCTTTTTGCCGTTCTGCAGCACTGTCGAAATAAGCATTCGGAATTTAAGGAATGTCACTTGATGGAATTGGAAGATTATATTTATCGCATGAGCTGTTGTTAGCTTTGAGAGCGTCTTTAATCTCTTGAAAGGTCAAATTCAAGCAATGTTCACAATCCTCAGTATGCTTTTTTTCTTTTTATTGCACGTTTAACGACCGTCGTGAGCAACTCAGTGGGCTATAAGCAGTCGCCCGTTTCTAATTTAGGGTCACTTGTTCCAGGGAAGGGAGCGAGCCACTGCCGTAAGACAAACACAACATCTATGCCTCACCGGGATTCGAACCCGGACCCATCTCGGGCGAATGATCAGAAGCCATCGCTTAGACCACTGCGCCACCGGGCTGCATCCTCAGTATGTAGAATGTTATGTCTGTGTGCAAAATCTTCCCAAAGACAGGATTTATATTTTTCAAACAATTCTTGTGCATTGAGTGGTGAAACAAAGATAAAAATGTATGCAAATAAATATCACAGCTGTCGATGCATGCTGCAAACTGATGCTTCATCTACTGAAATGAAAGTGATCCACGTCGTCGCAAGTACGTATTAAATTTAATAAATATTAACGGCCATTAAATATTTTTAGGAGGAAAATGCATGAAAAAATAATAATCTTGTAAAACACCTTACAACTCAGAACTGCATGCTCCCATTTCCAATTCACTCGAAAAAAAACAAAAAAAGCTCTAACTTCGAATGAAAGAAAAAAATGTAAACAAAACATTAAACAGGGACGGTTACGGATAACGCGGTGTGAGCACCGAAATATAAATGTTCGTCTTTTTCTGATAAACAGTGTAATAAAGCATATCAAGAGTACGCCTAGTGGAACCAAAATTCCTGACGTAGTTTTCCTATTTCTAAAGAGTTGACCATGTGACGTAAAGCATCTCTGACGTCATGTGGGAATGATTTGTATGAGATGACGTCACAACAGCAGCTGTGTTCTTTGTTGCTATGACAACAAAACAAAGTGATATACGCGTGAACTGTGCACGTGTAGTTGATGACGTCACCAGCACGAAAACATGAAAAGCTAATCGTGACGTCACAAACATTTGTTTCTCGATTGTTGCTATGACGACTTTAAAAGTGATCCAGGTCGTCGGTAACTTAGCCTTTTATATACTGTATAAGGATTTAATATATTATAATATAGGTGAAAAAAGGGTGATATAATTTTTATTTTGTAATCATTCATGCGGTCCGCAAAACAGTTGGAGCCGGACCGCGAATTTGAGACTACTGGTCTAACACAAAACAGATAAAAAGTTTGATAAGTCGCTTACCCTGTTTTAATGAAGGAGATCCATCTGTCCATTACCCTCCTAGTGATTATTTTCTCCCTTTCCGTGGCTGGATCGGAGTAAACAGAAGTACTGCCGAATACAAACGGCACTTCCATGAAATGCGTGGCACCCATCCATTCAGCGGTAAATGCTACTTCAATTCTGTGAGTGAAATAGTAAAAATAGACAGGCTTTGACTTTGTTGACATAAAATCAGCTTGAAACATCGCCGGGCAAAAATTAATGTAGTCTCCAATGGAATCATACAAAGCAGTCTTCATATAGTCCACGCCGTCGGCTGTTTTGTTTGGGGTTTTCCTGTTCCCACTGCCTTCAACATAAAACTTTGCAATGTCTTCCGTATTATTTTCATTAATCAACGAAAAGAAGTTTCTAATCAAATATTTTGTCAATTGTTTCTTCAAAACAGGAGCGTTCTCTCCGTATGTACCGAAGTATTCCGGTTGAAACCATACCAGGTAAATGGAGCCTTCGTCTTTGTTCCCACCAATCAAAACTTCTGTTTCTTGGAAAAGGCCCTCTGCCAGCAACACTGTAGGATCAAGGGTACTTAAAACTCCATCGGCGTGCGGGAAAGAGGGTAATGCGTTTGTTTTCATAAGATATCCCTCCGCTTCTGAAATTGCGTTGGGTGGTAGACGTTTAAGACAATCAACCACCGTTTTGGGGTTAGAAGTAACGGTGGATGTGCCATTGGAGCAACCAGTTGCACTTGCTAGTTTTTCAGCTGTATTCATCGCGAACTCCTTTGATGTTTCCGAAATGGGAATTACCATACCTCCGCTTTCAATGATTAATCTTTTGACTAATCCGCGTGTCAGTGAAGACAAGAGAATCATCGAGGCACTCATGGCACCTGCACTTTGTCCAGCCAAAGTTATTAATTCAGGGTCACCTCCAAAGGCTGCTATGTTAGCCTGTATCCACTTCGTCGCCAAAAGCGCGTCATATATTCCCATATTACCTGCAGCCTGTGGTATTGGAGTTGTCAGAAATCCAAATGCTCCTATTCTGTAGTTCATGGAGGCCACTATGATGTTGCCACGACTAGCCAGCGAAGCTCCGTTGTAATCATCCATTGCTGAAGAACCTAGAATGAATCCTCCTCCATGAATCCACACGAAGACGGCCTTTGGTTTTGTGTTTTGAAGAGAACCGGGAACCCATATGTTCAGAAACAGACAATCTTCCGTCATTCTGTCAACGTCCGGTGTCCAGTACACTTTCTGCGTATAATTCTGGTAACATGGAGGTGGTAAAACTGTGGCATTGTACTCTCCTTCCCATGGAGTGAAGGGTACAGGCTTCTGGAATCGCAGGTTTCCCACAGGTGGCTCTGCAAACGGAATTCCCAAGAAGGCTTCGACCTCTCCACCGTCAAGAGAAGGAACAGTGATGCCTCGGATATTTCCACTCGTTGTCTTCACCATTCTGTCTCCAGAAACGAGAATACCGTTCAAAAAGGCGAAAGTTGATATCCACAGGAGAGACATCGCGATATTAATAATCTAAAAGAAAAGGAGGGGATCAGTGAAAGAGAATGTGCCGAGTAAAATATTGCTACTCGTCATATGTACAACGAACAACAAGTTTATATAAATAAATACGGTGAAGTTCACCCACAAAAGATTATAATACGTTCGGAGGACTTATCCCTAACCTAAATAGAATTTACCAGCATTCAAAAATAAATTGCGAGAATTTTCAGGAACAATGCATAAGCACGTTTTATTATGGGCACAATTATTTGTATATGTTTTTCTTATTAATTAGTAGATTGATCAAAATTTTGATTCGTCGCTGGGACCCACATTATGAAGTGGCAATCAATTGGACTTCCCAATAATTGACCGAGTCGTTAATTTGAACGTTCTGTTTCCGGTACTTTGCGAAATAGGTTGAATATCGGTTTCTCGTGTTCAAGAGGGATTGAACATAAAAGTAAAGTATTACTTATAGTGAAAATAGTGTTTCTATACTAGCGAAACGATTCTTGGGTTAGAACAGAAATCAAAGTTTCCAAGCTTTCGCACATCAACCACATGACTTTTTCAAAGAAGGTTGACAGCAAACTGATCAGAATTTCTATTCTGCTCCAAAAAATTTGGATAACTAGTATAGTGTACTATTTTGAGTATAGTTGGTGTACAATTCATATTTATTAATCACTTAAGTTTCCTTTGTAGTCGTTTCGTCCTTATCCAATTTACACATCCGCTTTATTTTCAAGCAAACATCTGACGAATAATTTCACACCTCCCTCGCTTGACACTAACACAGGACACGTTACAGTATGCAGTAATAAATCACTCTTGTTTTGCATAGCAACCTTGGTAGCTTTGCTCCATTGGCACACATAATTCTCTCCCTTATCGAACGTTCAAGCTGGGGAAAAGATTCGACCCTTCTGCTCCTTTAAAAGAATCTTTAGTCATAGGACGGCCAGATTTATGACCTCTTTCCCTTGCTGATTTCCATGTACGACGATGTCACAAGACAGTTTCAAAGTAATCATTGGCCGTAAGTTCACCGCTTGTCGTAGACCAGTCCATTTCCTTGCTGGTCAGTTTGAAGGGTCAACCACGAGTTTACATAACAGTCATCTCCCCCTGTATAGAGTTTCCTTTAGTGACCCTTTTTGATGCACTTCAATTTTTAGTACACAGTTGGGTACTTCTGATCTTTTTCTAACGTAAAAGATCCGGACCTTTGCCCCCCCTCCCTCGGCTCTTTGCAAGCAAATCCCATCTTTTTCTCATGCTGCTCCAGAGTTGCTTTTGCCTTTCTCTGTGAACGGAGGATGCTCTTCACCTGCCTCGTGGGACGATTGACAAGGGGAAGGTCCCCTTTCTACGGCTTCTTATAAGCGCCTGTCTCTTGGAAAGAACGACCAGGGGCATGCCGCCTTTGTACTGAGTGAAAATACAAGTTTGTCCACACCGGGCATCGAAACTGGGTCCTTTCACTCCTGATTAAGTAGTTCTCCCAACTGAGCTACACGGACATGTGCTCTCATTGCTATCTGCCTTTATCTCATGTGTGTCCTGCGGAGCAGGCACGTCACATCTGTTCCATACAAGAAACACCCTTGTTAAAACTCTCTTGTCTCTGGCGTGATTTTTGCACCTGGGCTCACACACACACAAGAACACATGATGCTAGAGATATCTATCACTAGCTTTGAAAACGCCAAAATTTCCACCATTAAAACTTTTCTTTTACCATAAATCATAAATTGTGTGCAACCTGTGTGAAAATTACTCCTAAATTTAAAAACATGGCTTTGATGTTTCAGAAATGGGAATTTCAATACCATGGTGCCAACCCTACCCACATAACACACACACACCTAAATTTAAAGATATGTATTCGCTTAATATATGCAGGAAAAATATGCCTTTCGACGAAAGAATCGTCCCTAATTTATGGTTCTGATTTTCCCTTTGCAGACCACACAGTTGGCTCTAATGCTTCTTTGTTTCATAATTCTATTAACAGGGAGAACCGTTCTTTGCTTTTATTAACAGGATCAATTTTTTCCTTTTTAAAACAGCCAGCTTTTGAGAATCAATTAATCTTTTAACTAATTGGCCTGTTTTACAACGTCCATTTGATCTTAAATTATAAGGGGTTAAATTGTAACAACTTAATGTATTCAATGTAACGAATCTCCTGTTATTATATTATATAAGGACTGTGTTATGCTTTCTATTATAAAATCTTTCGAGTAAATGCAAGTGCAAACAGTATTACTTTGTGCTTCTGTCTGCCCAACTATAGAAACGATATATCCTCATATGTAAGTAATATATGAAAAAAAAACGTAATACGTTTGATAGCCCTGAGCGCAACGCTGAAGACCCAACATCAGTGCATCAGTTTTCCTGTTAGGTTGCTCAAACCAATTTTCAGTACTGCTTTTGTAAAACACGTACGTGCGTGTCCGTCCACTTTGTCCGTCCGTCTGTCCTCTGATGGACAACACATACCACACTATTTACAATTTCGAATGGGTAGAGGAACGTATACTATACATACACTATTTTCCAACGGGTAGATGCTAACATTTAGTTAAAATGTCCCTATGATAGTACTTCTTTGTAGGCAAGCTTTTAAACAGCAGCAGCATCTCAGTGTCACTTATCAAATGCCGAACAGAACCACCTCCGTCAAGCTTTCTATCTTTTTTACTTTTTTTTTTTTTTTTGATAATCTTCTTGAAATGCATATATTTTTACGATTTTCCGAAAAAGGAAAGAACACAAAACGTATTTCTCCTTTCCTGACCCAAATTACCAACCAGCTCTCTCACAATGTGACAAACAATCATTGGCCTAGCTGCTCCTTCTGATGAAACTTTAAAAGTAATGTCTCTGTAGTTACTCATCATTCGCGCTGAACCACTTCAATTTTTCTTGTTTTTTAAAAACATAATAAAAGATGAAATAAAATAAATAATTTATACTTATATTGAAATACAAAAGTCATTTGCGCTTTCCAACCATAGGTTGAAGAAGCGTATATGCTCCAGCTTTGTCCGTCCGTCCCTCCGTTCGTCTGTCCGGCCGCACCATAACGCGCGTAAAAATGGTTCTTTTAGTATGTAGTAGGGGACGACCTGGGGAGGAACCCTATTGAAAATGGACGAAATGACGTCAAAGGAGAGGACATAGGAGCGGGATCTATTCCATTGCCCTTATGCGTAATACCTTGCGTAAAAATGCTTCGATTGCGACAAAACTTTATCATGTTATTCTGGAAATACACTGAACGGATCCTGTTGAATATTATCAAAATCGGGCCAAAGGTCAGTGCACGGAAGCGAGATTTATTCCACAGCCGTTATTCTCATAACTTGACTAAAAATGCTTCTATTGCAACAAAACTTTAGTATGTTGTTTCGGAGGTACACTCAACCAATTCTGTTTAATATCATCGAAATGGGGTCAAAGATCAGGGCACAGGAAAGTGATTTATTACACAGCCATTATCCTCATAACTTGACTAAAAATGATTCTATTGCAACTGAACTTCATCATGTTGTTCCGGAGGTATACTGAACGAATTCTGTTTAATATAATCGAAACGGGGTCAAAGGTCAGGGCACAGGAGCGAGATTTTTTAAACAGCCGTTATCCTCATAACTTGACTAATAATTTGAGTAATGATTCCTGGTATGTTGGAAAGCGTATCATAATCAATGCATTGCATGATTTTACTAACTTGTCTTGGTCATCATAGGGTTCCATAGTATCTTTCGAACAGCAAAAAACTTTTGGATGTCACAAGATATCTTAACATCACAGTGAACAAGAAACAC
Organism: Macrothele yani; assembly: GCA_039090855.1. Taxonomy (NCBI): domain Eukaryota; kingdom Metazoa; phylum Arthropoda; class Arachnida; order Araneae; family Macrothelidae; genus Macrothele; species Macrothele yani. The sequence goes on from CM077028.1 coordinate 53,663,706, forward strand.
TCATGCAAGTACATGGTGTTTCCTGATCAAGTGGATTACTTTCAACAGGATAATGCAAGGTGTGATTTAAAAGTATCCACATTGGATTTACGAGGGTTGTACCGAAAGTAATGCAAAAGAGAACATAACGTTTTCATTTACTCACCGAAAACGTTCAAATTGCACATGTTGCTAGAGGAACTCTTTCTCTATACAAAGGTTCTACTCAACATAGTCGCTATCACAAGCGATGCATTTGGCCCATCGCTGATCCCAACTCTAGAATCCTCCTTGAAAAAATTCAGGTATGGACTTTTGTACCAACCTCTGCACCGCCACTTTCACCTCGTCTGTGTTATCAAATCGTTTAACCCGGAGACTGTCCTTCATTGGGTCAAACAGGTGGAAATCGGAGGGTGCCAGATTTGGGCTGCACGGTAGATGGGGGACCACCGACCAGCCTAATTTGCTGATCGCTTCATTTGAAGCCAAAGTCGTATGTGGACTCGCCTTGTCATGGTGAATGTGGTTCTTTTCAGATTCTTTTTCGGTCTGTTCCTCCTTATGGATTCTCTAAGCTTCTTGAGTGTCTCACTGTACCCCTCGCTGGTCAAATTATGGCCCCGTTCCAAAAAACCAATGAGAATGACACCCCTGTCGTCCTAAAAAAGTCACCATGACTTTCTGCACTGATCGCTGGCTCTTGAACTTCTTAAGCCGTGGTAAAGAGGTGTGACGCCGTTTCATGTATTGATTTTTCGTTTCTGGATCGTAAAGATACGCCCACGTTTCATCTCCTGTCATCAGATCGAAAAACATAACGTGTCTTCATTGGCTTCAAACGCTTCCAGCAAATCATAGCAGACTTCCACCCTTCTCTGCTTCTAATCGGGTGTCAACTGCCGAGGTACTTATTTTCACGCATTTTCCCATACCTTAAGTTTTCCACCATTTTCTGTACGACATTGTCACACAGTCCAGTTGTGCAACAAGCTCGCGTATTGTGACTCGTCTCGCCGCGCAAACCAATTCATCCACTCGCTGATGATTCGTTTCAGTGTTCGCAGACGATGGTCTCCCAGTGCGTGGTTTGTGTTCACGGCTGGTTTCCCTTTTTAAACTTCTTCATCCATCTGTGCGCGTTGCTCTTGTCAATGGTGTCATTATTGTAACCATTCTGAAGGATTCTGTTCGTCAAGAACTCAATGACGGCACTTTGTTTCTGCTTGGAATCCATTATTTACCTGCAATGAAGAAGAAGGGACGCTATAGTGAAAGATTTACTCTACCAACATGTGCAATTTGAACGACCTCTGTCAGTTAATAAAAACTCATGCCCACTTTTTGCATTACTTTCTGTATAATCCTCGTATTGAAGAAAAATACAAGGCTTACAAGTTTGATCCTTAATCGCATTCGAAGTAATCACCTTCCTAATCCACACACTTGGCCTAGCGCTGTTTTCACAGCTCTTTTGGAATCATTCCTCCATCTAGTTTAGTGGTGTAACAGATGTTCATTTGGGAGGGGGAGAGTAATGTCCTAAGCCTCATTTCTTTTCTACTTTTTCTTGTAGTGTATGCGGGTTTTGCTCTTTCTCCTTTGAGGTTTGAAAATCGGTTTGGTGGTTTCATATGTTTGCCGGTCATCCTTTGATCCGCAAACGGGCTTTTGTTCCAATTACCACTTTTTTTGGTTAATATTCTCCTTCTGCTTTTTTGACTTGTGCCTGTTTTTTCAAATTTAAGGCCTTTTAGAACAATGCTTGTAAATATGTAAACTTTTTCAAGGAATGCTCTACCTATCGTTTATCAGTTAATGATTGTTCTCTCTAGTCTTGTGGTGTAGTGGGTGTTCGTTTTTCGTTAGTAATGTTTCTTGCATGAATGTTCTTCAACAGATCTCTGAGTGTGAGTTGGGCAATGATTATTCTGTTAGATAGAGGTTGTTTTTTCTTCACCCGTTTTAGATAGTTTAATTATCCTGAATTTTAATTTTGTCCTTAGTAGCAAACCGAATAAGCAGAAACCCACACATTTCTGGTCTATGTAAAAATGTGAGAGATTTTCTTTGTCAATGCCCCTGACGAAGCCATGAATAAACTCTGCAACATGATCTGAAATCCCTGTTTCTCTCCTGATTGAAAAATTGTTTTTTGCTTGCTCGGGTGCACTTTTGTTTTGCAGGTTTGGCTTAATTTTTTATGTTGTTTTTTAAATTGGTTTAGTTTGCTTTTCTCATGTTGTTGTTGTATGTTTTGATTTTCCTTTTATGCAGCATCAGGCGATTTAGAATTTCAAAGTTGGTTTTATTGTTGTACTACTTTTTCGGTATTTTGTTCTGTCTTTTCAATTTTTAATTTGCAGCTTTGCGCGATTTTAATTGAAAACTTGCTCTGCACAAGTTGGCTTTTGTTTTATTTTTTATTTTTATTGTCTTTATTTGTATTTATTTATTTTATTTTGGGGTTTTTTTTGGGGGGGGGGAGAAGTGTAGGGTTTGTTCATTTGACGGTTTTTAACACTGGTAGATTGCAGCGGTGTGATTGACAATGATAGGGGTGTCCGATTCAGCTTTTCTATTTACTCCCACTTGGATTGGTTAGCTCCCTCACCCTATGTGAATTTCTAAAGCTGGAAAAAAAGATCTCATTTTATGGAGCGACAGAATCTGACTTACATGCGAGTCTGCAAATCCTAAGCTATAAGGGCATAAACAGCAAACGAAAGGTAATAAGTTTTAAAAAGTATTTAATTCCATCTATAAAATTACTTGTACCATATGTGATCTTGTTTACATTGGACAATCCAAGAACCCCCTGCACCTTAGAATCAATTGTCACAGGTCTCAGGTTAGCAAGTTTCAGCCTTTCAGAGATAGTTGGAAGCATATTCCTCTAGGACTTTCTACTCATGAGCTTTGAACATTTCGATTTTCATGATTTTGATAAGGTGCAAATTGAGGTCCTGCAAATTATCCCAAATCTGGAAGGCAGGCTTGCAACCGAATCAATCGAAATTCTCAAACAGAAGGCCTTGTACTCTTATGGGCTGAATTCTACCCTTGCAGATAACACTCTAGGTTTAATGTGACAATTAGAGAACTTTTTCATTATTTCTCCACCAGGCTTGTAGCAGAGGCAATACAGGGAAGAGGCTAGTTAGGTCATCCAGCAAAGTAAATTTCAATGATTTAATTCAGATTATTCTTGAGTTAAAAAAAAAATCATAATTTTGTTAAAAATACTGTGTCACTTCTTAAAACTTTTAAACACACGGTGCTAAAATCCCTTTTTTAAAACCTGTAATTATCATGCTTGTAAAATAGATTCACATGTGTTTGCTCTTGTATCAGATATTCTGAAATTTATTCTCAAAGATAAAATCTCCCCCAAGCCTGTTTCAAAAAATTACATTCAAATTAGATTTCTTAATAAAAGCTATGACTCCCTCAAAATTAGAAATTTGTTCTACAACAGAGCTGGCAGCTTGCCTGTTCCTAATCACCAAACAGTTGTTAGTTTCAAATATGTTAAAATGCTTGGTTCTTGTGTTAAAAATTACAAAACACATTCAGCTTTTACTAATTTAGCTAATCTTAGATGTAATTGTAGTAAATACCATATCACTGTTTTTTACGATAACTTTCATAATCACATAATTACTGGCAATTTAGATTTTATTGATAACCCTCCTCTACGAAGAACCTTAGGTTTTGGTGCTAAGTTCAGGCCATCTTTCCACTTCTCTAAAGAGGGAATTAAGTTTTACTTTAATCAGGATTTAGATAAATATATTGTCAAAACTAGTTTAGCCTACAACGTTCCAGTTGAAGCCTTTGCTGAACGGAAATGCAATATTCTTCAAGATTTTAAGGCAAATTTAACGAATCTTAAAATCTTTCACGATGACAGTCTTACTCTTTCCCATGAGTCGAAAAAAAACTCTCTCCAAGTTGCAAGAAGAGTATATTTTCAGCACTACAGATAAAGCCAATAATAACTTTGCGATTATTTGCAAAAAACTCTATTATGAATTAAATTTTCAAGAGCTCAATAATAAAGCCACCTGTCAACGAGCTTCTGTTTCTAGTAAATAACTTGCAAATAAGTTTAAAGCATTTCATAAACAACTCACTCTTAGATTGATACATAGTTATGAACCTGAATTTCATTATCTTTCTGCTACTGCAAAATTTCTTAAGGAACCGGTGAAATCCAGATTCATAGTTAGTGGGACTAAAAGTCATAAAAAAGTAATAGATCAGTATTTTTAATCAGTTTTGAAGCAGGTTTTAATCCTAATTAAATCCAATGTAAATTTAACATGTAAGAAATTTTGGATTATTAAAAGCAATACCGAGGTTATTTCTGACATACTTGATATTAAGCTCGTTGAGGCCAATTGATATGACTTTGAAAATTTGTACACTAGCCACCCTATTGAGGACATTATCAGTACCCTTAAGTTTGCCTTTGTTGAATTTAAGTTCTCTAACATTATTTCGGAAAATTCCTAATTTCTGGCATACACTTTTAAATTGCTGTATTAGAAATAATTTTATTCTCTTCAACAATAAGTTCTACAAACTGGTTAATGGAATCCCTATAGGCTGCTCATATTCCACTAGTGTATGCAATTTGTTTTTGTTCTTTAAAGAATACCAGTTCATGAAGTCAAATTATTTCAATCAAGGTAGATACTTGCATACTTAAAGGTACATTGATGACCTTCTTTGCTTAAATAATTCAGGAAGTCTTGAAAAGGATTTTTCAGCTATTTATCCTAGATCCTTAAACTAAATAAAACCAATGCTAGTAACCAGGTTTTTCATTTTTTAGATTTAGCTATTGATCTTAATTCAGGTAACCCTGCAATTAGGCTTTTTGACAAGAGAAACAACTTTAATTTTAAAATTGTCAAGTATGGTATGTGGTGGAGTAATATTTCCTATAAGGTAATTTAAAACGTGTTTATTTCACAAGTCTTAGGGCTTGCTAGGATTTGCAGCTTAAATTCAAAATTTGAGAAACATGTTAAAGCTTTAATCAATCAGTTTACTAATAATCAAGTGCCTAAAAACTTCTTAAAAGTAGCAAGTAAGAAAAATAGTCCACAAGTATAGATTTAAGATCGTAGACTCAATTTAAATAATTGGTGACCGAATGAATCGTCTAAATTAAAGCTAAAGTTTAGAGGTTTAGATGATCATGTGGTCACCACCAATTTTTTGAAACCTATCACACCCTGTTTATTCCCTATGCTTTGATTTAAAAAAAGTTTATAGTAATAAAAATTTGCCACAAATAGTACATAAAACTCTTTTACAAAAAATTTATGTAAAAAAGATATAAAATATAAAAACCGATTAAAAATAGTAATATTTACTAATTAAAGGTGTGGGAAGAATTCTGTTATTTAGGTTTTTAAATACTTTTAAACCTCCTAAATGCAGAGATAAAAATTTATCTGTTCCCAGGGGGATTTTTTGTATTTTGGGTTGCAGCTGCAACTTTGAAACAGCTTCTGTAGTAAATCGGTTCCAGGAGCGGTTATTAGAGGTGGTCCCACAGATGCTCAATTGGGTTTACGTCTGGGAAATTAGGGAGCAAGGGAAGTACTTTGATGTCTTCATCGTGCTCTTCCAACAACTCTCGGACATTTCCAGCTCTGTGACACGTCGCATTGTCGTTCTGGAAGATCCCATCCGCCCCAGGGAAGACAATCAGTATGTATGGGCGTACGTGGTCTGCAAGGATGGATTCATAACGAGTTCGGTTCATAGTGCCTTCCACAGGTATGAGTGGACCCAGAGAATGCCACATAAACATTTCCCAGGCCATAACGCTGCCCCCATCAGATTGTGGTCATCCAGCAATGGTTTAAGGCTGTTTGTTCTCCGATGTTTCTCACCTTATACGCCAACGTCCATCCGTTTGAAGAAGCAGAAAACGTGACTCATCGGTGAAAGCAATCCTTTCCCAACCAGCGGAGATCCAATTCCGATACTACCGTGCAAATGTAAGCCTTTTCTGCCGATGCACCTTCATTAGCATAGGTGCAGCAACCACCCGTCTGCATCGGAGCCCCATACGCAGAAAAGTTCGCTGTCGTTTTAGACACACTTCCGGTAACCCCTTGGTTCATTCGGCCAGAGAGTCGCTCCAATGTAACGTGTTGATCGGCCCTCACTCACCTTCGAAGCCGACGTTCACCTCTCACTCAATGGAACGTGGTGCTCCGCAGTTTCCACGTCGCTTATTCGCAATGGTGTCATTTCTCCATCACAAGCTGCGCTGTTTCAGAAACACTCACACCCTTGGCTCGAAAGCCGATAATCCTATATATATATATACACTATCTACCAACACGTAATTGGACACTCCTGCAATCGACGATATCTGCGGTCCTGATACACGTCACGGCCGCCGCCGGTAAATATCGCGTGGGAAACAACAACGCAACCAGTCGCATGCAAGATGTCACGCAGTTCGGAGCTTTTTGATTTTGAGAAAGGTGTAATCGTCGGGTATCACAGAAATAGCCGATCCATACGTGACATATCCAGCGAGTTTAAGTACCCAAAACCGACAGTGGCCTACGTGATTGGCAAGTAGAAGATGAGAGGTGACTGTCGGAATGTGCCCCGACCCGGCAGACCCACAAAACTGGGAGTTAGAGACCGACGGGTGCTGGCCAGAGAAATTCGGAAGAACCGCACTCAATCGATGGGCCACATATATATATTTAGTATGGCCCAGGAACTTGCTGACAATAGTAAAGTAGTGGGATTAAAATTGAACTTTCAGAAGACAATAGTGTTGTACAATGCTTTTACAAGAAATGAAGATTTATCGATTGATGGGGAAAAGCTGGAGATAACCAAGACCTACATTTATCTTGGACAGCAGATATCATGTGAGGGTCACATTGATGAAGAAATTAATCGGCGTATAAAACTTGCCTGGAGAGCTTTTGAAAGAAACAGTATAAGTTTCAAGAACAATATGCCATTATGTCTTAAAAGAAAAGTGTTTGATCAATACATCCTTTCAGTGCTTGCATATGGTGCAGAGACATGGACCTTAACTAAAAGAGACAAACAAAGACTGCAGACAACTCAAAACAGCATGGAGAGATGCATGCTTGGTGTAACCAGGAGAGATAAGAAGGGGAACTCGTGGATCAGAAAAATGACTGTAGTTTAAGACATCATGATCAGAGTAAAATCTCTGAAATGGCAATGGGCTGGCTATATTGCCAGAAGACAGACCATCGATGGACAGCTGAAATTTTAGACTAGATTCCGAGGGACAGGAAAAGACCCAGAAGAAGACCACATGAGAGACGGGTGGATGAAATTCGAAAGTATGCGGAAGTGACATGGAGGAGACTGGCACAAGAGAGACCGTTGTGGAAGAAACTTGGGTAGACCTTCGTCCAGCAGTGGATTGATAATGTTTGACAATGATAATGATGACGATGATGAGATATATATATATCTAAAAGCATAATTTACTCACTCACAAAAAAGTGTTGAAACTGTCGTTTTTAACATAACTTAACTGTTTTACACATGTATTCAAAAAGTTCTACCGCAGTAATGTTAAGGTTATTCCACTTATTTTTTATGGTGGTACAGTCAAAATGTTTGAATTATGTAACTTGTTCTATATTTAACTTCAGATTTTGCTGTTTTCTTGATGACATATCATGCTTCAGAGTTTGTTTCACAACAATTCACCAGCTTTTAATGAGCTGAAAGTTTCCAAAATTCGGATGCTGGTTTCATCATTGCCCTTCAGAAGTAAGGAACACTCATGGAACAACATTCACATTTGCAATGGAACGGGATGTTAGCACGTCAAATGAAAACCTCTGAATGCTCAATGGGAAAAATTGTGATGTGAAAAGTAGCTCTCAATCTTACAGTGTGACACGCGGGATGTCAGAGAATGAATCACCGGAGAAGCAGGCAACAGGCGTTTGGATGTATCTTGTGCTGGACAATCGCCCTGAAAACAAACCAAAGTAAGTATCGTTTTACGATATGTTATCGTCAGTCGGTGGAAATGTTCTTTGCTTTAGGAAAGAGACGGCAATATTTCTGTGTGGCAATTTTTTGTTTCACTCTGCTGGCACCAGCATTGAGCACAAAATTCCAGAGTACGCTTTTTTACGCTTTCCCACCGTAGGTTGAAGAAGCGTATATGCTCGAGCTTTGTCCGTCTGTCTGTCTACCTGCCCGTCCGCACTATAACTCGCGTAACAATGGTTCGAATTCGATGAAATTCTAGTATGTGGTAGGGGACCACCTGGGGACGAACACTTTTGAAAATGGACGAAATGGGGTCAAAGGTCAGGTCATAGGAGTGGGATCAATTGCATTGCCTTTATGCGTCATAACTCGCGTAAAGATGGCTCGATTTCGATGAAATTTTAGTATGTGGTAGGAAGCCAACTGGGGACGCATTCTATTGAAAATGGGCGAAATGGAGGTCAAAGGTCAGGACATAGAAGCGGGATCCATTCCATTGCCCTTATGCGTCATAACTTGTGTAAAAGTGCTTCGATTTCGATGAAATTTTAGTATGCGGTAAGGGACCATCTAAAGACGAATCCTTTTTAGAATGGAAGAAATGGGGTCAAAGGTCAGGACATAGGACAGGGATTCATTCCATCGCCTTTATGCATCATAACTTACGTAAAAACGCTTCGATTGCAACAAAACGTAATCATGTTGTTCCGGAGGCATATTGAACCGATTCTGTTTAATATAATCGAAATGGGGTGAAAGGTCAGGACACAGGATCGAGATTTATTCCACAGCCATTATTGTCATAACTTGAGTAATAAGTAGAGTAATGATTTCTGGTATGTTGGAAAGCGTATACAATGTATCATGAGTAATGATTTCTGGTAAGTTGGAAAGCTTATCAAATGGTATGTTGGAAAGCGTATCATAATCAATGCATTGCATGATTTAACTAACTTGTTTACGCTTTCCAACCGTAGATTGAAGAAGCGTATATGCTCCAGCTTTGTTCATCTATCTGTCTGTCTGTCCGTCAGCACGATAACTCGCGTAAAAATGGTTCGATTAAGATGAAAGTTTAGTATGTCGTAGGGGACAACCTGGGAAGGAACCCTATTGAAAATTGGCGAAATAGGGTCACAGGCCATGACATAAGAGCAGGATTCATTCCATCACCCTTATGCCACATAACTTACGTAAATATGCTTCGACTACAACAGAACTTTATCATGTTGTTCCGGAGATGTACTGAACCGGTTCCGTTTAATATCATCGAAATGGGGTCAGAGGTCAGGGCACTGGAGCGAGATTTGTTCCACAGCCATTATCCTCATAACTTAAGTAAAAACTTGAGTAATTATTTCTGGTATGTTGGAAAGCGTATCATAATCAATGCACTGCATGATTTTACTAACTTGTTATCTTTCTTGATTACACCAAGTATGCATCTCTCCATGCTACTTTCAGTTGTTAGCAGTCTTTGTATGTCTTTTTTAGGGAAGACCCACGTCTCTGCTACACACGAAAGCACTGGAAGGGTGCATTGATTAAACCCTTTTCTTTTAAGACATAATGGCAGATTGCTGTTAGTAATTGTACTGTTTCTCTGAAAAGCTCACCAGCCTAGTTTTATACGCCGATTAATCTTTTCATCAACGTGATCCTCGTGTGATATCTGCTCCCCAGAAATATGTAACAATTGGTTATCTCCCGCTTTCCCCCCATTGATTGATATATCTTCATTTCTTGTAAAATCATTGTACTTTAGTAGTGTCTTCTGAAAGTTCATTTTTAATCCCCATTTCTCTACCCTTCTCAGCAAGTTCCTGGATCATTCCCTGCAGTTCAAGTACTATTCCGAAAACCTCTGAAGGGTTCTTTAAAATATCTTTTTTCTTTTTAAAAATAAAACCGAAATTAAACCGGGTCAAAATCGGATCAGCAGCATCTTGACCCGACCCGTTTGACCCGCAAGAAATTGTCGACCCGGTGACCCTTGACCCATTTCATTCTCTGGCCGCGACTCACTGCACTTGCGCAACGGAGTTCGCCAAAATGAGTAATTACGCGTCTAGTACGCATCGAAGACGGTGTTTACGCATCGAAATTTTACCAACGCGTAAAAATACGCATCGGGAATTTTTCTCGGCGCATAAAATTACGCATCGAAGAATTTTACCAATTCGTAAAAATACGCATCGGGACGGTATTTCGTCTTTTAGAAACGGAAATAAACGAAATAAAGATGTTTTCCGTAATCGTAATTTCTTTTTCCTGTGATGTTGCCTGTATCAAATATTGTTGTTATACATCATTTTATTCCATAAATATTTGTATTTCAGTTTGAAAATAGAGGAAGAATTTTCGAAAACGAAAATTCGACGGCGAAAAAATTTAGCTGTAATCTTTAGACATGAGAGTTGCGACGGCTTCGAGGAATTTCTCCTTTCCCGTCATAATTTGGGGTATCCTCGTGATCGATGCATAACTGAACAGAAATTTTGGGGTAATTAGTAGTGGTGGAGGATGTTTCCCACCTGAAACTTTCTAAAATTCCGAAAGCGGAAGTTTCGTCTTTCAAAACTTTCGAAAACGGAAGTTAGAAGATTTCTCCCGTAATCGTAATTTTAATTTTTCGCGTAGTGTTTCCTCTGCCTAGTATTGTTGTTAAATATCATATTATTTCATAAATATTTGTATTTCAGCTTGAAAATGGGGGAAACTGTCCGAAATCGGATGTAGTAAAGATTTCCCCCATAACTCTAATTTTTTTTTTCCGAACGATGATCAAAGCATGTATTCTGTATTCTTAAATATCCCCCCAAAAATGTTTTGCATTTCAGCTTGATAATTGATGGGGGGTCCGAAAACGAAAGTGACAAAGCTGAAAAATTTGTAAAAATTGATGCATTGTGTTCGAAAGTATTTATATTTTCAAAGTTACACTATTTATATTTTATCTAAAATAGTGAAAGCTATCATGCATCATGGTGGATAAAATTGTCATCCAAGGGCATTAAAAAAAAGAATAAAACGACAATAAAGAAATGGGAAGGGAAACAAAGATACGGCCAAAATGAAAATTTAAGCACTGGATGCCGTGTAGCTGTGGAAAAACTAATATGGTTGTGGAACTTGCTGAGAAGTTTATTAGATATTTTTAGATGCCTATAAGAACCTCAAAAGTGCATTTCAAAATTGCCTTTATTCTTCAGTAAAATAACATTTCTATGTACATGACAATGGAATTCTGCCAATAAATACAGTGGTATATACATCAGCCGGAAAGTTCCAGTGAAACGTAAAACAAAATATTGTTAAAATCATAAAAAAATTATTTCGCCACGTAGGGCGAAGGAGAGGCAGACAATAAAGCACGAGCGATACAAACGAAAATGTTTACCTACAGTATTGTAGACAGGGCAAGACATGATTCTATACTATGCACAAATTCTGTAACGTATACTCTAGATTCACTTTCCTTTTGATTTTTACTATCTCTGGTTATTTTATTTTTCTATGTAAATTATCTTCTTACTGAACGAGATGTTATTTCACCCGCTGAATGAGATCTGGCAATGAGTGTAAGTCATGACGTGGTGGTAGCCAGTATAAATAGGCGCGTTCAACGATATGTACGGAGAGCGTTTGTTGTTGTGAAGGAGAGAGTTTGTTGTTGTATTCAGAGCTTCGTTCTATGTGATTAGTTTGATTCTTCATTATTGTGAAACGAGTTGTGTGTGTGCGTTGGATGATTCCAAAGTTATATAATAAAAGAGCTTTGTCGTAAGTACGTCTTTCTCAATTCATAGTTTTTGTCAGATCTCTGTCTGGCTGTTAGGTTTATGTTATAAGTTGATTATCATTAACAACCAGCGTTAAGACTTTATTCATCCTAATTACTGCTACAACATTACTACCAGTTATAAGTTTGTTCAATACTATTACTACACTACTAGCAGGAGACTTTATTCATGATCTTAATTAACTATTAACAACAACCATTTGAATTCACTATTAGAAGCTTAGTACAAGCATATAATTCAGTAGTAGAAGCATAATAAAACATTACTAGCTTAGTTAAAAGCTTTATTCACTATAATTAGCTTAGCAGCTGGTAGAAAGAGTTTATTCATTATAATTCCAATTAAGCATTACGACCATACTAAAGATTAAATATGCACAAGGTACTAATTCACAGAAATGCAACAGTGATGCTACATTCAAAATTTACAACATATGTACAGAAGTATTCAGCGACAAGGGGAAATAACGCTAAATGTACTCAGAAGGGCATCTTGTTACATTATATTATACACACAGTGACTAATATTTTAAAAATATATTCAACATAATGAAGGGGACATTGCGTGGGCAGTAAACTGTGCAGAAGGAAGAATTATATACAACAACATAAAACCCAACATTATCGAAGAGAACATGGGAAAACATGGTGAGCTATCTTCAATGGCACATAAAACAGAATAATCACAAATAGCGAAGCACCAAAATTAATACGTAAAAACATGATTTGTTACAGTGAACATGGGCGACAACAAAAATTTTACTTCTTGCACAAATTGCTGTTCCATGTGGTCATTACAAAGCATGATACATTTAATGTTATTGTTTTGAAAAACGGATATTATATTTATTTCTATAACAAGAAATAAAACGGATCCAAATTCTAAATACATTGAGCAGTAGTGAAAAAAATTTTATATGAAAAAATCTGGATTGATTTTTCATAATTGCCTTGCGTTTTCGTAAGCGTTTTATTTCATCTGTTAATTTTTCTAAAATGCTCCCGACTTTTGAAAATTACTGCTAAAATTTTTTCAAAGGAGTGAAAATACTCCTTTAATTTTTTTTTCTGCAAACTCTGATATTTGCGTAATATGTTTCCCAGGTTAACCTGTGCTAAACCGCTTCCTGCTGTGTTGCGCTATTCATAACTTATGCAACCAGTATGAATACTTTTCTGTCACACATCATGCGTGATGTCACTTTGCTGGGATCATAACAAAATGGTTTCAGAAGCACGACAGTGACTTCAAAATGCTAAAATGTACCTCGCAATGCCCAGAGCTAAACTTAATTGAACACTGGTGGAATGAGATTTGTGATAGAGATCCTCCTGCAGCGAACTTTTAATAATTTTGGGACACCATTACATCCGTTTGTTTAAACATACCTGAAGAATGATATCATCAGCAACTCGTTGAATCTATACCTCATTGGATGAAGCTATTTTCAACACCAGGAGTGGCCCAAAATATTATTTGGTAGATGCTCCTAATGATTTGTGACATCAGTGAGTTTTCTTTCGGAGAAAAATATTGAATTGTGCACTTTCGGGAGTTAGGAATTTAAAAGATATGAAAATATATTACTATACCTTGAGAAGAAACGTAAGAACACAAGCAACAACTTTCAGCGTAGTTTCAGAATCACAAACAATCGGGTTATAAATTGGCTTCCAGAAAAACACCCTCGAAAGCCAGCTTTTATATCTGTATTTTAATGAGATCTGTTTTTACGTACAAGATAAAAATTACGACGAAATCAGGAGGAAGCTTACGAGAGGAGAAAACCAGAAGACATGTTTTTCCTCAATGGAGAGTATAGCGTGATTTTGGTTTGACTTTCAAGTTTTCCTTATTGTTTATGGTACTGTCATTTCTCCTTGACGAGAGTTATGAAGTTGTAATAAAGCCGAAAGTTCCATGCACATCCAATTATTAATTTTACCTGTGGACCCGAATCAAGTAAAGGAAATGATGAACGCATTGTCTGAAAATAAACATCTTAATATTAAAGGGGGAATTATGAAAAATAAGGGTTGAACGCAAATCTTGAAGACGATGTACACGTCTTTTGACATGTGTCTTAATAACAGTTGGCCAACAGTAATAAAAGTTGTCGCAGATAAACGTTCGTATTTTACTAGACCTAATTGGAAAGAAAAAATTCTCAGAGCTGAAAATTCTTGCTACTGAAATGTGGAAAAAGAATTTTGCTGCTACGTATCTTTTATATTAGTAAAGTAAATCCCAATTAAAAATGTTCGATGTAACGAAGATGGATAACGGAGGTAGTGGGTAAGCAACAAATTTTTATTTTCGCAGATATATCAAAGACGGTGCGTCGTAGTAAAATTATACTTTTACTCGCCCTCCCCAACGGGGGGACGTTACCTGCTATTGACAAGAGTTTTAAGATGATTCATAACACGGTGGGGAGTATCCTGTAGGCATCCTAGAAAACACGTTACCAATCCCCCCATTGACACACTTGCGATTCAGTTTTTCTTCCCATCTTGAGGTCAGATATTAACGTGTGCATGCGCTAATGAACTTTCGCAGCCACATCACATTTCATTGGTGTCAGGGTCGTCCTTTACCTTCGTCTGAATCCGAATAATAATAATAATAATAATAATAATAATAATATTGCTTTGAAAAGCAAAACAGTCGAAGTACTTACCATTGCTGCCTCCACAGCTTAGTAAATACACAGTCGAGTCACATTATTGTGACCACCTCCTACTTTTGACGTCAACAGCATGTAGCCAATGAAAGATGGCACGTGTCGTGAGCTGGCTTGGAGGGTATATAAGCTATGATCTGGGCATTCTGAAAACATACCACTCGTTGCTGTCATAGATAAAGGAGCGATTTATCAGATTTGCACAAAAGGATGATTATCGGCTTTCGGGCCAAGGGTGGCAGTATTTCTGAAGCAGCGCAGTTTGTGAAATGTTCTCCTGCTGCTGTGGTCAAAGTACATCGTGATTGGAGAAATGGCACCCTCGCGAATAAGCGACGTGGAAACTGCGAAGCAGCACGTGCCATTGATGTGAGAGATGAACGTCGGCTTCGAACGTGCGTGAGGGCCGATCGTCACGCTACAGTGGAGCGACTCACTGGCCAAATGAACCAAGGGGTTACCGAAAGTGTGTCTAAAACGACAGATCAGCGAACTCTGCTGCGTATGGGGCTCCGATGCAGACCGATAGTCACTGCACCTATGCTAACGAAGGTGCATTGGCAGAAAAGGCTTACATTTGCACGGCAGTATCGGAATTGGATCTCCGCTGATTGGCAAAGGATTGCCTTCTCTGATGGGTACTGTTTTGTGCTTCATCGAATAGATGGACGTTGGCGTATAAGGCTGAAACATCGGAGAACAAACACTCTTCAACCATTGATGGAAGAACAAAAGCTGGTGGGGGTAGTTTTGGGATCTGGGGAATGTTTTCGTGGCATTCTCTAGGTCCACTCATACTTGAGGAAGGCACTATAGACCGGAGTCGTCATGAATCCATCCTTGCAGACCACGTACATCCACACATGCTGATTGTCTTCCCTGGTGCGGATGGGATCTACCAGCACTACAATGCGACATGTTACACCACTAGTAATGTCCAAAAGTGGTTGGAAGAGCACGATGTAAACTTCAAAGTACTTTCCTGGCCACCTAATTCCCTAGACTTAAACCCAATTGAGCATCTGTGGAACCATTTCGATCGTGTGTTTCGCTCTATAGATCCTCCACCACGAACTCTTCAGCAGCTGTCAGATGCACTTCAGTCAGCATGGCTCCACATACCTGTGAACACCTTCCAGAACCTTATTGAGTCACTCCCAGCCCGTCCAGCTGCTGTCCGCGCTGCACACGGCGGTTGCTCTGGATATTGACTGGTGGTCACAATAATGTGACTCGACCGTGCATTCTGTAGATAATGAGTGGTCGAAGACAATTGTTCAGGTATGCTATAAAAACGGGTTTCCTTTCCTCTTCTCCAGTTGTGAAAGACATTAGTTAAATATGAAGGAGGAAGGAGAGAGTGGAAATCTAGCAGAGGAGACTTTTATATTCATGCTTAAACAGCTGAATTTTCGGGCTCGATCGGTCCCGGCCTTTATATTGCGATATAAAATTTAGGCTTCGCCTCACATACTTCGGACTCTGATCTCTTTAAAGTTGAGCCAGAACTCAGCACTGTCTTCTACTATATTATTAGCTTATTTTGCCTGGATTTTTATATTTTTACTTTGGAGCAATACGAAGAAGGAATATCCACATATCATCAGCAAAGCGTTACAGTTTTAGCAACATTGGCCTTCTCTTTCCTGTGTGAAGCATGTCACCTGCAGTGGTCGCAGTTAAGTCGAAATATATTTATACTTTGGAGCAATACGAAGAAGAAATATCCACATATTATCAGCAAAGGCATTACAGTTTTAGCAACATTGGCCTTTTCTTTCCTGTGTAAAGCATGTCAGCTGCAGTGGTCGCAGTCAAGTCGAAATATATTTTTATTTTGGAGCAATACTAAGAAGGAATATTCATCAGCAAAGCCATTACAGTTTTAGCAGCAATGGCCTTTTCTTTCCTGTGTGAAGCATGTCACCTGCAGTGGTCGCAGTTAAGTCGAAATATATTTTTATTTTGGAGCAATACGAAGAAGGAATATTCATCAGCATAGCCATTACAGTTTTAGCAACAATGGCCTTTTCTTTCCTGTGTAAAGCATGTCACCTGCAGTGGTCGCAGTTAAGTCGAAATATATTTTTATTTTGGAGCAATACGAAGAAAGAATATCCACATATTATCAGCAAAGCTATTACAGTTTTAGCAACATTGGCCTTTTCTTTCCTGTGTGAAGCATGTCACCTGCAGTGGTCGCAGTTAAGTCGAAATATATTTTTATTTTGGAGCAATACGAAGAAGGAATATTCATCAGCAAAGCCATTACAGTTTTAGCAACAATGGCCTTTTCTTTCCTGTGTGAAGCATGTCACCTGCAGTGGTCGCAGTTAAGTCGAAATATATTTTTATTTTGGAGCAATACCAAGAACGAATATTCATCAGCAAAGCCATTACAGTTTTAGCAACAATGGCCTTTTCCTTCCTGTGTAAAGCATGTCACCTGCAGTGGTCGCAGTTAAATCGAAATATATTTTTATTTTGGAGCAATACGAAGAAAGAATATCCACATATTATCAGCACCGCCATTACAGTTTTAGCAGCATTGGCCTTTTCTTTCCTGTGTGAAGCATGTCAGCTGCAGTGGTCGCAGTTAAGTCGAAATATGTTTTTATTTTGGAGCAATACGAAGAAGGATTATTCATCAGCATAGCCATTACAGATTTAGCTACAATGGCCTTTTCTTTCCTGTGTGAAGCATGTCACCTGCAGTGGTCGCAGTTAAGTCGAAATATATTTTTATTTTGGAGCAATACGAAGAAGGAATATTCATCAGCATAGCCATTACAGTTTTAGCAACAATGTCCTTTTCTTTCCTGTGTAAAGCATGTCACCTGCAGCGGTCGCAGTTAAGTCGAAATATATTTTTATTTTGAAGCAATACGAAGAAGGAATATCCACATATTATCAGCAAAGCCATTACAGTTTTAGCAACATTGGCCTTTTCTTTCCTGTGTGAAGCATGTCACCTGCAGCGGTCGCAGTTAAGTCGAAATATATTTTTATTTTGGAGCAATACGAAGAAGGAATATCCACATATTATCAGCAAAGCCATTACAGTTTTAGCAACATTTGCCTTTTCTTTCCTGTGTGAAGCATGTCACCTGCAGTGGTCGCAGTTAAGTCGAAATAATTGCATTAAGTATTATGTCTCTTTAAGGATTTGCCTAAGGCCTCTGATACTATAGATCATGATATCTTGATGCAAAAACTTTCAGCAATTGGCATTAGCTTCTAGACTTCTTTAAGAGTTATCTTTCATGTCGCAAACAATATACCGAGGTGGAGCATTTTAAATCTAATTTGAAATCAGTTACTTCTGGAGTCACGCAGGGCTCAATATTAGCCCCCTTATTATTCAATATTTACATTAATGGTTTTTGTACCTGCGTTTCTGACTCTGATATATTATCTTATATGTTGATGATGACACAGCACCGATATATGGAAATAGTACAGAAATTCCGACTCAACGATTAAAGGATTATTTTTTATTACTAACCAAATGTTTAACTGTTAATAGGCTTGTTACCAATTATAATAAAACTAAAATCATATTTTTCTCTAATAATACAAATTTCGCGTATCCAAGTAACACGATGTCTCTTAATAGGACGCCGATTGACAATGTTAAGAGTCAGACTTATCTGGGAACCATTTTTCAACATGATCTTAAGTCAAATACACACTGGTTATCTCTGTCATAAGATATCTAGGAGTACAAGGGCTATTAGTTCTGTAATGACAAACATTTCCTCTGAAATAATGGTGCTGCTCTATTATTCTTTAATTCAAAGAAACTTTAATTATTGTATTTCAATCTCGGGAAACACAACCAACTTTAATTTGAATAAGCTACGAAGATTACAAAACAAATTCATTACACTTCTGGAGCTTAAGTCAATACACAATCGATATTCTGGCCCTAATTTTCGAACTGCTCTTACCCCCAGGGATTTTGATATTCTATCAATTAAACAACTGTATTACTATAATATTGGCAAATTGATGCTTAAAAGAATAAAACAGAATTTATATCAGGACTTAATCCATCTTCATACTCATAATCATAATTATGATGCCAGAAATAAAGACTTTCTACTCCCTATGTTTCCGGTGCTTGAACGTTCCAAAACCTTCCTCAATTACTCGGGTCTCTCCTTTTGGAACTCACTCCCTGGTAACCTTACGTCTATTAATGATACTAATCTTTTTAAATACAAATTTAAACACCACTTACTAAATGTATGGTAAGTAACTTACTTCTCTTGGTGATGATTCATGTTTGCCTCCATTATTGAAATATTTTTGACATGCCAACTTGATCCTCTCTGTTGTATATGTATTATTTTTTAATTGTTGGGAAATGAGGGCACGTAATTCCTTCTAGGCTGATTCCCTCTCCATCCCAGTTACTTACACTACGATTTATTTCGTATTTCTTTCTCGATTTTGTATTAATGTTGCGGGCACTAAAATGCCAATAAATGAACAAGTTAGTAAAATCATGCAATGCATTGATAATGATGCGCTTTCCAAAATACCAGAAATCATTACTCAAGCTATTACTCAAGTTATGAAGATAATAGCTGTGGAATAAATCTCATTCCTGTCATCTGACCTTTGACCGCATTTCAATGATATTAAACAGAACTGGTTCAGCATACCTCCGGAAAAACATGATAGAGTTTTGTCGCAATCGAAGCATTTTTACATAAGTTATGACACATAAGGGCAATGGAATGGATCCCATTCCTATGTTATGAACTTTGACCCCATTTCGCCCATTTTCAATAGGGTTCGTCCGCAGGTGGTCCCCTACCACATACTAAAATTTCCTCGAAATCGAACCATTGTTACGTAAGCTATGACGCATAAGCGCAATGGATTGGATCCCGCTCCTATGTCCTGACCTTTGATCCCATTTCGCCCATTTTCAATAGGGTTCGTTCCCAGGTGGTCCCCTACCACATACTAATATTTCATCGAAATCGAACCATTTTTACGCGAGTTATCGAGCCGACGGGCAGACAGACAGACAGACGGACAAAGCTGGAGCACATACGCTTCTTCAACCTACGGTTGGAAAGCGTAAAAATGAAGTGAAGTATCCCTCAAAAAATAAATGTGAAAAGGAAACGCATTTTGCTGTATCCGAAATGCTTCTACTTTTGAGGTCATATGTCAACACAAACAAACGCACAGATCTCACGAACTCTTTGAAATATCAAGTGGCTCCTTCTACTGTATAATGCTCAAAATAATTAGAGGAGAATGTGACTTTGGCGACTTTATGCAAACCAATCCTGGGATATCTTACCGAAACGGGGAAAACGCAAGTCGAGTGTGATGTTGACGGTCGAATCACGCATATCCTTATGCAAATTAGCGTTTGCGACGTCAGAATGGATAATGCACAGATATGAATGAAAATGCAGTATTCCCGGGAGCTCCCTTGTTCTGTTATATTTATCGTAACATTTTTTTCTTCAAGTCTTCGGTTCGGTCGATGTCTCAACAGCAGGATTCACCGGAAGGAACTGCATGGAGAGCTATGGGCAAGCTGGAATCAAGGCAGACACAGGGTGTGGTAGCAGAAGACACTGGAGTGTCACGCGAGATCACTTCCGGACTATGAACACGACTGAAGGATACCGGGAGTGTTCGAAGAAGGCAAGATAAAGGCCGTTCACAAGCAACTGCAGCAAGGGTCAACTGGGTATTGTAGCCAGCCCGTCGGAACAGGCAGCAAAAAGCTACTCAGCTTTAGCGAAAGCTTCTCGTATCAATAAGACGGTGTTGTCAACTCCAACTATCCGCAGTAGCTTTCACCAAGGTGGCCTTTATGCTCGTAGACCCATGGTGTGAGTCTGTTCGGCCGCATGACACCATACGGCCCATTGAAACTGGGTTGTGGAACATTGTGGTTGGAGTCACGACGAATTTAGTCAAGTTCTCTTTTCTGACAAGTCGGAAATCTGTTCGGAGTTTGACAATCGACGAGTTCTTATCTGGAGAGAACCCAGCACACGAAAGAACCCAGCTTTTGTGAAGGGAACATCATATTACGTCGTATACGGATTTGTTTTTTTTTTTTTTGGAGGTTTAACGACCACCGTGAGCAAATCAATGGGCTATAAGCAGTCGCCCGTCCCTTATTTAGGGTCACTGGTTCCAGGGAAGGGAGAGAGCCAGTGCCGTAAGACAAACACAACATCCATGCCTGACCGGGATTCGAACCCGGACCCCTTACGGACGAATGATCAGAGGCCAGCGCCTTAGACCACTGCGCCACCGAGGCGGCCGTATACGGATTGCTGTTCTTGGCAGACATAAGAATCGGTTGACGTAGGGACCTGTACATCATTCACAATCAGAATTATTGTCATGCCGTACTTTGCAGCAGTCGGTTATTCGTTCCTTTTCATGGACGGTAACGCACGATCTCATAGAGCTCGACTAGAGGACAACATACTTTAAGAGAAGGGAATCAAGCGTGTGTAGTGGTCGGCGTGCTCGCCTGACTTAAATCCAATGGAGCCTGCCTGGAAGTCACTTGGCGGGCGGATGCAGCTCGTTTGGCACCTACGTTGAGTCTTTGTGAACTCGAGTCTGCTCTTATGGAGGAGCGGTGACGATACCTACAAAACCTGCACGATAACCTCATAAACTCCATGCCTCACTGTTGTAAAGCGATCTTAGCCATTGGATGGGGGACACTAGGGTTTAGCTACCACCTTTAAAAAGACATTTTTAGCACGTCTTTTGTAATGCTTATGTTACCGGTTTGTCCGTCCGTCTGTACCAACGATATCTCTGCAACTATTAGTCCGATTTGAAAAATTCTTATTGCATTGGGAAGTTTGAAATATGCGAATGATGATCCTTTATTTTGTTTTTGTTTTTACGATGTACAATTTCGCCGCTAGAAGACGTAAATGCAGATGATGTCGAATTTAAAAATACCTTTTATTCCACAGATTTGCTTCTAAACATCCGATTGAAAAAAATATTTCATCTTTCTATTCCATTTATGTCGAAAAATATTTTAGATATAGTTACTTTTTCAAATTGCGCATAGATTTTCCGCTAGGGGGCGTAAAAGTAAATTACATTTTCCCCGATAACTCTTCTTCTCAAACTCCGATTTGAAAAATGATTTCTTCAGCGGATACACCTCCTGATGGAAAAGAATACTTTGGCCACCAGGCGGCGTAAGTGTTAATTTTTGCTTCTGATGTATTTGCCATAAAATCTGAGCTTCTAAAATATCGATTGAAAAAAGTATTTCGTGGACTGATGTCACTCACATCGATTCGATAAACCTTTTTGTAATATTTTCTTCTTAAAATATTCCACAGTTTTCCGCCAGGGGGCGTAGATGTATATGTTATTTTTGTCAATATATATCTACTTCTAGGAGTCCGATTTGAAAAATTCCTTCTTTGTTGGATAGTGTTTCCAGTGTGACACGTTTTTGATATAATTTAAATTTTTTCAAGTAATTCATAACTTTCCGCTAGGGGGCGTAAAAGTAAATTGCTTTCCTCCCTATATCTCTGCTTCTAAATCTCCGATTTGAAAAAAAATTTCTGCACCGGATATAGCTCCTAATGGGAAATCCTTTGCACATAATTTCCAATTTTTGTATAAAATGGTTTGGCCACCAGGTGGCGTAAGTCTTATTTTCCGCTTGTGATGTGTTTGCAGCAAAATATGAGCTAATAAATTCTCGATTGAAAAAAAGTAGTTTGTGGACCGATACTACTCATGTCGACAAACCTTTTAGAAACATTTTCTTCTTAAAATAATGCATGGTTTCTACGCCAGGGGCGTAGATGTATATCTTATTTTTGTCAATATCTCTACTTCTAGGAGTTCGATTTGAAAAATTCCTTCTTTGTTGGATAGTGTTTCCAGTGTGACACGTTTTTCATATAATTTAAAAATTTTCAAGTAATTCATAACTTTCCGCTATGGGGCGTAAAGGTAAATTGCTTTCCTCCCTATATCTCTGCTTCTAAATCTCCGATTTGAAAAATTCTTTCTGCACCGGATATAGCTCCTAATCGGAAATCCTTTGGACATAATTTCTAATATGTGGTAAAGAATGATTTGGCCACCAAAGGGCATAAGTGTTAATTTCTGCTTCTGATGTATTTGTAGCAAAATCTGGGCTCCTGAAAACTCGACTAAATTTTTTTTTTGCATGGACCGATACCGCTCGTATGGAAAAACCTTTTGAGAATACTTTCTTCCTAAAATAACGCATGGTTTTCTCACCAGTGGACGTAAACTCATTTCTTATTTTTGTCGATATCATTGTTTCTACGAGTCCTATTTGAAAAATTATTTCTGTGTTGGAGAACGTTTCCGGTGCGAAATGTTTCTCATATAAATTCATGTTGACCAAAATTTAATACAACGTGCTGATTGTTGAACTAATATACACTTGCTGTCTTAAAGCACGATAAAACCACAACAGGCTCCCTAAAACACTTAATAAAATCAAATTTATTAAAAATTCTAAAAGCTCTTAATAATTCTTGAACTCCTCAATAACAAATATAAAGTGAGGAGTTCAAAAATATTGAACTCCTCAATAAACAAACATAACATATTTCTGGCGGAAAGTCTCTATATCCAAAAATTTTGGGACACCTGTTGTAATACGGGTTTTCCAGCCTTCATCCCAACCCCTTGGAGGCGACTCATGGGTCCCGCTCTGGATCAACAAGAAGCTGAGACCACTTGACCATCTTTAATCAATTTTGTGTTTTGTCCTGTTGCTGCCTGGATATTGGACTTTAATTTTCTTTTTCAGAATGGCAACCTATGTAGAAACTTGTGACGTGTAATTGAGATAACGAACGTATCTATATATTGTTGCTGCTTCCGAGTGTTTCGGGCCTTTATTCAGTGACTTGATATTGAGGTCTTGAGGTCTCGAAAGCGCTCCTCGGTGTAAACGTAAATGGGCTTTTAGAATTTTTAATAAATTTGATTTTATTGAGTGTTTTAGGGAGCCTGTTGTGGTTTTATCGTGCTTTAAGACAGCAAGTGTATATTAGTTTAAATTCATGTTTTTCTTAACTCACAAGTCTGCAACCAGAGGGCGTAAGCTCACGATTCCGTTTACAGCGATATCTGAGGGCTTTAAACCCCGATTAAAAAACTTCTTTCTTCCGTCAGATACTATTGTTTTCCATGCCGGTTCCATTGACTTTGAATAGCTTTGATAAATTTAATTTGCGTCAGGACGGATTCAAAAGACGTGCTTATTTCACCCGAAAATTCGGCGTCATCTTTCTTGTTTCTTGTTGTACCGATATGCATATTACTTACTGTATAGCATATCGCATTAAATGGTAATACAGGGTGTTTCAAAACTAATGGAACAAACTTTAAGGGGCGATAGAACACACCGAAAAAAGCACTTTTCGTCATAGAATGCATGGTCGCAAGTTAGGCGGTTAATCGCTGGAAAGCGCTTTCCGTTTCCCCACACACGCCGTCTTTCGCAACGCAAAGACCCATATCTTTTACCGGAACGTTTAGATGGGAAGACGTACCTTATTTTCCAGGAAGGTATCAGAGACAAAGAGATTTTTCAAATCGAATAATTAAAAGGAAAAATATAGAAGAAAACATGATATAAGTCTACGTCTGCAAGCGGAAACAAATTTGCATAACGGAAAAATTGAACATAGACGAAAATTATTCTTCATGGAAAAAGCTATCCTAAGGGAAAATAACTTTTCAAATACATAACCAAGAGGAGATACAGCGAAGCAAACAAGTTAATAAAATCATGCAATGCATTGATTATGCTACTCTTCCCAACATACCATAAATCATTACTCAAGTTATGAGAAAAAGGCTGCGAAATAAATCTCGCTCCTGTGCCCTGACCTTTAACCCCATTTTGATGATATTCAACACAGCGGCTTCAGTATACCTCCAGAAAAACATACTAAAGTTTTGTCGCAATAGAAGCATTTTTAGTCAAGTTATGAGGATAGCGGCTATGGAAAAAAATCTAGCTCCTGTGGCCTGACCATCAACCCCTTTTCGATGATATTCAACAGAACCGCTTCAGTATATCTCCGGAATTACATGACAAAGGTTTGTCGCAATCGAAGCATTTTTATGTAAGTTATGACGCATAAGGGCGATGGAATGGATCCGGCTGCTATGTCCTGACCTTTGTCCCCATTCCGTCCATTTTCACTAGGTTTCTTCCTCATGTTGTCTCCTACCACATACTAATATTTCATCGAAATCGAACCACTTTTACGCAAGTTGTGACGCATAAGAGCAATGGAATGGATCCAGCTCCTATGTCCCGACCTTTAACCTCATTTCGCCCATTTTCATTTGGATTCGTCTCCAGGTAGTCTGCTACCACATACTAAAATTTCATGGAAATCGAGCCAATTTTAGGCAAGTTATGGCGCATAGTGGCAATAGAATGCATCCCAGTCCTATGTCCTGACCTTTGACCGCATTACGTTTATTTTCAATAGGGTTCGTCCCCAGTGGTCCCCTACAACATACTAAAATTTCATCGAAATTCAACCATTTCTACACGAGTTATGTGCGGATGGACAGACAGACAGACAGACAGACAGACAAAGCTGTAGCATATACGCTTCATCAACCTACGATTGGAAAGCGTAAAAAGTTTTCGACCTTTACGCAGCTAGCGGGAAATCTTTGCGTTATTTAAAGAGGATAATGCTCCACATCTCTGTTGTAGCGAATGGCATACAGTAAAGAAGGAATTTCTCAGTAGCGTTTTTAGAAGCGGCGATACAGCTGCAAACTGAAGTTCACAAACACCAATTACCGACAGAACTGTGAACTACCAAATTCCTCGTATACTAGCCTAAAGTGTTCTGCAGGGTAAATGACATCCGGTGTTGAAAGAATATTTTAAATCGCACAGGTAAAAGCAGTAATATTGAGAAAAGTAGATTAGACATTTCTGCCACTACAGGCGAAATTGTGCACTGTTTTGGAAAGAAAATACACAGAGTTTGTACATTTTGTAGTATCTGACCGAAGAAAGTTTTTCAATCGGGTTTTTAGTCCCACAGATATTGCCGTAAACGGAAACGTGAACTTACGCCCTCTGGTGGCGGATTTGGACGGTAAGAAAAATTTGAAGTTATATGAGAAACATTTCGTAGCGGAAAAGCTCTCCAACTAATAAATAATTTTTCAAATCTGACTCTTAGAAGCAGAGATATCGACAAAAATAAGACAGGCGTTTACATCCCCTGACGGAAAAAACATTCGTTATTTTAAGGAGAAAATATTGTCAAAATACTTTTCGATGCGAGCCGTATCGATCAACGAAAGAATTTTTTCAATCCAGTTTTCAGGAGCTCAGATTTTGCTGCGAATACATCAGATAAAGAAATTTTAAAACTTATGTCCCAAAATGGCCAAACCATTCTTTGTGAAATATTAGAAATACAATCAAAACATTTTCCACCAGAAGCTGTATCCGGTGCAGGAAGAATTTTGTGAATCGGAGTTTTAGAAGCAGAGATATCGGGGAAAGCGCAATTTATTTATTTACATTTACCCCTTGCGGAAAGTCAATGAATAACTTGAAAATTCTGAAATTATACGAAAAACATGTCGCACTGGAAACTCTATCCAGCAAAGAAGGAATTTTTTAAATCTGACCATTAAAAGCAGAGATTTTGACAAAAATAAGATATACCTCTACGCCCCCTGGTAGAGAAACCATGCATTATTTTAAGAAGAAAATATTCCGAAAAGGTTTATCGATGTGAGTAGCGAAATAATTTTCTCAATCGATATTTTAGAAGCTGATTTTGTCAATCGATATTTAGAATCAGCACACGAAATAATTTTCTCAATCGATATTTTAGAAGCTTAGATGTTGCTGCAAATACATCAGAAGCAGAAATTAACTCTTACGCCCCCTGGTGGCCAAACTATTTTATAGCAAAAATTAGAAAGTACATGCAAAATATTACCCATCAAGAGCTGTATCCACTGAAGAAATAATTTTTCGAATCGGAGTTTTAGAAGCAGAGGTATTGGGAGAAACGCTATTTACTTTTACGCCTCCTAGCGGTGAATCGATAAGTAACTTGAAAAAATGACTATACCTAAAATAATCTTCAACATGAATGGAATCGAAAGGAGAAGAATTTTTGAATTGGATGTTCAGATTCAAATATTTGGAATAAAATGTATTTTGAATTCGATATCATCTGTATTTAAGCCCTCTAGCGGCCAAAATTGTACATCGTAAAAAAAAACAAAAAAACTAAAGGGTCATCATTCACACATTTCAGGCTTCCTAATGCAAAAATAATTTTTCAAGTGGGACTATTGGTTGCAGTGATATGGTGCCTGCAGTCGGGCAGACGGACTGACAAACCAATAACACAAGCATGATCTTTTTCTACAAAAGACGCGCAAAAAACTTACGAAATATATTGAATTTCCCACAAAGAATGTGCACCTGTTTTCATAAACATGGTGCTTACAAAAAATATTGGTGAACTTTCTATGGGTACCGTAGTCGAAGTAGACAGAAGAGATCGGAAACTCCCGGCCTAGATTATAAATTTAAATGAAAGAAATTAAAGATCAGACTTTCCGAACGGTACAGGAATATCCTTTCCGAATCCTTCAAGATAAGTAAAAGATTGAAACACGCTTCGCATCGAAGCTTGAAAATTTTCTCAAAAGACCAAGTAATATTGAAACTGAGGTTTTTGGTATCTTACTTCCTTAAATTCAAAGACAAAGTTTAAGACAGAAAACTCACCTCCCATAAGTTCTGTTTACTTGCAGCACAACATGCACTGGTGTGCAAAAGTTAAGGACGAAGAGGAGAAATTAACATAACAGCGGAACGAGCAGGCAGAACGGACCGAAAGACCACTCAGGAGATAAACTAGGGTCCTGTACGGTAGGGGATGCACATATATGCAACAAGACGTAGGGGGGGGGGAGTGTCGGAAGGGTATAAAGCACACGGGCGGTGTACGCTCAGCAATTCGGTGAAATCTATTGCACGGTGTACATCGGTTTGAACGCCGTCGAGTTGCTGCCACAGTGTGATATGGCCAACAGGCAATCCAGTACACGACATCTGGATGACCTTACCCGAGGTCGCGTCATTGGGAATATGGAAGAAGGTCGAAGTGTGACTAGTGTGGCCGAGGAGTTCAATATTGCTCACAGCATCGTTTCACGAGTTTGGAGAGCATTCCAAACGACAGGAGCAGCTGTCCGAGAGTTTAGTAGTGGTCGTCCACGAGCAACCACGGCGGCGGACGACCGGTATATTGTCCTACAGGCGAGAAGAGACAGACGGCAGACAGCGGGAGAAATCGCAAGGCATATGCAACAGACAACTGGACGTCCGTTATCGCGTTTTACCGTGGCCAGGAGACTGCACAAAGGTGGTTTATTTGCACGACGACCAGAACGGTGTATGCCATTACCGCCTGCTCATCGGAGACGGCGGTTTCTGTGGTACCAGGAACACAAGAACTGGACACATCAGCAATGGGGCCGAGTTCTCTTTACGGATGAGAGCCGATTTAGTCTGACAAGCGAGTCTGGACGTATACACATCTGGAGAGAGCAGGGAACACGCAATCACGCCACCAACATCATCGAAAGGGACCGGTTTAGAGTTGGCGGAGTTCTAGTTTGGGGAGGTATCATGCTTGGTAGCCGTACTGACCTCCACATCTTCCAAGGAGGTTCAGTCAGTGGTGGCCGCTACTGTACCGAGGTTCTCCTGCCTCACGTGCTTCTGTTTAGAGGTGGTGTGGGTCCTGAGTTCCTCTTAATGGACGACAACGCTACACCTCATTGTACAGTGGCTGTCGCAGAGCTGTTGGAGAGTGAAGATATTCAACGCATGGACTGGCCCGCAAGGTCTCCGGACCTAAATCCAATCGAACACGTGTGGGACATTCTCGGGAGACGTTTGGCAGCACGTCACCAGCCGCCAGCAACGATTCCACAGCTACGATTGGCGTTACAAGAGGAATGGGCCTCGATGCCTCAACATCTCCCTGACAACCTCGTCCTCAGCATGAACAGATGCTGTAAATCCTGTATCACAGTCAGGGGGGATCATATCCCCTACTAAAGACTGGATTTTTGTTGGCAGCCGCCTGTCACATGAACGTTTCTGTCTTATGTCCAGTTGTGCTCGAAGCTACCTTTTCAATAAAGTGCGTTTGTATCCTTTGAATTCCTTGTTTGGACGGTTTTGCTCACTTGTCCCATATTCTGACATCTTGGGGATCTTATGGTATGATTTGAGTCGATGTGGAGCACTTCTGCAAGACGTTACATTCGAAAAACCGTCTCGTCCTTAATTTTTGCACGCCAGTGAACTTTGTTTCCTCTTGATAGAAACATTGTTCTCAAATCAGATTAAGAACTAAGGTGTTCTGCTCGAGCGAGTTAAAACAATGACGTTGAGCTTTGAATCACGTTAAACAAAATCCAGGTTTGGTCTTCTACACTCGACTTCACTAGCGTTTGTAAACACTGTCAAGGAATATGGAATGTTATTTGTGTCTTTTTAATGTAATAATGTCGCCAAGTGGGGGCGAATTTTTATTGCCCACTCCGCCACTCATCCAATTCAAGATGTGCAATTTTTCATTTTTTTTTTTTTACTTTAACATTTAATCTGGACTTTACCAAATAACAATGAGTCTCATGATTTTCGTCGTGTAGCCCTACTTATTTCCTTCTAGAAGACGGTTATCAAAATGTCATGGAAATTCAATTGTTCTCCACTCTTTCAAAACTCAGTTAAAGCTTATTTAGCACGTCTTTTTAAAAAAACATCGTACATACGTTATCGGTTTATCCGTCCGTCCGTCTGTTCCACCATATCTTTTCATTAGGAAGCTTGAAATATAATATGGATGATCCATCATTTAGCATTTTTTTTTTTTTTTTGATGATATCGAATTCAAAATATAATTTTATTCCATATATCTTCTTCTAAACATCCGATTGAAAAAAAATCTTTTACCTTTTAATTCCATTTATGTCAAAGAGTATTTTTGGTATAGTCACTTTTTTAAATAAAGTGACTATACCAAAAGATTTCTCATCAGGAGCTATATCCGCGGGAAGTACACTATCTACCAACAAGTAATTGGACACCAGTGATAGCAAAGGAAAACGAAGTTTGTTCACCTTCAATAGTTGGTGGAGCCTCCACAAGCGGCGATTACAGCTGCGACCCTCCGGGGCATACTCTCAACCAGGCGTTGTATGACAGCTAGCGGTATTTTCTTCCGCTCGGCTTGGAGAAGACAGGTCAGTTCCTTCACCGATTTCAGACGGTGGGGGCACCCCTTAAGTCGACGCTACAACTCGTCCCAGAGGTGCTCGATAGGGTTAAGGTCCGGGCTCTGCGCAGGCCAGTCCATACGATTAACCCCATTGTCACCATAGCAAGCCATGGTGGACCTCGCAACATGGCAGGTGGCATTGTCATCCTAAAAGTAACATGGGTCCACCCCGTAAAACTGCCACAACGTAGGAAGCGCATGGACATCCAAAATGGCGCAGTAGGTCTCCGCGTTTAGTCTACCAGGAATTGCGACCAAGGGTCCCGTGCCATACCAGGAGAAACACCCCCATAGCATAATTCCACCACCGCCGAACTTCACAGTTGGCACAATACATTCCGGCAGGAGGCGTTCTCCAGGCAGAAGCCAAACCCAGACCCTGCCATCCGAACGGTAGAGGGGGAACCTTGATTCGTCGCTCCCGAGAACCTGTTTCCACTGTTCAACGGTCCACTGTCGACGTTCTTTGCTCACGTTAGCCGAGCAGCGCTATTGGACTTGGTGACCAAAGGCTTGTGGGTGGCAGCACGTCCATGATAACCGAGCAGATGGGCTTCCTTACGGATGGTATTCATCGTAAGAACACTCCCGGATGCCTGTTGAAACTCCTCGCGGAGGGAGCTCATCGATTTGGTGCGGTTCTTCCGAATTTCTCTGTCCAGCACCCGTCGGTCTCTAACTCCCAGTTTTGTGAGTCTGCCGGGTCGGGGCACATTCCGACAGTCACCTCTCATCTTTCACTTGCTAATCACGTAGGCCACTGTCGATTTTGGGTACTTCAACTAACTGGATATGTCACGTATGGATCGGTCATTTATGTGATACCCGACGATTACACCTTTCTCGAAATCAGAGAGCTCCGAACTGCGTGGCATCTTGCATGCGACTGATTGCGTTGATGTTTCCCACACGATATTTAACGAAGGTATCCGTGACGTGTATCAGGACCGCAGATATCGTCGATTGCAGGGGTGTCCAATTACTTGTTGGTAGATAGTGTAAAAGTAAATTACGTTCTCCCCGATACTCTGCTTCTAAAACTCCCATTGGAATTTTTTTTTCTTCAGCGGATACAGAACCTGATGGGAAATCTTTTGCATATAATTTCCAATCTTGGGCATAGGACAGTTTTGCCACCAGGGGGCATAAGATTTAATTTCTGCTTCTGATGTATTTACCACAACCGAGCTTCTAAAATCTCGACTGAAAAAATTCGTTCATGGACCGATGCCACTCACGTTGATAAAACTTTTCGGAATATTTTCTTCCTAAAATATTGCACGCTTACTCCGCCAGAGGGCGTAGATGTGTCTCTCATTATTACCAAAATCTCTGTTTCTAATGGTCCGATTTCAAAAAGTCCTTCTTTATTGGATAGAGTTTCTGGTGCGAAACGTTTTCATATAACTTCAAAATTTCCAAGTATTAGGTGTGCAACGTAATTCTCGGCCACAGGCACGACACGTTGACAGCAAATTATAGCAAATCGATTACGTACCAATTTAGGGAAATAATTCCCGTCGTGTTGGATACATTTCAGCCATCGTTAAGGGAACTTGCGGAAGAAAGAGGGCTGTTTCGAGCTGATAAAGTCATCAATACTTGTGTGGATCTCCTCGACAGAAGTGAAGTGCGTATCACTCAGGTGATGTTCCAGGGAGCGAAAGAGGTGATAATCCGACGGGGCGACGTCTGGAGAATGCGTCGGGTGGGACAAAATCTCTCATCCCAGGTCGGTGATCGTGTTTGAAGTTGTCTTCGCGGTGTGAGGAAGCGTGTTATCCAGAAGCAACAGGACAGACCTTCTGCCCTGGCCGGTGGGTGTATGACCTTTTCGCCTCCATTGCGTCACTCACACGAATTAGTTGCTGACAATAACCCTCAGCATTGACCGGTTCACCAGGTTTGAGCAACTCATAGTGTAAGACACCGCGCTGATCCCACCATATACACAGCAACAACTTCCTGGCATGGATATTCGGTTTGGCGGTACTGGTGGTAGGCTGACCTATATAAACCCACGATTTGCGCAGCTTAGGATTATTGTAGAGTATCCACTTCTCATCACAGGTAAAAATCTTGTGGAGGAAATCCTTCTTCTTGAATCTGGAGAGCAAGGACACAGCAACATCGTAGCGCCTAGACTTATTCGCAGTTCTGAGTTCGTGGGGCACCCAACGGCCCTCCTTATGAATCCGTCCCAGCTTGAGCAGGCGTTTTGTTATGGCTTTCCGTGTTACTCCGAGTTCCTGGCCGAGCTCTGGCTGTATGCGACAGCGATCCGCGTCCAGCATTTGTTCCAGTTCCTCTTCGTCAACTTTCTGTGGTTGTCCCGGATGTTCTACATCACGGAGGTCGAAATTTCCATTCTTAAACCGCGGGAGCCACTTCTTACACGTACTGTAGGACACAGCAGCCTCACCCAAAGCAGTACAGATCATTTGCTGGGCTTCCGCGGCACTTTTGTTTCAGCTGAAACGCGAACAGTAAGCAGTGCCTCAAATGTTGCTTCTCGAACGACATTGCGTTCACCGTCAACTTTCGTCCCTTCTGTCACTACAGCTGTGAGCGGTTACGGTTGCCTGGAAAGCTGTTGCATGGCGCTGCAATCAGCCATTACCACACACAGCTATTTACATTTGCCGACGTTCTGTGATCGCTTGAGGTTAGGGGCCGAGAATTAAATTGCACACCTAATAATTCATAGACTTTCCGCTAGGAGACGTGAAGGTGAATTGTGTTTCCCTCGATATCTCTGCTCCTTAAAACTCCGATTTGAAAAATTTCTTCCGCACCGGATACAGCTCCTGATGGGAAATCTTTTGCACAAAATTTCTAATTTGTGGCAAAAAAATTGTTTGACAACCAGGGGCGTAAGTGTTAATTTCGGGTTTTGATGTATTTGCAGTAAAATCTGAGCTTCTAAAATCGCGATTGAAAAAAATCGCTTGTGGACCGATACTACTCACGTCGATAGACGTTTTCGGAATATTTTTGTTTTAAGTTAATGCATGGTTTCTCCGCCAAGGAGCGTAGATACATATATCGCTTTTTTAGCACGTCTTTTGTAAAACAAGTTAGTAAAATCATGCAATGCATTCATTATGATACGCTTTCCAACATACCAGAAATTATTACTCAAGTTGTGAGGATAATGGCTGTGGAATAAATCTCGTTCCTGTGTCCTGACCTTTGACCCCATTTCGATTATATTCAACAGAACCTGTTCAGTATATCTCAAGAATAACATACTAAAGTTTTGTCGCAATAGAAGCAGTTTTACGCAAGTTATGAGAATAATGGCTGTGGAATAAATCTTGCTTTTGTGCAATGACCTTTAACCCCATTTCGTTGATATTCAACAAAACCGGTTCACTATACCTCCGGAACAACATGATACCGTTTTGTCGCAATCGAAACATTTTTACGTAAGTTATGATGCGCAAGGGCAATGGAATGGATCCCACTCCAGTGTCCTGACATTTGACCCCATTTCGCCCATTTTCAATAGGGTTCGTCCCCAGTGGCTCCCTACCAAATACTAAAATTTCATCGAAATCGAACCACTTTTACGCAAGTTATGACGCATAAGGGCAATGGAATAAATCCCGCTCTTATGCCCTGCCTGACCTTTGACCCCAATTTGCCAATTTTCAATAGGGTTCGTACCCAGGCAGTTTCCTACCACATATTGAAATTTCATCGAAATCGTACTCTTACACCAACTTAGACCATAGACGGAAGAGGTCGGGGCCCGGGGCCAAGGGGCCCCCATACAACATTTTCGTAAAATTTACAGTTTTCAATTTAGAACCACCAAATTTTTTATACTATCTCATTGTACCCTAACTTAGACCGTACACGGTTTTTGGAAGGGTTCGAGGCCCGGGGTCAAAGGGGCCTCATACATTTTCGTAAAATCTACAGTTTTCAATTTAGAACCACCATATTTTTTATACTGTCTCATTGTACTCTAACTTAGACCGTATACGGTTTTTGGAAGGGGCCGGGACCCGGGGCCCGGGGTCAAGGGCCCCCTAACAAAACTTTCGTAAAATTTACAGTTTTCAATTCAGAACCACCAAATTTGGTATACTATCTCATGGTATTCTAACGTAGCTCGCAGATAGGGTATTGGAGTGCAGAATTGTGTTGCAGTTCATAAGTAAAAAATGGAAATTTTTGAGAAAATTTTGTATGATGTTCCCTTTACCCCGGGCCCTGACTCCTTCCAAAAACCGTGTACGGTCTAAGTACAATGAAATAGTATACCAAATTTGGTGGTTCTCAGTTAAAAACTGTAGATTTTACGAAAATGTTGTATGGGGCCCCCTTCACCCCGGGCCCCGACCCCTTCCGTCTGTGGTCTAAGTTGGTGTAAGAGTAGAATGAGATAGTATACCAAATTGGGTAGTTCTAAATTGAAAACTGTAGCTTTTAAGAAAATGTTGTATGGTTCCCCCTTTTCCCACGTCCCGGCCTCTTCCAAAAACCATCTACGATTTGAGTTACAGTACGATGAGATAGTATACCAAAGTTGGTGGCTCTGAACTTTTTTCGGTTTTTTAGGAATCGATTGTTTGCATATACTGTATAGTGTCGACGAAATGTACCTGTCGACGAAATGAGTTGTCGACGAAGTTGCGTCGACGAAATGAGTTGTCGACGAAGTTGCGTCGACGAAATGAGTTGTCGACGAAGTGAATCAGACCGGACTGCAGTGCATCTGACAGCTGCTAGAGTATGCGTGGTGGAGGGTCCATAGAGCGAACAACACGATCGAGGTGGTCCCACAGATGCTCAATTGGTTTAAGTCTGGGGAATTAGGGGGCCGGGGAAGTACTTTGAAGTTTTCATCGTGTCCTTCCAACCACTCTCGAACATTTCTGGCTGTGTGACACGTCGCATTGTCATTCTGGAAGATCCCATCCGCCCCAGGGAAGACAATCTTCGTGTATGGGTGTAGAACGCGGTCTGCAAGAACGGATTCATAACGAATTCGGTCCATAGTGCTTTCCACAGGTATGAGTGAACCCAGGGAATGCCACAAAAACATTCTCCAGAGCATAACGCTGCCTGCGCCAGCGTGTGTTCTCCCAGCAGTGGTTGAAGAGTGTTTGTTCTTCGATGTTTCTCGCCTTATACGCCAAAGTCCATGCGTTTGATGAAGCAGAAAACGTGACTCATCGGAGAAGGTAATCCTTTGCCAATCAGCGGAGGTCCAATTCCGATTCTGGCGTGCAAATGTAAGCCTTTTCTGCCGATGCACCTTCCTCATCATAGGTGCAGTGACCATCCATCTGCATCGAAGCCCCATACGCGGCAGGTTTCGCTGAAACTGTCGTTCTAGACACACTTCCGGTAGCCCCCTGATTGATTCGGCCAGTGAGTTGCTCCACTGTAACGTGTCGATCGGCCCTCACGCACCTTCGAAGGCGACGTTCACCTCTCACATCAATGGCATGTAGCTATCCGCAGTTCCCACGTCGCTTATTCGCAAGCATATCATTTCTCCAATTACTATACACTTTAACCACAGCAGCACGCGAACAGTTCACAAACTGCACTGTTTCAGAAATACTGCCACCTTTGGCCCGAAAGTCGATAATCATCCTTTTTTGCAAATCTGATAAATCGCTCCTTTTATCTATAACAGCAACGAGTGATATGTTTTCGGAATGCATACAGCACACGTTGTTTATTCTCTAAGTCAGCTCACGACACGTGCCTTCTTTCATTGGCAACGCACTGTTGACATGAAAAGTAGGAGGTGGTCACAATAATGTAACTGTTTATTAGAAAACGACTGTGTATTACTGCTGATATTCTGCAAACGGAAGCGTGACTTTATGCCCCTAGTGGCGCCCTTGTGCTTTAGAATATCGAAATTTTCTGCAAAACATTTTCCACCAGAAATGCTCTCCGACGGCGGAAGATTTTTGAAATCGATGTGTTAGAAGCAGATACGTCGACAAAAGTAAGACATGCGTCGATCACCCCAGGCGGAAAAACTACGTACTATTTTAAGCACAGGATATTATCCAAAGGTTTGACGTGGAGAGCGGTATCTGTCCCCCGAAGAATTTTTTAAATCAAGTTTTCAGGAGTTCAGTTACTACTGCAAATACATCAGAGACAAAAATATACACTTACCCTAGTGGACAAAATTCCATACCAAATATTATAAATTATATTCCACAAGCAGCTGTATCCGTGCAAAAATAATTTTTCAAAACTGTTCTTTAGCAGCGGAGATATCGTGGAAATCGCAATTTAAATTTACACACACTAACGGAAAAACTATGCACCACTTGAAAAAGAAACTGTAGTCAAAATAGCCTTCGTTATAAATGCTTTCGAATCAAAGAATGTTTTCAACTGGATACTTGGAAGCAATTATATATAATAAAATGCGTTTTGTATTCGATAGTTTCTACATTTACGCCCTCTAGCGGCAATGTTATGAATCGTTAAAAGGGTGCAAGGATCATCATTCTACCATTTTAAGCTTCATATTGCGGAAATATTTTTTAAATCCTACTGTTAGTTGAGAAGATGTGGTGTCCACGGATGAACGGACAAAGTGATACCATAAGCACGTACTTTTTTCCACACAAGACGTGCTAAAAATCTTCTTGCATGCTGAGTGGTTTTAGTACAGAAATTTTACGTATGTATCACGCTTGTTCATACGACAAAATTTATTATAACGAAAGTTGAACATCGGTAAATGATTGTGGGAATTTCTGCTATGTTCATTATTGTTTCATATGAACACTTTATCACATAACTAGCTCATAGCACGAGCCATGCACGGGTGCAAAAGCTATGAATGAATTTGTTATAACATGAATCATAAAATACATATACATAACTACAGGGTGTGCCATGTAAAAGAGGCCAGAGTATAATGAACGGCAACAGTCAAGCAATGTTACTATACATGGTAAAGAATAGTTGAAATGACAGAAAACAGGAGTAATTTACCTGCGTTTACAACAATTGCTGAAAGTGCTGTCCTCCGACATCAAGACACAGCTGCACACGGCGGAACATGTTGTTCGTAACGCGCCACAACTCATCGACAGTAGTTTGGGCTATGGCATCCGTAATGTTCACTTATATTTCATCAAGGGTGTGCTTATTAGTTACGTACACTTTCCCTTTCAATGCTCCAAACAGATAAAAGTCACAGGTGGAGAGATAAAAGTCACAGGTGGAGATATAAAAGTCACAGGTGGAGAGATGTCACAGGTTGAGAGATGACACAAGTAGAGAGATGTCACAGGAGGAGAGATAACACAGGTTGGGAAATTTTTGTCTCTTCACTTACATTTATAACAGCATACCTACACTGCTCTGGCTGTGACTAACCACTCCGGAGAATTTCTAACCGGTTTCTGTAAGTAATTCTCCGGAGTGACTAACCACTCCGGAGAATTACACGCAGAAACCGGTTAGAAGTGGAACAAAGCGGTTTTGACTGTAAACCCGGCAAAACAACTTTAGCATGGCTAACAACGTCTGGCCAAGGGGCCTCTTTTATATGGCTCACCCGGTATAATAAACGGTTGAATTATTAAGGGTAGTCAATAAGATAGGTCACCAACAACAAAATTCTTGTAATATTCAAATGAGAAAAGACTATTATATAGGTTAAGAGATTTTAACCCGTCATATGACGGTCACAGTACATTAAAAATCATATTAATATGCAATGGAAAAAAAAATGAAATAAAACATGACATAACACCTACGTAACAGAACAAACGTCGAAGACAGTTGATCGAGCACGTGTGTGTTGTCACAGATGAAGTCGTTTGTCTTACTAACCTTATTTTATTTTCCGGTATTTCTCCTTAATTTTACGTATCGTGCGATAGCATTGAGCTCAGTTCGAATTTCGGCCACCGGATAAAAGTAGATGGCGTTGCAAGTACTGAATGACGTCAGAGCGTTAGGGACAGACGTAGCCTATGATATAGGTTTCATTAGAGTAGTGTACTGCCCTCTTAATTTGGAAAATCCGGCTCTGCCAGGCGTGGCTCAGAATTTCCAGTTTACGATCCGTCCCGTCCCGGCCTGGCCTGTCTGACCCGTTTTATACCTTCATCAAGCGTTCTCTGTCTCACAGAGAGACGTGACATTCCTCGTAGAAATTCTTCACATACTTCAGGTTTCTGCCTAACTACGTACTTCTGATAAAATGTAAATACTTTTTCTTCTTCTACACTTAGATACAAACAAGGCAGTCCTCGATCCGCAAATATGTAAACAAATACTTCGAACTTCCTCATCTCCGCTGTAGCAACGAATAGCGCCAGAAGTTCGTTTCGGTTTTGGTTTCGAGATGTTGATAACTCACTTCATTTAAACATATCTCGGAAAAGGAAAAAAAAAAAAAAAAAGCAACGTGTTTTAGTCGTTAAAGCAAATAAAGTAAAAACGGAATTTTATTTCAACCTTAAAAGAAATAAACCCTCCAGTTTTATACTCTCATCTTATAGCCCGAATTGTTCGTTTAAGCTGTAATTAATCAATGCAGCCGGTGGCAGATTCGTTTCACTCAGTGAACTTCACCATCTGATTATTTGGCGTACAAATAAGTTTTGAAGCGTTTTTTGTATGACGTATACCGCTAATTTACACATCCGACATTCCCCCGAGTTGTCATGTGACCGTAACTGGTTCAGAATATAAAATGTGACACAGAAGTTTGCCCAACAGTCAAACGCACTTGCACATCGGTAGGTGAAAGATGG
Source organism: Macrothele yani (assembly GCA_039090855.1). Taxonomy (NCBI): domain Eukaryota; kingdom Metazoa; phylum Arthropoda; class Arachnida; order Araneae; family Macrothelidae; genus Macrothele; species Macrothele yani. The sequence continues at coordinate 53,702,359 of CM077028.1, forward strand.
CAATTGATACTGCATTTATTCGACACTGCATTCGTTACGAATTTCATCCAAAAAAAAAAGATACTGCAAAGCATGATCATCGATCTGTTCAGTTCTGGGGAAAATATTGTATCGAAAAGCACGTGTGAGTTTTGGTTTAGAAGGATTAAATCAGGTGATTTTCATGTTAGCTATAGAGAACGTAGCGGAGCCCCGCAGAAGGTTGCACATGAGGAACTGCAAGCATTGCTAATGAAGATTCGTCTCAAACGTAAAAAGAACTAGCTGAACAACTGGGAGTAACTCAACAAACCATTTCCAATCGTTTATGCGCAATGGGAAAGATTCAGAAGGAAGTAAAATGGGTGCCACATGACCTGAGCCAAAGGAACAAGAATGAGCGTGACATGAAGTGTTTGAATCTGTTGAATAAACAACACAGAAAGTCTTTCCTGTGTAAAATCGTTACGGGTGACGAAAAGTGGATATGGTACGACAACCCCAAACGCAAAAAAAAAACAACTAGGTAGACACTGGTGAAGCAACGAATTCGACACCGAAACGGAATATTCACTTCAAGAAAGTTTTGCTGTGCATCTGGTGGGGGATATGAAGGGTGTGCTCTATTATGAGCTACTGAAACAGGGTCAAACTGTTACTGCTGATCGCTACAAGCAACAATTGCTGCGATTGAACTAGGAAATCTGTCAGACACGACCATTTACAGGCAAAGGCTTGCGTCACGTGAAATTACTGCATGACAACGCTAGGCCGCACGTCAAGAAATCGGTCAAGGAAACGTTATTGGCTCTTGGCTGGGAAGTGTTAGAGCACTCGGCGGATAGTCCCAACACAGCCCCTTCAGACTATCATTTGTTCCTGTCGAAGCAGCATGGTTTGTCTGTTGTACGGTTCGGGACATGTGACGAAGTGGGAAAATGGGTTGACGACTTCATCGCGTCATACGACGAAGTATTCTTCATTGCTGGAATAAGTCAGCTACCCGACCGATGGCGGAAGGTGATAGATAATGACGGCACATATTTTGATTCGTAAAGGTACTGCTATTTTCTCTCCAATTACATGTTGTGTTGTCTTAAAACGCTTTAAAACTTGATTCCACACCTAATATTTAGCAAGTTAGTCTCCGTTTCAAACTCATCTTACAGCCCGACTTGTGGGTTTAAGCTGTGATTAATTAATGTATCCGGTGGCAGATTCGTTTCACTCAGTGAACTTCACCATCTGATTATTTAGTGTGTCTTCGTTTTGTGAGACGAAAATATTTTTTAATACGTGAGCAAAATGTTAAACCTTCCAGTACAAGTCCGACACGGTCCTAGTGACGGCTCGGGCTCGGGCTTCAGCCAGCCCCGTGAAGACCTCTGAAGTAAAGCAGCTCCGAAATTATAAACACCGTCTTGTGGTTCGCTGATTTTTTTATTCATCAGAAAACAATCACAATAACATTTCATTTAACTTAAATGACATAAATTGACAAAAGGTAGTTTCCTTTGCTTTGGGTAATATACAGGGTGCATAGGAATGTCCCTTTAGCCTGAAATAACTTGCCAACGGAGAGAGATACAGTTATGCAAGTGAGACAACGGTATAGTAAAGCGACTACGCCTGATCTAATGCAATGGATAACAGCGCCCCTAGTGGCGAAAGGCGGAAGTTAGCCAATGCAAGTCGAAAACGAAAAGAGATAGAGCAAAATTTCCAATTACAAAGGTGTAGAACATCAATTAATTAGTACAAAACGACATTTGTTTTACACATATAAGATACATTGTAACCTGAACACCCTAAAATGTCCGAAATCGATGCGCGACCTTTTGTGTGAACGTTTGAAGGGAACAGGCACAGGTATGAGCAAATACACACTAAGCGGTTCTTTCAAATACCTCAAAACACGTTAATGGACCAACGCACTTGATGTCTGGTGGATCGCCCCACGAGGAATTTTCCATCGCCCAGTAGTGGGCGTTGTGTCGGTTTAGTAATCCGGTACGGTGGAACACTGCCTCTTCCGACCAAACAATGTTGGATAAAGAGTCTGAGTCACCTTCAACATTAATCAACGCCCAGTTACACCAATCAAATCGACCCTCATTGTCCCGTGGTAACAGTTCTTGCTGCGAAGTGACACGATAGGGATGTGCTCCTTGAGCATGCAGTATTTGCCATACACGGCTCCGTGTTAAGCCACTTGCCCTGATGATATCTCTTGTACTGCTTTGTGCATGGGCTAATGCGTATGCCAAAATATCCTCTACCATTATACACATACCTGCACCCACTGGTCTGCCAGAACGAGAACGACTTTTAGTGCTTTCTGTCTCCCTGAGCCGTCTCACTACACTTGCGATGGTAACCGTCATTAGATGTGGCCCAACTGGAAAACGAACGGCATATTCCCATGCAGTTAGCGCCACGTTTCGTCAGCATTCGCCATAAATAAGTACCATCTCGCAATGTTGGGAGTGAGTGAAGCTCGCTCTTCTCACACAGCGTACCTATAGACTTAAACTTCTGATCAGGGTATCCTGCTACTGGTTTTTGTATCGTAGGTACGGTACAACGTCACAATCTGCATTTGCATACGGCTACATTTGCGAAATGTGAATATGCAGATTCGAATCGTCGCGCATCGATTTCGGACATTTTAGGGTATTCAGGCGACAATGTATCTTATCCGTGTAAAACAGATGTCGTTTTGTACTAATTAATTGATGTTCTACAACTTTGTAGTTGGAAATTTTGCTCTATTTCTTTTCGTTTTCGATTTGCAATGGCTAACTTCCACATTTAAACACTAGGGGCGCTTCTATCCATTGCATTCGATCGGGCGTATTCGCTTTACTATACCGTTATCTTACTTGCATAACTGTACCTCTCTGCGTTCGCAAGTTATTTCAGGCTAAAGGGACTTTCCTATGCACCCTGTATATATCTCATTCAAAAACTAAGATATTTCATGTGACACTTCATGTAAACTTGAATGCCTTCTTTTTTTCAGAGCACAAGAAAAGTTAATCCGTAGTGCTTTCAAGTCAAATAATTTCTGTCTCTCAAAACTACTTTAAAGAAGCTTCTGAAGTTACTGGTGGCATTCCAGTTTGTTATCATATATTCCTTGTTATTGTTTTCACATAGCATATACGAAGAATATCGGGGAACCAACAGTCAACTTTTCCGTTGCGAATGCCCAACATATAATTATTTCTGCATGGTAAGGGGCTTATATTGTCATTAGAGCGTCCACACAAAGATTATGCACAATATTAGGGCAAGAAAAGGTGTTTTTAATTTTGGAGAAGATATCGCATGATTCATATATGCTTCAGCTTTGAAATGATCCATATTCGCTCTGAAACGGTCCCTCCAGAATTCACATCGGTAATTATCCGGCTTGGTTTCCACTTTCTCCTCTACTCCCATTTCCAGGTAAACAGGGTCGTTCCATTTGTATGCAGGCCAAACTTCCTCTCCGAGGATGTTCGGATTTCTGAAAGAGAAAATTTTGGGAAACGTTAAGACCATACAAAGTAACATTCTATATTGCATCAGAGAAATGCTTACTGGTACATTGTCATTTTGTTTCCCTTTAGATATTCCAGTTTTTAGTGCCGGCTCGTGACATGGAGTTGCAGGGTCACAGCCCCGCTACTCGCTTCATACCGTACTGAATGAAGTTTCCAGTGTTCGTTTAAATCGCCCTCTCAGCTGTTCCATCTCTAAGTTGAATATAGGCATTGCGATGTGAGCGCCATCTGCAGGGAGCTGCTAAAATCCCAGCCCCTTTAAATATAGTAAACAAAGCATTGGAGCAGAGCCCATTTAAGAGGGGCAAAGGGGTTGGAGCCCCGGGTCCCGCATTTCAAGAAGCCCCAGAATTATGCAGGATGCTTAAAGAATTTACAGATTTCTGCAGTTTTTTTTTTCGTAGATAGCGCACGAAATCTGTAAGAAACTGCCTTGTAAAAAAACAAATTCTACTTTTCCCTTTTTTTAGGAATTCGCAAAACGTATAGTCGCACCAAGTTCATCCTCAAATCTTTCGAAAGCATTACAGACGTTTTATACACACCTGTAATTGAAGATGGAACATTACTTAGCGTCTGTTTCCAACTGCGTTCTTCCGAAGGTTAGTAGAAAGAATATTCTCCCGGTCTTGATTTTAACGGGCGTGAAAGGGCGGGCGAACTGACCTGTCGGACTTCTTTTATGTTTGTAAATGCTTTGGTTACAATAATGCTATCTCGTTTTCACACATATAGGAAGGAGTAAAAACGGGGATTTAACGTTTATGGGTTTGTCATCCAGTCAAACCTTTCTCTACCTCTGATAGTCTCTTCAAAATTGTTATTAGGCAACTTTTTGTTATGTAGGGTATGCAGATATAAATAAAAAAGTTTTGAGGCTGCCAGCTAGACTAAATTGATATTGAGAATGTGTAATTCTCAGCACAATGCACACACAGAAATAAATAAATGAAAAATAAACTACCTTGTACCGCTTTCGTCCGCCATGGTTACGAACATGTGTTAGAACATGCATACTTTTTTTGGATTGGATTGGAGGTTTAACGACAACCGTGAGCAACTCAATGGGCTATAAGCAGTCGCCCGTTCCTAATTTAGGGTCACTGGTTCCAGGGAAGGGAAAGAGCCAGTGCCGTAAGACAAACCCAACATCCATGCCTGACCGGGATTCGAACCCTGACCCCTTACGGACGAATGATCAGAGGCCAACGCCTTAGACCACTGCGCCACCGGGGCGGCAACATGCATACTTGATAATTTTTTTCCCGTACATGATATGAAGATTGAAAATATATAAAAATGAAGATCGAAATATATTTATTTGTATGTGATTTAGGGTAGTTAGATTGGGGTTAGATTTTAGTTCCCCTGCAATGATGATTATCAAATGTATTTGACAAAATTTTGAGATATTCCCATTGTTAGTGAGTCACACAGAAAGACCAGATTCATTAAGTAGCCACTCCAAACATAGCATATTTTCTTTTCCCTGGTTTGTTATTTAGGCAGTGATTTTTCAACTTTGAGTAGCTATTTAAAAATATCTTTAAAAAATACAGAAACGCACTTTATTCCCAGTTCAAATTTAATTTGATTACATTCTGAATATTTTCCGCTTACCTAGAGACCGACTTAGAAATTTTGGGGTCCCTAATAATTTTTTAAATGCCCTCGATTGCCCCTTACGGCATAGTTAATGTTGATTTGAAACATATTTATCTTATAGTGAACACTATTTTAACAAATGCTTATCTGAAATTGTCGTAAACAAAATCAGCTGTATCGGTTACGGTTAACGCCAAGGTAACTGACCACGCCAATCGCCGATAGGTGTGGCCATTTGTGGGTTATGTGCGTTTGTATTTCTAGTGCTGCTTTTAAACTGTAACAGACGGCTGGTTGAATCGTCAAAGCTGACGTCAGCAGTTCCGCATTCTGACGTCATATCTGCTAGTTAAGAGTTAGCAGCATCTCAACATCAAAGTGGGATTTCAGAGGTGTCGTTCCAAGCAATTGGATTACATACATGAACACGTGATCACGTCAAGATCATGATTATCAGATTGGCTTTGCAAGGGTGTTTTTTTTTTATTATTTATCTCATTATTGATTTGTTTTTACTAAAGTAGTCTTACATTAGATGTTTTCAGAGTTGATATATTTACATCGTAAATTCTTTCATTAACGATGAATAATTACTAAAAAAAAAAAACACGCACACAATTTGGGGCGTCCCAGAAGGTGAGGCCCGGGCCCCGCGTGCCCCTGCAAAAATCAGCCCCTACGTTTACCACATTCAGCTCTTCAACCTTCTTTGCCACTAATTCTTTTAACACAAATTCTACATTTTATACATGGAGTAACTGCTCACAATCATCAGTCAAAAGGAATTAAAAAATTTGAAGTAAATAATGAATATTTTCACAATGTCTTCAGCTACGCATGGGCGGTGCCCGTCGATTAGCGTGACGTCACAACCAAGTTCTTCATCCGGTGGCCAGGCCATGGCCAACGAGATTCTGAAGGCCCGGGCGGCTTTTTGTGACGTCTGTAGCACCGTCCTTCGTTACACAGAGCACTGCGACTTTTCGGAAGATTATTACTTATCTGCGCTAACAGTTTGGCTCGCTGATCAACAGGGGAAAAAAAAGTAAATATAGAATCTTTAAATCAACATACGAAGCTGATTATATCTCTAAAGCTGTACATTCTTCGTGCAAGATAACTTTTGTGTTCAAAATTCAAAGAATCTCGCTTAATTCTAGCTACAACCGAACACGAAAACTAAAGTGATACGCACATTTCGAAGCCCATAATTACGTTAAATTCAAAAATATATGTACCTAATTCATTAAAGTAGCCTAATAATTTTTATCAAAATGTGCAGTAATTAAGCTACATCTGTTTAAAATAACTTTTTTCGGAAGTTCAATAGGTTTGTGAAAAGTTGAATGACTTACGTTTTGATCGAAGGAGATTAAAATGGTCTGAAATTTGCTCCAAATAGACTTGATTTCAATCAGGCGCATATTTAAAGGAAGGGCCCCAAGGGGCCTTGTCTCCTTCCCCCAAAGGTGTTTCTTTTTTTTTTTTTTGTTAAAATGCAACTTACATTAGAAAAAAGACTGCTTTAATTTAATAAAAATGCATCAACTTACCTTAGAAAATAATGCTTCAATTTTTTCTTCTATTTTCATTAAGTTTTATTTTGTCCTGATGGATTTCAAAAACGCTCATGCTTCGTCACGCCCCTCCTTCTGGCCGAAAAACTTCTATATACGCCCCCTGGCTTCAATAACAAACAAGTAAGTTATGTATTTCTATTGTCGGGTTCATTTACACTAACACTAACTTTGAAAGTACTAACTGTTCGAAGCACTAACTTTAGAAGCACCAACTTTGCGATCAGCTGAAACTTTTGTGTAATTGTTCAAGCACATGTTTGCAAACGTTCTAATAAATTTGCTGAAAATAAAAAAAAAAAAGGAAATCTACTTTTACAATGAATGGATTTTGCTGAAAAAGGAGACGTCTTTACTTTTCCCAAAAAACATTTTAGTTACTTGTAGAATGTGGACACCAAGGGTTAAAGGGCACCGCCTAAAATTACAGCATCGGCGATTGCCTTCGGAAAAAAAAGTTTAGGGACAAAGTGGCTCAGCTACATAACCCGAAATTTTGTTGGAGCAAAGAATTACTGTGTCACGATAACAATATGTTTGGTTGCAGAAACAAAAGGCTTTATCACGAGAACAATATATATTGTAGGATCAAACAAATTCCCAAAAATCGACCTAGGCGGGTTTTTTTTTAAATTAACAAAACGTTTGGTCATCATAACAATAATTTTTTGTAGAATCAACAATAATTTTCAGCAAAATACTTTTGTAAATTCAACAAACATTTTTGTTGACTGCATATCGACAAAATTTTTTGGTTGATTCAACATTTTTTTTGCTGAATTAACAAAACATTTTTCTCAGTGTGTATGGGCATGATCAGAAATTATTTTACATCTTTCCAAATATGATTATTGCCATGAGGTTATATTTGACTGTGCCTGTTTTAAACTGTGAAGCTGAAAGATCATTTTCAAACTTACCTCTTGTGAAAAATGTTCAAGGGACACAGCACAGACTGATAAATTAAATTATCTTCCTATACTTTCGTCAAAAAATGATATAACTTCAACGTTGTACAGGATGTAAACAAAATCTCTTTAAAATTTTGCACATTTATTACGGATACACTGCATGAGATAGACAAATGTGGTTGAGCACATAAATAAGAGCAAAGACAAAAGTTTTTCTACCTCATTACAAAAACTCAATACGCGCACGGTTTGTTCCACATACAACATTTAGCCGAAACTCCAGTTCCAACAATGTGCGCTGAGAGTTTTGTTAATTCAACAAATTTTTTTTTGAATTTGCAAAATAATTTTGTTGAAAATTATTGTTGATTTCACAAAATTTATTGTTTTCACGACAAAACGTTTTGTTCATTTAACAAAATGATTAGGTTGATTTTGGTGAATTTGTTTGATCAAACAAAACATATTCTTATCATGACAAAATGTTTTGTTGCTGCAACAAAACATTTTGTTATCGTGACACAATATATTTTTGTTGCAGCAACAAAACAGTTTGTCATGATAACAATATGTTTTGTTGGATCAAACAAATTCCCCAAAATCGACAAATCATTTTGTTAAATGAACAAAACGTTTTGTCGTGATAACAATACATTTTGTTAAATCAACAGTAATTTTCAACAAATAAATTTTGCAAATTCAACAAAAAATTTTGTTGACTGTATATCGACAAATTTTTTTGTTGAATTAACAAAACGTTTTTCTCAGTGTGCCCTGCAGCATGTCCCGAGTAATGGTCAAAATTGCATTGTTGATCAACGATTTCAGGTCATCGATGTCCTGCACCTTTTGTTGTTGATCATCGATTTCAGGTCATTGATGTCCTGCACCTTTGTCCGATACACGATGTGCTACACATATCCACATACAGAAAAGTCCAGAGGTGTGACATCGGGAGAACGGGGTGGCCATGCAATTGGACCATCCCGTCCAATCCACCTGCCGGGGAATGTTGTGTTTAAAAAATTCCGAACGTGCCATCCCCAATGAGGTGGCGCTCCATCCTGTTGGAATATCACGCTTGATTAAAGGTCCTCCAAATGTGGCACATCATACTCATGCAAAACAGTCAGGTAAATATCTGCCGTCCCTGTTTTCTCACTGAAAACAAAATGGTTCAAGGACTCCATTATGCATAACAGCTTACGTTAGGACTGTCTCTCGTAAGTTCCAAAATCGCAGGAGGATTTTCGGACCCCAAACGCCTGACATTGTGTATGTTTAACTGCCCAGAGACATGAAAAGTTGCCTCATCTGTAAAGCAAACATGCGTGAGAGACTCGGGATGTTCACTCAGTCTGTCCAGCATCGTTACCTGCGAATTCTTTTCGTCGAAGTCTATCGTTCGCCTCAAGTGCTTGTAACAATTGCACTTTGTATGAGTATAAGCGTAGTTGTCTACGTAGCACCCTGTTTACCGTGGACCGGATCATTTCTAGTTCTCTGGCAGCAGAACGAACGGACTTCTTCGGGCTTCGTAAAAACGTATCACGAACACGTTCGATGTCTGCGTTCGATGTTCGTGGGCGGCCACTACGATCTTGATCCAACACGAACCCAGTCCCCATAAATTTCCGGTGCCATTGGCGGATACTAGGACAGGATGACGGGGTTTTTCCCACTCTTCGTCCCGAAATGTCGTTGCCTTTGTGTATCAGTATCACTTGTAAACAAACAATGTGTCCCAACAAGAGAGAGCGTGTACCGAGCGACGCACTACGCTCTCTCTCTCTTGTGGGGACTAAATTTTCATAGAACAGCACCTGCTACGTCTGCGAGGGATCTATAACATAAAACGATAATGTCAATTAAAACTTTAATATTTACAGTATATTATACACAACGTAAGGTCAGGTGGTGCGTAACATCACAGCTTCTCCTTGACAAATGTCAACTCCGCCTTCTCGTGGTGCATCCTGTTCCCACTAAAGGGGCTCTGACGACCGCCAATAGCGGTATAACTATACCATCGGGATTAGAGAAAATGCTATCCCACACTCACCAACCCGCTTGGCCAGCGTGGTGAGTTATCGCCAAACCCCTCCAAAATGACTCCACAACTTAAATCTTGGCCCTCAGTCTCCGGCAGCTGGAATGTACCTGGCCAAGGCAGCGGCCAGTGCGACATGAAGCTGAGGTGCTAAGAATCCCCGGAGGACCGGACTAGGCTGCCATCTGATGCTGACCTTGGCTACGTATAATGGACGCTCCCTATTTTCTGATTCAAGGCTTCTTGAATTGGAAGAGGAACTACAAAGGATCAAGTGGGACATCGTCGGGCTAAGTGAGGTAAGGAGAAAAGGAGAAGATCTCATTGAACTGAAAAGTGGACATCTCTTCTACTATCGTGGGACAGATACTGGCAGAACTAGTGGTGTTGGATTTATAATAAACAAGAAACTGAAGGATAAAGTTGTAGAAGCTGAAAGTTCCTCTGAAAGAGCTGCACGACTTGTTATCCAACTCTCGAGAAGATACCAGGCTCAGATTATTCAAACTTATGCACCAACCACAAGTCATCCTGAAGAAGAAATTGAAGAATTTTATGAGGAAATTTGTCATCTAAATAACAAAGGTAAGCAACACTTGAAGATATTTATGGGAGATTACAATGCAAAAATAGGGCAACAGCAACAAAATGAAACTTCAGTAGGTAATTCGGTCACGGTAACAGAAACCCCAGCGTGGAAATTATCTCGTAGAGTTTGCAGAGGCAGATGGGTTTTTCATCATGAACTCCTTTTTCAAGAAAAAAGCCGCAGAAGAAATGGACATGGAGGATCCCAATGGATTGACAAATGAAATTGGTTTTATTATGTGTAACAAGACATTTGTCATGGAAGACTGCAGTGTTTTGAACAAGTTCAACACAGGTAGTGACCATAGAATGGTAAGATGCACCTCATAGCTAAACTCGAGCGTGGCAAGCTCATAAAACAAAGTGTATTGACATGACTAATCTTAAAAAACATCATAATACCTTCAAATTGGAACTGACGTACATGTTCTCTGCTCTAGAATGTCTAACATCAGAAGTGGACATCTCTGAAGTTAACAGAAAAGTAACCAAAGCTCTTATGGAAACAGCAACAAAATTAGCTGGATCTAAGAACAACTTGCATGTGAACAAATTATCAGGAAAAACCAAAATGTTGATGCAAAAAAGAAGAGAGATGAGGACAACTAAAGAAGATTCGACTTCCAAAGTGGAATATATAGAGCTATGCAAGACAGTACGAAAAAGTATCACTGAAGACGTAAGGAAATTCAACTGTGAACTAGTAAGGAAAGCAATTGAAAACAACCAAAGCCTCAAGATAGCAAAGGGACATCTCAGTAAGGGAAGAAAACAGATTATGGCACTGAGAAAAGAAGATGGTTCTGTAACACGAAATAGAGGGAAAATTTTGAAGAGTGTGAAAGATTTCTACTCCAAATTATATGAAAGGGATGATACATGTACTCTAGGCATCATGAAAGGTACCAGAGTTCTTCCAGTTCTCCCAGCAGAAGTTCCACATGCAATCAAGAACATGAAGCGGGGGAAAGATCCAGGGGAAGATTGGATTACTTAGACATCATACAAGAAGCAAGTGCAGAAATCGAAACACTACTCGCCCAAATTTTCACTCATCAGGAAAAACTCCATGCCGTAATAAAGGGAAGATTCCTGAGGATTGGAACAACGCTACAATGATCCTGCTACATAAAAAAGGTGACATTGAGGATCATAGGAACTACAGACCTATCAGCCTCCTATCAGTGGTTTATCAAATCTTCACTAAAGTTCTTTCACACCGCTTGAAAGTAACACTGGACATGGCTCAACCGAGAGAACAAGCTGGATTCGGGAGAGGCTACAATACAATAGATCATATCCACGTGCTGAGAGAACTAATTGAAAGAGCGAGGGAATATGAACTTCCATTGTGCATGGCTTTTATCGATTATGAAAAAGCCTTTGATTCGGTGAAACCATCAGCAGTTACAATGGCTCTAAAATCCTGCGGTATTGAAGATGCATACATTAATATTATTAATAACATCTATGAAAATGCAAGTGCAAAGATTCGGCTGTTTGAAAATACAACACACATAAAAATTGGAAAGGGAGTAAGACAAGGTGACACCATATCTCCGAAGCTCTTTAATGCCACATTGGAAAATGTCTTTCAATCACTGAATCGGGAAAACAAAGGAATAAAGATTAATGGAGATTATCTAACCCACCTTCGCTTTGCTGATGACGTAGTCATTTTTGCAACTACCCCATCAGAGCTGCAGAGTATGACCCAAGAACTTGCTGACAAGAGTAAAGAAGTGTGATTAAAAATGAACTTTCAGAAGACAAAATTGATGTTCAATGCTTTTACAAGAAATGAAGATTTATCGATTGATGGAGAAAAGCTGGAGATAACAGACACGTAAGTGTACCTTGGACAGCAGATATCTAGTGAGGGTCACATTGATGACGAAATTAATCGGCGTACAAAACTTGCCTGGAGAGCTTTTGGAAGAAACAGCATAATTTTCAAGAGCAACATGTCATTATGTCTTAAAAGAAAAGTGTTTGATCAATGCATCCTTCCAGTGCTTTCGTATGGTGCAGAGACGCGGGCCTTAACTAAAAAAGACATACAAAGGCTGCAGACAACTCAAAGCAGCATGGAGAGGTGCATGCTTGGTGTAACCAGGAGAGATAAGAAGAGGCACTCGTTGATCCGAAAAATGACAGGAGTGGAATACATCATGATCAGAGTTAAATCCCTGAAATTGCAATGGGTTGGACATACTGCCAGAAAGACAGACCATCGATGGACAGCCAAAATTTTAAATTGGATTCCAAGTGACAGGAAGAGACCAAGAGAAAGACCACATAGGAGATGGGTGGATGAAATTCGAAAGTATGCGGGAGTGACATGGAGGAGACTGGCACAAAACAGACCGTTGTGGAGGAAACTTGGGGAGACCTTCGTCCAGCAGTGGATTGATAATGGTTGACAATAATGATGATGATGATACAACAAAAAACCATGAACTTGCATAGTACAGGGTGTCCGTAATACATGTAAAAAGATGAAAAGAGACTTTGTGGACATCCTGTATTTCTCTGATAGAATTACGAAATTCGCTGCGATAAAAGTGAGAAAAAGATGTTTTTTAAGATAGAACATTTTTGAATTGTTATTATTAGTATATTTTTCTTGAAAGGGTCATTCTTAGCATAACATCACTTGTAAACAAACGATTTTCTCTTGTTGTTAGTAGTTCCAATTAAGACTTCCTAATTTTATCCACATATTGAATTTTTATTTACCACGAATTATACTTTATGCGAGTTAATGATGACAAAATATATCATTAGCATTAGCAGCACTTAGTGGCTTCAAATATTATGCAGATCAGCATTAGAACCTACTCAAAGAAATTATTATTATTGTGCAATGTAATTAAAATGTTATTTAGAAATCTTTTTTTTATTTATTTTTTTTTTTTGATTGGTGGTTTAACGATTACCGTGAGCAACTCAACGGGCTATAAGCAGTCGCCCGTCCCTAATTTAGGGTCACTGGTTATAGCGAAGGGAGAAAGCCAGTGCCCTGAGAGAAACACAACATCCATGCCTCACCGGGATTCGAACGCGGACCTGTTTCGGACGAATGATCACAGGCCATCGCCGAGACGACTGCGACACCGGGGCGGCTGAAACGCATTTAAAAATGTTTTGTCTATTTAAAAAAATCAATACATGTTTTAATAAAAATCAAGACAATTTCCATAGCTCAAGAAAAAAAGGGAGAACATTTTGTCATTGCAATATATGCTTCGATGTGCCACTAATTAGTTTGTTCATTATGTTCTTTCAAAATCCTACAATTTCAGATTTTCAGCGCTTATAACACAAAATGTGCGGTGTAAATGGGTAATTTAGTTCAAACTGCTGAACGGCTTTCAGATCTAGAGGTACATTTAACTAGAAAAGCGAGTGTACCAACATTTGAACTTCTTTTTATTCATCTAAATGACACTAAAAGCCTGTGGCTTAAGTTGTCTTTTAGCATAGCTGCTTCCAAATCTTGGAATTTTCTGTATATATTTTATATACAGTGGCGTGCAAAAATTAAGAACGAGACGGTTTTTCGAATGTAACGTCGTGCAGAAGTGCTCCACAACGACTCAAATCATACCATAAGATACCCAAGATGTAAGAATATGGGACAAGTGAGCAAAACCGTCCAAACAAGGAATCCAAAGGATACAAAGGCACTTTATTAAAAAGGTAGCTTCGAGCACAACTGGATAGAAGACAGAAACGTCCATGTGACAGGCGGCTGCCAAAAAAAAAATTCAGTCTTTAGTAAGGGATATGATCACCCCTGACTGCGTTGCAGGATTTACAACGTCTGTCCATGCTGAGGACGAGGTTGTCAAGGAGCTGTTGAGGCATCGCGGCCCATTCCTCTTGTAGCGGCAATCGCAGCTGCGGAATCGTTGAAGGTCCCACACGTGTTCGATCTCCCGAGAAGGTCCCACACGTGTTCGATCTCCCGAGAAGGTCCCACACGTGTTCGATCTCCCGAGAAGGTCCCACACGTGTTCGATCTCCCGAGAAGGTCCCACACGTGTTCGATTGGATTTAGGTCAGGGGACCTTGCGGGCCAATCCATGCGTTGAATATCTTCACTCTCCAACAGCTTTGCGACAGCCACTGTACGATGAGGTGTAGCGTTGACGTCCATGAAGAGGAACTCAGGACCCACAGCACCTCTAAACAGCCGCACGCGAGGCAGATGAACCTCGGTACAATAGCGGACACCAGTGACTGAACCTCCTTGGAAGATGTGGAGGTCAGTACGGCTACCAAGCATGATACTGCCCCAAACGAGAACTCCACCACCTCCAAACCGGTCCCCTTCGATTATGTTGGAGGTGTGATTGGGTGTTCCCTGCTCTCTCTCCAGATGTGTATACGTCTAGAATCGCTCGTCAGACTAAATTGGCTCTCATCCGTAAAGAGATCTCGACCTCATTGCTGATGTTTCCAGTTCTTGTGTTCCTGGCACCACAGAAACCGCCGTCTCCGATGAGCAGGCGTTAGTGACACACACCGTACTGGTCGTCGTGCAAATAGACCACTTTGTGCAGCCTCCTGGCCACGGTAAAACGCGATAACGGACGTCCAGCTGTCTGTTGCATGTGGTTTGCGATTTCTCCCGCTGCCTGCCGTCTGTCTCTTCTGGCCTTTAGGACAATATACCGGTCGTACGCCGCCGTGGTTGCTCGTGGACGACCGCTGCTAAACTCTCGGACAGCTGTTCCTGTCGTTTAAAATGCTCTCCAAGCTCGTGAAACGATGTTGTGAGCTATCCCGAACTCCTCGGCCACACTAGTCACACTTCGACCTACTTCCAACTAACCAATGACGCGACCTCGGGTAAAGTCATCCAGATGTCGTCTACTGGATTGTCTGTTGGCCATATCACACGGTGGCCGCTACTCGACGTCGTTCAAACCGATGTACACCATGCAATAGCTTTCACTGAATTGCAGAGCTTACATCGCCCGTGTGCTTTAGCATTTTCGCTACATAGTGTTTATGAGCAATATACAAGGAGAGTATCACTGCAATTTTGAAATTATGTACTTAGATAGAATTTGTACTAATATTCGCATGCCAAAGATCAGTCCGTGGATAAAAGAGATCTCCGATCGAGGCGGTCTATTGAGTGAAACTTTAGTTCCCGAAGAACAGAAGTCCGTTGAAACAAACATACTAATAGGGACTGGTGTAGCTGGAAAGCTATTTACTGGTAGAATGGGACAATTCACAAACGGTCCCGTTGCAGTTGAGACTCGAGAGGGTTGGATTTAGATGGGAAAACTGCCCATAGAAAACAGAGCCCATGACGGTAATTTGATAGCCCTGTCTTCGAACTCGAATACACGAACGATATCGGATTGGTTGGATCTCGACATCCTTGGAATTAGTGTTTATGAGCAATATACAAGGAGAGTATCACTGCAATTTTGAAATTATGTACTTAGATAGAATTTGTACTAATATTCGCATGCCAAAGATCAGTCCGTGGATAAAAGAGATCTCCGATCGAGGCGGTCTATTGAGTGAAACTTTAGTTCCCGAAGAACAGAAGTCCGTTGAAACAAACATGCTAATAGGGACTGGTGTAGCTGGAAAGCTATTTACTGGTAGAATGGGACAATTCACAAACGGTCTCGTTGCAGTTGAGACTCGAGAGGGTTGGATTTAGATGGGAAAACTGCCCATAGAAAACAGAGCCCAGGACGGTAATTTGATAGCCCTGTCTTCGAACTCGAATACACGAACGATATCGGATTGGTTGGATCTCGACATCCTTGGAATTCTTGATCCAGCAGCGAAAGAAGACATAAAGAAATCAGAAGAGGTGTTGCTGGAGCAATTTCGCAGCACTTTAAGAAGAGATGAATCAAGTTGATATGAGATATCCCTCCCCTGGAGGGAAGGTCTTCCACTGCTTCCGGATAACAAGGTTAGGTCAGAAAGGAGATTGAAATCCACTGGTTTTTTTTTTTTTTTTTTTTTGATTGGAGGTTTAACGACCACCGTGAGCAACTCAATGGGCTATAAGCAGTCGACCTTCCCTAATTTAAGGTCACTGGTTCCAGGGAAGGGAGAGAGCCAGTGCCGTAAGACAAACACAACATCCATGCATCACAAGGATTCGAACCCGGACCCTTTTCGGACGAAAGAGGCCATCGCTTAGACCACTGCGGCCACCGGGGCGGCGAAGTCCACTGTTAGAGCACTGCTGTCAAAGCATTGCTTAGAATCACATGATGCTGTTTTTGGCGAGTGGTTGGAAGAGGATGTTATTGAACGCGTTCCTCAGTAGGAAAGAGCAAATCTTGTTTGCCATTATTGCCTCATAGAGCAGTTATCAAAGAGAGTGCCACGACCAAAATTCGACCAGTTTTCGATGCCTCAGCCATGGAAAAAAATTCAGTCTCCTTGAATATCTGCTTAGAAAAGGATTCAAATTACGTGGAGCTGATACCTACTATTCTAAATAGATTTCGACTGAAAAGAATTGGTGTTATTGCTGATATTCGAAAGGCGTACTTACACATTGCCATGAACAAGAAGGATAGAAACTCTCTTAGGTTCTTCTTTTGGTGTGAGAATGGAAATCCAGAGATTTTGAAAGTCTTTCGTCACAGACGTGTCGTTTTTGGAGTGACCTCTAGTCATTTTCTTTTGGGAGCTACGTTAAACTATCATCTTGACAGAGTTCCTACACATTTAGAAGAAGTTGCGGCCGAAACGAAAAAATGCATGTATGTAAATAACTGCGTGACCAGCGTTGACAATGAAGCGCAGCTAAAGACTTTCATCAGACAATCTACAGAAATCATGTCTTCAGTGTTGTTTGATCTTAGGGGATGGAGATACAATTTGCCTGTTACTAAGTTTCCACAAGAGAACTCCGAAGAGGTAGTCATTTCGAGAATGACACCCACGGGGATCATACCTGAACAGGAAGCAGAAGAAAACATAGTTTCAGTCCTCGCTCTAATTTGGACTCCGGAAAAAGACTCAATCCGTTGTGCAGTAAAGAGACCGATTGATGGTTACGAAGGAACTATTACTAAAATATTAGTTTTATCTTTAACTCAACGAATTTTTTATCCCATCGGATTCACGAGCCAAATCACTTTAACTCCCAAATTAGTGCTTCATGAATGTTGGCGTACAAAATTGGCATGGGATACTGAGCTGCCCTCTGATCTTGCTCGAAAGTTTCGAAAGTGGCAAGAATTACTGTGCCATCTGAGGAATTTGGAAATTCCTCGAAGAAGAAGAATGAATTCGGATTCTGATACACATTTATCCCTACATGCTTTTTGTGAAGCTAGTCAGCTCGCATACTCTGTGCGTATTTTCCTTAGGACAGAGAGTAAAATGAAAATTTCTGGTCAGTTAGTACAAGCAAGAGCAGGATTTGCACCTTTGAAGCCTGTAACGATTTCAGGACTTGAATTACTGGCCTGCTACATGGAAGCTCGACTAATGATTTCCGTTAAGAAAGATTTGGACTTACAGAATAGTCCAAATTACTATTGGTCAGAGTCGATGAATGCCCTATATTGGATAAAAAATAAAGAAGCTTGGGCAACATTTGTAATGAATAGAGTACTTGAAATAAGGTCTCTGAGTAATGAGGATGACTGGCATCATGTACCCGGGATGTTCAATTCAACTGATCTTCCGTCCAAAGGGTGTTCTCCTGAAGTCTTGATAGAGAGGCGATAGTGGGAGGACCTCATGTTTTCAGAAAACCGGAAGAAGAGTGGCCTAGGATTGTCATTTAACCCTCCATAGAGATCATTAATTCAGAGACAAAAGAAGTATCGTGACGTATACAGAAAGTGAAAAGGACACATACTACAATCGATTCTCTTCTTTTATGGCAATCGTTCGTGTTATGGCTTGGATTGATATATTTTTCAGAAATTCTAGATCTACTCGGGTTTCTCGTACCCTGAGTGATCTGAGTGTGGACGAGATAAGGAAAGCTAAGTTCATTTTGATCAGATGTATTCAACGAGAAGGATTTCCGAAGGGTATCAACGATGACAAAGTCCGTTCTTTGCAACCTGTAATTGACGAAAACGGAGTCCTCAGGATAAAGTCACGCATCTTGATATGGGAAGATACGACATCTTTTCGTTATCCTGTGATCCTGCCTTCGGATCATCCGTTTATACACAAACTCATTTCTTGGAGTCATGAAAAGCTTGGACATGCACAACTTTTAATGAACATTCCAAGAGAAACTTACTAGATAATGAAAAGTTGAAAAAGACCATGCAGATTATACACAAATGTGTTCGTTGTCGAAGGTTTACTGCATCCACTTCAGAAGTACAGGCTACCGCCTTACCTGAAGATCGAGTCCGACAGGCCGCCATTTTTGAAGTTATGGAATTGGCTGGACCTCTGATCTTGAAGGGAGGTAAGAAAGCGTGGGTTGTGCTGTTTACTTGCGCTGTCTTTAGAGCTGTACATCTCGAGCTGGTGACTTCCCTAAGGACTGGAGTTTTTTTTCAAGCACTCGGGCGTTTTGTCGCTCAAAGGGGCTGGTGTCATTTTGAAGAATACTGATTTGGAAAAATTACAGTCTGAAACCACCTTGAAAAATATGACTTGGAAATTCATTCCTCCTTCTGCCCCATGGTGGGTAGGACGGTAGGAGAGACTAATTGGTATGGTGAAACAGATCCTACGTAGAGTTCTCGGCCAGGCTTCTCTTGGATACAAAAAATTAAATACAGTGCTTTCTGATACAGAAAGTTTGATTAATTGTCGTCCTTTGACATATCTTTCTGAAGTTAGGAAAGATTTAATTACCCTCTCGTTATTTATGTTCTTACAAGACATTAGAGAAGTTTGTGTGCCTGATATAGACCATATAGATGTCGTCAATGTGCGTAAAATATACTTAAATCTGCAGAAGATTCGTCAGGACTTGAGGAAGCGTTTTCGATCTGAATATCTTGGCTATCTCAGACAGAAGTCTAAATTCATTAAAACTCCAAGGTGAGTGTGAGTTCGAAACATTGTGCTCATTGGTTATGATAATTTGAAGCGGTTACAGTGGCCACTAGCAAGAGTCATTGAGGTGTTTCCGTGAAAGAATGGAACCATCCGAGTTGTGATAGATAAAACAGCTTCTGAAGTGCAACTACGACCTGTACAGCGACTTTTCCAGCTGGAGGTGTCAGGACCAGATGCTTCCTTGTTGAGGAAAACTTTTCCGGAATCAAGAAAGTGTGCACAGAGTCAAGCTGCAGAAGATCCGGAGTGATGTGCTGCTTCCCTGCCATAAGTTTCAACAATTTCCAGTGATCAACTTGTGGTTTTTACCAGAAACCATTTCGGGCTATTGTTTTCATTAGACGACCACTCCTTTTCCTATTGCCAATAATAAAATCATCTTTAAATCATCGCAGGGTATTAATTTCGTTTGACGGTCACTTCTCAGCCGATTGCTAATTATCAAATCGTCTTTAAATCAACTCGGGGTGATGTTTACGTTAGAAGGCTACTCCTCTTCCGATTGCTAATCAATAAATCATCTATAAATCATCTCGGGTAACGTTTTGGTTAGATGGCGATTCCGATTTCTAATTATCAAATGATCTTTAAATCATCTCGGGGTATTGTTTTCGTCAGATGGTCACTTCTCTCTCAATAGCTAATTATCAAATCATTATCAAATAGCCTTGTAGTATTGTTTTTGTTAGGTGGCCACTCCCCTTCCGATTGCTAATTATCAAATCATCTGTAAATCATCCGGGTGTATTGCTTTCGTTAGACGACCACTCCTCTTGCTTTTGCTTATTATCAAATCATCTTTATATCATATCAGGGTATTGTTTTCGTTAGACGACCACTCCTTTTTCGTTTGCTAATTAGCAAGTCATCTTTAAATCATCTCGAGGTATTGTTTTCGTTAGACGGCCACTCCTTTCCCGATTGTTTACTAATAAATCATCTTTAAATCATCTTGGGGTATTGTTTTCGTTAGACGGCCATTCTTCTTCAGATTGCTAATTATCAAATCGCCTTTAAATCATCTGGGGGTATTGTTTTCGTTAGGCGGCCATTCCTCTCTCGATTGTTAATTTTCAAATCACCTTTATATCATCTCCGGGTATTCTTTTCCTTTGACGGCCACTCCTCTTCCGGTTACTAATTATCAAGTCATCTTTAAATCATCTCGGGGTACTGTTTTCGTTAGACGGTCACTGTTCTCCCGATAGTTCATTATCAAATCATCTTAGAATATTGTTTTTGTTAGACGGCCATTCTCCTTCAGATTGTTAATTATCAAATCGCCTTTAAATCATCTCGGGGTATTGTTTTTGTTAGACGGCCACTCCTCTCTCGAGTGCTAATTTTCAAATCATCTTTATATCATCTCGAGGTATTCTTTTCCTTTGACGGCCACTCCTCTCCTGATTGCTAGTTATCAAATCACCTTTAAATCATCGCAGGTATTGTTTTCGTTAGACGGCCATTTCTCTTCCGATTGATAATTATGAAATTATCTTTAAATCATCTCGGGGTATTGTTTTCGTTAAATGGTAACTCCTCTTCCAATTATTAATTAACAAATCATCTTTAAATCATCTCGGGTATTGTTTTCGTTAGACGGCCACTCCTCTTCCTATTGGCAATTAGTAAATCGTTCTTAAATAATCTCGGGGCATTGCTTTGCTTCGACGGGCACTCCTCCTCCGATTGCTAAATATCTAATCATCTTAACATTTTTGTAGTCTTGCGGAAGTGCTACTTTCTGCTTATATTCCGTTCAAAGTATCGGTCACCACTTGTGACTTCATGACTGCGGTCAGTGAGGATTTTTTGCCGATGATGCGAGATAGAGAAAACGTAATGCCGCCCCGGTAGCGAGGTGGTCTAAGCGATGGCTTCCGATCATTCGTCCGAAAGTGTCCGGGTTCGAATGCCGGGGAAGCATGGATTTTGTGTTTGTCTTACGGCACTGGCTCTCCCCCTTCCCTTGGAACCAGTGGCTCCTAAATTAGGGTCGGGCGTATAACTTATAGCCCACTGAGTTGCTCACAGTGGTCGTTAAACCTTCAATAAAAAAATGTAAATTACGCCCCTGTTCTGAAACCTATGACTAACTGGACTTCTAATACTTAGCCAAGTAGATGAACCGCCCCGTGGTGCAGTACTTAAGTGCTGGCTTTTGATCAATCGTCCGAAATGGGTCCGAGTTAAAACCTGGTGAGGCATGGACTTTGTGTTTGCTTTACGGAACTGTTTTCTCCCTACCCTGGAGACAGTGGACCTAAAACAGAGATGGGCGAGTGCTTATAGTCCATCGAGTTGCTCACGGTGGTCGTTAAACGACCAAGACAACGAAGTCGATAAATCTTTACATTAGACATAGGAGCTAGTTGCAAAATTAAATGGCGCAAACAAGAAATGATTTGATGAAATATTAGAAAAATGATTGGTGGTCTTAAGCTTTTGTAAATCACTGTAACTAAGGCTTATTACGGGGCTGTCTGTACTTGAATGCGGCCAAATTTTACTCTTGGAGCGTGGAAATTGAATGCTTTTAATCCTTTAACGACCAAGGCCCTAAAATCTTGTGCCACTCAGAATACCATACCGCCCGAAACTGTCTGTTGCTGCATTCAAAATTTCTCCTCTTCCGTTTACAAGCTAACAACAGAAGGGTTAGTACTCGGTCACCACACGAAACTTCCGATCTGTAGTCTTGATGTGCATTGACCTTCAGAACTTTCCAGGGATGATCAATTACCGTCTTCAACGAAGACGGTATGCGATGTCATGAGAGTAAATAACATTGCCCTGGGCGACACCAACTTCTTTTTTACTTATTTGTTTAGCGACAACAATGGTGACTGAAGGTGACTTCTGCTGATCCCGTAGATACCGTGTGAGTTCAAAGAACAGGTGGTGGTAGGATATCTTACTTACTCTAGACGGGCATTTTTGGGCGCTCGTGGTAGTTTGGGTGTTAGGGAGTTTGGGGCGTTATGGTCGTTAAAGGGTTAAATTTAGCAGGTGTGCAGACTTAAAGTTAAGTAAGAAATGTTACTTTTTTATGGAAACAGAGAGAAAAAAGAACGTAGACATCGTAGAATAAAAAATATGATGCACAGATTCTATGAACAACACCGCGAGACGTATTAATAGATGGGCTGTATTTTAATGTTCCGAAGATTTATACCTGCAGACCACACAATGAGCGACACAACCTTCAAATTTAGCGGAGATTAAAAATGAGAAAACACGGTCTGTTATGGAGACCGGGAAGCGTGAGCGGCAAAGTGCTCGCCCTTGAATTGAAAGTGTTAGGTTGTTGCGAATGAAATGCCGGAAAATGAAATAGCAGACCCTTGCCTTTGAAAAGTAATTAAGGAAATAACACATCGCGCTATGTAACGTGTGATATGTAAATTTAAAGCACTAAGACTGCAGCCTTTAAACAACAGGTCATTTTGTTAGCGGCAGAAGGTCTATGGGGATTGCGTGACAGTGAAAAGGACGATGAATCAGAGTCGAATTCGTATCACTTTCTTATGTGAGATTATACTTCCAAGTTAGCACAGACAGCAACTCAACGTACGCCCAGCACTGAGCCACCGCCTTTTAAGAATAGGAGACGGTGGCTCAGAGTTGGGCCTACGTTAAATTGCAAGGCTGTGCTACCTAGGCTCGACACCGGAGGCAGCTCGCAACATCAATGCAGAATTTGGGGAAGACACCGTTGGTGAACGCAAGACACAATGTTTGTTTGCTAAATTCTGGTTTGGCGACTTAAGCTTTGAAAGTTAACCACGCGGTAGACCAGAAGGCGCTCTGAAACATGCCGAGGTGAAGGCCTTTATTGAACATAATCCAGGTCAAACGGTTCGACAGTTTCGCTAGTAACATAACATCTAACAATACTCTAATCCTCTATGCTGATGATACAACGATATTATTCCACGGCAAAAACCTTAACAAAATGATTGCTCAGGCAAATCATCAGTTACAGATCTACTCGGAATGGTTGACATGCAATGAACTTATAATTAATGTTAATAAAACAAAATTCCTTATCTTTACTAGACAAAAAATATTACATACGCAAGTTCCATATTTACTTTTAAATAATACTCCTATTGACATAGTACAGGACTTTAATAAGTACCTGGGAATTATTTTAACTTCCGACCTAAGATGGAATAACCATTTAGACTCAATTGCAAATTGAATTTCCAAAAACATTGGGATTGTCAGCAAAATTATTTCAAGTTTAAGTACCAAAACTTCACAGGTGTTTAATTACCTGTGAAAGGTTGAACCTTTGTACTATACATTATTCCAATCACACATTAATTATTGTTTTTCCTCATGGGGACACACCACTCAAACCAACATAAAAATACTACAAATCCTACACAATAAATACATTAGGTTACTAGATTAAAAAATAATTTTTTCTTCTCCTACCAACTTCCAACCTTTCACTTTTCAACATACCCATGTCAACCCCAACCATTACGGAATTTTATCTATTAAACAATTATTTGATTTCAAAATACGCAAACGTATGTTCCAAAGAATTAAATTAAACTTACATACAGAAATCCTTGAATTGAATTTACATACTTATCACTGCAATACAAGACACAGATCATTATTACAACCCATACATCCTAAATCCCTCATGACGAAGCACAGCTTAAATTGTATTGGTCCTGATTACTGGAATACACTACCAGTTGAATTGAGCACAATAAATAACCTAAATTCATTCAAAAATAATCTTAAAAAATACTTGCTAAGATACTTAAATAAATGATAACTTAAAACAAAATTGTTTCCAATATATTTAACATCTAACATTAATGCTGTTGTTTTGTGAACCTGAGTTTATTTGCCTATTTACTTGGGAAATCAGGGTTTGTCAGGACTCTCCGATGCCTTTTCCCTGCAGTTCTTATGAAATATAAATTATTTAATATATCCACAACGCCTACAATGTAACAACAAAAAATAAAAAAACATTTATTAAAAAAATACACTATGCAACCATTCTCCGACCACAAGCAAAGTAAAGAAGATGAATAAAGAAATGGGTTTCACATGAGTTGACGAAACAGCAGAGAATACGACATTTTGATGTCTGCCCTTTCCTTATATGCAACTAAACTGACATCATTTTGAGTAGCCTTGTCACGTGTGGTAAGAAATGTGTGTTGTACAAAAATTGCGGACGGTCGGGACAACGGCTCTTCCGTAGTGAAGCCTAACGCACACCTCGAAACTGGAACTCCATTCCTGGAAGACGATGATCAGTGTTCGTTCGTCCTCAGCTGGTGTGATCCACTTCTCCTTCTTTCAATCGAGTCAAACCATCATAGTGGACAGGTATTGTCAAGAATGTGATACTATGAATGGAAAACTGTCCATCAAAAAGCCGGAATTAGTCAACAGCCATAGACTCATACTACTCCATGGTGACGTTAGGTCCCACGTTCCACTCCAGATGATCCAGAAGCTGCACCAAGGTACAAAACCTTACCTCAATCGCCTTATTCACCTGATCTGTCTCCTATTGATTATCACTTCTTCAAGCACCTGGATACCTTTTTACAGGGTAAATCGTATCTTTATCAAATATCAGTTGAAACCGCATTTCATGATTTTGTCGCATCCCGATGCACGATATTTTTTGGCAACGGCATACAGAAGATTCTATCTCTTTTGGGGAAAGTGTGTTGTTGCTGGAGGTAATTACTTTGATTAATAAAATTCGTTTTGCACTGTACTTCGGGTATCTGAAGTTTCCATTAATATTCCGACATTTCATCTGCAATAACCTAATATGACTCAAGAACAGGTTCCAGAAACACGTCGCAGCCCCGGTGGCACAGTGGTCTAAGCGATGGTCTCTGATCATTCGTTCGAGATGGGTCCGGGTTCGAATCCCGGTGAGGCATGGATGTTGTGTTTGTCTTACGGCACTGGCTCTCTCTCTCTCTCTCTTTCCTGGAATTAGAGACCCTAAATTAAGGAAAGGGGAGACTGCTTATAGCCCATTGAGTTGCTCACGGTAGTCGTTAAACCTCCGATAAAATACAAAAACAAAAAAAATCCCACATTATTTGAAGCATGTTTCCAGATTTACTGGAAAGAGGTGTTACTTTTATCGTCTTTAGAAAATAAGCCACAGGAAATTGGTAAGCCACTTACCCTGTTTCGATGAAGGAGATCCATCTGTCCATCATTCGTGAGGATATTGCCTGCTCCACTTCCGAAATACCATCTTCAAACACACGACTACCAAAGACGTATGGCACTTCCATGTAATGCACTACTCCCATCCACTCCGCAGTGACTGTCACATTAGGTCTATGCGTGAACAGGTAGTAGTAAACGCGATTTGCTTTGGTAGACAGATAATCAGCTTGAAACATCGTGGGGCAGAAAATGGTAAAATCACCCACCGAATCGTATAAAGCGGTTTTCATGTAGTCCACACCATCGTCTGTTGCACCTTGGGTCTTCCTGTTCCCCTTACCTTCGATGTAAAACTTGGCGATGTCTTCACGGTTCTGCTGATCCAGCTGCGCAAAAATACCTTTTATCAGATGGCGAGTAAAACGTTTCTTTAAAATGGGAGCACCTTCACCGTATCTACCAAAGTATTCTTGTTGGACCATTACGAGTAAAAGCGAGCCTTCATCCTTGGTGTTGCCAATCAGAACTTCCATATCCTGGAAATAACCCTCTGCTAGTAGTTCAGCGGGATCACGTGGCACAATCACTCCATCATTGTGCGGTAAAGCGGTCAGTTTACCCGCTTTCAATAAAGATCCTTCGGCCTCGGATATTAAATTGGGTGGTAGGCTTTTGAGACAGTCAACCACCATTTTAGGGTTTGACGTCCCATTGATATAGCTGCTAGAACAACCAGTCATCCTTGATATTTTTTCAGCAATGTTTGTCATATGGCGCTTCATCGATCCAAGCGTCGGAAAAACAATCCCTCCGCTTTCTATTATGGCGCGTTTGACCAATCCGCGTGTTAGTGGCGACACGAGAAACAAAGACGCAGTCATAGCTCCGGCGCTCTGTCCGCCAATCGTTATCAAATCAGGATCCCCCCAAAAGCTTCTGCATTGGCCTTTATCCACTTCACAGCCAAAATTTGGTCGTACAGCCCCATATTACCGGCAGCTTCGGGAACTGAAGTTGTCAGGAAACCAAATGCTCCTAGCCTGTAATTCACAGTTGCAACTATGATATTTCCTCGACTGGCTAAAGCTGTTCCGTTGTAATCATACATTGCCGAAGAACCCAGAATCCAAGCTCCGCCATGAATAAACACGAAGATGGGCTTTAGCTTGGTGTCTTGAAGAGAACCAGGTGTCCATATGTTCAAAAACAGGCAATCTTCGGTCATTCGGTCGACATCTGGAGTCCAATATAGTTTCTCTGTGTAGTTTTGGTAACAGGGTGGAGGTAAAACTGTTGCGTTATATTCTCCTTCCCAAGGTGCTTTAGGAATAGGCTTCCCAAAACGCAGTTTCCCGACAGGTGGCTCTGCATACGGAATACCCAAAAAAGCTTCGACTTCCTTTCCGTTAGGCAATTGGACTGTTGTTCCACGGATCTTCCCATTCATTGTTCTTACCGTTCTGTCTGCAGAAACGAAGGCGTTACTAATCACAATGAATGCGATTATCCACTGCGTTTGCATCTCAAGGAATCCTAATAAAAGGAAAGAAAAATAACTATTCGAAGAAGCTAATAAATAACCCACTTAAAAGCTTTCATGAACGAATTCTAATAAAAAAATGCACAAGATAGAGTAAATTTTTGTGACTGTTATGTGGACGGGTATTAGTTATTTTTGAAAAGAAATTAAAAACTGGTTTCTATTCTTAAAAGCACAAATTTATCGTGGCCGGATCGGAGGTCGAGTGGTCTGATGCGCTGGCTTCTGACCATTTTTCTTAGATCCGCACGAGTTCAAATTCCAGAAGAGGCATGGATGGTGTTTTTGCCCGTTAGTGTTGGTTCGGTATCATCGTTTGAACCAGTGATTCGGAATTAGGGATGGTAGACTGCATATACATTGTAATATGAAACTGGCGAAAATTCATAAAAAATTCCCCAAAATCACGAGCAAAAATGTTATAGGTAGCTCTCCAAAGTTAAACGAAATTTCTGTTTGGAAAAGTTTACGGAAGTTTCAGTAATTTGATAGCAATTCAGTTGTCACTAACTCCGTTTTATTTTGTATTTCTTTTTTATTTTTTACGCTTTCCACCTGTAGTTTGAAGAAGCGTATATGCTTCAGCTTTGTCCGTCTGTCTGTCCGCCCGATAACTCGCGTAAAAATGGTTCGATTTCAATGAAATTTTAGTATGTGGTAATGGACCACCTGGGAACGCACCCTATTGAAATTGAGCGAAATGGGGTCAAAGCTCAGGACATAGGAGCGGGATCCATTCCATTGCTCTTATGCGTCATAACTTACGTAAAAATGCTTCGATTGCGACAAAACGTTATCCTGTTATTTCGGAGATGTACTGAACAGGTTCTGTTTAATATAATCGAAATGTGATCAAATGCCAGGACACAGGAGCGAGATTTATTCCGCAGTCATTATCCTCGTAACTTAAGTAAAAATGCTTCTAATGCGGCAAAACTTTAGTATCTTGTTCCGGAGGTATACTGAACCAATTCTGTTTAATATTATCGAAATGGGTTCAAAGGTCAGGAAACAGGAGCGAAATTTATTCCACAGCCATTATAATCATAACTTGAGTAATAACTTGAGTAACGATTTCTGGTATGTTGGAAAGCATATCATAATCAATGCATTGCATGGTTTTACTAACTTGTTTGCAGAAATATGTCTTTCAGGTTCTGTCATTTTTTATACAGATATTTCTCAAAAGTTTTGTTTCTCACCATTTAGTTCCATGTACGAGAAAAACTGCTTTCCCCCCCCTCTTTCCTGGTGCATTTCAGGGCTTTTTCGTTACTTACATGGTAAAGGAAAAATTTTCTGCTTTTCCACAGTGGAGCTCAAGCCTCGATGGCTTGTTCGCAACTAAGGAACCCTTCTGATTGAACTTCAAGACGCTTTTCATGAAGTCAAAATGAAAGTAGAATCAATGAGGACTGAAATCATGCGATTGTGAAATGTTTTTCGCTCTGAATGCAGGTAGATTAGTCATTTTATTTTCTGTAGGAGTTCATTATTTTTCTGAAGAAGTTCATAATATTTTTTTTAGGATTTACCGCAAATTACATTTCTCTCACCACGTTTTTTCAAAGCAACGCTCTCGGAAGTCGCGATTCTTTTAAACTGACAATGACTTTCAATCATGTT
Organism: Macrothele yani; assembly: GCA_039090855.1. Taxonomy (NCBI): domain Eukaryota; kingdom Metazoa; phylum Arthropoda; class Arachnida; order Araneae; family Macrothelidae; genus Macrothele; species Macrothele yani. Next base: position 53,730,999 of record CM077028.1, read on the forward strand.
TAAGGAAATAGAAAATGTACTACTTCACAGCCCTAACCCACAAAACATGTGAAACCCAAGTCGGCCGCAAACCATGCTTGAAGTTACTCTCAGTAGAAGAAGCAATTTCCATTCATTCCAGAAGATGTGTGGAAGAAGCGCATTACACATTTTTCAAAGTGCAGAAAGAATTCTCATTAATTCCAGATGATGCGTGAAAGGAATATCACACACGTTTTGAAGAACCTAAAGGCCAGTAGATCCATTTTTTCGTTCGGGCGCCGTTGTGAAATACAAACCCTCTCAATGCCGATTGTGCGACTGGAACACATATCCTTCTGCTCCGGAGCCTTATGCTTTTCCAATTAAGTTAGGCCGCCCCGGTGGAGCAGTGGTCTAAGGCGCTGGCCTCTGATCATTCACCCGTAAGGGGTCCGGGTTCGAATCCCGATCAGGCATGGATGTTGTGTTTGTCTTGCGGCACTGGCTCTCTCCCTTCCCTGGAACCAGTGACCCTAAATTAGGGACGGGCGACTGCTTATAGCCCATTGAGTTGCTCACGGTGGTCGTTAAACCTCCAATCAAAAAAAAAAAAAAAAAATTAAGTTACGCCGGCAAAGGGCTTATCACTGCTACTTGTCGTCTTGACATGTGCGTCAGGTTTGTAGTACGCCACAAACGCTTAAGTATAAAATTTATTAATGAATGAAATACGGGATTACATTATTGTACAATACAAATTTTGTAGTTGTGAATCCGTTTATTGGTGTAAATATGACATGAATGGCATTCGAAAACATGAAACTTTCGTCGTCCTGGAACGGGCATCGAACCAGCGTATCCCGGTTTGCGCCCGAGTATGCTAACCACTACACCAGCCAGAACATCGAAGTTTCAAGTTCCGATTAGAGTATAACCATCACAGGATTCGCTAGTCGAAACAACCGGCATTCATATATAGCGAATCTGGAGAATTAGAATTCATTCCCGTGATTGCCCGGAGGAGCAGAATATCAGTGAATTTTTTTTTTTTTTGATTGGAGGTTTAACGACCACCGTGAGCAACTCAAATGGGCTATAAGCAGTCGCCTGTCCCTAATTTAGGGTCACTGGTTCCAGGGAAGGGAGAGAACCAGGGCCGTAAGACAAACACAACATCCATGCCTGACCGGGATTCGAACCCGGACCCCTTACGGACGAATGATCAGAGGCCAACGCCTTAGACCACTACGCCACCGGGGCGGCAAATATCAGTGAATGAAATACGGGATTACATCATTGGTTAGCATACTCGGGAGCAAACTGGGAGACGCAATGTCCCACTCCAGGATGATGAAATTTTTAAGTTTTCGTATTTTATCTGACTTACCATTCATGTCCTATTTACACCAATAAACGGATTCACACCTTCAAAATTTGTTTTGTACAATGTTGTAATCCCGTATTTCATTTATTGATATTCTGCTCCTCCGGGCAATCAGGGGAATGATTTCTAATCCTCCACATTCGCCATATATGAATGCCGGTTGCTTCGACTAGTGAATCATGTGATGGTTTTATTCAAATCAATCGGAAACTTGAAACGTGGTCGATCTGGGTGGTGTAGTGGTTAGCATACTCGGGCGCAAACCAGAAGACGCGGATTCGAATACCGCTCCAGGAAGACGAAATTTTCAAGTTTTCGGAGATTATCTGACTTACCTTTCACGTCATATTTATACAAATAAACGCATTTACAAATTTATAAAATTTATTGTTGAAAGCTAAAATACACTATCTACCAACAAGTAATTGGACACCTGTGATAGCAAAGGAAAACGAAGTTTATTCACCTTCAATAATTGGTAGAGCTTTCAAGAGCGGCGATTACAGCTGCGAACCTTCGGGGCATACTCCCAACCAGGTGTTGTACGACGACTAGCGGTATTTTCTTCCACTTGGCTTGGAGAAGACAGGTCAGTTCCTTCACCGATTACGGACGGTGGGGGGCACCCCTTACGTCGACGCTCCAACTCGTCCCAGAGGTAGTCGATAGGGTTAAGGTCCGGGCTCTGCGCAGGCCAGTCCATTCGTTTAACCACGTTGTCACCATACCAAGCCATGGTGGACCTCGCAACATGACAGGTGGCATTGTCATCCTGAAAGTAACATGGGTCCACCACGTAACACTGCCACAACGTAGGAAGCGCATGGTCATCCAAAATGGTGCAGTAGGTCTCGACGTTGAGTCTACCAGGAATTGCGACCAAGGTTCCCGTGCCATACCAGGAGAAACACCCCCATAGCATAATTCCGCTGCTGCCGAACTTCACAGTTGGCACAATACATTCCGGCAGGAGGCGTTCTCCAGGCAGACGCCAAACCCAGATCCTGCCATCTGAAAGGTAGAAGGTGCACCTTGATTCGTAGCTCCAGAGAACCTGTTTCCACTGTTCAACGGTCCACTGTCAACGTTCTTTGCACCACGTTAGCCGAGCAGAGCTATTGGACTTGGTGATCAAAGGCTTGTGGGCGGCAGCACGTCCATGATAACCGAGCAGATGGGCTTTCTTACGGATGGTATTCTTCGAAAGAACACTCGCGGATGCTGCCCATCGATTTGGTGCGGGTTTTCCGAATTTCTCTGGCCAGCACCCGTCGGTCTCTAACTCCCAGTTTAGTGGGTCTGCCGGGTCGGGCACATTCCGACAGTCACCTCTCATCCTCCACTTGCCAATCACGTAGGCCACTGTCGATTTTGGGTACTTCAACTCGCTGGATATGTCACGTATGGATCGGCCATTTCTGTGATACCCGACGATTACACCTTTCTCGAAATCAGAGAGCTACGAACTGCGTGGCATCTTGCATGCGACTGGTTGCGTTGTTGTTTCCCATACGATATTTAACGGCGGCGGCCGTGACGTGTATCAGGACTGCAGATATCGTCGATTGCAGGGGTGTCCAATTACTTGTTGGTAGATCATGAATAGAATACGGGATTACACCATACAATACAAATTTTGAAGATGACAGTCCGTTTTTTGGTGTAAATACGACAAGGATCGTAAGTCAGATAATATCCGACAACTTGAAACTTTTGTCGTCCAGGAGCGGGAATCGAATCCGCGTCTCTCAGCTAGCGTCTGAGTATGCTAACCACTACACCACCCAGAACGACCAAGTCTCAAGTTTCTGATTAATTTGAATATAGCCATCACAAGATTCGCTAGTCGAACCAACCGGCATTCATGTTTAGCTAATCTGGAGGTTAAGAATCCTATCCCGTGATTGCTCAGAAGAGCAGATAAAATCATGAATGGAATACGGGATTACACCATACAAATAATAGAATAATAAATAAATATTCAGATTAATCGGAAGCTTGATACTTGATCGTTTTGGGTGGAGTAGTGGTTAGCATACCTGGGCGCTATCTGGGAGGCGCGAGTTCGATTGCCACTCCAGGACAACGAAAATTTAAAGTTTTCGGATATTATCTGACTAACCATCCTTGTCATATTTACACCAAAAAAAGCGGATTTTCATCTACAAAATTTGCTAAAATATCTTTTGTGCTAAGAGGTCCAGAAGCTGATACGGTCCTACAATCACCCGTACGGCATTTCATGTGCCCGGTTTCTTACGGTAGCACAATGTACAACAGCAGCAGCAGGACCTACTGAGACGGGAGGGGGGGGGGCATGTACGTTGCCCCTGTAATCTTAACAATATCCACAAAAACCTGAAAATCAAGTGCGCCAACAGAAAAATTAAATTTAATAGTAAAGAAATCCTTAAGAAATTCCGCGAATTGTTTCGTCATATGGATACGGAAAGAATGGGAACCAAACTTTTTCTTTAATATACTCAGTGCAGGAATTAAGTACTGAGACTGATTTATTTTAAATCCCGGGAAAACACTGGGTTATGAAAGGCATGGTTTTTTGAATGATTAGGAGAAACTTTAGCCACACCTTCCTACTTCAGAGCCATTTGTTTTTGAAAAAACAATGAGCCAGTGTCGATAAACAAACACACCACCCATGCCTCAAGCGGCACTTGTACCCGTGCGCAGCTCGTAACGCTAGTCAGAGGCCTACGCCTCTGACTACTCGGCCGCTCGTCGGCTTTTGTAGTTCAAGCTTTTTAATACAAATATAATTTAAAATACTGGTTTTTATTATGAATTAATAATCAATTAACATCAATAATAGGTGAAGGATATATGATAACCATATATGAACGGACGGACGGAGTGATATTGTAATCACGTACTTTCCCTTGAGGACGTGCTAAATGATTTTCGAATTTTGTTTTAATTTCACGTACAAAGTTTCGACAAATAAGTTGACACTAAAGTGTGGCTGAATTCAACTTGCGTGCGTATATTATTCCATGCAACTTTTTCTGTCAGGTTTTCTAGCAAATTAGGATGCAGGTCCTGCTGTTCATACTTCTGGGATGAAATTCTGCCGAAAACATGAGCACTGTGTTTGTTCAAAGTAATTTGAATAATGTACTGAATTTCCTTTGATTCACTGGTCGTCCATGCAACAACCCCACAGAAAACTTCAAAAAAAATCATCTCCCGATTTCGGTTTTCTGAGGTGTTGTTACATGGACGACAACCGCAGGCAATCTGTCTGTACATATAAAACTGAAAGCCCTCACTGACTCATCACCGAATCTCAGAAACTATTGAACTTATAACTTTCATATTTGGCAGGAATGTTCCTTTAACAACATAAAGGCGCACTAAGAAAGGATTGTTTCCTACGATAACTTTAAGTCGGTCGAAATGGGGTTTTTTTAATAACCCAGCTTTGATAACGCTTGTACGCTAGGACGTTTTGTAATGATCAAGCCACTGTTGCCCATCAACAGAAGCCCCGCCCTAAATTTTGAATGACTTGAGTTAAAACCTGCTCAGTATATTTTGCTCTAAATTTATTTGTTCTGAATTTATTTAACAAAAAACCTTAAAAATCATGTAAAGAGCGCTATATCATAATATGCTTTACATTTAGACATTTATTATCGTTTGACAAATCGAATGTCAACGTTTTTTACTTGTTCTAAATTTATTTAACACAAAAAACTTTTAAAATATCCCTCAAAAAGCGCTATATCATAATGGAATTACTGTAGACATCATACAAGAAGCAAGTGGAGAAATCGAAACAGTACTCGCCCAAATTTTCACTCGATGCCTTAATGAAGGGAAGATTCCTGAGGTTGGAACAACGCTATAAGGATCCTGCAACATACAAAAGGTGACATTGAGGATCTCAGGAACTGCAGACCTATCAGCCTCTTATCAGTGGTTTATTAAATCTTCACTAAAGTTCTTTCACACCGTTTGAAGGTAACACTGGACATGGCTCAACTGAGAGAACAAGCTGGATTCAGGAGTGGCTACAGCACAATAGATCATATCCACGTACTGAGAGAACTAATTCAAAGAGCGAGGGAATATGAACTTCCATTGTGCATGGCTTTTATCGATTATGAAAAAGCCTTTGATTCGGTGAAACCATCAGCAGTTACAATGGCTCTGAAATCCTGCGGTATTAAAGATGCATACATTAATATTATTAATAACATCTATGAAAATGAGAGTGCAAAGATTCGGCTGTTTCAAAATAAAACACACATAAAAATTGGAAAGGGAGTTAGACAAGGTGACACCATATCTCTGAAGCTCTTTAACGCCTCATTGGAAAGTGTCTTTCAATCACTGAACTGGGAAAACAAAGGGATAAAGATTAATGGAGATTATCTAACCCACCTTCGTTTTTCTGATGACATAGTCATTTTTGCAACTACCCCATCAGAGCTGCAGAGTATGATTCAAGAACTTGCTGACAAGAGTAAAGAAGTGGGATTAAAAATGAACTTTCAGAAGACAAAAGTGATGTTCAATGCTTTTACACGAAATGAAGATTTATCGATTGATGGAGAACAGTTGGAGATAACAGACATGTACGTTTATCTTGGACAGCAGATATCAAGTGAGGGTCACATTGATGAAGAAATTAATCGGAGTACAAAACTTGCCTGGAGAGCTTTTGGAAGAAACAGCATAATTTTCAAGAGCAATATGCCATTATGTCTTAAAAGAAAAGTGTTTGATCAATGCATCCTTCCAGTGCTTACGTATGGTGCAGAGACGTGGACCTTAGCTAAAAGAGACATACAAAGGCTGCAGACAACTCAAAGCAGCATGTAGAGGTGCATGCTTGGTGTAACCAGGAGAGATAAGAAGAGGAACTCGTGGATCCGAAAAATGACAAGAGTGGAAGACATCATGATCAGAGTTAAATCCCTGAAATGTGAATGGGCTGGACATACTGCCAGAAGGACAGATCATCGATGGACAGCCGAAATTTTAGATTGGATTCCAATGGACAGGAAAAGACCCAGAAGTAGACCACATGGGAGATGGGTGGATGAAATTCGAAAGTATGCAGGAGTGACTTGGAGGAGACTGGCACAAGACAGACCGTTGTGGAGGAAACTTGGGGAGACCTTCATCCAGCAGTGGATTGATAATGGTTGACAATGATGATGATTATCGTTTGACATATCGGATGTCAAGTTTTTTCTAGACCATGTGATTAGGTTTTTTGGGGTCAAAATCAAATTATCAACATTCGTTTTCACAGAAGCAACGGTGACGTCATATAAATGGTAAGGTGACTGCAATAAATATAAATGTGCGGGTAGATTTTCATAGCAATTGAAATTTGAAAAAAAAAGTTTCTCCCTTCAGATATTAGCGATGGCAACACAATTTTGTTCCCTCTTCCAAAAACATCTGATGTGCAAGCTTTTAAATGTACAGTTTCGAACGAAATTGTTTACGAAATCCGTACATATAAAAGTGAAAGCCCTCACTGAGTCATTACCGAATCTCAGAAACAACTGAATTTAGAACTTTCATTTGGCAGGAATGTTCCTTTTACAACATAGAGGCGCACTAAGAAATGAATTTTCCTACGATAACTTTAAGTGGATCGAAATGGGTTTTTTAAATAATCAGCTTTGGTAAAGCTAGGACGTTTTGCAATGATCGAGCCATTGTTGCCCAGCAGCTGAAGCTCCGCCGTAAGTTTTGAATAACTTGAGTTGACAGGCTCAGTATATACTCTCGGGTGCAAAAAATTAAGGACGAAGAGGAGAAATTAGCATAACAGCGGAACGAGCAGGCAGAACAGACCGAAAGACCACTCAGGAGATAGACTATGGTCTGGTATGGTAGGGCATGCTCATATATGCAGTATGACGTACTGGGGGGTGTCGGAAGGGTATAAGCGCACGGGCGGTGTACTCTCAGCAATTCGGTAAAAGCTATTGCACGGTGTACATCGGTTTGAACGACGTCGAGTTGCTGCTACCGCGTGTTCTTGCGAACAGGCAATCCAGTAGACGACATCTGGATGACTTTACCCGAGGTCGCGTCATTGGGAAGTTGGAAGAAGGTCGAAGTGTGACTAGTGTGGCCGAGGAGCTCGGGATCCCTCACAGCTTCGTTTCACGAGCTTGGAGAGCATTTCAAACGAGAGGAACAGCTGTCCGAGAGTTTAGAAATGGTCGTCCACGAGCACCACGGTGGCGGACGACCGATATAGTGTCCTACAGGCGAGAAGAGACAGACGGTAGACAGCGGGAGAAATCGCAAGGCACATGTAACAGACAATTGGACGTCCGTTATCGCGTTTTACCGTGAACAGGAGGCTGCACAAAGGTGGACTATTTGCACAACGACCAGTACGAGTGTGCCTTTAACGCCTGCTCATCTGAAACGGCGGTTTCTGTGGTGCCAGGAACACAAGAACTGGGCACATCAGCAATGGGGTTAAGTTCTCTTTACGGATGAGAGTTGATTTAGTCTGACGAGAGATTCTGGACGTATACACATCTGCAGAGAGCAGGGAACACGCAATCCCACCGCCAACATCATCGAAAGGGACCGGTTTGGAGGTGGCGGAGTTTTCGTTTGGGGCGGCATCATGCTTGGTAGTCGTACTGACCTCCGCATCTTCCAAGGAGGTTCAGTCACTGGTGTCCGCTATTGTACCGAGGTTCTCCTGCCTCACGTGCGTCTGTTTAGAGGTTCTGTGGGTCCGGAGTTCCATTTCATGGACGACAACGCTACACCTCATCGTACAGTGACTGTCGCAGAGCTATAGGAAAGTAAAGATATTCAACGCATGGATTGGCCCGCAAGGTTCCCTGACCGAAATCCAATCGAACACGTATGGGACATTCTCAGCAGACGCTTGGCAGCACGTCACCAGCCGCCAGCAACGATTCCGCAGCTGCAAATGGCGCTACAAGAGGATTGGGCCGCGATGCCTCAACAGCTCCTTGACAACCTCGTTCTCAGCATGGACAGACGTTGTAAATTCTGCAACACAGTCAGCGGTGATCATATCCCTTACTAAAGACTGGATTTTTCTTGGCACCCGCCTGTCACATGGATGTTTCTGCCTTCTGTCCATTTGTGCTCGAAGCTACCTTTTCGATAAAGTGCCTTTGTATCCTTTGGATTCCTTGTTTGGACGGTTTTGCTCACTTGTCCCATATTCTTATATCTTGGGGATCTTATGGTATGATTTGAGTTGATGTTTAGCACTTCTGCACGATGTTACATTGTAAAAACCGTCTCGCGATTAATTTTTGCACGCCAGTGTATTTTGTTCTAAATTTATTTGTTCTGAATTTATTTAGCAAAAAACCTTAAAAATCACGTGAAAAGCGCTATATCATAATATGCTTTGCATTTAAACTTTTTATAGTTTAACATATCGAATGTCAAGGTTTTTGGATTTGTTCTAAATTTATTTAACAAAAAAACTTTTAAAAATATGACGTAAAATGCGCTATATTATAAGATCTTTTGCATTTCAACATTTATGTTATCGTTTGCGATATCGAATGTCGAGGGTTCTTGAGTCAAAATGAAATTACCTACATTCGTTTTCACTGAAGCAACGGTGACGTCATATAAGTGTTTTTTTTTAGTCAAAGTCAAATTACCAACATTCGTTTTCACCGAAGCACGGTGACGTCATATAAGTAGTAAGGTGACTGCAATAAATATAAATATGCGGGTAGATTTTCATAGTAATTGAAATTTGAAAAAAAACAACGTTTCCCGCTATCAAAATCATCTGACTTGCTAGCTTTTAAATGTACAGTTTCCAACGAAATTGTTTATAAGCAAGGTCTTTTTTACATTTATGCTGAAAGTAACAACGTATTTTGTTGTGTTTTCTATTTTTATTTTGTTCTGTTGTCTATTAATATTTTAACGATCAAAGTGAAGGGCAACGACGTATTTTGATTAGTTTTAAATTTACAGTTATGAATGAAATTGCTTATGTGTCGTCTAGCAGAATAAATTAGGCAGACATGTGTTTCCCAAAAGAGCGAAGAAATATGCAGCGTATGGTCATTTCAACTGTATATCATATACACTGCTGGCCACCCAAAATGCAACACCAAGAAGGACACGAGATAGCAAGGCCAGATTTACTGGACACATAACAACAGATAAAAAGATGAAACGATTGAGCTTACACGCCCGTGCGACTTGCGGAACACGCAGACATCAATAGTTCGTGTGGCCCCCATGGCTGGCAATAAAGGCAGCTACACGCCGCGGCATCGAACGAAAGAGGCTTTGGATGTGGGCTTGGGGTATGTCGGTCCAGGCTTCTTCCACTTTTTGCCACAGTTCATCAGGCATAGCCGCGGGTGGTGCTTGCCGGGCCACTCGGTTGCCGATCAGCGACCAGACGTGTTCGATGGGCGACATATCGAGAGAACAGGCAGGCCACGGCAGCAGTGACACCTGGTGGGCCGTGAAGAATTGTTATACGATGCGTGCCACGTGCGGGTGCGCATTGTCCTGTTGAAACGTGGCCGCTGGCTGATCCTGCAGGTAAGGGAGGACTACAGGCTCCTAAACATCGGAGATGTAGCGGTGGTTGTTGAATGTACTAGTGATGCGTACCAGAGGGGTGCGGGTGTCATATCCAATTGCGCTCAAAACCATAACGCCAGGCAACGGACCGGTATGGCTATGCATAATGCAAGCGGCATACAGTCTCTCGCCGCAGTGCCGCCACACGCGGATCCGACCATCGTGGTGTTGCAGGCAGAAGTGGAATTCGTCGGAGAAGACAATGTCGTGCCATTCCGTAGTCCAAGTGCGGCGTTCAACGGTCCACTGCCCCCGCACTCGCTGGTGGTGTAACGTCAATGGTAATTGGAGCAATGTGCGCCGTGCGACAAGTCCCCGCTCCTAAAGACGACGTCCAACACAGGTTGTTGCCCAATACACCCTAATTCTTGCGGTAACTATCGCGATGTGGCGGTGTGAGCCGTCAATGCCCGCCGCAAAACATGCTGGTCCTCTCGTTCGGTGATGTGCCGCGTATGCGGCAATCGCTCACGTCGGTCCGTCCGTCCCTCCTGCATCCACCGAATACATACTCGCCTCAGTGTGGCTGGATGTCGTCCCACACGGGCGCAGATGTCTCGGTACGATAAACCGCTGTCGCGATAAGCCACTATTCGTCCTCTGTCGAACTCCGAAACGTGCTGGAATGACTGCCGTATTCTGCGACGAGGCATCAGGAAGCTTTCCACGCACATGTCCGGCAGCACATCACACTTCCACTACTTACACCCTGTCTTCTGTGCAACCTTCTTATAGTGCTTCTCGTTGGCGTGCCGGGCGCACATAATATGCATATGCCCTGCAATGCTAATCGTTTGAATGTCCTCTCGCGGGCGACGCAGGCTGCGAATTTCAAGCCAATAGGATGCTTCCTTCTTAGTGTTGCATTTTGGGTGGTCAGCAGTGTAAATCATCTGAATTTAAACATCATCCCGTTCGCAGCACGGGTATTTAGCTATTTCAGTACATAATTCTAATTGCTTTGAATATTGTAGTGTGCTCCCATGTATTTCTGAGGAATATTTCTTCCTTAAATTCTATTGTGCTAGTTGTTAACACGACCCAAATTCAAAACGTTCACCCAACCATTAGTATTTGCCATTTTCTTGTAGGACTTCCGTCCACAGTGAGTAGAGTTTAGGTCCCAGCCACCTACAGCGAGATCGCCTTTTGGGCAGGACACAGAAACGGAAGGAATGAGAGCAAGTCTAGCGACTTTTGACAGAACAGTTTGTAGTGAGATTAGAGTACAGTAGATGGCGCCACCGTACAAGTACGATATTGCACATAGATGGGTGAGAGAATTTCAGGGAAGACATAGGAAAGGATACCCATTTAACCAGTGGGTCCAGCCTGGGGGCTGTCACTTTACGTGCTCGTCCGATGCACTGCGGATATTTAGCGATTGTTAGCAAATCACACCCTCTCTGAAAGATCAGCCCAGGTTCGAACCTGAGTACCTTGCATCGATAGTCTGAACTGCTAACCACTAAGCCATCCGCGGCTCACGTTTACCCAACCTTGGTAGAGTTAGCATTAAATAAAGGAAAACTTTCTTTTCCTACGAATACATGATCATGGCGGGAGAGTACGAGGCATTGATTTTTATTAAATAAGCTTGCTTTAGTATAATCACGAAATTGTTTTTTATTAAGAGCATTTATAATGGACAACCCCATTCAAAAAATAGAGAAAAAAGGAAGAAAGGCTACTTTACCTCGATTTTCACTCGGAGTGAGAATAGGGTACCAAACAAAGCTAATCCAATGAGTGGAACAATGTGTTGTTTCTCGAACGAGACAAGAAGCAATTATGATTCCTGGTGTAAATCCTGTTTATCAAATACCGGGATCATGGGGAGCTGACTGTTTTTATTATTAATTACAAATTCAAGTCCTGTTTCCTGGTAGAAAATCAAAATAGAAAAATAATAAAAATAAAACAAGAAAAATGAAAGTGAAAGAATAGAAAGTTGTCCATAAAAAAAGATATTGCAAAAAAAAAAAAGTACGATTTGTGAATTTTTTCATGACCTTATGCGTCATTTCTTTTTCGGCCTTCTCTGTAAGAAGTAAAACATTGATGATAATTTATGCTTTAACCTTTACTGCACCATTAACCTTCAGTAGTGTTGCTGACTGTCAATTATCGAAAACTGCTCTTGGCAAAACACTCTCTGAAAAGAGGTTTCTTTCAGTCTGAAACTCAGGGCCACCTGTGTTTTACGCGAAACATCATAAACTGGAATTCCGAAACCATACGTCAAGCTGAGCGAAGCAGAATTATTTCCAGCTGGCATTGCCCTAAGCTATGTAACAGTGTTTACAAGAACTAAATGGTGAAGTCGAAGCGGTGAAAGGAGGAATGGAGCGTGGAACGCGAAGGACATTTCCCCTGATTTTGCGGAAGAATCAGAATTTAATCATTCAGATGCTAGATGAGCATTTTAAGATTCTCTAACTCCGGTGCAGAAATGATCATTAGAAATACGGATTTATTATACACTCCCTGACAGAGAAAATGCCACACCATGAAAGAATGCTTGAAAACAGACCAAAGTACACATACAGATAGCCAAGTAGGTCTTGAACAAATGATTTAATTGTCACATACAAACTCGCCCCCATTTTGGGCGATACGTCGTTGAATCCGACGTGGCATCTAGGCAATGATAGTCCGAATAGAATTCTGGGGTATCGTGGACCATGCGGTGTTGATCCGAGTCTACAGTTCGTTTTCATTTTACTGGGGTGGCAAAGTACTCAACCGACGTCCAATCGTGTCGCAAAAATGCTCGATGGGCGAGAGGTCGGGGGATTGTGCTGGCCATGGATAAATGCGCACACCGTGTAAAGCATTCAAGCTAATTCGAGCGGTATACGGGCGAGCGTCATCCTGTTGAAAAACGGAGTCTGGAATGCCCTGCACGTGCGGTTGTGCCACGGACCGCACCACGTCGTCAACATATCGGCGTTCGGTCAATGTTCCCGAAATGCGTGCTAGCTGTGAGCGGATATTGGCGCTGATAGCATTCCACACCTTGATTCTACGTTGCCGGGCCGTGTGGTGCTCCACAATGGCGTTGGAACCTGCTCGTTGGCAACGTCGCCTCCAGACTCTCACACGGCGATCATCCGTGGTGAGACAGAACCGCGATTAGTCGCTGAACAACACACTGTTCCATTCGGCACCCCACGTGACTCTGGAGCGACACCACGCCAAGCGGAGACGACGATGTCTCGCTGTTAAGGGTTGCCTTGGCAACGGACGGCTGGACAGCAAACCAGACGCAGCCAATCGGTGCAACACTGTCCCCGTTGATATCGGTGCATCTAAGCCTCCCCGTACACTTCGCAAAATGTCGCCCGTTGTGGCCTGTGGGTCCGCTACGACGTGAGGTCGGATGCGACAATCGGTGCGCTCGGATGTCCATCTCCCTGCTCCATTCCCCCTACGACGTTGGGCAGATCCTTCCTGGGATCGCTGTCACCAAATGCCACTGACGGTTGTGGCATCACGTTGCGTTTCTTCCACAGCGCGATGCAAGGGCCATCCGGCGGTATGAACGCCTACGATGACACCTCTCGTGAACTCATGCGTTTGACGAAATCGGGTACGACTGCGCCTTAACGGCATTCGCACCCCCTGTTCGTTCTCCAGACAGGGTTACAGCAGAACTACTCACTTATCGTGGCCGTGACGACGTCTCGTCTGATGGTCTCCCGGGCTGGTTGTCCGCTTATATCCCGCGCACCATTCGCCCGATTGTCTGCAAATGCCATCAGTTGCATAACATGCACGTGTGCACCCACCCTGCGATTTGCATGGCGCTGATCTCACGTTATCGTGGTTTTGCATTCTTTTCCATCTGAAATTCCTTTGTTCCCGTCATTTTCGGGCACAGCTGACGAAATAAGCCTGTTTTAAGGCTATTAGTGTTCGGTGACACGCAATTAGGCGCATTGGAGTCGGCTTAAGATATAAGTATGCCAATGTGTTTTGAAATGTATTGTACAGTACCTAGGGCTCCAAATAGATTTTCGACCTTCGTGGGCAGAGAACACCAAATACCACACGAAAAAAGTTAGATAATAACTTGGGCAGCTGGTTTGGTTACTCCAACGGAGAAATTTCCTTTCAACACGGCACAAAGTACTACTGTATATGACGGTCGTCAGGTGAGGGCTCACTTACCCCAACCTCATCTGGATAGGTGTTAGTAGGAATCAGCTAGAAAGAATCGAAAAGGGGAAGAGTCGGGCACTTCGTATGATAACTAGATCTCCCATCTGAACCCCTCTTTGGAACCTGAGGAACAGACTTGGAGTTGAGAAGATACATGAGTTCTCCATCTGACTCACCAAGAAGTTCTTCAAGAAAGCGGAGGCCCACTCTACTGAACTAGTTTGGGGTGCGATTAACTACGATCCCAGCAAAATCTTTAAGTACAATCGTTGTCCACCCCTGACGAGGACATTTGGAGGAGCAATACTTTTTTTACTATTCTTGGACTAGAGGTCTTGGATCAGATGGAGAGCAAGAGTGCGAACTTTTGGTGGGTGTTACACCACCCGCCACCTTCTCTTTCAGGTTTTTGCTGAGACGATGAGTACTGATTGCTGCTCCAGCGTCCGGATTAGTTTTCGTGAATTTCACTCCCTTCCTCCCAGGTGCATCGGCGGTTGTCCGGTGTTGGGGTGTACTGCGGTGGATGTCTCGTACGGTTGGTGCCATGGGTTGATCGAAAGATCAGATCCCTTCCTCTGTCTCTAACTCTTGTGTCTCTTTTCTATTGAGCTCGCTTACTCAGAACTTCTACCTTCCAATTTCTAAGGGTAGTTACAGAACTGGGGTCACACACTTCCTTCCCAAAACTACTCCAAACAAGTTCAAATGTATTACACTTGTGTTGTGGCAAGAGATTATCGTTCCAGGGTGTGTATGAGAGACGCGCGCTTATGGTCTGTTTACATGTAGTAAAACTAGTTACGGATTAACTACGGAACACAATTAGTAGGTGAGGGTAGAAATTCCTTCTGTCAATAGAAACACGTTGTTTTTTCAGGAAGGTGGTCTTAGATATCGTCCTTGGACATCTAAGGCGAACGCAAAGTTTCGGAAAACTCTCGGGGTTTTGGGGTGAAGGAGCCGTAAGCTTGATTGCAAAAAGCACGAAGTGGAGTCCAAGGTCCATGGGACGGACGGCAGGGACGTCGCTGGACTTCGGAATCAGGGTGGGCGACGTGTAGGCGAGCATTGTTTTTGATGGGGCAGTTTGATAGCAACTTTATTTTCGAAACACTGAAAGAAAGATTTTTAGTGCCTTTTACTACCGGCTACAAAGCAATTTGGTGCAATCACCTCCGTCGGACAGACAGAAAGAAATCCGCGCGCGCGCACACACACACCTGGATGTGTCTAGTTAAACCACTGGTAAACCAACAACATAGCTTGAGAATAACTAGTGGCTTAGGGTTAGTTAGTGTAAGATAGGGTGTTATTTGTGTTGGAAAGATGTCGCCTCTAATTTATTTCTTACAATGAATACAGTACCTTAATCGCTTTACAAAATTTTGCATTTCTGCTCATCTCTTTCACGAACCGAAGGTTCAAATTTTGAAGCACACACTTCAATAATTTTAAAAAACTCCTTCCGATTACTGTTTCCTCAAAAGATTTAGTCGCCAGCATGCAAACCCAACCGGGTCGTGGAAGACTGGAAGAAGACGTGACGCTGTACGTCCAACCGCCTTCAAAGGAGAAATTTGAACAGATGTTCAGATAGGAAAGAAGTAATGAAAAGCAATGAAAAATTACAGTTAGAGTATATGCATTGCCAAAGGTGTGAATGCTAAGCAGGAGAAAAGTTGTATCTCATGCTGTGAGCTACTTAATTTATTAAAGTGCTGTTTTGTTTTGTTTGATAAGTCTGGCGCAGCATTTTACCATTTAATGACCATAACGCCCAAACCTCCCGTACATAGAAACGACCATTGCCGCCCGAAATGCCTGTCTATAGTGAGTCAGATTTCCTACCCTTACCTGTTCTTCAAATTTTTGCGACCTATGAGGGATCAGCTGGTGTCACCCTCGGTCACTATTGTTACTACACAACGAAGTGAACCAACAGACAGGTCCGGGCGTATGCTCTTTAGAGTGATACAATATTTCTGGGTCATGGGCGTCAAAGGGTTAATAATAATATTAAAGTGAGTCTGGGGTTATGCTGCTAACTGAATAATTACTTTAGTTTGGTGTTTTGTCTGTTTTTTTCCCTCGAGATGAGGGATGTTCATTGTCAATTTATTTAATTAGTAATTTACTTTATTTATTTAAGTAATGAGAGCTGTATTTTTTTCTTGTTTTTTTTAACTGTCATTTTTTTGCCTTTGGTAACTTTCGCTTCTGGAGCTGCCCTTTGCAAAGCTAGTGAATCATTTAATTTGACTGTCATTGCTTTTGCCTTTCGTAACTTACGCCCTTGCAAAGCAAGTGAATCATTTAATTTGACTGTCATTGCTTTTGCCTTTCGTAACTTACGCCCTTGCAAAGCAAGTGAAACATTTAGTTTGACTGTCATTGCTTTTGCCTTTCGTAACTTACGCCCTTGCAAAGCAAGTGAATCATTTAATTTGACTGTCATTGCTTTTGCCTTTCGTAACACACGCCCTTGCAAAGCAAGTAAATCATTTAATTTGACTGTCATTGCTTTTGCCTTTCGTAACACACGCCCTTGCAAAGCAAGTGAATCATTTAATTTGACTGTCATTGCTTTTGCCTTTCGTAACACACGCCCTTGCAAAGCAAGTGAATCATTTAATTTGACTGTCATTGCTTTTGCCTTTCGTAACTTACGCCCTTGCAAAGCAAGTGAATCATTTAATTTGACTGTCATTGCTTTTGCCTTTCGTGTTTTACGCCCTCGCAAAGCAAGTGAATCATTTAATTTGACTGTCATTGCTTTTGCCTTTCGTAACACACGCCCTTGCAAAGCAAGTGAATCATTTAATTTGACTGTCATTGCTTTTGCCTTTCGTAACACACACCCTTGCAAAGCAAGTGAATCATTTAATTTGACTGTCATTGCTTTTGCCTTTCGTAACACACGCCATTGCAAAGCAAGTGAATCATTTAATTTGACTGTCATTGCATTTGCCTTTCGTAACTTACGCCCTTGCAAAGCAAGTGAATCATTTAATTTGACTGTCATTGCTTTTGCCTTTCGTAACACACGCCCTTGCAAAACAAGTGAATCATTTAATTTGACTGTCATTGCTTTTGCCTTTCGTAACACACGCCCTTGCAAAACAAGTGAATCATTTAATTTGACTGTCATTGCTTTTACCTTTCGTAACACACGCCCTTGCAAAGCAAGTGAATCATTTAATTTGACTGTCATTGCTTTTACCTTTCGTAACACACGCCCTTGCAAAGCAAGTGAATCATTTAATTTGACTGTCATTGCTTTTGCCTTTCGTAACACACGCCCTTGCAAAGCAAGTGAATCATTTAATTTGACTGTCATTGCTTTTGCCTTTCGTAACACACGCCCTTGCAAAGCAAGTGAATCATTTAATTTGACTGTCATTGCTTTTACCTTTCGTAACACACGCCCTTGCAAAGCAAGTGAATCATTTAATTTGACTGTCATTGCTTTTGCCTTTCGTAACACACGCCCTTGCAAAGCAAGTGAATCATTTAATTTGACTGTCATTGCTTTTGCCTTTCGTAACTTACGCCCTTGCAAAGCAAGTGAATCATTTAATTTGACTGTCATTGCTTTTGCCTTTCGTAACTTACGCCCTTGCGAAGCAAGTGAATCATTTAATTTGACTGTCATTGCTTTTGCCTTTCGTAACTTACGCCCTTGCAAAGCAAGTGAATCATTTAATTTGACTGTCATTACTTTTGCCTTTCGTAACTTACGTTGTTCGAGTCAGGCTTGAGTACAGAAACGGGCGATGATTTCTTCTTCATGATAGCGCACCCGCACATACAGCAATCAGTGTACAGCAATTTCTGGCAGGAAAACTAGTGTGTGGGTACTCAACCATCATCCATATTCTCCAGATCTGTCACCGTGTCTACTTTCTATTCCTTAAATTAAAGCTGCCTTTAAAAGGATAATCATTCAAGACGTTGAAGACATGCAAAGAATTGTGACCTCAATTCTTCACTCCATACTAAATAAGAAAGATGACCCCGAATTTACCGGAGTAATAAGCACGTCTTTTGAATCCGTTCGGACGCAAATTAAATTTACCAAAGCTATTCAAAGTCAATGGAACCTGCCTGGAAAAATATAGTATCTGACAGAAGAAAGAAGTTTTTCAATCGTGATTTTAATCTCTCAGATACTGCTGTAAACGGAATCGTGAGCTTACGCCTTCTGGTTGCAGACTTGTGCGTTAAGAAAGACATGAATTTATATGAGAAACATTTCGCAGCGGAAACGTTCTCCAACACAGAAAGATTTTTTCAAATCGAGCTCTTAGAAACAGAGATATCGACAAAAATAAGATGTGACGTTACGTCCCCTGGTGGGAAAATAATGCATTCTTTTAGGAAGAAAGTATTCTTTATCCATATGAGACGTATCGGTCCTAGAAAAAAAAATTAGTCGAGTTTTCAGGATCCCAGATTTTGCTACAAATTCATCAGAAGCAGATATTAACACTTATGCCCCCTCCCCCTGGTGGCCAAACCATTCTGTACCAAACATTACAAATTATGAGAAAAATATTTTCCATCAGGTTTTGTATGCGATACAGGAAAAAAATTTCCAATCGGAGTTTTAGGAGCAGAAATACCGCAAAAAACGCAATTTACCTTTGCGCCTCCTAGCGGAAAGTCTATGATTTAAATTTTGAATTTATAGGAAAAACATTTTGCATCTGAAACACTATCCAACAAAGAAGGGATTTTTCAAATCGGACTCTTAGAAGTAGAGATATTGACAAAAATATTATATACATCTACGCCCCCTGATGTAGAAACCATGCATTATTTCAGGAAGAAAATGTTTTGCTACAAATTCATCAGAAGCAGATATTAACACTTATGCCCCCTCCCCCTGGTGGCCAAATTTTCAAATGTTACTAAAATGTTTGTCGATATGAGTAGTATCTGTTAACAAACGACTTTTTTTTTTTCAATCTAGATTTTAGAAGCTCATATTTTGGTGCAAATACATCATAAGCGGAAATTAAGACTTACGCCTCCTGGTGCCAAACCATTTTTTACAAAAATTTGAAATTATGTGAAAAATATTTTCCATCAGGAGCTGTATCCAGTGCAGAAAGAAGTTTTCAAATCGGAGAGTTAGAAACAGAGATATAGCGGGAAAGCAATTTACCTTTACGCCCCATAGCGGAAAGTCTATGATTTACTTGACATTTTGAATTTATAGGAAAAACATTTCGCATCTGAAACACTATCCAACAAAGAAGGAATTTTTCAAATCGGATTTTTACAAGTAGAGATATTGACAAAAATAAAATATACATCTACACCTCCTGGCGTAGAAACCATGCATTATTTCAAGAAGAAAATGTTCCAAATAGGTTTGTCGACATGAGTAGTATCGGTCAACAAACGACTTTTTTTTCAAGCGGGATTTTAGAAGCTCCTATTTTACTGCAAATACATCAGAAACGGAAATTAAGACTTACGCCACCTGGTGGCCAAACCATTTTTTACAAAAATTAGAAATGATGTGCAAAGGATTTCACACAATAACATTACGAAAAAAAACCCTCGCCCCCTTTGGGGGAGGGCTTATCTCTCCCCTTTGCAGATAGGGCTAAAAAGTCAATTATAAACTTGTTCAGCGAGGCAAAAATAGTACATAAATGTTTTTGTCTCATAAGAAAAGATGGAAGAGGACCGAGAATGTGGCTCCAAGGATATCACAACATCCGGAAGCCAAGACAGAGTATTTAGACAAGAACTTATTACTTAGAACTTATCTAAACTGAGTTCTAAGTTAATGAAATTACAACGGGAAAGGTTTTCCTAGAAACCTTCTCAACAGTTCTTGTTCTGAAATAAAATGTAGTTCCTTGACATATTCAATATCAGACTTTGGTGTCCAATACAGTAAAAAATACACTGAGACAAGAAGAAATAGCATAAAGTGCCGAAACACTCATCCAATAGGAAAACTGTATGAACATCTAATTGACTTGCGTACGTGGCAAAGCTTTCGACTTCCTGTCACTGGTTCACGAAGTGTTAGTATACCGACCACGCATGTCATTTTTGTATTCCGATGAGGGAGCAGAAAGCACATTGTGAATTCCAGGCAAATATGCTTCGGACGCAGCGACTCTGGTAGCTTTCCGCCTTCTCCGAATTTGGAGAGTCCCCTTCCATCTTCTGTTATGGGACAAAAACATTTATGTACTATTTTTGCCTCTCTGAACAAGTTTGTAATTGACATTTTTGCCCTATTTGCAGGAGGGTGGGCGATAGCTTCCTCACCCCCCCCCCCCCTAAAAAAAGGGGTGAGGTGATTCTTCGTGGTGTTATTGTGTGCGCCATAAGGGGTTTCTTATACAACTGTACAAGAAGTATATCACTAACTGCTATAGTTCGTTCCTTGTAACCCTTTATGTACAGGCACATCATTAATTTTCGAGCAGATTGTAACACGCAGATAGCTCGGAAATAAGATACCCGCATAACAGGCAATTCCAGGTGACTGTATGAAAGATAAAATGCCGAAAGGCACACAGTCGTGATTTTTCATTATACATTCCACGCACACGCATTGCCAAGTTCTCTCAATCCTTTTTTTTTTTTAAGCTCCAAGGATCCTAAGGGCTTTCTAGAAGTGCTTGTTTGAAAGTATAAATAACGATTCAAAATTCCTTTCCTGCTATCGCGGTAGCTGAGTTTGAGAATTGGCTCATGAATACCGTACAAGGTGAGTAATTCTGAAGGCTGGTGGAACTGAACCCAGAGAAATATATTTATCGCAATATTCGAGCTAAACGCCGCTTCGGCGAAAAGAACCGCACCTGAATAAAATAGCTATTTCGAAAACAAATTCGTTGTAAAGAGCCTGCACCTGACAAAAAATCGCTATTTCGGAGACAAATTCGTTGTAAGAGCCGCATAAATATAATCGCCGAACTACAAATAAATCTTTAATCTGTTATTCATCGATATAAGGGCTTCTCGAAATAGCATCGTAACAGGTCTGGAGCACTACCTGCATATTTTTAACATCATTTTTTCATATCATATTTTCATTCATTTTCAGTAATTTAGTGAGTTAATACAGAAATGAAACGGATAATGACATTGAAATTCTCTAATGCTTTTTTTCCTTTATTATTTTATTTATATTTTTGAGCTTAATAGTCCTTCTTAGGGGGTGTTAGCCATTGGAAACTCCAACTCGTAAATCACGGGTGCCATTCTCATCTGAAAAACAATATTTGTGTTATCAAGAAATAACTGAATAAAATATATATATATATATATATATCATCATCATCATCATCATCATTGTCAACCATTATCAATCCACTGCTGGACGAAGGTCTCCCCAAGATTCCTCCACAACGGTCTGTCTTGTGCCAGTCTCCTCCATGTCACCCCTGCATACTTTCGAATTTCATCCACCCATCTCCCATGTGGTCTTCTTCTGGGTCTTTTCCTGTCCCTTGGAATCCAATCTAAAATTTCGGCTGTCCATCGATGTTCTGTCCTTCTGGCAGTATGTCCAGCCCATTGCCATTTCAGGGATTTAACTCTGATCATGATATCTTCCACTCTTGTCATTTTTCGGATCCACGAGTTCCTCTTCTTATCTCTCCTGGTTACCCCAAGCATGCACCTCTCCATGCTGCTTTGAGTTGTCTGCAGCCTTTGTATGTCTCTTTTAGTTAAGGTCCACGTCTCTGCACCATACGTAAGCACTGGAAGGATGCATTGATCAAACACTTTTCTTTTAAGACATAATGGCATATTGCTCTTGAAAATTATGTTGTTTCTTCCAAAAGCTCTCCAGGCAAGTTTTGTACGCCGATTAATTTCTTCATCAATGTGACCCTCACTTGATATCTGCTGTCCAAGATAAACGTACGTGTCTGTTATCTCCAGCTTTTCTCCATCAATCGATAAATCTTCATTTCTTGTAAAAGCATTGAACATCACTTTTGTCTTCTGAAAGTTCATTTTTAATCCCACTTCTTTACTCTTGTCAGCAAGTTCCTGGATCATACTCTGCAGCTCTGATGGGGTAGTTG
Organism: Macrothele yani; assembly: GCA_039090855.1. NCBI lineage: Eukaryota > Metazoa > Arthropoda > Arachnida > Araneae > Macrothelidae > Macrothele > Macrothele yani. The sequence goes on from CM077028.1 coordinate 53,753,187, forward strand.
CAAAAATAACTACGTCATCAGCAAAACGAAGGTGGGTTAGATAATCTCCATTAATCTTTATCCCCTTGTTTTCCCAGCTCAGCGACTGAAAAACACCCTCCAATGTGGCATTAAAGAGCTTCGGAGATATGGTGTCACCTTGTCTCACTCATTTTCCAATTTTTACGTGTGTTGTATTTTCAAACAGCCTAATCTTTGCACTTGCATTTTCATAGATGTTATTAATAATATTAATGTATGCATCTTCAATACCGCAGGTTTTCAGAGCCATTGTAACTGCTGATGGTTTCACCGAATCAAAGGCTTTTTCATAATCGATAAAAGCCATGCACAATGGAAGTTCATATTCCCTCGCTCTTTCAATTAGTTCTCTCAGCACGTGGATATGATCTATTGTGCTGTAGCCACTCCTGAATCCAGCTTGTTCTCTCGGTTGAGCCATGTCCAGTGTTACCTTCAAGCGGTGTGAAAGAACTTTAGTGAAGATTTTATAAACTACTGATAGGAGGCTGATAGGTCTGTAGTTTCCTAGATCCTCAGTGTCACCTTTCTTATGTAGCAGGATCATTGTAGCGGTGTTCCAATCCTCAGGAATCTTTCCTTCATTAAGGCATCGACTGAAAATTTGGGCGAGTACTGTTTCGATTTCTCCACTTGCTTCTTGTATGATGTCTGCAGTAATTCCATCTTCTCCTGGAGCTTTTCCTCGCTTCATGTTCTTGATTGCATGTGCAACTTCTGCTGGAAGGACTGGAGGAACTCTGGTACAGGTATCTTTCATGATGTCTGGAGTGCATATATCATCCCTTTCATATAATTTGGAGTAGAAATCTTTCACTCTTGTCAAAATTTCGCCTCTATTTCTTGTTACAGAACCATCTTCTTTTCTCAGTGCCATAATCTGTTTTCTTCCCTTACTGAGATGTCCCTTTGCTATCTTTAGGCTTTGGTTGTTTTCAATTGCTTTCCTCACTAGTTCACAGTTGAATTTCCTTACGTCTTCAGTGATACTTTTTCTTACTGTCTTGCATAGCTCTATATATTCCACTTTGGAAGTCACATCTTCTTTAGTTGTCCTCATCTCTCTTCTTTTTTGCATCAACATTTTGGTTTTTCCTGATAATTTGTTCACATGCAACTTGTTCTTAGACCCAGCTAATTTTGTTGCTGTTTCCATAAGAGCTTTGGTTACTTTTCTGTTAACTTCAGAGATGTCCACTTCTTCCGATGTTAGGCCTTCTAAAGCAGAGAACCTGTTCTTCAGTTCTAACTTGAAGGTATTATGGTGTTTTTTAAGGTTGGTTATGTCAATAGATTTTGTTTGTCTTATGAGCTTGCCACGTTCAAGTTTAGTGTTGAGGTGCATCTTACATCTCACCAATCTATGGTCACTACCTGTGTTGAACTTGTTTAGCACACTGCAGTCTTCTATGACGAATTTTTTGTTACACATAATAAAATCAATTTCACTTGTCGTCCCATTTGGATGTCTCCATGTCCATTTCCTGTGTGGCTTTTTCTTGAAGAAGGAGTTCAAGATGAAAAACCCTTCTGCCTCTGCAAACTCAACGAGAGTATTTCCACGCTGGTTTCTGTTGCCGTGACCGAATTTACCTACTGAAGTTTCATTCTGTTGCCGTTGCCCTATTTTTGCATTGAAATCTCCCATAATTATTTTCAAGTGCTGCTTACCTTTATTATTTAGATGACAAATTTCCTCATAAAATTCTTCAATTTCTTCTTCAGGATGACTTGTGGTGGGTGCATAAGTTTGAATAATCGGAGCCTGGTATCTTTTCGAGAGTTGGATAACAAGCCGTGCAGCTCTGTCAGAGGAACTTTCAACTTCTACAACTTTATCCTTCAGTTTCTTGTTTATTATAAATCCAACACCACTAGTTCTGCCAGTATCTGTCCCACGATAGTAGAAGAGATGTCCACTTTTCAGTTCGATGAGATCTTCTCCTTTTCTCCTTACCTCACTTAGCCCCACGATGTCCCACTTGATTCTTTGTAGTTCCTCTTCCAATTCAAGAAGCCTTGATTCAGAAGATAGGGAGCGTCCATTGTAAGTAGCCAAGGTCAGCATCAGATGGCAGCCTAGTCCGGTCCTCCGGGGATTCTTAGCACCCTCTGCCTTCATGTCGCACTGGCCGCTGCCTTGGCCAGGTACATTCCAGCTGCCGGAGACTGAGGGCCAAGATTTAAGTTGTGGAATCATTTTGGAGGGGTTTGGCCATAACTCACCACGCTGGCCAAGCGGGTTGGTGAGTGTGGGATAGAATTTCCTCTAATCCCGATGGTATAGTTATACCGCTATGGGCGGTCGTCAGAGCCCCTTTAGTGGGAACAGGATGCACCACGAGAAGGCGGGGTTGACATTTGTCAAGGAGAGGCTGTGATGTTACGCATCACCTGACCTTACATCCCATATATATATATATATATATATATATATATATATATATATATATATCATCATCATCATCATCATTGTCAACCATTATCAATCCACTGGTGGACGAAGGTCTCCCCAAGTTTCCCCCACAACGGTCTGTCTTGTGCCAGTCTCCTCCATGTTACCCCTGCATACTTTCGAATTTCATCCACCCATTTCCCATGTGGTCTTCTTCTGGGTTTTTTCCTGTCCCTTGGAATCCAATCTAAAATTTCGGCTGTCCATCGATGATCTGTCCTTCTGGCAGTATGTCCAGCCCATTGCCATTTCAGGGATTTAACTCTGATCATGATGTCTTCCACTCTTGTCATTTTTCGGATCCACGAGTTCCTCCTCTTCTTATCTCTCCTGGTTACACCAAGTATGCACCTCTCCATGCTGCTTTGAGTTGTCTGCAGCCTTTGTATGTCTCTTTTAGTTAAGGTCCACGTCTCTGCACCATACGTAAGCACTGGAAGGATGCAAGGCCTAAAGATAGCAAAGGGACATCTCAGTAAGGGAAGAAAACAGATTATGGCACTGAGAAAAGAAGATGGTTCTATAACAAGAAATAGAGGCGAAATTTTGACAAGAGTGAAAGATTTCTACTCCAAATTATATGAAAGGGATGATACATGCACTCCAGACATCATGAAAGATACCAGTACCAGAGTTCCTCCAGTCCTTCCAGCAGAAGTTGCACATGCAATCAAGAACATGAAGCGGGAAAAAGCTCCAGGAGAAGATGGAATTACTGTAGACATCATACAAGAAGCAAGTGGAGAAATCGAAACAGTACTGGCCCAAATTTTCACTCGATGCCTTAATGAAGGAAAGATTCCTGAGGATTGGAACAACGCTACAATGATCCTGCTACATAAGAAAGGTGACATTGAGGATCTCGGAAACTACAGACCTATCAGCCTCCTATCAGTGGTTTATAAAATCTTCACTAACGTTCTTTCACACCGTTTGAAGGTAACACTGGACATGGCTCAACCGAGAAAACAAGCTGGATTCAGGAGTGGCTACAGCACAATAGATCATATCCACGTACTGAGAGAACTAATTGAAAGAGCGAGGGAATATGAGCTTCTATTGTGCATGGCTTTTATCGATTATGAAAAAGCCTTTGATTCGGTGAAACCATCAGCAGTTGCAATGGCTCTGAAATCCTGCGGTATTGAAGATGCATACATTAATATTATTAATAACATCTATGAAAATGCAAGTGCAAAGATTCGGCTGTTTGAAAATACAACACACATAAAAATTGGAAAGGGAGTGAGACAAGGTGACACCGTATATCCGAAGCTCTTTAATGCCACATTGGAGGGTGTCTTTCAGTCGCTGAGCTGGTAAAACAAAGGGATAAAGATTAATGGAGATTATCTAACCCACCTTCGTTTTGCTGATGACCATAGTCATTTTTGCAACTACCCCATCAGAGCTGCAGAGTATGATCCAGGAACTTGCTGACAAGAGTAAAGAAGTGGGATTAAAAATGAACTTTCAGAAGACAAAAGTGATGTTCAATGCTTTTACAAGAAATGAATATTTATCGATTGATGGAGAAAAGCTGGAGACAACAGACACGTACGTTTATCTTGGACAGCAGATATCAATTGAGGGTCACATTAATGAAGAAATTAATCGGCGTACAAAACTTTCCTGGAGAGCTTTTGGAAGAAACAGCATAATTTTCAAGAGCAATATGCCATTATGTCTTAAAAGAAAAGTGTTTGATCAATGCATCCTTCCAGTGCTTACGTATGGTGCAGAGACGTGGACCTTAACTAAAAGAGACATACAAAGGCTGCAGACAACTCAAAGCAGCATGGAGAGGTGCATACTTGGTGTAACCAGGAGAGATAAGAAGAGGAACTCGTGGATCCGAAAAATGACAAGAGTGGAAGACATCATGATCAGAGTTAAATCCCTGAAATGGCAATGGGCTGGACATACTGCCAGAAGGACAGATCATCGATGGACAGCCGAAATTTTAGATTGGATTCCAAGGGACAGGAAAAGACCCAGAAGAAGACCACATGGGAGATGGGTGGATGAAATTCGAGAGCATGCAAGGGTGACATGGAGGAGACTGGCACAAGACAGACCGTTGTGGAGGAAACTTGGGGAGACCTTCGTCCAGCAGTGGATTGATAATGGTTGACAATGATGATGATGATGATATATATATATATATATATATATATATAAAACATACATTTCTTATAGAATAACGTTTATAAAAAACGTGTAAGTGAGTGGATGAATGAAGCAGAAACGTTCTTGAAAGAGGAAATAAAAGAAATTATCGGATGCTTTCTTCTTGGTGTTTCATTTTGGGTGGCCAGTTGTGTAGTACGTATTATGCCGATCACATAACTTTCAAAATCATATAACGTTCAATTCGTGGATCTCAATATCTAGCAGTCGGTTCAGGGCAATGCAACATTTTACGGCGTACGAAGAAAGTGATCTTCAATTAAATCGATGTAGGAAATCTACCACACTGGATGAAGACTATTAATTCCTTCGCGTACCTGTCTAGGACCATACGTCACAGAATAGTTTTACTCAAAAATAAAAATATATGAGAATATGCATTTTATAATTTTTCCGAGCAGCTACACAAAAATAATATATTTAAAAGATGTTTCTTAATTTTTTTTACATTTGTAGACACTATGTAATTTTTTGAACATGAAAAATAATTTTTATGAACGTTTAATTTGTGACGTACGTCTCTCTTCATCTCTTTAGGACTTGGGGGTGGGCTAAAGCTCCAAAGTGCCCCCCCCCCTATCCATTGGTGCGCAAATGAACGAGGGCCAGCAATTTTGCTATGTTTTAGAACTTTACTTAGCGCAGTTTCATAAGGAAAATGAAAAACACAAGTCATTGTGAAAAATGGTGGTAATGGACCTTCCTCTCGTTCAAAATAATCTAGCAGGAATAAACGTATAGTTCCAAAAGAGGTGGAAACCCACGGCTATTTTCTGTGAGAAGGACGTCACATTTTTTGTTTGCTGAGGGGTTGTTTTAAAAAAAGTCGAGGTAATTATCAGTATAAGAGCCGCAGAGTGGGCAAACTTTATTTTTTTTTTACCATAATAGAAGCTGCTCCAAGCCAAAATCACACATTATTTGGAACTGCTCGCAACCGTTGCAGTTTCCGCAATTTTTGACTCAGAAAATGTAATAGTTGTGGCACTAACAGAAAGAGAAATCGCATTAAATGAACCCACGAAACACTATCAAAATCACCCCATCGTCACGAAACATTCTCATTCGATAATTCAATTAAGGCCTCCCGAAGTCCATTTCACTTCTTCCAGTCTTGAGCAATTCTCTTCTACAGGGGTCCTAACAAAAGTTCTGCACACTGTCCATTTTTGAGAAACGTGTGAAGTAAAACTTCCCTTATTGCCGTTCAATGTACTCCCCTCCGCTGCTAATGACAGCTTACCAGCCGTGAGGTAGCTCCTGGATGCCCCGTAGGACGCCATCTTTGTTCAGCTGTCGTATTACTTAATTACGTCCAATGAGAGTTCGTTCAGCGATTCGTCGCGGATGCCATGGAGCCGATTTTTTTAACTTTGGGAAAAGATCAAAATCGGGTGGACTGAGATCAGGGTTCTATGGTGGGGTGGGATAAAGTTTCCCAGCCATATATCTCGACAAACGTCCTCGTACAGACGCTGCACCATGACACGATGCGTTGTCATGCAGCAAGAGCGCTCCCACTTCCAAAACGTTGGGGCGATTTTGGCGAATTTTTGGTCTCAACTTTGTCCTGAGAAACAAGGTGTGCTTCGATCAAGATTTCCTTTCCCCACAAACATCTTGCAAGGCAGTGTGGATCTGTGTCGGAGTTTTCCCCGCAGAGTTTCTATTTTCACGTACGAGCGATGGTCTAACGCCATGACTCGACCTAAGGAGCTGCACGCTTCTATTTCCAAATTATCCCACGTCCACACAGCAAACGATTGCGCGTCGTTCTGAAACCACTGCGTTGTTGATAGTCTGACCTTGACATGACGCAATCATTTTTCTGATTGCATCATCCGCTTCCGTTTTTAATTAAGGTTAGCAGAACGTTTGTTATCCCCTCGTACATATTTACGGAATGCTTTCGAATTTCATCCAGTCATCGCCAACGTGGTTTTTTTCCGGGTCTTTTCCTGACCATTGGTATCGAATCTATTATTTCCAGGATTTATGCTGTAGGGGCGCGTCTCTCTGAACCTTTTGGGGGACACTCGTTTTGAGACACATCCTGGTTCCGGGTATATTTACTACAATTTTTAAATGGAGTATAATCAATTTCATCATCATCAAATTATTCTATTGTTATTATTTTATATTGCGACAAAGAGAAACACTATTTCATTTACTTACAAACACAGCATCACGTTTATAAAAAAATTCCTCCTGGCTTTAAGTGCAGCAAAAGTGTTTATGATTTCATCATAATTGACATGATTCAGCGCATTGCTCTCTATGTACAATATTTAAAAGCTATTCAAGTGCTCTTGAGAAAGTGTTGATCGTGGATAATTTTTAACTCTTTTAAGAACACTAAATTATTTTCACCACTTGCATTAGATGTTGGTAAAGTAAGACATTTTCCACATTTGGAAATGTCTCTTTCAAACCGTCACTGTCCATAAGCAGTTTCTAGCAATCTTCTGGCCGGACTGAGGATTGATCTTGATCTATGAGATTCATAAAACGTCGGAAGTGCTGCAGTTCATTACAAAACAGTTTTCTATCTTTGTCATTTGAATTTAACTTGGAAATATTGCTGAGGTTACATTTCGTAGAATGGTCATGTTCATCAGAAAAAACTCATTTGAATAGGTTGAATATATATCATAACTTTGCTTTTTTTCTCCAGCTCAAATTTGGGATTTATTGAATGCTATCAATGACCAGGTTGTAACAGATAGCTTTCAGTATCTCCACTCGAAATATTTCTTTCACCACCAGATGAATTTCACTGTCTGTTCTTTCTCATCAGCAAAGCTCTTTCTTTTTATTCTCCTTTCGTACCTCTCATCATTGCCTGGTTGCTCCACAGATGAAGACAAACTTGAGACTTTTATGTCAGTGACAAAACAGTCGTTACGGCGTTATCAAAGACGAGTTTCAGAGACTAAAATATACCTACTGCCGTCATCATGTTTCCATCTTCTTTCTGCAATGATTTGCTGACTTTGTCGTTTCGTTGTAACAGCCGGTCCCACAAAACAGTCATGAAGGCAGTTTCATATTTGTCAAACTTTTTGGCAAATAATTTTGCATCCGTTTTGGCTAAAGGCTTTTCAGTTTCACACTCAGAGAGTTTAATTAACGCTTCTCTAATCTCACTACAAGCTCATCATAAGGCTGATACAGCATCAGCTCTTGCTGACCATCGAGTATCACTCAACTGTTTCATAACGTGTTGGTGTTTTTTTTTTTTTGAAGGTGGAATTTAAGTATTTCTTAACGATGAGTGGAGGCCGAAAAAAAAGTATATACTTTTTGAACAAAATCAAAGCAAGCCAGGGACATATCCAAGGAGGGGGAGGGGGGGGGGTCCAGATCCCACCCAAAGGTTACCCAACAACAACAATAAACAAGTTTAAAAATAATAATACAACTGAAAATTTAATAAATAAATTTTCAAGTGTAATAAGCACGTCTTTTGAATCCGTTCTGACGCAAATTAAATTTATCAAAGCTATTCAAAGTCAATGGAACCGGTGTGGAAAACAATAGTATCTGACGGAAGAAAGAAGTTTTTCAATCGCGTTTTAATCCCTCAGATATTGCTGTAAAAGGAAACGTGAGCTTACGCCCTCTGGTTGCAGACTTGTGCGTTACGAAAAACATGAATTTATATGAGAAACATTTCGCACCGGAAACGCTCTCTTACACCGAAAGAATGTTTCAAATCGGACTCTTAGAAACAGAGATATCGACAAAAATAAGATGTGACTTTACTTCCCCTGGTAGAAAAACCATGCATTATTTTAGGAAGAAAGTGCTCTCAAAAGGATTTTCCATATGAGCTGTATCAGTCCAAGAAAAACAAATTTAGTCGAGTTTGCAGGAGCCTAGATTTTGCTACAAATACATCAGAAGCAGAAATTAACACTTATGCCCCCCGGTGGCCAAACCATTCTTTACCAAACATTAGAAATTATGTGAAAAATGTTTTCCATCAAGTCTTGTATGCGATACAGGAACAATTTTTCAAATCAGAGTTTTAGGAGCAGGAATAACGCAGAAAACGCAATTTACCTTTGTGTCCTCCTAGCGGAAAGTCTATGATTTACTTGAAAATTTTGAATTTACAAGAACAGCATTTCGCATCAGAAACACTATCCAACAAAGAAGGAATTTTTCAAATCGGACTCCTAGAAGTACAGATATTGACAAAAATATTCTATTAAGAAGAGACTGAAGCAAAAAAACTTTTTTTGACTCATACCAAGTACAACATAGAAAAGGTTATGTAGTGACCGGTGTGAGTAAAAAGAGAAAAAAAGAAAAAAGAACAACTGAATGCAGAAAGTGTCGAGAATACTGAGCCTTGGCTTTATCAAGGACCACCAAAAACTCTGCATTTTCTCACTTCCACAAAGATCTATTTGGAAATGGGTTTCTGCAAAGTCATGGATGCAAGTATTAAGCCCACCAAAAAAAATTTTTATACATATATATATATATGTCATGACCTCCGCAGAGTTGTATGACCAAGCTTTAGTTAACAATTTAGCTTGCATCCATAACCTTCCCGGCCCGACCCATGCTCTTCATCTGTTACTATTAAACAGAAAGAAGATGATTATAGAAAACTCAAGTTGTAAGAGCGACATAATGAACCAGAAATAATGTTCAGTAATAACAAATTGCCAAGTTCGCCTGAGAGAGAATTTAAGCCTGAATAGCAATACAAAAGTATTACAAGTTTTTAACATTGCAATAAAAAAAGAAATATTAATTTTTTTCTAAAGCACAGATTCTTGAAAAAAAACTGGATTATAAAAAACCCCTACTCCACTACTTCTGACAACACAAAAACGAGAATAAAATAAAGACAATAATAAACTAAAGAAATGCTTTGTGAAGGTTATGTGACATAAACAATTAGTTGCAATATGTACAAAGTATTTCAGAAGTGCTTTAAGTGCATAATTAAGTAGTTATTAAGACCTTAACTGCATTGTAAACACAGCGCAGACTACGAGAACAATGAAACGGCCGGCTGCTTGGCCTTAGTTCCCTAAAAAACGCGCAAAAAATACCAAGAAAAGAAAGAGTTAAAATACGCAAAAAAGTTATTAGACTTACGCTACCTGGTGGCCTAACCATTTTTTAAGCAAAAAAAGAAAAATGTTCAAGAAGTTTAAACATTGAACCTGGAAAACCTAAAACCCAAAGGCAAAGAAGAGAGCTTACCTCTTATGCAACTTAACTTCTTCCACTCTTGAGGAAACATGGCCGACCTTACAACCCAAACTTCCAAACACCCTGCCACTCCCTAGTCGCCGGGGGGCAGTGTGGGTGGGGCTGAAAACCTCCACACACTGAAAAAATCCTACTCGCGGAGATTTTAACTGGAGAAAAAAATATGATTAAGATTGTGGACCTGTATGATCAGAAAGAGCAGAATAAACTCTCCAGAATGCATGAGAAATATTATGAAATACACAAGTAGTGTATTTAATAATCTTTGCATGTATTTAATCACCTTAGTGAGCTTCTGTAGACTATTCAGAATGCTATTAATTTTAATGTTAGTTTTACTATTTTTAGTATAGCTGTTCTAGTGAGTGAAAAACTAGTTTTCTTTTATATTTATTTTTATTTTCTTTTATAAACAGATTTTTAAGTTTTTTTGTGATTTTATCTTTATCTTTTAATTTTTAATTTTTAATAGGACCTTCTTATCCATAGCACTAAGGTTCCTTTTTGTAGTTAATATCATCCTCTAGCCAACTTCCAAAAGGCTTTCATTGGTCAGAATCATATTATTAACTGTGTAGAAAATTAAAGCAGATCTGCCAACCTTACTCTATTATTAAGTTATACATCCCCGTTTCCCCTGGCGTAGAAACCATGCATTATTTTAAGAAGAAAATGGTTCCTAAAAGGTTTGTCGACACAAGTAGTATCGGTCTAACAAACGACGTTTTTTTCAATCGAGATTTTAGAAGCTCACATTTTGCTGCAATTACATCAGAAGCGGAAATTAAGACTTTACACCCCCTGGTGGCCAAACCATTGTTTTTACAAAAATTAGAAATTATGTGCAAACGATTTTCCATCAGGAGCTGTATCCAGTGCAGAACAGAATTTTTCAAATCGGAGATTTAGAAGCAGAGATATAGGGGAAACGCAATTTACCCTTACGTCCCCTAGCGGAAAGTCTATGAATTACTTGACAATTTTGAAATTATATGAAAAACGTGTCAAACAGAAAACACTATCCAACAAAGATAGAATTTTTTAAATCGGACTTCTAGAAGTAGAGATATTGACAAAAATAAGATATACATCTACGCCCCCTAGTGGAGAAAATGTGGAAAATTTTAAGAAGAAAATATTCCGAAAAGGTTTATCAATGCGAGTGGCATCAGTCCACGAAATAATTTTTTCAATCGATATTTTAGAAGCTACGATTTTATGGCAAATACATCAGAAGCAAAAATTAACGCTTACGGCCCCTGGTGGCTAATGTATTCTTTACCAAAAATTTTAAATTATATGCAAACGATTTTCCATCAGGAGGTGTATCCGCTGAAGAAAAGATTTTTCAAATCGGAGTTTTAAAAGAAGAGTTATCGGGAAAAATGTAATTTACTTTTACGTCCCCTAGTGGAAAATCTATGCGTAATTTGAAAAAGTAACTATATCTGACATACTCTTCGACAAAAATGGAATCGAAAGATAAAAGAAAGTTTTCAGTCGGATGTTTAGGAGCAAATATGTGGAATAAAACGTATTTTTGAATTCGACATCATCTGCATTTACGCCTTCTAGCCGCAAAATTGTACATCGTAAAAAAAACCGAAATGAAGGATCATCATTCGCATATTTCAAGCTTCCCAATGCAAAAAGAGTTTTTCAAATTGGACCAATAGTTTCAGAGATATCGTGGGTACAGACGGACGGACGGAAAAATCGGTAACATAAGTACGTTCTTTTTTTACAAAAGACGTGCTGAGAATGTGGATTTGTTTTATTTTTTAATTAATTTTTCTTAATAATTGTCCACAAAATTATTTTAGAGGAAGCGCTAAATAAATCTGTAACTGTGCAGGAGTACCTGCGCCTTCTGCACGTGCCTTTACTCTGAACCCATGCCTGATTCTACAGCTACCTACACATTAAATAAAGGCAGTAAAGAATTTCTAAAGTTTCTTTATGTAGTTATTAAAATTAATGAATGAATATAGAACGGTTTGTTTATGAATGATCTTTGTACAATTTAAATTGACAGTTTAATATATTTCCATAAATTTCACATTTTGTCTTTTCATTTATTCCTAGTAACGACCGTGACTTACTATTTTATTTCTATTATATCAGTTAAATTTGTTTCTGTAATCTCATGGTTCCCCCTCCCTCCCCCAAGAGACGTGGCATAGTAAAATGTGCATTATGCATGCAGCAGGTTAGTACAGCATTTGATCAATACAACGTGCCACTTACACCTGCTATATATAAATTATTCCTAGTTTTTGCTCGGACTCGCCCCCCCCCTCCCTCCCAACAAAATTCCTGGATACGTGCCTGAAGTAAGCTTCAGCATATCTGCAGCATTAAGTAGCATACCAAATTCAAAGAATGACTTGAGCACGGCATATTAAATGCTGTGAGACTTCTCTCAATTATTTTTGCTTGAAGGCCAGCATATACGCCTGACATGTTCAAGGCCTTGCCATAGCATTGGCCTCTGGAGTTTTTTATATCTAGCCCTAAATCTGAAATCTTTTTTAAGACAGTATAATTCTGATGTTCCGCGTTGTGAGATTTTATGGGCAAGAAACCTAAGAATCGCTGAACAGTTTTTCCATCAGCTGTTACATACCTCAAAACAAAAGTTAGTTGGCCCACATGACTTACGTCAGGAGTAACAAGTTAGTAAAATCATGCAATGCATTGATTATAATATGCTTTCCAACATACCAGAAATCATTACTCAAGTTATCACTCAAGTTATGAGGATAATGGCTGTGGAATAAATCTCGGTCATGTGCCCTCACCTTTGATCCCATTTCGATGATATTCAACAGAACCGGTTCAGTATACGTCCGAAATAACATGATAAAGTTTTGTCGGAATGGAAGCATTTTTACGTAAGTTAGGATGTATAAGGGCTATGAAATAGATCCCGCTCCTGTGTCCTAAACTTTGACCCCATTTCGCCCATTTTCAATAGGATTCGTTGACCCCATTTCGCCCATTTCATAGGCAGACCCTTACAACATACTAACATTTCATCCAAATCGAAGAATTTTTACGTAAGGTATGACGCATAATGGCGACGGAAATGATTCCGCTCCTATGTCCTGACCTTTGACCTCATCTTGCCCAATTTCAATAGGGTTTGTCCCCAGGTGGTCCCCTACCATATACTAAAATTTAATCGAAATCGAACCTTTTTTTACGTTAGTTATGACGCATAAGAGCAGTGGAACGGATCCCGCTCCTATGTCCTAACCTTTGACCCCATTTCGTTCACTTTCAATAGGGATCCTTCTCAGGTGATCCCCTTCCACATATACTAAAAGTTCATCGAAATCGAACGAATTTTACGTGAGTTATCGCGCGGACGACCATATGCACACAAAGCGTGACGTAATGGGGCAGATGGGAATCGCGACCATCTGCTCGCAAGAATGTGACGTCATAAAACTTTAATAGGATCCACACACAACGCGTGACGTAATGAGGCAGATGGCGTCACCCCGCGCCAACATCTCAAGTGCGAGATTGTAACGTCCTAAGATCGTCCCCAGGTGGTCCCTTCACATAATAAAATTTCATTGAACTCCAACCATTTTTACGCACGTTATGACGCATAAAGGCGATGGAATGCATCCCGCTCCTATGTCCTGACCTTTGACCCCACTTCACCCATTTTCAATAGGGTTCATTTCCAGGTGGTCCTCTACAATACACTAAAATTTCATTGACATCGAACCATATTTGCGCAAGTTATGACGCATAAGGGCAATGGAATGGATCCCGCTCCTATGCCGTGACCTTTGACCCCATTTCGTCCATTTTCAGTAGGGTTCGTCTCCAGGTCGTCCCCTACCACATACTAAAATTTCATCGAAATCGAGCTATTTTTACGCGAGTTATCGTGCCGACAGACTGACAAAGCTGGAGCATATACGCTTCTTCAACCTACGGTTGGAAAGCGTAAAAAATGACGATAATTGAAGAGTACTCTGAATTCTTAACCACCACACAAAAAACCTTCTCACGTTTTTCCGCCATTACAGTTAATATCTTATTATATGTTTGGTGAGACGAACAGTTTGTTCTGCCTGAACCACAGTGCCCATACTTTTCAAAATGATTTTTCAGAAAGTTATTAAACTCTGCAAGATATCCCATACAAGTTACAAAATTACCTTTATTTATATTTTCAGAGCATTCAGTTTCTCTGTGACCTCTGAGTGAATGTCCGAGTCTTGCAAGTGGTTTCACAATGGCCTCTACTCGATACAGTACTTGCCTCCAATATCCCTTCTCTTTTTCAATCTCAGTCTTTAGTTGAGAATCAATTCTCCCGGATAATCTACTCCTTGTAAGCACATTGACCATAGTTGTCAAGAGAGACATCGAGATTTCATGATTTCCTAACTTTTTCTGTACGGGACCAATCAGAAAATCCATCAACAAGAACCCTATGTGATTGTTTATGGTAGGGAAAAAGTGTACACACATAGCAGTAAACAGACTTAGAAGTTTCAGAAAAAATTAACCAGTTTCTTTTTAATTTTGTTCCATTTGTCTTCAACATATAAAATTGATTTTCATTTATGTTCCTGAAATACGTTTTCCCCAAAATTAGAAAATATTTTCCTCGGATGTTTTAGTTGCCCTTTATTTTCTGGTTTGTTTCATATAAAGTAATCTATCGTATCAGAGGTGGGGTTAGAAGGCCATAAAGCTATATCAACAGGATAGTATGAATTCATTGAACAGTTAGGTCTAAGCTCTTTCTCTTGATTTGTTGGTTCATGCTCTTGGTTGATTATTATTTGTTCTGGCTCTGAGGGCTGACAATTAAAATCATTCAGAGGCAAATGGGATGTTTCTCAAATGGGATGGTTTCTTGCCAACGCATGAATCTAAATAGCTGGAGTCAATATTTGAATTTATTAAACTAGCTTTACTGTCGTTGTTGTTGAAATTTGAATGGTGTAGGTCCTGTGTTGGTTCCAGTTGCACATTTTCTTTCGAAGCGCATGAATCCGGAGGCTTTTGCTCAATTCGCTCATCAGCGGCATGACTCTGCACAGGCTTCTGTGGGAATACTAATAAACAGTCCTTTTGCTTTTGAAGACGTTCGTTTTTCTCTTTTTTCTTCCTCCTCTTTTCATAACCTGACTCATAACTTCGTTTCACTGGCTTCATTTTCAGGAGAATCAGTCACAAAAACTATACGTAAACGAAACAGAAACAACAGCTCTAACGATGCCGATTTTAAGGGCACGGTAAGGTGTTAAAATAACAAAATTAAGCGAGTAACACTGTATAATAATACACCGTGGAGATCGAATGGCAGCACAGAAATACAGATTACAGACGGTATTTTAGGTAATGTTGCGACGTTCCCAGTGGTAAGTATAGCCACCACGCACAAATGAAATTACGATACAGTTAATAACATTTTACTGGCTTGTAAAGCAGGATAGCCAACTTTACATTTCTTAAGTAGTGAACAGACGACAAGCACTATATAAAATTTCAACCACGACTGCTTTTCTATAAATCTGCAAAATATATATTTTTCAGCACAACTTTTCCCCCTCTTTTTTCCTTTTCTTTGTTTTCTACTTGCTTTTCTTCTCTTTTCACAGTGAATCGGAGGGGTTCTGCGGGACGCGGGGCCCTTCGTCGCGATTGCGACTTGCGCGACCTTGTAAATCCGTCCCTAATTATTTCAGTTATCCAACGGCGATCGGGTTTTCGAACAATACGTACAGACCCATTATACTCGAGAGTATTTATTCTGACAAGGATGTCATCAACTCTTGCCCTTTTCTAGATCCATGAGTTCCTCTTTACATCTCTCCTAGTTTTACCAGCCACGGTAGTCTCTGGTGGGGCAGTGGTCCAAGCGCTGTCTTATGACCATTAAATGGAATTAAATCATAACAACGAACAACAACGTTTACTAATTCCTGACATTGAACGATACTTTGGTAGGCGGATTAATTAATAATACTATCATAAAGCAAATGAAAGAAGATATGTAAATCTTAAAACTAAATACACGGTCGAATCACATTATTGTGACCACCAGGTAATCCACAGTAACCGCCGTGTGCAGCGTGTACAGCAGCTAGACGGGCTGGGAGTGACTCAATAAGGTGCTGGAAGGTGTTCACAGGTATGTGGAGCCATGCTGACTGCAGTGCATCTGACAGCTGATAGAGGGTGCGTGGTGGAGGATCCATAAAGCGAACAACACGATCGAGTTGGTTCTCAGATGCTCAATTGGGCTTAAGTCTAGGGAATTACGGGACAAGGGATGTACTTTGAAGCCTTCATCGTGCTCTTCCAACCACTCTCGGATATTTCCAGCTGTGTGACACGGCGCATTGTAGTTCTGAAAGATCCCATCCGCCCCAAAGAAGACAATCATCATGTGTGGATGTACGTGGTCTGCAAGGATGGAATCATAACGAATTCGGTCCATAGTGCCTTTTTTTTTTTTTTTTTTTTTTTTTTTGATTGGAGGTTTAACGACCACCGTGAGCAACTCAATGGGCTATAAGCAGTCGCCCGTCCCTAATTTAGGGTCACTGGTTCCAGGGAAGGGAGAGAGCCAGTGCCGTAAGACAAACACAACATCCATGCCTGACCGGGATTCGAACCCGGACCCCTTACGGACGAATGATCATAGGCCAGCGCCTTAGACCACTGCGCCACCGGGGCGGCCCATAGTGCCTTCCACAGGTATGAGTGGAATCAGGGAATGCCACGAAAACATTCCCCAGACCACAACGCTGCTTCCACAGGCTTGTGATCTTCCAGCAATGATTGAAGAGTGTCTGTTATCCGATGTTTCTCGCCTTATACGCCAACGTCCATCCGTTCGACGAAGCAGAAAACGTAACTCATCGGAGAAGGCAATCGTTTTCCAATCAGCGGAGGTCCAATTCCGATACTGCCGCGCAAATGTAAGCCTTTTCTTCCGATGCACCTTCGTTAACATAGATGTAGTGATCATCCGTCTGCATCGGAGCCCCATACGCAGCAGGGTTCGCTGAACTGTCGTTTTAGACACACTTCCGGTAGTCCCCTGGTTCATTCGGCCAGTGAGTTGCTCCACTGTAGCGTGTCGATCGGCCCTTACGCACCTTCGAAGCCGGCGTTCACGTCTCGCATCAATGGCACGTGGTGCTCCGCAGTTTTCACTTCGCTTATTCGCAATGGTGTATTTCTCCAATCATGATAAACTTCAACCAAAGCAGCACGCGAACAGTTCACACACTGCTGTTTCAGAAACACTGCCACCCTTGGCCCGAAAGCCGATAATCATCCCTTTTTGCTAATTTGATAAATCGCTCCTTTTATCCATGACAGCAACGAGTGATATGTTTTCAAAATGCATGCAGCACACCGTATATACCCTCAAAGTCAACTCACGACACGCACCTTCTTTCATTGGCTACGCGCTGCTTACGTCAAAAGTAGAAATGTCACAATAATGTGACTCGACTGTGTATTTACTAAACTATGAAAATCTTGAAAGAAATACGGGATTACGCCATATAATACAAATTTTGAAGATGACAATCCGTTTTTTGGCGTAAATGTGACAAGGATGGTAAGTCAGATAATATCCGAAAACTTGAAAATTTTCATCGTCCTGGAGCGGGACTCGAACCCGCGTCTCCCAGAAAACGCCTAGGTATGCTAACCACTACACCACCCAGAACGACCAAGTTTCAAGTTTCCGATCAATTTGAATTTAACCATCACAGGATTCGCTAGTCGAAGCAACCGGCATTCATGTTTAGCGAATCTGGAGGTTAATAATCCTATCCCGTGATTGCCCGGAGAAGCAGATAAATCATGAAAGAAATACGGGATTACGCCATATAATACAAATTTTGAAGATGACAATCCGTTTTTTGGCGTAAATGTGACAAGGATGGTAAGTCAGATAATATCCGAAAACTTGAAATTTTTTTTTTTTTTATCGTCCTGGAGCGGGACTCGAACCCGCGTCTCCCAGAAAACGCCTAGGTATGCTAACCACTACACCACCCAGAACGACCAAGTTTCAAGTTTCCGATCAATTTGAATTTAACCATCACAGGATTCGCTAGTCGAAGCAACCGGCATTCATGTTTAGCGAATCTGGAGGTTAATAATCCTATCCCGTGATTGCCCGGAGAAGCAGATAAATCATGAAAGAAATACGGGATTACGCCATATAATACAAATTTTGAAGATGACAATCCGTTTTTTGGCGTAAATGTGACAAGGATGGTAAGTCAGATAATATCCGAAAACTTGAAAATTTTCATCGTCCTGGAGCGGGACCCGAACCCGCGTCTCCCAGAAAACGCCTAGGTATGCTAACCACTACACCACCCAGAACGACCAAGTTTCAAGTTTCCGATCAATTTGAATTTAACCATCACAGGATTCGCTAGTCGAAGCAACCGGCATTCATGTTTAGCGAATCTGGAGGTTAATAATCCTATCCCGTGATTGCCCGGAGAAGCAGATAAATCATGAAAGAAATACGGGATTACGCCATATAATACAAATTTTGAAGATGACAATCCGTTTTTTGGCGTAAATGTGACAAGGATGGTAAGTCAGATAATATCCGAAAACTTGAAAATTTTCATCGTCCTGGAGCGGGACTCGAGCGGGACTTTTTCTGGGAGACGCGGGTTCGAGTCCCGCTCCAGGACGATGAAAATTTTCAAGTTTTCGGATATTATCTGACTTACCATCCTTGTCACATTTACGCCAAAAAACGGATTGTCATCTTCAAAATGTGTATGAAAATCTTGTTAGAGATGCAAGAGAGCATGCGGGAGTGGTACAGTTTTCCATAGCCCTGTGTAACAACTGGCATATGCAAATGACTTGGATCTGATTGCTAGATCTTACTCAGTCAACATTGGAAAGGACAAAGTTGTAGATATGCAAGAGAGCTACAGCCTTGGAACAGGCTACTAAGAAAATGGGGTTAGTAATTAATCAATCTAAGACCAAATACATGGTTGTAGGAAATGCCTTTTGTCCTGGTCTGCCGTGTACTATCACGTTGGGCGGTCATACATTCGACAGGGTTGGCAGCTTTAAATACCTGGGTTCTACGGTGACTTTCACCACCACGGAAATAAAAATCATTTTCATGGAGGCAAATAACGCATTCTATGCCCCAGGAAAACTGTTCAAATCTCGATTCTTATCTCGTGCAACAAAGTTAACCATCTATAAAACTTTAATAACACCTGTGCTTACATATGCTAAAGAAACTTGGACACTAACTTGTAAAAATAAACAAATGCAGGATGCGTTTGAGAGGAAAATTCGCAGAAGAATAATTGGCCCAATAGGTGACTGTGAACTTTGGCCGAAACGCAACAGTAAAGACTTATACATCATTTATAAACACTTTATTGTTACTAACATGATTAGTTCATGAAGTACGGGTGGGCTGGTCATGTAATGCGAATGGAGGAAATGAAGCCCCTAAGAAAGTATTGTTCGAACATCCTGGAGGGCGCAGAAGACGAGGACGGCCAAAGACCAAGTGGATAGATGGGGTAGCGGAGGTCACAAAGAGTGTGGGTTGCCAGAACTGGAAAGTAATGGCCCCAAATAGGGAGCTATGGCAAACACTTATTGAGGAGGCTAAGGTTCAGAGTGAATTGTAGAGCCAAGAAAGATGAAGAAACTATGGCTGCGGCAATAATAAGTATTTCGAATGTTTAGTTTTACAAAAACAATATTTATTATTATTATATGCACTCAGTAGACAAAATATTAGAGATGGGGTTGATGGGTAGTTGACATGGTCATTACTTGCGCACGAATGGAATAGACCCGAACTGAAAGCAAAGGCGATAAATAGGCGGATAGAAGAGCTTCCCAACAATGCGGGCCTCGGGTGGCCTAGTAGTCAGCGTTCGTGACTGCCACGGAGAAGACCTCGGGTTTGATCCCAGACAGGTACGAACTCTCGAACCACTAAATACCCTCCGTGTGTCGGATGGGCACATTAAGCAGTCGCCCCCCCCCGGGTACTGCTCCCACCCTGGTAATAAATAAAGTCGTCTTCCTCCCTCTTTCTACCTCGCTTCCGTGTCACTTTTCCTATCGGGCACTCTAGCCCAAATCTCCTAGCTTCCTATTTCGAAGGGTTGTTTAAGACCTGCGGTCAGACACTCCCTTCCTAAAGTCCTCTACGTATGATCTGATCTGATCTTCCCAACAGTGTATCGCAATCTACTAACATGGGTAAATGTGGTGATCAGGGCGATTTTGATCGTGAACGCATTGTCGGCGCCAGACAGATGGATCATTCTATCACACAAGTGGCAAGAACACTAGTCTTTTTGAGGGTTACCGTATCAAGTGTGCACCGGAAGATACATTGACAGACGTACGAGCGTCCAGAGAACAAGTGGTTGCTCTACAACATAACCCGGGTCTGTGTTGACTATCCGAGCTCGTACAGAGCGACAGCTTGGCAGCGACGGTGCAAATCCTACGTATATAGGCTAAATGTCGGAGGTCAAGCAGCGTCAACGAGAGAACGGTATGGGGTACGCTGCGTACCCTGAGCTACGGTATCCAACTCCCTACTCGTGTGCCACTGTTGATTGTTCGTCATCAGATATTACGTTTTGGGAGGTGCCGTAAACACCAAAACTGGACCTATGAAGAGTAGCGCCGCGTCGTGTGGTCAGATGAATCCCGTTTTCAGCTCCACCGAGCAGACGGGAGGGCGAGGATTTGGGGTCGATAGCATGAGGGCATGGACCTGTCGAGCCACGCAGGGTCTGCTTAAGGTAGTGGTGTTGTGGTGATGGTTTGGGTAGCCCTTTCATGGGACACAAGAAGTTCCTTAGTGTGTCCGGAGAGGATCTTAACTGCTGCCTCTAACAGCATGTGCTGGCTGGTCATCTATACGTTTTCATGACCTTTGCTCATCCTGCGGCCGAAGTTCTGTTTCTGCAGAACAATGCACCGCCCCACTGGTCAGCAACCAGCCAAGATTAGCTCCAGGAATGCTCATCTGAGTTTCAAACCATCCAGTGTCCCCCAAAGATTCCCTGGATTTAAACCCTGTTTCCTTTGGGTTGCCGTGAGCCGCGGGTGGTCTAGAAGTGAACCTTCGTAACTGCCACAGAGAAACATTTCGGGTTCGATCACATGCAGGTACGGACGCTTGAACCACTAAATATCCGCCGTGCGTCGGATGGGTACGTTAAGCCGTCGGGCCCCGGGTTCTGGCCACCCGGTAATAAATAAGGGCGTCTTCCTCCCCCTTTCTACTTCGCTTCCGTGTCACTTTCCTATCGGGCACTCTAGCCCAAATCTCCTAGCTTCCTACTTCTAAGGGCTGTTTAAGACCTTGGGTCAGACACTGTCTTCCTAAAATCCTCTACATATGATCTGATCTGATCTGGGTTGCCGTAGAGCAGAACATCATATCCATGAATCCCGGAACGACGTCTCGGGCGAATCTGTGGGCAATTCCGCTACAGGCGTGGTTGGCACTACCTCCGGAAACTCCCTAGAAACTGGTGAAGTCAATGCGTTGGGCTTGGAAAGGCTGTTATTCGCGCTAGAGAAAGACCAACACGCCATTAAGTAGGTATATCTAATTTTCCGTCCATTGAGTGAATTATTCAGATTTAGAATCCAATGAAATGTGATGTAGCTACGAAAGTCCATCTGCCCATGCGTGAGCTAAAATATGATCACAAGGTACGAGGGAGGATCGAAAAGTAACACACATCAGTTTTTTCTGCTTGCAGGTTGTAAGTAGCATGTTGCAGTTTAGCAGAAAACAAGTTTGAATTTCACGCTACAGAACAGGTTAGCGTGGTGGAAGACAGTGTGAACGACGGCACAAAGATGTCGCGTTTATTATCGTCGTCTACAAACGAAAAGCTCCGACGGAAATTCACGAAGAAATGATCGAAGTGTATGGTGGTGATTGTCTGGACCACAGCAACATTTCCAGATGGTGCAGTTTCTTTGCAGAGGGCGGTTGCAACCTTACCGATTCGCCACCTTCTGGTCAACCTGTAACTGCGTCATCACCTGTCACTCTGAGAAGCATTGAATAAGCAATTCTGAGTGACCGTAGGATCCATCTGCTCACTTTGACACAAAAGTTGAACATTTCGTACGGTGTAGCTTACGATATTGTACATGGTAAATTGCAATTTTGCAAGGTCAGTTCGCGATGGGTGTCCAAGAACTTGACTGACAACCAGAAGGGACAGAGAATGACGTCATCCTTGGATCACTTGATGCATTACGCAGAAGAAAGACATGAATTTCTGGCAGGTGTAGCGATGGGCGATGAGTCCTTGGCGTTCCATAGCACTCTCGAAACAAAAAAGGAGAGTATGGTGTGGAACCATTTCGACTCCCCGCCATCAAAAATATTCACACTAACCCAATCTGAACAAAAAGACCTCATGATGGTGTTCTGGGACATGCATAGAGTTCTTTTGATGGAGTTTCATCCAACGTGGACCAATGTGATTGTGAAAAATTACGCTAACACACTGACAGAGTTCCGTCGTCCCTTCGTGAAAAAAGACCCAACAGAGACGCTGCAAATGTCAGACTGCTTCATGAGAAGGCTAGCCCACATGTTGCACAACACATTCGTAACAAATTTGTGCAATTTGGCTGGGATGTGCTCTAGAACCCGCTGTACAGTCCAGACCTTGTAACGTATACTCTCGATTCACTTTCCTCTTGATTTTACTATCTCTGGTTATTTTATTTTTCTATGTAAATTATCTTCTTACTGAACGAGATGTTATTTCACCCGCTGAATGAGATCTGGCAATGAGTGTAAGTCATGACGTGGTGGTAGCCAGTATAAATAGGCGCGTTCAACGATACTTAGAGAGAGCTTTTTTGTTGATGTGTGTAGGGAGAGCGTTTGTTGTTGCACGGAGAGAGCGTTGGTTTATGTGAAGGACAGCGTTTGTTGTTGTACGGGAAGAGCGTTTGGTGCTGTATAAAGAGAGTTCGTTTATGTGAGAGCGAGAAGTCAATAATAAAGAATTTGTTGTA
Source organism: Macrothele yani (assembly GCA_039090855.1). Lineage (NCBI taxonomy): Eukaryota > Metazoa > Arthropoda > Arachnida > Araneae > Macrothelidae > Macrothele > Macrothele yani. Next base: position 53,776,168 of record CM077028.1, read on the forward strand.
AGTACGTTTTTCTCAGTTCATAGTTACTGTCAGACCTCTGTCTGGCTGTTAGGTTTATTTCATTTAGTGTTATTAGTAACAACCAGCATAAGACTTTATTCATCTTAAATTACTACTACAACATTACTACCAGTTATAAGTTTGTTCATTACTATTACTACACTACTAGCAGGAGACTTTATTCATGATCTTAATTAACTAGTAACAACAACCATTTGAATTCACTATTAGAAGCTTAGTACAAGCATTGAATTCATCATAATATTAGCTGAGTAGAAGCTTAGCTTAGCTGTAGTGGTAGTGAAAGCTATATTCATTATAAATGGCTTAGTTAAAAGCCTTATTCATTATAATTGGCGCCCGAACTTTTCTCGAACACGAGGTCTTGACAATTATTACCCATGTCTTCCTTACCTGAGACAACTTCAATTTTCCACCCTAAGGCAAGTTTCGATGGTGATGGTGTTTTTTTTTTTGACAGTTTGCAAGACGCCTGTGGGTCTCACTTTGATATGAATGATCTACATGTACCCAGGCATTCTTCACCATTTCGTAATGCACCAGCTTCTTATTACTCTGAGTCGCGGGTCGTACCTGAGGGAGTTCAATCCTCTCAGCGAAGCAGAATGCTTGCCCATTTCGTGCCGCATGCAGGAACAATTAATTTTAATGGGTTGGAGGGATCCTTAAAGTTCCTCGAAGATTTGGAAGATCATTTTGATCTCTATAATGTTCCTGAAGACTGCAAAGTACAAATCGCAGGCACTTGCTTGAAGGATACCGCTAAGACCTGGTATCGGCAGTGGAGAGTGTCGAACCCGGGTTCTCATTATAAGAATTTCCGAGCAGAATTTTTGGAGGTCTTTCCTTTCGGCCTCAGTCGAGCTAGCCTTGCACAACAACTTTTTCTCGTCAGCAAGGACCCAACGATAGCCCTGTTGCATTTGCGTTGGAAACAACACGCTTATATAACTTATGGGATCCACATGCCAGTCATGTCGACATGTTGGATACCCTATTGCAGCAGCTCGACCCATTTTTACAAGATTTCCTTGAGGTTCGACACCCTGTCACAATTCATGAATGCCTTCGCCTCATACGAACGTATGAAGAGCGACATGGCAAACATGGTTCAACTCACCATGCTCGGGCACCCCGCGAGGCTTATTACGAAAACCCTCAGCGGCATAATAGGCATAATAACTTTCAGCGTGAGCATGCACAAGTGCACACACAAGCTTCATACGTTCCACCACACAGAAGAGTGGCAAACCAACAGCGAATTTCTAAACAATCTTCGGGATATCGTACAAATGCACAGTATGCTCGACCCCGTTCCAATCCGCAGCATTCGGAACGTTTTCATGCTCAGGGCAATGATGATTTTTCTGCCCGTGCTGGGGGAAGAAGTAATAGATATGAAAATGTCAACAGACATGCGGAGTTCCCGCAGCAGTTTTCACGCAGTTTTCCTCATCGTGAAAATTTTCCCGATACCCGGCAGGGTCGAGGTTTCAGACCGCATGATAATCCAACCAGGAATCCTTTAAACTTCCAAAGGAAGTAGACCAAGGGTCGGTCCTGCTTCCTGATACCAAGCATTCTGACCCTAAAACAGTATTAGTGACTGTCCAAACTCCTCAGTTGCCTGATGTATTCTTGACAATTGAAGATATTATTGTCGAGACAAAGTTCGACACTGGTTCTGAAATATCAGCCCTAAATACGAAGTTTTGCACTGACAATTTTCCTGCAATACACGTTCAGCCTGCGACGCAGTATTTGCGAGGTGCAAATAACGAAATCTTCAGTATCACAGGAACTGTCACATTATCTCTAGGGCTGGGAAAGGCTCGTTTTACGCATTCTTTCCTGCTTATAGACGAACTACCTGTGAAATGTCTAATGGGCATTCATACGTTTCAAATAACTTTGAATTTCGCACAACATGTGATTTCCTTTCCGGAACCTATCGAAGTGATTCCTACGGTTCCTATGGATATAACGAGTTTGTTATTGAGTAACCAATTGAATGAGAGGCAACGAAACCAGCTTTCTCTACTTTTGCAGGAAAGCCCTGGTTTATTTTCTGATCAACCTGGTTTCACACAGGTGGTTTATCATGTCATTGACACTGATGGTTCGAAACCGATAGCGACGAAACCTTATCCTTGTGATCCACATAAGAAACAGGAAATGCAACGTCAAATTTCTGAAATGATTAAACAGGGCATAATGAGGGAATCAACAAGCGCCTGGGCTGCTCCTGCCTTTTTGGTTCCAAAGAAACAACCCAATGAATTTCGTTTTGTGACAGATTTTCGCAAGCTCAACCAAGTCACAAAAACGATCAATTATCCACTACCTGTAATGTCACATATTTTGCATGACCTGTCGTCAACCAAATTGATGTCAACCTTGGATTTGGCGAGTGGATATTGGCAGGTAGCAGTACATCTCGATAAAACAGGCTTTGTGACTCCTTTTGGGGCTTATGAATACCTGCGTATGCCCTTTGGACTAGCTTCTGCACCTGCTACTTTCCAAAAGCTTATGGATACGGTTCTCAGACCTGTTCTGGGTCCCCATGTGCATGTATATTTGGATGACATTATTATTACATCCGAGACTTTTGACCAGCACCTTTCTCTGCTCAAACAGGTGTTTCAACTCATATACAATGCTGGCTTGACGTTAAAACCTAGTAAATGCCAGATAGCGAGAGACGAGATTGTATATCTGGGGTTGAAAATCACTCCCCACGGCTTATTTACGGATAATGAAAAAATTAGGCCTATTGTTGACTTTCCTCGGCCTAAAACAGCAAAAGAACTATCACGCTTTCTGGAAATGACCGGATGGTATCAGCAGTTCGTCCCCGCTTATGCTACAATCTGTGAGCCATTGTATGCTTTGAAACGTAAATACAAGAAGTTTGTTTGGACACCTGAGGCTAACGCTGCGTTTGAAACACTGAAGTCTGCGTTGACTCAGCCTCCTGTGTTGGCTTTCCCGGATCATACTAAGGAATTTGATATTTATACTGACGCATCCGGAGTTGGTCTTGGTTGCGTTTTGTCACAAGCTGGGCATCCAATAGCTTTTGCGTCTCGTACTTTAGCCAAAGCTGAAAGCAAATATTCAGCTACGGAACGTGAATGTCTTGCTGTTGTGTATGCTCTTAATAAATTTCAATGTTATCTTAACGAATTGACAGTTAACATAATTACGGATCATTCTGCCCTTCAGTATTTGAATTCTGCTAAGCACCTATCTCAAAGACTTATGAAGTGGGCTCTTAAGTTACAAGAGAGCAGTATCAAAATTTCGTATCAGCCAGGCCATAAGAATCAATTACCGGACGCATTGTCTCGCGTTCCGATTAGTGGGGTCCCCACAGAAACTACTCCTGGATGTCAGCCTTTACTTCTAATAGCTGATATAACATCCAGAGAGCAGATAATGGGAGAACTAATAAATCATCCAGATTTCGGGGATATATATAATTTTTTGCTTGCGGGTTCGCCCCTACAAAGTGATCCTTCTCTGGCTGGAAGGTCACAACATTTTGAAATCATAGAGAGTCTTCTTTACTATACGAAATCTAGGACTACTAGGGCAGAGTTTCGCTCATGTATTCCGCGAACCCTTAGAATGGCCATTTTAAACGAATTTCATGACAAACCTCTTGCAGGCCATTTAGGTATTCGCAAGACCCGTTGTAAATTGCGGGATGTTGCCTATTGGCCTGGCATGTACCAAAGTGTGCTCGCATACGTTCAATCATGTCACTTGTGTCAGATTAATAATTACCGTAATGTAAGACCGGCCGGTCACTTGAAATCTAGTTCAAGTTCTCATGTTTTTGACATTATTTCAATAGATTTATTGGGACCTTATCCTTTATCTGTTAAAAACAAAGCTCGTTACGTTTTAGTATTAACTGATAATTTTTCTAAATGGGTTGAAGTTTTTCCCATTAAAGCCGCTACGGCAGAAGTTATTTGTAATGTATTAGTTAATGAAGTATTCTCTAGATATGGTGCACCTAATAAAGTAGTTTCGGATAATGGTCCTCAATTTATTTCTGACATTTTTGAAAGAATGTGTGCGAGACTACACATTAAACATAAATTCATTTCCCCATATCATCCCCAGAGCAATCCTGCGGAACGCGTAAACCGCACGCTAGTGAAAATGATTGCTACATTTGTCATGGATCATCATGAACGATGGGATGACCATCTGGAGCTTTTTCATTCGCCCTCCGCTCGTCTGTTCACGAATCTACTAAAATTACTCCTGCAGAACTTTTTCTGGGCCGCAAAATTAAAACCCCTTTTGAAAATTTAACGGGGATTATCGACGAACTAAACCAGCGACCAAATCCGCAATCAGTACGAATCATGGCAGAAAAAGCTCGTGTTGCAATGCTAGGAGCACAAGCGGCTCAAGCAAGATATTATAATACTAGGCGTAGGGAACCAGATCTTGTCGTTGGAGATCTCACTCTCGTGGAAACGCACTTCCAGTCTTCTGTTTCTCATACTTTAGTGAAGAAATTTTCACCCAGCTACGAAGGTCCATATCGGGTGGCAAATGTGTTTGAAAATAACATTGTTCTTGAAAAACCTGACAATCAATTTCAATACGTACACGTTGCTCAGTGTCGCAAGTATCATGAACGAAATATCGATTTTATAATCAACCCTACTCAACCTTCTGTTCCACAGACTCAAGAGTCTATATCTCACGATCAACCTCCAGAAATTTTGGACGAACCAACAAACATTTTTAAAGAATCTCCAGTGATTTTTTCTTCACCCTCCCCTCCTCAAGACGGGTTTCCAAACACGCAACCGGATTCTCCCATGAGACCAAGGCTCGAATCAAGTTCTTCAAATACTAGTATTATTCCTTTCCCTCCAACCATTGCCAAGACTATTGCTGCACCATTTCCCGATAACTCTGCAACACCACAAGCTCCTACTTCCTTGAATACCTCATCAGAGAGTATTCCTATAGGCAGAAATAAACATCGCCCTGCACGACCACTAAATTACAGCAGCGATTCAAAGGCTTCTGATATTTCTGATTTATCAGTTATGAACAATAATGTGACTATTCCTAAACGTCGGACACCAGTTACAAACCGTCCAGCACCACAAAAATCTGGTCAAAAACGTAACTTGTCCCCCAATCTGCTTCGCCGCAACAGCGACGAAGGCTGAGATCCTTGCATCCGCCCGGGTTTCGCCCCTGGAACCTACGCTCAGGGCAAACAGGGCCGATGCCTGCTGCTACTCTCATGCCACGAGGGCGAAAACAAAAACACACGATGTGGCCGGAGCCACGTCCGTCCAAAAGAATGCTGGAAGGACACCACGGGCCCCAGCACAAAGGGACTACATATCAAAAGCCTGGGAGCCCGTTCCTGTCAGCCGCAAGGATTTCCGGACCGCCAGACTTCGGCAGTTCCTGATCGCCGGACTTCAGCCGTTCCTGACCGTTCCTGTCAGCTGCAGGGATTTCCGGACCGCCAGAATTCAGCCGTTCCTGACCGTTCCTATCAGCCGCAGGGATTTCCGGACCGCCAGACTTCAGCCGTTCCTGACCAACGGATTTCAGCCGTTCCTGACCGTTCCTGTCAGCCGCCGGGATTTCTTCACCGACAGACTACCGATGATCCAGTCACGTCCTTAAAGAGATCTACGCCACCTGAATTTACAAGTCCGATTAGGCCTGGAAAACGTTATCGTACTAGAGTTTTTTATGCGTTCTGGAGATAAGTAAGTTCTCGTGGACAGGTTCTTTTCTCCGTTTGTTGTTTTTCCTGCACGACCAGTTGGCGTGTCAGAATTTCTTTTTTTCGTGTGGGCCTATGCATTCTTTTTTGTGTATATATGTGTTTTTTTTTTATATTTCTTCTATGTCCATCTACTAATCCAAATTTTTTTATATATACCTATGTGCTTAGGGGTAAAATAATAAAATTGTTACTGTTGGGCAGCTCCAGGCAATCTTCGCTGCTGATACAGTTGGTGTGTATTCAACGAATAATGAGAACGTAATTTGAAATTAAAAAAGTGATTCCTGCTAGGCAGAATAAAAGGAAGGTATGCCGATGCAGGTTTGTTTTGTTCAAAAATACAAGTGTTTCACAGACGAATACAGATTTCTTGATTTTGTCATGCCAAGTTTGATATTGTAAATACTGCTGCCACCAAACAAAAAAGAGGTCGAGAAACGTCAATCAACGAAGTGTAAGACTTACACTCCAAAATTGATAGGTTTTTCAGAAAAAAAAAAAAAAAAAAAGGAAAAAAAAAAAAAAAAAAAAATTAAGGGGGAGATGATGTAACGTATACTCTCGATTCACTTTCCTTTTGATTTTACTATCTCTGGTTATTTTATTTTTCTATGTAAATTATCTTCTTACTGAACGAGATGTTATTTCACCCGCTGAATGAGATCTGGCAATGAGTGTAAGTCATGACGTGGTGGTAGCCAGTATAAATAGGCGCGTTCAACGATACTTAGAGAGAGCTTTTTGTTGATGTGTATAGGGAGAGCGTTTGTTGTTGCACGGAGAGAGCGTTGGTTTATGTGAAGGAGAGCGTTTGTTGTTGTACGGGAAGAGCGTTTGGTGCTGTATAAAGAGAGTTCGTTTATGTGAGAGCGAGAAGTCTCAATAAGAAAGAATTTGTTGTAAGTACGTTTTTCTCAGTTCATAGTTACTGTCAGACCTCTGTCTGGCTGTTAGGTTTATTTCATTTAGTGTTATTAGTAACAACCAGCATAAGACTTTATTCATCTTAAATTACTACTACAACATTACTACCAGTTATAAGTTTGTTCATTACTATTACTACACTACTAGCAGGAGACTTTATTCATGATCTTAATTAACTAGTAACAACAACCATTTGAATTCACTATTAGAAGCTTAGTACAAGCATTGAATTCATCATAATATTAGCTGAGTAGAAGCTTAGCTTAGCTGTAGTGGTAGTGAAAGCTATATTCATTATAATTGGCTTAGTTAAAAGCCTTATTCATTATAACCTGGTTCCTTCAGACTTTCATCTGTTTGGTCCCTTGTAAAGTTTGCTGGGCGGCCAAAGCTTCGATTCGGCTGACGAAGTCATATCGGTTGTCCGAACAATTGTATCGAGGGTGTATAGTCGGACTTTTTTTCTTAGCACTTGACGATAATAGGATCGCCTGATTTTGGGGGTGCGGCGAGCACTTCCCGGGTCTAAACACATGTGATTTGCAGCAAGAGAGGAGCAGGCGAAGGGTTCCATAGTAATCTCACCTTAGAGCGGAATTCTTGTGGAAAGCATGGCAGTAAACATTGCTTGATCTGAAAGGGGGAAGAGGGTTTCTTTGTCTCTTAAGTGATCCTTCTTAAGGGAACTGTGAGACCTCTGTCCCCAGCAAAGCAATGTGAGACAATGGGGAGACAACAATGGAGTTGTTGGGGGATGAACCAAAGGGTGGGCCTGCCATTTTAATGGGTTTTAAAATCTTAGCCCCGCAGAGAACAAGTGACTAGGGAAGTTCTCGCCAGTTGTCTGTGAGTATCGCAAATGTCCTCCTTCGACATTTCGCATCTAATATGCTTGCAGCCCCAAAAATAGGCGATTCCATTATCATCAAGTGCCAAGTAAAAAAAAATCCGACTATACAATGAGATGGTGCACAAACAAGATAAGACAAGCAGTCGGGGTCTTCTTATGGACGGAAACGACTGGTAGTAGATGTTCGAGGGCAAAGGAGACTGGAGGGAATTGTACAAGGTAATAGACCAGCTTCATTGCACCACATAACCAGAGTTGAAAAAGGGGTAAAAATCTTGGACCCGGACCCGGTCGTCACATAATTGAACCCGACCCTGGCCTGACCCGACAAATATTCTTTGAACTATAAACTCGAACTTATCATCATCATCATTGTCAATCATTATCATTCCACTGCTTAATGAAGATCACCCCAAGTTTCTTCTACAACGGACTGTCTTGGGCCAGTCCCATTCATCTCCCACGTGATCTCTTTTGTGGGTCTTTTTCTGTCTCTTGGAATCCAGTCTAAAATTTCGGTTGTTCATCGATGGTCCGTTCTCCTGGCAATATGTCTAGCCCGTTGGCATTTAAATGATTTTACTCTGATCGTGATGCCTTCCACTCTTGTTATTTCCACCAGTTCCTCTTTTTATCTTTTCTTTCTTTCTCTTTTTATCTATCCACGAGTTCCTCTTTTTATCTTTTATTTATTTCTCTTTTTATCTACCCACGAGTTCCTCTTTTTATCTTTTGTTTCTTCCTCTTTTTATCTATCCACAAGTTCCTCTTTTTTATCTATCCATGAGTTCCTCTTTTTATCTTTTTCTTTCTTCCTCCTTTTTATCTATCTACGAGTTCTTTTTTTATCTTTTCTTTCTTCCTCTTTTTATCTATCCAAGAGTTCCTCTTTTTTATCTATCCACGAGTTCCTATTTTTATCTTTTTTTTCTTACTCTTTTTATCTATCCACGAGTTCCTATTTTTAACTTTTCTTTCTTACTCTTTTTATCTATCCACAAGTTCCTCGTTTTTATCTATCCATGAGTTCCTCTTTTTTTCTTTTCTTTCTTACTCTTTTTATCTTGTCTTTCTTAATCTTTTTACCTGTCTTTCTTCCTCTTTTTATCTTTTCTTTCTTCCTCTTTTTATCTATCCACGAGTTCCTCTTTTTTATTTATCCACGAGTTCTTTTTTATCTATCGGCGAGTTCCTCTTTTTATCTTTTCTTTCTTTACCTTTTTATCTATCCATGAGTTCCTCTATTTTATCTATCCACGAGTTCCTCTTTTTTATCTATCCACGAGTTCCTCTTTTTAACTTTTCTTTCTTCCTCTTTTTAACTTTTCTTTCTTCCTCTTTTTAACTTTTCTTTCTTCCTCTTTTTAACTTTTCTTTCTTCCTCTTTTTAACTTTTCTTTCTTCCTCTTTTTATCTATCCACAAGTTCCTCTTTTTTATCTACCCATGAGTTCCTTTTTTTATCTATCGACGAGTTCCTCGTTTTATATTTTCTTTCTTCCTCTTTTTATCTATCCACGAGTTCCTCTTTTTATGTTTCTTGGTTACACGAAACGTGCATCCCTTCACAATTCTTTGAGTTTTCTGCAGTCTTTGTATGCCTTTTCTTTAGTTAAGGTCTACGTCTCTGCTATGTACGTTAGCCCTGGAAGGATGCACTGATTAAACACTTTTATTTTAAGACATAATGGCATATTGCTCTTAAAAATTGTACTGTTGCTTCCAAAAACTCTCCAACCAAGTTTTATACGCCGATTACTTTCCTCATCAATGTGACACTCGCTTGATATCTTCTGCTCAAGGTAAATGTAGGTATCAGTTATCTCCAGCTTTTTCGCCATCACAAAATCTTCATTCCTTGTAAAATCACTGTACATCAGTTTTGTCTTCTGAAAGCCCATTTTTAATCCCCATTTCTTTACAGTTCTCAGCAAGTTCTGGATCAAAGATTTTATTTCAAAGACCTGTAAAGGGTTTAGTAAATTGGGGACATATCCTCTCATACAATGTTACACACGTATCAACATGAACAGTACACACCGATCCGCCAAAGTAGGTGCAGAACAGTCCTGAATCTTTCATTTATTACTACCGTACGTTATACACACATATCGCAATCAGAAGATGAAATTAAATATTAATTTAAAAAAAACAATATGTTTACAATAATACAATAATGTAGACCAATTCGGAATTTCTATGGCAAGATAATACCGCAGAGGCGTTCGGAAGTCCCGATGTATGGGCAGGCACTATAAATGCGTATAATACCACAAAATCTTTAGGAGTGAAACATACGAGAGGTTCTATATTTTAAAAGTGAAGTCTGTTCAGTCTTACGGTCATAAATGTCATAATTATATGGAAAAATGGGCATAATTTATTTGGATAAATGTTCTATCATTTATTCGGTCATAAATATCCTATCAACAATGTAGACCAATTCTGAATTTCTATCTTGCCATAGAAATTCGAAATTATTGTATTATTGCAAACATACTATAACGAAGTGAATTTCTCCGTCATTTTTATCCGCGCCAGGATTCGAACCCGGGTCCCCTCATTCCGGAATAAGTTGCTCTACCAATTGAGCTACGCGGACATTTTATTCTGATTCCTATCTGCCTTTATGTCGTGCGCGTCCTTCTGGCAGGTACGTTACATCATCTCCCCCTTTTTTTTTTTTTTTCGAAGTGCTGCTCTTATTTTTCCTATCTCGCGGTGTGGAAATAACAACACACCATTGCGAGATTGTGAACGGTCGGGTCATCCGGATAGTTCGGGCGCCATTATAACGAAGTGAATTTCTCCGTCATTTCTGGTCTACGCCGGGATTCGAACCCGGATCCCCTCATTCCGGAATAAGTTGCTCTACCAATTGAGCTACGCGGACATTTTATTCTGATTCCTATCTGCCTTTATGTCGTGCGCGTCCTTCTGGCAGGTACGTTACATCATCTCCCCCTTTTTTTTTTTTTTTTTTCGAAGTGCTGCTCTTATTTTTCCTATCTCGCGGTGTGGAAATAACAACACACCATTGCGAGATTGTGAACGGTCGGGTCATCCGGATAGTTCGGGCGCCATTATAACGAAGTGAATTTCTCCGTCATTTCTGGTCTACGCCGGGATTCGAACCCGGATCCCCTCATTCCGGAATAAGTTGCTCTACCAATTGAGCTACGCGGACATTTTATTCTGATTCCTATCTGCCTTTATGTCGTGTGCGTCCTTCTGGCAGGTACGTCACATCTCCTGGTACGTTACAATACTTTTTTTTTAAAATTAATATTTAGTTTCATCTTCTGATTGCGACATGTGCATATAACGTATGACATTAATAAATGAAAGATTCAGGACTTAAACTTTGGCAGATCGGTGTGTACTTTTTTATGTTGATACGTATGCAACAGGATATGAGAGGGTATATCCAATATTTACTAGAGTCCAACGTAGTATAGGGTTCAATTATTATGCATGTTGAACCTTATCTTATATACTCTAAAGGGTTCTTTGAAATATTATTTTTCCGACTCAAAAATATAATGGAAATAAAACCGTGTTGAAATCGGGTCAGAAACACCTTGACCCGGCCCGTTTTACCAGCAAGAAATAGTCGATCCGGTTACCTGGTTACCCGTGACTTGTTTCCATCTCGCCATGTAATCGTTCAGTATAACAATGGTAGCGAGAGGAAATTTTCAGAATACAGAACCAACCCCACATTGGCTCAAGTGGGCTAGAACAGCAGAAGCTCCTTTCGTGTACTACTCGTTTTCACTAATAGCCGATAAAATCTTCTGTAGTTGGCATGGGAGCAGAAAAACTGGACTTGTAAGAACTGGAGAAACGTCGCCATGTTCCGACAAATCACGATTCCAGTTACCACACGCCAGTAAACAGAGAAGAATATAAAACATCGCTAGGCAGCTGAAATCTAGGAATCGATCGATCCTAGCTACCTAGCGTTAGTTGTACAAGTTTGTGGAGGCAATGTAATGGTCAGTGGTCAGTTTTTGTTGCTGGCAATGGGTACCTTAATACCTCTGAAATAGCAGTTGTTTGTCACGAGGTACCTTAACTTAACTGTGCGCTAGGCACAACCTTACGTGTTCATGCTCTTTCCTGATGCAGAAGACTACTTCAGCATCCACATGCCACAAGGCGCAGACTGCCTCACAGTTGTTTCAGTAGCACGACAGTGACTTCAAAGTGCTAAAAGGCCTTAACAATAATCAGATCTTAACCCAGTTGAACATCTGTGGGAGGATATTAAGAGAGCCATTCCTAATTGAGATCCTCGTACAGCGAGCATTCGGCAATTGAAGGGATTCATCAGATCCGCCTGTCTAAACATATCTTTTGCACGAAATTAGCATCTCTTGGGTCCGTCTCAGACCAACTCTAGGCTCTTTGGAAGGACAAGGGTGCCCAACATATTATTAGAAGGTGTTCCAAATAATTTTCTACTTCATTGTTTCACACTATAAAAGAGAACTAGGTTTTTAATCCACGTACGTAGCCTATGCATATAGAACAGATGAACTGAAGTGAAGTATCCAGACTGCTTCTGTGCGAGACCAGAGTTCAATTATGGTGCTTGGCGGAGGTGCTTAGCTATCATGTCCCAGGTGATGATCGATTGGGGACATATCAGTCGAACGTGCAGGCCAGGAAAGAAACGGTATCTGTCGTGCACGGAAGAAGTCTTGGACATTCCAGGTCACATGTAGTCGAGCATTACCCTGCTGGAATATAGTGCCAGGACAACTTTGAAGGAAGGGCACCACCTCTGCCTCTAAAACATCCCTGGTGTATCCCTGGTTGTTGAGGATACCCTCATTTCGTATTAGGCGAGATTTAGAATTGAATCCAATGAGTCTGTAAACCATGAAGCTTGGTGTTGGGCCGGTATAACGCTGCTAGGTGCCGTTCACCAGGATATCTTATAACACGTATGTGACAATCGTGGTGCATCAATTTGAATCGTGACTCATCTGAAAACACTACCTGTTGCCAATCAGCGCGCTAATGTCTGCGTTCGAGACCACATTGCAAACTGAGACATCTGTGGTTGAGGGTAAAAAGAATGCGCAGGAATGGGTTGCTAGCAACCAGTTCTCTATTAAACAGACGACGCCGAACTGTGCTACAGGACAAAGCGTGACATGTGACAGAGCTCCACTGCTGCGCTAATACCGAGAATGTCGCTGTGTGATCGGTCACTGCCATGCGGTAGAGGTGTCTATCTTACAGTGCAGTCATGCAATTTTGTGTTCCATTTCCCGGATTTCTATGCGTCCGCGTCTCATCCGTGCACTGACGCCGCCGTTCATATCAATGTACTGGCGTTTCGCGTCTTACGAGTGGCAATTTCGCGGTAAGAAAATCTAGCTTCTCCCAATCCCCAAAAATTCTTCCTCGCCTAAAGTCCGTCAGGTGTTCATTATGCGACTTTGTTGAGCGATGGGACAAAGGGAGACACAAGAAACACCCTTCCGGCTCAATGTCGGCTCATCACTGATTGGAATATCTCGTTTGAGCCAGCTCTTTATACCCATGACCGGGCAATTCAGAGGGCGCTGCTCTGACACCGCATGGGCATTCTCACTGACAGTGATATTTTAATCATTTCGATGTCCTAACCTTTATACATCACAGACTAGGAGACTCAGGGGATCTTTTATAACGACTCATGGAAACAATTTGGCCCCGAAGATCTCAATAGAACAGCGAGCCAGTGGACGGACATGGAACTAAAACGTCGAACCGTAACCATCTGCCTTTTTTCTCCCAAGAGTTTACAACTTAGATCATATGTACAGGATTTTAGGAAGAGAGTGTCTGACCCCAGGTTTCAAACAACTCTTAGGAATATGAATCTAGGAGATTTGGGCTAGAGTGCCCGATAAGAAAGTGACACGGAAGCGAGGTAGAAAGGGAGAGGAAGACGCCCTTATTTATTACCGAGGGTGGCCAGTACCCCGGATACGACGACTGAACGTGCCCATCCGACAAACGGCGGATATTTAGTGGTTCAAACGTTCGTACCGTTTGAACCACTAAATATGAGATCGAACCCGATGTCTTCTCCGTGGCAACTACGAACGTTGACCAGTAGGCCATCCGCGGCCCGAGTTTACAACTCTCTCCGCGGTGCTAGTTATATAGCCACTGGTACCATATCACGTGACAGACGCTATCGTAGTTTGATGTCCGACCACTGGGGCGCTGTCATCAACACGAGAGTTGATCCTCTGTGTTGCACATGGCCTGCAAGTTACCAGCAGTCCTTCATGGTGTTGCAATCTTCACAAACGGTAGTGCAATATAGTAAAATACACATTACAATATCCTATCAAAATGGGAATGCAGTTTCCGTTCAATGAAGAAGCGCAGTGGATAATGATATACACTGCTGGACAATTGCTAAGGACGGATCATAAACGGCTATATAGCGCATAAAAAAGTAAGTGTGGTTGGATGCCAAGTGAAATAAAATAATGTCAGAATGCCACGACATTACAAGAAATACAATTTATTGTGCTCTGAAATCCAGAAGGCTGTGGAACGTGTTCAAGGGACAAACAGGCCATTTTGTGCAGAATACGTAAACGGGAAAAAATGCAATTACCGTCCGCAGGCGTTCCGGCGTAAGATGTCAATACGGGATATGGCCACCATGGAGGGCGATGCAAGATTCCACACGTCGTGTCATGCTTTGCACAACATTATCAAGCAGCTGTTGGGGTAATTTATCCCATTCCTCTGTCAGTACACGGATGAGGGTGTCCTTGTTTATTGGAGGGCATTCGCGACCAGCAGGACTCCTCCCCAAAGCATCCCACACATTTTCACTGTGATTCAGATCTGGAGAACGTGCTGGCCATACGAGGCGTTGAATAACCTCGCTCTCAAGACACTCCTGGACAGCGCTTGTTCGATGACATGTTGCGTTGTCGTCCATGAAAATGAATCTATCACCGACAGCACCACGGAACATGTGAACATGAGGTAGCAGAACATCATTAATGTATCGTTGGCCAGTCATAGTCCCAGTTGGAAGCGCATAGAGGGACGTACGGCCATTGATCATGATGCCAGCCCATACCATGACACTGCATGTCGGATATCGGTCCCTTTCCTGTATGTTTGCTGGACAATATGCAGTACCACTATCACGCCAGATCAGTTGTCGTTGACAATCAGACGATAGACGTATCTACTCTCATCTGAGAAGAGGGCAGCAGAGCAGTCGTTATCAATCCAATTGCGATGTTGATGGCACCATTGCAAACGGGCGGTACGGTGACGTCTGGACAATGGGATGCACACAACAGGACGGCGGGCGTATAGTCCTCCTTCATGCAAACGTCTGGCGACAGTTTTTCGGGAGATCCGCTTGCCAGTAGCAGCCATAAACTGATTTGCAACCTCACTAGCTGTGCTGCGCCGGTGTCTTTTTGTTGATAGCACTATGTACCGATCTTCTGCAGGTGTCGTACTGCGAACACGACCTCCCCGTGACGTTTGCTACACTCTCCATTTGTTTGAAATGATTTCCAAAGCCTTGAAACAACACTGTGGCTGACGTCGAACTCCCTGGCAACATCTGTTATTTTTCGCCCTTCTTCAATCTTGCCAATAATACGGCCACGCGTAAAATCATCTAGGTGATGTCGGGAAGACATACTGAAAATTGCAAGTTCGTCAACTGATTCTTTCCCTTTCAACTTTGCGTTTGAACAACAACGGTCAATACGCGTCAAATCCTTTATACCTCTTATCAGCGCTATGACGTCACGAACAAGTCCGGCAATCCAAAATTTGCATACGCACAACACGTCTTACTGTATCCCGCACTTATGCTAATTTCCACATTTTCCTGCCTTCCATTTTATGGTTGCTATCGTTGCTATTGTCATCCGTCCTTAGCAATTGTCCGGCAGTGTATATATTTTAGCTTAATTTTAAATGCAGCCACATGAGGACGCGTCGTTTACTTGCATGCGAACTTTTCATGCACTCTTGATTGTTCTGAAATAAGTAATTTCAAATTATGAATGCTGTAAAAAATCTCAAATTACTTTCGGTTTTCTATTCGTCGACTGGAAGCACATGTTCACCAAGAAACATGAGAAGTTACCGTATTTACTGAAATTCAACGTGCCCGCGAATGTAACGCCCACCTCCAACTCAGGCTGCGTTTTTAGGAATCAGAAACAAGTTAGTAAAATCATGCAATGTATTCATTATGATACGCTTTCCAACATACCAGAAATCATTACTGAAGTTGTTACTCAAGTTATGAGGATAATAATGGCTGTGGAATAAATCTCGCTCCTGTACCCTGACTTTTGACCTCAATTCGATGATTTTCAATAGAACCGGTTCAGTGTACCTCCGGAACAACGTGATAAAGATTTGTCGCAATAGAAGAATTTTTAAGTAAGTTATGGCGCATAAGGGCAATGGAATGCATCCCGTTCATATGTCCTGACCTTTGACTCCATTTTCTCCATTTTCAATAGGGTTTGTCCCCAGGTGGTTCCCTATCACATATTAAATTTCGTCGAAATTGAACCATTTTTACGCGAGTTATGACGCATAAGAGCAATGGAATGCATCCCGCTCCTATATCCTGACCTTGGACCCCATTTCATCCATTTTCAACAGGGTGTGTTGCCAGGTAGTCTCCTAGTATATACTAAAATTTAATTGATATAAAACTATTTTTACGCGAGTTATCGTGTGTACGGGCAGACAGACAAAGCTGGAACATTTATGCTTCTTCAACCTACGGTTGGAAAGCGTAAAAAATATACACACACATACTTAAGTGAAGAAGAAAATCTGCAAAAATTACTAACAAATAGGTATATTTACCTTATTTCCGATACATACTAGATCCAATACACATGACTGCAAAAAATAAAAATAAAAAAACCAACAGTCACTGCCACTAACAGGGCTTTCTACTTCCGATTGTCCATTATCCGAGCTCACTTCAAACAATGCGTCATCTTGTGTTCCGTCCAAAGAATTCAAAATTCCGCACTTAAGGAAGGATTTCTGCACAAGTTCATTCGGAATGGATTCCCAAGCAGCAGTAATCCATTCGCACATCGTCGATAGGGGTGCTCTTTTAACGCGGCCAGTCTTTTGTTCCGTTTCTCCTGATGAAAGCCAGGCACTATAGAGTACACGAACGGCAGCCTTAAATGGGCAGTTGATTCAAACATCAAGAGGCTGGATTTGTGATGTCATCCCTCCAGGTACAATGACGAGGTCACTGCCGTTTTCCTTCATTCTTTCTTTGCTGCATCAGCTACATTTATTTTAAATGCGTCTAGCACTAGCAGCAATCGTAACTTCAGTAGACCTTGAGGTCGTCGTAGTCAAACTTTACTTAGCCAGTCTAAAACCAAATTTGAAGACATCCAGATATTTTCCTGCACTGCAACACACACTGAAGAGCAATTGAATTAGAGACAGCTGGCATTTTGCAAATGTGGCGCTGTGGGCGGCCCTGTAAACGGAAACGACATGACGTATGCAGCGATCCGACAATATAAGGAGTGATGCGACGGGAATAAGTAAGAGTCGGACGCAGAATGGGTAAGACGATGGATCTAAGCGCATTTGATCGTGGGCAAATTGTCGGGGCCCGAAGAAGGGGTCACTCCATCTCGAAAGTCGAGCAGGCACTGGGATTTTCACGAGCCACTGTGTCACGGGTGCACCGTGAGTAAATCGAATCCGGTAAAACCATCCCTGCAAGGGCCGACTGCCGTGGACAACAGCGTGTGGATGAGCTGGGCCATCGTCGGCTAGCTCGCATTGTAACAGCGGATAGACGGGCCGCAGTGCAAGAAACCACTCGGCAATTTAACGCTGGCGCACAAAAACGTGTACGCAGCCACACCATCCAGAACCATCTCCTCGCTATGGGGTACAGAAACCATCGTCTCACGAGGGTACCGCTGCTGACCGTACATCACAGGGTGCAAAGATTAGCATGGGCGCGGGAACATCGCCACTGGACCCTAGACATGTTGAAAAATGTTGTCTGGACTGATGAGTCGAGATTTACGTTGGTACATGCGGATGGCAGGATACGAGTACGGCGCAAACCACATGAAGCGATGGATCCTTCATGCCAGCAGGGTACTCTTCAAGCTGGTGGGGGTGGCATTCTCGTCTGGGGACTGTTTACGTGGACTGAAATGGAACCCCTGGTATGTATGACATCGTCCCTCACAGGTCAACGTTACCGAGATATCTTGGACGACCATTTGCTCCCGTTTGGGCGTCTTCAACATCCCAATGGGGACCTCATTCTGCAACAAGACAATGCAGCTCCCGAATTGTATCCGAATGGTTGGATGAACACTCCACCGACGTGACCTCGCTTCCTTGGCCAGCTAGGTCACCTGACCTCAATCCCATCGAGCACATCTGGGATGCCATCGAGAGAGATGTTCTAGGCTCTGACCCCCCTCCATAAAATCTTCGTGAAATGTGGGAGCTTGTTCAGGGGTCGTGGATCCGTATGGCTTCCCAACGCTTCCGGTGTCTTATCGAGTCCGTGCCGAGACGAATCGCCGCCGTCATCAGGGCGAAAGGTGGTGCTACACGTTACTAGACAGGTATCTCTAATTCAATTGCTCTTCAGTGTAGATGCTCTTGGAGAAGTCGTTTTTTTTTGGGAAACGTTCTCTTGAAAACGACATAGGGTGGAAGTTTATTTCCATCTGCAGTAACACAGGGCATTCTGATTTCATTGCCACTCGTTGCCAGTAATGTCACTTGTTTTGCTCCAACATTGTCCCCTTTGCAGTCTGAAGGCATATCCAAATAGATCGGCGTCTGATCTGCATACCCGATCTGCCCTAAGTCGTGGTGCCCTTGTTTCCGAATTGCGATCAAATGTTTTTGGAAAGCATTCAATTTTTCAGCCTGCAGCTTTTGGCAGATGTATGTTCGCCGTCTAAAAGAAAATCCCTTTCTCTTCATGAACTGCGTTATCCAACCAGGGAATGCTTCAAACTTTCCCTGTAGCTAAAGATAAATTTCTTTAGCTTTCACTTTAAGGATTTCTGTTGTTACTGGTAACCCTCCCACCCGCTGTATTTTCAAAAGATGCTTAACTGTTCGTCAATTTCAGAAAATTTCCCCTTTTTAAGGCCAGTAAAAGTTTGTCTGGTTGTCGAGCACATCCTTCGTCGTTCTTTTTGTTTGCGCCACAAACGCACATTCACTTCAGGAACTCCATATTTCGATTTGCATGCCCGATTGCAATTTGTTCCGCAAAATCGATGACCTTAAGTTTCAACTTTGCTGTGTGATGCTTCCTTTTTTACGCTTTCGAACCGTAGGTTGAAGAAGCGTATATGCTCATGCTTTGTCCGTTTGTCTGCCTGCCTGTCCATCTGTCAGTCTGTCCGTCAGCACGATAACTCGCGTAAAATGGTTCGATTTCGATGAAATTTTAGTATGTGGTACAGGACCACTGGGGACGAACCCTATTCAAAATGGACGAAATGTGGTCATGACATTGGAGCGGGACCCATTCCATTGCCCTTATGCCTCATAACTTGCGTAAAAATAGTTCGATTTCGATGAAATTTTACTATGTGGTGGGCGAGCACATGTGAAGGAACCTTATTGAAAATGAACGAAATGGAGTCAAAGGTCAGGGCATAGGAGCGGGATCCATTCCATTGCCCTTGTACTTCATAACGTACGTAAAAATGCTTCGATTGAGACAAACGTTTATCATGTTGTTCCTGAAGTATACTGAACAGGTTCTGTTGAATATCATCAAAATGGGGTCAAAGGTATATGCTCACAGGAGCGAAATTTATTCAACACCCATTTTCCTCATAACTTGACTAACAGTGCTTCTATTGCGACAGAACTTTAGTATGTTGTTCCGGAGGTATACTGAACCGGTTCTGTGTAAATCATTGAAATAGGGTCAAAGGTCGGGACACAGGAGCGAGATTTTTTCCACGTCATAACTTGAGTAATAACTTGAATAATGATTTCTGGTATGTTGGAAAGCGTATCGTAATCAATGCGTTGCATGATTTTACTAACTTTTTGAAGACATCTTTCTGTAGAAGACATTTTTCAGAAAGAATGACTACTGAAAAGATCAAGAAGCAAGATTTCCTTAGATTCTGAGGAGAGAGGCACGCATACCCTAAGCCCTGAGGTAAAAGGGGGTTGAAAGCGAAGGGAGGAGCAATGAGTGATTGATATGCGCGTAGACTCAAGGTCATTTGCTTCTGCTCTTTCCGGTTTCAGTCCCCCTCCTCCTCACACTCCTGCAGGGGCACATTTGAGCTGCATACTTGGAGGAATGAAAAGGCGTGTCAACCTTAAGTATTTGCAAATGCTCGTAATCGATTCGAACGCGCACCTTGTTTTTACCGCAAAGTTTTTCGGACAAAAAAGTGAGCATTAGATTCGAGTAAATACTGTAAGTGGGGAACACACAGATGAAGTTTGACATGATTCCTGGGCTGAAAGAGCATCAAAATTCATTTACTTTATTACCTTCATTGCAAACATTATATATATTATTAGAACAAGAGGTGAGTTCCATTTCAGAGAAGGCATCCCGTGACTTGTAACAAACTCAGCCTTGAAATGATCCATATTGGCTGTAAAACGGTCTCGCCAAAATTCACACCTATTGTCATCTGGATTTTTACCTATCTTCTCTTTTAGACCAATGTCCAAGTAAACCGGTTCGTTCCATTTGTAAGGAGCCCATTCCACCTCTCCAGGGATGTTGGGATTTCTGAAAAGAAAAACAGCAAAAACAGATAAACAGGAGAATCATGGAGTCGCATGAGCATGGGATTTGAAAATGAAATGAAATCAGAGCTTTCTAACATCACTTGAACGTAACTCAGAACAATGTCCATTATAACTAACTGTACCATATGTAATGTTCACTGAAGAGCAAATGAATTAGAGATACCTGTCTAGTAACGTGTAGCACCAATTTTCGCCCTGATGACGGCGGCGATTTGTCTCGGCTTGGACTCCACAAGACACCGGAAGTGTAGGGAAGGCATATGGATCCACGATCCCTGAACAAGCTCCCACAGTTCACGAAGATTTGATGGAGGGGTGTCAGAGCCTCGAACATCTCTCTCGATGGTATCCCAGGTGTGCTCGATGGGATTGAGGTCAGGTGACCTAGCTGGCCAAGGAAACGAGGTCACATCGGTGGAGTGTTCATCCAACCATTCGGATAGAGTTCGGGAGCGATGGCACGGTGCATTCTCTTGTTGCAGGATGAGGTTCCCAGTGGGATGTTGAAGACGCACAAATGGGAGCAAATAGTCGTCCAGGATATCCCGGTAACGTTGACCTGTGAGGGACGATGTCCCATGTATCATGGGTCCCATTTCAGTCCACATAAACAGTCTCCAGACGAGAATGGCACCTCCACCAGCTTGAAGAGTGCCCTACTGGCAAGAAGGATCCATCGCTTCACGTGGTTTGTGCTGTACTCGTATCCTGCCATCCGCATGTACCAACGTGAATCTCGACTCATCAGTCCAGGCAACATTTTTCCACATGTCTAGGGTCCAGTGGCGATGTTCCCGCGCCCATGCTAATCTTTGGACCCTGTGATGTGCGGTCAGCAGCGGTACCCTCGTGGGACGATGGCTTCTGTACCCCATAGCGAGGAGATGGTTCTGGATGGTGTGGCTGTTTACACATTTTTGTGCACCAGCGTTAAATTGCTGAGTGATTTCTTGCACTGTGGCTCGTCTATCCGCTGTTACAATGCGAGGTAGCCGACGATGACCCCGCTTATCCACACGCTGTTGTCCACGGCAGTTGGCCCTTGCAGGGATGGTTTTACCGGATTCTTTGTACTCACGGTGCACCCGTGACACCGTAGTTCGTGAAAATCCCAGTGCCTGCACGACTTCCGAGATGGAGCGACCCATTCGTAGGGCCCCGACAATTTGCCCACGTTTAAATGCGCTTAGTTCCTTCGTCTTACCCATACTGCGTCCGACTCTTATTGATTCCCGTCGCATCACTCCTTATATTGTCGCTTGCTGCATACGTTGTGTCGTTTCCGTTTACAGTGCCGCCCACAGCGCCACATTTGCATAACGTCAGCTGTCTCTAATTCAATTGCTCTTCAGTGTATGACTCTCTGGCAACGCTGTAAAGTTTTCTTGTTGTTTTGAAATGCATCAGTAGAACATTGATTTTAAGACCCCAAAGCCTCTTTTTTTTTTCTTTATTGAAAGTAATTTTTTTTTTACTGGACTTAGTTGACATATCCAGGCAAACTTATACGGTATAGACAATTTTGAGTTTCATCGTCAGCAATGTACATAGTGAACATTGAATACGCAATGCTGGGTGAACAAGGGCACAGCGAATAAACACCCGAAACAGAAGTCATCACTCTTTCCACGTTAATAAGTGAGTCGCGGAAAAATTATCATCGGCCGCAAACCGGGAATCGAACCCAGGGTCTCCCAGTTACGCGCCGGATATGCTACCACTGCACCACAGCTGCCCCGAATTCTCACTGACTCACATGCGACTAACAGCCAAACAACATGGCAGGTTGCTTCTTAGAGCCCCGCACATGCCTGGGATTCGGCAAAGATGGAAATCAGCAACTGAACAAATAACTAGGAGGGGAATGAATATTAATTAATACACACAATTGAAGTGGACTGGGAACATCAAACAGAAGTCATCGCTCTTTCCACGTTTATGAGTGAGTCACGGAAAAATTCTCATCGGCCGCCTAGTTATTGTTCAGTTGCTGCTTACGATCTTTGGTGAATCCCCAGCATTGTGCGGGGTTGCAAGAAGCAATGTGGTTTGGCAGTTAGTCGTATGTGAGACTGGAGAATTCGAGGCCTCTGTGGTGCAGGGGTAGAATGTCAGGCGCGTAACTGGAAGACCTGGGTTCGATTCCCGGTAGCGGCCGATGATAATTTTTCCGTGACTCACTCATAAACGTGGAAAGAGCGATTATTTCTGTTTGATGTTCCTAGTCCATGCATATTGTGTGTATTAAACACCCGAACAACCATGCCTTACTTGGGATTCGGACCCAGACCACTCCGTTGTGCGAGTGATCGCAAGCCTACGCTTAGACTACTGCGCTGCCGAGGCGTCCTTCCCCACCCACCCCCGAAACTCATTTATCACAGAATGTCTACTGTGAAAAAGCATGATTTTTTTTGTTAAGCGTTAAAAAGTGTGAACGGTGATAACTGTAGTTCAAACAAATTTCATTTTTTATTTTATTTTTTTGATTGGAGGTTTAACGACCGCCGTGAGCAACTCAATGGGCTATAAGCAGTCTCCCGTCCCTAATTTAGGGTCACTGGTTCCAGGGAAGGGAGAGACCCAGTGCCGTAAGAGAAACACAACATCCATGCCTCGCCGGGATTTGAACACGGACCCCCTTTCGGACGAAAAACTAAGTGGCGTAAATTCGCAAAAAAAATCTGAAAATAACGTGCAGCAACGTTGCTGGTAAATGTTTGTCGTTTAACGGAAATTCCGATTTTAAAAGTTCCCGTTTTTTGTTTTTCTTTCTTAACTTTCGTATTTTCACAGATTTTTCTGTAGTCAGTAATTCCGTTTATTTCAGAAAAGTCCACTTTTATATTTAGACAGAAATTACTCAAAATCCAACAAGCGGAACATTTCAACCCTTATAGAATGCTGGACAATTGCTAAGGACGGATCATAAACGGCTATATAGCGCATAAAAAAGTAAGTGTGGTTGGATGCTAAGTGAAATAAAATAATGTCAGAATGCCAGGACATTACAAGAAAGACAATTTATTGTGCTGTGAAATCCAGAAGGCTTTGGAACGTGTTCAAGGGACAAACAGGCCATTTTGTGCAGAATACGTAAACGTGAAAAAAATGCAATTACCGTTCGCAGACGTTCCGGCGTAAGATGTCAATACGAGAAATGGCCACCATGGAGGGAGATGCAACATTCCACACGTCGTGTCACGCTTTGCACAACATTATCAAGCAGCTGTTGGGGTAATTTTTCCCATTCTTATGTCAGTGCACGGATGAGGGTGTCCATGTTTATTGGAGGGCATTGGCGACCAGCAAGACTCCTCCCCAAAGCATCCCACACATTTTCAATGGGATTCAGATCTGGAGAACGTGCTGGCCTAACGAGGCGTTGAATATCCTCGCTCTCAAGACACTCCTGGACAGCGACTGTTCGATGACATGTTGCGTTGTCATCCATGAAAATGAATCTATCACCGACAGCACCACGGAACATGCGAACATGAGGTAGCAGAACATCCTTAATGTGTCGTTGGCCAGTCATAGTCCCAGTTGGAAGCACATAGAGGGACGTACGGCCATTGATCATGATGTCAGCCCATACCATGACACTACATGTCGGATATCGGTCCCTTTCCTGTATGTTTGCTGGACAATATGCAGTACCACTATCACGCCAGATCAGTTGTCGTCGACAATCAGACGATAGACTGTATCTACTCTCATCTGAGAAGAGGACAGCAGACCAGTCGTTATCAGTCCAATTGCGATGTTGATGGCACCATTGCAAACGGGCGGTACGGTGACGTCTGGACAATGGGATGCACCCAACAGGACGGCGGGCGTATAGTCCTCCTTCATGCAAACGTCTGGCGACAGTTTTTCGGGAGATCCGCTTGCCAGTAGCAGCCATAAACTGATTTGCTACCTCACTAGCTGTGCTGCGCCGGTGTCTTGTTGTTCATAGCACTATGTACCGATCTTCTGCAGGTGTCGTACTGCGAATACGACCTCCCCCGTGACGTTCGCTACACTCTCCATTTGTTTGAAAAATAATTTCCAAAGCCTTGAAACAACACTGTGGCTGACGTCAAACTCCCTGCACTGTAAAAAACTTACTGTAGATTTTACGGTTTTAAACCGTTTTCTAGGGTGCCAACACAAAACCGTAAAATCTACAGTTGTATGCCGTTTTGGAGCAAAGCTATAGCTTTGCTCCAACACAATCAACACATTCGTTCCAGTTAAATGTTTGTGTTTTCGTGATTATTTGGACAGTGACTCGCTTCAGCCAAATTCTGTGCTGTTTTCTTCATTAAATGCGGTGTTTTAGCAAAGGTATAGCTTTGCTCCAACACGGCATAAAACTGTAGATTTTATGGTTCTGTGTTGGCACCGTGGAAAAAGGTTTAAAACCGTAAAATCTACAATTTTTTTTTACAGTGTGGCAACATCTGTTTTTTTTCGCTCTTCTTCAATCTTGCCAATAATACGGCCACGCGTAAAATCATCTAGGGGATGTCGGGAAGACATACTGAAAATTGCAAGTTCGTCAATTGATTCTTTCCCTTTCAACTTTGCGTTTGAACAGCAACGGTCAATACGCGTCAAATCCTTTATATCTCTTATCAGCGCTATGACGTCACGAACAAGTTCGGCAATCCAAAATTTGCATACGCACAACACGTCTTACTGTATCCCGCACTTATGCTAATTTCCACATTTTCCTGCCTTCCATTTTATGGTTGCTATCGTTGCTATTGTCATCCGTCCTTAGCAATTGTCCGGCAGTGTACAAGAGAATCCTTTTGCGTCGGTAATAGAGCCCAGGTCGTTTTGGGCTGAAGCGTTTTGGGCTTAAACACTGTCGGTAATACAGCCCAGGTCGTTTTGGGCTTAAACACTGAGCCAGATGGTCACAGAAATCCCACCACGTTCAAGATAAAACTAACTCGGCGATGATGAATTTTTTTTTCATTAACGCGAGTGGTTTAGTCATTTTTTTATTGGAGGTTATTATTCTTTTAATACTTTTGCAATAATTTTAATTTGTCTGTAGGCGGTTTTATTTCAAATTGCGTATTTTTTTCATCGTGATTTTTCAAAGCAATAGAATGATTTGGAGTTCGCGATCTTTTTTCCAACTGACAATAATTTTTAGCTATCCTTTAGAGAAAGTGCAATGCACTGTTTTATACTATAGTTTCACAAAGCGTTTCAATATAAAATTAATCGTTGATAGCTATAATAGCTTTTGTCTTGAGGACTCCACAGACTAATACATAGACATCGTACAATCACCTGTACAATAAATTAAGTACCCGGATTTTCACGGTAACACAATATACACTATCTACCAACAAGTAAATGGACACCTGTGATAGCAAAGAAAAACGAAGTTTATTCAACTTCAATAGTTGGAGGAGCCTCCACGAGCGGCGATTACAGCTGCGACCCTCCGGGGCATACTCTCAACCAGGCGTTGTACGACGGCTAGCGGTATTTACTTCCACTCGACTTGGAGAAGACAGGTCAGTTCCTTCATCGATTTCGAACGGTGGGGGCACCCCTTAAGTCGACGCTCCAACTCGTCCCAGAGGTACTCGATAGGGTTAAGGTTCGGGCTATGCGCAGGCCAGTCAATTCCATTAACCCCATTGTCACCATACCAAGCCATGGTGGACCTCGCAACATGACAGGTGGCATTGTCATCCTGAAAGTAACATGGGTCCACCCCGTAAAACTGCCACAACGTAGGAAGCGCATGGTCATCCAAAATGGTGTAGTAGGTCTCGGCGTTGAGTCTACCAGGAATTGCGACCAAGGGTCCCGTGCTATACCAGGAGAAACACCCCCATAGCATAATTCCACCGCCGCCGAACTTCACAGTTGACACAATACATTCCGGAAGGAGGCATTCTCCAGGCAGACGCCATACCCAGACCCTGCCATCCGAACGGTAGAGGGTGAACCTTGATTCGTTGCTCCAGAGAACCCGTTTCCACTGTTCAACGGTCTACTGTCGACGTTCTTTGCACCACGTTAGCCGAGCAGCGCAATGGGACTTGGTGATAAAACGCTTGTGGGCGGCAGCACGTCCATGATAACCGAGCAGATGGGCTTCCTTACGGATGGTATTCATCAAAAGAACACTCCCGGAGGCCTGTTAAAACTCCTCGCGGATATGGCCCATCGATTTGGTGCGGTTCGTACGAATTTCTCTGGCCCGCACCCGTCGGTCTCTAACTCCCAGTTTTGTGGGTCGACCGGGTCGGTTCACATTCCGACAGTCACCTGTCATCTTCCACTTGCCAATTACGTTGGCCACTGTCAATTTTGTGTTCTTCAACTCGCTGGAATGTCACGTATGAATCGGCCATTTCTGTGATACCCGACGATTACACCTTTCTCGAAATCAGAGAGCTCCGAACTGCGTGGCATCTTGCATGCGACTGGTTGCGTTGTTGTTTCCCACACGATATTTAACGGCGGCGGCCGTGATGTGTATCAGGTCCGCAGATATCGTCGATTGCAGGGGTGTCTAATTACTTGTTGGTAGATAGTGTATAATAGCTGGTGCATAAAATTTAGAAGAGAAGAAATACCCTCTACCACAGTAACCGAAATGCATGCCATATCCTATCTACAATATCCGATCTCTCTGCAGAACTTCAAAATCAGATTCTGCCACAGACTAGTGAAATTCAAAAGTTAATACACTCACCGTTAAAAAATTCGTTGCACCCAAAAGGAAGCAACCGTCAGGTATGAAACTTCGTCGGTAGGTTTGACATCGTGAGATATGCAAATGACTCAAGTATCATGCTCGGGCGCGCAAGTGACGCAAGCGAGGTGGGGTCGTAGCGCTTTGCCTGACTGGCCATATAAGATGGTCCTGTTTCGTGTGCTTGCCATTATGACTCGTGCTGTTGTGTTGGTTGCATCCTTTGCAAGTGAAGTATGCCTCGGAGAAAAGTTCAGAGGCAATTCAAGCAGTTGGAGGAGTTCGAGAGGGCGCTGCATCGTTGGACTCCTGGAAGCGGGATGGTCTTATCGCCGTATTGCGGGCCACACCGGTCGTGCGATATCACCATAGCAACGCTGTTGGCGACAGTGCATAGAAAAAGGCACTCTGCAGCGACAAGGTGGGTCTAGGAGACTTAGTCGAACCACGGAGAGAGAGGACCGACGGGTTGTCCGACATGCGCAGAGGGACCAAAACAGTCAAGATTGCGGATATTCAGCAAGCAGTAGTGCTTTCCACGCATCGTCCGATTAGTGCTAGCACCAATGGCAGGCGGCTGCAGGACGTAGGACTACACGTACGTAGACCGTTACGACGACAGCCCTTAACACCATTGTATTGTCGCCAAAGACTGCAATGGTGTCTTGCCAGACTGTCCTGGAGCCACTCAAAATGGCGACGGGTGATCTTCAGAGACGAGTCCCGCTTTTGTCTTGGAGGAGACGACCACCGAGTCCGTGTGTAGAGGCATCGTGGTCAGCGCCAACATGAACGGTTTGTTGTCGAATATCACACGTCTAGAAGGCCTGGTGTTATGGTGTGGGATGCAGCTGCCTACGGTGTCCTGGTGTTCATTGCAGGCACTTTGACAGCCCAACATTATGTTAATGAGGTTCTGCAACAAGTGACCCTACCATTTCTGAACCCTTACTCCTGTGCTATGTTTTCAACAGACAACGGTCGTTTGCATAATGCTGCTGTCTCGAGAGCTTCAAGGCACCGACACTCTACCCGCCAGACCTACGCAAATTGAGAATGTGTGGGATACTATTGAATGCGCTATCCCCACTCCAACCCTACCGCACAATCTGCAGGAACTGCTTGAGAAGATTCAAGCTGCATGGGATGGCTTATCGCAGGACACCATTAGGAACCTGTACAACTCCATGCCGAGACGTCTGGCATGCTGTGTGAGCAAACATGGCGGCCCGAAGCCATACTGAGGGACACTACTTATTGGCGTGTAGCTCAATAAATATTGCCCATATCAGTGTCAATGTTTAATCATTTATTGTTCCTGGTAACCTTTACCTTCCTCCCAAATAGCATTGCAATCCGACACGTCCTTCTGGACGATGTCGGATATTTATTTTTTGACGATGAGTGTATATCTCCCAAATATTCCAGTGAATCTCTCCTATTATCGAAATGTTTTCGTCAGTTGGATACGGAAAAAATGATAGCGTAGTTTTTCCGTTAATATAAGAAAGGACTTGTGGAAAGGTTTCTGAAAATTCTGAATTTTCCGTTAGCACATCTTAAAGACGATAATTTACAGTCAATATGAGAAAGAAACTGCAAATGAAAATTAAAAATATTTCTGGCGTACGACCTTGAAGTTTAATAGTTATTTAAACCACTAGTACTATATTTGTGCGAATTGCTCCTATTAACGGGAATGTTCCATCATATCGATACGAAAAAAGTGAAAACAGAATTTTCCCGTTAATATACGAAAGGAACTGCAGAACGTTTTCTGAAAATTAAGAATTTTCCATTACCACCTCTTGAAAGAGCAACAATTTTGAGTTAATATACATGCTAAAGGAATTGCGGAGAGTTTTATAAAAATTCAGAATTTTTCTTACGTGCAGAAAATCCGTAAATTTCAGGTTTTCTCCCGGTCATTCAACGGTTGTGCGTAAAATGTTTCATGAATTTCAGTATTTTTTTACAGTGTATTTTATCTTATTTGCGTTGGAAAGCCTGTACTGTTTTATCTTTTTACGTTGCATAGCCTTACTGCTAGCAGGCTTCAATGCAGATGCTATTGATTACCGCCGGATTACTCACTTGGATTTTTAAATACGTGGTTTTCTCAATAGCGTCGCTGATCCTTACAGCTGTGATAGCAAAATAATAACGCAAGCCAAATATTCCTACGGTATTTCTTTATTCTTTTGTCTGGGACTTTAACGACCATTAGCAACCCTAAGCAGTCGCCAACCCCAATAGCACCAGGGTAAGGAGAGATCAATAACTATGGGATAAGCACATCACTTGTCCTTCACCGGGAACACGAATCCAAGCCCGAATTGGAAGACTAAACGGAAACATGAAATTCGGACCACTCGGGCACTGGGACGGCACACACGTATTGAGAAACGCTGTTCCGAAATCGTAACGACGTGTTAGATGAATCGTAATGAATGACATTCATTAATAACTCTCGTAAGTTCTAAGTACAGTGAAGCCTAGACTGTACATTTTTCTCGGGGATAGCTTTAAAAACGTGGAAATGTAAAATTCGTATAAACGAAATTTCAAAATCTTAAATGCTATTGTAAAATACGTATTGCGATGTAGTGTTGGGAAGCCCTGCTGTTCGCCTTTTTATCGCCTGCGTTCGGTTTGGGCCCGTTCCAAC
Organism: Macrothele yani; assembly: GCA_039090855.1. Lineage (NCBI taxonomy): Eukaryota > Metazoa > Arthropoda > Arachnida > Araneae > Macrothelidae > Macrothele > Macrothele yani. The sequence continues at coordinate 53,805,964 of CM077028.1, forward strand.
CTGTGCGGGGAATGCTCATGTCAGCTGCGCATCACCACTATCTCTAATATTTTGTGTGTTGAATGTATTTGTACATTTGTTCAGAGGGAATCACCAGTAGATGTGATATACACTGGTTTTTTATGACAAGGTTCTTCATGGCATCCTTCTGAACAAGTTAAGCTGCTTACTCTCAGTGAAAACCTGTCCTGGTTTAAGTTATATCTCTCTAAGAGGTCCCAGTCTGTTTTTTGTTTATATAAATTACGTTTCTGACTCTCAGCTGCCACATCTGGTACACCCTAAGGTTCTAATTTAGGAAAACTATTGTTCTTCATTTTTAATAATAACTTCATTTTTTATATATCTCGCCTCTTGTTTGCTGATGATCCTAAGTTGCGTCTTGCCTGCTGTTTGCTGATGATCTCTATCTATCTAAAATGTCCCAGTCTGTTATTTATATAAATTAAGTTACTGATTCCTTTGCTGCCACATCTGGTAAACCGTAAGCTTCTAATTTAGAAAACCTGTTGTTCTTCATTTTCAATAATAACTTCATTTTTTATATTCCTTGCTCTTGTTTGCTGATGACCTCTATTTGTCTAAAAGGTCCCAGTCTGTTATTTATACAAATTACGTTACTTATTCCTCTGATGCCACATCTGGTACATCCTAGGGTTCTAATTTTGGAAACCTGTTGTTCTTCATTTTCAATACTAACTTAATTTTTTATATTCTTTGCCCCTTGTTTGCTGATGATCCTAAATTGCATCTTGCCTGTTGTTTGCTGATGATCTCTATCGGTCTAAAAGGTTCCAATCTGTTTTTTATATAAACTACCTTTCCGATTCATCTGATGCCACATCTGGTACACTCTAAGGGAAACTGTTGTTCTTCATTTTCAATGATAACATATTTTTTTATATTCTTTGCCTCTTGTTTGTTAATGACCTCTATCTGTCTAAAATGTCCTATGTAACGTATACTCTATATTCACTTTCCTTTTGATTTTACTATCTCCAGTTATTTTATTTTACTATGTAAATTATCTTCCTACTGAACGGAATATTATTTCACCCGCTGAATGAGATCTGGCAATGAGTGTAAGTCATGACGTGGTGGTAGCTCGTATATAGGCGCGTTCATCGAGACGTGTGTTGTGGTGTGTTGTTGGAGGTTGAGGTTGTGTTGGAGTTGTGTTGGTTGTGTGCGTACTATAAGAGGAAAGTTTATTCATTATTATGTACAAGATATATGAGTGCCTTAGTTGACCAAGAGTCTCGGAAATAAACAGTTGTTCAGTAAGTTCAGTCTTTCTCAATTCTTAGTAGTTGTCAGACCTCTGTCTGGCTGTTAGGTTTATGACTTTGATTACTTAATATAAATAACCAGCGTTGAGACTTTGTTTAAGTTCATAATTAACGAGTAACAACACCCTTTTGGGAATTCATTATTTTGAAGCTTAGAGCATTATTCATTCATAATAATTAGCTTAGCAAAAAGATAAACAAAGCTAATTCATTATACCTAGTCTGTTATTTATAAAAATTACTTTACTGATTCTTCTGTTGCCACATCTAGTACACCCCAAGGTTCTAATTTAGGAAAACTGTTGTTCTTGATTTTCAAAATTTAATTTTTTATATTAATGGCCTCTTGTTTGCTGCTGATCCTAAGCTACTGGTATGTCACAGTGCACTAACTTGTGGAGGTTGTGTTTTCCACCACGGTTTCATTGGTGTACTTTCTCCTCTTCACTTCAACATTTCCGAAATCAATGTTCTTCTCCATTCACGTAAAAGAAAACTAATGCACATACTTATGAATATTGTATAATCAACCACTGCTTCATTGGTTTACTTAAAAATCTTAACATCAACATTCCCAAATTCAAAGTTCTTCCCTATTCGCGGAAAAGAAAATTAATGCACAGACTTACGAAGGTTGTGTTACCCACCACTGCTTCATTGGTGAACTTAATCATCTTCACCTCTTTCCTTTTCGTAGGAAAGAAAATTCACGTCTATTCGTTTACAAACCTCTAACTTTGTAAATGCCCAATAAATAAAAATGCCCAATATCTAGGGCATTTTTTCTCAGTTTAAAAATGTGACCACATTCTGAGCCGGAGAAAAAATGCCCAACATACTGGGAGTTACATTCTCTCCAAACTTGAACTTTAGAAGTCATATCCAAAAAATTGTGCGTTCTTCATGTAGAAATCTGGGATTTTTGATGCGATTTGCTTAGGTGTTTATCTAAAGGTCAGTCACTTATTGACATTTTTTAAACTCTGGTCAGACTTTCGTTCGAGTATGCTGCTATCATTTGGAATCGTAGTCTCAATGCACGAATAAATGAAAACGGCAAAACATTGTACAAAACATTTTACACAGCTGTACTGGAATACACATCGCAGATATCCCGAGACTGCTAATTTGTCCATTTAAAAGATGGCCTCTCTACACTGGGGAAGGAAGTCCTGCCAACTTACGTTTCCGCGCGGTAACGTAAACGGTGAGATTGATGGCATTCTAATTTTTAACCGAATAGATTACAGTGAGCCATGTTCACCAAGGTCAAAGTGCAAAATATTTTTTTATTAGTGGTTTAACGACCACCGTGAGCAACTCAATGGGCTACAAGCAGTTGCCCATCCCTAATTCAGGACCACTGACTCCAGGGAAGGGAAAAAGCCAGCACCGAAAGACAAATACAGCATCCTCACCGGGATTTGAACTCGGACCCTTCTCGGACAAATGGTCATAAGCTAGCGCCTAGACCACTGCGCCACTGGGACGGAATAAAATATTCACTGTGCCATTGTCCAGGACTGAAACTGGGGAAAATACTCGGTAATGCAAAATGTATGGATTTCATAGCTCACTTGAATATTATCCGGGACACAAACAGACAAATCACCGCAGAATTCAACATTAGTATGTCGAGGTTCATCACGGAACTCACCATGTGTCGGGCCATGAATAGGCAACAAGAGCCGAAAAGTACATTGAAGTTCCAGAAAAACTGGTACAGACGAGCTTATGCAAAACACATAGCAACGTCACCTATGCGTGTACTCGCTTGCGTCTGCCAGTGCGTATATAAAATGATAGGCATCCTTGCCAGCTGTCAGAGCTGTTTTCGGCATGAGAATGACAAATAATAACGATTTAAGTGATTTTCAACGCGGTGTCACAGTTGCCGCTCGTGAGATGGACCCATAGTATTTCGGAGGTAGAAACGAAGTTCGGATTTTCACGGACGACAATTGCAAGGGTGTACCGTGACTACAAGAATTCCGGCAAAACCTCCAATCTACGATACCAGGGTGGCCGTAAAAAGACATTGGGTGAACGTGACCATCGTCGGGCGTCAAGAATCCTTTCACACGATAGGCGTGCAACACCCTCGCAGGTATCATTGGAATTCAATGCTGGAGCCTCAAAAAGCATCAGCGTCCGGACTGTGCAATGTACCCTGCACGATATGGGCTTTGGGAGCCGACGCCCAACTCGAGTCCCTTTGATGGGTGCACGAAACAGAGCTATGCGCCTCGCTTGGGCACGGCAACACCGCCACTAGACACTTGATGACTGGAAACAAGTAGCATGGTCTGACGAGTCGCGTTTCCAACTTATCGGGCAGATGGAAGGATTTGTGTGTGGCGCAAACCCCATGAAGCCATGGATCCCGCCTGTCAACAGGGAACTGTACCGGCTGGTGGGTGGTCCATAATGGTATGGGGTGTGTTTAGCTGGACTTTACTGGTATGTCTACAAACGTCTGTGATCGGCCAACGCTATGTGCGCATACTTTCTGACGAGGTACACCCGTTCATGTCCTGCATTCATACTGATGGGTTGGGCCTGTTCCAACAGGACAATGCACCTCCACACAAGTGACGGGGCGCCACATTATGGTAAGAGGAGCATTCATCTGAGTTTGGGGTGTTGCCATTCCCACCCAAGTCCCCAGATCTGAACGTGATAGAACACATTTGGGATGCCATGCAACGCGCTATCGAACACAGGAATCCGAGACCTCGGAATACACCCGAATTGTGGAACGCTCTGCAGAAAGTATGGTGTGCATTGCCTACAGCATATTTCCAGAAGCTAGTTGAGTCCATGCCCCGTCGTATTTCTTCAGTCCAACGCTCCCGTGGGGTGACCTGTCATGTATTAGACTGGTGTACCCGTTTTTCTGGCACTTCAGTGTATATCGTTAGTCTCTTTAACACCTCTGATCCACTGGCTGTTTTGGTTCTCAGAATCTCCGACTGACGAAAGATTTTGCCTGTCGCACCATTCACAGCAAACTTTTTACTACGATTGTGCGTGAGAAGTCTAGAACTATCGCCGTTTAGAAGATTCTAAAACCTTCACGCTTAGTATCATCTATACATACCGGATACTGAATTAGAAACTTTGATTCAGTACCGGGTACCTCCTTTAGCTGGAATTACAGCACGTATGCGGATTGGAATAAGTTCCCCAATGTGTTGGAGTGCATCTACGTCCATAGCATATCAGGTGTTCAACAGGCAGTCATTTAACTGGCTTAGATTCGACGGAAGAAAACTTTGCTCCTGGATCTGTTTTTCCAACATGTCACCTACATTCTCAAACGGGTTTTTTTCCAGATCCGGTCATTGTGGTGGCAAGGGTAGATGGTGAAAGACGTTGCCGTGCAAGTCACCAGCTGGATAAAAATCCAACATTGCCGGATGAATTTGATCGACGACAACGTTTAGATAATCCTTGCAGGACACATGATCTTCTAGTAATATCACGGAACCGTACCGTACTAACTGAACGAGGCGCACACCATGTTACCATCTCAAGATGCTTGAGTTGTGTTTACAAGGCAAGCCTGAGTCCACTGCTTCATGGGGCTTCCGTCAAACCTTCTGCTCGTTGGATAACATGATGCATGACTTTTTCCATAGTATTATAGTGTCGAGTCACGACGTCCCTTACACAGTTGCAAACGAATTTTTCGGTCCTACCCAGAATTCAGATTCCCGTATAGGCATGCGAATGCCAATATCGATTTTCTTCCATCTCCTACCTACAGTTTGTTGAGATATGGACCGGGATCAGCCTTCACTGAATGCTTCGGTCAATTGCTGTTCACATGAAATCATGTTTCTCCGTACAAGCTTTTTCAGGCGACGTCGATCTCATTCCTGACAGATTGTCGTCTCGCCACAATTACGCCTCTTTGAAAAGCAATGTGGGTTATTTTGCTGCTTGTTAAAGACACGGGATATCTCATCTTTTCAGAAACCAGTCAGCTGTGCTGTTTTCAAAACCGTTGCTTCAGCCAAACGGGAGCCCACAATAAGCCCTTTATCAAATTTCGAAAGATCCTTTGTTTTTCACATTGCGATTTGTACTTCTGAAGAGCAGCAGTCATAAGTAGTTGCCTAGATCAGGCGGTGACACACGTGACCACGTGTTTTGCATATAAGTGAAGTTTACGTATATCTGCATAAAGGTTTGAAATTCAGTGGCCGTCACGTGTATCATGCGACATTCAGCTTAACTAAGATTGCTTGTTTTGCCCATTCCGGTTCTCAGTCGAAAGTTAACTGGTGCTCGACGAGATGGTCTTCACGTTATGCGTATACAGCTCACTATGCTCAGGTGGAGTGTTACGTATTGGAGGGTATAACGTAATGTACTTTTCATGAGAGATATTGGTTTTACATTATGTCTAAACCATTAGATAAGAATACGATGCAATAGTTCCTAATTAAATTTTTACGGCCAGACGAATCATAAATGGAAGTCAACTTACGGGAATTCTTTCTTTATTCCAGCACTAAGTCAACAGAACATCACACATGGTACTAAAATTGTTAATTTCACATTTTAGTTTAACAATCGACGTTTACTACACACATCCACCCACCACACCAGCAACTGTTATCTCGTCCTTTTATCTATCGTTCTTATCTCATACATTCCTACGTCACGTTAACTCTGACCTCAAATGTTGCCAAAATCGTTCTCGTTTGAGGGAAAAGATACAACGTTAAGTTTGGACGTATGCGCAGAACAAACTCAAATTTACATAGGAAAATAAACTAAAATGAAAGTTAACTTAGAATATACGTCACAAGGGATCCATTTATGTGGGGAAAGAAATTGTAATTAATGACCTGGCGTCGGAGGGTACAACAATATTGGTCATCTATAGCTATAAATACTTCTGCGTGCTATATTGCGCTTGCACTTAAATTGGCGTTACTTTTCAATCCCATGTTAGAAAAACAGTAGAAATAAAGATATACTTACCCTGTTTTCACAAACGCAGTCCATCTGTCCATCACCCGTCTACTGATTTCCTCATCTTCTTCCGTAAAACGTTCGTCCTTTCTTAGAGGCACCCCGAAAACGAAAGGTACTTCGGCGAAGTGTATGACTCCCATCCATTCAGCAGTAATGGCTTTTCTGGATCTGTGGGTAAACAGGTAGAAGTAGACAGGTTTTGGCTTGGTTGACATAAAATCAGCTTGAAACAGTGTGGGACAGAGCATCAGAAAATCCCCCAGGGAATCGTGTAAGGCTTTCTTCATGTAATCCACATCATCGTTGATTTCATTTTGAATCTTAACTTTATATCTTCCTTCGATATAATATTTGACAATAGCTTCCGTATTATTTTGACCAACCATCGAAAATACATTTCGCATTAGAAATGAAGTCAAGTGTTTCTTCAAAATAGGAGCACTGTGCCCGTAAATACCGAAGTATTCTGGTATAGCAAACGTAAGGAAAATTGAGCCTTCATCCTTGGTGCCTCCTATTAAGACCTCTGTTTCTTGGAGCAGACCTTCTGTCACACTGGCTGCTGGATCACGAGGAAATAGCACCCTATCAGCATAAGGTAAGGCTGTGAATGCTTGCGTCTTCATAACTAAGCCTTCAGCTTCGGAAATTAGATTAGGAGGTAGGTTTCTGAGGCAGTCTAGCACAGCTTTGGGGTTAGAGGTTAGGTTGACGTCACCACTAGAGCAACCAGTCACGCTTGCTGCAGTCTCGGCTACATTCATCATATTCTGCGCTACGATGGCGAACATGGGGAAAATGAGGCCTGCACTTTCTAGTATAACCCGTTTGACTAATCCTCGCGTTACCGGAGACACGAGAAACAAAGCTACAGACATGGAACCAGCACTTTGCCCGGCTAACGTGATTAGATCGCCATCGCCCCCGAATGCTCCAGAATTTGCTTTTATCCATTTCACAGCCATAATTTGGTCATAAATTCCCATACTACCTGCTGCCTCAGGTACTGAGGTCTTCAGGAATCCGAATAAACCCAATCTATAGTTCATGGATGCAACTATGATGTTACCATGATTAGCTAGCACTGCTCCGTTATAATAATTTGTTTCTGAAGAGCCTATGTTGAAGGCTCCTCCATGTATCCATACAAAGATAGCTTTTGGCTTGGTGTCTTGAAGAGAATCAGGTACCCATACGTTCAAATAGAGACAATCTTCAGTCATTATATCGACGTTTGGCGTCCAGAAGAACTTTTCTGTGTAATTCTGGTAACAAGGAGGCGGTAAAGCTGTGGCATTATATTCTCCCGCCCATGGTGTGATGGGTATTGGTTTTTGAAAGCGTAGATTTCCCACAGGGGGTTCAGCGAATGGAATTCCCAAGAAAGCCTCGACTTTCTTACCATCTGCTAACTGAACTGTTGCTCCACGCACCTTTCCGGTGGTTGTTCTAACCAGTCGGTCTCCAGAAATGAATTTGCTGCATAGCAGGATAAAAACTGAAATCCACTCTACATACATTGCAAGCAAGTCTCCCTATGAGCAGAAAGAAACAGAAAACAGATAATAATTAGTTGAAGAAAATTGGTTGAATAGAGAATTCAATTTTTTCTACTAGGACAACTCTCACAGCAAAGACACATTTTATGTCAAAAACATTTGCACCGATGGTCTATTACATCAGAACCACCCCAAGCATAGAGAAACGAGCTCTCATGGAGACCGAAAGGTGGCGCAGGTATATATAGAAAACGAGGATCGGCTTTCGGGTAGTATAGTATTCGGTGTCTGAATGGGGAAATCTGCCGATTTATCGGAGTTTGATGAAGGACACATTGTTATGGAAGGGCGCCTCGGAACTACGATTTCGGAAACGGCGCGGCTTGTGGGTTGTTCAGGTGCCGCTGTAGTGAGTACGCATCAAAAGTGGTGCAACGACCAAACGACGTACCGTCGTCCAGTGACCAAAGGGCCACAGTGCGACAAATCACCCGCAGCTAAAACAATGGTAATCAGAGCAATGTGTCACAGCACACAGTTCATTGAAACATCCTTATGCGCATGGGCCTACGTAGCCGAAGACCTAGCCTGGTCCCCATGCTCAATGCACGTTATCTCTAATAACGCATGAAATGGGCCCAAGATCATTGAGATTGGACCGTGGATGATTAAAAGAAAGTGGCCTGGTCTGACGAATCAAGATTCCTGGTACATCACGTAGACGGCCGAGCGCGGATACGCCGATTACCAACGGAGGCTATGGCAGACGGTTGCACTGCGGTGTTATGTTGTGGGCGATGTTTTCTTGGGACACCATTATCCCAATAGCAAAATCCCTGACAGCGGTCAGGTATCTAAATATCGTTGCGGACCAAGTTCACCCATTCATGTCAACAGTGTTTCCTGCTGGTGACGACCATTACCAACAGGATAATGCGACATGCCACACTTCCAGAATCGGCAAGGAGTGGTTCGAGGAAGATTTTGGTGGCTTAATGCCCTGACCTCCAAATTCACCTGACACGAAACCAATCGAACATTTGTGGCTCAACTTGGAAAAACGTGTTTGCGCTAAATCACCACCACTCCGAAATGCACGGGACCTGGAGAACCTACTGTTGACATTATGGTACCAGATACCCCAGGATACCTATCGCCACCTCATCGAATCGATGCCTCGCCGATTAGCCGCTGTTTTACGGGCTGAAGGGAGGTCGTACAGCTCATTAAATAGGTAGTCATAATGTAATAGCTCATCTGTGTTATAACGAAGTAAATTTCTCCGTCATTTTTGGTCTACGCCGGGATTCGAACCCGAGGCCGCTTATTCCGGAACAAATCGCTCTACCAACTGAGCTACGCAGACATTTGTTCTGATTCCTATCTGCCTTTATGTCGTGTGCGTCCTGCTGGCAGGTACGTCACATCTCCCCCCCCGAAAGAGGGCCGGGGGCATGGCCCACGGGTCAGCCGTGACCATGAATCGTTGCAGGCAGCCATTCACTGTAGAACGTGCACTTGAGAATTCCCAGTCAATCTGCTGTGTGGAATGCAACATCACACATTTTTATTTTTCGAAGCGCTGGAGAAGGAATTCTCTGATTTTTCCTGTCTCGCGGTGTGGAAATAACATCACACCAACGCGAGATTTTGAACGGCCGGGTCATCCGGATAGTTCGGGCGCCATTATAACGAAGTAAATTTCTCCGTCATTTTTATCCGCGCCAGGATTCGAACCCGGGTCCACTCATTCCGGAATAAGTTGCTCTACCAATTAAGCAACGCGGACGTTTTATTCTGATTCCCATCTGCCTTTATGTCGTGTGCGTCCTGCTGGCAGGTACGTCACAGTGTATACACATCGCCAAAACTAAAGCACGAGAGAGATTTTTCCTACAAAACTGAAAAACTGACCGCACACCACACAAAGGATCATCCAGATGAATGTAAACGTCCTTACAGGCTTGCCCCACACCAAAATGACGCATTCCAATACAGGTGGCGTATGGAACAGTCAGTGAATAGTCGGTGAACACTTGTTGTGGTAGTTTCTGTGCTGGTGCAGTCAGTGATTTCGCTGGTGTTTTGAGATGTAGTGTAAACATATTGTAATGTCGGAGTGAACAGGACACAAAGGCATCATCTGAGTGAGCTTCAACGTGGTCGGATCATCGGTAAACTCGAAGACGTGTTGCGAATGAATTGGTAATCGATCACACGCCATTGCGTCAAGGTTGCGGTCAAGATATCAGACAACTGCAAGTGCCTCTGGACGTGTTGAGGGGAGGTTGTCCACGATACATCACAGCATCTGAAGACCGTTATTGGTGCTAACTGCAGTAGAGTAGTCGGAGTCATGCTCATCAGTTTAGTAGCCAACTGTTTACCAGTACTTTCAGATAAGTGGCGTGTCAAACCTTGGCAAGACGGTTGAATGTTGTGGAGATCTGTGCAAGTAAACCTGTTAAATATGTACCTTTAATACTTATAATGTAACCCCTTCACGTTATGCGAGATTTGTCATTATGCTAAGTTCCAAATGTCCGGTTAGATAGATGTTTAATTAAAGGTAAATATGATGCACTAATTGTACTGGATAGATCACTTTACATTAAGGCTCTTAGGGGCAGACGAAATATATACAGAAGCGTAATCACACACGCACAGCTGCTGCTTAGTCATTTTATATTTCTCGTCTTGTTCTTATCACTACAAGCATACGTCACTCTCACAGACCTCAAGTATTACCAACCGTATTCATGTGAGAGAGAAGATATCACGTTAAGTTGGAAAAATGGTAAAGAGAACGAACTCAAATTTACATGGAAAGAGGAACTAAAAATGAAAGGTAAATTAGAGTATACGTCACATCATCTCCCTCTTGTTTGTTTTTTTCTTTGAAGCAAAATAAGAATTTTTCATTAATTCCAAACAATGTGTGGAACAAACATCACACATTTTTCGAAGATCCATTTCTACAATCGGGCGCTAATGTGAAAACACAAGTTTGTCCTCGACGGGCACTGAACCCGTGTCCCCTCATTCCGGAGTAAGTCGATCTCTAAACTGAGCTACGCGAACAGAATGTCTCGCTGCAGATCTGTCGTCTTGACACACGTTTTCAGCTCTGTAGTACGTCATTAATTTCAAACAATGTGTGAAACAAACATCGCACATTTTTTGAAGAATGCAACGGCCAGAGGATTCATTTTTCACAATCGGGCGCCAATATGAAAACACAAATTTGTCCGAGAAGGGCATCAAACCCGTGTCTGTCTCCTCACTCCAGAGTAAATAGCTCTCCCAACTGAGCTACGCAGACAGAATATCTCGGCCGCCCCGGTGGCGCAGTGGTCTAAGCGATGGCCTCTGATCGTTCGTCCGAAAGGGGTCCGGGTTCGGATCCCGGTGAGGCATGGATGTTGTGTTTGTCTAACGGCTCTGGCTCTCTCCCTTCCCTGAAACCAGTGACCCTAAATTAGGGACGGGCGACTGCTTATAGCCCATTGAATTGCTCACGGTGGTCGTTAAACCTCCAATCTAAAAAAATCTAAGAATATCTCGCTGCCGATTTGTCGTCTTGACACATCATGTTTTCGTCTCTGTAGTACCGCACTAACTGCGACGCAAACAGACCCGTTTGCAATGGTGTCGGGACATAGTAGTAGAACGAATGAGGAATGGGGCAGCGATTTTATTCCCATATGAAAGCAGACTCAGTTTAATGTCCGATTTTGGGCGTCAGTACATCTGACGAGAACGTAGTACACAGTACCGTCAAGAGAATATCATGGAAAAGGATAGAAATTGTGTTGAAAGGATTCATGGGCCGACATTATGGTCAGTGGCCATATTGAGTTGCAGCAGGTAGAAGAAGAGGTCCATAACCGGTGACTGGTACTGTAATTATGCCATTCCTCGTCATATTCCCCTGTTCCGTTTAGCTATCGGACCCAGAGTTCGTTTTCATGGACGATAGTGCTCAGCCCGATCGTTCAGCGAGTTTAGCTGAACTCCATAGGAAAGAAGACATCTAAATGGAGTGGCCAACATACTCTCGTGATCTCAACCCAACAGAGAATGCTTGTACGTAGCGCGATCAAAAAGTTCGGAGACTAGATACGCAGCGCGCCAACAGATAGCAGTACGCAGATGCGCGAGCAGCGGTCGAGGGCAGTGACCATCATGAGTCATTGTGCCGAGTGCTGTTGTTCTGTGAACATCGAGAGCTGTGCTACACGATATTTGGTGACCACGTGCAGAACACAGCTGCGATTTCGGTATGAACTGCAAACTAGAGCAGCGAGCAAACATAAAATTCTGCGTCAAACTTGGCAGATCGGGAACGAAGACGCATTAAATGTTGCGACAAGCTCGTGGCAATGAAGCAATGAGTCGTGCGAGGTGTTTTTTGAGTGGTTGAACTTGCACCGCATTGCTGCAAAATCTGTGCCAAAGATTCTGAAACAGGAACAGAAGGCGCTCCATGTCGAACTTCGTCAAGATCTTGGTCAGCAGGTGGTAAATGAACCAACGTTCCTGTCGCGGGTCATCACTGGGGACGAGACTTGGGTCTACGGTTACGACCCGGAGACCAAACAACAGGCGTAGCAGTGGAAGAGCCCGGCATCTCCACTACCAAAAAAAGGCCCGATAAATGCAGAGCGCAACCAAAAGCATGCTCATCGTGTTCTTCGACATTCGTAGGCTTGTGCACCGTGAATTCGTCTCCCAGGGCCAGACCGTCATCGCCTTTTTTTACTGCGATGTTCTGCGGTGTCTTAGGGAGGAAATTCGCCGCAAACGACTTGAAATGTGGCGCAGGAGCGATTTCCTTCTCCATCACGATAATGCAGCATCTCACAGAGCGTTAGCAACACGCCAGTTTTGCAGCCGCAACAGCATGACTACCCTTCCTCACCCGCCTTACTCGCCAGATTTGGCCCCCTGCGACTTCTTTCTGTTCCAGAAGATGAAGATGAACTCAGTGGTCGCAGTTTTGAAACTGTGGACGAGATCCAGCGCGAATCGCAGACTGTGCTTGACACGAATCGTGAACAGGAACTTCCAGGGAGCGTTCGAACAGTGGCAAAAACGCTGGCAGCAGCGTATCGCTGCGCAAGGAGACTACTTTGATTGAGATCATAGCCAGACTTAAGTAACGTAAGAACTTTGCTGTATATAGGCCTAGTCTCGTTATTTTTTTATCAGACATCGTAATGCCTTGGGGATACGTTTAACATCGCCACCAGGAACGCTTTCTGAGTACCGAAGGCCACTGATAGGAGAGTGGCAAATTCTACCTCAGAAACTTTTCAGCAATCTTGTTCTGAGCATGTAACACTGGTGTCAAACATACATATCTGTTAGAGGAAGACATCATACTGATTTATTTATAGGTGTTCCTGGATAGTGCATCTCTGCATTACTGTGGACTTCAGCGTTGCGGAAGGTTGTACCAGCTACGCATCATCAGAATGTCGGGCACTCTATATCACTGTCAGATGAATGGTAGCTATGCGATATTTTGCGTTCTTAAATGACATGTATTACTGTGTGTAAACACGAGCGACTAAACTACATATGTATATATATATATATAGTTTGTGGGACGTGTATGTCCAACCTATGAAAATGTTGTTCGTGCTTAAGTTCTGGACATCTGAGAAAAAATGTGCAGTGTATGTCCATAAAGTTTAATTAATGCACGGTAAAAATGAGCAAACCGGGCTATTTACCGTCCTTCAAAATGATCCTCTGATACAATACACTTTTGGCATAGTACGTATACTTGCTGGAAGCCCCTGAAGAAGTCCTTTTATATCATTGTTTTAAGCTGGGTCCTCACGTTCGCTTGAATGTACTAAATATCCGCAATTTTTTTCCTTTTCAACGCTAGTTTCAGTCGAGGAAGTGAAACGTAGTCAGATAATACACTGCTGGACAATTGCTAAGGACGGATCATAAACGGCTATATAGTGCTTAAAAAAGTAAGTGTGGTTGGATGCCAAGAGAAATAAAATAATGTCAGAATGCCAGGACATTACAAGAAAGACAATTTATTGTGCTTTGAAATCCAGAAGGCTTTGGAACGTGTTCAAGGGACAAACAGGCCATTTTGTTCAGAATACGTAAACGTGAAAAAAATGCAATTACCGTCCGCAGGCGTTCCGGCTTAAAATGTCAATACGGGATATGGCCACCATGGAGGGCGACGCCTGATTCCACACGTCGTGTCATGCTTTGCACAACATTATCAAGCAGCTGTTGGGGTAATTTATCGCATTCCTCTGTCAGTGCACGGATGAGGGTGTCCTTGTTTATTGGAGGGCATTGGCGACCAGCAAGACTCGTTCCCAAAGCATCCCAAACATTTACAAAGGGATTCAGATCTGGAGAACGTGCTGGCCATAGGAGGCGTTGAATATCCTCGCTCTCAAGACACTCCTGGACAGCGACTGTTCGATGACATGTTGCGCTGTTGTCCATGAAAATGAATCTATCACTGACAGCACTACGGAACATGCGAACATGAGGTAACAGAACATCATTGATGTACTGTCGGCCAGTCATAGTCCCAGTTGGAACCACATAGCGGGACGTACGGCCATTGATCATGATGCCAGCCCATACCATGACACTACATGTCGGATATCGGTCCCTTTCCTGTATGATTGCTGGACAATATGCAGTACCACTATCACGCCAGATCAGTTGTCGTCGACAATCAGACGATAGACTGTATCTACTCTCATCTGAGAAGAGGACAGCAGACCAGTCGTTATCAGTCCAATTGCGATGTTGATGGCACCATTGCAAACGGGCCGTACGGTGACGTCTGGACAATGGGATGCACACAACAGGACGGCGGGCGTATAGTCCTCCTTCATGCAAACGTCTGGCGACAGTTTTTCGGGAGATCCGCTTGCCAGTAGCAGCCATAAACTGATTTGCCACCTCACTAGCTGTGCTGCGCCGGTGTCTTTTTGTTGATAGCACCATGTACTGATCTTCTGCAGGTGTCGTACTGCGAACACGACCTCCCCCGTGACGTTTGCTACACTCTCCATTTGTTTGAAATGACTTTCAAAGCCTTGAAACAACACTGTGGCTGACGTCGAACACCCTGGCAACATCTGTTATTTTTCGCCCTTCTTCTATCTTGCCAATAATACGGTCACGCGCAAAATCATTTAGGTGATGTCGGGAAGACATACTGAAAATTGAAAGTTCGTCAATTGATTCTTTTCCTTTCAACTTTGCGTTTGAATAACAACGGTCAATACGCGTCAAATCCTTTATATCTCTTATCAGCGCTATGACGTCACGAACAAGTTCGGCAATCCGAAATTTGCATACGCAAAACACGCCGTACTGTATCCCGCACTTATGCTAATTTCCACATTTTCCTGCCTTCCATTTTATGGTTGCTATCGTTGCTATTGTCATCCGTCCTTAGCAATTGTCCTGCAGTGTACCATATCACGCGAATGCGGTGGCTGACTCAACACAGCAACTTCTTATCCGCCTAGAAACTTGAAACAAAATGTAATATTTGTTCTTCGCTCCATCCCCCCCCTCTGGGATCAACATACACTTATAAGGCATGTTAATTGCCGCAAAAATCATCAAGTCCCGTTTTGAGCTACACATAATGTTAGCTCTCCATTCCTGTACGAAACGCGCGCCAGCGTTTACTAGGAATCCGCGATGACGTGGGATACACGAGGCCGGAGACGTGCATTTGGCACGGAGCCTGATCATATTATCAGCACATTCACTGACCTGATTTTCCTTATCAGGTAAATCAGGTCAATGAATGTTTAGTTTAAAAACGGGTAAAACGTGACATCAGCGGGGTAAGAAATTTGTACTGTTGAAGTTAAAAAAAAAACGAACAGAAGCACTGCACGAAAATGGTTCCTGCGCTTCACTTGTGGGGGGGTCACCAGTCTCGGAGACAAGCCGAGGTCATGACATTCAACGACACTAAGACTGACACCTTGGTGGAATCTGCGACAGCAAACTCTGGCACCGGTACACGAGCATTGACAGCTGAGGTAGGGTCTTCCAAATCCAACTTCGTTCGTCACCTAAACAACCTTGTTTTCTTCTGCTCAAGGAACCGTGGAATGTCTTCATGTCATTTTCCCGGGTAGTGACCCCCCAGTAGTAAATAAGGGCGTCGTCCTTCCCCTTCCTACCTCGCTTCCGTGTCACTCTCCTATTGGGCACTCTTGCCCAAATCTGCTAGCTTCCTATTTGTAAGGGTTGTTTAAGACCTGGGGTCAGACACTCCCTTACAAAATCGTCTACATGTACTGACGGAACAAAAATCCCAACACCAAGAAGGGGTTGTGTTAGATAAACGACAGTTGGTAGGCGGTGAGAGTACATCTGTAAGATGACGTCAATGCAAATTTCGCGCTCGACGCATACGTGTGGCGCTAGTAGCGCCCTCGGAACATGCAAAGCAGGTTTGCTGTAAATACGCGCTGTAACGTTCGTGAGCGTTAGTTATCGTTGAGATTCGACGTAGGGTGTTGATGTTAGTCAAGAATGCCTTTAAAAAGACGAAGAAGCCATTATCAACAGCTCACGGAGTTTGAACGAGGTCGTGTAATAGGGCTACGAGAAGGTAGATTTTCTTTCCGCAATATTGCAGAATGACTTGGCAGGAATGTAGCCACTGTGCATGCTTGTTGGCAGCGGTGGTCAAGGGAAGGTACTGCCTCAAAAAGACCGGGTTCCGGCAGGCCACGTGGCACTACTGAGAGGGAAGACCGCCGTGTACGGCGTATGGCCGTGGCGCATCGTACCACGTCTGCGGCAGCAATTCGAGCTGCAGTTGCCACCACAGTGACACAACGAACTGTTAGAAATCGGTTACTTGAAGGACAGCTCTGAGCCAGACGCCCTGTAGCGTGCATTCTACTTACTCCAAACCACTGTCGTTTTCGACGTCAGTGGTGCCAAGCTAGAGCCCATTGGAGGACGGAGTGAAGATCTGTTGTGTTTTCTGATGAAAGCCGGTTCTGCCTACGTGCCAGTGATGACCGTGTGTTGGTTAGAAGGAGGCCAGGTGAGCGCCTGCAACCAACCTGTCTGCGGCCGAGACACACTGGACCTACACCTGGAGTTGTGGTCTGGGGAGCAATTTCCTATGATAGCAGGAACACTCTCGTGGTTATCCCACGCACGCACCCTGACGGCACAGTTGTTCGTCGGTCTGGTGATTCAACCTGTTGTGCTGCCATTCATGAACAGCATTCCAGTGCGTGTTTTCCAAATGGATAACGCTCGCCCGCATACCGCTGTTGTAACCCAACATGCTCTACAGAGTGTCGACATGTTGCCGTGGCCTGCTAGATCACCAGATCTTTCACCAATCGAGCACGTATGGGACATCATTGGACGACAACTCCAGCGTCACCCCCAATCAGCATTAACCGTCCCTGTATTGACCGACCAAGCGCAACAGGCATGGAACTCCATCCCACAAACTGACATCCAGCACCTGTAAGACACAATGTATGAACGTTTGCGTGCTTGCATTCAACATTCTGGCGGTTACACCGGTTATTAATGTACCAGCATTTCACATTTAAAATGGCTCTTCTCGCGCTTACAATAAGCTGTGATCTTGAAACCTTAATCGATTCAATATGTTACCTATACAAATGTATTGCCGCCATTTCATTCCTCTACAACTATTTTTTCGTGGTGTTGGGATTTTTTTCCGTCAGTGTATGATCTGATCTGATCTGAATGTCTCCCGATGAACTGACACTTCAGCATGCCAAATAAAGCGTAACTAATTGCTGCTAAATCCACAAGAAACAGGTTTTTGCGTCGTATCGTCGTAGCTGATGGATATTTCTATGTTATCCTGCCACTGGGAACCAGTCGTTGAGGCCATTCCAGAAAGCACAGTCAGTGGTGCAAGAGGGCAGTTCGAGAGTCAAGTAATACTGTGCATTTGGTGGAATTGTGAGGATGTTATGCACTGGGTATTCATGACAGATTATCAGGCTGTGTACGGAAAACTCTACACAGAACAACTGCAGAGGGTCCATGATGCTCTGTGCCAACGCTAATCTGTGCTCTTTAATCGGAAGCGGGCATTTATGCAAATGAATAATGCTTCAAGTTACACCTCCAGATTGACACGTCGAAAACTACAGGAAACCGATGGGACTCAGATACTATCACATACTCCGTTCAGTCCGGATCTTGTCCCATCCAAGTATCACGTTTCTCTCTCCGTGTCTTATCTGTACATATAAAACTGAAAGCCCTCACTGACTCACTGGCTCATCACCGTATCTGAGAAACTACTGAACTTAGAACTTTCATATTTAGCAGGAATGTTCCTTTTACAACATAGAGGCGCACGAAGAAAGGATTTTTTCCTACAATAATTTTAAGTGGGTCGCAATGGGTGTTTTAAATGATCCAGCTTTTATAACGCTAGGACGTTTTATAATGTGTGACGCGCCTACCCAGCAGGACGCACACGACATAAAGGCAGATAGCAGCCAGAACGAACGTCCGCGTAGCTCAATTGGTAGAGCGACTTATTCCGGAATGAGGGGACCCGGGTTCGAGCTCCGGCGTGGACAAAAATGACGGAGAAATTTACTTCGTTATAAATGATCGAGCCATTGTTGCCTAGCAACTGAAGCCCCGCCCTAAGTTTTCAACGGCTTGAGTTGACCTGCTTAGTATATATTTTGTTCTAAATTTATTTGCACTGAGTTTATTTAACAAAAAATCTTAAAAACCACGTACAAAGCGCTGTATCATAATATGTTTTGCATTTACGCATTTATTATCTTTTGACATATCGAATGTCAAGGTTTTTTGATTTGTTCTAAATTTATATAACAAAAAAAAACTCTTAAAAATATCACGTAAAAAGCGCTATATCATAATATGCTTTGCATTTAAACATTTATATTAACGTTTAACATATCGAATGTCAAAGTTTTTTTGAGTCAAAATCAAATTACTAATATTTGTTTTCACAGAAGCAACGGTGACGTCATATAAGTGGTAAGGTGACTGCAATAAAAATAAATACGGGGGTAGATTTTCATATAGTAATTGAAATTTGAAAAAAAAAGTTTTCCCCTTGAGATATTAGCAATGGCAACACAACTTTGCTCACGCTTCCAAGAATAACTGAATTGCTAGCTTTTAAATGTAGAGTTTCGAACAAAATTGTTTACGGAATTGTTTATAAGCAAGGTTCTTTTTACATTTATGCTGAAAATAACAACGTATTTTGTTCTGTTTTCCATTATTATTTACGCTTTCCAACCGTAGGTTGAAAAACGTATATGCTCCAGCTTTGTCCGTCTGTCTGTCCGCATGATAACTCGAGTAAAAACGGTTCGACTTCGATGAAATTTTAGTATGTGGTTGGGGACCACCTGGGGACGAACCTTATTGAAAATGGCAGAAATGGTGTCAAAGATCAGGACATAGGAGCTGAATGCATTTCATTGCCTTTATGCGTCATAACTTCCGTAAAAGCGGTTCGACTTCGTTGAAATTTTAGTATGTGGTAGGGGACCACCTGGGGACGAACCTTATTGAAAATGGCAGAAATGGTGTCAAAGATCAGGACATAGGAGCTGAATGCATTTCATTGCCTTTATGCGTCATAACTTCCGTAAAAGCGGTTCGACTTCGTTGAAATTTTACTATGTGGTAGGGGACCACCTCGGGACGAACCTTATTGAAAATGGCAGAAATGGTGTCAAAGATCAGGACATAGGAGCTGAATGCATTTCATTGCCTTTATGCGTCATAACTTCCGTAAAAGCGGTTCGACTTCGTTGAAATTTTAGTATGTGGTAGGGGACCACCTCGGGACGAACCTTATTGAAAATGGCAGAAATGGTGTCAAAGATCAGGACATAGGAGCTGAATGCATTTCATTGCCTTTATGCGTCATAACTTCCGTAAAAGCGGTTCGACTTCGTTGAAATTTTAGTATGTGGTAGGGGACCACCTGGGGACGAACCCTGTTGAAAATGGCAGAAATGGTGTCAAAGATTAGGACATAGGAGCTGAATGCATTTCATTGCCTTTATGCGTCATAACTTACGTAAAAGCGGTTCGACTTCGTTGAAATTTTAGTATGTGGTAGGGGACCACCTGGGGACGAACCCTGTTGAAAATGGCAGAAATGGTGTCAAAGATCAGGACATAGGAGCTCAATGCATTTCATTGCCTTTATGCGTCATAACTTCCGTAAAAGCGGTTCGACTTCGATGAAATTTTAGTATGTGGTAGGGGACCACCTGGGGACGAACCCTGTTGAAAATGGCAGAAATGGTGTCAAAGATCAGGACATAGGAGCTGAATGCATTTCATTGCCTTTATGCGTCATAACTTCCGTAAAAGCGGTTCGACTTCGTTGAAATTTTAGTATGTGGTAGGGGACCACCTGGGGACGAACCCTGTTGAAAATGGCAGAAATGGTGTCAAAGATCAGGACATAGGAGCTGAATGCGTTTCATTGCCTTTATGCGTCATAACTTCCGTAAAAGCGGTTCGACGTCGTTGAAATTTTAGTATGTGGTAGGGGACCACCTGGGGACGAACCCTGTTGAAAATGGCAGAAATGGTGTCAAAGATCAGGACATAGGAGCTGAATGCATTTCATTGCCTTTATGCGTCATAACTTCCGTAAAAGCGGTCCGACTTCGTTGAAATTTTAGTATGTGGTAGGGGACCACCTGGGGACGAACCCTGTTGAAAATGGCAGAAATGGTGTCAAAGATCAGGACATAGGAGCTGAATGCATTTCATTGCCTTTATGCGTCATAACTTCCGTAAAAGCGGTTCGACTTCGTTGAAATTTTAGTATGTGGTATGGGACCACCTGGGCACGAACCCTGTTGAAAATGGCAGAAATGGTGTCAAAGATCAGGACATAGCAGCTGAATGCATTTCATTGCCTTTATGCGTCATAACTTCCGTAAAAGCGGTTCGACTTCGTTGAAATTTTAGTATGTGGTAGGGGACCACCTGGGCACGAACCCTGTTGAAAATGGCAGAAATGGTGTCAAAGATCAGGACATAGGAGCTGAATGCATTTCGTTGCCTTTATGCGTCATAACGTCCGTAAAAGCGGTTCGACGTCGTTGAAATTTTAGTATGTGGTAGGGGACCACCTGGGGACGAACCCTGTTGAAAATGGCAGAAATGGTGTTAAAGATCAGGACATAGGAGCTGAATGCATTTCATTGCCTTTATGCGTCATAACTTCCGTAAAAGCGGTTCGACTTCGTTGAAAATTTTGATATGTGGTAGGGGACCACCTGGGGACGAACCCTGTTGAAAATGGCAGAAATGGTGTCAAAGATCAGGACAAAGGAGCTGAATGCATTTCATTGCCTTTATGCGTCATAACTTCCGTAAAAGCGGTTCGACTTCGTTTAAATTTTAGTATGTGGTAGGGGACCACCTGGGGACGAACCCTGTTGAAAATGGCAGAAACGGTGTCAAAGATCAGGACATAGGAGCTGAATGCATTTCATTATCTTTATGCGTCATAACGTCCGTAAAAGCGGTTCGACTTCGTTGAAATTTTAGTATGTGGTAGGGGACCACCTGGCGACGAACCCTGTTGAAAATGGCAGAAATGGTGTCAAAGATCAGGACATAGGAGCTGAATGCATTTCATTGCCTTTATGCGTCATAACTTCTGTAAAAGCGGTTCGATTTCGATGAACGTTTTGTATGTATTAGGGAATTACCTGGAGATGAACCCCGTTGAAAATGAGCCAAATTCGATCAAAGATCAGGACATAGGAGCGGGATCCAGTCCATTGCCCGTATGCGTCATAACTTACGTAAAAATGCTTCGATTGCGACAAAACGTTATCATATTGTTCCGAAGGTATAGTAACCGGTTCTATTGAATATCAACGAAATGGGGTCAAAGGTCATGGCACAGGAGCAAGATTTATTCCAGGCCATTATCCACATAACTTGACTAAAAATGCTTCTATTGTAACAAAACCTATGTTGTTCCGGAGGTATACTGAACCGGTTCTGTTGAATATCATCGAAATGGGGTCAAAGGTCAGGGCACAGGAGAGAATTTTATTCCACATCCATTTGTAACGTACCAGGAGATGTGACGTACCTGCCAGAAGGACGCACACGACATAAAGGCAGATAGGAATCAGAATAAAACGTCCGCGTAGCTCAATTGGTAGAGCAACTTATTCCGGAATGACGGGATCCGGTTTAAATCCTGGCGCGGATAAAAATGACGGAGAAATTCACTTCGTTATACATTATCCTCATAACTTGTGTAATAACTTGAGTAATGATTTCTGGAATGTTGGAAAGCGTATCATAATCAATGCATTACATGATTTTACTAACTTATTTTGTTCTGTTGTCTATTATTATTTAAACGATGGAAGTGAAGAGAACGACGTATTTTGATTTGTTTCGAGTAGGTTTGATGTTTTAAATTTACAGTTATGAACGAAATTGCTTATGTGTCGTATCGCAGAATAAGTCAGGTAGACATGTGTTTCCCAAAACAACGAAGAAATATGCAGCGTGTGGCCATTTCAACTGCATATCACATACACTGAAGAGCAATTGAATTAGAGACAGCTGGAATTATGCAAATGCGGCCGTGCAAACGGAAACGACATGACGTATGCAGCGATCCGACAATATAAGGAGTGACGCGACGGGAATCAGTAAGAGTCGGACGCAGTATGGGTAAGACGAAAGATCTAAGCGCATTTTAATCGTGGGCAAATTCTCGGGGCCCGACGAATGGGTCACTTTATTTCGGAAGTTGTGCAGGCACCAGGAGTTTCACCAGCCACTGTGTCACGGGTGCACCGTGAGTACATCGAATCCGGTAAAACCATCCCTGCAAAGGCCAACTGCCGTGGACGACAGCGTGTGGATGAGCAGGGTCATTGTCTGCTAGCTCGCATTGTAACAGCGGATAGACGGCCCACAGTGCAAGAAATCACTCGACAATTTAACGCTGGTATACAGAAGCGTGTAAGCAGCCACACCATCCAGAACCATCTCCTCGCTATGGGGTACAGAAGCCATCGTCCCACGAGGGTATCTATCGCTGCTGACCGCACATCACAGGGTGCAAAGATTAGCATGGGCGCGGGAACATCGCCACTGAATCCTAGACATGTGGAAAAACGTTGCCTGGACTGATGAGTCGAGATTCACGTTGGTACATGCGGATGGCAGGATACGAGTACGGCGCAAACCACATAAAGCGATGGATCCTTCTTGCCAGCAGGGTACTCTTCAAGCTGGTGGGGGGGGGGGCATTATCGTCTAGGGACTGTTTACGTGGACTAAAATGGGACCCTTGGTACGTGTGACATCGTCCCTCACAGGTCAACGTTACCGGGATATTCTGGACGACCATTTGCTCCCGTTTGTGCGTCTTCAACATCCCATTGGGGACCTCATCCTGCAACAAGACAATGCAGCTCCCGAATTGCATCCGAATGGTTGGGTGAACACTCCGCCGACGTGACCTCGCTTCCTTGGCCAGCTTGGTCACCTGACTTCCATCTCATCGAGCACATCTGGGATGCCATCGAGAGAGAGAGAGATGTTCGAGGCTCTGACCCCCCCCCCTCCATCAAATCTTCGAGAACTGTGGGAGCTTGTTCAGGGGTCGTGGATCGGACGCTTCCGGTGTCCTGGGGAGTCCATGCCGAGACGAATCGCCGCCGTCATCAGGACGAAAGGTGGTGCTACACGTTACTATACAGGTATTTCTAATTCAATTGCTCTTCAGTGTATATCATCTCTATTTCAACTGTATTTTAATATCATCACGTTCGAAGAACGGGTATTTAGCTCGTTTCCTAGAAGGACTGCACTTCACTTCAGTGGTGCATGTGGAATCTGTTTCAGTCCTCGGAACCTGCTGAGTGGTACACCAGTGGGATCGTGGCTGTAGTGGAACGTTGGCAAAGTACTATATAGAAGGCATCAGTCAGTATTTCGCAGAATGTAGTGAAAGTGGGTATGGTGTTCTTTCATCGTTAAAATTTTCAGCTGTAAACGAGACGAATTCTGACCCGCCCTGGTACATCACCTGCAAGGAAAAGCTCATTGTGTCTCGCACTTCTTCACAGACCAGTGGCGGTTACGAGAATGATAATCAAATAAATATGCTGGCAGATGGATGTCAAATATATCATGCAAGTACACACATGCATGCCTC
Source organism: Macrothele yani (assembly GCA_039090855.1). Classification (NCBI taxonomy): domain Eukaryota; kingdom Metazoa; phylum Arthropoda; class Arachnida; order Araneae; family Macrothelidae; genus Macrothele; species Macrothele yani. The sequence goes on from CM077028.1 coordinate 53,829,996, forward strand.
AGAAAGCTTGAAAATGGCATCGTCTTGGAAAGGGAAGAATTATTTTTCTGGGGGACTCGCCCTCTGCTCGCGTGCTTCAGAGATGAAGCATCGTGTATGCTTCGATTTGCGCACGGAGGATCGTTTCATCTGAGCCTTGAAGCACATCCTCAGTTGCTTAGAGAATCTTCGTTTCTTGAAACGGGTATATACCTGAACGTAAATCGGGAGCTGGGGGTTCGTTTCCCGTTTCAGGACGATGTAATTTATTTTCAAGTTTTATGAGGCATGCATGTGTACTTGCCTGGCTACGAGAATGTTTGCACATGTATGTGACTGCATCGTACTGTTACCAGAGATAGAAACGGGTCACGGGTCAACGGGTCGACTCAAGGTGTTCCTGACAAGATTTTGACCCGGTTTTATTCCCGTTTTATTTTTGAAAAGAATACGCGTTGTAGAATTCTGCAGTCGATACTTGTGCCCACAGAGTGAATGATGATTTGCCATGCAAAAATATTGTCGTGTCTTTCTTGAAGTTACGAAGTTTTCCACCGACCGACATCAGACACACCGACATCATATCGTAAAAAGATACTTTCCTTTGCGTTCTTTTACAGTGCGATTGTCCAGGGCAAGGTATAGGCAAACGCCATTCGCCTGCTTCTCAGTTGAATCACTCTCTCCGTGCGAAGTTCACTGTATGACTAAGAGTTACTTTTCACATCGCATCTTTTACATTGAGCATTCAATGGTTTTCGACTGATGTGCCAAAATCCCGTTCCCATGACATGTCATGTCAAAATTAACTCCTTATTTGTTAATATGGAGAGATTTAATATTAAGAAGGTTGAGAAAGGCGTCGAATTCAACACATACGTGCTTGTTGAAAATCACAAGGGGAAGAGTGAATGCTGGAAATTGTGTTGTCTCAATAAGGAACAGGTGAATAATTCTGTGTTGTTTGGTCTCGCTTGTTGTTAAAAATGTGGAAAATGTATATTACACTTTAGTGATAATCAAGTCTTCAATTTTGTCTGCGCTCACAATTAAACTTTTGATATTCTTCAAAATATCTTTGGCACTGTATTTTGTTCTTAATATATATATCATCATCATCATCATCATCATCAACCATTATCAATCCACTGCTGGACGAAGGTCTCCCCAAGTTTCCTCCACAACGGTCTGTCTTGTGCCAGTCTCTTCCATGTCACCCCTGCATACTTTCGAATTTCATCCACCCATCTCCCATGTGGTCTTCTTCTGTGTCTTTTCCTGTCCCTTGGAATCCAATCTAAAATTTCGGCTGTCCATCGATGATCTGTCCTTCTGGCAGTATGTCCAGCCCATTGCCATTTCAGGGATTTAACTCTGATCATGATGTCTTCCACTCTTGTCATTTTTCGGATCCACGAGTTCCTCTTCTTATCACTCCTGGTTACACCAAGTATGCACCTCTCCATGCTGCTTTGAGTTGTCTGCAGCCTTTGTATGTCTCTTTTAGTTAAGGTCCACGTCTCTGCACCATACGTAAGCACTGGAAGGATGCATTGATCAAACACTTTTCTTTTAAGACATAATGGCATATTGCTCTTGAAAATTATGCTGTTTCTTCCAAAAGCTCTCCAGGCAAGTTTTGTACGCCGATTAATTTCTTCATCAATGTGACCCTCACTTGATATCTGCTGTCCAAGATAAACGTACGTGTCTGTTATCTCCAGCTTTTCTCCATCAATCGATAAATCTTCATTTCTTGTAAAAGCATTGAACATCACTTTTGTCTTCTGAAAGTTCATTTTTAATCCCACTTCTTTACTCTTGTCAGCAAGTTCCTGGATCATACTCTGCAGCTCTGATGGACTAGTTGCAAAAATGACTACGTCATCAGCAAAACGAAGGTGGGTTAGATAATCTCCATTAATCTTTATCCCCTTGTTTTCCCAGCTCAGCGACTGAAAAACACCCTCCAATGTCGCATTAAAGAGCTTCGGAGATATGGTGTCACCTTGTCTCACTCCCTTTCCAATTTTTATGCGTGTTGTATTTTCAAACAGCCTAATCTTTGCACTTGCATTTTCATAGATGTTATTAATAATATTAATGTATGCATCTTCAATACCGCAGGTTTTCAGAGCCATTGTAACTGCTGATGGTTTCACCGAATCAAAGGCTTTTTCGTAATCGATAAAAGCCATGCACAATGGAAGTTCATATTCCCTCGCTCTTTCAATTAGTTCTCTCAGCACATGGATATGATCTATTGTGCTGTAGCCACTCCTGAATCCAGCTTGTTCTCTCGGTTGAGCCATGTCCAGTGTTACCTTTAAGCAGTGTGAAAGAACTTTAGTGAAGATTTTATAAACTACTGATAGGAGGCTGATAGGTCTGTAGTTTCCGAGATCCTCAATGTCACCTTTCTTATGTAGCAGGAACATTGTAGCGGTGTTCCAATCCTCAGGAATCTTTCCTTCATTTAGGCATCGAGTGAAAATTTGGGCGAGTACTGTTTCGATTTCTGCACTTACTTCTTGTATGATGTCTACAGTAATTCCATCTTCTCCTGGAGCTTTTCCCCGCTTCATGTTCTTGATTGCATGTGCAACTTCTGCTGGAAGGACTGGAGGAACTCTGGTACTGGTATCTTTCATGATGTCTGGAGTGCATGTATCATCCCTTTCATATAATTTGGAGTAGAAATCTTTCACTCTTGTCAAAATTTCGCCTCTATTTCTTGTTACAGAACCATCTTCTTTTCTCAGTGCCATAATCTGTTTTCTTCCCTTACTGAGATGTCCCTTTGCTATCTTTAGGCTTTGGTTGTTTTCAATTGCTTTCCTCACTAGTTCACAGTTGAATTTTCTTACGTCTTCAGTGATACTTTTTCGTACTGTCTTGCATAGCTCTATATATTCCACTTTGGAAGTCACATCTTCTTTAGTTGTCCTCATCTCTCTTCTTTTTTGCATCAACATTTTCGTTTTTCCTGATAATTTATTTACATGCAACTTGTTCTTAGACCCAGCTAATTTTGTTGTTGTTTCCATAAGAGCTTTGGTTACTTTTCTGTTAACTTCAGAGATGTCCACTTCTTCCGATGTTAGGCCTTCTAAAGCAGAGAACCTGTTCTTCAGTTCCAACTTGAAGGTATTATGGTGTTTTTTAAGGTTGGTTATGTCAATAGATTTTGTTTGTCTTATGAGCTTGCCACGTTCAAGTTTGCGACATGAAGGCAGAGGGTGCTAAGAATCCCCGGAGGACCGGACTAGGCTGCCATCTGATGCTGACCTTGGCAACGTACAATGGACGCTCCCTATCTTCTGATTCAAGGCTTCTTGAATTGGAAGAGGAACTACAAAGGATCAAGTGGGACATCGTGGGGCTAAATGAGGTAAGGAGAAAAGGAGAAGATCTCATCGAACTGAAAAGTGGACATCTCTTCTACTATCGTGGGACAGATACTGGCAGAACTAGTGGTGTTGGATTTATAATAAACAAGAAACTGAAGGATAATATATATATATATATATATATATATATATATATATTTTTTTTTGCGGACAAAATGCATTTGTGTAATCGTAAATAATTATTCCCATTTGTAATATAATCAATGGTCACGGTCTTAATCAGCAGCTATTTCAGAATTACGCAAAATAGTGGCACTAAAAATGGCACTAAAAGTTTAGCAAATAAACAAATTTGATTATAGAAAAGGATTTCAGTTATTAAATATCATGCAGTTATTGGGATAAATATATATATTACATTGATATGTATATTATTATATATATATGAGCTTGTGTGCTCAGGGCCTCTGGATGCCTTTCCCTGAAGAGTGATCCAGGGGATCTGAGTAAACCTTTTTATATATATTTTCTTAACAATGTTCCGTCATTTTATTATTCACTTTAGTTTTTTTTTTCTGAAGGTTATTTGTTTGTTTATGAGGATAGATTGCTTGTATGTTAATATTATTTTACTTACACTAACTACATCTAATACTTGCAGCATTGCGCAGTTTTGTTGTCGTTTATATTATATTACATGAGTGAAAATTTAACTTTCTTATACTATTATATACTATTAACTTTCCTATACTGTACTACAATTAACTTTCCTATACTATATATATATAGATATATATATATGGGTCCAAGAACAAGTTGCATGTGAACAAATTATCAGGAAAAACCAAAATGTTGATGCAAAAAAGAAGAGAGATGAGGACAAACTAAAGAAGATTCGACTTCCAAAGTGGAATATATAGAGCTATGCAAGACAGTAAGAAAAAGTATCACTGAAGGCGCAAGAAAATTCAACTGTGAACTAGTGAGGAAAGCAATTGAAAACAATTAAAGCCTAAAGATAGCAAAGGGACATCTCAGTAAGGGAAGAAAACAGATTATGGCACTGAGAAAAGAAGATGGTTCTGTAACAAGACATAGAGGCGAAATTTTGACAAGAGTGAAAGATTTCTATTCCAAATTATATGAAACGGATGATACATGTACTCCAGACATCATGAAAGGTACCAGTACCAGAGTTCGTCCAGTCCTCCCAGCAGAAGTTGCACATGCAATCAAGAACATGAAGAGGGGAAAAGCCCCAGGAGAAGATGGAATTACTGTAGACATCATACAAGAAGCAAGTGGAGAAATCCAAACAGTACTCGCCCAAATTTCCACTCGATGCCTTAATCAAGGGAAGATTCCTGAGGATTGGAACAACGCTACAATGATCCTGCTACATAAAAAATGTGACATTGAGGATCTCAGGAACTATATACAGACCTATCAGCCTCCAATCAGTGGTTTATAAAATTTTCACTAAAATTCTTTCACACCGCTTGAAGGTAACGCTGGACATGGCTCAACCGAGAGAACAAGCTGGATTCAGGAGTGGCTACAGCACAATAGATCATATCCACGTACTGAGAGAACTAATTGAAAGAGCGAGGGAATATGAACTTCCATTGTTCATGGCTTTTATCGATTATGAAAAAGCCTTTGATTCGGTGAAACCATCAGCAGTTACAATGGCTCTGAAATCCTGCGGTATTGAAGATGCATACATTAATATTATTAATAACATCTATGAAAATGCAAGTGAAAAGATTCGGCTGTTTGAAAATACAACACACACAAAATTTAGAAAGGGAGTGAGACAAGGTGACACCATATCTCCGAAGCTTTTAACGCCACATTGGAAAATGTCTTTCAATCACTGAACTGGAAAAACAAAGGGATAAAGATTAATGGAGATTTTCTAACCCACCATCATTTTGCTGATGACGTAGTTATTTTTGCAACTACCCCATCAGAGCTGCAGAGTATGATCCAGGAACTTGCTGACAAGAGTAAAGAAGTGGGATTAAAAATGAACTTTCAGAAGACAAAAGTGATGTTCAATGCTTTTACAAGAAATGAAGCTTTATCGATTGATGGAGAAAAGCTGGAGATAACAGACACATACGTTTATCTTGGACAGCAGATATCAAGTGAGGGTCACATTGATGAAGAAATTAATCGGCGTACAAAACTTGCCTGGAGAGCTTTTGAAAGAAACAGCATAATTTTCAAGAGCAATATGCCATTATGTCTCAAAAGAAAAATGTTTGATCAATGCATCCTTCCAATGCTTACGTATGGTGCAGAGACGTGGGCCTTTACTAAAAATGACTTACAAAGGCTGCAGACAACTCAAAACAGCATGGAGAGGTGCATGCTTGGTGTAACCAGGAGAGATAAGAAGAGGAACTCGTGGATCAAAAAAATGACAAGAGTGGAAGACATCACGTTTAGAGTTAAATCCTTGAAATGGCAATGGGCTGGACATACTGCCAGAAGGACAGACCATCGATGAACAGCCGAAATTTTAGATTGGATTCCAAGGGACAGGAAAAGACTCAGAAGAAGACCACATGGAAGATGGGTGGATGAAATTCGAAAGTCGGAGGGAGTGACTTGGAGGAGACTGGCACAAGACAGACCGTTGTGGAGGAAACTTGGGGAGACCTTCATCCAGCAGTGGATTGATAATGGTTGACAATGATGATGTTGACAATGATGATGATGATGTATCATCATCATCATCATCATTGTCATTGTCATCATCATCTGTCTTGTGCCAGTCTCCTCCAAGTCACTCCTGCATACTTTCGAATTTCATCCACCCATCTTCCATGTGGTCTTCTTCTGAGTCTTTTCCTGTCCCTTGGAATCCAATCTAAAATTTCGGCTGTTCATCGATGGTCTGTCCTTCTGGCAGTATGTCCAGCCCATTGCCATTTCAAGGATTTAACTCTAAACGTGATGTCTTCCACTCTTGTCATTTTTCGGATCCACGAGTTCCTCTTCTTATCTCTCCTGGTTACACCAAGTATGCACCTCTCCATTCTTCTTTGAGTTGTCTGCAGCCTTTGTATGTCATTTTTAGTAAAGGCCCACGTCTCTGCACCATACGTAAGCACTGGAAGGATGCATTGATCAAACATTTTTCTTTTAAGGCATAATGACATATTGCTCTTGAAAATTATGCTGTTTCTTCCAAAAGCTCTCCAGGCAAGTTTTGTACGCCGATTAATTTCTTCATCAATGTGACCCTCACTTGATATCTGCTGTCCAAGATAAACGTACGTGTCTGTTATCTCCAGCTTTTCTCCATCAATCGATGAATCTTCATTTCTTGTAAAAGCATTGAACATCACTTTTGTCTTCTGAAAGTTCATTTTTAATCCCACTTCTTTACTCTTGTCAGCAAGTTCCTGGATCATACTCTGCAGCTCTGATGGGGTAGTTGCAAAAATGACTACGTCATCAGCAAAACGAAGGTGGGTTAGATAATCTCCATTAATCTTTATCCCTTTGTTTTCCCAGTTCAGTGATTGAAAGACATTTTCCAATGTGGCATTAAAGAGCTTCGGAGATATGGTGTCACCTTGTCTCACTCCCTTTCCAATTTTTATGTGTGTTGTATTTTCAAACAGCCGAATCTTTGCACTTGCATTTTCATAGATGTTATTAATAATATTAATGTATGCATCTTCAATACCGCAGGATTTCAGAGCAGTGGTAACTGCTGATGGTTTCACCGAATATATATATATATATATATATATGCGAAATTATAGTTCAAATCAGATTTGTCCTGGTCAGCTGCGGGTCCGGATCAGGTCTAATTATGGGACGTCCAGGTCCGAAATTTTTGACCCGTTTCCAACTCTGTTATACCACCTTTCACAAGGTTTCCTGTTTAAGTATAACGACCGCGTGTACCAAATCTTATTCACACAACTTATGTAACTGCTGCAAGGATAAAATGTAATAATCGCAGCATAGGGATTTGAACGGGCGTGACCTTTAATTTTTATTTTTTAACTAAAACGTTGAGAGAACTTCATTTCTTAAATCCAGTGGAGCCCAAATTGCAGCAAATTTCGTTCCTTTTTTTGTTCATACATTGCGCTTCATCACACAAAACCAAGTGTTCGCTTATGATTCACAAAGCATCAATGCCCCTGTTTTCATTGAGGTAAATAGTGAAAGAAATGAAATGTCTTTTTTTCATTCTTTAACTGGAGTTTTTCTTAAGATAGTGCGGAGATACGATAATTGAAAGAAAAAGACGCGACGGCTTGGAAATTCTTTTTGAAGACGAGGTTTCGGTGCATCAATGTTAATGCTAGACTTTGAGATGCACGTTTGAAGCGGGAGGGGTATTGGCTGGGTGTCAGCAGCATATCTTAACGGCATGACGACTCCTAAATTTGTAATGGGCACATCTCGCATGCTATAAGGACGTTAACACATTGTAGATCTCCAGTTGTGACTTCATTCCAACCGCCTGCAGCGGTATCTTATTAAGGGACGCCTTTACAGCTCTATGGTATTACATGTTCTGTCAAACTATGGAAACTTACAATTCGGACTCTGAAAGACACCGCAGCAATACACAAGATGGTTGGACGAATGACGAGCCTTCGGGAATGATGCAGCTTTATTTCAAACACTTCTGTGTCTGTAAATATACAGTTGAGTCATATTAATGTGACCACCTCCTACTTTTGACATCAACAGCGCGTAGCCAGTGGAAGAAGGCCGTGTTGTGAGCTGGCTTGGAGGGCATATAAGGTGTGCTGTAGGCATTCTGAAAACATATCACTCGTTGCTGACATGGATAAAAGGAGCGATTTATCAGATTTGCAAAAAGGAATGATTATCAGCTTTCGGTCCAAGGGTGTGCACCATTGCGAATGAGTGACGTGCAAACTGCGGAGTACCACGTGCCACTAATGTGAGAGGTGAAATTCGGCTTCGAAGGTAAGTAAGAGTAGATCGACAAGCTACAGTGGAGCAACTCACTGGCCGAATGAACTAGGGAGCTACCGGAAATGTGTCTAAAACGACAGTTCAGCAAACCCTGGCTGCGTATGGGACTCCGATGCTGAGTGATGCAGAAGGATGGTGACTGCAACTATTATAACGAAGGTTCATCGGCAGAGAAGGCTAACATTTGCACGACAGTATCGGAATTGGACCTTCGCTGATTGGCAAAGGATTGCCATCTCCGATGAGTCACGTTTTCTGCTTCATCGAACGGATGGACGTTGGTGTATAAGGCGAGAAACATCGGAGACCAAACACTCTTCAACCATTGCTGGAAGAACACAAGCTGTTGGGGGCAGTGTCATGGACTGGGGAATGTGTTCGTGGCATTCCCTGGTTCCACTCATACCTGTGGAAGACACTATGGGCAGAATTCGTTATGAATCCATCCTTGCAGATCACGTACACCCATACATTCTGATTTTCTTCTCTGGGTTGGATGGGATCTTCCAGCACGACAATGCGACGTGTCACAAAGCTATAAATATCCGAGAGTGGTTGGAAGAGCACGATGAAAACTTCAAAGTACTTCCCTGGGCCCACTAATTCCAGACTTAAACCCGATTGAGCATCTTCTGGACTATCTCGATCGTGTTGTTCGCTCTGTGGATTCTGCAGCACGCACCCTCCAGAACCTGTCAGATTCACTCCAGTCAGCATGGCTCCTCCACATACTTGTGAACTCTTTCCAACACCTTATTGAGTCATTCCCAGCCCGTCCAGCTGCTTTTCACGCTGCACATGGCGGTTACTCAGGATATTAGCTGGAGGTCACAATAATGTGACTCGTCCGTGCATCTTCGTTGTATGTTTGCATCTGTACATCTATTTTGACGGTTTACTGTTTTATATTAATATTAACTTATTGTTATTTGTATGCTCTCATTTTTTTGTAAGATTAACTTGCATAGCTTTATTTTGAACCATATGTATGAATGATTATGTATGTACAGCTTTTCTTAAGAAGTAAATAAAGAAGTTTAATAGCTGGCGTTGAAGGCTTTGATTCAAACTGTGGTGTACATTCCTATCGGTTGCTCCCTTCAGGGTGCAACTATTTTTTAGCCGATGAGTGTATATACGTCCATAGCTGATACATACGTGTCAGTCTGTTACCAGACAGAGGCATGTAGCTACCCAGATGTCTCCAATATGTAAATCATACATACGTATGAACAAGAGCTCCATGTAAACTATGACCGAGAAACACAAGACAGAATGTAAAACAGCAAAGCCCGAGGCAAGGAGGTAGCAAGAAGCTATTCAAAGCCAGTGTGAACCCAGATAATGAGACTAGCTTCGTACACGTGGTATACAGGTACGTAGAACAGGGAAGATTCTGACCTATCGCCATCAGTGTAACAAGAGACTCTTCGTGGAACTTCCAAACACTGTTTTTTTTTTGTTGGAGGTTTAAATGTTTTTCAATTATTTATTGAACTTGGTTGACAGATACACTGACATATACAGCATAAACATTTCGTGCTTCGACGTAAGTATTGCACATATTGAACTGTGACGTGCCTGCACCGCAGGACGCACACGAGATAAAGGCAGATAGCAGAGTGAGCACATGTCCGCGTTGCTCAGCTGGAAGAGCGACTTACTCCTGAGTCAGTGGACGCAGATTCGACGCACGGCGCGGACAGACTTGTAGGTTATATTGGCGTCCTAACTTCCAGGATGACCCGGCTGTCAAGTTTCTCGCCCTTACGTGATCTTCTTTCCACACGGCGAGACAGGAAAAATGAGAATCCCTTCTTCAGTGCTTCGAAAAAATATATCAGTGTGATGTTACGTTCCACACACCAAACCGTCTTGGATTTATCAAATGCACGTTCTTCATGGGATGACTGCCTACTGCGTCACATGGTCCCGGCTGACCGGTGATCCATGCCCCTCGGCCGTCTTTCTTGGGGGAGATGTGAAGTGCCTACCCCGCAGGACGCACGTGAGATAAAGGCAGATAGCAGCAAGAGTACATGTCCGTGCAGCTCAGTTGGGAGAGCGACTTACTCCGGAGTGAGGAGGTCCCGGATTGGATGCCCAGCAGGGACAAACTTGTACGTTGTAGAACACTGAATACAGTGTGCGAGGTGAAAAAGGAACACAGCGAATAAAGCCATCGCTGAGAGCACTGAGCCACCGAAGAGCGTCTTCCACATACTTGGCGTAATATTCTGAATACAGAGTTGTAATATCACCGAATATTGTTATTCTTTGTATAATATCTTCGTGGCGCAGTGATCTAAGCGCTGTCTTCTGACTATTCGTCCGAGGTGTGTTCCAATCCCAGTGAGGCATTGATGTCGTGTTTGTCTTACTGCAATGGCTCTCTCCCGTCCCTGGAACCAATTGTCTAAGTTTAAGGACGGGCGATAGCTTATAGCCCATTGAGTTGCTCACGGTGTTCCTTAAAGTTTATTTATTTAACTAGGGATTTTATCTCTGGTTAATCACACATTATCACCCTAACTAGCGAGATTTCAATTGTCATATCATTCAGACCGCTCTACCGTTTAGTCCGAAAAAACCTCTCAGAAGAGAGCTTGTGAGTTCTTACGCCAAATAAACGGGTAATTTAGGCTACTGTTTATCAACATAGCGTGAATTGACATTTCGTTTATAAAAGTGGAAGCCGCCCCGGTGGCGCAGTGGTCTAAGGCGTTGTCCTCTGATCATTCGTCCGTAAGGGGTCCGGGTTCGAATCCCGGTCAGGCATGGATGTTGTGTTTGTCTTACGGCACTGGCTCTCTCCCTTCCCTGGAACCAGTGACCCTAAATTAGGGACGGGCGACTGCTTATAGCCCATTTGAGTTGCTCACGGTGGTCGTTAAACCTCCAATCAAAAAAAAAAAGAAAAAAAAAGTGTAAACTCAATTCGTCCATTGCCGCCCCAGTGGCGCAGTGGTCTAAGCGATGGCCTCTGATCATTCGTCCGAGATGGGTCCGGGTTCGAATCCCGGTGAGGCATGGATGTTGTGTTTGTCTTACGGCACTGGCTCTCTCCCTTCCCTGGAACCAGTGACCCTAAATTAGGGACGGGCGACTGCTTATAGCCCATTGAGTTGCTCACGGTGGTCGTTATACCTTCAATCAAAAAAAATAATAATAAATAAAAAAAAAATCGTCCATTTCATATGCAGCTTTCAGGTGTGACCGTTTATTTGTTCCCATGAAGTTGTGTAACGAAGTAGCACTCGTGCTAGTTGTTTCGGTGGCCCATTATTCTAAAAACGAGTTTGGTCAAATATACGAGTGTACATAAATATTAATATCATGGTTTATAGAAAAGGAGAGCGCCGCTGCCGTGGCGCAGTGCTCTAAGCGATGGTTTCTGATCATTCGTCCGAGATGGGTCTGGGTTCGAATCCCGGTGAGGCATGGATGTTTTGTTTGTCTTACGGCACTGGCTCTCTCCCTTCCCTGGAACCAGCGGTCTTAAATTAGGGACAGGCGACTGCTTATAGCAGCCCACTGAGTTGCTCACGGTGGCCGTTAAACCTCCAAACAAAAAAAGAAATGCCTGAAATTGTTGGATCTCTGGGCAATAGGAATATCATTCTAAGGTACCCTAAGACACAGTTATGTTACTTGTGACAGTTTTGATTTTATTCCAGTCATATTCCATTTCTAAACTGAGTTACAAATACGATTTTCTGATTGCAATTTAAATTTGATTAGAAACGCGATTAATTTATATAGTGTGTGTGTGTGTCTTTTTTTACAATTTCTAACCGTAGGTTGAAAAAGGGTATGTGCTCCACCTTTGTCCATCTGTCTGACTGTCCTCACGATAACTCGCGTAAAAATGGTTCGATTTCAATGAAATTTTTGGTACGAGGTAGGGCACAACCTGGGGACGAACACTATTGAAAACAGACGAAATGGGGTCAAAGGTCAGGACATAGGAGTGGGATGCATTCCATCGCTCTTATGGGTCATGACTTACGTAAAAACGCTTCGATTGCGACAAAACTTTATCATGTTATTCCGAAGATACACTGAACCGGTTATTTTGAATATCATTGAAATGGAATCAAACGTCCGGGCATAGCAGCGAGATTTATTCTACAGCCATTATCCTCATAACTTGACTAAAAATGCTTCTATTACGACAAAACTTTAATATGTTGTTCCAGAAGTATAATGAACCGATTCTGTTGAATATAATCGAAATGGGGTCGAAGATCAGGGCACAGCAACAAGATTTATTCCACAGCCATTATCCTCATAGCTTGAGTAATGATTTCTGGTATGTTGGAAAGCGTGTCATAATCAATGCATTGCATGATTTTACTAACTTGTTTTATTGGAGGTTTAATTAATATTATGTATTTGACCTGGTGGTACAGATACAGTGACAGGATAAACAGACATAGTTTTACGGTATTATCAGGCAGATATAGACAGCATATTTCTTCTTACATCAACTATGTACATAGCGAACATGGTATGTAGTGTGCCACAGTATACGAAATGATCATGTAAAACACAGAGAGTCAGTGCTGATCAAGTACTACATTGAGAGCCAGTACCGAAAGGCAAACGCAAGCATCTATGCTGTACCCGGGATTCGAACCTGGACCCTTCCCTGGGCGAGTGATCAGAAACCATCGCGCGGACCACTGTACCACCGGGGCTATATGCAGTCATCCGTCCCTCATTTGGCACCACTGGTTCCAGCCACGAGAGAGAGCCAGAGCCGTAAGACAAACAACATCCATGCCTCACCGGGATTCGAACCCAGACCTTTCACTGACGAATGGTCATAAGTCAGCGCTTAGAACACTGCGCCACCTGGGCGGCTTCGAAAATAATTCAGTATCACAGTGAGTTCTAAGTTGTTGTTGTTTTTTTATGGGAGGTTTAACGACAAACGTGAGCAATTCGATGGGCTATAAGCAGTCGCCAGTCTCTGATTTAGGGCCACTGGTTCCAGGGAAGAGAGAGAACCAGTGTCGTAAGACAAACACAACATCCATGCATCAGCGGAATTTGAACCCGGACTCATTTCGGACTAATGATCAGAAGCCATCGCTTAGACCACTGCACCACCGGGGCGGTAGAGTGTGTGTCTCTATTTGCGCTTGACGATGTAATCAATTCATTGTCATGCAATAAATCAAAATGTGTTTGCCGCCCCGGTGGCTCAGTGGTCTAAGCGATGGCCTCTGATCATTCGTCCGAAAGGGGTCCGGGTTCGAATCACGGTGAGGCATGGATGTTGTGTTTGTCTTACGGCACTGGCTCTCTCTCCCTTCCCTGGAACCAGTGACCCTAAATTGGGACGGGCGACTGCTTATAGCCCATTGAGTTGCTCACGGTGGTAGTTAAACCTTCAATCAAAAAAAAAAAAATCACAATATATAAAAAGGAATAAAGCCGATTTTTAATTATGTTTGAAGATCCTACTGTTTCATCGTTACGTAACAAAATCCCAACGTTTTGAAATAGAAAAAGCCAACTATTTAATTGAATATTAATTACTGTACCTGTAATCTTGAGAAAAACAGAAAAACCTTATCACATCATCTCCCCGCCCGAATAAGTTCTAAGAGCTTGCCGATTACTAATTTTTCTCCTTGAGCGTTTTCTTCAGTCGGCGAGAATTCGCTTCTGCAGTTGCACAGTTGAGAACGTAGGTTCTCACACGAGACTTGAAAGTGCCAAATTAGATGAAAAAAAAAAAAAAATGATTTTCGTCATTGGTGACCTTGTATATAATTTTCCTGTTGTCTTCCTTCTTGAACGAACCCGCGAGCTCAATAATTGACTAAGCTAAGGCACAAGGTCCGTCCACTTCTAATGTACAATACTTCGATGCTGCATGATTGCTTTCACACAATTCTTTACGTAAATTGTATTTCGCCAATTATTCTTTTGACATAGATTACAGTAACGTTTGCCACAAAACACGTGTGGGTCAGTTTATGTCTGACAATAAAAATTTAAATTTAGTGCAAATTTTAAAGCCATCCGTGTGTGACTTATGCATCTAATTTATCCTTCTTTTTAAGTTTCTGTGTTATAATATAAAGGATTGGAACAACGCTACAATGATCCTGCTACATAAAAAAGGTGACATTGAGGATCTAAGGAACTACAGACCTATCAGCCTCCTATCAGTGGTTTATAAAATACTCACTAAAGTTCTTTCACAGCGCTTAAAGGTGACACTGGACATGGCTCAACAGAGAGAACAAGCTGGATTCAGGAGTGGCTACAGCACAATAGATCATATCCACGTACTGAGAGAACTAATTGAAAGAGCGAGGGAATATGAACTTCCATTGTGCATGGCTTTTATCGATTATGAAAAAGCCTTTGATTCGGTGAAACCATCAGCAGTTACAATGGCTTTGAAATCCTGCGGTATTGAAGATGCATACATTAATATTATTAATAACATCTATGAAAATGCAAGTGCAAAGATTCGGCTGTTTGAAAATACAAAACACATAAAAAATTGGAAAGGGAGTGAGACAAGGTGACACCATATCTCCGAAGCTCTTTAATGCCACATTGGAAAATGTCTTTCAATCACTGAACTGGGAAAACAAAGGGATAAAGATTAATGAAGATTATCTAACCCACCTTCGTTTTGCTGATGACGTAGTCATTTTTGCAACTACCCCATGAGAGCTGCAGAGTATGATCCAGGAACTTGCTGACAAGAGTAAAGAAGTGGGATTAAAAATGAACTTTCAGAAGACAAAAGTGATGTTCAATGCTTTTACAAGAAATGAAGATTCATCGATTGATGGAGAAAAGCTGGAGATAACAGACACGTACGTTTATCTTGGACAGCAGATATCAAGTGAGGGTCACATTGATGAAGAAATTAATCGGCGTGCAAAACTTGTCTGGAGAGCTTTTGGAAGAAACAGCAAAATTTTCAAGAGCAATATGCCATTATGTGTTAAAAGAAAAGTGTTTGATCAATGCATCCTTCCAGTGCTTACGTATGGTGCAGAGACGTGGACCTTAACTAAAAGAGACATACAAAGGCTGCAGACAACTCAAAGCAGCATGGAGAGGTGCATGCTTGGGGTAACCAGGAGAGATAAGAAGAGGAACTCGTGGATCCGAAAAATGCCAAGAGTGGAAGACATAATGATCAGAGTAAAATCCCTGAAATGGCAATGGGCTGGACATACTGCCAGAAGGACAGACCATCGATGGACAGCTGAAATTTTAGATTAGATTCCAAGGGACAGGAAAAGACCCAGAAGACGACCACATGGGAGATGGGTGGATGAAATTCGAAAGTATGCGGGAGTGACATGGGGGAGACTGGCACAAGACAGACCGTTGTGGAGGAAACTTGGGGAGACCTTCGTCCAGCAGTGGATTGATAATGGTTGACAATGATGATGAATGATGATATAAATCTCTATTTCCCCTCGTTAAATACTTTCAAACTTAACGCCACAAAGTTACGCTTTGCGAGTTTAAAGTTGGCATCCTGACTGCCGGTCAAAGGATGAGCAGCGTAGATAAAATGATCTGAGATAAAAGCTCAAGGTGCAGAATGCAGTGCAGATAGAGTGCAATTCTGGCAAGAGCTGATTACACTCAGTGGACAATACATTAGAGATACGAGTGATGGGCATTTGACACGAGCATCCCTCGTGCAGGGTGGAGTAGACACAAAACGAACGCAGACGATAAATAAGCAGACAGTAGAGCTTCCCAGCAGTTGGGTCACGGATGGCCAAGTTGCCAACGTTCGTGACTGCCACGGAGAAACCTCAGGCTCGATCCCAGGTCGGTACGAACGCTCGAACCTCTATACTCGGGGCAAACTTAACCTGTCATTGGAAGGAAGGCTACAGAGTGTATACTTCCACTGCATAAAATAGTTCCGGTCTAAAAGCTCGTACTCCAGCTTCAACTGGCACTTAAAAAGGACACAAATGTTCAATACGTTGTGTGTATGTGCATTTAAAAAATTCAGATCTCAGTTTCAGCGGCATTTCTAAACAATACAGATATTCGTGTTTTGGTGACGTCACTGATGGTTCTCTGCCACAGCATTCTTGTTGTAACCTAGGGGATATTTATTGCTGTGGGGGCGGTGGGGGGGGGGGGGGGTTGTCATTAGCGGAAGGATGAGGGCGAGGAAAGTGTTTCCGAGAGCATTTTGCGTTTCTCCCCCTGGTTTCTCCTTCTTGATTGTTGTTTTAAAACACTCTTCTGTCTTTTCGTTTTTTTTCCAATGGCATCTGCCGGTCACTCGAGTGTATTTCAGCTGCATAAAGCTGGGAAACCATTACGAAGCTCTGCTAAGGTGATCGTTATGAATGTTTTCACTAAATTGATGGAAAAACATTCGCCGAATAAATCGGAAAATGAAATAACAGTTCTTACGGCAGAACTCACCGGTGTTTCAATTCGCACTATTGCGAGAATGAAGGTTGAATTTAGTATTCAAGTACCTCAGATCTCTTGGAAATTTATTTCTTCAAATTAAAATACAATTCTCGTTTGGCTTACAATAGAACGTTTTCTCGACATTAGTTTGGAGTTCCCAATTCAGTTCTCAATATAGGCCAAGAAACGGCTATCTTTTCCTTTTGAACTTTTGTGCGCAGTTGCCTTAAACGCGTATGAACCGGCATGAAAATTCAGACAAATGAAAGTGTTCCTCGGAGGAGCAGCAATTTGTGCCCGGCACATTAATGAAAAACATGTGGCAATTTTCAAGTTGCTGAAAGATGTGTGGCAGTTTACAGTGAACCCTAAGGTATCATTCATCACAGAGACCGGCTCTTGTTAAGTATTTATGGCAACACAGGGTAGTTAAAAATGCATACACATTTAACGGGTATCTGTTATAAAAAAAGATCTAATCAATGCAAAATTTTGGGAAGAACGAAATTTTACGCATAACTAAAGAGATGATAAGAATACTTTTACTTAACACCCACAGTTGGTAATCTTTAAGCAGTAAGTATAAATAAATGAAATATATATAAAAAAAATAGGAAAATATGTGAAAACAAAATTAGGCTACTTAAGACTTCCTCCCGTGTTTAGCAAAGATAATTTCATTTTAAAAGAAAGAAAAGTTACACGTTCTGTAACATTTCAAAAAAAAAAAAAAAAAGAGAGGGAGAAATGAATTGCTTGTCTACCGGTCTGCAACGCGCGCGGGGGGATGGAGGTGGGGGAACTACTGGGGACATAGTGTTCAAATAGAGGGTTCGGTATCCGATCACGGTGACAGAGAGACAGCCCTGAGGGCTTGTGGGAGAAGTTTTCCGAGTGAAGGTTAATTACACACCATTAGTGCGGAGTAATACTGGGAGTGAAAAGGTCACCGGAGTTTCGGCCTGATTGCCAGGATAGCTTTGCCCCGAGTATAAATATCCGGCGTGGGTCGGATGGCCACGCTAAGCCGTTGGATCCCGGGTACTGGATCCTCGGTAATAAATAAGGGCGTCATCCTTCCTCTTTCTACCTCGCAAGCGTGTGACTTTCCTGTCGGGCACTCTAGCCCAAATCTCTTAGCTACCTATTTCTAAGGGCTGTTTAAGACCTGGGGTCGGACACTCCCTTCCTAAAATCCTCTATATACTGTATGATGATCTGATCTGATCTTCCCAACAGTGTATCGCAATAGATGAACATCGATAAACGTGGTGATCTGAGCGACTTTGATCGTGGACGCATTGTGAGCGCAAGACGGATGGGTCATTTTATCGCTCAGGTGGTAAGAACCCAAGAGTTCCTGACGGTAACCTCGCTAACGGTGTACCGCAAGTATACCATCCACGGACGTACCAGAGACCAGAGAACAAGCTGTGGCCGAACCGCACGCCATAGGTAACCGGGGTCGACGTACGAGGATCATAACAAAAGTTCTGCACATGTTAATCTAAAACGGAAGTGGATGATGCAATCGGGAAAATGATTGCGTCAAGTTAAGGTCAGACTCTCAGCAACGCAGTGGTGTCAGAACGACGCGCTACCTTTTGCTGTGTGGACGTAGGAGTGTTTAGAAATGGAAGCCTGTAGCTCCTCAGGTCGAGTCACGGCGTTAGACAAACACTCGTACGTGAAAATAGAAACTCTGCGGGGAAAAAAACTACGACACAGATCTACACTGCCTTGCAAGAAGTTTGTGGGGAAGGTTCTCTTGATCGAAGCACAATTTCTTTCTGAGGACAAAATTGAGACCGAAATTTTGTCAAAATCGCACCAACTTGTTGGAAGCGGGAGTGATCTTGCTGCATGACAACGCATCGTGTCCTAGAGCAGCGTCGGTACGGGCTCGTCTGTCGAAATACGGCTGGAAAACTTTATCCCACTCCACCATACATCCCTAATCTCAGTCCACCCGAATTTGGTCTTTTCCCAATTAAAAAAAAAACGGCTCCGTGGCATCCGCTACGATTCGCTCAACGAACTGTCATTGGACGTGACCCGAGTAATATGACAACTGAACAAAGATGGCGTACTACGGGGCATCCAGTACCTACCTCACCGCTGGCAAGCTGTCATTAGCAACGGAGGGGAATACACTGACCCGCAATAAGGTAAGTTTTCTCCATTACATCACACTTTTGTCATAAATGGACAGTGTGCAGAACTTTTGTTATGACCCAGTAGAGTATACAGGCTCGTAAAGAATGAGCCTAGATAGTCTACGTCAAGCTGGGCAACGGCAGCGCAAATCACACTCAGGCTAAATGACTGAGGACCAATCAGCGTCAAGGAGCGAACGGAACGGCGTACGGTGCATGCAATTGGCCACAACCCAGCAAAAACACAAGTGCTGGGAAACTGCAGGCCACCAGCTGGCAGTGATGGATCACTGCTGGCTGAAATCTGCCGCTCACGGCCCGGTAGTGGTCCGTTGGTGGCAGCGCTATCCGTTGGTGAACCTTTGATGGCCCTGCAGCATCGCCGTGAATTATGGACCACCAAGCAAGTGCCACTATGTCCCGTAGCTGGCAACCGATGCAACCCCAACAACAGGTAGAAGCAACGGGACTGCGAATGCGCAGAAGCAACACTTGCTGTGCCTCTCACGGTACTACTTACTTGAAGATGACTCTATCGTCATCGTGTTATTTTAGTGGATATTAAGAAAAGAAATCCATATGTAGAGTCGAATTAATTTCCTAATGAAATTCCACGTCGACGAAGATATCAGATTAAGCCATGAAATACACCCACTCCATTCCCATGAATAACAAAAAATAATTTGAAACCGCTTGAAACAAATGTCCTGGAAAAACATTAAAACAACGTTTGTTGGAAAAAAAAAGAATTGTACGCGTACAAAATTTATTAATTATTTGAAAGAAAGAAAAAGCAACGCTTTGTGAATATAATGTACTCATCCATGGGTTGAATACACAAGACTGGGAGGAATTCGCTTCTAAAAATAACGGGAAGTAATATAAAATATCTTTCCTCTTTAAAACAAATGTAGCTTCGGACAACGGAAAGGAAAGATACAACGTTAAAAATCTAAGAGAATGTGACATGAGCCCGGGTAAATATAAATTAATTAAACCATCGCCTTTAAAGACGACAAGAACAGCACAAAACTTCGAAAAGCGACTTTAAGTTGGTACACTCCTTGAAAATGAGTGAAGTTTCCTTAAGGTAAAAAAAAAACTATTGTCACATTGAAAAAATAAATTTATGAATGACACTGACTTTATGAAAATACCTCGCAATATTGTAAAATGAAAGAGAACCATTCGATTACACATTCCGCAGAAAAGAGACAGCTTCAAGCACACGATCTTGCGTGGCAAGTCAGTCCCGTCAGTAGAGACGTCGCCTCCCAGACCGGCATCCCTGGTTCGTGTCCACCCAGATCCAAACCGGCATTTTTCCGGTCTGTTGAGAAAATTTCCCCAGCGCCGTACTGCAATTCAGAAGTTTCGTAAAGGGGAGAAATTTTTTTGTAGCTTTGGGAAACTGCGGTTATCCTTGTTGTTGTTTTTTTATGGATACTACTGGGATATTGGCGGACAAGATTCGGCAAGCCATCAGTTACGTCACGTGGTTGCCGGCTGCCACTACCGGCAAACTATTGGACCACATTAGGCGAGCCATGATTTCTGGCGATGAAGGGCCACTTGTGGCAGCTACTGCCTGTGATGGATAACTGATTGCCTTGTTGTGGCATATGACAACTGATGGGGGTGCCAACTGTTGACCAGCTGTTGGCCTGGACTGCTGGCACTTCTGTTGGTAGCCCGGACATTTTATTGACGGTTCGGCAGCGGCAACATAGTGCTGAGCCATTGCTGGAAGTGCTGGCAGCCAGCAAGGGCCCAGTGCTGGTCCAGCACGACTATTTTTGCTGGGAAGAACCGACGCCCTACTCGTGTGTCACTGTTGACTGCTCCTTATCGAAAATTGTGCCTCGCCTGGTGTTCCCAGCACCAGGCGAGGCACAATTCATAAGCCAGCACTTAAACCACTGGACACCCTGCTGGGCCAGTGGTCTAAGTGCTGGCTTATGACCATTCGTCCATTAAGGATCCGGGTTTGAATCCCAGTGAGGCATGGATGTTGTGTTTGTGTTACTCTCTCCCTTCTCTGGAACTAGTGGCCCTAAATTAGGGAGGTCGATTGCTTATAGCCATTGAGTTTTCGCTGAAGTCCAGGTTCGACCGCAAGAATTTTTGCACAAAATAGTGACTGGCGATGTAATGTGGGTGTCGTAAGGCAATCCCAAAAGGTAAAAATCGTCGGTCAACCCTAATGAAGCATCGACAGCGACTGCCAAACCCAATATTCATGAACAAAATATCTTTTTTTTTTTTTTTTGGTTGGAGGCTTAACGACCACCTTGAGCAACTCAATGGACTATAAACAGTCTTCGCCCGTCACTAATTTAGGGTAACTGGTTCCAGGGAAGGGGGAGAGGCAGTGCCGTAAGGCAAACACGACATCCATGCCTTACTGGGATCCAAACCCTGACCGCTTTTGGACGAACGATCAGAAGCCATCACTTAGACCACTGCGCCACCGTGGCGGCCCAAAATATCTTATTGTGCATTTCGTTGGACATGAAGGATTTATTGACTTATGAGTTTGCTTTAACCAGGTAAACCGTCAGTGCTATGGAAGACGCCCGTGGTCATTACTATTATATAAATCTCTGGAGAGACCATAGTCAACATTTAAACCGGTCACGTTCTAGAAATGTAGTGATTACGGCGTGAAGAGTCCAAGAAGGTACTGACTGGACAATGAACATATACCTCGTCTCCGTCCATTTTCAGCATTTGTGCTTTCCCCTTTTCGACATTTGTTTCGTTGCCGAAGGCTATGGAAGATGCCCATGGCGATGTAAATCCCTGGATACCATAGTCAACACTGAAAGAGATCGCATTCTAGGAATGTAATGATAACAGACTGAAGCGCTGAAGAGGGCATTGATTGTGCAATAAACATGTACCTGTTCTTTCTCCTTTTTGACATTTGTACATTTGGAGCGCTGTGAAAGGTGCACGTGGTCATTACTATTACATGAATATCTGGAGAGGCCATTGCTAACATTGAAAGGAATCATGTTCTAGGAATGTAGTGATTTCGACGTGAAAAGTTCAAGAGGGCATAAACTGGGTAATAAACATGCACCTCTTCTCTATTCATTGTACTAAATCTTCTTCGATAGATCAGTATACCTCATATGGGCACATGAATTTTAAAATTCATTTTAATGAAATTGTTTATATAGATTGGAGCTCCGCAAAAATATTGGCCGGGGGCCCCACACACGTTAGGGTGCGTCTTTGCAATAATCAACAATGTCTCAAATAACGCAAACCTTAGGTAGGACTATATGTGAGACTAGTGGGACTGATGTTAGCACCAGTACAGTGCACAAGACTCTGCACGATAAGGGTTACCGTGTTGGAGCAGCCTTCAACAAGCAGGTAAAATTCGGCTAATACCACTCACCGATTAGCGTGGTGTAAGGTATATCAGTTTCGGAATGTAGGCCATTGGGAAACCGTTCTTTGGACTGATGAATTACGTTATACAGTCTAACAGTCCGATGAATGTTGCCGGTTGTGGCGGATGCAGGAAAAGAAATCGAGACTGCCCTTTTACTCCTTTTTAATAACACTGTTTAACACACATTATGTTTCCTGTAGAAAAGTCGGTGCTTCTTATAGAGTTTTCCCCAGTGAATGTATAATCTGCAATCCGTTTCGTTCTATCACGTAACAGTTCTGAGAAAACAATGATTACTATATTTCCAGCACTGCTCAATCGTCGGTGGATGCTCTCAGAACAAGAGTTCCCGTGCTAGACTTTGTGCAGTCCTGTTATCGCACCATGCAATGAGTCATCGGGCTGTAAGATCAGCATGCACCATTCACACACCCCTTCAGTCAGAGTCAGTTGTTTGTCAGTTAATTTTTCCGACCTGTTTTGCTAAGTGTATGCTGAGTTTACACCGAAGAAAAACAGGAGACCATTCCCACGAGTGATAAAACAAGCCTACGGAATTTTGTTTCGGATGTCAGGTTGGTGAACAAGACAAAAGGTTTTCACCTCTATAACGTAATGTCCTTTTCGTGAGCAAGATTGGTGTTGCGCTATGTCTAAAACCATAATTAAGGAATGTTGAACTAAATAAAAATACCATGCAATAGTCCCTAACTAAGCTTTTACGGCCAGAAGAAACATAAACAGAAGCCATACTTACGATAACCTTTTATTGGTCCAGCACGAATTTCCGTAGAACTCCACAACACAAGAAAGCAGATATCGGATTACATTTATCTACACTGACGGAACAAAAATCCCAACACCAAGAAGGGGTTGTGTTAGATAAACGACAGTTAGTAGGCGGTGAGAGTACATCTGTAAGATGACGTCAATGTAAATTTCGCGCTCGGCGCATACGTGTGGCGCTAGTAGCGCCCCTCGGAACATGCAAAGCAGGTTTGCTGTAAATACACGCTGTAACATTCGTGACCGATAGTTATCGTTGATATTCGACGTAGGGTGTTGATGTTAGTCAAGACTGCCTTTAAGAAGACGAAGAAGCCATTATCAACAGCTCACGGAGTTTGAACGAGGTCGTGTAATAGGGCTACGAGAAGGTGGATTTTCTTTCCGCAAAAAATTGCAGAACGACTTGGCAGGAATGTAGCCACTGTGCATGATTGTTGGCAGCGGTGGTCAAGGGAAGGTACTGCCTCAAAAAGACCGGGTTCCAGCCAGCCACGTGACACTACTGAGAGAGAAGACCGCCGTGTACGTCGTATGGCCGTGGTGCATCGTACCGCGTCTGCGGCAGCAATTCGAGCTGCAGTTGCCACCACAGTGACACAACAAACTGTTACAAATTGGTTACTTGAATGACAGCTCCGAGCCAGACGCCCTGTAGCGTGCATTCCACTTACTCCAAACCACTGCCGTTTGTGACCTCAGTGGTGTCAAGCTAGAGCTCATTGGAGGACGGAGTGGTGATGTGTTGTGTTTTCTGATGAAAGCCGGTTCTGCCTGGGTGCCAGTGATGGCCGTGTGTTGGTTAGAAGGAGGCCAGGTGAGCGCCTGCATCCAACCTGTCTGCGGCCGAGACACACTGGACCTACACCTGGAGTTATGGTCTGGGGAGCAATTTCCTATGACAGCAGGAGCAGTCTAGTGGTTATCCCACGCACCCTGACGGCACAGTTGTACGTCGATCTGGTGATTCGTTGCAAAATGATCAAGTTATTGAAATACAAATTAGTCGTGGAGCTTAATGTGTCTAACAGAATCTCAAATGACGTCAACCGCCGACCCCGCGGAGGAGAAAATGGCGTTGGATGACGTCATGGTTTTGCCTGCAAGCACTCATCATTGCGCACCCATTATATTGACTCGTCCCAAAACACGTGTCATACAAAATGATATCGTCTGATACAAAGAGAAAATTGTGAGTCATCCCAAAACACATGGCTCACAAAATGACAACGTGGTGAAACTAAAATGGCGGACAAAAGATAGGGGAACATGAATCAATAGGAACGAAATCTTGTCAAACAAAGCCTTTCCTCGTGTAAATTAAAATTGTAGGGAGGACAAATATAAGAATTAAAAAAATTATGCAACTTCTAGAAAAATTCCTAACACCTCACGGAAGTTCTAAAAATATAAGTTTAATAAAAAAAATTCGAGGAAACAAAAAATATTGGAAACGCCAAAAACACTTCCTTCAAAAGTTTGACAAAGTCCAATAAATCTCCCGAGAAAATAAAAAAATAAATAAATAATGCAACGTCTATAAAAAATCTTAGCACCTCATGGAAGTTTAAAGTCTAATAAATCTCCCGAGAAAATAAAAAATAAATAATAATGCAACGTCTCTAAAAATTCCTAACTTCAGGGAATTCCTAAAAGATATGTTTAATAAAACAAATTCGAGGAAACAAAACATATTGGAAAGACTTCTCAAAAATCTGTCAAAGTCTAATAAATCTCCCGAGAAAAACATAAAGTTCCAAAAAGCACCGCTAGGGGACAGAACATCATCATCGACCCTACACACTAGCGCCATATGCCACGCCCTTTCCCTCACTCGGTCATTGCCATCCCTCAAAAATTCATCGAAAATTCCGAGAAGCACCGCTAGGGGCAGCACATCAGCATCGACCCAACACAGTAGCACCACCTATCACGCCCTTTTCCCCACTCGGTCGTTTGCCATCTCTCAGAGATTCATCGAAAGTTCCAAGAAGCACCGCTAGGGGCAGCACATCAGCATAGACTTTACAAACTAGCGCCATCTGCCACACCCCTTCCCTTACTCGGTCGTTGCAACCTCTCAAAAACAAAAGTCCAACGCAACAATAAAGTTCCAAGAAGCACCGCTACGGGGCAGCACATCAGCATCGACCCTACACACTAGCGCCACCTGTCACGCCCGCCACATCCTCCTGTCAGAAGCCACACCCCCACACCTTCTGCCCGTGCCACACACCCACAACCTCTCGCGTCAGGCCACGCCCCCATCCTTCTACTAGAAGGATGCATCCTTGACGCAGAATCGGTCATTTTATACTGAAATACATCTTGCCCCACAATAGTAACATACAGCTTGAAATGCATCTTGCCCCGCAATAGTAACATACACTGCTGCCATTCATGAACAGCGTTCCAGGGGTGTTTTCCAACAGGATAACGCTCGCCCGCATACCGCTCTTGTAACCCAACATGCTTTAAAGAGTGTCGACATGTTGTCGTGGCCTGCTAGATCACCAGATCTTTCACCAATCCGGCACGTATGGGACATCATTGGACGACAACTCCAGCGTCACTCCCAACCAGCATTAACCGTCCCTGTGTTGACCGACCAAGTGCAACAGGCATGGAACTCCATCCCACAAACTGACATCCAGCACCTGTACGACACAATGCATGAACGTTTGCGTGCTTGCATTCAGCATTCTGCCGGTTACACCGGTTATTAATGTACCAGCATTTCACATTTAAAATGGCTCTTTTCGCGTTTACAATAAGATGTGATCTTGAAACCTTAATCGATTAAATATGTCACCTATACAAATGTATTGCCGCCATTTCATTACTCTACAATTATTTTTTCGTGGTGTTCGGATTATTTTTTTTGTCAGTGTAATTGAACGCCATCACACACACATCCACACTAGCGACTGTTGCATCATCATTTTTATCCATCGTTCTTATCACAGTCATGAGTCACTTTCACTCTGACCTCAAATGTGTTGACAACCTCATTCTCGTTTAAGGGGAAAGACGTTACGTTAAGTTTGTAAGTACACTGATAAGCAATTGGATTAGAGACAGCTGGCGTTATGCAAATGTGGCGCTGTGGGCGGCCCTGTAAGCGGAAACGACAGGACGTATGCAGCTATCCGACAATACAAGGAGTGATGCGACGGAAATCAGTAAGAGTCGGACGCAGTATGAGTAAGACGAAGGACCTAAGCTCATTTGATAGAGGGCAAATTGTCAAGGCCCGACGAATGGGTCACTCCATCTCGGAAGTCGTGCAGGCACTGGGAGTTTCACGAGCCACGGTGTCACGGGTTCACCGTGAGTACATCAAATCCGGTGAAACTATCCTTGTATGGGCCAACTGCCGTGGACAACAGCGTGAGGATGAGCTGGGTCATCGTCGGCTAGCTCGCATTGTAACAGCGGATAGACGGGCCGCAGTGCAAAAAATCAGTCAACAATTTAACGCTGATGCACAAAAACGTGTAAGCAGCCACACCATCCAGAACCATCTCCTGCCTATTGGG
The DNA here is from genome assembly GCA_039090855.1 of Macrothele yani. Taxonomy (NCBI): domain Eukaryota; kingdom Metazoa; phylum Arthropoda; class Arachnida; order Araneae; family Macrothelidae; genus Macrothele; species Macrothele yani. Next base: position 53,856,625 of record CM077028.1, read on the forward strand.
CGCGGGAACATCGCCACTGGACCCTAGACATGTAGAAAAATGTTGCCTAGACTGATGATTCGAGATGCACGTTGGTACATGCGGATGGCAGGATACGAGTATGGCGCAAACCACATAAAGCGACGGATCCTTCTTGCCAACAGGGTACTCTTCAAGCTGGTGGGGACTGTTTACGTGGACTGAAATGAGACCTGTGGTACGTGGGACATCGTCCCTCACAGGTCAGCGTTACCTGGATATCCTGGACGACCATTTGCTCCCGTTTGTGCGTCTTCAACATCCCACTGGGGGACCTCATCCTGCAACAAGAAAATGCACCGTGCCATCGCTCTTGAATTGTATCCTAATGGTTGGATTAACACTCCACCGACGTGACCTCGCTTCCTTAGCCAGCTAGGTCACCTGACCTCAGTCCCATCGAGCACATCTGGGATGCCATCTAGAAAGATGTTCAAGGTTCTGACCCCCTCCATCAAATTTTCGTAAACTGTGGCAGCTTGTTCAGGGGTCGTGGATCCGTAGGGCTTCCCAACGCTTCCGGTGTCTTGTCGAGTCAATGCCGAGACAAATCGCCGCCGTCGTCAGGACGAAAGGTGGTGCTACACGTTACTAGTCAGGTATCTCTAATTCAAGTGCACTTCAGTGTATATAGGAGAACAAACTGAACTTTACGTAGGAAAAGGAACTAAAAATGAAAGTTCGTCACACCACATCCATGTTGGGTTGTGAATCTCACAACATGGTTGAAAGGACAAAGGCTTCATATGCCATTTGCCGAACCTGCTGTATAAAGAGAGAACAGAAAGATCGCACGACAGATTTTTATTTTTGTTTAACAAAAGTGGCCGGATTTTCTTCAAAAATAAGCGTTCTATTGTTTATCGTAATGTTCTTTCAATCATAAGACCGGTGCCGCATTCAGAGGAACTGCCAGTGCCACAACCTCCGGTACTCGCTGATGTACATATTGAAAGTAGTGATGAAGAGGATGTGGCTGTATGTGAACAAGATGAAGAAGTTGACAGTGCATGCTCCTGAAATCCTCATATGATCACACAAGGAGAACTTAATGACCTGGCAAGATATTTTAATCTATCAAAGGCACAGCCCGAACTAATAGTCGCTGCCCCGGTGGCGCAGTGGTCTAAGCGATGGCCTCTGATCATTCGTCCGAACGGGGTCAGGGTTCGAATCCCGGTGAGGCATGGATGTTGTGTTTGTCTTACGGCACTGGCTCTCTCCCTTCCCTGGAACCAGTGACCCCAAATTAGGGACAGGCGACTGCTTATAGCTCATTGAGTTGCTCACGGTGGTCGTTAAACCTCCAATCCAAAAACTCCAACTATTAGTCTCCACTCCAGGGATGAATCTTTTTGCCCCAGCAACAAAGGTGACATACTTTAGGTCTTGTCACAGTGAGTGCATGCCGTTTTTCAGTGAAAGTGGTGAACTATGTTACTGTAACAACTTTGATGTGTTGTTTGAATCTCTTGGTATCGTGCGTCAACCTGCGGAATGGAGATTGCTTGTGGATTCCCCCAAAACCAGCTTGAAATGCATCTTGCCCCGCAATAGTAACATACACTGACGGAAAAAAATCCCAACACCACGAAAACAATAGTTGTAGAGGAATGAAATGGCGGCAATACATTTGTATAGGTAACATTTTTAATCGATTAAGGTTTCAAGATCACAGCTTAATGTAAGCGCGAGAAGAGCCATTTTAAATGTGAAATGCTGGTACATTAATAACCGGTGTAACCGCCAGAATGTTGAATGCAAGCACGCAAACGTTCATGCATTGTGTCGTACAGGTGCTGGATGTCAGTTTGTGGGATGGAGTTCCATGCCTGTTGCACTTGGTCGGTCAATACAGGGACGGTTAATGCTGGTTGGGGGTGACGCTGGAGTTGTCGTCCAATGATGTCCCACACGTGCTCGATTGGTGAAAGATCTGGTGATCTAGAAGGCTACGGCAACATGTCGACACTCTGTAGAGCATGTTAGGTTACAACAGCGGTATACGGGCGAGCGTTATCCTGATGGAAAACACCCCCTGGAATGCTGTTCATGAATGGCAGCACAACAGGTTGAATCACCAGACCGACGTACAACTGTGCCGTCAGGGTGCGTATGATAACCACTAGAGTGCTCCTGCTCTCATAGGAAATTGCTCTCCAGACCATAACTCCAGGTGTAGGTCCAGTGTGTCTCGGCGGCAGACAGGTTGGTTGCAGGCGTTCACCTGGCCTTCTTCTAACCAACACACGGCCATCACTGGCACCCAGGCAGAACCGGCTTTCATCAGAAAACACAACATATCTCCACTCCGTCCTCCAATGAGCTCTAGCTTGACACCACTGACGTCGCAAAGGGCAGTGGTTTGGAGTAAGTGGAATGCACGCTACAGGGCGTCTGGCTCGGAGCTGTCCTTCAAGTAACCGATTTGTAACAGTTCGTTGTGTCACTGTGGTGGCAACTGCAGCTCGAATTGCTGCCGCAGACGCGGTGCGATGCACCACGGCCATACGACGTACACGGCGGTCTTCTCTCAGTAATGTCACGTGGCCTGCCGGAACCCGGTCGTTTTGAGGCAGTACCTTCCCTTGACCACCGCTGCCAACAATCATGCACAGTGGCTACATTACTGCCAAGTCGTTCTACAATATTGCGGAAAGAAAATCCACCTTCTCGTAGCCCTATTACACGACCTCGTTTAAACTTCGTGAGCTGTTGATAATGGCTTCTTCGTCTTCTTAAAGGCATTCTTGACTAACATCAACACCCTACGTCGAATCTCAACGATAACTATCGGTCACGAATGTTACAGCGCGTATTTACAGCAAACCTGCTTTGCATGTTCCGAGGGGCGCTATTAGCACCACACGTATGCGCCGAGCGCGAAATTTGCATAGATGTCATCTTACAGATGTACTCTCACCGCCTACCAACTGTCGTTTATTTAACACAACCCCTTCTTGGTGTTGGGATTTTTTTTTTCCGTCAGTGTATATCCATCTGTCCCTGTGGCACATTCACCTGCTATGAAGGAAACGTACGACAATATAAAAATTCTATTAGAAAAAATCAACTATGAAGCCTACAGTGAAACATATGTGCTGACTTAAAAGTAATAGCGATGTTGCTTGGTTTGCAGGGTGGATACACAAAATACTGCTGTTTCCTCTGCGAATGGGATAGCAGGGCTAAAGGAAATCACTATGTGATGAAACAATGGCCACGTCGCGAAAATCTATCACCTGGCTAAAAGAATGTTAAAGCTATCTCTCTATTCTAAAGAAATGTAACTGCCGCCGCTGCTGCCGCTGTTTTAGAAATTTCGGGACAATATTGCTTTCCTAGCTCGCAGCGCAAAACGTATTAAACACAAAAATATGAAATGTATATCGTTTGTAGAGAATTGTTTGGAGAACACGCTGAAATAAATCTTTTTTCGATTATGGCGATGCTTCAAGAGTTGTTGTATTTCAAAGTTACGGTAAGTAAAAACGTTCTATCAGGTCGCGTTACGGACACACTAACAGCAAAAGAACCACGACACTTTGTAGGCATGTAGCGCCATGACCAAATTTTTGCACCTCGTCGCCCTTTTTCTGAATTTCGATTTAGATTACGTGAAATAAAATGTTTAAATTTCACAAAATTCTCTATTTCGCGATGGGATCCATTTAAAAAAACGGATGTATGGGAAACTATAAACTATAACGCATTGCAATTTTTACAGCATAACCTTACAACAATCATCCCTTTTTTGCAAAAAACAAATTAAGAAAAAGTCATTTTCAGATATTTAAGCATTTTTTAAAGACGCAAAGGAAAGAAACGAACGGCTTGTGTGTCTTCACTATAACCACAGAGGAACGTTCTGGTCCCGTCACCTGCTACCATTGTGACGCAGAGAATTTGTTACGCATATATTTTGCTGGTAAAGCTATCTCAGTTGTTTAACGGTTTAGCATAACGGTTTACGGAAATGCTTTTTGGGCCGCTTTTGTTTTCCTTAGTGGTAAATTTTGTAGGTGCTATAAAAAGACAAAAGTTCGCCCTTTTCAAAAAATAACGACAGTAAAAATACTAGGAAATTTCGGAATGGCGGTGAAGCAAAGTCTTTCAATAAAAATAGGAGGTAATTGAAAAACGTTTCGCAAAAATCCAACAGGGAGTTCACCAGGAGCGAAACAAAAACTGTAAACAATGTGTGCACGTATCACGGTTTTCATGCATAAAATCGAGTTTTGATTACATGAATACGATGTTAAAAAACAGCAAATACTTTTATCCTATCACTTATCCCTAACTATATAATTTGCTTTGTCCAAACGTTTGAACGTTTGTCCCATTTTAGTGGTGCAGTGGAAAGAGTCATCACCATAGCAGCAACCGAGAAAGAAATATTTGTGAGCCTCCCGGTGGCGCAGTGGTCTAAGCGCTGGCTCATGACCGTTCGTCCGAGAGGGTGTGGGTTCGAATCCCGCTGAGGCACGGATATTGTGCTTGTCTTACGGAACTAGAGCTCTCCCTTCCCTGGAACCAGTGACATTAAATTAGGGACGGGCGACTACTTATAGACCATTGAGATGCTCATGGTGGTCGTTAATTAAACCCACAGACAAATCTTTGTGACGCCATGCTTAGTTATCGTGTTTTTGTGCAGGTGTTCAGTGAATGGAAACTGCCTCCCGGATGTGACTTCATCCCCATAGCACCAAGTGAAATAAATATTTCGGACGTCCAGCTTAGCTTTTCGCGTTTTCTGGTAGGTATTCGGTGGATGCAAAGTGCGAATTATGTCAGCGTGTGACGTAACAACTGTATAGCGTATATAGTATTTTTTTTTATTGTTGTAATGTTCATGAAACATACTTTCACATCTATACATCACAAACAAAATGAATACCTGGTTATTAAAAAATTACTCTTCATGTCTTATATTTTCTCATCATCACTGACGGGGTTTCACCTACTACAGCGTAATCAAACATGTAGTATGATGAGCAGTATGCTTTCAAATGAATTACACGTCAATAAATCTTCTAAATAACTTATTTTATTTGTGAATGCCTTGAAATCAGAGTTGGGCATGAATGCATTACAATGTAATGGAAGTACAGATTACAGTTAACGTGTAATGCATTACAAGGTAAGGCAGTAACAGGTAATGCATTATAAGGTAATCCCAAGTATGGTTTGCTCAAGGTAATGGAATTAATCTGTAATGCATTACAATGAAGGGGATATAATTCAATTATTTAATAATGCCATTCAAACGCAATGGAATTATTTGTTAATGAAATTGCACAATTTGCAAATAATAATTACATACTGACGTAGTTAACTTTCTGGTTGCCATATATTTTGTAGCAATCAGACCCTTCATCCCTTCCACTTCTAGTGCTGTAGTGTCTCAGAGTGGTTTGCATTGGCGTTTAAAGCACAATTTGTTATTTCCTGACTGTTTTTTTGTGTGCTTCAGTGAATTTTTCTCTGTTAGCACGTCTTTTGTAAAAAAAAAAATCGTGCTTATGTTGCCGGTTTGTCCGTCTGTGCACACAATATCTCTGACACTATTTGCTCGATTTGAAAAATTCTTTTTGCATTGGGAAGCTTGAAATATACGAATGGTGATCCCTTATTTCTTTTTTTTTTTTTACAACGATGTACAATTTTGCCGATAGAGGGCGAAAATGCAGATGATATCGAATTCCAAAATACGTTTTATTCCACATATTTGCTTCTAAACATCCGATTGAAAAAAATATTTTATCTTGCGATTCCCTTTATGCCGAAGAGTATTTCAGATATAGTTACTTTTTCAAATCACGCATAGATTTTCCGCTAGGGGGCGTAAAAGCAAATTACATTTTCCCCGATAACTCTTCTTCTAAAACTCCGATTTCAAATTTTTTTCTTCAGCGGATACACCTTCTGACGGAAAATCTTTTGCATATAATTTCACATTTTTGGTAAATAATACTTTGGCCACCAGGGTTCGTAAGTGTTAATTTTTGCTTCTGTTGTATTTGCCATAAAATCTGAGCTTCTAAAATATCGATTGAAAAAATTCTTTCGTGGACTGATGCCACTCACATTGATAAACATATTCGGATTATTTTCTTCTTAAAATATTCCGCAGTCTCTCCGCCAGGAGGCGTAGATGTTTATTTTATTTTTTTCAATATCTCTACTTCTAGGAGTCCGATTTGAAAAATTCCTTCTTTGTTGGATAGTGTTTTCAGTGCGACATGTTTTTCATATAATTTCAAAATTTTCAAATAATTCATACACTTTCCGCAAGGGGGCGTGAAGGTAAATTGCTTTTCCCCTGTATCTCTGCTTTTAAATCTCCGATTTGAAAAAAACATTTCTGCACCGGATAGAGCTCCGGATGGGATATCCTTTGCACATAATTTCTAATTTTTGTAAAACATGGTTTGACCACCAGGTGGCGTAAGTCGTAATTTCCGCTTCTGATGTATTTGCAGCAAAATATGAGCTTCTAAATTCTCGATTTAAAAAAACGTCTTTTGTAGACCGATACTACTCATGTCGACAAACCTTTTAGAAACATTTCCTTCTTAAAATAATGCATGGTTTCTACGCCAGTGGGCGTATATGTACATCTTATTTTTGTCAATATCTCTACTTTTAGGAGTCCGATTTAAAAAATTCCTTCTTTGTTGGATAGTGTTTCCAGTGTGACATGTTTTTCATATAATTTAAAATTTTTCAAGTAGTTCATACACTTTCCGCAAGGGGGCGTGAAGGTAAATTGCTTTTCCCCTGTATCTCTGCTTCTAAATCTCCGATTTGTAAAAAACATTTCTGCACCGGATATAGCTCTGGATGGGATATCCTTTGCACATAATTTCTAATTTTTGTAAAACATGGTTTGACCACCAGGTGGCGTAAGTCGTAATTTCCGCTTCCGATGTATTTGCAGCAAAATATGAGGTTTTAAAATCTCGTCTCGATTGAAAAAAAGTCGTTTGTTGACCGACACCGTTCCTGTCGACAAACCTTTTAGGAGCATTTTCTTCTTGAAATAATGCATGGGTTTTACACCAGGGGGCGTAGATGTATATCTTATTTTTGTCAATAACTGTACTTCTAGGAATCCGATTTGAAAAATTCCTTCTTTGTTGGATAGTGTTTCCGATGCGAAATGTTTTTACTATAAATTCAAAATTTTAAAGTAAATCATAGACTTTTCGCTAGGGGGGCACAAAGGTAAATTGCGTTTTCTGCGTTATTTCTGCTTCTAAAACTCCGATTTGAAAAATTCTTCCTGTATCGCATACAAGACCTTATGGAAAATATTTTGCATTTCAAATGTTTGGTAAAGAATGGTTTGGCCACCAGGGGCATGTTAATTTCCGCTTCTGGTGTATTTGGAGCAAAATCTGGGCTCCTGAAAACTCGACTAATTTTTTTTTTCTTGGACCGATACCGCTAAAAACCTTTTGGGAATACTTTCTTCCTAAAATAATTCATGGTTTTCCCACTAGAGGACGTAAAGTCACACCTTATTTTTGTCGATATCTCTGTTTCTAAGAGACCGATTTGAAAAATTCTTTCTGTGTTGGAGAGCGTTTTCGGTGCGAAATGTTTCTCATATAAATTAATGTTTTTCTTAACGCAACCAGAGGGCGTAATCTCACGATCTGCAACCAGAGGGCGTAAGCTCACGATTCTCTTTACAGCAATATCTGTGGGATTGAAACCCGGATTGGAAAACTTCTTTCTTTTGTCAGATACTATTGTTTTCCATACCGGTTCCATTGACTTTGAATAGCTTTGATAAATTTAATTTGCGTCAGAACGGATTCAAAAGATGTGCTTTATTACACCCGATATTTCGGTGTCATCTTTCTTGTTGAAGACTAAGATCACATGCAACGGCACTGATCTTTCTTTCATTTTTCAACTATTCTGTAACCGAAATAAACATCCCATTCGTACTTACTTCATATGTATTATTTCGTTCAAATCACTTTACAACTATACTCACGTCACACACGTACAATCTACATACACGCATTTGAGGTCCGAGGGGTGGAACAATTGTCAAATAACCTACAAAACGTGTAAAGGTGTACTGGTTGCTGGTTTATTCACGTGGTATTGTTACCTATAAGTTATTGGTTAATTACCAACATATAGTTAACCATTAACCATTACGATTATAATGAGTAACTGCTATGCATGTCATTACGATTACCATGTAATTCTAAATATGACCACTTCACCATTACCATGTAATGGTAACACTAAGTTTGTGTTCCCATTACCATTACGCTGTAATGCATTACCGATTAATTCAATTACGATTTTGCCCAACTCTGCTTGAAATCAAATATGTCATCCCAAAAGAGATATAACAAAGAGCATTTTAAGGCATTCTACTGGATCGCCAATATGACACAGCAGCGATACTGTATGTAGTATCGCTGCTGTGTCATATTGGCATGTAGTATCGCAGCTGTGTCATACTGTATGTAGTATAGGAGATAGTGTCGGTCACTTTGTCAGCGCCATTAGAAACAGAAAGTGTGTGATTACTAAAATACAGATTGACTTTCCTCTTGGTGCTTTATTAGTAAGAGCTTCGGCCTTGAAACGACCCATACTTGCTCCAAAGCGGTCTCTCCAAAACTCACAGCGGTAATTGTCCGGTCGCTTACCCACTTCCTCTTTTATTCCAATGTCGAGGTAGACTGGATCGTACCATTTATATGCCGGCCACTCGACTGCGCCCGGAATGTTGGGATTCCTAGAAAGAAAGAGCCAGAAAATGTCAGAACATCATCGTATGAGGTATACAAATAACTTTTAAATCGTTTTAACACAACACAACGTGTGATTTAAGAGAAAAAAAAAACAATATCTTCACGAATCAAAATATGCGCCCTCATTATCCATCACCTTCCCCAATCGGCCGCGCAGCTGACGGATTCCGGCCATGAAAAATACTTTGTCGAGTGACGCGGTGAAATCATCAACTGATTTTTGCACTTCGTCACATGTCCGCAACCGTACAGCAGACAAACCATGTTGCATCGATCGGAACAAATGATAGTCTGAAGGGGCTATGTCGGGACTATACGCCGGGTGCTCCAAAACTTCCCAGCCAAGCGTCAATAACGTTTCCTTGACCGATTTCGCGACATGCGGCCTAGCGTTGTCATGCAGTAATTTCACGGGACGCAATCCTTTGCCTATGAATGGACGTTTCCGACAGATTTCCTGATTCAATCGCAGCAATTGTTGCTTGTAGCGATCAGCAGTAACAGTTAGGCCCTGTTCCAATAGTTCATAACAAAGCACACCCTTCATACCCCACTAGATGCACAGAAGAACTTTCTTGGAGTGAATATTGCATTTCGGTGTCGAAGTCGTTGCTTCATCGGGGTCTAACCCAGTGTTATTTTGCGTTTGGGATTGTTGTACGATATCCACTTTTTATCACCCGTAACGATTTTCCACAAGGAAGATTTCTGTGTTGTTTTTTATTCAACAGATTGAAACACTTCATGCCTTCCTTCCGAAACTTTCCCATTGCGCGTAAACGATTGAAAATGCTTTGTTGAGTTACCTACAGGTGTTCAGCTAGTTCTCTTTGCGCTTGAGACGAATCTTCATGCAGCGATGCTTGCAGTTCCTCTTGTGCAACCTTCTGCGGGTCGCCGCTACATTTTCGATTATTTAACATCAAAAACACCTGCTTTAAACCATCTAAACCAAACCTCACACGTGCTTTTTGATACAATATTCTACCCCAGAACAGAACAGATCGATGCACATGCTTTTGCAGCGCTCTTTTCTTGAAAAAATTCGTAAAGAATGCAGTGTCGAATAAATGCAGTATCGCTTGCCATCTTTCACCTACCGATGTTTAAGTGCGTTTGACTGTTGTGCAAACTTCTGTGTCATATTTTATACTCTGGACAAGTTACGGGCACATGACAACAATGCGGGGGAATGTCTCATATGAAAATTGGCGACATACGTCACACACACAAAAAAAAACGCTTTAAAACTTATTTGTACACCTATTAATTTTTGTAGTTATCTCACCCATCGTTTCCTGAACAGCATTTTATCTACTTCACTTTACCTTCTCGAACATTCATAGCACCTGAGAAACTCTAACAAACACTCGTTGTAATATCCCTCCGAACCTCGGTTTCAGACCCCACATGAAGTCTGAAATCGAGGTTTGGAGTCATCTCCGCACAAAAAAGGTGTCTAATACCAGGGTCATCTGAACAATCGGGGCAACCGGGGCAGTATCCCAGGGCCCGAAGGTCTTCACGGGGCCCTGCAGTATAGGAAATTAAGTCTAACCTCCGTATATCGAAATCGATGATTCCACAAGAAAACAAATCGATAGATAGAAACTTCGATATATGGAAACGATCTGTTTTTAAATATCGATGAGCCATTATGTTATAACCACCTACCTAATAAGCGGCAGGACCCGCTTCAGCACGCAAAAGAACGACTACTCGGCGTAGCATTGATTCGGTGAGGTGGCGATAGGTATTCTGGGGTATCTGATACCATAATGTCAACAGCAGGTTCTTAGTTCCAGTATATTTTGGGGTGGTGGTGATTTAGCGCAATCTCGCTTTTCCAAATCGAACCACAAATGTTCTATTCGGTTCATGTCAGGTGAATTTGAAGGCCTGGGCATTAACAGAAAGTCACCAGCATGTTCCTCGAACCACTCGTTGACGATTCTGCCAGCGTGGCATGGCTCATTATTCTGTTAGTAATGGCCATCACCAGCAGGGAACACAGTGGCCATGAATAGGTGAACTTGGTCCGCAACGATGTTCAGATACCTGAGAGCTATCAGGGATTGTGCTATTCGGATCACGAGGCCTAAGGTGTCCCAAGAGAACAACGCTCACAGCATTACACCGCCGCCTCCGACCTGGTTCGTCTCGACAGTTCAGTCAGGTGCCATAGCCTCCGTTGGTAAGAGGCGTATCCGCGCTCGGACGTCTACGTGATGCACCAGGAATCTTAATTCGTGAGACCGAGCCACTTTTTTCCAATCACCCACAGTTCAATCTCGATGATCTTGGGCCCATTTCATGCGTTTTTGGCGATGACGTGCAGTGAGCATGAGGACCCGGCTGAATCTTTGGTTGCGCAGGCGCATGCGCTGAAGGCTGCGATGAACTGTGTGCTTTGACTCATTACCCTGATCACCACTGCTGTAGCTGTGAGTGATTTGTCGCACTGTGGCCCTGCGGTCGCTGTGAACAATGTTGGACAGTCTTTCCTCCTCTCCGGCCTCAATGAGATGCGGACGACACGCGCCTGGATGACGGTTCGTCACTTGGCCGTCTGTGCACCACTTTCGATACGTACTCAGTACAGCGGCACGTTAAAAACCCACAAGCCGCGCCGTTTCCGAGATAGTAGTTTCTAGGCGCCGTGCCATCACAATTTATCCTTTATCAAACTCCAATAAATCGGCAGCTTTTCCCATTCTCACTCCGAACACTCTACTAACCGAAAGCAGGTCCTCAGTTTGCTCTATGAACTTCACCTGCGCCACCCTTCGGTCACCAGGTGCGCTCATTTTTCCAGCCCGGTTGTGGTCATAATGTAATGGCTCATTGGTGTACATACGTACTGTGTAGTATTTTGTATTTAGAAACACATTTCGTATACACAGCCGAGTCACATTATTGTCACTACCTCCTACTTTTGACTTCAACTGCACGTAGCCCATGAATGAAGGCACGTGTCGTGAGTTGGCTTGCAGGGTATATAAGGTGTGCTGTACCCATTCTGAAAACAAAATGGCCGCGGGTGGCCTAGTGGGCAACGCTCGTGACTGCCACAGAAAGGGCCTCAGGTTCGATCCCATGCAGGTACGAAAGCTCGATCCTCTAAATATCCGCCGAGCGTCGGATGGGCACGTTAAGCCGACGGACCCCGGGTACTAACCCCCGGTAATAAATAAGGGCGTCTTCCTCCCCCTTTCTACTTCGCTTCCGTGTCACTTTCCTATCGGGCGCTATAGCCCAAATCTCTTAGTTTCCTATTTCTAAGGGTTGTTTAAGACCTGTGTTCAGACACTCTCTTCCTAAAATCCTCTACATATGATCATGATCTGAAAACATATCACTCGTTGCTGTCATGGATGAAAGGATCAGTTTATCAGATTGGGAAAAAGGGATTATTACCGGCTTTCAGGCCAAGGGTGGCAGTATTTCTTAAACAGCGCAGTTTGTGAACTGTTCGTCTGCTGCTGTGGTTAAAGTGTTTCGTGATTGGAAAAATAACACCATTGTGAATAAGCGAAGTGGAAACTGCGGAGCACCACGTGCCTTTGATGTGAGAGGTGAACGTCGGCTGCTAAGGTACGTGAAGGCCGATCGACACGCTACAGTGGAGCAACTCACTAGCCAAATGAACCAGGGGGATACCGGAGATGTGTCTAAAAACGACAGTTCAGTGCACCCTACTGTATATGGGGCTCCTATGCAGACGGATGGACACTGCACCTATGCAAACGAAGGTGCATCGGCAGAAGAGGTTTAAATTTGCACCGCAGTATCGGAATTGGATCTCCGCTGAATGGCAAATTATTGCCTTCTCTGATGAGTCACATTTTCTGCTTCATCGAACGGATCAATGTTGGCGTTTAAGGCGAGAAACATCGGAGAACAAGCGCTCTTCAACCATTAGGGGAAGAGCACGAGCTGGTGGGAGCAGCGTTATTGGCTGGGGAATGTTTTCGTGGCATTCCTGGTTCCACTCATACCTGTGTAAGACACTATGGACCGAATTCATTATGAATCCATCCTTGCAGACCACGTAGACCCATACATGCTGATTGTCTTCCCTGGGGCGGATGAGATCCTTCCAGCACGACAATGCGACGTGTCGCATAGTTAGAAATGCCCGAGAGTGGTTGGAAAAGCAGGATGAAGACTTCAAAATACTTCCCTGGCCGCCTAATACCCCAGACTGAAAACGAATTGAGTATCTGTGGGACCACCTCAATCGTACTGTTCGCTCCATGGATCCTCCACCATGCGCCCTCCAACAGGTGTCAGATGCACTGCAGTCAGCATAGCTCCACATATCTGTGAACACATTCCAGAAATTTACTGAGTCACTCCCAGCCCGTCTAGCTGCTGTCCGCGCTGCACACGGCGGTTACTCTGGATATTAGCTGGTAGTCACAGTAATGTGACTCGACCGTGTATAAAAAATAAATGCACTCTTTCTCGAAAATAACTTAAGTGGATATGAATCACATTATGTACAAATTATGTTCATGTAGATAATTATAAACAAGGATTAACAAGAAAAAATGTGAGAAACGTACCATGAAAAAAAACATGTATTTACGTATAGTATTCATACGTATTTGCATAAATGTTAAAAACTTTCTAATATCTTGCTGTACAACAAATTTTGATGACAATTCGTCGTCAAAGTATTCACAGTTATTAAGCGCGTAAAATGCATCGTCAGGAAATTTTTCTGCTAATTGAAAATCACGAAGTTTTGTATCAAAAGCGGCCTTTTTTGAAAAGGCTTAGGGGTTCTTGTGCATCATGCACTTCGGCCTCTTCGATATCAGTCTGTTCTGTTTGAAGTGACCTTACTATGTCTCCGTCGCTTAGGGTATGCTGAAACAATTACGTCTTCGTCAATGTCAAGGAACTCTTTAAGGAAATTTCTTCCCTGATAAGACTTTTGGTCAGCAAGTCATTCCAACATTGCTCGACATGTGGCAACACATTTTCTTCTTCGATTTTTCTTTTTTTTTTTATTGGAGGTTTAACGACCACCGTGAGCAACTCAATGTGCTATAAGCAGTCGCCCGTCCCTAATTTAGGGTCACTGGTTCCAGGGAAGGGACAGAGCCAGTGCCGTAAGACAAACACAACATCCATGCCTCACCGGGATTCGAACCCGGACCCCGTTCGGACGAATGATCAGAGGACATCGCTTAGACCACTGTGCCACCGGGGCGGTCTTCTTCGATTTGAAGTGATTCCATGAAGTCAGCTTTTGCAAAGCAATTTTTTTGCTATCGATTCTAAAACATCGTTTGCCACATCTTTGCCGATTCAGGTATATAAATCCTCAAATCAATCACCTTATCTGTAGATAGTACATTTTCTGAGACCCAAATAAGTCTTCCGAGAGTTCCTTTCCGATAATGAATTGCATCCATTGGATGCAATTTTGAAGTTGTGTTTGGGAAGAGGAAAATCAAATTCACATTTGATAGTTTTGATGCTACATTAGGATGACCGGTTTACAAAAAGAACATATTTTTTTCTGCCTAATCATTTTTTTTATTGAAATTTAAAATCCACTCCTCAAAAACATCACTTGTCATCCATGCCTTTCTATTACAATAGTAGTTAACATCTCTAAGGACTTCACTCCTTTGAAAAAACCTAGGTTGTTTACTTTTCCTATCACCAATAACACTAATATGCAAGGTTTTGTTGTTTTGAAATAAATAGGTGTATCAGAATGGATTTCTTGCGCAGATTCCGAAAATGACCTTCAAAATTCCCTAACACGTCAAGTTTTTCACAAATGACAGAAATGTGAAAATTAAAAAAAACGTTATTTTTTAATGACATTGTTATATGGCAACGTTTGTAACGTGTGAAAATGTTCTCTGGAGGGGTGGAATGATTGTTTAAGGAATAGATAAACATAAATATATAGCTGATAATGGAAATGAAACTGTTTTATTTGTATGACGTCACGACTTGCGCCACTCACAAAGGCGGAACATGAGAGAATGTTATCTTGGCACGGCAGTATGACTCATACCTCACGCCACTGCTCCCTTCTTTCTATTGGTCACATGAGGCGCCATTCGGGGCAGATCGTGTTACACTAGTCAGTGCAAAGAAGGGACTAGTCCCGTTAGGTTGTTTCTTTGTGGCGTGTGCAATGACTTCACGTGGTTGTGTAAATCATCCAGACATATTTTGCTACATATGTAGCTGTTATACGACAGGAAAAAAACAGAGGCAAAATATTACGCCTTTCGTGAAAAATGCTTATTTTCAATACTTCGGCATTAAACTAGCAGATCAGGACAAAGTTTGGTCTCCTCACAATGTGTGCCATGCATGTGTGGAGGGGTTGAGGAACTGGAAAAGTGGAAAAAGGGCATCAATGCCGTCCGGTGTACCCATGGTGTGGCGTGATCCAAAAACTCACAAGGACAACTGCTACTTCTGCACAGTAAATATCGTGGGCCATACCAGAACTAGTAAGCGTAACATTGTGTATCCCAGTACCCCATCTGCCATAAGACCAGTGCCCCATAGTGAATCCATCCCTGTGCCATCCCCGTCCAATATCAAGCCCCCAACAGACAACGATTCAGACGGTGATACAAGTGATGAGATGTACCAACCGGACAGCATGGAGGATGAAACCCCAGTGCCATTTACCCAACATGAGCTGAATGATTTGGTTCGTGATCTAAATTTACCTAAAGACGCAGCAGAGCTTTTATGATCACGACTTCAGGAAAAGAATTTATTATGTCCTAATACGAGATTCTCCTGGTACACCGAGAAGCAGAATTGGTTCCGTTTTTTGCTGAGGAAGGCGGTTTGGTATATTGTCGAAACATTTCGGCAGTCATGAAATACTTCAACATTAATTACAATTCAAGACAGTGGAGGTTGTTCATAGATGCCAGCGAATCCAGTTTAAAAGGTGTTTTATTACACAATACTAGCATCCATCCATCCATCCATCCATTTCAGTAGCACATTCTGTGACTTTGAAAGAGACACACGAGAGCCTTAAATTACTGTTGGAAAGTGTGCAGTACAGGTTTCATGAATGGTCTTTGTGCGGGAATTTCAATTCGATTGGGATATTGCTCGGCCAACAAGCAGGCTACACCAAATTTCCTTCCTTTTTGTGTGAATGGGACTCCACAGCAAGGACGGAACATTGGGTTCGGCAGCAATCGCCAATCAGAAGTACATTCACACCTGGCGAAAAAAACATTGTTTTACTTCCACTGGTTGATCCCTCGAAAATACTGTTGCCACCTTTACACATCAAACTTGGCTTAATGAAGCAATTCGTGACAGCTTTACGCAGGGACAGTAAATGCTTTCAGTATCTTGGTGGTAAGTTTCCATCAATCACGTCTGAAAAAATTAAAACTGGCATTTTCATAGGCCCACAAATACGAAAATTAATGGCAGACAACATATTCGAGGAAACCATGAGTGAGTGCGAATTGCGAGTATGGACTGCATTCAGAAATGTGGTACACAGCTTTTTGGGGAACACGAAGGCTTCAAATTACACCACTTTAGTCGATGACATGCTGGAATCCTATGAACTGCTTGGTTGCAACATGAGCGTCAAAGTTCACTTTCTTCATGCTCATCTAAATTATTTTCCTAACAGTCTTGGGGATTTTTTGGAAAGAACATTGCGAGCGCTTCCATCAGGATATTAAAGTGATGGAAAAGAGATACCAAGGAAAGTGGACTGTACATATGATGGCCGACTATTGTTGGATGTTGAACAGAGACTGTACGGACGCACACCGAAGACAATCCGAAAAGAGGAAGTTTGAAGGGGAGCCCAGTGGCGAATGTTAGGTATGTTTGCTTTTGAATATGTATTTATTTTTATCTATTCCTTAAACAATCATTCCGCCCCTCCAGAGAACATTTTCACACGTTACAAACGTTGACATATAGCAATGTCATTAAAAAATAACGGCTTTTTTAAATTTTCACATTTCCGTCATTTGTGAAAAAACTTGACGTGATACGGAATTTTGAAGCTCATTTTCGGAATCTGCGCAGAAAATCCATTCAGATACACCTATTAATTTGAAAACAACAGAAAAAAGTTGAAAAATTGCAGATCAATGTAATCTAAGTTTTTCTTTGCCGTTCGTGCTAGCGCCCGCCAAAACTGTTATCCTCACTTTGCTGTTTTTACTTTTATGACAATCGTCGTCTTTAAAAGTAAGAGTTTTGTTTGGCAAACATTTAAGGAAAAGTCCTGTTTTATCGACATTAAAAATGTTATCAGGAGTTTACTCTGCTAAAGACTTCTTCAAAACCGTGTTTTTCCATTGTCCATTGATCCCAGTCTGTGTCACACACGCTTCCACTTTCCCCCGAAAAAATCTATTTTTTTAAGATATGTCGCTTCTTAAATTTATCCAACCAACCGGAACTAGCTTGGAAATACACTTGCCCCAAACGGTTGGCCAACTATAATGCCTTTTCTTTTATAAGAGGTATAACGAAGTAAATTTCTCCGTCATTTTTGGTCCACGCCGGAGATCTATCCCGAGTCCTCTTATTCCGGAACAAGTCGCTCTACCAACTGAGCTACGCAGACGTTCGTTCTCGCTGCTATCTGCCTTTATGTGGCGCGTCCAGCTAGGCAGGCACGTCCCCCCCCCCGAAAGAGGGCCGGGACATGGCCCACGGATTAGCCGGGACCATGTATCATTGTAGGTAACCATCCGCTGAAGAATGTGCACTTGAGAACTCCCAGTCAATCTGGTGTGTGGAATGCAACATCACAGACATTTTTTTTTTTTTATTGGATTTTTAACGACCACCGTGAGCAACTCAATGGGCTAAAAGCAGTCGCCCGTCCCTAATTTAGGGTCATTGGTTCCAGGGAAGGGAGAGCGCCAGTGCCGTAAGACAAACACAACATCCATGCCTCACCGGGATTCGAACCCGGACCCCGTTCTGACGAATGATCAGAGGCCATCGCTTAGACCACTGCGCCACCGGGGCGGCCATTTATTTTTCAAAGCGCTGAAGACGGGATTCTCTTATGTTTCCTGTCTCGCGGTGTGGAAAGAACATCACACCATTGCGAGATCTTTAACGGCCGGGTAATCCGGGAAGTTCGGGCGCCATTATAACGAAGTCAGGAGCTCAGATTTTGCTGCAAATACATCAGAAGCAGAAATTGATACTTATGCCCCCTGGTAGCCAAACCATTTTTTTTACAAAATAATAGAAATTATATGAAAAACATTTCCCATCAGGAAATGTTGCAATATAAGAAGAATTTTCCAAACTGGAGTTTTAGATACAGAAATATCGGGGGGAAACGCAATTTACCATTACGCCCCCTAGCGAAAAGTCTATGAATTACTTGAAAATTTTGAAATTATATGGAAAGCATGTCGAACTGGGAACCCTATTCAATGAAGATCGAATTTTTCAAGTAGGATCATTAGAAGTAGAGATATTGGCAAAAATAAGTTATTCATCTACGCTCCCTGTCGGAGACACCATGGATAATTTTAAGAAGAAAATATCCCGAAAAGATTTATCGACATGAGTGGCATCGTTCCACGGACGGGTTTTTTTAATTCGAGGTATTAGAAGCTCAGATTTTGTGGCAAATACGTAAGAAGCATAAATTAACACTTACGCCCTCTAGTGGTTATCAAAAATTTGAAATTATAAGACTTTCCATCAGAAGATTCGCTGAAGAATTTATTTTTTTCAAATCGGCGTTTTAGAAGTAGAGATATCGGGGAAAACGCAAATGATTTTTTCGCCCCTTAGTGGAAAATCTATGCGTAACTTGAAAAAGTGACTATACCTAAAATACTCTTCTACATAATGGAATCTGAAGCTAAAAAAAATTTTTAATCGGATGTTTAGAAGCAAATATTATATATGGAAGAAATGTATTTTGAATACGATACCATCTGCGTTTACGCCCTTTAGCGAAAAAATTGTATATTGGAAAAAAAAACGAAATGGAGGATCATTATTCGTATGTTTCAAGCTTCCAATGCAAAAAGAATTTTTCAAATCGGATGAATAGTTGCAGAGATATGGTGTCGACAGACGTACGAACGGACAAACCGATAACATGAGCACGGTCTTTTTTTGCAAAAGACGTGCTAAAAATGAGATGCAAATCATCCGGAACCGCTGCAGTTAATATGATTGAGACTCAAATTCTGGTTGTAGTGCGCCATTACTTTTGGAAGTAGTCCACAGCAAATTCGATGCCATTTTGATGAACTTCCATCTATGATGATATTTGGGATTAAGAACTCTTCTAATTTCTTGCAAACCACGCCTCTGCGTCTTATTTAAACTCATTACTGTCTCTGAAAAGTCTTCCACGTGCACAGTCGTATGAGAATAATATGATCACCTACCTAATAATGCGAATAACCACCAATGGCCCGGATAACAACGGCGAGACGGCGTGAAATGGACGCAATGAGGCCATGGAAGGTTGCCCGAGGCACACGTGATTATTCGGACTGTGGCAAGACCACGGAGGTCCCGGAGATGACAGGGTTCTGGGTTGTCCCGTCGAACCTGTCGATCATAATAGTTCCACAAATGCTCTATGAGATTGAGGTCGTGCGATTTCTTTGGCCAAGAAAGAAGGTAGGCATCGCTGTCGTGTTTCTGAAACCAGCTAGGCACCCCTTAGCGATGTGGCACGGCTCATTTTCCTGATGGTAGACACCGTCACCACCAGGGTAAGCGACCGACATGTAGGGATACATGTGGTTATAACTAAGTAGCCATTAGCGTTCAGTGACCAATCCAGTGGTGCCAAAGGTCCAAGGTCATACCAGGTGAAAGCCTGCTGCTCAAAGTACCATCCCAGGAAAGAGAAACATTTCGACACCAGTGCGCCTCCAAGCTGACCCAAGCTAAGAAGTGGCTCAAGCTTAAAAGAAACCCGACGCTGTCTGAGTCCGTTTCCCGGATCAAGATGGCCCAAGACCTAGATGTTTAGCCTTTTACAGATTAGTCTTGACAATTCTCCATTATGGACGTTAAGGACTGTGAAAACAAATTCATGGACTTCATCCTCCAGTCAGGGTCAATCCGTCAAACGTCAAACAGCGGGCCCCATTAACAGATGGATTGCCAGAGTCAGAGCAGCATCCAGGCTACTTGCCTTACCAGAAGCAATGAAGAAAGAAGCTGGACTTCCCCCGGTGGTTCGCATCGAAGAGCTTTTGGCAAACTTAAGTATCACAAGCCAGGTAATCCCATCAGGCCGACAGTCTCGCTGAAGCACCCCCTTTCACCCGCCTGGAGAAAGCCCTAGTCCAATTCACGTGTCCTTTCCCGTCACCTTCGGACAAGTGTTACTCTCCTCAACTGATTTTATCTCGAGGCTAAAGATAGTCTCTACCGCACAGGAAGATATAATCGGCAGTATCGATGCAGTTTTGTTATACCCAAGTTCCAGTCTCTGAAGCCTCTTCAAATCTCAAAAATTCTATAGCAGCTACCAACATGTTCGCACCAGACGCACTTCGAGACATTTACAAGGTGATGGACATTGTCACAATATGAAACTTCACTTTTCGCTCCCAAGTCTATAAACAAACGAAAGATGTGCCAATGGGTTCATCATTATCGCCAGTTCTTGCAGAAGCAGTGTTCCGCTCCCTGGAGAACGTTTTCCTAAACCCGCTAACCCTAGTAACTGAAACCTGGTTCCTTTATGCAGACGACGTCTTTTTATATGGCCACATGGAGGTGAATCCTTAAACAATTTCCTCGAAACGTTGAACGCACACCACCCGGATATCAAGTTCACACTAGAACGAAAGTCCGGAGGAACGCTGCCATTCCTACATGTGCTAGTAACAAAGGACCTCCACAGGAACACTCAAGACACAAGTCTACCATAAGCCAATCCACGTAGATATCCATATTTTCCTTCATCTGCTAATCCCAAATACACACAAATACGCCTTCTTCAGATACCTTGCCAACAGATGTTTTGCTCTAAATTAGGACACTACCGCACGTGACGCGGAATTGCATAACCTAAAAGACCTCGCCTCTTCCACAGGCCACGACGTGCGGATTATTGAAGAGATTATCAAGAATGCAGCAACTAAGGCAAACAACCCATTTGTACACGAAAGAGATAACAGCCGGCAATTCCTGGGATCAATCCCATACATCCGTGTCCTAGCTTTTTTACTCAAGAGCACCCTCAGAAAGTTCGGCTTCGATGTTAGTCTAAAGCCTCCGAGGTCTTTGTTAGCTATCCTAAGACAGAACAGAGAACCAACCGTGCTGCTTTCAGACGCAGAAGTCTACTCCATCCCTCTGCTCTATCAATATCGCTCCATAAAACATTACATTGGCATGACAAAAAGATCCTTCAGATAGAGAATTATCGAGCACAAACGTGACATTAAGAACCAAAACCTTACAACGGCTCTAGCGAAGGAAGTTGCGAACCACGCCGCCATTCTTCAATGGGATGACCTCAAGAAATTAGCTCCATATACAGACCCAAGAACCACCGCCTTCAGAGAAATCGTTCAAATACCAACACTGGAAAGCACTTGCCATTCGGATCTTTCCACAGATCTACCAGCTGTTTGGCCTGCCCTCCTACATATACATCCACGAACGTGATCACCCCACCTGTCATCCTCTTATTTAACAGCACGTGTTCATAACCTACTTATTACGTGTATTTCTTTGTTTATTTTTATTTCAATTTTCTCAGTACGATTTTGTACTCAACTTTGTAAACATTAGTCTGACGAAGCCGCCCGTCTTCGGCGGTGAAAGCTAGCGTTTAGTTATTTAATTTGTACTCTTTTACGCCAATTAAACGGAGATCTGCACGCTCGTGTTGTAATATTCTAGCCAACGAAGAAGGATTTCTTCAAATCGGACTGTTACAAGAAGCGGTATTGAGTTAAATTAGTCATCTACGTCCCTGTCTGAAAAGCTGTGTATTATTTTACCTTAGCTGGGCATTATTGTTTTATTATATGGTCAATGACTTTCCGTGGTGAGCGGTATCTAACCACAAAAGAACTTCTTCTTTCGTGTTTTATAAAGCGCAGATATTGCTGCAAATTACTTCGGAAACCGAAATATATATTTACGCCGCCTAGTGGCCAAACCCTTCTTTAAAAAGAAATAGAAATTAGATGCAGAATACTTCCCAGCAGCCTACGGGGAAACAATTCTAATCGGACTTTTAGAAGAAGAGATATCTAGGAAATCGGAAAATCCACTTCTAGGAAACCTGAACTTTTGTACGCGAAATTGCAAATTGGCGACGACATGTTCTAATGTGACTTCTGTAATGGCTGCAACCTCTCGCCGTATCACGTCTTTAAAAGCGTCAATTGTTCGTGTCTTATTGCGGTATATTCAGCCCTTCCGTAAACCCCACAAGAATAAATCAGGTGGCGTCAGGTCTAGTGCACTCTGCGGTCACATATCTTTCGAAATTACTCGGTCAACGAAATAGCTTTAAATTTCCCTCATGCTTGCATTAGATGTATGACACGTTGCACCGTCTTGTTGAAAAGAACCTCCCATTAATTCGTCATCTGTTTACTGATTTACAAATTCATTGACTATGTCCAAGTACACCTCCGTGGTAACAGTTTGATCGAAGAATATGAGACCGATAACTCGTCTGCGAGACAAGGCACACGACACCCCAATTTTCTCCGAACGTTAAGGCTCCGTATCAAAGTCATGTGGGTTTTCTTCTGCCCATATACGCGTGTTTTGCGAGCTCATGTAGCCACTCATATGAAACCAGGCTTCATCCGTAAACCATATAATGTCCAAAATCCCAGGATGTTCTCCAACGAAGTGTTGGGACCATAAACAAAATTGTATACGTTTGTCCAAATCCTTTTGAACCAACTCTTGGACTATGGACACACGATATGGGTGCAGTTTCGCTTTTTTTGGCAACTCTTTGATACGAGGAATAAGAAATACCAGTTTCTTGCGGAAGTCTCCTTACGGATTTTGTTGACGATGCTAGTAATCGCTCCTTTATATCCTGCCCCGTGCGTTCATTCATCTTCCGGCCACCTGCGTGTTGATTTAGAAAACTGCCTGTTGTCTCTAATTTTTTCACCAATTTGTGAATACGGGATTTTGACGGTACACTTCCTTTACCATATGTATTCCGGGTGGTATGTAAATTACGAAAATTGCGAACCAAAATCAGACCGCCATTAAAACTCTGTATGTAAATTGCGAACCAAGGCCCATGACCGTTATATGTAAATTCCGAACCCACTTCTCTGAACATTTACGGAAATTTAACATTTAGAACATTACAGAGAAAATTAACAAGGCCCCTGCTCAAGGATGACAAACTAGTTTTGTTGTTTTCGTGAATACATTGCTTTAAATTGTTTTACATTGTTTTAATCATTTATATATTGACAGCAGTTCGAATTTCCCTCCAGATTTGTGGGCAGAGGCCAGTGCATATAATGAACACATTACAAATGCGTGTGCGTCCCTTCATTCTAGATTCAACTCCCATTTTTATCATCCCCATGATTTCGTAGAAGTATTGACATTATTTTAAGCGCAAACGTACGTTAAAATTCAAAGTGTGAAAGCTCTAAAGAGAAAAATCAGTAAAAGTGCACTCCAACGAAAAAAAAATTGCATGAAAAAATAGACGATTACAAAAGAGGACATATTTCAAAAGTTTTTTATGTAAAATTTGCATCGCATCATTATAAAATGTGATTGTTTCCGAAAATGGTGGAAAGATTAGCATGACCCCCTGCGCAAGGATGACAAACTGATTTTCTTGTTTTCTTGAATACATTTACAATATTTTAATTATTACTTTTTCATACCTTTTTTTGATATCGTCAGAATGGGAGCAGAAAAGTTGGTTCGCAATTTACACATAGGGTCTAGAAAAGTTGGTTCGCAATTTACACATAGGGTCTAGAAAAGTTGGTTCGCCATTTACACATAGGGATCTTGTGCCTTAGTTCGTAATTTACATATAGAAACTATGGGCGATCTGATTTTGGTTCGCAATTTACACATAGGGATCTTTGGCCTTAGTTCGTAATTTACATATAGAGGATATGGGCGATCCGATTTTGGTTCGCAATTTACACATAGGGATCTTGGGCCTTAGTTCGTAATTTACATATAGAGGTTAAGGGCAATCCGATTTTGGTTCGCAATTTACACGTAGGGTCTAGAAACGTTGGTTCGCAATTGACACATAGGGCTCTTGGGCCTTAGTTCATAATTTACATATAGAGGTTAAGGGCGATCCGATTTCCGTTCACAATTTACACGTAGGGTATAGAAAAGTTGGTTCGCAATTTACACATAGGTTTCTTGGGCCGTAGTCCGTAATTTACATGTAGAGGTTAAGGGCGATCCGATTTTGTTTCGCAATTTACACATAGGGTCTAGAAAAGTTGGTTCGTACACATAGGGGTCTTGGGCCTTAGTTCGTAATTCACATATATAGGTTAAGGGCGATCCGATTTTGGTTCGCAATTTACACGCTCCGGTATTCCGAAATGCCGTTTGACATTGATGAACTCGTTCGCTACTATTCACGAAAAATTAACACGAGCTGTTCAACTGAATACATATTTGCAGAAGACGTAATCACTTTACATTGAGTCAAACACCTGGTCGGAGGTCGCGCGCGTCAAGGTCACGGGTAAAGTCCACTTCATTGCAAGGTGTGATGGTTCTGCTTCGATAGACGAAAGCTTCGTTCATGTACATTTTCATAAGAAACCATCGAGTAGTGAGAAAGTTATTGAGGTGTGTTTGGGTTTCCTAGTGAGCTAATTTCCCTGCATGTGGTGTCAAAGGAAAGAAAGAACGTTTTCAATCGGATATTTAGAAGCAATGATATGGAAAAAAACGTATTTTGAATTCAATATCATTCTGCATTTGCGCCCTCTAGCGGCGACGTTATGCACCAGAAAAGGATCCATAAAAAAGGACGATCACTTTCATATTACAGGCTTTCCAATTCAAAATGAAATTTTCAAATCGAACTAAAAGTTGTAAACATATGGTGTCCACGGTAGACGGACAGACAAAATGAGACTTTAAGTACGGATTGCGTTTTGCAAAACACATACTAAAACTGGCTTTCGGAATGTTTGCTACTATTGCATCATACCTACACTTTCCAATATTGATTTACGTAATTAATACAGACATTTGGCGTGGAACAGGAACATCAAACAGAAGTAATCGCCCTTTCCACGTTTATAAGTGAGTCACGGAAAACATTCTCATTGGCTGCCACCGGGAATCGGACCCAGGTCTTTCAGTTACGCGCCTGTACATGCTTCCACCGCACCACAGCTGCCTCGAATTCCTCCAGACTCACATACACTAACTGCCAAGCCACTTGGCATGCTGCTTCTTGGAGCCCCGCACAATGCTGGGGATTCACCAAAGATGGTAAGCAGCAACTGAACAAATAACTAGACTGCGAATGAATAATTAATGCAGACATTTGACGTTGACCGGGAACATCAAACTCTTATAAAAGTGGAAAGAGCTATGACTTCTGTTTGATGATATTGATTTACGTTTTTAATTCCACCCTGCTTTTATGAAAAATCAAAACTCTAAACTTTGAGAAAGTGAAAAATATCTTACCCTGTTTTCACAAAAGCAATCCATCTGTCCATCATGCTTTTGCTGATTTCCTTTTCCTCGTCAGTATAATTTTTGTCACCATCCAAAGGACGCCCGTATACGAATGGCACTTCATCAAAATGTGTAACTCCCATCCATTCAGCATTCACTGTCGTACTGGGTCTGTGAGTGAACAAATAGAAATAGACTGGCTTCGATCTGGTAGACATAAAATCTGCTTGAAACATCGTGGGACAAAAAATAATAAAATCTCCCACAGAATCGTACAAGGAAGTCTTCATGTAATCCACACCGTCATCCGTTTCAGGATACGTTTTCCTGCTGCCACTTCCTTCTACGTAAAATTTGGCAATGGGTTCCGTATTCTTCTGATGAAGCATCCCCAAGATAGTTCTGATCAAAGAACTACTCAATCGTTTCTTCAGAATTGGAGCGTTCGCGCCGTAGACCCCGAAAACCTCTGGTAGGGCGACTGTAATGAAGAGTGACCCTTCATTTTTGTTTCCGCCAAGTAAAACCTCCGTATCTTGGAAATGACCATCTGCCATCATTTGAGCAAGGTTATTCGATATCGTGACATCGTCGTTGTGAGGAAAAGCAGTGACTGCAAATACTTTCATAAGATAACCTTCAGTCTCAGAAACAACATTGGCTGGTAGGCGTTTAAGGCAATCCACAATCATTTTGGGATTCGAGGTTACGTTGACGTCACTACTCGAGCACCCAGTTGCGCTCGCTACTCTTTCAGCAACCTTCAACAAGTTCTGCGTCATCGTTTTTATTATAGAATTCACAATTCCTCCGCTTTCCAGCACTACTCGTTTAACTAATCCGCGTGTAAGTGGTGATACAAGAAATAGTGCTGCAGATATGGCACCTGCACTTTCCCCGGCTAGGGTTATTAGTTCAGGATCACCCCGAAAGCTTTCGCATTAGTCTTTATCCACTTTACGGCCGTAATTTGATCACTTATGCCCATATTTCCACTGTACTGCGGTTCTGTAGTTGTAAGAAATCCAAATAGTCCAACTCTGTAGTTGATAGATGCCACTATGATGTCACCGCGGCTGGCTAACCTTGCTCCATTGTAAACATCCATCTCTGAAGAACCATGGGTAAAGGCACCACCATGTATCCACAAGAACACAGGTTTTAGTTTGGTATCCTGTAGAGAACCAGGTACCCATATGTTTAAGTACAGGCAATCTTCGCTCATTCTCTCAACATTTGGAGTCCAGTAGAACTTGATGGTGTAGTTCTGGTAGCATGGTGGTGGTAAAATTGTTGCATTGTATTCTCCCTCCCATGGAGTGATCGGTATCGGTTTCTCGAAGCGAAGGTTCCCGACCGGTGGCTCAGCAAATGGAATTCCTAAGAAAGCCTCGACGTCCTTACCGTCAAGCAACTGAACTGTAGTGCCACGGACTTTTCCAGTGTTCGTCCTTACTAGCCTGTCTCCCAGGACGTAGGGGTTGCTCAAAAAGACAAAAAAGAGAATCCACTCAATGCGCATGGCTTTCAAATCCAGCTAAAAAAAGAAGAAAAAAATTAGGTTATTAACAAGAACAAAAATTTGTGGAGTGAATTACAGTAAACTTCGCTTGTACGTATATCTACTTAATGTTCTGTTTTGCTTAGGAGTTTAACAACCACCGTGAACAATTCCGTTCCTAATCTGAGGACTGGTGACTTTGGGACGGCCGAATTATTGACGAATTCGCCCGTCCCTAATTTGGGGCTGCTGATTCCAGAGAAGGCAGCGAGTCGTCAGTTCCGTAAAACAGGCCAACCATCACCGGGATTCGAACCCAGACCCTACCTCGGACGAGTGATTCGAAGCTAACGTTTCGAGCCACGCGGTCATCGGGGTGGCTTCTATACTTAATGGACAACGTTCATGCAACCAGATCTTGAATGGAACCTTATTATCATATTGTTGTGTATCTAGGCCGGAATAACCAGTTTTAACGGAACATTAAAGACGAGTTCGTACCGCTAGATCAAGCGCAACTCAGAATACATCAACACTGAATTGATCACTCCACTTTAGCACACAAACACATCATTTCATTTACATTAATCAATATAAACACCCAGATCCCTCTGTCTCTCTCTGAAACGCTTGACGTCACAGTAACGTCTGCATTGTTGCACCATCATTTAGCGATCAATTCGTGTGTGCTCTCGCGATGGTATAGTGATTGTCTGCTATATAATAGCGCTCGATCACTTTCAGATGTCAAGGTGATCGCGTGCTAATTTAAAAACATTGAATCATAAAAGACTCGAGTTCTATTTCTCCGATCTACAAAATTCGAATTAAAATCTTAATATCACGGCAAGTTGCGTTTGTATATTAATTTAATTTAGCACAATTAGAAGATGAATTTGTACGTTTTAATTATTTTTTACTTTAACTAACTTTCTGAGTTTAGTGCTGGTTATATTGTACATTTTGCAAAAAAACGGTCTATCTATAATGAATTAGCTTTATACTTCTTTCCGCTAAGCTAATTATATGAATGATTCTCTTCCTACCAGTTAGCTAATGATATACTTGTACTAAGCTTCAAAACAGTGAACTCAAAATGGTTGTTACTAGTTAATTACGAACGTAAACAAAGTCTTAACGCTGGTTATTTATGGTAATGAATAAAAGTTATAAACCTAACAGCCAGACAGAGGTCTGACAAAAACTATTAATTGAGAAAGACGTACTTACTTCAACTTCTTTATTATAAGACTCTTGGTCAACTAAAGCACACACACAACTTGTTTTACACTAATGAAGAATCTCTCCTCATAACAACACAATCTCTCCTCGTATTATAAACGCTCTCCGTAAACAACAACGCTCTCTCATAACAACAACAAAAGCTCTTCTCATAACAACACCAAAGCTCTCCTCATAACAACACAAAAGCTCTCCCTAAGTCTCGATGAACGCGCCTATATACTAGCTACCACCACGTCATGACTTACACTCATTGCCAGATCTCATTCATCGGGTGAAATAATATTTCGTTCAGTAAGAAGATAATTTACATAGTAAAATAAAATAACCAGAGATAGTAAAATCAAAAGGAAAGTGAATATAGAGTATACGTTACATATCTTAATGCTCTGACCTACAGTAAAAACTGAAATCTTAAGATGTCAAAGTGAGCAAAATTGCATCTAAAAACTGATGTCACCCCAACAGCACATTGTCGATAATTTAAATAGTTCCAATTTGTTATGCCAGATGTCGCATTATTTTGTAGAAAAAGCTTCGGTATGAAGTTTCAAACTAACCGTTGAATAGGACAGTCTAAACAAGCCGTAAACGGAATAACAAGTGTGCCGGAGAAAAATTCGTTTTTACTATATTTCCTTACAAAAAGCCGGCGTCTATTTGATTTGTTTCCAATCTGCTTCAATTAAAAATTTTGCCGCCCCGGTGGCGCAGTGGTCTAAGCGATGGCCTCTGATCATTCGTCCGAACGGGGTCCGGGTTCGAATCCCGGTCAGGCATGGATGTTGTGTTTGTCTTACGGCACTGGCTCTCTCCCTTCCCTGGAACCAGTGACCCTAAATTAGGGACGGGCGACTGCTTATAGCCCAATGAGTTGCTCACGGTGGTCGTTAAACCTCCAATCAAAAAAAAAAAAAAAAAAAAAAAAAAAAAAATTAAAAATTTCACTCCATCATAGGAGGGGCAACATACCCTATATTTATTTACAGCTTAAAAACAACCGTCCTAGAACGGTCTATACGCTAGTTTACAATAGTCATCAACACAGATTACGTATAATCACTTTGCATAATGCAAGATAACTAATAAATAATCTGTAATGTTCATGTACGTATAGCTTACTGAACATTTCATAAATTAGTTCTCAAAAACTTCACCTATAGTGAAACAGGAATCATTCAAGGAAACGTCGAGAAAAAGTTCTTACAGTTAGTCTTTATTCAGCCAAAACTCCTTTAGCACATCTCACTCTTCAAATAGTGGCGTATCTTCGGCCCGAGACCTGGCCTATCCCCCCCCTCCATCACTCCCCACCGCCTCCCTCCCTCCCCCTCCCTCCCCATTACTGTTTTTTTTATTGTGAAGTTAATTTTTAATTGTTAAGTAATAGAAGTAACTTTTTTTCTAAATTTTAGATACATGCCATTGCTAACATGATACCAAATAAATATGAAGATTAGGAGTTGAACACTTATTTGTACATGAACTCCATTCTTCTTCTGAATACTTTATTTGTACATGAACTCCAATCTTCTTCTGACGTGTGTTTACAGTGCTCCGTGATTTCAAACTCGTTTGGTGGTTTCTACATTATTTTAGGTTCTGAAAAGCAGTGTGACTTACTTTTAAAGGTTCGTGTCTTCGTTCTATCAACTTCCCAGTTGGTGAGTAGAACCCATTTTGTTCTATTTGGCTTTATTTGTTATTTACCTTCTGACCAAGCTGGTTCGACGTCCTCTGGGCGCCGCCATTTGCATTGATGACGACACCCGTAGTGCGGGATCGGAGTCCAATCAGCAGACCCGATGACCTGCAATCCACTGCCTTCCCTTCTAATTGTGACGCCGCTGCCCGACCTTCTCTTTCTGGCGGTATGGCTCTGCCTTTTCTTCCTGGCGGTGCTCCGTCACCCTCAACGAGTGGATCATCCAGAATCGACTCTGGTCATCAAGCTTTGCCTTCCCCAGTGCCTCAGCGTTTACTGGCTGATCCTCTTCCTGGTGCTGCTGGAGCCCCTACCGCTTTAACAACCTTGAAGACGTCATCTGTGTCATACTCTGCGGTTGCTACCTCGAACCCAATACACCAACCCACTAAAGTATTATATCCTGGTGCTGCGGCGCTCCAATCATGCATTCACCGTAATGGACACAACATTGTGCTGGAACTCCCGTCTGATTCCCCAGCGGTGGACTGCTTTATATCTACACTTGATAGGGGTGTTTGTTTTGAATCCCTGAATACTGTTAAAATGAAGGAATATGCCACAATGCTTAAGCAGATGTTCTCCGCCTCTGCCATTTCACATATGTTCCGGCGTGGTAGGACCATAATCGTGTATTTCACCAAGGCAGAATATACGCATTCGGTGATTACTACTGGACTCACCATCGGTCAGCACCATATATTTCCGGAGCCAGTAGCTCAACGCCCAATTAACGTCTCCTTCCATCCTGTACCCCCAGAGGTGTCTAATACAATGCTGTTCGCAATCCTCTCCACTGTAGGACGAGTTGTAGGAGACATCAAAACCTACTCGGCAGCGCCGAGAGACAAGGACGACAGGGACATTTGGAGCGCGCGCCGTGTTGCTCGGGTCCTTTTTCTTCTCAGGATAATATCGCACATATTCCTACACAACTTACCATAAAGTGTGCGAAACACACCCGCCGAATTGACTTTCTGACGGAGTTCCATTGCAGTGCTTGCAAGTCCTTTGGACATTTTTACAATAACTGCCCCAGCTTTACCACATCTTCTACGACAGACCGTCCAGATGGATCTACAATATCATCAATATCTGAGGTTCCTCTAGATCTTACTACAGAGACGACCTCTGCAAAGTTGCCTCCTGCTGTCGAGTCAGACACTTCACCTCCACTGACGGCGGCGCATTGTCCCTCGCTATCCGAGGTGGCCCCTCAAGCAACTGAACTTCCGTTGAAATCTGGTTTCATCGGAGCGCTTTCCGACACGGATATCTCATTCATAGATATTGACCCTCCTGAAGCTGCCTTGGATACAATCTACCAAAGTGCTGTGCAAGATCATAGTGGAGGATCTGACACTGAGCTTCGTTCACGACCGGTGAAGCGTGACGCGCTTATGCCTCCTCGCACTTCTGTCAAATGCAGACGTCACCCGGATGGGGGACCCATCCGACCCTCCAATCGAACACGCTCTGCTCATAGTAGCACGCGTGAAACAGTCTCAGACGACGACTCGCTGGTTGATTCTGATGATATTCCCAATTATGAGATTTTTGCTGGCCATCTTGAGACAGCGTGTGTTGAAAAGCTCTCCCTCTCACACAAAGAGTTGTATGAATTGATCGCGACCAAGAAGAAACCTCATAATCTCACTCGGTATGTTAAAGACCACGAATCCATTCTTCAGCCACTCCTTGCACAACTCGACCTGATATCTACCATTGTTACGGCCAAACCTGCTTCTCTTGGTCTTTCTACTCCTTTCATTTGTCACCTCCGTCGACGGATTACGTCTATTCGCAACGCTGCCACCAAAGCTGCGACCCCACCTGAAGGATTGGAGATTTCAAGTTGATTTCTTTGAATTGCCGCGGATTCTCCTCAGCCCAGGCTAACTCTCTTGTCTATGAGGACCTCTCCGATGCTTCTGCGGACTTTCTACTGTTACAGGAAACGCATTGCTCTTCCACCACTGCATTCCATACCTGGAGGTATTGGCCCTATGTGTTTCATCATGCATATTGCCTAATAAGAACTGGTGGGTTGGCGATTGGAATCCACCAACGATTGTCAAACATCCTCATCACACCGATTGTTACTAATTTACACGGTGACCAGGTACAATGGTTTAACCTTCTCTCACACTAATGTTCAATATCATATTTTTAATATATATATACCATCTGCTGATTCATTAATTGCCCCGTTATTCACAGCTTTACGTTCAGCTTTTACACTGATTCCTCCTGAGGACCCTTGCATCCTCGGAGGAGATTTTAACTGCACCCTATGGCCTTCCTTAGATCGTTGCTCTATTCGCGGCGAGTACCGCACCCAACTAGTTGATGAATTAACGCAGTTTCTGTCGGATTACCATTTTGTAGATGCATTCTGACAACTATATCCATCTCGTATATCATACACCTGGTGTACTTCTCCTGGGAGAGGAGCCATTGCAGCCAGATTGGATCGAATTTATATTTCTTCTTCGTTAGCCCCAGTTATTACAGCTGCTTCACATCTACCTACAGCTTCTTCAGATCACAGTGCGGTTTTGTTGTCCCTCTGCACTTCCTCTCCGTCTTCCTCCACACGACGCTCCTGGACTTTTGATGACTCCTTGCTTCAACGAGAAGACTTTTGCGCTGCTGTCAATTCTTTCTTGACAGCTAAGCGAACTCTTCTCGATAGTACTCCGAGTGCCATACGCCTTTGGCTGGATGTCAAGAAGGATTTAATTCTATTGGTCCGGCGCCTTGCTCATGCGATTATCAATGACAGGAAGATGATGATTGATAATCTCCGACGCTTATTAACATCTCTCCCCATGACGGATCTACTGTACGCAGCGTTGGAAGACGAACTTCGTGCTCAACTTCTGCCTCTCGCACAGCAAGCCTGAAACTGCTGCACCTTTCAACATCATCGGTTTCATATGAGGTCTTGTCTCGCTTGGAATCGCCTCATCACGCTTCACAGACCCTTCGATGTCTTCGTCTCCCTGATGGGACCGTCTCTTCCGATGCCTCCACAATTTGTTCTAAGGTTTACTTTTTCTTTGAGGGTAAATGCCAAGCGGTGGCGCAATCCTCCGATCCCTATAATTCTTCTCTTCTATGTTCTATTCCTCAGGTCCCCTCACATCTAATTTCCTCCCTTCTAGCTGACTTCTCCTCTGTGGAAGTGGGGAGGCTTTTGCCTCCCTTAAATCTCACGCTTCTCCAGGACCTGATGGCCAAACATACTCTTTCTATCGCACTTTCCTCCCGTCCCTTCTACCTTTTCTTTCTGCCTGTTTCTCATCTGCTCTATCCACCTCTGCGCTTCCGCCGGAATTTACCAACGCACATATCGTTCTCATTCCAAAAAAAGGGCGACCCTTTGGACATTGGAAATTGGCCCCCAATCTCTATCCTAAATTTCGGGTACAAATTCCTCACGAAACTTCTATCATGCCGTCTTAACCCCATACTTCCTTTTCTTCTCTCACCCGACCAGTCATACACTGTGCCTGGTCGGTCTATTAACAAACAACATCTCCTTTCTTCTAAATCTTGTTTCTCTTGCTGAAACTCGCTCCGAAACACTAGCACTACATAACCTCGATCAGAAATCCGCTTTTGACAACATCTCTCACCACTATCTCTCTGCTGTTCTCTTCCGATTTGGTTTCCCCTTTTCCTTCGTTACTTTACTCCTTAGCCTCTACCGTGGCGCCCATTTCCATGTCCGAACGACCTCCTACTTGACTGCTCCAATTCCTTTTAATCGTGGAATCCAACAGGGCTGTCCTCTTTCAGGACAGCTTTTTGCCTTGGCGTTTGAGCCTTTTCTTTTGGAGACTCAACATTTGCTGCTATCTCTTCTGTCACCTCAACTCCCGAGTACTCGCCATCATCGTTTTGTCTTCTCCGCCTACGCTGACGATGCAACGTTTTGCCTTAGGAATGATGCTCAATGTTCCAGCCTTCTTACAGCATATCAACGTTGTGCAGACATATCGGGAGCAACACTTAATGCTTCCAAGAGTACTGGCCTTTGGTGTGGGTCGTGGGTGGGCCACACCGATGCTCCGTGGGGTGCGGTTTGGTCCTCCACGGTCCAGAAGATATTTGGAGCCTATGCTGGTTCCCCACTCCAAGCTGCCTCAACCTCTTGGGATGTACTCCTTTCTCGGTTGCGACGTACTGCTGCTTTTTGGAAGTTCTGTCGCACCTTCTCCTCATAATTTTAGCGCGCTAACATTGCGCAACGGTATTTTCTTTCTCTCTGCTTTTTTTCGTGGTCGTTCACAACGCTGCGGAAATCTAAACTAGCGACACTCAACAACCTGCTCATTCCATCATATGGCCAGCAAAACATTGGACCGCCTCGGAGACTTTGTTCCTACCTGAAAACCATGGTGGAATAATGATGCCTGACGTCCGACTGTTCTACAGGGCGAACCGAGTAGTCTCCTTCCTCCGCCTTCTTCTTGCTCCCTCACCCTCACTTCACTCTACTCTTAATGTACTCACTTCCCCACTTGATCCATCCTTTTCTTTTCTTCTTTTCCTCAAGATGGATTCCTCCACTTTTTCCTCCTCCCATTTCCCTGCTCTCCTTTCTGAGTCGTTGGTGGTTTTTCGTTCTCTTCCCCTTATCCGAGCCTTATCTACTATAACATTTTATCTCCTGGCCGAACCCCTCTTCTATTCCACTCTCATCCATCCACCTGATCAATCTTTCTTTCTTTTCCTTCCGTGGGTGCACTCTGGCATCCTTACGGTTCAATCTCTCGTTAACACTGACCTCTCTTGGAAAACTCTCACATCTCTTTGCCCCAGCTCCACTGCTTCTCTTGATGCTGACTACGCTCTTCTTCGCTCCTCACTTCACTCTCTGTTTCCTTCATTAGTCTCTGCTCATGGCCTTCTCTCCGTTTCTGGACCAAGTCTTTTGGTTCCTTTTTTTCCTCCCTTCTAGGGACTCGGTCGCTCTCGCTACCTCCTTTTCAACAGCTGCCCTCTATCGCTTTCTTCGAGCCCCCTGACTTCTCCCCATTCTATTCCTAGCGCACCTCCCTCTCTTTCCTTTCCTATCTGGTCAGCCTCCCTTACCATTCTTTCCTCCCCGTCTGAACGTGACACCCACTGGCGCTTTCTACACCAACGGTTACCTGTCCCTCTTTCCCTTTCTAGGATGTCTTTACTTTCCTCCCCTCTCTGTTCTTTCTGCGGGCAGGAAGGATATGTTCAGCATGTATATTGCTATTGCCCTACAATTATGCCGTTCTTGTGCTATGTTTTCCGCTTGGATAACCATATCAGTGGACACGATCTTCCGTTTCTTGCCTATGCGTGGCTCCTATTGACGAAACACCCGCCTACATTTTTATCTCCACTATGTTCTTATATTTTTGTTTTAGCTAAGGACGTCATTTACGTTTTTCATAATTCAGAGCGACTTTCCACAGCTCCGCCCTGCATTCTTGCTGCAGGAGGGACAATGTGTTCAATCTTCTGTAATCGCATTCGTGCTCTTCTGCGTCTTGAGTACACTTCGGCGTGCTCTAAAGCATACTCTTCCCCTTTTCCATCGGACGTGGGCCAGTAACAAAGACTGGTTCCACGTCGATGGCACCTCTGTTATTCTTGACATTTAGTTACAGTACTTAAACTTCTTGCACCGTTTTTGTCTTGTTCTATGCACTTTATCCAGCTCTCACTAAGCCCGATACCGGTCTCCAGCTTTCTTTCTTTATGGTGAAACTACTCCTCTGTCATGAGCCAGTCTTACTACATCTGCCTATACATTGGAAGTTCTTCCTTTTGAGTTTGTTCGCACGGGCCGCTTTTACTACTTGCACACTACTTGCATATGTGACATTCTTTCACATGTTTTATTTGTGCTTACTTTGCGAAGAATTTTCTTTACATTGCTCATCGGTTGAATGTACCATTTTTGTTTTTAGTGGATCTTTTTCCACGCTGTATAATGTTGTATTTCAATAAATCCATAGAGCTTATCACTCGAACTTTTTAACTGCTATTTGCACTATTATACACGTACTATTCTAGATTATGTAATGTTGTAATTCTGTTTTGTATAGAGAGCATAATGTTTATATCACGCGTACATGGCGTCTTTTACATTACGTGCCACATTCTTGTACCCGCATTTTGATTATTTGTTTCTTGTAATCCTTATACCCCACGTTTTGTGCTATTTTGATCCATATCCGAAATACTGTCTGTTCACTATTTATGTTTTTTTTGTATACCACTGAAAATCTTTCATACCCAATTCGATGTCGCACTTCTTTTGTTCATCTTTAGTACGCCTCTAAAATTTATTATGTGCGTATGTACGTTTCCGCAACTTTCTCATGTTATATCTGTCGTTTTATCACCTATTTAGCATCTTGTCCCTCATGATATTGTCCTGTACCATACATATCTACCTGTATAGATATCCCTGTGCAACCTATGTTTTTATCATTTACTATGTTTTTGTTTTTGGCGACCGTTGTTCCCCTCATTGTACATTTTCATCGTCATTTCACCTTTATTCACTGTTATATTTTTTCGCCTGTCGAGCTGGCAGATCGTCACGCAATTTTCACCCCAAGAATCTAATTCTTGAAAAACACTGTGCTGTACTCGTACCTTTTCTCGATGAAATGTTTTCCTTAGTATCTGTTGTTTGATTGTTCTATATGACGCATGTTCTCTTTGTTGCACTTATTTAAGCATAATGTTTGCCCTACATCATGTGATTGTACTCTATGGCAAAAATTTATGACTTTTTTAGGTATATATTCTGTGCACGCCACTGAGAGTTCAGTGTTTATTTCGACATAAAGCATTTGTTATCATCAGCATACCTGCAAAACTTCGCCATACGGCAGTCTTCGTTTCCTGCTGTTTATTATCATGTTGTTTTTGTTTTTCTGTATTTACACAGCATGTATAACTGTATTTCTTTGTCTTATGCCAAGATTCGGTTCTGTGCATTTTCTCCATGTATCACCACACAGATTTCATCATTTTGTTTTTCATTAAATGGCATGATATTCCTTTCATTGTATATATTACATCGTCATGTTAACCGTTCATGTTTATGCTTTCGACTGTCAAGTCGACAGACTGCCATGTATTTTATTCCAACAATAAATTTGTTGAACACATGGACTCCATTCTTCTTCTAAATACTTTATTTGTACATGAACTCCATTCTTCTTCTGAATACTTTATTTGTACATGAACCCCATTCTTCTTCTGAATACTTTATTTGTACATGAACTCCATACTTCTTCTGAATACTTTATTTGTACATGAACTCCATTCTTCTTCTAAATACTTTATTTGTACATGAACTCCATTCTTCTTCTGAATACTTTATTTGTACATGAACTCCATTCTTCTTCTGAATACTTTATTTGTACATGAACTCCATTCTTCTTCTGAATACTTTATTTGTACATGAACTCCATTCTTCTTCTGAATACTTTATTTGTACATGAACTCCATTCTTCTTCTGAATACTTTATTTGTACATGAACTCCATTCTTCTTCTGAATACTTTATTTGTACATGAACTCCATTCTTCTTCTGAATACTTTATTTGTACATGAACTCCATTCTTCTTCTGAATACTTTATTTGTACATGAACTCCATTCTTCTTCTGAATACTTTATTTGTACATGAACTCCATTCTTCTTCTGAATACTTTATTTGTACATGAACTCCATTCTTCTTCTGAATACTTTATTTGTACATGAACTCCATTCTTCTTCTGAATACTTTATTTGTACATGAACTCCATTGTTCTTCTGAATACTTTATTTGTACATGAACTCCATTCTTCTTCTGAGTACTTTATTTGTACATGAACTCCATTCTTCTTCTGAATACTTTATTTGTACATGAACTCCATTCTTCTTCTGAATACTTTATTTGTACATGAACTCCATTCTTCTTCTGAATACTTTATTTGTACATGAACTCCATTCTTCTTCTGAATACTTTATTTGTACATGAACTCCATTCTTCTTCTGAATACTTTATTTGTACATGAACTCCATTCTTCTTCTGAATACTTTATTTGTACATGAACCTCATTCTTCTTTCCTTTTGTGTGAGTTGAGTGCTGCTTTTTCATAAAATGTTTCTTCCGAGTACTTTTCCATATTGAAAAAGAATGTTTTTCTCTATTGACAAAACAGCCAAGTTTTTCGAATGTGCATGTCCTTGTGTGGCTCTAAGATATATCTTGATTCCTTTTAATGCTGAAAAACTTCTTTCGGCAGTTGCAGTTGTTGATGGAAAGTCTAATACGAGGCCTGGTAATTTGTACACCTCACTAAACACTATGTCCAATTTATTCAACTTTATGTAACATGTAATGTCTCTTACTGATTTGTTTTTGTATTCAGCAAACGCATAAAACACATTCAGTTCATTTTTTAGTCGAGCTGTATCAAAATTTGAAGCATAGATTGCTTTAAGCTCTGGTAGCAGATGTTTAGGGAAGTTTTCACAAAATTTATCAAAACAGTTCGAATCCAACAAAGCCGCGAATTTGAAATATATCTCTGATTTTAATTCATTGGCACTTCACACAATCTGAAACAACTCTCGCAAAATAATCGCTGTTAAAGGCGGAAGCATGGAGGGACTGAGGTAGTCCAAAGTCTTCTCTTTTCTGAGCGAACCGTTGCGCAAAGCAACAGTCCAGTCACCTCTCATAATCGAAAGAAGCAGATCCGCTCGTATTTTTTTCGCACCGAAAGCATCGACATATCTTAATACCATTGATAATTGGCTTTTATTTGTGTATATGGAATTTACTTTTATTTGTGCATTCTCTGGGCTTCACAGCTAACATAGCTAGCCCCGAATATACGCCACTACTTTGGCCCATCAGAAGACGTAATTAATATTAAGTTTTGCTTATGTGCTTTACTCAAGTTGCTTTCTCGAAGTTACAAAGATTTCTCATAATTAGTTCTTTGGGTTATTGGAAGCCGGTGCTTTATTTCTTTCTAATTAAACAATAACATCTAAAGAATAAAAAAGCCTTATTACCATACCTCAGTTACCCAGCAGGAAGAAGAATCCGCAGAGTCTGTAACAGTACCCACGGAGAACAGCCTGCTTAATGTCCAAATGAAAAGTGATTCGCAGTTCTTCCAATTAATCCTTATTCACGTACCTCATCACTTGCTTATGAAGAAATCTGAAACGCAAGGACCCTCCGAAGTGCCTCCTTGAGGAAAAAGGTTGAAAAAAAAAAAGAAATAAGATTCCTGTATCTTTATACGACCTTGAGACCTCGCACTGGCCATTTAGTTGTTT
Organism: Macrothele yani; assembly: GCA_039090855.1. Lineage (NCBI taxonomy): Eukaryota > Metazoa > Arthropoda > Arachnida > Araneae > Macrothelidae > Macrothele > Macrothele yani. Next base: position 53,895,897 of record CM077028.1, read on the forward strand.
GTGGCGTTTTACTTTCTTTTTTCAAATGGAGCAGCTATCTCAAATGAATACTAAAAAGCTGAACTGCATTTATTATTGCAATGTTCTTCAATGTAGTAATAAAAAGCGATTCGCGTTAACCTTTCTTTTCGGAGAAGCTACGCCATTTTTTTTTAAATACGGAATTTTGTTTCGAAAAATATTTGTTATCTATCCTCAAAACTCAAAACTCGCAAATGAGTCAACAAAATGCTTTTATTTTTATTTTAATGAGGCATTTCAATTTCGAAATGGGGTCATAGGGAGGAAAATGTGCTCAAAAATGTTTTATCACACCCACACACATACAGGCGCGCGCGAGTTTTTTTGGAAACATAATGAAGAACTTACAGAAGTCCACTCATACGAAATAGTGCGGCTTAAAGCATTTCGTCAATAACAATGGAAAAGAAACAACGAGCATCCTTTTAACTGGTATGTAGGCCCAGCGTACCTATGTGATGTAATACAGAGGTGAAGCACATGTCTAGACGACGAAGTTGCAGCGATAAATTCCGATGGCGCAGTTTAATTGGGATAGTATTCGCTTCCGGAGCAGAAGGATTCGTTACCGTCTCCCGCAAGGACTTTCTCAAAGGGCTTTATACATGTGACGCACTAAAGAGGATAAACGCATGACAAGACGACAAAGTTGCAGCGATAAATTCCATTGGTGTAGCTTAATTAGGGAAACATTCGGCTCCGGAGCAGAAGGATGCTTATTCGAGCTCCGTCACCGGCTAATTTGTGTTTTCACATTGGCGCCCGATTGTGCCAGTGGATCTAATGGCCGTTGGGTTTTTCGAAACATGTGTCATGTTCCCCTTCCACACATCGTCTGGTATTAATGAGAATTCTTTCTTCAATGCTACAAAGAAGCGTGATGCTTCTTCTTCACATCGTCTGGAGTTAATAAGAATTCCTCATTTTTCAGCGAGCTAGTTCAAGCAGTTTTTTGACGACTGACCCGGAAACCTATGATTCTGTCCCAGCCCTTTTTTTACGCTTTCCAACCGTAGGTTGAAGAAGCGTATATGCTCCAGCTTTGTCCGTCCGTCTGTCTGACGGCACGATAACTCACGTAAAAATAGTTCGATTTCAATGAAATTTTAGTATTTGGTAGGGGAACAACTGGGGACGAATCCTATTGAATATGGACGAAATGGGATCAAAGGTCACGGCATACGAGCGGGTTCCATTCCATTGCCCTTATGCGTCATAACTTACGTAAATATTATGCGATGTCGATGAAATTTTTATACGTAGTAGGGGACCACCTGGGAAGCAACCCTATTCAAAATGGGTGAATTGAGGTTGAATTTCAGGACATAGGATCGGGATGCATTCCATTGCTCTTATGCGTCATAACTTGCGTAAATATGGCTCGATTTCGATGAAATTGTAGTATGTCGTAGGGGACCACCTGGGGACGAACCCTATTGAAAATGGACGAAATGGGATCAAAGGTCAGTACGTAGGATCGGGATCCATTCCATCGCCCTTGTCCCATACTATAAAAGGAGCACTTCTTGTATGCATGTAAATTTTATTTTGAATACGGCTCTAAGGATTTTGATGAAAGTCGTTAACCTACCGTTTTCTGGTACTAGAAATCGATATGGCTCGATCTCGACTTTAAGAACATTCGTTTAGTGGGTTAAATGACCACCCCGAATTATAACGCTTTTAGTGTCATGGCGTCGCCCCATTATGTTGCCCATGCTTAAAAATCTTATGACGTCACAATCTCGCGTTTGAGAATGTTGGCGGGCGGTCACGCCATCTGTCTCATTACGCCACGCGTTGTGTGTGGATCCTATTAAAATTTTATGGCGTCACACTCTTGCGAGCTGATGGTCGCGATTCCCATCTTCCTCATTACATCACGCGTTGTGTGCGTATGTCCGTCCGCACGATAACTCGCGTAAAAATCGTTCGATTTCGATTAAATTTTATAGTATGTAGTAGAGGAACACCTGGGAAGGACCCCTAATTTAAGTGAGCGAAATGGGGTCAAAGTTAGGACATAGGAGCAGGATCAATTCCACTACTTTTATGCGTCATAACTAACGTAAAAAAGGTTCGATTTCGATTAACTTTAAGTATGTGGTAGGGGACTACCTGGGAACAAACCCTATTGCAAATGGGCGAAATGGGGTCAAAGGTCAGGACATAGGAGCGGAATCACTTCCATCGCCATTATGCGTCATAACTTACGTAAAAATGCTTAGATTTGGATGAAATGTTAGTATGTTGTAGGGGTCTGCCTGAGGACGAATCCTATTGAAAATGGGTGAAATGTGGTCAAAGGTTCGGACACAGGAGGGGATCTATTCCATAGCCCTTATGCATCATAACTTACGTAAAAATGCTTCGATTGCGACAAAACGTTATCATGTTATTTAGGAAGTATACTGAACCAGTTCTGCTTAATATAATCAAAATGGGGTCAAAGATCAGGACGCAGGAGCGACATTTATTCCACAGCCATTATCCTCATAGCTTGATTAATGATTTCTGTTATGTTGGAAAGCGTATCATAATCAATGTATTGCATGATTTTACTAACTTGTTTTTTTTATTGGAGGTTTGACGACCACCGTGAGCACGTCAATGGGCTATAAGCAGTCGCCCGTCCCTAATTTAGGGTCACTGGCTCCAGGGAAGGGAGAGAGCCAGTGCCGTAACACAAAAACAACAGCCATGCCTCACTGGGATTCGAACCCCGACCCCTTTCGGACAAATGATCAGAGGCCATCGCTTAGACTCCTGCACCACCGTGGGCGGCCAGCCCTCTTTCAAGGGGAGGGTATATGTAGCATACTGAAAAATTGAAGCGCATATCAAGACGGCAAAGTTGCATCTACAAATTCTGTTGGTGTTGCATAATTGGGAAAGCATTCGGCTCCGGAAGGTTCGAGCCCCGTCACCGACAAATTTATGCTTACACACCGGATGACTTGCGTATCACCACATAGTCTTTCAACTGCTCTCATTTACATGTCTCTTCACATCTTGCATTCATTGTTTTCAAATCCCCAGTCTCTCCACCTAATCCTAAGTCTTCCACTCGGTCTTGCCATTTTTGTTTGATTTGCCAGCTCCTCCTTCACAATTTGTCTATCAACTTACCAAATAAGTCCAGATTATTCCAGTCTCATTCTTAGAACAAATGAGAGCATAGCTGATCTTTTTAGAGCAGTTGAGACTTTTCATTTTACTCGAGATGCGTTCGAATTTAATCCACGCATTTCCCACATAGTCTTTTCTGGGTCTTTTCCTGTCTCTTGGAATCCAAGCTACAGTAATATTTCAGTCCTTCAGTAGTGGTCAGTGCTTCTAGCTCTGACTATTGTTGAAATATGTGCACCAACAGATTTTATCTTATTCATACTGTTATCAACTCTCACCATTTGTGTGATACTCCAGACCCTCTTTCTATCCTTCCTAGTAATACCAAGCATGCACCTCTCCATAATTCTTTCAGTAATTGGCAGCCTCTGGATGTCCTTTTAAGTTAAGGTCCATGACTCTGCTCCATAAGTAAGAAGTGGAAAGATGCATTGATTAAACACTTTTTTAAAGACATAATGAATTGAAAATGCACTGTTTCTTCTAAATGCTCCCCAACCAAGTTTTATATCCCTAGTAATTTCTCTTTCGATGTGGCCCTTGATTAATATCTGTTGTCCAAAACAATCATTTTAGGGGAAGGTTTGCCATAATTCACCCCGCTTGCCAAACGGGTTTGAAAGCATGAGATAGCATTTTCTCTATTCCCGGTGGAATAGGAATATTACTACTTTTTATCGTTATATATATATATACTTGTATATACACTATATTGACAAAAGTCACCAAAAACACCTTTCAAAGCAAATGAACGGATCCGCTGCGTTGCTAAGATGCGCGGTACGGCTGCAAAAGGTATAAAAACAAGCTTGCAACTGACTGCGATCATATCGCACTGTGATGTTGAGTGAAAATGTCGCGGCGAAAGAGATGTGACTTTGAGAAAGAAAAGATTGTTAGGTGTTACATTAGTGGGTTGTCCATAAGAGAAATCGAGAGGCGTTAAAACACACCCAAGTCAACTGTTTGGGATGTACTGAATAAGTGAGAGACACATGGTTTGCCTGAAGCAGCAATACGTACCGCCACACCAAGGAAAATCAGTAATAGAGGACGTCGAAGCCTTAGAAGAGTTGTTACAGCTAATTGATGGAGTACTGCACAAGACTTCAGTGTATAGGTAAGTAAAAATGCTAGAACCTCGGTATGTACACGTACCATTCGACAGGAACTCCATTCCATGGGTTACCGGGGTCGTGGGGCTGCTCAAAAGTCTTTCATCTCCGCTATGAATGCTACTCGTCGTGCAGCATGGTGTAAAGGACATTTATCGTGAACCGTAAATCAATGGAAACCGGTCCAATGGACTGATGAGTCCAGATACACGATCCATCAGTCTGATGGCCGTATGTGGGTATGGCGGCAGCCGCGGGAACCCTATTTACCGCAGTGTACCGTTCCTAAGCTCAGGTTTGGAGCAGGTAGTGTACTCGTGTGGGGATGTTTTTCGTGGTATGGTCCCGGCCCATTGGTTATCGTGCACAAACCTGTTAACCAGCAGGTCTACCTTGATATTCTGGACAGTTATTCGCTGCCAACTCTGTGGCAATACTATGGAACCGAGCCTTGTTGGTACCAGCAAGATAATGCACCGAGCCATAAAGCAAGAACTGTTACGGCGTGGTTTGACGATAATCCCGTATCGTGTGTGGACTGGCCAACACAGATCCCTTACCTTAATCCCATACAGCACCTATAGATTGAATTAAAGCGCCGCATAAGAAGTTTGGAACTAAGTCCGACTACTAAGCAACAGTTAGCGGCAGCATTATGCACTGAATGGAAATGCATACCTATCGCTGCGTTCCAAGACCTTTTCGAAAGCATGTCTCGAAAGGTCGGTGTAAAGATTAAAGCAGAAAGTGGACCGACACCGTACTAATGTATCTCAATAAATGCTTTGTTGTGTTTCTTTTCTAGGTGTCCGGTGACTTTTGTCAATATAGTGTATAAACACTATCTACCAACAAGTAATTGGACACCTGTGATAGCAAAGGAAAACAAAGTTTATTCACCTTCAATAGTTGGTGGAGCCTCCACGAGCGGCGATTACAGCTGCGACCCTTAGCAGCATACTCTCAACCAGGCGTTGTACGACGGCTAGCGGTAATTTCTTCCACTCGGCTTGGAGAAGACAGGTCAGTTCCTTCACCGATTTCGGACGGTGGGGGCATCCCTTACGTCGACGCTCCAACTCGTCCCGGAGGTGCTCAATAGGGTTAAGGTCCGGGCTCTGCGCAGGCCAGTCCATTCGATTAACACCATTGTCACCATACCAAGCCATGGTGGACCTCACAACACGACAGGTGGCATTGTCATCCTGAAAGTAACATGGGTCCACTCCGTAAAACTGCCATGACGTAGGAAGCGCATGGTCATCCAAAATGGTGCAGTAGGTCTCGGCGTTGAGTCTACCAGGAATTGCGACCAAGGGTCCCGTGCCATACCAGGAGAAACACCCCCATAGCATAATTCCACCGCCGCCGAACTTCACAGTTGGCACAAACATTCCGGCAGGAGGGCGTTCTCCAGGCAGACGCCAAACCCAGATCCTGCCATCAGAACGGTAGAGGGTGAACCTTGATTCGTACCTCTAGAGAACCTGTTTCCACTGTTCAACGGCCCACTGTCGACGTTCTGTGCACCACGTTAGCCGAGCAGCGCTATTGGACTTGGTGATCAAAGGCTTGTGGGCGGCAGCACGTCCATGAAAACCGAGCAGATTGGCTTCCTTACGGATGGTATTCATCAAAAGAACACTCCCAGATGTCTGTTGAAACTCCTCGTGGATGTGGCCCACCTGTTTGGTGCGGTTGTTCAGAATTTCTCTGGATAGCACCCGTCGGCCTCTAACTCCCAGTTTTGTGGGTCTGCCGGGTTCATGGCACATTCCGACAGTCACCTCTCATCTTCCACTTGCCAATCACGTAGGCCACTGTCGATTTTGGGTACTTCAACTCGCTGGATATGTCACGTATGGATCGGCCAATTCTGTGATACCCGACGGTTACACTTTTCTCGAAATCAGAGAACTCCGAACTGCGTGGCATCTTGCATGCGACTGGTTGCGTTGTTTTTTCCCACACGGTATTTAACGGCGGCGGCCGTGACGTGCATCAGGACCGCAGATATCGTCGATTGTAGGGGTGTCCGGTTACTTGTTGGTAGATAGAGTATATGCATATATATACACTGAAGTGCCAGAAAAATTTGTACACCAGTCTAATACTTGGTAGGCACCCCACGTGAGCGCAGGACTGCAGAAATACGACGGGGCATGGACTCCACTAGCTTCTGGAAATGTGGTGTAGCCAATGCACGCCATATTTCCTACAGAGCTTTCCACAATTCGGGTGTATTCCGAAGTCTCGGATACCTGTGTTTGATAGCGTGTTGCATTGCATCCCAAATGTGTTCCATCACGCTCAGATCTGGGGACTTGGGTGGGAATGAACACACCCCAAACCCACATGAATGCTCCTCTAACCATAATGTAGCGTCCCGACACTTCTGTGGAGGTGCATTGTTCTGTTGGAACAGGACCAACACATCAGCATGAATGCAGGACATGAACGGGTGTACCTCGTCAGAAAGGATGCGCACATAGCGTTGGCCGGTCACAGGCACTGTTTGTAGACGTACAAGGGGTCCCAGTGAAGTCCAGCTAAACACACCCAATACCATTACGGACCCCCTACAAGCCGGTACAGTTCCCTGTTGACAGGCGGGATCCATGGCTTCATGGGGCTTGCGCCACACACGAATCCTTTCATCTGCCCGATACAGTTGGAAACGCGACTCGTCAGACCAGGCTACTTGTTTCCAGTCATCAAGTGTTCAGTGGCGGTGTGGCCGTGCCCAAGAGAGGCGCAAAGCTCTGTGTCGTGTACCCATCAAGGGGAATCGAGTTGGGCGTCGGCTCCCAATGCCCATATTGCGTGGGGTACGTTGCACAGTCCGGACGCCGACGTTTGTTGTGCCTACAGCATTGAATTCCGATTATATCTGCGAGAGTATTGCACGCCTATCGCGTGAAACGATACTTGACAGCCGACGATGGTCACGTTCACCCAATGTATTTTTACGGCCACGCGGGTATCGTAGGTTGGAGGTTTTGCCGGAATTCTTGTAGTCACGGTACACCCTTGCAGTGGTCGTTCGTGAAAATCCGAACTCCGTTTCTACCTCCGAAATACTATGGCCCATCTCACGAGCGCCAACTATGACACCGCGTTGAAAATTGCTTAAATCGTTATTACTTGTCATTCTCATGCCGAAAACAGCTCTGACATATGGCAAGGATGTCTATCGCTTTATATACGCACTGGCAGACGCAACCGAGTGCGCGCATAGGTGACGTTGCTATGTAAATATTTTGCATAAGCTCGTTTGTACCAGTTTTTCTGGCACTTCAGTGTATATATATATATATATATATATATATGTACACTGCTCGACCTTGAAATTGCCCCACCCAGAAGGAGGTGTGTGATAAACATGCAAATCGCAGGGCTGGTGTACGCACTCGAGAAATGCAAATGATGTCAAACCGGAGTCGATGACGTCACACGTTCGTGAGATAAAGGTGCCAGCAACAACAGGGATGGCAAAGTGTAGTCGCAGTTGGAAGTGTCGCCGACTTTTCAGATTTGTTGTTCTTACTGGGAAACTGTTCAGCGAAAGGGAAGAACGCCGGGAACACGCCGTCTGTATCTTTATTGCCATTTGGATGCGTTTCAGAGAGAAATAATTGAAGCCGTATGTGAAGAGGGCTGGTCTACACATCGTATTGCTGCGCATGTGCAGAGGGATGCATGAACTATTAGGCACTGTTGGCACCAGTGGCTATAGAAAGGTGAGTAAGTGCGTCGGAGCGGCAATGGTGCAGTCCGACAGACGCACTCCTGGACTGCCTGATTGTTCGACACGGTCGTTTGTAAGTTTGTCACCAGAAAACACTGCAGCCGACATTCGGCGTGTCATCGACCATGGACTTTGCCATAACGACCTGAACTGTAAACCGAAGATTATATGTGGCAAACCTGTTCGTAGGTAATCGTTACGTCGACTGCTATTGACGGCCAGCCACCACAGCGTTCGTCTTACTTGGTGACGAAGTCATGCAAACTGGGGTCACAAATGGACCACTGTGGTCTTCAGTGATGAATGTTGTGATGGGTATGCTGAACCATATGTCAAGAAAGGACTTCTGACACACACTCCTGAAGTGTATAGAAAGGCGGGACCGGTGCATTCAGGTAAAGAGAGAATACTTCTAAAATGTGTAAGTATTAATACAGAAATGTAACGTGGACCAGGAACATCAAACAAAGGTCTTCGCTCTTTCCACGTTTATAAGTGAGTCACGGAAAAATTCTCATTGGCCGCCACCGGGAGTCGAACCCAGGGTCTTCCAGTTACGCGCCGGATATGCTTCCGCTACACCACAGCGGCCTCGAATTCCTCCAGACTCACACATGCTAACTGCCAAGCCAAGTTGGCCGGTTGCTTCTTGGAGCCCCGCACAATGCTGGGGGATTCACCTAAGATCGTAAGCAGCAACTGAACAAATAATTAGAAGGCGAAGACCCTGGGTTCGACTCCCGGTGGCGGCCAATGAGAATTTTTCCGTCACTCACTTATAAACGTGGAAAGAGCGAAGACCTTTGTTTGATGTTCCTGGTCCACGTTAAATGTCTGTATTAATTATTCATTCGCCTTCTAATTATTTCTTCAGTTGCTGCTTACCATCTTTGGTGAATCCCCAGCATTGTGCGGGGCTCCAAGAAGCAACCTGCCAAATTGGCTTGGCAGTTAGCGTGTGTGAGTCTGGAGGAATTCGAGGCCGCTGTGGTGTAGCGGAAGCATATACGGCGCGTAACTGGAAGACCCTGGGTTCGACTCCTGGTGGCGGCTAATGAGAATTTTTCCGTTATTCACTTATAAACGTGTAAGGAGCGAAGACCTTTGTTTGATGTGTAAGTGTATTTACTGCATTACACTTCTGCCCCACGTAAAACCCTACAAGAGGTAGAAGGATTGCAGAAAATTTTCGCAGCCGTCACCTGTGGCGTTTTCAAGAGCGGACACAGATCACAACTCTCTCATTTCTACCCAGACTAAGCGAGTGTGAGTTTCTTCTACATCCAATTTGCATAAATCCAAACTATTAAGCTAAGCAGCAAATTAATCAAGGATTTAAGCATATTGTAGTGTACCAATGATTAACATTTTAGCACAATAGTAAACCATAGGAAGACAGAGAACTTGAGAAATATTTAAACATTTTACGATAAAATCAAAAAAGAAAGAAATTTAAGAAACTTGACGATAATATTGTATATAATTAAAATCCTACTGATGCAAATTGAATACACTGCGTGACAGAGAAAAGACCACACCACGAAGACGTGAACACAGCGCTTTGCATATTGCAGGGTGGGTACACGCGCACAAGTTATGCAAGTGATTGCATTTGCAGGCCAATCGCACGAACGGCGCACGGAATATAAGCGGACACTGCCCCAATGTGTGAGGCGTGCGACTGTTTACTCACCATCTCTCATGTTTTATGTAGTTGTGTTCGTTTTCGTAATCATCGGTTTCACTACTTTGAGTCTCATCTACTGGATGACGGCGCAGCTGCACTGCAAAAGCTTTTGGGCGACCACTGCGACGCTTTCGCAGTATTTTCGTTCTTAAAGCAGATTGACTTTTTAAAACTTATTTAAAAAAAAAAGAAAAAAAAAGTTATGATAATTATAACAGTGAATTAATAAATTTATATATAAACCTAATTAACTAACTAGTCTGCACAGCTTTCATCATTCTCTTTTCTAACTTTTACCAAGCCTGTCTGCTCTTAATCATTTCACCCCGCTTTTAAAAATCTTTAACTGATAGTTCTGTGTCTGGCGCTCTTTGGCCAAACCTGGCCCTTGCGCCACTAAAATCAATTAACTAACTAACTAACTAACTAACGAATATAAGCGGACAACCAGCGCGTGAGGCCATCAGTCGAGACGTCGCCACGGCCGCGAGAAGTGAGTAGTTCTGCGTAACCGTGTCTGAAGAACGAACAAGGGGGCGCCAATGCCCTTAAGAAGCCGTAGAACGCGATTTCATCAAATGGATGAGTTCACCAGAGATGTCATCGTAGGCCTTCCTACCGCCGAATGGCCCTTGCGTCGTATTGCGAAAGAAACGTAACGTGATGCCACAATCGTCGGTCGCATTTGGAGACAGTGGTCCCAGGAAGTACCTGTGCAACGTCGTAGGTGGACCGGAGCAGGGAGACGGACATCTGAGCGCACCGATCGTCGCAGCTGACATCATGCCGTAGCGGACCCACAGGCCAAAACGGCCATTTTGGGGAGTGAACTGGGAGTCTTGGATGCTCCGATATGGACGCGGACAGTGTCGCGTCGATTGGCTGTGTCTGGTTTGCTGTCCAGCCGTCCGTTGCGAAGGCTACCCTTAACAGCGAGCCATCGTCGTAACCGCTTGGCGTGGTGCAGCTCCAAGAGCTGCGTGGGACGCCGAAGGGAACAGTGTGGTGTTCAGAGACAAATCCCGGTTCTGTCCCACCAAGGATGATCGCCGTGTGAGAGTCTGGAGGCGACGTGGCCAACAAGTGGATTCCTGCGCCGTTGGGGAGCGCCACACGGCCCGGCAACGTGGAATCATGGTGTGTGGGTGCTATCACCGCCAAAAGCCACTCACCTGTGGTACGCTTACGGGCACATTGACGGCACGCCGCTATGTTGACGAAATGCTGCTGCCCGTGGCACAACCGTATCTGCAGGGCATCATAAACGCCGTTTTCAACAGGGTGACGCCCCGGTCGCATACCGCTCGGATCAGCCTGAATGCTTCTTTACACAGTGTACAGGCCAATCGCACGGCCGGAACGTTCCCCGACTTCTCGCCCAGCGAGCCGGTTGACTACCCTCCCAACCCCACAAAATGAAGATGAACTGTGGACTCGAATCTGTAGGAATGTTGATAATTACATATGGTACGAATAGAATGTTTATTAAATGTACACTACATCGTTGAATCATTTCGGAAGCTAGTAGCGCTCCGTTCCAATGGCGGACTTTTTAACTTCGGAAAAAGGAAAACTAATGTATGCTAAAATAACTTTATCTTGAGTCGAATTAAAGGACTGAACATTTAATAAATGTAGAATCGCAATATACAGAGCTCATGAGATCGCTTCTACATCTTGCAAAACATGGCGGCATCAGACGAACAACTAACATCAAGAAACAATGACGTCATATCAGTTCTGTCTTAGCTCAGCGTGCATGAGTTCACGCGATAGGTCACGTGCTCGACACAACGAGGATTTCAAATAATTCTCCTCTTCTATTGGGTACGCTTAAACCATACGACTTCTACGAATCGCGTCATATCTTTCCACATGTTTCCAACAATCTCCAGCTCGATGAGTTGTAGTCGCATCTCATTCCGAGTTCAGTCTTTAACTTTTCATGCTGGTCTCTGGGTAGCGGTTTTGTCATGATGTCTGCTGTCATATCTTTGGTATTACAGTACTCTAGTTTTAGCGTTGTCTGCAGATGGTCTCTAACGAATTTTTATTTCACATCTATGTGTTTCGTTCGAGCGCTTATTTTCTCATTTTTGATGAGATTTAGGCATGACAAATCGTCTTCAAACAATATTGTTTGCTCTGTTTGTGGAAAATGCAGATTATCTAGTAATGTTCGGATCCAACTCAGTTCTTGGCAAGCATGAGCTGCGGCAATATTTTCTCATTCTGTTGACGAAAGAGCGATACAATTCTGTTTCTTGGAATTCCACGCCATGGTGCAATTTCCAAGTTGGAATACATATCCGCTGATGGGTTTTCGGTCTTTGATATCACCTGCCCAATCTGCATCGGCGTATCCCTTGAGGATGGGTTGGTGTTTTGCACTGAGGTGAAGTCGTATGTCGGTCGTAGTTTTCAGATAACACAGGTCTGCAACCAAAAAACTGCACAGGATTTTTTGTACTGTTTCTTATAGATTTTTACTCACTGAAACCGGGAAAAATACTCAAAACATTCCATCACGTCAAGTTTTCTTGCAAAACTCGTGTTTGTAGTTTCATTTAGAGTGAAACTCTCGTTTAACTCGAAATCTGGTATCCTATTCTTGATTCTAAAAATCCTATGCAAAAGTAATTTCTTACTTTCATTTAATATGTATTAGAGTGAGACTCAAGAATAAATACAAAGAGAAAATGAGCGGAAGTGGGGGGGGGGGAGGCAGTGGAAGGGTGACAGGGCAAAGGTAGTGTTTGCGGTGTGAGGAAGCTTAAGTTGATCATGTCCCAACCGGTTTAATTTGTTTATAGCGACAAGTGAGGAATCTTACTGGCTGGGTTGAGCATGTTTATACACGTTCTCTAGGGTATTAGGAATGAGTATAAACAAGCGTATTGTCAGATTTGATCATGTTTCAATATTCTAAATAAGTTCAGGATCTAGGTTGCTTTGGTTATGTTGCATAGATTATATAGATGGCTACTGGATATTCGAGGCTAAAAGTGCCAAGAGAATCCCTCGAAAGCATTAATTTTTATCATTAAGAATGGGAAAAAAAAGAAACGTTTTGCTGTTTTCTTTTATTTATATGCAGCGCCATTTTGGAATTTTATTTATCGAGCCAGAGGAAGAAGCAGGTGTTGCCGATTAACCTGCTTAGCTACAGAGAGAGACGATCGGCAGACGCGCAGGTGTCAACATAACCTCGTTCGCTCTCGTGTTCACCTATGTTTCACGTGTTATTTCACTGGTCTTTTTGAAGGGAGCGAGACTAGTTTTCATCTGCTTCACCACAGGAAAAGCGTTTGCTTCTAGATGTACGGAGAGTCAGTGTGTGTACTCAATGCGGTGTATACAAACAGCGAAGAGCCACACTCAGTTTACCTTTGGCATTCAAACGTGACTGTGCTCGTATTTTTAGTTATATATTATGTATGGCTCCAAGAGGTTGTATTATTTCTCCTGACAACTTTTGCTTTATTTGTGGTGAATACACTGTTAAAAGTTAACAAAGAAGCATAAGTGATTTCGTGAAGAAAGTGTATTTTGCTTACTTCAAGTTGAAACTTGAGGACCAAGACAAAGCCTGGGCTCCTCATAAGGTGTGCAGAAGGTGCGAGGAAGATCTCCGTTTGTGGTTTAAGGGTAAGAAACACTCATTTCGTTTTGGCATTCCTATGATGTGGCGTGAACAGCAAAACCACACTACCGACTGCTATTTCTGTTCGGTAGATGTGAAAGGTTTCAATACAAAAAATAAAAAGGAAATATCTTACCCAAACCTAAACTCAGTTATTCGTCCAGAACCTCATAGCTCTGCAATACCCACCTTCCAGTTTGGATGATATCCTGAGTGATTCTGAGGACGGAAAGACATTACCTCCCCAGGACGAATTTAGTTCAGATGTTTCTGTTGATGAGGGAATTCAAATTTTTTATCAGAGCGAGCTCAATGACCTGGTTAGGGATTTCGGCCTTTCAAAAAATGCTGCCGAATTGCTGGGGTCAAGATTAAAAAATAAAAACCTGCTGTGACCTGGAACCTCATTTTTGTGGTACAGGCACCGAGAGAGAGAATTTACTACATTTTTCTCCAAAGAGGGAAATCTCGGTTTTTGTAGTGATGTTCAAGGGCTAATGAACTGTTTTGAAATAGAATATGATTCATCTGAGTGGCGCCTATTCATTGATTCCTCAAAAACAAGCCTCAAAGCAGTCTTGCTGCATAATGGGAATAAATTTGCATCATTTCCTGCAGAACACTCGGTGCATTTGGAGGAAAACTATAACGATGTGGCAATGATTCTTAAGAAAATAAAATATCAAGAACATCGCTGGATGCTTTGTGGAGACTTCAAAATACTAACCGTGTTGTTGGGCCAGGGGGCAGGTTATACGAAATATCCCTGCTTCCTTTGCTTGTGGGACAGTCGAGCCAGAGATCTCCATTGGACGAAAACTGACTGTCCACTTCAAGACGCCTTAATCCCCGGCGAAACTAACGTCATTAATACAACCTTGGTTCTTCCTGAAAAGGTTTTATTACCACCTCTTCATATTAAATTGGGGCTTATGAAGCAGTTTGGGAAATCACTGCCAGGGAATGTTTCAGATATCTGTGTTCCAAGTTCCCAAAACTGTCTGAAGCCAAGTTGAAAGAGGGAGTTTTTACTGGCCCCGACATACGAAAACTGTTATCCGATCCCCTCTTTTCAGAAACAATGGGAGAAAACGAAAAAGAAGCGTGGGACTATTTCAAAGACGTAGTGCACAAGGTTTTCGGTAATACTAAAGACCCTCACTACAAAACCATTGTACAACGCATGTTGGCTGCGTGTAAAGCTCAAGGATGCAAGATGAGCTTAAAAGTTCATTTCTTACACTCCCATGTCAACTATTTTCCCGAAAACTTGGGAGCACTCAGTGAAGAGCAATGTGAAAAATTTCACCAGGATGTCCGTGATATGGAGAGACGCTACCAAAGACGATGAGACGTTAATATGCCACCTGACTACTGTTAGATGCTCAAGCGGGAAACAGAAAGTGGAAAGCGGAAGCGTGTTCGGAGAAATATCAAAGAGAAGAAGAAAAAGGTTTCATAGGCAAAAAGAATGAACACGGAATGTTAAGTACATTTCATAAAGAAATTGTTTGTTTATTATAAGAAATAGTTTTTAGTTCATTGTAATGAAATGGTGGTTTTCTCATTATTGTTATGCTTTTTTTATGCAAACACCTTGTATTTTGCAAAACAACTGTACGTGATGGAGGGAAATGGAGGTCATTTTTGGATTCAGCACACTCGAAAACATAATATTTACCAAAAACATCCCATGCAGCTGAAATTTTTTTTTTTTTGCAGACGTGTGTAATTATTTTCTGTATGGCTTTCCATTCTTCTGATGATGGTTTTTCCACTCTTCTGCTTAAAATCCCGACTGCAGTTGCTATATCTGGTCTTGTGACTGTGGAAATGTACAACAAGGCTCCCACTACTACGCGGTATACAGAATTATCCGCGAGTGTTTCTTCTTCTGCTAGATTGTGTTTTCTAAAATCTGTGGACATTGGTGTATAACTTTTCTTCTGTGGCTCTTCATCATATTTGTTGATGACACCCTTTATTTTTGCAGTTTGATGAAGTTTGTAACTTCCATCTTTTTCTCTTTCCACCTGTATGCCCAAATAATGTGTCACTTTTCCAAGATCTTTTATTTCAAACTTGGTTTCAACCATTTTTCTGGATTTGTTGATATTTTCCATAAAATCAGAAGCAATTAAAATGGCGTCCACATACACGATTATTTAAGTGAAGGAATCCCCTTCCTTGCGTGTGAAACAGCATGGGTCAGATTTTCCTTGGAAGTAACCTTTTTCAGATAAGAAATTTGCAATGGTTTGATTCCATACCCTTGCGGATTGTTTGAGTCCATATATAGATTTATTAAGTTTACATACTTTCTTTTCTTGACCTCTTTCTATGTAACCTGCTGGTTGAGACATATATATTTCTTCTTCTAGATTACCGTACAAAAATGCAGTTTTTATATCAAAATGATGTACATGCATCTTTCCGTAGGCTGCTAATTTAAGTAGGGTGCGAATTGTAGTATGTTTACGACGGGAGCAAATGTTTGGTCATAATCTTCACCAGGCCTTTGATTAAAACCCTTTGCTACAAGTCGTGCTTTGTATCTATCTATGTCCCCATTAGCATGGTATTTTATTTTAGATGTCCATTTGCAACCGATGGCTTTCTTTTCTTCAGGCAAATCAGCAAATTCCCAGGTTTAATTCTTCTTTAGAGATTTAATTTCTTCATTTGTAGCTTTTAGCCATTTTTGTTTTTCTTCTTCTGGCAATTTCTGCATTTCGTGCCAATTTGTAGGCTCAGGCTTAGGTTTGGCTTTGGCAATGTATGCTAATCTGCCAGGCGGTTTTCCTTTTGTAGTTCTAGCTGATCTTCTGGGTGGTGTACTTGTGCTTTCCCCTGTTGATTCATTTGATTCCAACAAAGGTTTTTCATTTTCAAAAACAATATCTTGCATGTCTTCGCTTGATTTTGATATTGGCCTGCAATTTTCCCGTACACTGAGACTTTCATCAAATTTCACACTACGGCTTATTATTACTCAGTTTGTTCCTGGTATTAGGATACGATATCCTTTGGTTCTTTCACTGTATCCAACCAATCTTCCTTCTTGAGCATGATTGTAGAATTTCTTTCGGATGTGTTTTGGCACATACGCATATGTTTTGCAGCCAAATACCTTTATATATCCTATGTAAGGTTTGTAGCCCTTCCATAGTTCGAATGGTGTTTTGCCCGTAGATCTGGTTGGTAGCCTATTTTGCAGGTATGTTGCAGTGATGAGGGCTTTTCCCCAGAACTTGTTTTCTATTTTCGAATCCAGAAGCATTGTTTTAGCCATTTCAACGAGATACCGGTTTTTCCTTTCTGCCGCGTTATTTTGCTGTGGTTAATATGGTACACTAGTTTGGTGTTCAATTCCATTCTCGGCAAAATAGCTTTCGAATTCTGAGCCAACATACTCTCCTCCGTTGTTGTCAGTTCTGATTGCACTCGGTTTGGTTTTAAACTTGTTGCTAGTGATTGCGCACATATTGCTTCAATTGTTCTGTAACTTCATTTTTATTATTCATTAGATAAACATATGTAAATCTGCTGAAGTCATCGATGAAAGTTATGAAGTACCTTTTCCCTCCAGGAGTCATAGATTCCATAGGATCACATATGTCGCTATGAATTAGCTCTAGTGGCTTTCGTGCTTGATATATACTCTCCTTGGGTTATGGTTTTTGTGTCAGCTTGCCCTTTATGCAACATTCACATTTCATATTCCTTTTACAATCAGGCAATTTTAGTCCTCTTCCTTTCTTTGCACCTCTCGGATAATATTGGGATCACTGTGCCCCAAACGCCTATGCCACAAGTTTATACAATTTTGTTTTTCAGAGTGTTCACCGAAATTGGCTTTTTCAGTTTCCCCCACTGTATTCAGCTTATAGAGATTTGTATTATCAATAGTGCCTATGGCTGCAGCGATTTTATCGCGCTTTATTACGCATTGATCTCCATTGAAAGTAACACCATAGCCGTTTTCAGCAATTCTTCTCACTGATAGAAGGCTAGTTTCTAACTCTGGAACGTTAAGTACTTCTTCTACTTTTATATTGTTTACTTCCCCTTTATCATTTATGCATTGCAGATATCTAGTTCCCTTTCCGGCGGATAGCATTTTTGCTCCATTGGCCGTTGTAATATCCTCCTTAGCCTCTGGATTAATTTTTGTGAAACAATGTTCACTGTTGGTCATATGGCTAGTTGCGCCTGAATCTATTGACCATTTTGTATTTTCAACCTTAGCTATGCGTTGTCTTAAATGTTCATACTTGAATTTTAGTTCATCAATCTTGTTTGATACAAATTTATTTCTGTCGGTTTTATCCTGACTTCTTGCCTGTGTGTTTGCGTTCTTCTGTTTTTTTCTTATTACCTTTTACTTTTCCACAAAGCCAGCATTCATTTTTAGAGTGACCTTTCGTATGGCAATATGAGCAATTTTTTTCTTCTTTTGCATTTCTGTTATATTTGTCACTTGTATGAAATGCTGTTGGGAAAATTTAACATATTATAATGTCAGTTCATTCTCATGTTTGCTTCAATAGGTGTTACAAGTGTGTTTGAAGACCACACAACATAATAACTGCAAGGTGTGAATCTTTAATTTCTTCACCTGTAGATTTTAATTTATTTGCAATTTCTAATATCTGGTTGATATGTTCTTGCATAGTTTCGTGATCATTGTACCTTTTACTGTACATTTTTCTAAGTAAATAGAGCTTACTGCTTAAGTTTGCTCTTTCATGAATTCTTTGCTAACAACATATTTCGTGCAGTCGTTTCATTTATGACATATATTATTTGATCATCTTTCAAAAGTTAGGCTTATAGTTGACATTGCTTGAGCGTTTTTCTTAATCCAGTCCTCAGTTCTAGCTGTAGGTTCCTCTTGGGAAAATAGATTCTAAATATCTTCTTTAATGAGAAGCATCTGGATTTTAAATTTCCATACAGTATAATTTTCATTATTCAGTTTGGCGATGGAAAATTTTGTCGCATTTACTGGACTAGGAAACGCCATTTTATTTTATTGTTTAAGAACAACAGTTTCACTTTTTTATCCACTACGCATACAATATGGCTGATTCCATGAACGATTTAAGTTTTTAACTTTTGGTTTCGAAAACTCTTCGTTAGCGTTTATCGTTATTGCATTGCATTTAACGTATTATTCCGAGTTCTTTTTCGTCTTATCCATGGAAAAGTTCAGTCTCATAATCTTAATTGTAGGAATGTTGATAATTACATATGGTACGAATAGAATGTTTATTAAATGTACACTACAGCGTTGAATACTTTCGGAAGCCAGTAGCGCTCCGTTCCAATGGCGGACTTATTGACTTCCGAAAAAGGAAAACTAATGTACGCATGAACGATACTCACCTAAATAAATGTATCTTGAGTCGCATTAAAGGACTGAATATTTAATAAATATAGAATCGTAATATACAGAGCTAATGAGATTGCTTCTACATCTTGCAAAACATGGCGGCATCAGACGAACAACTAAAAACATCAGAAAACAACACGTCATATCAGTTCTGTCTTAGCTCAGCGTGCATGAGTTCACGCGATAGGTCACGTGCTCGATACAACGATGATTTCAAATAATTCTCCTCTTAAGACTGCTGCGAATCGCGTCATATCTTTCCACATGTTTCCAACAGAATTAACACCACATGGTCTAGGATACCCCAGGATTCTATTTGGACTCTCATTGCCTCGTTGGCACGTTGGATTGAACGAGTTATCACCCAAACTGGGGGCCACACTCCTTGTTGATCATCCTGTATATTAGGAAACTATAGCTGAGTCTGTATGTGACAATCTAATCATCATTTGTTCAGGACCTACTTGGCTATCTGTGTGTGCAGTGTGGTCTGTTTTTGAGAATTCCTTCATGGTGTGGGATTTTCTCTGTCAGGCAGTATATTTTAGACCCGATTCACACACGGACACTTAGTTAAGCATTAAAAAAAGAGTTACGATAGGCTGAAAACAAATGTGAATGGAATAACGTACTTCAAGATACACACACTATCTGCATGCAAAACATTATAAAAACTAAAAACATACAACTCAAACTTAAATTTGAATGTAAAGAAGAACTTCAACTAAGTTTCATTATACACTATATTGACAAAAGTCACCGGACACCCCTTCAAAAGCAAATGAACGGATCCGCTCTGTTGTTAAGATGCGCGGTACTGCTGCAAAAGGAGTAAAAACAAGCACACAGCCGACCGCAATCATACCGCACTGTGAGGCTGAGTGAAAATATCGCTGCGGGTGAGAACTGACTTTGAGAAAGGAAAAATTGTTGGGTGTTATATTAGTGGGTTGTCCATAAGAGAAACCGAGAGACATTTAAACATACCCAAGTCAACTGTTTTGGATGTACTGAATAAGTGGAAGACACACAGCGTGCCTGAAGCAGCAAAATGTACCGACAGACCAAAGAAAATTAGTGATAGAGGACGTCGAAGCCTCAGGAGAGTCGTTACAGCTAATCGACGGAGTACTGCACAGGACCTCAGTGTACAGGTGAGTAAAAATGTTGGAACCTCGGTATGTACACATACCAATCGCAGAGAACTTCATTCCATGGGTTACCATGGTCGTGTGGCTGCTCATAAGCCTTTTATTTCCGCTCGGAATCCTACTCGTCGTTTAACATGGTGTAAATAACATTTATCGTGGACCATAGATTAATAGAAACGGGTTATATGGACTGACGAATCTTCAGATCGTGATACATCAGTCTGATGGCTGTGTGTGAGTATGGCGGCAGCCGGGGGAACGCTGTTTACCCCAAGTACTGTTCCTACGGAAGAGTTTGGAGTTGGCAATGTACTGATGTATGGGGTATTTTTCGTGGTATGGTCCCGGCCCTTTGGTCATCTTGGACAAACCTGTTAACAAGCACCTCTATCTCGATATTCTCGACAATTATGCTCTACCAACTCTGTGGCAATGGTATGGAACCGAGCCGTGTTGATATCAGCAGGATAATGCACCGAGCCATAAAGCAAGGACTGTTACTGCGTGGTTTGACAATAATTCCGTATCGTGTGTGGACTGGCCAGCATAGAGCTCTGATCTTAATCCCATAGAGCACCTATGGATGAATTAGAGCGCCGCATAAGAAGTTTGGAACCAAGGCCTACCACTACGCAGCAGTTATCGGCAGCATTATGTATTGAATGGAAGCGCATACCTATCGCTGTGTTCCAAAACCTTGTATAAAGCATGTCTCGAAGAGCCAGTGCATACATTAAGGCCAAAGGTGGACCGACACCGTACTAATGTATGTCAATAAGTGCTGTGTAGTGTTCCTCTATAACGAAGTAAATTTCTCCGTCATTTTTATCCGCGCCAGGATTCGAACCCGGGTCCCCTCATTCCGGAATAAGTTGCTCTACCAATTGAGCTACGCGGACGTTTTATTCTGATTCCTATCTGCCTTTATGTCGTGTGCGTCTTTCTGGCAGGTACGTCACATCTCCTGGTACGTTACATCATCTCTCCCTTATTTTTTATTTTATTTTATTATTTTTTTTTCGAAGTGCTGGAGAAGGGATTCTCTTATTTTTCCTATCTCGCGGTGTGGAAATAACATCACACCATTGCGAGATTTTGAACGGTCGGGTCATCTGGATAGTTCGGGCGCCATTATAACGAAGTAAATTTCTCCGTCATTTTTATCCGCGCAGGATTCGAACCCGGGTCCCCTCATTCCGGAATAAGTTGCTCTACCAATTGAGCTACGCGGACGTTTTATTCTGATTCCTATCTGCCTTTATGTCGTGTGCGTCCTTCTGGCAGGTACGTCACATCTCCTGGTACGTTACACCTCTTATAGGTGTCCGGTGACTTTAGTCAATATAGTGTGTATATTTATATTTCAACGAATGGGGAGAATCGACTTGAGAAATCTAAGGAAACTAAAGAAAGCAAGCCTAGCAACAAGTTGCTAAAAGCCACATGTTTCCTTCCTTAGAACAAAGGACATTATGTTGGAATTTTTTGTTTGGTTTATGCCTCCCAGGTTTGTTTCAAGCAGAGTGGAAACATATGAAAAGTTATCTTTTCCTCTATAGATTTCAAGTGACAGGACTTGTTAGCACAACCATACGACGAGAAAAAGTTAGGCGTGTCTTTAATAAATTTATCAACAATCGCGAATTTCCTGAACCCCTGCAAAGTTTTCCTTGTTAAGCAATAGAAAAACGGACGTAAACAAACCATTGCTGGTCCGCAGCCAACGAACATATTTCCCATCATGCAGTGCCAGTTGAATGACGTTCATTAAGACCTCAAGGTTTTTTGTTTGCATAGATTAAATAGCTACGCAAAGATATGACACTATGACACTGCAATTGGCTCTGTGGTCTTTTGGTAAAAAACTAACAGCGCCACCAGGTGTATGTAGGGGGGGGATTACTGTCAAATCAACAGTGGCGTATGACCTCCCGCTACACAGCTGTTTTGATTAGTGAACAAAGTGAAGTGGGTCATGAAGTCAAGTTAAATTCTCTTTTTGTTTCTTTACTAGTTTAAGTTGGGATATTTCGCATTCGAGGCATGGCGAGGAACGATGGAACGCCCAGCCAGCTGATTATAACACTGACCTGCAATTTTTCAACTTTTTCCTGTTGTTTTCAAATGAATAGGTGTATCTGAATGCATTTTTTGCGCAGATTCCGAAAATGACCTACAAAATTCCGTATCACGTCCGGCTTTTTCAGAAATGACGGAAATGTGAAAATTTAAAAAACCGTTATTTTTTAATGACATTGCTATATGTCAACGTTTGTAACGTGTGAAAATGTTCTCTGGAGGGGCGGAATGATTGTTTAAGGAATAGATAAACATAAATACATATTCAAAAGCAAACATACCTAACATTCGCCACTGGGCTCCCCTTCAAACTTCCTCTTTTTGGATTGCCTTCGGTGTGCGTCCGTACAGTCTCTGTTCAACATCCAACAATAGTCGGCCATCATATGTACAGTCCACTTTCCTTGGTATCTCTTTTCCATCACTTTAATATCCTGATGGAAGCGCTGGCCATGTTTTTCCGAAAAATCACCAAGATTGTTAGGAAGGTAATTTAGATGAGCATGAAGAAAGTGAACTTTGACGCTCATGTTGCAACCAAGCAGTTCACAGGATTCTAGCATGTCCTCGACTAAAGTGGTGTAATTTGAAGCCTTCGTGTTCCCCAAAATGTTGTGTACCACATTTCTGAATGCAGTCCATACTCGCAATTCGCACTCACTCATGGTTTCCTCGAATATGTTGTCTGCCATTAATTTTCGTATTTGAGGGCCTATGAAATGCCAGCTTTAATTTTTTCAGACGTGATTGATGGAAACTTACCACCAAGATACTGAAAGCATTTACTATCCCTGCTTAAAGCTGTCACGAATTGCTTTATTAAGCCAAGTTTGATGTGTAAAGTTAGCAACAGTATTTTCGAGGGATCAACCAGTGGAAGTGAAACAATGTTTTTTCGCCAGGTGTGAATGTACTTTTGACTGGCCACTACTAACGAACCCAATGTTTCGTCCTTGCTCTGGAGTCCCATTCACACAAAAAACAAGGAAATTTGGTGTAGCCTGCTTGTTGGCCGAGCAATTTTCCAATCACCTTGAAATCCCCGCACAAAGACCATTCACGAAACTTGTACTGCACACTTTACAGCAGTAATTTAATGTTCTCGTATGTCTCTTTCAAAGTCACAGAATGTGCTACTGGAATGGATGGATGGATGTTAGTATTGTGTAATAAACCACCTTTTAAACTGGATTTGCTGGCATCTAAGAACAACCTCCACTGTCCTGAATTGTAATTAATGTTGAAGTATTTCATGACTGCCGGAATGTCTCGACAATATACCAAACCGCCTTCCTCAGCAAAAAACGGAACCAATTCTGCTTCTCGGTGTCTGTACCATGAGAATCTCGTATTAGGACATAGTAAATTCTTTTCCTGAAGTCGTGATCCTAAAAGCTCTGCTGAGTCTTTAGGTAAATTCAGATCACGAACCAAATCATTCAGTTCATACTAAGTAAATGACACTAGGGGTTCATCCTCCATGCTGTCTGGTTGGTACATCTCATCACTTGTATCACCGTCTAAATCGGTGTCTGCTGGGGGCTTGGTATTGGACGGGGATGGCACAGGGATGAATTCACTATGGGGCACTGGTCTTATGGCAGATGGGATATTGGGATACACAACGTTACGCTTACTGGTTCTGGTATGGCCCACGATATTCACTGTGCAGAAGTAGCAGTTGTCACTGTGATTTTTGGCTCACGCCACACCATGGGTACACCGAACGGCATTGATGCCCTTTTTCCACTTTTCCAGTTCCTCAACCCCTCCACACATGCATGGCACACATTGTGAGGAGACCAAACTTTGTCCTGATCTGCTAGTTTAATGCCGAAATATTGAAAATAAGCATTTTTCACGAAAGGTGTAATATTTTGCCTCTGTTTTTTACTGTCGTATAACAGCCACATGTGTAGCAAAATATGTCTGGATGATTTACACAACCACGTGAAGTCATTGCACACGCCACAAAGAAACAACCGAACTGGACCAGTCCCTACTTTGCACTGACTAGTGTAACATGATCTGCCCCGAATGGCGCCTCATGTGACCAATAGAAAGAAGGGAGCAGTGGCGTGAGGTATGAGTCATACTGCCGTGCCAAGATAACATTCTCTCATGTTCCGCCTTTGTGAGTGGCGCAAGTCGTGACGTCATACAAATAAAACAGTTTAATTTCCATTATCAGCTATATATTTATGTTTATCTATTCCTTAAACAATCATTCCACCCCTCCAGAGAACATTTTCACACGTTACAAACGTTGCCATATAACAATGTCCTTAAAAAATAACGTTTTTTTTTATTTTTCACATCTCCGTCATTTGTGAAAAAACTTGACGTGATACGGAATTTTGAAGGTCATTTTCGGAATCTGCGCAAGAAATCCATTCAGATATTCATAAATCCATACACCTATTCATTTCAAAACAACAAAACCTTGCATATTAGTGTAATTCATGCACAAACATGAACTCAGTTTCTAGGATTATAAGAGAAAATCCTGCAAATACGTGGCGTCAGTGAATAAACAAAGACATCGCCCTTTCAATTTTTTTTTTGTCTTTCTTCATTCACTGACGCCACGTATTTGGTGAATTTTCACTTTGGATCTGGCCCTTTGTATTTAACTTATATATTTAATGTATAGTCAGTGCCGTTAATGCCCACCAGTATAAGCGCCGACTTGAAAAACTATTGGGGGTTCCAGAAATTTTTAATCAAATTACCCATGCATATTTTAAAGGATTTAAGTCTAGCTCAAATTTCATTCAGTCAGATTATCTGGCACAATATGACGCCTGAAATGTTAAAATGAAACAATGTATAGTAAATTACAGAAAAATATTTTTTTCTAGATAATTTTTTATTTTCATTTATTTTGCTTTTGTGGGCGCGACATTATTATATGCAATACTCAGATGCTGTGTGAATTTCCAACTCAATTGTCTTTATAAAAGTAACAAAAAACATATCAAATTTATTTTTAGGTGTTTTTACCAATTTTAAAAATGCCAAAACGTTTTTCTTCAAATGATTTCTGAGTTAAAATAGGAGGTTAGAAGGGAGAGGACATGGCATCAGCCGCGCGGGTTGTGTTTTTCGTGGGCACCACTTGTATCAGCTGTGTATGCTCAGTATGCCGCACTTGGGATGCTTCTTTACTTCTCTATGGGGAAATCGTCGATTTTGAAGAGGTTTTACACGTACTTGTCCATCATGTACAGTCAGGAAAAAATAAGACTGAAATATACATACACATAACTAAAAGTTTATAAAAAAAAGACAGAAATATTATTTACTATTTTCTAAACAAAAAATCAAACAAAATTGTGCTTCGTAAGTGCATATTGCCCAGTAGCCAATCACATGCTTGCTAAACACGTGGGAGCCATGTTGACCTTCAGGGACTGCTGCAAAGAGTAAGAGACGGCCGCTATCAACCTGTGATGCAGCACAGGTCTTCAGGAAGTGACGTCACGTCACTGAACCCTCTCCACCAGGAGAGCGCAAGAAGCCAGATGATCAGATTTGGCTTCACAATCGGCGTCTGATGCCATCACCTCTCTCTCTCTCTCTCTCTTCTAACCTCCTTGGTCCCCGACTGTTCGAAGATGGGGTGGGTCAACTGACTGTACAACATATTTCCGCCTTTATCGCTATGATCTCGAATACGTTCTCCTCTCCGTATGTAGAGCTAGACTTTTATATTTTATGGGAACCCAGACAACCCGGAGAATTTTCTTTCATAAAGGAGGCAGTTTTAAATGCTCTTAAACAACAGTATTTGAGGTATTGTCTATCGTGTCAAATTTGATGAGCGCGGACAAACACTAATAATTTTTTGAAGCACAATAAACAGCGGTCTGAGGGGTAAATCTCTATACACACTTTCTATATATATATATATATATATATATATATATATATATACATGTATTTATACGTAGTAAACGGGAAATGAATAATAAAAAACTTGAAAAATTGATAACGAAAAACAAAATTTATGCATATGTGCGTACGTGTATTTTGTCCACGAAATACGCGCAAAAATATTAGGGGTTCGAGGAACGCACAATGAAATCATTGGGGGTTCAAAAAGTGTCCACCAGATGGAGACGTCTCAGTAGCTGAGCCCATCTTACGGATTTATGATGTCAGAAGCTGACAGAAAAACACACATAGCTCCGTGGATTGTTGGCCACCGTGGTGTAAGGCTAACGCGCTCAGCTAGATATCGAGAGATCTGGGATTCGGATTCCCAGTGGTGACCGAATAACAATTTTTTGGTTGCTATGTGTTGCTAAAACGCGGAAAGAGCGAGGTCTTTGTTTATTCTAGGACTATTCCAGGGAATTACGGAAAAAGTTAACTAACAATTTTGTTTCGTAATTTTTACAAAAAAGCATTACAACGTTTAACCTTTTTGATCCTCGTAACTCACAAAAAAAAAAAAAGAGCGAAAACTATTTAGAATTTTAGGAGGCCTGAAAACTATCAATTGTATCTAACATCAGATATTTGAAGATGGCTGGGAAAGCTCACCCTTTACTCACCCTACGAGGTGAGTAACTCTTCCTCACGCCAGTAGGGGACAGCATTTCGGGAAATCTCGGTGTCGTATCTTTGCACAGGTATTTAGTTTTGTTTGCTTGTTTTTGTTTTTATTTTACAAGTAAATTTCGAATTTACAATTTGAAATTACCGCAACACAAGTATTTCTTTTCAAATGTTAACGATCCTTATAAGCCATCTCCCCATAGATTAGTATCAGTATGCCTCACTAAACCCACCAGTTGGTGCGCGAATGTTTGGCAATACCAGTTGTTTACGCCAACAAAAACGGATTTTTGAATAACTTGTATTAATTTTATGTACAGTTGTGCTCCTTATATTCATACTAACTGTAAAGCCGTTGAGATAAGAATATAAATGGTTCTAGAAATCACTTATTGCTATTCAAGCGTTTATTAACGACGTTGTTAAATATCTTTGTACACGATATTTTTTGTAAATACTTTTTCGTAATCTGGGAGTAGTTTTCCTTGTTCTGGCCCATAGGCTAATTTAACTGTGACATCATCAAACCGTCGAACTCTTGGCAATGCAACATAAAGTTGTCCATGGCTAAACACTGGTTCAGGAAGGTAGATACCTACTTTCTCCAGTGTTTGACCTTCAGACTTATTAATAGCCATAGCAAAGGCGAGGTCTACAGGAAATTGTCATCGTCTTAATGTGAATATCAGTAGGTGCGAGGTCAATTCGCGGAATAAAAACAGTTTTAGCACATGCTGACCCTATGAATACTTCTGCAATGACTAAATTGGGCTTTTGTTCTTTAATTATCAGTCTTGTTCCATTGCATAAACTACGTTGTGTATTGAGTTTTCTAAGGAGCATGATAATAGCTCCAATCTTCAACTTCAGTCTGTGAAGTGGAATTCCTGATGGAGTTTGCTCATTTAAAAACTCTATAGGATAATGCTGTTCAGTATTTTCTTCGCCGTCGGCATCAATTGAATCAGAGCTTAAGTGTCCTCATTAGATCTTCGAGCATTATAACGCCTTTGATCATTTCTACGATGTGAAATACATTACAATAGAAGGAACAGCATCATTCATTTGAGCATCTTGAATACTCTCTTGCTTGACTCATAAACCATTTTACATGCTTCCACAAATGGATTGTTTTCTGTCATGAATGTATTCAGTGTTACTCTTAAATGAACTAATTTTACTTAGTTCATTTGCACTCTTTGGGGCAACAGGCTCATCAGGATCCAATATGTACTCTTAAATGAACTAATTTTACTTAGTTCATTTGCACTCTTTGGGACAGCAGGCTCATCAGGATCCAATATGTACTCTTAAATGAACTAATTTTACTTAGTTCATTTGCACTCTTTGGGGCAGCAGGCTCATCAGGATCCAATATGTACTCTTAAATGAACTAATTTTACTTAGTTCATTTGCACTCTTTGGGGCAGCAGGCTCATCAGGATCCAATATGTACTCTTAAATGAACTAATTTTACTTAGTTCATTTGCACTCTTTGAGGCAGCAGGCTCATCAGGATCCAATATGTACTCTTAAATGAACTAATTTTACTTAGTTCATTTGCACTCTTTGGGGCAGCAGGCTCATCAGGATCCAATATGTACTCTTAAATGAACTAATTTTACTTAGTTCATTTGCACTCTTTGGGGCAGCAGGCTCATCAGGATCTAATATGTACAATTGCGCGTATTTCCGCTGTTCGCCATTATCAGGATGCAATGTACCTGCACGATGATAGATTGATCCATTTATTCTAAAACAATAAAGCCCATTTCCTGGTGGAGGGGCCATTTGTACTCCCATCGATGGAAATGAAAGAGAACTATTAATCGACATATGCTAACCATAAAGTTTTTTGAATGCTCATACTGATTTCATAAGTTTTTTCAATTAATGGGGAAGTGCAAATAGGATCTAATTTTACAGCTCCTTTTGAGCAACATTTAGAAAATTTATCATCTGAAGGTCTTTCTCCGGCAAAGTTTTTGGCTTTACAAAATTCACAAATTTGCTCCAGAGTGCCACATGAATCTCAGTCTTTTCATCGTCTGTATGGTTTAAAGCCACATGATGAGCAGCATTTGTTTGTTGTTTTCGGTTAGTTAATGCCCTCTGAAGCTCTCGAGAGCAGCGTTCATTCCTTTGTTCGGGGATCGTACTTTGTGGCACTGCAATATGTACATTTGTCATGCGCTGCGATTCATCTTCATTATGTTCCGGCTTCATATTATTAGTACGACGATCACGCAAACGTCGAATTTCAGAAATTCTTTCAACTGCACTGCATTTTTGACCTAATATGTACAATTGCGGAAAGTTCATTGCGGAAAGTTCATTGTTTCGACAGTTAACATCTTGACTTTCGACTGCAGTGCGTTGTTCGCGCTTTGTTCGATCGTAATAGGATTTGGGGGGGGGGGGTTAACGACCACCGTGAGCAACTCAATGGGCTATAAGCAGTCGCCCGTATTAAACTTAGGGCCACTGGTTCCGGGGAAGGGAGAAACCCGGTGCCATAAGGCAAACACAACATCCATTCCTCACGGGATTCGAACCCGGACCCAGCTCGGACGAATGATTAGAAGCCATCGCTTAGACAACTGTGCCACCGGGGCGGCAAATAGGCTTCGCGGCGTTTATCTTCAATCACGTCATCTAATGAAGGAGGTAAATTTCTTTTTTGACGCTGCGTCGGCGAGGTTTAAAACAACAGTCAAGTTCGCAAAGGACGCTAATGTTCGTCCTTGCCATACTGAAATAAAAGTGATCCAGGTCGTCGCAAGTACGTATTAAAATTAATCAATTTATAAGTATTAACGGCAATTAAATATTTTTAGGGGGAAATGCATAAAAAATAATAATTTTGAATGTTTTGATATATAAATAAATAACATCTTACAGCCTAGAACTCTATTTTTCTACTTCCACCATACTCAAAAAAAAAAAAAAAAAAAAAAAGAAAAGAAAAAAAAAACTATAACTTCGAACGAAAGAAAAAAGATGTGAACAAAACGTTAAACAGGAACGGTTACGGATAACACGGTGTGAGCACCGGAAAATAAATGTTCGTCTTTGTATGGTAACCAGCTTAATAAAGCATATCAAGAGTATGTAAAGTAGAACCAAAATTCCTGACGTAGTTTTCCTATTTCTGAAGAGTTGACTATGTGACGTAACGCATCTCGGACATCATGTGAGAATGATTTGGAGGAGATGACGTCACACCACCAGCTGTGTTCTTTGTTGCTGTGACAACAAAACAAAGTGATATACGCGTGAACTGTGCGCGTGTAGGTGATGACGTCCCCTGCACGAAAATACGAAAAGTTAATCATGACGTCACAAACATTTGTTTCCGGTTGTTGCTATGATGATTTAGAAAGTGATCCACGTCGTCGGCAACTTAGTCTTTTATATATTAGGATACAAAGGGCATCCTGAAAGTAATACCTCGTTTCTCATAAGATTTTTATTTGTAGCAGCAAAAATGTGAAGCTTGGTGGCAAAATACTTGGACGTATAGTTAACAATGCCAGCCTATTTAAAGTCCACCACTTTCTATACATTTCCGCCATCATTGAACCCATTGGTAAAACCCATTTTGCAAAAATTCTGAGGCTATCGTTTCACCCATGAGTTCACAGCCAGTTTAGCGTCTGTCACATCGTCGAAACGTTCCCCACGAAGGGTGTTGAGACAAACAGGAAAAAGTCTGAGGGAGCCAAATCAGGACTGTAGGGTCGTTGGGCATAACCGTCCACCCCATTTTGGCAATAGCCTGTGAAGTCTCCATTGAGGAGTGGGGACGTGCGTTACCATGGTGTAAAAGCAACACTATGAAATGGAATGTCGCGTCTTTTCCTTCTGATAGCTTCCTTTACTTTCTTCAATGTTTGCACATAGTTTATTGTCGCACTCCGTTCAAGAAAATCTGTCAAAATGACACCAGGTTGGTCCCAGAAAATTGTCACCATCACTTTCCCTGAGGAACGAGTTTTTTCACCCTTTTCTGTCGAGGTGAAGATGTACGGCGCCATTCCATTGACGCATGTTTTGTTTCTGGGTCATGAAAGAGCACCCAGGTTTCATCTCCCGTCACAACATTAGATAAAAGGTTGGGCACATGTCCACTCTATGCTCACATTATTCACGGGTTAGGTTTCTTGAGATCCTCTTTAAACAAATTTTTCTGTAGCCCAGATCCCTAATTAATGTTTCCATAGCACTATGACCACAATGAATTGCATCACACAACTCCTGTAAGGTGACAGGACGATGAGCTGTGATGAGATCTTTAACTCGTTGCCTGTTGGCATCTGTCACTGCAGTTGCGGGTCTTCCACTCCGTTGTTTGTCTGACACTGAACTTTTTCTCTCTCGAAGCCTCTTCATTCATATTTGGATTTTACTGATATTGATTGTGGCAGCTCCATACAATGCCGGGAGGCTTCTGTGGATTTCTGCAGCCTCAAATCCCTCTTTTTCTAGGAATTCAATTCAGACTCGCTGCTTTTCTTTGTCATTCATGATCTTTGTTTCCGATTCTGAAAAAAATCTGTTCCCGCATTGGTAACATATCATAGTACATGTCAATTCAGTTTCATTAAAATCACTTCAAAATTTCAAAAGTTATTAAGGAGGAGGCATTACTTTCAGGATGCCCCTAGTATATATATTTATCCGACAAAAATTTCAAACCCAATCTAAATATCCAGATATATTTTATTTAAAAATTCAAATTAAATATCAAACCAAATCATTTTGCGATGCACATTCGCATTTCGAACAGCGCGATAAAAAGTCAACGGATTCCAATTACAAAGAAATATTTGATTTATTAATTTCCTTCATTATTATTAACATTACAAAAAATATTCAATGAAATGCAGGTATGTGATCTTAGCAAATGATAATATTGCCGCGGAGATACTTAGTATTTCGGGCCACATTGTTTCACCGTTTAATTAGTTAGAAGTACCGGGCACAAGTTACTTTTTATTTTTTATTTTAATTTTGTTCTCTTGCCCCCTTTTCTGTATCATACCCCCATTCCCCTCTCGGAGCATGACAATCCAAGTGGTCAGGGCAGTTTATTGCGTTCTCCTCGGACACCCATGGGAATGACCAGGGAATTGATCTTATTTTCACTCTCGTAAGAAGAAGCAAGATATTCGCGAAATTTAACCAAAGTCTGAATCTCTGTTAGATCAATAGTCAAGATAACGTTTTACGACCGTCTCTTTTGTAAGTAGACTGTAGCAAATGTCGTAAAATACACCGAAGTGTCATAAGAAAGTTATAATTCTGTCATAGGCAAGTCGCCGTAATCTTTCGCTGTTCACAAGATCCAGGGAAAATATGTCTGATTTAAAGTACGGAAAACATCACCTGCCCATAACTCCAGCTGGTGCTATCGTGTAGCTCAGTGGGCCATTGGGCCAACCAATAATCAACAGAGTCAAGCGCCGGACAGCTCAGTGGGCCATTGGGCCAACCAATAATCAACAGGGTCAAGCGCCAGTCAACTCAGTTTGCCATTGGGCCAACGAATAATCAACAGCGTCAAGCGCCGGTCAGCTCAGTGGGTCATTGGGCCAACCAATAATCAACAGGGTCAAGCGCCAGTCAGGTCAGTGGGCCATTAGGCCAACCAATAATCAACAGGGTCAACCGCCGGTCAGCTCAGGGGGCCATTGGGCCAACCAATAATCAACAGGGTCAAGCGCCGGTCAGCTCAGTGGGCCATTGGGCCAACTAATAATCAACAGGGTCAAGCGCCGGTCAGCTCAGTGGGCCATTTGGCCAACCAATAATCAACAGGGTCAAGCGCCGGTCAGCTCAGTGGGCCATTGGGCCAACTAATAATCAACAGGGTCAAGCGCCGGTCAGCTCAGTGGGCCATTGGGCCAACCAATAATCAACAGGGTCAAGCGCCGGTCAGCTCAGTGGGCCATTGGGCCAACCAATAATCAACAGGGTCAACCGCCGGTCAGCTCAGGGGGCCATTGGGCCAACCAATAATCAACAGGGTCAAGCGCCGGTCAGCTCAGTGGGCCATTGGGCCAACTAATAATCAACAGGGTCAAGCGCCGGTCAGCTCAGTGGGCCATTTGGCCAACCAATAATCAACAGGGTCAAGCGCCGGTCAGCTCAGTGGACCATTGGGCCAACTAATAATCAACAGGGTCAAGCGCCGGTCAGCTCAGTGGGCCATTGGGCCAACCAATAATCAACAGGGTCAAGCGCCGGTTAGCTCAGTGGGCCATTGGGCCAACCAATAATCAACAGGGTCAAGCGCCGGTCAGCTCAGTTGACCAATCCAGACCCCAGGCGCAAAACTACTAAAAGGCAGAGAGCACGCCCAGACCACATGGGAAATTGAAGGGACTCAACGCATGTACACAAAAAATAACGAAATAAAAAGAAACGCTTAGTCGGGAGTTGAACTCGGAAGAAGTAACTATTTTTATAATCAGTCATGAGAGATTACAGTGGGAAGCCTACAGAGTGAAACATACAGAGATGTTAGCAGATCGTCGGCACTTTTAGTAGAGTCTGTATGTCAGGCACAGAGATATGCCTTGTCGCCACTGCCTCGAAGGACTGAGTCTTCACCTCACCGTACTCCACAACTGAATCTTCACCGGACGTAAGGTAGGATATTTTTCTTCCCAACTCCAGTTCCGAAGTTGTTGTCTGAATCACAGAGTTGTGACCACCTCCTACTTTTGACGTCAACAGCGCGTAGCCAAAGAAATAAGGCACGTGTCGTGAGCTGGCTTGGAGGGCATATAAGGTGTGCCGTAAGCATTCTGAAAACGTATCACTCGTTGCAATCATAGATAAAAGGAGCGATTCATCAGATTTGCAAAAAGGGATGATTATCGGCTTTGGGGCCAAGGGTGGCAGTATTTCTACAACAGCGCAGTTTGTGAACTGTTCACGTGCTGCTGTGGTTAAACTGTATCATAATTGGAGAAATGGCACCATTGCGAAGAAGCGAAGTGGAAACTGCGGAGCACCACGTGCTATTGATGTGAGTGGTGAACGTCGGCTTCGAAGATGCTTGAGGGCCAATCGACGCGCTAGAGTGGAGCAACTCACTGGCCGTATGAAACAGGGTGCTACCGGAAGTGTGTCTAAAATGACAGTTCAGCGAACCCTGTTGCGTTTAGGGCTTCGATGCAGACGGATGGTCACTGAACCTATACTAACGAAGGTGCATCGTTGCACGGCAGTGCTGTGCAAATGTAAGCCTATTGATGATTGACAAAGGATTGCCTTCTCCGACGAGTCACGTTTTCTGCTTCATCAAACGGATGAACGTTGGCGTATAATAGCGAGGAACATCGAAGAACAAACACTCTTCAACCATTGCTGGCAGAACACAAGCTGGTGGGGGCAGCGTTATGGTCTGGGGAATGTTTTCCTGGTATTCTCCGGGTCCACTCATACCTGTTGTAACGTATACTCTCGATTCACTTTCCTTTTTGATTTTTACTATCTCTGGTTATTTTATTTTACTATGTAAATTATCTTCTTACTGAACGAGATGTTATTTCTCCCGCTGAATGAGATCTGGCAATGAGTGTAAGTCATGACGTGGTGGTAGTCAGTATAAATAGGCGCGTTCAACGATACCTGAGGAGAGCGTTTGTTGTTGTATAGGAAGAGCGTTTGTTTATGTGAAAGAGAGCTTTTTGTTGATGTGTGTAGGGAGAGCTTCGTTCTATGTGATTAGGTTTTTCTTCATTATTGTGATACGATTAGTGTGTGTGTGTTGGATGATTCAAGAGTTCATCTAATAAAAAGTTGTTCTAAGTAAGTACGTTTTTCTCAGTTCATAGTTTTGTCAAATCTCTGTCTGGCTGTTAGGTTTATTTCATTTAGTGTTATTAGTAACAACCAGCATAAGACTTTATTAATCTTAATTACTACTACAACATTACTACCAGTTATAAGTTTGTTCATTACTATTACTACACTACTAGCAGGAGACTTTATTCATGATCTTAATTAACTAGTAACAACAACCATTTGAATTCACTATTAGAAGCTTAGTACAAGCATTGAATTCATTATAATATTAGTGAAAGCTATATTCACGATAATTAGCTTGGTAGCAAAAGCGTTATTCATTATACTGTGGACAGAATTCGTTATGAATCCATCCTTGCAGACCACGTACACCCATACATGCTGATTGTCTTCCCTGTGGCGGATGGGATCTTCCAGAAGTAGAATGCGACTTTTTACACAGCTACAAATGTCCGAGAGTGATTAGAAGAGCAGGAAGAAGACATCAAAGAGTACTTCCCTGGCCCCCAATTCTCCAGACTTATACCCAAATTTAGCATCTGTGAGATCACCTCGATCGTGTTGTTCGCTCTATGGATCTTCCGCCACGCACCCGCCAGCAGCTGTCAGATGTATTGCAGTCAAAATGGCTCCACATACCTGTGAACACCTTCTAACACCTTATTGAGTCACTCCTAGCCCTTTTAGCTGGTGTCAGAGCTGCACACGGCGGTTACTCTGGATATTAGCTGGTGGTTACAATAATGTGACTCGACCGTGTATATACTTAAATATGCACGATATCAGGTAAACTGAAGAAAGGGTAATGAAGAAATTATCTTAATTTTAAGCTCAGGAGCTTAACAGGCTTAAGCCGCGCGGACCAGTAAATATGGTTAATTTTATCCTTTTACTTTAACCAAAACTTTATTTATTTATTTATTTATTTGTAAGCACATCCCTACAGATGATATATCTAGTTACAGGAATTGCTATAGTTATATTTACAGTGATAAACTTGCAAAACATGCTTTATGAAAAAAATTATTACTTACATTAAAAATATCCGGACATTCTTCAATTGAGTTGTGAAGCCTATACATTCTACATAACGGATAATTTTTTCCAGCATCAGTTCTGCAAAATGGCACTGCAAATAGTTCACATTTTGTTTTCGGTAAACGTGAGATATGGAAACTTAATTGGTTTACAATTTGAGTGTCATCAATCCTTCCATTGATGATGCCGTACAGGAACTTGAGTTGGAGAGCCTTCCTTCTCGATTTCAGAGAGGCCATCTTGAAGAGTGTCAGAAGGTAAGCCGTCCGTATGTCCGCTATATAAACATCAGTCGATTTGTAAAAAGGTGTTTAAGATTTTTTTTTAACTTTCTCGATTTCATTTACTAGAGTTACGGGGTTAGGACTCCAAAATGATCGCTGCATATTCCAGTGAGGATCTTACCGTAGTCTCAAAAATGCGAATACATGTCTGAGAATTCGAGAAATACTTGGAATGTCGCATGATAAATTCAAGTTTTCTGTACGCTGTACGTACAATTCTTTTGATATGACTTTTGAATTCCAAGTTCAACTCAAACGTGACTCCTAAGTCCTGTACATCATTTGTCTGTCTAAGAGTATTGTCGCCAACTTTGTAGTCATAAAGAATTGGTTTTCTTTTCCGCGGAAAGGAAACGACATGACACTCGGAGACGTTGAGGTGGAGATGGTTCAATGTATACCACTGAAGCAGGTTATTGACGGCAGTTTGAAGAGCAAGACAGTCATCAGGAGTCTGTACATTGCGATAAAGCTTGAGATCAGCAGCAAACAAGAGACATGAGCCATCAATGCAAAAAGGACGGTCATTAATGTGTATTGAAAACAGGAGTGGTCCTAAATTAGAGCTTTGAATATTCCAGATGTGGCAACATAGGCATCCGAATTTGGCCTCCACCTAAAGGCTGCATCTGATTCAAAGTACACTTTACTTATGATAAACATTGTCAATTACTTAATCTTGTGTAGCACACTTCTCTAGGCTGTGCATATTTTTCTGTATCAAAATATGCGGCATGTTGGTTTTGCGCGAATACCTCGTAGAGAATCTACACTATCTACCAACAAGTAATTGGACACCCCTGAAATGGACGATATCTGCGGTTCTGATACACGTCACGGCCGCCGCCGTTAAATATCGTGTGGGAAACAACAACGCAACCAGTCTCATGCAAGATGCCACGAAGTTCGGAGCTCTTTGATTTCGAGAAAGGTGTAATCGTCGGGTATCACAGAAATGGCCGCTCCATACGTGACATATCCAGCAAGTTGAAGTACCCAAAATCGACAGTGGCCTACGTGATTGGCAAGTGAAAGATGAGAGGTGACTGTCGGAATGTGCCCCAACCCGGCAGACCCACAAAACTGGGAGTTAGAGACCGACGAGTGTTGGCCAGAGAAATTCGGAAGAACCGCACCAAATCGATGGGCCACATCCGCGAGGAATTTCAACAGGCATCCGGGAGTGTTCTTTCGATGAATACCATCCCTAAGGAAGCCTATCTGCTCGGTTATCATGTACGTGCTACCGCCCACAAGCCTTTGATCACCAAGTCCAATAGCGCTGCTCGGTTAACGTGGTGCAAAGAACGTCGACAGTGGACAGTTGAACAGTGGAAACAGGTTCTTCGGAGCGACGAATTAAGGTTCACCCTCTACCGTTTGTATGGTAGGGTCTAGGTTTGGCGTCTGCCTGTAGAACGCCTCCTGCTGGAACGTATTGTGCCAACTGTGAAGTTCTGCGGTGGTGGAATTATGCTATGGGGGTGTTTCTTCTGGTATGGCACGGGACCCTTGGTCGCAATTCCTGGTAGACTCAATGCCGAGACCTACTGCACAATTTTCGATGACCATGCGCTTCCTACGTTGTGGCAGTTTTACGGGGTGGACCCATGTTACATTCAGGATGACAATGCCACCTGTCATATTGCGAGGTCCACAATGGCTTGGTATGGTGACAATGGGGTTAATCGAATGGTCTGGCCTGCGCAGAGCCCGGACCTTAACCCTATCGAGCACCTCTATGACTAATTGGAGCGTCGACATAAGGAGTGCCCCCACCGTCCGAAATCGGTGAAGGAGCTGACCTGTCTTCTCCAAGCCGAGTGGAAGAAAAATACCGCTAGCTGTCGTACAACGCCTGGTTGAGAGTATGCCCCGGAGGGTCGCAGCTGTAATCGCCGCTCGTGGAGGCTCCACCAGCTATTGAAGGTGAATAAACTTCGTTTTTCTTTGCTATCACAAGTGTCCAATTACTTGTTGGTAGATAGTGTATATGAAATCACAACGCGAAGTCCGTAAACTGTGAGACTGGGTTCCTTAATTTATTAGGAGACGCACCCTTACTGTTTATCCATTTAGACGATGTTGTAAGTATTCATCAAACCCGCAATTACCGGAGTTGTGGTAATAATAATATATCTGTCAATTCCACCCACCATAGCGCCTCGGCATCTACTCCTACAGCTTTATTTCTTCTTCTTTAAGTTTCTGTCAAGGATGCTACTGAATTTCAAAGCTATGACCCACGCTTTTATGGCCTTTTCTGTTGCCATGACTTGCCTATACACTGTAAAAAAATTCTGAAATTCACGAGCAGCTTTCCGTTATTTTTTTCGTGAATTAACGAAGCATATTTCTGATACAACCTTTTCAGAGAAGTATCAGAAAGAAACCTGAATTTCACGGATTTTTCGTACTACGGATAAATTCTTTAAACTTTCCGCCGTTTTTTTCTTATATTGACGGTAAATTACCGTTTTAGAGATGAGCCTCTGAATTTTCAGATACCTTTCCGCTATTCTTTTCGTATATTAACGAAAAAACTCCGTTCTCACTTTTTCCGTATCCGTATGACGAGAAATTATCGGTAATAGGAGCGATTGGTAAGAATGCTTTAGGTTTGATTAACTTTTAAATTTCAATTGTCTGTCGAATTTTGAAGTTCCGTAGCGTGATCGGATATTGTGGATAGCATATCGCATGGATTTTGTTTATTGTCGCACAGAATATTTCTTCTTCTTTCCTCTATTTGGTGCAACAGCTACTTATTATACACACTGAAGAGCAATTGAATTAGAGATACCTGTCTAGTAACGTGTAGCACCACCTTTCGTCCTGTTGACGGCGGCGATTCGTCTCGGAATGGACGCGACAAGACACCGGAAGTGATGGGAAGCCATACGGTTCCACAACCCCTGAACAAGCTCCCACAGTTCACGAAGATTTGATGGAGTGGAGTCACAGTTTCGAACATCTCTCTCGATGGTATCCCAGATGATCTCGATGGGATTGAAGTCAGGTGACCTAGTAGGTCATAGAAGCTAGGTCAGGTCAGTGGACTGTTCATCCAACCATTCAGATACAATTCGGGAGCGATGGCACGGTGCATTGTGTTGTTGCAGGATGAGGTCCCCAGTGGGATGTTGAAGACGCACAAACGGGAACAAATGATCATCCAAGATATCCCGGTAACGTTGACCTGTGAGGGACGATGTCACACGTACCAGGGGTCCCATTTCAGTCCACGTAAACAGTCTCCAGAGGAGAATGCCACCCCCACCAGCTTAAAGAGTGCCAAGCTGGCAAGAAGGATCCATCGCTTCATGTGGTTTGCGCCGTACTCGTATCCTGCCATCCGCATGTACCAACGTTAATCTCGACTCATCGGTCCACGCAACATTTTCCCACGTGTCTAGGGTCCAGTGGCGATGTTCCCGCGCCCATGCTATTCTTTGTACCCCGTGATGTGCGGTCAG
This sequence comes from Macrothele yani, assembly GCA_039090855.1. Taxonomy (NCBI): domain Eukaryota; kingdom Metazoa; phylum Arthropoda; class Arachnida; order Araneae; family Macrothelidae; genus Macrothele; species Macrothele yani. The sequence goes on from CM077028.1 coordinate 53,935,044, forward strand.
CAGCGGTACCGTCGTGGAACGATGGCTTTTGTACCCCATAGCGAGGAGATGGTTCTGTATGGTGTAGCTGCTTACATGTTTATGTGCACCAGCTTTAAATTGGCGAGTGATTTCTTGCACTGTGGCCCGTCTATCCGCTATTACAATAGAGCTATCCGACGATGACCCCGCTCATCCATACGCTGTTGTCCACGGCAGTTGGCTCTTGCAGGGATGATTTTACGGGATTCGATGTACTCACGGTGCACCCGTGACACAGTGGCTCGTGAAAATCCCAGTGCCTGCACGACTTCTAAGATGCAGTGACCCATTTGTCGGGTCCCGATGATTTGCTCACAATCATCTGCGCTTAGATCCTTTCTCTTACACATACTGCATCCGACTCTTACTGATTCAGATCAGATCAGATCATAGTTAGAGGATTTTAGGAAGGGAGTGTCTGACCCCAGGTCTTAAACAACCCTTAGAAATAGGAAGCTAGGAGATTCGGGCTAGAGTGCCCGATAGGAAAGTGACACGGAAGCGAAGTAGAAAGGGGGAGGAAGACGCCCTTATTTATTACCGGGGGGCCAGTACCCGGGGTCCGACAGCTTAACGTGCCCATCCGACTCACGGCGGATATTTAGTGGATCGAGCGTTTGTGCCTGCCTGGGATCGAACCTGAGGTCCTCTCCGTGGCAGTCACGAACGTTGCCAACTCGGCTTAATGCAATTGGACTTTATGCCAGGAGACCCATCGTTCGTATCCAGCTAACCGCATCTCGCTGGAGAGATCGCTTGAACTGGTGCAGGCAACATCATTTCTGGAGCCCAGACGATTGAGCCAGTGTTTCTTTTTTTTTTTTACAAAGTTGAGCTTCAGTCTGCAACAGCGATGGAAACGGGTCACGCATCAGTGGGTCAACGTGTCGACAATTTCTTTTGGGTCACGCGTCAGTGGTCAACGGGTCAACGTTTTATTTTTTAAAAGTAAAAAAAATATTTCAAAGAACAATGCGTACTACGGAGTTTTGTGCTCGATACTGGTGGCAGCAGAGTGTAAATGATTTCACATACCAAAATACTGCCGTCTCTTTCTTAAAGCAAACAAGATTGTCATCGGCCGATTATACCATATATCGTAAAACCATACTTCCTTTGCGTTTGTTTCCAGTGCGATTGTCCGGAGCAAGATACTGGCAAACACCTGTCACCTGCTTCACTGGTGATTCACTCTATCACACCCCGCGTGTCACATTGTAAGACTGAGAGTTATTTTTCACATGGCATCTTTCGCATTGAGCATTCAGACGTTTTCGTTGGACGTGCTAATATTCCGTTCCATTGCAGGTCGTATCGTAATTAAAGCCTTATTCGTTAAAATAGATGAATTTAATATTAAGGAGATCGAAAAAAAGCGTTGAGGTAAGCAAATCTGTTCTTGTTGAAAACAAAAGGGCAAGTGCGAATGCTGGAAGTTGTTTAGTCGTCCTACTTGTTGTTTAAGCGTCATGCTTCGACGCTTCCGTGGCCTTCCAGATCGCATGATCTCTCGCCCATCAAGCACGTGTAGGACAAAAAGTGACGCCAGCTTTCTCCATGTCTCAGTGTTCGTGATTTAAAGCGTCCGTCGCAAGAAATGTGGGCCAATATGTCGCAGCATAACATACGGCGTCTCTTTGACTCCATGCCGGACCGTATCACCGCATGTATCGGTCGGGCATGGATGTTGTGTTTGTCTTACGGCACTGGCTCTCTCCCTTCACTTACTTACAGGAAGTATTTAAGTATTAAAACTGTCGTCCTTCATTTGCAAGACATAACCTAACTGTTTTACACCTTGTGACGTATATTCTAAAATAACTTTCATTTTTAGTTCCTTTCCTTATGCAAATTTGAGTTTGCTCTCTTTTGCACTTTGCTTACGTCATTATTTGTTTTCAAACACATCTGCGAGAGCCAAAAGGTGCCTCCGCAGTATGTTAAGGCTGCTGTACTTATTTTGATGGCGCTATATTCCAAATTTTTTTAATTAAGCAATTTGCAGGGCTAATTTCAGTTTTTGCTGTTTTCTTGACAGCATATCAAGCTTCAGAATATGTTTCAGAGCAACACCAATTTTCACAAGTTTATGATGATTTGAAAGTTCCCAAAATATAGATGTTGTTTCCATCATTGCCCCTCAGAAGGAAGGACAGATACTCTTCCTTCTGAGAACAATTTTCCTTCATGTTGCATGACAAATCATTTTTCATTCCGCGGGCACCAGTATCAAGCACAAAATTACGCAGTGAGCACTTTTCTTCGGAAAAAAAAATCTTTTTGCTCTTCAAAAATCAAATGGAAATGAAACTGGGTCGAAATTGGGTCAGGAACACCTTGATCCGACCCGTTTGACCCGATAGAATTTGTCGACCCGTTCACCTGCTGACCCGTTGACCCGTGACCAGTTTCCACTTTTGAGTCATACCACACAGTATAGAGATAAGTTCGGGCTCAATTTTAGAAGCCCAGGCACGCCCGGGTCCAAAGGCCTAGAGCCCGGGCCCGGCCCGCATTATTTGATTACATGTGTCTGCTGAGCCCGGGCTCACCAGGGCCCGGATTCTTGGAAAAATTTGCTTATCAAGGCTTTCATTTATGCTTTATACACTGGCCAAAGATATGGCCCAAGCAATTATTAGTTTAAAAATCATTAGTTTAAAAAGTTTAGTTCAGTTAATCCACTTCACAATACTAATATGTTTTTAGAAATACTACGCATAAAGCCAAATGTTCTAAAATGTACATTTGAAAATAAATAAATAATCAACGTGCCCTTCGACCGTATCAGGGGAATCAGTAATTTTTGTAAAAACTGAAGAAAAGAAAATCGTTTAGGAGCAAAAATAATCCATTCGTTATTTCTTTTTGATTTCTAAATGTACTTTTAATTTAAATACATTGCATTATAAAACGTACAACGCCGTACAGACAGTTGCAAGTGTTTGAAATTTTGACTCTAGAAAACTAATATTTGCAATATAATTTACATATATGCTTATTGGTAAAGATAGTTTAGAGTGATGTAGTAGAATATAAAAAAAAGCATGTAGGGAAATTTTCCAAAATAAGAAAAAAAAACAAAAAAAAAAAAAAACGTAAAAGCACTCCAGATACCAGATTATTCTGCATTTTGTAAAATTAATAAAGCTTTGCGCTTAATAGTATAATAATCACAATAATATATCATATGTGTGTGCAGTTTCCAGATCAAGTTCATCATGAAGAGAGAGAGAGAGAGAATTGCATCTAATGCCTCAGCGCTTCAACTTAATCTTCTTTTCTCTATAGAACTCGACCTGCTGCACTAAAAACCAGTCACCCAAAAAGCGCGGGAGTGAGGAAATTAAAAAAAATAATAACAATACTTCAAACTGCACAATTTTGGAAATTAATACATCATTTTAAAGATAAGATTCTTGATTTTTAATAAAATACAAAAAATGGCAATGTCATTTTTTCCCAGTTTTTCGATACCAGACCTCCTTAAAATAATTATTGCTTGGGCCATAGCTTTGGACAATGCATAATGCAAGTCTTGCTAAGCAAAATTTGTTTTGCAATGGCAGCCAGCTTAGGAAATTGAAAATCCTTCCACCATGGTAACAAATCCACAATGAAATTCAACACGTGTAATTCAACCGGGCTCGGAATTACACGTGTTCAATTAATTACAGTAATGAAATTCAAGACGCGTAATTCCGATCCCGGGCACGGACCCGAGCTCATCTCTACCCCACAGTACTCGCTCTAAATAGTGCTGCTCATGCAATCCAAACGTGAACCCTTTATGTTCAGCTTCCGATTACGTAATTGACCTTTGATCTGTTGTCAAAACAAATTCATCGAGAGAGAAAATGTGGCGTTCAGATTGAAACAAGTTAGTAAAATTCTGTAGTGCATTGATTATGATAAGCTTTCCAACATACCAGAAATCATTACTCAAGTTATGGGGATAATGTCTGTGCAATTAATCTCGCTCGTGTGCCCTGACCTTTGACCCCATTTCGATGATATTCGACAGAATTGGTTCAGTATACCTCCGGAACAACATACTAAAGTTCTGTCTTTCATAATCGCTTTATTGGGACAACTTAAAGAAATACATGAAGTATGGGGAACATACGATAAATGGGCAGGGAGGTAGTTTGAGTAACCTTAAAATGCAGGACACAAACAGATGACCATAAACATGCAGGAGTCTACGGGCTCATAGGCCGAAAAATACTGGAATAATAAGGAACTTGAGGCTCCAAATTTTGAAAGATGTAGAACGCACGTTTTTCCCGACGCGCAAAGGCTTGGGCGTAGACGCCATAGGAGTCAAAATTATGTTGTGAAGGAGAATCAGGAGAGAGCCGTTTACGCCGTTTTCGCGGACATCGAGACCGTTGACTGGAACAGCCCAGGGAAGCACCAGCAGAGGAAGGCGGAAAATGAGACGACAAAGCATCAGTATTCATAAGCAAGGGATCACCGTGAAGAGCAGGCGATGAAACAGAAACATTTTCAGGAGATGATTCGACAACGGCAGAAGAAGCAACGGTGGAAAACGACACTGATGGAAATAGAGGAGCATACTGAGGACTAGTGGATACAGGTTCAATAGGCATGGTAGCAAGCACAGTGAGCTGAGAACTAGCAAAAATGACTGGTGTGGTAGAAGTCAACGGGAGAACAGCAGAGGATGGAGCGGGAGAAGCTGGCACAATTGGGGACTGAAGCACACACTGAATGCAGGAGAACGCCGATGCAGTAGGCATGGCCACAGGCGTGTTGAGCGGAAAACTAACAGAGATGACTGGCGTGGTGGAGTTGAATAGAGATGTAGAAGCCACGAGAGAAACATTAGTAGGAGAAGAATCCAATGTGGAGGATGACACATGGCGTTTGGTAGACGTTCTGCCAGAAGAAAGACTGGATGGAGGCGAGCATTGTGGTGAACTGGTGGCAGAGGAAGTAACTTTCAGAAGAGTAGATTGTAGTAGATGAGCAGGTAACGTATTTTCAACATGAACAGGTAGAAAAGAAGTATCAGAGGCTGAGAATAAACCATACAAACCAGGAAGCAGAGCAGCTGTAGAAGAAGAAGAAGGTGGCCAAGAAGTGAATAATGGGGACAAACCACGGGGGTCCGCCAGAGCGGAAGAGATGGCCGATGGCGATTAGTACCAATAACTAAACCACATCCGGAAAGAAAATCATGCAGAAGATCATTGGAGACTTTTTTTTTGATTGGAGGTTTAACGACCACCGTGAGCCACTCAATGGGCTATAAGCAGTCGCCCGTGCCTAATTTAGGGTCACTGGTTCCAGAGAAGGGAGAGAGCCAGTGCCGTAAGACAAACACAACATCCATGCCTCACCGGGATTCGAACCCGGACCCCGTTCGGACGAATGATCAGAGGCCATCGCTTAGACCACTGCCCCACCGGGGCAGCCATTGGAGACTTCATGGGGAACTAGAGACAAATTAACAAGTGTGGGTCATGTGCCAGAGGAAGGGCGTACAAACTCTGATCGCCAACTAACATAGGAGAAGAAAGGTATCGATCAACTTGAGTGGGACTGGTAAAATAAACAAGTACAGAACGGGGTTTCTGGGCTATATGTGTGATAGCTGCAAGCGGGGATCAGGATATGTAGAGCTGTAAGTTTGGTATTCGGTAATGCAACATATTTTACTCTCAAAGCGAGGGAGGCAAGCAGAAACTTACCTCGTGGGGAGGACTCAGGAATGTGAGCTGTTAAAACTGAGCCTTCACGAGAAATGTGGAAGTCCAAAGGGGATGGCAGAAGATCTGAATGTACGGTAACGGCGGGAGACGAAAAGAGTCTAAACGAGTCGTGAAGCGGAACATCCGGAGGAGGCGTCAGTGGTGGAAGATAGTCGGTAGATTGAGCACAAGCCATGGGCAGCTGAAGAAAGAATCACAATCGCAAAAAGAGAAGATGTATGTGGCGAAGGCGTAGTGATCATGGACGACAGACGAAGTGATGACTTCACGAGAAAGGAAGCTAGAAACAGGTAGTACACGAAAAGCAGATAACATCACACTAGGGCCACTAGCAGAAGGTGACGGGAGGTGTTGAGATAAGCACAAGAGTAGAAGCACAGAAGGCAGCGTGTAGGAACGCTGATAAGGAAACTGAAGATAGTCAAGGCGAGTCACGATGTTTACCGGAGTAAACGAAAAGGGTTAAGCACAAGTCATGAAAACATGTCGAAGAAGAAATATATAGGCACTTACTGAGCAAAACAGTTCGCAGGAACGATGCACACGAGCTTTATAAGCAAGACAAAAGCACTCACGCGCGGTAAGGATACTCTATGCCGTCAGTATGAGGCAGAAAATCAGTAGCTGGAAATGGGCGTGGCTGGCAAAACCAAAGTTTTGTCGCAATAGAAACATTTTTAGTCAAGGTATGAGGATAATAGAAGAAGAATAAATCTCGCTCCTGTGCCCTGACCTTTGACCCCATTTTGATGATATTAAACAGAATTGGCTCCGTATACATCCGGAACAACATACTAAAGTTTTGTCGCAATCGAAGCATTTTCACGTAAGTTATGACGCATAAGGGCAATGGAATGGATCCCGTCCTATGTCCTGACCTTTGACCCCATTTCTCCCATTTTCAACATATTTCGTCCCCTACCACATACTGAAATGCCATAGAAATCGAAACATTTTTACGCAAGTTATGACGCATAAGAGCAATGGAATGAATTCCACTCTTTGACCCCATTTCACTCATTTTAATAGAATTCATTCCAAGGGGGTTCCCTACCTCATACTAAAATTTCATCGAAATCGAACCATTTTTACGCAAGTTATGAACTATAAGGGCAATGGAATGGATCCCGCTCCTATGTTGTGACCTTTGACCCCATTTCGGCCTTTTTCAATGGGGTTCGTCCCCGGTGGTCCCCTACCACATACTAAAATTTCATCGAAATCGAACCATTTCTACGCAAGTTATGACGCATAAGGGCAATGGAAGGAATCCCGCTACTATGTCGTGACCTTTGATCCCATTTCGCCCATTTTCAATAGGGTTCGTCCCCAGGTGGTCCCCTACCACATACTAAAATTTCATCTAAATCGAACCATTTTTACGCGAGTTATCGTGCAAAAAGACGGACAGACAGACGGACAAAGATGGAGCATATACGCTTCTTCAATATATGGTTGGAGAGCGTAAAAACGGAATGTTAAATTAGAGTGTACGTCACAGTGTCTTCAAAGAATGTGAATGTCACAGTGCCTTTCTTCCAATGTCCGCATAAATGTCAGAACACTACTCTGTAAGAAATATGTATTTAGCTTCAACGTTAATGTGACCCAAGTAACACCCTACTCAATGGTAAGTAAAAGGAACAGGAAAGCGACTGGAATATATAAAATTAAGAAAATTGTCTTCAGTGAAATTTTGATGTCTCCAAAGTGTTCATTAAATTCAGAACATGAAATTCAATAATTACTTAGTTTCTGCTTTAATATTTCCTAAAGAACTGCATGTTCACTAATAGCTGAATCCAGCTGCGAAGTGATCAAATTATGCGCAAGTCGGAAAACACTTCAGTGAATAGTTCCTATTCACACAGGCCACTGAATTAGAAACATTTATGCAGATATAAGTAAACGTCACTTACGTAGCGTATATGCAAAATACGTGGTCATGTGCATGCGTCAACAGGTGATCTAGGCAACAATTTAAGACTGCTGTGTCTGACTGTTCAGTAGTGTTGATCTCAATGGGAAAAACAAAGATCTGTCGGAGTTCCGTAAATGGCTTATTGTGAGTGCCCGTCTAGCTGGAGTGACGATTTTGAAAACCGCACAGCCATTTAAGAGGGAACCAAGGGAGGCTGCAGCCCCAGGCCCAGCATTTTCAAGGGCCCCATAATTATGCAGGATGTTTGAAGAATTGACAAAGTTCTACAGTTTGTTTGTTTTTCATGCACAGATAGCACAGCAAAACCCATAAAAAACTGCCTTGTGGAAAAAAAAATTCCATTTCTTTTCGCTTTTTTAGGAGCAGCCCGAAAAAAAAAAAAAAAAAGAAATAGTCCCCCCCCAATCCATCCTCAAGTCTTCCGAAAGCATAACAGATGTTTTCTTGTACACATTTGTAATTGGGGGAAATTTTCGTACATTGAGAATTCGTTTGAATCTTGTGTATTTGGATCATATTATTTTGCCCACTACTTCGATAGAATTTCAATGAGCTGAACCCGTGGGGGGGGGGGGGATAAAGAAGAAGTGAACTGGTATCCATTTTTTAACCATGCATCATACCACTGGTTCGTCCGTGAATTATGGGATACACACTTCAATACGGCGGAATATTTTTATGGCTTCCTCATCATATTTTGGGAATGTTTTCTCCTGGGTATTTTTTTCATCCACACATAGTGAAATCATATCATCATCATCATCATTGTCAACCATTATCAATCCACTGCTGGACGAAGGTCTCCCCAAGTTTCCTCCACAACGGTCTGTCTTGTGCCAGTCTCCTCCATGTCACTCCCGCATACTTTCGAATTTCATCCACCCATCTTCCATGTGGTTTTCGTCTGGGTCTTTTCCTGTCCCTTGGAATCCAATCTAAAATTTCGGCTGTCCATCGATGGTCTGTTCTTCTGGCAGTATGTCCAGCCCATTGCCATTTCAGGGATTTAACTCTGATCATGATGTCTTCCACTCTTGTCATTTTTCGGATCCACGTGTTCCTCTTCTTATCTCTCCTGGTTACACCAAGCATGCCACCTCTCCATGCTTCTTTGAGTTGTCTGCAGCCTTTGTATGTCTCTTTTAGCTAAGGTCCACGTCTCTGCACCATACGTAAGTACTGGACGGATGCATTGATCAAACACTTTTCTTTTAAGACATAATGGCATATTGCTCTTGAAAATTATGCTGTTTCTTCCAAAAGCTCTCCAGGCAAGTTTTGTACGCCGATTAATTTCTTCACCAATGTGACCCTCACTTGATATCTGCTGTCCAAGATAAACGTACGTGTCTGTTATCTCCAGCTTTTCTCCATCAATCGATAAATCTTCATTTCTTGTAAAAGCATTGAACATCACTTTTGTCTTCTGAAAGTTCATTTTTAATCCCACTTCTTTACTCTTGTCAGCGAGTTCCTGGATCATACTCTGCAGCTTTGATGGGGTAGTTGCAAAAATGACTACGTTATCAGCAAAACGAAGGTGGGTTAGATAATCTCCATTAATCTTTATCCCTTTGTTTTCCCAGTTCAGTGATTGAAAGACATTTTCCAATGTGGCATTAAAGAGCTTCGGAGATATGGTGTCACCTTGTCTCACTCCCTTTCCAATGTTCATGTGTGTTGTATTTTCAAACAGCCAAATCTTTGCACTTGCATTTTCATAGATGTTATTAATAATATTAATGTATGCATCTTCAATATATGTGCCACTAATACTGAGGCGCCGAAATACTGTCCAGCCTCAGGGCTCCCTGTCTCCTTAAATGTGCTCTGCATGGTCCCTTTTCCGGGGAGAGAAATGTAGGGGGGCTATATGGGCGCCCATGCCCCACTCAACAAGTTTGTTCTTCCTTCGTGTCTAACTTCTACAGCCTGAGCATGGAAACCATATAAAAGCTGCCTGAATTTGGTAACACTTCCCCTCCTACCATGAATAAATGCTAAAGCGTTACCGGTCTGCATCAATATACACAAACCACATAGCGATGAAAGCAGTAAGAAGAATTTCCATTTCGATGAAGTGGGAGAACAGCATGACGGTTTCAAAATCTCTCGTAATGAACATCTTATTTGGAGTTGGTAAGCCCAGTGGTCTTCTAGAATTTTAAAACTTGCATTTAACGATCTTAAATATATATATATATATATATATATATATAAGGGATGTAAGGTCAGGTGATGCGTAACATCACAGCCTCTCCTTGACAAATGTCAACCCCGCCTCCTCGTGGTGCATCCTGTTCCCACTAAAGGGGCTCTGACGACCGCCAATAGCGGTATAACTATACCATCGGGATTAGAGGAAATTCTATCCCACACTCACCAACCCGCTTGGCCAGCGTGGTGAGTTATGGCCAAAACCCCCTCCAAAATGATTCCACAACTTAAATCTTGGCCCTCAGTCTCCGGCAGCTGGAATGTACCTGGGTCAAGGCAGCGGCCAGTGCGACATGAAGGCAGAGGGTGCTAAGAATCCCGGAGGACCGGACTAGGCTGCCATCTGATGCTGACCTTGGCTACGTACAATGGACGCTCCCTATCTTCTGATTCAAGGCTTCTTGAATTGGAAGAGGAACTACAAAGGATCCAGTGGGACATCGTGGGGCTAAGTGAGGTAAGGAGAAAAGGGGAAGATCTCATCGAACTGAAAAGTGGACATCTCTTCTACTATCGTGGGACAGATACTGGCAGAACTAGTGGTGTTGGATTTATAATAAACAAGAAACTGAAGGATAAAGTTGTAGAAGTTGAAAGTTCCTCTGACAGAGCTGCACGACTTGTTATCCAACTCTCGAAAAGATACCAGGCTCAGATTATTCAAACTTATGCACCCACCGCAAGTCATCCTGAAGAAGAAATTGAAGAATTTTATGAGGAAATTTGCCATCTAAATAATAAAGGTAAGCAGCACTTGAAAATAATTATGGGAGATTTCAATGTAAAAATAGGGCAACGGCAACAGAATGAAACTTCAGTAGGTAAATTCGGTCACGGCAACAGAAACCAGCGTGGAAATACTCTCGTTGAGTTTGCAGAGGCAGAAGGGTTTTTCATCTTGAACTCCTTCTTCAAGAAAAAGCCACACAGGAAATGGACATGGAGACATCCAAATGGGACGACAAGTGAAATTGATTTTATTATGTGTAACAAAAAATTCGTCATAGAAGACTGCAGTGTGCTAAACAAGTTCAACACAGGTAGTGACCATAGATTGGTGAGATGTAAGATGCACCTCAACACTAAACTTGAACGTGGCAAGCTCATAAGACAAACAAAATCTATTGACATAACCAACCTTAAAAAACACCATAATACCTTCAAGTTGGAACTGAAGAACAGGTTCGCTGCTTTAGAAGGCCTAACATCAGAAGAAGTGGACATCTCTGAAGTTAACAGAAAAGTAACCAAAGCTCTTATGGAAACAGCAACAAAATTAGCTGGGTCTAAGAACAAGTTGCATGTAAATAAATTATCAGGAAAAACGAAAATGTTGATGCAAAAAAGAAGAGAGATGAGGACAACTAAAGAAGATGTGACTTCCAAAGTGGAATATATAGAGCTATGCAAGACAGTAAGAAAAAGTATCACTGAAGACGTAAGAAAATTCAACTGTGAACTAGTGAGGAAAGCAATTGAAAACAACCAAAGCCTAAAGATAGCAAAGGGACATCTCAGTAAGGGAAGAAAACAGATTATGGCACTGAGAAAAGAAGATGGTTCTGTAACAAGAAATAGAGGCAGAAATTTTGACAAGAGTGAAAGATTTCTACTCCAAATTATATGAAAGGGATGATACATGCACTCCAGACATCAAAGATACCAGTACCAGAGTTCCTCCAGTCCTTCCAGCAGAAGTTGCACATGCAATCAAGAACATGAAGCGGGGAAAAGCTCCAGGGAGAAGATGGAATTACTGTAGACATCATACAAGAAGCAAGTGGAGAAATCGAAACAGTACTCGCCCAAATTTTCACTCGATGCCTAAATGAAGGAAAGATTCCTGAGGATTGGAACACCGCTACAATGATCCTGCTACATAAGAAAGGTGACATTGAGGATCTTGGAAACTACAGACCTATCAGCCTCCTATCAGTAGTTTATAAAATCTTCACTAAAGTTCTTTCACACCGCTTCAAGGTAACACTGGACATGGCTCAACCGGAGAGAACAGGCTGGATTCAGGAGTGGCTACAGCACAATAGATCATATCCACGTGCTGAGAGAACTAATTGAAAGAGCGAGGGAATATGAACTTCCATTGTGCATGGCTTTTATTGATTATGAAAAAGCCTTTGATTCGGTGAAACCATCAGCAGTTACAATGGCTCTGAAAACCTGCGGCATTGAAGATGCATACATTAATATTATTAATAACATCTATGAAAATGCAAGTGCAAAGATTAGGCTGTTTGAAAATACAACACACGTAAAAATTGGAAAGGGAGTGAGACAAGGTGACACCATATCTCCGAAGCTCTTTAATGCCACATTGGAGGGTGTTTTTCAGTCGCTGAGCTGGGAAAACAAGGGGATAAAGATTAATGGAGATTATCTAACCCACCTTCGTTTTGCTGATGACGTAGTCATTTTTGCAACTACCCCATCAGAGCTGCAGAGTATGATCCAGGAACTTGCTGACAAGAGTAAAGAAGTGGGATTAAAAATGAACTTTCAGAAGACAAAAGTGATGTTCAATGCTTTTACAAGAAATGAAGATTTATCGATTGATGGAGAAAAGCTGGAGATAACGGACACGTACGTTTATCTTGGACAGCAGATATCAAGTGAGGGTCACATTGATGAAGAAATTAATCTATGCACAAAACTTGCCTGGAGAGCTTTTTGGAAGAAACAGCATAATTTTCAAGAGCAATATGCCATTATGTCTTAAAAAAGAAAAGTGTTTGATCAATGCATCCTTCCAGTGCTTACGTATGGTGCAGAGACGTGGACCTTAACTAAAAGAGACATACAAAGGCTGCAGACAACTCAAAGCAGCATGGAGAGGTGCATACTTGGTGTAACCAGGAGAGATAAGAAGAGGAACTCGTGGATCCGAAAAATGACAAGAGTGGAAGACATCATGATCAGAGTTAAATCCCTGAAATGGCAATGGGCTGGACATACTGCCAGAAGGACAGATCATCGATGGACAGCCGAAATTTTAGATTGGATTCCAAGGGACAGGAAAAGACCCAGAAGAAGACCACATGGGAGATGGGTGGATGAAATTCGAAAGTATGCAGGGGTGACATGGAGGAGACTGGCACAAGACAGACCGTTGTGGAGGAAACTTGGGGAGACCTTCGTCCAGCAGTGGATTGATAATGGTTGACAATGATGATGATGATGATGATGATATATATAAAAAAAAAAAAAAAAAAAAAATTACCATTGTGCTGACCTCTATCGGGAACTTTTAATTAATAACTGATGTATTCGAGTCACCACAGTTATTTAGCTTTCTTCTATTAATTAATTAATAATGTATTTATTTATCTATTTCTATTTCACATTCTTCTCTTTCAATAGAAACAATATTACATATTCTACTTTCTGGTTCAATTTGGACGCAATATTAATAGGCCAGTTTTTCGATTCTCGAAATTTTCCTTTGTTTTCAGGCCAGGTCTTTTTTATTATTATTATTATTATCATTATGTTGATTTAAGTTTACCTTTAAACTGTTTTGGATACACTCTTCTACAATATTTTTCCGGAAAAGTGACATTTATTGGTACTTCGTAAACTTCTGCTTCTTCTAATTTTTTTCTATCAGGTTTGCTGCTAAGTACTAAATCTTTTGTGAGATTGCCGTGGATAAAAATGTGTTGCTTTCTTACCCCCCCCCCCCCAAAAAAAAACCCTGGCGAATTTTATTACACCTATTTTGCTGAGTTGTTATCTGCATTTTTTTTAGGTAAGAAAGTAACACATTTTTGGGCATTTTCTGTATGTTTATTATTATTATTATTATTATTACTTATGATATTTGTTTTCTTTTAAATTTTTATTCATATATTATTTTTTAATTTTCTTTTACGTATAACCGTACTTTTAGCAACATTTTTAATACAATGTACTTCCTCTTGTCTAAACATTTCGGATGAATTGTGGTATATTCGATCTGAATATATCCCCTGACAAGAATATCACGTAATTCGTAAATTCCACAGGTGAATCAAAAAGATCAACAATTTTAAATTTCGATGTGCTGCGATCTATCGGTCACTTTAGAAAATAAGTCAAGGAGCTTAAAATTAAACTCAAATTTGTTGTGCTGCCATCTATCCATTGGTTTAGAAAATAAGTCTCCTTTTTCGAAACGGTTCTTCTAGCTCATCTAGTTCTTTTTAGGCCCGTAGCCAGACAAGAGAAGTCGGAAGAGGCGGCTGATGATGAGGTCGAGCAGAAGATACAAAATAGTTTAAACACTGTACCATAGGCGCCGACATCTGAAAATTTCGACGGGTGCTGAAATTCAAAAGGCAGGCAGGTACCGTTTCCAATGTTGAAATTTTAGATGTTCAAATGGACTTTGTCTTCAGTGTAAACGTAAACAAACCGATACATGATTTCATGATAAAGATATTACATTTTTTGTAGCAACAAACTTCTTGAACCCTGTTTTAAATCTTCCTATTTAATTTTCTGTAAAGTGCGCACAAGAGCTCCTACAATTTTTTTTTTTTTTTTTGGACAAAATTTGAGCATTTTGTTGGTTACTATTACCAGGAAACCAAACCTGTTGAAAAAGGCTGAGATTGGCAGTATATCATCATCATCATCATTGTCAACCATTATCAATCCACTGCTGGACGAAGGTCTCCCCAAGTTTCCTCCACAACGGTCTGTCTTGTGCCAGTCTCCTCCATGTCACCCCTGCATACTTACGAATTTCATCCACCCATCTCCCATGTGGTCTTCTTCTGGGTCTTTTCCTGTCCCTTGGAATCCAATCTAAAATTTCGGCTGTCCATCGATGATCTGTCCTTCTGGCAGTATGTCCAGCCCATTGCCATTTCAGGGATTTAACTCTGATCATGATGTCTTCCACTCTCGTCATTTTTCGGATCCACGAGTTCCTCTTCTTATCTCTCCTGGTTACACCAAGCATGCACCTCTCCATGCTGCTTTGAGTTGTCTGCAGCCTTTGTATGTCTCTTTTAGTTAAGGTCCACGTCTCTGCACCATACGTAAGCACTGGAAGGATGCATTGATCAAACACTTTTCTTTTAAGACATAATGGCATATTGCTCTTGAAAATTATGCTGTTTCTTCCAAAAGCTCTCCAGGCAAGTTTTGTACGCCGATTAATTTCTTCATCAATGTGACCCTCACTTGATATCTGCTGTCCAAGATAAACGTACGTATCTGTTATCTCCAGCTTTTCTCCATCAATCGATAAATCTTCATTTCTTGTAAAAGCATTGAACATCACTTTTGTCTTCTGAAAGTTCATTTTTTAATCCCACCTCTTTACTCTTGTCAGCAAGTTCCTGGATCATACTCTGCAGCTCTGATGGGGTAGTTGCAAAAATGACTACGTCATCAGCAAAGCGAAGGTGGGTTAGATAATCTCCATTAATCTTTATCCCTTTGTTTTCCCAGTTCAGTGATTGAAAGACATTTTCCAATGTGGCATTAAAGAGCTTGGGAGATATGGTGTCACCTTGTCTCACTCCCTTTCCAATTTTTATGTGTGTTGTATTTTCAAACAGCCGAATCTTTGCACTTGCATTTTCATAGATGTTATTAATAATATTAATGTTTGCATCTTCAATACCGCAGGATTTCAGAGCCGTTGTAACTGCTGATGGTTTCACCGAATCAAAGGCTTTTTCATAATCGATAAAAGCCATGCACAATGGAAGTTCATATTCCCTCGCTCTTTCAATTAGTTCTCTCAGTACGTGGATATGATCTATTGTGCTGTAGCCACTCCTGAATCCAGCTTGTTCTCTCGGTTGAGCCATGTCCAGTGTCACCTTCAAGCGGTGTGAAAGAACTTTATCATTAGTGAAAACAGACAGTAGGCTAAATAGCGATACCTTTGAGGAGCTCGCTCCAGCAGTAGCAAACAAACTAACGTGTTCAGTGTTGGAATGGAACGCGCTTCATAATCATTGCACTTTATTATTTTCCTTACTTGTTATTGTTAGCATTTAGCGTACAACGCAGCGTATATTACAGTGAAATTCTTGCTTTGATCAACAAGTGTATCTTGGAAATCTCCACCCCCACCTCGCCATCATTTACCTTGCGGTCCATGTGAACCGGTTGTTATCAATTTGGCATATCACCCATGCGTGGATTGATTGGTGTTACTATTGGTGACTGCTTATATGTTTTATAAAGCTAGGGGGGAAAACGCCTCAACAGAAGTATGTCAGACAAACAAACAATCCCTGCAACAACCACAGCAAAATAAACCCCTTCAAAATTATCCTTTGAGCGAGAAAAGATCATTCGCAGTCACGCTGTGTATTTTCTGCTCTCGGACGGTCATTCATTACTCCCGCTCTGACATTTATGGCTTTATAACCCTACCGAAGCTCATTGTGTACATGGTGAGCTGCTGACAACATACTGATGTGCAAGGAACGTGATTACGATAAGAAAAAATCGGTAGCTTTAAACAATTAGGGAGATAGGGTACTAACCACATCCCACACCCCCAATTTCTCGCTTGCTTGGCTGTCTTATTTCTTAAGAGTTTATTCTGTATCGGTGGTTAAAGCACGATTTTTAGAAGATATTGATTTTTTTTATAGAAACCAAATATTTGCGCTATATTCCGATTATCTTATTTAATTTTATGCAAAGGGTGCTCAAGCCTCTGATCACCCCCGTAGTTGGCGCCAATGCACTGTACTGTAGCGTGAATCTCAAGGATCACAGGTTGTGCTCTGCCCAACCTAGGCTGCACCCGCCCTCCTCCGGCTATTCTCCTCCATACATAAGAAAGAAAAGAGGAATTGTTTTTGCGGCACATTAAGAATGACTCTATTATTTATTATACTACTTATAACGAAGTAAATTTCTCCGTCATTTCTGCCCACGCCAGGATTCGAACCCGGATCCCCTCACTCCGGAATAAGTCACTCTACCAATTGAGCTACGCGGACGTTTTATTCTGATTCCTATCTGCCTTTATGTCGTGTGCGTCCTTCTGGCAGGTACGTCCCATCTCCTGGTACGTTACATACTACAAGATGTAAAAATCTCGCTGCTAAAGACTTATTTGCAAAAGTTGACCGATAGATAGCAGCACATCAGCATGACTAATTTTTTTACCATTATAAGGTATAAGCTAGTTGGTAAACTATGAACATTACTTTTAAATACAGTGATGTAGAAGGAGCTTAGCGGCGCTAAGGCACTATTTTTTTAGGTTTAGCAGCGCTAAGTCACTTTTCGTGGATACATGGTAACAGAAGGAACTTTTGTAGATATTCATGTACACAAAAATAGGGAAATCTGTATTCTGTGTGCAAACATACTCATGTGTTAGCCAAACGTTTATAATACAGAGATGCCTGCCTCGGAAGTCCAGTTGTCTAAGGCGCTGGCCTCTGATTTTTTGTTCTAACCGGCATGGGTGGCCAATGGCACTGGATCTGTCATTTACCGGAATCTAGTTGCGCGAAATAAGCGACGGACGTCTGCCACAGCCTGCGAGTTGCTCCATGGTAGTAAAGAAAACAAACAAACAAAAAAAAACTCACTGTATTGAAGAAACGATACAGTCTGTTTTTTAAGTTTGGAGAGTAGAATGTCAATATATACTCTTTGTTTCTTGACGACAGTTAAAATAAAGTTGCCGCCCCGGTGGCGAGGTAGCCTTTTTCTTTTCTCATGCCCTGTGTTTCCTGTTCACTTGTTTTGCTTTTTTGTGAACTTTGAATTACTTAGCGTGGCCCTGCTGGTCTCGTTGTGTTTTTTCATTGAGTACTCAGCCTTATCTCTCGTTTTCCATACAGTGTGCTTCTCGTGCGTATCTTGTCTATTGGGTTACGTTGACCCTAGGAGTTGGTCAACGCACTATTTGCCTTGTGCTTTTCTTTTACTGTGCCTCTTGTGTTTTTTCTTGACTGTATGTGACTACATGTGTAGTGAAGTAGTCAGTTGAGGCAGTTTTGTCTCTGATTATGTTTTAAGTACACTTTTTGTGTTTTCGTTTTTGTTTTTCTTTGCACTCAAGCTAGGGTTCTACGTCTTGCTTCGTGCTTCTCCTGTCCGGGTTTTTCCTGTAATATTGTATTTTTTCTCGGCACAGCCTTCTGTCGCCGTGCACGACTGGACGTACTTTGTGTTGTTTTCAATGTGTTATGATGCTATGCGATCTTGTTTCCGCGTGATTCTCTCTATAGCGCCACGTCGGCTTCTGGAGTTTGTCAACGCGCGTCTTCTTGTTTTGAGTATGAAATTTGAATTGAGTGCGATTTTTTTTTTGTGAACCTTGTGTGCCTGTTCTGCTACATTTATTTTGTGTGATGCAGCGGTTTTTCCCCTTATTATCATGTATTCTTCTGTACAGTGTTGCCCCTGACTTACATGCGTCACTTCGTATTTCGTTTTTAGTTATAGCGGTTGGTTAACACCCCTCTTTAAGTGCACGGTTTTTGTGTATTTTATGTTCTTCTTGTACTAATGTTTTGGCCGCTGCTGCATGTTTTCAGAAGTACAGTTTTGTTTCTCCTGCCGCTGTCTTGCAGTGTCAGTCAATTTGTGTTGTGTTGTATGGTTGTTGTGTTTTTTACCTGTCACCTTTGTGTTCGCGCTGCTATGTACTAGTTTTTGGAATGTGTTTTCTTCCCTCACTCTGGGGTTTGGGTTTTGTAATGTGTGTGTTTTTTTGTTTTTGTTTTCTGTGTTCCTTTTTTATCTGTATATATTTTAATCTTCTTCTGATGTTGCCAGTTTTCTTTCCTCCTTTCTTTTGTGTTGAGACTTCTTGGCCTCGTCTCTTTTAATACAGTCTCATGTGACTGAAGCGTATCACATGTACCTTGCTTTTAGACTAATAAAGGTTTATTTTGAAGGCAGTGGTCTAAGCGATGGCCTCTGATCATTCGTCCGAAAGGGGTCCGGGTTCGAATCCCGGTGAGGCATGGATGTTGTGTTTGTCTTACGGCACTGGCTCTCTCCCTTCCCTGGAACCAGTGACCCTAAATTAGGGACGGGCGACTGCTTATAGCCCATTGAGTTGCTCATGGTGGTCGTTAAAATTCCAATAAAAAAAAAAATGAAGTTATAAGTGGTGGATGCTCCGTGGGATGAAGGTTGCACTGCCCCCCTACCCCAAGAGAAAACAACGGTAGTGAAGAGCATTTCTACTAAACTGCTCGACATCGGCTGTAATAAAAGTTATCCGCAACTTCCTTATGGGCAACACAAAAGACATACCGTGCATCCACCACATAATCTTAGAAAAAGCTGCACATTTGATGCTCTGAGTTGATGTAATTATGTTAGTTGCATTTTTTCAATGTGACTAATGCGTCTTATTCACATGAATATTTGGATTCGTGCCGAACGACAGAGTGGTATTTAAATAAAAATTTAGTATTCTTTTAAATTTAGTATCTCCACGTAACATTCTTTCGGTTTTTTTAAAATTGCTCAAATGTGCAATTTTAATGTAAATTGATAAAAGTAATTTGTAATGAAAGTTTAATAAAAATTACTAAATAATTAAATTAAATCATATTTCACAGGGTTTTTTCTAAACACGGAGTGTCCGAGAATTATTGTGCACATTACAAAATCATGTACAAAAAAAAAAAAAAGAACTATGAGCATTGTCTGTTTTTCTATGTCACGTATTACTAACACGGTTTCTATATTTTTGTTTTGCAGAATTGTTATTCCCAGAATCCGACAGATGGCGTTAGGTGTGGCCTGATGAGGAATGTATGTGAAATTCGCAATCAGTAGTCATGTCATCCGTACAGCAGAAAGCGACGTGTGGGTTATGGCTTGCGGAATTAAAGTCTGTCATTAAAGTTAAAAGACGGTACCGTTTATAGTATTCAATTAAGCAGTGGATGAAACAGTTTAAAGAAACTGGCAATGTGGAACATCGTGGAGGAGCCGGTAGGCCTAGCGTCAGCGGTGAGACGGTTGACCAAGTTAATGAAAGTTTCCGGCGAAGCCCCAGGAAATCCGTTCGTAAAGCAAGCAGAGAACTGTGCTTTCCGAAATCGACAGTTCACGATATCTTGCACAAGAAATTAAAGTTTCATGCTCATAAAATTCAAATAGTGCAAAAGATGCATGTAAAGATTGTACTCTGCGATATGATTTCACTGTGGATATGCTGAATCGAGTGAAAAACGACAAAAACTTTCTCAGTACTGTAATTTTTAGTGATGAATCCACATTTCATGTATCAGGTATTGTGAATCGTCACAACTGTAGGATATGGGGCAGTGAACCGCCTCATGCTGCTATTGAAATGACACGTGATTCCCCAAAAGTTAATGTGTGGTGCGCCATATCACAAAGAGCAGTGATTGGCCCTTTCTTCTTCTGCGGAAAAACCATAAATGGTGACATTTACTTGGATATGCTAGAAACTTTCGCTATACCCCAGATCAAAAGATATGACAACGTCGTTTTTTCGCCTCCGCATTGGTCAACGTGTGTACGTAAGTACCTAAATGAGCATTTCCTCAACAGATAGATTGGCCGTGGTAGTCCCATTCTGCGGCCTCCTCGTTCTCCAGATCTAACTCCATTGGATTATTTCATGTGGGGTTATGTGTAGAATCGCGTCTATCAGACGCCTTTTACTTATTTGCAGGACCTGAAGCAGTGTATCGAAGCTGCTATTAATTCCATAACTCCTCAGATGCTTGCCAATACATGGCATGAAATCAAGTATCGCTTGAACGTATTACGAACAACCAAGGGATCTCATATAAAAATTTATTAACTTGTGTAGTTACATTGTAAGATAGTACAGTCAGTTTCTCTCTATCTGCTTAATGTTTTGTTTTATATAATTTTGTAATGTGTCCAATAATTCTCGGACACCCTGTATTTTGAGGGCATTCTATCCGGATTGAGGTTTCCTAATCCGTTCAGCACTCAGGCACTTTTTATTTAGAGTTTTATCATTGATTGAATATACAGGAGAAATTATTAGTATTAGGAGAAATTATTAGTATTAGGAGAAATTACTAGTGTTAGGAGAAATTATTAGTATCAGGAGAAATTATTAGTATTAGGAGAAATTATTAGTATCAGGAGAAATTATTAGTATTAGGAGAAATTATTAGTATTAGGAGAAATTATTAGTGTTAGGAGAAATTATTAGTATCAGGAGAAATTATTAGTATTAGGAGAAATTATTAGTATCAGGAGAAATTATTAGTATTAGGAGAAATTATTAGTATCAAGAGAAATTATTAGTATCAGGAGAAATTATTAGTATTAGGAGAAATTATTAGTGTCAGGAGAAATTATTAGTGGCTCTGAAAATGGTTTCAAGGAGTTTTTCATTATCATCTCCAACATTTCTATTAATTATCTTTTACAGGACAAGAAAAATACGTGCCATTGATTTCTCATTCTATTGTTATTCAGAGAACTGCACTTCACTCTTTTTTTTTTTTTTCATACACCTCAGTCAGACACCTTTAAGAAGACAGAAGGCCCGATGCTTTTGACGCCCCAGTATTAGTTGAACATCTAGGATTTCACTATGGGTGGATGAATAAAAATACCCAGGAGAAAACATTTTCAAAATATGATGAGGAAGCCGTAAAAATATCCCCTCCGTATTGAGGTGTGTATCCCATGATTCATGAACGAATCAGTGTAGCAAGAAAACGTAAAAATGCATGTTTGAAAAATGGATACCAGCTCAGTTCTGCTTTAACCAACCCCCCCCCCCCCCCCCCTACGATTCAGGTTGTTGAAATTATAGCGTAGTGGGCAAAATAATATATGATCCAAATATCATGATTCAAACGAATTCTTAATGTTTGAAAATTTCCCCGAATTACAGACGTGTACAAAAAAAAAAAGCAACTGTAATGCTTTCGAAAGATTTGAGGATGGACTGCGGGTGTGACAATACTGTTTGCTCCTGAAAAAGCGGAAAGAAAAAAAAACCATTTTTTTTCACAAGACAGTTTCTTATAGTTTTTGTTCTGCTATTTGCAAAAGAACAACATAAAACTTTAGAACGCTGTCAATTTTGGAGCATAATTCTGGGCTCCTTGAAAATGCGGGGCACGGGACTGCAGTTCCCCTATCCCTCCTCTTAAATCGGCTCTGCCGTCAGAAGGGGTGCATGGATAATCATGACGCGGGTTCAAAACCATTACTGGGGGCTCCTCCTTACGCCGAAATATTAAATATTAAAATTCCCTGAAACGATGTAAGTTTTCCGTCTTTAGCACGATTTAATGATAAAAAAATGAGAAATATGTACAATTAAAACCATGAGCACTTTCGAGGCAGCGGCTGCCTCATCCTCAGATGCAATAAATAAAGACACATTTAATCTATATATAATACAGATCATTGCATTGTGGGAAGCATGTTAAGTTAACAGCCAATAGTAATCTACATGCGACAAACTGATGCGCAGTGGCGTAGGAATGCTTTTGATTTAGGGGGATACAAGGTGAACCTTACATCTCAAGGATTAAACCATCTATGGATGACCCCCTCAGAATTTTTTTTTGGGGGGTAGTATATTAGAGTTTTTATAAAATACGTATACTGATCAGGAATTCATCCGAATGAACATTGCTATCATCATATTATTAATTATTACCATTATTATTTTTATTGCTGACAAAAAGTTCACATTATTAATTTCTTATCCGAAAATGAATGGAGAAGTTTTTTTTTTTTTTTTTTTTTTTTGTGTTCTCTCTTGTTAATTTTTGTACTTTTTTTTCCATTAAAATATTGAGGAGGGACAAGTCAACATTAGGATGAATTTCTGTCAGCAGGGTTTGGAAAAGAGGGATTTCTAAAGAAATGTTATATAACTCTTTACAAGAACGAATTAAATTTCTCATCATTTTTGTTTACGTTAATAAAGTAAAACCTCAGTAAGATAAAAACTGCTCTACCCGCGAGTATTATTGAAGCATTATGAAGTCTATATTAAAGACTTTCAACGATACATAGGCTGACAATTGATGTAAAAAGCACATTGGTCTGGTGCAAAGCTAAATGATGGTGGAGATATCGAGGAATTGGAGTGCTATGAGTGGTATGAGAAATCCGTAATGCACTTGTTGTATTGCTACAGATCTTAAGACAGAAAACAATTTCAGTGCCGGGCTGCGGGCGCTGAAATGTCCACTTGTGCTTAAATCTTTTTTTTAAAAGTGCAGAAAGGACGACCTGATAAAGATGCATGGAATTTTAAGAGAAAAGAAACACTGATCACAAGTATAATATCAAGCCCTAGCCCACTATATGCTGTTTAAAGTTATTGACAAAAACCTCGCACTCGTCGTTTCCCTGCAGAACTAATTTCCTGGAGTTTCCCAGACGGTTGGTCAGTTTTTGGTTAATGAAAAGCCTCCCACTACAAGCTTCGGATATAAAAAATAACAGATGACCCGTGATATTTCTTTGAAAAAAAAGAGAATAAAAAAAAATAAGTAGCATATAAATTTTACAGTTCACTCTTTATGAATGATTGGTTTCTGTTTGCTCATATCTGTGGGGAGGGGGGGGTACAGTAGATATTAATGTACCCCTCTCCAAAATTTAGGAGTACATTGTACCCCTGTAACCCCCCCTCTCGTTCCTACGTCACTGCTGATGCGTATACTGTTGGCCCAATGGTCTGTGAAGAAATCATAGAAATAAGAAATGGTGTAGGGTGGGTAAACATTCAATTGCAATGTTACATTACAATTTATAATTTACTGTTTTAATAAGGGATTTCCAAACGTTGTGTAACTCATAGGGGGCTTGTTCATTACAGCATTGCTCACCGGAGGCCTCTATATACACACTTTCTGCAATTAAAAGGTCACCAAGTTCTCTAGGAGTATTAATTATTCTTGCATTACTCCAGTCGGGATTAAGATAATCTTGGATAACAGATTTGGCAAGGGATGTACAATACATGCCTGTTTTAATATTGTATTTATATTCCTTAATTTGTAATCCTATATTACGTTTTGTAGAACCCACATAATTAGAGGATGTTTGTCCTGTAGTTGCCTTAACCAGTGGGATATTGTAAATGCCCCAATGTCCCGTTTTACTGTTCTGTTCACGATCCTTACGAACTACAGAAAATAAGTTTCGTGTTCGTGAACCAAATTGCAAGCCATATGGTTTACATAGTTGTGTTAAGGTTCTCGTTAGAGGCGGATTACATTGCGTATAATCCACGAGGTGGATCAGATTGTGTTGTTGAATAATTGTGACTATGTTCAAAAAATGCAAGACGTTATCAATACTATTGCACACAAAACCATTCAAAGTGATCCTATACAGTAGCGGCTCTTCAAAGACTAAAAAAGGCTTATCCTTTTCCTGAAGGTTTTTCACATACATTCATCCCTCTCCCCCGGCTATCGAGTGCCTGATATGTTCGGACGGATAAAATTGAATAAAGAGAATTTTCCCCTTCGTCCTCTGGTGTCAGGCTATGTTAGCCCCACCAGACCCTTAGAAAAAGCCTTGGCCCAATATCTGGCCACTTATACTGTGTATTCACTTTATTCTATTAAAAGTTCCACAAAGGCTATTGAAAGACTGTGATTGCTTCAGCCACAATCGCAGCCATTCATTTTGGCATCTCTTGATGTGATCTCATTTTACCTTAATGTACCTGTTGAGGCCACACATCAGATTATTGAGGCAAAACTTGCTGATTCCCATATCCCGAGTTCAGAAATTAATGCCATTATGAACGCACTTCGTCTTGTTAAGAAACGTTCATATTTCAAATTTCAAGACAGCATTTACCAACAGTTCGAGGGCTCCCCAATGGGTTCTCCCCTGTCTGCTGTTCTAGCTGAAATTTTGCTACAGCACATCGAAAATCAGGTCATTAGTTCTTTCCCTCACCGTCCGTTGCTTTATTTAAGGTACGTTGACGACATCCTGGTTGCATGGCCTCACAACCGGGATGATTTATACTTATTTGCCAACGAATTATCATCCATGTTCCCAACTATCAGGCTCACGATAGAATTTCAAGTTAATAATTGTTTACCTTACTTGGATATTCTTATTCGTAAGGACTATAGTCTTAATTGCATTACCACTTGTGTATAAAGAAAACCCTGTCATACACCTGTTTTAATACCTTATCATTCCTCACACCCTAAACAACATAAATTGTCAGCGTTATTCTATTTGTTTAGAAGAGCTCACTCATATTCATCAACTACTGAATCATTTAAGCAAGAAGTTAACTACATTTTTGGTTTAGCTGAGCAATATGAGTTCCCTAAATATCTGATTAGGCAAGTGTTTGGCAAGGTCAAATATGCTCTATATACTAGCCTGATAAGAAACTCCAACTGTAATACCATATATGCTGGCTCTATGCAATATAATCCACCTCTAACGAGAACCTTAACACAACTATGTAAACCATATGGCTTGAAATTTGGTTCACGAACACGAAACTTATTTTCTGTAGTTCGTAAGGATCGTGAACAGAACAGCAAAACGGGACAGTGGGGCATTTACAATATCCCGCTGGTTAAAGCAACAACAGGACAAACATCCGCTAATTATGTGGGTTCTACAAAATGTAATATAGGATTACAAATTAAAGAACATAAATACAATATTAAAACAGGCATGTATTGTGCATCCCTTGCCAAATCTGTTATCCAAGATTATCTTAATCCCGACTGGAGTAATGCAAGAATAATTAATACTCCTAGAAAACTTGGTGACCTTTTAATTACAGAAAGTGTATATATAGAGGCTTCCGGTGAGCAATGTTGTAATGAACATGCCCCCTATGAGTTACATAACGTTTGGAAATCCCTTATTAAAACAGTAAATTATGAATTGTAATACAAAATTACAATTGAATGTTTACCCACCCTACACCATTTCTTATTTCCATGATTTCTTCACATACCATTGGGCCAACAGTATAAGCAACAGTTTGGCGCATGTAGATTATTACTATTGGCTATTAACTTACCATGCTTCCCACAATGCAATGATCTATATTATATATAGATTAAATGTGTCTTTATTTATTACATCTGAGGATGAGGCAGCCGCTGCCTCGAAAGTGCTCATGGTTTCAAATGTATATATTTCTCATTTTTAGCACGTCTTTTGTAAAAAAAGATCGTGCTTCTGTTATCGGTTTGTCCGTCTGTACGCACGATATCTCTGCAACTATTAGTCCGATTTGAAAAATTCTCTTTCCATTGGGAAGCTTGAAATATGCAAATGATGATCCTTCATTTCGTTTTTTTTTTACGAAGTACAATTTCGCCGCTAGGAGGGGGGGGGTAAATGCAGATGATGTCGAATTCAAAAATACGTTTTATTCCACATATTTGCTTCTAAACATCCAATTGAAATTTTTTTGTACCTTTCAATTCCATTTATGTCGAAGAGTATTTTAGATACAGTTACTTTTTCAAATTACGCATAGATTTTCCGCTAGGGGCGTAAAATAAATTACATTTTTCCCGATAACTCTTCTTCTAAAACTCCGATTTGAAAATTTTTTTCTTCAACGGATACATCTCTTGATGGAAAATCTTTTGCCTATATTTTCAAATTTTTGGTAAAGAATACTTTGCCCACCAAGGGGCGTAAGTGTTAATTTTTGCTTCTCATGTATTTGCCATTAACTCGGAGCTTCTAAACTATTGATTGAAAAAATTATTTCGTGGACTGATGCCACTCACATCGATAAACCTTTTCGGAATATTTTCTTCTTAAAATATTCCACAATTTCTCCGCCAGGGGGCGTAGATGTATATCTTATTTTTCTCAATATCTGTACTTCTAGGAGTCCGATTTGAAAAATTCCTTTTCTTGTTCGATAGGGATTTCCGTGTGACATGTTTTTCATATAATTTCAAAATTTTCAAGTAATTCATAGACTTTCCACTAGGGGGCGTAAATGAAAATTGCGTTTCCCCCTATATCTCTGCTTCTAAATCTCTGATTTGAAAATTTCTTTCTGCACCGCATAGAGCTCCTGATGGGAAACCGTTTGCACATAATTTCTAATTTTTGTAAGAAATGGTTTAGCCACCAGGTGGCGTAAGTCTTAATTTTCGCTTCTGTTGTATTTGCAGCAAAATATGAGCTTCTAAAATCTCGATTGAAAAAAGTCGTTTGTTGACCGATACTACTCATGTCGACAAACCTTTTAGGAAAATTTTCTTCTTGAAAAAATGCATGGTTTCTACGCCAGGAGGCTTAGATGTATATCTTCTTTTTGTCAATATCTCTACTTCTAAGAGTACGATTTGAAAAATTCCTGCTTTGTTGGATAGTGTTTCCGATGCAAAATGTTTTCCCTATAAATTCAAAATTTTCAAGTAAATCATAGACGTTCCGCTAGGGGGCACAAAGGTAAATTGCATTTTCTGCGTTATTTCTGCTCCTAAAACTCTGATTTGAAAAATTCTTCCTGTATCGCATACAAGACCTGATGGAAAATATTTTTCACATAATTTCTAATGTTTGGTAAAGAATAGTTTTGCCACCAACTGTCATAAGTGTTAATTTCTGCTTCTGAAGTATTTGTAGCAAAATCTGGGCTCCTGAAAACTCGACTAAATTTTTTTTTCTTGGACCGATACCACTTATATGGATAAGCCTTTTGAGAATACTTTCTTCCTAAAATAATGCATGGTTTTTCCACCAGGGGACGTAAAGTCACATCTTATTTTTGTCGATATCTCTGTTTCGAAGAGTTCGTAAGCTCACGATTCCGTTTACAGCAATATCTGAGGGATTAAAAACCCGATTGAAAATCTTATTTCTTTCGTCAGATCTATTGTTTTACATACCGGTTCCATTGATTTTGAATAGCTTTGATAAATTTAATTTGCGTCAGAACGGATTCAAAAGACGTGCTTTTTACACCCGAAAATTCGGTGTTATCTTCCTTGTTTATCATCAAATTGTGCTAAAGACGGAAAATACATCGTTTCAGTGATTTATGTTGCACGAGTCTTCAATATTTGTTGATTATTAAAATTTCTGAATATGATTCAAATATGTAAATTTATTTAGAACTACAATCGTAAGTTGTACATTTTTTATTCAGCTTATATCTAATTAAATGGGAAACTAATATTTTAAGAAAGCTTAATTTTGTTTTGTTTCGGTTACGGTGAGCCAAAAATACAACGAAGAGCTGCTTAGGGCTGTGAGAGCTGTGGCATTCCACTGGGGGCCAAGCTCAGGGGCCCCCAGTGGAATGCCACAGCTCTCACACGCCACACACACGCACACGGACACCTTCACCGTTTAGAAAGGTGGAGGCATGAAATCGTTTAGCGGGTTTCGAATCAATTGGCAGCACCTCTCAGCTACAATTTCATTGCGAAAAAATATTATTACACTCTTTGCCAAAATAAGCCGAAGCCACCCAAGAAAGTCGCTCGAATCTAATGAGATACCGCACACACGTACCTCAGAGCCGAATATGCACATAATTAAAAAATAACGACCAATCACTAAATAGTGGTCCCTCACAGCACATGGGAACCGCCCATCGAGCAGGGTACATCAAGAGCGAAGCTCGCACGCTGGAACAATTGTGACAGCGGATTGCGGTTGCATTAACCTCCACGGACTGTGAGGAGGCCTCGTCGTCGGATCCGTGCACAATATGAGCAACTGAGCGAATTTCAGAAAGAATGTATAACTGGGCTGAGAGACACCAGTTGGTCAAATCGCCGTATCGCCAGGCATTTGGGTCAGAGCGATGCAACAATCGGATGATGTTGGCGCCAATGGGTTGAGGAGGGCACAACCCAGCGGGAAGCGAGCACTGGATAGCCGAGGGCAACAACAGAAAGCCAGCATGGAGCTATTGTGAGATCTGAATGAGGAGAACCGAATTCGTCGCTCTCAACCACCCGTGACGATGGTGCGTCGTCTATTGGTACGGAAGTGGCCATCCGAACCGTTGCCAGATGACTTGTGGCACGGGGACTACATTTGATGAAGCCACTACGTCGCCTACCGTAGAGCAAGGAGTATCGCCGGCATTGGCTGCACTGGTGTCTGCCCGATCAACGTGGGATAGTGTCCAGCGGTATCGTGTTGTCTTCAGTGATGAGTCAAGGTTGGTACTTGGAGCAGATTACCAGCTCATACGCGTCTGGAGACGAGCCGGTCAGATGACGGATACTGCCTTTACCGTGGAACGACACACTGCTCGTACACTGGGAGTGACTGTCTGGGGAGCTATTTCTTACGATAACCGGACACCTTTGGTAGTCCTCCGTACCAACCTCACGGCTCAACGGTACGTCGACCACATTCTAAGACTTGTTGTGTTGTCTTTCCTGTCGCGGCAGCACCGTGCAACCTTTCAAAAGGATAATGCCCGGCCACACATGGCACGGTCCTCCCAGGCCGGCCTCCTTTATTTCGCCACCTTTTCATGGCCAGCACGATCACCCGAACTCTCACCGATCGAACATGCTTGCGACATGATTTGACGCCACCTACGTCCACCCCGGAATGTCGGCGAACTGTCCCACACTTTGGACACCATCTGGCATGCTACACCTCACGGCAGTATCTGTAAATTGTACGCGTCTATGCCACGCCGGATAACCATTTTTATCCGAGCCAGAGGTGGCTACAAAGCACTGACTTTTTACTCATGTTTCTTACATTTTTCATCGCCAGATGGTGCCATTGGCGAACAAGTCTGTGATAGTGGGTATAAAAGCAGCATCGGAAAGCAACCACAAGTCACAACGATCCGTGTCAGCATGCTGTCATTACCGGACAAAGCGCTCTTGGTGAAATTGTTCTATTGAAAAGCTGAATGTGCGAGTGCTGCGTTGAGAGCCTACCGGTCACTGAAAGGTGATCGCAGTGGGAAAGGACCGATGGAAAGTGCTGCGCTGCGGCTAATGGTGAAAAAAGTCGAGGAAACGGGATCTTTGGCAGCACGTCCACGAAATGGTAGACCACGAACACGTGCTGCTGCAGCAGAGACGATTACGCGGGAAATGGATGTGATTGCAATGTCATCCGCACATGGCGACTCCAGTGATCGCCATGTTTCTCGGCAAACAGGCAATCCATACGGTACTGCATGGCGAATACTACGACGGATTATGCACAGATACCCGTACAAACTGCAACGGCTTCACGAACTGCAAGCTGGCGATTACGTGCAGCGTCAGGAGTTTGCAGCATGGTTTTTTTCGACAAATGGATGTCGACGAGAACTGGTTGATGAACGTTTTATGGACTGATGAGGCACACGTTTCCCTAAACGGAGCGGTAAACACGCACAACTGCCGCATCTGGGCCACGGAACATCCCTGAGCAGTCGTTGAAGCGCCACTTCATCAGCCGAAAGTGACAGTGTGGTGTGGATTCACGGCTTCCTTCATTATCGGTTCATTTTTTTTTATAAAGAGGTCCGCGGCACCTCCTTTGAAACCATTTCAGAGACAGGTGCACGTTATGCGAGCATGTTACGAACGTACGTTATCTCTAGCTTGCAAAAAGCGGGATGCAGTGAATCTGTGCACATTTTTGCAGGATGGAGCACCACCCCACATAGCACGTTCCGTTAAGCAACTGCTGCAAGAGACGTTAGGCGCAAATCGTGTGTTGAGCCGACACTTTCCCGAAGTCCTGGCCTCCTCGATCACCAGACCTGACACCCTGCGATTTTTGGCTCTGGGGTTACCGAAAATCCCAAGTGTATAGATGTCGCCCAACTTCATTGGCCATGCTAAAAGATGCCATTCGACACCATGTGGCATCTATACCACCGGACATGCTCTTCAATGCAGTCCATGGTGTTTTCTTTGGTCTGCAGGCAGTGCTGGAACAGGACGGCCATCACATTGAACACTTGGTACAATGAGGTGTCTAACCTGATGCAATCAGGTGTTTATTTTTCTCGATACTTCCAACCTGTGGTTGCTGCGCCATCTAGCGATGAAAAATGTAAGCAAAATGAGTAAACATGTATGTGATTTCATAAAAAAACCCGATGTCATTCTGATCATTTCTACGCAAACCGCGTTGCCCTACTTACGTTTTCAAAATGTGCAAGACTTTTGGATCACCCGGTACATTGCACATGCCGATTTTCATCTCGATTGGATGATTCCTTCTGGGTTCTTCGGGGTTTTTTTTGTTGTTTTTTTCAAAGAATGTACAGTGAAACCTCTTTATGGCGACCACTGCTGGGTCTTTTAAAAAACGGTTGTTCAGAGGGGTGGTTGCTAAATAGAAGAAGGTTTTAAAGTCATATCCAATGAACAGTTTTGAGATTAAACTTTTGTAAACTACTGCATAACTTTTACAAATTACGTACTTTGAATTGCTACATCACAAACATGGTGCATTCCAGTTTATCTACAGTATAGTATATGTGGTACAGTTACACATTTGGAAGGTACCTATAGCGGTAATCTAAAAAAAAATTCATTTGAAAAACGAATGTAATGTGATGTGCTTAAGTTTATCAGACTTTTCTTTCAGCAAGATTTTTTCTAAATATTCTTTCAGCTCACAGAATAGTTTCTTAATCTTTCCCCCTTCAGGACAGTCATCCCTCTTAAGACTGTTCATCCAAAACGGGGAGTGAAATAAAAAACTATCACTCTCTTTTTCAGCCTTTGTAGGAAGTGTGGAACAGGGGTCTTTGTCTTTCTTTACATTAGTACATAAGACATTACAACTGCCTGTCATCGGCGAGAACACCCCCCCCCACTCACTTTCGTGCAGGAGGAAACTTCATAGCTATTTAAAGTGACCCCTCTGTATCAAAGGTTCGAACCTGGGCTGATCTTTCAGAGATGGTGTGATTCACTAACAATCGCTGAATATCCGCCGTGCATCGGACGAGCACGTTAAGGGACGACCCCCAGGCTGGACCCACTGGTTAAATGGGTATCCTTTTCTATGCCCCCCCCCTCAAATTCTCACACCCCTCTGTGTGCAACATCGTACTTGTACGGTGGCACCATCACTGTCTCTAATCTCACTACAAACTGTTCTGTCAAAGTCGCTAGACCTGCTCTCATTCCTTCCGTTTCTGTGTCCTGCCCAAAAGGCGATCACGCTGTAGGTGGCTGGGACCTAAACTCTACTCACTGTGGACGGAAGTCCTACAAGAAAATGACAAATACTGTATACTAATGTATGTTCGTTTAATTTATTGTTTCATGGTACCAGGGTATAGGGAAAGTTTTCGGCGCGAATGTTAATCCGAACAACGCAGTTTTTCCGCAGCGCTTCTTACGCAGAGATGGTCGTTAAGAGGGGGAGAATGGTCTTTTAATATGCCAAAAGTTAGCATTAGCGTTATGGGTTTTGAAATTGGTTCCACAGAAAAACGGTCGCAATGACGGATGGTTGCCAAATAGGGGTGGTCGCTAAGAGATGTTTCACTGTATTTACCCACGGGAAAGAACCGTCAAACAATTTTTTTCTTCCAGTCCTCTCTTCCGGGAATCCATTTTCATTCGAGCGTGGATATAACGTATGTTTTAACGACAGTGGAATTCGAACCCTACATTTTCCTACTGTGGAGCTGCTGTTATCCCAACTGAACTACGCCGGCAGGTTAATCGCTGCTTCAGCTTTCATTTGACTCCTACGACTTACACTGAGTTAGCTTTTATCGGGGTCGGATAGTTGTTGGAGGAACACGACAACGTGTTCGCCACCGGCCAAATTGCCTTGGACTCCAAACTTCCCCGACTGTAACCCAACTGAAAATTTACCGGCTATGCTAGTACGGGGTCTGAGAACTGCTGATCCTCCTTCTCGGAGGATGGACGTGAACTGACGGTGCTTCTCCAACGTACATTAAGGTGACCAGATTTTTGAGAACGAAATTGAGGACAAAATGACACGTTCTCCTGAATTTCAATGCAACATTGAGGACAATTTCGTTTTAAAATGAGGACATGATTGAGCATATCTGACACATTATGGTAAAGTCGAAGATTATCAAAGAATTTTACGAACTATACCGTAACTCTCCAGTTTCATGGGAAAACATACGATGCATTTGAAGAATGATATTCATGTAAAATTAGTATAAAATAGCAAGAAAATACTGTCATACAGAATATTACTCCTGATAAATTTTAGATTTTACTCATTTACGCAAACAAAGCTACATTTTGATTTTGTACTGAAATTTCGTAGTGATTCTGTACTAGAAAAAAATATCTAAAGCCAGTAAGTTACTATACACTGAGATGACAGAAATCATAAGATACCCGTATGTAATCTCTGTGAGAAGGAATATTCCAAGTACAATGATTTCGCTTGAAGAAACTGTTTGATGAAAAATGTACTGAACAAAAGTTGTAGAACTCTCAGTGGCATCTACCAGAAATGTAACTAAATTTATCATCTAAGTGCTGGCTTCTGACCTAGATGGATGTGGGTTCGAATCCAGTGAGGTACGGATGTTGTGTTTGGCTTATGGCACTGGCTCTCTCCCTTTCCTTGGAACCAGTGGCGCTAAATTAGGAAAGAACGACTGCTTATAGCCCATTGAGTTGCTCACGGTGGTTGTTAAACCATAAAAAAATGGATGATGAAAAAGATTAGATTTATTCCCCATCTTTATAAAAATTGTAGTTAAATCCGATTAAAACGGAAACGAAATAACACCACGATTATTGAGTGACCTTGTTCGATACTGATGCTGGGTATGATGATGTTCCGATTTCTCTGAGCATTCGGAAAGCTTGAATTTTTTTAATTGCCTCTATTTCAATTTACGGGGAAATTTCCAAAAATGAGGACAAAAAATACGAAATTGAGTACATTTGACGTCCTCAGTCAGATTTTATGGAATTGAGGACGAAAAACTGAAATTGAGGATGAAGCACTGAAATTGAGGACGAAGCACTGAAATTGAAGACCGTCCCCAGAAAATGAGGACGTTTGGTACTTTAGCGTACATGGGTCCAGTTACGCATCAAGGATGTTCGACACTGCGTAGAATCAGTTTCTAGGCTTCTTAGAGCAGTAATTGCGCAGAAAGGTGGGCCAAGTCGTTATAAAGTAGGTGTTCGTAATGCAAAGCTAACTCAGTGCAGAAGATTTGAAGCCTAAATAATTCACTGTAAAACTTTACAGCCTTAGAAAAATTTGCTTTCATCCCCCCCCCCACCAATTTTCCGAACATCCCCCAAAACGTTTTCAGCCACCTTCCCCAATTTGAAATTCCTGGATAAACCCCTGTTGCAGGTACGAACTGCTGTTACGTATGACGTGCTAAAACCATCAAAAACTGGTCTACTACGTAGGTCATTTCAAACGTTTTGAACACTGCGCAGGCGCCGTCCGTAGGATAATGCAATCGCTCCAATTGTTCCGCCAGTTGTAAGTCAGATTTCAGTATACAAAGATATGTCTACGTTTGCTGGCTAATTTCTTCCTGTTCTGAAAAATTCTGCCTAGAAATGGAGAATGAATGTGAGTTAGGTCAGATCTCGAGGAACGATCGGCGATCCTACATTAAAATCGAAACTTTGGGAGGAAAATCCCCTACCGAAATTCAAAAAGCTTTGTGTGAAGTTTCTGGGATTAGTGTAGTGGGTCGTGTTGCACAGTGTCACGGTGGGCACTTCGGCCAAGATCGGGAAAGCATCGAAGACGACCCAAGAAGCTACCGGCCATCAGATGCAACGGACGACACTTTCGTGGTTATCGTCAACAGCATTTTGGAAGAAGGTCGACGGAAAACATGTGAAAAGATTGCATATGAAGCTAAATTACTGCTAGACCACATACACCACGAGGTATGGGTATATAATAAATAGCAGCGCGTGGTGTATTTACTATGTATGGTGTACGTAGTGACTTTATAATCAACTTGTGTACTATACTTTCTTGTTAAGTCTATATTTCGCATCAAGGATACTTGTGTTGAGTCGGTTGACAACTTTAAACCCACGTCCCCACTGAACCGAAATTATAAACTGGTACCGCTGCTGACTTGATGATACAGGTCCTAATCCTCAAGAATTAAATTTGTTACAACAGAAGGAAACAACAATTCATAGTAAGGAACTTTGCTTCATAGTGCTTACAAGTTACAACTGGCCTCGACGCAAGACTGGAAGTGATAGGCCTAAAATCAAATTTTCGTTGGATTACTACTAGGCGCAAGCAATTCTTGCAATGGAACTTGAGGTGTTTGTTGGATGGCAGTGAAGAAGTATTGTATTTGAGTAGTATATTTGTTGAACATTAAAACTGAATTGTATATTGTAGTTCCCACATATTATCTTACATTGGAACTCGGGGTGTTTGGTGGAGGGCGATGAAGAAGCATTGTATGTAAGTAGTATATTTTTTGAACATTAAAATTGAATTCTATATTGTAGTTCCTACATTTTATGCACCACCATGGGCTGTAATTAACTTTAACGTGAGCAGCAGAATATAGAAAGATGATACACGTCTTTAAGAGTATGTCTACCGCTTCGGTTTTCAGAATCCAAAAGAAGGCCCACATGCTCGAAGCTGCTGTCATCATTTTGCACGACAACGCGAGACTGAATGTTCCCCGTACATTAAGAGACATTTTGGAAAAGTATGGATGGAAATTGTTTCTCCACGCGCCATACAGTCCTGACATGAGCCCACCAGACTATAACTCGTTCCCAAAACTGAAGAAGCCACTCCGCGGGAAACGATTCAGTACGATTCAGGATGTTTCTAATAAGATGACCCGAATAATCCGACACCTCAACAATGGAGGTGTCCTGACTGAAATACAAGACTTGCCCAAACGTTGTACCGCTGTCAAAGAAACATGGAGATTACTTCAAAGGCCTGTAAAGGTTTGTTGTGAAATAAATTCTTTCTTACGCTTTCCAACCGTAGGTTGGAGAAGCGTATATGCTCCAGCTTTTCCCGTCCGTTTGTCGGTTTGCCCGTCCGCACGATACCTCGCGTGAAAATGGTTTGATTCCGATGATATTTTCGTATGTGGTAAGGGACAACCTGGGAAGAAACCCTATTGAAAATGAACTAAATAGGGTCAAAGTCAGGACATAGGAGAGGATCCATACCATCGCCTTTATGCGTCATAACTTACGTAAAAATGTTTCGATTGCGACAAAACTTTAGTATGTTGTTCCGGAGGTATACTGAACCAATTCAGTTTAATATCATCAAAACGGGGTCAAAAGTCAGGGCACAGGAGCAAGATTTATTCCACATCCATTATCCTCATAACTTGAGTAAAAATACTTCGATTGCAACAAAACTTTATCATGTTATTCTGGAGGTATACTGAACTTATTCTATAGAATATCATCGAAATGGGGTCAAAGGTCAGGGCACAGAAGCGAGATTTATTCCACAACCATTATCTTCATAACTTGACTAAAAATGCTTCTATTGCAACAAAACTTTAGTATGTTATTCTGGAGGTATACTGAACTTATTCTATAGAATATCATCGAAATGGGGTCAAAGGTCAGGGCACAGAAGCGAGATTTATTCCACAACCATTATCTTCATAACTTGACTAAAAATGCTTCTATTGCAACAAAACTTTAGTATGTTATTCTGGAGGTATACTGAACTTATTCTGTTGAATATCATCGAAATGGGGCAATGGTCAGTGCACAAGAGCGAGATTTATTCCACAGCCATTATCCTCATAACTTAAGTAATAAGTTGAGTAATGATTCCGGGTATGTTAGAAGCATATCATAATCAATGCATTGCATGATTTTACTAACTTGTTTTAAGAGATAACCCATAGTGTGCAAAACTTTTGGAATGGTCCTCATATATGTTAAGCGTTTAGCCGTTAATGACCACTTCTCCATTAAAGTAGAAATTGTTGATTAATTGGGATAAAAGAGGAAGTTTATTGCTGTTTCGGAAAGAAAATGTCCTCTGAATCAGTTGTTGATGCACCTATTAGAAATAACAGGTTTGCATAAAAATAACTTCAGTGACAAGAATACATGTGTTCTTTTTCTTTTGCTTTGAGACATATCTAGTTGTCAGATTATAAATAGTCGTCCTTGAGTGATATGGAGTCCAAGGTCGTAGGATTGAGGCGGTACTAGCGCAATGTAATTCGCGCTCTGCCCAAAACATTCGCCAGAAGCCAGGATCTTTAAATACTCGAGCGTCAGGTTCTTACAGGCGACTGCATTCTAATGATGTCAGCTACTTATTTACTGGCGACAGAAGTTCCAGATTCTAAGCAATGCAGTTCATTATGAGTAAAATCTGGTACGATACGACAGATGAAATGCCGGTGATTATAAAAAAGTTTCCCTAATGATGATTCCAAAACGTTAAATGTTTACCCGTGATGTACACGAAATTAAACAGAAATAAAAAAAAAAAGAAAGGAAAGACTTAGATGCCTGATGGTATAACACTGCACGTTTATGTTCCCCATCAATTTCAATGTGAGTCCACTGCTGGAAGAAATAGTTATAGTGAAAAGTTTTTGCCATCAAAATCCTTCATTAAATTGGCGCTATACTGTTATGGTGAAGGGTTTACGCTCATATTAAAATTTTAAATTATAGAAAATTTAAATTAGGGAGATGGGTGGATGCATTTCGAAACAAATCAGAAATTTTGAATAAGGCCATGAAACAAAATAGAAAAATAAAATGCACCACTCAATTTGGGAACTCCCAAAAGTTACTATTGTATTGTTTCCGTTGTTTGCGTTAGACGACTAGATACACCTGAAAGTGAAAGAAAGGTAAGTATTGTTTGCATGTGTACCAAATTTGTAAACACGAAAATTTAATGGTATACAATGTACACGTGTAAATAACTCTTGGAGGTAAAGAAGTCAAATATAATGGTTTAGGACAAAAACATTGATTTTACCACAATTAAGTAACTCAGATTTCGTTTCCCACCTCAGTCATTGCTGAGGGGGATGCAATTGAACCATGTGATGAAAATTCACGAGACAACTATTACTTCACTGCACTAAGGTTTAGGTTTTTGAAAGGCCACTTGGCCTTTATTTATTTGCAAAACTTAACAAGAGTCAGATAAAATTTTGGACACAATTTCAAACCCGGCCACTGGGCCCAAAAAAAAAAAAAAAAAAAAAATGGCTGACAGGTTAGCTTCTTTCAAAGAAAAATTAGCACCAGGCACACATAAATCTCTCTCTCTCGAACAAAAAAAAATGTTTATATGCATATGTGTACACTATGTTGTTCTACTAATTTTCTCGAACCAACCTTCTCAGACCAGCCTTCTGAATCCACTTTTAATTTTAAACTACCGTAGCAACTGCCAAAATTTTACGTAAAATGGTAAGTTATTTTTATTACAAGATTCTACACCTCCAGGAAAATTTGTCTTACAATCAACATAACCTTGTCTTAAATCAACATGTGTCTTAAAACCATCATATCTAGCATTACCGGATACTCAACCATTTCCATACACCATACAAAACCTAATACACTAGATACCTTATTCAATTTACTCAAAAATTATCATTAAATTGCTACACCGACACAAGAATCTCACTTCACACTATCATCATGCAAATCCAACTTTTCAAAATTCCATACCATAAGTTTTCCAATCTACTGGCACCCATGTAGTAACCACTCGGGCATAAAAGCCAAACAATCATCTCAACCAATGAGTCCCACATCTCTAGAAAAACACTATTTTTCGGGGAGAACAACAAAGTTTGAGTCTGAAGGCGAGAATGGGTCGTGAATCCATTCCCAACATATACAGTGTAGTGGAGCAAAGTGCGACCTAACCCTATACTGTCTCTTCACTCTGATTTTGGGAACAACTCACATCCACTCCTTCGTAGGAACCACCTCCTATGGGCCAACGAGCTTATTCGGGCAGAAAACAAATTCCCCAATTTTTTCCGTGCACCCTTTCAGACCCGAGGCATGTCTACATAGGGTAAAGTATCCCACAAGAGTTCACTTACCCCCAAAATATCTCAACATCTATTTTCCAGAAAGCTAACTCAACATCCTCATTTCCAGAAAATTCAATACATCACCTTTTATCCCAGAAAATTACTTCATATCCTATTTTTCCCAGGAACACACTTCATATCTTCATTTTCCCAGGAACACACTCATTTCCCAGAAAATCACTTATCTTTATTTCCGAGGAACACACTGTACATACTCATTTCCCAGAAAGCTCAATAACACCATACTTGACACACTATATCAAACCCCACTTTGTTTCCTGAAAAATCTATACATCACCATATTTCCACAATCACTCTTTTCCTGAAAAATCATCACTTCTTGAAGAAACACAACAGCTATTCGGGTTCTTTTCAGTCACACTATACATATGCTCATATCTGCCTGTATGCCCAATTCCTATATTCTTTCATCCATAAAAACCTGTTTTTCTAATTTACAGGCTGAAACTAGAAATTAGCCCTCACTACTACAAAAATTACATTTTAAAGAGTAATTTAGCACTTACATTTACTAAAACACTAAACCAAAATAATTGCCAGCCTACAAGAAAAATTCCCAACTACATGACACCTACGCTAAGCTCATAAATACAAATTCTACTTCACTAATACAAAAATCACTGAGCACAAAATGAGTTAAATTTCACTTAAGAGAAATACTGGTCTGAGAAGTTGTTCGTTCCAAAATAACTTAATACTTGTTATGTCATCTATCACTACATGACCCAGAAAATTATTCACTTCCATTCTTTGTTTTGTTTTGTTTTTCAATTACCTATCCACAGAAGATGACATGAAATGTATTTAAACAGCCTAAGATTAAATCAGGTGGTTTCATTCCTTAAGTACACCAGAACACTAAAGTACAAAAAAAAATACATGAATGAAAGCATTTACACCTTCCCTTTTTTTCCCTTGCTATATATATATATATATATTTCTGACAGCTCCCATTTCAAAGCCCACTTGTTACATAATTACAAAGCATAAATTAGCACATTACCTTTCTGGCTGACTTCAAAGGAACCGCACGACAAATAAAAATTTAAAAAAGGTCCACTTGTTACAGCGGCAGTCTGCTTTTCCCTTCTTTTTTTCTCCGCTGGGAATGAAATTTTGCAGTCCATAATACGCCTGAGCATTATTTCTCTGCTGTTTTTTTTTTTTTTTTTTTTTTTTGGCTGGGTAAACCAAATATTGGCTCCTAGGTGAAAGGCCACCGGCAGGAATCTTTCTCTCGGTTTCAGGAAGGACTTTTCTTTCTGATGGTTGAAAACCGGGCGAAATCCAAGTTACCTAATCGATCCTCCACACTGCCTCCTGGGTCAAGCGGAATCAGCCTCCCTCCATCTTGGATTTCGTAGGATGGTCCAGGCAAGAAGCGTTGGTGGTCATCGCTGACAGATAGCCGGCAAACTGGGAGCGCGGAACAATTTTCATTTTTTTTTCGATCATAATATTCAGCCCTGCGTGGAACACTGGGTCCACTCACGCATTTCCTATTTTTTTTTTTTTCATCAAGCCAAACCTCAGAATTTAGGGTTAATTTTGCCCAGCCAGCCAAAGCTCACGAAGAGCCGGCTGGGGGGAGGGGGCTTCCAACGGAACCCCGCTCTCGTTACATGCTGCCGGCCGAAAAGAGAAGATAAGAGTGACGCTTCGCTCCCTTGAATCCGGGGTGCTTGAAAATCTGTTGACCCCGTATTGGTCGAACTTTCCCCCTAGCAACCAACGGTTTCGCTGGTCATTGGCCAAGAGGTTCGCGCCAAAATTGTTACCAAACCCATGGCTCCCTTGACCCTCATCCGGGGAAGCAACCTCTGACCTTCGGGTAGGGGAGTTCTGACATTCCAAGCTAAATATAGATTTGCCGTTGGCCTGCATGGGCATTTCTGCAACACTTTTTCTCTGATGCTTCCAAATCCCTTTGCCTAAAATGGCGGACTGGAAGAAAGATTTTTGGGCTTTTGTACAACCTCTCAGAAACGCCTTTTTCCTCATTCCGTGATTAATACAAATAATTTTGCTTTCACAAAAGGGTTGATGCTGTCTTTTGCTCGCCCTTTTTTTCTTTTTTTACTTACTAAAGAGAAGAAAAATGAATTAGGCCAAACGAAAAAAAAAGAAGTTTAATGCCTATTATTTCCCTTTCTTTTAAGAAATTTTTGTTTGCTTGATCAGGACTGTGAAGTAAATGAATATGGCCAATTATTCTCTTACCTCACTGCCTCTTCCAAACACAATTTTGAAACGTGGACTGTCGAGTATTTTCATTCTATATATTTTATTTATTTATTTTCTATTATTTTTTTATTTTTCGTAAATCCCAGCGAAGTGATCAGTTCCCCCAAGATTTACGAACATGAAAATTCTCGACAGGACAATACTTCCTGTGTTAAATTATCTAACTTTTCATACTGTTAACAACCTAGATTGGCTCATCAAAAAATAATATAACGCGCAGGCCTTTGCTTCGTATTAACATTATCTCTCTATTCTAAAAAAAAGTAACTGCCACAGCCGCCGCCGCCGCCGCCGCTGTTTTAGAAATGTCGACACACTAGTGCTTTACTAGCTCGTAGCGCAAAAGGTATTGAACATAAAAATATGAAATTTAAATCGTTTGTAGAGAATTGTTTGGAAAACACGCTGAAATGAACTGTTTTTCAATTATGGCGATACTTCAAGAGCTATTGTATTTCAAAATTAAGGTAAGCAAAAAAAGTGCTATCATTTTTCGTTCCGGACACACTAACAGCAACAGATGCTTAAAAATCAGAAAGTGGCC
Source organism: Macrothele yani (assembly GCA_039090855.1). Lineage (NCBI taxonomy): Eukaryota > Metazoa > Arthropoda > Arachnida > Araneae > Macrothelidae > Macrothele > Macrothele yani. The sequence goes on from CM077028.1 coordinate 53,976,743, forward strand.
GAATTTTCGCACCTAGTCGGCGTTTTTCTGAATTTCTATTTACTTTACGAGAAATTAAAATTTTAAATTTCCGAAAATTCTCTATTTTCCGATGGGATGAATTATATGAAACGGATATTTGACAAACTATAAATCATAACGCATTGCAATTTTTACAGCATAAATTCAAATTTATCATCCCTCTTCCAAGAAAAAAATTAAGAAAAAATCATTTTCTGATTTTTAAGCATCTTTTTTAGGACGCAAAGGAAAGGAACGGAGGGCTTCCTTTGTCTTCAACGGTAACCACACAGGGAAGTTCTGGTCCCGTGACCTGCTGCCATGGTGACGCAGCTGTTTTTGGAGCACAGAAGAGGAGCGACAGATGTCCAACTCTCGTGTTTAAGACAGCGCTCCAGTGGTCGGACATGAAACTACGATAACGTCTGTCACGTGATACGATATCAGAAGCTATATAAGAAGCACAGTGGAAAGAGTTTTACTCCTGAAAAAAGAAAAAATGGGCAGGCAGTTAAGGCTCGACGTTTTAGTTTCATGTTCGTCCACTGGCGCGCTGTTCTGTTCTTCGAGGTCAAATTGTTGCCATGAGTCTCTATGGAAGATTAACTTCTGAGTCTCCTGCTCTGTGATTTAGAGCTCTCTTTTCACTGGGTGAAAGGACAGGCTACAATCAGACTGGTAATGACGTAGCAACGCTTTTAAAGTTCGGGGTTTTCCGCCGGCATAAAATAAAATAAAATAAAAATAAAAATGGTGGCTATGGAACATTCCTCTGCTTGAAATTTTCGCGAATTGATCGACCACTTCTACATGATTTGGAGATTTGAAAATTGTCATGTTGAAAGGTCTTAAAGTCCGAATACCTAGAAGAGTCCGAAAGCAAAAACATAAATTAAACTGGCGGCTCGAGAATTGTTAGACCACTTCTAAATGGCCCAGAGATTTGAAAATTGTCATACGTCTTAAGGTCCAAATGTCTAAAAAAAGTCCGAAAAAAATCAATATGGCGGCATTGGAATATTCTCTGCTTGAACGTTTAGCGAATTGTTCTACCACTTCTGAATAACCTTGAAATCTGAAAATTGGCATGCTGATAGTCCTTAAGGTCCGGATACCTAAAAAAAGTCTAAAAACCGAACAGTTCAAAAGGAAAGCTTAACTTTAAAAATCGGTTCAAAATGGTGATAGGTTTAAAGATAATTATGCCAGAAACGTTAAAATGCTGCAAAAATTCCATGAAATTTTGATTTAAAATTACGGGGCGCCAAAGCCAGATCCGTTTTACGTCAAATGGTATGCATTGACGTCACGACCCTGTTCTAAATCGTGAAACAGTTACGGATCTTAAATTACTTTTCTTTCCCTTAATTACTTTTTCTTTCTTTAATCTTATGTTCAAAAATTGATAGATTCACCGTTCGGAAAACGGGCATAACTGCTAGTAACGTAAAAGCAAAATTCTGCAGTCAACTCTAAGCAGGCAGATAGGATACTATTTACAGGCAGTGTTTGTAGAACTCAAGATGTGCTCAACTCGCCTTGCTCGCAGGTGAAGAATTTGTGACGTCACTGTCCTAACAAGCGAATTGTGAATTGAAACTGAAGCCACTGAAGGGAAAAATTTTCACATTTTTAGCATGTCTTTTGTAAAAAAAAAAAAAAAAAAAAAGATCATGCTTATGTTATCCTTTTTCCCGTCCGTTCGTCCGCCTGTGGACATCATATCTCTGCAACTATCAGTCAGATTTGAAAAATTCATTTTGTATTGGAAAGCCTGAAATGTGACAATGACGTCTTCGCATTCCGGTTCTTTCCGATGCATAATTTCACCGCTATGAGGGAGTAAATGCAGATTATATCGAATTCAAAATACATTTTATTCCATGTATTTTTTTCTACATGTCCAATTAAAACAAGAAAGATAACACCGAATTTTTCGGTTGGGCTGAGCACGTCTAATGAATGCTTTCTGATGCAAATAAAATTTATCAAAGTTGCTCAAAGTCAATGCAAGCCGTTAGAGAAACAAATCACAAACACATTTCTAAAATCGATGAAACATCCGGAAATACACTCACGGAAAATGAAATTTACGCACCTAGAGGAAATCATGCTACAACCGCAAAACTTTGCAAATAGCTAGAGTGCGTGGTGGTATGCAAATGATCTACATTTGGTGCGATTGCGCATGACCGCACACCCTATGGTGGCGCTGCAAGCACGAACTCTCTGCATTATAAACCGGCGTGTAGTCGATGCCCCATGAAAAGGGCCGCGCGTGGCCTAGTGGGCAACGTTCGTGACTGCCACTGAAAGGGCCTCAGGTTCGATCCCAGGCAGGTACAAACGCTCGATCCACTAAATATCCGCCGTGCGTCGGACGGGCACGTTAAGCCGTCGGATCACGGGTACTAGCCCCCCCCCCCCCCGGTAATAAATAAGGGCGTCTTCCTCCCTCTTTCTACTTCGCTTCCGTGTCACTTTCCTATCGGGCGCTGTAGCCCAAATCTCCTAGTTTCCTATTTCTAAGGGTTGTTTAAGACCTGGAGTCAGACACTCCCTTCTTAAAATCCTCTACATATGATCATTTGATTATTCCCTATGAAAGCGAAAGCCCCGACCGACGCAAGCAAGAGCACAGAGTGACAAGAATGCCAGGTAGACGTCAGCGACGTCGATTTACGCAACTTACGGACTTTGAGAGAGGCCTGATCAACAGGCTGAAACCGCAGAGTAGTCGGCGCGCCGTATAGCCCGCCACGTAGATCGTTCTTTCCATACCGTCCGACTGTGTTGGAAACGGTGGACACGTGACAGCACTGATGCACGGCGGAGCGGATCCGGACGGACCACCGGTAAAGAGGTTCGTCGAATCGTGCGCCAAGCACGAACGGATTCCACGAGGACTCGGTCCACTATGCATGTAGATGTAGTGGCTCCTGTATGCCCACGAACCATTTCCCAGAGTCTCGCGAAAGCGAATCTGCGATCTTAGCACCCCTTACGTATGCTGCTATTAACACCGGAACATCGCCGGTTCCGTTTGCAGTGGCTGCATGGCAGAGCGACGTGGATCGCCACAGACTGGCGACGTGTGGTGTTTAGCGATTATTGCCGCTTCGTTTTGGGAACAGATGATCATCGTGTCAGGGTGGGGAAGTCCCCGGGTCAACGGCACAATCCCAACCTCGCTATCGAGCGCCGTACCTCCCCAACTGCAGGCATTATGGTCAGGGGAGTCATTGCCTACGATAGCCGATCAGCTCCGGTAATGGTACGTGGATCACTGACAGGCCAACGGTATGTGGATGAGATCCTACGGTCCCATGTGCTCCCATTCCTGGCCGGGATTCCAGGTGCGCTATACCAGCAGGATAAGGCCCGCCCGCACGCGGCTCGGGTTGCCTAGTACTGCCTACGTCATGTCCAGACACTTCCATCGCCTTCCCGCTCCCCGGACATGTGTGGGACCAGTTGAAAAGTTGGCTGCCGCGTTGCAGCAATACCCGGTATTTGTAGCACACCGTCCAACACGTGATGGGCCAGTCTGCCGCGGGACGACATCAGGCGTCTGTTCGCCTCCATGCCGGACCGTATTGCAGCATGTACTGCTGCAACATGGCTTGGCCACAAGGGGGTGTAAGTGTTAATTTTCTGCTTCTGATGTATTTGCCACAAAATCTGAGCTTCTAAAATCTCGATTGAATAAATTCGTTCGTGGGCCAATGACGCTTACGTCGCTAAACCTTCTCGGAATATTTTGTTCTTAAAATATTGCATGTTTTTTTACACCAAGGGGCGTCGATGTATATCTTATTTTTGTCAATATATCTGCTACTAATGGCCTGATTTGAAAAATTCCTACTTCATTGGATAAAGTTTCCGGTGTGACATGTTTTTCATATAATTTCAAAATTCTCAAGTAATTCATGGGCTTTCCGTTGTGGGGCGTAAAGATAAATTGCGTTTCCTCCGATATCTCTGTTTCTAAAACTTCGATTCGAAAATTTCTTTCTGCACCGAATATAGCTCCTGACGGGAAATCCTTTGCATATAATTTTTAATGTTCGGTAAGAAAATGGTTTCGCAACCAGGTGGCGTAAAACTTAATTTCTGTTTCCGATGAATTTGCAGCAAAATCTGAGCTCCCGAAAACTCGACTGAAAAAATTCTTTCCTGGACCAATTCCGCTCACGTAAAAACATTTTAAGAATACTACTTTCTTCTTAAAATAATGCATGGTTTTCCCTCCAGGGGGCGTAAATGTAAGTTATATATTTGTCGATATATCTGCTTCTAAGGGTCCGATTTGAACATTTTTTTCTTTGTTGGAGAGCGTTTCCGCTGCGAAATAATTCTCATATAATTTCAAATTTTTCATAACACACAAGTCTGCCACCAGAGTGCGCAAGCTCATGATTCCGTTTGCAGTAATATTTGCGGGATTAAAATCCCGATTGAAAGGCTTCTTCCTACGGTTCGATACTACTGTTTTCCATACCGGTTAACTTTGAATAGCTTCGTTAAATTTAATTCGCGTCACAACGGATTCAAAAGACTTGTTCATTACATGTGAAAATTCGATGTCATCTTTCTATTTTTCATATTACAATCTCCATTTTTAGATAATAATACCTTGTCCTTAATTCGTAAGGATAAATTGTTAGTTTCATTCTCAAAAGTAAAGGGTTTTTGTTTTTTTCAGGCTGATGCACTGGCAACGAACTTGGCAATTTTTCCATTTAGATGGGAAAGTTCTGGGACTTTGCGCAAGATATTTACGTCTGAACAGGAAAACGTTTGAGAAATACAACTCATTCACTTAATGGTACGTTGAGCTAAAATTGTTCATTGTTTTGCTAACTCATTTATCTTCTACCTAAGTGGAACATTGGAATTAACACTGACTGACGTAAACAAAGACTTTCCTCCATATAAAACGGTATGGCCGTGAATGTAATATCGATAAAGCTTTCTCACCCTATTCAAGATTTTACGCTCTTACGAAATACACGTGCTGTTGATTTCAGATAAATTTCGTCGTAATTGCAACTCTCAAAAACTTCCCGAAAGAAACAGTGAAATTACGCGTACAATACACAGCAGCGGGTGGGTGTATCTATCCCAAAAGTTGAGGAAGCTGTGGCGGTTGTTATAATTAAACGAAATACTGAGTAATCTGTATATACACGTACATACAGGGTTTGGACAGAATAATGTGAACACCAGGAGGTTCAGAGACGGGACTTTTAATGCAGCTGCGTACATCGGAATATGCGCAGGTGTTCACCACATTGTGTTTGTAATAGCTTTGTTTAGATCCTCAACGTTCAGTTTAAGTGCATTTAAAGAGTCTTATTGCTAAATTTCTTTCAAGGTGACGGCGAAATGAGCGACCTAACGGACTTCAAAAGTGGGCTAATTGTTGGTGGACGGCTAGTAGGTACATTGGCGCACCCACGGAGGGGGCTTTAAACCCCCTCAAAGGAGATTAAGGGCGACGTAAGTCACAAATTAAACATTCAAAACTATTATTCTAGATGTTCAAAACATTACATAGTGTCTTCTATTACATGTATTTCCCCCAAAGCCCCAAAGAGATTAAGAGCGACGTAAGTCACAAATTAAACATTGAAATATATTATTCTACATGTTCAAAACATTACATAGTGTCTTCTATTACATGTTTTTCCCCCAAAGCCCCAAAGAGATTAAGAGCGACGTAAGTCACAAATTAAACATTCAAAAATATTATTCTACATGTTCAAAACATTCCATAGTGTCTTCTATTACATGTTTTTCCCCCAAAGCCCCAAAGAGATTAAGAGCGACGTAAGTCACAAATTAAACATTCAAAAATATTATTCTACATGTTCAAAACATTACATAGTGTCTTCTATTACATGTTTCCCCCCCAAAACCCCAAAGAGATTAAGAGCAACGTAAGTCACAAATTAAACATTCAAAAATATTATTCTACATGTTCAAAACATTACATAGTGTCTTCTATTACATGTTTCCCCCAAAACCGCAAAGAGATTAAGAGCAACGTAAGTCACAAATTAAACATTCAAAAATATAATTTTATATGTTGAAAATTACATAGTGTCTGACATAGTGTTTTCTATTACATGGTGTCTTCTTCCGAAAGCCCCAAAGAGATTAAGAGCGACGTACGTCACAAATTAAACATTCAAAAACATTTGACATGTTCAAAACATTACATAGTGTCTTCTATTAAATGATGTCTTCTTCCCAATGTCCCAAAGAGATTAAAAGCGACGTACGTCGCAAATTAAATATTCGAAAATATAATTTTACATGCTCAAAATTACATAGTGTCTGTCATAGTGCATTCTAATGCACGGTGTCTTCTTCCCAAAGCCCTAAAAAGATTAAGAGCGACGTACGTCAGAACCGTATATGAACTTATATGCATACACTGTAAACTATGTATAGCCGCGGTGGCACAGTGGTCTAAGGCGCTGGCCTCTGATCATTCGTCCGTAAGGGGTTCGAATCCCGGTCAGGCATGGATGTTGTGTTTGTCTTACGGCACTGGCTCTCTCCCTTCCCTGGAACCAGTGACCGTAAATTAGGGACGGGCGACTGCTTATAGCCCATTGAGTTGCTCACGGTGGTCGTTAAACCTCCAACCAAAAAAAAAAAAAAAAAAAAAAACTATATATATGTGTGTACACACATTGTGTACGTATACGATATATATATATATATATCGCCCCCCCCCCAAACAGGAATTCCTGAGTGCGCCACTGAGTAGGTACCTCCCTGAGAAGAGTCTCCTGGGTAGTGGTGTTAATGAGAGCTACTGTGTCTAGCGTCATAACAACATACCGTGTTCGTGGCAAAACCTCTTCTGCGAAACACCAGAGCTGCCGAAAAACGATCCTAACTTACAGAGACAGGAGAGCATTAAAGATGATTACTACCCGTACTAAGAAGACCACGACGCCGAAAATGAGTGCTGAGCTCAATCTGCATCTCCAGACCCCAGTATCAACGAAAACAGTGCGCAGGGAACTGCGCAAACAAGATATTCGTAGCAGCGCTGCTATTTCAAAACCTCTGGGTATGAAACTATTTTGGGCGACCAAGTCCATCCAATGACTCAGGCATTGTTTCCTGCAGGGGATGACTTCCATCAGGATGATATAACACCCCAATTCACAGAGCTCGGAATGTCCAATCTTGGTTAGAGGAACATGAGGAGGAACTTTCACACCTTCCTTTGCTTCCCCAATCACCAGACTTAAACATCATTGAGCCACTATGGTCTGTCTTGGAAAACAGAGTAAAATCTCATTATCTTCCTCCTGCATCTCTCATTGACCTGGAGCAGTTTCTGCATGAAGAATGGTGTAACATCCCACTAACCACCATCCAGGATTTGTATGCGTCCATTCCAAGAAGGATTTAGGTGGTTTGGAATGCCAAAGGTGGTTCCACACCCTACTAGGTACGTAAAACCTTCTTTCTGCATGAAGAATGGTGTAACATCCCACTAACCACCATCCAGGATTTGTATGCGTCCATTCCAACGAGGATTCAGAAGGTTTTGAATGCCAAAGTTGGTTCCACACCCTACTAGGTACGTAAAACCTTCTTTCTGCATGAAGAATGGTGTAACATCCCACTAACCACCATCCAGGATTTGTATGCGTCTATTCCAAGAAGAATTTAGGTGGTTTGGAATGCCAAAGGTGGTCCTACACACTATTAGGTACGTAAAACCCCTTTTTCTGCATGAAGAATGGTGTAACCTCCCACTAACCACCATCCAGGATTTGTATGCGTCCATTCCAAGAAGGATTAAGGTGGTTCGGAATGCCAAAGGTGGTCCCACACCCTATTAGGTACGTAAAACCCCTTTTTCTGCATGAAGAATAGTGTAACATCCCACTAACCACCATCCAGGATTTGTATGCGTCCATTCCAAGAAGGATTCAGGTGGTTTGGAATGCCAAAGGTGGTCCCACACCCTATTAGGTACGTAAAACCCCTTTTTCTGCATGAAGAATGGTGTAACATCCCACTAACCACCATCCAGGATTTGTATGCGTCCATTCCAAGGAGGATGCAGAAGGTTTTGAATGCCAAAGGTGGTCCCACACCCTATTAGGTACTTCAAACCTTCTTTTCCTAGGTGTTCACATTATTCTGTCCAACACCCGTGCATATACAGTGGAACCTAGGTCATACATTTTTCTATGGGATGGCCTTAAAAAACATATAAAAGAAATTTCAAAATTTTAAATGCTGTTGTAACATTTTGGAAGCCTTCAAAAAAAAAAAAGACAGATTACAATAATTTATAACGTAAAACAAGAATGCATACATGGATACTTTGTTTGCTACTTTAAGGTTATGTCTATTTCGACCTTTGTTTTAATTTTTCTATTCTATGTAATTTCATTATAACATCTAAGTTAGGAAAATCTGCACGATTTCATATTTTCAATATACGAAAAAAAAAACCCGCCTCCGTTTGAAATCATCATCATTGTCAACCATTATCAATCCACTGCTGGACGAAGGTCTCCCCAAGTTTCTTCCACAACGGTTTGTCTTGTGACAGTCTCCTCCATGTTACTCCCGCATACTTTCGAATTTCGTCCACCCATCTCCCATGTCGTCTTCTTCTGGGTATTTTCCTGTTCCTTGGAATTCAGTCTGAAATTTCAGCAACCAGTGACCCTAAATTAGGGACGGGCGACTGCTTATAGCCCATTGAGTTGCTCACGGTGGTCGTTAAACCTCCAATCAAAAAAAAAAAAAAAATTCAGCTGTTGATCTATGGCCTGTCCTTCTGGCAATATGTCCAGCCCATTGTCATTTCAGTGATTTTACTCTGATCATGATGCCTTCCACTCTTGTAATTTTTCTGATCCACGAGTTCCTCTTCTTATCTCTCCTGGTTACACCAAGTATGCACCTCTCCATGGTTCTTTGAGTTGTCTGCAGTCTTTGTATGTCTCTTTTAGTCTCTTTAAGTCCACGTCTCTGCACCATATGTAAGCACTGGAAGGATGCACTTATCAAACACTTTTCTTTTAAGACATAATGGCTTATTGCTCTTGAAAATTATACTGTTTCTTCCAAAAGCTCTCCAGGCAAGTTTTATACGGCGATCAATTTCTTCATCAATGTGACCCTCACTTGATATCTGCTGTCCAAGCTAAATGTAGGTATTGGTTATCTGCAGCTTTCCCCCATCAATCGATAAATCTTCATTTCTTGTAAAAGCATTGTACATCACTTTTGTTTTCTGAAAGTTCATTTTTAATCCAACTTCTTTACTCTTGTCAGCAAGTTCCTGGATCATACTCTGCAGCTCTGATGGAGTAGTTGCACAAATGATTACGTCATCAGCAAAACGAAGGTGAGTTGAATAATCTCCATTAATCTTAATCCCTTTGTTTTCCCAGTTCAGTGATTGAAAGACATTTTCCAATGTGGCTACTAAGAAGTAAATCCGAATACGATTTCGCTTAATATTCAACACCCCTAGTACACTTATAATCATCGCTCTTTTCAAAACAGTTTAGCCGTCCCTTTGGCGTAGTAGTCTTAGTGCTGGCTTATGATCATTCGTCCGTGAAGGGTCCGGGTTCGAATCGCGGAAAGGCATGGATGTTGTGTTTGTCTTACGGCCCTGCATGGCTGTCACCTTTCCCTGTGACCAGTGGCCCTAAATTAGGGACGGGCGATTGATTATAGCCCATTGAGTAGCTCAAGGTGGTCGTTAAACCTCCAATAAAAAATAAATAAATGCAGTTTGTCTACTAGTTGATGTAGCATCAGCGCGGACTAAAATATTCTCTAATCTTTGCTTGCTTTAATTATTTTTGAATTCGGAGCACATAGAGAACTGTGAACGTTTATTAATAAAATTTTAGTGGCGCCATCTATTTAATGGCAGCAAAAAGAAAAATGAAAATGACGCGGTCACAATTACCTCAAAGTTGTAACATAGGTTACGTATAAAAGAAGAAAAGAACAGTGTAGTTTTGGTAATCTGAATCCAAACTTAACATAAAAACACCTAAAACGTATAAATGAATTACGTACAATCGAACGAATTGAAAAAGGAATGTAAACTACAGCAAAAGTATGTAAAAGGGTATTAAGGATTCAATAATATCTCGGCGACGACGAAGGGCGGGGGTGTGGATTTTTGGTTTTATGTGTTGTGGTCTGTAGTTGACTATTTTCTTATGTAATTCCGGGTAGGTGTTAGCTACTTATACGCGACCCCACTTTGGTATGTTTTGATTCATTGAATTATTTTTTATTCTTGGTCCTTATTATTACTTGTATTCTTTAGAAATTTTGGTTATATATGTATATATATATACTGTATAATCAAGTGGGACATCGTCGGGCTAAGTGAGGTAAGGAGAAAAGGAGAAGATCTCATTGAACTGAGAAGTGGACATCTCTTCTACTATCGTGGGACAGATACTGGCAGAACTAGTGGTGTTGGATTTATGATAAACAAGAAACTGAAGGATAAAGTTGTAGAAGTTGAAAGTTCCTCTGACAGAGCTGCACGACTCGTTATCCAACTCTCGAGAAGATACAAGGCTCAGATTATTCAAACTTATGCACCCACCACAAGTCATCCTGAAGAAGAAATTGAAGAATTTTATGAGGAAATGCGTCATCTAAATAATAAAGGTAAGCAGCACTTGAAGATAATTATGGGAGATTTCAATGCAAAAATAGGGCAACGACAACAGAATGAAACCTTAGTAGGTAAATTCGGTCACGGCAACAGAAACCAGCGTGGAAATACTGTGCTTGAGTTTGTAAAGGCAGAAGGGTTTTTCATCTTGAACTCCTTCTTCAAGAAAACAACACACAGGAAATGGACATAGAGACATCCAAATGGGACGACAAGTGAAATTGATTTTATTATGTGTAACAAAAAATTCGTCATAGAAGACTGCAGTGTGCTAAACAAGTTCAACAGAGGTAGTGACCATAGATTGGTGAGATGTAAGATGCACCTCAACACTAAACTCGAACGTAGCAAGCTCATAAGACAAACAAAATGTATTTACATAACCAACCTTAAAAAACACCATAATAGCTTCAAGTTGGAACTGAAGAACAGATTCTCTGTTTTAGAAGGCCTAACATCGAAAGAAGTGGATATTTCTGAAGTTAACAGAAAAGTAACTAAAGCTCTTATGGAAACAGCAACAAAATTAGCTGGGTCTAAGAACAAGTTGCATGTGAACAAGATATCAGGAAAAACCAAAATGTTGATGCAAAAAAGAAGAGAGATGAGGACAACTAAAGAAGATGTGACTTCCAAAGTGGAATATATAGAGCTATGCAAGACAATACGAAAAAGTATCACTGAAGACGTAAGAAAATTCAACTGTGAACTGGTAACGAAAGCAATTGAAAACAACCAAAGCCTAACGATAGCAAAGGGACATCTCAGTAAGGGAAGAAAACAGATTATGGCACTGAGAAAAGAAGATGGTTCTGTAACAAGAAATAGAGGCGAAATTTTGACAAGAGTGAAAGACTTCTACTCCGAATTATATGAAAGGGATGATACAAGTACACCAGACATCATGAAAAGTACCAGTACCAGAGTTCTTCCAGTCCTCCCAGCAGAAGTTGCACATGCAATCAAGAACATGAAGCGGAGAAAAGCTTCAGGAGAAGATGGAATTACTGTAGACATCATACAAGAAGTAAGTGGAGAAATCGAAACAGTACTCGCCCAAATTTTCACTCGATGCCTTAATGAAGGGAAGATTCCTGAGTATTGGAACAACGCTAGAATGATCTTGCTACATAAAAAAGGTGACATTGAGGATCTCAGGAACTAAAGACCTATCAGCCTCCTATCAGTGGTTTATAAAATCTTCACTAAAGTTCTTTCACACCGCTTGAAGGTAACATTGGACATGGCTCAACCGAGAGAACAAGCTGGATTCAGGAGTGGCTACAGCACAATAGATCATATCCACGTACTGAGAGAACTAATTGAAAGAGCGAGGAAATATGAACTTAAATTGTGCATGGCTTTTATCGATTATGAAAAAGCCTTTGATTCGGTGAAACCATCAGCAGTTACAATAGCTCTGAAATCCTGTGGTATTGAAGATGCGTACATTAATATTTTTAATAAGATCTATGAAAATGCAAGTGCAAAGATTCGGCTGTTTGAAAATACAACACACATAAAAATTGGAAAAGGAGTGAAGCAAGGTGACACCATATCTCCGAAGCTCTTAAATGCCACATTGCAAAATGTCTTTCAATCACTGAACTGGGAAAACAAAGGGATAAAGATTAATGGAGATTATCTAACCCACCTTCGTTTTGCTGATGACATAGTCACTTTTGCAACTACCTCATCAGAGCTACAGAGTATGATCCAGGAACTTGCTGACAAGAGTAAAGAAGTGGGATTAAAAATGAACTTTCAGAAGACAAAAGTGATGTTCAATGCTTTTACAAGAAATGAAGATTTATCGATTGATGGAGAAAAGCTGGAGCTAACAGACACGTACTTTTTTCTTGGACAGCAGATATCAAGTGAGGGTCACATTGATGAAGAAATTAATCGGCGTACAAAACTTGCCTGGAGAGCTTTTGGAAGAAACAGCATAATTTTCAAGAGCAGTATGCCATTATGTCTTAAAAGAAAAGTGTTTGATCAATGCATCCTTCCAGTGCTTACGTGTGGTGCAGAGACGTGGACCTTAACTAAAAGAGACATACAAAGGCTGCAGACAACTCAAAGCAGCATGGAGAGGTGCATGCTTGGCTTAACCAGGAGAGATAAGAAGAGAAACTCGTGGATACGATAAATGACAATACTGGAAGACATCATAATCAGAGTTAAATCCCTGAAATTGCAATGGGCTGGACATATTCCCAGAAGGACAGACTATCGATGCACAGCCGAAATTTTAGATTGGATTCCAAGGGACAGGAAAAGACCCAGAAGAAGACCACATGGGAGATGGGTGGATGAAATTCGAAAGTATGTGGGAGTAACATGGAGGAGATTGGCACAAGACAGACCGTTGTGGAGGAAACTTGGGTAGACCTTCGTCCAGCAGTGGATTGATAATGGTTGACAATGATGATGATGATGATGATATGTTCCTCGAATCACTCCTTCAGAAATATATATATATATATACACTGAAGAGCAATTGAATTAGAGATGCCTGTCTAGTAACGTGTAGCACCACCTTTCGCCTGATGACGGCGGCGATTCGTCTCGGCATGGACTCGACAAGACACCGAAAGCGTTGTGAAGTCATACGGATCCACGACCCTTGAACAAGCTCCCACAGTTCACGAAGATTTGATGGAGGGGGTCAAAGCCTCGAACATTTCTCTCGATGGCATCCCAGATGTGCTCGATGGGATTAAGGTCAGGTGACCTTGCTGGCCAAGAAAGTGAGGTCACGTCGGTGGAGTGTTCATCCAACCATTCGGATACAATTCGCGAACGATGGCACGGTGCATTGTCTTGTTCAAGAAGGATGAGGTCCCCAGTGGAATGTTGAAGACGCACAAACGGGAGCAAATGGTTGTCCAGGATATCCTGGTAACGTTGATCTGTGAGGGACGATGTCACACGTACCAGGGGTCCCATTTCAGTCAACGTAAACAGTCCCCAGACGAGAATGCTACCCCCACCAGCTTGAATAGTACCCTGCTGGCAAGAAAGGTCCATCGCTTCATGTGGTTTGTGCCGTACTCGTATCCTGCCATCCGCATGTACCAACGTGAATCTCGACTCATCAGTCCAGGCAACATTTTCCCACTTGTCTAGGGTCCAGGTGCGATGTTTCCGCGCCCATGCTAATATTTGCACCCTGTGATGTGCGGTCAGCAGCGGTATCCTCTTATGACGATGGCTTCTGTACCCCATAGCGAGGAGATCGTTCTGGATGGTGTGGCTGCTTACACGTTTTTGTGCACCAGCGTTAAATTGCCGAGTGATTTCTTGTACTGTGGCATGTCTATCCGCTGTTGCAATGCGAGCTAGCCGACGATTACCCCGCTCATTCACACGCTGTTGTCCACGGCAGTTGGGTTTTGTAGGGATGGTTTTACCGGATTCGATGTACTCACAGTGCACCCGTGACACAGTGACTCATGAAAATCCCAGTTCGTGCACGACTTCCGAGATGGAGTGACCCATTTGTCGGGCCCCGACAATTTGCCCAAGTTAAAATGCGCTTAGATCCTTCGTCTTACCCATACTGCGTCCGACTCTTACTGATTCCCGTCGCATCACTAATGATATTGTCGGATCGCTGCATACGTCATGCCGTTTCCGTTTACAGGGCCGCCCACAGCGCCACATTTGCATAACGTCAGCTGTCTCTAATACAATTGCTCTTCAGTGTACATACACACACACATAGATTGTTCAGAGACAGAACGGGAATGACTGCCAATTTATCGGAGTTTAATAAAGAACAAATTGTGATGTCATGGCGCCTCGGAAATACGATCTTGGAAACGGCACGGCTTGTAGGTTGTTCAGATGCCGCTGTAGTGAGAACGTATCAAAAGTGGTGAACAGATGGCGAAACTATGAACCGTTGTCTAGCCGTGTGTCGTCCGCTGCTCATTGATGCCAGAGGGGAGCGGAGACTATCGCTCATTGTTCACAGCGACGCAGTGCGATAAATCACCCGCAGCTACAACAGTGGTGATCAGAACAATGTATCACAGCACACAGTTCATCGTAGCTTTGTGCGCATGGGCATGCGTAGCCGAAGACCCAGCCAAGTCTCCATGCTCACTGCAGGTCATCGCCAACAACGCATGAAATGGGCCCAAGATCATCGAGATTGGACCGTGGATGATTGGAAGAAAGTGTCCTGGTCGGACGAATCAAGATTCCTGGTGCATCACGTAGACGACCGAGCGCGGATACGCCGATTACCAACGATGTCACCTGGATGCACTGTTGGGGGAAACAGGCCGGAGGCGGAGGTGTTATCCTGCGGGCGATGTTTTCTTGGGACACTTTAAGTCCCATTATTGGAATATCACAATTCCTGACAGTTGTGAGGTATCTGAACATCGTTGCGGACCAAGTTCACCCTTTCATGGAAACTATGTTCCTTGGTGGTGATGGGCTTTTCCAACAGGATAATGGGCCATGCCACACTGCCGGAATCGTCAAGGAATGTTTCGAGGAACATGCTGGTGACTTTCTGTTAAAGCCCAGGCCTCTAAATTCACCTGGACATGAAACCAATCGAACATTTGTGGTTGCACTTGGTGTAGCGGGTTTGCGCTAAATCACAACCACACCGAAATGTACGGGAACTGGAGGACCTGCTGTTGACATTATGATACCAGATACCCTAGGGTACCTATCGACACTTTATCGAATGGATGTCTAGCAGAGTGGCCGCTGTTTTTCCGGCTAATGTGGATCCTACATCTAATTAGGTAGGTTGTAATAATATAACGGCTCATCGGTATATAGAAAGATAGATAGATGTTAAGAATATTTTTTCATTAGAAAAATTAAAAAGAAGTTCATTTCGGTAAGATTCAATGCATTTAAAGAAAGAAAAGTTGTAATAAATAAATGCAGGAAGTCACGGAGAGTCAGTAGCCTCAATAAAATCTTACAGAAGTTCAATAGTTATCGTAGAATTGTTCAGTTACCGATTAGAAGAGAAGATAATGGAGAGGCAATCAAATGTCTTACATGCAAGTAGAAATGCCTCAGAAAACTTGAAAACCACATCGTCCTGGAACGGAAATCGAACCCTCATCTTCCAGTTTACGTTCGAGCATGTTACCGTTTTGCAACCCAGAAAAAGGAACCTTCAAGCTACTGAAAATGTACTTCGGGATTCAGATGAAACGCTCCGCAGTGCGCAAATCGAAGCATATATGACATACACTATATTGAAAAAAGTCACCGGACACCTAGAAGAGAAACACAACATAACATTTATTGACATACATTAGTACGGTGTTGGTCCACCTTTGGCCTTAATGCATGCACTGACCCTTCGAGACATGCTTTCGACAAGGTTTGTGAACACAGCGATAGGTATGCGCTTCCATTCAGTACATAATGCTACCGCTGACTGTTGCTTAGTAGTACTCCTTGGTTCCAAACTTCTTATGCGGCGCTCTAATTCATCCCATAGGTGCTCTATGGGATTAATATCAGGGCTCTGTGCTGGTCAGTCCACACACGATACGGAATTATCGTCAAACCACGCCGTAACAGTCCTTGCTTTATGGCTCGGTGCATTATCCTGCTGGTACCAACAAGGCTCGGTTCCATAGTGTTGCCACAGGGTTGGTAGGGCATAGCTGTGCAGAATATCGAAGTAGACGTGCTGGTTAACAGGTTTGTCCACGATAACGAATGGACCGGAAATATACCACGAAAAACACCCCCACACAAGTACACTGCCAGCTCCAGATTTGACGCTGTGCTAAATAGCGTTCCCCATCCTTCCGCCATACCCACACACGGCCATCAGAATGATGGATCGTGTATCTGGATTCATCAGTCCATAGGATCTGTTGCCTTTGATCTACAGTTCACGATAAATGTTCTTTACATCATGCTTAACAACGAGCAGCATTTCGAGTGGAGATAAAAAGCTTATGAGCAGCTTCACGATCACGGTAACCCATGGAATAAAGTTCTCTGCGAATGGTGCGTGTACATACCGAGGTTCTAGCATTTTTACTCACCTGTACACTGAGGTCTTGTGCAGTACTGCGTCGATTAGCTGTAACGACTCTCCTGAGGCTTCGACGTTCTCTATCACTGATTTGCTTTGGTCTGCCGGTACGTTTTGCTGCTTCAGGCACGCACTGTGTCTTCCACTTATTCAGTACATCCAAAATAGTTGACTTGGGTATGTTTAAACGCCTCTCGGTTTTTCTTATGGACAACCCACTAATATAACACCCAACAATCTTTCCTTCCTAAAAGTCAGTTCTCTCCCGCCGGGACATTTTCACTCAACCTTACAGTACGATATGATCGCTATCAGCTGCAAGCTTTTTTATACCGTTTGCAGCTGAACCGCGCATCTTAACGACACAGCGAATACGTTCATTTGCTTTTGAAGGGATGTCCGGTGACTTTTGTCAGTATAGTGTATATGCTCCGATTTAGTACAATTCTATAGTACAATTCTCGTTTGTTCTATGCAAGCCAAGCGAGAATTGTATTGTAAGTTGAGAAAATGAAAGTTTTTTTTAAAAACAACGGTTTTCGATGAATCAGGGAAATTACAGCATGACTCATACTGTGTTCGGAAAAAGACGATAAGTTGGGGTTTCTTAATGACGCTGCTCTTTCACTTATGCACTGAATATTAATATTTACATAGCATGCCAGGTTATTAAAACGAGCATTTCTCTTTCACCTTGACGTTAATTATTATTTACTTTGTCTTACGCCTAGGCTCTTTTAACAGTCTTTATTCTACCGAAGCCATATTCATGACGTTTATGTATCAACTCAAGTTAATAATAATGCGCTTTTACTTAGGCACGGAATATTAATACATAGGTCCTAGACCTAGGCCTTTTTGTCAGTTTTTATTCTGTCATATTCATAAGGTTAACATATCAAGTCAAGGTAATAATATTGCGCATTCACTTAGGCACGAAATATTAATTTATAGGCCCTTTTAGCAGTTTTTGTTCTGCCGATGTCATATTCATAACGTTTGCATATCAAATGAAATTTATAATATCGCGCTTTTACTTAGGCACTAAATATTATTTCATGGGCCTTAGGCCTAGGCCCTATTAACAGTTTTATTCTAACGATGTCATATTCCTAACGTTTGCGTATCAACTCAAGTTAATCATATGGCGTTTTTACTTAGGCACGAAAGATTAATTAGGCCATGGCCTTTTTAAAAGTTTTTATTCTACCGATGTAATATTCACAACGTTTACATATCAAATCAAGGTAATAATATTACGCTTTTGTAAGCGTTATGAATATGATATCGTTAGAATAAAAACTTAAAACAGTCCTAGGCCTAGGACCTGTGAATTAATATTTCGTGCCTAAGAAAAGCGTAGTGTGATTAACTTGAGTTGATACGTAAATGTTGTGAATATGACATTGGTAGAATAAAAACTCTTAAAAGGGCTATGAAAAAGACATAGTAATTAATATTTAGTGTTTAAATAAAAGAGAAATATTAATAACTTAACATGTTACGTAAATATTTAGTGCCTAAGTAAAAATGCGGCGTTATTAAAATATTCCATATTATTGTCCTTTTCCGAACACAGTATGAGTCATGCTGTAATTCTTTTGTTTCGTTGAACATCGTAGTTTTAAAAAATGTACTAAGTAATTTATTTTGTATTTTTATTTCACCAAATTAAAGCATAATTCTTGCTTTGGCTTACATAAAACGTTTATTCAAAATTTGTTTGGAGTTCCCAATTCAATTCTCATCATTGTACCAAAAAAACTGCAATTTTTATGCTCCCCTTAAACTTTTGTGGTCAGTTGTACCTCCTGTTTTTCAGCCAGAAAATCGTGAATATTTCTTAATTTCTTAATGAAAATGAGACATGTTTGTGCACACCAATTACTCAAGTAGGGAGAATTATAGGAACACTATAATTGTTTACGCATAGCGATTTAATGGCTCTAAAACTGAATGTCGCAAATTATCCGGTGGCCAGTTGTCCGGCGGCCAATTGTCCCGTACCCAATTGTCCTGTAGTCAATTGTCCTGTGGCCAGTTGTCTTGGGGCCAATTGTTGGGTGGCCAGTTGTCATGAGGTTAATTGTCCTGTAGCCAATTGTCCGGTGGCCAGTTGTCCTGTGGCGAATTGTCCTATGGCCAATTGCCCGGTGGACAGTTCTCTTGTGGCCAATTGTTGGGGGGCCAGTTGTACTGAGGCTAATTGTCCTGTAGCCAATTGTCCTGTGGCCAGTTGTCTTGGGGCCAATTGTTGGGTGGCCAGTTGTCCTGAGGTTAATTGTCCTGTAGCCAATTGTCCGGTGGCCAGTTGTCCTGTGGCGAATTGTCCTGTTTCCAATTGCCCGGTGGACAGTTGTCTTGTGGCCAATTGTTGGGTGGCCAGTTGTCCTGAGGCTAATTGTCCTGTAGCCAATTGTCCGGTGGCCAGTTGCTCTGTGGCGAATTGTCCTGAGGCCAATTGCCCGTGGACAGATGTCTTGTGCTCAATTGTCCGGTCTCCAGTGTTTTTGAGGCCAATTGTCCGGTCTGCAGTTGTCCTAAACTCGTAGAAATATTTGCAGTTGACGGTGAGGAAACAGTTCGTATCAGCACTGTACGAAAATGGTTCGAGCGTCTCAATGCTAGGGGCCCTAGTCTCGAAGGCAAAAAAGTTTAGGACCACGAACAACCACCAACACTGAAATCGAAGCTGTGACACCAAACTCCAGTAACAGTACATGTTGACTGACAGCTGAGGTGGGGTTTTCCCTATCCACCAACGTTCTTCTCCACAACCAGCTGGGCTTCATCTCCAGGTTTCATCAAATGGTTTCTCATGAATTGACACCTCAGCAGGAGTTACAGCATCTTGCTCTCTGTCGCAGATTCCTGTCAAATCCACAGGTCGATAAATTTTAGTGTTGTATCGTCACAGGTGATGAAAAATGGATATTGCTACGTTATCCTGCCACTGGGAACCGGTAGCTGAGGCAAAGCCAGGAAACACAGCCAGTAGTGCAAATAGGAGAGTTCGAGAGGAAAGTCATGCTCTGCATTAGGTGAAATTCCTACTAGGAATTTGTGCCAGATGGTCAGGATGCGAGCGAAGATATCTATAGAGAACAACTGCAGCGGGTCCGCGAAGCTTTGCACCAACCTTACCCAGCTCTCGTCAATAGAACAGGGCGTTTCTGCTGGTGGATGATGCCCTAGGTAACACGTTCCGAGTGGTCGGCCGAAAACTTCAGGAATTAGAAGGGATCGAGATACTATCCCCTCCTTCGTACAGTCCAGATCTTGATTCGACTATCATCTTCTTCCATGGCCCATTTCCAACAAGGACGGCACTACGCTTCAGTGGTGTGGAATCTGCCATCAGAGTGTTTTGTGGCGTACTACAGAGGTGAAAACATGTGTCAAGACGACAAATCTGCAGCGACAAATTCTGTTCGCGAAGCTTACTTGGGAGAGCGTCTTACTACGGAGTGAGGGGCCACGGACAAACTTGTGTTTTCACAGTTTCTGTCCTCGAAACATGTCAAGTGCTACCGCAGTGGGGTTGTGTCTGTGGTGCAACGTTCGTAAAGCACTATGGAAAACAACACCCTGTACTTTGCAGAATGAGGTGAGCGTGTATGGCTTTCTTGAATCTTGCAACTTTATAGCTACAAGAGGGAAAAACCATTGACCCCACTTTGGTAAGATCTTGTTTCTCATTTGTTTCTTGAATTCTAATCAAATTTTGAAGAATGATCATTGCTTCTGACTGCATGGTGGAGGTACAGAAATGACGTTCTGTTACCACTTAAGTCTGATACACTATATTGACAAAAGTCACCGGGAACCTAGAAGAGAAACACAGCATAGCATTTAGTGACATACATTCTAGTACGGTGTCGGTCCACCTTTGGCCTTAATGCATGCACTGACCCTTCGAGACAAGCTTTCGACAAGGTTTTGGAATACAGCGATAGGTATGCGCTTCCATTTAGTACATAATGCTGCTGCTAACTGTTGCTTAATAGTAGGCCTTGGCTCCAAACTACTTATGCGGGGCTCTAATTCCTCCGATAGGTGCTCTATGGAGTTAAAATAAAGGCTGTGTGCTGGCCAGTCCACACATGGTATGGAATTATCGTCAAACTACGCCGTAACAATCCTTGATTTATGGCTCGGTGCATTATCGTGCTGGCACCAACAAGACTCGGTTCCACATTATTGCCACAGAGTTTGTAGGGCATAATTGTCCAGAATATCGAGGTAGGCGTTCTGTTTAACAGGTTTGTCCACGATAACCAATGGACCGGGACCATACCATTAAAAACACCCCCGCACGAGTACACTGCCAGCTACACACTTGACCGTAGGAACAGTGCACTTTTGTAAATAGCCTTCCCCCGGCTGCCTCCACACCAGCACACTGGCCATCAGACTGATGGATCGTGTATCTGGATTCATCAGTCCATAGCAAC
Organism: Macrothele yani; assembly: GCA_039090855.1. Taxonomy (NCBI): domain Eukaryota; kingdom Metazoa; phylum Arthropoda; class Arachnida; order Araneae; family Macrothelidae; genus Macrothele; species Macrothele yani. The sequence goes on from CM077028.1 coordinate 53,997,939, forward strand.
CATTTCCATTGATCTACGGTTCATGGTAAATGTTAATTACACCATGCTAAACGACGTGTAACATTCCGAGTGGAGGTAAAAGGCTTATGTGCAGCCGCACAACCAAGGTAACTCCTATAATGAAGTTCTCTGCGAATGATACGTGCACATACCGAGGTTTCAGCATTTTTACTCACCTGTACAATGAGGTCTTGTGCAGTACTCCGTCGACTAGTTGTAACGACTATCCTGAGGCTTCGACGTTATCTATCACTGATTTTCTTTGGTCTGCCGGTACGTTTTGCTGCTTTAGGAATGCCATGTGTCTTCCACTTATTCAGTACATTCAAAATATTTGACTTGGGTATGTTTAAACGCCTCTCGGTTTCTGTTATGGACAAACCACTTATATAACACCAAATTATCTTTCCTTTCTCAAAGACAGTTCTCTCCCGCTGCGACATTTTCTCTCAACCTCACAGTGCGATATGATCGCGGTCAGCTGCAGGTTTGTTTTTATACCGTTTGCAGCTGTACCGCGCAACCTAACAACGCAGTGGATCCGTTCACTTGCTTTTGAAGGGATGTCCGGTGACTTTTGTCAATATAGAGTATACCTGGACTAAACAGTACCCAACATTTTCTGCGCTGCTCTAACAGGAACGTTCAAATAGCTGCCTGGTTTTACGAAAGCAACGGCAAAAAATGCTTTCCTTCTTCACATCTCAGTAGTTTCAACCATAAGCCTGTGACTGGTGATAAGAGCTCACTTCTAGTCCTCCACTCTCTGTTGAACGAATCAAGGCAGAAAGGTGAAGGGCTACTACCATATAACACGAATATCCTGTCATTAGGCAGAAACAACTGGCTAAAAAACTATCTCCTTTCGTTAGGTTTTTTTACTATTGTTAAAATCTTTTTAGCAAATAATCAGTCGAAAAGGATTAGTATCAGTCATCCCCCTAAATCACCACTTTGAACAACAAAACTAAGGGGAAGAGCACCCCTGACTGATGCGCAGTTCCATCCGTGTTTGGTCCTCTTCTTTGACAGCGAACATATTCGTTCGAAATGATATCAAACTCATTTTGACACGCCTAAGTTAATTCGCCAAAGCCGGTAAAATGGATAATGAACTAGCGCTGTGATGAAGCGAAAGTGCGGTACCTTTTGGCAGTGCCATAAGAAACAGCGGGAGTGACATAACATGGCCCAAACAAGAAGACAAAAATAGATATCCGAAAGTGAAAAAAATGGCTTTTACCTTTAGAGATATGTACAGTAGCGGACAAAAGTATTTGGTTAAACACTTTTTCGACCATAATATTTTTCTCCTGGACCAAATCGGGTAATTTTGGGATATGACATGTGTTATTCAGTTGTAAACATGACCCATATGCAGATGGATCAGAAACCTTAACACAGATCAGGTACCGAGCTTAATCGCAAAGATCATACAAATTGACCAGTAAAGTAGGTGTGTATCACATTCATTTAATGCAACGATAACAGAAAACACGAACGGGAAAACGACAAAACAATAACTAATACTTAGTGGGATAACCACGAGACTTAATAACAGCTGAACATTCCGGCAGGTTTTCTTCGCACATCGTCTCTCCAGCTCCTCCCACATGTGCTCGATGGAATTGAGATTGGCTTGGCCAGTCTAGAAGTGTGACCTGTTGCTGCTGGAAGGCTGCCTACGCTACTCTGGAGGTGTGTCTTGCTGCATGATCCATCCGGGTGGCATGTTCTGGTTTGCCCATGGGAAGACATCGTTGATGAACATGTTCGTGTAGCTCTGACCGGTCATTATTCCGTCAATCTTGATGATATTTAGTGTCTAAGTAAAAGAGAAATATTAAATATTATGGAGAAGAGGCCGTAAACCTTGAGCGATCCTCCTCCGTGCTTGACAGTCGGCTGAATGAACTGGGGGTTGAATCTCTGTCCACACGGACGTCGTAGGTATCGGATGCCATCACTTCCGAACAAGATGAACTTGCTCTCGTCTGTGAAAAGCACCTTACTCCAGTCCGCCGCTGTCCAGTGTCGATGAAGGCGCGCGAACGCGACTCTGGCTCGTCGATTCTTGACTCCGATGAGTGGTTTCTTGGCGGGGCGTCTTCCATTCAATCCTCCAGGTCATTCGGATGACGTTCGGGTCGTCGCTGTTGCGGAATTCGGTGGCGATGTCTACAGCAGTCAAGGTGGGATCAGCACGAGATCGACGGAGGATGCGTCTATCCTAACGCAACGTAGTCGAACGAGGCCTATCACATCGTGGACTGTTTTCGACGGTCCCAGTCTTCTTATAACGTTGCAGGATAGCTGAAATGGACTGGTGTCGGATCTTTAGGGCCCTCGCAATGCCGGTGACGCCCATTCCGTATTCCATCATGTTCACGGCCGCTTGGCGAGCTCCAACAGGGATCTCCGCCTTTTTACCCATTTCTGAAAACCTAAGATTGACTTGTTATCGCACTACACATCACAAAACCCACAAAAATCACAAGAAAACTTTAATACATGCAGCAAACAAATGGGTAATAATTGGCGACTCTTGAATATGGCCCATTTCGAACGACAAATTCGCTCTGAGCGAAATACAAACTACGCGGCATTGTAACCCACAAATCAACACATATCATATCCCTAAATGACCCGATTTGGTCCAGCAGAAAAAAAATTATGGTCGAAAAAGTGTTTCGCCAAATACTTCTGTTCGCCACTGTAAGTAGAGACTAGGGTTGCTGATCCGAATAAGGTATCAAACTTCCTATTTCAAGCTTCATTTGTACTCTCAGAGGATTAACAAGCATAACGACTGCGTTCGACAGAAATAGGAAAGAAAAGACACCTTTTTTTGCATAGTAACTGCATACGATGTTGAGAACAAGAGTAATTATCACAGATCACGATGAAGATATAATTGCCTACACACTACAAAACTACCATCTGTACAGGCTCACTATAGAGAGTCTATCATGAACTGAAGTTTGAGGACGAAAATAATTCTTAATCAAATTTTAAGAAAGAAGATAAAGTTTAAACGTAAAATAGGAAGAAACCCAAGGTGAAAACATTTCGCTGGTGGATCTGATGCCCTAGACGAGGAGATTTCAACCATTTCTGAATCACGGGACAAATGACAAAACGAAATGGGATTGGTGAGTCACATGGCAAAATGGAATAAGACTGACAGTCACATGATAGAATGGAATAGCATTTGGCGGTCACATGACAGAATTGGAATAGCATTTGGCGGTCACATGACAGAATGGAATAGCATTTGGCGGTCACATGACAAAATGGAATGCGATTGGCGGGCCACATGACGAAATGAATAGAACTGTCGGTCACATCGCTGCATTAAAAAGATGAGCAAAAATGCATGTGTTTATTACCAATATCGATTATTTCACAGATTACCAATATCGATTATTTCACAGATTACCAATATCGATTATTTTACAGATTACCAATATCGATTATTTTACAGATTACTAACATAGATTATTTCATTGATATCGATTACTTCATTGATATCGATTATTTCATTGATATCGATTATCTCACAGACATCTGAATCCTAGAACTTCATTTTCGGATAAAGAAGCAGTGGCGGCTTTCCAAATAGGCGCACTAGGCGCGCGCCTAGGTCCCCAGGGTTTGAGGGGCCCCGAATACGTATCAATCGGATTGTCAGTATTGTTTTAGTTTTCAGGGACCAAAATATGAATAAAAATAAATAAATCCTAATAAAAAATCCTTAAAGCGACCACTTCATTTGCATTATGAATTGATATTTTATTTTTTCATATTAGTAACTAATATTTTTCTTGCTGTTGATGATACTCCACATTTTCGAGTTCTGGTCGATGTTCTTGTTTTGAAAGAAACAATTAAAATAATTAGCCTTCCATTTAGTGGCGAGTGAAAGAACAATTCACGTTTCAGACACTGCTATTGTGTAAGGAGAATACTTTACTGGTCTGCTGTTACATAAATTACTTTCATGCTATTTCCATACAGCCAAAGGAAAAGATCTGTGTTCGAACTTCCTTTCCCCATGAGTTGCAATGAGGAGTGCTTGTAGAAACTGTCTTGATGATCAGGGGTGTTTCCTGTTTATTCCTTTTTCACGTTGGGGTAGGGTAATCAAGTTCTTCCTCAGCCCTAATCCCTCCCTAAACCGAAAAAAAAATATTTAGGCTGAAAAAAAAAAGTAATTAGGGAATGCCACAGTATTTATCTTTTTCTTATACAGTATAATAATATGTAATAGTGTTAAAAGAAATTCCTACTATATTGCAACAAAGTTTTCTTATTACTCTCTCCTCCCCTGGTTTAATATTAGCATATATCAAGTATTCTCACTTTTCATATTCCTTAAGTCGACATAAAATTACCTTTCGAAAATGAAATAAAAGTGTCAATGATACCTTACTCGAAAAGCTGTAGTTCCTACTTTTTCGTTTTCAAAACGTATCTTTTATACACTATCTACCAACAAGTAACTGGACACCCGTGCAATCGACGATATCTGCGGTTCTGATACACGTCACGGCCACCGCCGTTAAATATTGTGTGGGAAACAACAACGCAACCAGTCGCATGCAAGATGCCACGCAGTTTGGAGTTCTCTGATTTCGAGAAAGGTGTAACCGTCGGATATCACAGAAATGGCCGATCCATACGTGACATATCCAGCGAGTTGAAGTACCAAAAATCGACAGTGGCTTACTTGATTGGCAAGTGGAAGATGAGAGGTGACCGTCGGAATGTGCCCCGTCCCGGCAGACCCACAAAACTGGGAGTTAGAGACCGACGGGTGCTGGCCAGAAAAATTCGGAAAAACCGCACCAAATCGATGGGCTCAATCCGCGAGGAGTTTCAACAGGTTTCAACAGGCATCCGGGAAAGTTCTTTCGATGAATACTATCCGTAAGGAAGCCCATCTGCTAGGTTATCATGGACGTGCTGCCGCCCACAAGCTTTTGATCCCCAAGTCCAACAACGCTGCTCGGCTAACGTGGCGCAAAGAACGTCGACAGTGGACCGTTGAACAGTGGAAACAGGTTCTCTGGAGCGACGAATCAAGGTTAACCCTCTACCGTTCAGATGGCAGGGTCTGGGTTTGGCGTCTGCCTGGAGAACGTCTCCTGCCGGAATGTATTGTGCCAACTGTGAAGTTCTGCGGCGTAGGAATTATGCTATGGGGGTGTTTCTCTTGGTATGGCAAGGGACCCTTGGTCGCAATTCCTAGTAGACTCAACGCCGAGGCCTACTGCACCATTTCGGACGACCATGCGCTTCCTACGTTGTGGCAGTTTTACGGGGTGGACCCATGTTACTTTCAGGATGACAATGCCATCTGTCATGTTGCGAGGTCCACCATGGCTTGGTATGGTGACAATGAGGTTAATAGAATGGACTGGACTGCGCAGAGCCCGGACCTTAACCCTATCGAGCACCTCTGGGGCGAGTTGGAGCGTCGATTTAAGGGGTGCCCCTACCGTCCAAAATCAGTGAAGGAACTGACCTGTCTTCTCCAAGCCGAATGGAAGAAAATACCGCCAGCCGTCGTACAACCCCTGGTTGAGAGTATGCCTCAGAGAGTCGCAGCTGTAATCGCCGCTCGTGCAGGCTTCACTAGCTATTGAAGGTGAATAGACTTCGTTTTCCTTTTTTTTTTCTGATTGGAGGTTTAACGACCACCGTGAGGAACTCAATGGGGCTATAAGCAGTCGCCCGTCCCTAATTTAAGGTTACTGGTTATAGGGAAGGGAGAGAGCCAGTGCCGTAAGACAAACACAACATCCATGCCTCACCGGGATTCGAACCCGGGCCCCTTTCGGATGAATGATCAGAAGCCATCGCTTAGACCACTGCGCCACCGGGGCTGCCCTTTTCCTTTGCTATCACATGTGTCCAATAACTTGTTGGTAGATAGTGTATTTATTCCTTGTGCCTATTTGGAAATCCTCCACTGAAAGTGCTTACCTAATATCGTTAAATTTCCTGCCTCTGCAAAAATAATTTTTGAAATATCTCTAAAAACAAAAAAGTTCGATTTGCAGAGTCAGAAAAAGTGATTACACTATCATTGTTTCTTACAAAACATTATAATAATAGAAAGAATGGCACTTTAAAAAGCGTAAAAATAAAATTTTCTTGGCTTTCTTTGTTAATCTGACAAATGAAAATTTCTGAGCCGATAAGAAGGGGAGGTGGCCCCTGAATCCTTTAGCGCCTAGGGCCCCAAAAGATCCAAAGTTGCCTCTGTAAAGAAGCGATGTGGTTAACATCATGCATTTACTACACATAATTTTGTAGTAGTTATATGTTATATGCCCTTCATCTCGAGCACTATAGACGGATCGATGTAGCGAATAATCGATGTGCCGCTTCTTGCTTGTATCACCTGAAGTACATACGCGCTGGGGCATCGAATCAAATAATGAGTGAATGGTGTCCAAGGAATAGCCATCTAGGCTGTATTGACCCGCGTTCAAAGTTCATTCAGCTGGTGGTACTGCTGCAGCTGTCGTTTGTGCATGTCCCAGAGATTTGTTATCGTTGATATTTCCCGCGATTTAGCCGGCCACGGCGGAAGTGGAATGTTTTCATCCATGAAGAAGTCGCGCATTGTGTCTGCAACATGCGGTGTGGCATTGTCCTACCTGCTGAAAGATGGCCTCAGAGACGTCCTGAAGGTACGGAACGGCCACTGGCCGTAGAATGTAAGTGACGTAATGGGCACTCGTAATGATGGTAAGGACTTTCACGAGAGATGATCTGCTTTCGTACCCAATAGCACCCCAAGTAATAATGCCTCGTGTTGGTGCGGTATGCCTGGTACGAATACACTCATTCCAGTGCCTCTGCCCCTGTCGTCGGCGAACAGAGATGCGGCAAACGTTTTAGCCTGAAGAGAAGACCGTTTCGTCCCAGAACACGAGAACACGATATTGTGACATTCGTCACGCCACTCCCTTCGTTCGATGCATCATTGCAGCTTAGTAGTCCGTTGAACCTGTCGTCCTGAAAACCATATTCTAGTACGAACCTGTAGTCCTAAGTGCTATAATCTAGTACGAACCTGTAGTCCTACATGCCATAATCTATCACGAACCTGTAGTCCTAAATGCCATAATCTGGTACGAACCTGTAGTCTTAAATGCCATTATCTAGTACAAACCTGTAGTCGTACATGCCATAATCTAGTACGAACCTGTAGTCCTAAATGCCGCAATCTAGTACGAACCTGTAGTTTTAAATGCCATAATAAAGTACGAACCCGTAGTCCTAAATGCCATAATAAAGTACGAACCCGTAGTCCTAAATGCCATAATCTAGTACAAACATGTAGTCCTAAATGCCATAATAAAGTACGAACCCGTAGTCCTAAATGCCATAATAAAGTACGAACCCGTAGTCCTAAATGCCATAATAAAGTACGAACCCGTAGTCCTAAATGCCATAATCTAGTACGAACATGTAGTCCTAAATACCATAATCTGCGACGTACTGTTACAGCTGACATGAGAGAATGCTTCACTGCTGCGCCAACGCCGTCGAAGATGCAGAAGGGTCACTCAAAAGTATCCTCATGAAATGACTGTTGTCCCTCGGCGTTGTCTGTGAACCACGAATAGAACCTTATGTTTGTGTCCTACTCCCTTCTTCGTACACACTCTTGTCACGTCGGACACACTGACCCCCATTTAACCGCCAGTCTCCCAGAGGGAAGCGCTGCAGTTTATCATACCTATAATGGGACCAGAGTTGGAAACGGGTCAATAATTTTGGACCCGCACCCCTTGCGGACACGGCCGTCACATAATTGAACCCGACCCGGACCTGAACCGGACAAATCTACTTTGAACTATAAATTCGAATATATCATCATCATTATCAATCATTATAATGATTCAACGCTGAATGAAAGTCTCCCCAAGTTTGTTCAACAACGGACTGTCTTGGTCCAGTCTCCTCCATCCATTCAACTTTCTCGTACATATATGTATATATATAAGTTTAGCCCACATATATATATATATGTATTTAAATCATCATCATTGTCAACCACTATCAATAAACTGCTGGACGAAGGTCTCCCCAAGTTTCCTCCACAACGGTCTGTCTTGTGCCAGTCTCCTCCATGTCACCCCTGCATACTTTCGAATTTCATCCACCCATCTCCCATGTGGTCTTCTTCTGGGTCTTTTCCTGTCCCTTGGAATCCAATCTAAAATTTCGGCTGTCCATCGATGATCTGTCCTTCTGGCAGTATGTCCAGCCCATTGCCATTTCAGGGATATAACTCTGATCATGATGTCTTCCACTCTTGTCATTTTTCGGATCCACGAGTTCCTCATCTTATCTCTCCTGGTTACACCAAGCATGCACCTCTCCATGCTGCTTTGAGTTGTCTGCAGCCTTTGTATGTCTCTTTTAGTTAAGGTCCACGTCTCTGCACCATACGTAAGCACTGGAAGGATGCATTGATCAAACACTTTTCTTTTAAGACATAATGGCATATTGCTCTTGAAAATTATGCTGTTTCTTCCAAAAGCTCTCCAGGCAAGTTTTGTACGCCGATTAATTTCTTCATCAATGTGACCCTCACTTGATATCTGCTGTCCAAGATAAACGTACGTGTCTGTTATCTCCAGCTTTTCTCCATCAATCGATAAATCTTCATTTCTTGTAAAAGCATTGAACATCACTTTTGTCTTCCGAAAGTTCATTTTTAATCCCACTTCTTTACTATTGTCAGCAAATTCCTGGATCATACTCTGCAGCTCTGATGGGCTAGTTGCAAAAATGACTACGTCATCAGCAAAACGAAGGTGGGTTAGATAATCTCCATTAATCTTTATCCCCTTGTTTTCCCAGCTCAGTGACTGAAAAACACCCTCCAATGTGGCATTAAAGAGCTTCGGAGATATGGTGTCACCTTGTCTCACTCCCTTTCCAATTTTTGTGTGTGTTGTATTTTCAAACAGCCTAATCTTTGCACTTGCATTTTCATAGATGTTATTAATAATATTAATGTATGCATCTTCAATACCGCAGGTTTTCAGAGCCATTGTAACTGCTGATGGTTTCACCGAATCAAAGGCTTTTTCATAATCGATAAAAGCCATGCACAATGGAAGTTCATATTCCCTCGCTCTTTCAATTAGTTCTCTCAGCACATGGATATGATCTATTGTGCTGTAGCCACTCCTGAATCCAGCTTGTTCTCTCGGTTGAGCCATGTCCAGTGTTACCTTCAAGCGGTGTGAAGGAACTTTAGTGATGATTTTATAAACTACTGATAGGAGGCTGATAGGTCTGTAGTTTCCGAGATCCTCAATGTCACCTTTCTTATGTAGCAGGATCATTGTAGCGGTGTTCCAATCCTCAGGAATCTTTCCTTCATTAAGGCATCGAGTGAAAATTTGGGCGAGTACTGTTTCGATTTCTCCACTTGCTTCTTGTAAGATATCTACAGTAATTCCATCTTCTCCTGGAGCTTTTCCTCGCTTCATGTTCTTGATTGCATGTGCAACTTCTGCTGGAAGGACTTGAGGAACTCTGGTACTGGTATCTTTGATGATGTCTGGAGTGCATGTATCATCCCTTTCATATAATTTGGAGTAGAAATCTTTCACTCTTGTCAAAATTTCTGCCTCTATTTCTTGTTACAGAACCATCTTCTTTTCTCAGTGCCATAATCTGTTTTCTTCCCTTACTGAGATGTCCCTTTGCTATCTTTAGGCTTTGGTTGTTTTCAATTGCTTTCCTCACTAGTTCACAGTTGAATTTTCTTACGTCTTCAGTGATGCTTTTTCGTACTGTCTTGCATAGCTCTATATATTCCACTTTGGAAGTCACATCTTCTTTAGTTGTCCCCATCTCACTTTTTTTGCATCAACATTTTCGTTTTTCCTGATAATTTATTTACATGCAACTTGTTCTTAGACCCAGCTAATTTTGTTGCTGTTTCCATAAGAGCTTTGGTTACTTTTCTGTTAACTTCAGAGATGTCCACTTCTTCCGATGTTAGGCCTTCTAAAGCAGAGAACCTGTTCTTCAGTTCCAACTTGAAGGTATTATGGTGTTTTTTAAGGTTGGTTATGTCAATAGATTTTGTTTGTCTTATGAGCTTGCCACGTTCAAGTTTAGTGTTGAGGTGCATCTTACATCTCACCAATCTGTGGTCACTACCTCTGTTGAACTTGTTTAGCACACTGCAGTCTTCTATGACGAATTTTTTGTTACACATAATAAAATCAATTTCACTTGTCGTCCCATTTGGATGTCTCCATGTCCATTTCCTGTGTGGCTTTTTCTTGAAGAAGGAGTTCAAGATGAAAAACCCTTCTGCCTCTGCAAACTCAACGAGAGTATTTCCACGCTGGTTTCTGTTGCCGTGACCGAATTTACCTACTGAAGTTTCATTCTGTTGCCGTTGCCCTATTTTTGCATTGAAATCTCCCATAATTATTTTCAAGTGCTGCTTACCTTTATTATTTAGATGACAAATTTCCTCATAAAATTCTTCAATTTCTTCTTCAGGATGACTTGTGGTGGGTGCATACGTTTGAATAATCTGATCTTTGTATCTTCTCGAGAGTTGGATAACGAGTCGTGCAGCTCTGTCAGAGGAACTTTCAACTTCTACAACTTTATCCTTCAGTTTCTTGTTTATTATAAATCAAACACCACTAGTTCTGCGAGTATCTGTCCCACGATAGTAGAAGAGATGTCCACTTTTCAGTTCGATGAGATCTTCTCCTTTTCTCCTTACCTCACTTAGCCCCACGATGTCCCACTTGATCCTTTGTAGTTCCTCTTCCAATTCAAGAAGCCTTGAATCAGAAGATAGGGAGCGTCCATTGTACGTTGCTAAGGTCAGCATCAGATGGCAGCCTAGTCCGGTCCTCCGGGGATTCTTAGCACCCTCTGCCTTCATGTCGCACTGGCCGCTGCCTTGGCCAGGTACATTCCAGCTGCCGGAGACTGAGGGCCAAGATTTAAGTTGTGGAGTCATTTTGGAGGGGTTTGGCCATAACTCACCACGCTGGCCAAGCGGGTTGGTGAGTGTGGGATAGAATTTCCTCTAATCCCGATGGTATAGTTATACCGCTATTGGCGGTCGTCAGAGCCCCTTTAGTGGGAACAGGATGCACCACGAGAAGGCGGGGTTGACATTTGTCATAAGCCGTGGTCTTCCTTCCAGCTCGCATCCCAATGCCGATCACCAGGGTCCTTGTACTATCCCTTCTTCCACTGGCTTGCCTGCTACCACATCTCCATTTCGCTGTCCGATGCACATTCCAGTCCAGCACAGTGATCTCTTTCCTCCTCTTCAGCACCGTACGGTAGTGCATCCTCCTTCTGGGATAGCGTAGATGTCATCCTCTACTGATGTGTCTACGGCGGAGTGTTCTAACTCGGATGTATCGAGTGGTGCTCTGGCACTCTAGCCGCCTAGCTCTCCTACTTGTCTCTCACATACCGGATCTCCATCTACGAACTTGTCTACTCTTTCCCTGTTGCCGCACCTTCCTGATGCCTCGTTTGTGATTCCAATGTGCACCGATAATGATCGGATACAAACTGATTCCTCGGCGCGTCCTATTTTATCGTCTCCCGTTTCGTATGGTCTTCCTGGATTTATCTGCCTTAACTGCGTCTTCAAAACGGCCCGGAACTTCCACAGCCTCTGTGAAACAGAAAAAGGTAAAACATCTTACTATTACTCCTTTTGTGGCCTTATCTGGTGTCTCCGATATTTCCTGTTCAGCTGTTTCTCCGCCTGACGACAATTCGACTAGTATGCATCTCCGTTCTGATCCTGTCAATCCTTTCTCTGATGCTGAGGTTGCACAGGCCTTTGATATGTTTCCTCCGGTTGCTGGACCTCTGTCCAATCAGCAACTCTCACGTCTCTTACAAACTGCTCGTACAAGTGCTGAAGAATTCCTCCAATCACCTGATTTTGACCTGAGTGCAGCGGTGACGCAATTTGAAGCTTACGTTTCGTTTTTCAAATCATTGTGTCACAGATCATAGATACCAGGTTTTCATAAGACCTTACACTCACCTTCTCTTGCAGGACCTCGCTGAGCAACTTCTTTGTGCTTCCTCACCTCTTCTCGCAGATGAAGTTTAGGTTTCCTCCACAAACCGATTACTTTTAGTTTCCTCCGGCGTCGTTTTCCACCTTGTGATCGCTGGATTCTCCGAGCTTCGCGTCTTCCTGAATCAATATAAAAATATCATCATGTTCCTTGTGTTGCTTCATATCGTATGCTTTGCCGTTAAGCTTTTCCTTATTTGTGTGCATATTTTTTTTTGTATTCTGTTGATTGTATTCTGTTAATAACGATGTCCCTTCGAAATCATCTTGCGCCCCTTGTGTTTGATCTCGAGTTTGTGTTGCATTGTGAATATCCCTGTACTTTCTCATTTATGTTTTCGGTATTGCAAAGTTCAGTGATATCTCCTCTGTTTGTAATTCCATTATCGCAATAAACTTGGCACCACTGGTGCCCACAGTTACCAAAACTAGAACCATTGGCATTTCAGGGATTTTACTCTAATCATGATGTCTTCCACTCCTGTCACTTTCTTTATCCATGTCTTCCTCTTCTAATCTCTCCTGGTTACACTAAGCATGCATCTCTTTATGTTTCTCAGTCTTTATATGTTTTCTTTGGTTAAGTTCCACGTCTCCGCACGATACGTAAGCACTGGAAGGATGCATTAATCAAACACTTTTCTTTTAAGACAATGGTATGTTGCTCTTAAAAATCGTACTGTTTCTTCCAAAAGCTCACCATCCAAGTTTTACACGTCGATTAATTTCTTTATCATTGTGGCCTTTGCTTGAGATCTTCCCTCCCAAGGTAAATGTAGGTATCGGTTATTTCCAGCTTCTCCCCATCAATCGATAAATCTTCATTTCTTGTAAAAGCATTGCACTTCAGTTTTGTCTTCTCCAAGTTCATTTTTGATCCAATTTCTTTACCCTTCTCAGCAAGTTTCCTGGTTCTGAAACTCTGAAGTGTTATTTCAAAGACATCTGAAGGACTCTTTGAAATATTTTTGCTCCTTTCAAAAACAAAAGGGAAATAAAACCGGGTCGAAATCGGGTCAAGAACATCCTTGACCTGACCGTTTGGACCGACAAGACATTGTCGACCCGGTGACCCGTTTCCATCTTTGAATGGGACTTCAGTCGAACCCCCTGATCTGACTGTACGACTGTCTTACACGTCCACGAGGCATGCTTAGCCACTGATGACCAAGCACTGACATGCTAACCGTGTCACGCGGTGGTAATGTATACGTAGTGTGATCAAAAAGGTCGAAGAGTAGGTACGTAGAGCGCCCACAGATGGCAGTACGCGGATGCGCGAGCAGCGGTCGAGGGCAGTGACATTCATAAGTCATTGTGCCGAGTGGCGTCGTTCTGTGAACATCGAGAGCTGTGCTACACGATATTTGGTGACCACGTGCAGAACACAGCTGCGATTTCGGTACTGCCAACTAGAGCACCGAGAGAACATCAAATTCTGTTGCATCGAACTCGGCAAATCGCAAACGGAGGCGCATGAAATGTTGCGGCAGGCTTATGGCAATGAAGCAATGAGTAGTGCGAGGTGTTTTGAGTGGCACTCACGCTTTAAGAGCAGCAGAAGGACACTGGAAGACGACGAGAGCTCAGGGCGACAGTCCACGAGCAAAACCACCAAACATGTGGACAAAATTAGGGAACTGGTGCATAAGGATCGTCTGAGAACCATTCAAGACATTGCTACCATCGTCACTGTTTCATACGGAACAGTGCAAGAAATTCTGACGTCGGTTTTGAACATGCACCGCATTGCTGCAAAGTTTGTGCCAAAGATTCTGAACTCCGAACAGAAGGCGCTCCGTATCGAACTTTCTCAAGATCTTCGTCAGCAGGTGGTGAATGAATCAACGTTCCTGTCGCGGGTCATCACTGGGGATGAGACTTGGGTATACGGTTACGACCGGGAGACCAAATCTCCACGACCGAAGAAGGCCCGACAAGTCCGGAGCGCACCCAAAAGCATGCTCATCGTGTTCCTCGACATTCGTGGGGTTGTGCACCGTGAATTAGTGCCCTACGACCAGACCGTCAGAGCCCTTTTTTATTGCGATGTTCTGCGGCGTCTTAGGTAAGAAGTCCGTCGCAAACCACCTGAAATGTGACACAGGGTGCGATATCCTGCTCCATCACGACAAGGCAGCAGCTCACAGAGCGTTAGCAACACGCCAGTTTTGCAGCCGCAACAGCATAACTACCCTTCTCACCCGCCTTACTCGCCGGATTTGGCCCCATGCGACTTCTTTCTGTTCTCAAAGATAAAGCTGAAGCTCAAGAGTCGCCGTTTTGAATCCGTGGACGAGATACAGCGTGAATCGCAGACGGCGTTTGACACGATTCGCGATCAGGACTTCCAGGGAGCGTTCCAACAGTGGCAAAAACGCTGGCAGCGGTATATCGCTGCCCAAGGAGACTAATTTGAGGAAGATCATAGCGAAACTTAAGTAACGTAAGTGCTTTGTTGTATATCGGCCTAGTCTCGGAACTTTTTAACAGGACCTCATATATATATATATATATATAAATTAAAACAAAAAACTGCCGGTTGCAAGTCTGTAACTGAGCGCGATCTGATTTGCATAGTACGCATGCACCGACGACGTCGAAGTGCTAATTATTTTTACGATATTACCTGATTATCATATCGTGTAAAAATCAAAGCCGTAGCTCGATTCTTTTTAGGTGTTCTGTTTTTTTATGAATATCAGTGTATAATATCAGAGCAGTTGTTTTTTAGTGCGATCCCTTTTCTCTGTAAAATCAAAAAATCAAACTTCTGTACATTTAGGGCACATTCCGAAGGCACATCGTTAAGCTATGTGTGAAATACGGCAAATTTCCACCCATAGGTATCTGCAAAAGGTAATGCCGCCCCAGTGGCGCAGTGGCCTAAGCGATGGCCTCTGATCATTCGTCCGAGAGGGGTCCGAGTTCGAATCCGGGTGTGGCATGGATGTTGTGTTTGACTTACGGCACTGGCTCTCTGCTCTCTCTAGAACCAGTGACCCTAAATTAGAGGCGGGCGACTGCTTCTGGCCCATTTAGTTTCTCACGGCGGTTGTTAATCCTCCAATAAAAAAAAAAGAAATAAAGGGAATGAAAAACTTCTTCGTCTCAGCACTTTAAGAGAGTCACGGAAATCTCCACGTTCGACATGGCTTTAATAACAGTTTATCAGAGGTCACAAAATATCCAATTGTTTAACAACGGTAACAAAAATTTACCTTCAAGACAAATAAAGATCGTGCTGATAAGCAACAATGGCTTTAAAATTACATGTTTCAATGCCAATTTTTCGCAAAAGATAGTTTTTTTTTTTTTAAACTCTTAAGGTAAAGGAAACCCCTTTTTAGGAGGTTTCCTTTACCTTAAGAGTTTCAAAAAAAATGTGACGTGTGGGTGATGCCCATAATCAAGGCTAAAGGAAAGTCAGTTTTACTAGGAAATACATTTTAGTGCATTAGTTTCTTTGTCTTTTTCACTATGGTTGCAACACCATTTGTTTGGAGATACGCGATTACCCAACAAATAATGAAACGACAGCTACGTGAGGCCAATTTCAACATATAGCCGTAGTTGCACGATCTAAAATGTGAATGATTAGCCCAAAAAATCGATGATATATTAAAAACTTTAATCCACCAGCTTCGTAGTTAAAAACTTCACATTTACACTTAAAATTTAAAAACTAGTACATAACACCTTTCGGTACTTACTATAGAGCCATCATCAGATGAATAAAACACCCAAGTTACATGGATGTTTTATTCATCTGATGATGGCCTTATAGTAGGTGCAGAAAGGTCTTATGCACTAGTTTTTAAATGTTAAGTGTAAATGTGAAGTTTTTAACTAAGAATCTGATGGATTAAAGTTTTTAATATATCATTGATTTTTAGGGCTAATCATTCACATTTTAGATCGTGCAACTACGGCTGTATGTTGAAATCGGTACTTCTCGCGCGACTTATTGTTCTAACCTATAGCTACATACATACATACATACATACATACATACATACATACATACATACATATCACTAAGCTGTTCTCTGAGATTCAGAGGTTAGCTCCAAAAAGAAATAGAAACTACCAGATATTTTTTCTTTCTTTTGTCGTATCAAACTTCTCCATTTACAGCGATCTTGACATACAACTCGGGCTTCACTGATATCCATTACACCCCGTACAGAAGATCTTTTATACTTCACACTCATAATCTTTTTCTCATGCAGACACTCCTGAATCTGATCCACCCATGTCTTCACTGATATCCATTACACCCCGTACAGAAGATCTTTATACTTCATACTCATAATCTTTTTCTCATGCAGACACTCCTGAATCTGATCCACCCATGTCTTCACTGATATCCATTACACCCCGTACAGAAGATCTTTTATACTTCATACTCATAATCTTTTTCTCATGCAGACACTCCTGAATCTGATCCACCCATGTCTTCCTTGGCCTTCCTCTGCCTTTCCTTCCTGCCACTTGGGCTAAAACGATTTTCTTAGTAAGCATCTCATCACTCATTCTTTCAACATGGCCAAACCACCGAAGCATATTGGTCTCCACCTTGCTAACAACATTTTGTTTCACATCACACAACTGCAACACATCTTCATTCCTCACACAATCAGACCGTGTCTTGCTACAAACCTCACGTAAGTAACGCATTTCTCCAGCACACAAAGGACTCCTATGTGTCTTCTGCAGTACCCAGGTTTCACTGCCATACATCAGAGTAGGAACAATTACACTTTCATACACAGCCATGCGGAACTCTCTTGAGAACCCATCATTCCTGTGAAAACCTTTCAGAGCAGCTACAGCTTTCAATGAAGAATTCACTAGCCTACTAATTTCACCATCCAATTTGTTCTCTCTGTCAAACATGCTTCCTAAATACACAAACTCACTCACCTGGTCAATCACAGTGCCATTCATACTTACATTACATTCAGTGCTACCAGTTCCTCTCTCAAACACCATAACTTTGATTTTCCCCTTATTTATACTCAGTTTGAATTTCATGAAAACTTCGTACATCCGAGACAACATACTCTGCAAATCACTTTTGCTCTCTGCCAGCAGGAAAATGTCATCAGCATACAGCAATCTGCACACACGGATATCACCAAGGCATAAACCATTATCATCTATTTTGGCATCACGTGATGGCTGTGTATCAGGAAATAATGTTTTCTTGTAAGTGGTCACAATAGTCAAGTTATCGCTATGAAAATTATACAGTGTTTATACAGCCGACGTTTTCAAAAGAAAAAAGAAAAGCTATTTTACATTTTCCTTGTTCAGACGTAGTGGCACTGTAATGTAACCCTTTTTCGTGTGCGAGATTGGTGTTACGCTATGTCTAAAACCATGAAAGAAATGTTCAACTAAACGAGAATACGATGTAATAGTTGCACGGGATAGCTCAAGTTAAGGTTTTACGGTCAGACGAAAGATATACAGAAGTCAAACTTACGATAACCTTTTATTGGTCCAGCAATATTTGGTGAAATCCAAAATATAGTACTGCGAGTTTTACACTTCACATATAATGCCTTAATCATCTGTCGTATCCAATTATGAGTTTTACGCTTCACATATAATGCCTTAATTATCTGTCGTAGCCAATTATGAGTTTTACACTTCACATATAATGCCTTAATTATCTGTCGTAGCCAATTATGAGTTTTACACTTCACATATAAGGCCTTAATTATATGTCGTAGCCAATTATGAGTTTTACACTTCACATATAATGTCTTAATTATCTGTCGTAGCCAATTATGAGTTTTGCACTTCACATATAATGCCTTAATCATCTGTCGTATCCAATTATGAGTTTTACACTTCACATATAATGTCTTAATTATCTGTCGTAGCCAATTATGAGTTTTACACTTCACATATAATGCCTTTATTATCTGTCGTAGCCAATTATGAGTTTTACACTTCACATATAATGCCTTAATTATCTGTCGTAGCCAATTATGAGTTTTACACTTCACATATAATGCCTTTATTATCTGTCGTAGCCAATTATGAGTTTTACACTTCACACATAATACCTTAATTATCTGTCGTATAATCTATCTTAACAACGATCGAACATCTCCACACACACACACACACACACTAAGCAACTGCTGTATCGTCCTTTGTATCTAATGTTCTTATCACATTCACACGTCACTCTCTCTGACCTCAAAAGTGTTGCCAACCCCATTTATGTGAGAGAGAAGCTATCACGTTAAGTTTGGAAAGTGCAAAAGAGAACAAACTCAAATTTACATAGAAAAAGAAACTAAAAATGAACGCTAAATTAGAATATACGTCAGAGCACCTTTTTCGTAACCATGGAATTTTTTACAAATATATCTTTAAGGAAAATGAAACACTAAACTTCGAAACCAGCGTACATGCGGATGTTACAAAAAATGCTGTACTGGGTGCTTAAGTTTTAGCGCGTTTTGAAGTTCACATAGGATATCCTTAAAACTACGCACTGTTTGTGCGCTAAAGAATAGCTACTTACAGATGCAAGCGATGTGAAAACACAAATTTGTCCCTGACGGGGATCGAAACCCCGACCCCTCACTCCGGAGTAAGTTGCTCTCTCAACTAATCTACACGGACGGAATGTATCGCTGCAGATTTGTCGTCTTGATCCGTGCTTTTACCTCTGTAGTACGTCACATCACCTGCCTCTAAATTTTTTTTTCGAAGCGAAGAACAAATATTTCATTAATTCTAGCCAATGTGTGGAACAAACATCACACATTTTTCGAAGAACCCAAAAACCAGTGGATCCATTTTTACATTTGGACACCAATGCGAAAACACAAGTTTTCCTCTACGGGGTCGAAATCGCGCCCCCTCACTCCGGAGTAAGTTTCTCTCCCAACTAAGCTACACCGACAGAATGTATCACTGCAGATTTGTTGTCTTGACACGTGCTTTACCTCTGTAATACGTCACAGAGTATCCTCTTATAACGAGCCCTTATTTAGGGAGATCTCGGTTTTAACGAGCAAAACAGGAGTTTTGTTTGGTATAATGTTAAAATTAGGTGCCTACAAAAGTTCTTCCTGTTTTTAATGATGCAAATTACAAGAACAAATTTAAGTAACAAGTGCAACAACAGATGGCGCGCGTGATGGGAAAATTGTTTCGAGGGGTAGGCTATAAAATAGCACCAATTATGAAGGTGCACCTCACCTGGACTCTAATAAAAATAAAAAACGGCCCTTTTAAGAGCCAAAAGAAATTTGCTTCTCCTGACTTTGGAAAACCACTTCCTATTAGTGACAGGGAAGTAAGGTTTCATATTACCGAACTCAGGAATACAAAGGCACCTGGTAAAGATGGTATTAATAACAAAATCATGAAAAAATTACCGGATGAATATGTGCAAACCCATACAAAAGTTTACAGTAAAGCTATTGAATTAAATTACTTCCCTGATGAGTGGAAGTCTGCAAAGGTAATTTTAGTTCCCAAGCCCGGTATCATCATCATCATCATATTGTCAACCATTATCAATCCACTGCTGGACGAAGGTCTCCCCAAGTTTCCTCCACAACGGTCTGTCTTGTGCCAGTCTCCTCCATGTCACCCCTGCATACTTTCGAATTTCATCCACCCATCTCCTATGTGGTCTTCTTCTGGGTCTTTTCCTGTCCCTTGGAATCCAATCTAAAATTTCGGCTGTCCATCGATGATCTGTCCTTCTGGCAGTATGTCCAGCCCATTGCCATTTCAGGGATTTAACTCTGATCATGATGTCTTCCACTCTTGTCATTTTTCGGATCCATGAGTTCCTCTTCTTATCTCTCCTGGTTACACCGAGCATGCACCTCTCCATGCTTCTTTGAGTTGTCTGCAGCCTTTGTATGTCTCTTTTAGTTAAGGTCCACGTCCGGGCTATACCACAAAACCACAGACCTATTTCGTTGCTCCCAACTATGGGAAACAATTTTTTTTATTATTGTTATTAGAATGCAACAATTCTGTGAAGAATACCCAGTTATTCCATTTATACAAGGAGGTTTTCGAGATAAACACTCCACGGTGAATCAGCTCTCTAGAGTAACTGAAAGATGTGCAGAAGGAATAATAAAAAAAGAACACACAGCGGCCATATTTTTGGATGTTGCTAAAGCGTTCGATAAATGTTCACATTAGGCAATAATATATAAGCTAACAGCACATGACTTTCCACCATGGATAATTCATATAATCAAGTCATACCTTCACAACAGAACATTCTGTGTAAAAATTAATGGGAAGAAATCAACAAAATAAAAATTGAAGCAGTTGTTCTGCAAGGCAGGGTACTCGCACCTGCGCTGTACTCTATTTTTACGACAGACTTTCCCAACTTCAATAACAAGAACCTGACTACACCTTTTGTGACGTACCTGCCAGCAGGACGCACATGACATAAAGGCAGATAGGAATCAGAATACATGTCTGCGTAGCTCAGTTGGTAGAGCGACTTGTTCCGGAATAAGCGGCCTCGGGTTCGAATCCCGGCGTAGACCAAAAATGACGGAGAAATTCACTTCGTTATAATGGCGCCCGAACTACCCGGATGACCCGACCGTTCAAAATCTCGCAATGGTGTGATGTTCTTTCCACACCGCGAGATAGGAAAAATCAGAGAATCCCTTCTCCAGTGCTTCGAAAAATAAATGTGTGTGACGTTGCATTCCACACACCAGATTGACTGGGAGTTCTCAAGTGCACGTTCTACAGTGGTTGTCTGCCTGCAGCGATTCATGGTCACGGCTGATCCGTGGGCCATGCCCCCGGCCCTCTTTCGGGGGGAGATGTGACGTACCTGCCAGCAGGACGCACATGACATAAAGGCAGATAGGAATCAGAATACATGTCTGCGTAGCTCAGTTGGTAGAGCGACTTGTTCCGGAATAAGCGGCCTCGGGTTCGAATCCCGGCGTAGACCAAAAATGACGGAGAAATTCACTTCGTTATAATGGCGCCCGAACTACCCGGATGACCCGACCGTTCAAAATCTCGCAATGGTGTGATGTTCTTTCCACACCGCGAGATAGGAAAAATCAGAGAATCCCTTCTCCAGTGCTTCGAAAAATAAATGTGTGTGACGTTGAATTCCACACACCAGATTGACTGGGAGTTCTCAAGTGCACGTTCTACAGTGGTTGTCTGCCTGCAGCGATTCATGGTCACGGCTGATCCGTGGGCCATGCCCCCGGCCCTCTTTCGGGGGGAGGGGGAGATGTGACGTACCTGCCAGCAGGACGCACATGACATAAAGGCAGATAGGAATCAGAATACATGTCTGCGTAGCTCAGTTGGTAGAGCGACTTGTTCCGGAATAAGCGGCCTCGGGTTCGAATCCCGGCGTAGACCAAAAATGACGGAGAAATTTACTTCGTTATACTTTATATGCTGACGACACAGCACCTGCTTATTCTTCCAAAAATAAATATCAAGGAACATTTATGATGCAATTTTATGTGAAAAAACTGGAGAAATACTTCCTAAGACTGGGAAATTAAAATTAACACTGATAAAACCCAAGCAACTATGTTCTCACGCAAAACATATAATTATAATCCTGACTTTGAAATTGAATTGTATGGGGGAAAATTAACCTTGGGTAAAAAATGTTAAATACTTGGACCTTATTATGGATTACAATTTGAATCGAAACAAGCATACCAAAGAAACCCTGACCGAAGCCCAAAAAATTCAGAGGGTATCTCCAACCCATAATAAAAAACCAAGGAGCTCAGGGGGAAAAATGCTACGGAAAGCCTGCTTCAGCCCTTTTTAACCCAATTCACAGCTACTCTTGTAGAAAAAATAATAATTGGGTTTAATTATCATTAGTAGATCTGCTAAAGGAATACTTTAATGAGTTTGTCAGTTGGTGTAACGTTATTGACAGCACCACCTTAGCTATGGTAAATCGCAGCTACTCAAGCAGAATTCAGTAAAAGTAAACTTACAAAAAAATTCTTGACATTCTCCCAGCCAATGGGAAAAAATATTTTCTCTGATTGGCTCTTGAGTGCTGAGTCAAATAACAAACTCTTGGCTGAAGACAGAGCAAACACTTTTCTCTCAGTCTTCTAAGGGAAAGGTTGTCTAACCTACTCCTCTCCATTACTTTACTGGTAAATAGGAAAACGGATAACACTAAAGAAAATAATAAGAGCACTAAAGTCTTGCAAGTAAGTGGAGAACTCTCTTCACCTATTCCACCTGCACAAGAGTTATTGGATGAAAGAATAGAGGCTATGATAAAAAAAGTATTAGCCTCGGAGAAGTACAAAAGAAGGAAAGAAAAAAAATGGTTAAAGCTGAACTGGAAACCTGTAAAGAAGAGATCCTCTCATCGGTAGAGCAGCAGCAGGATTCTGAGTCAAACAGGAGGGAAAAAACAGAAACGAAAACATTTGTTATTAAAGGTGTCTCAAAGCATCTCTCTAACAAAGAAATTTCCTCTGCCCTCATAGATGTGGGTATCACTACCCGCAACATTGAAAGATTGAAATATAACCAAGAGACTTTCTCACTTTTGAAGCAGAAGAAACCTTCGCCACTGGATCCATCATGTTGCTTCCATACAGAATAGCGGTAGAATTATATCGCCCGGCGCCACCCAGAGGAAGTGGCTATGGGAGAGGAGGACGAGGAAGCAGAGGAAACAGAGGTACCTTTCGTTGCACAAGTCCCACCACATTAATACAGCCGTTTGCTGCGCAATCGTACGCACAGGCTTCTGCTTCTTCATCAGTGCCTCAACCACAGCCTCCTGTAAAAATCCCTACTACATCTTTTTTTTTTTTTATATTGGATTTTTAACGACCACCGTGAGCAACTCAATGGGCTATAAGCAGTCGCCCGTCCCTAATTTAGGGTCCCTGGTTCCAGGGAAGGGTGAGAGCCAGTGCCGTAAGACAAACACAACATCCCTACCTCACCGGGATTCGAACCCGGACCCCGTTCGGACGAATGATCAGAGGACATCGCTCAGACCACTGCGCCACCGGGGCGGCTACATCTTCCCAACCGCATGAATTGGACGACAGAAAAAGGATGGAGCTAGACACCTCCATCCTACACTGACGTGCAAAAATTAAGGACGAGACGGTTTTCCGAATGTAACGTCGTGTAGAAGTGCTCCACATCGACTCAAATCATACCATAAAATCCCCAAGATGTAAGAATATGGGACAAGTGAGCAAAACCGTACACACAAGGAATCCAAAGGATACAATGGCACTTTATTGAAAAAGTAGCTTCGAGCACACCTGGACAGAAGACATAAACGTCCATGTGACAGGCGGCTGCCAAGAAAATTCCAGTCTTTAGTAGGGGATATGATCACCCCTGACTGCATTGCAGGATTTACAACGTCTGTCCATGCTGAGGACGAGGTTGTCAAGGAGCTGTTGAGGCATCGCGGCCAATTCCTCTTGTAGCGCCAATCGCAGCTGCGGAATCGTTGCTGGCGGCTGGTGACCTGCTGCCAAGCGTCTTCCGAGAAGGTCCCAGACGTGTTTGATTGGATTTAGGTCCCAGGACCTTGCGGGCCAATCCATGCGTTGAATATCTTCACTCTCCAACAGCTCTGCGACAGCCACTGTACGATGAGGTATAGCGTTGTCTTTCATGAAGAGGAACTCAGGACACACAACACCTCTAAACAGACGCACATGAGACAGGAGAACCTCGGTACAATAGCGGACACCAGTGACTGAACCTCCTAGGAAGATGTGGAGGTCAGTACGGCTACCAAGCATGATACCGCCCCAAACGAGAACTCCGCCACCTCCAAACCGGTCCCTTTCGATGATGATGGAGGTGTGATTGCGTGTTCCCTGCTGTCTCCAGATGTGTATGCGTCCAGAATTGCTCGTCAGACTAAATCGGCACTCATCCGTAAAGAGAACTCGACTCCATTGCTGATGTGTCCAGTTCTTGTGTTCCTGGCACCACAGAAACCGCCATCTCCGATGAGCAGGCGTTAATGTAGCACACTGTACTGGTCGTCGTGTATATAGACCACCTTTGTGCAGCTTCCTGGCCACGTAAAACGCGATAACAGACGGCCAGTTGTCTGTTGCATGTGCGTTGCGATTTCTCCCTTTGTCTGCCGTCTGTCTCTTCTCGTCTGTAGGACAATATACCGGTTGTCCGCCGCCGTGGTTGCTAGTGGATGACCAATGCTAAACTCTCGGACAGCTGTTCCTGTCGTTTGTAATGCTCTCCAAGCTCGTGAAACGATGCTGTGAGCGATCCCGAACTCTTCGGTCACACCAGTTCCACTTCGGTCTTCTTCCAACTTCCCCAAAACGCGACCTTGGTTAAAGTCATCCAGATGTCGTCTACTGGATCGCCTGTTGGCCATGTCACATGGTGGCAGCAACTCATCGTCGTTCAAACCGAAGTACACCGTGCAATAACTTTCACCGAATTGCTGAGTGTACACCGCCCATGTGCTTTATACCCTTCCGACCTCCCCCCCCACGTCATGCTGCATATATGCACATGCCCTACCGTACCGGACCATGGTCTATCTCCTGAGTGGTCATCCGGCACGTTCTGCCTGCTCGTTCTGCTGTTATGCTAATTTCTCCTCTTCGTCCTTAATTTTTGCACACCAGTGTACTTGGTCACAAATAAAGTGGTAAGTAGAAATCTGGGAATTAAAGCCAAGAAGGGTATAAAAACATAAAAGGCCTTTTTAAGGGCCAAACTATTTTTTGCAAAAAGGAAAATGCAAATTAGTGGTTTTTTTCTTTTGACAACTTCTAGAAGGAGGTGAAATGCAGATTTTCCTAAGAGCATATTGTCTGTATATCTAAGTGAGTATAATTTGAAACCAAGTGCAAAGTACTTGTGTCTGTAAAATGTTTATGTGAGAAATGAAAGTATTCTTCATACATGTGAAACAAAACACTGTTAGCAGAGTCAAGAAAGTTATAATAAGTGTTTGCAACTTGTTGGTGTACTGTTATTGACAACAACACCTTAGCTTTGGTAAATCGCTTCTACACAAGCAAGATTCTGGAAAAGTAAAATTGCAACAAAATTTTTTGACAATCTCCCTGCCAATGGGAAAAAATATTTCCCTGATGGGCCCTTCAGTGATGAGTCAAATAACAGACTCCCTCAAGAACACTGAGCAAACGGCAATTTTGTTTTATAGGTGCCTTACATGTTAAAATTATCTTCTTTTTATTTTATTTGTCTTGTTTTGTGAGAGAATTGTTTGTTACTCTGGGAGGTTTTGTTCGTGTGTTTTTGTGTGCTGTCCGTGTCTTTTCAGGTTCCCCCTTCTCCGGTTCTTTCTGCGTTTGCCGCGGCTGGATGTTGGTTGCTAATGTTATTGCTCGGAGTGTGTTGCTGCTGCAGGTAGATATGTAGGTTAGTTTATAACTTCATTGCTTAACGGGAAACTGTATACTCCTTGCACTCTAATTCCTCCGTACTTTTTCTTCATACTATCCTATCAGGGCACTCTGTTACCACTTCTTTAATTCTTCCATTTTTCACCTGCCAAAAGGCGCAGCGCGCTGTGGGTTCAAGTCTCTAAACCTAAGTTAGAAAATCATTAATTGATTGATTGAGGTGCACCTCATTCCTAAACAAGTCAAACAAAGGTTAACATATCAAGCAATAAGGATCCCATTAGGCATTGTTTGCTTTATGAGGCATTGTTTTCTCATTATTTGCTTTATGAGTTCGACACATTATATTGACATTGTTTGCTTTATGAGTGCGGCGAGGATGCTGTAGACCAGTGGGCGTCAACCCGGTCCCTAACGCCAACTAGTGAGGGGTTCAAGCTTTCATGGTGGGCGGTGGGGGTTTTTGTCCTTTGTTACACGTTGTGGGCGGTGAGGGTTTTTGTCCTTTGTTACACTTGTGGGCGGTAGGGGGCTTTTGTCATTTGTTACACGTTGTGGGCGGTGGGCGATTTTGTCCTTTGTTTCACGTTGTGGGCAGTGTGGGTTTTTGTCCTTTGTTACACGTTGTGGGCGGTGGGGGTTTTTGTCCTTTGTTACACGTTGTGGGCGTTGGGGGTTTTTGTTCTTTGTTACACGTTGTGGGCGGTGGGGGTTTTTGTCTTTTGTTACACGTTGTGGACGGTGAGGGTTTTAGTCCTTTGTTACACGTTGTGGACGGTGGTGGTTTTTGTCTTTTGTTACACGTTGTGGACGGTGAGGGTTTTTGTCCTTTGTTACACGTTATGGGCGGTGGGGGTTTTTGTCATTTGTTACACGTTGTGGGCGGTGGGGGTTTTTGTCTTTTGTTACACGTTGTGGGCGGTGGGGGTTTTTGTCTTTTGTTACACGTTGTGAACGGTGAGGGTTTTTGTCCTTTGTTAGACGTTGTGGGCGGTGGGGGGTTTTGTCCTTTGTTGCACGTTGTGGGCGGTAGGGGTTTTTGTCCTTTGTTACACGTTGTGGGCGGTGGGGGGTTTTGTCCTTTGTTACACGTGTGGGCGGTGGGGTTTTTTGACCTTTGTTACACGTTGTGGGCGGTGAAGGGTTTGTCCTTTGTTACACGTTGTGGGCGGTGAGGGGTTTTTTCATTTGTTGCACGTTGTGGGCGGTGGGGGATTTTGTCCTTTGTTACATGTTGTGGGCGGTGGGGGATTTTGTCCTTTGTTACACGTTGTCGGCGGTGGGGTTTTTTGTCCTTTGTTACACGTTGTCGGTGGTGGGTTTTTTTGTCCTTTGTTACACGTTGTGGGCGGTTGGTTTTTTTGTTCTTTGTTACACGTTGTGGGCGGTGGGTTTTTTTCCTTTGTTACACGTTGTGGGCGGTGGGGGTTTTTGTCTTTTGTTACACGTTGTGGGCGGTGGGGGGTTTTGTCTTTTGTTGCACGTTGTGGGCGGTGGGGGGTTTTGTCTTTTGTTACACGTTGTGGGCGGTGGGGTTTTTTTGTCCTTTGTTACACGTTGTGGGCGGTGGGGTTTTTTGTCCATTGTTGTCTCGTTTTGTAGCATTATATGATAGTGTCATACAATATTTTGAAGGTAATAATGAGGCTGGAATAAGTCAACAATTAAAAACAGGGAAGAGTGATACCTTTTATTTGGCAGACATTTTCAAGAGATTTAATGAAATTAATTTGCAGCTCCAAGGAGCCAATATATCTCTTATCAGTGGCAAAAATAATGTGTCATTATGTATCGAAAACCTTTATCATCTCCGTCATAATCTTTTGAAAGTAATAATGAGGCTGGTATGAGTCCACAATTAAAAACAGTGAAAAATGATACCTTTTATTTAGCAGACATTTTCAAGAGATTTAAGGAAATTAATTTGCATCTCCAAGGAGCTAATATATCTCTCATCAGTTGCAAAAGCGTTGTGTCATTATGTATCGAAAACCTTTATCTTCTCCGTCATTATATTTTGAAGAGAGAATTTCTTCAATTTCCCGAATTGTCATCTCTAAAAGGTGATGTAATTCCAGAAGAGATTGAAAGGCTCAGTAGCCACCTCATCGAACTTAAATTGGATATGGTAAACGATTTAAAGATATTTTGTACTTGAAGGTGTATGACTGGATGATAAATCCTCTTACTGCAAATTTTGCTGAGGTTGATATAACTTGCCAAGAAGAACTATTATAGCTTAAATATGATGAAGAGAGCAAATACAAATTTCGATAATGGGTACCAAAACTCTAGCAAAATAAAAAAATGCCTGCGTTGTATTCAAATATGTGGAAAAAGATATTTAATTTATTGATACCTTTCCCTGCCTCATATCTTGTAGAATCAGGCTTTAGTGCTATTAATCATATTATCACCAAACAGAGAAATCGTCCGAATATCACCGAAAGAGGAGACCTTGGTTTGTTCCTTACGAAAATCGAACCAGATATCAAATATTAAGTCTCCCAACATCAGCCTCAAGGATCTCATTAATTATTAGTTCAAGGCAATTTCAATAAACTTTATTGTTTTCACATTTAATGTTTGTTTTCTTCAATTTAAGCAGCTCCTACACTAGTAGGCACTGTATAGATGGAAATGAAGAAATTCATTAAACTGTAATTATCTATGTATTATATAAACATACATAAAAAGTATAAACGAAAAGAAAAACTTAAGTAAATATTTTTTTCCAAACCCTCCCCTCTAAAACTTACTTTTTCCTTGCGCTAAATTGAGTTACTGCGGCACCAGTTGGCGGCAAGGAAATTTTATCATCAACAAAGATTGAAAAGTGGGCGATAGGTATTAAAAGGTTGACGACCCCTGCTGTAGACGGAAGTACATGTCGTCACTGGTTCCGGATATTCCGCGTTCAACCAATTGATGTGGCAACACGAGCCAGCAACTCGTCGAAATCAAATACTGCGCTTGTCGAATGCCTGTAGGAAATTGGCAGTGCCAGAAATGAATAACCGGGTCCATGTGTGCTACGCAGTTTGCCCTCTTTTGCGTCGCCATTTGCACAGAGGCATGGGTTTGACGAGGGAGCTGAGAATTTGTTTACTTATTTGACAACCCCGTCTTACAAACAGTGTATAGAAGAGTTCAAGAAAAAATTCCGCAGCGTACTGTGGTAAGTAAATCAACGATACACAATTTACTCGTACGATTAACGTTTGCAACAGTCACCTATAAAATCGCTTCGTCACTTATCTCAGCAAGTGAAACTTTCTTACGGCTCAGTACAGAAATTGAAAGATTGCAGCTTCGTGCATACAAAGTGAGGTGTTGTCCAAGAACTGAAGGCACCTGATACGCATAAGCGCCTGCTGTGTTGCCGTCGGTTTCGTAAATTTACTCGATGCAATTGAACAATGTTTGTTTTCGGAATAATGTCTTTTTTCCTGTGGGGATATTTAAAGGACTGTGTTTATGCAAACAACCGGCATGACCTACAGTCCTTGTAAACAAACATTATTCAGGCTATAGCGGAAAAACACCATCTATGCTGAAATGCGTTACCAAAAACATGTGCCACCGCGTGGATATTTGCCTCCAGCAACACGGAGGTAATTTCCGGCACCTTCTTTAGGTCAACATCAGTTGCCCAAAAGTCGATGGAAGATGCATCACAGCTGTAAGTAAACATTAGGTATCTGTATAATGCGAAACAAAATTGTTCAAATTAGGGTTTGGGAACTTTTCGATCACCCAGTATAAGATATACAACAGAAGACTTGTTTTTATACGTTACTATGATGTATTTGTAATAGTATTTTATATGTTATTACAATATATTTGCATACATTACATTACCATTAATTTATATTTTACAATGGGAACACATTTTAAGTGTATTAATGTGCTATATTGGCAAAGTTTTTACATAACATGCTTTTCCTTTTATATTGTTGTTCAAGAGCATCGCTCTTGACGAACCAACAGTAGTCAGCAAGCATCGCTTCATTCCACTGTGCACGGTAACGGTTCTCAATGACAGATATCTGTTGGTGAAATCGTTCACCATGTTCGTCACTAACTGCTGCCATATTATCGGGAAGAAAAAGTGAGAATGAAGGAAAGGCAGTTTTAAAGATGTATGACAACCCAACTTTTGAAAATTTTTCACCAGCTTTTGAACTATGCTCTTATACGGGTGTAGTTTGCAGCTTTAATATTTCCGGGGCAATTTCGCAAAATATCCCCAGCCATGCTTCCTTTTCAAGCTTCTGAAGAACACTTTCAAATCGGTCATTTTGCATGAGCTTCCGAGTGTCAGGAGTAATAAACACTCCCTATTTTATTTTAGCATCCGATGTGGAAGGGAAGAAATCTTGGATAAACCTAAATGCCTCACTGTCCCGGTCCAAAGCTTTAACAAAAATGTTTATCAATCCGAGTTTGATGCGCAGGGGTGGGAGAAGTATGTCCGCAGCTGGTGCAAGAGGTTCTTTCCTTACATTCTTAGCACCAGGCTTCAGAGACAGCCGTAAAAGCCACTTTCTTACATGGTAGTGTTTCTCTTTAACGCTGCTGTCCCATTCGCAAAGGAAACATGAATATTTTGTATATCCCAGTTACATTCCTAGTAAAAGAGAAGTGACTTTCAAGTCACCAGAAATTTTCCAATGAAAATCATTGTATACTTCAGCATATGTAATAGGTTTTTCAAGGTATCATCGGTTTCTGTCGCCCGTGAAGCATATCTAATCGGATTTGATTTATATTTGTAGTCGGGTCTGTTCGCGTAAGTATCCGGCAATTTGTGATAAGAAGGTGCAACTTTGCACACTTTCCCTTTATGCCCATACAGTTCATTTTAGATAGTGACTCCCCGAAAAATCAGTTGGAATTCAATATGGCACCCATTTTTCAAAATGGCAGACTATCTTAAAAATGGAGTATATAAGCAGTTAAAGTGTCTTTAAAAAATGTGTTTTTGGTCAAAAAATACAATGGAACTATTTAAAAGTATGTATTGTAATACAGTTTCTTTAAAAATGAAAAAAATAGAAACCGTTTTTTATTTTAAAATTTCTTTCAGTAATCACATTTAACAGCACCGTCAAATGTCTAAAATTGGTGGTATTATTTATTTACATATGGGAAAAGCAACGGGAAAAATAAAAAATATGAACTAGTAACTTTTGCTACAGTATTCCTCATTTCTGAATTTAATGTGTAGCATTGATAACTGTATATTGAAAAACATTGATATACTGTATATTGAAAAACATTGATATACTGTATATTAAAAAACACTGATATACTGCATATTGAAAAACATTGATATACTGCATAACTACATTTAAGAAATAATTGCATGAAAGTATTGTCTTTTATGTTTAGGCACTCAAATATTACAATACAACATCAGTAATCTCTCAAACAAAATACTATCTATTGACCTATGAAATCATCACTTCCATTTGCTACTTTTTCAAGAACGGAAGCTAGGCATGCCCGAATTGCTCCATCCGAAGATAAAGAAGGGGGAAACGGCTGATTCTGATGTTGGAAACATTTATCTAAATCCAACTCACGGTATTTGGCACCAATGGAAAGCTTTGAAAACAGTTGGACGTCGTTTTTCAGAGCTTTTACGACTTTAATATATCTAGGGATTGGTATTCCCTCTATATCTGCTGTTAACGTCTTATTGTTCAACTTAAGAGGGCTGAAAACACTTATACTTGGGTTCGGTGAAAGTAGTTTCTTGATGAAAGTACGATAGAGGTTTTTTCCATCTTCTTCAAAGTTTTGGAGAGCCTCCACTTTGTCAGAGCTTGCGACAAGACGTGTATGAAGAGTAAACAAATCACTGCTAGGTTCTTCAAAAGGATTGCACACATCTAAGAAATAATCCGTCAAGAGATTTGTCTTACTGAGAAATTTCTTTTGGTATGATTCATATTGTTCATGGTGGAAAGATGGATTCATTTTAGCATCGAGAAAACAGAAATCATCAACTAACCTGGTTATCTCTGGACCAGTCAAAGCCCACCGCATGAGTACTTCTGCGTCTTGAAAGAGCCTAATAGCTCCTCCTTTACTTTAATACAAGCATTTTGTTGCTTATGTGCTTGATCCATTGCAATGGTTGAAAAAGGTATTTTAGTCTTTCGGATTACAAAGTTACCTTTCGAAAATTCTTCATGCACTGTCCCTGCTTTTTCAGAAAGTTCTTCTAAATTTTTCATGTGAATACTCAACCAGCGCGCATAGTTGAAGTGATCAAAAACAAAGAACCATGGGATCATTTTCTTCGGGCTTTCTTTGAAGCAACTGTAACCTCCCATGCGGGTTGAATACACGAATGTCAACAAAACAATCTCTAGGTTCAGGACTGTCACCCAGTAAAGAAAAGTTGGGGATTCACTAGATATTTTCTCAACCCACTTTTGAAGGTTGAGGACTTTGTCAGTACTGTCATGGGCCAGAATGAGCAGCTTATAGAGACTGCAGGCAGTTACCTGGTACACTGTTCCAGCCTTTTTTACGTGTGTTACTTTCCTACACGCAAGTGCAGATGTTTCAGACATTATCCCCGAGTTGGTAGTGATATAGGACCTGAACGATCCTTCCAAGTAATGCCCAACAAGCTTGAGGAACGCCTGCTTGATGCGGAATTGCCCTAAGAGAATAATAAGATTTCTTTCTCCATGAAAATCTGACCAGTTCTACTGTAACAATTTAGCCAAAGAGTAGAGTAGCTGGTGCATTGTAATCACGGGGACTTGACTTGGATTAACATGTCTAGTGATATTCATACTTATGTTAGTGCCATGACTAATCATTGATACAGAGCTAGATCTCTCATCAAGAAATGGAAGACTTTGAACTGCAGGAACAAAAGTTTGACTTGAGGCTTTGGTGGCATGGAACCCTGACCAAGATAGATTCAGAGTAACAACACCACTTTCTGGTAATTTGAAATTTGTAACGTGGTATAGCCATTCATTTTCTCTCAACCACTGTTGTGTTACACCTTCAACGGCTAGTAACTTCCCCGATGCTTCCAAAGTAGGACTGTTAATTTGAGGCGTTTTACTAGGAAGAACAACAGTTTTTACGAGGCTGTAGAACTATGGCAGACCAGGAAACGCATGCTTGTCTTTTGGGATACTCGAAAGATCCCTTTTGTATGGTCGAACAGCACCTGCATTAGTGGGAGTTAGTAGCTGGTACATTGAAATACCAGTGCCGTGGAATGTGGTTTGAGATATAGAAGAGGACAAGTTGTGGTCAATATTATCGTACGCACTCACTGGGAATAACCCTTCTTTGAAATTTGCAGCAGGACAAAGGACACCCTCCTCGCAACGTTCTACTACGTCTTGACTAAGTCCTGTGATGATTTCAGTCAGACAGTTGTGCGAAAGGGACAATCCTAAATTGTGATCTTCGTTAATGATAGTTTTATTACAGGTTCTGCCGTACGTAGACAAAGCCTTATAAATACAAAGGGGTGATTCATATGTTTTCTTCTGTCGGACTTGATTTCCACTTGGACTTTTTTTGTGAATGAAAAGTATTAGCTGAGCGATAGGTAAAGCTGGTTGTGTGGACTTGCAGTCTTTCACTTCAGTGCTTCCATAAATCAATAAATTTAATGTAGCAAGCAAACCCGAGGTAACTGATGATTTCTGGTAGTCTGTATTAAAGCTTCCATTGCAATTAGTAGTAGACTGAAATATCTCCTTCTTCAACCTCATAATAAATCTTTGGAATGCTATGGCATCGGCATTAATGTCTTCGGGTGCTACATCTTGGAATATATTTGCTTTATCTCGGACTAGAACGTATTCCTTGCTTGTTTTCTCTGCCCGAAGTTGAGGGAAATGATGAAGAACTCTCTTTCTCTAAATCTGGTTGTATGAACTTCTGGATGTGCATTCAGTCCTGCGAGCTCAACCAGTTTTCTTCTGTACATTTTCAAAATAATCCCCATAAGGAATATGTACTCTGTATCTTCAGAAACAAGTTTATATTTTATAAATGATGCAACGTGTGCAAAAGCCATGGCTGACAGATAGCGTGTTCTTCGTCATCTTACTTTTGATTTTCCGTTTCTACAGATCTTGATTTGTTCGTAGGTTGGCCATTCAACTGACGTGGCACTTAGCTTTTAAAACAATTAAATCTGTACCTTTCATTATAGCATGAAGATCAGTGTTATCAGTGAGTGATTGTTTCTCACAAATATATTTATCAACTGACATAGTTGCAACATTGGTAAGCGGCTGATTTCAAAGTGATCCTTTACTGCACAAAAAAAAATATTGTTAGTAAGTTTCGCAGCTGGTGTGGATTCTCGACGTGTCTGGCGTACTGTGTTGGTGATTCTCCACACAATCGTAGTTCATTACGAATTGTCACTTCCTGTTTAGAAGACTGTGAATGTTGAACTGCACGGTTAAGATTCTTCGTGTTGTACTGAAGTGCCCGTGTAACGTATACTCTATATTCACTTTCCTTTTGATTTTACTATCTCTGGTTATTTTATTTTACTATGTAAATTATCTTCTAACTGAACGAGATATTATTTCACACGCTGAATGAGATCTGGCAATGAGTGTAAGTCATGACGTGGTGGTAGCCAGTATAAATAGGCGCGTTCGACGATACCTAAGTAGAGCGTTTGTTGTTGTACGGAGAGTGTTTGTTGTTGTACGGAGAGCGTTTGTTGTTGTACGGAGAGTGTTTGTTTTTGTACGGAGAGTGTTTGTTGTTGTACGGAGAGCGTTGGTTTATGTGAAGGAGAGAGTTTGTTGTTGTATTGAGAGCTTCGTTCTATGTGATTAGTTTGATTCTTCATTATTGTGAAACGAGTTGTGTGTGTGCGTTGGATGATTCCAGAGTTATATAATAAAAGAGCTTTGTCGTAAGTACGTCTTTCTCAATTCATAGTTTTTGTCAGATCTCTGTCTGGCTGTTAGGTGTATGTTATTAGTTGATTATCATTAACAACCAGCGTTAAGACTTTCTTCATCCTAATTACTACTACAACATTACTACCAGTTATAAGTTTGTTCAACACTATTACTACACTACTAGCAGGAGACTTTATTCATGATCTTAATTAACTAGTAACAACAACCATTTGAATTCACTATTAGAAGCTTAGTACAAGCATATAATTCAGTAGTAGAAGCATTATAAAACATTACTAGCTTAGTTAAAAGCTTTATTCACTATAATTAGCTTAGCTGGTAAAAGAGCTTTATTCATTATACCCGTTGTTTATGCCAGCGTTCCTCATGTCTTTCAAAGGTATGCTGTATTACTTCTCCTTCGTCAAAATATTCAATTTTGATAACATTTGGTAACCTTTCAAGTTCTTCAAATTTTACTAAATTCTCTGACAGTGTCTTGTACCCAGCATTCCGTTGTTTTGTATCACGATGTTCAGCTGGACAGATGAGGTCACCATGTAGTTGACACAAAGAGCATTTATTCCAATCCAACCCAGAAGAAACTACTTGTGGAGAAAAGAGTTTAAGTTTCTTCCCCATAGCCATCACAACAGTTCACCTGCAGAAACAGTAAAAAGACTTGTTACTTGTGAAAAGTTAAGCTATCTTAAACAGCGGTAGATGACTGAAATTTTTGATTAGTGAAGAGTTTTTAAAGAACAAAATTAATAAATACAAATGTTCTTCTTTAATTAGTGCAATTAAAATAGTTTTTATAAGCAAATTTATTATAATATATACTTTCAAATAGTTTCATTGAATTTTTTAACCAAAAAAAACATTTTAAAATGCACTTCAGCCGCTATGTACGCCATTTTTAAGATTTAGTCCGCCATTTTAGAAAATGGCCGCCATATTGAATACTAATTGATATT
Organism: Macrothele yani; assembly: GCA_039090855.1. NCBI lineage: Eukaryota > Metazoa > Arthropoda > Arachnida > Araneae > Macrothelidae > Macrothele > Macrothele yani. The sequence goes on from CM077028.1 coordinate 54,033,373, forward strand.
TGTTGGTGGTCTCTATCTTAAATGACTTATATAGGCCTAAAGTAAACCTGAGCAAAGTGGCACCTTCTTATCACAAATTGCCGGATCTTAATGTTTCTTTTATGCGAGCAGCCCACTCTATTGTTGCCAATGTGTAACAAAACAGTACTACTTTTAAACTTACTCTGGAAACATCAATAAACAGTCGCCATTTCTCTGGCTTGTGATACAGATCTAAAGATGACATCACGCTGGGAATGTCGTTACAAAAGCATATTTCGCCATCTTTTTCATGAAAACAAATAGTCTTTGTGTCGGTCACGATACAGGGATATACGTACATCATTATACAATACATTCCACACCTTAAGCCTTGATCCAAACAATTCAGCTTTATTTTTGCTTAATCCCAGATCACAAACGAGGTCATTGAGCTCTGTTTGGGTGATTATATGAGCCGTTGAATGTTTCTCTGATGGAATATATTCCTCGTCTTTTCCACTTTCGTGACTAGTTGATGGAATGCATTCCTCTGCATCTAAAGGACAGTTTGCAGGTGGCTGTGGTACAGGACGCGCATCACATTGAGGTACTGCCCTTATTGCAGAATCGATGCTGGGATACTGTACATGCGTTTGCTTCTTAAAATCAATTCCTTTCACTGCTGGAGTCATACAAAAGTAACAAACTGTTACGTGATCTCTAGGTTCCCACCAGGTCATCGGTATGGCGAAAGGCATACAATAGCATATACAAAAGCCTATACAAAAGCCTATACTGATTGCATCATCCACTTCCGGTGTCCATGTTCCCTTTCCTCTAATCCACTGTCGAAGCCGAATCGAGCAGCGTTCACAGCATCAGTGCGGCGCCCATGACTTATCCTGCTCGTCAATCTGGCATCCAAAATAATATTTATAGGCTGTTCTAATGAAAGGGGTTACACGTCTTCTACGTTTAACACTCAAAACTTCGCCACATATATAACAAAAACTATTACTGAAATTCGCGCATTTACGAGACATAATGATTGCTAGAAAACTTTACTCGTGAGCTCATTACGTGCTACAGTGATCGGTGTTATATCTAAAGAATGAACCTTTTCAGCACTGCGTCAGACTGTCTGACGTAATCTGCCTCATTGGCGCCTATACCGATTGTATCATCCACTTCCGGTGTCGTTTGTCTTCATTCAAAAGGCACTTAAAAAGGCAATAAAATAAGGTCACAGTGATAAATTCAAACATGAATATATCCGGAATGGTGACCAATTGTACTTTTTTATGATTACTTTCGATATCCTCAAAGGTATGTTTATTGAAATTAATTACAATTTCCCAGGGAAAATTTTCTTGTTGATCAGTGTTACAATAAGAGTTTCGCCTCCCCGGTGACACAGTTGTCTAAGCGATGGCTTCTGATCATTCGTCCGAGATGGGTCCGGGTTTGAAACCCGCTGCGGCATGCATGTTATGTTTGTCTTACATCATTGGCTCTTTCTCTTCCCTGGTGTCAGTGACTCTAATATGGACGGGCGCCCGCTTGTAGCCCATTGAATTGCTTACGGTGGTCGTTAAACCCTCAATAGAAAAAAAAATTGTGCACATAACAACAGTAGAAAGAAGGATGCATACGCGTCTGTTTATCACAAAGTACGACCTAAACATGACCTATCCGCATAAAATCAATCGGACAAAATGACCACCTGACTTTCTTTGCTTTCTCATAACAGAAATCAACCTTTCTTGGAACGATTAGTAACGAGTGATGAAAGGTGGGTCCTTAACAGAAATCTAACGCATCAAAAGACTGTATGGCGAATAGGAGAGCTTGTTCTCTCGACTTCAAGAACAGGACTGCACCCGAGAAAGGTCTTGTTGAAGTGTGTTGTAGGATGTCAAAGGGGTAATCCACTGAGAGCTGCTTGCATCTAACCAAACGATAAATGCTGAGCTATACTACCAACAGTTGGAAAGGCTGAAAGAAAAATTGAAATGTAGGCGTCCAGCATTAGGTAATCGCAAAAGGCGTCATCTTGCAACATGACAAGGCATAGACCCCGTACAGCTTTAGCCACTCAGAGAAAATTTCTGGGCACTGGATGAGAAGTATAACTTCACCTCCGCGTATTCCCTTTGCCTTGCTCCTATGGACTACCACCTTTTTTTACGCTTTCTAACCGTAGGTTGAAGAAGCGTATATGCTCCAGCTTTGCCCATCTATCTGTCCATCCGCACGATAACTCAGGTAAAAATGGTTCGCGTTCGATGAAATTTTAGTATGCCGTAGGGGAAAACCTGGAGACGAACCCTATCGAAATGAACGAAATGGGATCAAAGTTCAGGCCATAGGAGCCGGATTCATAGCATCGTCCTTATGCGTCATTACTTACGTGAAAATGCTTCGATTGCGACAAAACTTTACCATGTTGTTTCGGAGGTATACTGAACCGGTTCTGTTGAATGTCATCGAAATGGGGTCAAAGGTACCAACAATTAGAAAGGATGTTGGTACTTACCTCCAGAACAACGGCATCGAAATGGGGTCAAAGTTCAGTGCACGAAAACGAGACTTATTCCACAGCCATCATCCTCCTACATTGACAAAAAATGCTTCTATTGCGACAAAACCATAGCATGTTGTTCCGCAGATATACTGAACCAATTATGTTGAATACCATCGAAATGGGTCAAAAGTCAGGGCACAGGAGCGAGATTTATTCCACAGCCATTATTCTCATAACTTGGCTACAAATGCTTCTATTGCGACACAACTTCAGTATGTTGTTCCGGAGGTATACTGAACCAATTCTGTTTAATATCATCGAAATGGGGTCAAAGATCAGGGCACGGGAGCGAGATTTATTCCAGAGCCATTATCCTCATAACTTGAGTAACAACTTGAGTAATTATTTCTGGGATGTTGGAAAACGTATCATAATGAATGCATTGCATGATTTTACTAACTTGTTTCGATCTCTTCAGAACAGAATTGCTAAAAATACCTTCAATGAAGTTGACGGCTGCATAACAATAGCTTTTTGACTCCAAAACGAGGAATTCTACAGAATGGGATTTGAGATACTACCAGAAAGATGGCAAGAAGTCATAGATAATAATGGCAATTATGTAAAAGGTTAAAGTTGTTATTTATTAAAAAAATGTCTTTCTTCTCTACTAAAGAAAAGGGCATAACTTTTGCACACACCTAACCATGGGCGGCGGAACCTTATATTTTAAGGGGGGGTCCAACTTCGCCGAAAGCGAAAACAGTTAGAAAAAAAGTAAGGAGAGAGAGAGCAATAAAACAATGTCGGTAGATGAGTATATACTCGTTCATAGCATCATAATTAACCATTTTCAATCCACAGCTGGATGAAGGTCTCCCCAAGTACCTTCCACAACTTTCTGTCTTGAACCTGTCTCTCCCAAGTCACTTCAGCAGACTTTCGTATTTCATCCACATATGGCGCAAAGACAGTAATGTCTCTGCTCCATCTTTCGCGTGGTCTTTTTCTGCCCATTGATATTATATCTAATATTCCAGTTGCTCAAACACTGCCAGTTTTTCTAGCAATATGATCGGCCGATAACGCACACACATTCGTCCAGAATCGTTTATCTTCTATGTGAGAAAACACCAAGAAAGATCTGTGCACAAGTAGTATACTCACTACTTAATTTGAGTTCGAGTTCATTTGTTCGGTTATTTATTTCTCAGATGTAAATATTTAATAAGTTTTCCGATCTCGAGTAAGACACATTCGAACTCAGTGTAAAAAAAAAAAAAAAAAGAACTCACAAAGAGGAGGGAAACCCCTTCTCCGCCCGGGTTTTTTCTTTTTAAAGAAATTTAAATAATTCTTTAACGATATTTTTTAAGGAGAAAAACAGAGCATTGAATTAACTTTTCAGTATTATTTGTGCGAAATCAATTTTCGAAAGTGCACATAAAGAGTTTTCCAAAAAAAACTGAGAAACATGGTGGCGGTGTTCAGGAAATCGTTAAAAAAAGCAACGGTAAATTATATGCGAACCGCCGCCCCGGTGGCGCAGTGGTCTAAGCGATGGCTTCTGATCATTCGTCCGAACGGGGTCCGGGTTCGAATCCCGGTGAGGCATGGATGTTGTGTTTGTCTTACGGCACTGGCTTTCTCCCTTCCCTGGAACCAGTGACCCTAAATTAGGGACGGGCGACTGCTTATAGCCCATTGAGTTGCTCACGGTGGTCGTTAAAACTCCAATAAAAAAAAAAAAAAAAATATGCGGACCATATATTTTTAAGATGTTTCCTGGTGATCCCTCTCACTGAGGAGAGCCATGAAATTCCAGAGGGGGTGCGGAACCCCGCATCCCCTACCTTCCGCCGCTCATGCACCTAACAATAAGCTAATTTGATAATTTTTAACGAGTGAAGTTTAATAAAGCTTCCAGATTGTGCGAGTGAGAGAAAGGTTAGATGATCACTTTTAACGATGTACAACAGTCCAAAAGAAGCTAGTTGCATTCCAGAGCTGAGTTCGGGCTGAATTCAAACAGCCCGAGCCCATCCGAGCCCGAAGTATGTCAGCCCGAGGCGGAATTTTATATTTCAAGATAGAGCCCGGACCCAAACGGGCCCGAAAACTATATTTAACCTGTGTAGGCATTAAAGAAATCTCCTCTTCCAGACTTCCGTTCTTTATTCCCACAGCAATTAACCGAGGTATTTATCAATCGCAGGGAGGGAAACGGGCGTCTATCTATTTATATAGTTTCATTGACCATTTACTTCTTCCTCAAATGCTTCGGGTGGCCGGACATCAGGAAAACTCGGGCAGCACAGCAATCTACGTCGTACGTTGCTCGACAGAATTAGCCGGAAGCTACAGCTTGGCGGTATGGGGCAAAATTTCGTCAGCGTGTTAACTACTATTGTATCTAACATTCTTAAAGAAATGTTTCCTTTGCAGAAATCCAGTAATTCATGGCCTATGGTATTTGTTACCAAGTCCGGAATGAATAGCCCTGCCGAATTCCAATTCCCCGACCTAGACTCAGTTGCCGAAGAATTCTCTTTGAGAATTAGAAAGTGTAAAAAAACGTCTCATGTGTTAAGTCATACAAATTCACATTTAAAAAAAGTGAAGGATATTATCTCCCTCTCTCAGAGGCAGGCTCGACTTCGGGCTTTCGAGCTCTGGCTCGGCCCGTCTCAGCACTGTTGCACTCCCATGTAAAAAGAACAAGAAATATGACACCGAATTTTTGGGTGTAGTGATCACGTCTTTTGAATGCATTCTAACGCGAATTAAATCCATCAAAGCTATTCAAGGTCAACGGAACCGATATGCAAAACAGTAGTATCTGACCGAAGAAAGAAGTTTTTCAATCGGGTATTTAATCCCGCAGATTTTGCTGTAAACGGAATCGTGAACGTGGTAGCAGACAAGAAGAATTTGAAATTATATGGGGAACCTTTCGCAGCGAAAGCGCTCTCCAACGAAGAAATAATTTTGCAAATTGGACTTTTAGAAGCAGAGATATCGACTTTTAGAACATGCATCTACGCCCCCGGCGGTAAAACCATGCATTATTTTAAGAAGGAAGTATTCTCAATAGGCTTTTCGATGTGAGCGGTATCGGTCCAGAAAAGCATTTTTTTTTTTCAATCGAGTTTCCAGGAGCTCAGATTTTGCTGCAAATACATCAGAAGCAGAAATAAACACTTATGCGCCCTGGTGGCCAAACCATTTTTTTATCAACTATTAGAAAATATATGAACAAAAATTCCCATCTCAACCTATAAGTGGGATTTTTGTTGTCGCCCACGTTCACTGTAACAAATCATGTTTTTACGTATTACTTTTGGTGCTTCGCTATTTGTGATTTTTCTGTTTTAATGTGCCATTGAAGATAGCTCACCATGTTTCCCATGTTCTCTTCGATAATGTTGGGTTTTATGTTGTTGTATATAATTCTTCCTTCTGCACAGTTTACTGCCCACGCAATGTCCCCTTCATTATGTTGAATATTTTTTTAAAATATTAGTCACTGTGTGTATAATATAATGTAACAAGATGCCCTTCTGAGTACATTTAGCGTTATTTCCCCTTGTCACTGAATACTTCTGTACATATGTTGTAAATTTTGAATGTAGCATCACTGTTGCATTTCTGTGAATTAGTACCTAATGTTTAATCTTTAGTATGGTAGTAATGCTTAATTGGAATTTGTGCATAGTATAGAATCATGTCTTGCCCTGTCTACAATACTGTAGGTAAACATTTTCGTTTGTATCGCTCGTGCTTTATTGTCTGCCTCTCCTTCGCCCTACGTGGCGAAATAATTTTTTTTTATGATTTTAACAATATTTTGTTTTACGTTTCACTGGAACTTTCCAGCTGATGTATATACCGCTGTATTTATTGGCAGAATTCCATTGTCATGTACATAGAAATGTTATTTTACTGAAGAATAAAGGCAATTTTGAAATGTACGCGTTACAGGAAGAAGTTTTCAAATCGGAGCTTTAGAAGCAGTAATATGGAAGGAAACGCAATTTATCTTTACGCCCCCTAGTGGAAGGTATATGAATTACTTGAAAATTTTGAAATTATATGAAAAAACATGTCACATCGGAAACTATCCAATAAGGAAGGAATGTTTCAAATCGGACCGTTAGAAGCAGAGATATTGGCAAAAATAAGATGTAAATGTACGCCCCCTGGCGGAGAAACCATGCAGTATTTTAAAAATAATATATTTCGGAAAGGTTTAAAAACGTGAGTGGCATCGGTCCACCAACAAATTATTTCAATTGAGATTTTAGAAACTCAGTTTTTGCGGCAAATGCATCAGAAGCAGCAATGAACACTAACGCCTCCTGGTGGACAAACCATTCTCTACCAAAAATTAGGAATTATATGCAAAATATTTTCCATCAGGAGCTGTATCTGCTGAAGAAAAAAATATCAAATGGGAGTTTTAGAAGTAGAGATATCGAGAAAACACACTTTAATGTTATGCCCCCTATACACTCTGTGCGTAACTTGAAAAAGTGACTATTCCTAAAATACTATTCGACATAAATGGAATTGAAAGGTGAAAGAATTTTTTCAGTCGGTTGCTTAGTAGCAATATATATGGAATAAAATGTACTTTGATGTGCATATCATCTGAATTTACGCCCTCTAGCAGCAAAATTGTGCATCGCAAAAAAAACAAAAACAAAAAAACAAAAAAAAACGAAATAAAGGATCATTATTTCGCACATTTCATACTTCCCAGTGCAAAATAAATTTTAAAAATCGGAATGATTGCAGAGATATTGTGCCCACAGAAGGTACCGACGGAAAGACCAGCGACGGACAAACCGATGCCATAAGTACGATCGCCGCCCCTGTGGCGAAGTGGCCTAAGCGCTGCCTTATGATCTTTCGTTCGTGAAGGGGTCCAGGTTCGAATCAGGGTATGGCATGGATGTTGTGTTTGTCTTACAGCACTGGCTCTCTCCTTTCACTGGAACCAGTGGCCCTTAATTAAGGACGGGCGACTGCTTATAGCCCTTTGAGTTACTCACGGTGGTCGTTAAACCTTCAATCAATAAAAAAGAAAGTAATAATAAGTACGATCTTTTTTTCTTTCTTTAATCGGAGGTTTAACGACCACCGTGAGCAACTCAGTCACCTGTCTTTAATTTAGGGTCACTGGTTCCAGGGAAGTGAGAGGGCCAGTGCCGTAAGACAAGCACAACATCAATGTCTCACCAGGATTCGAACGCGGATCCATCTCGGTCAGTAGCCATCGCTTAGACCACTGCGCCACCGGGGCGGCATCTTTTTTTACGAAAGACGTGCTAAAAATGAACATTTTGGGAAATGTTTATGTTTACGTAGGAAATACAATAGAAGAGCTATTTTTGCGATCTAATCGCTTAGTTTATTTAAACTTTTATCGTAGCGTGGCACGAGTTTGCCTATTCCTTCTTGAACATTTGTCGTCCAACTTGCGATAACCATTCTCGCATTGCATTTTTGACGTCTTCATCGGAGTGATATCGCTGCTTCTAAAGGTCATTTTTCATGGGGCTGAACACATGGAAATCACAAGGCAAAAGGTCTGTACTATAAGGAGGGTTCTTCACATTTCCTTGCGTTGTCATGCAGAAGGACAATGCCTCCTAACAGTTTTCCTGGCAGTCGATCTTTAATCACCTTTCACGGCCTCTTAAGGGTTTAACAATATCATGTTGCATTAGTCGTGGTGCCCTTCCACATCACGATTAATGGGTGAGCATAATCGTTCCGCGGAAGGAACAATTTGGTACTTTTTTTTGGAGGCGGAGAATATGAATGTTTCCACTCACAGGAAGTCTCCGTTTCTGGTGAGAAATGATGGTCTCAAGTCTCGTCTTCGGTCACGATATGGTTCAAAAGTTCATTTCCTTCTCCGTGATAATGACCCAAAAAAGCGAGAGCTGCTTGAAAATGTTGCGCCTGGTGTTGTTCTTTTAGTAACCCATGGAGCACAAACTTTTCGAAACTCAAGACACTTGGTGATCACGTGGTGCACACATCCATGCGAAATATTCAATTCATCCGCGATTTCGTCCACTGTGATTCGCCTGTTTGCATGAATCGATTCGTTAATGGGATTCACGTTTTCAATCGTCGTCGAAGTTGATGGCCTACCCTCCTGGTAATCGTCTTCGATATCGCTGCTTCCTTTCTCGAACAACGAGCGCCATTTTGCAATCGCCTACCGCGAAAAAAATTATTTTTCACCGTGCACTTCAATTACTTGGCGTTGAATTTCAGTGGGGTTCAACTTTTTGGAACTTTCTGAAATTGCGGTGACTGGTATACCTCGCAAAAACAGAAAGCTCTTGCGCTATCTAGTAGACATAATGCTCCTCGTTAAAAGCAAATATAGGTGAATCTTTGTCATATCGCCTGGTATCTTATACAGAAGAAATAAACCCCATACAGAAGAAAATCTGTGCACCATTATATATAGACCCGAAAGCCGATCATCATCTTGTTTTGTAAATATGATAAATTGTTCCCTTTATCCATGACAGCAACGAGTGATATGTTTTCAGGTTACTTAACTTATCATATGTACAGGATTTTAGGAAGGGAATGTCTGACCCCAAGTCTTAAACAACCCTCAGAAATAGGAAGCTAGGAGATTTGGGCTAGAGTGCCCGATAGGAAAGTGACCCGGAAGCGAAGTAGGAAGGGGTATTTGTCATTTTCTTGTAGGACTTCCGTCCACAATGAGTAGAGTTTAGGTCCCAGCCACCTACAGCGAGATCGCCTTTTGGGCAGGACACAGAAACGGAAGGAATGAGATTAAGTCTAGCGACTTTGACAAAACAGTTTGTTGTGAGATTAGAGTACAGTAGATGGCGCCACCGTACAAGTACGATGTTGCACATAGAGGGGTGAGAGAATTTCAGGGGGCGGGGGGCATAGGAAAGGATACCCATTTAACCAGTGGGTCCAGCCGGGGAGCCGTCACTTAACGTGCTCGTCCGATGCACGGCGGATATTCAGCGATTTTTAGTAAATCACACCATCTCTGAAAGATCAGCACAGGTTCGAACCTGAAGACCTTGCATTGATAGTCTGACTCGCTAACCACTCAGCCATCCGCGGCTCAAATGTTTTCAGGTTGCTTACAGCACACCATATATACCCTCCAAACCAGCTCAGGACACGTGTGTTGTTTCATTCGCTACGCGCTGTTGATTTCAAAAGAAGGAGGTGCTCACAATAATGTGACTCGACTGTGTATATTCTGCCCTTTAGCGTCAAAAAGGTTCTTAATTGGAAAATAGAAATCACACAAGAAACGTTTCCTATGATAGAAGCACTCTGATGCAAATAGAAATGTTCACATGTAATTTTTACAAAAGGAGGTGAAAAAGAGAAGACATTCAGATATGCACTTACGACCAATAGCGTCAAATCCATGCACTGGTAATGAAGATCAAAAATTAATACAACGCGTTGCTAATAAAAATCACAAAAACATTAATAAAAACGCATTTGTAGTAAAAATCAGAAAATATGAAGGGAAAAATCCTTCTCAGAAAGGATTTTTTCAAATCGAACGTTTAGGAACAGAGGTATTGAGGAAAATATACTGTAACCTTACGATCCCTAGCGGAAATATTTTTATTTCCATGCCGAACAAAATAGCTAAAATTGTGGTTCATGGACCAAAATGGTAGTTGATGGGCCAAAACGTTAGTTGATGAGTAAAACTGGTGGTTGATGGGCCAAAATGGTAGTTGATGGGGCAAAATGCTGGCTGATGGGTCAAATGCTGGTTGATGGCTAAAATGGTGATTCATGGGCCAAAATGATGGTTGACGTGTAGCGTTTGTTTGTAGCTGACTTACTGAAACACTACATAGATCAAAAAGTTCCCCTACAGGGAAATACGAGTCACTCAAATAAACTTTCGGAATTTTTTACTTACAGCTAATCCTTTATTGCTATCTATAGTCACTTGATCATTTGCACTTCAATAAGGTGAGATCAACGAAACTTGGGTTAATATGCACAATAACACTTGACTACGAAACACAACACTGTCATCAAGGTAAAACACAGAGCCTTCAAAATACTTAAACGGCAATTAAGCAATCTCGTTTCCAAAAGGAGCATTAACGCTGACCATCAAAATATCCCTCTCACAGTTACTGCGTAGCAATTATATCTCTCGTCTTGTTCTTATTACATGCATACGTCACTTACGTACTGACCTCAGGGTGTTGCCAAAACTCCATTCATGTGAGAGAAAAGAAAGTGCAAAAGAGAACAAATTCAAATTTACATAGGAAAAGGAACTAAATATAAAAGTTAAAATAGAATATACGTCACACACGGGCCGAAATAGCGGTATATGGGTCAAAATGTTGTTTGATGAGCCAAAACGGTTGTCGATGGGCCAAAATGGTTGTTGATGGGCCAAAATAATTGTTGATGGACCAAAAATGGTAGCTAACGTGCCAAAATGGTGGGTGATGGACCAAAATAGTGGTTGATGGGTGTCAAACTTGTGGTTGATGCTTCAGAATGATAACTGATGGACCAAAATGGTGGTTCATAGGTCAAGATGGTGGTTGATTGGCCAAAATGGTGATTGATAGAGTCAAACTGGTGGTTCATGAGTTAAAATGGTGTTTCATGGGTTAGAATGGTGGTTCATGGGTCAAAATATAGGCAGACGTTGACAAGTCTTCCACTCTAGGATGAAATATTTGTACTATTACGTAAGAGAATCAGGGACCAAAATAATATAAAAATTAATAGGTTAGAAAATTGCTATGTGGCAAGTACACATTTCAACTTTTAGAGTGATTTTTAATTTGCTTTATTCGGAAACTGGGTGGTCAAGAGACTCGTGATTTTTTAAAAACCAAAATTTTCAAAGGAAAGTAATGATATGGTACAACACCCTGTTTTGAGCTTGGCTTAATGCTGCGTTCAGTAATGGGCGGATTTTGAAAATATTTCCACCGTTAAATTAGTACTAAAATTTATTCAGGCGACTAAATTCATTTTATAATGTATATTTCAACAGTTGTCTTTTATCCTAGACCTAACAGAGTATTTTTCAGGAGGTGTTTTTGTAGCGGACCACAGTACTAACATTCCTGAACTGGTTTGGTCGTCCCAATTCGCTCCTGCCTGTAATTTGAAGTAGAAAGTGTGCCCGAATGGTCTTCATTAAAAAATGTATCTGAAGAACAAAAAATAAAATAAAATAAACAGGCCTTTCAGAAGAAAATAATATGTAAGAAAATATACTTCGAGAACCGTGGTACCTGCACTTACACCTCCTAGTAGAAAGATGATGCATTGAAAAAGAGCAAAGTCTGTAGATTTCGTTGCTGTAAATAGTTTAAGCTTCCAAACACAATAAGGATTTTTCAAATTGGACTATATAGCTTCAGACATAAAAACACCAGCCACATTTGTTAATCGTGCTAAACTGACTGCAAGTAAGGGAGCCGTTGGAAGAGATTCATATTTAGAAAAGGGTAAAAGTAACTGAATGTTAGTATAAGGAAGAAATGAGACAAATATATAATACGTTCTTAGATACGGATTTCTAATTCTGCGAACGTAGGGACTGATAACACCGTGATTAAGGTGGACGACTAGTTATTTTGCTTCCTATACTTCCAATGAGCAAACTTCTGTACACATTTTCTTCACAATAAATGCGTTCCCTAGGATGAAAATTTGAATATCGATTAAAATAACTTCATATTATAACTTGGAACACGTAGCATTTTCTAAAACATAACCATAATTATTTTAAAAATCAATAACTTTTCCTTTGGTGGTGTTGAGACCAAAACAAAAGATGGCGCGGCCTGTACATTGATGACGTCAGTAGACAAACAAATGTTGAATTGCTTAATTATGGTTATGTTTTAGAAAATATTAAGTATTCCAAATTATAATATGACGTTATTTTAATCGATGTTTAAATTTTCATCCTTGGGAACGCATTAATTGTGAAGAAAATGTGTACAGAAGTTAGCCCATTGGAAGTATAGGAAGCAAAATAACTAGACATTCACCTTAAATAAGGTTCATTGCGAAAATTCCTAAAGAAAAGTGTTTTTCCTTTTCATTTCCCAGTGACATCAAAACTTCGTTTATCGGTACCATCGTGATTTACATGATTTTGCCGGTGCCTGTTGTTATTCTATCTATCAACTTTTTTGCAACCTTCCTCATTTTTGTTCAAAATCGATTTGTAGGATATCTTTCTGTAAAACAAACCAGATTCATCTATGTTATACACATCTTTAAAGCGGTTCCACCTAAAATCGCTGCCTTATGTTTTCAATGGCAAAACTTCTGTACATATATTCTTCGCAATTAATGTATTCGCAAGGACGAAAATTTGCACATCGACAAAACTAACTCCGAGTTATAGCATGGAATACTTAATACTTGTTGAAATATAACCATAAATATATTAAAAATCAATCATTTTTCTTTCAGTAACGTTCAGAACTGTTAATAGATGGCGCGACCTGTACATTGATGACGTCGGTAGACAAACAAGTATTGGATTGCTTAATTACCGTTATGTTTTAGCAAGCATTAAGTATCCCATGCTATAACTTAAAGTTAGTTTTATCGATGCGAAAATTTTCATCCTTGGGAATACATTAATTGCGAAGAAAATATGTAAAGAAGTTTTACCACTGGAAACATAAGGCAGAGATGTTAGGTGAAACCACCTTAAATTCTTAGAAATACAGTTGAACCCGTTTATATCGAATTCGAAGGGAAGAACTCAGTTGAACCCGTTTTATACACAATAATTCAATATACGGGGTTACCGCCCTACCACTCTCAGCGGTGTTCTGGTGAATACAATAGGTGAATACTTCTGGGAATTTTGAATTCCTCCACAATAACTGACTTTTTCTCACTATTTAAACTCTGGGGAAAATTTCCAGCTTCTTGGAAAACGGATGATTTTGCCGGTGCTTGGTGGTCATTGTGCGCATTTGGATGAACGAAACAAGATGTTCGTTCATCCGAATGCTCCGCTCATGAGAATACCAGAAGTCACATTCATGGGAGTGTAATCCTCCTCTCCCTACAGGTGCCATCTTGATCAACCAGTTCACAGGCAGAAGGTAGGTACGTAGGTGTGCTGTTTCTTTCTTTTGGCAGTCCACTCCAACCTTTCTCGCGCACTCTCCGGTAGGACCAGCAATGCCCCCCCCCGTCTTACCAGGTTCTCTATCTGCCACTCCCCTTCACCCTACAGCATATTTCTCTCTTATAAACACAGCCAGAAGATGAAAAAGTCACTCTTCTCCACCCTACAGCATCTTTCTCTCTTACAAACCCAGCACGAAGATGACAAAGTCGCTCTTCTTTCCTTTTTGCCTCAGTGTGCTTCGGTGAAGGTAGACGGGAGGAGGGTCGTCCCTCCCTCTTACCAGGTTCCCCTCTCACAATCTGCTCCACCCTACAGCATCTTTCTCTCTTACAAACCCAGCACGAAGATGACAAAGTCGCTCTTCTTTCCTTTTTGCCTCAGTGTGCTTCGGTGAAGGTAGACGGGGAGGGCGGGAGTCGCCCCCCTCTTACCAGCTTCTCCCTCTGCCACTCTCCTCCACCCTACAGCATCTTTCTCTCTTATAAACCCAACCAGAAGATGAAAAAGTCACTCTTCTCCACCCTACAGCATCTTTCTCTCTTACAAACCCAGCACGAAGATGACAAAGTCGCTCTTCTTTCCTTTTTGCCTCAGTGTGCTTCGGTGAAGGTAGACGGGTAGGGCGGGGTGTCGCCCCCCCTTCTGTCACTTTCCTCCACCCTACAGTATCTTTCTCTCTTATAAACCCAACCAGAAGATGAAAAAGTCACTCTTCTCCACCCTACAGCATCTTTCTCTCTTACAAACCCAGCACGAAGATGACAAAGTCGCTCTTCTTTCCTTTTTGCCTCAGTGTGCTTCGGTGAAGGTAGACGGGTAGGGCGGGGATTCCCCCCCCCTTCTGTCACTTTCCTCCACCCTACAGCATCTTTCTGTCTTATAAACCCAACCAGAAGATGAAAAAGTCACTCTTCTCCACCCTACAGCATCTTTCTCTCTTACAAACCCAGCACGAAGATGACAAAGTCGCTCTTCTTTCCTTTTGCCTCAGTGTGCTTCGGTGAAGGTAGACGGGTAGGGCGGGGATTCCCCCCCCTTCTGTAACTTTCCTCCACCCTACAGCATCTTTCTGTCTTATAAACCCAACCAGAAGATGAAAAAGTCACTCTTCTCCACCCTACAGCATCTTTCTCTCTTACAAACCCAGCACGAAGATGACAAAGTCTCTCTTCTTTCCTTTTTGCCTCAGTGTGCTTCGGTGAAGGTAGACGGGTAGGGCGGGAGCCCCCCCCCCCTTCTGTCACTTTCCTCCACCCTACAGCATCTTTCTCTCTTACAAACCCAGCACGAAGATGACAAAGTCGCTCTTCTTTCCTTTTTGCCTCAGTGTGCTTCGGTGAAGGTAGACGGGTAGGGCGGGAGTCGCCCCCCCTCTGTCACTTTCCTCCACCCTACAGCATCTTTCTCTCTTATAAACCCAACCAGAAGATGAAAAAGTCACTCTTCTCCACCCTACAGCATCTTTCTCTCTTACAAACCCAGCACGAAGATGACAAAGTCGCTCTTCTTTCCTTTTTGCCTCAGTGTGCTTCGGTGAAGGTAGACGGGTAGGGCGGGGAGTCCCCCCCCCTTCTGTCACTTTCCTCCACCCTACAGCATCTTTCTCTCTTATAAACCCAACCAGAAGATGAAAAAGTCACTCTTCTCCACCCTACAGCATCTTTCTCTCTTACAAACCCAGCACGAAGATGACAAAGTCGCTCTTCTTTCCTTTTTGCCTCAGTGTGCTTCGGTGAAGGTAGACGGGTAGGGCGGGAGTCGCCCCCCCCTTCTGTCACTTTCCTCCACCCTACAGCATCTTTCTCTCTTATAAACCCAACCAGAAGATGAAAAAGTCACTCTTCTCCACCCTACAGCATCTTTCTCTCTTACAAACCCAGCACGAAGATGACAAAGTCGCTCTTCTTTCCTTTTTGCCTCAGTGTGCTTCGGTGAAGGTAGACGGGTAGGGCGGGGAGTCGCCCCCCCCTTCTGTCACTTTCCTCCACCCTACAGCATCTTTCTCTCTTATAAACCCAACCAGAAGATGAAAAAGTCACTCTTCTCCACCCTACAGCATCTTTCTCTCTTACAAACCCAGCACGAAGATGACAAAGTCGCTCTTCTTTCCTTTTTGCCTCAGTGTGCTTCGGTGAAGGTAGACGGGTAGGGCGGGGTGTCCCCCCCCCCTTCTGTCACTTTCCTCCACCCTACAGCATCTTTCTCTCTTATAAACCCAACCAGAAGATGAAAAAGTCACTCTTCTCCACCCTACAGCATCTTTCTCTCTTACAAACCCAGCACGAAGATGACAAAGTCGCTCTTCTTTCCTTTTTGCCTCAGTGTGCTTCGGTGAAGGTAGACGGGTAGGGCGGGATTCCCCCCCCCTTCTGTCACTTTCCTCCACCCTACAGCATCTTTCTCTCTTACAAACCCAGCACGAAGATGACAAAGTCGCTCTTCTTTCCTTTTTGCCTCAGTGTGCTTCGGTGAAGGTAGACGGGTAGGGCGGGGATTCCCCCCCCTTCTGTCACTTTCCTCCACCCTACAGCATCTTTCTCTCTTATAAACCCAACCAGAAGATGAAAAAGTCACTCTTCTCCACCCTACAGCATCTTTCTCTCTTACAAACCCAGCACGAAGATGACAAAGTCGCTCTTCTTTCCTTTTTGCCTCAGTGTGCTTCGGTGAAGGTAGACGGGTAGGGCGGGGAGTCCCCCCCCTTCTGTCACTTTCCTCCACCCTACAGCATCTTTCTCTCTTATAAACCCAACCAGAAGATGAAAAAGTCACTCTTCTCCACCCTACAGCATCTTTCTCTCTTACAAACCCAGCACGAAGATGACAAAGTCGCTCTTCTTTCCTTTTTGCCTCAGTGTGCTTCGGTGAAGGTAGACGGGTAGGGCGGGGATTCCCCCCCCCTTCTGTCACTTTCCTCCACCCTACAGCATCTTTCTCTCTTATAAACCCAACCAGAAGATGAAAAAGTCACTCTTCTCCACCCTACAGCATCTTTCTCTCTTACAAACCCAGCACGAAGATGACAAAGTCGCTCTTCTTTCCTTTTTGCCTCAGTGTGCTTCGGTGAAGGTAGACGGGTAGGGCGGGAGTCCCCCCCCTTCTGTCACTTTCCTCCACCCTACAGCATCTTTCTCTCTTATAAACCCAACCAGAAGATGAAAAAGTCACTCTTCTCCACCCTACAGCATCTTTCTCTCTTACAAACCCAGCACGAAGATGACAAAGTCGCTCTTCTTTCCTTTTTGCCTCAGTGTGCTTCGGTGAAGGTAGACGGGTAGGGCGGAGTCCCCCCCCCCTTCTGTCACTTTCCTCCACCCTACAGCATCTTTCTCTCTTATAAACCCAACCAGAAGATGAAAAAGTCACTCTTCTCCACCCTACAGCATCTTTCTCTCTTACAAACCCAGCACGAAGATGACAAAGTCGCTCTTCTTTCCTTTTTGCCTCAGTGTGCTTCGGTGAAGGTAGACGGGTAGGGCGGGGATTCATCCCCCCCTTCTGTCACTTTCCTCCACCCTACAGCATCTTTCTCTCTTATAAACCCAACCAGAAGATGAAAAAGTCACTCTTCTCCACCCTACAGCATCTTTCTCTCTTACAAACCCAGCACGAAGATGACAAAGTCGCTCTTCTTTCCTTTTTGCCTCAGTGTGCTTCGGTGAAGGTAGACGGGTAGGGCGGGGATTCCCCCCTTCTGTCACTTTCCTCCACCCTACAGCATCTTTCTCTCTTACAAACCCAGCACGAAGATGACAAAGTCGCTCTTCTTTCCTTTTTGCCTCAGTGTGCTTCGGTGAAGGTAGACGGGTAGGGCGGGGAGTCGCCCCCCCCCTCTGTCACTTTCCTCCACCCTACAGCATCTTTCTCTCTTATAAACCCAACCAGATGATGAAAAAGTCACTCTTCTCCACCCTACAGCATCTTTCTCTCTTACAAACCCAGCACGAAGATGACAAAGTCGCTCTTCTTTCCTTTTTGCCTCAGTGTGCTTCGGTGAAGGTAGACGGGTAGGGCGGGGAGTCGCCCCCCCCCCCTTCTGTCACTTTCCTCCACCCTACAGCATCTTTCTCTCTTATAAACCCAACCAGAAGATGAAAAAGTCACTCTTCTCCACCCTACAGCATCTTTCTCTCTTACAAACCCAGCACGAAGATGACAAAGTCGCTCTTCTTTCCTTTTTGCCTCAGTGTGCTTCGGTGAAGGTAGACGGGTAGGGCGGGGTATTCCCCCCCCCTTCTGTCACTTTCCTCCACCCTACAGCATCTTTCTCTCTTATAAACCCAACCAGAAGATGAAAAAGTCACTCTTCTCCACCCTACAGCATCTTTCTCTCTTACAAACCCAGCACGAAGATGACAAAGTCGCTCTTCTTTCCTTTTTGCCTCAGTGTGCTTCGGTGAAGGTAGACGGGTAGGGCGGGGATTCCCCCCCCCTTCTGTCACTTTCCTCCACCCTACAGCATCTTTCTCTCTTATAAACCCAACCAGAAGATGAAAAAGTCACTCTTCTCCACCCTACAGCATCTTTCTCTCTTACAAACCCAGCACGAAGATGACAAAGTCGCTCTTCTTTCCTTTTTGCCTCAGTGTGCTTCGGTGAAGGTAGACGGGTAGGGCGGGGATTCCCCCCCCCTTCTGTCACTTTCCTCCACCCTACAGCATCTTTCTCTCTTATAAACCCAACCAGAAGATGAAAAAGTCACTCTTCTCCACCCTACAGCATCTTTCTCTCTTACAAACCCAGCACGAAGATGACAAAGTCGCTCTTCTTTCCTTTTTGCCTCAGTGTGCTTCGGTGAAGGTAGACGGGTAGGGCGGGATTCGCCCCCCCTTCTGTCACTTTCCTCCACCCTACAGCATCTTTCTCTCTTATAAACCCAACCAGATGATGAAAAAGTCACTCTTCTCCACCCTACAGCATCTTTCTCTCTTACAAACCCAGCACGAAGATGACAAAGTCGCTCTTCTTTCCTTTTTGCCTCAGTGTGCTTCGGTGAAGGTAGACGGGTAGGGCGGGGAGTCGCCCCCCCCTTCTGTCACTTTCCTCCACCCTACAGCATCTTTCTCTCTTATAAACCCAACCAGAAGATGAAAAAGTCACTCTTCTCCACCCTACAGCATCTTTCTCTCTTACAAACCCAGCACGAAGATGACAAAGTCGCTCTTCTTTCCTTTTTGCCTCAGTGTGCTTCGGTGAAGGTAGACGGGTAGGGCGGGGAGTCCCCCCCTTCTGTCACTTTCCTCCACCCTACAGCATCTTTCTCTCTTATAAACCCAACCAGAAGATGAAAAAGTCACTCTTCTCCACCCTACAGCATCTTTCTCTCTTACAAACCCAGCACGAAGATGACAAAGTCGCTCTTCTTTCCTTTTTGCCTCAGTGTGCTTCGGTGAAGGTAGACGGGTAGGGCGGGGTATTCCCCCCTTCTGTCACTTTCCTCCACCCTACAGCATCTTTCTCTCTTATAAACCCAACCAGAAGATGAAAAAGTCACTCTTCTCCACCCTACAGCATCTTTCTCTCTTACAAACCCAGCACGAAGATGACAAAGTCGCTCTTCTTTCCTTTTTGCCTCAGTGTGCTTCGGTGAAGGTAGACGGGTAGGGCGGGGAGTCGCCCCCCCCTCTGTCACTTTCCTCCACCCTACAGCATCTTTCTCTCTTATAAACCCAACCAGAAGATGAAAAAGTCACTCTTCTCCACCCTACAGCATCTTTCTCTCTTACAAACCCAGCACGAAGATGACAAAGTCGCTCTTCTTTCCTTTTTGCCTCAGTGTGCTTCGGTGAAGGTAGACGGGTAGGGCGGGGTGTCCCCCACCCCCCTTCTGTCACTTTCCTCCACCCTACAGCATCTTTCTCTCTTATAAACCCAACCAGAAGATGAAAAAGTCACTCTTCTCCACCCTACAGCATCTTTCTCTCTTACAAACCCAGCACGAAGATGACAAAGTCGCTCTTCTTTCCTTTTTGCCTCAGTGTGCTTCGGTGAAGGTAGACGGGTAGGGCGGGGATTCCCCCCCCTTCTGTCACTTTCCTCCACCCTACAGCATCTTTCTCTCTTACAAACCCAGCACGAAGATGACAAAGTCGCTCTTCTTTCCTTTTTGCCTCAGTGTGCTTCGGTGAAGGTAGACGGGTAGGGCGGGGATTCCCCCCCCCCCTTCTGTCACTTTCCTCCACCCTACAGCATCTTTCTCTCTTATAAACCCAACCAGAAGATGAAAAAGTCACTCTTCTCCACCCTACAGCATCTTTCTCTCTTACAAACCCAGCACGAAGATGACAAAGTCGCTCTTCTTTCCTTTTTGCCTCAGTGTGCTTCGGTGAAGGTAGACGGGTAGGGCGGGGAGTCCCCCCTTCTGTCACTTTCCTCCACCCTACAGCATCTTTCTCTCTTATAAACCCAACCAGAAGATGAAAAAGTCACTCTTCTCCACCCTACAGCATCTTTCTCTCTTACAAACCCAGCACGAAGATGACAAAGTCGCTCTTCTTTCCTTTTTGCCTCAGTGTGCTTCGGTGAAGGTAGACGGGTAGGGCGGGGATTCCCCCCCCCTTCTGTCACTTTCCTCCACCCTACAGCATCTTTCTCTCTTATAAACCCAACCAGAAGATGAAAAAGTCACTCTTCTCCACCCTACAGCATCTTTCTCTCTTACAAACCCAGCACGAAGATGACAAAGTCGCTCTTCTTTCCTTTTTGCCTCAGTGTGCTTCGGTGAAGGTAGACGGGTAGGGCAGGGATTCCCCCCCCTTCTGTCACTTTCCTCCACCCTACAGCATCTTTCTCTCTTATAAACCCAACCAGAAGATGAAAAAGTCACTCTTCTCCACCCTACAGCATCTTTCTCTCTTACAAACCCAGCACGAAGATGACAAAGTCGCTCTTCTTTCCTTTTTGCCTCAGTGTGCTTCGGTGAAGGTAGACGGGTAGGGCGGGGATTCCCCCCCCCTTCTGTCACTTTCCTCCACCCTACAGCATCTTTCTCTCTTACAAACCCAGCACGAAGATGACAAAGTCGCTCTTCTTTCCTTTTTGCCTCAGTGTGCTTCGGTGAAGGTAGACGGGTAGGGCGGGGAGTCCCCCCCCCTTCTGTCACTTTCCTCCACCCTACAGCATCTTTCTCTCTTATAAACCCAACCAGAAGATGAAAAAGTCACTCTTCTCCACCCTACAGCATCTTTCTCTCTTACAAACCCAGCACGAAGATGACAAAGTCGCTCTTCTTTCCTTTTTGCCTCAGTGTGCTTCGGTGAAGGTAGACGGGTAGGGCGGGGTGTCCCCCACCCCCTTCTGTCACTTTCCTCCACCCTACAGCATCTTTCTCTCTTATAAACCCAACCAGAAGATGAAAAAGTCACTCTTCTCCACCCTACAGCATCTTTCTCTCTTACAAACCCAGCACGAAGATGACAAAGTCGCTCTTCTTTCCTTTTTGCCTCAGTGTGCTTCGGTGAAGGTAGACGGGTAGGGCGGGGATTCCCCCCCCCTTCTGTCACTTTCCTCCACCCTACAGCATCTTTCTCTCTTACAAACCCAGCACGAAGATGACAAAGTCGCTCTTCTTTCCTTTTTGCCTCAGTGTGCTTCGGTGAAGGTAGACGGGTAGGGCGGGGATTCCCCCCTTCTGTCACTTTCCTCCACCCTACAGCATCTTTCTCTCTTATAAACCCAACCAGAAGATGAAAAAGTCACTCTTCTCCACCCTACAGCATCTTTCTCTCTTACAAACCCAGCACGAAGATGACAAAGTCGCTCTTCTTTCCTTTTTGCCTCAGTGTGCTTCGGTGAAGGTAGACGGGTAGGGCGGGGTGTCCCCCCCCTTCTGTCACTTTCCTCCACCCTACAGCATCTTTCTCTCTTATAAACCCAACCAGAAGATGAAAAAGTCACTCTTCTCCACCCTACAGCATCTTTCTCTCTTACAAACCCAGCACGAAGATGACAAAGTCGCTCTTCTTTCCTTTTTGCCTCAGTGTGCTTCGGTGAAGGTAGACGGGTAGGGCGGGGATTCCCCCCCCCTTCTGTCACTTTCCTCCACCCTACAGCATCTTTCTCTCTTATAAACCCAACCAGAAGATGAAAAAGTCACTCTTCTCCACCCTACAGCATCTTTCTCTCTTACAAACCCAGCACGAAGATGACAAAGTCGCTCTTCTTTCCTTTTGCCTCAGTGTGCTTCGGTGAAGGTAGACGGGTAGGGCAGGGGATTCCCCCCCCCCCTTCTGTCACTTTCCTCCACCCTACAGCATCTTTCTCTCTTATAAACCCAACCAGAAGATGAAAAAGTCACTCTTCTCCACCCTACAGCATCTTTCTCTCTTACAAACCCAGCACGAAGATGACAAAGTCGCTCTTCTTTCCTTTTTGCCTCAGTGTGCTTCGGTGAAGGTAGACGGGTAGGGCGGGGATTCCCCCCCCCCCCTTCTGTCACTTTCCTCCACCCTACAGCATCTTTCTCTCTTACAAACCCAGCACGAAGATGACAAAGTCGCTCTTCTTTCCTTTTTGCCTCAGTGTGCTTCGGTGAAGGTAGACGGGTAGGGCGGGGATTCCCCCCCCTTCTGTCACTTTCCTCCACCCTACAGCATCTTTCTCTCTTATAAACCCAACCAGAAGATGAAAAAGTCACTCTTCTCCACCCTACAGCATCTTTCTCTCTTACAAACCCAGCACGAAGATGACAAAGTCGCTCTTCTTTCCTTTTTGCCTCAGTGTGCTTCGGTGAAGGTAGACGGGTAGGGCGGGGTGTCCCCCCCCTTCTGTCACTTTCCTCCACCCTACAGCATCTTTCTCTCTTATAAACCCAACCAGAAGATGAAAAAGTCACTCTTCTCCACCCTACAGCATCTTTCTCTCTTACAAACCCAGCACGAAGATGACAAAGTCGCTCTTCTTTCCTTTTGCCTCAGTGTGCTTCGGTGAAGGTAGACGGGTAGGGCGGGGATTCCCCCCCCCTTCTGTCACTTTCCTCCACCCTACAGCATCTTTCTCTCTTACAAACCCAGCACGAAGATGACAAAGTCGCTCTTCTTTCCTTTTTGCCTCAGTGTGCTTCGGTGAAGGTAGACGGGTAGGGCG
Organism: Macrothele yani; assembly: GCA_039090855.1. Taxonomy (NCBI): domain Eukaryota; kingdom Metazoa; phylum Arthropoda; class Arachnida; order Araneae; family Macrothelidae; genus Macrothele; species Macrothele yani. The sequence continues at coordinate 54,056,127 of CM077028.1, forward strand.
GGAGTCGCCCCCCTCTGTCACTTTCCTCCACCCTACAGCATCTTTCTCTCTTATAAACCCAACCAGAAGATGAAAAAGTCACTCTTCTCCACCCTACAGCATCTTTCTCTCTTACAAACCCAGCACGAAGATGACAAAGTCGCTCTTCTTTCCTTTTTGCCTCAGTGTGCTTCGGTGAAGGTAGACGGGTAGGGCGGGGATTCCCCCCCCCCTTCTGTCACTTTCCTCCACCCTACAGCATCTTTCTCTCTTATAAACCCAACCAGAAGATGAAAAAGTCACTCTTCTCCACCCTACAGCATCTTTCTCTCTTACAAACCCAGCACGAAGATGACAAAGTCGCTCTTCTTTCCTTTTTGCCTCAGTGCGCTTCGGTGAAGGTAGACGGGTAGGGCGGGGAGTCGCCCCCCCTCTGTCACTTTCCTCCACCCTACAGCATCTTTCTCTCTTACAAACCCAGCACGAAGATGACAAAGTCGCTCTTCTTTCCTTTTTGCCTCAGTGTGCTTCGGTGAAGGTAGACGGGTAGGGAGGGGAGTTCCCCCCCCCCTCTGTCACTTTCCTCCACCCTACAGCATCTTTCTCTCTTATAAACCCAACCAGAAGATGGAAAAGTCACTCTTCTCCACCCTACAGCATCTTTCTCTCTTACAAACCCAGCACGAAGATGACAAAGTCGCTCTTCTTTCCTTTTTGCCTCAGTGTGCTTCGGTGAAGGTAGACGGGTAGGGCGGGGTGTCCCCCCCCCCCTTCTGTCACTTTCCTCCACCCTACAGCATCTTTCTCTCTTATAAACCCAACCAGAAGATGAAAAAGTCACTCTTCTCCACCCTACAGCATCTTTCTCTCTTACAAACCCAGCACGAAGATGACAAAGTCGCTCTTCTTTCCTTTTTGCCTCAGTGTGCTTCGGTGAAGGTAGACGGGTAGGGCGGGGATCCCCCCCTTCTGTCACTTTCCTCCACCCTACAGCATCTTTCTCTCTTATAAACCCAACCAGAAGATGAAAAAGTCACTCTTCTCCACCCTACAGCATCTTTCTCTCTTACAAACCCAGCACGAAGATGACAAAGTCGCTCTTCTTTCCTTTTTGCCTCAGTGTGCTTCGGTGAAGGTAGACGGGTAGGGCGGGGAGTCGCCCCCCTTCTGTCACTTTCCTCCACCCTACAGCATCTTTCTCTCTTACAAACCCAGCACGAAGATGACAAAGTCGCTCTTCTTTCCTTTTGCCTCAGTGTGCTTCGGTGAAGGTAGACGGGTAGGGCGGGGAGTCCCCCCCTTCTGTCACTTTCCTCCACCCTACAGCATCTTTCTCTCTTATAAACCCAACCAGAAGATGAAAAAGTCACTCTTCTCCACCCTACAGCATCTTTCTCTCTTACAAACCCAGCACGAAGATGACAAAGTCGCTCTTCTTTCCTTTTTGCCTCAGTGTGCTTCGGTGAAGGTAGACGGGTAGGGCGGGAGTCCCCCCCCCTTCTGTCACTTTCCTCCACCCTACAGTATCTTTCTCTCTTATAAACCCAACCAGAAGATGAAAAAGTCACTCTTCTCCACCCTACAGCATCTTTCTCTCTTACAAACCCAGCACGAAGATGACAAAGTCGCTCTTCTTTCCTTTTTGCCTCAGTGTGCTTCGGTGAAGGTAGACGGGTAGGGCGGGGATTCCCCCCCCCCTTCTGTCACTTTCCTCCACCCTACAGCATCTTTCTCTCTTATAAACCCAACCAGAAGATGAAAAAGTCACTCTTCTCCACCCTACAGCATCTTTCTCTCTTACAAACCCAGCACGAAGATGACAAAGTCGCTCTTCTTTCCTTTTTGCCTCAGTGTGCTTCGGTGAAGGTAGACGGGTAGGGCGGGGATTCCCCCCCTTCTGTCACTTTCCTCCACCCTACAGCATCTTTCTCTCTTATAAACCCAACCAGAAGATGAAAAAGTCACTCTTCTCCACCCTACAGCATCTTTCTCTCTTACAAACCCAGCACGAAGATGACAAAGTCGCTCTTCTTTCCTTTTTGCCTCAGTGTGCTTCGGTGAAGGTAGACGGGTAGGGCGGGGATTCCCCCCCCTTCTGTCACTTTCCTCCACCCTACAGCATCTTTCTCTCTTATAAACCCAACCAGAAGATGAAAAAGTCACTCTTCTCCACCCTACAGCATCTTTCTCTCTTACAAACCCAGCACGAAGATGACAAAGTCGCTCTTCTTTCCTTTTTGCCTCAGTGTGCTTCGGTGAAGGTAGACGGGTAGGGCGGGGATTCGCCCCCCCCTTCTGTCACTTTCCTCCACCCTACAGCATCTTTCTCTCTTATAAACCCAACCAGAAGATGAAAAAGTCACTCTTCTCCACCCTACAGCATCTTTCTCTCTTACAAACCCAGCACGAAGATGACAAAGTCGCTCTTCTTTCCTTTTTGCCTCAGTGTGCTTCGGTGAAGGTAGACGGGTAGGGCGGGAGATCCCCCCCCTTCTGTCACTTTCCTCCACCCTACAGCATCTTTCTCTCTTATAAACCCAACCAGAAGATGAAAAAGTCACTCTTCTCCACCCTACAGCATCTTTCTCTCTTACAAACCCAGCACGAAGATGACAAAGTCGCTCTTCTTTCCTTTTTGCCTCAGTGTGCTTCGGTGAAGGTAGACGGGTAGGGCGGGGAGTCCCCCCCCCTTCTGTCACTTTCCTCCACCCTACAGCATCTTTCTCTCTTATAAACCCAACCAGAAGATGAAAAAGTCACTCTTCTCCACCCTACAGCATCTTTCTCTCTTACAAACCCAGCACGAAGATGACAAAGTCGCTCTTCTTTCCTTTTTGCCTCAGTGTGCTTCGGTGAAGGTAGACGGGTAGGGCGGGGATTCCCCCCCCCCTTCTGTCACTTTCCTCCACCCTACAGCATCTTTCTCTCTTATAAACCCAACCAGAAGATGAAAAAGTCACTCTTCTCCACCCTACAGCATCTTTCTCTCTTACAAACCCAGCACGAAGATGACAAAGTCGCTCTTCTTTCCTTTTTGCCTCAGTGTGCTTCGGTGAAGGTAGACGGGTAGGGCGGGGAGTCGCCCCCCCCTCTGTCACTTTCCTCCACCCTACAGCATCTTTCTCTCTTATAAACCCAACCAGAAGATGAAAAAGTCACTCTTCTCCACCCTACAGCATCTTTCTCTCTTACAAACCCAGCACGAAGATGACAAAGTCGCTCTTCTTTCCTTTTTGCCTCAGTGTGCTTCGGTGAAGGTAGACGGGTAGGGCGGGGATTCGCCCCCCCCTTCTGTCACTTTCCTCCACCCTACAGCATCTTTCTCTCTTATAAACCCAACCAGAAGATGAAAAAGTCACTCTTCTCCACCCTACAGCATCTTTCTCTCTTACAAACCCAGCACGAAGATGACAAAGTCGCTCTTCTTTCCTTTTTGCCTCAGTGCGCTTCGGTGAAGGTAGACGGGTAGGGCGGGGAGTCGCCCCCCCTTCTGTCACTTTCCTCCACCCTACAGCATCTTTCTCTCTTATAAACCCAACCAGAAGATGAAAAAGTCACTCTTCTCCACCCTACAGCATCTTTCTCTCTTACAAACCCAGCACGAAGATGACAAAGTCGCTCTTCTTTCCTTTTGCCTCAGTGTGCTTCGGTGAAGGTAGACGGGTAGGGCGGGGTATCCCCCCCTTCTGTCACTTTCCTCCACCCTACAGTATCTTTCTCTCTTATAAACCCAACCAGAAGATGAAAAAGTCACTCTTCTCCACCCTACAGCATCTTTCTCTCTTACAAACCCAGCACGAAGATGACAAAGTCGCTCTTCTTTCCTTTTTGCCTCAGTGTGCTTCGGTGAAGGTAGACGGGTAGGGCGGGGATTCCCCCCCCCTTCTGTCACTTTCCTCCACCCTACAGCATCTTTCTCTCTTATAAACCCAACCAGAAGATGAAAAAGTCACTCTTCTCCACCCTACAGCATCTTTCTCTCTTACAAACCCAGCACGAAGATGACAAAGTCGCTCTTCTTTCCTTTTTGCCTCAGTGTGCTTCGGTGAAGGTAGACGGGTAGGGCGGGTGTCCCCCCCCCCTTCTGTCACTTTCCTCCACCCTACAGCATCTTTCTCTCTTATAAACCCAACCAGAAGATGAAAAAGTCACTCTTCTCCACCCTACAGCATCTTTCTCTCTTACAAACCCAGCACGAAGATGACAAAGTCGCTCTTCTTTCCTTTTTGCCTCAGTGTGCTTCGGTGAAGGTAGACGGGTAGGGCGGGGAGTCGCCCCCCCCCCCTCTGTCACTTTCCTCCACCCTACAGCATCTTTCTCTCTTATAAACCCAACCAGAAGATGAAAAAGTCACTCTTCTCCACCCTACAGCATCTTTCTCTCTTACAAACCCAGCACGAAGATGACAAAGTCGCTCTTCTTTCCTTTTTGCCTCAGTGTGCTTCGGTGAAGGTAGACGGGTAGGGCGGGGAGTCGCCCCCCCCCCTCTGTCACTTTCCTCCACCCTACAGCATCTTTCTCTCTTATAAACCCAACCAGAAGATGAAAAAGTCACTCTTCTCCACCCTACAGCATCTTTCTCTCTTACAAACCCAGCACGAAGATGACAAAGTCGCTCTTCTTTCCTTTTTGCCTCAGTGTGCTTCGGTGAAGGTAGACGGGTAGGGCGGGGATTCCCCCCCCTTCTGTCACTTTCCTCCACCCTACAGCATCTTTCTCTCTTATAAACCCAACCAGAAGATGAAAAAGTCACTCTTCTCCACCCTACAGCATCTTTCTCTCTTACAAACCCAGCACGAAGATGACAAAGTCGCTCTTCTTTCCTTTTGCCTCAGTGTGCTTCGGTGAAGGTAGACGGGTAGGGCGGGGAGTCGCCCCCCCCTTCTGTCACTTTCCTCCACCCTACAGCATCTTTCTCTCTTATAAACCCAACCAGAAGATGAAAAAGTCACTCTTCTCCACCCTACAGCATCTTTCTCTCTTACAAACCCAGCACGAAGATGACAAAGTCGCTCTTCTTTCCTTTTTGCCTCAGTGTGCTTCGGTGAAGGTAGACGGGTAGGGCGGGGAGTCGCCCCCCCTTCTGTCACTTTCCTCCACCCTACAGCATCTTTCTCTCTTATAAACCCAACCAGATGATGGAAAAGTCACTCTTCTCCACCCTACAGCATCTTTCTCTCTTACAAACCCAGCACGAAGATGACAAAGTCGCTCTTCTTTCCTTTTGCCTCAGTGTGCTTCGGTGAAGGTAGACGGGTAGGGCGGGGAGTCCCCCCCCCTCTGTCACTTTCCTCCACCCTACAGTATCTTTCTCTCTTATAAACCCAACCAGAAGATGAAAAAGTCACTCTTCTCCACCCTACAGCATCTTTCTCTCTTACAAACCCAGCACGAAGATGACAAAGTCGCTCTTCTTTCCTTTTTGCCTCAGTGTGCTTCGGTGAAGGTAGACGGGTAGGGCGGGGTGTCCCCCACCCCCTTCTGTCACTTTCCTCCACCCTACAGTATCTTTCTCTCTTATAAACCCAACCAGAAGATGAAAAAGTCACTCTTCTCCACCCTACAGCATCTTTCTCTCTTACAAACCCAGCACGAAGATGACAAAGTCGCTCTTCTTTCCTTTTTGCCTCAGTGTGCTTCGGTGAAGGTAGACGGGTAGGGCGGGGAGTCGCCCCCCTCTGTCACTTTCCTCCACCCTACAGCATCTTTCTCTCTTATAAACCCAACCAGAAGATGAAAAAGTCACTCTTCTCCACCCTACAGCATCTTTCTCTCTTACAAACCCAGCACGAAGATGACAAAGTCGCTCTTCTTTCCTTTTTGCCTCAGTGTGCTTCGGTGAAGGTAGACGGGTAGGGCGGGGATTCCCCCCCTTCTGTCACTTTCCTCCACCCTACAGCATCTTTCTCTCTTATAAACCCAACCAGAAGATGAAAAAGTCACTCTTCTCCACCCTACAGCATCTTTCTCTCTTACAAACCCAGCACGAAGATGACAAAGTCGCTCTTCTTTCCTTTTTGCCTCAGTGCGCTTCGGTGAAGGTAGACGGGTAGGGCGGGGAGTCGCCCCCCCCTCTGTCACTTTCCTCCACCCTACAGCATCTTTCTCTCTTACAAACCCAGCACGAAGATGACAAAGTCGCTCTTCTTTCCTTTTTGCCTCAGTGTGCTTCGGTGAAGGTAGACGGGTAGGGAGGGAGTCGCCCCCCCCCTCTGTCACTTTCCTCCACCCTACAGCATCTTTCTCTCTTATAAACCCAACCAGATGATGGAAAAGTCACTCTTCTCCACCCTACAGCATCTTTCTCTCTTACAAACCCAGCACGAAGATGACAAAGTCGCTCTTCTTTCCTTTTTGCCTCAGTGTGCTTCGGTGAAGGTAGACGGGTAGGGCGGGGATTCCCCCACCCCCTTCTGTCACTTTCCTCCACCCTACAGCATCTTTCTCTCTTATAAACCCAACCAGAAGATGAAAAAGTCACTCTTCTCCACCCTACAGCATCTTTCTCTCTTACAAACCCAGCACGAAGATGACAAAGTCGCTCTTCTTTCCTTTTTGCCTCAGTGTGCTTCAGTGAAGGTAGACGGGTAGGGCGGGGTATCCCCCCTTCTGTCACTTTCCTCCACCCTACAGCATCTTTCTCTCTTATAAACCCAACCAGAAGATGAAAAAGTCACTCTTCTCCACCCTACAGCATCTTTCTCTCTTACAAACCCAGCACGAAGATGACAAAGTCGCTCTTCTTTCCTTTTTGCCTCAGTGTGCTTCGGTGAAGGTAGACGGGTAGGGCGGGGATTCCCCCCCTTCTGTCACTTTCCTCCACCCTACAGCATCTTTCTCTCTTACAAACCCAGCACGAAGATGACAAAGTCGCTCTTCTTTCCTTTTTGCCTCAGTGCGCTTCGGTGAAGGTAGACGGGTAGGGCGGGGAGTCGCCCCCCCCTTCTGTCACTTTCCTCCACCCTACAGCATCTTTCTCTCTTATAAACCCAACCAGATGATGGAAAAGTCACTCTTCTCCACCCTACAGCATCTTTCTCTCTTACAAACCCAGCACGAAGATGACAAAGTCGCTCTTCTTTCCTTTTTGCCTCAGTGTGCTTCGGTGAAGGTAGACGGGTAGGGCGGGGAGTCCCCCCCCCCTGTCACTTTCCTCCACCCTACAGCATCTTTCTCTCTTATAAACCCAACCAGAAGATGAAAAAGTCACTCTTCTCCACCCTACAGCATCTTTCTCTCTTACAAACCCAGCACGAAGATGACAAAGTCGCTCTTCTTTCCTTTTTGCCTCAGTGTGCTTCGGTGAAGGTAGACGGGTAGGGCGGGGTGTCCCCCCCCTTCTGTCACTTTCCTCCACCCTACAGCATCTTTCTCTCTTATAAACCCAACCAGAAGATGAAAAAGTCACTCTTCTCCACCCTACAGCATCTTTCTCTCTTACAAACCCAGCACGAAGATGACAAAGTCGCTCTTCTTTCCTTTTGCCTCAGTGTGCTTCGGTGAAGGTAGACGGGTAGGGCGGGGATTCCCCCCCCCTCTGTCACTTTCCTCCACCCTACAGCATCTTTCTCTCTTATAAACCCAACCAGAAGATGAAAAAGTCACTCTTCTCCACCCTACAGCATCTTTCTCTCTTACAAACCCAGCACGAAGATGACAAAGTCGCTCTTCTTTCCTTTTTGCCTCAGTGTGCTTCGGTGAAGGTAGACGGGTAGGGCGGGGTGTCCCCCACCCCCTTCTGTCACTTTCCTCCACCCTACAGCATCTTTCTCTCTTATAAACCCAACCAGAAGATGAAAAAGTCACTCTTCTCCACCCTACAGCATCTTTCTCTCTTACAAACCCAGCACGAAGATGACAAAGTCGCTCTTCTTTCCTTTTTGCCTCAGTGTGCTTCGGTGAAGGTAGACGGGTAGGGCGGGGATCCCCCCCTTCTGTCACTTTCCTCCACCCTACAGCATCTTTCTCTCTTATAAACCCAACCAGAAGATGAAAAAGTCACTCTTCTCCACCCTACAGCATCTTTCTCTCTTACAAACCCAGCACGAAGATGACAAAGTCGCTCTTCTTTCCTTTTTGCCTCAGTGTGCTTCGGTGAAGGTAGACGGGCAGGGCGGGGAGCCCCCCCCCCCCTTCTGTCACTTTCCTCCACCCTACAGCATCTTTCTCTCTTACAAACCCAGCACGAAGATGACAAAGTCGCTCTTCTTTCCTTTTTGCCTCAGTGTGCTTCGGTGAAGGTAGACGGGTAGGGCGGGGAGTCGCCCCCCCCTCTGTCACTTTCCTCCACCCTACAGCATCTTTCTCTCTTATAAACCCAACCAGATGATGGAAAAGTCACTCTTCTCCACCCTACAGCATCTTTCTCTCTTACAAACCCAGCACGAAGATGACAAAGTCGCTCTTCTTTCCTTTTTGCCTCAGTGTGCTTCGGTGAAGGTAGACGGGTAGGGCGGGGAGTCGCCCCCCCTCTGTCACTTTCCTCCACCCTACAGCATCTTTCTCTCTTATAAACCGAACCAGATGATGAAAAAGTCACTCTTCTCCACCCTACAGCATCTTTCTCTCTTACAAACCCAGCACGAAGATGACAAAGTCGCTCTTCTTTCCTTTTTGCCTCAGTGCGCTTCGGTGAAGGTAGACGGGTAGGGCGGGGAGTCGCCCCCCCTCTGTCACTTTCCTCCACCCTACAACATCTTTCTCTCTTATAAACCCAGCACGAAGATGTCAAAGTCGCTCTTCTCCACCCTACAGCATCTTTCTCTCTTACAAACCCAGCACGAAGATGACAAAGTCGCTCTTCTTTCCTTTTTGCCTCAGTGTGCTTCGGTGAAGGTAGACGGGTCATTCTCGGGGTATCCCCCATCCCTTCTGTCACTCTCCTCCACCCTACAGTATCTTTCTCTCTTATAAACCCAACCAGAAGATGAAAAAGTCACTCTTCTCCACCCTACAGCATCTTTCTCTCTTACAAACCCAGCACGAAGATGACAAAGTCGCTCTTCTTTCCTTTTTGCCTCAGTGTGCTTCGGTGAAGGTAGACGGGTAGGGCGGGGATTCCCCCCCCTTCTGTCACTTTCCTCCACCCTACAGCATCTTTCTCTCTTATAAACCCAACCAGAAGATGAAAAAGTCACTCTTCTCCACCCTACAGCATCTTTCTCTCTTACAAACCCAGCACGAAGATGACAAAGTCGCTCTTCTTTCCTTTTTGCCTCAGTGTGCTTCGGTGAAGGTAGACGGGTAGGGCGGGGTGTCCCCCCCCCCTTCTGTCACTTTCCTCCACCCTACAGCATCTTTCTCTCTTATAAACCCAACCAGAAGATGAAAAAGTCACTCTTCTCCACCCTACAGCATCTTTCTCTCTTACAAACCCAGCACGAAGATGACAAAGTCGCTCTTCTTTCCTTTTGCCTCAGTGTGCTTCGGTGAAGGTAGACGGGTAGGGCGGGGAGTCGCCCCCCCTCTGTCACTTTCCTCCACCCTACAGCATCTTTCTCTCTTATAAACCCAACCAGAAGATGAAAAAGTCACTCTTCTCCACCCTACAGCATCTTTCTCTCTTACAAACCCAGCACGAAGATGACAAAGTCGCTCTTCTTTCCTTTTTGCCTCAGTGTGCTTCGGTGAAGGTAGACGGGTAGGGCGGGGAGTCGCCCCCCCCTCTGTCACTTTCCTCCACCCTACAGCATCTTTCTCTCTTATAAACCCAACCAGAAGATGAAAAAGTCACTCTTCTCCACCCTACAGCATCTTTCTCTCTTACAAACCCAGCACGAAGATGACAAAGTCGCTCTTCTTTCCTTTTTGCCTCAGTGTGCTTCGGTGAAGGTAGACGGGTAGGGCGGGGATTCCCCCCCCTTCTGTCACTTTCCTCCACCCTACAGCATCTTTCTCTCTTATAAACCCAACCAGAAGATGAAAAAGTCACTCTTCTCCACCCTACAGCATCTTTCTCTCTTACAAACCCAGCACGAAGATGACAAAGTCGCTCTTCTTTCCTTTTGCCTCAGTGCGCTTCGATGAAGGTAGACGGGTAGGGCGGGGAGTCGCCCCCCCCCTTCTGTCACTTTCCTCCACCCTACAGCATCTTTCTCTCTTACAAACCCAGCACGAAGATGACAAAGTCGCTCTTCTTTCCTTTTGCCTCAGTGCGCTTCGGTGAAGGTAGACGGGTAGGGAGGGGAGTCGCCCCCCCCCTCTGTCACTTTTCTCCACCCTACAGCATCTTTCTCTCTTATAAACCCAACCAGATGATGGAAAAGTCACTCTTCTCCACCCTACAGCATCTTTCTCTCTTACAAACCCAGCACGAAGATGACAAAGTCGCTCTTCTTTCCTTTTTGCCTCAGTGTGCTTCGGTGAAGGTAGACGGGTAGGGCGGGGTGTCCCCCCCCCCCCCTTCTGTCACTTTCCTCCACCCTACAGCATCTTTCTCTCTTATAAACCCAACCAGAAGATGAAAAAGTCACTCTTCTCCACCCTACAGCATCTTTCTCTCTTACAAACCCAGCACGAAGATGACAAAGTCGCTCTTCTTTCCTTTTTGCCTCAGTGTGCTTCGGTGAAGGTAGACGGGTAGGGCGGGGTGTCCCCCCCCCTTCTGTCACTTTCCTCCACCCTACAGTATCTTTCTCTCTTATAAACCCAACCAGAAGATGAAAAAGTCACTCTTCTCCACCCTACAGCATCTTTCTCTCTTACAAACCCAGCACGAAGATGACAAAGTCGCTCTTCTTTCCTTTTTGCCTCAGTGTGCTTCGGTGAAGGTAGACGGGTAGGGCGGGGAGTCGCCCCCCCCTCTGTCACTTTCCTCCACCCTACAGCATCTTTCTCTCTTATAAACCCAACCAGAAGATGAAAAAGTCACTCTTCTCCACCCTACAGCATCTTTCTCTCTTACAAACCCAGCACGAAGATGACAAAGTCGCTCTTCTTTCCTTTTTGCCTCAGTGTGCTTCGGTGAAGGTAGACGGGTAGGGCGGGGATTCCCCCCCTTCTGTCACTTTCCTCCACCCTACAGCATCTTTCTCTCTTATAAACCCAACCAGAAGATGAAAAAGTCACTCTTCTCCACCCTACAGCATCTTTCTCTCTTACAAACCCAGCACGAAGATGACAAAGTCGCTCTTCTTTCCTTTTTGCCTCAGTGCGCTTCGGTGAAGGTAGACGGGTAGGGCGGGGAGTCGCCCCCCCTCTGTCACTTTCCTCCACCCTACAGCATCTTTCTCTCTTACAAACCCAGCACGAAGATGACAAAGTCGCTCTTCTTTCCTTTTTGCCTCAGTGCGCTTCGGTGAAGGTAGACGGGTAGGGAGGGAGTCGCCCCCCCCCTCTGTCACTTTCCTCCACCCTACAGCATCTTTCTCTCTTATAAACCCAACCAGATGATGGAAAAGTCACTCTTCTCCACCCTACAGCATCTTTCTCTCTTACAAACCCAGCACGAAGATGACAAAGTCGCTCTTCTTTCCTTTTTGCCTCAGTGTGCTTCGGTGAAGGTAGACGGGTAGGGCGGGGTGTCCCCCACCCCTTCTGTCACTTTCCTCCACCCTACAGCATCTTTCTCTCTTATAAACCCAACCAGAAGATGAAAAAGTCACTCTTCTCCACCCTACAGCATCTTTCTCTCTTACAAACCCAGCACGAAGATGACAAAGTCGCTCTTCTTTCCTTTTTGCCTCAGTGTGCTTCGGTGAAGGTAGACGGGTAGGGCGGGGTATCCCCCCTTCTGTCACTTTCCTCCACCCTACAGCATCTTTCTCTCTTATAAACCCAACCAGAAGATGAAAAAGTCACTCTTCTCCACCCTACAGCATCTTTCTCTCTTACAAACCCAGCACGAAGATGACAAAGTCGCTCTTCTTTCCTTTTTGCCTCAGTGTGCTTCGGTGAAGGTAGACGGGTAGGGCGGGATTCCCCCCCCTTCTGTCACTTTCCTCCACCCTACAGCATCTTTCTCTCTTACAAACCCAGCACGAAGATGACAAAGTCGCTCTTCTTTCCTTTTTGCCTCAGTGTGCTTCGGTGAAGGTAGACGGGTAGGGAGGGGAGTCGCCCCACCCCTCTGTCACTTTCCTCCACCCTACAGCATCTTTCTCTCTTATAAACCCAACCAGATGATGAAAAAGTCACTCTTCTCCACCCTACAGCATCTTTCTCTCTTACAAACCCAGCACGAAGATGACAAAGTCGCTCTTCTTTCCTTTTTGCCTCAGTGTGCTTCGGTGAAGGTAGACGGGTAGGGCGGGGTGTCCCCCCCCCCTTCTGTCACTTTCCTCCACCCTACAGCATCTTTCTCTCTTATAAACCCAACCAGAAGATGAAAAAGTCACTCTTCTCCACCCTACAGCATCTTTCTCTCTTACAAACCCAGCACGAAGATGACAAAGTCGCTCTTCTTTCCTTTTTGCCTCAGTGTGCTTCGGTGAAGGTAGACGGGTAGGGCGGGGTGTCCCCACCCCTTCTGTCACTTTCCTCCACCCTACAGTATCTTTCTCTCTTATAAACCCAACCAGAAGATGAAAAAGTCACTCTTCTCCACCCTACAGCATCTTTCTCTCTTACAAACCCAGCACGAAGATGACAAAGTCGCTCTTCTTTCCTTTTTGCCTCAGTGTGCTTCGGTGAAGGTAGACGGGTAGGGCGGGAGTCGCCCCCCCCTCTGTCACTTTCCTCCACCCTACAGCATCTTTCTCTCTTATAAACCCAACCAGAAGATGAAAAAGTCACTCTTCTCCACCCTACAGCATCTTTCTCTCTTACAAACGCAGCACGAAGATGACAAAGTCGCTCTTCTTTCCTTTTTGCCTCAGTGTGCTTCGGTGAAGGTAGACGGGTAGGGCGGGGATTCCCCCCCCTTCTGTCAATTTTCTCCACCCTACAGCATCTTTCTCTCTTATAAACCCAACCAGAAGATGAAAAAGTCACTCTTCTCCACCCTACAGCATCTTTCTCTCTTACAAACCCAGCACGAAGATGACAAAGTCGCTCTTCTTTCCTTTTTGCCTCAGTGCGCTTCGATGAAGGTAGACGGGTAGGGCGGGGAGTCGCCCCCCCCTCTGTCACTTTCCTCCACCCTACAGCATCTTTCTCTCTTACAAACCCAGCACGAAGATGACAAAGTCGCTCTTCTTTCCTTTTTGCCTCAGTGCGCTTCGGTGAAGGTAGACGGGTAGGGAGGGGAGTCGCCCCCCTCTGTCACTTTCCTCCACCCTACAGCATCTTTCTCTCTTATAAACCCAACCAGATGATGGAAAAGTCACTCTTCTCCACCCTACAGCATCTTTCTCTCTTACAAACCCAGCACGAAGATGACAAAGTCGCTCTTCTTTCCTTTTTGCCTCAGTGTGCTTCGGTGAAGGTAGACGGGTAGGGCGGGGTGTCCCCCACCCCCTTCTGTCACTTTCCTCCACCCTACAGTATCTTTCTCTCTTATAAACCCAACCAGAAGATGAAAAAGTCACTCTTCTCCACCCTACAGCATCTTTCTCTCTTACAAACCCAGCACGAAGATGACAAAGTCGCTCTTCTTTCCTTTTTGCCTCAGTGTGCTTCAGTGAAGGTAGACGGGTAGGGCGGGGTATCCCCCCCCCCCCTTCTGTCACTCTCCTCCACCCTACAGTATCTTTCTCTCTTATAAACCCAACCAGAAGATGAAAAAGTCACTCTTCTCCACCCTACAGCATCTTTCTCTCTTACAAACCCAGCACGAAGATGACAAAGTCGCTCTTCTTTCCTTTTTGCCTCAGTGTGCTTCGGTGAAGGTAGACGGGTAGGGCGGGGATTCCCCCCCCCCCCTCTGTCACTTTCCTCCACCCTACAGCATCTTTCTCTCTTATAAACCCAACACGAAGATGACAAAGTCACTCTTCTCCACCCTACAGCATCTTTCTCTCTTACAAACCCAGCACGAAGATGACAAAGTCGCTCTTCTTTCCTTTTTGCCTCAGTGTGCTTCAGTGAAGGTAGACGGGTAGGGCGGGGTATTCCCCCCCCTTCTGTCACTTTCCTCCACCCTACAGCATCTTTCTCTCTTATAAACCCAACCAGAAGATGAAAAAGTCACTCTTCTCCACCCTACAGCATCTTTCTCTCTTACAAACCCAGCACGAAGATGACAAAGTCGCTCTTCTTTCCTTTTTGCCTCAGTGTGCTTCGGTGAAGGTAGACGGGTAGGGCGGGGATTCCCCCCCTTCTGTCACTTTCCTCCACCCTACAGCATCTTTCTCTCTTATAAACCCAACCAGAAGATGAAAAAGTCACTCTTCTCCACCCTACAGCATCTTTCTCTCTTACAAACCCAGCACGAAGATGACAAAGTCGCTCTTCTTTCCTTTTTGCCTCAGTGTGCTTCGGTGAAGGTAGACGGGTAGGGCAGGGATCCCCCCCCTTCTGTCACTTTCCTCCACCCTACAGCATCTTTCTCTCTTATAAACCCAACCAGAAGATGAAAAAGTCACTCTTCTCCACCCTACAGCATCTTTCTCTCTTACAAACCCAGCACGAAGATGACAAAGTCTCTCTTCTTTCCTTTTTGCCTCAGTGTGCTTCGGTGAAGGTAGACGGGTAGGGCGGGGAGCCCCCCCCTTCTGTCACTTTCCTCCACCCTACAGCATCTTTCTCTCTTACAAACCCAGCACGAAGATGACAAAGTCGCTCTTCTTTCCTTTTTGCCTCAGTGTGCTTCGGTGAAGGTAGACGGGTAGGGAGGGGAGTCGCCCCACCCCTCTGTCACTTTCCTCCACCCTACAGCATCTTTCTCTCTTATAAACCCAACCAGATGATGGAAAAGTCACTCTTCTCCACCCTACAGCATCTTTCTCTCTTACAAACCCAGCACGAAGATGACAAAGTCGCTCTTCTTTCCTTTTTGCCTCAGTGTGCTTCGGTGAAGGTAGACGGGTAGGGCGGGGAGTCCCCCCCCCTTCTGTCACTTTCCTCCACCCTACAGCATCTTTCTCTCTTATAAACCCAACCAGAAGATGAAAAAGTCACTCTTCTCCACCCTACAGCATCTTTCTCTCTTACAAACCCAGCACGAAGATGACAAAGTCGCTCTTCTTTCCTTTTTGCCTCAGTGTGCTTCGGTGAAGGTAGACGGGTAGGGCGGGGAGTCGCCCCCCCCCTCTGTCACTTTCCTCCACCCTACAGCATCTTTCTCTCTTATAAACCCAACCAGAAGATGAAAAAGTCACTCTTCTCCACCCTACAGCATCTTTCTCTCTTACAAACCCAGCACGAAGATGACAAAGTCGCTCTTCTTTCCTTTTTGCCTCAGTGTGCTTCGGTGAAGGTAGACGGGTAGGGCGGGGTGTCCCCCCCCCCTTCTGTCACTTTCCTCCACCCTACAGCATCTTTCTCTCTTATAAACCCAACCAGAAGATGAAAAAGTCACTCTTCTCCACCCTACAGCATCTTTCTCTCTTACAAACCCAGCACGAAGATGACAAAGTCGCTCTTCTTTCCTTTTTGCCTCAGTGTGCTTCGGTGAAGGTAGACGGGTAGGGCGGGGAGTCGCCCCCCTTCTGTCACTTTCCTCCACCCTACAGCATCTTTCTCTCTTATAAACCCAACCAGAAGATGAAAAAGTCACTCTTCTCCACCCTACAGCATCTTTCTCTCTTACAAACCCAGCACGAAGATGACAAAGTCGCTCTTCTTTCCTTTTTGCCTCAGTGTGCTTCGGTGAAGGTAGACGGGTAGGGCGGGGATTCCCCCCCCTTCTGTCACTTTCCTCCACCCTACAGCATCTTTCTCTCTTATAAACCCAACCAGAAGATGAAAAAGTCACTCTTCTCCACCCTACAGCATCTTTCTCTCTTACAAACCCAGCACGAAGATGACAAAGTCGCTCTTCTTTCCTTTTGCCTCAGTGCGCTTCGATGAAGGTAGACGGGTAGGGCGGGGAGTCGCCCCCCCCCTCTGTCACTTTCCTCCACCCTACAGCATCTTTCTCTCTTACAAACCCAGCACGAAGATGACAAAGTCGCTCTTCTTTCCTTTTTGCATCAGTGCGCTTCGGTGAAGGTAGACGGGTAGGGAGGGGAGTCGCCCCACCCCTCTGTCACTTTTCTCCACCCTAAAGCATCTTTCTCTCTTATAAACCCAACCAGATGATGAAAAAGTCACTCTTCTCCACCCTACAGCATCTTTCTCTCTTACAAACCCAGCACGAAGATGACAAAGTCGCTCTTCTTTCCTTTTTGCCTCAGTGTGCTTCGGTGAAGGTAGACGGGTAGGGCGGGGTGTCCCCCACCCCTTCTGTCACTTTCCTCCACCCTACAGTATCTTTCTCTCTTATAAACCCAACCAGAAGATGAAAAAGTCACTCTTCTCCACCCTACAGCATCTTTCTCTCTTACAAACCCAGCACGAAGATGACAAAGTCGCTCTTCTTTCCTTTTGCCTCAGTGTGCTTCGGTGAAGGTAGACGGGTAGGGCGGGGTGTCCCCCACCCCCTTCTGTCACTTTCCTCCACCCTACAGTATCTTTCTCTCTTATAAACCCAACCAGAAGATGAAAAAGTCACTCTTCTCCACCCTACAGCATCTTTCTCTCTTACAAACCCAGCACGAAGATGACAAAGTCGCTCTTCTTTCCTTTTTGCCTCAGTGTGCTTCGGTGAAGGTAGACGGGTAGGGCGGGGAGTCGCCCCCCCCTCTGTCACTTTCCTCCACCCTACAGCATCTTTCTCTCTTATAAACCCAACCAGAAGATGAAAAAGTCACTCTTCTCCACCCTACAGCATCTTTCTCTCTTACAAACGCAGCACGAAGATGACAAAGTCGCTCTTCTTTCCTTTTTGCCTCAGTGTGCTTCGGTGAAGGTAGACGGGTAGGGCGGGATTCCCCCCCCCTTCTGTCAATTTTCTCCACCCTACAGCATCTTTCTCTCTTATAAACCCAACCAGAAGATGAAAAAGTCACTCTTCTCCACCCTACAGCATCTTTCTCTCTTACAAACCCAGCACGAAGATGACAAAGTCGCTCTTCTTTCCTTTTTGCCTCAGTGCGCTTCGATGAAGGTAGACGGGTAGGGCGGGGAGTCGCCCCCCTCTGTCACTTTCCTCCACCCTACAGCATCTTTCTCTCTTACAAACCCAGCACGAAGATGACAAAGTCGCTCTTCTTTCCTTTTTGCCTCAGTGCGCTTCGGTGAAGGTAGACGGGTAGGGAGGGGAGTCGCCCCCCCTCTGTCACTTTCCTCCACCCTACAGCATCTTTCTCTCTTATAAACCCAACCAGATGATGGAAAAGTCACTCTTCTCCACCCTACAGCATCTTTCTCTCTTACAAACCCAGCACGAAGATGACAAAGTCGCTCTTCTTTCCTTTTTGCCTCAGTGTGCTTCGGTGAAGGTAGACGGGTAGGGCGGGGTGTCCCCCACCCCCCTTCTGTCACTTTCCTCCACCCTACAGTATCTTTCTCTCTTATAAACCCAACCAGAAGATGAAAAAGTCACTCTTCTCCACCCTACAGCATCTTTCTCTCTTACAAACCCAGCACGAAGATGACAAAGTCGCTCTTCTTTCCTTTTTGCCTCAGTGTGCTTCAGTGAAGGTAGACGGGTAGGGCGGGGATTTCCCCCCCCTTCTGTCACTCTCCTCCACCCTACAGTATCTTTCTCTCTTATAAACCCAACCAGAAGATGAAAAAGTCACTCTTCTCCACCCTACAGCATCTTTCTCTCTTACAAACCCAGCACGAAGATGACAAAGTCGCTCTTCTTTCCTTTTTGCCTCAGTGTGCTTCGGTGAAGGTAGACGGGTAGGGCGGGGATTCCCCCCCTTCTGTCACTTTCCTCCACCCTACAGCATCTTTCTCTCTTACAAACCCAGCACGAAGATGACAAAGTCGCTCTTCTTTCCTTTTTGCCTCAGTGTGCTTCGGTGAAGGTAGACGGGTAGGGCGGGATTCGCCCCCCCCCTCTGTCACTTTCCTCCACCCTACAGCATCTTTCTCTCTTATAAACCCAACCAGAAGATGAAAAAGTCACTCTTCTCCACCCTACAGCATCTTTCTCTCTTACAAACCCAGCACGAAGATGACAAAGTCGCTCTTCTTTCCTTTTTGCCTCAGTGTGCTTCGGTGAAGGTAGACGGGTAGGGCGGGGTGTCCCCCCCCTTCTGTCACTTTCCTCCACCCTACAGTATCTTTCTCTCTTATAAACCCAACCAGAAGATGAAAAAGTCACTCTTCTCCACCCTACAGCATCTTTCTCTCTTACAAACCCAGCACGAAGATGACAAAGTCGCTCTTCTTTCCTTTTTGCCTCAGTGTGCTTCGGTGAAGGTAGACGGGTAGGGCAGGGATTCCCCCCCCTTCTGTCACTTTCCTCCACCCTACAGCATCTTTCTCTCTTATAAACCCAACCAGAAGATGAAAAAGTCACTCTTCTCCACCCTACAGCATCTTTCTCTCTTACAAACCCAGCACGAAGATGACAAAGTCGCTCTTCTTTCCTTTTTGCCTCAGTGTGCTTCGGTGAAGGTAGACGGGTAGGGCGGGGAGTCCCCCCCCTTCTGTCACTTTCCTCCACCCTACAGCATCTTTCTCTCTTATAAACCCAACCAGAAGATGAAAAAGTCACTCTTCTCCACCCTACAGCATCTTTCTCTCTTACAAACCCAGCACGAAGATGACAAAGTCGCTCTTCTTTCCTTTTTGCCTCAGTGTGCTTCGGTGAAGGTAGACGGGTAGGGCGGGGATTCCCCCCCCTTCTGTCACTTTCCTCCACCCTACAGCATCTTTCTCTCTTATAAACCCAACCAGAAGATGAAAAAGTCACTCTTCTCCACCCTACAGCATCTTTCTCTCTTACAAACCCAGCACGAAGATGACAAAGTCGCTCTTCTTTCCTTTTTGCCTCAGTGTGCTTCGGTGAAGGTAGACGGGTAGGGCGGGGAGTCGCCCCCCCCCTTCTGTCACTTTCCTCCACCCTACAGCATCTTTCTCTCTTACAAACCCAGCACGAAGATGACAAAGTCGCTCTTCTTTCCTTTTTGCCTCAGTGCGCTTCGGTGAAGGTAGACGGGTAGGGAGGGAGTCGCCCCCCCCTCTGTCACTTTCCTCCACCCTACAGCATCTTTCTCTCTTATAAACCCAACCAGATGATGGAAAAGTCACTCTTCTCCACCCTACAGCATCTTTCTCTCTTACAAACCCAGCACGAAGATGACAAAGTCGCTCTTCTTTCCTTTTTGCCTCAGTGTGCTTCGGTGAAGGTAGACGGGTAGGGCGGGGAGTCGCCCCCCCCTTCTGTCACTTTCCTCCACCCTACAGCATCTTTCTCTCTTATAAACCCAACCAGAAGATGAAAAAGTCACTCTTCTCCACCCTACAGCATCTTTCTCTCTTACAAACCCAGCACGAAGATGACAAAGTCGCTCTTCTTTCCTTTTTGCCTCAGTGTGCTTCGGTGAAGGTAGACGGGTAGGGCGGGGAGTCCCCCCCCCCCTTCTGTCACTTTCCTCCACCCTACAGCATCTTTCTCTCTTATAAACCCAACCAGAAGATGAAAAAGTCACTCTTCTCCACCCTACAGCATCTTTCTCTCTTACAAACCCAGCACGAAGATGACAAAGTCGCTCTTCTTTCCTTTTTGCCTCAGTGTGCTTCGGTGAAGGTAGACGGGTAGGGCAGGGTGTCCCCACCCCCTTCTGTCACTTTCCTCCACCCTACAGCATCTTTCTCTCTTATAAACCCAACCAGAAGATGAAAAAGTCACTCTTCTCCACCCTACAGCATCTTTCTCTCTTACAAACCCAGCACGAAGATGACAAAGTCGCTCTTCTTTCCTTTTTGCCTCAGTGTGCTTCGGTGAAGGTAGACGGGTAGGGCGGGGATTCCCCCCCCCTTCTGTCACTTTCCTCCACCCTACAGCATCTTTCTCTCTTATAAACCCAACCAGAAGATGAAAAAGTCACTCTTCTCCACCCTACAGCATCTTTCTCTCTTACAAACCCAGCACGAAGATGACAAAGTCGCTCTTCTTTCCTTTTTGCCTCAGTGTGCTTCGGTGAAGGTAGACGGGTAGGGCGGGGATTCCCCCCCCTTCTGTCACTTTCCTCCACCCTACAGCATCTTTCTCTCTTATAAACCCAACCAGAAGATGAAAAAGTCACTCTTCTCCACCCTACAGCATCTTTCTCTCTTACAAACCCAGCACGAAGATGACAAAGTCGCTCTTCTTTCCTTTTTGCCTCAGTGTGCTTCGGTGAAGGTAGACGGGTAGGGCGGGGAGTCGCCCCCCCCTTCTGTCACTTTCCTCCACCCTACAGCATCTTTCTCTCTTATAAACCCAACCAGAAGATGAAAAAGTCACTCTTCTCCACCCTACAGCATCTTTCTCTCTTACAAACCCAGCACGAAGATGACAAAGTCGCTCTTCTTTCCTTTTTGCCTCAGTGTGCTTCGGTGAAGGTAGACGGGTAGGGCGGGGAGTCCCCCCCTTCTGTCACTTTCCTCCACCCTACAGCATCTTTCTCTCTTATAAACCCAACCAGAAGATGAAAAAGTCACTCTTCTCCACCCTACAGCATCTTTCTCTCTTACAAACCCAGCACGAAGATGACAAAGTCGCTCTTCTTTCCTTTTTGCCTCAGTGTGCTTCGGTGAAGGTAGACGGGTAGGGCGGGGTATCCCCCCCCTTCTGTCACTTTCCTCCACCCTACAGCATCTTTCTCTCTTATAAACCCAACCAGAAGATGAAAAAGTCACTCTTCTCCACCCTACAGCATCTTTCTCTCTTACAAACCCAGCACGAAGATGACAAAGTCGCTCTTCTTTCCTTTTTGCCTCAGTGTGCTTCGGTGAAGGTAGACGGGTAGGGCGGGGTGTCCCCCCCTTCTGTCACTTTCCTCCACCCTACAGCATCTTTCTCTCTTATAAACCCAACCAGAAGATGAAAAAGTCACTCTTCTCCACCCTACAGCATCTTTCTCTCTTACAAACCCAGCACGAAGATGACAAAGTCGCTCTTCTTTCCTTTTTGCCTCAGTGTGCTTCGGTGAAGGTAGACGGGTAGGGCGGGGATTCCCCCCCCTTCTGTCACTTTCCTCCACCCTACAGCATCTTTCTCTCTTATAAACCCAACCAGAAGATGAAAAAGTCACTCTTCTCCACCCTACAGCATCTTTCTCTCTTACAAACCCAGCACGAAGATGACAAAGTCGCTCTTCTTTCCTTTTTGCCTCAGTGTGCTTCGGTGAAGGTAGACGGGTAGGGCGGGGAGTCGCCCCCCCCTTCTGTCACTTTCCTCCACCCTACAGCATCTTTCTCTCTTATAAACCCAACCAGAAGATGAAAAAGTCACTCTTCTCCACCCTACAGCATCTTTCTCTCTTACAAACCCAGCACGAAGATGACAAAGTCGCTCTTCTTTCCTTTTTGCCTCAGTGTGCTTCGGTGAAGGTAGACGGGTAGGGCGGGGAGTTCCCCCCCCCTTCTGTCACTTTCCTCCACCCTACAGCATCTTTCTCTCTTATAAACCCAACCAGAAGATGAAAAAGTCACTCTTCTCCACCCTACAGCATCTTTCTCTCT
Organism: Macrothele yani; assembly: GCA_039090855.1. Taxonomy (NCBI): domain Eukaryota; kingdom Metazoa; phylum Arthropoda; class Arachnida; order Araneae; family Macrothelidae; genus Macrothele; species Macrothele yani. The sequence continues at coordinate 54,077,652 of CM077028.1, forward strand.
TACAAACCCAGCACGAAGATGACAAAGTCGCTCTTCTTTCCTTTTTGCCTCAGTGTGCTTCGGTGAAGGTAGACGGGTAGGGCGGGGAGTCGCCCCCCCCCTCTGTCACTTTCCTCCACCCTACAGCATCTTTCTCTCTTATAAACCCAACCAGAAGATGAAAAAGTCACTCTTCTCCACCCTACAGCATCTTTCTCTCTTACAAACCCAGCACGAAGATGACAAAGTCGCTCTTCTTTCCTTTTTGCCTCAGTGTGCTTCGGTGAAGGTAGACGGGTAGGGCGGGGAGTCGCCCCCCCCCCCCTTCTGTCACTTTCCTCCACCCTACAGCATCTTTCTCTCTTATAAACCCAACCAGAAGATGAAAAAGTCACTCTTCTCCACCCTACAGCATCTTTCTCTCTTACAAACCCAGCACGAAGATGACAAAGTCGCTCTTCTTTCCTTTTTGCCTCAGTGTGCTTCGGTGAAGGTAGACGGGTAGGGCGGGGAGTCCCCCCCCCTTCTGTCACTTTCCTCCACCCTACAGCATCTTTCTCTCTTATAAACCCAACCAGAAGATGAAAAAGTCACTCTTCTCCACCCTACAGCATCTTTCTCTCTTACAAACCCAGCACGAAGATGACAAAGTCGCTCTTCTTTCCTTTTTGCCTCAGTGTGCTTCGGTGAAGGTAGACGGGTAGGGCGGGGAGTCCCCCCCCCCTTCTGTCACTTTCCTCCACCCTACAGCATCTTTCTCTCTTATAAACCCAACCAGAAGATGAAAAAGTCACTCTTCTCCACCCTACAGCATCTTTCTCTCTTACAAACCCAGCACGAAGATGACAAAGTCGCTCTTCTTTCCTTTTTGCCTCAGTGTGCTTCGGTGAAGGTAGACGGGTAGGGCGGGGTGTCCCCCACCCCCTTCTGTCACTTTCCTCCACCCTACAGCATCTTTCTCTCTTATAAACCCAACCAGAAGATGAAAAAGTCACTCTTCTCCACCCTACAGCATCTTTCTCTCTTACAAACCCAGCACGAAGATGACAAAGTCGCTCTTCTTTCCTTTTTGCCTCAGTGTGCTTCGGTGAAGGTAGACGGGTAGGGCGGGAGTCCCCCCCCTTCTGTCACTTTCCTCCACCCTACAGCATCTTTCTCTCTTATAAACCCAACCAGAAGATGAAAAAGTCACTCTTCTCCACCCTACAGCATCTTTCTCTCTTACAAACCCAGCACGAAGATGACAAAGTCGCTCTTCTTTCCTTTTTGCCTCAGTGTGCTTCGGTGAAGGTAGACGGGTAGGGCGGGGTGTCCCCCCCCTTCTGTCACTTTCCTCCACCCTACAGCATCTTTCTCTCTTATAAACCCAACCAGAAGATGAAAAAGTCACTCTTCTCCACCCTACAGCATCTTTCTCTCTTACAAACCCAGCACGAAGATGACAAAGTCGCTCTTCTTTCCTTTTTGCCTCAGTGTGCTTCGGTGAAGGTAGACGGGTAGGGCGGGGAGTCCCCCCCCCCCCTTCTGTCACTTTCCTCCACCCTACAGCATCTTTCTCTCTTATAAACCCAACCAGAAGATGAAAAAGTCACTCTTCTCCACCCTACAGCATCTTTCTCTCTTACAAACCCAGCACGAAGATGACAAAGTCGCTCTTCTTTCCTTTTTGCCTCAGTGTGCTTCGGTGAAGGTAGACGGGTAGGGCAGGGGAGTCCCCCCCCCCTTCTGTCACTTTCCTCCACCCTACAGCATCTTTCTCTCTTATAAACCCAACCAGAAGATGAAAAAGTCACTCTTCTCCACCCTACAGCATCTTTCTCTCTTACAAACCCAGCACGAAGATGACAAAGTCGCTCTTCTTTCCTTTTGCCTCAGTGTGCTTCGGTGAAGGTAGACGGGTAGGGCGGGGTGTCCCCCCCCTTCTGTCACTTTCCTCCACCCTACAGTATCTTTCTCTCTTATAAACCCAACCAGAAGATGAAAAAGTCACTCTTCTCCACCCTACAGCATCTTTCTCTCTTACAAACCCAGCACGAAGATGACAAAGTCGCTCTTCTTTCCTTTTTGCCTCAGTGTGCTTCGGTGAAGGTAGACGGGTAGGGCAGGGATTCCCCCTTCTGTCACTTTCCTCCACCCTACAGCATCTTTCTCTCTTTACAAACCCAGCACGAAGATGACAAAGTCGCTCTTCTTTCCTTTTTGCCTCAGTGTGCTTCGGTGAAGGTAGACGGGTAGGGCAGGGAGTCGCCCCCCCCTCTGTCACTTTCCTCCACCCTACAGCATCTTTCTCTCTTATAAACCCAACCAGATGATGGAAAAGTCACTCTTCTCCACCCTACAGCATCTTTCTCTCTTACAAACCCAGCACGAAGATGACAAAGTCGCTCTTCTTTCCTTTTTGCCTCAGTGTGCTTCGGTGAAGGTAGACGGGTAGGGCGGGGAGTCGCCCCCCCCTCTGTCACTTTCCTCCACCCTACAGCATCTTTCTCTCTTATAAACCCAACCAGAAGATGAAAAAGTCACTCTTCTCCACCCTACAGCATCTTTCTCTCTTACAAACCCAGCACGAAGATGACAAAGTCGCTCTTCTTTCCTTTTTGCCTCAGTGTGCTTCGGTGAAGGTAGACGGGTAGGGCGGGGAGTCGCCCCCCCCCTCTGTCACTTTCCTCCACCCTACAGCATCTTTCTCTCTTATAAACCCAACCAGAAGATGAAAAAGTCACTCTTCTCCACCCTACAGCATCTTTCTCTCTTACAAACCCAGCACGAAGATGACAAAGTCGCTCTTCTTTCCTTTTTGCCTCAGTGTGCTTCGGTGAAGGTAGACGGGTAGGGCAGGGGTATCCCCCCCTTCTGTCACTTTCCTCCACCCTACAGTATCTTTCTCTCTTATAAACCCAACCAGAAGATGAAAAAGTCACTCTTCTCCACCCTACAGCATCTTTCTCTCTTACAAACCCAGCACGAAGATGACAAAGTCGCTCTTCTTTCCTTTTTGCCTCAGTGTGCTTCGGTGAAGGTAGACGGGTAGGGCGGGGATTCCCCCCCTTCTGTCACTTTCCTCCACCCTACAGCATCTTTCTCTCTTATAAACCCAACCAGAAGATGAAAAAGTCACTCTTCTCCACCCTACAGCATCTTTCTCTCTTACAAACCCAGCACGAAGATGACAAAGTCGCTCTTCTTTCCTTTTTGCCTCAGTGTGCTTCGGTGAAGGTAGACGGGTAGGGCGGGGTGTCCCCCCCCTTCTGTCACTTTCCTCCACCCTACAGCATCTTTCTCTCTTATAAACCCAACCAGAAGATGAAAAAGTCACTCTTCTCCACCCTACAGCATCTTTCTCTCTTACAAACCCAGCACGAAGATGACAAAGTCGCTCTTCTTTCCTTTTTGCCTCAGTGTGCTTCGGTGAAGGTAGACGGGTAGGGCGGGGAGTCGCCCCCCCCTTCTGTCACTTTCCTCCACCCTACAGCATCTTTCTCTCTTATAAACCCAACCAGAAGATGAAAAAGTCACTCTTCTCCACCCTACAGCATCTTTCTCTCTTACAAACCCAGCACGAAGATGACAAAGTCGCTCTTCTTTCCTTTTGCCTCAGTGTGCTTCGGTGAAGGTAGACGGGTAGGGCAGGGAGTCGCCCCCCCTCTGTCACTTTCCTCCACCCTACAGCATCTTTCTCTCTTATAAACCCAACCAGAAGATGAAAAAGTCACTCTTCTCCACCCTACAGCATCTTTCTCTCTTACAAACCCAGCACGAAGATGACAAAGTCGCTCTTCTTTCCTTTTTGCCTCAGTGTGCTTCGGTGAAGGTAGACGGGTAGGGCGGGGATTCCCCCCCCCTTCTGTCACTTTCCTCCACCCTACAGCATCTTTCTCTCTTATAAACCCAACCAGAAGATGAAAAAGTCACTCTTCTCCACCCTACAGCATCTTTCTCTCTTACAAACCCAGCACGAAGATGACAAAGTCGCTCTTCTTTCCTTTTTGCCTCAGTGTGCTTCGGTGAAGGTAGACGGGTAGGGCGGGGAGTCCCCCCCCTCTGTCACTTTCCTCCACCCTACAGCATCTTTCTCTCTTACAAACCCAGCACGAAGATGACAAAGTCGCTCTTCTTTCCTTTTTGCCTCAGTGTGCTTCGGTGAAGGTAGACGGGTAGGGCGGGGAGTCCCCCCCCTCTGTCACTTTCCTCCACCCTACAGCATCTTTCTCTCTTATAAACCCAACCAGATGATGGAAAAGTCACTCTTCTCCACCCTACAGCATCTTTCTCTCTTACAAACCCAGCACGAAGATGACAAAGTCGCTCTTCTTTCCTTTTGCCTCAGTGTGCTTCGGTGAAGGTAGACGGGTAGGGCGGGGTGTCCCCACCCCCTTCTGTCACTTTCCTCCACCCTACAGTATCTTTCTCTCTTATAAACCCAACCAGAAGATGAAAAAGTCACTCTTCTCCACCCTACAGCATCTTTCTCTCTTACAAACCCAGCACGAAGATGACAAAGTCGCTCTTCTTTCCTTTTTGCCTCAGTGTGCTTCGGTGAAGGTAGACGGGTAGGGCGGGGTATCCCCCCTTCTGTCACTCTCCTCCACCCTACAGTATCTTTCTCTCTTATAAACCCAACCAGAAGATGAAAAAGTCACTCTTCTCCACCCTACAGCATCTTTCTCTCTTACAAACCCAGCACGAAGATGACAAAGTCGCTCTTCTTTCCTTTTTGCCTCAGTGTGCTTCGGTGAAGGTAGACGGGTAGGGCGGGGAGTCCCCCCCCCTTCTGTCACTTTCCTCCACCCTACAGCATCTTTCTCTCTTATAAACCCAACCAGAAGATGAAAAAGTCACTCTTCTCCACCCTACAGCATCTTTCTCTCTTACAAACCCAGCACGAAGATGACAAAGTCGCTCTTCTTTCCTTTTTGCCTCAGTGTGCTTCGGTGAAGGTAGACGGGTAGGGCGGGGAGTCGCCCCCCCTTCTGTCACTTTCCTCCACCCTACAGCATCTTTCTCTCTTATAAACCCAACCAGAAGATGAAAAAGTCACTCTTCTCCACCCTACAGCATCTTTCTCTCTTACAAACCCAGCACGAAGATGACAAAGTCGCTCTTCTTTCCTTTTTGCCTCAGTGTGCTTCGGTGAAGGTAGACGGGTAGGGCGGGGATTCCCCCCCTTCTGTCACTTTCCTCCACCCTACAGCATCTTTCTCTCTTATAAACCCAACCAGAAGATGAAAAAGTCACTCTTCTCCACCCTACAGCATCTTTCTCTCTTACAAACCCAGCACGAAGATGACAAAGTCGCTCTTCTTTCCTTTTTGCCTCAGTGTGCTTCGGTGAAGGTAGACGGGTAGGGCGGGGAGTCGCCCCCCTCTGTCACTTTCCTCCACCCTGTCACTTCACTCTTCTCCACCCTACAGCATCTTTCTCTCTACAAACCCAGCACGAAGATGACAAAGTCGCTCTTCTTTCCTTTTTGCCTCAGTGTGCTTCGGTGAAGGTAGACGGGTAGGGCGGGGATTCGCCCCCCCCTTCTGTCACTTTCCTCCACCCTACAGCATCTTTCTCTCTTATAAACCCAACCAGAAGATGAAAAAGTCACTCTTCTCCACCCTACAGCATCTTTCTCTCTTACAAACCCAGCACGAAGATGACAAAGTCGCTCTTCTTTCCTTTTTGCCTCAGTGTGCTTCGGTGAAGGTAGACGGGTAGGGCGGGGATTCCCCCCCCCCCTTCTGTCACTTTCCTCCACCCTACAGCATCTTTCTCTCTTACAAACCCAGCACGAAGATGACAAAGTCGCTCTTCTTTCCTTTTTGCCTCAGTGTGCTTCGGTGAAGGTAGACGGGTAGGGCGGGGAGTCGCCCCCCCCTCTGTCACTTTCCTCCACCCTACAGCATCTTTCTCTCTTATAAACCCAACCAGATGATGGAAAAGTCACTCTTCTCCACCCTACAGCATCTTTCTCTCTTACAAACCCAGCACGAAGATGACAAAGTCGCTCTTCTTTCCTTTTTGCCTCAGTGTGCTTCGGTGAAGGTAGACGGGTAGGGCGGGGAGTCGCCCCCCCCTTCTGTCACTTTCCTCCACCCTACAGCATCTTTCTCTCTTATAAACCCAACCAGAAGATGAAAAAGTCACTCTTCTCCACCCTACAGCATCTTTCTCTCTTACAAACCCAGCACGAAGATGACAAAGTCGCTCTTCTTTCCTTTTTGCCTCAGTGCGCTTCGGTGAAGGTAGACGGGTAGGGCGGGGAGTCGCCCCCCCCCTCTGTCACTTTCCTCCACCCTACAACATCTTTCTCTCTTATAAACCCAGCACGAAGATGAAAAAGTCGCTCTTCTCCACCCTACAGCATCTTTCTCTCTTACAAACCCAGCACGAAGATGACAAAGTCGCTCTTCTTTCCTTTTTGCCTCAGTGTGCTTCGGTGAAGGTAGACGGGTAGGGCAGGGGAGTCCCCCCCCTTCTGTCACTTTCCTCCACCCTACAGTATCTTTCTCTCTTATAAACCCAACCAGAAGATGAAAAAGTCACTCTTCTCCACCCTACAGCATCTTTCTCTCTTACAAACCCAGCACGAAGATGACAAAGTCGCTCTTCTTTCCTTTTTGCCTCAGTGTGCTTCGGTGAAGGTAGACGGGTAGGGCGGGGATTCCCCCTTCTGTCACTTTCCTCCACCCTACAGCATCTTTCTCTCTTATAAACCCAACCAGAAGATGAAAAAGTCACTCTTCTCCACCCTACAGCATCTTTCTCTCTTACAAACCCAGCACGAAGATGACAAAGTCGCTCTTCTTTCCTTTTTGCCTCAGTGTGCTTCGGTGAAGGTAGACGGGTAGGGCAGGGTGTCCCCCCCTTCTGTCACTTTCCTCCACCCTACAGCATCTTTCTCTCTTATAAACCCAACCAGAAGATGAAAAAGTCACTCTTCTCCACCCTACAGCATCTTTCTCTCTTACAAACCCAGCACGAAGATGACAAAGTCGCTCTTCTTTCCTTTTTGCCTCAGTGTGCTTCGGTGAAGGTAGACGGGTAGGGCAGGGAGTCGCCCCCCCTTCTGTCACTTTCCTCCACCCTACAGCATCTTTCTCTCTTATAAACCCAACCAGAAGATGAAAAAGTCACTCTTCTCCACCCTACAGCATCTTTCTCTCTTACAAACCCAGCACGAAGATGACAAAGTCGCTCTTCTTTCCTTTTTGCCTCAGTGTGCTTCGGTGAAGGTAGACGGGTAGGGCGGGGAGTCGCCCCCCCTCTGTCACTTTCCTCCACCCTACAGCATCTTTCTCTCTTATAAACCCAACCAGAAGATGAAAAAGTCACTCTTCTCCACCCTACAGCATCTTTCTCTCTTACAAACCCAGCACGAAGATGACAAAGTCGCTCTTCTTTCCTTTTTGCCTCAGTGTGCTTCGGTGAAGGTAGACGGGTAGGGCGGGGATTCCCCCCCCTTCTGTCACTTTCCTCCACCCTACAGCATCTTTCTCTCTTATAAACCCAACCAGAAGATGAAAAAGTCACTCTTCTCCACCCTACAGCATCTTTCTCTCTTACAAACCCAGCACGAAGATGACAAAGTCGCTCTTCTTTCCTTTTGCCTCAGTGTGCTTCGGTGAAGGTAGACGGGTAGGGCGGGGAGTCGCCCCCCCCTTCTGTCACTTTCCTCCACCCTACAGCATCTTTCTCTCTTATAAACCCAACCAGAAGATGAAAAAGTCACTCTTCTCCACCCTACAGCATCTTTCTCTCTTACAAACCCAGCACGAAGATGACAAAGTCGCTCTTCTTTCCTTTTGCCTCAGTGTGCTTCGGTGAAGGTAGACGGGTAGGAGGGGAGTTCCCCCCCCCCTCTGTCACTTTCCTCCACCCTACAGCATCTTTCTCTCTTATAAACCCAACCAGAAGATGGAAAAAGTCACTCTTCTCCACCCTACAGCATCTTTCTCTCTTACAAACCCAGCACGAAGATGACAAAGTCGCTCTTCTTTCCTTTTTGCCTCAGTGTGCTTCGGTGAAGGTAGACGGGTAGGGCGGGGTGTCCCCACCCCCTTCTGTCACTTTCCTCCACCCTACAGCATCTTTCTCTCTTATAAACCCAACCAGAAGATGAAAAAGTCACTCTTCTCCACCCTACAGCATCTTTCTCTCTTACAAACCCAGCACGAAGATGACAAAGTCGCTCTTCTTTCCTTTTTGCCTCAGTGTGCTTCGGTGAAGGTAGACGGGTAGGGCGGGGAGTCGCCCCCCCCTCTGTCACTTTCCTCCACCCTACAGCATCTTTCTCTCTTATAAACCCAACCAGAAGATGAAAAAGTCACTCTTCTCCACCCTACAGCATCTTTCTCTCTTACAAACCCAGCACGAAGATGACAAAGTCGCTCTTCTTTCCTTTTGCCTCAGTGTGCTTCGGTGAAGGTAGACGGGTAGGGCGGGGAGTCGCCCCCCCCCTCTGTCACTTTCCTCCACCCTACAGCATCTTTCTCTCTTATAAACCCAACCAGAAGATGAAAAAGTCACTCTTCTCCACCCTACAGCATCTTTCTCTCTTACAAACCCAGCACGAAGATGACAAAGTCGCTCTTCTTTCCTTTTTGCCTCAGTGTGCTTCGGTGAAGGTAGACGGGTAGGGCGGGGATTCCCCCCCCCCTTCTGTCACTTTCCTCCACCCTACAGCATCTTTCTCTCTTATAAACCCAACCAGAAGATGAAAAAGTCACTCTTCTCCACCCTACAGCATCTTTCTCTCTTACAAACCCAGCACGAAGATGACAAAGTCGCTCTTCTTTCCTTTTTGCCTCAGTGCGCTTCGATGAAGGTAGACGGGTAGGGCGGGGAGTCGCCCCCCCCTCTGTCACTTTCCTCCACCCTACAGCATCTTTCTCTCTTACAAACCCAGCACGAAGATGACAAAGTCGCTCTTCTTTCCTTTTTGCCTCAGTGCGCTTCGGTGAAGGTAGACGGGTAGGGAGGGGAGTCGCCCCCCCCCTCTGTCACTTTCCTCCACCCTACAGCATCTTTCTCTCTTATAAACCCAACCAGATGATAAAAAGTCACTCTTCTCCACCCTACAGCATCTTTCTCTCTTACAAACCCAGCACGAAGATGACAAAGTCGCTCTTCTTTCCTTTTTGCCTCAGTGTGCTTCGGTGAAGGTAGACGGGTAGGGCGGGGTGTCCCCACCCCCTTCTGTCACTTTCCTCCACCCTACAGTATCTTTCTCTCTTATAAACCCAACCAGAAGATGAAAAAGTCACTCTTCTCCACCCTACAGCATCTTTCTCTCTTACAAACCCAGCACGAAGATGACAAAGTCGCTCTTCTTTCCTTTTTGCCTCAGTGTGCTTCGGTGAAGGTAGACGGGTAGGGCAGGGTATCCCCCCTTCTGTCACTCTCCTCCACCCTACAGTATCTTTCTCTCTTATAAACCCAACCAGAAGATGAAAAAGTCACTCTTCTCCACCCTACAGCATCTTTCTCTCTTACAAACCCAGCACGAAGATGACAAAGTCGCTCTTCTTTCCTTTTTGCCTCAGTGTGCTTCGGTGAAGGTAGACGGGTAGGGCGGGGTATCCCCCCTTCTGTCACTTTCCTCCACCCTACAGTATCTTTCTCTCTTATAAACCCAACCAGAAGATGAAAAAGTCACTCTTCTCCACCCTACAGCATCTTTCTCTCTTACAAACCCAGCACGAAGATGACAAAGTCGCTCTTCTTTCCTTTTTGCCTCAGTGTGCTTCGGTGAAGGTAGACGGGTAGGGAGGGGAGTCGCCCCCCCTCTGTCACTTTCCTCCACCCTACAGCATCTTTCTCTCTTATAAACCCAACCAGAAGATGAAAAAGTCACTCTTCTCCACCCTACAGCATCTTTCTCTCTTACAAACGCAGCACGAAGATGACAAAGTCGCTCTTCTTTCCTTTTTGCCTCAGTGTGCTTCGGTGAAGGTAGACGGGTAGGGCAGGGATTCCCCCCCCCTTCTGTCAATTTTCTCCACCCTACAGCATCTTTCTCTCTTATAAACCCAACCAGAAGATGAAAAAGTCACTCTTCTCCACCCTACAGCATCTTTCTCTCTTACAAACCCAGCACGAAGATGACAAAGTCGCTCTTCTTTCCTTTTTGCCTCAGTGCGCTTCGATGAAGGTAGACGGGTAGGGCGGGGAGTCGCCCCCCCCTCTGTCACTTTCCTCCACCCTACAGCATCTTTCTCTCTTACAAACCCAGCACGAAGATGACAAAGTCGCTCTTCTTTCCTTTTTGCCTCAGTGCGCTTCGGTGAAGGTAGACGGGTAGGGAGGGGAGTCGCCCCCCCTTCTGTCACTTTCCTCCACCCTACAGCATCTTTCTCTCTTATAAACCCAACCAGATGATGGAAAAGTCACTCTTCTCCACCCTACAGCATCTTTCTCTCTTACAAACCCAGCACGAAGATGACAAAGTCGCTCTTCTTTCCTTTTTGCCTCAGTGTGCTTCGGTGAAGGTAGACGGGTAGGGCAGGGATTCCCCCCCTTCTGTCACTTTCCTCCACCCTACAGCATCTTTCTCTCTTACAAACCCAGCACGAAGATGACAAAGTCGCTCTTCTTTCCTTTTTGCCTCAGTGTGCTTCAGTGAAGGTAGACGGGTAGGGCGGGGAGTCGCCTCCCCCTCTGTCACTTTCCTCCACCCTACAGCATCTTTCTCTCTTATAAACCCAACCAGATGATGGAAAAGTCACTCTTCTCCACCCTACAGCATCTTTCTCTCTTACAAACCCAGCACGAAGATGACAAAGTCGCTCTTCTTTCCTTTTTGCCTCAGTGTGCTTCGGTGAAGGTAGACGGGTAGGGCGGGGAGTCGCCGCCCCCTCTGTCACTTTCCTCCACCCTACAGCATCTTTCTATCTTATAAACCGAACCAGATGATGAAAAAGTCACTCTTCTCCACCCTACAGCATCTTTCTCTCTTACAAACCCAGCACGAAGATGACAAAGTCGCTCTTCTTTCCTTTTTGCCTCAGTGCGCTTCGGTGAAGGTAGACGGGTAGGGCGGGGAGTCGCCCCCCCTCTCTGTCACTTTCCTTCACCCTACAACATCTTTCTCTCTTATAAACCCAGCACGAAGATGTCGAAGTCGCTCTTCTCCACCCTACAGCATCTTTCTCTCTTACAAACCCAGCACGAAGATGACAAAGTCGCTCTTCTTTCCTTTTGCCTCAGTGTGCTTCAGTGAAGGTAGACGGGTAGGGCAGGGGTATCCCCCCCTTCTGTCACTCTCCTCCACCCTACAGTATCTTTCTCTCTTATAAACCCAGCACGAAGATGAAAAAGTCACTCTTCTCCACCCTACAGCATCTTTCTCTCTTACAAACCCAGCACGAAGATGACAAAGTCGCTCTTCTTTCCTTTTTGCCTCAGTGTGCTTCGGTGAAGGTAGACGGGTAGGGCGGGGATTCCCCCCCTTCTGTCACTTTCCTCCACCCTACAGTATCTTTCTCTCTTATAAATCCAACCAGAAGATGAAAAAGTCAATCTTCTCCACCCTACAGCATCTTTCTCTCTTACAAACCCAGCACGAAGATGACAAAGTCGCTCTTCTTTCCTTTTTGCCTCAGTGTGCTTCGGTGAAGGTAGACGGGTAGGGCGGGGTGTCCCCCACCCCTTCTGTCACTTTTCTCCACCCTACAGCATCTTTCTCTCTTATAAACCCAACCAGAAGATGAAAAAGTCACTCTTCTCCACCCTACAGCATCTTTCTCTCTTACAAACCCAGCACGAAGATGACAAAGTCGCTCTTCTTTCCTTTTTGCCTCAGTGTGCTTCGGTGAAGGTAGACGGGTAGGGCGGGAGTCGCCCCCCTTCTGTCACTTTCCTCCACCCTACAGCATCTTTCTCTCTTATAAACCCAACCAGAAGATGAAAAAGTCACTCTTCTCCACCCTACAGCATCTTTCTCTCTTACAAACGCAGCACGAAGATGACAAAGTCGCTCTTCTTTCCTTTTTGCCTCAGTGTGCTTCGGTGAAGGTAGACGGGTAGGGCGGGGAGTCGCCCCCCCCCTTCTGTCACTTTCCTCCACCCTACAGCATCTTTCTCTCTTATAAACCCAACCAGAAGATGAAAAAGTCACTCTTCTCCACCCTACAGCATCTTTCTCTCTTACAAACGCAGCACGAAGATGACAAAGTCGCTCTTCTTTCCTTTTTGCCTCAGTGTGCTTCGGTGAAGGTAGACGGGTAGGGCGGGGATTCCCCCCCCTTCTGTCACTTTTCTCCACCCTACAGCATCTTTCTCTCTTATAAACCCAACCAGAAGATGAAAAAGTCACTCTTCTCCACCCTACAGCATCTTTCTCTCTTACAAACCCAGCACGAAGATGACAAAGTCGCTCTTCTTTCCTTTTCGCCTCAGTGCGCTTCGATGAAGGTAGACGGGTAGGGCGGGGAGTCGCCCCCCCCCTCTGTCACTTTCCTCCACCCTACAGCATCTTTCTCTCTTACAAACCCAGCACGAAGATGACAAAGTCGCTCTTCTTTCCTTTTTGCATCAGTGCGCTTCGGTGAAGGTAGACGGGTAGGGAGGGGAGTCGCCCCACCCCCTCTGTCACTTTTCTCCACCCTAAAGCATCTTTCTCTCTTATAAACCCAACCAGATGATGGAAAAGTCACTCTAATCCACCCTACAGCATCTTTCTCTCTTACAAACCCAGCACGAAGATGACAAAGTCGCTCTTCTTTCCTTTTTGCCTCAGTGTGCTTCGGTGAAGGTAGACGGGTAGGGCGGGGTGTCCCCCACCCCCTTCTGTCACTTTCTTCCACCCTACAGTATCTTTCTCTCTTATAAACCCAACCAGAAGATGAAAAAGTCACTCTTCTCCACCCTACAGCATCTTTCTCTCTTACAAACCCAGCACGAAGATGACAAAGTCGCTCTTCTTTCCTTTTTGCCTCAGTGTGCTTCGGTGAAGGTAGACGGGTAGGGCGGGGATTCCCCCCTTCTGTCACTTTCCTCCACCCTACAGCATCTTTCTCTCTTATAAACCCAACCAGAAGATGAAAAAGTCAATCTTCTCCACCCTACAGCATCTTTCTCTCTTACAAACCCAGCACGAAGATGACAAAGTCGCTCTTCTTTCCTTTTTGCCTCAGTGTGCTTCGGTGAAGGTAGACGGGTAGGGCGGGGTGTCCCCCACCCCCTTCTGTCACTTTTCTCCACGTTACAGCATCTTTCTCTCTTACAAACCCAGCACGAAGATGACAAAGTCGCTCTTCTTTCCTTTTTGCCTCAGTGTGCTTCGGTGAAGGTAGACGGGTAGGGCGGGGATTCCCCCCCCCTTCTGTCACTTTCCTCCACCCTACAGCATCTTTCTCTCTTATAAACCGAACCAGAAGATGAAAAAGTCACTCTTCTCCACCCTACAGCATCTTTCTCTCTTACAAACCCAGCACGAAGATGACAAAGTCGCTCTTCTTTCCTTTTGCCTCAGTGCGCTTCGATGAAGGTAGACGGGTAGGGCGGGAGTCGCCCCCCCTCTGTCACTTTCCTCCACCCTACAGCATCTTTCTCTCTTACAAACCCAGCACGAAGATGACAAAGTCGCTCTTCTTTCCTTTTTGCCTCAGTGCGCTTCGGTGAAGGTAGACGGGTAGGGAGGGGAGTCGCCCCCCCCTCTGTCACTTTCCTCCACCCTACAGCATCTTTCTCTCTTATAAACCCAACCAGATGATGGAAAAGTCACTCTTCTCCACCCTACAGCATCTTTCTCTCTTACAAACCCAGCACGAAGATGACAAAGTCGCTCTTCTTTCCTTTTTGCCTCAGTGTGCTTCTGTGAAGGTAGACGGGTAGGGCAGGGTGTCCCCCACCCCCTTCTGTCACTTTCCTCCACCCTACAGTATCTTTCTCTCTTATAAACCCAACCAGAAGATGAAAAAGTCACTCTTCTCCACCCTACAGCATCTTTCTCTCTTACAAACCCAGCACGAAGATGACAAAGTCGCTCTTCTTTCCTTTTTGCCTCAGTGTGCTTCAGTGAAGGTAGACGGGTAGGGCGGGGTATTTCCCCCTTCTGTCACTCTCCTCCACCCTACAGTATCTTTCTCTCTTATAAACCCAACCAGAAGATGAAAAAGTCACTCTTCTCCACCCTACAGCATCTTTCTCTCTTACAAACCCAGCACGAAGATGACAAAGTCGCTCTTCTTTCCTTTTTGCTTCAGTGTGCTTCGGTGAAGGTAGACGGGTAGGGCGGGGATTCCACCCCCCTTCTGTCACTTTCCTCCACCCTACAGCATCTTTCTCTCTTACAAACCCAGCACGAAGATGACAAAGTCGCTCTTCTTTCCTTTTTGCCTCAGTGTGCTTCGGTGAAGGTAGACGGGTAGGGCGGGGATTCCCCCCCCCTTCTGTCACTTTCCTCCACCCTACAGCATCTTTCTCTCTTATAAACCCAACCAGAAGATGAAAAAGTCACTCTTCTCCACCCTACAGCATCTTTCTCTCTTACAAACCCAGCACGAAGATGACAAAGTCGCTCTTCTTTCCTTTTTGCCTCAGTGTGCTTCGGTGAAGGTAGACGGGTAGGGCGGGGTGTCCCCCCCCCTTCTGTCACTCTCCTCCACCCTACAGCATCTTTCTCTCTTACAAACCCAGCACGAAGATGACAAAGTCTCTCTTCTTTCCTTTTTGCCTCAGTGTGCTTCGGTGAAGGTAGACGGGTAGGGCGGGGAGCCCCCCCCTTCTGTCACTTTCCTCCACCCTACAGCATCTTTCTCTCTTACAAACCCAGCACGAAGATGACAAAGTCGCTCTTCTTTCCTTTTTGCCTCAGTGTGCTTCAGTGAAGGTAGACGGGTAGGGCGGGGAGTCGCCCCCCTCTGTCACTTTCCTCCACCCTACAGCATCTTTATCTCTTATAAACCCAACCAGAAGATGAAAAAGTCACTCTTCTCCACCCTACAGCATCTTTCTCTCTTACAAACGCAGCACGAAGATGACAAAGTCGCTCTTCTTTCCTTTTTGCCTCAGTGTGCTTCGGTGAAGGTAGACGGGTAGGGCGGGGATTCCCCCCCCCCTTCTGTCAATTTTCTCCACCCTACAGCATCTTTCTCTCTTATAAACCCAACCAGAAGATGAAAAAGTCACTCTTCTCCACCCTACAGCATCTTTCTCTCTTACAAACCCAGCACAAAGATGACAAAGTCGCTCTTCTTTCCTTTTTGCCTCAGTGCGCTTCGATGAAGGTAGACGGGTAGGGCGGGGAGTCGCCCCCCCCCCTCTGTCACTTTCCTCCACCCTACAGCATCTTTCTCTCTTACAAACCCAGCACGAAGATGACAAAGTCGCTCTTCTTTCCTTTTTGCCTCAGTGCGCTTCGGTGAAGGTAGACGGGTAGGGAGGGGAGTCGCCCCCCTCTGTCACTTTCCTCCACCCTACAGCATCTTTCTCTCTTATAAACCCAACCAGATGATGAAAAAGTCACTCTTCTCCACCCTACAGCATCTTTCTCTCTTACAAACCCAGCACGAAGATGACAAAGTCGCTCTTCTTTCCTTTTTGCCTCAGTGTGCTTCGGTGAAGGTAGACGGGTAGGACGGGGTGTCCCCACCCCCTTCTGTCACTTTCCTCCACCCTACAGTATCTTTCTCTCTTATAAACCCAACCACAAGATGAAAAAGTCACTCTTCTCCACCCTACAGCATCTTTCTCTCTTACAAACCCAGCACGAAGATGACAAAGTCGCTCTTCTTTCCTTTTGCCTCAGTGTGCTTCAGTGAAGGTAGACGGGTAGGGCGGGGTATCCCCCTTCTGTCACTCTCCTCCACCCTACAGTATCTTTCTCTCTTATAAACCCAACCAGAAGATGAAAAAGTCACTCTTCTCCACCCTACAGCATCTTTCTCTCTTACAAACCCAGCACGAAGATGACAAAGTCGCTCTTCTTTCCTTTTTGCCTCAGTGTGCTTCGGTGAAGGTAGACGGGTAGGGCAGGGATTCCCCCCCCCTTCTGTCACTTTCCTCCACGTTACAGCATCTTTCTCTCTTACAAACCCAGCACGAAGATGACAAAGTCGCTCTTCTTTCCTTTTTGCCTCAGTGTGCTTCGGTGAAGGTAGACGGGTAGGGCGGGGATTCCCCCCTTCTGTCACTTTCCTCCACCCTACAGCATCTTTCTCTCTTATAAACCGAACCAGAAGATGAAAAAGTCACTCTTCTCCACCCTACAGCATCTTTCTCTCTTACAAACCCAGCACGAAGATGACAAAGTCGCTCTTCTTTCCTTTTTGCCTCAGTGTGCTTCGGTGAAGGTAGACGGGTAGGGCGGTTTGTCCCCCCCCTTCTGTCACTCTCCTCCACCCTACAGTATCTTTCTCTCTTATAAACCCAACCAGAAGATGAAAAAGTCACTCTTCTCCACCCTACAGCATCTTTCTCTCTTACAAACCCAGCACGAAGATGACAAAGTCGCTCTTCTTTCCTTTTGCCTCAGTGTGCTTCGGTGAAGGTAGACGGGTAGGGCGGGGATTCCCCCCCCTTCTGTCACTTTCCTCCACCCTACAGCATCTTTCTCTCTTATAAACCCAACCAGAAGATGAAAAAGTCACTCTTCTCCACCCTACAGCATCTTTCTCTCTTACAAACCCAGCACGAAGATGACAAAGTCGCTCTTCTTTCCTTTTTGCCTCAGTGTGCTTCGGTGAAGGTAGACGGGTAGGGCGGGGAATCCCCCCCCTTCTGTCACTTTCCTCCACCCTACAGCATCTTTCTGTCTTATAAACCCAACCAGGAGATGAAAAAGTCACTCTTCTCCACCCTACAGCATCTTTCTCTCTTACAAACCCAGCACGAAGATGACAAAGTCGCTCTTCTTTCCTTTTTGCCTCAGTGTGCTTCGGTGAAGGTAGACGGGTAGGGCAGGGAGCCCCCCCCCTTCTGTCACTTTCCTCCACCCTACAGCATTTTTCTCTCTTACAAACCCAGCACGAAGATGACAAAGTCGCTCTTCTTTCCTTTTTGCCTCAGTGTGCTTCAGTGAAGGTAGACGGGTAGGGCGGGGAGTCGCCCCCCTCTGTCACTTTCCTCCACCCTACAGCATCTTTCTCTCTTATAAACCCAACCAGATGATGGAAAAGTCACTCTTCTCCACCTTACAGCATCTTTCTCTCTTACAAACCCAGCACGAAGATGACAAAGTCGCTCTTCTTTCCTTTTTGCCTCAGTGTGCTTCGGTGAAGGTAGACGGGTAGGGCGGGGAGTCGCCCCCTCCCCTATGTCACTTTCCTCCACCCTACAGCATCTTTCTCTCTTACAAACCCAGCACGAAGATGACAAAGTCGCTCTTCTTTCCTTTTTGCCTCAGTGCGCTTCGGTGAAGGTAGACGGGTAGGGCGGGGAGTCGCCCCCCCCTCTGTCACTTTCCTCCACCCTACAACATCTTTCTCTCTTATAAACCCAGCACGAAGATGTCGAAGTCGCTCTTCTCCACCCTACAGCATCTTTCTCTCTTACAAACCCAGTACGAAGATGACAAAGTCGCTCTTCTTTCCTTTTTGCCTCAGTGTGCTTCAGTGAAGGTAGACGGGTAGGGCGGGGTATCCCCCCTTCTGTCACTCTCCTCCACCCTACAGTATCTTTCTCTCTTATAAACCCAGCACGAAGATGAAAAAGTCACTCTTCTCCACCCTACAGCATCTTTCTCTCTTACAAACCCAGCACGAAGATGACAAAGTCGCTCTTCTTTCCTTTTTGCCTCAGTGTGCTTCGGTGAAGGTAGACGGGTAGGGCGGGGATTCCCCCCCTTCTGTCACTTTCCTCCACCCTACAGCATCTTTCTCTCTTATAAATCCAACCAGAAGATGAAAAAGTCAATCTTCTCCACCCTACAGCATCTTTCTCTCTTACAAACCCAGCACGAAGATGACAAAGTCGCTCTTCTTTCCTTTTTGCCTCAGTGTGATTCGGTGAAGGTACACGGGTAGGGCGGGGTGTCCCCCACCTCCCTTCTGTCACTTTTCTCCACCCTACAGCATCTTTCTCTCTTATAAACCCAACCAGAAGATGAAAAAGTCACTCTTCTCCACCCTACAGCATCTTTCTCTCTTACAAACCCAGCACGAAGATGACAAAGTCGCTCTTCTTTCCTTTTCGCCTCAGTGTGCTTCGGTGAAGGTAGACGGGTAGGGCGGGGAGTCGCCCCCCCCTCTGTCACTTTCCTCCACCCTACAGCATCTTTCTCTCTTATAAACCCAACCAGAAGATGAAAAAGTCACTCTTCTCCACCCTACAGCATCTTTCTCTCTTACAAACGCAGCACGAAGATGACAAAGTCGCTCTTCCTTCTTTTTGCCTCAGTGTGCTTCGGTGAAGGTAGACGGGTAGGGCGGGGAGTCGCCCCCCTCTGTCACTTTCCTCCACCCTACAGCATCTTTCTCTCTTACAAACGCAGCACGAAGATGACAAAGTCGCTCTTCTTTCCTTTTTGCCTCAGTGTGCTTCGGTGAAGGTAGACGGGTAAGGTGGGGATTCCCCCCCCTTCTGTCACTTTTCTCCACCCTACAGCATCTTTCTCCCTTATAAACCCAACCAGAAGATGACAAAGTCACTCTTCTCCACCCTACAGCATCTTTCTCTCTTACAAACCCAGCACGAAGATGACAAAGTCGCTCTTCTTTCCTTTTCGCCTCAGTGCGCTTCGATGAAGGTAGACGGGTAGGGCGAGGAGTCGCCCCCCCCTCTGTCACTTTCCTCCACCCTACAGCATCTTTCTCTCTTACAAACCCAGCACGAAAATGACAAAGTCGCTCTTCTTTCCTTTTTGCCTCAGTGCGCTTCGGTGAAGGTAGACGGGTATTGAGGGGAGTCGCCCCCCCCCTCTGTCACTTTCCTCCACCCTACAGCATCTTTCTCTCTTATAAACCCAACCAGATGATGGAAAAGTCACTCTTCTCCACCCTACAGCATCTTTCTCTCTTACAAACCCAGCACGAAGATGACAAAGTCGCTCTTCTTTCCTTTTTGCCTCAGTGTGCTTCGGTGAAGGTAGACGGGTAGGGCGGGGTGTCCCCCACCCCTTCTGTCACTTTCTTCCACCCTACAGTATCTTTCTCTCTTATAAACCCAACCAGAAGATGAAAAAGTCTCTCTTCTCCACCCTACAGCATCTTTCTCTCTTACAAACCCAGCACGAAGATGACAAAGTCGCTCTTCTTTCCTTTTGCCTCAGTGTGCTTGAGTGAAGGTAGACGGGTAGGGCAGGGTATCCCCCCCCTTCTGTCACTCTCCTCCACCCTACAGTATCTTTCTCTCTTATAAACCCAACCAGAAGATGAAAAAGTCACTCTTCTCCACCCTACAGCATCTTTCTCTCTTACAAACCCAGCACGAAGATGACAAAGTCGCTCTTCTTTCCTTTTTGCCTCAGTGTGCTTCGGTGAAGGTAGACGGGTAGGGCGGAGATTCCCCCCCCTTCTGTCACTTTTCTCCACCCTACAGCATCTTTCTCTCTTACAAACCCAGCACGAAGATGACAAAGTCGCTCTTCTTTCCTTTTTGCCTCAGTGCGCTTCGGTGAAGGTAGACGGGTAGGGAGGGGAGTCGCCCCCCCCTCTGTCACTTTCCTCCACCCTACAGCATCTTTCTCTCTTATAAACCCAACCAGATGATGGAAAAGTCACTCTTCTCCACCCTACAGCATCTTTCTCTCTTACAAACCCAGCACGAAGATGACAAAGTCGCTCTTCTTTCCTTTTTGCCTCAGTGTGCTTCGGTGAAGGTAGACGGTAGGGCGGGGTGTCCCCCCCCTTCTGTCACTCTCCTCCACCCTACAGTATCTTTCTCTCTTATAAACCCAACCAGAAGATGAAAAAGTCACTCTTCTCCACCCTACAGCATCTTTCTCTCTTACAAACCCAGCACGAAGATGACAAAGTCGCTCTTCTTTCCTTTTTGCCTCAGTGTGCTTCGGTGAAGGTAGACGGGTAGGGCGGGGATTCCCCCCCTTCTGTCACTTTCCTCCACCCTACAGCATCTTTCTCTCTTATAAAGCCAACCAGAAGATGAAAAAGTCACTCTTCTCCACCCTACAGCATCTTTCTCTCTTACAAACCCAGCACGAAGATGACAAAGTCGCTCTTCTTTCCTCTTTGCCTCAGTGTGCTTCGGTGAAGGTAGACGGGTAGGGCGGGGATTCCCCCCTTCTGTAACTTTCCTCCGCCCTACAGCATCTTTCTCTCTTATAAACCCAACCAGAAGATGAAAAAGTCACTCTTCTCCACCCTACAGCATCTTTCTCTCTTACAAACCCAGCACGAAGATGACAAAGTCGCTCTTCTTTCCTTTTTGCCTCAGTGCGCTTCGGTGAAGGTAGACGGGTAGGGCGGGGAGTCGCCCCCCTCTGTCACTTTCCTCCACCCTACAGCATCTTTCTCTCTTATAAACCAAACCAGAAGATGAAAAAGTCACTCTTCTCCACCCTACAGCATCTTTCTCTCTTACAAACCCAGCACGAAGATGACAAAGTCGCTCTTCTTTCCTTTTTGCCTCAGTGTGCTTCGGTGAAGGTAGACGGGTAGGGCGGGGATTCCCCCCCCCCCCCCTTCTGTCACTTTCCTCCACCCTACAGCATCTTTCTCTCTTATAAACCCAACCAGAAGATGAAAAAGTCACTCTTCTCCACCCTACAGCATCTTTCTCTCTTACAAACCCAGCACGAAGATGACAAAGTCGCTCTTCTTTCCTTTTTGCCTCAGTGTGCTTCGGTGAAGGTAGACGGGTAGGGCGGGGAGTCCCCCCCCCTTCTGTCACTTTCCTCCACCCTACCGCATCTTTTTCTCTTATAAACCCAACCAGAAGATGACAAAGTCACTCTTCTTTCCTTTTACCTCAGTAAGCTTCGGAGGAGGTAGGCGGAGGAGGGCGGGGTCTTCCTCCTCCTCTTACCAGCGTCTCCCTCTGCCACTCTTGTCCCCCTACAGCATCTTTGTCTCTTATAAACCCAGCCCGAAGATGACAAAGTTGCTTTTCTTTCCTTTTTGCCTCAGTGTGCTTCGGAGAAGGTAAGCGAGGGAGGGTGGGGAATCGTGCCGTTGAAAAAATCGGAAAAGAGAAGGCCTCTTAAACAATGAAAGAAAAGACTGCATCCAGTTTGGCGGTCTATTTTTTTATAAAAAATCACCTGTTTTTCCAGCGTAAA
This sequence comes from Macrothele yani, assembly GCA_039090855.1. NCBI lineage: Eukaryota > Metazoa > Arthropoda > Arachnida > Araneae > Macrothelidae > Macrothele > Macrothele yani. Next base: position 54,098,794 of record CM077028.1, read on the forward strand.
GGGGAATTCCCGTTTACGCTGAAAAAAACTGATCTTGCTTGACAGTATTTGTTTCCGAGGAAATTTGAGATGAGTTTTATTCAAAAAATTCGTACTATACAATAAAGCTACTTGAACTCGTTCGGCATAGGAAAATGGGTTACATGTTATTTTTCGGCTATCTTGACGGTGATTTTCGAAAGTTCGAAATACGCAATAATTCGTTATATCCGGGTTCGACATAATCGATTATACATGATTTCTAGTCTTTCTTTTTTTTTTTTTTTTTCTTAGCTCATCCACTGAACTTTCAGAGGTTCCGGCTGATTTGCCCCGCCGTATTCTCAAATGCCGATTTTTGAGTCTTTAAAGCCAGTGCATTACTTTTGATAAATTCTTGAATCCGGTTTTCTTTCCCAGTGTCTCGCTTTTCCAAGAAAAACTTCATTGGTAATAACTCCGTGCTGGGCATTTATCTGGCCAATACATAGAACGAGTTCTCCAAATTTAGTGCTTGCCATTTAAAATTTTTTTTAACTGAGTGTAGTTGTTTTTCAAATTATATCCATTTATGTTTATTATTTAATATGTCTCTTACCGTTCCTCTGCTAATTTCGCTTGTCAAAAAGGTCGGAGAAGGGATTTCATGATTTTATTCCTTTTAATTCATGAATTTATTTTATTTTAATTTATGATTAGATCAAGGATTGCAATATTTGAATTAGCATATCGAAATGTTCCCATGAGCATGCAATCTTACTCATTTCAGGGTGCTTTAAAATAAACAAAAACTGATGAATGAAGAAAAGCGCCCACACAAAAAGTAATCCCCGCGAGAAGCTTTGACTACCGAGGGCGTTGGATAATTAAAATTTTAGAATCTAAAATGTGAGGCAGAAAATGTATCTTTCTGAGGGATTATATGCCCCGTGGGAAATGTAAAAGGCACAAGTTAAGCTATTGTCGCTTGATCAAATCGTTAAGGGAACCATGTATACAGGGTGAGTAATTTGTCCCAACCTCTCCGTCTAGTAAACTTCGATATACACAGTTGTATCAGAATAATATGACCACCTACCTAATAATGGGAATAACCACCCTTGTCCCGGATGACAGCGGCGAGACGGCGTGGCATGGACGCAATGAGGACCTGGAAGGTTGCCTGAAGAACACGTGTCCGTTCGGACTGCAGCAGAGCACAGAAGTCCCGGAGATGACGTGGTTCTGAGTCGGCACGTCGAACCTGTCTATCCAAATACTCCCACAAGTGCTCTATGGTATTGAGGTCGGACGATTTCGCCTGCCAAGGGAGACATCGCTGTCGTGTTTCTGGAACCAGTGACGCACTCCCTTAGCGACATCGCAGGGTAAACGTCCAACATCAAGGGAAGCTCTATAAAATAAAATACATTTTTTTAAAGACATAATGGTAAATTTTGCTTGAAAATTTAACTATTTCTTCACTCAAGCCAGGATTAATACAGTTATTATTTTTTTGGTCGATGTTGTCCTTGCCTCAAGCCCCGGTGGCGCAGTGGTCTGAGCGATGGCCTCTGATCATTCGTCCGAAAGTGGTCCGGATTCGAATCCCGATGAGGCATGGAGGTTGTGTTTGTCTTACGGCACTGGCTCTCTCCCTTCCCTGGGACCAGCGACCCTAAATCAGGGACGGGCGACTGCTTATAGCCCATTGAGTTGCTCACGGTGGTCGTTAAACCTCCGATGAAAAAAAAAATAATACATTGTAATCTTTCTTACAGAGGATGAGTCGAAAGTTTTGCAATATTTGCATAAACGCATGTGCTCCGGCGGGTGTGTCACGTGTTTAAACTCCTTCAAGTCGCGCACTGCAGTGAGTCGAAAGGGATATAAAGTGGTAGTCGCTGCTGTGAACAGCATTGCATTTCTTCTTCCTGTCAGAGGTTGGGGCGTCTAGAAGATGAACAGCCACAACCGGCTACTTAGGGAACTTTTACTTTACGAGTTTGAACTCGGCCATTACGCTGCTCAAGCAACACGAAACATTTGCCATGAGAAAGGGGAAGGTTCCGTAAACCACAGCACCGCAGCCAGATGGTTCAAGAAATTTCGCTCAGCTGATATGGACCTGGACGATCAGCAAAGGTCAGGTGGGCCGCGAACCGTGGATTCGGAGGCCATGCGCCAGGCCGTAGATGCAAATTTGACAACTAGAACTCGAAGATTATAAGGCAAGCTGGGCATCCAAAATTAAAAGAAACAATGCCGTCTGTCGTACGATTTTTTTTTATAAAACTTCACGTTAAAAACATATATACAGATTAAAATCATATATACAAGTTAACATACACACATGAGACCTACCGAGCTTACTTTAAGCTCATCCTCATATGTTTGACAATGCACTATTCATAACTACTTCGATGTTGATGATATACCATGACAGCATTCACTGGGACGCAGTTCGGAGATATAAGCTGGGCATATCACAGGCCACTATGGTTCGTCACCTTCAGGACCCCGGCAAGGTCTACAAGAACTGCCACATTGTCCTTCAGGAACTGTCCTTCACCAGCTGAAGCAAACCTGCGGAGTGGAAGTGTGCACGAAAGTCCTAGAAAACCCGCGCGATGTACGTTTCATCAAGAGTATTGTAACGTGTGATGAAAAGTGGGTCTATTTCCGTAATACTAACACACAACGTCTGAGGTTGAGCCTGGGCCGAGCTTCCTGATCCTGTTTCAGAACGTGGGCGCTTCGAGCACAAGGTGATGCTCTGCGTATGCTGAAATGTCGAGTTGATAAGCCATTATGAATTTGTTCCAGACGGTCGGATCACCAACGCCAACCTCTACTCTAAACAGCTGGAGCCTGTTTTGGAGGAGAAGTTCCCGGCGCTCATGAACCGAAATTGCGATCTCCTACAACAGTACAAATCTCGGCCTCATACAGCGCGATCGACCAGAACAAAACTCCAGGAAATTGACGGCATCGAACTGATGGCATCAGTTCGACCCAGCATATAGTCCGGACCTTGCCCCCATCGGACTGTTACCTGTTCCGGTCCATTTCCCATTTACTTCGCGGACGGCACTTCAATAACCAGGAGGAGGTAACAGCTGGGGTGAAGGAGTTCTTCGCCTCGAAGGACAAGAACTGGTACCGCCACGGAATCGAAGAACTGGCAGACAGATGGCTGAAGACGGTGCAACACGATGGCCTATACACTGAAGAGCAATTGAATTAAAGACAGCTTGTGTTATGCATATGTGGCGCTGTGGGCGGCCCTGTAAACGGAAACGACATAACGTATGCAGCGATCCGACAATATAAGGAGTGATGCGACGGGAATCAGAAAGAATCGGACGCAGTATGGATAAGACGAAGGATCAAAGCGCATTTGGTCGTGGGCAAATTGTCGGGGGCCGACGAATGGGTCACTCCATCTCGGAAGTCGTGCAGCCACTGGGATTTTTAGGAGTCACTGTGTCACGGGTGCACCGTGAATACATCGAATCCGGTAAAACCATCCCTGCAAGGGCTAACTGCCGTGGACAACAGCGTGTGGATGAGCGGGGTCATCGTAGGCTTGCTCGAATTGTAACAGCGGATAGACGGGCCACAGTGCAAGAAATCACTCAGCAATTTAACGCTGGTGCACAAAAACGTTTAAGCAGCCACACCATCCAGAACCATCTCCTCGCTATGGGGTACAGAAGCCATCGTCCCATGAGGGTACCGCTGCTGACCGCACATCACAGGGTGCAAAGATTAGCATGGGCACTGGAACATCGCCACCGGATCTATATATGTGGAAAAATGTTGCCTGGACTGATGAGTCGAGATTTGCGTTGGTACATGCTGATGACAGGATACGAGTACGGCGCAAACCACATGAAGCGATGGATCCTTCTTGCCAGCAGGATACTCTTCAAGCTAGTGGGGGTGGCCTTCTCCTCTGGGGACTGTTTATGTGGACTGAAATGGGACCCCTGGTAGGTGTGACATCGTCTCTCACAGGTCAACGTTACCGGGATTTCCTGGACGACCGTTTGCTCCCGTTTGTGCGTCTTCAACAACATCCCACTGGGGACCTCATCCTGTAACAAGACAATGCACTGTGTCATCGCTCTCGAATTGTATCCGAATCGTTGGATTAACACTGCACCGACGTGACCTAGATTCCTTGGCCAGCTAGGTCACTTGACCTCAATCCCATCGAGCACTTCTTAGATGCCATCGAAAGAGACGCTCGAGGCTCTGATACCCTCCATCAAATCTTCGTGAACTGTGGGAGCTTGTTCAGGAGTCATGGATCCATATGGCTTCCCAACGCGTCCGGTGTCTTGTCGAGTCCATGCCGAGACGAATCGCCGCCGTCATCAGGGCGAAAGGTGGTGCTACACGTTACTAGACAGGTATCTCTAATTCAATTGCTCTTCAGTGTACTTTGAATGCTAGTCAGCTTTCGTCAAAAGGGGTCCGTGTTCGAATCCCGGTGAGGTATGGATGTTGTGTTTGTCTTATGGCACTGGCTCTTTCCCTTTCCTGGAACCAGTGACCCTAAATTAGGGACGGGCGACTGCTTATAGCCCATTGAGTTGCTCACAGTGGTCGCTAAACCTCCAACAAAAAAATAAACAAAAAAAAGTTATAAAGTGATCCAAATATTTCAAAACTTTCGACTCATCCTCTGTATTACGGCCATTATTCATAATTGCACAATTACTGTGTTATATTGTTATAAATACCCTTTCGCTGTAACGAATCATGATTACAAAGCTCCCCAGGGCTTTCAGGAACCAACTTCGGTGGTCTGTGTTTCTCTTTTTTAACCTCGAATTCAACACTCCTATTTTTATTTTATACACCAAGAAAGCCGTCTTCCATTGTATTCTTAGAGCAACAAGGAAATCCACATTTTCCGAAAGAGTTCAGTGATATTAGACTGAAGGTTATGTAATCACTTCTTGATTACCAAACGCAAATGAAACGCATCACAATAACAAAAGGAAATGACGTGAAAAATTAGATCTCGCCCGCAGTGGCAATCAAGGCATGTGTTTCTTCCAAGGATAAAAACATTCTTCTACAATGTTGTTCAAGGATAAAAACATTCTTACAAATAAGGTAAAGAAATATGCAAGGTCAAGAAAAAAATGATTCGTGACCAGGGAAGCGATAAAGGAAGTTAAAAACTTTGAGTGAAAGATAAGGAAAAAGTCATAGCTCTTAGGCGGGGGAAGGGGGATGCACCTTATTTACTTACGTAAGTTTTTTTTTTTTTTTCATTTTGGTCACACCGATAGGAGACAGTTTCTCATTATAGTGTATAAGCACCAAAGAGGGGGTACAGCTATACTGTTGGATATAGAAGTTTAATAGCAGAAAAGATGCTTTCCACGCTGGTGATTAAAAAATCAAGGAAAATAACTTCAACAGAAGTAGAATCGTGTATTTCAGAATTCCGTTTCGCACGAAAAATTGGTTACATTTGTTTTTTGGCACATGGGGTCCTTCTGAATGTATTTTGGGGTCCTTCCTCTTATTATTAGGTGTACAAAAAAGTTTAAAAGCGCTTTAAGACAACGCAACATGTAATTTGAGACAAAATAACAATAGCTTTACGAATCACAATATGCGCTGTCATTCTCTACCACCTTCCGCCATCGGTCGAGCATCTGACGGATTCCAGTAATGAATAATACTTCGTCGTGTGACGTGATGAAGTCATCAACCCATTTTTGTACTTCGTCACATGTTCGGAACCTTACAGTAGACAAACCATTTTGCATCAATCGGAGCAAATGATAGTCTGAATGGGGCTATGTTGGGATTATACGCCCGGTGCTAAACTTCCCATCCAAGCGTCAGTAACGTTTCCTTCGCCGATTTCGCGATATGCGTCCTAGCGTTGTCATGCAGTACTTTCACGGGACGCAATCTTTTGCCTGTGAATGGACGTTTCCGACAGATTTCCTGGTTCAATCGCAGCAATTGGTGCTTGTAGCGATCAACAGTACCGATTTGACTTTGTTCCAATAGTTCATAATATAGAGCACACCCTTCATATCCCACCAGATGCACAGCAGAACTTTCGTGGAGTGAATATTAAATTTCGGTGTCGAAGTCGTTGCTTCACTGGAGTCTAACCAGTGTTTTTTGCGTTTGGGATTGTCGTACCATATCCACTTTTCATCACCCGTAAAGATTTTCCAGAGGAAATACTTTCTGTCTTGTTTATTCAATAGATTGAAACACCTGATGACACGCTCATCCTTGTTCCTCTGGCTCAGGTCATGTGGCACCCATTTTCCTTTGTTCTGAATCTTTCCCTTTGAGCGTAAATGATTGGAAGTGGTTTGTTGAGTTACCCCAAGTTGTTCAGTTAGTTCTTTTGCGTTTGAGACGAATCTTCATCCAGCAATGCTTGCAGTTCGTAATGTGGGGAGGCGCTACGTTCTCGATCACTAACATCAAATTCACCAGCTTGAAACCGTCTAAACCAAAACTCACACGGGCTTTTCGATACATTTTCACCCCCTAGAACAGAACAGATCACTACACATACTTTTGCAGCACAATTTCCTTGATGAAATTCCTAACGAATGCAGTGTCGGATAAATGCAGCATGGCTTGCCACCTTTCACCTACCGATGTGCAAGTGCTTTTGATTGTTGGGCAAAGTTCTGTGTCACATTTTATATTCTGGACCAGTTACGATCACATGACAAGAACGCAGGGGAATGTCAGATATATAAACTAGCAGTATACGTCACGCAAAAAAGCTTCAAAACTTATTTTGTTTTGTTTTTTTCACCAAAGAACAAACGCATAACATTTTCAAAAACCTAGTAATGTGGAAAAACCTAGATTTTGAAAAAAATCTCACAAATGCAAATGTTGCTTGATGCACCTTATGAGTTTTAATACTATTGAAATCTCACTTCAAAATGTTTTTTTAGAATATTTCGTAACAGAAATTTGCGGATTTGTACACTGCTGGCCACCCAAAATGCAACACCAAGAAGGAAGCATCCGACTGCCCTGAAATTCGCAACATGCGTCGCCTGCGAGAGGACATGCAAACGATTAGCATTGCAGGGCATATGCAAATCATGTGCGATAGGCACGCCACCGAAAAGCACTATGAGAAGGGTGCACAGAAGGTAAGGTGTAAGTAGTGGAAGTGTGTCGTGCTGCCGGACCTGTGCGTGGGAAGCTTCCTAATGCCTCGTCGCAGAATACGGCTGTCATTCCAGCACGTTTCGGAGTTCGACAGAGGACGAACAGTGGCTTATCGCGACAGCGGTTTATGGTGCCGAGACATCGGCGCCCGTGTGAGACGACGTCCAGCCACAGTGAGGCAAGTATGGATTCGGTGGGTGCAGGAGGGACAGACGGACCGACGTGAACGATTGCCGCAGCCGCGGCACTCCACCGACTGAGAGGACCGGCATGTTGTGCGGCGGGCATAAACGGCTCGCACCGCCACATCACGAACGTTAGCGAGGGAATTATGGTGTGTTGCGCAACAACCTGTGTCAGCACGTACCGTTCGACGTCGTCTGCAGGAGCGAGGACTTGTCGCACGGCGCCCATTGCTCCGATTACCATTGACGTTACACGAGTGCGGCGGCAGTGGGCTGTTGAACGCCGCACCTGGACTACGGAAAGGAACGACATTGTCTTCTCCGACGAATCCCGCTTCTGCCTGCAACACCACAATGGTCGGATCCGCGTGTGGCGGCACCGCGGCGAGAGACTGTATGTCGCCTGCGTTATGCATCGCCATACCGGTCTGTCTCCTGGCGTTAGGGTTTGGGGCGCAATTGGATATGACACCCGCACCCCTTTGGCACGCATCGCCGGTACACTCAACAGCCACCGCACCATCTCTGACGTTTTGCAGCCTGTAGTCCTCCCTTACCTGAAGGACCTGCCAGCGGCCACGTTTCAACAGGACAATGCGCACCCGCACGTGGCACGCATCATGCAACAATTCTTCACGGCCTACCAGGTGTCACTGCTGCCGTGGCCCACCTGTTCTCCTGATATGTCGCCCATCGAACACGTCTGGTCGCTGATCGGCAACCGAGTGGCCCGGCAAGCATCACCCGAGGCTACGCCTGATGAACTGTGTCAACGTGTGGAAGCAGCCTGGACCGACATACCCCAAGCCCACATCCAAAGACTCTTTCTTTCGATGCCTCGGCGTGTAGCGGCCGTTATTGCCAGCCATGGGGGACACACGAACTATTGATGTCTGCGTGTTCCGCAAGTCTCACGGGCCTGTAAGCTCAATCGTTTCATCTTTGTATCTGTTGTCATGTGTCCAGTAAATCTGGCTTTGCTATCTCGTGTCCTTCTTGGTGTTGCATTTTGGGTGGCCAGCAGTGTATGTAAGGGGATTTCCAGAACGTCAATGAAACTAGACATATACATTTTCCTTCCCATCAACATAAAGGGCACTGAAGAATCGGCTCGTATCCTGAAAAGAAGTCATTTGAATACGTTTTTGTATAAGTGATGGTTTTGAATTGCTACCATACATTACGTCAAACCCCAAACAAAGATTTGTAAATAATAAAAAAAGACAAAAAACAAGATTTCAATTACAACATTAATGACAAACCTCAACAAGATTTGTTCGTTAATTGTTTGCTTTCAACTGAACTCAAAGCTGTAGTATAGAACTACTAAGGTTTTTAGCTTGTTAGCTTAACTCTGACTTTAAATACTTATCTATGTATATAAAATTGAATGCTTGCTTTTTTGTTTGTATGTCCGCTATACAAATCTTCAGTTTTCGATTTAGAACCACCAAATTTGGTACACTATCTCCTGGTGCTTTAAGTTAGATCGTAGACGGTTTTTTGAAGGGGTCGGGGCCCGGATCTAGGTGCCCCCATACCAAATTTTCGTAAAACCTACATTCTTCAATTTAGAACCACCAAATTTGGTATACTAGCTCATGATACTCTAACTTCGACCGTAGATATTTTTTGGAAAGGGTCGGAGCCCGAGGTGAAGGTGCCCCCATACAAAAATTCGTAAAATCTACAGTTTTCAATTTAGAACAACCAAATTTGATATACACTGCTGGTCACCCAAACTGCAACACCAACAAGGACACGAGATAGCAAAGCCAGATTTACTGGACACATAACAACAGATACAAAGATGAAACGATTGAGCTTACAGGCCCGTGCGACTTGCGCAACACGCAGACATCAATAGTTCGTGTGGCCCCCATGGCTGGCAATAACAGCCGCTACGCGCCGCGGCATCTAACGAAAGAGGCTTTGGATGTGGGCTTGGGGTACGTCGGTCCAGGCTGGTTCAACACGTTGCCACAGTTCATCAGGCGTAGCCGTGGGTGGTGCTTGCCGGGCCACTAGGTTGCCGATCTGCGACCAGGCGTGTTCGATGGGCGACATATCGGGAGAACAGGCAGGTCACGGCAGCAGTGACACCTGGTGGTCCGTGAAGAATTGTTGCAAGATGCGTGCCACGTGCATGCGCGCATTGTCCTGTTGAAACGTGGCTGCTGGCAGAACCTTCACGTAAGGGAGGACTGCAGGCTCTAAACCATCGTATATGTAGCGGTGGCTGTTGAGTGTACCATCGATGCGTACCAGATGGGTGCGGGTGTCATATCCAATTGTGCCCCAAACCCTAACGCCAGGAGACGGACCGGTATGGCGATGCATAATGCAGGCGTCATACAGTCTCTCGCCGCGGTGCCGCCACACACGGATCCGTCCATCGCGGTGATGCAGGCAGAAGCGGGATTCGTCAGAGAAGACGAATTCGTGCCGTTCTAGTCCAGGTGCGGCGTTCAACAGCCCAATACCGCCGCACTCGCCGGTGGTGTAACGTCAATGGAGCAATGGGCGCCGTGCGACAAGTCCTTGCTCCTGCAGATGACGTTGAACTGTACGTGCTGACACAGGCTGTTGCGGAACACACCCTAATTCCTGCGCTAACGTTCGTGATGCGGCGGTGCGAGCTGTCAATGCCCGCCGCACAACATGCCGGTCCTCTCGTTCGGTAGCTTACCGCGGCTGCGGCAATCGCTCACGTCGGTCCGTCCGTCCCTCCTGCACCCATCGAATCCATGCTCGCCTCACTGTGTCAGTATGTCTTCCCACACGGGCGCCGATATCTCAGTACAAAAAACCGCTGTCACGATAAGCCACTATTCTTCCTCTGCCGAACTCCGAAATATGCTGGAATGACTGCCGTATTCTGCGACGAGGCATTAAGAAGTTTCTCACGCACAGGTCCAGCAGCACAACACACTTCCACTACTTACACCTCGCCTTCTGTGCAACCTTCTTATAGTGCTTTTCGGTGGCGTGCCAGGCGCACATGATTTCCATATGCCCTGCAACGCTAATCATTTGCATTTCCCCTCGCGAGCGACGCGTGATGCGATTTTGGGTGGGCCCACAGTGTACTATCTCATGGTACCCTAAATTAGACCGTAGACGGCTTTTGGAACGGGTCGGAGCTCAGGGTCGGTCGGAGTCCGAGATCAACAAGGTGCCTCCACACAAAATATCCGTAAAATCTACAGTTTTCAATTTAGAACCACCAAATTTGGATATTATCTCATGGTACCCTAACTTAGACCGTTGACGGTTTTTTGGATGGGGACTGAAGCCCGGGATCATGGTGCTCCCATACAAAATTTTGTAAAAAGTTCAATTTTTTGCATTTAAGAAATGCAACACAATTCAGCAATACAATAGTCGATCTGCGGTCTAAGTTAGAGACCGTAGACAACAATAAAGTGCAAAAATATTCGCTTAATGGTGCATTAAAAACACAAATGAATAAACGTTAGCTTTCACCACCAACGGGCGGCTTCATCAGGAATAAATGCAATGTAATGTAAATAGAGTGTTCCAGACATTCAAAATTCAAAACAGGAAACAAAAGGATGATCAATGCCAATATCAAATCGCATACCCGCTACGTGACATAGGTACATTGTATTGCAGTGTCGCGGGGTCCTCAGAAGCGCACGCCAGATGTATGGCAGTTCGATCGATGTCTCCTCGAAGGTAAGTATTTCCATTCCTCTCCTTTCTTTTTGTTGCGTAAAAGTAAATTAATTAAATCATTTTTTTTTTATTTTTCACATTTGCACCCATCCCGGCTCTTTTTTGTTTTTGTTCTTACCCGGGGGAAATATCGGGTACCCCTGCTAGTACTATATATACACTGGTGTCGAAAACGCAAAGACGAACACTATTCTGAAAGGTTACAACTACGAAATAAGACGCAACAGCTTGTAGCAATTTGTATAACTGGGGACGTTCAGTAGAAAGCCGGTGCACATGCAAAATGTCGAATCGATCGATCGGCATTTGCATGTATTCATCGCATCGACTGGCCAGCACGCTCTTCAGACCTCAACCCCATCAAATACATGTGGGACGCAATGGGGAGACGTACTGGCACCCAAAATCTCACTCCAGAAAATCATGGCCTCATCCGTGATCTGAGGGAAGACTGGCCAATTTGCCTCAGGAACTCCTGGATCACTTAGTGCTCGGCTTGCTAAGATGTTCTGAGAGCTGCATCACATTTAGGGATGGCTTTCTATACATGTATACATACACGGTCGAGTCACATACCTGTGACCACCAGCTGATATCCAGATTAGCCTAACCGCCTTGTGCAACGCGGGCAGCAACTGGACGAGCTAGGAGTGACTCAATAAGATGCTGAAAGGTGTTCGCAGGTATGTGGAACCATGATGACCGCACTGCATCTGACAGCTGCTGCAGGATGCGTGGTGGAGGATCCATAGAGCGAACAACACGATCGCGATGGTCCCACAGATGCTCCATTGGGTTTAAGTCTGGGGAAATAGAGGGATAGGAGGTACTTTGAAGTCTTCATCGTGCACTTCCAACCATTCTCGGACATTTCTAGCTGTGTGACACATCGCATTGTTGTGCTGGAAGATCCCATCCGCCCCAGGGAAGACAATCAGCGCGTATGGGTGTACACGGTCTGCAAGGATGGATTCATAATGAATTCGGTCCGTAGTTCCTTTCACAGGTATGTGTATACCCAGGAATGCCACGAAAACCTTCCCCAAACCATAACGCTGCCCACACCAGTTTGTGTTCTTCCAGCAATGGTTGAAGAATGCTTGTGCTCCGATGTCTCTCGCTTTACACGACAACGTCCATCCGTTCGATGAAGCAGAAAACGTGACTGATCGTAAAAGGTAATTTTTTGCCAATCTGCGGAGGCGCGATTCCGATACTGCCGTGCAAATGTAAGCCCTTTTCTGCCGATGCACCTTCATTAGCATAGGTGCGCTGACCATCCGTCTGCATCGGAGTCCCATACACAGCAGGGTTCGCTTAACTGTCGTTTCAGACACACTTCCGGTAACCCGCTGGTTCATTCAGCCAGTGAGTTGATCCACTATAGCGTGTCGAACGGCCCTCACCCTCCTTCGCTGCCGACGTTCACCTCTCACATCAATGGCACGTGGTGCTCCGGAGTTTGCACGACGCTTATTCGCAATGGTGCCATTTCTCCAATCACGATACGCTTTAACCACAGCAGCAAGCGAGCATTTCACAAACGGCGCTGTTTCAGAAATACTGCCAGTCTTGGCCCGAAAGCCGATAATCATCCCTTTTTGCAAATCTCATAAATCGCTCACTTTATCCGTGACAGCAACGAATGATATGTTTTCAGAATGCCTACGGTACACCTTATATACCCTACAAGCCAGCTCACGACACGTGCCTTCTTTCATTGCCTACGCGCTGTTGACGTCAAAAGTAGGAGGTGGTCACAATAATGTGCCTCGACTGTGTATATATACAATAATGTGACTCGACTGTGTATATATACAATAATATGACTCGACTGTGTATATATACAATAATGTGACTCGACTGTGTGTATATATATATATATATATATATATATATATATATATATATATATAAGCCCATTACTGAAAGCATAAGTAATCTGATTCGAAGAACCTAAGTCAGAGACCAAAGAATCTACCAGCAAAAAAGGAAGGCTTATAGAAATATGACAGCTATTATCGATGGAGTCTTCACAGGCTAGGCACGGATAACACCTATCATTCCTCTGTATAGACCAAAAAGTGTGGCTTTCTGCACATTAAGTTTTCAAGAAAAAAATAACTAAGCAGAAAAATTGCAAACACCCTTCCCAATTACGAATAATCCCCCTCCCCCCACACACCCACATACACTGCGTTACTACCCTAGAACAACAAGTAAAAAAATCTCCTGAAAATTAAGGAGTCGAAATAAAATTAAAGTAACAAACAATAAAAAAACAAAAAAACAGCGACACACGAAAAATTGAAAATCCCGATTGCAATCTGGATGTTTGTAGTCCTATTCCCACTGCTTAGATCCAAGAAGTATTAAACACCTAAGTCTCAAAAATAACAATAAAAACTATAACTATACTTTACAACGAAGTAACTATGTATTTATAGACACATTCTAATGAAACATCTATTAATGGAAAGAGTAGCTTGAATTAGTTAACATATTTACAATTCATTGTCTGAATGCGTTCAATACTTAAATAATAAGAGATAGCGTTGGCTTCACGTTCCCTAACCTGTTGTTCTTGGGTAATAATGCAGTGGATTTTTTCCATTCGTAATTGGAAAGGGTCATTGCAATTTTTCTGCTTAGTTATCTTTTTCTTGCAAACTGGATGATGCAGAAACCCACAGTTTTTTGTCTATACAGAGGTATGCCAGGTGTTTTCCGTGATTAGACCCTGAAGACGCCATTGATAACAGTGGACATATTTCTACACTGCTGGCCACCCAAAATGCAACACCAAGAAGGACACGAGATAGCAACGTATGTATTCGTTAACGTTTTCGAACATAACCATGTTCATCTTCTGACGCACACTTATCGGTTCTAATAGCACATTGAACCTGTGCTGTATTTTGACAGAAATGCACGGGGACTCCTGACTTGGCATGCGGGATATTTCGGCATGTGGTCTGTCTTCTTACCTAACATTTACACCAGTGTCGCCATCTATATTTTGACTGCTGCATCTTTTTTTCCCCCATTCTCTTCTAATATTCAGCTTCTGTTTTTATTAGTGTTTTTCCCACTTCTGGTAAAATTTGCGGTTCATTGCTATTGCAAGCACTATCTTTATTCTTCTCAATCATTACAGCCTCTGAGTACCGTAGCTCACATTCTATTCCATACGTTCCGCTTATTGATACATTTTCAAAATCTGGGCTTGTTCTTTCTTGTAAGCAATGTTGTATCATTGCTGTTTTTTCTTCCTGCTTTTTCCAATTATTTTTGTGCTGGTTCATTCTTTTTTTTTAGTTTATTCTTGGTACTACCATAATAACATTTCTGTAGATCTGTTTCTATTTTTGGTTTTATTCGTATTCTGTAAACACCTGCCTTTTCCATTAGCGGTGTTTTTTGTTTAGTGTTGCATACTAATTTATTTAATGTTATCAGTGATGTTCCTATTCCCATTTGATACTTTTTAATAGTCTTATTTATTTTTTAGCTGGCATCTTGTAATTATGGGAACGATCCCACATATTGTATTTCTTCTTTTTTCCTTTTTGTTGACTTTGTTCTGTTGTTTTATATCAACAAATTTTTTTATTAAGCTATTAATCACTTTATTAGGATATCCATATGCTCTAGCTATATTTCTAATCCATGCTATTTCGTCTTGTTGGTATCTTTTATTACTCGTATGAGTAAATGCTCTTTTTATTAATTTATTTAATGCATTCTTCTTTTGTATTACTGGATGATAGGAGTCATTTGGTATTGAAATTGGTACATATGATTTTTTTTCGAAAAACTTGATATTGAAAACATTCCTGTGTTTTTATATCATTTACATCCAAAAATACAATTGTGTTTTCATGTCCCATCTCTATAGTTAGATTTATCGTTGGGTAAATCTCAGTAAATCGATCAGCTACCACTTGTATTTCATCTTCTTGCATATGTGATACAATAAAAATGTCATCAACATATCTAGCATATATTATAAGTTTTTCATTTAGTTTGGTTATTACTTGCTCTTCAATGTCCTGCATGACAACCTCTGCAAAAAAGCCTGACAACGGGGATCCCATAGGTCCTCCAATTTTGTCTATAAATCTCATCATTATATTTAAAAACATGATTTTGGGATATGTACTGCAATATATCGTTTATTTCTGCAATTTGTTTTATTGCCAGTTCTTCTTGTTCTTTCAACTTTTTTACAATAAATTCAATGGCTCTATTAACTGGTGTACTCGGGTATAATGATATGACATCCATTGTTGCCATTTACACTTTCTGTGTCTGTATTTTGTTTTCTCTTATACATGCAATGAATTCCAAACTGTTACTGACGGCATACTTATTAGTAATACATCTCTTTGATAGAAATTTAAATATTTTTTTTTTAAATTAATCAATGATACTTTTCCCTTTTCCACAATCAACCGACATGGTTTATCTTCTTCATGTGTTTTTATCTTCGGTATCATACCTGGGATCGTTGCTCTTATTGGTGGAAAGCATTTTTTAATTTCATCTGGCAATACACTGTGATTTCTGATCTTTGCTAAAACTTTAAATTGTCTATCAGTAGGATCATATTTAATCTTTTCACAATTCATTTCATCAATAGCTTTTTCCATTTTTTGTTGATAATCAATTTGGTCTAAAATGACCACTTGTTTACGTTTATCAGCCTCACATATTTTTAATTCTTGATTATTTCTTATATCCATAAGTTGTTTCTTTTCATGTTTAATTTTTTTTAATTCTACTTTATTATCTTGCTTTTTGTTATATTCTTGTAGCATTATGTGTAACAAATCGAATCTTACTTCTACTTGTGGTAACTCCACGGGGAATGCATATTTTCCTCCTCTTTGCAATACTGATTTTTGTGCTGTAGTTAGTTCCACACTTGATAAATTCTGAAAAGGTATAATTTCAGGTTTTGGTGTATCTCCTCTTCCTTTATCTTTTTTATTCTTAAGTAAGTTACATAACTTTTTTCATGTTACTTTTCTCTGATTTTTCTTTTTCAATTTCAAAAATATTAAATACATTTCGAATTTGTGTTAGTAAAGACGTGTTTTTTTCTTCATCTACATCACTTATAATTATATTTAGTTGGCTCCATATAATATCATCATCATCATCATCATCATTGTCAACCATTATCAATCCACTGCTGGACGAAGGTCTCCCCAAGTTTCCTCCACAACGGTCTGTCTTGTGCCAGTCTCCTCCATGTCACTCCCGCATATTTACGAATTTCATCCACCCATCTCCCATGTGGTCTTTTCCTGGGTCTTTTCCTGTCCCTTGGAATCCAATCTAAAATTTCGGCTGTCCATCTATGGTCTGTCCTTCTGGCAGTATGTCCAGCCCATTGCCATTTCAGGGATTTAACTCTGATCATGATGTCTTCCACTCTCGTCATTTTTCGGATCCACGAGTTCCTCTTCTTATCTCTCCTGGTTATACCAAGCATGCACCTCTCCATGCTTCTTTGAGTTGTCTGCAGCCTTTGTATGTCTCTTTTAGTTAAGGTCCACGTCTCTGCACCATACGTAAGCACTGGAAGGATGCATTGATCAAACACTTTTCTTTTAAGACATAATGGCATATTGCTCATGAAAATTATGCTGTTTCTTCCAAAAGCTCTCCAGGCAAGTTTTGTACGCCGATTAATTTCTTCATCAATGTGACCCTCACTTGATATCTGCTGTCCAAGATAAACGTACCTATCTGTTATCTCCAGTTTTTCTCCATCAATCGATAAATCTTCATTTCTTGTAAAAGCATTGAACATCACTTTTGTCTTCTGAAAGTTCATTTTTAATCCCACTTCTTTACTCTTGTCAGCAAGTTCCTGGATCATACTCTGCAGCTCTGATGGGCTAGTTGCAAAAATTACTACGTCATCAGCAAAACGAAGGTGGGTTAGATAATCTCCATTAATCTTTATCCCTTTGTTTTCCCAGTTCAGTGATTGAAAGACATTTTCCAATGTGGCATTAAACAGCTTCGGAGATATGGTGTCACCTTGTCTCACTCCCTTTCCAATTTTTATGTGTGTTGTATTTTCAAACAGCCGAATCTTTGCACTTGCATTTTCATAGATGTTATTAATAATATTAATGTATGCATCTTCAATACCGCAGGATTTCAGAGCCGTGGTAACTGCTGATGGTTTCACCGAATCAAAGGCTTTTTCATAATCGATAAAAGCCATGCACAATGGAAGTTCATATTCCCTCGCTCTTTCAATTAGTTCTCTCAGTACGTGGATATGATCTATTGTGCTGTAGCCACTCCTGAATCCAGCTTGTTCTCTCGGTTGAGCCATGTCCAGTGTTACCTTCAAGCGGTGTGAAAGAACTTTAGTGAAGATTTTATAAACCACTGATAGGAGGCTGATAGGTCTGTAGTTCCTGAGATCCTCAATGTCACCTTTTTTATGTAGCAGGATCATTGTAGCGTTGTTCCAATCCTCAGGAATCTTCCCTTCATTAAGGCATCGAGTGAAAATTTGGGCGAGTACTGTTTCAATTTCTCCACTTGCTTCTTGTATGATGTCTATAGTAATTCCATCTTCTCCTGGAGCTTTCCCCCGCTTCATGTTCTTGATTGCATGTGCAACTTCTGCTGGGAGGACTGGAAGAATTCTGGTACCTTTCATGATGTCTGGGGTACATGTATCATCCCTTTCATATAATTTGGAGTAGAAATCTTTCACTCTTGTCAAAATTTCGCCTCTATTTCTTGTTACAGAACCATCTCCTTTTCTCAGAGCCATAATCTGTTTTCTTCCCTTACTGAGATGTCCCTTTGCTATCTTAAGGCTTTGGTTGTTTTCAATTGCTTTCCTCACTAGCTCACAGTTGAATTTCCTTACGTCTTCAGTGATACTTTTTCGTGTTGTCTTGCATAGCTCTATATATTCCACTTTGGAAGTCACATCTTCTTTAGTTGTCCTCATCTCTCTTCTTTTTTGCATCAACATTTTGGTTTTTCCTGATAATTTGTTCACATGCAACTTGTTCTTAGACCCAGCTAATTTTGTTGCTGTTTCCATTAGAGCTTTGGTTACTTTTCTGTTAACTTCCGAAATATCCATTTCTTCCGATGTTAGGCCTTCTAAAGCAGAGAATCTGTTCTTCAGTTCCAACTTGAAAGTATTATGGTGTATTTTAAGGTTGGTTATGTCAATACATTTTGTTTGTCTTATGAGCTTGCCACGTTCCAGTTTAGTGTTGAGGTGCATCTTACATCTCACCAATCTATGGTCACTACCTGTGTTGAACTTGTTCAGCACACTGCAGTCTTCGATGACGAATTTTTTGTTACACATAATAAAATCAATTTCACTTGTCGTCCCAATTGGATGTCTCCATGTCCATTTCCTGTGTGGCTTTTTCTTGAAAAAGGAGTTCAAGATGAAAAATCCTTCTGCCTCTGCAAACTCAACGAGAGTATTTCCACGCTGGTTTCTGTTGCCGTGACCGAATTTACCTACTGAAGTTTCATTCTGTTGCCGTTGCCCTATTTTTGCATTGAAATCTCCCATAATTATCTTCAAGTGCTGCTTACCTTTATTATTTAGATGACGAATTTCCTCATAAAATTCTTCAATTTCTTCTTCAGGATGACTTGTGGTGGGTGCATAAGTTTGAATAATCTGAGCCTGGTATCTTCTCGATAGTTGGATAACGAGTCGTGCAGCTCTGTCAGAGGAACTTTCAACTTCTACCACTTTATCCTTCAGTTTCTTGTTTATTATAAATCCAACACCACTATTCTGCCAGTATCTGTCCCACGATAATAGAAGAGATGTCCACTTTTCAGTTCAATGAGATCTTCTCCTTTTCTCCTTACCTCACTTAGCCCGACGATGTCCCACTTGATCCTTTGTAGTTCCTCTTCCAATTCAAGAAGCCTTGAATCAGAAGATAGGGAGCGTCCGTTATAGGTAGCCAAGGTCAGCATCAAATGGCAG
Organism: Macrothele yani; assembly: GCA_039090855.1. NCBI lineage: Eukaryota > Metazoa > Arthropoda > Arachnida > Araneae > Macrothelidae > Macrothele > Macrothele yani. Next base: position 54,117,832 of record CM077028.1, read on the forward strand.
CCTAGTCCGGTCCTCCGGGGATTCTTAGCACCCTCTGCCTTCATGTCGCACTGGCCGCTGCCTTGGCCAGGTACATTCCAGCTGCCGGAGACTGAGGGCCAAGATTTAAGTTGTAGAGTCATTTTGGAGGTGTTTGGCCATAACTCACCACGCTGGCCAAGCGGGTTGGTGAGTGTGGGATAGCATTTAATATATAACTCACTATGTAATTCAAAAACTAGGTTCTTTTTTGCATTAATGTGCTGATTTAGTCTTCGTAATTCACATTTATTAAAGATCTCAACATCATATTTATTATGAGGTTTATTAATTATCCTCAAAAATTTAGGTATGACTTTCATCTTTCTACAGTTCTTCAGAAATTGCCACTGTGTTTCATTTTTTACTATTTTTATTCTTTTCTTTTTAAATTTTTTCAAATTGTTTTCACATTGGTTTAACAGTACTTACTCCACATTTTACCATTATTGCCATGATGCCCCGTCAGTTTTGTCTATGTCTGGCTGTGTTGACCTGATACAGTAAATGTCTGAATTTATAATCTTGTGAGTTATAATCTCTCATAAAAACACACTTTGCGTATGATCAATAATATTACATCTTTTTGCTAGTGTGAAATACCAAGTGATACATGTACTTTCACCAAGAGCTCACCGTTGCAAAATAACACATTTTAATTAAAGTGTGACCAAGGTTTTGGAGGTTCCATTCCACTTCACTCAAAAACCTATGCTTTTCCAGTTCACATATTATATACTATACGTTTGTATCTAGTTCTATATCCCAATTACACCATGTACTTCCAAAGATATCTAAAATCCTTTTAATGATACAATTTTTTACAATATCTTATTTTACTGTTAAAATGCACATACACTGCCGAAAAGTGAAAAAAGAACACCAAGAAGGAATTGGCGGACGATCATGAAATTTACATATGTTAATGGGGTCGGGTTTACGTAGGTGCGATGTTAATTTCGGGACCAACCGGTGAGCGCTTACTCCACAACACAGCATAATATGCAAATTATAGTCGATGCTATTTATGGAGTACGGCGAAGTGAATGTAATCAGTCGCCGGCGTACGGACACGTGCGAAAACCCTGAAGAAGCTGCAATGCCTGGACATGGAAGACGTGTACGATTTCAGCTGTCATCGGATTTTGAGCGAGGTCGTCTAGTCCGACTCCGCGAGGCCGGGTGGTCGCATCGTCGTATTGCGGAGCGAATTAGACGGGAAGTATCGGTGGTGGTACGATGGTGGCGTAGATGGTCCGAGAAACATTCCCACACGAGAAGACCTGGAACCGGGAGTCACAGACGGACTGATGAGCGGACCGATCGATGTATAAGAAGAGCGGCGTTGTCAAGCAGAACGTCCACTGCGACGCAAATCCGGGCAGCCGTTGCACCTGTGGTGACTGTGCGAAAAATCCGCAACTGTCTACTGGATGCAGGATTACGTGCACGTGTCCCTCTGGCATGTGTACCTCTGACTCCAGCCCACCGTCAGGAACAGTTGCAGTGGTGTCGCCAAGGTCTGCACTGGAGAACGCAATGGCGATCTGTCGTGTTCAGCGATGAAAGCAGATTCTGCTTGGGAGCCTTCGATGGCCGTATGCGTGTTCGCAGACGCACAGGGGAGCATCTCCACCCTTCGTGCATCCGCCAGCGACACACAGGGCCTACATCTGGTCTCCTGGTGTGGGGAGCGATCAGCTATCACTCCCGTACACAACTAGTGTTTGTACCGGGTACGTTAAACAGCACCTCCTACATCAACAACATCATTCAGCCCGTTGTTGTGCCATTTGTAAGGTCGGTCAATCGTGGTGTTTTCCAGCAAGATGACGCACGCCTACACACCGCACGTGCAACGCAACATGCACTTCAGGGTGTGAGACTACTTCCCTGGCCTGCACGTTCACCGGATTTGTCCCCCATTGAGCACGTGTGGGATTTTATGGGACAACGACTTATCCGGTCTCCACGGCCAGCTACGACCATCCCTGATTTACGCGTCCAGGTTGAGGATGCTTGGAACTCAATACCCTAAACTTACATCCAACATCTGTACGACAGACTCCATGCCAGAATTGCACAGTGTGACGCAGTTCATGGCGGTTCAACCTCGTACTAACCATGTTACATGGAAATGTTATTTTTCAGTTTACCAGCAAATACAGCTGTATTTTGCCATTTTGCCATAATGTTTGGATCACGTTATCCTCTGTATTCCGTTACTATGCTGTATAAATTTCGTTCGTATCAGACGTCTCCTTCTTGGTGTTCTTTTTTCAATTTCCGCCAGTGTATTTTAATACACTGGCAAGCACGTACGAATTAATTTTTTGGTATTGTAGCCATATACACAGAAAGTGTATATGGCTACAATGGATGTAATGTCATTGTACCCGAGTACACCAGTTAATAGAGCCATTGAACTTATTGTAAACAAGTTGAAAGAACAAGAAGAATTGGAAATAAGGCAAATTGCAGAAATAAACGTTATATTGCAGCACATATCACAAAATAATGTTTTTAAATATAATGATGAGATTTATAGACAAAAAAGTGGAGGACCTATATGATCCCCGTTGTCAGGCTTGTTCGCAGAGGTTATCATGCAGGACATTGAAGAGTAAGTAATAACCAAACTCAATGAAAAACTTATAACACGTATATGCTAGATATGTTGATGATATTTTTGTTGTAACACATATGCAAGAAGATGAGGTACAAGTGGTAGCTAATCGATTTACTGTGATTTACCCCACGATAAATCTAACTATAGAGATGGAACATGGAAACACAATTGCATTTTTGGATTAAAAGTTATAAAAACACAGGAATGTTTTCAATATCGAGTTTTTCGAAAAAAAATCATATGTTCCAATTTTAATACCAAATGACTCCTATCATCCAGTAATGCAAAAGAAGAATGCATTAAACAAATTAATAATACGAGCATCTACTCATACGAGTAATAAAAGATACCAACAAGACGAAATAGCATGGATTAGAAATATAGCTACAGCATATGGATATCCTAATAAAGTGATTAATAGCTTAATTAAAAAAAATTGTTGACATAAAAAACAGAACAAAAACAACAAAAAGGGGGAAAAAAGAAGAAATACAATATGTGGGATCGTTCCCATACTTACAAGATGCCAGCCAAAAAATAAATAAGACTATTAAAAAGTATCAAATGGGAATAGGAACATCACTAATAACATTAGATAAATTAGTATGCAACACTAAACAAAAATCACCGCTAATGGAAAAGGCAAGTGTTTACAGAATATGAATAAAACAAAAATAGAAACAGATCTACAGAAATGTTATTATGGTAGTACCAAGAATAAACTAAAGAAAAGAATCAACGAGCACCAAAATAATTGGAAAAAGCCGAAAGAAAAAACAGCAATGGTACAACATTGCTTACAAGAAAGAACAAGAGCAGATTTTGAAAATGTATCAATAAGTGGAGCGTATAGAACAGAATGGGAGCTACTTTACTCAGAGGCTGTAATGATTGAGGAGAATAAAGATAGGGCTTGCAATAGCAATGTACCACATATTTTACCAGAAGTGTGGAAAACATTAATAAAAACAGAAGCTGATTATAAAAAGAGTAGGAAAAAAAAGATGCAGCAGTTAAAATACAGATGGCGACACTGGTGTAAATGTTAGAAAAGAAGTCAGACCACATGACGAAATACCCAGGAAGCCAATTCAGGAGGTCCCGTACATTCTGTCAAAATACAGCACAGGTTCAATGTGCTGTTAGTACCGATAAGTGTGCGTCAGAAGATGAACATGGTTATGTTCGAAAACGTTAACGAATATATACGTTCGTTGTTGGAGTGTTTCGACTACTTTGCTCGGGAGATCTTTGCTATACCTAAATTTTAAGTCAACAGTAATACAGGAAGTTATATGTGTAATTTGGACATTGCTCATTTGTCTCACTCAAGGATTACATTAATACACATGGTGTGAGTGAACATAGAATTGTGCGGTTTTTTGTCAGCTGCATGTGTAAATAGAAACTGACTAATGAAGGACAAGTCCGTGAGAAGAGTGTGAGATTTCCTAAGGACTTTGCAAGGAAGCTGTATGTATATAACTAAATTTTAACTATTTTTCAGAAATAGATAGCATTACAGTAGAGTATGTGATTTTTTACTGTACTTGATAACATAACATAGACAAAGTGTTACCAAAAAGCCAATTAATTCGTACGTGTTTGTCAGTGTATTAAAATATGTGCATTTTAACAGAAAAATAAGATATTGTAAAATATTGTATAATTAAAAGGATTTTAGATATCTTTGGAAGTACATGGCGTAATTATGAGATAGGACTAAATACAAACGTATAGTCTATGATATGTGAACTGAAAAAGCATAGGTTTTTGAGTGAAGTGGGATGGGACCTCCAAAAACTTGGTCACACTTTAAGTAAAATGTGTTATTTTGTAATGGTGAGCTCTTGGTGAAAGTACCTGTATCACTTGGTGTTTCACACTAGCAAAAAGATGTAAACTATATTACGCTACTCAATAAGTGCTTTTACATACAAAGCACTTATTGAGTAGGAAAATAAGTGCTTTTTTTTTGCACTCACAGGGTTTGTTTAGAACAAGACGAAATCACAATTCAAATTTGGAAAATAAAGCAAAAGTCACACTCATCGAACCAGGGATCTCGCTAGTATGAGTCAGGCACGCAGCCATCGAGCTACGCGGTCTTCTCGGAATTCTTACGCAGGACGTATGCATAAGTCACTCTGGATTTTTTCAACTTCGATTTTCTCGAAGACGTTTGAGAAGCGCGCTTTCTCCCTTTGCTCAATAAAAGTTCATACCAAGGCTTATAAACACAAACAGTGCCATTGGAATCCCTAAGTGGAACGTCGTAAGTCCCCTTGTAAGCGTCACTTTAAGAGATTGATAAACAGGAGTTGTACACCAACTATATGAAAATAGTAAAACTATATTAGTGATCCGAATTTCTTGGCGTATAATAGAAAACTAAAGTTTCCAAGCTTTCGCAGATCAACCAGTTGGCTTTCTCAAGGAAGATAGATAGCAAACTTCTTACCTACGTTGAGAAAGCCATTTTGTTGATCTGCAAAAGCTTGAAACCTTTGATTTTCTATTCTGCGCGAAGAAATTATATGATGACTCATCGGACACGTTTCCGGTTATTATCCAGCAGATGGGCCAAAAAAAAACCCTTTTTTTCTTAATTTGCATATCGCCTAGCGCCGAAAAGTTGCCATTTGGGTCAACAAAAGAAATATTTTTGAAATCGACCAATATCTTACGTCTCCGCAAAACACACAAAGTTCGCGTTTTTTCGAACGCTATGGGCCGTAAGCAAAAAACGGATGGAATTTTTTTGTAATTGAAATCGAAATTCCCCTAGTGCGGAAAAGTGTCCTTTAGTATTCCCAATAAGAGTGTAAAAAAGTTTTAAAGTTGATCAGTATGCTATGTCTCCGCACTGAACGCCAAGTTCACCATTTTCTTCCCACATTTGACCGGTAGGCCTAGACTAGTTAAAGGCATCCTGGCATGTAGGGGATCGGAACAATCCGTAGGAAATTGCACTGTTCTGAGTGCAACATGCGTGTGCAAGTGTAGTGCACTCAGTTTGCTTTGCAATGTGTAGCGTGAAGCTCTTCACTGGCTTCTAATGTCACACATGGAAACAACCCAGAACTCACCACGAGGGGGTGGCTACACTTCGAGTTCTGCCCACCCTCTCTCCAGCTCATAATTTTTTTATGCGTGGTATATCTTGTTCGGTAATCCGCTTTACTCGAAAAATGTGGCATTAATTGTCATGATGCAATTGTTGCTCTTATGAACGAATCTCTGCAGAGCATCATTACAGTCTCGAGAAGGGCATTGATAAAAACAAAATTATCCGTGAAACAATTAAGATATCTAAGGATTTTTTTTTTTTGATTGGAGATTTAACGACCACAGTGAGCAACTCAATGGGCTATAAGCAGTCGCCCGTCCCTAATTTAGGGTCACTGGTTCCAGGGAAGGGAGAGAGCCAGTGCCGTAAGACAAACACAACATCCATGCTTCACCGGGATTCGAACCCGGACCCCGTTCAGACGAATGATCAGTGGCCATCGCTTAGACCACTGCGCCACCGGGGCGGCGTCTAAGGATGTAAACGAAAAAGCCCAGACAGACAGAAAAGTAGTTTGCGGACTCTATTTTGATAGAAGGAATGCCTCAACGGTGTTCCTAGGTAAGAAAGATGATAAATATTATCGTTCCGAGAAGAAAGAAGAGCACACTACTCTCTTGGAGGTCACATGTACCTCGGACATGTGACCCGCACTTCTGGTCATAGCAGAAGCATCGTAAACAGCATCACTAATTTTTTAAGAGTTAATGGCATTGACTCAAGTTTTCTCATTGCTTTAGGGTGCGATGGAATTGTTATAAATACCGGCAGGTAAAACGGTGCTATACGTCAACTGGAACTTCAGTTGCAACGTTCTTTGCAGTGGCTGGTGTGCTTGTTCCATTTCAATGAACTTCCGTTTCGCCATTTGCTTGATGAACTCGAAGGTAAATTAACAGGTCCTACAACTCGTTCAGAAGAGATTGGGGCAGCTTTTGACGGGTGTGAAACCTCCCAGTATTTGAATTTGCAGCTATTCATGTAGAATGGACAGAACACATGAAAGAATTGTAGGCTACATGTAAACTGAGTACTGACCAGCAGTATTTACTGGAAATCTGTTGCGCCGTGTCACACGCAGACTGTGATGTCAGCCTTTCTACAAGAAATCCAGGACCACTGTCACATTCGCGATGGTTGACGAGAGCTAGCAGAGTCATGAGCCTCTATGTCACCATTCAAAACCCATCGCAAAATTTTTTCTGTGTTGCCAACTACATAATGAAGGTATATGCCCCGGTCTAGATTTCCGTAAAGAAGAAGCCTTCGTGTACAGAAAGGGCCAAATACTTTTAGAAACAGATCAACTTATCGCGCTTCATGGATTTGAAGTGCAAAGTAATCATTCATGCCGTGATCAAGAGAAACGTGTTCTTCAGTCCCCTAGAGAATATATTGCTAAGTATGATTGCGGACGAACGCACCCACGTTAGAGCTCTTGGATGGAGAAGAATAAAGAAAGCTAGACAACAAATAACAAATGAATGATGTCGTAAGAGAATTTGAAGTGCCACAATAAAATTTGGATGCTAATGAATATTATGAGATGATCGATTGGACTAAAACGCATCTTACTGAACTACCCCTGACAAAACACATCTCAGACAAAGATTTGCATCGACTAATCGCAGCTTCTGTCGCAGCTGTCGAAGAAATAACCACATTTTCCTGCCACACGCAAGCTGTGGAACGTTGCCTGAAACTGGTGACCGAAGTAGCTGCCTATGTGTGTGGATTTGAAGCTAGAGATTCGTTCATAATAACAAAACATTACATCACGGCAATTAATGCCATATTTTTCGAGTAAAGTGGATTATCGAACAAGATACACCACGTAGAAATAAAATTCTGAGCTGAAGGGAGGGTGGGCGGAACTCGAAATGTAGCCACCTCCTCGTGGTAAGTTCTGGATTGTTTCAATATGTGACATTGGAAGGAAGCGAAGAGCTACGCTCTATACATTGCAAAGCAAACTGAGTGTACTACACATGCACACGCATAGTGCACCCAGAACAGTGCAATTTCCTACGGATGTTTCCGATGCCCGACATGCCAGGATGCCTTTACCTAGCCTTTGCCTACTGGCCAAATGTGGAAAGAAAATGGTGAACTTCGCGTGCAGTGCGGTGACATAGCATACTAATCAACTTTAAAACTTTTTTCACTGCTATTGGGAACACTACAGGACACTTTTCCGGACTAGGGGTTAATCGATTTCAATTACAAAATAATTCCATCCGTTTTTGCTGACGACCCAATGCGTTCGGAAAAACGCGAACTTAGTGTGCCGTGCGGAGACGTAAGATAATAGTCTATTTCAAAAAAAATCTTGTGTTATTCTTGTTGACCCAAATGGCAACTTTTCTGCACTAGGCGATATGCAAATTAAAAAAAATGTTTTTTTTCGGCCCACCCTACTGTCCAGGTTTTATGCTCATGACACCATATCTTTCGCATTGTAGCGGCCTACTGTTGGGAATAATGTAAATGAAGACTCGTCGGACCATATCACACGTTTCTAGACATCAGCTGTCCAGTTTTTGTGCTCATGACACTATCTTTCTCGCATCGAAGCGACCCACTGTCGGGAATAATGTATATGAAGACTCATCGGACCATATCGCGTTTCTAGTCATCAGCTGTCCAGGTTTTATTCTCATGGCACCATCGCTTTCGCATTGTAGCGACCCACTGTCGGGAATAATGCAAATGAAGACTCATCGGATCATATCACACGTTTCCAGTTATCAGCTGTCCAGGTTTTAATGCTCAAGACATGATCTTTTTCGCATTGTAGCGACCTACTGTCGGGAATAATGTAAATGAAGACTGATCGGACCATATCACAGGTATCCAGTTTTCAGTTGTCCAGGCTTTATGCTCACGACACCATCTTTTTCGCATTGTAGCGTTGATTTCTGTAATTAAAGGTTCAGAAGTTGCAGGTCTTCCGTGGATGTTGGCTATGTGAAGTTCTGTGAGAACTGCTATTGTGGTGACATGGTGTTCCAAACGTATTTTGAGTTCTGACGTCACTTTTGCTGCAGTAGGTCTGTGTTGTTTGGTCCAATCCTTGCTTGTGTTTAACGGTCTCTCCCATTCAATCTCGGGTTTCGCCCACTATTCGTTTTCCCCGATGAAGTCATGCCATACTTTGTGTAAAGAGTAATAACCGTGGAGACTATTGCTCTTCAAACACCAAACAATTAGGCTATTATGGTTAAAGATGCTCCTCCTAAACGGGTTCTCACGATTTCTTCTCTTTTGAAGTCTAAAAGGTCACCAATTTTACCAAACGCTTGTTCGAACCGCAGCTGAACAAAAGTTTTACTGCAATGGCATGCAAGCTAGAGAACACATACAAAGAATAGGTACACAAAAGGTAATCATAAAGTTTACACACAAATAACATTAACCCGTATAATCATGGTGTTCACATTATTTTGTTCTACCTCTGTATAGTGCAGCAACCGAAAAATTGTATTTCGACACCGCTGGGATCGAACCCCAGATCTCTCGATAACTAGCCGAGTGCATTCGCCTTACGTTACTGTGTCAACAATCCACGGCGCTATGTGTGTTTATGTGTCAGCATCTTTCTTCACAAATCCGTAGAGATGGGCTCAGCATGAGCCCATTCATCTGGGATGGGCTTCAGCGTAAGGCGAACGCACTCGGCTAGTTATCGCGAGATCTGGAGTTCGATCCCAGCGGTGTCCGGAAAACAATTTTTCGGTTGCTGTGTGTTAATTAAGGAAAAACGTGGAAAGAGCGATAACTTTGTCTATTTTCATTGTCTCCACGTATTTGGAAGATTTTCGCCACTTCTCTCGCCCTTCGGATTTATTAGCTATAATTTAATAGCTTGTGGCGCCGTAGATTGCTGGCACTGTAGCTTAAGGCGAACGCACTCGGCTAGTTATCGCGAGATTTGGAGTTCGATCCCAGCGGTGTCAGGAAAACAATTTTTCGGTTGCTGTGTGTTAATTAAGGAAAAACATGGGAAGAGGGATAACTTTGTCTATTTTCCTTGTCTCTACGTATTTGGAAGATTTTCGCCACTTCTCTCGCCCTTCGGATTTATTAGCTATAATTTAATAGCTTGTGGCGCCGTAGATTGCTGGCACCGTGGCGCAAGGCGAACGCACTCGGCTAGTTATCGAGAGATCTGTAGTTCGAGTCCAGCGGTGTCGAAATACATTTTTTCGGTTGCTGTGTGTTAATTAAGGAAAAACTTAGATAGAGCGATGACTTTGTTTCCTTACCTCTGTATATTTATTCTGTAATCTTATGCTTTAAACAATACGGAGAACTTGATTGAAAAATATTTTTCAGCCATATTTTTAAAACCAAAGGAGATTGCAAACTTTTGTAAATAGAAATATACACTACATGAACACCGTGGGCAAATATGCACTTATATGTTTTTATTGAGCACCGGACGTTGTGATTCTCTCAACGTCCAGCGTCCAATAAAGCCTTTCAATGAAATTTTGGTGACATGGCCGCGGTAAATATCAGGCATTGTATTTATCTTTCCCTAGTGTGATAGGTTAACGTTTCAGGAAGCGCAGTTTTTCTGCAGGTGGCTCTGTAAATAAAATACCCAAAAAAAAGCCTCGACCTCTTTACCATCAGACAACTGAACTGTAGAAACGAGGATACGAATCATCAGTGTGAAAATTAAGAGCCACTCGATGCGCATTTCGAAAATATCCCTATAAGAAAACAAAGATGAAAATTACTAGCCACTCGAATGACTGGTATTAACTGCTGGTACAATATATTAAAAAGTAAAAATGCATTTCGTTCATTAAACAGTGTAAGAATTTAAAAAGTTAGTAAAATAATGCAATACATTGATTATGATACGCTCTCCAACATACCAGAAATGATTACTAAAGTTATGAGGACAATGGCTGTGGAGTAAATCTCGCTCCTGCGCCCTGACCTTTGACCCCATTTCGATGATATTAAATAAAATTTGTTTAATATACCTCCGGAACAACATGATGAAGTTTTGTCGCAATAGAAGCATTTTGACGTAAGTTATGACGCATAAGGGCGATGTAATGGATCCCCACCTATGTCCTGACTTTTGACCCCATTTCGCCCGTTTTCCATAGGGTTCGTCCCCAGGTGGTCTCCTACCACATACTAAAGTTTCATCAAAATCGAGCTATTTTTACGCAAGTTATGACGCATAAAGACAATGGAATGGATCCCTTTCCTATGTCCGTGCCTTTGACCCCATTTGGTCAATAGGGTTCGTCCCCAAGTGGCCCTCTGTCACAAAATAAAATTTCATCGAAATCGAACCATTTTTACGCGAGTTATCGTGCGGACAGACAGAAAGGCGGACAAAGCTGGAACATATACGCTTCTTCAACCTACGGTTGGAAAGCGTAAAGAAGATATCTTCGATAGAGTGAAATATGTGAATATCTTCTATCTCGTTAAGATTAAAAGAGTTCTATGTGCGAATATGTGAATGTTTTTGTATTATAACACTACAATTTATTTTTTTTTGACTGAGTTATTCCCAATTTATTTTGTGCAAACAGAGTCCTCGTATAGGCAATATGTTTTCGTTTTTGCGATAAAAACTGTAAAATTTGGAAAAGAGTGATTCATCGTTTATTAAGACCTCATTCACACTAAATTTGTATCGCTGTATCTCAACTACGGTCCTAAAGAGTAACCTGTTTATTAATGAAAAATATAATAATTAATATATTCAACTGCATATACACGGTCGTATCAGAATAATATGACCACCCCCGAATCACAGTATATCCGCCCAGGCGCGTCACGTAGTGCACGTGATAAGGTGGACCACACGGAGATAATGTATAAGCGGCGGTATAGAACACATGAGCCATAGTGCGTTAAGTGAGCACTGTGGGCAGAGGTAGTGATTTGACGGACGTTCGAAAAGCAACGATCATCGGCTACCGCGCCAAGGGTGGAAGCATCTCAGAAACGGAAGACTTCGTGGGCTGTTCGAGAGGTGCTCCAGTAGGGGTGTACCAAGAATGGACCGCCGGCACACCGAGTACCACCGGACGTCATAAGTGTGGAGCACCAAAAGACGTCGACCCCAGGTGAGAACGTCGCCTCCGTAGACTGGCAAAGTGCAATCGACGAACAACAGTGCAGCAACTGACCGCGCAAATGAACTCTGGGGCACCCAGCTACGTCTCCCCGATAAGAGTAGAGAGAATCTTGTGACGCATGGGTCTCCGGAGTCGACGGTACGTCAAGGCGCCCATGGTAACAAAGTTCCATCGGCAACGACGCCTGCCGTTCGCACGGGACGACCGTCCTTGGGCAGTGGAAGAGTGGGAAAAGGTTGCCTTCTCCGACGAGTCGAGGTCTTCACTCAATAAAAGTGAAGGGCGTTTGCGGATATGACGTCAGACACACGAGAACCAACACCAGAACACGCTTGTCGATAAGTACGGTCTAACGGTAGCAGTGTGGATGTCTGGGGGGTGTTTTCCTTGTACTATGACTTGGGACCGCTGGTATCGAAGGATGGGTTCCTGAACGCCATTGGCCATCTGTCCATCCTTGCTGACCACATGCATCCCTTCATGTTGGACGTTTACCCTGGTGGTGATGGTGTCAACCACAGGACAATGCGCCCTGTCGTATTGCTAAGGGGGTGGGTGACTTATTCCAGGGACAGCGATGTCTCCGTTCTCCTTCTGCCCGGCGAAATCGCCCGACCTCAATCCCATGCAGCATTTCTGGGACTATTTGGATCGACAGGTTCCACCAGCAACCACGTCATCTCCGAGACCTCCTGGCTCTACTGCAGTCCGAATGGGGAAGTGTGCTTCGGGTAAGCTTCCAGAGACTCACTGCGTTCATACCACGCCGTCTCGCAGCAGTCGTCAGGGCCAAGGTTGGTTATTCCCATTATTAGGTAGGTGGTCATATTATTCTGATACGACTGTTTTATGTGTGCGTGTAAATGCTTCAAAATATGTATCTGTACGTATACATTAATTACAGATATAGATTAACAAATGTGTGCAGTGATGTAGTCAACGCCTAGCTCGTCCTAGCGTCCCTACGGCACTCTTTTTGGAGGCCTGGCTGCCCTAGGGGACTTTTATCTAAGATGTTTTAGGGCTTTTTTAAAAGGCTTTAATATTTTTTAGTGGAAAGCTGTAATCAATACTACTTAAAAGTCAGTAACTTTAAGGGGTTTTGTTACCTCGACCCCAGTCCCTTATCAGCGCGACGCAACAGAGGTTCCTCTATTGTTTATCCCATCCCCCACTTCAACCCGAGAGCTTCCCGTTCCTTTCCGGACTTCTCTGAAGGGGTGTAACAAAAAGGCATAATATTACCAGCGATTTTGACTGCCCTATCCTATCGTAATTTGCGGCGTAGTCAGTTGCCCTGGGGCAACATATCATCGGAGATCACCAGAAGTTTGCGAGGGCCTAAATGTCAGAAAGTTCGGGCGACCCTCACTGGATCTTGACATTGGAGGTCTGCGTGATGTCAGGGGAGGAGGAGAAAGGGGTTGGGTGTCTGTATTTGTCGTCGAAATGAGTCAGTAGGGAGGCTTTCATGAACGACGTTACAGTGTCTTCTGTCTAGGATCAGTGCCGTCCAGGGTAAGGGGAGGACCATCTCTCTTGAAACCACAGGGGGTTACCCGTAATTGACACGCGCGCAAATTTTGTACGTTTGTGATGCCCCCCACCAAAAAAAAAGATCAGGGGAATTGATCGTAAAAACATTCCCAACAAGTGGTCATCCATCCATCGATCTATCTATCTATCCACACACAGACGGTCAGGAAGATTGTTAAAATTACGTTGATGATGATGTGTTACCGACTACATTTCTTAGCACTACACCTCTGTATGTGTGTATGTATGTACAGATATACAGAATAATACACTGGTGTTTAAATTAAAGCAACAGCCACGAAATCCTGGTTAACAGACAATAACTGACAGAGTAATGAACATAAGCCAAGAAACTTTGTGGATGCTATGTGTACAGTGTTTCATACTTGTGAACACAAAAGAATAAAGATGTATGCAAGCGCTTCCAAATTATGGGACTGTGAAAAAAATGAGTAAAATATAGCACGAAGCGAAACCACAGCAAAAATATGGCACCACGGTCTTCACTACGAAATTTCACTACAGACATCAATGCAAACTTCACAGCGACGAACTGTACTTATAATGAATTAGCTTTATTTACTTTCCGCTAAGCTAATTCCTTATGAATGATTCTCTTCCTACCAGCTAGCTAATGATATACTTGTACTAAGCTTCAAAATGATGAATTCAAAAGGGTGTTGTTACTAGTTAATTACGAACTTAAACAAAGTCTCAACGCTGGTTATTTATAGTAAGCAATAAATGTTATAAACCTAACAGCCAGACAGAGGTCTGACAAAAACTAAGAATTGAGAAAGACTAACTTACATAAACTTCTTTATTCTCAGACTCTTGGTCAACTAAGGCACACACACACTTGTAGTACAATACTGAATAATCTCTCCTCGTATTTTAAACGCTCTCTCTTAACAACCACAAGCTCTCCTCATAACAACACAAAACGCTTCATTAAATCTCGATGAACGCGCCTATATACTAGCTACCACCACGTCATGACTTACACTCATTGCCAGATCTCATTCAGCGGGTGAAATAATATTTCGTTCAGTAGGAAGATAATTTACATAGTAAAATAAAATAACCAGAGATAGTAAAATCAAAAGGAAAGTGAATATAGAGTATACGTTACATACTTTGATTGAGGATGTCCACCAGAGACTGTGGGATTAAGTGGAATTCCTCTAGCGGAACACACCATAAATCCTGTAGAGCTGAAGTTCAAAGTAGCGAGCAGCAATTTGTCTGCCTACAGTGTCTCAGACATGCTCAACCGGATTAAGATCTGGTGACCACTCTGGTCAATGCATACGTGTAGAATCTTCGATTTCATGATATCTACTGAGTAGGAAAGTCCTATGAAGCCGGAAATTGTCGCTCACTTTTTTGAGGAAGTTCTGAGCAACTGTACCTCTTAAAAGACGAACATTATGAGCCAGGATCTCGTCGCGATGTAGGGCAGCTAGTGGCCCTTGATAGCTTTCTCCGGCTATTACCTGAAGAGACGAACGGCCGTTGACATAGATTCTGTCCCAAGCCATTATTCCACCACCTTCGAAACGGCCCTTTTCCCAAACGTTCATCTGGCTTATGAACGTCCTCCTAGAATTTGGTTGAAAGCCAACATGATTTGCTCTGATCGGAAAAGTGTGAGCATGCACATTCTTGTTGTGTCCAATGACCATTTGAAGCTCTTCTCTGCGATACTCTCAAAAAAATTTACGCAACCGTCAGTCTTGCATACAAAGCATGGTTTTCGCAATCTTTGGCCTACCGTATGTCGGGATACAGACTGCCCAGTTGTTTCAGCAAGCATCTGGGCCAACTGACCTTTTGTGTAGCATGAATTACGCTTAGCAGGTAACACCAATAAGTGGTCTTGTCGGTAAAGTGTGCGCATGCTAATTCTTGGTGTGTCGCATTACCATTTGAAGCTCTTCCATGCGATACTATGAAGAAAACTTACACAACCAGAAGTCTTGCAATACAAAGCACGGTTTTTGTAATCTTTGGCATATCGTATGTCAGGATATAGTCTGCCCAATTGTCTCAGCAAGCCTCTGGGCCAACTGAAGTCTTGTGTAGCATGGATTGCGCTTATTAGCTAACACTAATAAGCGGTTTTGTCAAGCAGAAGGGACTCCTAGACGTCATTACGCAAGTCTCCTCGAGATATTTTCAATAACCAGAAATTGCTTCCAGAAGAAGTAGTTAACGTATCAAGCCATAGTTAACCATCTGGTCTTTTCAACTTGAGAATTTTCTGCTTCTTATCTCGCTATATCTCTTTTTTTCTCATTGAAGGTTTAACAAACACCGTGAGCAACTCATGGGCTATTAGCAGTCGCCCGTCGCTAATTTAGGGGCCACTGGTTGTAGGGAAGGGAGAGAGCCAGCGCCGTAAGACAAACACAACAACTATGGCTTACGGGGATTCGGACCCGGACACATCTCGGATGAATGATGAGAAGCCCTCGCTTAGGCTACTGCTCAACCGTGGCCGCACTGTATAGCTCAGCATTGTAGTGAATCATCTAAACGAATTCTCTGAGGCATAACGACATCTTATCACTACATCTGACAATATAAAGATTGCCCACGTATCGACACAATCCTCTTTATTCGAAATCAATTTCTGTATGGCATGTGCAAATTTTTCGTGTTGCTTTGCACACAGTACATGGCTTCTTGCATAATACAGCATTTGTTGCTTTACATACAGTAAATGGCTTCTTGCATAATACAGCATTTTTTGCTTTACATACAGTAAATGGCTACTTGCATAATACAGCATTTGTTGCTTTACATACAGTAAATGGCTTCTTGCATAATACAGCATTTGTTGCTTTACATACAGTAAATGGCTTCTTGCATAATACAGCATTTGTTGCTTTACATACAGTAAATGGCTTCTTGCATAATACAGCATTTGTTGCTTTACATACAGTAAATGGCTTCTTGCATAATACAGCATTTGTTGCTTTACATACAGTAAATGGCTTCTTGCATAATACAGCATTTGTTGCTTTACATACAGTAAATGGCTTCTTGCATAATACAGCATTTGTTGCTTTACACACAGTAAATGGCTTCTTGCATAATACAGCATTTGTTGCTTTACACACAGTAAATGGCTTCTTGCATAATACAGCATTTGTTGCTTTACACACAGTAAATGGCTTCTTGCATAATACAGCATTTGTTGCTTTACATACAGTAAATGGCTTCTTGCATAATACAGCATTTGTAGCTTTACATACAGTAAATGGCTTCTTGCATAATACAGCATTTGTTGCTTTACATACAGTAAATGGCTTCTTGCATAATACAGCATTTGTTGCTTTACATACAGTAAATGGCTTCTTGCATAATACAGCATTTGTTGCTTTACATACAGTAAATGGCTTCTTGCATAATACAGCATTTGTTGCTTCACATACAGTAAATGGCTTCTTGCATAATACAGCATTTGTTGCTTCACATACAGTAAATGGCTTCTTGCATAATACAGCATTTGTTGCTTTACATACAGTAAATGGCTTCTTGCATAATACAGCATTTGTTCCTTTACACACAGTAAATGGCTTCTTGCATAATACAGCATTTGTTGCTTTACACACAGTAAATGGCTTCTTGCATAATACAGCATTTGTTGCTTTACACACAGTAAATGGCTTCTTGCATAATACAGGATTTGTTGCTTTACATACAGTAAATGGCTTCTTGCATAATACAGCATTTGTTGCTTTACACACAGTAAATGGCTTCTTGCATAATACAGCATTTGTTGCTTTACACACAGTAAATGGCTTCTTGCATAATACAGCATTTGTTGCTTTACACACAGTAAATGGCTTCTTGCATAATACAGCATTTGTTGCTTTACATACAGTAAATGGCTTCTTGCATAATACAGCATTTGTTGCTTTACATACAGTAAATGGCTTCTTGCATAATACAGCATTTGTTGCTTTACATACAGTAAATGGCTTCTTGCATAATACAGCATTTGTTGCTTTACACACAGTAAATGGCTTCTTGCATAATACAGCATTTGTTGCTTTACACACAGTAAATGGCTTCTTGCATAATACAGCATTTGTTGCTTTACACACAGTAAATGGCTTCTTGCATAATACAGCATTTGTTGCTTTACACACAGTAAATGGCTTCTTGCATAATACAGCATTTGTTGCTTTACACACAGTAAATGGCTTCTTGCATAATACAGCATTTGTTGCTTTACATACAGTAAATGGCTTCTTGCATAATACAGCATTTGTTGCTTTACATACAGTAAATGGCTTCTTGCATAATACAGCATTTGTTGCTTTACACACAGTAAATGGCTTCTTGCATAATACAGCATTTGTTGCTTTACACACAGTAAATGGCTTCTTGCATAATACAGCATTTGTTGCTTTACACACAGTAAATGGCTTCTTGCATAATACAGCATTTGTTGCTTTACACACAGTAAATGGCTTCTTGCATAATACAGCATTTGTTGCTTTACATGCAGTAAATGGCTTCTTGCATAATACAGCATTTGTTGCTTTACATGCAGTAAATGGCTTCTTGCATAATACAGCATTTGTTGCTTTACATGCAGTAAATGGCTTCTTGCATAATACAGCATTTGTTGCTTTACATACAGTAAATGGCTTCTTGCATAATACAGCATTTGTTGCTTTACATACAGTAAATGGCTTCTTGCATAATACAGCATTTGTTGCTTTACATACAGTAAATGGCTTCTTGCATAATACAGCATTTGTTGCTTTACAAACAGTAAATGGCTTCTTGCATAATACAGCATTTGTTGCTTTACATACAGTAAATGGCTTCTTGCATAATACAGCATTTGTTGCTTTACATACAGTAAATGGCTTCTTGCATAATACAGCATTTGTTGCTTTACATACAGTAAATGGCTTCTTGCATAATACAGCATTTGTTGCTTTACATACAGTAAATGGCTTCTTGCATAATACAGCATTTGTTGCTTTACATACAGTAAATGGCTTCTTGCATAATACAGCATTTGTTGCTTTACATACAGTAAATGGCTTCTTGCATAATACAGCATTTGTTGCTTTACAGACAGTAAATGGCTTCTTGCATAATACAGCATTTGTTGCTTTACAGACAGTAAATGGCTTCTTGCATAATACAGCATTTGTTGCTTTACAGACAGTAAATGGCTTCTTGCATAATACAGCATTTGTTGCTTTACACACAGTAAATGGCTTCTTGCATAATACAGCATTTGTTGCTTTACACACAGTAAATGGCTTCTTGCATAATACAGCATTTGTTGCTTTACACACAGTAAATGGCTTCTTGCATAATACAGCATTTGTTGCTTTACACACAGTAAATGGCTTCTTGCATAATACAGCATTTGTTGCTTTACACACAGTAAATGGCTTCTTGCATAATACAGCATTTGTTGCTTTACAGACAGTAAATGGCTTCTTGCATAATACAGCATTTGTTGCTTTACAGACAGTAAATGGCTTCTTGCATAATACAGCATTTGTTGCTTTACAGACAGTAAATGGCTTCTTGCATAATACAGCATTTGTTGCTTTACAGACAGTAAATGGCTTCTTGCATAATACAGCATTTGTTGCTTTACAGACAGTAAATGGCTTCTTGCATAATACAGCATTTGTTGCTTTACATACAGTAAATGGCTTCTTGCATAATACAGCATTTGTTGCTTTACATACAGTAAATGGCTTCATGCATAATACAGCATTTGTTGCTTTACATACAGTAAATGGCTTCTTGCATAATACAGCATTTGTTGCTTTACATACAGTAAATGGCTTCTTGCATAATACAGCATTTGTTGCTTTACATGCAGTAAATGGCTTCTTGCATAATACAGCATTTGTTGCTTTACAGACAGTAAATGGCTTCTTGCATAATACAGCATTTGTTGCTTTACAGACAGTAAATGGCTTCTTGCATAATACAGCATTTGTTGCTTTACACACAGTAAATGGCTTCTTGCATAATACAGCATTTGTTGCTTTACACACAGTAAATGGCTTCTTGCATAATACAGCATTTGTTGCTTTACACACAGTAAATGGCTTCTTGCATAATACAGCATTTGTTGCTTTACACACAGTAAATGGCTTCTTGCATAATACAGCATTTGCTGCTTTACACACAGTAAATGGCTTCTTGCATAATACAGCATTTGCTGCTTTACACACAGTAAATGGCTTCTTGCATAATACAGCATTTGTTGCTTTACACACAATAAATGGCTTCTTGCATAATACAGCATTTGTTGCTTTACATACAGTAAATGGCTTCTTGCATAATACAGCATTTGTTGCTTTACAGACAGTAAATGGCTTCTTGCATAATACAGCATTTGTTGCTTTACATACAGTAAATGGCTTCTTGCATAATACAGCATTTGTTGCTTCACATACAGTAAATGGCTTCTTGCATAATACAGCATTTGTTGCTTCACATACAGTAAATGGCTTCTTGCATAATACAGCATTTGTTGCTTCACATACAGTAAATGGCTTCTTGCATAATACAGCATTTGTTGCTTTACATACAGTAAATGGCTTCTTGCATAATACAGCATTTGTTCCTTTACACACAGTAAATGGCTTCTTGCATAATACAGCATTTGTTGCTTTACACACAGTAAATGGCTTCTTGCATAATACAGCATTTGTTGCTTTACACACAGTAAATGGCTTCTTGCATAATACAGGATTTGTTGCTTTACACACAGTAAATGGCTTCTTGCATAATACAGGATTTGTTGCTTTACATACAGTAAATGGCTTCTTGCATAATACAGCATTTGTTGCTTTACACACAGTAAATGGCTTCTTGCATAATACAGCATTTGTTGCTTTACACACAGTAAATGGCTTCTTGCATAATACAGCATTTGTTGCTTTACATACAGTAAATGGCTTCTTGCATAATACAGCATTTGTTGCTTTACATACAGTAAATGGCTTCTTGCATAATACAGCATTTGTTGCTTTACACACAGTAAATGGCTTCTTGCATAATACAGCATTTGTTGCTTTACACACAGTAAATGGCTTCTTGCATAATACAGCATTTGTTGCTTTACACACAGTAAATGGCTTCTTGCATAATACAGCATTTGTTGCTTTACACACAGTAAATGGCTTCTTGCATAATACAGCATTTGTTGCTTTACACACAGTAAATGGCTTCTTGCATAATACAGCATTTGTTGCTTTACACACAGTAAATGGCTTCTTGCATAATACAGCATTTGTTGCTTTACATACAGTAAATGGCTTCTTGCATAATACAGCATTTGTTGCTTTACATACAGTAAATGGCTTCTTGCATAATACAGCATTTGTTGCTTTACACACAGTAAATGGCTTCTTGCATAATACAGCATTTGTTGCTTTACACACAGTAAATGGCTTCTTGCATAATACAGCATTTGTTGCTTTACACACAGTAAATGGCTTCTTGCATAATACAGCATTTGTTGCTTTACACACAGTAAATGGCTTCTTGCATAATACAGCATTTGTTGCTTTACACACAGTAAATGGCTTCTTGCATAATACAGCATTTGTTGCTTTACACACAGTAAATGGCTTCTTGCATAATACAGCATTTGTTGCTTTACATGCAGTAAATGGCTTCTTGCATAATACAGCATTTGTTGCTTTACATGCAGTAAATGGCTTCTTGCATAATACAGCATTTGTTGCTTTACATGCAGTAAATGGCTTCTTGCATAATACAGCATTTGTTGCTTTACATGCAGTAAATGGCTTCTTGCATAATACAGCATTTGTTGCTTTACATACAGTAAATGGCTTCTTGCATAATACAGCATTTGTTGCTTTACAAACAGTAAATGGCTTCTTGCATAATACAGCATTTGTTGCTTTACATACAGTAAATGGCTTCTTGCATAATACAGCATTTGTTGCTTTACATACAGTAAATGGCTTCTTGCATAATACAGCATTTGTTGCTTTACATACAGTAAATGGCTTATAATACAGCATTTGTTGCTTTACATACAGTAAATGGCTTCTTGCATAATACAGCATTTGTTGCTTTACACACAGTAAATGGCTTCTTGCATAATACAGCATTTGTTGCTTTACATACAGTAAATGGCTTCTTGCATAATACAGCATTTGTTGCTTTACATACAGTAAATGGCTTCTTGCATAATACAGCATTTGTTGCTTTACATACAGTAAATGGCTTCTTGCATAATACAGCATTTGTTGCTTTACATACAGTAAATGGCTTCTTGCATAATACAGCATTTGTTGCTTTACATACAGTAAATGGCTTCTTGCATAATACAGCATTTGTTGCTTTACATACAGTAAATGGCTTCTTGCATAATACAGCATTTGTTGCTTTACATACAGTAAATGGCTTCTTGCATAATACAGCATTTGTTGCTTTACATACAGTAAATGGCTTCTTGCATAATACAGCATTTGTTGCTTTACATACAGTAAATGGCTTCTTGCATAATACAGCATTTGTTGCTTTACATACAGTAAATGGCTTCTTGCATAATACAGCATTTGTTGCTTTACATACAGTAAATGGCTTCTTGCATAATACAGCATTTGTTGCTTTACACACAGTAAATGGCTTCTTGCATAATACAGCATTTGTTGCTTTACACACAGTAAATGGCTTCTTGCATAATACAGCATTTGTTGCTTTACACACAGTAAATGGCTTCTTGCATAATACAGCATTTGTTGCTTTACACACAGTAAATGGCTTCTTGCATAATACAGCATTTGTTGCTTTACACACAGTAAATGGCTTCTTGCATAATACAGCATTTGTTGCTTTACACACAGTAAATGGCTTCTTGCATAATACAGCATTTGTTGCTTTACAGACAGTAAATGGCTTCTTGCATAATACAGCATTTGTTGCTTTACAGACAGTAAATGGCTTCTTGCATAATACAGCATTTGTTGCTTTACATACAGTAAATGGCTTCTTGCATAATACAGCATTTGTTGCTTTACATACAGTAAATGGCTTCTTGCATAATACAGCATTTGTTGCTTTACATACAGTAAATGGCTTCTTGCATAATACAGCATTTGTTGCTTTACATACAGTAAATGGCTTCTTGCATAATACAGCATTTGTTGCTTTACACACAGTAAATGGCTTCTTGCATAATACAGCATTTGTTGCTTTACATACAGTAAATGGCTTCTTGCATAATACAGCATTTGTTGCTTTACATACAGTAAATGGCTTCTTGCATAATACAGCATTTGTTGCTTTACATACAGTAAATGGCTTCTTGCATAATACAGCATTTGTTGCTTTACATACAGTAAATGGCTTCTTGCATAATACAGCATTTGTTGCTTTACAGACAGTAAATGGCTTCTTGCATAATACAGCATTTGTTGCTTTACACACAGTAAATGGCTTCTTGCATAATACAGCATTTGTTGCTTTACACACAGTAAATGGCTTCTTGCATAATACAGCATTTGTTGCTTTACATACAGTAAATGGCTTCTTGCATAATACAGCATTTGTTGCTTTACACACAGTAAATGGCTTCTTGCATAATACAGCATTTGTTGCTTTACACACAGTAAATGGCTTCTTGCATAATACAGCATTTGTTGCTTTACAGACAGTAAATGGCTTCTTGCATAATACAGCATTTGTTGCTTTACAGACAGTAAATGGCTTCTTGCATAATACAGCATTTGTTGCTTTACACACAGTAAATGGCTTTTGCATAATACAGCATTTGTTGCTTTACACACAGTAAATGGCTTCTTGCATAATACAGCATTTGTTGCTTTACAGACAGTAAATGGCTTCTTGCATAATACAGCATTTGTTGCTTTACATACAGTAAATGGCTTCTTGCATAATACAGCATTTGTTGCTTTACATACAGTAAATGGCTTCTTGCATAATACAGCATTTGTTGCTTTACATACAGTAAATGGCTTCTTGCATAATACAGCATTTGTTGCTTTACATACAGTAAATGGCTTCTTGCATAATACAGCATTTGTTGCTTTACATACAGTAAATGGCTTCTTGCATAATACAGCATTTGTTGCTTTACATACAGTAAATGGCTTCTTGCATAATACAGCATTTGTTGCTTTACAGACAGTAAATGGCTTCTTGCATAATACAGCATTTGTTGCTTTACAGACAGTAAATGGCTTCTTGCATAATACAGCATTTGTTGCTTTACAGACAGTAAATGGCTTCTTGCATAATACAGCATTTGTTGCTTTACACACAGTAAATGGCTTCTTGCATAATACAGCATTTGTTGCTTTACACACAGTAAATGGCTTCTTGCATAATACAGCATTTGTTGCTTTACACACAGTAAATGGCTTCTTGCATAATACAGCATTTGTTGCTTTACACACAGTAAATGGCTTCTTGCATAATACAGCATTTGTTGCTTTACACACAGTAAATGGCTTCTTGCATAATACAGCATTTGTTGCTTTACACACAGTAAATGGCTTCTTGCATAATACAGCATTTGTTGCTTTACACACAGTAAATGGCTTCTTGCATAATACAGCATTTGTTGCTTTACATACAATAAATGGCTTCTTGCATAATACAGCATTTGTTGCTTTACAGACAGTAAATGGCTTCTTGCATAATACAGCATTTGTTGCTTTACAGACAGTAAATGGCTTCTTGCATAATACAGCATTTGTTGCTTTACAGACAGTAAATGGCTTCTTGCATAATACAGCATTTGTTGCTTTACATACAGTAAATGGCTTCTTGCATAATACAGCATTTGTTGCTTTACATACAGTAAATGGCTTCTTGCATAATACAGCATTTGTTGCTTTACATACAGTAAATGGCTTCTTGCATAATACAGCATTTGTTGCTTTACATACAGTAAATGGCTTCTTGCATAATACAGCATTTGTTGCTTTACATACAGTAAATGGCTTCTTGCATAATACAGCATTTGTTGCTTTACATACAGTAAATGGCTTCTTGCATAATACAGCATTTGTTGCTTTACATACAGTAAATGGCTTCTTGCATAATACAGCATTTGTTGCTTTACACACAGTAAATGGCTTCTTGCATAATACAGCATTTGTTGCTTTACACACAGTAAATGGCTTCTTGCATAATACAGCATTTGTTGCTTTACAGACAGTAAATGGCTTCTTGCATAATACAGCATTTGTTGCTTTACATACAGTAAATGGCTTCTTGCATAATACAGCATTTGTTGCTTTACATACAGTAAATGGCTTCTTGCATAATACAGCATTTGTTGCTTTACATACAGTAAATGGCTTCTTGCATAATACAGCATTTGTTGCTTTACATACAGTAAATGGCTTCTTGCATAATACAGCATTTGTTGCTTTACATACAGTAAATGGCTTCTTGCATAATACAGCATTTGTTGCTTTACATACAGTAAATGGCTTCTTGCATAATACAGCATTTGTTGCTTTACACACAGTAAATGGCTTCTTGCATAATACAGCATTTGTTGCTTTACACACAGTAAATGGCTTCTTGCATAATACAGCATTTGTTGCTTTACACACAGTAAATGGCTTCTTGCATAATACAGCATTTGTTGCTTTACACACAGTAAATGGCTTCTTGCATAATACAGCATTTGTTGCTTTACACACAGTAAATGGCTTCTTGCATAATACAGCATTTGTTGCTTTACACACAGTAAATGGCTTCTTGCATAATACAGCATTTGTTGCTTTACACACAGTAAATGGCTTCTTGCATAATACAGCATTTGTTGCTTTACACACAGTAAATGGCTTCTTGCATAATACAGCATTTGTTGCTTTACATACAGTAAATGGCTTCTTGCATAATACAGCATTTGTTGCTTTACAGACAGTAAATGGCTTCTTGCATAATACAGCATTTGTTGCTTTACATACAGTAAATGGCTTCTTGCATAATACAGCATTTGTTGCTTTACATACAGTAAATGGCTTCTTGCATAATACAGCATTTGTTGCTTTACATACAGTAAATGGCTTCTTGCATAATACAGCATTTGTTGCTTTACATACAGTAAATGGCTTCTTGCATAATACAGCATTTGTTGCTTTACATACAGTAAATGGCTTCTTGCATAATACAGCATTTGTTGCTTTACACACAGTAAATGGCTTCTTGCATAATACAGCATTTGTTGCTTTACATACAGTAAATGGCTTCTTGCATAATACAGCATTTGTTGCTTTACACACAGTAAATGGCTTCTTGCATAATACAGCATTTGTTGCTTTACATACAGTAAATGGCTTCTTGCATAATACAGCATTTGTTGCTTTACATACAGTAAATGGCTTCTTGCATAATACAGCATTTGTTGCTTTACATACAGTAAATGGCTTCTTGCATAATACAGCATTTGTTGCTTTACACACAGTAAATGGCTTCTTGCATAATACAGCATTTGTTGCTTTACATACAGTAAATGGCTTCTTGCATAATACAGCATTTGTTGCTTTACACACAGTAAATGGCTTCTTGCATAATACAGCATTTGTTGCTTTACACACAGTAATACAGTAAATGGCTTCTTGCATAATACAGCATTTGTTGCTTTACACACAGTAAATGGCTTCTTGCATAATACAGCATTTGTTGCTTTACACACAGTAAATGGCTTCTTGCATAATACAGCATTTGTTGCTTTACATACAGTAAATGGCTTCTTGCATAATACAGCATTTGTTGCTTTACATACAGTAAATGGCTTCTTGCATAATACAGCATTTGTTGCTTTACATACAGTAAATGGCTTCTTGCATAATACAGCATTTGTTGCTTTACACGCAGTAAATGGCTTCTTGCATAATACAGCATTTGTTGCTTTACACGCAGTAAATGGCTTCTTGCATAATACAGCATTTGTTGCTTTACATGCAGTAAATGGCTTCTTGCATAATACAGCATTTGTTGCTTTACATGCAGTAAATGGCTTCTTGCATAATACAGCATTTGTTGCTTTACACACAGTAAATGGCTTCTTGCATAATACAGCATTTGTTGCTTTACACACAGTAAATGGCTTCTTGCATAATACAGCATTTGTTGCTTTACACACAGTAAATGGCTTCTTGCATAATACAGCATTTGTTGCTTTACATACAGTAAATGGCTTCTTGCATAATACAGCATTTGTTGCTTTACATACAGTAAATGGCTTCTTGCATAATACAGCATTTGTTGCTTTACATACAGTAAATGGCTTCTTGCATAATACAGCATTTGTTGCTTTACATACAGTAAATGGCTTCTTGCATAATACAGCATTTGTTGCTTTACATACAGTAAATGGCTTCTTGCATAATACAGCATTTGTTGCTTTACATACAGTAAATGGCTTCTTGCATAATACAGCATTTGTTGCTTTACATACAGTAAATGGCTTCTTGCATAATACAGCATTTGTTGCTTTACACACAGTAAATGGCTTCTTGCATAATACAGCATTTGTTGCTTTACACACAGTAAATGGCTTCTTGCATAATACAGCATTTGTTGCTTTACACACAGTAAATGGCTTCTTGCATAATACAGCATTTGTTGCTTTACACACAGTAAATGGCTTCTTGCATAATACAGCATTTGTTGCTTTACATACAGTAAATGGCTTCTTGCATAATACAGCATTTGTTGCTTTACACACAGTAAATGGCTTCTTGCATAATACAGCATTTGTTGCTTTACACACAGTAAATGGCTTCTTGCATAATACAGCATTTGTTGCTTTACATACAGTAAATGGCTTCTTGCATAATACAGCATTTGTTGCTTTACATACAGTAAATGGCTTCTTGCATAATACAGGATTTGTTGCTTTACATACAGTAAATGGCTTCTTGCATAATACAGGATTTGTTGCTTTACATACAGTAAATGGCTTCTTGCATAATACAGCATTTGTTGCTTTACACACAGTAAATGGCTTCTTGCATAATACAGCATTTGTTGCTTTACACACAGTAAATGGCTTCTTGCATAATACAGCATTTGTTGCTTTACATACAGTAAATGGCTTCTTGCATAATACAGCATTTGTTGCTTTACATACAGTAAATGGCTTCTTGCATAATACAGCATTTGTTGCTTTACATACAGTAAATGGCTTCTTGCATAATACAGCATTTGTTGCTTTACATACAGTAAATGGCTTCTTGCATAATACAGCATTTGTTGCTTTACATACAGTAAATGGCTTCTTGCATAATACAGCATTTGTTGCTTTACACACAGTAAATGGCTTCTTGCATAATACAGCATTTGTTGCTTTACACACAGTAAATGGCTTCTTGCATAACACAGCATTTGTTGCTTTACACACAGTAAATGGCTTCTTGCATAACACAGCATTTGTTGCTTTACACACAGTAAATGGCTTCTTGCATAATACAGCATTTGTTGCTTTACATACAGTAAATGGCTTCTTGCATAATACAGCATTTGTTGCTTTACATACAGTAAATGGCTTCTTGCATAATACAGCATTTGTTGCTTTACATACAGTAAATGGCTTCTTGCATAATACAGCATTTGTTGCTTTACATACAGTAAATGGCTTGCATAATACAGCATTTGTTGCTTTACACACAGTAAATGGCTTCTTGCATAATACAGCATTTGTTGCTTTACACACAGTAAATGGCTTCTTGCATAATACAGCATTTGTTGCTTTACATACAGTAAATGGCTTCTTGCATAATACAGCATTTGTTGCTTTACACACAGTAAATGGCTTCTTGCATAACACAGCATTTGTTACTTAACATACAGTAAATGGCTACTTGCATAATATTTGAATGCTGGCATGGTTCTTCTGTTAATGGTTTTGTTTGTGTTGCTTTTAATTTTGAGCATCAGTGCACATTCAGTACCATTTAGTACCCTACAGTCATTCCAAATGTCATTTATGCATACATCTTTATAAATTTTCGAAAAAAATTTTACATTACCTGCACATGAAACAACAGGAATTTGTCGGTGACCGAACCCACGCTGCTCGCTCCCGATTGAGTAGGACTAACCGTAAGCTACACCGACAAATTTATCGCTGCAGATTTGTCGTCTTAACAAGTATTTCACCTATATAATTTATGACTACAGAACTTGTGATGTTCAGATAGAATAAAAATACCAATGTTTACCACAATCAAAGGTTTCTTATACAGGGTGGTCGAAAAGTTCTCTAGGGGTTACGATTGACAACTGTACAAAAACGAACAGATCTACAGCAATGCGGTTTGCCGCATCTGAAACAGTAAATATTCGATTTGTAACGGCATCTTTTTCCAACATCCAACAGATGGCGTTGCGTGCTTGCAAAATACCGACGCCAACTGCAAAACAACTGAAAATGTTGTCGCCGCAGGAGAAAGTAATGTGCGTGCCCTGGTTTTTTGAGACGAAGCCTGTGATTACGGTTCAAAGAAGTTACCGTTGGACATATGGAAAAGATCCACCGAGTGATTTCAATATCAGAGCGTGGCAGAAGAAATTATTGGTTAACGGTAGCGTCCTGGACCGGCAAAGAAGTGGCACACCCACTGCCAGTGAAAAAACTGTGCAGAGCATACAGGAGATTTTCGCTCGCAGTTATAGTAAGTCTACGAGAAGAGCCTCTTTACAACTGAATGTTCCACGATCCACATTGATGGGGGTGCTTAACAAACGCCTGAAAGTAACAGCATGCAAAGTGCAACTCCTACACCCTGTTAAATCGAACGATGGACCTCAGCGCTTAGCTTTCGCTCGTGATATGTTGGTGCGGCTGGAAGTTGATGAAAGTTTCCTACGCCGTATAATGTACTCGGATGGGGCAACATTTTACGTGCACGGAAAAGTCACAACTCAGAACGTTCGTATATAGGGTAGTGAAAACTCACATTCGCCGCCCCGGTGGCGCAGTGGTCTAAGGCGCTGGCCTCTGATTATTCGTCCGTAAGGGGTCCGGGTTCGAATCCCGGTGAGGCATGGATGTTGTGTTTGTCTTACGGCACTGGCTCTTTCCCTTCCCTGGAACCAGTGACCCAAAATTAGGGACGGGCGACTGCTTATAGCCCATTTGAGTTGCTCACGGTGGTCGTTAAACCTCCAAATTAAAAAAATAAATCACTACATTCTGTCAGGGAGCACGTCGCGCACAGTCCAAAGAAGAATGTTTAGTGTGGGATCATGCATAATCGTGTAATTGTGCCATTCTTCTTCTCCGAGCCCACAGTGCAAATGAATAATTGCCTGGACATGCTTCAGAACTTTGCGGTTTCTCAACTACAGGATTTGCAACCAAACGTCATAATGCAACAAGATGGCGCTCCCCCACATTGGGGACTTGACGTTCGTGAATATTTAAACCGTGAGTTTGCCGACTGATGGATTCGCCGAGATGGTCCCATTCCTTGGCCACCCCGGTCCCCGGATGTCACTCCTTTAGACTTCTACTCCTGGGAATATGTCCAGGATATGGTTTATCGGGAAAGATTAAGCAACCTTCAGGAGCTGAAACAGCGCATTACAGCAGTGTTTGATAGAACCGATCCTGACATGTTGGAGCGCACATGGCAAGAAATTGAATACCGACTGGATATGTTACGTGCCATCAAAGGCGCACATGTAGAGGTGTATTAAGATAAGATTATTAAACTCGAATATTTTCTCTTTCAAATGCGGCAAACCGCAATACTGTAGATCCGTTCGGTTTTGTACAGTTGTCAATCGAAACCCCTAGGGGACTTATAACGAAGTAAATTTCTCCGACATTTTTGTCCACGCTGGAGCTCGAACCCGGGTCCCCTCATTCCGGAATAAGTCACTCTACCAATTGAGCTACACGGACGTACGTCTGACTGCTATCTGCCTTTATGTCGTGTGTGTCCTGCTGGCAGGTACGTCACATCTCCCCCCCCCAGAAAGAGGGCCGGGGGTATGGCCCACGGGTTAGCCGTGACCATGAATCGTTGCAGGCAGCCATCCGCTGTAGAACGTGCACTTGAGAACTCCCAGTCAATCTGGTGTGTGGAACGCAACATCACACATTTTAATTTTTCGAAGGGCTGGAGAAGGGATCTCTTATTTTTCCTATCTCGCGGTGTGGAAAGAACATCACACCATTGCGAGATTTTGAACGGCCGGGTCATCCTGAAAGTTCATGCGCCATTGTAACGAAGTAAATTTCTCCGTCATTTTTATCCACGCCGTGGCTCGAACCCGGGTCTCCTCATTCCGGAATAAGTCGCTCTACCAATTGAGCTACGCGGACATTCGTTCTGACTGCTATCTGCCTTTATGTCGTGTGCGTCCTGCTGAGCAGGCACGTCACAGACTTTACGACCACCCGATCCATCGACTAAAGTTTCACAGAGCGTCTGGCTCGGCATCATCAGGACGAATGGAGCGTAAACATTCAAATCATTGTGACATCATCAGAGTTCTGACGGTCACGGTTTTCGGTGTGTTGTTTCCACGCGCTTGAAAGAAATGGAGTCGACGTCATGTCTTTGACAAGCCGTGAAGTGTTCCGGTATATGTGGAAAGCTTCAAATACATTAAATTTGATAGTCGAATCTGGTTTATCAATGAGCTTAGCGTTTCTAAACAAAAACATTATGGATATTTTGGTGACAGTGTTGGGCTATAGACGACCTCTTCAGTTTCATCAACTTCCAGCCGCACCAACATATCACGAGCGAATGCTAAGCGCTGAGGTCCATTGTTCGGTTTAACAAGGTGAAGGTGTTGAACTTTGCATGCGGTTGGTTTCAGGCGTTTGTGAAGCACTCCCATCAATGGGGATCGTGGGACATTCAGTTGTAAAGAGGCCCTTCGTGTGGACTTACTATAACTGGGAGCGAAAACCTCCTGTATGCTCTGCACAGTTTTTTCACTGGCAGGGGATGTGCCATACTTCTTTGCCGGTCCAGGACGCTACCGGTATCCAATAACTTCTTCTGCCACGCTCTGATATTGAAATCACTCGGTGGATCTTTCCCATATGTCCAACGGTAATTTCTTTGTACCGTAATCACAGGCTTCGTCTCAAAATACCAGGGAACTCACATTGCTTTCTCCTGCGACGACAACGTTTTCAGTTGTTTTGCAGTCGGCGTCGGTATTTTGCAAGCACGCAACGTCATCTGTTGGATGCTGCAAAAAGATGACGTTAAAAACTCCAGTATTTACTCTCTCAAATGCGGCAAACCGCATTGCTGTAGATCTGTTCGTTTTTGTACAGTTGTCAATCGAAACCCCCTAGGGGACTTTTCGATCATCGTGTATAATAAATCTTTGATTGTGGTAAACATTGGTATTTTAATTCTGTCTCAACACCACAAGTTCTTCAATCATACATTATATAGGTGAAACACTTGTTAAGACGACAAATCTGCAGCGAGAGATTTGTGGGTGTAGCTTAGTTGGTTAGACCAACTCAATCCAGAGCGAGCAGTGTGGGTTCGGTGACTGACAAATTCCTGTTTTCACATCTACAGGTAACGCAAAATTATTTTCAAAAGTTTATAAATATGTACGCATAAATGTCATTTTGAATAACTGTAGTGTACTAAATGGTACTGAATATGCACTGGTGCTCAAAATTAAAGCAACAAACACAAAACCATAGTTAGCAGAAGAGCCATGTCCGCATTCAAATCTTATGCAAGAAGCCATTTACTGTATAGGAAGCCAAGGGCGTCCCAAAATTGCATCTGCCATACACAAGTTGATTTCGAATAAAAAGGATTGTCTCGATACGTGGACAAACTTTGTATTGTCAGGTGTAGTAATAAGACGTCGTTATGCCTCAGAGAATTCGTTTAGATGATTCACTACAATGCAGAGCTACAACGCCGCCCCGGTGGAGTAGTTGCCTAAGCGAGGGCTTCTGATCATGCATCCGAGATGGGCCCGGGTCCGAATCGCGGTAACACATAATTGCTGTGTTTGTCTTACGGCGCTGGCTCTCTCCCTTCCCTACAACTAGTGGCCCCTAAATTTGCGACGGGTGACTGCTTATAGCCCATGAGTTGCTCACGGTGTTTGTTAAACCTTCAATGAGAAAAAAAAGAGATATAGCGAGATAAGAAGCATAAAGTTCTCAAGCTGAAATGACCAGATGGTTAATTATGGATTGATACGTTAACTACTTCTTCTGGAACCAATTTCTGGATACTGAAAATGTCTCGAGAAGACTTGCGTAATGACCTCTGGGGTCCCTTCTGCTTGACAAAACCGCTTATTAGTGTTAGCTAATAAGCGCAATCCATGCTACACAAGACGTCAGTTGGTCCAGACGCTTTCTGAGACAACTTGACAGACTGTATCCTGACATACGGTATGCCAAAGATTACGGGAACCATGCCTTGTATGGCAAGACTGCTGGTAGTGTAGGTTTTCTTGAGAGTATCGCATAGAAGAGCTTCGAATGGTCATTGGACACACCAAGAATGAGCATGCGCACACTTTACCGACAAGACCGCTTATTGGTGTTGGCTGCCAAGCACAATCTATGCTACATAAGACGTCAGTTGGCTTAGACGCTTGCTGAGACAACTGGACAGGTTGTATCCCGACATACGGTACGCCAAAGGTTGCGAAAACCATGCTTTGTATGCAAGAATGCCGGTTGAATAGGTTTTCTTGAGAGTATCGCAGGGAAAAGCTTCGAATGGTCATTGGACACACCAAGAATGGGCATGCTCACACTCTCCCGGTCAAAGCAAATCATGTTGGCTTTCAACCAGATTCTAGAAAAACGTTCATAAGTCGAGAAGTTGGGACACAATATCTCCAGATGAACGTTTGGGAAAAGGACCGTTTCGAAAGTGGTGGAATAATGGCTTGAGACACAATCTATCTCAACGGCCGTTCGTCTCTTCACGTAATAACCAGAGACAGTTATTAAGGGCTACTAGATGCCCCATATCGCGACAAGATCCTGGCTTACAATGTTTGTCTTTTAAGAGGTACGCTAGCTCAGAACTACCTGAAATAAAAATGAACGATAATTTCCGGCTTCATAGTACTTTGCATCTCAGTAGATATGATGAAATTAGAGATACTGCGCGTATGCATTGACCAGAGTGGCCACCAGATCTTAATCCGGTTGAGCATGTTTGAGACACTATAGATAAACAAATTGCTGCTCGCTCCTTTGAACTTCAGCTCTACAGGATTTATGGTATGTTCCTCTGGAGGAATACAACCTAATCCTACAGTCTCTGGTGGGCATCCTCAATCAATGCACAGTTCGTCGCTGTGAAGGTTGCATTGATGTCTATAGGGATCAAATTTCGTAGTGAAGACCGTGGTACCATATTTGTGCTGATTTTGGTTTTGCTTCATGCCATGTTTCACTGATATTTTTCACAATCCCATTATGTGGAAGCGCTTGCATACATCTTTATTCTTTTGTGTTCACAAGTATGAAACACTGTACACATAGCATCCACAAAGTTTCTTGGCTTATGTTTATTACTCTGTCAGTTATTGTCTGTTAACCAGGATTTCGTGGCTGTTGCTTTAATTTAAACACCAGTGTATTTTTCTGTATATCTGTACATACATACACACATACAGTGGTGTAGTGCTAAGAAATGTAGTCGGTAACAAATCATCATCAACGTAATTTTAACAATCTTCCTGACCGCCTGTGAGTGGATAGATAGATAGATAGATCGATGGATGGATGACCACTTGTTGGGAATGTTTTTATGATCAATTCCCCGATCTTTTTTTTTGATAGGGGGCGTCACAAACGTACAACATTTGCGCGCGTGCCAATTACGGGCAACCCCCTGTGGTTTCAAGAGAGATGGTCCTCCCCTTACCCTGGAAGGCACTGATCCGAGACAGGAGACACTGTAACGTCGTTCATGAAAGCCTCCCTCAAAGGAACCGACTCGTTTCGACGACAAATACAGACACCCAACCCATTTCCCCTCATCCCCTGACACCACGCAGACTTCCATTGTCAAGATCCAGCGAGGCTCACCCAAAATTTCTGACATTTTGGTCCTCGCAAACTTCTGGTGATCCCCAATGATTTGTTGCCCCAGGGAAACTAACTAGGACGCAAATTACGATACGACATGGCAGTCAAAATCGCTGGTAATATTATTCCTTTTTTGTTACACCCTTTTAGAGAAGTCCGGAAAGGAACGGGAAGCTCTCGGGTTGAAGTGGGGATGGGATAAACAATAGAGGAACCTCTGTTGCGTCGCGCTGATAAGGGACTGGGGTCGAGGTAACAAAACCCCTTAAAGTTACTGACTTTTAAGTAGTATTGATTACTGCTTTTCCTTAAGAAATATTAAGGCCTTTTAAAAAAGCCCTAAAACATCTTAGATAAAAGTCCCCTAGGGCCGCCAGGCCTCCAAAAACAGTGCCCTAGAGGCGCTAGGGTGAACTACGCGTCTTCTACATCACTGCGCACATACGAATGTATGTACACGGAAGAGTTAGAAAAACTGGTTCACCAGTCTAATACTTGGAAGATCCCCCACGGGAGCGCAGGACTGCAGAAATACGACTGGGCATGGACTCCACTAGCTCCTGGAAATATGCTGTAAGCAATGCACACCATACTTCCTGCAGAGCGTTCCAGAATACAGGTGTATTCCGAGGTCTCGGATTCCTGCGTTCGATAGCGAGTCGCATGGCATCCCAAATGTGTTCTATCACGTTTAGAGCTAGGGATTTGGGTGGGAATGGCAACACCGCAAACTCAGATGAATTCTCCTCTAACCATAATGTGGCGTCCCGACATTTGTGTGGAGGTGCATTGTCCTGTTGGAACAGGCCCAACCCATGAGCATGAATGCAGGACACGAACGAAAAGGATGCGCATATAGAGTTGGCCGGTCACAGACGGTTGTAGACGTACTAGGGGTCGCAGTGAAGTCCAGTTAAACACAACCCATACCATTACGGACCCTCCACCAGAAGGAACAGTTCTCTGTTGACAGGCGGAATCCATGGCTTCATGGGATTTGCGCCACACACGAATCCTTCGATCTACCCGATACAGTTGAAAACGCGATTCGTCAGACCAGGCTACTTGTTTCCAGTCAGCAAGCGTCCAGTCGCAGTGTTGCTGTGCCCATGCGAGGCGCATAGTTCTGTGTCGTGCACCCATCAAGGGGACTCGAGTCGGGCGTCGGCTCACAAAGCCCATATCGTGCAGGGTACGTTGCACAGTCCAGACGCTGATGCTTGTTGAGGCTCCAGCATTGAATTCCGATGATAGCTGTGTGACGTGCCAGCCCAGCAGGACACACACGATATAAAGGCAGATAGCAGCGATAAGGAACGTCCACGTAGATCAATTGGTAGAGCGACTTATTCCGGAATGAGGGGACTTGGGTTCGAGCCCCGGCGTGGATAAAAATGACGGAGGAATTTACTTCGTTACAATGGCGCCCGAACTTTCCGGATGACCCGGCCGTTCAAGATCTCGCAATGGTGTGATGTTCTTTCAACACCACGAGATAGGAAAAATAAGAGAATCCCTTCTTCAGCGCTTCGAAAAATAAAATGTGTGACGTTGCATTCGACACACCAGATTAACTGGGAGTTCTCAAGTATGTTATACAGCGGATGGCTGCCTGCGACTATTCATGGTCACGGCTGACCCGTGGGCCATGCCCGCCGCCCTCTTTCGGGGGGGGGGAGATGTGAAGGACGCACACGATATAAAGGCAGATAGCAGCTATAATTAACGTCCGCGTAGGTCAATTGGTTGAGCGACTTATTCCGGAATAAGTGTACTCGGGTTCGAGCCCCGGTGTGGGCAAAAATGACGGAGAAATTTACTTCGTTGTAGCGGCGAGAGTGTTGCACGCCTATCGCGTACACCTGGAAGAGAAACACATTATAGCATTTATTGGAATACATTAGTAAGGTGCCGGTCCACCTTTGGCCTTAACGCATGCTTTCGAAAATATTTTGGAACACAGAGATACAGTTAGCGGCAGCATTATGTACTGAATAGAAGACCATATATGCGCTTCTATTCAGTACATAATGCTGCCGCTAACTGTAGCTTAGTAGTAGGCCTCAGTTCCAAACTTCTTATGCGGCGCACTAATTCATCCCATAGGTGCTCTATGAGATTAAGAACAGGACTCTGTTCTGGCCAGTCCACACACGATTCGGAATTATCGTCAAACCACGCCCTAACAGTCTTCGCTTGGCTTGGTGCATTATCCTGTTGGTACCAACATGACTCGGTTCCATAGTATTGCCACAGAGTTGGTAGGGCATAATTGTCGAGAATATCGAGGTAGATGTGGTGGTTAACAGGTTTGTCCACGATAAGAAATGGGCCGGAACCATACCACGAAAAACACCCCCACACGAGTACACTGCCAGCTCTAAGTCTGATCGTAGGAACAGTACCCTGTGGTAAATAGCGTTCCCTCTGCTGCCGCCATACCCACACACTGCCATCAGACTGACAGATCGTGTATCTGGATTCATCAGTCCATAAGACCCATTTCCATTGATCTACGGTCCACGGTAAATGTTCTTTACACCATGCTAAACGATGAGTAGCATTCCGAGTGGAGATGAAAAGTTTATGAGCAGCCGAACGACCACGGTAACCCATGGAATGAAGTTCTCTCCGAATGATACGTGTACATATCGAGGTTCCAGAATTTTACTCACCAGTACACTCAGGTCTTGTGCAGTAGTACTTCGTCGATTAGCTGTAACGACTCTCCTAAGGCTTCGACGTCCTCTATCACTGATTTTCTTCGGTCTGCCGGTACGTTTTGCTGCTTCAGGCACGTCATGTGACTTTCACTTATTCAGTACATCCAAAACAGTTGACTTGGTTGTTTTTAAACGCTTCTCGGTTTCGCTTATGTACAACCCACTAATATAACACCCAACAATCTTTCCTTTCTCAAAGTCAGTTCTTTCCCACCGCAAAATTTTCACTCAATCTGAGAGTGCGATATGATCGGGGTCAACTGCAGGCTTGTTTGTACACCGTTTGCAGATCTACCGCGCATCTTAACAACGCCGAGGATCAGTTTATTTGCTTTTAACGGATTTATAACGAAGTAAATTTCTCCGTCATTTTTATCCGCGCTAGGATTCGAACCCGGGTCCCCTCATTCCGGAATAAGTTGCTCTACCAATTGAGCTACGCGGACGTTTTATTCTAATACCTATCTGCCTTTATGTCGTGTGCGTCCTGCTGGCAGGTACGTCACATCTCCTAGTACGTTATATCATCTCCCCTTATTTTTTTTTTTTTTTTTTTGAAGTGCTGGAGAAGGAATTCTCTTATTTTTCCTATCTCGCGGTGTGGAAATAACATCACACCATTGCGAGATTTTGAACGGTCGGGTCACCCGGATAGTTCGGGCCCCATTATAACGAAGTAAATTTCTCCGTCATTTTTATCCGCGCCGGGGTTCGAACCCGGATATCTTCATTCCTGAATAAGTCACTCTACCAATTGAGCTACGCGGACGTTTTATTCTGATTCCTATCTGCCTTTATGTCGTGTGCGTCCTTCTGGCAGGTACGTCACATCTCCTAGTACGTTACATCATCTCCCCTCATTTTTGTTTTTTTTTATTTATTTTTTTCGAAGTGCTGGAGAAGGGATTCTCTTATTTTTCCTATCTCGCGGTGTGGAAATAGCATCACACCATTGCGAGATTTTGAACGGTCGGGTCATCCGGATAGTTCGGGCGCCATTATAACGAAGTAAATTTCTCCATCATTTTTGTCCACGCCAGGATTCGAACCCGGATCCCCTCATTCCGGAATAAGTAGCTCTACCAATTGAGCTACGCGGACGTTGATTCTAATTGCTATCTGCCTTTATGTCTTGTACGTCCTGCTGGCAGGTACGTCACATCTCCTAGTACGTTATAGGGTGTCTGGTAACTTTTGTCAATATAGTGTATATGCTCCGTCGAACTTGCTACAATTAACGACAAACCCTCTCTATCCACTCAACAGCACACTTGCGACTACTGTTTCGAAATCTCCATGCTAACACGTAAGTTCTGAAGTCAGCTCTGCAAGACTGGGAACGGCATAAACATCGAAAAAATTCTAAAAATACACTCAGTAGTCAAAACATTAGAGATATGGGCGGTTAGCATGGGCATACACCGCGCAGAGTGGAAGAGACACAAACCGAACTCATGCGATAAATACACTATCTACCAACAAGTAATTGGACACCCCTGCAATCGACAATATCTGCGGTCCTGATGCACGTCATGGCCGCCGCCGTTAAATATCGTGTGGGAAACAACAACGCAACAAGTCGCATGCAAGATGCTACGCAGTTCGGGGCTCTCTGATTTCGAGAAAGGCGTAATCGTCGGGTATCACAGAAATGGCCGATCAATACGTGACATATCCAGCGAGTGGAAGTACTCAAAATCGACAGCGGCCTACGCGATTGGCAAGTGGAAGATGAGAGGTGACTGTCGGAATGTGCCCCGACCCGACAGACCCACAAAACTGGGAGTTAGAGACCGACGGGTGCGGACCAGAGAAATTCGGAAGAACCGCACCAAATCGATTGGCCACATCCGCGAGGAGTTTCAACAGGCATCCGGGAGTGTTCTTTCGATGAATACCATTCGTAAGGAAGCCCATCTGCTCGGTTCTCATGGACGTGCTGCCGCCTACAAGCCTTTGATCACCAAGCCCACTAGCGCTGCTTGGCTAACGTGGTGCAAAGAACGTCGACATTGGACCGTTGAACAGTGGAAACAGGTTCTCTGGTGCGACGAATCAAGGTTCACCCTCTACCGTTCGGATGGCAGGGTCTGGGTTTGGCGTCTGCCTGGAGATCGCCTCCTGCCGGAATGTATTGTGCCAACGGTGAAGTTCGGCAGCGGTGGAATTATGCTATGGGGGTGTTTCTCCTGATATGGCACAGGACTCTTGGTCGCAGTTCCTAGTAGACTCAACGCTGAGACCTACTGCCTCATTTTGGATGACCATGCGCTTCCTACGTTGTGGCAGTTTTACGGGGTGGACTCATTTTACTTTCACGATGCAATGCCACCTGTCATGTTGCGAGATCCACCATGGCTTGGTATGGTGACAATGGGGTTAATCGAATGGACTGGCATGCGCAGAGCCCGGACCTTAACTCCCTCGAGCACCTGTGGGACAAGTTGGAGCGTCGACTTAAGGGGTGCCCCCACCGTCCGAAATCGGTGAAGGAACTGACCGGTCTTCTCCGAGCCGAGTGGAAGAAAATACCGCTAGCCGTCGTACAACGCCTAGTTGAGAGTATGCCCCGGAGGGTCGCAGCTGTAATCGCCGCTCGTGGAGGCTCCACCAACTATTGAAGGTGAATAAACTTCGTTTTCCTTTGGTATCACAGGTGTCCAATTACTTTTTGGTAGATAGTGTACAACAGCAGGGATTTTCAACAATGTATCGCAATCGACGGACATGGGTAAACATGGTGATCTGAGCATCTTCGGCGGTGAACGCATTGTCACTGCAAGACAGATAGGTCATTCTATCGCCCAAGTTGTAAGAACCCTACTCAGAAAGAACAGCCTTTCAATTTAACGTAGGCCCAATCCATCGTGTCTTGGGACGATAACACCGTGGCCTTAGTGTTGGGCCTACGTTAAACTGCAAGGCTGTGTTACCTAGGTTGGGTTATCGAGAGCAAAGATATGAACAATATAACACGAGTATACCATCAAAGCACGTACCAGCTTACAGAAAGCAAGCGATGGCCAACAGCACGCCATTAATAACAAGGGCCAATGTAGACTATCCAGGATCGTACAGACCAACTTCTGGGCAGCGTGGTGCAAATCACATCTAAGTTAAATGTCAGAGGCCCAAATAGAGTCAGAGAGCAAACGGTGTTGCGCATGCTCATACCCCGGGGTACGGGAGCCGAAGCCCTACTCGTGTGCCACTGTTGAATGCTCGTAATCGGAAATTACGCCACGTCTGGTGCCTGGAAAATAAAAACTAGACACCTGCAGAGTGGCACCCCGTCGTGTGGTTACATGAATCTCATTTTCAGCTCTATTGAGTTCGTAGGAATCGGCAGTATGAGGCCATGTCCCTGTCGGGACAGGTCGGCTCTGTTCAAGGCAGTGTTGGCTTTGTAATGGCTTGGAAAACCTTTCTCATGGGACACATTAGGTACCTAAATGTGTCTGGAGAGGTATCTAACCACTGTGTCCAACCAGAATGTGCTGGAGATCTTCACCAACAGGCTTTCATGGCCTTCGCGCATCCTACATCAGATGGTCTGTTCCAACAGGAAAATGAGCTGCCCTGGGATCCAGCCACACAGGAATGGCTCGAGGAACCCTCCTCTGAATTCGAAACCACCCAGTGGCTCCTAAGATCCTCGTATTCAAACCCAGTGTGAGCTCTCTGAGATTTCGTGCAGCGGCACATCAGATTCGTGCTTCTTGTACCTACGTCTCGGGCGGAGTTTCAGACAATGCTGCAATAGGTATGTCTGGAATTGCCTCTAAAACGACATCTGGCAGAATCGATGCCTGTGCGTGTACTGACTGTTATTTGCGTTAGAGAAATACCAACACGCTATTAGGTACCTATCTTTAATGTTTTCTTGAGAGTTTTTTTTTGCTGTGTTTGTGTCTGCTGTTTTTGTACAGAAACAAACGCTTGGACTAAAGATGATGTACACAACTTTGACAGTTTCAGAGGTTTGAAATGATGTAATGAAATACACTGGTTTGCAAAAATTAAGGACGAAGAGGAGAAATTAGCATACCAGCGGAACGAGCAGGCAGAACGGACCGAAAGACGACTC
This sequence comes from Macrothele yani, assembly GCA_039090855.1. Lineage (NCBI taxonomy): Eukaryota > Metazoa > Arthropoda > Arachnida > Araneae > Macrothelidae > Macrothele > Macrothele yani. Next base: position 54,159,093 of record CM077028.1, read on the forward strand.
AGGAGATAGACTAGGGTCCGGTACGATAGGGCATGCGCATATATGCAGTATGTCGTAGGGGAGAGGTGTCGAAAGGGTATGAAGCACACGGGCGGTGTACGTTCAGCAATTCGGTGAAAGCTATTGAACGGTGTACATCGGTTTGAACGACATCGAGTTGCTACCACCGTGTGATATGGCCAACAGGCAATCCAGTAGACGACATCTGAATGACTTTACCTGAGGTCGCGTCATTGGGACGTTGGAAGAAGGTCGAAGTGTAACTGGTGCGGCCGAGGTGTCCGGGATCGCTCACATCATCGTTTCACAAGCTTGGAGAGCATTTCAAACGACAGGAACAGCTGTCCGAGAGTTCAGCAGTGGTCTTCCACGAGCAACCATGGCGGCGGACGACCGGTATATTGTCCTACAGGCGAGATCAGACAGACGGCAGACAGCGAGAGAAATCGCAGGGCAAATGCAGCAGACAACTGGACGTCCGTTGTCGCGTTTTACCATGGCCAGGAGGCTGCACAAAGGTGGTCTATTTGCACGACGACCAGTACGGTGTGTGTCATTCACACCTGCTCATCGGAGACGGCGGTTTCTGTGGTACGAGGAACACAAGAACTGTACACATAAGCAAATGGGTCGAGTTCTTTTTACGGATGAGAGCCGATTTAGTCTGACGAGCAATTCTGGACGTATACATATCTGGAGAGAGCAGGGAACTCGCAATCACACCTCCAACATAATCGAAAGGGACCGGTTTGAAAATGGCGGAGTTCTCGTTTGAGGCGGCATCATGCTTGGTAGCCGTACTGACCTCCACATCTTCCTAGGAGGTTCAGTCACTGATGTCCGCTATTATACCGAGGTTCTCCTGCCTCACGTGCGTCTGTTTAGAGGTGCTGTGGGTCCTGAGTTCCTCTTCATGGACGACAACGTTACACCTCAATCGTACAGTGGCTGTCGCAAAGCTGTTGGAGAGTGAAGATATTCAGCGCATAGATTGGCCCACAAGGTCCTCGGACCTAAATCCAATCGAACACGTATTGGACCTTCTCGGAAAACGCTTGGCAGCCCGTCACCAGCCGCCAGCAACGATTCCGCAGCTGCAATTGGCGCTACGAGAGGAATGGGCCGCGATGCCTCAACAGCACCTTGACAACCTCGTCCCCAGCATGGACAGACGTTGTAAATCCTGCATCGCAGTCAAGGGTGATCATATCCCTTACTAAAGACTGGATTTTTCTTGGCAGCCGACTGTCACATGAACGTTTCTGTCTTCTGTCCAGTTGTACTCAAATTTTTTGGATTTCTTGTTTGGACGGTTTTGCTCACTTGTTCCATATTCCTACATCTTGGAGATCTTATGGTATGATTTTAGTCGATGTGGAGCACTTCTGCACGACGTTACATTCGAAACACCATCTCGTCCTTAATTTTTGCAGGCCAGTATATCTTCTAAATCCGTAGAGGGTCTGACGGAATTCGGAGAAAACCTAGTAGAATTTCGTTTGATTGATCTATATCTATCTATCTATCTATCTAGCTAGCCATCCTTTCAAATTCTTTGACTGGAGAATGATCTCCGCAGTTTTAATGTCAAAATTATGTAATTTGTAAATTTACGACCGCCCTAGAGACAACTGAAATGTCCTAAAATAAATATAGAGAGATTTCGGCATGTAAATGTGCCCCTATCTCGTCCGGAAAAAGCTTAGAAGAGATTAAAAATAAGTAAAACTTTTACACGAAAGAAACTCTTAATTCCTTTTATTACAAAAAACAAACTTAACACGACAAGGTAACAAAGTCGAAAAGGTTATGCCTTCCCACTGCTTATAAGACATATGTAAAAACGTTTTTCACTTTTTCTGGATTAGTAGAGCAAGGAAGATGACATTAAGAACTGTACCTCCGATTATCAAACTGAGAAAAAAATCGTAATATGATTATTTTCTATTTCGACAAATGTCTTTAGGATAGGATCAAACAGTGCCTTGTATACACAAAGACGCAAAAAATGCCGCCGAACTCATTTTAAATAGGGGAGATTTTGCCAACAGAGGGAAGGAAATAATTAGTATAAATTAATAATAGTATAATTTCTTTCTCAACACAAAGCGCAAGAATAAGCAATTAAGTGAAATTAGCAAAAACAAGCTAAGCAAAATGTAATGCAAACTTTTCCTTTTTTTTAATTAGCATCAGCAAACCTAAATCAGCCAAACCTTCAATTAGCATTTTTTAACCTGTTCTCCATAGTAAAAAGTGATCGTGACTCTGTCCCTAACCTTCAAAGGAATAGTATCTACTGCATACCGGTAAAAAGCCACAATCCTACACAAGAAGATCTCGTGTACATGGGATCCACTCTTCGATCACTGGAAGTCAGAATTAAAGAACACAAATACAACATCAGAAGTGGAAGCTCCTCTACGGCATTAGCAAGATTAATTCAGCGTCGCACTTATTCTCCCACGTGGGAAGATGCATATATCCTTTTGATCTTGGGGACTATGAGACAGACTATATTTGCAGAACGTTTGTACATATATAACTTTCATGATCGCTGCTGTAACGACGAACTGCCTACGTCTATTCCTCCGGCATGGAGACCTCTTATCCGTTGAGCACTTTGTCAGAGCCTTGTACTTTACTTTCACCCCTACCACCTGTAAACTACAAATGTATTATCATTCGTCTAACTTCATGAGTGCGCAGTTGTTAAAACACATAACCACAACACTCTGGCTTGTATATAAGACTTCGTCCGCCCCGTTTTCATTCTTTTAACTGATTTCCTGATGACGGACAATATGATCTTTCGAAAGAGCTTGAAAATATACAGGTTGATTCATAAAGAAGTATACAGTTTCAACGTACTATAAAACAAGAACAATGTAAGATATTTTATGTTACCTGTAACAGAATTGTTGGGGAAGAATTGTTTCAAGTTTTTTTAGAGACAGTCACAGATGTTCTATGAGTGCACTCTTAGTCACGCGACACACATCGATCCGGTAATCCATTTCCGCCCAAACGCGATGTAAGATATCTGAATCAAGTGCAGTGATAGTTGCTGTGATACGCTGTTTCAGCTCCGCTAGATCAACAGGAAGGGTAGGGGGCGAATACCTTGTCCTTTACGTACCCCCACAGGAAAAAGTCACAAGGTGTTAAGTCAGGACTTCTGGGTGGCCATTGCGTCAGTGGCATGTTGAAGTCCGCGGCTCGTCCAATCCATCGGTGAGGAAGATTTCCATCGACTGACTAGTCACGTGACACGCGCGCTATCGCCTACATCACTACCCGCAGTAGCGGGATACAAACTTTATGAGTACATCTACCTAACGGTTCGCAGTTGTGGTCCGTGTCTTCAACTGTTACTGTTTTACAGCATCAGGAAACTGTATACTTCTTTATGAATCACCCTGTATTTTAATTTGTACATATGTGGTTTAACTAAAACCTTTACAACCTTGTGACCAACGTCAGTTGATCGCTGTGTTGTCTTTTTAAACATCGTGTATCGACAGAATTCTGAATCTCAACCATTTTATGTATGCACGAATAATTATTGCCTCGTGCAGTTGATAAGTTTATCTTAAGAATAGTCAGCATCTTAACAATTTTAAAAATAACAGTATTAATATTTAACAACTCCGAGATACATTCAGTTTTCATGTACAACATGAAAATAATTTCTTGACAATCACACAAAGAGAAAAAGTAATTCTGTTTACTAACCCCAAGTAAAAGATCACCCGTATGAACGACATTGTGGAACACAAAAATGATTTCAACCACGCAATCATGGTGCCAATAGTAATACGAGGAAACCTGTAATCAAGAAGAACTCGTATTATTGCAATTGCCAGCTGCAATCAGCTGTGGAGCTAGAAGCGAAAATCTAAAACACAGAGAACAAGAGTTATTTCTTATCACTTTGCAATGCTCCTCAATGTTTAAACGTATATACGGTCATGTCAGAATAATATGACCACCCCTTCCCCCGAATTACAGTGTACCAGCCCAAGCGCGTCACAGAGTGCACGTGACAAGGTCGACCACACGGAGATATAAGCGACAGGCCAGGACAGATGAGCCATAGTGCGTTACGTGAGCACGGTAGGAACAGGAAGCGATTTGGCTGACGTCCAAAAAGGAATGATCATGGACTACCGCATTAAGGGTGGAAGTATCTCAGAAACAGTAGACTTCGTTAGGTGCGAGGTGCGCCCTTCGTTAGGTGAGGTGCGCCAGCGGTCCAAGAATGGACCGCTGGCGCACCGAATATCTGCCGTCGTCATAACTGTGGAGCCCAAAGGCTATCGGCCTCAGAGGAGAACGTCGTCTCCGTCGACTGGGAAAGCGCAATAGACGCGCAACAGTGCAACTATTGACTGCGCAAACGAACGCTGGGGCATCCAGTTGCGTGTCCCCGATAACAGTGGAGCGAATCCTGTTACGCATGGGTCCCCGGTGTCGACGCTGTGTCAAGGCGTCTATGTTAACTCAGGTCCATCGGCAGCGACGCCTGCAGTTCGCATGGGACTACCGTCATTGGACAGTGGAAGAGTGGGAAAAGGTTGCCTTCTACGACGAATCGAGGTTTCTACTCCATTGAAGTGACGGGCGGTGGCGGATATGGCGTCAGACACACGAGAACCAATACCTGGATACGCTTGTGGGTCAAGTACAGGCCGGAGGCGACAGTGTGCAAGTCTAGGGGTCATTTTCTCGGTATGGTCTGGGATAGCTGGTACGACTGGATTCGTCCCTGAACGCCAGTGGTTAGCTGTCCATGCTCGCTAACCAAATGCATTCCTTCATGTTGGACGTTTACCCTGGTGTTGATGGTATCTACCAATAGGACAATGCGCGGTACCACGCAGCTAAAGGGGTGCGCGACTGGTTCCAGGAACATGAGAGCGATGTCTCTGTTCTTCCTTGGCCCTTCGCCGGCGAAATCGCCCGTCCTCAATCCCATTAAGCACTTGTGGAAATATTTTGATTGACAGGTTCGACGTGCGGACCCACAATCACGTTATCTCCGGGACCTCTCTGCTGCGCTGCAGTCCGAATCGGCACGGGTGATTCCGGCAACCTTCCATGGCTTCATTGCGTCCATGATACGCCGTATCGCCGCTGTCGTCCGAGCCAAGGGTGGTTATTCCCATTATTAGGTAGGTGGTTATATTATTCTGATACGACTATATAAATACTATATTGCAAAAAACACAGGTCACCCCTTTCAAAAGTAAATGAACAGATTAGCTGCATTGTTAAGATGTCCGGTACAGCTTCAAACGGTATAAAAACAAGCTTGCAGCTGACGGCGATCATATCGCACTGTGAGTTGAGTGAAAATGTCACGGCGGGAGAGAACTGACTTTGAGAAAGGTGAGATTGTTGGGTGTTATATTAGTTGGTTGTCCATAAGAGAAACCGAGAAGCTTTTAAACATAGCCAAGTCAACCGTTTTCGATGTACTGAATGCATGGAAGACACCTGGTGTGAATGAAGTAGCAAAACGTACGGCCAGACCAAAGAAAATCAGTGATAGAGGACGTCGAAGACTTAGGAGAGCCGTTACAGCTAATCGACGGAGTACTGCACAAGACCTCAGTGTACAGGTGAGTAAAAATGCAAGAACCTCGGTATGTACACGTATCATTCGCAGAGAACTTCATTCGATGGGTTACCGTGGCCGTCCGGCTGTTCATAAACTTTTCATCTCCATTCAAAATGCTACTCGTCGTTTAGCATGGCGTAAAGAACATTCCTGATGAAACCAGATACACGATCTATCAGTCTGATGGCCGTGTGTGGTATGGCGACAGCCGGGGGAACGCTATTTACTACAGTGTACTGTTCCCACGGTCCAATTTAGAGCTGACAGTGTACTCGTGTGCGTGTGTCTTTCGTAGTATGGTCCCGGCTCATTGATTATCGTGGGCAAACCTGTTAACCAGTACGTCTATCTCAATATTCTGGGCAGTTATGCCCTACCAACTCTGTGTGGCCAGCAGGATAATGCACCGAGCCATAAAGCAAAGATTGTTACGACGTGGTTTGACGATAATTACGTATCGTGTGTGGACTGGCCAGCACAGATCCCTGATCTTAATCCGATAAAGCACCTATGGGATGAATTAGAGCGCCGCATGAGAAGTTTGGAACCAAGGTCTACTACAGTACTAAGCAACAGTTAGCGGCAGAATTATGTACTGAATGGAAGCGCATACCTATCGCTGTGTTCCAAAACCATGTCGAAAGCATGTCTCAAAGGGTGAGAGCATGCATTAAGGCCAAAAGTGAACCGACACCGTACTACTATGTCAATAAATGCTATGTTGTGTTTCTTTTCTAGGTACCCGGTGACTTTTGTCAATATAGTGTATGTAGCTTAGGAAACACTCCGTAGAATTTGTTCTTATTCGTTCGCTTTAAGTGAGACAGGAGTCACTTAAATAAAGTTCAAGGAAAGTTACTTACAGTTGCTTTTTTTTTATTCCGTTAGTACCTCATAGGCACTTCACTCGAGATCAAATATCCATGAAGAACTAATTCTTAACAGCACTAATAATTTAATATCATTAACGTGAGTTAGTAAGCACAACAGCTGAGTAAAGAAACTAAAACATAATTCATAATAACGTTACTCGAACACGCAAACATCAAGAACAAACTGCTTCAGCGTAAGACAACTTCAATGACTTCTACATCGCACCTCTTTTGCTCCTAGCTTAACACAGTATATATGCAACAATCTCGCTTATCAACCATGCACGCCTCACTCACCCTTGACCTGAAGACTGTTGCCAAATAACATTCAGTGAGCGAGAAAATATAACATTAAAGTTGAAACGCTAAAGGAGAAGGAACTGAAAATTTACATAGAGGGATACAGCGAAAAATGAAAGTTAAATTAAAATATACAGGGGTTAGACAGAATAATGTAAACACTTAGAAAAAGAAGGTTTTACATACATAGGTGGATGTGCTACCATGTTTGGATTTCAAAACCGCTTAAATCCTCCTTGAAATGGACGCATAGAAATCATAGATGGTGGTTAGTGGGATGTTACACCACACTTCATGCAGAAACTGCTGCAGGTCGTTGAGAGATGCAGGAGAAGGATAACGGGATCTTATTCTGTTTTGCAACACAAACCACACTGGCTCGTTGATGTTTAAGTCTGGTAATTGGGGAGGCCAAAGAAGGTGTGAAAGTTCTTCTTCATGTCCTCAAACCATGAACGGGCATTCAGAGCTCCGGGAATTGGGGCGTTATCATCTTGATCGATGGCATCCCCTGCAGGAAACAATGGCTGAGTCATTGGATGGACTTGGAAAGCCAAAATTGTCTCATACGACCTGCCAGTCATCCTGTTCTTTCAAGGTGATCAGGGGACCTTCTGAAAACCACGACATGGTCGCCCACAGCATGACCCATTCACCACTATGCTGCACTGTTGGGAGCAAACAATCTGGGCTGTACGCTTCAGACGGTATTCTCCACACGTAAACACTTCCTGAGGTGAGGAATAGTGTGAACGTGGATTCATTTGAGTACATCAAATGCTTCCATGCGTCGGCACTCAACTTTGTATGCTCCTGGAACCACTGCCGTCACCGTTGTGCATTCACCCGGGTCACCAAAAGTTTTTTTGTAATGGCAGCTCTGCCATGAGTATCTTGTTTACGCTGTTCCCTGCGCAGTAATTTCGTTAATACTGGGGTCTGGAGATGCCGATGTCACTAATTTTCGGCGCCGTGGTCTTCTTATTACGGGTAACAATCCTCTTTAATGCTCACCTGTCGCTATCAGTTAGAGTCGTTTTCCAGCAGCTCTTGTGTTTCGCAGACGTAGTTTTGTCACGAATACGGTATGCTATCATGACATCTATTCCCCTCCCAGACCAATTTCTTCCACATCCATGTCACCTACCAGTCCAGTTGTTCCATATCCATTGTCACCTACCAGTCCAGTTCTTCCGCATCCATCTCACCTACACGTCTAGTTCTTCCACATCCATCGCACGTACCAGTCCAGTTCTCCCACGACCTTGCTTTGTGGACGGGAACATTGTACTGTTGTTAAAGGAAACGACCTTCACTGAACTGTTGCAATAACGTTGGGTGCATAGGAATATCGAGAATGTCATTATAGGCCTTAGCGTTAAAATTCCCGGACACTGGAACGAGAGAGCCCAGTCCAAGCAATGAAAAACAGCGCCAGAGCAGGATCCCACCTCCACCAAATTTCAATGTTGGCACAACACAGTCGGGAAGGTAGCATTCACCTGGTAGCCAACCCAGATTCGGCCGTTGGACTACCAGATGGTAAAGCGTGATTCATCACTCCAAAGAACGCGTTTATCCTGCTCCAGAGTCCACTGATGCCAACAGCGAAGTTTAATGGGTACCAGTGGACTCGTTACGACACTACAACCGACGCAATGCTTCGTTTTGATCATATTGATGTTAGGTTTCTGTGCGGCTGCTCACCCATTCAAATCATTTCTCGGCAAACCGCTATGTTTCCGGAGTTGTTTCCATAGGTGTTTTGGAAATCGATTGTGGAAAACACCTCTGGAAGCAGGAAATGGCGTTTGTTTCGTAGCACGCGCTCTGGCACTTCATGGTCGCGTTCTGTTATTTCAAGAGGCCCGCCGCTTAGCGGTTGTGCTGTTGTTGGTCCTTAACGATTCCACTTCACCATAACATCCCTTACCGTCGATCGGGGCAGTTGCAGTAAGGTAGAAATTTCCCGAACTGATTTGTTGCTAAAATGGCATCATAGGACTGTGCCACGTTGAAGGTCCCTGAATTCTGCCGTACGTCCCATTATACTGTTCATGCGTGTCCATGGTACAGCGTGTTTCACTAGATAGCGCCTTCAAAAACCAACTATTATTTTCTTCTCACTCTACATAGAAACACGACGTTTGGTTTGCAAGTGACATTGATCCTTCAGGAATGCGCAGGAGTGATTTTCCTAATAAGGCGATGATTCATTGTGACGTCACTCCACCAGATGGCCGGAACTCTATGTCCAGAAGAAATCTGCGTGTTTTAACTGTGTCGTTGAACTTCATTCAGGATGGCTGTGTATACCGTTGCGCAGCTGGTGTTTATTGTGAAATATTATTTGATAGCAAAATATTTGAAGGTAACACAGCGAGAATTCCTGGAGGTGTTTGGAAGAAGAAAAACACTGGACAAACGTTACATCACCAGGTTAGCGAAGAAATTTCAAACCATGGGCAATATTTTGAACCAATAGAGTCGCGGGCGTTTTCTTTTAGCGGAAGAAAATATCGAAGAGTTGTAGCACAGGCTGCTGGCATCACCGAAGAAGTCAGTACGACGTTTGTCATAAGAAACTGCGTATCTTGTCTCCCCTGCCAAAGAGCCGCGATGGTAGAGTTGCTTCATCATCCGTATTATGTGACAGCTGTTCAAGAATTGCAAACAACCTGATCATGAAAAGCGTGTGTCTTATTGTCAACTGGTTCCTGACACCTTGACTCGTATTTCCGAACAGTTTGGATTTCGCATGGTTCACTGACGAAGCATGGTTTGCAACAGTAAGCCTCGCACGTTAGAAGACTTAGGAAGCTACATCAATGCAGAAGTCCCAAGGGGGTTGAAATAAGGGGAGAAAGTATGACGTCACAAACATGAAGGTTTCTCAGCAGACGACGACAGCTACCTGAAAACTCTGATACTCGTTTTGAGCCATTGGGTTACGTACGTGATAAGTTTGGTTTTCGAAATTTGAAGTTACTTTTTTTTTCATATAGAAATTGTACGCTGTTGCGCTTACTCATGTCACAACAATTGCGGACGACCGCACTTGTTGGAGTTACTTTTCATAGCTAAGTAACGGAGAAACATTTAATATGAAATCTTTTAATTTCCGAAGAGCAGATAGTAATCAAGCTCGTATCTGAAAATTTTTGAAGTGGAAGATAAATGAATTATTATTTATAATTCATTTATTCGGTCTGTAAACAGACCTAAACACCAAAAAGATTTTTATTCGGGCATAAGGGTCATATTGTTAACCAATAATTTCATTTTTCTGAAAACGTGTGCTCCAACCCTAAAATAAAAATCTTGGTGCTCTAGAACTTCATTGAACGGTGGTTTGGGTACGAACTAGCTTATATGGGTGTCGCTTAAAATATAAACCTCCAGCACCGTCAGATAAATAGCTTTAAAAGTGACATTAATGAGTGAAAAGCCGAGAAATTAAGATTGTGTGATTGAGGAGCCAATGTGCACTAACTCTCCTCGAAAACACCAGAAGGATTAAGGAGACTGAAATACTACCAAAAGGTGAAGGAGATCCCACACTTCATTTTAGACTGAAAAAAGTCTCAACTCCTCTTCTAAAAATCCCCCTAGAGGGGCATTTTTCGTGAAAAAGCCTAGGTAGCCAAAATGCTGACTGAGCATTAAACAGTAGACATAGGAAATTTATCAATCATGAACAGGAAAATGAAGGTGATTCGTATGAAAACAGTCAGTAGGAATAATTGAAACCAAAATACAGCAATAAATATTAGCTAGTTTTGATTAAAAAAATAGAAAAGGGGTGGGAGGGGGATACCTAGCCCAAAACTGCAAGTCACTTCTCAACAACACATCTTTGCACCTTCTTACAAAAGTATGCCCATCAGCCCTACATTAAAAATGTAAGTGCTCTAATACAACAACGGACGGTTGTCTTGTTGTATAATAGCATATATAAGTAAAGTACAAAATGAAAACCCCACAGCACCGTCAGGCAAATATCATTAAAAGTAAGCTTAATGAGTGAAAAACCTGGAATTTGAGCTCATGAGCCAATGTGGTCTGAACTCTCCTGGAAGAAACTAGAAAAGTTCATGAGACCTGAGTACTACAGAAAGGTAAAAGAGAACATAGTCTACATTTCTGGTCCAAAAAAAGTTTCAACACCCCACAAATACCCCCTACAGGGGGCTTTGGTCTGGGAAAAGCCTAGGTGCACCAAAGTGCTGAACAAAAATTAATCAGTAAATATAATACATTTTAGCCAAATCTGAACAGGGAAATGAAGATGGCTCGTGTGGTAACGGTCAGTATGAATACTAAAAGCCGAAAACCAACAATAAATGTTGAATAATGATAATAGTTTGTACCTACGCTGATCTCACCAGAGCCGGCCCCGATGGCGCAATGGCCAAAGCGATGGCCTCTGATCATTCGTCCGAAAGGGGTCCAGGTTCGAATCCCGGTGAGGCATGGATGTTGTGTTTGTCTTACGGCACTGACTCTCTCCCTTCCCTGGAACCAGTGACCCTAAATTAGGGACGGACGACTGCTTATAGCCCATTGAGTTGCTCACGGTGGTCGTTAAACTTCCAATAAAAAAAATCTCCCAGGAGCCAGCCGAACTGTTTCCTAAATTCTAAATACCTGGAAGTAGCCGTAACGCGCTAAACACTAATAAATCAACTAATTATATCCTTAAGAACAGTATATCAACGATTACTATAATAAAGAAGGGCAAATTTAATATTAAAAGCAAATTTCCAACTTCATGCCTCGCAGAGCGTTAACAGCTATTTCATAGTCTGCTCATGTCAGTCTTAAGATGGCGCCGTGACGTCATAGCCTTGACGTTTCGCTGGCTTCACTTGAACTGCATTGAGCCAACGGAGAGTGCTTTCTCCCCCATTTCTAACCTTCTTGAGCAGTCCGGACTATTTTTTTTTTTGATTGAAGGTTTAACGACCACCGTGAGCAACTCAATGGGCTATAAGCAGTCGCCCGTCCCTAATTTAGGGTCACTGGTTCCAGGAAGGGAGAGAGCCAGTGCCGTAAGACAAACACAACATCCATGCCTCACCAGGACTCGAACCCGGACCCCTTTCGGACAAATGATCAGAGGCCACCGCTTAGACCACTGTGCCACAGGGGCGGCTCCGGACTATTGATGAGGACATGCTGCGGAGGGCCTTCGATAACATGTTTTTTTTGTTTCGATTGGAGGTTTAACGACCACTGTGAGCAACTCAGTGGGATATAAGCAGTCGCCCGTCCCTAATTTAGGGCCACTGGTTCCAGGGAGGGGAGAACCAGTGCCGTAAGACAAACACAACATCTATGCCATACCGGGATTCGAACCCAGACCCATCTCGGACGAATAATCTCAAGCCACCGCTTAGAACACTGCGCCACTGGGGCGGCGAAGCAACGATGATCAACCAAGCCGTATTCCTTTACCGTGGAAAATGCTCATGTCGACAAACGTTGAAGACGAACATGATTTATTTGACATTTATGTGATACAATCAATAATTTCCAATTGCCGCCCCGGTGGCGCAGTGGTCTAAGCGATGGCCTCTGATCATTCGTCCGAACGGGGTCCGGGTTCGAATCCCGGTGAGGCATGGATGTTGTGTTTGTCTTACGGCACTGATTCTCTCCTTTCCCTGGAACCAGTGACCCTAAATTAGGGACGGGCGACTGCTTATAGCCCATTGAGTTGCTCACGGTGGTCGTTAAACCTCCAATAAAAAAAAAAAAAAAAAAAAAATGTCAGTCTTAAGATGGCGCCGTGACGTCATAGCCTTGAACGTTTCGCTGGCTTCACTTGAACTGCATTGAGCCAACGGAGAGTGCTTTCTCCCCGATTTCTAACCTTCTTGAGCAGTCCGGACTATTTTTTTTTTTTTTGATTGAAGGTTTAACGACCACCGTGAGCAACTCAATGGGCTATAAGCAGTCGCCCGTCCCTAATTTAGGGTCACTGGTTCCAGGGAAGGGAGAGAGCCAGTGCCGTAAGACAAACACAACATCCATGCCTCACCGGGATTCGAACCCGGACCCCTTACGGACGAATGATCAGAGGCCACCGCTTAGACCACTGCGCCACAGGGGCGGCGAAACGACGATGATCAACCAAGCTGTATTCCTTTACCGTGGAAAATGCTCATGTCGACAAACGTTGAAGACGAACATGATTTATTTGACATTTATGTGATACAATCAATAATTTCCAACTAATGCGAACATTTTTGGAGCATGCGCATTGACGGATGACGAACCTGACGCTATCTCTTAGCCTTAATCTGCATATATATTGTAATCATTTACGCTTCGTCATTTGTAGTACACTCGCAGGAGGTCAGAGTTCGCTGTCCCTTGGGCGCGTACGGGAATGATGTTTAACAGCATTGGTGTATTGTGCCTGCGAGAATGGAATAGACTTCCATTGACCATTAGATCTGACATCCGATACCCTGTTTTCAGGCGACTGTTGAGGAGTTTTTTGATTGAATATTGTATATATAAAAAGGGGAGGGAAAGATATTTTTATTGTCTTGGGCTTTCCGGATGTTATTTAGTGCATACTTTAATATCATATTCGTTGTCTCCACTGCGCTTTAAAAAAAAATATTTTTTTGAAAAATTCAGAGGAGATCAGGGGCTTGTCAGGCTAAAAATTTAGCCTGTTTTCCTGGCTCCTTGCTGTACATTTGAAATTGGTATTGAAGGTGGTTTAGTCACATTGACAGCATTTGAGTGTGAATTTGTTCCGGTATTTTATATTGTAAAGTATTTATCTTCGTAACATGGGAATTATATTGTTAAAAACTGGAAAATTGTCTGACTTATCTTGATTTCATTGGTGTATTATATATTCTTGTTATTATTAACATCAGATTATGTGACATATTGTTCGTTCTTTACGGTGTGGTTTCGTGATATTGTGCAGCAAAAGAGTTCTAATAAATAAATAAATAAATAAAACTAACGCATCTCACGATGGAGACCGCAGCAGGACCGAAAGATCTTATGTTTTTAACTTCATGATGTTCTAATGATTTTAGGAATATATAGTCTTTTAAAATGGTCATTGAGGTTGAATTCAAATTATATTCAAACATCACTCTTTGGGATTGTGCAAAAGACGGTAATACATTGCATTAAGTGACTTATATAGCACGAATATAATATCTCAACATTCAAACTCTCTACCAATTATCTTTGAGAAGAAAACTTTAAATATGTGATGGGCAACATTAAGCTAGGCCAAGGGTGGGGAATATGAGGCCTTCTGGCCGCATGAGGCCCTTCTATGCCATTAAGAACGGCTTGTTGAGTGAATCCAAATTCTGTTGAACAAATCTTTTTATTTTTATTATGTTTTGTTCGATTTTTATTATTTTTATTTTAATCTTGAAATGACCATATTTAAAATTCCAAAGAGTAAAAGAATATTCAATGAAGTAATGCTCCCGGACTGCCGGTCACAATTAAAACATTTGTTAGTCATAAGGGCTATTTTGATATCTGCTACGCTCATTATTTCGTTCTATGACTCCTAAAGAACTACAGATGAAATTGATTGAGCTCTCAGAAGAAGACATTTTAAAGTCCTTATTTGACTCTAAGAAAGATCTAGTTGAAATATGGAAAAACACAATAGAATACCCACTCCTTCGGCAACATGCACGAAAAATGCTTTCTTGCTTTTCAATTACTTATTGCTGCGGATTTACATTCTCCTACCTAACCCAAATCAAGATGCCCTTAAGGTCACAGAAGACAGATACTCTTCTAGAAAATCAGCTGAAACTGAGGTCATAAAAGACAGATACCCTTCTAGAAAATCAGCTGAAACTGCGGACCTCCATGTTGCAAGCAAATATTCAAATGCTTTCCCACAGAAAGCAGTCACAACAACGTTATTAAAAGGTTAGTTAACTTTAGAAATAATTTTTTTTTTTCATTTTTTGAAGTTAGTTAGTAGATAGCCAGATTTTTACAAAATAATGTACATTTCGAAATATATCTCATTGAGGTTTTTTGAATGCGGCCTTCCACGGTGAAAAGTTTTCCCACCTCTAGGCTAGACCATTTAAGGCTGTCTTTGAATGAGTGTAAAAAAAATTCCATCCCATATCTGCAATGTAAATTCTTTTGTACACATTTTCTCGAAGACTATTATTACTTTGTAGTGTTTGAAATTTTGAGGACAAATAAAAACGGCCTATAGCTAACATGTGCCACAGTTATTATTCCGAAAAAATTGTTGGAACGTTTTTTAAAATTCAATTTATCTGACTCGAAAGTATTCCAATTTGGACGCTAAATGGCGTGATAAGTTAGCTCAGTAGCATATCTGTCTGGAAGAAACGAAATCTTTCATTTCAGTCTGATTTTTTTATTATATAGGCCAAATAGAAATAATTAAATGGGCACAAAAGTGAGACTGGAAACTTGTATCTCATAAACCATCTTAAATTCTACTGCATGTTCAATTTTTGAACAGAAAATGTGTACATTAGCAGATAACCTTTGAATTTGAGACAGAAACTAAGGCTACCTATTAAACTCCACCCCCAAATAAGGTCTATGGTTAAAATGTAACAGCGCGTATTTTGTCTTTTCATTGTGGAGCCAACAACGAAAGACCGCTTCCATTCTCTGCAGTGATTCGCTGACGCCGTCTTCTGGGACAGTCCCTCAAGACGTAAAAGCCACGCCCAAGGAGTGATTTTTTGCGCCGTCTATCGCAAAAGATAAGCCCTAACACTCATTCAAAGACAGCCTTAAATAAAATAAAAAAATGTACTTTACCTTATTTCTCCCGAGCAAAGACAGCGGCAAGAATGAACAATTTACCAGTTGAATACAAGTCTTCAACACCCTAAATTATACTTCACGAATCTGTTAGATTCTTTCGAAATTAAAGGCTTACAATGGGTCTGCATCTATACTCGGGATAAATAGCTGAAGTTACGAAGGCTTGTGAAAACACAAGTTTGTTCGTGTCCCCGGCCTCCGGAGTATGTCGCTCTCCCAACTGAGCCACGGGGACAGAACGTCTCGCTGCAGATTTGTCGTCATGACACATGTTTTCACCTCTGTAGTACCTCATAGACTATAAAAACGACAGTTATTTCCGTAATGAGGTACTGGTTGAAATTCGAGATCGTTTTCAATCTTTTGAATAGTGCGTCTTTGTTCCTTATACATGTCAAACGCAATTCATCGTAAACCTGTTGGATATTTTCCCGAATAAACGTTGCGGCGCTTCTCTAAGTTTAGACACGGAATTTTCTCGAATAAGAAGTTCATTTATCTAATGAGACTCAAACAAGAATTTTCCCCTTTGTTTATCGAGCTCATTTTCCTCATTTGAATGCGATGAGCGACCCCAGTGGTATTACTTAGAATGCAGTAACAAATCTTTTTCCTCAACGGGAGACCTTGAATAAAACATCAGTAAAGCCTTCACACATCTTTCTTCTCGAGCACAACTCCAATTAAGTTTATGACTTTGTGTTTCTAAAACTTAAATTGAGGAAAACTTTACAGACAGGCTGTGAAATTGCGAATACTAAGTATTTAATTTTTGTTTTTATCCAGGCAAAATTACTTTCGGAAACTATCATCAAATCGCCATCTGTTTGCGAAGTTCATCAAACACAGATGGAAAGACAGACTTACAGAGTCCGTAAAAGCTCAAGAAGAAACTCAGTAAGCACCAGGGATTGACGGAATTTCAACGGATGTTGCCAGAACAGCAGGATGCCCAAGTAAAACTACAGTAACCGCTGAAATGAAGCTTTTTTCTTTTTTTGGATATTTAACGACCACCGTGAACAACTCAATGGGCTGTAAGCAGTCACCCGTCCCTAATTTAGGGTCACTGGTTCCAGGCAAGGGAGAGAGCCAGTGGCGTAAGGCAAAAACAACATCCATGCCTCACCGGGATTTGAACCCGAACCCCTTTCGGACGAATGATCAGAAGCCATCGCTTAGACCACTGCGCCAATGGGGCGGCCATGAAGCTTTCGCAGACCCACCGATTGCTCAGTGGACTTAGGCGCTGGACTCGGAACATTCGTTCCCAGTCCAGGTTTAGGCTTTCGTCCGATGGCGCCGGATCTGTTCCTGTCCTGGCACAAGGGACTTTACATTTGGGACGGCGGACTGCATACAACCCCCAGAGTTGTTATTGATCATCTTTTAACGCTGAAACAAAACCAAATTACAATAATGCACCATCTGCTGTGAAAATCGGAATTTCAGAAAAGAATCGCGCTATTCAAATGAAATTTGTATAACAAATGCCTTATACTGCAGGAGATAACTGATTGCATTTGTAGAGCTGTAACTGCATTTTTCGCTTCATAACTCGTTACAATGTGAAGCCACATAACTAGCCTCCACAACCTAATATATAATCTGCTAGAGCCCTCCTCGTTCTGTGTGCCACTTTTTAAGTCGTCATAGCAACAACCGAGAAACAATTTTTTGTGACGTCACGCTTAGCATTTCGTGTAGGTGGCATCATCACCTACATGTGCACAGTCCACGCGTATACCAATTTGTTTTGTTGTCATAACAACAAAGAACACGGCTGCTGGTGTAACGTCATCTAATCCAAATCACATGACGTCAGAGATGCGTTACATCACACGGTCCACTCTAGAGACACGAAAATTGTTTTTTTTTTTTCTTTTTTTTTTTGGTTGGAGGTTTAACGACCAACGTGAGAAACTCAGTGGGCTATAAGCAGTCGCCCGTCCCTAATTTAGGGTCACTGGTTACAGGGAAGGAAGGAAGCTAATGCCGTAAGACAAACACAACATCCATACCTCACTGGGATTTGAAACCTGACTCCTTTCGGACGAATGATGAGAGGCCATCGCTTAGACCACTGCGCCATCCGGGCGGCTACGAAAAACTTTAAATCAGGAATTTTGGTTCACTACCTGAACCGGTGTTTAGCCATCTGTATGAGGCAACGTCAAGAGTACGACGATCCGACGACGTCAAGATAAAAACAGTTCACGGAGAAGAACAGGGGGAATTAATACAGGGTTCACAGTCAGTATATACGAAAAATGTTGTGTAGAAGGAAGTGTTGGCAAAATAAGGGCTAAAGGTTTTACAAAACACATAACAGATAATCCGTTGCATCAAATTCCATAACCGACTGCTCGGGAAATTTTCAGAAAGCTGTGAGCTAACGTCGCCATCTACTGACGTGGAACTCCAAAACTCAATAAATAAATATCAATAATTTCTGAATTATAAATTTTATTTTCCCCCGTCATTATTGACGGGCTTTCGTCTAGTAGCCAATAACAGCCTCTAAACAGCGTGGCATTGAACGAAAAGGTTTTTGATGTCGATATTGGCAAGTACAGCATCTTGACAGGCTGCTTTCATGCGAGACCAGAGCTGATTTGTGGTGTCTCGCGGATGTGCTTGACGTGCCAGTCACTTAGCTACCATGTCAAAGACATGTTCGATCCGGCCTATATCCAGCAAACATGCAGGCCAGGTAAGATGCTGTATCTGCCGCGCATGAAAGAAGTCTACGAAAATTCCGCGCCGTATGTGGCCGAGCATTGTACTGCTGGAATATACCGCCAGAAAAGTTCTAAAGGAAGGGTATTACATCTGCCTCTGAAATATCGCGGATGTGTAACTGACAACGGATCATATGAAGGCTTTGAGCCGGCATGACGCTGCAAGATGCCATTCACCAGGATGTCTTCGAACACGTATGCGACCATTATGGTGCATCAAGTTGAATCGTGATTCGTCAGAAAACATGACTTTTTGCCAATCAGCGTGCCAATGCCTGTGTTTGAGACTCCATTGCAGCATGAGGTGTGTATGGTTGAGGGTCAAAGGAATGCGCAACAATGAGCTGCTAGCAACCTATCTTCTGTTAAGCAGACGTCGTCGAATCGTGCTGGAGAACAAAGCCTGACCTATGACAGTACTCCACTGCTGCGCATGCGCCGTGGATGCCGCTGTGCGATCGATCACTGCCATGCGTTGTAGGTGTCTGTAATATCACGCAGCCGTGAGATTTTTCTATTCATTTCACGGATTTCTGTGCCACCGAGCCTCGCCTGTTCAGAGATGGAAACGGGTCACGAGTAAATGGGTCACGGGTCGGATTAAGGTGTTCCTGACCCGATTTTGACCCGGTTTTATTCCCGTTTTATTTTTCAAAAGAGAAAAATATCTTCCAACAAGTTACTAAAATCATGCAATGTATTGATTATGATACGCTTTCCAACATACCAGAAATCATTACTCAAGTTATCACTCAAGTTATGAGAATAATGGCTGTTAAATAAATCTCGGTCCTGTGCCCTGACCTTTGATCCCATTTCGATGATATTCAACAGAACCGGTTCAGTATATCTCCGAAATAACATGATAAAGTTTTGTCGCAATCGAAGCATTTTTACCTTAGTAATGATGCATAAGGACTATGGGATAGATCCCGCTCCTGTGTCCTAACCTTTGACCTCATTTCGCCCATTTTCAACAGAATTCGTCCCCAGGCAGGCCCCTGCAACATACTAATATTTTATCCAAATCGAAGCATTTTTACGTAAGTAATGGCGATGGAAGTGATTCCGCTCCTATGTCCTGACCTTTGACCCCATTTCGCTCATTTTTAATAGGGTTTGTCGCCAAGTGGTCCCCTACCACATACTAAAATTTCATCGAAATCGAACCTTTTTTACGTTAGTTATGGCGCATAAGAGCAATGGAATGGATCCCGCTCCTATGTACTGACCTTTGACCCCATTTCATTCACTTTAAATAGGGTTCCTTCCCAGTTGATCCCCTACCAGATACTAAAATTTCATCGAAATCGAACGATTGTTACGCGAGTTATCGTGCGAGCGGTCCAGGGCCAAACTAGATGTGAACGGACATACGCACACAACGCGTGACGTAATGAGGCAAATGGGAATCGCGACCATCTGCTCGCAAGAGTGTGACGTCATAAAACTTTAATAGGATCCACACACAACGCGTGACGTAATGAGAGAAATGGCGTGATGCGCGCCAACATTCTCAAACGCGAGATTGTGATGTCATGAGATTTCTAAGCATTGGTAACATTAATGGAACGACGCCATGCCAATAAAAGTGTTATAATTCGGGGTGGGTATTTAACCCACTAAACGAATTCTCCTGAAGTCGAGATCAAGCTAAATCAATTTCTAGTACCAGAAAACTGTAGGTTGACGACTTTCATCAAAATTCTTAGAGCCGTTTTTAAAATAAAATGTACATACATACATACAAGAATTGCTACTTTAAGGTGGACGTCAAGTAATTTTGCTTCCTATACTTCCAATGGAAAAACTTCTGTACACATTTTCTTCCCAAATAATGCGTTCCCAAGGATGAAAATTTGAACATCCATTTAAATAGCTGCATTTCATAACTTGGAATACTTAATATTTTCTAAACCATAACCGTAATTATGCAATCCAACATTTATTTGTCCACTGACGTCATCAAAGCACAGTTCGCGCCATCTTTTTTCTGGTTTCAACACCACCAAAGGAAACGTTATTGTTTTTTAATATAATTATGCTTATGTTTTACAAAATGTTAAGTATTCCAAGTTATAGTATGAAGTAACTTTAATCAATGTTCATATTTTCATCCTTGGGAACACACTAATTGTGAAGGAAATGTGTTAAAAAGGTTTTCCATTGGAAATATACACTGCCGGACAATTGCTAAGGACGGATGACAATAGCAACGATAGCAACCATAAAATGAAAAGCAGGAAAATGTGGAAAATTAGTTTTTTTTTTTTCTTTTTTTTTTTTGATTGGAGGTTTAACGACCACCGTGAGCAACTCAATGGGCTATAAGCAGTCGCCCGTCCCTAATTTAAGTTCCAGAGAAGGGAGAGATCCAGTGCCGTAAAACAAACACAACTTCCATGCCTAAATGGGATTCGAACCCGGACTCTGTTCGGACAAATGATCAGAGGCCATCGCTTAGACCACTGCGCCACCGGTGCGGTGCGGCTGTGGAAATTATCATAGGTGCGGGATACAGTAAGACGTCTTGTGCGTATGCAAATTTTGGATTGCCGAACTTGTTCGTGACGTCATAGCGCTGATAAGAGATATATAGGATTTGACGCGTATTGACCGTCAAATCCTTTATATCTCTTATCAGAATCTAAATACATTGAAAAAAGTATATTTGTGTAATCGTAAATAATGATTCCCATTTGTAATATACTCCATGGTAATGTCATCGTCAGCTATTACTTCTGCAATACGCAAAACAATTGGCACTAAAAATGGTACTGAAATTTAGCAAGTAACTAAATTTTACACTGCTGGCCACCCAAAATGCAACACCAAGAAGGACACGAGATAGCAAAGCCAGATTTACTGGACACATAACAACAGATACAAAGATGAAACGATTGAGCTTACAGGCCCGTGCGACTTGCGCAACACGCAGAAATCAATAGTTCGTGTGGCCCCCATGGCTGGCAATAACAGCCACTACGCGCCGCGGCATCGAACGAAAGAGGCTTTGGATGTGGGCTTGGGGTACGTCGGTCCAGGCTGCTTCCACACGTTGCCACAGTTCATCAGGCGTAGCTGCGGGTGCTGCTTGCAGGGCCAATCGGTTGCCTATCAGTGACCAGATGTGTTCGATGGGCGACATATCGGGAGAACAGGCGGGCGACGACAGCAGTGACACCTGGTGGGCCGTGAAGAATTGTTGCACGATGCGTGCCACGTGTGGGCGCGCATTGTCCTGTTGAAACGTGGCCGCTGGCAGGTCCTGCAGGTAAGGGAGGACTACAGGCTCCAAAACGTCGGAGATGGTGCGGTGGCTGTTAAGTGTACCGGCGATGCGTGCCAAAGGGGTGCGGGTGTCATATATAATTGCGCCCCAAACCATAACGCTAGGCAACGGACCGGTATGGCGATACATAATGCAGGCGTTATACAGTCTCTTGCCGCGGTGCCGCCACACGCGGATCCGACCAACGTGCTGTTGCAGGCAGAAGCGGAATTCATCGGCGAAGAGAATGTCGTTCCATTCCGTAGTCCAGGTGCGGCGTTCAATGGTCCACTGCCACTGCACTCGCCGGTGGTGTAACGTCAATGGTAATCGGAGCAATGGGCGCTGTGCGAAAAGTCCACGCTCCTGAAGACGACGTCAAACGGTACGTGCTGACACAGGTTGTTGCGCAACACACCCTAATACCTGCGCTAACGTTCGCAACGTGGCGGTGCGAGCCGTCAATGCCCGCCGTACAACATGCCGGTCCTGTCGTTCGGTGGTGTGTCGCGGCTGCGACAATCGCTCACGTCGGTCCGTCCGTCCCTCCTGCACCCACCGAATCCACACTCGCCTCACTGTGGCTGAATGTCGTCCCTCACGGGCGCCGATGTCTCGGTACGATAAACCGCTGTCGCGATAATCCACTATTCGTCCTCTGTCGAACTCCGAAACGTGCTGGAATGACTGCCGTATTCTGCGACGAGGCATCAGGAAGCTTCGCACGCACAATTCCGGCAGCACAACAGACTTCCACTACTTACACCCCGCCGTCTGTGCACCCTTCGTATAGTGTTCTTCGGTGGCGTGCGGGGCGCACATGATTTGCATATGCCCTGCAATGCTAATCGTTTGCATGTCCTCTCGCGGGCGACGCATGCTGCGAATTTCAGGCCAATCGGATGCTTCTTTCTTGGTGTTGCATTTTGGGTGGCCAGCAGGGTAGATCTAAATTTTTTTGAACACCTGTCGCGGAAGATTAAAGATAGCTTGGATAGCTCATCTCTTAACAGAAGATCTGAACTCCTGCAGGGTAACTGACCAGGAAAAGGAAAGCTTTGTTGAACTTCCTTCGGATGTCAATCCGGTATCGATACTCAGATTCAAACCACCGACATAGTTTTGGGTTTTTATGGAGAAAGGATATCCACGTATCAGGGACAAAGCTCTAAAATAATTGGTAACTTTTTCAACCACGTATTCATTGTCAGAAAATGTTTTCAGCCGTTTTTCGGTAATCAAAACAAAGCACAGGATCATAACGGACATTATTGCGGCAGGCCTTGCAGAAACGACGCTGAAACCACGGCGCCGTCCTGGTGGCGCACTGGTCTAAGCGACGGCTTCTGACCATTCTTCCGGGAGGGGTCCGGGTTCGATACCCGGTGAGACATGGATGTTTGTGTTTGTCTTTCTGCGCTGGCTCTCAATGTGATACTTGTCCAACACTGGTTATCTGTGTACATTGGTCATATAACATGCTGTAAAATCCATGTTTGATATATATACTTGTTCACAATGTGTTGCATGATCAACACTGTCTATATGTGTGTAAACTGAGCATTTGGCATGCTGTCAACCATGCATGATTTGTACTTGTTGCCGTGTAATTTCTGTCTCCTGTTTATGTCTGACGGTATGTCTCTGTACCACCAGGTCCAATGAATCATCAAATAAACTTCAATCCAAAAAAAAAAAAAAAAACACGGCTTAAGAAGACGTTTGGGAATCCGTGCAGATACAGTAGTGCCACGGGTCCGCAGCACCTCTTTGACATAGTGCGCGTGCCGTCAATGTGCCCGTAATGCATAACAGAGATGAGCGACTGTTGGCGCTGATAGCACCCACACACCATGATTCCTCGTTGCCGGGACGTGTGGCTCTTCACAATGGCATAGGAATCCGCCCGTTGGCCACATCGCCTCCAGACTCTCACACGGACGTCCTTCGTGGTGAGACAGAACCGGGATTCGTCGCTGAACACCACACTGTTCCATTCGGCACCCGACGCAGCTCTGGAGCGACTCCACGCCAAGCAGTGGCAACGATGGCTCTCTGTTAAGGGTAGCCTTCTCAACGGAAGGCTGGACAGCAAACCAGACCTAGCCAATAGGCGCGACACTTGTCTTTTTTGATGTCCAAAATGTCGCCCGTTGTGGCCTGTGGGTCCGCTACGGCATGACGTTGGATACGACGATCAGTATGCTGGGTCGTCAGTTTCCGTGCTCCTGTCCCCCTACGACGTTGTACAGATACTTCCTAGGACCGCTGTCTCCAAATGCGACCGACGGTTTTGGCAATACGAGGCAAGAGCCATCCGGCGGTACAAAGGCCTATACGATTACACTTCTCGTGAACTCATCCGTTTGACGAAATCGCGTGCGACGGCATTTTAACGGCATTGGAACCCTATGTTCGTTCTCCAGACACGTTTACAGCAGAACCACTCACTTCTCACGGCCGTAAAGACGTCTCGACTGGTGGCTTCATGGGCTGGTCATCAGCTTATATACCGAGCACCGTTCGTGCGATTGGCCTGTGTGACGTATATTCTAAATTAACTTTCCTTTTTAGTTTCTTTCCCTATGTAAACCTTGAGTTTATTCTGTTATTCTTCACTCTTAATGTGATATCTTTCTCTCAAAAGAATACATTTGGTAACACAATTGAGGTTGAATGAACGTGACGTATGCCTGAGTTTTGATAAGAACAAGAGATAAAAACGACGACTAATCCATTGCTTGAGAGCGTTGGGTTGTAAACTGATTATTGATAAGAGTGTTGTGATAATGTGTGGTGTGTAGAGAGTTTAGTGCTATATGCTATGCTACGATGTGTTTGCTACATCCTGAATAAAGAATCTTTTTCCGTAAGTTTGACTTCTGTTGTTTACATGTTTCGTCTGGCCGTTAAGGTTTCTTTCATTTAGGAACTATTTCTTAGTATGTTGATGTTTTTAAATTAACGTAGAAGTAAGACAAGTCTTCGTCGTTTTACCTGCAAATGCAATCATTTGCATAATTTGAACGTGTGCACCCACCCAGCAATTTGCATGGCGCTTCGTTCAGGTCTTCGTCGTGTGGAATTTTCTCTGTCAGTCAGTGTATGTGACGTATCTATCTACCTCCGAGGTGGCGCACATGCCAAAACATTAAGTTGTAGCGATAAGCCTTTGTCGGTGGAGTTCAGTTGGTAGAGCATCTGACTCCGGAGAAGGAAGATGTGGGCCCAAATTCAAATATCGGCAACAGAGAGGCTGGCGTTCAAACAAGAAAACGCCTTAATGACGCAGAAATAATTAAAAGCCCACGAGGCTGATCTTTATCAGCCCGCTCTAGCGGAATATAGGCCAAATTTGTAATTATGAAATAAAAGGACGCTTTGTTAGTCTTCCTACTATAACAAATATCGTCGCGCCCACTTACATCTGTTTAAAAAGTTTGCCGAGAACAAAAGCATTCGATGAAAAGAATGTCTGCGCCACTGCCTGACGACTTAACGAGACGCCGGTAGCATTCTCGGAGCATCTCATACGTGGTGGCTGAATTTTAGGACCTCTGTGTGGTTTCACTCTGAGAAAACCCGGCTTTGTAAGCAGTAGTTGTTCTCGGATCACCACATCTGTGTCGTTGTGGTACATCGCCTTACTCTTGAAAGCACCCGTGGATTCGACGTGTCACAAAAGACGACTGCACGTACCAGGACAGCCTCTTTTCTCATCACCTGGTTTTTCGAACCATTCCTGCGGTTATTTCGTGCGTATTGCTTATTTTTGACTTGTGCGCTTCAGTTGACGTTCTGAGGTTCAGTTTCGTGTCGTCAGAGTTAGGTAATACTTGTTAATTTTTATACTGATATAACTTCTGTTATTTAGACATTAACTCACTAATTCCTAATGCTGTTCTTATATGGCCGGCACGGTTGCGGGGTTCACAGCTTTTGGCACGGGACCCTCTCAAGCGTGGCCAACGAGATAAATGAACGCCTGTGTACATGGGGCGTGGCCAGAGCTCCTACGTCACGACCAGCGTCCCATCAAACGGCTCTCTCCTTACCCTTTGGGCCGCGGGTGGCTTAGTTTTCAACGTTCCTGACTGCCGCGGAGAAGTCTTCGGGTTCGATCCCAGCAGGTACGAATGCTCGAACCACTAAATATCCGCTGAGCGTCGGATGGGCACGTTAACCCGTCGGGCCCCTGGTACAGCCCCCGTCCCCGGTAATAAATAAGAGCGTCTTCCTCCCCCTTTCTACCTCGCTTCCGTGTCACTCTCCTATTGGGCACTCTAACCCAAATCTCCTAGCTTCCTATTTCTAAAGGTTGTTTAAGGCCTGGGGTCAGATACTCCCTTCCTAAATTCCTCTACATATGATCTGATCTGATCCCGCGCATTCTGTGACGTACAACAGAGGTGAAAAACGTGTCAAGACGACAAATCTGCAGCGATACATTGGGGCAGTTAGCTTAGTCGGTTGGAGCACTCACTCCTGGGCGACGGGACACGGACTCGATCTCCCCTCACTCCGGAGCGAGAGGGACACGGTTTTGATCTTCCCTCACTACGGAGTGAGGGAGATCGAGTCCGTGTCCCCTCGCTCCGGAGTGAGGGGAGATCGAGTCCGTGTCCCCTCGCTCCGGAGTGAGGGGAGATCGAGTCCGTGTCCCCTCGCTCCGGAGTGAGGGGAGATCGAGTCCGTGTCCCCTCGCTCCGGAGTGAGGGAGATCGAGTCCGTGTCCCCCTCGCTCCGGAATGAGGTAGATCGAAACCGTGTCCTCTCGCTCCTGAGAGAGGGGAGATCGACGAAACCGTGTCCCCTCGCTCCGTAGTGAGGGTGATCGAAACCGTGTCCCCTCACTCCGGAGTGAGGGAAATCTAATCCGTGTCCCCTTTCTCCGGAGTGAGGGAGATTAAACCCGTGTCCCCTCTCTCCGGAGTGAGGGAGATCCAATCCGTGTCCCCTCTCTCCGGAGTGAGGGAGATCCAATCCGTGTCCCCTCTCTCCGGAGTGAGGGAGATCCAATCCGTGTTCCCTCTCTCCGGAGTGAGGGAGATCTAATCCGTGTCCCCTCGCTCCGTAGTGAGGGAGATCCAGTCCGTGTCCCCTCGCTCTGGAGTGAGGGAGGTCAAATCGGTGTCCTCTTGCTGCGGAGTGAGGGTGATCGAAACCGTGTCGCCTTGCTACGGAGTGAGGGGAGATCGAATCCGTTTGCCCTCGCTTCGGAGCGAGGAGACACGGATTCGATCTCCCACACTCCGGAGCGAGGGGGACACGGAATTTTGATCCCCTCACTCCGTAGTGTGGGAGATCGAATCCGTTTGCCCTCGTTCCGGACTAAAGCAGTTAGAATTAATGAGCGAGGAGACACGGCTTCGATCTCCCACACTACGGAGCGAGGGGACACGGATTTTGATTCCTCACTCCGGAACGAGGGGACACGGATTTGATCCCCTCACTCCGGAACGAGGGGACACGGATTCGATCTCCTCATTACGGAACGAGGGAACACGGACTTGATACCCTCACTCCGTCGCAAGCGGACACGGATTCGATCTCCCTCACTCCGGAGCGAAGGGACACGGCTTTGATTCCGTCCCCCTTACTCCGGAGCGAGGGGACACGATTTTGATCCCGGTCCTCCTCACTACGGAGCGAGGGGACACGGTTTTGATCCCGTCCTGTCACTCCGGAGCCAGCGGACACGTTTTTGATCCCCGTCCCGTTACTCCGGAGCGAGGGGATACGGTTTTGATCCCCGTCCCGTCACTCCGGAACGAGGGGACACGGTTTCGATCCCGTTCCGTCACTCTGAAGCGAGGGGACACGGAATTGATTTCGTTCCGTCACGGCACTCCGGAGCGAGGGGATACGGATTTGAAACCGTCCCGGACAATTTTGTGTTTTTACATTAATTCTAACTGCTTTAGTGGCGGAAGTGCATTTTTCCCTGTTTTTCCAGAGAACTTGCCATTCAGTGTAGCTCATGGTTATTAGGCTGTACTACCAGATCACAACGCTTTCAAGTAGTTTCCAATTCCCCGTGTATCGTTCCGCTTTATGTACATATAACCTGATCACACACATCGTTAAAGAAAGTAGTTTACGATAACATAACTTTTTTGTTATTGAAACCATGTATTTTTGGAACAAAGGTCAGAAGATTTTAAACTACAGAAAGTTAGTTTCGATCGTACGCCAAGAAAACGTAATCATTC
This sequence comes from Macrothele yani, assembly GCA_039090855.1. Taxonomy (NCBI): domain Eukaryota; kingdom Metazoa; phylum Arthropoda; class Arachnida; order Araneae; family Macrothelidae; genus Macrothele; species Macrothele yani. The sequence goes on from CM077028.1 coordinate 54,186,938, forward strand.
CAATTTTCAGAAACCTATTAAACTCCAAAAAAGTTATTTCAAAGAGATGTAGTTTACTTACAATACATTTTGATAAAATGTATTCTGCTGCATTAATTAATTAGGTATATATTTTTTTCAATTTCATGTAATCATGTGCTTCGTAATGTGTGCAACACTTTAGTTTACGCGTTTGTTGTAGTTAAGAGTTAAGCGAGATTCTTTGAATTTCGGACATGCATGTGTAAATGTAATCATGTAAGCTTTGTAGAAATGTTCAGCTTTAGCGACATTATCAGCTTCATCTATTAACTTAAAGATTCAAAGTTTGATCAGCGAGCCAAACTGTTAGCGCAGACAAGTAATAATAATAATTCGAGAAGTCGCAATGCTTTGTGTAACGAAGTAAGGTGCTGTGACGTCACAAAAAACTGCCCTGACCTTCAGAATCACGTTGGCCACGGCTTAAAACGACACTCTGTGACGTCAGTAATTACGTCGATTTCCAGCCCCCCTTCCATAATCTATGTGCTGGCAAACTCAAGTTTGTTTTCCGCTTGCGCGTTATTACCAGTCCTTGAAATAGAGCTGTGATGCTATAATCGATTTTGAATTCAATAACAAATGCAACTCCAGCAAAAACTGTTTCCAATAAAAAGCCTCAGAAATTCTCTTAGACATCAAAGCTAGCGGACCGAAGCGAAGATCACCACTCGTGAACTCTGTTCGAGCAACACGGGTTCGCTAGTGTAATAAGGTTTTCTCCGTTTATTTATTATTATTTTTTTAATTGTTAGATTCTTAAATAATATGAAAAGGATGTCCCTTAGTTTTCATTCTTTTTTATCCGTTTCCTGCAATAATATCTGTGATGAATTATTTTGAAGAATTTTAAAATTTGGCTCTGATGCTGTGAAAACATTTTATGTAGGTGTGTTAAAAATACTAGGTTATTTGGGAAATACACGAACACCTTCGTTGGCATATAGTCCAGAAAGCTGAAATAGCAACACAGACTATGTCTGGCGGCTGCATACTAGGTACCTCGGGCTCAGTACATGACTAATTATATGCTAGTGAAAGTTGTGAAGACGATGGAGCAGCTGTGAACAGTGGCAGTGGAAGAAAAAAGTACCGGAGTATAACTTTGTCAGCCCGTCCGATCCTCTGTAGACACCATATCGCTGCAACTACGAGGGTTGTACGGAAAGAAACGCAAAAGTGGTATTCCACGTTGCTCGCTGCTGACACCAGTGCAATCGACGCCGAAGATGGTGAGGTGTTAATGGCAGAAAACGTAAGGGCCGTCGAGAGGGCAGATTCGCCTCTGCCAGACGTCTGGAAATGATTCTGGCTGACACAGGAGTCCCTTGAACAGCCGCCACATGTCTCTTGATGTTGGACAAAGACGTCGTTGCATCTGTGCGTGCTGCTCCCGCGATCCCGCGGTCGTCTGCTGGTAGTGTGTCTGTGTCGTCCAGAGCCAGTCCGCAGTGTCTGGGTGCCTTCCCGTGTCCATTGCTCTCCACATGATTGCACCGTACTGTCCAACTGGTCTAAATGGCGGCCAATTGGGCGCGACGGTCACGCTGCTTCTCTCATCCCGACAATACGGCCTCTTTCAAGCTCCGTCAGCTGCCCGTACGCTCATCTACGGCGGTTCCTCGGGACGTCTATCGCTCAGGGATCTTACCTGACTCTTACCGTGCACTTCGGCATGAATGTGGAGTTCCCTGTGAGGCGCCAAGGATTGCGATTGCAGCACCGGTCTTGCCCGCGCGGGCATGTGGAATCTCACGAAACTTTCAGCATTTCCATGTCTGCCCTCCCTGTAGCTGTTCGGCGAGTTTCACACGGATTTTTCTTGCTTCGCGGATTTTTATGACAACGAGTGTACTTTTCAGCTGCTAATGGGGATAAGTAGCTGTTTCCTTTTCTGGATGTTTTACCGATTGTAGAAATCCGGTTGATTTTTTATTGGCATTGGAAAGGACTCCAAAGGGGTGCTCTTTACAACCGAAAATTCGATGTCATCTTTCTTATTTTAAGTGTTGTGTCGACGCTCGCCGCTCCTACCTTCCTACTCGCCGTGGCAAAGCCCAGAGAGGCTGCTGCGTCATCGATTTTCAGAGCTGAAGCACCATCGATTTTCAGGGCTAGTTGTTCCGGCAGCTGAGTTGTTACACACTCCTTAGCGGATTCCGACTATATGGTCACCATTGTACTGTCTATAGCAACCAACACATTTCATCGGATTTTATGAGAGACTCGCATAGGGCGCCGTAAGCCGGTGTTCGGTGCATCCCAGAGCGCCAGTTCTGCTTACCAAAAGTGGCTCACTGGGCGCTCTCATCCTGAAAGTCCGGGTTTAGATCAAGCAAGCCGGACTTCTCACGCATTGCAAGTAAGAGAGTGGGTTGAGGTCCTTCAGGCCCCAAGGCCTCTAATCCTTCGCTTTATCGGATGAGAAGGATTTGTCCGAGCGTCAGCTATCCTGAGGGAAACGTCGAAGAGAACCAGCTATTAGATGATTCTATTAGTCTTTCGCTCCAATATCCAGTGTGACGATCTATAAGGGTCACCCAAATGAAAGTGAGAAACGTGTAATAGCGTGGTTCTATAACTCCACAGAGCCCTGCATTTGCACCAGTAGATGGCGTGGCATGTCAGGAAGCACGCCGTTATCGGCGGCATATGTCAGTATGCTGTTTGCACGTGCGGAGGCAAGGTGACTACCTAGGGTCATGATATGGGTTCGTCCAAACAGGCCCAGCGGCCAGTTATATAGTTTTTGACGGCAGAAAGTGTTAGCGGAGCCGAAATTTATCGTCGTATGAAGGATGTGTATGGGAATGAGTTTCAGTCACGGTGTACAGTGCTCCGCGGGTGTAATGAATTTCGTAAAGGACGTGTGAGCACGAAGGACATGCCGAGACCTGGGCAAGTACACGTGGCCATCACCATGGAATCGATTGCTGCCGTAAACAACCTTGTGACGGAGAATCGCCGAATCACCACATGCGAGCTTGCGGCAACATTGTTCGGGAGTAAGGGAACTGTTAACACCATTCTCCATCGCCAATTGGGATACAGCAAGGTTTACGCACAATGGGTCCCCAAGCATCTCTAGGAGGATCAGAAGACTCGGCGAATCGGTGCTTGCCTGGAGCATCTGCATCTTTACCACTAAGAGGGGCGGACAGTTTCTTTCCAAGATTATGGCCGCAGATGAAACTTGGTGACACCACTTCGATCCGGCCAGAAAACGGATGAGTATTAAATGGCGGCATCCCAACTCTCCACGCCAAAAAAAATATTAATCCTCCTTAAGAGCTGGAAAAGTGACGCTCGTGGTTTTATTGGACGAGAATGGCCCATTGCTGTTGGATTGGCTGGACGCAGGTAATACGGTTAAGGCAACCATATAATGCAATACGTTACGCAACCTCATAACGGCCATCAAGCGTAAGCGACCCAGTATGTTGTCAAATGAGGTATTCTGCTGCACGACAATGCACGTCGGCATGTGGCGACAATGTACCAAGATTTGCTACGGAGCTTCCTCTGGGAGGTCCTCGACCATCCCTCCTATAGCCCCGATCTGCTTCAGTGGCCTGGAAAATGTAGTAGCCGCTGCGACTACCACATCTTTCTGCTACTGAAAAAGGCTCTCAATGGTCGCAGGTTCGCAAACGACGCTGAGGTCAGGCACGCAATTGAAGACAGGTTCCACAGACAACCACGGACGTTGAAAAGGCTCTCAAGGGTCGCCGGTTTGCTAAAACGACGCTGAGGTCAGGGACGCAATTGAAGACAGGTTCCACAGCCAACCACGGACGTTCAAAAGGCTCTCAAGGGTCGCCGGTTCGAAAACGACGCTGAGGTCAGGAACGCAATTTAAGACAGGTTCCACAGCGAACCACGGACGTTCAAAAGGCTCTCAAGGGTCGCCGGTTCGAAAACGACGCTGAGGTCAGGGACGCAATTGAAGACAGGTTCCACAGCCAACCACGGACGTTCAAAAGGCTCTCAAGGGTCGCCGGTTCGCAAAACGACGCTGAGGTCAGGGACGCAATTGAAGACAGGTTCCACAGCCAACCACGGACGCTCTTTGCTCAGGGTATCCACAATTTCGTGCCGTGCTGGGACGCTTGCTTGAATAGACAAGGTGACTATGTGTAGCGGGTATGTAGCCTATGTTACTACTTATGTGAAGCGGGTATGTAGCCACTCTTACTTCCTGTATGTTCACATATTCCAACCTATAAACCCTTACGCCAAAAAACCGACAGTCTCAGTTTCATTTGGGCGACCCTTATATGTGCACATCAGAACCACTACGGACCTCCACTAGAGTTTCCTCTGGCTTCTTCCTGCCGAAACTTAGTTCACCATTTTTACAGTGTTCAAAGGATACGGTACTTAGCTACCGGCGGACAGAAGTAGTTCCAAATGCCCTCAATAAAATGGTAGCACACAACTGAATGAAAGGATATAAAGGAGGTAGGACATCACCCGAAGATGCTCGAAGAGGAAGTCAACCGATTTCGACCTCCAGACAAAAAGCCAAACAAAGACGCGTAACAGCAGTAATGCAGGGTCGGTGTCGATGATCTTTCCACACAATTGAGTATCTCCCAGACAACAGTTTTTTCCGTGATGAAGGAAGATTTAAGCTTAAGGGGACCAATCCTGCAAAAACAAAAATTTTACGTAAATTTTTTTATTTTTATTTTTTTCTACAGAGTTTGCTGAATCGAATGGTATACGACACTTGAGTAAAGCAGAGGAAGTTCAGCAAAAGACGCGGGAGGCTTCTAGTCACAGATCTTCTTCGTTTTTTGCCTCCCCTGAAAAGTTGTGGTTTTGTACATTTAGGAACATTTTTCTCATAAACCAATGAAGATAATGGCTTGAAAATGTTTTCGTGCCTTACTGTATACACTGAAGAGCAATTGAATTACAGACAGTTGGCAAATATGCAAATGTGGCGCTGTGGACGGCACTGTAAACGAAAACGACATGACGTATGCAGCGATCCGACAATATAAGGAGTGATGCGACGGGAATCAGTAAGAGTAGGACGCAGTATGGGTAAGGCGAAGGATCTAAGCGCATTTGATCGTGGACAAAATATCGGGGCCTGACGACTGGGTCACTCCATCTCGGAAGTCGTGCAGGCACTGGGATTTTCACGAGTCACTGTGTCACGGGAACTCTGTGAGTACATCGAATCCGGTAAAACTATCCCTGCAAAGGTCAACTGCCGTGGACAACAGCGTGTGGATGAGCGGGGTCATCGTCGGCTAGCTCGCATAGTAACAGCGGATAGACGGGCCACAGTGCAACAAATCACTCGGCCCTTTAACGCTGGTGCACAAAAACGTGTAAGGAGCCACACCATCCAGAACCATCTCCTCGCTATAGGGTACAGAAGCCATCGTCAAACGAGGGTACCGCTACTGACAAGCACATCACAGGATACAAAGATTAGTATGGGCGCGGGAGCATCGCCACTGGACCCTAGACATGTGGGAAAATGTTGCCTGGACTGATGAGTCGAGATTTACTTTGGTACATGCAGATGGCAGGATACGAGTACGGCGAAACCACATGAAGTGATGGATCCTTTTTGTCAGCAGGGTACTCTTCAAGCTGGTGGGAGTGGCATTCTCGTCTTGGGTCTGTTTACGTGGACTGAAATGGGACCCCTGGTATGCGTGACATCGTCCCTCACAGGTCAACGTTACCGCGATATACTGGACGACCATTTGCTCCCGTTTGTGCGTCTTCAGCATCCCACTGGGGACCTCATCCTGCAACAAGACAATGCAGCTCCCGAATTCTATCCGAATGATTGGATGTGACCTCGCTTTCTTGGCCAGCTAGGTCACCTGACCTCAATCCCATCGATCACATCTGGGATACCATCGAAGGGATGTTCGAGGCTCAAACCCCCCTCCATCAATTTTCGTGAACTGTGGGAGCTTGTTCCGGGGTCGTGGATCTGTAAGGCTTCCCAACGCTTCCGGTGTCTTGTTGAGTCAATGCCGAGACGAATCGTCGCCGTCATCAGGGCGAAAGGTGGGACTACACATTACTAGACGGGTATCTCTAATTCATTGCTCTTCAGTGTATATGAACAACCACCTGTACTAGAATCATGACTAAATAATGTACTCAATTAAAATAATAAATACAATTGCCAATGAAAGCGTCAGCAAAATCGACAGCAATTTTGATTAATTAATACGAAATAAATTGATTGACCGATTGCGATAATTCTAGTTCAGGTGTTGTATAAAATCCTTAGGAAAATGCATACCAAGTTTGCAATTGAAAGGCCAAGTCTATCGTGAGAAACATGTACCTAAATACATCCAGACCTCCCATAAGATTAACATGCGAAGCCTAAAAAGGGACTGGTCACCTTAAGGAGCAAACTAATGACAATAACGAAGTAAATTTCTCCGTCATTTTTATCCGCGCCAGGATTCGAACCCGGGTCCCCTCATTCCGGAATAAGTTGCTCTACCAATTGAGCTACGCGGACGTTTGTTCTGACTACTATCTGCCTTTATGTCGTGTGCGTCCTGCTGGCAGGTACGTCACATCTCCTGGTACGTTACATCATCTCCCCCTTATTATTTTTTTTTCGAAGTGCTGGAGAAGGGATTCTCTTATTTTTCCTGTCTCGCGGTGTGGAAATAACATCATACCAATGTGAGATTTTGAACGGTCGGGTCATCCGGATAGTTCGGGCGCCATTATAACGAAGTAAATTTCTCCGTCATTTTTATCCGCGCCAGGATTCGAACGCGGGTCCCCTCATTCCGGAATAAGTTGCTCTACTAATTGAGCTACGCGGACGTTGATTCTAATTGCTATCTGCCTTTATGTCGTGTGCGTCCTGCTGGAAGGTACGTCACATCTCCTGGTACGTTACATGACATGGGTACTAACCACGACACAGAAGGAATTCCGCAACGGAAATGTACGGAGTAACTTTGAAGGTATCGTGAAAAAAGTTGGGTGTTCAGAAGGTTCCCCTGCTTAGATGGTAAGTAGGGGAGAAATCTTCGCAATCTGGCAAGGGCATCAGTCACGGTCCTGAGTTGAACCCGGTACTCCCACCACTTCTTTACCTGGTGCAGATTTGCATGGCCCTAAACTCTTACTGGTTTTTTGCATGGATGTTCGCGGCATGGCTAGACGTATGATGAGAATATCACCATGAAAACGGAGTGATGTAAGTCTTTTCCAGATGAGCCTCTCCGGACATCATGTGCACCGATCTGTCTTCATGCACGACAACTCACTGCCGCACAATTCCAGAATTGTTTCGCAGTTCATTGAACATAACGTTTGGTTGCAGCTACCCCACTCACCGTATTTACCGGATATCACCTCCGGTGATTTCATCTGTTGCCTGCAAGTAGTACAAGACAAAAAACCCCAGGTAAAATCAGTTCTAATTGAGCAGTCAGTTTGGAACGTAGGACTACGACTAGAATTGAAACCAGCTAGTCGAGTATGGTTTCAAAGCGTTTATTTAATTTGTTATAGTCAACACAGGTCTATGATATGAAAGTAGCTTACTTAATTTTTACAAATAATGCTGGATAAATTGCGAACACAAAACGATACACAAATTACCCAACGTTGTGCTCTGGTTTTTTTGGGCTTCCTACATTCCTCATCATTCGATGTTGCCTCTCGTTTTGATTTTCTCCAATTTTTCTTACGGCTATTCCGCAAATTCCACGGCATTGTCGAAAATGTTAAAACGTTCATACGAAAACAATTGAATTTTTTTTTAGTTTAAACCACTGCGATATAGTTTTCACACATTTGAAGAGATCTCCTCGAGAGCTTTAAAACGATACCACGCACAGTCGTGTTGCCCTCACGATTGCCGAGATAGATGAGTCAAACGCGGCGGCACCCCCAGAAATATTGCATCATCTCCCCCGCGCACATGGAGCGAGGGGAGCGTCGCGTACACGATGTATTGCGCAGTACGCGAACTAGACTCCATGCTTTTTTACGAATATACTAACACGATAAGTGCACGGCATGTATTTTTAACGCCATAATGACTTCAATTGGGACCTATTTTGTCACACGCGGTTGGCCGGAAGTTGTCCCATACTATTCGCGTAGTTAGACGTAGTCCTACGTCAAAAAAGAATTATTAGAGGTGGGGGTTAACTACCATCGTAGCCAACTCAATGGGCTATAAGCAGTCGCCCATCCCTAGTTTAGCGCTACTGGTACCAGGGAAGGAAGAGAACCAGTGCCGTAAGACAAACACAACATCCATACCTCGTCGGGATTCGGACCCGGACCCACCTCGGACGAATGGTCATAAGCCAGCGTTTAGACCACTGCGACACAGGGCCGGGGATTCCAATTCCCTCAAATTTCTGTGACTTTCAAGCAGATAATATAACGCAAATAAATTCTGAACACAAATATGTGGTTTCCAAATATTTATTGCACAATGTAAAAGAACAATTTGAAATTTAGTGATGCTAAAAATGACGTTCGCAAAAGTTACACAAACATTCACGTTTTAGCATTTTTTACATGGAATTCTTCACCCCCCTCCCTCCCCGCAACCATGTAACACCAAATATTGAATGTACATTCTTGTACATTCTGTTCATAACTGAGCATTTATTTCACACGAAGAGGGGCATCAAATATTTTATGAGTACAGTAATATCATTATCACAATCAAACGATATATATACATTATACAGGGCGGGAAAAAAGTAATAACTATATTTGTTTTGCGTAGTGTATGTGCAACAAAAAGACAAACTAAAATGTTAAAAAAAATTTTTTAAGGAAATTTAGTTACATTATTTCTGAAATGGTAAATTCAATCTGTGGAAATTTAATTATATTATTTCTGAAATAATTACATTTATTTCATAAAATTTAATTGCATTATCTCTGAAATGGTAAATTTAATTCATGGAAATTGAAGAGATATGATATATCAGATATTATTTCCAAATTATGATAATTGAAAAGATATATCAGATATTATTTCCCAAATGGTAAATGTAATTCATGGAAATTTAATTACATTATTTCTGAAGTGGTAAATTTAATTCATGAAAATTTAAGTATATTATCTCTGAAATGGTAAATTTGCTTCATCGAAATTTAAGTACATTACGTCCGAAATGGTAAATTTAATTCATAAAAATTTAATTATATTATTTCTGAAACGGTAAATTTAATTCATCGTAATTTAAGTAGGCCTACATTATTTCTCAATGGTAAATTTAATTCATGAAAATTTTGTTATATTATTTCTGAAATGGTAAATTTAATTAATCGGAATTTAATTACAGTATTTTTGAGGGGGAAATTTTGATTCATGGAAATTTAATTACATTATTTCTGAAATGGTAAATTTTATTCATGGAAACTCATTTACATTATTTTTGAAATGGTAAATTTAATTCTTGGAAGTTTATTTATATTATTTCTGAAATGTAATTATATAAAAAATAAAATTTGATACATAACTACCTCCTCCACATTTCCAAATTCCTGTTCTTTTCATGGCGTTCGATAATAAAGTGTTACATATAATATTTTAAAAACCGCTCTCCGTCAGATAACATACTGATTGCAAATGGCCCAAAGTTAAGAAAACTGGGATATACAGCAAACATAAAAAAAAAAAAAAAAAAAAAGCTCACAGTATTGAACACCCTCATAGGAATGCAACTGGTACTTAAATGATGAAATACGGGATTACATCATTGTACAATACAAATTTGGAAGATGTGAATCCGTTTATTGGTGTAAATATGACATGGATGTTGAGTCAGATAATATCCGAAACCTTGAACATTTCTTCGTCCTGGAGCGGAAATGCGTCTCCCGGATAACGAATTTCTATTGTACAATGGTGTAATAACGTATTTCATTCACGGATACTCTGCGCCTCCGGGCAATCACGGGAATGAATTCTAAACCTCCAGATTCTCTATATATGAATGCCGGTTGCTTCCACCAACGAATTCTGTGATGGTTATTTATATTCATGTTAATCGGAAACTTGAAACTTGGTCGTTCTGTGTGGTGTAGTGGTTAGCATACTCGGGTGCTATCCGGGAGACGCGGTTTTGATTCCCGCTCCAGGACGACGAAATTTTCAAGTTTGAACGGTTTCACATCTTCCAAATTTGTATGGTACTTAAATGTATGACATGTACAGTATATCAATATGACACGAAAGCATTGTTAGTATATAGGTAAATATTTAAATAGTTAGTTACGTATTTATTTTTTCAATAATATAGTGTAAGCTATGCACTTTTTATGATGTACAACAAGGTAATGACATTACGGTACACTATACACGACATAATACAGGCGTGTAATAAACGTATGAGGGTCATAACGAAAGTTCTAACACGGTAGCTGATGATGCAATCGGAAAAATCATTGCCTCATGTCAAGGTCAGACTCTCAGCAACGTAGTGGTGTCAGAACGACGCGTTATCATTTGTTGTTTGGACGTGGGAGGTCTTAGAAATGGAAGTGTGCAGCTCTTCAGGTCGAGTCACAGCGTTAGACCAGCGTTCGTACGTGAAAATAGAAACTCTGTGTGGTGGGGGAAAACTCCGACACAGATCCACCCTGCCTTGCAAGAAGTTTGTGGGTAAGGAACTCACAATTTCTTTCTGAGGACAAAGTTGAGACCGAAAATTCGTCAAAATTCCCTCAACGTGTTGGAAGCGGGAGCAATCCTGCTGCATGACAAAGCTTCGTGTCATGGTGCAGCGTGGGTACGGGGACATTTGTCGAAATATGGCTGGGAAACTTTGTCCCACCCACCATAAAGCCCTGATCTCAGTCCCCCTGACTTTGATATTTTCCTAAAGTGTAAAAATAGGTTCCGTGGCATCCGCTATGAATCATTGGCCGAACTGTTATTGGGCGTGACCCGAGTAATACGACAGCTGAACAAAGATGGCTTACTATGGGGCATCCTGGACCTACCTCACCGCTGGCGAGCTGTCATTAGCAACGGAGGGGAGAACGCTGAACGGCAATAAGGTAAGTTGTCTCCGTTACTTCTCACTTTTCTCAAAAATGGACAGTGTGCAGAACTTCTGTTATGAACAATGTTATATTTTACCAAACTTATTTGTTTTTTGGTGCATTTTTTGAAGCTTTTCAGAGAGATTTTTTGGTGCTCGAAATTGGCATATAACGGTGCACAAGATTGAGCATATTCCTTTTTTCACAAATTGTCAGTAAAACTCGATAATTTGCTGTTAACGGTCGTAAATAACTGTTATAACAAGAACTAGCACAACATCCATATCCCATTACTAAGCAGAAGGCTCAGATGGAAACAATATGTATTATGTGAGGACTACATTTAGATACTTTCAAATGCTTGTGAAAAACACAAGTCATTCAATAGAGGAGCAAATTAAAGGGCATAGTTCGGAAAGTATTCCTTACATAACAAAGCAGATCACGCACAATTCAGCATGAGAAATACATTGGATTGAGAGAAAGGGCTGTTAGGGGCCGCTCATCCATCTCGTTTTATGCGCATGTATATGATCAAACATGGCCTGACAAAAGAGCTCACTAATCAGCAAATAATACGAGGGTGATTTCAAAAGTTTTGCACACTGTGGGTTATATCTTAAAACAAATTTATTTCACAACACGCCTTTATAGGTCTTTGAAGTAATCTCCATGTTTCTTTATGACAGCGGCCGAACGTTTGGGCAAGACTTGTATTCTAATTAGGAGACTTCCATTGTTGAGGCTTCGTATTACTAGGGTCACCACATTAGAAATATCCTGAATCGCACTGAATCGTTTCCCGCGGAGTGGCTTCTTTAGTTTTGGGAACAAGTTACAGTCTGGTGGGTTCATGTCAGGACTGTATAGCGTCTGAGGAAGCAATTTCCATCCATATTTTTCCAGAATGCCTGTTACGGACGGGAAACCAACATGCATTTTCGCGTTGTTGTTCAAAATGATGACACTAGCTACGAGCATGTCGGCTTTCTTTGGCGAATCTGTCGACGCGAAACGTTTTTCAGAAACCTTCCAGCTTAACCTTCCATTGTTGCAGTGTAATATTTTCTGACGAGGGGATTCTGGATGTTTCCACTGAGCCGACTGAGATTTCAGTTCTGGTTCAAGATTTCGTATCCAGGTTTCGTCTATAGCAAAAATCCTGTCCCAAAACTGCTCGTCTTCTGTCTCGTACCGCTGAAGCAATTCTTCTGCGTTCACTTTGCGAACTGCTTGCTGTTCTTCGCTCAGATTATACGGAACCAATTTAGCAGCCACTCTTCTCTTCTGTAATTTTTTCAGTTGCGATTCTGAAAACCGTTTTCCGTCTTCCAAAATGATGTTGACAATAACCACGGAAGTGTCGTCCGTTGGTTGCACCTGATGGCCGGCCTCTTCTTGTGTCATCATCGATGCTTTCCCGGGTTGGTGGAAGACTGCCACACAGGAAAACTGCCACACGTCTTTCAGCAACTTGAAAAACCGCCTCACATCAGAAAACCGCCACACAGGAAAACTGCCACATGCTTTTCATTAAGGTGCTGGGGGAAAAATTGCTGTTCCTCCGAGGAACACTTTGAATGTATGGCGGTTTTCCAAGTTTCCGAATTATGTGTGGCAGTTTTCCAAGGTGCCTAACAACGGGAAAGAGCTCTTTTGTTTGTCTGGAGTTTCGTGTCGGTTCATACGAGTTTGGGATAACCGGCCAAAAATGTTCAAGGGTGTGCGCGGGAGGGGAGTGCGGGGGGTATAAATATTACCGTTTCTTGACCTATATTGAGCAATGAATTGGGAACTCTAAACAAATTTCGAGAAAACGTTATATGTAAGCCAAGCGTGAATTACAGCATAATTCATACTATGTTCAGAAAAGGACCCTAAACTGGGATTTTTTAATAACTCTGCACTTTTACTTAGGCACTAAATATTTACATAACATGTCGAGTTTGTAATATTTTTTCCTTAATTAATTCACAGGCTGTACACCTTCGCCTTTTTAACAGCTTCTAATCCGCCGACTTCATATCATAATGTTTACGTATCAAATCAAGTCAATAACATTGCGCTTTTACTTAGGCACTGAATATTAAAATCATAGGGCTCAGGCCGGGACCTTTTGAACAGTTTTTATTCTATCAATGCTATATTCACAACGTTTACACATCAAATCAAGTTAATAATATTGCGCTTTTACTTAGGCACATAATATGAATTCACAGGCTTTACGCTTAGGCCTTTTTACCAGTTTTTATTCTATCAATGTCATATTCACAACGTTTACAGAGCAAATCAAATTAATAATATTTGGGCGTTTACTTGGGCACGAAATATTCATTTCGCCACCCCGGTGGCGCAGTGGTCTAAGCGGTGGCCTCTGATCATTCGTCCGAACGGGGTCCGGGTTCGAATCCCGGTTAGGCATGGATGTTGTGTTTGCCTTACGGCACTGGCTCTCTCCCTTCCTTGGAACCAGTGACCGTAAATTAGGGACGGGTGACTTGCTTATAGCCCATTGAGTTGCTCACGGTGGTCGTTAAACCTCCAATCAAAAAAAAAAAATATATTAATTTATAGGCCTTAGGCCTAGGACTTTTTACTTATTTTTACTTCACCGATGCCATATTCACAACGTTTACACATCAAATAAAGTTATTAATATTGCGCTTTTACTTAGACACAAAATATTAATTTATGGGCCCTAGGCCTAGGCCTTTTTGACGGTTTTTAATCCGTCGACTCCATATTCATAACGTTTATTTATCAACTCATGTTAATAGCACTGCGCTTTTACTTAGGCACTAAATATTATTTCATAGGCCCTAGGCCTTTTTAATAGTTGTTATTCCACCGATGTGATATTCATAAAGTTTACGTACCAAGTCAAGTTAATAGTATTGCGCTTTTACTTAGGCACTAAATATTAATTCATAGGCCCTGGGCTTAAGCCTTTTAAACACTTTTTATTCTACCAATGTCATATTCATAAAGTTTACATACCATGTCAGGTTAAGAGTATTGTGCCTTTACTTCGGCACTAAATATCAATTCAGATGCCATAGGCCTAAGCCTTTTTAGTAGTTTTTATTCTACGGATGCCATATTCATAATGTTTACATATCAACTCAAGTTAATAATATTCTTCTTTTACTTAAGCACTAAACATTGTTTCATTGGCCCTTGGCTTAGGCCTTTTTAACAGTTTTTATTCTAACGATATCATATTCATAACGTTTATGTATAAACTGAAGTTAATCATTTTGCACTTTTACTTAGGCACTAGTTATTAATTCATTGGCCGTAGACCTAGTAATTATTATTGAATGCCTAAGTAAAAGCGCAATGCTATTAACCTGACTTGGTACATAAACTTTATGAATATGACATCAATAGAATGAAAACTATTAAAAAGGCCTAGGCCTAGGGCATATGAATTAATACTTTGTGTCTAAGTAAAAGCGCAATGTTATTAATTTGAGTTGATAAATAAACATTATGAATATGAAGTCGACGGATTAAAAACCGTCAAAAAGGCCTAGGCCTAGGGCCAATAAATTAATATTCTGTGCCTAAGTAAAAGAGCAATATCCTTAACTTTATTTGATGTGTAAACTTTGTGAATACGACATCGGTGAAGTAAAAACAAATAAAAAGGCCTAGGCTAGGGCCTATAAACTAATATTTCGTGCCTAAATAAACGCCTAGTATTATTAACTCGGTTTGTTCTGTAAACATTGTGAATATGACATTGATAGAATAAAAACTGTTAATAAGGCCCCGGTCTGGGGCGTATGATTTTAATATTCAGTGCCTAAGTAAAAGCGCAATACTATTGACTTGATTTGATACGTAAACATTATGATATGAAGTCGGCTGATTAAAAGCTGTTAAAAAGGCGAAGGTGTAGGGCCTGTGAATTAATTAAGGAAAAATATTACAAACTTGGCATGTTATGTAAATATTTAGTTCCTAAGTAAAAGTGCAGCGTTATTAAAAAATCCCACCTTAGGGTCCTTTTCTGAACATAGCATGAATTATGCTGTAATTCTCGCTTGGCTTACATAGAACGTTTTCCCGAATTTTGTTTAGTGTTCCCAATTCATTTCTCAATATAGAACAAGAAACGGTAATATCTACCCCCCCCCTTCCCCATCCGCACACACTCTTGAACTTTAGTGGCCAGTTGCTCTAAACTGGTATGAACCGACACGAAAATCCAGGCAAACAAAAGAGCTCCTTCCCGTCGTTAGACACCTTGGAATACTGCCAAACAGAATTCGGAAACTTGGAAAACTGCCCCATTGGAAAACTACCACACATTCAGAGTGTTACACGGAAGAACAGCAATTTGAGGTCGGCCCTTTGATGAAAAGCATGTGGCAGTTTTCCTCTGTGGCAATCTTCCGGTTTGGCCGTTTTCCTGTGTGGCAGTTTTCCTGTGTGGCAATCTTCCGGTGTGTCAGTTTTCCTGTGTGGCAATCTTCTGATGTGGCAGTTTTCTTGTGTGGCGGTTTACAGTGAGCCGCTTTCCCGACCTTGGCGGACCCAAGAAGCCCACAGTGACAGTGTGCTACGACCCACTACACTAACCCCAGAAACGTCACATGAAAGGTTTATGAATTTCAGTAGGGGATTTTCCTCGCAAAGTTTCAATTTTAATGTAGTATCGCTGATCGCTATGCGGTACTGCCCTGATTCACTTTCTTCTTCCATTTCTAGGCAGAATTTTTCGGAACAGGAACAAACCAGCCAGCTAACGTAGACACAACTTTGTATTCTGAAGTCTGACTGACAAGTAGTGCAACGATTGGAGTGATTGCATAATCCTACGGGCAGCGCGTGCGCAGTGTACAAAACTTTTGAATTGGCCTATGGAAGTGTTTCACATTGTTCTAGTGGTTGTCACTGCTTTTCTTGTTTGCTTTTATTTATTCAGTATAACTGCCATTATGCATTACAAAACCGTTGAAACATTCGTTTACAAGCCACGTCCTAATTGTTTTATGCATTAGTGTGGTTCGGACATACAAAGTATGCCATGCTTTCTTTTTTCTTGGACTCAAAAAAAAAGCTTTCATATTGTTTCACCATAAGAATTACAGTATTATTAGTACTTGCACGATACGTGGTGCCCCCCCCCACAAAAAAAAGAAGCATGACATACCTGGATGTCCGCCGAAACACAAAAATTTGATTTGAGAAATCTGAGTAGTTTAGAGCCCCCCCCTCCCACCTCCAAAAATTTGGGTGTGCTCAGAATGCTGTATCGATAATCAGCCTCTTGCCCTTCGATATCTTGTCTTGGGTCATGGAGCGGAGAATAAAGGGGGGGGAGGGAGCGCTTATCACGTGTGACACGTTTATGTTTCGAATTGCTCAGATGGGAGGTGGGAGAAGAAATTGCTTTGTCATAGATTACGTTACACCTCAGAGCTATGTAAACATTTCTGTTCCGGAAGCAAAACATTTTAGGCCCAATTTGGTAAACGGTTACTTTATACATACTAGTTGTAGCCTACCTACTTAAGAGGTGACGCATATGTCAGGACGGCAAGTAGCAATGAAAAGCCCTTCCCGGCGTAGCTTCATTGGGAAAACATTCGGCTCCGGAGCAGAAGGATGCGGAATCGATTCGCGCTAACGGCCGAGAGAGGGTTTGAATTTCACATGGGCGCCGGAGCGTAAAAATGGATCTACTTGACGTTAGGATCTTCGAAAGATGTGTCACTGCACATCATTCTGCACATCTTGAGGGATTAATGAGAATTTCTTCTTCGTTTCGAAAAATGTGTGGTGCTTCTTTCATGCATTATCTGGAATTAGCTAGATTTCCTTCTTCAACACAGAGCTCCTTCATGCATGGTTTGTCGTCTGACCCGGTATCCCGCAAATTTCGTATAATACTAAGTTGTTCTCTGAGATTCAAAGATTAGCTCCACACAGAAATACAAACTACCAGATAATTTTTTAACTGAATTATTTACTTTCTGTTCCTCTATCAAACTTCTCCATTTACAGCGATCTTGACACACAACGCGGGCTTCATCGGCGTCCATCACACGACGCACACAAGACCTTCTATACTTCATACTCATAATCTTTTTCTCATACAGCCACTCCTGAATCTGATCCTCTCTTGACTTCCTTGGTCTTCTTTTGCCTTCCTTTTCTGCCTTTGGGCTAAAAAAATTATTAATAAGCATCTCATCACTCATTCATTCAATATGGCCAAACTACTTTATCCTTTTTATTCATTTGGGTTTTAATTTTCATGTTTTAATCGTCATTCCTGTGGAATATCTGTACATAGGTGTAAACCTTTAACTTGAAGTAGTATTTTATTCAATCTGTGAATCTTCTGTTCAAACAGGTTATAACGAAGTAAATTTCTCCGTCATTTTTGGTCTACGCCGGGATTCGAACCCGAGTCCGCTTATTCCGGAACAAGTCACTCTACCAACTGAGCTACGCAGACGTTTATTCTGATTCCTATCTGCCTTTATGTCGTGTGCGTCTTTCTGGCAGGTACGTTACATCATCTCCCCCCCCCTTTTTTTTTTTTTTTTTTTTCGAAGTGCTGCTCTTATTTTTCCTATCTCGCGGTGTGGAAATAACATCACACCATTGCGAGATTGTGAACGGTCGGGTCATCCGAATAGTTCGGGCGCCATTATAACGAAGTAAATTCCTCCGTCATTTTTGGTCTACGCCGGGATTCGAACCCGAGTCCGCTTATTCCGGAACAAGTCGCTCTACCAACTGAGCTACGCAGACGTTTATTCTGATTCCTATCTGCCTTCATGTCGTGTGCGTCCTTCTGGCAGGTACGTCACATCTCCTGGTACGTTACAAGGTGGACTAATTTGGATTTGGTATCAATATGTTGCCGTTCGTTCTATTGTGTAAGTACTTTACCGCTGTGGCAGAATATATCTACATATGTAATAAGCCTAAATTTATGTGAGTAATGTGAGTTTTTTACCATTAAAGTTCATTCCTTATATATTTTACGTCATTATTTGGACCTAACTGCTTCATCCTACATACATGTACAAGAATATACGTGAAGAACAGTAATGTTACTGCTCTTGATAGCAGTTGTACTTTAACCACCGAAGCATATTAGTCTCCACCTTGCTAACAACATTTTGCTTCACATTACACAACTGCAGCACATCTTCATACCATCACACGACCAGAACGTGTCTCGCCACAAACTCCGGCGCATTTCTCCGGCGCATAAACGACTCCTACGTTTCTTCTTTAGTACCGAGGTTTCACTGCCATACATCAGAGTAGGATCAATTACACTTTCATACACAGCCATGCAGGAAACTCTCTTGAGAACCCGCAATTTCGTACACCCACATTTCTCAAGGTGGGGGAGAATCTATGTGGCGTACAGTGGTGAAAGTGGAGGATTTGTTTTGAGGGAAAGCAATGTTTAATATTTGAGTCTTTGGAGGAAATTTACACACGTAAAAGAAAGAAAATGAAGGAGGGGGAAGATGTTTCTACGTCATAATCCTATATAAGCGAAGATAGGATATTCATTTTGAAACAGATGATGTCATTTTCCCCTCTTTCCAACCTTAGGCTGAAGAAGCGTACATGCTCCATTTTTGTCTACCTGTCCGCACGATAACGCGCGTACAAAAGGGTTCGATTTCGATTAAATTTTTGTGTGTGGTATGGGACAACCTGGGAACGAACCCTATTGAAAATGAAAGAAATGGGGTCAAAGATCAGGACATAGGAGCGGGATCCATTCCATCGCCCTTACGCGTCATAACTTACGTAAATAAGCTTCGATTGCGAAGAAATACAATACGTTGTTCCGTAACGACTTTGGTAACAGTTCCGCCAAAAATGTTTCTTGTCAGCAATTGCGCATGCGTGAGATTCGTTAGCCATTATTTTTCGCACGATAATTTTCGTTAAAATTGCCCGATTTAGATGGGATTTTTAATTATAAAACGGCTTACTTGTGGTAGCTCTTGATAATAGAAATAGGTAACAAGGACACAAAGCGATTTAATTTTGATATATGTGAACCGTAGACGTTATACCATAGTTTAGTTCCTTCTAATCAAAGACATTATCCTATGATTTCTGGTATGTTGGAAAGCGTATCATAATCAATGCATTGCTTTTACTAACTTGTTTTTCCCAATCAGAGGGTCTTCCTACCTAAGTTTAAGTATATCCTAACTAAACCGCTGCTGGCCGCCCCGGTGGCGCAGTGGTCTAAGGCGCTGGCCTCTGATCATTCGTCCGTAAGGGGTCCGGGTTCGAATCCCGGTCAGGCATGGATGTTGTGTTTGTCTTACGGCACTGGCTCTCTCCCTTCCCTGGAACCAGTGACTCTAAATTAGGGACGGGCGACTGCTTATAGCCCATTGAGTTGCTCACGGTGGTCGTTAAACCTCCAGTCAAAAAAAAAAAAAAAAAAAAAAAAAACCGCTGCTGTTAGACACCACCTTAAACAATTACAGAATTTCGTCTCCCGAAAGTCAGTGCTGCATTGGTCAGTGCCTATGCACCTATTAATGAATCACTCTCGTCTTTGAGTTCGGTGCTCTAAAGTTGGTGTGCAAACGCTGTTATTAATAGTTCATGATTCCTCCCGGCAGGATAACATACGGGATAACACGAAAGCAAAACAGTCGAATGTGAGCTTTCGTACCGGCAGCTGATAATATGAAGGACAACAGTCTCAGGACAAAAAATCTGACAACTTCAAACCTAGAGACAAGATTTCGAAACATAAAAATCTTGCACAAATTACGAATACAATTCATAGATGTAAATGAATAGCAAGTCGGAATTTTCTTGGTATCATTCAGCAGCACATTTTCTTTTTTTCAAATTTCTACGTCGTTTTTTTTCATACAGTAACTATTGTATTTTATATTGGGGTACGCCGTTCCCTTTCATAAAGGAACACCTGTGACGTACCTGCCAGCAGGACGCACATGACATAAAGGCAGATAGGAATCAGAATACATGTCTGCGTAGCTCAGTTGGTAGAGCGACTTGTTCCGGAATAAGCGTACTAGGGTTCGAACCCCGGCGCGGATAAAAATGACGGAGAAATTTACTTCGTTATAATGGCGCCCGAACTACCCGGATGACCCGACCGTTCAAAATCTCGCATTGGTGTGATGTTATTTCCACACCGCGAGATAGGAAAAATCAGAGAATCCCTTCTCCAGTGCTTCGAAAAATAAATGTGTGTGACGTTGCATTCCACACACCAGATTGACTGGGAGTTCTCAAGTGCACGTTCTACAGTGGTTATCTGCCTGCAGCGATTCATGGTCACGGCTGATCCGTGGGCCATGCCCCCGGCCCTCTTTCGGGGGGGGAGATGTGACGTACCTGCCAGCAGGACGCACATGACATAAAGGCAGATAGGAATCAGAATACATGTCTGCGTAGCTCAGTTGGTAGAGCGACTTGTTCCGGAATAAGCGTACTGGGGTTCGAACCCCGGCGCGGATAAAAATGACGGAGAAATTTACTTCGTTATAATGGCGCCCGAACTACCCGGATGACCCGACCGTTCAAAATCTCGCATTGGTGTGATGTTATTTCCACACCGCGAGATAGGAAAAATCAGAGAATCCCTTCTCCAGTGCTTCGAAAAATAAATGTGTGTGACGTTGCATTCCACACACTAGATTGACTGGGAGTTCTCAAGTGCACGTTCTACAGTGGTTATCTGCCTGCAGCGATTCATGGTCACGGCTGATCCGTGGGCCATGCCCCCGGCCCTCTTTCGGGGGGGGAGATATGACGTACCTGCCAGCAGGACGCACATGACATAAAGGCAGATAGGAATCAGAATACATGTCTGCGTAGCTCAGTTGGTAGAGCAACTTGTTCCGGAATAAGCGTACTCGGGTTCGAACCCCGGCGCGGATAAAAATGACGGAGAAATTTACTTCGTTATACACCATTCTCTACAGTTCGCGTCCACTTTCACCACTGGCAGCGTAACAATTTCAGAGGAGACGCACATGTCAAGATGGTAAGTAGTCACAAAAAGCCCTTGTCGGCGTAGCCCAATTGGGAAAGCTTTCGGTTCCAGAGCAGAAGGATACGAGTTCGAGTCATGTGACCGGCTGAGAGGGGGTTTGAATTTTACACAACATACGTCAAAATCTATTTATCCCTCATAGATAAATTTTGCGCGTGTGTGTAGGTAACAGGAATCAGGAAAACGAAATTTGCATAGCGATGCTTTTCGCACTCTCACTGCAAATATTCTGACCTGAAAACAATTACATAACAATGCGCCTTGAATTCTAATCCCTACTATCTCTAACTCTTTTCGTAGGTATTTCTAAATTTGTAACAATCTGAGACCAAGCGATTTCGGGTTTCTGATAACAGCTTGTGATCTTCGCATTGGGTTCTTTACATCTGATGTTGGACGTTTTTTAAAGGTCCGAAAGATCTAATGTCAACGTGTTTTAATTTTTATCATAATAAATTTTAACCTTGAGTCTTGGGTTTTAATGGTATCATGCAATAATGGCAATCTCTCTTATCTTTATGATTAATTCGCACGAAAATTTAATACTTACTTATCTACTTTCTGAAAAGAGTGACTCTAACTTTGTAACGAATATAATCAACTTAAGATTTTCATCGCACCTTAAATTCCTAATTCATTAAAGAACGTTGAATAATTGTTCTCTCTTTTTATTATTTGTTGAATTTTTATAACTCATAGCTCAAGTAGGGACGAAGTCATAAAAAGATAGGAACAATGTTTAACTGGGGTCTTGAGGTAATTCATTTGGTACAACTGATCCCTTCTATATTTGATCAAGGTAACATTGAAACAAAAGGATATAAGTGAAGGATTTTCGTAATTATTATTGAGAAATAGATAATTGTTGAAGCACACTATATCAGTGACTTTTTCGTAATGATAAACATATTTCTGTTTTTGGAGTCAGCGTCTAATACTTGCAGTTTCAGGCACAAGGCGATCCATTTCTTCTTGGAATCGATCTCTCCAAAATTCACATCTGTAGTTAGGATTCTTTCCCACTTTGTCTTCCATCCCAATATCCAGATAGTTTGGATCATTCCATTTGTATGGAGGCCATTCAACTTCTTCAGGAAGGTTGGGATTTCTGGATAGGTAAACACATTGAAAAAGTAAAAAAGAAGAGAAGATTTTGATAGTATTAACTGAAAAGCACAAATGAAATTTAACACAGTTATTACATTTGGACTGTTATTAACAATACTCGTTATTTATAAAATTTTTAGCAATCATCCAGCCTTCTCCTGCATTAAAACGAAATTCCCATCACAAAATGAAAGGCAAACACTAATGAAAATATCTGTTCAATTCTCTCATCGAAGCAAAAACTTATAATTTAAAGCATAAGGATTGCTCAATTTTAAAATTAAATACAATTGCATTTTTGCCTTTTATACAAGTAGTTTCATAAAATTTTATTCTCTTTCACATGACAAAGACGTTAACAACATACACAAAAATAAAAATGAAGTGTAAAGTACTAGTAAAAAAATGGGATTAGTAATTAATGAATCTAGACCAAATACATGGCTGTAGCAAAAGCTTTTCGCTCCGGTCTGCCTTTCTTCAATCATGTTGGGTGCTCACACATTCGACAGTTTTAAAAACCTGGGTTCTACGGTGACTTGGACAAATGATGTCTCCACGGAAATAAAAATCCGTGTCATGGCTGCAAATAGAGCATTCTATGCTCTGAGAAAACTGTTGAAATCTTGATTTGTATCTCGAGCAACAAAGTTAACCATCTATAAAACTTTAATATAAAAGACTTGTGTTTACCTAAGCCTCAGAAACTTGGGCACTAACTAGGAAAAATAAACGTTGGGCACATTTGAAAGAAAAGATGTCAGAAAATTAATTGGGACAATATGTGACGGTGGATCTCGCGGAAACGCTACAATTAAGAATTATACACTGGTGTGCAAAAATTAAGTACGAAGAGGAGAAATTAGCATAACAGAGGAACGAGTAGGCAGAACGGACCGAAAGACCACTCAGGAGATAGACTAGGGTCCGGTACGGTAGGGCATGCGCATATATGCAGCATGACGTAGGGGCGGTAGAGGGGGAAGTGTCGGAAGGGTATAAAGCACACGAGCGGTGTACGCTCAGCAATTCGGCGAAAGCTATAGCACGGTGTACATCGGTTTGGACGACGTTGAGTTGCTGCTACCGTGTGATAAGGCCAACAGGCAATTCAGTAGACGACATCTGGATGACATTACCCAAGGTCGCGTCATTGGGATGTTGGAAGAAGGTCGAAGTGTGACTAGTGTGGCTAAGGTGTTCGGGATCGCTCACAGCATCGTTTAACGAGCTTGGAGAGCATTTCAAACGACAGGAACAGCTGTCCGAGAGTTTAGCAGTGGTCGTCCACGAGCAACCACGGCAGCGGAAGACCGGTATATTGTCCTACAGGCGAGAAGAGACAGACGGCAAACAGCGGGAGAAATCACAAGGCACATGCAACAGACAACTGGACGTCCACTATCGCGTTTTACCGTGGATAGGAGGCTACACAAATGTGGTCTATTTGCACGACGACCACTACGGTGTGTGCCATTAACGCCCGCTCATTGGAGACGGCGGTTTTTGTGGTGCCAGGAACACAAGTACTGGACACATCAGCAATGCGGTTGAGTTCTCTTTATGGATCAGAGCCAATTTAGTCTGACAAGCGATTCTGGACGTATACACATCTGGAGAGAGCAGGAAACACGTAATCACACCTCCAACATCATCGAAAGGGACCGGTTTGGAATTGGCGGAGTCTCGTTTGGAGCGGTATCATGCTTGGTAGCCGTATTGACCTCCACACCTTCCAAGGAGGTTCAGTCACTGGTGTCCGCTATTATACCCAGGTTCTCCTGCCTCACGTGCGTCTGTTTAGAGGTTCTGTGGGTCCTGAGTTCCTCTTTATGGTCGACAACGCTACACCTCATCGTACAGTGGCTGTCGCTGAGCTGTGGGTGAGTGAAGATATTCAACGCATGGATTGGCCCGCAAGGTCCCCGGATCTAAATCCAATTGAACGCGTGTGGGACCTACTCGGTAGAAGCTTGGCAGCACGTTACCAGCCGCCAGCAACGATTCCGCAGCTACGATTGGCGCTACAAGAGGAATGGGTCGCGATGCCTCAACAGCTCCTTGACATCCTCGTCCTCAGCATGGACAGACGTTGTAAATCCTGCAACGCAGTCAGGGGTGATCATATCCCCTACTAAAGACTAGATTTTTCTTGGCAGCCGCCTGTCAAATGAAGACAGAAACGTTCATTTGAACGTTTCTGTCTTCTGTCCAGTTGTGCTCGAAGCTACCTTTTCAATAAAGTACTTTTGTATTCTTTGGATTCCTTGTTTGGACGGTTTTGCTCACTTGACCCATATTCTTACATCTTGGGGATCTTATGTTATGATTTGAGTCGATGTGGAGCAATTCTACACGACGTGACATTCGAAAAACTCTCGTCCTTAATTTTTGCACGCCAGTGTCCATCATTTATGAAGAGCCTATTGTTACTAGCATGATTACGTCCTCAAGGTTGAGGTTGGCTGGCTATGTAGCGCGAATGGAGGAAAATTAAGCTCCTAAGAAAGTATTTTTCCAGCATCCTGAAGGGCGCAGAGGACGAGGACGACGAAAACCCAGGTGAATAAATGGAGTAGTGCAGGACACAAAGGGATTGTGCTGCCAGAACTGGAAAATAATGGCCCAAAATAGAGAACAATGACAAAAACCTGTTGAGGAGGCAAAGGTTCACACTGAACTGTGGAGCCAAGAAAGAATAATAATAAGAAAATATTTTGTATAAAGAAATTTCTCATACTTCCTCGAAGTCCAAGCTTTTCATTTTGGAGAAAACGTTGCTCTAGAGGTTTTTAGAAATTATATGGTTGTCCAAAATTAAATATCCGGAAGGCAAATGATCCAAAGCACCCAATGAATTGTTTCGCTGTTAACAGAACATATGCAGATGGACACGAAATTAGAGTGAAATTTGGGTATCAGTAAAAAAATGCTGTCCAGTATATTTGAAAATTGAGTTACGTAATTAAAGCCAATAAGAACGGCATTGGCATTTCTCGTTGACAGACCTTGTAAGAAGCGTTCCGGTGGTTGCAAATGCTTTCCTTATGTCTCATATACACATATCCGCTGCTGTACACTGTACGGTGCCAAGCGATAGGACCTATACATCTAGAAAATTCTCCTGGAGCCCTCCGCTACTACTGGAACTACGGTATCAAGGCAAACAATATATCAAAGGCTTAATGATATTGGACTTTATGCTAGGAGACCCATGGTATGTGTCTCGTTAACAACATCTCACAGGAGATCTCGCTTGAACTGGTGCAGGCAACATCGTTCTTGAAGCCCAGGCTGGTGGGCTGGTGTTCTTTTCACAGATGAGTCTAGATTCAATCTACAAACCGATTCTCAACGACATTTTATCTGGAGGGAACAAGGAACTCGTAATAAACCTGCGAATGAGTTCGGAGGCGGTGATTCCACGCGTTCGCAGGAGGCAATGTAAATGTTGAGCGCTATAGGAAAGAGTTCCTAGAACTCCTGGTCACAATTTTTTGGGAAGCTTTTATCCCTCATTTTCTTTTAATGGATGCAGAAGTTCTCTCACAAAAGGGCACAGCTAGTGAATGATTTCCTGAAGAGCGAGGGTATTAAGGGATATGGAATGTCCAGCCAGATATCCGTACCTGCACCCTATACAGCATGTTCCGCGACGACACGTGGCAGCTCGTGAGCCCCGTCCCAGAATCCTTCCCGAGCTACGTACTGCCCTCATCGAAGGAATGGAAAACTTTAACTCCAGAGTTCATCAACAACATGGTGATGAGTATGTTGCGTGATTGTGAGAGTTCTCTCTCCGTACGAGGTGATCACATTCCTTATTAACAAATATATTACCTTCTATTCTATTATTGCTTAGTGATGTGTATTTCCGTATAAGCAACATGTGTAAATATTTGTCTGTTGTTATAAAATGTTTATTGCTCTTATGATTGTGTCTTTCTACATGCCAAATGTCTTTAATTGTTGTAACGTGTTTTCCTCTTTATCCCTCCGAGTGCCTTCCGCGTTTTAGTTTTGGACCACAAAATATTTATTTATTGACTGAGTTTTCATTTTTTGGTTATATCGGCCACTTTTTTCCAACCTTTAATTTTACTTTTCTCTTTTTCGGGTATGTTGCCTTTTTATGTTCTCTTCCTTGATCAAGTATACACTCAGTAGACAAAACATTACAGATAGGGGTGATGGGCAGTTGGCATGGACATCCCCTGCACAGAGTGGAACAGTCCCAACCTGAACGGTGGGCAATAAATACGCAGACAGCAGGGCTTCTCAACAGTGTATTGTAATTGACGAACATGGGCAAATGTGGTGATCTGAGGGACTTGGATCGTGGACACATTGTCGGGTCAAGACAGATGAACCATTCTATCTCACAAGTGGTAAGAACCTTCAGGTTACCAAGGGGAAACGTATCAAGAGTGTTCCACGAGTATACCATCGACAGACGTACAAGCGCACAGAGAGCAAACGGTTGCTGACTACACGCCACCGATGACCGGGACCAATGTAGACTATCGAGGTACGTACTTGACAACGGCGGCGGAAATCACATCCAGGTTAAATTTCGGAAGCCCAAGCAGCGTCAGGGGCACGCTGCGTACCCTGGGGTACGGGAACCGACGCCTTACCAGTGAGCAACTGTTGATTGCTCATCATCAGACACTGAGCCTTGCCTTGTGCCGGGAACATCAAAACTGGACAACGGCAGAGTGGCGGAGCATCGTGTGTTCAGATGTATCCCGTTTCCAACTGTATCGAGCAGACGGGAGGTTGCAAGAGTGGCGTCGACAGCATGAGGCCACGGCCCCGTCGTGCCAGGTCGCCGCCTGTTCAAGGCGGCGTTGGCTCTGTGATGGTTTGGGGAGCTCTCTCACGGGGCACATTAATTCCTTTAGTGTGCATGAAAAGTTCCTTAACCGCTCCGCGCCATCAGCGTGTTTTGGCAGATTATCTACGCGCTTTCGTAGCCTTCGCCCACACTGCGAGTGATGGTGTGTTTTAGAAGGACAATGTGCAGCTCTACCCAGAAACCATCCAGGTATTACTCGAGTCACACTCATCTGAGTTTGGAACTATCTAGTCGTCCCCAAGATTATCGGATTCAAGCCCTGTGGAAGCCCTGTGGGATGACATGGAACGGAACATCAGATCCATGGATCTTGCACCGCGACTCGGGCTGAGTTGTGGATAATGTTGAAACAGGCAGGCTGGCAACACCTATGGAAACCCTCCGCCATCTGGACGAGTATGTCTCGGCGTGTACAGGCTGTTTATTCGCGCTAGAGGGGGATCAACACGCCATCAGGTAGGTATATCTAAACATTTGTCCACTGAGTGTACAAATTTCACTGAAATGTAGGCTGATTCAGTAAAAACAAGTTAGTAAAGTCATGCAATGCATTGATTATAATATGCTTTCCAACATACCAGAAATCATTATTCAAGTTATTACTCAAGTTATGAAGATAATGGCTGTGGAATAAATCTCTCTCCTGTGCCCTGACCTTTGACCCCATATCGATGATTTTTTACAGAATTAGTTCAATATACCTCCGGGACAACATACTAAGGTTTTGTTGCAATAGAAGCATTTTTAGACAAGTTATGAGGATAATGGCTGTGGAATAAATCTTGCTCCTGTGCCATGACCTTTGATCCCATTTCGATGATATCCAACAGAACCGGTTCAATATACCTCCGGAACAACATAATAAAGTTTTGTCGCAATCGAAGTGTTTTTTCGTAAGTTATGACGCATACGGTTTGAAGGAATGGATTTCGCTCCTGGGTCCTGACCTTTGGCCCCATTTCGTCCATTTTCAACAGAGTTTGTGCCCAGGTTGTCTCCTACCAAATACTAACATTTGATCGAAATAGAACCATTTTATGAGACTGACAGACAGACAGACATACGGACAACCATTTTATAAGACTGACAGACAGATGGACAACCATTTTTTGAGACAGACAGACAGACAGACCGTGCTGACTGACAGACAGACAGACGGACAAAGCTAGAGCATATACGCTTCTTCAACCTACGGTTGGAAAGCGTAAAAAATGAAATTTGCAATGCAGATATTTGATCTGAGTTACATTATTTTTATTAAAATAAGACATTAAAGAGAAATTATTCAATGATTTGTATGTAGCCAAAGAATGGAGAGCGAAAGATTGCCTAAACAGTTGTTAAATTATCTGGAGGTTGTCTGCAATCTATAGTTAAATTATGGTAATTTGCTTCTTATCATCTCCATGATCGGAAGTTTTGGTGACATACACGTACGTATTATCCTTCATGCAAGCATGCATGAAAAATGGCTACCGAAGCTACCATGAAGCGGAAATTGCTTCGACTAGTGCACTACGTAAAAAATTTTCTGAAATTCACGAGCAACTTTCCGTCATTTCTTTCGTGAATAAAACCTGAATTTCACGGATTTTTCGTACCACGGGAAAATTCTGTATTTTCAGAAACCTTTCCGCAATTCCTTTCGTATATTAACGAAAAAGCTCCGTTCTCACTCTTTCCGTATCCGTATGACAAGAAATAACCAGTAATAGAAGCGGTATGTGAGAATAATTGAGGATTGATTAACTTTCAAATTTCAATCGTCTGTCGAATTTTTAAGTTCCGTAGCGAGATCGGATATTGTGGATACCATATCGCATGAATTTTGTTACTTGTGGCTCAGACAGACACTCCTGAATCTGATCCTCCACTGCCTATTTGCAGTGGAGGATCAGATTCAGGAGTGTCTGCATGAGAAAAAGATTATGAGTATGAAGTATAGAAGATCTTTTGTACGGCGTGTGATAGATGTCATGATGCTCGAGTTGTATGTCAAGATCGCTGTAAATGGAGAAGTTTGATACAGCAACAGTAAGTAAAAATAATCTGGTAGTTTGTATTTCTTTGTGGAGCAAACCTCTAAATCTCAGAGAACAGCTTAGTGATATGTATGTATGTGTTACTGTAAGAAACCGGACACTTATTATACAGTTGATTATACGATGTCTGTGAATCAGTTTTTAGACTACTTAAGACAAACGCTATTATAGCTATGAAGAGTAAATTTTATATATATATATTATATTTTGTGTGTGTGAAATAATGCTATAAAAAATACATTTCATCTTTTCTTAAAATCAACTGAAAGTCATTGTCAGTTAAAAAATATCAAGTTGGAAAGCATTTTGTTGCTTCGAAAAATCAGGATGAAAAATGCTTAATTTGTGAAAAGTCCTGCTACAGAAAAAAAAAATATTACAAACCCATTCAAAAAAATAATAAGCTCCAACAGAAAATAAAATGACTAAATCACTCTCATTAATGACGAATAACAATTTTTCATCGTCGCAAAATTCGTTTTACGATCTACCTGAGTCAAATTACCGACAGTTTGTGGCTCAGTGGTTAAAGACCCGAGTTACCTGTTGAGCGAGTTCAAACGTCGGGGGGTTCGACTTGAATTCAGCGGAAAAATTATTTGGGCTGAAAACTACGGTGTCGTCTATTTTGCGGAATTTCCGTTTAAATACGGAAAAAAAACCTGAAACGGACTTTTCCTGAAATAAACGGAATTTCTTTCCACGGAAAATCTGTGAAAATACAAGTTAAAATAAATGGGCACTTTTAAAACCGGAAATTTCGTCGAAAGACGGATACCTACCGGCAACTTTGCTGCACGTTATTTTCAGAAATTTCCCGTGAATTCCGCTACTTATTTTTAACAGTGCACATACGGGGCTTGAAACTCTGTTGTCACGAGTTTTACAACTGTACTACGCACAAATGTAAATCCGGAGGTGCATGTAGGACTCCCGTCTCAGGGTTATGTAATATTTAAATTTTCTGAAGTATTTCTACGTGAAAGCTATAAAACGTACGGTATTTATATACCGACATGATACGAATCAACCATCTATGCCAAGGAGGTTATATTACTGGAGACCGCACTGACTCTGCCGCCATAGGTCACAGCTAATCTGCAGTGTGACGTCACAAGCAGGCAAAAACGAACTAAATTATACCGTTGATAAAACAGTAAGCTTGTGTATTATTGATAAAGATTATTGAAATACTCATTTTATCTGAAGCGATGAAAGATTTCCATCTTTAGCACGATTTAATGATCAAAAGATGAGAAATATATACAATTACTGTAAGAAATCGCTTCAGTGATTAATGTCGCACGAGTCTTCAATATTTGTTGCTCATTTTATCTGTTTATACGCTGAGAAGCTTTTGTTCCATTGGTTTCAAAGCAGTTTTTTTTGCAGCTGCGTCGTGCCTGCCCATGACGTCATTTGCAGCACGGACGGTGACTTATGGCGGCCAATGCTGCGTGGATAGGCGTGGTGTCTCCAGTAATATAACCTCCTTGATCTATGCTCCAGAAAACTATGTGGCAAAAACAGAAATATCTTGCTTTAGACAAAGAGAGAGCTGGTGTAATTTATTGTAAGCACAAGGTTCTTTCCTTTCCTTAAGTGACCGAGGAATTTTATAAAGTAGTTCTCCATTTATATCACACCAACGGCACAGCGCAGTTGGTTAAGTCGCTGTGTGGGAGAGACGTTTTTGACGGGTGTTCGAATCCCAGCCCCGCCGGCCATCTAGTAATCGGTTTTCCGGGGTTTTTCACAGGCTTCCTGTGGCTCGGGACACGAATGCGTAGATAGTTCCCTGTGAAGTTGGCTCAGGACGCACCTTTTGTTCTTTATCCCCATGTAGAAGAGGAATGGCAAGCCAGGCATCAATTGCTCCAAACAGTCAATGAAAGTCCACCCCAACCAATTTCCGAAAGGACATTGCGACGAGAAATGCATGCGATGGACATCTGGAGTAGAGTACCGTGGAAGAGTCCTCTTTTAACAGCAAGTCACAAAGTCACACGTCATCAATGAGCTCAGAGGCACCAAAACTTTACTGTGGAGGATTGGAAGCGAGTAATTTGGTCCGATAAGTATCGTTTTTGTTTGTACTCCAACGATGGGAGGCGACGATTGCATCACAGGCCCAATGAAGCCTTCAATCCTGATTGTGCCAAAGGTGTTGTTTAAGCTCGATGGGGTTCTGTGATGTTTTGGGGATGTCTTTCGTATCCCGAAATGAGCCCTCTCGTTGCAGTGGCGATGAATTTGATCCAGCATGGGTACCTCAGCATTCTGAATGACGAAGTATTACCCTTTGCTCTATATCACCAGGAGCAGCATCGCATTGTAACTCCTGTCTTTCAAGACAAGAATTGCCGTGTGCACATGGCTAAAACTGTCTCAGTGGCATAACGAACAGTCAGCAACACTTTCTCTCCATGATTGGCCCACCAAATAACCAGATTAAAACCGTATTGAAAATCTGTGGAATCAAACAGAACAGAGGGTGAAACGCTGGAATAGACACCCACGTACTCTGGCGGAACTTCGGGATCAATTGATTCACGAGTGGCTAAAAATCGATGTTCAATACATCCACAACCTCGTGGAGTCTCTACCACACCGGATTCATGGTGTTATCAAGGCAAGAGGCGCCATCACACATTATTAGGTAAGTTCTGACAGGGTTCACTAAGTTTCTGTCCGGTGTGCTTATATTCACCTAAATCAAAGAAAAATGCTAAATTACTTACCCTGTTCGGATAAATGCGATCCATCTGTCCATTACTCTTTCACTGATGTGTTTGTCTTCATCCGTGGCGAAATCTTCCATGACAGATATGCTTCCGAATACGTAAGGCACCTCGATGGCATGCGTTACACCCATCCATTCAGCGGTAGGTGCCTTTCTGGGTCTATGTGTGAACAAATAAAAGTAGACAGGGTTTTTAGCTGACAGGAAATCCGCTTGAAACACTGTAGAGCAGGAAATCAGCCTATCTCCCACTGCATCGTAGAAAGCCGTCTTCATGTAATCGACATTACTATCAGTATTATTCTGGGATTTCCTGTTACCTGGTCCTTCAACGTAATATTTGGCAATTTCTTCTGAATTCCTTAGATTTTGTACAGTAAAAAGGGCTCTGATAAGATAACGAGTTTGTCTCTTCTTTAAAACAGGAGCTATGTCCCCATATATACCGAAGTATTCCGGCATGCCTAATGTTACGAAGAGGGAGCCTTCGTCTTGGTTGGCACCAATAAGAACTTCAATTTCTCCGAAATCTCCTGCCTTCACCATAGCTAACGGATCACGCGGAATTAAAGTTCCATCAACATGAGGTCCAAATAAGATTGGATTCGTTACTCCAAAGAAACCTTGTGCCTCAGATAGTACACTCGGTGGTAACTGTTTGAGACAGTCCACCACCATTTTTGGGTCAGAGGTCATATTGAAGTCACCGCTGGCACAACCAGAGATGCGTGCCGCTCTCTCTGATAACTTCATCATACCCTGCGTTGATATTTCAGTTGGGTAGTAAAAGCTTTCCAGTATAACTCGTTTAACTAATCCTCGTGTCAGTGGATATATCGTAAACAGTGCTGTTGATGTGGCTCCAGCACTTTCCCCTACTAGTGTTATTTGCTCCGGATCTCCTCCGAAGGCTTCTGCATTGGCTTTTATCCATTCCACTGCCATTATTTGGTCGTATATCCCCATATTGCCGGGTGCTTCAGGAATTGGAGTCGTCAGAAAACCAAAAATTCCCAGTCTGTAATTCATGGAAGCTACTATGATGTTTCCACGACTAGCCAGCACTGATCCGTTGAAAAACTCCATTGATGCAGAGCCTAGAACGAAGGCTCCACCATGAATCCACACGAAAATGGGCTTTGGTTTCGTGTCGTCAGAGGAAACGGGAACCCATAAATTCAAAAATAAGCAATCTTCCGTCATTCTGTCGACGTCCGGTGTCCCAAAAACCTTTCGGTGTAGTTCTGGTAACAAGGTGGTGCAAAAACTGTGGCATTGTATTCTCCTTCCCATGGTGCAATAGGAAGTGGTTTATCAAAACGTAGTTCCCCGACAGGTGGCTCTGCATACCGGATACCCAGAAAAGCTTCGACTTCTTCACCGTCGGGCAATTCCAGCGTTGTTCCACGGATTTTTCCTGAGGTTGTCTTCACTGTTCGTTCTGCCCACGGTGGAAAGTATAACACTCAACAGGACCAAAGCTGAGATCCACTGGGCGGGCATGAACCTAAACATCTTCAACGAAAGAACAAAAATGCAATTTGTGTTAGAAAATAAGAGCAATATACAGTATTATCTTAAATTTCACTTCTAATATATATCTTACATTCTATTTAATAAAAACAGAAAGTTAGAAACTACGTGAATTTTAGAATGATACATCAAACATATCTAAAGAAATGTAATCCAGAAAATAATTTTCCAAAATCTAATTACCTGTAACATACTGTAGGTAATCGTTTTTAGAACTTTCGTGAATATAACGTCACATGGTGACCATTACACGCCATTTGTAATATTCAAGAATATGTACATTTTATTAGTTTACTGACCTGCTTTAGATATGCATATGTGAGATAAATCAATCCGAACAAACCATCCAAAATAACGCAACGCCAAACACACTCACGACCTCAGTCACGAATTACTAGGCAACGGGCTCCGTCTACCATACAGTAAAAGTTTGTTTCTTAAATATATGCATATGTGCATGAAATAAACTTTCAAAGCCCAGGAAAAACAATCGCAAGCTTTACTCACCAATGTTGAAACCCCGTTTCGGCGATTAAGTTGACTGCGAACTAAAAACCACTGTGTGTCTTGGGCGTACAGTGGTGAGTTTTTCTTTTTAAGGTTGATAGTTTGGTACCCAGTTTTGAGTGGTTATATATATATATATATATAATAACTATTATTATATATATTTATATATACTGACGGAAAAAAAATCCAAACACCACGAAAAAATAGTTGTAGAGGAATGAAATGGCGGCAATACATTTGTATAGGTAACATATTTAATCGATTAAGGTTTCAAGATCACAGCTTATTGTAAGCGCGAGAAGAGCCATTTTAAATGTGAAATGCTAGTACATTAATAACCGGTGTAACCGCCAGAATGTTGAATGCAAGCACGCAAACGTTCATGCATTGTGTCGTACAGGTGTTGGATGTCAGTTTGTGGGATGGAGTTCCATGCCTGTTGCACTTGGTCGGTCAATACAGGGACGGTTAATGCTAGTTGGGGGTGACGCTGGAGTTGTCGTCCAATGATGTCCCATGCGTGCTCGATTGGTCAAAGATCTGGTTATCTAGCAGGCCACCACAACATGTCAACACTCTGTAGAGCATGTTGGGTTACAACAGCGGTATGCGGGCGAGCGTTATCCTGTTGGAAAACACCCCTTGGAATGCTCTTCATGAAAGGCAGCACAACAGGTTGAATCACCAGACCGACGTACAACTGTGCCGTCAGGGTGCGTGGATAACTACGAGAGTGCTCCTGCTGTCGTAGGAAATTGCTCCCCAGACCATAACTCCAGGTGTAGGTCCAGTGTGTCTCGGCCGCAGACAGGTTGGTTGCAGGCGCTCACCTGGCCTCCTTCTAACCAACACACGGTCATCACTGGCACCCAGGCAGAACCGGCTTTCATCAGAAAACACAACAGATCTCCACTCAGTCCTCCAATGAGCTCTAGCTTGACACCACTGATGTCGCAAACGGCAGTGGTTTAGAGTAAGTGGAATGCGCGCTACAGGGCGTCTGGCTCGGAGCTGTCCTTCAAGTATCCGATTTGTAATAGTTCGTTGTGTCACTGTGGTGGCAACTGCAGCTCGAATTGCTGCCGCAGACGCGGTACGATGCGCCCCAGACGCGGTACGATGCGCCATCATTATTGTCAACCATTATCAATCCACTGCTGGACGAAGGTCTCCCCAAAATTCCTCCACAACGGTCTGCCTTGTGCCATTCTCCTCCATGTCACTCCCGCATACTTTCGAATTTTATCCACCCATCTCCCATGTGGTCTTCTTCTGGGTCTTTTCCTGTCCCTCAGAATCCAATCTAAAATTTCGGCTGTTCATCGATGGTCTGTCCTTCTGGCAGTATGCCCAGCCCATTGCCATTTCAGGGATTTAACTCTGATCATGATGTCTTCCACTCTTGTCATTTTTTGGGATCCACGAGTTCCTCTTCTTATCTCTCCTGGTCTTTGAGTTGTCTGCAGCCTTTGTATGTCTCTTTTAGTTATTTTGTATATGGGTTTAAAAATCACCTTAAAATTGAAGTTTTTGAGAATTTTTGAAATTTTGAAGGCAAGGTCACGAGAAAATGGAATAATGGCAAAATTATCTTGCAATGGGCGCATCACAGGAGTTAACGTGGAGATCGGCTTCGGTTTCCGGAATTTTGCTAGAGCCTTGTCTATAATGGAAGGGTCGTATCCTCGCTGTACTGCAACACGATTGAGGAAATAAAGTTATTTTTCCAAACTGTCCTTATCTGAACATATATGCATCGCGCGATATATGCAACTGTAAAAGGTGCTGAGTTTTGTTGCCAAGGGTGATTGAACTTGGCATGTTGAGTTAAGAACACAGCGAAAGGCTTCCGATAAATTGTGGTTGTGAGGATCCATTTGAGCGAATTACCAGGACATCAAGGGATGGTAGGCATCCGTTATTTTCAGTTTCATAGCTGAATTGAATGTGAGGATCAATGGAATTTATACGTTTGACTAATTCCGGGATTTCAAAATGTTTTCCCTTCCATAGAACGAAAGTATCGTCTACATATTGTATCCATAAGTCAAATTTCACGAGTTTGAAAAGTTTTTCTTCAAATCGACGCATGTAGATTTCACATAATATAGGTGACAGTGGGTTTCCCATGGCTAGATCTTCACTCTGTCCATAAAACATTCCACGTAAAGTAAAACTGTTCTGTTTTATGCAAATTTTCACTAATCTTGTAATTTCTTCTACTTCAGGTTGGCTCTAATGATGCTGTATAAGACTTGATTTTAGAGATTCCAGAGCTACACTTTTATTGGAACATTGGTGAACATAGATACCACATCAAAGGATAGCATTAGTTTATCTACGCAGGGGTGCTACTTGAGTTGGTTTCGAGAGAAAATGTAGCCTTATCTCATATGGCATGTTAACCTTATCTCACATAGTATGTTTACCTTTACAGCGTTGGATACATACGGGGAGAGCATGAGTTTTGTTTGTCTTAGAGTTATATATGTATGTTCTTTATATTCTATACTTCAGTATGTTTTGTCCATTAATAAGACAAGGTAAGAAATTATTGTGTATTGTACATATTCCAGTGGTGTTATGTTTAATTGTACATATATTGCTGTGCTACTTTAAGAGTTCGAGTAGGAAAGACAGATGGCCAAAAAATTTTGCAAGTCCAAATTCGGTTGCAACCACAATTTGTTTGAAATTAGGTATCAGGCTATCTCGTGAAACCCAAACCCGGCTGGCTCCGCGCTCCCGGGTGACTTTCCCTGAAGAGTGGTTCGGGGGCTCGGAGTCATTTGATACGATAATTTATTTGGGTTTTTCTTTTCCTTATTAGTATCTTTATAATTTTGCAGTGGGATTTTTAGGTATAGTTTATCGTTCTCCTTTTCCTTTTGCTGTGCTCTGGAGTTCATTTGTTGTCATGCACATGTTCGAGAGGTGTTGTTTGTGGTTATTTATATATGTATGTACTTT
The DNA here is from genome assembly GCA_039090855.1 of Macrothele yani. Taxonomy (NCBI): domain Eukaryota; kingdom Metazoa; phylum Arthropoda; class Arachnida; order Araneae; family Macrothelidae; genus Macrothele; species Macrothele yani. Next base: position 54,223,792 of record CM077028.1, read on the forward strand.
TCACTCTTGTTTTCCAGCTGCATTGTGCGGTAGCAGAGTGGAATGGTCTTGTATCAAGGGAAAATTATTTATATTTTGATATGTATATATATATAGCCTATTAAGAAGAGATTGAAGCAAAAACAATTTTTCAACTCATACTACAAACAACATAGAAAAATTCACATACTGACAGGTGAGAGCTAAAAGAGGATAAAATAATAGCAACCTGAATGCAGAAAGTGTCGATAATGCCGAGTCTTGGTTTTATCAAGAACCAGCAAAACTCTGCATTTTCTCACTTCCACAAAGACCTAGTTGGAAATGGGTTTCTGCAAAGCCATAAATGCAAGTAATAAGCCCACCAAAAAAAAAAAAATTTTTAATTATTATAACCTTCTAAGAGTTGCTTGACGAAAATTAAGTTAACAATATTTTTGCATGCATCTATAGCTTTCCTGGCCCAACCCATGCTCGTCATCTGCTATTAAAAAACAGAAAAACGATTACACAGAAACACAAGTTGTGAGAGTGACTGAATGAATCAAAAGAATTATTCAGGAATAACACTTAGCCAAGTTACCTAGCCGCCTCAGAGAGAATTTAAACCAGAATAGTAATGCAAAAGTACCACAGATTCTTATGCTGTGCAGTGAAAAAACGTTTTATGCAAAATGCCAAATAAAAGTTAATAATTTTTTTAGAAAAAATAGATTCCTGAAGGAAACTGGAATATTGAACCTCCTACTCATCAACAACTGACAATTACAAGTACAAAAATTAAAAAATGATAATAATAAACAAAAAAGCCTTGTGAAGATTATATGATGTTAGCAATTAGTTGCAATATATACAAAGTATTCCAGGAGTGTTTTAAGTGCATAATAATGTAGTTAAAATATTCTAACCGACATTGAAGACACATCGTTGATTGCAAGAACAATAACTCAGTCAGCTACTTTGACCAAGAGCCCTAAAAACACGCTAAATTTCCAATAAAAGTGAAAGTGAAATAAACATTAAAACTTAAAATACTGCTTGCACCTAATTGCTTGATGCGTAAAAAAGAAAATAACTTCTCAAAGTTCATAAGTTAAACTTACAACCTCTTAACTAAAAGAATAAAGAAGAGAGCTTACCTCCAACATTTCTTTTCTGCCTCTACTTCCTAAAAAAATGGCCGAAAATTTTTCTCCCCGAACTTTCAGCTCAGACCACTCCCTAGACGCAGGGGGGGGCAGCACTGGGAGGGTCTGAAGGCTCTTGCTCACTGAATAAGATCTTACGCGCAGAGTTTTAGTCAAGAGAATTATGCAACTAAGAATGGAGCCCTGTTTGTTCAGAGTACAGAATACTCTCCAGAATACATGAAAAATATTATCAAATACACATGTAGTGCATTTAATAATCTTTATATGTACTTAATTACCTTAGTAAAATCCTACAGACAATCATAATCCTATTTATTTTATACGTAAAAAGAGAAACAGGGAGACCTGAACTGCGGTTCAGGAGGAGCATAATAACCCTGGCACTGTGTTTTTCGCTGTGCCAATAACTGGCCGAACGCACCAGGTGATATACCAGAGAGAGGTCAACTCTTCCATCTGATTTTTGTCGTGTATGTACAGTGACTCTCTGAACCAAAACGAGAGGACGGACAGTGTCTTCATCACGTCAGCCGAACTCTGCTCGATTTTAAGAAGAACTGTGGTCTACACAGACCTGGAGGTGTTGTCACTGTATGTTTAAAAGCGTGATCAGCAATAGTCAAAAGATGCAAATCATTGTGCACCCCTGGTGCACTGTATATAAATAAAATTTCCATTTACTGGTAACTCATGTGGAATGGTGTAAATTGAGATATTCTTCACTTAGTTTGTCGAGTACCACTGGTGGCAGCAATACCAGCCCCAACTGAACCGACTTATACATTCCGGCTGTCTTCCATCGGAAGCACTTACCAGTCCGTCATCAACATTACACGTGATGTAGCAGTGTGCGGGACGCAACTCGCAGCCTCCTGCTACTTTTAGTAAGTAAAAAAAAAAAAAAAAAAAGATACATCACCCGACGAGGCATCAACCACCACAGTAACTATATCTAAAATACTCTTCGACATAAATGGAATCGAAAGATATAAATTTTTTTTCAATCGGATGTTTAGAAGCAAATATGTGGAATAAAACGTATTTTTGAATTCGACATCATCTGCATTTACGCCCTCTACCAGCGAAATTGTACATCGTAAAAAAAAAAACGAAATAAAGGATCATCATTTGCATATTTCAAGCTTCCCAATGCGAAAAGAATTTTTCAAATCGGACTAATAGTTGCTGAGATATCGTGGGTACAGCCGGACGGACGGACGGACAAACCGATAACAGAAGCACGATCTTTTTTTACGAAAGACGTGCTAAAAAGAAGACTAAGCACGTTCAAAATCTCATTTTCTCTGTACTAGCAAGTGATAACACTACAAAATTCAACCCCTATACAGATTAGGGATAGGAGAAACAATCGATGTCGTCCCACTTTCTTATACCAAAACACACACACACACACATCACTGCACAGACCCCCATCCCTCACTCTACACAACACATATACTCGCTCAGGGTCGAATCTTTTAGTTGTCAAGAAGCCCCAAAGTGGTTTTATCATCTTAATACCTACATATGGTAAAAGCACTGTCAGTGCCTCTCGTTGCTTTTGTGATTACGCCCTGGGCTATATCATCAGAGTAAGTAAAGCCAGAAAAATAGTTAAACACACCAGGAAATCGGGGAATACGACTGTTTTCTTTCTTTACCATTGTGATAAAAAGAATGAGTCGAATTGGCCCAGCCCGTTCCAGCCCGGTTGTACGTGTGTGGGGAAAAGCCCAGCCCGGCCAGTTGCTTTGTTCTCTAAACTTAAAAAGCCGGATCCGACTCGCGGGCCGGGCCGCACTGAGGCTTGGCGGCCCAGTCCGGCCTCTAAAATAGATAGAGCGTTGTACAATTTCAACCGCGTGGACGTTGAGTGTGATGGTTTTTTCGAATTTACATTTCATGTTCATGTATCATCGAGCGTAGTAAGCGGAAGAGATGTATTAGTGTAATTTCTGTTATTAAATCATGTTAATTAATCATGAAAGAAAAACGGGATTACGCCATATAATACAAATTTTGAAGAAGACAATCCGATTTTTGGCGTAAATGTGACAAGGATGGTAGGTCAGATAATATCCGAAAACTTGAAAATTTTCATCGTCCTGGAGCGGGACTCGAACCCGCGTCTCCCAGAAAACGCCCGGGTATGCTAACCACTACACCACCCAGAACGACCAAGTTTCAAGTTTCCGATCAATTTGAATTTAACCATCACAAGATTCGCTAGTCGAAGCAACCGGCAAACACGTAATAAGATTCTTAACCTCCAGATTCGCTAAACATGAATGCCGGTTCTAGTTAAATTCAAATTGATCGGAAACTTGAAACTTGGTCGTTATGGGTGGTGTAGTGGTTAGCATACCCGGGCGCTTTCTGGGAGACGCGGGTTCGAGTCCCGCTCCAGGACGATGAAAATTTTCAGGTTTTCGGATATTATCTGACCTACCATCCTTGTCACATTTCCGCCAAAAATCGGATAGTCTTCTTCAAAATTTGTATTATATGGCGTAATCCCGTTTTTCTTTCATGATTTATCTGCTTCTCCGGGCAAACACGGGATAAGATTCTTAACCTCCAGATTCGCTAAACATGAATGCCGGTTGCTTCGACTAGCGAATCCTGTGATGGTTATATTCAAATTGATCGGAAACTTGAAACTTGGTCGTTCTGGGTGGTGAAGTGGTTAGCATACTCGGGCGTTTTCCGCTCCAGGATGATGAAAATTTTCAGGTTTTCGGATATTATCTGACCTACCATTCTTGTCACATTTACGCCAAAAATCGGATTGTCTTCTTCAAAATTCATGTTATTTAAGTTTTACAAGAAGCCGCCCATGGCGTGGTTTATGTATACTATCATTCATCATATTTCTCGTATCATTATTTTATGAGGTAAATATTCATCATTATTTTATGATATAAACCCGATCTACAGTTGGAAACATGCAAGTTGATTATAGCTACCAAGGGAGGTTGCATAGAAGGGCCCAGGCGCACGTGTCCCCAACCCCCACGGAAGAGACGAAATCTTTAATTTTCTGCATTTTATGCTAAAAATACGAAAATTTTAAAACAGGCAATACAGAAAGGAAATGCAAAATCATTAAGAGTCAATTCAGAGAGAGAGAAAAAGTACCTTGCCATCTATAAAGAACAAAAGGAATTCAAAGTGATCCCTGGAGAAAAAGAAAGGACAGAAAGGTGGATAGAATACATAGAAGACTTATACAAAAGCCGACAGCTCAATGACACAGCCTTAGAGAAGGAGATAAATCTAAATAAAGATGAGAAAGGACCACCTTTTTGACAATAGAATATGACAAGGCCTTAAAGGACCTCAAATCAAACAAGGCACCTGGTGCAGACCAAATTCCTGCAGATGTACTTTAAGCATTAGATGGCCGCCCCGGTGGCGCAGTGGTCTAAGCGATGGCCTCTGATCATTCGTCCGAAAGGGGTCCGGGCTCGAATCCCGGTGAGGCATGGATGTTGTGTTTGTCTTACGGCACTGGCTCTCTCTCTCTTCCCTGGAACCAGTGACCCTAAATTAGGGACGGGCAACTGCTTATAGCCCAATGAGTTGCTCACGGTGGTCGTTAAACCTACAATCAAAAAAAAAGCATTAGATGAAAGAGCTAAAACAGAACTATGCAAAAGGACTTTGAGCGAAACATAATGATAGCTATCCCTAAGAAAGCAGAAGCATCTACTTGCGTAGAGCATAGAATGCTAAGTCTTTTATCACACAACGCTAAAAATTTGATAAAAATCATTTATAACCGTATAGAAGGAAAATTAGAGGAACATCTGTCGGAAGATCACTTTGGCTTCAGAAAAAACAGAGGAACTAGAGAAGCCATAATAAGACTCCGCTTGGTAAGAAAATAATCAATTAGAATAAGCAAATCTGTATGTATTGCATTTATAGGCATAGAAATTATAATGTTGACTGGAACATTATGTTCAAAAATATGAAAAATCATAAAATAGACATCTCATGACAGAAGAATAATGTATTACCTATACAAAAATCAAACGGCACTAATAGGGAAAGAGGAAAATGAAGCAAAAAATAAGCAAAGTAGTCAGACAAGGATGTGTGCTGTCACCCCTTACCTTCAATATTTACATTGAAGAAGCCATGAAAGAATATGCTGAAAACAATGGCAAAGGAGTAAATGACGGCACAATACGATTTGCTGACGACATTGCAGTAATAGCAGATAATGAAAGGGACTTCCATGAGTCCTTAGAAGAATTGAACAAGATTCTTGAAGATAAATGCAAAAATGAGTGTAAATGTGAAATTAAAGAGTAATGAAATGCACCAGAGACGGTGAGCAAAGACTGATATCATATTAAAAGAAAAAAGAGTAACCCAAGTTAAGGACTTCATTTACCTAGGTTTACATACAATGGAAAAGATGTAAGAACTTAAGAACTAGGATAGCACAAGCAAAGAAGGCTTTCAATAAGAAAAGAAGGACTAATAACATCCAAGTCCATGTCTCTGGAAACAAAAAATTTTTTTATAAAAACTTTTATATGGAATGTAGCACTTTATGCATCTGAAACTTGGACACTGCAAAAAAGAGACAGGGCAAAGTTACAATCATTTGAAATGTGGTGCTGGCGACGTATGATCAAAATTGCTTGGACAGAAAAATGACAAATGTGGAAGTGTTAAAAAAGTTCAAGAAAAACAAGAAATATTATGGACTGTAGAAAGAAGAAGAGACAGCATGAAAGGCCACCTCATAAGACACTTGGAATGGTGTGTCAACTTGATTAAAGGTAGAATGGAAGGAAAATCTTGAAGAGGATGCAACAAGAATTCAATATATGAGACAAATAACAAGAGTAAGACTCTACCGGAACATCAAGCGTATGGCTCAGGAAAGAATTCCTTTGTGGATTTCTTTCCTGAGCCATACGCTTGATGAGGAGAGAAGGGGGGGGGCTAAGAATGCACATCTATCTTTTTATTTGTAAAGCTTGTAAATTAATCCCAGTAGTAAATGGTAACACTATACTAGTGATCCGATTTATTGGCGTAGGAAATAGACACATAAACGCTTCCAAGCTCTTGCACATCAACCAGATGGCTTTTTCAAGGAAGTTAGAGAGAAACTGCAAACTGAATAATAGAACGCATTAACAATTTGAACGCGGCAACTTGACTTGACAACAAATACAGTATATCATCATCATCATCATCATCATTGTCAACCATTATCAATCCACTGCTGGACGAAGGTCTCCCCAAGTTTCCTCCACAACGGTCTGTCTTGTGCCAGTCTCCTCCATGTCACCCCTGCATACTTTCGAATTTCATCCACCCATCTCCCATGTGGTCTTCTTCTGGGTCTTTTCCTGTCCCTTGGAATCCAATCTAAAATTTCGGCTGTCCATCGATGATCTGTCCTTCTGGCAGTATGTCCAGCCCATTGCCATTTCAGGGATTTAACTCTGATCATGATGTCTTCCACTCTTGTCATTTTTCTGATCCACGAGTTCCTCTTCTTATCTCTCCTGGTTACACCAAGTATGCACCTCTCCATGCTTCTTTGAGTTGTCTGCAGCCTTTGTATGTCTCTTTTAGCTAAGGTCCACGTCTCTGCACCATACGTAAGCACTGGAAGGATGCATTGATCAAACACTTTTCTTTTAAGACATAATGGCATATTGCTCTTGAAAATTATGCTGTTTCTTCCAAAAGCTCTCCAGGCAAGTTTTGTACGCCGATTAATTTCTTCATCAATGTGACCCTCACTTGATATCTGCTGTCCAAGATAAACGTACGTGTCTGTTATCTCCAGCTTTTCTCCATCAATCGATAAATCTTCATTTCTTGTAAAAGCATTGAACATCACTTTTGTCTTCTGAAAGTTCATTTTTAATCCCACTTCTTTACTCTTGTCAGCAAGTTCCTGGATCATACTCTGCAGCTCTGATGGGTTAGTTGCAAAAATGACTACGTCATCAGCAAAACGAAGGTGGGTTAGATAATCTCCATTAATCTTTATCCCCTTGTTTTCCCAGCTCAGCGACTGAAAAACACCCTCCAATGTGGCATTAAAGAGCTTCGGAGATATGGTGTCACCTTGTCTCACTCCCTTTCCAATTTTTACGTGTGTTGTATTTTCAAACAGCCGAATCTTTGCACTTGCATTTTCATAGATGTTATTAATAATATTAATGTATGCATCTACAATACCGCAGGTTTTCAGAGCCATTGTAACTGCTGATGGTTTCACTGAATCAAAGGCTTTTTCATAATCGATAAAAGCCATGCACAATGGAAGTTCATATTCCCTCGCTCTTTCAATTAGTTCTCTCAGCACGTGGATATGATCTATTGTGCTGTAGCCACTCCTGAATCCAGCTTGTTCTCTCGGTTGAGCCATGTCCAGTGTTACCTTCAAGCGGTGTGAAAGAACTTTAGTGAAGATTTTATAAACTACTGATAGGAGGCTGATAGGTCTGTAGTTTCCGAGATCCTCAATGTCACCTTTCTTATGTAGCAGGATCATTGTAGCGGTGTTCCAATCCTCAGGAATCTTTCCTTCATTAAGGCATCGAGTGAAAATTTGGGCGAGTACTGTTTCGATTTCTCCACTTGCTTCTTGTATGATGTCTACAGTAATTCCATCTTCTCCTGGAGCTTTTCCTCGCTTCATGTTCTTGATTGCATGTGCAACTTCTGCTGGAAGGACTGGAGGAACTCTGGTACTGGTATCTTTCATGATGTCTGGAGTGCATATATCATCCCTTTCATATAATTTGGAGTAGAAATCTTTCACTCTTGTCAAAATTTCGCCTCTATTTCTTGTTACAGAACCATCTTCTTTTCTCAGTGCCATAATATGTTTTCTTCCCTTACTGAGATGTCCCTTTGCTATCTTTAGGCTTTGGTTGTTTTCAATTGCTTTCCTCACTAGTTCACAGTTGAATTTTCTTACATCTTCAGTGATACTTTTTCTTACTGTCTTGCATAGCTCTATATATTCCACTTTGGAAGTCACATCTTCTTTAGTTGTCCTCATCTCTCTTCTTTTTTGCATCAACATTTTGGTTTTTCCTGATAATTTGTTCACATGCAACTTGTTCTTAGACACAGCTAATTTTGTTGCTGTTTCCATAAGAGCTTTGGTTACTTTTCTGTTAACTTCAGAGATGTCCACTTCTTCCGATGTTAGGCCTTCTAAAGCAGAGAACCTGTTCTTCAGTTCTAACTTGAAGGTATTATGGTGTTTTTTAAGGTTGGTTATGTCAATAGATTTTGTTTGTCTTATGAGCTTGCCACGTTCAAGTTTAGTGTTGAGGTGCATCTTACATCTCACCAATCTATGGTCACTACCTGTGTTGAACTTGTTCAGCACACTGCAGTCTTCTATGACGAATTTTTTGTTACACATAATAAAATCAATTTCACTTGTCGTCCCATTTGGATGTCTCCATGTCCACTTCCTGTGCGGCTTTTTCTTGAAGAAGGAGTTCAAGATGAAAAACCCTTCTGCCTCTGCAAACTCAACGAGAGTATTTCCACGCTGGTTTCTGTTGCCGTGACCGAATTTACCTACTGAAGTTTCATTCTGTTGCCGTTGCCCTATTTTTGCATTGAAATCTCCCATAATTATTTTCAAGTGCTGCTTACCTTTATTATTTAGATGACAAATTTCCTCATAAAATTCTTCAATTTCTTCTTCAGGATGACTTGTGGTGGGTGCATAAGTTTGAATAATCTGAGCCTGGTATCTTTTCGAGAGTTGGATAACAAGTCGTGCAGCTCTGTCAGAGGAACTTTCAACTTCTACAACTTTATCCTTCAGTTTCTTGTGTTTATTATAAATCCAACACCACTAGTTCTGCCAGTATCTGTCCCACGATAGTAGAAGAGATGTCCACTTTTCAGTTCGATGAGATCCTCTCCTTTTCTCCTTACCTCACTTAGCCCCACGATGTCCCACTTGATCCTTTGTAGTTCCTCTTCCAATTCAAGAAGCCTTGAATCAGAAGATAGGGAGCGTCCATTGTAAGTAGCCAAGGTCAGCATCAGATGGCAGCCTAGTCCGGTCCTCCGGGGATTCTTAGCACCCTCTGCCTTCATGTCGCACTGGCCGCTGCCTTGGCCAGGTACATTCCAGCTGCCGGAGACTGAGGGCCAAGATTTAAGTTGTGGAATCATTTTGGAGGGGTTTGGCCATAACTCACCACGCTGGCCAAGCGGGTTGGTGAGTGTGGGATAGAATTTCCTCTAATCCCGATGGTATAGTAATACCGCTATTGGCGGTCGTCAGAGCCCCTTTAGTGGGAACAGGATGCACCACGAGAAGGCGGGGTTGACATTTGTCAAGGAGAGGCTGTGATGTTACGCATCACCTGACCTTACATCCCATACAGTATATACGACGTTATATTCATTTAAAGATACGTTGCATCATGTTAGTTGCGCGCGCAGTATACTGGTAGAGAGAAGGCGTTACTTGAAGAAAAGAAATGTTTCCAAATTCGTGGCAATTAGCAGTGTCCTCCGATACCCATTCTAGACAACAGGAAATTGAAAGCGTCATCAAGTTGACCACTGATGCTGAATATTCATTAAATCAGATACGTAACTTTATCCAAAAAGCCAGGGTCAAACATTCTGATCTTCCTGTGCCGCAGCTACGTTATTTAGGCTCAATTTCCTACATACCAGATGTGTCTTACAAACTCAAAAACGCCCTCAAGAAGATGAACTACGGCGTCGGCATAAGGTCTTCTGCGTCTTTATATGCCATGCCAAAGAGAAATAGTGACAAATCACATCTCTACTGCGAAGCAGGTGTTAATGCGATCCCCCTACAGTATCCGGACGGCTATGGCCGCGAGTGACCTAGTGGTCAGCATTTCTGACTGCCATGGAGATAACCTCAGGTTCGATCCTGGGCAGGTACGAACGTTCGAAGCACTAAATACCCGCCGTGCGTCGGATGGGCACGTTAAGCCGTCGGACTTTGGGTACTGGCCCCGCGGTAATAAATTATGGCGTCTTCCTCCCCCTTTCTACCTCGCTTCCGTGTCACTTTCCTATCGGGCACTCGGGCCCAATAGGAAAGTGACACGGAAGCTAGTTTCCTATTTCTAAGGGTTGTTCAAGACCTGGGGTCAGACACTCCCTTCCTAAAATCCTGTACATATGATATGATCCGATCTGTATCCGGATGGCTCTAAACGATACTAAATCGGAATGACCAATTTGGAATCAAAATCAATGAACATAAAAAGGACACAAAATACGGTAAAGTAGCCACGGCACTATCCAGAGAAATCAAACTCAAGTTTTCTGCTCCTATGTGGGATGATATAAAGAAATTAGCTACCTACTCTACCCCTAAATGTACAGCCATTCGGGAAACCTAAGAGATCATTACCAACAGCGAGACTTGCAATAATTGCGTCTCACTCGAGTTGCCACGAATTTGGGACCAAGTCTTTAAGTAACGCCTTCTCCTTACCAGGATACCGAGCGCGCAACCAACGTGATGCCTCTTATCTTTAGATGAATATAAAGTGGTATCTATTTATTGTCAAGTCAAGTTCTCGAGTTCAAATTATTAATGCGTTCTATTATTCAGTTTGCAGTTTCTGTCTAACTTCCTTGAAAAAGCCATCTGGTTCATATGCGAAAGCTTGGAAACGCTTAAGTGTCTATTTCCTACGCCAATGAATCAGGTCACTAGTATAGTGTTACTATTTACTACTTAATTGGTGTACTGTTCCTCGTTATCAATTAATCCCCGTAGTTCTTGAAACTCTTGATGTGGCCTTTTTCAGAAAGGTATCTATAAACCCTCAAGCCATTGTGAAGCAGGAAGGAAAGTAGATTCTTTTCCAGAATCTGCCATAGAATGCATTACTACAATTCAGAACAACGAAGATCTGATTTGCTTGAACAACATCAAGTGTATGCTAACGGTATTAGTTGTTATTCCAGCGACGCTAGATAGATCTTTCTCAGCTATAAAAATTGGTTGAAAACATATCTAAGTACCACAAAGCGTCAGCAGCGTCTTACGTGAGTAGGGTTAATGTATAGTCACCGAAACATTTTCCTAAAAAAATTGATGAGGTTTTGGAGGGAAGTTTTCGAATACACCCAAGGAGACTCACTTTTGTGTAACACACATTCCATTCTTTATTAAAAATGGTTATTCCAAATTTCGTGCACTTAAGGTGACTCTTGAAGAGATTATACCAAAATACACTGCTGGACAATTGCTAAGGACGGATCATAAACGGCTATATAGCGCATAAAAAAGTAAGTGTGGTTGGATGCCAAGTGAAATAAAATAATGTCAGAATGCCAGGACATTAGAAGAAAGACAAATTTTTGTGCTCTGAAATCCAGAAGGCTTTGGAACGTGTTCAAGGGACAAACAGGCCATTTTGTGAAGAATACGTAAACGTGAAAAAAATGCAATTACCGTCCGCAGGCGTTCCGGCGTAAGATGTCAATACGGAATATGGCCACCATGGAGGGCGATGCATGATTCCACACGTCGTGTCATGCTTTGCACAACATTATCAAGCAGCTGTTGGGGTAATTTATCCCATCCCACACATTTTCAATGGGATTCAGATCTGGAGAACGTGCTGGCCTTACGAGGCGTTGAATATTCTCGCTCTCAAGACATTCCTGGACAGCGACTGTTCGATGACATGTTGCGTTGTCGTCCATGAAAATGAATCTATCACCGACAGCACCACGGAACATGCGAACATGAGGTAGCAGAACATCATTAATGTATCGATGGCCAGTCATAGTTCCAGTTGGAAGCACATAGAGGGACGTACGGCCATTGATCATGATACCAGCCCATACCATGACACTACATGTTGGATATCGGTCCCTTTCCTGTATGTTTGCTGGACAATATGCAGTACCACTATCACGCCAGATCAGTTGTCGTCGACAATCAGACGATAGACTGTATCTACTCTCATCTGAGAAGAAGACAGCAGACCAGTCGTTATCAGTCCAATTGCGATTTTGATGGCACCATTGCAAACGGGCGGTACAGTGACTTCTGGACAATGGGATGCACACAGCAGGACGGCGGGCGTTTAGTACTCCTTCATGCAAACGTCTGGCGACAGTTTTTTTGTCAGATCCGCTTGCCAGTAGCAGCCATAAACGGATTTGCTACCTCACTAGCTGTGCTGCACCGGTGTCTTTTTGTTGAGAGCACTATTTACCGTTCTTCTGCAGGTGTCGTACTGCGAACACGACCTCCCCCGTGACGTTTGCTACAGTCTCCATTTGTTTGAAATGATTTCCAAAGCCTTGAAACAACACTGTGGCTGACGTCGAACTCCCTGACTACATCTGTTATTTTTCGCCCTTCTTCAATCTTGCCAATAATACGGCCACGCGTAAAATCATCTAGGTGATGTCGGGAAGACATACTGAAAATTGCAAGTTCGTCAATTGATTCTTTCTCTTTCAACTTTGCGTTTGAATAAAAACGGTCAATACGCGTCAAATCCTTTATATCTCTTATCAGCGCTATGACGTCACGAACAAGTTCGGCAATCCAAAATTTGCATACGCACAACACGTCTTACTGTATCCCGCACTTATGCTAACTTCCACATTTTCCTGCCTTCCATTTTATGGTTGCTATTGTCATCCGTCCTTAGCAATTGTCCGGCAGTGTACTTATGTAATCATTCAACTCATTCTCTGGAAAAAAATGTAGCAATAATACACATATCGAACATCTTCCCCCTCCCCAATGACCCCTTTCTCTTTTCAAATTTCTGCAACCGACATTGGTAGGTACCACAGAAATTTTCATCTTCTGGGACGATGTACAAATACTACCAAAAAATGTCAACCACTTTGACTTCCCGAACAGAAGTCAAAATTGCTAGGTTCGCATAAAAAAAGAATAGCTCCGGATAAAAAAAAACGAAAAAAACAACATATAGTACTATTATTCGATAAATCTATTACACTGAAGTGCCAGAAAAACTGGTACACCAGTCTAATACTTGGTAGGTCCCTCACGGGACCGCAGAACAGAAGAAATACGACGGGGCATGGACTCCACTAGTTTCTGGAAGTATGCTGTAGGCAATGCACACCATACTTCCTGCAAAGCGTTCGACAATTCGGATTCCGGTGTTCGATAGCACGTTGCATGGCATCCCAAATGTGTTCTATCACGTTCAGATCTGGGGACTTGGGTGGGAATGGCAACTCCCCAAACTCAGATGAATGCTCCTCTAACCATAATGTGGCGTTCCGACACTTGTGTGGAGGTGCATTGTCCTGTTGGAACAGGCCCAATCCATCAGCATGAATGCAGGACATGACCGGGTGTACCCCGTCAGGAAAGATGCGCACATAGCGTTGGCTGGTCACAGACGTTTGTAGACGTACCAGGGGTCCCAGTGAAGTCCAACTAAACACACCCCATACCATTACGGATCCACACCAGCCGATACAGTTCCCTGTTGACAGACGGGATCCATGGCTTCATGGGGTTTGTGCCACACACGAATCCTTCTATCTGCCCGATACAGTTGGAAACGCGACTCGGCAGACCAGGCTACTTGTTTTCAGTCATCAAGTGTCCAGGTGCGGTGTTGCCGTACCCAAGCGAGGCTCATAGCTCTGTGTTGTGCACCCATCAAGGGGAATCGAGTTGAGCGTTGGATCCCAAAGCCCATATCGTGCAGGGTACGTTCCAGAGTCCGGACACTGATGCTTGGTTGAGGCTGCAGCATTGCATTCCGATGATACCTGCGAGAGTGTTGCACGCCTATCGCGTGAAATGATTCTTGACAGCCGACGATGGTCACGTTCACCCAATGTCTTTTTACGGCCACACTGGTATCGTAGGTTTGAGGTTTTGCCGGAATTCTTGTAGTCACGGTACACCCTTGCAATGGTCGTCCGTGAAAATCCGAACTTAATTTCTATCTCCGAAATACCATGGCCCATCTCACGAGCGCCAACTATGACACTGCGCGTTGAAAATCGCTTAAATCGTTATTACTTGCCATTCTCATGCCGAAAACCGTTCTGACAGCTGGCAAGGATGTCTATCGCTTTATATACGCACTGGCGGACGCAACCGAGTACGCGCATCGGTGACGTTGCTATGTATTTTGCATAAGCTCGTCTGTACCAGTTTTTCTGGCACTTCAGCGTATTTACAAATAAAAATAGCTATTAAGGCAGGTCTAGTATAGCGAAATTCTAAAAAAATTTAGCATGAACGTTTTCGTGAAGTGTTTTCTGTTGCGTTGGGTGTGATCAGGTCCCATTTAAATAAAGCCGTACGATGCACTCAAAATAAGAAACTACTTGAAAGCGCACTAAATTGGAAGTCCAGCCGAGACCAAGGTGGTTAAACTAATACTTCTGGAGATGCTCTGAGTCTTTTGACCTTGAAGCCGCAAGGTGTGGGAATTTGACGTTGCTTACACGATACCTCTGTAATTCGAATTGTGTGTATTTTCGAACTGCGTGGTTTTGGGCTGCAGAAGTCTTGTTAATATCAAACCGGAATGAATTATACTTCTTACAAGAGTGAAGGGTTCGATTTTAACGTTATGTTTTGTTTAGCATTCGCACTAACGTTCGTTTGCCGTCCAGTTGGCGCAGTGGTCTAAGCAATGGCCTCTGATCATTCGTCCGAAAGAGGACCCCGGTTTCGAATTCAGGTGAGACATGGATGTTGGGTTTGTCTCACGGTACTGGCTCTCTCCCTTCCCTGGAACCAGTGGCCCTAAATTAGGGACAGGCGACTGCTTATAGCCCACTGAGATGTTCACGGTTGTCGTTAAACCTCATAGGCTTCATGCGAAGTGATACTGCTCCATTAACAAGGGCATCTCGAGATATCTTATTCTAACCACCTTGGCCGAGACCAGTCTAATTTCTGACATGTCAGACCAGATCAGATTACATGCAGAAGATTTCAAGGAGGGAGTGTCGGCCCCCAGGTCTTAAACAACCCTTAGAAATCGGAAGCTAGGAGATTTGGGCTAGAGTACCTGATAGGAAGGTCACACGGAAGCGTGGTAGAAAGGGGAGGAAGACGCCCTTAATTATAACCGGGGTGCCAGTACCCGGGGTCCGACGGCTTAACCTGCACGGCAGATGTTTAGTGGTTCGAGCTTTTGTACCTGCCTCGGATCGAACCTGAGATTTCTCCGTGGCAGTCACGAACTTTGACAGCTAGGCCATCCACGGCTCCTGACGTGTCGGCCGAGATGTTCTCGCTTATGCCGGCAAACGCTGCAAACTGATTAGTCCCATATTTTGATCACGTGCATAGCTCGGCTAAATTTAGTCTCCTACAGATTTGCATTTGCGTTCGATCATTCCTTCGTGGTGTTGCAATTTCAGTGTTACACAATCTGTGAGCTCCATTAGAGAAAATTAGAGATTTACTTAAAATTTCACTCCGACATCATTTCGTGCATGTACACACGAAAGTGTGAAGTTGTTACTAAAATCTGATATTTATTGCTCCGCAGCTACCGTCAGTTTTACTTTGAAATGTAACCCATCAGTTAAAATGCAATGGGAAAATGTTCTAAGCTGTATTTCAGTTTCCGGTACACTAAACTTATTCATTTTAGAAGGTTTAATAACTGCTCATTTTGATTTCAAATCTCAGAATTCATTAGTTTTCGGGACATAGGCACTTACATAAAGTGAAGTGGGTCTTCTGTACTGAGTGAGCTGAGAAATTATATTTACAGCATTATAGTGTTTTTTTTTTTTTTTATTGAATGTTTAACAACCACCATGAGCAATTCAATGGGCTATAAGTAGTCACCCGTCCCTCATTTAAGGCCTATGGTTCCAGAGAAGGGAGAGAGGAGCCAGTGCCGTAAAACAAACACAACATCCATGCCTCACCGGGATTCGAACCAGAACCCTTCTCGGACGCATCGTCATAAGCCATCGCTTAGACCACTGCGCCACCAGGGCGGTACAATGGTTTTCCATCCTACGCGCTAACGCACCCTAAGCAATTAAGGCAAATGTGTCCTTTATTGCAGAACACATATCTTTAAGCTGGAGGTGCCGCCCCGGTGGCGCAATGGTCTAAGGCGTTGGCCTCTGATCATTCGCCCGTAAGGTGTCCGGGTTCGAATCCCGGTCAGGCATGGATGTAGTGTTTGTCTTACGGCACTGGCTCTCTCACTTCCCCTGGAACCAGTGACCCTAAATTAGGGACGGGCGACTGCTTATAGCCCATTGAGTTGCTCACGGTGGTCGTTAAACCTCCAATTAAAAAAAAATAAAATAAGCTGGAGGTGCGCCTCCCAAAGGGATGTGCAGCGGGAGTTCAGGCAGGTGTGATGTACCCCCGAGCTGTAAATAGCTTTAATTTTGATAAAATACTTCTTCAAGACGAATATTAAAAAATGACCATTGAATTCGAAACCGCCTTACCTTTAATTTGTACTCCTGAATGATGTTGACACGTTGAAAGACAAATTCGTCAACTTACAATTCAAAGTTTTGTTCCAGTAAGTTTTATCCAATCAAAAACTTGAACGTCTTCAGATGCCGTCCCGCAAGTTTTAGCCGAAATGTTCTTTCAACCTTGTTTTACTTTGCTACAAGTTATCTACACGAATCAGCTCAGTATAAAGGAAAAGGCTAGAAATCAATTAGACGTCAGATGTGGCATTCATCTAGGAGCATTCAAGTCTGGGTCTTGAATTCCTGTTCTTTCTGAAAGAAAGCAGAAAAGAAATGTCACGTTAAATTGGCCCTAAAGAATTGTACAATTAATTCATTTCATCAGTTTTCACTTCTAAACGCTTGAAAGAACTTTGGTGCAATGTTTGAGTGATGATTATATCAATAAGCTTCAGAACACATTTTCGTAGCTAGGAAACTAGACAATAATGATTCATTTGTTTACATTAATTTTTTGGTGAGTTTGGTGTTTTTATGAAAAGTAAAAACACGCATCACAAAATAGTTTTGAAATTTTAATTACGTCTTGATTAGTTTTTTTACTGTTTTTGTGGTCTGGAAACATTATGCTCACTTTTTATGAGGGCAAAACAAAAAATTAATTAAGAACCGCTTCTGTAAAAAATTATAAGGATTGATATCTGCTAGTACCAGCAGTTACGCCCCTTCTCCGAACGGTGAATCTAAAAACTCATATTTGAACTTAAAATTAAACAAGAAAGATGTCACCGAATTTTCGGTTGTAATGAACACGTCTTTTGAATCCATTCTCACGCGAATTGAATTTACCAAAGCTATTCAAAGTGAATGAGACTGATTTGGAAAAACATTTCTTCAGTCGATAGGACATCCAGAAGTACAAATATCTACTTAGTTCCCCTAGCAGCTAAAAATCATGTTACAAAAATTTACAAATGGCGCACAAAAAGATCTTCGTAGCACAAGGAAGGTATCAGAGCCAAAGAGATTTTCAAAACGAACAGTTAAAAGAAGATATACAGAAGGAAACATGATATAAGTTTATGTCCGCTAGTGGAAGAATTTTGCATAATGGAAAAGTTGAAGATACGCGAAAAACATCATTCATGGAAAAGGCAACGCTTAGGAAAAATAATTTTTCAAGGTCTCCCGGAAGCAGAGTTAGCGAAAAAACAGGTTTCGTCCTATACGCACCTAGCGGGAAATTTGTGCATTATTTACAGAGAAAACGCTTCACATACTGCTGTAGCAAAACGCATACTGTAAAGAAAAAACATTTTCAATAATGTTTTCAGAAGAGGCGATGCAGCTGCAAACAGAAGATCACAAACATCACCTACCGAGAGAACTGTGATCTAAAAAATACCCTATACACTAGCCTAAAGTGTCCTACAAGGCAAATAGCATCCCGTGTTGAAAGAATTTTTAAATCGCACATGTAGAAGCAGAGATATTGAGAAAAACAGATTAAGCATTTGCGTTCCC
Organism: Macrothele yani; assembly: GCA_039090855.1. Lineage (NCBI taxonomy): Eukaryota > Metazoa > Arthropoda > Arachnida > Araneae > Macrothelidae > Macrothele > Macrothele yani. Next base: position 54,241,887 of record CM077028.1, read on the forward strand.
TAGCGGTGAAATTGTGCATTATTTTGTGAAGAAAATACACAAACAAATTTTGCATAGTTAGTAAGATCTGACGGCAGAAAGAAGTTTTTTAATCGGGTTTCTAGTCCGGCAGATATTTCGGTAAACGGAAACATGAACTTACGCCCTCTGGTGGCAGATTTGGGGGTTAAGAACATTTTTAAATTACATGAGAAACATTTCGCAGCGTAAATGCTCTCCAAGTAAAAACAATTTTTCAAATCAGACTCTTAGAAGAAGAGATATAGACATAAATAAAATATGCATCTACGCCTGCTGCCGGAAAAACCATGCATCATTTGAAGAAGAAAGTATTCTCGAAACTGTTTTCGGATGTGAAAGGCACCGGTCTACGAAAGAATTTTTTCAGTCCAGTATTCAGGAGCTCAGATTTCGTTGCAATAAATCAGAAGCAGAAATTAACACTTATGCCGCCTGGTGGCCAAACCGTTCTTTACCAAATATTAAAAGTTATATACAAAACATTTACCATCAGGTGCTGTATCGGTTGCAGGCAAAATTTTCAAATCGGAGTTTTAGAAGGAGAAATATCGGGGAAAACGATATTTACTTTTACACCTTCTAGCGGAAAGTATATGAATTACTTGAAAGTTTTGAAATTATAGGATATACATTTTGCAAACAAAGCACTGTCCAACAAAGAAGAAATTTTTCACATCGGACTGTTGGAAGTAGAGATATTGACAAAAATATGGTATACATCTACGCCCCTTGGCGGAGAAACCATGCATTATTTTAAGAAGAAAATATTCCGAAAATGTTTATTGACGTGAGTAATATCGGTCCACAAACAATTTTTTTTTAGTCGAGATTTTGAAGCTCAGATTTTGCTCCAAATAATCAGGAGTGGAAATTAACACTTACGCCCCCCTCCCCTCTGATGGGCAAACAAATCTTTACCAAAAATTAGAAATTATATGCAAAATAGTTCCCATCTGGGGCTGTATCCGCTGCAGAAAGATTTTTTAAATCAGAGTTTCAGAAGCTGAGATATCGGAGAAAACGCTATTTATTTTTACGCCCCCTAGCGGAAAATCTATGTATAACAGAACAAAGTGACTATATACCTAAAATAGTCTTCGACACAAATAGAATCGAAAGGTAAAATATTTTTGACAATCGGATGTTTAGAAGCAAATATATGGAATAAAATGTGTTTCGATTTCAACATCATCTGCATTTACGCCTCTAGCAGCGAAAATGTGCAAAGTTAAAAAAAAAAAAAACGAAATGAAATGAAGGATCATCATTCACACATTTCAAGCTTCCCAATACAGAAAACGTTTTCCAAATCGGAGGAATAGTTACAGAGATAAGCTGTTCACAGACGGACGGATGAACAAATAGGTGACATATGTAAGCACGATCTTTTCTTCAAACGACATGCTAATAAAGAAAGGGAAAACTAATTAAGCGAAAGAAAGTAATTTAAGATCCGTAACTGTTTTACGATTTAGAACAGGGTCGTAACGTCAGTGCATGCGGTTTGACGTAAACAGTAGCAGGCTTGGAACCCTTTAATTTTATATCAAAATTTCATGGAATTTTCACTACGTTTCAACGTTTCTGACATAATTATCCTTAAATCTATCAGCATTTTGAACAGTAAAGTTAAGCCATCAGATATCATTTAGAAGTAATCGAACAATGCGCAAAACACTCAAGCACACAATGTTCCAAAGCCGCTATTTTGATTTTTATGGTTTTCGGTCATTTCTATGTATCCGGGTCTTAAGACATATCAGCATACCAATTTTCAGGTCTCTAGTGGTCATTTAAAAGTAGTCGAATAGTTCGCGAAAAATTCAAGCACACGAAGTTCCATAACTGCCATTTTGATTTTTTTGGATTTCAGACTATTTTATATATCCGGGCCTTAAGACCTATCAACATGACAATTTTCAGATCTCTAGGTCATTTGGAAGTGGTCGGGGAATTCGCAAAAGATTCAAGTAGACAATATTCCAAAACTGCCATATTGATTTTTTTAGATTTCGGACTATTTTAGATATCCGGAACTTAAGACGTATCAACATGACAATTTTCAGATCTCTAGGTCATTTGGAAGTTGTCGAGGAATTCGCGAAAAATTCAAGTAGACAAGGTTTCAAAGCTACCATTTTGACTTTTTTTTTTTTGGTTTTCTGACTTTTCTAGGTTCAGGATGAGCATACCAATTTTCCAATCTCTAGATCATTTAAAAGTGGTCGAGCAATTCGGGGAAAATTCAAGCAGACAATGTTCCAAAGCCGTCATTTAATTTTTTTTCTTCTTTGGCTTACGGATTTTTTTAAGTATTTTTTTATTGAAGGTTTAACGACCACCGTGAGCAACTCAATGGGCTATAAGCAGTCGCCCATCCCTAATTTAGGGTCACTGGTTCGAGGGAAGGGAGAGAGTCAGTACCGTAAGACAAACACAACATCCATGCCTGACCGGGATTCGAACCCGGACCTCTTTCGGACGAATGATCAAAGGCCATCGCTTAGACCACTGCGCAACCTTAAGTATTCAGACATTAAGATCTACCAGCATACCAATTTTCAGATCCCTAGGTCATTCAGAAGTGGTCGAAGAATTCGCCAAAAATCCAAGCAGACGTTACAAAGCTCACATTTTGATTTTTTTGTTTTCCGACTTTTCTAGATATCCCGACCGTAGGATCTGTCTGCATTTCAATTTTTTGATCTCTAGGTCATTCAGAAGTGATTGACTCAAAAAGACAATGTTCCAAAACAGCCATTTTTATTTTATTTTATTAATTTATTTTTTTTTATTTTTTTTATTTCGGAATTTTCAGGATATCCTAACTTTGAGGCCTTCCAGCTTGACAATTTTCAGATCCCCAAGTTATTCAGACGAGGTCAAATATTTCGCGGAAGGTAACACTCGCATTTCCCCATTTCCCCACTTAGCTTTATACACTGGTGTGCAAACATTAAGGACAAAGAGGAGAAATTCGCATAACAGTGGAACGAGCTGGCAGAACGGACCGAAAGACCACTCAGGAAATAGACTAGGGTCCGGTACGGTAGGGAATACGCATATATGTAGCATGACGTAGTGAGGTGGGGGAGGTGTCGGAAGGGTACAAAGCACACGGGCGGTCTACGCTGAGTAATTCGGTGAAAGTTATTGCACGGTGTACATCGGTTTGGACGACGTCGAATTGCTGCCGCCGTGTGATATGGCCAACAGGCAATCCAGTAGACAACATCTGGATGACTTTACCCGAGGTCGCGTCATTGGGAAGTTGGAAGAAGGTCGAAGTGTGACTAGTATGGCAGAGGAGTTCGGGATCGTTCACAGCATCGTTTCACGAGCTTGGAGAGCATTTCAAACGACAAGAACAGCTGTCCGAGAGTTCAGCAGTGGTCGTCCACGAGCAACCACTGCGGCTGACGACCGGTATATTGTCCTACAGGCAAGAAGAGGCAAACGGCAGACAGAAGGAGAAATCGCAAGGCACATGCAACAGACAACTGGACGTCCGTTATCGCGTTTTACCGTGACTAAGAGGCTGCACAAAGGTGGTCTATTTGCACGATGACCAGTACGATGCGTGCCGTTAACGCCTGGTCATCGGAGGCGGCGGTTTCTGTGGTGCCAGGAACACAAGAACTGAACACATCAACAATGGGGTCGAGTTCTCTTTACGGATGAGAGCCGAGTTAGTCTGACGAGCGATTCTATACGTATACACATCTGGAGAGAGCAGGGAACACGCAATCACACCTCCAACATCATCGACAGGGACCGGTTTGGAGGTTTTGGAGTTCTCGTTTGGGGCGGTATCATGCTTGGTATCCGTACTGACCTCCATATTTTCCAAGGAGGTTCAGTCACTGGTGTCCGTTATTGTACCGAGATTCTCTTGCCTCACGTGTGTCTATTTAGAGGTGCTGTGGGTCCTGAGTTCCTCTTCATGGACAACAACGCTACACCTCATCGTACAATGGCGGTCGCAGAGCTGTTGGAGAGTGAAGATATTCAACGCATGGATTGGCTCGCAAGGTCCCCGGACCTAATTCCAATCAACACGTGTGGAACCTTTTCGGGATACGCTTGACAGCACGTCCCCAGCCGCCAGCAACGATTCCGCAGCTGCGATTGGCGCTACAAGAGGAATGGGCCGCGATGCCTTAACAGCTCCTTGACAACCTCGTCCTTAGCATGGACAGACGTTGTAAATCCTGCAACGCAGTCAAGGGGGATCATATCCTCTACTAAAGACTGGAATTTTCTTGGCTGCAGTCTGTCACGTGGACGTTTTTGTCTTCTGTCCAGTTGTGCTCGAAACTACCTTTTCAATAAAGTGCCTTTGTATCCTTTGGAATCCTTGTTTGGACTATTTTGCTCACTTTTACCATATTCTTACATCTTGGGGATCTTATGGTATTATTTGAGTCGATGTGGAGCACTTCTGCACGACGTTACATTCGAAAAACCGTCTCGTCCTTAATTTTTGCACGGCAGTGTATATAATAAGGGTCGGCCAAATGAAAGTGAGACTCGTGTAATAGGGTCGTTGTATAATTACACAGAGCCGTGCATTTCCGCCGATAGATAGCGTGTCATGTCAAGAAGCACGCTGTTATCTGCGGCACGTGTCAGTGATTTTTTTTTTTTTTTTTTTTTTTTGTATTTGCATGTCCCGCGGCAAGTTGACTACGTAGGGTCGCGACATGGATTCGTCCAAACAGGCCCAGTGTGCAGTTATACATTTTTTTACGGCAGAATGTGTTAGTGGAGCCAAAATTTGTCGTCGTATGAAGGATGTGTATGGGAATTAGTGTAAGTCACGGTGTACAGTGTTCATCTGGTGTAGTGAATTCCGTAAAGCACGTGTGGGCACGGAGGACATGCCGAGACCTGGGCAAGCACACGTGGCCATCACCATGGAATCGATTGCTGCCGTGGACAACCTTGTGAAGGAGAATCGCAGAATCACCACCCGCAAGCTTGCTGCAACACTGTCCATAAGTAAAGAAACCGTTAACACCATTCTCCATCGCCGATTGGGATACAGCAAGGTCAGCACAATGGATCCCCAAGGATCTCCAGGAGGAGCAGGAGACACGGCGAATAGGTGCTTTTCTAGGAGCATCTGCATCGTTACCACGCAGAGGGGGACAACTTCTTTCCAAGATTATGGCCGCAGATGAAACTTTGTGTACCACTTTGACCAGGACACAAAACATATGAGCATGGAATGGCGGCATCCCAACTCTCCACGCCAAAAAATCAGCTCATTCCTCCTTATGTGCTGGAAAAATTATGCTCATTGTCCTTTTCGATGAGAATTGCCCATTGCTGTTGGACTTGCTGGACGCAAGCAATACGGTCAAGGCAACCACATACTACAGTACGTTACGCAACCTCAAAACGGCCATCAAGCGTAAGCCACCCGGTATGTCATCAAATGGGATTATTCTGCTGCGCGACAACGCACGCCCGCACGTGAAGACAGTGTGCCAAGATTTGCTGCAGAGATTCAGCTGGAAGGTCCTCAACCATCCCCCCCCTCCCCGCCTATAACCCCGATCCATCGCCCTGCGACTACTACATCTTCAGGTCATTGAAAAAAGCTCTCAAAGACCGCCGGTTCGCTAACGATACTGAGGTCCGGGGCGCTATTGAAGACTGGTTCCACAACCAACCACGGACGTTCTTCACTCAGCCAACCACGGACGCTCTTCACTCAAAGTATCCACAATATCGTGACGCGATGTGACACTTGCTTGAACCGACAAAGCGACTATATGTAAGGGATATGTTTATTAATGTATTTTATTTATTTATTTATTTATTTATTTACTATTTTTAGCGGTTACATGAGACATTACTAGAAGTAATACAATTATTTACATATCAATATGGGAATACTAAAACAGCACGGATAATCAAGAAAAAGGTCTTCATAGTGGTCTGACTTAGCCTTGAAACATGGAAGTCATACTTAAATATTCAAATAGAGCCCAACGTTTAACATATCATGAAATGAAAACCGAAGTATCAACATGAAACAGGCAACGCTCGCTTTACGATATTCTCCCACCCCTTCGGCCTTGTTAGTTTCCCTCCCACTCTAAATTTTTATAACAATAAGATTATTAGTGTGCAAGGAAGTAGCGTTTTAGTTTCTTTTTAAATAATTTATAATTGTTAATTACAGTTATTTCAGAAGGTGAATGATACCAATAGTGTGGGTCCTGATAGTTTATGCTTTGCTTAATCAATTCAGTATTTGGCTTACATGTTTTAATTAGAGTCTTATCTGGTATCATATTTATGAGTAATACTATGACTATCAATTATTTCACAATTTATATTATTCTTTATTATTTTATACTTATTTAGTCCAAGGTTATAGTTAATTAAATGTTTAATATTTAATATACCATATTTATTAGGATTAACGTGCGTACGAATGTGTCATCAGCGTGATATGTCATGTTAATGTTAGTATTACATTTAAGATTCATTAGTCTGATGTATTTGTTTTGTAGAACTTGTAATTTTTTAATAATTGATTTTGTTGTTTTTCTCCATTATGAAAGGCAATAAATTAAATGCGTTTGAACTAATGTGTAATATAACAGAATTAGAGTTTCAATAGAGAGGTTATATAATATGTGACTAACAATTCCAATATTTCTTCAATATTTAATATATATGTAGCCCATGTATCACTTTTACTTCCTGTATGTTCAGATATTACAACTTATAAACCCTTACGGCAAAAAAACCGACAGTCTCAGTTTCATTTGAGCGACCTTTATACAGTATACGTATAGATATTAACACCTACGTCATAGTTTTGAACTCGCAATTTTGTAGTGGCTGAATATTTGCAGTTGCAGTTCTTAGAATTGCGTTTATGGGCACTGACAGATACACAAAAGATCGCATGAGTTATATTATTACAGATACACAATCAAAAGATACGTTATTGCGGTAAGGGAAAATTTTCTTAAATGCTTTGTTTAACAATTGGCTAGCAGGAAATTGTGTCTTTTGTTTTTGCTCTGAATGATTATCAAGAAAGGAATAATGATCGTTCGGAAAAATTTGCCACTATTAAAATTCATAGCATATCCTTGTTGCGGTTTTCTTCCTCCTAAATAATTGCATTTTCAATTTTTTTCCTTCATCCTGATGCTGCAAAAATATGTCTTAGTATAGCTTTACTTTCTTTTCTTGAAATAGCAGGAATGCTTTAGAAAACTTTTTTTTCCATCTTCACGTAACGAGGAATGTTAGGTAAGATTTTGCGACATTTTCGTGTCCTAGAGAGAGCAATTTTTTCATTCAGCATTTTGGATTGCTTTACGTCTGTCTTAAGACACTAATTTGTTTTTCAGACGTGGATAACTCCCCAGTTTAAGAAAATTCCATTTGGTTCTCTTCAACAATAACGATGTACTAATAATAAGATTACACCAGTGTACAATACAATGCTTCTCCGGGCGACAATGAATTCTATTCATCCAGATTCTTTTTTTTTTTCTTTGATTCGAGGTTTAACGACCACCGTGAGCAACTCAATGGGCTATAAGCAGAGTCCCTAATTTAGGGCCACTCGTTCCAGGGAAGGGGCAGAGCCAGTGCCATAAGACAAACACAACATCCATTCCTCACCGGGATTCGAAACCGGGCCCCTTTCGGACAAATGATCAGAAATTCAGAAGGTCTTTATTGCTCATAAAATTATGTACAATAAAAAAACGTCGCCAGAAAAAGACACTTCCGGCGTCACAATCAACAACCATAAATAATAAAACATTAAAAAAAACACCACCAATAGGCAGTATGCAGTTTTCAGCACATAGTCACTTGCAGTATTAAAACATTGTGCCTGGGGGGAAAACACATTGTAATAGAACAAAAAAACACAATAAAAAAGACCAAGTCATAACACCTAAAGAAAAAAATACAAAAACCATTAAAGAAGAAAGGAAACGTGGTCTTGATCAATATCGCACCACGTCACATCAATTTTCCAGGTTTGAAAAAAGGACGACACACGATCAGCTGCTTTGGCAATATCAAACTCAGTTTGAACGATAGAGATGATTGATGAGCGAAATTGTCTGCAGAGAAAAGGGCGAGCAACATGATAGCGACGCAATGCTGGATCATCAACAGAAGATTGATACAAGTGATAGATAGTAAGTTTAGCCTGAAAGAAAAAATGCACACAGTTGATTATGAGGAATTTCAAATTGATGATGACGGCGAAGGTAGAGAAAGTGTATCATGGTGTGAAGTGAGGGGCAAACTTTTTCGGTAAGTGAAAACATTAAGGAAAATAAAGGCTGTAAAACCAAACAAAGAGAGTAGGAATGATGGACATCACCAACAGTGGAACAAAAAAAAAAAAACAATCAGGAGACAGAAGATGACGAAATCGATGAAGGGTGCGTGGAGTAAGAAGACGTTGATGAAGATGGAGCCAATGAATATCTTTCGCACGTGGTGCAGCAAGAGAAATATTGGTATCCATCCAGGTAGTATTTAATTCATCAGCAGGATTGGTATCAATCGGGATTGGAACAGTGAAGTATGTCAAGAAATGATAGTAAAGTGGCTTCATAGACATTTTGTGCAAAAAATAGGGAACATCATTAAAATAAACAAGAAAGGGCAAACAGTAAGCAGCTGAAGGGGTGAAAATCAATCCATTTTGATCTGCAAGGGAAGGGTAAAGAGTTTGGATGCACTTTTGAATAAAACGGAGTTGAGAACGTGAAGCTGATGTGTCAGGCAACGGAAAAGATATAGACTGAAACGATTTCCAACGGAATGACGTCTCCACGAGCTGAGAAACCTTCACCACTCCACAAGCAATCCTAGTGGAGAAGTGAAGGTAGGGGTGGTAGAAGAATAGATAGCAGAGGAAAAGAAGAGAAGTTCTGCCAATAAATCATTAGTAGTGGAGGGAGGGAGATGGACTGGACATAAGAAGCGTCAAAAGGAAAGCACAGAAACGTAAGTATCGGGGAAGTGTCTGGGAACAAAAGAAAAAGGTCCATCTGCAGAAAAGTCGAGACAGTAAAAATGGGCTACGAGGGAAAAGCAGAGTATCGATAATGGTGTGTGAAGAAGACAGAGGAAGGGAGAATTCACGAATAAAATTGAACAGATGAAAGGATTGGAATTTCAGAGACACATCAGCAAGACCAAGGCCGCCAAACGACAGAGGAAGAGTTAAAGTAGATCGGTGAACCCAGTGAATGGTACTCCAGATGAAATCTGCAAACACGCGTTGAACATTCTTAAAAAAAAATCTTCGGTGGCGAGTTGGCAATCCAGGTATGAAAAAACATCGGTAAAATAAAAGTATTGATTAAGTAAGCTCGATTGAGTGTAGTTTTAAGGTAACAGAATGGAACAAGACTTCTATTAATTTTCTGAATAAGTGGTTCCCAGGTTGCCGCTGTAACCATTACCGCAGAACCCACGTAGATACCAAGCACTTTGATTATCGAAGAAGACCATTGAGCTCCCCATGGGCAGTCTCCTTGGGAGGTCCACGTACCGGCCCAGAGTCCTAAGCATTTTGAGACATTCAAAGTAGAGCCAGAAATGGCGGCATGTACTTGGTAGGTTGAACGTAGTACTTGAAAAAATCAGTGGAACGGAGAAACATCGTGAGGCCATCGGCATTAGATGTTTAAACAATATGATGGTGTCGCTTGGTGGATATATTTCGTGGAATGGTGGACGAAATTCGGAAACGAAGAGCAATCAACAATGGTTCAAAAACAAGAGAAAAACGTTGACCAGACAGGGGTGCAACCCTGCCTGATCCCGTTAGTAAACGGAATGGGGAAGTAGAAAAACTGGCGCTACGAACACGAAAGGAAGCGTCAGCATAGAGATTAGAAATAGCAGTAATGAAAGTAGGAGGAAAGCCAAAGTGGCGTAAAACAGTGAATAGATGAGAATGGTTAATTGAGTCAAAAGCCTGTTTTTGGTCAAGGGAGAAAATTGCCAGGGGTTCCGAAAGCCTGGACGCCAGTGAGTAAAGGTTACGTATAGTGAGGATATTAGAGGAGATGGAGCGGGACGGAACCGTGCAAGTTTGGTCTGGGTGTATAATGTCAGAAAGAACAGGATTAAGGCGAAGAGCAAGAGTTTTAGCAAAGATTTTGTAATCAGTATTAAGAACCGAGATGGGCCGCCAATTAGTTAGAAAGCTGAGATTACCGGATTTGGGTATAAGACGGAGAGTTGCAAAAGAAAAATTGAAAGAATCAAAGTGTGGAGTAGAAAAAATAAAATTATAAGCAGCAACCAACAAAGGAAGAAGGATTGGAAGAAAGAATTTAAAAAAGAAGGGGGAGACGATCTTCTCCCGGGGCAAATCTGTCATTAAGGCTGTAAATGGAATTTCAAATCTCGGCTGGAGAAATCGGAGAGGAAAGTTGAGTACTGAAATGATCAGCAAATTGCGGAAGATGTTGAATGAGTGGAGAACTGACTGCAGAAGAAGTCAAATTAGGGCTGAAGCGTTGTCTGTAGAAATCAAGGGTGGCTTCACAAATTTTGAATTGGTCATTTGATTCAGATCCATCGGGAAAAGTAAGAAAAGTAGTTGTTTTATTTTTAACAGCAGAGCATTCCAACTGGCGAAGATTATCAGTGGGGTTATCATCAAAACGAAGGGTAGCATACTTGAGTCGGGTAAGGGCAGATGAAGCAGAAGAATTATGAAAAAGACGAAGTTTAGCCTTGAGTATCTCATGATTTGGCGACGTTAACAGGGTTTGAAGTAGTTCTTGATTCAAAGAAGCAAGTTCCATGGACTAAATCGTGCGACGCTGAAAAGAGTAATCCCGAGAAAATAAAACAATTTGATTTTTCGTGGCAAGCCACAGAGCAGCTGGGTCTTCGATGGAGGACAGAACAGAAACGGCATTCGAAATAATAGTCTTAACTGCTGGAACAAAAACTGGGTCTTTAAGAAGGGAATTATCAAAAGTCCAAACATGAGAATGCGAGGTGGCGGAAATATTAGGGAAAAAAACTAGAACACCCGGCCGATGATCTGAAGAAACGCTGGGAATATGGGAAACAGAACTAATAGCAGAATGGAAAAGATATGAAACATAAAACCGATCTAATCTAGCAGGAACACAAAAAGCAGCAGCGGGGAGGGGCAAGTAAATTATTTTGCTGTAGGATAAAGTAATCTGAAAGCATCCTGAAGGTTGAAATTAGAAATAACTTGAGTAAGCTGTGAAACGAGTAAATGACGAGATTCCGTGGAACCAACTTTGTCATATGTAGGATTAAGAGTGCAGTTGAAATCACGGCAAAAAGAATACTATTAGCAGGCGGAATAACCGCAAGAATAGAAGCAACATGAGTAATAAGAGATTCAGCTTCAGTAGAACTTTGAGGGACATGAATATTGAACAAATGAAAATAAACTGATTGGATACGAAAGGAAATATATTGAAAAATACCCAGCCTGCTCTGTGACTCACGAATAACAGAGATTAAAGAAAGGAAACGAGTATGAAAGCCAATGGATGTACCAGAACCAACATGAAAACGGAAATAATGAAAGAACTGATATGGCCAAAGCCGCCAACAGGAGGTATTGGTGGTAGAAGAGACGTTTGTCTCTTGCAACATGATTATATTGGCCTTCAAGTGTCTGACATCCTAAAAAACTAGAGCATTTGCTGCCGAAACAGCGAGACCCCGGCAATTGAAGGTAACAACAGTAATTTTGTTCGCCATTACGGTGGTGGTAAGTGACTATCAACATACTGGTTGAGCACTTTTAAAACATATTTGGTGGGACGACCATACTGAACCGACCAATCTGGCAGTTCAGTATTGTCAAACAATTCATCAACAAAAGATAATTGATGAATGACTTCTGGCAAATGACTTAGATGCTTTCTAATGCATGTGGATTTGATTAGAGAGCATTTTTTTAGACAACTATATAAAGACATCAATTCAGCAAGATTTAATGGTGAGATAGGAACTGTAGAACTTTCTAAATATGTAGGAAGTTCGAGGATCCCGTGCGGGGGAATACATTCCCCAGTGTCTTCCTCTGGCACACTCGTTGTAAGTTCAGTATCAGAAATAACAGAAGTAATGTCCATACAATCATCAGCATTACTAAGTAGGGTAAATCTGTTTGAAGTGGTTAAGCTTGAAGAATCGCTGTCAGCTATGGAATAAACAGAAGAACTGCGTGAAGAAGAATTAACTTTGTTGCGCCTTTTTTTACCTCGGGTTCGGGACCGGGTTTGTGGAGGTGAAACTGGCTGGACAGAGCGTTTAGCTGGGATAACAAAAGTAGAGGTATCTTTTAGTGGAAGGAGTGGAAAGTCAGTGTCCATGGAAGCAATAGGCTGCACTTCAGAAGTTGGAGATAATGGTTTCGGACCCGATTGAGGCTTTTCAAAGAAAACTTCAGTGGTGGTCGCGAACTCCGTGGGCAAAGCAGTTAAAACAGGACTGGCATCATGAGCTGGTGGGGTGAAATTCTCTAGATTAGGAACTGGCTGGTCAGGTAAAAACGTTTTAGGAGCAGGGGTGCTAGCTTGAGGATTTCCAAAACTATTAGTTGCTGGAAAGGAACGTCGTGGGAATTCTCGTACTACATGCCCTTCAGCTTTGCAGCTGAAACATTGTACTCCTGCAAATAAACTGATTGTAAGTTTATGGGAGCCAAAATCCAACAAAAGCGACGATGGTCTCAGTAAAAAAGGTCTTCGCTGGGAGACACTACTCGGTATTGTCATCTCCCTTCCCCCTGCACGTTCGCATAGGGGGAGTCTTTACCAACTGCTGACAAAATCTTGGTATGGCCAACAATACGGCCCAGTGACCCCAAAGCAGTGATTAGGATTGAGTCCGGGACGGCAGTAGGAACTGGTGAAAGCGTGACCGTAATCGGTCGCTGTATGCAAGGAATAGCTGAAAGATGAATTGGTCCAATGTCAATGCACAACAGTAAAATTTTTTCAACAGCAGGTCGAAACTTGAAGTGAGCAATCACTCCTCCTCCCATACGTATCACAGAAACAATACTTTCGGATGTAACATGTTGGCAAATAGCATCAAGGTATAATGGGAGGGGGATGTCACGCAATGTAGGAAAGTATACGCTCGAAAGTAAATCATTAGAATAGCTCTTACCTTCTTCAGACATCTCTGAAACTTTGACGTGAAGCACAGCAGCATCACAAGAAATTATCACAGATGTAGAACCAGCCTTCATAGAATGCACATTAGAAGCACTATTATTACCAGCAGCTGCAGCATATGAAGAAACAGGGGGTGGGAGGGAGTGTTTACACCATCCCTAACACACAGAACTTGCGGCACAGCACTATACACAAGATTAGTAGAAGGACGAACAGTAGACATATCCACAAGCCTGACGTTGGTGGGAGCAGTAGAAACAGAAGCACTTAATGATCCACATGCAGCAGAAACACTAGACGAAGACGAAACTGGAAGCTGGGCTAAAGCCATCTCAGCCTCTAGCCCTAACGAAGTTGAGTGTTGCAATTCGCAACAGCCACAAAAGCAAAAAAAAAAAAAAAAGGAACCACGTAATTGTAGTGATCCACCAACACAACTAATGAACTATAAGGTAAATAAAAAAACTCAAGAACACGAAGCAATTAGTATAAAACTTTCAAAAAACACGAAATCCCAAAATAATCTCGGGAGCTCCGAAACGTGCGACTTCTCAGAGATCAGAAGCCATCGCTTAGACCACTGCAGTCGCCCGTCCGTAATTTAGGGTCACTGGTTCCAGGGAAGGGAAAGAGCCAGTGTCGTAAGACAAACACAACATCCGTGCCTTACCGGGATTCGAACCCGGACCCCTTTCGGGTGGACAATCAGAAGCCATCGCTTAGACCCCTACGCCATGGGAGAGGCAATTCAAATTTCACGGAATCTTGAAATTTGGACATTCTAGGTGGTGTAGGGATTAGCATCCTCGGGCACAGACCGGGAGACGCGGGTTCGATTCCCGCTCCACGACGATGGAATTTTCAAGTTTTGGGGATAATATGTGACTTACTACTCTTTTCATAATTTAGTCCAATAGACGGAATCTCAACTTCAAATTTGTATAACAGTATACTGTTCGTTCTTCTGCTTTTTTTTTCTGTGTGATTTCTTCTTTCGTTTTTCGCGCCACGCCGATGGCACAGTGATCTGAGCGATGGCATCTGATCATTTGTGTGAGATGGGTCCGGGTTCGAATCCCGGTGAGGCATGGATGTTATCTTCGTCTTACGGCACTGGCTCTTTCTCTTCCTTGGAACTAGTGACCCTTATTTGGACGGGCAAATTTTAAAGGCATATGTTTGGCCAGTAGCTCTATACGGTTCTGAGACATGGATATTGACAAAGAGGGAAGTGAAAAGGCTGGAGGCATTTGAGATGTGGAACTATAGAAGAATGGAAAGAATAAGCTGGCTCGATAGAAAGACTAATGAGGAGGTCCTGGAGAAAGTTGGAGAATCCAGGAATCTGATGAACATGTTAGAAAGAAGAAGAATGTTACGGATGGGGAACATGCTTCATGGAGGCCCGATTCTGAAAGTTTGGAAGGGAAAATTCAAGGCAAGGGAGGAAGATGACTGCCAAGGAATGGTTTTTTGGCACAATTTCTGCAAGACACCAATACTAGAACATACTATGACTTGAAGAGAACGGCGGAAAATATAGAGATGAATGGAGAGACAGAGTACAATTGCTGAACAACCAGTTCTTACTGAGTTACCAAGAGAGAGACTGCTTACGGCCCATTGAGTTGCTCATGGTGGTCGTTAAACCTCCAATCAAAAAAAAAAAAAAAAAGAATCGTTTTTCGATTCAAAAGCTTCGCAAAAGTTTTGTAGAGGCTCACATTTTATGCTCAATTTTTAATTGCATTAAATATATTTCTTCCGAATTCTAAAATCTAGCTTTGAAAATTTAAATGTTCAAAAATTGTTCTTCCCTTCGGGTTTCATGTTATTTTCGTCAAAGTGGTTTCAGAATGTATCGCTTATGTAAAACTGTGTGTATTTTTAAAAATGACGCTAAATGAAGTTTTTATGGAGCTATTTAAGCAGATTTCATCAGTTTCAGGTCTACATACTTTTTATTTTTCTGCATTATACTTTCTAGCACTATCAAAAGAAGTAATAAAACAGAATTTGGCTGGAGAGTATGAAATCTCCATAGACAACTTTTCGAATTCAGATGATAATAGGTGTTCTCAAATCGGAAGGAGCTCTATTAGACTGGTTGTGTCGATCCCATTAGCTAACTTATGTATAGTGTCGTATAAATTTTTCCAAGAGACCTTAATGTATGCGTACACCTTTAAAATGCAATTTTCGGTCAAAATATCGATTTCCCAATTTCGTTCTAATAATAAAGCCTGTGTTTTTATCTTTTCAAATACGTGTGAAATTTGTTTCTATCCTTTTCTAGAACAGGGTTACAATTATTTTAATGTTACTCGACAGAAACTTTTTTAGAACCGGAAGTGAGCTTAAATGTTATTTACATTGCAATTTTATTAAATATGAAAGCTCAAATTTGACCCTGTACATAAATCAAAACAAAAATTAAAATAACTTCATTTATTTAAAATACTTAAAAAGAATCTGGCAGCAGATGTTTTTTTCAAGTACCTGCGAACAAAGTTATAATATGGCAGGAAATACCGAAGAAGGTATTAATTTGCCTCAAAAATATGAAATTAAGGATATATGACGCTCTCATACAATTTGATGATTGCTTTTAAAGTTATTTGAAATTACTAGCCAGGATGAACATTCAAACTCCAATGTTTTTCATATTGCAGGGTTATAGACATTTAGATAACATTCAAATCCATGACTGGTAACGGCATGCAACTCCTGTTGTGAAAAAACCTAGAAACGTTTTGTGAGCCCGCAGTATGAAAAAATAACTGTTTTGCATTATAAAGATGGTGAAATTTATAAATTAAGGATATTTTAAGGTTTAATTTGATTTTCAAAGTAGGATTTGTGTTTAAAAATAATTTTTAACTTTTTCTCGAAACGATTTGTTTTATTTTGCCTTCATGCAAAACATCATAACGCAAAATATTATTCTTTAAATGCCTTCAAACGTTACAGGAATATATTGCAAGGAAATATAAAGGAACTAGTCTATTCCTGTGATTGTACATCCATTTCTTATCTCTTCTTTTTATGTATAAGTTGTTAATTGCTGTAAATTTTAAAAGATTTTATTTCCTACAGTACTTTAACTTTTACAGCTTTTTAAATAACTGAGATAAAATAATGAGAATAGTCAATTCTGTGGAGGATGTTATTGTCATCACAATAAAATACAAAATGAAAATATATTGATTTGTTTTTGAGTTATCATGTTTTGCGGAAATGTTGATTTTTTTAGCTATTTTTACCTATTTTTCTAGCTAAAAATGAAAATAAAAATTCAGAACCTTTTGTTTCTTATGTCATTCCGTATTTTTAGCAATATTCCATAAATAAAATGCAGAAAAGAAAACAAAATTCAAATAATTTGAAAAACTCCTCTCGGAATGTCTACGGATATCTTAAGCCGGTTGTTTTCTGTAAAATGTAGAAAGAGCAAAGGAGAGGGCTACAGTTTTTTTTTGGATAACAGGATAACTGTTTATATCAGGCGTTGCAGAACCTGCACCTATATATAGCCTAAGCTATGAAATTCTTAAAGGCTCAATTCAGTTTTTGATTCTGTGATCCTCTGTAAAACTATTAAGACTATTCAATATGGAACTTCCTTAGCTAAGTTGTCAAATGTGCCACAGCCCTTTAGCCATGGAGTATGTAACAAAACTTAATCAAAACTTTGCAGAAGACACCGCAATTTGATGCTCTACCGTCCAAGGCCATGCTTGATGTCAAGCAAATATTGGTAAAGCGACGAGGTTCCACAGTTCGTTCTTTACGGAATTAAACGAACAGGCAGTTAAGCTCTTCCTTAGCTACGCTCAGCAAAGTTTTGCACAGTCCGTTCTTCACGGAATCAACTTCCTAAAATTGATCAAATTCTGCAGAAGACTAACGTAAATGAATGATCAACTGCGCTAAATCATGTTTAAGAAGAAAGCAAATATCGGTAAAGTGATGAGGTACCACAGTTCGCTCTTCAAGGAATTAAATAAACAGGTAATTAAACTCTTCCTTAGCTAAACCCTGCAAAAGTTACGAAGTCCGTTCTTCACGAAATTAAGTGGACAGGCAGTTAAGTCTTTCCTTAACTACGCTCCCCAAAGTTTACACAGTCCGTTCTTCATGGAACTAACTTCTTAAAATTGATCGAAGTTCTGCAGAAGACTACCATAGATGGATGATTTACCGTGCTAAGCAATGTTTGAGAAAGAAGCCAATATTGGTAAAGCGAGGAGGTTCCACAGTTCGCTCTTCAGGGAATTAAATGAACAGGCATGTAAATTGTTCCTTAGCTACGCCCTCCAAAAAGTCCAGAGTCCGTTCTTTACGGAATTAAATGGGCAGACAGTTAGCTGCTTCCTTAGCTACGCTCTCCAAAGTTTACACTGTCCGTTCTTCATGGAATCAACTTCCTAAAATTGATCGAAGTTCTGCGGAAGACTAGCCATGTTTGAGAATAAAGCAAATATTGGTAAAGCGAGGAGGTTCCACAGTTCGCTCTTCAAGGAATTAAATGAATGGGCAGTTAAGTTATTCCTTAGCTACGCCCTCGAAAAGTCCCACAGTCCGTTCTTCACGGAATTAAACGGACAGGCAGTTAAATCGTTTTTTAGCTACGCTCTATAAAAGTTAACGCACTCTGTTCTTCATGGAATCAAATTCGTAAAATTGACCGAAACTCTGCAGAAAACTACAGTAGATGACCTACCAGGCTAAGCCATGTTTGAGAGGTAAACAAATATTGGATATTGGTAAACCGAGAGAGCGAATGGGCGATCAGTTTAGTCGTTCTTTAGCTACGCCGTCCGAAGACTTCACAGTCCGTTCTTCACGGAATCAAATTCTCGAACTTGATCGAAAGTCTGCAGAAGACTGCAATAGATACTTTACGGTACTAAGCACCGTAAAGTATCTATCTATAAGGTTCAGTTTTAATGGACGTTCAGTTTATGCCTAAGCCTAATAGGGACTATTTAAAGTTTTGCACTCGAGTAAAAGCACAACGCATTAAACTTGACTTTCTGTTATTTTTTTATGCATATGATCACGGTTGATTGAAAACTGATAAAAAATAAATTGATTGAAAACTGATAAAAATTAAGTTGATTGAAAACTGATAAAAATTAAGTTGATTGAAAACTGATAAAAATTAAGTTGATTGAAAACTGATATTATTAATTTTTGTGCCTGTGTAAAACCGCAGTACCATAACCTGGGCATGCGATCGTAATTTCATGAATACGTCGGACAAAAAATTCCTAAAAAAGGGCTAGGCCTAAGATCTTGAAATTAAGGTTTTCTGACAGGGTAAAAGTACAACATTAATAATTTGACCTGTTATGTTAACGTTGTGAATATGAGCACTGCAGATTAAAAATTTCAAGAAATCGTCTTTGGGATTAATGTGTTGTAGCTGAGTAAAAGTGTAACATTTTCTTTATTTTCTAAATAAAACATACTACGTACTAAAATGGCCCAACTATATATACGTACACTTCAACCACATACCGAAGCGCGGACACGGTGAAAACAAAAATGTGATTTTGTACGGTCCCCTGACATTTTTTTCCAGCCTACATGGAAGTGGGCACGTTGATATAAAAAACGTACTTTTCATACGGCCCCATAACAGATAGCAATGGACACGTCGCAATCTTTTTTATCAGTGAGGTTTAAGGAATCGTGATCAATTCAGTGGGCTATAAGCAGTCTGACGTTCCTAATTTTGGGCCACTTCGTCCAGGGAAGGGTGAGAGCCAGTGCCAGAAATCAAACACAACGTTCATGACTCAGCGGAATTCGAACCCTGGTACTTCTCAGACGAGTGGTCAGAAGCCAGAGCCTAGACCACACCGCCACCTGGGCGGCCCACGTTAAAATCAAAAATGTATTTTTCATAAGGCCCCAAAGGCTCTTATGGTACTAGATGGAACTGGGCGCAAAGAAATCATTCATGAAATTTGTACTAGCAGGGGTACCCGGTATTTCCCGGGTAAATATTACTATTTGTGGAACCACTAAGTTCAGCGGGTGAAAGTTACTGATTGAAAAAGATATTCCTGTAATTTTCCAGAAAAACTTATTTTGAATTTTTTGATTTACTTAATTTAATTTGACGAAACAAAAAAGAAAGGAAGAGGAATGGAAATACTTATCTTCGAGGAGACATCTACAGAACTGCCGTACATCTGGCGTGTTCTTCTGAGAATAGCTCGACACTGAAATGCAATGTACCTATATGACGCCGCGTGCATGAGACTTGACATTAGCACTGATCATCTTTTTTTTTACCGTTTTGAATTTTAAATATTTGGAACTCTCTATTTATATTACATTGTATTTCTGCCTGATGAAGCCGGCCGTTGGTGATGAAAGCTAACGTTCAGTCATTTTTGTTTTTAATACACCATTCAATGGGTATTTTTTCACTTATTAGTTATCTACGGTCTCTAACTTAGACTATAGGTCGAGTATTGGAGTGCTGAATTGTGTTGCAGTTCTTAAGAGTAAAAAGTGGAACTTTTTACGAAACTTTTGTATGGGGCCACTTGACCCCAGCCCCCGACCCCTTCCAAAAACCGTCTACGGACTAAGTAATAGAAAATTTGATGGTACTAAATTGAAAACCGTAGATTTTACGAAATACTTTTGTATGCAAGGCCCTTGACCCAGGGCCTTAATCCCTTCCAAAAACCGTCTACGGTCCAAGTTATAGCACAATGAGATTGTATACCAAATTTGGTGGTTTTAAATTGAAAACTGTAGATTTTACGAACATTTTTTATGGGGGACCCTTGACCCCGGGGTTCCGACCCCTTCGAAAAACCGTCTACGGTCTAAGACAGAGTACAATGCGGCTATTTTCTGGACTCTGTCGACATTATGACCGTGTCGACATTTTGATTGTTGACATTTCGTCCCTGTCGACATTATGACCGTTATTTTGATTGTCGGCATTTTGAGTATGTCGACATTTTAACTGTCGGCACTTTGTACCACACGCGTAATCAACATCTACCGTAGTTGTAGGTATAAGTCCTCATAACTGGGTTTACTTTACAAGCATGACTTTAAAAAACAATCCCTCATCCAAGAAGTCATGAAGTAACTGCATCGGGTATAAAAATTGTGCGTAGGGAGGTTAACTGAAACCTTGATAATTGCAGCTGTCATAGTGTTAATGGAATTAAAGACAAAGGAGTGTAAACGGAATTTCATTCCAAGTTTTAAGGAAACATACCTGGCCAATTGAGAATTTCGTCTTCCATACCGGCTTTTTTATTCCAGCTGTAATTAATCAATACATTCGGTGGCGAATGTACTTCCATGTCTTTCGTTTTACTCATTGATCTTCTCGATCTGATTGTTTCACAGGTCACTCTTCGTTTTATGAGTCGAAACGTTTTAGTTTTATCCATGAGTAATATGCTAAAATTGCCCGCACAGGTCAAAGGAGACTGGAGATTTACGGGCCGGACCAGAGAGGGAAACGAGTCATCGATCACGAGTCGTCGGGCCACCGGGTCAACAATTTATTGCGGGAAAAACGGGTCGGGTCAAGGATGTTCTTGACCCGATTCTGTATGATCCAGGAACTTGATGAGAAAGGTAAAGAAATAAGATTAAAAATGAACTTTCAGAGGACAAATCTGAAGTAAAATGCTTTTACAAGGAACGAAGAGCTATCAACCCAGCAAAAACACAAGTGCTGGGAAACTGCTGGCCACCAGCTGGCAGTGATGGGTCACTGCTGGCTGAAATCTGCCGTTCACGGCCCGGTAGTGGTCCGTTGGTGGCAGCGCTATCAGTTGGCGAGCCATTGATGGCCCTGCAGCATCGCCGTGAATTGTGGGCCTCCAAGCAAGTGCCACTAGTGGCCCGTTGCTAGCAACCAATGCAACCCCCAACAGCAGGTGGAAGCAACAGGACTGCGCATGCGCAGAAGCAACACTTGCTGTGTTTCTCATGGTACCAGTTAGTTGAAGACGACGCTATCGCCATCGTGTTATTTTAGTGGATGTTAAAAAAAATCCTATGTGGAGAGGCGAATTAATTTCCTAATGAAATTTTACGTCGACGAAGATATCAGATTTTTTTTTATTGGAGGTTTAACGACCACCGTGAGCAACTCAATGGGCTATAAGCAGTCGCCCGTCCCTAATTTAGGGCCACTGGTTCCAGGGAAGGGGAAGGGAGAGAGCCAGTGCCGTAAGACAAACACAACATCCATGCCTAACCGGGATTCGAACCCGGACCCCTTTCGGACGAGTGATCAGAGGCCATCGCTTAGACCACTGCGCCACCGGGGTGGCAATTTCAGATTAAGCCGTGAAATACTAGATTACAGCCATGAAATACACACACTCCATTCCCATAAATAGCAATTCATGGAATGGAGTGGATGAATAACAAGAAAAAATTTGAAACCGCTTGAAACAAATATCCTGGAAAACCATTAAAACAACGTTTGTTGGGAAAAAAAGAATTATACGCGTACAAAATTTATTAATTATTTGAAAAAAAAAGCAACGCTATGTGGATATAATGTACTCATCCATGGATTGAATACACAAGACTGGGAGAAATTCGCTTCTGAAAATAACGAGAAGTAAAATAAAATATCTTTTACTCTTTAAAACAAATGTAGCTTCGGACAACGGAAAGGAAAGACACAGCGTTAAAAATGTAACAGAATGTGACATGAACCCGGGTAAATATATATTTATTCAACAATCTCTTTTCAAGACGGCAAGGACTGTACAAAACTTTGAAAGCGACTCTAAGTATGTACACGCCTCTTGAAAATAAGTGAAGTTCCCTTAAGGTAAAAAAAAAAAACTATTGTTACGTTGAAAAAATTAATTTATCAATTACATATGTGAAACTGACTTTTATGAAAAATACCTCGCAATATTGTAAAATGAAGGATTACACATTGCATACCAAACAGACAGCTTTAAGCATAGGCTCGAGCGTAGCAAATTAGTCCGGTCAGTAGAAAGTTCGGCTTCCACGCCAACGGCCCTGTTTCAAATCTAGTTAGATGCAAACGGGCGTTTTACCGGTCTCTTGATAAAATTTCCCCAGCGCAGGGCGCTAATTCTCACAAGCTTTGTAAGGGTAGAAAAAAAAATTGTAGCTTTGGCAAACTGCGGTTATCCTTGCTTTTTTTTATTATAATGTCTACTACTAGGAAATTGGCGGACAAGATTCGGCAAGCCACCAGTTACGTCACGTGGTTGCTGGCAGCCACTAACGGCACACTAGCGGACCACATTAGGCTAGCCATCATTTCTTGCACGTGCTTGCAGGGCCACTGAAGGGCCACTTGTGGCAGCTACTGCCTGTGATGAACCACTGATGGCCCTGTTGGGGCATATGACAACTGATGTTTTGCCAACTGTTGGCCAGTTGTTGGCCTGAACTGCTGGCCCTTCTGTTGGTCGCCCGGACATTTATTGACGGTTCGGCAGTGGCAACATAGTGCTGGGCCATTGCTAGCAGTGCTGGCTGCCAGCAATGGCCCAGCAAGACTGTTTTTGCTGGGAATTGATGGGGGAAAGTTTGAGATAACCAATTCCTGCATGTACCTCGGACAGCAGATATCAAGCGAGGGTCACATTGATGAAGAAATTAATCGGCGTATAAAACTTTGTTGGAGAGCTTTTGGAAGAAACAGTGCAATTTTAAAGAGCAATATGGCATTACGTCTTAAAAGAAAAGTGTTTGATCAATGCATCCTTCCAGTTCTTGCGTACGGAGCAGAGACAAGGACGGTTAGTGGGATGTTACACCATTATTCATGCAGAAACTGCTCCAGGTCCTTGAGAGATACAGGAGGAAGATCTTACTCTGTTTTACAACACAAACCACAGTGGCTCGATGATGTTTAAGTCTGGTGATCGGAGAAGCCCAGGAAGGTGTGAAAGTTCGTCCTCATGTTCCTCAAACCATGATTGGACATTCCGAGCTCCGTGAATTGACGCGTTATCATCTTGATCGATGGCATCCCCTGCAGAAAGCAATGTCTGATCCATTAGACGGACGTAGTCTCCCAAAATGGTTTCATACGCCCTGCCAGTCGTCCGTCCTTTCAAGGTGATCAGGGGATCTGCTATATAGAAACCACGACATGACCGCACAGAGCGTGAAAGAACCACCATCATGCTGCACAGTTGGGAGCAGACAGTCTGGGTTGTACGCTTCTGGCGGTGTTTTGCACAGGTAAACATGTCCTGCGGTGGGGAATAGTTTGAATGTGGACTGATCCGACTATATTATACGATTCCATGCATCGGTAGTCAACGTTGTATGCTCCTGGCACCACTGCCGTCACCGTTGTGCATTCATCCGGGTCACCAGACGTTGTGCAATAAAAGCTGTGCCATGAATATTTTGTTTATGCAGTTCCCTGGGCACTGTTTTCGTTGATACTGGGATCAGGTGATACAGATTGAGTTCCACATTAAATTTTGGCGCCGTGGTCTTTTTATTACGGGTAACAATCATCTTTAACGTTCTCCTGTCTCTATAAGTTAGGGTCGTTTTCCAGCCGCTCTTGCGTTTCGCAGACAAGGATTTGCCACGAACACGGAATGCTGTCATGAGGCTTGACCCAATATCTCTCGATACCCCCACTACCCTGGCAACTGTTGTCACAGAGGCACCAACTAGCTTGCCACCAACACTTAGCCCTCTTTCAAAGTACTTTAGGTTCCTCATTTCGTCGTCACCCTGAAAGAAATTTTGCAACAAGACACTTTAATTGCGCATAAACAAGACTTTGAGGTTCTAACCAAAGCTATTACAACCAAAAATTGGTGGATACGTTTGCGTATAGCGACGTACTCATCTGCATTAAAAGTCACGTCTCTGATTATGGTATTCACATTATTTTTTCCAACCTCTGTATATCTTATGCCAGCAAATAAACGGATTTTACTATGCTATAAACGTATTTTTGGTCGTCCAGTATTTCTGGCGAACCCCTGGAACTCGGTGTGTGCAATGCTAAATTCCAACACATTACTTCTGCTATTGTTTTCCCTAGTGGTCGAGTGGATCAAATGCGACACATATAGAACCTCTTCTCGCTTTTGTGGTTAACAATCGAAGTCAGGCTCAAATGCCACACGCAAACAACTAACTGTTCTCGCGTTTGTGGTTAACAGTCTAAGCCAGGCACAAATGCCACACATATAGAACTTTTCTCGTGTTTGTGGTTAACAGTGAAGCCAGGCTCAAATGCCACACATATCTTCTCGCGTTTGTGGTTAACAGTCGAGGCCAGGCTCAAATGCCAAACATATAGAACTCTTCTCGCGTTTGTGGTTAACAGTCTAAGTCAGGCTCAAATGCCACACGCATAGAACTAACTGTTCTTGTGTTTGTGGTTAACAGTCTAAGCCAGGCACAGATGCCACACATATAGAACTTTTCTCGTGTTTGTGGTTAACAGTGAAGCCAGGCTCAAATGCCACACATATCTTCTCGCGTTTGTGGCTAACTGTCGAGGCCAGGCTCAAATGACACACGCGTAGAACTAACTGTTCTCGCGTTTGTGGTTAACAGTCTAAGCCAGGCACAAATGCCACACATATAGAACTTTTCTCGCGTTTGTGGTTAACAGTGAAGCCAGGCTCAAATGCAACACATATCTTCTCGCGTTTGTGGTTAACTGTCGAGGCCAGGCTCAAATGACACACATATAGAACTCTTCTCGCGTTTCTGATTAACAGTCGAAGTCAGGCTCATATGCCACACGCATAGAACAGTTCTCGCGTTTGTGGTTAACAGTCGAGGCCAGGCTCAAATGCCACACATATAGAACTCTTCTCGTGTTTGTGGTTAACAGTCTAAGCCAGGCTCAAATGCCACACATATAGAACTTTTCTTGCATTTGTGGTTAACAGTGAAGCCAGGCTCAAATGCCACAAATATAGAACTCCTGTCCTACAGCAGCATAGGTTCGATCTCTGTCCTGGAATATACGGCCCTAAATTTTCGTCTTACATGTAGTTGATCATGGGGGGAGGTGGGGGGATTTAAACAATACACGCACACACACACACACACACACTATAACGAAGTGTATTTCTCCGTCATTTTTATCCGCGTCGGGGTTCGAACCCGGGTCCACTCATTCCGGAATAAGTTGCTCTACCAATTAAGCTACGCGGACGTTTTATTCTGATTCCTATCTGCCTTTATGTCGTGTGCGTCCTTCTGGCAGGTACGTCACATCTCCTCTCCTGGTACGTTACAACACACACACACAAAGAGAACTATTCCTTAGTCTTCAAATATTAAGGTTCTTTGAATACTCTCACGATTTTAAGAAAATATAAGCCTTGTCATGCTTCAAGTAGACTGTACAATTCACGCGCGCCAAAGAAAAGTTGCAGCTTACCTAAGGTCGAATGAGAATAGGGGAAAGCCCGATCAAAAATGATCCTTCTGAGTGCCTTTCCAAGTTTAAGTGAAAAGTGTCGTCCTTTCTTTTCGTAAACTGGCTAATGCAACAGTGTGTCGTTTTCCTAAACGGGTTATCCTATTCATTTTTCTTTCTTTCGTGATTCGTCCGGTTATTTTTATCTTATGGTCTTTGTATCGTGGTCTTCATAAATCTGCGCTTTCGAAACAAGGAAAAATAATGTTAAGGTCATTTGTACTTTGTTCTAGGTAACGGAACCAATAATTACAGTCGAAATACTAAATATACGTCAGTGTAACATAATCACGAAAATCTGTCCTTGACTTAAGTACGGGTGATTGCCATTTCAATATCCTTGAACAAAGTATGAGCTATTTTAAGTGGTATCTAACCAGAGCTTTTTTTTTCTGGCACGCTGGTAACAAGATAAATCTTCATTAAAAATTCTCGTATGTATCTAACTAAGTTTTTTTTCTTTTTCACACGCGGGTAACAAGAGAAATCTTCATTAAATTCCGAATTTCTCGTATGTATATAACGTGTTTCTTTTTCTTGTTTTTTTTTGACACGCGGGCGGGTAAGAAGAGAAATCTTTATAAAACACCGAAATTCTCGCATGTATCTAACCTGATTTTTTGATTTTTTTGGGGTTTTTTTCTTGACACGCGGGTAACAAGACAAATCTTCATGAAACTCCGAAATTCTCGTATGTATCTAACCTGAAGGTTTTTTTTTTTTTTTTTTTGACATGCGGGTAACAAGAGACATCTTGATTAAATTCAGAAATTCGCGTATTTGCCTAACCTGAGTTGTTTTTTAAGATGCGGGTAACAAGAGAAATCGTCACGAAACTGCGAAATTCTTGTTTGTATCTCACCTGAGTTTTTCTTTTCTTTTTTTTTTTTTTGTTTGTTTTTGTTTTGGCACGCGGATCACAGGAGAAATCTTAATTGAAACTCCGAAATCCTCGTACGTATCTAACCTGAGTTTTTTTTTTTTTTTTGGCACGCGGGTAACAAGAGAAATCATCTTTAAACTCCTAAATTCTTCTATGATTTGTAAAAATTACAGTGTGGTTACTCTCACATAGATTAATAAATAACGCTACTCTAAGCAGCGGAAAATAAAAATGTTCCGGTGTAAAGAAAATTCATCGGAAATATACTAGTGCGCAAAACTTAAAGACGAGAGAAGTTTGACTTACAGCGTCGCACATTAGCGGCCTGGATATGTAAAATACAAATCATACTAACTCCATTACTTACCGAATTGATGATGGAAACAACACCGACAGAACTGCAGATATATAGTGATAACAGAGGATATAGTGGAACTTTATCCAGAATTGGCTCCACAGGGCTGGGTGCCATGATACAGAGGCATCACTGCCAAAGATGGTGCATAGAAAAGAGGGGGTCCTCAGTTGGGGGCTATGACCGCTAGGGTGGGTCGGAATACCGAAATGTTTTTGATCGAATCGCTATACTGCAGAAAGTTTGCCCCTGGTATAGCTAAAAATAATGTTAAAAAATTAAATGAAACAATATCTTCTGTTCGCGCATGACGAACGAAATTATAGAAATTTCTAAAATTTACGCAGTTATATTGATTTTTTTCTAAGTACCAAATAAATTACAATCGAATTGCTATAATGCAGAAACGTTGGCTCTATTGTAGCCAAATATAATTTGAAAATGTTTTTTCAATTAAAAAACGTTTCTCCGTTCGCGGGGGACCTTCAAAGTTATACAAATTCCACAAATTTAGGTACTTTTTCAGTTTCAATTTTACTACTTTTATTCCTTTCCCTTTTTCGGCGGAGGGGGCACTCTAAAGGTAGCCTTACGTGAGAATTCAGGCGTGATGGAACGTGATAGGAAGGAAACTCTGGGTTAGAAGTAGCAACGACTGTGATAGAATTTTCCACTTAAAGGAAACTCAGGGTTAGAAATAGCAACGGCTGTGATAGAACTTTTCACTGGAAGGAAACTCAGGGTTAGAAGTAGCAACGACTGTGATAGAACTTTCCACTGGGAGGAAACTCAGGATTAGAAGTAGCAACGACTGTGATAGAACTTTCCACTGGAAGGAAGGAAACTCAGGGTTAGAAGTAGCAACGACTGTGATAGAACTTTCCACTGGGAGAAAACTCATGGTTAGAAGTAGCAACGGCTGTGATAGAACTTTCCACTGGAAGGAAACTCAGGGTTAGAAGTAGCAACGACTATGATAGAACTTTCCACTAGGAGGAAACTCATGGTTAGAAGTAGCAACGGCTGTGATAGAACTTTCCACTGGAAGGAAACTCAGGGTTAGAAGTAGCAACGACTGTGATAGAACTTTCCACTGGGAGGAAACTCATGGTTAGAAGTAGCAACGGCTGTGATAGAACTTTCCACTGGAAGGAAACTCATGGTTAGAAGTAGCAACGACTGTGATAGAACTTTTCACTGGGAGGAAACTCAGGATTAGAAGTAGCAACGACTGTGATAGAACTTTCCACTGGAAGGAAGGAAACTCAGGGTTAGAAGTAGCAACGACTGTGATAGAACTTTCCACTGGGAGGAAACTCATGGTTAGAAGTAGCAACGGCTGTGATAGAACTTTCCACTGGAAAGAAACTCAGGGTTAGAAGTAGCAACGACTGTGATAGAACTTTCCACTGGGAGGAAACTCATGGTTAGAAATAGCAACGGCTGTGATAGAACTTTCCACTGGAAGGAAACTCAGGATTAGAAGTAGCAACGACTGTGATAGAACTTTCCACTGGAAGGAAGGAAACTCAGGGTTAGAAGTAGCAACGACTGTGATAGAACTTTCCACTGGGAGGAAACTCATGGTTAGAAGTAGCAACGGCTGTGATAGAACTTTCCACTGGAAGGAAACTCAGGGTTAGAAGTAGCAACGACTGTGATAGAACTTTCCACTGGGAGGAAACTCATGGTTAGAAGTAGCAACAGCTGTGATAGAACTTTCCACTGGAAGGAAACTCAGGGTTAGAAGTAGCAACGGCTGTGCTAGAACTTCCCACTGGAAGGAAACTCAGGGTTAGAAGTAGCAACGACTGTGATAGAACTTTCCACTGGGAGGAAACTCATGGTTAGAAGTAGCAACGGCTGTGATAGAACTTTCCACTGGAAGGAAACTCAGGATTAGAAGTAGCAACGACTGTGATAGAACTTTCCACTGGAAGGAAGGAAACTCAGGGTTAGAAGTAGCAACGACTGTGATAGAACTTTCCACTGGGAGGAAACTCATGGTTAGAAGTAGCAACGACTGTGATAGAACTTTTCACTGGGAGGAAACTCAGGATTAGAAGTAGCAACGACTGTGATAGAACTTTCCACTGGAAGGAAGGAAACTCAGGGTTAGAAGTAGCAACGACTGTGATAGAACTTTCCACTGGGAGGAAACTCATGGTTAGAAGTAGCAACGGCTGTGATAGAACTTTCCACTGGAAAGAAACTCAGGGTTAGAAGTAGCAACGACTGTGATAGAACTTTCCACTGGGAGGAAACTCATGGTTAGAAATAGCAACGGCTGTGATAGAACTTTCCACTGGAAGGAAACTCAGGATTAGAAGTAGCAACGACTGTGATAGAACTTTCCACTGGAAGGAAGGAAACTCAGGGTTAGAAGTAGCAACGACTGTGATAGAACTTTCCACTGGGAGGAAACTCATGGTTAGAAGTAGCAACGGCTGTGATAGAACTTTCCACTGGAAGGAAACTCAGGGTTAGAAGTAGCAACGACTGTGATAGAACTTTCCACTGGGAGGAAACTCATGGTTAGAAGTAGCAACAGCTGTGATAGAACTTTCCACTGGAAGGAAACTCAGGGTTAGAAGTAGCAACGGCTGTGCTAGAACTTCCCACTGGAAGGAAACTCAGGGTTAGAAGTAGCAACGACTGTGATAGAACTTTCCACTGGGAGGAAACTCATGGTTAGAAGTAGCAACGGCTGTGATAGAACTTTCCACTGGAAGGAAACTCAGGATTAGAAGTAGCAACGACTGTGATAGAACTTTCCACTGGAAGGAAGGAAACTCAGGGTTAGAAGTAGCAACGACTGTGATAGAACTTTCCACTGGGAGGAAACTCATGGTTAGAAGTAGCAACGGCTGTGATAGAACTTTCCACTGGAAGGAAACTCAGGGTTAGAAGTAGCAACGACTGTGATAGAACTTTCCACTGGGAGGAAACTCATGGTTAGAAGTAGCAACAGCTGTGATAGAACTTTCCACTGGAAGGAAACTCAGGGTTAGAAGTAGCAACGGCTGTGCTAGAACTTCCCACTGGAAGGAAACTCAGGGTTAGAAGTAGCAACGACTGTCATAGAACTTTCCGCTAGAAGAAAACTCAGGGTTAGAAGTAGCAACGACTGATATCTAGTGGAGTTCACGTCATTCTCTTTTTTGGTTCCTCTTTATAATTTTTGGGTTTCCTGTATATTTACTGGTCCAATCCTTCCTATTCCATGTTGTCTTTGGAGATACAGACATTTGCAAAAGTTTAAGACCACGTGTTGGTACTTGGAGATTTCTACGGATTGCGTCAGCTACTGTCTGTATTACTCAACGTCCTGTCGGTGTTGCATCATCCTACAGCGGCAGCTCTTAATAGAGTTGGGGAAAGCGCACGAGCGCCAATTTGCTTCTGTTTTTCATGTTGCTATGTTTTGTACGCATTTGCTGTACAGCGAAAAATGGTAAAACAGCTTCATTAAGTTACTTGATCTCAAAGACTACAGTGTTGTGACACTTATATATACAGTAGAAATAGAGGCAGTAACAGCTTTCGGTAAACAGAGGTAGTAACAGTGCAGTTGATGGGATCACGCCTTAGCAAAATGTCTAGAAAAGGGAGAGTCAGCGTCAGTCTCGAATTCAGTAGTGAAGTTTATAGTGGGATATCTTGAGGCCAAGGCTTCTGTGAAGGATTGCAAGTTCTCGATAGAGGAATGCCAGAAAACCAAGATATCGTCTATATAACGCATATATAATGATCTAACTCTTTTCACCGAAAGTCTACATATCTTTGCCAATCAACAAACGTGTTGCAACGAGGACTTTCCGTGTGTAGTATCAAACCCCTGAAAACATTTACTCCAGAGTGACTCACTTAAACTGGACCCTAGCTGACAGCATTGCCATTTTTACTTACGAACTGAGATCATGACTCATCATCTGTGGGCATGCCCTTCTACATAACACACGTCACATCTTCTTCTCGATGTACACTGAGTGGCCACTTTATTACGACCACCCCCTTAGTACTTCGTTGGGCCACCTTTTGCCTTTAATACTGCGTCGATTCTTCGTGGCATGGACTTCACGAGATGTTGATTGGTGGTTTGTGGAATCTGAGACCATGTTTGATGAATAGCACTTTCCAGGAGTGTGAAATTGCAGGGTTGTGGATCCAACTGTCTGATGGCTCGTTCAACTTCATCCCACAAATTCTCAATGGGGTTGAGATCTGGAGGTTGTGGGGGCCACCTAAGCAAAGTAAATTCACCGGCATGTTCCTGAAACCAATCCTGTACAATACGAGCACTATGGCAGGACGCATCATCTTATTGAAAGTAGCCATTGTGATAAACCATCCATATGACAGGATGCACTTGGTCCGCAACGATGTTTAGATATGATGTACCAGTCAGACGTTGATCAACACGAATTAAATGGCCCAAAGCATGCCAGGAAAACATTCCCCAAACCATAACGTTGCCCCCACTAGCTTGAAGGGTTGTAGCAATGCATTCGGGGTCCATGCGTTAGCGCTGTTTCCGCCAAATTCCCACTCGGCCATCGGCATCGTGTAACTGAAAACGTGATTCATCAGACCACATAATTTGTTTCCAATTATCGACTGCCCAATCCTTGTGCTCCTGTGCCAACTGGAGACGTTTTCTCTTGTTAACTGCTGACAGCAAAAGTATTCGAACAGGCCTTCGGCTGCCATATCACATCCGATGCAGTGTACGGCGAACAGTGCGTGCAGAGATCATTTGAGGGGATCCTTGATTAAGATGGTCTGTAATTTGCTGCACTGTTGCCCTTCTGTTGTCTGTTACCAGTCTGGACACTCTCCGTTCCGCCCAAGCAGTCACTACTCGATGACGACCACACGTTGCACGTAGAGACCCATTTTTTTGGCTGACAGTCCAGTCTTTAAACTTTTTACAACAGCTGCTCTGGAACATTTCACGAATGCGGTGGTTTCGGTGATACTCGCTCCATGGATCCGAGCTCGTACAATCATCTCACGTTGAAAGTCTGTCAAATCGCATTTTTTACCTATCTCGTCACCCAAACATCACGTCTACTACTGTCGCAAGCACTAAGCTTTCCCTTTTTATACTAGCCTCGCCCTCTGGCGGCAACAGCGTGCAGCCATAGCTCATTTGCTTAAAACTGTCAGGTGGTCATAATAAAGTGGCCACTCAGTGTATAACCTACCGTTTACATAATCTGTCTCACACCTTATGAAGAATCCAATCCGGATTTGAAAGATCTAGTGTAATTTTAAACGTAAATGTGTTTAACTATGGTGTATTTTAACTATGGTGATTTTACATTAAAGTTTTTACTCCATAATAGATTTACTTAATATCGAAACTGTGCGTCCTGTACTAGTGCTCAGTTGTTTTGAAAGGTTACTTGCTGTACGGTGTCGATCCCTCTTGGCCTATAGAAGCCTTACTGTGCCTGGTGTTTGGTGGACGTCCACCACGGGTCTATTGCACAGTTGTAGCTTTTATCCTGAAGGGCAATCATACAAGCGATACCGAACTATTGGGCCACACTCATCACAGTTCGTCCCTCCTCGGGCCTACCAGTTATTCGATGCGATGGTACGGGCGATACCGAACTCTTTGGCCACACTCATCACAGGTCACCCCTCCTCGAGCCTCCCAATTACTCTACCACGAGTGAAATCATCATGATCTCCTTGACAGGACATTTCGTCGCGTCTCGCAACACCAAACACAATCGAACTTCTGTAACACAGTCCGATTCAACTGATGTTATTGAACTGTGCGAGCGCATTTTTCTCTCACGTCACGCAAACCACACGTCATGCTCCATTATTACGCATGTGCGGTTGCACCTGTTCCCAGATATGGTCCTGAGTTAATTTGTGTTTGGGTGCTGCTACTATTTACGGCGTTATTTTACTTTTTCCGTTTCGTCTTTGAATTTTTCTCATCAGTGTAGTGTTAGAGAAATTAAAGCCAACGAAGAAAAAACGTAATTTGATTTCAACTTTTAAGGAAACATACAGGCCATTTCATTTGTTCATCTTACATCCCGGTTTTACATCATCCTCTGGAGGATGTAATTTCATGTTTTTCGTTCCACACATTGATCTACTCCATCTGATTTTTCCAGAAGTCACTCTTCGTTTCATGAGTCCAAACGTTTTTGTTTAATCCATAAGCGAAATGCTAAAACTTCCAGCACAAGTCAGGGCGGACTGGGAGGTTCACGGGCCAGGCCAATCCCGAGCAGACCTCTAAGGTTTACATACACAATATTGACAAAAGTTACCAGCCACCACTTCAAAAGCAAATGAACGGATCTGCTGCGTTGTTAAGATGCGCGGTACAGCTGCAAACGGAATAAAAACCAGCCTGCAGCTGACCGCGATCACATCGCACTGGGAAGTTGAGTGAAAATGTCGCGGTGCGAGAGAGCTGACTTCGAGAAAGGAAAGATTGTTGGGTGTTATGTTAGTGGGTTGTCCATAAGAGAAACCGAGAGGCAATTAAGCATACCCAAGTCAACTGTTTTGGATGTACTGAATAAGTGCAAGACACACGGCGGGCATGAAGCAGCAAAACGCACCAGCAGACCAACGAAAACCAGTGAGGAGGACGTCGAAGACTCAGGAGAGTCATTACAGTTAATCGACGGAATACTGCACAAGACCTTGGTGTACAGATGAGTAACAATGCTGCATCTTCGGTATGTACACGTACCATTCGTAGAGAACTTCATTCTATGGGTTACCGTGGTCGTGCGGCTGCTCATAAGCCGTTCATCTATTCTCGGAATGCTACTCGTCGTTTAGCATGGTGTAAAGACCATTTATCGTGGACCGTAGATCAATCAAAACGGATCATATGGACTGATTAATCCAGATACACAATCCATCAGTCTGATGGCCGTATGTGGGTATGGCGGCAGCCGGAGGAATGCTATTTACCACAGTGTACTGTTCCTATGGTCAAGTTTAGAGCTGGCAGTGTACTCGTGTGGGGGTGTTTTTCGTGATGTGGTTCCGGCCCATTGGTTATCGTGGACAAACCTATTAACCAGCACGTCTACCTCGGTATTCTGGACAATTATGCCCTGCCAACTCTGTGGCAATGCTCTGGAACCGAGCCTTGTTGGTACCAGCAGGATAATGCACTGAGCCATAAAGCGAAGACTATTACGGCGTGGTTTGACAACATTTCTGTATCGTGTGTGGACTGGCCAGCACAGAGCCCTGATCTTAATCTTATACAGCACCTATGGGATGAATTAGAGCTCCGAATAAGAAGTTTGGAACCAAGGTCTATTACTAAGCAATAGTTATCTGCATGCATTATGTACTGAATGGAATCGCATGCCTTTCGCTGTGTTCCAAGATCTTGTCGAAACTGTAATAATATATGTCAATAAATGCTATGTTGTGTTTTTCTTCTAGGTATTCGGTGGTGTTTTTGATTTTGTATTTGCAAATGTCGTTTAACTTTAAGGAAATTTCAAATACAATTACCTAAACACAGACATTTCCACAATAACTCTAATTTTTCTGCGCACGCAAACATACGCATACACACCAGAAATGGAGAGATGGAAAAGAGTCAGCGGGTCAACGGGTCGACAATTTCTTGCTGGTGAAACCGTCGGGTCAGGGTGTTCCTGACCCTATTTGAACCCGACTTTATTTCCGTTTTATTTTTGAAAAGAAAAAAATAGAATATTTCAAATAAAAATGCGTGTTGTGGAATTTTGTGCTAGATGCTGGTGCCAACGGCGTGAAAAATTATTTGTCATGCAAAAATATTGCCGTCTCTTTCTTACAGCAAAGAAGATTTCCACCGACCGACGATACCATATCATGACACTTCCTTCGCGTTTGTTTTCAGTGTGATTGTCAAGAAAGATACAGGGAACCCCCTTTCCCCCGTGTCACCTTGTAAGACACGGTTTCTTTTCACCTCCCATTTTTGCCTTGAGCATTCAGAGGTTTTCGTTTGACGTAGTAACATCCTGTTCCATCGCATGTCGTGTCGAAATGAATGACATTTATTAATATGAATGAATTTAATATTCAGGAGATTGAAAAAAGCGTCGAAGCAAACAAATAGGTTCTTATTTAAAACAAAAAGGGGAATAGCGTATGATGGAAATTGTTTCGTCTCATTAAGAAACCAGAATGTTTCACAGCAAGACCAACTTTCACTTATTCAAAAACTTGATGTGTCATAAAAAAAACTGCAGAAAAAATTGAAATTAAACACACAACAAGTTACTTAATTCAAACATTTTGACTGTAGGACTATCAAAATAAAGTGGAATATTCTTAACATTATACCATGGAGGGACTTTTTGACTCATGCAAATGTTTTTAAAAGCACGTGTAATACAGTTAGGTTATATGAAGGACAACAGTTTCAACACTTTGTGTAAGCGAGTGAATTATACATTTCCGTAAGACTTTTATATGAATTCTATATAACTTACGATACCCACTACGGAGTGACTTTTTGAACGCCAAGTGTATTCGTATATATGATCCTGTATTATAATTATACATGATTATGTATAAAAACAAATTGAGTTTGGAATTTATAGTTCAAAGCATATTTTCCGGGTTGGGTCCAGATCCAAAATTTTCGACCCGTGTCCATCTCTGACACACACACACACACACACACACACACAGCCAGAGCTGAGTTCGAGTTCAATTTTAAGAGCCCAAGTCCGACCGAACCCAATCGAACACAAAGTATGTCATCCCGAGTCCGAATATTTTATTGAAAGATAAATCCCGCACCAGAACGAGCCCGAAAACTATGATTAACTTGTTTGTGCATTAATTAAAAAACTTTTCTTTTCCAGACTTCCACCCTTTTTGAATCGATGTCTCTCTCAACTAAGAAGTGGAGACTGTTTCTATAGAATAGTTGCACGACTTCTTTACCATTTGTTTCTTCCTGAAATGTTTCATGCGGCCGGAAATCCGGAAAGATTGGGAGGCGCAGAAAACTAACTACTCTACTCAATAGAATAAGCAAGGAGCTGCAGCGTAGAGGTTGAAAGGCAAAATTTCTTTGCTGTGCTATCTAATGTTCTGTATCTACAGTTATTGATGAACCTTCCTCGTTCTCCTCAGAAACCCACGAATACGTTGCCCGTGGTATTTTTCTAACTATTCCCACAATAAATAGCCCTTCCGAGTTCCCACTCCCCGCCGGGACCCAGTTGCCAAAAAATTATCTTTATTAACTAGAGAGTGTAAGAAAAATCTCGAATGTGCTAAAACATACAAAGAGCATCCTGAAAGTAATGCCTCGTCCCTCATAAGCTTTTATTTGTTGCAGCAAAAATGTGAATCTTGGTGGCAAAATACTTGGACGTATTGTTAATAACGCTAGCCTATTCAAAGTATATTGTCCATCACTTTCTGTACATTTCCGCCATCTTTGAACCCATTGGTAAAATCCATTTTGGAAAAATCTTGAGGCTGTCCTTTCACCCATGGGTTCACATCCAGTTTGACGTCTGTCACATCGTCGAAACGTTCCCCACGATGGGTGTTTTTCAAATGAGAAAACAGAAAAAAGTCTGAGAGAGCTAAATCAGGACGGTACGGGGTTTGGAATATCACCGTCCACCCCATTATGGCAATAGCCTGTGAAGTCTCCATATGGAACGTGCGTTATCATGTTGTAACACACCACTATGAAATGGAATATAACGTCTTTTCCTCCTGATAATTTCCTTTAGCTTCCTCAATGTCTGCACATAATGAGCACTGTTTATTCTTACACCCCGTTCAGGGAAAATGACACCACGTTTGTCCCAGAAAATTGGCACCACCACTTTTCCTGCGGAACGAGTTGTTTTCACCATTTTTCTGTCGAGGTGAGGATGTACGGTGCCATTCCATTGACGTACGTTTTGTTTCAGGGTCACGAAAGAACACCCAGGTGTTATCCCCCGTCACAACATTAGAGAAAAACACCTCAACCTCCCTCTCACAACAGTCCAAGAGGTTCCGGCACATGTCCACCCTTTGCTCACATTGTTCACGGGTTAGGTTTGTTAGGATCCACTTTGAACGAATTTTTCTGTAACCCAGATCCCTAATTAATGTTTCCATAGCACTATGACCACAATGAATTATTGCATCACACAACTCCTGGATGGTGACACGACGATCAGATGTAATGAGGTCTTTCACACATTGCCTGTTGGCATCTATCACTGCAGTTGCGGGTCTTCCACTCCGTTGTTTGTCCGACACTGAACTTTCTCTCTCTCGAAACCTCTTCATCCATCTTCGGACATTACCGATATCGATTGTGGCAGCTCCATACACCGCCAGGAGTTTTCTGTGGATTTCTGGAGCCACACATCCATATTTTTTCATTAATTCAATTACGGCTCGCTGCTTTTCTTTATCATTCATGATCTTTATTTTCGATTCTGAAAACAATTTGTTCCCCCATTGGGGACATATCATAGTACATGTCAGTGAAGTTTCGTTAAAATCACTTCGAAATTTCGGAGAACGAGGCATTACTTTCAGGGTGCCACTTGTACAAAAGTTGCATTTGAATTAGGACAAGCCGCCAACGGTAACCGACAACTCGGGTACAGTTAGCAAATTTTGAGCGAAGTTATTGCAAAATCAAAGTTCATTAAAGCGTTTCTCATAACAAATTCTAAAAAACGAAAGCGTAAAATTTTTGACTTCCAAAACAAGAGTACGAAACATTCTAAAAAAGAAATGCCTAAAATTTATCGTGAATTACTTTCTTTCACGCCTTCACGTTGGTTGCGATCAGGTTGCATGTAAACAAAGCGGAAAGACACACTCAGATCTGGAACCACGTTTCTTCATTAAGACTCGCCGAACCGACAAGCGACGTTGTGGACGCCATATTGCTGGCTTCGACCGCGACTTCAGCAGTTACAGTTAGGAAAGAAACAAAAGCAAAACAAAACAAAAAAGGATTACCAGTGTCGATTCCAACGTTTTTCTTGTGTCCACAATGTGCTCTGCCACCTTTTTTATCAATTTGAATCAAAATAATTTCCAATTGACGTCAAAAGAACTTAAAAACTTGAGCAAATTGCGTCGTAAAAAATTGCGACCATCGAATGTAAACAAATATAATGGAATGTTTCCTCGTGTTTTTTTAATTGAAAAAAAATCAATTATTAGTGACATGGGGTTTGTATCATGGTGATTGGTTGTGTCCTGTAGAAATAATGACCGTTAAAAACGGACCAATTTTAATAATTTTAATTGAAATTCCTCAGTGACACGGAATTTAGAGAATCGGAAGGCGTCAAAACCTGACCATATACGATGTCCAATCGCATTCCAAAAATCACGGTGATCAGATGTGTCATGTCGTAGCTATGACCGAACAACTAATTGTCCCGAGCCTCGCTTCGCTCAAAAATAAATTATCTTTCTCTATTTCTCTCTATCTACCAGCCCGGTTCAGGCCCGGGCTCGTCTTCGGGCCATCGGGCTCGGGCTGTCTTCGGGCCATCAGGCTCGGGCTCGTCTTTGGGCCATCGGGCTCGGGCTGTCTTCGGGCCATCGGGCTCGGGCTGTCTTCGGGCCATCGGGCTCTGGCTGTCCTCGGGCCATCGGGCTCGGGCTGTCTTCGGGTCATCGGGCTCGGGCTGCCGTCGGGATATCGGTCTCGGGCTCTGCCCGTTTCTAATCAATCAATCAACTATTTCTTACCCTTCAGATTTGAAGGTTATTTGAATACTTTAAAGAAAATCTAAGCCTTACCATAGTTAAAGTAAACTATACAATTCACTTACGCATAAGAAAAGTTCCATCGCTCCTGAGCTCTGATGCGAATGGAAGGAAAGCACGATCAAAAATGTGATTCCGAGTGCTACAATACATCCTTTTCAAGTTTTAGTGAAAGGTGTCTTCTTTTCTTTTTGTAAACTGATTGTAATCTAAGTGTGTGCGGTTTTCCAAAATGCATTTTTCTCTCCTTTCCTTCTTCACACAACGATTTTGTCACGTATTCTTCGTATCATAGAAATTACTAAGGATGTAATTTCGACACAAGGAAGCAATAGATTAAGGTAATTTCTATTTTCTTCTGAGAAACAGATCCCAAAAGGAGGTGTAACATGATCAGGAAATTTTGTCCTTGACTTTACATAGATTTATTTTAACCCAAACTTTCCTGCACTTGTCCGAAGCGCGCTCAATAAGTTCTAAGCCTAATCTACAAAGATTTTTTTTTTTTTCAAAAACGTACCTTAATTCTTTCACATACGCCAATGAGCCATTACATTATAACCACCTACCTAATAAGCTGTAGGACCCCCTTTAGCCAGCAAAACAGCTACCTCTCGGCGAGGCATCGATTCGGAGGTATCCTGGGGTATCTGGTACCATAATGTCAACAGCAGGTCCTCCAGATCCCGTTTATTTCGGAGCGGTGGTGATTTAGCGCGAACCCGCTTTTCCAAGTCGAACCAGAAACATTCGATTATGTTCATGTCAGGTGAAGTTGGAGGCCAGGGTATTAACAGAAAGTCACCAGCATGTTCCTCGAACCAATACTTGACGATTCTAGTAGTGTGGCATGGGGCATTATTCTGTTGGCAGTGGCCATCACTAGCAGCGAACACTGTTGCCATGAATGGTCCGCAACGATGTTCAGATACCAGACAGCTGTCATGCATTGTGCTATTTGGATAACGAGGCCTAAAGTGTCGCAAGAAAACGTCGCACACTGCATAAAACCGCCGCTTGCGGTTTGTTTCCGCCCAACAGTGCATCCAGGTGCCATAGCCTCCGTTGAAAATCTGCGTATCCGCGCTCGGCCGTCTACGTGATGCACCAGGAATCTTGATTCGTCAGACCAGGCCACTTTCTTTCAATAATCCAGTGTACAATCTCGATGGTCTTGGGCCCATGCGTTGTTGGCGATGACGTGCAGTGAGCATGGGGACCCGCCCGGGTCTTCGGCAAGGCAGACCCATGCGCAGAATGCTGCAATGAACTGTGTGCTGTGACACACTGCCCTGATCACCGCTGTTGTAGCTCCGGGTGATTTGCCGCACTCTGGTCTTGCGGTCGCTGTGAACAATTGCGCGACAGTCTCCGCTGCCCTCTGGCATCAATGAGCAGCGGACGACACACGGCTGGGCTACGGTTCGTCGTTTGGCCATCTGTGCACCACTTTTGATACATACTCACTACAGCGGCACAAACCGCGCCGTTTCCGAGATCTTAGCCCCGAGGCTCCGTACCATTACAATTTGATCTCTATCAAACTCCGATAAATCGGCAGTTTTCCCGTTCGGATTTCAAACATTCTACATACCGAAAGCCTGGCCTCGGGTTGTGTATATACTGCTCTGTGACCTTCAACTGCCCCACCATTGGGTCTCCAGGCGCGCTCATTTCTCTAGGCTGGGGGTGGTCATAATGTAATGGCTCGTCCGTGTAGTCTCCCATGACTTGGATACACTTGTTGTACTGATCATAGAGCTGACGAACCCCAGCTGCGAATAGCGTTTTATCTTTCTTCTCAAACCAACACTTCGTTGCTTCCTTCAGTTCAGAATCATCCGCAAATCGCCTATGCCGCAAATCCTTTTTTTATACTATATTTTTGAAGAGGAGAAGGTCACCAGAGGCGAAGATCGGTGTTTACGGGGGGTAGGGAAGCAGTTAGTAGACCCACATTCAGTCACAGCTTTCAAAGCTATACCTGCCACCAATCTAGTGGTCGCTATCCCAACACGAACTACCTATGTAGTAACCGTGGCAGAGCAATCTCTGGGGAACACATCTTTTGGTGCCTAAGATATTAGACCCTTTTTGGGATATTTTGGGATCACAGATTCCGAAAATGGCATTAGTTTTTGTCCATCAGATCTTCTTCTCACGATATGACATACACTGAAGAGCAATTGAATTAGAGATACCTGTCTAGTAAGGTGTAGCACCACCTTTCGGCCTGATGACGGCGGCGATTCGTCTCGGCATGGACTCGACAATACACTTGGAGCGTTGGGAAGCCATGCGGATCCACGACCCCTGAACAAGCTCCCACA
Organism: Macrothele yani; assembly: GCA_039090855.1. NCBI lineage: Eukaryota > Metazoa > Arthropoda > Arachnida > Araneae > Macrothelidae > Macrothele > Macrothele yani. Next base: position 54,282,889 of record CM077028.1, read on the forward strand.
GTTCACGAAGATTTGATGGAGGAGGGTCAGAGCCTCGAACATCTCTCTCGATTGCAGAGATACCGTGATTACAGTCGGACGAACGGACGGACAAACCGATAACAAAAGCACAATCTATGTTTACAAAAAACATGCGAAAAAGAAATTACTGAAAGGTGTTACCTTTCTTTTTTTAGTCACAATTTCTATTTTTTACATCCCCCAGAGCATGATTCTTTTTTTTTAGTTACAATTTCTATTATTCACATCCCCCAGAGCATAATTCTCTGTTTTAGTTACAAAGTTACAATTTCTATTTTTTACATCCCCCAGAGCATGGTTCTTTTTTTTTTTTTTTTTTTTTTTTTGGTTACAATTTTTATTTTTTACATCCCCCAGAGCATGATTCTTTTTTTTAGTTACAATTCCTATTTTTTACATCCCTCAGAGCACGATTCATTTTTTTTAGTTACAATTTCTATTTTTTACATCCCCCAGATCATGGTTCTTTTTTTCGGTTTCAATTTCTATTTTTTACATCCCCAAGAGCATGAATCTCTTTCTTTAGTTACTATTTCTATTTTTTACATCCCCCAGATCATGGTTCTTTTTTCGGTTGCAATTTCTAATTTTTACATCCCCCAGAGCATGGTTCTTTTTTTTTTTTTTTTTTTTTGGTTACAATTTCTATTTTTTACATCCCCCACAGCATGATTTATTTTTTAGTTACAATATCTATTTTTCACATCCCCCGAAGCATGATTCTTTGTTTTAGAGACAATTTCTATTTTTCACATCCCCCAGAGCATGATTTTTTCTTTAGTTACAATTTCTAATTTTTACATCGCCCAGAGCACGATTCTTTTTTTTATTTACAATTCCTATTTTTTACATCCCTCAGAGCACGATTCTTTTTTTTTAGTTACAATTTCTATTTTTTACATCCCCCAGATCATGGTTCTTTTTTTCGGTTTCAATTTCTATTTTTTACATCCCCTAGAGCATGAATCTCTTTTTTTAGTTACAATTTCTATTTTTTACATCCCCCACAGCATAATTCTTTTTTAGTTACGATTTCTATTTTTTACATCCCCCAGAGCATTATTCTCTTTTTTATTTGCAATTTATATTTTTTACATCCCCCGAAGCATGATTCTTTGTTTTAGAGACAATTTCTATTTTTCACATCCTCCAGAGCATGATTTTTTCTTTAGTTACAATTTCTAATTTTTACATCCCCCAGAGCATGATTCTTTTTTTTATTTACAATTCTTATTTTTTACATCCCTCAGAGCACGATTCTTTTTTTTAGTTACAATTTCTATTTTTTACATCCCCCAGAGCATGGTTCTTTTTTTCTTTTTTTTTTTTTTATTACAATTTCTATTTTTTACATCCCCAACAGCATGATTCATTTTTTAGTTACAATATCTATTTTTCACATCCCCCGAACATGATTCTTTGTTTTAGAGGCAATTTCTATTTTTCACATCCCCCAGAGCATGATTGTTTCTTTAGTTACAATTTCTAATTTTTACATCGCCTAGAGCATGGTTCTTTTTTTTATTTACAATTTCTATTTTTTACATCCATCAGAGCACGATTCTTTTTTTTAGTTACAATTTCTATTTTTTACATCCCCCAGGTCATGGTTCTTTTTTTCGGTTTCAATTTCTATTTTTTACATCCCCCAGAGCATGAATCTCTTTTTTATTTGCAATTTCTATTTTTTACATCCCCAAGAGCACGAATCTCTTTTTTTAGTTACAATTTCTATTTTTTACATCCCCCACAGCATAATTCTTTTTTTTAGTTACGATTTCTACTTTTTACATCCCCCAGAGCATTATTCTTTTTTCTATTTGCAATTTATATTTTTTACATCCCCGTTCAGGGAGGGCCATCGCCCTCCCTGCCCAATCGATAGCTAATGCCTTGTCTATGCGGCTAACTTATATATTTACAAAAGAAGATATTAAAGTGCATAACTTTGTTTTTGAGCTAAAATGTTCGGCAAATGTATTTACAATCATTTCATTTCTACTTTTACGCTTCTCGGAGCATAAAATTAACCCCCTATATTACAATCGTAGGAGAGCAACCGCTCTCCCTGCCCTCCCGGTGACTGCGGCCCTGAGTCGATGTGTGGTATAAGTTAGGGTATGTGGAAAATACCGAAATATTTTTCATCGAACCGCTGTAGTGCGGAAAAATGGCTTCATGTTTATTTAAAGATAATATAAAAAAATCAAATCAGACAATATTTTCCGTTCGCACCTGATGATGGAAATTATAGAAATTTCCAAAATTTACGCAATTTTTTTTTCTAAGTACCAAACAAATTACAATCCAATTACTATAGTGCGAAAAAGTTGCCCCTGGTATAGTTAACGATAACGTAAAAAAAAAAATCAGGCTATATTATCCGTTCGTACATGACGATCGAAGTTATAGAAATTTCCAAAATTTACGCAATTTTATTGATTTTACCGTAGGACTACGTCTAACTCCGCGGATAGTATGGGGCGACTTACGGCCGACCGCTATGAAAAAAAATAAGTCCCAATTGAAATCATTATAGCGTTAAAAATACGTGCTGCACATTAATCCTGTTAGCATATTCGTAAACAGCATCGAGTTCAATTCGCGTACTGCGCAATGCATCGTGCGCTCGACGCTCCTTTCGTTCCATATGCGCGGGGAAGATGATGCAATATTTTCGGGGTTGCCGCCTCGTTTTACTCAGTCTATCTCCGCAACCGTGAGCGTAAGCCGACTGTGCGTGGTATCGTTTTAAAGCTCTCGACAAAATCTATTCAAATATATAAGGAACATATCGCTGTGGTTTAAACAAAAAATTAAAGAAATTATTTTCGTCTGAACGGGTTAACATTTTCGACAATGCCGCGGAATTCGCAGAATGAACGCAAGCAAAAGTGGAGAAAACCAAAATATGAGGCAAGAGCAAGTGATGAGGAATGTAAGAAGCCCAAGAAGACTACAGCCCGACGAACTAGAGAGTATCTAGAATCATTTCAAAATCTAGCTCATTTCAACTCTCCGATCTGCAAGTCGTAGTCCTACGTTCCAAACCGACAGCTCTATCAGAACTGAACCTATACCAGTTTTTGTTTTCTTCTAAGTACTAAATAAATTATAATCAAATCGCGACAGTGCGGAAATATTACTTTCAGTGTAGCTAAATATAATGTAGAAAAGGTTTTTGAATTAAGACAATGCTGTCTGCCGTGCATTATGATAAGAATTGTAGAAATTCCGCAAATTAGACATTTGCCGAGATTCGTTCTAAGAACCAATCTTTCCCCCTCCACTGTCTTGCGGCTGAGACTTGTCGACCTTGACAAACACCCGATATACTACTGAAACGTGTCGACCTCGCCAAACACCTCAAATGGTGCTGAGGTACATATCGATCTTGACAAACCAGCCGTTCCTTCCTAAACCAATTTGGGATCCGATCGGCCAAGACCCTTGTGGTTGTTTAAATAGACCTCACCAGTAATTTGTAAACTTTCTGAGGCATGTCCCAGGGCTTAGTAACAAGGGCTGGCTCATCGCTTTGGGTTTCTGTTCGTTGAAGTGGTCCTCGCCTGTGCCGCTCAGTGACGTCACGGGGATGCATGTCACTTGTCAGTGCGCAATGTAAAGCGCTCGGTAGATGCTGTTAACCCACGTTTGTTGCATTAGGATTAGTTATCTGCTGTTTATTTGGTTGCATTTCTGACATTGAATTTTTTTATTTAATATCTTTAGTACATCGTTTTCGTACAATGGCTTCCTGCGCTGTTGCTACGTGCCGAAATACCTGCAGGAGTACGAAACATAATTTTTCACTGTTTCCCTCGAAACGATCCAATATTTACAAAAGACTGGCTTTTTGTTAAAAAATACCAGGATTTGCAGTGAGCACTTTTTAAATACTATAGTAAGTATGAAGACGATATGATGAATCGCCCGCTTGGTTTACCAATGAAAAAAATATTGAAATCATCTGCTATACCAACAGTCAATTTACCGAGATCAAACGTTGAAAATGTCTCTGCAAGAAGTAAAATGCAAAGAAAGAGAAAAATAAATACTGCAGGATGCTTTTGATAGACTTAAAAATCTTAGTCCCCCCCCCCCCCCCCCAAAAAAAGTCCTTTGCAGAAAATGTGGCCCCAATTCAACCTGCATGAGATGGAGAAACAATTTTCTGCTTGAAATGTGTTGTTCTAAAAAAAAAATTTTTTTTTTAAATGACAAATTGTCAATAACGGAAAAAGAGAAACTTTCTGAAAACAGGTAAAAAAAAAAAAAAAAAAAAAAGGATGTTTTAAAGAGCTTTTCTAGCAAAGCCAGAAGATGGAATCTGAGAACTGAAAATTAAGGTTTAAAACCAAAATACGAAAAATCAAAAATTGAAAAAAGAAATAGCGAATGCTTTCAAAACATACTTACAAAAACACAGGTAACCTCTCTTGTAGAGGGTAAAAGTCGAATTAAGTGGACACTTGAATATCCGAAACGTTTCACAAAAATTACGTAGCCGAGGTTTGAAGAGACATTTTTTTTTTTTTTTTGCGTGAAATGTGATATGTCGCCTCCCACCCCCAGATGAAATTTTTAAATGACAAATTGTCAATAAGGGAAAAAGAGCTTAAATTTCTGAGAACAGGAAAAGAAAAAGAAAAAAAAAAAAAGAAGGATATTTTAAAGAACTTTTCTAGCAAAGTCAGAAGATGGAATTCGTTCGCGCTGGCCTTTATTGAAACAAACCAGAGAACTGAAAATTAAGGTAAAAAAACAAAATACGAAAAATCAAAAAGTGGAAAAAAATGACAAATGCTTTCGAAACATACTTACGAAAACACAGGCAACCTCTCTTGTACATGTATAACGAAGTAAATTTCCCCGTCATTTTTATCCGCGCCAGGATTCGAACCCGGGTCCCCTCATTCCGGAATAAGTTGCTCTACCAGTTGAGCTACGCGGACATTTTATTCTGATTCCTATCTGCCTTTATGTCGTGTGCGTCCTTCTGGCAGGTACGTCACATCTTATGGCACGTTACATCATCTCCCCCTTATTTTTATTTATTTTTTTTTTTTCGAAGTGCTGCTCTTATTTTTCCTATCTCGTGGTGTGGAAATAACATCACACCATTGCGAGATTGTGAACGGTCGGGTCATCCGGATAGTTCGGGCGCCATTATAACGAAGTAAATTTCTCCGTCATTTTTATCCGCGCCAGGATTCGAACCCGGATCCCCTCATTCCGGAATAAGTTGCTCTACCAGTTGAGCTACGCGGACATTTTATTCTGATTCCTATCTGCCTTTATGTCGTGTGCGTCCTTCTGGCAGGTACGTCACATCTCATGGTACGTTACAGATGGTAAAAGTCGAATTAAACGGACACCTGAATATCAGAAACGTTTCACAAAAATTACAGTAGCCGAGGTTTTGTTATTAACAAAAAAGCATTATTTTCGCGTTTAATGGAAGTAATACACACATATATATATATATATAAAAGGAAACAATCAATGATATATTCTGCTTCACTCCTTTTTTTTCTTTAAGTCATTTCATTATTTTGTTTCATATTCGGCAGCTCAGTAGTTGTATTAATCATCAGAGTTCCCCGCACAGAGAAAAGCAAACGCGTTTCCTAACCCTCAGTGATGCATCCCAATACGTCACCAGCCGCAACTTCCGGGAACAACTAAAATCTGCCGTATGAGCCAGCCCTTGTATCTAGAGCTCTGGGCATGTCCACTTGCACTGCTCACTGGTTGCGAAAAACTACCAGTTATATCGACTTTGAGACCAGGATTGCCAAGTTAGTTGATTTTCTGATTTCGCGCAACACTTCGTTGGTAAAATTTTGGTTTATTTGACAGTTGAACAATTTGGTTGACTACCTGAAAAATTCAGTTGACTTGTAGCTGTTTTCATTATTTATTATTATTAATCTTTTCAGTTGGAATGAACTTTAACCGCATATTCATAAACACAATTTTCCTTCCATGTTGGCGATTAGTATGATGTTCCATTAGGCTATCACGTTATCACGTTGAATTTCTCTTCTCACAGAGGACACTTCACACACTGCTTTGTTTACGTGAAGTCAGTTGCGATTTGTGAGCTTAAATGACGTTGAGGCGAAGACCCATCCCATAACGTATATATATATATATATACACTGAAGTGCCAGAAAACCTGGTACACCAGTCTAATACTTGGTAGGTCTCCCACGGGAGCGCAGGACTGCAGAAATACGACGGGGCATGGATTCCACAAGCTTCTGGAAATATGTTGTAGGCAATGCATACCATTCTTTCTGCAGAGCGTTCCACAATTCGAGTGTACTCCGAGGTCTCTGATTCCTGTGTTCGATAGCGCGTTGCATGGCATCCCAAATGTGTTCTATCACGTTCAGATCTGGGGACTTGGGTGGGAATGGCAACACCCCAAACTCAGATGAATGCTCCTCTAACCGTAATGTGCCGTCCCGACACTTGTGTGAAGGTGCATTGTACTGTTGGAATAGGCCCAACCCATCAGCATGAATGCAGGACATGAACGGGTTTATCTCGTGTGAAAGGATGCGCACATAGCGTTGACCGGTCACAGACGTTTGCAGTCGTACCAGGGGTCCAAGTGAAGTCCAGCTAAACACACTCCGTACCATTACGGACCCCCACCAGCCGGTACAGTTCCCTGTTGACAGGTGGGATGCATGGCTTCATGGGATTTGCACCACTCACGAATCCTTTCATCTGCCCGATACAGTTGGAAACGCGACTCGTCAGACCAGGCTACTTGTTTCCAGTCATCACGTGTCCAGTGGCGGTGTTGCTGTTCCCAAGCGAGGCGCGTAGCTGTGTGTCGCACACCCATCAAGGGAACTAGAGTTGGGCGTCGGTTCCCAAAGCCCATATCGTGCAGGGTACTTTGCACTGTCCGGACGCTGATGCTTGTTGAGACTCCAGCATTGAATTCCGATTATACCCGATTGAGTGTTGCACGCCTATCGCATGAAACAATTCTTGACAGCCGACGATGGTCACGTTCACCCAATGTCTTTTTACGGCCACACTGGTATCGTCGGATGGAGGTTTTTGAAGAATTCTTGTAGTCACGGTACACCCTTGCAATGGTCGTCCGTGAAAATCCGAACTTCGTTTCTACCTCCGAAATACTGTGGCCCATCTCACGAGCGCCAACTACGGCACAGCGTTGAAAATCGCTTAAATCGTTATTACTTGTTATTCTCATGCCGAAAACAGCTCTGACAGCTGGCAAGGATGTATATCGCTTTATATACGCACTTGTGGACGCAACAGAGTACGCGCATAGGTGACGTTGCAATGTATTTTGCATAAGCTCGTCTGTACCAGTTTTTCTGGCACTTCAGTGTATATACACAGTCGAGTCACATTTTTGTGACCATCTTCTACTTTTAACGTCAACAGCGCGTAGCCAGTGAAAGAAGGCACGTGTCGTGAGCTGGCTTGGAAAGTATATAAGGTGTGCTGTAGTATATAAGGTGTGCTGTGATTTATCAGATTTTCAAAAACGGATAATCATCGGCTTTCAGGCCAAGGGTGGCAGTATTTCTGAAACAGCGCAGTTTGTGAACTGTTCGCGAGATGCTGTGGTAAAAGGATATCGTGATTGGAGAAATGGCACCATTGTGAATAAGCGACGTGAAAACTGCGGTGCACCACATACTATTGATGTTAGAGGTGAACGTCCGTCGACTTCGAAGGTGCGTGAGGGCCGATTGACACTCTACAGTGGAGCAACTCACTGGCCGAATGAACCAGGGAGATACTGGAAGTGTGTTTAAAACGAGAGTTCAGCGAGCCTTGCTGCATATAAGTCTCCGATGCAGGGTTGGTCACTGCACCTATGCTAACGAAGGTGCATCGGCATAAAAGGCTTACATTTCCACGGCAGTATCGGGATTGGACATCCACTGATTAGCAAAGGATTACCTTCTCCGATGAGCAACGTTTTCTGCTTCATCAAACGGATGGACGTTGTTATATAAGGCGAGAACCATCGAAGAACAAACTCTTCAAACATTTCTGGCAGAACACAAGCTGGTGGGGGCAGCGTTATAGTCTCGGGAATGATTTCGCGGCATTCTCTGGGTCCACTCATACCTGTGGAAGGCACTATGGACCAAATTTGTTATGAGTCCATCCTTGCAGACTATGTACACCCATGCATGCTGATCATCTTCACTGGGGTGGATAGGATTTTCCAGCACGACAATGCGACATGTCACACAGCTAGAAATTTCCGAGAGTGGTTGGAAGAGCACGATGAAGGCTTCAAAGGACTTCCTTGGCCCCCTAATGCACAATTGACTTAAACTCAATTGAGCATCTGTGGGACCACCTCAATCGTGTTGTTCACTCTACCGATCCTCCACCAAGTATTTTCCAGCAGCTGTCAGATGCACTGCAATCAGTATGGCTCCACATACCTGTAAACACCTTCCAGCACCCTAGTGAGTCACTCCCAACCCGTCTAGCTGCTGTGCGCGCTGCACACGGTGGTTACTCTGGATATTAGCTGGTGGTCACAATAATGTGACTCGACCGTGTATATATGTTATACTAGATAAAGAAAATGTAGAAGAAATAAACCAAATTTTGCAGTGAAGCGATTTGATGTTTATACGTATATACTAATGAATCTTTATGTATTATTTGTAGATAATTGAACAAATTTATAGGAAAACATGAAGCACGGTGGAGGGGGAAGGGAGTAGACTTAAAAAACTGCAAACGATTTCAGAGGGAGAAACGCATATTTTATGGAAAAAACCGGAATTGTTCACCTGTTCTCGAATTCTTAAACGGGTCGAAAACGCATATTTTGCGCTCAATTTCCTCATCTAGCGATAGTGTAGGAGTGGTCATTGCATCATGTACAACATCAATATAAACGTCCGTTCCTAAAAACTTTAAAGAAAATAATTTTAATAGAAAAAATGTACTTTCTCACAAAGGGTTTCGAAGTCCAGAATAAAAGTCACAGGTCTGTCGGTGAAGATTCAACTAATATTTCCAAAATGTCGATATTCCGCATTCTACCCGACAAATTGCTGCTGCATCGTGTGTGTTACAAATGGTTACCTCATCACCTGGCGAGAGAACAATTGTTAGCCAGAGTTCAGGTGCGTCATGAGTGGAAACAAATGATTGCAAATGATGCAAACTTTCTAAACACAGTAATAACTGCCGATGAAACATGGGTCACTATTTCACTCATCTTACGAAGCGGGCAGCGAGTGTCTGAAAACACACAGAGTCGCCTCCTGTGTAAAAAGTCTGCCAAACCAAATCTGCTGGGTAGATAATGATGACAATTTTCGTTGATCATAAAGGTGTAGTCTACCAGCATGCCGTTCCTCCACAAATTGCTGTCAATGCTGCGTATTTCATTTCAGTCTTGTAGCGTCTGCGACGACACATATCTATTAAGCGACTGGAACTCGTGGACAAGTGGACCCTACAGCATGAAAACGCTCGCCCACATATGGCTACTTGTGTTCAACAGTTTCTCACGAAATTTAGTATTGCAATCATGCCACAGCCTGCCTACACTCCTGATCTTGCCCCGTACGATTTCTGGTTGGTTTAAACAATGAAGAAGTTCCGTGGCGCAACATTCAACACAGATGCTGACGTTATTCAAGCTGTACAGGAAATCAGTAAATAAGTTTTCACAAAATGCCTTCGCTACATGCTTTGAAAAGTGAACTGAACGATCGCACGCATATCATCCGAGAGAAAATGCTTTGACAAAAAATTGCATAACTTTTGCTGTACCTACACTGGCGGAAAGTGAAAAAAGAACACCAAGAAGAAGACATCTGATACCAACGAAATTCATACAACATAATAACGGAATACAGCGGATAACGTGATCAAAACATTATGGCAAAATACAGCTGTATTTGCTCGTAAACTGAAAAATAACATTTCCATGTAACATGGTTAGTACGAGGTTGAACCGCCATGACCTGCGTCACACTGTGCAATTCTGGCATGGAGTCTGTTGTACAGATGTTGAATGTAAGTTTGGGGTATTGAGTTCCAAGCATCCTCAACCTGGACGCGTAAATCGGGGATGGTCGTGGCTGGCCGTGGAGACCGGATAAGTCGTTGTCCCATAAAATCCCACACGTGCTCAATGGGGGACAAATCCTGTGGACGTGCAGGCCATAGAAGTTGTCTCACACCCTGAAATGCATGTTGCGTTGCACGTGCCGTGTGTGGGCGTGCGTTATCTTGCTGGAAAACACCACGATGGACCGACCTTACAAATGGCACAACAACGGGCTGAATGATGTTGTTGATGTAGGAGGTGCTGTTTAACGTACCCGGTACAAAAACTAGTTGTTTACGGGAGTGATAGCTGATCGCTCTCCACATCAGGAGACCAGGTGTAGACCCTGTGTGTCGCTGGCGGACGCAAGAGAAGTGGAGACGCTCCCCTGTGCGTTTGCGAACATGCATACGGCCACCGGAGGCTCCCAAGTAGAATCTGCTTTCATCGCTGAATACGACAGATCGCCATTGCGTTCTCCAGTGCAGACGTTGGCGACACCACTGCAGCAGTTCCTGACGGTGGGCTGGAGTCAGAGGTACACATGCCAGAGGCACACGTGCACGTAGTCCTGCATCAAGTCGATGGTTGCGGATTGTTCGCACAGTCACCTCAGGTGCAACGGTAGCTCGGATTTGCGTTGCAGTGGATGTTCTGCTTGACAACGGCGTTCTTCTTATGCGTCAATCGCTCCGCGCATCAGTCCGTCTGTGACTCCCGGTTCCACGTCTTCTCGTGTGCGAATGTTCCTCGGACCATCTACGCCACCATCGTACCACCACCGATACTTCCCGTCCAATTCGCTCCGCATTACGACGATAAGACCACCCGGCCTCGCGGAGTCCGACTATAGACGACCTCGCTCAAAGTCCGATAACTGCTGAAATCGTACACGTCTTCCATGTCCAGGCATTGCAGCTTCTTCAGGGTCTTCGCACGTGTCCGTACGCCGACGACTGAATAAATTCACTTCGCCGTACTCCTTAAATAACACCGACGATAATTTGCATATTATGCCGTGCTGTGGCGTAAGCGCTCACCGGTTGGTCCCGAAATTAACATCACACCTACGTAAACTCGACCCCATTAACATATGTAAATTTGATGATCGTCCGCCAATTTCTTCTTGGTGTTCTTTTTTCACTTTCCGGCAGTGTATATTTCTTCATTCTGTGTGATTTTACTCTAGGGTTTTATGGCACGGCCGTTCTACATTATATTTAGCTACAGTAGAGGCAATTTAATTGGTACGTAGAAATAAAATCAATAAAATTGCGTAAATTTTGGAAATTTCCATAATTTTGATCGTCATGAACTGACGGAAAATATTGTTCGATTTAAAATCTTTATCTATAACAGCAACAACTCGTTGGCATTGTGCCGATTCCTTCAAAAGTCATATATTCGGTATTCTCGACAGATCCTAGTATAAGTCGGGACCTAGACTTCCGAAGAAAAAAGTTTCGACTTACACACCGAAAAATACAGTAACATAAATGCATTCAAGAGGACTTAAAGTGACATATTGTAGTTTCCTTTTTGACACAGTGAATTTTGTAGCACATAAATAAATGTCACGTGTTATTTTCTTTTGTTTATTCTCTTCTTTTCTATTCTGCCGTTTGCATTCTTCTGCTCATTCATTTCTGATATTTACGGGGGTATTTTTTTTTGCAATAACAAGAACAGAAAAAACAACAAACAAAGATCTTTGCTCTTTCAACGTTTATAAGTGAGTAACGCAAAAATTCTCATTGGCCGCCACCGGGAGTCGAACCCCGGGTCTTCCAGTTACGCGCCGGATATGCTTCCGTTACACCACAGCAGCCTCCAATTCCGCCACACTCACACACTCTAACTGCCAAGCCAATTTGGCAGGTTGCTACTTGGAGCCCCGCACATATCCGGCGCGTAACTGGAAGACCCTGTGTTCGACTCCCGGTGGCGGCCAATGAGAATTTTTCCGTGAGTCACTTATAAACGTGGAAAGAGCGAAAATCTTTGTTTGATGTTCCTGGTCCACGTTAAATGTCTGTATTAATTATTCATTCGCCTTCTAATTATTTCTTCAGTTGCTGCTTACCATCTTTGGTGAATCCAGCATTGTGCGGGGCTCCAAGAAGCAACCTGCCAAATTGGCTTGGCAGTTAGCGTGTGTGAGTCTGGAAGAATTCGAGGCCGCTGCGAAAGCATATCCGGCGCGTAACTGGAATACCCTGCGTTCGACTCCCGGTGGCGGCCAATGAGAACTTTTCCGTGACTCACTTATAAACGTGGAAAGAGCGAAGATCTTTGTTTGATGTTCCTGGTCCACGTTAAATGTCTGTATTAATTATTCATTCGCCTTCTAATTATTTCTTCAGTTGCTGCTTACCATCTTTGGTGAATCCAGCATTGTGCGGGGCTCAAGAAGCAACCTGCCAAATTGGCTTGGCAGTTAGCGTGTGTGAGTCTGGAAGAATTCGAGGCCGCTGCGAAAGCATATCCGGCGCGTAACTGGAATACCCTGCGTTCGACTCCCGGTGGCGGCCAATGAGAACTTTTCCGTGACTCACTTATAAACGTGGAAAGAGCGAAGATCTTTGTTTGATGTTCCTGGTCCACGTTAAATGTCTGTATTAATTATTCATTCGCCTTCTAATTATTTCTTCAGTTGCTGCTTACCGTTTTTGGTGAATCCCCAGCATTTTGCGGGGCTCCAAGAAGCAACCTGCCATATTGGCTTGGCAGTTAGCGTGTGTGAGTCTGGAGGAATGCGAGGCCGCTGTGGTGTAGCGGAAACATGTCCGCGTGTAACTGGAAGACCCTGGGTTCGACTCCCGGTGGCGGCCAATGAGAATTTTTCAGTGACTCACTTATAAACGTGAAAAGAGCGAAGATCTTTGATGTTCCTGGTCCACGCTAAATGTCTGTATTAATTAAGAACAGAAAAAATATCCGTCTTGCAGGGCGAATGAAAAAGACCAACCACTATTTTTGAAGTATTTTTTTCCAAACTATCCTAACTAAAGATACAACTGCTTTTTATGGGGAACGATCCCCCATTGGCAGAGCTCAGGAAATCAAGATGTAAACATAAAAAAACGAAACAAAACAAGAAAAAAAAGAGACATCTTTCTGTGTGTCTATTAAGATGCAAGTAATGTAACTTCATAAAAATACATTACTATTTTCAAGAGATTTGTATCTTCTTTCCATTCTGCGGAAAGGTTATAAAAGAAACGTTTTCATTACTGCATATTAAACAAGAAAGATGACACCGAATTTTGGGGTGTATAAAGCACGTCTTTTGAATCCGTTCTGAAGCGAATTAAATTTATCAAAGCTATTCAAAGTCAATGGAACCGGTATGGAAAACAATAGTATCTGACGGAAGAAAGAAGTTTTTCAGCCGGGTGTTTAATCCCTCAGATATTGCTGTAAACGGAATCGTGACCTTGCGCGCGCAGGTTGCAGACTCGTGCGTTAAGAAAAATATTAATTTATATGAGAAACATTTCGCACCGGAAACGCTCTCCAACACAGAAACAATTTTTCAAATCGGGCTCTTAGAAACAGAGATATCGACAAAAATAAGATGTGACTTTACGTCGGCTGGTGGGAAAACCATGCATTATTTTGGAAGAAAGTATTCCCAAAAGTTTTTTAATATGAGCGGCATCGGTCCAAGAAAACAAAATTTAGTCGAGTTTTCAGGAGCCCAGATTTGGCTACAAATACATCAAAAGCAGAAATTAACACTTATGCCCCCTGGTGGCCAAACCATTCTTTACTAAACAGTAGAAATTGTATGAAAAATATTTTCCAACAGGTGTTGTATGCGATACAGGAAGAAAGTTTCAAATCGGAGTTTTAGAAGCAGAAATAACGCAGAAAACGCAATTTACCTTTGTGCCCCCTAGAGGAAAGTCTATGATTTACTTGAAAATTTTGAATTTATAGAAAAAACATTTCTCATCGGAAACGCTATCCAACAAAGAAGGAGTTTTCAAGTCGGACTCCTAGAAGTAGAAATATTGACCAAAAAAAAGATATACATCTATGCCCTTGGCGTAGAAACCATGCATTATTTCAAGAAGAAAATGTTCCTAAAAGGTTTGTCGACATGAGTAGTATCGGCCTACAAATGACTTTTTTTTCAATCGAGACTTTAGAAGCACATATTTTGTTGCAAATAATCAGAAGCGGAAATTAAGACTTACGCCACCTGGTGGCCAAACCATTTTTACAAAAATTAGAAATTATGTGCAAAGGATTTCCCATGAGGAGCTGTTTCCGGTGCAGAAGGAATTTTTCAAATTGGAGATTTAGAAGCAGAGATATAGGGGGTTGGGCAATTTACCTTTACGCTCCCTAGTGGAAAGTCTTCGAATTACTTGAAATTTTTGAAATTATATGACAAACATGTCACACTGAAAACACTATCCAACAAAGAAGGAATTTTTTCAAATCGGACTCCCAGAAGTACATATATTGACCAAAAAATGATATACATCTACGCCCCCTGGCGGAGAAACTATGGAATATTTTAAGAAGAAAATATTAAGAAAAAGTTTATCGATGTGAGTGACATCAGTCCACGAAAAAATGTTTTCAATCGATATTTTAGAAGCTCAGATTTTGTGGCAAATACATCAGAAGCAAAAATTAACGCTTACGCCCCTTAGTGGCCAATGTATTCTTTACCAAAATTTGAATTTATATGCAATTTTTTTCCATCAGGAGGTGCATCCGCTGAAGAAAAAATGGTTTCTAATCAGAGTTTTAGAAGAAGAGTTATCGGGAAAAATGTAATTTAATTTTACGCCCACTAGCGGAAAATGTATGCGTAATTTGAAAACGTAACTATATCTAAAATACTCTTCGAGATAAGTGGAATCGAAAGATAAAAATTTTTTTTCAGTCGGATGTTTAGAAGCCAACATGTGGAATAAAACGTATTTTTTGAATTCGACATCATCTGTCTTTACGCCTTCTAGCGGCGAAATTGTACATCGTAAAAAAAAAAAAACGAAATGAAGGATCATCATTCGCATATTTCAGGCTTCCCAATGCAAAAGTAATTTTTTAAATCGGACTAATAGTTGCAGATATATCGTGTATACAGACGGACGAACGGACGGACAAACCGATAACATAAGCACGATCTTTTTTTACAAAAGACGTGTTAAAATTGAAAATAGAAAATTTCGCCAGAGTATCCTGGTGTTCTTTGTAGATAATTTATGCTATGTATCTTTCGCATGCTAAGATCTTTGTGGGTGTGAAATAAAACGAGTGATTCAGAAGTATTCATTTATTTAAGTACAACACATTGCATTTATTCCCGTCACACACCACCACACCCAGCAGATGTACATACTTAGTGGAATTAAAATATAACAATAAAGTTTACTAATTCTTGACATTGAGCAGTACGTAGGAAGATGGATTAATTGTGACGAAGTAAATTTCTCCATCATTCTTAAGCCAAGGGCAGGATTCGAACCAGCAACTCCCGGCTGCGGAGCGCTATCCACTATAACTACACGGGCATGTGCTTGCTGTCACTGCTATCTGCCTTTATCTGATGTGTGTCCTGCGGAGCACGCACGTCACATAATGAATATTATATTCGCAAAACCAATGAAACAAGATATGTGAGTCACGGTAACAGCTAAATTCCCCCACAGGTAAACATGCCCACATTCGGTAAATTGCCCCACATTGGAAAACTGTCCCATAGGAAAATTCCCCCACGGAAATCCCCCGTAATTTTTTCAGTCAGGAACCGTGCACAAATTGAATTTTACACAAAATATCGAATGTGGGGGAGATTTTCGGGTTCACCAATTCCATTTTCAAGTACTTCAAATCAAACGACAGCCTTACAAGTAGCACAAATATGTGGGGCAAATTTCCGGGTTCGGCATTGCGATAGACAACTGAAATTTCAGACTGGATACCAAGGAACAGAAAAGTACCCAGAAGAAGACCACATAGGAAATGGATGGGCATAATTCGAAAGCATGCCGGAGTAACATGGAGCAGAGAGTGACTCAAGACAAACAGTGATGGAGGAAACTTGGGGAGACCTTCTTCCAGCAGTGAACTGATAATAGTTGCTGACGATAATGATATATATATATATATATTTCGAAGGTATGCAGGAGTGACATGGAGGAGACTGGCACAAGACAGACCGTTGTGGAGGAAACTTGGGGAGACCTTCGTCCAGCAGTGGATTGATAACGGTTGACAATGATGATATATAAATTATAGTTACGCCTCAAACGCCTCAGTGTATAACCTAATAATTATCGGTAGAAATGCTTAGTTACGCTTCTAGGTGCTTCATTTAGTTTCTTAGTAATGCATTAGGGGTATTAAGTAATTTTCTAAGTCTAACATACATGTTTAATAGCAATAGCAAATAGTTTTTCACAACCTCCTACACTCACCGTACAGTAGCCTTTTTCAGAGTACCATCAAGGCACAGATTCTAACTATTTCGAGACCTATTCAGCCAAAAGCATTTTGGTAGCACCTGTTAATGTTCTACATGCCCTCGGAATGAAATGTTCTATCATTATCTTTTAAAGGAAAGTTCCATGGCACGTAAAAAGAGAAACAAGGAAAAACGAGTATTTTTCTATTCTTCATGTGACATTGAGCCAAGTATTAAAATAAACTTCTGTGGTAGACACAGTAACAGTTTAACGGAACATTGTAACATAGAAGTCAATGTACGAATAAATCAAAATTCCGGAATCAAATCAAGTTCTGGTTTGACGTCTTACGTAAAATTGGAAAACCTGCTCCTCTGAAAGCTTAAAACTGAAATGCTTACTAATAACACTTAACTGTTCAGGAACTGGTCAACAATTTTTAGACAAAAATGTGTAGCCCGCATTATTTATGAATTTTTGTAAGTATTTACATGTAAGGAGATTAAATATGGCCATGAAAAAGATTATTTGCCTCACGTTTATGAAGTAGAAGTTTATAATAAAATCACAAATATTTGTTTACAGATATTTTCAAAAATATGAAATATGATAACGAGGAACAGTTACAGTAATACATACACGAATTATGTAGAAAATAGTAAAATTATGCTAGTACGCCGATTTATTGGTGTGGGAATGTATAAATAAACGTTTCCAACCTTTCGCACATCAACCAGATGGCTTTTTCAAAGAAGTTAGCGACAAAAGATATGAAAGGTTCAAGAAAATTTTCAATTAAATGAAACTATTCATTCAGAGTTCTTTCGCATTTGTTTTGTAATTAAATTTATACAATACGAAATACTGTAATTACTTCTGCATTTCTGGCCTAAGCTAGGTTATTTAAAATTTATGTTAAGCCCTGTCGCTGCGTTTTCCGTTTGTAGGCTAACTACCCTTGGAGAATCCCTGGGAACAGGCCAGTAGTAGTCTGCTAACATGGAAGGACTCCTTTTCCATGTTAGCAGACTACTATTGAAGAGAGTTTTTCCGTGTTACCTGATGCAAAAATGTAAGGACTCCTCTTCTATGTTAGCAGACTACTGTTGAAGTGAGTTCTTCCATGTTACTTGCTGCTAACATGGAAGGATTCTACTTCCATGCTTTTTTTTTTTTTTTGATTGAAGATTTAACGACCACCGTGAGCAACTCAATGGGCTATAAGCGGTCGCCCGTCCCTAATTTAGGGTCACTGGTTCCAGGGGAGGGAGAGAGCCAATGCCGAAAGACAAACACAACATCCATGCCTGACCGGGATTCGAACCCGGACCCCTTACGGACGAATGATCAGAGGCCTGCGCCACCTGGGTGGCCCACTTCCATGTTAGCAGACTACTGTTGAAGTGGGTTCTTCCATGTTACCTGCTGCTAACATGGAAGGACTCACCCACCACCACACCCAGCCACAGCGCGGTACATACCAAGTGGAATTGCCGCCCCGGTGGCGCAGTGGTCTAAGGCGTTGGCCTCTGATCATTCGTCCGTAAGGGGTCCGGGTTCGAATCCCGGCGAGGCATGGATGTTGTGTTTGTCTTACGGCACTGGCTCTCTCCTTCCCTGGAACCAGTGACCCTAAATTAGGGACGGGCGACTGCTTATAGCCCATTGAGTTGCTCACGGTGGTCGTTAAACCTCCAATCAATCAATCAAGTGGAATTAAAATATAATAATAAAGCGGTACGTAGGAAGATGGATTAATTATGACGAAGTAAATTTCTCCATCATTCTTATGCCAAGGGCAGGATTCGAACCCGGAACTCCCGCCTGCGGAGCGCTATTCACTATAACTACACTGGCATGTGCTGTCACTGCTATCTGCCTTTATCTGATGTGTGTCCTGCTGGGCACGCACGTCACATAATGAATATTATTTTCGCAAAACCAATGAAACAAGATATGTGAGTCATGGTAACCGGTAAATTCCCCCACAGATAAACACGCCCACATTCGGTAAATTGCCCCACATTGGAAAACTGCCCCATAGGGAAATTCCCCCACGGAAATCTCCCCCACCTTTTTCAGTCAGGGACAGCGCACAAATTGAATTTTACACAAAATATCGAATGCGGGGAGATTTTTGGGTCCACCAATTCCATTTTCAAGTACTTCAAATCAAACGACAGCCTTACAAGTAGCACAAATACGTGGGGCAAATTTCCCGGTTCGGCACTGCGATAGACAACTGAAATTTTAGAACAGATACCAAGGAACAGAAAAATACCCAGAAGAAGACCACATGGGAAATAGATGGACATGATTCGAAAGCATGCCGAAGTAACATGGAGAAGAGAGTGATTCAAGACAAAACGTTGCGGAGGAAACTTGGGGAGACCTTCGTCCAGCAGTGAACTATGTATATATATATATATATATATATATATGGGATGTAAGGTCAGGTGATGCGTAACATCATAGCCTCTACTTGACAAATGTCAACCCCGCCTTCTCGTGGTGCATCCTGTTCCCACTAAAGGGGCTCTGACGACCGCCAATAGCGGTATAACTATACCATCGTGATTAGAGGAAATGCTATCCCACACTCACCAACCCGCTTGGCCAGCGTGATGAGTTATGGCCAAACCACTGCAAAATAACTCCGCAACTTAAATCTTGGCCCTCAGTCTCCGGCAGCTGGAATGTACCTGGCCAAGGAAGCGGCCAGTGCGACATGAAGGCAGAGGATGCTAAGAATCCCCGGAGGACCGGACTAGGCTGCCATCTGATGCTAACCTTGGCTACGTATAATGGACGCTCCCTATCTTCTGATTCAAGGCTTCTTGAATTGGAAGAGGAACTACAAAGGATCAAGTGGGACATCGTCGGACTAAGTGTGTAACGTATACTCTATATTCACTTTCCTTTTGATTTTACTATCTCTGGTTATTTTATTTTACTATGTAAATTATCTTCCTACTGAACGAAATATTATTTCACCCGCTGAATGTGATCTGGCAATGAGTGTAAGTCATGACGTGGTGGTAGCTAGTATATAGGCGCGTTCATCGAGACTTAGGCGTTGTGTGTTGTTATGAGGTGAGCGTTGTGTGTTGTTATGAGGTGAGCGTTGTGTGTTGTTATGAGGTGAGCGTTGTGTGTTGTTATGAGGTGAGCGTGGTGTGTTGTTATGAGGTGTCGCGTGGTTGTTGCGTTGCAGTGTGTTGT
Source organism: Macrothele yani (assembly GCA_039090855.1). Taxonomy (NCBI): domain Eukaryota; kingdom Metazoa; phylum Arthropoda; class Arachnida; order Araneae; family Macrothelidae; genus Macrothele; species Macrothele yani. The sequence continues at coordinate 54,302,650 of CM077028.1, forward strand.
TATGTAGTGGTGTGTTGTGTGTGCCTTAGTTGACCAAGAGTCTTGGAAATAAAGAAGTTTTTCAGTAAGTCAGTCTTTCTCAATTCATAGTTTTTGTCAGACCTCTGTCTGGCTGTTAGGTTTAATACTTTTATTACTTACTATAAATAACCAGCGTTGAGACTTTGTTTAAGTTCGTAATTAACTAGTAACAACACAATTTTGGGAATTCATTATTTTGAAGCTTAGTGCAAGTATATCATTAGCTAGCTGGTAAGAAGAGAATCATTCATAATAATTAGCTTAGCGGAAAGCAAATAAAGTTAATTCATTATAATTGGCGCCCGAACTTTTCTCGAACACGAGATCCTGACTATTATTATCCATGTCTTCCTTACCTGAGACAACTTCAAATTTCCACCCTCCGGCAAGTCTCGAGGGTAATGGTGTTTTTTGGACAATTTGCACGAAGCCTGTGGCTCTGACTTTGATATGAATGATCTACACGCACCCAGGCATTCTTCACCATTTCGTAATGCACCATCTTCTTATTACTCTGAGTCGCGGGTCGTACCTGAGGGAGTTCAATCCTCTCAGCGAAGCAGAATGCTTGCCCATTTCGTGCCGCATGCAGGAACAATTCATTTCAATGGTTTGGAGGGGTCCTTAAAGTTCCTCGAAGATCTGGAAGATCATTTTGATCTATATAATATTCCTGAAGACTGCAAGGTCCAAATTGCCGGCACTTGCTTGAGGGATACCGCTAAGACCTGGTATCGGCAGTGCCGAGGGTCGAACCCGGATTCTCATTATGAGAATTTCCGTGCAGAATTCTTGGAGGTCTTTCCTTTCGGCCTCAGTCAAGCTAGCCTTGCTCAACAGCTTTTTTCGCGTCAGCAAGGTCCCAATGATAGCCCTGTTGCATTTGCATTGGAAACTACACGCCTATATAACTTATGGGATCCACATGCCAGTCATGTTGACATGTTGGATACCCTCGTGCAGCAGCTCGACCCATTCTTACAAGATTTTCTTGAGGTTCGACACCCTGCCACAATTCATGAATGCCTTCGCCTCATACGCACGTATGAAGAGCGACATGGCAAACATGGTTCAACTCACCATGCTCGGGCACCCCGCGAGGCTTATTACGAAAACCCTCAGCGGCATAATAGACATAATTTTCAGCGCGAGCATACACAAGTGCCCACCCAAGCTTCATACGTTCCACCACACAGAAGAGTGGCAAACCAACAGCGAGTTTCTGCACAAGCTTCGGAATATCGTAATAATGCACAGTATGCTCGACCCCGTTTCAATCAGCAGCATTCGGAACGTTATCCTGCTCAGGGCAATGATAATTTTTCTGCCCGTGCTGAGGGCAGACGTAACGGATATGAAAATGTCAATAGACACGCGGAGTTCCCGACGCAGTTTTCACGCAGTTTTCCTCATCGTGAAAATTTTCCCGATACCCGGCAGGGTCGAGGTTTCCGACCACATGATAACCCCACCAGGATTCCTTTAAACTTCCACAGGAAGTAGACGAAGGGTCGGTCCTGCTTCCTGATACCAAACATTCTGACCCTAAAACAGTATTAGTGACTGTTCAAACTCCTCAGTTGCCTGATGTATTCTTGACACTTGAAGACATTATTGTCGAGACAAAGTTCGACACTGGGTCTGAGATCTCAGCCCTAAATACAAAGTTTTGCACTGACACTTTTTCTGCAATACACGTTCAGCCTGCAACGCAGTATTTGCGAGGTGCAAATAATGAAATCTTCAGTATCTCAGGAACTGTCACATTATCTTTAGGGCTGGGAAAAGCTCGTTTTACACATTCTTTCCTGCTTATAGACGAGCTACCCGTGAAATGTTTAATGGGAATGGACTTTATAAACCAGTTTCAAATAACTTTGAATTTTGTACAACATGTGATTTCCTTTCCGGAACCTGTCGAAATGATTCCTACGGTTCCTGTAGATATCACGAGTTTAGTATTGAGTGACCAATTGAATGAGGGGCAACGAGACCAGCTTTCTCTCCTTTTACAGGAAAGCCCTGGTTTATTTTCGGATCAACCTGGTTTCACACAGGTGGTTTATCATGTTATTGACACTGATTGTTCGAAACCAATTGCGACGAAACCTTACCCTTGTGCTCCACATAAGAAACAGGAAATGCAACGTCAAATTGCTGAAATGATTAAGCAGGGCATAATCAGGGAATCAACAAGCGCCTGGGCTGCCCCTGCCTTCTTGGTTCCAAAGAAACAACCAAATGAATTTCGTTTCGTGACAGATTTTCGCAAGCTCAACCAAGTCACAAAAACGATCAATTATCCCCTACCTGTCATGTCACATATTTTAAATGACTTGTCGTCAACCAAATGGATGTCAACTTTGGATTTGGCGAGTGGATATTGGCAGGTGGTAGTACATCCGGACTCTGTCGATAAAACAGGCTTTGTGACTCCCTTTGGGGCCTATGAATATTTACGTATGCCTTTTGGACTAGCTTCTGCACCTGCTACTTTCCAAAAACTTATGGATACGGTTCTCAGACCTGTCCTGGGTCCCCATGTGCATGTCTATTTGGATGACATTATTATCACATCAGAGACTTTTGACGAGCACCTTTCTCTGCTCAAACAGGTGTTCCAACTTATATACAATGCTGGCTTGACGTTAAAACCTAGTAAATGCCAGATAGCAAGGGACGAGATTGTATATCTGGGGTTGAAAATCACTCCCCACGGCTTATTCACTGATAATGAAAAAATTAGGCCTATTGTTGACTTTCCTCGGCCTAAAACAGCAAAAGAACTATCACGCTTTCTGGGAATGACCGGTTGGTATCAGCAGTTCGTCCCCGCTTATGCTACAATATGTGAGCCATTGTATGCGTTAAAACGTAAATACAAGAAGTTTATTTGGACACCTGAGGCTAACGCTGCATTCGAAACACTGAAGTCTGCATTGACTCAGCCTCCGGTGTTGGCTTTCCCGGATCATACTAAGGAATTTGATATTTATACTGATGCATCCGGAGTTGGTCTTGGTTGCGTTTTGTCACAAGCTGGGCATCCAATAGCTTTTGCGTCTCGTACTTTAGCCAAAGCTGAACGCAATTATTCAGCTACGGAACGTGAATGTCTTGCTGTTGTGTATGCGCTGAATAAATTTCAATGTTATCTTAACGAATTGACAGTTAACATAATTACGGATCATTCTGCCCTTCAGTATTTGAATTCTGCAAAGCACCTATCTCAAAGACTTATGAAGTGGGCTCTGAAGTTACAAGAGAGCAATATCAAAATTTCGTATCAGCCAGGTAATAAGAATCAATTACCGGACGCATTATCTCGCGTTCCGATTAGTGGGATCCCCACAGAAACTACTCCTGGATGTCAGCCTTTACTTCTAATAGCTGATATAACATCCAGAGAGCAGATAATGGCAGAATTAATAAATGATCCAGATTTTGGGGATATCTACAATTTTTTGCTTGCGGGTTCGCCCCTACAAAGTGATCCTTCTCTGGCTGGAAGGTCACAACATTTTGAGGTAATAGAGGGTCTTCTTTATTATACAAAATCTAGGACTACTAGGGCAGAGTTTCGCCCATGTATTCCGCGAACCCTTAGAATGGCTCTTTTAAATGAATTTCATGACAAACCTCTTGCAGGCCATTTAGGTATTCGCAAGACCCGTTGTAAATTGCGGAATGTTGCCTATTGGCCTGGCATGTACCAAAGTGTGCTCGCATACGTTCAATCATGTCACTTGTGTCAGATTAATAATTACCGTAATGTAAGACCGGCCGGTCACTTGAAATCTAGTTCAAGTTCTCATGTGTTTGATATTATTTCCATAGATTTATTGGGACCTTATCCATTATCTGTTAAAAATAAAGCTCGTTATGTTTTAGTACTAACTGATAATTTTTCTAAATGGGTTGAAGTTTTTCCCATTAAAGCCGCTACGGCTGAAGTTATTTGTAATGTCTTAGTTAATGAAGTATTTTCTAGATATGGTGCACCTAATAAAGTAGTTTCGGATAATGGTCCTCAATTTATTTCTGACATTTTTGAAAGAATGTGTGCGAGACTACACATTAAACATAAATTCATTTCCCCATATCATCCCCAGAGTAATCCTGCGGAACGCGTTAACCGAACGCTAGTGAAAATGATTGCGACTTTTGTAATGGATCATCATGAAAGATGGGATGACCATTTAGAACTTTTTGCGTTCGCCCTCCGCTCGTCTGTCCACGAGTCTACTAAAATTACTCCTGCAGAACTTTTTCTGGGTCGCAAAATTAAAACCCCTTTTGAAAATTTAACGGGGATTATCGACGAACTAAATCAGCGACCAACTCCGCAATCAGTACACATTATGGCAGAAAAAGCTCGTGTTGCAATGCTAGGAGCACAAGCGGCTCAAGCAAGATATTATAATTCTAGGCGTAGGGAACCAGATCTTGTCGTTGGAGATCTCACTCTCGTGGAAACGCACTTCCAGTCTTCTGTTTCGCATACTTTAGTGAAGAAATTTGCACCCAGCTACGAAGGTCCATATCGGGTGGCAAATGTCTTTGAAAATAATATTGTTCTGGAGAAACCGGACAACCATTTTCAATATGTACATGTTGATTAGTGTCGCAAGTATCACGAACGGAATATCGATTTCATTATCAATCCTACTCAACCTTCTGTTCCACAGATTCAAGAATCTATATCTCATGTTCAACCGCCAGAAATTTTAGACGAACCAACAAACATTTTTGAAGAATCTCCAGTGATTTTTCCTTCACCATCCCCCCTCCAGACGGGTTTCTACACACGCAACCTGATTCTCCCATGAGACCAAGGCTCGAATCGAGTTCGTCGAATACTAGTATCGTTCCTTTCCCTCCAGCCATTGCCAAGACTATTGCTGCGCCGTTTCCGGATAACTCTGCACCAACGCGGGCTACTTCTTCTTTGAATACCTCATCCGAAAGTATTCCTATAGGTAAATCTAAACATCGCCCTGCTCGACCACTGAATTACAGCAGCGACTCAGAGGCTTCGGACATTTCTGACTTATCAGTTATGCATCCTCAATTTCCGGTTCCAAACCGTCCAGCACCACCAAAGGCTGGGCGCAAACGTGACTTGTCTCCCCAATCTGCTTCGCCGCAACAGCGACGAAGGTAGAAATCTTTGCATCCACCCGGGTTTCGCCCCTGGAACCTACGTTCAGGGCAAACAGGGCCGATGCCTGCTGCTACTCTCATGCCACGTGGGCGTAAGCGAAAGCAAACGATGTGGCCGGAGACACGTCCGTCCAAAAAGATACTGGAAGGACACAACGGGCCCCAGCACAAAGGGACTTCATATCCAAAGCCTGGGGGAGCCCGTTCCTATCAGCCGCAAGGATTTCCGGACCGCCAGACTTCTGACGTTCCTGACCGTTCCTATCAGCCGCAAGGGATTCCAGACCGCCGGACTTCTGACCGTTCTTCTGAGCCGCAAGGGATTCCAGACCGCCGGACTTCTGACCGTTCTTCTGAGCCGCAGGGATTTCCAGACCGCCAGACTCCTGACCGTTCTTCTCAGCCGCAGGGATTTCTGGACCCACAGACTTCAGCCGTTTCGGACGGAAGGATTTCCGCCATTCCTGACCGTTCCCGTCAGCCGCCGGGATTTCCTGACCGACAGCAGACCGATGTTCCAGTTCCGTTCCAGTCCCGGAAGAGATCGAAGCCACCTGATTTTACCAGTCCAATTAGGCCTGGAAAACGTTATCGCACTAGAGTTTTTTATGCGTCCTCGAGATAAGTAAATTCTCGTGGACAGGTTCTTTTCACAGTTTGTTGTTTTTCCTGCACGACCAGTTGGCGTGTCAGAATTTCTTTTTTTCGTGTGGGCCTATGCATTCTTTTTTGTGTATATATGTGTGTTTTTTTTTATATTTCTTCAATGTCCATCTACTAATCCACTTTTTTTATATATATCTATGTGCTTAGGGGTAAAATAATAAAATTGTTACTGTTAGGCAGCTCCAGGTAAATTTCGCTGCTGATACAGTTGGTATGTATTTCAACGAATAAGGCGAACGTAATTTGAAATGAAAATAATAAAATTGTTACTGTTAGGCAGCTCCAGGCAATCTTCGCTGCTGATACAGTTGGCATGAATTCACCAAATGAGAACGTCATTTGAAATTAAAAAAGTGATTCCTGCTAGGCAGAATAAAAGGAAAGTATGCCGATGCAGGTTTGTTTTGTTCTACACTACAAATTTCACAGTCGAAAACAGATTTCGTAAATTGTCATGCCAAGTTTGATAATGTAAATACGGCTACCACCAAACAACAAATCAAAAAAAAAGATCGAGAAACGTCAATCACCGAAATGTAAGACTTACACTCCAAAATTGATAGGTTTTTCGGAAACAAAAAGAAAAAAAAAAAGAAAAAAAAGAAAAAAAAAAAAAAAAAAGAAAAATTAAGGGGGAGATGATGTAACGTATACTCTATATTCACTTTCCTTTTGATTTTACTATCTGGTTATTTTATTTTACTATGTAAATTATCTTCCTACTGAACGAAATATTATTTCACCCGCTGAATGTGATCTGGCAATGAGTCTAAGTCATGACGTGGTGGTAGCTAGTATATAGGCGCGTTCATCGAGACTTAGGCGTTGTGTGTTGTTATGAGGTGAGCGTTGTGTGTTGTTATGAGGTGAGCGTTGTGTGTTGTTATGAGGTGAGCGTTGTGTGTTGTTATGAGGTGAGCGTGGTGTGTTGTTATGAGGTGTCGCGTGGTTGTTGCGTTGCAGTGTGTTGTTATGTAGTGGTGTGTTGTGTGTGCCTTAGTTGACCAAGAGTCTTGGAAATAAAGAAGTTTTTCAGTAAGTCAGTCTTTCTCAATTCATAGTTTTTGTCAGACCTCTGTCTGGCTGTTAGGTTTAATACTTTTATTACTTACTATAAATAACCAGCGTTGAGACTTTGTTTAAGTTCGTAATTAACTAGTAACAACACCCTTTTGGGAATTCATTATTTTGAAGCTTAGTGCAAGTATATCATTAGCTAGCTGGTAAGAAGAGAATCATTCATAATAATTAGCTTAGCGGAAAGCAAATAAAGTTAATTCATTATAAGTGAGGTAAGGAGAAAAGGAGAAAATCTCATTGAACTGAAAAGTGGACATCTCTTCTACTATCGTGGGACAGATACTGGCAGAACAAGTGGTGTTGGATTTATAATAAACAAGAAACTGAAGGATAAAGTTGTAGAAGTGGAAAGCTCCTCTGACAGAGCTGCACGACTCGTTATCCAACTCTCGAGAAGATACCAGGCTCAGATTATTCAAACTTATGCACTTACCACAAGTCATCCTGAAGAAGAAATTGAAGAATTTTATAAGGAAATTCGTCATCTAAATAATAAAGGTAAGCAACACTTGAAGATAATTATGGGATATTTCAATGCAAAAATAGGGCAACAGCAACAGAATGAAACTTCAGTAGGTACATTCGGTCACGGCAACAGAAACCTGCGTGGAAATACTCTCGTAGAGTTTGCAGAGGCAGAAGGATTTTTCATCTTGAACTCCTTTTTCAAGAAAAAGCCACACAGGAAATGGACATGGAGACATCCAAATGGGACGACAAGTGAAATTGATTTTATTATGTGTAACAAAAATTCGTCATTGAAGACTGCAGTGTGCTAAACAAGTTCAACACAGGTAGTGAAAATAGATTGGTGAGATGCAAGATGCACCTCAACACTAAACTCGAACGTGGCAAGCTCATAAGATAAACAAAATGTATTAACATAACCAACCTTAAAAAACACCATAATACCTTCAAGTTGGAACTGAAGAACAGATTCTCTGCTTTAGAAGGCCGAACATCGGAAGAAGTGGATATTTCTGAAGTTAACAGAAAAGTAACCAAAGCTCTTATGGAAACAGCAACAAAACTAGCTGGGTCTAAGAACAATTTGCATGTGAACAAATTATCAGGAAAAACCAAAATATTGATGCAAAAAAGAAGAGTGATGAGGACAACTAAAGAAGATGTGACTTCCAAAGTGTAATATATAGAGCTATGCAAGACAGTACGAAAAAGTATCACTGAAGACGTAAGGATATTCAACTGTGAACTAGTTAGGAAAGCAATTGAAAACACCCAAAGACTAAAGATAGCAAAGGCACATCTCAGTAAGGGAAGAAAACAGATTATGGCACTGAGAAAAGAAGATGGTTCTGTAACAAGAAATAGAGGCGAAATTTTGACAAGAGTGAAATATTTCTACTCCAAATTATATGAAAGGGATGATACATGTACTCCAGACATCACGAAAGGTACCAGTACCAGAGCTCTTACAGTCCTCCCAGCAGAAGTTGCACATGCAATCAAGGACATGAAGCGGGGGAAAGCTCCAGGAGAAGATGGAATTACTGCAGACATCGTACAAGAAGTAAGTGGAGAAATCGAAACAGTACTCGCCCAAATTTTCACTCGATGCCTCAATGAAGGGAATATTCCTGATAATTGGAACAACGCTACAATGATCCTGCTACATAAAAAAGGTGACATTGAGGATCTCAGGAACTACAGACCTATCAGCCTCCTATCAGTGGTTTATAAAATCTTCATTAAAGTTCTTTCACACCGCTAGAAAGTAACACTGGACATGGCTCAACCGAGAGAACAAGCTGGATTCAGTAGTGGCTACAGCACAATAGATCATATCCACGTACTGAGAGAACTAATTGAAAGAGCGAGGGAATATGAACTTCCATTGTGCATGGCTTTTATCGATTATGAAAAAGCCTTTGATTCGGTGAAACCATCAGCAGTTACAATGGCTCTGAAATCCTGCGGTATTGAAGATGCATACATTAATATTATTAATAACATCTACGAAAATGCAAGTGCCAAGATTCGGCTGTTTGAAAATACAACACACATAAAAATTGGAAAGGGAGTCAGACAAGGTGACACCATATCTCCGAAGCTCTTTAATGCCACATTGAAAAATGTCTTTCAATCGCTGAACTGGGAAAACAAAAGAATAAAGTTTAATGAAGATTATCTAACACACCTCCGTTTTGCTGATGACGTAATCATTTTTGAAACTACCCCATCAGAGCTGCAGAGTATGATCCAGGAACTTGCTGACAAGAGTAAAGAAGTGGGATTAAAAATGAACTTTCGGAAGACAAAAGTGATGTTCAATGCTTTTACAAGAAATGAAGATTTATCGATTGATGGAGAAAAGCTGGAGATAACAGACACCTACGTTTATATTGGACAGCAGATATCAAGTGAGGGTCACGTTGATGAAGAAATTAATCGGCGTACAAAACTTGCCTGGAGAGCTTTTGGAAGAAACAGCATAATTTTCAAAAGCAATATGCCATTATGTCTTAAAAGGAAAGTGTTTCATCAATGCATCCTACCAGTGCTTACGTATGGTGCAGAGACGTGGACCTTAACTAAAAGAGACATACAAAGGCTGCAGACAACTCAAAGCAGCATGGAGAGGTGCATGCTTGGTGTAACCAGGAGAGATAAGAAGAGGAACTCGTGGATCCGAAAAATGACAAGAGTGGAAGACATCATGATCAGAGTTAAATCCCTGAAATGGCAATGGGCTGGACATACTGCCAGAAGGACAGACCATCGATGGACAGCCAAAATTTTAGATTGGATTCCAAGGAACAGGAAAAGACCCAGAAAAAGATCACATGGGAGATGGGTGGATGAAATTCGAAAGTATGCGGGAGTGACCAGGAGGAGACTGGCACAAGACAGACCGTTGTGGAGGAAACTTGTGGAGACCTTCGTCTCGTCCAGCAGTGGATTGATAATGGTTGACAATGAAAATGATGATGATGATGATGGTGATATATATATATATATCATCATCATCATCATTGTCAACCATTATCAATCCACTGCTGGACGAAGGTCTCCCCCAAGTTTCCTCCACAACAATCTGTCTTGTGCCGGTCTCCTTCATGTCACTCCGCATATTCGAATTTCATCCACCATCTCCCCATGTGTCTTTTCTGGGTCTTTCCTGTCCTTGGAATCAATCTAAAATTTTGGCTGTCCATCTATGGTCTGTCCTTCTGGCAGTATGTCAGCCCATTGCCATTTCAGGGATTTGCTCTGATCATGATGTCTTCCACTCTCGTCATTTTCGGATCCATGAGTTCCTCTTCTTATCTCTCCTGGTTATACAAAGCATGCACCTCTCCCATGCTTCTTGAGTTGTCTGCAACCTTTGTATGTCTCTTTGTTAAGGTCATCTCTGCACCATACAGCAAGCACTGGAAGAATGCATTGATCAAACACTTTTCTTTTAAGACATAATGGCATATTTACTCTTGAAAATTATGCTGTTTCTTCAAAAAGCTCTCAAGCAGCTTTACATACGCCGATTATTTCTTCATCAATGTGACCCTCACTTGATATCTGCTGTCAAGATAAACATACGTATCTGTTATCTCCAGTTTTTCTCCTTCAATCGATAAATCTTCATTTTTTGTAAAAGCATTGAACATCACTTTGTCTTCTGAAAGTTCATTTTTAATCCACTTCTTTACTCTTGTCAGCAAGTTCCTGGATCATACTCTGCAGCTCTGGGGTAGTTGCAAAAATGACTATGTCATCAGCAAAACAAGGTGAGGTTAGATAATCTCCATTAATCTTTATCCCTTTGTTTTTCCCAGTTCAGTGATTGAAGACATTTTCCAATATGGCATTAAAAAACTTCGGAAGATATGGTGTCACCTTGTCTCACTCCTTTTCGAATTTTTATGTGTGTTGTATTTTCAAACAGAATCTGCACTGCATTTTCATAGATATTATTAATAATATTAATGTATGCATCTTCAATACCGCAGGATTTCAGAGCCATGGTAACTGCTGATGAGTTTCACCGAATCAAAGGCTTTTTTCATAATCGATAAAAACCATGCACAATGGAAGTTCATATTCCCTCGCTCTTTCAATTAGTTCTCTCAGTACGTGGATATGATCTATTGTGCTGTAATACTCCTGAATCTAGCTGTTCTCGCGGTTGAGCCATGTCCAGTGTTACCATATATATATATATATATATATATATATATATATATATATATATATAGTTACGCCTCATGACGCATTTTTAGAAACAAGAAGTGTGTTGGAAAATCTAGGAAATGAACGTCCCACTGTTTCTGAAGACTACGTGGAACGAGTACGGAAAGTATTTTCCCGAAGCCCGAGGAAAGCAAACCGGCAAGTGGTTGCACAATTGAGATTGCCATGTACAGCAAAGACGCGAATTTTGTATAAAAGAAGTGTGGTTATATGCTTGCAAATCAAAATTGTTCAGTATTTGGAGGAGAACAATATGCCTTGCCGTTTTAATTTGCCTGTAACGTAATGGGTCGCTTAGAAATGACGGACAAACACTTCCTTGAACGTATGCTTGCTACGGATGAGTCGACATTTCACATATTAGGAGCAGTTAATAGATATAACACGCGAACATGGGGTTCGGAAAAACTGCATTTCTCGCAAACTGAAATGCATGATAGTAACGGAGTTCATTCTCACCGTGGACTTATGCGTAACAGCATTATTAACTCTTTTTTCTTCGTGGAAAAATCTATCAACGAAATGTCTGCTTAGGCATGCTGCAAAATTTGGTTGTGCCACAAGTTGAAGACTTTTAGATAGATATCATCTTTCAACAAGACGGAGCTCCTCCCCAATGGGAAGCAAGTTTTCGCGATTACTTAGGTACTCTGATCCCAGGACGAAGCATTGGCCAAGATGGTCTAATTCCGTGGGCAAACTGTTCACCTGATGTAACTCCCATAGAATATTTATGCCGATTTGTAAAAGACACCGTATACAGAAGAAAGGCCAGTGGTTTAAGGAAACTGAAAGAACGGATCGTGAATGCCCTTGCTGCTGTTGGTATGGCTTAAAGTTAGCAGGCATGGTGAGAAACTGAGTGCAGGTCGGATATCTTCCAGTCAACTAAAGGAGAACATGCAGATGTACAGTATATTAGTTTGTATCATAAAAATCTTTAGGTGTTTTCTTGTCAAATACAGCAAATCTTATGGCTGTGAGTGGTGTAGCTATTTTTAAATAATGTTCTAGAAATAGGGAATGAATTTTGGTTCATAATGTGTTTCAGAGAGTGTCAATGTTTAAGAATTCACATGACGTTCTTCACTTTCTGGTTGTGGTTCCGTTGATGAATATTGGAGTTTCGTCTTCTTTTATGTGGATCCATGCTTCATTAAAACTAGTACAATAGTCACAGTAAATTTTCATCTGTCTCCGGCTAAGTGATTTTCATAAAGAAGTCTACACCGTGTTCTGCGCTCAGCCACGTGCCTTGGCAAAAGGCGACGAACATTGATTTTTTTTTTTTTTTGGGGGGGGTTCTTTTTCGGATTCAAACATTTGTTAACAGTGGATACACAGATTTTAACGACTGCTCTTTGGTTTGGTGGATTTGTTTTTATGACCAGAGACCTTACTTTTGAAATACAGTCAACTTCCGATTATATGCTAGTGGTTTATCCGCGACTCGACTTTACCGTAATATTTTTTTCAGTAGGTAAAATATAGGTAATCTTTTTAGTCACGGTGATATATTTTTTTTTCGATTGAAGGTTTAACGACCACCGTGAGCAACTCAGTAATTTAGAGTCACTGGTTCCATGGAAGGGAGAGAGCCAGTGCCATAAGACGAATACATCATCCATGCCACACCGGGATTCGAACCCGGACCCTTTTGGACGAACGATCATAGGCTATCGCTCAGACCACTGCGCCACCGGGACGGCGGTAATTCTTTCTTATTACAAAAAAGAATTGAAGAAGGATGCGACGTAAAGACTTTCTGGCAAGGCTATTCAATTCTTGACCATCTATAACGTGGCAAGCGCCTGGGATTCAATTTCCATCACAGAGAAAACTTAAGTGCAATTTCCATCAGAGAGAAAACTTCTTTGTGATGGAAATTGCGCTTATGAAGAAAATACAAGTGCTAACAACATAGAAGCAACCAAATTAGTGAAATCGGTTCCCAGAGAGGAAAACGTTGATGAAATTAATATCACCAAATGGCTGGACTCCGACATACATGACCCTGGATCTGAACCTTTAACTGACGAACAGATTATTAATAAGAGAAGAGGAATAGCAGATGAAAACGAAGGAAGTGAAGAAGATGAGGAGGATATTTCGCAGCTGCGGGTGAATCATGAATCAGCATGGCAACATGTCGACTTGCTTCTGACTGTTCGTCCGAGATGGGTCCAGGTTCGAATCCCGGTGAGGCACGGATGTTGTGTTTGTCTTACAGCACTGTCTCTCTGCCTTCCCTGGAACCAGTGACCCTAAATTAGGGCTGGGCGATTGCTTATAGGTTGTCGTTAAACCTCCAATATGAAAAAAAAAACAAAAAAAAAAACATGTCGACAGCTTGGTCGAGTACCTTGAAGGACAAGAGATGCGTTGTCGTTGTTAGCTGATAACCTGGTTTTGTGCCGACAGCAGTCCAGAATCAAACAAAAATGCTTTGCCGTAATAAAAAGAAAACAGAAGCAAGAAACTGATTATTTTAAGAAGATTTAAACAGGTAAATTTGTAGTACGTGTTATGCTTGCAATAATAACTACTAGCCTGAATAAAACATAACACTATGTTACGCGTGCAATTTGTAGATTAGTTTATTTTTCTTGTAAAAATTTGGATTATCCGCGAATTTTATAACCCGTGAAACTCGTGCCGCCCACTATCGCGGATAATCGGGAGTTGACTATAGTCGTAAAAGTACCTAACTTCTCCGGATACTCGTACGGTGTTCTTTTTCCTGTTAAAAGCAATTCTTGACAATTTTTCCGTCGATTATTGATAATATTGCTCGTATTACATTTAGAAATGCTAATTTCATGATTTTCTCAGTGTTTTTTAATTACAGAATACGAATATTTCTCTTCGTAAAGAGCAAAAACATAACCTACCGTATTATTTACGTTCAACATTTTCTTAGCAGATCATATTTAACTGCAGCAGATGTTTCTTTCGTGTTCATCTAACACGCTGTTGCCAGTTTCAATTCTTTTAACTTATTTTATTTTCTGTAATTTCTTATCAAAAACTAAAAACGTTCTAACCCGCCTCGGTGGCGCAGTGGTCTAAACGTTTGCTCGTCCGAGATGGATCCGGGTTCGAATTCCGGTGAGGCATGGATGATGTGTTTGTTTTACGGCACTGGCTTTCTTCCTTCTTTGGAATCAGAGGCTCTGAATTAGGGACAGGCGACCGGTTGTAGCCCACTGAGTTGCTCACCATGATCGATAAAACCTGAGGCAGATTTTTTTTATGCTCCTTAGTTGTTTGTGATTTTCGGTGTGATTTTACGTTCTTCCTTAGCTTATTCCTGCTTACGCTGCTCGTGAAAGTTTACAATATCTATGCGTTTGCAAGATGTCAGGTATTGTACCTTTATTTGTTCATATTTCTATTTCTTTCCTTGTGTTTTTTGAAGTCATGGCGGAAATCGCTATTGATCTTACAGATCATGCATCATTTCGTCTAATTAGAGTGCGCTAGCGTGTATCTGCGTTAGACGATGCTGCTGACGGTGAGGGATTTTCTTGTTATGTTATTTGCTAAGAGCTGCTACCAATGGAGTCGTCTGAATACGCATATGACATCCCCGAGAGTATGCAATCTTCACCATTCCACCATCGCACCTCTCTTCCAATCATAGACTGACGTTAATAACGTCGACTGCTGACCACGTTCTCCAGCCTGCTCCTTTCGTCTTTCCGCCTCGCTCCACTGATAGAGAATAGGCTTCTGATGCTACCTCTTCTGCTACGTCATGCTCGTGGTTCCAGTTGGTTAATCAACCAGCCTCTAAACAAACTGATCCAAGGGGCATTTTCAATTACCTCTTCAAAAATACTGCGTCTCACGCTCCCGGATTCTTGGAACGAAGCATAATACATTTGTGACCGCGCTGTTGTTTTTGAGGAGTTGGATGACACTAATTCTTCTTCTTACATTGCAGCTCTGGGTAATACCCTTACACTGGATGACATTACTGATACCGTGCGTACAGCGCAAGGTATTGTTGTTTACCTGAAGACGCTTCGAGCGTAAGATAACTTGATGGCTAGTGGTCTGGATATCAAATCTCGTCATCTTATTCCGAAACTACTTATTCATCATTGTGTGAAAGTCATACTTACGAATATATCTCCAGATATTCCTGACTGAGCTTTACTTGATGTTTAAAAAAACATGGCAAAGCTCTAGATTCGATAAGGAGAATGTGAGCTATCCTATTTGATGGCAAATTTGTCCATATCTGTACTTCCAGACGAGTTGGTCGCTTTGTCTTTCCTGACGAAGCGGCTCTCAATGCTCCACCGTCACTCATCTAATTAACACTTCGTGACTGGAATCACAGAATATATGTTCATGTAGATGGCAGATGCTTTTGTTGTAAACAAGATGGACATGTACGTGCGGCATGTCCCTAACTATTGCATCAGCGTGCTTCAGCATCTTCCCACTATCTAGAGACTGTGGAAAAGCCTTAAAAGCCTTCACAGCCGTAAGCTCTTCTTTGGACATTCTGTTGCAGCAACTGTTCGAGGTCCAGGTGAACAAACCATACTTCCCATCGCCACCAGCTCAGTCATCAGTTGATCGCAATGGTTTCACAATCACTAAACTCAAAACGTTTTCCAAAAACGAGGTGCCTACTTTATCTTATAATGTTTCTCCTCATACTCGGCCCCCTCCTTCTTCCAAACAAGATGCAACTGAAACGTTCACCAAACCCTTATTATTGCAAGGACTGATTGCAAATGATGTTGCAGAATCAGATTCTAAAGACAATTCTATGGACGTAGATGCTCAAGCATCTGCCCGGAAACGCCCAGCATCTAAAATGGTAATTGAAAGTATGATCTCTGTGATTTTTATCTTAGTTCTGCTTCCAAACGTCAAGAAGCGCCATGTTATACAGAAGAGGAGTCCCTTCCTTCGAAGCAGGCGTCTGGTGGGGAGTCATCCCATCCATGTGGTATGTCTTGTCCTCGGACTAAACAGAGAAAATCGTATGCTGATCTACGTGAACTCGAAGTTCAATATCTTCCGCAATTGGACATGCCTTGTGGGTGCATCTCTTCTGAAGATCTCGTCGAGTATCTAGTTACTATTAAAACATCAAAAAACGAAGTCAAAGGCACATGTTTAGGAAACACTACACTAACTCACAGAGCCTTGTTGCTCAAGGCTCTCTGTAAGTTAGCGTAGTGTTTCCTAAACATGTTAACGGCAGTATCGGAAGTGTAGTGTTTCCTATTACATTTGCACGGCAGTATCAGAATTGAACATCCGCTGATTCGCAAAGGATTGCCTTCTCCGATGAGTCACGTTTTCTGCTTCATAGAATGGATAGACGTTGGCGTATAAGGCAAGAAACATCGGAGAACAAACGCTCTACAACCCCTGCTGGAAAAACACAAGGTGGTGGGGGCAGCGTTATGGTCGGGAGAATGTTTTCGTGGTATTCTCTGGGTCCACTCATACCTGTGGAAGGCACTATTCACTGAATTCCTTATGAATCCATCCTTGCAGACCACGTACATCCATACATGCTGATTGTCTTCCCTGGGGCGGATGGGATCTTTGAGCACGACGATGCGACGTGTCACACAGCTAGAAATTTCCGAGAGTGGTTGGAAGAGCACGTTGCAGACTGCAAGGTACTTCCCTGGGCACCTAATTCCCCAGATTTAAACCCAATTGAGCATCTGTGAGACCATCTCGATTGTGTTGTTCGCCCTATGGATCCTCCACCACACATCCTCTAGCAGCTGTCAGATGCACTGCAGTAAGCATGGCTCCACATACCCGTGAATACCTCCCAGCGTCTTATTGAGTCGCTCTCAGTCCGTCTAAGCTGCTGTCCGCGCTGCACATGACGATTACTCTGGATATTAGCTGGTGACCACACTAATCTGACTCGACCGTGTATCTTGGTTACTCACTACTAGTAGAATGTAGGCAAGATCTGTAATCATGCGCCCCTGTAGGATGGGACAAGAGGGGAGACTGCCCCCCCTCTGGAAATCTGACTGTCATTTCAGTTCTTGGGAAGCACGACAAAGAAGTTTTTCCATAACACTAATTCTGATTGATAAGTTATATGTTGAACTTCTGGAGGTGTGTGTGTCTGCCTTTAGTAAAAACACTGGGAATTTGCAGAGAAAGTAATAATTCTGAAATTTGCCAATGCATGTTGGAGTACAGTATACATGAGCACAGTGTAGGGCCGTGTGAAAGACCGAGAGCCGCGCCGATGGTGCAGTAGTCTTCTGACCATTCGCACTGGAATGGGTCAATGTTCGAATCCCGGTGAGGCATGGATGTTGTGTTTTTCCTACCGCACTGGCTCTTTCCCTTTCCTAGAACCAGTGGCCCTAAATTAGGAACAGCCGACTCCTTGTGAAATGAGTTTCGCAAGTTTTTTTTCAGAACTTTTCCATGGGAGTGTTATTTTCCTTTTTCATGATCAATTGAATGATCACTATAGTTTTGTGGTGTATGGAAGAAAAATGGCCAAAAGGCGCAAGGCTCAGAAGGACAACAAAATATTTTTCTATTGTTCCAACATGCTGTCAAATTTAATCTGTCAGTATTATATTAAGATAATACAACGTAGTTTGTCACAAACATTTATGTTTTCAAGTCGACAATGGTTTCGCTGGGTATTAACTGACCTTGCTTCATCAGGACGAATGGCAGGTAAATATTTAAATTGTGTATGATATCATAAATGGTGTTTACAGTCACGGGGTTTGATTAGTTGCTTCCAAAAAATAAAATACATAAATATGGCATTCCTTTTCGGCCTATAGTAAGTAATATCGGCACAGCAACATATAAATTATCCAAGTTCTTATCTTTAACATTATCTACCTTGGCCACTCCAAACGAAATATCTGTGAAAAATTCCATTGAGTTTATCAATGGACTCAAACTACACCCCTGGGTAGATCAACTTATGATATCCTTTGATGTGGTATCTATGCTCACCAATGTTCCAGTAAAAGGAGCTCTGGAATCCCTAAAATCAAGTCTTATAGAGCATCATTACAGCCAACCTGATGTAGAAGAAATAACAAGACTGGTGGTCATTTGCATACAACAGAACAGTTTTACTTTCCGTGGAAAGTTTTATGAACATACGGAATGTCTAGGCACGGGCAACCCACTGTCACCTATATTATGTGAAATCCACATGCGTCGATTTGAAGAAAAACATTTCAAACCCATGAAAGTTGACTTATGGATACGATGTGTAGACGATACTTTCGTTCTATGGAAGGAAAAACATTCTGAAATTCTTGAATTAGTCAAACTTATAAATTTTATTGATCCTCACATTGAGTTCAGCTGTAGCACCATCAAAATTGCCTAAGTAGGACAGGCTTAACATTACCACGGAGGGACTTTCAACTCTCGTAGATGTGTTTTAAAACGTGTAAAATAGTTAAGTTACATGATCCATACAGGGTAATTCAGAACTCATGGGACAAATTTTAAGGGCTGATAGAGCACACTAAAACAAACATCTTTTGTATAGGAATGTATGGGCGCAAGTGACGCGTTGAGGCACAAACACAAGAAATAGACATGAAAAGAAACATAAATCGTTTACTTGCAGCATCGTTGGCAAGTGTTTCTTTACAGCAATGTTTACAATAATTGCTCAAAATTGCGTCCACCAACAATAATACATGCGTGGCAGCGTCGACGGAGTGATCGGCGTACAGTTTCAAAGATGCCAGGTATTTCTCGCACACGTGCAGCCGCAACGGATATTCGAGCAACGAGGTCCTCAACAGGATCAACTGGAGTCTCGTAAACGAGGGCATTCAGATGTCCCCAGAAGAAGTAATCGAGGCTCGGTAAATCGGGCGATCGGGGTGGCCAACGGACTGGTCCTCCACGGACAATCCATCGCGTACCAAAAGTGACATCCAGGTAATTGCGCACTTTAATGTTGAAATGGCCTGGAATCCCATCATGCTGAAATTACAGTCCTTGTCGGACGGCCAGTGGTACATCTTGAAGCAATTCTGGTAAAACCTCTTCCAGAAAAATACGATAACATCTGCCATCGATTCGTGTTGGTAGTAGATATGGGCCAAGCAGGAAGTAGTTCACAATACCCGCCCACACATTCACAGAGAATCGTTCTTGGCAGGCATGTGGACGTGTAGCGTGTGGGTTAGAGGTTGCCCACACATGACAATTGCGCACATTCAAAACAATTTCGTATGTAAAAATCGCCTCATCTGCGAATAGCACATGAGCTGGGAATTTCTTGTGTTTGTTGCCCAACGCGTCACTTGCGCCCATACATTTCTATACAAAAAGTTTGTTGCAGTGTGCTCTACCACCCCTTAAAGTTTGTCCCATGAGTTCTGAATCACCCTGTATAATCTACGATACCCACTATGGAGAGAATTTTTGAACGCCCTGTGTTTGTGTATAGATATATGATTATGTATAATTATAAATTGAGTTTTGATTTATAGTTCAAAGCAGATCTTTCCGGGTCCGGGTACAAAATTGTTGGCCCGTTTCCAACTCTGGTGGGTATTAGTTAACGTTCTGCAGCTTACTTTTGTGTTGTCAGACTTAGATATTACTGGTCAGTTTTTAGGGTAATTCAAAAGTCCTAGCCGTTTTCAGACAGTCGATACAAATATGTATAAATTCATAAACATATAAGTTCTTTTTTTTTTTTTTTTGATTGGAGGTTTAACGACCACCGTGAGCAACTCAATGGGCTATAAGCAGTCGCCCGTCCCTAATTTAGGGCCACTGGTTCCAAGGAAGGGAGAGAGCCAGTGCCGTAAGACAAACACAACATCCATGCCTCACCGGGATTCGAACCCGGACCCCTTTCGGACGAATGATCTGAAGCCATCGCTTAGACCATTGCGCCACCGGGGCGGCACATATAAGTTCAATCTTTCATATAAGTCTAATCTTTGCAAACGTATAAGTTTAATCTTTCATATAAGTTTAATCTTTGCAAATATATGTTTAATCTTTGCAAACATATAAGTTTAATCTTTGCAAACATATAAGTTTAATCTTTGCAAACATATAAGTTTAATCTTTGCAAACATATACGTTTAATCTTTGCATCGTGCTCGATGGTCCTACATCATCGAGACGCCATGTCTTTAATCCCCTGACGAAAACATACCTTTGGTTTCGTAAAAGTTTAATCTTCGAAACAGAGTCCATCGTGCTCGATGGTCCTACACCATGATGAAGTTTTGAATCCCCCTACGAACACATACCTTTGGTTTCGTAGCAGTTTAATCTTCGAAATAGACTACTTCATGCTCTATGATCCTACAGTGTCGTGATCCCATGTCTTGAATCCCCCTACGAAAACATACCTTTGGTTTCGTAGCAGTTTAATCTTCGAAATAGAATCATCGTGTTCGATGGTCCTACACCATGATGAAGTTTTGAATCCCCTACGAACACATACCTTTGGTTTCGTAGCAGTTTAATCTTCGAAATAGAGTACATCGTGCTCTATGATCCTGCACCGTCGTGATCCCATGTTTTGAATCCCCCTACGAACACATACCTTTGGTTTCGTAGCAGTTTAATCTTCGAAATAGAGTACATCGTGGTCGATGGTCCTACACCATGATGAAGTTTTGAATCTCCCTACGAAAACATGAAAACATACATTGGTTTCGTAGAAGTTTAATCTTCGAAGTAGAGTTCATAGGGTTTGATGGTCCTACACCTTCGTGATGTCTGGAATCTCCCTACGAACTCATACCTTTGGTTCCGTAGAAGTTTAACCTTCGAAGTAGAGTTCATCGGGTTCGATGGTCCTACACCATCGTGATGTCTGGAATCCCCCTACGAACTCATACGTTTGGTTCCGTAGAAGTTTAATCTTCGAAGTAGAGTTGATCGTGCTCGATGGTCCTACATCATCGTGAAGCCATGTCTTGAATCCTCCTGCAAAAAAATTCCTTTGGTTTCGAGGCAAAATCAAAGGAATTTTTTGTGATGTTTTGGAAGTGTTTCCCACGCAGAAAATGCGCCACACACCGGAATAAGTGGTACTTCGGAGACGCGAATTTTTGATTACCAGCAGAGTGTGGCATTAACTTAATACCCTCCAGTACCTGTATTTTTCCTTCAGTGGGTCGAGTACCATGAGTAGGAGCATTTCCCTGTTGGAAGGTAACTCGTTTACGGTACACCAGAGCAGGGAAGTTTAGGCTTAAAGCGGGATACCGTACTTCCGCTCCAATTGGCCACAGTACAGCTGCCCATTAATGCCTCGGCCATCAGAAATTAATTCCCATAGAATAGGGCCCTAAAACCACCACCATACGCACGCATAACATAACTTTTTGCTCAGACAGTCACCTTCTTGAGAGTGGTTTTGGTGGCTTTATGGGATCTAACCCCTGTTTTTATCATATCATGACTAGCTCACAGCCCGTGCCATGCACGGGTGATAAAGTTGTGACTCAATTTTTTTATGAAATTACTCTGCAATGCGAAGAAAATGAAATAAAACACGATATTACACCTACGTCACGGACAAACGTCGAAGACAGTTGGTTCAGCACGTGCATATTGCCACAGATGAAGCCATTTCTCTTACTAACTTTATTTTATTTTCCGGGATTTCTCCTTGATTTTGCATACCGTGCGAAAGCGATGAGCTTAGTTACGATTTAGGCCATCGGATAAAAGCAGATGACGCTGAAAGTACTGAATGACGTCAGAGCGTTAGGGACAGACGTAGCCTATTATACACTGGCGTGCACAAATTAAGGCCGAGACGGTTTTTTCAATGTAACGTCCTGAAGAAGTGCTCCACATCGACTCAAATCATACCATAAGATCCCCAAGATGTAAGAATATGGGACAAGTGAGCAAAACTGTCTCAAACAAGGAATCCAAAGGATACAAAGGTACTTTATTGAAAAGGTAACTTCGAGCACAACTGGACAGAAGACAGAAACGTACATGTGACAGGCGGCTGCCAAGAAAAATCCAGTCTCTAGTAAGGGATAGGATCACCCCTGACTGCGTTGCAGGATTTACAGCGTCTGTCCATGCTGAGGACGAGGTTGTCAAGGAGCTGTTGAGGCATCGCGACTCATTCCTCTTGTAGCGCCAATCGCAGTTGCGGAATCATTGCTGGCGGCAGGTGACTTGCTGCCAAGGGTCTCCGAAGAAGGTCCCACGCGTGTTCGATTGGATTTAGGTCCGGGGACCTTGCGGGCTAATCCATGCGTTGAATATCTTCACTCTCCAACAGCTCTGCGACAGCCACTGTGCGATGAGGTGTAGCGTTGTCGTCCATGAAGAGGAACTCAGGACCCACAGCACCTCTAAACAGACGCACGTGAGGCAGGAGAACCTCGGTACAATAGCGGACACCAGTGACTGAACCTCCTTGAAAGATGTGGAGTCAGTACGGCTACCAAGCATGATACCGCCCCAAACGAGAACTCCGCCACCTCCAAACAGGTCACTTTCGATGATGTTGGAGGTGTGATTGCGTGTTCCCTGCTCTCTGCAGATGTGTATACGTCCTGAATCGTTTGTCAGGCTAAATCTGCTCTCATCCGTGAAGATAACTCGGCCGCCCCGGTGGCGCAGTGGTCTAAGCGATGGCCTCTGATCGTTCGTCCGAACGGTGTCCGGGTTCGAATCCCGGTGAGGCATGGATGTTGTGTTTGTCTTACGGTACTGGCTCTTTCCCTTCCCTGGAACCAGTGACCCTAAATTAGGGACGGGCGACTGCTTATAGCCCATTGAGTTGCTCACGGTGGTCGTTAAACCTTCAATCAAAAAAAAAAAAAAAAAAAAGATAACTCGACCCCATTGCTGATGAGTCCAGTTCTTATGTTCCTGGCAACACAGAAACCGCCGTCTCCGATGAGCAGGCGTTAAAGGCATACACCGTACTAGTCGTCGTGAAAATAGACCACCTTTGTGCAGCCTCCTGGCCAAGGTAAAACGCGAGAACGGACGTCCAGTTGTCTGTTGAATGTGCCTTGCGATTTCTCCGGCTGTCTGCCGTCTGTCTCTCCTCGCCTGTAGGACAATGTACCGGTCGTCCGCCGTCGTGGTTGTACGTGGACGACCACTACTAAACTCTCGGACAGCTGTTCCTGTTGTTTTAAATGCTCTCCAAGCTCGTGAAACGATGCTGTGAGCGATTCCGCACTCCTCGGCCACACTAGTCACACTTCGACCTTCTTCCAACTTCCCAATGACGCGACCTCGGGTAAAGGCATCCAGATGTCGTCTACTGGATTGCCTGTTGGCCATATCGCACGGTGGCAGCAACTTGACGTCGTTCAAACCGATGTACACCGTGCAATAGCTTTCACCGAATCGCTGAGCGTACACCGCCCGTGTGCTTTATAGCCTTCCGACACCCCCACCCCACCCCTACGTCATACTGCATGTATGCGCATGCCCTACCGTACCGGACCCAAGTGGGTCCGGTACGAACAGATCGAAAGTCCTGAGTGGTCTTTCGGTCTGTTCTGCTTGCTCGTTCCGCTGTTATGCTAATTTCTCCTCTTCGTCCTTAATTTTTGCACACTAGTGTACGTATAAGTTTTATTCGGGAAAAATATCCACATTTCATCACATATCGCAATTCTCCCAAAGAAACGGCCGTCTTGAGAATTTTCTAGCGATTGGCTACACACGTGCGCACGTCGCTGAAATTGAGCAGCAGTCAGTTCATGGGGTACTTTGCCGACGGCTCCTGCGTCTTGTCTAGTTGCAGGCTGAGGTATTACCAGCTCATTTGACAGTTGTCTACGGCTTGTGTACGCATACGGCTTGGCGAACACCTTCAGAATTCACCGTCGAAGATCTTCCAACCCGTGCTTTGTTTTCAAGGCAGCAGTTCCCATCTTTAAATTCTTGAAAATAAAATGTTACCGTCTTTCAGATATACTGCTCCTTCACCTTCTGCCGAACAAATTTCCCTATCTGCAGCTGCAGCGGTCAACTTTCTAAAAAACAAGAAAGGTAACCGCACACGGATCGTGTATTTCTCGTCCACAGCTTTCGACAAAAGAAAATTTTCCATAAATCACGGCAGGGTGTGAATCTATTCATACCCGCAAGACGATATGGGTTTTCTGGTCATGTGTTGATCTTATCTTCATAACACATACGAGTAATTGCCTGACCCAAGACGATTCTTCAAAAAGACAATGATTTTTGAATCACCCAAATAATACTAACCAAATTATTGTTATATGCGCTTTGGCTAACTAATGCTGTTCTAATATGGCCGCCGTTTGCGGATTTCACAGCTGTTGGCAAAGCAATAATTGTTCATGCCGAGCCTGTTATTATTATTATTTCTTTTTTATTGGAGGTTTAACGACCACCGTGAGCACCGTAATGGGCTATAAGTAGTCGCCCGTCCCTAATTTAGGATCACTGGTTCCAGGGAAGGGAGAGAGCCAGTGCCGTAAGACAAACACAACATCCATGCTTCACCGGGATTCGAACCCTTTCGGACGAACAATCAGAGGCCACCGCTTAGACCACTGCGCCACCGGGTCAGCCCAAGCCTGTTACGTTTTCACGTTCTGAGACGTTTTTTTTTTTTTTTTTTTTGATTGGAGGTTTAACGACCACCGTGAGCGACTCAATGGGCTATAAGCAGTAGCCCGTCCCTAATTTAGGGTCACTGGTTCCAGGGAAGGAGAAAGCCAGTGCCGTAAGACAAACACAACATCCATGCCTCACCGGGATTCGAACCCGGACCCCTTTCGGACGAATTATCAGAGGCCATCGCCTTAGACCACTGCGCCACCGGGGCGGCTCTGAGACGTTTGTTGCTGCGTTGACTTCTAACCCATATGGCCTCTGTGGTTTTCCATAAGGGTTTCCTGCTGCTCTGAGTACGGAATGTTGACTGATACGCTATTAGGGCCGCCGTTGCGGCGCTGTGATCTAAGCGCAGGCTTATGATTCGTACGAGAAGGGGCCGGGTTCGAATCCCGGTGAGACATGGATGTTGTTCTAGCTCCCTTCCTTCCCTGGAGCCAGCGACCCTAAAATGATATAAGGACAGGCGCCTGCTTATAGCCCATTGAATTGCAAACGTTGCTCGTTAAACCTTCAATCAAAAAAAAAGTTTTTTTATGTGCGTGAATGGAAAATCAGTGGGACAATCTCTTTGAACATAAAAACTGCACCTTAATTTTTTCTCCATTTATAATTTTCATCTTAATTTTTCTCCATTTATAGTTTTCTTAGAAAATTAATAAATAGGAACTGTACTATAACGAAGTAAATTTCTCCGTCATTTCTGTCCACGCCAGGATTCGAACCCGGATCCCCTCATTCCGGAATAAGTCACTCTACCAATTGAGCTACGCGGACGTTTTATTCTGATTCCTATCTGCCTTTATGTCGTGTGCGTCCTTCTGGCAGGTACGTTACATCATCTCCCCCTTATTTTTTTTTATTTTTTTTTTCGAAGTGCTGGAGAAGGGATTCTCTGATTTTTCCTATCTCGCGGTGTGGAAATAACATCACACCAATGCGAGATTTTGAACGGTCGTGTCATCCGGATAGTTCGGGCGCCATTATAACGAAGTAAATTTCTCCGTCATTTCTGTCCACGCCAGGATTCGAACCCGGATCCCCTCATTCCGGAATAAGTCACTCTACCAATTGAGCTACGCGGACGTTTTATTCTGATTCCTATCTGCCTTTATGTCGTGTGCGTCCTTCTGGCAGGTACGTTACATCATCTCCCCCTTATTTTTTTTATTTTTTTTTCGAAGTGCTGGAGAAGGGATTCTCTGATTTTTCCTATCTCGCGGTGTGGAAATAACATCACACCAATGCGAGATTTTGAACGGTCGGGTCATCCGGATAGTTCGGGCGCCATTATAACGAAGTAAATTTCTCCGTCATTTCTGTCCACGCCAGAATTCGAACCCGGATCCCCTCATTCCGGAATAAGTCACTCTACCAATTGAGCTACGCGGACGTTTTATTCTGATTCCTATCTGCCTTTATGTCGTGTGCGTCCTTCTGGCAGGTACGTTACATCATCTCCCCCATATTTTTTTTTATTTTTTTTTTCGAAGTGCTGGAGAAATGATTCTCTGATTTTTCCTATCTCGCGGTGTGGAAATAACATCACACCAATGCGAGATTTTGAACGGTCGGGTCATCCGGATAGTTCGGGCGCCATTATAACGAAGTAAATTTCTCCGTCATTTCTGTCCACGCCAGGATTCGAACCCGGATCCCCTCATTCCGGAATAAGTCACTCTACCAATTGAGCTACGCGGACGTTTTATTCTGATTCCTATCTGCCTTTATGTCATGTGCGTCCTTCTGGTAGGTACGTTACATCATCTCCCCCTTATTTTTTTTATTTTTTTTTTCGAATTGCTGGAGAAGGGATTCTCTGATTTTTCCTATCTCGCGGTGTGAAAATAACATCACACCAATGCGAGATTTTGAACGGTCGGGTCATCCGGATAGTTCGGGCGCCATTATAACGAAGTAAATTTCTCCGTCATTTATGTCCACGCCAGGATTCGAACCCGGATCCCCTCATTCCGGAATAAGTCACTCTACCAATTGAGCTACGCGGACGTTTTATTCTGATTCCTATCTGCCTTTATGTCGTGTGCGTCCTTCGGGCAGGTACGTCACATCTCCTGGTACGTTACAGTACACCAATTACACTCAAAATAATGTAACTATACTAATGATCCGATTTATTAGTATAATTACAGTCTACTATACTAATAATTTGAATCATTAGTATAGCTACACTATTAGTTACATAAGTATAGTAGAAATGAGTTTCCAAGCTTTCGCACATCAACCAGATGGCCTTTTTAAGGAAGGTAGATAGCAAACTGTCTATAAAGTAGATACACAGCAAAATGTTTACAAGAAAGGTAGACAGCAAACTGTTTACCTTCCTTGAAAAAGTCATCTGGTTGATGAGCGAAAGCTTGGAAACTTTGATTTCTACTCTACGCCAAGAAATTTGGATCATTAGTATACTATTCTGAGAATTAAAGAAAAATTTCATTCTCTAATTACGTAACGAACGTGATAGCAACAAATTTTTCTTGAATACATTTTGGGAAATTTTTCTTGAATACATTTTGGGAAATTTTTCGTGAATACATTTTGGGAATGCTCTAAAATTCTCCAAATCGAAAGTCTTGCAACTACGCATTTCTAGAAGGTAAGAAAATTTCTTCAACTAAAAACACTCAGGAAAAAGTCCTTTGTCCAGTAAACATGGAAGGTAAATATAGGATGTCATCGCTCTGTCCACGTTATTTTATAAACAACGAATAGCAACTGAAAAATTGTTCATTCCACACCGCTGGGATCTAACCCCAGATCTCTCGATAACTAGCCGAGTACGTTCGCTTAACGCAACGGTGCCAACAAATCACAGCGCTATTCGTGGTTTATCAGTCAGCATCTGACTACACAAATCCATATTGATGGCCTCAGCAACTGATGTGTCGCCATCTAGTTGAATTCAACAGAGCAAGCCGTTTAATAACAGCTGATAAATCCAAAGGGCGATAGAAAATGGTGAATATATTTCAAATACGTAGAGATAATGTAAATATACGATGTCATCGCTTTGTCAACGTTATTTTATAAACAACGAATAGCAACTGAAAACCTGTTCATCCGACACCGATGGGATCGAATCCCAGATTTCTCAATAAGAAGTGATAAACCACGAATAGCGCTGTGAATTGTTGGCACCGTAGCGTAAAGCGAACGCACTCGGCTAGTTATCGAGAGATCTGGGGTCCGATCCCAGCGGTGTCGGTAGAACAATTTTTCAGTTGCTATTCGTTGTTTATAAAATAACGTGGACAGAGAGATGACATCGTATATTTACATTATCTCCACGTGTTTGAAATATATTCAACATAGAAGGTATTCAGATTTTTCGAATTTTTACGTAGCATCTCAAATTTTAGGCTCTTCATTTTGAGTGTGGTACCATTTTTTGCACGTTCTTTGAGGAAAAAGATCGTGCACATGTTACCTGTTTGTCCGTCCGTCCGTCCGTCCGTCCGTCCGTCTGTGGACGCCATATATCTGCAACTATTAGTCTGATTTGAGATTTTTTTTTTTTGCATTGCGAAGCTTGAAAGGCCCAAATGATCATCCTTACATTCCCGTTTTACTGTATTACGATGCACAATTTTGCCGCCAGAGGGCGTAAATGCAGATGATATCGAATTTAAAATACATTTTATTCCATATAATTGATTCTATGCATGCGATAGAAAAAATTCTTTACCTTTCGTTTCCATTTATGTCGATGATTACTTCAGGTATACTCATTCTTTCAAATTACGCATAGAATTTCCGTTAGAGGGTATACGTAAATTGCGTTTCTCCCGATATCTCTGCGTTTAAATTTCCAATTTGCCACCGGAGAGCGTAAGTGTTAATTTCTGCTTTTAATGTATTTGCAGCAAAATCTGAGCTTATAAAATATATTGTTTCTCAGCCAGGGGGCGTAGATGCATATCTTGTTTGTGTCGATAACTCTGCTTCTAAGAGTCCGATTTGAAAAATTCTTCCATGTTGGAGAGCGTTTCCGTTCCAAAATGTTTCTCATATAATTTCAAATTTTTCTTAACACAAGTCTGCAACCAGAGGGCGTAAGTTTACGGTTCAGTTTTCAATAATGTCGCTGCGGGACTAAAAATCCGATTGAAAAACTTCTTTCTTTTGTCAGGTACTACTAACTGTGCAAACTCTGCGTTCGTATTTCCTTCCCAAACTATTACACAATTTCGCCGCTAGGTGCGCAAATGCTTAATTTGTTTTTTTCAATATCTGTGCTTCTAAATGTGTGATTTAGAAAGTTATTTTAACACCGGATGCCATTTACGTTGTAGAACACTTTAGGTTAGTATATAAGGAATTTCGTAGTTCACTGTTCTGTCGATAGGTTGTGTTTGTGTACCTCAGTTTGCAGAAGTATCGCCACTTCTAAAAACTATATTGAGAAATGTCTTCTTTACTGTATGTCATTCGCTACAATAGAGATGCAGAGCATTCTCCTCTTTAAATAATGCTAAGATTTCCTGCTAGAGGCGTAAAGGTCGAAACGTTTTTTGTTTTTTTCCCGCTATCTCAGCTTCCGGGTGACGTATTTAAAAAGTTCTTCCTGAGCACAGCTTTTTTCATGAAGAATATTTTCCGCCTATTTTCAACTTTTCTATTATGCAAAATTCTTCCGCTAGGAGGCGTAGAGTTATACCATGTTTCCTTCTATATTTCTCCTTTTAAATTTTCGATTTGAAAATCTGTTTGTCTCTGATATCCTTTTGCCATGAGAAACTTTTTATGAGCCATTTGTTAATTTTCATAACATGCTTTTATCCGCTGGTGGAAGTAAGAAGCTGTATTTATTTCTGGATGTTTCATCGATTGTAGAACCCTGTTGCTTGTTTTCCTAACCAGTTTCATTTACTTTGAATAGCTTTGATAAATTTAATTCGCCTCAGAACGGATTCAAAAGAGGTGTTCATTACAACCAAAAATTCGGTGTCATCTTTCTTGTTTTTCTACTTGTGAAAACTTTTTACAAAGGGTACTCAATTTCGTTCTTGGAACTAAGAAACTGTTTTTATTTCTAGATGTTTTATCGATTGTAGAAACCGGTTGCTTGTTTTCCTAACCAGTTTAATTGACTTTGAACAGCTTTGATAAATTTAATTCGCCTCGGAACGGATTCAAAAGACGTGTTCATTACAACCAAAAATTCAATGTCGTCTTTCATGTTTTTCTACTTGTGAAAACGTTTTACATAGGGTACTCAATTTCGTTCTTGGAACTAAGTAGCTGTTTTTATTTTTGGATGTTTTATCGATTGTAGAAACTAGTTGCTTGTTTTCTTAACCAGTTTAATTGACTTTGAACAGCTTTGATAAATTTAATTCGCCTCAGAACGAATTCAAAAGACGTGCTCATTACAAACAAAAATTCGGTGGCATATTTCTTGTTTTTCTACTTCTGAAAACGTTTTACATAGGGTATTCAATTTCGTTCTTGGAACTAAGTAGCTGCTTTTATTTCTGGATGTTTTATCGGTTGTAGAAACCGGTTGCTTGTTTTCCTAACCAGTTTAATTGATTTTGAATTGCTTTGATAAATTTAATTCGCCTCAGAACGGATTCAAAAGATGTTTCCATTACAACTAAAAATTTGGCGTGATCTTTCTTGTTTTTCTACTAGTGAAAACTTTTTACAAAAAGTACTCAATTTCATTCTTGGAACTATGGCCTTAAACCATGGCCAGGATGCCTCAGGAGCTGAACGATGACCTGTTACGGACGATCATGAAGCAAAATCCTCGTGTAATGGCGGAAGAATTAGACAAGCAGCTCCAGTCATCCTATTCCACTGTCCATCGGCATCTACTAAATATAGGTAAAGTTTCTAAGCTGGGTCAGTGGGTTCCCAACGAATTATGGGAGCGCATTCTGAAACAACGAGTGAAGACCTGCACGTCTCATCTCCGTCGATTAGAAAAGGAACCTTTTCCGAACCGAATAGTTACAGGCGATGAGAAATCGATTGTGCATAACAATAACATGCGTCGAAGACGTCGCAACGAGACACCAGCTCCACAGACAAAGGAGGAACTGAGTTGGGAGAGCAACTTACTCCGGAATGAGGAGGCGCGGTTTCTATCCCAGTAGCGGACAAATTTGTGTTTTCACATTGGCGTCCAGACGTAACAATGGATGATACTGGCCATTGGGTTCTTCGAAAAATGTGTGATGCTTGTTCCACACATATCGTCTAGAATTAATGAAAATTCGTTCTTCGCTTTAAAAAATAATTTATAATGAGACGGAGAGTATTTGGCGTACTACAGATGTAAAGCGCGTGTCAAGACGACAAATCTACAGCGATGCATTTTTTTTTTTTTATTGGAGGTTTAACGACCACCGTGAGCAACTCAATGGGCTATAAGCAGTCGCCCGTCCCTAATTTAGGGTCACTGGTTCCAGGGAAGGGAGAGAGCCAGTGCCGTAAGACAAACACAACATCCATGCCTGACCGGGATTCGAACCCGGACCCCTTTCGGACGAATGATCAGAGGCCATCGCTTAGACCACTGCGCCACCGGGGCGGCAACGCGATACATTCCGTCCGTGTAGCTTAGTTGGGAGAGCAACTTACTCCGGAGTGAGGGGGCGGACAAATTTGCGTTTCCATCTGCAACCAATCAAACAAACCATCACGAAGAAGCTTCATTGCCAACAAGTGGACCGCCTAAACAGTAGCGCACCCACAAATCTCCTAGGGGGCGGGGGCGTGATACACAGAATTTTTCCAAGATGGGGTGACCCCCTTAAATTTATCGGGAAAATTAGTCAAGTGCTATAAGAGTTAAGAAGGAGGTTGACTTTTATACATTTATTCTTATACAGTTACTAGTAATGTTGCAGTACAAGAAAGTTTAATGGTTAGAAGAAGCAGTTGACACAATTCTTTTTCTGGTTAGATTTTTCGAAATTTATTAAACAGAACTACTCCCTTATAATTATTGTATGCTCTAATTATACGATACATGATTAAGAAGTATATGTAGATCACGTATCGTGACTTTTTGTTTCACACTTCGACATAATAATTTTACGCTGTCAGCCAGGGCGGGGGCCCATCGGCCCCTCCCGTGGGGGCGCCACTGCGCCTAAAGCAATCCAAATAGTATAAGGGGAGAGAGCATGTGCTCTCACCATTGAAGCCAGCTAAGTTGCGTGGCCGCCATGTTACATTACCCTCAGTTGCTCATTTTTGCTTTGTGAGTTAACGAAGATTTCAGTTTTTTATTTCGTGTGAGAAGGGCGTTTGCTTATGACTGAATTATGGAATTGTTGAATTTGAAGTTCAACTAACATTAAAAGCTGAAGAGAGATCTATTGTATTTGCGGATCAAAAACTTATGATGGAATAGCTAAACATTTCTAGTACGAATTAGAAATTTGTCCAGTTTTCAATAACTCCTGGTCAAAGATCACATTCCCGAAAACGTTTTATTAAAACTTTGTAAAAAGCATTCGTTTCTCGCGCACAATAAAATCCGGGGTGGTTTTTTTTGTTATTTTAAATTGGTAAATTATCGCATTTCTTATTAGTACATAGTAATCTATCAACGCTAACGGATTTTATTTCGCGCTACAAACGTTTTTCAATTTGTATATTCCGTGTACTCTCTTCGTTAAAATTTTGTAAATTATCAAAGTTTAGCACGAATTATTGTTTCTAAGGTAACATTTCGTCGCGTTTCTGTCTTCAGAAACATTCACTCGATCACATGAAATAAATCAGGGTTTTATTCTTCACTTTAGAGTTTGTGAACGGCTTCATGCATTACTTTAAACAGCATTTACTTTTCGTGTGACGAGTTAAATGGATTTTTGTCGTTAGCAGCAGTGAAACGTGACTTAGCAGTGCTTTGAAAGAAAAGAAAAGAAAACAGTGGTGATATTATAGACTACATCCATAAATGTACATGACATTTTTTCTTTTCGCAAGAAGGCTTTAAAAGTGTTAGCCTGCCTATATTGTTAGGTACGTAATTCGATGGGAACGCAATCAGAAGGCTAACATAAGATGGCTACCGCTCAGAACGTTGGCTTCAGAGCTTTACACGTAGGGCTTGCTTGTTATGATCCCTCCCTTTATTCGATCCTCCTTGAAAGCAATCCATTAAAGAAAAAAAACCAAAACTGGCCAACAGAAGAGGCGTCATTTTTCATCATGATGGCGCCAAATCACATTATGGAGATAGACACGTTCCAAAAGCTGCAGCAGTTTGAATGGGGACTTATGACACCGCCGCCATATTTCCTTGATCTGGCTCCATCAGATTATCATCTTTGCCGCAGTCTCTGAAGAGTACGTCAAGTCCGAAGGAGCTTGACGTACTCTTCAGCTCAAAACCGAAATACTCTTATTGTCACGGAATTGTATATTTAAGAATGCGACGGGAATAGGTTGTAAATAATGATGGTTAATATACCGGGTGATCCAAAAAGTCTTGCACATTATTAAAACGTAATAACTCGCGGAGTTTTGAGAGTAGAGCAACGCGGTTTGCGTAGAAATGATCCCAATGACATTGGGTTTTTTACGAAATCACATAAATTTTTACTCATTTTACTTACATTCTTCATCGCCAGATGACCCAGCAACCACAGGTTGGAAGTGTCGAGAAAAATAGACACCTGATTGTACCAGGTTAGACACCTCATTGTACCAGGTGTTCAATGTGATGGCCGTCCTGTTGCAGCACTACCTGCAGACGAGTGAAAGCACCATGGACGGCATTGAAGAGCATGTCCGGTGGTATAGCTGCCACATGGTGTCGAATGGCATCTTTCAGCATGGCCAATGAAGTGGGGCGGCATCTGTACACTTGTGATTTTAGGTAACCCCAGGGCCAGAAATCGTGGGGTGTCAAGTCTGGTGACCGAGAAGGCCAGGCCTTCGGAAAGTGCCGGCTCAATACACGATTTGCGCCAAACGTCTTTTGCAGCAGTTGCTTAACAGAACGTGCGATGTGGGGTGGTGCTCCATCCTGCATAAATGTGCACAGATTCACTGCATCCCGCTCTTGCAAGCTAGGGATAACGTACGTTCGTAACATGTTCGCATAACGTGCACCTGTCACTGAAACGGTTTCGAAGGAGGTCCTACGGACCTCTTCAAATTAAAAAAGGACCGATAATGAAGGAAGCCATGGATTCACACCACACTGTCACTTTCGGCTAATGAAGTGGCGGTTCAACGACTGCCCGGGGAATGTTCCGTGGCCCAGATGCGGCAGTTGTGCGTGTTTACCGCTCCGTTTAGGGAATACTGTGCCTCGTCAGTCCATAAAACGTTCATCAGCCAGTACTCGTCGACATCCATTTGTCGAAAAAAACCATGCTGCGAACTCCTGACGCTGCACGTAATCGCCAGCTGGCAGTTCGTAATGCCGTTGCAGATTGTACTGGTATCTGTGCAGAATCTGTCGTAGTGTTCACCATACAGACCAGTATGGAATGCATGTTTGCCGAGAAACATAGCAAACACTGCAGTCGCCATGTGCGGATAACATTGCAATCACATTCATTTCCTGCGTAATCGTCTCTGCTGTAGCAGCACGTGTTCGTGGTCTACCGCTTCATGGCCGTGCTGCCAAAGATACCGTTTCCTCGAATGTTTTCACCATTCGCCGCAGCGTAGCACTTTCCATCGGTCCTTTCCCACTGCGATCACCTTTCAGGGACCAGTAGGCTCTCAACGCAACACTCGCACATTCAGCGTTGCAATAGAATAATTTCACCAAGAGCGCTTTGTTCGGTAATCACAGCAAAATGACACGGACCGCTGTGATTTGTGGTTGCTTCTCAGATGCTGCTTTTATACCCACTATCCCAGACCTGTTCGCCTATGGCGCCATCTGGCGATGAAAATGTAAGTAAAATGAGAAAAACTTCTTATGATTTCATAAAAAAACCTGATGTCATTCAGATCATTTCTACGCAAACCGCGTTGCCCTACCCTCAAAACTCCGCGAGTTATTGCGTTTTCAAAATGTGCAAGACTTTGGATTACCCGGTATTTTGGATTCAAAATGACTTGTCACATTGTTTGTTGCCTTTCAAAACTACCCCTGAAAAACCGCATTACTTATGAAGAAACCCAATACATTGTAGAGCAAATCTTTTCATGTTTCAGCTGAAATTCTGCTGTTTTCACGGTAGTTTTAACAGGTAATATCAAAAATAGGAATTAAAACATTAACGGAGATAAAAAATACAAAAAAAAAACAAAAACAGGAAAGGCACAGGAAAACAAAACGCCAAATAAATGCTGAACACAAATGTGTTGTTTCTAAACATTTATTACACAGCACAATATAAAGATCAATGTAAAATTCAGTGATGCGAAAAACGACTTTTACAGAAGTTACACGAATATTCAAGCTCTCAGGTTTTTTACATGAATTTTTCTCAAACCTCCACCCAAACCCGAAATGTAACGGCAAATATTCAATGTAGACTTATTTACATGCTAGTCAGAAACACAGCATTCATTTCACATAAGGCGATTACAGATACACAATATAACGTGTAAAAGTTTCGCAGTTAGTAATGTTTGAGCTGTGATGCAGAATCATGCAGTGAACCCCACTGTTCCGCAGAGATAATGCTTGAACTCTGATACAGAATCATGCAGTGAGCCCCACTGTTCCGCAGAGATAATGTTTGAGCTCTGATGCAGAATCATGCAGTGAGCAGAATAATGCAGTGAGCCCCACTGTTCCGCAGAGATAATGCTTGAGCTCTGATGCAGAATCATGCAGTGAGCCCGACTGTTCCGCAGAGATAATGCTTGAGCTCTGATGCAGAATAATGCAGTGAGCCCCACTGTTCCTCAGAGATAATGTTTGGGCTCTGATGCAGAATCATGCAGTGAGCCCCACTGTTCCGCAGAGATTATGCTTGAGCTCTGATGCAGAATCATGCAGTGAGCCCCGCTGTTCCGCAGAGATAATGTTTGAGCTCTGATGCAGAATCATGCAGTGAGCAGAATAATGCAGTGAGCTCTACTGTTCCGCAGAGATAATGTTTGAGCTCCGATGCAAAATCATGCAGTGAGCCCCACTGTTCCGCAGAGATAATGCTTGAGCTCTGATGCAGAATCATGCAGTGAGCCCCACTGTTCCTCAGAGATAATGTTTGGGCTCTGATGCAGAATCATGCAGTGAGCCCCACTGTTCCGCAGAGATTATGCTTGAGCTCTTATGCAGAATAATGCAGTGAGCCCTGCTGTTCCGCAGAGATAATGTTTGAGCTCTGATGCAGAATCATGCAGTGAGCAGAATAATGCAGTGAGCCCTACTGTTCCGCAGAGATAATGTTTGAGCGCCGATGCAAAATCATGCAGTGAGCCCCACTGTTCCGCAGAGATAATGTTTGAGCTCTGATGCAGAATCATGCAGTGAGCCCCACTGTTCCGCAGAGATAATGCTTGAGCTCTGATGCAGAATCATGCAGTGAGCCCCACTGTTCCGCAGAGATAATGCTTGAGCTCTGATACAGAATCATGCAGTGAGCCCCACTGTTCCGCAGAGATAATGTTTGAGCTCTGATGCAGAATCATGCAGTGAGCAGAATAATGCAGTGAGCCCTACTGTTCCGCAGAGATAATGTTTGAGCTCCGATGCAAAATCATGCTGTGAGCCCCACTGTTCCGCAGAGATAATGCTTGAGCTCTGATGCAGAATCATGCAGTGAGCCCTACTGTTCCGCAGAGATCATGTTTGAGCTCCGATGCAAAATCATGCAGTGAGCCCCACTGTTCCGCAGAGATAATGCTTGAGCTCTGATGCAGAATCATGCAGTGAGCTCCACTGTTCCGCAGAGATAATGCTTGAGCTCTGATGCAGAATCATGCAGTGAGCCCCACTGTTCCGCACAGATAATGTTTGAGCTCTGATGCAGAATCATGCAGTGAGCCCCACTGTTCCGCAGAGATAATGCTTGAGCTCTGATGCAGAAACATGCAGTGAGGCCCACTGTTCCGCAGAGATAATGCTTGAGCTCTGATGCAGAATCATGCAGTGAGCCCCACTGTTCCGCAGAGATAATGTTTGAGCTCTGATGCGGAATCATGCAGTGAGCAGAATAATGCAGTGAGCCCTACTGTTCCGCAGAGATAATGTTTGAGCTCCGATGCAGAATCATGCAGTGAGCCCCACTGTTCCGCAGAGATAATGCTTGAGCTCTGATGCAGAAACATGCAGTGAGGCCCACTGTTCCGCAGAGATAATGCTTGAGCTCTGATGCAGAATCATGCAGTGAGCCCCACTGTTCCGCAGAGATAATGTTTGAGCTCTGATGCGGAATCATGCAGTGAGCAGAATAATGCAGTGAGCCCTACTGTTCCGCAGAGATAATGTTTGAGCTCCGATGCAGAATCATGCAGTGAGTTCCACTGTTCCGCAGAGATAATGTATAGTTATAACAGGTATTCTTAGGCGTAGTGCCGCGAATTTCCTTTTACATACCGCATTTGTTTTACATACAATGCTAGCAGCTCTTCATACCAATCGGAAGTATAGAACGCAGAATGTAAAGTCGGGTCAACACTATAGGAAGGATATTCTCCTTTTACAACACTGACAAGGAACACCCCGAGGTCGAACAAACAAAACCGCATCACACTTTCGTTATACAGTAAGTCATTTACATACCTCTGAATGCAATGGTGATATTCATTTTTTTTGAAAAACTCCGCAGTTGACCAGTAGAGGTCTCTGAAGATAGGTGCCACGTCGAAGCGTAAAGAGTGGATCTGCACGAAAGTAGTCATCACTTATATAGGACTGTTGACGTCCGTAACTTCACAACGAAGAGTCAAAGTGTGCAAGTGTCAAAAGATTAATTCATGTGAGGGCTGTCTATAAAATGAACAAAGCAATAACCATTGCCGCAAAATGAACAACAGTTAATAAATGCCACATCGGTACACCCACAGAACGAACACGCACGAAGAACATTAGTGTTGAAAGCCACGTCGATGACACTTTTGAAATTCTGCGCAGGTTCACCACAATAGTACCAAGCTTTCTGCGATGCGTAACGAAGCATCGGTCTACAGATCTCCGCAGACAGTTGATTGTAGATCACAGAATGCATCTTCAGAAGGAATATTTTGTCATGTAATTTTGGCTGCAGCATGTTGGATCTTAGTTTTATGTAGTCTGTAATCCTCTTTGCGTAAATTTTATATTATCTGAAAAATTGAACATGGAGGGGTTGAACATAGAATGATTTTTAAATTAACTTGTTTTCTCCCGGAGGTCTCCTGAAGTATTCGTTCATCCTTGTATCCAGACTAGGAATCATCAAGAACGAGTGACTTGTCAGACAGATTTATATTCAAAACTGACGCAAAAAAGGTCGAACCATTTTGTCGTTTCATTACGTACATAGACAAA
Source organism: Macrothele yani (assembly GCA_039090855.1). Lineage (NCBI taxonomy): Eukaryota > Metazoa > Arthropoda > Arachnida > Araneae > Macrothelidae > Macrothele > Macrothele yani. The sequence goes on from CM077028.1 coordinate 54,340,826, forward strand.
CAAGGCCTGTGATAGAAGCACATAACGGAAGTTTGGTGAGGTTTTGTTTGTTCGAATTCGGGGGTGTTAGTTGTGAGAAACAGCAGCTATACCACTAATTGACTGTAAACACATCTTAACCTAATTAACAGCAAATATACTTCCTTTTGACTGCAAACACATCTTAACATAATAAATAGCAGTTATATTAGGGTGATTCAAAGGTAATTTTCGTTTTGCCGCCCCGGTGGCGCAGTGGTCTAAGTGATGGCCTCTGATCATTCGTCCGAACGGGGTCCGGGTTCAAATCCCGGTGAGGCATGGGTGTTGTGTTTGTCTTACGGCACTGGCTCTCTCCCTTCCCTGGAACCAGTGACCCTAAATTAGGGACGGGCGACTGCTTATAGCCCATTGAGTTGCTCATGGTGGTCGTTAAACCTCCGATAAAAAAAATTTCGTTTTGGAGTGTCGTCTTGTGTCAGGCGATAACTCTGTGTGCATGCGTCATGCAGATAAGAACAACTCATGATCGGAAAACCGGTATCGTCTAGTTGGTATAAAGGAGCACACCGTAATTTATTGGAAACGTTTCCGTTTTCAAAAGATATGGACGAGAAAAACTCTATCCGATTGCCGTTACGGGTTTTCTTTTTAAAAAAAATGACTGCTGCAGCGAGAGAAATTTGTGCTGTGGAAGATGAAAGAGCAGTGTCTGAAAAAAACAAGACTTTAGTTTCAAGGATTTAAAAATGATGTCTGCAGGCTTGAAGACAAAGCACGTGTGCTGGAAAACCTTTGACAGTGAATACTGAAGCTGTACACCAAACCATAGTCAAATCAGCGCACAAGCACTGGACACTGTCAAATGAGCTGGAAATACACTCAGCTCGCAATTGTTCGCCAAACTGCACAAGCTCGGGAAGACGAACAGAAGCTGTCGGAAAGTAACCCATGAACTGACTGCTGCTCAAGCTCAGCGACGTGTGCATGTGGGTCGCCAATCGCTGGAAAATCCCGAGGGTGACTGTGAATTGCCTGCATCGCAGGACGCACATGAGATAAAGACAGATAGCAGTGAGAGCACATGTCCGCGTAGCTCAGTTGGGAGAGCGACTTACTCCGGAGTGAGGGGACCTAGATTCGATGCCGGCGTGGACAAAGATGTGTTTTCACATTGGCGCCCGAACTTCAAGTATGACCTTTGCCGTTAAGTTTCACGCAATGGTGTGATGTTCTTTCCACACAGCAAGACAGGAAAAATGAGAATCTCTTCTTCAGTGCTTTGAAAAAGTAAATGTGTGGGATGTTACGTTTCACAAACCAAATTGTGAGTTCTCAAATGTACGTTTTTCATCGGATGACTGCCTACAGCGACACATGGTCCCGTCTGACCCGTGGACTTTTCCCCTTGCTCTCTTTCGGGGGGGGTGACGTGCCTGCTATGCAGGACGCACATGAGATAAAGGCAGATAGCAATGAGAGCACATGTCTGCGTAGCTCAATAGGGAGAGCGACTTGCTCCGGAGTGAGGGCGTGGACAAACCTACCTGTGTTTTCACACGACCCTTTCTTTAAGCAAATTGTGACATGTGATGAAAATCTGATATGTTTCCGCAATACTGACATTTTGTTTTTTTATTGGAGTTTTAACGATCACCGTGAGCCCCTCAGTGTGATATAAGCAGTCTCTCGTCGGTGATTTAGGGCCACTGGTTCCAGGGAAGGGAGAGAGCCAGCGCCATAAGACAAACACGTCATCCATGACCCATCGGCATTCGAACACGGACCTATCTGGACGAATGATCAGAAGACATCGCTTTGACCACTGCGCCATAGGCGCGGTAATCCTGACATGAGTAAACGGGAGTCAGATCCCAAAACGCCAACAGAACCAGTCCCCCAAAAATGAGGACGATTTGAGCACGAAGTTATGCTATGCTTATGGTGGAACTTTGAGGGCCTTATTCATTGGGATTTGGTTCCAGATGGACGAGGTATTAATGCACAACTGTACTTTGGCCAGTTGGAGCGGATGAATTCCACTTTAAGCCGAAAATACCCTGCTTTAGTAAACCATAAACAAGTTATCTTCGGCGCTTTTTGGCCAAACATGGCCCTTGCGCCATAAAAATCAAACAACCAACCAAGTTATCTTCCAACAGGATAATGCTATTGCTCATCGTGCCTGGTCAGCTAAGGTAAAAAATAGAGGAACTGGAGAGTTTTGAGTAAATGCCTAGCCCTACTTACTGTCGGAAATTTGCGCTTTCGGAATACAATTATTCGGGTCCATTGCATATTTTCTGAGTGCGAAACACTTCCAAAATCTTCACGATGTTGAAGAAAACTTTTCCGTTTCCAAACCAATGTAATTTTGTTGCAGGGGAATTCAATTCCAGGCATCACGATGGCGTAAAACTATCCAGCACGAGGGACTCTATTTCAAAGATTAAATAAACTCTTGCGTTTATGCATTTATAGACATTTCCATCAACTGTCAGAAAACGGCAATGTCTTCTGATCAACCTAGTACCGCTGGCTGATTTTAAACACACCTTAATACAACTAACAGCAGCTACACTACTCGTTGATTGTTTTTTTTTTTTTTTTTTTTTTTTTTTGATTGGAGGTTTAACGACCACCGTGAGCAACTCGATGGGCTATAGCAGTCGCCCGTCCCTAATTTAGGGTCACTGGTTCCAGGGAAGGGATAGAGCCAGTGCCGTAAGACAAACACAACATCCATGCCTCACCGGGATTCGAACTCAGACCCCGTTCGGACGAATGATCAGAGGCCATCGCTTAGACCACTGCGCCACCGGGGCGGCTACTCGTTGATTGTAAACACACCTTAACATAATTTACAGCAGCAATACTATTTGTTGGCTGTAAACAGATTTCAATGTAATCACCAGCAGCTATACCAGTAGTTCACTATTAACACATTTGAACATAATAAACAACATCTATTCTACTATTTAATGATACACACATTTCAATATAATAAACATCAGCTATACTTTTGATTGACTGTAAACACATCTCAACATAATTTACAGAAGCTCTCTTACTGGTTGGTTATAAACACAATGAGAAGAATTCCATCCCTTTTCTCAGGATTATTAGTTACCATTCGTGGTGAACAAACAAGAATTGAAAGTGTATAGCATCTGACTGCAGTGAATACATGAAGATCAAACATTACATTTTTATTAGGTTTGTGCAAGAGTTCTACCCGTTTTTCATGGTGGAAATTCCAAGTAAACGTTTAAGTAACAAGTGCAATAATAGATGGCACATGTGATATCCGAAATGCTTCAAGGAGTAGGCTAAAATATGGCAGCACGTATGCAGGTGCATTTCATTGTTAAACAAGTCCCTCAAGGGTTAACATATCAAGCAACAAGGATAACATTAGGCATTGTTTGTTGCAGGTGCATCATGATTGGTAAACAACATTAGGCAAGTATGCAGGTGCATCTCATTGTTAAACAAGTCCCTCAAGGGTTAACATATCAAGCAACAAGGATAACATTAGGCATTGTTTGTTGCAGGTGCATCATGATTGGTAAACAACATTAGGCAAGTATGCAGGTGCATCTCATTGTTAAACAAGTCCCTCAAGGGTTAACATATCAAGCAACAAGGATAACATTAGGCATTGTTTGTTGCAGGTGCATCATGATTGGTAAACAACATTAGGCAAGTATGCAGGTGCATCTCATTGTTAAACAAGTCCCTCAAGGGTTAACATATCAAGCAACAAGGATAACATTAGGCATTGTTTGTTGCAGGTGCATCATGATTGGTAAACAACATTAGGCAAGTATGCAGGTGCATCTCATTGTTAAACAAGTCCCTCAAGGGTTAACATATCAAGCAACAAGGATAACATTAGGCATTGTTTGTTGCAGGTGCATCATGATTGGTAAACAACATTAGGCAAGTATGCAGGTGCATCTCATTGTTAAACAAGTCCCTCAAGGGTTAACATATCAAGCAACAAGGATAACATTAGGCATTGTTTGTTGCAGGTGCATCATGATTGGTAAACAACATTAGGCAAGTATGCAGGTGCATCTCATTGGTAAACAAGTCCCTCAAGGGTTAACATATCAAGCAACAAGGATAACATTAGGCATTGTTTGTTGCAGGTGCATCATGATTGGTAAACAACATTAGGCAAGTATGCAGGTGCATCTCATTGGTAAACAAGTCCCTCAAGGGTTAACATATCAAGCAACAAGGATAACATAACATTATGCATTGTTTGTTGCAGGTGTATCATCATTGGTAAACAACATTAGGAAAGTACGCAATTTCATCTCATTGTAAACAAATCCCTCAAGGGTTAACACATCAAGCAACAAGGATAACATTATGCATTGTTTGTTTTAAGAGTTCGACAAAGGCAACAATGCAGCTGAAGCATGCTCTGGACGAAAGATCATGTCGCCGTTGGTTCCGAAAATTCCGTGAAGAAGACAGAAGCTACTTACTGTGGAAGGCACTATGGACCGAATTAGTTATGAATCCCGCCTTGCAGACCACATACACCTATACATGCTGATTGTCTTCCTTGATGCGGATGGGATCTTTCAGCACGTCAATACGACGTGTCACACAGCTAGAAATGTCCTAGATTGGTTGGAAGAGCACGATGAAAATTTCAAAGTACTTCCCTGGCCCCCTAATTTCCCAGACTTAAACCCAATTGAGCATCTGTGGGACCACCTCTATCGTGTTGTTCGCTCTATGGATCCTCCATCAGTCACCCTCCAGCAGCCGTCAGATGCACTGCAGTCAGCATAACTCCACATAGCTGTGACCACCTTCCAGCACCTTATTGAGTCACTCCCAGCTCGCCTTGCTGCTGTCTTCACTGCATACGGTGGTTACTCTGGATATTAGCTGATGATCACAATAATGTGACTCAGCCGTGTATTTTTAATAAATATATGTACGTCCCAAACGTCTGCGTAACAAATAAAATAAAATTAGAAATGTGCATGATTTAGACTTCTGGAAAACAAATTTATATCGTGTAGGCTCTCTTTTTGAATTAGTTACTGCTTGTAATATCTTCGGAATTGACAGCATAGGAGATTTAGCGGTATCTGGTGTAATTTCAGACCATACCTGCATTAATGCTTCCTTCAAGGGTTTTCGATTAGAGATAGTATGCTTTCGAACTCTTCTCTCGAGTTCATCCCAAAGGTGTTCAATTGGATTTAAGTCCGGTGACTGGGAAAGGGAATGGAGCTGTTCAGGGACCTTATAAATCAGCCACTCCTTGATAATTTTTGCTGTGTGTTTACGATCATTATACTTCTGAAAGATCCTTTTTTTTCCAAGCCAAAGCTGTCGACAGATGTCTGGAAATAGCTTCGGGCATCATAGGCGGTCCACCGTACCCTCCACAAAAAATTTCCCAACCCAAGCCATCGCAATAGATCCTCCAACCATAACATTGCCTCCACCATGCTCGACTGTGAGAGTGAAACTTTCTCGTGTCGTGTCTCCATTTTCCATCACCAAATCTTTCCACGACAGTCAGATCCAAAAATGTTATATTTGCTTTCGTCAGTAATAGAACTGTTTTCCAAAAAGAGTAGTAGATGGAGGTTTATGGCGCATGCTTAGTTTTTAGGCGGGGGCAACGCTGCTGGTCACGTGGTAAGGATATATCGTCATTTTCGGAAAGAGACGACACATGTGGGCGTGATCCTTTTTCTGCATGACGCCATTTCTCACGTGGTTCTTGTCGATGAAGCAACTTTTAATAATGAGGGGCATTTATTTTTCATCCTCCATTTTTATTTTGGAATAGTCGAGTGCGTTTATTTTCGAAACAACAACGAGACGGTTTGGAACAAGACGGATTTGAACTCTGGCAGTTTAGTGTGCAGCCGGATGCTCTACCAATGTGGCTACCAAGACATTTGCTGTGGTGGTCAAGGGGGTTAAGAGATGTGATTCGCGTAATGAGGAGACTGCCTGAGTGACTTTCTGTTGGCCGTCTTTAGATTGAATACAGGGAGAAGAGCGTTTGAGTCATGCAAATATGCCCGTTCATGATTTTCACAACCACGCAGGTGTTTCCACAACCATGGAGAAATACTAGAGTATCATGGGACGCCCCGGTAGCGCAGTAGTCTGAGCGACGGCCCCTGAGCATTCGTCCGAAAGGGGTCCAGGTTCAAATCCCGGTGAGACATGGATGTTGTGTTTGTCTTACGGCACTGGCTCTCTCCCTTCCCTGGAACCAGTGGCCCTAAGTTAGGGACAAGTGACTGCTTATAGCCCATTGAGTCGCTCACGGTGATCGTTAAACTTCCAATCAAAAAAAAAAAAAAAAAGGATGCCATGGTATTGCTACTGGCCCAGATGCTGTAAGTTTCGAGTTTTAGAATCATTCGCGTTTTAGAATTATTGTTTTCACGTTTTAGAATAATTTTTTTCTTTCGTAAACAGTGACAAGGAAGTTTATTTTCTTTGTGAACAGGAGGTTATTATTTTTTTATGAATTATTATTTTTCATAATCCTAAGCACACTTTTTTCTTCACGAATTTTCAAATGTAAGGTGTTGTTTAATTTCTTTTTCGCCGCCCCGGTGGCGCAGTGGTCTAAGGCGATGGCCTCTGATCATTCGTCCGTAAGGGGTCCGGGTTCGAATCCCGGTGAGACATGGATGTTGTGTTTGTCTTACGGCACTGGCTCTCTCCCTTCCCTGGAACCAGTGACCCTAAGTTAGGGACAAGTGACTGCTTATAGCCCATTGAGTTGCTCACGGTGGTCGTTAAACCTCCAATCCAAAAAAAAAGTTCTTTTTCTGACTTGATTCATACGCGTTAAATCTGGATCCATACATTTTCTTGCGAAATGAAGGAATTTTGTTTTTCACGTTTTACAATTATTTTTTCGGTATGAGTTTCTTATAATTTAAGTTTTTCATTAGGAGGACCTATGAAATCTTGTTTTCATAACTTTTTTTATGCAACGTGTTGTTTTCAGTAATGGAGATTTTCGTTCGATCCTGTTCATGCGCGTTCATATTCTGTACATAGTATTTCATAAGTCTTTAATTGAGCTTGTTACAGGCTCTACTCTGCAAACAGTTCCATTAAATCCCTTAGATCAAAGAATTATTCGTACAGTCTCGGCATGCGTTGTGTTACCAGTCGTTGTTGCAATATATTGCGTTAATTTTGGAGCAGATATTTTCGATTTTGACTTGACTCCTGTAAAAACAGCTCGAACATCTTGATTACTTAATACTCTGTGGGAACAACTTTGAGCTTAGGTGAACACATTTCTGGTGGACTGATAGTTACTAAAAGCAGTTTCGACACTTCAACTTTTTATCCCAAGAATTTTTGAAATCTCACAGTAAGGGCTCTCTTTTCATTTTGCAACTGTATTATCACATTTCTCATGTCAGAGAAATTTCTTTTCGTGGAGCCATTTTAACTAGGACACTAAAACTAACTTGAATAACACACCCACTCACCCCCGCCTCTCCACACACAAAGATTAACTTTTTCAGCAGCGTGATGCAATTACCATTTCCTGATTGCTAAAATAAGAATGCAGTTCGTACGACGAAACAGAAATACATGTTTTGTATAATTATATGTAGACTTTTGTGATGTGATTTTGGAAGTTGTTTGCATATTCCGGCATCTTTATATACGATGCGTAAGAGAAATATTGACAAGCCCCTCTTCTCAATGAGGCAGGAGGTGTTTATGCCATCCCTCTACAATGTCCGGATATCCAGATTGCTCCAGGCGATACTACATCGGAATGACCAAACGTTCTTTGGAATTAGAATCAACGAGCATAAAAGAGATACAAAAGACGGTAAAATAACCGCTGTCCTATCAAGAGAGGTCAAGTTCAAGTCCGCTGATTCCATGTAGAATGATATAAAGAAATTAGCTTCATACTGAACATTCAAATCTAGTGACATTCGTTAAACCTTGGAATCTTGACCAGTAGCGAGGCTTGCAATGATAGAGTCTCCCTCGAGTTGCCACGCATTTGGAACAAATTCTACAAATAGTGCTGTGTTTTCTACAACGGAACCGCGTCCCCAACCAACGTGACCTCGTTCCTTCGAATGACTGATCACATTTGCGCCTATTCATTTATTGTCTAGTCAAGTCACCGAGTTCAAATTGTTCAAGCGTTCTATTATCCAAATTGCAGTTAGCTGTCTACCTTCCTTGAAACAGTGGTCTGGCTGATGTGCCGAAGCTTGGAAACTTCGATTTATATTCTACGCCAGGGAATTCGGATTACTAGTACAAGTCCTTGAGAATTTATTTTGTTTCAATCATTTATTATTTCACAATATTGTTCTACTTGTAAAATATAAGGTTATTAAACATGCGAGGTTTCCCAGATGGTCATGGTTTCTTAAATGGTTGCATTTTGAAAGGTGTATGTTGACTTTCATGCCTGACTGTATGTACGTTTCACCGAAACACTCGTATTCTGTGTTTTGCATCTTTAATTTATACGCACTAATTTACTTCGAAATCTAGTTATTCTTCGTAGATCGAGCGTAATAGCGATAACGATCATGATATTTGCATTGCCGTTGCTTTCCGAGCTTTCACAGCTACCATTCTGACCTGATCTCATTTGCATAAACACATGACATAAGTTCTAAATCGTAAAATCCCTAACCATTTTTGAAGAGTTCTGTTTTATTTATTTTTTATTGATTGGAGGTTTAACGACCACCGTGAGCAACTCAATGGGCTATAAGCAGTCGCCCGTCCGTAATTTAGGGTCACTGGTTCCAGGGAAGGGAGAGAGTGCCGTAAGACGAACACAAGTTAGTAAAATCATGATACGCTTTCCATCATACCAGAAATCATTACTCAATGTATTACTAAATTTATGAGGATAATAGCTGTAGAATAAATCTCGCTCCTCTGATCCGACCTTTGACCCCATTTCGATTATATTCAACATAACCGGTAAAGTATACTTCCGGAAACAACATAAAAAGTTTTGTCTCAATCGAAGCATTTTCATGTAAGTTATAGCGCATAAGGGCAATGGAATGGATCCCAATCCTATGTCCTGATCTTTGACCCCATTTCACCCATTTTCAACAGGTTTCGTTCCCTAGGTCGTTCCCTACGACATACTAAAATTTCATCGAAATCGAACCATATTTACGGAAGTTATGACGCATAAGAGCAATGGAATGCATCCCGCTCCTATGTCCTGACCTTTGACTCCACTGCACCCATTTTCAATAGGGTTAGTCCCCAGGTGATCCCATACCACATAATAAAATTTCATTGAAATCGAACCATTTTTACGCGAGTTATCGTGCGGACAGGCGGAAAAAGCTGGAGCATATACGCTTCTTGAACCTACGGTTGGAAAGCGTAAACAACACCCATGCTTAACCGGGATTCGAGCCCGGACCCCTTTCGGACGAATTATCGGAAGTCATCGTTTAGACCACTGCGCCACCTTTAACTTGAGACCACGATTCCTTTTAATTTGAGACCACTTAATTTTGCTTTTCCACATTAACTGAAAATATGACTATGCTAACTTAGCACCAAATATGGTAAACTTTCAGAGTTTTATTAGGTAATTCTTAAATTCATAATTCTTTTAAGAACCCTGATCAATGCAACATGTGTTCTTTTTCCTTTTTTACGCTTTTCAACCGTAGGTTGAAGAAGCGTATATGCTCCAGCTGTATTCTTCCGTCTGTCTCTGCGCCCGATAACTCGCGTAAAAATGGTTCTATTTCGATGAAATTTCAGTATGTCGTAGATGACAAATTGGGGAAGAACCCTGTTGAAAATGGACGAAATGGGGTCAAAGATCAGGACATAGGAGGGGGATCCATTCCGTCGCCATTATGCGTCATAACTTACGTACCAATGCTTCGATTGCGACAAAACTTTATCATGTTGTTCCGGATATGTATGCTGAACCAATTCTGTTGAATATAATGGAAATGGGGTCAAAGGTCAGCGTACAGGAGCGAAATTTATTCCACAGTTATTGTCCTCATAACTTGACGAAAAATGCTTCTATTGCGACAAAACGTTGGTATGTTGTTCCGGAGGTATACTGAACCAACTCTGTTTAATATAATCGAAATGGGCAGCCCCGGTGGCGCAGTGGTCTAAGGCGCTGGCCTCTGGTCATTCGTCCGTAAGGGTTCCTGGTTCGAATCCCGGTGAGGCATGGATGTTGTGTTTGTCTTACGGCACTGGCTCTCTCCCTTCCCTGGAACCAGTGACCCTAAATTAGGGACGGGCGACTGCTTATAGCCCATTGAGTTGCTCACGGTGGTCGTTAAACCTCCAATCAAAAAAAAAAAAAAATAATCGAAATGGGGTCATAAGTCAGGGCACAGGATCGAAATTTATTCCACAGCCATTTTCCTCATAACTTTAGTAAAAAGGCTTCTATTGCGACAAAACTTTAGTATGTTGTTCTGGAGGTATACTGAACGAATTAATAGCCAGGGTTAGGAGCATAGTTTGTCTGCGCGCGATTTCTTGTATGTTGGAAAGCGTATCACAATGAATGCTTTGCATGATTTTACTAACTTGTTTTTTTGTTTTGTTTTTTGTTTCCTGCATTGTTTGATTTTCATGGTGCACAGGTCAATTGAGATTATACTGAGCGAAATCGCAAAAACATACGATCAATATTTAGCTCGGTTTTTTATTCGGGATAACAGCTTTTATCCCTTGCATATTTAATTAAGTAAATATTGGTAGAAAAGTATACACGAAAAGTGAAGGATTATCACAATTGTTAGCGAGAAACCGATACCGGCTGAAGCACACGATATCAAAAACTGTCCCGATTCCGTAACAGTACGATCCATTTGTGCTTTGAATTGATCTCTCCAGAATTCACATCTGTAGTTGGGATTCTTTCCCACTTTGTCTTCCATTCCAATGTCCAGGTAGTTTGGATCATTCCATTTGTATGGAGGCCATTCAACTTCATCGGGAATGTTGGGATTTCTGGAAAAATAAATAGTTTGAAAATATTACATAAAATCTTGAGAGTATTAACTGAAAATCACAAATGAAATTCAGTGTAATTCTTAAATTTTGATTGTCATAAACTCAAGCCAACTCACTGTTGTTCAATGTTTAGTCAACCATTCAGCACTGCTCTTGAATTAAAAAAAGCAACATCGCACCACAACAAAGGGCAAACATACTACCGAAATTACCTATTAAATGCGCCCATTTAATCAAAAACATATAGTTTAAGGTATACAGAGTGCTTAATTTTATAAAGTACTTTTGCATATTTTCTTTTCGTATATGTAGTTTTAAAATATTTCATTCGCGTCCACATGACAAAAGCGTTAAAAACGGACGGAAAAATAGAAATGAAGGGACTTCGTATATAACCATTATTTATTTAAAATAGAAAAACTGTATCAGTTATTCGAATTTGTTGGCGCAAAACAAAAATAATTCCATTTAAACCAGATGACTTTTCAAGGAAGATAGACTACAAACTCAATTACAGAACGCTTCAACAACTAAACGCTGTGATTTGACTCGAAATAAGCGAACAGATGCGAATGTAATTATTCATTCAAAGATGACTAGTACAGTTTACCAATACAGATTTGCTATTTTAAATACAGTTGATGTGCAGTTCTTCGTTATTTATTACTTTAATTTTATTTTTCCTTTTCTAGGGTATGCTGAGTTTTATTGAGGTTGAGTTGACTTTACACACATACGAACACCTTTTTTAAACCAAGAAACATTACACTGTGTTTTCCAGAATGTTTTCAGATACTGAACACATTGCTCTGTTTACGTCATCAGATATGCTGTTCGCGAGTGAGTTTACAATATGTGAAATATTTAGTTATTATTTTTTTTAAATTTAGCATGAGTACCTTAATTCCTTGAAATATGTGCGCCTCGTTAGCAACTTGGAGCTTTAGATGATGCACCATTCTTATTTTAGAAGAGACCACGATACTAAAGATCGCAATGGTAAACGAAATCCATTAGCATCAGTGTAGAATTTTGCAAAACAGACAAAGAGGTGTATCTCTTTACGATCGCGGATTCTAATCCAGTCGAAAGTATTAGATTCTTGATAGAACAGTGGCTTTTGATTCCAACTGTTTAGTCTTGTCGATGGTATGCTTAAAATAAGAAGTCTCTAATTGGAGAGCGGAAATGTCAGTAACCACAATGCATTCAAAAGTCACGTGTAAAACATGTTAATTATGTGGATGAATTTAGAATGTTAAAATATTTTTAGGTGTTCTTTATAAATTTTAGATAAACAGGTATCCAAAACGAACGTGACAAATATAAATTCGATAATCACAGAACAACATCGGTTTTATTACAAAGAAACCTTTAACGGTTTTGTATGTATTTACGTGTGTTGTAACCAAATATGAAGTCACAATTGCTCCACTGGGCTCCAATTGCTTGTAATGGAAGCCTCTATCGGGGTAAATGCTGCGTTACTTCAAGGAATTTCTCTATGGTTTCCCAACGGAGACATATCTGTATGCAGTCAGGATAACTGTGTTTCTGAGAATGGACATACTGGTACCATTACTTCCTGTCGTGCAATTCCTTCTGGGAAAGGGGAACAAAGCAGAATTTTTGTCATTCGAATGCATTTAATTGGTATTGAAGGACGTGCATTTTCTCGTAGTTTTAAAAAAGTAGTGTGGATTGTGCAAAGTGTACGTTAAATAATTTCGCGTGCATATGTGAACCATCCAAACAGTTTCTGCTACATTTATGGACAATTTACTTTAAAGTCTCAAAGGCGACATTTCACGCAGATTGATTAGAAAATCGTATGAATTTTACTTCCAGTGCAAAATGGGTGATGAAGATAAATTTTGGACGCCTCATATTTATTGTAATTTATATGTAACTTGTTGACTGGCTGGTTGAAGGGATCGCGACAAATGCCATTTGCTGTACCAATGGTTTGGAGAGAACCGAAAGACCACTCAACAGACTGTTACTTCTACATCACTAAAATATCTGGAATTACAGCTAAGACCAAACACGATTCAGTATTCCAGTATTCCTTCGGCCATAAGACCTGTTCCCCACGGTCCAGATCTTCCTCTTCCTGTACCTACATAATCATGGAGTTTAAATGATAGTGATACTGGTGAAACAAATCCTCAGAGCGAAGAAGATATTGAAGTACAACAAGACCCTGATTTCTCGGAAGATTCTGTGCCTCACAGTCAGGAAGAATTAAATGACCGGGTTCGTGACCTTCATTTAGCAAAATGTCATGCCGAAATATTTGCTTCCAGACTGATGGGATGGAATCTTTTACAACCAAGTACAAAAATATGTAGTTTTCGTCGAAGACAGTGAACACTTATTTTCGAAGAGTGGTGATCTTGTGTACTGCAATGATATAGACTTAGTGTTTGAAGCCTTAGGACAGCAACACAAACCTGAATAATGGAGATATTTTATAGATTCCTGAAAAATAAACTTAAAAGCTGTCCTTTTTCAGAACGGAAACATGTATCTGTAAGTGCCTGTTACTTATGCTGCATAAATGAAAGAAACATATGCAAGTACGAAACTGTTGCTTCAAAATATAGTACACAAAAACACTCATGGAATATTTAAGGCAATCTTAAAGTGATAGCTTTACTCCTTGGTCGACAACTTGAATACATAAAATACTGCTGCTTTCGCTGTGAATAGAACAGTAGGGACAGAAATTCTCATTACACTAAAAAGATCTAGCCTATAAGAGAGTCCTTAATTCCAGGTAATAGAAATGTTGTTGCTGAGCATTTAGTAAGTCCTCAGAACGTGTACTTACCACCGCTTCACATCAAACTGGGTTTGATAAAAAAATTCTAAAAACATTGAATAAAGACGGAGAAGCCTTTCGTTTTCTAACGAACAAGTTCCCCAAAATATCTGAAACCAAAATTAAACAAGACATGTAACGTACCAGGAGATGTGACGTACCTGCCAGAAAGACGCACACGACATAAAGGCAGATAGTAATCAGAACAAACGTCCGCGTAGCTCAATTGGTAGAGCAACTTATTCCGGAATGAGGGGATCCGGGTTCGAATCCTGGCGCGGATAGAAATGACGGAGAAATTTACTTCGTTATAATGGCGCCCGAACTATCCGGATGACCCGACCGTTCAAAATCTCGCAATGGTGTGATGTTATTTCCACACCGCGAGATAGGTAAAATAAGAGAATTCCTTCTCCAGCACTTCGAAAAAAAAAAAAAAAAATAAGGGGGAGATGATGTAACGTACCAGGAGATGTGACGTACCTGCCAGAAGGACGCACACGAGGGAGATGATGTAACGTACCAGGAGATGTGACGTACCTGGCAGAAGGACGCACACGACATAAAGGCAGATAGGAATCAGAATAAAACGTCCGCGTAGCTCAATTGGTAGAGTGACTTATTCCGGAATGAGGGGATCCGGGTTCGAATCCTGGCGTGGACAGAAATGACGGAGAAATTTACTTCGTTATAGACATTTTTATTGGTCCACAAATAGGAAAAGTTATGCGTGATTTTGCATTTGAAGGCATTTCGAACGAGACTGAAGCTGCTGCATGGAAGTCCTTTAAAGATGTGGTACTGAACTTTTTAGGTAACCGGAAGGCAGAAAATTATAAAGAATTTGTTACTGAGCTTCTAGAAAATAATAAGGCCATAGGATGCAATATGTTCCTTAAAATACATTTCCTTCACTCGCATTTGGACTTTTCCCCACAGGACTTAGGAGCTGTAAGCGATCAGCACGGAGAACGTTTTCATCAGGACATATGTACCACAGAAAACTGCTATCAAGGAAAATGGAGCCCTAACGTTCTAGCTGATTACTGTTGGACTCTAAAAAGAGATGTAGTACAACCAAAGCACAAAAGAAAATAAAAAATAACTACTTTTCAAGGTAAGTGTAGTTAATTGCTTGTGGTTAAATATAGTGTACATGCCAAAATGAACACTGAAACAACAGGTTACTCGAGAACTATTCCCGATGGTACAATTTAGCAAGCAGATTTGTAATCAGCATGACATAAGCTGTACAATTCGGTACATGCAGTCTTTGTAATAAACAAAACAAAAATTTGTTGTTCGATGTAATATGCTCAAAATGGGACGAAAGATTTTTCGGTGACATTTGCAACGAGAAACGCTAAGTCTGCGTACCCAACCAACATTGTTTTGGCTTCTATGGAAATACGCAAATGACGACCGTACGTCATCGAGCTGACAAGTACGCGACCTTGCTAAACATTGTTCTGAGCGGAATACGACAATTGAAACTTTAATTGGACTGTTATTTGAAGAACGGCTACGCACCATCGTTTAGAAGACTCTTTATGGTGGAGAGCGATCTGCAAATTGGAAGCAAGGCAATCGCAAGCTGAGGTACAAAGATGGCAGAAGACCTCCAGGCAAATGGTCTCCCATCTCTAGAGACAGTTTCAGGAAACCAGAACGATAACCATAACACAGGGACATGGACGTCCACGAGGAACAACAACAGGTGAAGACCACCGGTATTTCTTGATCTCAAAGACTATAATTTTGTGACGATTATATATATTAAGATAATACAACGTAGTTTGTCACAAATATTTTTTTTTTCAAGTCGACCGTGGTTTTTGCTGGGTATTGACCTAGCTTCATCAGGACGAATAGCACGTAAATATTCAAATTGTATATTATATCATAAATGGCGTTAACTACAGTCACGGGTTTTGGTTAGCTGCTTCCACGCGCTTGATAGAAATGGGGTGGATGCCTTGTTATTAACAAGTTGCAAAGACTTCTGATATATACGGAAAGCTTCCAAAATATCAAGTTTGGTGGTTGAATCTGGTTTGTCAATTAGTTTTGCTTTTTCAAAGAGAAATTTATGGTCCTTTTCGTAACAGTGTTTAGCGATCGATAACTTCTTTATGTCGCAGTCTTGTGCTCGTTCAATCGAAAACCTAAGGATTTACGATTCTGTCCTGTACACGAAGCGCTACATTCACATGGAATTTCATAAATTCCCCACTAGTTTTTGTCTTCAACATAGTCCTTTGATCCCAAAAAGTTCATTTCGTTCATGGGTTTAAGAATCACTTTTAAATTAAAGGTTTTGAGATTTTTTGATATTTTGAAAGCAAAGTCATGGAAAATGGAATAATGGCAAAATTCTTTCTCAATGGATGCATCACAGGAGCTAACGTGGAGGTAATTGATGCGTAATTAATATTTACGAGTATTAATATTTATTAACATTAATACTATATTATGCATTTAATACACAGGGTTTGAACAGAATAATGTGAACACGTAGGAAAAGAAGGTTTACGTACCTAATAGCGTGTGGGACCACCTTTGGCATTCAAAACCACCTGAATCCTCCTTGGAATGGACGCATACAAATCCTGGATGGTGGTTAGTGGGATGTTACACCATTCTTCATGCAGAAAGAAGGTTTTACGTAACTAGTAGGGTGTGGGACCACCTTTGGCATTCAAAACCACCTGAATCCTCCTTGGAATGGGCGCATACAAATCCTGGATGGTGGTTAGTGGGATGTTACACCATTCTTCATGCAGAAAGAAGGGTTTTACGTAACTAGTAGGGTGTGGGACCACCTTTGGCATTCAAAACCACCTGAATCCTCCTTGGAATGGGCGCATACAAATCCTGGATGGTGGTTAGTGGGATGTTACACCATTCTTCATGCAGAAAGAAGGTTTTACGTAACTAGTAGGGTGTGGGACCACCTTTGGCATTCAAAACCACCTGAATCATCCTTGGAATGGGCGCATACAAATCCTGGATGGTGGTTAGTGGGATGTTACACCATTCTTCATGCAGAAAGAAGGTTTTACATAACTAGTAGGGTGTGGGACCACCTTTGGCATTCAAAACCACCTGAATCCTCCTTGGAATGGGCGCATACAAATCCTGGATGGTGGTTAGTAGGATGTCACACCCTTCTTCATGCAGAACTGTCCTACGTCCTTGGGAAATGCAGAAGGAGAATAACAAGAACTTACCCTGTTTTCCAACACAGACCAGAGTGGCTCAAAAATTTTTAAGTCTGGTGATTGGGAAGGCCAAGGAAGGTGTGGAAGTTCGGCCTCATGTTCCGCAAACCATAATTGGACATTCCGAGCTCTGTTAATTGGAGCGTTATCATCTTGACAGATGGCATCTCCTGCAGGAAGCAATGCCTGAGCTATTGGATGGACTTGGTTGGCCAAAATGGTTTCATAGGTCCTAACAGTCATCCGTCCTTTCAAGGTGATCAGGGAACCTGCTGAAAACTACGATATGACCGCCCAGAGCACGACAGAACCACTACCATGCTGCACTGTTGGCAGTAGACACTCTGGGTTGTACGCTTCTGACGGTGTTCTCCACGCGTAAATATGTCCTGCGGTGGAGAATAGTGTGAATGTGAATTCATCCGACCAATTACACGCGTCCGTGCGTCGACAATCCACATTGTATGCTCCCCGGCACCACTGCTGTTGGCGTTTTTCATTCACCCGGGTCACCAGAAGTTTTGCAATAGAAGCTGTGCCATGAAATCTTGTTTATGCAGTTCTCTGCTCACTGTTTTCGTTGATACTGGGCTCTTGAGATGCAGATTGAGCTCCGCACTAATTTTCAGCGCCGTGGTCTTCTTATTACGGGTAACAATCTTCTTCAATGTATTCTTGTCTCTATCAGTCAGGGTCATTTTCTGGCCGCTGTTGTGTTTTGCAGACGAGGTTTTGCCACGAACACGGTATGTTGTCATGACGCTAGACACAATAGCTCCCAATACCCCCACTACCCTGGCGACTGTCGCCGCGTAAGCACCAACTAACCGGCTACCAACAATTATCCCTCTCTCAAAGTCCGTTTGGTCGCTCATTTTGTCGTCACCCTGAAAGAAAATTTTGCAACAAGACACTTTAAATGCCCTTAAACTGGAACTTGAGGTTCTGAAAAAAGCTATTACAACCAAAATGTGGTGGATACCATTGCGTATTGCGACGTACGGAGCTGTATTTAAAGCCACGTCTCTGATCATGGTGTTCACATTATTCTGTCCAACACCTCTATATGAGTATTAATATTTATGAGTAATTTATATTTACGAGGAGATTAGTTAAGTTGAATATTTACGTGCTATTCGTCTTGATGAAGCTAGGTCAATAAATACACAGCGAAGCCAGGGTTGACTTGAAAAAAACAAATATGTGTGAAAAACCACAATGTATTCTTTTAATATACACCGGTGTCTGTTTCCAACAGCTCGCAGCCATACGGAGTCAACAGCCAATCAATTCTCGCTGCTACGCTTTATCGAGGCAGACTGTTTACAGAAGACTCCCTTAGAGAGATATGTATGAAAGAATGCCAATGGTCTGTTTTTTCCTAGCCGCGTCACACAGAAGGGTCCAAGTGAATTGGGTCCGACAACATCACTCTTGGACCCCTGACCAAAGGGATTGTCTTCTCTTCAGTGACGAGTCTCCCTACAGCCTTATCATGGAATTCCCAAGTTTGTACATTTGGAGAGAGGCGGGAAGCCGAAATCTTCCCTCCAACATTAGGGAAATTTACCACTGTGGTGAAGGTCTCCCGGTTTGGGCTGGCATCATGTTGGATGGACGCATAACGCTGCACGTGTTTCCGGAAGTTACCCTAAATGCTGCGTGATATAGAGATGACATCCTTTCAGCCCTTTGTACGGCTTTTCTGGGGAGCTGTTGGCCCACATTTCCATTTTATGGACGATACGCCAGTCCCCTCATTGGGCTCGGTTAGTCGTCGAATACCTGGAGCGTGAGGGTATTCACAAGATGGAGTGGCCTGCAAGATCTCTGGACTTTAACACATTAGGAGCTGTTGGCTCACATGTTGCCTCCAGACTTGAACTCTGAACTTGTTATCTCCGGACTTGAACTCTGAACTTGTTATCTCCGGACTTGAACTCTGAACTTGTTATCTCCGGACTTGAACTCTGAACTTGTTATCTCCAGACTTTAACTCGATACACACATGAACGGATAGAATTTTCTGGAACCATTTCTAGAACCATTTTTAGGAAACATTTTCGATTAAGAGTCCGAATTTTATATAGAATTTTCTGGAACGATTTAGACGTTTTCTCTCCGGACTTGAACTCTGGGGAGCTGTTGGCACACATTTCCATTTTATGGACGATACACCAGTCCTCACTGGGGTCGGTTAGTCGTCGATACTTGGAGTGTGAGGGTATGCACAGGATAGAGTGCCCTGCGAGATCTCCGGACTTGAACTCGATACATATTTGAACGGATAGAATTTTCTGGAATCATTTTAGGAAATCTTTTCGATTAAGAGTCCAAATTTTATATAGAACTTTCTAGAACCATTTAGACGTTTTCTCTTCGGACTTGAACTCTGGAGAGCTGTTGACCCACATTTCCATTTTATGGACGATACGCCAGTACCCTCATTGGGCTCTGTTAGTCGTCGAATACCTGGAGCGTGAGGGTATTCACAAGATGGAGTGGCCTGCAAGATCTCTGGACTTTTAACACATTAGGAGCTGTTGGCTCACATGTTGCCTCCAGACTTGAACTCTGAACTTGTTATCTCCGGACTTGAACTCTGAACTTGTTATCTCCGGACTTGAACTCTGAACTTGTTATCTCCAGACTTGAACTCGATACACACATGAACGGATAGAATTTTCTGGAACCATTTCTAGAACCATTTTTAGGAAACATTTTCGATTAAGAGTCCGAATTTTATATAGAATTTTCTGGAACGATTTAGACGTTTTCTCTCCGGACTTGAACTCTGGGGAGCTGTTGGCACACATTTCCATTTTATGGACGATACACCAGTCCTCACTGGGGTCGGTTAGTCGTCGATACTTGGAGTGTGAGGGTATGCACAGGATAGAGTGCCCTGCGAGATCTCCGGACTTGAACTCGATACATATTTGAACGGATAGAATTTTCTGGAATCATTTTAGGAAATCTTTTCGATTAAGAGTCCAAATTTTATATAGAACTTTCTAGAACCATTTAGACGTTTTCTCTTCGGACTTGAACTCTGGAGAGCTGTTGACCCACATTTCCATTTTATGGACGATACACCAGTACCCGTTGGGCTCTGTTAGTCATCAAATACCTGGAGCGTGAGGGTAATCGCAGGATAAAATGTCCTGCGAGATCTCTGGACTTGAACTCGATACAGGATGTCTGGGATGATCTGGGAAGAGCAACTGCAAGCCTGCAGCCTCCTCCCAGAATCTCCCCGGGAATCTGACGCGCTTTCGCGTAGCAGTGACACCCAACTCTTGCCCCGAATTCTCATTCGCAGCTTCGTAAACAACATGAGGGTTTGTTGTACGAGCTCTATGGCTGTTCTGGGTAATCACACTTCCTATTACACACTCGAAATCCGCGCCACTTGTTGCATTCCTTTCGGATTGTCATGAAGTTACCCGCATGCTTCTTTTTCTGTTGTGTATTGCTGTGTTACATATATGCATAAACCCACCCACTGTCATCATTAAACTCAGTCGTGTGGATATTGCGATATCCATGATTCTGTGTTTTTGATGTCCATTTAAGACATCAGTGTACACAGTCGTATCAGAATAATATAACTACATCCGGAGTCACAGTGTATCCAACCAGGCGTGTCAGAGAGTGCACGTGACAAGTTCGTCCACACGGAGGTACAAACGGCCGGCCAGGGCAAATGAGTCATAGTGCGTGACCAGATAACAATGGGCAGACGTAGTGATTTGACGGACGTTCAAAAGGAATTCAGCAGACCTCGTGGGCTGTTCGCGCGGTGCTGTAGTAAGGGTGTACCAAGAAAGGACCGCTGGCACACAGAGTGCCTCCCAACGTCATAACTGTGTGTGCCATAGGCCATCGACCCCAGAGGAGAACGTCGCCTCCGTCGACTGGTAAAGGGCAATCGACGCGCAAAAGTGCAGCAATTAACCACGCAATTGAACGCTGGGGCACCCAGGTACGTGTCACCGATAAAATTAGAGTTTACTTTGGTCTCCGAAGTCGACGCTGCGTCAAGGCGCCCGTGTTAACACACGTCCATCAGTAACGACAATTGCAGTTCACATGGGACTACCGTCAGTTGACAGTGCAAGAGTGGAAAAAGGTTGCCTTCTACGACGAATCGAAGTTTCTTCACCACAGATGTGACGGATGGTGGTGAATACGGCGACAGAAACAGGAAAACCAACACCCGGGCCGGCGGTGTCAGTGTGCATGTCTGGAGGAAGCTTTCCTGGTATCTTCTGGGACCGCTGGTATCACCGGGTGGGTCCCTGAACGCCATACCACATGCATCCCTTCATGTTGAACGTTTACCTTGGCGGTGATGGTGTCTACCAACATGACAATGCTCCGTGTCACGTCACTGAGAGGGTGCGTGACTGATTTCCAGAACACGACAGCTATGTCTCGGTTTTCCCTTGGCCGGCGAAATCGCCCGAACTCAATCCCATAGAGCATTTGTGGGACTATTTGGATCCGCAGGTTTGAAGTGACGACCCACAACCACTTTATTTCCGGGACCTCCCTGCTGTGCTGCAGTCCAAATGGGCACGTGCACCTCTGGCAACCTTCCAAGGCCTCATTGCGTCCATGCCCCTCCATTTCGCCTTTGTCATCTTTGCTATGGGTAGTTATTCTCATTATTAGGTAGGTAGACATTTTATTCTGATGCCACTGTATGTACACACATCGTCACAAAATAGTTGCATCCAGAAGGAAGCAACCGACTGAAATGAAACTAGGTGGGTAGGTTTGACATCGTGAGACATGCAAATGATTCAAGTATCACGCTCGGCAGCGCATATGACGCAAGCAAGGAGGGGTCGTAGCGCTGTGCCTGACCGGCTATGTAAAGTCGTCCTGTTACGCTCGCTTGCCATTCTGACTCGTACTGTTCTGTTGGTTGCATCCTTTGCAAGTATGCTTCGAAAAAAAGTCCGGAAGCAATTCGAGCAGTTGGAAGAGTTCAAGAGGGGCCGCGTCGTCGGTCTCCGAGAAGCGGAATGGTCTTATCGCCGTATTGTGCGCCATACTGGTCGTACGGATATCACCATAGCATGCTGTCTGCGGCAGCGAATAGAAAAAGGCATGCAGCAGCGATAGGAAGGGAGTGGGAGACCTAGATTTACCATAGAGATATAGGACCGACGGGTTGTCCGACATGCGCAGAGTGACACAACAGTCACGATTGCGGGTATTCAGCTGGCAGTGGGTCTCCATGTATCGTCTGATTAGTGCCAGAACCATTGAAAGACGGTTGCACGACGTAGGACACCAAGCGCGCATTGACCGTTACGACGACTGCCCTTCACACCATAAAGTCGTCGCCAAAGGTTTCAATGGTGTCGTGCTAGACTGTCATGGAGCCACTCAGAGTGGGTGCAAGGGATCTTCAGTAACGAGTCGCGCTTTTGTGTTGGAGAGGACGATCAACTAGCTAGCCGCATCGCCAGATCTGTCGCCGATTGAAACTGTGTGGGATGCTATTGGACGCGTTATCCACACTCCACACCTGCCGCACAATCTGCAGGGTTGACTTATCGCAGAACACCATTAGGAACCTGTAGAACTCTATGCCGAGACATCTGGTATGCTCTGTGAGCAAACATGGCGGCCCGACGCCATACTGAGAGACACTACTTATTGGCGTGTAGCTCTATATATATTGCCCATATCAGTCAGTCCCGGTAGCCTTTACCTTCCAGCCGAATAGCATTGCAATCCGACACGTCCTTCTGGGTGCAACTATTTTTTTGATGATGAGCGTATTTTGTTGCTTACACTGCAAAAATATAAAACATGCATCACCTCAACTGGCTACATTTCAAAAGGAATTTAATTTCAAGAAAAATAAACACGACGAGGAAATACCGTGTGAGAAACAATGTCGTGATGTAGGCATTCTCTACAAAATGTACATATTTTTAAGCAAAATACCAGAAAAGATTTTTGTTCAGGATTTTACGACTACTAGGAGCAACTCTTATCGGCCCGAACAGTCCGCCTGCCATTAACTTTGCTCAACTGATTCCAGGGAAGGGAGAGATCCAATGCCATTAAAGAAACACATCCACCACGTCCCCCCCGGACTCCAACCCGGACCTATCTCTGACGATTATTCAGTAGTCAGAAGCCATGGCCGGAGACAATTAAACAACCGCTATGACACTAGGAAGAGGATATCTCAGAATTGAAGTACATAATATGCATTCTACACTGCTGGAAACCCAAAATGCAACACCAAGAAGGAAGCATCCGATTGGCCTGAAATTCGCAGCATGCGTTGCCCGCGAGAAGACATGCGAACGATTAGCATTGCAGGGCATATGCAAATCATGTACGCCCGGCACGCCACCGAGAAGCTCTATAAGAAGGGTGCACAGAAGGCGGGGTGTAAGTAGTGGAAATGTGTTGTGTTGCCGGACTTGTGCGTGGGAAGCTTCCTAATGCCTCGTTGCAGAATACGGCAGTCATTTTAGCACGTTTCGGAGTTCGACAGAGGATGAATAGTGGCTTATTGCGACAGCGGTTTATCGTACCGAGACTTCGGCGCACGTGTGGTATGACATCCAGTCACCGTGAGGTGAGAATGGATTCGGCGGGTGCAGGAGGGACGGGCGGACCAACATGAGCGATTGCCGCAGCTGCGGCACACCACCGAACTAGACGACCGGCATGTTGTGTGGCGGGCATTGGCGGCTCACACCCCTGCATCACGAACGTTAGGGCAGGAATTTGAGTGTGTTGCGCAACAACCTGTGTTAGCACGTACCGTTCGACGTCGTCTGCCACCATTGCTCCGATTACCATTGTCGCACGGCGCCCATTGCTCCAATTACCATTGACGTTACACCACCGGCGATTGCGGCGGCAGTGGGCCGTTGAACGCTGTCCCTGGACTACGGACTGGCACGACATTGTCTTCTCCGACGAATTCCGTTTCTGCCTGCAAAACCACGATGGTCGGATCCGCGTGTGGCGGCACCGTGGCGAGAGACTGTATGACGCCTGCATTATGCATCGCCATACCAGTCCGTCGCCTGACGTTATGGTTTGGGGCGCAATTGGATATGACACCCGCACCCTTCTGTGTACGCATCGCTGGTACACTCAACAGCCACTGCTACATCTCCGACGTTTTGGAGCCTGTAGTACTTCTTTACCTGCAGGACCTGCCAGCGGACACGTTTTAACAGGACAATGCACGCCCGCACGTGGCACGCATCGTGCAACATTTCTTCACGGCCCACCAGGTGTCACTGCTGCCGTGGTCCGTCCGTTCTACCGATATGTCGCCCATCGAACACGTCAGGTCGCTGATTTGCAACCGAATGGCCCGGCAAGCACCACCCGCGGCTACGCCTGATGAACTGTGGCAACGTGTGGAAGCAGCCTGGACTGACATACCCCAAGCCCACATTAAAAGCCTCTTTCGTTCGATGCCGCGGCGTGTAGCGACCGTTATTGCCAGCCATGGGGGCCACACGAACTATTGATGCCTGCGTGTTTTGCAAGTCGCACGGGCCTGTAAGCTCAATCGTTTCATCCTTGTATCTGTTGTTATGTGTCCAGTAAATCTAGCTTTGCTATCTCGTGTCCTTCTTGGTGTTGAATTTTGGGTGGCCAGCAGTTTATATTTAGAAACTCTGTCGGAAAAAAGCGCATTCCAAATTGAAGTAAGCAGCCCAAATGGCGCAGTGGTCCAAGCGATGGCCTCTGATCATTCGTCCGAAAGGGGTCCGGATTCGAATCCCGGTGAGGCATGGATGTTGTGTTTGTTTTACGGCACTGGCTCTCTCCCTTCCCTGGAACCAGTGATCCTAAATTCGGGACGGGCGACTGCTTATAGCCCAATGAGTTGCTCACGGTGGTCGTTAAACCTCCAATCAAAAAAAAATTGAAATAATGATTTGACGTAACTCAGTTTTTGCAAAAATGATCTATCAGATTTATATTTGTTTATTATAAAAAAGACAGTTCCAAGGATGGAAAAGAAATTAAATCTTCGTAAAGTTTGCGTTCTCTGCCACGTTCTTTCCTATATTTTTCAAAACTGAAACTATTGAAAACTGAATTAGCTTTTTCTTATCTTCAAAATAATTATTGCTGGAATGGTGTGTGATCACCATTGTTTTCTTACGGACGCTAGATCGAGGGATATCACTTCTCTCAACATTGGGAAAAAAATATTTCTAAGATATTCACATACCTAAATCAGGAAAACAATTCATAAAAGACTTACCCCGTTCGGATAAATGCAATCCATCTGTCCATTATTCTTCGACTGATGCCTGTGTCTTCTTCTGTGCCGAGTTCTTCTACGACAGATATGCTACCGAATACAAAAGGCACCTCGATAAAATGCGTAACACCCATCCATTCAGCGGTAGGTGTCTTTCTGGGTCTATGTGTGAACAAATAAAAGTAGACAGGTTTTTTAGCTGACATGAAATCTGCTTGAAATACTGTTGGGCAGAAAATTAGCAAATCTCCCACTGAGTCGTACAAAGCGGTCTTCATGTAATCAACAATACTATCAGTATTATTCTGTGATTTCCTGTTTCCTCTTCCCTCAACGTAATATTTGGCAATTTCTTCTGGATCCCCTATATTTTGTAGAGAAAAAAGAGATTTGATAAAGTAACCAGTTTGTCTCTTCCTCAAAATAGGAGCTGTGGCTCCATATATACCGAAGTATTCTGACATGGCTAATGCTACGAAGAGCGAGCCTTCGTCTTGGTTGGCACCAAGAAGAACCTCCATTTCTTGGAAATCTCCGGCCTTCACCATCGCTAATGGATCACGTGGTATTAAATTTCCATCAACATGAGGTGCAAAAAATGTTGGATTCGTCATTCCAAAGAACCCTTGTGCCTCAGAAAGTACGCTCGGTGGTAACTGTTTGAGACAGTCCACCACCATTTTCGGGTCAGAGGTTATATTGACGTCACCGTTGGCACAACCAGTGAAACCTGCCGCTCTCTGTGATAACCTGATCATACCGTGTTTTGATATTTCTGTTGGGGTGTAAAAGCTTTCCAGTATAGCTCGTTTAACTAATCCTCGTGTCAATGGTGATATCGTAAACAGTGCTGCAGATGTGGCGCCGGCACTTTCCCCGGCTAGTGTCATTTGCTCCGGATCTCCTCCGAAGGCTTCTGCATTGGCTTTTATCCATTCCACTGCCATTATTTGGTCGTATATCCCCATATTGCCGGATGCTTCAGGTATTGGAGTCGTCAGAAAACCAAAAATACCTAGTCTGTAGTTCATGGATGCTACTATGACGTTGCCACGACTAGACAGCATCGATCCGTTAAAAAAATCCATCGATGCAGAACCGATAACGAAGGCTCCACCATGAATCCACACAAAAATGGGCTTTGGTTTCACGTCCTGAGAGGAAATGGGAACCCATATATTTAAAAATAAGCAATCTTCCGTCATTATGTCGACGTCAGGCGTCCCATAAAACCTTTCGGTGTAGTTCTGGTAACAAGGTGGTGGCAGAACTGTGGCATTGTATTCTCTTTCCCATGGTGCAATGGGAAACGGTTTGTCGAAGCGTAGTTTCCCGACTGGTGGCTCTGCGTACGGAATACCCAGGAACGCCTCGACCTTCTTGCCACCAGACAATTCGACTGTTGTTCCACGGACTATTCCTGAAGTGGTCTTCACTGTCCGTTCTCCTAGAATGGAAAGCGTAACACTCAGCAAGACGAAAGGGCAAATCCACTGGACGTGCATGATCCAAAACATCTTCAATGAAAGAAAAGAGAAATACAATTTGTGGTAGGTCATGAGAGCATTATCTTAAGTTATATTAAGGTAAGTTTCACTTGCAATAAATACACTGAGTGGACAAATATCATGAGATACGTAGCTGGTAAAAGGTAGGCCCACATTTGGGTGCGATGAAGGCCGTACCATGGCGAGCATGCTTCCTCCACCGCTATCCATAATTCCGTCGTATTTTTGGATGGAGGATGTAAACCGCAAAGAACCTTTCTACAGCATCCCAAAGATTTTCCACAGCATCCCAAAGATTTTCCACAACATCCCAAAGATTTTCTACAACATCTCAAAGATTTTCCACAACATCCCAAAGATTTTCCACGGCATCCCAAAGAATTTCCACAGCATCCCCAAAATATTCCACAGCATCCCAAAGATTTTCCACAACATCCCAAAGATTTTTCACAACATCCCAAAGATTTTCCACAGCATCCCAAAGATTTACCACAGCATCTCAAAGATTTCCCACAGCATCCCAAAGATTTTCCACAGGGTTTAATTCACACGAACAGGGAGGTGATTCCTGCGTGGGAAATCTCTGCCGCATGCCACCCGTCTGACAATGTTCTGGTCATCACGACCCTGAGGAGAGGTTAAGTATCCTGCTGGAAGAGTCAATTTCCCTGTAGGTGTGTGATGATGATGAACTGATGCAGATACACCGATGAACCATTTCATTATGACCACCTACCTAATAAGCTATAGGACCCCCTTTAGCCCAAAAAACAGCGGTCACTCGGCGAGGCACCGATTCAATGAGATGGCGACAGGTATCCTGGGATATCTCGTACCATAATGTCCAAAAGTAGATCCTCCAGTTCCAGTACATTTTGGCGTGATGGTGATTTTTAGCGCTAACTATCTTTTCTAAGTCGAACCACAAATGCTCCATTGGGTTCCTGTCAGGTGAATGTGGAGGCCAGGACATTAACAGAAAGTCACCAGCGTGTTCCTCGAACCACTCCTGGTCAATCCTGGCAGTGTGGCATGGCGCATTATACTGTTGGTAATGACCATCACCAGCAGGGTGTACTTGCCATGAGTGGGTTAACTTGGTCAGCAACGATGTTCAGATACCTTACAGCTGTCAGGGATTGTACTATTGGGAAAATTGGGCCTAGAGTGTGCCAAGAAAACATCACAGCATAACACCACCGCCGCGGGCCAGTTTCCGCCCAGCAGTGCATCCATGTGTTATAACCACTGTTGGGTATGGCACATTGGACGCACTGTGTCATATCGCTATGGCATATGGTTCTGGCACATGGATGCACTATTCCATACACTCTGCGCTAGGCAGTCTACGTGATGCACCAGGAATCTTGATTCGTCAGACCAGGCCACTCTCTTTCAATCATCTACAGTCCAATCTTGATGATATTGGACCCTTTTATACGTTGTTGGCGATGACGTGCAGTGAGCATGTAGACCCGGCTGGGTCTTCGGCTACGCAGGACCATGCGCAGAAGGCTGCGAGGAACTGTGTGCTGTGACACATTTTCCTGATCACCACGGTTGTAGCTGCGGGTGATTTGCCGCACTGCGACCCTGCGGACGATGTGGACAATGCTCGACAATCTCCAGACCCCTCTGGCATCAATGAGCTGCGGACGACACACGGCTAAACGACTGTTCGTCGTTTGGCCATCTATGCTCCACTTAAGATACGAACTCACTACAGCAGCACGTGAACAACCCACAAGTCGCTGCGTTTCCGAGATCGTAGCTCCAAGACTCCGGGTCATCATATTTTGTCTTTTATCAAACTCTTATAAATCGGCAGCTTTTCCCATTTGGACTCCGAAAACTCTACTAACCGAAAGCCGGTCCTCGGTTTGTATATATATATATATACTGCTCTGTCAACTTCACCTGCGCCACCGTTCGGTCTCCAGATGCGTTCATGTTTCTAGCCTGGGAGTGGTTGTAGTGGATTGGTTCACCGGTGTAGTCTGCAAGGTTGCACATGTAGCGTAGACCGTTCAGATATGCATCTAGACATACCAGAGATCCCGAACTCTGCCAGCTGAACACATCCCAGGTCATAGCCATGCCTCCGTCATCATGAACATGCCTTGTTAACATGACAGGCAATTCATTTCGTGCCGTTTCCTCCAGTTTAGCACCAGGGACGTCTCCAAAGGGGTGCGAGATTGGACTCTAGACAATTCTACTACTTTTCTTGCTCACCCTACCGCCCACCCAATTCAAAGACATGCCATTTTCAATTTTTGTTTAACTTTAAAATTTAATCAAAACGTTTCCTAGGTATAATGAATATCTTGTTTTTCGTAGTGTAGTCCTAGAAAGTGTGTTGTTTACGTCTTCGTAGAAACGTTATCAAAATAACATCAGCAGGGCCATGAAAAATCCGTTTTTCTCCACTCTTCCAAATCCTTAGTTTAAGTCTCTCTTCATATTAGTATGGCCAAGGCCGAATAACAAGTGCGGATAGGAATTCACAGAGAGATATCATTACTGACTGTTCTGCTGTTTGTTCAACAAAGTAGGGCAATCCAACACGGAAAATGGAGTCAAAAGCTCCCACTGCTCTTAAGCCTGCCCCGGAGCTGTTGGGGAGCAGGACCAGAGTTGGAAACGGGTCAAAAGATTTGGACCCAGATCCGGCCGTAACATAATTTGACCCGACCCGGATCCGGCCGTCACGTGATTGGAACCTACCCGGGCTTGATCCAGACAAATCTTCCTTGGTTTATAAAGCCGAATATATAATCATCATCATCATCATTCTCATCATTGTCAATCACTATCAATCCACTGCTGGATGAAGGTCTCAAGTTTCTTCCACAACGGACTGTCTTGTTGCCCAGTAAATAAAGAACTTGACCCGGAACAAATTATCTAAAAGCTGAATCTTTGCAGGCTAGTAGAACTTATTGTGCTTATCATTTTCACAAAAGTCCCCACCCCTCCCCCGCTTGCTTCCCTCCTACACCCCCATAAAAGGAGGAAATTAGGTCTAATACAAATCCACTCGAAACTCCCGACATAATTGGAATACAGCCATCATTTTTTTACTTATTCCTCTTGATATGATCTATAAGTTTTGTTCTACCCATTTTTACTATATCTCCTGTAGTTTTGCTGCAATTTTCGAAAACCCGCAAAATGGCACCCTTTTTCCTCGACATTTTACTGATTAATTGCAATTACCGCTTCACCGAGCCAAAATTTCCGAAAAAGGCTCCGAATAAAAGTTGTTGCACATTTTATAATCTTTACAACGATGTATTATTTGTCTTAATATACTTTATTGTTTGCCTTCTATTTTACCGAAACTGCGAATGCATTGTAGCCCTAAAATGACAAAACATCGGGCAAAACATGCAATAATTTTGCGGGGAGTATAATTTTCAACGATAGGTTAAAAAAAAGAAGAGAAAAACTCAGCATTGCACCTGCAAAATAGGTACAGACTCTTGCCTATATGCTTCACACCGAAGCCCCAACCCACCGGAGGGGTTGGGACTACTTACTGATTATTATGCGCAAACGCATTGCTGAATTGAAATATGACAATGTCATTTTTTTCCTTTATACATTTGTTATGAAGTATGAATTTAGTTCTATGGACTGCTGCTGTTTCTACAATTTCAAAATACTTAAAAAAACACACATTTTCATTTTCAAATTTTCTTAATGATTAAAATTTCACAAAACTGTAATTAAAAAAGAAAAGGCTGCAACCAAAGGCGGTGATGATTGACTTTGTAACTTTTAAAATGATATACATTTTGTCGTACATGGACTTCTATGGTTCTCAATATCGCACAATTGTAGCAGAATTATGATAAGTGTCGTCACTCATATCAGGTAGTTTGTGCATGACAGTCCACCGCAACGTCCACACTTAGGAGAACATGAGAATCCGGCTTTTCGGAAACTGCAGGAAATCCCACATTCTTTCTTACAGTTGCATGAAATTAAACATAAAAGTTCATCTGTTGCCTCTGGTAAAGTGGTTATAATTGGCTTTAGTCTTCCACCCTCTAACTTCAACCTCAGTTGGTGGGATCAAGTTTGTTCCCTGACCACATTTGAACTTGAAGGTATACCAGCAAAAAATGCTGTCGAGCTAATGCTCCTGTAGGTGGAAATTTTCTCAAGTCAAAGTTTGATCTCCGTGATAGTTTCGCAATTGAATTTTTGTGATAAATGTATCTGGCATCACCTAAATTGTCGTGTTTCCTCAAACCATATAAATCCAAATGGAAGCTTTCTCCATTTGGAAGATTTCTTCTTCTTTTGAAGCATTAATGCGGTTGAAAATCGTTGCTTGCGACTGAGCCTCCTGAGAATTCTTTATTAGGTTAACTTCCTTTTATTTCCCAAGTCCGTAAAGTGCGGACGTTGTATCATATCCTGTAACGGCATGCGTAAATAACAGGCATTTGCGTACATGGCTGTAAATATATATCATTTTTTTCAATGCTGTGTAAAATATTGGAGTATTGCAGCAGCACCCGGTTTAAGGAAGAACAAAGATGTTGCTTCTTGTAGCGCCAGCGCAATTAATAAAACATACGGTGACTACAGTAGGGGTTAGTTTTGACGTTCCTACAGAATTTCAAACTACACTGAAGCGCCAAAAAAACTGGTACAGACGAGCTTTTGCAAAATACATAGCAACGTCCCTTATGCGCGTACTCGGTTGCGTCCACCAGGGCGTATATATAGCGATAGACATCCTTGACAGCTGTTAGAGCTGTTTTTGGCATGAAAATGACAAGTAATAACGATTTAAGCGATTTTCAACACGGTGTCATAGTTGGCGCTCGTGAGATGGGCCATAAAATTTCGGAATTAGAAACGAAGTTCGGATTTTCACGGACGACCATTGCAAGGCTGTACCGTGACTATAAGAATTCCGGAAAAACCTCCAACCTACGATATCAGAGTGGCCGTAAAAGGACATTGGGTGAACGTGACCGTCGTAGGCTGTCAAGAATCTTTTCACGCGATAGGCATGCAACACTCTCGCAGGTATAATCGGAACTCAATGCTGGAGCCTCAGCAAGCATCAGCGTCCGGACTGTGCAACGTACCTTGCACGATATGGGTTTTGGCAGCCGACGCCCAACTCGAGTCCCCTTGATGGGTGCGCGACACAGAGCTATGCGCCGCGCTTTGGCATGGCAACACCACCACTGGACACTTGATGACTGGAAACAAGTAGCCTGGTCTGACGAGTCGCGTTTCCAACTGTATCGGGCAGATTCAAGGATTCGTGTGTGGCGCAAACCTCAAGAAGCCATGGAAACCCAACAGGGAACTGTACCGGCTGGTGGGGGTATGGAATGGGGTGTGTTTAGATGGACTTCACTAGGACCCCTGGTACGTCTACAAACATCTTTGACCGGCCAACGCTATGTGCGCATCCTTTCTGACGAGGTACACCCGTTAATGTCCTGAATTCATGCTGATGGGTTGAGCCTGTTCCAACAAGACAATGCACCTCCACATAAATTTTGGCACGCCACATTGTGGTTAGAGGAGCATTCATCTGAGTTTGGGGTGTTGCCATTCCCACCCAAGTCCCCAGATCTGATTGTGATAGAACACATTTGGGATTCCATGCAGCGCGTTATCGAACAGAAGAATCAGAGACCTCGGAATACACCCGAATTGTCGAACGCTCTGCAGGAAGTATGGTGTGCATTGCCTACAGCATATTTCCAGAAGCTAGTGGAGTCCATGCCCCGTCGTATTTCTGCAGTCCTGCGCACCCGTCGGGACCAGTTTTTCTGGATCCACCAAAAACAACGTAGCAATTTGTACTATATTGGGAAAGTACATGATGTATACATAATTTTGAACAATTTGGTCAAATGTTGTGCGTTTAGGCAGAATTACTGAATGAAGGAGATAACCACCATCTATTATAACTATTATAATAGCTGCACCAGTAGGTATATTCTCCTGTTCAACAATACCACCAACGAAAATTATGGAGGATTTCTTACCTTTTCGCAGTGACACTTCGTCAAATAAAGCTGGTGGACGAGATACTAGTTCATAGCGGAAGTATGATTTCAATTTCAAAGGACTGTCACAAACGCAAATAACTCTGTTGAACAATTGTTGTGTCTTTATTGACTCCAGCGTTGTCCAGCATTTGAAACAGCCGCAAAGCCACTCAGCCACAGACAATTTAACGGAAACAATGTCTTTAAGGATGCTTGCGTACTATCTGTCATCTTTATGCGGCCAGTCTCCTCCCTCCACCCACATCTGACTTTGTCTTCTTCTGGGCCTTTTCCTTTCCTTTGGAATCCAGTCTAAAATTTCGGTTGTTCATCGGTGGTCTGGTCTTGCAAAATATCCAGCCCATTGCCATTTCAGGGATTTTATTTTGATCGTGATTTCTTCCACTCTTGTCATTTTTCTTACCCACGAGTTCCTCTTTTTACAATTCTTGGTTACACCAAGCATGCATCTCTCCATGCTTCTTTCAGTTGTCTGCACTCTTTGTACGCGTCATTTTTAGTTAAGGTCTACGTCTCTGCTCCGTACGTAAGCACTGGAAGGATGCATTGATTAAACACTTTTCTTTTAAGACATAATGGAATGTTGCTTTTAAAACTTATACTGTTTCTTCCAAAAACTCTCCAACCAAGTTTTATACGCCAATTAATTTCTTCCTCAATGTGACACTCGTTTGATATCTACTGCCCAAAGTAAATGTAGCAATTGGTTATCTCCAGCTTTCCCCTTTCAACTGATAAGTCTTCATTCCTTGTAAAAGCATTGTAAATACGTCAGTTTTGTCTTCGGAAAGTTCATTTTAGTCCC
The DNA here is from genome assembly GCA_039090855.1 of Macrothele yani. Lineage (NCBI taxonomy): Eukaryota > Metazoa > Arthropoda > Arachnida > Araneae > Macrothelidae > Macrothele > Macrothele yani. Next base: position 54,374,516 of record CM077028.1, read on the forward strand.
TGTTTCTTTACCCTTCACAACAAGTTCCTTGATCATGCTCTGCAGCTCTGAAGTATTATTTCAAAGACATCTGAAGGGTTCTTTGAAATATTTTTTTCCTATTCAAAAATAAAATGAAAATAAAACCGGATCAAACTCGGGTCAGCAAGAAACTGTCGACCCATTGACCCGTTTCCATCTCTGAGCAGAACGTGGCTGACGAGTGCTGTGGAGGAGATGAGTACAAAACAAAGGTTGCTGGCTTGAAGTAAGGGAGTTAAAGGGGGGGGGGGGGTATTGTGTTTGCATGTCACGACCTTAAATTTGTTTCAGGTAACCAAAAAAAGCATTGTTTCCTTTAAAGAAAGTTTTCAAGCACAGTACTATTTCCATAAGCAAAAATAGAAAATTTTTAAAAGTGATTCAGGCAATGCACTTCCAGAAAGAAATATTTTGAAGGCGAGTTCCTACCGATACTTGTTTCTTATACCACTAATCCACCGGTCATTGTTATGTTATCTTGTTGGTTTACCAGTGGCGTAACTAGTCATATCCAGGTGTGTGTGTGTGTGTGTGTGACCAAAGGAGGGGGAAGGCACGAACTCCTTTGTAGCCGGTAGTAATAATCATAAAAAAATATTTTCTTCAGTGTTTCGTAAATAAAGTTGCATTCAAACTTGCCCCAGAAAAAATAATAGTCGCCCACCCGTCGCTCATCCTGATTTCCAAGACGAGCGACCTCCCTGTTCAGCACCCTCTCGTATGCGCAAAATAACTGGAAACGGAACTCATCGGACCACGAGATCCGTCTCCAGTCACCCACGATCCGGTGTCTACGTTATTTTGCGCAGTTCAGGCGTCCAGTCCGGCATGTGGTGTTAGTGATGGCACTCTGGTGGGTCGGCGGCTCCAGTAATTTATTTGCGGCTAATAATCGTTTGATGGTCTTGATTCAGACAATTCTGGCACTTCCCTCGTTGAAGTTGGTGGTGATTTGTACCACTGTAGCTCTCCGATTGATTACAGCAATGCGGGACAGACGTCAAGGGCTACGTCCTTTCATTTTTCTTCGCACAGAACGCTGTCCAGGTGCGGGGTCATTCCGGAAATACAGTATACCCGATACACGTTTGATACTGTCGAAAGGGGATACTGCAATTCCTGTAGCATCTCCACGATAGAGTGACCCAGGTGTAAGACGGAGCTACTGTAACTCCTGTGCCACGTCCACAATAGATTGACCCAGGTGTATGACGCAGCTACTGTAACTCCTGTGCCACATCCACAATAGATTGACCCAGGTGTAAGACGGAGCTACTGTAACTCCTGTGCCACATCCACAATAGATTGACCCAGGTGTAAGACGGAGCTACTGTAACTCCCGTACCACATCCACAATAGATTGACCCAGGTGTAAGACGGAGCTACTGTAACTCCTGTGCCGCATCCACAATAGATTGACCCAGGTGTAAGACGGAGCTACTGTAACTCCCGTACCACATCCACAATGAGTGACCCAGGTGTAAGACGGAGCTACTGTAACTCCTGTGCCGCATCCACAATAGATTGTCTTAGGCGTCAGACAGGAATACTGCAATTCTTGTACCACATCCACAATAGAGTGCCCCAAGAATAGGACGGGGATGCTGTAATAATTGTGCTATCTCCACAATAAATTGACCCAGGCGTGCGACGCGGATATTGCGATTCCTGTGCCACATCCACAATAGAGTGCCCCAAGAATAGGACGGGGTTACTGCAAATCTTGTACCACGTCCACAATAGAGTGACCCAGGCGTGCGAACGGGGTTACTGCAATTCTTGTACCACGTCCACAATAGAGTGACCCAGGAGTCAGACGGGGATACTTGCAATTCTTGTACCACGTCCACAATAGAGTGACCGAGGAATCAGACGGGGATACTGCCGTTCTTGTACTACCTCGACAATAGAGTGCCCCAGCCGTCAGACTGGTGTACTGCAATTCTTGTATCACATCCACAATAGAGTGGCTAATGCGTCGGACGGGAACACTGCAATTCTTCTACCACGTCCACAATAGAGTGACCCATGTGTCAGACGGGGATACTGTGATTCTTGCACCTCCTCCACAATAGAGTGACCCAGGCGTCGGACGGCAATACAGTAATTATTTTACCACCCCCACAATAGAGTGACCCTGGCATGGGACGGGGATACTGCTATTCTTGTACCACGTCCACAATAGAGTGACCCAGGAGTCAGACGTGGATATTGCAATTCTTGTACCACCAGCACAATAGAGTGACCATGCGTCGGATGGGGATACTGCAATTCTTGTACCAACTGCACAATAGAGTGACACAGGCATGGGACGGGGATACTGCAATTCTTGTACCACGTTCACAATAGATTGACCCAGGAGTCAGACGTGGATACTGCAATTCTTGTACCACCTGCACAATAGAGTGACCCTTGCGTCATGATCTCATCAGGAAAGCACCATCAAATATCCAAAGTGACTTTTCTAATCACGACGAAGGCTGGCTAAGCTCAAAGGTTGTCGTGAGTGCTCCCGAAGTCAGTCAAATGTAAAAGATTAAATAAAACACCACAAAATATCACAAGTCACTAGATGAATCTAAGACTATTACCAAATCACTCACTGAAACAAGTTTAACTAAAATTAAAATACGAATGAAAGTATCAAGCAATTTACTCAAACCATTCCAAGCACAGATAGCAGCCACACACCGAAGAATTCAAACTAACAGCTGGTAAAGTCAAAGGTCAAAAAAGGAAGTGAAATGAGAAAAACAGGAAGTACGCGTAAACAAATGAAGAGTAAAATGTGAATGGAGAGTAAAGCAATAAACAATTGTAAATGACCCAGAGAATGACGCTTAGCATAATAAGTAATAAAAATTAGCTTACAATATCTGTAATAGAAATGAAGGAATTTTCAATGGATTTGTAACTACTCAATAGTTGTTTAAGAACTTTACGAATAAAAAAAAGAAGCAAAATCATTAAAACGGAATTGAGAATAGAAATTCCTGAGGAACTTTGGTACCCACGATACTTCTTCAACTATTGGTCCGATTTGAAAAATTCTTTTGCATTGGGAAACTTGAAATATGCGAATGATGATCCTTCATTTCGTCTTTTTTTTTTACGATGTTCAATTTCGCCGCTAGAGGGCGTAAATGCAGATGATGTCGAATTCCAACATACGTTTTATACCACATATTTGCTTCTAACCATCCGATTGAAAAAGTTCTTTTATCTTCCGATTCCATTTATGTCGAAAATTATTTTAGATATAGTTACTTTTTTAAATTGCGCATAGATTTTCCGCTAGGGGGCGTTAAAATAAATAGCATTTTTCCCGATAACTCTTCTGTAACTCCGATTTGAAATTTTTTTCTTTAGCGGATACACCTCCTAATGGAAAATATTTTGCATATCATTTCTATTTTTTGGCAATAATAAATACTTTGGCCACCAGGGGCGTAAGAGTTAATTTTTGCTTCTGATGTATTTGCCATAAAATCTGAGCTTCTAAAATATCGATTGAAAAAATTATTTCGCGGACTGATGCCACTCAGTTCGATAAACCTTTTCGGAATATTTTCTTCTTAAAATATTCCACAGTTTCTCCGCCAGGGGGCGTAGTAGATGCGTATCTTATTTTTGTCAATATCTCTACTTCTAGGAGTCCAATTTGAAAAATTCCTTCTTTGTTGGATAGTGTTTTCAGTGTGACATGCTTTCCATATAATTTCAAAATTTTCTAGTAATTCATTAACTTTCCGCTAGGGGACGTAGAGGTAAATTACCTTTCCCCCTATATCTCTGCCTCTAAATCTGCGATTTGAAAAATTCTTTCTGCACCGGATACAGCTCCTGATGGGAAATCCTTTGTACGTAATTTCTAATTTTTGTAAAAAATGGTTTGGCCAACAGGGGCGTAAATCTTAATTTCTGCTTCTGGTGTATTTGCAGCAAAATATGACCTTCTAAATTCTCGATTGAAAAAAACGTCTTTCGCAGACCGATACTACTCATGTCGACAAACCTTTTAGAAACATTTTCTTTTTAAAATAATGCATGGTTTCTACGCCAAGGGGCATAGATGTATATCTTATTTTTGTCAATATCTGTACTTCTAGTAGTCCAATTTGAAAAATTCCTTCTTTGGTGGATAGTGTTTCCGATGCGAAATGGTTTTTCCTATAAATTCAAAATTTTTCTAGTATATCATAGACTTTTCGCTAGGGCGCACAAAGGTAAATTGCGTTTTCTGCGTTATTTCTGCTCCTAAAACTCCGATTTCAAAAATTCTTCCTGTATTGCATACAAGACCTGATGGAAAATATTTTTCACATAATTTCTAATGTTTGCTAAAGAATGGTTTGGCCACCAGAAGCATAAGTGTTAATATATTCTTCTGATGTATTTGTAGCAGAATCTATGATCCTGAAAACTCGACTAATTTTTTTCTTGGACCGATACGGCTCATATGGATAAACCTTTTGAGAATACTTTCATCCAAAACGAATGCATGGTTTTCCCAACAGCGGACGTAAAGTCACATCTAATTTTTGTCGATATCTCTGTTTCTAAGAGTCCAATTTGAAAAATTCTTTCTGTGTTGGAGAGCGTTTCCGGTGCGAAATGTTTCACATATAAATTCATGTTTTTCTTAACGTCTGCAACCAGAGGGCGTAAGCTCACGATTCCGTTTACACCAATATCTGAGGGATTAAAAACCCGATTGAAAAACTTCTTTCTTCCGTCAGATACTGTTGTTTTCCATACCGGTTCCATTGACTTTGAATAGCTTTGATAAATTTAATTTGCGTCAGCACGGAGTCAAAAAACGTGCTTATTACATCCAAAAACTCGGTGTCATCTTACTGTTTCATTTTAGTTCTCAAAAAATAATATGCTGCTTAATACCGTGTTGAAAAAGAGCTCAGAGATTGGAGTGTTATTCCTTGTAGTGCTACGAAGCGACCGTTCTTCAGAGATAGGCCCGAGTTCGAATCTCGGCGAGGTTGGATAATGTGTTTATCTTACGGCTCTGGCTCTATTCCTCTCTAGTAATCAGTGGCCCAAAATATGGAACGGAAGACTGCTTATAGCTCATTGAATTTGTGACGTACCTGCCAGCAGGACGCACACGACATAAAGGCACATAGCAATCAGAACAAATGTCTGCGTAGCTCAGTTGGTAGAGCGACTTGTTCCGGAATAAGCGGCCTCGGGTTCGAATCCCGGCGTAGAACAAAAATGACGGAGAAATTTAATTCGTTATAAATTGTTCAAGGTAGTCGTTAAGGTGTTTCCACTTAAACTCTCTGCCTTATGTTTCCAATGGTAAAATTTATTTACATATTTTCTTCGGAATTAATGTATTCTCAAGAATGACAATTTGCACTTCGATGAAACCAGCTTTAAGTTATAGCATGGGATACTTAATAATTGATGAATCATAACCATAATAACAAGTTAGTAAAATCATGCAATGCATTGATAATGATACGCTTTCCGACATACTAGAAATAATTACTCAAGTTATGAGGATAATGGCTGTAGAACAAATCTCGCTCCTGTGACCTGATCTTGGACCTCATTTCGGTAATATTAAACAGAATTGGTTCGGTATACCTCAGGAACAACATGATAAGTTTTGTCGCAACTGAAGGATTTTTACATACGATATGACGCATCAGGGCGATGGAATAGATCCCGCTCCTATATCTTGACCTTAATCCCATTTCGCACATTTTTAATAAGGTTCGTTCGCAGGTTGTCCCCTACGACATATAAAATCATGTCATCGAAATCGAACCATTTTTACGCGAGTTATCATGCAGACAGACAGACAGACGGACAAAGCTGGAGCATATACGCTTCTTCAACCTACGGTTGGAAAGCGTAAATATATTAACAAGTTAGTAAAATCATGCAATGTATAGAATATGATATGCTTTCCAACATACCAGAAATCATTACTCAAGTTATTACTCAAGTTATGAGAATAATGGCTGTGGACAAAGTCTCGCTCCTGTGTCCTGAACTTTGACCCCATTTCAATGATATTCAACAAAACCGGTTCAGTATACATCCGAAACAACATACTGAAGTTGTGTTGCAATAGAAGCATTTTTATTCAAGTTATGAGGATAATGGCTGTGGAATAAATCTCCCTCCTGTGCTATGACCTTTAACCCCATTTCGAATATATTCAACAGAACCGGTTTAGTACAACTTCGGAACAACATGATAAAGGTTTGCTGCAATTGAAGGATTTTTACGTAAGTTATGACGAATAAGGGCAATGGAATAGATCCCGCTCTTATGTCCTGATCTTTGACCCTATTTCATCCATTTTGAATAGGGTTCGTTCCGCTGTTGTCCCCTACCACACACTAACATTTCTTCGAAATCGAACCATTTTTACGCGAGTTATCGTGCGGATAGACAAACAGAGAGGCAGACGAACAAAGCTGGAGCATATACGCTTCTTCAACCTACGGCTGGAAAGCGTAAGTTACACTGCTGGCCACCCAAAATGCAACACCAAGAAGGAAGCATCCGATTTGCCTGAAATTCGCAGTATGCGTTGCCCGCGAGCGTGACATGCAAACGATTAGCATTGCAGGGCATATGCAAATCATGAGCACCCGGCAAGCCACCGAGAAGCACTATAGAAAGGGTGCACAGAAGGCGGGGTGTAAGTAGTGGTAGTGTGTTGTGCTGCCAGACCTGCGCGTGGGAAGCTTCCTGATGCCTCGTCGCAGAACACGGCAGTCATTCCAGCACGTTTCGGAGTTCGACAAAGAACGAATAGTGGCTTATCGCGACAGCGGTTTATCGTACCGTGACATCGGCACCCGTGTGGGACGACATCCAGCCACAGTGAGGCGAGTATAGATTCGGTGGGTGCAGGAGGGACGGACGGACCGACGTGAGCGATTCCCGCAGCCGCGGTACACCACCAAACGAGAGGACCGGCATATTGTGCGGCGGGCATTGACGGCTCGCACCGCCACATCACGAACGTTAGCGCAAGAATTAGGGTGTGTTGCGCAACAACCTGTGTCAGCACGTACCGTTCGACGTCGTCTGCAGGAACGGGGATTTGTCGCACGGCGCCCATTGCTCCGATTACCATTGACTTTACACCACCGGCGAGTGTGGCGGCAGTGGGCCGTTGAACGCCGCACCTGGGCTACGGAATGGCAGGGTATTCTCCGACAAGTCCCGTTTCTGCCTGTAACGTGTTACTTGAGTTTTATACAACCATTTTTAATTTCATGCAATATCCCTAACATTTGGTGACCAGTGTTTAGCATCTGCGTCATCACCCAAACGGTAAGTCGAGCGTCAAATTGAATCCTTCTATTAACGACGTTGAACAACTTGTATTAGTATGACAGCTAGTTAAAAATTGCACACGGCGGTGCGGACAGCAGCTATACGGGCTGTCAGTGATTAAATAATGTGCTGGAGGTGTTCACATGTATGTGGAGCCATGCTGACTGCAGTGCATCTGACAGCTGCTGGAGGGCGCGTGGAGGAGGATCCATGGAGCGAACAACACGATCGAGGTGCTCAATTGGGTTTAAGTCTGGAGAAATTAGGTGCCAGGAAAGTACTTTGAAGTCCTCATCGTGCTCTTCCAAACACTCTCGAACAGTTCTAGCTGTGTGACACGTCGCATTGTCGTGCTGGAAGATTCCATTCGCCACAGAGCAGGTAATCAGCATGTATGAATGTACGTGGCCTAAAAGGATGGATTTATAACGAATTCGGTCCATAGTGCTTTCCATAGGTATAAATGGACCCAGAGAGGGCCACGAAAACATTCCCCAGACCATAACGCTGCACCCATCAGCTTGTGTTCTGCTACTAATGGTTGAACAGTATTTGTTCTCCAATGTTTCTTGCCTTATACGCCAACGTCCAGGCGTTCGATGAGGCAGAAAACATGATTAATCGGAGAAGGCAATCCTTTGTCAATCAGCGGAGGTCCAATTCCGATATTGCCCTGCAAATAAAAGCCTTTTTTTGCCAATGCGCCGTCGTTAGCATAGGTGCAGTGACCATCTATCTCAATCGGAGCCCCATACGCAGCAGGGTTTGCAGAACTGTCGTTTTAGACACACTTCCGGTAGCCCCCTGGTTCATTCGGCCAGTGAGTTGCTCCACTGTAGCATGCGGATCGACCCTCACGCACCTTCGAAGCCGACGTTCACCTCTCACATCGATGGCGCGTGGTGCTCCGCAGTTTCCACATCGCTTATTCGCAATGGTGCCATTTCTCCAATCGCGATACACTTTAACCACAGCAAAACGCGAACAGTTCACAAACTGCGCTGTATCAAACTTGGCACCAAATCCGAACATAGTCCCTTTTTGCAAATCTGATAAATTGCTCCTTTTGATCCTTCAGAGTAACGAGTGATATGTCTTCAGATTGCCTACAGCACACCTTATATACCCTCAAGGCCAGCTCACGACACGTGCCTTATTTCATTGGCTACTCGCTGTTGACGTCAAAAGTAGGAGGTGGTCACAATAATGTGACAGAACTGTGTGTTTTGCACTTTAGCTACCGTACAATGCTAAAGAATTAAATTTTCAAATTTTTTACGTTCTCCAGAATATTCTGTAAAAGGGTATGGAAGCTATGTCTGGAACTATTTAGAGAATATATCCCGGTACATGACATTAGGAATATATCCAGGATGTTGACACCAGGGTTTTTCCGGAACAACCCCAAACTGGGGTGAAGAGTATTTGTTCTCCAATGTTACGACCACCGTGAGCAACTCAATGGGCTATAACCAGTCGCCCGTAATATTCTCACTAACAATGGTCAACGGAATGTTTATTTACATCTTTACATAATGGGAAACGTCTTACCTACGTGAATAAACTGGATCGAATGAATATTAAATTGGATATATACATCACACAGTCCAACGGCATAACGCAATCAGGTCTTCGAGAGTGTTCGCTGTTCCGATGAGAAGAACTTCATGGGTTCACTCAGAAAAGACACTTCGGACTTTAGACAATCTCAGTCCCTCATTGCTTCCGCTTTCAACAGCGCGTGAGTCAACCGCAGGCGATCGAAAGTCAACCGCAACCTTCTCCCATGGACTTTACATGGGAATTTTGCCGCCCCACCACGCCCGAACCGTGGCCCCAATATCATGTTTCTCTTCGACTGGCACATCTACATGGCAAGACCTTTATTTTGATACCTCAACCATATCTTTACGTTCAGCCGTTCTCTCAAAATAGGACTCACAGTAAAAAACCTTATAGAATCAATATATAGATTTTATCGCTTTGCAAAATGCATAAAACTTATGATCATCAAACTCTCTACAAATTATGCCCCAGAGATTTATCAAAATTTAAATAGCACATATGCATGTGTGTCATGAAATGCGAAATCAGTTTTTTTTTTTTTTTTTTTTTGGGAACCGAAAGTATACAGCATACTCTTCTGCGATGGGATAAAAGTTCAGCTGTGGCAGTACCAAGAGTGAACACAACAACGCTGTTTCAATTCTATCAGAGTTGTACGATAAAAAAAGGATAAAATCACCATATATTTTTGATAATACGAAGTCGAAATTTTAACGTATTTTCGCCAGGAATGTAAATTACCCATAGCCTAGTGTCAAAACGTGATACAGACTACAGTGGGAAATCAGGACTAACGTAGAATTACGTATAAAAATGAAATCTCAAAAACGGAAAACCTCGGTTCCATCGTATAAAAGTGGGAAACATACAACTGAGAAACGAAAAACGGAGGTCCAACTGTACAAAAGTGAAAAACATGTAACTGAGAAACTGAAAACCGAGGATCCATGGTATAAAAGTAAAAAATATTTAACGGAGAAACGGAAAACCAATGTTCTACTGTACGAAAGTGAAAAACGTATAACTGAGAAACGGAAAACCGAGGTTCCACTGCATAAAAGTGAAAAATGTATATCTAAGAAACGAAAAACTGAGGTTACACAGAATAAAGGTGAAAAACGTATAACTGAAAAACGGAAAACTGAGGTTCCACTGTATAAAAGTGAAAAACTTATAACTGTGAACCGGAAAACTGAGGTTCCACTGTATAAATGTGAAAAACGTATAAATGTGAAACGGAAAACTGAGGTCCTTCTGTATAAAAGTAAAAACTATATATCTGAGAAACGAGAAATCGAGGTTCCATTGTATAAAAGGGAAAAACGTATAACTGTGAAACGGAATACCGAAGTCCCACTGCATAAAAGTGAAAACCATATATCTGAGAAACGAAAAATCGAGGTTACATGGTATAAAAGCGAAAAACGTATAACTGAGAAACGGAAAACCGAGGTTCCACTGTATAAAAGGGAAAAATGTATAACTAAGAAACGAAAAACTGAGGTTACACAGTATAAAGGTGAAAAACGTATAACTGAAAATCGGAAAACTGAGGTTCCACTGTATAAAGGGCAAAAACGTATAACTGAAAAACGGAAAACTGAGGTTCCACTGTATAAAAGGGAAAAACGTATAACTGTGAAACGGAAAACCAAGGTCCTTCTGTATAAAAGGGAAAATCATATATCTGAGATACGAGAAATCGAGGTTCCATTGTATAAAAGTGAAAAACGTATAACTGTGAAACGGAAAACCGAGGTCCCACTGCATAAAAATGAAAACCATATATCTGAGAAACGAGAAATCGAGGTTTCATGGTATAAAAGTTAAAAACGTATAACTGAGAAACGGAAAACCGAGGTTCCGCTGTATAAAAGTGAAAAACGTATAACAGTGAAGCGGAAAACCTAGGTTCCACTATATAAAAGTGAAAACCATATAACTGAGAAACGGAAAATCGAAGTTCCACTGTATAAAATTGAAAAACGCATAACTGAGAAACCGAAAACTGAGATTCCACCATATAAAAGTGAAAACCGTATAACTGAGAAACCGAAAACCGAGGTTCCGTGGTGTAAAAAAGGAAAAACGTATGACTGAGAAACAGGAAACTGAGATTCCACTGTACAAAAGTGAAAAATGTATAACTAAGAAACGAAAAACCGAGGTTCCACAGTATAAAGGTGAAAAACGTATAACTGGAAAACGGAAAACTGAGGTTCCGTTGTATAAAAGTGAAAAACGTATAACTGAAAAACAGAAAACCGGAGTTACACTGTATAAAAATGAACATAAAAATTAAGCTTTGTTCCCTGAAACTGTTCCATTCGAATATGACCATCATAAATTGTGGATGATACAAGTGATATTTGAGACAGCCAGAAATTCGTGGTTTTCTCACTTTCTTGAGGTAACCATCAAGAGCATGAAAATGAGCGCTGGAATGGAATCAACAACGAGCCTGTGAGCACTCGAATACCAATTTCGCACAACCTAGTATTTATGAATTAGGAAATTTTCTAAAAACAATCATCAAATGTGTAAGACAATGATGGAGCTGTTTTTCTCCAACAAACTGCATAGAGTTGCATTCAAACTAGGGATTTAAAAATGTAAATAAACAAATGAGTATGTAAAAATATACATGTAAGGGCGTATATCATTTAGGATTTTTTTTTATTTTGTATGCGAAGTGTTAAATAATTTCTAAGCTCAACATACCTGTTCACAGTAACAGCAGCAAATAGTGTTTTACATCCACATGTATTCACTGTATAATAACGTATTTGAGGTAATCAACAAGAAAAAATGTCTCCTTTTGGACGTGTTCAGCAAAAAACACTCTCCTGGCACTTGCTGCTCAGCCACCTGCTCTCTGAATGAAAAAGTACCATCATCGCTTCTTACACGAAAGCGTCATAACTGATGAAGGGAAAAACAGGAAAAAGAGCATACTTTTTCCTTAATGAGACCTTGAGCTTTCCTAGAAAGAAACAAATGCAAAACATATCAAAAGACTTTCATGGGCAATTTCATCATGGATGTCAAGCTATACTAACAAAAATAAAACAATTAAATTGGTTGCCAAATGAATTTTAGGATCGACATTTAACTTGAAAGCCCTCGTTTTCTACAGGGTAAAATATTAAGATATGTACAAGCAATGCATTATGGCTCTAGAATATATAAACAAAGAAATCATTAAATTTGTTCAGTACACAGAGGAAAAAAATTAGTTACAATTACGCGGAGATAGGTCTGTTCGCGTGCATTATTTACACGTTCATCTGCGATTTTACCGAGATGTACTTTCACGCAAGAGTAGCTTCGCTGCACGGCGATTATTAATATGCGCTGTAATACAGTCGAATCCGCTAAATGGAATATCGGATAGAGGAATATCCCGCTTAAAAGAATAAAAATAACATGTCCCAAACCGCAACCTTTATAGTTAATAGAATAAGATTATTGTATTAATGCCGGTTACTAGAATAAATTTTTGCTCTTTCAAGGTTACAAAGGAGAAAAGCAGTTTCTTTATTCAAGACGTCTTTTTAGCACGTCTTTCGTAAAAAAAGATCGTGCTTCTGTTATCAGTTTGTCCGTCCGTCCGTCCATCTGTACCCACGATATCTCTGCAACTATTAGTCCGATTTGAAAAATTATTTTTGCATTGGGAAGCCTGAAATATGCAAATGATGATCCTTTATTTCGTATTTTTTAGGATGTACAATTTTGCCGGTACAGAGAGTAAATGCAGATGATATCGAATTCAAAAATGCGTTTTATTCCACATATTTGCTTCTAAACATCCGATTGAAAAAAAAAACTTGATCTTTCGATTCCATTTATATCGAAGAGTATTTTAGATATAGTTACTTTTTCAAATTACGTATAGATTTTCCGCTAGAGGGCGTAAAAGTAAATTACCTTTTCCTCGATAACTCTTCTTCTAAAACTCCGATTTGAAAATTTTTTCTTCAGCGGATACATCTCCTGATGGAAAATCTTTTGCATATAATTTAAAATGTTTAGCAAAGAATATTTTGGCCACCAGGGGGCGTAAGTGTTAATTTTTGCTTCTGATGTATTTGCCATACAATCGGAGCTTCTAAAATATCGATTGAAAAGATTCTTTCGTGGACTGATACCACTCACATCAATAAACCTTTTCGGAATATTTTCTTCTTAAAATATTCCACAGTTTCTCCGCCAGGGGCGTAGATGTACATCTTATTTTTGTCAATATCTCTATTTCTAGGAGTCCGATTTGAAAAATTCCTTCTTTGTTAGACACTGTATTCCGTGTGACATATTTTTCATGTAATTTCAAAATTTTCAAGTAGTTTATAGACTTCCCACTAGGGGGCGTAGCGGTAAATTGCGTTTCCCCCTATATCTCTGCTTCTAAATCTCCGATTTGAAAACTTCTTTCTGCACCGGATACAGCTCCTGATGGGATATCGTTTGCACATAATTTGTATTTAAAAAAAAAATAGTTTGGCCACCAGGGGGCGTAAATCTTAATTTCCGCTTCTGTTGTATTTGCAGCAAAATATGATGTTCTAAATTCTCAATTGAAAAGAAACGTCATTTGTTAACCGATACTATTCATGTCGACAAACCCTTTAAAAATATTTTCTTCTTAAAATAGTGCATGGTTTCTACGCAAGAAGGCGTAGATGTGTATCTTATTTTTGTCAATATCTCTACTTCTAGGAGTATGATTTGAAAAATTCCTTCTTTGTTGGATAGTGTTTCTAGTGTGACATGTGGTTCATATAATTTCAAAATTTTCAAGTAATTCATACACTTTCCACTAGGGGGCGTAAATGTAAATTGCGTTTCCCAATATATCTCTGCTTCTAAATATTCGGTTTGAAAAATTCCTTCTGCACCGCATACAGCTCCTGATGGGAAATTGTTTGCACATATTTTATAATTTTTGTAAGAAATGGTTTGGTCACCAGATGTGGTAAGTCTTAATTTCCGCTTCTGTTGTATTTGCAGCAAAATATGAGCTTCTTAAATCTCGATTGAAAAAAAGTCGTTTGTTGACCGATACTACTTCTCATGTCGACAAACCTCTTAGGAAAATTTTCTTCTTGAAAAAATGCATGGTTTCTACGCCGGGGGGCGTAGATGTATATCTTATTTTTGTCAATATCTCTACTTCTAAGAGTACGATTTGAAGAAATCCTTCTTTGTTGGATATTGTTTCCAATGCGAAATGTTTTTCCCTATAAATTCAAAGTTTTCAAGTAAATCATAGACTTTCCGCTAGGAGGCACAAAGGTAAATTGCGTTTTCTGCGTTATTTCTGCTCCAAAACATCTGATTTGAAAAATTCTTCCTGTATCGCATACAAGACCTGATGGAAAATATTTTTCACATAATTTCTAATGTTTGGTAAAGAATGGTTTAGCCACCAGGGGTCATAAGTGTTAATTTCTGCTTCTGAAGTATTTGTTGTAAAATCTAGGCTCTTGAAAACTCCTACAATTTTTTTTATCTTCGACTGATACCACTTATATGGTTATACCTTTTGAGAATACTTTCTTCCTAAAATAATGGATGGTTTTCCCACCAGGGGACGTATAGTCACATCTTATTTTTGTCGATATATCTGTTTCTAAGAGTTGGTAAGCTGACGATTTCGTTTACAGCAATATCTGAGGGATTAAAACCCGATTGAAAATCTTCTTTCTTTCGTCAGATCTATTGTTTTCCATACCGGTTCCATTGAGTTTGAATAGTTTTGAGAAATTTTAATTTGCGTCAGAACGGATTCAAAAGATGTGCTTATTATACCCGAAAATTCGGTGTCATCTTTCTTGTTTGGAATTTGTGTTGTAATTGTTTACGGGCAGAAACACACATACAATGTGTGGAAATTATAGAAGATGATGATCATCATAATGTGGATATTGAAGTACCTTCTCATGCGTAAATGAATAATGCACGCAGCATTTTAAGAAGCTTTTTGGAAAATAAGAACAATGTGCACTTGTCAGCACAAAATAAACTGATGAAACAGGGAACGAAATTATTAAATTCCAAATAAAAGCAATGTAAAGTAACTGATTATTTTTCGAAGCCATGAATGTTACAATTACAGTACTGTACATATGTACTGCGCTATATTTTATCACATTGTACGCTATTATGTGTACAGTACTGCATTGTATAGCATTTTAAGTCGCTATAAAGCAACATTTAACTTAGTTTTTATCTGTTCTTTAAAATCTCGACTGAAAAAAAATTGTTTGTGGACCGATATTACTCACGTCCATAAACCTTCAGGGAATATTTTTTTCTTAAAACAATGGATGGTTAATACAGACATTTAACGTGGACCAGGAACATCAAACAAAGATCTCCGCTGTGGTGTAGCGGAAGCATATCCGGCGCGTAACTGGAAGACTCTGGGTTCGACTCCCGGTGGCGGCCAATGAGAATTTTTCCGTGAGTCACTTATAAACGTGGAAAGAGCGAAGATCTTTGTTTGATGTTCCTGGTCCACGTTAAATGTCTGTAATAATTATTCATTCGCCTTCTAATTATTTCTTCAGTTGCTGCTTACCATCTTTGGTGAATCCCCATCATTGTGCGGGGCTCCAAGAAGCAATCTGCCAACTTGGCTTGGCAGTTAGCGTGTGTGAGTCTGGAGGAATGCAAGGCCGCTGTGGTGTAGCGGAAGCATATCCGGCGCGTAACTGGAAGACCCTGGGTTCGACTCCCGGTGGTAGCCAATGAGAATTCTTCCGTGACTCACTTATAAACGTGGAAAGAGCGAAGATCTTTGTTTATGGATGGTTTCTCCGCCAAGGGGCGTAAACGTATATCTTATTTTTGTCAATATCTCTACTTCTAAGAGTCCAATTTGAAAAATTCCTTCTTTGTTGGATAGTGCTTTCTTTGTGAAATGTATATCATACAATTTCAAAATTTTCAAGTAACTCATTGACTTTCTGCTAGGCGGCGTTAAAGTAAATTGCGCTTTCCCCGATATTTCTGCTTCTGAAACTCAGATTTGAAAAATTCTACCGACAGCCGATACAGCACCTAAAGGCAAACGTTTTGCATATAATTTCTAATATTCGGTAAAGATTGATTTGGCCACCAGGGGCATAAGTGTCAAGTTCTGCTTCTGATGTACACTCACTGACAATGAAATGTGCTCACCTAGAGGAAAGCATACTACAACCGCGAAACTTTGCAAGTAGCTAGAGTGCGTGCTGGTATGCAAATGATCCACTTTTGGCGCGAGTTCGCATGAACGCACACCCTATGGTGGCGCTGCAAGCACGAACCGGCAACCAGCGTGTGATCGGTGCCCCGTGGAAGCGAAAAGTACCGGTCGACGCAAGCAAGAGTACAGAGTGACAAGAATGCCGGGTAGACGGAAGAAATGTCGATTTACGCAGTTTACGGACTTTGAGAGAGGCCTGCTCATCGGGTTGAAAACCGCGGGATGGTCGGCGCTCCGTATAGCCCGCCAAGTGGATCGTTCTGACCATACCGTCCGACTTTATTGGGAGCAGTGGGTGGATACCTGACGTCTCTGCCACACGGAGCAGAGGCTCCTGGCGGACCAGGAGGACCACCGGTAGAGAGGATCAACGGATCCTGCGCCAGAAACGAACGGATCTTACGGGGACCCGGTCAACTATATAGGCAGATGTTTGCGGCTCCTGTGTGCCAACGAACCATTTTCTAACGTCTCGGGAAGTGAATATGCGATTCCAAAGCTCTTTATGTGTGCCACTATGAACACCGGAACATTGCCTGCTCCGTGTGCAGTGGTGCCAGGCCAGAGCCACGTGGAACGCCACAGAATGGCAACGTATGGTGTTTACCGATGAGTGCCGCTTCGTTTTGGGGACAGATGATCATCGTGTCCGGGTGTGGAGGTCCCCGGATCAACGGCACATTCACAACCTCGGTATCGAGCGCCACGCCTTCACCACTGCAGGCATTATAGTCTGGGGAGCTATAGCCTACGATAGCCGATTAGCTGTAGTAGGGGTCCGTGGATCCTTGACTAGCCAGCGGCATGTGGATGAGATCCTACGGCCCTACGTGCTCCCTTTCCTGGCCGGAATTCCAAGTGCGCTATACCAGCAGGATTATGCCCGCCCGCACAAGGCTCGGGTTGCCCAGAACTGCCTACGTCATGTCCAGATACGTCCATGGCCTGCCCACTCCCCTCACATGTCCCTTATCGGGCATGTGTGGGACCAGTTGAAACTCCGGCTGAATCCGTGCGGTACTATCCGGGATTTGGAGCACACCGCCCAACATGTGTGGGCTAATCTTCCGCAGGATAGCATCAGGCGTCTGTTCGGCTCCATGCCGACCCATACTGCAGCATGTGTCGCTGCGCGAGGCGGTGCAACGCGCTATTGGAGATGTACTGAACTGCGTGCAACAGATCCCTCTGAATTGTCCTGCAGCTCTGTTTCTGTCATCATGTGTATCATTCATCTGTATCATTACGTCCATAAAGTTTTAGTTCAATCCGATGTTTGCTCAAATTTCGTTGTCCGTGAGGGTATTTGCAGCAAAACCTGAGCTCCTGGAAACTCAACTGAATTTTATTTTCCTGGTCCGATACTGCTGACATCGAAAAAACCTTTTGAGAATACTTTCTGGTTTGGTTTATCCGCCAGAGGGTGTAGATGCATATCTTATATTTCTCGACATCTCTGGTTCTAAGAGTCCGATTTGAAAAATGATTTCTTTGTCTCAGAGCGTTGCCGCTGCGAAATGCTTCTCTTATAATTTCAAATATTTCTAAACGCACGAGTCAGCAACCCGAGGGCGTACGTTCGCGCTTCCGTTTACAGCAATATCTGCAAGATTAAAAACCCGATTGGAAAACGTTTTTCTTCGGTCAGATCTTATTGTTTTCGATACCGGTTTCATTGACTTCGAATAGCTTTGATAAATTCAATTCGCGTCAGAATCGATTCAAAAGAGGTGCTCATTACAGCCGAAAATTCGATGTCATCTTTCCTTTTCTTTAGTCATATGAAGGAAAATTTCCGATAATAGTAGAGATGCAGGAGAGTACTTGAGGCTTGGTTAGCCATTAAATTTCACTCATTTGTCGGAAGAACTGATTTTGAAGTTCTGTAGCGAGATCGTATATTGTTGGCAGCCAGCATATATCGCATGTTATTTACTTTGCTGTAGCAGCGGTTATTTCCTCACATCTCCCTTTGTTTAGTGCAACAGTAATTGCACGTTGTGTGTTTGCGTAAGAAACCGGTTATTTAAATTATAGTGCTGGTGTTTGTATGATGTCTAGGTATCAATCAGTGGATCCCTTAGGACAATAGCTATTTTATCTGTCAAGAGTAAATATTATGTGTAAGGGTCTTGTGAAATGATACAGCAAAATTTGTAGCAGTCGAAATAGAGAGAGGCATGGATATGTTTTGTAGTTACGAGACTTTTAAAACATACACTTTAAACAAGAAAACCGAAATAAAAAACTACTGGCAGCAAAAGTAAAGACTTCAAATCAAATGAAGAGTAACAGAACTGCATTTCAATAAAAGGTTCTTCAAGGAAAAGCTCAAAACGTAATGCATATGCCAAACGAAAGGGCAGATACTCCAGAATTAAAAGTGTAAATCTCTCTCTCTCTCTCTCTCTCTCTATATATATATATATATATATGATCGCGGTCAGCTGCAATATATATGATCGCAGTCAGCTGCAATATATATATCATCATCATTGTCAACCATTATCAATCCACTGCTGGACGAAGGTCTCCCCAAGTTTCTTCCACAACAGTCTGTCTTGTGCCAGTCTCCTCCATGTTACTCCCGCATACTTTTCGAATTTCATCCACCCATCTCCCATGTGGTCTTCTTCTGGATCTTTTCCTGTCCCTTGGTATCCAATCTAAAATTTCGGCTGTCCATCGATGATCTGTCCTTCTGGCAGTATGTCTAGCCCATTGCTCGTTCGGGACAGACGTAGTGTTGGTGGCTCCAATATTTTATACATTTTAGTGTGGAATACCTTGTCCCTCACTCACCTGTTACGTGGCCAGGCTATCTAAAGGTACTGTGTACGTTTTGAGCTACTTTTCTAACTTTCTCGTCCTCGTATTAGTTCATATTCATCCGTTTTCTTATCGCTTGCTCGGTTGTTTACGTTTGGAAGCTGCCGACATGGCGGCTTCCGGTATTTCCTTATCATCTCTGGGCGTGGCGGATGCACGTCACGTCACACATCCCACGTCCATGGACGTTAACATACTCTCTTCCTCAGATGTGTCTGCTAAGATGCCTTCCCAGCTTTCTAGTATTCCTGCTCCGGTGCCTTCACTGGACTTGGCTGCGCTTTCTTCTTCAGCTCCTGCATCTGCCTCGGTGCCTTCCCTGGGTACTACTGATTCTCTTGCCTTGCCTTCGGCCTGTGCTTCTCTTCCCTCATAGCCTTCTGTGCATGCTGGATCCGAACAGACTTCTCTTCCGAGGATGTAATTTGCTTCTACAGTGCATCGAGGCACTGCTTCCACGTCCGATTCCTCTCAACATGGTGATCTTTTGCAATCAACACCTATTATTCAGGTATCCAAACACAAGGTGACGGTAACGATAGATGACAATTCGCAGATTGGCAGTGAGTTCCATAACCTCCTGGATAGAGGTGTGCTCTTTCATGCCTTACCAAATACTCTATTGCCACGCTATATGGAAGCTCTCTCTGGACATGTGTCATCTGCGTCCATTGCGGGAATTTGCCGTACTCTTCGAGGTATCTCGATTCAGTTCAATCACAAGGAGGATGCTGACTCTTTTCTTGCACACGGACTTTCAATTGGGACAAAACATCTCATCCCTTCGCCTCTTTCCAAGCGACCGGTGAACATCACGTTCCATCCTGTTCCACAGGAAGTGCCCGATGCTACACTTCCTTTCCTTGTCAGTCATGTATGTAAAATTGTTCGCAAAGTTCGTCTTCTCTCTGACGCTCCCCGCGGAACTCGATTTGCCCTTGCTACAGGACCTCGCGTCAGTTATTGGTTGTCTTTCCCGCTAAGAAAACCTTGGTGGATTGCCCTACAGAAGCTACTGTTGAAATTGGCTCACGAACGTACAGTTTCAAGGTTTTTACCACTCACTATTGTACACACTGTTTAACACAGGATCATACCACTGCCTCCTGTGAACGCTTTCGACGTGGACGTTCATCAAGTTCGCAACCCACAGCTGACCACATTGGTCTTTCTACTATCCCCACTACCGGTAGTTTGCCTGACGTGACCTCTTCGTTTCTCCGTCAGACGAACATTTCAGTCACGGACAATGCTGCCTTTCCTTCTCTACCGACCCGTACGATTGTGCATCCACCTTCAAGATTGGCCGAGATGTCTTCTACTACAGATGTGTCTACAGCGGATTGTTCCGATCCGGATGTGTTGAGTGGTGGTTTGGCAGATCGGCCTTCTGGCTCTTCTCCTAGCACCTTGGATATCGGATCTCCAATTACAACATCGTCTACAATACCCTTGTTGCCAAGTCTTCCTGCAGCCTCGGCTGTTGTACCAGTCTTCACTAAGGCAGCTCAGCTACGTACTGCTTCTTCGGCGACGTTGGTTTCATCGTCTCCTGACTTGGGAGGTGAGCCTGATCCATTAATGGAAACATCCACCTCAGCATCTTCATCGAAGCGTATTGGAACTCCCAAAGGCGCTGTGAAACAGGAAAAGTTAAAACAACTTTCTGTGCCTCTTTCTGAGGATTCATCCCGTGTCCCCGGTGTTTCTGGTTCCGGTGTTTCCCCACCTGATGATTCTTCAAACAGTACGCTTCTCCGCTCAGGTCCTGTTAATCTTCTCTCTGATGCTGAGGTTCTACAGGCCATTGATACGTAGTTTCCTCCAGTTCCTGTACCACTGTCCAGGCAGCAACTTTTACGGTTTTTTCAACCTGCGCGTACGATTGTTTGTTCTGAAGAATTCCGCCACTCACCTGATCTGGACCTGTTTGCAGCGGTAACGCAATTCGAAGCTTATGTGTCATTTTTTAAATCTCTGTGTGCCACCGATCCTCGGTATCAAGCGTTTTCGAGACGTTACACGCGCCGTCTCGCCTCCTTGAAGGAGCTTGCTGAGAAGCATATATGTCATACCTCATTTCCTCTTGCCGATGACTTTTAGCTCACTTCCCTATACTGATCAATTTTTGTTCTCCTAATGCTAGGGGATTTACGAACCCGTTCGCAAATCCTCTGGTTTTTGTAAACTTAGTGCCTGTTGATTCTGATGTTTTCCGGAATTTTCAATTTGCTGTAATTGTGTGTTTTTGCTCTGTTTTCACGAATAATCGGTCTCGTTACTTGTGTAAGCTCCACAGTATCTCTTTATCATTACCTTATCTGTTGTTTCCTGAATTTGTGTCCTTGTTTTTTAAATTTCCATATACTTGTGAGTTTTTGCTGTGTTAGTGCTTTCCTCGATCGCGGATTACTATAGTGGTACATTTGGTACCTTTGTTATTTTTTTTACAGTTGATGAGTTACTCAATAATGTTTTGCGCTCTAACCACATTTAAGTTCCGTTCGGATGATGTATGATGGCATAGTACATTTCATATACTTGTGCACATGTGTTATTCATATCGTTTGACATGCCGATATGCCATTCATTGTTCGTGTGCATATTCATTTCCTATCTGTGTAACTTTGTGCTGCATCATGGATATACATACATTGCCGCACTTTTGTTTTCTGTACTGCAACTTTCAATGAATCTTCTATGTTTGTATTTCGTTATAGCAATAAACTGGGTACCACTTTGGTACCCACATTTACCAATACCAATATCATTACCATTTCAGGGATTTAACTCTGATCATGATGTCTTCCACTCTGGTTAATTTTTGGATCCATGAATTTCTCTTCTTATCTCTCCTGGTTACACCAAGCATGCGCTTCTCCATGCTTCTTTGAGTTGACTGCAGCCTTTGTATGTCACTTTAGTTAAGGTCCACGTCTCTGCACCATACGTAAGCACTGGAAGGATGCATTGGTCAAACACTTTTCTTTGGGACATAATGGCATATTGCTCTTGAAAATTATGCTGTTTCTTCCAAAAGCTCTCCAAACAAGTTTTGTACGCCGATTAATTTCTTCATCAATGTGACCCTCACATGATATCTTCTGTCCAAGATAAGGGTACGTATCTGTTATCTCCAGCTTTTCTCCATCAATCGATAAATCTTCATTTCTTGTAAAAGTATTGTACATCACTTTTGTCTGCTGAAAGTTTGTTTTTAATCCCACTTCTTTACTCTTGTCAGCAAGTTCCTGGATCATGCTCTGCAGCTCTGATGGGGTAGTTGCAAAAATGACCACATCATCAGCAAAACGAAGGTGGGTTAGATAATCTCCATTAATCTTTATCCCTTTGTTTTCCCAGTTCAGTGATTGAAAGACATTTTCCAATGTAGCATTAGAGAGCTTGGGAGATATATTATCACCTTGTCTCACTTGCTTTCCCATTTTTTATGTGTGTTGTATTTTCAAATAGCCGAATCTTAGTGCTTGCATTTTCATAGATGTTATTAATAATATTATTGTATGCATCTTCAATACCGCAGGATTTCAAAGCCATTGTAACTGCTGATGGTTTCACCGAATCAAAGGCTTTTTCATAATCGATGAAAGTCATGCATAATGGAAGTTCATATTCCCTCGCTCTTTCAATTAGTTCTCTCAGTACGCGAATATCATCTATAGTGCTGTAGGCACTCCTGTATCCAGCTTGTCCTCTCGGTTGAGCCATCTCCAGTGTTACCTTCAAGCGATGTGAAAGAACTTTAGTGAAGATTTTATAAACCACTGATAGGAGGTTGATAGGTCTGTAGTTCCTGATATCCTCAATGTCACCTTTTTAATAAAGCAGGATCATTGTAGCGTTGTTCCAATCCTCAGGAATCTTCCCTACATTAAGGCATCGAGTGAAATTTGAGGGAGTATTGTTTCGATTTCTCCACTTGCGTCTTGTATGTTGTTTACAATAATTCCATCTTCTCCTGGAGCTTTCTCCCACTTCATGTTCTTGATTGCATATGCAACTTCGGCTGAGAGGACTGGAAGAACTCTGGTACTGGTACTTTTCATGATGTCTGGAGTACATGTATCATCCGTTTCATATAATTTGGAGTAGAAATCTTTCACTCTTGTCAAAATTTTGCCTCTATTTCTTGTTACAGAACCATCTTCTTTTCTCAGTGCCATAATCTGTTTTCTTCCCTTACTGAGATGTCCCTTTGCCATCTTTAGGCTTTGGTTGTTTTCAATTGCTTTCCTCACTAGTTCACAGTTGAATTTCCTTATGTCTTCAGTGATATATTTTCGTACTGTCTTGCACAGCTCTATATATTCCACTTTGGAAGTCACATTTTCTTTAGTTGTCCTCATCTCTCTTTTTTTGTGCATCAAGATTTTGGTTTTTCCTGATAATTTGTTCACATGCAACTTGTTCTTAGACTCAGATAATTTTGTTGCTGTTTCCATAAGAGCTTTGGTTACTTTTCTGTTAACTTCAGAAATATCCACTTTTTCCGATGTTAGGCTTTTTAAAACAGAGAATCTGTTCTTCAGTTCCAACTTGAAGGTATTATGGTGATTTTTAAGGTTGATTATATCAATACATTTTGTTTGCCTTATGAGCTTGCCACGTTTGAGTTTAGTGTTGAGGTGCATCTTACATCTCACCAATCTATGGTCACTACCTGTGTTGAACTTGTTTAGCACACTGCAGTCTTCTGTGACTAATTTCTGTTACACATAATAAAATCAATTTCACTTCTCGTCCCATTTGGATGTCTCCATGTCCATTTCCTGTGTGGCTTTTTCTTGAAAAAGGAGTTCAAGATGAAAAACCCTTCTGCCTCTGCAAACTCTACGAGAGTATTTCCACGCTGGTTTCTGTTGCCGTGACCGAATTTACTTACTGAAGTTTCATTCTGTTGTCGTTGCCCTATTTTTGCATTGAAATCTCCCACAATTACCTTCAAGTTCTACTTACCTTTATTATTTAGATGACGAATTTCCTCATAAAATTCTTCAATTTCTTCTTCTGGAAGACTTGTGTTGGGTGCATAAGTTTGAATAATCTGAGCCTGGTATCTTCTCGATAGTTGGATAACGAGTCGTGCAGCTCTGTCAGAGGAACTTTCAACTTCTACAACTTTATCCTTTAGTTTCTTGTTAATTATAAATCCAACACCACTAGTTCTGCCAGTATCTGCTGTCCCACGATAGCAGAAGAGATGTCCACTTTTCAGTTCAATGAGATCTTCTCCATTTTTCTCCTTACCTCACTTAGCCCGACGATGTCCCACTTTATCCTTTGTAGTTCCTCTTCCAATTCAAAAAGCCTTGAATCAGAACATAGGGAGCGTCCATTATTCGTAGCCAAGGTCAGCATCAGATGGCAGCCTAGTCCGGTCCTCCGGGAACTCTTAGCACTCTCTGCCATCATGTTGCACTGGCCGCTGCCTTGGGGAGGTACATTCCAGCTGCCGGAGACTGAAGGCCAAGATTTCAGTTGTGGAGTTATTTTCCAGGGGTTTGACCATAACTCACCATGCTGGCCAAGCGGATTGGTGAGTGTGGGATAGCATTTCCTCTAATCCCGATGGTATAGTTATACCGCTATTGGCGGTCGTCAGAGCTCCTTTAGTGGGAACAGGATGCACCACGAGAAGGCGGGGTTCACATTTGTCAAGAAAAGGCTGTGATGTGGCGCATCACCTGACCTTACATCCCATATATATATATACTGCAGGCCACCCAAAATGCAACACCAAGAAGGAGACGAGATAGCAAAGCCAGATTTACTGGACACATAACAACAGATACAAAGATTAAACGATTGAGCTTACAGGCCCGTGCGACTTGCGGAACACGCTGACATCAATAGCTCGTGTGGCCCCCATGGCTGGCAATAACGGCCGCTACACGCCGCGACATCAAACGAAAGAGGCTTTGGATTTGGGCTTGGTGTATATCGGTCCAGCCTGCTTCCACACGTTGCCACCGTTCATCAGGCGTAGCCGCGGGTGGTGCTTGCCTGGCCACTCGGTTGCAAATCAGCGACCAGACGTGCTTGATGGGCGACATATCGGGAGAACAGACGGGCCACGGCAGCATTGACAGCTGGTGGGCCGTGAAGAATTATTGCACGATGCGTGCCACGTGCAGGCTCGCATTGTCCTGTTGAAACGTGGCTGCTGGCAGGTGCTGCAGGTAAAGGAGAACTACAATCTTCAAAACGTAGGAGATGCAGCAGTGGCTGTTGAGTGTACCGGCGATGCGTACCAGAGGGGTGCGGGTGTCATATCCAATTGCGCCCCAAACCATAACGCCAAACGACGGACCGGTATGGCGATGCATATTGCAGGCGTCATACAGTCTCTCGCTGTGGTGCCTCCACACGCGGATCCGACCATCGTAGTGTTGCAGGCAGAAGCGGGATTCGTCGGAGAAGACAATGTCGTGCCGTTCCGTAGTCCAGGGGCAGCGTTCAACGGCCCACTGCCGCCGCAATCGCCGGTGGTGTGACGTCAATGATAATCGGAGCAATGGGCGCCGTGCGACAAGTCCTCGCTCCTGCAGACGACGTCGGACGGTACGTGCTGACACAGATTGTTCCGCAACACACCCTAATTCCTACGCTAATATTTGTGATGTGGCGGTGCGAGCCGTCCATGCCTGCCGCACAACATGCCGGTCCTCTCGATCGGTGGTGTGCCGCGGCTGCGACAATCTCTCACGTCTGTCTGTCCGTCCCTCCTGCACCCACCGAATCTATACTCGCCTCACTGTGGCTGGATGTCGTCCCACACGGGCGCCGATGTCTCGGTACGATAAACCACTGTCGCGATAAGCCACAATTCGTCCTCTGTCAAACTTCGAAACGTGCTGGAATGACTGCCGTATTCTGCGACGAGGCATCAGGAAGCTTCCCACGCACAGGTCCGGCAACACAACACACTTCCACTACTTACACCCGTCTTCTGTGGACCCTTCTTATAATGCTTCTCGGTGGCGTGCCGGGCGCACATGATTTGCATATGCCCTGCAATGCTAATCGTTTGCATGTCCTCTCACGGGCTTCCTTCTTGGTGTTGCATTTTGGGTGGACAGCAGTGTATATATCATCATCGTCGTCGTCTTCATTGTCAAGCATTATCAATTCGCTGCTGGATGAAGGTCTCCCCATGTTTCCTCCACAACTATCTGTCTTAGTCCACTCGTATTTATACGAATATACACTACATTGACAAAATTCACCGGACACCCCTGCAAAATGAATGGATCCCCTGTGTTGTTAAGATGTGCGATACAGCTGCAAACGGCATAAAAACAAGCGTGCAGCTGACCGCGAATATATCGCGCTGTGAGGTTGAGTGAAAATGTCGCGGTGGTAGAAAACTGACTTTGAGAAAGGGAAGATTGTTGGGTGTTATATCAGTGGGTTGTCCATAAGAGAAACCGAGAGGCGTTTAAACATACCCAAGTCAACTGTTTTGGATGTACTGAATAAGTGGAAGACACATGGCGTGCCTGAAGCAGCAAAACGTACCGGCAGACCAAAGAAAATCAGTGCTAGAGGACGTCGAAGCCTCAGGAGAGTCGTTGCCTCTAATTGATGGAGTACTGCAGAAGACCTCAGTGTACAGGTGAGTAAAAATGCTGAAACCTCGGTATGTACACGTACCATTTGCAGTGAACTTCATTCCATGAGTTACCGTGGTCGTGCGGCTGCTCATAAGCCGTTCATGTCCACTCGGAATGCT
The DNA here is from genome assembly GCA_039090855.1 of Macrothele yani. Classification (NCBI taxonomy): domain Eukaryota; kingdom Metazoa; phylum Arthropoda; class Arachnida; order Araneae; family Macrothelidae; genus Macrothele; species Macrothele yani. The sequence continues at coordinate 54,401,260 of CM077028.1, forward strand.
ACTCGTCGTTTAGCATGGTGTAAAGAACATTTATCGTGGACAGTAGATCGATGAAAACGGGTCCTACGGACTAATGAATCCAGATACACGATCCATCAGTCTGATGGCCGTGTTTGTGCATGGCAGCAGCCGAGGGAACGCTATTTATCACAGTGGACTGTTGCTACGGTCAAGTTTGGAACTGGCAGTGTAATCGTGTACGGGTGTTTTTTGTGGTATGGTCCCGGCCCATTAGTTATCGTGGACAAACCTGTTAACTGGCACGTCTACCTCGATATTTTGGACAATTATGCCCTACCAACTCTGTGGCAATACTATGGAACCGAGCCTTGTTGGTGCCAGCAGGATAATGCACCGAGCCATAAAGCAAGGACTGTTACGGCGTGGTTTGACGATAATTACTTATCGTGTGTAGACTGGCCAGTACAGAGGCCTGTTCTTAACCCTTTTAAGCGGCCGATGTACTTGAACCGAAAGTTGCCAAAATTTTATTGAGCCCCTCAAACAGAATAACAGAATTCTTCTCATAGTGATCAGTTTATACCAAAAGCTACAGCAAAACAATTCCTTTCCTTCTTTCATCTCAGGAGCGTCGACTATAAATCTGTCGCTGGTTTCAAGTTGTGATCCTTTACACTCCTTGGCCTTACAGTATGTACACTAATTCCCTAATAGTCCTTTATTCCCTGTTCCATTACCAAGAAATGATTCGGAAGTAGTAGTCCTCCGGACAGGGTCATCATACCACTGGGTAGAAGTAATTTACTCAGGCATCTTTTCTCTTCTTTCTTAGGTCCGTTGCCCTTTTCTTAGCGGGAAAGCTAATCAGACAAAAATGATTAATGATAATCATACCATCCAAGTGATCACTTGGAATGACAAACGGTAGGTAAAAGCAACAATTTCTAATGGGCAGGTACACTCGTCCGAGCTGATGGCAGCCTGTTTTGTTAATCCCGAAGTAATTCGTTCCAGCCGGTTAAAGGGTTAATATTATAGAGCACCTATGGGACGAATTAGAGCGCCGCATAAAGAGCTTGGAACCAAGGCCTACAACTAAGCAACATTAAGCAGCAAAATAATGTACTGAACGGAAGCGCATACCTATCGCTGTGTTGCAAAACCTTGTCGAAAGCATGTCTCGACGGGTCAGTGAATGCATTAAGGCCAAAGGTGGACCGACACCGTACTAATGTACGTCAATAAATGCTGTGTTGTGTTTCTCTTCTAGGTGTCAGGTTACTTTTGTCAACATAGTGTAAATACATACTGTATATATACACTGGCGTGCAAAACTTAAGGACTCACACCAGCGCCGCAGATTATAGCCGCTCAGTGAAACAAACAAGCTTGAGGCGATTTGCATAACGCAAGCGAATCAGCAGAAAGACGATGCGTATGCAAATTTCCGAAATGTGACGTCGCAGGTCATATAACAGCGCCGAAATGGGTATAAGGAGCATCTCGCAGCAAGGCAGGAAACGGTAAGCGAAAGGCAGGAAACGGAAAGCGAAAGGCAGGAAACGGAAAGAGAAAGGCAGGAAACGGAAAGCGAAAGGCAGGAAACGGAAAGCGAAAGGCAGGAAACGGAAAGAGAAAGGCAGGAAACGGAAAGCGAAAGGCAGGAAACGGAAAGCGAAAGGCAGGAAACGGAAAGCGAAAGGCAGGAAGCGGAAAGCGAAAGGCAGGAAACGGAAAGCGAAAGGCAGGAAACGGAAAGCGAAAGGCAGGAAACGGAAAGCGAAAGGCAGAAAACGGAAAGCGAAAGGCAGGAAACGGAAAGTGAGTGGTTTGTTAGTGTGTCTCAGACGAGAAAATGTCCACGCGGAGGCATTTAGATGACTTTACACGTGGTCGAATAATCGGAAACCTGGAGAAGGGGCGAACCGTAACGAGTGTCGTCCACGAGTTCGGGGTGACCCATAGCATTGTTTCATGGGCGTGGAAGACCTTCCAAACGAAAGAAATAGCTGTTAGAAAGGTCGGAGGTGGTCGGCCAAGGAAAACAACAGCAAGAGATAACCGATAAATAGACCTACAGGGCAAGGGTGATCGCCACCAGACAGCGGGTAATATTGCGAAGAAACTGCAGATAACCCCAGGACTCGCCGTATCGCGGTTCACCGTTGCCAAAGTCTACATAAAAGTGGACTATTTGCCCGACGACCTGAACGTTGCAACCCATTAACGCTTACCCTTCGGAGACATCGATTACAATGGTTTATGGACCACAAGGATTGAACCATAGAGCAATGGGGTACGGTACTCTTCACGGATGAGAGTCGTTTCAGTACCACAAGTGATTCTGGACGTCAGCTGATCTGGAGAAAGGTGGGAACACGTTATCGACCGGCCAACATTACCGAACGAAATCGGCATGGCGGTGTTGGTGTGCTCGTCTGGGGAGGCATTACGCTGAATGGTCGTACTGAGCTCCACATTTTCGAAGACAGTTCCGTAACCGCAAACCGCTACTGCGATGAGGTGCTTTTCCCCCATGTACGTCTATTACGAGGTGCCATTGGTTCCGCGTTCGTGTTTATGGACGATAACGCGAGACCCCATCGTACACGTGAAGTAGATGAGCTGTTGGAAAGCGAGGATATCACTTGTAAAGATTGGCCTGCGTACTTCCCGGATCTAAATCCCATAGAACATGTGTGGGACGCTCTGTGTACACGTTTTGTGGCACGCGCACATCCGCTGGAAAATGTCCATCACTTGAAACGTGCACTAAGAGAGGAATGGGCGAAGTTGCCCCAAGAACTCATCGACAGCTTCGTGTTAAGTATGGTAAGACGCTGCAACGCAGCCATTGCTGTTAGGGGACATCATATCCCTTACTGACGCCCACATCTTTGCCGTAATTCATCTGTGGAAATCATGGCTGGGTAACATGCTGTGTACTGCTTTAAGGTCATTTCTTAGTAAAGCCCCAGTGTTCAATTTTGTATTCATTTTTGCACATGTGTTTGTACATTCCTCCGTTTGGTACATACTGAGGTCTCTGTGGTATGACATTCATCTATTCAAGCTACTTCACTGCGAAGCCACGGCAAAAAAACCGAACGGTCCTTAAATTAATTTTGTACGCCAGTGTAAGTTGAAAGAACGAGGGAATATGGACTCCTATTATGTATGGCTTCTCTTAATTATGAAAAAGGCCTTTGATTCTGTGAAAACATCAGCAGTTTCAATGGATTTCAGATCCTGCGGTATTAAAGATGCATACTTTAGCATTATTAATAACATCTATGAAAGTGCAAGTGCAAATGTTCGTTTATTTGACCATGGAGAACCAGTAGAAATTGGAGAGTGAGTGGGACTAGATGTTCCCATATCACCCAAACGCTTTAATGCCACATTGCAAACTGTCTTTCAATCACTGAACAGGAAAAACAAGGGGATAAAGATAAATGGAGAGTATTTAATTCACCTTCGTTTTACTGATGACGTCGTCATTTTTGGAACTACCCCTTCGGAGCAACAGGGTGGGATCCAGGCACTTGCTGACAAGAGTAAAGAAATGGGATTTAAAATAAACTTTTAGAAGACATAACTGATGTACAATGCGCTTACAAGAAACGAAGATTTATCGATTGCTGGAGAAAAGCTTGAGACATCCGATACCTAAATTTATCTTTGGCAGCAGATATCAAGTGAGGGTCACATTGATGAAGAAATGAATCAGCTTATAAACCGTGGTTGGAGAGCTTTTGGAAGAAACAGTGCAATTTTTAAGAGCAATATGCCATTATGTCTTAAAAGAAAAGTGTTTAATCAGTGCATTCTTCCAGTGCTTACATACGGAGGAGAGACGTGGACTTAAATGAAAAAAAAAATACTACAGACAACTGAAAGAGGTATGGAGAGATGCATGATTAGTGTAACCAGGAGAGATAAAAAGAGGAACTCGTGGATAAGGAAAATTACAAGTGTGGAACACATCATGATCAGAATAAAATCCCTGAAATGTCAATGAATGGGCTGTACATATTGCCAGGAGACCGGACCACCGATGGCGAACCGAAATTTTAGACAGGGACAAGGAAGGATCCAAATGAAGACCCAGTGGGAGATGGGAGAATGAAATTCGAAAGTATGCGGGAGTAACATGGAAGACACTGGCTCAAGACATACAGTTGTGAAAGAAATTGGGAAGACCTTCATCCAGCAGTGGATTGGTGATGGTTGACAATGATGATGATGATATTTATATACTATACTGTTCAAATTAATTGGGACAAAATAAAAAAATCACTCTTTTTTCCAAAATTATGCCTTTATATCATTCTATGCCTTGATATACACTGATAAATACCTGTATTAGTATGAAGTATGTCCTCCTTTAGCAGAAATGACCTCTTGAATTCGTTTTGGCATTGACTCCACTAATTTAGTGCACTTATTTTTGACTTCATAATCGTGGAACCACACTTTTATAGCATTCGTTATCATGCGTTCTTTGGTTGTACCGCCCATTTTACCTAAACGTCTCTTCCAAATATTCCACAAGTTTTCTATGGGATTTAAGTCTGGTGAATTTCCAGACCAATCAAGCAAATGAATTTGATTTTCCAGCATGAAATTCTTGACCAATTTCGAATTTTGACATGGGGCCGAGTCATATTGAAATGCCCCGTCAAAAGTTTGCAAGAATGGATTAATCCTACGTTGTAATATTTCTACGTAGGCCTACTTGGCCGAATCCATCATACTTTGAACAGGAACTAAGCTTCCAGTGCCATTTGATGTGAAAAAACCCCAAAACATCTGTTTCAGAGGGTGTTTTACAGTTTGTTTGGCATGCTCAGGTCTTAAGGGTTCACAGTTGCTTCGTCTAACGACATTTGCTTGGTAACCCTGCACAAATAAATGAGTTTCGTCACTGAAAATTACCTTTTTCCAGTCGTCAGCAGTCCATGATTTATATTTTTTGGCCCATGCTAAACGTTTTATCTTCATTTTCGCATTCAAATATTGTTTTTTCGTTGGCCTTTTTGCCTTCCGGCCAACTTCCAGAAGCCTACGGCGTACAGTTGAATCATTAACATCACAACCACTAGCCAATACTCTTTGAAGGTCGGTGCTCGTTTTTTTTTTTTTGGATTCATTTTACTATTTCTGATTAGATATTTATTTATAGATATTTATCGGATCACGGAGTTGTTTTTCGTTTTCTTCCACCTTTACCTCTCCTTTTTGGAGACGATGATCCCGATGCATTGTATCGTGTGCGCAGTCTTGATACACTTGATTTGCCTACACCAACTGCAGAAGCGATATTTCTCACTGTCATAGAAGTGTGATCCTTCAGAGAAATTATTTTTGAACGCTTCCTTGGGGAAATATCCATTTTTCAATACACAAAAGCAACACGTACTAACAGAGAGCAAAAACTAACATCCACCTGTCACACACGAAAGCTCACAACTGAAGCTGAAGTGCCTATTTCCGGTTTAAAACCGGTCAAACCACATTCTTACTATCAAGTTCTAACAGTCACATCACCTCACAGCTGATAAAACCGGTTTACGTGGGTTTCCGACCTAAACTGGCGATCACATTACAATTCTGAGAAAAAAATAGCTTGTCCCAATTAATTTGCACGGTATAGTATATATAATTACAACTGCAGCAATGAAAAAACTGAGAGTAAAAATCACACAAAATGAAGAATTATTGGTACAGCAAAATACATGCTATTATTTCTCAAAGTATCTTCCCTTGGACGATATTCAACGGTCCCATTGTTCAGTTCACTTTTCAAAGCATGTGGCGAAGGCATTTTGTCGAAGCTGCTTTAGCGATCCCTGTACAGCTGGAATAACATCATCAACTGTGTTGAATGTTGAGCCACGGAACTTTTCCTTCATTGTTGGAAATAAACAGAATTTCGCGCGAATCGAGCTCACGACTTTAGGCAAGCAGTGGTAGGATTTCATTAATGCATTTCGTAAGAAACTGTTGAACACAAGCTCCCCCATGTGGACGGGCGTTATCATGGTGTAGGGTCCACTTGCCCATCAGTTCCGGTCGTTTAATCGATATGTGTCTTCGCAGACGCTTCAAGACTGAAATGTAATTCTCAGCATTGACAGTAATTTGTAGAGGAACGGCATGCTGGTAGATTTCACCTTTACGGGCAAAGAAAATTATCATCATCCCCTTCCCAGCTGATTTGGTTTGGCGGAAAAATTTTCGGGGTAGGCGGGGCTGTGTGTTTCCAGACACACGTTGCGCGCTTCGTGAAAGGATCTAAATCATCGCTTCGTGAAGGGATCTAAATCATCGCTTCGTGAAAGGATCTAAATCATCGCTTCGTAAAAGGATCTAAATCATCGCTTCGTGAAGGGATCTAAATCATCGCTTCGTGAAAGGATTTAAATCATCGCTTCGTGAAAGGATTTAAATCATCGCTTCGTGAAGGGATCTAAATCATCGCTTCGTGAAAGGATCTAAATCATCGCTTCGTAAAAGGATCTAAATCATCGCTTCGTGAAGGGATCTAAATCATCGCTTCGTGAAAGGATCTAAATCATCGCTTCGTGAAGGGATCTAAATCATCGCTTCCTGAAGGGATCTAAATAGTGGACCCATGTCTCGTCGGTAGTGATTACTGTGTCGAGAAAGTTTGGATCCTTTGCAATCATTTGTTTCCACTCATGACACACCTGAACTCTGTCTAACAATTGTTCTCTAGTCAGGTGATGAGGTACCCATCTGGAACACACACGATACAGCAGTTATTTGTCGCCTAGAACGAGAAACGCAGAAGTTTTTGAAATATCGATTGACTCGTTATGTCTTCACACGTCATTCTTCGATCTTCTTGCCGAATTTCTCAAACAGTGTTAACAATACACTCCGTAACAACACGTTCAAGTCGACCATGCCTAAAACCGAGTTCTGCCGAAAAACACCCCTTTTTCTTGCAATCAATGTGCCATCTAAAAATCGTTGACTCACTGAAACATTTATCTTTGTAAGCTTTCTTTAATTAAAGCAACTGTTTCTGGAGATTTTTATATATCATCATCATCATCATCATCATTGTCAACCATTATCAATCAACTGCTGGACGTAGGTCTCCCGAAATTTCTTCCACAGCGATCTATCTTGCGCCAGTCTCCTCCATGTTACTCCCGCATACTTTCGAATTTCATATATATATATATATATATATATATATATATATATATATATATATATATATATATATATATATATATATATATATATAGCCCATAAAGCAAACAAAGTGTATTGACATGACCAACCTTAAAAACATCATAATACCTTCAAGTTGGAACTGGGGAACAGATTCTCTACTCTAGAAGGTCAAACGTCGGAAGAAGTGAACATCTTCGAAGTTAACAGAAAACTAAACAAAGCTCTTATGAAAGCAGCACCACAAATACCTGGTACTAAGAACAAGTTGCATACGAACAAATTATCAGGAAACCCCAAAATTATGATGCTAAAAGGAAGAGAGATGAGGACAACTAAAGGAAATGTGACTTCCAAAGTGGAATATATGCAAGACAGTACGAAAAAGTATCACTGATGACGTAAGGAAATTTAACTGTGAACTGGTGAGGAAAGCAATTGAAAGCAAAAAAGCCTGAAAAAAGCAAATGGACATCTGAGTAAGGGACGAAAACAGATTATGGCTTTGAGAAAAGAAGATGGTCCTGTAACAAGAAATAGAGGCGAAATATTGACAAGAGTGAAAGATTTCTACTCAAAACTGTATGAAAGGGATGATACATGTACTCCAGACATTACGGGAGATACCAGTACCAGAGTTCCTCGAGTCTTTCCAGCCAGGGCCTGAGCTAGACCGCTTGCCGCCGTGGTGCAGAACACAATTCGCCTCCCCTTCCACAATTTTTCAGAAAAAAAAATGTATATACACTGAAGTGCCAGAAAAACTGGTTCCTCAGTCTAATACATGGTAGGTCCCCCACTAGAGCGCAGGACTGCAGAAATACGCCTGGGCATGGACTCCACTAGCTTCTAGAAATATGCTGTACGCAATGCAAACCATACTTCCTGCAGAGAGTTCCACGATTCGGGTGTATTCCGAGGTCTCGGATTCCTGTGTTCGATAGCGCGTTGCATGGCATCCCAAATGTGTTCCATCAAGTTCAGATCTGGGGACTTCGGTGGGAATGGCAACACCCTAACCTCAGATGAATGCTCCTCTAATCATAATGGGGCGTCCCGACACTTGTAAGGAGGTGCATTGTTCTGTTGGAACAGACCCATCAGCATGAATGCAGGACATGAATGAGTGTGTCTCGTCAGAAAGGATGCGCATATAGCGTTGGCCGGTCACAGACGTTTGTAAACGTACCAGGGGTCCCAGTGAAGTCCAGCTAAACACGGACCTCCCCTCCACCACCAGCCGGTACAGTTCCCTGTTGACAGGCAGGATCCATGATTTAATGGGGTTTACCCAACACATGAATCCTTCCATCTGCCCAATACAGTTGGAAAGGCGACTCGTTAGACCAGGCTACTTGTTTTCAGCAGTAGTGGCAGAACCGCCTGGGCTGCCAGGGCCCGGGGCGGCCCGGTCAATAATTTCAGCCAAGATTAATTTTTTGTTTTGTTTGCCATATGTAGGATTGCTGTGATGTGCCTTAGAAGGTTTCTCTAGGTAAGTGGTCTGGTGGTCCTAATCCCCAACAAAGCTCCTTAGGCATTGTTTTTCTTCTGTTTGTTCCGGGAAACGAAGCGGGAAGGGAGTGGGTGCACCACAATCCGAAGTTTCGGGCCCGGTCAACGACAGTCACGTTCCGCCGCCCCTGGTTTTCAGTCATCAAGTGTCCAGTGACGGTGTTGCCGTGCCCAAGCGAGGTGCATAGCTCTGTGTCGTGCACCCATCAAGGGGACTCGAGTTGGGCGACGGCTCACAAAGCCCATATCGTGCAGGGTACGTTGCACAGTCCGGACGCTGATGCTTGTTGAGGCTCAAGCATTGAATTCCGATGATACCAGCGAGAGGCCGCCCCGGTGGCGCAGTGGTCTAAGGCGTTGGCCTCTGATCATTCGTCCGAAAGGGGTCCGGGTTCGAATCCCGGTGAGGCATGGATGTTGTGTTTGTCTTACGGCACTGGTTCTCTCCCTTCCCTGGAACCAGTGACCCTAAATTAGGGACGGGTGACTGCTTATAGCCCATTGAGTTGCTCACGGTGGTCGTTAAACCTCCAATCAAAAAAAAAAAAAAAAAAAAAAAAAAAAGATACCAGCGAGAGTGTTGCACGCCTATCTCGTGAAACGATTCTTGACAGCCGACGATGGTCACGTTCACCCGATGTCTTTTTTACGGCCACACTGGTATCATAGAGTGGAGGTTTTGGCGGAATTCTTGTAGTCACGGTACAATCTTGCAATGGCCGTCCGTGAAAATCCGAACATCGTTTCTACCTCCAAAATACTATGGCACATCTCACGAGAACCAACTAAAACACCGCGTTGAAAATCGGTTAAATCGTTATTACTTGTCATTCTCATGCCGAAAACAGCTCTGACAGCTGGTAAGGTTGTCTATCGCTTTATATACGCAATGGCGGACGCAAACGAGTATGCGCATAGGTGACGTTGCTATGTATTTTGCATAAGCTCGTCTGTACCAGTTTTTCTGGCACTTCAGTGTATATGACAGTGCTTCTTCTGTGTCTTCGAAAAGGCATATAAGCAAAGCACAACCAATCTTTGATGCGAGAACATTCCCCATTAGGGTATTTACATACTCGTAATAATTTAAACGATGGTAACATGTCATTAACCCTGCGAGAGTCTAATAAATCAACTCGTCCTCAGTGAGCGTTTCTCAAAGGAACAGAGACAAAATTAATCTTCCTGTGGAAATACTATTGAAAGCGTTAAGCAGTGAGCTGGCTTTCGAAACAGTTTTCACAAGACGAAATATGTTGTGTCTACCACTTTGAGGAACGCTCACAGAGGACCAGCTAACTCATTCATGGAAGCTCAGAGTATACAGAAAAGATTACAGTCACAGACTTTCTAACTTAAAGCAATGAAATTTATTTTCTACATCAAAAATTGATCCTTTTATAATCCACAGATAAGCGAAAGGAATTTCACCTTTTTAGCTTTCAAGCAAGCAAAATGTTTCAAAACATTTTTCAAATCAATTTTCTCGAACATCTCACTTTCAATAGATATCAGAGCTAAGTCAGTAAGTCTTCGTTGTATCATTGTTGATCTCAAATAGTTTTTGATCAGTTTTAATTTCGAGAAGGACTTCTCTCCAGAAGCAACTGTCGCAGGGAGCGTTAATAAAATCCGTAATGCTATTGTAATGTTTGGGAAAGTACCCGTCAGTGTATTCTTATAAATGTACTGCAAGACATATTTTGGTGAAATTTCGGTGTTTAGAAACCTCGTAATGATAGTAAGTTAATCTGCAAGTTCCGCAGCTCTTATGTCCTTTCGGCCAGTTTTCATCAGTTGGTCGGATAGCTTTATTTCAAGATCCATGCAATGTTTCAACAGTTGTTGTTTACTCAGTTCTGACATTTTCTCAAAATCGTACAAAAAACTGAACACTTCACTGTGATTTTGAAGCAAATCAAATATTTCGTCGATTGATCTAACAGCCGTGTCAATGACAACATAAAAAACTCTATGTCGTAATTCTCTTTAGGGTTGTTCATAGTTACATCTTCGTGTTCATTTTCAAACATCGCTTTCTTTCTTCTATGGCGAAACTGTTGAGAAGCAAAAAGTGGTTCGACATTAAATAAGGTGGGAAGTTCAGACGCAGTATGTATCATGTGTTCAAATTTATCTCGGTAGTGTGCGAAACCTTTTTTAAGGAGGTCTAAATGTTCAATGCAAGACGATAAAAATGTGTTTCGATTTTGCATCATTTTGGAAACAACGTTTACTCTCGATAACACCTCATGCCATTAAATTATGGAACATACACGGTCAAGTCACATTATTGTGACCACCAGCTAATATCCAGAATAACCACCGTGTGCAGCGCGGACAGCAGCAAGACGGGCTGGGAGTACCTCAATAAGGTGCTGGAAGATGTTCAGAAATATGTGGAGCCATGCCGACTGCAGTGCATCTGATAGATGGTGGAGGGGTGGTGGGGTGGTGGAGGATCCTTAGAGCAAGCAACACGATCAAGGTGTTCCCAATATGCTCAATTGGGTTTAAGTCTGGAGAAATTGGGGCCCAAGGAAGTACTTTGAAGTCGTCATCGAGCACCTCAAACCATTCTCGGACATTTTTAGCTATGTGATACGTCGCATTGTCATTCTGGAATCTGACAGCTGCTGGAGAGGGGGGTGCATGATCCGTAGAGCGAGCAACACGATCAAGGTGTTCCCACATATGCTCAATTGGGTTTATGTCTGGGGGACATTGGAGGCCAGGGAAGTACATTGAAGTCATCATCGTGCTCCTCAAACTACTCTCGGACATTTCTAGCTATGTGACACGTCGCATTGTCATTCTGGAATCTGACAGTTGCTGGAGAGGGGGGTGCGTGATCCGTAGAGCGAGCAACACGATCAAGGTGTTCCCACATATGCTCAATTGGGTTTATGTCTGGGGGACATTGGAGGCCAGGGAAGTACATTGAAGTCATCATCGTGCTCCTCAAACTACTCTCGGACATTTCTAGCTATGTGACACGTCGCATTGTCATTCTGGAATCTGACAGCTGCTGGAGAGGGGGGTGCGTGATCCGTAGAGCGAGCAACACGATCAAGGTGTTCCCACATATGCTCAATTGGGTTTATGTCTGGGGGACATTGGAGGCCAGGGAAGTACATTGAAGTCATCATCGTGCTCCTCAAACTACTCTCGGACATTTCTAGCTATGTGACACGTCGCATTGTCATTCTGGAATCTGACAGTTGCTGCAGAGGGGGGGGAATGGATGATCCGTAGAGCGAGCAGCACGATCAAAGTGTTCCCACATATGCTCAATTGGGTTTACGTCTGGAGAACATTAGGGGCCAGGGAAGTACTTTGAAGTCGTCATCGTGCTCCTCAAACTACTCTCGGACATTTCTAGCTATGTGACACGTAGCATTGTCATTCTGGAATCTGACAGTTGCTGGAGAGGGGGGTGCGTGATCCGTAGAGCGAGCAACACGATCAAGGTGTTCCCACATATGCTCAATTGGGTTTATGTCTGGGGGACATTGGAGGCCAGGGAAGTACATTGAAGTCATCATCGTGCTCCTCAAACTACTCTCGGACATTTCTAGCTATGTGACACGTCGCATTGTCATTCTGGAATCTGACAGTTGCTGGAGAGGGGGGGTGCGTGATCCGTAGAGCGAGCAACACGATCAAGGTGTTCCCACATATGCTCAATTGGGTTTATGTCTGGGGGACATTGGAGGCCAGGGAAGTACATTGAAGTCATCATCGTGCTCCTCAAACTACTCTCGGACATTTCTAGCTATGTGACACGTCGCATTGTCATTCTGGAATCTGACAGTTGCTGCAGAGGGGGGGAATGGATGATCCGTAAAGCGAGCAGCACGATCAAAGTGTTCCCACATATGCTCAATTGGGTTTACGTCTGGAGAAATTAGGGGCCAGGGAAGTACTTTGAAGTCGTCATCGTGCTCCTCAAACCACTCTCGGACATTTCTAGCTATGTGACACGTAGCATTGTCATTCTGGAATCTGACAGTTGCTGGAGAGAGGGGGCGGGGATCCGTAGAGCGAGCAACACGATCAAGGTGTTCCCACATATGCTCAATTGGGTTTACGTCTGGAGAAATTGGGGGCCAGGGAAGTACTTTGAAGTCGTCATCGTGCTCCTCAAACCACTCTCGGACATTTCTAGCTATGTGACACGTCGCATTGTCATTCTGGAATCTGACAGCTGCAGGAGAGGGGGGTAGATGATCCATAGAGCGAGCAACACGATCAAGGTGTTCCCACATATGCTCAAATGGGTTTACGTCTATGGAAATTGGGGGCCAGGGAAGTACTTTGAAGTCGTCATCGTGCTCCTCAAATCACTCTCAGACATTTCTACCTATGTGACACGTCGCACTGTCATTCTGAAATCTGACAGCTGCTGGAGAGGGGGTGGGGGAGGATCCGTAAAGCGGGCAACACGATAAAGGTGTCCCCACATATGCTCAATTGGGTTTACGTCTGGGTAAAATGGCCGCGAGGGAAGTACTTTGACGTCATCATCGTGCTCCTCAAACCACTCTCGGACATTTCTAGCTATGTGACACGTCGCATTGTTATTCTGGAATCTGACAGCTGCTTGAGAGGAGAGTGTGTGTGTGTGGAGGATAGGGCTATTGTTGCTTTACAGTTCTTTGTTTTCCCTTTATGCTCATTGATTCTAGTTCCAAACGAACGCTTGGTCATTCCAATATTGTACCGCTTGGAGCCGTCCGGATGTTTTAAAGGGATGGCATAAACACCTGCCTCATTGGAAAGCGGGGACTTGTCAGAGTTTCTCTGAAGCATGGCATACAAAGATGTCGGATACCTGATGCCAACACCAAGGTTCATTTTCTTGAGCGCGTTCTTGAGCTGATAAGAAACATTTGGTATGTAGGGAATTGAGCCCAGGTAGCATAGTTGCGGCGTAAAAAGATTAATATGACTAGTTCTGACTTTCTCGATATAGCTATGTACCAAGTCCGGGGCGTATCCGCCTCAGTTGCCAATTCGGTAACGTTCTTTAATTCACGTTGTCTAGAAAGGACATCGGAAGATACTGCAAAGGCGCTTCTTATTGGAGAACGCAAGAAAGCTGTCTTGTACCTAGCAGGGCAGAATGAGCTGCGGAGCATCAAATTGGGGACGGATGTGGATTTATAGTGGACTTGCGTACGAAGGCGATTTTCAGGCATCTTGCTCAGTAATACATCCAGATAAGGCAAGACACCATTGTGTTCGAGCTCCATAGTGAAATTGATCGTGGAATGAATATCATTAATTCTATCTGGGAAAAGCGGCTGAGTTTCCTTTCCGTGTGGCCATATGAAGAATACATCGTCCGCGTATCTCAGCCAGGCTTTGGGGTGATGTTGAAGAATCTATATTGCTCGATTGTATTGCAAGAATGGCTGAAAGAGAGGATCCCATCGGAGCGTCATTAATCTGTTTGTCGATTTTTCCTTGGGAACTGAATTAGCTGGAACTCCTGGCTAAGTCGATTAACTTAAATATGTTGAGGCAAAACTCCTGAGAATGAAGTGATGGATTAGTTACGGCCTCTTTTAATGTCCCGATTGCTTCCGGCACGGGGACCGAAGGGTAAAGAGAAACCACATCGAAACTGCCGATGATGTCGCGTTGTTGGACAGACATTTTGCTTGATTTCTGTGATAAAATCCAGAGTGGAAGTTATTATAAAGTCCGATTCAGGAAGATTTTATACTAATCTAATTCTTGTCACTTAGGCGTTGGCTCAGCAGTTCTGCACTCCACGGCTGCGGGTTTCACTGCCATTTGCACGGTAACCGCTCAAGCTAAGCCTGTATCACCGCACCGGTGGTGCAGTGGTCTAAGCGATGGCTTCTGATCATTCGTCCGAGATGGGTCCGGTTCGAATTCCGGTGAGGCATGGATGTTGTGTTTGTCTTACAGCGCTGGCTCTCTCCCTTCCCTGGAACCAGTGGCTCAAAATTAGGGACGGGCGGCTGCTTATAGCCCACTGAGCTGCTCATTGTGGTCGTTAAACCTCCAATAAAAAAAAAGCCTGTAACGTCACCTAGTTCTACAACTTCTGCTACTACATCGATTTGAAGTCCACATGAGTTAGCTTTCTGATTCCTCTCCAGCTTACACGTCATCACATTCGTTAAGGTAGTTGTGATGTCATCATCGATCTTGGATTTGGGGGGGGGGGATATCGTTCGTGTCAAGTCGAGTCACGATGCTTTGGATCACTCGTCTCATGAGTTGCTGTTGAATTGCCTGTTCTCTGTGTTTATTGGGTTTGTGTCAAGTTTATTCAGTGTTGTGCTGCTAAGTAAGTGCTTGATCTTCAGCCTGGTCCAGAAAGCCAGTAGGTAGGACATTTGGTTAGTTCTTCATTACGCTAAATGTTTTGCTCTTGTTGCTCACGGGGCGTGTGCTGGTTGTATGACGTGGGCTGCCACTCACTGGGCTAGCGTAGTGAATTTTCAGAGTTTTCGTCTACTAATATTGCGGATGCTCGTCTGCTCCTGGCTGCTGGGACTTCACTCCTCAGTGTCAGTGCATTTATATACATATTAACATGACACAACGTACCTGTCTCACCTGTCCAGGAAAACTTTTTGAAACTGATTATGTACAATATATTGGCGAATACCGCGATAGATTTCACTTCACTTGTTGTTCACTAAATGAGACATCGTATAGGAAAATGAGAAGGGTGAAGAAGGAGAGAGCCGCCCCGGTGGCGCAGTGGTCTAAGGCGTTGGCCTGTGATCATTCGTCCGTAAGGGGTCCGGGTTCGAATCCCGGTCAGGCATGGATGTTGTGTTTGTCTTACGGCACTGGCTCTCTCCCTTCCCTGGAACCAGTGACCCTAAATTAGGGACGGGCGACTGCTTATAGCCCATTGAGTTGCTCATGGTGGTCGTTAAACCTCCGATCAAAAAAAAAAAAAAAAAAAAAAAAAAGGAGGAGAGATGGCAGTGTGGAAGTTTCAGGCGGGAAAGACCCCTGCTACCGGAGGCTTCTCAAAATGAGTGAGAGTAGGTGTTGTGCCTTCCAAGATGCATTCGGCTGCTTGTGCTCTGGAGTGAAGTAACGCCCCCCCCGAAAGCGATGTGTCCTTCTGAAATTTTCATGGAAGAGATAAATAAGAAACTCGATATGATTGCCGAGTTGAAAGATGAGATAACTGACCGCAGAAGATCTGTCAAGTTCTTTTCCTAGAAATATTGTGACTTATTGGTCAGGCTCAAGGAATCTGAGAGTCTGATGAATCACGAAATAAGATCGATAAATTAGAGGATAGGATTAAGACTCATGATTGTGATATTATATATACGAAAGATGCTATTGAGAACCTTGAACTGTACACAAGAAATAAGAATTTGGAAATACATTGCAATCCGATGAACCAGAGTGAACGTGAGGAGGTCTTGATGGAAATCCTTCAGCGTACTGCGGGTAAGTTAAGTATCGAACATTTTTCTGTTTTTGAAGTTGATGCTATTGTTACAGTGGACACCCCCCCCCCCAACCTAAAACCTGAAGAATAAGGGAGAGGGTGTGGCCACAAATTCCCCTTTGAGGGACAGTTTCTTTTAACTTTGGTTCAGGGCCAACGTGAGCGGGGCAGGGTTCTGCATGTACATGCTTAGATTTAGTTAATTAACTTTGGCAGTATTTCGCACCTATAATCGTGTGCACCGAAAATTAACATACTTGTGTATTTTTGTGTCGCGTCGTGTTTTTAATGTGATCTTGTGCATACGTATTTTCTTTTTTCATTCTCTAAGCGATTGTGTATATCACCTGGTGTTCTATTTAGTGTGTTAATGAGTAGAATTTCTTGATCAGATAGTCCGGTGGGGACTCTGCCGGCCGACGGTAAAGTGTCGGTACTGTGTGCTGCCCACATAAGAGGGGCAATTGTCTATGCGCCCAGAGAGCGCCGGAACTGATTGAATCACAAAGTAATTAAATATTGTGTTGTGAATCTGAGAATCATGTGTTATTTGTGAATATTGTTCTGGCTAGTTGGGGATTGAATGTACCGGAGTAAGATCCGGACCACTACACTCAGTCACGAATTTGTGATTGCAGGTGGACCACATCACAACTCTTGGATCCCCAAGTTTCGCTTTTTATTTTTTTTAGTTGTTGTTGTTGTTATTTTTGCTCACACGGTCGAATCACCCAAGTCTCATGCTTCGGGTCATTCTCCCAATTTTCATTTGTTATGTTCTGCGTGAATTTTTGAGTGCAGCGGTGCACATGAGATTCACACCTGGTGCCGCGGCCAACAAAATTGTATGACAGGTTCCATGCACCGTTACCGCTTTACTCGGCAGGACCTCTGCTAGTGCCGTGTAATACTATTCAGAGGATGGGGAATAGATGATCTGGGAAGATTCCGCCTATAATAATCCAATTCAAAAAACAGAACGATTAGAGAAAAATTCCTTAGAAGGGGGGAAGACTGAAAGTCTGTGATGTTATTAAGAATTCTGATCGTGATAAAAGCGTTCATCAATGACAATTTTACTACACAAAATAGAGAACATTTTTGGTTGGCTCGTACAGTTTCAAGAGAAAACAACATCAAGTTCTGTTGGTGCAGAAATGGTCGTATTTTCTGCCGGAAAAAAGAGGGTTCGAATACACTGCAAATCAAGAAAAAAACGGATCTGAATCTAAAGCGTTTGTAATATGTTTTTTCGGGTTGTGTTTTTTTTTTTAGTACTTAATTTTATTTTCATTTTATGAATTGCACTTCGGATTATGTGTCAGTTGAAGATTTAAATAGGCATTATAATGACGATTTTTAATACAGATTTTTACATTTAAATGCTTGAAGTTTGTATAGTAAACTTGATGTTTGGGAAAACGTTTGAGTAATTTTCATAATGCGATCCATGCCGCCCTGGTGGCGCAGTGGTCTAAGCGATGGCCTCTGATCATTCGTCCAAAAGAGGTTCGGGTTCGAATCCCGGTGAGGTATGGATGTTGTGTTTGTCTTACGGCACTGGCTCTCTCCCTACCCTGGAACCAGTGATCCTAAATTAGGGATGGGTGACTGCTTATGGCCCATTGAGTATCTCACGGTGGTCGTTAAACCTCCAATAAAAAAAAATATTACGAGATAATTTCCCTAGAATTAAATAATTCAATAATAAGTGTAACATATCGTCCATCTCATCGGAAACTGAGTTGTTTCCTTAACTTCTATTCAGATTTTTTGGATTTCATAAATTACCATAGGAGGATTCTTTATTCTTTTGGGGACTTTAATATAGATATAGCTACTGATAGGAGTGTTTCTTGTTTATTTAATGATGTGGTTCTTTCTTCTGGTATGACTAATGGTATTAATATTCCAAAGCGTATTGCAGCTAATTTCTCGACAATATTGGATTTGTGCATCATTAATATTCATAACTCATGTTCTGGAGTGCTATCTTATGATTTCAGTGATTACTTACCGATATTTATTTTGGCAACTGGTCCTGAACGTAAAGTATGATCTACTCGTGGATCTCTTTTAATGAGAAACTTTAGTTTCAATGATCTCCAGGCTTTTAGGATTGCTCTGCATTCCGTTGATTGGACATCCTTCTTGTACAAAGTAACCCTGTTGAATCGTATGATGCGTTTTGGAAGGTTTTCTCGTTTTTCTATGAGAGACATTTTCCTGTATGAACTGTTTTTTATAGTGCGCGCTGTAGAAAGCCTTGGCTGACTGCTAACCTTTTCAGGTACATAAACAAGAAAAACAAACTCTTTAAAATAATGTTTGTATTACAGATCCTAGTGACCTTGCTGACTTTCCTAGATATCCTGATTGGTTATATTCTAAATTCAGGCGTTCTAGGAGAAATTTTTATTATAATTACTTTGCTTCAACTACTGACAAGAAGGAGATATGGTATTCCATCAATCAGTTATTGACAAATTTCGAAAGTTACGATACACCCTTTTCAACTGAGCATAATTTGATTCGCTTGACGAGTGATGTCGAGGTTGTTGATTTTTTCAATGATTATTTTATTGAACTGCCAGGTAACCTGATTTTTGATATATCTACTTGTTCTAAACGTTATAGTGATTACTTGTCATTTCCCCATTCTTCATTTTTCCTTGGGCCTATTGGGGATGATTTATTGTCCGTGATGAATGACTTAAATCATTTTAAGTGTGCTGGACCTGACGATCTTCACCCAAAGGCAGTAAAATATGTATCTTCTGAATTACCAATTCCAGTAAGGTGGTTCCACCTAAAATCTCTGCTCTATGTTTCCAATGGTAAAACCTTAAGGTGGTTCCACCTAAAATCTCTGCTATATGTTTCCAATGGTAAATCCTTAAGGTGGTTCCACCTAAAATCTCTGCCCTATGTTTCCAATGGTAAATCCTTAAGGTGGTTCCACCTAAAATCTCTGCCCTATGTTTCCAATGGTAAAACCTTAAGGTGGTTCCACCTAAAATCTCTGCCCTATGTTTCCAATGGTAAATCCTTAAGGTGGTTCCACCTAAAATCTCTGCCCTATGTTTCCAATGGTAAAACCTAAAGGTGGTTCCACCTAAAATCTCTGCCCTATGTTTCCAATGGTAAATCCTTAAGGTGGTTCCACCTAAAATCTCTGCCCTATGTTTCCAATGGTAAATCCTTAAGGTGGTTCCACCTAAAATCTCTGCCCTATGTTTCCAATGGTAAAACCTTAAGGTGGTTCCACCTAAAATCTCTGCCCTATGTTTCCAATGGTAAATCCTTAAGGTGGTTCCACCTAAAATCTCTGCCCTATGTTTCCAATGGTAAAACCTTAAGGTGGTTCCACCTAAAATCTCTGCCCTATGTTTCCAATGGTAAATCCTTAAGGTGGTTCCACCTAAAATCTCTGCCCTATGTTTCCAATGGTAAAACCTAAAGGTGGTTCCACCTAAAATCTCTGCCCTATGTTTCCAATGGTAAATCCTTAAGGTGGTTCCACCTAAAATCTCTGCCCTATGTTTCCAATGGTAAATCCTTAAGGTGGTTCCACCTAAAATCTCTGCCCTATGTTTCCAATGGTAAATCCTTAAGGTGGTTCCACCTAAAATCTCTGCCCTATGTTTCCAATGGTAAAACCTTAAGGTGGTTCCACCTAAAATCTCTGCCCTATGTTTCCAATGGTAAATCCTTAAGGTGGTTCCACCTAAAATCTCTGCCCTATGTTTCCAATGGTAAAACCTTAAAGGTGGTTCCACCTAAAATCTCTGCCCTATGTTTCCAATGGTAAATCCTTAAGGTGGTTCCACCTAAAATCTCTGCCCTATGTTTCCAATGGTAAAACATTAAGGTGGTTCCACCTAAAATCTCTGCCCTATGTTTCCAATGGTAAAACCTTAAGGTGGTTCCACCTAAAATCTCTGCCCTATGTTTCCAATGGTAAAACCTTAAGGTGGTTCCACCTAAAATCTCTGCCCTATGTTTCCAATGGTAAAACCTAAAGGTGGTTCCACCTAAAATCTCTGCCCTATGTTTCCAATGGTAAAACCTTAAGGTCGTTCCACCTAAAATCTCTCCCCTATGTTTCCAATGGTAAAACTTCTTTACATATTTTCTTCGCAAATAATGTATTCCCAAGATTGGAAATTTGCACATCGGTAAAACTAACTTTAAATTATAAAATGGGATACTTAATACTTGCTAAAACATGTCCATAATTATAATAAAAATCAATCATTTTTCTTTGAGCGATGTTCGGACCTGTTAATAGATGGCGCGACCTGTACATTGATTACGCCAGCAGACAAACATATGTTGAATTACTTAATTATGGTTATGTTTTAGCAAATATTAAGTGACCCATGTCATAATTTAAAGTTAGTTTTATCGATGTGAAAATTTTCGTCCTTGGGAATACATTAATACCAAAGAAAATATGTAAAGAAGTTTTGCCATTGGAAACATAAGACAGAGATTTTAGGTGGAACCACCTTAATACATATATTTAATAGTATTTAAAGTACGGGTATTATCCTTGAACCGCTAAAACTTAGTAGAGTCAGTGTAACTCACAAAAAGGGATCCAGGAACGATGTTTCTAATAATCGTCCTATTCCAGTCATTTCTGTATTTGCAAAATTTTTGAGAAGTTGATTCATATTCGGTTGTTATTTTACATTTTGACTAATTACTAAATAAAAAGCAATATGGATTCCGTCGTATTAGTTCTACGATGACAGATACTCTTGATGTACCAAATTAATTACAAACTAATATTGATAAACGCTTGGGTGTAGGGGGGTTGGGGGGGGACTTACCTCGTGTCTTTGATACTGTTTGCCATAATATCCTCATTTCTTAGCTCGAACACATTGGCATTAGAGGAGTTGCAGGATCCCTTTTTGAAAATTATCTTATTCGGAGGAGGCAGTATGTTCAATTTCGAAATGTTTGTTCCAGTATTACAATTGTTCTTTATAGTGTTCCACAGGGCTCGGCACTAGAACCATTACTATTGGGTTGTCGGAAAAGTCATGTCGTATTTTAGCCATGTTTTGCAAAGGTCATTTATTGATAGAAAGAACAAAGATCAATCAGTGATATAATGCCCGTTTTGTTCGATAACATTTTGCCATCTTTCAGTGAGCTGCAGAATGCCTCGTTCATAGAAGGACCTGTCTTTCGTGGCGAAACACTGTACAAGGTGCCGATTTACAGCCTCATCTGAATTGAACGTTATACCACGCAAGACTGTTGAACAGAGAGAAACAAGTGGAAGTCTGACGGCGCAAGGTCAGGTGAGTATGCTGGGTGTGGCAACACATCCCACCCAAGTTCCAATAATTTTTGGCGGGTGATCAAACTTGTTTGTGGTCTCGCGTTGTCGTGATGGAGCACAACACCTTTAGGATGAACGAGCTCTGGACGTTTCTGGATGATGGATTCGTTCAAACTGTCCAATTGCCGACAGTACACATTCGAATTGATTGTTTGGTTCTATGGTAGGAGCTCGAAAACACGACACCTGTAAATTCCCACCACACTGAGACCAGAACCTTCCGCTGATAAATGTCTGCTTTGGATGTCGTTTGAGGTAAAGCAGCACGTCGGGACCAAGACCGTTTGCGCAGCACATTGTTCTACACAGTCCACTTTTCATCACCAGTTATCAGTCGCTTCAAAAAAGGATCGTTTTCCTCACGTTTAATGAGCATATCGCAGATGGTTACACGCGCCGTCATTTGAGCTTCTTTGAGTTCATGAGGAACCCGCACATCTAGCTTGCTTACGTATCCCAGCTTCTTCAGGTGATCGTGAACGCTTGAATGATGGATGCGCAATGTGTCAGCAATCTCTCGTGTCGTGTAACGTGGGGTTGACTCGATCAATGTCTTGATTTGGTCGTCATCAACCCCGGTGGGCCTTCCGGACCGAGGAGCATCGTTGAGGTCAAAATCACCAACACGGAATTTTGCGAACCAACGCTGGCACTGACGTTCTTGTAGAGCATTATCACCGTACACTTTACTCAAATTTTCACAAGATTGACGCGCGTTCTTCCCTTTACGGAAGTAAAACAGTAAAATTAGGCGAAAATGCACAGTTTGGTCTTCCATCTTCAACTTGATGTCAAATCTCCGCAAATCAACCAAATCACTCACTATTCCTTTTAGACTGCAGCTAGAACTAGCACCTATGGAATGCCATAGCGATAACAGAGCTGCGCATGCCTCTAGTACTTCCAAAACCGCCATCGAATGCCAAAATACCTCATGACCTTTCTGGCAACCCAATATTGAAAGTTATGTTAATGATATTGGGTATGTGCAAAAGTTCTACCCGTTTTTGTAATATAAACAAATTGCGATCGGAGTAGTTAAGTAACAGATAATGCTGCGATGACGAATTTTAGGCCAATAAAGCGTGGAGCACTACTGCATACAGAGGCACTAGGTTTGTTCGAGTAAGTCTTTTCCCGGACCCCTTTTCGGCGAATGATCAGAAGCCATCGCTTAGACCACTGCTGCCACCGGGGTGACTCTGAGTAAGTCATCCGTAACGGAAATCACGGACGGTGTAATATGGCATGAGATAAGGAGCACATTAGACATTGTTTACTGTACGAGTTCGATAAAGGAAGTACTGCAGCCGTGGCTTACCGCAACATCTGTCCAGTGTGTGGGGAATACGCAGTTAGTGATAGCACATATCGACGTTAGTTTCGGAAATTCCGGGACGGAGACAGAAGCTGTAAGGTCAACCACGTCCTGGACGTCCATCCGTGGTTTCTGACGAGGATGTGGACCAAGCCATAACAAATGAACCACATCCAACCGTTCAGGAATTAGCGGAAAGGTGTACGCAGAACAACAGTCGAAAGACAGATGCATGCGCTTGGTTTCATCACCAAGTTCGATAACTGGGTTTCGCACCAGCTTTCTGCAAAGCAATGAGAGGAGAGAATCCGTTCCTGTATTTCTTTGCTGTCTCGTCACAGAAATGAACCGCTTTAGGGACGAATTTTAACGGGTAATGAGAAAAGGGTACTGTACTGTAATATAAAGGGTCGACAGAATGCGTGCCAATGTGTGGAGCCTTCTCTATCAACCTCAAATAGAGGACTCCATCCCCAAAACGTTTTCTTGAGTGTTTGGTGGGATGTCCAGGGAATTATCCGCTTATAGATGTTGGCACCTAACCGAACGATAAATATTGACCTCTACTGCCAACAGTTGGACATATTGCGAGAACAACTGACATCGAAGCGGCCAGCACTCGTCAATCGCAAAGGCGTGATTATTCATCATGATAACGCCAGACCTCATGCTGCTTGAATCACTCGGCAAAAATTCCTGGACTTTGGTTGGGAAGTGTTACTTCACCCGGCGTATTCCCCTGATCTGGCACCTACGGACTACCACCTTTTTCGATCCCTACAGAAACCATTCGCTCTCCAAACCTCCGATGATGTGGACGATGTGAAAATGGCCTTACATGATATTTCTTACTCTAAAACAGTTTTTTCCCGGCGTGGGATTCATTTACTCATAATTATGTGAAATCGTAGGTACGTTATTTGTTGTATTCTCCTTTCTTTGTAGCCTACGAAAACGGGTAGAAATTATACATACACCCAATATTTTTCATGTTGGCTCCTGTGCGTACACGGTACTTTTTGCTGACGATACAGTAGTTTCTTTTTTCGGTCATGCGGCGCCTTACGTAATGCCCCGTGTTAACAACGCCTTACAGGAATAACAGGAATTTCAGACTTGGTTTCGTTGCAATTGTAAAGTCTTAAAACTAAATGTATGTTTCTTTTCTGGCTGAAAAGCTCTAGTTAAGGCTCTACCGGAAGTGATTTTCAATGATACTCCTTTGATTTTTCAACATAGTGTTAAGTTTTTAGGTGTTTTGTTTCAGGAAAGTTTAAAGTGTGATGTCCCATTTTGAAGATGTTTCGCGGGACTTTGAGGTCTCGAATATGAGCTTTATCAAGAGTTTTATCTATTTTATTCTGATATTTATCGCACTCGAAAACTTGTTGTGACTCCGCATTCCTGAAGTGGAGACGTTGAGCTCAATAAGATGGAAATCGAGTGGAGTCGTTGAGCTCAAGAAGATGGAAATCGAGTAGAGTAGTTGAGCTCAAGAAGATGGAAATCGAGTGGAGTCGTTGAGCTCAATAAGATGAAAATCGAGTGGAGTCGTTGAGCTCAATAAGATGGAAATCGAGATTTTGTAAACCTGTACAGGTGCAGAGTAGTAGTCAGTCAGCATGAGTCGTCTTTATCCCAGTTTCGTGCTTTGGCGTCTGATGTGTAGAAATGAAGGTATGGTAAGCGTAGATGTACACAAATGTATTGGCCAGCTTAGTCCCCATATCTTAACCTTACCGAATGCGCTAGTTAACCTTTAGGACGACAAGTTGCAAGCCGTCAACCCCCTCAAAGAAGAACGTGTGAATTGAAAACTGCTCTGAAAACTGAAGTGGGAACGTCTTGCTATTGACCTCCTGGGCCACCTTTCTGTCGTATCATATAAGAAGTTGCTTTGAGGCCTGTATAGCAGTTAGAAGTTAGCACAAACCTTACTGACCGCAACAGGACTCTAAAATACTAAAGACTAAAATTGGACATTGATATGCTTGCAATATTTATCTCGATCAAAATGCACATTATTCCATAGTTTAGTGAATTTTGACGCGCAGTCGAATTCTGTCAAAATATACCCTTATACAAAGTTTTAGGTAAGTTTCAATGAAATATTTGAATCTTATATATTACTTTCTTAATTTTTGCACACCAGTAGACTTCAAAATCCAGTTCTCCCTCGCAAACAATCCTTGCGCGTGAGCGTACATAATTTAACAGCAATGAAGAACCCAAAATTTGCAGAACGATGCTGTTTGCGCTCTCAATGCCGGTATTCTGACTTGAAAACAACTGCATAAGAATGCGCCTGGAATTTTAAATTGTAATATCTCTAACGTTTTTTAAAAGCGTTAAGGATACTGTACTTAGAGAAATTCCTTTTTAATTTGTGACAATCTGACACCGTGTAATTTCGCATTTCCAAAGTAATTGATAAAATGTGCATGCTAGATGCATTAGTTAACATTGCGCACTGTAACCTGCTCTCTTTCTGTTTTTTCTTTTTTTTTTTTTTTTTTGGATTTTTATGACTCACAGATCAAGTAGGTTATACTGAGCGGAGTCACAAAACAATATAAACAATTAGGAACGGATTGACTCACCGGAACATTTGCAGGTTGACCACTCAAGAAATGGCCCACTTTCTTGTATTATTTTTGTCTGAAGTTTTCGGAACGAACGAATAGTATAATTTCGGTACGGTACTTCTCTAAAGAGAAATGTTTCCACCTATCTACGAGGGCGGATCAAAAACTTAGTTACACTGTTGAATAAAAAAAAAATAATAATAAAGAGATATACTCAGGGGAAGTATGTTGATTTACAGGAACAACATTTATTCATTTTTCGACATAGTCTCCTAAGGACTGTAAGCATTTATCAGAACGTGTGATTAACTTTTCCATACCTGCACAGAAAGACTCTCCTCCAGTTTAGTGCAACCAGTTAAGGACCGCAGTTTTCACAGCCTCGTCGGTTTGGCGTGTTGTCAAATTAAGGTCTTGTTTCATTGTACCCAACAAATGGTAATCGCACGGGGATAAGTCGGGGCTGTACGGTGGATGTTGCCACACCTCCCACTTGAATGACTGCAACAATTCCTTTGTTTTCCCTGCTGTGTGGGGTGTGTCGTTGTCACGCAGGAGGATGGTACCTTCGTTCAACTTACCGCGGCGTCTGTCCTTAATTTCCTTTCGCAAATTTCGTTGCATTTGGCAATATGAGTCATCATTGATAGTCGTCAATGGAATTCTGTGTAAACAGCACCATCAAAGTCAAAGAAAACAGTCGCCATGACCTTTCCCGCAGACTGTTGACCTTCGCAGGCCTTCCTTGTTGGAGAGGGGACATGCTTCCATTCCATGGACGATCGTTTGGTTATAGAGGAAATCACCTTTCGTCCCCTGTGATTGGTTTTGGTGAAACCACCTTTCGTCACCTGTGACTGGTTTTGGTGAAACCCCC
The DNA here is from genome assembly GCA_039090855.1 of Macrothele yani. Lineage (NCBI taxonomy): Eukaryota > Metazoa > Arthropoda > Arachnida > Araneae > Macrothelidae > Macrothele > Macrothele yani. The sequence continues at coordinate 54,427,543 of CM077028.1, forward strand.
TTTCGTCACCTGTGATTGGTTTTGGTGAAACCACCTTTCGTCACCTGTGATTGGTTTTGGTGAAACCACCTTTCGTCACTTGCGATTGGTTTTGGTGAAACCACTTTTCGTCACCTGTGATTGGTTTTGGTGAAACCACCTTTCGTCACCTGTGATTGGTTTTGGTGAAACCACCTTTCGTCACCTGTTATGACTGGACGCAAACAATTGTGATCCAGGTCGGTGAGTAAACGTGGCACCCATTTCGCGCACAATTACCGAAATTCCAGCTGTTCGTGAATGATGCAGTGCACAGTTCGGTACGAAATGTATAAAGTACTGGCAATTTCCTTGATTTTGATACGCCTATTATCCCACAACACGTTCGGGAGTGCTTCATATTGATGATAAGTCTTAGCGGTATCCGTCCGTCAAATTTGTGCAGCACTTTTCAAATTGTTGGCATCACTTTACAATGACCGGGTGAAATATGACATTTCCCCCATATAGCGCACAGACTTCACGATGGATATCAGTGCAATTTAAGCGCTTAGCCACACAAAAATCGAATGGTTCGTGGCATTTCCAATTTGGAGTAGGAATACAGTTGTCGCGCTTTACGAACTGCCCCTTGCACACGCCTTACGCAGTTACTGAACTAAAACAACTCCCATCGGCAGCTCTGACGTACTGTCTACTTTGCTCTCAAACACACACGGTCTGACTGCAATCTCACTCCAGATGGCGCTAAGTGTAACTTACTTGTTGATTTACTTACATATATGTTGGGAATTTTCTCTGAAATGGCATAGCACAATTACCTGCACTTATGCGAGAAAAGTTGCGTCGGACTAAGCACGCCGTTATAAATTAATTAAGCTAAAGCAATTTACAGTTTCATGTTGGTCATTGCACTTGGTGCCCAGGGTCATTGGTGTGCCCTTCGCTGTCTTTGTAATCTTAAAGGGTATTCAATTACTCACAATCTTCACACGCTTATCCACATATTGACAAAGAGAACAAAACCGTTCTCTCGTAGAGACATTCCGAAATTACTGCTCTAACCGCATTTATCATCAAAAGAAATAACGCTTTACGAGTACTGGTTGATGAATAAAGAAAAATGAGTAGACTTGAAAAAGGTGTCTATTCCAGAAAATGATACCGATTCTACTGCTTAGTAAGCGATCAGTAACCAAATGAATATAACAATGTAAAAAATGCGTCTATTCCAGAAAAAGATACCAATTCTATTGCTCAGTAGGCAATCAGTGACAAATTAATGTAAAAATTTAAAACAGGCGTCTATTCCAGAAAAAGGCACCAATTCTATTGTTCAGTAGGCGATCAGTGACCAAATGAATGTAAAAATTTAAAATAGGGGTCTATTCTAGAAAAAGACCCCAATTCTTTTGCTCAGTAGGCGATCAGTGACCAAATGAATGTAAAAATTTAAAAAAGGTGTCTGTTCCAGAAAAAGTTACCAATTCTATTGCTCAGTAGGCGATCAGTAACCAAATGAATGTAAAAATTTAAGACAGGCATCTACTCCAGAAAAAGATACCAATTCTATTGTTCAGTAGGCGATCAGTGACCAAATGAATGTAAAAATTTAAAAAAGGTGTCTGTTCCAGAAAAAGTTACCAATTCTATTGCTCAGTGGGCGATCAGTAACCAAATGAATGTAAAAATTTAAGACAGGCATCTATTCCAGAAAAAGATACCAATTCTATTGTTCAGTAGGCGATCAGTGACCAAATGAATATAAAAATTTAAAAAAGGCGTCTATACCAGAAAAAGATACCATTTTTATTGCTCAGTAGACAATCAATAACCAAATGAATGTAAACATTTATCCCGTAGAAAAACTGTTGTATGGCATCTGTACATTTCAGCTTCCAGAATTATTCTTACGGTGATATATTGGGAATTGGCGTCTTCAGGAGACTCGTGATTTTTTTTTTTTTTTTTTTTTTTATGTAAGCACCACACTTTTAAAAAAAACCTAATTATCTGGTAACATCACCCTATCTTCAGCGTGATTTGATGCTGCATTCAATTATAGGCGTATTGTAAAAAATATTTCACCGTTAAATTGTTATTAAAATTTGTTCAAGGCTAAACTCGTAGATACAATGCATATTTTTTAGTTCTCTTCCATCCAGGACCTAACAGAACTTTTTCCATGATGGAAAGTAAGATTTATTCCACCGTAGATAGATGTGATATTAGAGTGGTCTCCAAGACTACATTCCCGGCTTTGTGTAGTCGTCCTAATCTGCCCTTTGGATCACTTATTCGAGATAACAACCGATCCCTTGCAATTTTAATGAAGGTAACACTGTAACAAAGGGATATATACAATACAACAGCCGTTCTAAAGAAACTGAGAGTAAAATCACACAAAATGAAGAAATATAAGCACAGTAAAATATATGTTATTCTTTCTCAAAGTATCTTCCCTCGGATGATATGCAACGGTCCCATCATTCAGTACACTTTTCAAAGCATGTGGCGAAGCCATTTTGTGGAAGCTGCTTTACTTGACCACCTGTACAGCCTGAATAACGTCATCATTTGTATTAAATGTTGCTCCACGGAACTTCTCCTTCATTGTTGGAAACAACCAGAAATCGCACGGGACGAGATCAGGACTGTAGGCAGGCTGTGGCATGATTTCAATACTGCATTTCGTAGCAAACTGTTGAACACAAACAGCCACATGATGGGCGGGCTTTATCATGGTGTAGGGGTCCACTTTCCCACCAGTTCCTGTAGCTTATTCGATATGTGTCATCGCAGACGCTTCAACACTGAAATGTAATACTCAGCATTTACAGTAATTTCTGAAGAAACGCCATGCTGGTAGAGTACACCTTTTTATGATCAAAGAAAATTATCATCATCACCTTCCTAGCGGATTTACTTTGGCGGACTTTTTCGGAAGATTCGAGCCTGTGTGTTTCCAGACACTCATTGCACGCTTCGTGAGGGGGTCGAAAAAGTGAACCCATGATTGCAAAACATCCAAACTTTCTAAACACAGTCAGTACTGTGTTTAGAAAGTTTGGATCGTTTGCAATCATTTGTTTCCACTCATGACACACCTGAACTTTGGCTAACACTTGTTCTCTCGCCAGGTGATGACGTACCTATCCATCTGGAACACACTCCATGCAGCAGTAATTTGTTGCGTAGAATGCGGAATGCCGACGTTTTTGAAATATTAGTTGACGCCGCTATGTCTTCACCCGTCATTCGTCGATCTTCTTACAGGATTGCCCAGTGTTAACAATACGTTCAGTAACAACACTTTCTGGCCAACCAGGCCTAAAAGCGAGTTCTTCCGACAAACGCTCTTTTTTTGAAATCATGATGCCATCTAAAAATCGTTCACTCACCCAAACATTTAAGCTTTTTTTATTAAATCAACTGCTTGTGGAGCCCGTTTTACCCAAACAATAGCAAAATATTATCGCCCAACGCATTTCACTTCTTTACCTCTGAATCACTCACTTCCATAGCTGTATGGCGAAACGCAGACGTAAAACAACTGCGCAATAACAAAACCAGAATCGTCTGCCACGGCTAACAACTGTTGCTATAGATACTTCCTTAATTCAGTTAGTGGTTTGTGTGGTTATTTTCTACTTCTCACTGTTGCCAACTGAAACAAAAATTACTCTCAGTTTTTATGGAGCGGCCTTTGTATATATGAAAAGCGGAGAATGTTTTTGAATTATTTTGGATAAATCGACCAACTTGAAATACGCGACTTCAATGACTTTTTCGACTCTGTAACAATTATCATATTTTTATTTCGGAAGCTAGTACCTAATGCTTGTACGTTTCAGACCCGGGAAGATCCATTTCTGATCGGAATCGGCCTCTCCAGAATTGACATCTGTAGTTCGGATTCTTTCCTACTTCGTCTTTCATTCCAATGTCCAGGTAGAATGGGTCGTTCCACTTGTACGGAGGCCATTCAAGTTCTCCAGGAATATTGGGATTTCTGGAAAAAGTAAACACAGTGAAAACCAACAGATAATCATGGGAGTAATAACTGAATGACTAGAATATTTCAGCTTAATTTTTACATTTTTAAGATGTTAAACTTCACCCAACTGGACTTTACAGCTTTGACGCTCAGTAAAACCTAAACGAAAAATCACAGCAATCTTCTGTGTTTTGTACATGTAACAGCAACGCATAAAGTTTTATTGGTACGCAAAAGGTTTTCGTTTACTTTCAGCTACGATCCTGAACTTGTGATGGCTACTCCACAGGAAAAAGCCCAGTGTGTAGCATAGTTCATAGAGACGAAGTCAGACACACAAGTCAAAAGGAATTTCCGTACCAAATACCGAGTAATCCACCATCCAGATCCTCAATACGCGAGTGGCACAAAGAGTTTATAGCGATTGGTAGTGCGCATCATAAAAGGGCGTTGTAGGTGTGTAGCCTCAACTGGCTCCAGGCAGTTAGCGGGTTACCACCTACAACGATATACAGGGTGCTGTCTGTACTTTGTATGCAGCTAGGGGCACAAGCGAATGCACCTGGCTTTCTACAAAGTACTCATACATTTGACACATGCGCTGCATCCCGGAGATAAAGCGAAACGTTTCGATTTTGCTGTTGATATGAAACACAGGACTGATAATGAGGAAGACTTCCTGAAACATGTTTTATTCAGCGATGAGGCAATGTTTCATGTCTGTGGTGTTATCAACAGACATAAATGCAGAATTTGTGGGCCTGAAAACCTAAATGGCGTCCGTGAGGCTGAACGCGACAGCCTTAACGTTAACATCTGGCGCGATCTAATGCAAAACCGTATCATCGGCCTGTGCTTTTCCGCCGAAAGCAAAGTCACATCCAATGTTTATTTGGACATGCTGAATGAGTTTGTTACTCCCCAAGTGGAGGGCCTGCAACCGGCTGTCATCTTCGAGCAGGACGGTGCAACCCCCTCACTTGGCACTTCGTGTTCTTTAGTTTCTTGATGAAACTTTTCCGGAGCGATGGATTGGACGGGATGGTACAATTTCTTGGAGTCAATTCACCGGATCTTAACCCCTTAGACTTCTTTCTGTGGTGCTGAGGATACTGTGTACCACACAAAGGTTTTGGATGTAGATGAGCTAAAGCACAGGATTACAGCTGCCATCACAACAATTCCTGAAGACATGCTCGAGAGAACATAGCAGGAAGTCGTATACCGTCTCGACGTTATTCGTGCAAACAATGGTGCGCATATGGATCCCTACAAGCATCCCAACAAACTTTGGAACCTGCTGTTCAATACGCAATTAACCGTCTTTTGTTCTCTTATGCCGCTTCTGTTTTGCTGAGGGTTACATTTGTAAAGAAAATGTTGGAACACTCTGTATTCTAAATCATTGAGCCCTATCAGCAGTGAAAAAAAGTCCTCGTCAAGAAAATAGAAATACTGACTGTCAGGTCCCGCTGAGTTCGATCTGCCACTAGGCTTTACGGAATCCGAATCTCTCAAACGGGCCTGACGTAGGTCTTTTGAGCGCCATCCAGTTAAACTCGATCGTTAAAAAAAACTGGAACGTGTAGTCAGCAATTCTTAAGATCTACGACAGTGAGGAACTCCAATAACAAGTCCTTGGTTAGACAAAACAAAATTTAATAGATTAAAGAATAAGTACCGTTCGATTGGCTATCTCCACGTGCCAATAGGTTTCCAGATAGCGAACACTTCACTATCTCACGATATCCCGGAAGACCCTCCGCCACGTGGACTTGAGTCGTTCCGTCAAAAACTTCCGTCGATCTCTTATCGCCGAAAAACCCTGACTCCTCCGTCGGTGAAAACGAAAAAACCCCGAGACGTCTAACCGACACTCTCTCTGTAAAACACTTCTTACCCCGTGGAAGGTGAAACCCGAAAAGCCACCTTAGCGAACGTGTCGCCCCCTTTTATATCCTTAATATTCTCCCTCCCCCTTTCCGCCTCTGAAAATCCTGTTGGTGTGGAGGTAGCAGTTCACCGGAAGTGATGACCTTTGACCTATACATCAGACCCCGTCGACCAGGTCGAATTCAACGGATGCCGCTAGTCACATGCTTCGTTCGGTTACATATTCCGTCATACAAAGGAAACGTACCACGTGTCAACACGTGAGTTTGAATTTACATTACATTGCCTTTGAAATGCGAAATAATTACAGAAGATGGAAATAATTAGTAGGGCCCGAACCCCGTCACCTTACACTGACAAAAATATCATTTTAATCAAGGCCGTCTAGAAAGAACAATGTTAAGATTAGAGAGATAAGTTCCCTCTTTTAGTAACGTCACGCGGAAACCCAGGCTTCTGATTAGTTTCTAACGCTCACATGTTTGACGTTAAGCATGAGAGCGACGTATCAGGCATTGAAACATGAAAGTGACATCTCAAACGGAGGAAACTCATCTCTCTGACGTCATGATCCTGCACGGCCTTGATTAAATTTAATCACCGCATCAGAAACCTATAATTTAAACTATAAATAGTGTTTAATTTTAAAATGAAGCACATTTACATATTTGTTTTTAACTTTTCATATAGGTAAACTGAAGTTGCATATTATTAGGTACCCAAACCTAATAACAGCTTTCAAATACTTAGTTTTCAAAACAGCCTCGATTCGATGTGGCATTGACTCAACGCGGTGCTGATGTCATTCTACAGGTATGTTCGACTAAGGCCGTCTCTAAAACACAAAGTCGTGTCATTAGAGAGATGAGTTCCATCTTTTAGTGACGTCACGCGAAAGCCAAGGCTTCTGATTGGTTTCCAACGCTGGCGGGTATGACGTCGAACACGACACCAACGTATCAGTCTGTGTGACGTCAGAGTGACGTCATAAACGGAAGGAACTCATCTTTCTAATGTCATAGGCTTGTGTTTTCTAGACGGCCTTGGTTCGGCCAAGCGGATATGATGGAGCCCGTCAATTGTCTAATGTTCAACTGCAGGAGGATCTCTGTTATGAATGGCTTTCGCAATCTCATCCCACATATGTTCAACTAGATTAAGATCTGGAAATTTTGGAGGCATTTTAGCTCTACTTTTGTACACCTGGAACCAATATGCGTCGATCCTAACTTTGTGACTTGACGCATCGTCCTGCTGGAAGTATCCGTCTTTATCGAGAAACACCATGCAGGTATACTGGTGTTCCTTGTCCCACATGATGTTAAGATATCTCGTAGCTTTCAAATAGTGTTCCATATGAACTACGGAGCCCTGTACCTGCGATAAAAACAAACCCCAGATCATTACACTGCTTCCACCAGATTTAACAGTTAACACTAGGCACATGGGATAAATCGATTTCTGCGGTTGACGCCGTATTACGGACCGTCTATTGACTAAAAATGTAACTTATCTGACCAAGTGACCTTTTGACCTTTTCCATTCCCCAGGGGGTTCAGTTTTGTACTCCCTTACTCACAGCAGATAAATGTGTCGGTTTTTAGCTGAAACCAGTGGCACATTAAGGGAAGTCTGCTGTTACAGCCGGTTCCTGCCAATATGCGGTGAGCTGTGTATGCTGAAATTCTCTTCTCGATACCTCTGTTGTACTGCGCATATATTTGACACAATGGAGCTCTGTCACTTTGCACAATCTTCTCAAGACGCCGTTGAACTACAGGGTGTCCATAAAGTCTTTCCCACATTACAAATCTTAATATAAAAAATCTATGCAAGTTAAAATAAAATGGTTGGCAACATAATATAGCAGCACTCATAAAGTTCATTTTCGGTTCTTTAGGTGAGCGCTACTGCTGAATAAGAGGAGCATTTAATCGATAATGGCTTGCATGCAAGAAAAAGCGGCGTGCGTGTTGTGGTTCCATGAGACCGAATCGGCGGTTACTCTCCAGCGTCATTTCAGAAAAGGGTACAGATGATCTCCACCGGACCAAAAAATAATAAAAGCTTGGTATGAAAACTTTAAAGCGATGGGTAGTGTTGGCGATCTCTCCCGAGGGGGCAGACCACCGGTTACACAAGGAAATTCATTCGTCGCGCTTCACTGGAAACTGGGATTCATAACATTTTACACAAAATTTTACAGAAACGTTTTCATCTGCAGGCTTATGAGGTGCAGATCGTTCAAGCTCTTCAGTCTGATTACCGGCCTCACCATGCTGCATTTGTGACGGAGATGTTGCAGCGCGTAGCTCATGGTAGTTATTATCTACACCGTGTCTGTTTCTCAGATGAAGCCACATTTCATATCTCTGGTACAGTAAATAGGCACAATGTGCGACTCTGGGGATCCGAAAATCCCCATTGTGTCATCGAACAACAGAGGGCTAGCCCGAAAGTGAACGCATGGTGCGGCTTGATGCATGACAGAATCATCGGACCCTTCTTCTTTTTTTTTACAGAGCCCACGGTAACATGCAACGTGTACCTCGACATGCTGGAGCTTCTCTGGAGCACCTCAGTTGCACGCAATCCAACCTTCGGTAATTTTCCAACAAGACGGTGCCCCAGCACATTGGTCAATAATGGTTCGTCAGTTCCTGAATGGCAGATTTCCGTACACATGGATTGGCCGCGATGGTCTCATGACATGTCCGTCTCGATCGCCCGACATAACCCCTCTAGACTTTTTTCCCTGTGGGGTTTTGTGAAAGCCCAAGTTCACTCTAGCAGTGTTCCGGATGTCGAGATGTTGAAGAGCAGAATAACATACGTCATTGGTCCTGTCTCTGCTAGATGTTAAACAAAACCTGGCGTGAAATCGAATATTTGCTTAGATGTCCTCCAAGATACAAATGGCGCCCATGTGGAGGTTTAGTGACACTGGAAAAAATCTTTATTTGTGCACCATGCAGCCCCTTTCTTGTACCTGTAATGCATTTTTTATATTAATTTTTGTAATGTGGGAAAGACTTTATGGACACCCTATATAACATCGAGCTGTCCTTTCCTCCCAGAAAAATAATGATGACTGCTTATTTTATAGTTTGTGCACACTCGTTGTGCTCCCGCGATACAGTTTTTCTTGTATAGGTGGTTTGCCGTTTCTGAGATGTTTGCACCTACACGCTTAGTGCCGAAAATCACGCCTCTATCAAAGTTGCTAAAATCACGAGTCTTTCCGATATTGCTGTCATCTAAACACCATACAAGTCTGAATGTTTTGCAGAGAGCTCTTTATCAAGCCATCTCAGCTTCAAAGGTGCGTACGTGAGTATGGCACGTGTCTGATTACCAGGGCCGGGATGTTAATGACCTAATAATTCCTGAAAAAAGGCGGGCATTATCCTGCTCGTATAAAATTATTTCTAGCTTTCTCGCTGGTAACAAAAAATACATTTATCTTGCAGTATTGAGAGAGACGTTGTGAATGGCAGATTCGCAACGTCTCTCTCAATACTGCAAGATTACCACTAGATAAATTAACCTATTATCAAAAGCGACCTTTCGATGTATTAAATAACTTCTAAATTCAAGCAGAACTCTTCAATTAGCTTATTGTAAGCCAGGCTAGATTTAATAATGTACCTGTTAAAGTCCCGACAAAAATTAGTAAGCAATTAATTTTTGGTGATACTTATTAACTGCATGGACTTTGCACGATAGCCTAAGAGTTCCCTATAATCTTACTATCAATAAAGTTCAAATTATTTGTAAGTTAGTTACCTGTTTTTAATTTGTTAAGGTAGATGTAAAGGGAAAACCAGTGCAGCATTCTGCTCATAGGTGATGCAGAAAACCGCTCTGCTTTTGCTACCCCTTCTTGTGGGGTCTTAGTTTTATAAGGTAATTTCTGAAAAAGCTTCTGTCAGAATCTTAGATTTCCAGCATCTAATTTCTGATTTACATAAGTTTGTGATTTAAACAATACTGACATCTTAAACACGAGTTTATAACCGCTCAGTTACTATTGTTTGTATAGAAACTTTTAATATTAAAAAGTACTTGTCGTACATAGAGCGCCACCTATTAACGATATGCAACACTACTCCAGCAAATGGAAATTTAATCTTAAAAATATTTCCCATACTTTTTTTCTCAAATTAGCAAGCCACTGACTCAGTGGCGTATATTCGAGGCTAGCTACGAAGCCCAGGGAATGCACAAAAAAAACTGAATTTAAATATACACAAATAAAAGTCAATTATTTTAATTATCAACGGTATTAAGATATGTCGATGCTTTCGGTGCGGATTCACTTCTTTGACTCAGTCTGGCGAGCAAAAGCCAACGGCATAACGAAAGCAGCTCTTCCAGAGTCTTCGCAGTTCTGATGCGAAAACCTTCCGTACAATCGCCTGCTAGCGTTTCCATGACAACATGAATCAGCTGGTAGAGAGTATTGGACCATTGCTTTGGGAAACGGTTCGCTCAGAAAAACGAAGAGTTAAGACTCTCTCAGTCACTCGCATACTCCCGCCCATATGTGTTTCGCGCGAGTTGTTTCAGTTTTTGTGAAGTGTCAATGAATTAAAATCAGAGATATTGTATCTAAAATTCGTGGCTTTGTTGGATTTGAACTGCTTTGATAAATTTTATGAAAGCTTCCCTGAACATCTACTGTCAGAACTTAAAGAAATCTATGCTTCAAATTTTGATACAGCTCGACTAAAAAATGAACTGAAGGTGTTTTATTCCCTTGATGAATACAAAAACAAATCAGTAAGAGACATTACGTGTTACATAAAGTTTAATATATTGGACATAGTGTTTAGTGAGGTGTACAAATTAGCAGACCTCATATTAAACTTTCCATCAACAACTGCCGAAACAAGTTTTTCAGCATTAAAAAGAATCAAGCTATATCTTAGAGGCACATACGGACATGCACATTCGAAATACTTGGCTGTTTTGTCAATAGAGAAAAACATTCTTTTTAAATATGAAAAAGTACTCAGAAGAAACATTTATGAAAACGTAACACTCAAGTTCTTACAAAAGGAAAGAAGAATGGAGTTCATGTACAAATAAAGTATTCAGAAGACGAAAGGAGTTCGTGTAGAAATAAAATATTCAGAAGAAGAATGGAGTTCATGTACAAATAAAATATTCAGAAAAAGAATGGAGTTCATATACAAATAAGTGTTCAAATCCTAATCTTCATATTTATTTGGTATCATGTTAGCAGCGCATTTCACTTGACATCCACCTTAATAACCAGCGTTAATCACGCTTTACAGGAATATCAGACTTGGTTTCATTGCAATTTGTTAACTCTTAACACTTTAAGCTGCTGATGTATCTGAACCAAAGTTCTCCCCAAATTTTCTGCCCTTCCGAAAGATAAATGTTCATATAGCGCACGGATTTTACGAAAGTTACTGTAAAACAATTCCTTTCCGCCTCTATATTCAGCAGTGCGAACTATAAACCTATCTTTCGTAAAAATCTCTCCCTTCCAATCATTTATTCCCAGCTTCTTGACCCAAGGCATGATGCAAACGGGATAGTTCCCCTGACATGGACATTATGCCACTGGGTAGAAGCAAGTGACTCAAACATCTTCTCTGTCATTCTTTAGGTTCTACCTCATTGTCATACACTTTTCAGCAGGTAATCCTTCAGGATTGTTGCCAATCATCCCCTTAAATGGCAACTTTGCATACCAAAGCTAAGGAGAAAGCAACGCTTTTTAATGCGCACTTCACTTATTCCAACAGCATTCGGCCCACTTAGCGAATATATTCGTTCGAGTTGATTTCAGCCAATTTTGCTGACCCCGAGTTAACTCGTTCCAGCCGGTTAAAGGGTTAATATTACAAAAACAAAATGTGCGGGGTTTTTTTTCTGGCAGAAAGGCTCGAGTTCAGGCACAACCGGAAGTGATTCTGAATTATATTTCTTTAATTTTTCAGGATAAGGTTAAGTTTTTAGGTGCTTTGTTTCAAGAGAAATTAAAGTGGATGCCCGTGTTGAAGTAATTTCGCGGGACTTGAGGTCTCGAATAGGAGTTTTATCTAGAGTCTTGAGTCTATTGACACTAAATATTAAATTACTCTTTTATTTATCCCTACATGTCTTATTGTCGGCTTGCTTGAGGTAGAACAACTGAATGTAACATTAAAAGAATTTCTTCTTTACAAAAAAACAAATTCGTTCGTGTGTTGAATCCACTGGAAAATATGGAAATCCTGTTCAGCCGTTATACTTTATTGGTCTTTGAAAAATGATAAAGTTATCGACTGAGTTTGTTAATGCATGAGCGTGTTTATGCCAACAAACTTCTCAAATTAATGAATTTATGTTCTCCTGCACACAGTTATCAAACTCGTGGGCATGATAACTTTTTAATTCTTATGGCTCCTACTTAATGGGCTGTTTTTCAATATTAATGCGCATTGAACCCGGCTCTGGAACAGGTTGCCGATTCACATAAAACCAGTAGCCAGTTTTGTATCGTTTAAGAAATCACTAAATGAATATTGTGCTAATACTATACTGTACAAATTAATTGGTAAAAGTAAAAAATCATTCTTTTTCCAAAACTATGCCTTGATCATCATCATCATCATCATTGTCAACCATTATCAATCCACTGCTGGACGAAGGTCTCCCCAAGTTTCCTCCACAACGGTCTGTCTTGTGCCAGTCTCCTCCATGTCACTCCCGCATACTTTCGAATTTCATCCACCCATCTCCCATGTGGTCTTCTTCTGGGTCTTTTCCTGTCCCTTGGAATCCAATTTAAAATTTCGGCTGTCCATCGATGGTCTGTTCTTCTGGCAGTATGTCCAGCCCATTGCCATTTCAAGGATTTAACTCTGATCATGATGTCTTCCACTCTCGTCAATTTTCGGATCCACGAGTTCCTCTTCTTGTCTCTCCTGGTTATACCAAGCATGCACCTCTCCATGCTGCTTTGAGTTGTCTGCAGCCTTTGTATGTCTCTTTTAGTTAAGGTCCACGTCTCTGCACCATACGTAAGCACTGGAAGGATGCATTGATCAAACACTTTTCTTTTAAGACATAATGGCATATTGCTCTTGAAAATTATGCTGTTTCTTCCAAAAGCTCTCCAGGCAAGTTTTGTACGCCGATTAATTTCTTCATCAATGTGACCCTCACTTGATATCTGCTGTCCAAGATAAACGTACGTGTCTGTTATCTCCAGTTTTTCTCCATCAATCGATAAATCTTCATTTCTTGTAAAAGCATTGAACATCACTTTTGTCTTCTGAAAGTTCATTTTTAATCCCACTTCTTTACTCTTGTCAGCAAGTTCCTGGATCATACTCTGCAGCTCTGGTGGGGTAGTTGCAAAACTGACTACGTCATCAGCAAAACGAAGGTGGGTTAGATAATCTCCATTAATCTTTATCTCTTTGTTTTCCCAGTTCAGTGATTGAAAGACATTTTCCAATGTGGCATTAAAGAGCTTCGGAGATATGGTGTCACCTTGTCTCACTCCCTTTCCAATTTTTACGTGTGTTGTATTTTCAAACAGCCGAATCTTTGCACTTGCATTTTCATTGATCTTATTAATAATATTAATGTATGCATCTTCAATACCGCAGGATTTCAGAGCCATTGTAACTGCTAATGATTTCACGGAATCAAAGGCTTTTTCATAATCGATAAAAATCATGCACAATGGAAGTTCATATTTCCTCGCTCTTTCAATTAGTTCTCTCAGTACGTGGATATGATCTATTGTGCTGTAGCTACTTCTGAATCCAGCTTGTTCTCTCGGTTGAGCCATGTCCAGTGTTACCTTCAAGGGGTGTGAAAGAACTTTAGTGAAGATTTTATAAACCACTGATAGGAGGCTGATAGGTCTGTAGTTCCTGATATCCTCAATGTCACCTTTTTTATGTAGCAGGATCATTGTAGCGTTGTTCCAATCCTCAGGAATCTTCCCTTCATTAAGGCATCGAGTGAAAATTTGGGCGAGTACTGTTTCGATTTCTCCACTTGCTTCTTGTACGATGTCTACAGTAATTCCATCTTCTCCTGGAGCTATCCTCTGCTTCATGTTCTTGATTGCATGTGCACCTTCTGCTGGGAGGACTGGAAGAACCCTGGTACTGGTACCTTTCATGATGTCTGGAGTACATGTATCATCCCTTTCATATAATTTGGAGTAGAAATCTTTCACTCTTGTCAAAATTTGCCTCCATTTCTTGTTACAGAACCATCTTCTTTTCTCAGTGCCATAATCTGTTTTCTTCCCTTACTGAGATGTCCCTTTGCTATCTTTAGGCTTTGGTTGTTTTCAATTGTTTTTCTCACTAGCTTACAGTTGAATTTCCTTACGTCTTCAGTGATACTTTTTCGTACTGTCTTGCGAAGCTCTTTATATTCCACTTTGGAAGTCACATCTTCTTTAGTTGTCCTCATCTCTCTTCTTTTTTGCATCAACATTTTGGTTTTTCCTGATAATTTGTTCACATGCAACTTGTTCTTAGACCCAGCTAATTTTGTTGCTGTTTCCATAAGAGCTTTGGTTACTTTTCTGTTAACTTCCGAAATGCCTTGATATACCCTGATAAATACCTGTATTATTATGAAGCATGTCCTCCTTTAGCAGAAATGACCTCATGAATGATTCCACTAATTGAGTGCACATATTTTTGACTTCATAATCGTGGAACCACACTTTTATAGCATTCGTTATCATGCGTTCTTTGGATATACAGTCCATTTTACCTAAACGTCTCTTCAAAATATTCCACAAGTTTTCTATGGGATTTAAGTCTGGTGAATTTCCAGGCCAATCAAGCAAATGAATTTGATTTTTCAGCATGAAATTCTTGACCAATTTCGAATTGTGACATGGGGCCAAATCATGTTGAAATGTCCCGTCAAAAGTTTGCAAGAATGGAACAATCCTACGTTGTAATATTTCTACGTACTTGGCTGAATTCATCATACCTTGAACAGGAACTAAGCTTCCAGTGTCATTTGATGTGAAAAAAACCCAAAACATCTGTTTCAGAGGGTATTTTACAGTTTGTTTGACATGCTCAGGTCTTAAGGGTTCACAGTTGTTTTGTCTAACGACATTTGCTTGGTAACCTTGCACAAATAAATGAGGTTCATCACTGAAAATTACCTTTTTCCAGTCGTCAGCTTTCCATGATTTATATTTTTTTGGCCCATGCTAAACGTTTTATCTTCATTTTCGCATTCAAATATTGTTTTTTCGTTGGCCTTTTTGCCTTCCGGCCAACTTCCAGAAGTCTACGGCGTACAGTTTAATCACTAACATCACAACCACTAGCCAATAAATCTCTTTGAAGGTCGGTGCTTGGTTTTTTTTTTTTTTTTTTTTTTGGATTCATTTTACTATTTTTGAATAGATATTTATCGGTTCGTGGAGTTGTTTTCGTTTTCTTCCATATTTACCTCTCCTTTTTGGAGACGATGATCCAGATGCATTGTATCGCGTAAGCAGTCTTGATACACTTGATTTGCCACACCAACTGCAGAAGCGATATTTCTCACTGTCATTGAACTGCGATCCTTCAGAGCAATTATTTTTGCACGCTTCCTTGGGGAAATATCCATTTTTCAATTCACGAAAGCAAGACGTACTCACAGAGAGTAAAAACTAACATCCACCTGTCACACACGAAAGCTCACAACTGAAGCTGAAGTGCCTATTTCCTGTTTAAAACTGGTCAAACCACATTCTTACTATCAAGTTCTAACTGTCACACTACCTCACAGCTGATAAATCCGGTTTACGTGGGTTTCCAACATCAACTGGCGATCACATTACAGCTCTGAGAATAAAATAGCTTGTCCCAATTAATTTGCACGGTATAGTAGTTAAATTTGATTAACGTCAGTCATATGGTATTGCAAATATGTGTACATTAGTTGAAAAATGTGTCATTACTTAAGCTGACATTTTTCTTGCTTTAGTGGCAGGGACTACTCAGGCTAACGTTATCCTTTTTCGCTCGTTTCCTGCTATGTTGCTATGAATCCAACTGTGTGCGTGTAACATGGCAAAATACACCTATGAGACTCTCATAAATAAACAGACGATGTAATTTCTCTGTCCACGTTATTTTATAAACAACAATTTTTCAGTTGCTATGCGTTGTTTATAAAATAACGTGGACAGAGCGATGACATAAAAACTAACATCCACCTTTGTAATGGCTCAGCAGTGCAAATGAATAAATAAATAATGTGGCAATAGAATTAAGTTATTCTCAGTCATTTACATTATCTCCACGTATTTGAAATATATTCGCCATGAGTCATTACAATATGACCACCACCAGCCTGAAGAAATGAACGCGCCTGGATACCGAACGGTGGCGCAGGTGAAGTTCACAAAGCAGTATATATACAATCCGAGGACTGTCTTTCGGTTAATAGAGTGTTCGGAGTCAGAATAGGAAAAGCTGCCGATTTATTGGAGTTTGATAAAGGACAAATTTTGCTGGCACGGTGCCTCGGAACTACGAAATTAAAAACGGCGCAGCTTGTGGGTTGTTCACGTGCCGCTGTAGTGAGTACGTATCAAAAATGGTGCACAGATGGCCAAAGGGCCAACCATCATCCAGTCGTGTGTCATCTGAAGCTCATTGATGTCAGAGGGGAGCGGAGACTGTCGTGCATTGTTCAAAGCGATCGCAAGGCCACAGTGCGACAAGTCTCCCGCAGCTACAACAGAGATGATAAGGGCAGTGTGTCACAGCACACAGAGTTCATCGCAGCCTTCTGCGCATGGGCCTGCGTAACCGAAGACCCAGCCGGGTCCATATGCTCACTGCACGTCATCGCTAACAACGCACGAAATGGTCGCCAACATAATCGAGATTAGACCGTGGATGATTGGACGAAATTGGCCTGGTCTCACGAATCATGATTCCTGGTGCATCACTTAGACGGCCGAGAGCGGATACGCCAATTACCAATGGGGGTTGGCACCTGGATGCACTGTTGGGAGGGGAACAGGCTGGAGGCGGCGGTGTTGTGCTGTGGAAAATGTTTTCTTGGGACACTTGAGGTCCCATTATCCCAATAGCACAATCACTAACAGCTGTCTGGTAATCTGAACATCGTTGCAGACCAAGTTCACCCATTCATGACAACTGTGTTTCCTGCTAGTGATGGTCATTACCAACAGGATGATGCGCCATTCCACACTGCCAGAATCGTCAAGGAGTGGTTCGTGAAACATGCTGGTGACTTTCTGTTAATGTCCTGGCCTCTAAATTCACCTGACATGAACCCAATCGAACATTTATGGTTCGACTTGGAAAAGCGAGTTCGCGCTAAATCACGACCACCCCGAAATGTACGGCAACTGGAGGACCTGCTGTTGACATTATGGTACCAGACACCGATGGAATCGATGCCTTGCCGAGTGGCAGCTGTTTTGCGGGCTAAACAGTGTCCTACAGCTTATTAGGTAGGTGGTCATAATGTAATGGCTCAGCAGTGCAAATGAATAAATAAATAATGTGGCAATAGAATTAAGTTATTCTCAGTCTTTGTACTCTTCACATTCATAATTGCCTAGAATTGTGCGTACAGTAGAAGCTTTAGTTTTATAGTTTTTGACTCTAATCACATACCCACGTCATAGAAAAATGATAAATTACTTACCCTGTTCTGATAAATGCGATCCATCTGTCCATTACTCTTAGACTGATGCCTTTGTTTTCTTCTGTGCCGACTTCTTCTATCACAGATATGCTACCGAATACGAAAGGCACTTCGATAAAATGAGTAACACCCATCCATTCAGCGGTAGGTGTCTTACTGGGTCTATGAGTGAACACATAGAAGTACACAGGTTGTGGTTTAGCTGACACGAAATCGGCTTGAAACAATGTGGGGCAGAAAATAAGAGCATCTCCTATTGAATCGTACAAAGCTGTCTTCATGTAATCAACATCATTTTTGGTGTTATTCTGTAACTTCCTGTTACCTGGTCCTTCAACGTAAAATTTGGCAATTTCTTCTGTATTCTGTTGATTTTGCAGGGCAGCAATAGTTCTGATAAAAGAACGAGTTTGTCTTTTCTTCAAAACAGGAGCTAGGGTCCCGTATATGCCGAAGTATTCCGGCATGGCTAATGTGAGGAAAAGGGAGCCTTCGTCTTGGTTGGCACCAATAAGAACCTCCATTTCTTGAAAATATCCCGCCTCCAGCATTGCTAAGGGATCACGCGGGATTAAAGTTCCATCAACATGAGGCACAAATAACGTTGGATTCATCATTCCAATGAACCCTTGAGCTTCGGAAAGCGCGTTTGGCGGTAACCGCGTGAGACAGTCCACCACCATTTTCGGATCAGAGGTCATATTAACATCACCGCTGGCACAACCAGTCGTACTTGCCGCTTTCTCTGAAAGCTTCATCATACCCTGCGTTGATGTTTCTGGCGGGTAGAAAAAGCTTTCCAGTACAACTCGTTTAACTAATCCTCGTGTCAATGGGGATATCATAAACAGTGTTACACAAGTGGCACCAGCACTTTCCCCGGCTAGTGTTATTTGGTCCGGATCTCCTCCGAAAGCTTCTGCATTGGTTTTTATCCATTCCACTGCCATTATTTGATCGTATACTCCCATATTGCCGGGTGCTTCAGGTATTGGAGTCGTCAGAAAACCAAAAATTCCCAGTCTGTAGTTCATGGAAGCTACTATGACGTTTCCACGACTAGAAAGCACTGATCCGTTAAAAAAATCCATCGATGCAGAACCGAGAACGAAGGCTCCACCATGAATCCACACGAAAATGGGCTTTGGTCTTGGGTCGTGAGAGGAAACGGGAGCCCATATATTCAACAATAAGCAATCTTCCGTCATTCTGTCGACGTCCGGTGTCCCATAAAACCTTTCGGTGTAGTTCTGGTAACAAGGTGGTGGCAAAACTGTGGCATTGTATTCTTCTTCCCATGGTGCAATGGGAAGTGGTTTCTGGAAGCGCAGTTTCCCGACAGGTGGCTCTGCATACGGGATACCCAGAAAAGCCTCGACTTCCTCACCGTCTGGCAATTTGACCGTTGTTCCACGGATTTTTCCTGAGGTAGTGTTCACTGTTCTTTCTGCCGGGATAGAAAGCATAACACTCAACAGAACCAAAGCTGAGATCCACTGGACGTGCATGATCCTAAACATTTCGAATGAAAGAGAAAAAAATGCAATTTTAGGTGCATAATGAGAGCAATGTATTATCTTAAATATCACTTGCAATGAACACTTAGGTGTCAGTTTATGAGATAGTCCTGCCTTCATCACGTAAGTGGTTCACTCCAACATGTAAGGCGGCATGCGATCGCAGTGCGGGGTATAACACAGGCAGAACAGCTCATCGATCATCAACTATTGTTCGATTGAGGGTTGGAATGAGCAAACGGAGTTTTCTGAAAGAATTTCAATGCGACATGATAGTAGGGGGGCTCTAAGCCTGTCGGTTGCAGCATTTCTCATCAGTTCTTTCTATTGGACTTTGTTTCTGATTGAAAGTTTAATGACCACCGTGAACGACTGAATGGGACATAAGCAGTCGCCCGTCCCTAATTTAGGGTCACTGGTTCCAGACAAGAGAGAGAGAGAGAGAGAGCCAGTGCCGTAAGACAAACACAACATCCAAGACTCACCGGGATTACAACCCGGATCCTTCTCGGACGAATGGTCATAAGCCAGCGCTTAAACCACTGCACCACCGGAGAGGACTTGAGTTTTTCACGCACAAAATTCAAGACTTTCACAGAAAATGCATTTGGCGAGCATTGAATAAGCAAAGACACGCACACCATTCCGGCAAGTCACTGCACAAAATCAACATTCGCATGCCTAGGCGCATCTCTGGGTGCTTTACATATTGGACCATGTCGATGCTCTCCTTTCTCGTCTACAGGATCGTCAATAGCTGGAAAGTTTTGCTTGTCGCAATCCTCACAGTAAAGCCTGCCTTGTTACGGTTGTACATCAAGAAACCACGAGGACTGCCGTTTTGGAGATGCTCGGACAGGCATTTCTGGGCCGCCCCGGTGGCGCAGTGGTCTAAGCGATGGCCTCTGATCATTCGTCAGAAAGGGGTTCGGGTTTGAATCCCGGTGAGGCATGGATGTTGTGTTTGTCTTACGGCACTGGCTCTCTCCCTTCCCTGGAACCAGTGACCCTAAATTAGGGACGGGCGACTGCTTATAGCCCATTGAGTTGCTCACGGTGGTCGTTAAACCTTCAATCAAAAAAAATCAGGCATTTCTGACTCTAACTATTATATGATGCTCGAGTCGTTCCCTTTGCCCATTCCAATCCTCAATATACCTGTGCCTGATGCTCGACGTGCTGGATTTACACCGCACAACACGCACACATGCCGTCTTACGTGTTGGGGTAAGTGACGGACGAGGGTAAGTCTGCCTAATAAAGTGGCATCTCTTACATTCTATTACATGAAGCAGTGAAATATAAGCACTTGCGAGGGCGGTATCTTCGATGAAATCAATGTATTTTCTCAATATATTATCCAGATAAAAATTTCCGAAATATAAAAAACATGCAATGAATGTAGAAAATTACAATATTTTTGAAACATTCGTGGAATAGTACATCACTTGCCAATGCTCACATGAACTTTACAACTCTGAAGAATATGTACAATAGAGATGAGCTCACGCCCGGGCCCAGCCCGTGCTTAGAATTCATTAACTACCGAAAAACCCGGGCCCGGACTCGGAATTACACGTCTTGAATTTCATTACTGCAATTAATTCAACGCGTGCAATATGATAATATTGCACGTGTTGAATTTGCACACACATATGATAATATTGTGACTATTATACTATTAAGCGCAAAGCTTTGTTAATGTTACAAAATGCAGAGTAACGTGGTCTGGAATGCTTTTACGTTTTTTTTTTAATTTTGGAAATTTCCCTACATGCTTTTTTTTTATATTCTACTATATCACTGTTAAATTATATTGCAAAGATTAGTTCTCTAGAGTCAAAATTTCAAACACTTGCAATTGTCTATATGGCGTTGTACGTTTTATAACTAAATTTATTCAAAATAAAAGTAAATTTAGAAATCAAAAAGAAATAACAAATGGAATTTTTTGTTTCTAAACGATTTTCTTTTCTTCAGCTTTTACCAAAATTACTGATTCTCCTGATACGGTCGAAGGGCACGTTGATTATTTATTTATTTATTTTCAAATACGCATTTTTGAACATTTGGCTTTATGCGTAGTATTTCTAAAAACATATTAATATTGTGAAGTGGATTAACTGAACTAAACTTTTTAAACCAATGATTTTTAAACTAATCCTTGCTTGGTCCATATCTTCTTTGGCCATTGTGTAATGCATAAATGCAAGCCTTGATAAGCAAAATTTTCCAGGAATCCGGGCCCGGTCTCAGCAAACACATGTAGTCAAAATAAGCGAGCCGGGCCCGGGCTCCTAAAATTGAGCCCGAACTCATCTCAAATGTACAATATACCCTGGCGGAAAGTGAAAAAAGAACACCAAGAAGGAGACGTTAGATATCAACGAAATTTATACAGCATAATAACGGAATACAGAGGATAACGTGATCAAAACGTTATGGTAAAATACAGCTGTATTTGCTGGTAAACTGAAAAATAACATTTCCACGTAACATGGTTAGTACGAGGTTGAACCGCCATGAACTGCGTCACACTGTGCAATTCTGGCATGGAGTCTGTCGTACAGATGTTGAATGTAAGTTTGGGGCATTGATCCAAGCATCCTCGACCTGGACGCGTAAATCGGGGATGGTCGTGGCTGGCCGTGGAGACCGGATAGGTCGTTGCCCCATAAAATCCCACATGTGCTCAATGGGGGACAAATCCGGTGAACGTGTAGGCCATGGAAGTTGTCTCACACCCCGAAGTGCATGTTGCGTTCCACCTGCCGTGTGTAGGCGTGCGTTATCTTGCTGGAAAACACCACGACGGACCGACCTTACAAATGGCACAACAACGGACTGAATGATGTTGTTGATGTAGGAGGTGCTGTTTAACGTACCCGGTACAAACACTAGTTGTGTACGGGAGTGATAGCTGATGAGCTCCTCACACCAGTAGACCAGGTGTAGGCCCTGTGTGTTGCTGGCGGATGCAAGAAGGGTGGAGAGGCTCCCCTGTGCGCCTGCGAACACGCATACAGCCATCGGAGGCTCCCAAGCAGAATCAGCTTTCATCTCTGAACACAACAGATCGCCATTGCGTTCTCCAGTGCAGACGTTGGCGATACCAGTGCAGCCGTTCCTGACGGTGGGCTGGAGTCAGACGTACACATGCCAGAGGCACACGTGCACGTAGTCCTGCATCCAGTAGACGGTTGCGGATTGTTCGCACAGTCACCTCAGGTGCAACGGCAGCTCGGATTTGCGTCGCAGTGGATGTTCTGCTTGACAACGGCGCTCTACTTATGCGTCGATCGGTCCCCTGATCAGTCCGTCTGTGACTCCCGGTTCCACGTCTTCTCGTGTGAGAATGTACCTCGGACCATCTACGCCACCACCGCTCGTACCACCACCGAAACTTCCCGTCCAATTCGATCCGCGATACGACCACCCGGCCTCGCGGAGTCCGACTAGACGACCTCACTCAAAGTCCGATAACTGCTGAAATCGTACACGTCTTCCATGTCCAGGCATTGCAGCTTCTTCAGTGTTTTTGCACGTGTCCGAACGCCGACGACTGATTACATTTACTTCGCCGTACTCCTTAAATACCACCGACGATAATTTGCATATTATGCCATGCTGTGGCGTAAGTGCTCACCGGTTGGGCGTTTAAATTAGCATCACACCTAAGTAAGCTCGACCCCATTAACATATGTAAATTTCATGATCATCCGCCAATTCCTTCTTGGTGTTCTTTTTTCACTTTCCGCCAGTGTATTAGCTTACTGACCGGAACTAGTTGCCCCAAATTAGGGACGGACAGCTGCTTATAATCCGTTGAGTTGCTTTTGGTTGTCGCGGTAACTCCCTCCCTGTCTACTCCCTCAAAAACTTTAAGTCCCTACCAGGAAAACTGCGCAGGGTTTGAAGAAAAAATGTGCGTCACATGTGCTTCATATTGAAAATTATAAATGTGCGTCACATGTGCTTCATATTGAAAATTATAAATGTGCGTCACATGTGCTTCATATTGAACTTTATCCTGCCAAGAATGGAGTTTTTCACTCGGAATTTTATGGTCGTTTTATGATGGTAACGCGGACTTTTTAAAACACGTATGTCGTTTAAAAAGTAAGCAAATTGACAGCAATTCATGAAACGAATACCCCAGACATTTTAAACTCCCGCACAAGGAAGGTACATTCTTAGAGGAGGTGTTGACACTGCCTAATAGATGTCTTGACGCGCTTAAGCGAAAGGGCGGCTTAAGTGAAATGGCGGCGCCCTCAACTGTTTGCATCATAGAGGAACAGAAGGCAATCATCAGGTTTTTGTGGTCGGAAGGTCTGAAACCTCGTGATATTCATAGAAGAATTCTGCAGTAGTATGGAGATATCTGCATTTGCGAAAGAAGAGTGTACGAGTGTGTAGATGCTCTTAAAAATGGCCAAACATCCATCTGTGGTGAGCAGCACGACCGCCACTGATAAAAAAGTGGGTCCCGCTGACACCATCATTTGTGAAAACAGGCGCATTTCTTCAGAAGTTTTGGCCAGGGAATCGGATGTCAGCACCGGATCCGCTCATACCATTGTCAGGGATATTCTCAAATATCGCAAGTTGGCGCGTGCATAGGATACTGACTGGTGAGCACAAGATGATTCGTGTGCTGACTTCCACAGGATTTTTGACGTGGTATAACGCTGTAGGAGACAACTTCCTTGCACGTGTTGTCACAGGGGATGAAACCTGGGTGCATCACTACGAGCGCCAAAAGCAAGAGGCAATCTTCAGAATGGCGGTAACATTATTAAGGTAACATGGATTTTAAAACTTGGATCATTATGCAGTTCGTAGTGGAACCAGGGGGAGGGGCGATGGCTCCCCTACAACAGACTTTCCCTTTTTAAATGGCCAAGGTCGTAAATAATTGACGTATTTATTTTTGTAAAATTGTAATAAAAAATGCAGAGATATTCCTAATATGACAAATAAAATCTGCTGTGAATTTGGAGAATAAATATCTTGTTCTAGCTTCAGAAAGTGAGAGAATGGAAACAACAACAACTAGAGTTTGAGAAACAGAGGAAGCTGAGAGAGAAAGAGAAAAGACATTTTGAGTGATAATGAAAACTAATAGGTGGGCTGTAATCAATGTAATATTTCCAATACCTGATTTGATGAAGTGAAGTAAATGAAAGTTCCAAATTCAAAAGAAATGGGAATCATTTATTGCGAAACAATAAACGAATATTTTAAAGAGAAATTACTGGTCACATTACTTAGGAACGATACAAGTTCCAAATTCTTTTATTATAGTATAAGCCGCCCGAATAGAAGGCCTTAAAGTTATTTTGAAAGATTAAATGGAGACTTGATATTTAAAAAGCACGCAGCTCGTTATTCCTATCTCTCAAAGTAGGCAATTAAACACCAAGGAAGTATTGCTGATTTTTCAGTTTTTATTCCCACGTTTTGCTTTAAAAGGTTAGCCCAATTTTTTAACGGAATATTTCTTCTTAAATCCCCGTGCGATACCAGTGAGGCGACCTCTACTAATTTGTGTGTGTGCGTGCGTGTGTGTGTGTGTGTGTGTGTGTGTGTGTGTGTGCGTGCGTGCGTGTGTGTGCGTGCGTGCGCGTGTGTGTGTGTGTGTGTGTGTATTTGAGAGTTTAACGACCACCGTGAACAACTCAATGGACTATAAGCAGTCGCTCGTCCCTAATTTAGGGTCACTGACTCCAGGGAAGAGTGGGAGCCAATGCCACAAGACAAACACAACATCCATGCCTCACCAAGACTCAAAGCCAGACTAATCTTGGACGAATGATCAGAAGCCATCGCTTAGACGACTGCGCCACCAGGACGTGTGTGTGTGTGTGTGTGAGAGAGAGAGAGAGAGAGAGAGAGAGAGAGAGAGAGAGACCCTTCAACAAAGTCCCACTATCAATCTTTTTTCTTAGAACAGAACAACACCCTCTTCATAAGGTAACCGTCTGGATCCGCCCCTGCATGAAGCCACAAAGAAAATATTCTGTTGCATCATACAACACGTGATTTTTGCTAATGATGGCTAGAGTTACAGCATAATAACGCATGGCACCACTTTTGTACACTGACAGGCATGGACATTGTATCTACCCAGAAGGAGCCGGGTTATTAGTATGCAAATTGGTTGGTGCCTGCAGGCAGGTGGGATATGCAAATCATTCGAGCATGCAACAAATAACGTGAGATGTACACAGACAAAACGTGAAACACGGGAACCATATGTCCTGTGCACCAGGTCATCGGAAAAAAACGACGGTCTGCTGGAGGTGTCCGCAGCACAAACAAGGACTGAAGACCCCTTATCGACTTTGTCGTCTACCGTATCAAAAGATCAACGCGCTTCCCAGATCCCGCAACGTAGGACTCCGTGAAATTTGTTGGTAGATTTGCCGGATCGCGGGTATGTGTATCGACATGCCAGGGTGATTGGACGTTGTTTGCAAAAGTGGTTTCAAGAAGGCACCGCCGTTCACCGTAGTTGGACCGGCGTAACCAGGCTAAGGTTAGCACGCATTTATCAGCAAATTTTTCTCGAGGCGATTGTGGAGCCACAAATCACTCCACATGGCATTCGACAAGGTATACTGCAGAGTATCAGAGTATGGACCTCCCATGTACGACTCGAAAGGTGAGCCGAAGATTGGAAGAGGCAGGTCTTCGCTTGGAGTAGCCATTGGGTCGTCTGCCACTGAGCATAGGTCATCGCCGAGCTCGTGTGTCGCACTATCGTATTGCAGCTGCGTGTCGTATTGGCGAGCAGTGTTCAGTCCCTATTCTGCCTCGGGACCGACGATCATCAATGCTGCATGTAACGACGACCTAGCCTCAGGGAGTGATCTACCTATTGATTATGAAAACCCACTGCTCGCCAACAAGGCATCCTCGTACAGGGTGCCTTTAGTTGCGATAGTCGAACACCTCTGATGCACATAAAGGTAACTTTGACATCCCAGCAGTACGTGGGTAAGATATCAGAGCTGGTGTGGTTGCCATTTCTGACTTTTATCACGGAGGACATTTTCAAGAAAGGTAATGTCCGACCACACTCCACTAACATCTCCATACGGTGTTTAAAAAGGGTTTATATGCTTACATAGCCACCGAGGTCTTCTGATCTATCACCCATCGAGCATGTATGGGACTTCACTGGACGACGCTTGCAAGCCTCTCATAATACGCTACGTGGTGCCACTGTATTATGGGACCAGCTAAACGTTGCGTGGCCCCCAGATACCCTACAATACCAGCAGAGGGTTGTATCACTCGGTACCGTGCTGTGTATCTGATTGTACGTAGTGCGATCAAAAAGTTCTGAGAGTAGATACTTAGCGCACCAACAGATGGCAGCACGCGAATGCGCGAGCCATCCGCCTTACACGCCAGATTTGGCTCCCTGAGACCCCGAATATGAAGCTGAAGCTCCAGGGTCGCCATTTTGAAACCGTGAACGAGATCCAGCGCAAATCGCAGACAGTGCTTGTTACGATTCGCAAACAGGACTTCCAGGGAGCGTTCGAACAGTGGCGAAAACGCTGGCAGCGCTGTATTGCTGCCGAAGGAGACTACTTTGAGGGAGATTATAGCCAGACTTAAGTGACATAAGTACCTTGTTGTATATCGTCCTAGTCTCGTAACTTTTTTACCGTACCTCGTATTGCAGAACATAGTGATCAGCAAACTATTGAATACCATCACCTAATCATGTCACTTAGCTTGTCTAACTGATGTACTGCCGTGGATATTAAATATGTAATGCAATTTTAGGGCTACGTGCAACATCGGGTTATGAGCCGCACCTGATAAATATCGCTATTTAAGAAACAAATTCCTTATAAGAATCTCACCGGTGTAAGTACTGCACCCAAAAGAATTGCAATATCTTAGCCATCGATGTAAGAGCTTCGACAAAGAACATGACAACACGTCTGGTTTACCATCTGAGCTAACTATGTATTTCTGAAAGTAATTTTACCAAATTTTCATTTGTTATTTTCGGTAGTTTAATGAGCTAATTTTAAAACAAAATGGATGATGGCACTGAATGTTCTTTTTCTTATTATCTTATTTACTCATTTCCGGTTAATAATCTTTCTTAGAGGATGATACTGATAACGAATCCCAGTTTGTAAACACGATTTTCACGGCATGAATTACCGATGTTATTTTTAAAAGAAAAAACTGGTTACTACTAACAAAAATTATCTGAAGGAAAATAAAGTGAAAAATATTAAACACCCAATTCTTACAGAAGTCAGTTTTGTTTTTAATTTCAGGTACTTTTAAAGCCTGTGCGAAAACCTCGAAAGATATTTTTTGATAAACGTTTTAACCCTGTTTTCCGCAACAGCACTAGTTTTTAAGATGTGTTGTAGATTGTAACACGTAGGAAAGAAATGTCCCCCAACTCCATCACAAATGGTGGTAGCTGCCCTTGGCTTTAACCTCTCATCTAGGAAGCGGGAGAAGGAGAGAATCAGCAACGTCATGTATTAGTGGACAGTAAGAAGGTACCCACAAAAACAGTAAGAGAGAGAGAGAGAGCTGAATTAAGCCTGTCGCTTGCCGATGAAAATAGCGTTCAAGAGAGAAGGCGAAGGTCCCAAAATTATGGCTTAAAATGGAAGACATGCACCAAGTGATGACTGAATTATGACCACCCTTACCAAAAGTGGATGCGACCCAGTTGACCACGTGATTTCCGAGAGGGTACGACTAGTCGTCTGAAGTAGCATACATAAGGTGTAAGTGAAGCAGTGTAGTAAAATTCGGAGCTAGATAGGTAAACGGAAGGATTTATCGGACTTTGAGAAAGGACAGGTTCTGGGAGTTCGGACATTGGGTGCCTCGATTTCAGAAACAGCTGAACTTGTGGGTTCTTCGCGAACCACTGTATTTAAAAGGGTATCAGGGCTGGCGTGAAAATGGTTAAACAATGACCCGGAGGCCAAACAGTAAAGGACAGCGAAAGGTTAATGTGAAAGGTGAGCGCCGGGTCCTACGACTCGTACGCGACAACAGACCTATCACTGTTCAACAGTTGACACTCTAAAACAAACGACGTCAACCTGGAGCAAAATCTGTCATGACTATGAGT
Source organism: Macrothele yani (assembly GCA_039090855.1). Taxonomy (NCBI): domain Eukaryota; kingdom Metazoa; phylum Arthropoda; class Arachnida; order Araneae; family Macrothelidae; genus Macrothele; species Macrothele yani. The sequence goes on from CM077028.1 coordinate 54,455,750, forward strand.
CGCACGCTCGCACATATGGGATATAACAGCAACCGACCCGGACGACATCCTCTCCTAAGCACGGTTCATCGGCGCAAAGGACTCGTTTGGTGGAAAGATCATGCAAGTTGTACGTATGATGACTGAACAAACTGTGTACTAATCTGGTGGGTCGTGTTTTTTACTCCACTCCAGAGATAGTCGTGTACGTATTTGGCGTAAACAACATCAGGCACTGGATCCATCCTGCATGGTCTTCACAGTGCAGGCCAGTGGAGGCGGTTATCTGGCAAGTGTACCTGGCAGGAAACTTGGACCCTTAGTGCATGTCGAACAATATATAGCTGGCCCACTATCTGGAATTACTTGCTGACTCTGTACACCCAGCAGTGTTGCGCTGTTGCCCCAATGGCGACAGTGTCTTCCAAGATGACAACGCGCCAAGCCACAGGTCCAATGTTGTGTAGGAATGGTTTGAGGAACACAGCTCAGACTTCAAGCATATCGATTGGCTTCCAAATTCCCCAGATATGAATCTCATAGAGGCTTGTGGGACATTATGGAAAGGCATATCAGGTGTCAGGATGCATCAATCACCTCCATACCTGCATTGAAGGCAGCATTACACACAGCTTGGTTGGCCATACCTCCCAACTACTTCCGGCATTTTATTGAATCGATGCCAAATCGGATAGCTTGGTTTGCCATACCTCCCAACTACTTCCGGCATCTTATTGAATCGATGCCAAATCGGATAGCTTGGTTGGCCATACCTACCAACTACTTCCGGCATCTTATTGAATCAATGCCAAATCGAATAGCTTGGTTGGCCATACCTCCCAACTACTTCCGGTATCTTATTGAATCGATGCCAAATCGGATAGCTTGGTTAGCCATACCTCCCAATTACTTCCGGCATCTTATTGAATCGATGCCAAATCGGATAGCTTGGTTGTCCATACCTCCCTACTGCTTCCGGCATCATGTTGAATCGATGCCACATCGGATAGTTGCTGTACGGAGGGCAAAAGGAGGGTTTACGAATTATTAGGTAGATGACCATTGTGGGGAGGTGAAGGGAAGGGACGATAGGGACCAGTATAAAAAGTTACTCTGATCAAGGGACCATAGAAAAAGTTACATCAGGATTGCCGGAAGGTGGTCAGTTTTCTCGGAATTGAGAAGGATGCGGAGGTCAGGAGTGCGTGGGCGTGTCCCACAGCAGCAAATGGATAGCTTGGAAGCATAGAGAGAGAGAGAGTGACATCGACTTATGTCATCGGAGTGCTAGCTGCTGGCGGAGGAAATGCACGTCTGTGATTGGCAGGAACATGTAGCGGACCTCGGGAGAAACGGTGGCTCAACACGGAGGGGAGATTTTTGGGAACTTTGGCTGCTCACGCCTGAGTCTGACAACATAGCCACGAGTGATCTCTGACACTTGAGGGCGCCAGAGAAATTAGGAAAATAACGTTACTGAGGTCACAAAATTCTGCAACTTTGCTTAGAAATGTATTGCGGTACATGAACGTAACTGAAAACATACTGAGGTAAAAACAGTATGAAGGGTTTGAGAACTCAGGACTTGCTGCATCACTGGTGACTCACCCAGCAATAATAACGGTACTTTCGTCGCTCACTGAGGAGTGCATGACCTGGACTCTCCTAATTGACAGTTGCTTCCTACTCTATAGAAGTACGTATGTTCATGTCTGATGATCTACTGATGAATCATATGTTAAACTCTGGCGACACCAGCCGATAAGTGTACATAAACCGGATTCCCTCCTAGGATGCCTGTGCTGTAAATAAAGTTGTACATAGGAACTCCGATTGCTGTAAGTATTAGTCTGCAGCAGCCGAGTGTTGCGACAGTTGAGTGATATACCGATTCTAACCGGAACCAGAATAGTTTGAATGGTGGCAGCGTACCAATGTATGGGTAATAAGTGCTTCTTATTCCAGTGCTATTAAAACCGTTAAGCCATCGCCACAGTATCACACCACCACAACCATAATTCAGTGATAACTCAGTGTATGACTCTACACAGTTCGTGCGCCATGGAGCCGACTCCAGAGGGTCGATATTTTTGCTAGATCCTATTGTTCAATGGGAATACTTATATTATTTTAAATGAAATATTTTTATACCCAATTAAAATATATTACGAGTTGAAATAATGAAAACGTTTTAATGCGTTGTTGGTCTCATCTGTTCTTTTCTCGTGTATTTAAATTTAATGACATAACAACGCTGCATTTCGGTTCTTTTGATAGAATTCGCAGTGTTCTAAAACTTTCGAGCAGTGCAATTTTACAATTCAATAGGGAAACATAGCGGCAACTTTTCCTCAGCAGACCAAATTTGCAAGTCACGGGGAAAATAGCGGCAACTTTTGCTCAGGGCAATTTTATAAGTCAGTGAGGAAATACAGTAGCAACTTTTGCTCAGGGCAATTTTATAAGTCAGTGAGGAAGTACAGTAGCAACTTTTGCTCAGGGCAATTTTATAAGTCAGTGAGGAAATACAGTAGCAACTTTTGCTCAGTGCAATTTTGCAAGTCAATGAGGGAAAATAGTGGCAACTTTTGCTCAGTTTAATTTTCCATGTCTGTGGTAGAAAATAGCGGTAACTTTTGCTCAGTGCAACTTTATAAGTCAGTGGGGAAAGATAGTGGCAACTTTTGCTCAGCCCAATTTTCCATGTCAGTGGGAGAAAATAACGGCAATTTTTTCTCAGTGCAACTATACAAGTCAGTGGGGAATAGTGGCAACTTTTGCGCAATGCAGATTTCCATATCAGTGACAGTTTATGCTCAGTGCAACTTTACAACTCAGTTGCGGAAAGATAGTAGCAACTTTTGCTCAGTGCAATTTTATATGTCACTGGGAAAACCAGCGGCAACTTTTGCGCAGTTCAATCTTCCATGTCAGTGGGGAAAAAAGCGGCAAGTTTTTCTCAGTGCAACTTTAGAAGTCAGTGGGGAAAACTAGCGGCAACTTTTGCTCAGTGAAATTTTCCATGTCAGTGGGAGAAGATGGCAATTTTTTCTCAGGGTAACTTTATAAGTCAGTGGGGAACGATAGTGGCAAATTTTGCTCAGTGCAATTTTCCATGTCAGTGGGAGAAAATTGCGACAATTTTTGCTCAGTGAAAAATTTACAAATCAGTGGGGGAAAAATACTGGAAGCATTTGCTCAATGCAAGTTTACAAGTCACTGGGAGAACTATCGGCAACTTGTGCTCAGTGTTTTCCCATGTTTTGCAACTTTTGCTCAATGCAATTTTACAAGTCACTGGGAGAACTAGCGGCAACTTGTGCTCAGTGTTTTTCTATGTTTTGTAACTTTTTCTCAGTTCCATGTCAGTAGGAGAAAATAGCGGCAATTTTTGCTCAGTGCATTTTTATAAATCAGTGGGGGATAGTGGCAACTTTTGCTCAGTGCAATTTTCCATGTCAGCGGGAGAAAATACCGGCACTTTTTGCTCAGTGTAACTTCACACGTCAGTGGGGAAGATAATAGCAACTTTTGCTCAGTGCAATTTTTCAAGTCACTGGGGAAAATAGCGGCAACTTTTCCTCTGAAAACCAATTTTAAAAGTCACAGAAATAATAGTGGCAACGTTTGCCTAGTTCAATTTTACATGTCCCTGGGAAAACTAGCGGCAACTTTTGCTCAGTGCAATTTTCCATGTCAGTGGGAGGAAATAGCGGCAATTTTTGCTCAATGCAGCTTTACAAGTCATTTGGGAAGATAGTGGCAACTTTTGCTCAGTGCAACTTTATAAGTCAGTGGGGAAGATAGTGGCAACTTTTGCACAGTGCAATTTTCCATGTCAGTGGGAGAAATTGCGACAGTTTTTGTTCAGTGCAACTTTGCAAGTCAATGAGGGAAAATAGCAGGCAACTTTTTCTCAGTGCAATTTTACAGATCACTGGGAAAACTAGGGGTAACTTTTGTTGAGTGCAATTTTCCATCTCAGTGGGAGAACATAGGGGCAATTTTTACTCAGTGCAATTTTACAAGTCAGTGGGGGAAAGAAAGATAGTAGCAACTTTTGCTCACTGCAGTGTTACAAATTTGTGAGAAAACATAGCTGAATAGCTGCAACTTTTGCTCAGTGCAAATTTACAACTCAGTGAGGACAAATAGCGGTAACTTCTGTTCAGTACAATTTTACAAGTAACTGGGGAGAAATAGTGGCAACTTTTGCTCAGAAATACAATTTTAGAAGACACTGGAGGGAAATAGCGGCAATTTATCATCCTCACGTTCTCAATAATCTTACGGGAATAAACGTACGATTCAAAAACAAGGGGAAATTCATAGCTATTTACTGTGAGAGTAATATCACGCACGAACTTACAACTGCCGCTTGCTGAGCAGATATTTAAAATATCAAGATAAGTAAGCGTCGTTAAAACGGTAAGATCCGTGTTGTTTTTACCCTAAGATCCGCAGCGCTTAGCACGATAATTACAGTATTATCCACCTCATAATTTAGGTCACTGGTGATTTTTGGCTATTTGGAGCTCACTCATACTGGCTGGGGGAAATTTGAATCAATGTTTCCCAACCTTTTCGCATTCGCGGACCGGCAAAACGTTGAGGACACTTTCGCACACCGGCGATGCCGAAACGCAAACTTTAGGCTGTTTTCGAGCATTTAAACTCGCAATATTCTATGTTATAATGATCGCAGCGCACAATCCGTAATTTATATACGAGATTATTCCATGCCACCTACTTACAGCAAATATCATTTAATCAGTTAATATTCTTTAATGATTAATAAGTGCAATCCGTATTAAGTACACCACAATATCTTCCTTACCGTTAATAAAAAAAATATGAGGTCAATGCGACGTGTGTTGCTGCTGATTCGCGATAATCTTCTCGAGCCATGGTTCCAGTATCGTTTCTGCAAGGGCAGCATTAATATCCCGGTGCTCGAAAAGTTCAGCTAATGATTTGATTGCCGAAACGGCTGAAAGCGTCTTCTCGCAATAAATGTGTAGTGAAAAAGTTACCAATAAATTTAGAGCTTGGTCATTGAGACTTGGGTATTCTTTCTCCATAATACCATAAAACTGAATAAGAGATTTGGATCTGAATATCAACACCAGACTGGCATTATAAGGAAGTTCAACAAAGCTTTTCTTTTTCTGGTGAGTTAGCCTGCATGAGATCAGATCCTTTGTGAAGACATATTTATTTTTTAGTCGGAGGTTTAAGAGCCACCGTGAGCAACTGAATGTGCTATAAGCAGACGCCCGTCCCTAATTTAGAGCCATTGAATCTAGGGAAGGGAGAGAGCCTGTGCCGTAAGACAAACACATCATCCATGCCTCACCGGGATTCGAACCCGAACCCATCTCAGAGGAAAAATCAGAAGCTGTCGCTTAGACCACAGCGCCACCGGGGTTGCTGTGAAGAGATTAGCGATCCAAACAAGCTTCCTTTAAATTTCCGCGACAGGTGTTCAAAAAAATTTAGATCTCGATTTCCTCTTACTTTCACTCCAATTTGATTGAAAAAAAAAACACATAAATTCACTCGTTTTCCGCGGACCGGCGGTTGGGAAACACTGAGTTAAATGTCAAGCAACGTAAGTATAGAACAGACTGAAAATAAATGATTGAAAAGAAAAATACATAAATTCACTCGTTTTCCGCGGACCGGCGGTTGGGAAACACTGAGTTAAATGTCAAGCAACGTAAGTATAGAACAGACTGAAAATAAATGTAGAATGTGATGTAGATATTATTGGTACTAGTACATACTGCTAATCTGGAGGAAAATCATGTTAAAACTACTCTTCAAACAATTGACGACAAGCACGAGACCGATAATTCGTTTGCACCGGTAGCTCAGGTACGATCAAGTGAGAACTCAAGCACATAATTATGATTAATTGTTATTATTTAATTGATGATTTAATTGTTTAATGATACACAACGGGGGCGTTAAGAAAGTGCAAGCTTAACATACCTGATAAGTAATATTAGCAAAAAAATCTTTAGAAAACCTCCTGCCTCACAGCGTCTCTCAGACTATCAACGCAAATATTCTGTCTCTTGCTGGACGCATTTGCGTAGACCCTGTTACTCTCGCTTGGCCCTTCGCATGAAATAGTTCATGTTCCTCTTCTAAAGGACAAGGTCACCACACACAATGAAAAACAAATGCCTTCTCTTTCGTTGATGTGACCTTGATTACAACGTTTCATTCACCTGAAAAGGAAACAGATGCTCCAGGCATCGAGCGTCTTTCATAGATCATCTTTTCATAGAAGCTAAAGTAATAAGATAAAACCGGTTACCAAATGAATTCCATTTTCGACGTGATTGAAAATTCTATTTCGCTACAGCGGCTAACATTAGGACATTTACCAGTAATGCAGTATAGTATTCCAATATAAGAACGAACAAGTTGTAAGGACGAACAGCAAGGGGAAATTTAGCTGTATTTACGTGGAGGCTGGTCTGAATGCAAAAAATTAACTATTTATACATTTCGCCTCAATGTGTATTCACGGAAGAATAGCTTTGCTGCACGACGATTATTCATATATGCTGTAGTAAGCAAAGGCATTCATAGTACGTATATCGGCACCTCTGAACTTATCTTTTGACATCGCATTAACCCTTCAACCGGCTGCAACGACTGAACTTGCGAGTCAGAAAATGTTGCTTTGTCCCTTAGCTTTTTTATTGAAGATGGTCATTTAGGGGGAATACTAACATTAACCCCTTTCCGACTGATGACCTTAATAGAATAGGGCTATAACAATAGTGGCGAATCGTAGAAAGGAGGGTGAAGATGTTTGAGTCACTTATTTCTACCCAGTGGCATGATGTGTTTTTTTTTGTTTTTTATTGGAAGTTCAACGACTACAGTGAGCAACTCAATGGGCTATAAGCAGTCGCCCGTCCCTAATTTAGGAACTCTGGTTCCAGGGAAGGGGGAGAGCCAGTGCCGTAAGACAAACACAACATCCATGCCTCCCCGGGATTCAAACCCGAACCCCTTTCGGACGAATTATCAGAGGCCATCGCTTAGACTTACTGCGCCACCGAGGCGGCAGTATGATGTTCATCACATGGGGAAAAGCCCTTCCCCATCATGCCTTGGGAAATAGAGCATAGAATAAAGAATAAAGGACCAGGGGATTACTGACGTTAATCCGTTTTGACTCTCTCTCTCTCTGATTACCTGCCAATAGGGCTAAAACAGTGGCGGCGAAACTAAGACTCTACCCTACGTTTCAAGAACTTTTAGGACGGGAGTGTTTGACCCCAGGTCTAAAACTACCCTTAGAAATAGGAAGCTAGGAGATCGCAATAATAAAGATAAACAGAAAAATAAGTGAAAGGCGAGGAGGGCTTATCTTTGGGTGAACCTCGACACCAGTTCAGGGCAGGAAGGGAGAGACGGGACCGGCTGGAGGGGAAGGGGTGGGAGACGAAGCACCACAGTATCCATCTCAGTGCATCAAAACACCACCCAGCCGCCGACGCCCCCGGGGGAAAGTGAAACTCACAGAAACCATATCCTGATGCCTGAGCAACAATCAGTACTCTCCATCCCAATGCCAACCAGAGGAAGAAGGTTTTTTAAACACCCACCAATGTTCACACGCTTACTCTACATCCGATCCAGTCCTCTATCTGATCCAACAAGGCGTCCAGCCCAGGAAACAGGGATGTCCTTCCCGGAGTCTACGTCAAGGGGAGACAATGATCGCCGCCTTAGTTCTGAGGTGCTTAAGGAATTTTCTGAGATCGTAGTCAACCGCACCCCTAACAAGTCCATTAGGGTCTGCTTCCGCTTTCTTGAAGAGCTTCTTGGCGAGTCTGGTGAAGAACTCGGGTAACTTCTCAACTCCAAGGCTTTTCCTCAGGTTCCGAAGTGAGGTCCAGGGAGGAGCCCTACTGATCATGCGAAGTACTCGACTCTGCAGTTCCTGGATTCTCTTTCGCTGATTCCTATTATCATCTATCCAGATGAGGAGGCGTAGGTGAGCACTAGCCTGACGACCGTCTTGTACAGAAGTCCTTTGTGCCGTGTTGAAAGGAAGCTTCTCCGGTGGAGTAGTGGAGCTAACTGCCCAAGCCATTGTCTAACTTTATTCGTGTGATATCTGGTGTTCGCTACCCACGAAGGTCGACAATCAAGTTGGAGCCTTAGGTACTTAGTGGAGGTAGCCCAGGGGATTGTCACCCGAAACATAACAAGTTTCAATACTCCTTTGGGAGATCCAAAACACAACAGCGTACTGTTCTTAGACGGGTTGATCTTGATCTGCCAGTCAGTGTAGCAGATTTCCAGCTAAGAGAGAAAGTCATGGTGGCTCTGTTTTTGTTCAGAGGCCAGCTGACAGCAGCTGTATCATCTGCGTACATCATGGCCTACCCGAATTTGGATTTGGGTAAGTCTTGCATAAAAATGGAGAACAGCGTTGGTCCAAGAACAGAACCATGAGGAACGCCAGCCCGTATCCTCATTTCCAAAGAAAGCTCACCATTAATCTTAACAGTGAAACTGTACCTGCTGAGGTACGTGCCAATCAGCTCAACAAGTGGGCAAGGACACTGGAACTCCTGCAACTTGTGAAAGAGACCATCGTGCCACACGCGGTCGAAGGCCTTGCTGATGTCCAGGAAGACAGCAGGGGAATACATGCCCTTATCACTTTCTTCGGAAACGAATCCCGTAAGTCTGATCAACTGGTGAGTCGTCGCATGCTTCGTCCGGAAACCGCCATGTTCGTCAGGAATCACGCCATCAGCATCACAGAACTCCAAAAGCCTAGAGAGGATGACCCTCTCCAGAAGCTTACCCAGAATGGTCAAGAGAGACCCCGTTGAAAATATCCACCAGTACCAGAATCCAGCTCTCAGGGAGCAGCTGAAAAGCTTGTTCAGAAACTTCTTCTCTTCCTGGAGCTATCTTCACCTTTAGCTCTTTGATGTGTTGGGTTACCTTGAGGTAACTTACAGGAGAGATGACCTCGTCTGAATCATCAAGGTCGTATGCAGCTAAAGCCTCCATGAATCTGTTAGTGTGACCAGGATTTTGAATGTCATGAGGTGAGAACTGCTCTTCTGGGGCACCAGCAAGTACCCCAGCCTTCCTGTCATCACCGTACACCAAACCCTGCGGACCAAACATGGGCAGTATGACAGTCTTGCTACACCACAGTTTTCTCAGAATGGTCCACATATCATCCTGACTACGTTGACCCGCGTTGAGAAGATACTTTTTCCACTGGAGTTCTATGACGCGCGGATTTCTGCCCTGACGAGATAGCGTCACAAGTTATGACGAACCCTGTCATCGGTTGATCTCGACCGCTTCCAGATCCTCCGGAACTTGCTCTTCTCCCGAATCAACCGGACAATACGGGAAGGAAGTGCATATAAGGGTCACGTGCTGGAGCAGCGGGATTCCTGCATCAATTCAAGATTGCCTGTATGGAATGAGTGAGTTCCTCCACTGCCCTGTTGACGTTCGAGCTAGTACTAGTGTCCACCGTAGGCGGATCAACCTGAGCAATAATTTCCTGGAACACCTTCCAATCAGTATACTTCATCGTCCGCCGGATGGCTGCGACTCCGTTTAATCTCAGTAGAACTGGGTCATCATCGGAGTCGAGACTAGAAACCACAGACACCTGCTTGAAGTGTCTTACAAACTGAAAGGCAGCAAAGACAATGACATCGGCAACCCCGTAGGATAGGGTGCAAGTTGGATTGGCCGGATTTACAACTGTAAGATCCAGCTTGTCAATGTATTACTACAGCGTCATCCCAGCACTGTTAGTTGATCTCCTAAACCAGTCAGATCCTGACTGTAGGAACCAATCAGGATGTTTAGCATTCCAGTCACCAGCCACTGCAGTGGAGATGGGGTCCCCAAAGAGGATGTGTGATCATCGTCAGAAGGTACCTTCCCTGGACTGTTATAAACGGAAGCTAATTTAATCAAGCCAGAGCCACAATATAATTCAGATGCTTGAAGGGTGCAATGGATACTCTTAAACCATTTCTGACTAAAATGACATTACATCCTGCTGCGTGCCTGTAGAGAGCCGAATCTCTGGAGCACCTAGTAGTTTGCAACACTTACTCTCTTGATCTTAGGTGTGATATTGGACTCGTAGATAAGAGCAACGTCGGTGTCATGATTTTTGAGGAACCTTGCAAGTTCAGCAAGTTTATTCCTGATGCCATTCACGTTCCAAAACATTATGTTTATACTGCCCATAATGAGCTACTAGGCATAGGAGCTCAGGCTTAAGCCGCCAGGCAGGCAACCAGAACCCGTTTGAGGACAGCGGGATCAATGCGCTCCACAAGCTCTGAGAGCACCTTTTGATCTGTGACCTCGGTAGTGGCAGGGTGGGGAGCCAGCTTTGTCAAGGCCTGAAAAGGCAGGTGTAACCTTAGCCGGTTTTCCAGATGTCTTTTTTTTACCTTCCTTTTCCTCCTCTTGGAGCCTGTAGCAGGGTGGGGGCATGGAAGCGCGGCTGAGGAACTCTTCTTTACCGGCTTCGGATCAACAGCAGTAGGTTTGGTAGAGGCCCTACCGTTTGTTGCGTTCTTCTTCTGCCTCGAGATTTTCTGCTGCTTTTAAGTGGGAAAACCACGCCAGTTAGCCCCATGTTCACCACTGCAGTTGACACAGTAACGCTGTCTTTTTATCAGCCGAGCACTCCCTGCATCAATGAACTTTGCCGCAGTGTATACATTTTGGCTTCTGTCTGCAATTTGACTTGGCATGGCCAAAGTCTTGGCAGCTGAAGCACTGCTGTATGCTGCCCTTAGTCCGGTAGGGTTCAACCGAGATTGATGACCCAAGGAGAGATACCAACCGGAAGTTGTTCCTGCTGGTTTCAGTATTAACGGGTTGGACCATGACAGGTGGAAAGTCCTGATTCCGGCTGTTTTGTAGCCAACACACTTTAGTGATCGCAAAGGAATCTTGCAAATGTTCTCTGATACAATCTTCTGGTACTTCCAGTCCTTTTATGACAACATGGAGCGGTTTTTCTGTCGTTAGGGTGTAGGTGAAAAACTCCACCTTGGAGTTTTCAACGAGAGATGTCAACCGCCGATTATCGGCGATAGTCTTCACCTTAATGGTGGTGCTGTCATTCGCCATTTTTACCGACGCCGACTCCTCAATTTGTTTTTCAATCCTCTGATAGATCCGAGGCCAGTTGCATATATCCCTGCAAACCACTGATAGCACTTTTTAGGCACGTTACTTGGCAAACTTGTCTCAGAATCTACAGTGGCCTTCCCCTGTTCGCGATCACTGAGACACTCGAGATGTCCTCTTGTATCTCTACACACTGAGGGTCAAACTGGTCATCCGTATGGTGCTCAGTGTCAGCCTCGGTTATGTCCACCAGCGTTTCGTTTTTGATGAGAGAGAGGGGCCTATCCTTTCTTGGCCTCTTGATGCCACCATTCCTTCCAGGAGGAACATCCACAACCGAAGTGGATGTCTCAGTGATAGACTCGGGTTGTGCCTTACCCTTTCTTTCCAGCACCGTCCACCTGCCGGAAGGTTTTTTCAGATGCTTTGGATTGGGAAGGAGGTTTTGCTGTAGTCTCAGCATAGAATGGCCTATGCACTGGGCGAACATAAAAAAGGAGGGAAAAGATATTTAAGACACTGGCTTTTACCAAGTGGCATGATTTTCGTCTCAGGGGAATAGCCCTTCCCCATCATGCTTCGGGAAATACAGCAGAGAATAAAGGAGCGCTTAAAATTAATAACACGTTTATAGTCTGTACTGCTGAGTGAGAGGGGAAAGGAATTATTTTGCCATAGCTTTCGTAAAACCTGGTCGCTATATGAACATTTCTGTTTGGGGAGAGCAAGAAATTTTGGGGAACACCTTAGTTCAAGTACATCGGCCGCTTAAAAGGTTAATTGAGATGATGAATACACTTCATGGATCACAACGGCCGTTCTCGTTTGCATACTGGAAATATGAGAAATAGGGGTAATCGTATATAATCTCTTGTAAGCTGACTTGTGAAATGCACGAATTTATTGATGACGGAAATCGAAATTCGTGCCTCCTCGCTCGGGAGCCAGTTATTTTAACGGACTAAACTACACCGACGGAATGTATCGCTGCAGATGTTTCGTCTTGACACGTGCTTCACCTCTGTATTAGGTCAGAACTGGTAGAGTTCGTGAGCTCACGCGCAACCTGATGTTAAATGTAAGTGCTCAACATTGATAAAATGCATCGACTAAAAATAATATATAATAAAACCTCTTTTAACCCTTTAACGACCATAACTCCCAAAACACCCATACATACAAACGACCATAGCTGCCTGAAACACCTGTCCAAAATGAGTCAGATTTCCTACCCTTACCGGTTCTTTAAATTTGCACGACCTATAAGAGAGCAGCAGGAGTCACAGTGAGTCACCATGGTTGTTGTTAAACAAAGTAGTGAAACAACAGACAGTTTCGGGCGTTATTGTGTATTGAGCGATACTAGATTTTAGAGTCATGGTCGTTAAAGGGTTAACGGACACTTCCGAATAGTGGACACCTCCACCGAGCTGACAATTTTGTGATCCTCAGTCCCAAAGCATACAGTATACAGTTCTGCATACAAAGGGCATCCTGAAAGTAATGTCTCGTCCCTCATAAGATTTTTATTTGTAGCAGCAAAAATGCGAAACTTGGTGGCAAAATACTTGGACATGTTGTTAATAATGCTAGCCTATTCAAAGTATTGTCCATCACTTTCTATACATTTCCATCATCTTTGAACCCATTGGTAAAATCCATTTTGGAAAATTTCCTGAGGCTGTCGTTTCACCCATGAGTTCACAGCCAGTTTAACGTGTGTCACATCGTCGAAACGTTCCCCACGAAGGGTGTTCTTCAAAGGGGCAAACAGGAAAAAGTCTGAGCTAGTCAAACCATGACCGTAGGGAGCAGAGCATCACCGTCAACCCTTTTTTGCCAATAGCCTGTGAAATCTCCATTGAGGTGTGGAGACGTGGTGTAAGATAACGTTATCATGGTGTAAAATAGCACAAATGGAATGTCACGTGTTTTCCTTCGGATAGTTTCTTTTAACTTCTTCAATGTCTGCACATAGTTAGCACTATTTATTGTTGCACCCCGTTCAAGGAAATCAGTCAAAATGGCACCACGTTTCTCTCAGAAAATTGTCACCATTACTTTCCTTGCGGAACGAGTTTTCACCTTTTTCTGTCGTGGTGAAGATATGCAGTGCCATTCCATTGATGAACTTTTTCTTTCTGGGTCATTAAAGAACATCCAGGTTTCATCCCCCGTCACTCTATTTGCTTAGAAAACTGTACGGTAAAAGACTGCGAAAATATGTAAGAACACATCAACCAGATATTAGAAATTGCAAATAAATTAAATTCGATAAGTGAAGAAATTAAAGATTCACACCTTGCAGCTATCATGTTGTGTGGTCTGCCACCCACATTTTACACACTTGTAACAGCTCTTGAAGCAAAACATGAGGATGATTTAACATTAGAATATGTTAAAATTAACTCATCGACGAATATAATAGTCGAAAAGATAGAGCACAAACTATCACAGGTTCCACAACAGCATTTCAAACAAGTGACAAATCTAACAGAAATGCAAAAGAAAGCAAAATATTGCACATATTGCCATAAGAAATGTCACTCTAAAAATGAATGTTGTCATTGGGGAAAAGTAAAAGGGAATAAGAATAAACAGAAAAAACACAAATACAGAGGCAAGAAGTCAGGCTAAAACTGCCAGAAACAAATTTAAATCAAACAAGAATGATGAACTATATATAATTCAAAGATGAAACAGAAGAGTTTACACTTAAAACAACGCTAGCCAAGATTGAAAATACAAAATGGTCAATAGATTCAGGCGCAACTAGTCATATGACCAATAATGGAATTTTTTCACAGAAATTAACCCAGAGGCTAAGGAGGATATTACAACAGCCAACGGAGCAAAACTGCAATCCGTCGAAAAGGGAACTGGATATTTGCACTGCATAAATTATAAAGGGGAAGTAAACAATATAAAAGTAGAAGTACGTGCTTTACGCCCCAGAGTTAGAAACTAGCCTCTTATCAGTGCTAAAAATTGCTGAAAAGGGTTATGGTGTTACTTTCAGTGGAGATCAATGCGTAATAAAGCGCAGTAAAATCCCTGCGTCAATAGGCACTATTGATAATACAAATCTCTGTAAGCTGAGTACAGTGGTAGAAACTGAAAAAGCCAATTTTTCCTCAACACGGTGAAAAACAAAATTGTATAAACTTGTGGCATAGGCGTTTGGGGCACACAGATCCCAACATCATCCGAGAGATGCTAAATGTTTTAATCCTTTACCAAAGGAAATGGTAAAAGGATTAAAACTGTCTGATTGCAAAAGAAATATGAATTGTGAATGCTGCATAAAGGGCAAGCTAACACAAAAATCATATCCCAAGGAGAGTGTACATAAAGCACGAAAGCCACTAGAGCTAATTCATAGCGGCATATGTGGTCCTACGGAATCTATGACTCCTGGAGCGAAAAGACACTTCATAACTTTCATTGATGACTTCAGCAGATTTACATGTATTTATCTAATGAGCAATAAAAATGAAGCTACAGTGAAATTGAAGCAATATATTGCAGTCACAAGCAACAAGTTCAAAGCCAAACCTAATACAATCAGAACTGACAACGGAGGATGTTGGTTCAGAATTCGAAAGCAATCTTGCCGAGAATGGAATTGAACACCAAACGATTGTACCATATTCACCACAGCAAAATAGCATGGTAGAATGGAAAACCAGTATCTCGTTGAAACGGCGAAGACAAATTTGATGAAAGTCCCGGTGTACGGGAAAATTGTAGGCCAATGGCAAAATAAAGCACAAACACGCAAGATATCGTTTTTGAAAGCGAAAAACCTTTGTTAGAATTAAATGGGTCAACAAGTGAAAGCAGAAGTACACAACCCAGAAGATCAGCTAGAACTACAAAAGGAAAACAGCCTGACAGGTTAGCATACATTGCCAAAGTGAAACCTAAGCCTCAGCGTACAAATTGGCACGAAATACAGAAATTGCCAGAAGAAGAAAGACAAAAATGGCTGGAAGCTACAAATGAAGGAATTAAATCTCTAAAGAAGAATAAAACCTGGAAACTTACTGATTTGCCCAAAGAAAAGAAAGCCATCGGTTGCAAATGGACATTTAAAATAAAATATCATGCTAATGGGGACATAGATAGATACAAAGCACGACTTGTAGCAAAAGGTTTTAATCAAAGGCCTGGTGAAGATTATGATCAAACATTTTCTCCCGTCGTAAAACACACTACAATTCGCAACCTAGCAGTATACAGAAAGATGCATGTGCATCACGTTGGTATAAAAACTGGATTTTTGTACCGTAATTTCGAAAAAGAAATCTACTGTATATTCTCAACCGGCAGGATACATATAAAACTTCCAAGAAACGAAAGTATGTAAACTTAATAAATCAATATATGGACTCAAGCAATCCGCCAGGGTATGGAATCAAACCATTGCAAATTTCTTATCTGAAAAATGTTACGTCCAAGGTAAAGCAGATTAATGCTGTTTCACACGCAAGGAAGGAGATTCTCTCACATATATAATCGTGTATGTGGACGACATTTTAATTGCATCTGATCTCATAGAAAATATCAACAAATCCAGAAAAATGTTTGAAACCATGTTTGAAATAAAAGCTCTTGGGAAGGTGACAAATTATTTGGGCATACAGGTGGAAAGAGAAAATGATGGAAGTTACAAACTTCATCAAAGTGCAAAAATAAAGGATGTCATCAACAAATATGACGACGAGCCACTGAAGAAAAGTTTTACACCGATGTCCACAGACTTTGAAAAACACAATCAAACAGAAGAAAAAAAAAGACTTGTGGATAATTCCGTATACCGCGAAATAGTGGGAGCCTTGCTGTACATTTCCACAGTCACAAGACCGGATATAACAACTGCAGTTGGCATTTTAAGTAGAAAAGTGGAATATCCATCATCACAAGATTGGAAAGCCGTACATAAAATAATTAATTATCTGAAAACTACGATCGGCATACGACTTCACCTCAGTGCAAAACACCAGCGCATTTTCAAGGGATACGCCGAGGTGATATCAAAGACCGAAAATCCCCCAGCGGATATGTATTCCAACTTGAGAATTAGCACCATATCATGGAACTCCAAGAAACAGAATTGCATCGCTCTTTCGACAACAGAATCAGAATACGTCGCTGTAGCTCATGCTAGTCAAGAAGTGATTTGGATCCGAACTTTACTAAATGATCTGCATTATCCACAAACAGAGCAAACAATATTGTTTGAAGACGATTTGTCATACCTGAATCTCATCAAAAATCAGAGAATAAGCGCTCGAACAAAACACATAGATGTGAAATTAAAATTCGATAGAGACCTTCAGCAGACAACGCTAAAATTAGAGTACGGTAATACCAAAGACATGACAGCAGACATCATGACAAAACAACTACCTAGAGACCAGCATAAAAAGTTAAAGACTAAACTCGGAATGACATGCGACTACAGCTTATCGAGTGAGAGATTGTTGGAAATACAAGGAAAGGTAAGACGCGCTTCGCAACAGTCGATTGGCTAAAATCCACCCAATAGAGGAGGAGAAAGAATTATTTTGAAATTCTCGTTGCATCGAGCGCAGTGGTCCATCACGTGAACTTACAGACACGCTAAGTGGAGACAGAACTAATGTTGTTGGTGGTGGTTGTTCTTCAATTAGCTGTCATGTTTGCAAGCTATAATAAGTGATCTTGTTAGTTCCATGTATAGTGCTCCTATTACGTTATTTTTATTAAATAGATAAACATTCTGTTTTTTTCAAATCACACATAATTATCAAACATCCAACAGAGATATGGTGTCAACGTTCTTGTCTTCCATGGAACCAATGGCCCCTAAATTAAGGACGGACTACTGCTTACAGCCTGCTGATTTGCTCGCAATGGTAGATAAGCCCCCCAAAAAATTATAGCCGTTGATAGGATGTTAACCACCCCTTCCTTGAAAAAAGAGATGATAGAGAGAAAGACATTTTTTAACCAAATGCTATGTAACGTATACTCTAGATTCACTTTCCTTTTGATTTTTACTATCTCTGGTTATTTTATTTTACTATGTAATATATCTTCTTACTGAACGAGATGTTATTTCACCCGCTGAATGAGATCTGGCAATGAGTGTAAGTCATGACGTGGTGGTAGCCAGTATAAATAGGCGCGTTCAACGATGTATAGAAAGAGCGTTTGTTTATGTGGAGAGCTTTTTGTTGATGTGCGTAGGGTGAGCTGTTGTTGTACGAAGTGAGCTGTGTTTTATGTGTCAGGAAGCTGTTGTTGTATAAAGAGATCTTCGTTTATGTGAGAGCCAGAAGTTTCACTAATAAAGAATTTGTTGTAAGTACGTTTTTCTCAGTTCATAGTTTTGTCAGATCTCTGTCTGGCTGTTAGGTTTATTTCATTAGTTGATTATTATTAACAACCAGCATAAGACTTTATTCATCTTAATTACTACTACAACATTACTAGCAGTTAAAAGCTTGTTCATTATTATTACTACACTACTAGCAGGAAAGTTTATTCATGATATAATTAACAAACAACAAGCATTAGAATAAGCATTAGCTTAGAAGAAGCTGAATTCATTATAATTCAGTAGTAAAAGCTGCATTCATTATAGCTATTAATATCCTAGAAAGATATAGACACAGAAAAAGCATAACCAGATGATTCGGTGAAACGTCCTTACCCTTGAAAGGATATATTAATAAATAGAGATACCGGGAATTGTTGCATCAGGCTTTGTTTGGAAAGGTTGCTGTACTGCAATATTTCTGAAAATATCTTCGTGCGCAAAATCTCATATGGTGCCGAAGGAAGCAGTTAAATTGGATTTACCCAAAGCCACTGCACTGTAATTTGTCTTCTGGGAAAAACAACAAGAGTTTCGAAGGCCGCAAGTTTCAAGATAAGACTGCAACCTTATCATTTCATCTTAAGCAGTTAGCACGAATGTCTATAAATATTCCAGTGATGATATGAAAAAGAAAACTGGTTTCGCTCTCTTTCGTAACATCAAAGTTATTTCTAATTCAGGTGTGCTATTCCTTTCTTTCGTTCTTTTTTTTTTTTTTTTTTTTGGTACTGCCATTGTTTATGAACGGACTTCTTTGCTCTTCTCAACAGATATAAATTTCTTCACACAAGTTATGGCTTTATAAATATGCAATCCAATACTCATTTGACCGCAATCGAATCAGCTGAACTTAGCGCAGCCAAAAGATCAGCTGAATTTTTTTTATCGTGGGAGTAAGATATTACAGACACTTATTTCAATAACTAAATAACAACCCTGGATTTCAAAGAGCAGAATTTTGAAGCCAAGAAAAATAAGTAAATATAATTTTTAAAAATTTTCAGCAACTATGCTGGAAAGAGCAGTCGAAAAGCAAAAAAAAAAAAAAAAAAAATAGATTTCAATAAATGACGGTTTCCTATTCAGATGCCATATAGGATTCCGTATCATCGTGATTGCAATCACAGCGTATCCAGAACCTCACCTAGGAGTGTGTATGTGTTTATGCTCTGGTCTAAAAGTAGCTTTGACGGGAAATGCTCTGATCTGAAGAAAGCTTCGGGGGCGTGGAATGCTGGGGTATATATATATATATATATATATATATATATATATATATATATATATATATATATATATATACACAGTCATATCAGAATAATATGGCCACTCCTGGAATCACAGTGCACCCGTCCAGGGGAGTCAAAGAGTGCACGAGACAACGTCTATCACACGGAACTATAAGCGGCCTGTCAGGACAGATGAGCCATAGTGCATAACGTGAGCACCATGAGCAGAGGTAATGATTTGATGGATGTTCAAAAAGGAATGATCATCGGCTACCGCGCCAAGGGTAGAAACATCTCAGAAACAGCAGACTTAGCGGGCTGTTCGCGAAATGCTGTAGTAAGGGTGTACCAATAAAAGACCGCTTGCACACCAAGTACCTCCGGATGTCATAACTGTGGAGCTCCAAAGCCCATCGACCACACGGGAGAAAATCACCTCCGTCGACTGGTAAAGGCCAATCGACGCACAAATATGCAGCAATTGACCACGCTAGTGAACGCT
Organism: Macrothele yani; assembly: GCA_039090855.1. Taxonomy (NCBI): domain Eukaryota; kingdom Metazoa; phylum Arthropoda; class Arachnida; order Araneae; family Macrothelidae; genus Macrothele; species Macrothele yani. The sequence goes on from CM077028.1 coordinate 54,474,996, forward strand.
GAGGCAGCCAGGTACGTGCCCCCGATGCCAGTTGAGCGAACCCTGTTATGCATGGGTCACCGGAGTCAACGTTAAATCAAGGCGCTCATGTTAACACAGGTCCATCGGCAACGACGCCTGTAGTTCGCATGGAACTACCGTCATTGGCAGAAGAGTGGGAAAAGGTTGCCTTCTCCGACGAATCGAGGTTTCTACTTCACAGAAGTGACGAGCGGTGGTGGATACGGCGTTAGACACATGAAAAACACGCTTATCGGTCACGTACAGGCCGGCTGTGGCAGTGTGAATGTCTGGGGGATGTTTTTCTATTATGACCTGTAACCGCTGGTACCATTGTATGTGCCCCTGAACGTCAATGGCTACTTCTCCGTCCTAGCTGACCACATGCATTCCTTCATGTTGGACATTTACCCTGGTAGTTATGGTGTCTACCAACAGGACAGTGCGCCCTGTCATATCGCTAAGGAGGTGCGGGACTAGTTTCAGGAATACGACAGCGATATCTCTGTTCTCCCTTGGCCGGCGAAATCGCCCGGCCTCAATCCCTTAGAGCACTTGTGGGGCTATTTGGATCGACAGGTTCGACGAGCCGAACCACAGACACGTCATCTCCGGGACCTCGGTGCTTCTCTGTAGTCCGAATGGGCACGTATGCCTTGGGCAATCTTCCGGGACCTCAATGCGTCCATACCACTCCGTCTTGCCTCTGTCTTCCGGGATAAGGGTAGTATCTCCCATTATTAGGTAGGTGGTCATATTATTCTGATACGACCGTGTACATTGCGTTAGGTTTGTGTTAGGAAAACCCCCGTTTTACATATTCGTAGCAATAACGAAGCACTACATGATATCAACGTCACATGAGGTTACTATAAATTGTGCAAACGTAACCTGTGAACGTAATCAGTAAACGTTTAGTAGTAATAAGGAAACGTGGCGACATAAGCTAATTAGATCGAGACCAGATCGTTGTGGCCCTGAGAGTAGGTGTCAGTATTTCGGGAACAACCACACTTGGTGATGATGATCCGTACTACTGTATCAAGGGTGTACCAGGTCTCGATTAACCAAGCACAGACATCCAGCAGAATGGCACACATTGATCATCCATGCCTGGTCGGGTATCACGACTGGTATCTCAGCAATGACGTGCAACAGTCACCCAGCTCACCCACCAGTATAACTGCGGTGCAGTATAACCCCTTTCCACATGCAGTATACGGCGTACCTTGCTTCGCTTCCGATTCCACAGCCGGAAACCAACGAAGGTACCATTGATTACGTCCCGTCGTCGCAAACAGCGCCTCGCATTGGGCAAGAAACGTCGGCAATGCACCTTCAAAGCCCAAGGCTAAACAAGGTACGGTGCATGGTGCATATGGTAACAGATGGAACTGCATTTCTGTTGTACTAGTGCGTCAGCTGCATGACTGCTGCGCGTTGTTGCTGAAATACCATTCGTTACACTTGACGTTCAACTCTAGGATCAAACCTCGCGTGGATGACGAATATGGGCCTTCTGCTGAATGTCTGTGCATGGTTAATCCAGTCCTGGTACACCCTTGATACAGTAGTACAGGAGCAACCAACAAGTGTGGCTGAACAATGTGAGCCCTTCTGCTGATTGTCTGTGCATGGTTAATCCAGTGCTGGTACACCGTTGATACAGTAGTACGGGAGCAACGAACAAGTGTGGCTGACCAATGTGAGTCTTTCTGCTGGATGTCTGTGCATGATTGTTCCAGTCCTGTTACACCCTTGGTACAGTAGTACGGGAGCAACCAACAAGTGTGGCTGACCAATGTGAGCCCTTCTGTTGGATGTCTGTGCACGGTTAATCCAGTCCTGGTACACGCTTAATAAAGTAGTACAGGGACAACCAACAAGTGTGGCTGACCAATATTAGCCCTTCTGATGGATATCTGTGCATTAGGGTGGAGCGAAAAACACGTTTTTTTCTTATTTGAAGCGTCTCCATATGCAATAGTTCCGATTTTATGACTGAAATAACCCCCCGAAATATGGATGACATTATTTGATATATTTGGCTTCCCCAAGAACCTGGAAGTTCGAACGTTATAAGGATAAATGCTTTTAAAACAACCGCTTTCTCTATTTTGTAAATATACACTGTTGGCCACCCAAAATGCAACACCAAGAAGAAAGCATCCGATTAGTCTGAAATTCGCAGCATGCGTCGGGCGTGAGAGGAGATGCAAACGATTAGCATTGCAGGGCATATGCAAATCATGTGCACCCGGCACGTCACCGAGAAGCACTACAAGAAGGGTGCACAGGAGGCGGGGTGTAAGTAGTGGAAGTGTGTTGTGCTGTCGGACCTTTACGTAGGAAGCTTCCTGATGCCTCGTCGCAGAATACGGCAGTCATGCCAGCACGTTTCGGAGTTCGACAGAGGACGAATCGTGGCTTATCGCGACAGCGGTTTATCGTACCGAGACATCCGATTAGTCTGAACTGTGGCTGGATGTCGTCCCGTGTGGGACGACATCCAGCCACAGTGAGGCGAGTATGGATTCGGTGGGTGCAGGAGGGACGGACGGACCGACGTGAGAGATTGTCGCAGCCGCGGCACACCACCGAACGAGAGGACCAGCATGTTGTGCGGCGGGCATTGACGGCTTGCACCGCCACATCACGAATGTTAGCGCGGGAACATTCGTGACACAGATTGTTGCGTCTCTTGCGCAAAAACCTGTGTCAGCACGTACCGTTCGATGTCGTCTGCAGGAGCGGGGACTTGTCGCACGGAGCCCATTGCTCCGATTACCATTGACGTTACACCACCGGCGAGTGCGGCGGCAGTGGGCCGTTGAACGCCGCACCTGGACTACGGAATGGCACGACATTTTCTTCTCCGACGAATCCCGCTTCTGCCTGCAACACCACGATGGTTGGATCCGATTGTGGCGGCACCGCGGCGAGAGACTGCATGACGTCTGCATTATGCATCGCCATACCGGTCTGTCGCCTGGTGTTATGGTTTGGGGCGCAATTGGATATGACATCCGCACCCCTCTGGTACGCATAGCCGGTACACTCAACAGCCACCGCTACATCTCCGACGTTTTGGAGCCTGTAGTCCTCCCTTACCTGCAGGACCTGCCAGCTGCAACGTTTCAACAAGACAATGCGCGCCTGCACGTGGCACGCATCGTGCAACAATTCTTCACGGGCCACAGGTGTCACTGCTGCCGTGGCCCGCCTGATGATCTGTGGCAACGTGTGAAAGCGTCCCACCGAACACGTCTGGTCGCTGATCGGCAACCGAGTGGCCCGGCAAGCACCACCCGCGGCTACGCCTGATGAACTGTGGCAACGTGTGGAAGCAGCCTGGACCGAAATATCCCAAGCCCACATCCAAAGCCTCTTTCGTTCGATGCCGCGGCGTGTAGCGGCCGTTATTGCCAGCCATGGGGATCACACGAACTATTGATGTCTGCGTCTTACGCAAGTCGCACGGGCCTGTAACCTCAATCGTTTCATCTTTGTGTCTGTTGTTAAGTGTCCAGTAAATCTGGCATTGCTATCTCGTGTCATTCTTGGTGTTGCATTTTGGGTGGCCAGTAGTGTGAAAAAATACTGTGCCACCATGTTATTTAATATCAGCTTTCAGTGCATAAACACGGGTAAAAATTCAGCAGACGTGAGTTAATTTCTTTGGCTTCCCCAAAGAGCTCAAAGTTTGTCATATTTCTCTGAAAATGGCATGATAAGTTATGTAAATATGATAGACACCAGCCTTACCTAGCAACATAACTTGAGGAGTGAGTTTATGTCCCTTGGAAATCAGACTTTTTTCAAAACTTGGCATCAGCTTCCTATCCAAACTTTTCGCTCTGATGAACCCATCTCTTGCAAGAAGGCCGTACACATGAGCAGAAGAATCTGTTACATTCTTAACCATCCTCTGTACTGCCTGAGAATGGTAGAGTATTTTTGTAAATTCGTGTCAAAACTTGGAAATTTATCCGATTGTAGTAATTCCAGAAACTCATCGTCTTTCCATTTCCGTGCGATGGGAGGCTCAGTCACATACATTACACTCTTACCAGTCGATTAGGTCGATGTAATGATTGCTCTGGAAATTCAGCTTAGGAATCCGAAACTTCCTAATGGTAGTTGTTTGTTCGGAAGATTTCCTAGCTTTCATGATACGTCGAACAGCAAGGTCACTGACATACCTTATGTCGTCAAACAACATTGCAGCCAGCAAGTTTTCTGCATGTGCAAAATATGCGTTGTCTTAGACTACTCTTTTTACAATATCCTTTAAATTATCTGTGCTTCGTGCTTTAATATCTTGTAGTAGATCTTTATTTTCAGCAATCGAGACTCACTTCTAATAGTATTTTTCCCCTTCTGATTTAATATCTTGTAGTAGATCTTCATTTTCAGTTATATAGACTCACTTTTCATAGTATTTTCCCATTCTGATTTAATATCTAGTAGTAGATCTTCATTTTCAGCGATCGAGACTCACTTTTCATAGTATTTTTCCCCTCCTGATTTAATGGAGCTAAAACGATGCGAGTTCATATCCCAGGATGAGTCAAGAGTTCGCCCGGTTTGCTGCTAAAACGTTTGATTCCATAAAGCTATACACACTCACCTCATTCTGCAAAGTACAGGCAAAACAGTTTCACAGTCTTCTGCGAAATTTCCACGAGAGCCACAATCCCCTCGAGGTACCACACGACAGAAACTATCTGATGCTAGTTTCCAAATAACGAAATTGGTGGTAGTCGGATGGGAAATTTCTGGACTGGATGAAAGTTATACAATTCAGAAATTTCTCATCCGATTACGGGTGGTATTCGGACTGTATGAAGGATGGTGTCGAATCTCGCCCTTTCTATATAGTTCCTGCAGTTTTTGGAGGACTGTTTCGGAGGCGTGACTTGGGACTTTACATAGGCGCCGACTATAGGGAAGGGGGCAAGGTGAATCTTTCCCCTAATAACTTAACTGGGGGAAGCAGTGCCCACCCAATGTTTTCCGTCCTGTTTAATTAAACTTGTTTTGTTTTAGCGTGAGTATGTCATTTTCGGAACGCGTGAGTTGAAATATCTCTATAGAACAAACATTTTTTCCTTTGCAATTCTGTCTATTGTGTGTTGTGCTGATTGCAAAAAATGCATTTCTACCCTTTGCAGAAATATATCATTTTTTCTTAAGATGGACCCTGCTTTATTTACCTAATGAGGTCAAAGCGATTTATTTCCAAAAATTATTAAATAGCAAAATAAGTAAAACCTTTTTCCCATATTCAGCATTGCTCATTTGACAAGAAACTTGATTGCCAGCCCCGTATTGTATTTGACATGTTTGTGTGATATGTGATAAATATTTAAAAATGATTATCAAAAATAAAATAAATACATAAAAGCACAGAAACGTATAATCTCTAAAGCTCTTATTCATCTATTTAAATTTTGGGCATCTCGTTCTTTTTGAGTAACGACGCTGATTTCTCATTTTTTTCCATAAAGGTTTGGAAATAGAATCTTTCTGAATATTTTCATAAAATCCCTGGAAAACACCACGATGGACAGACCTTACAAATGGCACAACAACGGGCTGAATGATGTTGCTGATGTAGGAGGTGCTGTTTAACGTACCCGGTACAAACACTAGTTGTTTACGGGAGTGATAGCTGATCGCTCCCCACACCAGCAGACCAGGTGTAGGCCCTGTGTGTCGCTGGCGGATGCAAGAAGGGTGGAGACGCTCCCCTGTGCGTCTGCGAACACGCATACGGCTATCAGAGACTCCCAAGCAGAATCTGCTTTAATCGCTGAACACGACAGATCGCCAATGCGTTCTCGAGTGCAGACATTGGTGACACCACTGCAGCCGTTCCTGACGGTGGGCTGGAGCAGAGGTACACATGCCAGAGGCACACGTGCACGTAGTCCTGCATCCAGTAGACGATTGCGGATTGTTCGCACAGTCACCTCAGGTGCAACGGCAGCTCGGATTTGCATCGCAGTGGATGTTCTGCTTGACAACGCCGCTCTTCTTATGCGTCGATCGGTCCTCTCATCAGTCCGTCTCTGACTCCCGGTTCCACGTCTTCTCGTGTGGGAATGTTCCTCGGACCATCTACGCCACCATCGTACTACCACCACCGATACTTCCCGTCTAATGCGCTCTGCAATACGATGATACGACCACCCGGCCTCGCGGAATCGGACTAGACGACCTCGCTCAAAGTCCGATAACAGCTGAAATCGTACACGTCTTCCATGTCCAGGCATTGCAGCTTCTTCAGGGTCTTCGCAAGTGTCCGTACGCCGACGACTGATTACATTCACTTCGCCGTACTCCTTAAATACCACCGACGATAGATTGCATGTTATGCCGTGCTGTGGCGTAAGCGCTCACCGGTTGGTCCTGAAATTAACATCACACCTACGTAAATTCGACCCCATTAACATATGTACATTTCATGATCGTTCGCCAATTCCTTCTTGGTGTTCTTTTTTCACTTTCCGCCAGTGCATATACAGTACATGTATATATAAGTAAAATGATTCGATTAGCAGGGTCGCTTCGTCCACGATGGCACATGACAGGGTAGCTTTGCGGACGTAACCCTTATTACGTGTTTCTTCTGTTTGTTTTAGTTTGAATTTCCTCAGTATGATTCTGTACGTAACCTTGTAAATATTATCCTGGTGAAGCCGCCCGTCTTCGCCGGGGAAAGCTAGCGTTCTAGTTTTTTTAGTTTGCACTCTTATGCCAATTGAACGTAAATCGGCACGCTCGTGTTGTAAATACAAAACCAGTTCTTTCAACAACAAAAGCTTTTTAATGTCGCTATAAACTGGAAAACATTATAAAGAGAAAAAACAAGGTTACTGTAAACTTTCGCGAATCTTTCGATGTTCATTGCCTGTGGCTCAAAACGTAGTTAGTCCTTTGTATATCATATAAATACATTCTGCTACCTGTCTGGTTTCAAACCGCTTTTTATGACTCAACTTTTTTTATTCTGTTAACAAGCTGACTTCCTCTTTTTGATTATGACATCACAACTCATTTAGATGATATTTTCACTTGCTATTCTTTACCCAATTTCAGAAAGTCAGAAGTTGTACCATGCTCTTCAAATGACACTCAAAGCTGAAAATTTTGCCGGGGGGAGAGGGGGGTTAATCTTATCTCAAACATCCTTCACAGCAAATGGCAAAGCTAAAAAATCTTAATCAGAACGGAAAATACGCAGGGGAAAAGATATATTTTTTTCTTTTAAAGAAGTACCCGGGTATGCACTTTAAAATAGAAATACACGTGCTTTTGAGAATTTGTTTTTTTCAAAACGACAAACGCAACAAAAAACGTAATGAAACAAATCTACAGCTAGAAGACAATGAGGAAATTGAAAGATGTGACCATTATACACTGGCGGAAAGTGAAAAAGGAATACCAAGAAGGAATTGGCGGACGATCATGAAATTTACATATGCATATGGGGTCGAGCTTACGTAGGTGTGATGTTAATTTCGGGACCAACCGGTCAGTGCTTACGCCACAGCACGGCATAACATGCAATCTATCGTCGGTGGTATTTAAGGAGTACGGGAAAGTGAATGTAATCAGTCGTCGGCGTACGGACACGTGCGAAGACCCTGAAGAAGCTGCAATGCCTGGACATGGAAGACGTGTACGATTTCAGCAGTTATCGGACTTTGAGCGAGGTCGTCTAGTCGGACTCCGCGAAGCTGGGTGGTCGTATCGTCGTATTGCGGAGCGAATTGGACGGGAAGTATCGGTGGTGGTACGATGGTGGCGTAGATGGTCCGAGAAACAATCCCACACGAGAAGGCGTGGAACCGTTAGTCACAAACGGTCTGATGAGCGGACCGATCGACGCATAAGAAGAGCGGCGTTGTCAAGCAGAACATCCACTGCAACGCAAATCCGAGCTGCCGTTGCACCTGAGGTGACTGTGCGAACAATCTGCAACCGTCTACTGGATGCAGGACTACGTGCACGTGTGCCTCTGGCATGTGTACCTCTGACTCCAGCCCACCGTCAGGAACGGCTGCAGTGGTGTCGCCAACGTCTGCACTGGAGAACGCAATGGCGATCTGTCGTGTTCAGCGATGAAAACAGATTCTGCTTGGGAGCCTCCGATGGCCGTATGCGTGTTCGCAGACGCACAGGGGAGCGCCTCCACCCTTCTTGCATCCGCCAGCGACACACAGGGCTTACACCTTGTCTCCTGGTGTGGGGAGCGATCAGCTATCACTCCCGTACACAACTAGTGTTTGTACCGGGTACGTTAAACAGCACCTCTTACATCAACAACATCATACAGCCCGTTGTTGTGCCATTTGTAAGGTCGGTCCATCGTGGTGTTTTCCAGCAAGATAACGCACGCCCACACACGGCACGTGCAACGCAACATGCACTTCAGGGTTTGAGACAACTTCCATGGCCTGCACGTTCACCGGATTTGTCCTCCATTGAGCACGTGTGGGATTTTATAGGACAATGACTTATCCGGTCTTCACGGCCAGCCACGACCATCCCCGATTTACGCGTCCTGGTTGAGGATGCTTGGAATTCAATACCCCAAACCCTCATCCAACATCTGTACGACAGACTCCATGCCAGAATTGCACAGTGTGACGCAGTTCATGGCGGTTCAACCTCGTACTAACCATGTTACATGGAAATGATATTTCTAAGTTTACCAGCAAATACAGCTGTATTTTGCCATGATGTTTTGATCACGTTATCCTCTGTATTCCGTTATTATACTGTATAAATTTCGTTGGTATCAGACATCTCCTTCTTGGTGTTCTTTTTCACTTTCCGCCTGTGATTACCTGGGTGCTAAAATTACACAAGAAGATCGAGATGCAAAGGATTTAGGAAATAAAATTGCACAGAGAAGAAACGCTGTTAAACGCCCGGTGGTGGAGTGAAGAAATAACCAGGAAAAGGAAATAGGGTATTTGTAATATTCGGGTTGGTGCGAATGAAATGTCCGGCATTGGACCAGCACACGTGGACAGCGAGAACGGAAAAGTAGGACAACTTACTTAGGCAAAATAATCCCCCTCGGCATCGACACAGAGTTGCCATCTGTCCGGCAAGGCCATGAACCCGGAACGGAAAAAGCCTTGTGGCTGGGACCCGAATAAGTCATCAACTGCACGTTGACTCTTGTTGTCTGTCGTGAACTTTTTCCCGGACACGAAGTGATCCAGGCGACGAAACAGATGATAGTCTGTCGGAGACAAGTCCGGGAAATAGGCAGGACGAAGCAGTGCTTCATAACCCAAAGCACGTAGTGTCAGCATCGTTCGTTGTGAGACATGAGTGCGGACGTTGTCATGGAGCAAAGGAACACCATGTCTGTTGACCAAAGCCGGTTGTTTCTGCAGTGATTCCCGGTGCATCTGGTGTAATTCAGCACAATAACGTTCTGCAGGGGTGGTTTGGCCTCTTGCCAAGAAACTCAGTTGAATTATCCCGGTTGTGGACCACCAGACAAGGATCATCGTCTTCTTGGTGTGTAGGGGTGGCTTAGGATGCCGTACAGCAGGCTGTGCCTTTCTTAACCATTGTGCAGATAGTTTCCGATTATCATAAAGGACCCACTTCTCGTCGCAGGTGAGGATTCGATGCAGTAGAGGTTCCTGTTTATTCCTGGGCAAGCAGCGATGTGCAGACTTCCAAACGCCTAGTCTTGTTGGCAGTTGTCAACTCATGCGGCAGCCACATGTCCAGCCTTTTGACCTTACCCAGTGCAGCCAGACGCCGAGCAAGTGACGTGTGGTGGACACCTACCTCTGCCGCTATCTCACGACACGTTTTTCGGGGGTCCGCTTCAACGACACCTAACAGAACGTCGTCAGAAACAGCAACAGGGCGGGTGACCACTTGCTTTGTTTTGCAGATCCGTATCTCCGCTTCGAAACTTCACAAACCATCGCCGAATGGTTCGTTCGTTGGCTGTATTCTCTCCAAATGATTTAGTAACGTTTCGAGTGGCAATTCCTGCAGAATGGCCTAGTTTAAATTCATACGGGGAAATGACTCTCAAATCCGGCGTCGGCGTGTTTCTTCTGCAAACCACGTTACATCCAAAACAAAACTACGCATGAACCTTTTTCTTCACACACGTGCTAACTATTTGTAGTAATTCTGTGACGTTATACCCGCAACACCTGTGGGTGATTCCATTCCGCTGTGGTGGGGGCCTGTCTCCACTGCTCGTTCGCGCCGGACATTTCATTCACACCAACCCAATACAAAAACGGACAATGGCTCCTTCTTCACAATAACGCACCCTCACACTGAGTAGATAGTGTTCCTCAATTTCTGGCGCGAAATTAAATATGTGTAGTCAACCATCCCCCTATTCTCCAGATTTGTCACCGTGTGCATACTTCCTATTCCCTAAATTAAACCTGCCTTTAGAAAGAAACTTTTACAAGATATTGAAGACAATAAAGAACTCTGGCACATCAGCTCTTCACTCCTTACGAAACGATGACGTCAGCAAGTCTTTCCTTTCATTGGCTGATCGTTCCACTTCTTGTATTAACTAAGGAGGAATGTACACTGGTGTTCAGATTTAAGAGAATTTGCACATTTTGTCGATTTTCACAAAAAGTGTGGAACAGATAGGTACAAATTATGCCACCGGATAAGAATGCAGATTTGCAGTGTCGAATACGTAAGCATACACGTGCGTGTGGGCGGACCTGTGACAGCGGAGGGCATGAAAACCACACCTGGCTTTTTCCGCGATTAGTTCGCTCGTACTCCTCGGCGACATTCGTTGTGTTTCTTGCAGGAGTTGGTTTAATTTCATAAGCAATCAAGTACAATGAGTTGTCACGAACGTATTGATGACGGAATGAGGTGGAGAATCGTCGGTAGATTGGAGGCAGGGCAATCGCAAGTGCAGGTTGCTACAGAGCTCAATGTAACGCCCAGTGTCGTCTGCAATTTGTGGAAACAGTTTAAGGACACCGGATCCATATCGAGAAGGCTTAGGCAATGTCGTCCAAGAGCCACGACAGGCAATGAAGATCGTCATTTGGCACTTTCGGCGAGGCGCCACAGGACTGCTACATTTGTACAGCTATCTCGTGAGCTGCATGCCGCCACTGGAACCCGAGTTTCAAGGGTTACTGTTTCCCGAAGGCTTCATGAGAGAGGGCTTTTTCCCAGAACACCTGCTCACTTCAGCACACAACAGAGCGCGTTTAGAATGGTGCAGACAACATCAACCTTTGACCATACTTCAGTGGGGTAACGTTCTCTTCACAGACGAGTCACGAATCAGCCTAGACACTGATTCTCGACGTACCTTTATCTGGAGAGAATTTGGGACCCGACACCTTTCCTCCAACATCCGGGAAAGGGACCACTGTGGCAGCGCAGGTGTCATGGTCTGGGCAGGCGTCATGTTGGATGGCCTCACACCTCTCAATGTGTTTGACAGAGGCTCCCTGACTGCTGAGAGGTATAGAAAGGAGATTTTACAGCCCTATGTTCAACTTTTCAGGGGCGCAGTTGGCTCTCGATTCCTTTTCACGGACGACAGCGCTCGTCCACCTAGGGCTCACCTGGTTGACGATTATCTTGAAAGTGTGGATATTAGCCGGATGGATTGGCCAGCCAGATCGCCAGACCTAATCCCTATCGAACATGTCTGGGACGCTCTTGGGAGGGCAATGGCAGCTCGCCATCCCCTCCGAGAACCATCGAGGAGCTGAAACCTGCGTGGCTGCAGGAGTGGGACCGACTGCCACAGGGTCTCATCAACTGCCTCGTTTCCAGTATGACGTCACGCTGTGAGAGCTGCATGACTGTGAGAGGGGACCATACCCCATATTAGAGTCATTTTATGTTCGATCTTGCAACATGGTTTTTGGACATTCCTGCGCTGATGAGCCTTACTGACGATCATGAGTGCGTACTATGACTGTTGTATGGTATCATTTTTTCTCTTACACGTATAACTGTGTATCCATACCAAATTTCATTAAAATGTGTCCATTAGTTTTTCAGAAATTCGACAAAATGTGCAAATTCTCTTAATTTTGAACATCAGTGTATTTCGAATAAAAGATGTTCACGTGAGTTTTCCTACTTTTAATTTCTTTTAAAATTCAGTCTCATTACTTAATTACCCCACTGTTTATGTATGTATCACTATTTTGACTAGATATTAATTTCCAGTAGTATTTTAAATATTCCTTTCACTTTTTGTGAGGTTTTAAGAAATTACATTTATTAATTTTTATTACCATTCAAATCCGCCGCCCCTAAAATTTTTGCCGCTGTCGTTTCGGGCCAATTCGGCCTATTGGAAAATCCTTCTCTGGGAGTACTTGTCACTGCTTCTATTCTTATTTTACAAAATAGAGAACTTTTTTTTTTTTTTGTAATTTCTAAGAACTAAGAGAATTCATCCTTGAGAGCTAAACATCGCTACACTTTTCTCTACCTGAAACAGGGTCTGTGCAACCGCCGGACAACGAGGCTCAGCTCCTTGGTAACGAAATTTACCCAAGAGAAAATACAGGGTGGCAGACATAAAACCTGCACAAAACGCGTTGGGTTACAGGTGTAAAGTTATATTTCGTATTTCGGCGAGGGAAACTATTCGCCGCTGTTGCGCATGCGCATGAGTTAAGTGATTCTCCACGCTCTGACAGACAATCTGCGGCTGTTAGCGTTTGAGAAGGAACGGCGCTAGACTTCGAAATCAGGATGGGCGACGGATGGACAAGCATTATTATTTTTGGAGGGGGCAAGCTTGAGATTTTTTTTTTTTACGAGACTCTCAAAGAATTAATTTTTAATGCTTTTCACTATACCGGCTACAAAGGAATTTGTGCAACCCCCCCCCCTTCCCTCCACCTAGAAACACATGCACGGGTCTGACAAGTTACGCCACTGGGGTAAGATACAAATGTTGCTAGAATGTCGCCTTCGACCTTTTGCTTGCTCTGAATGCATTGTCTTAAATTGCTTTTCAAAATTTTGTATTTTTGTTTACGAAAGTAGTATTATACTTGAACAATTTAAAGGAATTTCTGTTTATCGAAATCTAGAAAATAGTAACACTATACTAGTGATATACTACTGTAACACTGTGCTATTGATATCACTAGTATGGTGTTACTATATTATACATAATTGGTGTACTGTTTCGCGTTATCAATTTATCCAAATCAAATTTTAAGTCGAGCCACGTAGACACAATACCTCACCTCCGACCTTCTTAATACTTCCTTCCTTCAAGCCAGCAACTTTGCCTTGCACTCCTCTCCTGCAAAACAGTCGTCAGCCACTTCCTGTTCTTTCACTACCCCAGGACAGACTTAACAGCGCTAGTGTAGCTATAGACTTCACTTTCTGTGTTGGAATTCCCTATTTTGTAAAGAAAACAAACAGCAGAGCAATTAGTAGTGACCCCTTCAGTGAATTGAATTCCTATGCAACCTCCTCATTAGCTCTCCTTGTCCATACAAACATTAAAAAGAAGCTTAAACTAAGGAATTCGAAGAGTGGAGGGCAACTGAATTTTCATGGTACTCCGGATGCTAATTTGATAACCTTTCCACTGAGAAGTAAACAACGCACTTCCTATGGGACAATACGTAGGGCTACATGAAATAAAACACATGACTTATTACATGGCGAAGTCCAGATTACATTTTAAAGTCAAATATACTGAAAAATGACCCATTTTGAACTAGGTGTGCGGCAGGGTGGGCAAGACAAATTTCAGGGTGGGCTTGATCCCACCCTGCGTTTGAGTCATGCTGTATTGAATTGAACAACGTGATTTTATTGTGGAACAGTATGCTCACACATGTTCTTTCGTTTTGGTTCATGAACGATTTAAAGTAAAATATCCTGGTGCCCTTGTTCCTGCGAAATCAACGATCCAGGACTTTTATTGTGGAGGAGTGTGTTCACACATGTTCTTTCGTTTTGGTTCGCAGATAATTTGTTGAGTTGTAGTTTATACTGTACACACTGAAATTCTTTTCTTGAGTTGTAGATTATAAGCATTTTTTATAAAGAATTGCATTAAATATCGCAATTAAGAAAATACGAAATTACGGAAAATTTATGTAACTCAGATAACCAACCTCTGGGAACGTGGCCAAGAAGCGGTCAAAACCGCAGCTTTTATACGGCCCCTTAACATTTTCATGGCCAGTTCTCCACTTTGTCTTTGTCTCAAAAGTCATGGAGATGTCTAAATTTCTTATTGATAATGAAATATTAACGAAAACGTTTTGTAAACAACAGTTGCTCAAGCAGTAGGAAATACAGCAACATGATATTAATTTATTCAGAACAGTTTTATGTCATTGAAATTGCAATGTGGCCAGTACTCCGTACGCGATGCTATATATATCATCTTTCATGGAAGCATGAATCTGATCATGTACACTGGCGTGCAAAAATTAAGAACGAGACGGTTTTTCAAATGTAACGTCGTGCAGAAGTGCTGCACATCGACTCAAAGCATACCATAAGATCCCCAAGATGTAAGAATATGGGACAAGTGATACCGTCCAAACAAGGAATCCAAAGGATACAAAGGCACTATATTGAAAAGGTAGCTTCGAGCATAACTGGACAGATGACAGAAACGTCCATGTGACAGGCGGCTGCCAAGAAAAATCCAGTCTTAGTAGGGGATAGGATCACCCCTGACTGCGTTGCAGGATTTACAAAGTCTGTCCATGCTGAGGACGAGGTTGTCAAGGAGCTGTTGAGGCATCGCGGCCCATTCCTCTTGTAGCGCCAATCGCAGCTGCGGAATCGTTGCTAGAGGCTGGTGACGTTCTGCCAAGTGTCTCCCGAGAAGGTCCCACACGAGTTCGATTGGATTTAGGTCCGGGGACTTTGCGGGCCAATCCATGCGTTGAATAACTTCACTCTCCAACAGCTCTGCGACAACCACTGTACGATGAGCTGTAGCGTTGTCGTCCATGAAGAGGAATTCAGGACCCACAGCACCTCTAGACAGACGCACGTGAGGCAGGAGAACCTCGGTACAATAGCGTACACCAGTGACTGAACCTCCTTGGAAGATGTGGAGTTAGTACGGCTACCAAGCATGATACCGCCCCAAACGAGAACTCCGCCACCTCCAAACCGGGCACTTTCGATGATGTTGGAGGTGTGATTGCGTGTTCCCTGCTCTCTCCAGATGTGTATACGTCCAGAATCGCTCGTCAGACTAAATCGGCTCTCATCCGTAAAGAGAACTCGACCCCATTGCTGATGTGTCCAGTTCTTCTGTTCCTGGTACCACAGAAACCGCCTTCTCCGATGAGCAGACGTTAATGGCACACACCGTACTGGTCGTCGTGCAAATAGATCACCTTTGTGCAGCTTCCTGCCCACGGTAAAACACGATAACGGACGTCCAGTTGTATGTTGCACGTGCCTTGCGATTTCTCCTGCTGTCTTCCGTCTGTCTCTTCTCGCCTGTAGGACAATATGCCGGTCGCCCGCCGCCGTGGTTGTTCGTGGACGACCACTGCTAAACACTCGGACAGCTGTTCCTGTCGTTTGAAATGCCCTCCAAGCTCGTGAAACGATGCTGTGAACGATCCCGAACTCCTCGGCTACAGTTGTCACACTTCGACCTTCTTGCAACTTCCCAATGACGCGACCTCGGGTAAAGTCATCCAGATGTCGTCTACTGGATTGCCTTTCGGCCATATCACACGGTGGCAGCAACTCGACGTCGTTCAAACCGATGTACACCGTGAAATAGCTTTCACCGAATTTCTGAGCGTACACCGCCCGTGTGCTTTATACCCTTCCGCCACCACCCTCCCTCCCCCTACGTCATGCTGCATATATGCGCATGCCCTACCTAACCGGACCCTAGTCTATCTCCTGAGTGGTCTTTCTGCCCGTTCTGACTGCTCGTTCCGCTGTTATGCTAATTTATCCTCTTCGTCCTTAATTTTTGCACACCAGTGTATGATGCCTGGATGTGAGAAGACCTCACAGCGTTTTCACCACTTTGACATAGCTCAAATTGCCACAAAAAGAAAGATGAAGAAATTGCAAAATATGAGCACTTTTCACTAATCACGTTGAAACGCTATGGATATCATTGAGGAACAGACATTTGTTTATGTCCAGGGCGATCTTGGGACGTCACACTTCGGCGACGTATAGAAACCGCTCCATGATTTAAGGTGGACGTCAAGTAATTTTGCTTCCTATACTTCCAATGGGAAAACTTCTGTTCATATTTTTTTCACAATTAATGCGTTCCCAAGGATGAAAATTTGAACATCGATTAAAATACCTTCATTTCATAACCTGGAATACTTAATATTTTCTAAAACATAATCAT
The DNA here is from genome assembly GCA_039090855.1 of Macrothele yani. Taxonomy (NCBI): domain Eukaryota; kingdom Metazoa; phylum Arthropoda; class Arachnida; order Araneae; family Macrothelidae; genus Macrothele; species Macrothele yani. The sequence continues at coordinate 54,491,392 of CM077028.1, forward strand.
ATTTATACTAAAACTCAATAACTTTTCCTTTGGTGGTGTTGAAACCAGAGAAAAGATGTCGCGACCTGTACTTTGAAGACGTCAGTAGTCAAACAAATGTTGGATTGCTTAATTATGGCTATGTTTTAGAAAATATTAAGTATTCCAAGTTATAAAATGAAGTTATTTTAATCGATGTTAAAATTTTCATCTTTGGGAACGCATTAATTTTGAAGATATTGTGTACAGAAGTTTTTTCCATTGGATGTATAGGAAGCAAAATTACTTGACGTCCACCTTAAAAGTCGATGTTTGGTGTGGAGTGTCAGGACAACGCATCATTACAGAACACACGACACTGGGCTGCTGAAAACCCACACGTGCTCCAACAGAAACCACTCCATGATTTAAAAGCCGGTTTTCGGTGTGAAGTGTCAGGACAACGCATCATTAAAAAACACATCGCACTGGGCTGCTAAAACCCCCACACGTGCTCCAACAGAAACCACTCCATGATTTAAAAGTCGGTGTTCGGTGTGAAGTGTCAGGACAACGCATCATTGAAAAACACATCGCACTGGGCTGCTGAAAACCCACACGTGCTCCAACAGAAACCACTCCATGATTTAAAAGTCGGTGTTCGGTGTGAAGTGTCAGGACAACGCATCATTGAAAAACACATCGCACTGGGCTGCTGAAAACCCACACGTGCTCCAACAGAAACCACTCCATGATTTAAAAGTCGGTGTTCGGTGTGAAGTGTCAGGACAACGCATCATTAAAAAACACATCGCACTGGGCTGCTGAAAACCCACACGTGCTCCAACAGAAACCACTCCATGATTTAAAAGTCGGTGTTCGGTGTGAAGTGTCAGGACAACGCATCATTAAAAAACACATCGCACTGGGCTGCTGAAAACCCACACGTGCTCCAACAGAAACCACTCCATGATTTAAAAGTCGGTGTTCGGTGTGAAGTGTCAGGACAACGCATCATTAAAAAACACATCGCACTGGGCTGCTGAAAACCCACACGTGCTCCAACAGAAACCACTCCATGATTTAAAAGTCGGTGTTCGGTGTGAAGTGTCAGGACAACGCATCATTAAAAAACACATCGCACTGGGCTGCTGAAAACCCACACGTGTTCCAACAGAAACCACTCCATGATTTAAAAGTCGGTGTTCGGTGTGAAGTGTCAGGACAACGCATCATTAAAAAACACATCGCACTGGGCTGCTGAAAACCCACACGTGCTCCAACAGAAACCACTCCATGATTTAAAAGCCGGTTTTCGGTGTGAAGTGTCAGGACAACGCATCATTAAAAAACACATCGCACTGGGCTGCTAAAACCCCCCACACGTGCTCCAACAGAAACCACTCCATGATTTAAAAGTCGGTGTTCGGTGTGAAGTGTCAGGACAACGCATCATTAAAAAACACATCGCACTGGGCTGCTAAAACCCCCCACACGTGCTCCAACAGAAACCACTCCATGATTTAAAAGTCGGTGTTCGGTGTGAAGTGTCAGGACAACGCATCATTAAAAAACACATCGCACTGGGCTGCTGAAAAATCACACGTGCTCCAACAAAAACCACTCCATGATTTAAAAGCCGGTTTTCGGTGTGAAGTGTCAGGACAACGCATCATTAAAAAACACATCGCACTGGGCTGCTAAAACCCCCACACGTGCTCCAACAGAAACCACTCCATGATTTAAAAGTCGGTGTTCGGTGTGAAGTGTCAGGACAACGCATCATTGAAAAACACATCGCACTGGGCTGCTGAAAACCCACACGTGCTCCAACAGAAATCACTCCATGATTTAAAAGTCGGTGTTCGGTGTGAAGTGTCAGGACAACGCATCATTGAAAAACACATCGCACTGGGCTGCTGAAAACCCACACGTGCTCCAACAGAAACCACTCCATGATTTAAAAGTCGGTGTTCGGTGTGAAGTGTCAGGACAACGCATCATTAAAAAACACATCGCACTGGGCTGCTGAAAACCCACACGTGCTCCAACAGAAACCACTCCATGATTTAAAAGTCGGTGTTCGGTGTGAAGTGTCAGGACAACGCATCATTAAAAAACACATCGCACTGGGCTGCTGAAAACCCACACGTGCTGCAACAGAAACCACTCCATGATTCAAAAGTCGGTGTTCGGTGTGAAGTGTCAGGACAACGCATCATTAAAAAACACATCGCACTGGGCTGCTGAAAACCCACACGTGCTCCAACAGAAACCACTCCATGATTTAAAAGTCGGTGTTCGGTGTGAAGTGTCAGGACAACGCATCATTAAAAAACACATCGCACTGGGCTGCTGAAAACCCACACGTGCTCCAACAGAAACCACTCCATGATTTAAAAGTCGGTGTTCGGTGTGAAGTGTCATTACAACGCATCATTAAAAAACACATCGCACTGGGCTGCTGAAAACCCACACGTGCTCCAACAGAAACCACTCCATGATTTAAAAGCCGGTTTTCGATGTGAAGTGTCAGGACAACGCATCATTAAAAAACACATCGCACTGGGCTGCTAAAACCCCCACACGTGCTCCAACAGAAACCACTCCATGATTTAAAAGTCGGTGTTCGGTGTGAAGTGTCAGGACAACGCATCATTAAAAAACACATCGCACTGGGCTGCTAAAACCCCCCACACGTGCTCCAACAGAAACCACTCCATGATTTAAAAGTCGGTGTTCGGTGTGAAGTGTCAGGACAACGCATCATTAAAAAACACATCGCACTGGGCTGCTGAAAACCCACACGTGCTCCAACAGAAACCACTCCATGATTTAAAAGCCGGTTTTCGGTGTGAAGTGTCAGGACAACGCATCATTAAAAAACACATCGCACTGGGCTGCTAAAACCCCCCACACGTGCTCCAACAGAAACCACTCCATGATTTAAAAGTCGGTGTTCGGTGTGAAGTGTCAGGACAACGCATCATTGAAAAACACATCGCACTGGGCTGCTGAAAACCCACACGTGCTCCAACAGAAACCACTCCATGATTTAAAAGTCGGTGTTCGGTGTGAAGTGTCAGGACAACGCATCATTAAAAAACACATCGCACTGGGCTGCTGAAAACCCACAGGTGCTCCAACAGAAACCACTCCATGATTTAAAAGTCGGTGTTCGGTGTGAAGTGTCAGGACAACGCATCATTAAAAAACACATCGCACTGGGCTGCTGAAAACCCACACGTGCTCCAACAGAAACCACTCCATGATTTACAAGTCGGTGTTCGGTGTGAAGTGTCAGGACAACGCATCATTAAAAAACACATCGCACTGGGCTGCTGAAAACCCACACGTGCTCCAACAGAAACCACTCCATGATTTAAAAGTCGGTGTTCGGTGTGAAGTGTCAGGACAACGCATCATTAAAAAACACATCGCACTGGACTGCTGAAAACCCACACGTGCTCCAACAGAAACCACTCCATGATTTAAAAGTCGGTGTTCGGTGTGAAGTGTCAGGACAACGCATCATTAAAAAACACATCGCACTGGGCTGCTGAAAACCCACACGTGCTCCAACAGAAACCACTCCATGATTTAAAAGTCGGTGTTCGGTGTGAAGTGTCAGGACAACGCATCATTAAAAAACACATCGCACTGGGTTGCTGAAAACCCACACGTGCTCCAACAGAAACCACTCCATGATTTAAAAGTCGGTGTTCGGTGTGAAGTGTCAGGACAACGCATCATTAAAAAACACATCGCACTGGGCTGCTGAAAACCCACACGTGCTCCAACAGAAACCACTCCATGATTTAAAAGTCGGTGTTCGGTGTGAAGTGTCAGGACAACGCATCATTAAAAAACACATCGCACTGGGCTGCTGAAAACCCACACGTGCTCCAACAGAAACCACTCCATGATTTAAAAGTCGGTGTTCGGTGTGAAGTGTCAGGACAACGCATCATTAAAAAACACATCGCACTGGGCTGCTGAAAACCCACACGTGCTCCAACAGAAACCACTCCATGATTTAAAAGTCGGTGTTCGGTGTGAAGTGTCAGGACAACGCATCATTAAAAAACACATCGCACTGGGCTGCTGAAAACCCACACGTGCTCCAACAGAAACCACTCCATGATTTAAAAGTCGGTGTTCGGTGTGAAGTGTCAGGACAACGCATCATTAAAAAACACATCGCACTGGGCTGCTGAAAACCCACACGTGCTCCAACAGAAACCACTCCATGATTTAAAAGTCGGTGTTCGGTGTGAAGTGTCAGGACAACGCATCATTAAAAAACACATCGCACTGGGCTGCTGAAAACCCACACGTGCTCCAACAGAAACCACTCCATGATTTAAAAGTCGGTGTTCGGTGTGAAGTGTCAGGACAACGCATCATTAAAAAACACATCGCACTGGGCTGCTGAAAACCCACACGTGCTCCAACAGAAACCACTCCATGATTTAAAAGTCGGTGTTCGGTGTGAAGTGTCAGGACAACACATCATTAAAAAACACATCGCACTGGGCTGCTGAAAACCCACACGTGCTCCAACAGAAACCACTCCATGATTTAAAAGTCGGTGTTCGGTGTGAAGTGTCAGGACAACGCATCATTAAAAAACACATCGCACTGGGTTGCTGAAAACCCACACGTGCTCCAACAGAAACCACTCCATGATTTAAAAGTCGGTGTTCGGTGTGAAGTGTCAGGACAACACATCATTAAAAAACACATCGCACTGGGCTGCTGAAAACCCACACGTGCTCCAACAGAAACCACTCCATGATTTAAAAGTCGGTGTTCGGTGTGAAGTGTCAGGACAACGCATAATTGAAAAACACATCGCACTGGGCTGCTGAAAACCCACACGTGCTCCAACAGAAACCACTCCATGATTTAAAAGTCGGTGTTCGGTGTGAAGTGTGAGGACAACGCATCATTTAAAAACACATCGCACTGGGCTGCTGAAAACCCACACATGTTCTAATAGAAACCAGTCCGTGATTTAAAAGTCGGTGTTCGGTGTGAAGTGTCAGGACAACGCAGTATTACAGAACACACGACATTTTGATGCTAAAAACCCACACGTGTTCCAACAGAAACCGCTGCATGATTTAAAAGCCTGTGTTTGGTGTGGAGTGTCAATGTATCGAGACCAATGACGACCACTTTCAACACAGACTTTGAAAAGGTATGCAAAAATGCTGATATACGTGTCAGTCGTTGAGATAACAGCCTTTTTTTCTTCAAGTTAAAAATACCATTTATTGACCATACCGAATGTAACTGGAACGCATGGTGCGTCGTAACTACATAAAACTGAAGAACTGCCTTCTGTATTTCGGGCCAGTTTCATGCGCGCCAACCTATATTAGGCGAACGCTTAAACACCACAAAATAGCAGGAATTTGTGTTACAGAAAACGAGAAGCCCCCAAATGGGGTATTAACCTGTAGGAAAACTAAGTTTAAGCTGGAGAACTTCGCATTAAGGAAAGTGTCATTCACATCAGGCAAATTATAGAGAGAGCCTTGCCACTGCACGTGCATAAGTCCAGTATGTCGTCGAGCAACTCTTGAAGGTCGCAAGAGACGATGCGTTTCATGTGAAAGCATTTTACTTATCGAAATTAATTGGGTTCGAAAGAGGCACTTGTTTACCGTTCCGAACAGATCGGTCATCCGTTTTTCCTTGCAGAAAGGCGTGTCTTGAAAGGATCTGCGATACACATTTGCATTTTAGTACGTCATTTGAAATGCAGGATGTGCTAATCATATCAGCCATTACTACGTCCGTCCATCCGCTTAAAGGTACTATAAGTATATCTGTACCTATTTCAAAAAAACCTTTCTGCATTAGGAAGCCCGAACTGTACAAACGATGAACTTTGTTTTCTAGTCTTTTCCTGATCGCCTCAAAAATGCAGATACAATTGAAATCATAATATATTTTATTCCATAGCATTGCTCTAAAATTTTTGTTGTTGTTGTTCGGGGTTTAACGACCACACCGTGAGCTATATAATCGGTCGCTTGTCCCTAATTTAGGGCCACTGGCTCCAGGGAACGGAGAGAGCCAGTGCCGCAAGACAAACGCAAAATCCATGCCTCATTGGGGATTCAAAATCGGACTTAACTCGGACGAATAGTCAGAAGCCATCGCTTAGACCACCGCGTCACCGGGGTTTCCAGAATTTAAAACGAAGAATTTACGTTCAGTTTCTTCTTCATTTAATGCACAGTTTTACCTCTAAGGTCACACATGTATATTGCATTTTTCCTCTCTGTTTCTAACAATCATATTTAAAAAAACTATCTCTTCATGGGATAATGTTCGTGGTAGTAAATCTTATGCATATAATTTCAAATATTTCGTTGAGCACAATTCGGACATAAAGGGTAAAATAAGTGTACACTTTCGTTTCCGATCCCATTTGTACACATACCGAGCACTGAATCAGGATTTTTTTATACGATACCGGGTTGGGCATCCTTTAGCCCGAATTACAGAACGTAGGCATATATTTCACATAGTATGTGTCTACTCCCATAGCATACCAGGCGTTTACCAGACAGTCTTTTAACTCACTCAGATTTGACGGAAGAGGTCATTGCTCATGGACCTTTTTTACGCTTTCCAACCGTAGGTTGGAAAGCGTATATGCTCTAGCTTTGTCCGTCTGTATGTCTGCCTGTCCACACGATAAATCGCGTAAAAATGGTTCGATTTCGATGAAATTTTAGTATGTCGTAGATGACATCCTGGGAACAAAATCTATTGAAAATCGGTGAAATGGTATCAAATGTCAGGACATAAGAGCGAGATCCATTCCATCGCCTTATGCGTCACAACTTACGTGAAAGTGCTTCGATTGCGACAAAACATTCTCACGTTGTTCTGGAGGTCTACTGAACCAATTCTATTGAATATCATTGAAATAAGGTCAAAGATCAGGGCACAGCAGCAAGATATATTCCACAGCCATTATACTCATAATTTGACTAAAAATGCTTCTAGTGCGACAAAACTTTAGTATGTTGTTCCGGAGATATACTGAACTAATTCTGTTTGATATCATCAAAATGGGGTCAAACCTCAGGGCACAGGGGCGACATTCATTCCTCAGCCATTATCCTCATAACTTGAGTAATGACTTGAATAATGATTTCTGGTATGTTAAAAAGCGTATCATAATCAGTGCATTGCATGATTTTACTAACTTGTTTCAAATGTGTCCCGAACATTCTCAATAGGGTTCAGATAAGGGCTTTGTGGTGGCCAGGGAAAATGGTGGAAGTCGATGTCATGCTCGCTGAACCATTGTCGAAGATGTCTTGCCCGATGCTCAGTAGCATTTTCATCCATAAAGAAGTTAGTAAAATCATGCAATGCATTGATTATGATACACTTTCAAACATACCAGAAATCATCACTCAAGTTATGAGGATAATGGCTGTGGAGTAAATCTCGCTCCTGTGACTGACCTTTCACCTCATTTCGATTATATTAGACAGAACCGGTTCAGTATACCTCCGGAACAACATACAAAAGTTTGATCGCAATAGAAACATTTTTAGTCAAGTTATAAAGTAATGTCTATGGAATAATTCTCGCTCCTGTGACATAACCTTTGACCCCATTTTGATTATATTAAACAAAACCGGTTCAGTATACCTCCGGAACAACATACAAAAGTTTGATCGCAATAGAAGCATTTTTAGTCAAGTTATAAAGATAATGGCTATGGAATAATTCTCGCTCCTGTGACATAACATTTGACCCCATTTCGATTATATTCAACAGAACCGGTTCGGTATACCTTCGGAACAGCATGTTAAAGTTTTGTCGCAATTGAAGCATTTTCACGTAAGTTATGATGCATAAGGGCAATAGAATGTTTCCCGCTCCTATGACCTTTGACCACATTTCGCCCTTTTTCAATAGGGTTCGTCCCCAGGTGGTTCCCTCCCACATACTAAGAAAGAATTTTTCAAATCGGAGATTTAGAAGCAGAGATATAGGGGGAAACGCAATTTACCTCTCGGTCCCCTAGCTAAAAGTCTATGAATATACTTGAAAATTTTGAAATTATATGAAACACATGTCACACTGAAAACACTATCCAACAAGGAAGGAATTTTTCAAATCGGACTCCTAGAAGTAGAGATATTGACAAAAATAAGATATACATCTACGCCCCCTGGTGGAGAAACTGTGGAATATTTTAAGAAGAAAATATTCCAAAAAGGTTTATCGATGTGAGTGGCATCAGTCCACGAAAGACGTTTTTCAATCGACGTTTTAGAAGCTCAGATTTTATGGCAAATGCATCAGAAGCAAAAATGAACACTCACGCCCCCTGGTGGCCAAGTATTCATTATCAAAAATTTGAAATTATATGCAAAAGATTTGGCATCAGGAGGTGTATCCGCTGAAGAATTTTTTTTTCAAATCGGAGTTTTAGAAGAAGGGTTATTGGGAAAATTGTAATTTACTTTTACGCAACCTAACGGAAAATCTATGCGTAATTTGAAAAAATAACTATATCTAAAATACTCTTCGACATAAATGGAATCGAAAGGTAAAAGAATTTTTTTCAATCGGATGTCTAGAAGCAAATATGTGGAATAAAATGAGTTTTTGAATTCGACATCATATGCATTTACGCCCTCTAGCGGTGAAATTGCACATCGTAGAAAAAACCAAACGAAGGATCATCATTCGCATATTTCAAGCTTCCCAATGCAAAAATAATTTTTTAAATCGGACTAATAGTTGCAGAGATATCGTGGGTACAGACGGACGGAAGGACAAACCGGTTACATAGCGCGATCTTCTTTTTACAAAAGACGTGCTAAAAAACAAGTATGTTCAGGATCTCATTTTCAAGTAGATTTTTTTAACAGTGCACATTACAAAAATTAGCATAAACAAGAAAAATGACACCAAATTTTCGGGTGTAATAAGCACGTCTTTTGAATCCCTTCTGACTCAAATTAAATTTATCAAAGCTATTCAAAGTCAATGAACCGGTATGGAAAACAATAGTATCTGACGGAAGAAAGAAGTTTTTCAATCGGGTTTTTATTCCATCAGATGCTGCTGGAAATGGAATCGTGAGCTTACGCCCTCTGGTCGCAGACTTGTGCTTTAAGAAAAACATGAATTTATATGAGAAACATTTCGCACCGGAAACGTTCTCCAACACAGAAATAATTTTTCAAGTCGGACTCTTAGAAACAGAGATATCGAAAAAAATAAGATGTGACTTTACGTCCCCTGGTGGAAAAACCATGCATTATTTTAGGAAGAAAGTGTACTCAAAATTTTTCCATATGAGCGGTATTGTTACAGGAAAAAAAAATTTTAGTCGAGTTTTCAGGAGCCCAGATTTTGCTATAAATACATCGGAGCAGAAATTAAAACTTATGCCCCCTGGTGGTCATACCATTCTTTACCAAACATTAGCAATTTTGTGAAAAATATTTTCCATCTGGTCTTGTATGCGATACAGGAAGAATTTTTCAAATCGGAGTTTTAGAAGCAGAAAACGCAACTTACCTTTGTGCCTCCTAGCGGAAAGTCTGTGATTTACTTGAAAATTTTGAATTTATAGAAAAGCATTTCGCATCGGAAACACTATCCAACAAAGAAGGAATATTTCAAATTGGACTCCTAGAAGTAGAGACATGTACAAAAATAAGATATACATCTAATATCCCTGGCGTAGGAACCCTACATTATTTCAAAAAGAAAATGTTCCTAAAAGGTTTGTCGACATGAGTAGTATCGATCAACAAACAACTTTTTTTAATTCAGATTTTAGAAGCTCATATTTTGCTGCAAATACATCAGAAGCGGAAATTAATATTTACACCCCTGGTGGCCAAATCATTTTTTTACAAAAACTAGAAATTATGTACAAACGATTTCTCATCAAGAGCTGTATCCGGTGCAGAAAGAATTTTTAAAATCTTAGATTTAGAAGCACAGATATAGGGGGAAACGCAACTTACCTTTACGCCACCTAGCGGAAAGTCTATGAATTACTTGAAAATTTTCAAATTACATGAAAAACATGTCTCACTGAAAACACTATCTAACAAAGAAGTTTTTTTTTTAAATCGGACTCTTAGAAGTAGAGATATTGACGAAAATATGATATACATCTACGCCCCCTGGCGGAGAAACTGTGCAATATTTTAAAAAGAAAATATTCCAAAAATGTTTATCGATGTGAGTGTCATCAGTCCACGAAGAATTTTTTCAATCAATATTTTAGAAGCTCAGATTTTATGGCTAATACATCAGAAGCAAAAATTAACACTTACGCCACCTGGTGGCCAAAGTATTCTTTACCAAAAATTTGAAATTATGTACAAAACATTTTCCATCAGGAGGTGTATCCGCTGAAGAAAACATTTTTGAAATCGGAGTTTTAGAAGAAGAATTATCGGGAAAAAATGTAATTTACTTTTACGCCCCCAGCGGAAAATCTATGCGTAATTTGAAAAAGTAGCTATTTCTAAAATACCCTTCGACATAAATGGAATCGAAAGATAAAGGAATTTTTTCAATCGGATGTTTAGAAGTAAATATGTGGAATGAAACGTATTTTTGAATTCGACATCATCTGCACTTACGCCCTCTAGCGGCGAAATTGTACATCGTAAAAAAAAAAAAACGAAATAAAGGACCATCATTCGAATATTTAAAGCTTCCCAATGCAAAAAGAACTTTTTCAAATCGGACTAATAGTGGCAGGGATATTCGTGGGTACAGACGGACGGATGGACGGGCGGACAAACCGGTAACATAAGCACGATCTTTTTTTACAAAAGACGTGCTAAAAATCTATGTACGTTAAAATAAAATGGTTGGGAACATAATATAGCAGCACTCGTAATGTTTTTTTTCGGTTCTTTATGTGAACGCTATTGCTGAATTAGAAGAGCATTTCATCGATAATGGCTACCATGCAAGAAAAAGCGGTGTGCGTGTTGTGGTTCCATGAGACCGAATCGGCGGTTACTGTCCAGCGTCATTTCAGAAAAGGGTACAGACGATCACCACCGGACCAAAAAAGCATAAATGCTTGGTATAAAAAGTTTAAAGCGACGAGTAGTGTTGGCGATCTACCCCGAGCGGGCCGAAGAGACAGCTGCATCTTTAATTAGACATTTCTACGAAGCCCCAGGAAATCCATTCGTCGTGCTTAACTGGAATTTAGGATTCCCCGTGCCACCGTTCACAAAATTTTACACAAACGTCTTCATCTGTATACTTTTAAGGTACAGATCGTTCAAGCTCTTCAGCCTGATGACCGGCCTACCCGTGCTACATTTGCGACAGAGATGTTGCATCGCATAGCTCATGATAGTGATTACCTGCATCGTGTCTGTTTCTCAGATGAAGCCATATTCTACGTATCTGGATGAAGCCATATTCTACGTATCTATTCTACGTATTTTTTTAAATCGGCACAATGTGCGAATCTGGGGATCAGAAAATCCCCATTATGTCATCGAACAACAGAGGAGTAGACCGAAAGAGAACGTATGTTGCGGCCTAATGCATGACAGAATCGTCGGACCGTTCTTTTTTACAGAGCCCACGGAAACATGTAACGTGTACCTGGATATTCTGGAACTTTTTGTAGCACCTCAGTTGCATACACACCAATCTTCGGTTATTTTCCAACATGACGGTGCCCCACCACTATGGTCAATAATGGTTCGTTAGTTCTTGAATGCCACATTTCCGGACAGATGGATAGGCCGCGACGGTCCCATGACATTGCCACCTCGATCGCCCGACATAACCCCTCTGGAATTTTTCCTGTGGGGTTATGCGAAAGACCAAGTTAACTCTAGCTGTGTTCCGGATTTAGAGACGTTGAAGAGCAGAACAACGGACGTCATTGGTTCTGTCTCTGATGAGATGTTAAACAAAACATAACGTGAAATCGAATATCGCTTAGATGTCCTCCAGGCCACAAATGGCGCCCATGTGGAGGTGTACTGACACTGGAAAAAAAAAACTTTACCTATGCACCATCATTGTCGTGCAATCCCTTTCTCGTGCCTGTAATACATTTTTTATATTAACTTTTGTAATATGGGAAAGGCTTTATGGATACCCTGTATATATTTTCTGTGCTGTTAGGATACACCAACGGCATAGCATACACGCCAGCTTTTTCTTTCTCACACTGTCTATCCTTGCAGCTTAATATTATATGTGATGACGGGGTCGGTAAATTCATTGCTACTGAGATGTACCGACGTAATAAATTTTTCAATCAATATGCAAAGCCTGGCATATATGTGATGGATCCTGCACATCTCATTGTCTTACTAGTTGATTTTGTCGATTTCTTACAGTTCTATGCATTATATCTATGTCACCTTTTTTTAATTCGGCCTTTAGACCTTTACTATAAATATCCTCAATTTCGTTATTATTTAAGTAGTTGCGTTTGTTTACATTATACGCTCTATAGAACCATGCTCTAAAGGCAGAGTTTATACCCTTTTGGGCAGTATGAATAATGAGGGACAAGGTTCAAGGTTCAGGTTATTTTATAGATGTTTCATTTCCTTTTTTACGCTTTCCAGCAGTAGGTTGAAGAATCATATATGCTCCAGCTTTGTCCGTCTGTCTGCCTGTCCAAACGAGATCTCGCGTAAAACTGGTTCGATTACGATGAAATTTTAGTATGTGGTAGCGGACCACCTGGGGACGAACCCTGTTGAAAATGGGCGAAATGGGGTCAAAGGTCAGAGCATATGAGCGGGATCCATTCCATTGACCTTATGCGTCATAACTTGCGTAAAAATGGTTCGATTTCGATGAAATTTTAGTATGTCGTAGAGGATCACTTGCGGACGAACCCTATTGAAAATGGGCCCAAAGGAATCATAGGAGCGGGATCCATTCCATTTCACTTATGCATCATAACTTGACTAAAAATGCCTCTATTGCGACAAAAGTTTAGTATATTGTTCCGTAGGTATGCTGAACCGGTTCTGTTGAATATCTATGAAATAGGGTCAAAGATCAGGACACAGGAGCGAGATTTATTCCACATAACTTGAGTAATGATTTCTGGTATGTTGGAAAGCGTATCATGATCAATGCACTGAATGATTTTACTAACTTGTTTACATTTCTTTTGTCATCAGGGAAAGTCGAATTCCTCTTCAGCAAATTGGCATGCAAGGTTAACTAGGTATTTCTGCTCCAGAGGTAAACCACAAGTTATTCTGCCTCTCTCTCTCTCTCTCTCTCTCTCTCTCTCTCTCTCTCTCTCTCTCTCTCTCTCTCTCTCTCTCTCTCTCTCTCACTCTCACCACCGTAGGTAATTCTAAAATCTTTAAACAGTCCCCTTTCGATATTAACGGGCCACTGATTTCGGGGATTGCGGTAGCTATTGCAGGAAGGCAGGTGCACAACCTATGCCTCATTCATGACTCGAACACGGACTCATTCGCTCCAACTGTCAGAGGCTAACGCTTGGACCAGTATGCCACCTGGACATCTACATTTCTATCATCTGTGTACACTGAGTGGCCACTTCATTATGACCACCCCCTCAGTACTTCGTTGGGCCACCTTTTGCCTTTAATACTGTGTCGATTCTTCGTGGCATGGACTCCACGAGATGTTGATAGGTAATTTGTGGAATCTGAGGCCATGCTTGATGAAAAGCACTTTCCAGGAGTGTGAGATTGCAGGGTTGTGAATCCAGCTGTCTGATGGCTCGTTCAACTTCATCCCACAAATTCTCAATGGGGTTGAGATCTGGAGATTGTGGGGGCCATCTAAGCAAAGTATACTCACCGGCATGTTCCTGAAACCAATCCTGTACAATACGAGCACTATGGCAGAACGCATTATCTTGTTGAAAGTAGCCATCGCCATTGGGTTAAACCATCCACATGACAAAATGCACTTGGTCTGCAACAATGTTTAGATATGACGTGCCAGTCAGACGTTGATCAATACGAATTAGAGGGCCCAAAGCATGCCAGGAAAACATTCCCCAAACCATAACGTTGCCTCAACCAGCTTGAAGGATTGTAGCAATGCATTTGGGGTCCATGCTTTCGTGCTGTTTCCGCCAAATTCTCACTCGGCCATCCGCATGGTGCAACTGAAAACGTGATTCATCGGACCACATAATTTGTTTCCAATTATCGACTGTCGAATCCTTGTGCTTCTGTGCGAACTGGAGACGTTTTCTCTTGTTAACTGCAGACAGTAAAGGTGTTCGAACAGGCCTTCGGCTGCCATATCCCATCTGATGCAGTGTACGGCGAACAGTGCGTGCAGAGATCATTTGAGGGGATCCTCGATTTAGATGGTCTGTAATTTGCTGCACTGTTGCCTTTCTGTTGTCTGTTACCAGTCTGGACACTCTCCGTTCCGCCCAAGCAGTCACTAGTCGATGCCGACCACACGTTGCACGTAGAGACCCAGTTTTTTTACTAACAGTCCAGTCCTTAAACACTTTAACAGTAGCTGCTCTGGAACATTTCACGAATGCGGCGGTTTTGGCGATACTCGCTCCATAGCTCCGAGCTCCTACAATCATCCCACGTAGAAAGTCCGTCTAATCGCATTTGTTACTTATCTCGTCACCCAAAAATCACTTCTACTACTGTCGCAATCACTAAGCTTTCCCTTTTTATACTAGCCTGGCCATCTGGCGGCAACAGCGTGCAGCCATAGCTCATTTGCTTAAAACTGTCGGGTGGTCATAATAAAGTGGCCACTCAGTGTATATGTTTTTGTCGTGGGTTTCATGGCCACCGTGAGAAACTCAATTGGCTATAAGCAGTCACACGCCCTAATTTAGGGCTGTTGGTTCCACAAAAGGCAGAGAGCCAGTGCTTAAACCACTGCTCCATTGGGGCATCACACACACACACACACGCACACACAAATGTACACCTCTCGTCGAAGCAAAATTAATCTCACACCCCAATGTTATCTGTTATCTCTATATGGGAGACACAATCAAACTGTGACTGCTATTGCCAACTGCTTCGGAGTTCGGACCTACGGTATCACATCAGAATAACCGAATTCAGCCCTCAGTCATGGCTCACAGTTGCAGTAATGAAAGAACATCCCCCAGAGAATCCTCAGCAATGTGAACATCCTTATCTTGCAACGTAAGTACAACCGCGTCTTCATTTTTGAATGTGAGCACTAACATCTCCTGATATTTTGAGGAAGAAATGCAAATTTGCCAAAGCGAGCGACACTGTCGAAGCATGTAATATGTAAATTCCGTAAATGAGGAAATGTCAAAGTGAGGTGCTAAAAACACTGTACCAGAAACTGACGCCGAAGTTTCATTTCCAGTTTTAATCAGATTGTAATCAGTGATTTCTGCGCCCTATCTTGAGCTATGCCCAGGGCATCCGCTCCGCCTGCACTGCCCCAGTTACGCCTCCGATGCAATGATATGGTCTCTATCGATCTACCAATGGTTTGGCATAAGTTATTAAAAGAGGGAAACACATCGCAGTACGCCGTATAATTAATTGCGTGATACAAATACACGTCGTACTGCTAGTGACGTCACCCGTGTCATTTTCAAGCAAGTTGGTAAAATCATGCAATGCATTGATTATGATACGCTTTCCAACATACTAGAAATCATTACTGAAGTTATGAGGATAATGGCTGTGCAATAAATCTCGCTCCTGTGCCCTGACCTTTGACGCCATTTCGATAATATATTAAACAGAATTTGTTCGGTATATCTCCGGAACAACATACTAAAGTTTCGTCGCAATAGAAGCATTTTTATTCAAGTTATGCGGATAATAGCTGGGGAATAAATCTCGCCCCTGTGCCCTGACCTTTGACCCCATTTCGATGATATTCAGCAGAAATGATTCCGTATACCTCGGGAACAACATGATAATGTTTTGTCGCTATCGAAGCATTTTTACGTAAGTTAAGACGCATAAAAGCAGTAGAATGGATTCCGCTCCTATGTCCTTACCTTTAACCCCATTCTTCCCATTTTCAACAGGGTTCGTCCCAGGTATTCCCCTACGACATGTTAAAATTTCATCGAAATCGAACCATTTTTACGCAAGTTATGACGCATAAAGGCAATGAAATGGATCCCTCTCCAGTAGGCTGACCTTTGACCCCATTTCACCCATTTTCAACAGGGTTCGTCTCCATGTGGTCATATCGAAATCGAACCATTTTTACGCAAGTTATGACGCATAAGGGCGATGGAATGGATCCCGCTCCTACGTCCTGACCTTTGACCCCCCTTTCGCCCATTTTCGATAGGGTTCGTCTCCAGTTGTCCCCTACGACATCCTAAAATTTCATCGAAATCGAACCATTTTTATGCGAGTTATCGTGCTGACAGACAGGCAGATGGACAAAGCTGAAACATATACGCTTCTTCAAACTACATTTGAAAAGCGTAAAAAATCATCTTTGTTTCTTACGTGCTCTAATGCCCTGCGTTTTATGTCTGCTGTTGCCTTGAAAAAGCCTCTCAGTGGAGAGCGAATGCTTGGCGAATCTTTATGCGTATTAAACCAGTGTATAAGAAGATGTGACTTCCAAAGTGGAATATATAGAGCTATGCAAGACAGCACGAAAAAGTATCACTGAAGACGTAAGGAAATTCAACTGTGAGCTAGTGAGGAAAGCAATTGAAAACAACCAAAGCCTAAAAATAGCAAATGGACATCTCAGTAAGGGAAGAAAACAGATTATGGCTCTGAGAAAAGAAGATGGTTCTATAACAAGAAATAGAGGCGAAATTTTAACAAGAGTGAAAGATTTCTACTCCAAATTATATGAAAGGGATGATACATGTACTCCAGACACCATGAAAGGTACCAGTACCAGAGTTCTTCCAGTCCTTCCAGCAGAAGTTGCACATGCAATCAAGAACATGAAGAGGGGAAAAGCTCCAGGAGAAGATGGAATTACTGTAGACATCATACAAGAAGCAAGTGGAGAAATCGAAACAGTACTCGCCCAAATTTTCACTCGATGCCTTAATGAAGGGAAAATTCCTGAGGATTGGAACCATGCTACAATGATCCTGCTACATAAAAAAGGTGACATTGAGGATCTCAGGAACTACAGACCTATCAGCCTCCTATCAGTGGTTTATAAAATCTTCACTAAAGTTCTTTCACACCGCTTGAAGGTAACACTGGACATGGCTCAACCGAGAGAACAAGCTGGATTCAGGAGTGGCTACAGCACAATAGATCATATCCACGTACTGAGAGAACTAATTGAAAGAGCGAGGGAATATGAACTTCCATTGTGCATGGCTTTTATCGATTATGAAAAAGCTTTTGATTCGGTGAAACCATCAGCAGTTACCACGGCTCTGAAATCCTGCGGTATTGAAGATGCATACATTAATATTATTAATAACATCTATGAAAATGCAAGTGCAAAGATTCGGCTGTTTGAAAATACAACACACATAAAAATTGGAAAGGGAGTGAGACAAGGTGACACCATATCTCCGAAGCTCTTTAATGTCACATTGGAAAATGTCTTTCAATCACTGAACTGGGAAAACAAAGGGATAAAGATTAATGGAGATTATCTAACCCACCTTCGTTTTGCTGATGACGTAGTCATTTTTGCAACTACCCCATCAGAGCTGCAGAGTATGATCCAGGAACTTGCTGACAAGAGTAAAGAAGTGGGATTAAAAATGAACTTTCAGAAGACAAAAGTGATGTTCAATGCTTTTACAAGAAATGAAGATTTATCGATTGATGGAGAAAAACTGGAGATAACAGATACGTATGTTTATCTTGGACAGCAGATATCAAGTGAGAGTCACATTGATGAAGAAATTAATCGGCGTACAAAACTTGCCTGGAGAGCTTTTGGAAGAAACAGCATAATTTTCAAGAGCAATATGCCATTATGTCTTAAAAGAAAAGTGTTTGATCAATGCATCCTTCCAGTGCTTACGTATGGTGCAGAGACGTGGACCTTAACTAAAAGAGACATACAAAGGCTGCAGACAACTCAAAGCAGCATGGAGAGGTGCATGCTTGGTATAACCAGCAGAGATAAGAAGAGGAACTCGTGGATCCGAAAAATGACGAGAGTGGAAGACATCATGATCAGAGTTAAATCCCTGAAATGGCAATGGGCTGGACATACTGCCAGAAGGACAGACCATAGATGGACAGCCGAAATTTTAGATTGGATTCCAAGGGACAGGAAAAGACCCAGAAAAAGACCACATGGGAGATGGGTGGATGAAATTCGTAAATATGCGGGAGTGACATGGAGGAGACTGGCACAAGACAGACCGTTGTGGAGGAAACTTGGGGAGACCTTCGTCCAGCAGTGGATTGATAATGGTTGACGATGATGATGATGATGATATATATATACAGTTGTTGCAGGAACTTGCTGACAAGAGTAAAGAAGTGGGATTAAAAATGAACTTTCAGAAGACAAAAGTGATGTTTAATGCTTTTACAAGAAATGAAGATTTATCGATTGATGGAGAAAAGCTGGAGATAACAGACACGTACGTTTATCTTGGACAGCAGATATCAAGTGAGGGTCACATTGCTGAAGAAATTAATCGGCGTACAAAACTTGCCTGGAGAGCTTTTGGAAGAAACAGCATAATTTTCAAGAGCAATATGCCATTATGTCTTAAAAGAAAAGTGTTTGATCAATGCATCCTTCCAGTGCTTACATATGGTGCAGAGACGTGGACCTTAGCTAAAAGAGACATACAAAGGCTGCAGACAACTCAAAGCAGCATGGAGAGGTGCATGCTTGGTGTAACCAGGAGAGATAAGAAGAGGAACACGTGGATCCGAAAAATGACAAGAGTGGAAGACATCATGATCAGAGTTAAATCCCTGAAATGGCAATGGGCTGGACATACTGCCAGAAGGACAGACCATAGATGGACAGCCGAAATTTTAGATTGGATTCCAAGGGACAGGAAAAGACCCAGAAAAAGACCACATGGGAGATGGGTGGATGAAATTCGTAAATATGCGGGAGTGACATGGAGGAGACTGGCACAAGACAGACCGTTGTGGAGGAAACTTGGGGAGACCTTCGTCCAGCAGTGGATTGATAATGGTTGACGATGATGATGATGATGATGATATATATATACAGTTGTTGCAGGAACTTGCTGAGAAGAGTAAAGAAGTGGGATTAAAAATGAACTTTCAGAAGACAAAAGTGATGTTTAATGCTTTTACAAGAAATGAAGATTTATCGATTGATGGAGAAAAGCTGGAGATAACAGACACGTACGTTTATCTTGGACAGCAGATATCAAGTGAGGGTCACATTGCTGAAGAAATTAATCGGCGTACAAAACTTGCCTGGAGAGCTTTTGGAAGAAACAGCATAATTTTCAAGAGCAATATGCCATTATGTCTTAAAAGAAAAGTGTTTGATCAATGCATCCTTCCAGTGCTTACATATGGTGCAGAGACGTGGACCTTAGCTAAAAGAGACATACAAAGGCTGCAGACAACTCAAAGCAGCATGGAGAGGTGCATGCTTGGTGTAAACAGGAGAGATAAGAAGAGGAACACGTGGATCCGAAAAATGACAAGAGTGGAAGACATCATGATCAGAGTTAAATCCCTGAAATGGCAATGGGCTGGACATACTGCCAGAAGGACAGACCATAGATGGACAGCCGAAATTTTAGATTGGATTCCAAGGGACAGGAAAAGACCCAGAAGGAGACCACATGGAAGATGGGTGGATGAAATTCGAAAGTATGCGGGAGTGATATGGAGGAGACTGGCACAAGACAGACCGTTGTGGAGGAAACTTGGGGAGACCTTCGTCCAGCAGTGGATTGATAATGGTTGACAATGATGATGATGATGATAAGTGGATTTAACAACGCTATATGCGCTTCTCCATTAGGCACGGTCTGATGTACTGTGAAATAACGAAATCATTCTTCATAAACACAAAACAAATCTTCTAATTTCCTGGAGAAAATGAATTCCATTGTTAAACCATCGAGATATTAAACAATGCAATGCTTTCAGTATTTTCATTGTTTAAATTGTTGTAGCTTTTGTGAACAAATCATAATCAGCAGCAGACAAAATGACTCTTATCTCATATCTCATACTTCCATTAGTCGTTTCGTGACGTCACTACTCAGATCGTCCTTGTACGTTTACCTTGTCGCCACATTTCCTTACGTATTTGCGTCATAAACAACGTATAATTATTTTTTCGTATTTTGCTCGGGGGTTCAACCACCACCGTGAGCAACTCGATGAATAAAGAAACGAACTCAACAGTTAAATCACGTTTAACCACAACCTAATAATAAAACAAAACTTTACGGGAAACATAAACCACGATGCTAATAAAATGACGTAACACCCACATGCACAGTAAAATATAGGACGTGACGCAGTTCATCTAGAGAAATATTTCTATTGGCTCATCATAAATACACTGCTGGCCACCTAAAATGCAACACCAAGAAGGACACGAGATAGCAAAGCCAGATTTACTGGACACATATAACAACAGATACAAAGATGAAACGATTGAGCTTACAGGCCCGTGCGACTTGCGGAATACGCAGACATCAATAGTTCGTGTGGCCCCCATGGCTGGCAATAACGGTCGCTACATGTCGCGGCATCGAACGAAAGAGGCTTTGGATGTGAGCTTGGGGTATGCCGGTCCAGGCTGCTTCTACACGTTGCCACAGTTTATCAGGCGTAGCCGCGGGTAATGCTTGCCGAGCCACTGGGTTGCCGATCAGCGACCAGACGTGTTCGATGGGCGACATATCAGGAGTACAGGCGGGCCACGGCAGCAGTGGCACCTAGTGGGCCGTGAAGAATTTTTGCACGATACGTGCCACGTTCGGACGCGCATTGTCCTGTTGAAACGTGGCCGCTGGCAGGTCCTGCAGGTAAGGGAAGACTACAGGCTACAAAACGTTGGAGATGGTGCGGTGGCTGTTGAGTTTACTGGCGATGCGTACCAGAGGGGTGCGGGTGTCATATCCAATTGCCCCCAAACCATAACGCCAGGCGACTGACTGGTATGGCGATGCATAATGCAGGCGTCATACAGTCTCTCGCCGCGGTGCCGCCACACGCGGGTTAGACCGTCGTGGTGTTGCAGGCAGAAGCGGGATTCGTCGGAGAAGTCAATGTCGTACCATTCCGTAGTCCAGGTGCAGCGTTCAACGGCCCACTGCCTCCGCATTCGCTGGTGGTGTAACGTCAATGGTAATCTGAGCAATGGGCGCCGTGCGACAAGTCTCCGCTCCTGCAGACGACGTCGAACGGTACGTGCTGACACAGGTTATTGCGCAACACACCCTAATTCCTGTGCTACCGTTCGTGATGTGGCGGTGCGAGCCGTCAATGCCCGCCACACAACATGCCGGTCCTCTGGTATGGTGGTGTACCGCGGCTGCGGCAATCGCTCACGTCGGTCCGTCCGTCCCTCCTGCACCCACCGAATCCATACTCGCCTCACTGTGGCTGGATGTCGTCCCACACGTGCGCTGATGTCTCGGTACGATAAACCGCTGTCGCGATAAGCCACTATTCGTCCTCTGTCGAACTCCGAAACGTGCTGGCATGACTGCCGTATTCTGCGACGAGGCATCAGGAAGCTTCCCACGAACAGGTCCAGCAGCACAACACACTTCCACTACTCACACACCGCCTTCTGTGCACCCTTCTGACAGTGTTTCTCGGTGGCGTGCCGGGCGCACATGATTTGCATATGCCCTGCAAAGCTAATCGTTTGCATGTCCTCATGCGGGCGACGCATGCTGCGAATTTCAGGCCAATCGGATGCTTTCTTTTTGGTGGTGCATTTTGGGTGGCCTGCAGTGTATTTCACTAGATCAACTGCGTCACGTGAACCTCTTTAATGGATAAAATCATCGTGAAAAAGCTATTGCACAACACTTTAAGAAATCCAGCAGATGATGGCTATTGTGACGCAGCAGAAATGTATACGGGTTATTTTTCAATTTTAACGATTGTGAGAATACAACCTTCAATGGGGAAGAAAGAAATGTTTCGATTCCGATAGAAGCACCCAAGCAAGGTGTAGTTATAGGTTATAGTGTCAAAACACAAGTTTGTCCGTAACGCAGATCGAAACCGCGCCTCCTCACTCCGGAGTGAGTTGCTCTCCCAAATAAGCTACACGGACGGAATGTTTCGCTACAGGTTGTCTTGACACGGGTCATGGTACGTCGCAATCGGGGCGTTTCTGACCTTGCATCCTTGGAAGGAAAGCAACGGAAGAGGAAAGGTCATTGGAGGAAGGACTACCCTGAAGATGAAGCGATGGCAACATTGTATTCTAAACACTTGTACAGGACTATCCTAATATATAATCTGCTAGAGCCCTCCTCCTCCTAGGTGCCACTTTTTAAGTCGTCATAGCAACAACAGAGAAACAAATGTTTATGACGTCAAGCTTAGCCTTTCGTGCTTTCGTGTAGGTGACGTCATCACCTACACGCGCACAGTGCATGCGTATACCACTTTGTTTTGTTGTCATAGAAACAAAACACAGCTGCTGGTGTGACGTCATCTAATCCAAATCATTCTCACATGACGTCAGACGTCACAGATGTGTTACGTTACACGGGCAACTGTTGAGATACGAAAACTTTTTTTTTATTTTGGTTGGAGGTTTAACGACCACCGTGAACCACTCAGTGGGCTATAAGCAGTCGCCCGTCCCTAATTGAGGGTCACTGGTTACAGGGAAGGGAGGAAGCTAGTGCCGTAAGGCAAACACAACATCCATGCCTGACGGGATTTGAACCTTTCATACGAATGATCAGAGGCCAGCGCTTAGACCACTGCGCCACCGGGGCAAATAGCCATATGTGGTCAACATGTGGTACCGGACTAAACATTGTACCCCAAAACGAACCAACATAGACTCTGATTGACTGTATTTTGCCGAATAGCCATATGTGGTCAACATATGGTACCGGACTGAACATTGTACCCCAAAACGAACCCCCATAGACTCTGATGGACTGTATTTTGCCGAATAGCCATATGTGGTCAACATGCGGTACCGGACTGAACATTGTATCCCAAAACAAACCACCATAGACTCTGATGGACTGTATTTTGCCGAATAGCCATATGTGGGCAGCATGTGATACCGGACTGAACATTGTACCCTAAAACCAACCACCATAGACTCTGATGGACTGTGTTTTGCCGTAGCCATATATGGTCAATATGTGGTACCGGAATAAACATTGTACCCCAAAACGGAACACCATAGACTCTGATGGACTGTATTTTGCCGAATAGGCATATGTGGACAGCATGTGTAACCGGACTGAACATTTTATCCCAAAACGAACCACCATATACTCTGATGGATTGTATTTTGCCGAATAGCCATATATGGGCAGCATGTGGTACCGGACTGAAAATTGTACCCCAAAAAGAACCACCATAGACTCTGATGGGACTGTATTTTGCCCAATAGCCGTATGTAGTCAATGTGTGGTACGGGACTTCACATCAGGAATTATGTTCACTACTTGGACCGGTGTTTGCCGCCCCGCTGGCGCAGTGGTCTAAGCGATGGCCTCTGATCATTCGTCCGAATGGGGTCCGGGTTTGAATCCCGGTGAGGCATGGATGTTTTGTTTGTCTTACGGCACTGGCTCTCTGCCTTCCCTGGAGCCAGTGACCTTAAATTAGGGACGGGCGACTGCTTGTAGCCCATTGAGTTGCTCACGGTGGTCGTTAAACCTCCAATCAAAAAAAAAAAAAAGAACCGGTGTTTAGCCATCTGTATGTGGCAACGTCAAGAGTACGGCGATCTGACGACGTCAAGATAAAAATAGTTCACGGAAAAGAACAGGGGAAATTGATACAGGATTCACAGTCAGTGTAAACGAAAAATGTTGTGCACAAGGAAGTGTTGACGAAATAGTGACTAAAGGTTTTACAAAACACATAACAAACAGACAGCCCCTCGTATCAAATTCCATAACCGACTGCTCGGGTAATTTTCAGAAAGCTGTGAGCCAACGTCACCATCTATTGACGTGGAACTCAATAAATAAATGCCAATCATTTCTGTATCATAAATTTTATTTTTCCCCGTCATTATTGACGGTCTTTCATCTAGTAGTTGTTATAAAACATTATGGCAAAAGCTCTAATCTGCGTCGTCAAGCTCTTAATTCTGAAACAACACGTGAAGAACAGAAATGTCATCATGAAAACACTCTTTTCAAGATATATCATTCAAGGATAATTTTCTTCAAATCCTGAAAGTTCTTACAACTGTACAAATGCAAGAAAACCATTATTTCTTTTCAAATTCTATAAATGACTTAAAATTGCATCCCTTCAATGTTAAATTCTCGCATTTTCGCTACATAACTTTGATCTCGCTGTACCAGGATGAGTGATAACTTCGTAGCGTTTTGCGGTACAGATGTAGAAGCTCCGCCGAAAAAGTGGAGCATGCACAGTAAGATGGAATCTGCCCCACGCCTGAGTAGGTGATGTTCTCGGCTGCTCAGAGAGATAGGCAAGCGCCGGGCCTAACACGTGTGTGCCATTCATACGAGATCAGAATGTCGAAGAAACTTGTTGTTGTACCCCTACGACATTATTGGAAAAAAGGGTTGAACACGACAGTTGCTGCGAAGGAAATTTGTAGTTTAGAAGGTGAGGAAGAAGGGCACCCTGCAACAGCAAGAAAATGGTTCCAACGCTTCCGGTTCGGCGACACAGAGCTTGGTGTCAAAGCGAAGTGTGGGAGACCAGTCATCACCAACACCGAAGTTCTGCATCTAGCAGTTTAAACAGCACCCTGGAACCAACACCAGACGATTAATTAGCAGAGGAAGTCCATGCATCACAAACCACCATCGTTCGTCACCTACACCAGCTCGGTTTTCACTCCATACGTCCGCGAATGGTTCCCCTTGAGTTGAGCCCAAGGCAAGCTGAGAGCACGGTCGTCACGGCCTATGGGGATTCGTGGACGCGTCTCCCCCCCCCCCCCAGTATTTTGCCAAATGGGGAACCCAGGGACAGACCACATTGAGTGGGAAACAAATCAATTAAAACATTGAGAATATTTTTTTACAAATCAATTAAAACATTGAGAATATTTTTTTACAAATCAATTAAAACATTGAGAATATTTTTTTACAAATCAATTAAAACCTTGAGAATTTCTTATTGCTGCACTAAATACAGTAAGCCTACCGGTTTTGTATTCTCCAAAACTTTTCGTGCAAGAGAGTGAAGCCAGTGTCTAAGCCATGCCGTCAACCAACTTGAACTAAACAAACTCCACCAGTGACTCCCTCCCCCGCTAATCGCAAATGGACTTGTCAGATCAGGATCATATGTAGAGGATTTTAGGAAGTGAGTGTCTGACCCCAGGTCTTAAACAACCCATAGGAATAGGAAGCTAGGAGATTTGGACTAGAGTGCCCGATTGGAAAGTGACACGGAAGCGAAGTAGAAAGGGGGAGGAAGACTCCCTTATTTATTACCGGGGGCCAGTACCCGGGGTCCGACGGCTTAACGTGCCCATCCGACGCACGGCGGATATTTAGTGGATCGAGCGTTCGTACCTGCCTGGGATCGAACCTTCGGTCCTTTCCGTGGCAGTCTCGAACGTTGCCCACTAGGCCACCCGCGGCCCATGGATTTGTCAGAGTGGGTGGAATGGCAAGCCACTGTCTCGTGTCCCAGTGATGACTCACCACTAACTCTCTTCTCAAGGCCTCATTTTACATTAGAAAGACGAGATGCACGTGCATTTTGGTGCTAATGTTTTAAGCCGTTGTTTGGTGATAAGATTCTGAATGTAAATTAATTCTCCAACTACTACATGATGAAGAGAAGTACAGATGTACAAGACGACCCCAAGGAACAAGCTTCGATTATGTCTTGGGGTTAAATGGAAGCCATAGACTTACTATGTTCCAACTTCTAAATCGAGGTTGCATAGAGCAAGATTTAAGTCTATAAACTAGGCTTACATATGAAACGTCATTAAAGAATAGGTGAAAAAATTTACTTTAACTGAATAAATACGTTGTTGACACTCACCTTTGAAAGAGTTCAATGAAATGATTTTACCCCTAATTACTTGTACAATGCAGCTCACATAAATTCTTCTTATTGCATCATGAAGTATCTAAAGGAGGATAAATTGAAAGGGTGGGGAAGGGGGGCGGAGCTCTTCAGAAAAAATAATACATTGTTTTGTAGTGGGAAGAACAAGAGAGTTGGGAAGGTAAGGGAAAATATATCTGTGTCCCCCTCCAATAATCAGAAGGCGGTGACGTCTATGCTAAGGAGCATGTGTCGAGAATTGCTGCAAAATCCTCATGGCGACCGGTTTTGGAGAAGAATCGTAACACATGATGAGAAGTCGGTCTCCCTACGTTACTCTGGTCAAGCAGTGGTTCAAAGAGGGCGTTTCGAAGTGAAGACAGTATTGTGAGTATGGTGGAATATCGAGGGTCCTGTCTACTGGGAGCTTCTGCCACATTATCGGGACGTTGATTGGAACCTGTATGTCAACCAGCTACAACACGTATGCGACGTTCTACGGCCGGGCAACCTCGAACTGGTGAACCGAAAGAAGATCCTACTGCAAATCGTCAACGCCCCAAGTCATTAGGTCACGG
Source organism: Macrothele yani (assembly GCA_039090855.1). Taxonomy (NCBI): domain Eukaryota; kingdom Metazoa; phylum Arthropoda; class Arachnida; order Araneae; family Macrothelidae; genus Macrothele; species Macrothele yani. The sequence continues at coordinate 54,518,087 of CM077028.1, forward strand.
ATTGTCCGCCAGAAAAATTCAGAATTTGGATGGCGTCCAAATCCTACCACACCTGGCCTATAGCCCGGATCTTGCCCCCTTGGATTTTCACGACATTTATATATGATAAGTCATATTTCATTACTTATTAATAACACAAAGTCACTTTGCCTAGATAATCTCCGAAAAACTCTTAGGCAACTCGTTTACAAGTGATATGAAAAGGCGGAGAATGCTTCATTTTCTAAAACTACATAAGACGGCAACACTGGACTTTACAGTCGCATAGTTGTATGGTTCTTCTCTTTGCGGATAACAGTCAGGTAAGATGTAATATACACTGGCGTGCAAAAATTAAGGACGTGACGGTTTTTCGAATGTAACGTCGTGCAGAAATGCTCCACATCGACCCAAATCATACCATAAGATCCCCAAGATGTAAGAATATGGGACAAGTGAGCAAACCCGTACAAACAAGGAATCCAAAGGATACAAAGGCACTTTATTGAATGTTTAAAATTAGGCACCGTGTATCGTTCGTAGCTCGTAACATCTACACAACATTTACAGAAGGCACGGTAAATAAACGGAAGACATAACGTAGATTTGCGAAATTCTGGTCCGGGGATATGAGTCTCGAAAATGAAAAACGCGATGTCCCAGAAGAAGCTATAGATGCTGTCGAGTTGGTGACCTTGATTGAATCCGGTCCTCGTCAAGCAGTACAGGAACTTGGCGAGAAACACAGAGTTATACTTCACAACCTTTTCCAGACATCGTTAATAGCTCGCACAATCTCTATGTTAGGGGAAAGCACCGGTAATGAACGCAAGATATACCGTTGATTTGCTAAATTCTGGTCCTGCGATACGATCCTCCAAAATGAAACACGCGATGTACCAGAAGGAGTTATCGATGGTGTCAAGTTGGTGACTTTGATTGAATCCGGTCCACGTCACAGTACAAGAACTTGGCGAGACATTTACAGCATACTTTTGCAACCATTTCTCTACATTTAGCTGATATAGGAAAATTGAAGAAGATGAATAAATGAGTCTTACATGAGTTGAAGGAGCTGCACAAAACACCGCGATTTCGTACATACTCTTCTCCGATTATGCGCAACCAAACAAACAACATTTTGAGGTTCAGCTCAAAATGTCTCCTTTATGACGAAATGGATTCTCTATAATTAATCGCTAACTGTAGCGCAATGTCTGAACTGTGGTGTAGCTCCAAAGCAGGTACTACATCCCAGGAAGAAGACAGCTATAGTTTGGTAGTCCGTAGCTATTATGTATGGTCCGGTTTTCCTTATATCCGAGTTAAACCATCACGATGGGCAGGAATTTTTAAGAATATAATATCACGTATGGAAAACTATCCACCAAACAACCGGCATTGGTCAATCTCATGGGACCATGTTCCTCCGTGATAACACCACGTTGTACGCCAGACGATTCAGAATCTGCACTAGCTCAGGTATGAAACCTTACCTCATCTGCCCTATTCACCTGATCTGTCCCCAAGGACTGAGTTCTTCAATCAAAAGTACATTTTCTACAGGATAAATCCTTCCTTAATCAAACATCAGTTGACACTGATGCATTCCATGAGATTGTCGCATCCCGAAGCCGATGGTTTTTCACGACGGTATACAGAAACTTGTATCTGGTTAGCAAGAGTGTGTTGCTTCTTCCGTTGCTTATTTTGATTCATAAATTTTATTTCGCACCCTATTTCGGATGCTTTATATTTTCACTAATATTCCGTAATTTCATCTACAGCAACTTAATATTAAATAACGGAGTTTCAGTTTCTTGTGAATGGAGAAAATACTTTACACACACACAAACACACTTAAACCACAGAGGAAGATAAGCAACGCAGAAGCTCTCTCTCTCTCTCTCTCTCTCTCTCTCTCTCTCTCTCTCTCTCTCTCTAAAAAGAAGAAACAGATGTCCTATTTGTTTTCTGTCTCCTACAAACGGCATATATGTTACTAATCCGAAATCATAAAAAGTAGTAAAAGGCTTGTGACGCATGTATTCCCTATTTAGTTTCTTCCTCTTATCAAAATTTTGTTGCATCTTAGTTGCACAGGGTGTCCATAAAGTATTTCCCACATCACAAAAATTATATAAAAAATGTATTATAGGTACAAGAAAGAGTTTGCATGACAATGATGGTGCACAAGTAAAGTTTTTTTTTTTTTTCGAGTGCCAGTACAACTCCACATGGGCGCCATTTGTGGGCTGGAGGACATCTAAGCGATAATCAATTTCAAGCCATGTTTTGTTCAACATCTCAGCAGAGACACAACCAATGGTGTCCTTTATTCTGCTTTTCAACATCTCGACATCCGGATCACTGCTTGAGTAAACTTGGTCATTCCCGTAAACACATAGGAAAACGTCAAGAGCGGTTATGTCGGACGATTGAGGTGGCCATGTCATGGGACCATTGCGGCCGATCCCTCTGTCCGGAAATGTGGTATTGAAGATATCACGAACCATTATTGACCAATGTGGCGGGGCACCGCCTTGTTGGAAAATAACCGGAGATTGGTGTGTATGCAACTGAGGTGCTACAAAAAGTTCCAGGATGTCCAGTTACACGTTACATATTACCGTGGGCTCTGTAAAAAAAGAAGTGTCGACGATTCTGTCATGCATCAGGCCGCACCATACGTTCACTTTCGGGCTAGCCTTCTGTTGTTCGATGACATAATGGGGATTTTCTGATCCCCAGATTCGTACATTGTGCCTATTTACTGTACCAGAGGCGTGGAATGTGGCTCCATCTGAAAAACAGACACGGTGCAGATAATCACTATCGTGAGCTATGCGCTGCAACATCTCCGTCGCATATGCAGCACGACGAGGCCGTTCATCATACTGAAGAGCTTGAACGATCTGTACCTTATAAACATACAGATGAAGACGTTTGTGTAAAATTTTGTAAACTGTGGTCCGGGGAATCCCAGTTTCCAATGAAGCACGAGCAGTGGATTTCCTGGCTCTTCGCAGATATGTCTCCTGAACAGCTGCAGCTGTCTATTGTGTAACCGGTGATCGGCCCGTTCTGGGAGATCGCCGACACTATCCGTCGCTTTAAGATTTTCATAATAAGCTTTTGTGTTTTTTTGGTCCGGTGGTGATCATCTGTACTCTTTTCTGAAATGACGCTGGACAGTAACCGCCGATTCGGTCTCATGGAACCACAACACGCAAGCCGCTTTTTCTTGCATGGTAGCTATTATCGATGAAATGCTCCCCTTATTCAGTAGTAGCGCTGACCTAAAGAACAGAAAAGAAACTTTGAGTGATGCTATATTATGTTGCCAACCATTTCATTTGAACTTACATAGATTTTCATATTACGTTTTGTAATGTGGAAGAGACTCGATGGCACCCTGTATATCCCGTGTTTTCATCTACAACAACGTATTATTAAACAGTTTACGGTTCTTAAGAAAGGAGAAAATACTCTACAGACACACACAGAGGAAGATAAGAACGCAGAAGCTCTCTCTCTCTACCTCTCTCTCTCTCTCTCTCTCTCTCTCTCTCTCTCTCTCTCTCTCTCTCTCTCTCTCTACCTCTCTCTCTCTCTCTCTCTCTCTCTCTACCTCTCTCTCTCTACCTCTCTCTCTACCTCTCTCTCTCTACCTCTCTCTCTCTCTACCTCTCTCTCTCTACCCCTCTCTCTCTCTCTCTCTCTCTCTACCCCTCTCTCTCTCTACCTCTCTCTCTCTCTCTCTCTACCTCTCTCTCTACCTCTCTCTCTACCTCTCTCTCTCTACCCCTCTCTCTCTCTCTCTCTTTCTCTACCTCTCTCTCTCTCTCTCTCTCTCTCTCTAAAAGAAGAGACAGATGTCCTATTTCGTTTTCTGTCTCGACAAACGGCATTGGTTATTCATCCGAAAGTATAAAAAGTAAATAGTAAAAGGCTTATGACGCGTATACTCCCTATTTAATCTCTTCCTCTTTTCTAAATTGTTACGTTTTATGTTGCACTCTGAACCTGAACGGCACATTGAACCTCCAAGGTTCTCCACACTTTTTATCTAGCTTATTGTTATAAAATCACGTTACTTAATAATTTTATCCGACAAACAGGCTGCTAAACTATGATGCAAAGAAACCCTGAGTTAATAGTTGTACGTTAAGTCATTTCGTTTCTGTTTTCATTTCTTGGCCAATACTCATTTCTTCCAAGGGCCAGCGGATGCTCTTTGAAGTTAAATGGCAATTTAGTAAAAAGTGGCAACAAAAACCTCAAAACATAATAGGCTCCAGTTTTATGCATCAGCAATCACAATGGCTTTTACGCGAAGCAAGGCAAATGACAGCAATACGAAGGTCATTTGGCGGGACTCCAACTGCCAATTCCACTTCACCATTTTAGAATTAATTTCACCTTTACTTTTCCTTTCTAAAGTGTAATTGAAGAACAAATGCTTCCGCATTGTTAATCTTATGTTTGTGGTGATCATTTAGTGTGTTAGTGCTAGTTTTGATTTCTTTAGAATGTGAAACCCATAAAGAATCCCGTTTGTGAAACAGTTTTTTCAAAGAAAAGGAAGGAAAGCTTATAACGTAACACTGTTTACGTTACGTAAGATTAGTTATCTGAAAGTTCCAAATGTCCAGCTGAATAGATGTTAAACTAAGGGTAATAAATGCGATGCAACTAATTGTACCAGATAGCTCACTTTAAGTCAAGGTTTTTAGGGCCAGACGGAACATATACAGAAAGTCCATTTACTAACGCATGCTTTTTATTGGTCCAGATACTTTAGACGAAATCCAAAAGATATCACGGCGAAGAACACACACAACTTGGCGCAGCTTAATTAGCTGTCGAACAATCAAACTCGAGAACTATCTACGATCTCCACACACAATACAACTCGTTGCAAAATATATACCTTCTCGTTATTATCAGTGCACATATACACGGAAGTGTCAGAAAAACTGGTACACCAGTCTATTACTTGGTAGGTCCCCCACGGGAGCGCAGGGCTGCAGAAATACGACGGGGCATAGACTCCACTAGCTTCTGGAAATAAGCTGTAGGCAATGCACACCATACTTCCCGCAGAGCTTTCCACAATTCGGGTGTTTTCCGAGGTCTCAGATTCCTGTGTTCAATAGCGCGTTGCATGGCATCCCAAATGTGTTCTATCACCTTCAGATCTGGGGACTTCGGTGGGAATGGGAACACCCCAAACTCAGATGAATGCGCCTCTAACCATAATGTGGCGTCCCGACACTTGTGTGGAGGTGCATTGTCCTGTTGGAACAGGCCCAACCCGTCAGCATGTATGCAGGACGTAAACTGGTGTACCTCGTCAGAAAGGATGCGCACATAGCATTAGCTGGTCACAGACGTTTGTAGACGTACCAGGGATCCCAGTGCAGTCCGCAGCCAAACACACCCCATACCATTACGGACCCCCACCAGCCGGTGCAGTTCCCTGTTGACAGGCGGGATCCATGGCTTCATCTGGTTTGCGCCACACACGAATCCTTCCATCTGCCCGATACAGTTGGAAACGCGACTCGTCAGACCAGGCTACTTGTTTCCCGTCATCAAGTGTCCAATGGCGGTGTTGCCGTGCCCACGCGAGGCGCATAGCTCTGTCTCGTGCACCCATCAAGGGGACTCGAGTTGGGCGTCGGCTCCCAAAGCCCTTATCGTGCAGGGTACGTTGCACAGTCCGGACGCTGATGCTTCTTGAGGCTCTAGCATTGAATTCCGATGATACCTGCGAGAGTGTAGCACGCCTATTGCGCGAAACGATTCTTGACCGCCGACGATGGTCAAGTTCACCCAATGTCTTTTTACGGCCACAATGGTATCGCAGGTTGAAGGTTTTGCCGGAATTCTTGTAGTCACGGTACACCCTTGGAATGGTCGTCTGTGAAAATCCGAACTTCGTTTCTACCTCCGAAATACTATAGCCCATCTCACGAGCGCCAACTATCGCAGTGCCTTGAAAATCGCTTAAATCCTTATTACTTGTCATTCTGATGCCGAAAACAGCTGTGACGGCTGACAAGGATGTCTATCGCTATATATACGCTCTGGTGGACGCAACCGAGTACGCGCATAGGTGACGTTGCTATGTATTTTGCATAAGCTCTTCTGTACCAGTTTTTCTGTCACTTCAGTGTACGTCACTCTCGTTCCGACCTCAGATTGTTGCTAACGTCATTCTCCTTTGAGGGAAAAGACATAACGTTAAAGTTTGAAAATGTGTAACAGAAAGAACTCAAATTTACATAGAAGAAGAAACTCAAAAGGAAAGTTTAAGTAGAATATACGTTACAAGCTCATTATAGCAAAACCTCCTTAATGAACACTCGTGAGTAGCGGACACCTCCATGTATAGAATTATCGGATTGTTTTGTGATCCCCAGTCCAAAAGTACACCGAAGGGCCAAATCATTATGACCATTTGCCTCATATGATGTTGTTTCTCCAAGTGCTGCCAAAACAGAACTTACCCGACGAGGCATGAACGCTAAAAGATTTCTAAACTTGCCTTGTGGTATCTGGTACCAATATGTTCCCAGCAGATGCTTTAACTCTTGTAAGTTACGTCGCTGAGCCTTCGCAGATCATATCTGCTGTTCAAACACAAACCACAGGTGCTCGATCGGATTGATATCTGTGGCAGTGATTCTCAACATGTGGGGTGCTGCCCCCTAAAGGAGAGCGAAATGCCACCCCGGTGGTGCAGTGGTTGGTCTAAGCGATGGCCTCTGATCATTCATCTGAAAAGGGTCCGGATTCGAATTCCTGTGAGGTATGGATGTTGTGTTTGTCTTACGGCACTGGCTCTCTCGCTTCCCTGGAACCAGTGGCCTTAAATTAGGGATGGGCGACTGCTTATAGCCCATTGAGTTGCTCACGGTGGTGACTAAACCTCCAACCCAAAAAAAGAGAGTGCGAAATATCTAAAGGAGGAGCGCGAACAAAAGTGGAAATCGAAGCAAAAGCGATTTAATGAAACAACAACAAGAACAAAACATAAAACACATTCTGAAAATAAAATACCTTTCCCGTGGCAATAAATGTACCCGCACACCAAGCGCGGTTGTTATAAAGGGTAAGAATCGCGTTTGTAAGGAAACCTGTTTGATAAAGTACTCAACTTGAACTACGATTTTCAATAAAAATTGGTAACAAGAGAGATGACACCGAATTTTCCGGTGTAATAAGCACGTCTTCTGAATCCGTTCTGACGCAAATTAAATTTATCAAAGCTATTCAAAGTCAATGGAACCGGTATGGAAAACAATAGTATCTGACGGAAGAAAGAAGTTTTTCAATCGGGATTTTAATCCCTCAGATATTGCTGTAAATGGAATTGTGAGCTTACGCCCTCTGGTTGCAGACTTGTGCATTAAGAAAAACATGAATTTATATGAGAAACATTTCGCACCGGAAACGTTCTCCAACATAGCAAGGATTTTTCAAATCGGACTCTTAGAAACAGAGATATCGACAAAAATAAGATGGGACTTTACGTCCCCTGGTGGGAAAACCATGAATTAATTTAGGAAGAAAGTATTCTCACAAGGTTTTTCCATATGAGCACTATCGGTCCAAGAAAAAAAAAATTAGTCGAGTTTTCAGGAGCCCAGATTTTGCTACAAATTCATCAGAAGCAGAAATTAACACTTATACCACTGGTGGCCAAACCATCCTTTACCAAACATTAGAAATTTTGTGAAAAATATTTTCCATCAGGTGTTGTATGCGATACAGGAAGAATTTTCCAAATTGGAGGTTTAGAAGCAGAAATAACGCAGAAAACACAATTTACCTTTGTGCCCCTTAGCGGAAAGTTTATGATTAACTTGAAAATTTTGAATTTATAGGGAAAACATTTCGCATCGGAAGCACTATCCAACAAAGAAGGAATTTTTCAAAGCGGGCTCTTAGAAGTAGAGATATTGACAAAAATAAGATATACAACTGCGCCCCCTGGCGTAGAAACCATGCATTATTTTAAAAAGAAAATGTTTCTAAAAGGTTTGTCGACATGAGTACTATCTGTCTACAAACGACGAATTTTTTCAATCAAGAATTTAGAAGCTCATGTTTTGCTGCAAATACATCAGGAGCGGAAACTAAGACTTACGCCACCTGGAGACCAAACCATTTTTTACCAAAAATTAGAAATTATGTGCAAACGATTTCCCATTGGCAGCTGTACCTGGTGCAGAAATAATTTTTTTAAATCGTAGATTTAGAAGCAGAGATATAGGGGGAAACACAATTTACCTCTACGCCCCCTAGGGGAAAGTCTATGAATTGCTTGAAAATTTTGAAATTATATGAAAAGCATTCACACTGAAAGCACTATCCAACAAAGGAGTTTTTCAAATCGGACTCCTAGAAGTAGAGATATTGTAACATCACAGACACTTCATAACAACACAGAACATTTATTACATTTCTATTTAACACAAAAACCTAAACTGGAATACACCCCGCGGTACGAACTGAACTTGTTGTCTTAGCCAAAAAAATCGGCATGTCCTACTCCTTCAATATCTCTCACGCTACTCCGCCACATCACTCACCACACGCTCAAGTCATTAAGTGTCAATGTATCATTCCGCACTGTTGTGCGTGGAAGTTCGTATTTTACAATATTGGCAAAAATAAGATATACATCTACGCCCCCTGGCGGAGAGCTATGGAATATTTTAAGAAGAAAATATTCCAAGAAGGTTTATCAATGTGAGTGGCATCAGTCCACGAAAGAATTTTTTCAATCGATATTTTGGAGCTCACATTTTATGTCAAATACATCAGAAGCAAAAATTAACACTTACGTCCCCTGGTGTCTAAAGTATTCTTTGCAAAAAATTTTAAATCATATGCAAAACATTTTGCATCAGGAGGTGTATCTGCTGAAGAAAAAAATTTCAATTCGGAGTTTTAGAAGAAGAGTTATCGGGGAAAATGTAATTTACTTTTACGACCCCTAGCGGAAAATCTATGCATAATTTGAAAAAGTAACTATATCTAAAATACTCATCGACATAAATGGAATCGAAAGATAAAAGAATTTTTTCAATCGGATGTTTAGAAGCAGATATGTGGAATAAAACGTATTTTTGAATTCGACATCATCTGCATTTACGCCCTCTAGCGGCGTGCTGTCGGTCTCCAATGCCTGCTGTTGTGTGCACTGGCGATAACTATTAGCATTAAGGGTGATCACTGGAATTTCAAAAACTATGTTTTCCCAGTATTAGAGAAAACACAGGCTCGCTATTCGAGGATGGGCGTTGTGTTTCACCCAGCCGACGTTCCGTGTATCGGGGTCCGCTGAGTGCCGCAATGTTTAAAAGTAATCGTCTAGCTATTCATTTCTCGCGAATATTTCGTTAACTTACAAATTTTTAATTTTTTCTAGCACTGATCTGAAAGTTACTCAGTATTGAACTGGAGGACATTTTTCTGAACATTCATTCCAAATCCCTTACTCACACATCCAACTCTCAATCGTGATTAAGATTTTTACTTTACGAAATTGTACACTCAAATGAAATTTAGCCGACTCAATATAACTTGAAAATAAAATATGTTTATTTTGCCTGATGAAGGCTTGAAATAAAAAAAATACACTCAGTCATATGAATATGCTTGAAGACCCTTTCATCAAAATTATTTATTTAAAGGTTAACTTTAATTTCTTATTTTAATTTAATATAAATCTGAAAAATTTCGAAACATAACTTACTTAAAATGATTCCCTATCCTACACAATTTCCTGCTCTGATCAATGTATTTACTTTACTCAACCATTTCATTTCTTCTATTTCTGTCCTACTTTTCTCAGCATTAATTTAGAGCTGGTTTTATTTTCAACATTGATTTTATTCTACTATGCTCTTCCTTAACTCTCGGTTCAACATACGAATTATATAAACAAGAGGAAACCGTTAAGGTCGGAAATGTCCTACCTTCTATCCCACGATAAGGGCTGGCGTTCCATTCACCTCTTCCAAATTGTTCTTTGCAGATTCCTTTCCTGGATGCAACACATTTGTTTAGTGAATTTCACTCGTCTCTTCAACAATCTCAAAGTCCCACTTCTAACTTTTCGCTACGGCCGAAATATTTCTAATTAGGGCACATGCTCGGTCCTCGGGGATAGTTCTATCTCCTACTAGCAAGAGCGAGGCCGGATACGACCACCCGTCTCACTTGTCTATTTTTCTTAATGCCCCGATCCTCGTATCGGTAGTTCTTCCTCAACTTTTTTTCCACCATGCTATATTTTATTTTTTCGCTCCTCTTCCAGTCCTACGAAAAATTTGTTCTTCCCGGATCCTCCCACCAATTTACAGATTGGTCAAATAATTATCATTTCCCGATCTGATTTGCTCTGGGTTTCCCGAAAATACTCTGACTTGCCATCCTTCACCCCGTCTAAAATATGCGTCCGCACCTGAATTCTAGGAAATTCCGTGCCCGTGGATCTTCTGGGTCGTAAATTTTCCTACCATAAAACTGCTATGGTTTTTCCTTTGCCTGGCGCCATGCTATTCTTTTTACCAGACTTGGTGCAGCAATTCTCAAGACGACCGGCGCCGAGCTCTAATAAAACGTCTACCCGCCACTCATCCTCTTTGTAGAATTACTCCACCTTACTTAATTTTTCTGGCTCTCGGGGCCGATGAGAAGAGATGCACCGCGTCTTACGCTACAGCCAGCTGGCTGACTGGAGTTTCCTTCGACTCGGAGAGAGAAGGGGGAAGGAAAGAGGGGTACTATCCCGAACCTGCCTCGGCGCGAATCCACGAAAGAAAATCTAAGGGAAAATTAAATCGCGAAATGTAGAGCACCTGAGGAGCGTGAAGTTTATAAAATCCTAAATTTATTAATTCTTACACCTGCTCCCCAAAATCTCTCCCATTCATTTGATTATTTTTAAAACCCCATTTCTTTTTCGCTTCTCCGATTTATTTTCAACTTCCAATACAGGGAAAAGGTGCACGCTCGCTCACAAGCGCTGCAACAGGCGAACTTGTACATCGTAAAAAAAAACGAAATAAAGGATCATTATTCGCATATTTCAAACTTTCCAACGCAAAAAGAATTTTTCAAATCGGACTAATAGTTGCAGAGATATCTTGGGTACAGACAGACGGACGGACGGACAAACCGGTAACATAAGCACGATGTTTTTTACAAAAGACGTGCTCAAAATTGTTGCAGGCATCTCGAGATATGCCTGGAAGCATCACTCCTTCCAAGACTCGGAGGCAATAAATTTACGCACACCCAGCTGTTGTCAGACGATGCTCGGCTGAAACTGCAAGAATTCACGATACGGTAGGCGGGTGATGACGATCAGAAATTTGCATCGATGAATATTTTACGAAGCGGACGACGATCGACGATCTATGCATGCAATAGTTTTTTTTTCAATCGCGGGTTTTACGACCACCGTGAGCAACTCAAATAATTATTGGCAATGATGATAATGGTGATGATGTTGAAATATTCGAATTTATAGTTCAAAGCACATTTTTCCGGGTCGGATACGTGTCGGGTCCAACTATGTGACGGCAGGATTCGGGTCGGGCCCGGGTCCAAAATGTTTGACCCGTTTCCAACCTTGGCTGGCCCGGTAGCGTAAAGCGAACGCACTCTGCTAGTAATCGAGAAATCTGGGAATTGATCCCAGCGATGCCGAAATGCAATTTTTGGGTTGCTGTACGTTAATTAAATAAAAATCGTGGAAAGAGCGATGACTTTGTCTATTTACATTGTCTCCGCGTATTTGAAAGATTTTTACCATTTCTCTCGCCCGTTTTTTTCGAAGGAACAGTGTGGCTATAATTAAACAGTTTTTGCCGTTAAACCCCACCAGATGGAAACGTCTCAGTCCCAACGGATTTGTGAAGTCAGATGCTGACAGATAAATACACATAGCGCCGTGGATTGTTGGCACCGTAGCGTAAAGAGAACACACTCGGCAAGTTATCGAGAGATCTGGGGCTCAATCTCAGTGGTGTCGAAATACGATTTTTCGGTTGCTGTGTGTTAGTTAAAGTAAAGCGTGAGAAAGTGCGATGACTTTGTCTATGAATAATACTGTTAACAGAGCTCTCAAGTGCTATTTTTATACTGTTTTATGTCTTTAACATGCGCCATCCTTTACCTGCTGTTACTTCTATTTGCATAAAAACGTGCTGGTCAAATTGTTTTGGCCCTTCGGTGTATATGTCACAGTCAAAACCCGAAATCCTTTATTTCGGGAAATTTCTACTAAGAACGCGAAGTGTCCACGAGCATTGGCAACTTCGGGTTTTTACTAGTAACATCTAAAAATGACTAACATCTCCAGTAAAATGCAGAATAAAAAGTTTACATCGGGTATTTACTTATAAAAATCCGAACTGCTGTGCTCTACACTGAAGAGCAATTGAATAAGAGATACCTGTCTAGTAACGTGTAGCACCACCTTTTGTCCTGATGACGGTGGTGATTCGTCTCGTCATGGACTCGACAAGATACCGGAAGCGTTGGAAAGCCATACGGATCCACGACCCCTAAAAAGCTCCCATAGTTCACGAAGATTTGATGGAGGGAGGTCAGAGCCTCGAACATCTCTCTCGATGGCATCTCAGATGTGCTCGATGGGATTGATGTCAGGTGACCTAGTTGACCAAGGAAGCGAGGTCACATCGGTGGAGTGTTCATCTAACCATTTGGATACAAATCGGGAGCTGCATTGCCTTGTTGCAGGATGAGGTCCCCAGTGGGATGTTGAAGACGCACAAACGGGAGCAAATGGTAGTCCAGATATCCCGGTAACGTTGACCTGTGAGGGACGATGTCACACGTACCAGGGGTCCCATTTCAGTCCACGTAAGCAGTCCCCAGACAAGTCTTTCAGTCCACGTAAGCAGTCACCAGCTTGAAGCAGTCTTCAAGCTGGTGGGGGTGGCATTCTCATGCCACCCCCACCAGCTTGAAGGGTACCCTGCTGGGAAGAAGGATCCATCGCTTCATGTGTTTTGCGCCGTACTCGTATCCTGCCATCCCCATGTACCAACGTGAATCTCGACTCATCAGTCCAGACAACATTTTTCCACATGTCTAGGGTCCAGTGGCGATGTTCCCGCGCCCATGCTAATCTTTGTACCCTGTGATGTGCGGTCAGCAGCGGTACCCTTGTGGGACGATGGCTTCTGTACCCCATAGCGAGGAGATGGTTCAGGATGGTGTGGCTGCTTACACGTTTTTGTGCACCAGCGTTAAATTGCCGAGTGATTTCTTGCACTGTAGGCCGTCTATCCGCTGTTACAATGCGAGCTAGCCGACGATGACCCCGCTCATCCACAGGCTGTTGTCCACGGCAGTTAGCCCTTGCAGGGATGGTTTTACCGGATTCAATGTACTCGCGGTGCACCCGTGACATAGTGGCTCGCGAAAATCATAGTGCATGCACGAATTCCGAGATGGAGTGACCCATTCGTCGGGCCCATACAATTTGCCCACTATCACATGCGTTTAGATCCTTCGTCTTACCCATACTGCGTCCGACTCTTACTGATTCCCGTCGCATCACTCCTTATATTGTCGGATCGTTGCACACGTCATGTCGTTTCCGTTTACAGGGCCGCCCACAGCGCCACATTTGCGTAACGCCAGCTGTCTCTAATTCAATTGCTCCTCAGTGTATATACAAAAGGCGCGCTCCAACTGGTTAATGCGACCATGTGCCATGGATCATACAAGCCTCACGCGATGCAGCAGCAAAGTTAGAACGTTGCCGTGTGTCAGAGAGTGAAGTCGTGAGTTTTGTAGCACGTGTTGAGAAACGTTTTCAGTTTAAAATCTGTGTTAGTGTTTTAAAATGAATCATTCTTTGCTTGTTGTGCGGAAAGAGAAATTAATAAACGATTTCTTAACAGATTATGATGCGAAGCTTTCAAAGTACACTATTTTAACTACGGAGCAGTACGGAGAATTGTTAAACGAAATTAAAGAAGTAAAACTGGTCCCTAAAAACACTTCGTTGCAATATAGACGCCAGAATCGCTTTAATGTTTTGGAAATATGAGGCTCTCAGCGAGTAATCGTAAAATCGAACAGCAACCAAATATTGTATTACTTACATGTTGAAGAGGCATTCGAAGTGATTCCAGAAGCTCACGCATCAGTTGGACTTGATGAAAACTGACGACAACATGTATCACTTAAGGACTAAAGAAGATGTCGTAAATCGTTATTACGCTAGATCAGAATTTGAAATTTATAAACAAAAATTTATTGATATCACTGAAGTGAAAAAGATAAACAACGCGCCTTTGCGTCACGCAGCTTTTTCTGTAACAAGTTCTAGCCAAGGTTCTTCAATGTGCAAGTGTACGAAGAAATGTATAACAAAGTTATGCACATGTAAAAAGTATAATGTTTTCTGTAGCTGCAAATGCCGCAATGTAATAACAAGTAAATTGTAATGTTCTTATTTATTAATTTCCCAGCAAATAATTTTTCTCCATTTGATTGAGTGATCTTATTTTGTGATTTTCAAATAAACAATTTTTTGAATTTTATTCAGTGTACTTTATTTTTACCGTACGAGTTCATATCTATTGTAATCATTTCGGATTTTTACTGTTCCGCGTCTACTGAGAACGGGTTTTCACCGAAAAATTAAGGAAATACCCGATGTAAACTTTTTATTCTGCATTTTACTGAGGGTGTTAGTCATTTCTAGATGTCACTAGGAAAAGCCTGAAATTGCCAATGCTCGTGGACACTCCGCGTTCTTACTAGTAATTTCATGAAATAACGGATTTCGGGTTAAATAAACAAAAACATCGCTCTTTCCACGTTTATCAACACATACCAACCGAACCGAAAAATTGTTATCCGGTTACTACTAGGATCGTACCTCAGATCTCTCGATATCTAGCCGAGTGCATTTGACTTACGCTACGGTGTCCAACAATCAACGGCGCTATGTGTGTTAATCTGTCTGCTTCTGACATCACATATCCGTAGGATAGTCTCAGCAACTAAGACGTCTCCATCTGGTGGGCCTTAACGGCACAAGCTATACACTGAAGAGCAATTCAATTAGAGATACCTGTCTAATAACGTGTAGCACCACCTTTCGTCCTGATGACGGCGGCGATTCGTCTTGGCATGGACTCGACAATACACTTGGAGCGTTGGGAAGATATACGGATCCACGACACCTGAACAAGCTCCCACAGTTCACGAAGATTTGATGGAGGGGTCAGAACCTCGAACATCTCTCTCGATGGCATCCCAGATGTGCTCGATGGGATTGAGGTCAGGTGACCTAGCTGGCCAAGGAAGCGAGGTCACGTCGGTAGAGTATTCTTTCAACCATTCAGATGCAATTCAGGAGCGATGGCACGGTGCATTGTCTTGTTGGAGGATGATGTCCCCAGTGGGGTGTTGAAGACGCACAAACGGGAGCAAATGGTTGTCCAGGATATCCCTATAACGTTGACCCGTGAGGGACGATGTCACACGCAGCAGGGGTCCCATTTCAGTCCACGTAAACAGTCCCCAGACGAGAATGCCACCCCCACCAGCTTGAAGAGTACCCTGCTGGCAAGAGGAATCCATCGCTTCATGTGGTTTGCGCCGTGCTCGTATCCTGCCATCCGCGTGTACCAACGTGAATCTCGACTCATCAGTCCAGGCAACATTTTCCCACATGTCTAGGGTCCAATGGCGATGTTCCAGCGCTCATGCTAATCTTTTCACCCTGTGATGTGCGGTCAGCAGCGGTACCATTGTGGGACGATGGCTTCTGTACCCCATAGCGAGGAGATGGTTCAGGATGGTGTGGCTGCTTACACGTTTTTGTGCACCAGCGTTAAATTGCCGAGTGATTTCTTGCACTGTGGCCCGTATATCCGCTGTTACAATGCGAGCTAGCCGACGATGACCCCGCTTATCCACACGCTGTTATCCACGGCATTTGGCCATTGCAGGGATGGTTTTACTGGATTCGATGTACTCTTGGTGCACCCGTGACACAGTGACTCGTGAAAATCCCAGTGCCTGCACGAGTTTCGAGATGGAGTGACCCATTCGTCGGGCCCCGACAATTTATCCGCGATCAAATGCGCTTAGATCTTTCGTCTTACCCATACTGCGTCCACCTCTTACTGATTCTCGTCGCATCACTCCTTATATTGTCGGATCGCTGCATACGTCATGTCGTTTCCGTTTACAGGGCCGCCCACAGCGCCACATTTGCATAACGCCAGCTGTCTCTAATTCGATTGCTCTTCAGTGTATTTATATATATACAGGGCGATTCAGCTAAACATGTACAAACTTCTGAGTGGGGTAGGTTGCACAAAGACAAATCGGAAACGCCAGCACAGGGTGTGCGGTCATGCGCAATTGCATCAAACGTGGATCCTTTGCATACCAGCACGCACTCTAGCTATTTGCAAAGTTTCCAGGTTGTAGGTGCGCAAATTTCACTGCCCGTGAGTGTTAGAATAGAAGAACCGTGTATTTTCCATAACCTGAAATTAAAATTTTAACGTGTAATCACGAGAAGCGCATAACTGAATTACGCACGACCAAGTTTACAAAGCGATAGAAACTACAGTAAAACATCTGGATTGACAAAGAATTACGTATAAAAGTGAAAAGTGTATGACTAAGAAACGTACAACCGATTTCTCCCATTGTATGTTTCTTCCAGGTTTGACGAGAGGGGAAGGGAGAGGCGGTGCTGTAGTACCGGGGCCCATAGCCTGTTTCTAAAGTAATTTTTTCTAATTATTATTTTATGGTGTCTGAATATTTTTCAAGCTGTGCCGTCACCAGGGTTGAGAAGTTAGGCGTAAAATAATATTTTCTACGTAACGCGTAAAATACGCGTAAAAATGCGTAACTTATGTCATAAATGTAAAACAATTAATAAATTAAAAACTTGCTTTGAATACAGTAAAAAAAAACGAAGTGTTACAATGTTACTCGAGTTCCCAGGCTAACTGCAACACGTGCGTGCGTTACCTGCGGCAAATCAAACGAGCTCTCCATATTACGTTTTTTATTTCTTCTTTCCTTTACAACGACATGCCGACACCACACATTGGGTTCGCTGTGTTGCTTTGCTACTCGCCGACACAGACTATGGTATATGATATGCAGTTGCTAGTCATCAAAGGCTGCAGACAATTTTCATCAAGTGGATTTTGTCACTTTGTGCTTCCCACCAGAAGCCGGCATCTTTTGTCTTTTTATTTTATGCTCAACTCATTGTTTTCGCATTGAGGCAATTTTTGTAAATGAATGTAGTGTCTTTGTGCGTAATTCCGACTTCGTTTATTTTCCTTTATTCCGATGACCGATGAAGTCGTCCTGTTGTTCACAGCGGCAACTTAAAAGAGAAAACACAAAATGTAATGTTTACTTATGAGAATTCTTTGTGGATACTTTACCAGAGGCTGCATTTTTAGACGTGTATTACACTCTAATAAGTTTGTAAAATCATGCAATGCATTGATTATAATACGCTTTCCAATATACCAGAAATCATTACTCAAGTTATGAGAATAATGGCTGTGGAATAAATCTCGGTCCTGTGCCCTGACCCTTGATCCCATATCGATGATATTCAACAGAACCGGTTCAGTATACCTACGAAATAACATGATAAAGTTTTGTCGCAATCGAAGCATTTTTACCTAAGTTATGATGCATAAGGGCTATGGAATGGATTCCGCTCATGTGTCATAACCTTTGACCCCATTTCGCCCATTTTCAATAGAATTCGTTCCCAGGCAGGCCCCCTACAACATACTAACATTTCATCCAAATCGAAGCATTTTTACGTAAGTTATGACGCATAATGGCGATGGAAGTGATTCCGCTCCTATGTCCTGACCTTTGACCCCATTTCGCCCATTTTCAATAGGGTTTGTGGCGAGGTGGTCCCCTTCCACATACTAAAATTTCATCGAAATCGAACCTTTTTTACGTTAGTTATGACGCATAACAGCCGTGGAATGGATCCCGCTCCTATGTACTGACCTTTCACCCCATTTCGTTCACTTTAAATAAGGTTCCTTCCCAGGTGATACCCTACCAGATACTAAAATTTCATCGAAATCGAACGATTGTTACGCGAGTTATCATGCGGACGGACATACGCACACAGCGCGTAACGTAATGAAGCAGATGGGAATCGCTACCATCTGCTCGCAAAAGTATGACGTCATAAAACTTTAATAGGATCCACACACAACGTGTAACATAATAAGACAGATGGCTTGACCGCACCCCAACATTCTCAAACGCGAGATTGTGACGTCATAAGATTTCTAAGCATTGGAAACATTAATGGAACGACGTCATGACCCTAAAAACGTTATAATTCGGGGTGGTTATTTAACCCACTAAACGAATTCTCCTAAAGTCGAGATCAAGCTAAATCGATTTCTTGTACCAGAAAACGGTAGGTTAATGACTTTCATCAAAATTCTTAGAGCCGTTTTCAAAATAAAATGTACATACATACATACAAGAATTGCTACTTTAAGGTGGACGTCAAGTAATTTTGCTTCCTATACTTCCAATGGAAAAACTTCTGTACACATTTTCTTCACAATTAACGCGTTCCCAAGAATGAAAATTTGAACATCGATTAAAATAGCTTCCTTTCATAATTTGGAATACTTAATATTTTCTAAACCATGACGGTAATAATATTTTCTAAACCATAACCGTAATAATATGTTCTAAACCATAACCGTAATTATGCAATCCAACATTTATTTGTCCACTGACGTCATCAAAGTACAGGTCGCGCCATCTTTTTTCTGGTTTCAACACCACCAAAGGAAACGTTATTGTTTTTTAATATAATTATGCTTATGTTTTAGAAAATGTTAAGTATTCCAAGTTATAGTATGAAGTTATTTTAATCGATGTTCAAATTTCCATCCTTGGGAACACACTAATTGTGAAGGAAATGTGTACAAAAGGTTTTCCATTGAAAATATAGGAAGCAAAATTACTTGACGTCCACCTTAATAGTGTGGGATAAGGACGATGGAATGGATCCCGATCCTATGTCCTGACCTTTGACTCCATTTGTCCCATTTTCAAAAGGGTTCCTCTCCAGGTTGTCCCCTATCACATACTAAAATTTCTTCGAAATCGAACCATTTTTACGTACCTTATGACGTATAAGGGCAATGGAATGCATCCCGCTCCTATATCCTGACCTTTGACTCCACTTCACCCATTTTCAATAGGGTTCGTTCCCTGATGGTCCCCTACCACATACAAAACTTTCATTGAAATCGAACCATATTTACGCAAGTTATGACGCATAAGGGCAATTGAATGGATCCCGCTCTTATGGCGTGACCTTTGACCCCACTTCACCCATTTTCAATAGGGTTCGTCCCCTGATGGTCCCCTACCACATGCTAAAATTTCATCGAAATCGAACCATTTTTAAGTGAGTTATCGTGCCGACAGACAGACGGACGGAAAAAGCTGGAGCATATACGCTTCTTCAACCTACGGTTGGAAAGCGTAAAAAATGGAAGGTGATTCTGACATAATACTACCGATGTTTATTTGCAACGACATATCACTGATGTGCGGAGGGGAGAATATGAAAAATTATCCAACGCAAAGAAAAGATTGAAAAGTTGCAACCGGTCGGGTTGTAGGGAAGTAGGGGAATGGGGGGGGGGGTATAGGTGAAGAAACGGAAATATGGATTATGGGGCTAGTGGAGAAGCCGAGGTGGGAGGGCCCGGAGATTTTATTGCTCTGTGGCCCGAGCTAGCTCTCCACGGATCTGGTTTCTTCAGAGCAGTTGTGATATTTTTTGACACTTTTGTAGTCAGTGACGCGCCAAGCGGAGGTTCAACGGGTGCTAAGCAACCGGGCGCCAGATTCCGGACGCGGAAGGACCCACAATCAATTTTTTCGGTTGATAAATTAATATCAGTGACGTGGGAGAAGTTATGAAAACGTTATACTGTGGGAAATCGTAATGCTAAGTGGAACGTTTACTTTTTTAGTAAAAATAACTCGTTTATAATTCAACAGAAAGCGTCTTGAAATCAGAGAATAGGTTTTACCGTTTTGTTCAATAACAGATACCGCGGACAAAGGATTGAAAATTATTTTTCTAATTTTTTTTTTTTTTTAATCTTGAAGATTTCAGCATTCATGAATGCGTGGCCAGCGCTATGACAAATGGGGCCAACATGTAGGAAAAACACAATGGACTTCAAAAAGCATAATTTGTCGACTTGAGACCCTTACGCATTTTATGTACTTTGAGCGGCTCGTACTTTAAATCTGGTCGTAAATGACAACGAAAAAATGTCCCTACAGATTGTGGACATTTTCAGCATTGTTCAAGAAATACATGCTTACTTTTCTGAATTACCTTATCGTTGGCAAATTTTCAAGAAAGAGCTTCCAGCGTTGACTGTAAAACAGGGTGGAAAAATATTATAGGATCGATGCAATACGGGTAACGAGCACTGGGGTACAATTTCGATGTATCCCACGATATTAGATATTTTGGTTAGAATAGTTAAAGAGACGCCCGTCATGTTTAATATTACATGTATATTCACTGCTAGCCACCCAAAATGCAACACCAAGAAGGAAGCATCCGATTGGCCTGAAATTCGCAACATGCGTCGCCCGCGAGTGGACATGCAAACGATTAGCATTGCAGGGCATATGCATATCGTGTGCGCCCGGCACGCCACCGAGAAGCACTATAAGAAGGGTGCACAGAAGGCGGGGTGTAAGAAGTGGAAGTGTGTTGTGCTGCCGGGCCTGTGCGTGGGAAGCTTCCTGATGCCTCGTCGCAGAATACGGCAGTCATTCCAGCACGTTTCGGAGTTCGACAGAGGACGAATAGTGGCTTATCGCGACAGCGGTTTATCGTACCAAGACATCGGCGCCCGTGTGGGATGACATTCAGCCACAGTGAGGCGAGTATGGATTCGGTGGGTGCAGGAGGGACGGACGGACCGACGTGAGCGATTGCCGCAGCCGCGGCACACCACCGAACGAGAGGATCGGCATGCTGTGCCGCAGGCATTGACGGCTCGCACCGCCACATCACGGACGTTAGCGCAGGAATTAGGGTGTGTTGCGTAATAACCTGGGTCAGCACGTACCATTCGAGGTCGTCTGCAGGAGCGGGGACTTGTCGCACGGTGGCTATTGCTCCGATTACCATTGGCATTACACCACCGGCGAATGCGGCGGCAGTGGGCCGCTGAACGCCGCACCTGGACTACGGAATGGCAAGACATTGTCTACTCGGACGAATCCCGCTTCTGCCTGCAACACCACGATGGTCGGATCCGCGTGTGGCGGCACCGCGGCGAGAGACTGTATGACACCAGTTCTCCCGATATGTCGCCCATCGAACACGTCTGGTCGCTGATCGGCAACCGAGTGGCCCGGCAAGCACCACCCGCGGCTACGCCTGATGAACTGTGGCAACGTGTGGAAGCAGCCTGGACCGACATACCCTAAGATCATATCCAAAGCCTCTTTCGTTCGATGTCGCTGCGTGTAGCGGCCGTAATTGCGAGCCATGGGGGGGGGGGGCACACGAACTATTGATGTCTGCGTGTTCCGCAAGTCGCACGAGCCTGTAAGCTCAATCGTTTCATCTTTGTATCTGTTGTTATGTGTCCAGTAAATCTGGCTTTGCCATCTCATGTCCTTCTTGGTGTTGCATTTTGGGTGGCCAGCAGTGTATATCATCATCCTCCTCAACAATTATCAATTTTCTGATGGATGAAAGTCTCCCCAATTTTCTTTCACAATGGTCTGTCTTGTACTAGTCTTCTCCATCTCAATCCCGGATGCTTTCGAATTTCATCCACCCATCACCCACGTGGTCTTCTTTTGGATCTTTTACTGTCCCTTGGAATCCAGTCTAAAAATTCGGTTGTCCATCGATGGTCCGTTCTCTTGGCAATATGTCGAGCCCATTACCATTTCAGGGTTTTACTCTGATCATAATGTATACTGTGTGTGTGTGTGTGTGTGTGTGTGTCCATCGAGAAGCTGTAATATGTTTATCAGCGTACATGACGAAACTTTTTTATCGGTAATGCAGACTTTTGTGTAAACTGACACAGAGAAAGAGAGGAAGCTGACTTCTTGAATTATTCGTAGCATCATCTGAACTAGAGTTTTGCAGATTTTTTTTTCTTCCGTTTTATATGAGACAGTAGTGTTTTATGGAAAATCTCAATTTACCGAAAATAGAATAAAATGTTGCTAAAGATATTTATTTCATGTAAAAATGAATAAAAATTGAAAAATATTCTCTTACAAGGGGGCCACATATCTCGGCTTGAACCCGGGAGGCAAATGCCCTTGCAGGGCCGTAGCCAGGGGAGTGCCAGGCCGGGCTGAGCCCGACCTGTGTTTCCTTTTGCCCGTCCTAGCAACTCACACAACAGTATAGTGTGCCCGACCTCTTTCACATCTTTTGCCCGACCACTTTATATCCTTCGCCCGATCTCAATCATCAGACGCCCCTCCCAACTTGCTTGTCTGGCTATGGGCCCATGCCCTTGGCACGCCCCTGTTCGTAGTGAAAATGTAGGAAACCAAAATCTAAGAGTAGAACAAAATTCTAATTTAGAAATGACAATAATCTTATTCAAAAAGCTTTATTTACACAATTTTCAATATAAGCTTCATATATAATGTTATTCTGTTTAACCGTTTGATTGCCTTTAATACTCTTTAAATTTCTTTATAACTTTTTTAGCGTTTATTATTGTTTCAAAGATTGTTTTATGTCCTGTTAGATGTTTAATCCTTGATTTTCTTCAACAACCATATGTAGGTATCGTTAGCACAGAGCCCCCTGAAAGCGGAAAGGCTGTGTATAACTATAAAAGAACGTTCAGGTGAAGTTGGCGTTAATACACCTGCTTTCGTGTCGCCATCTATCGACGTCCAGTGTCTTAACAGTGCTCCTGGATGGGATAGTTTTGTGCATGTGCGTAAGCCGGAGGGACACGGGAGCACGAGTCCCCCAAATTTAGGGAATTTAAATGCGAAGTTAATCCTAGGACGAGGCACCAAATATGAATGGGAGGATTTTTTTAATGGAGTAGTTACGAAGTTAGGGTGCCCGGTTGGTTCAAAATCAAGACAGTTTATCAAAAAAGGAGGTCTTCTCAGAATAACGTTTATTCCACCAAAACCCAAATAAAATACAAGATTCACATGTATATACTATTGGACGATATTTGATTCAGCAACTTTTCATCACCAAAATTTTTTTTATACATTTCACAACATGATAAACGAATTATTTATTTAATTTGAAGCAGACATTTTACAGTTTCAATATCTAACCGATTTAGATCATTTGTCCATAGTTTCTTGCACAGAGAAAATATACATGCGCTGGACAACCAACAGCAATTAATTTAGAATTTAATGGTTTGAATTTGCCGAAAACGTAATTTTGCCCTTGTTGATTGGCATCGCGAATATTCACATTAGCATTGTTTAAGCTGTAGGCCACTAATTTTGAGGGATCTAGATTTTTTTTTTTTCTAAACAACTTTTTAAATATCCGAATATAATTTCCGACGTTTCACCTGATAAACTGGAAAATTTTTTACAGCCAAACCATCAAATGAAAAATATCTAATAACTAACCTATATATAGCCCATCCCAAGACGGTTGTTTAAAAGCTTTAAATAAATATTAATATATAGGGGATGTTTCTCGTCCTAAGACGGTGACATTTTTAAATGAAGCAGATTCAAAATAAATCAAATAGACGCCGGTTTTTTTGTAAGGAAATATAGTAAAAACCTATACAGTAAAACTCATTCATGTTAGAACTGAAATTATATGCTATTTATTTCCGTTTTTCAAAAGGCCTCGCGATAAATATTCTGCGCGAAATATTTGTTTTTGTTCAACAATTTCCCTTGTAGCGCAGTTGTTTTCTTGTAAACTTACCTTAATAACTTTTGCTTTGATTTTTCGCCCTAAATTACTTTTTCTCCAGCACACATGTTATTCCGCTGACGGCTTGTTTTAGACTGTCTTATCCGAAGTTTAGTTTGAAGCTTCATGCCGAAGCTTTTTCTACAAAATAATGCGATATCTGGTATTACAAATCGGAACTATGTAAATTCTCGACAATATCCTATTGGAGCGACATCTATCTGCTTTTAGATGCAATCTTGCTCACTTCGACATCGCAAGACTTTTTATTGTAGGTTAGAGCGTTTAGATAGATCGATATTTTGCGAAATGTATAACATAATCAGCACTAAACTCGGAAAATTAGTTAAATTAAAAAGTAAAAATAATTAAAGCGTACAAATTAATATTCGAATTGTGCTAAATTAAATTAATATACGAACACAACTTGCCGCGGTATTAAAACTTTAATTGGAATTTTGTAGATCGGATAAATAGTACTTGAGTCATTGGCAATCCAATGTTTTTAAATGATCACGCAATCACCTTGACATCTCAATGTCATCGCGTGAAAACTCAACTTCCTGTTCTACAAAATTCAATTCGCATTTTGTACATCGGAAAAACAGAACTGGAGTCATTAATAATCCAATAATTTTAAATTAGCATGCGATCACCTTGACATCTGAAGTGATCTTTTGCTATTATATAGCAGGCAATCATTTTGACATCTCGAGTGCACACACGAATTGATCGATAAGTGATGACGCAACAATGCAGACTTTGATCTGACGTCAATTATTGCAGAGAGACGGATCTGGGTGTTTATATATATTATTAATAATTGGGATTTTTTTTATTTCTTTATGTTTGGAAGCATCTGTAGCAATAGAATAATAGCCATCTCCTAATTCTTTGAGTAGTTCTTTCATTGAGTTTGGCGCTAATATGATACGTTGCAAATTTATGTAGGAGGATGAATACTTTTGGCTATTTCCGAATCTGGAAGAATTGTAGACAAAAATTTGCTTGTACAATCATTACTTCTAAACGAAAGCGAGTAAACGGCCGTGTGATATGCTAAAACTACTTCGGCAGCTGATGTCTTCTTAGATGCCGGCGTATTTTTAAAGAAAAACTGTCCTATTCCAACTGTCGACGTCTTGGATTTCGTATTTTCGTTATGAAGTTTAGTTCCACAGTGTCTTGAAATAGCTGGTGCGCCTATATCACCAATATCGATGTCCGATGAACAATATGAACAGAATGCAAAAGTGTTCCCCTTTTTACTCTTTTTAATACCATCAAAAGTTTCAGATATTCTTCTCGATAAAGATTTTTTTCTGTTTGTAGCCATTATTAATAAGCAATGGAATTAGCCTGAAAAGAGGAAACAAAACAAGTTATGTAGTTAAATGTAAATTAATTAATAGTAGTACTAGTACAGCAACAAACTACATGATGCACACAGCTCACACATACACAACAAATCTATAACGTTCACGGATTGAAAAAACCCAAAAGCAAGGATTTTGCATCTAAAAAGTGAGTAAACTTATACTTTCGTTGTTGCATTATTTATAACATTCATCTTAATTATCTTTTAAATTTTTACAGAAGTTCAAGACAAATCAGGACGGAAACCCAAATTTCAGTACAAAATCAGGACATTCTTGAAAACAGGACAAGCTTACAAAAATCAGAATAATCCTGATAAAAATCAAGACATCTGGGTACCCTATATGAAGTAAAAACTGGAAGTACCAAGAACTTTATACACTGCACACATTGTTATTCTTACCTTTCAGATTTAGGTGTGATTCCTTTTTGTGAGGTCGTATATGCCATTTTAGCTCATTATATGACATTATTCATGCGTCAGCAAAAAGATATGTAATATTTAAAAGAATTTGTAAAATAACAAAGGACTTCATTCTGAGAATGGCTCCTTCTCCCCCCCCCTCCCCCTCCCAGAAAGAAATATCGGTTTACACTCAGTCGTGTGTCGTTCTCTTAAGGAAAACATCAGTTTACCCCTATTCGTGCACACACCCGTCAAAAAAAATAAAAAAATAAATAGGATCGTGCTTCGGTCATACATTCACGTAACTGTTCGCAGCTATGCCAACGTCGCTCCTAACACGACGTTGTAGAGAATTCCACTTCTTCCATCAGTCAACAGAATACATATGCAGCGGAAGGAAACTGTGATGTCATACCTTCGTGTAGCCAATTGCCTTCGTACTTGGTAAGGACCATCCTTTCTCGTGATACGTCAGATGTGTTGTAACGTACCAGGAGATGTGACGTACCTGCCAGAAGGACGCACACGACATAAAGGCAAATAGCAATTAGAATCAATGTCCGCGTAGCTTAATTGGTAGAGCAACTTATTCCGGAATGAGTGGACCCGGGTGCGAACCCCGGCGCGGATAAAAATGACGGAGAAATTCACTTCGTTATAATGGCGCCCGAACTATTCGGATGACCCGGCCGTTCAAAATCTCGCATTGGTGTGATGTTATTTCCACACCGCGAGATAGGAAAAATATGAGCAGCACTTCGAAAAAAGAAAAATAGGGGGGATGTGATGTAACGTACCAGGAGATGTGACGTACCTGCCAGAAGGACGCACACGACATAAAGGCAGATAGCAATTAGAATCAATGTCCGCGTAGCTTAATTGGTAGAGCAACTTATTCCGGAATGAGTGGACCCGGGTTCGAACCCCGGCGCGGATAAAAATGACGGAGAAATTTACTTCGTTATAGTGTTGTCATCTATCGGCGTTCTTCTCATTACAAACAATTCAAGACAAAGGGGTACAATCCAAAGCTTTCCTTTTCCACTGGGACTACGGTATCAAGGCAAACGATATACCAAAGGCACACTTGTTCAGGCAGTCGTTGACCATCAGTTCCTTTTAATGGATGATAATGCTCGTCCGCACAAGGCTCAGCTCGTCGACGATTTCCAGAAGAGCGAGGATATTCGGGATATGGATTGGCTTGCCAGGTCTCCGGTCTTAAACCCTATATATTGGTTTAGTGCGAATGAAATGTCCGGCGCGAACGAGCAGTGGAGACAGGCCCCCACCACAGCAGAATGGAAACACCCACAGGTGTTGCGGGTATTACGTCACAGAGTTTACCATAACTAGCTAGCACGTGTGTGTGAAGAACAAGGTCCCGGCGTGGTTTGTGTGGACGTAACGTGGCTTGCAAAGGAAACATGTAGACGCCGGATTTGAGTAGTCATCTTCTTGTATGAATTTAAACTGGGCCATTCTGTAGGAATTGCCGCTCGAAACGTTAACAAAGCGTTTCGGGAGAATACAGCCAACGAACGCACCTTTCGGCGATGGTTTGTGAAATTTCGAAGCGGAGATACGGACCTGCAAAACAAATCACGTGGTCACCAACCTGTTGCAGTTTCTGACGATGTTCTGTTGCGTGTGGTTGAAGCGCACCTACGAATAACGTGTCGTGAGATAGCGGCAGAGGTAGGTGCCCATCACACGACAGTTGTTCGGCGCCTGGTTGCCCTGGGTGAAGTCAAAAAGCTAGACACGTGGCTGCTGCATGAGTTGACAACTGCCAACAAGACTAGGCGTTTGGAAATCTGCACGTCGCTACTTGCCAGGAATAAACAGGAACTTCTACTGCGTCGAATCGTCACCTGCGACGAGAAGTGGGTCCTTTATGATAATTGGAAACGATCTACACAATGGTTTAGCAGGGCATAGCTTGCTGGATCACACCAAGAAGAGGATGCTCCTTGTTTCATGGTCCACAGCCGGGATAATTCATCGGAGCTTCTTGACAAGAGGCCAAACCATCACTGCAAAACGTTATTGTGCTGAATTACACCTGAAATTGCTGCAGAAACAACCGGCTTTGGTCAACAGACATGGTGTTCTTCTGCTCCACGACAACTCCCGCCCTCATGTTGCAAAACGAACGATGCTGACACTAAGTGCCTTGGGTTATGAAGCACTGCTTCGTCCTGCCTATTCTCCAGACTTGTCTCCGGTAGACTATCACCTGTTTCCTCGCCTGGATCACTTTCTGTCAGGGAAACAGTTCACGACAGACAACGAGGTTCAATGTGTCGTTGATGATTTGGGGTCCAAGCCACAAGACTTTTTTGTTCCGGGATCATGGCCTTGCCGGACAGATGGCAACTATGTGTCGATGCCGAGGGGGATTATTTTGCATAGGTAAATTGTCCTGCTTTTCCGTTCTCGCCATCCACGTGTGCTGGTGCTTTGCCGGACACTTAATTCGCACCAATTCAATAGCATGCATTGGACGCTCTAGGGCCACACGTAGATGTTCGTCAGATACGTCCCAGAACCCTTCCCGAGCTACGTACCGCTCTCATCGAGAAATGGAATTCCTTTACAACCTGGTGATCAGTATGTACCTTCGTTGTGAGAGTGTTCTGTCCGTACCAGCTGATCACATTCCTTATTAAGACATTTTTAAGTTGCCCTCTTACATATCACCAGCATGTGACCCTGACAAATACACATTTAAATGACAAGGCGCCCGGACTCTAGACAGTATTTTGGCGTCCCAATATTAGTAGCTCATCTAGATTTCACTATGGATGGATGAATGAAAATACCGAAAACATTCCCCAAATACACTGGCGTGCAAAAATTAAGGACAGTGATGGTTTTTCGAATGTAACGTTGTCCTGAAGGGCTCCACATCGACTCAAATCATACCATAAGATCCCCAAGATGTAAAAATATGGGACAAGTGAGCAAAACCGTCTAAACAAGGAATCCAAAGGATACAAAGGCACTTTATTGAAAAGGTAGCTTTGAGCACAACTGGACATAAGACAGAAACGTCCATGTGACAGGCGGCTGCCAAGAAAAATCCAGTCTTTAGTAGGGGATATGATCACCCCTGACTGCGTTGCAGGATTTACAACGTCTCTCCATGCTGAGGACGAGGTTGTCAAGGAGCTGTCGAGGCATCACGGCCAATTCCTCTTGTAGCGACAATCACAGCTGCGGAATCGTTGCTGGCGGCTGGTGACGTGCTGCCAAGCGTCATGCGTTAAATATCTTCACTCTCCAACAGCTCTGCGACGGCCACTGTACGATGAGGTGTAGCATTGTCGTCCATGAAGAGGAACTCAGGACCCACAGCACCTCTAAACAGACGCACGTGAGGCAGGAAAACCTCGGTACAATAGCGAACACCAGTGACTGAACCTCCTTGGAAGATGTGGAGGTCAGTACGGCTACCAAGCATGATACCGCCTTAAACGAGAACTCCGCCACCTCCAAACCGGTCCCTTTCGATGATGTTGGAGGTGTAATTACGTGTTCCCTGCTCTCTCCAGATGTGTATACGTCCAGAATCGCTCGTCAGACTAAATCGGCTCTCATCCGTAAAGAGAACTCGACCCCATTGCTGATGTGCCCAGTTCCTATGTTCCTGGCACCACAGAAACCGCGGTCTTCGATGAGCAGGCGTTAATGGCACACACCGTACTGGTCGTCGTGTAAATAAACCTCCTTTGTGCAGCCACCTGGATACGGTAAAACGCGATAACGAACGTCCAGTTGTCTGTTGCATGTGCCTTGCGATTTCTCCCGCTGTCTTCCGTCTGTCTCTTCTCGCCTGTTCCACAATATACCGGTCGTCCGCCGCCGTGGTTGCTCGTGGACGACCACTGCTCAACTCTCGGACAGCTGTTCCTATCGTTTGAAATGCTCTCCAAGCTCGTTAAACGATGCTGTGAGGGATCCCGAACTCCTCGGCCACCCTAGTCACCCTTCGACCTTCTTCCAACTTCCCAATGACGCGACCTCGGGTAAAGTCATTCAGATGTCGTCTACTGGATTACCTGTTGGCCATATCACACGGTGGCAGCAACTCGACGTCATTCAAACCGATGTACACCGTGCAATAGTTTTCACCGAATTGCTGAGCATCATCATATGTAGAGGATTTTAGGAAGGGAGTGTCTGACCCCAGGTCTTAAACAACCCTTAGAAATAAGAAACTAGGAGATTTGGGCTAGAGCGCCCGATAGGAAAGTGACACGGAAGCGAAGTAGAAAGAGGGAGGAAGACGCAATTATTTATTACCGGGTGACCAGTACCCGGGGTCCGATGGTTTAACGTGCCCATCCGATGCACGGCGGGTATTTAGAGGATCGAGCGTTCGTTCCTGCCTGGGATCGAACCTGAAGCCCTTCCCGTGGCAGTCACGAACGTTGCCCACTCGGCCACCCGCGGCAAGAATTGCTGAGCGTACACCCGCCGTGTGCTTTATACCCTTCCGAGCCCCCCCACGTCATACTGCACATATGCGCATGCCCTACTGTACCGGACATTAGTCTATCTCCTGAGTGGTCTTTCTGCCCGTTCTGTCTGCCTGCTCGTTTCGCTGTTATGCTAATTTCTCCTCTTCGCCCTTAATTTGTACATGTGTGATAAGGAAGCAGTAAAAAAAATATACTTGCCATATTGTATTGAAGTGTGCATCCCATGATTCATAGATGAATCAGCGTTAGCAAGAAAATGTAAAAATTCATGGTTGAAAAAATGGATACTAGTTCACTTCAGCTTTAAACCCCCGATTCAGCTTGTTGAAATCATATCGAAGTTGTGGACATATTTGATCCAAATATCATGATTCAAACGAATTCTTAATGTTTGAGAATTTCCCCAATGACAGATTGACAGATGTGTAAAAAAAAAAAAGCACCTCTAATGGTTTCGAAAGATTTATTAATGGACTAGGAGCCATTATCCTTTTCGCGCGGACTCCTGAAAGAACGAAAAGAAATATAATTTTTTTTTCACAAGGTAGTTTTTTTTATAGTTTTTGCTACGCTATTGGCTAAACAAACTGTAGAACTCTGTCAATTCTTCAAGCACCCTGCATAATTCTGGGGTCCCTTGAAAATGCGGGGCTGCATCCCGCTCCTAGCTCCCTCTTAAATGGGCCCTGAATATGTGTACATATTTGTCTGCTGCTTTAAAATGTTTATTACGTTTATGATTGTGTCTCTTTATTTGCCAAACGTCTGTTCTTACTGTTACGTATTTTCTTTTTTATCCGAATGACTTTTGGACACCAGTGTATTATTAGTAGAACGAGATTGTGTGATTTTTGAAAGATACACGTAATAGCAAAATTCATAACGCAAATGAAAAAAAACGGTGATTCTTATTATTTCAAAGGTTCTTCGATTTTTATTATCACTTCCGGCAATTATTCTATATTTTAATTTTAAGAATCATAATAATAAAATTGCCAAATGATTCAGTGACGCATAGACACCGACTCTCGAGAAATCCAATGCGCACTCTAACTTTGCATGAAGACTAATGGGTGCACCAATTCTGAATGTGAAGACCAATGGGTGCATAAGTTCTTAATGTGAAGATCCAATGGGTGCACGAGTTCTGAATGTAAAGACCAATGGGTGCACGAGTTCTGAATGTGAATAACAATAGGTGCACGAGTTCTGAATGTGAAGATCAACGAGTGCACAAGTTCTGGTTGTGATGACTAATGGGTGTACGAGTTCTGAATGTGAAGACCAATGGGTGCATAAGTTCTTAATGTGAAGACCAATGGGTGCACGAGTTCTGAATGTGAAGACCAATGGGTGCACGAGCTCTGAATGTGAAGAAAAATGGAAGCACGAGTTCTGAATGTGAATAACAATAGATGCACGAGTTCTGAATGTGAAGATCAACGAGTGCACGAGTTCTGGATGGGATGACTAATAGGTGCACGAGTTCTGAATGTGAAGACCAATGAGTGCACGAGCTCTTTACATACTCACAGGCTCATACATGCATCTACAGTGGAACGTTGATTATATGCCAGTTAGTCCTCCTATTTAATGGGTGGTATGGTGGGATGTAAGGTCAGGTGATGCGTAACATCACAGCCTCTCCTTGACAAATGTCAACCCCGCCTTCTCGTGGTATATCCTGCTCCCACTAAAGGGGCTCTGACGACCGCCAATAGCGGTATAACTATACCGTCGGGATTAGAGGAAATGCTATCCCACACTCACCAACCCGCTTGGCCAGCGTGGTGAGTTATGGCCAAACCCCTCCAAAATGATTCCACAACTTCAATCTTGGCCCTCAGTCTCCGGCAGCCAGAATGTACCTGGCCAAGGCAGCGGCCAGTGCGACATGAAGGCAGAGGGTGCTAAGAATCCCCGGAGGACCGGACTAGGCTGCCATCTGATGCTGACCTTGGCTACGTATAACGGACGCTCCCTATCTTCTGATTCAAGGCTTCTTGAATTGGAAGAGGAACTACAAAGGATCAAGTGGGACATCGTCGGGCTAAGTGAGGTAAGGAGAAAAGGAGAAGATCTCATTGAACTGAAAAGTGGACATCTCTTCTACTATCGTGGGACAGATACTGGCAGAACTAGTGGTGTTGGATTTATAATAAACAAGAAACTGAAGGATAAAGCTGTAGAAGTTGAAAGTTCCTCTGACAGAGCTGCACGACTCGTTATCCAACTCTCGAGAAGATACCAGGCTCAGATTATTCAAACCTATGCACCCACCACAAGTCATCTTGAAGAAGAAATTGAAGAATTTTATTAGGAAATTTGTCATCTAAATAATAAAGGTAAGCAGCAATTAAAAACAATTATGGGAGATTTCAATGCAAAAATAGGGCAACGGCAACAGAATAAAACTTCAGTAGGTAAATTCGGTTACGGCAACAGAAACCAGCGTGGAAATACTCTCGTTGAGTTTGCAGAGGCACAAGGGTTTTTCATCTTAAACTCCTTCTTCAAGAAAAAGCCACACAGGAAATGGACATGGAGACATCCAAATGGGACGACAAGTGAAATTGATTTTATTATGTGTAACAAAAAATCCGTCATAGAAGACTGCAGTGTGCTAAACAAGTTCAGCACAGGTAGTGACCATAGATTGGTGAGATGTAAGATGCACCTCAACACTAAACTTGAACGTGGCAAGCTCATAAGACAAACAAAATCTGTTGACATAACCAACCTTAAAAAACACCATAATACCTTCAAGTTGGAACTGAAGAACAGATTCTCTGCTTTAGAAGGCTTAACATCGGAAGAAGTGGACATTTCTGAAGTTAACAGAAAAGTAACCAAAGCTCTTATGGAAACAGCAACAAAATTAGCTGGGTCTAAGAACAAGTTGCATGTAAACAAATTATCAGGAAAAACCAAAATGTTGATACAAAAAAGAAGAGAGATGAGGACAACTAAAGAAGATGTGACTTCCAAAGTGGAATATATAGAGCTATGCAAGACAGTAAGAAAATGTATCACCGAAGACGTAAGAAAATTCAACTGTGAACTAGTGAGGAAAGCAATTGAAAACAACCAAAGCCTAAAGATAGCAAAGGGATATCTCAGTAAGGGAAGAAAACAGATTATGGCACTGAGAAAAGAAGATGGTTCTGTAACAAGAAATAGAGGCGAAATTTTGATAAGAGTGAAAGATTTCTACTCCAATTTCTATGAAAGGGATGATAGATGCACTCCAGACATCATGAAAGGTACCAGTACCAGAGTTTCTCCAGTCCTTCCAGCAGAAGTTGCACATGCAATCAAGAACATGAAGCGGGGGAAAGCTCCAGGAGAAGATGGAATTACTGTAGACATCATACAAGAAGCAAGTGGAGAAATCGAAACAGTACTCGCCCAAATTTTCACTCGATGCCTTAATGAAGGGAAGATTCCTGAGGATTGGAACACCGCTACAATGATCCTGCAACATAAAAAAGGTGACATTGAGGATCTCGGGAACTACAGACCTATCAGCCTCCTATCAGTGGTTTATAAAATCTTCACTAAAGTTCTTTCACACCGCTTGAAGGTAACACTGGACATGGCTCAACCGAGAGAACAAGCTAGATTCAGGAGTGGCTACAGCACAAGAGATCATACCCACGTACTGAGAGAACTAATTGAAAAAGCGAGGGAATATGAACTTCCATTGTGCATGGCTTTTATTGATTATGAAAAAGCCTTTGATTCGGTGAAACCATCAGCAGTTACAATGGCTCTGAAATCCTGCGGCATTGAAGATGCATACATTAATATTATTAATAACATCTATGAAAATGCAAGTGTAAAGATTCGGCTGTTTGAAATAACAACACACATAAAAATTGGAAAGGGAGTGAAACAAGGTGACACCATATCTCCGAAGCTCTTTAATGCCACATTGGAAAATGTCTTTCAATCACTAAACTGGGAAAACAAAGGGATAAAGATTAAGGAGATTATCTAACCCACCTTCGTTTTGCTGATGACGTAGTAATATTTGCAACTACCCCATCAGAGCTGCAGAGTATCATCCAGGAACTTGCTGACAAGAGTAAAGAAGTGGGATTAAAAATGAACTTTCAGAAGACAAAACTGATGTTCAATGCAACAAATGAAGATTTATCGATTGATGGAGAAAAGCTGGAGATAACAGGCACGTACGTTTATCTTGGACAGCAGATATCAAGTGATTGTCACATTGATGAAGAATCTAATCGGCGTACAAAACTTGCCTGGAGAGCTTTTGGAAGAAACAGCATAATTTTCAAGAGCAATATGCCATTATGTCTTAAAAGAAAAGTGTTTGATCAGTGCATCCTTCCAGTGCTTACGTATGGTGCAGAGACGTGGACCTTAACTAAAAGTGACATATAAAAGCTGCAGACAACTCAAAACAGCATGGAGAGGTGCATGCTTGGTGTAACCAGGAGAGATAAGAAGAGGAACTCGTGGATCCGAAAAATGAGAAGAGTGGAAGACATCATGATCAGAGTTAAATCCCTGAAATGGCAATGGGCTGGACATACTGCCAGAAGAACAGACTATCGATGGACAGCCGAAATTTTAGATTGGATTCCAAGGGACAGGAAAGACCCAGAAGAAGACCACATGGAAGATGGGTGGATGAAATTCGAAAGTATGCGGGAGTGACATGGAGGAGACTGGCACAAGACAGACCGTTGTGGAGGAAACTTGGGGAGGCCTTCGTCCAGCAGTGGATTGATAATGGTTGACAATGATGATGATGATGATGATGGTTCTATAATTGGAACGGATATGTAATTTATATACGCTCTGAATTTTTCATATTACAGTCACACATTTATGGAATTATGTTTGTTTGTTTTTATTTTGTTTTGGAGGGGGAAACTTTTATTGTTATTCCCCTTCCCAATGGGTGCTGGATCTCTGGAGCATACATGCTGTAGTCGGGCCTTGTGAAAAAGAGGTTCGCAGCATTTTTTTTTTTTTTTTTTTTTGAAAAATGGATATGTCTTTCTGCTAACATCTCATGTCGAGAGAATTCTTGCTAATCTTCAAAATAATTCAACATTGGTGAATTTAAAGGCTTTTTTTATTAATAATCTAAAGCAACTTATGGGATTTTACTAGGAATTTTTTTCTTTAATAGCAAATTTTCGGAGAAAACTCTTCTCCTTCTTCAGGCTGTCTTGTTGTTGTCACTTTTACTTGTCACTATCACGGTTACGGTTAACCTTGACGGTTTAGGTTATTTTTCAACAAATCCTGCCAGATGTTAGGCAGGGAAAATCCTTTGCAGTCATTGATGATGGAATTTTGATTTTTCTCAATCTCTATTCCTTCTTTCAGTTTTCTTTTTTGGAAATTGCTTTGGAAACTGATTACTTTAAGGGAATTCCAATCCATGCTGTGTCCAGTTTCTCTAACATGCCTATCTAATCCAGTCTTGTTGGAGCAATTTTTTATAGCTGCTTTATGCTCCGCTATACGAGTTTCTAGTCTGCGACCTGTTTCACCTATGTAAGATAGTCCACAACTACAATTTACTTCATAAACTACTCCTTGCATTTTTAAAATATCTTCTTCTCTTTGAACTATTTTAGGGAAAAATTTGTTAACTTTGTTCTCTAAACTTGGAGCTAGCCTAATATTGTATTTTTTACTAATTCTCTTTAAAGCCTCAAATAAACCTTTGTGATAAGAAATTTTTCTAGTGAATTTTACTTGTTTCGAGTAAAATCCAAGTTTAGAGAACAAAGTTAAAAAAATTTTCCCTAAAATAGTTCAAAGAGAAGAAGATATTTTAAAAATGCAAGGAGTAGTTTATGAAGTAAATTGTAGTTGTGGACTATCTTACATAGGTGAAACAGGTCGCAGACTAGAAACTCGTATAGCGGAGCATAAAGCAGCTATAAAAAATTGCTCCAACAAGACTGGATTAGATAGGCATGTTAGAGAAACTGGACACAGCATGGATTGGAATTCCCTTAAAGTAATCAGTTTCCAAAGCAATTTCCAAAAGAAAACTGAAAGAAGGAATAGAGATTGAGAAAAATCAAAATTCCATCATCAATGACTGGAAAGGATTTTCCTGCCCAACATCTGGCAGGATTTGTTGAAAAATAACCTAAACCGTCAAGGTTAACCGTAACCGTGATAGTGACAAGTAAAAAGTGACAACAACAAGACAGCCTGAAGAAGGAGAAGAGTTTTCTCCGAAAATTTGCTATTAAAGAAAAAATTTCCTAGTAAAATCCCATGAGTTGCTTTAGATTATTAATTCAATTAAACTAGGAAGCCATTTCTCAACATGAGCTTTATTCAAAGGCTTTTTTTTTTTTTTTTTTTTTTGATTGAAAGTTTGGCGACCACCGTGAGCAACTCAATGTGCTATAAGCAGTCGCCCCTCTCTAATTTAGGGTCACTGGTTCCAGCGAAATCAGAGAGCCAGTGCTGCAAGACAAAACACAAAATCCATGGCTCACGGGATTTGAACCCGGACCCTTCTCGGACGAATGGTCATAAGCCATCGCTTAGACCATTGTGCCACTGGGGCGTCAAAAAAACATTTTTGTTTTAATTTAATTTTTATGCTTTCATTTTTTTACAGTTTTTTAATGGATGGTTAGACACTGGAGTAAGCGCGTACTCGGCATCTAACAGTGTCCGCTCTAAGCCGGGGCCGGGGGAAGGCCCCCAAATATAACCTTTTTTTTTTTTTTTTTTTTTTTTTTGAATTATATAATAATTTTGATTACCTATGGGCACATGCAGGTATTTTGCTCAAAATGTCTTGTCTAGAACCGCCATTGGGCGTAGGCAGAAATTTCTTAAAGGTGGAGTCCATGGATTTCGTTTGTTATGAAAGCCTCATACATTCATACAGTATATACATCGCTTTAAATTCGTACTCAATCTGTCCCTCGGAACCGAGCATCCCCTCCTCTGGCTATGCCTCTGCATTATATGGCAGAGGCAACCGTCCAGGAACGGATCCAGAGGTTTACTCTAGGGGAGGGCGGTTTTTCGGTAATAAAAAGGGGGCTGAGAAGACATTAGGGAAGGTTTTTTTTTTAGATATAACAAAGATATAACGTTAGTATATTTATTTATCTATCTATATATATATATACACCCAAGAGCATAGTTAAAGACAAAATTTACACCGAAAATTTAAAACCAAATTTGTTTAACAAACAATCTGAAGATTATGACGCGCAACGCAGCAGTGATGAACATTCAGAAATCACAAATTACAAAGTAGAGACTGAAACAAAAAATCAATATTTAACAAGGACAAAAAATACAAAGAAAACTTCAAAACCCAACAGGCATGAGTAAAAAAATAAAATAATAGCAAAACCAAAATGCAGAAAGTGTCGAGAATGCCGAGCCTTGGCTTTATCAAGGACCAGCAAAACTCTGCATTTTCTCACTTCCACAAAGACCTAGTTGAAAATGGGTTTCTGCAAAGCCCTAGATGTAAGTTTAAATCAGTCTCTATGTCCCTATGGTCTTAATTCCACTCTATCTGACAACAAGCTCAAACAACATAAATTTTCTATCCTTGAACTTTTCTTTCTAGTTAACAACAAGGTGTGCACTAGAGGTAAAATAGGGCAGAGGCTTTTTCGTACTGCTAGCAAGGTAGATTTTGCAAGCTTGCAAATCACTCTATGTAGTTTTAAAGATGATTTAAATTTTGTTAAAAATGCTTGCAGAATTCTTAAATCTTTTAAGCACTCTTTCCTAAAACGTTTTTTTCAAATTTTGGAATGCAACAGCTAATCAAGTTGATAAGCATGTTTTTTATTTGGTTCGGGATATTATTAAGCATATTCTTAAAGAAAAAACATTATCTTAAAGGGATTTCCAGAAATTATGTGACCATCAGATTTCTTAATAAAAACTATGATCATCTCAATGTTAGGAAATTGTTCTACAATAATGCAATTTTTTTCCCCATTCACAGGCACCAGTCTGTAGTGAGTTTTAAGTATGTTAGGACCTTAGGGTCGATAGTTAAAAACTACAAACTTGGTTCTTCGCGTTCATTACCTGTAGTTCTTGTATGTTCTTGTGAAGAACATAAGGATACAGTTCACTATAATAGGCATTATAAGCATATTATCACTAGTAGCTTAAATTTTGTTGAAAATGACAAGCTCAGAAATTTGTTAGAGTACGGTACTAAATTCAGGCCTTCTTTCCATATTTCCAAAAAACAAATTCTTGAGAACTTTACTCAAGATTTTAATAAATACATTATTAAGACTAGTTTAGCTTACAATCAGCCTATTGAGGCCTTCGCAGAATGGAATTTTAATGTTATTCGTAGCTTCACTGGAAATTTGGCTGGTCTTGATTTGTTTCGGCAGCAATCTATTTTTCTCTGGAGATGCTAAAAAGTCTCTATCTAAACTACAAGATCAATATATTTTTACAACAGCTGATAAAGCTAGCAATAATTTTGCAAGAAATTAAAGCTAGGAATAATCTGCAAGAAATTCTATTTCGAATTGTTAAATCTAGAACTTAATAATAGAGTAACCTACGAGCCAGTAAGTTATTGTACCAAACAGCCTGAAAATCGTTTTTAAGGCCTTCTTCAGGAAGCTTAGAATTCCACAATTTAGGAGATATGAACATGAGTTTCCCTTTCTTTTTGCAACTGTTAAGTTTCATAAAGAGCCGGTAAAATTTAGGTTCATAGCTAGTGGAGTTAGGAGTCATAAAAAGAAAATTGATCAGGCTTTTGAGGCAATCCTGAAGAGGGTCTTGAAACTAATTAGTAACTGTACTAATTTACAGTATATACAGAGATTTTTGGATAATAAATAATAATTACGAAGTAATTTCCACTTTACTGAGCATAAATCCCATAGATATTAATAGTTATGATTTCGAGAACCAATATACTAATCTACCTCTTTCAGATATCATTACCACCTTTAAAGAACTGTATGTAGAATTTAATCTTAACCAATTTGTTAATGTAAGTGCTTGGAACTCTTATCTCAATTGTTGCATAAATAACAACCATATTTTATATAACAATACTATCTATAAGCAAGTAAACGGAATACCTATGGGAGGAGCTCATTCTACAAGCGTCTGTAACCTATTCCTGTTCTTTAAGGAATATAAGTTCATTAAAAATAAATCCTCGAGCTCAGATAACTACTTATGCACTTATAGATATATTGACGATTTGCTTTGTATAAATAATTCTGAAGTTATAGAAAGCGATATTGCAAATTTCTACCCCAGCTCTCTTAAATTGTGTAAAACTAACCAAAATAATCAAAAACTTGATTTCTTAGACTTAAGCATTGAGCTTAACAGAGGTAACCCGTCCATCAGCCTTTTTGATAAAAGAGTAAATTTTCCTTTCAAAGTAATAAAATATCTGCACTGGAATAATAACATCTCGACCAAAGTAATTGAAAATGTACTGATTTCTCAGGTACTTAGAACTTTAAGAATTTGCAGCAATAATTTAGATTTAAATAACCACATTAGAATCCTATTAAACAGTTTTCTATATAACAAGATTCCAGCTCTTTTTTTAAAGAGTATTAAGAAAAATTGTTCTGAATAATAGAGTAAGGTTAGCAGATCTGTTTTAATTCCTACACAGTTAATAAAATGATTCTGGCCAATGAAACCCTTCTTGGAAGTTGGTCTGAAGGATGCATATTAACTAACAACAGGAACCTTTAGTGCTATGGACAGGACAGTCCTATTAAAAATAAAAATAAAATAATGCAAATAAAATCACAAAAAAGTTTATAATTTGATTAAAAAATAAATAAAAAAATATAAAAACTAAACTAGGTATTTTCTCTCTAGAATAGCTAACCTAAAAATGGTAAAACTTACGTTAAAATAAATAGGCTACTGGTAGTGTCTGTAGAAGTACACTAAGTACATGTAAAAATTATTAAATAAACAACAAGTATATTTGATAATAATTTTCGTGCATTCTGGGAAATTCTACTCTTTCTGGAAAAGAAAGTCTTCATTCTAAGTTATATAATTTATCTTGGAGGTTATTTCGCGGGTTGTGTCTTTTTATGCAAGGAGGAAGCATTGGAGGTAAGCTCTTGCCTTTGTTCTTGTGCATTTTTTCTTTCTTGTTTTAATAGCGTTAGTTAAAAGAGGAAAATATTTAATTTTTCTTATTTGGCATTGGTGCAAATTGCTTTTCTAACTTTTTGAGTTTTCTCTTTCACTTAATTTTGGAAATTATGCGCGTTTATGAACACTTAGTTTGTGTTAATTGCCATTTTCTCAACCTAGTTGTCAACGTTGTTTTTCGTTGTTGAAAGGTGCATAAAAACTTCCTTATTATACACTTAAAGCACTTCTGGAATATTTTGTAAATATTGCAACTAATTGTTCTCTTCATGTAATTTTTTCAAAGCATATTTTTTTTTTTTTTTTTTTTGTTCTCATGAATTCCGTTTTTGTGGAAGCAGTAGGTACAAAAATCATGTTTACTCTCATGTCTCTGTTGTAATCTTTATTTCCTTTTTTTATTGCATTTTCGGAAATGCTTCTTTACCGCAAGGAATAAGATTTTTGAAGTGCTTTTAGTACTTTGTTTCACGTTTGGAATCTCTCTTGGGTGGTCTGGTTGTTCAACCGCGTGTTTTACCTGAATTTCTGTTCACAACTTGTGAATTTTTTGAAATCGTTTTTCTGTTGTTGTTTTTTTTTGTTGTTGTTGTTGTTTTTTTGTGACAGATTACGAGTATGGGTTGGGCCAGGAAAGTTATAGATGTATGCAAAAACTTTAGCTAAATTATTCTTCCCGCACCATTAGGTCGGTAATGTTAGTTAAAAAATTTTGTGGAATTTAAACTCACATATATGGCTTTGCACAAACCCATTTCCAACTAGGTCTTTGTGGAAGTGAGAAAATGCAGAGTTTTGCTGGTGCTTGATAAAGCCAAGGCTCGGCATTCTCGACACTTTCTGCATTCTGGTTTTGCTATTATTTTATTTTTTACTCATGCCTGTTGGGTTTTGAAGTTTTCTTTGTATTTTTTGTCCTTGTTAAATATTAATTTTTTGTTTCAGTCTATATATATATATATATATATATATATATATATATATTATATATATATCCAACCGGTGAGGTCTTACGCCACAGCATGGCATAATATGCAAATTATCGTCGGTAGTATTTAAGGAGTACGGCGAAGTGAATGTAATCAATCGTCGGCGTACGGACACGTGCGAAGACCCTGAAGAAGCTGCAATACCTGGACATGGAAGACGTGCACGATTTCAGCAGTTATCGGACTTTGAGCGAGGTCGTCTAGTCGGACTCCGCGAGGCCGGGTGGTAGTATCGTCGTATTGCGGAGCGAATTGGACGGGAAGTATCGGTGGTGGTACGATGGTGGCGTAGATGGTCCGAGGAACATTCCCACACGAGAAGACGTGGAACCGGGAGTCACAGACGGACTGATGAGCGGACCGATCGACGCATAAGAAGAGCGGTGTTTTCAAGCAGAATATCCACTACGACGCAAATCCGAGCTGCCGTTGCACCTGAGGTGACTGTGCGAACAATCCGCAACAATCTACTGGATGCAGGACTGTGTGCACGTGTGCCTCTGGCATGTGTACCTCTGACTCCAGCCCACCGTCAGGAACGGCTGCAGTGGTGTCACCAACGTGTACACTGTAGGACGCAATGGTGATCTGTCGTGTTCAACAATGAAAGCAGATTCTGCTTGGGAGCCTCCGATGGCAGCATGCGTGTTCGCAGACGCACAGGGGAGCGTCTCCACCCTTCTTGCATCTGCCAGCGACACACAGGGCCTACACCTGGTCTCCTGGTGTGGGGAGCGATCAGCTATCACTCCCGTACACAACTAGTGTTTGTACCGGGTACGTTAAACAGCACCTCCTACATCAGCATTCAGCCCGTTGTTGTGCCATTTGTAAGGTCGGTCCATCGTGGTGTTTTCTAGCAAGATAACGCACACCCGCACACGGCACGTGCAACGCAACGTGCACTTCAGGATGTGAGACAACTTCCATGGCCTGCACGTTCACCGGATTTGTCCTCCATTGAGCACGTGTGGGATTTTATGGGACAACGACTTATCCGGTCTCCACGGCCCGCCACGGCCAGCCCCGATTTATGCGTCCAGGTTTAGGATGCTTGGAACTCAATACCCCAAAGTTACATTCAACATCTGTACGACAGACTCCATGCCGGAATTGCACGTCGTGACGCAGTTCATGGCGGTTCAACCTCGTACTAACCATGTTACATGGAAATGTTATTTTTCAGTTTGCCAGCAAATACAGCTGTATTTTGCCATAATGTTTTGATCACGTTATCCTCTGTATTCCGTTATTATGCTGTATAAATTCCGTTGGTATCAGACGTCTCCTTCTTGGTGTTCTTTTTTCACTTTCCGGCAGTGTATATATATATATTGTATGGTATTTGTACGAATTTGTTTAATGTTTTTAAATAATT
The DNA here is from genome assembly GCA_039090855.1 of Macrothele yani. Taxonomy (NCBI): domain Eukaryota; kingdom Metazoa; phylum Arthropoda; class Arachnida; order Araneae; family Macrothelidae; genus Macrothele; species Macrothele yani. Next base: position 54,560,901 of record CM077028.1, read on the forward strand.
CGTTTTTTATATATGATATTTTTACGAATTTGTTTACGATCCAATTAAGATACTAGGTATATCAGATTGTTATTCACAGTTTCTCTCACCTACTCTGATTCCAGTACCAAGCTCTGCCTTACCCTGTTTCGAAGACGTTACAGACGCTAGACAATATGACAATAGCAAAGAACTAACAAAAAATACTCCCATGCTTCCCCCCCCCCCCCGCTGTCCCTGTCGCGTAGCCTCACTTTCCCTAATCCGCTTCTCCTAATTCCCGTTTGCCCTAATCACATTTACCCCAATCGCATTTCCCCGATATCGCTTTTGCCCGAATTCCCATTTCCCTTCACTTCTTTTGCCCTAATCTCGTTTCCCCTAAATCTCGTTTCCCCTAAATCTGGATTACCCTAATCCTCGTTTGCCCTAAACACGTTTACCCCAATTGCGTTCCCCGAAATTGCTTTTACCCGAATTCCCATTTCCCCTAATTTCGTTTTCCCTAATCTCGTTTCCTTTAAATCTCGTTCTCCCTAATCATGTTTGCTCGTATCAAGATTTCCCTAATTTGCGTTTGCCTTATTTCACGTTTGCCTAATTTTTGTTAACCGAAATAAAACGGTGGGTCTTGATGTCTCAAGAGAATTATTCTTTCCCTTCCTGTTGATGATGTCGACCACCACGCCAGGAAAAGTGTAAAAAAGTGTACATGGTTATTACCATTATTCGGATAGTCCTTAACGCAGTCATTGTATCCTTCACCCCCTCTCTGATAAAGTATTACATCGCGGTAAACTTTTATTAAAGCAAGAAATAGTATTGTAATGCATTCGCTAGAATTGTGAACGCAGAAGGCCAACTTTTTTAAGAGTTCTTAGCGTACCAGACTCCCCCCCCCCCTTCAAATCCGTACGAGGCTAAGCATGAGCGGTGGAAATACCTTTTGCTAATTCAGTTCCACCTTAATCGTAGACGTCATTCTGTTCGGCTTGAATATTTTCCCACTTACCACCATCACTGATTGGGTGTAGGAGAACTGGCCACAAAAATTTTAAGGGGCCGTATAAAAACTGCGTTTTCGACCGCTTCTTGGCCTCGTCCCCAGAGGTTGGTTATCTGAATCACATAAAGTTTCCGTAATGTCGTATTTTCTTAACTGCTGTTTTCAGTGTAATTCTTTTTTTTTTTTTTTTTAAATTGGAGGTTTAACGACCACCGTGAGCAACTCAATGGGCGATAAGCTGTCGCCCGTCCCTAATTTAGGGTCACTGGTTCCAGGGAAGGGAGAGAGCCAGTGCCGTAAGACAAACACAACATCCATGCCTCACCGGGATTCGAACCCGGACTCCTTTCGGACGAATGATCAGAGGCCATCGCTTAGACCACTGCGCCACCGGGGCGGCATTGTGTAATTCTTCATAAAAATGTTTATAATCTACACCGATAGTAAAAAATATAAAGAATTTCTGGTCCGATCCGAAGATTTTCAACGTTTGCAAACTACAACTCTACGAATTATCTGAGGACACTTGCAAACTCAGGAAACCTGTCGGGAGGGGGGGGGGGATTAATACCAAAAAAATAAAAAGTAAAGAGTTTGTAGCGCAATCGGGAGATTTTCGGCGCTTACACACAAGTCAACGTATTCTTTGTGGGCATGTGCTAACGCAGAGAACCTAAGGAGGGGGGGGGGCTTAATACCAAAAATATAAAATATAAGAATTTGCATTTTTTTATTATATGTAAAAAATGGGAGATTCTCGGCTATGACACAGTACAGCTCAACAAATTCTCTCCGGGCATGTTTTTACGCAAAAAACCTGTCGGGGGCTCAGTCCCCCGACAGGTTTTAAAGCAGAAATTATTTATATTTTATATTTTCGGCATTCCCCCCCCCCCCTTCCGAAAGTATTCCTGCGTTAGTATATGCCAGCAGAATGCTTCTCGCTCGGACAGTTGTACGTCGGCTTATCGAGAACCGGCAGTTCAGACAGTCAGTTTATTTTGATAACGACTGGAAACGGGACAAAGAATGTTATATATGCACATTATGAATTCTTTTCAAAAAATAAAATAAAAATTATGTACTTAAATTTATGTAAAAATTAATTATAATTTTTCGTTCACTTGAAAAACTAACTACCGACCATTTAATCTTTCGGCAAATTTCCTCCATCTGTTGCTATGAAATCCAACTACAGTTCTTATGGATGGATCGGATTACACGTGTTATCATAGCCCTGTTTTTCAGTGATATCTTCACCGCGAGCGAAGCCGTGGGCACATCTAGTACATATATCATCATCATCATCATTGTCAACCATTATCAATCCACTGCTGGACGAAGGTCTCCCCAAGTTTCCTCCACAACGGTCTGTCTTGTGCCAGTCTCCTCCATGTCACCCCTGCATACTTTCGAATTTCATCCACCCATATATATATATATATATATGTGTGTGTGTGTGTGTGTGTGTGTGTGTGTAACAATTGCCCCCTGCAAGAAAGAAGCTGTAATATGTCTATAATCGTACAAGACAAAACTTGTTTTTACCGGTAAAGCGGACTTGTGTAAATTGACAGAGAGGAAACTGACTTCTTGGATTATTCAAAGCGTCAACTGAAGTAGTGTTTCACAGATTTTTTTTCTTTTAGTTTTATATGAGACTCGTGTTTTATGAAAATTTTAATTTACGGGAAATAAAAAATGATGCTGCTAAAGATATTTATTTAATGTAAAAATGAATAAAAATTGAAAAATATTATCGTACAATGGGCGGCAAATACCCTTGAAGCGCCGCTGTTTGGGTGGAGAGCTATTGGAAAAAACAATACAATTTTCAAGATCAATATGCCATTATGTCTCAAAAAGAAAAGTGTTTAACCAATGAATCCTTAAAGTGATTACGTACGGAGCAATGATGTGGACCTTAACTAAAAAAGACATTCAAAGACTGCAGATAACTGAAATAGCATGGAGAGATGCATGCTTGGTGTAACCAGGAGAGGTGAGAAGAGGAACTGATGGATAAAGAAAATGACATGAGTGGAGGATATCATGATCAGAGTGAAATTCCTGAAAAGACAATCGGATGGACATGTTGCCAGAGGAACTGACCACCGATGGACAATATAAATTCTAGACTGGATTCCAAGGGACAGAAAAAGACCCAGAACACCATAAGAGAGATGGGTGGATGAAATTCGAAAGCATGCGGGAGTGACATGGAAGAGACTGGGTCAAGAAGAGACTTTGTCTGAATGCCTACGGCGACTTCTTCTAACGAACACTGGTGCATTCCTGCTTCTTCAAACATTGCTTTGTTTAATTCTGCCCCAAATGCGGATGTACATTTTCGTTCGTCTTAAAAAACCCGCTAGAACGGGTTTCATTTGATCACGAATAATAAAAGAAGGTGTAAATAGCTGATGAAACAGAAATAACGCAAAACACCGGTAACGCGAAGAAATGAAAACACCGATGACACCTCACAGTGATCGTTTAAAAGACGACTCACGGTCATTGAGTCGCCTGGTTAAAGAGGTAAAAGAAATTGACGAGATCGTTGATGAACGAAACGACGACACGAACAAAAAATATGAACGACGGTCATAGGTACATGTGGAAGAAACTTGGTGAGATCTTCATCCAGCAGTGCATTGATAATGGTTAATGATGATGATTAAATATACATATATTTTCCTGAATTTGACGATAAAAATATTATATAGAGCAATATGCCATTATGTCTTAAAAGAAAAGTGTTTGATCAATGCATCCTTCCAGTGCTTACGTATGGTGCAGAGACGTGGACCTTAACTAAAAGAGACATACAAAGGCTGCAGACAACTCAAAGAGGCATGGAGAGGTGCATGCTTATTATAACCAGGAGAGATAAGAAGAGGAACTCGAGGATCAGAAAAATGACGAGAGTGGAAGACATCATGATCAGAGTTAAATCCCTGAAATGGCAATGGGCTGGACATACTGCCAGAAGGACAGACCATCGATGGACAGCCGAAATTTTAGATTGGATTCCAAGGGATAGGAAAAGACCCAGAGGAAGACCACATGGGAGATGGGTTTATGAAATTCGAAAATATGCTGGAGTGACATGGAGGAGACTGGCACAAGACAGACCGTTGTGGAGGAAACTTGGGGAGACCTTCGTCCAGCAGTGGATTGATAAAGGTTGACAATGATGATGATGATGATATGTTACACAACCATTTTTTTTTCCTGAATTTTCATGATAAAAGAAACGTTTTATTTCTCTTAACGAGAATCAGGACAAACCTGAATTAGGGATAACATCAATTCAGGAAAATGCGAATCGAGGCAAAGGAGAATTAGAGCAAACGTGATACAGGAAACGTTTTTAGGGGAAACTTTGATACAGACAAATGTATTTAGGGTAAACTTGAATTAGGGGAAACAAGAATTAGGGGAAACGAGATTAGGGCAAACGAAATTAGGGGAAATGGGAATTTGGGTAAAAGCGAATTCGGAGAAATGCGATTGGGGTAAGTGTGTTTAGGGCAAACGTGAATTAAGGGAAACAAGATTAGGGCAAACGAAATTAGGTAAAAGCGATTTCGGGGAAACGCAATTGGGGTAAACGTGATTAGGGCAAACGGGAATTAGGGGAAACGGGTGTTCACCATCCCTGCCTATTCTTTATCTTTTGCTCTCTCTCTCTCTCTCTCTTTCTCTCTCTCTCTCTCTTTCTCTTTCTTTCTATTCTCTTCTCTTCCCTTCTCTTTCTTTTTTTACTGAAGCTAAAACAACTTTTTTTTTATTTTAGGTTTAACGACCACCGTGAGCAACTCAATGGGCTATAAGCAGTTTCCCGTATTTGCCGTTACTAATTTAGGGCCACGGAAAAGGAGAGAGCATGAAGGGTCCGCTTTGAATCCCGGTGAGGCCACAACATCCACGCCTCACCGGGATTCGAACCCGAACTCTCCCGGATGAATGGTCATAAGCTATCGCTTAGATTATTGCGCCAATGCTAAATCAGTGTAATACGTATTCTAAATCCAATTCCGTAGTAAGTTTAATTGTTATTTTTTTTTCAGAAAAACTGAAAATATGTGAAGTTAATCATTTAAGATATTCGCTACTTTAAACGTAAAAACTTCGTTAGGGTTTAGGGAGGGGCGATCGCCCCAGTCGCCCCCCCCACTTGATCCGCCACTGCAACCGTCTGTGCGTTATATGGCAGCGGTGTAGAACACGAGAAAAGTTTGCTCTAAACGTATAGAATAGCTGGCATGTCAAGATTCACGTTCCCTGAAACTGATGTGACTCCATCTACCGACAGTATTTCTTACATGAAATTCGCAGTTTGTTTTTTTAGAAATTAAGCAGATGATTTTTCAGAAGACAGAGAATTTCTACATTTGAAGGTTTATGAAACACGAAATTATAGACGATAGATGACAGCACGTCAGCTCTAAGTCCTCTCCTCTGATTTTGAACTTTATATTCCTCTCACACAGGCGTTGCATTAGAAGCAGCGGATACCGAGAGGAACAACTGGGACGATCGGTTCCACCCTAAACATATCTTTCCTCTTTGAGTGGCCACGATCATAAATAAATTGATGTACTTATTGTGTAAAATCACAGTGATAAACGCATATTTTCGTAAAAGTTTTAAAGACAGTAATTACACTCTGAGCTAAATTAGACAACCCAACGGCCAGAAAGGAATTGATTTGAACTTACGAAAATCACTGTCTTTCTTTATCGAAATATTTCAGATCAAATACGATAATCATCAGCAGCACAATAACGAGCATCTCTCCTTTAAATGAACACCACAACTTCTTTACTGATGTGACTCCATCTACCGACAGTATTTGTTACATAAAATCCACAGTTTGTTTTTTAGAAAATTAACCAAATGATTTTCCAGAAGACAGAAAATTTCTGCATTTGAAAGACCATCAAACACGAAAAAATAGAAAATAGATGGCAGCACATCAGTTCTAAGTCCTCTGCTCTGATTTGAAAGTACAACGTAACGCAACAGCCGTTAAAGTACAATGCAACGTAAGGTTAATCTATACGCAACATCGCCACTCACCACCACACCTATTCGTTGCTTGCTTCGATATTATGTATTTCTCGGTCTTATCTGTCAACATGCACTCTGACCTCAAAACTGTTGTCAGCAGAGGCATAACTAGGCATTTCTGCACCCGGGGCAGAACCCAAGACCCCGAATATTGCGCTCCCATCTGTCTTTCTATCAAATTGTGACTGATTGTACAGCGTTTCGCAACTGCTTCAGATTTAGGACCTTCGGAATTACATCAACCAGACCGAATGTAGCTGGCAGTCGTGGCTTGCAGTCACAGTAATGACTGAGTAGCCCCCAGAGAATATTTAACAATGTGAACGACATCCTTTTCTTTCCAACCAACTAACTAAAAAAACGCTGGCTCCGTAGTTGCCAACAAACACCGTGGTTCTTCTTTAGTTGGATGGCCTATAGAACTACGCCTTTAATTCTTAATGTGAATAACAAACACCATGGTTCTTCTTTAGTTGGACGGCCTTTTGAACTACACCTTGAATTCTGAATGTGAATAACAAACACCGTGGTTCTTCTTTAGTTGGACGGCATTTTGAACTACGCCTTTAATTCTGAATGTGAATAACAAACACCGTGGTTCTTCTTTAGTTGGACGGCCTTTTGAACTACGCCTTTAATGCCATTGACTCGTGAAGAATTTACCGTCTAAAGCACGATTTTTGAAGAATTTACCGTCTAAAGCAGGACTTTAATTCTGAATGTGATTAACAAACACCGTGGTTCTTCTTTAGTTGGACGGCCTATAGAACTACGCCTTTAACTCTGAATGTGAATAACAAACACCGTGGTTCTTCTTTAGTTGGACGCCCTTCTGAACTACGCCTTTAATGCCATTGATTCGTGAAGAATTTACTGTCTAAAGCACGATTTTTGAAGAATTTACCGTCTAAAGCAGGACTTTAATTCTGAATGTGAATAAGAAACACCGTGGTTCTTCTTTGGTTGGACGGCCTATAGATCTACGCCTTTAATTCTGAATGTGAATAACAAACACCGTGGTTCTTCTTTAGTTGGACGCCCTTCTGAACTACGCCTTTAATGCCTTTGATTCGTGAAGAATTTACCGTCTAAAGCACGACTTTAATTCTGAATGTGAATAACAAACACCGTGGTTCTTCGTTAGTTGGACGGCCTATAGAACTACGCGTTTAATTCTGAATGTAAATAATAAGCATACCCTGAACATTTTTGAGAAAGAAGAAATTCTGATTTTAAGTGTACCAGAAACTGGTAAAAAGTCTTCCCACATTTAATAAGATTGCAAGCACTGATCCTTGCGTCCTCTCTTGAGCTGCTACCGGGGGCAGCTAACCTACCTGTCCCGCCCTAGTTACGCCTCTGGTTGTCAGCATACATTCAGCGAGTGAGAAAATATAACGTTACGGTATAAAACGTTTAAAGAGAATAATCTCAAAATTTACGTAGAAAAGGGCACTCAAAATCAAATTTAAATTAGAGTATATGTCATAATCACCTCCCTTAACTTTGTGGATCCTGTGACAGGAGCTCACACTCAGGGAGTGGAGAGTGACTGGCGTCCATGCAAATGTAAGTTAACAGAGGACAATAAAAAAAATTCATTTGGCAGGCCACATTCTAGAATATTTATTCCGATGGAATTGTCTTTCCTCAAAACACTGCTTTTAGGTCTTGAATTGTGTCATCGGACAGTTTTCTCTAACAGGTAATCAATAGGTTGAATTTATTCTGCTAGATAAACAGCTTCACATACAATGAATAAGCAAAACTTTTCCATCAGAATAAATATTTAGTTGTAGAGAGACAATGCACATTCATCAAGCTCCGGTTAACTTTCTCATTTTCGCCCCTAAACAGTTTCAAACTGAAGGATCTAAATATTTTTATTCTGACGGAAAAGTGTTGTTCCTCATCAGGGCAGTGACGACTTGGCCCCCAGAAGGATCGTACTAGGAGCTTAAGTTTGTGTTCTGATGGACACAAAATTATTAGGGATGTGCAAACGTTTCCGCCTTTTTAAGGAGCAAGGAGACAGCAGCAATCAGGAAACCAGTACACATTTATTCAACGAAATACTGGCCTTTAGCATCAATGACCTTTTGCCATTATTCAGGAAGCAAATGAATGCCTCTGTGATAGATCTCGGGTTTTGAGCTGAACAATGCAGTGACGAAATTTTCCACCTCTGAAACTGTGGTGAACCGCTGTTGGGCTAGGGCATGTTGCATTGAGCGAAACAGATGAAAGTCTAAGGGTGCAATGTCCGGGGAGAAAGCCGGGTGCGGTAAAACCTCCCAGTGGAACTGTTCAAGGGTTGATTTCGTGGTGGCACCGACATGTGGTCTGGCATTATCCTGTAACAGGATGACTGGGTGGCGTCCTTTACCTGTCCATGGGCGTTTTTGCTCGATTGCGGCGTTCAGTTTCATCAACTGATCGCTATATCGTTGTGCAGGGATTGTTTCTTCCGGTTTCAACAGTTCGAAGTACAGCACTCCATGCATATCCCACCACACACACAACAGCACCTGTTCCCCGTGGATATCCTATTTTGCAGTGGATGTTCATGGCTGGCCTGGTTCGACCCAGGATTACTTGCTTACGAGGTTGTCGCAATAGACCCATTTTTCATCTCCGGCGACAACCTTCCACAAGAAATTCTTCCCTTGGAACCACTTCAGCAACGACATGCAGATGCCCAATCGTTGACCGATTGGGCATCTGCATGTCGTTGCTGAAGTGGTTCCAAGGGAAGAATTTCGTTAAGTATGCGGAACCCACTACCAATCTTCTGGATCTTTCCCAAAGCCTGTAAAAGCCGTACCACCGTCAACTGCGCCACTTTCAGACGTTTTGCCAGTTGCGTAGCCGATTGTGTGGCATCCTCTTGCAACAGCGATTCCTGCTCCTCGTCTGCGAGTTTCTGCGGTCTACCTGCACGTGGCTAGTGTTCCAAGCTTAGATCCCCTTTCTTAAAATTGGCAAACCATTCTCAACACGTCCGCTCGATCACCCATAACCGTTTCGTCATACGCCTGACATATTCAACTGTATGCTTCACTCGCACTTTTCCCTAAATTAAACATGAATAACAAACAGTTTCGCAAATGAACTTTATCGACCACCATGCATGGCTCCACGTACGAATTGACAACATGGGTCGCCGGCCGGTTGGGCTCCTACAGTACCCCTAATAGATATGCACAACGTGTGAATAAATTAACTGCATATTTTAACTAAAACAGAAAGTTATACGCTTTACTATTTAAATTTTTTAAAGACTACTTAGCCCCATAGACTATTTTGCGCAGTTAATCAGGGTCCAGAGTAACATACTCTGTTAAGTGTAGACCTCTCATGTGTATGAAATGAATTGTCCAAAACAGCGGAGATTGGCGAATAAAACGACATGCTGATGTGACTAACCCCCGTATCTTTTCCATATAGACTGAAGGGTCTGATGAGCTAATTAGCCAACTGAGTTCCGTTGTAGAGAGCCCCTCTGAGCGCTTAACCTTCAACGGAAATCTTTCTAAGCCTTACCCCGAAATCGTCTTCTTATTTTTTGGTTCTCTGTCTGATATAATCATTCGTTCTGTGCTCGTTTAACCTTCAACGGAAATTTTTCTAAGCCCTACTCCGAAATCGTCTTCTTATTGTTACGTTCTCTATCTGACAAACGTTCTGTGCTGGTTTAACCTTCAGCGGAAATTTTTCTAAGCCCTACTCCGAAATCGTCTTCTTGTTGTTACGTTCTCTATCTGATAAACGTTCTGTGCTGGTTTAACCTTCAGCGGAAATTTTTCTAAGCCCTACTCCGAAATCGTCTTCTTATTGTTACGTTCTCTATCTGATAAACGTTCTGTGCTGGTTTAACTTTCAGCGGAAATTTTTCTAAGCCCTACTCCGAAATCGTCTTCTTATTGTTACGTTCTCTATCTGATAAACGTTCTGTGCTGCTTTAACCTTCAACGGAAATTTTTCTAAGCCCTACTCCGAAATCGTCTTCTTATTGTTACGTTCTCTACCTGATAAACGCTTTGTGCTGCTTTAACCTTCAACGAAAATTTTTCTAAGCCCTACTCCGAAATCGTCTTCTTAATGTTACGTTCTCTGTCTGATAATCAGAGCTCGAGACAGGCCGGTATACGCCGATACGGTATACCGGCATTGCTTTTTCCTAGTATTTCGTACCGGCACTATTTTTACCCGAAATTTGCATATTGGCACTAAGTTTAGCAGTGGGATCTGCAGAGATGAAATTTTGAAGATGTGAATTCACTTTTTTGGTGTAAATATGACATGGATTACCATCCATGTAGTAAGATAATATCCGAAGACTTGAAAATTTCGTCCTCCTAGAGCGGGAATCGAATCCACGTCTCCTGGATTCCAGTTTCAGGATGATGAAAATTTTAAGTTTTCGGATATTATCTTACTTACCATCCATGTCATATTTTTACACCGAAAAAACGGATTCACATCTTTAAAATTTGTATTGTATGGTGTAATCCGGCATTCCGTTCATGAAGCAGAAACAACTTTTTTTGTCCCTGATTTACGAGCGCGTATTCTTAAACATAGAAATATTATGTGCCTCGTGCCTTTGATAAAAAGCTGTGTGAGAACCGTAAACGTGTACGGGAGTGGTGTACACATGAGCTATAAGTTTAATCCTTTAAAAGATGGAAATGAAGCTACCCACTACGCATGATCACATCTTGCCCAAACCCCAGATCATCCCACTAAAGATGTCTGTACTTTTTGCTATATCATTAATTTAATACACTCATTGTTGTAAAAATCCGTGCACCAAGAAGGAGGCGTCGGATTGAATTGAGGTTTTAGTAGTGAGATAGTACATGCTAAGGACAGAACTGATTACAATATCACAGCAGAAGGACGATTTCCCGCGGACACACGGTACACATTCCGGTCAGAGTTAGTACCGCGTCGTGCTCGGATACATGCGTACTAGGGTCCAGCATGGAGTCAAAGAGACGCTGTATGTTATCTTGGCACCTATAGGCCCACACTTCTTGCAACTGACGCTCTAAATCACGAACACTCGGACATGGAGAAAGCTGGCGTCCCATCTGGTCCCACACGTGCTCGATGGGTGAGAGATCAGGCTATCTGGCAGCCCACGGAAGCGTCAAAGCATGACGCAGACAGCCGTGTGCGGATAGGTGTTATCTTGTTGGAAGAAAGCGGCTCCGGGAAACCTCGCCAAGAAAACAGCATATAGGGCTGTAGGATCTCCTGTACGTAGCGCTGAACTGTTAACGTCTCTCGGATCACTGCGAGGAAAGTCAGGCTGTTATATACGCGATAGCTGCCCAGACCATCACGCCTGAAGTTCGAGACTTGTACAGCTGTACAGTGAGATTGGGATTTTAGCGTTCACCTGCTTTCCCCCACACTCTGACACGATGGTCGTCTGTTCTCATACAGAAGCTGGATTCCGCGCCAAACACTATACGTCGCCAGTCCGTAGCATTCCACGTTTTTCGCTGCTGACACCACTGCAATCGACGCCGGTGTTGGTCAGGTGTTAATGGCAGAAAACGTTAGGGCAGTCGAGAGTTCAGATTCGCCTATGCCAGGCGTCTGGAAATGGTTCTGGCGGACAAAAGAGTCCCTTGTACAGCCGCCAGATGTATCTGGATATTGGACAAGGACGTCGTTGCATATGTGTGTGCCGATCTCACGATTCCACGGTCCTCTCTGCTGGTGGAGTGTCTGCGTCGTCCAGAGCCAGTCCTCCGTGTCCATTGGTTCCAAATACGATCGCACCGTACTGTCTGACCGGCACAAATAGCGGCCGATTCGGCGCGTCTGCTACATTGCCTCTCTCACACCTACGATACGGCCTCGTTCAAACTCCGTCAGTTGACCGTACGTACATCAACGGTGGCACCTCGGCATGTCCATCGCTCAGGGATCACCGTGCACTTCGGCACGAATGTGGCGCTCCCTGCGCGGCGCCTTATAAGCCTCCCTGTAGCTATTCGCCGAGTTTCGCGTTAATCTCACGGCTTTTTCTTGGTGAGCGGATTTTTATGACAGTGAGTGTATATTCAATTTGGAGAGCTTCTTGATAGAATGAAAAATTGGGAATAATATATGTTAAACACAAATTTTAATTTCGGAGCAATGAGTATAAGCCATTTCCACACATACACACACACACACACACACACACACACTTTTCATACTTTTTTTTAAAGGTGGCGAGATTGCTGCTAATTTGAGACTGAATACTTATTCTGTTTGAGGAGATTATAATTGTCTGACTTTCTAGTTCATGGAAGTTCCTATTGGAAGGAATCTTCCTTCTCGGTTCGGGACCTTAAAATTCTGGGTTCATGTCCAGATGAAACACTTGTGATTAACTAAGGTTAAGAAGTCTCGTTAATCCGTTGATCCAGGGGTACAGACTCATCGTTCTCAGCAAGTCTAACTCCAGTCCTCGGTGTAACATAAATAGTGTCCGCTGTACCCACAAGCCAACGAACTGAAATCGACCGCAATCATTTCTGACTTATGGTGCAAGAGTATTAGACGGAACTGCCAATTGCATTTTCAAACAAAGGAGTTTTTCATTCAGGGATATTTTACTTTTTCAGTTTTGGAGATTTTCTGGCGTAAGGTATTTCTCCCGAATGATTTTTAGCTAAATATGAGCATACCAGCACTTCAAAATTTTAATTTTGAGCACTGTTGATAATCATTCGTTCTGTATTGCTTCGTTCCTCATTTTTTTTTCTTTTTTTTTTTTTGATTATTCGATTTGTACTGCTTTGTTCCTCTCTTTTTTTCTGATTGTTCGTTTTGTACTGCTTCGTTCCTCTCTTATTTTTTTTGATCGTTCGTTTTGTACTGCTTCGTTCCTCTCTTTTTTTGTTTTTTTATTGTTCGTTTTGTACTGCTTCGTTCCTTTCTTTTTTGTTTTTTTATTGTTCGTTTTGTACTGCTTCGTTCCTCTCTCTTTTTCTTTTGATTGTTCGTTTTGTACTGCTTCGTTCCTCTCTTTTTTTGTTTTTTTTATTGTTCGTTTTGTACTGCTTCGTTCCTTTCTTTTTTGTTTTTTTATTGTTCGTTTTGTACTGCTTCGTTCCTCTCTCTTTTTCTTTTGATTGTTCGTTTTGTACTGCTTCGTTTCTCTCTTTTTTTTTTGATTGTTCGTTTTGTACTGCTTCGTTCCTCTCTTTTTTTCTGATTGTTCGTTTTGTACTGCTTCGTTCCTCTCTTTTTTTTATCGTTCGTTTTGTACTGCTTCGTTCCTCTCTTTTTTGTTTTTTTGATTGTTCGTTTTGTACTGCTTCGTTCCTCTCTTTTTTTTTATTGTTCGTTTTGTACTGCTTCGTTCCTCTCTCTTTTTTTTTTGATTGTTCGTTTTGTACTGCTTCGTTTCTCTCTTTTTTTTTTGATTGTTCGTTTTGTACTGCTTCGTTCCTCTCTTTTTTTTTGATCGTTCGTTTTGTACTGCTTCGTTCCTCTCTTTTTTGTTTTTTTTATTGTTCGTTTTGTACTGCTTCGTTCCTCTCTCTTTTTTTTATTGTTCGTTTTGTACTGCTTCGTTCCTCTCTCTTTTTTTTTTTTGATTGTTCGTTTTGTACTGCTTCGTTTCTCTCTTTTTTTTGATTGTTCGTTTTGTACTGCTTCGTTCCTATCTTTTTTTTTATCGTTCGTTTTGTACTGCTTCGTTCCTTTCTTTTTTGTTTTTTTTATTGTTCGTTTTGTACTGCTTCGTTCCTCTCTCTTTTTTTTTTATTGTTCGTTTTGTACTGCTTCGTTTCTCTCTTTTTTTTTTGATTGTTCGTTTTGTACTGCTTCGTTCCTCTCTTTTTTTTATCGTTCGTTTTGTACTGCTTCGTTCCTCTCTTTTTTGTTTTTTTTATTGTTCGTTTTGTACTGCTTCGTTCCTCTCTCTTTTTTTTTTTATTGTTCGTTTTGTACTGCTTCGTTCCTCTCTCTTTTTTTTGATTGTTCGTTTTGTACTGCTTCGTTTCTCTCTTTTTTTTTTGATTGTTCGTTTTGTACTGCTTCGTTCCTCTCTCTTTTTTTTATTGTTCGTTTTGTACTGCTTTGTTCCTCTCTCTTTTTTTTTATTGTTCGTTTTGTACTGCTTCGTTTCTCTCTTTTTTTTGATTGTTCGTTTTGTACTGCTTCGTTCCTCTCTCTTTTTTTTTGATTGTTCGTTTTGTACTGCTTCGTTTCTCTCTTTTTTTTTATTGTTCGTTTTGTACTGCTTCGTTCCTCTCTTTTTTTTTTTTGATTGTTCGTTTTGTACTGCTTCGTTTCTCTCTTTTTTTTTTGATTGTTCGTTTTGTACTGCTTCGTTCCTCTTTTTTTTTTCGATTGTTCGTTTTGTACTGCTTCGTTCCTCTCTTTTTTTTTTTTTTATTGATTGTATGTTTAAAAAAAAATTATTCGACCGGTGGTACAGAGACATGACAAACAGGCAGATATAAACAGGATACAGATATTTCACATCAACAAGTACATATCATACATGGTTTACAGCATGCGAAATGATCAATTTACACAGATATAGCCAGTGTTGATCAAGTAACACGTTGTGAACAAGTATACAGTGGTGCCGCATTTTACGCGGGGATTACGGTTCGACGAGACCGTGTAAAGCCTAAACCGCGTGTATTCAAAACCAATAATAAAACTACATACAATAAATCACTTCACATGCTTTTTTCGTTATACAGGGTAATTCAGAACTCATGGGACAAACTTTAAGGGGTGTTAGAGCACACTGCAACAAACATTTTTGTTATAGGAATGTATGGGCGCAAGTGACGCGTTTAGGCACAAACACAAGAGTGCTACTTTACAACAATGTTTGCAATAATTGCTCCAAATTGCGTCCACCAACAGTAATGCATGCGTGACAGCGTCGACGGAGAGATTGGCGTAGTTTCAAAGATGCCAGGTATTTCTCGTACACGTGCAGCCGCAACGAATATTCGAGCGACGAGGTCCTCAACAGAGTCAACTGGAGTCTCGTAAACGAGGGCCTTCAGATGTCCACATAAGAAGTAATCAAGGCTCGATAAATCGGGCGATCGGTGTGGCCAACCGACTGGTCCACCACGGCCAATCCATCGCGCCCAAAAAGTGGCATCCAGTTAATTGCGCACATTAATGCTGAAATGGGCTGGCGCCCCATCATGCTCAAACGACAGTCCTTGTTGGACGGCCAGTGGTACATATTGAAGAAATTCCGGTAAAATCTCTTCCAAAAAAATACGATAACATTTGCTATCGAGTCGCGTTGGTAGTAGATATAGGTCAAGCAGGAAGTCGTTCACAATACACGCCCACACATTCACAGAGAATCGTTTTTGGTACGTCGACGCTGCTACGCATGTATTACTGTTGGCGGTCGCAATTTTGAGCAATTATTGTAAACATTGATCGATTCTTTCGTAGCTCCATGCACGCATTGATCGATACTTGTGCGTATTGATCGATTCAGCACGCATTGATCGATTCTTTCGTAGCTCCATTTCCCGTGTGATATGAATCTGGCAGTGGGGCTAACCGCGTATAATTGAATCCGCGTAAAATGCGGCTACATCAAACATAGTTTTTATAGTATGCTAAATGACCAATGTACACAGATAACCAGTGTTGGACAAGTAAGAGCCAGTGCCGAAAGACAAACACAAACATCCATGCCTCACCGGGATTCGAACCTAGACCTAACTAGGCAGAATGGTCATAAGCCAGCGTCTTAGACCACTGCGCCACGGAGGCGGCAAAATACGACTTTGTCCGTGTTCCCTCACTCCGGAGTAAGTCGCTGTCCCAACTGAGCTACGGAGTAAGTCGCTGTCCCAACTGAGCTACGGAGTAAGTCGCTGTCCCAACTGAGCTACGGAGTAAGTCGCTGTCCCAACTGAGCTGCGGAGTAAGTCGCTGTCCCAACTGAGCTGCGGAGTAAGTCGCTGTCCCGTGAGCAACTCAATGGGCTATAAGCCGTCTCCCGTCCATAATTTAGGGTCACTGGTTCCAGGGAAGGGCGAGAGCCAGCGCCGTAAGACAAAGACAGCATCCATGACTCACCGGAATTCGAACCACGACCCCCTCCAGGACGAATGATCATAGGCCATCGCTTAGACTACTGCGCCACGGATGCGGCATTTCTCATTCTTCGTTTCTGCAGAGTGCTGTGTTGTCGGCATTCACATGTATTTTATGTTTTACTTGACTCTTGAATGTTTACCCACTTTTCACATTTTTTAGTAAAATTATGCCAAAAACCGAAAGTTAGATTTTTGAAAGAGCATAAATAATTTCGTACAACAGAGGTGTCAGGAAAACTGCTCACTATTTTAGTGGAAGTAAGAACCTTTTCAACTCGAGGGTAAACATTTCAAGTATCACCCTTTCAAATAAATAAAGTGTGCTCTGATCCAAACTACGCATAATAAGAGGACTAATGAGCGCAATACCAACGTGTGCCGCCCCGGTGGCGCAGTGGTCTAAGCGATGGCCTCTGATCATTCGTCCGAAAGGGGTCCGGGTTCGAATCCTGGTGAGGCATGGATGTTGTGTTTGTCTTACGGCACTGGCTCTCTCCCTTCCCTGGAACCAGTGACCCTAAATTAGGGACGGGCGACAGCTTATCGCCCATTGAGTTGCTCACGGTGGTCGTTTAAACCTCCAATAAAAAAAAAAAAAAAAAAGTCGCTGTCCCAACTGAGCTACGGAGTAAGTCGCTGTGCCACCCCGGTGGCGCAGTGGTCTAAGCGATGGCCTCTGATCATTCGTTCGAAAGGGGTCCGGGTTCGAATCCTGGTGAGGCATGGATGTTGTGTTTGTCTTACGGCACTGGCTGTCTCCCTTCCCTGGAACCAGTGACCCTAAATTAGGGACGTGCTATTGCTTATAGCCCATTGAGTTGCTCACGATGGTCGTTAAACTCCCAATAAAAAAAAAAAAACAATACCCACGTCTATAGTTTAGTCATTAGGACTAATGAGTAAACTCGCACCCATTAACAACGACACAGGAGAAATTCCCCCACGAGATTTTTCTTTTGATTGAAGGTTTAACACAACCGTGAGCAATTCAAAGGGCTATAAGCAGTCGCCTGTCCCTAATTTAGGGCCACCGACTCCAGGGAAGAGAGAGAGAGCCAGTGCCGTAAGACAAACACAACATCCACTCCTCACCGGGATTCGAACACGGACCCTACTCGGACGAATGGCCATAACCCAGCGCTTAGACTACTGCGCCACTGGGGCGGCCCCACGAGAATAACGGAGTAACCTTGCGTAGTATCGTTGTAACAGTAAGGTGCTCACAAATGTTGGATGGATGCCGCCCCGGTGGCGCAGTGGTCTAAGGCGTTGGCCTCTGATCATTCATCCGTAAGGGGTCCGGGTTCGAATCCCGGTCAGGCATGGATGTTGTGTTTGTCTTAAGGCACTGGCTCTCTCCCTTCCCTGGAACCAGGGACCCTAAATTAGGGACGGGCGACTGCTTATAGCCCATTGAGTTGCTCACGGTGGTCGTTAAACCTCCAAAAAAAAAAAAATGTTGGATGTTAGCGTCCTTTGCTCATTTCTTTTGTTTTCGTCGAACACCTGCTCCAAGTTTACGTTTGTGAGCTTCAGTTGCGTGGATGCCGAACAGCCATCAGAGGCTCGTTGCAAAGAATTATGGGATCACGACCCTGGACAGTTGAGAAGATGGCGTCGCTTCGATGTGTGTGAACACGCTGTGTTTGTTGTTCTTACAAAAAATGCTCTAAAAGAGTACATGTAGTATGATCAACTAAAAGGATTCTCGCTGGAATAAACTGTTTTTGTGTTAAAAGCCGAATGTATATCAAATGTATGGTAAGACTGCTTAAAACAGACTAAATAAAAAGCAAAGTACGAAATAACCTTAAAATGCGGAGACGTTGTTGATTAATAGCTCACTCATTCTATATTTAGTATTATCCGTGAACTTACATTAGCGTTTTAGTTGTGTATTTAGTCAAGAATAAATATCGATAAATTATTTCAGGAGTCTGTCGATTATAAACAATAGTTACCGTTGCAAAATCATATCTTAGTTTTTAACTTACACCATCAATAAGATTGCACTGCTTAAATGAAATTTGGGTGGAACTTACGTACCCAGCCAACTATATCAGTCATAGTCGTCAGTTGAACCAAGACCGTCTAGAAAATAAAAGGTCATGACGTTAGAGAAATTAATTCCTTCTTTTAGTGACATCACGCGAAAACCAGGTCTTGCGATTGGTTTGCAACGCTCTTGTGTATGACGTCAAACAAGTCGCCGACATATCAGACTGTGTAACATGAGAGTGACGTCAAACGGAGGGAACTTATCTCTCTTTACTCTTGGCCTTGGTTGAACCAAGGCCGTTTAGAAAATACAATGCCTTGATATTAGAGAGATGAGTTCTTTGTTTTAGCGACGTCACACGAAAACCAGGGTTTTTTTTTTTTTTTGTTTTTTATTGGGCGTTTAACGACCACCGTGAGCAACTCAGTGGGCCATAAATAGTCGCCCGTCCCTAATTAGGGCCACCGGTTTCAGAGAAGGGAGAGAGCCAGTGCCTCGAGACAAACACAACATCCATGCCTCACTGGGATTCGATCCCAGACCCATCTCGGACGAATGATCGGAAACAGTCGCTTAGACCACAGCGCCACTGGATCGGCACCAGGGCTTCCGATTGGTCTCCAACGCTGTTGTGTATGACGTCAAACAAGACACCTCTGTATTAGGCCGTGTAACATGAGAGTGACGTCACAAACAGAGGGAACTGATTTCTCTAATGTCAAGACCTTGTGTCTTCTAGATGGCCTTATTTGAAGCCTGGTACTTCGCGTGGCGTCTTTACCCCGTGCAGATTTCCAATAGCGTTAAATCTTACTGATCAATGGCATAAACGTTCGCGATGTCGTTTTTGGATGGATATATGTTTATTTGAACATTACCATGACATCAGAGTCATATATGTCGGTTTTAGAGGAACCTATTCCTGTATTGGCACTGCGATATCACGTACCGCAACTTGTCCTCGTGCACTACAACGCGAGGCCAAATTCTTCTACTGATCATTGAACGGAGCGGTTGGTTGGAGCTGCCCCATCCACCATATTCACGGGAAATGAATCCCTGTGATTTCAGCTGTTTTGGCCATTTGAAAAGAGAGATGTCTGGTACTCACTACAACAACAAACTGGATTTGAATCTCCGTATTACAAAGATTTACCACAGACTTAAAAACACTTCTACTTTTAATGATGTTCGCGAACAGCCCACAGTTCAAGAACGTACTATTGATGATAACAAGAAGTACTAATAAAAACCTTCAAACACTGACGGAAAAAAAATCCCAACACCAAGAAGGGGTTGTGTTAGATAAACGACAGTTCGTAGGCGGTGAGAGTGCATCTGTAAGATGACGTCTATGCAAATTTCGCGTTCGGCGCATACGTGTGGCGCTAGTAGCGCCCCTCGGAACATGCAAAGCAGGTTTGCTGTAAATACGCCCTGTAACGTTCGTGAGCGTTAGTTATCGTTGAGATTCGACGTAGGGTGTTGATGTTAGTCAAGAATGCCTTTAAGAAGACGAAGAAGCCATTATCAACAGCTCACGGAGTTTGAACGAGGTCGTGTAATAGGGTTACGGGAAGGTGGATCTTCTTTCCGCAATATTGCAGAACGACTTGGCAGGAATGTAGCCACTATACATGATTGTTGGCAGCGGTGGTCAAGGGAAGGTACTGCCACAAGAAGACCGGGTTCTGGCCGGCCACGTGGCACTACTGAGAGGGAAGACCGTCGTGTACGGCGTATGGCCGTGGCGCATCATACCGCGTCTGCGGCAGCAATTCGAGCTGCAGTTGCCACCACAGTGACACATCGAACTATTACAAATCGGTTACTTGAAGGACAGCTCCGAGCCAGACTCCCTGTAGCGTGCATTCCACTTACTCCAAACCAGTGACGTTTGCGACGTCAGTGGTGTCAAGCTAGAGCTCATTGGAGGACGGAGTGGAGATCTGTTGTGTTTTCTGATGAAAGCCGGTTCTGCCTGGGTGCCAGTGATGGCCCTGTGTTGGTTAGAAGGAGGCTAGGTGAGCGCCTGCAACCAGTCTGCCTGCGGCCGAGACACACTGGACCTACACCTGGAGTTATGGTCTGGGAAGCAATTTCCTATGACAGCAGGAGCACTCTCGTGGTTATCCCACGCACCATAACGGCACAGTTGTACGTCGGTCTGGTGATTCAACCTGTTGTGCTGCCATTCATGAACAGCATTCCAAGGGGTGTTTTCTCACAATATAACGCTCGCCCGCATACCGCTGTTGTAACCCAACATGCTCTACAGAGTGTCGACATGTTGCCGTGGCCTGCTAGATCACCAGATCTTTCACAAATCGACATGGACGACAACTCCAGCGTCACCCCCAACCAGCATTAACCATCCCTGTATTGACCGACCAAGTGCAACAGGCATGGAACTCCATCCCACAAACTGACATCCAGCACCTGTACGACACAATGCATGAACGTTTGCGTGCTTGCATTCAACATTCAGGCGGTTACACCGGTTATTAATGTACCAGCATTTCACATTTAAAATGGCTCTTCTCGCGCTTACAATAAGCTGTGATCTTGAAACCTTAATCGATTAAATATGTTACCTATACAAATGTTTTGCCGCCATTTCGTTCCTCTACAACTATTTTTTCGTGGTGTTGGGATTTTTTTCCGTCAGTGTATATTGTACACTGGTGTGGAAACATTAACGACGAAGATGAGAAATTATCATAACAGCGGAAAGATCAGTTAGAACGGACCGAAAGATCACCCAATAGATAGACTAAGGTCCGGTACGGTAGGGCATGCGCATATATGCAGCATGACGTAGGGGGGAGTGTCGGAAGGGTATAAAGCACACGGGCGGTGTACGCTCAGCAATTCGATGAAAGCTATTGCACGGTGTACATCGGTTTGTACGACGTCGAGTTGCTGCCACCGTGTGATATGGCCAACAGGCAATCCAGTAGACGACATCTGGTTGGCTTTACCCGAGGTCGCGTCATTGGGAAGTTGGAAGAAGGTCGAAGTGTGACTAGTGTGGCCGAGGAGTCCCGGATCGCTCACAACATCGTTTTACGAGCATGGAGAGAATTTCAAATGACAGGAACAGGTTTCCGAGAGTTTAGCAGGGGTCGTAAACGAGCAACCACGGCGGCGGACGACCGATATATTGTCCTACAGGCGAGAACAGACAGTCGGCAGACAGCTGGAGAAATCGCAAGGCACATGCAACAGACAACTGGACGTCCGTTATCGCGTTTTACCGTCGCCAGGAGGCTGCACAAAGGTGGTCTATTTGCACGACGACCAGTACGGTGTGTGCCATTAACGCCTGCTAATCGGAGACGGCGGTTTCTGTGGTGCCAGGAACACAAAAACTGGA
Source organism: Macrothele yani (assembly GCA_039090855.1). Taxonomy (NCBI): domain Eukaryota; kingdom Metazoa; phylum Arthropoda; class Arachnida; order Araneae; family Macrothelidae; genus Macrothele; species Macrothele yani. Next base: position 54,582,443 of record CM077028.1, read on the forward strand.
CGCATCAGCAATGGGGTCGAGTTCTCTTTACGGATGAGAGCCGATTTAGTCTGACGAGCGATTCTGGACGTATACAAATCTGGAGAGACCAGGGAACACGCAACCACACCTCCAACATCATCGAAAGGGACCGGTTTGGAGGTGGCGGAGTACTCGTTTAAGCCGGTATCATGCTTGGTAGCCGTACTGACCACCACATCTTTCAAGGAGGTTCAGTCACTGGTGTCCGATATTGTACCGAGGTTCTCCTGCCTCACGTGCGTCTGTTTAGAGGTGCTGTGGGTTCTAAGTTCCTCTTCATGGACGACAACGCTACTCCTCATTGTACAGTAGCTGTCGCAGAGCTGTTGGAGAGTGAAGATATTCAACGCATGAATTGGCCCGCAAGGTCCCCGGACCTAAAACCAATCGAACACGTGTGGGACCTTCTCGGAAGACGCTTGGCAGCACGTCACCAGCCGCCAGCAACGATTCCGCAGGTGCGATTGGCGCTACAAGAGGAATGGGCCGCGATGCCTCAACAGCTCCTTGACAACCTCGTCCTCAGCATGGACAGACGTTGTAAATCCTGCAACGCAGTAATGGGAGATCATATCCCCTACTAAAGACTGGATATTTCTTGGCAGCAGCCTGTCACATGGACTTTTCTGTCTTCTGTCCAGTTGTGCTCGAAGCTACCTTTTCAGTAAAGTGTCTTTGTATCCTTTGGATTCCTTGTTTGGTCGGTTTTGCTCACTTGTCCCATATTCTTACATCTTGGGGATCTTATGGTGTGATTTGAGTCGATGTGGAGCACTTCTGCACGACGTTACATTCGGAAAACCATTTCGTCTTTAATTTTTGCACGCCAGTGTATTTATTGCATTGTTATCACAGACATTATGGTAATACTAAAGCTTTCACTTTTTTCTCGAACGACCTAATATTTATTTCGTTTTTATATCTAACCTTAACCCCGCAGGGAAATGTGTAAGGAAAGCAAACAGGAGGAAATTTGCCTTGAAAATAGGGAAGAGTGCTTTTTAAACAGTCATGTCAAGAAAAAAGAGATTTAAATTCCTTCACAAAAGGAAGGAAACAAGCCGTAGCCTTCAGAGTCGTCAAGAATAATGCATTTCAATAATTTCCTTTTTATGGCACTTCACTTACGTTGCATGACAGAACAGTAGAAAATGCTTATGAAAGCACTAGTTTCGAAAATTGTACTTCAACCTTACATTGAGACATCGACTTTTCAAATTCTTCTGGTTTCCTTCTTAGGAAAATCCATAATACAATGGTGTCTAAGGAACCTGAACTCCGTCCTTCAAATTCCTCGTATCTTTTGATGTCAAGTGCTCATATTATGGTCTTTTTTCCACACCTTTCTACTGATATGTCCACTTATAAAATTCGGGTTAAAGGATCCTTCTTTCTTAGTATTGGATTGGAAAGAAAGCAATGTCTGCAAATGCAAGGCGACAAAAAAGTGTTAATTACCGTACATTTACTCACGGACAATGGAATTTCCGCACCAAGTAGGAAGCATCGGATTGAAATGAAAGTTTATGGACGTAATGATACAGATGAATGATGCACATGATGGCAAAAAACAGAGCTTCAGGACAATTACAGATTGATCTGTGACACACAGTACGGTCATCTGCAATAGCGCGTAGCACCTCCACGTGCAGCGATACATGCTGCAATACGGTCCGGCATGATGGCAAACAGACGCCTGATGTTGTCCTGCGGCAGACTAGCCCACACGTGTTGGACGGTGAGCGGGCAGGCAAGGGAAGTGTCTGGACATGACGTAGGCAGTCCTGGGTGACCCTTGGTATTATCCTGTTAGTATAGCGCACCTGGAATCCCGGACAGGAATGGGAGCACATGGGGCCGTAGGATTTCATCCACATACCGCTGGCCCGTCAATGATCCAAGTACCACAACTAGAGCTAATCGGATGTCGTTGGCAATGGCTCCCCAGACCGTGCCTGCTGTGGAGGAGTTGTGGCGTTCGATAGCGAGGTTGAGATTGTTCCGCTAACCCGTGACCTCCACCCCGGACACGATGATCATCTGTCCCCAAAACGAAGCGACACTCATCTCTAAACACCACACGTCGCCCGTCTGTGGCGTTCCACGTGGCTCTAGCCGGGCACCACTGCACACGGAGCCGGCGATGTTCTGGTGTTAATAACAGCACACGTAAGGGGCGCTGGGATAGCAGGTTCGCTTCTGCGAGGCGTCGGGAAATGGTTTGTGGGCACACAGTAACCGCTACATCTGCCTGTATAGTGGACCGGGTCCTCGTGGGATCCGTTCGTGTCTGGCGCACGATCGGTGTATCCTCTCTACTGGTGGTCCTCCTAGTCCATCCTGCGCCGCTCCGCCGTATGGCAGTGCCGTCACATGTCCACTGTTCCCAACACAGCCGGACGGTATGGTCAGAACGATCCACGTGGCAGTCTATACGGCTCGACGACCACCTAGCGGTTTTCAACCCGATAATCAGACATCTCTCAAAGTCCGTAAGTTGCGTAAATCGACGTCACTCGCGTCTAACATGTATTCTTGTCACTCTGTACTCTTGCTTGCGTCGGCCGGTGCTTTTTAGCCTTCGTGGGGTATCGACTACACGGCGGTTTACAAGGCTGCAATCGCACCAAACGTGGATCTTTTGCATTACAGCACGCAATCTAGCTATTTGCAAAGTTTCACGGTTGTAGCATGTTTTCTTCTAGGTGCGCAAATTTCATTGTTCGTGAGTGTACAAGTAAATATCAATCCAATATGTAGTCGCCATCGTTTTCCAAGACCTGCTCCATCGTTTAGGAAGCTGTTGGATACCGTCCTTATAGAATTGTATGGATACCGTCCTTATAGAATTGCAGCGGTCTGGACGCAAAGAAGTGAGTAAGTGCGGGTTTGACACCGTCCCAGTTGATGAACCGCTGTCCGTCCAGTAAATGCTGCAACAACCCGAAAGGGTGGTAGTCGCTTGAGACAATGTCCGAGGAATAAGTTGGGTGCGGCAGCAACTCCCAGACCAGTACCCTGATCTTGTAACAAGTCACCCGTGCTGTGTGAGGTGTTGCTCCATCCTGCTGTAGGAGGACGCCCTTGCCGTTCAGCAGTGCTGGTCGTTTCGACGTGAGCGATGCGTGCAGATAATCGAGCTGAAGACAGTACACGTCGGCAGCGATAGTTGTATTGTTCGTCAGCAGCTCAAAAATCACGGTACCCTCAGGGCCCGATTTACACAGAATGGTGACATAAACACAGCACAAGATGATGCCGCCACTCATCCACGTTCTTGAAAGAATAAGTACATTTATGGCCACTAAATGTTATCAATTAATTTAAAAGCTGATTTAATAAGGGCAACACTGTGCGGCAAAAAATAGGAAATAATACCAACTTTTATCAAATCTTAATATGTATTAGCAAGGAAATTTGCACGTAAAAATAGAGACGGGTAAGTAAAACACTATTTAATAGTTTAGTATTGCTATTTTCACATTTAATTATTAATTCAAATATCCACAGATGTTAAGTTATTCATCACCTTTTAATTTTTATTTTTAACCGATGAACAATAGATTTGGTACAGACTGATTTTTTTTTTTTTTTTTGGGGGGGGGGGGGGGGGGCAAGGTGAACTTCCATGTAGCTGATTAATCACATGGGATGTGTTCAATGTTACAGTAAGATAATTTTATTAACACAGGAATGATGCTTAGATTTGAGCAAACATGCATAACTGGATAATTCTCACACTTATAAAAGTACATTATTCAGCTCATTATTTCACTTAATTCAGACTGAAACAGTTTTAAAATCTGATACGAAATATTCAAAGCTTATACAAAGTGTCTTAGCAATGCAAAACTTCTGGAGAGGTGTATAGTAATAGGAAGACAGCACATTTACATTTCGTTCGCAACTTTCAGATGAAAGTATCACCCCAGCAAAAACACAAGTGCTGGGAAACTGCTGGCCACCAGCTGGCAGTGATGGGTCACTGCTGGCTGAAATCTGCCGCTCACGGCCCGGTAGAGTTCGGTTGGTGGCAGCGCTATCAGTTGGCGAGCCATTCATGGTCCTGCAGCATCGTCGTGAATTGTGGGCCTCCAAGCAAGTGCCACTAGTAGCCCGTTGCTGGCAACCAATGCAACCCCAACAGCAGGTGGAAGCAACGGAACTGCGCATGCGCAGAAGCAACACTTTCTGTGTCTCTCATAGTACCAGTTAGTTGAAGGCGACGCTATCGCCATCGTGTTATTTTAGTGGATGTTAAGAAAAAAATTCCATATGTAGAGAGGCGAATTAATTTCCTAATGAAATTCCACGTTAACGAAGATATCAGATTAAGCCATGAAATATTAGATTACAGCCATGAATATTAATTCATGGAATGGAGAGGGTGAAAAACAAGAAAGAATTTTAAACCGCTTGAAACAAATGTCCTGGAAAACCATTAAAAAAGCGTTTGTTTAAAAAAAAAAAAAGAATTATACGCGTACAAAATTTATTAATTATTTGAAAGAGAAAAAAAGCAACGCTATGTGGATATAATGTACTCATCCATGGGTTGAATACACAAGACTGGGAAAAATTCGCTTCTAAAAATAACAAGAAGTAAAATAAAATATCTTTCCTCTTTAAAAAAAATGTAGCTTCGAACAGCGGAAAGGAAATATACAACGTTAAAAATGCAACAGAATGTGACATGAACCCGGGTAAATATATATTAATTCAACAATCTCCTTTCAAGACGACAAGGACAGTACAAAACTTTGGAAAGCAACTCTAAGTATGTACACTCCTTGAAATGAGTGAAGTTTCCTTCAGGTAAAAAAAAAAAGATTATCGTTACGTTGAAAATTTATGAATTATATGAAACTGACTTTTATGAAAAATGCCTCGCAATATTGTAGAATGAAAGCAGGAACCATTCGATTACACATGCTGCACAAAACAGACAGCTTTAAGCACACGCTCTTGTGTGGAAAATTAGTCCGGTAGGTAGAGAGCTCGGCGGCAACGGCCCAGGTTAGTATCCAAACGGACGTTTTTCCGGTCTGTTGAGAAAATTTTCCCAGTGCAATGTTATTTTTCACAAGTTTCGTAAGGGTAAAAAAAAAAAAAAATTGTAGCTTTGAGAAACTGCGGGTTATCCCTGATCTGTTTTTTTTTATGGCTACTACTGGGAAATTAGCGGACAAGATTCGGCAAGCCACCAGTTACGTCACGTGGTTGCTGGTTGCCACTACCGGCAAACTAGCGGACCCCATTAGGCTGGCTTAGGCTGCTAGCCATTATTTGCTACTGCCTGTGATGGACAACTGATGGCCCTGTTGTGGCATATGACAACTGATGGGGTGCCAAATGTTGGCCAGCTGTTGGCCTGAACTTCTGGCCCTTCTGTTGGCCGCCCGGACATTTTATTGACGGTTCGGCAGCGGCAACATAGTGCTGGGCCAGCAAGACTGTTTTTCTGGGACGACATGACGTCACTGAACTGCAATTCAAATGAGGTGGTAGTGAAAGAGCCTAGTAAAAACACTAGACACCTTTCCTCCCCCAAATGTTTTTACCATTCATAATAAATTAATACAAAAACATATTTTTTTTGTTTTGCATCGTATTTCTGGATCACTCTAAAATGCGGGGCCTTAGGCCCGGAACCAGCGGGCGCAAGCGTAAATCAGGCCCTGAAACTGTAGGATCTTACGGCCTAATAAAAACAGCAGGACCTTATGTGGGTTTAAGCTGGCTTTGGGAAATGGCATGGGCTTCGTTTTGGTCTAATCACTGTTTCTGGGATCTGGCATTGTCATGCAGGACCCATTTCTCGTCACCTGTCACAATGCGATCCAATAACGGTCTAACTTCGTAATATGCGATTTCATAAACATTCAACCTCCCCGCTTGTGCACCTTCCCAAGTTGACGCAGGTGCGTGATAATGTTCGTGTAAGTAGTCCCCAGCTGTTCAGCCAACTCCCGCGTAGTCCCACGTGGGTCGGTCTCCATTTAGGTCTTCATCATGTCCATATCCATTGTTGGTGGTTTTTCGGTTTAGTACTGTGTGACAGGTTCAAACCAACGACAGCACTGAAGATGTGATATGGCACTGGGGTACACATTGGTAATGTTCCTTACAGCAACTGCGGGGGTTGCTACCGCGACGTAACCCATACAGCATAAAATGACGGGTGTGCTCTTTGTCCACTTCCATGTTGGCTGGCATTTACACTCTTCGTCTGCTAGCGGTTAACTGTCACTGACTTAATCTACCTACATGCTGATGTCATGCTGGTGTGCTGTGCAATCTCAGTGGCCAATGAGCGCCATGGCCGGGGCTTCGACTTCGGGTACCTCGTCATAGGGCATTACTCTCTTTCCAACAAAATATATCAGTCCTCAAAACCGTACGTGTGAGTACTTTTCTTTACGAAATAATTTTAAAAGTTTGAAGTTTGGCGCATTCGCGAGTACATGGCAAACGTTCCAATGAGAATAGGGGATCCCCGAAACCTAAGAGCCATCTGGCAGAGAGGGGGCAAACCTACATGGTCACATGACAGTCCTAAATCAGTAGGAACAGCTTTATAGATCTTTGGTTAGAAGTTCACGTTTTGCATGTGATCTGGTGAATTAGTGTGCCAATATGGTGAAGTTGTCATTTTAAAAATTGTTTAATTACAGATGAGGACAAACTGAGCGTTTTTCGATTTTCAAAGCGAACGGATGTTTCTTTGGTATTTATTTATTTCGTAATAGTTATTTTTTATTGTTGACGAACTCACGTGGAGCTTGTATGAAGCTGATAGTATTGAATCCAAATTGAATCGTATGAGCGTACGTCGAGAAGCGAAGGTCGCTGTAGAAGTTTTATCCGTAAACATTTTTTGCAGTATCAAAAAGAAAAATTAAGAAGTTAGTAAAATCATGCAATGCATTGATTATGATATACGCTTTCCAACGTACCAGAAACCATTACTCAAGTTATGAGGATAATGGCTGTGGAATAAATCTAGCTCCTGTCCCCTGACCTTTGACCCGATTTCTACTATATTCAACGGAATCATTTCAGTATACCTCCGGAACAACATACTAAAGTTTTGTCGCAATCGAATCATTTGTACGCACGTTATGACGCATAAGGGCAATGGAATGGATCCCTCTCCTATGTCCTGACCTTTGACCCCATTGCGCCCATTTTCAATAGGGTTCGTCTTCAGGTAGTGCCCTACCACTATTAAAATTTCATCGAAATCGAACCATTTTTACGCGAGTTATCATGCGGGCGGACGGACGGACGAACGAACAGACAGACGGACAAAGCTGGAGCATATGGGCTTCTTCAACCTACGGTTGGAAAGCGTAAATAAAGTATAATAATTGTTATACACACGTCACCCTCCTTCCGGCTCGGCATGCATGTGCTCCCACAATGCATTGCCCGCATTCTGTTTCCCCCTGGCCGTTGCTTCAATTGGCGCTGCAAGCAGAGAATTTTTAGGTCTCGACGCTCTCATCTTAAACTTTAAGTTCCCTCGCTTACTCTTGTGCTCGCTTTGTCTCTTAACAAGTAGCGCAAAATTTGGGCGTTTACGCTAACACCTCAGTAGGGTAATTAGCATGCCATTGATGACTACGTCAAAAACTAAAAGTCGTCGTACGTAATTAACGTAAAAGTGATGATAACTCTTTCCTTGAGTGATGGATGCCTTCCATGTCAAGTTATTCACACATCTCGCAGTTTTTCCCTTTGATAAGGAAAGCAAGTTTCCGTTAGGTAACGTGGAAGTGTTAGTACTTTTCCTGTTTTAGCGCTAACGTTTATAGGAAAAGTCATGTCTTTAAGTTGTTATTAATAGTGGTTGTGATAACTTTGTCGAATTCATCGAAATACATTTTTCAGCCATACTTTAGGATAAGTAGCTCAGCTATAAATGTTGTTACTAACACTTCTTTTTCAAAAAAAAAACTGTTTTCACAATTATTTATTTTTTTGTTCTCTCCTAAAAAAGTTTTCTGGCAAGCGCTGGTCGTTTTTTTATAATTCTTCTTTAAGTGTTACACCGTCAGCCTTAGCTTTTGTCAAAAAAATACGAGACTTCTAAGAAAATTTAGCTATCAGAATTAATATAAACAAGTTAGTAAAATCATGCAATGCATTGATTATGACTCGCTTTCCAACATACCAGAAATCACTACTCAAGTTATGAGGATAATGGCTGTGGAATAAATCTGGCTCCTGTGCCCTGACCTTTGACCCCATTCCGATTATATTAAACAGAATTGGTTCAGTATACCTCCGGAAAAAGGTGATAAAGTTTTGTCGCAATCGAAGCATTTTAACGTAAGTTAGGACGCATTAGGGCAGTGGAATGGATTCCGCTCCTATGTCCTGACCTTTTACCCCATTTTTCCCATTTTCAATAGGGTTTGTCCCAGGTGTTACCCTACGACATATTAAAATTTCATCGAAATCGAACCATTTTTACGCAAGTTATGACGCATAAGGGCAATGGAATGGATCCCTCTCCAATGGACTGACCTTTGACCCTGTTTCGCCCATTTTCAACAGGGTTCGTCTCCATGTGGTCCCATCGAAATCGAACCATTTTTACGCAAGTTATGACACATAAGGGAGATGGAATGGATCCCGCTTCTATTCCGGCACGAAAGAAATGACGTCTGAGGTGACGACTTGTGCTTGTTGGACGTATTTCGAAGTTTCTCTTTTCTGACACTCATAGTGGAATGCGACCCTAGGTTCCACTGTAAATATTGTTCGTCTTGATGGGTACTATCACCCCTCTTCTTTTGTCAAAACAGTTTACGCACACCCTGTATATGTTTTTGTTTGTGTGTGAGTATAATGAACACCGTGAGGAACTCAAATAGGTTACAGTCAGTCCATTGGAAAGTCCCTTTAGCCTGAAATAACTTGCGAACGGAGAGAGTTACAGTTATGCAAGTGAGATAACTGTATAGTAAAATGACTTTGCCCCGATCGAATGCAGCCAATAGCAGCGCCCCTAGTAGCGAAATGCGGAAGTTAGCCATTGCAAATCGAACACGAAAAGAGATAGAGCAAAATTTCCAATTACAAAGTTGTAGAGCATCAATTAATTAGTACAAAAAGACATTTGTTTTACATGGATAAGATAAATTGTCACCTGAATACCCTAAAATGTCCGACATCGATGCGCGAAAATTCGAATCTGCATATTCACATTTCGCAAATGAAGCCGTATGCAAATGCAGATTTTGACGTCATACCGTACCTACGACATAAAAACCAGTAGCAGGATGTACCCTGATCAGAAGTGTAGGTCTACGTACGCTGTGTGAGAATGACAAGCTGGTGCTTATTTACGGCGAATGCAAACGAAACGCGGCGCTAGCTGCACGGGAATATGCCGTTCGTTTTCCATCTGAGCTACATCCAAGTGCGGTTACCATCGCTAGTGTAGTGAGACGGCTCAGGAAGACAGGAAGCACTAAAAGTCGTTCTCGTTCAGGCAAACCAGTGGGTGCACGTATGCGTATAATGGCAGAGGATATTTTGGCATGTGTATTGACATGCGTGCGTAATTATGCAATAAATTGTGTGTATTTGCTCATAGCTATGCCTGTTCCCTTCAAACGTTCACACAAAAGGTCGCGCATCGATTTCGGACATTTTACGGTATTCAGACGACAATTTTTCTTATCCGTGTGAAACAAATGTCATTTTGTACTAGTTAATTGATGCTCTACAACTTTGTAATTGGAAATTTTGCTCTTTCTCTTTTCGTTTTCGATTTGCAATGGCTAACTTCCGCATTTCGTCACTAGGGGCGCTGCTATCGACTGCATTCGATCGGGCGTAGTCACTTTATTATACCGTTATCTCACTTGCATAATTGTGCCTCTCTCCGTTTACAAGTTATTGCAGGTTAAAGGTACTTTCCTATGCACCCTGTATATATGGAAACGTAATTTTGTAAACGAAAACAGTTGCATGCAGAGATAACAAAGACTTATAGTAGAACATTATGTATTATGACCATCAAAATAATATTCACACGCCAAACGCTTTTGACAACATATACTTAACATAATATTCTATACTCCGAGTTAACCTAAGAGTGAGCCACTATGAAGGGTACGAAACAGCTACCTCCACAACGAAAAATAGTCCCTAGCGTTTAGAGCGAAAAGCATCAGAAAAATTGCTTAGAATCCATTTTTGTTTGCTCAACAGTTTATCAGACAAAATTGCTATCTAAAAAAAAAAAATTAGAGCGCTTTTAGAAATAAATTTGTTGTGAGAAGTTGTTGAATCAAAAGCTTCGCCCACTTGGGATACAACTTGGACAGGAGGAAAGACCTCTCTCAACCTTAACAACACAGAGGTAATAAATTGGCAGTCGGGGAAACTCGAAGGGTGCGTTACTTTAACAGGCAGTAGGGGAAGCATTTCGGCCTCCACCAGATCCCCACTGCTTGTGAGATGTGTGAGTGGGTTGGGGGGATCAGAAAGGAAATAGTAGAAGAGCACATTAACGCGGATGGATACAGTTCTTGCGTTCCACAACGAGATGTGAAAAGGCTCTCCCGCCTTTCCAAGTAGTACACTTTTAGGGTGACTTGGAGTAAAGCTTTATGAAATCAAACTGTGTAACATTGTCGCAGAATTATATGGAAACAAAAAAAAAAAAAAAAAAGGAGATTATTTAAATGGCAAATACAATTAATAATTAATTGACACTCCTCCAAGCGCAATAAGCTGAAATATGCTCTCTGGCATACTGTATATTAAATTATGAATAATTGTACCGTCAATATTATACCAACAGTTCAGGATTTCGCTTTCCAGATCTTTAACGCTTGAAAATTGACGGTGATTATCATAAACACTTCGAGCCAAAGTTCCCCAAATATTTTTAGTTGGGTTGAGATCCGGGCTGCGAGTTGGCCACGGCAGTAATTTGACATTGTTCGATCTCAGCCAGGCCATCGTAGAGGTTGCTCTGTGAATGCTCGAGCTGTCCTACTGGAAACCCCAATCCGGACCACCTCTTTCAGCAGCAGCTGGGAACAAACTGTCTTTTAAAAGTTCCTGGTATGTTACGGCAATTTGATTCCCTGACAAAACGCAGATATTACCTTCCCATTAAATCCAAAAAAAAAAAAAAAGCCCATACCATCACGGAACCTCCTCCGTATTTTTGGCTGAATATTTGGCGTTTTTCCGTTCTCATACCATGCCAATAATATTTCACACCGTCTGGGCCATCTGAATTAAATTTCTTTTCATCACTAAATAACACTTGGAGCCATTCGTTCTTCCGTGACATATCTTTGGCCCAGTTTAATCTAACTTGCGTGCGCTGTGCAGTTAAAGACGGTTTCTTTAACAGTCTTGCATATTTCACGATGGGTGTCTGCTGCAATACACTGTGAACCGTACTTTTCGACATTTTCACATTTCCATGTTGACCTTTATTCTGTACAGACAGATTATCATGCAGATTGAGCTTCTGGATATGTCGTTTCATTCGAGGCGAAACATTACTATGCCGCCCAGTTCGTTTCTGAGCTGGATATTTTTTGCTAACACTAAAAACCTTACAAATAGAAAATTTGGATCGTTTTAATTTGTTCGAAATCGCACTTACAATCATTCTTGATCGTGTAACTCCCGAACGTGAATTACTTCCTCCGCTGGCAGCTCATTCTCACGTGGCACTACAAAAACTGAATCAGCCTCATCACGTTTACCTACAATTTATCCTGCTCTGACCTAATTTGCATAGCAATGAGTATTAGTGTTCGCGCATTTGTGTGAAATTCCATATGATTGTGCGCCAGTTTCTGTACACCACATGTTTAAAACATTTAATACGTATGCAAAATTATTATTTTCTCATCCGTAAAATATGTCTGCAAAGTCTATGTGGTTTATTTTCACTACAGTGTGAATGGGGTCTGCGTACATTTTCACTAATCGTACATTTACTCTGTTTTTACACCTTTTTATATAATTGTGGGACGGACTGTATAAGCATGCAGTCGCACTCTTAATTTAGGGGTACTGGTTCTAGGGAAGGGAGAGAGCCAGCGCTTAGACCACGGCGTCACCTGGACTTCTTACACACATACATATTCACATAAAAGTACGGTACATTGCTCGTTAAAACAAAATTAATCTCACACGTCACACCCCAATGTCATCTGTTGCTTCTGTATGAGAGGCAAAATCAAACTGTGACTGCTTTTCCCAAGTACTTTAGAGTTCGGAATTACGGTACCACATCAAACGGAATAGATACAGCTGGCAGTCGTGGCTCGCAGCCACAGTAATGATGGAATAGCCCCCGAAAGAATCTTCCACAATGTGAACGACATCCTTATTCTGCAACGTACGTAGAACCACGTCTTCACTTTATAAAGCAGACAACTGACATCCCCTGAATAAGTTGCGAAAAGGCTAGCGAAACTGGCAAAACGTATAAGTAACTTCTGTAAATGAAGAAATGACAAAATATGGCGCGAAAGAACTTTACCCGAAACTGGTGCAAAAGTGTAATTCCCAGTTTTAATCAAATTGTAAGCTGTTATTTTTGGCCTCTCTCTTGAGCTACGCCCGGGGTAGACGCCGCCCGGCCTGCCGCCCCGGTGGCGCAGTGGTCTAAGGCGTCGGCCTCTGATCATTCGTCCGTAAGGGGTCCGGGTTCGAATACCGGTGAGGCATGGATGTTGTGTTTGTCTTACGGCACTGGCTCTCTCCTTCCCTGGAACCAGTGACCCTAAATTAGGGACGGGCGACTGCTTATAGCCCATTGAGTTGCTCGCGGTGGTCGTTAAACCTCCAATCAAAAAAAAAAAAAAAAAAAAACGCCGCCCGGCCTGACCCGCCCTTGTTACGCCTCCGAATAGGTAACTACTGTATATTCAGATAATCCTTGGAGGACATCCGACTCCTCCAGATGTATCAGAGCATCCGTTGCATACCAATACAAAACATGCCCTACACTATGACACCTCTTTAATCTGAGTTGTGTTTACAAGGAAAGATGAATACTTTCCTTCATGGGGCTCCCGCTAAACTCTCTGTCTACTGACAGTATATATTATAGGCGGGATAGGAAAAAAATTGCCTTTTGCTGGAATTAATTCAAACAAAAACTATTTTTGGTTTATATTCATCTCCATACCCTGTTGATTAACATACTAAAAATCTACGTTCATACTTTTGCGCCAACGGCCGCCATATCGGAAAATGGCGGCCAGAAAACATTTTTTCCAAATATCTCATGAACGAGTGATCGTATCAAAAAAGTTTCAAATGAAAAATATTCGTTATAAAATTCTATAAATACATAGTGATTTTGGTTCTCGAACACACGTTGAACTCCATAAATTTGGTTTCAGTGTATCATATGAGGAAGTTCCACGTTATGTGAAGTCTTCTGTAATGAGCGAGAATACGACTGTTTCTGTTGAACCTGGAAGATTTTGTCAGTGGGTAGCACATGATGTTGATCACAACATTGCTACTATAGATGGACATGACACATTTCATGGAATCGGAATAATAATGTGTTCAAGAAAAAGAAAACAAAATCTTCCAACAGAAGAATTAAAAGTTCAGCGTTCGCAATCACGGGTTAAAGCCGCTGATATGGTTGTTAGTGCACAGATACCATTCCATTTCTATCAGTTTGAAAATAAAGGTTTGAGAAACATTTGTTTTAAAAAGGTTGTGACTAGTACTTTCAGTGACAACCTAATCGATCTTCTATAGAATACAAATATATTATTAAAAAACCCTCGTCCTCGATGGTCTGGTTACATGCAAAGTGTTGTAGTTGGAGATCACACAGAACCAGCATCAGTTAACTTTCTTCCTATGATTGACATGAATCCCACAAACTACAGCTGTATTTATACTACTTGGCATTTTGTTTGTGGTGAAACAAAAGGACTAAAAATAGATGTTCCTATAATAACCTTTGATCAGCGCCTTTACATCAAAGCTCTGGAAGTTATTAATTCTGTGCCTCACGAGTTTGCTAACATTGTCATCCGTTTAGTAGGCTTCCACACTGTAATGTCTTTCTTAGGCTCAGTAAGAGTATTAATGACTGGTTATGGCCTGGAAGAGGTGTTACAGCTTATGTATGCAGAGAACACCACACCTATTGTCAAGAAAAGCATACTCAAGGGCACTAAGTGGCCATATGATAGTATATGATGCTACCATTAAGCCCTTTCATTGCTGATGTTTGGGATTATGACCTGAACTGTGAATCATATTTAACCGAAATGCTAAATGAAACTAATGAAAAAATAGAAAACACTGATATGAGTTAACAAAATGCTGTTAAACTGGCGCAGCTGTTTGATGATGTGCTTGAAATAAAGATACCAGTTGATGTTGCAATGAACTCACCTGTCCAGAAAAATCTTAATGAAAACCTGAACAAGAAGAATGAACTTAGTACTCAAAGCCGGACTGCAAAATTATGGCTAATGTATTTGAAAATGATGGATATTACAAAAACATTCATTTAGATCTTACTGCGATTAAACATATGATGCCCTTTTTTGCAAAATCTGGACATAATAACTATGCAAAATATGCCCTACAACAAATGAGAGAGTTGAAGAACCTTCATCCAAAAGTATATGCAAGGTTCCATTAAAGATATTTCACGATACGGCGATATGATAGACGATGAGCTGGTGTATGGAGTGACATGGTCATTGAATAGACACTTATGAAGTCAGCAAAAGGACGATCTGGGATGACACGTGGAAGAGGAATGACGAATAGTCAAAGGGTTTCAAGGATTCTAAGTCAGCATTCTTGCAATGCTGTCACCATGGAAATAAACACTTTGACAGTCAGTCACCGATTTGAGGAACAGAAACATATGGAACTTACTTTTGTAAGAATGTCGTGATATTTGAAACATACTGTACTATGAAGGTAATACAGTTTCTAAAGCTGCACAGCCCATTTGAAACAAGCCTTTCTCAGCTAAAGAACATAGTAGATGGTCAAATGGGTAGTGAAGGTAAGGCGATTGCAGAAGAAGCAGAACACATTGGCTAGGGAATTCAGGCAGAACTGGATGGGAAATGTCTCAGTGAAAGGAAGTTGAAGAAAAATGCCCAAGCTGTAACTATGAAGGTGCTAAGAAAAGGTACTGTGATTGTGGGAAAGAAAGTTCATATCGATCCACGTTTGATGACTCCAAGAACGCTAATTTATTTATCCTTGAATCGAGACTCTAAAAATGCTAGTGATAACTTCAAATATGAACTTTGCACATGGCATACATCTTTGTTTGATCCTCTGAAAGTGAGAATGAGAAAAAGTGACAAATCTGTTCTGGCAAGCCATTATTGGATGGTATGGTATCAAATAATGATACCCTCAGCAGTAACTGCAATGAAACATGATAGTGGAGCACTGATTCAAAATTTAAGTTGGCCTTCAACTGGAACTTTTGGTGACATCATTCAGAATTGCAAACACCACATAGATTAGCATCACGGCAAGGTTACAGTGGTGTTTGACGGGAACACGGCCTCTAGCACAAAAGACATCGAACAGGAAAGGCGCAAAGCAATCTTCTGTTAACATTTGTTTTGACCAAAATACATCAGTAGTAACAAAAAAAGGAACCATTCTTGAGAAACAAAGAGCACAAACAAAATGTTATACATATGCTAGGAAGTGAACTTCAAAAAGTTAACCATAATGTCCTCTTCGAAGATTCCGATGCTGAGACAAAAATAGTAAAAAACAGCTCTAGAACATTCAGAGAAAAGGCACGCGACGGTTGTGGCAGATGACACAGATATTCTGATGACGCTTCTACACAATGCAAAGAAAAATACTGTCATGCAGTCATTCAAAAGTGGTGGCAAAAAACGTAATGTTATTGATATGAAGTCCCATCTTGGTGAAAAAATCTGTGCTATTCTGCTTTTTACGCATTCCTTGACAGGCTGTGATTCTGCAAGCTCTCTCTTTTAAAAGGTAAAACGGCAGTTTTCCGTAAAATCTGTGCAGAAGAATCATTATATGAATGGAGCTGCAAGTTTGGTCAGGAAGGTATCCTTACAGAAGATGTATCCGGACGTTTGAAATTATTAGTATCAGTCTATGGAGGGGATCCTGAAAAAGACTTATAACGAAGTAAATTTCTCCGTCATTTTTGGTCCACGACGGGAATCGAACCCGAGTCCAATTATTCCGGAACCAGTCGCTCTACCAACTGAGCTACGCAGACGTTCGTTCTTGCTGCTATCTGCCTTTATGTCGTGTGCGTCCTGCGGGGCAGGCACGTCATATCCCCCCCACACACACACAAAAGAGGGCCTGGGGCTTTGCCCATGGGTCAGCCGCGACCATGAATCGTCGCAGGCAGCCATCCGCTGTAGAACGTGCACTTGAAAACTCCCAGTCAATCTGGTGTGTGGAATGCAACGTCACACACATTTATTTTTCGAAGCGCTGGAGAAGGGATTCTCTTATTTTTCCTATCTCGCGGTGTGGAAAGAACATCACACCATTGCGAGATCTTTAACAGCCGGGCCATCTGGGAAGTTCGGGCGCCATTATAACGAAGTAAATTTCTCCGTCGTTTTTGGTCCACGCCGGGAATCGAACCCAAGTCCACTTATTATGGAACAAGTCGCTCTACCAACTAAGCTACGCAGACGTTCATTCTTGCTGTTATCGGCCTTTATGTCGTGTGCGTCCTGCGGGGCAGGCACGTCACAGACTCATTAGGCTCCTTGTGTCATACAACATATTTGAAGACAATCTGTGTAGCAAAGGACGAATTTGAAATAAGTCGTCTACCACCAACTGAAAATGCAGCAAAGTGTCACCTGCTTCGAGTTCATTATCAATGCACAATATGGAAAACACTTAATATTGATATTCTTAACCCAGCAAACTTTTGATGGAAATTTGTTGGTGAAAAACTCCACCCTAAAACAACAGACCTGTCACCAGCTCCAGAAGCCTTACTTAAACTGACCAGGTGTACTTGTAAGACTTCCAGAATTGATCCATGTTCCAGGAACTGCAAATGCAGACGGTATGGAATCCTGTGCAGCGAAATTCGCACGAATTGCAGTGGTAAAAATTGCACAAATATTACAGAAAATGTAGACTGTGAAAGCGATTATGAATATAACATTTAAATAACCTGGCATTCTAAATAAACACAGGAGAATATTTTTTTTATAATTGTGCTAACATATTTAGAACAAAGAGCCATATTTAATTGGTAATGGTTTAATTAGTAATTTTTTTAAAATTAATTTCCAGTTTGTTTGGGTTTTTTTGTTGGAAGTTTAACAGCCACCGTGAGCAACTCCATGGGCTATCAGCAGTCGCCCGTCCCTAATTTAGGGTTGCTGGCTCCACGATAGGGAGAGAGCCAGTGCCGTAAGACAAACACAACATCCATGCCTCACCGGGATTCGAACCCGGACCCCTTTCGGACGAATGATCCGAGGCCATTGCTTAGACTGCTGCGCCACCGGGACGGCCATTTCCATTTTGAATAAATATATATTTTCAATGTTCTGCTCTCATTAGGCCCTTTTTTTACAACATGCTATGCCACTAAAACGGTGTCACCACGTGATTTCACGAAATTATCTGCCACGACATCATCCTGGGATTTTACGAAACTACCTTTCGTGACGTCACCACGTGATTTCATGAAACGATTCACGGCACTGGGCAAATTTTGATAATAACCTTTTTTTTTTTTTTTTAGAGAATTTTATAAGGAATATTTTTCACTTTCAAATGTTTTTGGATACGATCACTCGTTCATGAGATATTTTGAAAAAACTGTTTTTAAGCCGCCATTTTCCAATATGGTGGCCGTTGAAGCAAATGTATGAATGTAGATTTTTAGTATGTTAATATACAGGGTATGGGGATCAATATAACCAAAAATAGTTTTGTTTTTGTTTAAATTAATTCCAGCGAAAAACTTATCCCGCCTGTATTAATACAGTATATCTGCATAAAGATTTCTAATTCAATGAGCTATCTGTGTATATCACTGTATCTATGCAACTACCCCATCAGAGCTACAGAGTATGATCCAGGAACTTGCTGACAAGAGTAAAGAAGTGGGATTAAAAATGAACTTTCAGAAGACAAAAGTGATGTTCAATGCTTTTACAAGAAATGAAGATTTATCGATTGATGGAGAAAAGCTGGAGATAACAGACACATACGTTTATCTTGGACAGCAGATATCAAGTGAGGGTCACATTGGTGAAGAAATTAATCGGCGTACAAAACTTGCCTGGAGAGCTTTTGGAAGAAACAGCATAATTTTCAAGAGCAATATGCCATTATGTCTTAAAAGAAAAGTGTTTGATCAATGCATCCTTCCAGTGCTTACGTATGGTGCAGAGACGTGGACCTTAGCTAAAAGAGACATACAAAGACTGCAGACAACTCAAAGAAGAATGGAGAGGTGCATGCTTGGTGTAACCAGGAGAGATAAGAAGAGGAACACGTGGATCCGAAAAATGACAAGAGTGAAAGACATCATGATGAGAGTTAAATCCCTGAAATGGCAATGGGCTGGACATACTGCCAGAAGAACAGACCATCGATGGACAGCCGAAATTTTAGATTGGATTCCAAGGGACAGGAAAAGACCCAGAAAAAGACCACATGGAAGATGGGTGGATGAAATTCGAAAGTATGCGGGAGTGACATGGAGGAGACTGGCACAAGACAGACCGTTGTGGAGGAAACTTGGGGAGACCTTTGTCCAGCAGTGGATTGATAATGGTTGACAATGATGATGATGATGATGATGCTTAATGGACTAATAAATATTCTTTCGAACTGAATAAAAAAATTCTGTTTTTCGGGAGTTTAACAGCCGGCTGGAAAATATTGCAGCTTTCAATCTACCCGTCAAAGCGATGCATGATTTATCTTGAAAATTTTGTGGAGATCTCAAGCTGTTCTGAAATCTAGTTCAAATTTTTGTTTGTTTGTTTGAGAACTCGTGCATAGAACACTCTAAATTTGGATTTGTTCATTTGAAAATGCGTGGGGCATTACAGGGAAAACTCGATGCGATCTGTTTGATTAGCGGTATGTTTTACTTCCGCAAGAATGAAATGTCTTAAAGACGGATATATATATATATAGTGAGACGGGAGAAATAGATGTCGTACATCACGTACAAGAATATATTTTTTTCTTTTATCTGATGATGCGATGATGTTAGCTAATGTCGGCGCAGTTTTTATCTTTAGAACAACCAGTTTTCATGACCGCTTTTTATCCGGAAATCTCTTGTCGCCTCCTCCTACAGAAGTTATGCCTAAGACGAAAGAATAAGGTCAGCTGGCTTCGACCTCTTCCGCTAACGAAAGTGAATTGAAAAAGTGGTCAACTTTCAACGGGAAGTTCAGAAGTCCGCTTTATGATGTAACGCTCACGCAGAAATGTGCGCAATTTTTTCGGCTTTGGAGAAATTACCCAGAGGCGTCGTGCAGAACTACTCCTCCCATCGCAAGATACTTAATATTTCACAGAGTCGCTCATCTTTACAATGATTTCAGCACTTTTTAACTTATATATATACGTAGTAAATAAACTCAACATGTTTTATTCAATGTTATATCTCTCCGAAAGTTTATGAACGCGATATATCAGTCTCTGGAATTAGGATCGGACAAATGTTTTTCTATCGGCTGCACAGGAGTGGAATATGTCCACGAAACCATTCCGAAATTTGTCTTAGGGTCCACTACATAAATACACGTGCTCACAGGGAATTCCTCATGAATCCCTTCTTTAAAAAAATCTGTTAACTCTTGTATGAAATAGAACGGTTGAAACATGAATTGTAAAACTAATTTAGTCGTGAACAAATTTTAGCAACAACTTAAGGGTGAAAGAAATTTAAAAATCATCAAACCTTGATCAAAACGGGGTGTTGTACCATATAATTATTTTTATTTGGTCACTGATGGTCTACTGCGCAACGGTAATCGTACCACCTCCTTGAAGAGACGCCTTTTTCACGCTTTCCAACCGTAGGTTGAAGAAGCGTATATGCTCCAGCTTTGTACGTCTGTCCGCACGATAACTCGCGTAAAAATGGTTCGATTTCAATGAGATTTTAGTATGTCGTAGGGGACCACCTGGGGACGAACCCTATTGAAAATGAGTGACGTGGGGTCAAAGGTCAGGACTTAGCAGCGGGATGCATTCCATTATGCTTATGCGTCATAACTTGCTTAAAAATGCTTCGAATTCGATGAAATATTAGTATGTTGTAGGGGACTAACAGGGGACGAACCCTATTGAAAATGGGCGAAATAGGGTCAAAGGTCAGGACATAGGATTGGGATCTATTCCGTCGCCCTGATGCGTTATAACTTATGTAAAAATGCTTCGATTGAGAAAAAACTTTATCATGTTGTTCCGGAGGTATACGTTACCGGTTCTGTTGAATATCATCGAAATGGGGTCAAAGGTTAGGTCATAAGAGCGGGATTTATTCTACAGCCATTATCCTCATAACTTGAGTAATAACTTGAGTAATGATTTCTGATATGTTGGAAAGCGTATCATAAACAATGCATTGCATGATTTTACTAACTTGTTTACGCTTTTCAACTGTAGGTTAAAGAAGGGTATATGCTCCAGCTTTGTTAGTCTGTCTGTCTGTCTGTCCGTCCACACGACAACTTGCGGAAAAAATCGTTCGATTTCGATGAAATTTTAGTATGTGGTAGGGACCCACTTGGGGATGAACCCTATTGAAAATGGGCGAAATGGGGTCAAAGGTCAGGATATAGGAGCGGGATCAATTCCATTGCCCTTATGCGTCATAACTTAGGTGAAACTGCTTCTATTACTACAAAACTTTAGTATGTTGTTCCGGAGGTATAATGAACCAATTCTGTTTAATATCATCAAAATGAGGTCAAAGATCAGTGCACAGAAGCCAGATTTATTCCACTGCCATTATCCTCATAACTTGAGTAATGACTTCTGGTATGTTGGAAAGCGTATCATAATCAATGTATTGCATGATTTTACTAACTTGTATAGGTCTACCCATTAATTTGACTCATGAACTACTATTTTGGTCCATGGACCAGAATAAGTAAATCAATATTTCGTTTAAGCTAAACGTGGGTGGGACGTGGATTTCGGAACACCTCCGACGAAACATCGCTTTGTTCTTTATGCCTGTATACGGATAAGAATGTGGGGATAATAGCCCATCAAAATTGTTACAGGTTCCTCCTTCAAGATTACACAAGTTAATAAAGTCATGCAACGCATTGATCATGAAATACGCTTTCCGACATACTAGAAATTATTACTCAAGTTATAAGGATAATGGCTGTGCAGTAAATCTCGCTCCTGTGCCCTGACCTTTGACCCCGTGTCGATGATATTCAACAGAGCCGGTTCAGTATACCTTCGAACAACATGATAACGTTTTGGGAGTATTTAACTACATCTGGGCAGCGTATAGTTATCACATACGCTGCCCAGATGCAGGGTGAAGTACGTAGGTAAAAGAATAAATTCTATGTGGTGCAGAAAAGAGCTGTTCGAATGATCACTTGGAGCTCCTAGGGACCTTGTGAGTCGTCTCGAACTAGAAAACATAGCCAAGTTAGCCCCCGCAGGTTTCAGTAGCACTGAAAACTACCTGAAGAGACTGATCAGGGAAACGCGTACAACATGCTAGCCCCCAGCTCCCAAACTGTACTTGTACAACGGCACTAAAGCACAGCCTTTACTCCTTGGACAAGTTCTGAAGTGAATATACTCCACTGAACCAGTAGATGGTGAGTTCGGAAACGATGTAGATGGACATCGTTAGTCACAGAGTAGTTTTTGATAAACCACACAGGTAATGAACGAGCTGTCTCTAATCTTGCCCAACCAATTAAATTAGAGAGTTCCCTTCCCTGGTCATGTAGTGTGTCTCGTAACTAAAATTATTTAGCCCCTTGGAGTCTCGGCGGTGGAGAGAAGTGACTGGCAATACTTACCTTAGCTCCCTCTACCATGTGTATTTCACTTTACATACAGAGTTTCCTTCCCTGGTCATCTAGTGGCTCGTAACTGAGATCCTTTCACCCCTTGACATCTCGGCTATGGAGAGCTGACAATACTTACTTTAACTCCCTCTACCATGTGTATTTCCAATTACATACAGAGTTTCGTCATGTAGTGATTCGTAACTCGGATCCTGTCACCCCCTGGCATCTCGGCGGTGGAGAGAAGAGACTGACAATACTTACCTCAGCTCCTTCTACCATGTGTATTTCCCATTACATACAGAGTTTACTTCCCTGGGATGTAGTGATTCGTAACTGAGATCCTTGCAACCCTTGGCATCTCGGCGATGGAGAGAAGTGACTGACAATACTTACCTTAGCTCCCTCTACCATGTGTACTTCCTACTACATACAGAGTTTCCTTCCCTATCCACGTAGCGACTCGTAACTGAGATCCTGTCACCCCCTGACATCTCAGCGGTGGACAGAAAGAACTGACAAAATTTAGTTTCCTCTACCTCACTTTTGTGTATTTTTCCTATTGGGTACCCTATCCCGATCTCCCACCTTACTAGTTTTAAAAGCTGTTTAAGACTCGAGACACTCCCTTGGGCCGCTGGTGGCCTAGTGGTCAACGTTTGTGACTGCCACGTTCGAACCACTAAATATCCGCCGTGCGTCGGATGGGCCCGTTAAACCGTCTGGCACCGATTACTGGCCCCAAGGTAATAAATAAGAGCGTCTTCCTTCCCCTTTCTACCTCGCTTCCGTGTCACTTTCCTATCGGGCACTCTAGTCCAAATCTCCTAGCTACCTATTTCTAAAGGTTGTTTAACACCTGGGGTCAGACAATCCCTTCCTAAAATCCTCTACATATGATCTGATCTGATCTGAGACACTCCCCTTCCTTTCAGCATCATTCTTGCATTCAAAGAGATGATTTGGACAACATCTGTATGTCCAGCATTGCGACTCATTTAAAGGTATGTGCCGTCCAGTAGCAAGATTCTCTCAGTACCTCATAGTATGATTCGTCAAACTGAATGATCCTCCTAAAGGTAACTGGTTTCTCGCGTTCAGGTGGCCGAGTGTTCAGAGGCGTTGGCTTCTAACTAATCGTCTAAGTTGCGCCCGGCTTTATGTGGAAGGAGCCGCCCCAAAATAGAGACGGGTTACTGTTTATAGTCTCAAGAGCAGCTGGTGATGGTCGCGTTAGACCGTCTCAAAAAAAAAAAAAACAAGAGTTCGAGGAGCTGCTTATTTATCTCACAAGACAATTTCTCCACTACGATTGAGTGTCCATCAGTTTTTAAGTCACATTCATATTTAAACAAAAATTTCAGCATGTTAAAAGACCTTTTTTTGTTCTTCGATTGACTCTCAATCAACGACTTTTTGTTTTCGTCGATTGACTCTCATGCTAGTAGGAACTGGTTTGAGTCCATGTGCAAGGCATAGATAATGTGGTTCTCCTTCTAACTCCGGTTCTCTCCTTTCCTTTCAGCCCCTAGATTAGGGACAAGCGGTTCATTGTAGCCTTAGATGATCGTAGGAGTTGCCATACCGTGTAATAAAAGTATCTTGATTAGTTTTGGTTTTTCGCGAAGTACGGCATGATAATGAATGGTTTCATAAAATAGTAAAACTACGTTAGTAATCCGATTTTTGGCATAAAAATAGAAATAAACATTTCCAAGCTTTCGAACATCAACGAGATGGCTTTTTCAAGGAATTTAGACAGAAAACTGCGATCTAAAAATAATAGAGCGCTACAACAATTTAAAAGCGGGGACTTGACTGGACAATAAACGAATACATATGAATGTAATTTTCGTTCAAATACACGAGGCGTCGAGTTGGTTGAGCGCGCTGTGCTTTGGAAGGAAAAAGAGGCGTATTTAAAGAACTGGTTCCAAATTCGTGGCAACTCTAGGGAGACGCTATCATTGCAACCTTCACTGCTGGTAATGATCTCCAAGGTTTCACGAATGTCTAGATTTAGTAGAGAAGTAAGAAGCTAATTTCTTTATATCATTCCACATAGGAGCAAGTGACTTGAATTTAACTTCTCCGGATAGGGCAGTGGTATACTTCACCGTCCTTTGAGTCATTTTTATGCTCGCTGATTCACATTCTAAACAAACACTTGGTGATTCCGATGTAGTATCATTTAGAGCAGTCAGTATATCGTACAGGGATGACATAAACATCTGCCTCGTTAGAAAGAGGGGGCATCTCAACGTTTATCTTAACCCTTTAACCTACAGGAACAAATTAACTCGGGGATATAAAAATGTACTCAAAGCAGCTTGAATACTCACTGTCTAAGGAGTGGGCCGAACGCGACTGGAAAGAGTGAACCTGTGCATCAGAAAGCGTAAATTTCCCATTACCTTTCTCATTCAAGGAGGTCATTTAGGGGGATGATTAACACTACGACCCATTACGTACTAAAAGCGTAGAACAATGTCATCAAACCTAAGAAAGGAAAGAGATGTTTGCGTCACTTGTTTCTACCCAGTGGCATGAAGTTCTTGTCAGGGGTCTAGCTCCTCCGCATCATGTCTTGGGTAATGGATCAGAGAACACGGGAGTAGAAGCAAGCTTTTATCAGCTGTAACAGGTTTATCGTCGGCACTACTGAGATGAGTGGGGGAAAGATTTGTTTTGCGTTAACTTTCGCAAAACCTGGCCGCTATGTGAACATTTCTCTTTCGGAAGCCCAGAAAGGTTAGCTTCCACTTGGTTCAGGTACATCGGCCCGTTTAAAGAGTGGAACATGGTATGTAAAGACGCAGGAGAACATATGCCGAAACCGTAGTTCATCTTCTTGACTGACTTCTTGGGTTGATAGGAAATTGAGCCCAGGTAGCGAACTTCCTGCATAGAAAGATTAAAACATTTTATTGGATGTGTGCCCAAGTTCCACCCGTTTTTGTAGGCTACAAAGAAAGGAGGAGAACACAACAAATAATGAATTTCACATAATTGCCATCATTCTATATGATCTCTTGCCATCTGACTATGAGTAAGTTAATCCTACGCCGGAAAAACTCCTGTGTTTTAGAGTAAAAAACATGCAATGCCGTTTTCACATAGTTCACATCATCGAAGGTTTGGACAGCGATGACGTTCTGTAACAATCGTAGGTGCCAGATCAGGGGAATTCGTCGGGTGTGGTCCAGTAATTTCTGCCGAGTGATTAAAGCAGCATGAGATCTGGCGTTATCATGATCAAGGATCACGCCTTTGCGATTGACGAGTGCTGGCCGCTTCAATATCAGTTGTTTTTGCAATCTGTCCAACTGTTGGCAGTGGAGGTCAGCATTTATCGTTCGGTTAGGTGCCAACACCTCCCAGTGGATTATCCTCTGGAGATCCTACCAAACACTCACCAAAAGCTTTTCGGGATGCAGTCCTTCATTTGAGGTCGATGGAGCAGGCTCCATACCTTTGCACACAGTCATTCGACGCTTTATATTACGGTACAGTACCCATTTCTCATCACCCGTTACAATTCGTCCCCAAAGCGGTTCATTTCTGTGACGAGAAAGCAAAGAAACACAGGTACGGATTCTCTCCTCTCGTTGCTTTGCAGAAAGCTAGTGCGGAATCCAGTTACCGAACTTGGTGATGAACCCAAACGTATGCATCCGTCTTTCGACTGTTGTTCTGTGTACCGCCAGCGTTTCCGTTAATTCCTGAGCGTTTGGGTGTGGGTCATTTGTGATAACTTGGTCCGCATCCTCGTGAGAAACCACGGATGGACGTCCAGGACGTGGTTGATTTTTACAGCTTCTGTCTCCTTCCCGGAATTTCCGAAACCAACGGCGACATGTGCTATCATCAACTGCATTCTCCCCATACACTTGACAGATGTTGAGGCAAGCCGCGACTGCAGTACTGCCTTTATCGAACTCCTACAGTAAACAATGTCTAATGTGCTCCTTATCGCATGCCATGTTACGCCGTCCGTGATTTCCGTTACGAATGACTTACTCTGACAAACATGGTGCGCCTATATGCTCCACGCTTTATTGGCCGAAAATCGGCATCGCAGCGTCATCTGTGATGTAACTACACCGATCGCAATTTGCATCTATTACAAAAACGGGTAGAATGTTTGCACGCAATCTCAATATTTTAGCTTTTTCGATAAAATTATGCGTCTGGTTCGAGGTGTATCCTGCCTCATTGAGCAATCGGATGACGCATTTTAGTTCAGGTTGTTTAACTCGTTACCGGTTGGAACGAATTTACTCGGGGTTAGCAAAATGGGCTGAAATCAGCTCGAACGGTTATAATCGCTGTCTAAGGAAGTAGAACACCCTTAAGTTTGCTATTCGAAGTGGTGATTTAGAAGATGATACTAATCCTTTCTGACTGAATACCTGCTGAAAATGATATAACAATTGCGGCGAACTAAGAAAGAAGAGAGAAAATGTTTGAGTCACTTGTTTCCGCCCAGTTTCAGGATGTTCGAGTCAAGAGGACTATCTATGCGTTGGGTCATGGAGCATAGAATAAAGGGCTTGAAGGAAGCACTGTGACCTATAACCGGTGATAATCACTGTCTTGTAGTCCTTGATCATAAGCAATCCTATTACCTATTTGATTTTATTTATATTATATGGTCGGTGCTGCTGAGATTAGAAGGGAAAAGGAATTAGTTTGCTGTAGCTTTCGTTAAACCTGGCGGCTATGTGAAGATTTCTGTTTGACAGAGAAGAAATCGGCCGTTTAAGGATTTAAAATAGACATCGGAGGTGACAGTGAATATTCTCTTTCTTAGATGCGTTCATAAAAACATTTGGCACAGCGAATTTACTTCGTAACCAGGATGAATTGACGTTGTTATTCATTTAATTATAAGCTGTAAGAGCTAAACTATTATTTATTTTGAATGAATATTTGTTTAAAGTCATACAAAATTGGAAAGCTATTGATTCTAATAATTAAATTACTAGTTACTAAAACGTCGAAATTTCCAGTTGTAAAACGTACAAATGCAAGAAATTTTCGAAACACCTTAAAAACTTTTCTCACGTACCAAAAGTGTATAAAACTTTGTAGCAATATATTGATTAATACAGACACTTGACGTGGAATTCAAGAACATCAAACAAAGGTCTTACGCTCTTTCCACGTTTCAAATGAGTCACGGAAAAATTCTCATTGGCAGCCACCGGAAATTGAACCCAGGGTCTTCCAGTCACGCGTCGGATATGCTTCCACTGGGTTCGATTCCCAGGTGGCGGCCAATAAGAATTTCTCCGTGACTCATTTGTAACGTGGAAAGAGCGAAGACCTTTATTTGATGTTCCTGGTCCACGTCAAATGTCTGTATTAATTATTCATTCGCCTTCTAATTATTTGTTCAGTTGCTGCTTACCATCTTTGGTGAATCCCCAGCATTGTGCGGGGCTCCAAGAAGCAACCTGCCAAATTGGCTTGGCAGTGGCGTGTGTGAGTCTGGAGGAATTCGAAGCCGCTGTGGTGTAGTGGAAGCATATCCGGTGCATAACTGGAAGACCCTGGGCTCGATTCCCGGTTGCGGCCAATGAGAATTTTTCCGTGACTCATTTGTAACGTGGAAAGAGCGTAAGACCTTTGTTTTATGCAATATATTGAATTTCAGAATGAATTTACGTTGTTCTCAATTTCATGATACGCGAAAAGAATCAAACTGCTATTATATTTTGAATGGATATTTGATTAAATTAATACAAAATTGGGTATTTTGATTCTTATGATTAATAATTATATTGTACATAACTGAAATGCTAATATTTTTAGTTGTTGTAAATCATCAATGCAAATATCGGAAATTTCTTGAAAATTTGTGAGAAAATTTATATTAACTTTACAACAATATTTTGAATTTCAGAATGAATTTACGTTGTTATCAATTTCATTATAAGCTATAAGAATCAAACTTCTATTAATGTTGAACGGATATTTGGTTAAATTGATACACAACTGGGGTAAGCTATTAATTCTAATATAACTAAAACGTTAAAATTTTCAACTGTTGAAGAACACGAATTCGCATATCTTGAAAACTGTCCTGATATGCAATAAGCATATAAAAATTCATAGCAATATCTTTTTTTTTCATTTTGGACACTGTTAAGGTGCTTTGTAAAATTTTCAGCTTTCATTACAAAGAGGAAAAGGGTGAGCCTGAGTCTTCCTTGTTAACAGCCGACAACCGCATCTGTTGTTTTACGTTTCTTAATCTTTCCTTCTTTTGTCTCAGGAATCCTTCTCATAACACTGGTCTTCGGCACAAAACGCCCAAGGCAAGGTGAGCGAAGGAAGGGGATAAGGAAGGCCTGGGTCTAAGTTAATGAAAATTTTAGCAGTTCGCTTACCGCATTTACTAATTATGTAATAAAACGTTTGAAGACTCCATTTTTTTGACAACAGGCAGGGAGTGTCAAAACCGACCGATTTTTTTTTGTTTATTTCTTAATTGCATAGGCTACGACTGCCCTGAGCAACTCTAAGAGCTATAAGTAGTATTTCGTTCCTAATTCAAAGTATAGTGGTACTAGTGCCAGGAAAGAAGGACTAATACACCCCCCCTCCCCCTGCCTCATCCATGACTCATGTCAGTGTCAAGTCGAATGGATTGTTAGAAGCCAGCTCTTAAACCACAGCACCACCGGTACGGTCAACATCGACGTCTTCTCCAGGTCAGATATCAGCTATCGCGTCAGCCCCCCCCCCCCCAAAAAAAAAGAAATCGAGTGTATCCTGGAAGTTTAGTAGATATTTGTCCTATGCATCTTTTGCGTGCCAATATCTTTGTGGATGTGAAATAAAACGAGTGAGCTGAGAGTATACATGTATTTATGCACAACACATTGCATTTCTTCGTGTCACTTAGGATCACACCGGGCCACAGTCCTGCACATACTAGGTGGAATAAAATCATAACAACAATCAACAACGTTTACTAATTCCTGACATTGAGCGGTTCTTAGGTAGGTGAATTAATGAATGTTATTGTCGTAAAACCAATGAAAGAAGATATTGTGTGTCGCATAAATATAGAGACAGAACAAATTCTCGAATAAAAAAGAAACAACAACGAGCTGAAATATACACCTCATATTTATAGCAAAAATAGCATTGGACATGCAGCTGCACATTAGTTTGACGGAAACATAGCAATTCCAACGCCAAGTACAAGAAAAAAAAAACAGAAATACGCTGTCTCAAAAATATAAAATCATACTAGTTATGAGCACCTCAGGTACGAATAGTGGAGCCGTCGTTCCGAATAACACTGAAAACCCGATTGGGCATGCTGTCCACCAAGTGATGTAAGTGTTCTGGACGGAATGCGTACCAACTTCGTTCCATCTGCTCTTTCAATTCCACCACACTTGAGAACTGCCGTCCATTCGCATACACATCACAAGCTAGGATACCCCAGAGGTTCTCGATAGGGTTCAGATCTGGACTCAGTGCTGGTCAGTCCATTACGGTCAGACCGATGGATAGAGGCATTGTCTTGGTGGAACAGATAATCAACTCCGTAAGAGTTTCGGCAAACGGTAGAAGGTGGCTGCTGAGTATGTCCTGATACGTTTCGGAGTTTTGCCTGCCTTGCAGAAAAGCGATATCCGTTGTCCCACTGAACGCAAAAGCTCGCCAGACCATCACAGATGCCCCTCCTTTCTGTCTGCTGAAGAAGGTGCGTGGCTCGCGTCATAAATCATGGTATTAGCAGTTCCAACCATCAGGGCTGTCCACGTTGAACTTTTTCTCATCGGAGAAAATAGTTGTGATCCACTCGTCCGTCCAGTGCATGTGGCTGCTTGCCCATAACAATCTAGCTTCCTTGTGGCGCCGCGTGAGGTATAGTAGACGGCGCATTTTACGGAGCACAATGTTGTGACTTTGCTTAATTCGTCGATGAACTGTGTCCTTTGAGACGGTGACACCAACAGTCCGAGAAACTTGACGTAGTGATAACCTTTGGGATTAAACTAAAAGCATGATGCCACGATCATCTCGTTTGGTTGTTATTCGAGGGCTTCCAGGCCGTTATCTGGTGGTTAACGCACCGCGTTTCGATAAAGTCTTATAAATGACTGCTCTATTCCTCTCCATGGCTTTACAAATTTTCGCTACAGACAATCCATTTGCTCTCAGTCTCCAAATCTTCTGCACCTCTTCACCAGAAAGTTAACTGTTGCGTTTCATCTCGGCAAAAGAATGTCTGACGGGCAGGTCCGCTGTCTTTTATAGGCATGGGCAGAATTACGTCCCATGCGCGTGCGTACAACATGCTAATTTGTACATCTCATTTGCATATGTCTACTTGACATAGTTGTCTTTGTATTAATGAGACACCTAAAATTACACTATTTCACTTTGTGGTGTTCTTTTCACACAATCCGGTCATCTTGACGGATTGAAAAGTTTATTGTAGGGTTATGTCTAATTAGGTACCACTTCAGCTTCCTACCTCTATTCGCATTGCGTGCACGGCACAAAGTCGACTGTCTCCATATTTATGCGACGCACCTTATGTGAATCATTAAAGTAAAAATTTACCTAACTATTGCGGGAGCAATAGCAAGTATTTGGATTGTTCTGTTTTTCAAAAACAATATTTATTTTTGTTATTTTTATAATATATTATTCTAATTTATACGAACATTACGAAACGACCCTGACACCAATAAAATGTGATGTAGCTACCAAAGTCCATCAAGCTAAATTCTGTCCTCAGGTAGGAAGAAAAGCGCTGAATCGCAAGTGTCTTAATGAAGGGAGTTGGTATTTTTTGGTTTAGGATATCTATAATTTACACCCCATCGTATTATTATTATACATCATTTTAATGGTTTCACGATAGCAAGTTAGCTCCCTTTTGAGGAAGTCGAGGGAAAGCGAAATTTCGCTGCGACACACCATTTGCACAGCATCAAAAATTCATTTTTGTAATTGTCTTTATTACATTTAGCATCAGGTTCTCGTAATTTACACAGGTTATAATGAAAAATTTGTCACGTTTATGCAAAACGTGATGAAATAATATTCGGAGCTAGTTCAGTAAAATACATTGTTGATTACCAATTAAATTAACTGTGTTTTACGCTTTCCAACCGTAAGTTAAAGAAGCGTATTGCTCCAGCTTTGTTAGTCTGTCTGTCTGTCCGTCCGCACGATAACTTGCGGAAAAATTGGTTCGATTTCGATGAAATTTTAGTATGTGGTAGGGAACCACATGGGGATAAACCCTGTTGAAAATGGGCGAAATGAGGTCAAAGATCAGGACATAGGAGCGGGATCAATTCCATTGCCGTTAGGTGTCATAACTTACGTGAAAATTATTCGATTGCAACAAAACTTTATCATATTATTTCGGGGTATACTGTACCGGTTCTGTTGAACATCATCGAAATGGGGTCAAAGGGCAGGGCACAGGAGCGAGATTTATTCCAGAGCCATTATCCTTATAACTTAAGTAATAATTTGAATAATGATTTCTGGTATGTTGGAAAGCGTATCATAATCAATGCAATGCATGATTTTACTAACTTATTAATGAAACTGATAGTAACTAATATTATTAGTTTAATCTATCACCGATGAAACTAATAATATTAGTTATTATTAGTCTACTCTACTTGATAAAATATTGCACTAATCAATTTGCAAACGTATTCCTTCATTATACAACTTAAATTATTTAATCCGCGTTTTACTGGTGTAACAATTTACCAAAATGCACAACGGTTGCCCAGGTGGCGCAGTGGTCTAAGCGATGACTACTGATCATTCATCCGAAAGGGGGTCCGGGTTCGAATCCCGGTGAGGCATGGATGTTGTGTCTGTCCTACTGCACTGGCTCTCTCCCTTCCCTGGAGCCAGTGACCCTAAATTAGAGACGGGCGACTGCTTATAGCCCATTGAGTTGCTCACGGTGGTCGTTAAACCTCCAATCAACAACAACAAACACGGAACGACTAAGTTTCTAGCTTTCGCACTCCAAACGGGAATCTTTCTCAAGGCCAGTGAGTACTAGAATGTCTTTGGAAAACACCAAAGACGTTCTAGTGCTGTATTCCTTTGTATCACATTTAAATTTTAAAATTTCTTACTGTTTGCATTTTCTCACAGAGTTAAAACCTTCAATGGCATTCGAGAGTGAGATTTCAACAATGGTTTGACTACGTTCGCTATCCGTTTTCTTTATATCGAAATTTTTTACTTGGTATTTACTTTACTACTTTCGGGAAAGATATACAGCATAAAAAAAAAGGCATACACACACACACGAAAAGAAAAAGGTGTCATTGCTGTGGAATGAATCCTACCGCTAGGAGATGGTCATTGGACAGATTGTACCGTTGGAGAAATGGATATTGAATGAATTCTCTTAGTTTTGATCAACCGGCATTTATTTCGGTCATCATGAGACTAAATGTCGCGGTTCGGTTCGACCAATCCTATTTCCTAGATGTGTGGTGACCTTCTTCTCGAACCTACCCTGAAACTTCTTGGTGCTGTGCAGAAAAGGTCAATTCTTCACACACACACACACACACACACACACAGTGACGACTGTATTTTTACCGACGCTATCACGGGAATTGTTTCCGATGTTATTCCATTTCCTGCAACTCACAGTATATCTGCAAAATGTATGGTTATCCAATATACATGTATTTTTTTATGTTTATTTGATAAAATATCGCACTAATCGCTTTGCCAACGTATTCCTTTACATTACATTTTTGTTTGCTTGGTTAATTTTAATTGTCGAAGTGGACGTCAACTTATCAGAAGAATCGTTGTTGTTTCCAGGTTCCTGTCATTGGAGCAGGGTTCCAAATAATAAATTGTTAAACAAATTGAATGTAATGACAGACGATTTCGTCCATTTTTCTTCTTCAGATTGGAGGAGAAAAGGGAAATACTGGTTAGTCAAAATAAATGGTATATACTTCCAGCGGGTGATGGATATTTCGGGTCATTTTCTCGATGTAATTCCTGCCAAAATTTCCTTCTATTTCATCCCGTGCAAAAGCGTTTCTTCCTGCCTTGTGTCCGAAGAAAGTCCTTCGTCGTTCTCTCCTCAAATCTCCTAACAGACTTCTCGTTTGTGACTCCTATCCATTTCAATTCCCATTCGCTATATGTCCTTGAGGAAGATGCTCTTGATGTAAGAAGTTTACTGTTAATTACTTACTCGGATTCTTCCCTGGCGGGGGAGAGAGTGTCCTTCAACAATGGGGGAAAAGGTTATGTCCATTTGTTCGTGGGAGGACCCAAAGTTAACGAAAGAAGGCCTACCTCAAAAGAAATCTGTGATGAGCTCCTATTTAACTGAGGGCGAATTTCTCTATACTCCAAGGGCCGCACGTGGACTAGTGGGCAATGTTCGTGACTGCCACAGAAAGGACCTCAGGTTCGATCCCAGGCAGGTACGAACGCTCGATCCACTAAATATCCGCCGTGCGTCTTATGGGCACGTTAAGCCGTCGGACCCCTGGTACCCCATCCCCCCGATAATAAATAAGGGCGTGTTCCTCCCCTTTCTACTTCGCTTCAGTGCCACTTTCCTATCGGGCACTTCATCCCAAATCTCCTCACTTCCTATTTCTAAGGGTTGTTTAAGACCTGGGGTCAGACACTCCCTTCCTAAAATCCTTTACATATGATCATCATCTATACTCTGGGTCAACCTAAGAGTATACCACTATGTAGGATGCGAAACAACTACCTGCACTACGAAAAGTAGTCCTTAGAGTTTAGAGCGAAAAGCCGTAGAATTATTAATTAATACAGACATTTGACGTGGACCAGGAATATCAAACAAAGGTCTTCGCAAATTTCCACGTTTACTTTTAGGGTAACTTGGACTTACGGAAAAATTATCATTGGCCGCCACCGAGAATCGAACCCAGGGTCTTCCAGTTACGCGCCGGATATGCTTCCACTGCACCACAGCGGCCTCGAATTCCTCCAGACTCACACACGCCAACTGCCAAGCCAATTTGGCAGGTTGCTTTTTGGAGCCCCGCACAATGCTGGGGATTCACCAAAGATGGTAAGCAGCCACAGAAGAAATAAAATAGAAGAATTATTGCTCAGAATCCATTTTTGTTTGCTCAGCAGTTTATCAGACAAAATTGTCATCCAAAAAAAGTTCCAGAATTTATTGGGCTTTTGGAAATAAAGTTGTTGTGAGAAGTTACTGAATCAAGAGCTTCGCACTTTCGTCTGTTTCTTCCCACTTGGGATATAACTCAGACAGGGGTGGAAAACTCCTCTCAACCTTAACAACATAGAGATAATAAATTGACAATCGGGAAAACTCGAAGGGTAGGTTATTTAAACAAGCAGTAGAGGAAGAAGTTCGGCCTCCACCAGAACGCCACTCGCAATCCCCACTGCTTGTGAGATGTGTGGATGTGTGGGGGGATCAGAAAGAAAACGTTAGAAGAGCACATTAACGCGGATGGATACCGTTCTTGGTTTCAACGACGAGTCGTGATAAGGCTCTCCTGCTTTTAACACCAGTACACTTTTAGGGTGACTTGGAGTATATAGCTGCCGTTCTCACACAGAATAAAAAAAGGGCCGCGGATGGCTTAGTGGTTAGGGATTCAGACTATCGATGCAAGGTCCCCAAGTTCAAGCCTGAGCTGATCTTTCGGAGATGGTGTGATTTACTAACAATCGCTGAATATCCGCCGTGCATCGGACGAGCACGTTAAGTGACGGCCCCCAGGCTGGACCCACTGGTTAAATGGGTATCCTTTTCTATGTCCCCCCTGAAATTCCCTCGCCCCTCTATGTGCAATATCGTACTTGTACGGTGGCGCCATCTACTGTACTCTAATCTCACTACAAACTGTTTGTCAAAGTCGCTAGACTTGCTCTCATTCCTTCCGTTTCTGTGTCCTGCCCAAAAGGCGATCTCGCTGTAGGTGGCTGGGACCTAAACTCTATTCACTGTGGACGGAAGTCCTACAAGAAAATGACAAATACCATGCCATGTTAAGACAGAATAATAAAAGTTACAATTTAATTATATTTTAAATATTTCCATATAACACATTTACATTTTAAAATTTCTTACTGTTTGCATCGTCTCACCCAGTTAAAATCTTCAGTTATTTAAATCAAGTGCAAATAAACTAGGTTTCGACATTTCAGATTAGGAAAATAAAAACTGACTGTGGTGCTAGACACCATTCAATATGAAAAAGAAATCTAAATAATAAAATTAATCCACGTGACAAACAGATTTTTTTAATTTCGGCTAGTAGGTCGCTAAAGTGAATAATGCATCTGATATAGTATAATCCTAATTTTTGGTCAATGAGATACAAGACTGACCTGTAATTCTAAGATTCTTTAAATAATGCCCTATGTGACGCAAATATGACTGCATTTCTTTGTCTATTTTTAATTCCTGTTAAGTTTACGAACAGCCGCCGAACTTAGCTATTTCAGAAAACGAATAAGAATGTTTAAAATATGCTGTAGGATTACGAAATGTGTTCTCTCTGGGAAGAAAAAAAAAATGCGGCTTGTGTGTTAGTAGCACTGCTACAAGTTGCGATATCACAACTGTCACAGCATCGTTGGTTTTATTTTCTGTTCAAGCTTGACGGGTATCTATTGTCCGATTTCGCCACCACAACAACACGGCAACTCATGCACACAGATCACGTGGGACTTGTACAACTAAATTTTGAAATTATGTTGTTAATGAGCGAATCCAGACAGCTGGACGCGGAAACACATGAGAGCAGATTTTGAATCGGTTGACAAGACATCGTCGCAAACAAATGTTCCGATATAAACCTTCGCATCCTCAAAAGTTCGAAGCAGTTGCTAGACGCTTGTTACATTGATCCGTGAGTCTTCGAAGAAAGCTTTTGGGATTACCACGTGACACAGTAAGTAGGACCAGTGTTTTTTTTTTTACGTTACAATACACGCCTGATTTCTGGGATGGCAATTGTGTTTCTAGATCCACCTGTACACGATGATTATTCATTTTTTAGTGTCTCTTCAAGAAAGCTTATTTTCCTTGTTATTCTCTTCCCAGAGAAGAAATAAGAATCAATGCAATCCCTAGTTTTCAAATAAATTTTAAACAATAAGGATCAGTGTTGCAGTTCTAAAAACAAAGGTGCCTTAGCTGTGAGCGCGGAGCAGGCAAAAATAACCCGAAAAGAAGACTTTTAAAAGTTTTTAAAAGTTTAACTTGTTTTAATCATTTATAATCTTTAACTAAATTTCATTATTCATGATTTTATTAATTTTTATTAAAACTGCTGAGTTTAGGCAATTTAAAACAAAAGAATGAATGTCCGCCTGAGTCACATGCCAAGAAAATATATTTATTTTTATGTAAGACAGGAAGTGCCTTTGAGGTGAACGTGATTCAAAACGATTATAAAATATTAAGTATTAATAACATTTCGAATATTCAGTGTTTTTTCATTGATTTGACCTATCAGCCTTTCCTATAAATTAGTTGAGGCAGTAATGGATATCTACCATACCTGTGACGCAGTGGTCTAAGCGATGGCTTCTTACCATCCGTTCGAGTTGGGTCCGGGTTCGAATTCCGGTGGGGCATGGATGCTGTGTTTGTCTTGCGGCACTGGCTCTCTCTCCTTTTCCTGGAACCAATGGCCTTAGGCACGGGCGACTGCTTATAGCCAAAGGAGTTGCTCACGGTGGTCGTTAAACACCCAATCAAAAAAAAAAAAAATGGATATCTCTTGTGTATGTTTGTGTGCGTGGGGGGGGGGCCTTTAACCAAAACACCATGAGTATCCAGTGCCAAAGGCAATCGCCCGTCATTAATTTGGGGACACTGATCCCGAGAAGGGGAGAGCTCCGGGCCTGCTTCATCCTGGTCCCGGAACCAACTCCAGAGATTAGCCAGAAGACAACGCTTCTGACCACTTCTCTACTGGGGCTTCCTTTCGCGTTACCCGTAAAGAACCACGAGATGTGCTAAGCGACGTCTTCAGCAAAAAATTCCACTGCAACCATAAAACAGTTGTCAGTTATGCTACATACTTGTTTAATTTTTCTGTGTGTATTTTTTTCTTGTCAGTGAAGTTTTAACATACAGGGAATCTACCTCCAATAACGCCATTTTGAAGATTGCGGTCCTAACAAAGAAGTCATCATTCTCTTAACACTAAAGCTATTGCGATTCATGAAACGCCATAAAGTGTGAACCGACTGTAATATGATCATTCGTTTGATATACGAATATGTTTGCCTTTAAAACACAGTAATTGCTATTTCTGCCAGAATGGCCATCTAAAAGTACATTTGTCCTACTTTAACCATGAAAAGTGCCTTAGCGACGCTAAGCCTAGAAAAAATGCTTTAACGCCGTTAAGCCGCGCTAAGGCCCTTCTACATCCCTGATAAGGATCATATTACAATATTTCAGTTAAGTTCTGAAAATTTTTGTATTAAACACATGCAAGTTAAAAACAAATTATCAGCGAATTGAATAGATTACTGAGTTTTTTTAATTGTATATCCCAACCTTATTTATTTCTGCTCATTACGAATATGAGTTTTTACAATCTTAAACACATCTTCATAACTACTATATAGTGAAGCTCCATCGTGCAACGCTGTATCTCGAAATAAATACCCGCCGTCTGTGCACGATCGTAGTGGAGTCCAATTTAAACTATTGAGAAGTTAAAAGCACTTTAATTTAATGAAAGATATATTTTAATATTTTCACACAACGTTAGATCTTTCACGGCAGCGGATAACCTAGTGGTCAAAGTTCGTAGCTGCCTGGGAGAAATCTCATGTTCGATCCCAGGCAGGTACAAACGTTCGAACCACTAAATATCCGCCGTGCGTCGGGTGAGCGCGTTATGACGTCGGGCCCCGGGTACTGCCCCCCCGCAGGTAATAAACAAGGGCGTCTTCCTTCCCCTTTCTACTTCGCTTCCGTGTCACTTTCCTATCGGGCACTCTAGCCCAAATCTCCTAGCTTCCTATTTCTAAGGGTTAAAACGAACAAGTTTGTCCGCACCGGACATCGAATCCGAGTACCCTCACTCCGGAGTAAGTTACTCTCCCAACTGAGCTACGCGGATATGTGCTCTTATTGTGTGAAAAGAACATCACAGCATTGCGAGAAACTTAACAGCCTGGTCATCCTGGAAGTTCGAGCGCTAATATAACGTACAGGT
Source organism: Macrothele yani (assembly GCA_039090855.1). Classification (NCBI taxonomy): domain Eukaryota; kingdom Metazoa; phylum Arthropoda; class Arachnida; order Araneae; family Macrothelidae; genus Macrothele; species Macrothele yani. Next base: position 54,620,763 of record CM077028.1, read on the forward strand.
TTGAAGGCGCCGAACATCAAAACCGGTTCCCCTCACTCCGGAGTAAATTGCCCTCCCAACAGAGTTACGCGGACATGTTTTCTTTTTTTTTTTTTTTTATGTTGTTGTTTTCACAATCTTTTTATTCAGAGCAAATGAAGCGAATTTGGGTACAGAGGGCTCAGACAATATAGTGCCAGAAAAGTAGACAAAAAAAATGTAATATGTACAATGACATTGTAAAATGTATGAGAAGCGTATGTGCAATATATACAAGGTGGTACAACAATAAATAGAACAGCTCACGGCTGGAGCATGTGTAACAAATGATAAATATGTACAGATATTCCAAGTGACGTGATATTTACAAGATGTATATGTACAAGATTCAAAGCCAATATGAATAACAATAGAGACAATAAGAAAACAATACGACGAAAATGCATCGAGGACGACTCTGAGGACATAGTGTACATGATACAACATTGCAATGTACACAGGCATAGTGTAAACAAGAGATGTATGGAAGATATATGCACAGATATATGGAAAATAATATGATGAACAGCGAGGACAGTGCATAACCAGAGCATGTGCGGAAAATACATAATATCGTGCAGTATTATAAAGAGAGTGTAATGTAGGCGTAATAACATAAGCCGAAAAACCGGATAAAGATAATATTGCATGGATACCAAGTAATGCTGGCAACAATAATAATCATGATAATAGTAATAATAACAAAACTAGCAGCACGAAGACATAACGAAAACTACAAGGATCCAAGAAATATGCACAGGTCAAAGAGAAGTGTATAAGTACAAGGAAAGCATGCAATGTGCAAAATAAGTATGTACAAATATATGACAAATAACATAATGAACATCAAAAAAAAATATCGCAGAACTAGTGCATGTGCTGAAAAACATAAAATCGTGCAAGAATACGAACAGGATGTAGTATATACAATATGCATATGTACAGAATCCTATGCAGGCGTAATAACATGTGTCAAAAAATATGAGAAGACAGAAATGTATTGGTACAGAAAAAATGCTGATAATAATAATAATAATAATAATAACAAGTAATCTGCAGGAACACATAAATAGCTGACATGATTCTAAGATCAGGTATGTATGAGGAGGCAAAGTCAGATTGACGCTGAGATCTGCCAGGTCGGCAAGGAGTGAAGTGATGCGGTGGTGGAGGAAGAGTCCAATGCGCAGGAGATGGCAATGACCCAGATAGTCACGGAGAAAGGTACAAGGAAAGTCCTAACGACGCCACGGTGATAAAAGCAAGAGGCGGAGGTGGTCCGAAGGATCGGTGAACCACCTCCGACATGGAGACCAGACCGACATGAAATGTGGAATCCTGTTGGCAGCTCGATTGGATGCAAAAGCTAGACGTAGGCGGGAAAGGAGGCGGTTTTGGAATTGACAACAGAGTGCGTCCCCGCCTGGAACAGAGATGGCAGAAGAGCAATGGATCGGAGCTGTAGATAGTAATAATATATGACATGTCGTTCCGGGATGAAGACATATGCACACGGTTCGGAGAGAGGTATGAAGGGAGAACTTGAACGAGGCAAGGTGCTGTAGGAAAGAAACGATAGATCAATGGCACATCATCCACAAGAGAATTTGCCAAAGGGGTACAAACGCCCCGACTATTCAGTGTTGCTACCTTGAAGAGATATATCTGATGGTGGTTGGATGGGATTATCGGCAGCCTGTAGAAGCTTGTCAAGACGACTGCGGACGGTCTTGGTCCAAGAAGAGTCCCCAAAGGTCATGGGTGGGCATGGCCCGGAAGTGCGTAAGAATGGCCAGCATTTGCGTCATCGTCTCAGCAAGGTGGTCCTGGTACGGTGCTAAGAATTTACGAGATATCTTGTGCTGCCGTGGACCAATAAGAAAAGCGTATAACGCTTCCCCAGGAACTGGTGTCTGAGGAAGGAAGGAACCTTCCAGGAGACACAAAAAATCTTCAAGAGGGAGTGGAGGAACAGAGCAAACTTCTGATTCTTATTCAACAGAGCCATCAGAGGCGTCTGGAAGACTGGTGGAGAGATCACGATTACACTGGAAAGGGGGCGATGTTTTAGTCTTCTTCGTGCGATTTCGAGGAGCACGGCGACGTTTCGTGCGGTTATGGGTCTGAGCAGAGACCGATGAAGAATTCTCCGGCACTTTAAAAGGCATAGAAGAAAGGGAAGCGCAATGAGGTACAGATGCGAGTGGAGGATCTTCCGCTGAAAGCTGAGTAGAAGGCAGAGAACCTCCAGCAGGTAGAGCACCAGACTGTTGTGGCGCTGGAATCGTAGACGTGGAACAAAAAGACGTAGGCTTTGCCGAAGACATCGGTCGACCAACTGCTTTAGTACGACATTTTTCATAAGTCGACTCCTGCTGATCGGAGGCACGGGAAGCAGATGCTCTAGGAGGAAGTGAAGGATGAGGAGGACGTCCTGTCGACTTGGGGGCTGACGACGCATTATGAGAACAGAGAGCGTGAAGGTGCCCTGTACCGTTACAAATTGGGCAGATGGAGCCCACAGTGATGGTTATTTGACGGAGAAGCGTGCTACAACGAACACGGAGTACGGGTGAAACACGAAACATATGTTCATCCAATGGAAAGATCATTCGAATGTTACGACTGAAGCCCAGCAAGTACCGGTCTTCAGGCACATCAGGAAATGAGGAATAGGTATGAATTGGGCCAGAAATTCGACCGTAGGGACTCAGAACAGCAATCAGTAGATCATTAGACACCTCTGGTAGTACAGGTGAAAAGCTAACGAGGACTGGCATCTGGGAGATAAAATCTGCCTGAAGGTGACGGTCTCCAATGGAAATCCCATTAGTCAGAACCTTGAGAAAATATTCAGCATTAAAATACGCAACGACTTTGCCAGGCTTTCTACTCATGTGAGGGATGGCAGTAGGAGGAACAGTCTAGCCAAGAGCGGCACTGTATGCAGTGAGTTTAGTATTCAATAGGCTTGGAAAGACGACTCCGCGCTCCACAGTACTAACCAAGTCGTGACCATGAGGAGAGTCCACCGGGAGATCAACATCAATGGAGTGAGCATTACGCGCGTCATCCGAAAAGGGCATGTAGAAGAAGAAGGCTGAGGAGAAGGTCGAGACTTAGCCGAGGTGACGTCAACATAAGTGAGGGTAGTAGTGAGCTGCGATGAAGGTGGATCGGCAACGGGGTGCGAGATATGCATTGCGTCACCTGCTGATTTCGGAGAGGACAGCAAACCGTCGCTTGATGCTCCGGAAGAAGAGGCAAAATCAGCTGGGAGGGCAGCAGAAGGACTGAGGAGAGGAGGGGCCTAGCGAGAACTGCTCATCAGTGGTGGATGATCCAATGGGAGAAGAGCAAAGGAGCAGATCAGTTCAGGAAGCGAGGGCAGGGACTTTACTCTCGCGATAAGCCGCTATTTGCAATGGCGATAAGAATTCCCTGCCTTGGCCGACTTGGCTAAGACAATAAAACGATGATCACTAAATAAATTATGCACTTACCGGCTTAGTAGGCACCCAGAAAGGGGCACGAAACCTTAACGGAAGACACACACACACACAATAACGAGCTAGAAATCCAGGATAGGGCGCTAACAGATCAATGAAGGACATGCTCGAAAATCAGCAGCACTGCCACATGCATGTGCTCTCACTGCTATCTGCCTTTATTTCATGTGCGTCCTGCGCTGCAAGAAACGTCACAGGGTAGTTTAAGACCTGGCGTCAGACTCTCCCTTCCTAAAATTCTCTACATCTGATTTGATATAGAACTTTCAGGTCCGCTACGGCCCCATCCTCAGATGTAAGTAGTACAATATAAAGAGAATGATGACATTGTCATCGTTAAGTAGTACAATTTGAACAGAATGTAAGTAGTACAATTGGAACAGAATGTAAGTAGTACAATTGGAACTGAATGTAAGTAGTACATTTGGAACAAAATATAGGTAGTACAATTGGAACAGAATGTAAGTAGTACAATTGAAACAGAATGTAAGTAATACAATTGTAACAGAATGATGACAAGAATGATGACTGCTGCAATCGTACTATGTACTTACATCTGAGGATGGGTCCTTTGCGGACCTGAAAGATCTAATGTTGTGTGAAAATATTAAAATATGTCTTTCATTAAATTAAAGTGTTTTTAGCCTCTCAATAGTTTAATTTGGACTCCACTGCGATCGTGTACACACGGTGGAGATTTATTTCGAGATACATAATCATAAATATTACAGTGTACACACATTCACGTCGGAATGGATATTTCAATATCGTATCGCCAATCCTCTCTTCTTTAACAGTTATTTCAACAATCTCTAAAAAACGTCAGCAATTTCATTATAAGCTACAGTAGCAAAATTAACAAATTTTTCAATTTTTTTTATCTTGGAGTTTTAATAACCACCGTGAGCAAATTTTGGGAACCTAATGTGGTGGATCTGGTCCCAGGGAAGCGAAAGAGCCAGTGCCATAAGGCAAACAATACATCCATACCTCACTGAGATTCGAACCCGGATCCACTTTGACGGACGTTCATAGGCCAGCGCTTAAACGGGTGTTGGTCAACTGCACTGACCCCATTACGAAAAGAGTCAGCTGTACTCCCAGCCTCTCCCAGTTAATGGGCTAACTGCTCTGGACACAGATACCCTAATCCACTCCACCCCACACCCCATCCCCGAGAAATTACTTAATTCAGAGACCACCGAATTTGAAGTGTTTCAATTACCTTTTCTTGGGAGTCTGCGTTCTTCCGAATTAGGACGAACATTGTGATTTGAGAGCAATTCCCGGAAAGTAAACTTGATGTAAGAGGTTCTATTCACTGTTTATCGAAACTTAACATACGGTTCACAGAAAAATACGCGGATTTCTCTGCCTTTTTCCGCTTAGAGAACTTCCGGTACTTTCATTATTTATTACTACGTTCGTACTGAGAGGTCTATTGGCGTGAGCGAGAAGACAGGCTTCGGTTGATCATGATTTGATTGCTGTACTGATGATTCTAACATATCTTAACGTACTGTGAGAAGAATATTTCTTCCACAGTATATGCTGTATTCATGCTCGTATACATGTACTATATCATCATCTTCAACCATTACTTATCATTCATCTTTTGGATGAAATATTTCAGCGCAACTAGAGTGACTAAGGAGAGACTGGAGTGACTAAGAAGAGATTGTCTTGAGTCAGTCTCTTCTTAGTCACTCCAGTATGCTTTCGAATTTTGACCCACCTGGGTTTCTCTTGGGTCTTTTCCTGCCCCTTGGTACCCAGTCTAGTATTTCAGTTGTCTAACAGTGGTCATTTGTTTAAGTACTTTGTCCAGCCCATTGACTTATGAGAGTCTTTTACTTTGATCGTAATGTTTTCAGTTCCCTTCATTTTTCCTGATCCATAAGGTACTCTTCCTAACTTATCCTTCCTGGTTGTACCAAGCAGACGCCTCTCCATTCTTCTTTCAGTAATTTGCCTCTGAATGTATTTTTTTGTTAAAATTCATGTCTCTGACCCATAAGTCAGAATTGGAATTATGCATTATCAAACACTTCCCTTTAAGACATAATGGTAAATTGCTCTTGAAAATTGTATTATTTCTTTAAAAAGCTATCCAGCCAAGTTATACGCCTATTAGTTTGCTTTTCAAAATTCTTCTTTTCCAGACATTCCGAATTGTACGCTTCCTTAGTGGTCCTTAGTGCATAATCCCGTCCTACTTTTGGAAATAATTTAAATGAGAACTTACCTCACCATATCTCATGTTTCCAGATATCAGCTGTCCTGCAGGTTTTACTCTCATAACACATTCTTTTTCGAATTGTAGCGTTGGTTTCTGTGACTAAAGGTTTAGCAATTACGGCTCTTCTACGGATTTTGGTTTTATGAATTTCTCAGCTGACTGTTTTTGTAAAAAAAGAGGGTCTTCCAGGTGGGCATTGAGTTCTGCTGTCACCTTTTCTGCAGTAGTTCCGTACTGTTTAGACGCAATAATTTTTAGTATTTGACGGTCCGTCTCATTCAATTTAAAGTTTTTCGCAGACTATTCTTCTTCGCCGATGAAGTCTTACCGTGCTTTGTGTAAGCAGTTATAACCATGGAGATCGTTGCTCTTGAAACACCATAATATTTCGCTGTTATGGTTACAAATGTGCCTGGTAAAGGGGCTCCCCAATTTTTTCGTTGGAAGTCTGACAGGTCATCCATTTCTCCGACCACTCGTAGGAACCGCTGCTAAAAACAACTTGTCCTAAACCTGGAGAATATATACCCCCAAAGCAAAGATGCACTATCTACCAACAAGTAATTGGATACCCCTGCAATCGACGATATCTGCGGTCCTGATACACGTCACGGACGCCGCCGTTAAATATCGTGTGGGAAACAACAACGCAACAAGTCGCATGCAAGATGCCGTGCAGTTCGGAGCTTTCTGATTTCGAGAAAGGTGTAATCGTCAGGTATCACAGAAAGGGCAGATCCATACGTGACATATCCAGCGAGTTGAAGCATCCAAAATCGACGGTGGCCTACGTGATTGTCAAGTGGAAGATGAGAGGTGACTGTCGAAATGTGCCCCGACCCGGCAGAAAACAGGGAGTTAGAGACCGACGGGTGTTGGCCAGAGAAATTCGGAAGAACCGCACCAAATCGATGGGCCACATCCGCGAGGAGTTTCAACAGGCATCCGAGAGTATTCTTTCGATGAATACCATCCGTAAGGAAGCCCATCTGCTCGGTTATCATGGACGTGATGCCGCCCACAAGCCTTTGATCACCAAGTCCAATGGCGCTGCTCGGCTAACGTGGTGCAAAGAACGTCGACAGTGGACCGTTGAACAGTGGAAACAGGTTCTCTGGAGGTACGAATCAAGGTTCACCCTCTACCGTTCGGATGGCAGAGTCTGGGTTTGGCGTCTGCCTGGAGAACGCCTCCTGCCGGAATGTATTGTGCCAACTGTGAAGTTCGGCGGCGGTGGAATTATGCTATGGGGGTGTTTCTCCTGGTACGGCACGTGACGCTTGGTCGCAATTCCTGGTAGACTTAGCGCCGAGACCTACTGCACCAATTTGGATGACCATGCGCTTCCTAAGTTGTGGCAGTCTTACGGGGTGGACCCATGTTACTTTCAGGATAACAATGCTACCTGTCATGTTGCGAGGTGCACCATGGCTTGGTATGGTGACAATGAGGTTAATCGAATGAACTGGCCTTAAGTTGGAGCGTCGACTTAAGGGGTGCCCCCACCGTCCGAAATCGGTGAAGGAACTGACCTGTCTTCTCCAAGCCGAGTGGAACACAATACCGCTAGCCGTCGTACAACGCCTGGTTGAGAGTATGCCCCGGAGGGTCGCAGCTGTAATCGCCGCTCGTGGAGACTCCACCAACTATTGAAGATGAATAAACTTCGTTTTCCTTTGCTATCACAGGTGTCCAATTACTTGTTGGTAGATAGTGTATGAGAAAGATAATCACAACGCTTGTTTTTGTTTTCTTTTTCAGTGCAGCGTACATGAATAATATCGACACCTATAATCATGGTGTGTCAAATCCCTGTACTAATACTAAAAAATAAAAAAATTATAAGGTATATATATATGTATGAAATATCTCATATTTTGCCTGTAGAATCTGATTTTTTTTTATTTGTCCTTATTACACTCTGGGTAAAATATCGACTAGAACTGTTTACTTTTTCTTGCTCTGATTAAACGCTAGCCATGAACTATTTTCTTTACGGCCTTTCGATTGATGTTGAATGACCTCGTCTGATTTTCGTTAGCTGTGGCATATCACACTTCATTTTATTAGTTTTACTCCTTTCGCTTCACACACAAGAGCAAACCCATTAAAATCTGCCGGGCTTTGGAAGTGCATCATTGTGATGCAATCGTGTTCCGAAAAAATTTCGAATATGTGGTCCGGCAGAGTTTTCGTTAAGGAGCAAAACTGCTCGAAACAGGTTTTCTCTCCTGGAACAAAGCAATATGAAAACAATGTATGAGTTACTGCTTCGTTTTTCTTTTTTCTTTGCAGCGAACTTTCGTAAGACTACAATTATACTCTTACAGTTCTTCGATCTGCTCGAATGGCTCACAACCGTCATTCTAAAGGCTCATGGATGACAGCACATTGAAGAAGGGAATATGAATGCATTTAAAATCCTCAATACAGAACGGAACATTTGCAGCGGAACCTTGGTTATACGTTTTTCAATTTCATAATTTTGCGCTAGTTCCGATATTTTACATTAGTTCCTGTAACTTTTTCAATTCAATTATACGCAATTTCTTTCTGCCCTTTTTGCGATTATACATTATATTCTGAATTTCAGATTATCAAGAATACACGATTGTTGGATTCTTTCATACTTAACCCGAAATGTTACAACTTTGAGAGAGTCCAGATAGCTTTATTTATTTATTTATTTATTTATTTATTTATTTATTACAGGCATGAAGTAGATGACATTCAGTGCTAACAGAGGAACTGTTAGCACTGAATGTAATATAAGTCTAAATGGTACAGTGATTGACTAGATGAATGAGTTTGTGTATTTAGGAAGCATGTTTGACAGAGAGAACAAATTAGATATTGAAACTAGTAGGCAAGTGAATTCTCTATTGCAAGTCATAGCTGCTTTAGGAGGTTTTCACAGGAATGATGGGCTCGCAAGAGGCCCGCATGGCTGTGTATGAACGTGTAATTGTTCCTACTCTGATGTATGCAGTTAAGCATGAGCACTGCAGGAAAAAACATAGGAGTCATTTATGTGCTGGAGAAATGCTTTACTTTGAATGAATGAATGTTTGTGGCAAGACATGTTCTGATCATGTGAGGAATGAAGATGTGTTGCCGTTGTGTAACGTGAAACAAAATCTTGTTTGTTAGCAAGGTGGAGACTAATATTCTTCGGTGGTTTGGCCATGTTGAAAAAATGAGTAATGAGATGCTTACTAAGAAATTTGGCAGGAAGGAAAGGCAGAGGAATGCCAAGGAAGTCATGGGAGGATCAGGTTCAGGAGTGTCTGCATGAGATAAAGATTATGAAGTATAGAAGGTCCTGTAGACGTCGTGTGATGGATGTCAGTGAAGCGCGAGTTGTGTGTGAAGATCTCTGTAAATGGAGAAGTTTGATACTGCAAGAGTAAATAAATAATCAGCTAGAAATTTACCTGGTAGTTTGTATTTCTTTGTGGAGCTGACCACTGGATCTTAGAGAACAGCTTAGTGATATGTATGTATGTATGTATGTATGAATGAATGAAACAGATGACCAAACTAAAACTTTACAAAATAATGTTCACATTTCTCTTTTTCCTCTGATTTCAAGAAATTTGAAGTAAACAAAGATTAGTGAAAATTTTACTCGGCTCTAATGCTAAATCAACTAGTGGACAAGCTGGTTGGACAAGAACTGTGTTTGTAAAGAACGTGTAATGAGAGCATTAAATGCACAACAATATCGTATCTGGATTTACTACCTGCACTTCAAAGTTTGTGATGTATTACAGAGGTGAAGCACGTGTCATGACGACAAATCTACACGGATACATTCCGTCGGTGTAGTTTAATCTGTTAGAACCACTGGCTCCGGAGCATGGATTCGATCATCGACAAATTTTTGAATTTCACAAGGTAAGGTTGAAATCGTACAGAAATTTTTAACCTAGTTTTTTTAATGAAATTATAGTGAAAAATAATACAAAATTCAAAATAGACATAAACTTAAGGGCAAACAAAATATTCATGTATTCATGTTTGTGTGTCTTACCTTATAAATTAGCTTATTATGGGTTTTCTATTTTCTTCTTTTTGGAAGAATTCAAAATTTAACAATAGTATTTAACACTTTGAAATTTCTTTTATACGCTTTTCGCATTTATAACTTTTCTAAGGTCATCCCCCAGAAAAACGTATATCCGAGATACTGCTGTATATGTTGCCAATTTTTCTAAAACCTGTGCTTACGGAATCGTACATTAAATGCTCATAAAATCAATATTATTGCATTAGGAGGCGTTACCGGACAGGACTGATGGTATGAACTATTCCTCCATAGGAGTTCATCCATCATTCACGCAAAAAGTCACTCACGAATATAATCATCCAATTTCCAGGTTGTCACTACGAACTCTGAGTAAATCATTCATTTCAGGTTTCCCGCATTGCGCTTTCAAAGCAACCAGCGCTTTTGGGCAAACTGCTCAGTATAGCTTAAGCTTTTCAACCACTCACTATACGAAAGACTGAAGTGATTATCCGTTTATCTCGGCGTAATAAATAAAAAAATGCATTTTGCCAACCTTTCGCTCATCAATGGATGGCTTTTTCAAGGCTCTAACAGACTTCCGATAACTAATGAAAATTGTGTTTATACCATGTCGCCGTCATACTATCATACTCTGTCGGTATGCGAAGATATTACATCGGAATGACTAAGCGCTCGCTCGGAATCAGAATCAGAATCAGAGAGCACAAAAGAGACGCAAAGCAAAGAAGATCATCTTCAGCTCTATCTAGAGAAGTATGTTTCAAGTCCGCGGGTCCTATATGGGAAGGTATTAAAAAATTAGCCACCTACTGTAACCCAAAAGCAACAGCATTCCGAGAATCTCTGGAAATTATTACGAGCAGTGAAGCTTGCAATAGCAGCGTCTTCCTGGAATTGATAAGAATTTGGATCCAGTTTTTTTCCCTCCAAAGCGCCACGTGCCTAATTAATACATCTCGTGTCTTCACATTCAGAACATTCTGTGCTGCGTATTTAATGATTCTTTATGAGTCTCCAGCAACCTTCTCAGATTAAAATTGTAATCGTCCTAGTATCTCAGTTTGTTTTACGCTATTAACCTTGAAAAAGCCATCCAGTTAATGAGCAAAAGCTTGGCAAAATGTGTTTTTGATTTCTTACGCCGATAAGAACTGATAACCAATTTAGTCTTATATTCTTAGTGTATCAATCAATAAACTATTAAAGATTTACCACGAGCTGAACGATTTGGGTACATTATATATTCAAATGAATCGCATTCACTTATTATTCCCAAGTGTCACCATTATTTCGTAGCTGACTGCTTACTGCTCAACCCCATAACGGTTGACACTTTTTGATCTTTGAAATTTTTTATCTCACTGGGTATTCGTTTCTCAACTCATGCGGACTGAAGAAAGTTAAACGTGCTGTGACTTCAGTATGTATCGCAGTAATGGCGCATTGAATAATCATTCGCAGCAGCGAGAGCGAACCATTCACCATTCATGGTGAAAAGTCATTCGTTTCCGAACTCGTAGGGGCGGAAGAAAGTTAAACGTGCTGTGACTTCAGTGCGTGTCGCAGTAATGGCGAATTGAATGGCCATCCACAGCAGTGAGAGCGAACCATTCACCATTCATGGTGAAGAGTCATTCGTTTCTGAACTCGTAGGGGCAGAAGAGTTCAACGTGCTGCGACTTCAGTGTCGCAGTAATGGCGGATTGAATGGCCATTCACAGCAGTGAGAGCGAACCATTCACCGTTCATGGTGAAGAGTCATTCGTTTCCGAACTCGTAGGGGCGGAAGAAAGTTAAACGTGCTGTGACTTCAGTGCGTGTCACAGTAATGGCGGATTGAATGGCCATTCACAGCAGTGAGAGCGAACCATTCACCATTCATGGTGAAGAGTCATTCGTTTCTGAACTCGTAGGGGCGGAAGAAAGTTAAACGTGCTGCGACTTCAGTGTCGCAGTAATGGCGGATTGAATGACCATTCACAGCAGTGAGAGCGAACCATTCACCGTTCATGGTGAAGAGTCATTCGTTTCCGAACTCGTAGGGGCGGAAGAAAGTTAAACGTGCTGTGACTTCAGTGCGTGGCGCAGTAATGGCGGATTGAATGGCCATTCACAGCAGTGAGAGCGAACCATTCATGGTGAAGAGTCATTCGTTTCCGAACTCGTAGTGGGGGAAGAAAGTTAAACGTGCTGCGACTTCAGTGTGTATCGCAGTAATGGCGGATTGAATAATCATTCACAGCAGTGAGAATGAATCATTCACCATTCATGGTGAAGAGTCATTCGTTGTGAACGAATGGTTCACGAATGGTCTATCACTACTGGATAGGATGTGAGAAATGCTGTTATTCGAATGTGCAGTATTTGTTTAAGATAGAATGGTAGGAAATGAGAGGTTATGCTGCTATTTTTCGAACGTTATTGGTCTCGGTATACATGTGCAACGATCTGAAGTCGATATCAGTGAAATCTAAATTCCGCTTTACCAAGTAATAAGACGTATGTTTCCATTTAATCTGTTTCTTGAGTTTCTGCTTCCTTACGAAAATTTTATTTTCTCGGTTAAAGATTTTCTCACGGAACGGCACATTACTTCTTCGAACAGAACAGCTTGTATATTTCGGCAACGCTCACAGTGAGTAAGGGTGAGAAAATTAAATAGACGACGTTGAATGCTAAAAATGTGTAGATTGCAAGTACACTGCGGAGAGTTGTTGTAGCTAAAGTGATTGAAGTTTGTTGTATATCTATGTGAATCGACGAATAAGTATTATTGTTACATGATTGAAATATATGCTGATCTGGAAACTATTTAGTGACAGCGGATAAATTACAACGTGACAATTATATTGTACTAGGTGAAAGCCCGTCAATAATGACAAGGAAAAATAAGAAGTGTAGAGTAATTTTATAGTAACCAGGTTTTCTTTTTACTTGCGATGTCTAAATGTGAAAGTATCTTTCATGAACATTACGACAATGAAGATTACAAAAGCAAAAAATAAAAAGTATATTGTTTGAGGCAGGGATTTAAAAATTAAAACAGGCAAGCGCTTTATTGCAAGCTCTCTATCCACTACGCCACCAAAGTGTGACAAACGTTCAAACGTTCAGACAAAAAAAATTATATTGTTTGTGATTGGTGATTTGTACTTCCAGGGAGTGGAAAATAAATAATTAGTTGATGTTGCACATTAGTGTTTATTCTTTCATACCCGCCATTGCTATTCAATTAGTTATTTCAGAAATGTGAAATACATGCTGAAGGAAATTATCTAGAACCACAGATTAACTAGTCATTTAATTAAATTCTTTCTTCAAAACTTAAAAACACTATAGCACTTACAAGTTCTTTTTAAGATTTTTTTGTACTTCTTAATAAAACATGTCCAACATTTGTAATCAATTTCGGTTGGTACTCATCTACGAAAATTATCCATTGATCTCTTCAGTTACTATGGTAGTGCAGTTATTTTCATATGTGTGGAAACTGGAAAACTTTGTTTTCTTTTCAATGTTTTCATTTAGTGATACCTCCTTAAAACTGTTTTTTCTTTGGAGACTGGCGCTTCAACAATGCGTGAAGCACACTTGCAAAAGAAAATCATCACTCTTTACGAATTTTAGATCGATTTCATTTTACTCTCAGTTTCTTAATATCAGATAATAATTAGGTCTGTAACCACCAAAGTAAACAGAACTTCAGTACAACATTTTCCGAAAATCCTTAAATTTGAAAACATGCTCCCCATTTTGGTGGACTTTTTTTCTAAATCTATTATAAAATATTTTCCTTGTACATACTTTTTCGTTATGGTAGTTTAATCACTTTATTTATTGATTGATTTATTTGTTTGGGGATTTAACTAGCACCTTGAGCAACTCAATGAGCTACAAATCAGTCACCCGTCCCTAATTTAAGGTCTCTGGCTCCAGGGAAGGGAAATGACCAGAGTCGTAAGACAAGCATAACATTTATGCCTCACCGGGATTGGAACCTGAACCCGTCGTGAACGAGTGGTCAGAAGCCAGCCCTTAGACCACTGCGCCAATGGAGATGTTTCAAGCACTTTAATGGACCTCTAAATTTAGCAGCATTTGTCCATCCTAAATTTTGGGTTTCTAGTTTTAAGGAAGGGAAAGAAAAAGAGTGAAACATTGCGACTCTTTTTTTTATTGAAAACAACATCTTCTGACTCTTTGTGTGTGTGTGTGTGTGTGTGTGTGTTTTCCGGTTTTAACCCTTATCATAAGCAACTCATTGAGACTTAAGAGTCACGTTTCCCAAATAAAGGGCCACTGGTACCAGGGGAAGGAACAGGGCCAGTGCTGTCAGACAAACACACCACCTATGCCCCATTCAGGACTCCAATACAGTCCCATATCGGGCGACCAATCAGAATCAAGTGCTTACATCAGTATGCCACTGGAGTGGCAATCGCGGCTGTAACCCGAGCCTTCAGCGTGGAGTTCAAATTCATTATCAAACCATAAATGAGGAATGTTATCTACGCTTTCCAAAATTACCATAGTGAGCCAAAAGATTACTCCATTTCAAACTACAAATAATGCTGGGGCTCCATTCCAATGCTAAACTAGCGCTAGAAACGATTGGCAATCTCAAGGACGTGGAACAAATGATGGTGATGACGTGCATTCGGCATGGAGCCACGTTTGGTTATCAGGTGAACAGAGGATGGAGGTCGATAAATCGTGCTGTTCGGGTGCTCCAAAGCCATTACTCTAATGTTAAATACGGCAAAAATGGGAGAAATGTCTGCAGTTGAAGGCGAAGAAACAGTGGACAGCAGCACTGCAAGAAAATGGTTCTGCCGTTTTTAATAATGAAGATACCAATCTTAAACCCAGACAGAGGTCAGGACGCCCAGTTACCACCAACACTGCTAGCCTTGTCAAAGCTGTGAAAGCTAATCCCTGCACCAGTACACGACAATTGGCAGATAAGGTGAGGTCTTCCCAATCCACTATCGTTCATCACCTGCATCAGCTTGGTTTCTCCTCTAGACGTCAGCGAATGGTTACATATGAATTGACACCCAAATAGGCAGAACAACGTGCAGCTTTCTGTCCCAGATTGGGGTCAAATCCATGGGACGATATGTTTTGGCGTCGTATCGTTACATAAGATGAAAAAATTGATATGTCTACGTTAATTTATCACTGAGCACCAATGGTTGGGACCAAGCAAGGAAGCACAGCCAGTAGTGCAAAGAGAGAGGTTCGAGAGATAAGTCATGCTGCGCATTTGGTGGAATTGTGAGGATTCTGTGTGCTGGAAATTCGTGCTACATGATCACGCTGTGGACGGGAGCCTCTATGGAAATAACTGCTGCAAGTCCTTGATGTCCTGCGCCAACGGTACCCGGCACGCATCAATAGGAAGCGAGTATTGTAGATAACGCATTTGGTGGGATTGCGAGGATTCTGTGTGCTGTAAATTCGTGCTACATTATCAGGCTGTGCACGGGAGCCTCTAAGGGGACAACTGCTGCTAGTTCTCGATGTCCTGCACCAACGCTACCCGGCACGCATCAATAGAAGGCGGGTACTGTAGATAATGCATTTGGTGGGATTGTGAGGATTCTGTGTGCTAGAAATTCGTGCTACATGATCAGGCTGTGGACGGGAGCCTCTAAGGAGACAACTGCTGCTAGTTCTCGATGTCCTGCACCAACGCTACCCGGCACGCATCAATAGAACGCGGGTACTGTAGATAATGCATTTGGTGGGATTGTGAGGATTCTGTGCGCTGGACATTCGTGCTACATGATCAGGCTGTGGACGGGAGCCTCTATGGAGACAACTGCTGCTAGTCCTCGATGTCCTGCGCCAACGCTACCCGGCACGCATCAATAGGAAGCGAGTATTGAAGATAATGCATTTGGTGGGATTGCGAGGATTCTGTGCGCTGGACATTCGTGCTACATGATCAGGCTGTGGACGGAAGCCTCTATGGAGACAACTGCTGCTTGTCCTCGATGTCCTGCGCCAACGCTACCCGGCACGCATCAATAGAAGGCGGGTACTGTAGATAATGCATTTGGTGGGATTGTGAGGATTCTGTGCTCTGGACATTCGTGCTACATGATCAGGCTATGGACGGGAGCCTCTATGGGGACAACTGCTGCTAGTCCTCTATGTCCTGCGCCAACGCTACCCGGCACGCATCAATAGGAAGCGAGTATTGAAGATAATGCATTTGGTGGGATTGCGAGGATTCTGTGCGCTGGACATTCGTGCTACATGATCAGGCTGTGGACGGGAGCCTCTATGGAGACAACTGCTGCTTGTCCTCGATGTCCTGCGCCAACGCTACCCGGCACGCATCAATAGAAGGCGGGTACTGTAGATAATGCATTTGGTGGGATTGTGAGGATTCTGTGCTGTGGACATTCGTGCTACATGATCAGGCTGTGGACGGGAGCCTCTATGGAGACAACTGCTGCTAGTCCTTGATGCTCTGCGCCAACGCTACTTGACACGCATCAATAGGAAGCGGGTATTGTAGATAATGCGCCAAATCATACTTCCAGAGTGGTCCGCCGAAAACTACAGGAATTGGAATGAGTTAAGATCCTACGAAATTCTCCACACAATCCGTAGCTTTCCCCATCCGACTATCACCTCTTTTGCTCCATTGCCCATTTCCTACAAGGACGATATTTCGCTTCAGTGGTCGATGTGGAATCCAGCATCATAGAGTTTCTGTTCTTTAAATCTATCGAATTGTACCGCCATGGGATCCTGGATCTGGTGGAACGTTAACGAAGTAGAACAAAGAAAATAACGGTTTGTACTTCTTAGAATGATATGAACGTGCATGCCTTTCTTGCATCGTTAAACTTTTAGATGCAAACGCGGGGAACTTTTGACTAACTCTAGTATATCTGAACTTTTAATGGGCAAGAAAAGTATTTGCACACCTGCATTATTTTGGATAAATAAACGTGAAAAACAATTGAGATGAAATATTTTTGACCATTGGATTACTTTTACAATAAACACACACACGCTTGTTTCTTTTTTCTTTTTTTTTTTTTTTTTTGCTAATCTTAAGAAATACATACACTCACGGACAATGGAATTTGCGCACCTAGAAGAAAACATGCTGCAACGGCGAAACTTTGCAGATAGCAAGAATACGGCCTGGTATGCAAATGATTCACGTTTGGGGAGTATGTGCGTCACCACACATCCCGCGGTGGCGCTGCAAGCAAGAACCGACAGCTTTATAAACCAGCGTGTAGTCTATCCCCATGAAAGCGAAAAGCACCGGCCGACACAAGCATGAGTACAGAGTGTCACGAATGCCTGGGTAGATGACGTCGATTTACGCAACTTACGGACTTTGAAAGAGGCTTGATCATCGGGTTGAACACCACAGGGTGGTTGGCGCGCCGTATAGCCTGCCACGTGGATCGTTCTGACCATACCGTCTGACTCTGTAGGGAACACTGGACACGTGACGGCACTATCACACGGCGGAGCGGCTCCGGACGGACCAGGAGGAGCACTGGTAGAGAGGATCGACTAATCGTGCGCTAGGCACGAACGAATCGGGGACCCGGTCCAATATACAGGCAGATGTAGGCGCTCCTGTGTGCTCACAAACCATTTCCCGACGCCTCGCGGAAGCGAATCTGCGATCCCAGAGCCCATTACGTGTGCTGCGATTAACATCGGAACATCGCCGGCTCCGTTTGCAGTGGTGGCAGGGCACAGCAACGTGAAACGCCACAGACTGGCGATGTGTGGTGTTTAGCGATGAGTGCCACTGTGTTTTGGAGACAGATGATCGTGCCCGGGTGTGGTGTCCGGGTCAACGGCACAATCCCACCTTTGCTATAGAGCGCCACACCTCCCCCACTGCAAGCATTATGGTCTGGAGAGCCATAGCCTACGATAGCCGATTAGCTCTAGTAGATGTATGCCAGCGGTATGTAGATGAGATCCTACGACCCCATCTGCTCCCATTCCTGACCAGGATTCCAGGTTCGCTATACCAGCAGATAAATGCCAGCCCGCACACGGCTCGGATTACCCAGGACTGCCTATGTCATGTCCAGACACTTCCATGGCCTTCCCGCTCCCCGGACGTGTCGTCTATCGCGCATGGTTTTTCCTTGTTACTGGATTTCCTTGTTATCGAGCGCCACACCTCCCCCAGGTCGAAGACCCAGTTCGAACCAAACTGGGTTCGTAGCTGAAGCTCGCAATGATGTCAAAATCTTTAACTGGAAATACATCCTGATGTTGAGAAAATATACTGTTTACATGCAATTGGTCATATACAACCCCAACATACTGGATTACGCAGTAGCTCATATTCACTGCATGCCCTCGTACCCCATGAGAAACACAATTATTAAAAAGCCTGAACCTTACGAGATCATCCACCAACAGGCCTTTAGCTCTATTCTTGTATTGATAGTCTTTGTGAAAGTTCCTCAATACCCACAACTTTCTCAAATTTAACTCAAACATTTTACCTTTACAAAATTTAACAAAGTTCGATTTACAATCGCCCAAAGTCCCTAATAATATAGCAAAGTCAGTAAAGCCTCCACCGCTGCCACCCCTTCCCCTGCTATGCCAAGCTGGCCTTGTTACTGTAACTCCGAATGGTTTAAATTTAAACATAGAGTAGACAGTTTCATTGGGTGAGATAACTTCATTAGTAGGTTTTTTTCCGCAAAACATGTCATTGTTCCTGCAAGATAGTGGGATCCCTACGGGAACTTCGTTCTCAAGTATGCTAGCCAACCTCTATCTGCACTTCTACGAGAGAGCCTTCATTGGAAAAAGTGAAAGTGGGGGTAAGGTCCTGAGATACGTCGATAATGTACTTGTGTATAACTGGGAGGAATTTCCGATTATTGCAAAGGAAATATATCCGAGTCAGCTTATATCGGAAAGAACTGGAGCTGAAGCAGAGAGTATAAACTACCAGGACTTGGATATACACGTTGGTGAAACGGAGTTAATCACGGATATTTATGATAAGCGTGCTACTTTTGGCTTTAGTATTAACTTCTACACTAAGTAGGAATCTCAGATTTCTAGAAGAGTACATAGAATTATTGTTATTTCCCAATAATTTCACAGATACCTGCATATCTGTAGTTCTGTTTTGAGTTAAGTGACTCACTGTCTAAGCTGTTCGCTAGATTCATCATCATCATTGTCAACCATTATCAATCCACTGCTGGACGAAGGTCTTCCCAAGTTTCCTCCACAACGGTCTGTCTTGTGCCAGTCTCCTCCATGTCACTCCCGCATACTTTCGAAT
This sequence comes from Macrothele yani, assembly GCA_039090855.1. Lineage (NCBI taxonomy): Eukaryota > Metazoa > Arthropoda > Arachnida > Araneae > Macrothelidae > Macrothele > Macrothele yani. The sequence goes on from CM077028.1 coordinate 54,639,872, forward strand.
TTCATCCACCCATCTTCCATGTGGTCTTCTTCTGGGTCTTTTCCTGTCCCTTGGAATCCAATCTAAAATTTCGGCTGTCCATCGATGGTTTGTTCTTCTGGCAGTATGTCCAGCCCATTGCCATTTCAGGGATTTAACTCTGATCATGATGTCTTTCACTCTTGTCATCTTTCGGATTCACGAGTTCCTCTTCTTATCCCTCCTGGCTACACCAAGCATGCAGCTCTCCATGCATCTTTGAGTTGTCTGCAGCCTTTGTATGTCTCTTTTAGTTAAGGTCCACGTCTATGCACCATACGTAAGCACTGGAAGGATGCATTGATCAAACACTTTTCTTTTAAGACATAATGGCATATTGCTCTTGAAAATTATGCTGTTTCTTCCAAAAGCTCTCCAGGCAAGTTTTGTACGCCGATTAATTTCTTCATCAATGTGACCCTCACTTGATATCTGCTGTCCAAGATAAACGTACGTGTCTGTTATCTCCAGCTTTTCTCCATCAATCGATAAATCTTCATTTCTTGTGAAAGCATTGAACATCACTTTTGTCTTCTGAAAGTTCATTTTTAATCCCACTTCTCTACTATATATAGTATTTATATATTTATTGTGATTAGTACAAAAAAAACCGTGTATGTGTGGGTTTATTGCAAAATTATTCCAAATAATGGTTAAAATATTTCATCCCATTTGCTTTTCATGTTTGTTTATGCAAAGATGCAAAGTAGTGTAGATGTGCAAATACGTTTTTTGCCCCACTGTATGCGATTCACGACATTGCACGATATCAGTCCTTGTCATTTCGGCTTGTCCCCGACAGTGACGGGCCTCCTCCAAGACGGAGTCTAACCGCCGTATTGGAGATAATATGGAGGTTAACAGAAACAACCTAACATCAGCAATCTACAGACAGACGCTACGCGCAGAATCCTTGAGATTTGGCACAAGGTTGTTCGTATGGTGATTGATTGCAATGAAAACATGTGACGATAAGTTCACTTACCATCATCGCATGTTGCCATTACATTTTCTTTGTCCTTGAGGTTTGCACCCGGGATTGTTTTAGACTTAACTACGCATGTCCCATTGGACTTTTCTGCTGCGCATCAGAAACAGAGTTACATTAGACTGAACCTAGAGGCTCAGATGTAGCAGGGTGTGGACAGGTCGTGGCTGGGAAACTCTTGCATGTGTTTCCCACATGCAAGAGTTTCCCAAACTCCTGCATAGTTGGGAGAGCCATGCTATGGCGTCATAACAAGCGCTTTCCGTAAGGGGAGCGAGGGAGAGAACAGATAATTATTTTTGTAGTATGGGTGTCCAACGCCCATGGGTCGGAGACTTGTGTTGCCCATCCGCAGTGTTTCAGAGCACCTCAGCCCGCCTAGGATCGATCACGCGGCTGTGTGATCGGAGGAAGGTTGCTCTAGCCACAAGGACACTCGTGGTAAATCTCACTACAGTCTGAAAGAAGTACGTCCTTTATCTCAGCCAGTTACTTGGTGCTTATAGTTTCTGTCGAATGGCAAAATATTTTTTTTCTCTGAAATTTTGTGTGAAATTTTCAGTTAAAAATCCTGTAGACTTCATCCATCTGTCCAAAGTTTGGCATCTGAAATTTTTCCTCATTATCCAAGCCAATGTATTCTGCAAAGTATTAAAATCTTTTAATCTAGATCCATATGCAAAATCACTCAGCTGTTTTAAAATATTCAAAAATAACGTGTTGGTTTCCATTAATTCGCTTCCAAATTTGGAGCATTTCTATAAACCTCTGTCAATTCAGGATTTTATCTCAGCTCTGATACGAAGGGATATTCCATAGCCCTTGATATACACAGTGAATTAATAATGTGTTTAAAGTAACCATATTGAAATACATTTACATTACGCAGAATTTTGCTGTTGCATTTCAAAATTGAGAAAGAAAATCGCATCTCATTTAAATTTGTAGTTTTGACTTCTGTTCCCAACAAATGGCAGAATTAATAGGAAGAATTTTTTTTTCTTTCTTTTTTTTGATTGAAGGTTTAACGACCACCGTTAGCAACTCAATAGGCTATAAGCAGTCGCCATCCCTAATTTAGGGTCGCTGGTTCCAGGGAAGGGAGAGAGCCAGTGCCGTAAGACAAACACAACATCCATGCCTCACCGGGATTTGAACCTGAAACCCTTTTGGACGAATGACCAGAGGCCATCACTTAGACCACTGCGCCACCGGGACGGCCTTTAATTTAGGGTAACTGATTCCAGCGAAGGAAGCAAGCCAATGCCGTAAGAGAAACACATCATCCATGCCTCACCGGGATTCGAGCCCGTGTCCATCGCGGACGGATTATCATAAGCCAGCGCTTAGACCACTGCGCCACCGGGGCGGCAAAGAAATTGTTCTCATTCCTTTTCTGTTTAATTTTATTTTATTTTTGGGGCAGGAGGGGGAATTAATGATCGTCGTGAGCAACTCGATGGGTAATAAGAAGCAGAGATGGAAACGGGTCGCTGATCAGCGAGTTGACAATATCTAGCGGGTTAAGCGAGTCGGGTCAAGGCGTTCTTGACCCGATTTCGATCCGGTTTTATTTCCGTTTATTTTTGAAAAAGCAAAAAAAAAGAAATTCTTTTTCAAAGGAAAATGCGCATTGTGGGATTTTATGCTCGATACTGGTGCCCGCAGACTGAAAAATTATTTGTCATGCAATATGAAGGACGAGTATCACCAGAAGGAAAAGTGTCCTTTCCTTCTAAGAGCCAATGATGAAAACAACATCCACATTTTGGAAACTTCAGCTCATCATAAATTTGTGGAAATTGGTGTTGCCGTGAACATAATCTGAAACTGGATATGTTATCAAGAAAACAGCAAAAATGGAATTAAACATACAAGAATTTGATTAATTCAAAATTAGGTGAAACAGCCTTATCATTACCGCGGAGGGACTATTTGACTCACGCAGATGTATTTTAAAACATCTGTGAAACAGTTAGGTTATGTCTTGCAGATGAAGGATGACAGTTTTAATCCTTCCTCTAAGTAAGTGAATAAATTATACGTTCCTATAATACATTTGTTTGATTTTCATATGACCTAAGATATCCACTGCGGAGAGACTTTTTCAACGCCCTGTATATATATATATTATACACTGCCGGACAATTGCTAAGGACGGATGACAATAGCAACCATAAAATGGAAGGCAGGAAAATGTGGAAATTAGCATAAGTGCGGGATACAGTAAGACGTGTTGTGCGTATGCAAATTTTGGATTGCCGAACTTGTTCGTGACGTCATAGCGCTGATAAGAGATATAAAGGATTTGACGCGTATTGACCGTTGTTGTTCAAACGCAAAGTTGAAAGGGAAAGAATCAATTGACGAACTTGCAATTTTCAGTATGTCTTCCCGACATCACCTAGATGATTTTACGCGTGGCCGTGTTATTGGCAAGATTGAAGAAGGGCGAAAAATAACAGATGTTGCCAGGGAGTTCGACGTGAGCCACAGTGTTGTTTCAAGGCTTTGGAAATCATTTCAAACAAATGGAGAGTGTAGCAAACGTCACGGGGGAGGTCGTGTTCGCAGTACGACACCTGCAGAAGATAGCTACATAGTGCTATCAACAAAAAGACACCGGCGCAGCACAGCTAGTGAGGTAGCAAATCAGTTTATGGCTGCTACTGGCAAGCGGATCTCCCGAAAAACTGTCGCCAGACGTTTGCATGGAGGAGGGCTATACGCCCGCCGTCCTGTTGTGTGCATCCCATTGTCCAGACGTCACCGTACCGCCCGTTTGCAATGGTGCCATCAACATCGCAATTGGACTGATAACGACTGGTCTGCTGTCCTCTTCTCAGATGAGAGTAGATACAGTCTATCGTCTGATTGTCGACGACAACTGATCTGGCGTGATAGTGGTACTGCATATTGTCCAGCAAACATACAGGAAAGGGACCGATATCCGACATGTAGTGTCATGGTATGGGCTGGCATCATGATCAATGGCCGTACGTCATTCTATGTGCTTCCAACTGGGACTATGACTGGCCAACGATACATTAATGATGTTCTGCTACCTCATGTTCGCATGTTCCGTGGTGCTGTCGGTGATAGATTCATTTTCATGGACGACAACGCAACATGTCATCGAACAGTCGCTGTCCAGTAGTGTCTTGAGTACGAGGATATTCAACGCCTCGAACGGCCAGCACGTTCTCCAGATCTGAATCCCATTGAAAATGTGTGGGATGCTTTGGGGAGGAATCTTGCTGGTCGCCAATGCTCTCCAATAAACAAGGACACCCTCATCCGTGCACGTGACAGAGGAATGGGATAAATTACCTCAACAGCTGCTTGATAATGTTGTGCAAAGCATGACACGACGTGTGGAATCTTGCATCGCCCTCCATGGTGGCCATATCCCGTATTGACATCTTACGCCGGAATGCCTGCGGACGGTAATTGCATTTTTTTCAGGTTTACGTATTCTGCACAAAATGGCCTGTTTGCCCCTTGAACACGTTCCAAAGCCTTCTGGATTTCAGAGCACAATAAATTGTCTTTCTTGTAATGTCCTGGCATTCTGCCATTATTTTATTTCACTTGGCATCCAACCACACTTACTTTTTTATGCGCTATATAGCCGTTTATGATCCGTTCTTAGCAATTGTCCAGCAGTCAAAACAGATTTGACTGGGTGGGGTCCAATTATGTGATGTCCGGGTACGGGTCGGGTCCAACATTTTTGACCCATTTCCAACTCTGATAAGAAATCGCCCGTCCTTCATATAGAGCCGTTGATATAAGGGAAAAGGGAAAACCACTGCCGTAAGACAAACACAACATCATGCCCAAGGAGGTTACAATAATGCTTCTGAAGATACTCCGAGTCTCTTAACCGTGAAGCCGCAAGGTGTGAGAATTTGACGTTGTTTACATAACACCTATGTAATTTAAACGTGTGTGTTTTGGAATTGCATGAGTTTTGGATAAAGAAAATATGTTAATATCAAACCGGAATAAATTATGCTTCATAGGTCAGTAAAGTTTTCAACTTTAACGTTATATTTTATTTTGAATTCGCACTAATGTTCGTGTATTTCAATTTGAAATAAAAATGGTAAGGGGCGTCAAAATAATTAAGAGTTTTATAAAGTTAGCATTTTCTCACACATCGGAAGCAAGTTTTGATGCGAAATTCGGAGTATTTTGGCCGAAAGAAGGCTATTCGGCCAACACACAATGAATTGCAATAGCATTGGAAACCATAAGTTTTCCCACACTTTGACGGATGTCAGTCGCGGTTACAGGCATCACGCAAAGTGGTACTGCTCCATTGACAAGGGTATCTCCAGATATCTTATTCTAACCTCCTTGATCTAATGACAAGGGTATCTCCAGATATCTTATTCTAGCCTCCTTGTTCCATTTACAAGGGTATCTCCAGATATCTTATTCTAACCTCCTTGCTCCATTGACAAGAGTATCTCCAGATATCTTATTCTAACCTCCTTGCTCCATTCACAAGGATATCTCCAGATATCTTATTCTAACCTCCTTGCTCCATTCACAAGGGTATCTCCAGATACCTTATTCTAACCTCCTTGCTCCATTGACAAGGGTATCTCCAGATATCTTATTCTAACCTCCTTGCTCCATTGAGAAGGGTATCTCCAGATATCTTATTCTAACCTCCTTGCTCCATTGACAAGGGTGTCTATAGATATCTTATTCTAACCTCCTTTCTCCATTGACAAGGGTATCTCCAGATATCTCATTCTAAGCTCCTTGCTCCATTGACACGGGTATCTCCAGATATCTTATTCTAACCTCCTTGCTCCATTGACAAGGGTATCTCCAGATACCTTATTCTAACCTCCTTGCTCCATTGACAAGGGTATCTCCAGATATCTTATTCTAACCTCCTTTCTCCATTGACAAGGGTATCTCCAGATCTTTCTCCATTGACAAGGGTATCTCCAGATATCTTATTCTAACCTCCTTGCTCCATTGACAAGGGTATCTCCAGATATCTTATTCAAACCTCCTTGCTCCATTGAGAAGGGTATCACCAGATATCTTATTCTAACCTCCTTGCTCCATTGACAAGATATCTTATTTTAAGCTCCTTGCTCCATTGACAAGGGCATCTCCAGATATCTTATTCTAACCGCCTTGCTCCATTGACAAGGGTATCTCCAGATATCTTATTCTAACCTCCTTGCCCCATTGACAAGGATATCTCCAGATATCTTATTCTAACCTCCTTACTCCATTGACAAGGGTATCTCCAGATATCTTATTCTAACATCCTTGCTCCATTGACAAGGGTATCTCCAGATATCTTATTCTAAGCTCTTTGCTCCATTGACAAGAGTATCTCCAGATCTCTTATTCTAACCTCGTTGCTCCATTGACAAGGGCATCTCCAGATATCTTATTCTGACCTCCTTGCTCCATTGAAAAGGGTATCTCCAGATATCTTATTCTAACCGCCTTGCTCCATTGACAAGGGTATCTCCAGATATCTTATTCTAACCTCCTTGCTCCATTTACTAGGGTATCTCCAGATCTCTTATTCTAACCGCCTTGATCATGCCTAACCAGGATTCGATCCCGAACACATTTGGACGAATGAGCAGAAGCCCGACCATTGCGTCATGAAAGCGGTTTTTATTATTATTATTATTATTATTATTGGAGGTCTAACCACCACTGTGAACAACTCAATGGGCTATACGCAGTCGCCCGTCCTGAATTTACGGCCACAGGTCCCAGTGAAGGGAGAGAGCCACTGCCGTAAGACAAACACATCATCCATGCCTCATGGGATTCTAACCCGGACCCCTTTTGGATGAAGGATCATAAGCCATTGTTTAGACCACTGCGCCTCCGGGGCGGCGTACTGTTTTTTAAGTAAGAGGAAAACTAACCCATTCACACAAAGGTTCCGCATCAATGTAGACCAAATCTTACACAAAATTTTAAATTTGATTTAATTTATTTACTCCACTGTTATGATGACAGCGATCAAAATTAAAAAAAAAATACTGTATGTGGAAAATTACGTCCATGGACAACAGAAACTGGATAGTTCTTATAGAAGGAAGAGGAAATAAGTCTTTCCTTGAAGCCATTTCCGTTTCATTCTTTTTTTTTAAAACCCTTGGCGTGGTTGGTGCATTTCTTGTCTTTCTCATACTTTTCTCTTCCTTTTATTTCCTTTTTCTTCAATACGTTTTTTCTTCGCACTGACCAATGAGGCAGGTTTCACAAACAGTGTGGTATGATGTAATCGGAAACTCAGCGACTAAATATTTCACAAGTCCCACAAAGCGTCGACGTCAGAAAGAGGAATTCGCTGAAAAACAAAAGGAAGAAAGTAAACAGGTAAGTAGTACATTGCAAGATGTAACAAAGTTCTAACGAACATCTTCTGCAATGTTTTACTTAGGACCGATTATTTTCTTTTTCTGCTTCTCGTTTCTTTTACGGTAAATATTTGACGGGTTTTCTTCCGTTATTTAGACGCAACCTGAAATAGCTTCTTTAAAAAAAAATCATCTGAGGAACGTGTTCTCAGCAGACAAATCAGTCAAAGTGAGCAAATATGACAGATGGACAGGGAATGCGAATGATGTACGTGCAGTTGTACGATATTAGATACTATTAGTTAAAGAACAACAAGGTTTTCTAAGCTGTTCTAACAGCAGGGAACTCGAGCTATTTATCGAATTTTCGACTAGGACAAATAGCTTTGTTTAAATGGAGGAACTACTGCATTCCTTCAACGTGCCAATGATAGCCTGTAGGACTCAAGCGGTGTCTTCGGTTATCTCTCCACAAGAAAAATGACACCGATTTTTTTTTTTTGTAACTTCTTTTGAATCATTTCCGACTCCAAACAAATATGACATTCCAAAGCAGATCTTTAGAAATTCTAAAAATTCAGCAAAAGGTAAAATACAATTACAATCATCATCATCATCATCATCATCATTGGCAACCATTATCTATCCACTGCTGGACGAAGGTCTCTCCAAGCTTCTTCCACAACGGTCTGCCTTTTTCCAGTCTCTCCATGCCACTCCTGCATATTTTTGAATTTCATTCACCCATCTCCCGGGTGGTCTTCTGGGTCTTTTCCTGTACCTTGAAATCCAATCTAAAATTTCGACTGTTCATCGACGGGCACAGATATTGTAAGTGTTATTATATTATATGCACTTCTGGCAGTATGTCCAGCCCATTGCCATTTCAGGGATTTTACTCTGATCATGATGTCTTCCACTCTTGTCATTTTTCTGATCCACGAGTTCCTCTTCTTATCTCTCCAGGTTACACCAAGTATGCACCTCTCCATGCTTTTTTGAGTTGTCTGCAGCCTTTGTATGTCTCTTTTAGTTAAGGTCCACGTCTCTGCACCATACGTAAGCACTGGAAGGATGCATTCATCAAACACTTTTCTTTTAAGACATAATATCATATTGCTCTTGAAAATTATGCTGTTTCTTCCAAAAGCTCTCCAAGCAAGTTTTATACGCCGATTAATTTCTTCATCAATGTGACCCTCACTTGATATCTGCTGTCCCAGATAAACTTATGCATCTTCTATCTCCAGCTTTTCTCCATCAATCGATAAATCTTCATTTCTTGCAAAAGTATTGTACATCACTTTTGTCTTCTGAAAGTTCATTTTTAATCCCACTTCTTTACTCTTGTCAGCAAGTTCCTGGATCATACTCTGCAGCTCTGATGGGGTAGTTGCAAAAATGACAATGTCATCAGCAAAACGAAGGTGAGTTAGATGATCTCCATTAATCTTTATCCCTTGGTTTTCCCAGTTCAGTGATTGAAAGACATTTTCCAATGAGGCATTAAAGAGCTTAGGAGATATAGTGTCACCTTATCTTACTCCCTTTCCAATAACTTTTATGTGTGCTGTATTCTCAAACAGCCGAATCCTTGCACTTGCATTTTCATAGATACTATTAATAATATAATAACACTTACAATATCTGTGCATAATTTACAGTAAGCAATGTGAGCAAGGTTGTTCTGAACTACAAAACACCCAAGTGTAAATGCGCGATGTTCCGCATGATGTCGTTAAAATAATTTTTTCAATCGGACTTTTAGAAACAGAGACATTAAGAAAGGCAGATTAAATATTGGCAGATTTAATATGTTACATGAATTTTTATCACGCAATTATACGCTGCGCCGCGATGTGTCCCCATGTTTTAATAACGCATGCCAAACCATTGGTAGTTCAATAGAGAGTACTCTCCATTTATTTCATCCTCTGCAAGGTGAAATCAGTGCCAACTTCATGAAATGTAAGGAAATTCAAGCCATAAGTATGATTGTACAATCACCTCCAGCATAATTTGAAATTAACGCTTCAACTCTAAGGTTATAACTGCACTTATAAAGTTGAATAAAATCAGACACTGAGTAATTACACTTTTAAAGATACCACACTGCAGATAAAAAGAAATATTTTACAATGTCTTTTCTGCTCACGAGGAAAAATCAGCTACACAATCAGTAGCGCACCCAGAAATTTTCGAAAGAGGAGGGGCGTGGCACTCAAAATTTTCCCAATGTGGGGGTGACGCCCCCTAAATTTACCGGAAAAAATAGTCAGGTGTCATAACAATTAAGAAGGAGATTGACTTTTGTACATTTCTTCTTATCCAGTTACTGGTAATGTTACAGTACAAGAAAGTTAAGTGATTAGAAGAAGCAGTAAATGAAATTCCTTTCCTGGTTAGATTTTTCAAAATTTATTTAACAGAACTATTCCCTTATAATTATTGTATGTTATTATTATACGGTACATGATTAAGAAGAATATGTAGATCGCGTATCGTGATTTTTTGTTTCAAACTTCGACGTAATAACTTTCCGCTCTGTCAGCCGGGGGGGGGGGGCATCCACCCTCCCCGTTGGTTCGCCGCTGAACACAATAACAGTTGCTTTATCAAACTTTTTAACAGAAAAAAAAGAGAGGGGGAGCTTTCATTGTTATTTAATAAATATCTTAACAGAAAAAAGAAAGGGAAAAAATTGAAAAAAAATTCATGTAATATGCTCGTGATGTCACCACGTTTTTTTTTTTTTTTTCAAAAATCATCTTTTTCTTTACGTGTTCCAATTCCCTGCATTTGTATGTCTACCATTGCCTTGAATATGCCTCCCAGTGGAGTGCAAAAGCTTGGCGAATCTTAGTGCTAATTACATCACAAAAAAAAACTGATTTAATTCGATATGTGGGTTTCATGAGTATTCACAGTCTGGTGTATTTAAAATAAAGTTAAAAAAATAAAAAAACAAAAGAATGAATTGTCTTACTTTAAACATGCAAGACGAAAGGAAAATGATGTGCAAGGTCGCACTCAGGGAAAGTTGTTCATTTTCCGTGTTTCACTCTTTTCTTTTCTTCTTTATTTCCTGTACGTTGGCACTACGCTACGATTGCGGTTAATTGCAAAACTGCCCGCAGGTCTGCGACCGGCAAATCGCTGAAAGAGGTTAACACCAACAACAAACTCTGTCTTGCACGGGCTAGGAAGGCACGTTATCACGCACGCTCCGTGGATGAGGTTTTCCTTTCCGCTAGAAAATCCAGGTAGAGTAACAATTCTTTGATTTTTCAGCGGATATCATCTTTTACTAAAACACGAAGATGAAATTTTTTTTGTAAGCATAAACATATATATCATTCTCTAATTCTGCGGACCTCTTTTTAAGCATTAAAGCAATAAATATTAAATCACTTGCCGGTTGCTCATGACATACATGGATGAAAAACCTTTGACTAAAAATGTTATTGTTTTTAGTGACGGATCAAGCATGTGGAAGCCCCAAGCGCAACCTGATTTTGAGGCCTCCCTCTAAAAAATGTTAAACAATTTTTCGTTTTGTTTTAGGGTTTCTTATTGTGGAATGCATGTATTGAAAAATATCCAACATTTATTCATTTTTAATTAAACAAAAACGCATGCATATATAAGAAATCAGAAATCATATGATCGCATAATAGAAAAAAAAACACATTGTGCATCCCTTTACTCAAATACGATCACTATTATTAAATAATAAATAATAATCACATACACAAATGGACTCGTTTTTTTTTATTTTGAACGAAAACAAATGAAATATCGTATTTATTTAGTATATATTTACATGTAAAAATTGTGACGAAATAGAATTCTTTTTGTTTTAATTTTATCAAATTTATCAATAGCAGATTCATAATCTAATGATTGAATTTCCTGTAAACATGACAAATCCCTTAAATTAAACTGATTTAATGAATTGCGTGAACAAGTTAGTAAAATCATGGAATGTATTGATTATGATACGCTTTCCAACACACCGGAATTCATTACTCAAGTTATTACTCAAGTCATGAGGAAAATGGCTGTGGAATAAATCTCGCTTCTGTGCCCTGACCTTTTGACCCCATTTCGATGATGTTCAACAGAACCGGTTCACTATACCTCCGAAACAACATACTAAAGTTTTGTCGCAATAGAAACATTTTTAGTCAAGTTATGAAGATAATGGCTGTGGAATAAATCCCGCTCCTGTGCCCTGACCTTTGACCCCATTTCGCCCATTTTCAACAGGGTTCGTCCCCGGGTGGTTCCCTACCATATACTAAAATTTAATTGAAATTGAACAATTTTTGTAACCGCCGTGTGCAGCGCGGACAGCATGCACTAGATGGCCTGGGAGTGACTCAATAAGGTGCTGGAAGGTGTTCACAGGTATATGGAGCCATACTCTCTGCAGTGCATATGACAGCTGCAGGAGGGTACGTTTCGGAAGATCCCTTGAGCGAACAACACAATCGAGGTGGTCCCACACATGCTCATTTGGGTTTAAGTCTGGGAAATTAGGAGGCCAAGGAAATAATTTGAATTCTTCATCGTGCTCTTCCAACCCCTCTCTGACATTTCTAGCTGTGTGTCACGTCGCATTGTAGCTCTGGGAGATCCTATCCGCCCCAGGGAAGACAATCAGCATGTGTCGGTGTACGTGGTCTGCAAGGATGGATCCATAACGGATTTGATCCATAGTGTCTTCCACAGGCATGAATGGACCCAAGGAATGCCACGAAAACATTCCCCAGACCATAACGCTGCCCCCACCAGTTTGTGTTCTTCCAGCAATGGTTGAACAGTGTTTGTTCTCCGATGTTTCTCGCCGTATACGCCAACGTCCATCAGTTCGATGAAGCAGAAAACGTGATTCATCGGAGATGGCAATCCTTTGCCAGTCAGCGGAGGTCCAATTCCGATACTGCCGTGCAAATGTAAGCCTTTTATGCCGATGCACCTTCGTTAGCATAGGTACGGTGACCATCTGTCTGCATCGCAGCCCCATACGCAGTAGGATTCGCTAAAGGGACGTTTTTAGACACACTTCCGGTATCCCCCCTCCTCTGGTTCATTTGGCCAGTTAGTTGCTGCACTGTAGCTTTTCGATCGGCCCTCATGCACCTTCGAAGCCGACGTTCACCTTAACATCAATAGCATGTGGTGCTCCGCAGTTTCCACATCGCTTATTCGTAATGGTGCCATTTCTCCAATCACGATACACTTTAACCACAGCAGCACGCGAACAGTTCACGAACTGCGCTGTTTCAGAAATACTGCCATACTTCTCCCGAAAGCCGATAATCATCCCTTTTTGCAAATCTGATAAATCGCTCCTCTTATCCATGACAGCAACAATTGATATGTTTTCAGAATGCCTACAGCACACCTTATATATACCCTCCAAGGCACCTCACGACATGTGTCTTCTTTTATTGGCTACGCGCTGTTGACGTCAAAAGTAGGAGGTGGTCACAATAATGTGACTCGACTGTGTATAATAGCTGGTGCACGAAATGAGAGAAAGAAGAAGAAATATAGTATAAACGAAATGGGAGAGAGGAGAAGAAATATAGTATAAATGATATGGGAGAAAGGAGAAGAAATGTAGCATAAACGAAATGGGAGAAAGGAGAAGAAATATAGTATAAACGAAATGGGAGAGAGGAGAAGAAATATAGTATAAATGATATGGGAGAAAGGAGAAGAAATGTAGCATAAACGAAATGGGAGAAAGGAGAAGAAATATAGTATAAACGAAATGGGAGAAAGTAGAAGAAATGTATTATATACGAAATAGGAGAAAGGAGAAGAAATATAGTACTATAAACGAAATGGGAGAAAGGAGAAGAAATACAGTATAAACGAAATAGGAGAAAGGAGAAGAAATATAGTATAAACGAAACGGTAGAAAGGAGAAGAAATATAGTATAAACGAAATGGGAGAAAGGAGAAGAAAATATAAGAAATGACCCAGTAGCAAAATTTCATGCTCTATACTTCCCACAATATCCGATCTCGCTATGGAACTTCAAAATCAAGTACTTTGAAAGACAATGGAAATTTAACAGCTAATTAAACCCCCAGATATTCCCATGAATCTCTCCAGTTACCGGAAATTTTTCGTCATATGGATATGGAAAAAGTGAGAACCGAGTTTTTCCGTTAATATAAGAAAGGAATCGCAGGACATTTTCTGAAAATTTAAAATTTTCCGTTAACACCTCTTGAAAACGGTTATATACCGCCGATATAAGAAAGAAATTCCGGAAAGGTTTCTGAAAATTCGGAATTTTTCTTGCGTACGAAGAATTCGTGAAATTCAGAGTCTTTTTCCGTCGTTTCGCCGGAAAATTAATATCAGAAACAATCTTCGTTAATTTACGAAAGAAACCACGGAAAGTGGTTCGTGAATTTCAGAAAACTTTTACAGTACAACTAAGGAAAATAAGGTTTCGCCATTAGCGTTACAAACAGGTATTGTAAAAAAAATTAAATAGTTTTTTACCAAACTAGTTTTTTCTTCGAGGATTTGGCAAATGACTGCAATAATGTATACTTCCAGTTATGCTTTCTTACCAGCTTGAGTTTAATATTAGTAGTTAAATCCAGTATAGCCTCGATGAAGGTAAATGGCTACTGTCTTCTAATGATGCTGGAATAGATGCTGAAGGCAGTTTACCTCATAGGCAATATACACTATATTGACAAAAGTCACCGGACACCTAGACAAGAAACACAACATAGTATTTATTGACATACATTAGTACGGTGTCGGTTCACCTTTGGCTTTAATGCATGCATTGACCCTTCGAGACATGCTTTCGGAACACAGCGATAGGTATGCGCTTCCATTCAGTACATAATGCTGACTCTAACTTTTGCTTAGTAGTAGGCCTTGGTTCCAAACTTCTTATGCGGCGCTCTAATTCCTCCCATAGGTGCTCTATGGGATTGATATCATAGCTCTGTGCTGGCCAGTCCACACACGATACGGAATTATCGTCAAACCACGCCGTAACAGTCCTTGCTTTATGGCTCAGTGCATTATCCTGCTGGTACCAACAGGGCTCGGTTCCATAGTATTGCCACACAGTTGGTAGGGCATAATTGTCCAGAATATCGAGGTAGACGTGCTGGTTAACAGGGTTGTCCACGATAATCAATGGGCAGGAACCGTACCAAGAAAAACACCCACATACGAGCACACTGCCAGCTCCAAACTATCCCGTAGGAACAGTACGCTGTGGTAAATAGCGTTCCCCCGGCTGTCGCCATACCCACACACGGCCATTAGACCGATGGATCGTGTATCTGTATTCATCAGTCCATAAGACCCGTTTCCATTGACCTACGGTCCACGAAAAATGTTCTTTACACCATGCTAAACGACCAGTAGCTTTTCTAGTGAATATGAAAGGCTTGTGAACAGCCGCACGACCATGGTAACCCATGGAATGAAGTTCTCTGCGAATGGTATGTGCACATACCGAGGTTCCAGCATTTTTACTCACCTGCACACTGAGGTCTTGCGCAGTACTCTGCCGATTAGCTGCAACGACTCTTCTGAGGCTTCGACGTCCTTTATCACTGATTTTCCTTGGTCTGCCGGTATATTTTGCTGCTTCAGGCACGCCATGTGTCTTCCACTTATTCAGTACATTCAAAACAGTTGACTTGGGTATGTTTAAACGCCTCTCGGTTTCTGTTGTGTACAATCCACTAATACAATACCCAACAATTTTTCCTTTCTGAAAGTCAGTTCTCTTTCGCCGCGACATTTTCACTCAACCTCACAGTGCGATATGATCGCGGACAGCTACAAGCTTGTTTTTATACCGTTTGCAGCTGTACTGCGTATCTGAACAATGCAGGGGATCCGTTCATTTGCTTTTGAAGGGGTGTCGAGTGACTTTTGTCAATATAGTGTGTATGTAACGTCATGGAATACAACTGTATTTGTCTTTATTATCGCTGTTGTTATTTCATACTTTTAAAAATTCGCAAAACACTAAAAACAAAAAACAAAAAATTACTCTCTAAAAATGTTTCTCAAATTCGCGCACCATTTTCAGTGTTCCTTTCCTGAATTAACAAAGCATATTTCTGACTCAACTCCTTCCGTGGAATGACGGCGAAACCTTGAATTTTACGAATGTTTTCCGTACCCGAGGAATTCCACAATTCCTTTCATAGAAGGGTTTCCCCAAAGCATTTGAGAATAAAAAAAAATGTGCGTGCCTTAATTATTAACGAATTTGTAGTAATATTTTTCGAAATACTGTCATTGCATCGAATAAAGGTGTCCAACTTTGCTCGAACTTTTTGAATGTCCTCTGGAATTCGTCTTCTGAAAAGCTGTTGAAGCATCCTGCGCAGCTGTAAAAAGTTGTTGATCGGTCTCAAATTGTCGTCCCCGTAACGCTTTTTTTACGCTTTCCAACCGTTGGCTCCAGCTTTGTCCGTCTGTCTGCCGGATAACTCGCGTAAAAATGGTTCCATTAGATGAAATTTTAGTTTGTAGTAGGGGACAAACTCGGGAGGAACACTACTGAAAATGGACGAAATGGGCTCAAAGTTCAGGACATAGGGGCGGGGTCCATTCCATCGCCTTTATGCGTCGTACTTTACGTAAGAATGCTTCTATTGCACCAAACCTTTAATATGTTGTTCTGGAGGTATACTGAACCAATTCTGTTTAATATCATCGAAATGGGGTCAAAGGTCAGGGCACAGGAGCGAGATTTATTACACAGCCATTATCCTCATAACTTAACTAAAAATGCTTCTATTGCGACAAAACTTTAGTATGTTGTTCCGGAGATATACTGACCCAATTCTGTTTAATATCATCGAAATGGGGTCAAAGGTCAAGGCACAGGAGCGAGATTTATTACACAGCCATTATCCTCATAACTTAACTAAAAATGCTTCTATTGCGACAAAACTTTAGTATGTTGTTCCGGAGATATACTGACCCAATTCTGTTTAATATCATCGAAATGGGGTCAAAGGTCAGGGCACAGGAGCGAGATTTATTACACAGCCATTATCCTCATAACTTAACTAAAAATGCTTCTATTGCGACAAAACTTTAGTATGTTGTTCCGGAGATATACTGACCCAATTCTGTTTAATATCATCGAAATGGGGTCAATGGTCAGGGCACAGGAGCGAGATTTATTACACAGCCATTATCCTCATAACTTAACTAAAAATGCTTCTATTGCGACAAAACTTTAGTATGTTGTTCCGGAGATATACTGACCCAATTCTGTTTAATATCATCGAAATGGGGTCAATGGTCAGGGCACAGGAGCGAGATTTATTACACAGCCATTATCCTCATAACTTAACTAAAAATGCTTCTATTGCGACAAAACTTTAGTATGTTGTTCCGGAGATATACTGACCCAATTCTGTTTAATATCATCGAAATGGGGTCAATGGTCAGGGCACAGGAGCGAGATTTATTACACAGCCATTATCCTCATAACTTAACTAAAAATGCTTCTATTGCGACAAAACTTTAGTATGTTGTTCCGGAGATATACTGAACCAATGCTGTTTAATATAATCAAAATAGGGTCAAAGGTCAGGGCACAGGAGCGAGATTTATTACACAGCCATTATCCTCATAACTTAACTAAAAATGCTTCTATTGCGACAAAACTTTAGTATGTTGTTCCGGAGATATACTGAACCAATGCTGTTTAATATAATCGAAATGGGGTCAAAGGTCAGGGCACAGGACCGAGATTTATTCCACAGCCATTATCCTCATAACTTGAGTAATGATTCCAGGTATGTTGGAAAGCGTATCATAATCAATGCATAGCATGATTTTACTAACTTGTTTAAGATGTGGAACAACCAGAAATCACATGTTGGCAACTCAGGACTATATGCAGATTGTGGCATAAACTTAATATTCATTTTCTCGAAATAAGAAACGACAGAACTGTCCATGTACGGATTCGCATTGGGTCGCACATGAAAAGAAATGGAGGACCCGAGTTGAACAAACTCGTTTGATGCTGAAATGCTTGGTTAAAATTCTGTGAATTCGTGATTTTGAAATGTGAGCCGTACCTTTGATAACCGAATTGATAAGTCTTTCCGTAACACTTATTGTATTGATGTTTATTTTTGTGGCACTCGTTGAAGGTCTTCCGCCATGCGCAGTTAAAGCAGCCGACTCACAGCCATTTATAAATTCTTTATGCAATCTGTAAATTGGTGATTTTCCTAGACATTCATCTTTATAAGCCTCTTGTGTAAGACGGAAAGTTTTCCCGACAGACTTCTTACGTCGACCGTAAAATTTAATGACGCATCTTTGTTTCTCTTTCACATCCTTTTTTTTTTTAAATCACCGTACAAAAACACTTGTTAGGGATTCACGAAACAACGCTTATTAAGCTGTGAACTACCGACAGCGCATTCGTGATAAAGAGGTGTGGCGGGTTGCTATGGTTACTTGAACGACTACTGTTTTTTCGAGACTCGCGCCAATGTCGAACGCAGTACTGCATATTTTTTGTAACAACATTCTCAGTTATCTTGGGACAAGCTATGTATATTGACGGTAAATTGGCGTTTTTAAGGTGTGTTAACGGAAAGTTCTGAATTTTCAGAAACCTTTCCGCAACATCTCTAGCAAAATGACCGAAAATTATCTGTCCTCACTTTTTCAGCATCCCTATGACGTAAAAATTATGTTCTCGCTTTTTCGGTATCCCTATGACGTAAAAATTATGTTCTCACTTTTTCGATATCCCTATGACGTAAAAATTATGTTCTCACTTTTTCGGCATCCCTATGATGTATTCTGTTCTCACTTTTTCGGCATCCCTATGACGTAAAAATTATGTTCTCACTTTTTCGGTATCCCTATGACGTAAAAATTATGTTCTCACTTTTTCGGTATCCCTATGACGTAAAAATTATGTTCTCACTTTTTCGGTATCCCTATGACGTAAAAATTATGTTCTCACTTTTTCGGTATCCCTATGACGTAAAAATTATGTTCTCACTTTTTCGGTATCCCTATGACGTAAAAATTATGTTCTCACTTTTTCGGTATCCCTATGACGTAAAAATTATGTTCTCACTTTTTCGGTATCCCTATGACGTAAAAATTATGTTCTCACTTTTTCGGTATCCCTATGACGTAAAAATTATGTTCTCACTTTTTCGGTATCCCTATGATGTATTCTGTTCTCACTTTTTCGGCATCCCTATGACGTAAAAATTATGTTCTCACTTTTTCGGTATCCCTATGACGTAAAAATTATGTTCTCACTATTTCGGTATCCCTATGACGTAAAAATTATGTTCTCACTTTTTCGGTATCCCTATGACGTAAAAATTATGTTCTCACTTTTTCGGCATCCCTATGATGTATTCTGTTCTCACTTTTTCGGCATCCCTATGACGTAAAAATTATGTTCTCACTTTTTCGGTATCTCTATGACGTAAAAATTATGTTCTCACTTTTTCGGTATCCCTATGACGTAAAAATTATGTTCTCACTTTTTCGGTATCCCTATGACGTAAAAATTATGTTCTCACTTTTTCGGCATCCCTATGATGTATTCTGTTCTCACTTTTTTGGTATCCCTATGACGTAAAACTTCTGTTCTCACTTTTTCGATATCCTTATGACGGAAAATTTCGCGTAATATGAACAATTCGATAAGCAATTCGCGGGAATATTTGACGTTTCATTAAAGTGGTTCCACCTAAAATCTCTGCCTTATACGGGTGATTCATAAAGAATTATACAGTTTCCAGATGCTGTAAAACAGCAACAGTTGAAGACACGGACCACAACTTCGAACCGTTAGGTATATGTACTCATAAAATTTGTGCCCCGCTACTGAGGAAATGACGTAAGCGATAGCGCGCGTGTCACGTGACTAGTCAGTCATAATGGCAGCGTCTGCAGTGGAGAAGACATTATGTGTTCTTGAATTGAGCAAAACGGAATCTGTAACTGTTGCGCAGTGGTCTAAGCGAAAGGCCTTTGATCATTTGCCCGAAAGGGGCCGCGGGTGGCCTAGTGGGCAACGTTCGTGACTGCCACGGAAAGGACCCCGGGTTCGATCCCAGGCAGGTACGAACGCTCGATCCACTAAATATCCGCTGTGCGTCGGATGGGCACGTTAAGCTGTCGTACCCCGGGTACTGGCCCTCCGGTAATAAATAAGGGCACTGGCTCTCTCCCTTCCTTGGAACCTGCGACCCTAAATTAGGGATGGGCGACTGCTTATAGCTCATTGCGTTGCTTACGGTGGTCGTTAAACCTCCAATCAAAAAACAATTCATTCTTGGGAACACATTAATTGCGTCGAAAATATGTAAAGAAGTTTTACCATTGGAAACATAAGGCAGAAATTTTAGGCGGAACCACCTTAACTATTAAATTTCAGTCGTCTGTTATAGGATGCGATTTTAAAGTTCTGTAATGAGACAGGATATCGTGCATAGCATATCGCATGAAATTTTGGTTATCGTGCAACGGATATTCATTCTCCTCCCCCATTTTGTGCACTAGGTATTGTATAATGTTACCGTGAGTAACCGGGTACGTAATTATTGTACAGGTGATTGTATGACTTCTATGTATCAATCTGTGAACCCCTTAAGACAAAAACTATTATAGTTATCAAGAGCAAATTTTATATTTAGGAGTTTTGTTAAATAATGCTATAAAGCAATGCCTGGCACCATTTCTTAAGGATATAATTGAAAGTCTCTCAGTTTAAAAAGATCTCAAGTTCCAAAGCACTCTGCAGCTTCGAAAAGTCACGCTGAAAGAAGTACGTACACTGGTGTGCAAAAATTAAGGACGAAGAGGAGAAATTGGCATAACAGCGGAACGAGCAGGCAGAACGGACCGAAAGACCACTCAGAAGATAGACTAGGGTCCAGTACGGTAGGGCATGCGCATATATGCAGCATGACGTAGGGGGAGGGGGTGAGTGCCGGAAGGGTATAAAGCACACGGGCGGTGTACGCTCAGCAATTCGGTGAAAGCTATTGCACGGTTTACATCGGTTTGAACGACGTCGAGTGGCTGCCACCGTGTGATATGGCCAACAGGCAATCCAGTAGACGACATCTGGATGACTTTACCCGGGGTCGCGTCATTGGGAATTTGGAAGAAGGTCGAAGTGTGACTAGTGTGGCCGAGGAGTTTGGGATCGCTCACAGCATCGTTTCGCGAGCTTGGAGAGCATCTCAAACGACAGGAACAGCTGTCTGAGAGTTTAGCAGTGGTCGTCCACGAGCAACCACGGCGGTGGACGACCGGTATATTGTCCTACAGGCGAGAAGAGACAGACGAAAAACAGCGGGAGAAATCTCAATGCACATGCAACAGACAACTGGACGTCCGTTATCGCCTGGTCTATTTGCACGACGACCAGTACGGTGTGTGCCATTAACGCCTACTCATCGGAGACGGCGGTTTCTGTGGTGCCAGAAACACAACAACTGGACACATTAGCAATGGGGTCGAGTTATCTTTACGGATGAGAGCCTATCTAGCCTGACGAGCAATTCTGGACGTATACACATCTGGAGAGAGCAGGAAACACGCAATCACACCTCCAATATCATCGAAAGGAACCGGTTTGGAGGTGGCGGAGTTCTCGTTTGGGGCAGTATCATGTTTGGTAGACGTACTGACCTCCACATCTTCCCAGGAGGTTCAGTCAGTGGTGTCCGCTATTGTACCAAGGTTCTCCTGCCTCACGTACGTCTGTTTAGAGGTGCTGTGGGTCCTGAGTCCGTCTTCATGGACGACAACGCTACACCTCATCGTACAGTGGCTGTCGCAGAGCTGTTGGAGAGTGAAGATATTCAACGCATGGATTGGCCCGCAAGGTCCCCGGACCTAAATCCAATCGAACACGTGTGGGACCTTCTCGGGAGACGCTTGACAGCACGTCACCAGCCGCCAGCAACGATTCCGCAGCTGCGATTGGCGCTACAAGAGGAATGGGCCGTGATGCCTCAACAGCTCCTTGACAACCTTGTCCTCAGCATGGATAGACGTTATAAATCCTCCAACGCAGTCAGGGGTGATCATATCCTCTACAAAAGACTGGATTTTTCTTGGCAGCCGCCTGTCACATGGACGTTTCTGTCTTCTGTCCAGTTGTGCTCGAAGCTACCTTTTCAATAAAGTGCCTTTGTATCCTTTGGATTCCTTGTTTGGACGGTTTTGCTCACTTGTCCCATATTCTTACATCTTAGAGATCTTATGATATGATTTGTGTCGATGTGGAGCACTTCTGCACGACGTTACATTCGAAAAACCGTCTCGTCCTTAAGTTTTGCACGCCAGTGTAGTTTCTACACAGAAAAAAAAAAAGAAATTGCAAACTAATTCAGACAAATAATGAGCTCCAACAGAAAATAAAATGACTAATTCCTCAGCATTAACAGAAAAAGAGTTTTAAATTTCAGCATTGCGAGATTGGAGTTCTACCTGAAACGTGAGTGACCTTCATGTGTCTTTGTGGCTCAACGACAGCACGCGCAGCTAAAGTTGAAGCCGAACAAGGAAGTTTCGATCCCAATGAAGGGCAAACAATACGGATCTAAAAAATGTCAAAGTCGTAGATTTTGCAAAATTTCTCTATAAATGCGGGAAAACCAGAAACTGACTTTTCTGAAATAAACGGAATTACTGACGACGGGAAATCTGTCAAAATACGAAAGTTACGAGAAACGGAAACTTTTGAAAACAAAAATTTCTTTAGAAGACGGACACCTGTCGGACAACTTTTCTGACGTCGTTTTCAACAATTTTCCGTGAATGCACACCATATAGTTTTTCGCTTGACTTTTGTATAAGAATAATCGTGCTTATGTTATCACTTTATCCGTCCGTCTGTGGACACCATATCTCTGTAACAATTAGTCCGATTTGAAAAATTCTTTTGCTACTTCTGCTCCCGGGAGACGTATTTAAATTTATTTTTTTCCTTAGCACAGCTTTTTCCATTAAGAATATTTTTCGATTATTTTCAACTTTTCTATTATGCAAAATGATTCCACTAGGAGGCGTAGTTTAACATTTTTCTTCTATATTTCTATATTTCCTTCTATATTTCATGAAGGAACATGCTTCCTTCTATATTTCTTCTTTTAAAGTGGATCCACCTGAAATCTTTGCCTTCTATTTCAAATAAGAAACTTTGTGCAGCCATTTTCTTCACAATTATTGATTTCTCAAGGATGAAAATCTGAGCACCGATAAAAATAACTTCATATCATAGCGCAGTACACTGAAGAGCAATTGAATTAGAGACAGCTGGCGTTATGCAAATGTGGCGCTGTGGGCGGCCCTGTAAACGGAAACGACATGACGTATGCAGCGATCCGACAATATAAGGAGTGATGCGACTGGAATCAGTGAGAGTCGGACACAGTATGGGTAAGACGAAGGATCTAAGCACATTTGATAGTGGGCAAATTGTCGGGGCCCGAAGAATGGGTCACTTCATCTCGGAAGTCGTGCAGGCACTGGAACTTTCACGGGCCACTGTGTCACGGGTGCACCGTGAATACATCGAATCCGGTAAAACCATCCCCGCAAGCGCCAACTGCCGTGGACAACAGCGTGCGGATGAGTGGGGTCATCGTCGGCTATCTCGCATTGTAACAGCGGATAGACGGGCCACAGTGCAAGAAATCACTCGGCAATTTAACGCTGGTGCACAAAAATGTGTAAGCAGCCACACCATCCAGAACCATCTCCTCGCTATGGGGTACAGAAGCCATCGTCCCACGAGGCTACCGCTGCTGACCGCACATCACAGGGTGCAATGACTATCATGGGCACGAAAACATCGCCGTTGGACCCTAGACATGTGGGAAAATGTTGCCTGGACTGATCAGTCGAGATTCACGTTGGTACATGCGGATGGCAGGATACGAGTACGGCGCAAACCACATGGAGCAACGGATCCTTCTTGCCAGCAGAGTACTCTTCAAGCTGGTGGGGGTGGCATTCTCGTCTGGGGACTGCTTACGTGGACTGAAATGGGACCCCTGGTAAGTGTGACATCGTCCCTCACAGGTCAACGTTACCGGGGTATCCTGGACAACCATTTGCTCCCGTTTGTGCGTCTTCAACATCCCACTGGGGACCTCCTCCTGCAACAAGACAATGCACCGTGCCATCGCTCCCGAATTGTATCCGAATGGTTGGATGAACACTCCATTGACGTGACCTCGTTTCCTTGGCCAGCTAGGTCACCTGACCTCAATTCCATCGAGCACATCTGGGATTCCATCGAGAGAGTTGTTCGAAGCTCTGACCCCCTCCATCAAATCTTCGTGAACTGTGGGAGCTTGTTAAGGGGTCGTGGATCCGTATGGCTTCCCAACACTTCCGGTCTCTTGCCGAGTCCATGCCGAGACGAATCGCCGCCGTCATCAGGGGGAAAAGTGGTGTTACGCGTTACTAGACAGGTATCTCTAATTCAATTGCTCTTCAGTGCACTGTTAAAAATTTCACAGTTAGATTACGGGCAATGGCCGGCAACTGGGGGCCCGGCCGTTGCCCATAATACTACGGCTTGGCCCATTTTTGTGAAAGCCCATGAAATTACGGTCTGAACCCTAAATACTAAGCCCATAATCTGAAGAGCAACGCCCACAAAAAAATAAGTTTGACCGTATTGAGCTACGCCATAATTTGAAGGGCATACTGCCCATAAAAAAATAAGTTTGACCGTATTGAGCTACGCCATAATTTGAAGGGCATTGCCCATAAAAAAATAAGTTTGACCGTATTGAGATACGCCATAATTTGAAGGGCTATACCCAAAAAAATAAGTTTGACCGTATTAACTTAAGCTGTAATTTGAAATGCAATCCCTGTAAATATGAAGTTTGGCCATATTCGGTTAAGCCTCACGGCAAGTAGTCACCGACTTTTTACATAAATGCATTTTTTGTGGAAGAGTGTGCAAGTAAATGCATGTTTTTTGTGGAAGAGTGTGTGAGTGTGAAATTGTTGTATACTTACATTATAACTGAATCAATTCAGTTCTAAATGTGAGTAATGATATTTTCATATCTTAAAATCAGGTTTATTACAATATGATAAATAATGACATCAGTTACACACAGATTTGTTTAACATTAGGCTTTACGAACTCTGTACACACAGTTGGTTGAACAATACTTACGTTTCTTTTAGACATGTTTTAATTGGAGAATTATTTCTAAAGCACAGTTGGTTGAACAATACTTAGTTTCTTTTAGACATTTTAATTTGCACATACGTACTTATGTAGTATTTGCATGAATGAATACAAAGGGCAGATATGTACAGGCATATTCTTGTATTTATATGTTATATCAATGACAAACAGAACTACGAACTGGCATCCGAGTACATTGCGTCTATAAGGGTATTCAATCCACAATGGTGTCAAAGTTGGTTTTTCATGTAGGTTTTGGCTAGTATTACATTTGACATAGGGTTGAATCATGCTTTTTTTGTTTTCACGTTCACTGCCTTGTGTGCTGGTTCATTTTACATTCTACTGAGCAATGTGTTGTCAGTGTTCCCAGAACTTTTACTGTCTTGTTTCCTATCTCTAAGTTTTGGATATTTACCTACTTTTCACATGTTTAGTAAAATTATGTCAAAAACTGGAAGTACTGCTTTTGAAAGATCACATTGCTTCCCCATAATTAAGGTATCAGAAAGAAAAGAAAAAAATACTTGAATGGAAATGAGAGCTTTTGAACTTGATAGGGCATAATTTCAAATCTCAGACCCCCACCCAAAAGAAGAAACACTTGTTTAGACCCTGATTCTAACTGAGTCATTGTAGAACATTAATGCATATCAATATTTCTAAAATATTAAATTTTCCTGTTTGGAATGTTTTAGAAATGACTTCAGTGACTAAACCTGTTCTTTCATTGTTGTGTTGCCACAAGGAAACCATTTTGGAGCACAATTTTTTTTTTGGAAAACTATTAAATAGTTGTATTTATAATATCTTGGCAATACCTGAAGATACTGAAACAATTTTTATTGATGTGCAAATCAGGTGTTTAGTGACAAAGGAAAAGAACACGGCAGAATCTTTAAATTTCTCAAAAAACAATTTCATCACATCATTTTGTACCAATTTCAGCACTATCATCTTAAAACATGAAATACATGCTTTGCATATTGAACATTTTGAATAGACCTTTAAAATAGGAATTACAAAATGTGTAAAAAAAATTTCATATTTTTTAACTTAAAAAAAAAGTGGCTTCTGATTTATCTTAAAATATAAATTTTCCTGGGCATCCAGGTTTTACTACCTGGGTAGGTAAATAATTTATGTATATACCCAGCTGCGCATGTAACATTTCGGATATTTTCCAAGCCCTGCTTAAAGTGACACAGGTGAAAGATTTCACTCGCAGAAATTTAGAATGAAATCAATTCTTTTTTACATTTAACTTTAATTACTACATTTGCAAAGCAAAGAAACTGTTCATGATATATTTTCACTGTCATTTTCTTGGCCAGCATTTACCAGATTCAGTAAAAAAAGAATAACCGTCGAAACTCGTTATAATGAAATTCAAGGGGGACAAAAAAATTGTAGCAACGTATTGTTCTTAAAACATTACAAATTTTTCATTAAAAAGTTAGTATGTACTACAGAAATTTTCATTACGCATAAGATTGCAATGCTGTAAAAGTGAAATAGTGCCCACAGAGACAAGCAAAGGTAATTTTTTTTGTAATGGGAAGTTTTTGCTAAAGTAGTAATAATGAAATATATAAGCTTTAATTAATATGTATGTATGAAATTATGTACTTTATATATTTTTACTTATACATATCAGGGTTTGAAAAATACCATGCCTGAGTCGTGTGAACCATTGACCTGGGCAGGTAAATAAATAATCTAGTTGCCCTAGGTGCCAGACTGGGCAATTAAATCTAAAAATGAAGTTCAGAATATAATTTTCTACTACAAGAAAAAAGACAGTCATCGCATGTCATGTTGCTTTTCACTGCTAATCACTGGAAGTTGTATTATTGTTACGCAGTGCCAAGGACAGAAGAATATCACCTTCTTTAATTATTATGCTTTAGGTCCATAAATTGGAAGCATATGTAATTTTGCTCCAAATGTTTAAAGTCAGCGACTGAATGCATGCCTCTGATGGAACTAGCCTCTTGTGTTTATTGACAAAGGGTTAAAACTTCATATTTTTCATATTTTAATGTATTTCATATTTTTTCAGATATTTCATATTTTAAACGTGTTTTAAAGATTTTTATTGTAATATGGACCTGTGAGTCTGACACTGTGAAGAGAAGCTGCGATAGGAATAATGCATCGCTCCAGTGAAGATGTGAAGCTTTGGTCCGTTAAAAGGAAGGTTTGTTGCTGTGAGGAAATGACGGGTACAAGAGAAAGAGGACTTACGTTATTGGCAGAAGAGCAATAAATGTTGTAGTGATACGCTACAGAAAATAGGTCCACAGCAGCCACCCTTTCTTTTGTTGTATCCTGTACGTTGTTGGCAGGAAAAACCGGATAAAACCTTTTCGATTTGCAAAAGATACATATGAGTAAGATAGAAACTCGCGTGCGAACAAGCTATTAACAGAAGAACCAAAAGTGCAGAGACACAGCAAATCTGTTCAAACCAAAACCGAAATTTATAGTTCCCCAGTTTTCTGTACAACATAGAAAAGCATATTAGTACTTTCGGTAAATGTGTACTTCAGCGTCCTAAACTATTTCGTTGGAAAAATTTAACTGTGGGTGAAAAGTTCGATGCACACATTTTTTTAAGCATGCAAAATAATAGGGAAAGGTGAAAAATTATATTTTTAAATAAAAAGGAAATAATTTTTCTGAAGTATTAACCTGCGAGTACGATGGTTTGTAGCAGGTGGTGCGGGAGGCTGAAGCGATGCTAACGGCCACCCACGTGAAGGTGCTGTGCGACGGAGCGAAGTACGAGTTGGTAGCAAATGCGTGGAAGAATACGACAGCAGTAGGGTATATTTTTCGGACGAGTATCGTGTAATTGTGCGCAGAAGTAGTTCAAACCTGTTTTATTCATTTTTGAGAAAGATATGTGCAGAATGTCGTTATTAGTGGTTTCACAGTGTCTCCGAATGGAAAGAAATTAAGGAATGTAAAATAATTTATGTACGACAGAAGTTTTGAGGAAGACGTTTTGGTTCCGGTTGAACCCAAAGTTTTAGTTTTGGTTTGGAAGATGTGCACAGGTAGGTGATTTCTTCAAGCACTTCATTTGCAGTTCTGCTGTTATTCAGTACATCGTAGCTCACATTTTTTTCCTCGTGACATGGATATTTTTCAAAATAAGCAATTTTCTCTTCAATTCATATATCGCACTATGGCAGGGAGACAGCTTCTTGTATTGTGGCGGATAATGAAATTTTAAGCCCTGACGAAATCCGAAATGACTGACGATTTTGTACTTCCGCTTCTCAAAATTACCCTTAAAAAAAACAAAAACTTACAATGCTGCACAAATTCAACCTCTTTCTTTCTGCATATGCCTACAAGACTTTTCGATGACTACGTACTGCTAAACCGCTTCCTTCTTAATTCTTCCGCCCGTTACTTGCCCTTCTCAACGAAGCTTCCATTCACCGGACTCCGCCTTGATGCCGTTGCCGCTCTCTCGTCCTATGCCTATACCGCACGTACTCTTCCAAACCATCGCACTCTCAGGTAAATACTTTGGAAAACTTATTTCCTTTTATCTAAAAATACTATATTTTTGCACCTTTTCGCATTATTTTGCATGCTTAAAATATTGTATGTCACACTTTTCCCACACAGTTACATTTTTCCGACGAAATAATTTAGACGCTAAAGTACACATTTACCAAACTTTCTATTTCGGATCAGGGAATCATATGCGAAAGAATGAAAAATTTCACGTCTGCTTTAAAAACAATTACAAAACATGAACAAACTATATTGTGTAGCATATGAGTATAAAATGGTTCGCTCTCCTGGCAAGAAGGTACTTGCTTGGACTTGTAGTCATCCGCACGTGAATTGCACGGCGAAGCGAATCTTCCTTTCAACAAAGCAAATCTTCACATCGTTGCCGTAGTGATGTGTTAGGCCTACCACAGCGTCGCACTCGCAAGTCAATATTACAAGTTTCCGACAAAATAATTTAGGACGCTAATCTACACATTTACCGAATAATCTGCCAATGATGAAGATTGGAGTGCCATTTCAGGTGGATTCAGTAGTTTTAAAGAGTTTGTAGAAATCAATGAAAATGCATTATTGGGGAATTGAGGGATATTCAAGAAATAGCCAATGAAATTCAGGATGATGATGAAGAGACATAACAAAGAATTAACAAAAGATCCCCAGACTGTCACGAAAGCAGTGTAGAAGCTTTGGAAACACTGTCACTACATACAACTCACCGATACATCTAATTGCCACACATTCCTGTTTAAACAAACTTGAAAAAGCTGTTTTCAATGAGAGGCAACAGCAGAAACAGTCTTTAATTTTACATAACTTTAAAAAGCCATAAATATAAAAAAGGTATGTAATTAAAATTTTGAGATCAAGTAATTTACATTTTTGAGTAATCTAAGCTTTAAAGTGTTAAATTTAACTAAGTAAATTCAATCATTGATATTTTTCTTATTTTGCATGTTATTTTCATGTTAATTACTTTTTAAACTTAATTTTGGCTGGAATTACACTAACTTTTACTTATGCTGCGCTCTTATTTATGCGTGCTTTGGTTTGCGCTGACATATATGTGAAATATTACTGTATACATGTGATGATGAGGTGATTATAGATATAATTAAAAAATATATATTTTTTGGCTCTTCTGGTTTCCAATTAAATTTATGTAATTTATGTGTTGAGTGGTAAAAAAAGCTGTTTTCAATGAGAGGCATATGGGGTTTGTATATATGCAGATTTCCATTGTTTGCTTCTTCCTGCTGAAAACTAAGCTAGGGATGCCTATGAGTTAACTGAATATACCATAGTCACAAAATGATTGATAGTTATATACTAAGGAATGCGAGTGAAATGGTATTCCTAAAAGCAATCAAAACCATGTAGCAGTCAGGGGAGAATCACAAATGTGTTTCCTGAACGAAAATGTGACATTTCATCACATGAAACTTTTTTCCCCGCCTCTAAATTGAGGCCACTGGTTCTAGGGAAGGAGAAAGCCAAAGCTGTTATGTTATGTAAAAAACAGGTTTCTTTTTTAAAGGTTTTAACGGCTAATGTGAGGAACTAAATGGGATATAAGCAGTCCCCGTCCCTAATTTAAGAGTCACTGGTTCCAGGGAAGAGAAAACGCCAGTGCTGTAAGACAAACACAACATCCATGCCATACCGGGATTCAAACCCGGACCCACTTGGACAATCATAAGATGGTGCTTAGACCACTGCACCACCAGGGTGGCAAAACTAATGCCTCATATGGGACTCAAACCATATGTTAAATTGTGACTGCTAGCCAAAAACCTTGATGTACAACCAACTCTGATACCAGAACGGCTTGAACGTCCTCTAGACCAATAGTTCTCAAAGTGGGTTTCACTAAAATAATAGGGGGGGGGGGCATATGCGGATTTGTTAGCAACCATACCGAGTCACATAGTGAACCAATTTTCAAAACAAAATTAATCTGAATTTATGGCTAGTGCTGGTAGGATGTGTGGTGAAGTTTAGCATATTTAGCTGAAATTTCTAAAAAATGAACTAATGGAACTTCTCATTACAGGGTGAAAACAATCTGTTCAATGTTGAAAAAACAAAACACAAGCAATGACCAAAAAACTTTATGAGAAAACCAAATTACAGGGAACAGCTCTGACCAATTTTCATAACTGAATTCATTATCATCAGAAAATGAGCAAACAATTGGAAACTTGATGTTAAACAGCTAATAATCGTCCATCTCTGCACTCTCCAAACATTTACAAGGCAGTATTTCCCGTTCCCACTGAATGAACTAGTTACTCATTCACATACAATGCAGAAATGTGTAATCTTCTATTGCCAAATAAAAAACTTATGAGACATCTTTTAACTCTGGTTGGTTTGAAAAGCATTTGTTCTTTGAAATCACTGACTAGTTTTTTTTTTGTTGGAGGTTTAACGACCACCGTGAGCAACTCAATGGGCTATAAGCAGTCGCCCGTCCCTAATTTAGGGTCACTGGTTCCAGGGAAGGGAGAGAGCCAGTGCCGTAAGACAAACACAACATCCATGTCGGACCGGGATTCGAACCTGGACCCCTTACGAACGAATGATCAGAGGCCAGCGCCTTAGACCACTGCG
Source organism: Macrothele yani (assembly GCA_039090855.1). Taxonomy (NCBI): domain Eukaryota; kingdom Metazoa; phylum Arthropoda; class Arachnida; order Araneae; family Macrothelidae; genus Macrothele; species Macrothele yani. The sequence continues at coordinate 54,670,633 of CM077028.1, forward strand.
CCACCGGGGCGGCGACTAGTTTTTGGATTCCAATGGAAAAGAATTTCCAACATTGTCGAGCAGTGCCTTAAGTATTTGTTGCCTTTTACAACTACATATATATGTGAAACCAGTGTTTTATCCTTAACCACCATAAAAACTAAATATTGAAATAAGCTGGATGTTGAAGATAACTTGTTTGTACATAAGCAAGAAAACTCAAAATATTGATGAACTTTGCAAGAGTAAATGAGCTCATACATCTTACTGATACTAAACAAATGACTTGACCAGTTTTATTTGATTTTTTTTTTAGCCATTTGTGCAATTTCTGTGACATCAGTGTATGTAATTTTAGCAAATATACCTGTGTATTTGTATTTTTTATATATTTTATACCCACATAAACACACTGGAATAAACTTTTCATTAAAGAATATGCCTGTACATATCTGTACTCCATAGCTAATCTTTGTATTCATTGGTGCAAATATAATACTTCACAAGTTCTTAAGTACATGAGCAAATGAAAAGGAGTCTTAAAAAACCCAAAGTATTGTTCAGCCAGTTTGTGCTTTAGAAATAATTCTGTCTAAATTCAGGAGTTGAACACTATGCCGTAAAAAAAAAAAAAAAAGCACAAAACGATAAGACAATATTTATGCGTGTTATATTGCAAAATGGAATTCATTTCAGACTACAAACATACGAAGAATGCTGCCCTACGTAATTCCCAAATCAGCATGTACAGATCGAATTTATTCGACATCCTAGTCAACGCTAGGTATAAACCTGGCGATAAAGACTTGCACAGAAAGTAAAGCACTGTATCATATTGATGGTAAAACATATATGGATGTGAGAGTTATGCCCCTACCCCAGTCAAATGAAATCTTAGCTACTACATAGATTTTCCTGTGTGACAATGCTTCAGCCACCCTCGTTTGGTGGTGAAACTTTTAAAATTATATATATATATATATATATATATATATATATATACGTACACAGTTCGTGAGCTTAATATCAAACAAAAATGTGTGTAATTGATTTCGTTTCTTTTACATATCATAATAAACTTAATTTTAAAAAATGTCTACTCACATGTTTTCATGGCGTCTTTCTTTCACATGTTCGTGGCTTCGTGTTCGTCAGTTAGGGATGGGCGATATTTATCAATATCTCGAAATATCGATATTTTTGTCCGATATTTCGATATATAGTATTGATATCCAAGTTACGATATATCAGAAAAGCACTATATCGGTGCGATATTCAATATATCAGCCCATGGCTGATGTGATTTAATTTGTGGAATGAAATCTGTGTTCTTTCCTCTGGCATGTCACGAAAATTATGTTGCTTGAGGACTATCAAACTGCGATCTCATTATCGAGATTCACATGATATTATGTCACCTTCCGATTTCTAGAACTTTACAAGGAAAAATATCTGCTGTGTTGAAAACCTCGATGGTTGAAAATTTTAACTATTAGTTGACAGTAGGCACCCAGAAAACAAATTTAACGAACGGTTGATAGCAGATTGTTCTTTTGCCTATGAGTATTATGTTTGAAGTAAACTGGCACTTTGACCAAAATTAAATACATACCAATGACACACAATTTGAAGTGAAGCATTTTTTTTGTTTTTTTTGTTAGTGATAAAGTATGTAGATCTTAACAGCTATGTAAGGAAATGCAAAACAGCTTTTCGAGAGTTTTCTTGATGTCTTACAAGTTATGTAGTATAAAGTTTGTTGTAATTCAGGCTATGTATATATCAGACGTAATTTTTTTTATCATCCTTTGACAATTATCTTGTTAATACATAGTGAAACTTCCTGAAGTAATTATATAATCTGGTAAAAATATGAGCATAACAACTTTCGTCTTGATCTGCTGATTTTCCCACACTTACAGCATGTTATTTCCTCTGATTGTCCATTCGTTTTTTTGTTATCTAGGAGAGACAGGCTTTCATTCATTAATTAGTAAATATATACTTGATGAATTTGGATTATGATATTTTTTTATGTTTTTCATACATTAATTAGTATGGCTTTCATTAATTAATTAGTAAATATATATACTTGATTAATTTGTTATGTTTTTATTTTTATAATCATATTTTAATGGAGGACTAATAATCGTTAGCATTTTTTTAAAATATCTTTCTGGAAAAATAATTGCTTTCTATGAAAAGGCCATTACAAATTATTCGTACTCTAATTACTGTTTTTAACAAAAATGTCACTTGTAAACATATTATAAGCACTTTAATTTTTTTGCTTATGCCATGGGAACTATTTTTGCTTACACCATAGAAGTAATTATATCTGTATACTCCATTAACATTGTGTTCTGTCTTAAACGATAAAAAAAATAGCAAACATTGTTCACACCTTCTGAAAAATATAAATGTATACAAAATGCTCTAAAAGTTACAATAACAAAGTTTTTTTAAAGATTTTTTTCCATAACATTTCCTTGCAAGCTAATATAATGTTAACTTTGACATTTGCATCCCAACAAAAATAGTTATTCTTTCTATAATTCAGTTACCCAAAGATGGTTAAGATTCCAGTCTGCTGGGATTAATAAGTACTTTTGTTTTTTTGTCATTTATGCCATACTGAAGCTTCAACTTACCTTTTCTCGAAATGTTGGAAATACATATTTCTCGTAATCTCACATTGATAAAAAACTCATGAAAACATTCCTTTGCAACTGGGATTTTTGGAAACTTCTTAGCAGAAACCATATCCCTGCTCGTCGAGCAATGCCCACACATGAAACAAGAAAATCACCTTTTGGGTTTTGGAAAGTATATTCAGCATTTCTGCAGATTACAAGCTCACTTCTGTTGCATGATTTTTTTATTTATTTTTGCATCAAATTTTTCTGCTATATATTTTTTTATTTTAGGATCTGAAAAACAATATTTTATGTGTTTTTCATATCACTAAAAATACAGCTTGAGAGCTGCAATCTTGCATAAAGATAGTTTTAAGCTATAAAATGTAATAATAAAGGACAAATAAAATTGCTCCCTTTTAGCAGGAGAAAGCAGCTCTTGAAAAAAAAAATTTCAGCTGATGTTTCTAAGAAATTATCTGAGAAAACTGGTAGGATATTTATTCCCCACATTCACTGCCAAGCTTGTGTATTATAATTAGTTATTACTTATTACCAAAACAATTTTTAAGGTAAAGAATATTTTTATGTCTTAAGAGACACATATGGTTGAGTCGTCATTAGACTATGTAAATGCTATCTGTGGAGAGTAGTTACTCAATTATGTTTGCTCATGCTGATGAAACAATCCTGTTGGCAGAGAGCAAAAGTGAGTTGCAGCGTATGTTGTCCCACATGTATGAAGTTTGTATGAATTTCAAACTTAGTATATGAAAGGAAAAACCCAAAGTTATGTTTTTGACAGATGAATTGTTAGTATTAAATCAAACAGATCAGTCTAAATGGCAAAGAGATTGACCAGGTAAATCAATTTACATATTTAGGAAGCATGTTTGACAGAGGAAACAAATTAGGTGGTGAAATTAGTAGGCTAGTAAATTCATCTTTGAAAGTCACAGCTGCTTCAGGAGGATTTTGAATAAATGATGAATGATAGGTTCTCAAAAAAGTCCCTAATAGTTGTGTGTGAAAAAGTACAGTAATTGTTCCTACTCTGATGTGGAGCAGTGAAGGTGGAGTACTGCAGATGAAACATAGGAGTGATTTGTGAGCTGTATAGATGTGTTACTTATGGGGGTGGGGGCAAGATATGTTTTGATCATGTGAGGAATGAAGATGTTTTGTAGATGAGTAGTGTGAAGCAAAATATTGTTTGTAAGGTGGGGACAAATATTCTTTGGTGGTTTGGAGAATGAGTGGTGAGATGATTACTAGGAGAATTTATTCTGCACAAGTGACAGGAAGAAAATGTAGAAGATCAAGGGAGGACCAGATTCAGGAATTCCTGCATGAGAAAAAAGAGAATAAATGTGAAGCACAAATGGTCTTGTGTGTGATGGATGTCAGTGAAGCTCAAGTTGTGAGCTGAGATCACTGTAAATGCAGATGTTTGATACATCAAGAGTAAATAAAATGTATTGCCATCAGTTTTAAACTTTAATCCAGCAGATAAGCTCTCATCAAGAAACTAACCTATGATCTTAGAGAACAGCTTAGTGATATATATGCATGTAAAGAGAAAATCCCTCATCTACAGCAAGTTGAATATAACTAGAGGTGAGAAATCAGTACTTATTTTTGTGTTGTTTTGGTGTTAATAAGTGAAACATTAAATGTTATATCCCATTTGAGTTCAAAACTGTAAAAAATTTTTTTAAATCTGCTGACTTCCTTAATTTTAAGGATAGACTCCACCAATGCGCATTTAAAATGTAAAAAAAAAAAATGATATGATATCGAAGATAGCTCCTCAGGCGTTTTAGATAAAGAATACTTCAGATATTTATTGTGTACAAGTTTTTAATGGAGATGAGAAATCCAAAGAAATGGACTGAGAACTGGAAAAAAATGCGTGAAGTGGTGTGTGTGTGTGTGTGTGTGTGTGTGTGTGTGTGTGTTGATCTCCATGAGCATCTAAAGTTGTTCCCGAATGTGTAGAAGCTCGATTCACCATAAGCAGACACATGTCCCTAATTTAGGGCGAGTGGTTCCAGGAAAGACAAGACAGGAACAACTTCTTTATGTATTTTACCACTTGGTAGGCACATTTTCCATGATTATTTAGATACTGAATAGTTTCCATGACATTTAATGAACATTTCATGACTGAATAGGTTTTATTCATGACATTTAATAAATAGATTTCTTGACTGAATAGATTTCATGACATTTAATTGCTAAAACCTGGAAAGAGCGACATCTTTGTTTGTTCACTGACGCCACCTATTTGGAGGATTTTCACATTTAATGAACAGTGCTTCTTATTTTAAAAATTTGACTGTTTTCTAGCAGTTTCTGAGGAAGAAGTAATCTTTTTGTATGAGAATTTTCCTGATATTGATGCTGAATCAGTTGTAGCAGGTATAAAATCACATACAATTTTTGCAAACTTGAACAAATGTAAAACCGATGGGTGCAATGCAAGGTATTCATATAATCTTTAATGGTAGTCTAAGAACTCCCTTCCTACAGCTAGTGTCAAACATTTGGCACAATGTATTGCCTTTTAATCAAACCAAGAACCCATATTTATGAGTACAAATGCAATTTTTACATTGCACATTTATTAGATTTTAGCAGCAAAAGAATTTTGAAAAAAGTAACTTTGTATACTGTAAAGAAACACTAGAGAAATCAAATGAGGAAGAGCACTGCACATTAAAACTTTTCTGGACAACAGAATTTTGTTAATGCCATTCCGTTTAAGAATAACAGTTTTCACAAAAAAAAAAAAAAAAAAAAATATGTTCACAGTTATTATCAAGAGAGAAATAGACATAATGACAAAATGGATAACACTGGGCAAATTAGGCCGAAACCTGTTAACAAGGTTTGTTGTATTTTCAGTTTGCTTTTTTTTTGTTTTTTTTTTACAAAAAAAATTATATATGTATCTACAATGTATATGCACACTAACTTTGAAATAATATATTTTCATGTATGTGTGCAAACTTCTTCAAAATTGCATTAAAAAGCTCTAGCCATTTACCTCTCAACAATATTATGACTTTGCAGAACATTCTGCATTAGAAATTGCAATTATATGCTGTGATTACAGGCTAAGGGGGTAATGTTTCAGACAGAAGTAACCCAGTGATTTTGTTTTAGGCATTTTACTCCGCTTTTGTACTTAAATAAACATTTCGAATAATGGAAAAACCTTAACATGTGTAGAATAATCAAATCAATGAGACTTATTTACCCAATTGCCTGTGGTTTACTGGTCTTCTATGTAGCAAAATATTTCTGCCACAAATTCCATTTCAAGTGTGTTTTTTTATTCATGTATATTCTTTAAAAAGATGTTGAGTGTGCTTAACAGGAAAGTTGACATCTAATTTGTTTACTTTCAAATGATAACCAAAACCTTCAAATATCGTTGGTGACAGTTGATACTATCCACAGCCACAGCCCCCCCCATTAGTGGAAGGGGGTGCAGATGTTATATAAACACAAAAGTGCACAACACTTTTATGATTGCTTTTTTGACTAATTTTGTCTCGCTGTATCAACAATCTTGCATAGGTAGCAATGTTAAGTACAGAGAATCATGATAACATGTTTTGGTAAAAAAAAACAGTTTCCGCATTTATGTTCTGTAAAATTTATGTGACAACTTCCTGCCCTTTGGCCACTTCCATCCCATCTGTGCTCTGCCCCTTCATTAAGAAATGCAACAAGGGGCATATATAGATTTTTCTGAGGGCGTGCCGTGCCAATGAAATGAAAAAAAATTAAATCCACCAGGACAAAATAAAAGAATGAGAATAGAAAAAAAAAAATTTTTAACGTAAATTAATGAATTTTTTTATTAAATTAAGCATTTTTGTTTCCAATGTAAGGCACATTTTAACAATAAATAAAACACATTTAAACACTTTAAGGGGGGGGGAGTGGGCATAAATATATGCCACCTAACATTACATAAATGTATAAAATATATAATATAAATACGCCCTTACATTACCATGGCTACGATGTAAACAACCCTGATGTTGGCTTTCCAGCTCAGCATACAAGATATATTTTTAGCGAATTTTTATGAATTATAAAAACGTAAAATGTTAATTCCGCTGTCGAAAATATTTATTTACGTAACAAAACAACGTAAAAGGGCGAAATAAAAGCACTAAGTTTTTAACGAGTTTTAAAGTCGTAAAACCCATGGCGTCGGTCTTGTAAAAAAACGTTAAATATCAATTCCGCTATCGGAAATAATTATTTACACAACAAAACGACTGAAATGGCAAAATAAACGCACTACGTTTATTTCCAAGTACAGCGACCGTCTTGTAAAAGGTACGAAGTTAGTAATATACATTACTTTTCTGAGATATCACTATTTTAATGGTATTAACAAAACTTGATTGCAGCTATATTTTCAAGCTGCAGGATAATTTAGTACTGGCTGAGATTTGTGCGAACAAGCCAACAGCCAATTAGTCCCAAGTTCCCAATAGCCAATACTTAACACAACATTGGATCGGATTCAGTAATAACCCAAATGCAGTATGCATGCAGTGAATAAACCGAAATATCAGTCTTATTGAGATCAGAAGTATTGAAAAATATCGAAAAATCAATCCGATATATTGATCTTTAAATACAGATATTTTCGATTCAATATATCGGTCTCAGAAATATTTAAAGATATCATACTTTTGAAAATATCGTCCATCCCTTAGTCTTGGTAAAAAAACGAGCAGCCACCGTAAAATCACGTGACGACTCGCTGACCAATAGCAGAAAGCGACGCATGCCGCATTCCTTTTCTGTCATTATCGTTCATTGGCTAGCCCGTGCCTCTTAGCAACGCCCGTAAAATTACGGATTGGAACAGTTGTCCTACATATCCATGCCCGTTAAAATACGGGCATCGCCCTGAAACTGCAGAAACGAGCCTTGATCGTAAAAATACACGGGCAACAAGACTTTTTTTACGGGAATTTTTAACAGTGTGTAGTCAAGCCTAAACCTTCTCTGTGACCTGATTGTTGAGTCAGCAATGGTGGTGATATCAGTAATGATTTTTAGCTAGAGTCTCGGCAACCCCTCCTGACCGGGTTGATCCATAAAATGATGGCAGTTGAGTTCAGTTCTCAATATCCCTCGATAAAATTTTATTAAAGTACTTTATTTATCCCGGCTAAATTCGTTTCAGTATATCTCTGTGTTTTTTTGCAATCCGAGCCAATATTAGCATTAAGCAGGTGTGCAACCAGGAAAGTGTTTTAAGGGTGAAAATACGTTCCAGAGCCCTGAGTTGGCTCCTTTTTTTTTTTTTTTTTTTTTAATTTTAAGAATTCGCATTAGAAGGACTAGTTTGCTATTTGGTATTCTCTCTCTCGTTAGATTCAAGTTCCTTCTTTTTCTAAGATCACGTTGTAAACATTCTGCTATCTTACGCCATCAGGCTTTCTATCCCTAAATCAGAGACGACACAATAATCGGCTTTTTCTACTACCCATATATCCCATTGAGACCAAAAATGGGATAAACTTGTCCTTGTGTAGTCGTCTGACCAAGGACAGGTCTGCTTATGGTTCGGCTTGTTGGTTGGTTGATTGATTTTTATGTGGCAAGGGCCATGTTTGGCCAAAGAGCGCCAGACGCAAGACAACCAAAGAAAGACATTTAAAAACGTGGTATAAGAGTTGAAAACTGGCTGATGCCGTAAAAGTGAAAAATGAAAATGAGGAAAAGTTTAAAAGCTAGATACCTTTAAAAAAAGTCAATGTGGTTTTAAAACAAAAAGACAGAGGATGTATCACGTTGGTCACTCAAGATCCTCTGCAACGTGGCTGCGCTGTCGTGTCTAACAAATGGGAACAGAAATGATAGAAGTGTTGAGCACAGAAACGAACGCAACAATAGAGAACATGAGCGACAGCGTCGCCACACAGCAAATAGCGATGGGTAAAGGGGCTGCTATAACCCTTTAGGGTAGGAGTATGACACCTTACCCCTAGCTGTTCTAAACCACTATTGTCTAACCTCCTTGAGTAGGGTATGATGAAAAGGCTAGAGGATTTTCCGCTATTTTTCGTTTAACTCTGCACTAAACTTTTTCTAGCAAAAAGAATGCCTGTGGTCAGGCTTTCAAACCACAACCAGCCCCTTCTCAGGAAGTAATTATGAATATAACTAAAAAACAAACAAACAAACAAAAAAACAAGAAAGATGACATCAAATTTTCGGTCGTAATCAGCACGTCCTTTTTTTTTTATAGGAGGTTTATCGACCACCGTGAGCAACTCAGTGGGCTATAAGCAGTCGCCCGTTCCTAATTTAAGGCCACTGACTCCAGGGAAGGGAGAGAGCTAGGGCCATAAGACAAACACAACATCCATGTCTCACCGGGATTCGAACCCGGGCTCATCTCGGACGAATGATCAGAAGCCATCGCTTAGACCACTGCGCCACCGGGACGGCCAGTTCTTTTGAATCCGTTCTGTTGCGAATTATATTTATCAAAGCTATTCAAAGTCAATGGAACCTGTTAGGAAAAAAAACAATCAACCGGTGTCTACGATCGATAAAACATCCAGAAATAGAAACAGCGTGAAAATCATCTAAATACGTGGCGTCAGTTGAATAAATAAATCCATCGCTCTTTTCACGTTAAGCAACGCACAGCAACCGAAAAATTGTTATTCGGCCGCCGTCTGGTTATTGAATCCCCGAGTCTCTCGATATCTAGCCGAACGCGTTAGCTTTACACCACAGCGGCCAACAATGCACGCGCTATGTGTGCTTTTCTTTTTCATTGGCGGCCGAATATCACTTTTTCGGTTGCTGTGCGTTGCTTAACGTGGAAAGAGCGATGGATTTACTTATTCAATAGAAACAGCTACTTAGTTCCATCAGCAGCTGGAAAGCATGTTTCGAAACTCAACAGATGGCGAACAAAAAGTTTCTCATATCACAAGGAAAATGTCAGAGACAAATAGATTTTCAAATTAAACAGTTAAAAGAAGAAATACAGAAGGATACATGATGTCAGTCTACACCTGCTAGCGGAAGAATTTTGTCTTATGCAAAAAGTTGAAAATAGACGAAAAATATTCCTCATGGAAAAGCTCTCTCTTCCAGGAAAGGGAGAGAGTCAGCACCGTAAGACAAACACAACATCCATGCCTCACCGACTCGGACCCATCTCGGAAGAATTATCAGTAACCATTGCTTAGAAAACTGGGCCACTGGCGCAGCAGCAAAATTTGGGAAGAAAATACCTACACAGGGTTTGCGTAGTTAGAAGTATCAGACCAAAGAAAGAAGTTTTTCATTCGCATTTTTAGTCCCGCAGATATTGCTTAAACTGAAATGTGAACTTACGCTATCTGGTGGCAGACGTGTGCATAAAGAAAAACTTGAAATAATATAAAAAACAGTTTGCAGGGAAAACGCTTTCCAACAAAGGAAGAATTTTTCAAATCGGACTCTTAGAAGTAGAGATATCGACAAAAATAAGATTTCCATCATCGCCCCAGGCGGGAAAACCATGCATTACTTTTTTTTTTTAATTGGAAGTTTAACGACCACCGTGAGCAACTCAGTGGACTATAAGCAGTCGCCCGACCCTAATTTAGGAGCACTGGCTCCAGGGAAGGGAGAGAACTAGTGCCGTAAGACAAAAACAATATCCATGCATCGTCGGGATTCGAACCCGGCCCTATCGCGGACGAATGATCAGAAGCCATCGCTTAGACCATTGCGCCACCGGGGAGGCGAGAAAGAATCTTGAAAGCTCCCGAAGTTACTATTGGTTCTGCTACTAGCAGAACTAATAGTAACTTCAGAAACCAATACTACCTCCTCATCAACCCTCAGCCTTCCAGTGTGCTCATTGTCGTCTCGATTTTGGTATGCTATACCAGAGTATGAACTGCATGATTTTGGTAAGTGAAACTACACTGATGTCCATAAGTTATTTCTACTTCATATAGGCTGTGTATTTATCATATCATTCCTGCTTCACTATGCGTTTTGCGTTATTTTAGGTATCATGTGTTATTTGGTATGGGGGCTTTTTTTTTGGGGGGGGGGGGGGAACACCCAAATCCCCAAAATATATAAATTAGTTTCTATATAAATTAATGATAATTGCTTCTTCGCTTAACGCCATTACGGCTTACGAAAGGTTTCGTAGGAACCCTACACTTTCGGATAGCGAGGGAAACCTGTATAGATTTTAATCTGTAATTGGACAGAGCATTTTGTCCATCTACGCGTGTTCGAGAAAATCATGTGATAAATATTTCTCTGTCTTTCCACCATTTAAACCAAACTCAGGAACAGAATCTAGATAACGGAAAAGCGAAGCTAAAATATTTTGAAATGTAATAAATATTGATAAATTAGAGTCTTGCATATATTTTGTGTAGCTCAACAGTTCTTATACCTACGACAGGTATTTCAATAATCCACCATCTAGGAATGTTCTGTTTCTACAGACGTTGTGACGTACCAATGACGTTGATGCCCGAGTCAGAACAGCAAGTTGCAGCAATAAGCTTTGTCGGCGTAGTTCAGTTGAGAGACCAACTCGCTCAAGAGTAGGAAGACTACCGGAAAAAAAAAAAAAAAAGATGACACCGAATTTTCGGGTGTAATAAGCACCTTTTTTGAATCCGTTCTGACGCAAAGTAAATTTATCAAAGCTATTCAAAGTCAATGGAACCGGTATGAAAAACAATAGTATCTGACGGAAGAAAAGTTTTTCAATAGAATTTTTGATCCCTCAGATATTGCTGTAAACGGAATCGTGAGCTTACGCCCTCTGGTTGTAGACTTGTGCGTGAAGAAAAACATGCATTTATATGAGAAACATTTCGCACCGGAAACGCTCTCCAACACCGAAAGAATTTTTCAAGTCGGACTCTTAGAAACAGAGATATCGACAAAAATAAGATGTGCCTTTACGTCTCCTGGTGGGGAAACCATGCATTATTTTAAGAAGAAAATATTCTCAAAAGCTTTTTCCATATGAGCGGTATCGGTCCAAGAAAAAAAAAATTTAGTCCAGTTTTCAGGAGCCCAGATTTTGCTACAAATACATCAGAAGCAGAAATTGACACTGATGCCCCTGGTGGCCAAACCATACTTTACCAAACATAAGAAATTATGTGAAAAATATTTTCCATCAGGTCTTGTATGCGATACAGGAAGAATTTTTCAAATCGGAGTTTTAGAAGCAGAAATAACGCAGAAAACGTAAGTTACCATTTTGCTCCCTAGCGGAAAGTCTATGATTTACATGAAAATTTTGAATTTATTGGAAAAATATTTCGCATCGGAAACACTATGCCAACAAAGTAGGAATTTTTCAAATCGGACTCCTAGAAGTAGAGACATTGACAAAAATAGGATATACATCTACGCCCCGTGATGTAGAAACCGTGCAATATTTCAAGAAGAAAATGTCCCTAAAATGTTTGTCGATATGAGTAGTATCAGTCAACAAATGACTTTTTTTGCAATCGAGATTTTAGAAGCTCATATTTTGCTGCAAATACATCAGAAGCGGAAATTAAGACTTACGCCACCTGGTGGTCAAACCATTTTTTATAAAAATTAGAAATTACGTGCAAAGGATTTTCCATCACGAGCTGTATCCGGTACAGAAAGAATATTTCATATCGGAGATTTAGAAGCAGAGATACAGGGGGAAAGCAATTTACCTTTACGCCCCTAGCGAAAAGTCTATGAATGACTTGAAAATTTTGAAATTATATGACAAACATGTCACACTGAAAACACTATCCAACAAAGAAGGAATTTTTTAAATCGGCCTCCTAGAAGTAGAGATATTGACAAAAATAAAATATACATCTACGCCCCTGGCGGAGAAACTGTAGATTATTTTAAGAAGAAAATATTCCGAAAAGGTTTATCGATGTGAGTGGCATTATTAGTTCACAAAAGAATTTTTTCAATCGATATTTTAGAAGCTCAGATTTGATGGCAAATACATCAGAAGCAAAAATTAACACTTACGCCCCCTGGTGGCCAAAGCATTCTTTATCAAAAATTTGAAATTATATGCAAAAGATTTTCCATCAGAAGTTGTCTCCGCTGAAGAAAAAATTTTTTAAATCGGAGTTTCAGAAGAAGAGTTATCGGGGAAACTGTAATTTACTTTTACGTCCCCTAGCGGAAAATCTATGCGTAATTTGAAAACGTAACTATATCTAAAATACTCTTCGATATAAATGGAATCCGCAGATGAAACATTTTTTTCAATCGGATGTTTAGAAGCAGATATGTGGAATAAAACGTGTTTTTGAATTCGACATCATCTGCATTTACGCCCTCTAGCGGCGAAATTGTACATCGTAAAAAAGGAAAGAAATAAAGGATCATCATTCGCATATTTCAAGCTTCCCAATGCAAAAATATTTTTTTTAAATTGGACAAACAGTTGCAGAGATATCGTGGGTAAAGACAGACGAACGTACAAACCGGTAACATAAGCACGATCTGTTTTTACAAAAGACGTGCTAAACAGGTATTTCTTCGTATTGGCGCCCGAAAGTAAAATGGATCTCCTGGCCGTGGCGTTCGAAAAAAATGTGTGATGATTCTTCCACACATCTTCTAGAATTAATAGAAAAGTCCTTCTTCTACAGTGTGCTCGTTCAAACACGGTTTGTCTGGTGACCCCAAACTTACGATTTCGGGACTCTAATCTTGTTGCAAGGTGGGTGATGTACGCCATATTGACAAAAGTCACCGGACACTCCTTCAAAAGCAAAGGAACGGATCCGCTGCGTTGTTAAGATGCGTGGTACAGATGTAAATTGTATAAAAACAAGCCTGCAGAAGACCGCGGTCATATTGCACTGTGAGGTTGAGTGAAAATGTCGCAGAACTGACTTTGAGAAAGGAAAGATTGTTGGGTGTTATATAAGTGGATTGTCCATAAGAGAAACCGAGAGGCGTTTAAACATACCCAAGTCAACTGTTCTGGATGTACTGAATAAGTGGAAGACTCATGGCGTGCCTGAAGCAGCAAAATGTACCGGCAATCCAAAGACAATCAGCGATAGAGGACATCGAAGCCTCAGGAGAGTCGTTACAGCTAATCGACGGAGTACTGCACGTGACCTCAGTGTGCAGGTGAGAAACAATGCTGGAACCTCGGTACGTACACGTACCATTCGCAGAGAACTTCATTCCATGGGTTACCGTGGTCGTGTGGCTGCTCACAAACCTTTCATCTCCACTCGGAATGTTATTCGTCGTTTAGCATGGCGTAAAGGCCATTTATCCTGGACCGTAGATAAACTGAAACGGGTCCTATGGACTGACGAATCCAGATACACGATCCGTCAGTCTGATGGCCGTGTGTAGATGTGGCAGCAGCAGGGGGAAAGCTATTTACCACAGTGTACGGTCAAGTTTGGAGATGGTAGTGTACTCGTGTGGGGGTGTTTTTCTTGGTATGGTCACGGCCCGTTTGTTATCGTAGACAAACCTGTTAACCAGCACGTCTACTTCGATATTCTGGACAATTATGCCCTATCAACTCTGTGGAAATATTATGGAACCGAGTCTTGTTGGTACCAGCAGGATAATGCACTGAGCCATAAAGCAAGGACTGTTACGGCGTGGTTTGACGATAATTCCGTATCGTGTGTGGACTGGCCAGCACAGAGCCCTGATCTTAATCCCATAGAGCACCTGTGATCTTAATCCCATAAAGCACCTACTACTAAGCAACAGTTAGCTGCACCCTTATGTATTGAATGGAAAGCCATACCTATCGCTGTGTTCCAAAACCTTGTCGAAAGCATGTCTCGAAAGGGTCAGTGCATGCATTAAGGCCAAAGGTGGACTGACACCGTACTAATGTATGTCAATAAATGCTGTGTTGTGTTTCTTTTCTAGGTGTCCGGTGACTTTTGTCAATATAGTGTATGTGATGTAGCACTTAGGGGAAGCATGACTCAAAACAGCAAGTTGCAGCAATAAGCCTTACCGGCGTAGTTCAGTGGGGAGAACATCCTGCTCCGGATTAAGTAGACGTGGATATCCATCCCACCACCGGCAGAAAAATGCTTTTCTTCACAACGTGTTATTATGGTTTTCGTAACAAAACACACGGAAGGTACGGGTTGCAGCAACGAAATTTCTTGATTGGTATTGGATTGCGTAAAAAAGTCTTTTCGCATTTGAAGACAAAAGTGAGTGACAAAAGTTTTTCATGATACTGCCACTTTATTTAGTAATGTACACTGTTAAACTTTGCACCAGAGGGTAGTGCTACACTAGCTGCACCACTTTCTAAGAAAAGGTACACCATAGGGTAGTGCAAACAAAGCCCATCAACATAGTGAAACCTTGCACCATAATGTGATGTAACTTTGTACCAAAACGCGATGCGAAGGCTGCACCCAATCCTAATAGATCCTTTTACTCTAAAGAAAGGGTGAAAAGAAATCTTATCTCTATCCTGCCATAATCCTAAAGGGTTTCTTGAACCTGTCTCATGAATGAATCACCGCAAACATCGCGATTAGAAAAGGAAGAATGAAATGGAAAGCCAAAAACCGCGTCAACGTGTGAAACCATATTGTTGGGTCTTGTTTGCGCTACACAGTGGTGTATCTTTTCTCAGAAATTGGTGCAGGTGGTGTATCTGGTGTAAGTAGGTTGCACCACGTTTTGGTGCAATCTACCACAACCTTTTTAACAGTGTAGGCAGCGCACCATTATTTTCCATCTATCGACTGGTTTTGAGGATTCTATGCGTCCAGAACTTGGTGGTTTGGGGGAAAAGAACTGTCCTTGATAATTTTTACAGGCCTCCAAAGGAACGAAATTCTTTCCGATGAGAGTTCTGCAGAGATTGGAATAATTAGAAATCTGAAGACGCGATGTTGGGTAAATAGCGAAGTAAGGCAGGACATTTCAGTCAAGCTCCAGCAATTTTTTCCTTGCGACCAAAGAAACATAAGGTCTGGCATTGTCTTCGTAAAAGACAATGTTCTTCTTGTTGACCATTTCTGGACGTTTGTAACGAAGTGCAGCCTTCAGCTGGTCCAATCGAAAACAGTTCCAATCAGAATTGACTTTTTTATAGCTCCATGTTTTCTCATGATACAACAGTCCCTTCCAGTTCCACCCCATACAGAGCATTACCATAATGGGATGCAGACTGGCCTTTGGAGTGGTTAATGGCGACTCATCTGGCTTTCACCAGATCTTTGCCACTCTACACAGATATCCCATTACATTATGACCACCTACCTAATAAGCTGTAGGACCCCCCTTCAGCCCACAAAACAGTAGTCACTCGGCGAGGCATCGATTCGATGAGGTGGCGATAGGTATCCTGGGGTATCTGGTACCGTAGTGCCAACTTTAATTGAGTCTGTAAGGGCCGTATGGTCCCATGTTATCCCCAATGGCCAACTACAGAAGCTCATTAGTTCCACGCCAAGAAGGTGCACTTTGTTACTCTGGTTATCAAATTAAATATTTTAGCGTATTTTTCTTGTTGGTTAGTGATTTCAAGTGTCCTGTAAGTGTCAACAATGTACTGTAATAATAATAGTTTTACGTTAAATGCATTGCACACTAATTACACTATTTGTTGCGTTTTATGACTAGACGTTGTACTTTTGCTTGTTACTTCACTTCTATTACTGGTATAAAACATTCTATAAATATATTTGAATTCAGCATAAAACTTCCTTTAAAATGATGTATAATATGTATTCTTGACTTTACCATTACGCTGTATAAGTTGACTCCAAACACAAAAAATTTGACTTTCAGTCTACTGGTGAAGGGCTTTTTGGCCACGATTGTAGATGTAAGAAGTTCTATTACGCAGTAAAATGAAGCTAATGGCACAAAGAATCGTTTGCCGTCTGACTGGTCGCTATGCAACAAGTCATGCGAGTGGCACTTTCGCGGAGGCATTACTAACTGAACATGCCTCGTATGCACATTTCTTTCTGCTAACGATGCCCGGATTTCTGTTGGAAGCACAAGCATTCATTTCCATTTGCAACCATTCCTTCGTTTCTGACAATCCGACCGATCAGCAATATTTCTCTACTTCGGATGAATTTCATTACGAATATTTTGCTTGTATTATCTGCTACCATTATTCAGTTTTCTTGTATCTCTTTCTACGCTTCTGAACATCATTTTTAGACAAAAAGTGTGCCTACTGCACCTAATATTTCAGTGTCGTCTTTCCTGTTGACGTTAAACCGAGGTGTCGTGTGAAGGTCATTATGGCCAAGTGGTGCTGTATGGAATTCTGGTTATATCTATATTTCTTTGTATCTACAGAAACGATATTTCCTGCTCAAAGCTGGATTTCAAAAAGTCTTTCTCTATCAAATAGCATACGCACTTAGCTTGAAAAATATCTGTCTGGGCATGTATTTATTACTTGGTCTATACATACGTCTGCCAAGTAATAATTAAATAAATGCAAAACAAAAGATGTTTAGTTTTTAACAAAGTCGGACTGAATGAATTTTTCCTCTAATAAAAGAAGAAATATGTGTGCTAAGCTTACAATACGCTGTTAGCTTGTCTATTTACATTCGTCTACAGCGCACTAAACGAATGTTTTTTATTCCGATTTTTTAGGTAATCTTTCCGCCGAGACTTACAGACAGATTGAGGCATGAACAGACCGACAGACGTGTCTGAAATCTTGTGAGCTTGTTTTCCTTTATCAGACAGAGAGAGAAAATTTCACTCCTGTACTTTGAAGCGGAGATGTTTTCTGAAGGAAGGACACAGAGGTCAAGAAATTAGCAAAAAAAGCAAAACTAAAATTCTATCCGATTTGTATATAACAACGAATTGGAAACTCGACGAGTTTTTGCCCTCCCCAAACTTACGCACAACCAACATATTAGTAAGAATCAAAAACAATATTAGGAAAGTATTCCAACTAGCTCAAGTTCCAGTTTTATCCGGTACTTTCGAATATCCTGTGTATTGTACTATTTTTATCCCATCATCTCCGCCAAGAGAAGACGCTAAACGTAATAAACGACAGATTTGTAATTTATAATTTTAACCACAGTGGTGTTCGTTCTTGGTCCACTAAACATCTTTTGAAGTGAATTCATACATGAATATTTTCAGTTTGTGATTTTGATTTCCAGTAATTTTCCCCTCTAAATCTCGGCGGTGGTTTCGGATAAGTGGATGAAAAGATATAGGAAGAGGAAAAGACGCAGAAGAAGACCAAGTGGATGATGGGTGGATGAAATTCGAAAGCATATCGCAATAACATGGAGGAGACTGGCTGAATACTGAAAGTTGTTACGGATATCGTGGAGAGCAAGAGTTACCAAAAAGAGGTTCTAAAGCACATCAAACCAGAAATATCACTTCAGTGACATTTCTGGTTCGATACGCCTTTAGAGCCTCTTTGTTAGTATGTCTTCCTGTCCATGATATCCTTAACAATCTTCTCCAGCACCGAAGCTCAAATTCACCAATCCCCCTTTAATCACCTCAAGGTCCAGCGTGCACACTAGGGTGGGTCGAAAAAACTCGAATTTCTCTGATCGAAACTCCCTAGTACGAAAACATTGTGAGTGAGCACCACTAAGAATTGTGTGAAATATTTTTCGAATCGGCTCTGACCAGAGGTTAAAAGTTTGGAAATTTCACAAAAAAAACATGAAATTTTCGAGTGCCCGTCGAAAACACCAAAATTACTCGAATCGAAATGCCCTAGTGCGGAAAATGTTTAATAGCAATCGACAACAAATGTATAAAGTATAATTCCACTCAGTTAATTTATTCTGCTCTTAACAAATGCTCGAAGTTTCAAACTTTTACATAAAAAACGCGAAATGTATATGATTGTTTATAGATTAAAACTCGTCTCCGATGTCTCATCATTGCAGTGGCGGAGGAACCGTTCGGGCCACCAGGGCTTGGGCCCGATCAATAATTTCAGCCAAGATTTTTTTTATTATTATTTTTTTATTTGACAAATGTGCGATTGTTGTGATGTACTTTAGAAAGTTCCTCTAGGTAAGTAGTTGGGTGGGCCTAATCCCCAACAAAGCTCCTTAGGCATTGTTTTTATTCTGTTTGTTCCGAGAAGCGGGAAGGTAGAGGGTGCACAACGATCCGAAATTTCAGGCACGGTCAACGAACTTCACTTTTCGCCGCCCGTGCATCATTGTTTCTTGATTATTCAGTTTTGCGACGTCTTGAGGTTGATTTGTTGAAGTCATATTTGTGATCAAACTGTGACATGATCTTTCGAGACAGTAAGGTGGATCGTACGTATCCATCCCTATTGTCGTGCCCACACACCCGAGCGGATGCCCCAGTCAATATTTTCACTATCCGCTCAACAGCTTGCTTGTGACACGGGAAATGGAAGAAATCCCAGCAGTTGGCATTTTCGTGGAGACATCATTTCTTCTGAACTCACTCGGCTCAAGACTGGCGGTGGACCAACTTCACAGTGAAACCAGTCGATGATGTCTACGTAGTCCTTGGCTTCAAAGTTAAATTTAAGCACAACAAAGCTGCGGACAGATTCACTAACAGTCCACCCCTTGACTTTATTATTCTCTGGTCTGCGGGCTGTCTAATTTTGGCTCTATCATTTGTAAGCATAACCAACAGCAGATTTTCAGGGAAGCAAAGAACCCAGTTCTAGCAATAACTGGATCAATAGCATCTAGAAGGTTCTCTGGCAAGAAACTAGATCTAACAAGTTTCCATAAGTGCTTTGCACCATCGTCTACGGCGTTGTTTAGTTTTGACAATAAACCATAATGATGTGTAAACTTTCATGACGTATTCCACAATCTGCCTGAGTTCTGAAGATGGATTTGCAGTAGCGATGTATAGCCTCAATAATCTGTTTGCAGTTGTCAACCAACGGGAGTGTAAGAGCGGCCCCTGATTACGTTTACTGAGGTCAGATGAGCAGGTGCCTGATTTAACTGCATGTGTTATTTCCAGCAAATATTTTTGGTCTGTGCTCAAGTCTGAAGCTGTAATTGAAGGTAACTCACTGTCTAGAAAGATTATGTCACGTGTTCATATTTGACTACGGGCAACTCTTCGCATCCAGGAAGATGTTTATCTGTGGTACCACTTGTTGGGCCATCTATATGTTTGAGCACTCAGTATCCAAAATATGTTTTGCGTCTCTCGTTGAAACAACAACTTATGACATCTTCATATGTCGGAAGCTGACTGTCACACAGATCTTTCGGGATTCCATAAATGGGACAAACCCCAGAGGAAGCTTTGAACTCGAAGACTTTAGAATTGCCATTGCATTCGCCATAAACGCCAGCGAAGTTACACTGCAGCGTGTCATTACAGTCAAACTATCGGAAATGGAGCGGTGCTGGTGGTGGCCTCTAATTCCTTCCAGCACCAACCCCACATCACGTTTGTAAGAGCAATGGCAGCCATGTTCATTTTGAGGAGAGTAGACCAAGACAGGTAGGCCGGATTGGCTGAAAGGGAGCGTGAACGCGAATGCATTAATGCAATACATTTTTCTTTTCAGCGCTAGGTAGTTTCGATCAGAGTATTTCGGGTTTTTCGACCCATCCTAGTGCACACCCATTTGTGGCTATGGGAAACACAATAGAATGAATCAATCTGCATTTGGTGGTGAGATTGATGTCCCTGCTCTTCCAAATTTGGTGTAAGTTCATCACTGCGCTACGACCTAACGCAATCCGCCGTTTGATCTCACGGCCACAAACTCCTGTACGGTCAATCATGAATCTCAGGAACCAGTTGGATATATAAATAACTGAACAGTTGGTAAAAATTGAACATTAGATAACTGAACATTTGGTTAAAGAGTACTTTATATTGAATAATTTGTTATGGTGTGTGTTTATTTATCTTTATTTTCTATTTTATCTTTTTTCCATTTTTTGTTTGTTTGTTTCGGATTTAACGACCACCATGAGCCTGTTGGTAATTTAGGACAACTGGTTCCAGCGAAAGGGCAACGGACAGGACCGTAAGGCAAACATACCAGTCACCCATGGCTCATCCGCTACTCCAACTTGGGCTAATCTTCACAACTGACCAGAAACCGTCACCTCTGACCACTCTTTGGAGTGTTTCAAAGGCAGATCCGTACCGAGTTGCAGGAGTCGCATGCTTCTGGATAAAAGTCGGAGATGAGCCCAGATACGAGTACCGGATTAAGTATAGGTAGATTATGTGCGGCTCCAACGACTGTGTTTCTAGAACGTCTGTTAAAAACTACTTACCTTAAATCAGAAGTGGAAGACTATGCGAATGCTCGCGAAAGATGCCAAATTCCGAAATTAACTAAAAAGCACTAGAGAAGAGATTATCTTGGCTATTACTTTTTTGGATAACCGCACTTATGTTCTCCCGATTATTCTCTTATATTGTGTTATGCAAACAAAACTGTTATGCGCATAATAAGTACGCTGATGAGCCTTTACATTATGACCACCTACTCACTAAGCTGTACGATCCCCTTTAGCACGCAAAAAACAGCGGCCATTCAGCGAGGCATCGATTCGATTAGGTTGCGATAGGTATCCTGTGGTATCTGGTACCAGAAGGTCATCCAGTTCCCGCACATTTCGGAGTGGTGGTGATTTAGCGTGAACCAGCTTTTCCAAGTCGAACCACAAATGTTTGACTGGCTTCGTGTCAGATGAATTTGGAGGCATTAACAGAAAGTCACCAGCATGTTCCTCGGACCACTCCTTGACGATTATGACAGTGGTGCATTATCCTGTTGGTAATGGCCATCAGCAGCAAGGAACACAGTTGCCATGAATTGGAGAATTTGTCCGAAACGATATTCAGATACCTGACAGCTGTCAGAGATGGTGCTATTTTGATAATGGGGCCTAAAGTGTCCCAAGAAGACATCTTTCACAGCATAACACCGCCGCAGCCTTTTTCCGCCCAGTATTGTATCCAGGTGCTATAACCTCCGTTGATCATCTACGTGATGAAGCAGGAATCTTGATTCGTCGCACCAAGCCACTTTTTTCCGATCATTCCCGATCCAATCTCGATGATCTTGGGCCCATTTTATGCGTTGTTGGCGATGACATGCAGTGAGCCTGGGGACCCGGCTGGGTCTTCGGCTATGCAGGCCCATGTGCAGAAGGCTACGATGAACTGTGTGCTGTGACACATTGCCCTGATCACTACTGTTGTAGCTGCGGATGATTTGTCGCACTGTGGCCCTGCGGTCGCTGTAAACAATGCGCGACAGTCTCCGCTCCCCTATTGCATAAATGAGCTTGCAAAACGACACACGGCTGGACAACGGTTCGTCGTTTGGCCATCTGTGTACCACTTTTGATACGTACTCGCTACAACAGCAAGTAAAAAAACCCACAATCCGCGCCAGTTCCGAGGCGTCGTGCCATCACAATTTGCCCTTTATCAAGCTGCCGATAAATCGGCAGCTTTTTCCATTTTGACTCCGAACACTCTACAAACCGAAAGCCGGTCTTCCGGTTGTATATATGCTGCTCTGTGAACTTCACCTACATCACCATTCTGTCTCCAGGCGCGCTCGTTTTTCTAGGCTGGGGGTGGTTATAATGTAATGGCTCGTCGGTGTAATTTAAGAGCAAAATTTTGTAGTTTATTTCACAAATCAGTGATTGTTGTGTTGTTGTTGTTTTCTTAATATTCGTACGTGAATTTTAGAGCGATGATTGTCCAATGGTTCTCAGCTGTCCTACTGTGCATCTGCCTCGTGTCTGGAGAGAGGGTGGTGAGGACTACTACTGGAAAAGTACGCGGTACAACGATCCAACTACATGACGGAAAGGAGATTGAAGCATTCCTCGGAATTCCATACGCACAGCCACCAGTCGGAAAACTGCGCTTCGAAAGACCTATAGCCATCTCCCCATGGGAAAGGGAATACAATGCTACATTTCTGCCACTGCCATGCTACCAGAACTATACAGAAAAATTCTACTGGACACCAAACGTTGAAAGAATGACAGAGGATTGCCTATATTTGAACTTATGGGTGCCTGGCTCTCTTCGGGACAATGAACTAAAAGCCGTCTTTGTGTGGATCCATGGTGGAGCCTTTAACATCGGTTCTTCAGAGATGGAACACTACAACGGAGCAGTACTTGCAAGTCGTGGTAACATCATAGTAGTGTCTTTAAACTACAGAGTGGGAATATTTGGATTTCTGACAACTCCAATACCTGACGCCGCAGGTAATATGGGTGTATTTGACCAAATATTGGCTATGAAGTGGATAAAGGCCAACATCAAAGCTTTTGGAGGTGATCCCGAGCTAATAACACTTGCCGGTGAAAGTGCCGGCGCCATGTCTGCAGCTTTGTTCCTCGTTTCACCCCTGACACGCGGGTTAGTAAGACGAGCTATACTGGAAAGTGGTGGGCTTGTTCTTCCCATGTCTGGAACAACAACGCAGAATATGATGAAAATAGCACAGTGGGTAGCAAGCGCAACTGGTTGTTCCAGTGGTGCCGTGAACGTGACCACTAACCCCAAAATGATCGTGGACTGTCTCAAGCAGCTTCCACCCAATGTGATTTCCGAAGCGGAGGGGCTTATTATGAAAACACACCCAATCACTGCTTCACCTCATAATGATGGAGTCGTGACCCCAGTTGATCCGGTACAAATGCTGGCAAACGGTGACTTCCAAGATACAGAGGTTTTGCTCGGTGGTAACAAAGACGAAGGATCAAGCTTTCTGACTTTCATCCTGCCAGAGTATTTCGGGATATACGGTGCCAATGCCGCCGTTCTGAAAAAACGAATAGCCGCTTACATGATTAAAAATGTTTTTCTTAATCTCGAGCAGCAGGATTCTGACGCTATTGTGAGATTTTACGTCGACGGGGAAGGCAACAGGAAACTGCAAAACGAAATCGAAGACGGTGTGGATTACATGAAAACAGCCTTGTACGATTCGATAGGAGATTTCTTGATTTTGTGCCCCACGATGTTTCAAGCAGATTTTATGTCAACTAAATCGAAGCCTGTGTACTTCTACATTTTCACTCATAGGCCCAGTACGACGGTGAATGCGGAATGGATGGGAGTCGCACATTTTGATGAAGTGCCTTTTGTATTCGGCCGCCCCCTGACTGGTGACAAAAATTACACTGAAGAGGACGTAGCTATCAGTGAGAGAATGATGGACAGGTGGATCGCATTTACCAAAACAGGGTAAGTGACTTACAACTTTCGTTCAAAATTCAGTTTTATTTCTGTTAATTATCTTGATTAATACACATTCTTTGCCAAGAAAAAACGCAGCACCTAAAAAGAACCATCCAATTGAGATGAAAATTGGTATGTGCAATGTACATATCATCATCATTGTCAACCATTATCAATCCACTGCTGGACGAAAGTCTCCCCAAGCCTCTTCCACAACGGTCTGTCTTGTGCCAGTCTCCTCCATGCCACTCCCGCATACTTTCGAATTTGATCCACCCATCTCTTATGTGGTCTTCTTCTGGGGCCTTTCATGTCCCTTGGAATCCGTCTAAAATTTCATCTGTCCATCGATGGTCTGTACTTCAGGCAATATGTCCAGCTCATTGCTGTTTCAGAGATTTTACTCTGATCATGATGTCTTCGACTCTTGCCATTTTCTGATCCACGAGTTCCTCTTCTTATCTCTCCTGGGTACACCAAGCATGCATATCTCCATGCTGCTTTGAGTTGTCTCCAGTCTTTGTATGTCCCTTTTAGTTAAGGTCCACGTCTCTTGCCTACTATGTGGTCTTCTTCTGGGGCTTTTCATGTCCTTGGAATCCAGTCTAAAATTTCATTTGTCCATCATGGTTTGTACTTCAGACAATATGTCCAGCTCATTGCCGTTTCAGGGATTTTACTCTGATCATGATGTCTTCAACTCTTGTAATTTTTCTGATGCACGAGTTCCTCTTCTTATCTCTCCTGATTACACCAAGCATGCATATCTCCATGCTTCTTTGAGTTGTCTCCAGTCTTTGTATGTCTCTTTTAGTTAAGGTCCACGTCTCTGCACCATACGTAAGCACTGGAAGAACGCATTGATCAAACACTTTTCTTTTAAAACATAATGGCATATTGCTCTTGAAAAGTATACTGTTTCTTCCAAAGGCTCTCCAGTTAAGTTTTATACGCCGATTAATTTCTTCATCAATGTGACTCTCACTTGATATCTTCTGTCCAAGATAAATGTAGGTATTGGTTATCTCCAGCTTTTCCCCATCAATCGATAAATCTTCATTTCTTGTAAAATCATTGTACATCACTTTTGTCTTCTGAAAGTTCATTTTTAATCCCACTTCTTTACTCTTGTCAGCAAGTTCTTGTTCACACTCTGCATCTCTGACAGGGTGGTTGCAAAAATGACTACATCATCAGCAAAACGAAGGTGAGTTAGATAATCTCCATTAATCTTTGTTTTCCCAGTTCAGTGATTGAAAGACATGTCCATATATAGGAAAGGAAATTATTGCAATTCCAGAGCGGTTGGAGCATTTATTCGGATTAAACACCTACACGATTGATGAAACTAATTCGTGTTAAAATCCGATAGTAGAATAAAATGTCCACTGATCACGATAAATACAAATCCAGTGCACAACGTACCACGTGTTAAAATACTTTACTAATAAAAACACATTAGATCTTTCGAAAACACATCGTCTTCATCATCAGATGATACAGTGTAATATCACGAGATGGACATTGACTTAAATACTGTTGGGTGAGGTCACAAACATGTATACCACGCCCTCTATGAGAGAACAATGCTGACAAAGAATTTGAAATACCACCTCAACATGAAGACCTACCAACTAACACATTTCTCCATGGTTTGGCTATCATTTTTGAAACATAATCATTACAACACCTGTGTCCAAATGAGATAATATACAAACTTTCCATAAAAAGTATCAGTGATTGCTTACCTGGAGTATTCAGGATAGTAACCTTATCCTACTTGGGGAAGTAGGATCTGGACGCCACCAAACGAGACAGAGCAGTTGATAGGCTTCCAGTTTTGAGGCTATACTTGTGCTCTTTTACCTACACGAGTTAAACAAGTCAGTACGTTGTTGAGCCACCTATGTCTCGGATACAAGCAGTTATCAGTCATGGTATAGAAGCATACAGTTCACGGATACTGTACTGAGGTACAGCATGCCAGATGATGTCCAAACTGCGGGCCAGTTCGCTGACATTCCGGGATGGGAGTAGATGCCGTCCCATCATGTCAATATCATGTTCGATCGTTGAGAGGTATGTCGATCGTTCTGACCATGGAAAGGCGTCGACATTACGGAGGCAGCCATGGGAGAACCGTGCAATGTGTGGCAGGGCATTATCCTGTTGAAAGCTTTCTCGTTGGTGGCTCCACAGGAATGACAACACAACTGTTCGTAGAATGACGTCGACGTGCCACTGAGCCGTGAGGGTGGTGCGGACAACTACCAACGGTGTCCGGCTATCGTGGGAAATGGCTCCCAAGACATCACTCCCGGTGTGCACGCCGTGTTTTATTCCTCGGCAAAGGCAGGATCCGTGTGCTGTCCGGCTCGTCACTAGGCACACAGTTAAAAAAATCTACTTAAAAATGAGAACCTGAACCTACTCGGGTTTTTTTTAAGTACAGTAAACGAGTACTTGACATGCTCAAATATAAGTAACCATACGTACTTACAAATAACTGCGTCAATAAATATAAACATAAGCTCGTATTACTTCATTTTAAATATTATAGATTTCAAGAGAAATTGTTTAATAAATGTGTAAAGTGACACACATAAATAATTAGTACAACAAAGTCACTGATCACAAGTAATTTAATTATGCATAAAGTATATTTGTGTGCGTTTTTATTTTGTGTCAGTCTCATAAATAATATATTGTCGCTTCATCACTATATCTGTCATAAAATTGTGCTGTCCATTTGCCCAGCATGTGACAACGAATAATATACTTCCAGTTGATTCTGATGAATAAATGAGTAGGTATGGAGTACACGTTTTCTAAACCTAAAATGAAGCCTCGGATGGCTTTGTACCTAGAGATTCAGGCTGTTGCTGGAGGGACCCGGATTGAAACCTGGCGTGGTGGTGTGAATTTCTAACAATCGCTGAATATAGGACGAGCACGTTAAGTGACGGACCCCGCATTGGAATTCTCCGGCAACGTATCAGGAAGTTCATTCTTAAGCCCCCCACCTCACCCTAACTTATGTCTGCTTTCTATGTGCAAAAATCCTACGTTTGCACGGTGGCGCCATCTAGTGTGCTCTATCTTACTTACAAACTAGCCTGTCTAAATCGCTAGATTCGTTTTTGAGTAGATATATTAATATATGAACTCAAAAATGAGTACATATAATTCAAATTAGAAATACCAGATATACTCACAATTGATTCTCTGTATGTACTCAAAATCGTGTATTTTCTAAAAATGAGGCACAAATACTTGGAGCTATTATAAGCCCAGAATGTACTCAAAAACGACTACTTTTTGCTTATTTTTAAGTACCAATTTTTAACAGTGCATATACACTGAAGAGCAATTGAATTAGACACAGCTGGCGTTATGCAAAATGTGGAGCTGTGGGCAGCCCTGTAAACGGAAACGACATGACGTATGCAGCGATCCGACAATATAAGGAGTGATGCGACAGGAATCAGTAAGAGTCGGACGCAGTATGGGTAAGATGAAGGATCTAAGCGCATTTGATCGTGGACAAATTGTCGGGGCCCGATGAATGGGTTACTCCATCTCGGAAGTTGTGCAAAGCACTGGGATTTTTACGAGCCACTGTGTCACGGGTGCACCGTGAGTAAATCGAATCCGGTAAAACCATCCCTGCAAGGGCCAACTGCCGTGGACAACAGCGTATGGCTGAGCGGGGTCAACGTCGGCTAGCTCGCATTGTAACAGCGGACTGACGGGCCACAGTGCAAGACATCACTCGGCAATTTAACGGTGGTGTACAAAAACGTGTAAGCAGCCACAGCATCCAGAACCATCTCCTCGCTATGGTGTACAGAAGCCATCGTCCCACGAGGGTACCGCTGCTGACCGCACATCACAGATTGCAAAGTTTAGCATGGGCGCGGGAACATCGCCACTGGACCCTGGACATGTGGGAAAATGTTGCCTGGACTGATGAGTCGAGATTCACGTTGTTACATGCGGATGGTAGGTTACGAGTACGGCGCAAACCACATGAAGCGATGGATCCTTCTTGCCAGCAGGGTACTCTTCGAGCTAATGGGGGTGGCATTCTCGTCTGGGCCCTGTTTACGTGGACTGAAATGGGACCCCTGATACGTGTGACATCGTCCCTCACAGGTCAACGTTACCGGGATATCCTGGACGACCATTTGTTCCCTTTTGTGCGTCTTCAACATCCCAGTGGGGACCTCATCCAACAACAAGACAATGCAGCTCCCCCGAATTGTATCCGAATGGTTGGATGAACACTCCACCGACGAGAGAACTCGCTTCCTTGACCAGCTAGGTCCCCTGACCTCAATCCCATCGAGCACATCTGGGATGCCACCGAGAGAGAAGACCTCCCTCCATCAAATCTTCGTGAACTGTGGGAGCTTGTTCAGGGGTCGTGGATCCGTATGGCTTTCCAACGCTTCCGTTGTCTTGTCGAGTCCATACCGAGACGAATCGCCGCCGTCATCAGGGCCGAAAGGTGGTGCTACACGTTACTAGACAGGTATCTCTAATTCAATTGCTCTTCAGTGTATGCGCTGGTCATCGGTGCCAAATGCAAACCGTGACTGATCACGGAAGACAACACGACGCCATTGGACATTATACCACGGTGATCGAACCCGGCATCACTGCACGTGGTGCCGGCGATGCTCGCTGGTAAGTGGTAAGCGACGGAGTGGCCCCCTCGAATGTAGTCCCCGTGTGTCAAGTCCCCCGGAAACGGTCCGGATGTCCACTTTCGTACCTGTAGACGACGCAACATGGCCACAGATGGTTGAGAGCGACGAATTCGGTTCTGTTCGTGCGGCTCTAACAATCTCTCGATTCTCGCGTTTTGTCGTTGCCTTCGGCCGTCCACTGCCCGCGTGCTGCTTAGTTGTTCCCATTGGCGCCAACATCGTCCGATTGCCGCTTCACTCCGACTCAAATGCCTGGTCATACGGTGACTTTACCAACCGGCCCAATTATACGTCCTCTCTCAAAATCGCTCAACTTCTCGTGTTGTGCACAGATCCGATGTCGAGGCATCTTCACAGTCCGTGGTGGTTACTGCAACCGCAATCCTCTATCACAATTATCCTTGCCGGCAAGCTTTGACCTTGACATGCCTTCTTCGATGCGCAGTACGCATGCGCTGTGGTGGGCCACTATTTAGTCATTGGTCGTCACTCTTTAATCATTTGCATATTAGCACCTGAGGTATTTGCATGCGGAGTTTCATCAAAATCGAAGGACTTTCTCAGAGAGCTTCGTTTTGTTGTTGTTGTTTTTTTGCAAAGTGTGTGAACACCAAATATCTATACTCCGAATCAACCTAAGAGTGAACCATTATGAAGGGTACGAAACAGTTACCTCCGCTACGAAAAATAGTCCCTGGCGTTTAGAGCGAAAAGCATAAGAAATATTGCTTACAATCCATTTTTGTTTGCTCAACAGTTTATCAGTCAAAATTGCTATCTAAAAAAATTTCTAGAAGTTAGAGCGCTTTTAGAAATAAATTTGTTCTGAGAAGCTCCTGAATCAAGATCTTCGCACTTTCGGTTGTGACTGCCCACTTGGGATACAACTCGGTCAGGGGAAAAGGGGTGGAAGACCTCTCCCAAAATTAACAACACAGAGACAATTAATTGACAATCGGGGAAACTCGAAGGGTGCGTTACTTAAACAGGCTGTAGGGGAAGCAGTTCGGCCTCCACCAGACCCCCACTGCTTGTGAGATGTGTGGGTGGGTGAGGGGTTAAGAAAGGAAACAGTGGAAGAGCACATTAACGCGGATGGATACCGTTCTTGCGTTCCACGCCGAGATGTGATAAGGCTCTCCCGCCTTTCCCAGTAGTACACTTTTAGGGTAAATTGGAGTATAGCTAAAGCGAACCATTCCGGTAACAAAATAAACAAGAAAGATGACTCGGAATTTCCGGGTGTAATGAGCACGTCTGTTGCATCCGTTCTGTGAAGAATTAAATTTATCAAAGCTATTTAAAGTCAATGGAACCGGTATGGAAAACAATAGCATCTAACCGAAGAAATAAGTTTTTTTCAATCGGGTTTTTAATCCCGCAGATATTGCTGTAAACGGAATCGTGAACTTACGCCCTCTGGTTGCAGACTTATGAGTTAAAAAAATTGAATTTGTATAAGAAACATTTCTCAGCGGAAACGCTCTGCAACAAAGGCAGAATTTTTCAAATCGGACACTTCGAAGCAGAGATATCGACAAATATAAGACATCCATTACGTCCCCCATAGCGGGAAAACGATGCAATATTTTAAGAAGAAAGTATTCTCAAAAGGATTTTCAATGTGAGAGGTATGTGTCCAAGAAAAAAATGTTTACTCGAGTTTTCAGGGGCTTAGATTTTGCTACAAATACACCAGCAGCAGAAATTAACACTTATGCCCCCTGGTGGCCAAACCGTTCTTAATAAATATATGGAATTATAACAAAAACATTTCCTATCAGGAGCTGTATGCGATACAAGAATAATTTTTTCAAATCGGAGTTTTAGAAGCAGAAATATCGGGTAAAACGCAATTCACCTTTGCGCCCCCTAGTGGAAAGTCTATGATTTACTTGAAATTTTTGGATTTATATGTAAAACATGTCACACCGGGAACTCTATCCAAGAAAGAAAGAATTTTTGAAATCGGATCATTATTTTATTTTTATTTTTTTTTTTATTGGAGGTTTAACGACCACCGTGAGCAACTCAATGGGCTATAAGCAGTTACCCCTCCCTAATTTAGAGTCACTGGTTCCAGGGAAGGGAGAGAACCAGTGCCGTAAGACAAACACAACATCCATGCCTCACCGCGGGATTCGAACCTGGACCCCGTTCGGACGAATGATCAGAGGCCATCGCTTAGACCACTGCGCAACCGGGGCGGCTCGGATCATTAGAAGCAGAGATATTGACAAAAATAAGATATACATCTACGCCCCCTGGCAGAGAAACCACGTAACATTTTAAGAAGAAAATATTCAGAAGAGGTTTGTCGACGTGAGTGGTATCGGTACACGAACGATTTTTTTTCAATCGAGATTTTAGAAGCTCAGGTTTTCTGGCAAATACAAAAGAAGCAAGAATGAACACTTACTCCCCCTGGTGGGCAAAGTGTTCGTTACCAAAAATTATATATTATATGCAAAAGAGTTTCCATCAGAAGCTGTATCCTCTGAAGAACAAATTTTTGTTTTGCCATGCCCCAATAATTTTTTCAAATCGGAGTTTTAGAAGAAGGGATATCAGGGAAAACGTAATTTACTTTTACGCCTCCCTAGCGGAAAATCTGCGCGTAACTTGAAAAAGTAACTATACCTTAAATACTCTTCGACATAAGGGGAATCGAAAGATAAAAGAATTTTTTCAGTCGGTTGCTTAGAAGCAAATATATCGAATAAAATGCATTTTGAATTCGACATCATCTGCATTTACGCCCTCTAGCGGCGAAATTATACATCGTAAAAAAATCGAAAGAAAGGATAATCATTCGCACATTTCAAGCTTCCCAATGCAAAAAGAATTTTTCATATCGGAGAAATAGTTGCACAGATATGGTGTCTACAGACGGACGGACAAACCAATAACATAAGCACGATCTTTTTTTACAAAAGACGTGCTAAAAACAATAATTCCTTAAGAACAAACAATATTTTACCGTCCCTCCCCCAGTGATTTCAAAACAAATCCATCATACTGATTGTTGAGTAAATAATTCTTAAAAATCAGGCTTAAAATGGTAGCTTGTTCTCTCAAGAAAGAACAATTACGATTGTTTTCGAATATTGCACCCACACTCCAATCTACAAAGCACGACCAATGATAAACACCTGTTCTATTCTTCCTAACTTCTGTGATTCAAAGCCCGTGCAATGGGGAAAGGGAAGGACTATTACCAGAGTCAGGAATGACATCACTCATGAGTCAACTTGGATATAGAATGATGCCCTGTTGCCTATAACCGTCAGTCTCTCGTTTCTGCCTGATACCCGATGATCGTTAGATACATGTGTGAGGACAATGCAATCAAGATTGATGATAGAAGTGATCATCTATGATAGCCGAATGTCTCTAGTGTACCAGAAACACCGGAAGCCGTTGGTATCCCGTAGGGTTTTCTAGAAACTTGCAGCACGACACATACCGCGAACGTCTTCAGAGAATCTCTGTTCTCGGTCGACATGTTGTGTTCTGCCATGAACCAAGATCTACGTTACAACAGCGGTTGAATTTTACATCCGATAGATGCTTCTTCCAAACATTGCGTAAACGTGGGAGTTGTGTATTTTCAATGCTTTTACCATCAGTTTGCTGGATTCTCAACTTTGTTTTGCCTCTATGGCAACAGCCGTTGAATGGAAAAAACTTTGAACATCTACAACTCCCATGTTCGCGTAATGTTTGGAATGAATGCTCCTTCCAAACATTACGCGAACGTGGCAGTTGTAGATGTTCAATGCTTTTTTCGTCAATCTGCGAGATGGTTCCAACTTGGTTTTGCATTTGTTTTTGTTTTTATATGTAGAGGATTTTAGGGAGTGCCTGACCCCAGGTCTTAAACAACCCTTAGAAATAGGAAGCGATAAAATTTGCGCTAGACTGCCCGATACGAAAATGACACGGAAGCGGGATAGAAAGGGAAAGGAAGACGCCCTTATTTATTACCGGAGGGCAGTACCGGGGGTGGGGCGACTTAACCGGCCCATCCGACGCACGGCGGATATTTAGTGGCTCCAGCGTTCGTCCTGTCTGCGATCGTACCTGAGGTCTTCTCCATGGCAGTCACGAACGTTGACCACTAGGCAACCCGCGGCCCTTGCCGCCCCGGTGGCGCAGTGGTCTAAGCGATGGCCTCTGATCATTCGTCCGAAGGGGTCCGGGTTCGAATCCCGGTGAGGCATGGATGTTTTTTTTGTCTTACGGCACTGGCTCTCTCCCTTCCCTGGAACCAGTGACCCTAAATTAGGGACGGGCGACTGCTTATAGCCCATTTGAGTTGCTCACGGTGGTCGTTAAACCTCCAATCACAAAAAAAAAAAAAAAAACCCGCGGCCCTTTTGCCTTTGTGGCAACAGTTGTTGAGTTTTCCATCTGATGGATGCTCCTTCCAAACATTAGGCGAACGTGAGAGTTGTAGATGTTCGAAGCTTTTTCATCAGTCTGCGAGATGGTTCCAACTTGGTTTTGCCTTTATGGCAACAGCTGTTGAGTTTTCCATCTGATGGATGCTCCTTCTAAACACTAAGTGAATGGGAATTGTAGATACTCAAGGCTTTTTCCACCAGTCTGCGAGATGGTTCCAACTAAGTTTTGCCTTTGTGGCAACAGCTTTTGAGTTTTCCATCTGATGGATGCTTTTTCTAAACACTACGCGAATGGGAATTGTAGATGCTCAAGGCTTTTTTCTTCAGTTTGCTGTTGAGTTTTTCATCTGATGGATGCTCCTTCTAAACACTAAGTGAATGGGAATTGTAGATACTCAAGGCTTTTTCCATCAGTCTGCGAGATGGTTCCAACTTAGTTTTGCCTTTGTGGCAACAGCTTTTGAGTTTTCCATCTGATGAATGCTCCTTCTAAACACTACCCGAATGGGAATTGTAGATGCTCAAGGCTCTTCCCGTCAGTCTGCTGTTGGGTATTGCATCTGATGAATGCTCCTTCTAAACACCACGCGAATGGGAATTGTAGATGCTGAAGGCTTTTTCCATCAGTCTGCGAGAGGGATTCCAACTTGACTTTGCCTCTGTGACAACAGCTGTTGAATTTTCTTTCTGATTGACACTCTTTTCTATTAACGGCATGGCAAAAATTGTACGAATATTCGAGGCATTTTCCCTCAGCTCCTAACTTGACTTGACTTCTGACTTTGTAAAACCAGCCTTTCATTTTTTTTACATCTGTTGGACGTTCCTTTCGAAAACTACGCGATTCTCAAAACTGGCAAATGGCATTCAATAGCACACGTGGGCTTTAGTTTCAATCAGATTACGTTGCTTCGATACGTAAATATGTTACTTTGATACGTAAATATGTTGCTTTGATACGTACATATGTTGCTGTGATGTGTAACTTCTTCTTGAAGGCTTTCCAAAGCTTCACACTGTGTAACAACCTCAGCTGATCTTCTGGCTTATGATTGCAACACAGATTCCACTTAGAATCTGAGCTTGATGTCGTTTTGGATTTTTATAAGAAAGACTGAAACATTGGTTCAACAGTCCCACGCTTCAGACACTTGGCAAGACTTGGTTATGGCGTATTCTTCAATAGCTCGCTCTTTCACGATGAATGAGTAGTAGTCTGTCTGTGTCGTTCGGAGTTTCCGCACCGTCATGTTCTCCAATGAAATGCTATTTTTTTTTTTAGATTGGAGGTTCAACGACCACCGTGAGCAACTCAATGGTCTATAAGCAGTCGCCCGTCCCTAATTTAGGGTCACTGGTTTCAGGGAAGGGAGAGAGCCAGTGCCATAAGACAAACACAACATCCATGCCTCACCGGGGTTCAAACCCGGACCCCTTTCGGACGAATGATCAGAGGCCATCGATTAGACCACTGCCCCACTGGTGTGGCTGAAATACTATTTCAATCAAAACATTTTTTTTACGTTTTCATAACTTCACTTTTACTGTTGCCGCGCGTACGTACTTAAGCAAATTCATTTTACAATCACTAGAATTACACTTGAGTTGAAGGAAAACTAAAAAGTTACCCAGAACTAGTCAACGAATTGTTTCTTTGCATTAAATACATGATCTATATTTGTTTACATGAGGTAAATAAAAATAGGCCGCCCCGATGGAGCAGTGGTCTAAGCGATGGACTCTGATCATTCGTTCGAAAGGGGTCCGGGTTCGAATCCCGATGAGCCATGGATGTTGTGTTTGTCTTAAGGCACTGGCTCTCTCCCTTCACTGGAACCAGTGACCCTAAATTAGGGACGGAAGACTGCTTATAGCCCATTGAGTTGCTCACGGTGGTCGTTAAACCTCCGATAAAAAAAAATGAAAAGATCATGTGAATAAGCAAGTAGATCGTGAGCAATAAACGTAGAGTCCCTAAAGTACCTTCCTGCGGCATTTCGAACAGACAAAGTTAGACCTAGAGCGCCCCTCATCGCGTTACCAACAGAAAAATCGAGCTTTTTATTTATTTATTTTTGTTTTTTTGGTTGGAGGTTTAACGACCACCGTGAGCAACTCAATGGGCTATAAGCAGTCGCCCGTCCCTAATTTAGGGTCACTGGTTCCAGGGAAGGGAGAGAGCCAGTGCCGTAAGACAAACACAACATCCATGCCTCACCGGGATTCGAACCCGGACCCCGTTCGGACGAATGATCAGAGGCCATCGTTTAGATCACTGCGCCACCGGGGCGGCCTTTTTATTTTGAAACATATGCAATAGAAATATTATGCTAGGTCACTGTACTAAAACACTAAGGACTCATTACAGATAAGGTACGCGAAAATATTATTTAAGTTATCGCATTCATAACTCAAGTAGTCTAGTCGAAGTCATAAAATTTTGTCTTGATTTGTTTTCCGGGCCTAGGTAGTATCAGCAGTTCCTTTGAAAATTCCTTCTAGTCAGAAAGGTGGAAAACCTCTGCGCATGTGCAAGGCGGCGTTTTTTTTTTTTTTTTTTTTTTTTTTGGGTTGGAGGTTTAACGACCACCGTGAGCAACTCAATGGGCTACAAGCAGTCGCCCATCCCTAATTTAGGGTCACTGGTTCCAGGGAAGGGAGACAGCCAGTGCCGTAAGACAAACACAACATCCATGCCAGACCGGGATTCGAACCCGGACCCCTTACGGACGAATGATCAGAGGCCAGCGCCTTAGACCACTGCGCCACCGGGGCGGCAGCGCGGCGGCGTTATGGAGATCGCAAAGTTAGTCCAGTCCAGTTAATAGAAAACATGCTCCATGCCATTCAGCGGCAATTTGGCACACTGTCGCAATAGAAATACACTCTCCTAAAACATGAAATGTTCTCTCTAAGAATACTATTATTAAGATGCGGTTTTTAGATATGGCAGTGATCTTGAACTAAAGCTGCGTGAAATGGGATATCTTTACCAGCAGAACGAAATAAACGCTACACGGTTCAGTGATGCAGAAACGCTTTCATACACGCACCAATAATGCAGTCAAGAAATGTTCGATTTTACTGATACACGATGAAATCTTTTGACTGGTTATGTCGAACTCAAAGCTGCAGTTTTGTCATAGTATACGCAACTACACTTGCGTTTGATACCATGGAGGAAAACAGCTACAACGAAAATGCAACACCAAACAATTAGCTAATGCACGTAATCAATATGCAACATAATGGTCTTAGGTAGTGTTCCTTTTTTACGCTTTCCAACCGTAGGTTGAAGAAGCGTATATGCTCCAGCTTTGTCTGCCTGTCCGCCCGTCTGCACGGTAACTCACGTAAAAATGGTTCGATTTCGATGAAATTTTAGTGTGTGGTAGGGGAACACCTGGGGACGAACCCTATTGAAAACGGGCAAAATGGGGTCAATGGTCAGGACATAGGAGCGGGATCCATTCCATTGCCCTTATACGTCATAACTTGCGTAAAAATGGTTCTATTTCGATGAAATGTTAGTATGTGGTAGGGGACCACCTGGGGACAAACTCTATTGAGAATGGGCGGAATGGGGTCAAAGCTGAGAACATAGGAGCGGGATTTATTCCATTGCCCTTATGCGTCATAAGTTGCGTAAAAATGGTTCGAATTCGATTAAATTTTAGTATGTTGTACGGAACTACCTGTGGACTAACCCTATTGGAAATGGGGTCAAAGGTCAGGACAAAGTATCGGGATCCCTTCCATCGCCCTTATGCGTTATAACTTACGTAAAAATGCTTCGATTGAGACTAAACTTTATCATGTTGTTCCGGAAGTATACTTTACCGGTTTTGTTGAATATCATCAAAATGGGGTCAAAGGTCAGGTAATAGGAGCGAGATTTATTTCACAGCCATTATCCTCGTAACTTGAGTAATAACTTGAGTAATGATTTCTGGTATGTTGGAAAACGTATCATAATCAATGCATTGTATGATATTACTAACTTGTTTCTTTTAGTACGGAGGTTTTATTACCAACGAAAGCAACCTTAAGGCCTAGAACAGAGGTTCCCAATCTGTGCGTCGCGACGCCCTAGGGCGTCGCCGGCCTTGGTCTGGGACATCACGACTATAAGGAAAAACTAGAACTTATACACTGAAGAGCAATTGAGTTAAAGACAGCTGGCGTTATGCAAATGTGGCGCTGTGGGCGGCCCAGTAAACGGAAACGACATGACGTATCCAGCGATCCGACAATATAAGGAGTGATGCGACGGGAATCAGTAAGAGTCGGACGCAGTATGGATAAGACGAAGGATCTAAGCTCATTTGATCGTGGGCAAATTGTCGGGGCCCGACGAATGGGTCACTCCATCTTGGAAGTCGTGCAGGCACTGGTATTTTCACGAGCCACTGTGTCACGGGTGCACCGTGAGTACATCGAATCCGGTAAAACCATCCCTGCAAGGGCCAACTGCCGTGGACAACAGCGTGTGGATAAGCGAGGTCATCGTCGGCTAGCTCGCATTGTAACAGCGGATAGACGGGCCACAGTGCAAGAAATCACTTGGCAATATAACGCTGGTGCACAAAAACGTGTAGGTAGCCACACCATCCAGAGCCATCTACTCGCTATGGGGTACAGAAGCCATCGTCCCACGAGGGTACTGCTGCTGACCGCACATCACAGGTTGCAAAGATTAGCATGGGCGCGGAAACATCGCCACTCGACCCTAGACATGTGGGAAAATGTTGCCTTTACTGATGAGTCGAGATTCACGTTGGTACATGCGGATGGCAAGATACGAGTACGGCGCAAACCACATGAAGCGATGGATCCTTCTTGCCAGCAGGGTACTCTTTAAGCTGGTGTGGGTGGCATTCTCGTCTGGGAACTGTATACGTGGACTGAAATGGGACCCCTGGTACGTGTGACATCGTCCCTCACAGGTCAACGTTACCGAGATATCCTGGACGACCATTTGGTCTCGTTTGTGCGTCTTGCAGCAGATCCACCATCAATCTTCATTACTGCTGGGCAGAAAGAGTTAATAGACATTACTTCAGACTCCACACTCAAAATGAAATTCTCTTCCGGAACTCTACCACAGTTTTGGAACATTGTGGCACAGGAGTACCCAGAACTGAGTAAGAAAGCCGTGAAAGTAATTCTCCCTTTTGCCACAACCTACCTTTACGAGGCAGGATTTTCAGCTTTGGTAAATAAAATCCAGATATGGAAGCAAAGTTAACGTTGAGAAGGTGATCCGGGTAGCTGTATCGAATATCGTTCCCAGATTCAATGTTTTGTGTGACGAGAAACAAGCTCTCTCATCCCATTAAGACGCAAATACGTCTGTTAGGTAGTTTCTAAAATTACTGTAAAAATGTGAAAGCCAAA
Organism: Macrothele yani; assembly: GCA_039090855.1. Lineage (NCBI taxonomy): Eukaryota > Metazoa > Arthropoda > Arachnida > Araneae > Macrothelidae > Macrothele > Macrothele yani. Next base: position 54,709,021 of record CM077028.1, read on the forward strand.
TGAAGAGTGTTACCATTGTGAAAATATGTCTATGTCATCAACGTTTTTTATTGTAGGTTTAATGACCACCGTGAGCGACTCAATGGACTATAAGCAGTCGCCCTTCCCTAATTCAGGGCCACTGGTTCCAGGGAAGAGAGACAGAGGGCCAATGCCGTAAGACAAACACAACGTCCATGCCGCCGCCCCAGTGCTCTAAGCGATGGCCTCTGATCATTCATCCGAAAGGGGTCCTGGTTCAAATCCCGGTGAGCTATGGATGTTGTGTTTGTCTTACGGCACTTGCTCTCTCCCTTCCTTGGAACCAGTGACCCTAAACTAGGGACGGGCGACTGCTTATAGCCCATTGAGTTGCTCACGGTGGTTGCTAAACCTTCAATCAAAAAAAAAAAAAAAAGAAAAACCCGGACCTCTTTCGAACGAATGATCAGAAGCCATTGCTTAGACCACTGAGCCACCGGGGCGGCCAATTTCTTCTTATTCAGTTCTGTAATTTTATTCTAATTTTGTATTTTTACATTAAAAAGAATACAAGCTAATAATGTAAATGACTAATTTATTTTTTAAAAAAATACCACAAACTGGAATTTCGGCATTTTGTTTTTAAATTTTGGGTACAGAAAATGTGACATGTGAAGAACGACGCTGTCTCAAAAAGTTTGGGAACCCCTGGCGTAGAAGTCTCCCCGGTGGCGGGGTGTAGTTGTCTAAGTGCTGAATTCTGATCATTCGTCCGAGTGTGAAAACACATATTTGTCCGAGACGGATGAAATCGAATTCGCGCTCCCTCACTCCAGAGAAAATTTTCCTCCCAACTAAGCTACGCTGGTGAAAATATTCCAAATACGTGGCGACAGTTAATAAATAAATACATCGCTCTGTCCACGTTCCAGAAACACACAGCAACCGAAAAATTGTTTTCGGCCGCCGCTGTGGAATCGAACCAACAGAACTCTCTGGATCGCGCCGAGTGCGTTACCTTTACGCAATTTTACAATTTTTCGGTTGCTGGAAGTTTCTGGAACGTGGACAGAGCGATGTATTTATTTATTATTAAGCTACGCTGACTAAATCATCATGAAGCAATGTATATTAGGACAAAGTCCTCTATAGTACTGTTACCACGTTGTAGTATATGAGCTCAGAAAAGACAAGGCAGCCCCGGTGGCGCAGTAGTCTAAGGCGTTGGCCTCTGATCATTCGTCCGTAAGGGGTCCGGGTTCGAATCCCGGTCAGGCATGGATGTTGTGTTTGTCTTTCGGCACTGGCTCTCTCCCTTCCCTGGAACCAGTGACCCTAAATTAGGGACGGGCGACTGCTTATAGCCCATTTTGAGTTGCTCACGGTGGTCGTTAAACCTCCAATCAAAAAAAAAAAAAAAAAAAAAAAAAAAAGACAAGTTGACTTCAATGATAATGGAATATTTTTATTTGAACCTAAGAATATTTCTACATATACAATATATTTACATTTAAATATTGAAAGCTCATATAATTTGTATCCAGTGAGACATAAAAATCAGCAATGAGGTATATGGAGCAATATATATTGCGCTTACCTTACTCCGGCTTCTGTCCTTCTGGTTTGCAATCAATCATGCTACTTGTCCGGTGTCCACTGTTGAACCACATCATTAAAGGTATTCCACGTTCAAAGTTCAACATAAACACGAACATCAGCACAATTCTAAAAGAAGGGGGTGATGAGTTAAAATAATTCGAGACTATTGTTAAGACTTGATTACGTCGACGCAGCCAGAATTTCAGCAGTTGAAACATTTTTGTTGTTCTATGCCAAGCTATTATGCAGTATCAAGATTAAAAGATTTAAAAAGTCAACAAGTCCTTCCTCGCTCGCCCGGACATGTTTCAGGCAACACTGTGCGCATCTTTAGCGGTCGTTTGTAAGAGACATCCATCTGCTTTTATTGTACTGACTACCTCTTGGTCACTAGTCGACTCATCGCTCATTGGTCCTGTACTCGTGCGTAGGTTGATAACGTGATTTACGACATTTGCCATTGTTGCACTATCTGGTGTTCATTTTATGTAATTTCATTATTCATCGTTGTTGGATGAGACATTTTCAAGAAATTTAGTTTTTATGTACTTTTCTTCTGTTTCTTTTTCTTTTGTTATTATGCATCGCCAGGCAAACGGCAATTCAAGTGGTGATTGTTCATTGCAATTAAATTCTCTGGTTTTTTCTATCAAAACAGACTCAGAAGAAAAGTACATAAAACTAAATTTATTGAAAATGTCTCATCCAACAACGGCCGCCCCGGTGGCGCAGTGGTCTAAGGCGCTTTGGCCTCTGATCATTCGTCCGTAAGGGGTCCGGGTTCGAATCCCGGTCAGGTATGGATGTTGTGTTTGTCTTACGGCACTGGCTCTCACCCATTCCCTGGAACCAGTGACCTTAAATTAGGGACGGGCGACTGCTTATAGCCCATTGAGTTGCTCACGGTGGTCGTTAAACCTCCAATCATAAAAAAAAAAAAAAAAACATCCAACAACGATGAATAATGAAATTACATAAAATGAACACCAGATAGTGCAGCAATAGCAAATGTCGCAAATCACGTTATCAACCTACGCACGAGTACAGGACCAATGAGCGATGAGTCAACTAGTGACCAAGAGGTAGTCAGTACAATAAAAGCAGATGGATGTCTCTTACAACCGACCGCTGAAGATGGGCACAGTGTAACCTGAAATATGTCCGGGCGAGCGAGGAAGGACTTGTTGACTTTTTAAATCTTTTAATCTTGATACTTCATAATACACTATCTACCAACAAGTAATTAGACACCCCTGCAATCAACGATATCTGCGGTCCTGATACACGTCACGGCCGCAGCCGTTAAATATCGTGTGGGAAACAACAACGCAACCAGTCGCATGCAAGATGCCACGCAGTTCGGAGCTCTCTGATTTCGAGAAAGGTGTAATCGTCGGGTATCACAGAAATGGCCGATCCATACGTGACATATCCAGCGAGTTGAAGTACCCAAAATCGACAGTGGCCTACGTGATTGGTAAGTGGAAGATGAGAGGTGACTGTCGGAATGTGCCCCGACCCGGCGGACTCACAAAACTGGGAGTTAGACCAACGGGTGCTGGCCAGAAGAATTCGGAAGAACCGCACCAAATCAATGGGCCACATCCGCGAGGAGTTTCAACAGGCATCCGGGAGTGTTCTTTCGATGAATACCATCCGTAAGGAAGCCCATCTGCTCGGTTATCATGGACGTGCGGCCGCCCACAAGTCTTTCATCACCAAGTCCAATAGCGCTGCTCGGCTAACGTGGTGCAAATAACGTCGACAGTGGACCGTTGAACAGTGGAAACAGGTTCTCTGGAGCGACGAATCAAGGTTCACCCTCTACCGTTCGGATAGCAGGGTCTGGGTTTGGCGTCTGCCTGGAGAACGCCTCCTGCCGGAATGTATTGTGCCAACTGTGAAGTTCGGCGGCGGTGGAATTATCCTATGGGGGTGTTTCTCCTGGTATAGCACGGGACCCTTGGTCGCAATTCCTGGTAGACTCAACGCCGAGACGTACTGCACCATTTTGGATGACCATGCGCTTCCTACGTTGTGGCAGTTTTACGGGGTGGATCCATCTTACTTTTAGGATGACAATTCCCCCTGTCATGTTGCGAGGTCCACCATGGCTTGGTATGGTGACAGTGGGGTTAATCGAATGGACTGGCCTGCGCAGAGCCCGGACCTTAACCCTATCGAGCACCTCTGGGACGAGTTGGAGCGTTGACTTAAGGGGTGCCCTCACCGTCCGAAATCGGTGAAGGAACTGGCCTGTCTTCTCCAAGTCGAGTGGAAGAAAATACCGCTAGCCGTCGTACAACGCATGGTTGAGAGTATGCCCCGGAGCGTCGCAGCTGTAATCCCCGCTCGTGGAGGCTCCACCAACTATTGAAGGTGAATAAACTTCGTTTTCCTTTGCTATCACAGGTGTCCAATTACTTGTTGGTAGATAGTGTAGCTTGGCATAGAACAACGAAATGTTTCAACTGCTGAAATTCTGGCTGTGTAGACGTAATCAAGTCTTAACAATAGTCTCGAATTATTTTAACTCATCACCCCCTTCTTTTAGAATTGTGCTGATGTTCGTGTTTATGTTGAACTTTGAACGTGGAATACCTTTAATGATGTGGTTCAACAGTGGACATCGGACAAGTAGCATGTTTGTTTGAAAACCAGAAGGACAGAAGCCGGAGTAAGGTGAGCGCAATATGTGTTGCTCCATATACCTCATTGCTGATTTTTATGTCTCACTGGATATAACTTATGTGAGCTTTTAACATTTAAATGTAAATATATTGTATATGTAGAAATATTCTTAGGTTCAGATACAAATATTCAATTATCATTGAAGTCAACTTGTCTTTTCTGAGCTCATATACTGCAACGTGGTAACAGTACTGTAGAGGACTTTGTCCTAATATACATTGCATATCTCCCACATATTTTATTCGTCGCTGAAGATTTGTCGTCTTGACACGTGCTTTTTAACTCTGTAGTACGTCAGATCATCACTCTTTTAATTATTTTGTTTTTTGTTTTTGAAGCGAAGAATGAATTTCCATTAATTCTAGACGACGTGTGGAACAAACAACAAAAATTTTCCGAAGAACCCAACCGTCAGTGTATCCATTTTTACGTTCGGGCTCCAGCGTGAAAACACATATTTGTCCGTGACGAAATAAATTTGCGCCCCCTCACATTCCGTCCGTGTAGCCTCACTCCGCTACACGGACGGGATGTATTGCCGCAGATTTGTCGTCTTTTCACGTGATTTTTACCTCTCTAGTACGTCACACGAGATGGGTTCAGGTTCTGATCCCGTGAGGCATGGGTGTTGTGTTTGTCTTACAGCACTGGTTCTCTCTCCGTTTCCTGTAACCTGTGGCCTTAAATTAGGAACGGACGACTGCTAATAGCCCGTGGAGTTGTTCACAGTGGTCATTACACCTCTAATTTAAAAAGACAGAAAGCTATAAGCAGTTGCCCTTCCCTAATGGGGAAAACATTGAGAGATACCTATATCCAGAAGTGGCCATAAAAAGGGTTAAAAGAGCGAAAGAAAGAAATGTGGGAACACTTGTTCCAGGAAGGGAACAGAACCAATTTCGTAAAAAAAAACGCAACAGCAATGCTTCGATCGAAGTTTGGTACCTGGCCAACTCAGGTGTACTGTTAAAGGCAAGAGCTGAGACCAATGCGGCACTGAGTCGGCTTAGTATGTTTTAATCACGTCTTTTGAGAAACGGAGACATGTTTATATTCTTGCTTTGTTACTTCGCCGGCATGGCTATATTTCTAACACTAGTGTTAGTATAATTCTTTCTAAAACGATTACACAGTACAGGGAGTTTTCAGTTGGCTTTCTTGTCTGTGCTTCAGTACTTCTGTATGTCTCAAGGCTGATATCTGATCTTCTCAAAATCGGAGTGAAAAAAGGAAAGGCTTATATTCAGATGAGCTCAGTTAACACCAGTGCTTCTTTCAGGACATTTTGGCCAGGGCAAAATGGAACCTTATAGGAAGCAAGTTTTCCACTTTCCATGTAGAGGGTGGTTATAAATTTGTTGGGCAAAAAGAAAACTTTATTGTGCCTATTTATAAAGATGCATATTGTGACGTACCTGCCAGTAGGACGCACACGACATAAAGGCATATAGCAATCAGAATAAAACGTCCGCGTAGCTCAATTGGTAGAGTGACTTATTCCGGAATGAGGGGATCCGGGTTCGAATCCTGGCGTAGACCACAAATGACGGAGATTTTTACTTCGTTATAATATGGTAACAAGTACGAATAATACACAGGGTGCATAGGAAAGTCTCTTTAGCCTGGAATAACTTGCGAACGGAGAGAGGTACAGTTATGCAAGTGAGATAACGGTACAGTAAAGCGACTACGCCTGATCGAATGCAACCAATAGCAGCGCCCTTAGTGGCGAAATGCGGAAGTTAGCCATTGCAAATCGAAAACGAAAAGAGATAGGACAAAATTTCCAATTACACAGTTGTAGATCATCAATTATTTAGTACAAAACGACATTTGTTTCATACGGATAAGATAAATTGTCGCCTGAATATCCTACAATGTCCGAAATCGATGCACGACGATTCGAATCTGCATTTTCACATTTCGCAAATGTAGCAGTATGTAAATGCAGATTGTGACGTTGTACCGTACCTACGATATAAAAACCAGTAGCAGGATGTACCCTGATCAGAAATTTAGATCAACGTACGCTGTGTGAGAATGGTGAGCTTGGGTTTTTTGGGGTTACGTAAAACATCAGGTTTATGCAACAGCGCCTACAAGTCTGCTGGATCTACGTCTTCGTGTTACAGATGCTTGCAATAGTGTGACACCTTCCATGCTGAGGAATGTGCATGCAGAGTTACTTTCACAAATACAAATGTGTATCGTGAGCAAACTCTTCTAACATACTCGACGTCAACTTTTTATCACTGTGCGCCAGTTTACCTTTTTGTTTTTGTTTTGTATGAAGTCATCAAACTGCATTGACATAAGTACGCATTTATGCAATAAATTGTGGGCATTTGATCATACCTATGCCTGTTCCCTTCAAACGTTCCCACAAAAGGTCGCGCATGGATTTCGGATATTTTAGGGTATTCAGGCGACAATTTATCATATTCATGTAAAACAAATGTCGTTTTGTCCTAATTAATTGATGCTCTACAACTTTGTAAAATGGAAATCGTGCTCTATCTCTTTTAATTTCCGACTTGCAATGGCTAATTTCCGCATTTCGCCACTAGGGGCGCTGCTATCGGTTGCATTTGATCAGGCGTATTCGCTTTACTGTACCTTTATCTAACTTGTATAACTGTACCTCTCTACGTTCGCAAGTTATTCCAGGCTAAAGGGAATTACCTATGCACCCTGTATAGTTAAACACACCAAGTCTACCTTTTTTCACAAATGCTCGATGTGGCTTCCCTTGGTTACTCTGCAAATGTCCCATCTGTAAATCGGTTCTTCCCACATTGCTGTCAGCATGTCGGCACCGTCCTATGCGAGTGCAGCGGTGAATTCTTTATTTTAGTTCAGGAAGGGTCTTGGGAAGCTGCAGAAGGTAAGCCTAATCTTTAACAAAACCCCATAGACCGAAATGTAGGAGCGTTTGCTCCGGTGATCGGGGGGAGGGGCCTGTAATTCAGCCTCCGCGACCAATCCAAACTGGAAATTCAGCATCAAGGTAAGAAGTGGCGTCCTTTTGGTAGTGAGGAGACGCCCCGACACGTCTTGCGCTAGTAAATGAAACCTCTTTCCATCATTGTTTCCTTGAGAATTGGCATTAGGTAAATCTGAAGCATGTCCAGGTATGTAATTCTGGTAATAGTTCTTGCACCAAAGAAAAATGGGCCAAAAACGGAAGCATAACTCACACCTTGGGAGAACTTTTGACTTGGGACTGTCCCTTTCATGTTCCAAGATGGTATGGGAATTTTCTGATCCCCAAACCCTCACAGCAATGGCTATTCACTTTGCCATTTAAGTGAAAGGCCACCTCGTTACTGAACACCAACTTCGACAATAAATCATCAGCTTCCATGCGATTTAACATATCGCTGCAAAACTCTGTTCTCTGCTTCTTGTCGCCATCTTTCAGAGCTTGAAGGAGCTGCAATTTGTAAGGCCTAAATTTCAGACGTTTCCTTAGGATTTTTGTCACTCTCGATTTTGGAACTCAAATCTCCAGACTTGTTCGTGTCGTCGATTTACGGGGGCTTCGCAGAAATGCTGCTCCCACTGCATCAACCGTCTTCTCGGGAATTCTATGTCTGCCTTGGCCGCTGTTCCTATGAGCCACACACGCAGTCTCGATAAATCGTTTTGTACCGTGCTACAATCGTGTCCCTTTTCGGTGCAGTTTTCCCGTATTCTCGACGAAAATGTCGTTGCACTTGTGTTGCTGAAAACGTCTCGTGAAAGCACAGGCAGCATTTCGCTTTTTCCGCGCCTCCAAACGTCGCCATCGAACCGAGAACAATGAAACAATGGTGATGGGAGCAATTACGCTTTCTCTCTTGGCGGCAATACGTGACCTTGCATAACTCAGCGCCTTCTGCCCACAAAAAAAAAAGGTCCACAAAAGGTAAACTTTGTGTGTTTAACTATATATTATTTGTATTTATTCTCATATGCAACTTCATACCTATGCACACTAACATTTTCCTCTTGCCCTACTAATTTATAACCACCCTGTATATACTATATGATTTTTAAGTACTATATTTACATACACTGGCGGAAAGTGAAAAAGAACACCAAGAAGGAATTGGCGGACGATCATGAAATTTACATATGTTAATGGGAGCGAGTTTACGTAGGTGTGATGTTAATTTCGGGACCAACTGGTGAGCGCTTACGCCACAGCACGGCATAATATACAACTTATCGTCGGTGGTATTTAAGGAGTACGGCGAAGTGAATGTAATCAGTCGTCGGCGTGCGGACACGTACGAAGACCCTGAAGAAGCTGCAATGCCTGGACATGGAAGACGTGTACGATTTCAGCAGTTACCGGACTTTGAGCGAGGTCATCTAGTCGGACTCAGCGAGGCCGGGTGGTCGTATCGTCGTATTGCGGAGCGAGTTGGACGAGAAGTATCGGTGGTGGTACGATGGTGGCGTAGATGGTCCGAGAAACATTCCCACACGAGAAGACGTGGAACCGGGAGTCACAGACGGAGTGATGAGTGGACCGATCGACGCATAAGAAGAGCGGCGTTGTCAGGCAGAACATCCACTGCGACGCAAATCCGAGCTGCCGTTGCACCTGAGGTGACTGTGCGAGCAATCCGCAACCATCTACTGGATGCAAGACTACGTGCACGTGTGCCTCTGGCATGTGTACCTCTGACTCCAGCCCACCGTCAGGAACGGCTGCAGTGGTATCGCCAACGTCTGCACTAGAGAACACAATGGCGAATTGTCGTGTTCAGCGATGAAAGCAGATTCTGCTTGGGAGCCTTCGATGGCCGTATGCGTGTTCGCAGACGCACAGAGGAGCGTCTCCACCGTTCTTGCATCCGCCAGCGACACACAGGGTCTACACCTGGTCTTCTGGTGTGGGGAGCGATCCGCTATCACTCCCGTACAAAACCGGTGTTTGTACCGGGTACGTTAAACAGCACTTCCTGCATCAACAGCATCATTCAGCCCGTTGTTGTGCCATTTGTAAGGTCGGTCCATCATGGTGTTTTCCAGTAAGATAACGCACGCCCACACACGGCACGTGCAACGCAACATGCACTTCAGGGTGTGAGACAACTTCCATGGCCTGCACGTTCACCGGATTTGTCCCTCATTGAGCACGTGTGGGATTTTATGGGACAACGACTTATCCGGTCTCCACGGCCAGCCACGACCATCCCCGATTTACGCGTCCAGGTTGAGGATGCTTGGAACTCAATACCCCAAGCTTACATCCAACATCTGTACGACAGACTTTATGCCAGAATTGCACAGTGTGGCGGCTCAACCTCGTACTAACCATGTTACATGGAAACGTTATTTTTCAGTTTACCAGCAAATACAGCTGTATTTTGCCATAATGTTTTGATCACGTTATCCTTTGTTTTCCGTTTTTATGCTGTATAAATTTCGTTGGTATCAGACGTCTCCTTCTTGGTGTTCTTTTTTCACTTTCCGCCAATGTATAATACTTGAACAAATATTAAAAAAATATGTAATGTGAAAAATTATTTCTATCATCAAAAGAAACGAAACTTTCATTATAGCCCTAATTTATTAACATTTGGCTCGGTAAAATGAAATGTCTTCGGGGGCGAATGGTCGTTTCCAGGGGCTTCGCCCTCCCGGATGTATGCCTGAAAGAAACACTAGTCAGCACTCAGGAATTATTTCATGTCTTTTTGTCCATCGACCAGTAAGTCCGTATGTCTCTCTGAGAGAAAATATTTTCTTGAAGTCAAATTTTTCCATTTTATGTCGTACAAATGATAGCATGTCTAATTTCAGATTTTCTTCGTCTAGAATTTTCCTCTAACTGTCAAAAATTATACTTCCGTTTGCCATTATAGTTCTGTATCTAGATGAAGGATGAGGGAAATTATTTTAGATCGATTAGGTTCCACCATGACTGAAATATTTTAATAAGTTTATTCTAAATGTAAGCAACATTTCTCCGCGGGTTTTTTAAAATTGGACCTGAAAAATTCCTTTGGCATTTAATTGAAGCAATAAGTTGTTCATTTAACTGAAAGTCCTTGAATCTTCCGCCAAACTAACTGGTGGTAACAACTTATTATTTTTCTTAGATTTTTTAATTTCGCTGTGAATCTAGATCGTTTATATAAAAAGTCACAAAACTGTTGTCAGGTAGCGTAATACTCATAATTAATGCAATACTTGAAGTTCATCATCAAACCAGCGACAGTACGAGGTACGACAGTGTAATTGTCAGAACGACCGCGTAGTGACGCCCTTGTGGCGATGCAGGCGGAGTCACGTGCCTATGCGTGTCTGGGCATGCTTCATGTCGTGCATGCGTTAACTGGAAACCAGTAGAGCCATTCGGGAGTTAGCGATTGGGAAGGCAATTCAAGTCTGTGTGTGCGAGTTTTGAGATACAAATGAGTGATAGAAATTTTTACCAGCGCATTAACATAAAATTTTTAGCGTAGATCGGTAAAAGTGTTACTGAAACGTTAGAGCTGTTGAAAGTGGCGTATGGGGAGGATGCTATGGAAAGGTCAAGTGTCTTTGAGTAGTATAAGAATAGAAAAAAACACGCACGTCACGCACACAGTTCAAGCAAGACCATGCTTGCGTTTCTTTCTTCTATCACAAAGAGATAGTTTATCACGAATTCATTGAACAGGGACAGTCAATCATGAATGCCATTTAGAGGTGTTGAAAAGGTTACGGAATTCTGTTCGAAAGAAAATGAATGAAATGTCTTGGGACATTTTCATTCCGCAGTTCAGAATTTTTCTGAACTGCGGAATGAAAATGTCCCAAGACATGATGCACTCGGTGTTCGCGACTTCCTGGCTAAGAAATCATTTACCAAATTGGATCATCCACCCCATTCACCTGACTTAGGCCCTTGTGATTTCTGTCTCTACCAAAAATACAAACTCCCATGAAAAGACGAAAATGTTCCGACATTTTTGACATCCAGCGTAGCGTGACAAAGTAACTCAAGAATAATCCAGAAAAAGAGTTCCAAGTATGTTTTCAGCAATGGCAACAGCGTCTAACTAAATGCATAGCTGCGGAATAGGATTGCTTCGAAGATGACAAAGGAACTCAAGAGTACTCCACAAACAGAATTCCAGGTATGTTTCCAGCAATGGCAACATCCTCAAGCTAAATGCATAGCTGCGGAATGGGATTACTTCGAAGGTGACAAAGGAACTGAAGAGTATTCCAGAAAAAGAGCCCCAGGTATGTTTCCAGCAATGGCAACATCCTGAAACAAAATTCATAGCTGCGGAACGGAATTACTTCGAAGGTGACAAAGGAACTCAAGCGCATTCCCAAACTAAATAAATACATAACTGCGGAATGGGGTTACTTCGAAGGTGACAAAGGAACTGAAGAGTATTCCAGAAACAGAGTTTCAGGTATGATTCCAGCAATGGCAACAGCATCAAACTAAATGCATAGCTGCGGAAGGAATTACTTCGAAGGTGAGAAAGGAACTCAATAGAATTCCAGAAACAGAGTTACAGGTATATTTCCAGCAATGGCAACATCGTCTAACTAAATACATAACTGCGGAATGGGATTACTTCGAAGGTGTCAAAGAAACTCAAGAGTATTCCAGAAACATTGTTACAGGTATGTTTCCAGCAATGGCAATATCGTCTAACTAAATGCATAGCTGCTATACGTTAGCTATTCCTTTCGTTAAACGATGACTTCGAAGGTGACAGGAACTCAACATTGTTCCAGAAGCAGAGTTTCAGGTATGTTTCCAGCAATGGCAACATCGTCTAACTAAATGCATAGCTGCGGAAGGGGATTACTTCGAAGTCTTTGAACGAGTGTTAGGGGTCATCTTCTACCCTATATCTGCAATGTAAATTCCTTTGCACACATTTTCTCGAAGACTATTATTTTGCAGCACTTTACATTTTGAGCACAAATAAACACGACCCATAGATAATATATGCCATAGTTATTATTCCAAAAAAATTGTTAGAAATGTTTTTGAAATTCAATTTATCTGACTCGAAAGCATTTCGATTCGGCGCTAGATGGAGCGATAAGTTAGCATAGCAGTGTTTCTGTCTGGAAGCAACGAAATCTCTTATTTCTGCCTGATAAGATGAACCCTAACACTCATTCAAAGACAGCCTTGAATCAGTACAACTTCATATGGTATTTTCAGTGAAGAAGCAAATCTCAAATTTCTGAATTATTCTTTTAAAATCTGTAAAATAATTCGTTGATTACTCTAAATTGCCAAGAAAATTAATAAATGGTGCTTACCCTTACTTGAAATAATTCAAACTCCTTGGCTTTCTCTTCCATTATTTGCAGAAAAGCTAACTCATTGTTTCAGTGTATACGAGTTTTATGATATGTGTAACGTCTTGTCTCTAATGTAAAGGCGTGGTTCTTTCTGTACTGCCCAGAAAGAATCACACCTATATATAGGAATCATTAAATACAACTGATTCCTTTTGTATTTAATTTGGGAATTATTAAATACAACAGGAATCAGTTGTACATCCTGATTCATAAAGAAGTATACAGTTTCCAGATGCTGTAAAACAGTGACAGTTGAATACACGAACCACAACTGCAAACCGTTACGTAGATGTACTCATAAAGTTTGTGTCCCGCTACTGAGGGAAATGACGTTTGCGACAGCGCGCGCGACTAGTCAGTCAAAATGGCACCCTCTGCAGTGGAGAAGGCGTTTTGTGTTCTTGAATTGAGCAAAACGGAATCTGTAACTGTTGTGCAACGGCATTTTCGATCACGATTCGTAAACGAACCTCCAACCAGAAAATCTATCTACGATTGGCATAAAAAATTTGAAACTACGGGCTGTTTGTGCAGCCGTAGTTTCAAATTTATACGACCGCGTGTATCGGAAGAAGTCGTCCATAGTGTTTGCACCGCCATTCAACGAAGACCGGAAAAATCAACGCGGAGGGTGAGTCGTGAAGTGCAGATTTCACAACCCACTGTCTGGAGGACAAGGCATTTGCCCCTCCTCTTCCTGTTGATCTAGCGGAGATGATACCGTGTATCACAGCCACCATCACTGCACTTGATTCAGATATCTTACCTCGCGTTTGGGCGGAAATGGATTACCGGTTGTATGTGTGTCGTGTGACTAAGAGTGCACCCATAGAACATCTGTGACTGTCTCTAAAAAACTTTAAAATTACCCTACAATTATGTTACAGGTAACATAAAATATCTTATATTGTTCTTGTTTTATAGTGCGTTGAAACTGTATATTTCTTTATGAATCACCCTGTATTTAATGATTCCCATAACTACGTTAAAAATATAAATTGTTAAAATGAATATAGCCCCGGTGGCACAGTGGTGTGGGCGCTGGCTTATGGCCATTCGTCCGAGATGGGTCCAAGTTCGAATCCCAGTGAGTCATGGATGTTGTGTTTGGCTTCCTCCCTTCCCTGGAACCAATGACCCTAAATTAGGGACAGGTAACTGCTCATAGCCCATTGAGTTGCTCAAGGTGGTCGTTAAACCCACAATAAAAAAAAATGAGAAAATGAATGGGACTCATTGATTTAGTCTATCGCAAGAACAAATTTGCTGTTCTATTAAATTTAGGGCTTTCCTATTGGCCGGTAATCATAAATACCAAGTAGGTAGGTAGCTTATTGAGGGCACGGGGACATGATTTACCGAGAAAAAATAAATTCAAAATTTTGCCGCTAGGGAGACAACGGCGCTGCAGATGCAAAGACAGCATAGAGGTTTCAGGAAAAAATCTGCTTAATATGATGGCTATCACAAAATATTACCTGTGATGCAGAGCAAAAGCGCCACTGCTGAAATCCAAGAAATTACAGGTTGTTCACACTGAAAGCTTCGTATGCAAGAAATGTTCTTACGCAGATTTGGCAAGTTGCGTCTGATAGGATAACAGCGGCAATGATGTGGATGCCGGTAGTCATTGTGGCTCTTGCACAGAAGAAATGCGTGCTACTGGTCAAGTTTTATTATCAAAATCAGATAAAGGCAAATAGTGCACTAATCCAGTATCGACGAATCAAAGGATTCTTCAAATTTCTTCAAAGAATTGTCATTTTCACGTAGGACTTCCGTCCACAGGGAGTAGAGTTTAGGTCCCAGCCACCTACAGCGAGATCGCCTTTTGGGCAGGACACAGAAACGGAAGGAATGAGAGCAAGTCTAGCGACTTTTGACAGAACAGTTTGTAGTGAGATTAGAGTACAGTAGATGGCGCCACCGTACAAGTACGGTATTGCACATAGATGGGTGAGAGAATTTCAGGGAGGACATAGGAAAGGATACCCATTTAACCAGTGGGTCCAGCCTGGGGGCAGTCACTTTACGTGCTCGTCCGATGCACGGCGGATATTCAGCTATTGTTAGTAAATCACACCATCTCTGAAGGATCAGCCCAGGCTAGAACCTGGGGACCCAGCATCGATAGTCTGAAACACTAACCACTAAGCCATCCGCGGCTCCGAATCAAAGGATTACCGAGAGGATCCCCTATATCTGCAGCGTTGAGGAGGATAACACGAAAGTTCGAAGACACTGGAAAATTCTGTATAGCGTCGGGAAGAGGACACCAATTACCGTAAATGTAGGTGAAGTTGCAGTTGGTAGTGCCTACAAGGCAAGCCGGAACGCACTCTCACGCAGCAGTGTCAGAGGAATTGCTCAGTCGAACATTCGACAACGAGCACATAACTCCTCGAGGGTTTCCGCAGTCTTGGCTAAACCACTCACCGGAACTTACTCCTTGTGATTTCTGGCTTTGGGGATACCTGAAAAACATAGTTTGTCAAGACGCCGTAGGCTCTCTCTCTCTCTCTCTCTCTCTCTCTCTCTCTCTCTCTGAGATCTGAAAACGAGTATCTGACGTGAAGTTGCCAACGTCGACCGCGACATGTTACAAATCGTCTTAAGCACTGAACAAATTTCTGTGAAAAGTTGATGCCAGACATCGCCTGATACAGAGAAACTGTAGAAACTAAACTATCACCAGAAACGTAGTTCAGAAAACCGAGTAATAATGTTTCCGTGTGATACTGAATATTGTTCACAGACAACATTAGAAAGATTCCCCTTGCACTGGAAATTCCATTACACCTTCCGAGGATTGGGATGGCTAAAAAAATTGCGGTTTTTTTCCTGGGTAAATGAAAGGCGAATTTCGTGTGGGAAATTTTAGTCAACAACATGTTGTTCAGTTTGTTCGATAACCTTTTGTCATCTCGCAGGCAAGTTCGTGATTCCGCGCTCAAAAAAGTCTTTGGTGTTTTTTTTTCGGCAAAAAACAGTTCCAAGAATGATTTGATAGCCTCATCAGCAGTAAAGATTTTACCTTTACCACTCAAGGCGTTTTGTAGCGAACGAAACAAATGGTTGTTTGATGGTTCCAGGTCTGGCGAATATGGTGGATGTAGTAACACATCCCATCCAAGCTGCAACAATTTCTAACGAGTGACCAAACCTGTATGTAGTCTTGCGTTATCATGGTGAAACACAACACCTTTGCGATTCAATAGTTCCGGACGCTTTTGTTTGACAGCAACACTTAATTTAACCAGCTGACGACAGTACACGTCCGAATTAATGATTTGGTTCCTTGGAAGCAATTCAAAATACACACTAGCTTTGAAATGCCACCAGACTTACGGCATAAGTTTGCTTTGTTGCATATCTGCTTTTGAAGTGCTTTGAGCATGTTCATCACGCTTGCTGCACGATCTTTTTCGTTCGACGTTGTTGAAGACAATCCATTTGTCATCGCTTGTTATCGTACGTTTCAGAAATGGATCGTTTCCTTCCCGTTTCAAGAGCAAATCGCAGATGTCAAAGCGCTTAGTGAGATGAATTTCTTTGAGCTTGTGTGGTTTTCAACATAATTTATTTAAGAAAATAGGCTGTTACATCATTATTGTTCGCGCCCATCAAAAGCATAAAAATACACATGACATTTATAATGATATGTGCACATGAAAGAGGGTAAAACCACCCAGATTAAAATAATAAAAACACGAATGCAGTCACGCATTCTGTGAGTATCGTAATGGTACAGGAATCTGGGGTCACGTGCAGCCCCATAATACGTGAAATACAACTAGAGAAACACAGGAAGCATATTTAGCATATGAGAGCAAATAACAAAATGATTTCGGGAGAGTGTGCCAGAACAGAGAATGTAAGTAAATACAACGATGTATGTAATAAACAAAAACAATACACAAAGCGAAAGATACAACATCGCAAAGTCAGTGACACAACAAGAACTTCGATCAGAAAATACAGGGATGCTAACGGAGATAATATCGTCACAGAACACGACTCACCTAATAAGACATAATGACATACTACAGAATAAAAATATGTTCTTGAGCAAAATCACATATAATATGCAATGTAAGAAAAAAGGAAATTTGTACAACATGGTGTCACACAAATAAAGTTAATTAACAGTACACACAATGTTAATCGACATTGGCGAGGGGAAAAAAAGCAAGCTGAAGAAAACAGTAAAGACACAATACACACTAGGTACGGTGAGTAAAAAAACAAAACATTAGAGAACAGTGAATACAACCTGGGGGAAACAAAAATCAAAAGCTTGATGAGTCAACGTCTCGTGAACAGTATACCACCTTTAAAAAGTCATGTTGTTTTCAACATATTGAAAGAAAGAAAAGGATGACGCAGTTCTACACTCTGTTCTTAAAATAAAAGAAACACTACTAATAAAATGAATAGAACACTCAGAGTGGTTAATATCGTTAAAGTACACATATAACACAATTATCACTCAGGGAAGCTATGCAAATGAAATCTACAAGAGAGGTGCAGACTCTAGGTTATGAAAGAGGTACAATGTCATCATGCTGATACAGAGAACAAGAAAGAATACACTAGAAAAATTTGCAGCACATTTGCAGAGTGATACGATAATAACGTGTTCACCTATAACACGGATAAAACTATAATAACTATGTATAAGTACTTACAAACAATTACGATATTAACAGAAAACAGCAGGCAAGTGACATTAATCATAAATGGGGTCACAATAGGAAGAAAAAAACACGTACTGTGGTGCGAAACTCAAGTATGTACAATACAATACAATATTTACATGTTACCATAATTATGCATACGTAGGTTGCCACAGTGTGGCTACTCAGAAAAGAAAAAAGAAAACCACAGAGCACTCTTGGCACGGTGAAACAAATATCGAACGAAAGACACACTGGACTTAGTGTACCAGACACAAAAAAACACACACAACAAATACTCAAATGGCGAGACGGACAGAATTCTCATCCATCGTAAACCATCCTGAGTGCTCGGCCCAGGTGGTGTGAAATGTTGTGAGAGAATTTGACGATCGGGCGGTGTTGTATTCAAGTCGAAGGCGTGCAACTGTTCGGCCTCGAAAGCACGATAGCAAACGATTTCCGGCCATCAGAAGTGAAAGTGGATGCGATGCAGAACGTTGTGATAGATGAAACATATGAAGGGCATGTTTGACAAGTACAAATAGAAAACAGCAGGTATCTGGTAGACGTGTGGGCGGATGCTTCGTTAATAGAAGCCATGGATATGCTTGGAATGGAAGATCTTGAGAAACGATGAGGCCAGCCAGGCGGAAAGCAGAATTGAGAAGAGGTAGCAGGATAGGGCAGTGGCAATAGGTGTGGTAAACATCACCGACATCACCACAGAAAGAGCAGAGTGGAGAAGAGACCAAAGACATACGGAAAAGAAGATGGATAACAGCGAGACGACGGTGAAGGAAACGCCAGTGAAGATTGCGCTCGAGCGGAGAGGAGAGATGAGAAGAGGAAGCTGACCAGACGGTTATGGGAAGCGAGGGAGAGAAGTCAGAGACGGGTTGTGGAATATCCGAAGGTGAACGGAGAAAACGATAGAGGGAGGCAGTGGTGAAGGAAAGCACAGGGGCGACAGAGTCAAGGAGAGGAAGAAAGAAAGGAATAGGAAGACTGGGTCCAGAGACAACACGTAGTCCGTCGGCAGTAACCAAAGCAGGGTATAGAGAGAGGAGGGAAGTGCGAAGGAGGGCATACTCCTCCTCGAGAGAAGGAGTATAAGTAGGAAAAAGGGAAGTAATGGGTTTCCAAGAGAGGTTAGCAGTAATCAGGGCGTTGACTGTTAAGATACCAGAACGAACCCAGAGTGGGAGGAGAAAGAAAGGTTGGTTAGGAGGGTGGATCAGTGAGGAAAAGAAGAGCGGTTCGACAAGGAGATCAAGAGTGGTGGCAGGAGGAGCCCGGGAAAGAGGAAGGGACCGGAAAAACGTAAGAGCTTCAGAGATAGTAGACAGAATGTTAGAGGAAGGAAGGGTGTAATAATCCATCCGGAGGAAAAGAAGAAAAGTGAAGGACGGATCATGGACAGAAAGAAGTGCATGAAAAGATATCACAAGAGAAGGAGAGGGAGAGGTAAGCAGACGAAGAAAAGTGGTAATACGGTACGCTCTATAGTATTGATGACTATCATTGAGCCGGATGCCACCATGCGACTCAGGAAGATACAATGTCTGGGCCGCCGACCAATGTTTGGACTGCCAGATGACGGACGTGAACTGACTATTGATGTCAGTAAGACGAGAGGCCAAGAAAACTGTTGAATTCCAGGAATATGTACATAGTGAGAGCAGGTAACGCTGGACAATATGTGCACGTTGAAAATAAGATGTAAATGGAAAGACGAAACGCCAATACGCAACTCGGCGCCGAAGCCTTGGGAAAAGGTTGGTCCATGTAGCTTGTCCAGCGGTAAACGGATGACCAGCATAGGTACCGAGAATCTTCTGGGTCGAGGATGACCACACCGCTCCCCAAGGGGAGTCAGTGCGGCCTATCCAAGACCCACACCAGAGACCAGTACTCTTAGAGACATTAAGTGAAGCTCCCGAAACAGCAGCATATTGGTGATAGGTGATGAGCAGGTCTTCAAACTGAGCATCTCTTCTGATACAAAACGTCGCATCGTCTGCATAAGCGGAAAAAGTATATTCGTGATGTCGCGTACTTGCTACGGTAGGAGGCAGCGAAGATCGAAGAGAGCGATGAGCAGCAATCAGGAACGGTTCAAAGGCTAATGCAAAAAGTTGCCCCGAGAGGGGGCAACCCTGCCTAATTCCACGTTGAAAAGGAATTGAAGCCGTCAGAAAGGAGGCCGCCCGGACATGAAAATGGGCGCCCCGATAGAGACTAAGTAAAAGAGTAACCAAAGAAGAGGGGAAACCAAAGCTATGAAGAGTAACAGAAAGATAGTCGTGAGAAATGTTATAGAAGGCTGATTTTTGATCAATGTTAAGCAAGGCAAGTGGTTCAGAAAATTTACGAGCAAGAAAAACAAGGTTGTGAACAAAAGAGATGTTGTTAGCGATAGACCGACCAGGCACAGTGTATGACTGGTCGGGCGAAAGGATGAAAGGAAGAACAAGATTCAAACGACGGGAAAGGAGTTTAGTAAAGAATTTATAGTCGAGATTTAGAATGGAAATAGGACGCCAATTTTGCAGGTCCAGGGGTCTCCCTTCTTCGGCAAAAGAATGATGTGGGCCACCGTAAACTCCGGCGGCAGTGCAGAAGAAGATTGAGCTGCGGAGAAACAGGCGAGAAGGAAGGGGAGAAGAGAAGGAAGAAAAGCACGGTAAAAGGAAAGAGGAAGGCCGTCAGGTTCAGGAGAGGCATGAGGATTTAGAGAGGCAACAGCCTCTCTGAGTTCAGTGGGGGAAAAGGCCGCGAGAAGAGAAGGACAGAGTTGTGAGGGGACCTGCGGAAGAGCACGAAGAAGGGGGGATGATGAAAGAGAGTGAGTCTGCACTACCGCTCGGAATTTATCTTGAAAAAATTTACGAACCTGTGTGCAGATAGTGGCTGAGTCTGATGAAATAGTTTCATCAGACAGACGGAGATGTCGGAGGGTAGTAGATGAACGCCGTAGTCTTTCCGTGCGAGAGAGAAATTCATATGAGTGAGCTGTTGAGGAAAAATTAAGTAATTTCATCCTACAGAGAGCTTGCTGTGCCATCGGATGAAGCAGCGCTCTAAGGGCATCCTGTACTTCAGGATATGATGGATCAGTGAGAGACATCGAGGAAAGGATCCCACGAAGGTTGCTGATTTGCATACCACGTTCAGTACGGGCAGCAAATGAGTATTTTCGGATTAACATACGAAGCTCAAACTTAATGTCGAGCCACAACTTGAGTGCGCTTGGTGTTGTGGCGAGAAGGTGACGACGATCATCCAAGAATTGACGGATTGTGGTACAGAAAGTTTCGTCCTGAAGCAAGTCATCATCAAAGGACCAGGTACGCTGTGAAGTAATGGACAGTGCAGAAACGCAGATAGACAGCGTCACCGCTCTGTGATCAGACGAGGTGGTTGGCACATGCCGTGCCTCAGTAGATGCTGGGAGCAGCTTGGAGGAAACGTAAATTCGGTCCAACCGGGCTGCTGACGAACCTTGCCGAGGTGAATTGCTCCAGGTATATGAAACCGTGTTTGGATGAAAATGACGGAATGAGTCAACAAGATGATGGTCGGAGAGGAGTAGCGTAAGCTGATCGACTAAGATAGGACGAAATTCTCTTAGGGACCCACTGCGGTCCAACGACGGGAACAAAGTGCAATTGAAGTCTCCTCCTAAGACATAAAAATCACCAGGGGGAATTGCTGTTAGTGCTGAACGTAAACATTGAAAAAGGGGGTCAATGAGAGATTCATCTGCAGGAATATAAATATTAAATATGTGATAGGTAATATGATCAATACAGAATACACAACATTGTAACAAATCAAGGTATAAATTATTTACAGAGACTGTAGTCAGTGAGTGAAGCAAACGGTTGTGGATGCCAATGGCAACACCACCGGATTGCAACCGTCTATACGCATGGAAGAACTTAAAAGGCCAACTACGCCAACGATGGAATGGCGTTGTAGGAGAGCATTTCATTTCTTGAACGAGAAGAACGTCAGCGTTCACTGCCGACAAGTCTTCATACACTTTTGAGTTTGCGTCAGGGGTGCCAAACCCCCGGCAGTTCAGCGAAACTACCTTGAAAGTGGTAGGTCACTTGTAGGTGTCATAGCTTTTGTGACAGTTGTTTGAAGTAGATGGATGTGCTGCCGGATGTGTTTGCCAGCCGCACTCAAGTTGCCAGACGGTTTGGCATAGACATCAAGAACTTTATCCAAAGAGGTACGTTGCTGAAGAATATTTGGCAAATCATTCTCATGTCGCTTGACAAAGGTATGTGCTGTAGCAGGATACTGTTTGACACACATGAGAGAATAAAGTTCCTTGTATGACAATGGTGTAGGCGATAATTCAAGGCTAGACATTTGGGCAGCAAACTCGTCAAACGGCACCACTCCGTCGGTGGGGTACGGTGACGTTTCAAAATCAACGACTCGTACGGGTGAAGTACGGGTCCGGGGGGAAGATCGAGTAGGGCTCACACAAGCTCGTCCCCTCTTGGCGGGGGCACAAGGTGGTTTCGGGGTTTGACGCTTTTCCAGTCGTACTTGGTGTTCAGGCTCCGAGCTATCGCTCATGGTTTGATCCGCACTGAAATATGCAGTTTCATTATCCGGAATAGAGAGATCTGCCTCTGACGTAACACTCCCTTCAGCTGACTCCACTGGTGGATTGGGAGCACGAAAGTGAGTCTGAGCAGGTATAGGAGGGAAATTTGTCTCATCCACTGGTGGTGGGAGAATAGCAGACGAAAGAACAGTGTCTAGGCTTGGTGGAACAGCAGTCGGACGCACTGGAGTGGAAACCATCTCCTGGGTCCGGTTGGGAGTCTCCGCTGGAACTGCAGACTTGGGAGACGAGGAAACTTTGGGACAATCTTTGTAAAAGTGTCCAAAAGCTTTGCAGGTGCTGCAATGAAATTCAGTTAGGAGATCAACATAACGCACCTGCCCAGAACACTTTACTTTAAACTGCACTGGGATCGTGCGAATGCTGTCAGGAGTTGTGAAGAGGACCCGCGCAACGCGACGTATGCCACAAATAGATTTGTCGTCGGGATCCTTTGGAGCTGCCGAGAATGTCTTCACCGTGCCAACAACACGGCCAAAAGTAGAGAGGACGGCATACAACATTGTATCCGTGACTTCCGGTGGCACTGGATAGAATGACACGTTGATAGGTCGCTGCGCTACAGGAGTAGGCTCTAAGAACTGATCACCGAGAGTGAGACCTGTACGTAGGATGGTGGTAGCATATTCAGCTTTACTGAAGTACACCACAACTGTCCCTACCCGCCGGAACATATGAGAAATGGCTTGTTGGTTGAACCTGTTCTTCAGGGCAGTGGAGTACACCTGTAACGGCGTCGCCGGTAAGGCAACAAACACTACACCTTTATCCAAGGCAGAATTAAAGTTAGCACTAGCTGCAGTATCATCAGGAATGTCGAGAGTGATGGTGTTTCCTTCTCGGCGAATATAGGACGTCATGCCCGCCGCTCCGGCGTACTGTGTTGGAGTGGAGTGGATAGGAATAGAAGTAGTGACTGCCTTAGAATAGGTGGTGTAGGATGACTGTTGTGCAGGAATAGAAGGAATGCCATCAGAATCAATGACGTCCATAGCAACGTCAGTAGTAGCAAAGTCAGTAGAAGTTGACGTATTAGGAGAAGTTAGCGAATCGACGTGAGAAGAGTGTACGGACGTAACGCTAGATGAGGGGAGTGCATCACCGCCAGTTGGATCGGACAGCGTAGTGACGCCTCTGCAAGAAGAAGTGGAGTGCTTCCCGGAAGTGAGGTCGTTGCTAAGTCCCCCACCACCGGAAGACGCCATTTGCATGGCACCTCAGTGATAAGCAATGACCAGCTCGGTCGGAAATAAACACAAAGTAAAAACTCAACTAAAAAATGCACTCACCAGCTCGGGAGTCAAACGGAAAGAAGCACGGTACCTTTATACTTCGTACACACACAAAATTAGAGAACTTAAAGCGCTATATACGTGACTTTAGACACAAAAATGAGGAGCAAAACAAACGAGCTCATGTGGTACCCACATATCGAGCTTACTAATGTATCCCAGGTACTTTAAATGGTTTTCAACGCTCGATTTCGATATTTTCAGATTCTCAGTAATCTCTCGTATCGTTAAACCCCGATTGGATTAGATTAGAGCCTTTATTTGTCGTCATCATCTTTGATTGGATTAGATTAGAGACTTTATTTTGTCGTCATCAACTTTGATTGACCTTCCTGAGCGTGGTGCATCTTTCACATCAAAATCTCCAGACCGAAATTTCGCAAACCAAATATGACACTGCCGTAGTTTTAAGGCATCTTCACCATACACATCATGTAACTTCTTATGATCTTGCACAGTGTTTTTTTCCTTTTCGGAAGTAATACCGCAAAACATGACGAAAATGCTCCTTTTGATTGCCTATTTTGAAATCAACGTCAAACAAACACTTGTTAACGAAATCGTTCACTTTCTATTCCTAAAACAAGCTTGAACTGAAAGCTGTCACGTTACATGACGAACTTGCGCTTTCAAATGACGTTAGTTACATTTCAAGACATGTTTCGCCATCTACGTGTAAAAAACGCAATGACTTTTTGGCCAACCCAATAATTTGCAGTGACGTGTTGAAGAATAGTTGAACACGCAGTAATTATCTACATTTTTGCATTAGCGTTAAGTGACAACATAATGTAGGGAATGTTTCTTAAAAGTTGTGATTTATGCTTCTAGATATAACTGTCCTTTTACAGTTTTCTTTCCTGTACAAGTTGTGTTACTTCTTCGTTACTGTCTTCACTTCTTAACGACACATTCTGAATTTCTAGTTTCCTTGCTACGTTTGTAAAGCTTACAGTTAGCCAGGTAAAAGGTCACGACAAGGAAGTGATAAAAGCAACAGCATTGTCTACTGTTGTTTTGTTTTTTTTGTTTGGAGGTTTAACGACCACCGTGAGCAACTCAATGGGCTATAAGCAGTCGCCCGTCCCTAATTTAGGGTCACTGATTCCAGGGAAGGGAGGGAGCCAGTGCCGTAAGACAAACACAACATCCATACCTCACCGGGATTCGAACCCGGACCCCTTTTGGGTGAATGATCAGAGGCCATCGCTTAGACCACTGCGCCACCGGGGCGGCTGTCGACTGTTGTTAAATACGTTTCGTTAATCAATCTGGACAGCTATGTTTTTCGAGTTGTACTACCATTTATCGTAATGGTTAGTAGTTAGCGACTGTTCTGTTATTGTGGAAGTTATTGTATATCTGATTAATGAGCGCCCTAGTTCAACAGTTGTAGAAGTTATATTCGACTAACGTGCTTAATAGTACAACAGTTGCAGAAGTTAATTCGACTAACGAGCTCAGCACTTCAACAGTTGTACAAGTTATATTCGACTAACCTGCTTAGTAGTTTAACAGTTGTAGAAGTTAATTCGACTAACGATTTTAGCAGTCCAACAGTTGTAGAAGTTATATTCGACTAACGAGCTTAGTAGTTCAAGAGTTGTAGAAGTTACATTCGACTAACGAGCTTAGTAGTACAACAGTTGCAGAAGTTAATTCGACTAACGAGCATAGCAGTTCAACAGTTGTAAAAGTTAATTCGACTAAGGAGCTTAGCAGTTCAACAGTTGTAGAAGTTACATTCGATTAACGTGTTTAGTAGTTCAACAGTTGTAGAAGTTATATTTGACTAACGAGATTAGTAGTTCAAAAGTTGTAGAAGTTACATTCGACTAATGAGCTTAGTAGTTCAACAGCTGTAGAAGTTATATTCGACTAACGGGCTTAGTAGTTCAACAGTTGTAGAAGTTAATTCGACCAATGAGCTTAGCAGTTCAACAGTTGTAGAAGTTATATTCTTCTAATGTGCTTAGTAGTACAACAGTTGTAGAAGTTATATTCGACTAACGTGCTCAGTAGTTCAACAACTGTAGATGTTACATTCGACTAACGAGCTTAGTAGTTCAACAGTTGTAGAAGTTATATTCGACTATCGACTAACGAGCTCACTATCAACAATTGTAGAAGTTATTTCTACTAACCAGCTCAGTAATTCAACAGTAGTGGAAGTTACATTCGAGTAACTAGCTCACTAGTTCAACAGTTGTGGAAGTTATATTCGACTAACTAGCTTATAACGAAGTAAATTTCTCCGTCATTTTTATCCGCGCCAGGATTCGAACCCGGGTCCCCTCATTCCGGAATAAGTTGCTCTACCAATTGAGCTACGCGGACGTTTTATTCTGATTGCTATGTGCCTTTATGTCGTGTGCGTCCTGCTGGCAGGTACGTCACAAGCTCACTAGTTCAACAGTTGTGGAAGTTATATTCGACTAACTAGCTCACTAGTTCAACAGTTGTGGAAGTTATATTCGACTGACCAGTTCAGTAGTTCAGCAGTTGGGTCTTCAATGTAAATTTATGAGAGCTGTGTGGTGCAAAGAATAAAGGCAATGTAATGTAAAACCTCTTCGCCCGTAGTGTTAAATTCGAAATCACGTCTTCCAATTCCGGATGTGGCTATTCTTCCAACCGAACTACATCGGCAAGGCTTATCGCTGTACTTTGCCGATTTGACTCATACATCACTGCAATAGTACGTCATCTAAGTCATGTTACTAAGTACGTCAGAAAGGTTGAATGCACGAAATCGCAAGTTTTGGGCCCACCGACCACCATGCTTCAAGGATCAGCTGATGTAGGGGAAGGAATTTTTATTGACTCCATGCGATGTGTGGAAGAATCGTCACATACAATTTTGAACGTCATTCACTTAGGTTCGAACCACAATATGGTGTAAACCTAGTGATAATTCTCTAAATGTAATAAATCATCATCATCATCATTGTCAACCATTATCAATCCACTGCTGGACGAAGGTCTCCCCAAGTTTCCTCCACAACGGTCTGTCTTGTGCCAGTCTCATCCATGTCACTCCCGCATATTTTCGAATTTCATCCACCCATCTCCCATGTGGTCTTTTTCTGGGTCTTTTCCTGTCCCTTGGAATCCAATCTAAAATTTCGGCTGTCCATCTATGGTCTGTCCTTCTGGCAGTATGTCCAGCCCATTGCCATTTCAGTTATTTAACTCTGATCATGATGTCTTCCACTCTCGTCATTTTTCTGATCCACGAGTTCCTCTTCTTATCTCTCCTGGTTATACCAAGCATGCACCTCTCCATGCCTCTTTGAGTTGTCTGCAGCCTTTGTATGTCTCTTTTAGTTAAGGTCCACGTCTCTGCACCATACGTAAGCACTGGAAAGATGCATTGATCAAACACTTTTCTTTTAAGACATAATGGCATATTGCTCTTGAAAATTATGCTGTTTCTTCCAAAAGCTCTCCAGGCAAGTTTTGTACACCGATTAATTTCTTCATCAATGTGACCCTCACTTGATATCTGCTGTCCAAGATAAACATACGTATCTGTTATCTCCAGTTTTTCTCCATCAATCGATAAATCTTCATTTCTTGTAAAAGCATTGAACATCACTTTTGTCTTCTGAAAGTTCATTTTTAATCCCACTTCTTTACTCTTGTCAGCAAGTTCCTGGATCATACTCTGCAGCTCTGATGGGGTAGTTGCAAAAATGACTACGTCATCAGCAAAACGAAGGTGGGTTAGATAATCTCCATTAATCTTTATGCCTTTGTTTTCCCAGTTCAGTGATTGAAAGACATTTTCCAAAGTGGCATTAAAGAGCTTCGGAGATATGGTGTCACCTTGTCTCACTCCCTTTCCAATTTTTATGTGTGTTGTATTTTCAAACAGCCGAATCTTTGCACTTGCATTTTCATATACGTTATTAATAATATTAATGTATGCATCTTCAATACCGCAGGATTTCAGAGCCGTGGTAACTGCTGATGGTTTCACCGAATCAAAGGCTTTTTCATAATCGATAAAATCCATGCACAATGGAAGTTCATATTCCCTCGCTCTTTCAATTAGTTCTCTCAGTACGTGGATATGATCTATTGTGCTGTAGGCACTCCTGAATCCAGCTTGTTCTCTCGGTTGAGCCATGTCCAGTGTTACCTTCAAGCGGTGTGAAAGAACTTTAGTGAAGATTTTATAAACCACTGATAGGAGGCTGATAGGTCTGTAGTTCCTGAGATCCTCAATGTCACCTTTTTTATGTAGCAGGATCATTGTAGCATTGTTCCAATCCTCAGGAATCTTCCCTTCATTAAGGCATCGAGTGAAAATTTGGGCGAGTACTGTTTCAATTTCTCCACTTGCTTCTTGTATGATGTCTACAGTAATTCCATCTTCTCCTGGAGCTTTCCCCCGCTTCATGTTCTTGATTGCATGAGCAACTTCTGCTGGGAGGACTGGAAGAACTCTGGTACCTTTCACGATGTCTGGAGTACATGTATCATCCCTTTCATATAATTTGGAGTAGAAATCTTTCCCTCTTGTCAAAATTTCGCCTCTATTTCTTGTTATAGAACCATCTTCTTTTCTCAGAGCCATAATCTGTTTTCTTCCCTTACTGAGATGTCCCTTTGCTATCTTAAGGCTTTGGTTGTTTTCAATTGCTTTCCTCACTAGCTCACAGTTGAATTTCCTTACGTCTTCAGTGATACTTTTTCGTGATGTCTTGCATAGCTCTATATATTCCACTTTGGAAGTCACATCTTCTTTAGTTGTCCTCATCTCTCTTCTTTTTTGCATCAACATTTTGGTTTTTCCTGATAATTTGTTCACATGCAACTTGTTCTTAGACCCAGCTAATTTTGTTGCTGTTTCCATAAGAGCTTTGGTTACTTTTCTGTTAACTTCCGAAATATCCACTTCTTCCGATGTTAGGCCTTCTAAAGCAGAGAATCTGTTCTTCAGTTCCAACTTGGAGGTATTATGGTGTTTTTTAAGGTTGGTTATGTCAATACATTTTTTTTGTCTTATGAGCTTGCCACGTTCCAGTTTAGTGTTGAGGTGCATCTTACATCTCACCAATCTATGGTCACTACCTGTGTTGAACTTGTTCAGCACACTGCAGTCTTCGATGACGAATTTTTTGTTACACATAATAAAATCAATTTCACTTGTCGTCCCAATTGGATGTCTCCATGTCCATTTCCTGTGTACCTTTTTCTTGAAAAAGGAGTTCAAGATGAAAAATCCTTCTGCCTCTGCAAACTCAACGAGAGTATTTCCACGCTGGTTTCTGTTGCCGTGACCGAATTTACCTACTGAAGTTTCATTCTGTGGCCGGTGCCCTATTTTTGCATTGAAATCTACCATAATTATCTTCAAGTGCTGCTTACCTTTATTATTTAGATGACGAATTTCCTCATAAAATTCTTCAATTTCTTCTTCAGGATGACTTGTGGTGGGTGCATAAGTTTGAATAATCTGAGCCTGGTATCTTCTCGAGAGTTGGATAACGAGTCGTGCAGCTCTGTCAGAGGAACTTTCAACTTCTACCACTTTATCCTTCAGTTTCTTGTTTATTATAAATCCAACACCACTAGTTCTGCCAGTATCTGTCCCACGATAATAGAAGAGATGTCCACTTTTCAGTTCAATGAGATCTTCTCCTTTTCTCCTTACCTCACTTAGCCCGACGATGTCCCACTTGATCCTTTGTAGTTCCTCTTCCAATTCAAGAAGCCTTGAATCAGAAGATAGGGAGCGTCCATTATACGTAGCCAAGGTCAGCATCAAATGGCAGCCTAGTCCTATCCTCCGGGGATTCTTAGCACCCTCTGCCTTCATGTCGCACTGTCCGCTGCCTTGGCCAGGTACATTCCAGCTGCCGGAGACTGAGGGCCAAGATTTAAGTTGTAGAGTCATTTTGGAGGTGTTTGGCCATAACTCACCACGCTGGCCAAGCGGGTTGGTGAGTGTGGGATAGCATTTCCTCTGATGCCGATGGTATAGTTATACCGCTATTGGCGGTCGTCAGAGCCCCTTTAGTGGGAACAGGATGCACCACGAGAAGGAGGGGTTGACATTTGTCAAGGAGAGGCTGTGATGTTACGCATCACCTGACCTTACATCCCTCACCCGACCTTACATCCCATGTAATAAATATCAGTGAATAAATAAAGACATCGCTCTTTCCACGTTTATCAACACATAGCAACGGAAAACTTTTTATCTGGCCACTGCTGGGATTGTATCCCAGATATCTCGATATCTAGCCGAGTGGGTTCGTCTTACGCTTCAATGGCCAACAATCAACGGCGCTATGTGCGTATATCTGTCAGCTAAAAACAATTCCGGTTGCTATATGTTGATAAACGTAAGAAGAGCGATGTCCTTGTTTATTCACTGAAGCCACGTATTTAGAGGATTTTTTCCTATTGTTCTCACCCTTTGGATTTATTTGCTACTAGCAGTAGTACCCGGTATTTCCCGGGTAAATATTCATGGAATCATCAAGTTCAGCAGGTGAAATTTCATGAATGAAAAATATATGCCAAAAATATATTTTTTGAATTTTGAATATCTGGAACTATCTATTTACATAACATTATTTTTCTGCCTGATGGAGCAGCCTGTTGGTGGTGAAAGCTAGCGTAAAACTAAAAAAGCTAAAGCATATACGCTTCTTCAACCTACGGTTGGAAAGCGTAAAAAATGGAACTTTTAACGAAAATTTTGTATGGGAACCCCTTTACCCCGGGCTCCGACCCCTTCCGAAAACTGGCTACGGTCAAAGTACCATGATATAGTACACCAAATTTGGTGGTTCTAAAATGAAAACTGTAGATTTTATGAAAATGTTGTGTGGGGGCCCCTTGACCCCGGACTCAGGCCCCTTCTAAAAACCGTCTACGGTCTAAGTTAGAGTACCATGGGATAGTATACTGACTTTGGTGGTTCTAAATTGAAAACTGTAGATATTTTCTCGATAATTTTCTATGGGGGGCTTTTCAGCTCCTCGGGCTCAGACCCCTTCCAAAAACCATGTACGGGCTAAGTTAGAGTACCATGAGATAATATACCAAATTTGTGTGTTCTAAATTGAAAACTGTAGAACGTTTTACGAAAATTTTGTATGGGGAGCCCCTTGACAACCCCATTCCCCCGGCTCCGACCCCTTCCAAAAACTGTCGACGGTCTAAGTCAAAGTAACATGAGATAACATACCAAATTTTGTGGTTGTAATTTGAAAACTGTAGAACTTTTTACGAAAATTTTGTATAGGGGCCCTTTGAACCCCACAGCCTTTGATCCCTGGGCCCCTTCCGAAATTCGTCTACGGTTTAAGTCAGAGTACCATGAGATCGTATACTAAATTTGGTGGTTCTAAATTGAAAACTGCATAAATTTTAACTAAGATAGCGAAAATTTTGTATGGGGGCCCCCTTGACCTCCCGGGCTCCGTTCCCTTTCAAAACCCTTCCACGGTCTAAGTTATAGTACCATGAGATAGTATACCACATTTCGTGGTTCTAAGTTGAAAA
The DNA here is from genome assembly GCA_039090855.1 of Macrothele yani. Taxonomy (NCBI): domain Eukaryota; kingdom Metazoa; phylum Arthropoda; class Arachnida; order Araneae; family Macrothelidae; genus Macrothele; species Macrothele yani. Next base: position 54,739,734 of record CM077028.1, read on the forward strand.
CTGTAGATTTGTATAGTGGACAAACAAACAATTATTCAAACTTTCACTTTTATATATATAGATAATTAATATATAGCTTGTGCCGTTAATGCCCAACAGATGGAGACGTCTCAGTTGCTGAGCCCATCCTACGGATATGTGATGTCAGAAGCTGACAGGTAAGCACACATAGCTCCGTTGATTGTTGGCCACTGTAGCGTAAGGCGAACGCACTGGGCTAGATATCGAGAGATCTGGGGTACGATCACAACAGTGGCCGGATAACAATTTTTCGGTAGCTGTGTGTTGATAAACGTGGAAAGAGCGATGTCTTTGTTTACTATGGTGTAAACCTATTTGCCTGTGGTGGCATTCGAACCCACGTCAGTCCACTCAAAAGGCGAATATTCTCCCCACTGAACCACGCCGGCAAGGCTTATCGTTGCAATTTGCCGATTTCACTCATAATTCACTGAAATTGTACATCATCCACGGCATGTTGCGTAGTACGTTGCAGTAAGTGTTGTTCATTAATATATCATTGCTTTGGATCCTACCGTTAAGTTTTGTTGGTGTTTAGACACTAAGTAAGGTCAATATACTGACATTCACGAGCTTAAACCTTACAAAGCGTCACACCAAATTAATCCTTTGCGCGAATTTATTCAAGTCTGCATGAATTGCGAATCAATATGAAAACCAGAACCGCCCTTACACCCGGGGCCCGCGCCTCAGGGGACCCCTCCCCTCTCTTTTTGAAGGACCCTGTTTATCATTGGCACAAAAAATTACTAAAATAAAATTGCAATATGTAGAATAAAATAAAATGATTATTTACCTGCACAAACAAGAGAATGTTATTTCATGTCATGTACAGGGTGATTCAAAAGTCCCCGAACTCTGAATTCAAATATTTCTACCACGAATACAGTGATGTATAACTATTTTTACATACTGTTATATTTCATTTCATTTCATTTATTTCGTTATGGGGTTACATTTGACTATATTACATTTCAAAATTAATTTTGTAATATATAGTATTAAGAAAAACAGCATATATAATGTGAATACTTACGTACAGGGTAACCACAGAACAGGAAATTGAGTAAAAGGCTATATGTGTATAGCCCGAGTGTATCCCAATTCCCCTAAAGTACGTAGTCAAGTCAAACGTCCTGCACATATAAAATTTACTCATATGTGGTCTGATTAATAAATTTTACCATAGAATTTTATATTTTAATTTGTTAGCAAATATTTTTTTAGTTGCTTTCGAAAACAATTATAATTATTAATATGTGTTAATTGACAAGGTTGACATTCATACTTACAGGTAATGAAAACCACTTTACAATAGATGCTGGAATTGTCCACCATTCTGTTGAAGACACAAATTCAACCGAAGACACATGTTGGCTGGCATGTCCCTCACGGCTATAACGATGTTGTTCCGCAGGTCCTGTACTGTCTTAGCGTTGTTGTGGTAAACTGTGTTTTTCAGATAGCCCCACAAATAAGTCTGGAGGACTCGAGTCTGGTGAGTGAGACGGCCAAAGTTTTTTCGAGATTAATCGATCATGGAAGAACTCACGGATGATCTCCATCGTGACGTTTGATGTGTGTGGCACGTTGATCCGTCTTGTTGAAACCAACAGTAACGTTCGTGTTCCTCTAACATCGCTACAAATTGATGGATGATTCCTGCATACACAGCGGAATTCACAGCTAAAAAATGGCCCTTCAATTCGTAGTCTAGACATGGTGCACCACACTCCCAACTTTCTGACAGTGAAGTCCAAACTCATGCAATGCGTGTGGATTCTCCGCAGCCCATATGCGAGTGTTTTGCCTATTGACATATCCATTCAAATGAAACCATGCCTCGTCACTGAAAAAAAACTGTTGTTAAGCTGGTTAGTCCCATTGTTGCGCGTGAAACTCTTAAACCATTGGCAGTAGGCAATGCGCTTTTCCGAGTCCAAAGGACATAGCTCTTGCACTACTTGAATTCTGTACAGCCATAGCTTTAGACGTTTAGTAGCCTTCTGGCAGGCTGAATACGATGCCCCTAACTCTTGAGACAGCAGCCGAAGTGACTTCCGGTGAGAGCGCTGCAGGGAAACGTGAATTTTCTCCAGAAACGTGGTCGTCACCACGGACGGCTGGCAGCTTTTAGGCTTTTCCTGAATACTGCCTGTCTCGCGAAATCGGTTTCTAAGGTCATACACAGTTTTCCACCTGGTATAGGAGCATCAGGAAACTTCCTTTGAAAGTGCTGGATGCAACGTTGGTAAGATGTTTCCGCAAAATAAACTTCTAACAAAGCGACTCTCTGTTCTTGCGTGAGACTCATGGCTGACTGAACGTTACTGCTTGCCAGCGTCTGCCTAAGCGTAGTGTCACGTGGTGCTATCACGTGGAGCAGCTTGTTCCTCCAAGGTCACACACAAGAGCCACAAGCAGCAATACTGGGATATCTTTTATGGTTTTACAGCAAATACGTTTTAAAATATAGAGTTCGGGGACTTTTTAATCACCCAGTATATGGAATATAGGAACGTCAGAATAAACCTAAATTACGCCAGACTTTTATCGTGGATTAGATGAGTTATTTTCCGCTTAGTCCCGGATCCCCGTATGTGTATATTGTACTGATTCATTTGCAAACTTCTGTATTGCTTTAAGAATTTTATTTACAGCTCCCGTTACTACTGCCTCAAGAGAGCGAAGTTTCTCTACACTGAAATTACTGAAAAACTATCTCAGAACCATGATTAAAGAAAGGTTATCCAATTTGGCATTACTATCGATAGAATATACGTACCTCATGCGAAAATCAGGATTACAACAACATAAAAAATGATTATGATTAAAGGAAGACCAGAAAAATATATTTTCTGGAATAAAAGGGTGTTATTTATGTCACATTATATCTTATATCAGCTGATCAATGAATAGAATATTCAAACATATTTAATTTTTCATTTAAAAGAAACGCTGTGTTTTGTAATCCGCAGTTCAGCTTTATTTCCCATATTTTTCATTCTAGCAGAGGCACTGGCGTTGCCCGGGTTTAACAAAATATGCATGAATCAGCTTTTGGGCCATCACTTTCCGAACATCTTTCTTGGATTCTGGATTGATTTGTCCATTAGAGTTTCGCTTTTTCGGGGGCGTTCTGGAAATCACGCTATTGAGGGGATTCAGCTTCTCTTTGTAATATCGCTTTCTTGGATCTTCCAATAGATTTTCGCTTTTTCTATTACAGTGAAAGTTACATAAAAAGCATAAAAATTTGTAACAATTAAGTGAATTTCATTTGATTGTTAGACAAATAAGGTTTGTTCCTTAATTGCAGCAACTGTACCAAAATATAATTTTTAAAAATTAGCTCGCGGTTCATGCACTAAACACAAATAATCACAAAGTGTCAAGGGGATGAAAGCAGGAAGCAGGGTATCCAGGTTTCGTGGTAGCCTATATTTTGCGCAGGGTCCCAGTGAGTAATTACGTTTTTTTGTTGTTGGTTTTTTTTATCGGGGGCTTTAACGATCACCGTGAACAATTCTGTGAGCTATAAGCAGTTCCCCGTTCCTAAAATATAGGGCTACTGGCTTCAGAGAAAGGAGAGAACCAGTACCGTAAGGCAATCACAACATCCATGCCTCAATGGTATTCGAACCCGGACCCACTTCGGATGAATGGTCATAATCCATAGCTTAGACCTCTGCGCACCAGGATCACGTGCAAAATTTGGTCTAGATCGATCAAGGGGTTCAGGCACAAAGTGTCAAGGAGATAAAATCAGGGGTAGGGAATGAAGTGTCTAGATTTCATGGTAGCCTATGCTTTCCGCAGTGTCCTTGAGACTAACTATGCAAAATTTGGTCCAGATCGGTTGAAGGGTTAAGACACAAAGTGTGAAAGAGATAAAAATCAAGGGTAGAAAGTAAGGTTTCTAGATTTCATGGTAGCCTGTACTTTCCGCAGGGTCCTTGAGACTAACTATGCAAAATTTGGTCCAGATCGGTCGAAGGGTTTAGACACAAAGTATCGAGGAGATGAAATCAGGGAAAGGTAGTGGGATGTCCAGGTTTCATGGTAGTCTATATTTTCCGCAGGGTCCTAGATAATAACTATGCAAAATTTGGTCCAGATAGGTCAAAGGGTTCAGGCACAAAGGGTCAAGAGGTGAAATCAAGGGGAGGGATCGGGATGTCCAAATTTCACGGTAGTCTATATTTTCCTCAGGGTCCAAGATAGTAACTATGCAAAATTTGGTTCTGATCGGTTAAAGGGTTTAGGAGTTCAATGGGAACATACAGACAGACATTCCATTTTTTGTATATAAAAAATTATGCGTTCGTCTCAATGTGATGCCCTGCAATAAAGCTTGCTGCTAATGAAATCGGCAAGTTTTTCGTTGGATTCGAAAACAAGAAAGAAAACCTCTTTTTTGGCATTTGTTTTATTGTCGAGCATTGTGGAAGATGCCCGTGGTCGTGGTTATTATATTCAACCCCAGAGGGGCCATGGACAACACGGAAATAAATCGCATTCTAGGAATGCAGTGATTACGTCATAAAGAGTTCAAAGATCACTTATTGGACAACAAATAAATACACAAGTTCTTATTTGCTCTTTATTCTAGACCTTCATCAATAGATCAGTATACCTCACAAGGCTTCGCGAATTTTGTAATACATTTCTAAATCAATTAGTTCATGTATACGTATAGTAAAGGACCCAGCAAAAAATATTTGCCCAGAATAGGGACATTCCTGGTGATCACCATACACAATAGGGGTATTCCTGATGATCACCTTCTATTTTTCACTGTTATTCTGTTTAACTTATAATATTATTTTCCTTTCGCCTTTCTTTTTCCAGGAGTCCTAACATTCCCGGAGCGCTTGAGTGGCTTCCATACAAATGGTACGAGCCGATTTATCTCGACATCGGCGTACAAGATAAAATACGAAAGAAACCAGACGATCGCCGATGTGAATTCTGGAGGGACCGCTTCCGAGCCAATATGGATACCTTTACAGCTGAAACACTTACAAGTCAGGGGATGACTCCTCAAAAGAATCTTTATGCATTAGTGACGTCAGTTTTACTATTTGTAACAATGCTAGTGAAATGACTCAATATCCTCTTCACCACCGAAAGATAAAGAGAGCTTAAAATTCATTTTGCAAAGTTCACTGTAGATACCCACCAGTACTCATATACGTATACTTATATAATCTCTCAACCAACACTCTCCAGTACTCATATACGTCTACTTATGTGATCTCTAAACCAACATGTTCCAGTACTCATGTGCGTCTACTTATGTGATCTCTAAACCAACTTGTTCCAGTACTCATGTACGTCTACTTATGTGATCTGTCAACCAGCACTCTCCAGTACTCATATACGTCTACTTATATGATCTGTCAACCAGCACTCTCCAGTACTCATGACTCATGTACGTCTACTTATGTGACCTCTCAACCAGCACTCTCCAGTACTCATATACGTCTACTTTTATGTTCTTTCAACCAACACTCTCCAGTACTCATATACGTCTACTTATATGATCTGTCAACCAACTCTCCCCAGTACTCATATACGTCTATTCATGTGATTCTCAAAAAACATTCTCCCGTACTCATATACGTCTACTTATGAAATTGGTCAACCAACACTCTACAGTATTCATATACGTCTACTTATGTGATCTCTCAACCAGCGCTCTGGAATGCCAAAAAACTAACAAACATTTTTTATGAAACCCATTTGATTCTGAAGTCTTGGAAAATCCTCATTTCCAGGCATAGCAATTTGGAAAGCCTTTGTTGACTTAAAGGTTTATAGAAAGATTATCCTACTCACATATCATTGTTGTATGAAGTATTATACGCATGTTATTCAAATGTTGTTATTCCTAACAAGAAAGAAGAATAAAGTTATTTTTGATCATATTTATAATGTTTTTAATTGAACTAGAAGTTAACAGACTCTGATCACAACTTAAATTATCGGCTTTGTAAAACTTTAAGGTTGCGTTGCTGTGAAAATATAGGTTTTAAGGTTATGTGACGTGCCTGCCTCGCACGACGCACATGAGATAAAGGCAGATAGCAATGAGAGCATGCATCCACGTAGCTAGCTCAGTTGGGGGAACGAATTACTCCTGAGTTAGGGAACCCGGGTTCGATGTCCACCGCGGACAAACTTGTTCGTTATATTGGCACCCGAACTTCCAGGGTGACCCGGCTGTTTCGGTGTTGCCATTCTACTGATAGATTTTGGTAAACAACGAGAATCTACTGGTTTTTTAGGTAAGGCAACCTCCTAAATTTTGTACTGTTGTGTCTGTTTTTGAATGGTGGCATAATATTTTGCCAGACGCTTTTTCTTTTATAATGCACTTCTGATTCTGATTTTATATAATTTTTCAAGCACTTATTTGGTTACTTTTATCAAATACTTTAGAGAAGTCAAAAATTCAATGGATTCCTTTGTGCTTGAGTGCATGTGTGTATGTGTGAGTTGATTAAAAATGAATGATGAGTGAATACTGTTGGCGAGGATTTCACTTTCTACGGATTCAGTTGGTAATAGATACTGAAACCAGCACATGTCTAAGGAAAAGAAACAAACCGTCCATGAAGTTTTAATATTACTTGCAAATTAAACTGATTTATTTCCAAATCATACTGCTTATCACGAGTATTTTGTTAATCTAGATGGATAATTAGTCTGCTATACAAAGATTCTCTCTAGTATTTTGCTAAAACTCAAAATATTAAAAAACGTTTATGGTCAGATATTTTTGTGTTAATGATACCTTTTGGAGTATGGAAGGTGTTTCGCCTATTATAAGAATTTCTGCGTGTTGTTCAGTAGAAAATGTAAGTTTATTATTTTTTTTTGTGTGGAAGACCACAAATGGGACCGATATAACTGTGATTATGTTAACGCCAATGTCATTATTACCTGCACAATTTGTTTTGAAAAAATGATCATTAGCTACTAATTTCGTGTAAAAAAAATTGAAGCAGAATCATATTAGTTTCAGTTTGCATTAAACTGTTGACCAAGAATGTGTGAAATACCGGTATTATTTGAAAAATCAGTCTTGAATGTTCCTTCATATTGAGAAGGAATTCAAGTATGCATTAATTCTGACAGGTGGTGCATATTTCAAGCAAAGAAACAGATTTACTGATTTCTACTGAATTTTTAGCTGCGGTCAACTGATTTTAGGCAAACATTTCTGGCAGCACTGGCAATGATGTGATGTCTTTTTCCACACGGCGAGAGAGGAAAAATGAGAATCCGTTCTTCAGTGCTTCGAAAAAATAAATGTTTGTGATGTTACGTTCCACACACCAAATTGTCTGGGATTTCTCAAATGCGCGTTCTTCATGGGATGACTGCCTTCAGAGACACATGGTCCCGTCTAACCCGTGGGAACATGCCCCAGACCCTCTCTCGGGGGGATGGGAGATGTGACCTGCCTGCACCGCAGGACGCACATGAGATAAAGGCAGATAGCAGCGAGACATTCTGTCAGCGTAGATCAGTTGGGAGAGCGACTTACTCCGGAGTGAGGGGAGCGGATTCGATGCCCGGCGCGAAGAAATTTGTGCGTTATAGTTACTGGGTGACTTAAACTGCTTGTAGAAGTTTTACTGTAATTCGTTAAACGTAGAAGCTGCAAACTTAGCTCCTCTAAGCATTTGCAAAGTCTATAACTAATCACTTTAAACTAAACAGTACAGGGTAAATGATCAACCAGTTCAGTTTTTACAAATTCAGCGCCCAAATTTTATTCGTATTGAGGCCCATCAAAGAAAAAAACAACATTGAGTTTACGTATACTTCATAAATATCAAAACAATGATATACAGTGTCGCCAAAACTGTGGATACTTTGAAAATTTCATGTTTTGCAAATTTGCAAGCTCATAGGAAATGTTATGTTTCACTAAACGCAAATATTGATGTATCAATTGAAAGAAAATTTAATGTTGAATTCGATACGAAAAAGAGAATTCAAATTTCTGCAGTACAAAAAACGTTGTACCTAATTTGTCTAAAAACCAAACAGAGGTGTGGTATATGTGTGATTTCAGTTAAGAAGTGCAATGTGTGTGCAAACCCTATTGGCCAATCACAGTCCTTGTTTTGGGGACCAATCAAGTGGCAGTAGCTGCTATACATCATGTGTCAATTTCGTAAAAGTCAGGTTTGCTGTTTTTTCGTTAAAAAAAAGACGGTTGTCGGTGTAAGTGAAGCACAATTGGAGATCGCGTGCATACTTTGTGTTTCTTGAAGATTTAAAGTGCAGATAATAAATTACGCAATGGCACCAAAGAATACCCACACAGCACAGAATATTTCGTATATGTTACATGTACGTTGCACTGAAACTTTGACACTTTCCATATACGTTGTGCAATGTAACAGTAATGTTTCAGAAACCTTACGGTTACGATAAAATGTCCTCAAACGTTAAATAACTTTGAAACATAACCGATATGTTACAGTGAAAGGTCTTTGAAACTTCAACATACCAACTTTATGTTACTATTACGCACTGAAAGATATTTGCAATTTCGTTACCTTACTATTACGTATTTGAAAGATATTTGTGACATCATCATATTACTGTTACGTATTTACTACGTTGAACATTATAATTTTAATAAACTTTGTAAAATCACAATAAAAATTATTACACTCGACAGCTGTTTCAAAAGCAACAACAGTCGTATTACGAGTTGTTAACGTTTTCAGAGGTTCAACGCAGTCCGCTGATCATTGGGAACAGTGGCGGCGTTTATATATTGATAACAAAAGAAATAAAAATCGGTCCAAAATGAGGGTGTCGAATTTCTATTATACATGTGGAACAGACTATATTTTAGCGAAAAAAAGAAAGAAAATCAAATTCGTCATTTCTCTGAATACCTACCAATATGAAATTTATCAGATTCAAGCAAAAAAAAAAAAAAAAAAACCTTGCTGGTATTGTATACTAATACAACATAGTCATCTACTGCTTAGATTTTATAAAATGCTTTTATCACAAAAAAAAAAAAAAGAATGAAACATTAAATCAACTAACTAGCTAACTGGAGTACGACAGTATCACCAACGAATATCCCAGTCGCACGTGGAAATACGACTACGAGAGTGCTTCGGGGAAATGGCCTAAATGCGCATGCGCATCCACGCCGTTCCCAAACAAAAAATCTTAAATATCGCCGGAATGTAACATCAAGGTAGCAATTATGTACAATTTGAACTCTAAGACAGTAGTATCGGTGAATGCTATTTTTAACGTAACCGTAATGTACAAAGATTTATATTCCCAAATAGATATTGCTGAAACGTAATTTTAAGATATCCCTGAAAGTGTAACGAAAATGAGAGATTGTAACATTATTGATACATATCTGAAACGTTTTGTGCTGTATGGGTAGATTTGATTGGACCCCCATGAAAAGAAGCAGGATTGTTGTATTACGTGAATCGAGTCTTTCCTATGCTGAAATTGCAAGGCAAGTAAGTAGGTGGGACAGTGATAACATCTGGAGCCCGGAAGTTGTGTTTACATTATCAGGAAACAAAGTCACCGAAAACCAAAGCAGGAAAAGGCTATAAAAAGTGCACAAAATGTATTGATTACAGAAGAATAAAAAGACTGTGTCTCAAGGACAAAAGAATTTCATCTGAAGCCATCAGAGGTGAACTGGGTACAACTGGTGTTTCTGTCACTTCAAGAGTGATAAGACTGTCAGATACGGCGCTAAGAGAGAGGATTCCGAGAAAAAAGCCATAATCTGAATCTAAAGCAGCGCAAGAGACGACTACAGCGGGCACATTGGATGGACAGACGATCAGTGGAAGAAAGTTATTTGGAGTCACGAAAGTAAGATATATGTATCTGGTTATAATGGGCGAAAATATGTGAGACGTCGAGTGGGAGATGAGCTACATCCTGACTGCATGAAGGCAAATGTGAAGCCCCCAACAAGCGTTATGATTTGGGCATGTATGGCAGCAGATGGTGTTGGCTGCCTTCATGTAATCGACGGCACGCTGAACGCATGAAAATACTTTGACACTATCCTGGAACGAAAACTGTTGCCTTCCGTTGGGGATCTCTTCTCCAACGATGCACCATTTCTTTTTCAGCAGAATTCAGCTCCCTGCCACACAGCACAAGTATGCAAATAGAGGTTCACAGCAGAGGGCAATCCATTGTTGACCTGGCCAGGAAACAGCCCTGTCCTGAACCCAATAGAAAATTTATGCCTCCGTTTGAAAAACCTTAACGAATGAGGTGTCCATCAAATAAAAAACGATTAACTGAGGCTGTAATTGTTTCCTAGCACCACATACTAGCGAAGGCAGAGCTTCAAACACTTGCTAGCTCAATGAGACGTTGATGTGCTGCTGTTTTAAACAATAAAGGCTACCCAACTAAATATTGATAGTATTAAACGTTTTGCGTAGGTACGCAAAAACTAAAAAAAAAAACACAAAAAAAACGCGTCACTTATAGTGGAATTCCACCCTGCTACATTTTTTTATTCTTCCTTTACTTTGTGTTAAACTATAGGCTCGACATTAAAAATCCTCAGTAGAACGTTTTCATTTGTTATTAATTTTTTAGACTAGAGGCTGCGCCTCTGGGCTTGCTACGCTCGTTCTCTGAGTAGCGCTCAAGCCCTGCAGCCCGATCTACAAGTATATCACAAGAAATGAAAATGTCCTCCCAATTGTTCAATACTTTTTGAGCTGTACCGATTCCAAGATGGCGGCTTGTTTGCAGTTTTAGTTTCTCTCCTGGTGAACTCCCTGTTGGGTTTTTGCGGAACTTTTTTCAATTTCCTTCTATTTTTATTCAAGGATTTTGCTCAGCCGCCATTTCGAAGTTTCCGAGGTTTTTTTACTGTCGTTATGTTTTGGAAGTCCGATTTAAAAAATTATTTTTGCATTGGAAAGCTTGAAGTATGCGAATTTGCCGTTTTAACTTATAGCACTTACTAAATTTACCACTAAGGAAAACAAAAGCGGTCCAAAAAGCATTTCCGTAAACCGTAAACCATTATGCTAAACCTTCAAACAACTGAGATAGCTTTACCAACAAAACATATGCATAAAAAATTCTCTGCATCACCATGGCAGGAGGTCACGGGGCCAGAACGTTCTTCTGGTTATCATGAAGACAGACAAGCCGTTCGTTTCTTTCCTTTGCGTCTTTAAAAAATGCTTCAAAATCAGAAAATGACTTTTTCTTATTTTTTTTTATTTTTTTTTATTTGTAAAAAGGTTATGATAGTTGTATGTTTATGCTGTAAAAATTGCAATGCGTTATGATTTATAGTTTGCCATATATCCGTTTCTTTAAATGGATCCCATCGCAAAATAGAGAATTTTGTGAAATTTAAAAATTTAATTTCTCGTAATCTAAATCGAAATTCAAAAATAGGGCAACGAGGTGCAAAACTTCCGTCATGGCACTACATGCCTACAAAGTTTCGTGGTTCTGTTGCTATTAGTGTGTCCGGAACGCGATCTGATAGCTCTTTTTTGCTTACCTTAACTTTGAAATACAATAACTCTTGAAGTATCGCCAGAATTGATAAAACCATTTATTTCAGCATGTTTTCCAAACAATTCTCTACAAACGATGTAAATTTCATACCTTTGTTTGCAATACGCTTTGCTCTGCGAGTTAGGAAAGCAAGAGTGTCGCGAAATATCTGAAACAGCGGCAGCAGCGACGGCAGTTACTCTATTTTTAGAATAGAAAGATATGTAACGTACCAGGAGATGTGACGTACCTGCCAGAAGGACGCACACGACATAAAGGCAGATAGGAATCAGAATAAAATGTCCGCGTAGCTGAATTGGTAGAGCAACTTATTCCGGAATGAGTGGACCCGGGTTCGAATCCTAGCGCGGATAAAAATGACGGAGAAATTTACTTCGTTATAGATAATATGTCTTGTCTTTGCGTATATTGTGTGAATAGGCTATTTGTATATATGTCTTTGCGTATATTGTATGAATTCGTGCAATTTAATGACACAAGTTAGTTTCTTCAAGTATTTATCCAGACCCAGGTTCGTGCGAACCCTTGAACAATTTGTAGATTGTTTTATCGCATAAACCAGGGCGAAGAGTAAAAAAAAAAAAAACTTTATTCACTTTTTAACCTAACAAGTTCAAAACGAGATGGGTGTTTCTTTAAGTGAATTCAGGCTCTCTTCGGGAAACTCGGTGTTTTTTGTATCACAATTTATTGAGTCCATAAGTTTTCGATATAGGATAGTTATGGGGATGAATACGATTTGGAAACTACCACGCGGAAAGACTTTGCCCTTTGGTTTCTATCGTCTTGGAAAAGTCATTTGGTTGACGTGGTTTATTTTTTACGCCAATAAATTCTAATTACTAGTATATTTTTACACTTTTAAATCTGAATTTTGACAATTTGTGAATTTTACATTCTTTTTCTTTAGGAAAGGGTAAACCGTTTCATTACAAAATAATCTTCTTAATGGAAGCGTCGAAATATGTAATAAATTTGTATGTTTAACCTGCATACTTTTTTTTTTTTTTTTTTTGATTGGAGGTTTAACGACCACCGTGAGCAACTCAATGGGCTATAAGCAGTCGCCCGTCCCTAATTTAGGGTCACTGGTTCCAGGGAAGGAGAGAGCCAGTGCCGTAAGACAAACACAACATCCATGCCTGACCGGGATTCGAACCCGGACCCCTTACGGACGAATGATCAGAGGCCAGCGCCTTAGACCACTGCGCCACCGGGGCGGCCCTGCATACTTGAATCCACCTAAAATCTTTGTGCCGCCCCACAAAGATTTTAGGTGGATTCAAATATGTAATAAATTTGTATGTTTAACCTGCATAGGTGAATCCACCTAAAATCTTTGTGCCGCCCCGATGTCGCAGCGGTCTAAGCGATGGCTTCTGATCATTCTTCCGAAAGGAGTCCGGGTTCGAATTCGGTGAGGCATGGATGTTGTGTTTGTCTTACGGCACTGGCTCTCTCCCTTCCCTGGAACCAGTGGCCTTAAATTAGGGACAAGCGACTGCTTATAGCCGATTTAGTTGCTCACGGTGGTCGTTAAATCTCCAATACAAAAATCAAAAAAAATCTTTGGCTTGTATTTCCAATGGGCAAATTTCTGTAGCTATTTTCTTCACAATTATTGCGTTCCCACGGATGAACGTTTGAAGTTAGATAAAATGATTTTATTTTATAGCCTAGTATACTTAATATTTCTTAAAACTTACCCATAATTATATTAAAAATCAATAACTTTTCCTTTGGTGATGTTGTGACCAGAAAATAGATGGCGCGACCTGCACATTGGTGACGTCAGTAACCAAACAAATGTTGGATTGCTTAATTATGGTTACATTTTAGAAAATATTAGCTACACTAGGCTATAAAATAAAGTTATTTTTATCGATATTCAAATTTTCATTCTTGGCAACGCATTAATCATGACGAAAATGGCTACAGAAGTTTGTCCATTGGAAATACAAGGCAAAGATTTTAGGACGATGTTAAGAGATTGTTTTGAGGTTGGTCTTTGTTGGTTATACATTTGGATTTTTCTGCAAAACTTAGGGAATCGAAAGATATTAATCTTGCATCATCCGTTTCTTTATTCCAATTTTGCAGCTTGCTTAAATTATCTTGAAGCATTTTAGTGTTTCAGAAAGGCAAGAAATGTACAAAAATGTAGCAGTACAATTTTCCAGCTTTCCTCCGAATTTACGCAGCGGTCTAAATGATGGCTTCCGATGACTCGTCCGAGATGGGTCCGGATTCGAATCTCGATGAGGCATGGATGTTGTGTTTGTCTTACGGCACTGGCTGTCAATGTGTTACTTGTGTTACTTATCATTTAGCATACTGTTAAATCCATGTTTGATGTATGATGTGTGTTACATGATCAGTACTGGCTATATCTGTGTAAATTGATCATTTGGTATGCTGTCAACCATGTATGATTTGTACTTGTTGCTAGGTAATTACTGTCTCCTGCTTATGTCTGCCTGTATATCTTTGTACCACCAGGAAAACGAGCTTTCCGTTGGTTGATGCAACTGTGTCTTTAACATTTCCACATGGCAGATAATGAAGGCCCCAAACAGAGTGGAAATAAAGATGGGGACAGAGGGAACGGACTCCGGTTATCTGATTGGTTGACTGCCCATGCTCTGGATGCAAAAGAAATTTCTCATTCAATGAACTTCTTCCTTGCCGTTTTTAGCACGTCTTTTGTAAAAAACGATCGTGCTTATGTTACCCGTCCGTCCGCCTGTATCCACGATATCTCTGCAACTATTAGTCCGATTTAAAAATTCTTTTTGTATTGGGAAGCTTGAAATATGCGAATGACGATCCTTTATTTCGTTTTTTTTTTCACTATGTAAAATTTCGCCGCTAGGGGGCGCAAATGCCGATGATGTCGAATTCAAAAATTACGTTTTATTCCACATATTTGCTTCTAAACATCCGATTGAAAAAAATATTTTATCTTTCGATTCCATTTATGTCGAAGAGTATTTTAGATATAGTTACTTTTTCAAATTACGCATAGATATAATAAAATAGACGCATAAATAGACGCATAAATAAAGCATAATATAAATCCCGCAAGGGGGCGTAAAAGTAAATTACAGTTTTCCCGATAACTCTTCTTCTAAAACTCCGATTTCAAAACTTTTTTCTTCAGCGGATACACCTCCTGATTTAAAATCTTTTGCATATAATTTCAAATTTTTGGTAAAGAAAGAATACTTTGGCCACCAGGGGCGTAAGTGTTAATTTTGGCTTCTGATATATGAGCCTCTAAAATATCGATTGAAAAACTTCTTTCGTCTACTGATGCCACTCACATCGATAAACCTTTTCGGAATATTTCCTTCTTAAAATATTTTACAGTTTCTCCGCCAGGGGGCGTAGATATATATCTTATTTTTGTCAATATCTCTACTTCTAGGAGTCCGATTTAAAAAATTCCTTCTTTGTTGAATAGTGTTTTCAGTGTGACATGTTTTTCATATAATTTCAAAATTTTTAAGTAATTCAGGCACTTTCCGCTAGGGAGCGTAGAGGTAAATTACGTTTCCCCCTATATCTCTGCTTCTAAATCTCCGATTTGAAAAATTCTTTCTGCTCAGGACACAACTCGTGATGTGAAATCGTTTGCAGATAATTTTTAATTTTTGTAAAAAAAGATGGTTAGTCCACAAGGGGGCGTAAATCTTAATTTCCGCTTCTGATGTATCTGCAGCAAAAGCTTCTAAATTCTCGATTGAAAAAAACGTCGTTCGTAGACCGATACTACTCATGTCGACAAACATTTTAGGGACATTTTCTTCTTAAAATAATGTATGGTTTCTACGCTAGGGTGTGTGGATGTATATCTTATTTTTGTCAATATCTCTACTTCTAGGAGTCCGATATGAAAAATTCCTTCTTTGCTGGATAGTGTTTCCGATGAGAAATGTTTTTCCTAAAAATTCAAAATTTTCAAGTAAATCATAAACTTTCCGCTAGGGGGCACAAAGGTAAATTGCGTTTTCTGCGTTATTTCTTCTTCTAATACTCCGATTTGAAATATTCTTCCTGTATCGCATACAAGACCTGATGGAAAATATTTTTCACATAATTTCTAATGTTTGGTAAAGAATGGTTTGGCCATTAGAGGGCATAAGTGTTAATTTCTACTTCTGATGTTTTTGTAGCAAAATCTGGGCTCCTGAAAACTCGACTAAATTTTTTTTTTCTTGGACCGATACCGCTCATATGGGAAACTCTTTTGAGAATACTTTCTTCCTAAAATAATACATGGTTTTCCCACCAGGGGACGTAAAGTCACATCTTATTTTTGTCGATATCTCTGTTTCTAAGAGTCCGATTTGAAAAATTATTTCTGTGTTAGAGAGCGTTTCCGGTGCGAAATGTTTCTCATATAAATGCATGTTTTTTAACGCACAAGTCTGCAACCAGAGGGCGTAAGCTCACGATTCCGTTTACAGCAATATCTGAGGGATTAAAAACCCAATTGAAAAATTTCTTTCTTCCGTCAGATTGTTTTCCATACCGGTTCCATTGACTTTGAATAGCTTTGATAAATTTAATTTGCGTCAGAACGGATACAAACGAAGTGCTTATTACACCCGAAAATTCGGTGTCATCTTTCTTGTTATTTACATGGCAAGGACATGCTCACTCCAACAGCACAGTTTCACTGAGTACGGACATATGAAGTTAGGTTCACATTCTCGCTTTCAGTTCGGGCCAAAATGCCCAGAAATATGTGAATTTGGTTTTAATTAAAACTCTTCTAAAACTAGGTACTTAGATTAATTTTCCCGTAAAAAAACTGCAGCTCAAGGCTTTTCTTCGTATAATCCTTCCTTTTTTTTTTTTTTTTTTTTTTTTGCAGGGCAATGCATGCCTTGTACACAACGACCGCATGCCACTGATTATAATCTTAAGTATCTGATATCATTTTATCGGACTGTAGTGTAGATTATCATGATTGCAGTATTCGCAGCATAACTTTTTCTGCACTGTATTGGATTCCGCATTAAATTCTCTTTCAATTGATTTGCATTTAGTGAAACATAACACTTCCTATGAACATTCAAAGTTGCAAAACATGAAATTTTCAAAAAGTTCCTATAAACATGGAAAGTTGCAAAACATGAAATTTTGAAAAAGTTCCTATAAACATGGAAAGTTGCAAAACATGAAATTTTCAAAAAGTTCCTATAAACATGGAAAGTTACAAAACATGAAATTTTCAAAAAGTTCCTATAAACATGGAAAGTTGCAAAACATGAAATTTTCAAAAAGTTCCTATAAACATGGAAAGTTGCAAAACATGAAATTTTCAAAAAGTGTCCAAAATTTTGGCCACCGCTGTAAATTCGAATGTACAATTGCTTATGAGTCTATCATTGGGGTAAAAAGAGGAAATAAACAAACTCTCCTTTATTACGTAGAGAGATCAATAAGTAACATTACATGACCTTTGTATACAGTTCCGAATGGCTGTATATGCAAATGTAACTACCACCACTTTGATGTACGGCAGTGAGACCTGGATACTGCCGAACATACGTAGGAGTCGTTTGTGTGCTGGAAAAATACTGCTTACGCAGGTTTATGGGAAGACATGCTCTGATCATGTGAGGAATGAAGATGTGTTGCAAATGTGCAATGTGAGACAGGAATGAAGATGTATTGCAAATGTTTAATGTGTATGTGTGTGTGTATGTACCTGGCCATGATATGTTTGTGATTTCGTAAACAGAAAACGTTATGTGATTTCGTCTGAAGTTGTTGGAAGTCTAAAGTGGCTGAACCAATGCAAGAAAGTTCACGTAAATGATTTGGCTTTCTGTCTATGTTTAGCCTTAATTTAAAGAAAGCTATGCGGTTCAACTAGTGCATCCTATTTACATTTAATTCAACATTTCCTCAGTCGGACATTTGGAACTTAGCATAACAACAAACCTCTCATAACGTAAAAGGGTTACGTTATAACCTCGGTTATACGTTTCTTAGTTATAAGCTTTTCACTTTTGTACGTAATTCTGCGTTAGTCCCAATATTTTACTGTAGTTATTGTCGCTTCTTTTTAACTTATAATATTCGTGTATACGTATATGGCTGACTGAACACTACAGAAATCAGTTCGTAAATACTTCAGCTACAGTGAAACAGGAGTCACCCAAAGAACTTCAAGAAAAGGTTACTTACGGTTAGTCTTTATTCAGCCAACACTCCTTTTGCACTTTCAACAAGGCACAATTACACTCACTTTTCAATAATATGAACTTAATCCAACTAATGGGAATTAGTAATCAGAACACTGGGTTAAGGAAAAACACCAACACTAAAGACATAACAAGCAGCTTTCAAATAGATCAAACTTCAATTAAATGACACCACTTCCCCGAATCATCCACTATCTCCACCATTTTGCTGCTGGCCAAACATTACATATCTTCCAGTTCTTATCGGACTCATACACACGTCGTACGTTCTAACCTCAATGTGTTGCCAACCATACTATTGCGAGAAAGAAAACATCACGTTAAGTTTGAAAAACGCTAAGGAGAATGAATTCAAATTTATATAGAGAAAAAAAACTAAAAAGGAAAGTTAAATCAGAATGTACGTCATAAACTCGGTTATACGTAATTCATTTATATGCCTTTTGCGATTATGCGTTAAAATTTGAATTTCAGATTATCAAAAATACACGGTTATTTGATTCTTTTATGCGTAACTCGGTATGTTTCAGCTTTGAGAGAACTGAGACTTTGTTGTTGTATTCCTTCTTGGTGCGGCCAAAGCTGAATCTTGATCCCATCAGAGAAGGTTGTTTACTTTCGGTTTGGATGAAAAGTTGGTACCGCATTTCATGACTCACCCACATATGCGTCATTTAAAAATTATTAAATCTCGGGGACGTAGCTCTCCCCCATTTCGTAGCGTAATAGAATCTTGTTAGACTTATCATCAATATTCAATTTCCTGGTGTCAGATGGTTGCACTCAGTATCCGCATTAAAAAAACCGTTAATAAATGAGTTACATACTGAATCACTGACCTCAGATTCCTAGTTGTGACGATTTCACTTAATTTAGAGTCATGATTTTTATACACAGATAGAGTCGTCAAAACAGAGGTTTGATTTTCATAGGTTTCATGTTGGGTTTTTTCGCAAAGCGATAAAATACATTATAATTTGCAATGCTTTTCTATTTTTTTTTCGCCGCCAATTCGACTTTAAATAAATCATCATTAAAGAAAATATCATATTCCTTAAAAGCATAAAGTTTACAATAATATTGGGTTGATGCATAAGATCATGCCGTTTTTTTTCACCGCACTACAGGAATGTGTTACATCAGAAGGGAAAGCGGAATCAATCAACTATGCATTCCCCCTCACTGTTTACGATGATGTCCCAACGTGTGGATAGGTCTGCAGTGCCATTCTTGAAAAAACGTGCAAGTTTTACTGCGATGAAATCATCAAGGAAATTCTGGAGATCAACATCATTGTTGTACGTTCTGCCACGGAGAGCATTCGACAGAGATCGGAACAGGTGATCTGAAGGGGTGACATCTGGGGAATAGGCCGGATGTGGAAGGATCTCCCATTTCATGTCCTGAATGGGCATTTTGGGTCATGTTTGCACTGTGAGGGCGTGTGCGTTATGATGTTGGAGAAGGACACCATGGCGCCGATGTGGCCGTTTCTGCTGAATTGCTTCCTCCACACGGCGGAGTTGCTCGCAATAGAGTGCAGCGTTGATGGTCCGATTCCTCGGCAGCATTTCCCAGTGAATAATGCCTTCCATGTCTCACCAGACACACAACATAATCTTTGGAGGATGAAGGTCATGTTTTGGACATGTTGTGGGCGTCTTGTTTGGGTTTAACCATTCCTTCTGATCCCTAAAATTCACGTACAGGCATCACTTTTCATCTCCAGTAAAAATACGTGACAGAAAGGGTTTGTGTTGCTTAGAACATTCGCGATAACTGGCGAGCAAAGGAAACCACATACGGCAACACGCTGATTCTTGTTGTCCTCGGTGAGAGTGTGAGACACTCAAGACCCCAATTTCTGGACCTTTCCCATATGTTCCAGGTGTTGCACCACGGTGGATTAAGCACAGTCCATCTCAGTGGCCAATTCGCGAGAAGTTTGACACGGATCTAAGTGGATGAGATGGTTCAAACGATCCTCATCAAAGTGGAAAGGACGACCTGAGCGTGGAGAGTCGTTGAGGTCAACATTGGCACCTCAGAACCGCTCAAACCATTTGCGGGCTGTCCTCGAACCAATAGCATTCTCCCCATGCACAACACAAATTTGTTGAGTAGCTTCGGCGCCTGTGGATCCCGTGTTAAAATCGTAGAAGAGCAGATGTCGAAAATGGCCGTTCCTCTCTTTTTGACACTACATATTTCCGGACCTAAAAAACAAAAAACCATTAGCCACAATCACACAGCGCAATATGATTTAGATACACGATATTACGGGCTACATTTTGATATACAACTGGCCACCTGCAACGTCACTGCTGACCTGGAAAACACTCGTAAAATAAAACGGCATGAACTTATGCATCAATCCAATACTTAACATTTTGAAATTTTATGGTTGTTGTTTTTTATTTATACGTTGTTTTAAGGCTTGAAAAACCTATAAGTGAGGTTTCACTGCATTTTCTAATGAAAGATGTAACACTAAGATTTTCGGACAGTAGATCGTTTAAATTTATCGGATGAAGAGCTACATGAGTCGTGAGGAAGACACCAGTTTTACTGGAAAGAGAAATGAAGCACTTTGAAGAGACTGCAAGCCGATTGATTATTTCAACTCTGAACCAATATACACTATCTACCAACAAGTAATTGGACACCTGTGATAGCAAGGAAAACGAAGTTTATTCACCTTCAATAATTGGTGGAGCCTCCACCAGCGGCGATTACAGCTGCGACCTTGCCGCCCCGGTGGCGCAGTGGTCTAAGGCGTTGGCCTCTGATCATTCGTCCGTAAGGGGTCCGGGTTCGAATCCCGGTCAGGCATGGATGTTGTGTTTGTCTTACGGCACTGGCTCGCTCCCTTCCCTGGAACCAGTGACCCTAAATTAGGGACGGGCGACTGCTTATAGCCCATTGAGTTGCTCACGGTGGTCGTTAAACCTCCAATCAAAAAAAAAAAAAAAAAAAAAAAACAGCTGCGACCCTCCGGAACATACTCTCAACCAGGCGTTGTACGACGCCTAGCGGTATTTTCTTCCACTCGGCTTGGAGAAGACAGGTCAGTTCCTTCACAGATTTCGGACGGTGGAGGTCACCCCTTAAGTCGATGCTCCAACTCGTCCCAGAGGTGCTCGATAGGGTTAAGGTCCGGAGTCTGCGCAGGCCAGTCCATTCGATTAACCCCATTGTCACCATACCAAGCCATGGTGAACCTCGCAACATGACAGGTGGCATTGTCATCCTGAAAGTAACATGGGTCCACCCCGTAAAACTGCCACAACGTAGGAAGCGCATGGTCATCCAAAATGGTGCAGTAGGTCTCGGCGTTGAGTCTACCAGGAATTGCGACCAAGGGCCCCGTGTCATACCAGGAGAAACACCCCCATAGCATAATTCCACCGCCGCCGAACTTCACAGTTGGCACAATACATTCCGGCAGGAGGCGTTCAACAGGCAGACGCCAAACCCAGACCCTGCCATCCAAACGGTAGAGGGTGAATCTTGATTCGTCGCTCCAGAGAACCTGTTTCCACTCTTCAACAGTCCACTGTCGACGTTCTTTGCTCCACGTTAGCCGAGCAGCGCTATTGGACTTGGTGATCAAAGGCTTGTGGGCGGCAGCACGTCCATGATAACCGAGCAGATGGGCTTCCTTACGGATAGTATTCATCGAAAGAATACTCCCGGATGCCTGTTGAAACTTCTCGTGGATGTGGCCCATCGATTTGGTGCGGTTCTTCCAAATTTCTCTAGCCAGAACCCGTCGTTCTCTAACTCCCAGTTTTGTGGGTCTGCCGGTTTGGGGCACATTCCGACAGTCACCTCTCATCTTCCACTTGCCAATCATGTAGGCCACTGTCGATTTTGGGTACTTCAACTCGCTGGATATGTCACGTATGGATCGGCCATTTCTGTGATACCCGACGATTACACCTTTCTCGAAATCAGAGCGCTCCGAACTGCGTGGCATCTTGCATGCGACTGGCTGCGTTGTTGTTTCCCACACGATATTTAACGGCGGCGGCCGTGACGTGTATCAGGAGCGCAGATATCGTCGATTGCAGGAGTGTCAAATTACTTGTTGGTAGGTAGTGTAGTTCTCTGATTTGCAATACATATTAATTACCATAAGACCCGCTGCAGTTGCGGTATAAGAAAAGTGAGATTTTCCCGCCCAGTGGCTTTCATTCTGATTTTTTTTTCATAACAATTACTTAGCAAACAGCATTTGTAAGTTTATGTGGGATATCACTTACGCAATAAATAGCCATGAATTGTGCCCTCTTTTTGAATCGTACGTTCATTTCTGCATGCTTATTGAGAAGGAGAGGAATACACCTTACCTGCATTTCACCCTAGTCAATTGTAACTTATGTGATGTACTACCCAGATGAATCATGTGTCAAGACGACAAATCTGCAGTGATACATTCCGTCCATGTAGCTTAGTTGGGAGAGCAACTTTCTCCGGAGTGAGAAGGCGCGATTTCGATCTTCATCACGGAAAAACTTGTGTTTTTACACTTAACTTACGAAACTACGCAGAGCAAAAGTTTTAGAATATAGCGAAATCTATCGAAAAACACCTATATTCAGTGTCGTTACGTCACTAAATTTAAAATTAATGAGAAAAGAACATCTTGAATGGTGTTTGGAAACATTTCTCTCATACATGGTCAACACTAACTTAAAAGCCAAATAACAGTAATCTGTAGAAATGATCCCACGTTTCTGTCATATCACAAACTGCAGCAGTTCTAAAGATTTAGTGCTGTTCAAGAAATCAGGG